>JAEOAD010000013.1:7665000-12470000 GCA_036365145.1 Orientallactaga sibirica
CTTAAGTGACCACTCTTAACCAATGTCCTCTGTTGGGCACCACAAGTGCACATTAAGTGTCCACGGACTAGAACTGAATTCCTCAGACAAAGGATATAAAGAATGACTTCAGGGCTGGAGAGATGGCTTAGCGGTTAAGGCGCTTGCCTGCAAAGCCAAATAACCTCGGTTCGATTCCCCAGGACCCACGTAAGCCAGATGCACAGGGTAGCGCATGCATCTGGAGTTCGTTCGCAGTGGCTGGAAGCCCCAGCGTACCCATTCTTTCTCTCTGCCTCTTTCCTTCTCTCGAATAAATAAATAAAAAATAAAAAAAAAAAAAAAGAATGACTTCAGCTTCCCATTTCAAGTCTAAAAAAAAAAAAAAAAAAACCAGCTAGAGTTCCCCAATAGGGGTAAATAGACTCGGGAAGGGGTGAAAACACGTGAGCACTTTTTTCCTACAGTCAGCAGCTCAGGAACTTCCCTAAGTGTGCCAGCGAGGGTCTGTAGCGCAAAGGTGTGGGCGAGACATAGCTGGGTCCACCCCTCCGCCTCTCTGTAGAGCCAAGCCTCCAACGTGGGCGAAGGGTTGGGGTGGATGCGCTCCCAGCCTCCTTTCCCGCGCGCCTCGGGGCATCCTCTGCCCTTGTCCTTTGGGCGCCGAGTGGAGCATCCGCAGGCGGGGCGGGGCCGGGCGCCTGGGGACCTAGGGATGGGGCGGGGCGGGCCGAGTCTGGCGGGGGCGGGAGGGGGCCGGACCTTGGCCTTGATCTCAGGGGGGTGGTGCCGGGCTGCGAGCGGTCCGGGTCCCTCCCAGGCGGGAGCCGCACAGGCGGTGCCCGGGTAGCGTTGGAGCCATGGACGGCAGTGGGCCCTTCAGCTGCCCCATCTGTCTGGAAGCTCTCCGGGAGCCGGTGACGCTGCCCTGCGGCCACAACTTCTGCCTGACCTGCCTGGGCGCGCTCTGGCCGCACCGCAGCGCCGGAGGCACGGGCGGGTCCGGAGGCGCGGCCCGTTGCCCGCTGTGTCTGGAGCCCTTCCCCGACGGCCTGCAGCTCCGCAAGAACCACACGCTGACCGACTTGCTGCAGCTCCTCCAGGGCCCCGGCTCCATGCCTACCCCGGGCTCCACCCCTCCTCGGGGTCAGACAGCGGAGCCCTCGGCGCCCAGCGCGCCTCCCACCGCGCCCGAACCGTCGGCTCCCTGCGCGCCCGAGGGCGAAGAGCCCGTGCGCTGCGACGCGTGCCCCGAGGGCGCGGCCCTGCCGGCCGCCCTCTCCTGCCTCTCCTGCCTCGCCTCCTTCTGCCCCATGCACCTGGGCCCGCACGAACGCAGCCCCGCACTACGCGGGCATCGCCTGGTGCCGCCGCTGCGCCGGCTGGAGGAGCGCCTGTGCCCGCGCCACCTGCGGCCGCTGGAGCGCTACTGCCGCTCGGAGCGCGTGTGCCTGTGCGAGGCCTGCGCCGCCCAGGAGCACCGCGGCCACGATCTCGTGCCTCTGGAGCAGGAGCGCGCGCTGCAGGAGGTGGGGCACGGGCAGGCGGGAGCTCGGGTGGAGCGGGGGCGGGGTGGTCTTCATTTCCTACCCGAGCATCTCTGCAGTCCCTTCCGCCTTGACTCGCCGTGGTGTGGTGTGGACGGGGAAGGGAGGGACCAGTGAGATGGGAAGGGCTCCTGGCAGGGGGACCTGAAACCGCGTCCATGCTCCTAGGGTGTACAGGGAAAAGGATCCAGGTTAGGACCTGGTGAGAGCGCCCCCCCCCCATCCCCGAAGTAGCTGGTTCTTTGCGGGACCCGTGGCTGATGCGCTTGGCCCCTTTGAGTCCCAGCTCAGATTTGCACCCCCACACTGAGTCAGCTACTTTGGATGGGTGTGGCAGGCTACCGGAGGGTGATGTTGGGTGGGTTGGACACACAGAATCCTCTCTGTCTTGCTGTTCCGGGGCCATGGTGGGAGCATGTGCCCAATGTCCCGCTACCTCCCGCCCCCAGTTTCCTTTGGATTCCATCCCAGTCTTGGCGCCTCTAGCCTTGGGATTTTCCGTCACTCTCGCCTGGAGCAGTGACTCATAAGACCCAAGGGATTTGCCCGGAATCCCCGATTTTCAGGCGTGGATTGGGGACGCGGGCTTTTGGAGACTTGATTCCCAGGACAACTTACCGCCCTCGTGTATAATCACGCCCCACTCCACTCTCATTCCGCCTCTTCCCCACTGGAGGAAATTCTAAAATGAATCTGAGCAACATGCTGATCCATGGAGGGCCCATAGTGACCCTGCTGCTGTGGGAGGCAGACACCCACAGTCGACCTGTTACCAGGCATTGGGGAATGGCACCAGCCTGGGCTGGAGACACTCTGGCATATTTTGGGACATGACCATTCCCAGACCTTTCCACTACATGGATGTCACTTCCTGGTCACCCCGTCCTCTCCCCTGGCAAGTCCTGGGATCCAGTGCTGGGCTGTGGCCTCTGTCACACCCCCATACTCACTGGCATGTGACCCACAGGCTGAGCAGTCCAAAGTCCTGAGTGCTGTGGAGGAGCGAATGGATGAGCTGGGTGCAGGCATTGTACAGTCTCGGCGAACGGTGGCCCTCATTAAGGTCAGACCCCCACCCTAACCCACGCCTGTGCATCCCTGAAACAGGGTTCTGGCAAAGTGTGTGAGTGTCCGCGTGGTGCTGACCACACCAAAGGAGTCCTGCTCGAGGCACTGCTTGTGCCCATTAAACACAAGTGTCTTGCCTCCCCTGGCCTGTCTCAGATATCCAGGACAGGTTCAGACTCTTTCTTCTATCCCTAAGAGCGCAGGGTGGGCACAAGGAGTCGGGGAAGGAGAGGCCAGCAGTGAAGCCTACTAACTGCTGCCCCCACGGCCCTCTTGTGCAGAGCGCAGCTGTGGCCGAACGGGACAAGGTGAGCCCGCTGTTTGCTGAGGCCGCAGCCACCCTGCAGAGATTCCAGACTGAGGTGCTGGGCTTCATCGAGGAGGGGGAGACTGCCATGCTGGGCCGCTTCCAGGGTGACCTGAGGCGACTGGAAGAACAGCGCAGTCGCCTAAGCCGGGCGCAACACAACTTCAGTCAGGTCCACGAAGCCGACTCAGTCAGCTTTCTGCAGGTGAGGGCAGTTCGTGGGCCACAAAGGTAACAGAAGCCCGGATGATGAGAGATGGAGACAAGGGCAACGGGTGCCTGGCCTTTCAGGGCTGTGCCAACCTTCTAGTGGTGCTGCCATCCCTGGCCAGCAGAGCCTTAACAGGCATTACTTGACATAGGAGCTCCTGGCACTACGGCTGGCCCTAGAAGAGGATTGCGGCCCTGGGCCTGACCCCCCCAGAGAACTCAGCTTCACCAAGTCCTCCCAGGTGGTCAAGGCAGTGAGAGACATGTTGGTCTCAGCCTGCGCCAGCCAGTGGGAACAGCTGCGGGGGCTGGGTGGTGACGAGGATGGACTGCAGAAGCTGGGCTCAGAAGGTGAGTGTCCCCTCCAAGATGACTCACCCACTCCCAGGATCCCCACATGGGCCCCCAGGTCTGGTGCCCGTCCAAGAATGGAGGAGGGGAACTGGGTGCCTGGCACAGGGAGGGGTCAAAATCTTGCCAGGGACTGAAGCCACCCCCCTGTGATGACCAGCCTGTCCTTGGCTATGAGCTAGAGAGGCAGAAGGGACTCTTGTAGGCCACCCACTAGCTTCAGAGTGGCTGAGGCCCTGCAAGCAAGGAGGCAAGGGGCAGGACTCGGGTGCCGCTCACGCAGGAGAATATGGTGTTTTATCTAGATGTGTACCTATCCCCAGGTAGCTGGTGAGGGGGGAGGATCTGGGAAAGAGTGAGGAGGAGGGAATTGCAGCCGCAGATGGGAGCAGGGCACTGCCAAGGACAGTTCCACAGCCCAGCCATGGGCAGTCTAGAGCGATGTCCTCCCTACTTTCTCATGGGCAGCTGATTCAGAATCCCAGGATCCTGACAGCACCAACCTGCTGGAGAGCGAGGCCCCCAGGGATTACTTCCTCAAATGTAAGTGCACACAGCATTCCTGTCGCCATGGGGCCTCCTATGGCTGCTGGGCCCACCTGGGAAACAGACCCCACTAGGACCATGGCACCAGAAGCTTGGGCTCCCTTCCCTAGTTCTTGGGGTGAACAAGGTCAGCTCAGTGGGGGATCTGCATCAACCCTGAGTTGTACTCATCCCAGAGAATGGACAAGGTTGTGTTTGGAGGAGGTGGGTACTTATGGGGTACTGCCCTGTCTGAGCCCGGCTGTGAGCCCTGTGTCTCTCTCCCATCCTGGGCCAGTTGCCTACATCGTGGACTTGGACAGCGACACAGCAGACAAGTTTCTTCAGCTGTTCGGAACCAAAGGTGTCAAGAGGGTGCTGTGCCCCATCAACTACCCCGAGTCACCCACCCGCTTCACCCACTGTGAGCAGGTGCTAGGTGAAGGAGCCCTGGACCGGGGTACTTACTACTGGGAGGTGGAGATCATCGAGGGATGGGTCAGCGTGGGTGTCATGGCCGAAGGCTTCTCCCCTCAAGAGCCCTATGACCGGGGCCGACTGGGCCGCAACGCATATTCGTGCTGTCTGCAGTGGAACGGGCGTGGTTTCTCAGTCTGGTTCCATGGGCTGGAGGCCACCCTGCCCCACGCTTTTTCACCTACAGTGGGGGTCTGCTTGGAGTATGCAGACCGTGCCCTGGCTTTCTATGCCGTTCGAGATGGCAAGCTGAGCCTTCTGCGGAGGCTCAAAGCCAACCGGCCACGCCGGAGTGGCACCCTGGCCTCCCCAGTGACCCCTTCCAGAGCCGCCTGGACAGCCACTTTGCGGGGCTCTTCACCCACAGGCTCAAGCCTGCCTTCTTTCTGGAGAGCGTGGACGCCCATCTACAGATCGGGCCCCTCAAGAAGTCCTGCATATCCGTGCTGAAGAGGAGGTGATACAGGGCGGCCTCCTCATGTAGAGAGGCCCATCTTTGCCATCAGGGATGACACAGCCTTAGTGTCCCGCACACCCCTAAGTCCCCTCACTTCTAAAAGCCTCCCTCCACCTTTTATAATTTGGCCTTCCACGTTTTAGGGAAGGGGTCTCCCAGCCCCTGGCCCTTGCAGAACTCATTTTGGGAAACACTCCAGACTGCCCCAAACCCTTTTCTGGGTTTCCAGAACAGCCTGGCATGCAGTAGGTGCTCAATAAACATTTGTTGAATGAATGACTCTTGCATCCCTCTCTCGGACTTTTTTAAACTTTTTTGTTGTTTTTCAGTGTTTTTTTTTTCTCATTTCTTTATTTATTTGAGAGAGAAAGAGGCAGAGAGAAATAAAATGGGTATGCCAGGGCCTCTAGCCACTGCAAACGAACAGATGCATGTGCCACCTTGTGCCGTTGGCTTACATGGGTACTGAGGAATCGAATCTGGGTCCTTAGGCTTCACAGGCAAACACCTTAACACTAAGCCATCTCTCTAGCCCTTGGGTTTTTTTTTTTTTTTTTTTTTTCAATGTAGGATGTCACTCTAGCCCAGGCTGACCTGGAACTCTCAGCAATCCTCCTATCTCTGCCTCCTGAGTGCTGGGATTAAAGGCATGTGTCACTGTGCCCAGCTAATGTTTTTTATTTATTTGCAAGCAGAGAGAAAGAGAGAATGGGTGTACCAGGGCCTGTTGACACTGCAGACAAACTCCAGATGCATGTGCCACTTTGTGCATCTGTCTTTACATGGGTACTAGGGAATTTGAACCTGGGCCATGACACTTCAGGAGAGCCCTTTGAACTGCTGAGCCATCTCTCCAGTCCTCTCCAGGGTTCCTTAGCTCTCAGGATCTCAGAATGGGCAGGCAGGAGAGGGTACAGATCCCCTGGCCCTGGGAAGAAGGGGCTGAAACGGTGTCTGCACTTCGGGCCATCCTGATTCTAGGCTGGGGAAGCCCGGGTTGGTTTCTCCCACAGTCCAGCCTCTGCATCATTCCCGCTGCCCCAGTGTTTGCTTTGGAGGGCCAGGCTCCTACCACCCTTTTCATCCTTGATCCCACCAGCCAATTTTGGACCTACCTAGAATATGTTGTGCCCAAAATTAAACACAGACATCACACACCCAAGAGCAGGACAGGACACTTGGGTGTTGGAGACCTGGGCTTCTCACACACAAACACACCTTCTCAGTCCATGGAGAGACTCAACTGAGACCACCCAGGGTGTGACTGAAACAGGGTGACACAATAAAGAGGTCTATGTCCCCTGGAGTCTTGAGTCTTTGCTTTTGTCCCCAGCTGTGTAACTCCAGCCTGGGGACCCAAGGTCTTATGTCTCAGGAGAGCTTCTAAAGCTGTTTTCCCAAAAGTCTGCGCCTTCTACCACCCCAGAAACTCTCTGGCCTGCCTGGGACTGGCCTGAGCTATAGGGCGGCTGTGTTTCCAGGCCAGCTCCCTTCTTAAATTCTTTATTACCTATGCACCCCGGAGGCCAAGAGGCTGACTAGGGACCTCTCAACAAGCCATGCAAGGTCAGACGGGACAATGGGTGAGTTATGCAGCCAGACAGCAAGGCCATACAAGTCCTGCCCCAGCCGCCTTGGCAGCTAAAAATAGCCCCTCCTACAGTGCCTGCCTGGCCCCTGCAGCCAGGATGTTGTTTTTCCAGGCGGGGCCTCCTGGCTCCTGGTGCTGTGTGTTCCCAGCACAGTTCCCATGGCAGCCACAGTTCCCACAGGTCCCAGCTTACCCAGCATAAGAATGTTGCTGTACTGGACCTTGGTGGGCCAGTCAGGGCTCTCTAGAGCCCCTCCCACCCATAACAAGCCTCTACTCTTCACAGGGCCCTTCCCGTTCCTAGGTCACCTGTGTGGATTTTTGTTGTTGTTGTTGTTCTTTTCTTTTTTGTTTATTTTTCAAGGTAGGGTCTCACTCTAGCCCAGGCTGACCTGGAATTCGTTATGCACTCTCAGGGTGGCCTCGAACTCATGGCGATCCTCCTACCTCTGTCTCCTGAGTGCTGGGACTAAAAGCGAGTGCCACCACATGGGGCTTAGGCCACCTGTTCTGCCTCCTCTCCTCCCCCAGCTTGGCACAGTCCATTCCGCATACTCCCCTTGCTATAACTCTGCTCCATGACTCTGCAGGATGTCCTGGCATTGTCCTGCAATGTAAGCATGACAGACAAAGGTCCCCACAGACCTGGAACTTCCCTGGTAGAGTTGAACCTTACCAGTCATGGCCATGGCTCTAGCCACTCACAAACATGTCACTCGCACGGTGACATCAGCTTGCTTGAAAGGGATGGTGTGTATGTGTGCCTGCATGCTGGTATATGTGTGCGCTGTGTGTGTATCTGTGCAAATGTCTATGTATCTGCCTGAGTGCATACCTGTGTAGGTGTGTGTCTGTATTCAGCCCAATCGTTTTTCCAACAGTGCTCCCAAAAGACCTAGGAGGAGGTACAGAGGTGTGGCGGGCTGCCCAAGAAGGAGGAAGAAAAGTGGGGAGACCAATCTACCCCTTCATCGTCTCTGCCAGTGCTTTCATCTGAGCTTTTAATCTGTTTCATTCAAGATTGCTTGATGCTGGGAGCCAGGCATGGTGATGCACGTATTTAATCCCAGCACTCAAGAGGCCAAGGTAGGAGGATTGATGTGAGTTGTAGGCCACACTGCTCTACAGAGAACTAAGTCAGTCTGAGCTAGAGTAAGAAGACTCTGCTTTAAAAAATAAAATAAAATAAAATAAAATAAAATAAAATAAAATAAAATAAAATAAAATAAAAAAAAAAAAAAATAAAAAGATGGGCTGCATGTGGTGGCACACGCCTTTAATCCCAGCACTTGAGAGGCAGAGGTAGGAGGATAACTGTGAGTTTGAGATCACCCCAAGACTACTTAGTGAATTCTAGGTGAGCCTGCTATAGTAAGACCCTACCTCAAAAAAAAAAAAAAAGGGGGGGGCTGGACATATGGCTTAGCGGTTAAGGACTTACTTGCAAAGCCAAAGAATCCCCGTTCGACTCTCCAGGACCCACGTAAGCCAGATGCACAAGGGGCACATGCATCTGGAGTTCATTTGCAGTGGCTGGAGGCCCTGGCACGCCCATTCTCTCTCTCTCTCTCTCTGCCTCTTTCTCTCTCACAAATAAATAAATAAATAAATAATATATTTTTTTAAACTTAAAAAAAAGGGTGGGGGGTAGGGAGGTTGCTCAGTGATTAAAGCTAGATGTACAAAGTGGCACGTACATCTGGAATTTATTTGCAGCGGCAAACAGCCCTGGTGCACCCATTCTTTTTCTTTCTCCACCCCTTCATAAATAAATAAATGAGGGCTGGAGAGATGGCTTAGTGGTTAAGTCGCTTGCCTGTAAAGCCTAAGAATGCATGTTTGAATATCCAGGTCCCACGTTACCAGATGCAAAAGTGATGCAGGTATTCAATGTTGCCCATGCTCACAAGGGGGCAGATGCATCTGGAGTTTGTTCAGAAGCTAAAAGGCCATGGCGTGCCTATTCTCTCTCTCTCTCTCTGCCTCTTTCTCTCTCTCAAAAATAAAATAAAATGGGCTGGAGAGATGGCTTAGCGGTTAAACGCTTGCCTATTAAGTCTAAGGACCCCGGTTCGAGGCTCGATTCTCCAGGACCCACATAAGCCAGATGCACAAGGGGGTGCATGCATCTGGAGTTCGTTTGCAGTGGCTGGAGGCCCTGGCGCACCCATTCTCTCCCTCTCTCTCTCTCTCTCTCTACCTGCCTATTTCTGTATCTCTCTCAAATAAATAAATAAAATATTTTAAAGAAAAAAAAAGAAAAATAAAATAAAATAATAAATAAATGATTTTTTTTTTCGTTTTTCAAGGTAGGGTCTCACTGTAGCACAGACTGACCTGGAATTCACTCTGTATTCTCAGGGTGGCCTTGAACTCATGGCAATCCTCCTACCTCTGCCTCCCAAGTGCTGATATTAAAGACATGGACCACCATGTCTGGCTTTTTTTTTTTTTTTTTTTTTTTTTTTTGAGGTAGGGTCTCGCTCTAGCTCAACCTGACCTGGAATTCACTATGCAGTCTCAGGCTGGCCTTGAACTCATGCAATCCTCCTACCTCAACCTCCAAGTACTAGGATTAAAGGCATGCACCATCATGCCTGGATATAAATAATATTTTTAAAAAGAAAGATTTAGGGGGCTGGAGAGATAGCTTAGCGGTTAAGGCACTTGCCTGCAAAGCCAAAGGATCCCATTTTGACTCTCCAGGACCCAAATAAGCCAGATGCACAATACAAGTGGGCGCATGCATTCGTTTGCAGTGGCTGGAGGCCCTGCTGTGCCCATTCTCTCTCTCTCTCTCTCTGCCTCTTTTTTATTTTTATTTTTATTTTTTTAAGTTTTCTGAGGTAGCTCAGGCTGACCTGGAATTCACTATGCAGTCTCAAGGTGGCCTCAAACTCTCGGCAATCCTCCTACCTCTGCCTCCCAAATGCTGGGATTAAAGGTGTGCGCCACCATTCCCAGCTCTCTCTGCCACTTTCTCTCTCTCAAATAAATAAATAAAATAATTTTTTTTAAAAAGAAAGAAAGGGCTGGAGAGATGGCTTAGGAGCCTGCCTCCTAAGACTAAGAACGCTGGTTCCAATCTCCAGCGTTTCCAATCTCCAGGTCCCACGTTTAGCCAGATGCAAAGTGACGCAAGGGCGCAATGCCGCACTTGACCACAAGGGGCCACACGCATCTGGATTTCGTTCTCAGCAGCTGAGACACTGCTGGCATGCCCATCTCTGTCTTCCTCTCCCTCTCTCTCTCTCTCTCTCTCTCTCTCTCTGTCTCTGTGTCTCTCTCCAAAAAGAAAGAAAGGAGGGAAGGAGGGAAGGAGGGAGGGAAGGAGGGAAGGAGGGAAGGAAGGAAGGAAGGAGGGAGGGAGGGAGGGAGGGAGGGAAGGAAGAAAGAAAGATTGGGCTGGAGAGATGGCTTAGTGGTTAAGGCGCATGCCTGAGAAGCCCAAGGACCTCGGTTCGATTCTCCAATTCCCACATAAGCCAGATGCACATGGTGGCGCATGCGTCTGGATTTTGTCTGCAGTGGCTAGAGGCCCTGGTGCACCTATTCTCACTCTCTCTCTCTCAAATAAATGAAAAAGAAGGAAGGAAGGAAAGAAAGAAAGAAAGAAAGGAAAGGAAAGGAAAGGAAAGGAAAGGAAAGGAAGAAGAGAGGAGAGGAGAGGAGAGGAGAGGAGAGGAGAGGAAAGGAAAGGAAAGGAAAGGAAAGGAAAGGAAAGGAAAGGAAAGGAAAGGAAAGGAAAGGAAAGGAAAGAAAAGATTGCAAGCTGGGCATGGTGGCGCACACCATTAATCCCAGCACTCAGGAGACAGAGGTAGGAGGATCACTGTGAGTTCAAGGCCACCCTGAGACTACATAGTGAATTCCAGGTCAGCCTGGGCTAGAGCAAGACCCTCCCTCGAGAAACCAAAAAAAAAAAAAGAAAAGAAAAAGAAAAAGATTGCTTGATAGAAAAGATAGTTTCTAGCTATAACCCCAGCACTCAAGATGCTGAAGCAAGAAAATCACCATGACTCCGAGGCCACCTTGAGACCACACAGTGAATTCCAGGTCAGCCTGGGCTAGAGCAAGACCCTCCCTCGAGAAACCAAAAAAAAAAAAAAAGAAAAAAGAAAAAGAAAAAGAAAAAGATTGCTTGATAGAAAAGATAGTTTCTAGCTATAACCCCAGCACTCAAGATGCTGAAGCAAGAAAATCACCATGACTCCGAGGCCACCTTGAGACCACACAGTGAATTCCAGGTCAGCCTGGGCCAGAGTGAGATCCTACCTCAAAAAAAAAAAAAAAAAAAAAAAAAAAAAAAAGCAAAATTAATTAATTAATTAACTTTTTTAAAAAGCTAGCACAGTGACTCACCTATAATCCCAGCACTAGCAGGCTAAGATGGGAAGACCACTGTGAGTTCGAGGCCAGCCTGAGACTATGTAGTGAATTCCAGACCAGCTTGGGCTCTAGCAAAACCTTGAAAAAAAATAAAGAAAAAGAAAAGAGAAAAACAGGGAAAGAAACAGAAAGAGTAAAGAGTAAAGAACTGTCCAGGGCTACCCCATTTAGGACACTCTCTGTACTCCACAGCTTAGGTATGTTCTGCTCAGGAGTATGGGATGTGTGTGGCTCAGTAGTAGGAAACATATGAGTAGCCCCGGCACCATCAAAAAGAAAAAAGAAAGTTTAAAAGAAATATGGTTTCTATAGCTAGGCATGTTGGCACATACCTTTAATCTCAGCACTTGGGAGGCCGAGGTAGAAGGAGCACTGTGACTTTGAGGACATCCTGAGACTACATAGTAAATTCCAGATCAACCTGGGCTAGAGCGAGACCCTACCTCATAAAAAAAAAGAGCCAGGCATGGTAGCACACACCTTTAATCCCAGTACTTGGGAGGCAGAGGTAGGAAGATCACTGTGAGTTCAAGTCCATTCAGAGTGAACTCCAGGTCAGCCTGGGCTACAGTGAGACCCTGCCTGGGGGCGGAAAAAAAAAGAAAGAGAAAAAGAAATATGCTCTCTGCCCCTATTCCCACGGTCCCAGAGCCTTGGCAGAGCTGCCTGGGGGCCTGTGGCTCCTGCCAGAACCCCCGCGAGTCCCAGACAATGGTGGAGGGGGTGAAGGTTTGAGGCCATGGCGCTGTGAGCTGAATACAGCTCCTTTGGGCCAGGCGGAGAGCCAAACTCCACTTGAGCTTTGTTTCTGTGGGAAAATAGGCTGCAGAGCTCCAGACAACAGGCTGAGAATGGACTTCAGCAGCATCTTTCCCTCTTGGCAGCAGCAGACGGCTGGATCTTGCGGGCCTCACTTCCCCAGTGCCTGCCTCCCAAGCACTCCAGGAGGGAAGAGGCCCACAAGTCCTCTTCTTGCTCTTTCCATCCCCTCCCAAGGCCCAGGGAACACTTGCTTCCCCTCCTCCCAGGCGCTGTGGGAGAGGCTGGACAGAGAGTGGCTGAGCTGGAGGGCCTGGCCAGGGAGATGGGCTGAGCTGGGTGTGGCTGGGCTTTGCAGACAGCTCTCCAGGGCTACAGCTTGTTTGGGGGGCCAGGGAGGAAAACAGCACTTATCTGCAGAGTTAGTGTCCCATTCAGGCATTCAGAGTCAGTGTCCCCAAACTCTTTCCCATGAGGTGCCAGCACTCAGAATCTGAAAGACAAAGTCATTCACTTTCTGGGCAGTCACATCTTCTAGTAGATGTATGAGAACTGTGGGGCTGGGCCCGGGGAATAACTCAGTGGCACAGCCCTTGCCTAACATGTACAAGTCCTGAGTTCCAGCTCTGATAGGTCAAGCAGGAACCCAAAACAAGCAGAATGAAATGGAAATCCCCACTGTCTTTTTTTTTTTTTTTTTTTTTTTTTTTTTTTTTTTTTTTGGTTTTGCAAGGTAGGGTCTCACTCTGGTCCAGGCTGACCTGTAATTAACTATGTAGTCTCAGGGTGGCCTCGAACTCACAGCGATCCTCCTACCTCTGCCTCCCGAGTGCTGGGATTAAAGGCGTGCACCACCACGCCCGGCTAATAAAATATATATTTTTGTTTGTTTTTTTGTTTGTTTGTTTTTCGTGGTAGGGTCTCGCTCTAGCCCAGGCTGACCTGGAACTCACTATGTAGTCTCAGGGTGGCCTCGAACTCACAGCGATCCTCCTACCTCTGCCTCCCGAGTGCTGGGATTAAAGGCATGCGCCACCATGCCTGGCTAATAAAATATATTTTTAAAAAAAGAACATCTAACAATCTGGGGCCAGAGAGATGGCTCAGCGATTAAACGTGCTTGCTTACAAAGCCTGATGGCCTGGGTTCAATTCCCCAGTACCCATGTAAAGCCAGATGCACACAGTGGCACATGCATCTGGAGTTCATTGGCCATGGCATGAAGCCCTGGTACAGTTATCCTCTCTCCCTCTCTCCTTGAAAATAAATAAAAATAAAAACAAATTTTAAAAAAAGCAAGTCTAACAATCTCAGCCATTTCCCAGCTATGTGCCTTTGGGCTGTGTGAGTGTGCTTGTTTGAGACAGGATCTCACTATGTAGCTCAGGTGAGCCTCAAACTGGAAGCACTCCTCCTCCCTCAGCCTACGTGCTGGGACTACAGGCATGTGCCACTAAGTCTCCATGTCTCAGCTTTCCCTGGCTCTTCCTGTCCTTTCTGTCCCTGTTACAGAGCTGTTCCTCCAGCCCTAGCTCCTCCGTATGAGGGCAGGGCCATCTTCAGACTCAGGCACAGAAGTGGAAGTGATCAGCAGAGGTTTTACATAAACACTCCTTCACCCCAGCAGGAGACACTCAGAACAAATTTTGAAGCTATGTTTGGGGAAATAAAACTGGATAGAGCAGAGAGATCCAAGCTGGGAGCCTCAAGGTGGGGCCCATCTCCATAGCAACCAAAAAAAAAATTCTGCAACATGTGTTGGCCCTGTCTCCTGATGAAGGAGCAGGGAACTGGTGTTCCTCAAACACCCACAGCCAAGACCCTGCCCTGAAATAACTCACTTCTATATCAGCATCTCACGTGGCAGCTGCCACTCTGTCAGCTCTGCAGACAGTAGAAGGTGGAGAGTTACCAAGAACTTTCTTTCTCTCATAGGCTTCTTTGAAAATAATTTACTGGGTGTGGTGGCCCAGGCCCTTAATCCTGGTACTCAGAAGGCAGAGGTAAGGAGGATCCCTGTGAGTTTGAGGCCAGCCTGGAACTACAGAGTGAGTTACAGATCAGCTTGGGCTAGAATGAGTTCCTACCTCAAAAAAAGGGAGGGGAAGGGGAGGACTGGGCTGGAGAGATGGCTTAGCAGTTAAGGCATTTGCCTGCAAAGCCAAAGGACTCAGGTTCAACTCCTCAGGACCCATGTAAGCCAGATGCACAAAGGGGCGCATGCATCTGGAATTTGTTTGCAGTGGCTGGAGGCCCTGATGTGCACATTCTCTATCTGCCTCTTTCTCTCTCCTCTCTCTCTCTTTCTCTCAAATAAAAAGGGGGTGGAGCCGGGTGTGGTGACGCACACCTTTAATCCCAGCACTTGGGAGGCAGAGGTAGAGTTCAAGGCCACCCAGAGAACACAGAGTGAATTCCAGGTCAGTCTGTGCTACAGTGAGACCCTACCTTGAAAAAAAAAAAAAAAAAAAAAAAAAAAAAGGGTGGGGTGGGGTGGGGGCAGGACAGATGGCTTAGTGGTTAAGGTGCTTGCCTGCCAAGCCTAAAGACCCAGGTTTGACTCCCCAGAACCCATGTAAGCTAGATGCATGTAGTGGCACATGCATCTGGAGTTTATTTACAGTCGCAGGAGGTCATGGTGCACCATTCTTTCTCTCTCTCCCTCTCTCTTTCTTTGTCTCATAAATAAATAAATAACAAAAAGAAAGAAAAAATATATACTAAAAAATTCAGCCGGGCATGGTGACACACGCCTTTAATCCCAGCACTTGGGAGGCTGAGGTAGGAGAATGACCATGAGTTAAAGGCCAGTCTGGGTTAGAGGGAGACCCTGACTCAAAAAAACAACTTAAAAAAGGGCTGGAGAGATGGCTTAGCGGTTAAGGCACCTGCCTGCTAAGCCTAAGAACCCGGTTCCAATCTCCAGGTCCCATGTTTAGCCAGATGCAGTGACGCAAGGGCGCAATGCTGCACATGACCACAAGGGGGCGCACGTATATGGATTTTGTTCACAGCAGCTGAGAGACTGCTGGCACGCCCATTCTCTATCTGTCTCCCTTGCCCTCTCTCTCTGTCTGTCTCTCTCTGTTTCTCTCTCCAAAAATAATAATTTAAAAAACTCTGTCTGTCGGGAGGCAGAGGTCTCTCTGAGTTTTGAGACTCTCTCAGCCTGGAAAAATAAAAAAAAAAAAAAAAAACCCTAAAAAAAAAACCTAATCATGTTAAGTATTAATCAATTTTATAACATTCAGGTACAAGAAATATACATGGAGAGGGTGCAGATGGCACCAGATCCCTGTTCCCTGGCTCCCCAAACCACAATATTACCTTGTTAGGTCCGTTATACCAAAGTGCACTGAACAGATGACTGAGCCAATCTAAATGCATTGTTTCATTGTGAAGGAAGCCAAAACCAAGCTGTTAGCAAGGTTGTTTCCTTTGGGGCTGTAACACAGAATCTGTCCTATGTCACTCTCCTGACTGCTGGTGGCTGGTTCACTGGTGGTGCTGGGCAATCCACCATCCTTGGGTGTTGATCTTCACCTTCATCTTTTTTTTTTTTTTTTTTTTTTAGTATTTATTTATTTGCAAGCAGAGAGAGATAGAAGAGAGGCAGACATGACACGGGTGTGGTGGCACACGCCTTTAATCCCAGCACTTGGGAGGCAGAGGTAGGTGGATTGGTGTAAATTCAAGGACACCCTGAAACTACATAGTGCATTCCAGGTCAGCCTGGGCCAGAGTGAGACCCTACCTCCAGAAACAAAAAAATAAATTAAAATTAAAATTAAAAAAAGAGAGGCAGACAGAGAAAGAATGAGCACACCAGGGCCTCCAGCCACTGCAAATAAACTCCAGATGCATGCGCCCCCTTGTGCATCTGGTTTATGTGGGTCCTGGAGAATCAAACCGGGATCCTTTGACTCCACAGGCAAACACCTTAAGCACTAAGCCATTTCTCCAGCCTTCCTTTGTCTTTATAAGGCGCTCTCCCTGGTGGATGTCTGGGCCCAAGTTTCCCCTACTTAGAAGGTTAGATCCCACCCTAATGGTGTAATGACTTCATCTTATTGTGTCTTTTTTACAAGTATTTTTTAGTGATTTACCAGAGAGAGGATGGAGGGGGACAGCATGAATACGGGCATGCTGGGGCAGGACCACTTGCCACTACAAACAAGCTCCAGAGACGTGTGCCACTTTGTGCATTTGGCTTGAAGTAGATAGTGGGAAATCAAACCTGGGCCAACCCAGGCCCATAGGCTTTGTAAGTGCATTTAGCCATAAGCTATCTCCCTAGCCCCTTAATCTTTTTTTTTATTTTATTAATTAATTTATTTATTTATTTATTTAAGAGAGAGAGAAAGAGGCAGATAAAGAGAGAAAGAATGGGCGCACTAGGGCCTCTAGCCACAGCAAACTCCAGATACATGCACCACCTTGTGCATCTGGATTGTGGCTATTGGGGAATTGAACCTGAGTCCTTTGGCTTCACAGGCAAGTGCCTTAACCAATAAGTCATCTCTCCAGCCCATTTATTCTTATTATATCTTCTAATAACCTTATTATTTATTTAGTTAGTTAGTTTTGTTTTTCGAGGTAGGGTTTCACTCCAGCTCAGGCTGACCTGGAATCCACTATGTAGTCTCAAGGTGGAACTCATTTGGAGTTCGTTTACAGTAGCTACAAGCCTTGGCACACCCATTCTCTCTCTCTCTCTCTGTGCCTCTTCTCTCCCTCCCTCTTTCTCTCTCTCTCTATTAAGTAAATAAATAAATAAGAAAAATATGTTTTGAAACTTTTGGGGGGGGGGTTTCTAGGTAGGTCTGGCTTTAGCCCAGGCTGACCTGGAATTTACTATGTAATCTCAGGGTGGCCTTGAACTCATAGTGATCCTCCTACTTCTGCCTCCCAAGTGCTGGGATTAAAGACATACACTGCCACATTTGGCTTGAATCTTTATTTTTGGAGGTATGGTCTCACTCTAGTCCAGGCTGACCTGGAACTCACTCTATAGTTCCAGGCTGGCCTCAAACTCACAGTGATCTTCCTACTTCTGCTTCCCAAATGCTGGGATTAAAGGCTTGTGCCACCACACCAGGCAGTTTTGAATCTTTTTTAAGAGTACTCTGTGGCCAAGACTGGCCTCAAACTCTTTTTTTTTTCCCTTTATTATTTAAGAAGGACAGAAAGAAAGGCAGAGAGAGAAGGAGAGAGAGAATGGGCACACCAGGACCTCTAGTTATTGCAAATGAACTCCAAATGCATGCACCACCTTGTGCAGCTGGTTTACATGGGTACTGGGGAATTGAACCTGGGTCATTAGGCTTTGCAGGCAAGTGCCTGCAAGAGCCATCTCTCCAGCCCAAACTTTTTTTTTTTTTTTAATTAAACTCTAGTCCAGGCTGACCTGGAACTTGTTCTGTAGTGGTCTCACTTCCTAGCCCAGGCTGACATGGAATTAACTCTAGTCTCAGGGTGGTCTTGAACTCACAGCAATCCACCTACATCTGGCCTCCTGAGTTCTGGGATTAAAGGCCATAATAATAGGAGGAAAGCCAGGCATGGTGGTGCACGCCTTTAATCCCAGCACTCGGGAGGCAGAAGTAGGAAGATCACCGAGAGTTCGAGGCCACCCTGAGATTACATAGTTAATTCCAGGTCAGCCTGGACTAGAGTGAAACCCTACCTTGAAAAACAAAAACAAAAACAAAAACAAAAAAATAAATAAAAATAATAGGAGGAAAAGATGATGACATCAACATAAAAGAGAGACTGATTGAGAGGGGCAAGGGATATGATGGAGAGTGGAGATGCAAAGGGGAAAGTGGGGGAAGGGAGGGAATTACCAGGGGTTATTGTCTACAATGATGGAAGTTGTTAATAAAAAAAAGTTAAAATAAAAGACTGTTAAGGAGGTTAGAGAGATGGCTTAGCAGCTAAAGGTGCATGACTGCAAGCCTGACAGCCCAGGTGCAACTTCACAGTATCCACATAAAGCCAGATGCACAAATTGGCACATGTGTCTGGAGTTCATTTGCGGTGGCAGGAGGCCCTGGTGTGTCCATACTGACTCTCTCTGCCTGTTTCTCTGTCTTTTTTTAATATTTTATTTTTTATTTATTTATCTGAGAGAGAGATACAGAAATAGGCAGAGAGAGGGAGAAAGAATGGGCACACCAGGGCCTCCAGCCACTGCAAACGAACTCCAGATGCATGCGCCTCCTTGTGCATCTGGCTTACATAGGTCCTGGGGAATTGAGCCTTGAACTGGGGTCCTTAGGCTTCACAGGCAAGCACTTAAACACTAATCCATCTCTCCAGCCCCTCTCTCTGTCTTTTTCTAGCAAATAAGTAAATATATATTTAAGCTGGGCATAGTGGCGCACACCTTTAATCCCAGCACTTGGGAGGCAGAGGTTGGAGGATCACCATGAGTTCGAGGCTACCCTGAGATTACAGAGTGAATTCCAGGTCAGCCTGGACCAGAGTAAGACCCTACCTCCAAAAACCAAAAAAAAAAAAAAAAATTTTTTTTGTTTATTATTTGAAAGCAGCGAGAGAAAGAGAGAGAGAGAATAGTCACACCAGGGCCTCCTGACGCTGCAAATGAACACCAGATGCATGTGCCACTCTGCGCAATGGCTTTATGTGGGAACTGGAGAATCGAACTTTGGTCCTTGGGCTTTATAGGTAAGCACCTTAACCACTGAGCCATCTCTCCAGCCCTCTGTGCCAGTTTTTTTTTATATGGAATATATATTTTTGAATAGCACAAAGCCCTCTGAGTTATATCATTTTTTTCTTTAATTATTTTTTTATTGACAACTTCTATACTTACATACAAAAAACACGGTATTTCCCTCCTCTCCCCCCATTCCCCTTTAGAA
Organism: Orientallactaga sibirica; assembly: GCA_036365145.1. NCBI lineage: Eukaryota > Metazoa > Chordata > Mammalia > Rodentia > Dipodidae > Orientallactaga > Orientallactaga sibirica. Next base: position 7,683,548 of record JAEOAD010000013.1, read on the forward strand.
CTCCAATCTCCATCATATCTCCTCCCTCTCTCCATTAGTCTCTCTTTTAATTTGATGCCATTATATTTTTCTTCTATTTTGAGGGTCTTGTGAAGGTATTGCTAGGCACTGCAAGGTCATAGATATCGAGGCCAATTTCTGTCTGGACAGTTGCATTATAAGAGGTCATATCCTTCCTTTGGCTCTTCCATTCTATCCGCCCCCTCTTCCGCAATGGTCCCTGAGCCTTGGAGGGTGTGACAGAGGTGTTTCAGTGCTGGGCACTCCTCCATCCCTTCTTCTCAGCACTATGTTGCCTTTTGGGTCATCCCAGTGGTCATCGCCATCTGAAAAGAGAAGCTTCTCTAACCAGAAGTGAGAGTAGCATTAATATGTGAATATGAACATTAAGTGTAGTGCTTTCAGGGCAGCTTGGTGGGAATAATATATACATTTAGCCAGACAAGAGCTGTCTGTGCCAGTTTTTTAAAAAACTGCTTATCAACCCTTTTAATGCTATGGTACACAGAGAAATGATCAATTGTTTAGTACAAATGGTATCTGGCTCACTGAGGCAAACAGGAATCTTGGCATCAAGAGGGGACCCATTCAGGGTCTCAAATACCTGCCAGGTATTTCAGGCAAATCTGCCCCAACCCCCTTCTTAACACATGGCTCAGGAAGCTCCAGCCTAGAAGATGCAAGCAATTAACGTATAGCCCTGTGGAAAGGGTTCCTATGTTGCTGGAAACGAGCGGTGGGTAGGAAGCAAGAGGAGATATCTGACCTCTGAGACCTGGGCCTAGGCGTTTTCTTGCTGCTAACTTGGTTCCGTAATGAAGTCACTGCACACTTCACTTTGAGTACTGGAAATGAACAGCCCTCTAAGGCCTGGAAGCACCACTAGCAACATTGGTCATTTGTTTTTCTAAAAACTTGCAAAGTTGAACATTTTAGCCAGAATGATAAAGCCTGCTATCTTTCTACACCATGACTTCCTTTTCAGGACATTTCCCTTCTTGTCAGGAGGCCACATTGTGACCTAATGAATGTGTATTGTGTTTCTTAAAAAGAGCCTCCACGGCTGGAGAGATGGCTTAGCGGTTAAGGCGTCTGCCTGCTAAGCCTAAGAACCTGGTTTCAATCTCCAGGTCCCACGTTTAGCCAGATGCAAAGTGACACAAGGGCGCAATGCCACACTTGACCACAAGGGGGCGCACACATCTGGATTTCGTTCACAGCAGCTGAGAGACTGTTGGCAGACCCATTCTCTATCTGTCTCCCTCTCCCTCTTTGTCTGTCTCTCTCAGTGTCTCTCTCCAAAAACAAATAAAAAAAATTAAAAAAAAAAGACCTCCAAAGTTGTATAAGTTTGAGGCTCATAAAGCCTAGATGTGGGGGTTGGGGAGATGGTACAGCAGTTAAGGGCACATGCTGCTTAAGAGGGAGGGCCTGAGACCACCTGAGTTCAATGCCTCAGAACCCAGGTGAAAGGCTGGGTACAGGCTATGCTCATATGCTAATCCCCAGGGCAGGGGTGGGAGGGGAACAACCCACAGCTCCAGGTTGAAAGAGCACCCCCTCCCCCTCAGATGAGCAACAGACAAGGAGCCTGCAGTTCTTCTTTGGCCTACACACGCACATATGCACACACCACACGTAAGACACTGTATCACACATGCTCTACACACACATATGCACTAGCCAAAAAAGAAAGGAAGAAAGTGCATGTCTTTAGTCCCAGCACTAGTGAAGCTTGCCTCACCTTTGGCTAACACGGGATCTGGACAGTAGAACATGGGTCCTTCAGCTTCTCTCACAAGCACCTTAACCGCTAAGCCATCTCTCCAGCCCCCCTTTTTATAGTCCTCAGAGCAGGCATTCCTGCACACCCATGGCTGGATAGATTTTCTTCTTCTTTTTTTAAAAAATTTATTTATTTATTTATTTATTTATTTATTTATTTGAGCAGCAGACAGACAGAGAGAAAGAGGCAGATAGAGAAGGGGTGCGCCAGGGCCTCCAGCCACTGCAAACGAACTCCAGATGCATGTGCCCCCTTGTGCACCTGGTTTACGTGGGTCCTGGGGAATCGAGCCTTGAAGCGGGGTCCTTAGGCTTCAAAGGCAAGCACTTAACCACTAAGCCATTTCTCCAGGCCCAATTTTCTTGTTTTTGAAGTTTACCATTAACTTTTTTTTTTTTTTTTTTTTTTTTTTTTTTTGGTTTTGTGAGGTAGGGTCTCACTCTGGTCCAGGCTGACCTGGAATTAACTATGTAGTCTCAGGGTGGCCTCGAACTCTCAGTGATCCTCCTACCTCTGCCTCCCGAGTGCTGGGATTAAAGGCATGCGCCACCATGCCCGGCAACTACTATTAACATTTTTATCTATTTATTTGAGACACACTGAGAGAAAAAGAAAAAGGAGAGGGAAGGCCAGCCAGGGCCTCCTACCACTGCACAGAAACTCCAGATACATGCACCACTTTGTGCGTCTGGCTTTACCTGGATACTGGGGAATTGAGCGCAGGCCATCAGGTTTTACAAGCAAGTGTGTTGCCTTTAACAGCTGAACCATCTCTCCAGCCCGTTAATCATGCTTTTTTTGTGTTTTGTTTTGTTTTTCAAGGCAGGATTTCACGTTAGTCCAGGCTAACCTGGAACTCACTCTGTAGTAGTAGTTTCAGACTGGCCTCAAACTCACAACAATCTTCCTATCTTCTGTGTCCCGAGTACTGGGATTAAAGATGTATGCCACCAAGCCCGGCTTACTATTAATATTTAAAGTTGTCTTTTTTTTTAAAGTTTATTTATTTATTAGAGAGAAAAGTGGATAGAGAATATGGGCAATGCAGGGTCTGTAGCCCTGCAAACAAATTCCAGACACATGTCCCACCTTGTTCATCTTTATGTGGTGTTGCAGTCACGTTCATATTGCTAGCAGAAAACACCCAACCAAGAGCAACTTGTGGGAGAAAAGGGTTTATTTGGGTTTACAGACTCGAGAAGAAGGTCCAGGATGGCAGGGGAAAATGATGGCATAAGCAAAGGGTGGGCATCACCTCCTGGCCAAAATAGACAACAGCAACAGGAGTGTGTGTCAAACACTGGCAAGGGGACACCCATAAGCCCACCCCGAACAATACACTGCCTCCACGAGGCTTCAATTGTCAAACTGTCACTAGCTGGGGACCTAAGCATTCAGGACACCTAAGTTTATGGGAGACACCTGAATCAAACCACTATATGAGTACTGGGTAATCACACCTGAGTCCTTTGGCTTTGCTGGCCAAGTACCTTAACTGCTAAGTCATATCTCCAGCCCCAAGTTGTCTGGTTTTCTTTTTTTTCTTACTTTTTCGAGGTAAAGTATCACTCTAGCCCAGACTGACCTGGAATTCACTATGTAGTCTCAGGGTGGCTTTGAATTCATGGCACGACTCCTACCTCTGCCTCCTGAATGCTGGGATTAAAGGCATGTCCCACCACACCCAGCTGTCTGTTTTGTTTGTTTGTTTTAACAGACAGAGAGAGACAGAATAAGCACACCAGGGCCTCCAGACTGCAAACGAACTCCAGATGCATGCACCCCTTGTACATCTGGTTAATGTGGGTTCTGGAGAGTTGAACCGGGATCCTTTGGCTTTGCAGGCAGATGCCTTAACCACTAAGCAATCTCTCCAGCCCGTTGTGTGTGTGTGTGTGTTTTGAGACTGTCTCACTGTGTAGCCCAGGCTGCCTAAAACTCACAATCCTCCTGCCTCAGCATCCAAAATATCATGATTACAGTCATGTGTCACCATGTCCACCTCATCTTTAAAGTTGCAAACTGCCAGGTGTGGTGGCGCACACCTTTAATGCCAGCACTAGGGAGGCAGAGGTAGGAAGATCACTGTGAGTTCAAGACCACCCTGAGACTACATAGTGAATTCCAGGTCAGCCTGGGCTAGAGTGAGACTAAAAAAAAAAAAAAAAAAAAAAAAAGAGGGCTGGAGAGAGGGCTTGGTGGTTAAGGCACCTGTCTGCCAAACCTAAAAATCTCCAGGTCTCACGTTTAGCCAGATGCAAAAAGTGACACAAGGGTGCAATGCCACACTTGCCCACAAGGTGGTGCACATGTCTGGAGTTCATTTACAGGGGTGAGAGGCCGCTGGCACACCCATTCTCTCTCTACCTCTCTAGATCTCTCTCTCCATCTCTCTCAAAAAAAAAAAAAAAGAGAGAGAGAGAGAAAATGTTGCAAACTAAGACATTATTAATGAGGCTTAAATGAAGCAAAGATACCTGCTCATTTGGGTGGAGAACATTTGCACATTGGGAAACACAGGCCAGCAAGGCTGAACCAACAATCCTGAAGGAAATGAGGCGCCGACTTTTATCAAGCCCAGCAGTTGGAGACTGATCCAAATAAGGGTGGTCATTAGTTTTCTATGTCCATTGTAATGTCCAGGTCATGAAGCAAAATTGGCCAGTGCAGTGTTCCTCACACCTTACAAGGTATTATTAGATTCTGGAAAATTGTTCTTTTGTGGAAACTCAGTTTCTGAGGTCAGGTCTCCATGGAAATCTTGCTCCTGTCAATAAATCTCATGGCAGAATCTTACTATTTATTTATTTTTATGTTTATGCTGTTTTATTGTATTCTATTATTGTATTCTGCAGCCAGTGTATATAAAATAGCTACAACCTTGTGAAGTAGAAATTCATGAAAACTCAGAGGTAGATGTTAAGGACTGACAAGTAGAAAACGGCATCTTGTGGCACATGTTACAGGGAAGCTTTTATACAGGCTTCAATTTAGTTTTCTTGAATATTCACTGGTTCATGAAAAGTGGAGTTTGAAGATTTGACTACAAGAAGGAACAGACTTTCTGGGGTCTGAGAATTTTCTACTTGAGGACTGCCTCCCAAGTCATGCTGGGCATTTAGACAGAACTGTTTCAAATCTGCAGCTGCCTGCCATCATATCTGAGCCTTCCAGCTGGGGTTTCAAAAAATCTTTTTGGTTGGATGCTGGAGAGATGGCTTAGGGAGTTCAGAGTGTGCATGAGGGTCAGCAGAGGCTGGCGGGCCTAGTTGTTTTCTTGAGGCAGGACCCTCCAGCCCAGGCTGACCAGTAACAAGCTCTGGTCCTGTCTCAGGTAGCAATGTTGACTTTTTATCAAAGACATAGTGCCGGGTGTGGTGGCACTTTGTCCCATCTCGGGGCAAGGTGGGAGTTTGCATGAGTTCAAGGCCACCCTGAAATACAGAATGGCACCATTCTCTGGGCTTGAGACCCTCTCTCTCTTTCAAAAAAAAAAAAAAAAAAAAAAAAACAAAAATAAAATCTTTTAAAAAATCTTTTTCTTTCTTTTTATTTGATATACACACACACACACAGATGCACACACACATGTACATATATAATGTATTTGCAAACACAGAGAGAGAGAGACAGAGACAGAGAGAGAGAGAATGGGCATGAAGGGCCTCTAGCCACTGCAAAGGAACTCTAGATACATGCACCACTTTGTGCATCTGGCTTTATGTGGGTACTAGGGAAGTAAACCCAGTTTGTTAGGCTATGCAGGCAAGCACCTTAACTGCTGATCCATCTCTCCAGTCCCACAGAACTCTTTTGTACCAGTCACTAGGCCATCCCAAATTCCCAGAGCTAAGATTCATTTTTTTTTCTTTTGAAATAGGGTCTCACTCTAGCCCAGGCTGACCTGAAATTCAGTATGTGTCTCAGGCTGGTGAATTCCAGGTCAGCTCTGAGCTGGGATTAAAGGCAAGACCACCACATGTCGTTTTTTAAAAATATATTTTATTTATTTAAAAGAAAAAAAAAAAAAAGAAAAAAAAGGGAGGAAGGAGGGAGGGAGGGAGGGAGGGGGAGGGAGGGAGGGAAAGAAATGGCACATCATGGCCTCCACTGCAAATGAATGCCAGATGCATGCAACACCTTGTACATCTGGCTTACATGGGTTCTGGGGAATCAAACCAAGGTCCTTTGGCTTTGCAGGCAAGTGCCTTAACCACTAAGCCATCTCACCAGCTCCCCCCACAAAAAATTTATTTTTATTTTTTATTTTTTATTTTTTTTATTTTTGGAGAGAGACACAGAGAGAGAGGGAGAGGGAGACAGATAGAGAATGGGCACACCAGCAGTCTCTCAGCTGCTGTGAACGAAATTCAGATGCGTGCGCCCCTTGTGGGCAAGTGCAGCATTGCGTTCTTGCATCACTTTGCATCTGGCTAAACGTGGGACCTGGAGATTGGAACCAGCGTTCTTAGGCTTAGCAGGCAGGAGCCTTAACCGCTAAGCCATCTCTCCAGCCCCCTTCCCACCAAATTTTTTTAAAAACAATAGGGGCTGGAGAGATGGCTTAGCAGTTAAGCGCTTGCTTGTGAAATCAAAGGACCCCAGGTTGAGGCTCAATTCCCCAGTACCCATTTAAGCCAGATGCACAGGGTGGCACATGCATCTGGAGTTTGTTTGCAGTGGCTGGGGGCCCTGGTGTGTCCATTTTGTCTCTCTCTGCCTCTATATCTGTCTGTCTTTGTTGTTCTCAAATAAATAAAAAAATTTAAAATAATAGTAATAAGGCTGGAGAGATGGCTTAGCGGTTAAGGTGTATGCCTATGAAGGACGCTGGTTTGATTCTCCAGGTCCCACATAAATCAGATGCACAAGGGGGTGCGTGCCTCTGGAGTTCATTTGCAGTGACTAGAGGCTCTGATGCGCCCATTCTCCCTCTCCCTCTCTCTCTTTCCCTTTCTCTATCTCAAATAAATAAATAAAAATAAAAATAAAATCTTTTAAAAAATAGTAGTAATAGGGCTGGAGAAATGGCATGGTTGGCACATCTGGGAGGCAAAGGAATTCTCCAGGACCCACGTAAGCCAGATGCACAAGGGGGCATCTGCATTGGCTAGAGGCCCTGGCATGCCCATTCTCTTTCTGTCTGCCTCTCTTCTATCTCTCTCTCTGCTTGCAAATAAATAAAATTAAAAAAAAAAAAGAAAGAAAATTAAAAAAAATAGTAATAATAGAGTCGGGCATGGTGGCACATCTGGGAGGCAGAAGTAGGACTGTTGAGAGTTCAAGGCCACCCTGAGAGACCCTACCTCAGAAAACCAAAAAATACACACACACACAAGGGCTAGAGAGACAACTCAGCGGTTAAGGGGCTTGCCAGCAAAGCCTAAGGACCCAGGTTTTTTTTTTTGTTGTTGTTGTTGTTGTTTTTCGAGGTAGGGTCTCACACTAGCCCAGGCTGATCTGCAATTCACTATGTAGTCTCAGGGTGGCCTGGAACTCACTGCAATCCTCCTACCTCTGCCTCCCCAGTGCTGGGATTAAAGGCGTGGACCACTACGCCAGATAGGATCCATCCCCAGTACCCAAGTAAAGCCAGATGCACAAAGGAGCACATGCATCTGGAGTTAGTTTTGCAGCCTAAGGCCTAAGTCTCTTCTCTCCATCTCATTGCTTGCAAATAAATAATTTTGCCCGGTGTGGTAGCGCAAGCCTGAGGCAGAGGTAGGAGGATCACCATGAGTTCAAGACCAGCCTGGGACCACATAGTGAATTCCAGGTTAGCCTGAGCCAAAGTGAGACCCTACCTCGAAAAAAAAAATAGTAAGCAATTTTTATTTATTCTTTTTGTTTGTTTTTGTTTTTGTTTTTGTTTTTGTTGTTGTTTTTGTTTTTCGAAGTAGGGGTCTTGCTCTAGCCCAAGCTGACCTGGAATTCACTGTGTAGTCTCAGAGTGGCCCGAGTGCTAGAAAATCAAATTCTACCGCACTATGTTTGGTTCCATTCAGTTATTCCCCGCCGGGTTTAAATCTTCCAGGCTGGACTGAAATCCAGTACATTAGGGGGCAGCGCCATCGCGAGGGCGGCAGGTTGAGGAGGCCCGAGGGTGATGGGACCTGGCCGCGAGTCGCACTGCCCGCCTGAGCCCCTGGCTTTGAGCTGATTGAAGTGATGATTCCCCGGTGCAGTGGCGCACGCCTTCATTCCCAGCGCCTGGGAGGCTGAGGCTGGAGGGTCGCCGTGAGTTCGAGGCCATCCTGGAGTTACAGAGTGAGTTCCAGGTCAGCCTCTTCCAGGCCTGCCAGGTTTTTTATTTTTATTTTTTGACGTATGATCTCAGTCTAGTCCAGGATGACCTGGAATTCACTATAGTCTCAGGCTGGCCTCGAACTCACGGAGATCCTCCTACCTCTGCGGAGCGGGTACTGGGATTAATGGTTTGCGCCACCACGATCGGCTCAGGTCTGCCAGTTTTAAAGGGAGATCCTGCCTTAAAACTAAATAAATAAAATAGTGATGGCAGTTTGTTCCCTCCTCGGCCAGCCCACCAGAGTACCCAAGTCTAGGATGAAGCCACACAATGTTCCACAAACGTCGGGTGATTGAAAGCGTCCCATTAAGTGACTTCAATATTCCACACATCACGTTGAAGTCGTACCTGGAAGGTGTGGGCGTCTTTTACCCACTTCTAGGGTCCTGAGGACTAATTCCAATGGAACTTTAGGGGTGGGACGGGCTACGCAGACGCCAACGCGTATGCAAAAAGACACAGAGCAATTCCGGCCCATTGGTCTGGAAAACTACAAGTTCCAGAATGCTCTCTTTCCCTCAAGTAGGGAGAGACTGGGGATTTTGGGACCATTGCCTGCTGGGATTTGTAGTCTCTGGCTTGTTTGTGATGCAGGCGGAACTGGGGGGAGGGGGAAGTAAACGACGATCACGTGAGAGTCTGGAGCAGGTGATTGGTCAGTCCTAAACGCAGGAACTACGATTGGCCGACTCTAATAAGAACGACGCCACTCGAGGCGGGCCCCGGAGCGGCGCAGGCGCAGAGCGTTACGAGTCTCGGGACCCCTCTTGGAGAGACTATGGCGCTCAACAAGAATCACTCGGAGGGCGGCGGAGTGATCGTCAACAACACCGAGAGGTGACAACTCTGCGGAAGGATCCTGGAGCGTGCAAGGGCGGGGTGGCGGCCAGTGTGGGTGGTGGGCGGTGGGTGTGGGCAGTGAACCCTCCAAGAGCCGAATTGATGGAGCGAGGTGCTGGGGCGGGGTGGGGGGGTAACGGCCGGGGGCGGGGCTGGAGGGAGGAGCCGGGATGCTGGGATAAACTGGGGGTGGATGGGGGGTGCTGCTGGTGACAGGGTTTGGGGGTGACAGGTAGGCCTAGAGGATGATTCTTGAGCTTGGTTCCAGATCTGGTCACTTTAAAGAATTGGAGTTAAACAAACATAATTGCCATTTCTTGGACCTTTACTACGGGTGACTGCATGAGGGTGAGCCCCGGCACCTGTTCTACCTTATCCGATACATAAATCTTGAAGGCCAGAAACTACACATATTTTTTTCCGGTAGGGAAAGTGAGGACCAGAGAGGTTAAGTAACTTGTCCTAAAACACAATGCTGAGTAATAGACTTAGGAATTCCAGGACAGGGAGCCTCGACACCCAAAAACAATAGGCTTATCTACCCATATTCAGTCTTCCAGTATAGTCCAGGTTCAAAGAAAAAAAGCTGAGGTCCCAGGGGTAGATTTAAATAATGTTTGTCATCTGTTCAGGCCAGTTCTTGGCACCAGCGTGGATCTTTGGGAAGGTTAGACTTCTGTCCCTTGAATTCCTGGAGGCTTAGGTTACCCCCCCCCCCAGCAGTGATCTCTCGAATTCAAGATGCTTTCTACTTTCTGCACCATGATTTCTGTCACTCCAGCTTCTGGGCTCTGTGGATGGCTCCTCTTTCCTCTGCACAAATACCTCTGAGTTGAGCCTACTCTGGCTTGATTTGACTGTGGAAGGCCAGAGAGCTTAGTAAGAACCTGTGTCTCCAAGGGAGACATGGTGGAGCCTACACCCTTCCTGGGACCTGTCGCTCCGGAATATCTGATGAGTCAGAGAAGGCCCGGGTGACACAGACCCAGAATGCCCATCTCACCTTTGCAGGGTCTGATTGGCCCAGCCTATTCCTGACCATTGTTGTTTTTCTCTAATAGGCCCTCTTCTGTAGTGCCAGTCCTGTTTCCCACTTACTGCCCTGGCAAGAAAGTTGGAATATTTGGGATATAGGAAAATGAATGGAACCATATGAACTTGGACCTTTTAAAATACTTTATTTTTATTTATTTATTTATTAGAGACAGAGAGGGAGAGAGAGAGAAAGAGAGTGAGAATGGGCATACCAGGGCCTCTGGCCACTGCAAATGAACTCCAGATGCATGTGTCACCATGTGCATCTGGATTACATGGGACCTGGAGAATCGAACCTGGGTCCTTAGGCTTCACAGGCATGTGCCTTAACAGCCGAACCATCTCTCCAGCCCTCGACCTTTTTAAGTGTAATCAGAGAAACCTCACATTGTTCACTGGTTTGTGGCATCTGTTTACTTCACCCAGGCCCTTGGCTGGGCAAGGCAATTTTGATTCTGTTTAGTAATCGTTCTCTCTTTGCTTTCCTCTCTTGCCTCTCTCCCTTGGTAGTGTTTTATTCTGTAGTCCAGGCTGGCCTTGAACTTGAGGCAGCCTCCCATCTGCTGGAGTGCACTACCATGCCTGATGCCATCTGGTAATATCTCTTGGGGTTGTTTTCTATCTGTCCCTCACAGAGATTTTTCTGTATCTGCCCTGGTTCTCCTGCCTGGCTCAGGTTCGTTGCTGCTAAATAGGGTGTGTCTTGTTCTGGGAAGTGTTTCAGCCTCAATTCCAAAAAGGACATGTCAATAATAATTGAAGTTTAAGTCCAGTGCTTAAACTTTGATATTAAAAATGGCAAACTTAACCGGGTGTGGTGGCGCATGCCTTTAATCCCAGCACTCGGGAGGCAGAGGTAGAAGGATCGCCATGAGTACAAGGCCACCCTGAGACTACATAGTGAATTCCAGATCACCCTTGGCTAGAGTGAGACCCTACCTCAAAAAACAAAAATAAATAAATTAATTAATTAATTAATTTTTTAAATGGCAAACTTGCTGGGGGTGATGGTGCATGCACTTAATCCCAGCACTCAGGAAGCAGAGGTAGAAGGATCATTGTGAGTTCAAGGCCAGCCTGAGACTACATAGTGAATTCCAGGTCTAGAGTGAGACCCTACCTTGAAAAGCAAACAAACAAACAAAAAAAAAATGGCAAATTTATGCTGGGTATGGTGGCACACACCTTTAATCCCAGCATTCAGGAGGCAGAGGTAGGAAGATTGCTATGTGTTTGAGGCCAGCGTGAGACTACATAGTGAATTCCAGGTCAGTCTGGGCTAGGAAAAAACACTACCTCAAGGAAAAAAAAAAATGCACACACATTCACACATCCCCCCACACAAACAACATACACATGTAAAAACTAGTGGCGCCGGGCGTGGTGACACACTCCTTTAATCCCAGCACTCGGGAGTCAGAGGTAGGAGGATCGCCATGAGTTCGAGGCCACCCTGAGACTACATAGTGAACATAGTGAATTCCAGGTCAGCCTGAGCTAGAGTGAGACCCTACCTTGAAAAACCAAAAAAAAAAAAAAAAATTAGTGGCATGCATGCCTGTAATCCCAGTACTCAGGAGGCACAGATAGGAGGATTGCTGTGAGTTCGAGACCATTTTGGGATTACAGAGTGAGTTCCAGGTCATCCTGGGCTAGAGTGAGACCCTACCTCAGAAAAACAACAAAAGAAAATAGTGAATTTTATTCTTTAATTTATCATCTGCTATGAGAGATGAGAGCTATAAATTCTGCCCAGGAAAAAACAACAAGCCAGGCATGGTGGTGCAGCCTTTAATCCCAGCACTTGGGAGGCAGAGGTAGGAGGATCACCATGAGTTCAAGGGCACCCTGAGACTACATAGTGAATTCTAGGTCAGCCTGGGCTAAAGCGAGACCCTGCCTTGGAAAAAAAAAAGCAAAACAAAACTGGGGGCTGGAGAAATGGCTCAGCGGTTAAGGCACTTGCTTACAAAGCCTAAGGTCCCAGGTTTGTTTCCCCAGTACCCATGTAAATCCAGATGCACTAAGTGATGCATGCACCTGGAGTTCATTTGCAGTGGTTTCAGGCCCTGATGTACCCATTCATATTCTCTCTCCTCTCTCTCTCTCTCTCTCTCTCAATCTCTGCTTGCAAATTAAAAAAAAAAAAAAACCTGACAAAACAGGCTGAGGATGGTGGTCAGTTGGTAGAGTGTTTGCTTAGCATGCATGAAACCCTGGGCTCAGTCCCCAGCACCACATAGAAAACTAGGCGTAGTGTTGCACACCTGTGATCCCTACACCGATGGGGGGTGGGTGGAAGAGTGGAGGCAGGAGGAGCAGAAGTTCAGAATCATCCTCAGCTGTACAGTGAATTCCAGGCCATGCTGGGCTCCATGAGACCCTGACTCAAAAACTAGAACACCTGGGGCTGGAGAGATGGCTTAGTGGTTACGTGCTTTCCTGTGGCTCAGTTCCCCAGGATCCATGTAAGCCAGATGCACAAGGGGGCACATGCATCTGGAATTCGTTTCCTTGGCTGGAGGCCCTGGCATGCCCATTCTCTATCTGTCTGCCTCTTTCTCTTTCTGTCTGTTGCTCGCAAATAAATAAATTAAAATTAAAATTAAAAAAAAAAAAAACTAGAACACCTATCACAAGACTTAAAACAATGTAAACCCAGGCAATCTCACGCTCCTTGAGTTGTGGGAGTGTCTCGTGGCCCTCAGTTTTGCTCTGTGCTGATCACTTGGGAGCTGTGTAAATGGAACTTGGGGAGAGTTGTAGACCTCAGCTTGCTCATTTCTTCTTGGCTATTTTTATTTATCTTTTGTGAGTGGGGGTTCAAGATAGAGACTCATTCTGCAGTCCCAGGCTGACCTCAAACTCACAGCGATCCTTTTACCTCTGCCTTTAGAGTGGCAGAGCATTTACCGCCATACCCAGCTTCTTGACCGTCCCCCCACACACCCCGAGGTAGGGTTTCACTGTAAACCCAGGTTGACCTGGAATTCACTATGTAGTCTCAGGATGGCCTTGAATTCACAGCAGTCCTCCTACCTCTGCCTCCCGAGTGCTGGGATTACACGCCTGGCTCCACTTGGCTGTTTAAAAAATATTTATTTGTTTATTTATTTGAGAGGGAGAGAGAATGGGTGCACCAGGGCCTCTAGCCACTGCAAATGAACTCCAGACACATGTGCCACCTTGTGCATATGGTGGTACTGGGGAATTGAACCTGGGCAGACAAGTGCCTTAATCACTGAGCCACCTCTCTAGCCCTTCTTGGCTGTTTTAATGGTTTCCTTATAGCCCTGTTGAGACAATGTTCTCGGCAATTTTGCCTGGGTCTAGAATGACAGATGTTATTTCTAAGGGTCTCATTAGCACCTTTTTTCTTACCACAGCATCCTAATGTCTTATGATCATGTGGAAGTTACCTTCAATGACATGAAGAATGTGCCAGAGGCCTTCAAAGGGACCAAGAAGGGTACTGTCTACCTTACCCCTTATCGGGTGAGTTGCCCAGCAGGACAGGCCATCTAGAGGCCCTGAGCTCTTGGAAGGTCACGTGTCTCCGCCTCATGACTCAGTGGCCTGTGGACCATGGTGTTCGTGCCTGGCTCTGCCTGTCTCTCTGTCACATGCTGCTGGGTTCTAGAACTCCCAGGCTGTTTGTGCTGCTGCCCTGAGTTCATTCAGTTCCAGATCTGCTGCCACGAAGGCTCTTTCAAGTTGTTGGCAGCTGCCGGGATGACTTGCCTGGAGTAGCCTGTGGGGCCTGTGTACACATCCAGAGTGATTAAACGTGGTAAACAGGATACAGTAGCAGGGCCACAGCCTCCATGCTGGGCAGAGGGCCCAGCAGAACCCTGCAGAGTAAGAAATGCCAGGCTGCAGAATAGGCCTAGCCAGAGTGTGAGCTGTGTGGACTCTGAGTACTGCAAATGGACAGCCTTAGGCAAAGGCTGCTGCCTGTGGCTTCTCAACACTCAGAAGCGAAGACGACTGGAAAAAGGGGAGCCCAGCTCCAGGTTTTCACTAGCGCAGATGGGAGCTCTCAAAACACCCATTTCTGGAGATGCAAGTTCATGTATTCAGTTAGATTGAGGCAGTGTGGTGGTTTTGAAAACCAGGCGTTCTCCAGCAACAGGACAGGAGAGCCCTGTGGCTGCTGGGCAGAGTGTCAGCAAGGTCATCATGGCCTGTTCTAGGCTCAAACCCTTGCCATGCCATTCCCTTGTAGGCTGCACATCCCAGCATAGCAGGCTTCACGTGTGCATCATGCCTGCCACCTCTTTTGCCCCTCTTAATGAACAGTGTGTCTTCCTCATATATCCTGTGATCTGCATGTTCTTATGAACTCAGTTTGACCTCTCCAGGCCACACTGAGGCCTTTCACTTCACAGCATTCCTGGGGTGGCCCTAGGCTGCCGGGCCTGGCATGCACTTGCTTGCTCTGGCTCTGGCATCAGACCCATCACACAGGAAGCAGGTGGGAAGCGATGGCTGAGCCCGCTGTGGTCCTGGCACTGACGGCCCTGGTCGTTTCTCCTCGCAGGTCATCTTCCTGTCTAAGGGGAAGGACGCCATGCAGTCCTTCATGATGCCGTTTTATCTGATGACGGACTGTGAGATCAAGCAGCCCGTGTTTGGTGCAAACTACATCAAAGGAACAGTGAAAGCTGAAGCAGGAGGTAGGTGACCAGGGATCTCCAGACGTGAATGGGCTGCCAGTAAGGTGCTCTAGGCTGCCGTGGAGATGTCATCCAAGCCATCCTCTTTCCAGCTCTGGATTAACCTCAGAGTTCTGCCTGGGTTGCCAGATGGGCTGCTAGCATGCATGGGTTTTTGTTGCCAAGAGCTGGGAAAGTGCTGGGTTAGAGTTGGCAGCCCACAGCCCCTCTTTGGAGAATGAGCCCAACACAAAGACTGACAACTGAGTAAAGGTGCTTGTTGGGACCCAGGGAATGTTAGGGTTAGAAAGCAACTCTGTCCTTTTCCTTGGAGGGGCCTTTCATGAGACCCAGGGTAGCTGCCCCCTGAGAAGCTGGAGGAGGCCCTGTCTGGTGGTGGACCCCAGAGGCCTCTGTGTCAACTCCCTTCACATCCAGCCAGGCTAGAAGGGTTCAGAGTCTGCCCTCAGGCCCTCTCAAGCATGAAAGTTCTGCCCTGAACCTGAATGTGTTACAGATCCCAGGAAGCTGCCAGCGCTTTACTGGGCATGGAGAAAAACCCTTTGATGTTAGCTCCAAAACTAGCCATGTAGCCTTTGTGCTCGTGTGCTTAGTGGGCTGGAACTGGGGGTGGGAGCATGGGCTTTTTCCAATAAAGAAAAGTCCCTGTTCCAGAGACTCCTAGTGAAGCGTACACAAGGAGGAGCCAAGCCAGTCTGCAGCACCAGGTGGTATGTGGGTAACAGGCAGTCCTGCCCCCTTCCCCACAGACTTCTGGGGCATTGGATGGGGGCCTGAAGAGGACAAAGAGCCAGTTTTTTGAAGGTGACCTGCTTTCTTTTTCTGTGCTGTTCATTCACTGTCCTTGCCCCTTCTCAGGTGGCTGGGAGGGCTCCGCTTCCTACAAGTTGACCTTCACAGCAGGGGGAGCCATTGAGTTTGGACAGCGGATGCTCCAGGTGGCCTCTCAAGGTATCTAAGCTCTAAAAATTCCAGGCCAGTAACACATCAAGCATACGGGTTTTTTGTTTGACCTTGTGTCCTTTTGTTTAAACACCAAGTGATAAATATGTGGGCCCAACGGACCAGGGCTTTGGTTGGGGGAAGGAAGCCTGTGATTACTGCCTATTCTGTTGTATACCTCAGAGTCGGGGTCTCCTCTTCCCAGAACAGGGGTACACATTCTGTACCTGGCAGAGCCACTTGGACTCATAAAAACAAAACAAAAAACCCAACCATTAACTACCATTAAGCAGTCTTTTTAAATTACCAAATGTTATGTTTAACAAACACCTGTGTTCCTACTCATTCTTCACTCCATCCCTGAGACTCCTCCTTTTCCTCCTCTTACTGCTCCACCCCTGTCCTTGACGCTTTTCTGCCCTGCCAGGCTCTGGCCTCTCTCCCTGTCCTCTCTCCTCTCCCCATGGTGACCTCGGCAGACCCACATAGGGTGGGCAGTGGAGTGGGAGTAGGGCTCATCTGTGGACACAGCCCTGGGACCCAGCAGTCCCTGAGGCAGGTGACACTCATCTCTCTTTCCCCTTGTACTTATAGCCTCCAGAGGTGAAGCCCTCAATGGCGCCTATGGGTACCCTTACATGCCCAGCGGGGCCTATGTCTTTCCCCCGCCAGTCGCCAATGGAATGTACCCCTGCCCTCCTGGCTACCCCTATCCACCGCCCCCACCTGGTGAGTGTGTCCTTTGCTGCCCAGCCTCACCCTCCCCACCCATTAACCCTCCTCGCCCCAAGTCAGGGGGTGCCGAGGGGAGACGTCCTTTCAGCTGCTTCAGAACAGACATGCTGGAGAGGCCTGGAGAATGCCCTGGGGAGCTGGATGGGCCTCCCAGGAGCAGCCTTCTGAGGGATGTGGACCTGGCTGCTAACCAGTCCCTGTTAACTCTCTTGCCAAGCAGAGTTCTATCCAGGACCTCCTATGATGGACGGGGCCATGGGGTATGTGCAGCCGCCGCCACCCTATCCTGGGCCCATGGAACCTCCAGTCAGTGGCCCCAGTGCACCCGCCACTCCTGCAGGTGAGGCCCCTGGGCTGCTAGCAGTCATTTGGGATCAGCCCTCTCCCCTCCAGGGTCTCACAGAGAACCCCGCAGAATGCGGAGACTACTGAGAACCCCAAATGACAAAGGGCCTGTGGCTTAGGGGACCAGAAGGAGCAGCAGGATGGCACCCTGGTAGTGAAGAGCTACATTTCCTAGGGCTGGTGAGCTCAGTGGAGAACACTTGTCTAGTGCTTTGGACTCCATCCCCAGCACCACTCATGTGCAAATGCACACACACACACACACACACACCTCAAAGGTGAGGCCAGGCGTAGTGGGGCATGCCCTTAATCCCAGCAATCAGGAGGCAGGGGTAGAAGTATGACCATGAGTTCAAGGCCACCCTGAGACTACATAGTAAAATTGTGGATTAGCCTAGGCTAGAGTGAGACCTTACCTCAGAAAAAAAAACAAAAACAAAAACCCACTAGAACTAAAGGTGAGGTGAGATGAGGTGATGAGCTGGATTCCAGCCCTCCCGCCCCAACAGTGTCCTCCCTAGAGCCATAAGGCCATGCTGGTACCTTAGTGTTCTCACCTACAGTCCGTCACAGAATCCCATGGTGGCCCTGTGTCAAGGGCATGTAAAGGGCCTGGACAGGATAGGTCCAGCACATGGCAGGTGGCTCAGGAAAGTGCTGCTTTTGTTGGTGGCCTGGCTTGCCAGCTCTAGCTGCCCTGAGCTGGGCAGAAGAGGGGAGGGCTTGTCACAGCACATCTGCCATGTGTTCGCTCTCACAGCTGAGGCCAAGGCCGCAGAAGCAGCTGCCAGCGCCTATTACAACCCAGGCAACCCACACAACGTGTACATGCCCACGGTGAGTGAGGTGGGGCCGCCTCCTTGGCCACACTGCCCGGGAGTTAGGGTTGGAGGAGGCCTTTGCTTGTACTGCACTTTCTCACGTGATCTCTCCTTTCCTCCAGAGCCAGCCGCCTCCGCCACCCTACTACCCCCCAGAAGATAAGAAGACCCAGTAGACCCCGCCCGCCTCCCTGCTGCCTACCCTCAGTGATCCTTTCCTGCCTCTCCCTGGGGGCTGCATCTTGGACTGGGGAGGCCAGGGAGGGCCCTGTGCTCCCCCAGCTCTGATTATAAACAGTTACCAGGAGCTAGCACTGAGGGGAGGGTGGGGCTCCTGGCCTCTGAGAGGCGCCTCCCAGCTTCCCAAGCTAGCTCAGCCCATGGCGCTGCTCCGCCCAGCTTCCCCCTCACTAGCTCTGGGGTTCTCCGGAGCACAGGATGTCCCCCGTTCCCATTTCACTCTAATAGCACCTGCCCACAGAGGGACTCTGGCCACTCCTACAGCAGTCTATCCCCCCCTCAGTGTGGTGGCTACTAACCTGAATGTGTTACAGATCCCAGGAAACTCAACCTCGTGGGCTCATCATTAGACCAGCCACGTGTCTCTCTCACAGGCCCTGCCAGGCTGAATTCACATTCCTTCCCCTAGTCTGTGCCTGGTCCTGGAAGGCCACTGTCACAGTGGACTGTCAGCCCACATTCCATCCAGCCAGGCGTTGGCCCTGCCACTCTTTGTCTTTGCGCATTCTCTTGAGTTGGGGAGTTTTCCCTCTAGCTTCCATGGGTTGGGGGCATCAAGGGCACTGTGGCTGAGAGGAAGCCCTTGTGCCCCTCTCCAAGGGGCTTCTCCATTGGAGCAGTAGAGTGCATGCCTCGCACCAAGCCCTTTGGGGGCTGCAAATGAGGGCCTCCAACCCTGTGTGTCCTGTAACCTGCTGCCTGCCCCTCCTCCCATAAGCTTCATGCCCCTTGGACTGTTCCTGGACTGGCTGTAAAGCAAGGAGATGGTTATTTAAAGAGAATTCCCTATTTATTTGACGGAAGAAAAAAAAAAAAAAAGAACAATCCAGTTAATATATTAATGTGAAATAAACCCTGTTTGCACCTTGATTTGTATGCTACAACTGTGAATAGTAAAAATGAAATAACTGGACCCTTTCTGGCTCTGTGTGGTGACCACGGTGAGGCCTACCGGAAGGAGAGATAGCTGGCCGCTGAGGGTTAGGGCTAGGGAGCCTGTTTCCTCTCCTGCTCTTGTTCTCATGACCCCGTTGGTTCCCCAGTTTCCCCACGGAAACCCCTGCACCAGGCCTGGATGGTGAGTGGTGCCACCTAGTGCTTGGCTGAAGGCAGGATGAGGCCTGGGTCTCTCCTGCCCCTTTCACCTTATAAGTCTCCTGGTCTTAAGGAGAGTTGCAGCCCTGGCAGCAGGGTCAGAAGACAGCTTATCCCTCCGTGTATGCAAGGGCTTGAGAGAGACAACACAAGTCTGCTTAGGACAGCGTGGCTTGGTGGCTTGGCGTACATACCTTCATGCCATCTTGCATATCTGAGGGAAGGGGAGGGTAGAAAGCTGGCAAAGCCCATAGCCAAGCCTGTGCCCTCCCCTCAGTGGGTCAGAGTTGTGGACAACCCCAGCGCTGAAGTGTCCCATTCCTTGTGGCCAAATACTCCCCCGGTGGCAAGAGTGGCACCAGGGCCTCTCCCGCCTCCTCCTTCTGCCGACCCACTGAGGGTCTCAGCTTTAGCTCAGTCCCTTACAAGGGCACCTGGAGCACCCTCTGACCATTGTGGTGGGGCAGGACTATAGGGCTGTCCTTGGCTAGCACAGCTTGGTCCTGTCACCTCTGTGGAATGTGACCTGTGGGGTGGAGCAGGCTGAGCCACCACCCTGGCCCTGCCCCACCTCTGTCCAGGTCTGGAGCCTCTTCAGAGAAGCCTGGGATGAGAACATTACAGGCCCAGGTCAGCTTCCCCGAGTGCAGAGCGTGCACACAAAAGGCTGCTGTCTCCCCTGGCCCTGCCACCCTTCTTAGGAGTACTGGACTTTCTCTCTAGGGCCTCCGTGGGAGGGTGGGGCCTATCCACCCACAGCATCCACTTTCGGCTCCAGACTGGTGACAATCAAAAGGACCAAGGCCAGAAGAAGATGCGGGGCTCTGGGGGAACAGCCTCTCCAAGGCAGTGACACCCTCATTCTTCCTTCCACCCTCCCCTGGCGGAGGGTGACAGCCTTGGGGCTTTTTGCATCATCCTGCGGCTTTGCTGTTTTCACCCAGTGGCCACGGGGCAGCAGAGGGAAGGGCAGAGCCTGCCACCATGGCGACACACTTCTCCCACACCCAGCGGCGCCCTCCACTTTTGCGCCAGGCCATCAAGATAAGGCGCCGCAGGGTCAAAGACCTGCAGGATCCCCCGCCCCAAACCACCCAGGAGGTAGGAGTGACCTCGATGGGGAGAGGAGCCAGCCTTGGGTGCTCAGCACTCTTGGGGTACAGGAAGCTGGCTGGTAGCTTCCCACACCTGCCCGCCTCGGTCCTGGGTGTCACCGCCTTGGAGGGCAGAGTCCTGTGGGTTTGCAGAGTGGGGTCCGCCATGTGTTCTCTGAGTAGGGGTGGTCCTATCAGGTCTACGACTGAGCCTCTCTAACCCCTTTCCTTCGGTGGTCCTAACCCCCGGCCCCTATTCCTTTGGCTCCAAGGACAACAGCCCTGTAAAGCGGTGTCTCTGCTGCTGGTGGGCTGCCTGGGGGACCCCAGGCCTTCCTGGCATCTCCCCCCGACACTCACCCACCTCAGCTGCTGGGCCTCATTTCCGCTGCTGGGGTGAGAAGCGGGTGGCTGCCTGATAAGTAAACTCTGCTGTTTCCTCTGGGGAAGGAAGAAAAGGTGGGGGCAGGGGTAAAGGCGCACTGCTAGGCCAGCGGAGCGCCCATGGACGTGAGCCATGGCAGAGCAGAGTATGATCAAGGTGGCCTGGGGGTCAGCCCCTCAGAAGGCCTGCTGTGGGAACAGGTGAGGGACACTGGTGGACAAGAGGTTGGGAGGCTGGGGCTCTTCTGCCTTAGGCATAGGCCCTCCTGCCTCACTGAGTCAGTAGACTTCCAGGGACATGGCTTTTCACCTTGCTTCTAGGTCGAGCCTCCATCCCACCACTTCTCCGCTGAGGAGGTAAGAGATGGAATTAGGGGGCTGTGGAAGGGTTGGCGAGAAGCCCTCTGCCCTCTCAGAGGGAGGCCCCTCAGTCCTGGTAAAGTCTGATGGCAGCGGCCTGATAGAAAACCTTCCAAGGTCTCAGCCTCCGCTGTATACGTGTGGCTTTGTCCCTGCTCTGAGGTGTTGGTTTCAGGGAGGGTTTCTGGGTGATGGGGTCTCTGAGGTGGTCCTGCTGTGTCTCAGCGGAACCTGCTGTATGAGGAAGCCCTCTACACCGTCCTGCACCGCCTGGGTCAGCCGGAGCCCAATCATGTGAAGGAGGCTTCAGAGCTGCTTCAGTACCTGCAGGAGGTGAGCTCAGCCCCCACCCTACCCACCTTCTTGTGCCTGGGGCTTAGGAGCCCTCCATTCCCACCTGGCTGCCCCACCCTGCCCCCAGCCTTCCACACCCTGCCCCTCAAACAGGCCTTCCAGGTTCAGCCGGCAGAGCACCAGCGATTGCTGCAGCGTGTCAGAGAGCTCGAGGTAATGTGGGCGCCGGGCACCCTGGACTAGGAGCGGGTGTGGAAAGCCCCTTCCTCTTGGAGACTCAAGCCATTCCCTTCCATGCCTCCAGAAGCCAGTATTTTGTCTGAAGGCAACAGTGAAACAGGCCAAAGGCATTCTGGGCAAGGATGTCAGTGGTGAGTGTGAGCGGTTGCTCTGGGGGTTTCCTCTTCCCATCAGAGTC
The DNA here is from genome assembly GCA_036365145.1 of Orientallactaga sibirica. Taxonomy (NCBI): domain Eukaryota; kingdom Metazoa; phylum Chordata; class Mammalia; order Rodentia; family Dipodidae; genus Orientallactaga; species Orientallactaga sibirica. Next base: position 7,704,920 of record JAEOAD010000013.1, read on the forward strand.
TGGCCCAGAAATCTTGGCCAAAGAGCCCATCCTCCCAGGATTGGCACGGTGCTGCAGACTCTTGCACTGGGCATCTGGGAAGGCCCCTGTCCAGTCTTCTCAGTTCTCTCCAAGCAGGAGGCTCATCCCCGTTGAACTCATGGGCAGACTGACTCCCTGGAGCCTTGTCATCCTTCCTCCCCAGGGTTCAGTGATCCCTACTGCTTGCTGGGCATTGAGCAGGGGGTGGGCATGCCAGAGGGCAGCCCCGTGTCCCGACGTCGGCAGAAGGCTGTGGTGAGACACACCATCCCTGAGGAGCAGACCCACCGCACCCAGGTCATCAGCCAGACGCTTAATCCTGTCTGGGATGAGACCTTTATCTTGTACGTGGCCTTGCCCCGGCATTTCTGCACACACACATCTAGGGTTCCTCTAGGTGGCAGGGTCTCTCTAGCCAATAAGATCAGTGGTTTTCCTGATTCAGGGGATAAGGCTTAGCTCTGGGCTCTTAAAATGGGCTAGACAGAGTAGACTAGATGGGACACGTCCATGACCTAAGTAACATTTATGTATCTGCCTGGCATGGTGGCACATGCCCTATGATCCTAGAACTCAGGGGGCCAGGGTAGGAAGCTTGGCTAGTTCAAGGCTAGCCTAGGCTATATGGCAAGACCTTGTCAGATAGATAGATAGGTAAATATGTTAGATATCCTAGGTGCTGATGAAACAGGGAGAGTTGGGCCTTTCTGGGTAGATGAGGGTCCCTGACATTGAAGGAGGGAGGGGAGTGCTTAGGAAGGAGGGAAGAACTAGGCAGGAATGCACTGAGACTCCATGGTGAGAGATTATGAGGATGGTAGCTTCGTGGGACAGAAGGACGGACTTTGGTCTTATGGCCTGGTCTGATACAGGGAAGGGATCCTATCCCTCCAAGGCCCTGAGGCATGCGTGGTCTTTTCTCCCTACAGGGAGTTTGAAGATATAACCAATGCCAGCTTTCACTTAGACATGTGGTGAGTGGCATGCTCTGCCCCTGGGGAAAGGGACAGTGGGAATACGATGAGGTCACAGGCCCTTTCTCTGCCAATCACTCAAACCCCTGACCCACAGGGACCTGGACACCGTGGAGTCTGTTAGACAGAAGCTTGGAGAACTTACAGATCTGCACGGGCTCCGAAGGTGGGTTGTAGCAGGCTCCCAGGCCAGAGGGGCCTCCTTTTGTCCTTCACCCATATGCACCCTGAATGTTGGGCTGTAGGTTCTGTCCTTGAGGGCTCCGGTGGTGGCTGGAGTAGGGGCAGATTCCAACCTGAACCCTCACGGATCCTGCCTCAAACAGGATCTTTAAGGAGGCTCGGAAGGACAAAGGCCAGGACGACTTTCTGGGGAACGTGGTTCTGAGATTGCAGGTGAGGGCTGGGAGAGAAGCTAGCGGGGAGGTAAAGGCAGGGAGAGTGAAGGGCTCTGCACAGCGACTCCAGGTCTGATTCAAGCTGAACCTGGCCAGTTTCTCTGCCCCCAACCCCAGCTCAGTGCAAAGTCCTGACACTCATCATCATGGTGTCTGGTGTCTCCTACCTGCCAGGACCTGCGTTGCCGAGAGGATCAGTGGTACCCGCTGGAGCCCTGCACTGAGACCTACCCAGACCGTGGCCAGTGCCACCTCCAGTTCCAGTTCATTCACAAGCGGGTAGGCTTGGGGCTTGGGCCAAGGGATGTAGCCCTTGTGTCTATGGTCTTCCTGGGTTGTGGAGGACTGACTGCATCTGGCATGGCATCCTTTGCTCACAGCCCCGTTAATCCCATTGCAGAGAGCCACCGTGGCCAGCCGCTCCCAGCCCAGCTACACTGTCCACCTCCACCTTCTGCAGCAGCTGGTATCCCATGAAGTCACCCAGCACCAGGTATTGCCGTCTCAGGGCTGACCACCACCAGAGCTACCTGTGAGGTTCTGACAGGCCCGCACTGTTCTCCTCAGGCAGGCGAGACTTCTTGGGATGCATCACTGAGTCCTCAAGCCACCACCGTCCTCTTTCTCCATGCCACACAAAAGGACCTCTCTGACTTCCACCAGTCCATGGCGTGAGTATGCAGCCCTTCCCCACTCTGCCTGCCTGCTTACAAGTGTGCACTCCAAAGCCTAACTCTAGGGAGTATGCTCTTGGGCCTACACTTCATGGTTGAAAAATGATTTATTTAGCCAGGTGTGGTGGCACATGCCTTTAATCCCAGCTCTCAGGAAGCAGAGGTAGGAGGATCGCCCTGAGTCTGAGGCCACCCTGAGACTATAGAGTGAATTCCAGATCAGCCTGAGCTAGAATGAGACCTTACTTCGAAAAAACAAACAAAATTATTTATTTAGCTAGGCATGGTGGCACACGCCTTTAATCCCAGCACTCCAGAGGCAGAGGTAGGTGGATCATGTGAGTTGGAGGCCATCCTGAGAATACATAGAATTACAGGTCAGCCTGGACTAGAATGAGACCCTACCTCAAAAAAAAAAAAAAAAAAGTGGGGCTGGAGAGATGGCTTAGCAGTTAAGGCTCCTGCCTGCAAAGCCTAAGAACGCACATTTGAATCTCCAGGTCCCACGTTTAGCCAGACACAAAAGTTATGCAAGTGCACAATGTAGCACATTCTGGTGCATCCATTCTCTCTCTGCCTCTTCTTTCTCTCTGTGTGTGTGTGTGTGTGTGTGTCTGTCTGTCTGTCTGTCTGTCTCGCCACTGCAAGTGAATGCCCATCCAGCTTTACATGAGTGGCTGAAGAATTGAACCTAGACTAGCAGATTTTGCAAGCAAGTACCTATAACTGCTGAGCCATCTTCCCAGTCCCATGTTTTAAGGGTTTTTTTTTAAATTTAATTTATTTATTTGAGAGAGAGAGGTGGATAAAGAGAAAGAGAGATTGGGCACACCAGGGCCTCTAGCCACTGCAAACGAACTCCAGATGCATGTGCTACTTTGTGCATCTTGCTTACATGGGTACTAGGGAATCGAAAGTGGGTCCTTAGACTTCGCAAGCAAGGACTTTAACCACTAAGCCATCTCTTCAGCCCTGTTTTAAGGTTTAAATCAGTTGCCAACCTGGTTTGTTTTTTTGTTTTTGTTTTTTTGTTTGTTTGTTTTTTGAGATAGAGTCTTACTCTCTAGCCCAGGCTGACCTGGATTTCACTATGTAGTCTCAGGATGGCCTTGAATGCACATGATCCACCTACCTCTGCCTCACGAGTGCTGGGATTAAAGGCATGTGCCACCACATCAGGTTCTTTAAAAGTTTTTTTGTTTTTGTTTTTTGTTTTGTTTTTTTTTTTTGTTGTTGTTGTTTTGTTTTTTTGGTTTTTCAAGGTAGGGTCTAACTCTAGCCCAGGCTGACCTGGAACTCACTATGTAGTCTCAGGGTGTCTTCAAACTCATGGCGATCCTCCTACCTCTGCCTCCCGAGTGCTGAAAATAAAGGCGTGCGCCACCACACCTGGCAAAAGTATTTTTTAAATTTATTTGCAACCAGAGAGAGAGAGAGAGAGAAAAGAGACAGAAAGAATGAATGTGCTAGGGCCTCTAGATGCTGCAAACTTCAGATGCATGCACCATTTTGTACACCTGGCTTTATGTAAGTACTGAAAAATTGAACCCAGGTCGTTAGGCTTTACAGGCAAGCACCTTAACCACTGAGCAATCTCCAGCCCCCCAAAAGAAATAATTTCGAAGAAATATAAGGAAAGCCAGGCATGGTTGCGCATGCCTTTAACCCCAGCGCTTGGGAGGTAGAGGTAGGAGGATCACCATTAGTTTGAAGCCACCGGGAGAATACAGAGTGAATTCCAGATCAGCCTGTGATAGAGTGAGACCCTACCTCAAAAAGAAAAGAAAAGAAATATAAGGAAAAGAAAAAGAATGAATGAGAGAGAAAAAAGAGGAAAATCCCTAAAGTTTTATTATCACAAATAGCTCAGTTTAAGAGACATGATTTGAAAAGCATCTATGGCTGGGCGTGGTGGCGCATTCCTTTAATCCCAGCAGAGGTAGGAGGATCACCATGAGTTCAAGGCCACCCTGAGACTACAGAGTGAATTCCAGGTCAGCCTGGACTAGAGTGAGACCCTACCTTGAAAAACCAAAACAATAAATAAAGGAAAAAAGAAAGAGAGAGAGAGAAAGAGAGAGAGAGAGAAAGGAAGGAAGGAAGGAAGGAAGGAAGGAAGGAAGGAAGGAAAGAAGAGAGAAAAAAGAAAGAGAGAGAGAGAGAGAAAGAAAAGAAAAAAAGCATCTATGGAAACAAATATCCTACAAGTCCCCATCAGCCACTAGTGTCAGCCTCTGCTGGTGATGGCCCTATGGGGAGCTCTGGAGCAGGGCAGGTCTCGCCCGGCAGGCCCTTGCTGAGGACTCCTTGTCCCTGCAGGCAGTGGCTGGCCTATAGTCGTCTCTACCAGAGCCTGGAGTTCCCCAGCAACTGCCTGCTGCATCCCATCACCAGCATGGAGTACCAGTGGATCCAGGGCAGGCTCAAGGCCGAGCAGGTGAGTGAGGTGAGGGGTATGGGGCAGGGCTGTGACTGTGAGAGGAGCAGAAGCCCTCACATGCTCATGGGTTTGCAGCAAGAGGAGCTGGCTACCTCGTTCACCTCCCTTCTGGCTTACGGCCTTTCCCTCATCCGGAAGTTCCGCTCAGTCTTTCCGCTCTCTGTCCCCGACTCCCCAGCTCGACTGCAGTCTCTCCTCAGGTCAGAGGCTAACACTTCTGCTTCTGCAGGGGGTCAGGGATGAGGGCGCGGGGGGGGGGTGGTCGCCTACAAGAGTCAGAGGGAGAGATCTGCTGGAGGAAGGACGGTAGAATGGGACAGCCGTCCTCGGGTTACAACCCTTTGTCTCCCAGGGTCTTGGTGCAGATGTGCAAGATGAAGGCCTTCAGAGAACTGTGCCCAGACAATGCCCCGTTACCCCAACTGATTACTGAGGCCCTGCGGGTAGGCACCCTCCCTGGGGTGGGGATGGACATGTGCATATGCCTTGGCCCCAAAACCCTTCCTTGTTCACTGCCTCTCTGCCCACAGGCTGGCACAGTTGAGTGGTTCCACCTGAAGCAACAGGAGCACCAGTCCATGGTGCAGGTAGAGACTGGGCAGTGGATGGGTGGGCGGCATGCCTACTGCAGTCCTACTCAGCCCCCCTCGTCCCTGTCAGGGCATGCTGGAGGCAGGCAAGGCCTTGCTGAGCTTGGTGCGGGATGTCATGGGAGACCTACACCAGTGCCGTCAGACATGGAATAAGATCTTTCACAAGTGAGTTGATATGGGTCAGAGGTGGTGGGCCTGAGGGACCCTAGTGGACACCACTGGGTCACACCTGCCGTCTTTCCTCCAGCGTCCTCAAGATTGACCTTTTCTCCATGGCCTTCCTAGAGCTGCAGTGGCTGGTGAGACCTGTTCCGTCCCCAGACAGCGCACCTCTGCCCGGCCCCATACCCTGGCTCACTGGGTCTTTCCTTGCAGGTAGCCAAGCGGGTGCAGGACCACACAGGGGCAGTGGGCAGCTCCGTGTCCCCAGAGATAGGAGAAAGTCTGTTCCAGCTCTATGTCAACCTCAAGGAGCTCCGTCAGTTGGGCCCAGTCCCCTCAGACAGGTGGGCAATGGGCCATTCGCAGGTGGGCTGCACATGCGCAGGAAAGAGGGTTGACCAGGGCTGTGGCCCTAGGCCAGCCTCTGCCTTCTGCAGGCTGAGCCTCTGCTCTCCCCAGTGATGGAGTCATGGCCCTGGATGGTTTCCACCGCTGGTTCCAGCCTGCCATCCCTTCCTGGCTGCAGAAGACCTACAGTGTTGCCCTGGAGCGGGTGCAGCGTGCAGTGCAGATGGACTTGGTGCGCACTCGCGGGGCCCCGGGTTTGGGGCTGGGCTCTCTGTCTCTGGTCACCTGCTTGGAACACTTCCTTTGGATGCTCTTCTGGCCATCTGTGTGCAAAATGTGGCCTCTTGGGGTTCACTAGGGCTTCCCTGTTGTTCCCCCGGGCTCCTGCAGGGGTGGATAGAGTCTGGGCAGACCCCGCTCTGAGCTTGCCAGTGTTGTGGGAGGAATAGATTTGGGTCTGTCCTGAGCCCTGCTTTCTAAGAGCTCCCCTTCTCCCAGCTGGTGCCCCTGGGTGAGCTAACCAAGCACAGCACCTCTGCTGTGGATCTGTCTACCTGCTTTGCCCAGATCAGCCACACCGCCCGGCAGCTGGACTGGCCTGACCCAGAGGAGGCCTTCATGATCACTGTCAAGTTCGTGGAGGTATAGCATCTACCAATGTTCTTCTCCACTTCAGGACAACCTCACTACCACCTTACCCGGTTTCTCCTAGGGTCTCAAATTAGCAGCACCCTACCGCCCACGTGGCCTGTGTCTTAATTCCAAGTTGCAAGGTTGGGGTGTCGCTTAGTGGTAGAGTGCTTGTCTAACAGGGTGAGACCCTGGGTTCCATCCCCAGCTCTGAAGAAAAACAGAAAGGGAGAGAAAACACATCTTCCAGATAAAATCCAGGTCAGCCTGGGCTAGAGTAAGACCCTACCTTGAGAAAACAAACAAACAGCCAGGCATAGTGGCGCACACCTTTAATCCCATCACTCAGGCAGAGATAGGAGGATCGCCATGAGTTCAAGGCCACCCTGAGACTACTTAGTGAATTCCAGGGAAGCCTGGGCTAGAGTGAGACCCTACCTCGAAATACCAAAAAAATATAAAAAAAAGAAGAAGAAGAAGAAGTTCCACCAGGCGTGGCTCATACCTTTAATCCCAGAATTTGGGAGGCAGAGGGAGGTGGATCACCGTGAGTTCAAGGCCACCTGAGACTATATAGTGAATTACAGGTTAGCCTGGGCTAGAGCAAAATCCTACCTTGAAAGACCAAAAAAAAAAAAAAAAAAAGAAGTTCAAAGTCATTCTCAACTAGCTACATAATAAGTTCAAGGCCTTTCTTTACTGATCCTGAGAGCCCATCTGTTTATTGATCAACCCCTTTTAACCCACCTATTTCAGGACACCTGCCGGCTGGCCCTGGTGTACTGCAGCCTTATAAAGGCCCGGGCCCGTGAGCTCTCTACAGGTCAGAAGGACCAGGGTCAGGCAGCCAATATGGTAAGGGCCAGAGCTGGATGGAGAAGCTGACCAGGGTGAAGTGGACCTGCCTGTGTTATCACTATTCAGAAAGACCTGCATCTCTCGGCCCCTTCTTGTCCCCAGCTGTGTGTGGTGGTGAATGACATGGAGCAGCTGCGGCTGGTGATTGGCAAGCTGCCCACTCAGCTGGCATGGGAAGCCCTGGAGCAGCGGGTTGGGGCTGTGCTGGAGCAGGGGCAGCTGCATAACACGTTACATGCGCAGCTGCAGGGCGCATTGGCTGGGTTGAACCATGAGATCCGCACCGGTGTCCGTACCCTGGCTGAGCAGGTACATTGTTTGATCCCCTAGGGAATCCCACCCTATTTCCCAGCAAGAACTGAGCAAATGCCTACCCCCCACCCTAAACCTAAACTCAGGCCCCAACCTAGCTAACTCTCTGGATTCCCCATTCACTTCCAGTCTCTCTCCATCTACCATTTTCTTTTTTTTTTTAGAGAGAGAGACAGACAGAGAGAGAGGGAGAGGGAAGACAGATAGAGAATGGGCACGCCAGCAGTCTCTCAGCTGCTGTGAACAAAATCCAGATACGTGCGCCCCCTTGTGGTCAAGTGTGGCATTGCACCCTTGCATCACTTTGCATCTGGCTAAACGTGGGACCTGGAGATTGGAACCAGGTTCTTAGGCTTAGCAGGCAGGCACCTTAACCGCTAAGCCATCTCTCCAGCCCTCCATCTACCATTTTCTGTCCCCAGCTGGAGGTGGGCATTGCCACACACATCCAGAAACTCACGAGTGTCAAGGAGTCCGTTCCGCCTGAGGATGTGAGTGCCCCTCATACTGAGCTTCTGCCAGCCCTGTGCCTCTGAGGTTGAAAAGGGTGCCTGAGGTGGGCAGGGGTTGGAAACCTTGGGGGTGTCTGGGAGTGTCAGAGATTAGCCCCCCCCCACAGACTTGGTCCAGCTGTGACATCTTCCTCAGTTTCCCCCTTGGCTGCTCAGAGATCATGGTATGGGATCTCCCAACATCGACAGTCAGTGTGGGGCCACACTGGGAGGCTCAGCACGGCTTTGCCGCCCAGCAGGCCTGGGAACAGATCCTTCCCAGTGCCTACCAGCTCTGTTATCCTGTTTATGCAAACTAGCTGTCCCAAACTCCTCAGCTCTAAGAGGGAAGGTTATTTGTTAATCTATCTGCTATTGATAAGTACCCACTGTTGTCCTAGGTGCTGATTTAAGCACTGGGGCTAGATGAGTGAACAAAATGACAGAAATTCCTGCTTTCCTTCTGTTTATACTCTAGTGGGGGTAAGGAAAGAAAGGCTAAAGACGTGGGTATATATAACTACACCCTCCCTTGGTTGTAGCTGTAGCGATAATTATACATGCAGGTGTGTGCGCATTTACAAACACCTCTATAATGTCTTAAATAATGACAAATGCTAGAGGATAATGAAACAGAGAAGGAGGTGGGGTGGGAAGTGTCAAAGGGCTATAATTTTATTTTATTTTATTTTATTTTATTTTATTTTATTTTATTTTATTTTATTTTATTTTATTTTATTTTGGTTTTTGCAAGGTAGGGTCTCACTCTGGTCCAGTCTGACCTGGAATTAACTATGTAGTTTCAGGGTGGCCTCGAACTCTCGGCAATCCTCCTACCTCTGCCTCCCGAGTGCTGGGATTAAAGGCGTGCGCCACCACGCCCAGCTCAAGGGCTATAATTTTAGATGGTGGCCAGGAAAGGCCTTATTCAAAGGACAACAGCTACCAGGGTTGGTGGCTCATGCTTTTAATCCCAGCACATGGTGGCGCACGTGTCTGGAGTTTCTTTGCAGTGGCTAGAGGCCCTGGTGCGCCCATTCTCACTCTCTCTCTCTCCCTCTCTCTGTGTCAAATAAATAAATAAATAAATAAAAATAAATTTTTAAAAAATACTGCCTTAAAAAAAAAAAAAAAAAAAGGACAACAGGGTGTGGTGGCACACGCCTTTAATCCCAGCACATGGGAGGCAGAGGTAGGAGGATCACCATGAGTTTGAGGCCACCCTGAGACTACATAGTGATTTCCAGGTCAGCCTGAGCTAGAGTGAGACCCTACCTCAAAAAAACCAAAAAAAAAAAAAAAAAAAAAAAAAAAAAGGACAACAGCTGAGTCAAGAACCACAGGAAGCAAGACAAGGAGCTTTGAGGATGACTAGGGAAGAGCATTTGAGGAAAAAGGAACAGCAGGGGCTAAGGTCCCAAGGTGGCACTGTGCTTGGCAGGTTGCGAGAATACAGAAGAGGGCAGTGTGGTTAGAACTAACAGAGCCATGGAGAGAGGAGGGCGAGGGAGGCAGGGATTGGGTTCTGCAGACATTACAAACGGGGTGCTTAACAGCTCCTGGCCCTGCTTGTTCTCTCACCCAGGGTCTGGGGTAGGGAATGGGTGGTGACTGAAATGGGCCTGAGCCTAACCTGCTCCTCACCCCTAGGCCATTCTGCCACTGATGAAGTTCCTGGAGGTGAAGCTTTGCTACATGAACACCAATCTGGTGCAGGAGAACTTCAGCAGGTCTGAGGCACCAGCCCTGCCATGACCCCACTGGGAGGGGGGACCTGGGTTGCAAATCTTTGGTGACCTCCTCAGAGAGATGGCTCTCAGAGACAGGGAGCTCACTGCCTTACACACCTGCAATTTCATCCTGCCCAGCTCTGAGCACTTTCTTCTGTAGGGCTGGACCCATCTGAGAGCCTCTGACTGCTTCTCCTTCACCTTGATATTCTAGGCCCACGATTCAGGGGATCTTCTGCAGATTCTGGACAGCCTGAGTTCAGGCTCCAGTTTTGCTCCTTGGTGGTTTTCAAACAGTTAAAAATTATGCCAGGTGTGGTGGCGCACGCCTTTAATCCCAGCACTTGGGAGGTAGAGGTAGGAGGATCGCCAAGAGTTTGAGGCCACCCTGACAGTACATAGTGAATTCCAGGTCAGCCTGAGCTAAAGTGAGACCCTACCTTGAAAAAAAAAAAAAGTTTTCAGTGCCCACCATCACTGTTCTGGTGTCCAGTGAGGACTACATGGGTCACATGGGGTGCTGAGCAGGGTCTGTGAGCAGGAAATTCAGTGACTGTTAGTTACAGCGATGCTAACCCTCATCCTGACCTTCCTCCAGGTGGAGTCTGAGCCCTGAGAATGCTGTCAGGCATCTTCCTCAACTGCTTGCTTTCCATCTTGTTTTTGTTTATTGTTATTTATTTGAGAGGGACAGACAGAGAAAGAAGCAGAGAGAGAGAGAAAGAAAATGGATGCACCAGGGCCTCCAGCCACTGCAAACGAACTCCAGATGCATGCGCCACCTTGTGCATCTGGCTTATGTAGGTACTGGGGAATCAAGCCTTGAACCGGGGTCCTTAGGCTTCATAGGCAAGTGCTTAACTACTAAGCCATTTCTCCAGACTTCCACCTTGTTTTTTAAAAATATTTTATTTTCACTTATTTATAAGAGAAAGAAAAAGAATGGACATGCTAGGGACTCTAGCCACTGCAAATGAACTCCAAATAAATGCACCATCATATGCATCTGGCTTACATGGGTTCTGGAGAATTGAATATGGGTCCTTAGACTTTGCAGACAAGTGTCTTAACCACTAACCATCTCTCCAGCCCTTGTCTTATTTTTTTTTAGTGTATTTAATTTTTAAAATATTTTTGTATTTTATTTCATTTTATGAGACAGAGAGAATGGGAACACCAGGGACCCTAGCTACTGCAAACAAACTCCAGTCACATGTGCCACCATTTTTTTAAAACAAATTATATATTTTATTTATTTATTTGAAAAAGAGGCAGATAGAGAGAGAATGGGGCTGGGCATTGTGGCACACACCTTAATCCCAGCACTCAGAAGGCAGAGGTGGGAGGATCACCATGAGTTTAAGGTCACCCTGAGATTATATAGTGAATTCCAGGTCAGCCTGAGCTAGAGGCAGACCCTACCTTGAAAAACCAAAAAATAAAAGAGAGAGAGAGAGAGAGAAAGTGCTGGAGAGCTGGCTTAGCAGTTAAGATGTTTGCCTGCAAAGCCAAAGGACCCAAGTTTTATTCCCCAGTACCCACATAAGCCAGATGCACAAGGTGACATATGTGTCTGGAGTTCGTCTGCAGTGGCTGGAGGTCCCTGACACGCCCATTCCTTCTCTCTCTTAAATAAAAATAAACTAAATTAGAAAGGGGGTGGAAATGGGCATGCCAGGGCCTCTAGCCACTGCAAATGAACTCCAGACACATGCGCCACCTTGTGCATCTGGCTTACGTAGGTACTGGGGAATTGAACCTGAGTCTGTAGGCTTCAAAGGCAAGCACTTTAACTGCTAAGCCATCTCTCCAGCCCCAAAATGTCTTTATTTATTTATTTGCAACAGAGAGAGGGGTTGGAGAATGGGTGCACTAGGGCCTCTAACCACTGCAAACAAGCTCCAGATGCATGCACCACTTTGTGCATCTGGCTCTGTGTGGATACTGGAGAATCAAGCCTAGGTCATTAGGCTCTGCCAACAAGTGCCTTAACTGCTGGGCCATCTCTCGAGCACTCTCCATCTTATTTGTGAGGCAGGGTCTCTCACTGAGTTGACCCATTAGACCAGACTGGCTGACTAGCAAGCCCAGGGATCCTCCTGTCTCTGCCTCCCAGTGTTGTGACTAGGCACACATTGCCATGTCCAGCTTTTTACATGGGTGCTGGCGATCTAGACTTTTACCCACTGAGTTATCTCTCCTGTCCCAAGCACTTGTTTCCTCATATAAATGATTATCAGTTCTTTATTAAAACAGTAGCTTTGGTGGCCTGGAGAGATGGCTTAGCAGTTAAGCACTTGCCTGTGAAGCCTAAGGACCCTGGTTTGAGGCTTGATTCCCCAGGACCCATGTAAGCCAGATGCACAATGTGATGCATGCATCTGGAGTTTGTTTGCAGTGGCTAGAGGCCCTGACGTGCCCATTCTCTCTCTCTCTCTCACTCTGTCTCAAATAAATAAAAATAAATTTAAAATAACTTAAAAATATTTTTAAAAAAACAGTAGCTTTGCTCAAAACCCTTTAGAGGGGGCTGGGGAGATGGCTTAGTGGTTAAGGCACTTGCATGCAAAGTCAAAGGGCCCAGGTTTGATTTCCCAGAACCCACATAAGCCATATGCACTAGGTGGTACATGCATCTGGAGTTCATTTGCAGTGGCTAGAGGCCCTGGCACACCTATTGTCTCTCTCTCTCTTTGAAATAAATAAAGATAAAATATTTTTAAAAAAACCTTTTAGGGCTGGAGAGATGGTTTAACGATTAAGGCACTTGCCTGCAAAGCCAAAGGACCCAGGTTTGATTCCCCAGTACCCATGGAAGACAGATGCACAAGATGGTGCATGTCTGGAGTTTGCTTATAATGGCTAGAGGCCCTGGCGTGCCCATTCTCTCTCTCTCTCTACCTGCCTCTCTCTCTCTGTCTCTTTCTCTGTCTTCCAAATAAATTAATTAATTTAAAAAACAAAACAAAACGTTTTGCCTGGCATGGTGGCACATGCCTTTAACCCCAGCACTTGGGAGGCAGAGGTAGGAGGATCACTGTGAGTTCAAGGTCATCCAGACCTGACACTACATAGTGAATTCCAGGTCAACCTGGGCTAGAGTGAGACCCTTCCTTGAAAACCAAACAAACAAACAAACAAACAAACAAACAAAAAAAACATTCAGGGGCTGGAGAGATGGCTTAGTGGTTAAACACTTGCCTCTGAATCCTAAGGACCCTGGTTCGAGGCTTGATTCTCCAGGACCCACGTAAGCCAGATGTGTAAGGGGGCACACACATCTGGAGTTTGTTTTCAGTGGCTGGAGGCCCTGGCGTGCCTCTCTCTCTCTCTCTACCTGCCTATTTCTATATATCTCTCTCTCAAATAAATAAATAAATAATAAAATATTTTTTAAAAACATTCAGGCTCTGGGGACATGGCTCAGTGGGTAAAAGTGCTTTCTGTTGAAGTGTGACGACATGGGTTTGGATCCACAGAACCCATATAACACCAGAAACCAGAGGTGGTAGCATGCCAACAGTGAGATGGAAGGTGGAGGCAGGAAAATCCCAGAAGTCCATGGGCCAGCTAGCCTAGCAAGTGCAATGCTGAACAAGAGACCTGCCTGCCTTAAACAAAGCGGAAGGCAAGGACTGACCTCTAACAAGGAGGAGGTGAGAGGGGCTGGAGAGATGGCTTAGCCGTTAAGTGCTTGCCTGTAAAACCTAAGGATCCCGGTTCAGGGCTCGATTCCCCAGTACCCACATAAACCAGAGTACAAGGTGGCACATGTATCTGGAGTTTGCAGTGGCTGGAGGCCCTGGCACTCTCTCTGCCTCTCTTTCTCTATGTCGTTCTCAAATAAATAAAAATAAAGAAGGAGGGCAAAGACTGACCTTAAATTAACAAGGAGGAGGGCAAGAACTGACCTCTAACAAGGAGGAGGTAGGACTGGACAGATGGCTTAGTGGTTAAGGAACTTGCCTGCAAAGCCCATGGATTCCCCAGAACACATGTAAACCAGATGCACAAAGTAGTGCATGTGTCTGGAGTTCATTTGCAGTATCTAGAGGCCCAAGAGCATCCATTCATATCCTCTCTCTTTCTCTGTCTGCCTCTTTCTCTCTCTGTCAAATAAATAAGTAAACAAGGCCAGGCGTGGTGGCGCACACCTTTAATCCCAGCACTCTAGCAGGCAAAGGTAGGAGGATTGCCGTGAGTTCGAGGCCACCTGAGAATACATAGTAAATTCCAGGTCAGCCTGGGCTAGAGCAAGACCCTACCTCGAAAAACCAATAATAATAATAATAATAATTAATAAATAAATAATATACTTAGAAAAAAATAAGGAGGTAGAGGACTGATCTTAAGGTGGAAGGCAAGGACTGACTCTACAGTTGTTCTCTGATCTTCACATGCCACTGTGGCATGCACTCATGCATGCATGTACACACACACACATACAGTTTGTTGTTGTTTTTGAGGCAGGGTCTCACTCTAGTCCAGGATGACCTAGAACTTACTCTGTAGTTCCAGGCTGGCCTCAAATTCACAGCAATCTTCCTACCTCTGCCTCCGGCATGGTAGGATTAAAGGTATGCAATTTCACACTAGGCACTTTCACACTTTTTTTTTTTTTTTTTTTTTTTTTTTGGTTTTTCCAAGTAGGGTCTCACTCTAGTTCAGGCTGACCTGGAGTTCACTCTGTATTTTCAGGGTGGCCTCAAACTCACGGTGATCCTCCTACCTCTGCCTCCCGAGTGCTGGGATTAAAGGTGTGTGCCATCACGCCCGACTCACACTTTTTGTTTTGTTTTGTTTTTTTTGTTTTGTGTTTTGTTTTGTTTTGTTTTGTTTTGGAGAGAGTCACAGAGAGAGAGAGAGACAGAGAGAGAGGGAGAGGGAGACAGAGAATGGGCACATCAGCAGTCTCTCAGCTGCTATGAATGAAATCCAGATGCGTACGCCCCCTTGTGAGCAAGTGCGACATTGCGCCCTTGCGTCACTTTCGCATCTGGCTAAACATGGGACCTGGAGATTGGAACCGGGTTCTTAGGCTTAGCAGGCAGGCGCCTTAACCGCTAAGCCATCTCTCTAGCCCTCACACGTCTTTAAAAAATATTTTCATTTATTTATTTGCAAGGAGAGGGAGAAAGAGACAGAGAATAAATGGGTACACTAGGGCCTCTTGCTACTATAAATGAATTCCAGGTGTATGTACCACTGAGTGAATTTGGCTTTACATGGGAACTGAGGAATCGAGCCACCAGGCTTTGCAAGCAAGTGCCTTTAACCACTATTCCATCTCCCCAGCCCATCACTCTTCTTTTTTCGAGGTAGGGTCATTATGTAGCTTAAGGGTGGCCTCGAATTCACAGCCATCCTCCTACCTCTGCCTCCCAGAGTGCTGGGATTAAAGGTGTGCGCCACCATGCCCAACCATACTTTTTCACACTTTTTTGTTGTTGTTGTTTTCGAGGTAGGGTTTCACTCTAGTCCAGGCCAACCTGGAATTCATTCAGTAGTCTCAGGGTGGCCTTGAACTCACAGTGACCTTTCTACCTATGCCTCTCAAATACTGGGATTAACATACCTGGCTTTTCTTTTTTTCTTTTTTTTTTTTTTTTTTTTTTTTTTTTTTTTTTTGAGGTAGGGTTTCACTGTAGCTTAGGCTGACTTGGAATTCACTATGTAGTCTCAGGGTGGCCTCAAACTCATGGCGATCCTCCTACCTCTGCCTCCCAAAGGCTGGGATTAAAGGTGTGCACCACCACGCCTAGCTAAATGAACAATTTATTTATTTATTTTTGTTTTTTCAAGGTAGTCTCACTGTAGCTTAGGCTGACCTTGGCTAAATGAACTACTAAAAAAAATTTTTTTGCCAAAAAAAAAAAAAAAAGAAGAAGAAGAAGAAGCAGCAGTAGCCAGGCATGGTGGCACACGCCTTTAATCCCAGCCCTTGGGAGGTAATGGTAGGAGGATTGTCATGATTTCAAGGCCACCCTGAGACTATATAGTGAATTCCAGGTCAGCCTGAGCTAGAGTGAGACCCTACTTTGAAAGACCAAAAAGAAAAAAAATTTTTTTGTTTTTGGTCGACACTGTCTGGAATCATGATTCTGACAACAGGGTTCAGCCTTCCCCTGCACTCTTTCAGGGCGTGTTGGGGTTCTGTAATCCTGCTGCGGAGAGTTTTCCACCAAGGTTGACAGACATACTAATTCCTTTGATCCCCTGCTTATCCTCCTTCCCTCAGGAGGCCAGCCCCTCCTCCATACACCACCTGTAGCACTGTCCCAGTTTCACCTGTGGAACAGGTGGCGGGGAAGGTAGGGTGAGCCCTGGGATGGGACTGAGGTGTCCCCTTTCTCAAGAGCATCTTTGCTTCCTCTTCCTCTGTTTCATCGTCCCGTGTCTGGCATTTCTCTGCCCTCGACCAGCCTTCTGACCCTGCTCTGGACCCACACACTCACGGTGCTAGTGGAGGCAGCCGTCTCCCAGCGTAGCTCATCCCTGGCCTCTAGCAGGCTGAAGGTTGCCCTGCAGGTAATGATGCCAGCTGTGAGGACAATAACCCTGGGGAGTATGCCTGGGGTCACCTCTGCTCTTTCCTCCAGAACCTGGAGATCTGCTTCCATGCTGAGGGTTGTGGTCTGCCACCAGAGGCCCTGCACACAGCGACTTTCCAGGTGGGGTCTTTTTACTATTGTTTTGGTTTTATTCTTTTAGAGAGAAGGACACAGAGAGAACTGGCACACCAGGGCCTCAGCCACATAATCAAACTCCAGAAGCTCGCACCACCTAGTAGGCAGGTGTGACCTTGTACTTGCCTCACCTTTGTGCTAATATGATGGCTAATGTGGAATCTGGAGAGTCAAACATGGGTCCTTAGGCTTTGCAGGCAGGCATCTTAACCATACACCACCTGTAGCACTGTCCCAGTTTCACCTGTGGAACAGATGGCGGGGAAGGTAGGGTGAGCCCTGGGATGGGACTGAGGTGTCCCCTTTCTCAAGAGCATCTTTGCTTCCTCTTCCTCTGTTTCATCGTCCCGTGTCTGGCATTTCTCTGCCCTCGACCAGCCTTCTGACCCTGCTCTGGACCCACACACTCACGGTGCTAGTGGAGGCAGCCGTCTCCCAGCGTAGCTCATCCCTGGCCTCTAGCAGGCTGAAGGTTGCCCTGCAGGTAATGATGCCAGCTGTGAGGACAATAACCCTGGGGAGTATGCCTGGGGTCACCTCTGCTCTTTCCTCCAGAACCTGGAGATCTGCTTCCATGCTGAGGGTTGTGGTCTGCCACCAGAGGCCCTGCACACAGCGACTTTCCAGGTGGGGGTCTTTTTACTATTGTTTTGGTTTTATTCTTTTAGAGAGAAGGACACAGAGAGAACTGGCACACCAGGGCCTCAGCCACCGCAATCAAACTCCAGAAGCTCGCACCACCTAGTAGGCAGGTGTGACCTTGTACTTGCCTCACCTTTGTGCTAATATGATGGCTAATGTGGAATCTGGAGAGTCAAACATGGGTCCTTAGGCTTTGCAGGCAGGCATCTTAACTGCTAAGCCATTTCTCCAGCTCAGGGGTCTTATTTTATTTTATTTTTTTATTTTTCGGGTCTCACTCTAGCACAGGCTGACCTGGAATTCACTCTGTAGCCTCAGAGTGGCCTTGAACTCATGTGACCCTTCTACCTCTGCCTCCCAAGTGTTGGGATTAAAGGTGTGCACACCACCACGCCCAGCCCAGCCCAGGGGTCTTTTTTCTTAACAGTGCTGGGGATAAACCCAACTCCTTGTCATGACAGGTAAACATTCTGCCACTGAGTTCACAAGTAGGGTTTTTTTTTTTTTTTTTGGGAGAGAGACACAGAGAGAGAGAGAGAGAGGGAGAGGAAGACAGACAGAGATGGGTGTGCCAGCAGCCTCTCAGCTGCTGTGAACAAAATTCAGATGCATGCACCCCCTTGTGGTCAAGTGCGGCATTGCGCCCTTGCGTCACTTTGCATCTGGCTAAACGTGGGACCTGGAGATTGGAACTGCTGGATTGGAACTTGGAACCAGCGTTCTTAGGCTTAGGAGGCAGGCGCCTTAACGGCTAAGCCCTCAAGTAGGGGTCTTTTGATGAACTCTCAGTTGGGAGGTCAGGACAGGGAGTCTTTCTCCATATCTATACCCAAGACCAGCTACATAATTCATGGGGTCTAGTACAAAATGAAAAGAGAGGACACTTATTCAAAATTATTACAAATTTGGAGCTGGAGAGATGGCTTAGCGGTTAAGCGCTTGCCTGTGAAGCCTAAGGACCCCAGCTGGAGGCTCGATTCCCCAGGACCCACGTACGCCAGATGCACAAGGTGGCATCTGCATCTGGAGTTTGTTTCCATGGCTGGAGGCCCTGGTGCGTCCATTCTCTCTCTCTCTTTGCCTTTCTCTCTCTGCCTGTTGCTCTCAAATAAATAAATAAATAAAAATAAACAAAAAAATTTTTAATTATTACAAATTTTAAGATGGCAACAGTAGAACTAGAACCCAAGTATGGTATCCTTCAAAATACAGGGTTTCTGTGCCTGCATTGGGGATGGACATGCTTCCAAAGCAGGCTGTATAGTGCCTCTATCCCAATGTCTGCCCAACACTGCTGGGCACCACTTACCCCTTTCTCCATGGTCCTATGGCCCCACTGCCTGTCATCCCAAAGCCACATCTTGCCCTGTGAGCCTGGTGGCAGTGCTGGCTATGGTCAAGTATGATGACATTCAAGGCAGATGCTCGGCATTGCGGTTCTAGGCTTTGCAGAAGGACCTGGAGCTGCAGGCGGCCTCCAGCCGGGAGCTCATCCAGAAGTACTTCTGTAACCGGATCCAGCAGCAGGTGAGGCTCCCCTTCCACCCTCCTGCTCCCACTGGGCTAGAGTAGGCTGCACCCTGTTCTTCTCCACCTGATGCTATGCACTATCCACCCCATGCCAGGCTGAAACCTCCTCTGAGCAGCTGGGCGCAGTCACAATCAAAGCCTCCTACCGTGCCTCTGAGCAGAAGCTGCGTGTTGAGCTGCTCAGTGCTTCCAGCCTGCTGCCTCTGGACTCAAATGGTGAGTGCCACTCCCCAAGCACCTTCATCGGGGGTCAGCAGGCGCTCTGGGTACATTTCCTCAGTTACCAGGAGGCAGCTATGCTGCTAAGGACCACAGCTGTGAAGGGTGATGAAGACTCAGCCAGCCCCTCCTCCTCTGGACCTCTTTGCTAGGATCCAGTGACCCCTTTGTCCAGCTAACCTTGGAGCCCAGGCATGAGTTCCCTGAGCTGGCCCCCCGGGAGACCCAGAAGCACAAGAAGGACCTTCACCCACTGTTTGATGAGACCTTTGAATTGTGAGTAGGTCCCTACTCTTCTAGACCCTCCCCTTCACCTCCCATCGGGGGCCCCTCTTCCCCAAGGGGCCCTCAAGATGACCACATTGGACCTGAGGGAAGGGGCCCTTGGGGATGAGTTTTCCTGCCTGGGAGGAAGGGGTGGAGCCTCCCGTGTTGAATTCAGAAGCATCCAGGGAAGGATGCTATATCCCTGAGCAATTCAGGGACCTGCTGCTCTCGTTTAAAGATGGGCCTGGCACCATGGGCACCAGTGTAAAACAGCACAAGGTAGGTGCAGGTGTTACACCACGTGGCAGAGATGAGCCAGGCTAACTGCCGCCTGCCATGTGCCTGTCCTCAATGAGGGTACAATCTATGCATTGAAGGGGAGGAGTGATGGCCATTCTGAGGTAGGCAAATGAGCCCGTCTCCCTTCCCTGCCAGCCTGGTGCCTGCTGAGCCATGCCGCAAGGATGGGGCATGTCTGCTGCTCACTGTGCTGGACCATGACACATTGGGAGCAGATGACCTTGAAGGAGAGGCCTTCTTACCACTGAGCAGGGTGCCTGGATTGACAGGCTGCGAGGAGCCTGGAGAAGCACCTCAGATTCGACTGCCTCTCACATATCCTGTGCTCACTGGTAGGCCTGAGTCCCAGGGCAGGGTAGAGAGGGACAGGGCGCTTTAGCAGGGGCTCCAGAGATGCCCTGGGAACGGGAGAGATGGAAGCTTGTGAAAAGACACACAGCCTGTGTTGCTGAGGAGTCCAGCATGTCTGCCAAACGAAGGCTCTGAGCGGTAGAAAGTGATTTCTCCTAGTGGGGAAAGCCACTTTTCTTTTCTTTTTTTTTTTTTTTTTTTTTTTTTATTTTTCGAGGTAGGGTCTCACTCTAGCCCAGGCTGACCTGGAATTCACTCTGTAGTCTCAAGTTGGCCTTGAACTCACTGCGATCCTCCTACCTCTGCCTCCCGAGTGCTGGGATTAAAGGTATGCACCACCACGCCCAGCTTAGCTTGTCTCTTTAAAAAATCCATTTATTTGAGACAGTGATAAAGAGTGAACATGGACGTGTCTGGCCTCTTGCCACTGCAGATGAACTCCAGACACATGTCACTCGATGTATCTGGCTTTATGTGGGTACTGAGGTATCAAACGGTGATCTTCAGGCCTTGCAAACAGCTGTAACTGCTGAGCTATCTCTCCAGCACCTATATTGGCTCTAATTTTTTTTTTTTGAAAACTTATTTTTATTTGAGAGAGGCAGAGAGAGAGAATGGGCACATCAGGGCTCTATCTGCTGCAAACGAACTCCAGACACATGCACCACCCTGTGCGTCTGGTTTATGTGGGTCCAGGAGAATTGAACCTGGGTCTTTTGGCTTTGCAGACAAGCACCTTAACTGCTAAACCATCTCTCCAGCTCAGCTCTTCAAATTCTTACAGGTCTGGTTACTGAAGCATATCATCCTATTTTACGGACAAGTAAGCTAAGGCACGACGTTAGCGAGCCAGTCTCAGATTCTTGTGGCAGAAGATAGCAGTCAGCCCCTCATCCAGTCCATGTAGCATCTGTCATGGTTCCAACCTTTTGTCAAGCCATGTCTTAGTAGGTTAGCTGGTGTGACTCTGCTGGCTTCCTTCCAGATCGGCAGGGAAATGAGACAGTGTTGTGTCCCCCAACCCAGGCATAGCCTCTGACCTCAAACCCTTCTCTCCACAGGGGATCCAATCCTGCAGCTGCTGGAGAGTCGGAAGGGTGATCGCGAAGCGCAGGCCTTTGTGAAGCTGCGAAGGCAGAGAGCCAAGCAGGTCTCCCAGCATTCCCCACGCCCCAGGAAGTAGGAAGGGAGGCTAGGAGAACATTCTCTGGCTGCACTGGAAGCTTGGGGCTTTCCCTGCCACAATGTGGCATCCAGCCTAGTGTAGCTCAGAACCCCAGCAGGCAGAAGGCTCACTGTGCAGACACCCTTCCCCTGCTGGAGCTCCTGCCAGAGCAGCTCGGCTTATCCACTCCTTGTCTATGCTTGGGGCTGGCTTCAGCTCTGCCACAGCCCAGCACCTCTTACTCCTGCTGCCGCCCCCCACCCCGCAAAAGGGTCTAGGGCCATCTGCCTCCAGGAACAGTCTGTTCCATGTTCCAGCTCCTGGAGTGGAGCCCAGGGCTGTGGGCACAAAACCTCCGGAGGGAGAAAGGACACTACCAAAGCTGCCTGGGAGAAGGGAGCTAGGAAGAGATGCTGGCTGTGGGATGGGCGCTGGCAGGCAGCAGGGCTAGCACAAATCGAAACAGAGAGGACAGTTTGACTGTCTGATGAGAACACCTCCTCCCCTCCTTCAGATGGCACCTGCCAACTAGAAGAAATGTTCTTAGTGAAAATAAAAATCAAACATTGTTCACTACAGCCGGCCTGCTGCAGGCCTAGGAAGGCTTGTTAGGTCTATAGGTCTCCGCAGCACTCAGGAGACATTAAAGGTCTCTCCCCTAGAGCCCCTGTGCCACAAAGCAGAGGAGGGAGTTTGGGAGCTGAGCCAGAGCAGAGCATGGGAAGATCAGCATTATTGGTATTTTTGGCCATGGCTTTGAGCCTTATCCTTTTAGCTGATATATCAGTTACTGAGGCTGAGTGGTTTCTGGATAGCTGAAGAGTCCTGTGTGAGAGTAGAGGGCCCCTGTGCACTGCAGTCAGAGGCTTAGGCCTGGGTCTTATAGCTGTGACCCTAGTAAAGTAAAATGACCTGAGCCTGCACAAGCTGACAGGAGGGAGGTGGGCAGCTCTAGCTTTGAAGCCAGGCAGAGCCTCCACTTGGGTGTTTTCTCAATCCCAAGAGTGGGGCAGAAAGAATAGATCTTGGAGTCAGGCATGGTGGCGCACCCAGAGGTAGGATGATTGCGATGAGTTCAAGGCCACCCTGCGATTATATAGTGAATTCCACCTCAGCCTGGACTAGAGCAAGACCCTACCTCATAAAATCCAAATAAATAAATAAAAATAAAATAAAAGAAAATAATATACCTTGGGAGCTGAGTGTGATGGCACATGCATTTAATCCCAGGACTGGGGAGGCAGAGGTAGGAGGATTGCCATGTGTTCGAGGACACCCTGAGAATACATAGTAAATTCCAGGTCAGCCTGGGCCAAAGTGAGACCCTACCTGGAAAAATAAAAACAAAACAAACAGCCAGGCGTGGTGGTGCACACCTTTAATCCCAACACTCAGGAGTTAGGAGGACGGCCCTGAGTTCAAGGCCACCCTGAGAATATATAGACTGAATTTCAGGTCAGTCTGGGCTAGAGTGAGACTCTACCTTGAAAAACCAAAACCAAACCAAAACAAACAAACAAGAGCAAGACTCTATCTCAGAAAAACCAAAATAAATAAATAAATAAGTAAATATACAATAAAAATATACCTTGGAAGCCGGGCGTGGTGGCGCACGCCTTTAATCCCAGCACTCGGGAGGCAGAGGTAGGAGGATCGCCGAGAGTTCGAGGCCACCCTGAGACTACATAGTGAATTCCAGGTTAGCCTGGGCCAGAGTGTGAGACTGTACCTTGCAAAAACAAAAAAAAAAAAAAAACCTTGGGAGTGGGTTAGAAGGAAGGCAGTACACTCCTCAGCAACCTTGTTTATATATGAATATATGATTCTATTTCATTTTATTTTTTGATGTTTCAAGGTAAGGTCTCACTCTAGCTCAGGCTGACCTGGAATTCACTATGTATTCTCAGGGTGACCTTGAACTCACGGTGATCCTCCTACCTCTGCCTCCCAAGTGCTGGGATTAAAGGTGTGAGCCACCACACCTGGCTATAATTTTATTTTTCTTTGAGTAAGAAAGAGGAAGATAGGAAGAGAGACACACTAAGGCCTCTAGTCACTGCAAACAAACTCTAACTCCAGACACATGCACCACCTAGTGTAACTGACTTTATGTAGATAATGGGGAATCAAACCTGGGTCCTTAGGCTTTGTAGACAAGGGCCTTAAATGCTGAGCCATCTCTCCAGCCCAGCCCCGTTTATTTTGATGTCGCTATATAATCCACCCTGTTTTTGGAAAAATCAATAAGGAAACTACTTACAACTGGGTGCAAAGCCCTGAACAGAAGTCACAGGGCCTGGGAGGTCTTTGAGTCCAAGGGCACCTGATCTGGCTGAGTTGAGATGGTCGCAGGCTTCTTCAGCTGCCTCCTCACAGCACAGCACAGGATGTGAGCAGGAGCTGCTGCCATGACTAGGCAGGGCTCTAGCTCACCTAGCAGTCTGCAAACCCTCATTTGAGCACCCACTCCCCCACATAAACAATGGAACACACACTGCAAGTTCATAGTTTATTTCCAATAAGTTTGTTGATTTTTGCATTTTTGTAAAAAAGGAGAAAAAGTTTTCACTTAATTCATTGAAAGCCCTTTCGTGCTGAGCCCAAGGAGGAGGCCTGAGCCAGGGCAGACCTTCTGCAGACCTCCTGAGCCCACCCAACACCCAATGCTGGGAGCAAAGTCACTTCCCTATGCCCACTCTGCCCTCCCACCCCACTCCATCTCTCTGTACAGAACGATTTTAAAATTGAAGCTAAAACACAGTTTACATTGGACAGGCACGCACACACATGCACACAGGCGCCTGCCCAGAATGGCAGGACGTCAGCTGCATTCAGAGAGCACCAAGGAATGCATACGAGCTCCTCTTGGCAAGGAGGCCAGGGCATGTGCCCCCTTGGTCCTCAGGCTCCACTCCTCCCCAACAATTGCCCTGCTAGCTGCCATAGGGAGGGGGTGGACGGCTCAGCAGCCACATGCCAGAGTGATGGGGCAGTGCCAGCTGAGGGCAGTGCCAGCCTGGTAGGTTGACTATGGGCCAGGTGTTCTGGGGGCTCCAAACTGAGGGAACCTCAGTTTGAGAGCATTAAGGGCCCAATTGTGGGAATAGGCTGGCCCTGCAGCCGTGGTCTGCCAGCCCCTGTGGCTGTCCCCAGGGACAAATACACACTTGGTAAAGCTAGGAGCTAGGCTGGCTTAGACCCCAGCACACCCTCAGGCCTCCCAGAGGCCCTCACAGCTGGAGACTAGGGACCTGAGTCCATACTGTGACATGGGCCTTGGCCTGAGGAGGCAGGGTGAACAGGGCCTGCCCTTCCAACTTCCCCTCCCTTTAGTCCCTTCCAGCTTCCCATCCTTCCCTGCTCAGGCCCCAGGAAGAAGTTAAAAATAGTTAGTTCCTACATTTAAAAAAAAAGAGACAAAAACATATTCTCTGCCAAAAGTCCAGTGGGAAAAGAAGGGACTTTGTTTCTGAGCAGGAAAGGCAGGGAGCGGGCAGGGAGAACCGCAAAATAAGTCTTTTCTTTTAAAAAGTGCTTGGTAAGTCTGTTTTAAAGTGTGTGTCTATATCTATATACAGATATACACACAGACACTGTGCATACGCTGGCACCACGCACACCTGCACACACACAGAAATGTATACATGTACATAATCATATACATATACATACATACATACATATATATATATATATATATATATATAATACTTTAAAAAGTCCTAGGTAAAGAAGATCTGGGCCCAGCCAGGCCAGGCCTGCAGCGTCATGACTGGAGGGCATGGGCCCGGCTGGGCTGGCAGACAGGGCACTCACTGCCCTCGGCACAGAGCTCACACAGCACGGCATGTTGGCACGGTAGCACCGCCCTGGTCTGCTCCTGACACTTAAGGCATTTCACCGACTGCATGTGGAACACGGCCTGCAAGGAAAGTGACATTGTGGTCACCAGCATGGACAGTCTCTGCCCTCAGCCTGGCCTTGAGTGGAGCAAGAAGTTCCCTTGATTCTACTTCAGCCCCCTAAGGAGGAAACTGAGGCACACCACTCAATAGTGTGCTCACAGAATCCCATCAGCAAGTGAGAGCAACTTGGCTATAGGCGTCAGTGTGGCAGCTCCCCGCCTTCAGGGCTTTTGTTGGCACAGAGGTTAATGCCTCTTGTCTTATTTGATTTCATCCTCAGTTCCCAACAAATAAAAATGAGGCTTGGGGGCACGCCAAGGGGAGACTGGCTGCTGAAGGCCCGTAAATGAAACACTGTTGTTTCCACTGGGTCAAGCTACCCCAGGGACCCCTGGAATGCAGAGAGGCAGCCTTGGGGCTTGCAGCACTTTGGAAAGTCTGCTGGAGAAGAGAGCTGCAGAGGATACTCCTGAGGACTGAGGCACATGACTGAAGTTTTAAGAGTGGGGAGTAGGCGCTGCCATCTCGCCAGTCCTGGCTTTCTTGCTCCACATCAGGGCATTCTTTCCTCACCCCCTTCAAGTGCTGGATGGAGGCTTTCAGGAAAGTCAGAGTTGACTGAGGCCACTATGCACGCCCTCCCTGTGCTCCCTGACCTCCCCAGCTGACCTGGTCCACTTGCTCCAGGTGGGCTCGTAGCTGCTTCTGAAGGGAGTAAAGGGTAGAAAGTGAGAGTGCCTCCAGGTCGGGGGCAGCCGGCAGGGTGTGGGGGTCAGGCCGTGTGTGCAGCCGCTCCACTTCCTCCTGCAGCTTCTTCACCTGCGCCTCCAGCGCGTCTCGCTGCTCCCGGGCCAGCTCACACTCGGCACCTGCTGCACTGGCCCGCTCACCGGCCTCCTCTGCCTCCTTCTTCCAGGCATCACAAGCCTGTGGGCCCAACACGCAGCGCCTCATCACGATGGCCTCTGCCCCTGCCCCCCTGCCCCCCCAGAGAGCATCTCCAGGAGCCTGTGTGGGCTACTCTGGCTGTGGGGCCTGCTAGGAAGCTGGGCCTGCTGTCTGGGGAGGGGGCAGGGAGGAGGCTGCCGCTGCCTGCAATGAGAGAGGTTTCAGGACCTCAGGAGACCCTTCCTCTGTGGGCAGGGAAGGGGGCAGGGCTTAGCATGGCAGGGGCATCAGGCAGGGCTCACATCCTGAACAGAACCCACAGGGGAAATTGGCAAATGGCTGGACAGAGGGTCTGTTTCAGAGCCTACAACTCTGTAGCCCTAGAGTGTCTATGCTTCCAGGGAGAGGTCAGGAGGTCCTGTGGCCAGACTTTACAAACAACTCCATAGGGAGTCCCAGCCTGCAGTGTCAGCCACCCCAACAGCCTGACTGGCAAGACCAGTCCTCCATTCCCATGCAGGGGAGGGTAAACAAAAGTTTCTTCTCTGTTCTTCAGGCTCCTAGTCCCCCCACCCCCATGCGCACTCTGTGTAAGGATGGGCTTGGGCTGGATGCCACCAGGCACTGGGGACCGCAGGTGGGCATGGGGCCCAGTACCTGCTTGGCCTGCTTCCAGGACTCCTCCCACTGCTTGATGGTGCCGTTGGCTTCGTCTAGCTCTTGGCGAAGCCGGGCCAGCTCAGCAGCCCCTGGCCCTGATAGGAAGGCAGGGGAAGTGCCTGGGGAGAAGCTTCCAGAGGCAAAATGCTCCCAGATGCTGCTGTTCATCCCGTTCAGACCTGCCCCAGGGAGGGGAGGAACATCAGCTGTGGAGGGCTTAGGCTCAGATCCTGGCCAGCCCTGCCTAAGTTTCCAGAGACTAAGTGAACCCACCGGGTATATGTATGAGGGGAGAGCAAGGTGTTATGGTGCCCTTAGCTGGGTCAGATCTGAACTTTAATG
Organism: Orientallactaga sibirica; assembly: GCA_036365145.1. NCBI lineage: Eukaryota > Metazoa > Chordata > Mammalia > Rodentia > Dipodidae > Orientallactaga > Orientallactaga sibirica. The sequence continues at coordinate 7,731,506 of JAEOAD010000013.1, forward strand.
TTGTCTACTACTTAAACTGTCAGTCTTCGTCAATAAAATGAAGTTTCCAGAGCTGGAGAAATGGCTTAATGGTTAAAGCACTTGCCTGCAAAGCCAAAGAACCACAGTTCAATTTCCCAGGACCCACATAAGCCAGGTGCACAAGGTAGCGCATGCATCTGGAGTTCATTTGCAGCAGCTGGAGGCTCTGGCATGCCCATTCTCTCCCTCTCTCTCCCTCTTCTCTCATAAATAAATTAAAACATAAAATAAAAATAAATAAAATAAAATGAAGTTCCTAGACTGGTGAGATGGTTTAGTGGTTAAGATGCTTGCCTGCAAATCCTAAGGGCCCAGGTTCAATTCCCTAGTACCCATGTAAGACAAATGCACAAGGTGGCACGTGAGTCTGGAGTTCATTTGCAGTGGCTAGAGGCCCTGGAGTGCCGCTCTCTCAAATAAATAAATTTTTAAAAAATCAAGTTCCAGGGCTGGAGAAATGGCTTAGTGTTTAAGGCATTTGCCTGTGAAGTCAAAGGACCCAGGTTCAGTTCCCCAGGACCCACATAAGCAAGATGCACAAGGGGCACATGCATCTGGAGTTTGTTTGCAGAGGCTAGAGGTCCTGGTGTGCCCATTCTCTGTCTCACTATCTCTCTCTTCTATTTCTCTCTGCTTGTAAATAAATAAATAAATAAATAAATAAATAAATAAATAAATAAAGGCACTTGTCTTTAATCCCATTACTTGGTAGGCAAGAGGTAGGAGGATCGCCATTAGTTCAAGGCCACCCTGAGACTACATAGAGAATTCCAGGTCAGCCTGAGCTAAAGTAAGACCCTACTTCAAAAAAAAAAGTTCTCGAGCCAGGCATGGTGGCACACACCTTTAATCCCAGCACTCGGGAGGCAGAGGTAGGAGGATTGCCATGAGTTCAAGGCCACCCTGAGATTACATAGTGAATTCCAGGTCAGCTTGAACTAATGTGAGATCCTACCTCAAAAAAAAAAAAAAAAGCAGCAGCTCCCATCACTGGCCTGCAGAATAATTGTGTGAAATAACTTCATTTCTGGGCACAAGAAATCCTGACTGATAAGATCAGGAAAGGAGAAAAAGCACCAGTCACACCAGTCAGTGCCTCCCATGATTCGGAGGGTTGCAGAAAGGACTGGGAAACCTAACACCTCCCCTTTGTCATTGTACAGGCAAAACTTTTGAGACAGCCAGGCGTGGTGGCACGTGCCTTTAATCCCAGCATTTGGGAGGCAGAGGTAGGATTGCTGTGAGTTCAAGGCCACCCTGAGATTACATAGTGAATTCCAGGTCAGCCTGGGCTGGAGTGAGATCCTACCTCGAAAACCACCCTCCCAAAAAAAAGAAAAACAAAAAACCTTTGGGGGCTGGAGGGATGGCTTAGCGGTTAAGGCATTTGCCTGCAAAGCCAAAGGACCCAAGTTCGATTCCCCAGGACCCACGTTAGCCAGATGCACAAGGGGACACACACATCTGGAGCTCGTTTGCAGTGGCTGGAGGCCCTGGCGTGCCCATTCTCTCTCTGCCTCCTTCCCTCTCTTTCTCGGTCAAATACATAAATAAATAAAAATAAAATATTAAAAAAAAACCTTTGAGACAGAATGTACTACCAAGGTGGGGGTGGGGTGCTGATGGCTGGAAAGATGGTTTAATGGTTAAAGGCACTTATCTGCAAAGCTTGTAGGCTGTGGTTCAATTCCCAAGCCACCCACATTAAGACTGACACAAAAAGCAGCACAAGTAACTGGTGTTTGTTTGCAGTGGCTCTGGCATGCACATGTGCACACTCACACACACATACACATGCAGAGAAGAAAGAGAGAAAGTGACCAAGAACCACACAAGGAGCAGGGGAGATGACTCAGCCCCAGGTTATAGTGTTTGCTACACAAGCACAAAGATCCTCAGAACCCATGTAAAATGCCACGTGTGGTGGTGTATGCCTGGCTCACTGGCTAGCTAAACCAGCTGCTTTGGTTCAGCAAGAGACCCTGTCTTAAAGAATAATGTGGAGTGACTAATGACATATGATGATGTTGACTTCTGACCTCCACATGCATGCATACATACATGCATCCACACATCCACACATAGATGCATAACACACACACACACACACACACACACACACCCAAAAAGAAAAATCAACCCCAGGACCTGGTACATGCTTGGGAACCACACGAGTGTGGAGGAGAGCAGGAAAACCAGACCACGTGGCTCCCAAGGCCTGCTCTTCCAAGTACACTAAGCTGCCTACCCTCCCAGTCAATCGATGCATATTAAAACCACGTCCCCAGAGCCGGGCGTGGTGGCGCATGCCTTTAATCCCAGCTCTCAGGAGCCTGAGGTAGGAGTTGGAGACCACCCTGAGATGACATAGTGAATTCCAGGTCAGCCTGGGCCAGAATGAGACCCTACCTTGAAAAACCAAAGAAACAACAATAGCATGTCTGCTTGTGGTCTGCAGAGCTGTCTTCATGGGGTTCTCACATCTGTCTCTGACTTACTTCTACCCACACCAACTATTCTAGTGACTTCTTCCCTGCTACTAATCCAGACAGCATGCTCTGTCTGAGCCCTTCCGCCAGGAGGGACCTCCAGACCACATTGCCTTCCTCATGCTGGTGGTGTTTGCTTTCTTGCACTATAGCGGGTTCTGCAGACAGCACTCTGTGCAGGTTAGGTCCCTATGCCTCTCCAGTGGGATCCCAGTGTCTGCGCACCTCTGCCTCCAGCAACAGTGGCAGGAGCTATTACGAGGCATTTGCATCTATATGGCTGGCAAAAGAACATGGGACCGGTTGGCTATGTCAAGATGCCTCTAGAAGATGGGGGTCAGGAAGATGAAGCATTAGCAGCTAAATGGACACAACCCCACCAAGGAAGTCTGCTTCAAGTTGGGGAGCAGTGTCAGATGAGGGAAGCCCCCTACTTGACCACAACGTCAAGGCTCTTAGTCTGTCCCTCTAACTGACCCAGGACCTGGTACATGCTTGGGAACCACACGAGTGTGGAGGAGAGCAGGAAAACCAGACCACGTGGCTCCCAAGGCCTGCTCTTCCAAGTACACTAAGCTGCCTACCCTCCCAGTCAATCGATGCATATTAAAACCACGTCCCCAGAGCCGGGCGTGGTGGCGCATGCCTTTAATCCCAGCTCTCAGGAGCCTGAGGTAGGAGTTGGAGACCACCCTGAGATGACATAGTGAATTCCAGGTCAGCCTGGGCCAGAATGAGACCCTACCTTGAAAAACCAAAGAAACAACAACAATAGCATGTCTGCTTGTGGTCTGCAGAGCTGTCTTCATGGGGTTCTCACATCTGTCTCTGACTTACTTCCACCCACACCAACTATTCTAGTGACTTCTTCCCTGCTACTAATCCAGACAGCATGCTCTGTCTGAGCCCTTCCGCCAGGAGGGACCTCCAGACCACATTGCCTTCCTCATGCTGGTGGTGTTTGCTTTCTTGCACTATAGCGGGTTCTGCAGACAGCACTCTGTGCAGGTTAGGTCCCTATGCCTCTCCAGTGGGATCCCAGTGTCTGCGCACCTCTGCCTCCAGCAACAGTGGCAGGAGCTATTATGAGGCATTTGCATCTATATGGCTGGCAAAAGAACATGGGACCGGTTGGCTATGTCAAGATGCCTCTAGAAGATGGGGGTCAGGAAGATGAAGCATTAGCAGCTAAATGGACACAACCCCACCAAGGAAGTCTGCTTCAAGTTGGGGAGCAGTGTCAGATGAGGGAAGCCCCCTACTTGACCACAACGTCAAGGCTCTTAGTCTGTCCCTCTAACTGAAGGCTCTACCACCACAGGGGTGGTCTCTGAATAGCTGCTGGGGGTGGGGAGTGGAATGGCTGGGAGTTTTCATGAGAGGCACTGTGCAAGGGGCTGTGCTGAATGCTATATATCCATCGCCTCAGGGAACATTTCCACAGCTCCATCCCAGGAGCTTTCTGGGCTCCTGACTGTGGTAGGCAGGCTTGTGGGTCTCTATGCTGTTTCTCATCACTGACCCTAGACAGCCCTAGTCCCAGGCACCTTTGGGCAAACAACTGCTTGGACTAAATCTGAGCCCCTGATGACTGCCTGCCAGGAAGGAAAACCAGGGACTAGGTGGGTGGGTCTGCTTCCTTGGTCTCCTGTGACCCTGGTCAGTGTCATCAGCTGCTAGACAAAATGTATGTTTGTTTTGCTGGGAATCAACCCCAGGACCTGGTACATGCTAGGCTAACTGAGCCACACTCAGTATGATTAGACAAAAGTGTATGTGTTGGGCCGGGCGTGGTGGTGCACGCCTTTAATCCCAGCACTCGGGAGGCAGAGGTAGGAGGATCACGTGAGTTCGAGGCCACCCTGAGACTACATAGTTAAATCCAGGTCAGCCTGGGCCAGAGTGAGACCCTACCTAAAAAAAAACCAAAAAAAAAAAAAAGTGTATGTGTTGGGCTGGAGAGATGGCTTAGCAGTTAAACGCTTGCCTATGAAGCCTAAGGACCCCGGTTCGAGGCTCGATTCTCCAGGACCCACGTAAGCCAGATGCACAAGGGCGTGCATGCATCTGGAGTTCGTTTGCAGTGGCTGGAGGCCCTGGCACACCCGTTCTCTCTCTCTCTCTCTACCTGCCTATTTCTGTATCTCTCTCTCTCAAATAAATAAATAAATAATAAAATATTTAAAAAAAAAAAAAGTGTATGTGTTGCTGGGGGGGTCAACCTCAGGACCTGGTACATGCTAGGCTAACTGAGCCACACTCAGTATGATTGGGCAAATGTACACTTCAGCTAGGCCTTGGCCTTGCAGACTAAGACCACTGCTTCTCCAGGTGCTGGCCTGTCACTGCACTCCTTCAGTCCTCACAACCACTGCACCCATGCCACAGCACAGGAAAGCACAGGCAGAGACTTAGCTGGCGGCCCCACTTTTGCTTGGTCATGCAGCTACAGGTGAAGCCCCCTAGCCAGAAGCCTGCATTCTAATCACTGCTGGAGTGATCTCAGGGAAAGAACAATCCAAGCCACAAAGGTCCTTCCCTAGTTCCCCTCTTACCCAAAGATCCATGTGATGCTGAGGTCCCCAAAAATGTATTTTCTGACTGGCTCAGGTGGCCTTGGGGCTGTTGCAGGAAGTGTGAGGAGAGGCTGACGGGAGGTGACGGAGAGGTGGAGTGGAAGGAGGCTGAGCTGCCCAAGGAGCCTGGGATGTTGACAGGTGCAGAGCTCTGCAATAAACTACCACCTGTAAGAGAATTCCAGAGGCTACTGAGGGCCAGCAAGCCATGTGAGCATAGGCAGGACGCTGAGGCACCCTCCAAGCCACCCTGTCCCCACTGCCTAGTACCGATTGTGATGCTGCTGGGGTGGGGCACTGTGCTGTTATCAAAAGTCTTCTCCAGGGCAGCCACCCCAAATTCATTCAGGTCCAGGTCATCCAAGGCAGACTCTAAGGACAGAGATTAGGGTGTGGGCCTCCCAGTGCCCTGGCTCAAGGCCTTCCAGATCCTGACCACCTCACCTCCTACACCTGCTATACCTCTGCTAAGCTCTCCCCTGCCCACAGCAACCCCAATACTACCTGCCAAGTCCAGCCCAAGTATTTCTTCTTTTTTTTGTTTTAATATTTTTATTATTTGCAAGCAGAGAAAAAGATAATGTGCATGCCAGGCCTCTTGCCACTGTAAATGAACCCCAGATGCATGTGCCATTTTGTGCATCTGACTTTATGTGGGTACTGGGAAAATGAACCTAGGCCAGCAGGTTTTGCAAGCAAGTGCCTTTAACCACTGAACCATCTCCCCTGCCCCAAGTATGTTTTCTTTCTGAAGCCGTCTTTGATACTTCTAGGAGTAAGCAGACCAGCTAAGACCACATACTTATAATCCCAGTGTTCAGAAGCTTAGGCAGGAGAACTAAGTTTGAGGTAAGCCTGAGCTACTTAGCACAGATCTCTTCTCAAAAAACAAAAACAAAAGGGCTGGAGAGACGGCTTAGCAAAGCCCAAGGACCCAGGTTTGATTCCCCATTACCCATGTGAGCCAGATGCAAAAGGTAGCACAGTGCCTAGAGCTTGTATATGGTGGCTAGAGACTGTCATGCCCATTCTATCTCCCTCTTTCTCTCTCAAAATTAATTATTTTTTTAAAAGCCAGGCGTGGTAGTACATGCGTTTAACCCCAACATTCTAGAGGCAGAGGTGGGACTGCTGTGAGTTTAAGGCCAGCCTGGGACCACAGAATGAGTTCCAGGTCAGCCTGGGCTAGAATGAGACTCTACCTTGAAAGAAAATAAAGGCCTAATTTAAGATTACAGCCTCTGTGATAGAGGTATGTGGGCTCCTTATATTCCATGCCAGGAGTCCCGTCCTGAGTTCACTGTAGTGGTAGGTCTCTGGGCCCTTTGTGGGCGGTAGAGGGAGTGGGGCAAGCTTCCCTCCTAGAGGGCAGAAACAGTGTGCTAGCATCTACCTCCCCAGTGCCTGCCAGAGGATTTGGTACAAAGTGGACCCATAAGTGATGAAAAAAAGGGGCACTGCTTTTCCTTCTTGGTGCCAGGGACTAACTGCACCCAGAGCCTTATTCATGCTAGCCACACTCGACCACTGGGCCACCCTCAGTCTAGCAGCACTAACTTCTTAAGTGCCAGCACTGAGGACAGTTGCACAGGGTCAAGGATGCCTAGGTGAATGAACCAGGATGACACATTTGCAGCAAAGAGCTCCAAGGTCTTGTCTTAGCCCTACATGTTAAGCTCATTTTCTCTTTGGTGCAGAGGCCAGAGTGTCCCCAAGCCACATGTCTAAAGTGTCTGAGGTGCTCATCTGAGTCAGACACATTGTCTGACTCCAGGCCCAGTGCTGGCCCCGCCTAGTTACCTATGACCGACTCTACCGTGTCGCTGGTGGGGTAGAAGGGCAGGGCGTTTGCATTCATGCCAGGGGCGCTGCTTGTGCCTGCAGGGCTGGGAGGGGTGGCTGCCAGGCTGGAGGTGATGCTAGAAGAGATGCTTGAGGTCAAGGGACTGCCTACGGGGAGGATGCCCAGCATGTCCTGCAATGAGAATGACGAGAGCCAATGGGATGGCCGCCTGCAGAGGTTGTGACACAGGCTAGCACAGAACAGGTGGGGCAAACAAAGTGGCACCTTCCAGGTCTGGACTAGCTGTCCCAGGCCCAGGTGGGCCACCTTGCTGAGTGGCTAGAGGTGTAGTATCAACTCATAGGCTGCTGCCCACTTACCCCTGCAGGCTCACAGTAGAGGGAGTAAGGCGGCATCTGGCACTGGTATGCTCCCTAACCATTTCTGACGGATGGCGAGTGAGTCCAGAAGGGGAGGGGATACAGGACCTGACTCCCCCACCCTCTCTGGATTTGAGGCTAGGGTCTACCTTAGTCCTGCCCTACCTTGTGGGGAAACTGATGCCCTACCCCCTGCAGCTGGTTGGGGCTTTAGGCCTGTCCTGTCCACACTGGTGCCAGGAGGAAGGGAGAAAGAGGGCTAGAAATTGGAAACTGTACCTGTTTGGGTTGAAGCAAAGGCTGCTCTTGACTCCTGGGCTCTAGTGAGTGGGGCTTTAGTTTAGCCTGAGAGAGAAAAGTCAGGGGAGCAGGAGGTGAAGGTAGTGATGGGCAGCTCTGACTCTAGTGACCACCTGACCTTGTCATGTACCACTGAGGCTGCAGGTAGAGAGGGCAGGGGATGATAGTCACCTGTCCCTGGCCGTACAACTCTCATCCCCCCACACACCCTCTGCCTCCCACATCCCTGCCTTCCTACCCTAAGCAAGTAGCTTCTGCTCCTTTCCTCCCAGGTGACTCTTAACTCTCAGACAAGCCCAGGTTTGTTCCCAGCTGTTACAACCTCCTCTGGGGCTGGGGAGATGGCTCAGTGACTAAAGGCACTTGCTTGCAAAGCATGATGGCTTGGGTTCAATTCCCTAGTACCCATGTAAAGCCAGATGCACAAAGTGGCACATGCATCTGGAATTTTTTTTGCAGTGGCAGGAGGCCTTGGCACACCCATTCACTCTCTTAATTACAAAAAAAAAAAAAAAAGACCAGCGTGGTGGTGGCACACACCTTTAATCCCAACACTCAGGAGGGAAAGGTAGGAGGATTGCTGTGAATTCAAGGAAAGCCTGGGACCACAGAATGAGTTCCAGGTCAGCCTGGGCTAGAGTGAGACCCTAACCTCAAAAACAAACAAACAGGGCTGGAGAAATGGCTTAGGGGTTAAGGCGCCTGCCTCCTAAACCTAAGAACACTGGTTCCAAGCCGGGCATGGTGGCGCACGCCTTTAATCCCAGTACTCGGGAGGCAGAGGTAGGAGGATCGCCGAGAGTTCAAGGCCACCCTGAGACTACATAGTTAATTCCAGGTCAGCCAGGACCAGAGTGAGACCCTACCTCGCAAAAACAAAAACAAAAAAAAAAACAAAAAAAAAAAAAAAAAAAAAAAAAAAGAACACTGGTTCCAATCTCCAGCAGTTCCAATCTCCAGGTCCCATGTTTAGCCAGATGCAGTGACGCAAGGGTGCAATGCCGCACTTGCCCACAAGGGGGCGCACACATCTGGATTTCGTTCGCAGCAGCTGAGACACTGCTGGTGCGCCCATCTCTATCTGTCTTCCTCTCCCTCTCTCTGTCTGTCTCTCTCCAAAAAAAAAAATAATTAAAAAAATTTTTTAAAAGTTAAAAAAAAAAAAACAAGCCAGGCATGGTGGCGCACGCCTTTAATCCCAGCACTCGGAAGGCAGAAGTAGGAGAATCGCTAAGAGTTCGAGGCCACCCTGAGACTACATAGTTAATTCCAGGTCAGCCTGGACCAGAGTGAGACCCTACCTCGAAAAACCAAAAAAAACAAAACAAAACAAAAAAAAAAAAAAAAAAAACAAAACTGTTTCCCAAGGCCCAAGGCATGCAGCCTCTTGAGTCTTCCTTTTAACAGCTTGGAAATGGGGTGACATCACCCACTCTACTCAGTTCTGAAGAAGCTGAGGACAGTTAGCCCTACCTCCCAGTATCCTCCCCACAGCTGACCCAGGCTTCTCCTCCTAGCTGCTCTTGCCCCATGTAGAGACTAAGCTAATTGGTCCTAAGTATCCTCTATTCATTCTTGCATCCCTTACCTGGCACTTGAAATTTTTCAGGTACTCAGCTCCCACCTGGTCTTCCCTCTCAAAACCAGGAGCTTTCTTATAGCTTCCAGGGGCAAGGCCAGACTCCCCAGGGAAGACTAGGCCCTCCAGGTTTGAGGCCTTCCTGCCAGGGCCTGGTGGGGAGCCACAGAGGTGGGATGGGCTTCCCAGACTGCTGTTTCTACAGAGGAGCTGCAGAGGACAGGTGGGGGTGGGTGATGTGCACAGTGCAAGCAAAACCATGGCCACCCCCAACCCACAAAGGAATATATCAGCAAGAAACTGTGGACCTGGGCAGAAACCAGCACTTAGGGGCCCCTGAGACTATGAGGGATTTGATGGGGAGGAAGTGACAGAAGGCTTATCCCAGCTCAACACAGGCTGAGCAACACAGGCTCTGAAGATGCACCCCACCTCCACTTTGGCAGAGAACCCTGAGACAGAAAAGGCAGAACCCTTTGACCCCAGGACTAATACCAGGGCCTCCTCCCCAAGTACAGGCTGAGAAGGCCTCAAGTGCCTGGGGCACAGAAGAAGCAGGAGCTGGCTCCTGGGCAGGCAGGGTGCCCACCCTCTCCCCAGGGCAGGCACGTACAGTGCTGAGGTCGGGGGCATGCGGGCTGGAGGGGCTCACAGGCACCGAGTCTCCGGCAGCAGATGGCATGTATAGGATAGGACCTGGCTGGGTGGGGCTGGATACAGCTGAAGAAGGCTGCATGTCATCACTTAAAGGTGGCTCTGCAAGAGGGACAGGAATCAATAGACTCTCAAGCCTGCTTCATCCCTCCAAAAATCCTCCTGAGTACTTCTAAAGAGACCACACACATCCCTCCCAATGGGAATTACCCCATTAGTTATTTCCACTGTCACTGTATCCTCTACACTATGTACCAGTATTTTGTATTAACTGCCAATCTCTATAGTGACTGCAAAATACAGGTAATACCATGGTCTTTATTTATTTATTTTGGTGTTTCAAAGTAGGGTCTCACTCTAGCCCAGACTGACCTGGAATTCACTCTGTAGTCTCAGGCTGGCCTCAAACTCAGGGCAATCCTCCTAACTCTGCCTCCCAAGTGCTGGGATTAAAGGCGTGCACCACCACACCCGGCACAGTCTTTATTTTTATAGAAACTGAGGTTAGAAAGGTCAGACTACATCTACCAAGATAACAAAGATAGGTGCAAAAGAGCTGAGATTCAACTTAACTTAGTATGGCTCCACAGCCTCAACTATTGGTCACTTTTCTGTGCTATTTGGTCGGGTGGCTTGAGTGGCCACAGCTAGGGACTACTCAGCCTCCCATATGCTTTTGCCTTCCAGCTGGCTCTTCTCCAACCTCAGAGACAAGGCTGCACTTGGAAAGAGGGTAAAGAGACCAGAGCAGTGACCTGAAACAGGTGTCAAGCCCAGCACCAGCTCTGTGACTGGAGGCAGCCTGGAGTGCACCAGGACCTTCACTGTTTCACCCATAGTAAAGCACGCACTTGAAATAAGCTGATCTGAAATGAAATCTGCTATAGGTGTTAAAATACCTACCAGATCTCTAAAACAATACAAAAAAACAAATGAAATGGTTTTCTTGTGTGTGTAGGTGGTGTCCATGTGGGTGTGCAGGCACATGGGTACACATGGAAGCCAGAGGCTGACATCAAGTGTCTTCCTCAATTGCTCTCTTCTTTATTTTACCGAGGCAAGGCCTCACTTGAACCCAGAGCTCACCAATTCAGCTAGTCTAGCCACCTAACTCTCTTGGGCTGGGATTTTAGGCAGTCACCATGCCCACCCAGCATTTATGTGGATGCTGCAGATATGAACTCCTAGCACAGCAAGCACTTTACCAACTGAGCCATCTCCCCAGGCCCTTGATAAACATTTTTTTTTTCAAGGTAGGGTCTCACTCTAGTCCAGGCTGACCTGGAATTCACTATGTCGTCTCAGGCTGGCCTTGAACTCAGGACAATCCTCCTACCTCTCCCTCCCGAGTGCTGGGATTAAAGGCACGCGCCACCACAACCAGCCCTTGATAATTTTTTATATTACTTATAGAAATGACGTTTTAGCCAGGCAGGGTGCATGAGGCAGGGTGGCGCATGTCTTTAATCCCAGCACTAGGGAGGCAGAGGTAGGAGGATCGTCCTGAGTTCGAGGCCAGCCTGAGACGACATAGTGAATTCCAGGTCACCCTGGGCTAGAGCAAGACCCTAAAAAAAAAAAAAAAAAAAAAAAAAAAAAAGTTAAATAACATGTTACCAAAAACTTTAGTGACATATGGCATCTACCTTTTTTTGCTTGTTTTTTCAAGGTAGAGTCTTGTTCTAGTCCAGGCTGACCTGCAGTTCACTGTCATCTCAGGGTGGCCTTGAACTCAGGACAATCCTACCTCTGCCTCCCGAGTGCTGGGATTAAAGGTGTGCGCCACCACGCCCAGCTCAGCATCCACCTTTTATTTGGATCAGATGGCTCTGCTCTGCTCTTGAAGCCTGACCAGGGCTCAGGAGGGAAGAACTCCATGTTCTGCTCCTGATGTCTATCATGGGTAACACGGGGTAGCTGATGGGATCTGACAAGTTGTCTTTTGAGGCACAATGCCTCATCTTGCCTGGGACTGTGAGTACTGCCCAACCAGAATAGTCCCTGCAGTCCCTCTCATGACCTGGGAAACTCCAGGGCTTCAAGACCAGTTCCAGAGAGGCAAGGGGAATGAATTCTAGTGGGGACCAAGCTTACTGTTGCCAGAAAAGGACTCCTATGCATGAGGTGCTGCCAGGAACCATTCCCCTGCCTGAGCCTCGGCAGAGGGTTAGGGGTAGGAAGGAAGGAAGGGCATTGCCTCAGGGAACAGCATACGTTCTATGTGGGCAAAGGCGCAGAAAGGTCCTCGTGGACAGCTGCCCGACTGCTGCATGTCGTTGCATTTGGTGGATTTGTAGATCTGGAAGGGGCAGAGCAGAGCACAGCCCAGTCAGTCTCAGCAACAGCAGCTGACAAACACCCTTCCTTTAGTGAGGTGGGCCAGCCAGAGTTCCTTTCATTGCCACCCCTCCACTCCCCCAAGTCTCTCCCCACCAACTTCGCTCCCTCCCCCCGCCCACTCTAGCCCAGGATGACCTGGAATTCACTATGAAGTCTCAGGTTGGCCTCAAATTCAAAGTGATCCTCCTACCTCTACCTCCCAAGTGCTGGAATTAAAGGCATGTGCCACCATGCCCCGCTCTTTTCTAAAAAATATTTTCACTTATTTGTAAGCAGGGGGTGAGAGTATAGATGATCCAGAGTCACTTGCCACTATAAATGAACTCCAGACACATGTGACACTTTGTGCACCTGACTCTAGGTGGGCAGCTTGGGAACTGAACCTGAGCCAACAGGTTTTACAAGCAAGTGCTTTAGCTGCTGAACCATCTCCAAGCTCCCCTTTTCTTTTTCTTTCTTTTTTTTTTTTAGCTTGGCTTTTCAAAAAGCAGGGAGGGAGGAAGGGTCTTGTTTCAATGTATCCCTGGCTAGCCTAAAACTTGCTAAGTAGAGCAGGCTGGCCTTAAACTTCCTGTGATCTTTCTGCCTCTGTCTCCTGAGTGTTGGAATTATAGGCTGGCACCAATTGCTTTTTTGAAACAGCATCTAGATGTAGCCCAAGCCGGTCTTAAACTCATGGTCCTCCTGCCTCATCCTTTCAAGTTCTAGGATTATAGGCATGCCCCCACTATACCCAGATTCTCCCTACTAACCACTTACTCAAACTCCTGAGGCAACCCACCCCAACACCTTCCCTCTGGGGTCACAGATCCCACCAGCCATCACAAACAGATTGGTTTTCCTTATGGTCTTGATTGGGGTTGTACCTCTGGGCAAACTTCCTGGACATTAAGTGAGCCAAGATCTCAGGCAGCACACAGCTAGCTCAAAACACCCCTGCCAGGGAACATGTGGTTAGAATCTCTACTGGTTCCACTCTGATGTCTGTGGCCATGTGAGGTCATCTTTCTCAGGGTGTCTTGAATTCCAAAGAACCAGGGGCAGGTCCATGTGCCTCTTTATACACTACACAACGTGTGACAGGTCCTGACACCTGACATGAGGATGGCTGGAAACTACATTCCAGTCTGCTGTCCCCTAGAAGCTCTGTCCTGGAGCAGAATAGCTGGAAGGGGCTTTCTTTTTCGTTTCTTTTTCTTTTTTTTTTTTTCTGAGGCAGGGTCTCACTTTAGTCCAGGCTGACCTGGAATTCACTGTGTAGTCTCAGGGTGGCCTGGAACTCACTGCAATCCTCCTACCTCTGCCTCCCGAGTGCTAGGATTAAAGGTGTGCCACCACACCTGGCCCTGGTTTTCTTATTTTTTAAATCCTAGTGTCACAGGATTATCAGCACCATGAATGGTGCATAGCTTAGAATGGCCAAGTAACCAGACTGTGTCCACATCTTCCAATTGGGTGGAGTGGGCAACAAACTAAAGCAGAGAGCTGAGAGGGGAAGGTGGGTTCAGAACAAGAGAAGCTGCACACAGGGGTGCAAGTTTCTCCAGGAGCTTCCTATGGAGCCAAGCCCTCTTCCAGGAAGGTCCCAACATCTAGTTTCTCAAAAGGGAATGCATCAGGCCAGCCATGGCTCCTCAAAGGCCCTAGCCCCACTCTCAAGGCCTACCTCTGGGTGGAACTGCTGCTCTGTGCGGGTGTGGCAATACTGGCAGGTGTCTCCACTCTCACACTTGCCTGGATCTCCCCATTCATCCCCATGTTTGACGTTTGGACACGGAGATGACCTGGTCCAATGACAGGGTTGGAGAGAAGCAAGACAGGGTAAGATTGCAACTTGTAGTGTGCCATCTGGATCCCAGGCTGGCCTCCCTGTCTCACAGGTGCAGGCAAAGAAATGGTAAAGGCCAGATAGGGTCAGAAGCTGGGCTGTTCCTCTGCCCCAGCTGATTGCATTACCAAGGACACATTTTTACTCCCTTCAGCCAGGCACTTTAGGAGTCAGGCCACAGCCACACCACACTTCCCACACTATGGCTTGGCCCTGTGCCAGCACACACACTGCAGAATAAAAAAATGGTTGGGCCTCATGCAAGAGCTGGGCAAGGCTCCCACCATTCAGCCATCCTTCCTAGTCCCTCCCATTATAACTGGTTTCTGTCATCTCCAGGGCTGGCCTCCCCTCTTCCCCAAGAGCCATGGTGGAAGCAGCCTCAGGTATGATCCCTTCCCTGCCACTCCTCCCTCCCATGGCTGGCCTCCTGGGGCCAAAGGACCTGTATTTGTGCTTCCGGGGGCTCCGCCGCCGGTCCTTGCTGTTGTGGTAGTAGGGACAGGCATAGCCCTGGCGGCACAGCCGCGGGGGCTTCTTGCACGGCTCCGTCTTATAGTTGCCCAGCACATAAGCGGTCTCTGCACAGGGGGCCAGAGGGCAGGGGTCAGGGAGTGGGCTGGAGCACCCCAAGAATGGCAGGGATAGAGTAGAAGGCAAGGAGGAGCTACTGAGAAAGATCCCAGAGCTGAGGTTCCCATGCAAGACATGAGCAAATCCACCTATCCGTGTGCTATGGTCTCACTGAAGAGGCCAAAGCTGATACTCATAGCCCACAAGTCAAAAGCGCATCCCACAAGGATGGGAAAACATGGAAAGGCCCAGAGGGATCTTGGGAATGCAGTTTATCTGGGAGAAGTCCCTTACAAATGTCATTTGAATGATGGGTTTAAGACTGGATGAGGACACTAGGTGACCCCCAACAGAAGTGGTGGCTTCAGCTAGAGAAGGCAGTGGGAGGTTGGGAGCCAAATCTTTAGGCAGCTATGGGCAGGAGGAGGGAGAGGACAGCCTGTGGTTGACTGTACCTTGCCACCGAGGCTCCTCACTGAGGATCTTTTCTATCATGGCATGGCTTGCAGCCCCAGCTGACTGGCCTTCTAAGCTGCCCTCTACTGTGGTCTGGCCATTTTGCAAGGCCTCCATGGCCTGGAGCTCCCTAGAAGAGGAAAGGACAGAGAGGATTGGTAAGGGCAGGGGAGAATGGAAAAGATTGGCGTCCCCTTCTCTGGGGTCAGCAGCAGCAGCTGCCAGGCCCCTGCCCTGGAACCCAGCCCAGCACCAGCCCATGCCCACCTGATGTCGTAAACAGGGGAGCGGAGGTCATGAGGCCCGTGGGCAAAAGCACAGTGCAGGCCGTTTTTGGTGCAGTTGCCTTTTGAGTCAGTCTCGTGGATGCAGATTCCAGTTTTGTAGTAGCGAAGGTGGTACCTGCGCTCAGTGTCCCCTGTGGTCCTGTGTAGGAATGGACACCTGGAACACACAAGTACAGGTCACACAACTTCTCCTGTAGCCTGGGCTACTCTCAACTGTTGAAAGGCCATCACCATGACCTAGAGGGTTCAGTGACAGGAGGATGAGGAAGACAATGATGAGCCAGCTCTGCCAGGATGGCTCTGAACTTGAGTGCTGGTGCCTGAAGAGCCTAGAACCACCAGGCTGGCTCCAAATGCTTCCTCAGAGAAGCAACCAATCCCCTGAAACTTGGGCACATGTCTTGTGTGCTCATGTTAACAGGTGGGTAGTGGTGGGGGTACAGGAGAGTCAGTGCAAGAAAAGTTGAGCATGTTGTACAGAATCCCAGAAGTGCCTCCTGCCTCCTTTCTGCAAGACTGAACTGAATGAATGCTCCCTCTCAGGGACACCCCAGATTTGTCACTAATTTTGAATCCAGCTTCTCTAAAGAGAATGTGGAAAGATACTTAAAGTCAGCAAACAGGGAAACTAGTGAGGCTCTGTCTTTCTAAACTGCCACCCTAGTGGAACTGGACAGCTGTGCAGCATACAGTGGCAGGATTGGGAGAAGCCTCTGTGATCTCTAGCAGAGCATGAAAGAAGACCTGGGAGCCACTCTGCTTCTGATGTAGTCCCTCAGGTGTAATGAAACAAAGGCCCATTTTGAGTTTTTTAGCAGGAAAAGGAAAGTGAAAGCCATTCTGCACTTTTATTAAGCTGGGGAAGGGGTAGTCTGAACCCACAGGCAGGTGGACAAGGTGGCAACCAGCCCTCCCCACAAGCAGCCACAGGGCTGGCTTCCTATTCTGAAGGCATCTGGCTAAGGAGATCTGGGCCTCCTCTGGGGGCAGGCTGGACACTCACTCGTCGCCCTCTGGACACAGGCCGGTAGCCTCGTCGTACTTGGTACAGTAGACGTCAGGACTGTAGTTGAAGGTGCCGTCCCGACGACGGATGGAACGTCGACGACGCTGGTTCACAAAGTGCCAGTGGAAGCAGGTATAGGGCCGATGCTGTGTGCATTTGTGTTGCACAAAGAGTGGACACTGCTCTGTGCGGAACTCCTTCAGGTACCTGCAGAGAGAGAGAGAGTCCGTGTGAGGCAGGCCAGAAGCAGAGACCAAAGCTCCTTGCTTTTTAGCAGGAAGTTGACCCCTAGTACTGAAGGCCCTGCTCTGGGAGGCAGTTCTTCTGGGACACTAGGAGAAGCTCAGGCTAAGAAAGGACCTCAGCTTTTGGATGCACCCCAACAGGTAGATCCTAAGTCAGCCTAAAACACAGAAACCACAGGCCACAAGGGCTCTCAGCAGTCAGCTGTCTGCAGTGGTGGTCAGCTGTAGTCTTCGGCAGCAGTTTAGCTGACAGATCCAAAGTTTACCATGTGAAGTCACTAACAAGAGGGACAGGGCTATGCACAACAGCTAGAGATGGACTGTCCTGCAGAAAAGATCCTCATTGAGAAGGGGCCAAACCCAGGCAGGTAACAAAAAGGCCACTTTGACCCCACTATAATCAGATTAGGAAGTACTGGACCTTTTTGCATGAAGTCATGACTGGAATAGTACCAACTATTACCTGCACGCTGACATGTTCGTTTAGAATTCCCCCTTCCTACCTCATCTTAACAGGGAAACAGCTCCCAAAGTTAGGAGAAGACCACTTAGAAATCAGAGTCTTGGGGGCTGGAGAGATGGCTCAGTGCTTAAGGCATTTGCCTGCAAAGCCAGAGGACCTGGGTGGTGCATGCATCTGGAGTTCATTTGCAGTGGCTGGCATGCCCGTTCTTTTTATCTGTTTTTCTTCTTCCTATCTCTCCTTGCAAATAAATAAAAATACAAAAGAAATCACAATCTTCCGTCTTTCATGAATTGAAATGAAATCCAAAGGATTTTGTCTTTGAGACAGGGTTTACGTTGTAGTCCAACCTGGTCTCCAACCTGCAAACCTCCTACCTGTCTCCCTATGGAAGACTTCAGGCGTGCACCACTGTAGCCATAGGAGAGTTTGCAGTGGAAATGCTCAACTGCCTCCAGTAAGCAGCAGCGCCACCTTTGCACTTCAAAGGTCCAAAAGCTCAAGAGCTGAGGAACTCAAGGGGCTGAAACTCACTCCTTAATCAACTCCAAAACCCCAGGACAAAGGAAAGACTCACCAAGCCCTTGAACCCCACTACGGTCTGGGTGGGAGCAGGGTCTCAGGACTGAACTCTTCATTCATCCATCTTCTTAAGTACCCTTAAAGGATACAAGCCACAAAGCAGACTCTTTTTGAAATGATAATGTCTCACTGTCCTATAAGATGAGCCAGGGAACTGCTCAGGCCTCAGAAAACAATCATCTCAAGGCGGGGCATGGGGGCACACACCTTTAATCCCAGCACACTGATGCTGACAGGAGTGGAAACAAGAGAATTTCTTACAAGCTTGCAGCAAAGAACAGCAGAGCAAGAAACCCTGTCTCAAGTGAGATGGGAAGCAGAGGGCTGGAGAGATGGCTCAGCAGCTAAGCGTTTGCCTGCAAAGCCTAATGACCTGAGTTTGATTCCCCAGTACCCATGTAAAGCCAGATTCATAGGAATTGGTTTGCAGCAGTTGGGGGCCCTGGCATACCCATTCTCTCCACCTCTCTGTCTCTCTTCTCTCTCTGCTTGCAAATAAATAATTTTTTTAATTTTTTATTATTTTTTATTTATTTTTGGAGAGAGAGACAGAGAGAGATAGACAGAGAAGGAGAGGGAGAGGGAGACAGAGATGGGCGCACCAGCAGTCTCTCAGCTGCTGTGAACGAAATCCAGATGCATGTGCCCCCTTGTGGTCAAGTGCGGCATTGCGCCCTTGCCTCACTTTGCATCTGGCTAAACGTGGGACCTGGAGACTGGAACCACTGGACATTGGAACCAGCGTTCTTAGGTTTAGCAGGCAGGCGCCTTAGCCACTAAGCCATCTCTCCAGCCCTAATTTTTTTTTTTTTTTAAGTTGTTGGGGCTAGGAAGATGGCTCAGCAGTTAAGGTACTTGCCTGAAAAGCCTAACAACATAGGTTCAATTCCCCAGTACCCATGTAAAGCCAGATACACAAAGTGATGCACGCATCTAAGTTTGGGCTACAGAGTGAAGTTGTCCTCAAACCTCCCCCAAGTGTTCGGATTCTAAGTGTAAGCCACCACACCTGGTTTTTCCAGGTAGGGTTTTACTGTAGCCCAGGCTGACCTGGAATTCACTGTGTAGTCTCAGGGTGTCCTTGAACTCATGGCGATCCCCCTACCTCTGCCCCCTGAGTGCTGGGATTAAAGGTGTACACCACCATGCCCGGCTATTTTTGGTTATTTTTTTCAAGGTAGGGTTTCATTGAAGCTCAGGCTGACCTGGAATTCACTATGTAGTCTCAGGGTGGCCTCAAACTTACGGTGATCCTCCTACCTCTGCCTCCCAAGTGCTGGAATTAAATGCATGCGCCACCACCATACCACACCACACCACACTTGGTGAGCCTTTTTCTTTTTAAAAAAAAATTTTTTTATTTTTTTATTTATTTGAGAGAAAGCGAGGAGAGAAAAAGGTGGGGAGGGGGTGGTATGGGAATGCCAGGGCCTCTAGCCACCACAAACGAACCCCATGAGCCACCTTGTACATATGGCTTTACATGGGTACTGGGGAATCAAACCTGGGTCCTTAGACTTTGCAAGCATGCACCTTAACTGTTAAGCCAACTCTCCAGCCCCTGACTCAGCCTCTTAATGCCAGTACTTTTAAACATAAAGGAAAATCCTATAAGGACATGGTAGCAATGAATTTAAATTATAAGTTATTTATCAAAGTATGCATTTATTTCTCACAATCTATGAAAATCTATCCTTAATTTTAAAAAGCTAGCAGCTGTGAGCCGAGCTTGGTGGCGCATGCCTTTAATCCCAGCACTTGGGAGGCAGAGAGAAGTAGGAGGACTGCTGTGAGTTCGAGGCCACCCTAAGACTACAAAGTAGTCAGCCTGGGCTAGACCCTACCTCAAAAAAACAAATTAAAGCCGGGCGTGGTGGCACACGCCTTTAATCCCAGCACTCGGGAGGCAGAGGTAGGAGGATTGCTGTGAGTTCGAGGCCACCCTGAGACTACATAGTGAATTCCAGGTCAGCCTGAGCTAAAGTGAGACCCTACCTCAAAAAACCAAAAAAAAAAGCCAGGCGTGGTGGCGCACGCCTTTAATCCCAGCACTCGGGAGGCAGAGGTAGGAGGATCGCTGAGAGTTCAAGGCCACCCTGAGACTACATAGTTAATTCCAGGTCAGCCTGGACCAGAGTGAGACCCTACCTCGAAAAACCAAAAAAAAAAAAAAATTAAGGGGCTGGAGAGATGACTTAGTGGTTAAGGAGCTTGCCAAGGGACCAAGGTTCGACTCCCTAGGACCCATGTAAGCCAGATGCACAAGGGGAAGTCACATGCATCTGGAGTTCATTCGCAGTGGTTGGAGGCCCTGATACACCCATTCTCTCTTTCTCTCTCTACTGGTCTATTTCTGTATCTCTCTCAAATAAATAAAAAATAAAATACTTAAAAAGGGCTGGAGAGATGGCTTAGCGGTTAACGCACATGTCTGCGAAGCCTAAGGACCCCGGTTCAATTCTCCAGGTCCCACGTAGGCCAGATGCACATGGTGGTGCATGTGTCTGGAGTTCGTTTGCAGTGGCTAGAGTCCCTGGTGCACCCATTCTCACTCTCTCTGTCTCTAATAAATAAATTAAATTAAAAAAAATATATTGAGGGCTGGAGAGATGGCTTAGGGGTTAAGGCGCATGCCTCCTAAGCCTAAGAACACTGGTTCCAGTCTCCAGCGGTTCCAATCTCCAGGTCCCACGTTTAGCCAGATGCAAAGTGACTCAAGGGCGCAAGGCCGCACTTGACCACAAGGGGGCAAACACATCTGGATTTCATTCGCAGCAGCTGAGACACTACTGGGGCGCCCATTCTCTGTCTTCCTCTCCCTCTCTCTGTGTCTCTCTCCAAAAAAATAATAAAAAAATTTTTAAAAGTATTTTAAAAAATATATTGAAAAAAAAACCAACAAATTAAGCCAGGTGTGGTGGCGCACACTAAAAGTGAGAAACTCAGCCGGGCATGGTGGCGCACACCTTTAATCCTAGCACTCGGGAGGCCAAGGCTGGAGGATCACCATGAGTTCAAGGCCACCCTGAGAGTACATAGTGAATTCCAGGTCTAGCCTGAGCTAGAGTGAGACCCTACCTCAAAATAAATAAATAAATAAATAAATAGACTAAATAGAACCTCAAAAAAAAAAAAATCAAATTGAACAGCTAGCAGACTATTAGCAGTTCTAGTGTATTCATAGTTTCTAACCAACCAGGACCCAGAAATCACACAACTTTGTAACAGTATTTACAACAATAGGAGTTAAAAATAAAATTGCTGCCGGGCATGGTGGTGCACGCCTTTAATTCCAGTGCTTGGGAGTCAGAGGTAGGAGGATCACCATGAGTTCCAGGCCACCCTGAGACTACATAGTGAATTCCAGGTCAGCCAGGGTCAGAGTGAGACCATACCTCAAAACAACAACAAAAATAAATAAATAAATAAATATAAAAATAAAATTGCTATTAGAAAACAAATAGGTCTAAAATTGAAAGGAGGTAAATATTTGGGTCAGCCTGATACAATGCTAGAGATTTGACATCCAAATCATCTGAATCATTTGGAATACTCTCTGGCAGAGGGGCCATGTTCAGGAAGTGCTATTCAGGCACATGAAGTCGTGTCCAGTGACCTTCTGATTATGAACCTATTAGGCAGCCTTTGATCCCACTCCTGGCTTGTAGCCAGGTAGTAAGTACAGTGAGATCTCAGGGTGAACACAGTGAAAGTCAGGACCATTGCTACAGGCATTTAACCAAGTCAGTATTTTATTTTTTATTTTATTTTTAGAGAGTCAGAGAGGGAGAGGGAGACAGATAGAGATGGGCACGCCAGCAGTCTCTCAGCTGCTGTGAACGAAATCCAGATGCGTGCGCCCCCTTGTGGGCAAGTGTGGCATTGCACCCTTGCCTCACTTTGCATCTGGTTAAACGTGGGACCTGGAGAATGGAACCGCTGGACATTGGAACCAGCATTCTTAGGCTTAGCAGGCAGGTGCCTTAGCCGCTAAGCCATCTCTCCAGCCCCCAAGTCAGTATTTTAAGGTGCAGCTCCATTTCCCGGCCAATTATTCTAGTCCCCCTCCTTTTGTTGTTGTTGTTTTTTTTTTTTGGTTGTTGTTTTTTCAGGGTAGGGTCTCCTTCTAGCCCAGGCTGACCTAGAATTCACTATGTAGTCTCAGGCTGGCTCAAATGGATGCCAGACACATACACTACCTTGTGCATCTGGCTTTACGTGGGTACTGGGGAATCAAACTCAGGTCTTTGTTCCTTTGGCTTTGCAGGCAAGCGCGTTAATTGCTGAGCCATCTCTCCAGCCCCAGCTCACTTTTCACAAGTGCTGACTGGAGAGAGTTGCCAGCTGTGAGCTGTCCTGGCCGGAGAACTAATGAGAAATGTGAAGGGACCAATGCTGACATGTGACAACACCACCTACAACAGTGTTGCTATGTTCTTCTTTGCATAGTTGCTCATGCTTATAATCCTAGCACTTGGAAGGCTGAGGTAGGAGAATCTCTGTGAGTTCAAGGCCAACTTGGGTTAGTGATTTCCAGGTGAGCCTGAGTTAGAATGAGACCTGCTTTAAAACAAAGGGGGTGAGGGGGTAGAGAGATGGCTTAGCAGTTAAGGAGTTTGCCTGCAAAGCCAAAGGATCCTGGTTTGATGCTCTAGGACCCACATAAGCCAGATGCACAAGGTAGGACATGCATCTGGAATTCGTTTGCAGTGGCTGGAGGCCCTGGCTTGCCCATTCTCCCTCTCTCTCTCACTCTTTCTCTCTCTCAAATAAATAAATAAATATGTACGTGTGTATATATATATTTTTTTTTAAAGGGCTGGAAGGATTTCTTAGGAGTTAAGGCATTTGCCTGCAAAGCCAAAGGACCCAGGTTCAATTCCTCAGGACCCACAAAAGCCAGATGCACAAGGTGGCACATGCATCTGGAGTTCGTTTGCAGCGGCTGAATGCCCTGAGGCACCTATTCATTCTCTCTCTCTCTCTCTCTGTCAAAAAAAAAAAAAAAAAAAAAAAGACCCAGGGAGTCTGACAGAGACTCTGCAAAGACTGGAGACTGAAGTAAATATGCATCAGGCACAACCTGTGGATGTAGCTGAAGATGTATTTGATGAAGGCTATTAAATGAATAGTAAGTAGTGACTCAGGACCTGCTCAAAATCTGATAAGAAGCTGGGCATGGTGGCACACACCTTTAATCCCAGCACTTGGGAGGCAGAGGTAAAAGGATTGCTGTTGAGTCTGAGGCCACCCCAAGTCTACATAGTGAATTCCAGGTCAGCCTGGGATAGGAGACCCTACCTTGAAAAAAATGGTAAGAGGTGGCGAGAGAGCTCAGCAGTTAAAGGTGCTTGATCTCAAAGCCTGATGGTCTGAGTTCAATTCCCTAAAGCCAGATGCACAAAGCAGCACATGTGTCTGTAATCTGTTTGCCCAGCAAGAGGTCCTGACATGCCTATGTTCATACTCATTCTCTCTCCCTCTCTCTCCCTCTAAGGAAATGAATTTAAAAAAACAAACAAGAGCCGGGCGTGGTGGCGCACGCCTTTAATCCCAGCACTCGGGAGGCAGAGGTAGTAGGATCGCCAAGAGTTCGAGGCCACCTTGAGACTACATAGTTAATTCCAGGTCAGCCTGGACTAGAGTGAAACCCTACCTCGAAAAAACCATAAAAAAAAAAATAAATAAAAAAAAAAATAAAAAACAAACAAACAAATAAGCTGATAGATAGAAAAGCATGGTTGTGTATACCTGCAATCCCAGCACTCAGGAGGCCAAGGTCAGTTTGAGATTACATAGTGAATTCCAGGTTAGCCTGTGCTAGAGCAAGACCCTACCTCAAAAAAACAATAAAAGCCGGGCGTGGTGGCGCATACTTTTAATCTCAGCACTCGCGAGGCAGAGTTAGGAGGACAGCCAAGAATTGAGACCACCCTGAGACTACAGAGTGAATTCCAGGTCAGCCTGAGCTACAGTGAGACCCTACCTCGAAACCCTCCCCCCCCCCAAAAAAAAAAGCGCTGGGCATGGTGGCGCACGCCTGTAATCTCAGCACTCGCGAGGCAGAGTTAGGAGGACAGCCTAGAACTGAGACCACCCTGAGACTACATAGCGAATTCCAGGTCAGCCTGAGCTAAAGTGAGACCCTACCTCAGAAAAAAAAAAAAAAAAAAAAAAAAAAAAAAAGCCATAGCCAGGGATGGTGTGGTGGTGCACACCTTTAATCCCAGCACTTGGGATGTAGAGATAGGAGGATCACTGTGGGTTTGAGGCCAACTGAGTTCCAAGTCAGCCAGGACTATAGTGAGATTCTACCTTGGAGGGAAAAAAAAAAGCCAGGCATGGTGATGTACGCCTTTCATCCCAGCACTCACTTGGGAAGCAGATGTAGAGGATTATCATGAGTTCAAGGCTATCCTGAGACTAAATAGTGAATTCCAGGTTAACCTGGGCTAGTGTGAGACCCTACCTCGAAAAACTGAAAAGAAAAAAAAAAAAAAAAAAAACGAGGGCTAGAGAGTTGGCTCATTTGACCAGACACTAATCTTATTGCCATAACCAGTAAACCCAATTCATTTTATAAAGATACTAGAGAAAATATCCTTGTTCCTTCTAGTGGCTGTAAGTGAGGCTTCTCAAACTTGCTATGCACGCATACTGCTTAGCTCAAGGCATGTTACAGACTTACAACATGGGACAATTTCTGGTGTGCACAGATGAGGGTGCAGCCACTGGGAAGGCTGGGAAGAGAGCAGCAAGGACCTGGTTGCACAACACATGCTTTCCCGTGTGGAACCAATGCTGGTGGGCCTTGGCAGCAGGCCACATGCTCAAAAGGCCCTCTAGAGTACTAAGGCCTCATAATGAGCTCATTTTTCTTTAACTTTTAAAAATTTGAAGCTGGGCGTGGTGGCTCACACCTTTAATCCCAGCACTTGGGAGGCAAAGGTAGGAGGATTGCCGTGAGTTCAAGGCCACCCTGAGACTACATAGTTAATTCCAGGTCAGCCTGGGCCAGAGTGAGACCCTACATTGAAAAACAAAAAAAAAAAAATTTTTTTTGAGATAAAATTCATGCAACATAAACATCATGCACATTCGTGGCTTTCAGTGACTTATCACAATTTACAATGATCACCACTGTCTAATTCCAGAACATTCTGTCACACTGAAATCCCATGCTTGTTATCCTAAATCCTGATGGCACCCATATTTCCCCACAGAAGTCTGCTGCCAGGTGTCTTTAATTTTATTTATTTTTATTTATTTTGAGAGAGAGAGAGAAAGTGGCAGATAGAGAGAAAAAGAATAGACATGTCAGGGTCTTCAGCCACTGTGAAACGAACTCCAGACACATGCGCATCTGGTTTATATGGGTCCTGGGGAATTGAGCCTGGGTCCTTTGGCTTTGCAGGCAAATGCCTTAACCACTAAGCCATCTTTCCAGCCCTGCCAGGTGTCTTTAGATGACTGACTGAGGTGACTCTACAGTGTCCACTGGTGTAAAGATAGGAAAGCCTGCATGGTCCAGAGGACACAACAAAGCCCAGATTTCTAGCATTTTTATAAATTACAGTAATATAATTTTCATATATCATCTAAGAGTAGCAGAGAAACTTACACACAACATCCATTTTCACATCACACATTAGTGTGCCCCAAATTCATCTAAGATACTAAAAGAAAGGAAGACAATCCAGTAGTAGGATTACCCATTACTGTCCACAAGGGAAATTTCAAACTATAAAAAACACACATGGAAGCCGGGCGTGGTGGCGCACACATTTAATCCCAGCACTTGGGAGGCAGAGGTAGGAGGACACTGTGAGTTTGAGGCCACCCTGAGACTACATAGTGAATTCCAGGTCAGCCTGGGCTAGAGTGAGACCCTACCTCGGGGAAAAAAAAAATACATGGCTGGAGGACAGGCATGGTGGTTCATGACTTTAATCTCAGCATTTGGGAGGCAGAGGTAGGATTACTGTGAGTTTGTGAGTTTGAGGCCACCCTGAGAATTCCAGGTCAGCCTTGAGTGAAACCCTACCTTGAAAAACCAAATAAATAAATAAATAAATAAAATTTAAAAATAGCTGGATTAAAGCAAGGGGCTGCAGAGACGGCTCTGTGGTTAAAGGTGCTTGCTTGCAAAGTCTGATGGCCAAGGTTTGATTCCAATGCCCATGCAAAGCCAGATGCACAAAGTGGCACACACATCTGGAGTACATTT
The DNA here is from genome assembly GCA_036365145.1 of Orientallactaga sibirica. NCBI lineage: Eukaryota > Metazoa > Chordata > Mammalia > Rodentia > Dipodidae > Orientallactaga > Orientallactaga sibirica. Next base: position 7,757,295 of record JAEOAD010000013.1, read on the forward strand.
GTAGTGGCAAGAAGCCTTGGCATGCCCATTCTCTCTCTCTTTCTTTTTCTCTGCTTGAAAATAAATAAAAATATTTTTAAAATAGCCGGGCGTGGTGGCGCACACCTTTAATCCCAGCACTCGGGAGGCAGAGGTAGGAGGATCGCTGAGAGTTCGAGGCCACCCTGAGACTACATAGTGAATTCCAGGTCAGCCTGGACCAGAGTGAGACTGCAAAAAAACCAAAATATATATATACATATATATATATATATATATATATATAAAACCATTTTTTTAAATAAAAAAAAGATTACCTGGGCTGGAGAGATGGCTTAGCAGTTAAGGCGCTTGCCTGCAAAGCCAAAGGACCTCGGTTCAATTCCCCAGGACGTAAGCCAGATGCACAAGGCATGCATCTGGAGTTTGTTTCTAGTGGTGAGAGGCCCTGGCACACCCATTCTTTCTCTCTCTCTCAGTTTCTTTCTCTCTCTCTCTGTCAAAAAAAAAAAAAAAAAAAGAGCCAGGAAGTCTGACAGAGACTCTGCAAAGACTGGAGACTGAAGTAAATATGCATCAGGCACAACCTGTGGATGTAGCTGAAGATGTATTTGATGAAGGCTATTAAATGAATAGTAAGTAGTGACTCAGGACCTGCTCAAAATCTGATAAGAAGCTGGGCATGGTGGCACACACCTTTAATCCCAGCACTTGGGAGGCAGAGGTAAAAGGATTGCTGTTGAGTCTGAGGCCACCCCAAGTCTACATAGTGAATTCCAGGTCAGCCTGGGATAGGAGACCCTACCTTGAAAAAAATGGTAAGAGGTGGCGAGAGAGCTCAGCAGTTAAAGGTGCTTGATCTCAAAGCCTGATGGTCTGAGTTCAATTCCCTAAAGCCAGATGCACAAAGCAGCACATGTGTCTGTAATCTGTTTGCCCAGCAAGAGGTCCTGACATGCCTATGTTCATACTCATTCTCTCTCCCTCTCTCTCCCTCTAAGGAAATGAACAAGAGCCGGGCGTGGTGGCGCACGCCTTTAATCCCAGCACTCGGGAGGCAGAGGTAGTAGGATCGCCAAGAGTTCGAGGCCACCCTGAGACTACATAGTTAATTCCAGGTCAGCCTGGACTAGAGTGAAACCCTACCTTAAAAAAAACCATAAAAAAAAAAATAAATAAAAATAAAAAAAAAAAACAAACAAACAAATAAGCTGATAGATAGAAAAGCATGGTTGTGTATACCTGCAATCCCAGCACTCAGGAGGCCAAGGTCAGTTTGAGATTACATAGTGAATTCCAGGTTAGCCTGTGCTAGAGCAAGACCCTACCTCAAAAAAACAATAAAAGCCGGGCGTGGTGGCGCATACTTTTAATCTCAGCACTCGCGAGGCAGAGTTAGGAGGACAGCCAAGAATTGAGACCACCCTGAGACTACAGAGTGAATTCCAGGTCAGCCTGAGCTACAGTGAGACCCTACCAAACCCTCCCCAAAAAAAAAAAGCGCTGGGCATGGTGGCGCACGCCTTAATCTCAGCACTCGCGAGGCAGAGTTAGGAGGACAGCCTAGAATTGAGACCACCCTGAGACTACATAGCGAATTCCAGGTCAGCCTGAGCTAAAGTGAGACCCTACCTCAGAAAACCAAAAAAAAAAAAAAAAAAAAAAAAAAAAAAAAGCCATAGCCAGGGATGGTGTGGTGGTGCACACCTTTAATCCCAGCACTTGGGATGTAGAGATAGGAGGATCACTGTGGGTTTGAGGCCAACTGAGTTCCAAGTCAGCCAGGACTATAGTGAGATTCTACCTTGGAGGGAAAAAAAAAAGCCAGGCATGGTGATGTACGCCTTTCATCCCAGCACTCACTTGGGAAGCAGATGTAGAGGATTATCGTGAGTTCAAGGCTATCCTGAGACTAAATAGTGAATTCCAGGTTAACCTGGGCTAGTGTGAGACCCTACCTCGAAAAACTGAAAAGAAAAAAAAAAAAAAAAAAAAAAACGAGGGCTGGAGAGTTGGCTCATTTGACCAGACACTAATCTTATTGCCATAACCAGTAAACCCAATTCATTTTATAAAGATACTAGAGAAAATATCCTTGTTCCTTCTAGTGGCTGTAAGTGAGGCTTCTCAAACTTGCTATGCACGCATACTGCTTAGCTCAAGGCATGTTACAGACTTACAACATGGGACAATTTCTGGTGTGCACAGATGAGGGTGCAGCCACTGGGAAGGCTGGGAAGAGAGCAGCAAGGACCTGGTTGCACAACACATGCTTTCCCGTGTGGAACCAATGCTGGTGGGCCTTGGCAGCAGGCCACATGCTCAAAAGGCCCTCTAGAGTACTAAGGACTCATAATGAGCTCATTTTTCTTTAACTTTTAAAAATTTGAAGCTGGGCGTGGTGGCTCACGCCTTTAATCCCAGCACTCGGGAGGCAAAGGTAGGAGGATTGCCGTGAGTTCAAGGCCACCCTGAGACTACATAGTTAATTCCAGGTCAGCCTGGGCCAGAGTGAGACCCTACATCGAAAAACAAAAAAAAAAAAAATTTTTTTTGAGATAAAATTCATGCAACATAAACATCATGCACATTCGTGGCTTTCAGTGACTTATCACAATTTACAATGATCACCACTGTCTAATTCCAGAACATTCTGTCACACTGAAATCCCATGCTTGTTATCCTAAATCCTGATGGCACCCATATTTCCCCACAGAAGTCTGCTGCCAGGTGTCTTTAATTTTATTTATTTTTATTTATTTTGAGAGAGAGAGAGAAAGTGGCAGATAGAGAGAAAAAGAATAGACATGTCAGGGTCTTCAGCCACTGCAAACGAACTCCAGACACATGCGCATCTGGTTTATATGGGTCCTGGGGAATTGAGCCTGGGTCCTTTGGCTTTGCAGGCAAATGCCTTAACCACTAAGCCATCTTTCCAGCCCTGCCAGGTGTCTTTAGATGACTGACTGAGGTGACTCTACAGTGTCCACTGGTGTAAAGATAGGAAAGCCTGCATGGTCCAGAGGACACAACAAAGCCCAGATTTCTAGCATTTTTATAAATTACAGTAATATAATTTTCATATATCATCTAAGAGTAGCAGAGAAACTTACACACAACATCCATTTTCACATCACACATTAGTGTGCCCCAAATTCATCTAAGATACTAAAAGAAAGGAAGACAATCCAGTAGTAGGATTACCCATTACTGTCCACAAGGGAAATTTCAAACTATAAAAACCACACATGGAAGCCGGGCGTGGTGGCGCACACATTTAATCCCAGCACTTGGGAGGCAGAGGTAGGAGGACACTGTGAGTTTGAGGCCACCCTGAGACTACATAGTGAATTCCAGGTCAGCCTGGGCTAGAGTGAGACCCTACCTCGGGAAAAAAAATATACATGGCTGGAGGACAGGCATGGTGGTTCATGACTTTAATCTCAGCATTTGGGAGGCAGAGGTAGGATTACTGTGAGTTTGTGAGTTTGAGGCCACCCTGAGAATTCCAGGTCAGCCTTGAGTGAAACCCTACCTTGAAAAACCAAATAAATAAATAAATAAATAAAATTTAAAAATAGCTGGATTAAAGCAAGGGGCTGCAGAGACGGCTCTGTGGTTAAAGGTGCTTGCTTGCAAAGTCTGATGGCCAAGGTTTGATTCCAATGCCCATGCAAAGCCAGATGCACAAAGTGGCACACACATCTGGAGTACATTTGTAGTGGCAAGAAGCCTTGGCATGCCCATTCTCTCTCTCTTTCTTTTTCTCTGCTTGAAAATAAATAAAAATATTTTTAAAATAGCCGGGCGTGGTGGCGCACACCTTTAATCCCAGCACTCGGGAGGCAGAGGTAGGAGGATCGCTGAGAGTTAGAGGCCACACTGAGACTACATAGTGAATTTCAGGTCAGCCTGGACCAGAGTGAGACCCTACCTCGCAAAACCACATTTTTTAAATAAAAAAAGATTACCTGGGCTGGAGAGATGGCTTAGCAGTTAAGGCGCTTGCCTGCAAAGCCAAAGGACCTCGGTTCAATTCCCCAGGACCCACGTAAGCCAGATGCACAAGGCATGCATCTGGAGTTTGTTTCTAGTGGTGAGAGGCCCTGGCACACCCATTCTTTCTCTCTCTCTCAGTTTCTTTCCCTCTCTCAAATAAATAAGTAAAAATAAAAATATTTTTTAAAATGATTACCTTCAGCTGGGCATGGTGGCACATGCCTTTAATACCAATACTGGGGAAGCTGAGGTAGGAGGATCACCCTGAGTCAAGGCCACCCTGAGACTACATAATAAATTCCAGGTCAGCCTGGACTAGTGTGAGACCCTACCTCAAAATACCAAAAAAGCCAGGCATGTTGCCACATTCCTTTAATCCCAGCACTCGGGAGGCAGAGGTAGGAGGACTGCCCAGAGTTTGAGAACACCCTGAGACTACACGGTGAATTCCAACTCAGCCTGAGCTAGAGTGAGACCCTACTTCAAAAAACAAAACAAACAAACAAAAAAAAAAAACACCTTGGGCTGGAGAGATGGCTCAGCAGTTAAGGCACTTGTCTGCAGAGCCTCATGATCAGATTTCGATTCCTCAGTACCCACATAAAGCCAGATGTACAAAGTGGTGCACACACCTGGAGTCTATTTGCAGGCCTTTCTCCTTTTAAGTAAACAAATAAAAATATTAAAAAGAAAAAAAAGTGTACCTTTAACATGGGTACTTAACACTTATTAGTGGAAATTTGGTGAGCTTGTTTGGAAGCCACAATGAGTCATTTTGTCTGCAAGAAAATTAGTTCTATTTGACAAGCAAAAGCTGAAAGGCTGCTTGGTAACTCATTCTCCCCAAGGCAGCTAAGTAGTGATCCTGGGGAGATGGCTTAGCAGTTGAGGCACCTGTGTGCGAAGCCTGAGGACCCAGGTTTGATTCCCCAGTACCTACATAAGCCAGATGCACATGGTGGTACATGCGTCTGCAATTTGTTTGCACTGACTAGAGGCCCTAGCATGCCCATTCTCTGTATCTGCCTCTTTCTCTCTCTTTCAAATAAATAAATTAGGGCTGGAGAGATGGCTTAGCAGTTAAGCGCTTGCCTGTGATGCCTAAGAACCCCGGTTCAAGGCTCAATTCCCCAGTACCCACGTAAGCCAGGTACACAAGGTGGCACAGGCATCTGGAGTTTGTTTGCAATGGCTGGAGACCCTGGTGTGCCCATTCTCTCTCTCACATGTGTGCACGCCTCTTTGTCTGTTGCTAATGAATAAATAAAAAGAAACAAAAAATTTAAAAATTAAATTAAGTTAAATGAATAAATAAAAAGGGGAAAAAAAGATGTACTCTAGCAGTGAGCTTACAATTTCACTACAATTTGCAATGATGACTTAAGTACATGTTCACTTCCTGGATTTTCCAAAACAAAATCAGACGCAATTAAGTTTGACACATTAATGTATGGACTTACAAAATTGCCTTGGGCTTAGCCGTTAAGGTATGTGCCTGTAAAACCAAATGACCCAGGTTTGATTCCCCAGGACCCACATAAGCCAGATACACAAGGTGGCACATGTATGTGGAGTTCATCTGCAGGGGCTAGAGGCCCTGGCACACCCATTCTCTCCCCCTCCTCCCCCTGGTAAATGAATAAATTAAAATAAAATATTTGGGGCTGGAGAGATGGTTTAGTGGTTAAGGCACTTGCCAGCAAACCCAAAGGATTCAGGTTCGAGTCCCCAGTACCCACATAAAACCAGAGGCACAAGGTGGTGCATGCATCTGGAATTACTTTGTAGAGGTTAGAGCCCCTGACACACCCATTCTCTCTCTCTCTCTCTCTCTCTCTCTCTCTGCCTCTCTCAAATAAATTAAAATTTAATAAAAATATTTAAATGAGATCATATATGGTCACATGCGGGGAGTGAGCTGTGCTGGGAGAACTATGGCATCCATGCTCCACTATGGTAGCCAACTGTTCTCACATTGGACATGAGGCCTGCTCATATCTGGTACTGAAAACCAAGTCTGAATCCCATAGCCAAAAAACTCATAGACTCCACTGAGAAGCCCCCACTACTCTCTGAATAAGAAGAGTGGGCTACACACTCAAAATTATGCATATCCCCTTTAATCCATGCTGATTTCACTCTTGGTTGGAGAATCTGTTTTATTTTACAGATGGCAGAGAAAATGCAAAAAAACAAACAAACAAAAAAAAAAAGATCCACCATTATGACAAGAAAAAGCCAACTGCCTACCATAAGATGTGCCACCTTTACCACATCTGCTAGGGCCCATGAAAAATTGCAGAGGAAGTGGCAACATGAATATTGCTTCCACTGCTAGGCCTGACAGCCAGTTCCATGGAAATGGTGAAAGACACTGTGGTCAATCAAAATTCATCAAAGGGCTGGAGAGATAGCTTAGAGGTTAAGGTGCATGTCTGCAAAGCCTAAGGACCCTGGTTCAATTCTCCAGGTCCCACATAAGCCAGATGCACATGGTGGCGCACACATCTGAAGTTCGTTTGCAGTGGCTAGAGGCCCTGGCACGCCCATTCTCACTCACTCTCTCTCTGTATCCCAGTCTCTGTCTCTAATAAATAAACAAAATAAAATAAAATCTTTAAAAGTTAAAAAAAAAAAAAAAAAAAAAAAAACCACATCCAAGGAGCCAGGCATGGTTGTACATGCCTTTAATCCCAGCACTCAGGAGGCAGAGGGAGGAGGGAGGATCACTGAGTTTGAGGCCAGCCTGAGACTACATAGTGAATTCCAGATCAGCCTGAGCAAGAGTGAGACCCTACACATCAAATCAGAAACCCAGAGGCTACAGAAAACTCAAGATAAACCAGACTGCTATGTACAGACCTCAGGGACCATTGTGGAAGAGCAGGTAGGAAGAAGACTGTCAAAGCTGTGGTGGTGTGGGAGGTAGAAATATCCAGAGGCACCAAGCTAGAGTGAGACCCTACCTCGGAAACCACCTCTCCCTCCCCCCCCAAAAAAAAAAGAAAAGGAAAAAAAAATAATAGTCCCCTCTTACCCAAACTCTCTCTTTCAGAGGTTTCTTCCTTCCTCCCTTCCTTCCTTTCTTTTGAGGTAGTCTCACTCTAGCCAAGGCTGACCTGGAATTCACTACATAATCCTAGGGTAGCCTTGAACTCACAGGGATCTTCCTACCTCTGCCTCTGGAGTGCTGGGATTAAAGGCGTGCACCACCATGCCCAGCTCCTTTCAAAAGGTTCTGTTAGTCAGAGTCAACTGTAGCCTACAACTGCCCATTCTAGAATGTTTTTATTTTATTTATTTTTTATTTTTATTTTTTTCCAAGGTAGGGTCTCACTCTAGCCCAGGCTGACCTGGAATTCACTGTCACCTCAGGGTGGCCTCTAACTGACGGCAATCCTCCTACCTGGGATTAAAGGCATGCGCCAGCACGCCCAGCCTCTAGAATGTTTTTATAAAACTCTTCCAATAAGCCCGGTGTGGGCTGGACTAATGGCTTAGGGGATAAGGCGCTTGCCTGGGAAGCCCCAGTACTCATCTAAACCACATGCACAAGGTGGCGCATGCATCTGAAGTTTGTTTGCAGTGGCTGGAGGCCCTAGCATGCCCATTCTCTCTTTATCTGCCTTTCTTCTCACTCTCTCAAATAAACAAATAAATCAATAAATAAAAAATATATTTAATAAGCCAGGCATGGTGGCACATGCCTTTAATGCCATTGCCTGAGAGGCAGAGGTAGGAGTATCACCATGAATTTGAGGCCAACCTAAGAGTACATAGTGAATTCCAGGTTAGCCTGGGCTAAAGCAAGACCCTACCAAAAAAAAAAAAAAAAAAAAAAAAAAAAAAGGAGCCAAGTGTGGTGGCACACGCCTTTAATCCCAGCACTCCAGAGGCAGAGGTACGAGGATCGCCGAGAGTTGAGAGTTGGAGGCCACTCTGAGACTTCATAGTGAATTCCAGGTCAGCCTGAGATAGAGTGAGACCCTACCTCCAAAAATCAAAAAAGAAAAGAACTCCTCTTCTAATGTACAAAATGGGCTTGTCCTAAACAAAACTGGCTTGGATTTAGCCTCTGTCAACTGAAAAACAAATTACCCAGTAAAAGGATGCCATATGGTTCTTAAATTGGAAGTGTCTTAATACACATAAATTGTTGGGGAGAGGGCTCAGCAGTTAGAGGTGCTTGTTTGCTTCATACATATAAATTGTCACTTTGCTGAGTGCTAATCAAATACCTGGAAGTGTCCAGCACGATTCTGATCAACCACTTTCTACAAGGACTGCATGCCTCCTCTAGCACTGTGCTGAAAGGATTAGCTTCCCTGAATGCAAGATTAAGAGATTAGGGGAAAATAACAACAAAATAATTATTGTTCAAACTATACATTGAATAATCCTTTTGGCTTAAGAAAAGGAGGTTTTAGCTGAGAGTGTGGCTCGTCCTTTTTTTCTCCCCCCCCCCTTCAGTTTTTCAAGGTAGGGAGGGTTTCATTCTCCAGGGCAGGCTGACCTGAAATTCACTATGTAGTCTCAGGCTAGCCTCCAAATCATGGGCACCACCACACCGGGTGGCTCATGCCTTTAATCCCTGCTCTCAAGAAGCTGAGGTAGAGGATTCCCAGTTCAAAGCCAGTCTGGGCTAGAGTGAGACCCCACCAGGAAAAAAAAAAAAAAAAAAGACAGGGCTGTGAAAATGACTCAGTGGTTAGAGGCACTTGCTTACAAGCTTGTCCATTCAGTTTCAAATCCCCAGGACCCAGATAAAGCCAGACACAAAAAGTAATGCCCGTCTCTGGTATTCATTTGCAGCAGCAAGAAACCTCAGTACACCCATACACACACCTGCAAATAAATCCAATTTTTTAAAAATGGGACCAAAATCAGATATTGACAATTAATACTGCTGTTCACTTGACTCATCTGTCGATTCCAAAATGATCAGAAAGCCATTCTAATACAGATTTCATAGTGTACACAAGGAAACCACAACATAGAAACAGAACAGTGGTGGCCTCCTATAAACCCAGCATTCCAGAGGTTCTAGGCCTGTCCAAGCTACCTTGCAAGACTCTGTCTTAACAAAAAACAAACAAACAAACAAACAAAAAACAGGTTATCAAGACAGTCTGAATAAGACATGTAAACCTACTTTTTTTTTTTTTTTTTTTTTTTTTTTGCGAGGTAGGGTCTCACTCTGGTCCAGGCTGACCTGGAATTAACTATGTAGTCTCAGTGTAGCCTTGAACTCTCGGCGATCCTCCTACCTCTGCCTCCCGAGTGCTGGGATTAAAGGCGTGCACCACCACACCCGGCTCTAAACCTACTTTTTTGAATAATGGCACACATCCATAAGCTATAGACTGTTATTAGAAAAGTTTCAGTGCCTGGGATGGGATACCTTCCAGTGAGTTGTTGGCCAAGGATTTCCCGGTAGCCTCCAAAACATTAAAAGCTTTTGCCAAGGCCCTTGGTTTCCCTTGAGAAACAGATAGTAAGACCCTATTGCTGAAGATATCTCTTGCCTGAGAGGCAAGTTCACTGAGAAAGCAAGCTGGTGCTAAGCAGAAAACCTTCTCCCTGTAGACCAGCCAACTGAAAGCTGGAAAAAGCTGCACTGCATGCAGCCATATGGGAGACAGAAGTCATCAGCAGTGAAAACAGTGGACACTGGAAAAGTCAAGTTTGGCCATACAGTCCCAATGACTGAACAGGTACAATAGTGGCATGTCTGCTCTTGGGGAAACCAACTGCTCCATAATTGGACTGAAGGCCCTCTCTATGGGAAGGAATACATGCCTGGTACTGAAAAAACTTAGCAAAAGTCTATGGCGGAGAGGTCATGAGCCTTAGGGGTATAAAGCCTGCTCTTGTCTGGCTAAATGTATATATTATTCCCACCAAGCTGCCCTGAAAGCACTACACCTAATGTTCATATTCACATATTAATACTACTCTCACTTCTGGTTAGAGAAGCTTCTCTTTTCAGATGGCGATGACCACTGGGATGACCCAAAAGGCAACATAGTGCTGAGAAGAAGGGATGGAGAAGTGTCCAGCACTGAAACACCTCTGTCACACCCTCCAAGGCTCAGGGTCCATTGCAGAAGAGGGAGCAGAAAGAATGTGTAAGAGCCAAAGGAAGGGGAAGACTCCTTACAATATAACTGTCCAGACAGAAATTGGCCTTGATATCCATATTCTTGCAGTGCCTAGCAATACCTTCGCAAGACCCTCATAATAGAAGAAAATGATGATGACATCAAATTAAAAGAGAGACTAATGGAGAGAGGAGGGAGGGGATATGACGGAGAATAGAGTTCTGAAGGGGAATGGGGGAGGGGAGAGAAATATCATGCTTTTTTGTATGTAAGTACAGAAGTTGTCAATAAATAAAATAACACAGGTCAAAGCTGGAAGTGGTGGTGCACGCCTTTAATCCCAACACTTGGAAGACAGAGGTAGCAGAACTGCAGCAAGTTTGAGGCCACTCTGAGACTACAGAGTAAATTCCAGGTTAGCCTAGGCTAGAACACACCATACCTTGAAAAACTAAACCAAACAACAACAACAACAACAAAAAAAACCCACAAGTCAAGAGCCAAGTGTAGTGGTATACACCTTTAATCTCAGTACTCAGGAGGCAGAGGTAGAAAGACCTCTGTGAGTTCGAGGCCAGCCTGGAAATACAGCATAAATTCCAGGTCAGCCTGGGCTAGAACAAAACCCTACTGTTGGGGGGGGGGGGGAATCACAGGTTGAGGACTGGAGGGATAGCTAAGATGTTAAGGTGCTTGCCTGCAAAGCCTAAGGACCTAGATTCAATTCCCCCATTATCCACATAAACCAGATGCATAAGGAGGCACATGTGTCTGGAGATTGTTTGCAATGGCTAGAAGCCCTGTCACATCCATTCTCTATCTGCCTCTCTCTAATAAAATCATTAAAAATTTTTTTTTATCTAAAAAACACAGGTTGGGGCCAGAGAGATGGCTTAACGGTTAAGGCACCTGTCTGCTAAGCCTAAGAATGCTGGTTCCAATCTCCAGGTCCCACGTTTAGCCAGATGCAAAGTGACACAAGGGTGCAATGCCACACTTGACCACAAGGGGGCGCACGCATCTGGAGTTCATTCACAGCAGCTGAGAGGCCACATTAGCCAGATGCACATGGTGGCGCATGCATCTGGAGTTTGTTTACAGTGGCTAGAGGTCCTGGCGTGCCCATTCTCACTCTTTCTCTCTGTCTGTCTCTAATAAATAAATAAAAATAAAATCTTTAAAAAAAAAAAAAAAACAAGAGACGGAGAGTGGTAGCCAGCGTGGTGGTGCACACCTTTAATCCCAGCACTCAGGAGGCAGAGGTAGGAGGATTGCCATGAGTTTGAGGCCACCCTGAGACTACATAGTGAATTCCAGGTCACCTGGGATAGAGTGAGACCCTACCTTGAAAAACAAACAAACAAACAAACAAAAACAGGTTGGGTTGGAGAGATGGTTCAACAGTTAAAGGTGCTTGCTTAAAAGTCTGATGGGGGGCTGGAGAGATGGCTTAGCAGTTAAGCACTTGCCTGTGAAGACTAAGGACCCTGGTTCAAGGCTTGATTCCCCAGTACCCACATAAGCCAGATGCACAAGGTGGCGCATGCATCTGGAGCTCGTTTGCCGTGGCTGGAGGCCCTGATGCACCCCGTCTCTCTCTCTCTCTCTGTCTGTCACTTTCAAATAAATAAAATAAATAAATTTAAACAAAAAATTTAAAAATAAAAAGTCTGGCAGGGGCTGGAGAGAAGGGTTAGCAGTTAAGACATTTGCCTGCAAAGCCAAAGGATCTCGGTTCAATTCCTCAGGACCCACGTAAGCCCCATGTACAAGGTGGCACATATGTCTGGAGTTTGTTTGCAGTGGCTGAAGGCCCTGGTATGCACATTCTCTCTCAATCTCTTTCTCTCTCAAATAAATATATTTTTTTTTAACGTCTGGGTTCATTTCCCCATTACCCATGTAAAGGCAGATGCACAGATGCATGGAGTGAGCATGCATCTGGAGATGGTTTGCAGAGGCAAGAGGATCTGGCACACCCATTCTCATTCTCACTCTCTTTCTCTCTGCTTGCAAATGAATAAATAAAATATTTTTTAAAAGCCCCACAGGTCGCTGAGACCGTTTATTCAAATGTGTTTGGAATTTCACTGAAAAACATGATCCATGCACCAGATCATAAGGAAGTTCCAGAGCCAAGCCCAACAGGCCTGTAGGCCTGTACTCCCAGCTACTCAAGAGGCCAAGAAAGAAGGATGGAAAGCTCAAGGCCTGCTAGAGGGTGAGTTCAAAGCCAGCTTATTCAGACTTTAACTCAAAAGAAAAGGGCTGGAGACATACAGCTTAATGGTAGAATACACTTCCCTAGCATGCAAGAAGCCCTAGGCTCTATTCCCATTACTATAAAACAATACAAACAAGGGCTGTAGAGAAAGCTTAGCAGTTAAGGCCCTTTCCTGCAAAGCCAGATGCACAAGGTAGTCTGAAGTTCATTTCCAGTGGCTGAAGGCCCTGGCACGCCCATTCTCTCTCTCTCTGTCTCTGTCTCTCTCTCTCTCTAACAAGTAAAAAAAATTTTAAGCCGGGCGTGGTGGCACACGCCTTTAATCCCAGAACTCGGGAGGCAGAGGTAGGAGGATCACCGAGAGTTTGAGGCCACCCTGAGACTATATAGTTAATTCCAGGTCAGCCTGGACCAGAGTGAGACCCTACCTTGCAAAACCAAAAAATTTTTAAAAGTTAAAAAACAAAACAAAAAAATACAAACAAAAAAAGTTACAGGGCTGGAGAGATGGCTTAGTGGTTAAGGCATTTGCCTGTAAAGCCAAAGGACACAGGTTCAATTCTCTGGGTAAGCCAGATGCACAAGGTGGCTCATCCATCTGGAGTTCTGCAACAGCTATAAGCCCTGGTGCACCCATTTCTTGCTCTCTGTCCCCCCTCAAATTAATTAATTATTTTTAAAAGTTATACCAGGGCTGGAGAAATGGCTTAGCAGTTAAGGCACATGCCTGTAAAGCATAAGGACCCAGGTTCGATTCTCCAGGTCCCACATAAGGCAGATGCACATAGTGGTGCATGCATCTGGAGTTCATTTGCAGTGGCTACAGGCCCTGGTGCACCCATTCTCACGCTCTTTCTCCCTCCCCAGGACCCACCTAAGCTAGATGCACAAGGAGGTGCATGCATCTGGAGTTTGTTTGCAGTGGCTGGAGGCCCTGGTGCACCCATTCTCTCTATCTCTACCTCTTTCTCTCTCAAATAAGTAAATATTTTTTTAAAAAATAAATAAATCTTTTTTAAAAAACTACTATTAAAAAAAAAAGTTGGGCTGGAGAGATGGCTTAGCGGTTAAGGCGCCTGCCTCCTAAGCCTAAGAACACTGGTTCCAATCTCCAGCAGTTCTAATCTCCAGGTCCCACGTTTAGCCAGATGCAAAGTGACGCAATGCCGCACTTGACCACAAGGGGGCGCAAGCATCTGGATTTCATTTGTACCAGCTAAGAGGCTGCTGGCACGCCCATCTCTGTCTTCCTCTCTGTCTCTCTCAAAAAAAAAAAAGTTATCCCATGTGTGGTGGTAAACACCTTTAATCCCAGCATTTGGGAGGCAGAGGTATGAAGATCACCATGAGTTCAAGGCCAGCCTGATACTACATAGTGAATTTCAGGTCAGCCTGGGCTAGAGGGAGACTCTAGTTCAAAAAAAAAAAAAAAAAGTGAGCCAGGAGTGGTGGTGCACGGCTTTAATCCCAGAACTCAGGAGGCAGAGGTAGGAGGATCACCTTGAGTTCAAGACCACCCTAAGACTACATAGTGAATTCCAGGTCAGCCTGAGCTAGAGTGAGACCCTACCTTGGAAAATTGCAATTATGTTACATGTCTACTGATTTGCAAATCAGGACAACACTTGTGTGATCAGATAAATTAAGTGATGTTATTCTGAGGTTAGAGGGAAAGATCGTCAACAGTAAGTAAGAAATGACTGACCAAAGTGACCATATTGGAAAAGTTAACCTGCATTAACACTGCAGTCAAGCTTAGATGACTTCAACCAACACAGGAGAATCCCACGAAGAAATCAGCACTCTTCCAATAACCAATGTTTCCCAGCCCTGTTTTCTGGTCGTCTGAGAGACAAGCCAGGCTTCTCCAGTCTACTTTTAGCTCTCTACTCCCAACATAAGCTTCCTGCTCTTGGTTTACTGACCTTAGGGTTGTTCAACCCCTCAGGTCCAAAACCTCCATCATGCACATCTCAGGAGCCCAAGGGAATGAATGAATGACAAGCACTCCTACAGCATCAGGGAAAGGAATACAACATTTTGCTTAACAGGATCCACTACCTCACTGGCCTTCCTCCTACATCTCGCACTAGGTGGGGATTACTGTGCCTAGAAGGAAAATGGTGGCACATGCCTTTAATCCCAGTACTTGGGAGGCAGAGGTAGGAGGATCACTGTGAGTTTGAGGCCAGCCTAAGACTAGAAAGAGTTTCAGGTCAGCCTGGAGTAAAGTGAGACCCTGCCGAGGAAAAAAAAATACAAACACATGCAGGGGGCACGGACACATGCAGATTTCCAGGGATTTTTCTTTTTCCATTTTACTATTCTTTTATTGCACTTTGGGGCTCCATTTGCCACATTTTGGGTACGGCTGCATTCATTCTCCACCGGGGCCCACACTCTGGAGCTGTTGGCTCAGGCTGGACCGAAGAGCCTGCGAGCAAGGGATTGCATGTGTTATCTGTTGAAGTGAATTCGGACAAGGGTGGTGATCGTGCACAGCCTACGGGCGAGGCCTGTGGGTCGCAAAAGGCCTCCAGTGCACATGGCACGACGTCTCCGCATAGGACTTGTCAAGGGAAATATGTCATTCATAAGCAAGTCTAGGGCTGGCCCCTGCCCCGTCCTCTCGGTCATGTCGTGGACTTGTCTGCAGGTCCGAGGAACAATCGGGCCGCCAAGGCCTTGGCCTAAGAAATGTGCACTTCAGCGACCCTAACTCCTGCCTGCCCCGCTCTGCGGCTCGGACCGAGCTTCCCGCCCCGCAGCCCGACCGGAGGTTGGTGACAGTCGAAGGCAGCTGGGACCGGCCCCAGCAGGTTGGAACCGGTCTGGGCCGGGCCGGAGGAGGAAAGGGGGGGG
The DNA here is from genome assembly GCA_036365145.1 of Orientallactaga sibirica. Classification (NCBI taxonomy): domain Eukaryota; kingdom Metazoa; phylum Chordata; class Mammalia; order Rodentia; family Dipodidae; genus Orientallactaga; species Orientallactaga sibirica. Next base: position 7,772,460 of record JAEOAD010000013.1, read on the forward strand.
AGGAGAGGCCGCCTCGCGCTCTCCCCGCGCGCGTGACTCACGCTGGCCGCTGACGTCAGGCGTGCGCGCGCGGCGGGGGGGGTGCTCTACGTACGTGTAGTGCTGCGGTTTCTCGGGCTGTGCCTGCAGCACCTGAGCGGTAGCGGCCGGGGGCGCCGAGGAAGCTGCGGAGCCGCCGGGCCCGGGGCCCTTCGACATGGTCCTGTCTTCCTGCCTCTTCGCCGCTCCCCTTTTATTATTCAGTCTGCGCGGTCCGCGCCGAGGACCCAGAGCGCCTGCGCCGCACCACGAGAACGTGGAGACCCCCCGCGCGGCAGCAAGGGTTGCTGGGAGTTGTGGTTCCCCATTCGACGGAAATTTTACCCTAGGCACATGGTTGCCGCCGAAGAGCTGGACTACAATACCCAGAGGTCTTTGCAGACGATGTCCCGGATGCAGGCGACTCGCGAAGGCTTCTGGGACATGCAGTCCATTCGCTGTTAATTTTTAGCAGGGAGCTTTTGGTTTATTTACTATAGGATTCCAAGTTGGAACTGGAGCTTTTGGGGTTTTGTGAGCCCAGAGTTAGGGAGGCTTTTAACGGCCCCAAGGAGACTGTTCCAAATGTAATTTCACTGCCAAAAATGTAGTATTATTTTGCCTCTCAATAGGTACAATTTGCGCATGGTTTCCAATGCCGGCTCAAAGCAGTGCCTCCAAGCAAGCAAGTATCCTCATGCCTGCCATGAAACTAACCTGAACTGCACGAGGGAAACTATTCCTGCTGGAGGTCAACTTGAACAACAGCGTTCAAAAAAGAGCTATACTATACCACACTTCCCCGCGCTTCATTAATATTTATCAACCCTGAAACTTGGAACATCTCCACGAGGCTATAGTTGGCTCAAGCAACTTGTTTCCAGTACATAAGGAGCCAAAGGCGAACTTAATCTCCATCTAGAATAGTTGTACACTACCAAATTGAAGAGGTGTTAAGCATCACAATAAACTCCACTGGAAGAGCGTGGGTTTGAGAGGTTACCTACAATTCACTCTCATTCCTCTTTCTGGAACACAGCCTTTTTGCAAGGCAAACGCCAGAGCCACTGAGATCTCTCTCCAGCCCAGTAACACAGCCTTTTTATTTGGGGAAATTATTTTCCCCTGCCCACATGCCACCAACTGGGCAAAATTGTACTCTTTGTAAAATAAGCCAGTTGCCCCACTTTAAGCATTTGGTTCTGTATTCTTAAAAATGATCTCCACAAGCTAGGTGTGGTGACATATGCCTGGAATCCCAGGACTCAGAAATACTCTGGCAGGCCTCGTGTGGTGGCGCAATCCTTTAATCCCAGCTCTTGGGAGGCAGAGGTACGAGGATTGATGTGAGTTCAAGGCCACCCTGAGACTGCAGAGTGAATTCTATATCAGCCTGGGCTAGAGTGAGATCCTACCTCGAAAGACCAAAAAAAAAAAAAAAAAAGTAACAATAATAATAATACATATCTTTATACATGTATTTATTTGTATTAATATACATACCCTTTTTTTTTTTCGAGATAGGGTCTCAGGCTGACCTGGAATTCACTATGTATTCTCAGGGTGGCCTTGAACTCAAGGTGATCTTCCTACCTCTGCCCCTTGAGTGCTGGGATTAAAAGCATGCACCACCACACCTCGCTCTAATATACATATCTTTTAATATTTTATTTATTTATTTGAGAGAAAGAGGCAGAGACTGAATGAGCGCGCCAGGGCCTCAGCCACTGAAAACGAACTCCAGATGCATGTACCCCCTTGTGCATCTGGCTTACGTGGGTCCTGGAGAGTTGAACTGGGATCCTTTGGCTTTGCAGGCAAATGCCTTAACTGCTAAGCCATTTCTCCAGCCCCATGTCTTTTTATAGATATGTAACACTTGGCAAAATATTTTTTAAAAAGAGGCTGGGTGTGATAGCACACACCTTTAATCCCAGTGCTCGGGAGGCGGAGGTAGGAGGATCACCATGAGCTCGAGACCACCCTGACACTGCATAGTGAATTCCAGGTCAGCCTGGGCTAGAGTGAGACCCTACCCTGAAAAACAAAAACAAACAAACAAAAAAAAAGCATACTGGGCGTGGGGGTGCACACCTTTAATCCCAGCACTAGGGAGGCAGAGATGGGAGGATGGTCATGAGTTCAAGGCCACCCAGAGACTAAATAAAAAAAAAAAAATAGTAATAATAAACGAATATGTCTGGGTTCAGTTGTGGTGTGGTTGACTGACATGGTGAGGTGAGGCCTAGGGATTGATCCTAACACTGCACAGCGTAGTCACAACTAACCAACAATAAATACAATGGACCATGTAGGCAACCATCTTGTACCTGTTCCTTCATTGACTTTCTGGCTCAGTAACTTTAGCCAAGTTACCTAACTTCTCTAGGTTTCAATTTCCTCTTTAGTAAGTTAAGCAGTTTTGATAATATCAGCTTCTACTTCCTACGGTACATACTTACTCTGAAGCTCATGGTGTGCATTGATTACTGAAAATGTAGTGCTGTGATCTGTATTCCTGCAGTGACAGCACACTTGGTATTTCTGGGATAACATATAAGCCAATTACTTGGATTTAACCACAGAATTAAAGCATTACACTATAATTTGTCTTTTGGTTTTTCTTTTAATTTTTTTTTTTTTTAATTTTTCTTTATTTTTGGAGAGAGACACAGAGAGAGACAGACAGAGAGGGATAGGGAGACAGAGATGGGCGCGCCAGCAGTCTCTCAGCTGCTGAGAACGAAATCCAGATGCGTGCACCCCCTGTGGCCAAGTGCGGCATTGCACCCTTGCGTCACTTTGCATCTGGCTAAACGTGGGACCTGGAGATTGGAACGGGGTTCTTAGGCTTAGCAGGCAGGCGCCTTAACCACTAAGCCATCTCTCCAGCCCTAAAATATATTTTATTTTTATTTATTTATTTGATAGAGAGAGAGGGAAAGAGAGAGAATGGGTGCACCAGGGCCTCTATCCACTGCAAATGAACTCCAGATGATGCACTCTCTTGTGCATCTGGCTAACCAGGGTCCTGGAAAATCAAACCTGGGTCCTTTGGCTTTGCATGCAAATGCCTTAACCACTAAGCCATCCCTCCAGCCCTTGTCTTTTGGTTTTTTTTTTTTTTTTTTTTTTTTTTTGGTTTTGTGAGGTAGGGTCTCACTCTAGTCCAGGCTGACCTGGAATTAACTATGTAGTCTCAGGGTGGCCTTGAACTCTCAGTGATCCTCCTACCTCTGCCTCCCTAGTGCTGGGATTAAAGGTGTGCACCACCACACCCGGTTTGTCTTTTGGTTTTTTGAGGTAGGGTCTTAATCTCTAGCCCAGGATGACCTGGAATTTACTATGTAGTCTCAGGGTGGCCTTGAACTCACTGCCATCTATCTACCTCTGCCTCCTGAGTGCTGGGATTAAAGGCATGTGCCATCACGCCTGGCTCCCACATGCTTTTATTTTGATTGCCAATTTGGGAAAAACCTAACATAGGACTACTAAGTAAAATGGGCAAACTTGGGCTGGAGAGATGGCTTAGCAGTTAAGGCACTTGCCTACAAAACCAAAGGATGCAGGTTCAATTTTCCAGGACCCATGTAAGCCAGATGCACAAGTGGCACATGTGTCTGGAGTTGGTTTGCAGTGGCTGGAGGCCCTGGCACACCCATTCTCCTCTCTCTCTCTCTCTGACTCTCTTTCTCAAATAAATAAAATATTTAAATTTTTTTTTTTTTTATTTTTTGTGCTCGCTTTGGCAGCACATATACTAAAATTGGAACGAGGGCCTGGAGAAATGGTGTAGTGGTTAAGCACTTGCCTGTGAAGCCTAAGGACCCCGGTTCAAGGCTTGATTCCCTAGGTGGCATATGCATCTGGAGTTTGTTTGCAGTGGCTGGAGCTTGGCCCACCCATTTTCTCTCTATCTTTCTCTCTCTGTTGCTCTCAAATAAATGAATAAATAAATAAAATTGGAATGATACAGAGAAGATCACCATGGCCCCTGCACAAAAATGACACGCAAATTCGTGAAGCATTCCATATTTTTATAAAGATAAAATGTTGGGGTCCCCCCAAGGCCAGCTCAGGAGGGACGATAGGGTCTCTGCTGAATTGGGGTGAGCAGTGCAGAGTCACGACACAGACTCCGGGAGTTGGGTGAAAGCGGAGCGAGAATCCACAAACTCATTTATTCAGGAAGTGCACATGGGTTTTAAGGGGCTGTTAATCCTTGTATGGGGTGGTCCCCTTTTGGTGACCAATGACAGCTTGTCTCTGGACAGAACATCTCATAGTAGGCTTCTCGCGAGCATGGGGCTGTAACTGTTGTCACATCACACCTGCGCAAAACACCATTTTTACAGAAGCCACTTCCTGTTGTCTTCTGCCATGCGGTCTGGCTAGGACCAGGCCTGTATTGTGCCATACATATCCTCCTTTTTGTTTTTATTATTGGCAACCCTGAGAGGTATGGTTTATTGCCAAGCCATTGTTGAACCCAGGCCCCAAAGGATCATCATACGTGACAGTGCCTGTCTTAGGTTGATCCATCTCATGGAGACTTACCCGTCATGGGCTGGCTGCCATCCTGGTGAGAAAACCCGAGGGATATGGCCTGGTATGGCTTTTTTTTTTTTTTTTTTTTTTTTTTTTTTTTTTTTTTTAAACATTATTTTATTTTATTTATTTATTTACTTGAGAGAGAGAGAGAGAAAGAGGCAGAGAGAGAGAGAGAGAATGGGCACACCAGGGCCTCCAGCCACTGAAAACAAACTCCAGATGCATGCACCACCTTGTGCATCTGGCTTATGTGGGTACTGGGGAATTGAGCCTCAAACCGGGGTCCTTAGGCTTCTCAGGCAAGCGCTTAACCACTAAGCCATCTCTCCAGCCCCTGGTATGGCTTTTAGCATGAAGTCTGGCTAGGGGCTAGACCTGTATTGTACCATACATATGAGGCTGTTGCCTAGGAGGCATGGAAGGGCCAAGTGGGCGTGGCTCTGTGGCATGTGAACAGTCCCAGCAAGCGAGAATCAACTAGAGAGCGCCAGATGTTGGGGTCCCCCCCAAGGCCAGCTCAGGAGGGACGATAGGGTCTCTGCCGAATTGGGGTGAGCAGCGCGGAGTCACGACACAGACTCCAGGAGTTGGGTGAAAGTGGAGCGAGAATCCACAAACTCGTTTTTACAGGAAGTGCACATGGGTTTTAAGGGGCTGTTAATCCTTGTATGGGGCGGTCCCCCTTTGGTGACCAATGACAGCTTGTCTCTGGACAGGACATCTCGTAGTAGGCTTCTCGCGAGCATGGGGCTGTAACTGTTGTCACATCGAGCCTGCGCAAAACGCCATTTTTCCAGAAGCCACTTCCTGTTTTCTTCTGCCATGCGGTCTGGCTAGGACCAGGCCTGTATTGTGCCATACAATAAAACATTATTTTTAAATTAATTAATTTTATTATTATTATTTTGGTTTTTCAAGGTAGGATCTCACTCTAATCCAGGCTGACCTGGAATTCACTATGTAAGTCTCAGGGTGGCCTCAAACTCATGGCGCTCCTCTACCTCTGCCTCCAGAGTGCTGGGATTAAAGGCGTGCGCCACCATACCCTGCTTTATTTATTTATTTACTTATTTATTTATTTCTTTATTTATTTATTTTTGGTTTTTCAAGTAGGGTCTCACTCTAGTCCAGGCTGACCTGGAATTCACTATGTAGTTTCAGGGTGGTCTTAAACTCATGGTGATCCTCCTACCTTTGCCTCCCGAGTGCTGGGATTAAAGGTGTGTGCCACCACGCCGGGCTCTCGGCTTTATTTTTTTAAATATTTAATTAATTTATTTGAGCGAGAGAGAATGGGCATGCCAGGACCTCTAGCCACTGCAAATAAACTCCATACACATGTGCCACCTTATGCAACTGGCTTTACTTGGGTACTGGGGACTCAAACCTGGGACCTTTGGCTTTGCAGACAAGTGCCTTCACTGCTAAGCCATCTCTCCAGGCCTATTATTAATATTATTTTTGGTTTTCTGAGGTAGGGTTTGACTCTAGCTCAGGCTGACCTGGAATTCACTATATGGTCTCAGGGTGGCCTCGAACTCATGGTGATCCTCCTACCTCTGCCTCCCAAGTCCTATTTTTGCTATCTTTAATTTACTGTGTGTATAGAGTATGTATGTGGTATGATGTGTGCCTGTATACAAATGTTCATGCCCCATGTGCATGCCTGTGGAGGCCAGAGAAGAGAACATTACATGCCCTTCTCATTTTGGCTCATCTGAGTATTGGAGCTGCTGTCTATCAACAAAGGAGTCCCATTGATTCTCTAGTCTCCCCCTCCTAAGACTGGGATTACAGATGTACATGGCCATACCCACATTTTTGTTTTTTCCACTGCAGGGTTTCACTCTAGCCCAGGCTGACCTGAAACTCTTTCTGTAGCCCCAGGCTGGCCTCAAACTTATAGCAATGGACCTTGAGCCTTGGAAGGTGTGTTAGCGATATTTTAGTGCTGAGCACTTCTCTGTCACTTCTTCTCAGCACCATGGTGCCTTCTGAGTTGTCCCAAGGTCACCACCATCTGAAAAGAGAAGCTTCTCTAACCAAAAGTGAAGGTAACATTAATACATGGGTATAAGCATTAAGAGAAGTGCTTATTGCAGCCAATATTATTTTTAAATTTTTTATTATTATTATTGGTTTTCCAAGGTAGGGTCTCACTGTGGCTCAGGCTGACCTAGAATTCACTATGTATTCTCAGGGTAACCTTGAACTGACGGTGATCCTTCTACCTCTGCCTCCCAAGTGCTGGGATTAAAAGCATGTGCCACCATGCCCAGCTACCAGCCCTTGATTAGTTTTGTATTTGAAACATCTGAGTAGTGGATATTGCAATCTACATTAGATACTTATTTAAGCAAGAGTCAAGATTAGCATTTTTGCACATTTCTCAGGTTTCTTGTCAAAAATCATACCTACTAGGTATTTACAAAAGCACATATTTGGGCTGGAGAGATGGCTTAGATGTTAAGGCATTTGCCTGTGAAGACAAAGGACACAGGTTCAATTCCCCAGGACCCAAGTAAAGCCAGTTGCATAAGGTGGTACGTGCATCTGGAGTTCATTTACAGTGGCTAAAGTCTCTGGAAGCTCTCTTTCTCTCTCTGCCTCTTTCATATATAAAATTTATTTATTTTGGTTTTTCAAGGTAAGGTCTCCTCTAGACCACGCTGACCTGGAATTCACCATGTAGTCTCAGGCTGGCCTCGGACTCACTGTGATCCTCCTACCTCAGCCTCCTGAGTGCTGGGATTAAAGGTGTTCATCACCATACCCAGCTTTATTTTTTTATATATATTTAAAATGTCTACCTTTTTTATCTCTTTCTCAAATAACTAAAATAAAATAAAATAAAATAATAAAATTTTAAAAAGAAGCCAGGCGTGGTGGTGTATGCCTCTAATCCCAGCACTCGGGAGGCAGAGTTAGGAGGATCACCATGAGTTTGAGGCCACCCTGAGACTACAGAGTGAATTCCAGGTCAGCCTGAGCTAGAGTGAAACCCTACCTCGAAACCCCCCCCCAAAAAAAAAAATTTAAAAAGAGCACACATTTACTTATCACTTGGTTTTTTTTTTTTTTTTTTTTTTTTTTTTTTTTTTTTGGTTTTTCCGAGGTACGGTCTCACTCTAGCACAGGTTATTGGTTTTTAAATTTTTTGAGGCAAGACCAACAAACTAGCCTTTTTTTTTTTAATGTGAGAATATGAGACAGAGAGAAAAAAAATGGCGTGTCAGGGCTTCTAGCCATTGTAATTAAAATCCAGACACCTGTGCCACCTAGTGTGCTTGTGTGATCTTGTACGTGTGGCTTACATGGGACCTGGAGAGTTGAACATGAGTCCTTAGGCTTGGCAGGCAAGTGCCTTAACCGCTAAAGCAATCTCTCAAGCCCGAAATATTTTATTTTATTTAAATATTAGAGAGAGAGAGAATAGGTGTGCTAGGGCTTCTAGCCACTGTAAATGAACTCCAGATATGTGTGCCTCTATGTGCTTACGTGGATTCTGGGGAATCAAACCTAGGTCCTTAGGCTTTGTGGCAAGCACCTTAACCACTAAACCATCTCTCCAGCCCTCACTGTGTTTTTTTTTTTTTTTTTTTTTCAAGGTAGGGTTTCACTCTAGCTCAGGCCAATCTGGAATTATGTAATGTAGTATCAGGGTGGCCTCGAACTCATGGGATCCTCCTACCTCCCAAGTGCTGGGATTAAAGGCCTGTGCCACCACACCTGGTGCCTGTTTTTTTTGTTTTTTTTTTTTTTAAATTTTTTGGGGGGTAGTTCGAGGTAGGGTCTCACTCTAGCTCAGGCTGACCTGGAATTCACTCTGTAGTCTCAGGGTGGCCTCAAACTCACTGTGATCCTCTTATGTCTGCCTCCTGAATGCTGGGATTAAAGGCGTGTGCCACCAATCCTGGCTGTTTTTGTTTTTGTTTTGTTTTGTTTTTTTGAGGTAAGGTCTCACTGAAGGCTAGACCTGTAACTTTGTATGTAGTCTATGCTGGCCTTGAACACTTGGACTCTTACCTGATCCTACCAAGTGCTGGAATTAAAGGCATGAACAACCCCACCCAACAAGTTTATTTTTTTATTTTGTTATTTTTTTGAGATAGGGTTTCACTCTAGCATGTTTGTTTTTTAATAGTCAAACAAATACTATAATAGGATTATTACCTTTCCTACTCTGTTTCATTCATTAGAATTACATAATTCAAGAAATATAGGGCCAGGTAAATTACTTCCTGTTTCACTCTAAGCACATGAAGTCTTAAATTAAACATGAAAAATAGTAGTTCTAAAATGACTCATTGATATGCTTCTTTGTACCTATACTCCTTTCCACCAAAGAACTACTTTTGGTTTAAAATATATGTTCAAGCCGGGCATGGTGGCGCATGCCTTTAATCCCAGCATTTGAGAGGCAGAAGTAGGAGGATCGCTGGGAGTTCAAGGCCACTCTGAGAGTACATAGTTAATTCCAGGTCAGCCTGGGCGGAGTGAGACCCTACCTCGAAAAACCAAAAACAAAATAAAAAGTTAAATAAATAAATAAATTAGTAAATATGTAGTATTCATGGGCTGGAGAGATGGTTAGCACTTAAGGCGCTTGCCTGCAAAGCCAAAGGACCCAGGTTTGATTCCCTAGTATCCATGTAAAGCCAGATGCACAAGGTGGCACATGCCTCTAGAGTTTACAATGGCTGGCATGCCCATTCTGTGTCTCTCTCTCTCTCTCTCTCTCTCTCTATCTATATATATGTATGTATACGCACATACACACACACACACACACACACACACACACACACATATATATATATATCTGTTTGTCTCCCAAGTAAATAAAATATAATAAAAATATATATTCATAGTTCATTGTAACATGATATATTGTATTGCAATTCTCACATTGTACTTAGCAATCAAAATGTAACGAAAAGTAAATGTTAGGGAATACATGTTAGTGTACATTGTAAATTTTGTTTTAAAAAATTCCTTAAAGTAGCGTGCTGATACAATCAAGTTTAGGCTCCTGCTAATCCAGATTTTCTTTAATCCGTTAGGGGCCAGTGCAATTCATTTGCATTGACTTTCCATTGTAGAACTTTGGAACCAAGGGAAGGATCCAAACATAGCTCTGTTTTAACCAATAAGAACAGCCGCTTAGTGCTGTACTCTGATTCGCCCATTACTCTTTGCATCTATCCAATCACGAGGCAACTTTAACAGCCAATCAGTGGCCCAAACGCCCTCCAATCAGGACTCGAGGCCGAAGCACGGCCTTTGTGTCGGGAGATGTCAGCGCGTCGGCGAAAGCTTCCGCCAATAGAAAAGGTCGTTGGTGTATGCAAATAAGGGCTCTGTGACGCAGAGACGCAGCGTGAAGCGTGCGTATAAAAATGGCGGCGTCGGGGGGTTTGCGGCGCAGAGCGGTTTGGTTGTTCGTTTCGGTAGTGTCGTCACTTTGGCAGGCGACTGCGGCTCTTCGCTGGGCTCCCACCGCGGCGCGGCGATCGGAGAAACGGCCTGAGACTTCGGCTTTGGGTACGTATTCGCGGCCTCGTGGGTGACGTGAGGCTCCGGTAGCCGTCGTTGGCCCGGGCCGCGTCCGTTGCGAGCCGACTGCCGGGGTGATTTGGGGACGGCCGCGGGGATGGCTGGCGGGCGTCGCCTGCGCGAAGTCTTGAGCTTTCATCTTTGGGCCACCGCGTCTTTGGTTTTCTTTTCCCCGGCGGGTGATTTCCGAGGTCCGGACGTCGCCGGGTTGGTTCCGGGCAAAGCCCGGCCTCCGCCCGTGGAGGGAGGGAAGTGACTCCTCCCCGCGCCCCTCCCGCGGGAGGCCGCTGCTCCGGCAGCCTGAGTCACCGGGGGAGGGGAGGAGGCGGCGACGGCGGCCGCGGGAGGACATCTGCCGCCCGCCCGCTGGCCGCGAGGTGTGTGTGTGTGTGTGCGGGCGGGGCGGGAGCGCGAAGACGCGGGACGGACGGCGGAGTCGGCGACGTTCTCTTCTCTCCTCCCCCCCCCGCCGGCTCTTTGACTTGGGCTGTTTGCTCGCAGGTGAAAGAAAATGGCCCGAACCAAGCAGACAGCTCGTAAGTCTACTGGTGGGAAAGCCCCCCGCAAACAGCTGGCCACCAAAGCTGCCAGGAAAAGCGCTCCCTCTACTGGTGGGGTGAAGAAACCTCATCGCTACAGGTAAGCTAAAAAAGAAAGAAAAAGAAACAAGCTGGAGGGGAACCTGGACCCGGCTGCATATGGGCCTGTGTCGGTAGCGCCAGTGTCCTCCCTCGCTGTCCCCTTTACATCCACATCTGCTTTGCCTGCACGCCTCAGGCCCGGGACCGTGGCGCTTCGAGAGATCCGGCGTTACCAGAAGTCCACCGAGCTGCTTATCCGGAAGCTGCCCTTCCAGAGGTTGGTGAGGGAGATCGCCCAGGACTTCAAAACCGACTTGAGGTTTCAGAGTGCAGCCATTGGTGCGCTCCAGGTAAGGGTTTTTTGAGAGGTGCTTGTAGCACTTGGGGGGTGGCTCGCGTGGTGGTTTCTCCGGAAAGGAAGTCTTAATAGTGTGGCTCTTGTCCTTAACAGGAGGCCAGTGAGGCGTACCTGGTGGGTTTGTTTGAAGACACTAATCTGTGTGCCATCCACGCCAAGAGAGTTACCATCATGCCCAAAGACATCCAGTTGGCTCGCCGGATACGGGGGGAGAGAGCTTAAGTGAAGGCAGTTTTTATGGCGTTTTGTAGTAAATTCTGTAAAATACTTTGGTTTAATTTGTGACTTTTTTTGTAAGAAATTGTTTATAATATGTTGCATTTGTACTTAAGTCATTCCATCTTTCACTCAGGATGAATGCGAAAAGTGACTGTTCACAGACCTCAGTGATGTGAGCACTGTGGCTCAGGAGTGACAAGTTGCTAATATGCAGAAGGGATGGGTGATATTTCTTGCTTCTCATGATGCATGTTTCTGTATGTTTATGACTTGTTGGGTAGCTATTAAGGTACTAGAATTGATAAATAAATGTGTACAGGGTCCTTTTGCAATAAAACTGGTTATGACTTGATCCAAGTTGTTTAACAATTGGGGCTGTTAAGTCTGACCATACATCACTGTGATAGAATGTGGGCTTTTTCAAGGGTTGAAGATACAAGTCTTAACCACAGTGTAACTTACAGTTTCCTAAAAAAAAAAAAAGAAAAAAGAAAAGAAAGTAAACCTGGCAGCTATAGAATACACTATGTGCATTTATAATAGCTATTTTATATATTGTAGTGTCAACATTTTTAAATTAAATGTTTTACATTCACAAGTGGTGGGGAGTCTTGTCATTAAGGTGTGTGTAATTTAGAGTCCAGTTGGTTTTCCTCTAACTAGACTGCACTTGTTTTCATAATAGTACAATGCTATGAGTATTATACCTTGCATAAGTCCTCATTCTACCACATGTTAACCCTCTAGCTGATAATGCATACACTAATGGGGGAATTTTATTTATAAGGGCTCTAGAATAAGTTATTCACACCAGCATCTGTTACTAATACTCTAAACTAGTTAGTGCAGCTTTTCATTGTGTTGTCTCATAGCTAGGTTTCAGGGGTTTTGTTTATTTTCCCCCTTTCTAAGGAATTTCAGGTTCCTTGTGGAGTTTAGTGTGAACGTGTTGGGGAGGAGCATAGCTCCAGGTTATTGGACCTCTGCCATTTAAGATGGTATGGGGTAAGGGTTACATCTGGTTACTGTCCTGGGAAATTCCCTTTTCTAGAGATGGCCTTCCAAGTGGTTTTTAAATTTATCCTATTGAAGTTTTTAGGTCAATTATGTATGTTGACTAAATTTACAAATAAACTTGTTTATCCAACTAAGTGTCAAAAACCTAAATTGAATGTACCAAGTTTTAATACATCTTTTGCCTAGGTTCATACGGTACTGTTGTTTGAACTTCAGGTTATTACAGCTTTTGCTTAGATAAAGGAACTATTTACAGTAATTGCAGAAAGCATGTAAACAGTCCTTTGCTCTATAAAACTATTGATAGAGGTTGGCGATAAGAGTATTTACCTATGTTTGATCCCCAGCACCATCCAAACTCAACGTGCTGATGTATTTCTGATGTGGGACGGCATATTTACAATTTGCACCATAATGTTAACACAGTGACTGTAATAACGAGCTATTTTAGGTTTAGGGTTTCACTTGGGGGGGCACTTTGAAATCCTGCAGATTATTTCAACAGGCTGATAGGTTTAAAGCAGTAGCTTGTGCCAACTCTCATTACCAATGGTGGGTATTGGTAACAAAGCATTCTAGTGGGAGCTAATAGCTATACAACTTAATACTTTACTAGGTTTTTTTCCCCCCAGATTGGTTATTTGAAACATTGTGTGTGTGTACTTTTGTCTGGTTTAGAACTTGATGAAATTCTGTCCCAGCCTTCCAAATCCAATTAGAAGGTTGCTGTATCACCATAGCTATCACAGATAAGATTTTTCCGAAGGGGGTAGAGCAGGCAGCCTACTTGAGAGCATTGTGTGAGATTAGAGGTGTAGTCCCCATCCAGTGACTTTGGAGGTCTCTTAGGGCCCAGTGAGACATCCTAGAAGTTGGCCTGGTCTGTGAAAGACAAGCCTATTCCATCTGTATTAACTCAGGTCTTACCCAGATATAAAAAGCTCTTGGGCATCCTAGAAGCTTAGTGTAACTGGGCTTCCCCACACCTTCCCTGAACTCACAATTTAGAAGTCTTGATCTTTGGAAGCTGTGCAGGGTAATAGGCTGGAATTTATGACATGCTGATTGGAGCTGATCTGTGCCCTTGATAGAATAGTCAAAAGTAGTTTTTGGAGTTAAACTCATTGTAACGGATGACTTTCACAAATTCCATTTTTGGTGCTGGGATTTGAACCTTGTGAATTGGTGCATGCTAAGCAAGCAGTTCCATTAAGCTACATCCCTAGCCTGAGATGTATAGAGTAAGATGTCCTGCTTGCCCAGTACAACCCTTTACTTACAGATGGAACTACTGTATGAAGAGTGCCTTATGTGTACTCACCTGCCACAATTAGGTGTGTATGTAAAGAAATAAGCTGTTCACAGTCATCAAATTTTGTTAATAAAAGCTAGGCATAGTGGTGCACACCTGTAATCTGAGCAGGGGTAGTAGGATCACAAATTTGAGGCTGTAAGTTTTTTGTTTAGAGGCAGGGTCTCACCTAGCATGGCTTCACACTCCTAAATCCTGGGATTAAAGGTGTCAGCCATTTAATTTGGCTTATTTTTTTTTTTTTTTTTTTTTTGGTTTTGCAAGGTAGGGTCTCACTCTGGTCCAGGCTGACCTGGAATTAACTATGTAGTCTCAGGGTGGCCTTGAACCTCGGCGATCCTCCTACCTCTGCCTCCCGAGTGCTGGGATTAAAGGCATGCGCCACCACGCCCGGCTTGGCTTAATTTTTTAAAATATCTGGTCTTATATAGGTTTGGGAGCAATGCAGGGAACTTTTTGCCTAGAATTTTCTTTGGGGGTGGGGGTGGAGACCAGCGTTTAAGAAAGGGTTGAGCCCAAGCTGACCTGGAACTCTCTCTAGTTCCAGGCTGGCCTCTTAACTCAGCAATCCTCTAGTGTGTTGGGTTTGAAGGTGTACTCCACCACACCTGGCTGCTGCTGCTGGTGGTGGTTTTTTTTTTTTTTTTTTTGGTAGGATGGGGGACTGTCAATGTAGGGTCTCTAGCCCAAGCTGACCTTGAACTCAGCAAACCTGCCTCTGCTGGCATTAAAGGCATGTGCCACCACACACAGTATCTACTAGCAATTTAACTGCTTAAGAGATGGAGAGGACTGAAGAGAGAGATGGCCAGCGATTGAGACTTGCCTGCAAAGCCTATGGACCCAGGTTCTATTCTCCAGGTCCCACATAAGCCAGATGCACATGGTGGCGCATATGTCTGAAGTTCATTTGCAGTGGCTGGAGGCCTTGGTGTGTCCGTTCTCACTCTCTCCATCCCTCTGTCTCTAACAAAAAATCTTAAGGGCTGGAGAGAGATGGCTTAGTGGTTAAGGCATTTGCCTGCGAAGTCAAAGGACCAGTGTTCATCTCTCCAGATTCCACATAAACCAGATGCACAAAGATGAGGCAAGTACAAGGTTGCACATACCCACTAGGTGGCACAAGGCAAGCTGAAGCCCTGGTGATAATTCTCTCCCTCTCTAAATAAGTAAATCTTTTGGGCTGGAGAGATGGCTTAGCGGTTAAGGTGCCTGCCCTCCTAAGCCTAAGAACGCTGGTTCCAATCTCCAGGTCCCAAGTTTAGCCAGATGCAGTGATGCAAGGGTGCAATGCCGCACTTGACCACAAGGGGGGGCGCACGCATCTGGATTTCGTTCACAGCAGCCAAGAGACTGCTGGCGCGCCCAGTCTCTGTGTCTGTCTGTCTCTCTCTGTGTCTCTCTCTAAAAATAAAATAAAAATAAGTAAATATTTAAAAGATGGAGAAGGCAAAATAAACAAGGAGTGAGGAAGGGTGATGAATGCTACTTTAGGGTGGGCCTGGCTTCTGACCATTTCACCATCAAGAGCTCCAGGACAAGGGGTTTTCGTTTTTTGTTATGGAGGTTAGGGACTTGTTCTAGCCCCAGGCTGACCTGGAATTCAGTATGTAGTCTCTGGGTGGCCTCGAACTCATGGTAATCCTACCTCTGCCTCCCAAATGCTGGTATTAAGGGCGTGCACCACCACGCCTGGCACCTCTGTTAGTTTTAGCCTGTCCCAATTTAGCTGTTTCTCACTAGTCTGGCTGAGGAATATGTGCTGGAGGTAAAACAGGCCCAAGAGTGGCCAGCAAGGAACATTCCATACCTCTAGTCAAATGCCTGCTGCTACTGCTCCCCAGCCAAGGAACTGTTGCTGTCTAGCCAGTGTCTCAGTGTAGAGAACAGCTCTGTGCTAGACTGAAATTAGACCATTGCTGGGGTATTCCACACCTTTCCCTAACAGTGTGTCTGCTGCCTCTTCCCCTCCTTGCATGTCAAGTTTCTGGGCTAGGGTCTGTGAGCATCTGGGAAGGAGACCTTTCTCCTGCTGAGGGACAAAAGGGCAGGAAACCTGGGGGCTGGCTCCTGTCTCGTCTATGGTGGGCAGGTTCTACCCCTTCTACAGCTCATTGTGGTGTGCTCCATGGGGCATGAGAGCCTTCAGCCCTGCTTTGGGTACTTTGTACCCCACTTCACCATTTCTGGGGTGGTTGTATTTCACAGCTACCTCAACAAAGGAATCAGTTCACTTCCCTGAGGCTCAGGTTAAGTCCTTCTACTCCTTACTTCAGCCCTCAGCTAGTCGCTGGCCTCTCAGAGGCTATTCTATGAAGACTGCCCAACAAGCCCCCAAAACTCCCACCCAAATAACCCATTGCTCCAAACAGAAAGCTAGAGAGATGGCTCTGATTAAAGGCACTTGCTTGCAAAGCCTGAAGGCCCAGGTTCAAACCCCCAATATACACATAAAGTCAGATGCACAAAGTGGCAAATGCATCTGGAGTTCCCATATTCATTCATTCATTCATTCATGCATTCATTCGTTCATTCTCTCTGTAAATTTGGGGGGTGAGGAGGGTTGAGGTCGGGTTTTGCTCTAGCCCAGAGCTGCCTCTGCCTCCCCTCCCGCCACTCCGTGCTAGGAATGAACCACCACACCCAGCCTTTTTTTTTTTTTTTTTTTTTTTTTTTTTTTACTTTTTGCCCTGTCTCCATCCCATTTCCCTGCAATTACCTCTACTGGGAAGGCAGAGAAGGTGGTTTCAAGTGAAGCTGAACTCCTGGAGGGACTAGAAAAGCCACATGATCTGGAAAGGAGTGCAGTGGATGTCCACACAGCCAGGATCTCCCCAGCAGCGCCAGCTCTCAGGCAGGATGCTGTAGTTACAGGAATACACAGTGCAGTGCAGGGAGGGACTGAGCGCATCACCATGGAGGTGGTACTTGGGGTCTTCTAGGCCCTACTCCCTTACTAATTCCTTTGGTGGGTATATTGGGCTGCAGGCCTGTTCCATAAGTTCCTTACGCAAGCACCAGAGCCATCAAGCATCAGAGAGACAATGGGCTTACAAGGCCCAGACATCATGGGTCCCAGTGTCCTGCTGCAGCCCCAGTCCTCTCCCTCTCCAGCTCCTTCAGCAAGTCTCACTCTTCCTGTCCACCTCCAGCGCACTTGCCAGCTGCAGCTTCCTGGCTAATGGAAGGTGCCAGAAGAGATGGCTGCAGTCCTGAGCTCTCAGTGAGATATTGAAGTGTGGACTTGCTCCCTAGCCATCAATAGGGTGGCCATCAGCCAAGAAGGCGAGGATTTCAGAGAAGAGAGGCCAAAGACTAGACCTGCCACTGGTTTCTCTGTGCATCTGGCTTTACATGGGTCCTGGGTAATGGAACCGCGGGGTCCTTGGGTTTTGTAGGCAAGCGCCTTAACCGCTAAGCATCTCCAGCCCTCATGGTTTCTCTGAGCAGAGGGGGACCAGAAGGCTGGTGCTTCGGATCTGGGGACTTGCCTTGCTTGTCTTTTGAGTCATGTCTGGCATGTAGCAGAGGCCCAGACATGTTTGCTAACCAAACCAATGGTTCTGGCAGCCCTGCAGCACAGCTGGGTGGCTCTGCTTCTGTCACAAGTGACAACGAATCAGCCTGATTTCACAATGCTTTAGTTACTAGCCTATCTCCTGAGTGGGGAGTGTTCCATGTAGAAACTGGGGCTCCAAGAGTGTGGGAGAGCATTACACCTCCTGTTTCCCACTGAGAAGAGTCTGAGCTTTGCCGCTTGGCACTTTTGAGCAGAGCACAGGCTGTAGGAGCCTGCAATCCTTGTGGGGATAGGGCGGTGGCAGAGAGAACCAGCTTAGGGTCCCACCCAAGTCCAAGGCCCTCTGGTCCCATTCAGATGAATTCTGTAGCTATGTCTCTTTTCTTTTTCTTTCTCTCTCTCTCCCTCTCTATCTCTATCTCTTTTTGTGTGTGTGTGTGTGGGGGAGGGTCTTACTCTAGCCCAGGCAGACCTGGAAGTCACTATGTAGCCTCTGGCTGGCTTCGAACTCACAGTGATCCTCCTATCTCTGCTTCCTGAGTGCTGGGATTAAAGGAGTGTGCCACCATCCCCAGCTCTTTTCTTCAACTGTAAAATGGGAATGATAAATGTATTTATCTGATAGGTAGGCTTGCAAGAACTCAACAATATGTAAAGCTTGGATACAATAGTCTGAGGACAACTGTGAAAATATTTGACCAGAAAAGTCCAGGGCACCAGAACAGACACTGGTGGTCAGCAGTCAATTCTACCCTGCAGGTGCATTCTGGCTGGATATCAGCCCCACAGTCTGGGTTGTTTTGTACTTAAACTGCATGTCAGTGTTTTGTCTTGTTTTGTTTTTAGTTTTTCGAAGTAGGGTCTCCCTCTATCCCAGGCTGACCTGGAATTAAATATGTAGTCACAGGGTGGCCTTGAACTCATGGCAATCTTCTTACCCCTGCCTCCCAGGTGCTGGGATTAAAGGCGTGCATGTCAGTATTTTAAGTACTACAGAAGTAGGACAAAGAGAAATAGTTACCCCTCGGGGAATAGCAGAAAGAATCTCCAAGAATGAGTGAGGTGACAGACCATCTGTTGAGAGCAAACATTTCCAGGGACACCTGTTTGGGAGATGAGGACCTAAGCCTTATGTGGGGAAGCAAAGCTGTGCCTGTAATGAAAAAGCTAGAGGTGGGATCAAGCATACAGATTTTCCTCAGATGAAGAAAAATTAAATCTGAAAGGCTTAAGGGACAAAAGTTTGGCTTTAGTTTGGGAGACAGGCATGACTGTCATAGAGAACAGGCATCTTTTTTTTTTTTTTTTCAAAGTAGGGTCTCACTTTAGCCCAGGCTGACCTGGAATTTACTATATTGTCTCAGGGTGGCCTTGAACTCATGGCAATCCTCCTACTTCTGCCTGCATGCCCAGCTAGAGAGCAGGCATCTTTGTTTTTGGTTTTTGTCTTTCATTTATTAGAGAGAGAGCGGCAGAGAGAGAAAGGGAGAGAATGGGCATGCCCGGGCTTCTAGCCACTGCAAATGAATTCCAAATGCATGTGTCTCCTTGTGCATCTGGCTTACGTGGGTCCTGGAGAATCAAACCAGAATCCTTTGGCTTTGCAGGCAAATGCCTTAACTGCTAAGCCATCTCTCCAGCCCAATAAATAATTTTTTTTTTTTTTTGGTTTTCCAAGGTAGGGTCTCACTGTAGCTCAGGCTGACTCGGATTTCACTATGTAGTCTCAGGGTGGCCTTGAACTCAGAGTGATCCTCTTACCTCTGCCTCCTGAGTGCTGAGATTAAAGGCGTGTGCCACCACACCCAGCAAAATCCAATTTCTTTAAGGAAAAATAAATGATACAAAAGGATAAGTATGAAAATATGAACCAGGTGTGGTGGCACTCCAGAAGCTGAGGTAGATGTATTCCCATGAGTTTAAGGCTAGCTTGAGGCTACAGAGTGAGTTCCAGGTCAGCCTGTTTTAGAGTGAGACCCTACCTCAAAAAAAAAATATTCATATACAGCTGGGTGTGGTGGCACATGACTTCAATGCCAGCACTCGGGAGAGCAGAGGTAGGAGGATCCTGGTGAGTTCAAGGCCATCCTGAGACTACATAGTGAATTCCAGGTCAGCCTGGGCTAGAGTGAGACCCTCCCTCGAAAAAAAAAAAAAAAAAAAAAAAAAAAAAAGGAAATTAAAAACAAGAATTGGGGCTGGCAAGATGGCTCAGCAGTTAAGGTGCTTGCCTGCAAAGCTCAAGGACCCGAGTTTGATTTCCTAGAACCCATGTAAAGCCAGATGCACAAGGTGGCACATGCATCTTGAGTTACTTTGCAGTGAGTAGAGGTCCTAGCATGCCCATGCTCTCTATTTGCCTTTTTCTCTGTCTCTTGAATAAATAAATTAAAAAAAAAAATTGAAGCCAGCCAGTCATGGTGGCGCATGCCTTTAATCCCAGCACTCGAGAGGCAGAGGTAGAAGGATTGCCATGAGTTCGAGGCCACCCTGAGACTACATAGTTAATTCCAGGTCAGCCTGGGCCAGAGTGAGACCCTACCTCAAAAAACAAAACAAAACAAAAAGTTGAAGCCAGGCATGGTGGCACACACCTTTAATCCCATCACTCAGGAAGCTGTTGAGTTTGAGGCCAGCCTGCAATCACATAGTGAATTCAATGTCAGCCTGGGTTAGAGCGAGACCCTACCTTGAAAAGCCACAAAAAAAAGAGTTGAGGGCTGGGGAAATGGCTTAGTGGTTAAGGCGTTTTGCAAAGCCTAAGGACCCCAGGACCCATGTAAGCCAGGTGCCACATGAGTCTGGAGTTCGTTTGCAGTGGCTGGACAGCCTGGTGTGCCCATTCTCTCTCTCTCTCAGATAAATTATTTTTTTAAAAAAAGAGTTGAAGGCTAGCCTGGACTGCATAGTGTGACTCTGTATCAAACAAAGAAAAATGGGGAACTAGGAAAGTGCTTGCCTTGCAAGAATGAGGACCTGAGTTTGGATCCCCAGCACTCACATAAAATGTCAGGGTCTAGCCGGGCGTGGTGGCGCACGCCTTTAATCCCAGCACTCGGGAGGCAGAGGTAGGAGGATCACCAAGAGTTCGAGGCCACCCTGAGACCACATAGTTAATTCCAGGTCAGCCTGGACCAGAGTGAGACCCTACCTCGAAAAACCAAAAAAAAAAAAAGTCAGGGTCTTTCCCTAGTCCAGGCTGGTGTTGAACTCATGGTGAGCCTCCTACCTCAGTCTCCCAAGTGCTGGGATTATAGCATTTATTGCAGTCAGAGGAGGTCAGATTTCAGGCATGTCTGCCTCCCAACCAGATGGTGGGAGTCTGAGCCTCTTTATCTTTCTGGACGATTACACAAAGGAGAGTTCAGTAATGCCTGTTCAATTAATGGAAACCTGATAATAACAGTAAACATTGATTTTGTGCTGCTTTATCAGGTGCTGGCCTGGAAACTCTATAAAGATTATTTTCTTCAGTTTCTTTCACAATAGCTTGTTCTGGAAAAGGAAACTCCAGCCCTATTTTACAGTGAGAAACTGAAGGGGCTAGGGAGATGCCTCATCTGTTAAAGCTGCCTGCTGGCCCAGGTTTGATTCCCCCAGCACCTACATAAAGCCAGATGTACAAAGTGGAGCATGTGACTAGAATTCCTTTGCAGTGGCAAGAGGCCCTAGCATGCCATTCCTTCTCTCTCTCTCTCCTTGCAAATAAATAAAAGTACTTTAAAAAATAAAGTGGAAGCTGGTGTGGTGGTGAACATTTAATCCCAGCACTCAGGAGGATCATTCTGAGTTCAAGACCAGGCTAGAGTACAGAGTGAGTTCCAGGTCAACTTGGGCTAAAGTGAAATACTGCTTCAAAAACTAATAGCCGATGCCGGGCGTGGTGGCGCACGCCTTTAATCCCAGCACTCGGGAGGCAGAGGTAGGAGGATCGCTGAGAGTTCGAGGCCACCCTGAGACTACATAGTGAATTCCAGGTTGGCCTGGACCAGAGTGAGACCCTACCTCGCAAAAACAAAAAAAAAAAAAAAAAAAAAAAAAAAAAAAAAAAAAAAAAAAAACAACTAATAGCCGAGGGCTGGAGAGATGGCTTAGTGGTGAAGGGGCCTGCCTCCTAAGCCTAAGAACCGGGTTCCAATCTCCAGGTCGCACGTTTAGCCAGATGCAAAGTGACGCAAGGGTGCAATGCTTCACTTGATCACAAGGGGGTGCACACATCTGGATTTCATTCCCAGCAGCTGAGAGGCTGCTGGCACGCGAGCCCATCTCTATCTGTCTCCCTCTCGTTCTCTGTGTCTCTCTCCAAAACAAACAAACAAACAAACAAACAAACAAACAAAAAACCTAATAGCCGAATGTGATGGCACACGCCTTTAATCTCAGCACTCAGGAGGCAGAGGTAGTGGATCACCGTGAGTTTGAGGCCACCCTGAGACTACATAGTGAGTTCCAGGTCAGCTTGGGCTAGAGTGAAACCCTACCTCAAAAACAACAAAAAACAAACAAACAAACAAACAAACAAAACAGAAAAGAAAAGAAAATGTCTCTCAAACAGGCATGATGGTGCATGTACCAGGAGGGAGAGGTAGGAGGATCACTGTTTGAGTGAAACCCTATCTTGAAAAACTAAGAAAATAAATAAAAAGTCTTGCGAGCTGGGCGTGGTGGCGCACGCCTTTAATCCCAGCACTTGGGAGGCAGAGGTAGGAGGATCGCTGAGAGTTCGAGGCCACCCTGAGACTACATAGTGAATTCCAGGTCAGCCTGGGCCAGAGTGAGACCCTACCTCGAAAAACAAAAAACAAACAAACAAACAAAAAAAAAGTCTGAGCCGGGTGTGGTGGCGCACGCCTTTAATCCCAGCACTCGGGAGGCAGAGGTAGGAGGATCACTGAGAGTTCGAGGCCACCCTGAGACTACATAGTGAATTCCAGGTCAGCCTGACCCAGAGTGAGACCCTACCTCGAAAAACCCCCAAAAAAAAAAAAAAAAAAAAAAGTCTGGCAAACTCCTAGGCATATCCTCTGATCAACACTGTTCTTGCCAGATGTGGTGGAGCACACCTTTCTTTAATCCCAGCACTCTGGGAGGCAGAGGTAAGTGGCCAGTGATGTTTTGTTTTTGGTTGGTGGCGCACACCTTTAATCCCAGCACTAGGGAGGCAGAGGTAGGAGGATCGCCGTGAGTTCGAGGCCACCGTGAGAATACAGAGTGAATTCCAGGTCAGCCTCGGCTACCTCGAAAAACAAAACAACAAACAAACAAACAAACAAACAAAGAAAAAAACCCTGAAAAAAGCTGCTTTATTGACCCAAGAACTTAAAACTGCTGGCTCTGGGAACCTAGGAGGCACGTCTCCGGGGATCCCAGGTCTCCTTGGTGTCATTGCCCTGGCCGCATATGTGACCACGCCACTAGGGTCAGGCATGAGCAGTTGAGATCTCCCAGTCCTGCTAAATGCCACTGGAGTTGGCGCCCCAAACAAACCAGACAGAATGACATCATCGGACGCACCGATTCTCCTTGGGGGTCCTCCGCTCTTACTGCCGGATGCCTGTACGGATACCACGGGTGGATTGGGGCCGGGCTCTGCTGGAGGGGCGGGGCCAGCCCGGGGAGGAGGGGCGGGGCCGGACGGGCTAGGGGCGGGGCCATCCGGGAGGCGGGGCGGGGCCGGACGGGCTAGGGGCGGGGCCAGCCGGGAGGCGGGGCGGGGCCGGACGGGCTAGGGGCGGGGCCAGCCGGGAGGCAGGGCGCGCGGCCGGCAGCCCGGGCTCCGCCCCAGCATCCCGCGGCGGGGCACGCCCAGCTGCACACGAGCGTCATGGCTGCTTGGAGACCGCCCCGGGTTGACGAACTGCTGGCCGAGGCCCGACGGGCCTTCCGAGAGGAGTTCGGGGCCGAGCCCGAGCTGGCCGTGTGTGCGCCGGGCCGCGTCAACCTCATCGGAGAGCACACGGACTACAACCAGGGCCTGGTGCTGCCCATGGTGAGGGGCCGCGGGGGGACGGGCGGGCGGGGGGATTCCCGAACTCGGGACCGAACTGGTGACGTGCCGTTTTCCACGTGCGAAGACCGGAAGCCGGGCAGAGGGGGGTGTGGACGTCTCACTCGAGCCCGCCCCCTGGGGGCTGTTGCTCATGGCCCTCTACCTGCGAGTGTAAAATGTGGGGTCCAGTGGAGCAGTCGGAGTAGAAGCAGTTAGCTGACCTGCTGACTCACTCCTGATCATCCCGATACCTGGGAAGCTGAGACAGGAGGATCGCCGCAAGTTCGAGGGCAACCTAGGCGACTTTGTAGCCCAGAAGAGTGACTGCCTCAAAACAAAACAAGGGGCCTTTAATCCCTGCACTCAGGTTGGCAGAGGTAGGATCATGGTGAGTTCAAGGCCAGCCTGGGACTACAGAGTGAGTTCCAGGTTAGCCTGGGCTAGAGTGAAATCCTGCCTCGAAGAAAAACAAAAACTAGACAACCAGATGGGGGTGCTGTTTGAGCTCCTGGCCTTGCTGGGGCAGCAAACTCAGACCTGTGTAAAGATAGATCTGTATGAACATAGCTCCGGACCTCACCGCTCAGTCCATTCAGTTTACAGGGAAGCTGTTCTGAGTCACATGGTTCTTGCATGTGTGATCTGAGGGATTCCTTCTAGTTTTCAGCCTGGATCTTTGTGTCAGCCCTTCTGTGCAGCTTGGGAAATGAGTGATTATAGCACTTCTGAGGCCGTCTCCATTGAGAAAACCTGGAACTTCTCTAGTCCCATCTCCTTTGCCCCATAGCTAGGATCCCATTGGCACATACACAGCACAGTCACACTGTGCACCATGCTCAGGTCAGAGTCCAGTTTGTTCTCTGGCTGCAGCCGGCCCCACCCCTGAGGACCCAGACTACAGAACTCTAAGCCCCCAAGGCCAGCTCAGCTCTCAGTCCCTTCCTGATTTGAGCCTATATGCCCTTCTCTCCAAGTCCTTGTCTGTCCCTGTTAGCAGAACCTTGTGGTTTGAATTCTGATTTCTCCATCCGATCACCTTGGAGAGATCTAGACAAGTTCTGAAGTCTCTCAGAACACCAGGGTCCTACCCATACAATGGGCCACCCCACCCTTCAGGTCTTCTCCACAGTGTGTTTGATAGATGAATGGGCTTTGTGGCTGGGAGGTGGCTCTGGAGGAATAAGCTATTGCAAACTCTGTCTTGCCAGGCCCTGGAGCTGGTGACCTTGCTGGTTGGCAGCCCCCGGACAGATGGGCTTGTTTCTCTCCTCACCACATCCAAGGATGCTGATGAGCCCCAAAGACTGCAGTTCCCACTGCCCACAGCCCAGCGGTCCTTGGAGCCTGGGACACCCCGATGGGCCAACTATGTCAAGGGAGTGATTCAACACTATCCAGGTATGGGGAGTATAGGCTGTTACTGGGAATGAGGCCTCAGAGCCACAACGCCCATTCGTCCACCTGATACACTATGGAGAAGGCTTGCAGGTTGGGACGTCCCATTGTACAGATGAGGAAACTGAGGTCCAGGAGGTTTTGGAACTTGCCCTAATTTTCCCTTTGTGTGGTTTGGAGGAGCTAGAATTCAGTGTCCAGCTCTCTGGCCTCCAGAGCCCTAAATCAGGATGACAACTAGGAAGATTGCCCCAGCAACCTCAAGAGAGGCCGTATGGAAAGTGGTAGACTCCTTGACCCCAGCAGATAGTAGCTTCTGACAGTTAGATCCATGCCATGGAAACACCTGCTAGTTGGTTGCCTCACTTCCTGTTGGGACATAGACCCTTCCTATGTCCATCCTTCCAGCCACCCATCTTACCAGTACCACTCTTTCCTTTGCAGCTACCCCCCTCCCTGGCTTCAGTGCAGTGGTGGTCAGCTCAGTGCCCCTGGGGGGTGGGCTTTCCAGCTCAGCATCTCTGGAAGTGGCCACATACACCTTCCTCCAGCAGCTCTGCCCAGGTATCAGCTAATCCCCACCTTCCTTCCCTGAGGTCTCTGTGGTCAGAGCCTTTTCCCCTTACTGGGCTCAGGGAGGGATGGTGGAGAGTCTCCTTGGATTATCGTTGGAACCATGGCTGCTCCAATGTGGTCACCCCTCATTGTGGCCCCAGCTTCCCTATTACCCTATCTATGTTGCAGACTCGGGGGCACTAGCTTCCCGGGCCCAGGTGTGTCAGCGAGCCGAGCACAGCTTTGCAGGGGTGCCCTGTGGCATCATGGACCAGCTTATCGCACTGCTGGGGCAGAAAGGCCACGCGCTGCTCATTGACTGCAGGTCAGGGGCTCCCCTCTTATCCGCTCACCTCATAATCCGGAGCTACTGGCTGGAGCATGCCTACTGTCCAGCCTGGCAAGCAGAACCTGGGCTGTGTCATCTCCCCAACTCCACCTCTATCCCAGGTCCCTGGAGACGAGCCTGGTGCCACTGTCAGATCCCAAGCTGGCTGTGCTCATCACCAACTCCAACGTCCGCCATGCTCTGGGCTCCAGCGAGTACCCCCTGCGGCGGCGCCAGTGTGAGGAAGTGGCCCGGGCTTTGGGCAAGGAGAGCCTTCGAGAAGTGCGGCTAGAGGAGCTTGAGGGTGAGAGAGCCGTCTGGGCGTATAGTCCTGGAGCTAGCCGGGCTCCCTATCGGGGTGTCCATGTGGCCTTGATCCTGGTGTCTGTCCCCTCATCTCCAGGTTCATTCATCATGCTCTGCCTGCCTATCCCAAAACACTGCAAATCTTAGGGCTCCAACCTCAGCAGCACTGCTTAAGCCCCCAAAGCCAGGGACTCAATTGTATACTGAGCACCCACTATGCTAGTTCCCCATGGGGGGTCCTGCACATTGTCCCCTGCAGTCCTAGAGAGGACTGAGTGATGGACAGACATAGTTTCCTGTTTTACAGTGAGAAGGGGCTAGTTCTGAGTTTCCTGTTTTACAGTGAGAAGGGGCTAGTTCTGAGATGAGGGCACCCTTCAAAACCAGGCTTGGAGCCAGGCGTGGTGGCACACACCTTTAATCCCAGCCCTTGGGAGGCAGAGGTAGGAGGATTGCCGTGAGTTCGAGACCACCCTGAGACTACTTAGTGAATTCTAGGTTAGCCTGGGGTAGAGTGAGACCCTACCTTGAAAAGCAAACAAAACCAGGCTTGGATTAACCACTGGCCCTACCTTCACCTAGGGGGGCTCAGTAAGCAGCTGCCCACTAACGTGGCCACTGCCCATCAGGCCCCTTCCACAGCCTGAGGCCACAGGTGGTATGAGGCAGCATTGCTGAGCCCTCTTTTTCCCCAGCTGGCAGAGAGCTGGTGAGCAAGGAGGGTTTCCGGAGGGCAAGGCATGTGGTAGGTGAGATTCGGCGCACAGCCCAGGCGGCAGAGGCTCTGCACCGCGGGGACTACAGGGCCTTTGGCCGCCTCATGGTGGAAAGTCACCAGTCACTCAGGTGAGGCCCTCTGGACGCCCCATGCTTCTTGGGCATAGGTGGGTCCAAGAGGCCCACCCTCCTCTATTCTCTTCAGGGATGACTACGAGGTGAGCTGCCCTGAGCTGGACCAGCTGGTTGAGGCTGCACTCTCAGTGCCTGGGGTTTACGGTAGTCGCATGACTGGTGGCGGCTTTGGTGGCTGCACAGTGACACTGTTGGAAGCTTCTGCTGCTTCCCATGCCATGCAGCACATACAGGTAGGTGAGCGCCAGAGCCTGGGATGGCAGGAGAGGTTAAGTGACCGGGCCACCCATCGCTCAGCCTTGTCTCTCCCCCAGGAGCAGTACAGTGGCACAGCCACCTTCTACCTCTCTCAGGCCGCCGACGGAGCCATGGTGCTGCACTTGTGAGGCACCCCTGGAATGGACATGTGGGCATAGGGCAGAGGCAGCAGGTCCTGCAGCTCTGCTTCTGGCATCCGGCTTCTGAATCCGGGTGCTCAATAAATGTGTGCCTCCTACTGTGGTGGCCACCTGCCTTTAGAGGTGGGTGTGTGCTTGGGAGGGGCGGTCAGAAAAGGGGGCGCTGCTCCAGGCTGGCACCTCTCAGGCCTGTGAAGAATAGCCAGGGCAGCTAAGCAGTAGCAACATCTTTATTAAGTGCAGAACAAAAGCTGAGTCTTTGTGCCAGTCCCAGCTCTTTGGTTACAAATGGGTTTGGACCCAAACAAAGGGCAGTCAGAAGGGCCTTCTGGATCCTCTGCCCCCCTCGTGCTCGACACAGGACACCTGTCCCTGCTCTGTGGCCAGAGGTGCTTGTTCTGTGGTCAACATGTGGGGGCTAAGCCCCTAGGGGGGACCAAGGATGGAGTAGCTGAGGAAGGAGACGCTAGCAAGACAAGGCAGGGAGGGAGCCCAGGTTCCAGGACCCTGCAGAGGTTGTGGGGTTCAGGTTTGGAAGAATTGTTGCTCGACCTGGGCACTGAGGGTTCCGCTGGTGGTCAGTGTCCGGCTCACAAACTCCTGGGTCACGTGCCGGGTAAGGGAGCCTCCTGCCTCCAAGTGCTGGGACCCCAAAGCCAGTCCATCTGCAAGGGGGGAGTTTGGAAGGTCCTGATTGGGCCCCTGCCCCTCTCTGTACTGACTCTGTGCTCCCAGGAGCCAAGGTCCCCTGTCCTTGGTGACTTACCCATGAGGAAGGGCTCTGTGGAGCTGGTGTGGGTGGTGGTGATGGTGCTGTATTCACTTTGCAGTGGGTTCTGGAAGAGCCCGGAATGGCTGCCCAGCTGTGGGAAGGGTCCTGGAGCAGGCAGACCCACCAGTCAGGGGATAGTGCATGAGAAGGCGTAGGCAGAGAAGGGCTGGGATGAGGAAGGGGGACCACCTACCTCCATCCTGGGACTCAATGGTGATGATGCCCTCGCGCTCTGGCCCAAAGCCCTCAGTCGTCCTGGCCTGTACCTTAAACTTGTAGGGCACATTCTCACTGAGGCCGGGCACCGTCAGCCTGCTCTCAGGGTTGTCTCCATCCACCCGGAATGTGGTGGCTGGTCCTGCATGCGGAAGATACCTTCAGTCCCCGGGGTGCTGTCTCACCCTTCCACACCCACACCACCTCCATCGTGGGCAGCACCTCCTCCTTGGGCCATCTCACAGGTCACCAGGTAGCCGAGGATATCTCCATTGGGCCTCCGTGGCCGCTCCCAGCTCAGCTGCAGCGAGTCAGGGCTCAGGGCGGTGAACACTAGCGGGCCTGGGGCACTGGGAGTGCTCAAAGTAAAGGCAGAGCCTGGGAGCAGCAGGGGTAGAATGTCAGTGGGTGAATGGGTGGTGAGCAAGAAGGCAGCCTCTGTGAGGGAAGATGGCTCACCTGGCAGGGGGCAGAGGGGGCTCTGTGGGTGCACCTGTGACTCAATGGTGATGACACCCTCTCGCTCTCGGCCCCAGCCCTCCTGGCTCTGGGCGCGCACACGGAACACGTAGGAGTGGTTGGGCAGGAGGTCTTCCACCACCACTGACGTTTGGCCTGGGTTGGGGATGTTGAGTCGATGCAGCTCGCCTGGGAGATAAGATGAGGGCAGACAATGGGAGGGGTTTTACTCCTACCCCTGGGCTGATCTTCCCTTCCCTAGGCTGCCATCAACCCCTGGTCACTCACTGAGGTCTGCCTGGGGTTTAGGTACAGTATGGTGTAGTTGGTTGGTAGGTAAATGAGTGGAGGGCTGAGGATATATAGCCCAGGGGTAGGAGTTTTCTTGCTTAGCATGCACAAGGTCCCGGGTTTGATTACCAAAATAAATAAATAAATAAAACAATACACAAACATACACATGTGCATGGACTCTGAGTCCACCCATGTCCTGGTCAGATCCTGTGCCCGGATGCAAGACCTGGGGTTATGCGCTTCAAGTGTCTGCATGGGCATATGTCATTTCTCAGTTCTCACAAAGACCACTCAAGACCAGCAGAGGCTCCAGGTCTGAGGCCTTGTTAAGCAAAACCTAGCATAGGAAATGACTTAAAAGAGGCCCAAGGAAGACGGGTGTGGTGGCATATGCCTTTAATCCCAACACTTGGGAGGTAGAGGTAGGAGGATCGCCGTGAGTTCCTTTTAAGGCCACCCTAAGAATACATAGTGAATTCCAGGTCAACCTGGGCTAGAGTGAGACCCTACCTTGAAAAATAAAACAAAAAAAGAGGCCCAAGGAGATGGAGGAAGCCTCAGCTCAGGGGATAGGGTCAGAAGCGGGTAGGGCGTTCATGCTCAAGGGATTTGGACAAGTTCCTCGCCCAGCTGCGATGTTTGTATATCATCCGTGGGGCCCAGCCTGGAAAGCTTGCAGTCAGCAGTCACCGAGCCTCACCGCCATTTAGTAGCTGGTACTCCACGCTGTAGCCCAGTAGCACACGCTCACACTGTGGTTCCTGCCAGCTTACTTTCAGAGACGTGGGCCCCAGGGCGGAGAACACCAAACGAGTGGGTGTGTCAGGCACACCCACAGTTCCATGGGAGTCTGGATATGGATATAGAGAGCTATAATCAGTCTTAAGTTTAGGGGCTGGGTCACAGTGTACCCCTCATTCACTTGGCAAGCTTGTACTGGAGTGGACACCCTGTAATACCCTGTCCAAGTTTCCCAGCCCCTCCCACACAGCCTCCGAGCTCTGTGCTGTGTATCTGCCAGCACCCCCCCCCATTTCTCACGCAGCTCCAGCTTCACACCCCAGAAGGGCAGAGGCTGTGTTAGGCTTCAGCACTGATGAGGGGAGGGCAGTGGTTAGCTTCTGTGTTTGGGCAGGGGTCCTGTGAATGGAATGACGCTGTGGCAGGGCAGGGCACAAGGCTGCAAATGGTGGCTGGCTGGATGGCAGATGGAGCAGATGAGCCAAGAGAAGATGAGAACCACCTCTGTACTACCTGGACCCCAAGAGGGTGGTGCTGGCTGCCCAGCCAGGATTATAGAATCTGGTGAACCCCTGGAAGGGAGGAGCCCCTTCATCTGAGCTCGACTCCAGGACCCCAGGGCCCAGGACAGCGGAAGCCTGCTCCTCCCGTCTTCCCAGATGGGAGGGAGGCCTAGGGCAGGACAAAGCAAGAGTAAGGGGTGGGGGTTGGGAACATGCTGCACATCTGTGTGTGCACGTTGGCAGCTGAGCCTCCAGGAGCTGGGAGGAAGGTCAGTGGATGGGGCCAGGTGGGCAGGGTCACTCACCCTGGGAGGAGAGGGAAGTGAGGGTGGAGTAGTCCCGGGGCAGAGTGGCTGAGTGAGAGTGGTCTGTGCGGGTCAGAGAGTGGTAGTCCCGTGTAAGGGTGGAGGATGTGCTCAGCACGCGCTGGGACAAGTGTGGGCTCAGGTGGGTGCCGTAGGCTGCATTGGCTGCAGTCATCCTGTGCAGGGAGTTGGCGCTGCCTGGGAAGGCAAAGTCCATCCGGCCGTTCACCAGATGCTCTGCATGGAGAGAGAGGTCATCAGTTAGAACTGCAGCAAACTAGGCCTATGGGGTAGGGGGTACCCTGTCTCCCTCAAATTACAGAGACGCCCTGTGCCCCGCTCTCCCCAAAAGGCTTTTTCTTCTGACGGTCCTCCACGTGAACACAGTCAGCCACAGCCAGGGAACTTACTCCCCAGCCGCTGGCCTGGCCCTAGGGAGAGCCTAAACGTGCCTTTCAAGTCTCTGGAGGCCCTTGGGGGGTATTTCCTTAGGTACCAGGATTTTTTCCCCCTGGACACAACGGACTACAGAAGCGGTGTGCCCACAGTGGGGCCGGAATGTCACGGAGGTCACTGCCTCTGTCCTCCCCATGGAGAACCTAAGCGCCTGCTCCTGGCACCCTGTGGCTCCAGAAGCTTGTGTGCGTGCAGTTGTGGGTCCTGGCCCCGAAATGGAGACCCTAAGGCCAAGCGAGTATTGGTCCAGGTCATGGGGCGGCGAGCCTCGGCAGGATGGGACGGGACCAGGCCAGCGGTCACCTCCCGGGGGCCGGGGCGTCGCGCTGCGGGTCTGGCCGCCGCCCTCCCCGTCCGCGCCCCCCGCGCTGCGGCTGTCGTCGGAGGAGCGCCCGCTGCTGGCCGACAGGCGCGGGATGAGCTCCGGGGGCAGCCGCCACGTGATGCGCCGCAGGTCCAGCTCCTCCCCCAGCAGGGGCTCGAACTTCCAGCCGCAGCCTTGGGAACAACGAAGGGCCGCGTTGGCACCGCCGGGGGCGCGAGGCGGCGGCGCCCGGGAGAGCCGAGTGGAGGAAGCCGGTGGCGCCTCGGCGGAGCCCGTCCCCCCAGCTCTTGAGTCCAGGGGTGTGGGTGTCTGCACTGCAGGGACAGGGAAGCCCGGCGACAGGAGAAACCCTCCCCTGCTAGAGCCTTTCCATAGGAGCGAGTGCAGCTTTGCACACGGCTCAGGAGCAAAGACGGGCCACTAGCCTGAGACTTGGGGGACCCTGGCCGCGGTCACCCGCTATGAAGTTCCCCTGATTATTTAACCAGTGCGAGTCTGTTTCTCATCTGTCCAATGGCGAGCGATCTCGCCCCTAGTAGCAGTTAAGCAGGGACTCCTAGCTCTTACAACTGTCCCACCCTCAAAAGCAGTTTAGCTTCCAGCTCTCAGGATGCAGACACAGAGAATCTGGCAAGTTTGAGACCAGCCTGGTTTACATGTAGCGACTCCAGGCCGCCCAGGGCTACTTTCTCAAGACCCTTTGTCTTAAAGTCCCCTTTATCCCTCCTCCTCCCCCGCCCACACACACACAAAAAAGAGTTTAGCAAGCCCAGGTTCTGCCGGGTGGGGGCAGTGCGTGCACACTGGAGACCTTGGGCAGATAGAGACACGAATGATAAATTATAATCGCTCCCTACAGGAATTTCTACTTGGAGACTTTGTGTGTGGTTGGCCCCCGTTTTACAAATCAGAAAACAGGCTCCGTGGGTGTAAGCAGACTCATCTAGGGTTCCACCGTTGAGCTAAAAGTTGGTACTTAGAACCCCCAGAAAAGAGCTGAGGGCTCTTTTCGTATCATATTGTACAGGTCCTCAAGGGGGAATGAAAAGAGCCAAAGGGTGTGTCACTATTTCACTGATTTTCCATCTTTATCAAGGATGCAGAAGGGTCTTGAGCCATACCACCTGGTCTCACATAAGCCTGCCCCTGAGAGGTGCCCAGTGTCCTGACCACGGCACAGCTGGCTGGCGAACCTGCTGCAAAACTATCATTCTGCGTGGTGCAAAACTTTAATCCCAGCACTCGGGAGGCAGAGGTAGGAGGATTCTGTTGAGGCCACCTGAGACACAGGTCAGCCCTTTGTATACTACCTCTGAGAAAAAAAAAAACAAAAAAACAAAAAACAAAAAAACTATCATTCTGTGTGCACAACCCTTTGTATACATGCACCAGCCTGTGCGCATCTGTCCCCTAGGCAAACGAATGTTCATGTGTGCATATGTGGATGTGTGGTCTACAACAGCTCTGTCCTCTCTGTGTACTCAGTGCCTAACTATAGGCTCTGGATATTGTGTGAGGCTAAGAGGAGACCCGTATTGACCTCTGGCACTTACCAGTCCCTTTGTGCTCTCTGGACACCAGGGGCAGCCCCACCCACAATCCCACCTTCCCATGGCAGAACCCACTCACCAGTGTCATCAGAGACGCTGGGTCTCTGGCTGCTGGCTGGGGAGCGCAGAACATCGTCACTGTACATCAGGAAGCTGTCGTAGTCTTCCCCGCCTTGGGCGTCCACGATAGGGATGTCAGGGATGATAGGGACTGAAAAGGAGGGGGAGGTGAGCCAGGACCCCAGCCGATGCCCCTTGTCCCCCCAGCCTGCCCTGCACCTCCTCAGCCATCACTCACTGGACATGGGCCGCTTGGGCTGGGTGGCCAGGTTGATGATGGCCTCTCGCTCAGGCCCCCAGCCTGCCCCGTTGCGTGCTTTCACCGTGTATCGGTACGGCTGAGACTCTCGCAGGTTCTCAATGAGCAGCATCCGGTTCTTAGGGTTGTCCACCAGCACCTTCTTCATGGGCCCGATAGGTCCTGGGGTTAGGGAGAGTACTTCAGAGGGATCACCCAGGTTTCAGCTTGGTCCCACTTCCATCTATGATCTAGCGGGATGGCTATACAGCCCTGCACTGGCCCTGGGTAGAGCTGGGAACCTGCAGCTGCTGAGTGCCTGTCACCTGCTGAGTCCTTAGAATCTGGTGTGTGAAGAGCTTAGGGACGTGTCACCAGCTCTTTCCAAAGGACTCTTTACAAGGTAGCAGAACCAGCCTTCAACCTAAGGTGACTATCACCACCTCGTATACCCTCATACAAGGTGTGCATATGTAGACATGTGCCCCACAACAGCTCTGTCCTCTCTGTGTACTCAATATCAAACTATGGGCTCTCCACCAGCCCTAACCAAGGTGACTGCCACCACCTCCACCTATTGGAGGTGGTCCTGTACAGCACCTCCACACGAGGCTTGCTTAGTTAGGCAGGGGTGCTTCCAGGGTGACACCCTCCCACCCTGTGCTCACGGCCAACAGCCCAGCCCCCAATTCCATGCTGAGGAGGATCAGGACTGGCAACATCACATTTGTGATGGCAGAAGTCAGTCAGTCCTTCACTCATGCTCCGGGAGAGCAGAAGGCCACCGCCCCAACTGCTCTCTCAGTGACTTTGTTTTGTTTGCTTGTTTTTCAAGGTAAGGTCTCGCTCTAGTCCAGGTTGACCTGGAATTCACTATGTAGTTTCAGGGTGAGCTCAAACTCACGGCGATCCTTCTACCTTTGCCTCTCCAGTGCTAGGATTAAAGGCATGTGTCACCCCCGCCCAGCTCAGTGACTTTTTTGTTTTGTTTTGTTTTTTAATTTTATTTTTTATTTTATTTAATTTTGGAGAGAGACACACACAGAGAGAGACAGAGAGGGAGAGGAAGACAGATAGAGATGGGCGTGCCAGCAGTCTCTCAGCTGCTGTGAACGAAATCCAGATGTGTGCGCCCCCTTGTGGGCAAGTGCGGCATTGCGCCCTTGCATGACTGCATCTGGCTAACCGTGGGACCTGGAGGTTGGAACCCTGGACATTGGAACCAGCGTTCTTAGGCTTAGCAGGCAGGCGCCTTAACCACTAAGCCATCTCTCCAGCCCCTTTTTTTGGTTTTTTGAGGTAGGGTTTCGCTCTAGCCCAGGCTGACCTGGAATTCACTATGTAATCTCAGGGTGGCCTTGAACTCACGGTGATCCACCTACCTCTGCCTCCCAGTGCTGGGATTAAAGGCATGTGCCACCACGCCTGGCATCAGTGACTTTTTTTTTTTTAAAAAGCATTTTTATTTATTAATTTATTTGAGAGAGAGAGAAAGAGGCAGAGAGAGAGGGAGAGGGAGGGAGAGAGAGAGTGAGAGAGAATGGGCACACCAGGGCCTTCAGCCACTGCAAGCAAACTCCAGACACGTGCACCCCCTTGTGCATATGTGTGACATTGCGTGCTTACATCACTGCACCTGGCTTACATGATACCTGGAGGTTTGAAAATGAGTTCTTAGGCTTTGCAGGTAAGTGCAGGTTAGTGCCTTAACCGCTCAGCCATCTCTCTCCAGCCTTGCTCTTAGTGACTTTGAAATAAATTCCAGGCACTGACCAGGCATAGAAGGATGGGGCCCATTTTGTCAGAGATACCAGGAACCATAGAATGCACAGAGATCAGGGAATCTCTCAGTTTCCCAAGATGTCCAGAGAATTCTGAAAGGTGACAACTTCCCTTCTCTTCCAGGACTGGGAAGAAATAGTTCTGCCAGGTGCCCTGGTCTCCAACAGTTGTCAACTAAATTGTTGAATGAAATATTATTTTGTTTTGTTTGTTTCATTTCGTTTTTCAAGGTAGGGTTTTACTCTAGCTCAGGCTGACCTGGCATTCACTGTGTAGTCTCAGGGTGGCCTTGAATTCATGGTGATCCTCCTACCACTGCCTCCCAAGTGCTAGGATTAAAGGTGTGTGCCACCACGCCTGGCTGAATGAAATATTCTAAAAATAAATAAAGATGTATGTGAAATTCAGGGTATCCTATTTTTTTTTTTTTTTGAGGTAGGGTCTCACTCTAGCCCAGGGTGATGTGGAACTCACTCAGGCTGGCCACAAACTCATGGCAATCCTTCTACCTACCTCAGCCTCCCAAGTGCTGGGATTCTGGAGACAGAGGCAGGAGGAGCGCCTTAAGTTGAAGGACACCATGAGACTACAGAGCGAGTTCCAGGTCAGCCTGGGCCAGAGTGACACCTTACCTCAAAAAAAAAGAAAAAAAAAAAAAGAAAAAAAAAAAAAAGAGTGTGCCACTATGCCTGGCTTCTGTGTTTTTTTGTTTTGTTTTTTGTAGGGTCTCACTCTGGCCCAGGCTGACCTGGAATTAACTGTAGTCAGGGTGGCCTTGAACTCACGGCGATCCTCCTACCTCTGCCTCCCAGTGCTGGGATTGTGCGCCAAGCTGGTCTTGTCCAAGCTGGTTTCTTTTTCTTTCTTTTTTTTTTTTCTTCCGAGGTAGGGTCTCACTCTAGCTCAGGCTGACCTGGAATTCACTATGTGGTCTCAGGGTGGCCTCGAACTCATGGTGATCCTCCTACCTCTGCCTCCCAAGTGCTGGGTTTAAAGGCGTGCGCCACCATGCCTGGCTTTTTTTTACTTTTTTTTTTTCTTTTTGGTCTTGAACTTTTGAGTTCAAGTGATCTTTCTCATATCCTGCTAACTCTGTTGTCTCTACTCAGGCCCTAAGAGAATCATGTAAAGCTGAGTCACTTTGGTTACCTGTAAGAGAAGGTGTGTTATAACCAATGACTTTAGTGGACATGTGAAATCCCTTGGAATGCACCCTAGCACAAATCTGACAGAAAACCTCAAGATGCCTCAGGCTTATCCACTGACTGGGACAAAGGGTCTGAAGCGCCCAGGAAAGTCCCTTTCTCTAGCTCATTGTCCCTCCCCTTTCACAGTGGCTTTCCCTGGGGTCAGGAAGGGGGCTGGGGGACCCGCTCCTTACGGTTGTCCTCGTTGACCAGTCCATAGCAGACCTCATAGGCGGTGATCTCGCCATTGGTCTCAGCTGGCTCGGCCCAGCTCAGCTGGGTTACCGTGGAAGAGACCACGTTGAAAGCCAGACGCCCTGGCTCACTGGGCACTGAAAGGGAGTAAGAAGATCTGTCGGTGGGTCCGTGGCAGAGAGGGGAGGGCATCCTGCCAGCAAGGGAGCTGGAGAGGGTGAAGAGATAGGACAAGCGCTCACCTTCCTGGTGGGTGCGGCAGGACACCAGAGAGCTGTAGGGACCCTCGCCCTGTGCCCCGTAGGCACACACCTTCATCTCATAGTCACAGTATGGATACAGGTTCGTGAGCTCCACAGAGGGCACCTTGCTGTCCAGCAGGTGGGCTTCAGCCTCGGAGTCACCCTGGACCCAGTACTTCACCTGTGGGAGGAGCCATTCACGAGCTTGTCTCTACTGCCCCCTTTCCCCAGATGAAACACTGGTGCTCTGGGGGCAGAATGGAGGGTATCTCACACAGCAAGGAGGGCCCTATTCCAGGGAAGGAAAAACAATGCCGGGACATAGAAAAGTTCTTTTTGCCCACTGGTACCAATCATGTCCTCCTCCTCCCTCGGGGTGGCCCAGCTCCCGAATGGGTGGTGGGTGCCAGACCTCCCTATTAGCCCCTCACCTTACCCTGTACCCCATTGGCTTGCCAGGAGGTGGCAGCCAATTGAAATGGATCTTTCTGGACCCAGCGGCCTTGGCATTGGGGTTCTGTGGAGCGCCCAGATCTCCATGGGGTAGTGATGGAGAAGAAAGGGACTGATTTACGAAGTTCCGGTCCATTTCATCTAGGGTTAGAGCAAGGGGAGAGCTGGCTCAGGCAATTTTACCACCAGGAGACGCTCAAGCCTCAGTTAAACACCCAAGGCAACGAGACCCAGAGGATCCGTGGAGATGCTCCCATCTGCCCTTCTGGGTGCTGCTGTTGTCAACAGCAGCAGGGCAAGCTGGGTGGAGGCCCAGGGGGCTCTCTGGAGGAGTGACGCGAAGGTCTGACAGAAGCTAACTGGCTCACTCTTGACCCAGGGAGGGGTGCTTAAGGCTGCTTGGCCACGTGTCTTGGCCTCTAGTTGAGACTATGGCAGTCAACTAAAGGGCAGGATGTTTAGGGGAATTTGAATTGCAGAAAGTTTTTTAAGGCAAGGGTCTCACTCTAGCCAGGCTGGCTTCTAACTCATGGTAGTCTTCCTACCTCAGCCTTCTCACGGTGGCCTGGAATTCATGGTGATTTTCCTACCTCTGCCCCCTGAGTGCTGGGATTAAAGGCATGTGCACCACCATGCCCAGCTCCTTTTTTTTTTTTGAGGTAGGGTCCACTCTAGCCCAGGCTGACCTGGAATTCGCTATATAGTCTCAGGATGGCCTTGAACTCACAGTGATCCACCTACCTCTGCCTCCCAAGTGCTGGGATTAAAGGCGTGCGCCACCACGCCCCACCCAGCTACATTTTTTTCCCCTTGGTTTTTCAAGGCAGGGTCTCACTCTAGCCCAGGCTGACCTGGATGGAATTCACTATGTAGTTTCAAGGTGGCCTCAAACTCACGGCAATTTTCCTACTTCTGCCTCCCAAGTGCTGGGATTAAAGGCGTGTACCACCACTTTTTTTTTTCTTTCTGTGGGAACAAGTATGTCTTGATATTGCAGTGACACACCAATAGGCACTTGTTTATGTGAAGTTCACATTAGATTGAGCGTTCTTGTGTGTCTGATGATACTGGAGCCCCACTCAGAGGTCCCCTGTGTCTCTCTCCACGTGTCCACCCCTGACCTCTGGCTCTGCCCACCTGGCTCTCCGATGATGACAGTCGCTGAGTGGGGCTGGCCCAGGCGGGCCCCGAACTTGGGGTTGTTAAGTTGGACCTGGAAGCGGCGGCTTTGGCGGCCCCGCAGTAGAGAATCTACTTCCTGCAGCTCTAGCAACTTCACCCGCAGCTCCTTCCAGGTCTCCCCCGGCAGGAATAGCAGCTCGCCCTCCACTGGGACATAGTCCTGGGAGTGGTAAGAATCGGGGGTCAAACCAGGAATGCGAGATGAGACAACTCAGAAATGACAGTCTTCTAGGAGTAGAGAGGGACACACTGGGTCATTGTTTCACACAGTCACTAGGGGACACAAAATGACTCATAGTTACACAGAACCTCCTGGCATCAAATCCTTTAAATATTAGCTTGCTTAATCCTCATATCTCTGAGAGCAGAGATGTTATTGCTTTGTTACAAATGAGGAAACAGCCCCATTGAGGATTAAGGAACTTGCCTAAACTCACGTAGGCAGTTGTTGCAGAGCTGGGATTTGAACTAAGCACAGAGATATAGGGGACACTCCTCAGAGTCCCCCACATAGTCAGAAAATTAGCTGTGATTACAGGCCTACCCAGGAGGGAAAGAACAGTCCCCCACATTGTAGCTCTGAAATCTTGGGTACTGCCAGGCCTCAGTCCCTTCTTGCAGGGTAAAGTGTTTCAGCTTCAGCCTCTCTTTCTCCCCACCCCCACCGTGTGTGTGTGTGTGTGTGTGTGTGTGAAGGGAAGAAAAAGGCCTTTTTTACAAAGGAAGCGCCAGGTGACACTTCTAACAAACATTTTATTCCTGGCATGGCTGGCTAGGCTGGTGGCTGGGGGAGAGACCATTTCTTTCTTTTTTTTTTTTTTTTCGAGGTAGGGTGTCACTGTGGCCCAGGCTGACCTGGAATTCACTCTGCAGCCTCGGGTGGCCTCAAACTCATGGCAATCCTCCTACCTCTGCCTCTCAAGTGCTGGGATTAAAGGTGTGTCCTACCATGCCCAGTTCAGAATCCATTTTTCTAAGAATATCTTAGCTATCCTAGGTCATTGAAGGGTGGACAAGAATGGTCTGGGGCTGGAGAAATGGCTTAGCAGTTAAGGCACCTGCCTCCTAAGCCTAAGAACGCTGGTTCCAATCTCCAGGTCCCACATTTAGCCAGATGCAAAGTGACTCAAGGGCGCAATGCGGCACTTGACCACAAGGGGGCACACATCTGGATTTCATTCGCAGAAGCTGAGAGGCTGCTGGCGCGCCCATTCTCTGTCTTCCTCTCCCTCTCTCTCGGTCTCTCTCAAAAAAAAAAAAAAAAAAAAAAAAAAAAAAAAGAATGCTCTGAATAGGTTCCTGGCCCATCTAGGAGGAAATAGTCCCCTTGGCCTGGGTCCATAACAGAGATGAGGCCTCATTCAGTATGTCACTGTCACTGGCACTTTGGGTCAGCCACTCTTGGCAACGATGGCAGATGCATCCTTGTCTGGGGGCACCACTAGCATCCAAGGACTTGAGCAGTTGATTGCACTTGACCTGTGCTCTCGCCCCTTCGATGGAGCCTCACCCTGTTGCCTTGTGCTGTGTTGTCCTGTGTGCGGTAGGAGACCTGGGACTTGCCATTGTCCAGAATACGCCGGGTGACGGGAATGCGTGCCACCTGCTCGCCACGGCTGACCAAATACTCAGGCTGCTCAAAGGACACCACCCCGCTGGCTGCAAGGAACCGGGGTGCTGGTTAGAGGTCCTGGTCTCAATCCCTTCTCTACACCTTCCCTCCCTTAAGTACAACCCAGACTCCAGAAGAATGGATGGAAAAGACTTTCAGAAAAAGTGAGGGGCTGGGGCAGGAGAGATGGCTCAGATATACAAAGTGGTGCATGCTCTAGAGTTTGTTGGCAGAGGTGTGCCCTTTTTCTCAAATAAATAATTTTTTCTTCAAGGTAGGGTCTTGCTCTAGCCCAGGCTGACCTGGAATTCACTATGTATTCTCAGGGTGGCCTTAAACTCATGGCGATCCTCCTACCTCTCCCTCCTAAGGACTGGGATTAAAGAAAGGTGTGCTCCACCACGCCCAGCTAAAAATATTTTATTTTTATTATTTGAGAGAGAGAATGGCATGCCAGGGCCTCTAGCCACTGTAAACGACCCCAGATGATGTGCATCTGGCTTATGTGAATATTGAGGAATTGAACCTGGGTCCTTAGGCTTCACAACAAGTGCTTTAAACTCCTAAGCCATATCTCCAGCCCTAAAATATATATATATATTTTTGGGAGAGACAGAGAGAGAGAGGGAGAGGAAGACAGATAGAGATGGGTGCGCCAGCAGCCTCTCAGCTACTGCGAACGAAATCCAGATGTGTGCCCCCTTGTGGTCAAGTGCGGCATTGCGCCCTTGCATCACTTTGCATTTGGCTAAATGTGGGACCTGGAGATTGGAACCACTGGAGATTGGAACCAGTGTTCTTAGGCTTTGGAGGCAGGCGCCTTAACGCCTAAGCCATCTCTCCAGCTCTAAAATATTTTTAAAAGAGTACTTCTGGTGCAAGCACAAGTACTTGAGGAGGTCTGAGGGACCACTCAGCATTCAATCTCCAGCACCCACATCAACAGCTGGGTGTGGCCACACACATCTGTAAGCCCAGTCCTGTGGGTAGCAGAAACCAGAATCACCAGGGCTTGACAGGGAAGGGAGGACAAAGAAATAAAAGGCAAGTACCTCTTCCTGTCAGTGGAAGGGGGTGACCTGTGAAAATAGTTTGCTACTTTCTTGACCCCCAAATCCCCACAAAATCATGCGAATCAAGGGATTCAAATCTTTGTGTTCACTTTAAGAACACCCATGAAAGCCAGGCGCGGTGGCGCACACCTTTAATCCCAGCACTGGCGAGGCAGAGGTAGGAGGATCACCGTGAGTTTGAGGCCACCCTGAGACTACATAGTGAATTCCAGGTCAGCCTGGGCTAGAATGAGACCCTACCTTGGAAAAAAAAAAAAAAAACACCCTTGAAACCGCCTAGGCCATCAATGGTAGCATATCTGAAAAGCCACCAAGTATCTGAAAGATGTTACTTTAAAGAAGCAGTGTGTGCCATTCTGGCAGTACAATGGTGGATTTGGTAGGTATACCCACACTAGACAGTGGGGCTGGATACAGGATTGGTGCCCCAAACAGAGTACTGAATTTCTGCTGCACGTGCTTAAAATACAGAGAGTAATGCTGAACTTCAGCATTTAGATGTGGATTCTCTGGTCATTGAGCATATCCAGCCCCCAAGATGTGCCGCTGTACTGATAGAGTTCATGGTCAGACTAAGTAACCCGTCCATGAGCTCTTCCTGCCACACTGAGACGACCCTCACTGAAAAGGAAGATTGTTCCGAAGCCAGAGGAGGAGGTTGCACAGAAGAAAAAGATATCCCAGAAAAAAAAACTGAAGAAACAAAAACTTAAGGCATGGGAGTAAATTCAACATAAAAATAAATGGAAATGAAAGTAAAAAACAAAAATGGCAACAGGCAGAAAAAGATGGGCGTGGTGGCGCACGTCTTTAATCCCAGCACTTGGGAGGCAGAGGTAGGAGGATCGCTGTGAGTTCGAGGCCAGCCTGAGACTACATAGTGAATTCCAGGTCAGCCTGGGCTACAGTGAGATGCTACCTTGGAAAGAGAGAGAGAGAGAGCAGGCAGAAAGAACAATGGAGGGTTCTGCTTTAGCCATTGCAGGTGAGTGCCCCCAACCCACTGAGGGGGAGTGCATGGGCTGCTGCTGCATGGGTGAACACACACACACACACACACACACACACACACACACACACACACACACGTTGAGGGGCTGAAACAAGTTTAATAAGCACTGGGCAGGGAAAGGACTCAAGATATATAGCTGGCAGTCAAGGCTAAGCGTCCTGGAGCAGAGACATAGGGGGAGGCCCTCTGGATGCCAGGAGGTCTGTCGCCAGCCTCCACGGTGCAATGCCTTATCCAAGACCTCCTCTCAGTAGAGGAAGCATGGGCATGCTGACAGACGTTCTCAGGCTGGGGATGTGGCTAAGTCTAGAATACTCGCCTAGCACATGTGAGGGCCTGCATTACCCCAGCACCACAAAGAAGAAAAAGAGAAGAGAAAAAAGCAAAAGCTTCCACATATGACCAGGTGCTATGCAAAGAGAGATACACAGTCATGGCCTCCTTGAAGGGCCTGAGCCCATATTCCAGATGGAGAATCAAAGCTCACAGAGGCAGGCTGGAGAGATGGCTTAGCAGTGAAGGCGTTTGCCAGCAAAGCCTAAAGACCCTGGTTTGATTCTCCAGGTCCCACATAAGCCAGATGCACAAGGGGGTGCATGCGTCTGGAGTTCATTTCAGTGGCTAGAGGCCCTGGCGTGTCCATTCTCCCTCTCTCTGTCTTAAATAAATAAATAAATAAAATCTTTTTTAAGAATTAAAAACAAAAAGCTCACAGAGGTTAAGTGTCTAGCCCTGACCCCATGGCTTTGTTCCACTTGCACCTGGATATCAAGAGGACCAAAGAGCCCAGAGCCCACCCCTTTCTGCCTCCCTGGCCCCCACCCTGACTGACCGTGGTCCTTGATGACGGTAATGTTCACCAGGCGTCGTCCGAGGGTGGCCGTGCCCACAGGCACGTCGATGGCCTCCACCAGCAGCTGTTTCTCGTCATCATCCTCGGGCCGGATGAAGAGAGGCACACGCACATCCACCAGCTCCACACCCTCCTGGAACTCCACCATGCCCCGGGCATCTAGGATGGGAGTCAGATGGGAGTCTCGGGCTCCATGGGTGGGAAGGGTGGGGGAGCAGCACAGGGATCTTCTCACTCACCCTGCTCGGCAGTGAGGGTGTAGTAGCCAGGGGCCACCTTGAGCTCATGGAAGGCCCTCTGCTCCACCTGCTTCTCTGTCAGCTTCAGCAGGGTCTGCTTGGCTGAGCGGGGCGCCATCAGCACGGTGTCCACAATGGTGTGGTCTTGCCTGGTTTGGGAGGGGTCAAAGTGGGGGAGAGGGACGAAATGCAAGACAGTAGACAGTCTTCAGGACCAAGTAGTGCCAGACACCCATGCTGGCTACACGTTCCTCGAGCTGCAGCTGGA
This sequence comes from Orientallactaga sibirica, assembly GCA_036365145.1. Classification (NCBI taxonomy): domain Eukaryota; kingdom Metazoa; phylum Chordata; class Mammalia; order Rodentia; family Dipodidae; genus Orientallactaga; species Orientallactaga sibirica. Next base: position 7,815,432 of record JAEOAD010000013.1, read on the forward strand.
GCACCATTGCTCTTCTGATTCCAGTAAGGACCTTCTCATGCCCACCACACCCAGAAGGGTCTGGCCATGGGAAAGCGAAGATGCTTAGGTCAGACTGTCTCGGTTCAAATCCTGGCTCTGGTCCTTGGCAATTAGGTTACCTCAGGCAAAATCACATAACCTCTTTGAGCCTCAGTTTCCTCATCGGAAAATGGGAATAGCAGCAGGGCGTGGTGGCGCACACCTTTAATCCCAGCACTCAGGAAGCAGAGGTAGGAGGATCGCTATGAGTTCAAGGCCACCCTGAGACTACATAGTGAATTCTAGGTCAGCCAGAGTGAGACCCTACCTCGAAAAAAAAAGGGGGGGCTTGAGAGCTGGCTTAGTGATTAAGTGCTTGCCTGTGAAGCCTAAGGACCCCAGTTCAAGGCTTGATTCCCCAGTACCCACATAAGCCAGATGCACAAGGTGGCGCATGCATCTGGAGTTCATTTACAGTGGCTGGAGGCCCTGGTGTGCCCATTTTCTCTCTCTCTCTCTCTGCCTCTTTCTCTCTCTGTCTGTCTGTCACTTTCAAATAAATAAATAAAAATAAAACAAAACTTAAAAAAAAGTTAAAAACAAAAAAGAAAATGGGAATAGCAAGGATACCCCCCTCACAGTTGCCAAAAGGGTAGGCTGAGATGGGCAGACACCTGGAGCCCATGGTGAGCACCAGACGTGCTGGCTGGATCCCTGCTCACTTATGGCCACGGGCTGCCATTGTAGTTCTGCTGGCTGCATAGAGCCTTTTATCACACGCTCCCCACAAAAGGGCAGGACCCAGAAGAGCAGGGGGGAGCTGTGAGACCTGCTGGCCCATCTGCTTGGTAGCCTGCCTGCTGTTTAGGCTCAGCATGAAGGCATCTGCCCTCAGATAGGAGGGGCCCTAGGCTATGTCTGGTGCTGGGAGGGGAACTGGACTGTGGGCCTCTGCTGCCAGTGAGGGGCTGCTTGGTGGTAAGTGCTTCCCACTAGCATTTGTCAGATGAACAATCCAGGAAGGGAAGGAATGTTGACCCTAACCCATGAGGGATGGGGACATGGGGCCCTCACTTCCTATGGTCCAGACATGGCTGTGGAGCAGAGGCAGGAGATGGAGACAGAGGGGACAGAAATGGGGCTGTCTCACCCATGTATCTTCAACTCACTTTTTCCCAGCATTGGGCTGCTGCCTGTAGAGACAAAGAAAGGGCCATGAGCAACAAGGTCCCTGGGGTGGGGCATGTTCCCGCTGGGGGCTTGAATGAGCAGCAACTATGCAAACCCCGGAACCCTGGCTGCTGGCTAGAAGGGTTCAGTGTGGCCAGGCCCCACCCCCCCGACCTGGGGTCCCCCAGGACTCACCGGAACTTTGTCTGCTGGAGCTTGTGTGCACCGGACACCTGTCTGTACACCTCGTTCAGCTATCAGGCAAGGAAACACAGTGAGGCTGGGCTTGGGGACTCTCAGGGTTGGTTGTCACATGCCTGAGGGCTAAGTCCTCAGATCCAGGCTCCACTGCCACCCAGAGTGACCCCATGGCAGGCTCATGTCCAAAAGAACCCCTCTGTCTTTGCTGCCTGGAAAAGTCTTGGTTCCGAGACCACAGCCTTCCCATCAGCCCCATCACACCCACGCCTGGGCCCCACTCAGCTGCTTTGGGTCCTCACATTCTCCTCCACTTCTTGGCGCAGCTGGTCACATTCTCGAGTGCCGGGTTTCATCAGGTTCTCAGTGCAGAGGCGGGCAAGGCGCAGGGACAGCCCGTAGGGCACTAGGGGCAGGCAGGAGGGATGGGCGACATCAGTTCCCTGCACAGCGGGTATTGCAGAGGATCCTCCAGGATCCATGCTGGGAGCAACTGGTTGGCTGGGAGTCAGTGTGCCAGATAAACCCAGAGCTGAGGCTGTGGTGCTATCATAGCAGGGCTGACTAGTTTTCCAGCAAGCCTTAGGTCTGCACCCACTACTCAGGGAAAATGGGGATGGTGTGATTTCAGGTCAGGAATAGCACAGGAGATCCTAACGGCCCAAGGGCATGTCAAGAGCCTCAGCACCCAGCCCAGGCCCTCACCCAGCTCTGTGGGGTTGGTGCTGGCAGTGTGGGTGGCAAAGCCAGGCCGCTGCACGTTGTTGGTGATCTTCCAACGGACCGTGTCCCGCCCTTTGAGGTTCCCACTTCGTAGCATGGGTGTGTCCAGGTGGTCGGAGGCCATCAGGTCCGCCCTCAGCATGTAGTGGTCTTCCTTAAAGCCCACCATGTGACCTGCAGGGGAAAGGTCCTCAGCACTGACCCCTCCCTGGACATACTCATCCACACCCATCAGGTGAAACCCAGGGCCTCCCACCTCCTCTGCTCGTGGTCCCATTCCCACTTCTCCATCCCAATTTGGAGAAAAGACAGCTGAGCACCCACTGCCCATGCCTGTGCCAGGCCCATACCTTGGTTGCAGCAAGGGAGAAGTGCCAGGCAGGCCTAGGAGATAAGAGAGATAGGGTTGAGCCGGGTGTGGTGGCGGACGTCTTTAATCCCAGGTAGGAGGATCACTGTGAGTTTGAGGCCACTCTGAAACTACATAGTGAGTCCCAGGTCAACCTGGGCTAGAGTAAGACCTCACCTCAAAAAAAAAAAAAAGAATCAAGGGCTGGGGAAATGGCTTAGTGGTTAAGGCATTTGCTTGCAAAGCCCAAGGACCCCGGTTCAATTCCCCAGGACCCATGAAAGCCAGATGCACAATGGGGCACATGCGTCTGGAGTTCATTTGCAGTGGCTAGAGACCCTGGTGTGCCTATTCTCTTTGTCTTTTTTCAAATAAATAAAATACTAAAAAAAGAGATAATAATAAATAAGTAAAATAAAGAGATATGGTTGAGGCTAGGGTACCTGCCCCAAGCCAGGTAGGCCTCTCCAGGCACTACCCCCTGACACGCCTAACCCTCTTCATGATTCGATCAAAGACTCTTGGAACTGGGGAGATGGCTACTATCTCGGTTGTACCAATGAGTAAACAGAGGCATGGAGCGATTAAGTGACTTGCTTAAAGTCTCTCAGCTGGGACAGAGTCCAGGTAGCCTGGCTCCAGGGCTGCATCTCTAAGTGGGCTGCAGGGGAACCGCAGGAGGGAACTCACCTTGCAGCAGGCGCAGTACTTCCAACAGAGCAGCAGCAGCAGCGCCAGGAGCAGCAGGAGAAAGATGAGCAGGGGGATGAGCCACCAGAAGGAGCCGGGAGGACAGTCTGCAGGGAGGAGGGGAGAGAGGCGGTGTCCGTGTCTCTGCTCTGCTGCCAGGTGCTATGCCCCGCACCCACCCGCCTGAGAGCTCACCTTTCTTTCTGTGCACCAGGACGGTGCTGTTGGGCCCGGGGCTGCCGTCGCCCTCCACGGTGTAGCTGTAGGTACAGTCGTCGTCCTCGTCCCGGAAGGAGCAGTACTCCACCACCTCTTCCGCTGGATGCACAGACAGTCAGCAGGGCACCTAAGTCCCAGCCCTCCCTCCAACGTACCCTACAGCCTGGTGAGGTGCTTCCTCCTCTGTGACCCATCCTGCCCACCACAGGGCCTGGGGAAGAGTGTAATTACCCTCAAGCTGTGTCCTCCCCTGGTACAGGGACAGGGCAAGGAAGAGCTGCCCTCTCTGTCCAGTGGGGTGGTGTCAGCAGCATCACAGCCCGCAAATCTACCTTCCCCATTTCCCTGAGCTGGGTGTTTTCTATAAGCTGGGTGTCTAGCCAGTGTAGTTGACCTTCTAAGGGGGAAGCTGTGGACCCCATAGCCCAACTATGTGCCCTGTCTATGCCTCTGTTGTGGGTACACCCCACACCTGGCCTGGTGCCTCCTCCCCAGGCTCTGGGTCCCCTGTTCAGCTGTATGCTCTGGACCATCCTGCATGCTCACTGCCTCCTGCTCAAACGGTACATTTTCTGGGCTTGGCACCCCCTGTTAGGTTTTTTTTCTTTGTTTGTTTTTGGGTTTTGGAGGTGGGTTTCACTGTAGTCTAGGCTGACCTGAAATTCATTATGTAGTCTCAGGGTGGTCTCAAACTCATGGTGATCCTACTACCTCTGCCTCCCGAGTGCTGGGATTAAAGGTGTGCGCCACCATGCCTGGCCCTTCCCTACCTTTCTTAAGCTCATCTACCATCTTGACCTTGAAGCTGCACTGTTCACACGTGCGCCCCTTCTTCTCCCCAGTGCCCCACGCCTGGCACTGTACGCAGGAGCGTAGGTCTTCGCAGAGGCCCAAGCGGATCTGGGTGGGAATAGGAGGAGCACATAGGTACTGTGCTAGATGAGACCCATTCTCCAAGCCTGGTGTCCTAGGCCACTTCTTGTGACAACAGACCCAGTTCCTCCCTCCCACTCTCTCCTGTGCCTGGGGTTCTTATGACCACACCCCACCCCAGGGATCCTGGCCTCACCGCTGAGTAGTTGATCTCGCAGGTGGTGTCCGTGTAGAGCGACTGCATGTTGCAGTGACAGCGGCCGCACTCGCAGTAGCCACGCCCATTGCAGATGCCCTGGGACCAGAGGAGGCAATAGTGAGCCAGCTGTGTCCCATCCTTGCCAGCTCCCCTTTCCTCTTTTCACTGGCTTCCCTCTTGGAGAGGGTGACTAGGGTAGGGTTCCCTCTACTGCCCACACTGCCTGCTCCATGCCCAGACCTACCCCATTGCTGTCTATACAGGTGGCATTGCTGAGGGGACAGTCACAGCTGCGGCCCGTCCAACCATGTTCACATACACACTGTCCCATAGAGCAGCGTCCACGGTCTGTAGAGAAAGGAAAAATGGGAGGTCAGTGTTCACACGTGCAGTCCAAGATGCCTATCTGCTAGGGAGGGCCTCTGGGGACCAAGGGGAAAAGCCACCTTTTCCTCAATTTCTGGGAATCTCCTCCCCTCCATTCTGCCCTAGCGCACTCCCATTTTCTCTGTCTCTCTCACAAATAAATAATAAATAATAAACAAACAATCAAATAAATAAATAAAAGTAAATTCGAGGTCAGTCTGGGCTAGAGTGAGACCCTACATCAAAAACAGCAACAACAGGGCTGGAGAGATGGTTTAACAGTTAAGCACTTGCCTGTGAAGCCTAAGGACCCTGGTTCAAGGCTCAATTCCCCAGAACTCACATAAACCAGATGCACAAGGTGGCACATGCATCTGGAGTTCGTTTGCAGTGGCTGGAAGCCCTGGTGTGCCCATTCTCTCTCTCTCTGTCTGTCTGCTGCTCTCAAATAAATAAATAAAAATAAACAAATTTAAAACAACAACGAGGGCTGGAGAGATGGCTTAGTGGTTAAGGTGCATGTCTGTGAAGCCTAATGACCCGGGTTTGATTCTCCAGGTCTCACATAAGCCAGATGCACATGGCTCTGGCATGCCCATTCTCAATCTCTCTCTTTTCCCTTCTCTGTGTCTCTAATAAATAAATAAATAAAAATAAAATCTTAAAAAAAAAACCCAGCACTTGGGAAGCATGGTAGGAGGATTGCCATGAGTTTAATCCTGAGACACTTGTGAATTCCAGGTCAGCTTGAGCTAGAGGAGACACTACCTCGAAAAACCAAAAAAAAAAAAAAATCTATCTAGGCCACCCTGAGACTAGATTTTTTTTAATTTAAGGAGGTCACTTGTATTTCTTTTTTTATTTATTTTTTTTTTTAGACAGGGTCTCACTCTGGCCAAGGCTGACCTGGAAAACTATATAGTCTCAGGGTGGCTTTGAACCATGGCGATCCTTTTTTCTTCCCGAGTGCTGGGATTAAAGGAGGCCACCACCACTTGTATTTCTTTCTTTTTAAAAATATTTTATTTATTTAGTTGAGAGAGAGAATATGGGCAGGCTTCCTGCCACTGCAAACAAACTCCAGATGCATGTGCCACCTTGTGCTTCTGGCTTATGTGGGTGCTGGAGAATCAAAACTGGGTCCTTTGGCTTTGCAGGCAAGCCCCTTAACTGATAAACCATCTCTCCAGCCCTGGATTTTCATTTATTCTCCTCCATCCAACTACCAACTTGTCAATGTGCCCCCTTGTCTAAATTGTACCTACCTGACTATGTGCTCATGGCCTGGATCCCCAGCCCTGGGGGGATATGGAGGAGGCATAGTTCCGTGCCTCATCATTAGGAATGTTACATCTTTTTTTTTTTTTTTGTTTGTTTGTTTGTTTTGAGGTAGGGTCTCACTTTAGCCCAGGCTGACCTGGAATTCACTATGTCATCTCAGGGTGCCTCCAGAATACTGGGATTAAAGGTGTGCGCCACCATGCCTGGCTTTTTTTGTTTTTTTTCCTTGAGGATTGTTATATCTTTAAAGAGGGAGGAAAAAAGAATAAAAAAAGAGAATGTTTTCCCATATTGGGGTTGAACTGGGTAGTCTCCACTTCATGAGATGGAGAGTAGAAAAGGGGGATGCCCGCTTTGAGCTGCTAGAGAGAACCTTGAGGGAGTGGGAGTCTTAAAGCAGGAAGAATGCTGTGTGGCTGTCAGGCTTCGGGTATCAATGTTGTAGATGAGGGAAGGGACATCCAGATTGAGGTAGGGTTTGGGAGACGCATTCATGGAGGTGGGAGTGGGGCTGAGCGTGAATTTGGGGGATCCCACCCCCAACCCTGGTTCTCTAGACAGGGTCACCCTTGCTGTCCTCAGCACCAGCCAAAGCGTCGTGGCTCACCATTACAGAGGAATCCGGAAGTGCGGGGACACTGGAAGTTGTCATACTCGCAGAAGTGACCCTCGTAGCGGCCTTCGCCATAACACACACAGCGTCCACACTGGCACTCCCCGCGGCCTGAGCACGGCTTGTCCTCGCCCTCCCGCAGGCAGGGCTGTGTGTCGCTCAGTGAGCCCGTGGAGCAGTTGCAGGTCTTGCCGCTCCTGAGGGAGGAACTGGTCACTTGTGCACAGCTGGGGACGTAGGCTGGAGCTTTTACTCACCCACTTTACACTGCAGGACCCTGAGGCTCTGAGAGGGCTGAGTCAGGTCCAAGCCATGCAAGTAGCAATGAGACTCAAAGCTCAAGGTCCTGGTACCGCCTCACTAAGTGACCCCCCCTCAAGCGTTCATCTGACGTGCAGTGGCTCAAAGGTGGTGTTTTTTTTTTTTTTTTTTTTTCCCTTCAAGGTAGGGTCTCATTCTATCTCAGGATGATCTGAAACTCACTCTGTAGTCCCATATTGGCCTCAAACTCATGGCAATCCTCCTGCCTCTGCCTCCTGAGTGCTGGGACTAAAGGTGTGTGCCACCAGGAGGGTCTCACTCTAGCCCAGACTGACCTGGCACTCACTCTGTAGTCCCAAGCTGGCCTCAAACTCACAGCAATCATTCTATCCCAAAGGTGGCTTTGGTTTTGAGACAGGGTCTTACTAGGTAGCCCTGGCTAGCCTGGAGCTGGATACGTAGACCAGGCTAGTCTCAAACTTATAGCAATCTTCCTCTCTATTGCCTAATTTGTTGCTGGTACCTACCTGGTGAGGATGGGGCTCATGGCCTGGGTCCCCAGCCCTGGGGGGATATGGAGGAGGCATAGTTCCGTGCCTCATCATTAGGAATGTTACATCTTTTTTTTTTTTTTTGTTTGTTTGTTTGTTTTGGTAGGGTCTCACTTTAGCCCAGGCTGACCTGGAATTCACTATGTCATCTCAGGGTGCCTCCAGAATACTGGGATTAAAGGCGTGCGCCACCAAGCCTGGCTTTTTTTTTTTTCCTTGAGGAATGTTATATCTTTAAAGGGGGGGGGGAAGGAAAAAAGAGAATGTTTTCCCATATTGGGGTTGAACTGGGTGGTCTCCACTTCATGAGATGGAGAGTAGAAAAGGGGGATGCCCGCTTTGAGCTGCTAGAGAGAACCTTTAGGGAGTGGGAGTCTTAAAGCAGGAAGAATGCTGTGTGGCTGTCAGGCTTCGGGTATCAATGTTGTAGATGAGGGAAGGGACATCCAGATTGAGGTAGGGCTTGGGAGACGCATTCATGGAGGTGGGAGTGGGGCTGAGCGTGAATTTGGGGGATCCCACCCCCAACCCTGGTTCTCTAGACAGGGTCACCCTTGCTGTCCTCAGCACCAGCCAAAGCGTCGTGGCTCACCATTACAGAGGAATCCGGAAGTGCGGGGACACTGGAAGTTGTCATACTCGCAGAAGTGACCCTCGTAGCGGCCTTCGCCATAACACACACAGCGTCCACACTGGCACTCCCCGCGGCCTGAGCACGGCTTGTCCTCGCCCTCCCGCAGGCAGGGCTGTGTGTCGCTCAGTGAGCCCGTGGAGCAGTTGCAGGTCTTGCCGCTCCTGAGGGAGGAACTGGTCACTTGTGCACAGCTGGGGACGTAGGCTGGAGCTTTTACTCACCCACTTTACACTGCAGGACCCTGAGGCTCTGAGAGGGCTGAGTCAGGTCCAAGCCATGCAAGTAGCAATGAGACTCAAAGCTCAAGGTCCTGGTACCGCCTCACTAAGTGACCCCCCCTCAAGCGTTCATCTGACGTGCAGTGGCTCAAAGGTGGTGTTTTTTTTTTTTTTTTTTTTTTCCCTTCAAGGTAGGGTCTCATTCTATCTCAGGATGATCTGAAACTCACTCTGTAGTCCCATATTGGCCTCAAACTCATGGCAATCCTCCTGCCTCTGCCTCCTGAGTGCTGGGACTAAAGGTGTGTGCCACCAGGAGGGTCTCACTCTAGCCCAGACTGACCTGGCACTCACTCTGTAGTCCCAAGCTGGCCTCAAACTCACAGCAATCATTCTATCCCAAAGGTGGCTTTGGTTTTGAGACAGGGTCTTACTAGGTAGCCCTGGCTAGCCTGGAGCTGGATACGTAGACCAGGCTAGTCTCAAACTTATAGCAATCTTCCTCTCTATTGCCTAATTTGTTGCTGGTACCTACCTGGTGAGGATGGGTTGGTGTTTTGTTTTTTTTTTTGAGGTAGGGTCTTACTCTAGCCCAGGCTGACTTGGAATTCAGTATGTCATCTCAGGGTGGCCTCAAACTCATGGTAATCCTCCTACCTTGGCTTTCCAAGTGCTGGGATTAAAGGCATGCACCACCATGCCCGGACTTTTTTTTCTTTTTTTCTTGTTTTTCATTTGAGAAGGAGTCTTACGAGGTTGCCTAGCTCCCAACTCCTGGTCTCAAGCAATCCTCCTGCCTCAGCTTCCCAAGTAGTTGGGACTAGGTGGTACATGCAGGTGCCTAGCAACTGTCTAGAAGCTTTAAAAGCTCTTAATCCCAGCACTCGGGAGGCAGAGGTAGGAGGATCACCATGACTACACAGTGAATTCCAGGTCAGCCTGAGCTACACTGAGACCCTACCTCAAAAAACCAAAACCAAAACAACAAAAATCCTAAATCAGAGCTGATCTGATGGCACAGGTCTGTCCTAGGTGCACTCCAGCGCTTAGGAGACTGAGGCAGGATTGTGAGTTTAAGGTCAACTTAGGCAATACAGGAAGCTTCTGAGTCAAACCACCCTAAGCAGGGACCGTCCTAAATGCGTTTAACTGAATTCACCCAGCAACTGGGTGTACCACTCCTAGTCCTTTCCATGATCTGCCATTCCACCCCTATCTGGGCATACAAGACGTGCCCAGACATCCCCAGGGTGGCGCTCCCTTCACTCACCAGCCCTCATTGCACACACAGTGTCCGCACATGAAGTCTCCTCGATAGTGGCAGCGAGCTGACCGCTCCTCTTTTTGCTGGAATGAGACCACAGTGGGGTGTGTGAAGGGAAGGGATCAGGGCTTCTGGGAACCATTTATTTATTTATTATTTATAGACAAAGGTCTCATTATATAACTGAGACTGGCCTGGAACTTGTGGTTTTCCTGCCTCGGCCTCCCAATGCTGGAATTACACGCGTTCTGCATTATGCCCGATTTCTTCTGCTGGACTGAGGGGCCGCTTTCGAGGGAAGACCACCGAGGGCTCTGCCTTATCACTCAGGGTCCCCGTGCTTGGCAAAGCTCCTCCCTCCCACCCAGCAGTGCTGACGTACCAGCTCACAGGCGCACACATCACAGATGATGCCCACATCCATCTGGAGGCCGTCGGAGAAAGAGGGTTTTAGGTGGATGTTACCCCTCTGGTCCTCTTCTGCCAACTGGCACACATGAGTCCCATCCACATCCTCCACAGCCCGCAGCTGCACATCGTACGTGCCCTGAAGGGATTCGGCTGTCAGCCAAGGAAGGCCTGATGACCAGGGGCCTTGGTGCCTAATGCCCTCAACCTTCAGGCTTCTGGGGTGGTTCTGAGTCCTTGATCCACAGGTCTCTGCCCTTCCGTAGGGCTGGAGACTCCTTCCTTCCAGTCAAGTTACAGTGACAACAATGGCAGTAACAAGAGCTTCCCTGACTCTGAAGAGAGGCCGCTGGCTTATCTTTGTGACCCTTGTCTTCCCATGTTCTTATTTTACCCTGACTCTATGAACAAGGATATGGACAAGCTCATCCAAGGGGCTGACCATGGGGGATTTCAACCCAGGTCACTCGACCCCAAGGGCCACATACGTGCGTGCCCATTGTGACTAAAAGAAACCTCACCCTCTCTGTAGGGCACTATGCCCAACTACCTATCCTGCTATACCCACAGGAACGTACCACTTCTCCCCGCCTGATGTGAAAGGATCCAGTCTTGGTCTTTTGGAATGTCTTGGAGGTGACCTCTGTCCGAAAGCCTCGGGGGCTATCCAGGGCACGGATGTCCAGGTTGGAGCGAATGCGCTAAAGAAGGGCAGGTGATCAGTGGTCTGGGGGTGGGACTGGACTCACCCACCTTGGTCTTGCCTGGTTTCACCTCCACCCATATGAAGGACATATGTGAGTGTGTGGGGGGGAATCACACACAGTGGCAGAGCCTCCAAGTAACCGAGGGCTTTGCCCAAGTGAATTCCTAAGGCCCCTCTGGATGGCTAGAAAACCCTTAGTGGCCTACCTCAGTCCCCTTTCTTTCTTTCTTTCTTTCCTTTTTTTTTTTTTTTTTTTTTTTCAAGGTAGGGTCTCACTCTAGCTCAGGCTGACCTGGAATTCACTGTGGAGTCTCAGGGTGGCCTCGAACTCATGGCAATCCTCCTACCTCTGACTCCCAAGTGCTGGGATTAAAGGCGTGCGCCACGACGCCTGGCTCTTAGTGCCATTTCTGAACCATGATATGGACGCCCCTTACTCGTTCTCCTCCCCTCTGCCATGCCCTCCCAAAGGGTTTAGATTCCTCAGCCCATGCCGCCCTCACATAGAAGGCCTCTTCCAGCAGCTCCATGATGTTGGACGAGTCCTCCTGCAGCACTCCCAGTGAGGAGACGGGGAAATACGTGTGAAGCTTCTGCAGGAAACAACGCAGGGCTTGGGCTAAGCTGCTCCATATTGGTCTCCATTATCCCCACTTGACACATGGTGAAGCTGAGACCTGGAACCTGCCAGTGTGTTCTACAGCTTTCCCTCTTAGCCCCCCCCCATCTGCTTGGGAGGGGATTAGTGAGGGGATGGGCAAGTGGCCTTCCCACCAGGGCCCATTCTCAGGGGCCCAGAAGCTTCAGGAAGGAAGGGAGGGAGGAGGAGAAAGAGGAGTATCTGAGAAGTTTCACAGACCCTCCTGAGTGTTCCCTCCTGCCCAGTATGCCCAGGCCCCACACCTCATAGTAGCTGTAGGAGTAGTTGGTGACAGCAAAGATGGGGATAATGTTGTGCTTGGCGAGCAGGCGCACTAGCGTAGGTATTGATGGGTAGTCCTGTGTCTTGTATTGGGTGTAGGTGCCCATGGCATCCAGGTGGCACTTCTCGTCATTGCGGTTCATGATGCCTGCCAGCACGTTGGCACCATCAGCCTCATAGTGGAAGGCAGACTCGGTGGAGAACACCAACAGGTGGGTGCTGTCAGGGCGCCAACCGATCGCCCCCTGGGAAGGCAAGAAGGGCATGCCCATCAAGCAGGCTGCTTCTTGAGGACATACATCCCATTGTGGCTGGGAGAGGGAGTCCCAACATGGGGCCGGGTTTAAGCCACAGGATTAGTCACATGGACCATCATGAAAGATGCATGCGACAACATGTGAGTGATGACAGTGAAAACTGAAAGTAGTCATGGGGAAAGGAGAAAGAATGCACTCTGCAAGAACTGTTTTAAGTTCATAGGAAAATGTAAGGATTTAAACTTTGCATAGAGTGTCCTACCGCCCACTGTTGTTTTGAGCTTGCCATTTAAAAAGATATTTTATTTTTATTTATTTATTTGAGAGAGAGAGAGAAAGAGGGGGAGAGAGAGAGAGCGAGAAAGGGCACATCAGTCACTGCAAACAAACTCTAGACACATGCACCACCTTTTGCATCTGGCTTATGTGGGTCCGGCGGAATCAAACCTGGGTCCTTTGGTTTTGCAGGCAAGCGCCTTAACTGCTAAGCCATCTCTCCAGCCCTTGAGCTTGCCATTAAAAAAAAATTCATATATATATATATATATATATATTTGGGCATGGTGGTGCACACATTTAATCCCAGCACTTGGGAGGCAGAGGTAGGAGGATTGCAGTGAGTTCAAGGCCACCCTGAGACTACAGAGTGAATTCCAGGTCAGCCTGGGCCAGAGTGAGACCCTACCTCGAAAACAAACAAACAACAACAACAACAATATATATATGTAGTCTCAGGGTGGCCTTGAACTCATGACGATCCTCCTACCTCTGCCTCCCGAGTGCTGGGATTAAAAGTGTTTGCCACCATGCCTGGCTTTTTTTTTTTTTTTAATGTGAGAGTGAGAACAAGAGCAAGAGAGAGACAGAGAGAATTGGCCCACTAGGGCCTGCAGCCACTGCAAATGAACTCCAGATGCATGCACCTTTTGTGAGCATGTGTGACCTGGTGGGCTTGCATCACTTTGTGTATCTGGTTTACAAGTGGGATCTGGAGACTCGAACATATGTCCTTAGGCTTTGCAGGCAAGCACCTTAATCACTAAGCCATCTCTTCGGCCCCCAGCTTTTTGGTTTTTGGTTTGTTTTTGTTTTTTGAGGTAGAGTCTCACTGTAGCCCAGACAAACCTGGAATTCACTATGTAGTCTCAGAGTGTCCTTGAACTCATGGCAATCCACCTACCTCTGCCTCCTGAATGCTGGGATTAAAGGCATGCACCACCATGCCTGACTCAGCTTTTGTTTTTTTGAGGTAGGGTCTCACTCTAGACTTAGGCTGACCTGAGACACTTTATGTAGCCCAGGCTGGCCTTGAACTCACAGTGATCCTCCTACATCAGCCTCCCTTCCAAGTTCTGTGGACTTTTATTTATTTATTTATTATTTTTATTTATTTATTTATTTATTTATTTATTTTTGGTTTTTGGTGAATCACTCTAGCTGCTGACCCTCTGTAGGACTGGGATTACATCCTCCTACCTCTGCCTCGGGAGGCAGAGGATTAGGAGGATCATTGCTATTTTTTATTTTTGCAAGCTCTGGTGAATCATCTGCTCCCCTCTGTAGGACTGGATTACACTCCAGGTCGGGAGGCAGCCTGGTCAGCCTGAGACTACAAGATCCAGGTCAGCCTCAAGCAAGATCCTACCTCAAAAAAAAAAAAAAAAAAAAAGGGGGCTGGAGAGATGGCTTAGCGGTTAAGGTGCCTGCCTTAAGCCCAGCTGGTTTGGGAGGTTCCAATCTCCAGGTCCCAGTTTAGGATGCGCCAGGTGCAATGCCACCCTGAGACACACATAGATTTCATTCCAGGTCAGCCTGGACCAGATCCTCTCTTTCTCTCTTTGAGACCTGTGTCTATCTCCAAAAAAAAAAAAAAAAAAAAAAGAAAAGAAAAAAAAAGTTATTTAGGGCTGGAGAGGTGGCTTAGTGTTTAAAGTGCTTGCCTGCAAAACCAAAGGACCCAGGTTTGATTCCCCAGAACCCACATAAGCTAGATGCACAAGGTGGTGTATGCATCTGGAGTTTACTTGCAATGGTTATAGACCCTGGTGCGCCCATTCTCTCTCCTTCTCTCGAAATAAAATAAATAAGATATTTTAAACAAAAACTTGGATCAGAGTTGAAGGCCACTGAGATGGTCTGAGGGTTATAGGGAATGGGGTCCACAAGCCCACAAAGCCTCTTTTCTTTATTTATTTTGGTTTTTTGAGGTAGGGTCTTGCTCTGGCCCAGGCTAACCTGAAATTCACTATGTAGTCTCAGGGTGGCCTTGAACTCACAGGGCTTCTCCTACCTCTGCCCCCTAAGTGCTGGGAATAAAGGCGTGCACCACCATGCCCCACTCCTCAGATCCTCTTTGAGGGCTTCTGAGCCAGTGGCAGAACAAACAGGTCAGCAGCAGCTTCTACCCACACCAAGAAGCAGCAACCATAGCAGAGTGATTGACAGGGCCCTCCAGGTGCTCACCGTGCACACAGCAGTCTGCAGGATGGCATCAAAGCCACCTTCAGGAGCATCCAGGTTGCCTGATATCCGCTCTCCCTGCAGCTTGTTCCTGAACTCCTCCACGTCCTGCGTCAGGCTAATGACATTCTTAAAGGAGAACGGCGGGTCACTGTTGGGCCAGGGCTCCTTCAGCCTGGGCAGTGGTAGAAGGAGACAGACTGTTGGGGACAGTCTCACAACCCCAGTGCTCACAACTCATCTTAGCCACAAGAGAATCAGAAGTGCCAGCATGAGAGAAGGCGGGCCACATGTCCAGGACCCCCACCCATCCAGGCCCAAATCAGCCACTCACTTCTCAGGCCTCATATCTGTCTGAGGGACACTGACTTTGTCCACAAACTTGCCGAATCCAATGGTGTAGTCGCTGGTGAGCTTGCTCAGGATATCGGCTAGGATTAGCAGAAAATGGGGGGAAATCTGAGCCCCAACATCCCCGCATAGACATGGGGGGGGGTGGCGGGGAGCTCAGGCTGGCTCAGGAAGGAAGAGGCAGGCAAAAGGCCATTCTTTTTTTTTGTTTGTTTGTTTTGTTTTTCGAGGTAGGGTCTTGCTCTAGCCCAGGCTGTCCTGGAATTCCCTGTGTAGTCTCAAGGTGGCCTTGAACTCACAGCAATCCTCCTACCTCTGCCTCCCAAATGCTGGGATTAAAGGTGTGTGCCACCATGCCCAGCAAAAGCCCATTCTTTTTTGTTGTTGTTAGTAATAGAAATGGAGAGGTTTTTTGTTTTGTTTTTTAGGTAGGGTTTCACTCTAGCCCAGGCTGACCTGGAATTCACTATGTAAGTCTCAGGGTGGCCTCAAAGTCACAGCGATTTTCCTACCTCAGCCTCCAGAGTGCTGGTATTAAAGTGTGCCACCATGCCAGGCTCCCTTTTCTGTTTATTTGAAGTAGGGTCTCCCTCTAGCCCAGGCTGACCTGGAATTCACTATGTCGTCTCAGGGTGGCCTAGAACTCTCGGTGATCCTCCTACCTCTGCCTCCCGAGTGCTGGGATTAAAGGCATAGGCTACCATGCCCGGCTCTGGAATTCACTCTGTAGTCTCAGGCTGGTCTGGAATTCACAGTGATCCTCCTAATTCTGCCTCTGGAGTGCTGGGATTAAAGGTGTTGCACCACCATGCTTGATTTAGGGCTACTTTTTTTTTTTTTTTTTTTTTGGTTTTTCGAGGTAGGGTCTCACTCTGGCTCAGGCTGACCTGGAATTCACTATGTAGTCTCAGGGTGGCCTCAAACTCTTGGCAATCCTCCTACCTCTGCCTCCCGAGTGCTGGGATTAAAGGAGTTGCACCACCACACCCGGTTCAGGGCTACTCTTATAAACACTCTGTTCTTGGGGAAAATGGGACATCTAGAATTGTGCATCTAGCAATAGGGAGGCAGCTGGGCCACTGAAGCCGGTGAGGTGTGTAGATCTGACATCCCCACGGCCTTGTTGTAGATGGTGCCCAGTTTGTCAGGGCCAGATGGCTCTGCGTGTGTCTGGACCTTCTGTGAAATCCCAAGCAGTGTTCAGGGTCTGGTTGGGATCTATCTCTGAGGATAAAGGGACCCTGTGTGTGTGTGTGTGGGGGGGGTAGTGGGATTAGATGCTCTGCAGTTTTTTCTGGGGTACATGCAGCTGTCCTAAGTTTTAGCTTCCTGAGCCAGCTGGGTGAACCCTACCCTCCACCCATGCCATCTCCACAGTGGCCCAGTCGTACCCAGCCTCTGTCCCATATTCTTGAGGTTGGCCAGATCGTCAGACATGGAGTTGGAGAAGTCCATGAGGATATAGAGGTCCACGGGGCTCTCCCGCGGCTCAAAGACTTGGAACTCAAAGTGTTTTTCTTCACCGGGCCGCAGTCGGACCTGCAGACCTTGGGGGAACACCTGGCTCCGGTGCAGGGTGGTGTCAATCTGGGTCTCCTGGGTCCAAGGAAGTGGAATAACTTGCTAGAGGGGGGGTCACTCCGGCTGAGGGGGGGTAGCTTCTCAGGCCTGCTAAGGGGTACCATGACCCCCATAACCAGCCAGCCTTGCACATGGAGAGGCCAGCCCGCCACCCCCACTCCAAGCACCTCTGTGATCTCAAAGCTGCTCTTCATGAACAGTATGCTCTCCTGCTGGCAGCCCGCGGCCAGCAGCTCCTGCTGGGTGTTGCAACGTTGCTCCTTGAACAGCTGGTCAAAAGCGGATGGAGTCAGGTCAGGCAGTGGCTACTCCCTGACCTGTCCCAATCCTGGGTTTATTTCCTTCTGGGATTCCCGACCCTTGCCTCTTCTCCCGCAACCACCTATCCTGGGGCAGGGTGAGGAGGTGAAAAGGGTAGAGTTGACCAGAACCAGAGGTCAGCCATGGAGTGATGGACATGGAGGTCAGGAGGTAGCCTAGTCTGGCCTTTGGCTCAGAAAGGAAAGCCCAGCAGTAGCAGCAGCTCACCTCGTCCGTGCAGTACGCGCAGTCCTTGTCCACGCGGATACACTCGGTGCAGCTCTTCACCTGAGCTTTCTTGCAGCGGTTGGCTATTGAGTAGAGGGGGCAGACACATGGGGAGAGGCGCCCCCAGCTTTCTCACTTGAGAGAAGTGGGGATTCACGGAAATGGACTGCCCCAGCTAGCATAGCTGGGAATAAGCGGAGCCAGGAATTTCCACTCAAGTCTGGAGGGGATGGGTATTGGGGCAAAGATGGAGGTGCTGACCTTGATGATGGCTGGAACACCCTGGCTGTCCCCCACTTGACACTAACCCCTTGGGCCTTGCAAATGCTCCCATATTTCCAGGCCACTGTGATGAGTTGCGTCCACCATACCCTGACTTGGCTGGTCTCCCCATTACAGTTCAAACTTTCTGGACACCTGCCATAGGACTCCTCTGTCCCCTGAGCCTGCTCTAGGAAGGAGATTTTATCTGTCTTGTAAAAGGCCAACACACTGTAGGACCCCAGTCCAGTACAAGGCCAGCTACACAGTAGGTCAGTAAATGAATGAGGGAAACCCCAGTTTCCACAGAGGTTCTTGGGGTTTCCTTTCATTCTGACTAGTTAAAAGCAGCATAAAGTTGTGCGTGGTGGTGCACGCCTTTAATCCCAGCACTTGGGAGGCAGAGGTAGGAGGATTGCCTTGAGTTCAAGGCCACCCTGAGACTACATAGTGAATTCCAGGTCAGCCTGGACCAGAGTGAGACCCTATCTCAAAAAACCAAAAATAAAATAAAATAAAATAAAATAAAATAAAATAAAATAAAATAAAATAAAATAAAATAAAATAAAATAGAAGCAGCATAAAGCCCCACCGTGGGCATCAGTGTACATAGTAGGATGTCTTCTGGGCTCCAGGTCATAACTCACTGAGTTCAGTGATGGAGGAGAAACCCTGACTTACTGAGATTGTCAATGTTGTGGTGTAAACATTCCCATCATGGTCTCTGTGGTGGTTTGAATGAAACGTTTCCCCATAGACTTGTATATTTTGAGAGTGCTGAAGAATCCTAACCACTAGACCACCAGGGGAGGTGGGTTCTGTATGTATTCTGACCTTTTTGTTGTTGTTGTTGTTGTTTTTCAAGGTAGGGTCTCGCTCTAGCCCAGGCTGTCCTGGAATTAACTATGTAGTCTCAGGGTGGCCTTGAACTCATGGCAATCCTCCTACCTCTGCCTCCTGAGTGCCAGGACTAAAGGCATGCACCAACATGCCTGGCTCTTTTTTAAAAAAAAAAATTTATTTTTATTTATGTATTTATGAGAGAGAGGGAAAGAGAGAATGGGCACACCAGGGCCTCTAGCCACTGTGAACGAACTCCAGATGCATGTGCCACCATGTGCATCTTGCTTACATGGGTTCTGGGAATGTTTAATTACCTAGTTTGGTCCAATCACCTTCCTAGGCAATGTCACAGGCAATGGTGGTTTGAACTGTTAACCCATCTCCCTAGTCCCTGTAGTTTTGCTCTTTTTAAGGTGGGGTTTTTCACTGGTCTTGCCCAGGCTGACTTAGAATTCACTATGTAGTCTTGAACTCATGGCAATCCTCCTAACTCTGCCTCCTGAGTGCTGGGATTAAAGGTGTTAACCCATCTCCAGCTTTTTTTTTAAGGTAGGGTTTCACTCATGAATTCACTATGTCTTATTTTGAATACTCCTAACTCTGGTCCTGAGTGCTGGGTTGCAATTTGGGAAAGTTACTGGGTTTTTGGAGGAGGGTTTTGCTTGAGGAGGTGGTCAGTGGGGGCAGGTCTTGAGACTTTCTTGTCTTGCCAGTGCGATAGTCCAGCCACTCTTGTTGCTTTTCCCCTGCTGCTGTGACACGATGTGATGCCCCACCTGTCTGCCATGTTTCACCCGCCAAGAAGGAACACCCCCTTGTGACTGTAAGCTGGAAACAAACCCTTTCCTTCCACAAGCTGCTTCTGGGTGGGTGTTTTGTCCTGGCAATGAGAAGGTAACTGTTACGGTCTCTTTCAAGCTATGAACCACTTCCAACTGACAGGAAACAATTAATAGTTAAATGATAGGAGCTGGTTCCACCTATTTGCCAACTGGGACCACTCAGAGAGCAGCTGACGTGCCAGCAGTCTCTCCAATTCCTTTAAAACTTTCAGCTCCACTGTCAAAGCCTCAGTTCCTCCTCTGAGCAGACAGCTTATCTACCTAGACAGCCTCCTTTTCCCACACTAGGCCACCCAGCAGGGCGTCAAGTTCAGAGATGAAGGGCATGGATCCTCATGATCTCCAGCCTGGAAGGTGCATGGGTGTCCACTGATGAATGACAATATTGGAGAAGCCCTTGTGTGAGGGCCATGCCTTAACAGCTGCCTAGAGAGGGCTTCAGGGACATGTAGAGCAGACTCACCCATGTCTCCAGGAAGGCTGACACTCAGTAGTGCTGCCAGCAGCAGCTTTGCCCATGGGCTGGGATGCGGTCCTGCCATCTTCCTCCTGCAGAACCACAATGGACACATGATGTCTCTATAGTCCTGGCCCGGACTGGATCCCCATCAGCGCTCTGCCAGAGAGACAAGACCTTGTCATCGCACAGGTATAGAAATGGAAACTCAAGGGCTGGAGAGATGGCTTAGGGGTTAAGGCGCCTGCCTCCTAAGCCTAAGAACGCTGGTTCCAATCTCCAGCGGTTCCAATCTCCAGGTCCCACGATTAGCCAGATGCAAAGTGACGCAAGGGCGCAATGCTGCACTTGACCACAAGGGGGTGCACGCATCTGGATTTCGTTCTCAGCAGCTGAGAGGCTGCTGGCGCGCCCATCTCTGTCTTCCTCTCCCTCTATCTCTGTGTCTCTCTCAAAAAAAGAAAGAAAGAAAGAAAGAAAGAAAGAAAGAAAGAAAGAAAAGAAAGGAAACTCAAACAGGGCGTGGTGACTCATGTGTGAAATCCCAGCATTCAGGAGGCTGAGGGAATGGAGGTCCTTGACACTGTGCTGGCTACCAAGGGTGCCCACTGTGAGTGGTAGGGACCAGGAGTGTGATGCCTGTTTTCTTCACTGCCCCTTCTTGCCAACCCTGTAAGTGGCCACATGCCCCGAATGCCTCTGCACTATCTGCTGCTCCCTCTGGCCTTTGTGGACTCTGTGCTTCACACTTCACAGTGTCAGGTCTCTTGGTACAGGTCTCACAGTGGGGCAGGCAGGGCTTTTTCCATCCTGTGGACCCCGGTGGGCAAGGGTCAAGCTCTGCAGGGATCCAGTCACCCAACTAGGGGACTGCCTCTCTAGGGGCCTTGCCTGTACCCTCTTCCCGCTCTGTACTGGCTTTCTTGCCCTTTATGAAGGTGGCAGAGCCAGGAGGAGAGGTTCCAGCTGGAGGACGGGGCTGTCTGGGCTCTGTATTAACTGTAACTTCATCATTTCCCTGCCACCACCCTCCACCTAACCCCAGGTTTGACTTTTGAGAGCAGTGTGGGCCAGTACAAGGTTACAAACCCCTGCTGCTCACTCCCATACACGATGACAGTCTCAGGATTCCCGCAACCCATTTGGCTCACTATTAAACCATCTCAACGCACTAGCAACCATCCAGGTGGGCCTGGATAGATGGGAAGTGGGAAGCCTGAAGCCTTGGGAAGGAAAGAGGCTGGCCATAGAACTGGGGCCTGCATAGCAGAGGGCAAAGGCCAGGGCCACACCTATTCTTACAAGCCAGATCTCCCAGGGATCCAGACGAAGCCATGCCTAGTGGCTTTCCTCCTCTAATACTTTCTCAGCATCCCAACTTGTAAGGCTGAGATAGTTTTGGGACCTTGTGGACTGAGGTCCCTGCTCAGGTAAAGAGTAGGAAGGCAAAGTCCCCCTCCCTCTAAGGGATAGCCCCTGGAGCGGCAGACAGCAACCCCAGCAAATCCATAGCCAGAGCCAGGAGGGAGAAGCCACTCTTATCAGGGCAGCAGCTAGGAGGGAGCCTTGAGTCAGCCAAGGGGTGGCTCCTGGGGAAAATGACTTTCTTGCAACCCCGGGCATAGGCACCACACCCACATGCTACACAATGCAGACTTGGTCTCCCTGGGGCACCATTACCCAGGCAGGTATGGGCACAGGAGGGACAAGCCCAGTTCTTCTCACAGGCCTGGCACACAGGGCTGTAAACACAGCTAGGACAGGGACATGTAAGCCAAGCACTTCAGAACAGGATTGAGACGGAGTCCAGACAGGACCCGGTGGAGAGAAGCTTGTATGCGACGGTTTCCCAGACAGTCAAGGCACAGAAGGCGGCGGGGCCTCCCAATCCAGCAGCCAGAGTGGGGAGTGTCTAATGGGGACCTAGGAGCAGTACAAACCCTGTGAACCTCCACATCACACAGAAGCTGTATCACAGCAGTTAGGGAGGCTAGACAGACAGTGTTTTGTTGGACTCAACTTATGTTTAAAGAGTTTTAAAAGTAGTTGGCCATTTTAGAAACAATGAATTTTTACATAAAAGTTAGGAGATGGCTCAGTGGTTAAAGGTGCTTGTTTGCCAATCCTGCCTACCTGGGTTAAATCCCCCAGTACCCATATAAAGCTAGATGCAAAAAGTGGTGCATGCATCTCACATTCATTTATAGCAGCCAGAGGGCCCTGGCACACCCATACCCTTCTCCCCACACACTTGCAAATTAATAACAATATATATATTTTTTGGAGAGAGACACAGAGAGAGAGACAGAGAGAGTAAGAGGGAGAGGAAGACAGAGAATGGGCGCGCCAGCAGCCTCTCAGCTGCTGTGAACAAATCCAGACGCGTCGCGCCCCTTGTGGGCAAGCGCGGCATTGTGCCCTTGTGTCACTTTGCATCTGGCTAAACGTGGGACCTGGAGATTGGAACCCGGGTTCTTAGGCTTAGCAGGCAGGTGCCTTAACTGCTAAGCCATCTCTCCAGCCCAATAACAATATTTTTAAAATTGGGATTGACTGCTATTGAATTACATAGCCTTAGCAGTCTGGGCTAGGCACACAGGAAATCCCCCTCCTAAGGCTATCTCCTTTCCTGCTCTGTCCCCTATTGGGAGTCAGGGTTAGGAAGACACATCCCTTCCCTGCTGTCTGTCCTGTCAGCTGTCCTCTCTGCCCGCAGCCCCCTGGAGAGACTCAGCTTTCACTTCCTCAGCTCTGATGAGGACAGCTACCCTGCCACCTGAGCCAAGGCTTGTGTTCAGGGTGTGGCAAAGCCATGGAGGAGGAGGAGGAGGAAGAGGCCTGTCCCTGCCCTTGGGAGCCATCTGGAGCTCCCGAGCCACTGGGACAGCCAGAAGGCCACCCCAGAGGCTATGGGAAGGAGGTTACAGTGGTGACACCGCTGGATGAGGTCCTAAAAGCCTCACTAAGGAAAGGGACCTGAAGCTGGGTTGGGAACAGAGCAAGAGGCTGGCTGGGCAAGGACTCCCTACATGCCACATGCACTGGGGCAACACACAGCAGGCCCTTCCCAAGCAACCAGATAGGGCATTCGTTGCTGGCTGGTTGCTCCACCCAGTCTGCAAATCACAGAGGGGAGCAGTGCCCACCCCCCCCAGCACAGCAGGCCAGCCAGACCCCACAGCTTCTACCTACTCCTCCTGCACACGCACCCAGTACCGTCCTTCTTCTCCAGATCCTCTGCCCTTCTGCACCCAGTTGTCCCCCATCCCGGGCACACCCTGGCAGGCCTGGCACCTGTCCTGGCAGGATGAACGGAGGGCCTGCCAACCTTCAGGAAGGGAAAGGAACAAAAGCCAGGCAGTTTTGCGCGGGCTGCCCCATCAGGGAGAGTACTAACTCACTTTCCTCGCCAGCCTTGGAGTCCCGGGGGCACCGGAGCCGGCGGTGCGCCCTCCGGCGTGTGTGTCCCGGCGGGCGGGCGCGCGCTGGACTTGCCTGGGTTGCCGGCCGCTGCGTCGGGCAGAGCGCGCGGGCGAGCCGAGCGGGTCCGGAGGGCGGCGGGCGGGACCGGACGGCTTTAAGGGCCCGGCGCGCGGGCGGGCGGCGCAGGTAGGAAGGAGGCGCTGGTGAGTCAGGCCCGCCGCATTCCTGCGCGCAGCGCGCACCTGTCGGGGCAGGAGCCCGGGCCGCCGTCGCCGCAGCCGCCCGGCCCGCCCCCCGGAAAGGGCTGCGGCTCGCGTGGCGCCGGCCCCGAGGAGCCCCGGCCGGCCGAGGGAGGAGCCACCCCTCTCCCTTTGCAGCAGCCCAGACCCGAGCGCCCGCTGGCCTCCTTTCCCCTCCAGGCTCCCGGGCTCTGATGCCCAGGTCATCCCCGGGCTGGAGGCGGGCAGCCTGGGCAGTGAGCCCATCCGACGACCATCCGGGAGCGCAAGGTTGGGTCAATAGGGAGACCTGGATGCCAGGTCCCTGATCTGCTCGTAACCGGGTACTGTCTTCCTCCCGTACCTCCGCACATTGTGTTGGGGAGAGAGAGAGAGAGAGAGAGAGAGAGAGAGAGAGAGAGAGAGAGAGAGAGAGAGAGAGAGAAAGAGAGAGAGACTCAAACCTCCTTAAAATGTGAGTACTGGTGCCCATCAAGAGCCCTCCATGGAGTGTCACACACTTTCCCGACAAGCTGATCACAGAGCTGGCTCCATTCCTGCAGGCTCTAGCGCCTTTGGTTACCTTTCTCATGAGCAATGACTGTTCAGATGCCACAAGACCCCACTCACTCTCTCTTTTTAAATATTTTATTTATTTATTTACTTACTTATTCATTCATTCATTCATTCATTCATTCATTCATTCATTTATTGTTTTTCGAGGTAGGGTTTCACTCTAGCCAAGGCTGACCTGGAATTCATTATATAGTCTTAGGGTGGCCTCAAACTCACGGTGATTTTCCTACCTCTGCCTCCCGAGTGCTGGGATTAAAGACATGCGCCACCATGCCCGGCTTAATATTTTATTTATTTATTTATTTATTATTTTTATTTTTCGGTTTTTCGAGGAAATTCACTATGTAGTCTCAGGGTAGCCTTGAACTCACATGGACCTCCTACCTCTGCCTCCCAAGTGCTGGAATTAAAGGCTTGCGCCACCAGGCCTGGCTATTTATTTTATTTTCATTTGATAGAGAGAATGAGCACACCAGGGCCTCCAGCTACTGCAAACGAACTCCAGATGTGTGTGCCGCCTTGTGCATCTGGCTAATGTGGGTCCTGGAGAATTGAACTTGGGTCCTTTGGCTTTGCAGGCAAATGCATTAACTGCTAAGACATCCTCCAGTCCTAAAAATTTTATTTAGTTATTTTGAGAGGGGGGGCAGATAGAGAGAGAGAAAAATGGGCACACCAGGGCTCCAGCCACTGCAAATGAACTCCAGACACATGCACCACTTTGTGCATCTGACTTACATGGATCCTGGGGAATTGAACCTGGGTGCTTAGGCTTCGCAGGCAAGTACCTTAACCACTAAACCATCTCTTCAGCCCTTTGGCTCTTTTTTTTTTTTTCCTCTAGTCTCACCTGCTAACCAGGCCAGGCAGCCCCTTCCCCAAACTGGAAATCCAAGCCCACCAAGCTTCAGAACAAAGGAGTGGTTTCCCTGAAATTTAGCTAGCTTTATCTTTCTCCTTGAAGACATCATGCTGATGTCACAAGTTCCTGAGACTTCCATGTGTTCCCATTGTCCTAAGGACATGGCTTTTAATATTATTATTATTTTATTTATTATTATTATTTTTGGTTTTCCAAAGTAGGGTCTTGCTGTAGCCCGGGCTGACCTGGAATTCACTCTGTATTCTCAGGGTGTCCTCGAACTCATGGCTATCCTCCTACCTCTGCTTCCCTGATTGCTGGGATTAAAGGTGTGTACCACCATGCCCAGCTTTTTTTTTTTTTTTTTTGGTTTTTCGAGGTAGGGTCTCACTCTGGCCCAGGCTGACCTGGAATTAACTATGTAGACTCAGGGTGGCCTTGAACTCACGGCGATCCTCCTACCTCTGCCTCCCGAGTGCTAGGATTAAAGGCGTGTGCCACCACGCCCGGCTAGCCCAGCTTTTTTTAAAATAATTTTTTTATTGACAACTTCCAAAACTGTAGACAATAATGCATGGTAATTCCCTCCCTCCCCCCACTTTCCCCTATGAAACTCCACTCTCCATCATATCCCCTCCATCTCTCAATCAATTTCTCTTTTATTTTGATGTCATCATCTTTTCCTCCTATTATGATGGTCTTGTGTAGTGTGTAGGTAGTGTCAGGCACTGTGAGGTCATGGATATCCAGGCCATTTTGTGTCTGGAGGAGCATGTTGTAAGGAGTCCTTCCCTTCCTTTGGCTCTTACATTCTATCTGAGCCTTGGAAGGTGTGATAGAAATATTTCAGTGCTGAGTACTCCTCTGTCACTTCTTCTCAGCACCATGGTGCTTTCTGAGTCATACCAAGGTCACCGCCATCTGAAATAGAAGCTTCTCTAACCAAAAGTGAGAGTAGCATTAATATATGGATATGAGCCGGGTGTGTTGGCACACACCTTTGATCCCAGCACTTGGGAGCCAGATCAACCTGGGCTAGAGTAAGACCCTACCTTGAAAAACCAAACCAAAAAAACATATATATATACACAAACATTAAGAGAAGTGCTTACTGGGCAGTTTGGTGAACAAAATATATACATTTAGCTAGACACCAGCAGATGATACACCCCTAGGGCTCATAACTACCCCTGTTGTAGGTTTTCAGTATCAGGGATGTATTCCCTCCCATGGAGCGTGCCTCCAGTCCAATTAGAAAGCAGTTGGTTTCCCTGTAACAGACATGCCACTATTGCACCTGTTGGCTCATTTGGCCTGGCAGGCCAAACTTAAGGCTTACAGTGTCCGCTGTTGAGTATCTTCACTGGTGTTTTCTCTCTCCCATTGAACTGCATGCAGTGTAGCTTTTTCCAGCTTTCTGTCAGCTGGTCTGCATGGAGGAGGTTTTCAGTTCAGCTCCAGCCAGATTTCCCCATGACCTTGCAGCCCAAGTATGTGGAGTCTTCAGCAATAGAGTCTTGCTATCTATTTCTGGTGGGAAACCAAGAGCCTTGGCAATGGCCTATGAGGTTTTGGGGGTATCAATGACCTCCCTGGCCAATAACTCACTGGAAGGTATCCCATCCCTGGCACTGAAAATTTTCTAGTAACAATCTATGGTTTCTGAATGTTCAATTGTCCAGAAAAATAGGTTTCCATGTGACTTATTTATATCCTCTTAGATTTTGATTAGCCCTCTCTCCACCTTTCCTTGACTCAGTCCCTTCCCCTGACCTCACTTAAGGCCTTTTCACCCCCATTAATCTGTCCTTCTACTTACATATATATAATACCATCCTATTAAGTCCCCCCTCCTTTTCTATTCCCTTTATATCCCCTTTCTAGTTTATTGGCCTTTGCAACCGAGTTTTTTGGTTTTTTTTTTTGTTTTTTTTGAGAGAGACAGAGAGAGAGGGAGAGGAAGACAGATAGAGATGGGCGCACCAGCAGCCTCTCAGCTGCTGCTAACAAAATCCAGATGTGTGCGCTCCCCTTGTGGTCAAGTGTGGCATTGCACCCTTGCCTCACTTTGCATCTGGCTAAACGTGGGACCTGGAGATTGGAACCAGCATTCTTAGGCTTAGGAGGCAGGTGCCTTAATCACTAAGCCATCTCTCCAGCCCTGCTACTGAGTTTTATTCCTACTCACATAGAAGTCCAATCATTTGTAGCTAGGATCCACATATGAGAGAAAACATGTGACATTTGACTTTCTGGGCCTGGGTTACCTCACTAAGTACAATCCTTTCTAGATCCATCCATTTTCCTGCAAATCTCATAATTTCATTTTTCTTTTCCATTGAGTAGAACTCCATTGTATAAATGTGCCACATCTTCATTATCCACTCATCAGTTGAGGGACATCTAGGCTGGTTCCATTTCCTAGCTATTGTAAACAGAGCAGCAATAAACATGGTTGAGCAAGTATTTCTAAGGTAGTGAGATGAGTCCTTAGGATATATGCCTAGGAGTGGTAGAGCTGGGTCATATGGTAGGTCTATATTTAGCTGTCTCAGGAACCTCCACACTGATTTCCACAATGGCTGAACCAGACTGCATTCCCACCAACAGTGTAGAAGGGTTCCTCTTTTCCTTCATCTTCACCAGCATTTATGGTCTTTTGTTTTCATGATGGTAGCCATTCTGACAGGAGTGAGATTGGGGGGTGGGGTTGATATAGGGTCTGGCTCTAGCCCCAGCTGACCTGGAATTCACATTGTAGTCTCAGGGTAGTTTTGAACTCACGGCTCATCCCAAGTTCTGGGATAAAAGACATGTGCCACCATGCCTGGCTTTATTTTTCTTTAATGTGGTGCTGAGGACAGAACCTAGGGCCTCATAAATGTTTAGTATATAATCTATCCCATTGTGTTGCATTTGCCATTCTGGCTTGAAATGATTATCCCATTAGACTGTGAACCCTGAGAGCAGATGCTTTTTGACCCTATGTAGGGAGGCCTAGACATCCATTCCTGAGCCTGGAGGAGTGGGGAGGCTGGCGCCTAGGTTTGGGCTGTGGAGAGGGGTGGCTTGTCCCACAGCCCCAGCACAGTGACTGGCCCATAGCAGGTGCTCAAAACAAAAAGCGGGGGCTGGAGAGATTAGTGGTTAAGCACTTGCCTATGAAGCCTAAAGAACCTGGTTCAAGCTTCGATTCCCCAGGACCCATGTAAGCCAGATGCACAAGGTGGCACATACATCTGGAGTTCATTTGTAGTGGCTGAAGGCCCTAGCACACCCATTCTCTCTCTCTCTCTATAGGCCTCTCTCTCTCTCTCTCTGTCTTGCTCTCAAATAAATAAACAAAACAACAACAACAAAAAGGTGTGGGGGCTGGAGAGATGGCTCAACAGTTAAGGTGCTTGCCTGCAAAGTATAATGGCCCCAGTTCAGTTCCCCAGTACCCACATAAAACCAGATGCACAGGGTGGTGCATGAGTCTAGAGTTCATTTGCACAGGCCCTGGAGCGCCCAACCTTGCTCTTTCTGCCAGGTGTGGTGTTGCACGCCTTTAATCCCAGCACTCAGGAGGCAGAGGTAGGAGGAACCTGGACTACACAGTGAATTCCAGGTCAGCCTGGACTAGAGGGAGACCCTACCTGGAAAAAAAAAAAAAAAAAAAAAGGAAGGAAGGAAGAAGGGAAGACAAGACAAAAAAAGGCTTGGGATGTAGTTCAATGATAGAGAGCACTTGCCTAGCACGTACAAAGCCCTAGGTGCAATCCTTAGTAATAGGAGTATGTGTGCACATACAAGTTAAAAATGTAACTAACCTGGGATGGGTGTGGTGGTGCACAGCTTTAATCCCAGCATTTGGGAGGCAGAGGTAGGAGGATCACCATGAGTTCCAGGCCACCCTGGGAATACAGAGTGAGTTTCAGGTCAGCCTGGGCTAGAGTGAAACCCTACCTTGAAAAACAACAACAAAAAAAATTAACTTGTGTTTTTTTGTTTTTTTGAGGTAGGGTTTCACTCTAGCTCAGGCTGACCTGGAATTCATTCTGTAGTCTCAGGCTGGCCTGATACTCACAGTGATCCTCCTACCAACATTTTTAGTTTTTATTTATTTATTTTTATTTTTTTAAATTATTGTTTTTTATTGACTTTTATACTTACATACAAAAAAAAAAAAAACCCACGTGATATTTCCCTTCCCTCCCTCCATTCCACTTTAGAACTCAAGTCTCCATCATATCCCCTCCCTCTCTCCATTAGTTTCTCTTTTAATTTGATGTCATCATCTTTTTCTTCTAATTTGAGGGTTTTGCGAACGTATTGCTAGGCACTACAAGGTCATGGATATCGAGGCCAATTTCTGTCTGGGCAGTTGCATTGTAAGAGGTCATACCCTTCCTTTGGCTCTTCCATTCTATCCGCCCCCTCTTCCGCAATGGTCCCTGAGCCTTGTAGGGTGTGACAGAGGTGTTTCAGTGCTGGGCACTCCTCCATCCCTTCTTCTCAGCACTATGTTGCCTTTTGGGTCATTCCAGTGGTCATTGCCATCTGAAAAGAGAAGCTTCTCTAACCAGAAGTGAGAGTAGCGTTAATATGTGAATATGAACATTAAGTGTAGTGCTTTCAGGGCAGCTTGGTGGGAATAATATATACATTTAGTCAGATAAGAGCAGGCTTATACCCCTAAGGCTCATGACCTCACCTACCATAGAATTTTACTTAGGTTTTTCAGTACCAGGTATGTATTCCCTCCCATAGAGAGGGCCTTCAGTCCAATTATGGAGCAGTTGGTTACCTCAAGAGTAGACATGCCACTATTGCACCCGTTCAGTCATTGGGCCTGTCTGACCAAGCTTGAATATTCAGCGTCCACTGTTTTCACTGTTGATGGCTTCTGTCTCCCATAGCTGCGTGCAATGCAGCTTTTTCCAGCTTTCAGTTGGCTGGTCTACAGGGAGACGGTTTTCTGCTCCGTACCAGCTTGCTTTCTCAGTGACCATGCTTCTCAGGCATGAGATGTCTTCAGCAATAGGGTCTTACTATCTGTTTCTCTAGGGAAACCAAGGGCTTTGGCAAAAGCCTTTAACGTTTTGGAGGCTACCGAGACCTCCTTGGCCAACAACTCGGGTTTTTAAAAAGTATTTTAGAGCCAGCCGTGGTGTCACACGCCTTTAATCCCAGGGAGGCAGTGGTAGGAGGATTGCCATGAGTTTGAGGCTACTCTGAGACTACATAGTGAATTCCAGGTCAGCCTGGGCTAGAGCGAGACCCTACCTTGAAAAACAAAAACAAAAAAAAAAAAAAAATAAAGCCAATCTTTAATCCCAGCAAAAAGGTAAAAAGTCTATTTTGAGCCCAGTGAAACCCTACCTCAAAAAACCAAAATTTTTTTATAAATTTTTTTTTTTGTTCATTTATTTATTAGAGAGTGATGGAAAGAGAGAGAGAAAGAGGCAAAAGAGAGAAAGAGAGAATGGGTGGACCAGGGCCTCCAGAGCACCAGATGCATGGCATCAGCTGGGGGAACTGAGCCTCAAATGGGATCCTAGGCTTCACAGATTTAACCGCTAAGCCATCTCTCCAGCCCCCCCATTTTTTTTTTTTTTTTTTTATTGTACATCTGCAAATGAACTACAGATACGCACCACTTTGTACACTGGGGGGATTTGAACCTGGATCCTTTAGCTTTGTAGGTGTTAGGGTTTGAGAATTGTGCAGTAATGGAGACTGGGGCAGAGGTCTGAGCTCAAGCTTATGAAGATTTTATTAAAGCCAATCAATTTTGAACAATTAGGGAACTAGTCAGTATTGGAAACTGAACTGCTACCCCCAAAGGGTAGGGGAGCAGGGTTTTTAAAGGGAAAAACCACAAACAGCTGCAAGGATATTTTACCTAGGGAGAACAGAGTGACCCTTAACGTGATTGGTTATTTGCAGTGTTAGGACACTAACAAACTTCAAGGTTTTTTTGTTTTTGTTTTTGTTTTTAATTTTTTAAATTATTTTATTTATTTTTGGAGAGAGAGACAGACAGAGAAGGAGAGGGAGACAGATAGAGATGGGTGCGCCAGCAGTCTCTTAGCTGCTGTGAATGAAATCCAGATGAATGAAATCCCCTTGTGGTCAAGTTCGGCATTGCGCCCTTGCGTCACTTTGCATCTGGCTAAACGTGGGACCTGGAGATTGGAACTGCTGGACATTGGAACCAGCGTTCTTAGGCTTAGCAGGCAGGTGCCTTAACCGCTAAGCCATCTCTCCAGCCCAAGGTTTTGTTTTTATCAGGAGACAGGAATTGTTTGTCTTCTAGCTCAAGGGAAAATTTTTGTATTTTTCTTGGAATTGGGGCTGGGTGAGGAGTTAAGCACAAAATGGCGGAGTCCACAAAATGGAGTCACATGAGTCAAACATTGATTAAGTTTGTCTTTGTCCCTTCATAGGCAAGTGCCTTAACCGCTAAGCCATCTTTCTAGCTCTGAAAATATTTTGTTTCTTTGCAAACAGAGAGATAGAAGAGAAAAACAGAGAATGGGCACTTCAGGGCCCCTAACCACTGCAGTGGACTCCAGATGCATGCGCTACTGTGTGCATCTGGCTTTATGTGGGGACTGGAGTCATTAGTCTCCACAGGCACATACCTTAACCTCTGAGCCATTGCTCCAGCCCAACATTTTTAGTTTTGATTAGTTCTTCCACCCCTTCTTCTCATCAAATCAATACTCCTCTCCAGATCTTTTTATCTTTCTTCCCCCACCTTTTTATTTTTATTTTTATTTTTTTGCTTTTTTGAGGTCCCCAGTAACCATGTAAGGCTGGATGCACAAGGTAGCACACACATCTGGAATATGCTGAGGCTAGAAGCCTTGGTGCACCCATTCTCTCTTTGTACCTCTCTCTCTCAAGTAAATAAATAAATACAATTTTTTTGTATATTTATTTATTTACTTATTTACTTATTTATTTATTTATTTAAGAGAGAAAAAGAGAGAAAAAGAGGCAGATAGAGAGAGAGAGAGAAAGAAAGAGAGAGAGAATGGGCATGCCAGGGTCTCCAGCCACTGCAAATGAACTCCAGATGCATGTGCTCCCTTGTGCATCTGGTTTACATGGGTCCTGGAGAATTGAACTGGGATCATTTGGCTTTGCAGATAAATGCCTTAACCACAAAGCCATCTCTCCAGCCCAATAAATAAAATATATAATTTTTTTTTTTTTTTTTTGGTTTTTCGAGGTAGGGTCTCACTTTAGCCCAGGCTGACCTGGAATTCACTATGTAGTCTCAGGGTGGCCTCGAATTCATGGTGATCCTCCTACCTCTGCCTCTCAAGTGCTGGGATTAAAGGCGTGCACCACCATGCCCGGCTAAATAAATTAAAAAAAAAAAATAGAGGTTCTTGCCAGGTTTGGTGGTGCACGCCTTTAATCCCAGAATTTAGGAGGCAGAGGGGATCACTGTGATCAAAGCCAGCCTGATACTACATAGTGAATTCCAGGTCAGCCTGAGCTAGAGCAAAACCCTACTTCAAAAAACCCAAACCATCTAACCAAGCAACCAACTAGCCAAACAACGACAACAAAAAGAAACTCACAAAAAGCAGAGCTGGGCACAGTGGCTCATGCCTATTATCCCAGCCCTTGGAAGACTGAGATAGGAGGATTGCCATGAGTTCAAGGCCAAAGTGGGCTATGTAGTGAATTTTAAGTCAGTCTGGGCTAGAGTGAGATTCTGCCTCAAAGACACAACAAAAACCCCAAACAAAATCAAAATAGATCCTTTAGCCTTTTTAAAATGTCTGTTGGGCTGGAGAGATGGCTTAGTGGTTAAGGCATTTGCCTGTGAAGCCTAAGGACCCCGGTTCAATTCTCCAAGTCCCACCTAAGCCAGATGCACATGGTGGCACATGCGTCTGGAGTTTGTTTGTAGTGGCTAGAGGCCCTGGGGTGCCCATTCTCACTCTCTCTTTCTCTCCCCCTCTCTCTGTCTCTAATAAATAAATTAAAGAAAATAAAAATCCTTTTTTTTTTTTGAGAGAGAGACACAGAGACAGACAGAGAGGGAGAGGGAGACAGATAGAGAATGGGTGTGCCAGCAGTCTCTCAGCTGCTGTGAACGAAATCCAGATGTGTGCGCCCCCTTGTGGTCATGTGCAGCATTGCGCCCTTGCGTCACTTTGCATCTGGCTAAACGTGGGACCTGGAGATTGGAACCAGGTTCTTAGGCTTAGCAGGCAGGCGCCTTAACCGCTAAGCCATCTCTCCAGCCCAAGAAAATAAAAAATATTAAAAACAAAAAGCATTTGTTAGTCTTTTCTTTCTGGAACAAATTGCTGCAGTCCCACTTAGGTCTTGCCTTATGGTTTTAGTGTGGGATCAAGATCTGGGGACTTGTGTGCATAGCCACTGGGTTGTATGTTTCCTATTGAAATCTAGCATCAGAGAACTGTCACTCTCTTTCCTTTTTCTCCCCTCCCCCACTTTTTAGAGAGAGTATCACTGTAGCCCTGGCTGTTCTGAACCCACTATGTAGATCTGGCTGGCCCTGAAACTCATGTCAATCCTGTCTCAGCCTCCTGAGTGCCTGGATTACAGGTGCAAGCTACCATGCTGGCCTGCCTCCTCTCTCTCCTCTATCTCACCCCACCCTCAGCTGGAGACTAAATCTAGGCCTTTGTGCTTGTGAGTCACATGCTCTACCACTGAGCTACAATCCTGGCCCCAATTTCCTTGACTCTCATATGACTTTTATCTTGTTTGTTTGTTTAGATGTGTGGTGTATGCATTTTTCTGCAGCCAGGTGTGCTGCCTTATAGTTGGTGGGGTGTTACCCTCCATCATTTTTTTTTTTTTAAAGATTTTATTTTTATTTATTTAATTATTAGAGACAGAGAGAGGGGGGAAAGAGAGAGAGAGAGAGAGAGAAGATGGGCATGCCAGGACCTCTAGCCACTGCAAATGAACTCCAGACGCATTGCCACCCTGTGCATCTGGCTTATGTGGGACTTGGAGAATTGAACCTGGGTCCTTAGGCTTCATAGGCATGTGCCTTAACTGCTAAGCCATCTCTCCAGCCCTCCATCATTCTTTTTATTTAGTTATTTGAGAGAAAGAATGGGTGTGCCAGAGCCTCCAGCCACTGCAAACGAACTCCAGACGTGTGCACCCCCTTGTGCATCTGGCTTACATGGGACCTGGAGAATCGAACTGGGGTCCTTAGGCTTCACAGGCATGTGCCTTAACTGCTAAGCCATCTCTCGAGCCCCTGATTTATTATTTTATTTTTATTTTTTTGAGGTAGGGTTTTGTTCTAGCCTAGGCTGACCTGAAATTCACTATGTAGTCTCAGGGCCTTGAACTCAAGGCACTCCTACGTCTGCTTCACGAGTGCTGTGATTAAAGGTGTGCACCACCACACCAGGCTGCACTGTTTTCTATTTATTTGATTTTTCAAGGTAGGGTCTTGCTTTAGCCTAGGCTGACCTGGAATTCACTATGTAGTCTCATGGTGACCTCGATCTCCTGGTGATCCTCCTACCTCTGCCTCCCAAGTGCTGGGATTAAAGGTGTGTGCCACCACGTCTGGATTAATTATTTTAAGAGAGAAAAAGAGGCATATGAGAGAGAATGGGCACATAGGGCCTCCAGCCATTGCAAATGAACTCCAGACGCATGTACCACCTTGTGCATCTGGCTTATGTAGGTACTGGGGAATAGAACCTGGGTCCTTAGGCTTTGCAGGCAACTGCCATAACCACTAAACCATCTCTCCTGCATTGTTGTTTTTTTTTTTTTTGTTTTTTGTTTTTGTTTTTGTTTTTGCAAGGTAGGGTCTCACTCTGGTCCAGGCTGACCTGGAATTAACTATGTAGTCTCAGGGTGGCCTTGAACTCTTAGCGATCCTCCTACCTCTGCCTCCCAAGTGCTGGGATTAAAGGTGTGCACCACCACGCCCGGCTGCTGTGTTTTTAAAAAAATATTTTTTATTTTAATTTATTTGAGACAGAAAGAGGGAGAGAGTGAGAATGGGCATGCCAGGGTCTCTAGCCACTGCAAACGAACTCTAGACACATGTGCCACCATGTGCATCTGGCTTACATGGGACCTGGAGAATTGAACCTGGGTCCTTAGGCTTCACAAGCATGCGACTTAACTGCTAAGCCATCTCTCCAGTTCGTTTTGTTTGTTTTTCAAGGTAGGGTCTCGCTCTAGTCCAGGCTGACCTGGAATTCACTGTGTAGTCAAGGGTGGCCTGGAACACACGGTGATCCTCCTACCTCTGCCTCCTGAGTGCTGGTATTAAAGATGTGCGCCACCACATACAGCTTATGGTGCTTTTTAAATGGCTGATCTCTGTTCACAAGAACCAGGAGACACCAGGGATCTTAAAAAATTTTTTTATATTTGAGCTGGGTGTGGCAGCACACACCTTTAATCCCAGAACTCAGGAGGCAGAGGTAGGAGGATCGCCGTGAGTTTAAGGCCACCCAGAGAATACATAGTGAATTCCAGGTCAGCCTGAGCTAGAGTGAGACCCTACCTTGGAAAACCAAAGAAAAAAATTTATATATGAGAGAGATAGAAAAGAGGCAGTTAGAAAGAATGGGTATACCAGGACCTCCAGCCACTGCAAATTCCAGACTTATGTGCCACCTTGTGCATCTGGCTTATGTGGGTCCTGGGGAATTGAACCTGGGTACTTGGGCTCTGCAGACAAGCACCTTCTCTCCAGCCCAACACCAGTGATGTTAGCATACATGAAGTGTTTTCTCTCCTTCACAGAGAACATTGAGAAAGGAGCAGCCATCTGCCTGGTAAGGTCAGGAAGAGACTCAAATCCTGAGCCCACATTGAAAGTATTGGTCAGTGCAATGGTGTGGAGAGTAAGTGGACTTGGTAAGGCAGGTGAGAGCAGTAGAGGCCAGGTGTGTGTGTGTGGGCGGGGGGCAGAGGCAGGGTTCGCGCAGATTGATGGGCAGAAACTGATGATCTTGCTTGGCATATTGGCACGTGTCTGTAATTTCAGCACTTGGGAGACTTGTGGTCAAGAGGATTCCAAATTTGAAGAACATTGTGAGACCTTGTTGCTTTTTTTTTTTCTTCTATTTGATTTTTTTGAGGTAGGGTCTCACTGTAGCGCAGGCAGACCTGGAATTCATTATGTAGTCTCAGGGTGGCCTTGAACTCATGGCGATCCTCCTACCTCTGCCTCCTGAGTGCTGGGATTAAAGACGTGTGCCACTACGAATGGTGAGACTTTGTTTAAAAACAAAAACGGAACTGGTGGCCTCACACTGCCACAGTGAAATCTGGACCCTGCTGTGGACATCTGGAAAGAAGTGTGGCTGCAGGACGATGGAAGCCTGGATGGATGGATGCCAGACGCAGCCCCCAGGGAGACTGGAGAGGTGCAGTGAGGGACAAGGGTCTGAACTAGGGCAGTGATGATGGGGTGAAGCATAGGCTTTGGAGGTGAGCCCAGGTTCCCAGTATACAGCAGTGGGTCACACAGAGATCATGATGTCAGTGCCCAAAGTAGGAACCACAGGTGGAGGTTGTGTGTGTGTGTGGCAGGGGGTGAGGGAGGTAGAGGGTATGGACAGATGCTTGGACAGACTGAATTCTCCTCCTGAGCAGAGACCAGTCAGAAATAACTTTGAAACAAATAAATAACTATGGTTCCTAGTGCCAGTACCCAGTCTCCATCCAAGTAACATCGTGTGGTTGAGACCCTGGCCCAGCACACCAGAACACACCATGGTAAGCCCCAGCCCTCGCCACCACTGTGACTGACGGTCACCACTTCAACTGGGCAGAAGACAGCAGCACTGTCCCCAGTCCTGTCAGGGATCTCTGATGGGGGCACTGGACATGGGCTCAGTTGTTTGCCTAGTATGCACGAGGCCCCGGATTGGATCCCCAGAACCATATAAACAGGGAGCAGTGGCTCCCACCTACAATCTCAGCAGTAGGGAGAAGAGGCAGGAGGACAGGAATTCGAGGCCAGCCTGGGCTGTACATCCACTTCATGACTAGTCTGAATGTCTTGCTGGGCAGCTACTTTAGCAGAATTGGTGAGCTCTAGGTTCAGTGTGAGACCCTGTTTCAAAACACAGGGTGAAGAGCTAAGGAAGATACCCAAGGCCAACCTCTGGCCTCCATATATACATGCAACCACACACACATCATACCACAGGCAAACTAAACAAATAAACAACGTGGACTGAGCAGCTGCCAGGTTCCTTGATTCTCAGGCCTGCAACTGCTATTGGACTACCATAAGCTAATCCAATAAATTCCCTTTTTAATATTAAAAAAAAAAAAAAACCTTGACAGTGAGGCAGCCACGCTATTGTCAATTCCCCAACCTTAGCTGACCTCACTTCTAGCTTCCTTGTTTCCCCAAGTTGAAATAAAAAGAAATTGGGGCTGGAGAGATGGCTTAGCAATTAAAGCACCTGCCTGTGAAGTCTAAGCACCCAGGTTCGATTCCCCAGTACCCACACTGAGCCAGATGCACATAGTGGCTTTGCGTCTTAGGTTTGCTTGCAGTGGCTAAAGACCCTGATGTGCCCATTCTCTTTTATCTGCCTCTTTCTTTCTCTCTCTCAAATAATTAAGTAAAAGTAAAATTAAAAAAAGAAAGAAATTGTATTGGCAACAACAAACTTCTGCAGTCTCCACTTATAGCTTATGCATCCTCATGACCATCTTAGGAGCTCCATCCACTACTGCGGCTTGACAGGAGACAGGTGGGGGATGCTGGACTCCAGACCAGAGGTGCGGACTGCCTTCCACAGTCTACATGCCCTTGGCCAACAAAGCACTCCTGCCAGAGGCAGCAGGGCAGGCGCGGCAGCAGCTTTTCTACCTAGGGTTGCAAAGTCTTACCAAGAAGAGGTGGGAGCAAATGTGATCCAATGTTTTATTTTAGGGACCTTAGGAGAGTGTCATCAACAGTACTAGTCACAATTTTAGGGCCACTTTTCTCAGTCTTTGGCCCCATGGTAGCAACAGGATTCTTCACAGCCTGGCTTCCTTGTTTGACACTCAGCTCTTCCGCTGGAGGGCACCTGCCAGAAGGCAACTGCCAAAGGGCACCTGGGGCAGACTGTCCCTTCCTGAAACTTGGGCTGGCAGTGACCAAGGAACCTGTTTGTGTCCCAAGCACAGCAGGGCCATTGGTACTGCCCAGGGGCTGCTGCTGGGCAGAGATAACGACAGAGGAAGGGTGGGGTAGCAGAAGCCCTCCCAAGAGCAGGGCTTTCACATAAACAATGCGCTGTGGGCCAGCCAGAGCAGGAGGTGATTCATCTACCCCGCTGCACGGATCCTGTTGGCCACACTTACTGGGCACCAAGGGACTGGGGAAGCCTTGGCCAGGTGCCCACACCTTGCTCCCTCCCTGTGCAGACTGGGGAATCACACCCCAGCCTCTGGTATCTGGCCCAATTTCAAAAGCCTGGGTGTGTATCTGAAGCAGTATAGGGAGTGTTCAACTGCACCTCTGTTCTTACTTGAGAAGTTGCTGAGATCTGGCTGTGGGATCAGGGAAGCAGACAAAAAGGTGTGTGTCTGACCCCTCCTTGAACTCCCACCTGCCCAAGCCAAGAGGCATACACTGGGAATGACCAGCAAGTTCCTGGGTACTCCTCTGAGCAGGATTCTGTCTGTTACCCCACTGTTCATCATGACTGAGAAGACGGAGGGGCCCTTGAGCTTCACATGGCCTGAAAACAGCCACACAGAGGCTCCTTTCCGAAGGCACCTGGGAGCACAACAGAGTCCTGAAATATATAACGAGGTGCCTCCAGTGGGCGGCAGTCACTGGGCTGCACAGTCTTGTCAAGTCCTGGAGCGTCTCCTGGTCACTGCTTGGCCTTCTTCACAATGGTGCCCACGGCAGAGATGACGGTGGTCTTGGAGCCACTGGCGCTAGTGGTGACAGTGACAACAGCTGGTAGGGTGGCTGTGGTGGTGAGAATGGTGGGCTGCGCTATTGTTGTCACTGGGATGGCAGAGTCCCACTTGCTCTTTCTCTTCTGGGCATCTGGAGATAATTCAAGACAGAAGTTAGAGTCAAATCCAACCAAAAGCAGAGCCCTTTCCTCAGAGAGGAGCCAGAGTGAGGACTTGGAATAGAAATGGAAGGGCCCTGACCCAGGAGTCCTAAGGGCACTCAGTCAACTGGGACTGGCCTCAGGCCCCAAGCTCAGCCAAGAGCACAGAAAGGCTAAGCCTGGCCACACTCTCCCCAGATTACCAGAAAACCGTGCTCCACCTAAGTAGGGGCACAGCCGAGCTGGAGGGAGCTGGGACAAGGTGCCTCTACCTGCAACAGCTGTGCTGGCAGTGGTAGTGGTGGTGGCTGTGGCGTTGGTCGTGGTGCCTTTCTTGGTGCCCGTCACAAACTCGATCTGGAGGGAGAGAGGAGAAAGACCAGTGCAGAGCTGGGCCCACTTCCCGTGTCATCTATTTGCTCCTGGGGGATAGCAATTTGGCACTACACACAGGAGGCGCTGAAAAACACCTTGGCTGGGAGCAGCTGGGGAGGGAGAGGTGTCTGGGAAGAGCTTCAAGGGGCTTCCACCACTCAGAGCTTTCCCAGCACCTCCCAGCACCAGAGGTTTTTGCACATGCCCAGTACCCCTACCTGACCCCCTCATATGCCCCAAATCAGCTGGCCAGGCCCCTCCTCCTCACACCCAAGAGGAGGTGCCACTGCCCACACAGGAGGACAGCTCCAGTCCTAAGGTGTTGCAGACACATCCCTGCAATAAGCCTGGGGTTTCGAATGGAAAGGGAAAGAGAGGGAAGGGAGAGTCAATCAAGGGTTAAGAATGAGAAACCCAGCTTATCCCCTCACACCAGCTCCCACATTCCTGTTTGGCCAACCAGGGTCTCAGAGAGGGCTACCAGGAGTAATTTGGGTCCTGCGGGCCAGAGGTGCCCTGAAGTGTTCAGGCCTAACCAGGCGGGAAGGAGATGGTGCATCCATAGGATACCATTTTGATCTTAGAGCCAAAATGATGCTCTTGAAGAGCCCAAACCACACTACTAGGAAAGAAGTGGTGCTTAGGACAGGTGTGGTGGCACGCCTTTAATCCCAGCACTTGGGAGGCAGAGGTAGAAGGATCACCATGAGTTCAAGGCCACCCTGAGACTACATAGTGAATTCCAGGTCAGCCTGAGCTAGAGTGAGACCCTACCTCAACCCCACCCCGCAAAAAAAAAAAAATGGTGCTCAGGATCCTCAAATAAGGGGCCATCTGGCTATCAGGCATGCAACCCATAGGGACAAACCCAGGCAGACTACCGAGGTCAGCTCTGCAGGCCAAACTGGAGCACACCGGCTGTCACACTCTCAGAAGGAAATGCCTCCTACCTGTCATTCAGGCCAGGACTGGCACTGCGCACCCATAGGGCTCTGCAGCTCTGATGGGGGAGGGCACAATGAATGCAGGGAGCTACAAGATGCCAAGAATGGAGGAGGGGGAGGCTTCTACAAGTTGAGTCAAAGGCTTGGACACTGCCTCCTACTGAGTACAGAGGGCATGGCCAGCACTGCCCAGAGCCCTGCTAGGCAACAGAGAGCATGGGTGGAAAAGCCTAGGACTCTTGGGCTCGGCCAATAGGACCTGTGCACTCCATGCGCCTGCTTTTTCAACCTGAGCACCTGTTGTCACTTACTTTGGTGCGCTCCTTTTTGGCCTTTTCCAATTTGTCCATTTCAATCTTCTGGGCCTTTGCTATGGTGACAAGATAGGCTGTTAAAAGGGAATCCGAAGCAGCTTGTGACTGACACTAACCAATTCCTAGTTCCCTGGTGTAAAAGGATGCTAAACCCGTGAATACCTTTGGTACAACGTCAAGAACTCACCAGGCTTGGTGGCACACGCCTTTAATCTCAGCACTTAGGAGGCAGAGGTAAGAGGATAGCCATGAGTTTCAAGGTCACCCTGGGCCAAAGTGAGACCCTACCTTGAATAACAAACATAAAGACCCCAAAATGGGCTGGAGAGATGGCTCAGCAGTTAAGGAACTTCCTTCCAAAGCCCGAGTTTGATCCCCTAGTACTCATATAAAGCCAGATACACAAGGTGGCTCATACATCTGGAGTTTGTTTGCAGGGGCTGGAGGCCCTGGCACTCCCGTTCTCTCTCTCAAATAAATAAATAAAATTAAAAAAGAAAATATTTCATTAAAAAAATGCAGGCTAGGGGCAGGGAAATGACTAGGCCTTGACCCCAAAGGCCTGGGGGATGTACATCCTGTCAGGAAGGGATTGCTGCCTCTGGGAATGCAGGCCCTGTGGGACTACCTTCCTATGACCAAGAAAGGCTGAATTATGGAATTTTAAATGAAATCTTGACAACTAACTCAAAGAAAGACAAATTTTATGTGTGCCAAAAACACACAGGTACAGGCTAGGATCTGGTCCAAGGGTTGCTGGCTTGAGACTGAAAATAAATTAACTCACTATGTAGTCTCCAGGTGGCCCCAAACTCACGGCAATCCTACCTCTGCCTCTTGAGTGCTGGGATTAAAGGCCTGTGCCACCATACCTGGCTTTAAAAAATATTTTTATAGCCGGGCGTGGTGGCGCACGCCTTTAATCCCAGCACTCGGGAGGCAGAGGTAGGAGGATCGCCAAGAGTTCGAGGCCACCCTGAGACTACATAGTTAATTCCAGGTCAGCCTGGACCAGAGTGAGACCCTACTTCGAAAAAAAAAAAAAAAAAAAAAAAAAAAAATTATTTATTTTCGTTATGGGGGAGGGAGGGAGATGGAGAATGGGTGTGCCAGGGCCTCTAACCACTACAAACTCCAAACATATGTGCCACCTTGTGCCACTGGCTTACATGGGTTCTGGGGAGTTGAACCTGGGTCCTTAGGCTTCTTAGGCAAGTGCCTTAACCACTAGGCCATTTCTTTAGCCTGAGACTGAAAATTTAAAGACTTAGATTCTGACCTGCTCTGGTTCACCCCTCCTTAAACAACCTGGTGGTTCTCCGCTCCTGGGAGGTCACCATCATATTGATGCTAAACACCCAATCGGCATAGCACACTACAGCCCCTAACTTGTGGACTCAAGCGATTTTCCTGCTTCAGCCTACTGAGTTGCTCGGACTAGAGGTGTGCACCAATTCTTAGACTCAAATTCTTTGCAGTTCTCTATGCTGTGTCCTCACTGGTTTCAGAACACATGGGCTCTGTGCCTAGGGCATTTCGGCCCCTACACTTTTCCAAACCTAAGTTCTACCAGTTTCCTCGTGTAGGGCCTTCTCAGCCTTTTGGCCAGGTCAGGTGACCCTCCTTGCCAAAGAATCTCTGTTGTACCCACAAATCCCCCTCATATTAATTTGATAGTCATAGTCATCCATATTAGAATTACAGGCTCAAACCATCTGTCTTTGCTATGTTGAAGTCTTGTAAGCCAGGAATAGACACTGTCTTGTCCAAGACTATGTCACTAGCAGCCCCCTTAGACATGGCTTTAAAAAATGGGTCACTGGCCGGGCGTGGAGGTGCACGCCTTTAATCCCAGCACTCAGGAGGCAGAGGTAGGCGGATCGCCGTGAGTTCAAGGCCACCATAAGACTATAGAGTGAATTCCAGGTCAGCCTGGGCCAGAGTGAGACCCTACCTCGAAAAACAAAAACAAAAACAAAACAAAAAACAAAAAAAGGGTCACTAAGCTGGGCATGGCAATGTAACACCTTTAGTCCCAGCACTTGGGAGGCAGAGGTAGAAGGATCACTGTGAGTTCGAGGCCACCAATCCTGAGAGTACATAGTGAATTGCAGGTCAGTCTGGGTTAGAGAGACCCTACCTCAAAAACTAAATAAAAATAAGGGTTACATAAGATCACTGATAGACTGGATGGATAAGTACATGGACGGAAGGCAGGCTACCTAATGCTTCATAGTAGGAGTCTTCAGACCAGCCATGGGGGTCAAACATATCCTGAAAAAGAAAAGGTTACGCTGCAGTCAGTAGAGAAGATCAAGTAAGAAGTCAAGTAGAAATGAGCCTTCCTGGCCGGGAGCCCCACCCTCTCAATGACATAGGGTTTTCATTCCTTGTCGCCAGCCACAGGGTGGCCAAGATACTCTTAAAAACACAGGAGTGCATTGCCTTTAATCCCAGCACTCGGGAGGCAGAGGTAGGAGGATCACTGTGAGTTCGAGGCCACCCTGAGACTACATAGTGAATTCCAGGTCAGCCTGAGCTAGAGTGAGACCCTACCTCAAACAGGAGAAATGACACTTGATTAGCACCACCATTAGCTGGCTGACACCTGGGTTCTAATTGGTCAAACTCTAGGTCTGTTGCTGGCATCTGCTGGCTTATTTCAGAGCAGGGACTCAAATAACAGATAGGGCCTGTGCTCTTTAACTCCATGGTCATTTCTATGGCGCTTGATCACAGTCTTGGGAATCCCATCACCCTTCAGCCTGTGTGTATGTGGGGGACACACCTTTGGGTAGTTGGTGCCCAGCTCATCAATGGCACAGAACTGGATCAGTTTCTCATAGATGCTAAAAGGAAAAGAACTCAAGTGGTGAGCAGGCTCCAGACTGGTCCCACATCTCTACCCACAGTAGAACCACCAGCCCCTGGAGCTGTGACAGAGAGGTGAAATCTTTAAACTCAGCCCACTTCTTCCAGTAAAATTTCCTGATCTCACTCACTTCTGGCTCTCCCTCTCCTCAGATGGAGTGCAGGACAAAGAGAGGGGCGGGGTGGGGGGCAGTGACAGCTACATGCTATCTAATGCAGATGCAGATGATATCTCTGACCTGAATTCAGTTTGCTGGGTTGACTCACAAAATAAAGCTGGAGTGTAGGTACAAATAGTATGTTCTTTCCTGGGTGTGTCACTATCTTGAGCATTTGATGGATAAGACCTAGCTCTAAAGTTTCAGAGCTGGAAGAACCTACAGTGACCATCTTAGTTGAACTTCCTTCTTTGGGACCAGGATGGCGTCTAGAACCCAGCCAGGCCTCTCAGCCATCACTCCAAACTGGTTCCATATTTAATTTGGATCTTACTGGTAAACCTCCAGCCACCTAACACAGATGGCTATGTCTAGTAGGTACCTAGAGTAAGGAGAAGTCTGGGTGATGGTTCCTTTGAGGTCAAGGAGGATCATAGCCGGACCCCTCCTCACAGCCTCCTCAGGGGCTTAATGGTGCAGTCCAACTTCAGTGACTTGACTTGCCTGTAGGCTCATGGTAAGCTCACCTGGGGTTCCGAAATTCTTTTTTCCTTTGAATGATGTAATTCATATCCATTCCCTCCTTGATTTTTCGTTCATAAAGTTTCTGGATTTTGTCCTATAATGGGGAACATAAGGGTAAGCATTAGAGAAGCCCACCCACCCACAATCCAGTCTGCACCATGAACACAACCCTACAGCCATATGAAGCCCGACTCCAGCTGTATTTCCATTTTCGTTTTTAAAAAAAGTTTATTTATTTATTCATTTGAGAGAGACAGAGAGAATGGGCACACCAGGGCCTCCAGCCACTGCAAACGAACTCCAGACACATGTACCACCTTGTGCATCTGGCTTATGTGAGTCTTGGGGAATCGAACCTAGGTCCTTTGGCTTTGCAGGCAAGTGCCTTAACTGCTAAGCCATTTCTTCAGCTCCGCATTTTCATCTTTCTACCTTCCTTCCTTCCTTTCTGTTTTTTTGAGGTAGGGACTCAGTCTAGCTCAGGCTGACCTGGAATTCACTATGTAGTTTCAGGGTGGCCTTGAACTCACAGTGATCCTTCTACCTCTGCCTCCCGAGTACTGGGATTAATGATGTGCGCCACCATGCCTGGCTCTCACAAACTTTCTACAATATCATTTTCATGCAGGCTAGGCATACTCTCTATCCCTGGGATATTCGTCTAGTCTTTTTTTTTTGTTTTGAGGTAGGGTCTCACTCTAGCCTAGGCTGACCTGGAATTCACTCTGTAGTCTCAGGGTGGCCTCGAACTCACGGCGATCCTCCTACCTCTGCCTCCTGAGTGCTGGGATTAAAGGCATGCGCCACCATAACCCCTTCCTCTAGTCTTATAATGTCTTTTGTGAGGTGGCTTAGAGACAGCTGGCTCATGACACAGTGGCAACGGTCATTCAAGAGCTTATGTCAGCAACACCCTTCCCAGACAGATCCCTAGCCCAGCTGTTTCACAGGCCTGGATCCAGGCTCACCTACTGTAGCCAGTACAGGTGTCCTTGGGAAGGGGATTAAATCTGCTCAGCCC
Organism: Orientallactaga sibirica; assembly: GCA_036365145.1. Lineage (NCBI taxonomy): Eukaryota > Metazoa > Chordata > Mammalia > Rodentia > Dipodidae > Orientallactaga > Orientallactaga sibirica. The sequence continues at coordinate 7,859,989 of JAEOAD010000013.1, forward strand.
AGACACTGTGCCTGAGGCAGAGGGCATAGGTGCCACCCAGTACCAGCGAAGAGGCTCAAGACACTCAAACTCAGAGCAGAGTACCTGACCCAGGAAGGTGGGCATGGGTCCAACTCACGATCTAAGTAGAGCTTCCCCTGCTAATGGCAGTGAAATATAGATTCTCCAAAAGGAAGAAAGATTTGGGATCCAAGCCATCACCTACAAGAGGTGGGCAGGGTTGGAGTCTGGGGGCCCATGCAGTGCCCCTGAAGGCTTCTCAGGAGAGGTGACCCACTCCCCTGGTCAGAAGGCCAAGTTTTCTGCCAAGATAGAGTTAAAGAAGCACTGTTTCTAACAGGGAAGAGAAGCTGAGAGCGACAGGCTGCTCTTCCCGGTGTCACTCCTCCAGGTTACTGGAGGGAGACCTTACCCAGGAGGCTTGGCAACGTGAGGCTGACAGACTCTGCTACCTGACTGCTCAAACTGCAGCAAGGTTTCTACCCCTAAGAAGATTGAAAAAAGAGAACTCCTCTAAACTTCAGGGCTGAGTGGTTGGTTTTTCTCTCTGGCAGCCTCTGAACTTGTTCTTACAAGCTTATACCTGCCTGGCATGGAGGGTGACGCCATTCTGAGGGATGGTGGGGAATGAGGTAGACAACTCAGCAGAGGAGGAGACTTTTGGGAAAGGAAGAGAGTCTGCGCTGTGCCCCCAGCCCTGACTCTGGCCCTCCCCTGGCCTGCTGCATTCTTCAGTCCTAGAACCCATTAGTCACCCATCCGTTTGGGTGGTGCCGTGGGCTTGCTGTGGGATCAAAGGCAGAGCAGGTGGACTCGGTCCACGACTGTGTAGCTTTGGGCATCTGCTCTACTGTCAGTCACAAGGTCCCACTCACAGATGACCTGTAGAGGTACAGGAGAAACAACCACAGAGGCTGAGATCTCAGCCATGTGGAGGTCCTGTTTCCAGGGAGCAACTGCAACACATGAACAGCTCCAGTTCCTTAGGATTTCCAAACCCCAGGTCTGTAGGCAAGAAGCTACTGATTCAGCATAGCAGGAAATGAGGATAGGAAGTTAATACACTTGTATGCCGTGCTTCTGAACTTTGGGCCCTTCTGAGAAGTTCCCCTGGCTCAGATGGGTTGTGAGAAAAGATATGTTACTTTGTCTGTGTAAGGTTAGGATCTTACTGAGGGCAGCCATGGGGATGGGCTGGGGAAGGGGGTGCAGCACTGCCTCACAGGTGTGTCAGGGAGTATCAAACCTCAAAGTCTGGCGAATAGGAGGTTATCAGGACTGACCTATCCAGGGCAATTTCTTTGACAGAGCCTTAGTTCTTTTCGTTGCCAAGGCTTCTTTAAGGCCATTACCATATCCAGACTTCCTAATTCAAGCCATCTCATCTACATGGGCCTCAGCACCAAAGCCTTGTGCTTACCTGTAAGTGATTTGAACATCTGCCAGGGGGTTCTGGTGGGATCTTGATTTCATCAGGTGACATGTTCCGGACCCTTTCAGAAAAGGAGGCTGTTAAGAAAACAGAGTAGGGGCTGGAGAGATGGCTCAGCAGTTAAGGTCCTTGCCTGCAAAACCTAAAGACCCAAGTTCAACTCCCCAGTACCCATGTAAAGCCAGATGCACAAAGTGGCATATACATCTGGAGTTTGGTTGCAGCAGCTGGAGGCCCTAGAACACCCATTCTCCCTATGTCTCTGTGGGTCTCTCTCTTTCTCTCTGTTCGCAAATAAATAAATTATTTAACAACAACAAAAAGAAACCAGTGGAAAATTCAATAGGTGGTAGTTAGGACAGGGGACACAAAAACACAAGCACACAAAACATTTCCAGACATGGATACATGCCATGAAAACATAAAACAAGGTGTTCAGGCGTGGCCTCTTGGACAGTTTCACCTGAGTTGAAATCAGATGAGAGAGAGCCAGCCATGTAGCCATGTGCCAACCTGGGGGAAGGGAAATTCAGGTACAGGGGATGGATATAAATTAACACATGCTACCAAGCTCCAATGACTAGCTTTTAAGGAAAGCGTATGTCTAGTGATATATGCTGGCAAATGTTTAACCAGCTGGAAGAGGGATAGAAGAGGCACTGTATCCAAAGCCAATTCCTGTGGTGTAATTCTCCTGTCCTACCCAATCTCATGCTACCAACGTACTGAACTCAGGGCTAAGAAGACACATATGACCTTCAGCTCACAGCGAGCGGGTCTAGCCTCTTACAAGGTAAAATCTAAAACAAAGCTTACGACTCTGAAAATCAGATCTACTTGATGCCACTCTTCTTGTCCACGGATGACCTGCCTAAGCTACAGGAGAAAGTGTTTCCCTAGGTTTTGGGTGCTACGGCATCCCAAACTGTTAGTGCATAAAGAAATTTAAAATGTTACCTGTTTGGTTATTAGTTCAGGGTCTTTATAAGATAAACCAACCAATTCCCTCATGACCTGCCTAGCTCATTTGTGGGAACAAAAGGCCTGATTCTGATGTGAAGAACCACAACTCTCAAGGGCAAGTCCTCAGAGATTGGCCACTGCCCACCCAAGGCTTGGCCCCTCTCCTCACTCCTTCACTGTAGCTTCTGGCCACCCTGGACTGCAGCTTTGCTCTGGATCACACAGACAATGTACTGTTTGTTGTAAGAGTCTGTCTGTGCTCTTTGAAACATTCTCTCATGAAAAGGACCATACAATCAGCAAAAGCCAGGCGGTACAGGGTGGGGCAGGAGAAGGGAAAGAATGAACAAATGACCAATAACACCCAGCCAAATACTTCCTGGAGACCTACTGTGTGCCAGGTCCTGGGCTAAGCCATTTTTGAGAACAGCTCTCCAGAGCTGATGGTGCCTAGATGGAAGGGGCTGGCCTAGCTCAGTACTCCTGCCCCAAAGCTGGAGAATATATATATATATAATGTTTTAACCCAAGTCTCAAGAATTAAAAAAAAAAGGCACTCTCATTTAGGGTCCAAGACTGGCTCATACTCTCCTGTCTCAGCCTCCTGATTATCTGGGACTGCAAGTGTGCACCACTGCACCCAGCTTGGGTTAAAGGTGCTTTTGCTTAGTTTCATCATTACCACTGGGAACAAAGCCCCAAGACCCGTCAGTTCAGCTTCTATGGTCCCAGTCTGTGCACACTGCAAACACGCTGAGGTCAGGGGTCAAGCCCAGTACAGTCTTTAAACACAAGTACATGTGCTAGCTTTCAATGCCATCAGTGGATTCTCACTGGACACGCCCTAAGGATAGATAGGGTGACATAGTTCAAAGGTTCTGCTGTGGGTCTGAGATGCCACTGTAGTCCAAGGGCAGCTTCTACCAGGGGACTACACACTTCTCTGCCCAGCACCTTTCTTCTCAAGGAAGGGTGTCACCCAGCTCAGCGGGAATTCAATCCCCACCTTGACTTCCCCAATGCTCCCAGCCTGGATGGGTAGAACTAGGCCTGAGCTCAAACAGGCTACACAGACCAGTTCAGAGTGGAAGCAGCTGGAAAAAGGTGGTCCTGACATTTCATGAGCATCATTAGCTAAAGCAAGGAGGCCTTGGCAGGCACTGGGCACATAAAGAAGGAGGGTTGGGGAGGGCATGTTGCATGTGACAGGGAGACAAAGAGTGCCCTTTGGCATTTGCCAGGAAAGCTTTTTAGAAAAACAGGGCGTGACACTGTTGCCATAGCAACCCCCACCCTCTGGGGCATGAGTGGTAGACAGTATAACAGGAGCAGGGAAACCCCTTTTGAGCTGGGGGGAAGGGGTGTAGCAACACGAGTATTCCAGGGAAGTGCATGACAATGAAGGGACGTTTTCATATTCAGGAAAACAAAGGTTTACTGCACAGATTTCAGGAATAATTTTCCACTGATTTTTTCCCCAAAGTCCCAGAATGAATCCAGTGTAGATGGGGAAAACCAGAATATTCTTTTTTTTTTTTTTTAATTATTTTTTTATTGACTTTTAATCTTACATACCAAAAAAAAAAACCCACCTGATATTTCCCTCCTCCCCCTTTCCCTTTAGAAGAAAGGACAGATTAGTCTCTTTCCTAATTTGATGACATCATCTTTCTCTTCTATTTTGAGGTCTTCAAGGTATTGCTAGGTACCACAAGATCATGGGAGGCCAATTTAAAAATATGGAACGCTTCACGAATTTGTGTCATCCTTGCGCAGGGGCCATGCTAATCTTCTCATCGTTCCAAGGTACTGTGGCAGGCGAGCACAAAACCAGAATATTCTTGCCTCCAACCCCTAGCAAAATTGTCCTCCCCTAGAGAAAGGACAGATGAGAGGGACACTGAAGGAGCACTTCTAGGTCAAGTCCCTGGACGCTGGACACCAGGGATGGAACGAGTGAGCTCATTAGGTACTGGGCTCGACAGGTATCCTTTGGAAGCAGAAGAACTAAACCAAGAAGGAACCCACTTTCTAAAGTTTAGCAGAACAGGCAGGTAGCGCAGGTAATGGCCGTCAAAGAAGAAGGGTTGACCCAGGACATGGCTTTGCTTTATCAGAATCACCAAGGGCCCCAGATGCCAAGGCTGTGAGGCTGACTCCCTGAGCAACATGAGTAAGTAGAGAGGGAAGAGTGGTACAAAGCAGAGGTCAGGCACAAGTGGACGAAGTGAGACCAGATGGGCCCAGCTGAAAGAAGCCTGAACTTGCATTTGACAACATTGGCAACTGACCAGAGCCCAGTAAAATGCATGAAGAATGTGATTTTCAAAGAACTGTAGCCTAGGGGTGAGACCCAGTCACCCTATGAAATGCCAAAGGCCCTGAGGGGGAGTATGAAGAGAGATTGCTCATAGCAGAGAGACGCCCCAAGGATCAGAGGCATGGGTAGAAGCCAACCTGCTCAGGGCAAGGCTCAGAAGCATGCCCCTGGGAGCTTCTGGGATACTTACCCACTAACTCCTGGGGATCTCGCTTCTCTACTTCTGGATTATCCTGCAAGAGAACAAAAAACACACAGAGGTGAGGCTGGCCTTCTCAGCCTGTCAGTCTCTTCATAGAGGGTTTCACTCGGGGCTTTACAGAAGTGGGAGAGGGAAGGCACTGCTAGAATTCTAACAGCGAGTAATGCTTCAGGGGGTCCTGGGAGCCCCCAGAACCTTGGGTCACTCCTCCCTCACCACTGCAGCTAGGAGCTCCCCAGCCACACATCAGTCTTCCTCCACAGCCTCCAGAAGGGATCAGCACTGCTCCATGCTAGTAGAGTCCATGCAGCAGTGATCCTGCCCTGACTGTACATGCATGACCAACAACTTCTGGGCTGGGAAAGCATGTGTGAATATAGCACCTAGGACTGCTTTAAGGGTGACCCATTTAAAACAGTCAACTTCCAAGACTGGCTGTTCCTAAGAGAATTTTCTTATTTTACCTCTAGCAAAATAATAGTAACAAAAAAGTATAGACTTGGCTGGAGAGATGGCTTAGCAGTCAAGGTACTTGCCTGCAAAGCCAAAGGACCCACAAAGCCAAAGGACCCAGGTTTGATTCCCCAGGACCCACATAAAGCCAGATGCACATGGTGGCACATGCATCTGGAGATCATTTGCAGCGGCTGGAGGCTCTGGTGTGCCCATTTTCTTTCTGTCTATCTGTGTCTCACTCTCTCTCAAATAAATAAATAAATAAAAATGTTAAAAAACATATATAGGGCTGGAGAGATGGCTTAGGGCTTAAGGCGCCTGCCTCTTAACCCTAAGAACACTGGTTCCAATCTCCAGGTCCCACGTTTAGCCAGATGCAAAGTGACGCAAGGGCGCAATGCCGCACTTGGCCACAAGGGGGCGCGCACATCTGGATTTCGTTCGCAGCAGCTGAGACACTGCTCGCGCGCCCATCTCTGTCTTCCTCTCTCTCTCTCTCTGTTTCTCTCCAAAAAAAATTAGGTAAAATAAAAAGTTAAAAAAAAACATATATGGTTTATCACAAGGACTACGGTTAGCTCAAAGAGCCCCTTTAATCAATGAAGCCCCAGGAGGGCCCCTGACTTGAGGAGGCCTCCCCCCGCTCTTCTTAAATTTTTTTTATATGTTTATTTATAAGAGAGAGAGAGAGAGGAAGGGAGAGAGAGTGTGAGAGTGAGAATGGGCACACCAGGGCCTCTAGCCACTGCAGACAACTCTAGACGCATGTGCTACCATGTGCATCTGACTTACATGGGACCTGGAGAATTGAACCAGGGTCCATAGGTTTCATAGGCATGGGCCTTAACCGCTAAGCCATCTCTACAGCCCACAGCTCTCTTTACATTCTCTTCAAAGAAAAGCTTCCAATATTTAATGCAAACAGCCACTTCACATTCTGCAGAAACCAGATTCAAAGGCTCAACTGCTTCAAAGTAACCACTTCAACTTAACCGGATCAAGGCGAAGACAGTGAGTCAAAATTCCAGGATACAAGCTTGTGGCCCAGCAGGGAGGAAGGCCTTCATGTGTGCCTGCTGCTTCATTCATAAAGTGGCAAGATCACACTTGCCCTCCTCAAACTCAGCAAGACCAGGGCTCTCAAGAGCCACTGTGAGCTAATGATCAAAATGGCAAAAGCTCAGTTCACACAAAGGTGTCGGATCTCATTTTCCTCCCTTTGCTTAGGAGAGATAAGACAGTAACGGTTCTGCAACAAGATCTCCACAGGAACACAGCTGTAAGCCGGATGCCCCTGGCACCAAGTAGTGCTACCCCAGAAGGTGTGGGGAAGGTCTCCAAACGCCCTCCCAGCCATGTCTGGTCCTGGGCCAAGACCAGACCCTTCCTCCAAAATGCTCCTGATCCCGACAGGCCCCAAATCCCCTCTTTTCTGAACAGTGCAGCTATTCATTCAACCTGCAAGGGAACAATGTTGAAAAGCCAGGCTGCTTAGCAACCCATCCCTCCTAGCCACTCACCCCCTGCCAATCAGGTAGGCAAAGAGGAGGTTCAGACTGGGCTAGAGTAGAGAGAGTGCCAGGATCAGGCCTGGAAAACTGCCAGTTCAAGTTCAGGTTGGAGTCATAAATCAACTGCTGGATAGACAGTGCCAATTTCTCAGGGGATCAAAAATTACTTTGTTACAGCAACTCTGGAGAAATAATAGTAAAGGCAGGCCAGTAACAAAATATGGGGCTGTAAAATTCCTTAGTTTTCCCCTAGAAGACTGCTTTCTGGGTGCTGATTGTGGGAAAACATCAGCTGGGCATATGGAGGACTAGATTATGAACTCTAAGGGACCCAAACTCTCTCCTTCCCAAAGTCCAGTACCCTACGAGCCTTCTTTCATGGGCAGAAATGGAGAGCTGGGGAATAGGCCTGATGGTCACTGGTATTCCAATTCAGTATCTATCCTCTTTAAAGGAGAAAGTAACTGTTACTTCAGGGACTCCTCTGATAGAGAAGAGATGAAGAGGGGCTGGAGAGATGGCTTAGTGGTTAAGGCACATGCCTACGAAGCTTAAGGACCTAAGTTTGATTCTCCAGGTCCCATGTAAACCAGATACACATGGTGGCACATGCTTCTGGAGTTCGTTTGCAGTGTCTAGAGGCCCTGGCATGCCCATTCTCCTTCTCTCTCTCCCTCTCTCTGTCTCTAATAAATAAATAAAAATAAAATATTAAAAAAAAAAAGAGAGATGAGGCGCTATCTACAACTTTCTTTTTTCTCCAGATAAGGTCTCACTCTAGCCCACGCTGGCCTTGAACTCACCTTAATCCTACCTCTGTCTCCCTAGTGTTGGGGTTAAAGGCATGGCACCACACCTGGCTCCCACACTTTTTATTGCTTTTGTGACCCTGGAGAAGGGAACAGGGCAGGGTATATGTGCTAATGATGGAGTAGAGCCTGCACATCACATGGGTCTGGCTGGCCTACCTGAGTTTTAGTCCTGTTTCTGGAAAAAATATTATCCACTATTTTGAGTAGTTAATAGCCTTCCTTAAATTTAAAAAGACCTAAAAAGATATAGAGAAACCATCTCTCCCTACCAGTCTTGTCAGATACAACTGGCCTCCTATTGGCCACACTTGTCATGTTCTGGATAATTCCACTTTGAGCCCCAGGGGCCTACCCCTGAAGACAGCATCCCAAGTGTTTTGGGCATGTAAGGTGCACACTGCCGAAGCAGCTCAAGTGATAGTTGCCTGGAACATGAGGAGTCAAGAGCCCAGACAGCAGCATCTCCTGTTCTTAATGAAGACAGGTCCAGACTTCAACAGCGCTGAGGAAAGCTCAGGTGGAAGGGGAGACTGCTGAGGACGAGGAAAAATACCCAAAGATGCCTTTTCAGGGGCCGAGGGCATAGCTCAGTGGTAGAGGACTTTCCTAGCATGCATGAAGTACTGAGTTTGACTCCCAGCCCTGTAAAAACAAGCAAACAAGTAAGCACACACTCCCTTCTCCATTGACACCCAATTATCCACAGAGGCAAGATTCCTCCAGTGAAAGCAGCATCTCTTCTGGCTTAGTAGCATGGCTCCTTCAAGACCTCAGCCACCAGACAGAACTGAGACGGGGCTGCATCATACTAAAAACAAAGACCCACCGAGAGAGGAAGTCTGCAAATTCAAGGCCAGTCTGGGCACCAATAGTGGGTTCCAGACTATTCTGAGTGGTTGAGAGACTTCCTTAAATTAAAAAAGATCTAGAGAGGGCTGAGAGATAGATGGCTTAGGGGTTAAGGCGCCCGCCTCCTAAGCCTAAGAACACTGGTTCCAATCTCCAGGTCCCACATTTAGCCAGATGCAGTGATGCAAGGGCGCAATGCCGCACTTGAACACAAGGGGGTGCACACATCTGGATTTCATTCGCAGCAGTTGAGACACTGCTGGCGTGCCCATCTCTGTCTTCCTCTCCCTCTCTCTGTGTCTCTCTCCAAAAAAAAAAAAAAATAATAATAATAAAAATTAAAAAAAAGATCTAGAGAGGAATGGAGAAATGGCTTAGCGGTTAAGGCACTTGCCTGCAAAGCCTAAGGACTCAGGTTCAATTCCCCAGAACCCACATAAGACAGACGTAAAAGGTGGAGCATGTATCTGGAATTCATTTGCAGTGCTGGAGGCCCTGGCATGCCCATTCTTTCTCTGCCTCCCCTCAAAATAAAAATAATATATATATATAAAGACCTAGAGAGAAAGATTAGAGAGAGCGTGTCCTACCAGCCTTGTCAGATACTAGGAGCTTTCTATGACATTGAATCCAATATCCACAACAGCTACTGAAGCATCAGAACACGCATAGGAGGCAGAACTGCAAATGACAGCCAAGGAGAGGGAAGACAGGCTCCCATCATTAAACTGCCAGTAGAGTAAGAAACCTGCTACCAAACCTGCTCCAGGAGACTCCTCATGCCCTAAAGAGGCCAGAAGGGAAAGGGGGTGGGGGCATGAGGACACAGGTAAAAGGCAACAGAAAAACACTGTGCTTCTCTTCTTCCCCAATGCAGGGGCTTGAAAAATGAAGGAGATGCCTGTCTGAACTTGTACCGAACCTTCCCTCTGCTTCCAGTTGGTCAAAGCAATTAACTCAGCCTGGAGATCTATTTGCCAGACAGCTCTCTGCATCAGCCAGGAGACCCGGAACTGGAACCGCAGCAGGAGACAAAGAAGGCCTGAGGCAGAAGAGACCAGGGACTCTCACCTCCAGGAGGAAAACAAAAACAGTATTGCATAGCACAGAGCAGCTCGGAGGAGAGAAACGACAAAGCTCTTCAGCACCCTAGTTCATATCCAATTAAGACACAAGAGAAACAGTAAAACCAAAATCACAGCTTTTGAAGGAAGCCAAATAAGATAAGAAAGGGAGAAAAGAATGTCAAGAACTCACAGACCCATCCCCAGCCTGGCACAGTAGCAGTCCACACTCACAATCCCAAAACTCAAAGAGTGGAGCGGATCTCAGATTCTGGGTACATGTCAATACCCTGCCTCAAAACCAACCAACCGAGCCAGGTGTGGTAGAACACACCTGTGATCTCAGCATTCTTGAGGCTGAGGCAGGAGGCTTATTATAACCCTGTATCAAGCAAAAGAAACCAAATTCGGAGACAAAGATGCCTCCTATGCATGTAACTTGTTTCCCTCTTTGCCTCGCAAGCTTTCACCTGCGACTGAAGTCCCAACAGCTACAGCATGAGATGGCTGCCAAAGTATGGAGAATGGTGCTGTGACTCTGCAACTTAGTCAACAATTCTGACCAAGGCCTGTAAGAGCTCAGGGGCAGGGGCCTTCTGTCCTTAGGAGTAAGGGAACGGGGAATGTGGCTCCCATGCAAAGGAAGTAAGAACAACACGGAGCTATGAAGCTGCCTGTGGAGCTGAGCTGGGCGGGTGTTTGCTTAGCAAGCAGGCCCTGATGAAGAGGATGGAGGTCAGTTCATGGCCAGCCTTCTGCCCTTTCTGGAACCAGCAGCGCAAACACACAGGACCCCACTGACAAGACCAGTCACAGCACAGGCAGCCTCTGGCATCTGGATCTGCCACCCCACATGCCATGTTCTTTTCCCAGCTTTGGGAGCAGTAGGCACAGGGAAAGCATTCAGCAAGGCAAGGAGCAAGGCAAGCTCACAAAAAGCTGGGTGCTTGCAGATGGACAAGGTAACCTAGCAGCCAGGGAGGCAGATGGAGAACAGTGCCAATCACCTTATATTCTCTCAAACCTGTGACAGCTATGGAGCCATCAAGTATGATGCTAACTCCTTTAATGCACAGAATTTACTTAAAAAAAAAAAAAAAAAAAAAGAATCCTCACTGGGCTGGGGAGATGGCTTAGCAGTTAAAGTGTTGCCCGCAAAGCCAAATGATCCAGGTTTGATTCATTAGTACCCATGCAAAGCCAAAGCAACAAGGTGGCACATGCACCTGGAGTTTGTTTGCAATGGCTGGAGACCCTGGTACACCATTCTCTTTCTATCTTTTTTTTTTTTTTTTTCAGGTAGGGTCTCACTCTAGCCCAGTGTGACCTGGAACTCATGGTGATTCTCCTACCTCTGTCTCCCAAGTGCTAAGATTTAAGGTGTGAGCCACCTCGCCCAGTTCTCTATCTGCTTCTTTCTCTTTCTCTGTCAAATAAAATGTAATTATTTTGTCTTGGTTTTTTTGAGGCAGGGCCTCACTCATGTGCCACCATGCCCAGCTTTTTTTTTTTTTTTTTTGGTTTTTCGAGATAGGGTCTCACTCTAGCTCAGGCTGACCTGTAATTAACTATGCAGACTCAGGGTAGCCTCGAACTCATGGCAATCCTACCTCTGCCTCCTGAGTGCTAGGATTAAAGGTGTGCGCCACCATGCCCGGCAAAGGCTGAATTTTAAACCGTCAACCTTTCGTCACAAATTTTCATCCTCCAGGATATTTATTTATTTATTATCTACTCAAAGGGCAGAAACTCCAGATGCAGGCACTTTGAGGCCACCCTGAGATTACACAATGAATTCCAGGTCAGCTTGGGTTAGCATGAGATGGCTCAGTGGTTAAAGGTGCTTGTTTGCAATGCCCACTGGCCCAGGTTTGATTCCTCAGCACCCATCCTAGAGGCAAAGTGGTGCATACATCTGCGATCTACCCCCACACAATGGCACACTCACAAATATGTAAAAAAATTTAAAGCTAACACAAAATAACAAAAATTAAAAAAACACTTAGGGAATTGGGCGTGGTGATGCACACCTTTAATCCCAGCACTCAGGAGGCAGAGGTAGGAGGATCGATGTGAGAGTTTGAGGCCACCCTGAGACTACATAGTTAATTCCAGGTCAGCTTGAGCTAGAGTGAGACCCTACCTCAAAAAACTTAAAACCAAACAAACCCCTAGGCTTTCTGAATGGATGTGAGTCACTTCATGTCACTAAGAAATCAGCAATTCTGGGGCAGGAGAGATGGCTTAGCCGTTAAGGCGCCTACCTGCTAAGCCTAAGAACGCTGGTTCCAATCTCCAGGTCCCATGTTTAGCCAGATGCAAAGTGACGCAAGGGCGAAATGCCGCACTTGCCCACAAAGGGGCACACACATCTGGATTTCATTCACAGCAGCTGAGACACTGCTGGCATGCCCATCTCTGTCTCCCTCTCCCTCTGTCTGTCTCTCTCTCTCTGTGTCTCTCTCCAAAAAAATAAATAAAACAATAAAAAAATTAAAAAAAAAAGAAATCAGCAATTCTGCATTAATTTTGCCCAAATACCCTCAACCTTCAGAAGAAACACAGGTTTGATAGAGCCACAGTTGAGGTATGAAGCGAGTAACCCTGGGCTCAGAGTAGTGACAGAATGCAATGCTGTGTGGGACGCTCCCACCTTCCCCATGGTCTAGATTTCAACCCCCATGTACAAACGCCCTGGAGAAAACCCATCAGCAGTGCATTTCCTTCAGTTGTTTCCTGTGGGCCAGGACTGGCCTCCCTTAATGGGCACACTGCCCACCCAGGGATGGAAACACAGCACTTATCAGAAAAATGGGCGGAAGTTGGTGGGGCCACTGTGGATGCACTAGAGTTGCCTTAACTCCCAGGTGATCACAGACAGCCAGGCTCAGCTCACTGCGTAGACCCAGAGGTTTGTACAGGAAGGGTTAAACTGGAGTCTGCCAAAATAAATTAAGCCAGTTCTAGCACGGTCTTGTAGACCGAAGAAAAGGCAAGAAGTAGGAGAAAGGAAATGATTCCTTTCTCTATTGAAAACTCTGGTTAAATCAGAGCCAGTGTGGTTCTGCCACATAAAACATGTTGCAACCAACCAGACTTGAATATCAATTCATAAGTCTGGCCAGGAGCCATTTCCAAAGAGATTTCTGTTACCTGAGTATTTCAAGTGTCGTGTACACTTGATTCAAGACACATGAGGATTTTCAGTTTTTATAAGTTGTACAGAATTGTCAGAGAGGTCCATGCTATTTCTTTCTCTTTTTGTTTAATTTTTATTTATTTGCAAGCAGAGAAAAGGGAGAGAGAGGAGAAAGAGAACATGAATGGGTGTACCAGGTCCTCTAGCCACTGTAAACAAAGTTCAGGCGCACGTACCACTTTGTGCATCTGGCTTTATGTGTGTGCTGGGGAACTGAACCTGGGTTATTAGGCTTTGCAGGCAGGCGCCTTAACTGCTGAGCCATCTCTCCAGCCCTTCTTTCTCTTTTTGGCCTCAGGAGTGTCTGGGTACAGAGGTTGTCTCACACCAAGGATTCAAACCAAGCCCTCAGGGGTGAGTCCAGGCCACATTTCCTCTCCTTCAAGCCTTCTCACAAGAAAAAGGTCTCTAGGCTTCAAGCTGGTAATTTGGGGGAGGGGGAACGACAGTGAGATTGGAGCTAGACAGGGATGAAGAAGGTAGCTCTGCGACACTGAAAGTGTAAAGTGAAGTCTGTAGCACAATGCTACATGGTCATCAGGTCACACTAAAGCTGCCACTGAACCATCATATCTGAGGTCAGCACCAGCTGAGGTGTTCGATTAACAATGGGACAGACATCCCCTAGGTACTAAAAGCAGCAGGACTGGAAATGTAAACATACTGGCAGGAAGGGGATTCATTATTCTGGGGGCCAGAGGGAATCCCGGTGTCTTTAAGGCAGATGGGGGAAAATTTACCTAATCCAAATTTTAGGATTACTATGGAGCAAATTTCTTTGGAACTCAGAAATCACATAGCCATTTCAAGGAACGTGGGTTAAAGCACAGAGCCAAGGTGGGAAGTGCTAGATCCCTTAGGACAGGCAGTTTTCTGCATCATATAATTTCAAAGAGATGAGTCCCAGCTGCAAAAGGAGGGGCCCAACCACTCCTCAGTAAACAATCCCAGGCATCTGGACCCGAAGGGAAGGAGGTATGTTGGGGCTTGCATGGCTGGTGGGAGGGCGGACCAGGCATGCAGTAGCTTCTTCCCGGCTACAGAACCACAGACAAGTGGGTGGGGCTTCTGGGAGTTTCCGCTTCACTATGCTCAGCCCAAGTGCAGCCAAGATGGCCTCTCTGGCAGTGTGGCAGAGCCAAGAAGGTGGTGAGAGACTTGTTCTCCTCCTCTGCCTGAGCTCACCTCAGCCAGCAGTGACTACTTCTACAGCAGGGCTTGGTGCAGACTCAGGAGGTCTGTGAACGTGAGCAGGAAAATCATCTGGCTTGGATTTCTTCTACTGTGGACAACAGGAGAGACTTCCAGAGCCTTTCCTGTCTGTTCTTTCTCCTGCTCCGATTGGGTCACTTCACAAGGCGTCCCCTTGGCCCCAGCGCCGGGGTTTTCCTGAGCATGTCTGCTCTACATGCTTCTAGAAATGCCAGGTCTCCCACTTCTGCAAGGACAGCCCTAAAGGTCATCCCTCATGCTGAGATCAGGAGGTGCCAGGTACTGAATGCTCTCAGTAGTTCAGAGAAGGATGACAGCTCACAAGTAGCAAAACTCCAGGCCCATTCACCTTTTCTGGTCCTAGGTGAGTCAGGCTGTACCTTTTTTCTTTCTTCTCGGCCCTCAAAGGGTTATAAGGTATAGGGGATAGATCTTGCAGCAGGTGGGACAGTAGAATCAGGATGGAGGCAACAAGCACATAACCTCTCTGGCACAGCCTTCTTCTAGCTCTCTAAAAACTAACATTCATACTGGGCATGGTGGTGCATGCCTTTAATCCCAGCACTTGGGAGGCAGATAAGGAGGTTTGCCGTGAGTTCAAGGTTACCCTAAGACTACATAACGAATTCCAGGTCAGCCTGGACTAGAGCGAGACCTTACCTTAAAAAAAAAAAAAAAAAAACTAAAAAACTAAAAAATAGAAAAATTAACATTCATTATTTAAGTCTCCCAAAATTCCAAAGGCAAACAGTATTAATTTCACTTTGTAGATGAGTAAAATGAGGTAAATACAATGAAGAAGCTTGCCTAGCAAATGGTAGTGTTGAACTTCAAACCCGAGTACGTCAGACTTCAGCTAACACGGCTTCCCAACTCTCATTTTGTCTCTTGAAAACAAGAGGCTGCCTGGATAAACTGACATCAAGGTCAAGGCGGAAAAGGTCTTTCCAGGAATGACATTCTACCAGGTCATGGAGTCCAGCAGGAGTTAAACCCTCAGCTTAAGAGGAAGACAGGCAGATTTATTACCTTCCAGCTATGAGGAGCAGAGGATCCAAGTCTACAGTGCCCAGTGAGTAATATCTGAGTGGACTTGAAGGGAAGGGCTGGTCTTGAAGACTTAAATGAACAAACAGTGGGTGCTGTCACCCTGTCTTTAGCCTAGACTCACAGAAAACCCATCAGATCCTGAATCATACTTAAGCTCTCTCTCTCTCTCTCTCTCTCTCTTTTTTTTTTTTTTTTTTTTTTTTTTTGGTTTTTCGAGGTAGGGTCTCACCACTCTGGCCCAGGCTGACCTAGAATTCACTCTGTATTCTCAGTCTTTTTGTTTGAGGTAGGGTCTCACTCTAGCCCAGGATGACCTGGAACTCACTGTGTAGTCTCAGGATGGCCTTGAACTCATGGCGATCCTCCTACCTCTGCCTCCTGAGAGCTGGGATTAAAGGCATGAGGCACCACGCCCAGCTCTCTCTTCCCTTTCTGGGTGAACAACCATGTGGGCTTCAATGAGAGAGGGAGCTTCAAGACATTATTTCTTCTGACCTGATCTGTGTAAAGACTATAGAAGGTTTCCCATTCAGAAGAGAACCTCCCTGGAGAGACTCCATGCACTGCACTGTGTGGCAATTATAAAAGTACACTCAGGTCTGGCTACTGCCATGTAGTGATTCTGTAGTGATTAAACCACGGAGCTGAAGAAAACGCGAGTCTGAAGGCACCAATGTGAAAAGTGTGGTGCTCGTGTTTCACTCTGCTAGAACGAAAGGTGGTATAGTGGCTCAGTCAGTAGAGTGCTTGCTATATAAGCATGAGGACCTGAGTTTAGATTCCAGAACTTATGTAAAAGCTTGGCACAGGGCTGGAGAGATGGCTCAGCTGTTAAGGTGCTTGCCTGCAAAGCCTGACCACCTGGGTTTGATTCCCTAGTATTCATGTAAAGCCAGATGCAAAGTGGCGCATACAGCTGGAGTTCATCTGCAGCAGCGAGAGGGCCTGGCACGTTCATATTCTCTCTGCTTGCAAATAAATACATTAATTAATTAAAAGCCTGGCACAGTGGCATATGCCTGTAATAGTGCTGAAGAAGTGGAGGCAGGATCCCTGGGGCTTGTGGGCTAGTCTAGCCCAATCAGTGAGCTTCAGGTTCAGTGAAAAACCCTGTCTTGGGCTGTAGAGAGGGCTTAGTAGTTAAGGTGCTTGCCTGTGAAGCCTAAGGACCCAGGTTCAATTCTCCCATATAAGCCAGAAGCAAATAGTGATGCATGTGTCTGGGAATTTGTTTGCAGTGGCTAGAAGTCCTGGTGCAAGCATTCTCTCTCTCTCTCCCTCTGTCTCTAATAAATAATAAATATATTAAAAAAAAAAATAAAGCTGGGTGTGGTGGCACATGCTAGGAGGATAACCTTGAGTTCAAAGCCACCCTGAGACTACAGAGTGAATTCCAGGTCGCCTAGGCTAGAGTGAAACCCTACCTCGAAAAACCACACACACACACAAATAAAACCAAAACACTATCTAAAAAAAGTAAGATAAGCCAGGCACGGTGGAGCATACCTTTAATCCCAGCACTTGGGAGACAGAGGTTCATGATCCTCCTGCCTTACCCTTCTGAGTGAAGAACCCATCTTGGGCTCTAAGAATCTTTGGGGGTTGGAGATATGGCTCAGGGTTAAGAGTGTTTGATAATTAAGCACAAAAGCCTCTCCAGCCAGTGACCAAGTTTAACTCCTTAGAACCTACTCAAAAAGCTGGGCATGCCTACACCATGGTCTACAGGAGCCCAGAGCCTGGAGAATCTCTAGGGCTCACAGAACAGCAGCAGCTATGGGTTGAGGGAGAGACTCACGGAAACTCTCAGATGAATAGTAAGACACCTGAGGGCTGGAGAGATGGCTTAGCAGTTAAAGCATTTGCCTGCAAAGCCAAAGGATCCTGGTTTGACTCTCCAGGACCCATGTAAGCCAAATGCACAAGGGGGTGCATGCATCTGGAGTTCATTTGCAGTGGCTGGAGGCCCTGGAATGCCCATTCTCTCTCTCACTTTCTCAAGTAAATAAATAAATATTTTTTTAAAAAAAGACACCTGATGTTATCCTCTGACCTCTGCATGCACCCACACTGGGCGTGCACATATGCACACACATGTAAATATATCACACACACACACACAACCAAAAGAAGGTTTTCTTTTACTTAAGGATCATACACACCTTTTCCAAAAATGCCAGAACAATTTTCCCTACCCAGTGTTAGCTCCTTGACCCAGAGAAACTACTTTGTTTTGACAGATGCTGGTTCCTTGCATCCGATTCTTCTTGTAGATCAGAGCCTGGACCAAAGGCTCCAGGGAGCCAGCAATCTCAGCCCTCACAGCCAGCTGGCAACTGACTTCTCCATCTTTCTTGTTCCAGATCATCTATCCCCATTTGTTTTAAAGGAAGGGTGTGTCAGGGACAGTAAGTGGAAATACCTCTATCCACAGGAACTGTAGGAGTGGAGAAAAATAAACAAGGGAAACATTCCAGGACACTGGAGGCCAAACAGACAGGAGAGAGAAGCAAAGAGGGATGCTCTTATATCAAGGGTAAACAGTTGAGGGAAACAAGTGGGCCACCAAGTGCCCCCTTCCCTGAAGTGAGTGAGACATTGTCAGAGAACTGCCACTGCCAGCCTGACTTATTCTAGGGCAGCAGCGCCACCTTCTGTTGAACAGTCAAAGCACAGAAAATTCAGGGACTTACCTCCTCTTTTCAGGAGCCTCAGAGCCCCATCCCTACCACCCCAAACTGAGGGGCAAGGCAAACACTCACTGTAGAGGTGGGCCTGGAGTTACCAAACACCCAAATGGAGACCTTTTCACTCATAAGTAACTCCCAGTGCCAGGGCGATCAAATTTACGATGGTGAATACTTTTTTTTTTTAAATTTGAGAGAGAGAGAGAGAGAGAATGGGCAATCCAGCGGCCTCTCAGCCACAGTGAATGAACTCCAGATGCGTGCACCCCCTTGTGGGCAAGTGTGGCAGTGTGCCCTTGTGTCACTTTTTTTGCATCTGGAGAAACATGGGACCTGGAGAATCAATCCGGCATTCTTAGGCTTGGCATGCAGGCGCCTTAACCACCAAGCCACCTCTCCAGACCGATGGTGAATACTTGCAATTCAAGCACTCCAGAGGCTGAGGCAGGAGGTTAGAGATAGAGGCCAGTCTCCTATATAATGAGACCTTGTCTCACAAAACAGATTAACAAAACAAATAAGTAAGTGCAATTTATGGGCTGGAGAGATGGCTTAGCAGTTAAAAGCTTGCCTGTGAAGCCTAAGGACACTGGTTTGAGGCTTGAGTCCCCAGTACCCACGTAAGCCAGATGCACAAGGTGGCGCATGCGTCTGGAGTTCATTTGCAGTGGCTGGAGGCCCTGGTGCACCCATTCTCTCTCTCTGCCTCTTTCTCTCTTTGTCCGTTGCTCTCAAATAAATAAATAAAAATAAAAAAAAGTGCAATTTATTGCAACAGTCTTGGCACTTTTAAAGTCAGTTACTAATAACTTCAGGAGGTTCCCAGGGAATGCTTTGGGTAGTCCAAACCCAACCTCAAACTTAGAACATTTATGACAAATGGTTTCTTAAAGCTCATGTGAAAAACTTCCACAAACCTACCACATGAAGTCTGGCTAAAGACTTCAAAAGCTCTTTCTTATGTACAGACAACTGTCCTCCCTGTAAGGATGGAGTGCTTCATGATCTGCACCTGGCTGCCACCATCTTTCCCTCCTAAACCTTCACATACCAGATTTTTTTTCAAATACTTCACCCAAAACATATCACAACAAATTGAATACAGCAGCTCTGAGAATCTAGCTGTCTTGTATTATGTAGTACAATGAAGAGATTTATACTATTTTTTCTTAGAAATTATTTATTATGGTAATATGCAATGGGTTCAATTTTATTTTAAAATATGTATCAACTTTCCTCAGGTTTTTATTTTTTCGGCTTTTTTTTTTTTTTTTTTTTTTTTCGAGATAGGGTCTCACTCTGGTCCAGGCTGACCTGGAATTAACTATGTAGTCTCAGGGTGGCCTCGAACTCTTGGCAATCCTCCTACCTCTGCCTCCTGAGTGCTGGGATTAAAGGCGTGCGCCACCACGCCCAGCTCTTTTTCGGCTTTTTGAGGTAGGGTCTTGCTATAGCCCAGGCTGACCTGGAATTCACTATGTAGTTTCAGGCTGGCCTTGAACTCAGAGCAATCCTCCTTTTTTTTTTTTTTTTTTTTTGCCTCCCAAGTGCTGGGATTAAAGGCATGTACCACCATGCCCAGCATTACCTCAATTTTTATGCTCTATCTTGGTTTGTTCAAAGCAGGGTCTCACTCTAGCCCCAGCTGATCTGGAACACACTTTGTAGCCTGGGCTGGCCTTGAATTTATAGCAACCTTCCTACCTCAGTCTTAGTTCTGGGATTAAAGGCATGAGTCACCATGTCCAGCTTCTTTCTTTCTCCCTCATTCCCTCTCCTTTCTTTGGGACTGGCCTCAAATTCTGTAGCTAAAACTAGCCTTGTACTCTTGCTCTCCTGACCCTAACTCACATGTGCTAGGACTGCAGGTAGATCAACAGGTAAAAGCCGGGTGTGGTGGCGCACGCCTTTAATCCCAGTACTCGGGAGGCAGATAGGAGGATTCGCCTAGAGTTCGAGGCCACCCTGAGACTACATAGTTAATTCCAGGTCAGCCTGGACCAGAGTGAGACCCTACCTCGAAAAACAAAAACAAAACAAAAAAGATCAACAGGTAAAACCAAAGTGAGAAAAAGCTCTTTGGGATCCTCAATTTTCAGTTATGTAATAAAACCAAAATGTTTTGAGAACAGCTACAGAAAAAGTGGATGTGGAAAAGTCAAAGTAGAGAGTGCCATCTGGTGGCAAAGACAGTTATGCCAGAAACTCAGTAGCTAAACGAATGAATGACACCAATAAAAACGATCTACTTCAGTAGTATGTCCTACAGTTACAAATATTCAAGTCATGGATATAGAACAATAAAACCTTCAAATTCAATCTAATTAGACAAATCAAAACTTAAATGTGTCAAGAAAGTTCTGGATTTAAAGTACAGGCCACAACTTGGAAGAAGTCTGGTACCAGCTTAGGCATCAGGAAGCAAGAACAGGACTATCATAGAAACCAACACTGAGGATGGTTTTGGGTCCTTAGAGACACCAGTAGGACTCTCTAAGGTGGGCCTTGGATTTCTAAAGCTGGCCGGCTCCACCCAAAACCTCTCATGACCTTCCAAATGAACGAAATCAAGGTTCTTTGAGAGATGGCACTAAAAAAAATATTTTATTGCTGGGTGTGGTGGCGCACGCCTTTAATCCCAGCACTCGGGAGGCAGAGGTAGGAGGATCACCGAGAGAGAGTTCGAGGCCACCCTGAGACTACATAGTTAATTCCAGGTCAGCCTGGACCAGAGTGAGACCCTACCTCTCAAAAAAAAAAAAAAAAAAAAAAAAAAAAA
This sequence comes from Orientallactaga sibirica, assembly GCA_036365145.1. NCBI lineage: Eukaryota > Metazoa > Chordata > Mammalia > Rodentia > Dipodidae > Orientallactaga > Orientallactaga sibirica. The sequence continues at coordinate 7,880,525 of JAEOAD010000013.1, forward strand.
AAAATATTTTATTTATTTATTAGAGAGAGAGAGGGGAAGAGGCAGAGAGAATGGGCACGCCAGGGCCCCCAGCCACTACAAACAAACTCCAGAAGCATGTGCCCCCTTGTGTATCTGGCTTATATGGGTCCTAGGGAATCAAACCAGGGTCCTTAGGCTTCGCAGGCAAATGCCTTAACCGTTAAGCCATTTCCCTAGCTCGAGAGATGGCTTTTGTGTTCTGATTTCTGAAGCCTATTACCCCACGAAAACATTCATTCCACAGAACACTTGAAACTCAAATGACTGAGCGAAGAACAGTAAAAAGGCAAGTCTATTTACTTCAGCATCTATCATAGCTGAGTTTCCTTTCCTCACTGGTTTTAAAGCCCCACCTTTATAATGCAATGCAGAAATATTCCTCCAGAATGCCCTATCCTCCTTGCCAGGCTGAAGTCCTCATTTTACTGTCTGACATTATTTTTTTGCATGTCAGGTATGCATGGTATGGTGCATGCACGTGTGTGCAGAGACCAGAGGAGAATTAGGTACCTTCCTCTGTCACCTATCTGCAAATTTCTGAGAGGAGTCTCTTTGAATCAAGAGCTTCTGTTTGCATAAGCACCAGCAGCACTCTGCTCCCCACAGGGCAAGGATTCAAGATGGGCAAGGCCATGCCCGGCTGCTTACCTGTGTGTGGGGGAACTCCATCAGGGTGCATGAGGCCCTCATGCTTGCACGGCAAGCCTGCTTACCCACTGACCCATCTCCCCAGCCTCACTACCCAACTTTTTTTTTCTTTTTTAGTTTTTCAAGGTAGGGTCTCGCTCTAGCCCAGGCTGCCTTGGAATTCACTATGTAGTCTCAAACTCACAGTGATCCTCCTACCTCTGCCTCCCAAGTGCTGGGATTAAAGGCCACCATGCCTGGCTCCACCGTTTTATTTTACCTTTTTTTTTTTTTTTGATTTGTTTTGTTTTTTTCAAGGTAGGGTCTCACTCCAGGCTGACCTAGAATTCACTTTGTAGTCTCGGGCTGGCCTCAAACTCATGATGATTCTCCTACCTCCACCTCCTGAGTGCTGGGATTAAAGGTATGTGCCACCATGCCCAGCGTCTACCTGACATTTTATAAACACTATTTTACTCTCTCTGCCACCAGCCTAATGTAAGCTCTGTGCGAGCAATGACTTTGTTTTGTTCACTGCTCTGTCCTCAGCACCCCAACAGTGTGGGTATGCAGTACACACACACACACACACACACACACACACACACACACACACACGGCAATCCTGTCTCCTGAGTGCTGGGATTAAAGATGTGTACCACCTTGCCTGGCATGGATTTTGTTTTTATTAACTGGTCTTAAAGAGCAGTATAGCCTGGCTTGTTTTTCATGGGGCTTCCTTTCATGAGGACATATCTTTCCTTGAGGATTTGCTATTGGAGTCATAGCACTCAAGAAGGAAGGAATGAAGTCAGGTAAGCGTGGTGGCACACACCTTCAATCCTAGCACTCGGGAGGCAGAGGTAGGATGATTGCCATGAGTTCAAGGCCAGCCTGAGCCAGAGTGAGACCCTACCTCAAAAAACCAAAAAGGGATGAAGTCAAGTTCATGCCAACTTCCTCATTTGACTCTCCTGCATTAAACAACTGAACACAACAAAGACCTGAGGTCCCCATGTCTTCTTTTCCCTTACAACTGAATTCCTGACACCTAATGGCTCACCCAGGCTTGTTTTATATCCCATATCCCATGACAGAAGAACTACACACAAAATTAATTAAATAAAGGACCCTTTCTCAAAAGGTACAGTTCCATACCCACTGCACAACACTAACTGTGGTCTTGACCTTCTGTGCCAGAGTCACTAAGGACTGTGAAAGGAAGCACTACCAATTACTTCCAGCTGCTACTGGGATGGAAACTGCCTTATTTCATGAAAGACCACTCTACTTGGCTTTCCCAAGAGTGGAAAAGCACATCCTTGAGAAAATGAGGACTGAGCTCAACAGCTAGGGTAAGGCGTCATGTTGGTCCAACTCTCTTAGAATCCTTCTGCATGACTAAGGCACAGTAGACAAGGGAACCCTATCCCTTCTTTCTTTTCTTTCATAGCACATGCATGCATGTGATGTGTGTATGAATGCGTGTGGATATGTGTCCATATGCATGAAGGCCAAAGAACAACCTGCTTTAGGGAGCTGTCCACCTCCTTTGACACAAGAGTCTCTCATTCACCTGGAGCTCAGCAATTAGGCTAGACTAGCTGGCCACTGAGCCCCAAAGATCTTATCTCCGCTTCCCCAGTGCTGGGATTACATGCATACACTATGTTCAGCATTTCATGTGGGTACTGGGCATCGAACTCAGGTCTTTATGCTTACAAGGGAAGCACTTTACTGAATAAACTATTTCCACAGCTCTATCCTTTTTTATTCTAGAAATCCTCACACACCATCATATGTGATGCAGAATTTGACTGGGTTCTGGGACTCAAACATGTCTATGTCTTTCTCAAACACGGTTTCACCTGTAGTCCAGGCTGACCTGAACTCACTATGTAGACCAGGCTGGCCTTAAACTCATGGTGATCATGCCTTACCTCCTGAGTGTTAGGATTACATCATGAGCTGTGCATGGTGGAGCACACCTTTAACCCCAGCACTGGGGAGGCAGAGGTAGGAGGATTTCTGTGAGTTTGAGGCCAGTCTGGGCTACAATAAGATTCTACCTTGAAAAATAAAAATCAAACAAAAAAGAAACAGCATGAGCCACCACCCCTGGCTTGGGGTTTTGTCATTATAAATGTCCATGTTGTTGCATGTTAGCGGCACAGATCTTGACCCAACATATGAACTGAACCGTAGTGTTAAAAAGCCTTGATTGCATCCAGCCACCCCTCCACAACCAACACCAAATACCTTTGGGTCATCAGCCTCAGGTTTTTCAGTCTCTGAATCGTCATCTTCCTACAAGACAAAGAATTTAGAGAATTAAACTTAAAAGGCGTGGGCCTAAGAGATCTCACATGCATAACCAGGGGTTGGAGCAATAAGCCCATTTACCCAGCTGGGGTCATCCCACCAGGAAACCCTTCCCTACTACATGATCTACAACTACAAAAAGAGAAGGGAAAAGGAGATGTTCTGGGGTGAAGGATATGTATCTGCAGCTTAAAAACAACAAGCTATTCCACTGGTGCCACAGTCTGCATCAATGAAAATCCTCAGGGTGAAAATCACATGAAAATTAGAGAGACGTTGCAATATGCACCAGAAAAGGGTAAGATCAGGCCACAGAACAAAACAGTGTTGCCACTGAAACATCAATCACTTAAAACTAGGATTATGCCCCTTTTACCCTTTGTCTTTCATAGCCACAAGTATGTACCACACTGAACCTACCACTATACTATTCAACATTTAAGCTCTATGACCACACTCACACACACCTGCACCCCAGTGGCATTTACACTAACATGAACACAGGGAAGTGCTGCCAAATGACCAGAGTAAGTGACCCAGGCCAGGCTTTCCTTGTTTTCATTACTGCCATCGACCCATTGCTCCCCAGCTCGGGTCTCTTGTCCAAATAAGGCCTACCTAATTAAAGAACCATGGGGTACCTCATTCTCCAAAGCAAACCTACTATTCCACTCAACACTAATGCAAGAAGGTCAAAAGATGAGGCGCAGATGCCACACCAGCTAACCTATTACCTAGCAAAATCCATGTCACTTCCATGACCTGCACACTCCCATGCATGAAAGCCTTTAATTAAATGCCCAGAAAAAACTGTAAGTTATTACTTTTCCAAAGAGTTACAACTTAACCCAAATATGACCCAGCACTCTAGACGTTAATAAAAATATCACCTAAGTGTGAAAGTCTGTACTGATGGTTTAGAAAGAACTGCCCCACAAGGTGCCAGAAAAGTCAACGCTTTCAATGCGATCTGCACAACCTCCTTCAGATGAAATCGGCCTGCCAAGGACGGGGCTCAGCAGAATGCACTCAGTTCAGAATGTCTGCATGGGGATCTGACCACAATATGCAACATAGCTCAAACAGGACAAAAAGCCAAAGCAAATATAGGTCAATATTTCAATAACACACTGAAATGTGATTTTAAAAAATTCTGGATATTAAGACAATATGTATGTATTGGAGAAGTCAAAAAAGAACCTACAAAATCTTTTTTTATTTTTTTTGAGACAGGGTTTCATGTAGTCTAGGCTGGCCTCAAACTCACTCTATAGCCAAGGGTGACCTTGAACTTCTTATCCTCTTGCCTTCATCCGTCCCCTAGAGCTACATTACAGGTCTGCACAACCATGCCTGGTTTATACAGCAGTGGTAGTTGAACCTCGGGCTTTATGCATGCTAGGAAAGCACTCTGCCAAGTGAATTACACCCTCAGCTCATGAAAGTTTCCTAAAAAACTTCACTCAAATCTAAGCATTAATAGCTGGGCCTAAAGACATGAATACATTCTTATAAAAGAGTATAAAACACAGAACACAGGGCTGGAGAGATGGCTTAGTCATTAAGGTGCTTGCCTGCAAAGCAGAAGGACCCATACTCAACTCTCCAGATCCCATGTAAGCCAGACGGACAAGGTGATGCAAGCACACAAGGTTGCATATGCGCATATGTCTGGAGTTCAATTGCAGTGGTTGGAGCCCCTTGTGTACTAATTCTAGCTCTCAAAAAAAAAAAAAATACAGAACACACTTCTGCTTACCTTGGAAAACATTTTATTTTATTTGCTTTTGTTTCTAAGTGGTGCTGAGTATAAAACCCAGGGTGCTAGGCAAGCGCTATAGGTCCACTACTAAACTATATCCCAAGACTCTCTCTCTCTCTTTTGGGGGTTTTTCGAGGTAGGGTCTCACTCTAGCTCAGGCTGACCTGGAATTCACTGTGTAGTCTCAGGGTGGCCTCGAACTCACGGCAATCCTCCTACCTCTGCCTCCTAAATGCTGGGATTAAAGGCGTGCGCTTTTTTTTTTTTTTTTTTTTTTTTGAGAGAGAGAGAGGTAGATAGAAAGAATGGATGCACCAGGGCCTCTAGACACTGCAAACAAACCCCAGACACATGTGCTCCTTTATGCATCTGGCTTACGTGGGTCCTGGGGAGTTGAACTGGGGTCCTTAGGCTTTACAGGCAAATGCCTTAACCACTAAGCCATTTCCTCAGCCCATTTTCTTCTTATTATTTATTTATTTGAGAAGAGGCAGATAGAGAGAAGGAGAGAATGGCCAAGACTTTTTCTTTTATGTGAGGTAGGGTCTCACACTCTAGCCCAGCTGACCTAGAATTCACTATGTAGTCTCAGGCTGGCTTTGAACTCAGTGATCCTCCTACCTACCTCAGCCTCCCACGTGCTGAGATTAAAGGTGTGCACCAACACAGCGGGCATTGATGCTATCATTTATTTATGAATGTGTAACAGCAAGTTCAGACAAAAGGCTGGAGGGAGATCAGTAGTTAAAGACACTTGCTTGCAAAGTCTGGAGCCTGGGTTCGATTTTACACCCTAATCTTACTTAGTAAAAACATAGGCTCTCCTTTCTGTTTCACCATGCACCTGTTTACTTTACTCAGGAGAACTCTGAGGCACTTGGACACAAGCACCAAGTAAGCTGTCATGATAGAATCAGCCAGGTGGCGCACGCCTTTAATCCCAGCACTCGGGAGGCAGAGGTAGGAGGATCGCTGTGACTTCTAGGCCAGCCTGAAACTACATAGTGAATTCCAGGTCAGCTTGAGCTAGAGTGAAACCCTACCTTGAAAAACAAAAAAACAAACAAAAAAAAAGTGGATGATAACAATATAATCTTCCTTCCTTTTCTGTTAATAAATAGAAATATCTGAAGCCCCAAACAAGATTAAAAATAATACAGAGCTGGGCTGGAGAGATGGCTTAGTGGTTAAGACGCTTGGCTGTAAAGCCTAAGGACCTGTGTTTGACTCTCCAGGTCCCATGTAAGGCAGACATACAAGGTGGCTAGAGGCCCTAGCATGCCAATTCCCTCTCTCACTCATAAAAAAAAAAAAAATGCCATTCTGTTGGGCTTGCCTCAAAAAATAATAATAATACAGAGTTGATTACAGATAAAAATGTTATAGCAATTAGGATAAACACACTATCACAAATAGACAAACTATTTATTTAGTTATGTTTTTTGAAGCAGGATTTCACTTTAGCCCAGGCTGACCTGGAACTCACTCTGTAGCCCCAGGCTGGCCTTAAACTCATGGGAACCTCTTTACTTTGGCCTCTGAAATGCTGGGATTATGTGCTACCATGTCCAGCTGGGACAAACCTTTTTTTTTTTTTTTAAGACAAGCCCCATGGATTGGCCTTTTTTTAAATGCGAAAGAGGAAGAATTGGTGTGCCAGGGCCTTCAGCCACTATAATCGAACTCCAGACATGGGCAACCTTGTGTGCTTGCATCACTCTGTGTGTCTTGCTTAAGTAGGAACTGGAGAGTTGAACATGGGTCTTTAGGCTTTACAGGCAAGTGCCTTAACTGCTAGGCCATTTCTCCAGCCCTGGGACAAACCATTTAAACAAGGAAAGCCAACATTAAATACCCACTGATACTTGAGTTAAATAAAATAGTCCACTAAGCTGGGTGCAGTGGCTCATGTTTGTAATCCCAGCACTCAAGAGGAGTTCAAGGCGAGCCTTAGCTACACAGCAAGCTTGAGATCAGCCTGGGCTTCATGAGATCCTGTCTCAAAGACAAAAACAAATAAATAAAAATAAAATAAAATAAAACAAAACCCACCATAAATAACTCCACCCAAATTTCAATTTAAAAGGTCATACAAAAATGGCCCAGGGCTGGAGAGATGGCTTCGCAGTTAAGGTGCTTGCCTGTGAAGCCTAAGGACCCAGGTTCGACTCCCAGAATCCATGTAAGCCAGCTGTACAAGGAGACACACGCACACAGGTGGTGCATCCACACAAAGGGGTGCACATGTCTAGAGCTTGTTTGTAGTGGCTAAGGCCCTGGTGTGCCAATTCTTTCTCTCCCTCTCATTAAAAATAAAACAAACAAACAAACAAACAAAAAGGGTTGGAGAACATGGTCTAGCGGTTAAGGCATTTGCCTGCAAAGCTAAAGGACCCTGGTTCAATTCCCTAGGACCCATGTAAGCAGATGCATAAGGAGGCGCATGCATCTGGAGTTCGTTTGCAGTGGCTGGAGGCCCTGGCGTGCCCATTCTCTCTCTCACTCTTGAATAAATAAATAAATAAAATACATTTTTTAAAAAGGCCCACGTGAAAAACAAATTTAATTTTCAAATGGAACTACTGCTCTCTGACCCAACTTCTCGTCCCCCCCCCCTTTTTTTTTTTGCAGTGCTAGGGATCAAACCCTTGCACATATAAGGTAAGCACTGAGCTACACATATACCCAGTTGATATTATCTGATATCAAACGAAAGGGACAGAGGGATGAAGGTAACCATGAAATGGAACACTGCTGACACACACACATCAGTTTCTGACAAATGCAATGGTGCTTTGAACAGCTCTGGGTTTGGGGCCTACCGACTGCTTGCTGTTCTCATCCTCCTCTTCTTCATAACCTTCTTCATCACCTCCTAGGCGAGAAAAGTCATCCTCTCCATAGGCATCAGATACCAATCCACCTTTCTCTTCTGAAATGGGGGAGGGGGAAATGGAGGGGAAAATATAACAAAATGTTCCTATAAATTAAATGACCAGATTATTTCTGAGAATAAAAGGGGAACTTAAATCTCAGGTAACTGACTACAGGTCCAGATTCTGCATTTCAAAGACCACAACTTAGTGTTTGAATTTAGGAACAAGGAAGAACACTACATTCTGTTTTAAAATGTTTTTTAGAAGCTGGGCATGGTGGCATATGCCTTTAATCCAGCACTTGGGAGGCAGAGATAGGAGGACTGCTATAAGTTGGAGACCACCCTGAGACTACACAGTGAATTCCAGGTCAGCCTAGGCTACAGTGTGACCCTACCACCCTACCTCAAAAACCAAACCAAACCAAACCCAAACAACAACAATAAAAAGGTTTTCAGGGCTGGAGAGATGGCTTCTTGGTTAAGGCACTTCCTTGTAAGGCCTAAGGACCCAGGTTCAATTCCTCCCAGTACCCATGTAAACCAGCCGCACAAGGCAGTGCATGCATCTGAAGGTCCTCTGCAGTGGAGGGGGCCCTGGCACACCCATTCTCTCTATCTGCTTCTTTCTCTCTCTCAAATAAATAAATAATAAAATTTTTTGGTGGGGTGGCTTTTCGAGGCAGGGTCTCACTCTAGCCCAGGCTACCTGGAGTTCACTATGCAGTCTCAGGTTGGCCTTAAACTCTCGGTGATATTCCTACCTCTGCCTCCTGAGGGCTGGGATTAAAGGTGTGTGCCACCACACCCAGCTAAATAAATATTCTTTTAAAAAAATGTTTCTCAAGCCCGGCGTGGTGGCGCACGCCTTTAATCTCAGCCCTCGGGAGGCAGAGGTAGGAGGATCGCCTTGAGTTTGAGGCCACCCTGAGACTACATAGTGAATTCCAGGTCAGCCTGTGCTAGGACAAGATCCTACCTCGAAAAACCAAAAAAAATCCCCAGTACCCACGTAAGCCGGATGCACAGGGTGGCGCATGCCTCTGGAGTTCGCTTGCAGCAGCTGAAGGCCCTGGTGCGCCCATCCTTTCTCTCTCTCTCAAATAAAGTAAGTAAATAAAACAAAAAGAATGTCCAGCTGATTCTATCCCTGATCTGCAGAATGACTAACTTTTGAAACCTGATATGCTCAAAGATGTACGTAGGACTCGTTCCTAAATAAAAGTTATCAATTTAACAAGACACAAGCTTTATCGCCCTCCACGGACATGTCATTTATCTCCCATCAAACATCAAGAGGGAGGGGAAAGACAGTGATGCATCAGCCTGGGATACCTCTGCCCCTCTGTCCATCCCTGTCTGTGTCCAGCAAGACGCCTGGACTGCAGCGAGTTTCAGCAGAACGGATAGGAACAAAGGGACGGAGACGGATCGTTCTGACTGGCGTCTCCAAGGCCCCGTGTAAAGCAGGACACTGACAGCGCTCCCTTCGGGGTTCCGGGATCCCAGACGTGCGGCACAACGAACCCCTCTTGTCCTTCCCACCCGGCGAGCGGAGCAGCATTCCGAATAGACACCCGATTCCCCTTCCTCGCAACTCGGGACTCACCAGCCGCACTGCCCACAGCTTCGACTCCAGTCTCGCCATCCGACTCGGGCTCTGAATCTTCCGCGTAAACCGCCAGAGACGACAGAACATTCTTCTTCCCCGCCATTTTCCTCCCACCACCCGTGCGGCTCACGCCGATGACCCAGGAACCGGACTTCCGTGAGGTTAAATACGAACCTCTTCCGGATCCCAACAGGCTCCGCGCCAAGACGACGGCCAATCATAACGCCCGTTTCTGACGCCCGGTCCCGCCCCTGACGCCTGCGCTCGTCAACGTCATCGCCGCGCGACGGACGTAAAGCTGTGTGGAGTTTTTCTGCCAGCCTCAGTGCTGAGCCGTTGGGCTGCAGGGAGTAAGCGGTGGCGGCTTCTTTGAGGAGCCCACAGCCGGCTCTGATATCGTGGGGTGGTGGTGGAGTGAGGGAGCCTTTGGCCGGTGAACAGTGTTGATTTGGGGGCTCCGAGGAAGAAGTGTGAATGGGTCTCTGCGGGGGTAGAATGGTTGTCATGGCTGCCCTTACCGTAGGAGACTCTGGATCCTGGGGAAACGACTCGGCGTTCTCCAGACAGTGCTGAAGACAGCCGTGTGTCCTGTCGTGATCCAGTCTCTGGCTCCGGGCTGCACAGTGGCCTGGGGTCGTTCGGGGTTTTTATTTACCATTCATTCGAGCATGATCTGTTCCTAGCAGAGGGTGCCCACAGAAAGCTGTGTTCTAAAGCCCATCAGGCGGCCTTCCTCCACCTTGGCCTTAACCTTTGACTACCGCTTTCCGCCAAGATGAGCACCCACCTTTCCTCTACTCCCTCTGACCCTGAGCAGAGAGTCCGGAGCGTTTTGAAGAAGGTCTTTGGGTTTGATTCTTTTAAGACGTCTCTGCAACAGAGTGCAACCATGGCTGTAGTGAAAGGTAACATTATCAAGCTGCACCTGTCCTGGCTGTACCGTAGCCCTGTAGCAGAACCCGCTCCCCCTCCTCTTGACTCTTCCTACCTTGGCATTTTAGATCCGTCATTGATTTGGAAATCTTTTAGGCTTATCAACCAAAGCGTGCAGCATTATTTTTTTATTATTATTATTATTAATTTGAGGGAGAGAATGGGTGTGCCAGGGATTCCAGCCACTTACAAAGGAACTCTAGACACATGCACCACCATGTGCATCTGGCTTGCTTATGTGGGTTCTGGGGCATTGAACCTTGGTCCTTAGGCTTCGCACGCAAGCGCCTTGACCTCTAAGCCATCTCTCCACCCCTGTATTTATTATTATTTTTGAGGCAGGTGTCTTGTTATGTAACCCTGGATGGCTAGAAGCCACTATGTAGACCATGATGACCTCATACTTGGCAGTGATCCTCGTGTCTCTGCCCTCAAGTGCTCTGTCACAGGTGTGGGTCATCATGCTTGGCCCTAAAAATTGGAGTTTTAATGGCGGAACCACCGAGCTCTTTGGTTCTTTCATATCCAGACCTATAGGTTGCCTTTGAAGTCTCTTCCCAGACTCTTGTTGGTGTGTAGGCAGTAGGAAGGGTGGCACTAATAGCCTAACCTAGTTATTGTCCTAGATAATCCTCTTACTGAAGATTGAGTGGCTTGGGTCCCAGATAAGGAAGGAAGGAATGATTAATTATGTTAACTGGAGATGTGGTGACAATTGGAGATTGTCCAGAAGGAAGCAGCAGGGTCATATTTTTATTTATGTATTGGTTTTTTCCAGGTAGGGTCTTGCTCTAGCCCAGGCTGACCTGAATTTCACTCTAGTCTCAAGGTGGCATCGAACTCACGGCGATCCTCCTATCTCTGCTTCCCAAGTGCTGGGATTAAAGGTGTATGCCACCATGCCCGGCTCATATTTTAATTTTCATTTATTTGCAAGCAGAAAGAGAAGAGAGCATGGGCACAGCAGGGCCTCCAGCCACTGCAAACGAACTCTAGACACAGGCACCACTTTGTGCATCTGATTTTATGTGGGTACTGGGGAATCGAACCCTGGTCATTAGGCTTTGCAGTCAAGCTCCTTAACCTCTGAGTCATCTCTTCAGCCCAGCAGTCATAGTGATAGTGCATTTATATAAACAAGTGGCTCTGAATGGTATTCTTGCATGTCTGCACGGATGTGTCTACTAACTTAGTGTTCTGTTAGTCATTTCAGTTATTCATATCTCAGCAGATTCACACTATTTATCTTTACTATTACTATTTTAAAATAAAAGCCAGGAATAGTGGTGCATGCCTTTAATCTCAGCACTCAGGAGGCCAAGGTAGGAAAGATCACCATGAGTTAGAAGCTACCCTGAGACTACATAATGAATTCCAGGTCAGCCTGGGCTAGAGTGAGACCCTACCTTGAAACACCAAAAATAAATACATTATTGTGTGGTGTACATACATGTGAAAGCCAGAAGTTGATGCTGGGTGTCTTCCTTGATTACTTTCTACTTACTGAGGCAGGGTCTCATTTGAACTCAGGGCTCACTGCTTTGGCTAGTCTAGCCAGCCTGCTTTCCCTGGGAATCCTCTGACTCTGCTTCCTGAAGGATGGGATTATAGGCCAGCTGCCATGCCCAGCCCAGGGGTGCTGGGGATCTGAACTCCAGTTCTCATGCTGTGTGACAAGTGCTTTATCTGCTGAGTAATCTTGCATTTTTATTTTTTGGTTTTTCGAGGTAGGGTCTTGCTCTAGCCCAGAATGACCTGGAATTCACTATGCAGTCTCAGAGTGGCCTTGAACTCAAGGCAATCCTCCTACCTCTGCCTCCTGAGTGCTGGGATTAAAGGCATGCACCACCACACCCAGCTTAGTTGTTTTGTTTTTTGAGGTAGGGTATTGCTCTAGCCCCGGCTGACCTGGAATTCACTATGTAGTCTCAGGGTTGCCTTGAACTCATGACACTTTTCCTACCTCTTCCCCCCAAGTACTGGGATTAAAGGTTGTGTGCCACCACGTCTGGCTAATCTTGCATTTTTTAAACAACTGGGCACGCCAGGGCCTCCAGCCACTGCAAACAAACTCCAGATGCATGTGCTACCTTGTGCACCTGGCTTGTGTGGGTACTGGGTAATCGAACTTGGGTCCTTAGGCCTCATAGGCAAACATCTTAACCACTAAGCCATCTCTCCAGCCCCTACTCTTATTTGTTGTTGTTACTGTTGGTTTGAGGCAGGGTCTCACACTAGCCCAGACCTCACTTTGTAGCCTAGGCTAGTCTTGAACTCACTGTGATCCTCTTACCTTAGTTTCTTGAATGCTGGGATTACAGGTGTGAGCCTGGCTCTACTCTTTTTTTTTTTTTTTTTTTTTCCCTCCCAAGGTAGGGTCTCACTCTAGCCCAGGCTGACCTGGAATTCACTCTGTACTCCCTGGCTGGCCTCGAACTCATGGTGATCTTCCTACCTCTCTGCCTCCCAAGTGCTGGGATTAAAGGTGTGTGCCACCACGCCCGGCCTAGTCTTATTATTTATTTATTTATTTATTTTTGGTTTTTCAAGGTACGGTCTCACTCTAGCTCAGGCTGACCTGAAACTTACTATGTAGGCTCAGGGTGGCCTCGAACTCATGGCAATCCTCCTACCTCTGCCTCCCAAGTGCTGGGATTAAAGGCGTGCGCCACCATACCTGGCCTACTCTTATTTTTAATACTATTACTAGAAAGAGTTTCTCCACACACCTAAATCTCCCAGGATCCTTGTCCTTTTCATAGAAAGGATAGAAAAGAAATTAACATACTGAGACCTTTCCTTGCCCCAGGTACTCTGCCAGATGCTTTTCCTAAATTTCTCATTTAAATTCAACAACCAGGGCCAGGTGTGGTGGGGCAGTCCTGTAATCCCAGCACTCAAGAAGCTGAAGCAGAAAGATTGAGCAAGTTTAATGCCAGCCTGTGCTACCTAGCAGATTCCAAGCCAGTCAGAAAGATCCTTCTCAAAAAGAGATTTTTTTTTTCAGTAACCTTGCTTAAAAGGCAGGAAGCATTGAAATGTTATTTTCTTTTTCTTTTTTTGTTTTTTTGTTTTGCAGGTGACAAGGATGTTTTTGTGTGCATGCCCACAGGGGCAGGAAAATCCCTTTGCTATCAGCTTCCTGCTCTGTTGGCCAAAGGCATCACCCTTGTGGTCTCTCCTCTCATTGCTTTGATTCAGGTGAGGGTTAGGGGGATGAATATGATAACCCAAAAAGATGATGAAGGAAAAGGTTGGGTGTTTTTTGGGGGGTGGAGGGTGGTCTCATTTCGTTGTTTTGAGACATGGTCTCATTATATAGCTTAGGCTGGCTTTGAACTTTCAGTCCTTCTGCCTCAGCCTCTGAGGATTACAAATGTGTGCCACCATGCCCAGCTTGAGGGGGATGGGCTTTTTTGTTTGTTTGTTTGTTTTGTTTTTGTTTTGTTTTTAAGGTAGGATTTTGCTCAGCCCAGGCTGACTCAGAATTCACTATGTAGTCTCAGGGTGACCTCGGACGCTTGTCAATCCTCCTCCTACCTCTGCCTCCGTGGTGCTAGGATTAAAGGCGTGTGCTGCCACACCTGGCTGGGGATGAGGTCTTTTTTTTTTTTTTTTTAACCTTGAGAAAAATAATTTAATGACCTATTATTTTATGTAGCTTCAGCTGGAATAGTAGGAGAATGCATTTAGAAAAAAGCATCGACAAGAACCTCTACTAACAGTGTCTCACAAAAACATTCTGATAACAGAAGAAATACATAGGGGATGAGCTTTTATAGCAAGAAGTTTCACTTCTTTATTTGGTCTTTGCTTCTCATTTTCTCTGATTCTCTGTGTCACTGTCTATATTAAGTTTCTGAATTGCCCAAATGCAGGCTTCTTCACCAGTGCATATCATTTTGGTGGGCCTCAATAAGTCTTGTATGTTTTGATGGCCTGAGGCCTCTCACCTTGCACTGTTGTTTATTCTCCAGAGGAGAATGGAATCATATCTGTACGGGCACCATTCACTCTCACATACGATCATGGTGTGAGGATAGTTAAATTGATAGCGGGAATGTCTGGGATTGCACTTTACTTTGGCAATGGCACAGGTATGTACAACAGAAAAAAAAAAAAATAGGCTGGGCATGGTGGCGCACGTCTTTAATCCCAGCACTCGGGAGGCAGAGGTAGGAGGATTGCTGTGAGTTCAAGGTCATCCTGAGACTACAGATTGAATTCAAGGTCAGTTTGGGCCAGAGTGAGACCCTACCTCGAAAAACAAACAAACAAATTATAAACTGAGAATTTGTTTCCACTATATTTAGTGCCCACAGATGGGCTGAGAGAATCAGAATTGAGGCAGCATGGCTGTGTGGTTAAGAGCCATCCATCATAAAGAGAAGTAGACAAATGGGGAAAACAACAATACTTAAAGAATGTTCACTGTACACACACACACACACACACACACACACACATATAATTTTTTTTTTTTTTTTTTTTTGGTTTTGCAAGGTAGGGTCTCACTCTGGTCCAGGCTGACCTGGAATTCACTATGTAGTCTCAGGGTGGCCTCGAACTCTCTGCAATCCTCCTACCTTTGCCTCCCGAGTGCTGGGATTAAAGGCATGCGCCACCACGCCCGGCTCACATATAATTTTTTTTTTTGGTTTTTCGAGGTATGGTTTCACTGTAGCTCAGGCTGACCTGAAATTTACTATGTAGTCTCAGGGTGGTCTTGAACTCATGGCAATCTTCCTACCTCTGCCTCCCAAGTGCTGGAATTAAAGGTGTGTGCCACCACGTCAGCACATATGGTATTTTTATATGTTTGTTTTACCTTTATGGTGTAAAGTTTTATTTCTTACAATAATCCTAGTAGGTAGTTACACTTTGTGTGTGTGTGTCTGTGTGTGCACAAAGAGAGAATGAATATGAGTGAACTGAGCCTCAAGGATTATGAACTAGCCAGAGGATATGTAGCAGTCAAATGAGCCAGGATTAGATCCAGGTCCCTCTGGCTCCAGAGCCTGTCCTCTCAACCACTTCCTTTCATACTTCTGAGCAGAGAGGAGACATTGGAGACTAGAGGAAGAAGGATGCTTTATGACTGAGATATCTCCCAGGGATGACAGTGATGCTTAACACCAGTTTCTGAGAGTCAGTCATACCCTACTCTGGGCGTTTTTTTCCCCCCTTAGGACCAGGTGGATCACTTACTGGCTCTGAAGGTCCACGTGAGTTCCCTAAACTCAAAGCTCTCAGCACAGGAGAGGAAGGAGCTGCTCTCTGACCTGGAGCAAGAAAAACCTCGGACCAAGATTTTGTACATCACCCCAGAGATGGCAGCTTCAACCTCCTTCCAGCCCACCCTGAATTCCCTCGTGTCCCGCCACCTACTGTCTTACTTGGTGGTAGATGAAGCTCATTGTGTTTCCCAGTGGGGCCATGACTTTCGTCCTGACTATTTGCGTCTCGGTGTCCTGCGCTCCCGCCTAGCACATGTCCCATGTGTGGCTGTGACCGCTACAGCTACCCCGCAGGTCCAAGAGAACGTGTTTTCTGCTCTGCACCTGAAACAACCAGTGGCCTCTTTCAAGACTCCCTGCTTCCGAGCCAACCTCTTCTATGATGTGCAGTTCAAGGAACTCATAACTGATCCCTATGGAAATCTGCGGGACTTCTGCCTTAAGGCTCTTGGACAGAAGTCTGCTAAAGGGGTGAGGCACTGTGGTTGAAGGACTTGTGCTTTTCCTACCTTCCTTAGTCAGGCTTCCTAAAACTTGTGCACAAAGGGAGTTGTCCCTTTTATGACTTCCCATTGTCTCCTCAGCAGGCAGTCCTTGTGTGTAAGATAGACTTGCATGGGGTTTTCAGAGATGCAGAGGTATTAGAGAAAGGTTGGCTTTTAAGCTGCTTTTGTCTTGCCTTTTTTTTTTTAGTAATTTTTTTATGAGTGAGAGAGAGAGTGAGAGAGCAAAAGAAAGACAGAGACTTGGTGTACCAGGGCCTTAAGCCCAATCAAACTTCAGGCTCATGTGCCACCTGGTGCGCATGTGTGACCATGTGCACTTGCATCACGTCATGTGTCTGGCTTACATGGGACCTGGAGAGTCAAACCTGGGTCCTTAGGCTTCTCAGGCAAGCACCTCTCCAGCCCTGGTCCTGCTTTTTTTGGGGGTGGGGTTTGGTTTTTCGAGGTAGGGTCTCACTCAAGCCCAGGCTAACCTGGAATTCACTATGTAGTCTCAGGGTGGCCTTGAACTCAAGGCGATCCTCCTACCTCTGCCTCCCAAGTGCTGGGATTAAAGGCGTGCGCCACCACACCCCTCCTGGTCCTGCTTTTTATAAAGTGGGGAGCTTGTCAAAGGAGACTGGAAAGGATGAAGGAAAGCATTATTATTTATTTATTTATCTCAAACAGTGATCCTCCTACCTCAGCTTTCAGTGTACTGGGATTAAAGGTGTGTGCTATCATTCCCAGCTCACAGAGCTTCTTTTAAAGCAGGCTAGGCTCTAGTGGGTTGATTGTTGTTTCTCTCTTACTTCTTCCTACCTCTTCCTACTCAGTTGTCATCCGGGTGTGGCATTGTCTACTGCAGAACTAGAGATGCTTGTGAACAGCTGGCCATAGAGCTCAGCAGCAGGGGTGTGAACGCCAAGGCTTACCATGCAGGTAAGGGGTTGCCAGGCCATGTGGTCCTCTTCACTTTTTTGGGGGGTGTTGTTTGAGGTAGGGTTTCACTCTAGCCCAGGCTGACCTGGAATTCACTATTAGTCTCAGGCTGGGCTCAAACTCACAGTGATCCTTCTCCCACTGCCTCCCAAGTGCTGGGATTAAAAGCGTACACCACCATGCCCGGTGGTTCTCTTCACTTTTGCAGGCTTTTTTTCTTCTTCATCGTCTTTTTTTTTTTGGCTAGTATTTTTAAAGTTTGTTTTTTTGTGGGGGGGAGGGAGAACATGTGACATTCTGCATGTGTGGAGGTCAGAGGACAACTTCAAGGGGTTTGTGCGCCACCTTCTTTGAGACAGGCTCTCTGGCTGCTACAAACAAACTTCCAGACTCTGAACACATGTCAGACTAGCTGGCCTGCAATCTTAGGATTCTCCTGGCTCTGCCCCCCATTGTTGTAGACACACTGGGATCACAGATGCATACTCCCAGCTTTATGTGGTTGCTGAGAATTGAACCTGGGCTGGAAGGCTTTGCAAATAAACACCTTTAACCATGGAGTCATCTTTCCACTTCCTCTTGCAGACTTTTTAGTATGTTACTTGTTCCATATGGATTTCAAATATCAAATGATCCATTATCTATTTCCAGATAGTCATGTGGAACTAAAGTGATTCACATAAATCCAATAAAAGGGTTCTAGACGTAATTGAGGTCTAAAATGAGAGTTGTGATTCTTGAATTCTTTTCTCAGCAGTAGGTGATGAGTTTTTATAAACCCTAGTATTATAAAAAGTTGTCTTTAGCCGGGCGTGGTGGTGCACGCCTTTAATCCCAGCACTTGGGAGGCAGAGGTAGGAGGATCGCTGAGAGTTCGAGGCCACCCTGAGACTACATAGTTAATTCCAGGTCAGCCTGGACCAGAGTGAGACCCTACCTCGAAAAACCAAAAAAAAAAAAAAAAAAAAAAAAAAAAGTTGTCTTTGGGCTGGAGAGATGGCTCAGCAGATAGGATACTTGCCTACAAAGCCTAAGGACCTCAGTTTGATTTCCCAGTACCCATGTAAAGCCAAGATGCACATTGACACATGCACCTGTAGTTCACTTGCATTGTCTGGAGGCCCTGACAATTCTCTCCCTCCTTCCTTCTCTTTCTCTCTCTCTCTGTTCTCTCTGCTTGCAAATAAATAAATAAAAGATATATAAAATTTTTAAAAATATTTATTTTTATTTGAGAGAAAGAGACAGATAGAGAATGAGTGTGCCAGAGCCTTCCACTGCTGCAAATGAACTCCAGATGCATGTGCCACCTTGTGCATCTAGCTTACATGGGTCCTGGGGAATTGAAACTGGGTCCTTTGGCTTTGCAGGCAAGCACGTTAAGCACTAAGCCATCCCTGCATCCCATAAAAAATATTTTTTAAAAAGTCATCAAAAGGGCTGGAGAGATGGCTGAGGGGTTAAGGCGCCTGCCTCCTAACCCTAAGAACACTGGTTCCAATCTCCAGCGGTTCCAATCTCCAGGTCCCATGTTTAGCCAGATGCAAAGTGACTCAAGGGTACAATGCCGCACTTGGCCACAAGGGGGCGCGTGCATCTCTGTCTTCCTCTCTCTCTCTCTCTCTCTCTCTCTCTCTCTCTCCAAAAAAATAAGATAAAATAAAAAAAAAAAGATAAAATAAACTTGGGAGGTTAGGAGGAAAAAAGTCCAGGTCAGCCTGGACCAGAGTGAGAACCTTGCAAAACCAAAAAAAAAAAAAAAAAAAAAAAGTCATCAAAAGAGCACACAAGGTTGGAGAGGTGGCTCAGTAGTTAAGAGCACTTGCTTGCAAATTCAAGGCATAGATTAAGTGCCCAGGACAGTAGTAAGCCCAAGGTAAACACAGGAAATGTGAGTTCCCTTAACCTTGACCACTTTATTTTACTTTCCAGGGCTGAAGGCTTCTGATAGAACACAAGTACAGAATGAGTGGATGGAAGAGAAGGTCCCTGTTATTGTTGCAACTATTAGTTTTGGAATGGGCGTGGACAAAGCCAATGTTAGGTGAGTTCTGATTTTTTTGTATGTGTACGTATGTGTGTGTCAGTGCAACACACACACGTGTGTACATGTGCAGGCCAAGGATCAACACTGGGCTTCCCCCTTGAATGCTCTTCTCTTTATTTTACTTAGGCAGGGTCTCTCCCTTGAGCCCAGACCTTGCTGATTTAACTAATCTAACTACCTAGCTTGCCACTGGGATTCCAGGTTGCCATCGTGTCTACCCAGCAATTACAGGGGAACTATAGATCTGAATTTATGTCCTCATGCATGTGTGGCAGGCACCAAGTGAGCCATCTCTCCAGCCCAGCTCTGGGTTTTGCTTTGTGTTCCTGGTTGGGATTTGGCTCATGGGGTCTGCCTGGTGTTCTACACAAAGTTCCATGTCCAGGTGCTCTGTGTAGTGCCACAGGGGAGGGGGCTATAGGAGAGTCTGTATAGCCCATCCCTAGGAAATCTGGCAGCATGCAGACTGTCAGGTTTGTCTATTCACAGGGTCCAGTTCACTCTCATCCTTCAGGTGGGCCAGCAAGGAGGCTGGAATGAAGTAACTGTTATAGACTTTGGGAAGTCAGTGGCAAAGATACTATTACTGTCATGTGCTTGCTGACAGTCTGGAGGAGTTGGGGTCTACCCTAGCCTTTTAACTTCACTTTGGCAAGTATTGGGACTTTTTTTTTTTAACCTCTAGCTGTGGCCTGATTCTTGGGAAAAATTTTGAGGTACATTCTGAAAATACCAACAGTAATGCCTTGTGTGATTTACAGAGTGCTTCTGCATACATGGTTATGCATCTTATAACTGGCAGAGCCTAAGCTTGTTTTCTAACTCTTCAGCTGTGAGGATTTTTTCTTGTTCATTAAAAAAAAATATATATTTATTTGAGAGCAAGAAAGAGAGGGAAAGAGAAATGGGCATGCCAGAGTCTTCAGCCACTGCAAATGAACTCCAGATGCATGTGCCACCTTGTGCATCTGGCTTTATGTGGGTACTGGGGGATCAAACCTAGGTCCTTTGTTTTTGAAGGCAAGTGCCTTAACCACTAAGCCATCTCTCCAGCCCTTGCTTGTCTTCTTTTTTATTTATTGTTTTTTTTATTTATTTATTTATTTAGTTCATTTTTGATCCTCCTACCTCTTTCCCAAGTGGTGGGATTAAAGGGTGCACCTCACACCCAGCCCGCAGGCTTGTCTTTTTTTTTTTAATTTTTTTATTATTTTATTATTTTATTTTTTAGAGAGAGAGAGACAGAGAGAGATAGTCAGAGAGGGAGGGAGACAGATTGAGCAGTCTCTCAGCTGCTGTGAATGAAATCCTGTGCGCCCTGTGGGCAAGTGCTGCCTCACTTTGCATCTGGTGGGACCTAGATTGGGTGAACATTGGAACCAGCATTCTTAGGCTTAGCAGGCAGGCGCCTTAGCCGCTAAGCCATCTTTCCAGCCCTTGCTTGTCTTTTTGAGGCAGGGTCTTGCTCTAGCCCAGGTAGATCTATGACTCATTCTGTTACCTACACTGCCTTAAACTCTGATTCTTCTACCTCAACCTCCCATGGCTGTAAGAGTTTTTTGCTTTGTTTTTTTGAAGCAGGGTCTCACTCGAGTTCCAGCTGACCAGGAACTTACTTATTCTGTAGTCTAGGCTGGCCTTGAACTCACAGAGATCCTTCTACCTCAGCCTCCTGAGTTCTGGGATTAAAGGGGTGCACCATCATGCCCAGTGGCTGTGACTTTTTTGAGGTTCACCATATATCTGGAATTTACCTCTTAACTCCCACTGTGGCCCCTAAGCTGAAGTGCTCCACAGCAGGGAGAGCTGCCGATGGGTCACAGGTGTTTTACCCAGCCTACTGTGGTTTACTCTGGAGTCTTTTCTTTGCCTGCCAATGTTGGTTTCCCTGTACCTGGCCACTGTGGAGAAAGTCCTTGGTTTTGTTTTGTTTTGTTTTGTTTTGTTTTGTTTTGTTTTGTTTTGTTTTGTTTTGTTTTGTTTTGAGGTAGGGTTTCACTCTAGCCCAGGTTGACCTGGAATTCACTATGTAGTCTCAGGCTGGCCTCAAACTCATGGCAATCCTCCCACCTCTGCCTCCCAAGTGCTGGGATTAAAGCGTGTGTCACCACGCCCGGCGAGAAAACCCTTTTCTACTGACAGGATTACTTCATGGACACTCAGCTCCTACCACATCTCATGTCCTTTGGATCCTACAGGTTCGTTGCCCACTGGAATATTGCCAAGTCCATGGCTGGGTATTACCAGGAATCTGGCCGGGCCGGCAGGGATGGGAAGCCTTCTTGGTGCCGTCTCTATTACTCTAGGAATGACCGGGACCAAGTTAACTTCCTGATTAGGAAGGAAATAGCAAAATTCCAGGTAAGTCCTGGGGAAGCCCTTTCTGCCTGAACTCACCACTCTCCTGTTTCACATAGTTTATCACTGGGTATAGGTGAAACTTCATAAACTGGAAGGGTTGTTCTTTCTTGGCCTGGAAGGCATAGCAAGTGGGCATTGGTGGTAACAAGCCAGGTTAGACTTCTTTGTCAATATTTAATTTACCTAAATGCTCTCTTTTGTATATATGGTGTTTTACATAGTCAAGATGAAGCTTGCTTTTTTATTTTTAAATTTATTTGTTGTAAGCAGAGGGAGAAAAGGAAAGAAAGAATGGGCAGCCAGTTCTCTTGCCACTACAAATGAATTCCAGGTGCACGTGCCACTTTGTGCATCTGGCTTTACATGGGCACTAGGGAATTGAACCCAAGCTGACAGGCTTTACAAGCAAGTGCCTTTAACCACTGAGTCATCTCCCAACTCCAAATCTTGCTTTGTTTTAGTGAACTTTATTGCATAAGCATTTTTCCATTTTGTTAGATGTTGTTAGTTTTTATTTTTGAGGTAGGGTCTTGCTCTAGCTCAGGCTGACCTGGAATTCACTATGTAGCCTCAGGGTAGCCTTGAACTCTCAGCAATCCTCCTACCTCCACCTTCCAAGTGCTAAGATTAAAGGCATGCGCCACTATACTCAGCCTTTTTATTTTATTTTATTTTGATTTTTGCAGGTAAGGTCTCGCTCTCGCCTAGGCTGACTTAGAATTCATTATGTCGTTTCAGAGTGACCATGAACTCACAGAGATCCTCCAACCTCTCTGCCTCCTGAGTGTTGGGATTAAAGGCATGTGCCACCACACCCAGACAAGTTTTTTTTTTTGTTTTGGGTTTTTTTTTTTTTTTTTGAGGTAGGGTCTCACTCTGGCCCATGCTGACCTGGAATTAACAATGTAGTCTCAGGGTGGCCTAGAACTCACGGTGATCCTTCTACCTCTGCCTTCTGAATGTTGGGATTAAAGGTGTGCGCCACCACGCCCAGCTAAGTTTTTTAAAAAATATTTTATTTATTTATTTGAGAGAGAGAATGGGTGTGCCAGGGCCTCCAGCCACTGCAAACAGACTCCAGATGCATGTGCCACCTTGTGCATCTGGCTTTACATAGGTTCAGAGGAATTGAACCTTGGTCCTGGAATTAACTATGTAGTCTCAGGGTGGCCTTGCACTCATGGTGATCCTCCTACCTCTGCCTCCCGAGTGCTGGGATTAAAGGCATGCACCACCACACCTAGCTACCAAGTTTTTTTTTTTAATTAATTAAATAATTATTTCTGTGTGTGCATGTGTATCATTGACTCTTGCCACTTCAAACAAATGCCCATCCAGCTTTATGTGGATGATGGGGAATTGAACCTGGGCCAGCAGGCTTTGCAAGCAATCACCTTTAACTACTGGACCATTTCTCTAGTCCCATTCTTGTTTGTAGCCCTAGAATTTTTTTTTTTTTTTTTTTTTTTGGTTTTGCAAGGTAGGGTCTCACTCTAGCTCAGGCTGACCTGGAATTAACTATGTAGTCTCAGGGTGGCCTCGAACTCTCGGTGATCCTCCTACCTCTGCCTCCCCAAGTACTGGGATTAAAGGCGTGCACCACCACGCCCAGCTATAGCCCTAGAATTTTACAGGTTATACAGTTCTTTATAGAAAGCCTGAAAGCAGATCCACATATAAATGGAAATTTGATGTAAGATTGGTTACATTTTAAATCAACATGAAAAGGAAGAACTGCTGAATAATTTGTGCTGGAAAAAAGGATGAAATTAGGTCCCTCTATGATAGCATTCATGTATAAATTTCAGATGGGTTAGACATTTCAAAAAGCTCTAAAATTAAAGGTAAAATATTTTGTGTTCCTGAGGAAAAGCAGAATATCTCAGTATTTTAAAAGTATAAACTGGCCTGAAGAGATGGCTTAGCAGTTAAGGCAAAAAATAAAAATAAAAGGAAAAAGGTGAAAAAATAAAAAGGTTGCACATGCCCACTAGGTGGTGCAGGTGTCTGGAGTTCTAATTTAGTGGCTGAGGCCCTGGCACTCCAATTCATTCTCTCTCTCTCTCTTTTTCTTTCTGTCTCTGCAATTGAAAATAAAAGTATAAACCATGGGTTGGAGAGATGGCTCAGTAGAGTTAAGGTGCTTGCTTGCAAAGTCCAAGGACCTGAGTTTGATTCCCCAGTACCCACATAATGCCAGATGTACAAGTTCAGTTGTAGTGGCTAAAGGACCTGTCACACCCATTCTCTTTCGTTCTTTCTTTTTATTTTTTTTTGTTTTTTTTTTTTTGTTTTGTTTTTGAGGTAGGGTCTTGCTCTAATCCAGGCTGACCTGGAAGTCACTATGTTGTCTCAGGCTGGCCTCAAACTTACTTATTAAAAGTGTGTGCCACCATGCCTGGCTTTTTAATTAATTTTTATTTATTTGAGAGAGAGAACCTGGGCTGCTTGGTAAGTCTCTTAAAAACCCAACTGGAGGGCTGGAGAGATGGCTTAGCTTTTTAATTTTTTTGTTGTTTTTGCCTAAAGACTCTGTTTTCAAGGCTCCATTTCAGTACCCATGTAAGCCAGATGCATAAGGAAGGCGTATTCATCTGGAGTTGGTTTGCAGTGACTGGAGGCCCTAGTGTTCCCACCATCTCTCTCTCTCTCTCTGCCTCTTTCTCTGTCACTCTCAAATAAAAATAAAATAAAACAAAAAAAAAAACACTTTTAAAAAAAAACCCAACTGGAAACAAAACAAAACAAAAAAAAAACACTAGCTGGGCATGGTGGCACAAGCTTTTAATCCCAGCACTCGAGAGGCACAAATAGGAGGATTGCCAAGAGTTTGAGGCCACCCTGAGACTATATAGTGAATTCCAGGTCAGCCTGAGCTAGAGTGAGACCCTACCTTGGAAAACAAAACAAAACAAAACAAAAAATCCAACTGGGGGGGTTGAAGAGATGGCTTAGTGGTTAAGACATTCACCTGCAAAGCCAAAGGATCTCAGTTCGATTCTCCAGGACCCACGTAATCCAGATGCACCAGGGGGTGCATGCATTGGAGTTTGTTTGCAGTGGCTGGAGGCCCTGACATGCCCATTCTCTCTCTCTCTGCCTCTTTCTCTCTCAAATAAATAAAATATATATATATAAATAAACCAACTGGCTAGGGTGTGGCTCAATAATAGAGCTCATGCTTCACATTTATGAGGCTCTGGGCTCAAGTCCCAGAACCACAGAAAAATAAAAATAAAAGAGCTGGTACAGTGGTGTATACACATCTCAAGGAGAAGGGTGTGGAGACAGTACTGTCAGGAGCATAAGCCAGTGCAGCAGCTTTGAAATGGTGTCTCCAAAGTAGGGGCACCTGTGCTCTGCAACACAACAATTCTCCTTTATCCCAGATAGACACTAACTAAAGGCATAATCTTTTTCCATCTCTTCTTTGGATGCTGGCTGAAATCCTAAACTTTCTCTGACCCTGTGGGGCTTCTTCCCTGTTTTCTTAATGACTCACCTTTGCTTTATAGGGGGAAAAAAATGATGGTGACTATTATTATTATTACTTTTTTCCCGAGGCTGTAGCCCAGGCTGACCTGCAATTCACTATGTCGTCTCAGGGTGGCCTCAAACTCATGGTGATCCTCCTGCCTGTGCCTCCTGAGTGCTGGGATTAAAGGCGTGCGCCACCACACCCAGTTTATTTTATTTTAATTTATTTTTATTTTTATTTATTTATTTGAGAGTGAGACAGACAGAGAGAGAGAGGTAGATAGAGAGAGAGAATGAGCACGCCAGGGCTTCCAGCCATTGTAAACGAACTCCAGATGCATGCGCCACCCATCTGGCTTACGTGGGTTCTGGGGAATTGAGCCTCAAACTGGGGTCCTTAGGCTTCCCAGGCAAGCACTTAACCACTAAGCCATCTCTCTAGGCCCCTTTTTTTAAAAAAAATTTTTTTTATTTATTTATTTATTTATTTATTTATTTATTTGTTTGTTTATTTTTTGGAGAGAGACACAGAGGGAGAGGAAGACATAGAGATGGGCACACCAGCAGCCTCTCAGCTGCTGCGAACGAAATCAGATGTGTGCACCCCCTTGTGGTCAAGTGTGGCATTGCACCCTTGCATCACTTTGCATCTGGCTAAACATGGGACTTGGAGATTGGAACTGGCGTTCTTAGGCTTAGGAGGCAGGTGCCTTAACTGCTAAGCCATCTCTCCAGTCCTTTTTTTTTTTTTTTTTTTGGTTTTGTAAGATAGGGTCTCACTCTGGTTCAGGCTGACCTGGAATTCACTATGTAGTCTTAGGGTGACTTCAAACTTGTGGTGATCCTCCTACCTCTGCCTCATGAGTGCTGGGATTAAATATGTGTACCACCATTCCCAGCTAAAATAAAATTATTAAATTGCAGTTTCTTTTGCAATATGGAGACTTGAACCCAGGTCTCAAGCATGCTAGGCAAGCACTCTAACACTTAACAGTTATATCCCTAGTCAATATTCTGTCTTTTTTATCTTTTTTATATTAGCATACAAAGTAATGGATTCTTTTTTAAAGTATGGATTAATCTTTTTTTGGAGGGGGTTGTTGGTTCTTTTGAGGTAGGGTTTTACTGTAGTCCAGATTGACCTGGAATTCATTATGTAGTCTCAGGGTGGCCTTGAACTCATGGTGATCCTCCTACCTCTGCCTCCTGAGTGCTGGAATTAAAGGCGTGTGCCACCATGCCTGGCTTGGATTAATCTTTTTTTTTTTTTTTTTTTGAAGATTTTATTTTTATTTATTTATTAGAGAGACAGAGAGAGAGAGAGAGAGAGAGAGAATGGGCATGTCAGGGCCTCTAGCCACTGCAAACAAATTCCAGACACATGCACCACTGTGTGCATCTGGCTTTTGTGGGACCTGGAAAATTGAACTGGGGTCCTTAGGCTTCACAGGCCAACACCTTAACTGCTAAGCAATCTCTCCAAACCCAGAGTAATATTTCTTAATTTAATTAATTTATTTTATTTATTTGTGAGAGAGAAGGAGGCAGATAAGAGAATGGGAGCACCAGGACCTTTAGCACTGCAAACAAACTCCAGACACATGCGTCACCTTGTACATCTGGCTTACATAGGTCCTGGGGAAGCGAACCTGGTTTCTTTGGTATTGCAGGCAAGTGCCTTAACCACTAAGCCACCTTTCAAGTCCAAAATAATGGATTTCATTATGACTTATTCACACATACATGTCATGTACTTTAATCATATTCACACCTCTATTACCCTTTCTTGTTCCCCCTTGTCATGAAGTATGTTTATTTATGTGTGTAACAAGAATGAGTTTCCAATTGGGCGTGGTGGCGCACGCCTTTAATCCCAGCACTCGGGAGGCAGAGGTAGGAGGATCACCGTGAGTTCAAGGCCACCCTGAAACTACATAGTTAATTCCAGGTCAGCCTGGGCCAGAGTGAGACCCTACCTCGAAAAACCAAAAAAAGGGCTGGAGAAATGGCTTAGTGGTTAAGGCACACATTTGTGAAGTCAAAGGACCTAGGTTCAATTCCCCAGGACCCACGTAAGCCAGATGCTTACAAGGGACACATGCATCTGGAATTCATTTACAGTGGCTAGAGGCTCTGGCATGTCCATTCTTTGTCTCTCTTCTCTCTGCTTGCAAATAAAAAAAAAAAGAATGAGTTTCCTTCTAAAAACATCAATAAAGAGTCAGATATCAGTGTCTATTTTCTATTTTTTGTTTTGTTTTCCAAGGCAGAGTCTCACTGTAACCCAGACTAACTTGGAATTCACCCTGTAGTCCCAGGCTAGCCTCAAATTCACGATGATTCCCCTATCTCTGCCTTCCGAGTGCTGGGACTGAAGGTGTACACCACTGCACCCAGCTTCTATTTATTTATTTATTTGTTTTTCATGAGGTAGGGTCTCACTCTAGGCCACTCTACAGTCTCACTTGTAGTCTCACTCTGTAGTCCCAGGCTGGCTTAGAATTCATGGCAATCCTGTTACCTCTGCCTTCTGAGTGCTGGGATTAAAGGAGTATGCCACCACACCCAATTCCCAGCTTCTATTTTAAATTAGGAATTAAAAAAATATGTTTATTTATTTATTTATTTATTTGAGAGAGAGAGAGAGAGAGAGACAGAGAGAGAATGGGCATGCCAGGGCTCCAGCCATTGCAGATGAACTCCAGATGCAAGCACCACCTTGTGCATCTGGCTTCTGTGGGTACTGGGGAATCAAACCTTAGTACTTAGGCTTCACCTTAACCACTAAGCAATCTCTCCAACCCCTAAATTGAGATTTTTTTTGTCTGTGAAAGAGAGAGAAATGGCATGCCAAAGCCTCCAGCTACTGTAGTTGAACTCCAGATGTGTGTGTCACCTTGTGCCTCTGGTTTACATGGGATCTGGGGAGTCAAACATGAGTCCTTAGGCTTTGAATGCAAGTGCCTTAACTGCTAAGCCATCTCACCAGCCCTAAATGGAAATTTTTTAAAGGAAGTTTTGGTAAATAGACATATACAGAAAATGCCAATGAGGCATAATCATATCACTCAGAAATAATTACTGTTGCCAAGTGTAGTGGCGCACACCTTTAATCACCTTTAATCCCAACACTTAGGAGGCAGAGGTAGAGGATTGCTATGAGTTTGAGGCCATCCTGAGACTACATAGTGAATTCCAGGTCAGCCTGAACTAAAAGCGCCTGAACAGCTAAGCCATCTCTCCAGCCCTAGAAATGTAAACTCTTAACAAAAGTTTCACCTTGGGCTAGAGAGATGGTTCAGTAGTTAAGGTGTTTGCCTATAGAGTCTATCCACCTGGAATCAGTTCCCCAGTACCCACATAAAGCCAGATGCACAAAGTGGCACATGTGTCTGGAGTTTATTTGCAGTGGCTGGAAGCCCTGGTATGCCCATTCTCTATTTCTCTCTATCATCTCTCTGCTTGCAAATAAATAAATACAAATAAAAATAGGGCCAGGCGTGTTGGTGCACGCCTTTAATCCCAACACTCGGGAGGAGGCAGAGATAGGAGGATCACCATGAGTTTGAGGCCACCCTGAGACTACATAGTGAATTCCAGGTCAGCCTAGACTAGAGTGAAACTCTACAAAAAAAAAATTTAATTAATTAAAAAAAATAGGGCTGCAGAGATGGGAGCTTAGTGCTTAAGGCACTTGCCTGCAAAGCCTAAGGATCCAGGTTCAATTCCACAATACCTACGTAAGCCAGATACACAAAGTAGCACATGGATCTGGAGTTTGCAGTGGCTAGAGGTCCTGGCACACCTATGCTCTCTCTCTACTTGCCTGTCTCTCTCAAATAAATAAAATATTTAAAAATGAAAAGTTCCCTCCCTGAAAGTTTGATTCAGTAATCTGGAGGTTTTGATGTCTACTCAGATTTAGGAACACTGCTTAATAAGTGACTTTATTACTATTCTTTAATATTTTGCTCCCTTATTACTGTGGCCACAAGGTTGTGTGATTGGAAGAGTTGCTAAATTGTCATTTTCTCTTCCCAGGAGAAGAGAGGGAACAAAGCATTTGATAAAGCCATGCTGTTGGCCTTCGATGCCCTGGTGACCTTCTGTGAAGAATTGGGGTAAGTGGAGCTGAGAATGTAGATCTTGCTAGGTGCAGGGCCCTACGTTTGATTCCAACACTGGCAGAAAAGAAACTAAATTGGGATGACTTATTTTGCATGTGGATCATTTCCTTCCCCAGCAGCCGTTACTTAACTAGCCCACATAAGCTAGCTCGTGGGCCACCAAGGAACCCCTGCCTGAAAAGGTCATCATATCAGCACATCAGGACCCTTCCTTTTTTTTTCCCCTACAAGTTCTGAGACTCTGTTTTGTAAGGATGTGTTCAGCTTTTGGGGTGGTCAGCCACCCTCTCATTTTACCTTGTTCTGGGATGGCTGGTCCTGTGAGCAACTCAGCCCAGAGTAATATGGCTCTGAGCCACTGGCATAATGGTTATCACAATGAATGGGACTCACTTATTTTTTTGAGATAAGATCTCATGTAACCCTGGCCTCAAACTTGCTGTGTATCAAAGGCTGGCCTTGAACTTCTAATCCTCCTGCCTCCATCTCTCAAGTACTAGGATTACAGGTAGGCACCACCATGCCTGGTGAGCATGGTCTCTATTACTCAGGGCCCAAACAGAAGCATGGGACCCACCTATCTCCTGTCCAGTGGCAGGGGTCTGGTCACATGCTTTGGAGAAGTTGTCCTCTCTCTCAGAACACCAGCCTGCCTACATGGAACCCACTTCTGTATTTTGTCTGTACCTGTGGCAGTGGGGCAGGGACCATGGCTATGAAAAGAACTTGATAGCTGGTCTATGACAAGTTGTAGCTGACTGTACGCTGTCACTAGTGTCCTGGGCAAGGGATACCCAAGAGGATTCTGTATACTTTGGTGTATAAAAATCTTGGCTCAGCTGGGCGTGGTGGCGCATGCCTTTAATCCCAGCACTCGGGAGGCAGAGGTAGGAGGATCGCCGTGAGTTCAAGGCCACCCTGAGACTACATAATTAATTCCAGGTCAGCCTATAAAAAGAACGAAAACCAAAAAAAAAAAAAAAAAAAAAAATCTTGGCTCAGGGGCTAGAGAGATGGCTTAGTGGTTAAGGCGCTTGCCTGCAAAGCCAAAAGATCCAGGTTTGATTCCTCAGTACCCACATAAGCCAGATGCATAAGGAAGCACACTCATCAGGAGTTGTTTGCAGTAGCTGGAGGCCCTGGCACACCCATTTTCTCTCTCTCTCTCTCTACCTGCCAATTTTTTTTTCTCTCTCTCTCAAATAAAATTTAAAAAAATTAAAAAAAAAATCTTAGCTCAGCAGTTAAAGGCACTTGCTTGAAAAGCCTGTTGGACAGGGTTCAATTCCCCAGCACCCACATAAAGCCAGATGCAATGTGGTGCATGCATCTGGAGTTTATTTGCAGTGGCAAAAAGTCCTGGCACATGTGTATATATGCACACACTCACACACACATGCAAGTAAATAAATAAAAATTTTAAAAGACAAAAATACTCTTGGATTCATCTGATCTGATGGAACAATCCTGGGAGCAGATGAAGAGTGATTGCTCAGACTTAGAGATGAATAACCCAGAGAGGTCATGGTCGTAACGCTTATGGTAGTTATTCAGCTTTGGCCTCTTGATTTTCAGTGGAGAATTCATTTCATGTATGTACCTACCTTCTTTGATTTTATTTATTTTTGAATTTTCAAGGTAGGGTCTCTAGGCCAGACCGATCTGGAATTCACTATGAAGTCTCAGGGTGGCCCCAAACCCATGGTGACCTCCTACCTCTGCCTCTGGAGTGCTGGGATTAAAGGTGTGTGCCACCATACCCATCTTATTTGTATTTTTCTTTCTTCTTCTTTTTTTTTTTTTGGAGAGAGACAAGAGAGTGAGGGAGAGAGATAGAGAATGGGTGCGCCAGTAGCCTCTCAGCTGCTGTGAACAAACTCCAATGTGTGTACCCCCTTATGGGCAAGTGCAGCATTGTGCCCTTGAGTCACTTTGCATCTGGCTAAACGTGGGACCTGGAGACTGGAACCAGCATTCTTAGGCTTAGCAGGCAGGCACCTAAACTGCCAAGCCATCTCTCCAGCCCCTTATTTGTATTTTTGAGGGACAGAGAGTGAGAAAGAGCCAGAGAGAGAGAGAGAATTGGCGCACTAGGACCTTTTAGCTGCTATGAACAGATGCTTGTGCCCCCTTGTGCACATGTGTGACATTGCACACTTGCATCACTTTTGCATCTGGCTACATGTGGAACCTGGAGATTCAAACAAGCGTTCTTAGGCTTCACAAGCAAGTGCCTTAACCACTGAGCTATTTCTCCTGTCTGCCTGCTTTCTTTCTTTTTCTTTCTTTCTCTCTCGCTCTTTCTTTTTTTCTTTTTTTGAGGTAGGGTCACTGTAGCCCAGGCTGACCTGGAATTCACTATGTAGTCTCAGGCTAGCCTCAAACTCAGCAATCCTCCTGAGTGCTGAGATTAAAAGTGTGTGCCACCATGCAGTTCCCTCTTTTGTCAAAACTAGTTAGTTGTTTTGGCGATGCAGGGAGTGTGTGTCTATGATGCTGGGAATTGGACCTAGGGACTAGGACTCACATGCTATACAAGTACTCTACAACTGTACTGCACCCCCTCCCCCTACAAGACTGGAGTGCTGATTAAATACATAGTGCTAGGGTTGGAGAGATGGCTCAGCAGTTAAGGCACTTTCCTGCAAAGTCTAACCACCTGGGTTTGATTCCCCAGTACCTATGTAAAGCCAAATGGACAAAGTAGCATGTGCATTTGGAGTTTGCATGCAGTGGCTAGAGGCCCTGGTGCGCCCATTCCATCTCTCTGTCTCTTTCTGTATGTAAATAAGTAAAAATATTTTAAAAGTAAATAATACTAGTGTCTAGCAGATGTTTTAGACTCTCCTTTGGAAACCAAGGGGACACTTATTTGGGCCCTATATTTGGATTCTCATCTCCCTCCTACCCACTGATGACTTGGTGGCTCACATGAGGTATTTCTTTCTGGAAATGGCTGTCTTTAATTTGGTCTCTGTGGCAGGACCACACCTACAAAAGTGGTGGGCTGGTAGCTGGGTGTGGTGGCACATACCTTTAATCCCAGCACTCGGGAGAGGCAGAGGTAGGAGGATAGCCATGAGTTCGAGGCAGGCCACCCTGAGAATTCTAGGTCAGCCTGGACTAGAGTGAGACCCTACCTTGAAAAAAAAAAAAAAAAAAAAAAAAAAAAAAAAAAAAAAAAAAAGTGGTGGGCTGCAGTGTTTGTTAGGCCCGCCCTTGTCTATGGCTATTACCACCAGAGAGCCTTTTCAAGACTCTGGTACAAGGAGCTGCAGCCACTTCAGGCTCTGTGAGCAGAGCTCTTACTTCTGGTGAGGAATGAGAGGACTGTGTTCTTGCTCACTCTGAGTCCTGCTAGAAAAGGCTTGCTCTCATTTGAAGCTCTGGAGGGCTATAGCCTGCCAGCCAAGAGGACAGTTTCTCCTTCATTTCTCCTGGGAATTCTCCACGCATTGGTTGACAGATGAGGGTAAGGGGTCTCTGTGGGATCAGGGAGTCAAAGCATTGGCTTTCTCTGCCCTGTGTGCAGCCTCATACCTCCTAGCTCATTTGCTATGGGCGTGAGGATTGGATCCCAGGATTCCTATACTTCAGGTGGAGTAAACCCTGCTGGCATGACTCTTCCACTGCTCTTTTTTATTTTATTATTTATTTATGAAGAGAGAGAAAGAAGTATGGGCTTGCTAGAATAAACTCCAGATGCCTGTGCCATTTAGTGCATATGGCTTTACATGAGTGCTGGGGAATTCAATCAGGGCTATCAGGCTTTGCAAAGCAAGGGTTTTTAACCACTGAGCCATCTCCCCAGCCCCATCTTGTATGTTTGTATGCACATGCCACAGCACATTTATAGAGGTCAGAGGACACCTTGGAGTGTTGATCCTCTCCTTCTACCTGGCATGTGGCAGGATCTCTTGCTGTTTTGTCACTGAGAAGGCCAGACTAGCTGGCATGTGAGCTTCAAGATTCTTCTGGCTCTGCCTCCCATTGCTGTAGGCATGTTGGGATTATAGATACCTGCACCACTTTTGTCCAACTTTATGTGGGTTCTGGAGATACAAATTTTGGTCTACAAGCTTGGGGATCAAGCACCTTTTGCTGCTGACTGCTGAACCACCTCCTGTCCCCAGCCACTGCTCTTTGAATGAAAGAAACAGTTGAGGGCTGGACAAATGGCTTCACAGTTAAGGTGCTTGCCTGCAAAGCCAAAGGACCCAGGTTTAATTCCCCAGTACCCATGAAAGCCAGATGCCCAAGGTGGTACATGCGTCTGGAGTTTGTTTGCATACCCATAGATACTCTCTATCTGTCCCCTCTCTCTCAAATAAATAAATAAAAATAATTAAAAAGACTGTTGATTGCATAAACAATACATAGCATAAATTAAAAAACATCCCTCTGGGGCTGGAGAGATGGCTTAATGGTTAAGGCACATGCCTGCAAAGTGTAAGGACCCTGGTTCAATTCTTCAGGTCCCACGTAAGCCAGATGCACAAAGGGGTACACACGTCTAGAGTTCGTTTGCAGTGGCTGGAGGCCTTGGCACCCCCATTCTCACTCTCTCTTTCCCTCTCTCTGTGTCTAATAAATAAATAAAAATAAAATAAAAAACACTCTTCTGGCTGGGCATGGTGGTGCACGCCTTTAATCCCAGCACTTGGAGGCAGAGGTAGTAGGATCGCTGTCAGTTCGAGGCCACCCTGAGACTACATTGTGAATTCCAGGTCAGCCTGAACTAGAGTGAGTCCTTACCTCAGAAAACAAAACAAAACAAAAAAACCCTTGGGGGGGGGGAGCCAGGGGTGGTGGGGCACACCTTTAATCCCTTGGGAGGGCAGAGGTGGGAGGATTGCCAAGAGTTGAGTTCAAGAGTTTGCGACCACTGTGAAACTACATAGTGAATTCCAGGTCGGCTTGACCTGGGCCGAGAGCAAGACCCTACCCTCAAAAAAACCCAAAAAACAAACAAACAAACAAACAAAAAACCAACAGGGCTGGAGAGATGGCTTAGGGGTTAAGGCGCCTGCCTTCTAAGCCTAAGAATGCTGGTTCCAATCTCCAGCGATTCCAACCTCCAGGTCCCACGTTTAGCCAGATGCAAAGTGACGCAAGGGCACAATGCCGCACTTGACCACAAGGGGGGGCGCACACATCTGGATTTCATTCTCAGCAGCTGAGACACTGCTGGCGCGCCCATCTCTGTCGTCTTCTCCCTCCCTCTCTGTCTCTCTGTGTGTCTCTCGCCAAAAAAAAAAATAATAATAAAAAACCCTCTGGCGTGAGTCCGGCGTGGTGGTGCAGGCGTTTAATCCCAGCACTTGGGAGGCAGAGGTAGGAGGATCGCTGTGAGTTTGAGGCCACCCTGAGACTACATAGTTAATTCCAGGCAAGCCTGGACCAGAGTGAGACCCTACCTCGAAAAACCAAAAAGAAAGGAAGGAAGGGAGGGAGGGAGGAAGGAAGGGAGAGTAGTGAAAGGCAAAGAATAAACGTCTCCTTTCTTTTCTCTATTTTTTTTTTTTTTTTTGAGCTAGAATCTCCTGTAGCCCAGGCTGACCTTGAACTCCCTATGTAGTCAAAAATGACCTTGAACTTCTGATCCTGCTGCTGGGATTGCAGATATATGCCACTATGCTCAGTTTATGTGGTGCTAGGGATTGAGCTCAGGGCTGGTGCATGCTAGGCAGGCACTCTACCCACTGAGCCACATCCCCAGCCTCTAGTTCTCCTTTTCTAGGATTAGTTCTGGTGTGAGGCTGAGGTTGAGATGGCTGTTCCCATCAGTGTCCCTTAGGGTGGCCACCTGGCAGTCAGGGACCAAACAGGCTCATCTGAAGTGGGTACATTTCTAAAAGGAAGCTGTTGTGGGGGTGGGATGTGGTGGGAGGGGTCTTAGATCAACAGAAAAATTACTCAAGGCAGTTACAGGTGGGGCAGGCAGCGGTTTTCATCTCGCCTCTGCTGTGTGGCCTCTTTCTCTGGGCTGCAGCCATGAAAACGCATTATTCATGACAGGGCTTTTTACAAAACTCTTAGTGTTGCAAGAACACTTACTAGGCTTGAAGCCGCCTCTGGCCTGGCAGTCTGGACACTTCAGGATGCAAGAAGAGCTCTGTGTTTAGGCCTGGATTGAACTGTCTTCTGGGGAGCCCCACAGGCCAGCACCCTCCATTTGTCCATTTGTGTGCTCATTTGATCATTCACTCACTTATTCAACCAACAAATATTGATTGCTGACAACTCTGTGCCAAGCATGCTGACCACAGAGACACAATGTGGCACTTTTCTCATGGGGAACACAAATACTTGTCAAATAATCATGTTAAAAAAATACAACTACTAGCCAGGCATGGTGGTATATGCCATTGATCCTAACCCTCAGGAGGCAGAAGTAGGAAGATCACCGTGAGACCATGAGTACAAGGCCAGCCTAGGTAGAGTGAGATCTACCTCAAAAAACCAAAAAACAAAAAATAATAATCATGTTAAAAAAATGCAACTACTAGCCAGGCATGGTGGTATATGCCATTGATCCCAACCCTCAGGAGGCAGAAGTAGGAAGATCACAGTGGTTGAGACCATGCCCATTCTCTTACTATCTGCCTCAGCCTCTCTCTGAACTAAAAAAATAAAATATTAAAAAAACACCAAAACAGGGCAAAAAAAAAAAAAAAAAAGGAACTACTAGGTTGAAGGTGTTTGCAGTTTAAAGCTTAAGGACTGGAATTTGATTCCCAGGACCCATGTAAGCCAGCTGCACAAGGGGCACATGTGTCTAGAGTTTGCAGTGGTTGGAGGCCCTGTCATGCCCATTCTCTCTTTCTCTCTATCTGCCTCGTCCTCTCTCTCTGAAATAAAAAAATAAAATATTAAACAAACACCAAAACAGATATACACCCCCCCCCAAAAAAAAGGAACTACTAGGCTGAAGAGATGGCTCAGCAGTTTAAAGCTTAACTACTGGAATTTGATTCGCCAATACCCATGTAAAGCCAGAAGCACAAAGTGGCTCATGCATCTGGAATTTATTTGCAGCAGCTGGAGGCCCTGGTGCACCCATATATTCATTCTCTCTCTTTCTCCCCCTTGCAAATAAATGCTGGGGGTTTTTTTATCTGCAGTTTATTTCAGAAAGGGTTTTGAATGGTGTTTTCTCTCTCTGGTAGTCCTTCCTCAACCTAGTGGATTTCTGGAGGTTTCTCTCTCAAAGCTAATAAACATTTAAAAAAAAAAAAAGAGCATCCCAGCCAAGAGGAAGTAGTATATATAAAGGCCCTGTGGCAGGAAAAAATGCACATATTTAGGAACTAAAAGTCATGCTAAGAACCCAGGGTCATGTGCCAAATAGCTGGCAAAAAAACCTGGAAAACTGTTTCTGCTGCATAGAGGGCCAGACCCTATGAAGACATGCAGGCCTCAATGAGTTTTGCTCAGCAACCTGGCTGTGGTAACCATATCTATATAGAAATGAGTGCTCACAAGTTAGCAGTTTTAAAAAGGAGCCTTTACTTCATCTGGTGGTTTTGTGTCCTCCTCTGTCAAGGACTTGCAGAGTTGCTGGCTGGTCAGGGAACCTGTGAGAGGACCTTGTTAGCCGTAGCTGCTCTCCCCTGAGGCTCTCACCTTGTGCTTGCAGTGTTCTTGCTGGTGGCAGGGTGTGAGACCCAGAATTAGTATCAGACCAGCCTTCCCATCTTCCCAATCCCTAAGCCAGATCCAGTACTTGACCTCTGCTTTCTGAGCCACAGGGGACTCAGGAGGGCCCACGGCATGTATGGGATAAGCAAAGAAGCCCCCTCTTCCTGCTGCCTTCTCAGCCCCGTGGAAGTCAGGTCAGTCCTCTTCAGGCTTGGTCTCTTCCTCCACAGAGATAAAACCAAACACAACAGCAAACAGGATAAGGAATAGGACCGTTAAGATGAACAAACCAATCACTATCAAGGCTCCCAGTTCCCAGGGGTTCTGCCAGAACTCTTCATTCCACATCTTCTGGGAAATATTTGACCTACATAAACCTGGAAAAGGAAACATGCCCTGAGTGCAGAGATCCCAGAAGGCCTTGTTCCCAGCCTGCGCACCACACCATAAACCTCGAGCTCTGTGTAATTGCAATGGATAGCTGTCTATCTCCATGGCTGGTGGACACCGAGGGAACAAAGCCTACAGCAGCCAGTTCCTTCAGTAGGGAACTTGGCGTCCTTTCTGGAGGCTGCCTTTGGAGTCACCAGTTCTTTTCTCAACAGCCTGGCATGAGTTGAGGTCTTTCCAGGTAGAATGTAAAATGTCTGCCTTTAGGTTGTCTCTGTTTCTTCCTGCCCCAGCTACCAACTGTTTGGGAGGTATTTCATAAGATCAGTGGGTAGTGGGGTATGCACCTATAGTCTCGGCTCTGTTTTTCTTTAAAAGTTACTATTTTTTCAGAGAGAGAGACAGAGAATTGGCGCGCCAGGGCCTCAGCCTCTGAAATTGAACTCCAGACACGTGTGCTACTTAGTGGGCATATGCGACCTTGTGCTTGCTTCACCTTTGTGTATCTGGTTTACGTGGGATCTGGAGAGTCGAGCATGGGTCCTTAGGCTTCTCAGACAAGTCCTTAACCGCTAAGCCCTTTTCATTTGATTTCATTTATTATTTATTTTTAGAGAGAGAGAGAGTCAGCTCCTTTAAAGGCTGAAACAGGATGATTGCTTGAGCCCAGGAGTCCCAGGCCAGCCTGGGAAACATAGCAAAACCCTGTTCAAAAACAAGAATAGGGGCTGGAGAGATGGCTTAGGGGTTAAGGCGCCTGCCTCCTAACCCTCAGAACACTGGTTCCAATCTCCAGCGGTTCCAATCTCCAGGTCCCATGTTTAGCCAGATGCAAAGTGACGCAAGGGCGCAATGCCGCACTTGACCACAAGGGGGCACACACATCTGGATTTCGTTCTCAGCAGCAGAGACACTGCTTGCGCGCCTATCTCTATCTTCCTCTCTCTCTCTCTCTCTCTCTCTCTCTCTCTCTCTCTCTGTGTGTGTCTCTCCAAAAAAAATAAGATAAAATAAAAAGTTTTAAAAACAAGTATAGGAGCAGAGTGGCTCAAGCCTCAGTAAATATTCTTGGAAAACTGCAAGTCTAGCCATGTTCTGGAAATGGAGCTGGGATCAGTAGCTGCCAACCTAGAGCTAGTTGAAGAAGAAAAAAGCCCTTACCTGATCCTGCTGCTCACTTGTCGTACAAGGCAAAGGCAAATTCGAATTGTTATCCTCCTGGGTGGCCACACGCTTTTAGGGAACCCAGGCTGAAGAGGCTGCCAGGTGACCACAGCTTTACCCAGGACTCAAAGTGACTTTTGGGTAGAAAAGGCATCAAACGTTGCCAAGTAGCTCTGAACAGACCTTCACTGCTGCCACCAGAGCAAAGGTGAGCTAGGGCTGGTTTCCTGGCAACTAGTACTCCCTTTTTTGCCCTTATGTTCTCCTCAGCACCATTCTGTCCTTTTGTGATGCCATTGGAGGGCCATTCAGAACACAGGTTAGGGCTGGAGATAGGGTTCAATGGTCAAGGTGCTTGCCTACAAAGCCTAACAACCTGAGTTTGAGTCCCCAGTACTCACATAAAATCTAATACACAGGGTGGTGCATGGTTCTTGAGTTTGTTTGCAGCAGCTAGAGGTCCTGGTACGCCCCTTCTCTCTCACTCTCTGTTGGACATGGTGATGCATTCATTTAATCCCAGCACTTGCAAGGCAGAGATAGGAGGATCACTGAGTTTGAGGCCAGCCTGAGGCTATATAGTAAATTCCAGGTCAGTCTGGGCTAGAGCAAAACCTTACTTCATAGCCAGTCGTGATGGCACATGCCTTTAATCCCAGCACTCAGGAGGCAGAGGTAGGATTGCCATGAGTCTGAGGCCAGCCTGAGAATACATAGTGAATTCCAGGTCAGCCTGGGCTAGAGTGAAGCCCTACCTCGGAAAAAAAAGAAAGAAAAAAAAACATACCTCTAACAAACAGCACACACACACACCCCATCCCCACCCACCCACCCCCCAAAAACAACAAACAGGTTAAAGAGTCTGAGCTGGAAGAAGTCCAACTTGGAGTGGGGTGAAGGAAGAGACTAGATGCAGGGCCTATGCCCCAGGCCACCTGTCCACCTCACCTGTGCCCAGCTGCCTCTTGGCTGTCAGTCCAGATGACCTGACTGCTGACTGGACCTACCCAGAGCTTGAGAGGGCATCAGGGCTGAGTTTTGGGTGAATGATTAACTGCAGCTCCGGCTGGAGCTTCCTGGAGTGTTTCTGGGTAGGAGTGTTTAATCACCATCGGGGCCTATCTCCTTCCTCTGCCTGCCTCAGGCATCACCTCAGCTGCTTTGTGTGTCTGGTTCCTCCCTAGTAAGATAGAAAAGCTAGAAGGGGGCTGGAGGGATGGCGTAGCAGTTAAGGCATTTGCCTGCAAAGCCAAAGGACCCAGGTTCGATTCCCCAGGACCCACGTTAGCCAGATGCACAAGGGGGGGCGCATGCGTCGAGTTTGTTTACAGTGGCTGGAGGCCCTGGTGTGCCCATTCTTTTTCTCTCTCCCCCTCTTTCTCTGTCAAATAAATAAATATATTTTTAAAAGGGACTGGAGAGATGGCTTAGCGGTTAAGGCATTTGCCTGCACAGCCAAAGGACCTCGGTTCCATTCCCCAGAGTTCGTTTGCAGTGGCTGGAGGCCCTGGCGCATCCATTCTCATCTCTCTCTCTCTCTCTCCAATATTTATTTATTTATTTGAGAGAGAAAAAGTGTATAAGAGAAAGGCAAATAGAGAGAATGGGCATGCCAGGGACTCTAGCCACTACAAACAAACTGCAGATGCATGCCATCTTGTGCATCTGGTTTACATAGGTACTGGGGAATTGAACCTAGATCCTTTGGTTTTGCTGGCAAGTATTTAACTGCTAAGCCATCTCTCCAGCCCCATCATCTCCTTTTTTTTTTTTTTTTTTTTTTTTTGAGAGGGAGACAGACAGGGAGAGAATAGGCTTGCCAGCAGCCTTCTCAACCACTGTGAATGAACTCCAGATGCGTGCGCCCCCCCCCTTGTGGGCAAGTGTGGCATTGTGTACTTGCCTCACTTTGCGTCTGGCTAAATGTGGGATCTGGAGATCCAATGAGTGTTCTTAGGCTTGGCAGGCAGGCATCTTAACCACTAAACCATCTCTCCAGTCCCCCATCATCTCCTTTTAAAGCTGGGATGAGTTGGGCGTGGTGGCACATGCCTTTAATCCCAGCACTTGGAAGGCTGAGGTAGGAGGATC
The DNA here is from genome assembly GCA_036365145.1 of Orientallactaga sibirica. NCBI lineage: Eukaryota > Metazoa > Chordata > Mammalia > Rodentia > Dipodidae > Orientallactaga > Orientallactaga sibirica. The sequence goes on from JAEOAD010000013.1 coordinate 7,920,639, forward strand.
ACCATGAATTCGAGGCCACCCTGAGACTACACAGTGAATTCCAGGTCAGCCTGAGACCCTACCTCGGAAAAAAAAAAATGCTGGGATGTATGGGCCTACTGCTGCTGGGAACTGGCTGGCACTGTCTTGTCATGAGGCAGGCAAGATGTGCCTTGCCCTCTGTGAGAGCTCATGCTCTAGCAGACAGGCTCAATCCTGCTGTTACAGTCTTCTGGGCGCTGCGAGAAAGACCCACTTCCATTAGTCTCTGGGATGGCAGGGTACTGTGTTGTTTAAGGAGGTTGACAGGTGCCGAGCAAGTTCACTAATACATTCTTTACTGTCCTGGGCTGGCTTGACCTCTGGTTCACCTGATGCTTTCCATTTCCTTGTGCAAAACTTGCTGACTAATGTCCCTGGCATGCCAGATGCACACAGCAGCAGGCTGGTATCTGGCACACCCTGGCACTTTTGCTTCATTAGTTAAGTGAGGTTCTTATCAAGAGGCAGTTGTTTGTTCCCAAACCGGTTTATGGTAGTTGTTGTTATTGTAATGATAAAATTCAACGTGACATGGCATAAACAAATGAAGCAGTAGTAGCTGAAACTGCAGTTTTGTAGATTGGGAACAGGTTCAGGGAGGTTAAGCAACTCCCTCTAGGGTGGAGTTCAGAGCCAGCTGTAGAGCCTGAGCTCTGAGGCACTGTGTCCATCTCTCAGAGTAATCAAAGTTATTTCTATTAAGACTGATGTGTCACTTTGGAATCACTGTCAAAAGAGTTTCAGACAGGGCTGGAGAGATGGCTTAGCGGTAAGGTGCCTGCCTGACAAGCCTAGGAATGCCTGTTCAATTCTCCAGGTCCCATGTTTAGCCAGATGCAAAAAGTGATGCAAGGCCACAATGTTGCACTTGCCCACAAGGGGTGCACGCATCTGGAATTCATTCACAGTGGCTGAGGGGCTGCTGGCACGCCCATTCTCTCTTACTCAAAAAAAAAAATTCAGATATGCTACATTGGGACATTAGGCATGCTTTATAAAACTGGTGACATTTCACACTTAGATTCCTTTGCAAATGTCTGCAAGTTCTTTTTCTCTCTCTCTCTCTCTCTCTCTCTCTCTCTCTCTCTCTCTGTCTCTCTTTTGCAGGTAGGGTTTCATTGTAGCCCAGGCTGATCTGGAATTGACTCAGGGTGACCTCAAACTCATCACAACCCTCCTACCTCTGCCTTCGGAGTGTTGAGATTAAAGGTGTGTACCACCACACCTGCCCTCTTTTTCTACTTTTTTTTTTAAAGGAGAGAATGAGAACTGGCATTCCAGGGCCTCCAGCCATTGCAATCGAACTCCAGACGCGTATGCCACCTTGTGTGCATGTGCAACCTTGTGTCACCTTGTGCATCTGGCTTACACGGGACCTGAAGAGTCGAATATGAGTCCGTAGGCTTCGAAGGCAAGCGCCTTAACCACTAAGCCATCTCTCCAACCTTTCTTTTTTTACTTTTTTTTGGGGGGGGGGTTGAGGTAGGGTCTCACTCTAGCTCAGGCTGACTTGGAATTCACTATGTAGATTCAGGGTGGCCTCAAACTCACAATCCTCCTACCTCTGCCTCCCACGTGCTGGGATCAAAGGCGTGTGTCACCATGCCCAGCTCAGCTTTCTCTTCTTTCTTTTTAAATATTTTTATTTACTTTACTTGAGAAAGAGGCAGACACAGAGAATATGGATGTACCAGGGCACCTGCCACTGCAAGTGAACTCCAGATGCATGTGCCACTTTGTGCATCTGGCTCCATATGGGTACTAGGGAATCAAATCCAGGCCATCAGGTTTGCAAACAAGTGCCTTCAACCACTGTGCCATCTCTCTAGCCCCGACTTGGCTTTTTCAGTTAACACTCGCTGTCATGGTTACTCTGAAGAGAATGAGATGAGGGGAACTGGAGAGGATCTGCTGGCACAGGTGGTCTAACTGGGTCTGTGTGCTGAGGGGCTACTCTGTGAGGAAGTGATGTGTAAGTAAGTCAGGAAGTCTGTGTGAGTTAGGGGCGGCTTTCCTTGGTATAAAAAGAGACCAAGGAGAAAATGGTGATTTCAAGACAGTATTAATTTGTCCACATTTTTTATGGTCTGAAATTTGTATTACCAGTTTATGTTGTGATGATCTTAAAATGTTAACATTTGAACATTAGGAGAAAATGTTTCTTTGCTCTGTCAAGTTTTGCTAAGGTAATTTTTGCTTTGACTTTATGGTAGTTTGTGATTAAGCATAATATGCAAGCACCAAGGTCTTCAGTGTGGAGTGAGCACAGCCCTTTTAGAAAATACTTACTTAAGCCAGCTGTGGTGGCATACACCTTTACTCCCAGCACTTGGGAGGCAGAGATAGGAGGAGTTTGAGGCAAACCTGAGACTACATAGTGAATTCTAGGTCAGCCTAACTAGAGCAGGACCCTACCATGAAAAACAAAAAAAAAAAGTTGGTCATGGTTGTACATGCCTTTAATGCCAGCACTGGGGAGGCAGAGGTAGGAGGATCGCCATGAGTTCAAGGCCACCCTGAGACTACATAGTGAATTCCAGGTCAGCCTGAGCTACAGTGAGACCCTACCTTGAAAAACAAAAACAAAACAAAAAAATTAAAATTTATTTATGGATTTATTTGAGAGAGACTATTCGCCAGGACCTCCTGCCACTGCAAATGAACTCCAGAAGCATGTGCCAGCTTTGAGCACAGCCCTTTTGAGGAGCTGAGAGCAGACACTAGTAGAACAGAGGCCATAGTGGGGGAAGGTGACCAAGAAGGCTGGGAGGTCAGTGTTTGGCCTAGGATGTTGTGGAGCACTTAACAGCCAGATGGACCTTCCCTAGGCCTGAAGCAGCCTGATGTCTATAGCCACCAGCTGTCTTCAGGCAGTCTGCAGTGAATGCTTCTTTTCCCACAATGAGGGAATATCTGCCTCCTCTCTGAGGAAGACCCACTGTAGGAATTGCCCATGCCAGGAGTGTGCTGAGCTGCTGTTAGACCATTTGAATAGGGTAGGTAGAGACAGCCTCACATTTTGACCTGGCAGTTAAATACCGGCTGGCATGGGGCAGGAACCTGCTACTTGTTCTGTGTCTAGGGTGCCCACTGCTCTGCAGAGGGACTGGGAACTGGAATCTTTTCTTGCAGAGTCTCAGCTTTAGCCACCTTCCAAGAGGGCATTCTGGGTGCTGATGAAACCTTCCTTAGGGAAGAGTCAGAAAGGAACTGGGCTGCTTCTCCAGAACAGAAGCTTCCAGAACCCTTTAGCTGACAATGCTGGGAGAGAAAACTACAGGGCTTCCTTTCCTTCCACTGTTCCTGGGGTTTTCTTAGACCATCTAGTTGGGTTCCATGCCATTTCTTACCTATTGGTTCCTACCTACTCATGTGGAGGCAATTTTGAGACAGACTTTGGGTGTGGATGTAAGGTAGGTTAATGGAGATAGTGGAATCTGTCTTCAGTCTCAGGCCCTAGGGTCCTCTCACCCTGGGTGTGGCTTTGCCCAGAGGCTGATTCTGCCACTTTAGCTGGTTGAACTCGGACAAATGAGCATGTATCACTAAGGTCCAATTTCCTCATCTCTGGAATGGAGAGAATAATGTCTCTACAGCATTGAGGTATGATTACATACATTTATCTGCCACAAGTGTTTAAAAGAGAAGCCAGGGCTGGGGAGATGGCTCAGCAGTTAAAGGCACTTGCTTGCAAAGCCTTTGGCCCAGGTTTGATGCCCCAGTATCCACTGTGAAGCCAGATGCACAACTTGGCACATGCATCTGGAGTTTGTAGCAGCAAGAGGCCCTCGTGTGCCCATAGTTTTTGTCTCTGCTTGCAAATAAATAAGTAAATAAATTTTTTTGTTCTTGTTTTTTGAGGTAGAGTCTCGCTCTAGTCCAGGCCGACCTGAAATTCACTATATAGTCTTAGGGTGGCCTTGAACTCATGGCGATCCTCCTACCTCTGCCTCCCGAGTGCTGGGATTAAAGGCATGCGTCACCACACCCAGCTAATAAATTTTTTTTTTTTTTTTTTTTTTTTTGGTTTTTCAAGGTAGGGTCTCACTCTAGCTCAGGCTGACCTGGAATTCACTCTAGTCTCAGGGTGGCCTCAAACTCACGGTGATCCTCCTACCTCTGCCTCCCAAGTGCTGGGATTAAAGGCATGCGCCACCACGCCCGGCAATAAATAAAAATTTTAAAAGCCAAGCACATGGGCTGGAGAGATGGCTTAGCGGTTAAGTGCTTGCCTGTGAAGCCTAAATACCCTGGTTCAAGGCTTGATTCCCCAGTACCCACTTAAGCCAGATGCACATGGTGGTGCATGTGTCTGGAGTTTGTTTACAGTGGCTAGAGGCCCTGGTGCGCCCATTCTCTCTCACTCTCTCCCTTTCTCTGTCTTTAACAAGTAAATAAAAATTAAAAAAAATAAAATAAAAAGCCAAGCTCATGCTTGTGGCACTTGCCTGTAATAGTGTGGAGGCAGAGTTAGGAGGTATGGTACTAAGTCTGAAGCCAACTTGGAGTTCCAGGCCACCCAAAAAAAAGTTTAAGACAAGCCAGACATGATTACACATACCTGTAATCCCAGTAATAGGGAGGTTGAGGCAGTAGAATCATGAATTGGGGGCCAGCCTGAGCTATATAATGAGACCTTGCTTCAAAATAATAAGCCAGGCTGGGCGTGGTGGCGCACGCCTTTAATCCCAGCACTCAGGAGGAAGAGGTTGGAGGATCACCATGAGTTTGAGTGCACCCTGAGAATACAGAGTGAATTCCAGGTCAGCCTGGGCTAGAGTGAGACCCTACCTCGAAAAACCAAAATAATAATAATACAGGGAGCTGGGGAAGGAGGACTTACTAGTATGCATAAAGCCCTAGGTATAATCCCCATTGCCATAAAGAAAAATAAAAAACAGGCTGGAGAGATGGCTTAGCAGTTAAGACACATGCTGGCAAAGCCTAAGGACCCTGGTTCGATTCTTCAGGTCCCACATAAGCCAGATGCACAAGGGGGCGCACACATCTGGAATTCATTTGCAGTGGCTTGAGGCCCTGGCGCCCCCATTCTCACTCTCCCTCTCTGTCGCTCTGTCTCTAATAAATAAATAAAAAATAAAAATAAATACAAAGACCTGGGCATGTACAAGCTCTCTGAATTTCAGCTTTTTTTTTTTTTTTAATCATCATTATCATTCTGAATCCCAGTTTTGGGAAGCTGAGGACAAACAGATTCTATAGTTCTTTCATTTGAACATTTTCTTTCTAAGATCTTTAACCCAAACCTGTCAGGCAAGTCTGTGGACACCCAAGTCAATCCAGTCAGTGAGGACTCCTGCCTGCTTGTCCCTGCCCTATGGCCTGGATTGCCAGCTAGCAGTGGTGAGCTGCATAAGCTTAGGAGACAGAAGTATATGGGCAATCACAGAGCCCTGTGGCTGGGGAGCTCATGTGGGACATCATGGAAAGTTCTGTCCTGGCTCTGTTGGCATATATGGAGCCTCACCTGAATGCCTGCACTCCCCTGATTTCTAGATTTGTAGCTATAGGTTTGGGAGAAAAAGTAAACTGAAGCGAAGTAGCCAGGAAGGCGTTTCAGCGGTTCTATTGTTTTTTTGTTTGTTTGTTTGTTTTGTTTTGGTTTGGTTTTTTTGAGGTAGGGTCTCACTCTGGTCCAGGCTGACCTGGAATTAACTATGTAGTCTCAGGGTGGCCTCAAACTCTCGGCGATCCTCCTACCTCTGCCTCCCGAGTGCTGGGATTAAAAGTTCCATTGTTTAAAATGGGTCCCCTGTACTATGTGATGTCTCCCTGTTTAGAAGAACAAATGATAGCATTCAGGCATCTCACTGCATAGTAGGACATATCTAGAATGTGCTGGATACTTAGGTCATCTTAGTTTATCCCAGCATATCCCAGGGAGTAAGTACCAGGGTTAACCTATCTCTTCTGGCTTCAGAAGATTGAGTAACTTAACTAAGTAGCAGCAGCTGAAGGTGTGAGCCCAGATAGCACACACATGGGAATATGGCCAAAGGGTCAGAAAGTAGGAGATCCTAGTGGCCTTACCTTGTATCTCTGACTGAAGAGATTTTGGAGGATCCAATTGGCTGAGGCTGCTAGTGTGCAGCGTACAGGCAGAAGTTAGGGCAATGAGAAATGCTAAGTGGCACTCCTGGGCGCAGCCACCTGCCTTAGGGCAAACAGCTTGGCAGCTGGGGCTTGTTAGCAGCTAATGCCAGACAGGAATGTCACTGTGCTCCTCTGCTGGCCCCATGGCATTGCCACCTGTGTGGCATTCCTCTCTGTGTTATTTTCCAGTTTTCACAGGCACCGGGAGGCAGCAGACTGGAAAGAACAGTCACTGGCCTGGCCCTTGCTTGGGCTCTGCCCTTGTTGTGCACAGAGCCCAGCCCACGCTCCGAAACACATAACCAAAAAGCTTTTACTTGGAAATAAGCAGGCACATTCTTGCTAGAATACTGACACATTTCCCCTTCTGGTGGGGTTTTAGGATCCAATACATATTGCACAAAGTCCCCCAACTGGTTTGCTTCTCTTTGGAGTAAATCGGCAGAGTACCAAAGGCCAGCACCCCTCAGGTATGCACTGTTCCCCATCAAAGTATGAGGACCTCTGTATCTTTGGCTTGTTAAAAAGTGCAGATTAGCGGAGGACCTGGGTGGCTTGCTGACAGTTGGCTCCTCCTTAGCACCCAGTGTCCACTGGCAAATGGAGTTTGGTGTGTCTATCAGCCTTTGTTTTCTTATGTCCCAGCACCTCGACAGGGCCAGAGCTGGGGCCAGGGAATCTTTGTCCAGAGGGGTGAGGGTCGCAGGGCCAGGCTGACAGCTTGTGTCACAACTCTGGAACACTCTTGTCCAGCTTCTTTCCGGGCACCTCACTGCTACTGTCCCTCACGGGGGAGACATGGGCCGCACCTGGACCTTCCTGCCTTTCCGCTCAGGGCAGCAGCAGTGTGCGCAGCAGCAGCTGCAGGCTATCAGCAGCAGCAGCAGCAAGACAGTACCTGAAGGACAGGAGAATACCCAGAGCTAAGAAGCTGGGAGGGAAGGATGCCCACCCTTCTTCTGAAGAAAACCCTGGAGGTGTGCTTCCCTCCTCCTGTAGGACCTAAGAGTCTGATGGCTCCATGCTGGGCACAGGCCTTGCTCTCTCTACTGTTGTCTCCTCTGTTACCCAAGCTTGGCTTCCTTCATTCATGGCTTGACGACAGGTGGTACCTAGTTCCCCAAACTGCCATCACTTGGGTAATGTCAGAGGATATGGGGAAATCCCTTGGCTTCCCCCAAGGACAACTATTTTTCCTCCTTATCTGGAGGACACCTGCCAGCCCTCCAGGTAGCTGCATGGCCTGGTTTTCCTCCCATGGGGCACTGAGGGGACAGGGCTAAGGGATGAAAACGCAGGTGTTCCACTTGCCTGTGAAAATGACGATGATGGAGAAGGCCACAAGCTCCACGGGCTCTGCCTGGGGCAGTCGTTGCAGCTTCAGCAGCAGCCTCTCACCCACAGAGCGCATCTCCTGCACAAAGTCATCAGCTGCCATATTGCTGGGGCTCCCGTGGTCTGTGACAAGACAGGCAGAGTCCCCACAGAGCTGGCTTACAGGTTGTGAGACATCACTAGTGAACCAGCCTCTCTCCTACCACAGCCGCAGAACAGGTTTGACAGGTCTCTCCTGTGCACCCCTGGTGGCTCTCAGGGAGAGGGAGGTTTGTGTTCAGGGGCTGCCCTCAGCCCCTACCTCACCTGCTGAGGGCAAGGAAAGCCAGTGATGAGAGTGACTGTGAGAGCCTGCTTTGAGGGTACCAGCCAAAGCCAGTATTGGTGAAGGGTTCTGCCCATAAGGTGGTATGACTTTACTATTACATTACTTTGCCTTGAGACACCACCAGGTTTGGCCTGGGTGCCTGGGTCATTCAGGACTTCGATGCCTCCCCGGATCCCCTTGGGGTGGAAAGATAGGCTTCAGGATTCCAGGCTGATGCATTTTCCTTGCTTCACGTGTGGGGGGTTGGGGAGATGGACAGGAGGATCAAGCTCCGTGAACAGGTTCATAGAACTATAGCTGGGACCAGCTGTAAGTAAAACTTGGTGGGGGAAGTGGTCCTTTTTGGCTTAAAGGATATGAAACAGTCCTCGAAGGTGCCCACCAGCCTAATTTCTTTACTCGTCTTGTTCTCCTTTAAGGAAGAAGGGACTGCCGAGTGTGGTGGCTCACACCTTTAATCCCAGCACTTGGGAGACTGAGGGAGGCTCGCCATGAGTTCGAGGCTACCTTGAGACTACATAGTGAATTCCAGGTCAGCTTGAGCTAGAGTGAGACCCTATCTCGAAAAAAAAAAAAAAAAAAAAAAGAAGAAGAAAAGAAGAAGAAGGAACTACCCAGTGCTCATTTTCCCTCCAGTCTTGTTTGTCATGATGGGATCAGGAGTTCCAGGGCTGGCTCAGCCAACCCCTCCCTTCGTGGTGTTTGGACCTTCTATCCTAACCAGAAGAGGCCTCTGTTGAGATCATCTTCCTGTCCAAGGGCTTCCCGAGAGGCCCTAGACAGAGCTCTAGGCTGAGTTGATGAGTTGGAGCCTGTTGAGCATCAGGGCTCCTCTCTCCCACCTGTCCTGGGAGCCAGAGGGAATAGGAACAACCTAGTTTCATCCCAGGCTGAACCAGTTCACTAAGAAAATGACGTCCTGGGGGTGGGGCTGGTTGGCTAGGGGCTTGTGTCAGACCTTTGGCTTTGATTATTGTCACCTTGGTTCAGGTCTTTAGTAGGCGGGTGGTACCCTCTGTTGTGGTGCTCCAAGATGGTTGTGGTCTGCAAGGCCTGTCACTCTAGCACTTCTGACTGGTGTAACAGGTTTAAAACCACCCTGCAGGTCATGTGATGGAGCCTCTATCCTGCATGTGGGCTCACATGCCTTCTGTGGTGGACAGACTGCCTGAGTGCTCTGAGGCCCATTGCAGAAGATTGGACCTATGCCCATCTCCACTGAATCTACTTGGACTCTTAGGACTTGGCTGCCCCTCTCCCCAGAGAGTTCTTCAGGAACTGTGTCACAGCTGGCATGCAACTGCATTTCCTTTCTGCAAAATACGTGATACTTACAGCTTGTCTATTTGTTATTGGGGTTTTTTGCATTCTTGTGCTAATAGGGGATGAAACCCAGTACTTCTTACATGCTAGGTAAGCACTCTGCCACATCCCTACAGTACCTTCTGCAGTTTTTCTAGCTACCTTTCTAGAACACTTTGTTTGTTTGTTTGTTTGGCTTTTGGTTTTTGGAGGTGGGGTTTCACTCTAAGCCCAAGCTGACCTGAACTCACTCTCTAGTCTCAGAGTGGCCTTGAACTTATTATGGTGATCCTCCTACCTCTGCCTCCCAGGTGCTAGGATTAAAGGTGTGTGCCACCACACCCAGCTTCTAGAACACTTTTAATCATCCTGCCTTACTCCTCCTTTTGTAATATGGACAGATCCTTTCATTTCTGATTACAAGATATGAAAAGGCTCCGGAAGGGGCTTGGCCACAGGAACACCCTCTAGGTGGGGCCTGGCAGGACCAGGAGAGTTGAGACGGCCTGGGGCTTCATTGGCTTTGGAGGCTGTCACCTCCTCCTGTCAATTAACCCTCCACATACAGCTTAGAATGTCATCTGCCCATTCCTGGAGTATTTCTGGTGTCTTGAAGGCATTGTCATTTTAGTGACACCTGGAGGGTAGCAGGTAGATAGTGAGTCCATGGTGGAAAAGGAGATGCTTCCTTCCCAGAAGTGAGAGGCTTCCTGAGGTACTCCAGCTTCTCTCATGCTGTCCACCAGGTTAGCACATTTCTGCAAAGGAGCTTAGATTCCAGTTGCCCAGCACAAGGAGGTAGAATCTTGGGTGCTACTGCTTATCACGCCTAACATCTTCATTTCACACATGGGCAACTGAGACCTGAGAAAACTCAAGACAGGTGGACCTAGCCAGTGCCTCTTCTACTCTCCATGCCCCCTTTTTTTTTTTTCAAGGTAGGGTCTCACTCCAGGCTGACCTGGAATTCACTATGTAGTCTCAGGGCAGCCTCAAACTCACATTGATCCTCCTACCTCTGCTTCCCGAGTGGCAGGATTAAAGGCGTGCACCACCACACCCAGCTCCATACCCTCTTAATGGAGGCCTGTCTGGCTTTGAGCAACAAGATAAGGTAGCCTAGTACAGTACCACTGAGGCACAGTCTGTGTGCTTGGGCTCTGCAGAGGAACCAGGCCTCAGGCCCTTTGCAAGCCTGTATAAGTTGTGCATAGTTAGTCCCTCCCCCACCCTACTTAGTGGGTCTGGAACCCCACTTCTTTCAGAACATCACCACTAGGGTGAAGCACACCAAACTTTTTGTTTTTTGTTTTGTTTTGTTTTTATGAGGTAGGGTTTCATTCTAGCCCAGGCTAACTTGGAACTCACTCTGTAGTCCCAGGCTAGCCTTGAACTCAGTGATCCTCCTACCTCTGCCTCCCAAGTGCTGGGATTAAAGGCATGTGCTACCATGCCCCGCTACAATAAGCTTATTTTTTATAGTATTTTTATTTACTTATTTGTAAGGAGTGAGAGGTGAGAGAGCAAAAGAATGAATAAATATGAAGCCAGGCGTGGTGGCGCACATCTTTAATCCCAGCATTTGGGAGGCAGAGGTAGGAGGATTGCCATGAGTTCAAGGCCACCCTGAGACTCCATAGCGAATTCTAGGTCAGCCTGTACCAGAGTGAGACCCTACCTCGAAAAACCAAAAAAAAAAAAAAAAAAAAAAAAAAGAATAAATATGGGTGTGCCAGGGCCTCTAGCCACTACAAATGAACTCCAGGTGCATGCGCCACTTTTTACATCTGGCTTTATGTGGGTTCTGGGGAATTGAACCCAGGTCATCAGGTTCTATAGGCAAGTGCTTTAACTGCTGAGCCATCACTTCAGCCATTTATTTATTTATTTATTTATTTATTTATTTATTTATTTATTTATTTATTTATAGAGAGAGAGATTGAGAATAGAAGCACCAGGGCCTCCAAGCACTGCAAATGAACTCTAGACACATGTACTGCCTTGTGCCTCTGGCTTATATGGGTCCTGAGGAATTGAACTTGGGTCCTTTGGCTTTGCAGGCACACACCTTGACTGCTAAAAAAGCCATCTCTCCAGCTTGGCACCAAGCTTTTTTTTTTTTTTTTTTTTTTTTTTTTTTTTTGAGAAAGAGAGAGAACAGGTGTACCAGTGGCCTCTCAGCTGCTGTGAACGAACTCCAGACTTTGTGGGCAAGTGCAGCATTGTGCCCTTCTGTCACTTTTTGTATCTGGCTAAATGTGGGACCTGGAGATAGGAACCAGCATTCTTAGGCTTGGCAGGCAGGTGTCTTAACCGCCAAACCATCTCTCCAGTCCGGTATCAAGCTTTTTGAAAATACATGTGGTACTTGTCACCAGAGGGACAGATAGATCTCATGTGCCGTGCTATTGTGAGCATAGGACCATCCCCTTTCGGTCAGGAAGGAGACAGTGCCTCTGGCCAGGTGGAGCAGGCTTGCATAAGGATGATGACCTCTCTTCTTCTATGCACTCCCCCCCAGGTTCCCAAGGTCTCATCCTTAGAGGAATAGTGTGCTCATAGTTCCGAAGTGGCCTGTCCCCCCGCCCCCCTCATCTATCCTTGGTCTGACTTTTCAGCCTGATTGGCTTTGTGCCCATATTGCCTCATGCAGCCCAATGGAGACACAGTCCTTAAAAGAGGAAGAGGGCATGGGCTGGTGGTCAGGGAGTGCTTCTCACTTCTATGCCACTCCCCAACACCTATGGAGAGAGTGGAGGGGGAGGGGAGAGGATCTGCTAGTCAGCAGTCTGTGGTATTGGGGCCCTGGACACCTGCTGAGAGGTCTCCTTGCCTGCATTTCCAGAGCTGGGAGGATGGCAGTGGGCTGAAGCTACTAGCTGTGCAGGGATGGCAGAGTTCATTGGAGAGCTGCAGATTCATGCCCAGTAGATCTGAACTTCCCTATGGGAAGTGTGTTGGTCCACATCAGTGGACCACCCAGTGTGGACAGCACCATATCTTTGCACCTAGGGCTTCTCTAGGCAGTCCACTGGGAACTGTGAGTTGGCCAGGCATCCCAATCTTAGGGTCCAACCTGGGTCTGCCACTGGGTCTTGTCTGTTTTGCCAACAGAAATAGTGCCCCTGCCTTGCCCACAAAGAGCTGAAAGGAACTCTGTCTACCTGGAAGCTGATATTTCGACATTTCAAGCTTAGGCCTGTGATCCAACAGAAAAGCCCATGGGGGAGGAGGGAATTGAGGGGTCTTGTTCTCCAAGAGGAAAATGGCACATTCCAGCAGGTCCCCAGGCGTCTTCCAGTGGGCTATTTAAAGCAGGGCCAACAGACAGACGCCTGATGCCCGATATAACTAGAGGCTGTCAGGTGACCCTATGGCATGTGCCCCAGCTGTTGTGCTGAAGGGAAGCCTGCATGTTCCCAGCTGTGGGCAGTGGTCGCTCTGGGGCTGGCTCTTCTTGACTCAGTATCCCCACAGGTTTGGGGGAGAAAGCCAAGTGGAATCATTGGTAATTCTGTATTTTTTTGACTTTCTATCTCGGGCTCACTAAACTCTCTTTAAAGCTGTGTTTTCAGGCTGGAAAGATGGCTTAGTGGTTAAGTGCTTGCCTGTGAAGCCTAAGAACCCCAGTTCAAGGCTCAATTCCCCAGTACCTACGTAAGCTAGATGAACAAGGTGGCGCATGCATCTGGAGTTTGTTTGCAGTGGCTGGAGGCCCTGGTGTGCCCATTTTCTCTCTCTCTCTGCCTCTTTCTCTCTCTGTCTCTCTCAAATAAATAAAAATAAACAAAAATTAAAAAAAAAAAAACTTTTTGCCAGGTGTGGTGGCACACACCTTTATCCCAGTATTCAGGAGGCAGAGGTAGGATCGTCGTGCGTTTGAGGCCACGCCCAGAGACTACATAGTGAATCCAGGTCAGCCTGGGCTAGAGTGAGACCCTACTCCCCAAAAAACAAACTAAAGAAAAAAACTCTTGTTTTCTGGGTGGAGAGATGACTCAGCAGTTAAAGGCACTTGCTTGCAAAGCCTGAAGGCCCAGGTTCAATTCCCCAGTACCCATGTAAAGCCGGATACACAAAGTGGCACATGCATCTAGAGTTTGCTTGCAGTGACAAGAGGCCCTGACGTGCCCATTCTCACTCTCATTCTCTCTCTCTCTTTCCCTCCCTCCCTCCCTCTCCTTCTCTTTATTGCAAAACACACACAAAACTGTGTTTTCTATCTAAGAAGCAGGGGACTAGTGTTCCTCCCCACTGCAGGCTCAGTAGTGTCTTAGTTGGATCTTCTAGGGTCCTCAGAGGTCCCTGAAGGACAGCTAGAACAAACGGGAGAGCAGCCTGGGCCGCGACAGTGTCCACCTGTTGCCCAGGCTGCCTGCACAGCACTTCTTGGTGCAACTAGTCGGAGGCAGGGCAATAGCACAGAGAAGAAGGCGGCAGAGCTGCAACTGTGGCAGCTCCCTTGTGTGGTGTCTCTGGCCACAGAATCTTGCCATCGAGCAGGCAGGTGTCCTTTAGGCCAGACAGCTGCACTTGGTACAGCTTCCTTGTTTCCTCTGCAAAACTGATAGTCCAGCTTCAGGCTCCCCATGTGGAAGGGAGCAGGCAATGTGTGTGTGTCTGATAGGCACAGTGTTGGAGAATGACTCACAGCCCCCAAAGCGTCTTGTTATATAGCTTGAATAAAGCCTAACCCACAGTTGTAGAAGGTGTGTGGGGTCCAAAGGCTGACCAGCAGGGCAGAAATGCCCACTGTGCTGAGTGTTTGGTATGCTCGTTCTCTGGCATGGCTCCCGCTTGAAATAGACAGTAGGGTTTGAACCTTTGGCAGTCCCACTACCCTAGTCTTGCAACTTTGCAGGACAGGAGGATTTCCTGCCCTAGTCAAAGGTGGACAAGGTCCTTGCCTGCAGCCTTCTTCCTGCCAGCTTAGTGATGGCCCACGCCATGTCCTGTGGATGCAGGACACCCATCTGCTGGTGAGCTCTTAGGGGAAACAGCTCACTACTGTGCCCCTCCCTCACCTGGCTAGCCTGTAGCCACTGCTTCAGTCCAGTCCCCTTCCTCCACCACAGCTTCCTACTACCACATGAGTTAAGTCTTCCAGCCCCCAGCACAGGCTCCCACTGAGCAAAGGACATGTGCCCTGCCCCTTGGTTTCAAACCTGGATAATTGTTTTTGTTTCTTTTGTTTTTTTTTGGTTTTTTCGAGGTAGGGTCTCACTTTAGCTCAGGCTGACCTGGAATTCACTATGTAGTCTCAGGGTAGCCTCGAACTCACGGCAATCCTCCTACCTCTGCCTCCCAAGTGCTGGGATTAAAGGCGTGCGCCACCACGCCCGGCTATTTTTGTTTCTTGCTAGATAACAGCTTGTTTGCTTTGGAAGGAACAGCTGGAGGGGTGGGGGGGACTCAATCCTGGTGTGAGGACAGGAGGGGTAAGCAGCCTCCACTCACAGGGCCCTGCCCAAAGAAAGAAGAACCAAAAACCAGTTTGGGGATCGCCATTGCAGTGGTGCAATAGGGAAACGAATCCTGGATCCCTCCCCAGCCTGGTTCATGTTCGCCATCTCCCCTCCAGCTCTAGGTTTAGAATCAGCCATGCCTGTCCCCAGTTTTATGTTCAGAGCTCGTTGTCACAGGGTCCCAAGGAGGATTCTGGGGATCTGAGTAGATGCGGGGAGCCCTCCCGGGGCTGGTCCTGACCTGAGAACACCTGGCAGCCAGCAGCCCGAACCTTTGCAAGATTTACAGACGTTGCTGCTTTTGTCCAGGACTTAGGTGGGCAGAGCTGCCACAGGTCCTGCTGCATCCCGGGAAGGTGTGAGCTGGCTAGGCATACCCGTCCTCCTCCACAGGAACAGGGAGGGCTCAGCCCTAATCCTGGGAAAAATAGAGGCTCAGCAGGCATGTGGCCCTTTTTAAAGCCATTGGATAGAAAAGGCTTAAACTGATATGCCAAGTCAGCAGACCCCCAGCCCCTCCGCTACACAGCAGTTGCAGGGTTGCTCTTGGAGCAGAGTACTCCCCCCCCCACCCCTTCCCTAGCATAGGGTCCCAGAGCAAGGGAGAGCTCGGGTGTTCACAGGAGGTCTCTGAGGTCCCTAGGGGAGTGATGAAGTGTACCCCCAAGACATCCCCTCAGCGGTCACGGTATATTGTGAACCTTCACTCTTGATGGAGACTGGCTGCCTTTCCCTTATTGCTCCCATCCTGTTATTTGTGGTTGGCCCCACTCACCTGGAGCTCTGCGTGCCTCCCCTCAGGCCCCTGGCCGCCTCTTCTTACTTCCTTCACAGGCGCTGCCACTTTCCTGCCCCACCGCTTCTCCCCTGAGCACCTTTCACCACCAGCTCCTAGCTGCTGACAGCCAGCTTCGTCCCAGCCTCAGCTTTTTTGTTGTTGGTCGTCCTGGAGATGCAAGTGTCAAATTACCGTCGACAGGGGGAGCCTGAGGGAACCCTCACTGGAGTGCATTCTACAGTTTTGTACCCAATGCCATTTCCAGCGAGGAAGTGGACTCCACGTTGATCTGTCAGCTCCCTCCCTTTTCCTTCCTCCTCTTCTTTCCTTCTTGCCTATGGGCCAGCCTGTGGGTGAGGGTTGAGGACTGGGCCAGGCTGATGACAGAAGCAATTAGCTCCTGTTCCCAGTGGAAAAAACCCCAGGGGGCTCAGTCTGAGCTGCTGGGGAAAAGGGTGGAGCTGCTCTCCAGGCTCTTGAGCTCCCAGCACTACGGAGGGCCTTTGGCTGGTGTCTTAGACCACCCCAGCGGGCTCCTCTGGCCACTCCCTGGCTAGCCCCTCCCTCTGGCCTCTCAGCAAAGAAGGAAGCCAAGGAGCTGCTGGGCCACCCAGACAAGTCAGACAGGCTGGCTTCGCAAGCAGCCCCCTAGGTAGACCCTTCTGTCGCTCAGCATGCAGAAGCTTGTAGGGGAAATGTGGGAATCTTGGGAGTAGCCTGCTCACTTGGTGAGGGGCATCATGTTCCTCCTAAGAGAAAGAATACTGCTGGTCTCCTTCTGCATAGCTGTCTCTGCACTCCTGGCCCTGCTGTCTGATGGCCAGGCCCTCTGACATTTGGTGGTTGTGCCACCAGCAGGCCAAGCTACAGGAGAGAAACCGAGCCCAGCCCTGCAGTCAATGGAGCTCATTGAATCGAGCACAAAACCCCAGTGAATCAGAGCTTGGGGGCGGGGAGGACACCAACCGTGTGGCCACACCGCTTGGATGCAGGACAGACAGCCACTGTGTATAGGCAGCAATCCTGAGCAGTGTCTGTTCCCCACCAGCAGGAGGAGGGTGTCAGAGAGCCCTCTGGTGGCCACCTCTGCTGTCTCCTGCCACTTCATCCAATGTCAAGGCTGCACTTAGGGAGATGAGGAAACCTGCTTCTTGAGGAGCTTGGTCACAGTTGGCTTTTGTTACGTGACCCTTGCTCTTTGGGGGTCGGAGCCCAGGCAGTGAAGGAGCTTTAGTTGGAGCAGTTAGTGCCAGCTATTCTTGTCCTTAAGATTGGAGACTCAAGACAGCCCTGCCTCTGTCATGTCTCCTCTCAGGTCCCCTCACTCCCCCAGAGCCTCTGTACCTGGCTGAGGGCTGAGAGACCAGGGGGAGGCTGCTTCCTGCCACCACGTGGGCAGAGGCTGGTTATTCCCAAGGGGGCTGTAACAGGGTTACGGCAATAGAAGGCTCACTAATAAGCAATTCCACTGAGGCTGTGTCTTCCTGGCTTGACCAGTGACTGGGGACAATGTCAGCTCTCAGAACTTCTTACTTCCCTGCTGTCTCTTGGGGAGCTGTGTCAGATGCACACACACCCCCCCCCAGCCTACGGCTGGGACCCACTGAACCAAGAAGGAGGCTTATCAAGATATAAGCAGAAGTTGGAGGAGAGAACTCAGGAGGCTAAGGCAGGAAGACCGTGAGTTTAAGGCTAGCCTTGGCAACGGGAGGAAGGAAGAGACAAGTGGAACATAGTACTGAGGACAGGGAAGTCCCTGTCCCCACCCCCAGAGAAGGGTGAAGAATAATGCCCTTGGGAGAATCTCCATCAGTCTGCAAGGCTTCCCCCTCCTGCAGCATCATAACGTTGCTTCGCCAGCCGCATGAGTGGGAAGGGCATTGAGTCTGATGGGTTCCCCACTCATTCCTGTGCCTGA
The DNA here is from genome assembly GCA_036365145.1 of Orientallactaga sibirica. Lineage (NCBI taxonomy): Eukaryota > Metazoa > Chordata > Mammalia > Rodentia > Dipodidae > Orientallactaga > Orientallactaga sibirica. The sequence continues at coordinate 7,937,900 of JAEOAD010000013.1, forward strand.
CATGAAGCCGCTCAAGGAAGGGAAGGGTTTCTTTTGGCTCACAGTTCCAGGGATATAGTCCTTCTTGTCAGGGAAGGCATGGTGGCAGGAGTAGGAGGATGGATGGACACATTGCAGCCACAGTCGGGAAGCAGAGAATAATGAATGTTGGTGCCTAGCCAACTCTCTCCTTTTTAAAAACTTTTTCTTTTTTCTTTTCTTTTTTTTTTTTTTTTTTTTTTTTTTTTTGTTTGGTTTTCCGAGGTAGGGTCTCACTCTAGCTCAGGCTGACCTGGAATTCACTATGTAGTCTCAGGGTGGCCTTGAACTCACAGTGATCCTCCTACCTCTGCCTCCTGAGTGCTGGGATTAAAGCCATGGGCCACCACACCCAGCTTAAAAACATTTTTTAAAGCTGGGCATGGTGGCACATGCCTTTAATCCCAGCACTCGGGAGGCAGAGGTAGGAAGATCGCCGAGGGTTCAAGGCCACCCTGAGACTAATTCCAGGTCAGCCTGAACTAAAAGTGAGACTCTACCTTGAAAAGCAAAGCAAAAAAAAACATTTTTAAAATTTTATTATTTATAATAGAGAAGGGGAGAGAAAGAGAGAATGGGCATGCCAGAGCCACTAGCTATTGCACACAAACTCCAGACACATGCGCTACTATGTGCATCTGGCTTACATGGGTTCTGGAGAACCAAACCTGGGTCCTTAGGCTTCACAGGCAGTGCTTTAACTGCTGAGCCATCTCTCCAGTCCGAGCTCTCTCCTTTTTATACAGTCCAGGACCCCAGCCCATGGAATGATGCTGCCCACAGTTAAGATGGTTCTTCCCTCCTCGTTTAACTTAGTCAAGACAACCCAGCCAAGCATGGTGGCGCACACCTTTAATCCCAGCACTCAGGAAGCAGAGGTAGGAGGATTGCCATGAGTTTGAGGCCACCCTGAGACTGCATAGTGAGTTCCAGGTCAGCCTGGGCTAGCTCAAACACAGACAGACAAAAAAAGATAATCCCTCATAATGCCCAGAGGTTTGCTTCCTAGGTAATTCTAGGTCCTGTCAAGTTGACAACCAAGATAAAGCATCACAGAGTTTAAAGGTGAACTTCTACCTGTGGACACAGCCTTAGTGGCAGAGCCAGTAGCTACCAGAACCTGAACTTTACAGGACATCCAACCACCAGAGGGTGGAGCGAGGTGCATGACCCGAGGGCTCAGAGGAGTAACCAAACAGGGTTTCACCTCCTGGCTTCAAGCTACCCCATGTGACCTTGGGAGAGCTTCTTCACCAACTGTAAAATGGATAGCACCAGAAGACACCTTCTGAAGCCCCCGTGGTAGAGGCGGTGCTGGGTAGTGGCACCACGCCAGTGTCTGGGAATTTGCCTCTGGCCTCACCCCATGGCACTACTTGTGCTAGGTGCCGACATGCTGCCATTGCCAAGTACTTCGGGGATGCGCCGCCAGCCTGCAACAAAGGCTGTGACCACTGCCAGAACCCTGCGACTGTGCAGAAGCAGCTAGATGCCTTGGAGCGTAGCAGCAGCTGGAACAACACCTGCATTGGTCCCTCCCGGAGCAACGGCTTTGACCCTGAGCTGTATGAGGGAGGCCGCAGGGGCTATGGGGGCTTCAGCAGGTGAGGAGCTGTGAAGACAGGAACTCCCAGACCACTGGAGATGAATAGTCATTCCCTTGTTGCCAGTGACAACCAGAGTGGCTCATGACTCATCCTGGGAGGTGGGCTTCAGTCTTACCCAAGCTTCCGGAGTATCAGGGACACCACTGTCCTACCAGTGGCATGAATAAGGAGGGCAAAATCCTGGCCTCAGGTGCTCACCCTCAGCCTGTCCTCTAGGTACGATGAAGGTTCTGGAGGTAGCGGGGATGAGGGCACAGGTGAGGCCCACAAGCAAGAATGGAATCTCTTCTATCAGAAGCAGATGAGCCTGCGCAAGGTGAAGGAGATGGGAGCCTCCACACCCATATAGGTCCCAGGCGGTCCCCCTGCCCAGTCTCTCAAGCCCCCTTCCCAGCCCTGGGTGGGAGCTGTCCTGTAGCAGAACAGGATGCTTCATGGGTCCTTCGTGTCATGTTCCAGGGCAAAGACCCCAAGATAGAAGAATTTATACCCCCAGGTTGGTACAGAAATCTTCACTTGTGAGCTGTTCTTGGGATGTGAATAATGGATGGTTCAATGGGAAGTTGGGGGGCTCCAGAGAGCAAGAGTTTAAGTGGAAGTACCCTCACCCTCTCCCCAGATGAAGACTGTCCTCTGAGAGAGGCTTCAAGCAGGAAGATCCCTAAGCTCACTGTGAAGGTAAGAGAAGGACAGCTCCTTATCTGTCCCCAGAGCCCTTCCCCACCCTGACACTGGGTGACCCAGACCTCTCTACTCACAGGCTCGAGAGCACTGCCTGGGTCTTCTGGAGGAGGCTCTGAGCAGTAACCACCAGGCTGCAGGATCCACTGACAGGTGAGTGTCCTGATTTGTTCCTCTCTAGATGTGACCCATCCTACTACAGAGGTGACAGCCCTGAAGTCCCATTGGGTGTACCTTAGAGTTGCCATTGGCTAAGCTGGGCACGGTGGTGCACACCTTTAATCCCAGCACTCGGGAGACAGAGGTAGGAGGGTCGCCATGAGTTCAAGGCCACCCTGAGACTATGTAATTCCAGGTCAGCTTGGGCTAGAGTGAGACCTTACCTCGAACCCCCCCCCCCCCCAAAAAAAAAGGCCACTGGCTGCTGAAGGACATAAGCTCTAGGATGCCCAGAGAGTCGTGGTTGGAATCCCCGTACCCATCCTTACTGGGCCCTGAAATCGTGGTTGGAATCCCCGTACCCATCCTTACTGGGCCCTGAAGCCAGTAGGACCACAGGAGGAAAGCTCAGACCCATCTCATTCCTACCCGCAGAGTTGATCTGCAGGCCAGGGCTGTGGAACTGGAGCACGAGACATTCCGAAATGCCAAGATGGCCAACCTGTACAAGGCCAGCGTGCTAAAGAAGGTAGGCCAGGAGGCAGGAGGGGCAGAATGTACTCATGGACTTGGGTGGGAGAGGACATCTGCCACCCTCTGGCCCTGGGAGCCATGGACGTGGGTAAAGCCCAGCCTCCTCGGCTGACCACACGTGTTTCTAGAAGCCCAGGGAGCACTGGGATGTGCCCAGTGAGCACTGGGATGTGCCCAGTGTCTAGTTCCCTCTTGCCTGAAGAAGACAAGGGCCTTGTTCAGGGTTAAAGAGACACTCATGGATGCCACAATCTTCCGGCCGGACCCTGCTTAGGTTGCCGAGATCCACAAAGCCTCCAAGGATGGGCAGCTCTATGACGGAGGGGACACCAAGAGCTGCAGTGCCAGGGCTGAGCCCCCAGAACCCAATGAATATGACATTCCACCAACCTCACATTTGTACTCGGTGAGTGGTATCCTGGTACCTACCGAAAACCTAGGTTCAGGGAAGGTTCCACTTGCCCTTGGCCCTCAGGTAGGACACAGCCTCTGACCCTCTCCTGGCATCACATCCCTGACCCAGGATGCCAGAAAAAGCCATGGGACATTCTGTCTTCTCTGTGCCTTTGTTGCCTGTGGCCTCTTCTCTTACTAGCCTGACCCCTAATGATTTAAGGGTCTGAGCTTTCCCTCCTCTTACTCCTCGCAGCTCAAAACCAAGCGGGTGGGAGCTGGCTTCCCCAAAGGATCCTGTCCATTCCAGAGGGCCACTGAGCTGATGGGGAAGTGTCAGACCCTGATGCAAACTCCTGAGCCAGTGCAGGGAGGTGAGCAGAAGCCTCCAGGCTGGCCTTGTGATCTCCAAGACGAGGACAAAAGTGAGCCCTTAGCTGGGCACAGAAGAGATGGTGCTCATTGTAGGGGAGCCTGTCCTGAGAAAAAGACAAAAGGACCCTCCCAGGGCAGTAACAAGACCAGGGCCAGCAAGAAGCAGCAGCTCCTAGCTGCAGCCGCCCACACGGTTTCCCAAAGCATCACTCGCTACTTCTGCCAAAGAACAGAAGGCCCACCTCCACTGACCTCAGTCCTGAGAGCAGAAGGCGCCAGCTCCTCCTGTGACGGGGTGCAGAAACCCCCCTTGGCACCAGAGAAGCCCACAGAGGAGGGAGATGGCGCTCAGGGGCATTTAATTGCTCCTTTTCAGACTGAGGAGCATCTCAGGGAGGGGCCGAGGTAAGGGCTCAGGTCGTGCGGCATTTGTTCCCTGGAATCCTTGTGGCAGTATGCCCTCACTAACCGGGCCTGGAGCTCTGATGCTACTCTTCCTCCGGTCAGCACCTGCCTACTCAGTGACCAGGCGCCCCCTGAGAGTCAGTCCAGTCCCCCAAAGGAAACCCAGAAGGGCAAGCGGCCCAGACCCCAGCAGGTACTGTAGGGCTTAGGCCACGGGTGGGGCAGCGAAAAGGCCAGGAGCTGCTCTGGCCTGGTCAGGGGCTCAGGGGAAACCATTTCTTCCCACACTCTAGAGGAAGGTGGGACAGGCTAGAGGGAGCCACCTGGTGGGTGCTGAGATGCAGGCTTCTAGAAGTAGGGGCAGAGCCAGTGAAAGGGAACCCAAGAGTGACCCACACACACTGTGGCCCTCCAGGAGAATCCAGAGAGCCAGGCTCGGAAGCGGCCTTGCCCCTCAACTAAGCCCTCCATCTTGGCTGAGGTCAAAGGCAGTGCCTTGGCCAGTAACCAAAGTACCATGAACGACATGACCCAAGACTCCTGCCCGCTCTCAGCTCCTGGCATCACCCTGAAGGAGGCTGCAGATGTTGTGGTCAGGTATCTGACCCCCTTCTACAAGGAGGGCAAGTTTACATCCAAGGTAGTGTGAGCAGGCCTGCCCTCCCCACGCCTGGGGTATTTGGGTGTGATGGGGAGGCAGGCAGCCCCTAAATAAAGTAGGGTAGGAGTCGCCAGGCCTCAGGCCAGGACCGGCTGCTGCCCTCCCTGGGTCTGCCTTGCCTTTGCTGGTGGCTGGGGTGGCTCCAGGGCCCGAGGCAGGGCTGGTGCTCTCTGCTCTCCTCCTCCATCTAGGAGTTATTCAAAGGCTTTGCTCGTCACCTCTCACATTTGCTGACTCAGAAGGCCTCTCCTAACAGTGGTGAGTGCCAGCTTGGCCAGGGGCACAGGGGCTTGGGGTGTTGTCTATGGGAAAAGCCTGGTCCTTACCTCTTCACATTGTCCCCTCCCTAAATCTCCAGTGAAGGAAGAGGCCCAGAACCTCATCAAGCAGTTTTTCCATGACCACACCCGGTGTGAGAGTGAAGCTGACTGGCACAGTCTTTGTGGCCCACAGAGATAGCCTGATGCTGAGTGAAAATACCAGCATCCTCCTGGTTTTGTCATGGGCAGGCATGTATGTGCCAGAGGCACCAACTTTCTCAGGGTCCTTCTCCTTCATCCCTCACTTTCTAACCTTACCTCACTTTGGAGGTGGCTCCAGACATCCAAATCAAGTGAGATCAGAGGACAGCCCACCCTCCTGCCTATAAACTCCATGGTCCCTCCTCACAGTCTTCTTGCCTCCCCTGACCCTCATGGCTTGATGTTCTCGACCACATGCCCAGGTTAGGAGGTTTGAGTGGTTTCTCTGCTGCTGGGAGAAGAGGCATTGGCCCTCATCCTCGTATTTAAGTTCTCAGCAAGGGCAAAGACTGCTTGAAGGTACTGGGGCCTGCTCAGGTCACCTCTCCCCCCCCTACACACACACCCCCGGGCTTCCTTGGGATCTTAGTGTTGCCCCAGGTGCCGAGTTTGTGGGAAGAGGTGCATCAAGCCAAACCCCAGGCCTGCTCAGCTGCTTGTCAGCAAGGCCAGGCCCAACCGATACATTTACAAGGGAATAAAGTTCTGTTTGTCTTCATTCAGGCATGCGCACACTCTGTCCCTTTATTTCCTCAGCAGCTGCTCCTCCAACATGTGGATAAGGGCCTGGAAGTGAGTGGGTATCTCCCCCAGTAGGGCAACATCAGATGCCCAAGCTGAGTTCCTACAGCCTCTCAGTCTGGGTTCAGCACTCTTCAGAAGGAGTGTGTCTACTTATTTGCCTCACTGAGGACACTGGTAGCCCTGTCTTGTGGCCTTCAGTTTGGCTCTGCTGCTGCAAGGTTCAGAGAAGAGCTGGGCAGTTGAGAACCAAACCAAAACCATTTGCCTGCATCCAAAGCAGTCCATTGGTGAGATCTGAGCCAGGGAGAGACCTCTTCCTTAACTCTGCCCCCTTCAGTTGCCTGGCCACTGAGTGGAGGACATGCCATCCAGTAGGAAGACGATGGTGTGTTGCAGTTCCTGGGCCTGCCAGAAAGAGACATGTCAGCACAGCCCCCTACGCCCCATCCCCGCCTCTCCCTACACTGCTCCTGACCAGGGGCCACCAACCTGGACCTGGGTTCCTACTACTTGCCAAAGCTGGGTGAAGGCACTTACATCCTCCTTCCAAGGGCAACAGAAGCCATGGCCCCTCACCTGTGGCAGTTCCAACCACATGGTCTGAGGGCTGTCGGCAGAGCCATAGTTGAGTTCCAGGCCAGGCGGCCCACCATCCTCCCGTGGACTGAGCAGGTGGAGGCGCTGCAGATCTTTCAGGGTGATGGAGCAGCACAGTTCCTGGGGAGTAGCAGAGAGAGCAGAGGTTGGCTTAGAGGTAGTAGGTGTCAATGCATGGTGTTAGAAGTGACCTGACACACAGGCCTTTAATCCCAGCACTCGGGAGGCAGAGGTAGGAGGATTGCTGTGAGTTCGAGGCCACCCTGAGACTACATAGTGAATTCCAGGTCAGCCTGGGCTAAAGTAAGACCCTACCTCGAAAAACCAAAAAGAAAAAAAGAAGAAGAAAGAAAGAATAGCCTGTGGAGTTTACACTAACCCAAGGGCGGGAACTGTGCCTACCTGGGAACTGGGGTCCATGAGGACGAGGTGCCGGCGGTTGAGCCCCAGGAAGACAGGCCCAGGAAGGACCAATTTGCTTACTCGCAGCACCACATACACAGTATAGCCAAAGAGGGGGAGCTGGCTTGTGGCCTCTGGGGATAGAAAGCCAGGGCAAGAGTTCTGACCACAGGGGCCCTGCCTTACTTTGCTGCCCAGGGTAGGTAAAGGATGATAGACACAGAAGCCTCCTTGCCCTTCCAACACCACACCTTCCCTCCTGAGAATGGCCTTGAGTCCCACCCAGCAGCCGCTTACCCCAGACCCACCAATGAAGCTTATCTGTGCTTTCTGGGGGCTGTATTCTTGCAGCTGCCTCAGCTCCTGGCTCACCAAACTCTTTATGGTAGCCATGTCCACCTGCCACTGCAGTGGTTTGGGAATGTAAGCCAGCAGGTCTTGCCTAGGACACACAGCGTGGGTCAGTTAGGCCCATGGCCCTTGACTACCTTGTATAGAACAGGTCATGTGGTGCCCAGTAACTGAACTGGTGGCTTCTGCGGATAAGGCAAGGGCCTGCCCCCAGAGGAGCTTGGAGAGGAGTAGACAAGACAGGTGTCCACTGCTCTAGGCCAGTCTGGTCAGGTCGTGGAAAAGCTAAGTGGTGAGGCTGGGCCTAGAGATGGAAGCAAGGATGCGGGGAGGCAAGACAGGAGGGTTGGACTGAGCTCACGCACTCTGAGGAAGGGCTCTTGCTGGTCTTGCTAAGGTGCTGGAGGGCAGCCAATTGGGCAAGTTGAGTATCTGCCTGGGCGCTGACCATCAGCTTCCCCTGCAGGTAGTCCCGCAGCACCTGAGAACAGAAGTTGTAAGCGAGCAGCTGAACCACAACTTCCCCAGCAGTTGGTGGCTTGTGGGGCTGAAGCCTATTGTTGCCACCATCCCTTCCCACTGCCACAGATCCACGTCGTCATGAGGAAGGGGTAGAGGTCGCCCAGGCAGGAATTTCACCCTCCTGTGGCAGCCGGGCTGTGCAGGTATCGGCCGGGGCTGACCTGGTTGTAGTGGATGCTCACGTAGGTGGGGTGTTCGAAGTGTAGCGGGCTCTCCCAGCCAAGCCGCCGGCTGTGCAGACTTAAGTCCTGCTCTACCATTATACTGTTGAGGTACTCGTGGGGCCACAGGGGTCGAACTAGGTCGCCTGCATGGGGAGCATAGGCTACCTTCCCATGGAGCAGAGACTGGCTCAGCAAGTGAGGTTACCTCCCCAATAGCCTGGCTGCCCTTCCTTCCCCTTCCCTGAGCTCACCTTCACCTTTGATGAGGAAGAGGGCAAATTCCTGTACTTCCTGAGGGTCTGTGATGCCCATCTGTCCACACAGCTCCTCCAGAACTTCTCCTGCCACCTAGGCACATGAACAGGGCCATGGTGATGGAAGAGAGGCTGGAGTCCCAAAGCTAAGGCTCACGCCACTTCCCTCAACAGCCCCTGCTCACCGTGAACGTCTGAATATTTGTCTTGTAGTCCACACAGCCAGGCATGTGAATTAGAAGCAGGCGGACTGCTTGTCCTTTCTGCTAGGCAGATTGTAAGGTCAGTCACCAGCAGTCAGAAGTCCCGGCTCCCTGTGCACATTTCCCTACATTCCAAAGGAGTACCCAGAGGCCTTTCTGCCCACCCCTAGTACCAGGAAAGCTTGCATTTCACCCGGTGGTGGCAGTGCCTGGCGACCCCCATATTTGACTGTGCGCTGAAGGTGCTCCTGGCTGCTCTGGGCCAGCTCTGCAGACAGTCAAGTTGGGGCTGGGTCATGAGTGTGTCCAAACCGTTCACAGGAGGGAGTCCTCAGCCCTGGGAGCCCTTCTCCTTTCCCTCCCACAGGTACCTTGGCTGGGGCTGGAATCCTGCAGGAACTTGGTCACATAGGGCATCAGTGTGGTGGACGGGGGGAAGAAGCCTGTGAAGAGGCTGAGGATGCTCCATCCCCGAGCACAGCGCTCCCTGTGGGGCACACAGCCTGGGGCTTCAGGCTGACTGGACCATGGTGCCATTGTGCCCCAAGTGCCCTACCCCAACCATCTCCACTCACGGCCGGGGGTGTCCTGTGACCTGCTTGATGACCTGGCAGTACATCTCGTCCCTGAGCTCCTCCTCCTGGCACAGCTGTGGAGACAGAATAGGTTGCAGGGCAGCAGAGCTCGGGGGTGGTGCAGCTGGGGGCCTGTAGTTAGCGAGAAATCTTGCTAATGGTGATGGGCTGGGGGTTGAGTCAAGGTGATATCCCTCTGGTCATCTCTCTGTCTTCAGCTGGTCATTCACTCTTGCTTTGTTTTGTGATGGTGGTGCTAAGGATGGAACCCAAAGGCATCATGCCTAGTGCTGGTCACTGTCGTTAAATTGCTTTCTCCTTGTGCCTCTCTAAGTTTTCTGGGCTATCTTTTGCAGTTCTGCCTGTCTTCCAGGCCTCCACCACTGCATGCCTCTCTATACTCCCCCTCTGATGACTTGTTGCCTGCCTCCAGCCTGGGGTCATCTCTCTTGAACCCCAAGCCTCTTATTTAGAAGTCTGGAACGTTTTTGCTTTTTGCTTTTTGTTTTGCTTTTGTTTGTTTGTTTTTGGCTTTTCAAAGTAGAGTCTCAAGCCAGGCATGGTGGCACATGCCTTCAATCCCAGCACTCGGGAGGCACAGGTAGGAGGATCGCCGTGAGTTCGAGGCCACCCTGAGACTACATAATGAATTCCAGGTCAGCCTGGGCCAGAGTGAAACCCTATCTCAAAAAAAAAAAAAAAAAAGAAAAAGAAAGAAAAAGAAAAAAAAAAGTAGGGTTTCACTCTGGCCCAGGCTGACCTGGAATTCATTATGTAGTCTCAGGGTGGCCTTGAACTCACAGCGATCCTCCTCCGAGTGCTGGGATTAAAGGCGTGTGCCACCATGCCTGGCACTGCTTTTGTCTTTTTGAGATAGGAATTCATGTAGCCCAGGTAAACCTGGAACTTTCTATGAAGCTGAGGGTGGCCTTGAACTCCTAATCCTCCTGCTTCTACCCTCTGAATGCTGGCATTCAAGTCTGAGGTTTCAGGCCCCCAAGTCTAAAACAGATGCTTGGCTAGCCCCTAGTTGCTCTTCACTAAAGCAGGTCTCTGCTGTGCCCTACTCCATAGTGAGCCCTGCTGGCTCTGAGCCTTTCTTCCTCTCCCCTCTGCTGCTATCTCTGGGTTCAGGCCAGCACCCTCTCTCACCTGGGGTCATCGCAGTAACTTCCTTTTGTCTCTAAGCCCCCAGAATCTCCAACAACTAGAGTGACCCTGTGAAATATAAGCCTCTTCAAATCCAGCCAGCACTCAGGAGGCAGAGGTAGGAGGATCGCTGTGAGTTTGAGGCCAGCTTGAGACTACATAGTGAATTCCAGGTCAGCCTGGGCTAGAACAAGACCCTACCTCAAAAAACCAAAACAAACAAAAAAAGGCTGGAGAGATGGTTAGTGGTTAAGGCACTTGCCTGCAAAGCCTAAGGACCTACTTTTGACTCTCCAGATGCCATGTAAACAAGATACACAATGGTGAGGCAAATGCAAGGTCGCACATTCCCACTAGGTGACACGAGTATCTAGTTCAATTGCAGTTGCTGAGGCCCTGGTGTGCCAATTCTCCCTCCCTTCCTTCCTCCCGCTTTCTCTTTCTCTCAAACAAAACAAAACAAAAAAACAAACAACAACAACAAAAAAAAAAAAATAGCCAATGATTCCCATCAGAAAACCATTGATTGTGAACGAGTCCTATGATGGCCTCCAAGGCCTGCTGTCCCTGCCTGTTCTCATCCTCCACTCTCCCCTTGCTTGCTCACTGGACTCCAGTCATGCTGGCTTTGCTAGTGCTGAGGCTCACTCGCTAGCTAAGACTGTTGCCCCTGGCTTGTCTCCATGCACCCATGTTGTCTCACACTTCCTCCTTCAGAAGTCTGTCACAAACCGTCACCCTGGTAGCAGCCCTTCCCCTGTCTGAATATTCTCTCAAAGGATCTTCACTCCCAAACACATGCCGTTGTTGACTGGCCCCGCCTGTGAGAGAGACAGTCTTTCTGGGTTTACAGCCATGCCCTCAGAATATCATAAGTGCCCAGCGCATATTTTTGAAGGACTGGAAGGAATAGTTATACATTTTTATTCATTGTTTTTTTGGAGGCAATGTCTCAGTTTAGTCCACAGTGACCGGAATGCACTCTAGCCCAGGCTGGCTTCAAACTCAATGTAATTCCCCTACCTCAATCTCCCAAGTGCTAGAATTATAGGTGTGAGCTACTGTGCATGGCTTGAGCCACTTTTTATTTATTTAATATTAATTTTGCAATCAGGGAGAGAGGAGAGTAGAAGTGGGAAGAGAATGTATATGCCAGGGCCTCTTGCCACTGCAAAGAAATGCCAGACACATGTGCCACTGTGTATCTGGCTTTATGTGGGTACTGGACAATTAAACCCAGGTCTGCAGGTCTTGCAAACAAGCACTAAGCCAGCTCTCCAGTTTTTGTTTTTGTTTTTGTTTTTTTGGTTTTTCAAGGTAGGGTTTCACTCTAGTCAAGGCTGACCTAGAACTCACTATGTAGTCTCAGGCTGGCCTCAAACTCACAGCTATCCTCCTACCTCTGCCTCCTGAATGCTGGGATTAAAGGCATGTGCCACCACGCCTGGCTTGTTTTTTTGAGGTAGGGTCTCGCTGTAACCCAGGCTGACCTGCAGTTCACTGTGTAATCTCGGGGTGACCTCAAACTCATGATGATCCTCCAGATCCTCTGCCTCCAGAGTACTGGGATTAAAGGCATGTGCTACCTTGCCCAGCAACTCTCCAGTTTTTTTTTTAATTAATTAATTTATTTATTTATTTGAGAGAGAAGGAGAGAATGGGCACACCAGGGTGTCTAGCCACTGCAAATGAACTCTAGACACATGCCACTTTGTGCATCTGGCTTTATGTGGGTACTGGGGAGTTGAACCTAGGTTGTTTGGCTTTGCAGGCAAGTGCCTTACCCATTGAGCAATCTCTCCAGCCCGTTTCTCTAGTTTTTTTTTATTTTACTATTTATTTATTTATTATATTATTTTTATTTTTATTTTTTTAAAATATTTTATTATTTATTTATTTGAGAGAGAGAGATACAGAAATAGGCAGGTAGAGAGAGAGAGAGAGAATGGGTGCGCCAGGGCCTCCAGCCACTGCAAACGAACTCCAGATGCATGCACCCCCTTGTGCATCTGGCTTACGTGGGTCCTGGAGAATCGAGCCTTGAACCGGGGTCCTTAGGCTTCATAGGCAAGCGTTTAACCACTAAGCCATCTCTCCAGCCCTATTATATTATTTTTTAAAAAATATTTTATTTATTTGAAAGAAAGAGAAAGAGGCAGATAGAGAGAATGGGCACACCAGGGCCTCCAGCCACTACAAATGAACTCCAGACTCATGTGCCACCTTGTGCATCTGGCTTACGTGGGTCCTGGGGAAATGAACCTGGGTCCTTAGGCTTTGCAGGCATATACCTTAACTGCTAAGCCATCCCCCCCAGCCCTATTTTATTTTTTTAAAGATTTTATTTTATTTATTTATTTGAGACAGAGAGAGTGAGAACGGGTGTGCCAGGGCCTTTAGCCACCGCAAATGAGCTCCAGACGCACCACCATGTCCATCTGGCTTTACATGGGACCTGGAGAATCGAACCGGGGTTCTTAGGCTTCGCAGGCATACACCTTAACTGCTAAGCCATCTCTCCAGCCCTATTTTTTTTGGGGGGGGGGTTCTTTGTTTTTTGAGGTAGGGTCTCACTCTAGCCCAAGCTGACCTGGAATTCACTACATAGTTTCAGGGTGGCCTTGAACTTATGGAAATCCTCGTACCTCTGCCTCCTGAGTGTTGGGATTAAAGGGATGTGCCATCACGCCCAGCTCTCAAGTTTTTTTAAACATGCCACTAAAGAGTGCTGTCAAGCATTTGTAGCTTGTACAATGGCAGAATGGTCCAAAAGCTTAGTGCTGTGAGCTGTTTTGAAAACAGTCTTAAAATACTTGGGCATTGGGTGGGAGAGAAGAAGAAATAGTGACCAAGGGAAGGGGACCTCCATTCAGATCCTGGCTGGAGGACCGGAAGAGCCCTGAGGCAGGGCTCAGCACACATCCGGCTTACCTTCAGCAGCTCATAGAGCAGATCCAGCTCATCCTTCCTCCAGGACTTAGACTGGTCCCCCATAAACTGCATCAGAGCTACAGGTGGGATATGGAGCACAGTGAGCTGGGCTGGAAGCTGGCCTGGCTCATACTATTGCTATATAGACCACCTGATTCTTTATTCTCCAAAGAACATGCACCAGGCAGGGCAGCCGTCCCTAGCTTTGTGGAGGAGGAAACAGGCTCAGAGAAATTTTGAAGGTGCCCAAGGCCACATGGTGAGTTTTGCCAGCTGGACCCATCCACTATCCTCCAGCCCCAGATGCCACAGAATCCAGAATCCATGAGTGGAAACACAGTAGGACAGGAGTGTGGAGGCCCAGGGACCATTTTGCTTTCTGAGCTGGCAGATGGGAGGCACCAGGGGACCTCAAGGAGAGAAGGGAGCCAGGTGCTCAGGTACAAGGCAGTGACTGCAGGACCAGGGATGCCTGAGGCCACTCACCCCGGAAGCCCGCCACAGCCCGCTTGTTTGCATCCTCATTTAGGCTGGTGAGAGATTCCTGGATGGGAGCCTGTGGCCAAAGAGGGTTAGCTGTGGATCTGGGGTTGTGGGAGTCAGAAAGTAGGTCCTTGGGCCATCCTCCTCCCCATCCCGGCCCTTACCTTTGTGTACTGCACCAGGTTGACTGAAGCCTTCTCCTTAGCACTTCTACCTGTCTGTTCCGGGCTGTAGAGACAGAGGAGAAAACAGCCGTATCTGCCTGGCCTTCCTGCCCTAGCTCTGGGAGCAGTGGCCTTCTGGGTCTGGGTAGGGGCTCTTATTGGGAAGACTCAGGGCACTCACAGGATAAGAGACTTCCGGAAGTAGCGCAAAGCAAACTCTTGCATGGTGTAGTTGTGGGAGTCACTGGACACAGAGGTGTAGGCCGTGACAGAGGGCAAACTGGTGGCCTCGGAATCATCACTATGTGCCTGGCTCCAGGGACGGGTGGGGCGCTGGGAGCACAGAAAATCTGGTGCCACCCAACTGACCACTAGCCTGGCCCCGAGGCCCTGTCCCAGCACCATGCCCTGTCGTGTCCCCACACCCTTCAGCCCCAAGCAGAGCAGTACCAGAAACCAGGAAAGTCAAGATTGTTTATTGACCATCTTCTAAGGAGGCACTGAACTAAGTACCACATGGGCACCAGACGGGCGCAGGGCCCAGCCCTGCCTGCAGAGGTCTTACATTTTGCTGGGGAGACAAGGTAAGAAATCAGGAGAGGGTCGAGAAGACAGCAGCACATCACGCATTGCCCACCAGGCCAGCACAGGAATCGGGCAGCACCAGAGGCAATAGTGCCCTTTTCTTCTGAGACTCCACCTCTCCTGTCTTCCTCACCTCCAAGGCCCTGTCTTGAGCTGGTCCTGGTGCCCCGAGCTGCTGCAGCTTACTCTTAGGCTGCCAGCTGTTCCTCTGGCCCGACGAGAAGGAGGGGTCAGGAGCAGCAGCTGGCTGCACCATGTCAGCAGGAAAGAGTCCCGATCGGCCCCCAGCAGAGCCAAACTGCCAACCTAGAAGGCATCCCCAAATGGTGACCCACCCACTTAGCCTCTTTGCCCCCCAGAGGCCTCCCTGGACCAGCTCCTGGGATACCTGGTTCCAGAGTGGCCCCTGGCAACAGCTTGATGAGATCCCCACGGTGGAAGCTGAGGAGGCTGTGGTCATCGGTAATGTAACTGCGCAGGGCAATGACATAGCCAGAGTCCTGCAGACAGGTGGACGAGTGGGCCAGGGAACAACTCCCTGCCCTGGGTGCCCTTCCCACCACCTAGCACCAGGGAGTTCTAGGGACCGTGCCTACATTTCCAGTCTCATTTCAAGAAAGCAAAGCAGAGTGGGAAGGCTCAGGAGAGGCTGCTTGTGGCCCATTCTCCTTGCTCGCTGCAGCCTGCACTTACCTTCCTGAGCTCATGCAGGAACTGCTCCAGCATGGCTTGGATGGCTCTCGCCCGGGCGCTGTGCAGCACGAGCTGCTCATTCTTCAGAGACAGCTCCAGGGTGGACCTGCTGCTGCACTGCACACCCAGCACCTCCGCAAAGCTGTGCAGAGCGCAGGGGTATGAATTGGGGACCGTCCTCCCACTCCAACCACCCACCTGCCCAGCTCAGGCTCCGAGCCAACTCACCTGTAGGAGCAGAGTGTCTTCAGCTGGTTCAGGTGTAAGCTGGGGCCTTGGGTCACCTTCAGCAGTCTCAGTCCTCTGTGAGACACAGCCAACAGTTGCACATCACTGCCACTCTCGCCCTGTCGAGAAGACGGCTGGGTCACAGCCAGGCTCCTGGGCCTGCCCAGATGGCCCAGAGCTCCCCAGGGCTGGCGGTTGTACTTTGTCTATCCCTTGCCTTGCAAACTCTCATCCAGCCTGCAGAGGACATGTACCTGTGCACTCTGTCCCTCCCTCCTACCCTGAGCATCACTGACCGAGACCGGGAAGATGCGAGAGAAGTAATTGGCCCAGTTGTCCCGAGCAGCCACCACAATGCGCTTCTTGACGCTGTCTTCAGCAGTGGCAAGGGAGTCTAGGCCCACCTCCAAGTCTCCTGTGGGCAGGAAGGGCCCATGCTGCCCTTAGGTCCCCTATTTACATGGCATTCCCATGCCACTTCCTCCCTAAGGGCAGGCCCAGCCCCCACATGCCAGCTCCAAAACCCCTACCCAGTAGGTCTTTCATTTTGTGCCGCTCGTCCTGAGAGATCCGGATGCAAGACTCTGCAAAGGTGTCCCGCAGGATCTGGAGGCAGAGCAAGGTAGTCACCAGCAGATCCTGAGGCCAGAGCCCACCCCAGAGCAGCCATGGACATACACGAGGAAAAGCAGGAGGGCCTCACGGGTGCTCACGGGGGCATGCTGAAGCAGAGGTGGAGCCGGGATGGACAGAGGGCCTCAAGCCCAGGTCCTGTCAGTCTATAGCTGCTCTGTCCACCCTACACCCACCTTCACTCCTTCCCCTGACCACTCTGCCCTGAGTCCCTACAGCGGCTGCCGTGGGGTCAGCTGATAAACGCTGCCTGCCAAACAGCAGCCTTCCTGTATGAAGAACCTAGCGGTGCTGGAGCCTGTGCTGGGTACTGTGACTCGGCTCGGAATCCTCGTCTGTAATACTATGTTGATCACAGTCCCTGCTTTGGAGGGATTTTGTGAGACAGAGCCCGGCACACAGCAAGTGTCTTGTAGGCCCCTCACATGGCTGTTAACCTGGCCCAGGTGCTGGACGAGGGCACCCAGGGTGCTGTCTGTCTGCACATAGGTTGGTAGGTGGCAAGCTCTCACCTGCTGGCAGAGGAGGCTGAGGCAGTAGGGATGGCTGAAGTTCTCACGGGGGTAGAATACCTGGAGGAGGGTGCAAGGAACTCAGATGGTATCAGGCTGACCTTACCCTCCCAGGCCCGCCTTGAAAAGATGGCACATGGGGAGGGGGTGCAGGGGATTCCCTCAAAGAGGCCAGGCCGAGGCTCCAGCCTTATGCCCACCTCCTTGCGTAGGAACAACTTCCAGGGTGTGCTGGCGTAGGAGAAGCACACGCTGCCTGATGGCACAAGGAGCTGTGTGGAGAAACCCCGATCTTCCATGGGCTCTGTCAGGGCTGGCAGGGGGAGGGGTGAAGGGCCTCAGATGAGGGCTGTCAGAGCCAGAAGGACCAGGATGCCTCTCACTGTTACTCCTGACACCACTCCTGCCTTCATTTCTAGCCCTAAGCTTTGCCTGGCATGCCTCAACGCACCAACCACAGCCACTAAATTCTCCCCATGGAGTTGTCAGGTCTGCACTGAGGACGACACCCTACCTGTCAGTCCCTCACTGCCAGACAGGCCCCATGTTGCCTAGGCTCTGCCCTGGGAAGGAATGCGGAAGCCGGAGCTCCAAGGCTCCAAAGTCCGGAAGCCCAGGCAGCTAGCTGGCCTTAGCCAGGTGAACGTGACTTGAGCCCATCTGGAGAGGCTGTCAGGAGTCCCACCACCACCCCAAGGAGGATCACTGCAAGGAAACATGGCTTCCTCACCATAAGGCTCTGCTGAAGGGGGTTGAGGTTCCTCAGGCAGAGGCAGTGGGGGTGCTGGTGGAGGCGGGGGTGCCTCGGTCACAGGTGGGCAAAACAGGTTCTGAAGGGGCCCCTGCTTTTCCCTGATGGAGGAGGAGGGCTCGAGTCGCGGACGGACCTTGGGTCGAGGAGCCACAGCTGGTGGGAAGCCCTTCCCTTGGTTGGGGGATGGTGGCTGGGGGATACAGAGAAGACACAAGAGCTAAGTCTATAGGCAAGGATAAATTTCCCGAGCATTCTGGACTCCTGACAGATCAGCCCTGCCCTAGAGAGGATGGATGGGGAGGACTCACCGACATTGGCAAATGAGCACCATTTATCCCTAGCTTGGCCAAAGCCTCGTCCTTAGGGTCATTTTTCTTCAGGAAAGTCTTGACAGGCCTCCGGGAGAAAGAAGAAGTTACTAGCCCATAGGGTCTCTGAGGAGACACTGCCCTGGCACCTGCCCCTGGGGCCCACCTGCTGGGTTGTACGGGCACGGGCACAGGGCCTGGGCGGCTCTGGTACATGCGGATGATGTTGCGAATTTCCCTGCTGGGTTCTGGCCTCTGAGGTGCGGGGTCTGTGCTGCGCACCGCAGGCCTCCTGGGCTCCCTGTCCTGTCTGCTCGGGCCCGGAGTGTCCTTCTCTGCTGGCTCGGCCTCAGCTTCTTCAGCAGCTTTGGTTTCACTTTGTTTCAGTGGCTTCTTCACAACAGGGGGACGAGGAGGGGATGGATCTAACGGAGGAGAGACGGTTTAATGCTGTACATAGATGCAAGGGCTCTACCACCCCTGCCTAGCCACCCACCTGCTCTTCTTTCCTCTTCTTCCTCTTCCTCCTCCTCTGTCTCGTCCCCCTGAGGGATGGGAACCTTGGCCGGAGGCTTCACCATCTTCACCTTGATCATCTGCTGCCCTGTAAAGGTCCCGGATGGCCTTTGTCATCTATGTTTGCCCAGCAGCCCCATGAACCTGCTTGCCTGGGCTCCTGGACAGGCCACGCTTGAGAGAGGAGTAGAGTCCACCCCACCATCCCCGGGCCAGGCCACAGGCACAGACAAGTATCCACATGGGTTGGTATCCTGAGCGCCTCACCCATCTTCTGGAAATAGTCCCGTTTCTGTTGGAAGCTCTTGGGTCGCTGAAGTCTGTCTTCAACTTCCTCTGAGGTTTCCCCCTGGCAGAAGGGAGAAGTGAAAAGCAGCCTGTCATCCCCTCTTATAATGCCCCTTCGGATCCCTTCTCTGAACTACCCTGCTCACCATCTTGGTGCAGGTTCCCAGCAGACTTGGCACCTGCTACCCACATCCCAGCCCAGCCCTCTGCCTAGCCTTGGTTCCTTACACTAAAGCAGGTATCTGATGATTCCAAGTTACACTCTGGCTTCTCTCTGGGGGCAGAGGACTTTTTGGGCTTGGGGACAATGGCTGAGGGTGGGGCCTGTGAGGCAGCCCCACAAGCCTGAGTGATGGCCTCAGAAGCCGGGGCTTGGTGCTGCCGCTGCCGGATCTGCTGCTCCAAGGACAGGCTCATGGCCTGGGTGGTCATCTGCTGGGCCTAAGGGGGAGGCATGGCAAGTCAGCCCACTCCACACATCTGCACTCTTCCAGACAGCCCCGTGGGTCCTCCCTTTCTTACCAGGATCAGCGCCTGCTGGTTGATGAAGTTCTGCTGCTGGACTGACAGCTGCCTGGAGTCCAGGCTGGGAAGCAGGGGCTGGGGCTGGGGCGGCACCATCACAGCTGTGAGAATGAACAGGCAGGCCAAAGCAGATGAGTGCCATGGGCAGCTTGAGTCCAGGTGCCCTGTGGACTCCTGGTAGAACCCTTCCTCCTCCAGCCTTGGCACTGACAGCTGCACTCTCCTGGTGCCCCTGGCCCAGCCTCACCTGGCATGGCTGTTCCCATTGCTGGCATCATGGGCGCAGGCATCATGGCTGGCTGGTATCCAGGCATCTGCACCATTCCTGGATAGACTAGGGAAATAGACTCTTAGATCTATCTCCACTTGGGCCCCCTACCGCTTCCCTCCCCACCCCAGATGACTAGATGAACCAGCCACTAGAGTGTTGGGGACCTCCCACACCAGCTGCCTGGGGGGTCCCAGGCTGCACCTGCTTGTGCATTTAGGCCTGAGAGGCCCTGAGGATCACCAGCCCCACTCACCCATGGGGTAGCCCTGCTGGGTGGGCCCGATGGAGCCCCCTCCCTTCATGCGACTGCTTAGGGCATGGCCTTGTTCCAAATCCTAAAGGGACCAAGTGTCAAAGCTGGAGCTTGGGAGAAGCAGAAGGGGTGCCAGAGGAAAGCGGGGGTGGGGGTGGGGGGTGGGGCAGGTACTCACTCCAAGGCCTGGGGCAAGAACGGGCTTGAAGAGGTGGTCCAGGAAGCCATCCAGACTTCCTGCCGCCTTGGCTGCCCCTGTGAGGCAAGGGTGGGTTGATGCACACACCAGGGTGAGGGGCCACCTTCAAACCCATTCTTATCAATCTGCCAGCCTCAGTATGCCTTACCTGGATGGCCTCTCCTGGGCAGAGTTGGGGCTGGTCCTGGAGGAAGTCCTGGGGGTAGTGAAGGGGCCTGGACACCAGGAGCAGGGGGTATATCCTCGGCTCTGCAGGAAACAGTATGTCTCGTTAAGAGGGCTGCAGGGCGAGGGAGCAGCAAAGGGTTAGGTCTTCAGTAGCATCTGTACATCCCAAGATGACAGAGTGGCTCAGGGGATCACCACCAGGTGCAGGGGCATGTTAGGAAAGGGGTGGGACACTGGGCGGCACCTACAAGTCAAGGGGAGTGATGGGATAGCTGTGGGGAAGAGCTGGGTCTCCCAAGTCCTCAGTCTGTCCTATTAAGTCCAGCACAAAGTCGCAGCCAGCCAAATCCTGCCAAGCGTCCCCAGAGTGCAGTGACACCGACCATCCACGAGGGGGCACTTCCAAGCCTCTGGGTGGGACAAGGGGAAGCAGTGGGGGTGGTCAGATGGGCTAATGACACGCTTGTGGGGACCAGGAAAAGGGGGTAGGCTGGGGGGGTACCTGGAAAAGGGAGCCCTAGAGGTCCTTCCAGATGACCCTCACATCCTGGTGTGAGGTGCAGGGCCAGGAGCTCAACCCCACCCAGCTGCTCAGATAGCCGTCTTCTAAATGGACCTCCTAAGCCTTCTAGTTACCCCCCAGCTCTAACACTCTCATTTCCTGGCCTACCAAGTTAGAATTTGGCCTTAGACTCACATATCCCGTCGTTTAAAATCTCTTCTCTGCTCTCCATCTCGTACCTAGTTGGACACTGCCTACTTACCTTAAATCCCTCCCCTTGTCCCTATTCCTGGGCCCTAGAGCGTGCATAGTGAGAGAGGGGGTTGGGAGGATGAGGATGGGGACATCGGTCAGCTCTGGTTACATGGCCCTGTCCTGGGTTCCCCTACCTGCTCTGTAGAATGTGCCCTGCAAATTGTTCTCCTGTAGTCCAGGATTCCACCTCTGCGGAGTAGCTCTCTTCTGTACGGAAGCGGGCAGGCAAGGGTGAGGGAGAGTGGGCTTCACACCGACAGTGACGGGCTGCTGCCCACCCCCACTGGAGAGGGAGTGTTTTAAAAGCAGGGCAGGCCAGGCGTGGTGGCGCACGCCTTTAATCCCAGCACTTGGGAGGCAGAGGTAGAAGAAGCGCCAAGAATTCGAGGCCAGCCTGAGACTACATAGTGAATTCCAGGTCAGCCTGAGCTAGAGTGAGACCCTTCCTTGCAAATAAATAAATAAATAAATAAATAAATAAATAAAATAAAAGCAGGGCAGAAGGCAGTGAAGACCACAGAGCAGAGGCAGTGGGAAGGCTGAGGTGGGGGGGAGGCCGTGAGGGAGGCGCCCATCACCATTGAAGGTGAAAACGTCCAGTGCCATGCGGCCACGCCGCCATCCTGCCTTCCATTCAAGCTGGGTGGGTGGATATGTCCGTGTAGCTCCAGGGGCCAGTGGTGTCTGCTCCAGGGCACCCAGCAGCTTATGCTGGCACAACGCTGCCATGCCCTGGGGGGCCTGGTCAGATACGAATCTGCGGGGACAACACAGAGTTGCTGTGAGGTGGGGTGCTTGGGGCCCACTCACCAAGTCCCCATACATTGGGCTTCTTACTTGAGCAGTGGCTTCTGCAGAGAGGGTGTGGGGGGAAAGGCGCTGAGCAGGACGGCCATGAGGGCCCAACCACGCTGGCTCTGCTGCTCGTCTGGGTTGTGCCAGAGCTGGGCCACCAGCTGGCTGAAGAGCTCGTTCCGCAGTCCTGGCCGGCGCTGTGCCTGCCGCACCAGGTACGTGCCCATTGTCTGCTCCTGCCAGGACTGCAGGGATCCGTCCCCCAGAAGCCGCAGCATCTGCAGATGCAAAGCCAGCCAGGGCTCCTGTGCGCCCCTCCAGTCCCCCTGCAAGGCCTGCCCTGTGCCTCCCCAGTGTGTCACTCACCACTTTGTTGATCTCCAGAGCATGCTGAGGGTTCTCGCCATCCAGCCGGGTCAGGGGCTTGGCGAGTGGCTGGCCTGGGCTGGGCAGAGATGGCTCCTGGTGGGTACAAAATTGACATGGTGCTTGTCCTTTGTGCTGACCAGTGAGAGGACGATCCTGGGGGAGCCCCACAGAAGCAGGCGCCGTGCAAGAGGGAGAGGGGCTAGCAATATGGCCATCTTAGAAATACAGTTTACAGCCGGGTGTGGTGGCGCACGCCTTTAATCCCAGCACTTGGGAGGCAGAGGTAGAAGAAGTGCCAAGAATTCGAGGCCACTCTGAGACTACATAGTTAATTCAGGTCAGCCTGGACCAGAGTGAGACCCTATCTTGCAAAACCAAAAGAAAGAAAGAAAGAAAGAAAGAAAGAAAGAAAGAAAGAAAGAAAGAAAGAAAGAAAGAAAGAAAGAAAGACAGCTTACGGGGCTGAGGAGATGGCCCAGTGAGTAAGAATGCCCGCTGTACAAGCAGGAGGATCTGAGTTTGCTCCCCAGAACCCAGACATGGGGCTAGAGAGATGGTTCAGCAGTTAAAGGTGCTTGATTTTACTGCCAGCTTGGGCTCTGTTCCCCAGCTACCCACATAAAGCTAGATGGGCATTCATTTGCAGCAGCAAGAGAGCCTGGAATGTCTGTACACACACACACACACACCTGCAGGTAAATAAATAAATTTCAAAAGCCAGGCATGGCTGTAACTCGGGCACTGAGAAGGTGCAGACAAGAACACCCCTGGGGCTCCCTGGTCAGCCAGTCTAACACAAAAGTGGCAAACTCCTGGTTCAGAAAGAGATGCTGTCTCAGGAAAAGAGGTGTGCACACAGGATGCATGCATCTGCACACACACACATTCATACACCACCACACACACCAAAACAAAGAAATATGGCTTATTCTTTAATTAGAAAATTGATATTCATGTGTACATAAAAGGATAAAAAAGAAAATAAAAACCATCATTACCCAGAAAATATAAAAACACCATTACAAGGGTGGTGGTGCATTCATGCCACCTTAACACGTGGGGTTCTGAGGTAGGATTGTGAGTTCAAGATTAGCCTGACCTATATAGGGATACCCTGTCTCACAAACAATATCCAGGTGTGGTAATGCACACCTGTTGTTCCAGCGCCATGGGAGTAGAAGAATTTCAAAGTCAAGGTCAGACTCAGTTACATGGCAAGACCCAGGCTCAACAAGAAGTCGCCATCAGCACGCCATTGCTAAGGAAAACCAGTTAGCAGTTAGCCTCTCTTTCTGTCTTACCTTGTGCATAGATACACACCCCAGCGCTCCCTCCTCTGTTTTTAAGCAAAATTGGGATCCTTCTATATTTGCAATTTTGATAAGGTTTCCACCCAACGGGTCTTCTTACTTAAGCAATGGCTTCTGGGGCTGGAGAGATGGCTTAATGGTTAAGACACTCAGCCTCACCCAGGCTCAACAAGAGTCGCCATCCAAACGCCATTGCTAAGGAAAACCCAGTTAGCCTCTCTTTCAAAATGAACCCCCAATTCAAGCCCTAAGGACCCAGGTTCAATTCCCCAATACCTATGTAAGCGAGATGCACAAGGTGGTGCAATGCATCTGGACTTGTTTACAGTGGCTAAAGGCCCTGCTGCACCCATTCTTTCTATCTGCCTCTTCCTCTCTTTCTAACATATAAATTAGCTTCTGCAGGGTAGGCATAAGGGGAAGGCACAGAGCAGGACAGCTAGGACAGACCCGGCTCTGCAGCTGCTGGGTTTTTTTGTTTGGTTGGTTTTGGTTTTTCAAGGTAGGATCTCACTGTCTGGTCCAGGCTTGCTGCTGTATTGTTGTTGTTGTTGTCTGTTTGTTTGTTTTTGATGCAGAGTCTTACTCTAGCCCAGGCTGACCTGAAACTCAGTCTGTAGCCCAGGCTGCCCTTGAACTTGAACTCATGGTGTTCCTCCTGCCTCAGCCTCCCACATGCTGGAATTACAGGTGTGAACCATTATGCCTGATGTGCTTTTGCTTTTCTAGTTAACACTCTGGCTTGGATAGTTTCCCTTCTCGTTGAACATCCTTTAAGGACACAATTTTAAGGTCAGGGCAATGCCACCAGTATAGTAAAGGTGTGGCCTCAAGGTTGAAATCACACTCTCTGGTTAGACTTTGCAGTTTAACAGGTGTTTTCCAAGCAGCCCAACTGCACCCACAGCTCTGCTGGCCACTGTGTGTGTGAGGGGGTTTGCTTCTGTCTGGCAGGTGTTACAAGGTGGGGAGCACCTGGGCAGCAGGAAGTACTTAGGCAGAAGGGCCCCACCTGAAAGCTGGTGGAGATGAAGCTGGAGAAGGGAAACTGGTCAATGTCCGGTGGGAGGGTCAGGCTGGGCCGGACAGGAACCTCAGGCGGCAGGGACTCGGTGATACATCCAGCCAGGATGTCCTGGTGGCCTGGAAGAAGGGGGTAGTGGGCAGCCCAGTCTTCCAGGTGCTCCACCATCCCTATCCCCATCCACTGCCAGCTGCCATCTACAGAT
Organism: Orientallactaga sibirica; assembly: GCA_036365145.1. NCBI lineage: Eukaryota > Metazoa > Chordata > Mammalia > Rodentia > Dipodidae > Orientallactaga > Orientallactaga sibirica. The sequence goes on from JAEOAD010000013.1 coordinate 7,961,967, forward strand.
GCCGGACAGCTTAGGGGAGAGGCATGTGAAGGGTGCTGAGGGACTCACCTTCCGCCGTCTTCAGCAGAGCAGCCAGCTCAGCTGGGATCTCCAAGCGCCCCAGGTCCTGGAGGAAAGGACCAAATAACCAGAAAGTAAGGGACAGCGAAGAAGGGCCACTTGTGCCCTCAGCCCTAGTGTGCTAAACGCCCCCTCCAAGGTCCCTCATTGTGGAAACTCTAATGAATGGGTTCCTAGATTCCTCCGAAGGAAACCAAAGGCACCCTCGCCTCTGCTCAGGGGCACATGAGGGACAGAACCCTTGTGCCAGCTGTGTGTCCCACCCTTCCCCAAGCTATGCCAGACTCAGGAGGCTCACACCCCACCCAGGACCCTCCTGCTTCCAGACCACCTACCATGTTTGCCGCTTTCTCCCAGGCCTCACCGCTATGTGAGCCACACGAATGTCCAAGCTGTAAGAGAGACAGGGAAAGAGCTGACGCTCCCCGCCCCCACACACACAACCCTGTAAGGAGACGCCAGCAGCCTTCTTAGCAGATCAGCGTCCCTACCTGTCCCCAGGAGTCCCTGATGCTAGGAAAACAACAGCCGAGACCCAGAGGGGTCAGCTTGTCCCCACCTGCCACTGACCCTCCAGCATGCTCACCGGCCTCTGCTGTGGACGTCACTGTGTGTCTAGCACTGAGGGGAAGTGAGAAAGAAGGAAAGAAATGGTCCCAAGGGACAAAGTCCAGCCAGGGAGAGGCCAGGAAGGGGGCAGTATGTGGGCACTGACCTTTGAGCTGCTTTATAGCCCTCAAATTGGAGTCATCAGCCTAGAAGAGGAAAGGGGCCACAGGAGGCCAGACAGGAGGGAAGGAGCCCAGGCCGGTGGCTGGCTAGGACAAATGAACATGATGACTCTGGGTCCCCAGCCTGCCTTGGCCAGACAGAGGGAAACAGGAAGAGCTCAGCAAGAAATGGTTTCTGAAACCTCAATCTTTATAAGCTTAGGGTACGAGGGGAGATGCTATTGGGACTCATCCCACTTGGCCAGCCAAGGATGCCTGGCTTCTACCCTGAGACTTCCTGAACCCCCCTCACCTTTAGCCTCTGCCTTCTCAGGAGCAGGGGCCGAGCCACCAGGAGGACGGTGTTCAGCTGTCCCAGAGCTGCCTTCCGCCGGAGGTATCGCTTCCTGGAGGCCATGGAGGGGATGATGAGGTCAGGTTCCAGACTTACACTGCCCGCCTGGTACCTGAGCCCTCTAAGCCCTATAGACGTCAGTGTGAAAACTGACTCGGGACCACTGAATGCCTCTGTGGATGCTTCTGATGCTTAACAGAAGCAGCAACAGCAGCAGCAAGGAACAGGGCAGGGCTGGGAGCCTGCCAGCCCCGGTGCAAATCTCCACTTTTCAGCTCTCCCCAGATGAAGAAGTGGTGCATATGAGAGCTGCTCTCTCAGCTACGCAGAGAACCTTCTCCAGGGAGACGGTGGCAGACACAGAGGAGACTCAATGCTCATTAAAGTAGAAAATAAGAGGCTGCAGAGAGTTCAACACTAACATAGATGTCTAACATGTCCTCCAAGGCTCAGGGAACATTACGGAAGAAGGGATGGAAAGAATGTCAGAGCCAAGGATGAAAGGTGTACTGGGAGGCATTGCCTTCCCCACAGGAACTGACTGGGACATCCATGACCCCACAGTGACTACCCATATCTCCACTAGGAGGCCCTTAGTGGACTGGGAGTGGGGGAAGGGACATAAGAGGATAACTACATGGGAATATGACCAATTTCCAATATATTCATATATTAAAGTTCCCAATAACATTTTTATTTTCTAAGATAGGGTCTCATTCTAGTCCAGGCTGACCTGGAACTCACTCTAATCCCAGGCTGGTCTCAAACTCGCAGTGATCCTCTTGCCCTCTGCCTTTTGAGTGCTGGGATTAAAAGTGTGTGCCATACTGGGCGTGGTGGCGCACGCCTTTAATCCCAACAGTCAGGAGGCAGAGGTAGGAGGATCACCATGAGTTCGAGGCCACCCTGAGACTACATAGTGAATTTCAGGTCAGCCTGAGCTAGAGTGAGACCCTATCTCAAAAAACCGAAAGTTGTGTGCCACTTTTTTTTTTTTTGAGAGAGACACGGGGGGTGGGGGTAGAGGCAGACAGATAGAGAATAGGCCCACCAGCAGCCTCTCAGCCACTGTGAACAAACTCCAGATGCATGCGCCTCCTTGTGGGCAAGTGCAGCATTGCACCCTTGCATCACTTTGCATCTGGCTAAACATGGAACCTGGAGATTGGAACAGGCATCCTTAGATTTAGCAGGCAGGCGCCTTCACCACCAAGCCATCTCTCCAGTCCAGCTTTAAATATTTTTATGGGCTTGAAAGATGGCTTAGTGGTTGAGTGCTTGCCTGTGAAGCCTAAGGACCCTGGTTTGAGGCTCAATTCCCCAGTTCCCATGTAAGCCAGATACACAAGGTGGCACATGCATCTGGAGTTCATTTGCAGTGACTGGAGGCCTAGTGTACCGATTTTTTCTCTCTGCCTCTTTCTCTGTCTCTCTCAAATAAATAAATAAAAATATAAAAATATTTTTATTTAACTGGGTGTTGTGACAGATAGAAGGATTGCCATGAGTTCAAAGCCAGCCTGGGAATACAGAGTGAATTCTATGTCAGCCTGGGCTAGAGTGAGATCCTACCTTGAAAAAAATTATTTATTTATTTATTTGAGAGAGAAAGGATGGATGGGCATGCCAGGGTTTCCTGCTGTTGCAAATGAACTCCAGATGTATGTGTCACTTTTTGCATCTGATATACCTGTGTACTGGAGAATTGAACCCAGCCCATCAGACTTTGCAAGCAAACACCTTTAACCACTGAGCCACTGCTCCAGCTCCATTTTTCCTTCCTTATTTATTTATTTTTAAATATTTTAAGCTGGGCTTGGTGGTACATGCCTTTAATCCCAGCACTCAGGAGGCAAAGGCAGATTCAAGGCTAAAACTACACAGTGAATTCCAGGTCAGCCTGGGGTACAGTGAGACCCTACCTCAAAAAAACCAATAATAGTAATAATAATAAATTATATTTATTTATTTGTGATAGAGAAAGAAAGAAGCAGATAGAGAGAGAATGGGTGTGCCAGGGCCTCCAGCTACTGCAAACTAGCTCCAGATGTATGCGCCATTTTGTGCATCTGGCTTACATGGGTACTGGGAAATCCAACCTGGGTGCCTTAACTGCTAAACCATTCCCCCCCCCCTTTTTTTTTTTTTTTTTTTGGTTTTTCAAGGGTCTTGCTGTAGTCCAGGCTGACCTCAAACTCACTGTGATCCTCCTACCTCAGCCTCCCAAAGGCTGGGATCAAAGGCGTGCACCACCACACCCAGCTCAAAAAAAAATTATTATTTATTTATTTATTTATTTATTTATTTATTTATTTTGGTTTTTCAAGGTAGGGTTTCACTGTAGTTCAGGCTGACCTGGAATTCATTATGTAGTCTCAGGATGGCCTTGAACTCATGGCAATCCTCCTACCTCTGCCTCTTAAGTGTTGGGATTAAAGGTGTGCACCACCATGCCTGGCTCCTGCTCAAAAATTAAAAAGAAATATATTTATTTATTTGAAAAGGAGAGAGAGGGAGAGAATGAGCATGCCAGGCTCTCTAGTTGCTGCAAATGAACTCCAGATACATACACCACCTTGTGCATCTGGTTTACGTGGATCCTGGGGAATCAAACCTGGGTCCTTTGACTTTGTAGGCATGGTGGCACACGCAATTTAATACCAGCACTGAGGAGGCAGAGGTATGATTGACAAGAGTACGAGGCCACCTGAGACTACATAGTGATTCTAGTCAGCCTGGGCTAGAGTGAAACCCTACCTCAAAAAAAAAAAAACACCCAAAAACAAGAAAAGAGAAATACTGCTGGGGACAGATAGAGAATAGGTGCACCAGCAGCCTCTCGGCCACTGTGAACAAACTCCAGATGCATGCGCCTCCTTGTGGGCAAGTGCAGCATTGCACCCTTGCATCACTTTGCATCTGGCTAAACGTGGGACCTGGAGATTGGAACAGGCGTTCTTAGATTTAGCAGGCAGGCGCCTTCACCACCAAGCCATCTCTCCAGTCCAGCTTTAATATTTTTATGGGCTTGAAAGATGGCTTAGTGGTTGAGCACTTGCCTGTGAAGCCTAAGGACCCTAGTTTGAGGCTCAATTCCCCAGTACCCATGTAAGCCAGATACACAAGGTGGCACATGCATCTGGAGTTCATTTGCAGTGACTGGAGGCCTGGTGTACCGATTTTTTCTCTCTGCCTCTTTCTCTGTCTCTCTCAAATAAATAAATAAAAATATAAAAATATTTTTATTTAACTGGGTGTTGTGACAGATAGAAGGATTGCCATGAGTTCAAAGCCAGCCTGGGAATACAGAGTGAATTCCATGTCAGCCTGGGCTAGAGTGAGATCCTACCTTGAAAAAAATTATTTATTTATTTATTTGAGAGAGAAAGGATGGATGGGCATGCCAGGGTTTCCTGCTGTTGCAAATGAACTCCAGATGTATGTGTCACTTTTTGCATCTGATATACCTGTGTACTGGAGAATTGAACCCAGCCCATCAGACTTTGCAAGCAAACACCTTTAACCACTGAGCCACTGCTCCAGCTCCATTTTTCCTTCCTTATTTATTTATTTTTAAATATTTTAAGCTGGGCTTGGTGGTACATGCCTTTAATCCCAGCACTCAGGAGGCAAAGGCAGATTCAAGGCTAAAACTACACAGTGAATTCCAGGTCAGCCTGGGGTACAGTGAGACCCTACCTCAAAAAAACCAATAATAGTAATAATAATAATAATAAATTATATTTATTTATTTGTGATAGAGAAAGAAAGAAGCAGATAGAGAGAGAATGGGTGTGCCAGGGCCTCCAGCTACTGCAAACTAGCTCCAGATGTATGCGCCATTTTGTGCATCTGGCTTACATGGGTACTGGGAAATCCAACCTGGGTGCCTTAACTGCTAAACCATTCCCCCCCCCTTTTTTTTTTTTTTTTTTTTTTTTTTTTTTTTTGGTTTTTCAAGGGTCTTGCTGTAGTCCAGGCTGACCTCAAACTCACTGTGATCCTCCTACCTCAGCCTCCCAAAGGCTGGGATCAAGCGTGCACCACCACACCCAGCTCAAAAAAAAAATTATTTTATTTATTTATTTATTTATTTATTTATTTTTTTGGTTTTTCAAGGTAGGGTTTCACTGTAGTTCAGGCTGACCTGGAATTCATTATGTAGTCTCAGGATGGCCTTGAACTCATGGCAATCCTCCTACCTCTGCCTCTTAAGTGTTGGGATTAAAGGTGTGCACCACCATGCCTGGCTCCTGCTCAAAAATTAAAAAGAAATATATTTATTTATTTGAAAAGGAGAGAGAGGGAGAGAATGAGCATGCCAGGCTCTCTAGTTGCTGCAAATGAACTCCAGATACATACACCACCTTGTGCATCTGGTTTACGTGGATCCTGGGGAATCAAACCTGGGTCCTTTGACTTTGTAGGCATGGTGGCACACGCAATTTAATACCAGCACTGAGGAGGCAGAGGTATGATTGACAAGAGTACGAGGCCACCTGAGACTACATAGTGATTCTAGTCAGCCTGGGCTAGAGTGAAACACTACCTCAAAAAAAAAAAAAAAAAAAAAACCAAAAAACAAGAAAAAGAGAAATACTGCTGGGCATGGTGGCGCACGCCTTTGATCCCAGCACTTGGGAGGCTGAGGTAGGAGGATCACTGTGAATTTGAGGCCAGCCTGGTACTAGAGTGAGTTCCAGGTCAGCCTGGACTAGAGTGAGACCCTACCCTGAAAAACTGAAAGAGAGAAAGAAACAAAGAAAGAAAGGGAGAGAATCCAGGTGTGGTGGCGCAAGCCTTTAATCCCAGTACTCGGGAGGCAGAGGTAGGAGGATTGCTGTGAGTTTGAGGCCACCCTGAGACTATATAGTGAATTCCAGGTTACCCTGAGCTAGAGTGAGACCCTACCTCGAAACAACAACAAAAGCTGGGCTTGGTGGCACACGCCTTTAATCCCAGTACTCAGAAAGCAGAAGTAGGAGGATCACTGTGAGTTTGAAGCAACCTTGAGACTACATAGTGAATTCCAGGTCACCCTGAGGTAGAGTGAAACCTTACCTCAAAAAAATAAAGAAAAAGGAAGGAAGGAAGGAAGGAAGGAAGGAAGGAAGGAAGGAAGGAAGGAAGGAAGGAAGGAAGGAAGGAAGGAAGGAAGGAAGGAAGGAAGGAAAGAAGGAAAGAAAGAAAGAAAGAAAGAAAGAAAGAAAGAAAGAAAGAAAGAAAGACAGGAAAGCTGGGCGTGGTGGTACATACCTTTAATCCCAGCACTTGGGAGGCAGAGGTAGGAGGATTGCCATGAGTTCAAGGCCACTCTGAGACTACATAGTGAATTCCAGGTCAGCCTGGGCTAGAGCAAGACCCTACCTCGAAAAAAAAAAAAAAAAAGAAAGAAAAAGAAAGAAAGAAAGAAAGAAAGAAAGAAAGAAGGAAAGGGAGGGAGGGAAAGAAGGAAGAGAGAAAGAAAGAAAGAAAAAGAAAGAAAGAAAGAAAGAAAGAAAGAAAGAAAGAAAGAAAGAAAGAAGGAAAGAAAGAAAAGCTGGGCGTGGTGGTACATACCTTTAATCCCAGCACTTGGGAGGCAGAGGTAGGAGGATCGCCATGAGTTCAAGGCCACTCTGAGACTACATAGTGAATTCCAGGTCAGCCTGGGCTAGAGCAAGACCCTACCTCGAAAAAAAAAAAAAAAAAAAAAGAAAGAAAGAAAGAAAGAAAGAAAGGAAGGAAGGAAGGAAGGAAGGAAGGAAGGAAGGAAGGAAGGGAGGAAGGGAGAAAGAAAAAGAAATGCTGGGTCTGGACTCATGACTATAGTCTCAGCACTTGAGAGGCTGAGACAGGAGGATCACTGTGAGTTTGCAGCCACCAGCCTGGCCTAGGCTACAAAGTGAGACCCTGTTTCAAGATTCTCCAGTACCCACATAAAGCCAGATGCACAAAGTGGCACATGTATCTGGAGTTTATTTGCCGTGGCAAGAGGCCTTGACATGCCCATTCATTCTCCCCCCTGCCTCTCTTTCTCTCCCTGCAAATAAATAAAATAAAAATATTTTTTTAGCCGGGTGTGGTGGCGCATGCCTTTAATCCCAGCACTTGGGAGGCAGAGGTAGGAGGATCGCCATGAGTTCGAGGCCACCCTGAGACTAGTTAATTCCAGGTCAGCCTGGACCAGAGTGAGACCCTACCTTGCAAAACCAAAAAAAAATTTTTTTAATGAATGAATAAATAAATCAATTAAAAAACTGAAAAGGGCAGGTGTGGTGGCGCACACCTTTAATCCCAGCACTCGATATATATATATGAACGAGGAAGGGCAATGGAGTGGCAGTCCTCACTTCCTGTTTCGGCCACTGCAGATGATTTCAGACAAGTTTATGGGGTGCTATAAGGGCACAGATATGCGCATACACTACACACATGCCCCCCCACATACCACATCACATACACATGACGTAGGTGGTGCACACATGTAATCAGGACCCAGGAAGCCAAGACCGAGAGGATGATGAGTTTGAGGCCAGATTTGACTATACAGTGAGTTTGGATCCCCAGAAGCCAGGTCAAGTTGCATACTGTAGAGGGTGTGTGTAATCCCAGTCCTCCTACAGCAAGATGGGAGGCAGAGACAGGAGAATCCCAGGACATTTGGGCCAGCCAGCCTGGCAAATGCTCTAATTGTTCTGGTGAACAATGAGAGACTACTTCAAAAAATGTGGACCAGGAGGATTGACACCCAAATTGTTCTCTGACCTCACACCTACACTCACACACTTGAATACACACACAAGAGATCATTCTTGTAGAAAAGACAGCAATCAAGGAATCAGAACTGCAGGTTCAAGGGCTAGAGAGATGACTTAGTGGTTAAGGCACTTGTCTACAAAGCCAAAGGACCTAGGTTCGAGTCCCCAAGACCCACATAAAGTGGCACATGCGTCTGGGGTTCATTTTTGATGGCTAGAGGTCCTGGGGCACCCATTCTCTCTCTCTCTCTCTCGCTCTCTGCCTCAAAAACATAAATTTTTTTTCCAAAAAAAGAGTTGGAGAAATGCAGGTTCGAATGGCCCCAGCAGTTAGAGGCATTTTGTGTGGTGTGGTGGGGGTATCCAAGCAGAAGTTACCTGGGATGCTGTGAAAAAGAGTTTAGATGCTGGGCGTGGTGGTGCACACCTTTAATCCCAGCACTAGGGAGGCAGAGGTAGGAGGATTGCCCTGAGTTTGAGGCCACCCTGAGACTACATAGTGAATTAGTGAATTCCAGGTCAGCCTGGGCTAGAGTGAGACCCTACCTCCAAAAACCAAAAACCAAAAAGAAAAAAGAAAGAAAGAAAGAAAGAAAGAAAGAAAGAAAGAAAGAAAGAAAGAAAGAAAGAAAACAGAGCTGAAGAGATGGCACTGGGACAGGTAGACTTGCCCCAAGACCCCACATCACCCCAATTCTGCCCCACCACATCAAGGAATTGCCCACAGCCTCACCCGCCCACTTTGGTCCTTAGCTCTAGCATGTGCCCACCTGGCCTGGAGCCCTCGAACACGAGCCTGCATCCGGGGCAAGAGGCGGAGGCGCTGGCGAGAGATGCAGGCGCGGAGGCCACGGTGCAGGGTGAGCAGGGCTTGGGAGCGACGCTGAGCCCAGAGCTGCTCCAGTTGCCGCCAGCCCTGCTCCTGCAGCAGGACCTGTGGACAGGCATGGTCACCTGCTTTTCTCCCTTGGCCTCAACCTCCCACTTCCAGGCACAATCTATTCTGAATTCCCAGCACAGCCTGCCGTGCAAGCCCGCTCCAGCTGCCTGCACTCAGACAACCACCCAGTGCACAGCTTGTCCCCCATTTGTCCCAGCGGGTCCCTTTCCATCCACGGCTGTCTCTGCCAAGCAGTGACACTCACACCCACCTGGGTGGTTCCAAGGTGACAGAGTGGTGACTCAGCCCCCAGCACCTGGCTAAGGATAGCACCACACCTCTCCTGGGCAGAGGCATCTTCCTGTCCCCCTGGTCCCAGTGCCCGGAACCTGTCCCAAGGACATAGAGACAGGTCAGAAAAGTGAGACCCTCCTTCCACACTTGATTGACACCTGTTTCTCTTTGATATTCTTATAGTTTCTAGGTCATTTGACAACTTGGGAAGCCCCACTAGAGCCAGGTGCTTGGCAGGGCTGTGACACCTGGCAGAGAATGGAACAAGTGGGACCTCTGCTGAGAGAGGTGACAAGTTGTTAGGACAGTGTGGCTGGTGCCACGAGGCCACACTGGGCTGTGAGAGCCACAAGCCGTGATGCTACAGCTTCTGTCTGTCATGGAGGTCAGCACACCCTGCACGGTGGGTCTCAAGTCAGGGCTGTGGAAGGGAAGCTGAGCAGCAGACCACAGTGGGTCTCAAGGCAGGGCTGTGGAAGGGAAGCTGAGCAGCAGACCACAGTAAATGTGCCAGAGAGCAGCTGTGCTCATTTACCGTCACCAGGCCTTTGGGCTCAGGACTTTCTGGAAGAGGTGACGGTTGCTGAGCTGGCAAGCGACCCAGGGCAGGGACAGAACCTTCCCCACCTAGCCTTCCCGGCATTTAGCTCGACAGGTGTGCACACACCTTCTGCCTGTCTTGTCTCTGCCTTCCAACCAGGCTGTCCCAGTATCAAGAAGATCATATGCAAAGAGGGATGTCAGAGGCCCGGGTTAGGCAGCCCTCAGAGAGTCCCTGAGAGGTTAGCCAGGCAGTGACCAAGGCCAAATAGGCAAACAATAGCATGAACATTTACCAGCTTTCCTAGAAATTTCTGAACTCCCCAAAACAGCTGTCCCTACCCTTAATCATGCCATGATACCTGCCTGCTTCCCATGGCTGCCCCTGCCCCTGCCAGCCCTCCTCCATCTGAAAGGCTCTCTTCGCCACCCTTCCTCCGTATCTCTCAGACTCAGCCACCACCTCATGAACACCTACTGTGCCCACTTGGGCTCCACTGAGCTCCAAAGGCAGGCAGGACCCCACCTCATTTCCAGAAGGGCATTAGCACTGGAGAGGGACAATGAACGGAAGGAGAGAGAGAAATGAATGAAAACAGATGAGGCCAGGTGTGGTGGTGCAAGCCTTTAATCCCAGCACTCGGGAGGCTGAAGTAGGAGAATCACAGTGAGTTTGAGGCCAGCCTGGGTCTAGGAAGTGAACTCCAAGGCAGTCTAAGCTAGAGTGAGACTCTGCCTCGGTGGGGGGGGGGGGGGAGGGCTGGAGGGATGGCTTAGCGGTTAAGGCACTTGCCTGCAAAACCAAAGAACTCAGGTTCAATTCTCCAGAACCTACATAAGCCAGAAGCACAATGTGGTACATACGTCTGGAGTTTGTTTGCAGCAGCTCAAAGCCCTGTTGCGCCCATTCTCTCTCTCTCTCTCACCCTACCTTTCTCTGTCACTAATAAATAAATAAAAATAAATCTTTAAAAAAAAAGAAGAAGCTGGGCACGGTGGTGCACGCCTTTAATCCCAGCACTCGGGAGGCAGAGGTAGGAGGATCGCTGAGAGTTCGAGGCCACCCTGAGACTACATAGTGAATTCCAGGTCAGCCTGGACCACAGTGAGACCCTATCTCAAAAAAACCAAAAAAAAAAAAAAAAAAAAAAGAAAAAAAAAAAAAGGAAGAAGAAGAAGAAGGAGGAGGGTCTGGAGAGATGGCTTAGCGGTTAAGCGTTTGCCTGTGAAACCTAAGAACCCCGGTTTGAGGTTCAGTTCTCCAGGACCCACATAAGCCAGATGCACAAAGGGGAACACGCATCTGGAGTTCGTTTGCAGTGGCTGGAGGCCCTAGCGTGCCCATTCTCTCTCTCTCTCTCTCTGCCTCTTTCCCTCTCTGTCTGTTGCTAATAAATAAATAAAAATTAAAAAGAAGAAGAAGCCCAGCGTGGTGGTGCACGTCTTTAAACCCAGCACTCAGGAGGCAGAGGTAGGAGGATTGCCACAAGTTCGAGGCCACCCGGAGACTACATAGTGAATTCCAGGTTGGCCTGAGCTACAGTGAGATCCTACTTCAAAAAAACCAAAAAATGAAAATAAAAATAAGGACGGGAGAGATGGCTTAGTGGTTAAGACGCATGCCTCTGGGTCCCACGTAAGCCAGATTCACATGTTGGCACATGCGTCTGGAGTTCCTTTGCAGTGGCTGGAGGCCCTGGTGTACCCATTCTCACTCTCTCACTCTCTCTTTCTCAAATAAATAAAGAAATAAAAATAAAATATTAAAAAAATAAAAAATAATATTAAAAAAAATTTTAAATTAAAAATTTAAATTAAAAAAATTTTAAAGTAGAAAAGAAAGGGGAGGAGGAAGAGAATCTGAAGCCAAGCCTAGGGGAGCCCCTGGGCCAGCCAGGATCACCTGCCTAGGAGCCTTCCTGCCAGGTCTGCCCCTATCAGCTGGGCCCATGACTGCCCTACCCTGGGGCCTTACCTGGCCAGGAAGGCCTGGAAGGGCACTCGAACAGGAAAGTGGGCACTTCGGATGCCTATGGTCTCCAGGATGTGGGCCTGGTGCAGCTGCTCTGCGACATATTCCACATCAAAGAGGCCTGGGTGCTGTGGCCAGTGACCGAAATGAGAATTAGAGAGCGTTTAGGGCTGAGAAGAGGGTCTTGGAGGAGGGGAGGAAGGGTCTTGGGACTAGGTGTGGGGGTAGTGGCAGAGGGAGGGAAGCTCACCTTTCCAGGGTTGGGATTGAGGCAGTGGATGAAATAGACCTGGCTCCTGTTGGGTGGAAGGTGGGGTCACTGGGTACTGGTCAGCTCCTCCATCCAACTACCTGGAGGCCCATCGAGGGACACAGGTCTCACCTGCCTAGCCGAGCTAGAAGGTCCCCTAGGGACTGCTGGAAGCGAGATGCCAACGTGGGTTTGCTTTGCCCTCCTCCAACCTGGTGTTCAGTTTCCTGGAACAGGCTGCTCACCAACTGCAGGGCAAGATGGAAAGATGGAGCTGAGCCGCTCCCACCTGGGCCTGCCCACCCACCGCCTAGCCCTGGAGAGTCAAGAGTGTCAGATTTTTTTTTTTTTTTTTTTTTTTTTTTTTTTTGGTTTTGCATTTTGCAAGGTAGGGTCTCACTCTGGTCCAGGCTGTCCTGGAATTAACTATGTAGTCTCAGGGTGGCCTCGAACTCTCAGCAATCCTCCTACCTCTGCCTCCCGAGTGCTGGGATTAAAGGCGTGCGCCACCACGCCCGGCTTAAGAGTGTCAGATTTTGAATCCAGAACCTGACAGGTTCAGCCCACTGTACATGGTGCCTGGGGCTTAAGGTTCAGGATGGAGAACAGGGTGTGTGGGCACCCCGGAGGGCTACTAGGGCACCTGAAGCTGGCTGTGCCTGAGCATGTCGACCACCGTGGCATCCAGATGGTCCTTGTTTCTGTGCAAGAACTTGTGGACCTGCAAGAGAGGAACGGGATGTGGGAAGTAGAGCCAAAGGGCTGGGTGCAGGCACAGCTCCTTCTCAGAAGCCTGCAGCCCCTCCACAGTGCTGTCTAAGGCTGCCTTGTCCTGAGCTGTATCCTTCACACAGCCCTGGGTGGGCACCTGGCCTTTCTGGTTCATTCCATCAGAGGGTCTATTCCTTAATAAAGCTCTTCCTGTCTGGTGGCTTCAGGACACCTTTCCTTCCTATACAGAGGGAAAAGAGCCTTCCTTCCTCCTGTCTCCACAGTTGTCTTAGTTACCCTCAGGCATTTCTTCTCCAAGCACAACTTCACAATAATTTTTATCCAAATCCCCTCCCCTCCCATAGGAATTCCATCAGGGTTTTGGCTGGAACTACATTACTTTTCCAAATTCATTGGGCAAGAACTAGCCCTGGTAAGGTCTCCACAAGAACACAGGTTTTCTCTCCATTTTCAAGTCTTCTTTTCTTTGTAATTTTTTTTTTGTTCGGTGGTTTGTTTTTTCAAGGTAGTTTAGGCTGACCTGGAATTCACTATGTAGTCTCAGGGTGGCCTTGAACTCATGAACTCATGGTAATCCTCCTACCCCTGCCTCCCAAGTGCTGGGATTAAAGGAGTGCACTACTACACCTGGCTCTTTGTAATTTTTTTTTAAATATTTTATTATTTATTTATTTATTTATTTGAGAGAGAGAGAGATACAGAAATAGGCAGGCAGAGAGAGAGAGAGAGAATGGGTGCGCCAGGGCCTCCAGCCACTGCAAATAAACTCCAGATACATGCACCCCCTTGTGCATCCGGCCTACGTGGGTCCTGGAGAATCGAGCCTCGAACCGGGGTCCTTAGGCTTCATAGGCAAGCGTTTAACCGCTAAGCCATCTCTCCAGCCCTCTTTGTAATTTTTTTATGAGTGAGAGAAAGAATTGGTGCACCAGAGTCCCCAGCCACTGCAATCAAACTCCAGACACACTCGCCATCTTGTGCGCATGTGCAACATTGTGTGCTTGCATCACCTTGTGTGTCTGGCTTTGTGGAATCTGGAGAGTCAAAACTGGGTCCTTAGGCTTTGCAGGCAAGCACCTTAACCGCTAAGCCATCTCTCTAGCCTGTCTTTTTTTGTTTGTTTTTTGTTTTTTTGAGGCAGGGTCTCACTCTAGCCCAGGCTGACCTGGAATTCACTCTGTAGTCTCAGGGTGGCCTCAAACTCATGGCAATCCTCCTACCTCTGCCTCCCAAGTGCTGGGATTAAAGGCGTACGCCACCACGCCCGGCTAGTCTTTTTTGTTTTTATTTCATGTGTGTGCACATGTACTAGTCTCTTGCCACTGCAAACAAATACCAGACACTTGCACCACTTTTTGTTTTGTTTTTTCGAGGTAGAGTCTCACTCTAGTCCAGGCTGACCTGGAATTCACTATGTAGCCTCAGGCTGTCCTCAAACTCACAGCTGAATTAAAGGTATGAACCACCATGTCTGGCTCTGGTTATTATTTATTTATTTATTTATTTTGGTGCTGAGGACCAAACCCAGGGCCTTGCTCTTCCCTCAGTGACTCTCCTCTTGGAGCAGGTCTCCCTAGGAGATGTAGGGCTCAGAAAGGAGGAAGGGAGGGGCTGGAGAGATGGTTTAGTGATTAGGCACTTGCCTACAAAGCCAAATACCCAGGTTCGATTCTCCAGTATCCATGTAAGCCAGATGCACAAGGTTAGCACATGCATCTGGAGTTCATCTCTAGTGAGACACTGGCATGCCCATTCTCTCTCTCAAATAAATAAAAACAGAGCCGGGCACGGTGTCACAGGACCCTACCTCAAACAAAACAAAACAAAAGTAGGGTGTGGTTTAAGGTGTGACCTGCGGCTCAGGTGGACATGCCACCAGGCCTCTATCCTACTACTCTTACCTGCTGGGTGATTCATCTCAGGAGAGGACACTGGGGTCACACTATCTCACTGATTCACCCTGGAGTCTGTCCCAAGACCAGATACCTGGTAAGTCACGGTCCCTGCGTCATGTTGCACTGTGAAGATGGGCAAGGGCAGCTGGGGCTTGGCATAGTTCGGGTGGTCACCATGGTGATAGTGGCACTTCTGGAGGAAGGTGTGGTCCGTGGCCTGAGCAGGGACAAGTCACACTTCCCTCAGGCTTTATACCTGCTGCCTGTTCCCTGCTGGGACCTCACTCCCACCTCGTGGCCCCAGTACCACATAGGGTGGTTTGTCTCCCAAAACTGCTTCCTCAGATACGAAGACAGTCCATATCTGAGTTCCTATAAAGCATTCACACTCTTTCTCAATGACGGCCTCTAGCTGCTGCAAATGAACTCCAGACACATACGCCACCTTGTGCATCTGGCTCATGTGGGTCCCGGGGAATTGAACCTGGGTCCTTTGGCTTCACAGGCAAGCACCTTAATCACTAAGCCATCCCTACTATTTTTTGTTGTTTTTTTTCAAGGTAGGGTCTCACTTTAGCCCAGCCTGACCTGGAATTCACTATGTAGTCTCAGGGTGCCCTCAAACTCACAGCGCCTACTTCTGCCTCCCAAGTGCTGTTTTTCTTTTCTTTTTTTTTTTTTTTTAAGAGAGCTACAGAAATAGGCAAAGGGAGGGAGGGAGAGAGAGAGAGAGAGAGAATATGGGTGTGTCAGGGTTTCTTTTTTAAATTAATTAATTTTTTATTTTTCCTTTTAAAATTTTTTAAAAATTATTTTATTTATTTTTGGAGAGAGACACAGAGAGAGACAGACAGAGAGGGAGAGGAAGACAGATAGAGATGGGCGCACCAGCAGTCTCTCAGCTGCTGTGAACAAAATCCAGATGCGTGCGCCCCCTTGTAGTCAAGTGCGGCATTGCGACCTTGCGTCACTTTGCATCTGGCTAAACGTGGGACCTGGAGATTGAAACCGGGTTCTTAGGCTTAGCAGGCAGGCACCTTAACCGCTAAGCCATCTCTCCAGCCTATTTTTCCTTTTTTTAAAGACAGCAGGGCTGGGTGTGTTCTGCATATCCCACATAATTCCAGATGCAAAAAGTGGCACATTCCTTTACAGTAGCAAAAGACTGTAGCACAGCCATGCACATAAACATGCAAATTAACATATAAATTTTCCATATAATTTATTTTTATTTTTTTCAAGGTAGGGTCTTGCCCTAGCCCTGGCTGACCTGGAACTCACACTATAGTTCTAGGGATTAAAGATGTGCACTACCACACTTGGCCCTTAATTTTTTTTTTTTTGAGGTAAGGTCTCACTCTAGCCCAGGCTGACCTAGAATTTACTATGTAGTCTCAGGGTGACCTTGAACTCACGGCGATCCTCCTGCCTCCCGAGCTCTCCGTGGGGGCCAGACATGGTGGTGCATGCTGTTAGTCCTAGCATTCAGGAGGCAGAAGTAGGAGAATCACTGTGAGTTCGAGACCAGCCTGGAGCTACAGAGTTCCTAGGTCAGCCTATGTTAGAGTGAGACCCTACCTTGAAAAAAAAAAACTTATCATTTCCTGTTACACTGTGGGATCCAAGAGGGGAGGGACTGGATCTATTTTTGCTCACCTTTTACCCTTAGCATAGTCCCTGACACACAAATTCCTTCCTCTCTCCTTTTTACACATGTGTCATGGGTAGAGAAGAACCCTTCACATAGACCCAGGCTGCCTGGAGCTGTCTCATGCAGAGAAAAACTATGTGAACAGATCCACACTGGGCCTGCACCTGCACAGCCACAATAGCCCACCTCTTCCAGGTGTTCAAACATGAAGTAGGTCAAGGCTGACGGGTAAGGGGGAGCCAGTCAGGCTTGGTAAGCAGTTTATTCGAGAAGCATCTGTAGGTAGTTCATCTGGTACAATGCTGGCCTATCATGCATAAAGCCCTAGGCGCCATCTCTAGTGCCTCATAAACTGGGTGTGGAGGCACATGTCTGTAATCCCAGTATTTAGGAAGTGGAAGGATCAGGAGTTCAAGATCAACCTGGACTACATGAGATCCTGAAGAAAGAATGAGGAAGGAAGGAAAGGGGGAGAGAAGAAAGAAGGAAGAGAGGGAGGGATGGTGGGTGGGAGGGAAGATGGATTTGTGTCATGGATCCACTGTGGCTACCAGTTGGCGACCCAAGAGACGCCGGAGTATAATTAGAGTGAACCTCACCATCCCCCATCCTTGCCCACTAGGCCCTGTTGTCCCCCTTCTACGGCTAGATGTGGCTCCAGATTACTCAGAAATGAGATGTGAGCCCAGCTCTGAGGGGATCCAGGGCTCTGGGCAGGGTCTCTGGACCTTAGAGCCTGGTTGCCCCAAGGGAGTCCTGCCGGGTCCAGTATGGCTGCCCAGGGTTTCCACTCCTTGTCCCCAATCCTGAAAGTCACTGTCTTGCCCTCACCTGGGACAGCCATGTCTGGGCATCCAGGATACTCAACAGACTGTGAGGCTGGCCCACTAGGAGGTCCAGGCAGGACTCCCTCAGAGGCTGGGAGACATGTACCCAGGGCAGCAGCTCCCGCCGACACTCCTCCTGGGAACAGAACATTTGGCCACTTACAGTCCACGTTTGGGGCTCATTGATCTGCAGCAGGTATGACCTTCCCATTACATAGATGAGTAAACTGAGACTCAGAAGCGCTGAGATGCCCCTTGGAAAGGAAGCTTTGGGGTGAGGTTTCCTATGCACTACTTTTGGTTCTGAGCCCCTGGGCGGTGCTCTGTGTGCCCTGCTTTGTCTGTGACCGGCTCCCTACCTCCTCCTGGGCCAATAGCTTCCGGCTGGAGAAGAGCTGCAGGCGCTCGCTGGCCAGGTTGCTGCAGAGTTGCTCCAGGCCATTCACCCGTAGTGCCTGGGGCACATGAGCAGTGAGGGGGCTGTGCAGGAGGTGGGTGGCTGCCCCCACTCCTCTCCAGAGTTCAGGAGACAGGGATTCCCCCGGGGTTAAGGCTGTAGCCAACAAGGTCAAGTCCAAAGGACCCTGGCACAGCTCACTGGCCACCACGACTCTGCCTCAGCCATACATTGGGCCTCTATCCAGCTGCTCACCCCCCTGCCCTCTACTCCAACGCCACTGTGAGCCTTTGGGGTTCTGGTCACGGCCATCCTTGGGTCTGGCGGGTGACCCTACTATCTAGCTCACTGACTAATAAAATCCCATGTCCTCATCAGAAGTGCCCCAGGCTGCTGCCCCTCCAGGAAGCTTTTCTACCTGCTTCCTGGCCAGCCTGTGCACTCTTCCCCATCACAGCACTTTGTATCAAACATACACATACATGTGGGCATGAGTGGTCACCAGCGCCCTCAGACCCACAGCCTGATTCACCAGAGCCCAGAGTGGCCCGTGTAGCTCAGGGCAGCTAGCCAGGGTCCTTCTTGGAGAGTAGGCCAGACAAAGCAGTGAACAGTGCTCTGTCCCATGCAGGAACCAAGGGGGGACACCTTCTCTCCATACAGCCCCTGCCTTGCTGTCCTTAGAGGCTAATCTTTGAGAAAAGGATGCAGAGGGGCTGGAGAGATGGCACAGTGGTTAAGGACCCAGGTTCATTTCCCCAGGACCCATGTAAGTCAGATGCACAAGGTGGCACATGTGTCTGGTGTTCGTTTGCAGTGCCTAGAGGCCCTGGGGTGCCCATTCTATCAGCTCAGATTTGGGGAATTTCTCTCTTCCCTCCTCTCTTGGTGTATGGGAGGTAAGGCTGTGGGCAACTCCATCTCTGTGTCCACAGGATGGTACTCTTCAAAGTTGATGTCAGGACAGGACAAAGGAGGGCAGTGTCTGCACACATGGAACCACTGGGCAGGGGTTGCTATGACCCCTACATCATTGACTGGTGTGAGATCACACAGCTGGTAAGAGCAGGGCTCACACTTGGAAGCTTCAGAGCCTCTGCTGTGTAGCAGGACCATGCAGGCTGTGGTGGGCTCCAGCTCCTGCCAGAGAGAAACCGGGAGGGCTCCCAGCCCCGGAAAGGAAGCAGAGGCCCTGTTTGGAAAGGCACGTGGGCATGTAGCAGGCACACCCACCTCTTAATAGCATGCAGCTAGAGACAACTGAAGCCAGGGCCTCAGGGTCCCCTGCCAGCCTCAACCAGAAACTAAAGTCCCAGGATGTGGGGCCTGTTCCCTTTCTCCTCCAGCCAAGTGGTGTCTCCTTAGCCCTGCAAATGCTGCTTAGCTCCCAGGAGGAGGAGCCAGCAGAGGCACCAGGTCAGGCAGGGAGGCAAGAAGCTCGGGGGAGCAGGAGACCCCCCAGAAATACATCACAGCAAGACAGACACCCTGCCCTTCCCAAAAGGGTGACCTCAAAGCCGTAGACGTCCACGACAGTGATGGTGCCCACGCTGCCTCCTTCCCTAGAGGGAGTGAGCCTCGTGTTGATCCTCCTCAGTAGCCAGTCGAAGAGCCGTGAGTACAGGGCCTTGGCCAGGGCATCCCTGCAGGCACCATAACTGAGCCATGCAGAGCACAGTGCCAGGCCTGGCTCTAGTCACCCATCGCTAAGGCTACCTGGCATCAATGGCGCTTTCCACGGACAAAGACCTGGAGACTGGGCCATAGGGTGTGTCCTGGAGGCCAGAGGAGCCCACACAGCCTATCAGGACCAGGGGCCATTTTGGTGTTTTCCCTCTAGGTACTCCAGGTTGTTCTCCCACCTCCCAGGACCTTTGGGCTCACCACGACTCTCCTGGTGACAGCCCCTTCCAGGCATTCAGGAGGTACACGCAACAACCGGCCTGCCATGTGGATCTCAGCCCAGCTGGACACAGCAGCTACCTCCAGGGACTCCCGCTGAACAGGGGGGGGGAGAGCTCTGCTTGTGGCATGGACATAGCCCCCAGGGCAAGGGCAGAGTCTTGCTTTGTCCAGCTACCTGCCCTCTCACTCAAAGGGCACACAGGGCATTCTGGGCTGTGGTAGTAGCCAGGCTCTGGGTCTGAGAGCCTTAACTGTGAGTCCTGACCTCCCCTCTCTCATTTTTTGTTTTTTCGAGGTAGAATCTCGCTGTAGTCCAGGCTGACCTGGAATTCACTATGTAGTCTCAGGGTGGCCTCGAACTCACACCTGGCCTAAGCTGACTTCTAACTTTCCCTTTTTACACACTGGGCAGCTCTGGCCAGTCTGTTTTTCTCCCTGAGCCTCCAGTACCTTATTGCTAAAGGGGAAACAACTCTTAGATCACAATGTTGTTAAGAGAACTTATTTAAAAATATGTCAAAAGCCCAGCATGGTGGCGCATTCCTTTAATCCCAGCATTTGGGAGGCAGAGGTAGGAGGATCACCATGAGTTCAAGGCCACCTTGAGACTATAGAGTGAATTCCAGGTCAGCCTGAGCTAGAGTGAGTCCCTACCTCAAAAAAAAAAAAAAAAGTTAAGTAGGGCTGGAGAGATGGCTTAGCGGTTAAGGTGCTTGCCTGCAAAGCCAAAGGACCTCGGTTCGATTCCCCAGGACCCACGTAAGCCAGATGCACAAGGTGGCTCATGCTTCTGGAGTTTGTTTGCAGTGGCTGGAAGCCCTGGCGTGCCCATTCTCTCTCTCTCTCTCTCTGCCTCTTTCCCTCTCTCAAATCAATAAAAATTTTAAAATTTTAAAAATATATGTTTATTTAAAATTTAAATTTAAAAAATTAAAAAAATATATGGCACACACTTTTAATCCCAGCACTCGGGAGGCAGAGGTAGGAGGATTGCCAGAAGTTCAAGGCCACCCTGAGACTACTTAGTGAATTCCAGGTCAGCCTGAGCTACAGGTAGGGTTCTACCTCGAAAAAACAAACTATATATGTCAAGTAGCCAGGTGTGGCGCACACCTTTAATCCCAGCACTCGGGAGGCAGAGGTAGGAGGATCACCGTGAGTTGGAGGCCACCCTGAGACTACAGAGTGAATTCCAGGTCAGCCTGGGCTAGAGTGAGACCTTACCTTGAAAAACCAAAAATAATAATAATCATAATAAATTAGGGCTGGAGAGATGGCTTAGCGGTCAAGGTGCTTGCCTGTGAAGCCTAAGAATGCCCGTTCAATTCTCCAGGTCCCACAATTAGCCAGACGCAAAAAGTGATGCAAGGGTGCAATGCTGCACTTGCCCACAAGGGGGTGCGTGCGTCTGGAGTTCGTTCACAGGGGCTGAGAGGTTGCTGGCGAGCCCATTCTCTCTGTCTCTCTCAAATAAAAAATAAAAATTAATTAATTAAATTAAATTAAATTAATGTGTGAGGAGATTTTCCCTGTGCTCAGCTCATAACAACTGCTCAGTTTCAACAAGTGCTCTTCTTGGTGCTGAATGCAATGGGCACCAGGAGGGATGCAGAAATGTCAGGGCTCAGTCTTCTCATTTATGCAATGAGGATCTGCTTCCTGGGGCAGCCCAGGGCTTGGTGATTTCCTATACACAATGGCTTGGCATCACGGTCATTGCCCTCATTGTGTAAACCATCTCTGTCCACCTAACATGCCCACTGACCCTGCCCACAGGGGAGCCCACCTCTGAAGAAGAGAAGCAGATGTTGCCCAGCTGCAGGATGGTGGCCAGTACAGCCCAAATTGCAGTCAGCTCCTCTGGGCACAAGCCCAGCACCTGCAGGGCCTTCACCAGCCTTGCAAAGTCCTGGGCATCCTCCTTACTCTGCAGCCTGCAGGCTCCACCCTGCCAAGCACAACAGGCTGGTAAGCAGGGCCTGGCATTTGCACAGCCTCCTTGGAGCCCCGGTTGGGACCCTTGTCTGGGCACACCATGAGGGCTTTGCTCCTACCTGGTTAAGGTAGTAGTAGGTCTCGGGTCCTTGCAGGGAGAGTTGCTCACATTCTGTGGGGTCCAGGCCTGCCAGCAGCTCATAAAAAACATGGAAGCTCCGCTCAGCCTGTGCCTTGGGAAGAAAGACTGGCTTGGGAAGAGCAGGGCTTGAGCCAGGTTCCTCCCTCTTTCTCTCTCTCAGAACTGGAAAGGCGTGGGCAGGAGGCTGGCTCTTACCTGAAACACCACTCTGGATGTCTCAAGCAGATAATGGGACACACAAGCTCCCACAATGACCCCCCTATGGGCACAGGAGATAAGGTAAGATTGTCCATGGTGCACAACCAGAGGCCTGAGGCCAAGGGCAACACCCCCTGCTCCCTAGAAGGATAACCCACACCAGGTGCCATTGTGCCAACCTTGACCCCTCTCACTTACTGCTGTAGGCAGAGGCATAACACCTGGCCAAAGCGGCTGGCATTGGCATTGAGGATGGTCTTGGCGTGGCCAAAGCTACTGAGCACGGGCAACATGTCCTCCAGCTGTGTGTGGGGGCATACTCATGTATCCCTAGGGTGGTTCCCTGCCCATTAAGGGTTCATCTCTATTCTGCTGGCCATAGCAGCAGATGGCCTGTTGTGGGAGTCAACCCCATCAAAAGAGCCCCCTCCCCACCTCTGCAACAGGCAGAGCCTGGGAATGACCAAGAGAAGCCAGAGGCCCACACGTTGGTCCCTCTTGGTTTGCTGGGAGACACCTCCGACCAGATCTCACCTGGCATCTACTGGTCCTTGTCTCCTGCTCCAAGTTGCTTAGGAACCTCACGATCTTCTTGGCAGCCTCAGTCTTTCCAGAGCCACTGCGCCCCCTGCAGGAGAGAGAGGCTAAGGGGTGGGTGGAAGCCAGGAGGGTCTTAAGGAAAGGACACATGGAACTTGCCCCACTGAACCCACCCAGTGGGGATGGACCGTCTGGAAGTGATGCTTTCCCTAGAGAGACCCCCAGAAATGTGGACTGAATAGACCTGGAGCCTGGAGGCCAAACAAAAAGAAGAGCCACTCTGAGGGACTTGTGAAGCGTCTGGTCAGCGGTTTCTAGTGCAGACCTCAGGCTTCACCCCACAGTCCCTCAGGATGGCTCATGGGCAGACGAAGACTCACCCCAGGAGGATACAAGGGTTCTGCCCACTACTCTGAGACAAGCCGTAGGCTGCTGCTCCGATGGCAAAGATGTGTCTGGAGGAGGAGGTGGGAAATGAGAAGGCGGCCAGAGATGGCTGTCTGGGGCCTTCCTAGGTATAGGCAGATGTGTCCATAGGCCCCAGGACCTCAGTCAATAGGACATGCGGGGGCCTGGCTGTCTGGGAGATCAGTACAGGGGCAAAGTCACATACGGGGTGTTGTTGGAAGACTTCCTGGGACAGTAACTGGCCATGACCTCTGGTGAGAAGAGAGGCAGAGGCTGGTGGGGGTTCAGAGCAAGCAGGAGGGGTCCCCCAAAGGTCTGGGGAAGAAAGCAGAAGCTCTCATGAGAAGGAAGCAGGGGAAAAAAAAACGAATGTGGGACTGTGATGTACCCCAGACTAGCAAGACCATGGCACTAATAACCCACCCACCATGTCCTGAAGGACCCTGGCAGAGCTGGGATGGAGAGACCCCAGGAGTTCTCTGAAACCCTCTGTCCGTAGGAGGAAGGGAACCCAGCCACCAACCCCTTCCCAGTGGCCCCTCCCATACATAGATGTGGCCTAGTCGAAACCTCTTCTTGAGGCACAGCAGCACGGAGCTGTCACACACCAGCCTGTAGGGACAGATAGGTGGAGGATGAAGGAGATGGGGGATGAAGGAGGTCCTGGGCCACTGACTGCAGGGAAGCCTGGGGCAACATGTACTGGGCTGTTCATTGTACTGTCCTACCCATGAGGGCTGCTGACCCAGGGGACGCTCGATGCCAGTTAGACAAGAAGTCCCTCACTTGGCTGGGTGGCACAGGCCTATCATCCTAACTGCTTGAGAGGCTGAGGCAGAAGGACTACAAGTTCAAGACCTATCTGGCCATCTTAGTGAGATCCCGTCTCAGCACAAAAAGGTGAGAAAACGGCTGGAGATACAACTCAGTGGTAGAGCGCTTGACCACTAAAATATGCACCAGAGCACGGGTTCAATCCCCAGAGCAGATGGGTGGGAAGCTCCCCAGAGGCTCGCTTGACTTCCACCCTTCACCTGCCCTTTGAACTATGAACCCAGGGGCGGTCGATTTGGAACTGTGCCCCTCACCGCAGTCGTGCAAGGTCCTCGACGTCTTCCAGGCCCTCTCCGAGGCTCCTGTCCTCCGTACCAGGAAGGACGCCGCCTCCAGGCCAGGCTGGACTCCCAGCTCCAGTTGTCTTTCCAGCGCCGCCTCAGCGTCATCCTCTGGCTCCCACCGCTCCCTCGGGGACCCGCTGGGGCTCTTCGGCCTCAGGCGCGTCTCCAAGGTGAGTCGGGGCAGCAGAGCATCGGTGTCCTGCCCAGGGTCCTCGCGGAGGCCTGAGCCCTGAGCCCAGTGCACCGGGGTCTCGGCTTCCAAGGTCTCGGGCTCCGCTTCGCTGCTGGAGTGGTTCTCGTGCAGGGGGGTCTCGTGGTGGGGAGCCGGGGTCAGGGAGGCAGCTTGGAGGGGCCCGATCAGCCCTTCGCCACTGGCCCTTCCCCTGTCCCTGTCCTCTGCGGGGACGTCGGTGGACACGTCTGAGCTCCTGCTGCCGCTCGACGCCCTCGCAGCCCTGTGGATTCTGGGGAAGACCACCGCGAACTTGGGGTCTGGACTCGGGTCCTCGTCTTCGCAAGGGTCATCCGGGTTATTCGGTGCGTGCTGAGGGCTCGCTCCGCCGCCAGGGGGAGCCCGCGGCGATCCCGCCAGTCCCGCTAAGCCCGCCAGGCGTACGGCTAGACGGCGCCGCAGTCCGGACGCCCGGCCCCGCCCCTCTTCCGCCCGAGGCCCCGCCCCCTGCCGCTCGTCTGGAGGAGCCGGCGTCGCACGCAGGCGCAGGCGCACGTGCAGGCGCAGCCAGCGCACGAGCCCCAGGACCCGCGCCACGCACCGGAACCGCGCCTTGAGGCCCGCGCGGGCCGCGTCCTCCGCCGAGGACCTTGCGCGGAGCCTGCGGAGCACCACGAGGGCGGCCAGCGGCGCGGGCTCCGCCGGTCCTTCGTCCTGCACATCGTCTCCCTCCATGCACCCCGCCTCGCTCTCGCCCGCAGCCGCTTGCACCTTCCCCGTCACCTTTCCCACCTGGCGGCCCGCGGAGGCCCCGGCTGGGTCGCGATCGGCGTCCTGCGGCTCAGCGCCCGGCCGCGCTGCGCTGTCACTCGCGTCCGACGTCGACCTGGAGCTGCCGGGGACGCGCGCGCAGCCGCCCTCGACGGGGCTGGAGACCGTGGCTTCCCCGCCAGGCTCTGGGTCCTGGGACTCGGGGACCCGCTTTGCAGTTCCCAAGGCCTTCCGTGGGCGTCGGCCATACCCGGCCCGCCGTGGGCTCGAGTCCGTATCTGTCGCGGAATCCTCGCTCGCTCCCTGGGGCCCCGTCTCCGAGCACCCTTCTCTCGGGAGCTCGGTGGCTTGCTCGTCGCGGCCCCGAGCCCCACTGCTCAGGTACTCGCCTGGCACCTGAGTTGACTCGAGTCCGGCTTGGGCCCCTTCGATGCCCGCATCTGGACGCTCCGACGTGGGCTGCAGCTCCAGGACCCCGGCGCCCTGGCTGCTGCTCTCGCGGCCTTCGCTGTCCACGCAAGAGCTGCCTCCGTCCCGGCCCGACGTGTCCCCGTCCGTGCTCGCAGGCTCTCCAGCACTCCGCCCAGTCGGAGCTCCCCGCTCTCTTCCTCGCCTGCGCCTACCGCGCTTGTCCTTCCGTTCTTCTTCCCCGGGCAGGCTCTCCTCCTCCGGGCGCTCCCCGCCGCTGTCCCCCGGCCCCCGACGCTGCGTGCTGCCTCGCCTCTCCCGGGCCCCCGGTGGCGTCCCACTCCCTGCCTTTGTGCGGCCGCTGTCCTCTCCTGTGGGCTTCCTGCGGCCTCCAGAGGTTCCCTTCGTTCCGGTGGTGTCCGTCTCCCTGGCACGTGTCGCCTTCCGGGCTTTGATGCGGCCAGGCCGACTGTCCCGGCCCGCTGCTCCATCAGCACTGCCGGACCCAGACTCCGGCTCCGCTGAGGTCGGCCTCCCGGGTCGTGCTCGGCGCTGGGGCGTTTTGCATTTGCTCCCGCCCATGGTTGTCCCGAGAAAAGACTTGTCTTCAACGTATTCCCTTTCTGGGGAATCTGACTGTCCGCCTGAGGTCTCGGTTGCGTGCCACTATGCCCAACAAGCTCAGTCTGTGCCAGGGCTCCCACCTTAGTCACCAGCATCAATAATGCAGGAGGCAGCGGGTCCTGAACCCTTGGCCAACAATGGAGTGCAGGCTAGGGAAAGAGGAGACGCTTCCGCGCTGGACAAAGGCCATGGACGGGGCAACGGACTGCTGGAACACGCTGCCAGCCAGAGCAACCTGGCACCAGACCAGACTTAGGGGCCCAGGCACTATCTGCTCCAGCCTGGCTACTTGCTCGCCAAGAGAGCAAAGTCAAACTGTCTGGGTCCCCTCCTTCACCTGGGGGCTCCAGGAGACTGGGAGCATGGGTGCCCAGTATGCAAGGGAGCACCCTGTGAGTTCTTTTCATTGTGAAATATTATTTATTAAAACATGTATAAAATATAAACGCACACATTGAATTGGTGTAAAGCAGATGCCTGCACCCCACTGTGGTCATGGAACCTAACCAGACCTGATAGGTTCCTAACTGTCCCACCTTGTGTGTTTTAAGTAATAATTTAGGGCTGGAGAAATGGCTTAGCAGTTAAGGTGCTTGCCTGCGAAGCCTAAGGACCCAGGTCTGATTCCCCAGGACCCATGTAAGCCAAATACACAAGGTGGCGCATGTGTCTGGAGTTCGTTTGCAGTGACTAGAGGTCCTGGTGTGCCTATTCTCTGTACATGTCCCCTCTTTCTCAAGTAAATAAATATTAAAAAAAAATAATTTGGGGGCCTGGAGAGATGGTTTAACAGTTAAGCGCTTGCCTGTGAAGCCTAAGGACCTAGGTTCGAGGCTTGATTCCCCAGGACCCACGTAAGCCAGATGTACAAAGGGGATGCATGCATCTGGAGTTCGTTTGCAGTGGCTGGAGGCCCTGGTACACCCATTATCTCTCTATCTGCATTTTCTCTGCTGTCACTTTCAAATAGATAAATAATGAAAAAAATTTAAAAAAATAATAATTTGGGCAGAGGTAGGAGGATTGCCATGAGTTCAAAGCCACCTTGAGACTGTAGTGAATTTCAGGTCAGCCTGGGCTAGAGTGAGACTCTACCTCGAAAGAAAAAAAAAAAGTAAAATAAAAAATAATAATTTGTAGTGCTGGGGATAAAACCCAGTTGTTGAGCTGGGTGTGGTGGCGCACGCCTTTAATCCCAGCACTCGGGAGGCAGAGGTAGGAGGGTCGCTGTGAGTTCGAGGCCACCCTGAGACTACAAAATTAATCCAGGTTAGCCTTGGCCAGAGTGGTGAGACCCTACCTCGAAAAACCAAAAAAATAAAATAAAAACCCGGTTGTACTAGGCAAGCACTCTACCAGTGAGCTTAACAGTCTTGGCCTCATTAAATATTGTTTTAGGGCTAAAGAGATGGCTTAGTGGTTAAGGCACTTGTCTGCAAAGCCAAAGGACCCAGGTTTGATTCCCCAGGACCTACGTAAGCCAGATATACAAGGTGCATGTGTCTGGAGGTCATTTGCACTAGCTGGATGCCCTGGCACACCGATTCTCACTCTCCCCTCTTTGTCCCTTTCTCAAATAAATAAAAATTAAAATATACATATTATTTTAATAACTATTTTAACAAGCCCTCATTAAGACACCCCATTAAACCCCCTTTAAATATGTATATTGTCTAAATTTATTGTTTTGTTTTTTTTTCGAAGTAGTGGCTCACCCTAGCCCAGGCTGGTTTAGAACTCACTCTGTAGTCTCAGGGTGGCCTTGAATTCACGGTGATCCTCCTACCTCTGCCTCCCGAGTGCTGGGATTAAAGGCAATGCGCCACCATGCCCAGCTTATGTCTAAATTTATTTACTTGAGCATGTTCATCCACATGTATGTATAGGCACCCAGGAATCTCTCGCCACTGCAAATGAATGCATGCAGCTTTATATAAGTGATGGGGAATTGAACCCCAGGCTTTGCAAGTGTCTTTAGCCTCTGAGCCAGCCTCTAAATCTATATCTTGGCGCAAGTAGTTTGGCCCCATGCTTCAAAATCACAAGAGAAGGGGCTGGAGGGCTGGTTTAGTGGTTAAGGCACTTGCCTGTGAAACCTAAGAACTCAGGTTTGATTCCCCAGTTCCCACATAAACCAGTGCATGGGTCTGGAGTTCCTTTGCAGTGGCTAGAGGCCCTGGTGTGCCCATTCTATCTTCCTCTCTCTCAAAAAAAATAAATAAATAAAATAATAAATAGAATATTTTTTTAAAAATCATAAGATGGGCTGGAGAGATGGCTTAGGGATTAAGGCGCCTGCCTCCTACACCTAAGAACGCTGGTTCCAATCTCCAGGTCCCACATTTAGCCAGATGCAAAATGACACAAGGGTGCAATGCCGTACTTGACCATGAGGGGGTGCACGCATCTAGATTTCGTTCTCAGCAGCTGAGTCACTGCTGGCAGGCCCATCTCTGTCTTCCTCTCCCCCTCTCTCTCTCTGTCTCTCTCTGTGTCTCTCTCCAAAAAAAATCATAAGAGAAGCTTCCTATACCTGATTCTCAGCTACTCAATTTCCCCAAGGCTTCTTAAAAAATATATTTATTTGAGAGAGAGAGAGAATGGGAATAACAGGGCCTCCAAACTGTTACAAATGAACAGATGCATGTGCCACCTTGTGCATCTGGCTTATGTGAGTACTGGGGAATCCAACCTGGGTCTTTTGGCTTTGCAGCCAAGCGCCTTAACCACTAAGCCCTTTCTCCAGCCCAAGGCTACCCACTTTTGTATTTCCTTCCAGAACTATCCATCCAGAGAAAAGTTAATCTTATTTATTTCCCCTTTAACACAAGTGGAAGCTTATCTAAATCACAGTCATGTATCTTTACCAATGTGTGCATGTGTGGTGCTGGGGATAGAACCAGGGATTGTACATGGTAAGCACTAGGCAAGCCCTCTGCCACTGAGCTACATCCCCAGCTTTCTTCGCTGCCATTTTTTGTTGTCTTTTCGAGGTAGGGTCTCACTGTAGCCCAAGCTGACCTGGAATTCGCTATGTAGTCTCAGGGTGGCCTTGAACTCATACCTCTGCCTCCCGATTGAGAGAAGAGAAATAGAATGAGTGCACCAGGGCCTCCAGCCATTGCAAACAAAGTCTAGATACATGTGTTCTTTTGTACATCTGACTCCACATGGCTACTGGGGAATTGAACCCATGTCGTCAGCTTTGCTGGCAAGTGTCTTAACCACTGAGCCATCTCTCTAGCCCGTTCACTGCTTTTTTCACTCAATAATTTGACTTACGAGAATGTACAGTACAAAGAACTTTCCTCCTTTTTCTTTCCAATCTATAGTATGCCAACAAATCAACACACTAGACTAACCAATTGTTATTGATAGAATTTTTACATCTGAAATGGGCACTGCCTCATCTCATTTTTCAATTAGTTACAGACAACACTAATTTCACACAAATCCAAGTAGAATTAATCTCAAGAATTAAACTTGCTTGAGCATCGGCTGTGTGGTTTCATAATTGTGAGATTTCCAAACTTTCTTTCATATAGGAGGGACGCAGTCCCAGCAGACCACGTGTTCATACACAACACCAGCATGTCTGCAAAGAGCTGTAAGCTTCACTTCCTGCTGACCTCACAGATGGCAAAGGCCTATGGATTCAGAGGGTTTTTACATCCCACAAAGAGTAGAATGTAGGGTGAGGCATTCCTTCACACAGTGGATTATTATTATTATTTTTTTTTGGTTTTTCGAGGTAGGGTTTCACTCTGGTCCAGGCTGACCTGGAATTAACTATGTAGTCTCAGGGTGGCCTCGAACTCTCAGTGATCCTCCCACCTCTGCCTCCCGAGTGCTGGGATTAAAGGTGTGCGCCACCACGCCCGGCCACACAGTGGATTATTATACAGCATTGAGAAGCACATACAACTTCCAGCGATGCTATGGATAATCTTGTAACCATAGTGGTGAGTGAAAGGAGCCAGGCAGGAAAGAGTAACCACTGTGGGACTCTTTATAATTAGGGGAAACACAGGCAGCATGGGCCCCCAGGCTGTGGATGGTGCTGCGTGTTCAGTTTGTGGGGATCAGAGTTGAGTTTCTATGACCTATGTGCTGCTGTGAAGTTTATAAAGACAATATGGGGAAAAAGCTCACTGCTTTGTCCCAAACAGTAACAGCTAATAGTACATTAGGGCTTCGATCCTAGGTACTGTTCTGAGCACTTTGCTATTGTATCAGTTACTTTGTGCCTGGACAAAATACCGGGCCAGAGGCAGCTGAAGGAGGGAGCTTGCTTCTGCTTACAGATCCAGAGCTCATCATGGCGGGGAGAATATGGCAGGAGCAGGAAATGAGCATCACCTTGCATTAGCAGGGAGGAAGTGATGATAAATGTGCTCAGCCAGCTCTCTTTTATACAGCACAGGACCTAGGCTGGGCGTGGTGATGCACACCTTTAATCCCAGCACTCAGGAGGCAGAGGTAGGTAGATTGCTGTGAGTTCAAGGCCAGCGTAAGACTACATGATGAATTCCAGGCCAGCCTGGGCCAAAGTGAGACCCTACTTCGAAAAAACAAAAACAAAAAAACCCAAACTGCACAGGACCTAATCATAGGCATGCCCAGAGGCTGACCTCATCTCGTCATCACTCAGGTAATTCTAGGTCCTGTCAGGTTGAATGTCAACCATCACTGTGATGAAGTCATTGAATCCTCTGAGGGATGGGCGCTACACAGGCGCCCACTTTATGGAGGAGACCACCGAAGCACATAGCTTTACTGTTAGAACTGACTCCAAAGGCCCAGCTGGAGAATGAGTGTGCGGTGTTGACCTCCGCTAACAAGACAGCTCCAGTCCCTCGGTGGCCCCTTTGCAAGGTGTCCTGTGAGCTCTGGGGACAAGCAGAGATCTCCGTGCCCACGGACCCTCCTGTCTTTTTGAGTGCTGTCCTCTCCTGCCTGCCTGGTGACATGGGCCTGGGCTGATGTCTCACCCTCAGAGCTGTTTCCGTCCTGGATATCACTGCATTTAACTTGCCCCCGAACTCGGGGTGGTGGGGGGGATATGGCCCCATTTCAGATAAGAAAATGGCTTAAAGAGTAACCTGACAGGCTGGTCAGTGAGGAGTTGAGGTTGGTTCCCTTGGTTCCCACTCTTGTGCTGAGTCCACATTCTTTTGCTGGGAATCAGCTTTGGAATGATCCTTGCCCGACCCCACAGCAGCACCACTCCACCTCCTTGCCCGTGTGATCTTGAAACAATCTTCAGGGATCAACTTGGGAAATCTTTTCTTTTCCCTTTCCTATGCCAGGGATCAAACTAAGCTAGACTCCCAGCCTCATTTGAACCCCCACCCTCAACCTATTTTTTTTTTATGTGTGCATGTATGCATGCATGGGTGGGTGCCTGTGTACCTGGAAGCCAGAGGATGGATTTGGGTGCCTTTCCCCATTGCTCTCCACTTCATTTACTGAAGCAAGGTCTCTCAGTTGAACCCGGAGCTCACTCATTCAACTAGTCTAACTAGCCAGCTTGTCCCGGAGTTCCTGTCTGTCTCCTGAGTGCTGGGGCTACAGGCAGACCAGAATTTACATGTGTGGTCTGGAGAGATGGCTTAGCAGAGCAGTTGAAGTGCTTGCCTGTGAAGCCTAAGTACCCATGTACAACCCTCTAGAACCCACATAAGGCAGATGCACAAGGTGACGCAAGCACACAAGGTTGCATATGCACACAAGGTGGCACACATGTATGGAGTTCGACTGCAGTGGCTGGAGGCCCTGGTGTGCCAATTCTCTCATGCTCATTAAAAAAACAACAGCAACAACAAAAACTTGGTTTCCCACCAGGAATAGATGGTAAGATCCTATTGCTGAAGATTCCACATACTTGGGCTGCAAGGTCACTGAGAAATCCTGCTGGAGCTGAGCTGAAACCCTCCTCCATGTGGACCAGCTGACAGAAAGCCAGAAAAAGCTATGCTGAATACAGTTCAATGGGAGAGAGAGAAATCTCCAGTGAAGATACTCAACAGTGGACACTGCAAGCCTTAAATTTGGCCAGGCAGGCCAAATGCCCCAATGAGTGCAATAGTGGCATATATGTTATGGGGGAACCAACAGCTCTCTGTTTGGACTGGAGGCCCGCTCCATGGGAGGGAATACATCCCTGATACTGAAAACCTACAACAGGGGTAGTTATGAGCCCTAGGGGTATAATGTCTGCTGGTGTCACACTAAATGTATATATTATGCTCACCAAACTGCCCAGTAAGCACTTCTCTTAATGTCCACACCCATATATTAATGCTATTCTCACTTTGGGTATAGAAGCTTCTCTTTTCAGATGGTAACCTTGGGATGACTCAGAAGGCACCATGGTGCTGAGGAGAAGTGACAGAGGAGTGCTCATCACTGAAACATCTCAAACACACCTTCCAAGGCTCAGGGTCCATTGCGGAAGAGGTGGTGGAAAGAATGTAAGAGCCAAAGGAAGGGTAGGACTCCTTATACCATGCTCCTCCAGACACAAAATGGCCTGGATATCCATGACCTCACAGTGCCTGACACTACCTACACAAGACCATCATAATAGGAAGAAAAGATCATGACATCAAAATGAAAAGAGAGACTGATTGAGAGGGGGATGGGATATGATGGAGAGTGGTTTCAAAGGGGAAAGTGGGGGGAGAGGGAGGGAAGTACCGTGGGATATTATCTACAATTAAGGAAGTTGTCAATAAAAATAAAATAAGGGCTGGAGAGATGGCTTAGGGGTTAAGACGCCTGCCTCCTAAGCCTAAGAACACTGGTTCCAATCTCCAGCCGTTCCAATCTCCAGGTCCCACGTTTAGCCAGATGCAAAATGACGCAAGGGCGCAATGCCGCACTTGACCACAAGGGGGCGCACGCATCTGGATTTCGTTCTCAGCAGCTGAGACACTGCTGGTGCGCCCATCTCTGTCTTCCTCTCTCTCTACCTCTCTCTCTGTCTCTCTCTCTCTGTGTCTCTCTCCAAAAAAACATAAAAAAAAAAGTTTTAAAAATAAAATAAAAATCTTATGATGAAACCCTACCTCGAAAAACCAAATATAAAATGGCCACCAAATTGCCATGTAAGCACTTAAAAAAAAAAAAAAAGCTGTGCATGGTGGCGCATGCCTTTAATCCCAGCACTCGGGAGGCAGAGGTAGGAGGATCGCCCTGAGTTCAAGGCCACCCTGAGACTACATAGTGAATTTCAGGTCAGCCTGGGCTAGAGAGAGACCCTGCCTTGAAAAACAAAACACACACACACAAAAGAAAAAAATTAGAAAAAGAAAAAGAAAAAAAAAGCCAGGTGTGGTGGCACACGCCTTTAATCCCAGCACCTGGGAGGCACAGTTAGGAGGATCACTGTGAGTTCAAGGCCAGCCTGGAACTATAGTGTGAGTTCCAGGTCAGCCTGAGCTAGAGTGAAACCCTACCTTGAAAAAAAAAAAACAAAACAAAACAAAATAAAAAGGCCAGTGTTGGGCTTGCCTCAAAAAAAAAAAATCTTTTTTATATGTGTGCTAGGGGTCTGAACTCAAGTCTTCAGACTTGAGAGGCAAAAGCTTTTACTACTGAGCTGTCTTCCCAGTCCCTAGTTTGGGTATATGTATTTTTGAGGTAGGGTCTCACTCTAGCTCAGGCTGACCTGGAATTCACTCTGTAGTCTCAGGGTGGCCTCAAATTCATGACAATCCTCCTACCTCTGCCTCCAACTGCTGGGATTAAAAGTGTGTGCCACCAGGCCTGAGTTGGGTAATCCTGATACCAGGTGGGGTAGTACCTCCAATCTTGGTTCTCCCTCTTGGCTTCTTTTTCCATTCTCTTTGCCCCCTCCCTTCTTCCCCTCTCCTGGAGCTCTCTCCTGTCCCATCCACAGTAACCCTCACCTCCTTGGCTGGAGTGATTAGGTGCTCTGCCGTTCTACAGGCGTGCACTTAACCCTCACAACTTTTTGAGGCAGGTCCTGCTGTTTTCTACTATTTTACGAGAGTGAGGTCATATGCCAGACACAAGGGCTATATTTCCCTGATGTCAGTCTCAGCAAACACTCATGTAGTCCAGGATGGCCTCAAATGTGCTACACAGTCAAGGCTGACCTTGAACTCCCAGTTCTCTTGCCTACACCTCCCAAGTGGTGAGGTTACAGGCGGGTACCCAGGCAAGCACTCCAACAACGAGGCCACATCCGCAGCCCTGCAATGCTTCTGTCACCACTGCCCTGCCTCCCACAGTTTGCTGCAAGGAACCCCCAACTTCTCTCCCCATGCTAGCCCAGCTTCCCCCAGCTCATTTGCTAGAGGCTACCAAACCCTTCCATCTGTGCATTGCCCATCGATAAAAATGGCTCCTCAGGGGCTTAGCAGTTAAGTGCTTGCTTGTGAAGCCTAAGGAACACGGTTCGAGGTTCGATTCTCCAGGTCCCATGTAAGCCAGATGCACAAGGTGGCGCATGCATCTGGAGTTTGTTTGTAGTGGCTCGAGGCCCTGGGCACCCACATTCTCTCTCTGCCTCTCTCTCTCAAATAAATAAACAAAAAAAAAAGGCTTCCCAGACACTCCCCATATGAGGTTGTCTTCTGGAACTGAAATAAGCAAGCCACTGATGATGCTTCAAGACACAGGACGCTTATGAAGGAAAGCCCATGCTTAGCGCTGGTGATGGCATTTCAGCCACAGAATTCGGGCCCTACCATTGTTTTCTTTGGGGGGAAGAAGGGGCCTTAAAACCACTGAGCATGGCTCTACCACTGAGCTACATCCCCAAGCCCTCTACTGTCTTTTTTTTTTTTGGTTTTTCGAGGTAGGGTCTCACTCTAGCTCAGGCTGACCTGGAATTCACTATGTAGTCTCAGGGTGGCTTCGAACTCATGGCGATCCTCCTACCTCTGCCTCCCGAGTGCTGGGATTAAAGGTGTGCACCACCCTCTACTGTCTTGACACATGCGTGCTTGTATTATCATCATGATCTCCAATTCTGACAGGAAACTTCACGTCACTTGTCCCTTTGTGTCAGTTCAGCTGACTGGATAAACAAGCTGTACATCCCCTTATTTGCAATCAAACCCATACAAATCCTCATGAGCTGGGGGGTGGGGTTCCCAGCTCTCCAGGTATGACACGAGTCACACTGAAGACGGGTCACACTTGTCACTTAGTCCCAAAGAATGTTCAGGCTCACGCATGATTTGCTGAGTCACATGCATAAAAAGCGTTTGCTCTGAGCACTTCCTGGACTGAGTGCGGGATCCAGGGGAAGGAAGGGTCTAAGAAAGGCTTTCCATTTGCATGTACAAGTCCTGTACCAATGACAAATTCAAGTCCACTCCAGAGAAGAGGTAATAAGGTATTTATTAAAAACTCTTTCACTCAGAGGCAGTTGAAATTTATAATTTAAAACCCAGCCCACTACAAAAGGCGGGGGGAGGGGGACGGAGGAATAAAAACTGTGCAACACTGACAAAAGGACCAAGACAGACAAGGCCCCAGGAGGGGCAGCCCGGGGGTAGGGTCTTCCTCTCTTGAAGCCAGCAGCAACAGGATGGCGACCGGGATGCTTGCAATCCCTGGCCTGGCCATGCTTGGACCTCTCTGGCTGGGGCAGGCCCTGCAGAAAGGCCCTCAGTAGTGTGTGTTCATCTCACAGCCTGGATGCCGGTCTGTTCACTCTGCTGTAGAAAGACATATGGGGGGAGGGGGGGAACAGCAGCTCAGGATCATCCTGGTGCCTCAGTCACCCAGCCCTGAGTGCACACACAGTGGTTTCCAGGGCTTGTATGGCCCTAGAGGCTTGTTGGGCCCTGGGGCGGGCGGGGGGCAGTTAGGACTCTTCCTCCTGCCCCTTCGTTGGAGGCACATCCTCCCCAGGCACACCCACAGCTCTACCTTCCCCACGGCTGAGGCTGCATCCCCCGGCCACTCGGTGAGAACGAAAATTGCCATAGCTCCTGCAACGGCAAAGACAGAGTCAGCATCCTCCTCGGTGCTTCCCAAACCCCGCCCACCCGCCCCAGCGCTTGGTGACTTACCCTCGGTCCCCCTCCAGCGTGCTCTGGATTTCCTTCAAGACTCCTGCAAGCCGGAGAGACCCAGTGAGGCTGGCCTGGCACAGCCCTTTTCTCGTTTACTACGGAATGTGCTGGACAAGCCAGTCCCCTGGCCCAGGGAAATGGCTCCTGGCTCCCCAACCCCCACCCCACTCCACTCCCGGCCTTCTAAACTTTGCCCTGCACGCCAAGATACCCTTCTTCCACTTCATGCCAGCCTCCCCAACCCCTGCCCTGACTCACGTTCGTCATTGAGCAGTGCGTGCTCCATCACTGGGCCGGGCTTCTTCTCTGGAAGGCAGAGCTGTCAGGTGGGCTTGTCCTGGACCCCCTTCTTACAGGGGGTGGGGAGTGCTGGAAGCCCAGGGCCCCGGCGACAGGGAATACTGTTCCCACTCCTAGCCCAAACTCTGCGCCTCACCCTCAGCCCCTCCCTTTCCTTCCACCCCCAGGTCTAGCCAGGCCCTGAGGCCCATCTTACCCTCGGCATCATCCGGGCCCTCTGAGTTCCTGTGGGGACGAGGAAGACAGTGAGGGTTGGGGGCCACTAGGCTACGTAAGTGTTGGTCCTACAAGGACTGGGTGAAGTCACCATGCTTGGCCAGCCCTGACCAGGGAGTTGAAGAGGTCTGGACTGGCAGCAGATTCGAGGAGGTGGTGGTCTTGGTCAGTCAGCAGCAGAGGCCTCAGGGAAGGGAGGGGAGGACAAGGCTGTGGACAGGCCTCTTGCACACCTGATTTGGTCCGAGGTCCTCTTGGGGCCCATGCCGTTGCCATTGCTGGGGCAGCTGTAGTTCTTGGTTTTGGCTGAATCCACCAGACACCGGGGTTCAACCAGCCACTTGGTGGAGAGAGAAAATCGCTCAAACTCTGAGGGTGAGATCAGGTAGAAACCTGGCCATGGAGAAGAAGCCTGGATTAAGGCTGCGGCTGTGAAAGTGGCCTCTCCACCTAGAGAAGAGCCTGCCCGGCAGCGACTGCCACACCTGCTCCTCCCTTGACAGCCCCCACCCAAGAGCTCTGCCAGGAAGCCCCTGCCCACCTTGGCCATATTTGGTAAAGACACAGGAGGCAATGCCACTGACGTCCTCCCTGCGGATGCAGCTGTATCGCACTTGGGGCTTGAGCAGGGGCAGCGAGACCACCTGGATGTCGCCCAAGTTGGTGAGGACTGACAGGTGGTGCTCTCCATAGTCCTCAGACCGACAGCTGCCAAAGTGGGCTACGCCTACCCGTCGTACTCGTGAGCCCTCCAAGGCTGTCAGCTTCAGCTTCAGCTTGGCACTCACTTTGGGCAACGTGAATACCTTGGAACATAGGGTAGCTGGTCATGGGTTATGCCACAGCCATAGTTCTCCTCTCACTGCTATGGCTGATACCCTGCCCTCCAGCAGACAACGCCCAGTGCTTGGAAGCTCCACACCCCTCAGATCTCCGATGCACAGGACTGCACTTGGGCCAGGAGGCTGAAAAGCCATTCGTTCCACGCCTGGGTATTCTCTACTCTTCCAGACTCAGGTCCCGCCTCAGAATCCTACCTCTGATCCCAGGGCTTAGGGGCCCCACAAAGGCCTCTCCCCTTCTTTGTGACTCTGTAGCCCTTCCAACTCCAACTCAAAACAAAACCTTGAGTCCCTAGCTATCCGTATTTGTGCTCAGGGGATGAGCTCCATGGAAGTTCCAGAGACTTCTGGCACACCTTAAATTGTTCTTCTGATATCACAAGCAGCTGGTGGCTCCCCTGCATGTCTGGGCTCTTCGACAGGTCATGGGCTACTTCCAGGGGCTCAGGAAGGGGTACACTGTGTCCATCAAGCACCAGGATGCCCACCACAGGGGCACGGTGCATCAGTTGGATTTCCTTGGCTACAGAGGAGATAAGTTGTGGAAAAGGCAAGTTGGGGGGGGGGGTTGTGGTAGGTGGCTTGGCTGGTGATGCAACACACCTCAGCAGGTCAAGCCTCCTGTGTTCTCCTTACCCACCACTCACCTTGCTCAGCCCGCACCGGCTCATCCATTCTCCGCTCTGCAGGGGGCACACGCAGGGAGAAGGCATAGATGGTACCCCCATTGGTACCAGCCCACAGTGAGGGACAGTGACGGGAGCCTGCCAAGAAGTACAGGTTTGGGGATCTATCTAGAAGCTAGATAACCTGGGCTTCCATCCCAGCCTTGCCACTGGCCACTATGAGACCCTAAAGTCAAGTTGGCAAACGTTCATCTTCAGTTTCCTCTCTATAACGGACATATTGCACATACTGAAGACCTTGCCTCCCTCCTGGGAAAGCTGCCTCACAGCCACTCAGGTGATTCTGAACCCGGGATGGCTCAGCCCTCCCAGCAACACAGCAGCAGACACCCCCACATACATGCAGAGTGCCAGCAGGCACTCTGCCATCCCCCTGCAATCCTCCTGGTTGCTCTAGAAGGGAGACAACATTCCTCCATTTTACACAGGGGAAACGGAAGCCCTGAAGAGTCAGACAATGTGCCACATTTCTAGAACATGGTGGGACATGGCCATGAAAGCAGGGCACTCTTGACTGGAAGACACAAAGCACAGAGAGAGAGAGAGAGAGAGAGACAGACAGACAGACATGGGGAGGGGGGGGGGTCCAATCTCCGCCTGTGCACAGGCAGCAGTTCCTATCTGTGGGGTGCCCACCTACCTATGCCCTCACACTAGGGATGTCTCTCACCAGTGTTGCCCCTTACACCCCCCATCTTAGGTTGGCCACTCACTGTCCCTCAGGTAGGTATCAGCAAAGTAGAGGGTCCGAACAAATCCCGTGAAGGAGTCCTCGGCAGAGCGGGCCTCAATCTTGCGCTGCACAGGTGCCAGTTCCATGTTCTGCAGGCCCGTCCGCTCAGCCTTAGTGCTCGTGGCCTGCATCTGCAGAGAGTTGGGCCAGGACTGAGGGTGGGCTCATGCCCGCCCTCTCTGGGGCACTAACTTGCCCAATGCTGACATCCAGGGGAAAGTTCGCCTTAGCCACGCCGATCTGCTTGACCTGGGCTCAAGGGGACTTTATCCAAGTAGAAGGTGCCCTGGAGGGAGCTGGTCTGGCCTCCCAACATGTTGTAGGGAGAAAGGGGCAGAAGAAGAATAAGATAATCGCTAGTATTTATTGGGGAGTTACCTCTAAGGTAAGTTTCACAACTGCTTCTTGCATGTGAGAAACTGAGGCCCGGAGGCAACATGGCATATCTGAGCTCATTTAGAGGGTGGTGGACCTATATGGTCTGGATTCAGAACCTGTACTTGTGGCCCAGGCTAGACCCAGGGAGGGAGAATTGTGTGGTCCTTCCAAAGGTTGCTAGCCTGGGCTCAAGGCCAGCCTTGGGCCTCACCTCTCCTGAGGGACCACCTGGACGTCGCTTGCGGCTGGACACCCTGCTGCGGCGCATCCGGCGGAATGACTGGCGCAAGGACTTCTTGAGGGACTTCACCCGGGACAGTGGGCCCTCCATGGCCAGCTGGTCACTGGGATGCAGTGTGCACCTGAGCGTGGGGGAGTGTGTCAAACCATCAGTGCTGCAGGGCTCAGGGGTCCTGGCAAGGCCCCCATCCCAGCCCCCAGGACTGCTCACTTGACAAAGACCTGCCGCCGCTGCTGGTGGTCGAAGAGACCAAAACCATGGCTGGTGCCAAAGGCTACAAGTCGCCACTCGGAGTGCAGGGCCAAGGAAGTGACCACAGCCGGAGGCTGGCACTGCACCAACACGAAGGGTTGAAAGCCTGGCTCGAAGCACACGGGCCCTGGGCGGGCAGTCAGGCGCTCGTGTCCCTTCCAGCGGTAGCCCTCCTGGTCCTGCAGCAGGTCGGCTTCCACCTGCTCCACGGCGTGCTCTGCGGCCTCATCGTTCAGCTCCAGCACCAGCACCTGTAGGGAGGGGAGGTGGCTCAGCAGAGTCAGAGCCTCTGTCCAGCTCCAGTCTTCATCGTTTCTAAAGGAGAAACCACCACCTTGCCCAAGCCACTTACAGCCTAGGAAAAGCATCAAGCTGCAGGAGTGCTCGGGGTGACAAGAGGCCATTTCTACCTCGGCTGCCCAAATGACATAATCACTCTGCCCTCAATGCCCACCCTGCGCCAACCTGTTACCTGCCCTGCCGTGCCTGCCACAGCCAGGTAGCCACTGTATTTGCAAAGGAAAATCTTCTGGATGCCCAGACGGGGATCGTCGCTGTAGGGGTCAAAGGAGCCCACCTGTCAAGGGAGAGGAGGCCTGTGAGAGGCCATGAGCTGGTCATAGCACGTGTTCCCTCACGTCCCATTTCCAGTTTCCTGGCCTCACCTTGCGGAGTGGGGGCCACTCATCCTCACCCTGGGCATTGAGGTTCTCGTTGGGGTCCGAGTCAGTGAGGAACACCTGCACCGTGCTGAGTTTGTACAGCAGCCGCAAGCAGACACCAGAGGCATCCCAGAAGCGCACCGTGCCATCCTCATGCCTGTGGGCAGAGCCTGGATAAGACTAATGCCAGCTAGAGTGCCCAGGGCCTGAAATGCATACCCTAGGGCTCTGCTCCCATCCCTATGTTATTCTAGGAAGAGGAAAAATAGCATTAAAATCACCTACCCTGTGAGCAGCAGGTCCCTCTGGGGTGGGGGTGGGGCCAGGCTGGTGCCACCATCAATGGGCCACTCCTGAAAGAAGAGACCAGGAAGTCCAGGAGAACCTGGGCCCAAGGCAGGGGAGGGATGTGGCTGGGGCTGGGGCTGTACCTACCATGGTGGAGAAGTGAGAGGTCTGCCGGCTCCCCGCAGCAATGATGCGCTCCCACAGCTTCAGGGGGATGTTAGAGACGTGGTGGGAACAGGTGATGGCTGAGCAGTGCAGGGAGGCCAGGTAGGGTGGCTGGATCGGTGGCCAGCCCACTGTCCGCAGGTCAATCACCACCAGTTCCTCCTCAGCAAGTACCACCAGGGCATAGGGGTCGTCAAAGGCTGGGATGCAGGCCAAGGGTCAGGGCCAGGAAGAGGCAGTTGGCTCCAGCCCAGTCTACAGAAATAGCTCCAGGGCAGGACCTGGATCCCATCAACTCACACTGCTTGTCATGTCTCCAGCAAGACAAGAGCCCCAAGCGGAAGTGCCATGCTCAGGCCTCAGTTCAAGAGGGTGGGGGTGGAGTCTCAGAGCCAAACAAGAGGCCTTGGGTTTGGTCAGAGGCAGAGTAGCAGGGTTGCTAGAAGTGGCTGCGTTTGGCAGGTTCAAACACTCAGCCGTGACTGATGGTCCAGATCTATAAAGGGCTGGATTGTAAGTGTTTTTCCTGCCCCAGCTCCTCAGTTCTGCCTGGTCGAACAACTACAGGAAAGGCAGTGTCAGCCAGAGGATGTGTCCCTGTCTACATACAATTTCTTTTTAAAAAATATTTTGCCAGGTGTGGGGGCACACGCCTTTAATCCCAGCAATCGGGAGACAGAAGTAGGAGGATTGCTGTGAGTTTGAGGCCAGCCTGAGACTACATAGTGAATTACAGGTCAGCCTGGACTAGATTGAGACCCTACCTCAAAAAACAAAACAAAACAAAAATAATATTGGGCTGGAGAGATGGCTTAGCGGTTAAGGCATTTGCCTGCAAAGCCCAAGGATCCCGGTTCTATTCTCCAGGTCCCACATAAGCCAGATGCACAAGGGGGCTCATACGTCTGGAGTTCATTTGCAGTGGTGTGCCCATTCTCACTCTCCCACTCTTTCGTTCCCTCTGTCTCTAATAAATAAATAAAAATAAAATCTTAAGAATATTTTTATTGAGGGTTGGAAAGACAGTTTAGTGGTTAAGGTGTTTTTGCCTGTGAAGCCTAAGGACCCAGGTTCAATTCTCCAGGTCCCATGTAAGCCAGATGCACATGGCAGAGCATGAGTCTGGAGTTCGTTTGCAGTGGCTGGAGGCCCTGGCGCGTTCATTCTCACTCTCAATCTCTCTCTCTCCCCCTCTAATAAATAAATTAATTAAATTACAATCTTAAAAAAAAATTAAAAGAGCTGGGCGTGGTGGCGCACGCCTTTAATCCCAGCACTCGGGGTAGGGTTTCACTCTGGTCCAGGTTGACCTGGAATTAACTATGTAGTCTCAGGGTGGCCTTGAACTCACGGCGATCCTCCTACCTCTGCCTCCCGAGTGCTGGGATTAAAGGCGTGCGCCACCACGCCTGGCAAAAAAGATATTTACTGGGCTGGAGAGATGGTTTAGTGTTTAAAGCGTCTGCCTGCAAAGCCTAAGGACCCAGGTTCAATTCTCCAGGTCCCACATAAGTCTGATACACAAGGTGGTGCATGCATCTGGAGTTCGTTTGCAGTGACTGCAGGCCCTGGCACCCCCATTCTCACTCATTATCTCTCTCTCTCCCTCTGTATCTAATACGTAAGTAAAAATAAATCTTTAAAAATATTTTTATTTATTTAGTTATTTGCAAGCAGAGTGGGAAAGAGAGAGAAAAGAGATAGATGGAGAAGGGGTGTGCCTCCAGGGGCTTCAAATGAACTCCAGATGCATGTGTCACTTTGTGCATATAGCTTTACGTGGGTGCTGGGGAACTGAATTCAGGTTGTTAGGCTTTGCAGGCAAGAGTTTTGAGACCCTACCTCAAAACAAACAAACAAGACAGCCCCTGTGTAACAGGCAGACAGGTCCTTTAGAACCAAGGTTGAGCATGGCACTTCTGCTCAGGGCTCTTGTCTTGCTCAAATTAAACCCAAAGGCCTTGCTGAGCCCCTATGGTGCTGGGTGATTGGGCACTGGCCACGTGGGCCATCACCTCTACAGGTAAACCCTCTTCCCCCAGCCTTCTCTGAACACAAGGTTCCAATGTGGCCGGCGGCTCTTCCCGCTCAGTTCATTCGACTCAAATGTGTCCCTTCATCCAAGAGGGCTTGCTGATCACTCTGTCTAAATCGGCACTGCCCCCTATTCCTATCTGCTCATTTTGCTTTTTTCTGGCCTGTAACAGATCTGTTAACCTGTTTACCTTGTCTTCCCACACTTAAGCCCCATCACAGAAGGGTTGTTCCTGGGACAGGACATGGTACACAGAAGATCAGTAAATAGGAAAACCTGGGGCTAGAGAGATGGCTTAGCAGTTAAGGCGATTGCCTGCAAAGCCTATGGACCCAGGTTTGATTCCCCAGGACCCACATAAGCCAGATGCACAAGGGGTGCATACATCTGGAGTTTGCAGTGGCTAGAGGCCCTGGCGTGCCCATTCTCTCTCTCCTTATTTCTGTCTCTCTCTCTCAAATAAATAAGTGAAAATATATTTTTTTAAAATAGGAAAACCCCGAGACTACATAGTGAATTCCAGGTCAGTCTGAGCTACAGTGAGATACCTCAAAAAACAAAAAACAAAAAAAAAAAAAAAAAAAGGAAACCCTCCTCAGCACAAGGAAGGTGTTACAGGAAGCCGCAGAATGCTGGTATCTTGCCCGAGGGCAGTGCTCATCACACCATATCCCCACCTGCTAGAACTGAGTGGCTTGGGGTCACAGATGGACGATCACAAGAGGGTGGCCTGCCCTGGACATTCCATTGTTGTTGCTTTTTTTTTCCTTTAAGACTTTAAGGCTGGAGAAATGGCTTAGTGGTTAAGGCACTTGCCTGAAAAGCCAAAGGACCCTGGTTCAATTCCTCAGGACCCATGTAAGTCAGATGCACAAAGTGGTATATGCATGTGGAGTTTGTTTGAAGCAGCTGGAGGCCCCGGCATGCCTATTCTCTCATTCTCTCCCCGCCCCCTCATTCTCTCACTCATAAATAAATAAAAAAATTTTTAAAAGACTTGAGTGGGGTGGGTGTGGTGGCACACACCTTTAATCCCAGCACTTGGGAGGCAGAGGATTGCCATGAGTTCGAGGTCACCCTAAGATTACATAGTGAATTCCAGGTCAGCCTGAGCTAGAGTGAGACCTTCCTAGAAAACAACAACAACAAAAAAAGACAGAGGGCTGGAGAGATGGCTTAGTGGTTAAGTCACTTGCCTACAAAGCCAAATGACCTAGGTTCAATTCCCCAGGACCCATGCAAGTCAGATGCACAAGGTGGTACATGCGTCTGGAGTTTGTTTGCAGTGGCTGGAGGCCCTGGAGTGCCTATTCTCTATCTCCCTCCCTCTCAGTCTCAAATAAATAAATAAAAATAAAATATTTTTTTAGGGCTGGAGAGATGGCTTAGTGGTTAAGGCACATGCCTGCGAAGCCTAAGGACCCCCAGTTCGATTCTCCAGGTCCCACGTAAGCCAGATGCACAAGGGGGAGCATACTTCTGGAGTTCAATGAATGGAGTTCATTTGCAGTGGCTGGAGGCCCTGGCACAACCTTTCTCCCTCTCTCTCTTTCCCTCTGTCTCTAATAAATAAATAAGTAAATAAATAAATAAATAAATTTTAAAAAATATATATTTAAAAAAAAACTTAGAGAAACTTTACTACATTAAGGAAAGATGAAGAAGCAGAGAGCTTCCACCATGAGGGAGGCGAGAGGGGGGTAAAACCCTCGTGGGAGTAGGGGTTCCCTCGTCCCCTCCCACATCAGGATGAGCAGCCCTCCACTGGCTTTGAACACAGCTGAGTGAGTTTCCCTCCTGCTTCCTCCACACTGTGCTGGGGATCAGATGAAATAATCATCCAAAAGGAGGG
Organism: Orientallactaga sibirica; assembly: GCA_036365145.1. Lineage (NCBI taxonomy): Eukaryota > Metazoa > Chordata > Mammalia > Rodentia > Dipodidae > Orientallactaga > Orientallactaga sibirica. The sequence continues at coordinate 8,006,196 of JAEOAD010000013.1, forward strand.
AGCAGCCACAGCCCAGGACACCCCAGGCTCTGGGCCTCCAAACTAGGAGACAACAGAGGCTGAGAAGGAAGGAAATGCAGGTCTCAGGCTTCTCTGCATGGTGGGGAGGCCAGGAGAACTCACACTGCGGTGTCCTGAGCAGCCCTGCCTCCCACACATGGAGGCCTGGCCTGTGTAGGGCAGGGTCATTAGCAGAAGTTGCCCTCCCCTCTGGAGAGCTCTCAGACCTTGTCCCAGTTTCAACACCAGCCCTGGTTGGCCTCACTCATCACCCATTTATGCGGCTGACTCAGAGCTGGCCACACACAGCCACCTGCTACCTCACCTGGAAGGCTGACTTCACCATGTCTAGGCCAGGACCCTCTTGCCAAAGTTGGGCAAGTTTAAATTCAGCAATGTCGAACTGCCCTCAATGAACTATGTCCCTTAAAGACAGCTTGGGGCAGGCATAATACAGGCCAGGTCTCCAGCTAGGATCATGGCAAGGAGGGAAAGAATGGGAGGGTTCATTGGTGCCACTGGACTTGGTGTCACTAAAAAAGGATGCCCAGGGTCTAGGGCAGTGGGTTTGGACACCTGCTACCTGTGCAGCACCTGTCTGGCACGTTCACTCTCAAAGCTTGCCTACCTGCTGCAGGGTCTGCCTCAGTGAGCACAGTGAAGTCGATGACACGAGAGGTGAAGTCGAAGGCTGTCTGCTGGCCGTTGTGGACCACTGAGATGCAGTGGCGGTCCCCGTAACTGGCACGTGGCATGCCGCCCTGGAAGATGGTGAAGGGCAACCTGCAGACACAGGTGGGAGGTGGGCTGGGGCTCCTGCACAACCTCGGACAGCAGCAAGCTGAGCCGGTGGCTGGGACCAGCCTCTGTGGCAGGGCCTCGGAGAGGGGGTGGGCAGAAGGGAGGCCAGGTTCAGGGTGACCGGAAGGGGCAGGATAGAGCCCCATCTCTTCCCAACTGCAACAGCCTAGGAGAACTTGGGGATGAGATGGGGCATCAGGGGCATCTGAGTCTTTGCAGCACCCCACTTCTTCAGAGTGACTCCCTATATCTACCACCACATCAGGCCTCCCTTCTGAGGAAATGAAACTGTGACTGACAGTGTAAAATCCTGATGGACATCAAACGGCTGGGAAGTTAGGAGGAGTGGAAATGGAGCCACTGGGAGGTAGAAATGGCAAATCCGCCTTCTCTCCCTTCCTGAGTCCGAGACCCCTGATGGTTCTCAGGAGGTGTCATACACCCAAGACAGACCCAGACGGTCTTCCCAGCCTCCCTGTGGCAAGTGGGAAGGACAAGCACCAGTCCTTACCCCTGCTTGGTGGTCAGCCAGAAGATCTTGGTAATAGCTTTGCAAGGAAAGGGACCTAAAAGAAAACGTGCTAGCTTGGTCTCCCATTCTTATAGACATGTGTGGGTCCCCAGAGACACAGATGCCTCATGTCTACACCCACAAGTGGACGTGTGCTGAGGAAGCTGGCTCCAAGCAGTTCCCCGAGGATGATCCACCGTAAACATCAGAGAACCGCGTGTGCAGCTTTGGACAAGCCCTGAGCCCCTCTGGGCCCAGGTTTTACGTCTGTGAGTCAGATATCCTACGCCCAAGTCCAGGAAAGAACAAAGGTTCTCCTCGGGTGAAAGACGAAGCCAGGCCCTACTGGGCAGGTAGAACACTGACCGTAAGGTATGGAGCTGTGCAGGGGCTCTGGGTGCTGGGTGTCACTTGATACGGGCCACTGGCAGTGGCTGCCATCAGAGTGGCAGGTGACAATCAGGCGTCCATCACGCTGCCAGCTGACATTCTCCAGTTGCTTCAGGGAAGGAGAGGAAAGAGCAAGGGCTAAGATCAGGGAAGTATCCCTTATGCCCACAGCCTGTGCCCTGGCACAGGGCATATATGCTACATGGGGCCTGAGAGAGTCACTCTCCCGGACACTACCTACCTGGTTGCTAAGGATATGGTGAAGCACACGGCGGTCCTGAAGGTCCCAGATGACAACGAGGCCCCGGCTGTAGCCGATGAGGATCTGGTTGGGGTCACGAGGATGTTCTTGCAGAGCCTCCACCATCTCAAACACTCGCCGGTGGCGGGCCTCTTCTGGCAACCTAAGTGGGGGAATGCACACAGACAAGACAGTAATAAAAAATTCCTGGGACTGGAGAGATGGCTTATCAGTTAAGAGCACTTGCCTGCAAAGCCAAAGGACCTAGGTTCGATTCCCCAGGATCCACGTAAGCCAGAAGCACAAGGAGGTGCATGTGTCTGGCGTTCGTTTGCAGTGGCCAGAGGCCCTGGCACATCCATTCTCTATCTGCCTCTTTCTCCTCTCTCTCAAATAAATAAACAAATAAGATAAAATTTAAAAAAATATCCTGGACCTGGGGAGATGGCTCAGTGGTTGAAGGTGTTCGCTTGCAAAGCCTGCCACAACCCAGGTTTAATTTCCCAGCCACCTACACAAAAGTGGATAGGCATTTGATTGCAGCAGCAAGAGACCTTTGCACATCCACACTTACATGTGTGCATGTGTATGCGAACAAAAAAAATAAATAAAAGAGTCCCAGGGGCTGGCTATGATAATGGGATATGCCTGTAATCCCAGCACTCAAGAAGCTGAGGCAGGAGGATTATGAACCCAACATGGGCTACATACAGAAGACAGCCTGCTTGTACTCTTCCCACTACATATAAAAAACACCAGGGATAAGCCGGGCATGGTGGTGCATGCCTTTAATCCCAGCACTCAGGATGCAGAGGTAGGAGGATTGCTGTGAGTTCAAGGCCACCCTGAGACTACATAGTTAATTCCAGGTCAGCCTGGGGCAGAGTGAGACCCTACCTCGAAAAACCAAACAAAAAAAAAAAAAAAAAACCCCACCAGGGATGCAACAACAAGTAACACAACTATAAAGGCAAGAGGGAAGGTGGGCGTGGCGGTGCACACCTGTAATCCCAGCACTTGGGAGGCTGAGGCAGGAAGACTCCTCCAAGTCTGAGGCCAGTTTGGTCTGCACATTGAGTTCCAGGCCAGGTAAAGTTACATAGTGAGACTGTCTCAAAAAGTCTGAAAAATTGGGCTGGAGAGATAGTTTAGCACTTAAGGCATCTGCCGGCGAAGCCTAAGGATGTCTGTTCAAATCTCCAGGTCCCAATGTAGCCAGACACAGAAGTGACGCAAGCACACAATGTTGCACATGTGCACAAGGGGGTGAGTGCATCTGGAGTTTGTTCACAGTGGCTGAAAGGCCCTGGCATGCCCATTCTCTCTGCCTCTCCCCCCGCTCAAATAATAAATAGTCCGAAAAATTAAAAAAAAAAATAAAGAAAGAACTAGCCGTCATGGTGGCACATGCCTTTAATCCAGCACTGGGGAGGTAGAGCTAGGAGAATCATTGTGAGTTTGAGCTCAACCCAAGAATACATAGTGAATTCCAGGTCAGCCTGGCTACAGTGATACACTACCTTGAAAAACAAAAATAAAAAACAGCCAGGCATGCCTTTAATTCCCAGCACTGGGGAAGCAGAGGTAGAAGGATCACTGTTGAGTTCAAGGCCAGCCTGGAACTACAGAGTGAGTTCCAGATCAGCTTGGGCTAGAGTGAGACACTACTTCAGAAAAAAATCCATATATATATATATATATATATATATATATATATATATATATATATATATATATTGCTTTTTTGTTTGTTTTGGTTTTTCTAGATAGGGTTTCACTCTAGCCTAGGCTGACTTGGAATTCATTATATAGTCTCAGGGTGGCTGTGAACTCACTGTGATCCTCCTACCTGATCTGCCTCCTGAGTGCTGGGATTAAAGGAGTGTGCCACCACGCCCAGCTGTTTTTTTATTCACCTTTAATCTTTTATTTATTTGAGGGGGGGGTGCAGATAGAGAGACTGGGCAGGCCAGGGCCTCTAGCCACTGCAAACGAACTCCAGATGCATGTGCTCCCTTGTGCATCTGGCTTATGTGGGTCCTGGGGAATTGAACCAGGGTCCTTAGGCTTTGTAGGCAAATGCTTTAACCACTAAGCCATTTCCCCAGCCTGCTCAGGTGTTTTTTGAGGTAGTGGATCACTCTGGCCAGGGTGACCTGTAATTCACTATGTAGTCTCAGGATGGTCTTGAACTTTTGGCAATCCTCATACCTCCGCCCTCCAAGTGTTGGGATTAAAGGCATATTTCCCCACACCTTGTTTGGAGTTTGTTTATTTGGGTGGGGGGGGGGATGGAGAATGGATGCATCAGGGCCTCTAGCTACTGCAAATGAACTCCAAATGCATGTGCCACCTTGTGCATCTAGCTTCTGGGGGAATTAAACCTGGGTTCTTTACAGGCCAAGTGGCATAACCCCTAAGCCATCTCTCCAGCCCTTTTTGTTTTTCTTTGAAACAGGGTCTTGCTGTATGTAGCACAGGCTGACCTGGAACTCACTATGTTGTCTCAGGGTGGCACTGGACTTACAGCATCCTCTTACCTCTGCCTCCCAAGTGCTGGGATTAAAAGCATGTGCCATCACACCTGGCTGTTTTTTTTCCCCCAACATTTTTAGTTTTATTTATTTATTTGAGAGAGAGAAAGACACAAAGAGAAAGAGAGAGAATGGGTACACCAGGGCCTCTAGCCACTGCAAATGAATTCCAGAAGCATGCACCACCTTGTGCATCTGGCTTATGGGGGTCCTGGAGAATCGAACCAAGGTCTTTTGGCTTTGCAGGCAAGCACCTTAATTGCTAAGCCATCTCTCTAGCCCCATTTTTCTTTTTTTTTTTTTTAAGACAAGGTTTTCCTGTGTGTCCCAGGCTGGCCTTAAACTTGCACTAATCCCCCTGCCTCAACTTGAATACTTGGATTATAGTCATGCACCACTGTGTTCAGCAAAAAGCACACCCCCTCCCCAGTTCTGCGCTTTTTGAGAACAGGGTCTTATGCAGCCAAGGCTAGCTTTGAACTTGCTATGTAGCTGCGGATGACTTTGAACTTCTGATTTTACTGTCTCTACCCTCCAAGTACTGAGATTACAGGTGGGCATCATCATGCCCTTTTATGCAATGCTGAAGATGCAACCCAGGGCTTTGTGTATGTGAGGCAAGTGTTCTACCAACTGAGCAGTGTCCTGAAAAGGGTATTCTTGTATGTGTGTGTGCACGCACGTGTGTGCAGATGCATGTGCCCTGTGCAGAGGCTAAAGGAATATGGGTTTCTCTACCGCTCTTCTGCCTTATTTCCCATGAGACAGTCTCTCACTGAACTTGGAACTCTTACTGTTTTTGGTTAGACTGGGTGACCAGCAATCTTATTTATGCCCCACTCAGCAGTATATATATATATACACATATATATACATATATACACACATATATACGCACATATATAAATAATACATACATACATACATACATATATATATATTTTTTTTTTCGAGGTAGGGTCTCACCCTAGCCCAGGGTGGCCTTGAACTCATGGCGATCCTCCTACCTCTGCTGGGATTAAAGGCGTGTGCCACCATGCCTGGCTCACAGCCAACTTTTTATGTGGGTACTGTGCATCAAGCTAGGCCCTCACGCTTGCATAGCAAGCACTCTTATCAATACAAAGCACATGTTTATAGGGATTAAAATAGTTGGAAAATTAGATGATCTCCCATTTTTTAGGGAGCGGGGAGGGAAGAGAAAGGCACTGAGGGTGGAACCCAGGCCAGCACTTTCTACATACTACAAAAGCACTACAGATATCACTGAGCTACAGCTCCAGCTCTTGTTTTGTTTTTTTTTTTTTAATTTTTTTTAAATATAGAATGCGGGCTGGAGAAATGGCTTAGCAGTTAAGGTGTATGCCTGCGAAGCCTAAGGACCCCGGTTCAATTCTCCAGGTGCCACATAAGACAGATGCACATGGTGGCGCATGCATCTGGAATTCGTTTGCAGTGGCTAGAGGCCCTGGCACACACACACATACACTCTGTCTCAAATAAATAAATAAATACAAATCTTTAAATATAGAATGCTTCACAAATTTGCATATCATCCTTGTGCAGGGGCCACATTAATCTCTGTAGCGTTCCAGTTTTAGTATACATGATGCCACCATGAGTATCAGCCCCAGCCTCCTGAGTGCTGGAATTACATGGTTGATGCTCAGCACTACACATACACACACAAAACAGACCCTATGCATCTAAACCTGTATCTTTTGTAGTATTTCTCCCAAAGGATACAGACCTTATCAATCATTCGACTTAAGGATGGATTAAAAACCCAGGTTAAGGGCTGGAGAGATGGTTTAGCAGGTAAGGCACTTGCCTGTGAAGCCTAAAGACTTAGGTTTGACTCCCCAGTACCCACACAATCCAGATGCACAGGGTGACACATGTGTCTGGAGTTCATTTGCAATGGCTGGAGCTCTGGTGTGCCCATTCTTTCTCTAATAAAATATTTTTTAAAACAAAACAAAACAAAACCTAGGTAAACCAGGCATGGCGGTGTGCATCTGTAATCTAGCATTTAGGAGGTGGAACTCAAAGGGTCAGGATTGTTTAAAGCCAGCCTCAGGTATATGGCAAATTTGAGTCCAACCTGGTCTGTGTGAAAGCTTGTGGCAAAACCCCATAAAATTAAAATAGAAGCCGGGCGTGGTGGCGCACGCCTTTAATCCCAGCACTCGGGAGGCAGAGGTAGGAGGATCGCCGTGAGTTCGAGGCCACCCTGAGACTACGTAGTGAATTCCAGGTCAGCCTGGGCCAGAGTGAGACCCTACCTCGAAAAACCAAAAAAAAAAAAAAAAAATTAAAATTAAAATTAAAATAGAATAAATAATACATAAAACGATGAAATCAGACTAAAAAGAGAATGAAGACGGATTAGTAGACGGAGTTCCCAGGCATTCTCGCCTCTCCCTGACTAAGCTGTGGCCAGCTGACCAGAGTGAGGCTACACTTTGGCAGGGCCACTCATGGAGGAACAGGTCCTCCCAATGTCCTGTCCATAGGCCTGGCCCTGGCTGAGCTCCAGCCATCCTGCATTTTGCTATACTCTGACCTTAGGCATGCTGTCCCAGCCCAGTCCTGCCCTGCCCTGCCCTGCCAAGCAGGAAAAACATAGGGTTTGTATTCTGTGGGACCCCACCCCACCCCAAATAAGATCCCTCCCAACTCAGGAATGTCCCAGCTGGATGAATGGGCCCTGCTTCTTCCTCACTTGAAGACAAGGAGAGCCCAGAGCTGTGTGTCCCGAGCCTAGTCTACAGCCCTGCAGGGCAGGGTCCCAGCACCCTGGCTTCCTCCCTTGGAACTGCAGCACATTCCACCACGTCTAACCTGGCCCCAACAGTTCTAGCCAAACCCTTTCATCTCCCCCTCTACCCCCAAAACAGCTCTGACTCCCTCTATGGTAGAACCCGTCCTCAAGTGGCAAAGCCTCTGGGATGGTCTTGGCACAACTCTAGGCTGTGGCTGCCTGGGCTTTTCAGCCACAGAAAGGGCATGTGAATGGAAGCTGGCCCAGCCGATGCCCACTGTGGAGCTCTTGGGACCTTGACACTTGTGGTCTCCGTGCAAAGGACACTGGAATAAAAAGGAGTTGCTGACATTACACTGTCATCTTGTGCCTCACCTTTATTTTAATTTATTTTAATTTAATTTATTTGACAGAGAGAGAGAGAGAGAGAATGGGCACACCAGAGCCTCTAGCCACTGCAAACGAACTCCAGACACATGTGCCCCCTTGGGCATCTGGCTAACGTGGGTCCTGGGGAATTGAACCTGGGTCCTTTGGCTTTGCAGGCAAATGCCTTAAGTGCTAAGCCATACCTCCAGCCCCTATTTAATTTTCAATTTTATTGACAGAGTGAGAGAAAGAGGAAGGAGAAAGCTGGGTGTGGTGGCACATGCCTTTAATCCCAGCACTCAGGAGGCAGAAGTAGGAAGCTCACCATGAGTTCAAGGCCACCCTGAGAATACATAGTGAATTCCAGGTCAGCTTGAGCTAGAGTGAAACCCAAAGAGGAAGGAGAATGGGCATGCCAGAGCCTTCAACCACTGCAGATGAACTCCAGATGCATGTGCCCCCTCGTGCAACTGGCTTATATGGGTCTTGGGGAAATCAAACCAGGGTCCTTAAGCTTCGCAGGCAAACACCTTAAGCTCTAAGCCATTTCCCCAGCCTATTTTTATTTTATTTTTTGGTTTTTCAAGGTAGGGTCCCACTCTAACCTGGAATTCACTTGGTATTCAATCAAAGGTATAGCAATCCTCCTACCTCTGCCTTCCTGAGTGCTGGGATTAAAGGTCTGTGTCACCATGCCTGGCTCAATTTTTATTTTATGTTTTACCTTTTTTTTTTTTCCCTGAGGTAGGGTCTCACTCTAGCTCAGGCTGACCTGGAATTCACTATGTAGTGTCAGGGTGGCCTCAAACAGCGATCCTCCTACCCCTGCCTCCTGAGTGCTGGGATTAAAGGCATGTACTATCATGCCCAGCTCCCTTACCTTTAAATGAGGTGACAAATTACCCCTAAGACCTCTTTGTAGTAATATATATGTTAGTAATATATGGGGTGAGAGATTCTCAATCGTGGACCAAGTGGAAAGCTGACATCTTTCTTTCTATCCTCATAGACTGTGGGACAGAAACAATAAACTGAGCCATAACTGGGGCCAAAGGGAAGACGGGTTGATCCACGTGAGGTGTCAGGAAGCTCACCACTGCAGCACGGCATCAGAGCTGATGGTCCTGTCATCCAGCAGGCGGAAGCCCGGCAGCTGTACCACAAACACATTGCCACTCTCAGTCCCCAGGTAGAGCAGCTCTCGGGAGGAGTGAGGCAGGACCATGGTGATCTGTGTGGCACTGGGGGCAGCCCTGCCAATGGAGAGAGCTGTCAGCTGGCTGTTGTCTGAGCAGGGACCACCCTGGGGCAGGATGCCCAGCTCCTGGCTGTCTTCCCCAACCCCAGGGCCTTTATCATCTCCAGAGCCTCTCAGGCTGGAACAAACTCAGTTATTTTCTGCCAAGGCAAGAAATGAAGGTAAGAAGAGTGTCTCAGACCCTTGCACAGTGTGGCTCTGAGCATGAGAGGCTCCAACACATGCCAGGCACTGCCAAGGGTGCAAGGGGGCACTCAGGATGAGCCCACTCTGGAGTTGGGAGCAAGGGTAGAGCTGGGCTGGAAGAGAAAGGGGAACTCCATTGTCCTCACCCTGGGGGGCCACGCAGTACAAAGCTCTCTTCTTCCTGCAGCTCGGACACCCCACCCTTGACCTTCAGGCTCCACAGGTGCAGGCTGTTGTCATCCAGCAGGGTGACCAGCTGGCACTAGGAAGAGAATGGGGATACCAGAGTGTTGTTTCATTAGACGCAGAGAGCCAACCTTCTCCAATGCCTTCACGCCCTAGGGCAGCCCAGCCTGTTTCAAGGAACCCCAGGGCCAAAAGTCCCCTGCAGGGGAAAAGGGAATAGCTCCTTGTCACAGACTGGAAAGATGACTCTGCTGGGTACCATGCTTGCCACACAAGCTTAAAGACCCACGTTCAGATCCCCAGCACCCACATATGTGCTGGGTGAGGTGGTGTGTGCCTGTAAAGAGGAAAAGACAAGGATTTCCAGAGCAAGCCGGCTAGCTCCACTAACTGAGTGGGTGAACTCAGGGTTCAGCGAGAGACCCTGTGCCTCAGTAAGGTGGAGAGCAACTGAGGAAGACCCAGTGTCATACACATATGCACCCCCACACATGTGAATCCACATACATACATACATGCACAGCATACACAAGAGAAAAAAGAAGAGAGGGGCAGTGAGGAGGCCCTGTCCTCCTCCATCACCTCCTCAGGCCAAGCACTCACCTGGCCAGGCAGGAAGTGGATCTGTATCACCGCGTTGTTCTCCCGGTGGAGCCCCATAAACTCCACCCCTGGGGCGCCGAAGCTAGGAGAAAGCTCAGGAAAACCTCAGAAAGTTGGACACCCCACCCACCCTCAGTGGCAGGCTTTATGGCCCAGCGGGCAAGAAGTGCACACAGGAAAGGGCCCACCTGTCTGGGGCATTCAGCCAGTGACCGGACCCTTAGAAGAAATTCCCCAGTTGGGCAGGCAAGGGGCAATTTTCCAGAAAGGTAAAGAAAGTATTATCCCGACAACTGTTAGGCCACCCCCTTCCATGGTAACAGGAGCTATGAAAGATAAGACTCACTGGCTCTCACCTGGTGGCACCTGTAAGAACATGGGGGAGGGGGGAGTGAGGCATCCCTAGCAACCTTATTAGCCTGAGTCTTGGCACCAGGGATTGGCAACCAGGATATGACCATGGCTGGCAATGATTAACCAGCTGGGGATCACAGGTTGGGCTGTAGCAGGGCCTGGGTGTACGCTAGCCCAAACACTTGGCACCTGTACCCTCACCCATGCTGTGACATAGGGAGTGGGGTCATTAGGGAGGAGGTACCAGCTGAGCTCTTGCCTCTCAACTCTCCTAGGACCCTGAGACAGAGGGTACAGATCAGAGAGCAGAGGTTTGTCTAGGACTCAGGGCCAAGCCCAGACTAGCGAGGAGTCAACGGGGCAAGTCTTCTGGAATGACAGGCTTGCCTCTGAAACCCCAGCCCCCAGCCCCCTAGGACCAGTGCTTTTGACAAAAAGATCACCCAACTGGACAATGTCTAGTCACAGACCAGGGAGGGCTTGTCCCTACCAAGCAACGTCCATTCCCTTCTCAGGGGAGTGTGGGGCTGCTTCCCCCACTCCACTTGTGTACAGAGCCCAGGGCCAGTCCACTCCAGCCTTTCATGGAGAAAAAGGGTAAACAAACACAAGTGCCTCCTCCCACTGCCTTCAGGGCAGACTCCTGAGTGGATATCTGGAACCTTCCAAGAGATAAGAGGGGTCATCTAAAGCTTGCTTTCTGTAGGGGAGTGGGTATAATTGAGGGCAGCAAGGGGACAGGGTCCAGGCCTCCCTAGAGGCGATGTGTCACAAGAGCCCCAACGAAGATCTGAAAAGTCTTCCAGGCTCCTGACCCACTGGCCACTCGGGTACACAATGATAGGACACAGCCATCAGGCCCTTCTCTGGGACCTCCTGCCCTCAGTACAGGTCCCCTCCCAAACAGGTGTCTGGACCCCCACTCAGTCAAGACAGAAGGAGACGCTAAGGCCAAGCTAATCTCCTCTGGGTACGGTGCCAGCCACGCAGGGCCCCACAATCCCTACAGCCTGATTCTGGAACCTCCAGCTGTAGGTGAGGAAGGGAAAGTGAGTTTCCAGAGAAGATGAAATAAACCCTCCCTTCCTCCTCTAAAGAACACAGTCTGCCGTGTATCCCACCTGCCCACGAGCAAGCAGGGAAAGGCAGACCTCCAAATCTCACCCGACCCTTGCCCCTCCGGTGGCGGCGCTGGAAGGATACAGCTTGACAGCTCCAGAGCGGGTGCCGATGGCCAGGATGCGCAACGACGGACTGTAGCCGAGGGCGCTGGGCTGGTGCGGGAAGCCATGCTCCACCGTCTGCAAGGAGAGCCATGCAGGTGAGGCAGAGGCTGGGGCTGGGCAGGCGGTGGCACCACAGCCCAGAGCCAGCTCAGCAGAAGACGGGCATTTTGGACCTTAGGTTCTCCCCAGACTCTGGAAGTGTTTAGGCTGAATCCACTTGCTACCTGCCCATCCCTGCCGTCCTACACGGCCATCCCTGCAACTCACCGTCCCTGACATCATGCAGGCCGGGAATGTGCGCTCCTGCCAAGAGCACCTTGGATGACACACCAGTCCCCCAGCCCTGTAGCTAGGAGGTGTTAGGACATGTAGGGAGGATCCCCTGGAGACACTGGCCCCTCAGGAAAGAAGCTTAGAGTTGCCACAGTTCCAGGTCCACTCCGTAGCTTGAGGGCATCCCAGCATCTCTGCCTGGCTCTGAACTCTAGGGTCTCTCATCACCGCCTTCTCATCTGAGTTCTGGAGTATTGTTACAGGTACATGATTTTGTTCTTTTTGTTTAAGGCGAACAAAAGGTTTTGCCAAGCCGGGTGTGGTGGCACACGCCTTTAATCCCAGCACTCGGGAGGCAGAGGTAGGAGGATCACCGAGAGTTCGAGGCCACCCTGAGATTACATAGCAAATTCCAGGTCAGCCTGAGCCAGAGTGAGACCCTACCTCGAAAAACCAAAAAAAAAAAAAAAAAAAAAAAGGTTTTGCCACATAGCCCAGGCTGGCCTCAAATTCGTGGCAATCCTCCTGCCTCAGCCCCCTGTATTCATTCCTTATTGCAGAAGTAATACCTATATACTGTAGAAAACTTGAATACATGGGAAAAAATCTAGCCAGGCTTGATAGTCACACGCCTTTAATCTCAGCACTTGGGAGGTGGAGACAGAAGAATCGCTGTGAGTTCGAGGCCAGCCTGAGATTACATAGTGAATTCCAGGTCAGCCTGGGCTAGAGCAAGACCCTACCTTAAAAAAAAGAAAAAGATGTGTACTGAACTGCTGTGGAAGGAGTGTGGTGTCTGTTCAGGTGAAGGGTCCCCTGACCTGTCCTGTCCTTAAGAGTCAAAACCTCACCCAACAGCACCCTCTCGTTTCATGGACCTTGCATGACCTTTGATCAGAATTCCTTTAAGGTGTTGGATATTGTATAGATGAAGTGATTTGTCCCGCTAGCTGCTATCAACCTCTGATGTGTTTTTATAGTGATTGAGAAGGCAGGGCAAAAAAATGGAGCACTTCTCTTAGTAATTACAATTGAACTCTCCAGTAGTATTTAGTCCTTAAAAGAGACTTTTAAAAAGTTCCCGGGCTTACTGGTAAGCTTCTTTCCACCTGATGACTGGTCTGGCCATTTCCTAGTTTCGTATCTTTTGTTCACTAGAAATTCTGCGGAGTGGCTCATGACCATGAGATGCAGAGGTTTCATTACAATCCCTTTTCTGAATGTGGTACAGATGCTTGCTACTGGCAGGAAAGGAGTAGATGGTGAGTGAAGCTCCCATTATGGGTGTTGGGAGCCATTTCCTACAGTCCAGAAGAGCATGTCAGTGCAGGAAACAGGCTGCCTGGGGGCCACAGTGTCTCCTGACAGGATCTCAAGCCACCTCTGAGCCCTAATGGTGTTATCTGAGCCAACCAAGGCAAGCTTGAATGGTTAGAAATAAGAGAGTCTTGGTTAGACTAAAGACTGTTCTGGGCACCAAAAACCTGAATAAGTTATCAGACCTTGAGCCACATACTTCTCTTGAAAGTATGAGCGTCCCCCTCCCTCCCAAGTGTGGGACCGTTACTAGGAAGAGAACTGAGACAAACGTGAAGAGGTTTAATGCTGTGCTGTACTGGAAACCTGAAGGTTTGCAGCAGATCTAAGTTCCAACTCATTGCAATTTTGATTATAATTGTGAACTTCTCAAAGTGCACATGAATCAAGCTTTAATATACTTTATGATGGGTGGATGAGGCTGTCCATTGTACCATTTCTCTGGATTCTCAGGCACGGTTTGGCAGTGTAAGAACTCTGTATCATTAACAAATTCAATAAAAAGTAAATATATAGAAAAAAAAGAAAGAAAGAAGAAAAAAAAAGTCATCCTTAACTACATAGCAAATTTGAGGGCCGTCTGGGCTACAAGAGACTCTTTCAAGAAACAAGGGGCTTGGGAGATGGCACACGGTGGTTAAAAGCACTTGCTTGCAAAACCTGCTGATCCAAGTTCAATTACCCAGCACCCATGTAAAGGCAGACGCAAAGTGGCATATCTACACAGTACATATGTACTTGCACAAATAAATTGAAAACAAATAAAAACAAAACAAAAAAAGTTACCAATATTCCTGTAACTGGAAGAAACTCTTGCTAGCTTCTTGGCACTTAGCCTTTGTCTCTCTGCAGTATATATGCACCTTTTTTGTTTTTAGTTTTTCGAGGTAGGGTCTCACTAAAGCCCAGGCTGAGCTGGAATTCACTATGCAGTCTCAGAGTGGCCTTGAACTCACTGTGATCCTCCTACCTCTGCTTCCCAAGTGCTGGGATTAAAGGCGTGTGCCACCATGCCTGGCAACTCTCAAATATTTTTATTAAAAAAAACAAAAAACAGGGAGCCGGGTGTGGTGGCACACATCTTTAATCCCAGCACTCGGGAGGCAGAGTTAGGAGGATCACTGTGAGTTTGAGGCCAGCCTGAGACTGCATAGTGAATTCCAGCTCAGCCTGGGCCAGAGTGAGACCCTACCTTGAAAAACAAAAACAAACAAACAAAAAAACCATGGCTGGAGAGATGCAGTTAAGGCATTTGCCTGCAAAGCCAAAGGACCCAGATTTGATTCCCCAGGACCCACGTAAGCCAGATGCACAAGGGGTACATGTGTCTGGAGTTCATTTGCAGTGGCTAGAGGCCCTGGCATGCCCATTCTCTGTCTCTCTTCTCTTTCTCTCTCTCTCTGCTTGCAAATAAATAAATAAAATAATTTAAAAAACCCAGATGTGACCAACATCACACCACACAGATATTCTCATGCATTTTCACACATGTAGCTCTACTGCCTGTTTTTCATTCAAATGTTGAAAGGACATTTTTGGGTGTATATGGGTGAGTTCACGTGTGAGTGCTGATGTGTGCTTGCTATGGCACACACAGGGAGATCAGAGGACAACTTCTTTGCCGTCCTTCCAGCTCGTTGGAGGAAGGCTCTTTCCATGTCGTTCACAGCGGCCTTCGCTAGGCTAGCTGCCTGGCAGACTAGCACGAGGTTCTCCTGGGTGTGCCTCCCTGAGCCCTCACTGCAGGCACACTGGGATTCTACGACACCCACCAGTGTCTGGCTTTTTATGTGGGTTCTGGGGATCCCAACTCAGGTCCTGGAGCTTGCACAGCAAGCACTTTATCTACTGCACTGCTCTGTACCCCCCACTGTGGTTTTAAAATGACTGAACAGATGGAGAATGCGCCAGAGGTGGAGCAACCTCACTAACAGGGCCTCTGCTGTGACACTTAGTCTGATTTTAGAACTTCTGCAACACCAGCTGCACTGGAGACCAGGACCAAACTCCTGTCCCTGTCTGCAGTTCTGGGTGTTTCCTGAGGCAGGCGTCTAAGAAGCAGCTGGCTGGAAGGGTATGCATGTAAACAGGCCAAATCCAAAGCATCTTCCAAAAGGTCTGAAGTTCTGCTTCTCAACTAGCCTATGCCCACCCCAGGGGGGCAACGATCCTAGCCAGACCTGGGTTAGAGCAGAACCTTATAGGCTTTTCTCCCCACAGGTAAGGTCTCACTCTAGACCAGGCTGACCTGGAATTCTGGGTGGCCTCGAAGTCATAGCGATCCTCCTACCTCTGCCTCCCGAGTGCTGGGATTAAAGGTGTGCACCACCATGCCCTGCCCTTACAGGCTTTTAAAAACAAAATTTAGCCAGGCATGGTGGCGCACGCCTCTAATCCCAGCACTCGGGAGGCAGAAGTAGGAGGATCACCGTGAGTTCGAGGCCACCCTGAGACTACATAGTGAATTCCAGGTCAGCTTGAGCTAGAGTGAGATCCTACCTTGAAAAACCAAAAACAACAAACACATACACACACACACAAATAAACCAAAATTTCTTTGTTTTGGTTTTTTGAGGTAGGGTCTCACTCTAGCCAAGGCTGACCTAGAATTCATTATGTAGCCTCAGCATGGCCTCGAACTCACGGAGATCCTACCTCTGCCTCCTGAATGCTGAGATTAAAGGTATGCACCACCATGCCCGGCCTGGGCTTCTTTTCTAAACCATGGCGACTCTGCCCTGCAGAGCGAGGCTCAGCAAGGAGGCAGGCTCCCAGGCTCAGGGTTCTCCTGCCAGCCTTACTGAGCAGCCCTAGCAGGGCTGTGAGCAGCAGAAAGCGATGACCCTGGCTAGCGACAGCAGGCATGGCAAACTTGAGGCCCACACCTCCCTGCCAGTCCAGCCTAGCCCAGCTCAGTCCAGGGCTTCATCAAAGGAAGTCAGGCTGGGAGGAAAACGCTAACGAATGTCTCCTTGGGCAAGGCAGGAATACAGTCTGCTCTGCAGATGGTGGTACCTGGATGGAACAGCCAGGGAGAGAGAGAAAACCCAGCGGGAGCCCCCAGTCAGCCCAGGTCCCTGTTCAGCTATGTGAAAAATGCAGGGCCTGGAAAAGTCCTGGGTAGATAGCTGAGTGTCTGGAATGTAAACATTTCCTAGGAAAAGGAGGGCAGAGAATGGACAGGCTGAGTGGGTCAAGCTCCCCCAGGGGCCTGGCTAGGCCTCAGCCAGCTCCAGGTTGCTGAGGCCCCAGGAAGTCAGCTGCCAGAGCCCAGGAGAAATTTCTGACACAGTAGCATTCTTCCCATTATCACCACCACCAGCACCAGCAGCAGCTGAAGGCAAGGGCTTCTGGAACGTGGCATGTGTAGGGTTCTGGAGCAAATGACTTCAGAAGCCTGGGGGGCCAGAAGAAGGTCTCATTCTGAGTTGCCCGTGACATTAGCAATGAAGTGAGTAGCCACTGGTCACTTGCCATGTGATAAGGGCTCTAGCAAGGAGCTGATTTTTAACTTTTCCTCAATTAATTTAGACGTAAGAATGGATATATAAACTAGGTGTGGTGGTACATGCCTGTAATTTTGGCACTTGTAAGGTGAAGACAAGAGGATCAGGAGTTCAAGCCAGACTTAACTACCACACTGAGTCCCAAACTAGCGTGGGTTACGCGAGACACACTCTCACAAAAACAGAAATTAAAAAAAAAAAAAGAAAGAAAAGAAAAAACTTTAGATAAGCAGGTCAGTTACTGGAAAACTTTCAAGTGTGCCTGGAACAACCTGAAATCCAAAAGGGACAGAGGCTGGACTTGAGCAGGCCCACTTCAGATCTCATGTTTTCAACTGTTAATCTCCTAAACTTTTTCTTTTGTTTTTTGAGGTAGGGTCTTGCTCTAGCCCAGGCTGACCTGGACTAAGGAGTCACAGGCTGGCCTTGAACTCATGGCAATCCTCCCACCTCTGCCTCCCAAGTGATGGAACTAAAGGTGTGTGCATCACACCCAGCTTTCCTGAACTCCACCCCCGCCCTCATCCCCGAGATGTAGTCTCACTCTAGCTCAGGCTGGTCTGGAATTCACTATGTAGTCTGAGGGTAGCCTCGAACTCATGGTGATCCTTCTACCTCTGCCTCCCTGGGATTAAAGGTGTGTGACACCACGCCTGGCTCTCCTGAACTTTTTTTTTGGGGGGGGGAGGGGTTTGAGGTAGAGTATCACTCTGGCTCAAGCGACCTGCAATTCACTATGAAATCTCAGGGTGGCCTTGAACTCACGGTGATCCTCCTACCTTTGTCTCCTGAGTGGTAGGATTAAAGGCGTGCACCACCACGCCTGGCTCCTCACCTGAACTTTTGAAAGGATAAGGTCAAGGGCTGGAGAGTTGGCTCAGCAGTTAAGGTGCTTGCCTGCAAAGCCTAATGACCAGGGTTTGAATCTTCAGTATTCACATAAAGTCAGATGCACAAAGTGGCACAGGCAAAATCTGGAGTTCATTTGTAGCGGCTAGAGGCCCTGAGGTGCCCATTCTGTCTGTTTCTCTTCTTTCTCTTTACTTGAAAGAGAGGAGAAGGA
The DNA here is from genome assembly GCA_036365145.1 of Orientallactaga sibirica. Taxonomy (NCBI): domain Eukaryota; kingdom Metazoa; phylum Chordata; class Mammalia; order Rodentia; family Dipodidae; genus Orientallactaga; species Orientallactaga sibirica. The sequence continues at coordinate 8,023,778 of JAEOAD010000013.1, forward strand.
GAAGGAGAAGAAGAAGAAGGCAGGCATGGTAGCGCACGCCTTTAATCCCAGCACTTGGGAGGCAGAGGTAGGAGGATCACCATGAGTTCGAGGCCACCCTGAGATTACATAGTGAATTCCAGGTCAGCCTGAGCCAGAGTGACACTCTACCTCAAAAAATCAAAAAAGATGGGGCTGGAGAAATGGCTTAGCGGTTAAGGCGTTTGCCTGAGAAGCCAAAGGATCCCAGTTCGATTCTCAAGACCCAAGTAAGCCAGATGCACAAGGGGCACATGCGTCTGGAGTTCGTTTGCAGTGGCTAGAGGCCCTGACGTGCCCATTCTCTCTCTGTCTGCCTCTCTTCTATCTCTCTCTCTGCTTGCAAATAAAATAAATAAATAAATAAATAAATAAATAAACCAAAAAAGAAAAGAAAGAACCAAGTGTTTCCAAAGAACACTGAGGTCAGACTGAGATGTGTTGAAAAGTGCAAAACACACCCGAGTTCAGAGACTTAAAACTAAAGCCGGGCGTGGTGGTGCACACCTTTAATCCCAGCGCTTGGGAGGCAGAGGCAGGAGGATTGCTGTGAGTTCAAGGCCACTTTGAGAATACATAGTTAATTCCAGATCAGCCTGGGCCAGAGAGTGAGACCCTACCTCGAAAAACAAACAAAAGAAAGAAAGAAAGAAAGAAAGAAAGAAAGAAAGAAAGAAAGAAAGAAAAAAGAAAGAGAGAGAAAAGAAAATAGGTCTGCAGCTTTTTGTTTGATTTCAGGCCATGTAATCCCATCAATTCACAGGGAATTTTCCTGTCTTACCAGAGTCCATCCTGCCATAAGTCAGCTTCTGTTCTCTAACCCAGTAGAAGACTAAGAGGGTGGGTATTTCCATTATTTCCTCATTTTCTTTAGGGTCTTGGGGACACTGGTGATCACCTGTCTCTGCCATCCCCTCCCCTGCTCTGCCAAGGCTAGTTTAGAAAAGGGACCCAGAGGAGGAACTGGGATGATCTCGAGTGCTTACTGGCTAAGCTAGTCTAGCTCAACTGTCAAGTTCTAGGTTCACCGGGAGACCCTGTCTCAAAGAACAAAAGTGGAGAGCAAATGACATACATGTGAACACATGCACACACAAGCACACAGGTGTGCGCAATTTTTTTGGGGGGGGGTTTTCAAGGTAGGGTTTCCATCTAGCCCAGGCTAACCTGGAATTCACTCTGTAGTCTCAGGGTGGCCTTGAACTCATGAAGATCCTCCTACCTCTGCCTCCCAAGATTAAAGGCATGCACCACACAGCTAAATTTTTTTTTTTCCAAGTTAGGGTCTCACTCTAAGCTCAGGCTGACCTGGAATTCACTATGTAGTCTGAGGGTAGCCTCGAACTCATGGCGATCCTTCTACCTCTGCCTCCCAAGTGCTGGGATTAAAGGTATGTGACACCACGCCTGACTCTCCTGAACTTTTTTTTTTTTTTTTTTTGGGGTTGAGGTAGAGTATCACTCTAGCTCAAGCTGACCTGCAATTCACTATGAAATCTCAGGGTGGCCTTGAACTCAGGGTGATCCTGCTACCTTTGCCTCCTGAGTAGTCTCAGCATGGCCTTGAACTCATGGCAATGCTCCTACCTCTGCCTCCCAAGTGCTGGGACCAAAGGTTTGCACCACCACGCCCAGCTGTGTGCATAATTTTTTTTTAAAGGCACCCAGTCAGAATCACTAAACCTCAATCCACTTTGCCCTCTGAGCCACACTCCCCAGCTCATCATCAGGTTGAAACCCAGAACTGCTCTGAACAGGCAGTCCTTTGTCCTTGGATGGAACTTGAGGCGTCTCAGGAAGACAATAGTGGCCACCTGACAGTGCCAGGAAGGCTGCCCCCTCCCCACCACTGACTTCCTACTAAGGTTGTCAGATTTCTGGGACCATGGCTCCTTCAAGAGCAAAATAAGGGGCATAAACTGCACTCTAGCAACTCTCTGGACAGGACCCAAGAAAGTGGGCTCAGATGTATATAGTGGGGCTCCAGGGGATTCCCCAGGTGACGGCACACTAATAAGATCCATAAAGCGCTGAGTTGATGCTGCAACTCAGGAGGCAAAGCCAGGCCTGAACACAGGGAAGCCAACGGGCAGTGGGTGTGAGGGACTCCAGGGCCCTTGCTGGGATAGGAAGGAGGGATCTGGCTGGGGAAGGAAAGTTGTTAGAGCCAAGGGAAGGGACAGGGAAGACTGTGAAAGCCAGGGTGTCCTAGGGAAACCAGGTAAAGGAAGGAACAGTAGCCCCTGCCCTGCCCCTGATGTCCCCAAACCTCAGTGTCCTGCCCACACCCATCATCTAATGCCCCTTTAAGCCCCAGCGCCCTCACTGACTCATCAGGTCCACCAGCTCTATGTGTACGGTGACTCCCCCCCCGCATCTTGTTTAGGCACCTGGAAGGGGGAGTGCAGAAGGCCTCATTCAAGGGAGGTACCCATAGGGGTCAGGGCTGTCCTGCTGTGAGACCTTCAGGTTCCCCTGGGCCATTCCTGCAGTGGGAAGCACATGGGATTTCAGGCAAGCCTCTGGGAGGCAGGAGAGTGGGATTCCCCGACCCACCCTCCTGACTTAATACCCCAGAGAACTCCAGCTTAGGCTAAAACTAGGAGGGGCCCAAAGCTTGGCAAGCCCACCTCAAGAGTCCAGCACTCCCTGTTCTGCTACCTGGGCTCAGGTGACTCCACCACAGGAGGAGAATAAGGAGCTCTTTTGACAGGGAATGGGGAAAGGAGAGCAGAGATTCACAGTGGCTGCCAGATTGCAACATTAGCTGATGTGGGAGAGAAAGGCCCCTGGTCCTCATCCAGGCTCCAGGCCCCAAGTTGAGGTCCCTGGACGGGAAGGGAGCCAGCGAGGTTGGGAGAGATAGCCAGTGAGAACCCCTTTAACACACGACCTTCAGGAACTGGGGGCACCTGTCAGGGGCGAGGAAGAGCTCAAGGTAGGGACCAAAGAGCCCGGGGAGGCTGCTCAGGGCCACAGGGGGCACACCCACCTGGCCAGCAGGGTGGCTCTACCAGATTCTGGGTGTGGTCAGCTCAGATTCCTGGTCTTGGCAACCTGGCCTTCCCTGTGACGCTGTCACCTGACACCAGGGGCCCAGCCATGCAAAAGCCAAGACGAAACAACCTGGACCTGGACTGGGGCAACTGGTCAGAACACTGTTCAGAGTGTGAGCGGGTGGGAAGTAGGCAGGGCAGGAAGGGTCTGGGCAGGGCCTCTGTGGCAGCACAGGACTGCCCCCGAGGCCTGCTTACCCCAGGGTGTAGCTGTTCACATGTGCCAGGGGAGCAAGCAGGCTGCAAGCAGTGTTCAAGGATGGGGTTTTGCCTTGACTGGAAGGCTCCTCTTCCCTCTCAAGTCATTTCCATCCCACACTGGCCCTTTGGTTGGTCCTCAGCAGCTCCATGCAGCACTGTGCCAAGTTGATTTATCTCCCTAATAGGCCTGAGGACCCGCCACATGTGGTGATTGACAACTTCACAGTGAAGAAACTGAGGCTCCAAGTGGTGAAGTCACCATCCCTGGGCCACACAGCCAGCCAGCAGATGGGAAGGGAACATCTGCATCTGCACCTGAAAGCCCTTGGGATCTGCTCCAGCTGTGCGAGCCCTGGAGGCCTCAGTTTCCTCAGCTGTTGAGTGGGGACAACACCCATCTGTGAGTTGTCTTGAGGATGAGGCCATGACAAGGGAAATCCTGGTATGACGCTACTCGTGCCAGATATTACATAAAGCAATCAAACACACTTAGCACACCAGCCTGGAAGTAAGGACTGTTGCGATGTCTTATTTTACAGATGAGGAAACAGAGCAGACAGGCTATGTAATGCATCCATGGTCACACAGTAAGGTGGCGGCTGAGCCAGGAGGGAGGTCCAGGCTGACAGGATCCAAGTCCCTGCCCCTAACCACTGGAATACCCAGTCCTGACACCTGACACCCAACTCTTGCTGTGCTGAACTTGTTCCCCTGGCAGCTGGCCCTTCTGGTCACAGTCACAATTCTTGCCCAGGTACACGTGGCCCTCAGGCAGTTCCTGCTCTCTGTGAGGCACCCTGCTGGCATGGGTTGAAGGGATCCGGTAGAAGAGGCTGGAGGAAAAGGCCTAGAACTGGTTTAGAAGCTGGTACTTGTGAGCCATTTTAGGTCCAGTCTGTGACAAGCCGCTGCTTCATTGCCATGCCCCACTCCCACAGTGCAAAGCCCTATAGCCAGGCCCTCAGGATGTAGCGCTCAGAAGTGGTTCCCTGGGTGCAGTCACCCTGTAGGGGCTGACCCTTACCTAACCGCAAACAATTCCTGCATCTAGTCTACTCAACAGGCCGCCTGCCACTCAAGATCCAACTTAGTGCATACACTGTACGCAGGACACACACTCACCTTGAAGGTCCCCAGGATCCTCAAGTTCAACCCTGGACCTGTAAAACCTTTAAGAGCCAGGCTGTATAATATGGTATGAGCCATGGCTGTGAGTGTATGAGGGACCTGTTTAGTCCTCACCCAAACAAGGGCCAGCTTCTAACAACATGACCATTCTAGAAATGAGTTGCCTGCCATGGCCACGCAGTGGATGAACTAGAGAACCGGGTAACTAGGGAGCCAGCCAGGTGCTGGAGTCAGCTGCCTGGCCGTGAATACAGATCATCACGTTTCCATCCTGTCCTAATCAAAACAGACCACTTCTCTCAGAGGTGTTCTCCCCTCCAGTGGCTGGCATCACTATCCACATAGGCCGGAGACCCCAGGGTTGTCCTGAACACCCAATGTCCACCTCCCTTCCTTGCCCACTGTCTTCTCTTTCCCATACCATATCTATCACCAGGTGTTGGCAATCATAAGCCCTAAATATTTCCCAGTTTGAGGGGTTCTCAACCAGGAGCAATTTTACCCTCAGGTAACATCTGGCAATGGCTGGAAGACATTTGGCTTGTCACATTTGGGCAGGAACGTGACTGGCAGGCATCTGGTCAGAACCAGGAATGCGGCTAAACACCCTATGATGTCCAAGACAGTCTTCACAGCACAGCTGGCCCCAGAGGTCACCAGTGCTGGGGCTGGAGTTCTGGATACTATCCATCAAAGCAAGGTCTCCTCACTGCTCTGAGCTTAGTGGGGCAGCACCCTAGGTCAGGCCCCAGGTTATAGCCTCCCCTCGGCCCCACAGGCCTGGGGAAGCCTGGGGAGACGCTCCCATGAGCAGGGCCATCCTGTCCCAAATCCTCCAAGATCTGGCCTCACCTTCCAATCCCACCCTTCAGCGTCCACCATATTCCCGGAGCGTCAGTGACAGTCTGTGGCTCCCTATTCCCTTCCCTACACTGAGTTGCTTCCTCCTCTATTTCAAGACTAAACTGCAGGCCATCAACCCCTGCTCTCCCTAAATCTTGAGGGACAAAGGCCTTACCATCCAAGTCCCACAGCTCCAAGCCTTAGGCTATAGATTCAGTAGGTTAGGGTTGAAAGGAAGGAGGCATGCAGAAGAGGCCAGAAAAATTCCAAGGTCTCCCCGGCCCTGCTACCCAGGTCCAGGGGTGAGGGAACCATGCTCGGGTCCACCAGCGGTGGGCAGGAGAGATGTTGGGGAAGATTCCTCCACCCTAGCTGCTTCCCAGCCTCACCCAAGGCATGGAGAGGAACTTGGGGCGGGGGTTCAGCCCTTTGCTGAGCCTGTCTGTCCGGTTTCTGCTGGAATTGGCACCTTTTCTGAGTGAGAGATCTTAGCATCACCAAGGGTGATAGAGGCAGTTGGGGGGGGGTTACACTGGCCTCCTAGTGGGTACTGAGGTTCCAAGGCTCACACACATAGCCCCCAATTTTACCTACCCCAGGAGCAAGAGCAGCACCCCCCGGGGCTCTGAGACTACCTCTTTCCCAGCACCACAGGCCACACTGCCTATGGCCCAAAAGCAAGCCAGAGAGAGGAGCAGTCACTTACAAAGTCCCCAATTCCAGAGGCGGATGTCCTTATGAAAAGCTCCCCAACTGATTGTGGAGGCACACGCCTTTATTCCCAGCACTCGGGAGGCAGAGGTAGGAGAAACACTGTGAGTTCCATTGAGTTCGAAGCCAGCCTGAGACTACAGAATTAGTTCCAGGTCAGCCTGGACTAGAACCAGACCTTATCTTGAAAAACCAAAAAACAAACAAACAAACAAACAAACAAACACCACTCTCCATAACATAACAGCTTCTCTCACAGGGTAAGAAATCCAGAGGAAAAATGTCAGGGCATGTTGGGCCCCTCACTCAACTCTCCTGACAAAGCAAGATCTGGAAGGCACCTCCCAAAACAAACAAACAAATGATAGACAGACAAAACACACTCCAGTAGTTAAGGCTTCTAGACCACTGACCTTTACCATGGAAGCTAGCCTGCCTATTCCTTGTCCAGTCTGTTAATAAACCCAGGGCGAGGTGCAAGGTGTTGGGCAGATACCACTCAGATTGTTAACTAGCAAAGCTGGATTTGAACCTGGCAAGCTTCCTTCAGAACTCTCAAACCAACAAACAACAAATGAAGAGACTTCAACCATCCAAACACCCATCGCTTCCTTTGTGGGAGAGCGGAGCCCAAACTGAAGCTCCCAATGTAAGCCATGCTTCCTGGCTGGGGACGTAGCTCAGAGGTAGAGTGCTTGCTTAGCACTGGAGGCCTGGGCTTAATACTATAAAAAAAGGGGTGGGAGGAGAGGCTTGGGCTTGAGTGAGACCCTACCTCGAAAAACTAAAGAAAAGGAAAAAACAAAAAAGGGGCTGGAGAGAGGCTTAGCAGTTAAGGCACTTGGCTTGTGAAGCCTAAGAATCAAAGTTTGATTCCCCAATACCCCCGTAAGCCAGATGCACATGGTAGTGGGTGCATCTGGAGTTCATTTGCAGTGGGGCTAGAGGCCCCATTTTCTCCCTCCCTCCCTCTCTCTCTCATAAATAATTTTTTTTTAATTTAAAAAATTAAGTCAGAATTCTACCCATGGGCATGCCCTGGAGGTTCAGACCCCCAGGGAAGAGCATCATAGTGCTCCCCTTCCCGCAGTCCACATGGGGGCAGAGATCAAAGCAGAGGAAGAGGGTTAATTACCCCCAAACAGCTCCAGATTGCTGGGTGGCAGTGGCCAGGAGCTAATAAGTCACAACTCAGTCTTTACAGGCCTGTGTTGTCTCCCGGGGCAGACCAGCAGACCACTGAGCCTTCAAGAGCAGAACTAGGCAGACAGTCAGATGCCCCTTCTAGCCCATTCCCCTTTCCCCCAGGCTAGGGCCTGCGAGGCAAGCTATCTTTTCCTTTAGGGGTCATTTCCAGAGGAAGGGACAGTCATGCATGGTACTGTCTTCCGAGATGACAAGGGCACTAGCATCGCAGGAACACCACTACGTGTTAGAGTTCAATGGCCTTTCTTCTTTCCTGACAAAGCAGGCGGGGTCGACTGCTTCACGCCCGTTTTACAGGTGGGAGGCGAGGTACAGAGGCTTGACGCGGTTACTTGGAGCGGTACACAGCCAGTGTAAGACTTGGGATGAGGAGCCCCAACCCCCAAGGCCCGCGGCCCATTCTATACTCCATTTTCAAAGCCAGATTCCCATGAGGCCTTTCAGGCACTGCCAAGTGTGGACCTCCACTCCCTCTCTCCAGCCCTTCACTTACCTTGTTAAACTGGAACAGGTCTCGCTTTAACCTCTCCCGCATGGGGTCGTGCCCTGCTCTGAGGAACCGTCGCATCTTGCTTCGTTTGCAGCCTCTGCCAAAGACCTGGGGAAACCAAAGGGCTCTTTGAGCTCAGGCCCAGAGCCACCCAAGTCCAGGTGCTCCTGTCTGCCTGCCTCCGGCTCTCTCGCGGAGCCCAGCTTCACAGGTAGTTCCTGTGCTCCATCCACTGTGCGGTCCCCAAGAGAAAGTCAGAGTGAGCTTGGTACCTGGAGGCCTAGACCTGTCCCTGCCCATTTAATGTTCTAAAGCCACCATATATAATGGGAGCAGGAGAGGCTGGAAGAAGCCATTTAGCTAGGCTTTATAGGAACAAGGAGGGCCGCAGGCCCCGAGGTTAATTAGCTTAATTGTTAACCTGTTTTCTGAAAAACCATAAAATCCCAGAAAGGGAAACTTCACAAGCCTCCCTTAGAGCCAGAGAGAAGATAGAAGAAATGCAAAGGCTGTCCCAGTGAATTCCCAGATCAGAACCCCAACAGTGGGGGGGGGGGGGCGGGCGGTGGCAGAGAGGACCTGGGCTGAGGAGAGGCCTGGGGCAATTCCAGGCCAGAGCACAGCAGAATACTGGGCTGAGGGCTCCCAGCTGCAGTCCACACAACTCTTCTAACTTCAGGGAAGCTGTCAAGGGCCTTTCACTTCGGCTGGCATTGGCACTGGAGCCTCAGGTCTAATTCCAAGGGGCTGCTGGGGTCTCTGGGTTAGGCCTAGCCTTGGCCTCCCTGCTCATCTCCACCCTGTCTCTGGCTCTATCAGTTCCAGCTCCCTGGGCTGTGATCTGATACATCTAGAAAGGTTCCTTATCAGATGTGCATGGTAGCACATGCCTGGCCCAAACATTGGGGAACAGGATCATAATTCTAGACTACATAATGTGACCTGATGATATTTAAAAAAAAAAAAAAAAAAAAAAAAAAAAAAAAAAAAAAAAGGCCCTTTTCCCAGATACCCTAGTGGAGCACAAATCAAGAAACCTGCACCCAATAAAGAAAGCAGCGCAAGGCCCCCAAACCACTCACCCACCACAGAAAGCATTCCCAGCCCAAAGGGGAACTATTTCTGGACTCTCCTTGGAGGAGGGGAAGGATCTACACTCTGGCTTTGGGCTTTCAGTAGCATGGTCTCCTGCTGGCCATAGGACACCCCAAGGCTCGTCCTTGGGGATAGTGGGGCTCAGGTCCTCTCCAGCACTGGCTCCCTTCATTCCATTCTAGACTGAAAGACAAGGGCGCCTGTCCCCACCAGCGAGGTGTTTATTCTGGGTAGGGACAAGTAGGCAGAGACAGGCCAGCTTGGTGTACTAAATGCTCAGATTGGGACAGGGAGTGGGGACACCCAACCTGAACTGGGATCGAGGGTCCTGTCCTTAAGGTGAAGTCTGAAAGATGTCCTGGGAGGCTGGGGAGATGGCTCAGCGATTAAAGGCACTTGCTTGCAAAGCCTGACAGCTTCGGTTTGATTCCCCAGTACCCATGTAAAGCCACATGCACCAAGCGGTGCATATATCTGGAATTTGTTTGCAGTGGCTAGAGGCCCGGGTATGCCCTTTTTTTTTCTCTCTCTCTCTCTCTGTTTAAACTAAAAAAAAAAAAAAAAAAAAAAGAAAGGAGGGCTTAAAGAGATGACTCAGATTAAAGGCGCTTGCTTACAAAGCCTGACAGCATGCACATTCATTCCCTTTCTGTCTCTCAAATAAATAAATAAATGAGGTAGGGGGATCGCTGTGAACTCGAGGCCAGCTGGGTTAGAGTGACACCCTAAAGAAGAATGAGGAGGAGGACGAGGGGGCAAGGGGGAGGGGGAGCCTCCGCCAGGTGTGGTGGCGAACTCTTTTAATCCCAGCACTCAGGAGGCAGAGGTAGGAGGATTACCATGAGTTCGAGGCCAGCCTAAGACTACATAGTGAATTCCAGGTCAGCCTGAGCTAGAGCGAGACACTACCTCTAAAAAACAACAGCAACAACAACAACAACAAAAAAAAAAAAAACAGAAAGAGGTCCTGAAGATACTGGTTTTCTTGGGAGGTAGCAAACATTAATTAAACACAGGGCCGGGGCAGTGGCAGAGTACTTGTCCAGTATGTGCAAGGCCCTGAGTTTGAGCCCCAGCATTGCAAAATAACCATGAGCCCTACCTCAGGAGTTTGCATGGGAAAGGACCCTGCGGAGGTGGCGGCGCTAAGGGCTGGAGGTGATTCCCCCTGCATGCAGTGTGCAAGACGGCTCCATACTGGGATGGGCCAACCCACTCTACATTCAAGGAGTGGAAGCAGCGCTGGCCCACAGCCCCAAATGAAAGGATCAACAGGGCAGGTCACTTCCAAACTAATCATCAGAGACCAGGGGACACTCAAAAGGGCATTATTTACAATGGGTGTGTGTGTGTGTGTGTGTGTGTGTGTGTGTGTGTGAAGGAATGGTTAGAGATTTCACATTTTAGGGAAGACAGACCGACCACGGGGAGGGGGGGTGATAGGTTCCTGGCAAAGTCCTAGTGCCCACTTGATGACCTCAGAGAACGAGCACCAGACACGGGAGTCCTGAGGGCTGCTGGGATTGGAAGTGAAAACACTCCAGGCAGCAGAGATCTCCAGCCGTCTCTGCCTCTGGACAAACAGCTGAGCTGGCTGGCTAGCTGGACATCCCAGCCATGGGGGAGGGCGGTGGAGCTCGTAAATCAGTACATCAGCAGCTAGGGCTCCTAGGGTGCAGGCTCTCCCCTCCCCAGCAGAGGTCACTGGGTCAGACGCCACAGGAAGCTGGGAGTGACTTCCTGGAGAGGAATGGGACCAGCACACTCCTGGAGGAGAGAAGAAAACCAGGGCCGTCCATGCCAAGGACACCACACCAGTTCAAAGATGGAGGGAGAGGAACCAGTCAGGAGCAGCGGCCAGCTCTCCAATGCCCCACTGAGCACCTGCATACCAGGCACTGTTCCAGACCCTTGCATGTGCCTGTTAATATGTTTTTAAATTTTTGCTCAAGTAATCTGTGCTCACTGTCAAAACATCAGATACAGAGGAGAAATGTCTCCTTGGGAAAGCCATGGGACCACGTGAGTCCAGGTCCTAACCACCTGTGCCCTCGGCGAGCTGGTACGTATGCTACACAATTCAGCTGGATGCCACCGGTGACCTAAGTGGAGCCTCCCCACCGGACAGACGAGGAAACCAAGACCACAGGCTCTAGGCAACTTGTTCGAGGTTACCACCAAGCAGGAAACAGCAGAACTCAACTCTGACCCCAGGCCTGACTCTTAAATCGAAAGGCTTTATAAAGGAGTCAGCGAAGGATGGCTATTACAGGAGAGCAGATGCCTAATTATATGCCTGCACTTAAAAGGCAGGGGCACGCGCACATACTCCCACAGGCCATGAGCTCATAGCCAAGAAAGCAACTTGGGGCCTGGAGCCTGACCACTGCTTCCTGGGTGTTGGTGAGGTCCAGGCCAGGCAGGACATAGTGGCTTTCTAAGGATCTCATGTGTATCCCACAGGGGCCTGGATTCCACTGGCCTGGGGAGATAAAGCAGGAACAGGGGCCAAGCTTGGCAGGAGCAGGCCCAGAATAAGTCCCTTTGTCTAACTGCCCAGGGCAAAGCATGAAAACCCACCACCCCTTCTTGGGGCGGGAGGACAGGTTTGGGTTTGGCTGGACTCACTGAAGGAAGCCCCTCTTACCCCAGGCACACCAGTTCGGTTCTAGTGAAGCCCGGGAAGCCAGGCCTGGCTGGTGCTACCTGGTGTGAGGCACATCCTGTTTGCACATTCCCCCAAGCCTGGTGACCCCCGAGACAGACCAGCCGTGTGTGTGTGTGTGTGTGTGTGTGTGTGTGTGTGTGTGTGTGTGTGTAGGATGGCACTTGTCCCCATGGCCTTCTAGAAGGATAGGGAGCGGGGCCAAATGCTGAGTACCTACAGACAAGGGATGCAACAGAGATAGCACAGGGACAGGCACTACTCAAAACCATAAACATGCATGCCCCCGTGCTCAAATGTCCCCTCCCTACACTGCCCGAAACTGCAACCTCCTTGTTTGTTCGCTCCTCCAACTTCTGGAAGCCCTTCCTATCCCTGCTGAGCACTGAAGAGTTACTGATTAATCATGATGTCCACCTGGGGGCCCTCCACAGGAAGTATCTTTCTTACTCTGATTCAGCTACTTCACTCCCCCCACCCCCAGGGTCTCCCTGCAGCCCAGGCTGACCAGGAAGGCCCCGAACCCAGGGCAATCTACCTACCCCTGCCTCCCGAGTGCTGGGATTAAAGGCATGCGCCACCACGCTGGGCTTGTCTCAGCTACTTTTGTCCCTTTCTTGTCACCGCTGTATCTATGTACACAGTGTGAGCAATCATTTGTTAGCCACTGAGCAAACGACAAATGAACAGAGGAGGCGATGTCTCTACTCGGGATCTCAACACAGAAGCATCAGCCACTAGTAAGCACTAGACGCACGAGTGAGATCTGAGGCAGGGCTGGAGGTGTGGTCCAGTGGCAGAGCGCTTGCCTAGCTTGTGTAAGATGCTGAGCCTGAGCCCCAGCCTTGGGGGGACGGGACATTCAGGGTAGAGAAGGTCAAGCAAGCTTGCAGTGTGTTCCAAGACAAGTTGGCCAAGTTCATGGAGACACCCGCAGAGATGACACAGGAGAGAGGAAAATGACAGAGGTGAGGTCTCATGAGCTACAGTGAGGACCTTCGGTCTGACCCCAAGGGAACCTCGTATCAGTCACGAGCAGGGACCTATGACCTGGTCCCCTTCCCCTCCCCATACCACATATCCTCTTGTCCTTGGCCTGGGCTGGCCTCTCCACCTCCTCAGCCCTAAGCCACGGCAGGCCCCCTTCACTATAGTCTCTGAGCTCCTCTATCTAAACCAGCCCCCTCCTTGCTCTGCACCCACACATACAGGTAGCTGACAACAAGGGGTGGGTGAAGCGTGCTCGGCCCCACAGCTGAAGGCCCGCTATCCTGGGGATGGCTAATGACTAGCCAGTAAAAAGGAAGCACGCATAAGGTTGGTTTCCAGGAGCCAGGTGGGGTCTACTGGGAACATTCAGCATACACAGACAACTGGAAGTGTTATGGGGTTAGGGTTTGTTTTTTCTCCTTTTGGTTTATCTTCAGGGTAGATAAAAGGATCAGAGGAGAGGTGAGGTGAGGTCCCCAGTTGTGAAGGAGGGGTGGGCCTGGCTCCATTGTGTTGGTGGAATCACTCATCCACTCCAAGGATGGAAGGTTCCTTTCTGGTCATGTGAACCTCAGTGGAGAACGGCACTTCCTAAACCCTAAAGCTGGGAAAGCTGAGTGGTCAGGTGGGAGAAACCTGCTGAGGAGAAAGGACCAAGAAAGAGGTAATTTGAAGATCCCATAGGCCAAGGAGCACCCCACTCCCATCCTCAAGTCAGACAACAGCAAGGGTCCACAGCAGTCACCTGGGTCCCCACTTGGCAAACACTCTCTCCATGCCCCAGCTTCTGATCATGATCCATCCTGCCAGTCACACCCTCTGTCCAGGACCAGCCCAGCCTCTGAGTCGCCTCCCTGCTTTGTTTCTGTAGCAGCAGGCACTGCACTCAGGGGTCACAGCCCGCCCCTTCCAGCCTTGCTGACCATTTTCTACACCTGTCTGAGCCTTATGGAGAACAAGCCTGAGAGTTTCCTATGAGCAGTTCATCTGGTAATTTCCTTCCCTTCTTACTGCTCCAATCAGCCCCACTGCTTTGTCAGCTAGCAGAGTGTTCCTGGGCCTATGACAGGTCTGACTTATACCTTGACACCCACTAGAAAAACAAACAGGAGAGCTCTCTATTGGGGACATGCTAGAAAATCCATACCCGTCTCCCTTTCCCATTCTCTGCTTGGGCACCACCCCTCCACAGAGACACACAGACACACGCTGACTTCCCCACCCTTCCATCTCAAAAGCTCAACACAGAGATTACAGGAGGTGAAAATAAAATTACTATATAGGTATGGCCTTGTCTCAGGCCCCCTGCTGTAAGTGGCAGATTTGATTGTGTCTAGAAAGGAGGAGGGGGATCCTCCAGGGCACACTGATCATCCCATTTGGGGTATGTGGTCTAAACTGTCCCATTCAATCATGATGTGGCCAAGCTGAGCCCATCTGTCCTGGAGGTATGGAATGGGCCAGTACCCCAGAAGGTCCCTCAATAATCTGGGCAGTTCCACTCGTCTGAGAGATTTGCGCCTCCTGGGTTGGCCAAAGGAACAGGAGGCCCTGGAACCAGATGCAGCCTCCACTATCGACCCTATCCCAGCCAGTTCCACCTTCTGTCCAGAACCAGCCCAGCCTCCTGCCTCTAGGAGCACACACTGTGGGGGCCAAGCTCTCTTCTGCTATCCCCTTTGTTCAGGCTCCCCACAACCTGCCACTGATCAAGGGGTTGCTCCCCCACTCCGACATCTTGTGGGAGGCTGGTATGCGGCTTTGGCCTCCTGTTTGGTGGATGTGAGAACACCCTTGCCCCTGCTGATAGGAGTGGCTGGGCAGAGCTCTAAACCACTGGGGCAGCTGCTGACCCCTCTGGTCTCTACACTAACTCAGATGCCCATGGCTGCTTTGCAAGGGGCAGTGTTGTCCTGGGAAACCAACCTTCCAAAGGTACCAGACAGGCTCCTGACTGGCGGCCTAGCAAGCAAACCTTAGGTAAAGAATAACTCTTAGGGGGCTGGACGGATGGCTTACTGGTTACGGCACTAGCCTGCAAAGCTAAAGGACCCAGGTTTGATTCCCCAGGACCCACGTAAGCCAGATGCACAAGGTGGTGCATACTTCTGGAGTTCACTTGCAGCGGCTGGAGGCCTTGACATACCCATTCTCTATCTGCCTCTTTTTCTCTCTCAAATATAAATAAAAATAAATTTAAAAGAAGAATAACTCTTAGGAGACTGGAGAGAATGCTCACTGGTTAAAGGTACTTACTTGTAAAGCCTGACGGCCTGGGTTTGGTTTCCCCAGTACTCATGGAAAGCCAGATGTACAAAGCGGCACATGCATCTGGAGTTTGTTCACAGCAGCAGGAGACCTTAGCAAATCCACCCCCCCACACACACACATATACACTGTCTCTCTAAATAAAAACATTTAAAAAAAGGGCTGGAGAGATGGCTTAGTGGTTAAGGCGCATGCCTGTGAAGCCTAAGGACCCCGGTTCAATTCTCCAGGTCCCACATAAGCCAGGTGCACATGGTGGTGCATGTCTCTAGAGTTCCTTTGCAGTGGCTAAAGGCCCTGGCACCATTCTCATTCTTTCTCTTTCTCTTTCTCTCACTCTCTGTCTCTAATAAATAAATTTTTTAAAAAACATTAAAAAAATAAAGAAAGGAAGGAAGGAAGGAAGCACTTCTTGTAAGGAAGGAATTTTGTTGTCAATAAAAAAAATTAAAAAAAAGAAGGGAATTAAATTAAATAAAGGAAGGAAGGAAGGAAGGAGTAGTCCTTGGAAGTGTGACCTAGGAGAACCCAGGGGCTGGGCACCGCTAACCAGAGAACTGTTGTCATTGCTGTTGGGGAGTAAAAGGACTGAGGGCTAACTATGGCCAGATGTTACTCTGAGCACTCACACAGCTCATTCAGTTCTTACAATTACAAAATAACTGACTCAGGGCAATGCTGAGCTCCAGTTAGCAGTGCAAGTCCCAATCTGTCTAACTCCAGAATTCTCTGCTCATTTTGAGCTGCTCTCCCAGGCTACAAGAATAGTACACTGCATGATCCACTTGGGGGTCGGCCCCCAACCCTACTACCCAGCCTATGGAGCTACAACTGGGTCCTATAACCCTCCGAGAGGGATCCAGGTTCCTACTGGATGGGTGTGGGCAGATTAAACATCCACATCCACCCACCCACATCCAATGTGGGACTTCAGCCCCCTTTTGCTACCCAACACCAGATTTCAGGATGTGGGCAAGTGCAGGGAGAAGCATGACCATTCTGGGGAACAGATGGACAGCTGACTGGGGTTGGGGTGGGGAGACCACCTAGTTATAATGCAGCCTCCAACAGAACCAGAAACCTCAATGGCCATCCCAGGAGCTGCCAGATGACGTCAGCTACAGGAGGAAGGGATCATGCCAGTTTAACCCGTTGTATCCCCCAGCACCACATGTGAGGCACTCCATCTCAAGTTTTTACTCAAATGTCCCCTCTTGCCAAGGCCCATTCTGACCTTATTTTTTTTCTTTTGTAAAGTATTATTTGAGAGACAGGGAGGGCATGAGCATGCCAGGGCCTCTTGCAGCTGCAAATGTACTGCAGATGCATGCCCATGAGCACTGGGAAATTAAACCCAGGCAGACCACTTTATTTATTTATTTATTTATTTATTTATTTATTTATTTATTTATTTTTATTTATTTTGCAAACAAGCACCTTTAATCACTGGGCCATCTCCCTAGTCCCTGACCATCTTTTGACGCTTTATCTCCACACTATCGGAAGTCCCAATGCCTGCTCTAGTTCTTTTTAGTCTATAATTCACATCATCTACTAATACGTTATTTTCTGTCACTCAGGCTCCCCCATCCTTTAGAAAGAAAAGGTTCCATAATGATAGAAATCTTTGCTTTAAGAATTATATCCTGAGCCGGGCGTGGTGGCGCACGCCTTTAATCCCAGCATTTGGGAGGCAGAGGTAAGAGGATTGCCATGAGTTCGAGGCCACCCTGAGACTACATAGTTAATTCCAGGTCAGCCTGGACCAGAGTGAAACCCTACCTCGAAAAACAAAAACAAAAACAAACAACAACAAAAAGAATTATATCCTGGCAGGCTGCAGTTAAGGTACTTGCCTGCAAAGCCTAAGGACCCAGGTTCGATTCCTCAGTACCCACATAAGCCAGATACACATTATGGCACATGTGTCTGGAGTTCATTTGCAATGGCTAGAGACTCTGGTGTGCCCATTCTCTCTATCGTCTTCTCTCTCTCTCTCTCAAATAAATAAATAAATAAGAATTACATCCAGGACTGGAGAAATGGGTGAGTGATTAAGGCACTTGTCTGCAAAGCCTGAGGACCCATGTTCAATTTCCCAGTACTCATGTAAAGCCATATGCACTAAATGGTGCATTCATCAGCTAGAGGCCCTGGCATGCCCTATTTTCTCTCCCTCTCTCTCAAATAACTAAAATTCCCCAGTACTTATGTTAAGTCAGATGCACAAAGTGGCACATGCATCTGGAGTTCATATGCAGTGGCAAAAGGTCTTAGTGTGCTCATTCTCCCCCCCAAATAAATTAATAAAAATGTTTTATTTAAAAAATAAGGCCAGGCATGGTGGTGCATGCCTTTAATCCCAGCACTCAGGAGGCAGAGGTAGGAGGATCACCATGAGTTCAAAGCCACCCTGAGACTACGGAGTAAATTCCAGGTCAGCCTGGGTTAGAGTGAGACCTTACCTCAAAACAACAACAAAAACAAAAAACAAACAAACGAATTGGGGCTGGAGAGATGGCTTAGCAGTTAAGCGCTTGCCTATGAAGCCAAAGGACCCCGGATTCAGGCTCAATTCCCCAGTACCCACGTAAGTCAGATGCACAATGTGGCACATGCATCTGGAGTTTGTTTGCAGTGGCTGGAGGCTCTGGTGTTCCCATTCTCTGTCACTCTCAAATAAATAAACAAACACAAAAAAAAAAAAAAAAAAAGGCTGGAGAGATGGCTTAGCAGTTAAGGTGCATGCCTGCAAAGCCTAAAGACCCGATTTGATTCTCCAGGTCCCACATAGCCAGATGCACATGATGGAGCATGCATCTGGAGTTCATTTGAGGTGGCTAGAGGCCCTGGCATGTCCATTCTCACTCTTTCTCTCTCTAATAAATAAATTAATTAATTTAAAAAAGAATTGCCGGGTGCGGTGGCGCACGCATTTAATCCCAGCACTCAGGAGGCAGAGGTAGGAGGATTGCCGAGAGTTCGAGGTCACCCTGAGACTACATAGTTAATTCCAGGTCAGCCTGGACCAGAGTGAGACCCTACCTTGCAAAAACCAAAAAAATAAAAAAGAATTGCCAGGCGTGTGCCACACGCCTTTAATCGCACTCGGGAGGCAGAGATAGGAGGATCACCATGAGTTCGAGGGGCACCCTGAGACTACACAGTGAATTCCAGGTCAGCCTGGACTAGAGTGAAACCCTACCTCGAAAAAAAAAAAAAAAAAAAAAAAAAAAAAAAAAAAGAATTATATCCAGTATCTAATACCATGACTGACAAATTCCTGTTAAATCAATGAACAGTTTGGACATTCTAGGGATTAGCTAAGCAAGGTCTTATCCAGTCATAGACCCTGTAGATGCTGAGAAGTGTCCTTCAGGAAACTTCCCTATTCTGCTCTGAAGACTCAGGCCAAGGCCATGTAGAATTCACTATGTAATCTCAGGGTGGCCTCGAACTCAGTGATCCTCCTACCTCAGCCTCCCAAGTGCTAGGATTAAAAGCATGCGCCACCACGCCCAGCTGACTGAGGCTTTAAGATACTCAACGTCTTGGTAAGGAGAATCCTAGAGTATTATTAAATATTAATACCATTTACCAGAGCCAGACATAGCTGTTTCGAGCTGTCCCTTTCTTCAAATCATGGGAACACTGAATCAGGTGCCTCAAGAGAAGGCTCCGTCTGGTCTCTACTGAATTCCTGAAGGGTAGAGTCAGGTGCCTCTTAGCTTCCCTGTCCCCACACCCAGAGGAGCCTCTCCTAACTCAAGAATTCATCATGGCTCCTGGGAAGGGGAAGGAGAGAAGTGACTCTTCAAAGGACCCGTTTCCTCTGAGGCAGAGCAGGGAGAAAGCGACCCTTGAGAAGGCCGGGCATGGCCATAGAGCACATCAGAAGGGAATCCCTAGGATCTCTAGGGAGAAAGGACTGGGGAAGGCATGGAGTGCCAGGACCCCCAGGGGTAAACCCATCTTCTGCCCTGTACCTGGGCAGAGGAAAACAAAATTGCCAAGCAGACCTGGCAAGCCTTGGCCCAGGAGTGCAGTAGCAATGTTGCTGGGGGAGATGTGAGGGCCTATCACTGTTGAGGATACCGAGTCTGGACACCAGCCCTGCTGCAAGCAGCCACCCCAGGGAGAAATCAGCTTCCCCAGCCTCCACCATGCCATACAACTCAGGTAGCTCAGCAGCTGTTCCTGATTCATCCGGAGAGAGCAGGAATCGAAGTCTCCTCACAATGCCCCAGAAGCTCTTGTCAGACCCAATCAGGATCTCCCACGGGATAGCAGAGCAGTGTAGGCTGATGGCAAAGGTGCCAAACCTTCCAGCTCCACTGGGGGGGGGGGTAGGAGAGAACACTTCTGCCCCAAATGTGGTTGGAAGGGCATGCTACAGAATTCCTGGAAAATGTCCTGAAGAACAGCAGAGCAGCACAGGAATGTTCTCCCTCCCCCATCCACCCCACCCCCACGGTATATAAAATGGACTGGGTGAGCCTTCCTGGCCTGGGCGGAGAGCACCACAGATCAGATTCCCCACTCAGGAGCTCCCCGTCAGCCTTCACTCCCAACTATTCCAAGAACTACGGGAAGTATCAAGAGGCAGGGGACCAGGATGTCAGACTAGGAGAAACCACTGCCCTTTCTTTAGTCCAGAGAAGAATTCCAGCCTCCACCAGAGACTTCAAAAGACACAAAATCAGGGCTGGAGAAATGGCTTGATGGTTAAGGCACTTGCCTGCAAAGCCAAAGGACCTCGGTTCGATTCCCCAGGACCCACATAAGCCAGATGCACAAGGTGGCACATGCGTCTGGAATTCACTTGCAGTAGCTGAAGGCCCTGGCACATCCATATTCTCCCTCTGCCCCTCTCTTACATAAATAAAAATAATTTAAAAAAAAAAAAAGATCACAAAATCACGGCCCCCTAGCTGATTTCTGAACCAAGAAGTTAATTTTCTCCTCAACCTGCCAGGTACTTCCAAAAGGCCCTGGTGTCTACCCCAAAGCCTGCCTGGGACTAATTACCCTCCAGGAGAAGCTAATAAATTCCATCCTCTAGTGCCTACACCATGTGCTCATGTTTCCACCTTCTCAGCAACCCCTGGAAAACCAGGCTCCAGGTAGTTAAGTGACAGACCTACAGTTACACAGCAAGAACTCAGCAAGACAGGACTCAAAGCCTTCTGATGTCAGGGATGCCGTTGGGTACTGTGTGAGGAAAAGACTGTCAGGCAAAAGGAAAAGTATTAGGGTTGGAGAGAGAGGCAGGTGGCTAAAGACATTTGCTTATAAGGCTTGACAGCCTGGGTTCTATTCCCTGGTGCCCACTTAAAGCTAGATGCACAAAATGATACATGAATCTAGAGTTTGGCTGCACAGGAAGGAGGCCCTAATGTACCCATTTTCCCCTAGCCACTTTTCTGCTTGCCAAAAAAAAAAAAAAATTTTTTAAAAAGGGAAAGTTGGCTGGGTATGGTGGTGTACACCTTTAATCCAAGCACTCAGGAGGCAGAGGTAGGAGGATCTCCGTGAGTTCGAGGCCAGCCTGAGACTACATAGTGAATTCCAGGTCAGCCTGGGCTAGAATGAGACCCTACCAAAAAATAAAATAAAAATAAAAAAATAGTAATAATAATAAAGGGAAAGCTGCTGGGCGTAGTAGCACACACCTTTAGTCCCAGCATTCGGGAGGCAGAGGTAGGAGGATTGCCTTGCATTCAAGGCCACCCTGAGACCAGAGTGAATTCCAGGTTAGGAAAAAAAAAAAAAAAGTAAAGTTGGTTTGGAGAGATGGCTCAGCTGTTATAGATGCTTTCTGGCAAAGCCTGATGGCCTGGGTTTGATTCCCTAGTGCCCACCTAAAGCCAGATGCACAAAATGACATGTATCTGGCGACTGTATGCAGTGGTAGGAAGCCCTGGCACACCTATGCAGTCTCCGTCTGCCTCTTTCTCTCTTCCTCTCTCAAATTAAAAAAAAAAATTTTTTTTTTTTTTTTGAAAAGAGAAAGTCATTTTCTGCCTCACCTTCCACTTTTTTTTTTTAGTCTCAGGGTGGCCTCGAACTCACAGCTGATCCTCCTACCTCTGCCTCCTGAGTGCTGAGATTAAAGGCATGTGCCACCACGTCCGGCTCTTCTTCCACTTTTGAAAATGGTTCATTTTTTTTCCCTTTCATGGTCTTCTATTCCATTTTCTGGGTTTTTTGTTTGTTTTTCTTTTCAAGATAGTCTTGTTTTGTATTCCTGTCTGACCTTGTCACAGCAATCCCCTCCTGCCTCAGGCTCTGGAGGGCTGGGATAACTACTCTGGGCTCCTTTTCTGTTTTGTACATGAACAGGGGTCACCTGAGACTGTGGGCCTTTTCTTCTTTTATGGCTGTTTGTTAGAGTCTCTCCCACGATCCTCTCTGTGCACCAGCTCACACAGCCACAGACGATCTTCCTCAAAAGTGACTCTGACCTTGGCTTCCCCTGGGAGGACCACTGCTCTCCCACACTTGATTTTCCTCATCACCCCGACACACCCGTTCCCTTACTCAGAATGGCCTCGGCAGGACCCTGAGTCACTAACTCCTGCAGAGGGTCCCCGGTTAAAGCAGTCTACATCGACATAAGGATCCCTAATGGGAAGGGGCGCGGAGTCTAAGCTCCGCCCTCCTCCCCCTGCGTTCACCTGTTTCGGGTTTAAAAGCCTCTAAGAGTCACACCTCTATTACTCCAGTTACGGTCAGCTCTCAAGGCCAAGGCCCAAACTGTGTCCACGAAACTGTCCCCCAACTGCAGCAAAGCAAAGGCAAACTTTCTTAGGCAAGAATTTTCCACTTCTTGCCAAGTCCCATAGGACAAGCCCTCCCCTCCCCCCTGCAGTCTGCGTGCGAAACAGACCGGGGTCGTCGTATCGTCCGTTAAAGGTGTGCAAAGCCGAAAGGTTCCCGAGACCCACGTCTCTCCCGCGGGCTTCCTTCGTCGGAGGATTAGGAGGTACAGAGGGCCCCAGGGAGGGAGGGAGGGAGGGAGAGCGCCCAGATGGCAGAGGCAGGGGCTAAGCCGCCAAGGTAACGCGCTCCCGACGCCGGGTCAAGGGAAAACCTTGCACGTGGGCTCCCCCGGGTAGTGGGGGGGCTCCGTGTCCGCCCGCCGTGTCCCCCGCACCCAGTCCCGGACCAAACACCTGTTCCCGAGAGCCACCCACTACTGTGCAAAGCCAAACTCCAAGTTTGCAAATCCGGGGCTGGGGAGAGGCGGACCAGGAAGTTCCCCGGCGGCACTTCGCACAGGTGTCTTCCTCCTCCATCAGCAGAACGTCGGGGATCCGGGAGAGGCGCGCGGACCTGGGCGCAGCCCTCCTCCCAGTCCGGCCCGTGAAGCCCACGGATTCCCCGCCTCGAATGCCTGGCGCCCCCCGCCCCGAAGAAAGGGGGGTCGAGCTAGCTGGGTGTCGACTCACCTGGAACCCGGGGCCGGCCCCTGCCCGAGGCCTCGCGGAGCCCGCCGCCTGCCCCCCTGGTTCCGCCGCGCCGGCCCACGGGCTGCTGCCGAGCGTCCGTCTCCTTCCTGCTCACCTCCGGCGCGGCGAGCCGGGGGCGGAGCCGCCGCTATTTACATAAAGGGCGAAGCCGGCGGGGCCCGCGGAACCCCGAGCGCCCGGCCACGCCCCCCTTCCTCGGGCCCCGGAGCCGACGGGGCGGGGGCGCGGCCAGGGCGCCCTGGAGGGCGGGGACCGCGCTCCGGCCAATCGGCGGCCTCGGGGTGTGGCCGGCCCGCGCCCTCCCTCACCTGCGCGCACCTGGCCGCAGGGCCGCGCCCAGTGTCCCGCCGCGTCCCGGAGAAGGAAGTAGTTCCCGCGGGACGCGCGCCCGGCCCCGGGCGGGCCTCCCGGCGGAGACCGTCCCTCCCACGACTTGCCCCGAGGCTGTCGAGGGAGGAGCATGGCCGGGCCAGCTCCTGCCCACCGCGTGGTCACCTTCGCCCTGCGGATGCCGGGCCAGGTTTCAGGACCCGCGGGCTGGGTGGTTATGGGAACGAAGGAGGGAGGGCGTCACGGCAGGACGCGTCCCCTCGGGGTGGGACCTCCCCTCTGCAGTCTGCGGAAGCCAGCCGGCCGGGATGCCGGGGTCCCAGGAGACAGCCACAGCGGCGGGAATTTTTAGCTCGGGCCATAGAAGGGCCTGGAGTGAGGCCAGGCGGAAGGCCAGCGAGGACAGCAAACTGTGCAGAGCTGCGGGTGACTCCTCTGGCCCATTCCACACTGACCCCAAGGGCACCCTTTTACCACCCAGCTAGGGCGCTCGCTTCCACCCTCGGAGTCCTGCGACTTCCCTTCTCCCTGGCCTCCCGACAAGGCAGCTGTCCTTCAGTGGACAGAAACATCATTGAGGGGCAAGCAGTAGTCCAGTAAGGAGATCCAGCCACAGCAGAAAAGAGACCTATTTTTAATGGCTTTGGCTTTATGGCACGAAGCAGGCACCCTCTTGTTTAAAGGCACAGAGTCTTCTCTTCTGCCCCACCTCCTGGGCCTCTGAAATGAAGTCCTAAATTCCCAACTGGGAGGCAGCACTCTCAGGCCTAGGGCTTGAAAACACAGCAGTGGCCAGGAGAAGGGGACGGGACACAGGGCAATTTTACTTTTCCTGCAAGTAGCAGACATGGGTACTAAGTACTGACCCCTACAGCGCCAGGTCAGCCCAGCACAAGGGGCTGCCGATGCTGTCCCTGAGAACAGTCAGTCCAGGTCCCCAGAGCAGTGCCCTGTGTGGTCAGTGCTCCAGATCCGTAGGCAGCGTGAAGTCTCTGAAGCTATAGAAGGAGATGTCACCATGATCCACCACCGCAAAGATCAGGGGCACATCCCCGCTCTGGTAGGACAGCCTCTTGAGGCTACAGAGGTCTGGGACAGGCTCATCAAATCTGTGGGGATAAGGGTTAGGACTGAGACCTAGCCATGGCCCACCCAGAGCACTTAAGCCCCATCCCTAAGGTTCTTAGGGAAGGGAAATTACACAAATATACAAGAATTCTGGCCTCTGGAATTTCCTATCTATAAGTTCCATGACTGAGTTCTCCAAGACAGCCCCAAGAACTCGGGTTGGGTGGGTGACTAGGGACACAGGGTTCTCACCACAAGTACCCTGCATGTAAATCCCTCCCAAGAAACCCCTGCTGCTGGGTGAACTCAAGACTTAAGTGGACTAGGAAACTACCAAAATGCAAGCAACACGTAGACATGGGTTCCTATGGGACGAACTGGCTGTGTGGACTTAAGTAGGTCACTTAACCCATCTGGTTCTTCTCAGGGACTGGCAGGGGAGTGGGGGCTGGCGGTAGCCCAGGAGTGCTCACTCATACCCACTAATGCACATGCGGGCATAGGGTTTGCCAGGGTTGTTCTTTCGGAATGTGGCCACAGCATCAGCCTGGTACACATCGAAGCTGATCTGCAAGCCTCTAGGCCTCTCCAGCAACCTGAGGACCGAAGGAGAAACTTTAGGACAAGAATTCCCTCCTCTCCCTTCCCACCTTTCACCTGCAGTACATCCTTTCCCATGGCCAATTCTGGCAAGCAGCCTCACCCAGGGAATAAACCCACCTGTTTGTCATTTCTTCCTCTACCCTAGAGCTAAGTAGGGGTCCCTGAGGTGATGCTCTGACTCACTGCAGGATCCAAATCCCAGCTGTCACACCACCTGGTACCCAGTGTCATGGAGAGGTAGGTATAACTGGGAAACTTACCCGGCACCTCCGTCAGCAAGGTGTGTTGTCTGTAGTACAGAGATACGCTGAAGGACCATGGCTACAAGGACAGTGAGAACAAAGTGTTGGGGAGGAGATCCAGCTTTCCACACACTCCCCTGACACTGCCAGATCTGCTATCCAGGCTGGTGTTGCCAGATTACCAAAACGTATTTATGACAAGGACATTCCAGGAAATAGTTAGTACACAACTCACTCCTAAAACAAATCAGTCATCTGAAATTCAAACACAGGGCTGGGAGGCGGGACAGATGGCTTAGTGGTTCAGGCGCTTGCCTGTTAAGCCTAAGGACCTAGGTTCTAAGCCAGATAGGCAAGGTGGAGCATGCATCTGGAGTTTGTCTGCAGTGGTTAGAAGTCCTGGCGCGTTCATTCTCTTTATCCACTTCTTTCTCTCTAATATTTAAAAAAGGGAAAAACAAAGCCGGGCGTGGTGGCGCACGCCTTTAATCCCAGCACTCGGGAGGCAGAGGTAGGAGGATCCCCGAGAGTTCGAGGCCACCCTGAGACTACATAGTTAATTCCAGGTCAGCCTGGAGGACCAGAGTGAGACCCTATCTCGCAAAACCAAAAAAAAAAAAAAAAAAAAAAAAAAAAAAAAAAAAAACATAGGGCTGGGAAGATGGCTCAGCAGTTAAAGGTGCTTCCTTGCAAAGCCTGCTGGCCCAGGTTCATTTCCCAAACTGCTCATGTAAGCCAGATGCAAAAAGTGGTGCAAGTGTCTGGTGTGTGTTTGTAGAGACAAGAGACCCTGGTGTGTTCATGCACACACACATACACATAAGTAATTTTTAAGCTGGGAGTAGTGGCACACACCTTTAATCCCAGCACTCAGGAGGCTGAGATAGGAGGATCATCATGAGTTTGAGGCCACCCTGAGAACACAGAGTGAATTCGAGGTCAGCCTGTGCTAGAGCGAGACTCTACCTTGAAAAACAAACAAAAAACCCAAAACCAGCTGTAGTGGCTCACGCCTTTAATCCCAGCACTTGGGAGGCACAGATAGGAGGATCACCATGAGTTCAAGGCCACCATGAGACTACATAGTGAATTCCAGGTCAGCCTGAGCTAGAGTGAGACCCTACTTCGAAAAAAACAACAAAACAACAAAAAATTTTAATTTTTTTCAGAGCTTTAAGAAATTCAAGTATAGGGCAGGAGAGATGGCTCAGCAGTTAAAGCACTTGCCTACAAAGCCTAAGGGCCCGAGTTCTATTCCCTAACACCCACATAAAGCCAGATGCACATAGTGGCACATGTGACTGGAGTTTGTGTGCAGGAGGCCCTAGTGCACTCATTCTCTCTCAAATAAAATGGTTTTGTTTGTTTTTTTTGAGGTAGGGTCTCACTCTAGCCCAGGCTGACCTGGAATTCACTTGGTAGTCTCAGGGTAGCCTTGAACTCAAGGTGATCCTCCTACCTCTGCCTCCTGAGTGCTGGGGTTAAAGGTGTGCACCACCAAGCCTGGCCAAATAAAATGTTTTTTTTAAATTCAAATATAGAATTCCATGATGACTAAGTAGTTCTGAATCTGCTACAACACTGAACTTGGACCACTCTTGTTTTATTAGTTCCCTGTGCTTAAAGCCAAGAGCACACAGGGAGCTTGATTCTTATTTCACTGTGACCACTCACTTGGGTACCACCATGTTCCACTGGATAGGCCTGGAAGGCGCCCAGAGCCAGTAGGTTGGCAAGGCCATCCCTATTAGCTTGGGTTTGGTCTTAAGTATTTAGGCTTAGTTCTCACCTGCTCTTCATTCTCCCTATGCACTGACTCACTATTACTAAACCTCCTGTGAGCTGTTCTGTGGCCACTGTCACCAC
Source organism: Orientallactaga sibirica (assembly GCA_036365145.1). Lineage (NCBI taxonomy): Eukaryota > Metazoa > Chordata > Mammalia > Rodentia > Dipodidae > Orientallactaga > Orientallactaga sibirica. The sequence continues at coordinate 8,050,030 of JAEOAD010000013.1, forward strand.
CTCTAGAACTGTTCTGTGGGTTCTCCTCCCATACCTTAGGCTTCAACCAGCCCCAATCAATCCATTCCCTTTCCCTGTCTTATGATCCCTCAGCGACCAGTGATCTACAGGGCTGTGGCAGCGTGAGGGGGTACCTGGGGAGTCTGCTTGGTCAGGGTTCAGCAAGGGGGTGACAGGTTGGCCCCACAGGTGTGGAGGGCAATGCTGGCTCTTCTGCAGCTGCCGCCTCTGCAGCAGCTCCTTGTACTCCCGCCAGCCGGAGCAGCGCTGCACCTCGGGATCTGCGTTCACGTCCTCCCGGAACTGCTGGGCTGCTGCCTGTTGCTCCCGGTCCCGCCGGGAGAGCTTCTCCTTCCGCTGGTTCAGCTTCTGGCACCAAGACTCAGCATCTGTCCCCCGTCCAGTGACATTGGCTGGGAGCAACTCTGGGGCTGGGGCAGGCAGGAGGGTATGGCGACTATCTGAAGCCATATTAGGGAAGGCAATCTGGTCAAAGTTCCAGCGAGGCTTAGAAGCCCCCTTGATTCCATTCTCTGCTTTGTCACTCTCTTGGCCACGTCCCACATCCTCCATGACCAGATCAGGGCAGGGCTCTGGCGACTCCTGCAGCTGAAAGGGGTCCCTCGAGCCCTTCTTAGGGCTTGACTCCTGGCGTTTCTCCTCTGCACACTGGCTGTTCTGGTCGCGGGCAGGTGGGCTGGTGGCCTCTGGTCTTATGGGCGGCAGGATGTTCTCCGGGAGCTTGGCCTTCTTAACAGACCTGAGAGACACAGAGGAAGAGCAGCACATGTGCCCCTCACTGCTAAGATATGGGTCCCCCAGGAGCTGAGCACAGGCCCTGCTATCTCCATGAGTCTATGGGAGAGCCACTCAAAGCCCCTCTTTAAAAAAATTTTTAAAAATTATTTCCAAGGAGACAGAGACTGGGCATGCCAGGGCATCCTGATACTGCAAATGAACTCCAGACACATGCCGCTTTGTACATCTGGCTTTACATGAGTCCTGGGGAATGGAACCCAGGCCTCTGTGAACAAGACCCTTTAGCCGCTGAGCCGTCTCCCCCCATCCTCAAGGCCCCCACTTAAGCCCATGTTTTGCCTGAGGTCCTAGCCTCAACATTCCCCAGAGGGTGACAATCACAGGGAGCATTACCGACAGCTGGCACTCCTCTTCCTCTTGCCAGTCCCATCCTCCAGGCACTGAGCATAGCCATCCAAGTTAAGCTGCCTCTCATAAGGGGACAGGACGGAGCTGTGGGATGAGAACAGTAAGCAGACTGGCACTTCTGGCGGGATATGGGAGAGAGTGGCCAAGAAAAGTCCGAGGCCAGGGCCAGAACTACACCAAGGGCCCAGGCTCTGGGCAGACTTGCAGGAAGGGTACCTGGGAGCAACTATAGGGTCCCAGTCATGTGACTTTGCTCAGGTCTCTGGGTATCGCCAATGGGACCTCTAAAAAGACATTACTAGCCTGGCGCAGTGGCGCACGCCTTTAATCCCAGCACTCGGGAGGCAGAGGTAGGAGGATTGCTGTGAGTTCGAGGCCACCCTGAGAATACAGAGTGAATTCCAGGTCAGGCTGGGCTAGAGTAAGGCCCTACCTCAAAAAAAAAAAAAAAAAAAAAAAAAGAGAGAGTAAAGAAAAAAAAAGACATTACTGAAGAGCTGGCAATACGTGATTAATCAGGCTAGAGGTAAAGCTCAGAGGCAGAGCAGCCTGGGACATACAAGGCCCAGGGATTCCTCCTCAGCATCCAGAAAATAATAGATAAATGATTAATTGCGGGTGAGGGAAATGAAGAACACAGATGAAAATAACCACTGGTAACTGATTTTTTTCTTTCTCTTTTTTCCAGGTTTTTTTTTTTTTCAAAGTAGGGTCTCACTCTGGCCCAGGCTGATCTGGAATTAACTATATAGTCTCAGGGTGGCCTTCAACTCGCGGCGATCCTCCTGCCTCTGCCTCCCAAGTGCTGAGATTAAAGCCGTGCGCCACCACACCTGGCTTTTTTTCCAGTTTTTTTTTGAGGCAGGGTCTCACTCCAGTCCAGGCTGACTTGGAATTCACACTATGACCCAGGCTAGCTACAAACTCACAGCCATCCTCTTATCTCAGACTCTCTAGACCTGGCCTTAAAAGCATGAGTCACTATAACCGGCTTTACATTTTTGTTTCTTATATGTACATACTAATCTTTTTCGATGTTTTCTTTTTCTTCTGACAAAAATGGCTTCTTACTAACACAATTTTTTAAAATCTTTTTTTTCATTATATATTGGGAGCTCAGCCCCTTGTCACTATATCATTTTTCCCTGTTATGAATTTTTTTTTTCAAGGTAGGGTCTCACTCTGGCCCAGGCTGACCTGGAATTCACTATGTAGTCTCAGGGTGGCCTTGAACTCACAGCAATCCTCCCACATATTCCTCCTGAGTGCTGGGATTAAAGATATGCGCCACCACACCTGGCCTGTTATGAATTTTTTATGCCACCCGATACTGCACTGTTCAGTAGAGTAGGCCCTATTCAAATTCAATGTAAAATCAATTAAAATTATGAAACGAAAAATTCAGTCCTAGCATTATTACAGAACGTTCTATGGTCACCAGGCGTGGTGGCACACGCCTTTAATCCCAGCACTCAGAGGAGGCAGAGGTAGGAGGATCGCTGTGAGTTCAAGGCCACCCTGAGACTGCATAGTGATTAGATTAGATCTTGATTAGAATGAGGCCCTACCTTGAAAAACCAAAAAAAAAAGAAAGAAAGTTCTATGGGGCAGCTCTGCTCTGGGTGAGCACTTGAGCATGCTGCCACACTGAGCTCTGAGGCTCTTTCCAAGTACACTGTTCAACGAGACAGTATTTTGTGCATGCTCACTAAAGAAAAGGTGGGTGGGAACAGCGATTTAGCTCTGCTGTCCTCAGCAGGAAATGCAAGGGCAGGCACTAGTCAAGGGTCAGTAATACGGCTCAGCGAGCAAACAGTCTCTCACAGGAGGGAGTTGCTGCTCACAGGCACGCTGTTTCCCTAGGACAGACTCCACTTTCAGGAAAGAAAGGACATGCCTGTCCTACAACTTTGGGGACATACTGTGTAACCCATTTCTTTGTCCTTTTTTTTTTTTTTGGAGAGAGAGAGACAGAGAGGGAGAGGAAGACAGAGAATGGGCGCATCAGCAGCCTCTCAGCTGCTACGAACAACTCCAGATGCGTGTGCCCCCTTGTGGTCAAGTGCGGCATTGCACCCTTGCATCACTTTCATCTGGCTAAACGTGGGACCTGGAGATTGGAACTGACATGCTTAGGCTTAGCAGGCAGGCGCCTTAACCACTAAACCATCTCTCCAGCCCTGTGTAACCCATTTCTACTCCAAGTCTGCAGGTCTCTGAGGCTCTCAGCAAATGCTAGATTACCAACTTGATGAAGGAAGGGACATCTAAACTAGTGTAAAGTGTGACACCCAACTGTACATTCCTCACTCAGTCCCTCATTCATGCACACACTCCTCTAAGTGCCAGGCACTGAAGAACTGTGTATTAATGTTCACAGTGGATGGTAGATGCTTGGTCTTCATCAGAGGGGGGTCTCATTTTGGTAACTCAGGAGAAAGTACAGTGATGGGATTCACCCCAACAAGCCTCCCTCAAGAGCACTTCCAGCCCAGACCCTGGGTGCCGCACTCCAGGCAAAGGTTCCAAGGCAAGTGGAGGCTACTTTCCACCTCCGATTAGTCAGCTGGGTTCCAGGACTAGAATGAATGGGAGAAAGAAAGGGACAGGGGCTTACCTTGGTTGGAATCGACGAACCACATATCCCAGTCTCTTCAGGTGGCTGAAGACCTCAAGAGAAAAAAAGTAAACTTACATATCCATTTCTTCTCTTTCTCTCCTTTTTTATTTTTCGGTTTTTCAAGGTAGGGTCTCACTCTAGCCCAAGATGACCTGGACTTTGCCATTTAGCCTCAAGGTAGCCTTGAACTCACAACAATCCTCCTACCTCTGCCTCCCCAGTGCTGGGATTAAAGGCATATGCCCCTACACCTGGCCTATCTCCAGTGTTGTTGTTGTTATTATTATTATTATTATTATTATTTTGTTTTGGTTTTGCAAGGTAGTCTTGCTGTAGCCCAGGTTGACCTGGAATTCACTATGTAGTCTCAGGCTGGCCTCAAACCCACCCACAGCAATCCCCCTACCTTGGCCTCCTGAGTACTAGGATTAAAGGCATGGGCCACCATGCCCAGCCTAGTATTTTATATATATATTTTTTTATTTATTTGCAAGCAGAGAGAAAGTGAATAGGTGCACCAGGGCCTCGAGCCCCTGTAAACAGCTCTAGATGCATGCACTTCTCTATGCATCTGGATTTACATGGATACTTGGGGAATCATACCTGGGTTGTTAGGCTTTGCAGGTAAGTACCTTAACTGCTAAGCCATTTCTCCAGCCCCCTCCAGTCTCCTTATTTGCAAGCAGAGAAAGAGAGACAGAGAGAATGGGTGCCCCAGGGCCTCTGGCCACTGCAAATGAATTCCAGATGCATGAACCACCATGTGCATCTGGCTTACAAACCCAGGTTGTTAGGCTTTGCAGGCAAGAACCTTAACTGCTGAGCCATCCCTCCAGCCAATCCAGTCTTTTTTTTTTCTTTTTCTTTTTTTGAGGTACCCTCTAGCCAAGGGTAACCTGGAAGTCACTATGTAGTCTCAGGGTGGCCTTGAACTCATGGCAATTCTCTAACCTCTGCCTCTTGAGTGTTGGAATTAAAGGTGTATACCACACCTGGCCTGGTCCTTCAGTCTTTTTTTTTTTTTTAATTTTGTTTATTTATTTGAGAGTAAGAGAAAAAGAGAAAGAGAGAGAGAGAATGGGCAAACCAAGGCCTCCAGACCCTGCAAAAGAACTCCAGACACATGCACCATCCTGTGCATCTGGCTTACGTGGGTCCTGGGGAATCGAGCCTTGAACCAAGGTCCTTAGGCTTCACAGGCAAGTGCTTAACTGCTAAGCCATCTCTGCCATCTCTCCAACCCCAGTCTTTTTATTTATTTATTTATTTATTTGTGAGAGAGAAGGAAAGAGAGAGAGGGAGAGTGAGAATGGGTGTGCCAGGGCCTCTAGCCATTCCAAATGAACTCCAGACACACATGCCCATTTGTGATTCTGGCTTATATGGGACCTGGAGAATCGGACCAGGGTCCTTAGGCTTCGCAGGCATGTGCCCTAACTGCTAAGCCATCTCTCCAGTCCCCCCCCCTTTTTTAAAATATGACAGTGAGAATGAGAGAACTGGTACATCAGGGCCTTCAGCCATTGCAATTGAACTCCAGATGCATGCACCCCCTTGTGTGCATGTATGACCTTGCACACTTGTGTAACTGCGTCTGGCTTACATGGGACCTTAACCACTAAGCCATGACTCCAGCCCTTATGTGTTTTTTTTTCAAGATTTTCATTCTTTTTTTTTAAATTTAAATTTAAATTTTATTTTATTTATTTTTGGAGAGAGACACAGAGAGAGACAGACAGAGAGAGAGGGAGAGGGCGACAGATAGAGAATGGGCGCGCCAGCAGTCTCTCAGCTGCTGTGAATGAAATCCAGATGCATGCGCCCCCTTGTGCTCAAGTGCAGCATTGTGCCCTTGCGACACTTTGCATCTGGCTAAACGTGGGACCTGGAGATTGGATTGGAACCAGCTTTCTTAAGCTTAGGAGGCAGGCGCCTTAACCGCTAAGCCATCTCTCCAGCCCAAGATTTTCATTCTTTATGTTTAAATATTTTACTTATATATTTGAGGGGGGGCGGTTAGAGAGAATGGGTGCACCAGGGCCTCTAGCCACTGCAAAAGAACTCCAGACATATACACTACCTTGTACATCTGGCTTTATGCGGGTCCTGGGGAATTGAACGAAGGTACTTTGGCTTTGCAGACAAGCGTCTTACCCACTAAGCCATTACTCCAGCCCCCTCCTCTCTTTTTGATTAAGCTTCTTACTTAGTCTCCAGCAAAGATTTGCCTGCTGGAAGTGTGTTACTGGTGGTGGATCTGAGTCCAGCCTACTGTGTGTTCAGAGCCAGCTGTTCTAGCTGTTGTCTCTCTGCTGTGGAAATGTGATGAAATGAACCAGCTTCCTGTCATGAGGAAGCTTCCCCTCAAAACTGTAAGCCTGAAATAAACCCTTTCCACCCATAAGGTGCTTCAGGTCGGGTTTTTGTCCCAGCAATGAGAATGTAACTACAACACAGACACTTCACCCTAGCTTAGTCCCTACCTTCTCTTATTGGAAACATTATCCTAGATGCCATCACTTCTTTTCCCTTTGTCTTCTACCCAGCATGCAGTTCTGTATAAAGTCAATGGTTCATTTGTTTGGTTGGTAGTTTTGTTTTAGGGCAAGGTCTAACTATGTAGCACAGGCTGGCTTCAAACCTGCCATCTTTCTTTCTCAGCCTTCTGAGTATTAGGATTATAAGTAGGTGCTAGAAGCTTGCCTATTTATTATCCAGTTACCACCATTATAATGTAAGCCTCAGGAGGACATTATGGCTCACCTCTTTAATCCCAGCACTGGGGATACAGAGGAAGGAGAATCACCATGAGTTCAAGGCCATCCTGAGACTACATAGTTGAGTTCCAGGTCAGCCTGGGCTGGAGTGAGACCCTACCTTGAAAAAAACAATAAAATAAAATAAAATAAAAATAAATAACAGGACTGGAGAGATGGCTTAGCAGTTAAGGTACTTGCCTATAAAGCCTAAGGACCCAGGTTTGATTCCTCAGAACCACATAAGCCAGATGCACAAGGTGGTACATGCATCTGGAGTTCACTTGCAGTGGCTAGAGGCCATGGCATGCATATTCTCTCTCTCTCTCTCTCTACCTCTTTTAAATAAATAAAATATATTTTAGGGCTGAAGAGACAGCTTAGCGGTTAAGGCACCTGCCTCCTAAGCCTAAGAACACTGGTTCCAATCTCCAGTGGTTCCCATCTCCAGGTCCCATGTTTAGCCAGAAGCAAAGTGACGCAAGGGTGCAATGCCGCACTTGACCACAAGGGGGAGCACACATCTGGACTTCGTTCACAGCAGCTGAGAGGCAGCTGGCGTGCCCATCTCTGTCTCCCTCTCCCCCCTCTCTGTCTCTCCGTATCTCTCTCAAAAAAAAAAAAAAAAATTTTTTTTTTTTTTGAGATAATAAAGCTGGGCATGGTGGGGCAGGCCTTTAATCCCAGCACTCTGGAGGCAGATGTAGGATAATCGCTGTGAGTTCAAGGCCATCCTGAGACTACATAGTGAATTCCAGGTCAGCCTGAGCTAGTGAGACCCTACCTCGAAAAGAAAAAAAAATAATAATAAGTAAATAGATAAACAAGCAAACAACAGACCTGGCATAGTATATTATGCTCCTTTTATCCTAGCACTCCTAAGGCTGAGACAGAAAAATTGATGTGAGTTCAAGGCCATTCTAAGAATACATAGTGAGTTCCAGGTTAACCTGGGCTAGAGCAAGACCCTACCTCAAAAACAACAACAAAGTATTGTGATAGTACTGGTCTGAGTTATAGCCCCAGCAGGTGACACTGTACCTGGCACCTTAAAGACACTTGTTACTACTCACTGACTTGACAAATGGAGGCTCCTTGGCAGGAAGCAGATACCTGGTACTGTAGGAGAGTCAAGGTGTCCTCAGTCTCAGACAGCAGCAACTGGTAGGCCTCCTGGATAGACAGCTGCAGATCTTGGTAGAAGAGCTGAATAGAGCCCTGGAAATGGGGGCAACAGCTCAGCTTTGCACCTTTTCAAGCAGTGCCGCATGGGGCAGCTTTTTGGCACACACACACACCATGAAAACAGCCAATCAGAAAAGGAGAGCAACCCTCTAATTTGGATTGGAATCCCTATTGCCTACAATGGGATGCTTGTCTTCTGCTCCAAAAGTCTGACTGTAAGTTCACTGAAAACAATTGTGAGTTTTTGGAGTCTGGTTTTAGTTTTTGTTCCAAAAGGGGGGTGGGAATGTTCCTTGGTCCCAACCCCTTTCCCACCCTCCGGGGACCCCACTCACACACTCCAGCAGATACAAGGCTTCTTCGGGATGAAGCCGCTGCCTCCCTTGCTCCGAGAAGCCCATGGTCTGCCAGAATTTCCCCTGTGTGGTTCCCAGAATAGGTGTCACCAAAGAGCTCAGAGAGGAGAGGGGTCCTCTGCGGCAGAGCAGACCCCTCCTCCCGCCCCCCACCAGCGGGCCGCTCACCGCAGGAGATTTCAACTCCACGAAGCCATCATCGGGTCTCCACTCGGCGGTCACCAAGCTGCCCCTGGCGAGGAGTGGGGAGGGAGGATCCGCGTGGGTCTGCGCGGGCAGTCCACGGGTCCCGTCCACCCAGCCCGCCCGGCCCCCGCCCCGGCCCGGCCCGCTCACAGGCGCTCCACGCGCTCCTCGGCCAGCAGCTGCCAGAGCTCCTGGCGACACCGGCGCAGCCGCTCGGCCTGGGCCTCCGAGCCGTCGGGAAGGAAGTCCTTGGGGCCATGAGACCGCTGGGGCAGCTTCTGCGAGCGCGAGCGGGCGGCGAGGAGCTCCGAGGCACTGGCGGAGGAGAGGACACGGGGTCGGCACCGCGCACCGAGGACTCCCTGACCGGTTCCGGACCTCGCGCCACCCCCCACCCTCTATCCCTCGGTCACCCAGTCCCCCGGTTCCCCAGCCCGGCCGCACCTGAGCACGCGCCCTGCGGGAACCTCCACCGTGGCGGGTTCGGGTTCGGGCTCCATCTGGCCGCCGTGCGCGGCTGCGCGCGCACCCTCAAACCCCGCCCCTCCACCCCCCGGAACTCCGCGCGGCCCTAGCGCGCGCGGGTAGCACCTGCGCCAGTCTGCAAATCAACCCTTTCAGCTTTCCGCTTTTCTGCCGGTGCCGGGTCCTAGCGCCCGCCGACACAGGCACTGAGAGTTCACTTTGCAGAGGTTTAGATGCGCGGAAGCGCTCCTGGGACCCCTCTGTTAGTAAAACTTGACGAGGGGACTGGATCCCCGACGGCAGTGTGTGTGACCCTACTCTCCACAGCCCTGGGCGGCCTAATAATCTACTGCCATGGAAGGGCCAGAAGATCCATTAGAGAGCAAAGAGACCCATGAAAAGGCCAGGGGACCCTTGGAAGGGCAAAGAGACCCATGGAAGGTGGCGGGTTTCTGAGTTCCAGCTTTACAAACTGGAGGCCACATGGGTCTCTTAAGACGGGTCCAGGGAGATTCGGAGCTCCTTCAGGATCGTCCGTAGGGTCCTTTCCGAGGGACGCCTAAGTTGGGTTTCAAGGACCGGGGAGCGGGGGAGAGGGGGTAGGCGCTGTCCGATCCACGCTGGTGCTGAAGCGCCACCCCGACCTCCAATAGCACCTCCTCGAGGCTGGGGTCCCCGCCGTGACACCGCAGGTCGCTCTAGAACTGACCACGAGGTGGCACCATTGCTCCAGCCAGTGCTGTGAGGTTGAGACTGGCACTTGCAGATGGAGATCGCTGTGGGCGTCCCGGGAGAAGATGGAGCAAAGAGGAAGGGGGCTTTCCATGTCAGGTCTTGGGAACTTTACAACCAAACATCATCCCTTCTCTCCTACCTAGTTCGCACTGATAGCTTCGGTCTAGACTAGAACCCTAATCGCTCAGCTAACCCAACCGGGATAGAGCTGTGCCAAGCCTCGCCCATCCTCCACGCCTCTCGCTCCGCCCCATCATTTTCACCTGCGCGCATGCGCTCATTCGTTCCGTGCCCCTGGTCCGGACTGGGGTGGGGTGGGCGGGGCCTGGCACGGATGGGGGTGTGCCCCTGGGTTCTGATTGACAGCCAGACTGTGCGGCCGGGACGGTCCCCAGCTCCCGATCCGGCGGGAGGGAGGGGGGAGGGGCGGGATTTCCTGCGGGAGGCGCTGAGCCGGCCTTGGAAAAGGAGGAGAAAGGGGTGGGTGGGGGGGCAGTGGGAGTCAGCGTCCAGTGTGCCAGGGGCCGAACTGAACCAGCCGGACCCCCTGCGGGGCATCCGGGAAAGGTGAGACTGCGGGGTTTTGAGATAGGGTCAGCACCTTTGGGGCAGACACAAACTAACTTTTCATGAGGGATCGGCGGGCGCCTCCATCTCTCCGCTCCTTCCGAGCTCTTCGCACCCCCTTTTTCATCCCCCCCTACTCCTCCCGCATCTATTCCTCCAACTCTTGGCCCCGCTGGGTCCCTCTGACTGCTTTGTTCCTGGGTTCGGCCTGGGCTGGACTCGGCTGGGGGGGTTGCGCGGCGCTGGAGGGGCATTCCGAGGGGCGGGGGAGCCAGGCGACCCCAGGCACTGCCAGGAGCGCCCTCCCACTGCGTGCATCGCGGGCCCTGTGGGGGAGTGACCTCCAGCTTGGCTAGGGATTTCTGGGGCATGAGGGGTTCTCCACAAGGGCCCCAGGCCTGCCCGGGGGGCCCTGCCACAAGACTGCTGACAAATTCGCCGCCACCGAGGAACTGACTTGAGGTGTTCTGCAGTTAAGTCAGGGGTGGGGGGTTTATAGTTTCGGGTTTGGACTTCAAGGGGCCTTTGGCCAGCAGTGCCCCTACTCTGGCTTGGTTCTCTGCCCAGCTTCTCCCTCACCCCACACAAGCGGTGACTGAGGGAAGGTCAGCAACAGGTGTAGATGTCCAGCTTTTCTGTCCAGCAGGTAGAGCTACCAGAACTGGAGGGCATAAGCCCCCTACTTTACCCCCTCAGTGGACTAGGAAATCCACCTGTTAAAGTGAAGCCTACGTAGTAGAAATCTGGGGGTAGGAGCCTTAGACGGGGAGTGACCCCTGCCCATCTGCCTGTGCCACCCTCCCAGGCCCCACCTCCTGGCCTGCCAGTTGTCTGTGGGTGTCAGAGCCTGGGGCTGTGGAGAATGGGCTGCTGGCCCTGCCTGCCCCAGTGTGTCTTGCTGTCAGGGCCCCTCCTGTCCAAGGTTGAGGTGCTGCCTGGGGCCCCAGTGACTCAGCCTCCCCCTCCCGGAATGCCACCTCCCCCTTACACATACTCTTTCTCAGCACAGTGGCTCCCTCCCCACTCTGATTAGCTCAAACCCTCCATGACTTCCTTGGTAGCTGGAATGGTTTGGGGCACCCCTTGGTCCTCCTGTCCTGCTCATCCTCTGTGTCCTGTTTCCCATGCGTGGCCCAGTCTTCAGCCAAGGCACTACACCTTTTCCAGACTCCCCACGACTAGTCCGCCACTGTTGCCGGATTCTCAAGGGAATGCTGACTGCTCTCTGGGCAGGCATCAGTACTTGTGAGCCAACCCAGGAAGATTGGTGGACCCAGTCCCAGCCCATTCCGGGCCAGTCGGAAGCTGCAGGCTGATCTCCATCCAGATTTCCACACAGCCTCCACCCGCTCAGAGACTGGCTTTCCTGCTGGTGGTGGCAGCTCGCGGAGCACCTCGAGGGAGTCTATTGGCACCTGACAACAATCCCACCGTGTAGGCCACCAGATGTACTCCCCCAGGACTGGGAGCCCTCCAAGGGGCTAAAAACCATGGCTCACTGATAATTCAGTTGAATCAGTCTCCTTGCCTCTTCCTGGACTCCTGAGCCCAGAGCCTGGCCTAGTGGCCAGGATGGGTCGTGAACAGGACTTGATCCTTGCTGTTAAGAATGGAGATGTGACCTGTGTGCAGAAACTGGTGGCCAAGGTCAAGGCTGCAAAAACAAGTGAGTACTTGGTGGGGTCACCATCCAGGTGAGACCCACCTCTTGTATACTGAAGCTACAAAGGGATGCTTGTGGGGGGGGAGTGTCACTGTGGTCTGCAGACCTGAGAAAGGAGGACTGTCCAGCTGTGTCTCTGTGGGAGAGCCAGAGAGGGTGATAGGAACCTTCTCTTCCCCCAGACCCCCACACCCACACCTTCCCACCCCGGTTTTGCTGGGTGTCTCTCCAGTCAAGTTGCTTAACATCACGGGGCCACATAGGTCTTGACAGCAAAGTGAGAGTTGAAGTACATTCATTCACATTTTTTCTTAGTTCCTATTAGGTGAGGTTGTGTGTCCTACTGTGTGCTGTAAGGCTCTGTTCTAAGCTCTGGACCAGAGCAGCAAACAAAACAGACCCAACTTTCCGCCCTTGGAGTTGCCTGCTAAGGAGGTGGCTTTTCAGATGTGGTTTTTGGCACAATGGGACTTTGGCTATGGATTGGGAAAGGCTGAATAGAGTACTGTGCCCACTCACACTCCCATATGCACACTTCAACCAGAGTATTAATTTTATGCCTAAACTTAAAGGGGATGTCTAAGATATATTTTATTTATTTATTTATTTTACTTATTTATTTGAGACAGAGAAAGAGAAAGAGAATGGGCGAGCCAGGGCCTCCAGCCACTGCAAACAAACTCCAGATGCATGTGCCACCTTGTGCATCTGGATTACATGGATACTAGGGAATTGAGCCTCGAACCGGGGTCCTTAGGCTTCATAGGCAAGCGCTTAACTGCTAAGCCATCTCTCCAGCCCCCTAAAATATCTTTTTAGAAAGAGATGTTGGAGCCAGGCATGGTGGCGCACACCTTTAATCCTAGCACTCAGGAGGCAGAGGTACGGGGATCACCACGAGTTTGAGGCCACCCTGAGACTATATAGTGAATTCCAAGTCAGTCTGGACTAGAGTGAAACCTTACCTCGAAAAAGAAAAAAAAAGAGGATTTTTTAAAAACTTTATTTATTTATTTGAGAGAAAGAGGCAGAGAGAGAGAGAATGGGTGCGCCAGGACTTCCAGCCACTGCAAACGAACTCCGGATGCATGCGCCCCCTTGTGCATCTGGCTTACGTGGGTCCTGGAGAATCAAACCGGGGTCCTTTGGCTTTGCAGGCAAACACCTTAACTGCTAAGCCATCTCTCCAGCCCAAGGTTGGGTTTTTATGCTGTTTGTTTCTTTGTTTCTTTGGGTGTTCTGGGGCTGAAAGCCATGGCTTCACACGTGCTAGGCAAGTGCTTTATCACTGAGGTATATTCACAGCCCCCAAAGAGAATTGTTTTCAAGAAAAATTCAACACTTTCTGACCATCACTAAATTTCCTTTTCCCATGGTCTATCTGCTTGTGTACCTTGGGAGTGTGTGACCAAAGCTAATTTTCTGGAGGTTTCCACAAGTTGGGGACTCTAGCCCTGACAGGGCTGTGTGTGGTGGATGCATGGATAACCACACCTGAGCCCCATCTCTTAAGTCTCCCAGTGGTGAGACGCCCTCCCCCAGAAGAGCAAACCTCGAGACTTCAGGGTGTGTTCTCTGGGTTGTCTCAGGAGGCCACTGCTTGTGTCCTTGCGCTCCTAGACTAGCAAGTGGTTTTACCTCTAGTCCTAGGGCTGGAGGAGGGCCCTGAGGGGAGGGTCTCCTCTGGAGCACCAGGGCTCTAACCCCAAGACACACCTGGGCCCTGTGCACAGGAAGAAGTCCCCAGGCTACCTGGAGACATCTTATTATCCCCACCCACACCTTGGAGCTTGGGTGCCAAAAGGAAAGACGTTAATGGCGTGCACCCACCTGCACTGCAGGGCGGGAACCCAAACATGCTGGACTCCAGCCCAAGCTGGAGCTGCGGGCTGAGGTCCCTGTGCCCTGGGGAACTGGACAAGGGTGAACAGGTTAGGAAGAAGGTGCTGAGGAGGTCCCCAAGGGAGGGCTTCAGGCCTAAGTGGGAACCACTCTCTCTCTCTCTCTCTCTCACCTCTGTGTTGTTTTTGGACACCAGCCCAGTGGGGCCGTGGTCACACTGCTGCTGGCCTCATAGCCCTGCCGCCTCAAAGTGAGGCCCACTGGAGGGCAATGGGAGGGGTCAGAGCCTGGTGGCGGGAACCTATAGCCAGGCTTATAGGCTCCAAGAGGGTTTCCTACATCAAGCAGCAAATGTCTAGGAAGAAGAGGTCCCTTCCATTCCCTCAGCCCAAGGTGGGGACTCACCTGCATATGGAACAGGTACACAGGGTGACAGGCCGGAGCCTCCTTGTGAGTCCTTGGCACCGTGCCTCCCTTCTTTGTCCTTTGAGAAGCTGGAGACTCAGCTAGTGACAAAAATGAGATCACAAGGTGACCTTTACAAACCTTAATGAGTTTAGGAAGTCGTGTTACCCCCTGGCTTCCCAGAGAGATAGGAATTTCTGTATCCAGTATGCAGATAAGGAAAGTGACACCCAAAGGTTACTGCCTTGCCTAAGGTCACAGACTCCTTGTGGGGAGAATCGGAGATGAACCTGTGTGGTGCCCTCCCTGTGCCCCATGCCAATCTCCACTAATTTCTGTACGTATCACAATTACCTAGGAGCAGCTCTGCTCTAAAGAGCTTAGATTCCCTGAAACCCCCTGCCCCAACTTAAAATGATCAGAAAGGGCCTGGGACTCTGTGGTGACAGAGTTCTTTAGTTGTTTCCAATGTCATTCTCAGAAAGAGACGGGCATTTCTGCCATACTGCCCGAGCAGCAAAGGAAACTGCCAAAGGGAAGTATCTGGGTATCTTTTTAAAAAAAATTTTTTTTTGAAAAAATTCCAGTTGCATGCACCTCCCTGTACATATGGCTTACATGGGTCCTGGGGAATCGAAAGTTCTTGGGCTTTGCAGGCAAATGCCTTAACTGCTAAGCCATCTTCTCCAGCCCTTTTTTAGGTGTTTCAAGGTAGGGTTTCTCTCTAGCCCAGGCTGACCTGGAATTCACTATGTATTCTCAGGGTGGCTTGAACTCACAGCGATCCTTCTACCTCTGCCTCCTGAGTGCTGGGATTAAAGGTGTGTGCCACCACACCTGGCCTAGGCATCCTTTAAAAAGAAAATTAATTTATTTGGGAGAGAAGAAGAGGCAGATAGAGAGAGAGTGGGCATGCCAGGGCCTCCAACCACTGCAAACAACCTCCAGATGCATGCGCCACCATCTGCATCTGATTTACGTGGGTCCTGGGAAATTGAACCTGGGTCCTTAGGCAAGCACCTTAACCACTAAGCCATCTCTCCAGTCCTGAGCATCCCTTTTTCCCTCCTGCTGGGTTGGCTAGAAGTTTCTAGTTAGTGGCTGGTGTTCCCTCAGCCTCTTCCACCTGATGTCCAGCCTGCATTCCAACCCGCCGCCCAGGTCCTTCAGGAACAGGTGGCTGAGAGGGGAGGGATGCTGCTGCCCAGCCTTGCTCCTTCCCCTTCCATCTCCCCACCTCTTTTCTGAACTCTCCTTCCATGGCCAGAGGAAATGGATGGGCTGGGGTGGCTGGCTGAGCTCACATCCTCTGCTTGGGCTCGAATTAGGGGTGACCAAGCCTTAGAGCCAGGCCGGGGAAGAAGGTTGTGTAGCAGCGGAAGTGCCTGGAGCCGCTGCCAGGAACCAGGACCCTCCACCCTCCCACCAGTGTCCCCAACCCAGGGCCAGTCATATTGAACCTCTCCCTCACCACCTTTCCGGCCATTGTTCTAGAAAGAACAGAGCCACCCAGACTGGCCCTGCCCCTGTTCCTGTGTCCCTCCTGTCAACGTTGTCCTGCTCCTCTCCGGAAGGGACACATCCAGCTGCTCCATCCCAGACTGTGCAGACTCATTGAAGGGTGGACTAGCTGAGGGACTCTCAAGTCTCTTCTCTGTGGACCCCATTGTCTTCTTCGTGGAGATTCGAGGAGAGAGAGAGAGAGACGCCCTGGCCAGCCAAGGCCACACAGGCAGGGAAGAGCAAAGCAGCATTTGAGCCATGCACTTCCTGCTGCTTGAACTCTGTTCTGTCCCCTGCCCCAAATGGTGCTGTGTTACAGGACCAGAGGAGAGCTGGGCGGTCTGTTTCCTCCCAGGGCCCCACACACCGCACGCAGCCTCTTCACTTCCCCTGGCCCTCCTTGGTTCTGTGTTTGTCTTGGTGGTATAGAGTCTACCCTACGTGTCGTTATCCCTTCCCTTCCCATCCCCTGATTCCCTGCCTGCTGGAATGAGGCCCTGCCCAGGCTGCTCGGGTATTTGGGGGCCCACCAGGGCCTGAGGGGCAGGCCTGGACCAGCATGCTTGGCACCCTGCCCAGGCTGGGCTGAGCAAGGCCCCCTCCTTCCCAGTGGGGTGGGTTCTAGCAAGACACAGGGGACAAGGCTTTCTCTTCCTTCCCCCATACCTCAAGGACCGCTCCCACATGGCCCGGCTGTTGCCAGACCCTCACCTGCATGCATCCTGCCCCAGGGAGGCAGTGCTCACAACTCCTCTGCCCAGGCCCTGGATCTCTGAACCAGGGCCTGTGGGTGTTGAGTCAGTAGGTGCTCCCCAGGTAGCCAGAGACCCGCCAAGATCCAGGGGGACAATCTGGGTACAACTCCCCTCTTGGTGTAAGATAGCCTAGTGTAGTAAGGAGTGCTAAATGGTGATTTTTATCATAGTTTATAGGTGACAAGGGACAAGCACCCCTGGGGACAGGTTCTGGGGTCAGCCCTTTTCAGCGGATACAGCCCAAGAGGTTAAATGACCTGCCCCACACTTAATGGCTGGTACATGCAGAACTAGGGCCAGTGTAGGTATGTCTGGTGCTGCCCTGCCCCACCAGGTTCCACTCAGGGATGCCTGGAGCCCAGCTCTAGCAACTCCTCTCCTTAAGTACCCAGGGCCCCTCTCCTCACCACCACCTCCCCCTCGCCTTAGCCCAGTAGGACAATGTGACTCTCTCCCTAAGCCATTCAGGCAGGAATGCCAACCATGCACCCCGTGGGCCTGTCCCATTGAAGGCACGTCATGCCAGTGCCCCCTCCCGCCCCCTTTGGCTCTATAAACAAGCTGGGCTGGGGCCCCAGGGAAGCCAGGCCAATGCTTCAGCGGCTCCCTGCATTCGCATTCGGTGCCCTTGAGCTGCCAGCCCATGAGCCAGGGCGGGAGCCACAGGGACGGGACCAGTTAAAGGGTCATGGGCCAGGTGCTCTTCTGCATTCCAAAAGGTCAGCTGGTCTGGGGTGGTATGGTGGAGAGAATGCCAGGTAAAGGTGTGGGTGAGCACAGATGATGCCATGTACCCTGATGCCTCTGCATCCCCCCGCCCTCCCCAGAGCTCCTTGGATCCACGAAGAGGCTTAACGTCAACTATCAAGATGCTGATGGGTGAGTGTGCACTGCCAGGGGAGCGGAGAGTCCTGGGGAGGCCGGACTCCCTTCCACTCAGACTAGGCCCTTGAAGTATATTTACTAAGATTTCTAGGACCTGCCTGTGTAGGGCCAGAGGGAGGGAGAGGATCCTGCCCACCCACCTGCCTATAGAGTTAGCCCTGAGTGAGGGGAGGGGCCCACTGGTTCAGATTCCCCCTGGGCCCCTTTTCTCCCTGGAGGATAGGAGCTTCTGGGCTCCTGCTCCCACGGCCCCCTCCTTTGGGCCAGCTGGGGGGGGGGACGCCAGACAAACAGGCTTCTCAGCTGAGACACTAAGCCCTTTCATGCTGTGGCCCGGCTGCCGTGCGCTCCCACGGCAGGGTTGGCGGGCATAGGGGGACAAGTAACCCATCACTGCCGGCCCCCAGAATGAGGCTGCATGTGGAAGACCAGGACTTGGGGAGGGGGTTGGGAGACGACGTGCTGACACCCCCTACTTTGTGTCCACTGTGCCAGATTCTCGGCTCTCCACCATGCTGCCTTGGGGGGTAGCCTAGAGCTCATAGCCCTGCTGCTGGAGGCTCAAGCCACTGTTGACATCAAAGACAGCAATGGTGAGGTCCCAATGTGCCCTCCAACATGGGGAAGGTAGGGCCCCACCCCAGCCCCTGAGACCAGAACTCACATAATGATACCAACAGATTCAGGGGGGTCCCTTCTCTCAGGCTTTGCTTCTGGGAGAAGCGGGTGGTACTGACTGCCCATCATTCAGGTGAGGTTCAGAGAGGTTACAACACTGTCCTGAGGTTGCCAGGTCACCCTGTGTGGCTACCGTGAGAGCTCTGACTTCAGCCCTATATCGCTGGATTTCTTTCCGACCAAACCTGGGGAAGCCAGCATTGCTATATGACTGTCTCCCCTCCCAGCCAGGATGGCTGCATACGCTGCTCAGGTCCCCTCACCAATGCCATCCCAGGACCTCTCACAGTGTACTCCTCCTCTGCTAGGCATGCGTCCCCTGCACTATGCAGCCTGGCAGGGCCGGCTGGAGCCCGTGAGGCTGCTGCTGCGGGCCTCTGCTGCCGTCAATGCTGCCTCGCTGGACGGGCAAATCCCTCTTCACCTGGCTGCACAGTATGGGCACTATGAGGTGGTATGTGAGCCTGCCCCAGGGGACATGGGGGCAGGGAGCCAGGCTGGGGCCTGGGTCTGATAGACCAGGCCCCCTTACTTGGCTCCCCCTACCCCATCCAGTCAGAAATGCTCCTCCAGCACCAGTCGAACCCATGCCTGGTCAACAAAGCCAAGAAAACACCCCTGGACCTGGCTTGTGAATTTGGGCGGCTCAAGGTGAGGCTGGCAGACCCAGGGTCCTGGGTACAAGGTGTCTGTGGGGTCTCAGGAGGAGGCCCTAACTGAATGCAGGGTACTACAGGTGGCCCAGCTACTACTGAACAGCCATTTATGTGTGGCGCTGCTGGAGGGAGAGGCTAAGGACCCATGTGACCCCAACTACACTACGCCCCTGCACCTAGCTGCCAAGAATGGTCACAGAGAAGTCATCAGGTATCCCAGGGGACTCACCCAATTCCTTAACCCTTCTTGTGGGTTCATTTGTGCTTAATTGGTACCTCCCTGCTGCCATTTTCTTCCTTGCTTTCAGTCTCTGATCCCCCAATAGTAAGTTTCATCCCCTGCCCACCATAGGCAGCTCCTGCGAGCTGGTATTGAAATCAACCGCCAGACTAAAACAGGCACGGCACTGCACGAGGCTGCGCTGTATGGCAAGACTGAGGTGGTACGGCTGCTCCTGGAGGTAGGTGTGGGAGCCTGGTCACTCCAGGTGGACACAGAGCCTCCATCCTGTGCCAAGGCCAGCTGGGGAGGCCTTGGCGTTTTCGCGTGGGCAGCAGGACAAAAGGGCTTGCTGCTTCTTCTTGCTTCCAGCCACTGGCTGGAGAGCAGACCCAACTGGTTCACACCCCAAGTCTGCCTCTTAGTAGCTCATCCTTGACCTGGTCTCTAAAACTCTATTTTAATCATCTGTGTGATCTGAAATGGATAACAGTACTCCCTTCTGGGTGGCTGGGAGGATTAGAGGAAAAGTGACAGGCAAAGTGCTCAGGATGTGCTCATATGACACTATATACCCCAGGGAGGTGTGGATGTGAACATCCGGAACACATATAACCAGACAGCGCTGGACATTGTGAACCAGTTCACCACCTCCCAGGCCAGCCGGGAAATCAAGCAGCTACTGCGGGGTGAGTGTGTATGAGGACCAGGATCCAGTGGGGTGGGGGTGGGGGCTGAGTGAAAGAAGGGGGGTATCCTTGAAGGCCAGGAGGATCAGGACATTTACCTGACACCTGCCTTGCCCGTTCTCTTAGAGGCTTCGGGGATCCTGAAGGTCCGAGCACTCAAGGATTTTTGGAACCTCCACGATCCCACTGCTCTCAACGTGCGGGCAGGAGATGTCATCACGGTGAGGGGCCCCCATAGCCATTCTTTGAGAGTGCAAACAAAGCCAGGCGTGGTGGTGCATATACACTCGGGAGGCAGAGGTAGGAAGATTGCTGTGAGTTCGAGACCTGAGACTACATAGTGAATTGCAGGTCAGCCTGAGCAAACGCAAGACCCTATCTTGAAAAGCCAAAAAGACAGAGAGAGAATGAAAACAATTGTTATGACTAAGAGAGAGGGAGAGAATGATTGTGCCAGGACCTCTAACTACTGCAAATGAACTCCAGATGCATGTGCCACCATGTGTATCTGGCTTATGTGAGTACTAGAGAATTGAGACTGGGTCCTTAGGCTTCCCAGGTAAGCACCTTAACCACTAAGCCATCTCTCCAGCCCCTGTTATCTTTTTTTCTCCCCATTATCTTTTTTTTTTTTTTGAGAGAGAGAGAGAGACAGAGAGAGAGGGAGAGGGAGACAGATAGAGAATGGGCGTGCCTGCAGTCTCTCAGCTGCTGTGAACGAAATCCAGATGTGTGCGCCCCCTTGTGGTCAAGTGCGGCATTGCGCCCTTGCGTCACTTTGCATCTGGCTAAACATGGGACCTGGAGATTGGAACCAGGTTCTTAGGCTTAGCAGGCAGGCGCCTTAACTGCTAAGCCATCTCTCCAGCCTCCCATTATCTTTTTTTTTTTAAAACTGTTTATTTTTTATTATTTTTTTGGAGAGAGACACAGAAAGAGACAGAGGGAGAGAGGGAGAGGAAGACAGAGATGGGTGTGCCAGCAGTCTCTCAGCTGCTGTGAACGAAATCCAGATGTGTGCGCCCCCTTGTGGTCAAGTGCAGCATTGCGCCCTTGCATCACTTTGCTTCTGGCTAAACGTGGGACCTGGAGATTGGAACAGCTGGAGATTGGAACCAGTTTTCTTAGGCTTAGGAGGCAGGCGCCTTAACCCCTAAGCCATCTCTCCAGCCCACCCCATTATCTTTTTAAAAATATTTTCTTTACTTATTTATCTGTAGGCAGAGAGAGAATTGGTGCACCAGGGGCTTTCATTTGCTGCAAACAAATTCCAGATGCATGCACCACTTTGCACATCTGGCTTTACATGGGTACTGGGGAATCAAACCTGGATCATTAGGCTTTGCTAGCAAGCATCTTAACCACTAAGACATCTCTCCAGCTCCCCATTATCTTATTTTTTAAAAAACCTTTATTGGATGAAAGAGAGAGAGAATTGGCACGCCAGGGCCTCCACCTGCTGTATTCAAACTCCAGGCACGTGCGTCACCTTGTGTGCCTGCATTATCTTATACATCTGGCTTACATGGGACTGGGAGAGTCGAACATGGGTCCTTGGGCTTCACAGGCAAGTGCCTTAACCGCTAAGCAATCTTTCCAGCCCCCCATTATTATATTGTAGAGATGACAAAGTTGAGGCCTAGAGAAGTTTAAGTGGCTTGTTCAAGGTAACACAGCTAAGCAGACAGTAGAGCTAGGACTGGAACTCAGGCTTCTGCTTGTATACATGTGGCACAAGGGAATTGGGCTGGCTGCTGGCAAAACATGGCCAAACATGGGCTGATACAGGCGTTAGAGGCAAGCTTTGTGCGGAAGAGTTGGACCAGGCCTGCTGGACAGTGACTGCAGGGACAGCCACTGTCACTTGCTTATGTAAGTGACCACTCCTTCTACAACCTGCAATAGGTGCTTGAGCAACATCCGGATGGCCGCTGGAAGGGCCACATCCATGAGAGTCAAAGGGGCACAGACCGTGTGGGCTACTTTCCCCCTGGCATCGTCGAGGTGGTCAGCAAGCGGGTGGGCATCCCCGTGTCCCGTCTCCCCTCTGCTTCCACTCCGCTGCGGCCAGGCTTCTCCCGGACACCACAGCCTTCTGTCGATGAACCCTTGCACTCTCTTACCTATGGCCAGCTCCCTCGGATGGGCCTCAGCCCTGACAGCCCAGGTACATTTCCTCCCCCCTGCCACACACACAGGACAGCACTGGGCACTGGCAAGCTGCCAGTCAGCTGTTAGCATTGCCAACCGAGGCTCTGACCCCTGTGCTTCTGCCCCCTGCAGCAGGTGACAGGAATAGTGTGGGCAGTGAGGGCAGTGTGGGCAGCATCCGCAGTGCCGGCAGCGGGCAGAGTTCCGAGGGCACCAATGGCCACGGCACTGGCCTCCTTATTGAAAACGCTCAGGTAGGAGAGAGAGCCACTGGCACCTGGGCAGGGCCCTACCCTCTGCCAGCTTTTCACATGCTAAGAGGGCCCCTTCTCTGTCTCCAGCCACTGCCCTCAGCCAGTGAAGACCAGGTGCGGGCGGGACTGCAAAGCCCATCCCTGGCAGGTAGGAAGGGTGAATGGAACTGGTATTGGTGCTGGTGAGGAGGCTGAGAGCTTCACATCTCTTCCAGCCACCTCTGATTCCATTTCTTTCACTCTCTGAAGACAACCTAAGCCACCGCCCTTTGGCCAGCTATCGCTCTGGGGAGATCTTCACCCAGGATGTGAGGCCAGAGCAGCTGCTGGAAGGGAAGGTGAGGCCTCCACTGGGAGATAGATACACTTTGGGCCTTGGAGGAAGATGAGGGATTTTAGTATGGATTTATATCCACTTAGGCCACGCCCCTGGAGGAGGCGTGGACCAATGGGAAGAGTCTTTCCTTAGCAGGCTCAGCTCTCGCTGACTCCCCCACCCTCCAACACCCCAGAACACTCACACATACTCACCCCTGAACCCTCCCCTACCTCCACAGGATGCTCAAGCCATTCATAACTGGCTGAGTGAATTCCAGCTGGAGGGCTACACTGCCCATTTCCTGCAGGCTGGCTACGACGTGCCGACCATCAGTCGCATGACGCCTGAGGTAGGTGCTGTAACCAGCCAATGGAAGGCCCCGTGGGCAGAGGAGGGGGTCCTGATGCTGATTCTCTGCGTGGCAGGATCTGACAGCCATCGGAGTGACCAAGCCCGGTCACAGGAAGAAGATTGCCTCAGAGATTGCCCAGCTCAGCATTGCCGAGTGGCTTCCCAACTACATCCCGGTGAGCAGGTGGCCAGGACGGGGACATAAGTCTCTTACCTAGGTCTTTGGCATTGGAGGGAGGACTTCCTTTCCAGCTTGGGGAAAGCCGCATCTGATGACAACACTCTTCCAGATGGACCTGCTGGAGTGGCTGTGTGCACTGGGCTTGCCACAGTATCACAAGCAGCTGGTGAGCAGTGGCTATGACTCTATGGGGCTGGTGGCCGATCTCACCTGGGAGGAGCTGCAGGAGATTGGTGTCAACAAACTAGGTAAGGACCGCTCTAAGGCTTGCTTGGTTGGACCCTCTGCCCCATGCCTCTGGCATATCCATGAGAAAGGGAAACTGGGTTCTGGGTGATGGGGATGACCCTTCGTGGATCCGGCTTACCTAACGTTCCTGTCCGCCCTTCCCCAGGGCATCAGAAGAAGCTCATGTTGGGTGTGAGGCGACTGGCAGAGCTTCGCCGGGGTCTGCTGCAGGGGGAAGCCCCAGGTGAAGGCGGACGCCGGCTGGCCAGGGGTCCAGAGCTGATGGCCATCGAAGGGCTAGAGAATGGGGACAGTCCAACTGTGGCTGGCCCACGCCTCCTCACCTTTCAGGGCAGTGAGCTGAGCCCAGAGCTACAGGCAGCAATGGCAGGGGGCGGCCCTGAACCACTGCCTCTTCCTCCTGCCCGTTCTCCCAGCCAGGAGAGCATCGGTGCACGTTCACGGGGTTCTGGGCATTCACAGGAACAGCCTGTCCCCCAGCCCGGTGTTGGAGAATCCAGCACCCCACAGGAGAGGAACCTTCCAGAGGGTACAGAGCGTCCCCCTAAGCTTTGCTCCCCACTTCCTGGCCAAGGACCTGCCCCTTACGTTTTTATGTACCCCCAGGGCTCGCCCTCTAGCCCAGCCCCAGGACCACCTCCTGGTGCACCCTTGGCCTTCTCCTATTTGGCTGGCTCCCCAGCCCCTCCTCCAGACCCACCTAGGCCCAAGCGCCGGTCCCACAGCCTGAGCCGCCCTGGACCTACCGAGGGTGAAGCTGTGGGAGAGGCCGAAGGGCCAGTGGGCAGTGCCTTGGGCAGTTATGCCACCCTTACCCGGCGACCAGGACGCAGCACCCTTACTCGGACCAGTCCTAGCCCCACCCCAACTCGAGGGACCCCTCGCAGCCAGTCCTTTGCCCTCCGGGCCCGTCGTAAAGGGCCCCCGCCTCCTCCCCCCAAGCGCCTCAGTTCAGTCTCTGGTCCCACGGAACCATCTTCACTGGATGGGAGCACAGGGTCCAAGGAAGGGGTCACAGGGCCCCGGAGGAGAACACTGAGTGAACCAGCTGGCCCCTCAGAGCCCCCCAGCCCTCCCACCCCAGCTGGCCCTGTGTCAGACACAGAAGAGGAGGAGCCTGGCCCTGAGGGCACACCCCCATCACGGGGCAGCTCGGGGGAAGGGCTGCCATTCGCAGAGGAAGGGAACTTGACTATCAAGCAGCGGCCAAAACCAGCTGGCCCCCCATCCCGAGAGACACCTGTGCCCCCTGGCCTTGACTTCAACCTCACAGAGTCGGACACTGTCAAGCGGAGGCCTAAATGCAGGGAGAGAGAGCCGCTCCAGACCGCACTGTTGGCCTTTGGGGTGGTGGGTGACACTCCTAGCCTCTCTGCCCCCCTGCCCTCCCAGACCCCCTGTGAGCCCTCCTCCTCAGCTTCCTCCAGCCCTCCTCAGCCTGAGTCCAGCAGCCTTCCAACTCAAGAAGCTCCAGCCCCTTCTCTGAGCCCCGTAACACAGCCCCCCGAGCCTCCAGGGCCCTGCGCTGGGCTGGCTGTGGAAAACTCACCAGGCAGCCGGCTGAGTGTAGAGGCTGAGCCAGCAGCTGCCCCTGCCACCCTCCTCAAGGTGCCTGGAGCAGGTAGGAAGTGAGACTTGCAGGGAGGAGGCACTGGGCGGGGTCATGTCTGGCCAAGTCACAAGCTAACCTTTTTGTCTTTACAGGAACAGCACCTAAGCCTGTGTCTGTGGCCTGTACCCAGCTGGCATTTTCTGGCCCAAAGCTGGCTCCCCGGCTTGGCCCCCGCCCAGTACCCCCTCCAAGGCCTGAGAGCACTGGCTCTGTGGGCCCAGGCCGGGCCCAACAGAGACTGGAGCAGACCAGCTCATCCCTGGCGGCTGCACTGAGGGCCGCTGAGAAGAGCATCGGTGCTGAGCAGCGAGAAGGGTGAGCCGAGGTCTGGGGAGGAAGAAAGGGCTGGTGTGGGAACAGCCTCTCCCACGGGGCCTGGGAGTGCTGGTGGGAGGCACTGCAGACAGGCTGAGGCTGAGGAGGCCTCTAATGGGATGTCAGGGCCAAGGTGTCCAAGTGGCCTAGATCTGATCTGAGGGATTTCTAGTGACTGTCCCCTGTTCCTGAGCCTCAGCAAACTCATCTGTCGGGAAGAGACGGTAACCCCAGCTGTCAGGGAGGTTGTGGACAGTAAAGGATGGATGGATGGATGGATACTAAGTGTTCAGTGCCAGAGACGGGCTCACGTGGCTCCTTCCCCACAGCAGTGGGCTGCAAACCACTGGCCTAACCTCATCAAGCCCTCCCCTTGCTGCAGCCCCCCAGGGACCTCCACCAAGCACATTCTGGATGACATCAGCACCATGTTTGATGCCTTGGCTGACCAGCTGGACGCCATGCTAGACTGAGCAAGACTGGCTTGTGACCCTCCCACTGTGCCCACGGTGGCCTGCCAGCCTTCACCACCTGTAGCCCAGCATGGAAGAGGCCTCTATCAGCCAAGGAAAAGGCAGTTGGCTGATTGGACTGAAGGACCCCTCCCCAGCAGTTAGCTGGGGTGGGGCTGAGGGGCCTCTGTTGTATGATGACCAAGCAAGCCCCACCCATGGAGAATCCAGCTGCACAGCCCTGCAGCTGGACAGGGACCCTGGTGAGAACGTTTCTCCTCTGAAAGGAGGTGACGACAATGCTTCTGGGCTACTTCTATGCCTTCCTGCCCGGTGTCTCAAGCCCCTGTGCCAAGGGAATGCCTCTGGCCCCTTGCCAAGCTGCCCTAGCACTCTGAAGGCTGAAGGGCAGTGCACTTGGCTGGCCCCCTCCCTACAGGTGTACATAGGAAATGTAAATACACAGCCGAGGCCTGCCCTCCAGGGAGTGGCCATGCTCCAGCAGTTCCTGTCCCTGCTCCTGCTATCCCATACTGGGAAGGAGTGAGATTAACAGATCTCCAATGTCCAAACTTTTTCAACTGTAAATACTATTTTTCAAGCAGAGAGAAATGCATATATTTTAAGTGGAATTTATTCTATCTATTAACTGCTTGGGCAGATGCAGTGGAGGAAGGGCTTTAGAAAACAACAGAAGCACCCACTACTTGCCTTTAGCTAGAGGCCTGATCGGTTGGCCCAGGCCCAGGCTCTGTAACCATTAACCTCTTCCCCTGACTAACACTAATGAAAGTGCCATACCACGTGATTGGGCTGTGTTTGGATCTGTGCGGCAGACCTTCAAGTCTAGCAGTTTCCCCTCAGCCAGACCTGAGGGTACCCACCAATGGAGGGAGAGGAAGGCTTACATCCCCTTTCCTGCCTTCAAGGATCCACTCAGTGCCTCAGCCCAAGGGTGAGTGGTAGGGGGGTTGTGGTTGCTTTATAGATCAGCCACAGGTTTTTCTTAAGCAATTTACATTTTAATATAAACCAGTCAACATTCATTCCCAAAAGGCTCATTTCCAGTAAAAAAAAAAAAAAAAAAACACAGAACCAAACAACAACAACAAAAAAACATGACAGTAAAAACTCCCAGAATGAGGAATAGGGCAGGGCCACAGGGAGCCTGGGCAATGTTCCCCAAGGCTGACTTGTGGCTGGCTGGCGCAGGCACAGGAAGAGGGGCTTAAAGATGAGGTGGGCTCTTCTCCATCTTCAGGCCCAAGCGTGAGAGGGCCCCAGAGGGAGAGGAGGTCCTCAGTGCCACATCCAGGCCCTTGCCCCAGGAAGACAAGGATGTGGGTAACAGGGAGGACACAGCATCTCCATGCTCCAACAAAGGCTGAGGCTCCCCCCATGCTGCGCCACAGACGCAGAAGGAGAGGGCACCAGGTGAGAGATGCAAGAGTCCCACAAGGGAGGGAACAAAGAGCCTCTCTACCGAGTGCCTGAGGTTATACATTCAAGAGTGCTCCTGGCAAAGCCAGGGGAGAGCTAGGGCAGTCCTGTCAAGCCAAGGCCCTGGATTAGCTTCTCCTAGGTCACCAGTGACCAGAGCTAGGCCTCCAGTGCCATGGAGCACAAACGTGAGCCCTGAAGCATTCATGTTACCAACTTTGCAGACTCAGGAATAGGTCTGGCTTTAGCCCAGAGAAACCAGGCAACTATGGCCACCAAGGCCAATGGCTCAGAAGGGAGAGTTCATGCCCAACTTAGTCTCAAACTGTAGCTTCTGTCGTTTCTGGTAGCGGACGCGAACCCTGGAGGAACAGGAGATAAAAAGAGACATGTTGGTAGCTGTGTTTGGAGGCTAAAGCCTATAATGCCAGCCTCTTGAGAGGCTGAGGCAGAAGGATCACAAGTTGAAGGCTGCCTGGGCTACAGAATGAGTTCAAGGCCAGTCTGCTCTACTTAAAGACCCTGACACAAAATAAGTAATAAAAAAGAAAAAAAGGGCCAGGCACTGGAGAAATGGCTTAGCAGTTAAGGCTTTTGCCTGCAAAGCCAAAGGATGCTGGTTCAACTCTCCAGGACCCACACTAGCCAGATGCACCAGGGGCGCATGCATCTGGAGTTCATTTGCAGTGGCTGGAGGCCCTGGCATGCCCATTCTCTCCTTCTCTCTCTCTTTAAAATAAATAAATTTAAATAAATAAATAAATAAATAAATAAAAAAATTTTAAAGTGCCAGGGATACAGCCAGTGGTAGAGTGTGCTCTAGGCACTAGGTTCAATCCTCAGTACCAAAAGACAACACAACAGGTTGGCACAGACCTTCAGGGGATGGGGCAGGATGCCAACAACAAGTTTAAGGAACAAGCCTGGGCCCCAGTAGAAGTGCCCTGATAGCAGCTCACCGAATCTCATGCAGCTTTACGATCTCATTGGTAACCACCACAAGGACCAAGGACAGGCAGCCCAGCAGCCATGTCAGCAGAGGCACATCCTCCAGGCCAAAGTGGACACGGGTATCCTTGTGTGTCCACAGCTGCAGGTCCACAGCTGTCTGGACCACCTGACCCAGGAGCCTGTGGGCAGAGAACAGCCCTGTGTGAATGCCAAGTCATCTTGCTTTCTTCACCAAGATGACAGTTAGACTTCTGTCTCCCTCCCGAAATCCCAGCCCTGTCCCACAACCCCCTCCGTCAAGCACTACTCACACCACAGGCACAGTCACAGCCCACCAGAGGTTTGTCAAAGGGCTCTTTCTCCACAGAGGCTTAGTGCGATGCACGTGGGTAATGGAGATAAAGACTAGAAAAAACAGCCCACGGGTGTCAGACTTCCCTCTGGTCAAGGCTTTGCCTCCCATTTTGAGGCATCCCCACCTTCAGTCAGAACCCTCACCAGTGTGCAGGACAATGAGGGCAGCTGTGAGCTTCTGGGCAGACAACAGCCCATTGGCAAAGTCCTCAAACCAGGCCGGGGCCCTGTTGTCATTGCTGCCAAAGCAAAACAGTGTCAGCCTGCGGAGGAGCCTCGGGGAAGTGGGCGGGGAGAGGGGTCCCTCGGGGCGGACCCTCGGACCCACCTGCGCAGCATGACTGAGGAGCAGTTGGTGAGGTTGCGGGCCTGGGCACTGTCACAGAAGCTCTGCAGTGTGAAGCCAAAGCAGATGAGGCACGAACTGATGGTGAGGCTGAACTTGAGCAAGAAGCAGAGCAGGAAGTAATGCTGGGTCTGTGGCACAAGGGAGAATGGTTACTCCCATGGTGGGCAGCCCAGCAGGCCTGGTACCCAGTCAGGCTTCACATGTTCAGCAAGCTCTCAGTGAATGGTCAGGCAGGGGAGATAAGGCCCAGGGACCACGCTCCCAGCACACTCAGTGAACTCAGCACTCCAGACCTCTGCAGAATCTGCCAGGTTAAGCCCACTCCCAGCCCCAACCCTCAGCTCCCGGGAGAAGCACGGCTCCTTGCATGGGCCGCACTTACCTTCTTAGGAATAGAGTGAAGGTTTTTGCCTGTTGCCATAGACATGATAGAGCTATGGGGTGGCTTCCCCAGCAAGGAGATGCTGAAAAGTAAGAGTGAGTAAAGACACAGTGACTGCCACCTCCCCCTACACCCCAATTCTGAAGAGAAAATCTTTAGAGAGCCTTGAGTGAGGTGAAGTCTGCTAGAGAGGTGGACTAGACAATGGCATCTTGCCTCCGTGTCTCTACCAGAGCCATCCTGCTTGGGAGACCCACTGACACCCCAGCCCCACTTGCCTGGGCACAAAGGAGCTGCAAGACCTCTCACCTGAGCAGAGGGTAACAAAAGCAGGACAGCCACAGGATGTCTGTGGTACTTAAGAGTGGTGGCAGCTGGACCAGACATGAAAGGAACTGGACCAGGAAAGAAAGCAAATAGATATTAGCAAATTAATATGACCTGAAGGGCCCCAGGGCTGCCCTGCCCTGGCCCTCACAGAAACATTCTAGCTGAGAGGAGATGGGAAGAGAGAGAAGACTTCTACCAATGGAATCATCTCCAAAAGCCCAGGGTAGACAGGTTCTGGGGACCCCTTGGCTATGCTACATCCCAAACCCCTTCGTCAGGTCCTCAACTGTCCTGTTCATGAAGGAGTAGGTGATGAGGGGTCAATAACTGTGCAGGCCCTGTCTCACCTGGATAACCACAAGGGTCAGCTGGCACTGCAGCAGGAAGAGGAAACTCTTACGAATGCCATAGGTGGCATGCCGAGCCTAGGGACCGAGAAGGACAGATTATGTCTCAGACCTGCCCATAGGTCAAGCCCTACAGCCAACAAGCTTCAGCCAAGAGCCCCATGTCCATGATGCTCCTGTGAGGAAGGAGCAGAGACTAGTTCAATAGCCTGGGGAAGCTTCACTTGGTTCCCACAGACCAGAAGGCAGGAAGCAAGAGGTTCACTGAGCCCTGAAGCATTCTGTGTTTACATCTCGGCCTCCTAAGCTGCCCAGAGCAATCCCTGTCGCCCTCCCCCCACCCCACAGGCCTGAGTCTCACCTGCTCAATGAGCCTGATGATGCTTATTGTCTCCTCCTGGCGAAAGGTCAGGGAGCAAGGCAGGCTGTTGAGCTGCCCTGACAGCTGCAGGGGAGAAAGGCCATCCGAGGCTTGGGCCATGGTGGTGCTGGTGGCATAGCCGAAAGTCTCCCAGGAGCAGCGGGATGGGTACAGGGGATCCAGGGCAATGCTGCTCAGTAAGAGAAAGCTCCCTCCCATGAGTTCATCCTGCAAAGACCCTGTCTTCCAAAGGACTAAGCACCCCATCCTTCTTCCACCGCACCCCGGTGCCTGGTCCCAGCCAGGTCAAGATCAACCAGGAGATATGCCTCCACTACTTGTGGGCCCATCTGGGGCCAGAGACAGAGGTCAGCCCACCAACCCCAAGCTCTTGCCCTAACCTGATATCACTCTGGAGGAAGAGACAGCTGTTCCTCAGGTTGGCAGAGCTGCCCAGGCAGCAGGTCACCTCCCCATACTCCTGCATGATCTTTATCATCTCACACATGGCTGCAGGCATCAGGAGGATAGGAGTCAGGCAGGCAGAGCCCTGGGTGGGCACCAGAGAAGATCCACAGGCCAGAAGAGCAGGAAACAACAGGGAGTCGTCCCTTCTTGGAGCCACCACTCAGCAGCATGAACACTGTCACCTCTGACTCCATGGAGTGGACATGCCAGTGCCATCCCACTAGATACCCCCGTCAGCCCCACCCCAGGGTCCCCCACTCCCTGTCTGGGAAAATTTCATCACCTCTGAGCCTATGTGGCACCCAACCCTGACAGCTCATCGAGGACCACCTCACTCACTCTCAGGGGTACAGTCAGTGAAGAGAGGCACCAACAGGGGCACGTTGTCAATGTTCTGCAGATGGGGTCTCACTTGGTGGATGCCCCGTGGCAGCTTGGCCTGGAGAAAGCAGAGATGCCAGTGGCCTTAGGACAGGGAGCAGAAAGCCTGCACATACCTGCCCTCTATCTGCCCCTCTCTTCCTAACCAGCTATGGGCACTTCAGGGGCACAAGAGACAGATCCCATCATACCCGGTTGCAGTCCTCCAGGAAGCTGGGGATGTCGCTGTCGGTGGGCTGGAAGCTAATGAGGTCTGAATGCCCCTCCTCTTCCAAGAGAAGGAGCCCTTCCGCATCATCTCGGGACACTGGAGATGAAAGAGCACCCTCACCTTGGGCATGCCTTCTAGGAGGCTGTTCCTTACCCTGAAGGTGGCACACAACTTCCAGGTCTCCACTCCTCCTTGCCCACTGCAGCTGCCCACAGGGATATTGGGGCCCTTTCCCAAGGGAGTGCACATATAAGAGGGATCTATGGAGACTTCCTAGCTGAAGCTCCCAGGAGGAGACCCTCCCACGATCACCCCATCCCCATTCCAAGCCGCTGCCCTCACCCTGATTAAGGTCATCATGGAGGGAGCCTGCATGGCTGGGGCTGGAGGGAGGTATCTCAGAACCAGGTATGTCACCATTGGGAGTGAGGGAAATGTGGCAGTTCCAGCCAGTCTCGAGGCCCATCTTTTCTGCAAATACCTATAAAAGACAGATGGCAAGCTGGGTGTGGTGGCACATGCCTTTAATCCCAGCACTTGGGAGGCAGAGGTAGGAAGATTGCTGTGAGTTCGAGGCCACCCTGAGAATACATAGTGAATTCCAGGTCAGCCTGAGCTAGAGTGAGACCCTTCCTCGAAAAACCAAAAAAAAAAAAAAAAAGACAGATGGCAAGAACTATATGGGCCACAAGTCCATGGAGAAAGGATGAGCAGTGATGAGGGGGAGGGCTCTCCCCACCTTGCTTTTGAGCTCATCCTCCAAAGAGAAGTAGACGAAGCGGATACAGGCGTTGACCAGCCCATCGATGAGACGCACGATGTCCAGCCGGGCCTGGTACTGGGAGGACACCATGCCCATGAAGATCTGACCGCTCAGGGCCTGCATGCAGTCTTCCTTCTCCAACACCTCCCCGATCCCTTCTTCAGCCAGGCACAAGACACAAAGGCCAGCCGGCACATGACAAGACAACCAGGACACAGCCCAGTCAGGATGAGGAACCAGCAGATAGCCCAGGGCCACCCGCATAGAGACCACACCCAAATCAATCAACACATGGGCCCCAGGGGACCACACACAACCACACAAATGCACACACAGCCAAGGTACATAAAGGAGCCAACAGACACAGGAGAAAAGACAGTAAAAGGTGCTGTCAGTCAGGTGGCCATCCTAGGAGCCAGGCAGCCCCCCACCCCTGCTCCTGCCCAGCCCTGCTCCAGGGCCAGGGGCTGCTCCCACCCTCTACAAGCACTTCCACATATGGTCTCCTCTGCTTGCTTCTAAGATCCCTTTAAGGGTGCCCGCTTGGAGGCAGGGGGCACATTCTGAATGCCTCCATTTTAGCAGAATTTGAATCAAGGCTTTTGTCTAATTCTGAAAGGTTAATGTTCTGTAAATGTACTGTCTTATAACTTTCTAAGAAAGTACTTTTATAGACATTAACCCCCTTGAACATCACAAGAAAACTGAGGAGGATACAGGAAATGCATCATTTTAGATGAGAAAACCAAAGGTCACCAGCTAGTAAGCGCCACACTGGCATCCCAGCTCCTCCTGTGCACTATTCGTGGCACCATCTGCTACAAGTGATGCCATGGCCCTTGGGAGCCCTCCTGCCCCTGGGCTCACCAGCCCCAGGGAGATGCCATTCCCACTGAGACAGAAGCCATGATACCATCAGAACTCCAGCTGTTGCGGCGGGTGTTCTGTTTGATGGGGACGGTGCTGGGCAGCTCACACATGGTGAAGATGCTGTTCTGGCCGGGTACCTGCACCAGCTCAATGCATTTGCCATTGAGCTGAGAGGATAGTGCACAGTTCATGGGTTTGTAGGCAAAGGCAGAGCAATAGCCGGACAGGCAGGCACGCTGGTAGAAATCCAGCACTTTCTTTCTGCAGGGAAGTGGAAGGAAGTAAGACGAGTGGTCCTGAGATGCACATGACTATGAGAAGGGCAGCAGGCCAGCAAAGAGGTCCCCACACACCTGTCAGAACCCGAAAGAGGATAGATGTCTGCTCCATCCCAGAAGTCTGTGCAGGCCTCCAAGACCACATCAGCAGTGCCATGGGACAGCATCTGCTCTGTGCCTGAGGTGGAGAAGAGGCCACACCATGAGGTCCCAAAGCAGCCCCTCTTCTGACCTAACAGACAGCACCCTGCAGTCCTAGGGGAGGGTGCAAAGGCACTCCGGAAAGAAAGGGACCGCCATGGAACACTGCCAGGCTGCTCGTGCAGGCACGATACTTCCTAAGCTTTGGAGAATCCCAGCTTCTGTGATCTGGTCCACCAGGCCAGCCCCTGCCACACTGAAGGACTTGGGCAGTGGTCTACTGTTTGTCTAACTTATCCTCCCTGGAATGGACAGGGGTTGAGCCACAGCTCACTGCCCAACAAGCTATAGAAGGTTCAGGTAGATGCTGGGGTGAGGCTCACTGGTGGCAGTGTCCTTGATAAAGAGGCTGATCATGTGGCTGAGTGGGGGACGCCGTTTGGTGACATAGGAGGGCCGCCCCAGAGAGGTCTCCTTCATGGTCTCAGCACTGGGGAGGCGGTAGAATGCCAGGTGGTTTTCCTGCTTGAAGAGCTCCTTGGCCCCTGGAGTGAAGCCTGTGGACAAGGACCAGACTCAGGGGCTGAGGGTGGAGACAGGCTCCACCAGGCACCCCACTCATCGACACAGGTGGAAAGATAGAATCTAGTTGTCCTGGCCTGGTCTTGCCATCTTCTCGTCCTAACAATTAGTTTTCTTCCTAGACTCAGAAGCTCTGCCACCTATGTCAATGTCTATTAAGAGGAGATGGGGTTGGAGGGATGGCTTAGCAGCTAAGGCACTTGCCTGCAAAGCCAAAGAACCCAGGTTCAATTCCCCAGGACCCATGAAAGCCAGATGTACAGGTTGTGCATGCGTCTGGAGTTTATTTGCAGAGGCTAGAGTCCCTGGCACACCCATATTCTCTTTCTTTTTCTCTCTCTCCCTCCCTCCCTCCCTCTCTCAAATAAATAAAATAAAGCAAAAAAATTAATAAAAAAATAAAAGGAGATGGAGGGCTGGAGAGATGGCTTAATGGTTAAGGTGTTTGCCTGTGAAGCCAAAGGACCCAGGTTCGATTTCCCAGAACCAACACAAACCAGATGCACAAGGGCACATGCGTCTGGAGTTCATTTGTAGTAGCTATAAGCCCTGGCACGCCTATTCTCTGTCTGCCTCTCTTCTCTCTAGCTCGCTCTCTCTGCTTGCAAATAAATAAATAAAATTTTTAAAAACTTTTTTTTAAGAAAAGGGATGGGGGTTGGAGGGATGGCTTAGTGGTTAAGTTGTGTGCCTGTGAAGCCTAAGGACCCAGATTTGATTCTCCAAGTCTCACGTAAGCCAGATGCACAGGTGGCGCCTTTAATCCCAGCACTTGGAAGGCAGAGGTAGGAGGATTGCCATGAGTTCGAGGCCACCCTGGGACTACATGATGAATTCAAGGTCAGCTTGGGCTAGAGCAAGATCCTACCTCAAAAAAAAAAAAAAAAAAAGAGGGGGATGGAAAGCTGGGTGTGGTGGTATGTATACACCTTTAATCTCAACAATCAAGAGGCAGAGGTAGGAAGATCACTGCGAGTTTGGGACAAGCCTGGGACTAGAATGAATTCAAGGTCAGCCTGGGCTAGAGTGAGACCCTATTTCAAAAATAAGGGGGAGAGCTGGCTCAGCAGTTAAAAGGGGATGGGAGCTAAGAGGGGCCAGTGCACATGAGTGCCATGCTAGGAGACAGTTCTATCTGGAGTCCGTGCTAGGCCTATTCTGAGAGGCCAGCAGCCACCCAGGTGGCCCTCCCCACTGTCACCACCACAAAGCCATACCAATAAGACGGGCCAGCTCACAGAGGCCCCAGGGCACATGCACGGGCAGCACGGCACTGTGGCTCTCCTGGAGGGCAATGTTGCACAGGTGGTCGGAAAAGCGGCACAGGCGCTCGGTGATGCTGGCATTGCACAGGTTCAGTAGCACATTGAGGCCCAGGGGCTTGAGGGAAGTGAGGTGCAACTGCCAGTTGGAGTCATCAAACTGGATGCAGGAGGGATTCTGCTGGTCCTGGGACAGGCTTAGCATCTCCAAATGATAGTCACACACAAAGTCTTCAGCCTCATAGGGTTCGCCCTCTGTCCCAGACTGGGTCTGGAGGAAACGTCAGGGGAAGGGGAACCTAAGGCTGACAGTAGTTAAGGGGAGGCCCTGACAGCTCAGTAATCCCAAGATTAGGCCTAGAGGAAAGCACACCTTCCCCAAGGGGGTACAGCGCTCACATTCTCCTGCCTCTACTAAGATCCTCTCCCTGTCTCAGCTCCAGTCTGTCTTTAGTATCTGCACCCCGGGAAGCCCTGGCAGGGAGGAAACTGTAACTGGTCTTTCAGCTAACAGGATGCTATGGCTTTGTGTGTTTAGAAGGTCTAATTAGAACTGGATGGGGGACAAGGCTACATCACAGAAAAGATTCAGCTCAGACCTCAGGAGGTCATCCTGCTGGGAGCTGGGAGCTCTAGGAAGACCAGCTGTGTGTGACTCCTGTACTCGTTCAGATACCACCAGTTCAGGCTGGGCTGTGTCCCTTTGGCAGGGGAGGCAGGAGGGCCTGTGGTACCCTACTCTGCCTTCCTCCCCTCACCTTGCCGGGCTCTTCCTCGCCGCCCTCAGTGTCCCTGCTGAAGCTCACGCTGGAGACAGATGGGAGTTTGTTGCGGTCAAGTGCCTTGTGGTGCGAGTAGGATTCAAGGGACTTAGAACCGTCACCAGGCCAGTCACCATGCTCCTGCTCGTTGGAAAGGTGCAGAGTATTGTTGAGGGAGCCAGCAAGGAGGGCATCTCGTTCGTGGGGCTGAGGAGAACAGGAGCACAGTCGAGGACTAGGGTCCCACGGCTCCCGAGGACCAGCGAGACGGAGCAGTTCTGGGCCCTCACTGCCTTACTGTGGCTTCACCTCAACCACTCAGAAGTGGCTCCTGGAGGTGCCTAAGCCACCTTTTCCCTCCTGATCATCACTGTTCCAAGGCCACAGGCCAAGCTCCAAGGCTAAGCAGTCTAGCCCAGCCCAGTAGGGCCCATGGGAGCTCACCATACCTCCTCTTCTACCTCAGGATGGCAGAAGGAGCGGGTGGACAGGTCATCCGTGAGGTCCTCGTGGCTACTGTGAGGTGGCTCCACCTTCCCACTGAAGAAGAGCACGGTCTCTGGGCTGGGGTTTGGCCATGACAGGATCCCTTGCTTGTCCACACAACACAGAACCTATAGAGACAGAAATCAGGATTAGAAAGAGGATCTGGGGCTGGAGAGGTGGCTTAGCAGTTAAGGCACTTGCCTGTGAAGCCTAAAGACCCAGGTTCGATTCCCCATTAGCCACATAAGCCAGATGCACAAGGTGGCGCATGCATCTGGAGTTTGTTTACAGTGACTAGAGACCCTGGTGCACCCATTGTCTCTCTATCTGCTTCTCTCTCTCTCTCTCAAATAAATAAAATATTTTCTTTAAAAAAGAAAGAGGAGGGGCTGGAGAGATGGCCTAGCACTTAGGGTGTTTACCTGCAAAGCCAAATGGACCCTGGTTTGATTCCCCAGGACCCATGTAAGCCAGATGCACAAGGGGGAGCATGCATCTGGAGTTTGTTTTCAGTGGCTGGAGGCCCTGGTGTGCCCATTCTCTCCCTCCTTCTCTCTCTCTCTGCTTCTATCTCTCTCTTTCTCTCTCTCTCTCAAATAAATAAATAAAAATAAAATAAAATAAAAACAGAAAGATCTACATTAGTCTAACTACTGCCCAAGGGCCACAAACACACAGTCCAGCCCCAGCCTGACCACACTCCAGCACAACAGGTGCCTCCTCACCGTGACAGAACCCAAACTGTGTAGCAGACTGGCACTATGGCTTAGTGTTGGAGATGTCCCCTGGATAACCCTCAGGAAGTGGCCCCAAATGCAGCGCAGCATTTCCTGGTGGGGGAGAAACAGTGTGAGGCCATCTGGGCTCAGCCTTACTTCCCTAGAATTGGCTTCTAGGGTCCAAATCAGGAAAAGTCCAGGGGAGTGCCAGTAGGCTGGGTTTCTAAGACAAGGTATTGACATGTAATGGAATCAAGCCTGGGTCATGCCCACATGCAACATGCATGGGAGGAAAGGGGAGCTCCAACTGGAGGCTCAGCCCATAAACAGAACCACAGGGTTCCAGGAAGGAGCCTGAGGACACAAGGCTTCATGGCTGCAGGGGCCTGGAGCAAAACTTGTCTCAGGAGCGTACCTGAGAGGAGACGGCTTCTGTATAGCTGCTGAGAGTATCCTCTGAGAACTTGGCCAGCTGCACAGAGAGGGGTGAGCCGCAGTGAGGAGAAAGCTGCCTTCACACAGACCGCCACACGTGCAGTGTGCAGCTACACGGCGAGGCTCCCAGGCCCTTCGGTAAATGGTACCAGGAAATTCCCACTCCCCGCTGATGGGGTGCATGCAGGTGGGGATTCTCATGTATATCTGGACCTGGCCTAGAGACTATGTAGTGATGGAACAGGACTAAGCCCCTGGAGAGCTGCCCAGGACCCCCAACATACTGAGCCCAAGGTGGGATTGGACTTGTGTCCTGCTTCCTAGTACATCCAAGTCCCTGCCTGTGCTCCTGCCACTGGCCTCTAGATGTTCTGGAGCAACCTACCAGGGAGCTGGGGGAGGCCTTGCTCATCTGGGCCAGGACGCGGGCTTCTCCACAGGCAGTGGCCAGAACCCAGAGGACTGGGAAGAGCAGGGGGAGGATGGGCAGCATGCCATTCACCTGGGAAGGAATAAATCACACACGAGGCTCCCAAGGAGCTGCTGGGTCAGAGGGAGGAAGAAGGAGCCATATGGCTACCCCACCACGCACACACCTGGGAGAAGGCACCGCTATCTAGAGAGCAGGAAGGGAAGGAGGTGAAGGAAATGAGCTTAAGCTGAAGCCTGGGGACATCTCTGGGCTTCAGAGAGGGAAAGAACAGAAGGAAATCTAACAGAGAAGAAAGCACCGTGCTTGCCTGGAGTTGGAGGAGGGTGTACTGCCAGGAAGTGACCCCAGGAGCACAGAACATGAAGCGCACGGCATTGGTGATGAGAAAGCAGGCCTGTGGGAACAGCATGGGTACGGCCTTAATGCCCTCCCCTAGCAAGGGACTGAGCTGTAGGGCCCTTTCCTTGCCATCCACACCACAAACTCACTCTGGCCCCCTCTGCACGCACTCTCACCTGGGTTGGGCCGCAAGGCTCCCCAACATGTCAGGCCCTCTCCCCTGCCCCATTGCCCTGCTTCACGCACCAGGACCACGGGCACAGCATAGTGAAGCATCACTGACTGCACGGTGAACCTCTCGTTGTCCAGAGCAGTGACTGGGCGGGACAGGGCCATGTCCAGGCACCATCTGCAGAAAGAGACAGCCCTCAGCCCCACTCAGGGGAGACGCCAGAGACCTGGATCTTGAAAAGACTTGGGGCTTTTCTGCTGGATAGGGCTTCATCAAGCACCATCAAGTCCACCCTAGCCGTGGACATGGAAAGGGGCCTATGGCCACATTCACAGATGTCCCCTGAGTCTAAGAATGTCCAGGGGATGCTGAGGAAAGGAGCTAAGGAGATGCCTACCCTAAGCAGAGCCAGAGACAGATGGGGCTCCTTCCTTGTTACAGGAAGCATGGGGAGAAAACAGCAGGGGCAGGAAGAGGCAGGTGGCATGGCTACCTGATGTTGGCAATCACTGGCGTCTCCAGGACACGGAAGAGCCGGTACTGCTGGGGGTTCTGTGGCCCTTTCTTTACTTCTCCCCGGGGTGAGGGTGGAGGAGAGAAGGGGGGGAACAAGTCTCCAGGCTCCAGGACTATGTGCTCATCATCCTGCCGGCAGTGACAAGGAACGAAAGGGCTGTCAGAGTTCACTGGTTTTGTTTTGCTTTGTTTTGGTTTTTGTTTCTCTCTCTCTCCCACTTACTTTCTAGTTATGAAAGATTTAAGAGAAGCCAGGCGTGGTGGTGCACACCTTTAATCCCAGCACTTGGGAGGCAGAGGTAGGAAGATTGCTGTGAGTTTGAGGCCACCTTGAGACTACATAGTGAATTTCAGTTCAGCCTGGGACAGAGTGAGTCCCTACGTCAAACAAACAAACAAAAAAAAAAAAGATTTAAGAAAAAAAAGATTTCCCAACTCGGGAGGCAGAAGTAGGAAGTGCCAAGTAAAGTTGATTCCAGAAAAGGTCCCAAGTGAGAAGATGAGAGGGTCCCGAGCAGGCAGTAGGCAGCTCTGGCTTGCTTTCTTGAGATAGTCTCATTATGTAGCCCAGGCTGCCCTCAAATTCTTTTTTTTTTTTTTTCAAAGAGAGAGCAAGAGAGAGACAATTGGAGTGCCAGGGCCTCAGCCACTGCAATCAAACTCCAGGCACTTGTGCCACCTAGTGGTCATGTATGACCTTGTGCTTGCCCTTTGTGCATCTGGCTAATGTGGGATCTGGAGAGTAGACCATGGGTCCTTAGGCTTCACAGGCCAGCTCCTTAACCACTAAGCCATCTCTCCAGCCCTGTCCTCAAATTCTTGGTCCTCCTGCCTCAGCTTCCCCAGTGCTAGGATTATAGGTGTGCACACCTCATCTGGACAATGTCAGCTAAGTGGAAATGGATCCCAAGGTAGGGGACCATCCACTAGTAATGAGTCTATTGGATAAAACCTGTGGGACTTGTGTTCCTAGCACTTAAGGATCAAGGAAAGGAAAGAATAGCAGAAGGAGAGAATGGAAGAGGTTCCAGCTCTGCCCAAGAGCCCCTGGGAAGCCTCCCAGATGGCCAGGAAGCTTCAGGATCCAGCCCAGGGACCACCAACTGCTTTCAGATGTTTCCCAGCCAGTTTCCACTACCTTGATGCCCCTTAAGGAGGCGAAGGACTCCTGGCCAGGCCTCAAGGCTATGATGTCTCCTTCTACCAACAGGCTAACTGGCAGGTTCACCAGGTGTCCATCTCTGTAGGCCCAGTGCAGAGACCAGGATGGTGCAAAAGGCATGTGGAGGTCTGGATACATGGCTTTTGGCCACTTGATCTCCTTTCCATCCCTGAGGGCATCTGATGAGAACAGAAAGATGGGAATGACCTTATCACCTTCCGGCCAGCCTCAACACTCACCTAGGGAGTGTCACTTGCTCTTCAGCCTGTCCCAGCAGGTGTGAACCCCCCCATACACTCAAATGCTTCCTCTATTTCAATGACACCGTCCTTGATAGCTCCAACCTCAGCAGCTCCACTAGACAAACCTGTGCCAAGTATGTAAAAGAAGATGCCAGTACTGTTGGAAGAGACTGTAGGAGGAGTGAGCCTATCTTTCAGGTAATGGAAGATGGCTTCTAGGAAGACAGAACATGCAAGACGGGCCACAAAGAATGCGCACAGTTTTGTCAGCTGGAGACAAGGAAAGAGAAACGATCCAGGCAGAGACAAGCAAGACAGAGACGCTGAGCAGGTTCACACATAATGGTTCCAGGACAGGTGAGGGGTCATAACAGGAAGATAAACAGTAAGAGGAAAGTCTGGACAGGCAAGTCATTGCCTGTGGCAGAGGCTCTGAGACGCCACATGGCAGCATCTGGGATGGCTTGGAGGAGGAAGAGGGAGCCAATGATGACTCCTGAGCAAGAGACTAACCTCCCAGGAAGCAGGGCCCATCTTTCTTGGTCATCTGGTACTCCTAGTGCTTGGCATGGGTTTGCAACTAACTAATCACTTCAGAATAAGTGAACAAATTCTCACTCAGGACTTAAAGGTCCTCTGCCTGGACAGTGTGGCCCTATCGGAGAAAGGTTTCCTGAAGCAGGTGCGCTGCGTCTCGAACAATAGCAAGTGTCCGTGGAAAGCAGCGCCCATGGTCTCTCCCAAGGCATTACTGTAACCCTGGAGCTTAGTCAGTGCTGTCTGGACAAAACAACAGGAGCAATGCCCTTCTCCTTGAGGAACCACACTGCTTGTCGTGGGCCCCTGGCTCCCTGGCTCCCCTTGATTCCTAGAGGCATCTTAGCTTCTCTGGGCTACTTTCCCACTCCCCCTGCCCTTACCAACAGACAAGACACACTTGGAGGAAAACATCTCAAGTGCTCTCCTACTGGGGCACAGAGTCTTTCTGTCATTCTCCCAACATTAGCAACCACACAGTGCCACTGTCAGCTTCCTGCCTCCCCAGTGCACTGCTTGGTGACCACAGCGGTCCTGAAGCTCTCATCGCCCTGCTCAAGAGAGGGCAGGGAATCCAACTCTTGCAGTGAAGACAGCCCAGAGGTTCTCTGACACCACAGGGATCTTTCCCATGGAGTGTCTGCCCTCAGCCTCACCTTGGATTTGCTCAATGATCCCTCGGAGCCTGCGCTCCACCTCCCGGCGCTTCAGCCGATCTTGCCGCCCAATGAGGATGAGGTTGAGAAGCAGCAGCAGGAAGAGCATGGAGGCGTTCACCAGCTCCACGCCATGGCTGGTGTGGGGGGGACACAGAAAGCAAAGTCATTTCCAGAGAGTAAGCCCTCTCAGCCAGCCCTCATGGCCCAAGACTCCCCTCCCTCTGGTCATTTCTGAAAGGGAACTCATCTGGTGTCTGATTCTAGACAATCCTCTGGCCTCAGCCAAGGACCAAGGAGATTTTTAGATCGTCAGAGCACCATGGGGGCAGCTCAGGGGCAACAGCCTCCTCAGAGCCCTGGGATGTACTGAGGGACAGAGTGCACAGTTGCCGAGGTCATGGGACCCCGCTTACCTCCCCGCTGGCTGGCCCCTGTAGCAGCCCAGCAGCAGCAGCACGGCCAGCAGCATGAGTGAGGCCCCAGGCCAGTGGAAACAGGAACAGCGGTTACCGAGGTGCAAGAAGCTGTTTCTCCAGGCCTCCTGTGGAGAGTGCCGCAGGCCAGCAGTGAGAACCCCATCTAGAGAACCCCAGTCCGTCCTCCTGCACCTCAGCGGCCACTGACAGCAAGTGTTGTCAGGACATCGCCTTGAGGGAACCTAAACTTCTGACTTCCCATGAAGTTTCAGCTGAGTCCTCCATGCTTGGGGTCCTCTGCTTCTCTGCCATCCCACCCAGGATCGGGCCACCCCTGAAGAAGCTTCACCTTCCATGTAACACATCTCTTCTGCTCTTTCAGGTGTCCCTCCAGCACGGCCTCCAGCTGCTCCTTCAAGACACTGAGGGCCTTCTGGGTAGACAGGCCCAGGGCCAAAGAGGACTCGCCCTGCAGGGACAGAGACATTCAGCATCTCCCAGACTCTAGGTCCAGCCCGGGCTGGCGGACATGGCAGGCTGGGCCTGTTCTCACTCACTACCAGAGCCTTCCTCCTCTTCCTAACCCTCATTTTATTTCCTCGACCAGCTATTGCCCCAGGGCGTAACCATAGCCAAACCACCACCAAGTCTAAAACCATTTAAGGACCTGGCTTCTACTCTGTAAAGCCAAATGAAAAACAAGAACAACAACAACAAAAAGCACTTTCTCAACTCAGTCTTCTCGCTCCCTCCTTCACCCACTCCT
The DNA here is from genome assembly GCA_036365145.1 of Orientallactaga sibirica. NCBI lineage: Eukaryota > Metazoa > Chordata > Mammalia > Rodentia > Dipodidae > Orientallactaga > Orientallactaga sibirica. The sequence continues at coordinate 8,092,360 of JAEOAD010000013.1, forward strand.
ATGGACAGTCCTCCTGCCTCTTTCACATTATTCTCACTGTCCACTCCCTGGTTTACCACAGGGGTCTTTCAGATTTCAGAGAAGAGAAACATGTATTTCTTTAAGTGTGACAAGAACTAACTCAGAGACGCTAGTTCTTCACTATCCCTTGGAAAGACATTAAGAAAAAAACTTCCACCTTCTAGTACCACCATTTCACAAGAGAGGATTTTGCAACACTAAAATATCTGGTGGGAGATAATCGCAGAAAAAAGGTGGTAATTCCCAGGGGGAGACAACGCTAAAACTCTGCCACACTCCACTGTCACCATAGCTGGCTGGAATGTGGCCCTGGACAAGACTGGTTCCAGATGACCTGGGAACCAGACACATTGTCTTGAGGAATCTCATAGTCAGGCCACTTGTTGGTGAGATCCTCCCTCTAAGACGCCAAGTGTTCTCCCTCCATTCCACAGTCCAGCCTTGCCAACTGTTGGTGTTTCCAGGGGAACCTTGACACAGACATGCATTGGTCTACTACCTATATGCTTACAACATTTACACATCACTTCTAGCCTGGCCTCTACAGATCCATCTACTGACCTGCCTCACAGCTGCTTCACAGGAAATGGAGTTGGTGTCTCCAAAACCCCAAATTTGCCCCAGGCCTCCCAGCCAGACTCATCTCTTCACCCACACTACTGCTACCCAGTCACCTGCCCAGTATTCCAGACGCTGGCCTCCCCTTCCCTTCACATCCACCCTCCTCTTCCCACCTCATCTCTACCTTTTCTAAACCCACTGCAGCACCCCAGCTGGGGGTGACCCTCCTTTACCTTTAAAACTCACTCCAGGGCTGGGGAGATGGCTTAGCGGTTAAGGTGCATGCCTGCGAAGCCTAAGGACCCAGGTTCAATTCTCCAGGTCCCACGTACCTGCTACCCTGGCTGCCTGGACTCTCTGCCCTTTCCACCCCAATGGCTCCCAGGCCTGCTCTCCTCAGGGACCTGCTCTGACTTCACTTGCTATTGGTCTGCACTTCTCTTCCCTGCCTCACTCCACAGATGCCCTCTCCCCTTCTTTGACAACTTGACCTTGGCCCTGGCTGGATATACACCTCTATCATTCTGAGAGGCTGCTAGGCCTGCAGGGCAGGCTCATAGTGTCTGGCATCATGGGGTACACCTCAGTGGCACCCCCAGTATTGCCTACTGTTGGCTGCTTCAGCTTTTACAGTGGGCTGGCCCCAAGATTCCTGACTCCCTTGTCTAAATCTCACCTAATCCCACGCTCCACTGTGGCTTTGGTGGATTATGGAGATAAGAGTTGCTTCTTCACAGGGAGGATAAACTAGTTATTTCAGCTTAGGAAGAAATGGCCTCCAGGCAGGGAGCCCATAGCCTAACATGGGTTAAGGATGGTTCCTAAGCACCCACCTCCCTTCTGTAAGATCCAAGGCCTCCTAGAGGCCAGGGTCCAACACAAGTGCTAAGTGAGACTCAGGTCTCCTAGAGGGGAGAGGCCTTCAGTGAGGCTCTAGGCAGGGAGACCAGGGGGTTTGGTTCTGGGCTGAAGCGGTTATGCCTGTTTGTCCCCCGAGGCCACAGTGAGAACCCTGGATTCCTAGTACCTTCCCTCATGCTATCCCTGCTCCCCTCAGGCTCAGCCTTCCTGGTTCCTCTCCACAGCAGGAGAGCTGCTGGGATGAACAGGGTTCACATGCCTGGACCCCACTTCCAGAACTGGTAAGGTAGAAAACGTAGTGGAGGCAGGAGCAGCTGGCTAGCTGAGGTGAAAGCTACATGTCCAAGAGGTGGGAACTGGAAAGGAGGAAGAACCTGAGAAGCTGCTGAACCTGGAACTAGAACTTCACGCCCAGACAGGAATAGGTCCCTGCAAGGCAGAGAAAAGGCTATGAGTCGCATGCAGCCTTGAGCCAGGCCTACAGACCTTGGGCACTCATTGGCTCTCCTGTGGCCATGCTGACACCCACTGCCTCCTTCCATGCAGCCCCACACTCAGGACCCCCTTGCCTACCCAGCCACCACTGGCTCTCTTGCTCTCCCTGCCCCAGGTACACTGTTCTTTTCCAGATGGGAGGCCCAGCCAGAGGGTGGCAGATGCTTGCAGAGCAGGACGCCTGCAGAACTGTGTGCAGGTTTCTATTCCTACACATTGTGTCTGGCCAGGGGCACCAGCTCCAGACAGGGGATTAAAGACAGCACAGCAGAGGAAAAATAAACCATTCTAATTACATACTGCCCAATGGAAGTGCCTGCCCACACAGGCTGGCCCTATGGCAAGGACTTGGCCTGGGCCAGCCTGCTCTCCACATGCGTCAACTGAGCAGATCCAACTGCTAAGCCTGTCTGCTCACCCCTCTGTGGCAGGAGGACGCAAGTTAAGAGTCAAATGTCTGCTCTTTCTCATCATGCCCCAACTTTAACTTTTCCCCAGGAGAACAGAAGAGCCAGAACAAGGAGCTAAGTGGAAGACTCGCCCTTTCTGAAGGAGACTCAGAACGGTAGAGAGGCACTGCCAGCCCTTCTTAGCAGAGTGGACAGGGAATCCGATGTGCCTGTGTACCTTTGGAGAGACTGCAGCAAGTCTCTATTATCTGAGAAATAAATAAGAAACTAAGTCAACACACAGTCTACTGTCGGCTTTTCTTGCTTTCTGGGGCCAAGAAGGGTGAGGAAAAACCTGACATGTGTTAAGTTCCCAAAGCTATCAAGAAGTTTCTCTTGCTTTCCAGATTCTAAAATCTCTACCCCACCCCACTACTGGCACCTTTAGAGATTGGGGGACGGGTATTTTTAAAAGAGGGTCTCAGCTGGGCGTGGTGGCGCACACCTTTAATCCCAGCACTCGGGAGGCAGAGGTAGGAGGACCGCCGTGAGTTCAAGGCCACCCTGAGATTACACAGTGAATTCCAGGTCAGCCTGGGCCAGAGTGAGACCCTACCTCAAAAAACCGAAAAAAAAAAAGAGGGTCTCACTCTAGCCCAGGCTAATCTAAAATTTACTTTGTAGCACATTCTGGCCTTGAACTCATGGAGAGCCTCCTACCTCAGCCTCCAGAGTGCTGGAATTAAATGTATAAGCCACTACACTTGGCTTCCAGAGACATTCTTGGGGCCAAAAGTAAGGCTTCAACCCCAGAAGGACCAGGAGAAGATGGCACTGAAGTCTTTCAGGCAGAAGCAGGTCCACCCCGCTGTTCTAAGTGCTCAGGCTCAACTAGAGCAAAGGGAAGAACAACTTGAGGCAGAAAAGAATCCCTGACTCAGGAAGGCTGGATGCCCATCACAAACTGGACTTATTCTCTCCATCCTGCCATTCACAGGGAGTAGGATATGGCATTTGGGGAAAAAATGAGGGTAAGGGCTAGAGAGATGGCTTAGTGGTTAAAGACCCATGTTCAATTCCCCACTACCCATGTAAGTCAGATGCCCAAGGTAGTGTATGCATCTGGAGTTTATATGTAGCAGCTAGAGGTCCCATCCTCTCTATCCGCCCCTCTCTCTCAAATAAAAAATTAAAATTAAATTTAAAATATTTTTAATATATTTTATTTATTTATTTCAGAGAAATAGGCAGAGAGCGAGAGAGAGAGAGAAGAAAATGGGCACACCAGGGCCACTGAAAACGAACTCCAGATGCATGTGCCCCCTTGTGCATCTGGCTTACATGGGTCCTAGAGAGTCGATCAGGGATCCTTTAGCTTTGCAGGTAAGTGCCTTAACTGCTAAGCCATCTCTCCAGCCCTAAAAATATTTTTTTTATTTTTAAAATTTTTTCTTGTTGTTTATTTATTTATTTATTTACTTGAGAGCGACAGACAGAGAGAGAGAAAGAGGCAGATAGATATAGAATGGGCATGACAGGGCCTCCAGCCACTACAAACAAACTCCAGATGCATGTGCCCCCTTGTGCATTTGGCTTATGTGGGTCCTAGGAAATCAAGCCTCGAACCAGGGTCTTTTGGCTTCACAGTCAAGTGCTTAACCACTAAGCCACCTCTCCAGCCCTAAAAATATTTTTTTAAATGAAGGTTAAAAAAAAAAAAACTCATCTATCCTGGTGTGGTAGCACATGCCTTTAATCCTAGCACTCAGGAGGCAGAGGTAGGAGGGTCACCGTGAGTTCAAGGCCACCCTGAGAATACAGAGTGAATCCAGGTCAGCCTGGGCTATAGTGAGACCCTACTCAAAAAAAAAAAAAAAAAAAAAAAAAAAACTCATCTGCCAAGTCACAACTAGGAATCTACCACTGAGCAGGACTCGCTGTCAAGTGCACAGCTGAGCATCGGAGGGTCAGATGAGCCTTCTGAGGGCTGACATACCTGAGCCTCCCTGCACCCACCTCAGGCAGGTTTCTCAGGTGACAAAACCAGAAACCCCAGACCCTTAGCCCCCAGCCATGTTCTTGCAGAGCACCTCTGGTGTTCTGTCGGCACAGCCCTATTTTACCTGTTTCAGGAGCAAGAGAATGAAGGCTCTAGGCTCAGGTAGATAAGCCATAAATTTAGACCTTGACCCAAAGCCGAGACAACAGATGACCACCTATCAGAACTGGGTGGGTCCTCTTCCCTAGGCTCCTCCATCCCACATGCCTTAATGGGTACAGGTCGGGAGGACACCCAAAGCTGGACTTGGCACAACGCCCAATCACTGAAGCCTAGCCAGCCACTAGCCATGCTTCTAAGTTCGGCCTGGCCCTCGGGCAGCCAGGTGACGCAGGAGCAGCCAGGAGCAGCGGAGCCTCACTTCTCTTCCTCACTCTGACCCTAGCGCTTTCATTCACACCCACCCCCCTGCAGCCACTAAGACCTGGGAAGAAAGCATCCTGACTCCCAGCTGTCATCCATGTAACAAGGGTAGAGGGTGAGTCCCCTCACTACAAAGAGATGGCATCCAGGCCCTGAGGCTCTGTCACCTGTGCATGGAGCCCTAGGTCCTAGTGTCCCTTGGCAGGATTTTCAGAAGCTCAAGCCCCAGGATTGCTGTGGATAACTTGAGCATCTGGCTGGCAGCTCCAAGACATGCTCCCTTTTTGGTTGTCAGTCCCATTCTCCTTCCAAGGCCCTGGTCACCTCAGACTCCTTACAGCTGCCCCTGTTCTGCAGCATCTTCGGGACTCAGTTGGCTGCACTAACCCAGAACCTCTTGTAGCAGGTAAGGAGATGCTGCTAGCGAGAACTGTGAAAATCAAGCTGGCATACTCACGGTGCCGCGTTTGCCCTGGAGGGGCATCCATAGCTCTGCCTGCTTGAAGAGCATGGGGCAGAGCTGAGGGCCAAGCAGTCAGCTGCAGTACTTCCAGCACTGCCCTCCAGGAGAGAGAAAAGAGGGCGAGGGTGCTGCAGAGAATTGAGTGCAGCAGAGCAGAGCTTCAGTCTGCAGATTGATTCAGCCTATTTCCAGTCACGCAGCAGACTCAGGGAGGGAGGGGGAAGGAGGGGAGGAGGCGGTGGCAGGCTGCAACAGCAGCCCAGGGAAGGAGGGAGAAAGGGAGGGAGGGAGGGAGGCCCGGGGCAGGGAGGAGAAGAAAGGAGAGTTGAGAGGCTAAAGTTTGTCAAGTGCCTTGCTAGGTGTCCAGGAGTTTGGCCTTTCAGAGGAGGCCACTGCCAGGTGAACAGAGGGACAATGTGCAACCAGAGGATGGAGGATGGACTGACAGAAGCTGCCAAGTGCTTGGGGGCCGTGAGGGCAACTACCAGTATCCAGTAGTACCCTGGGGAGCACAAATACTGGCTTTCTTCCAAGACTACCTACCAACTGCCCCCAGGTCACTAGCTGAGGTTAGAAGCCCCACTGTGACTAAGTCATCATCCCTGAGAGAGCCCTGTCACTCAGAACATGGAGCCCAGCCAACAGCAGCTCTTTCCACAGTGAGAACTGCAGGAAGGGGGAGAGAACTGGTGCCTTATTAATAGCAGCACATCCTGCAAGGAGGGGGAGGACTGGCCAGGAGGAACTCCAGCAGGATTTCTAGGAAGGCCAGGAATATGGTGAAAGGAAGAAACCAGCAGCAGAGAACAGAACCAGTGAATGAAAGGGCCTCTGAGGATCCCAAACCGTCCGTCCCTCCAGGTGGTATGGAACAGCACAGGCTGCTGATCCACAAAGGGAAGAAATGCCTTTAGACACACCAGCCCCCAAGCTGCTGGCACCAGGGCTGCCTCAATACCCTTGGGCCTCATCTCCCAGGCAGAAAGGGAAGGCTGGTTACCTGGAGCTCCCACCCCAGCATTCCCAGGAGTATCAAGCAGGGCCTGGAAGATTGAGAGCGCAAAGCATGACTCTGGGACCCCAGTTTGACATAAAGGAAGTTCTGAGCACACCCTCTGGTGAAGGAGGAGTCAAGTTCTGAGCAGACCCTCTGGTGAAGGAGGAGTCAAGTCACTGGAAGGGAACTAGACACTTCTCTGTTGATGGTCAGCCCAGTCTAAACATGAGGCTACAACATGCCAGAGAGTGGAAACTGCCTAGCAGGTCCCCTAGCTTGAGCGCAGGCTGGAGGCTAAGCGCTTCTCCAGGGCCCTCGGTCTCCCAGACAACACCATCTCCAGCTGCTAGGAGGGAAGAGTGCACAAGCACACATCAGCCTCTCCCCTCCCCCTAGCTGGCTAGTGCAGCTAACTCCCTGTGGGGCCCTTGCCAAACATTTGAATGGGGACAGAAAGGAGGGGCCGGGCAGTCCAGAGGTTAAGGGCAGGAAGTCTCCGTGGGGAGCAGGAAAGAGGAGTGGGAGGGGTCAGTTTTTGTGCCAGTCAGTCACTGTGAGTACGGTCATCTGTAGCCAAAGAGAAAGACGCCTGTCCTCTGTTCCCGGATCCCAGAAGGCACTACCAAAGTGGGAGGAACCGGAACTAACCAAAGCCCTCTAGCTCTGTGTCAGCTCTGAGAGGGATACTCCTGATTTCGTGTACACCCCTAGGTCATCCGTCCTCCCTCTCCCACCCTCTTCCCATGCTGCCCACTTTAGTGATGAGAGAGTGGAACCCTCTATCTCAGAAACAGGATCCCAGGCTGTCCCTGCTCCAGCATGTCCACCACAGGCTTAAGGGAGGTTGAGACCTGGTGGATCTGAAAGAAAGGGGGCAGGGCGCCAAAAATCACCCAACAACACTCAAACCAGCGATAGGCTGAGCCAAGGACTGCAGACCACCTGAGCATTAACTATCACACCAACTCCTTCTAACCCTACTCCTCTTAGATGCCTTCTAGGGGTCCTGGGTCACAGATGACAGTTAGAAGCCCTGTGTGCTACTGAAAAGGTCCTTCCACAGGCAGAAGTCCCATCAGGGCCTATTATGGAACCATCTCTGCCATCAATCCTCAACGAGACCGTAATCCTCTAGAAGTCAGGAGCAGGAGCCACTTTCCCAGCTCCTAGGGCTCGGCCAATCTAAGGCCAGCATTCCAGAAATATGGCTGCTGCTGGTAGTGATGTGGCTGTCTGTCTAGTTCAGAGCTCATATCCAGAAATTCCCCAAGGAAAATGGCTGGAGAGCACAGACAGAGATTAACCAGCAAAGGGTGCAGAAGGGAGGCAAGAGACACACTGACTTCCTGGGAGCAGTCTTTGTCATGAGAGAGGAGGGACAGGAATATTCTTTTTTGTTGTTATTGTTTGTCTGTTTTCATTTTCTTTTGTTTTTTGAAGTAGGGTCTCACTGTAGCCCAGCCTGACCTGGAATTCAGTCTGTAGCCCAGGCTGAGCTCAAACTCACGGTGACCCTCCTACCTCAGCCTCCCGAGTACTGATGTTGTCCTGATGCTTGGGAGAAGATTCTGATGGACAAATCTACCTCTCTCCAAAGACTGTGCATCTGGAGGTCGAGTCAATCTTACCAAGTGCCTATCCCACCTGCTGCTCCTCTTGGCTGACCAGAGAGTGTGGGCGTGAATTTAGGGCCTGTTGAGTGTTAGGCTACCATGGACCTATATCCTCAAGCCTCTGCTTTTGATTTTGAGATAGGATCTCACTAATTGCCCATGCTAACTTTGGACTCATTCTGCAGTTCAGTCAGACCTTGAACTTGTGATTTTTCTGCTTTAGCCTCCTGAGTAACTGGGATTCCAGGCCTATACTACCAGGCCCAGCTCATCCCAGCTCATCCCAGCTGATTAAGCAGATGAGTTTAGAGTCTGGTTGAGAGCTCACCCCTAACCACAGACAGAGTGCCCAACAGTCCTCAGCATGGCTCGGCAGGTTGGGACGCAGCCCTAACAAAGCGCAAACAAACTAAATTACACACCCCTGGGCAAGAATGGCTTGAGACCAACCCAAATCAGAAAGCTGGCTACCATGCTGTTGTGTTAGCTAGGCCACCCTTCACCCTGTGTCCTTTCCAGCTTTGCAATAGCAACTTTGAAAAAGGGGTCACGGTCACAGTTCCCAAACCTCCCAGCCATACCCCCTCTCTCACATTTGGTGTAAAGCCCCAGATGAGGATGTCCCAGAAAACCCAGGGGAGGAGAGTCCAGTAGAGACACTCCCCCATGACAGTCACACAGCAACAGAGCAGGGCCCACCAGATGCTTCTCCTTCAGGTCCATGGGCCCAGGGTACTTTAGGCATGCCCAGATGAACACGGTCACCCTTGGAAGGAAGGTTCCTTCCCAACATGGACAAACCCGACTGAGTCCGTCACAGTCACAGCACCTGGGAAAAAGAAGAAAGGAGCAGTGTAAGTCAGACTGCAGAGCTGGTGACCACTGTGCTCAAGTGTCAACCGAGCCACAGAGTGGAGTGCAGAGAACTGTTCCTCCACTGACCACCACCTGGCTGGCCTGTCCCTAGGGCAGCACTACCCGGGATCATTAGTGGATGAGTTCACACTGGAAGGCCGGTGGACAGGGAGGACTCCAGAGTGGGCTGAGTGTGCAAGCTTTCTCTTTCTACCTTCCTCTTCAGAGGCACACTGTTTGGTTCCATGTGTGCTCTACTGATCACTGAGTTCCAGGAAAAGCCGTGGCTTGTCGGCATTTCTTGAAATTGGATTTAAGGGTAGCATTGGGATCATCTGGAATCTAAATACAACTGCAATAAACAGGGGACAACAGGGATAGCAAGAGGGAGGACTAAAGGAGCAACATGGCTGGAGCAGGCATTCTCTCCATGGGTTCAGGAGTATGTGCCATACCAGCATGCACAGGCCCTTTGGCCCCTGGACCTCTTGTGAGAGTGACAGCAGTGCTAGACACCTGGGCAAGGTGTGTAAGATGAGCAAGCCAGGCTGACAACCAGTATGACAAAAGTCAACGTGTCTAAGGCGATGACACCCTGAAGGCGCCTGGTCGTGTCTGATCTTGGAAGCTAAACAGGGTTGAGCCTGGTTAGTACTTGGATAGGAGACAAAAGTCAACTTGTTCTCTGAAAACTGAAGAGTAGCCCAGGAGCTGGGGCTGCAGCTCCGTGACAGAGCACTTCTCAGCATGCAGGAGGCCCTGGGCCTGATACTCACTCAGCACACACTCAACTAGCCTGACCATGTCACCTACCCCACCTGCCCCACCCTCACCCTCCCATCCTAGAGGTCAACACGACTTTCATGGTCTCAGATCAGGGCATTTTCCAGAAAAGTGACACTGAGAAGCCAGGCGTGGTGGCGCACGCTTTTAATCCCAGCACTCAGGAGGCAGAGGTAGGAGGATCACTGTGAGTTTGAGGCCACTATGAAACTACATAGTGAATTCCAGGTCAGCCTGGGCTACAGTAAGACTCTACTTCGGGAAAAAAACAAAACAAAAAAAAAAAAAACGTGACCCTGAGTAATATGGTTTGGTGCCAGCTGACTCCTCGTGGCGAAAGCATGAACCTGCTGATGAGGACAGTTCTTTTTGGAGCCTACAGCCAACCTCCTTAGGAGGAGCCAGTCAGGAGTCCAGGAGAGCTGACCCATAAAAGAGCTGTCGAGAAACAATAGGAAAAAACTGTCCAGAGGGCCGGCCAGAAGACCCAGGTCTACAGCCAACTCTACTCTAAAACCCCACCCAGCTCCTCCAGGCAACACTAGTGCTGATGTCACTGGCCATGCTGCCAAGTTTCTCCCTACCTCTGCCCTTCTGTCAGGACCTTCAATGCTAAGCCAGCCCCACAGGGTCAGAGACAGTGACGCTGGAAGTGGCCTTGCAAAGCAATGACATTAGGTCTTTGGCAGCCATCTGAAGTAGGATCCTGAGAGGCCAATCACTCCTCCCCAAGGCCACTCTGACTAGGCAGCCTACACTGTGTTTACAGCTGTGGCTGAGGTCCCCATGACACCCTGTCCCAGCAGGGGCTGAATGAGGTAGTTGCCACACAAGGAAAGGCACCAGGAGCCAGAGAGGGACTGTGCTTGCTAACATCCACTGCCAACACGACAAGAGTGAAATGATTCTGTGGCTAGCTGGAACCACAGCAGTACAGGGGGCAGCCAGGAACATGACATTTTTCTAAGAGTCTCTGTTTTCCCATCATTCCATACATGGGATTCTGGGAGAGAACTGTTCTTAATGGTCTGACCTGAAACCAGGAGCAGAATTCTTAAAGGGCCAGTTCTGACTGTGGCCCACTGAGAAAAAAGCACAAACTTCAAGGCCACATATCCATGGGTTCAAATCACAGCTCTAACATGTATCAAATACCAAATGATCATGACAAATTATTTGTCCCTTTCAGCCTCTACTTCTTGTCCTTAGAATGGAAATGACAATTACCTATTTCACACAAGTACTATGAAAATTATGTAAAAAGGCCAGGCATGGTGGCACACACCTTTAATCCCAGCACTTGGGAGGCAGAGGTAGGAGGATCACTGTGAGTTCAAGGCCAGACTGAGACTACATAGTAAATTCCAGGATATCCTGGGCTAGAGCGAGACTCTACCTCAAAACGGGGTGTGGTGGTGGGGGGGGAATAAGGAGATGGTTCAGTTGTTAAGATGCTTGCCTGCAAAGCATAAGGACCTGAGTTCAATTCCCCAGTACCCACATAAAGCCAGATGCAGTAAGTGGTGCATACATCTGGAGTTCGTTTGCAGTGGCAGGAAGCTCTGGCATGCACATACTCACCTTCTCTGTCTGCCTTTCTCTGAAATAAATAAATAAATAAAAATTTAAGCCAGGCGTGGTGGTGCACGCCTTTAATCCCAGCACTTGGGAGGCAGAGGTAGGAGGATTGCCATGAGTTCAAGGCCACCCTGAGATTGCATAGTTAATTCCAGGTCAGCCTGGGCCAGAGTGAGACCCTACCTCGAAAAAAAAAAAAACAACAACAACAAAAAATTAAAATATATATGTAAAAAACATAGGTGTGTTAGCACACACCTTTAATCCCAGTACTTGGGAGGCCGAGGTTAGAAGGATCACTGTGAGTCTGAGGTCAGCCTGGGCTAGAATGAGACCATACCTCTAAAAAAACAAAAAACCAGGAGCCGGGCATGGTGGTTCACGCCTTTAATCCCAGCACTCAGGAGGCAGAGGTAGGAGGATTGCTGTGAGTTTGAGGGCACCCTGAGACTACATAGTGAATTCCAGGTCAGCCTGAACTAGAGTGAGACCCTACCTCAGAAAAGAAACAAACAAAAAAAAAAAACAGGCTGGAGAGATAGCTTAGCAGTTAAGGCACCTGCCTGCCAAGCCTAAGAATGCCCGTTCTATCTCCAGGTCCCACGTTTAACCAGACCAAAAGTGACACAAGAGCACAATGCCACACTTGCCCACAAGGGGATGCTGGAAGCCATGAGGGGCTTTTGTAACCCCAGCATGCCCATGCAAAATGGAAGGTGGAGACAGGAGACTTTCCTGGATGTTCCTGGGCCAGATAGCTTGGCAAATACACAACTAACAAACAACGAGAGACCCTGCCTCAAACTCCCTGCACCTACACAGATGAACATGTACACACGCACACGCGTGCTCACACATACACAAAAAAAAAAAAAAAACAGCCAGGTGTTGTGGCTCACGCCTTTAATCCCAGCACAGACAGAGATAGGAGGATTGCCTTGAGTTCGAGGCTAGCCTGGGTTAGAGTGAAACCCTATCTTGAAAAACCAAATAAATAAATAAACAAACGCCTCAAAGTTATTTTTAAAAAATAAAAGAACCTTTGCAAGACCCTCAAAATAGAAGAGAAAGATGATGTCACCAAATTAGGAGAGAGACTAATGGAGAGAGGGAGGGGATATGATGGAGACTGGAGTTCTAAAGTGGAATGGGGGAAGGGAGGGAAATATCAGGTGGGGTTTTTTTGGTATGTAAGATTAAAAGTCAATAAAAAATAATAATTAAAAAAATAAAAGAGAGGGCAGGAGTTGTGGCGCATGCCTTTAATCCCAGCACTTGGGAGGCAGAGAGGTAGGAGAATCTCCATGAGTTTGAGGCCACCCTGAGAATACAGAGGGAATTCCAGGTCACCCTGGGCTAGAGCAAGACCCTACCTCGAAAAACCAAAAATAAATAAGTAAATAAATGAGATAACCCAGGTATGGTGGAACACGCCTTTAATTCCAACACTTCAGAGGCTGAGGTAAGAGGATCACTAAATTCAAGGCTAGCCTGGAGCTATAGAGTTGCAGGTCAGCCTAGACTAGAGTGAGACACTGCCTCAAGAAAACCAAAATAAAGGCCATGTATTGTGGCGCACGCCTTTAATCCCAGCCTTCAGGAGAGCGGAGGTAGGAGGATCACTATGAGTTTGAGGCCACCCTGAGACTACATGGTGAATTCCAGGTCAGCCTGGGCTAGTGTGAGATCTCAATGAAAAAAAATAATAAAATATTAATTAATTAAATTAAAAAATAATAATAATAAAATAAAACTAAGTAAACTGCTAACTGGAACTTCCCAGCACTTGCACAATCTGAGGCACATAAAAGAGTGAAAGAGCCGGGCGTGGTGGCGCACGCCTTTAATCCCAGCACTCGGGAGGCAGAGGTAGGAGGATCTCCGAGAGTTCGAGGCCACCCTGAGACTACGTAGTTAATTACAGGTCAGCCTGGGCCAGAGTGAGACCCACCTCGAAAAACCTAGGTGCAGGGTCGAGAACATCCTCACAGGCTTAACACTGTGCTAGGTGCAGGGTCCCTCCTCACAGGCTTCTGTGTTAAAGGTTTGTCACCAAGCTATGGATCTGATGACTGGGAGGTGATGGAATCTTTAGGGGGAGCCTGGTGGGAGGAAGTCAGGTCACAGGAGGAATGCCCTTAGAGAAGATATTTGGACACTGGCCCCAGTGTGTCTATCTCCTTGCTTCCTGGCTACAGTGTAGCCTCTCCCACCATGTGCTTCTGCCATGATGTACTGTGCTATCACAGAGTTACATGGCTCAACTGAAACTTCTAAAATAAGTCTTCTCTCCTCTGAAATCGGTCATCTCAGGAATCTGTGGCAGCAATGGAAAGCTCACTAATATACTAGGCAAGTACACATGCTTAATGAGGGAGGACAAGGGATGGATGGTTCTGTTTTCAAAGGATAAGATATGAAGTCTCAGGCTGGAGAGATGGCTCCATGGTTGAAAATACTTGCAAAGCTTGCTGGCCCAGGTTTGATTCCCCAATGTCACACCTTAGAATTCATTTGCAGTACTAGGAGGCCCTGGTGTGCCCATACCCTTTCTCTCTCTTTCTCATATGAATTAAAACTTTTTAAAAAAATATTATTTATTTATTTATTTATTTATTTATTTGAGAGAGAGAAAGAGGTAGAGATAAAGAAAGAGAAGGGGCACTCCAGGGCCTCCAGCCACTGCAAACGAACTCCAGATGCATACATCCCCTTGTGCATCTGGCTTACCATGGGTCCTGGGGAATGGAACCGGGGTCCTTTGGCTTTGCAGGCAAACGCCTTAACTGCTAAGCCATCTTCTCCAGCCCTGAATTAAAACTTTTATTTTCAAATAAATAAAAGCTTTTTAGAAAATAAGTCAATTTCCCAAGTTTTTTTTTTTTTTTTTTTTTTTTTTTTTTTAGAACAGGGTCTCATTATGTAGCGCCCAAGCTGGCCTTGAACCCACAATCTTCTTGCCTTAGCCTCCCTAGGGCTGGGATTATAAATATGAAGCACAACACACACCTTGCTTTTGTTTGTTTAGATAGGGGCTTTATTATGTTGCTCTAACTGGTCTCAACTTATAAACCTCCTGTCTCAGCTTTCCAAGTAGCTGAAACTATAGGCATGTGTCTGAGAAAATTTTCCAATATAGACAGTTTGAGGCTGTTGTGAAATAAGATACTTGGGGCTGAGCTGGGCATGGTGGCATACACCTTTAATCCCAACCCTCAGGAGGCAGAGGTAGGAGGATCGCCAGGAGTTCAAGGTTACCCTGACATTACATAGTGAATTCCTGGTCAGCCTAGGCTACAGCAAGACCCTATCTTGAAGAAAAAAAAAAATACTTGGAGCTGAAGAGATGAGCTCAGCAGTTAAAGGAGCTTGCCTGCAGAGCCTGCAGGCCTAGGTCTGATTCCCCAGTATCCACATAAAGCCAGACACACAAAGTGGCACATGTATCTGGAGTTTGTTTGTAGTGGAAAGAGGCCCTAGCATATCCAATCTCTCTCCTCTCTCTCCCCCCTTCACAAACAAATATAAAACTATTTTATTTTATTTTTTTAAATATATTTTATTTATTTATTTATTTGAGAGAGAGAGAGAGAATGGGCGCGCCAGGGCCTCCAGCCACTGCAAAAGAACTCCAGACACATGCGCCACCTTGTGCATCTTACGTGGGACCTGGAGAATTGAACTGGGATCCTTTGGCTTTGCAGGCAAACACCTTAACCGCTCAGCCACCTCTCCAGCCCATATAAAACTATTTTAAAAGAAAAAATAGAAAGCTGAGCATAGTGGTGCACGCCTTTAATCCCAGCACTCAGGAGGCAGAAGTAGGAGGCTTGCCATGAGTTTGAGCCCTGACACCACATCCAGGTCAGTGAATTCCAGGTCAGCTTGAGCTAGAGTGAAACCCTACCTCAAAAAAAAAAAAAAAAAAAACAATCTCGGGCTGGAGAAACTCTAAATTGATTCACAGGTAGTGGAGAGGAATTGCTTGCAAATAAATAAATAAAAACACTAAACTCTAAACACAGGTGAGCAGGTGCAAACAGCAGTGTGCTACAGTGAGCACACACTGGGGACTGGAGGGCCACAAAGGCTCCTGGAAGAAGTGAGGTGGAGCAGAGTTTAGGAGGGAGGAGACACGAAAAAGCAATCCAAACAAGAGCTACAAGTCTCAACAAAGGCACCGATGAAGAAATGCACGTAGCCTTTTTGGAAGACTGTGATGCATCTGTTTGGTGAGAGAGAAGAGATGCCACACCAAACAGGGCAAGAACCGGAGGCCAACATGGAAAGGCTCAGATCCAAAGGCTCTGAGGACTCCCTGACACTTCCTGACAAGAGCCAGGTATTTTAAGAAGGCAGACAATGGATCTGAGGGAGAAGGGACAGAAATGACTAGCCAGCTGAGTTAGAAGAAAATTATGAGAATTCTGGTTCACCACAAGGAGTTAGACAAAGACAGCAATAATACCTATGAAAAGAAAGGATGGAGGCTTCCTGCTGCCAAGTTCAGAATCAAGGTCAAAATGAGTCAGGTGAGCTAGGCTTGGTGATTCACTCCTATAATCCTAATACTTGAGAGGCTGGGGTAGGTGGAGCACCATGAGTTCAAGGCCATTCTGGGCTACAGCATGAATTTAGGACAGCTAGAGCTACAGACAAAGTTCTGGGAGAGGTTGAGTAGTCTGTCCTTCTAGGCCTTTCTAATATAATCTGCATTAGCTAGGCTTGCTCACTGGCCTTCCCAAAACACTAAAGGAATTGAGAGTTTGTATTCAGGTGAATAGCTGCACCCACAGAGAACTGACTGATAAATCAGTGTGAAGCTGGAGTGAAGTGTTTTACAGCAAGCCATAGGGTTTTTTTTTTTTTTTTTGGGGGGGGGGTTGCAAGGTAGGGTCTCACTCTGGTCTAGACCGACCTGGAATTAACTATGTAGTCTCAGGGTGGCCTCGAACTCTTGGCGATCCTCCTACCTCTGCCTCCCGAGTGCTGGGATTAAAGGCGTGCGCCACCACGCCCGGCTTAAGCCATAGGGTTTTATCCTTGACATTCTAGTCAATATTTTTACCAAAGACTTGGGTGAAGAAACAGATGGTATGGTAATCAAATCCTTGGATAGTGCAAGCCTGGAAAAGACAAAGTCAAGATCCAGGGAGATCCCAATAGGCTGAAGCCATGAGCCAAATCCAACAGTTTCAGTTTAACTGGGAAAAGTATTAAGCCCTGAGTTCAGGCTCTAAAACTACCATGAATGTCTTAGACAAATGCAATTTCAATATGTGAACATGGCCATGCAAGTATTTAGTCTACATTAACAGACATGCCATGTCCCCAGCGCCATGTCTGCTTTCTGTACATATCAGAGCATGCCAAAAATATTTTGTTCAGCTGTACAGAACATAGTTAAGGAAGAACACAGACAAACCTGGAAGGCATCCAGAGATCAGCAACCAGTTGCAGAAACTATGACATGGGGGCTAGAGAGATGGCTTAGTGGTTAAGGCACTTGTCTACGAAGCCTAAGGACCCAAGTTCAACTCTCCAGATCCCATGTAAGCCAGACACACAAAGATGAGGCAAACACAAGGTCGCACATACACATTAGGACATGTCCACTAGGTGGTGCAAGCATCTGGAGTTCTATTACAGTGGCTGAGGCCTGGCACACCAATTCTCTCTCTCTCTCTCTAAAATAAAAAAAAAAATTTTAGCCAGGTGTGGTGGTGCACACCTTTAATACCAGCACTCGGGAGGCAGAGGTAGGAGGATCACTGTGGGTTTGAGGTCACCCTGACACTACATAGCAAATTCCAGGTCAGCCTGAGCTAGAGTGAGACCCTGCCTCAAAAAACCAAAAGAAAAACCAAACAGAAAAAATTTTTTAAAAAGAAACTATGACATGGGAGATGAAGGAAAGAAGTGAAGAGCCATACACCAGCACTGAATCAGAGCAGAGATAGAAAAGAACGGCAGCTCTCAGGTCAGAAGAGCCAGACTTACTCTAGGAGGCCCCCAAACCAGATCTCAGACAAGCAGGGAGAAGGCCATAAAATACAGGGGTCTCAGCTGGGCATGGTGGCACACGCTTTAATCCCAGAACTCAGGAGGCAGAGGTAGGAGGATTGCCATGAGTTCAAGGCCACCCTGAGAGTACAGAGTGAAATCCAGGTCAGCCTGGGCTATAGTGAAGTCATGCCTCAAAAAAACAAAACAAAACAACAACAACAACAAAAAAAAAACAGGCATCTGAGGCAGAGGATTATGAAAAGTTCAAGGCTAGCCTGGGCTATATTGTAAGTTCCAGGCCAGCCTAGACTTCCTAGAAAGATATTTTCCTTTTTAAAAATTTATTTATTTATTTATTTATTTATTTATTTATTTATTTATTTATTTGCAAGCAGAAAGAGAGAAGAGAAAGAGATATGTATTTGAGAGAGAGAGAATGGGTGCACCAGGGCCTCTAGCCACTGCAAATGAACTCCAGACCCCATACGCATGCACTACTTTGTGTATCCGGCTTTATGTAAGTACTGGGGAATCAAACCTGAGTGCTTTGGCTTTGCCAGCAAGCACCTTAACATCTAAGCCATCTCTCCACCCCAGATATTTTCTTTCTTCCCTCCCTCCCTCCCTCCCCCTCCCTCCCTCCTTCCTTCCTTCTTTTACGGTTTTTCAAGGCAGGGTCTTGCTCTAGCCCAGGCTGACCTGAAATTCACTATGTAGTCTCAGGGTGGCCTCGAATTCATGACAATCCTCCTACCTCTGCCTCCCGAGTGCTGGGATTAAAGGTGTGCGCCACCACGCCTGTTGGCTTTAATTTTTTTAAATATTTTATTTATTTATTTGAGAGAGAGAAAGAAAGAGGCAGTCAGGGAAACAGAGAAAGAATGGGCATGTCAGGGCCTCTAGCTACTGCAAATGAACTCCAGACTTATGTACCGCCTTGTGCATCTGACTCTACATGGATACTGGGGAACCGAACCTGAGTCCTTAGGCATTGCAGGCAAATGCCTTAACTGCTGAACCATTTCTCCGGCTCCTTATAAAATATTTATGAGAGAAAGAGAAAGAGAATGAGAATGGCCATGCCAGTGTCTCCTGATACTGCAAATAAAATCCAGACATTTGGACCATCTTATGCATCTGGTTTTCTATGGGTACTGGGGAATCAACTGAACCCAGATCATCAGGTTTGCAAGCAAGGACTGTTAACCTTTTGAGTCATCTGTCCAGCCAGGCTTTTAAAGAATTTATTTATTTTTATTTATTTATTTATATTTTTGGTTTTTCGAGATAGGGTCTCACTCTAGTCCAGGCTGTCCTGGAATTCACTCTGTAGTCTCAGGGTGGCCTCGAACTCACAGCAAGGCAGAGGTAGGAGGATCGCTGTGAATTTGAGAACAGCCTGAGACTACAGAGTGAATTCCAGGTCAGCCTGAGCTAGAGTGAGAGCCTACCTCGAAAAAACAAACAAAAACAACAACAACAAAAAAAAACCCAACAACAGGAACAGGGGCTGGAGAGATGGCTTAGCTATTAAGGCATTTGCCTGCAAAGCCAAAGGACCCCATGTAAGTCAGAGGCACAAGGGGGCACATGCAGCTGGAGTTCGTTTACAGTGGCTGGATGCCCTGGGGTACCCATTCTCTCCCTCCTCTCTGCCTCTTTCTCTCTCTAAAATAAATAAATAAATAAATAAATAAATTAATTATTAATAAATAAATAAATAAAATTTTTTTAAAGGGCTGGAGATATGGCTTAGTGGTTAAGGCATTTGCCTGTGAAGCCTAAGGACCCCGGTTCAATTTTCCAGGTCCCACAAAAGCCAGATGCACATGGTGGCACATCCATCTGGAGTTCATTTGCAGTAGCTAGAAGCCGTGGCGTGCCCATTCGCTCTCTCTCTCTCTGTCTCTAATAAATAAACAAATAAAAATAAACTCTTTAAAAAATAATAAATAATAAATAAACCAACAACAGGGCTGGAGAGATGGCTTGGCAGGTAAGGCTCTTGCCTGCAAAGCTTAAGGACCAAGGTTTGATTCATAAGCAGATGCACAAGATGACACTTGTGTCTGGAGTTCATCTGCAGTGGCTAGAGGCCCTGGCACGCCCATTCTCCCTCTCCCCACCTTATAAATAAATAAAATATTTAAAAAGGAGCCAGTCATGACTACACCTTTAATCCTAGTACTTGGGAGGCAGAAGTAGGAGGATCTCCGTGAGTTCAAAGCCACCTTGAGACTCCATAGTGAATACCAGGTCAGCCTGAGCTAGAGTGAGACCCTACCATGAAAACCAAAAAAAAAAAAAAAAAAAAAAAAAGACCTCACTCTAGCCCAGGCTGACCTGGAACTCACTCTGTAGCCCAGAACTCCTATCTCAGCCTCCTGAGTGATGGGATTACAGGTGTGAGCCACTGCACTTGGCTAAAATGACCAACTTTATGCAATACACATTTTACCATTAAAAAAATCAGCAAAGTTCAGATTCTGATTTTATAACAATCTGATTTTATAACAGTGTTAACAAGGCAATATTCTCCTATTGGCTCTCCTGTCTGCTAACAGTAGGTTTATGCTCTTGGAGTCTACCTTAGAGACAGTCTCTGTCCAGGAACATCTCTCAGTGTTTGCTGGTAGCGTCCTGTTTACCTTCCGGCAAAGGAAGACCAGTATCACAACTGTCTTTTTCAAGTGGATCCTGAAAACCAGCATCATGTAATTACACTAAGATTTCTGGTTTGCTAAAATGCCACTCTAAGTCCTTCAAGTTTCTCCTTTCTTTTTTTTTTTTTTTGGGGGGGGAGAGTCATATATATATATATATATATATATATATATATATATATATATATTTTTTTTTTTTTTTTTTTTTGGTTTTTCGAGGTAGGGTTTCACTCTAGCTCAGACTGTCCTGGAATTCACTCTGTAGTCTCAGGGTGGCCTCGAACTCATGGTGATCCTCCTACCTCTGCCTCCCTATAAATTTATTTTTATTTATTTATTACAGTCAAAGAGAGAGAGAGATAATGGGCATAGTAGGGCTTCTAGACACTGCAAATGAACTCCAGATGCATGTGCCACTACGTGCATCTGGCTTATGTGGGACCTGGAGAATTGAACCTGACTCCTTAGGCTTTGCAGGTATGCACCTTAACCACTAAGCCATCTCTCCAGACCAAGTTTCTCCTTTCTTAGGCACCCCCTCCCTGCCTAGGCCCCACCACTTTGGGCCTTTGGAACTAGCAAACTTCAGTGTGAGATTTGCCAGGCCTTATGCAGCATGAAGACTGGAATGAGAGGCTGGATTGAGAGATGGCTCAGCAGTTAAAGGCCCTTGCCTGCAAAACCTGACAACCCAGGTTTGATTCTCCATAACCCACAGAGATGCACAAAGTAACACAAGTAACTGGAGTTGACTTGTAGTCTCAAGAAGCCCTGACACACCCATACTCTCTCTCTCTCTCATAAATAAATAAATAAATAAATAAATAAATAAATAAATAAATTTAGATATTCAGGCTGGGGAAATTGCTCAGTGATTAAAGATGCTTAAAGACACTTGCCTGAAAAGCGTGTGGACCTGGGTTCAATTCACCAGTACCCATGTAAAACCAGAGGCATAATGTAGTACATGTGTCCCAAATGAAAAAGAAAAAAAAAAGATCAGGTTGAAACCTGGCCCTTACTCTTCTTGCCACACCATGTGACCGTGCTGTTTGCTACTGTCTCAGCAGCCACAAGCCAAGCTGATTATCACACAAACCCCCAATCAGCAAACCACCCATTCAGGCTGGCTGCTCTTTCAGAAGAAAAACATTCCTCTTTCAGCAGTGGCCTAACCTTTACTTCACCTGTGCTGCTGCAAACAAACCCAGGCCCCCTGGTAAACTAGCGTTTAAACAATATTTTTCAAAGAGCCTATCTTTTCAGCCATGGAAGACACTGTGATAAAAACAACGTAGACACGGTAATAACCAGACAAAAAACACAGAAATATATTTAAGAGGTTGCCAAGCCCGACTAGAGCCTAATCACTTGAACATCAGGAATGGTCTTAGAGGCTCTGGGTCATTCCCATGGCTCACACTGCCATGGTCAGAGCTCATACTTGACTGGCCATGTTGGGCAAAATAAAGCCTTGGGTGTAGGCAGTATTCACATTACTGCTCCTCCCTCCCTCTATAGAAATTGTTTCTGGAGCCCAGTTTAGAGGAAAGGAGGGCTGGAGAGATGGCTTAGTGGTTAAAGCGCTTGCTTGCAAAGCCAAAGAACCAGGGTTCAATTCCTCAGGACCCATGTAAGCCAGATGCACAAGGTGGCACATGCATCTGGAGTTGCTTTGCAGCCACTAGAGGCCCTGGCACGCCCCCCCTTTTTGTTTTTTGCTTTGTCGAGGTAGGGTCTCCCTCTGTGTAGTCTCAGGGTGGCCTTGAACTCACGGTGATCCTCCGACCTCTGCCTCCCAAGTGCTAGGATTAAAGGCGTGCACCACCACGCCTAGCCTGGCACGCCCATTCTTTCTCTGTCTCTTTCTCTCCCCGCCCCCTTGCTTCTCTCTTTCAAATACATAAATAAATAAAAATATAATATAAAAATAGATGAAAGGAATGGCCAGGCGTGGTGGCGCACACCTTTAATCCCAGCATTCTGGAGGCAGAGGTAGGAAGATCTCCGTGAGTTCAAGGCCACCCTGAGACTACTGAGTGAATTCCAGGTCAGCCTGGGCTAGAATGTCTATCTCAAAGAACCAAAAAAAAAAAAAAAGAAAGAAAGAAAGAAAAGAAAAGAAAAGAGAAAGAAAGAAAGAAAGAAAGAAAGAAAGAAAGAAAGAAAGAGAAAAAAATAGAGGAAAGGAGCAAGGAGGCACCAAAGGTCTGTGACCTTCATTTCTCATTGGTTGTACAGAGTTAAGACTTCCAAGAGGTTGATTGTCTACGCTGGGAGCTGGCACTCCCTAGCAA
The DNA here is from genome assembly GCA_036365145.1 of Orientallactaga sibirica. Classification (NCBI taxonomy): domain Eukaryota; kingdom Metazoa; phylum Chordata; class Mammalia; order Rodentia; family Dipodidae; genus Orientallactaga; species Orientallactaga sibirica. Next base: position 8,114,364 of record JAEOAD010000013.1, read on the forward strand.
CTTCTTAAAATAGAAAGGTGAAGTGCTTTCTGCTTTCCTCTACTTCACTGTCCAGCCATGCCTCTCCTGGCTAATCTTCTGAAGCCTGAGCACAGAGTGAAATGTGTGGGAGTGGGAGTTCAAGGGATGGTTCACTTCACATGTGGGAGCTAGCCATCAAAGGGATGGTTGGCACTTCACCTCCCAAGAATCTAATGGTTTCCCTGCTTGTACCCCTGACAAAGAGAAGCAGTGAACACGGAAGTTGGGGCTAACAAGGCAGGTGAAGTCAGACTGCAGTTTGTGGATTTTATCTGAATATGCTACCTCCTACTCCAGGATTAGCCTATGTGTAGCACATCCTAATATTTATAGTGATTTTCAAACTTTTTAATTCTTTTTTTTGATTTTTTTGATTTTTTTAAATTATTTTTTAAATTTTTTTCACATATTTCCCTTCCCTCCCCCATTCCACAATATATTTTAATATATTATATATATATTTAATATATTTAAACAAATATTTTTTAAAACATGGGCTGGAGAGATGGTTCAGTGGTTAAGGTGCCTGCCTGCAAAGCCTAAAGGACCCATGTTCAACTCCCCAGATCCCACGTAGGCCAGACACATAAGGTGGCACACACATCTGGAGTTCAACTGCAGTGGCTGGACACCCTGGCAGGCCAATTCTCTCTCACCCACTCGCTTGCTCACACTCTTTCATAAAAAAAAAAAAAAAAAAAGTAAAGGTCTTTAAAAAGTAGGGCTAGGGAGACCGTTCGGTGGTTAACGGCACTTATTTGAGTTGGGCTTGGTGGCACACGCCTTTAATCCCAGCACTTGGGAGGCAGAGGTAGGAGGATTGCTGTGAGTTCGAGGCCAATCTGAGACTACTGGGTGAATTCCCGGTCAGCCTGGACTAGAGCAAGACTGTACCTCAATCCCCACTCCCCCAAAAAGCACTTATTTGCAAAGCTTATTGGCTCAGGTTCCATTCCCCAGCACCCAGGTACAGCCAGACCCAAAGTGGCGCATGCATCTGGCATTCATTTGCTGCAGCAAAAGCCCCTGAAGTGTGTATGCACACACACAATATATGTACATATTAAATATATATATTAATATACATGTATATATTATTAAAAGAAGATATGTATCTCCTTTTACACAGATGGATGGATGTATTTAAAAGGAGATGGCAAAGAAGAAAAGAGGTTGGAAGGGACATATGCTCAAATCAATGAGCTGTCAAAAGTTACGCACCAATGAGAGGAGGGCTGCATTTGCCAGGCAGGCAAGGGACCGTGAAAAGTAGGCACGTAAGGGGGTGTGTGATAAAGAAACGAGAACACAGCACCCAAACTGCTTTCTAGAATCCCAAGTTTGAGATCCTCCCGTGGCTTCAGAGGAGTCTGACGTGTGCCGAGGGGTTGGGAGGGGGCACGTCCCAAAGCAGAGCATGGCAGCCCAGCAGGGATCTAGAAGGCGCCCAGGTCCATCCGTCTGCCTGGGCGCAGAGGTGGACTGTCCGCACCAGGTCAGCCGCGGAGCGTGCCAGGGACAGACAGCGGTCCTTCGGGGACTCCCAGAGGCCTACGCGGGACGCCCCTGGCCCGGGCCTGCAGTGCCCTCTGGCCCGGGGTCCGGCCACCACGAACCTGGGGCAGGGATCCTTTGTCGGCCAGAACCTTTACATGTGACCAAAGACCCTTCCTTCCCAAGGAGGGGAACCAGGGCCCCCAGAGCAAGCGTGTGGAGGCCGCGAAGGAAAGAAACGTCCCAGGATCGGTGACAGCAGCCAGTCCCCTGACTCTCCTCCGAGGGGAGGTCCCCTGAGGCCACTCTCTGGGTGCACGCCCCAGCCTCTCCTCGCCTTAGGTACGAATTCAGAAGACGCGGAAGGCCCAGTCCCACGCCCCCTTGCTGCCCACTCTCCGGCCACGGGCCTCCTCGTACTTACCAGGGCCCGAGGGGCCAGTCTTCATGCACCGCGTCCAGTCCCCTCCCAGCCCCCTCCTCACTTCGCGTCCCCGCCTCCAGGGGCCGCCGCCATGTCCGCTACGGGCAAACGCTTAGAAGCTTTGCCTCCCCGCCCGGACCACAGAGGCGCTGGCCAACCGGCGAAAGCTCCGGGCGCTGATTGGTCAATACCTGAGACGGGCGGAGGGTCCTGGTTTTTTATTGGCTGTATCCTGAGCTAAGCTGTAGCTTCAACCGCCCCTCTGGGAGCCGGGCGGAACTAAAACTCAAGTGTCTGTGATACCTGAGGGAAAGCCTGGGGTTGTGCACCTGAAGCTTCTCCGTTTTCTTTCCCAGAGTCCCTTGACCAGGAAGCCAGGACACAACTCCCTCCCTGATGAGTTTTCCCACGAAATTATCCTAAAAATATGGGCAGGGAACACCCCCGTCTCTTTCTTTCATTCTTTCATTCTTTCTTACATTGTTTCCTTTCCTTTTCTTTTTCTTTTTCTTTCTCTTTTCCTTCCTTCCTTCCTTCCTTCCTTCCTTCCTTCCTTCCTTCCTTCCTTCCTTCCCTCCCTCCCTCCCTCCCTCCCTTCCTTCCTTCCTTCCCTTCCTCCCTAAGCCCCCTCCCCTCCCTCCCTCCCCCTAAGCCAAAGACTCCTTCCTCAAGTTTTAAAAAATCCTTCCTTCCTTCCTTCCTCTTTTCCTCTCTTTCTTAATAAGCCCTATTTTCTCCTAAGGTCCCTGCTTGTTGCAGGGACCAAATGCCTAGAGACGCCTGGTTTTTAGAGTCCCTTCGGACTGACACTGCTTCTAAGCCAAAGACAGTCAGTTCAACTGAAATCAAAAGGGAAAAACAAGTTTTAAAAAAATATTTTTTCGTAGATAATTAGAGAAATCGCCTGGGAACCCTCTCTTGGGAAAACAAAGCTAGCTTGTGTCAGCATTTACTTCTATTTTCCCATGGATCTAAGTCTGGAAGACTTGCTTTAAAAAAAAATTGTTTATAAAATTGGGAAAGGGTCATAGCTGGCCCTGGGAAGTAAGAGCACCTTCCCTCTATTAATGAATTTAGTCATGTAACTAAAATTCCTTTTGTTTTAGCTGGACAAGAAGCCATTTTGCTGACTTGACTGTGTTTAAACCAGCTCATCTGTTACCGAAAACACTCGTAGAATCATGTCTCTTTCCTGCAACACAAAGATCTTCAGTTTATCTTACAAATAAACAAATATATTATTTTTTCTTTTTCTTTAAGGATTAGGAAGACTATTAGATTAAGAGAAAGAAGTACAGAGAGCTCCTGCCAAGGGGTTAGAGAGCCCACGGGGGTGGGGAGTCAGGGTCCTCTCCCCCAATTCCAGCCCAGCAGGGCTGGGGACAAGGGAAGGCCTACCAGAGCAGAGACCTGGAGGTTCAGGAGTCTGGTGTAAAATATTTCTTGAGAGAAAGAATGGGATAGCCAGGACCTCCTGGCACTGCAAATGAACTCCAGATGCAAGCACCACTTTGTGCATCTGGCTTTACATGAATACTGGGGAATTGAACCCAGGCCTTCAGACTTTGTAAGCAAGTGCCTTTAACTGCTGAGATATCTCTTCAGCATTATTATTATTGTTGTTATTGTTATTTTGGTTTTTCAAGGTAGGGTCTCGCTCTAGCCCACACTGACCTGGAAATTCACTATGTAGTCAAAGGGTGACCTTGAACTCATGTCGATTCTCTTACTTCTGCCTCTTGAGTGCTGGGATTAAAGGCCTGCACCACCATGCCTGGCTCCTATTTTTATTTTTCAAGGCAGAGTCTCATTCTAGCTGGGGCTGACCTGGAACTCACTCTGTATCCCCAAGCTAGCTTAGTGATCCTCCTACCTCAGCCTCCCTAAGGCCTAACAGCTAACAAATCTAAATCTCTCCACCTAATCTCAACAGTTTCCATAAAATGATACAAACATACATTTTCTGGTCTAACTGCCACATAGATTCACTCCAGTTTCAAACATGTTGGAGAACTGTGCCCAGTGGCTGCCCATGTTTTTTTTTTGTTGTTGTTGTTGTTTGTTTGTTTGTTTTGAGGTAGGGTTTCACTTTAGTCCAGGCTGACCTGGAATACACTCTGTAGTCTCAGGGTGGCCTCGAACTCACAGCGATCCTCCTACCTCTGCCTCCCGAGTGCTGGGATTAAAGGCATGCGCCACCACGCCCAGCCTGCCCATGCTTTTAATGTTATTTCCTAATAACATTAAGCCAACACTCAAAATTGAAATACAAGGTTATCATAAAGATCCATCTTAAACATTCCTTTCACAAACACCTTCCTCCACTTTTACTCATTGAATACATTGCTCTGGCTTTGTGTTTTCATTGCTGCCTTTACAAAAGTGTGGGGACCAGGGCATGGTACACGCCTTTAATCCCAGCACTTGGGAGGCAGAGGTAGGAGGATCATCTTGAATTTGAGGCCACCCTGAGACTACATAGTAAATTCCAGGTCAGTCTGGGCTAGAGTGAGACCTTACCACAAAAAGGGGGGGGAGGGTGAGAGGGTTGGGGAGATGGCTAAGTGGTTAAGGTGCTTGCCTCTGCAAAGCCTAAAAACCCAAGTTCAGTCCTCCCCCCAGCCACATAAAGCCACATAAAGATGCACAGAGTGGTGCATGCATCTGGAATTCATTTGCAGTGACTGGAGGCCCTGGTGAGTACCCATTCTGTCTGTTTTCTCTCTCTCTGCTTATAAATAAGTAAATAAATATATATATTTTTTAAAGTTTGTGGGTGTTTTTAAATTTTTGTTGTTTTTGTTTTTTGAGGTAGGGTCTCACTCTAACCCAGGCTGACCTGGAATTCACTATGTAGTCTCAGGGTGGCCTCGAACTCTTGGTGATCCTCCTACCTCTGCCTCCCAAGTGCTGGGGTTTTTAAAAAATTTTTTTTTGTTTTGTTTTGTTTTTCAAGGTAGGGTTTCACCCTGGTCCAGGCTGACCTGAAATTAACTATGTAGTCTCAGGGTGGCTTCGAACTCACGGTGATTCTCCTACCTCTGCCTCCTGAGTGCTGGGATTAAAGGCGTGTACCACCACGCCCGGCTATTTTTAAAATTTTTTTTGTAATTATTTTATGAGAGAGAGAGAGAGAGAGAGAGCAAGAGAGAGAGAAAGAATTGGCACACCAGGGCCTCCAGCCACTGCAATTGAAGTCCAGATGTGTGCCACCTTGTGCGCATGTGCAACGTTGCATGCTTGTGTCACCTCATGCATCTGGCTTATGTGGGACCTGGAGAGTTGAACATGGATCCTTAGGCTACACAGACAAGCACCGTAACCTGTAAGCCACCTCTCCAGCCCTAAATATTTTATTTATTTATTTGCATATGTGTGTGTGCACACGCACAAGCACGCTTGTGCACTTGAGTACTCATGCACATAGGCATGTGCCAGGGCCTCTTGCTAATGCAAAGGAACACTAGATGCTTGCACCTGTTTTTTTTTTTTTTTTTTTTTTTTTATTTTATTTATTTATTTATTTGAGAGAGAGATACAAAATAGGCAGGCAGGCAGAGAGAGAGAGAGAATGGGTGCGCCAGGGCCTCCAGCCACTGCAAATAAACCAGATACATGCCCCCTTTGCATCCGGCTTGTGTCCTGGAGAATCGAGCCTCGGGGGGTCCTTAGGCTTCAGGCTGGCAGGCGTTTAACCGCAAGCCATCTCTCCAGCCCTTGCACCTGTTTTTGCATCTGGCCATGGGGTCTCCCCAAGTCCCAGAATAGGCTTTGCAAGTGCACCTTTAACCACTGAGCCATCTCCCCAAGTCCCAGAATATGTTTGGTGCTGCACTGTTAAAAAATCTCAGGTTCCTCAAAGGAAGAGTAGGACTCCTTACAACGTGCTCCTCCAGACCCAAAATGGCCTGGATATCCATGACCTAGCAGTGCCTGAAACTACCTACACAAGACCATCATAATAGGAGGAAAAGATCATGACATCAAAATGAAAAGAGAGACTGATTGAAAGGGGGAGGGATATGATGGAGAGTGGAGTTTCAAAGGGGAAAGTGGGGAAGTACCATGGGATATTGTCTACAATTAAAGAAGTTGTCAATAAAAATAATAATAATAAATCTCAGGCTCCCCAAGGACTGCAGCTTATACTGGCAGGTTCCTTAGCGCCTTCCTTGTATCCATCACTTTCTTGTTCAGTTGAATCATTTAATTACTTAGGTCTTAGGTCTTTCTTTCCATAAAACATGGTGCCTTTGGGAAATTAACATGTTGGACAGTCATCTTGCCCTGCTTCATCTTATATGTGGGACTGTCTGAGCCACACTTGCTTCTAAACTCCATCAGACTTTATGAATATCACGCAATGAACTTTAACTGAGTGCCTGCCAGTTTAAGGGTCTGTACAACACCTACACACACACACACACACACACACACACACCCTGTCAAGTCTCCTTTCCTATAAAACCTTGCTAAAGGAATTAATCAAAGTGCCCAAGCCTGAACATGTCAATCATCTACTCGAAAGGCACCCTTGGCTAGCCTTTTTGAAGCTCTAAGGGATTTTTTAAAAATATCTTTTCTGGGGAGCTGGGGAAATGACTTAGCGGTTAAGGCGTTTGCCTATGAAGCCTAAGGACACAGGTTCAATTCCCCAGGACCCATGTAAGCCAGATGCACAAGGAGCACATATGTCTGGAGTTCGTTTGCAGTGGCTGAAGGCCTTGGCGTGCCCATTCTCTCTTTCTCTCTGTGTCTTCCTCTCTCTCTCTCTTAAATAAATAAATAAAATATTTTTGAAAAATATATCTTTTTTATTTTTATTTTTTATTTATTTATTTATTTTTGGTTTTGTGAGGTAGGGTCTCACTCTGGCTCAGGCTGACCTGGAATTCACTATGTAGTCTCAGGGTGGCCTCGAACTCTCGGCGATCCTCCTACCTCTGCCTCCCAAGTGCTGGGATTAAGGCGTGTGCCACCACGCCCGGCTTATATCTTTTTTAAAAGCTTCTCCCCCCAATTTTTATTTATTTATTTGCAAGCAGAGAGAGAAAGAGATAGAAGAGAGGCAGAGAGAATGGGCACGCCAGGTCTCTAGCCACTGCAAACAAACTCCAGATGCATGTGCTCCTTGTGCATCTGGCTTATATGGGTCCTGGAGAGTCAAACTGGGATCCTTTGTTTCACAGGCAAATGCCTTAACTGATAAGCCATTTCTCCAGCCCCCAAAATATCTCATTTTTATTTATTTATTTGAGAGAGAGACAGAATGAGAATGGGTGCCCCAGGGCCTCCAGCCGCTGCAAATGAACTTCAGAAGCATGCGCCACCTTGTGCATCTGGCTTATGTGGGTCCTAGGGAATCAAACCTGGGTCCTTTGGCTTTGCAGTGAGCGCCTTAACTGCTAAGCCATCTTTCCAGCCCTCTAAGGGCTTTTAGCATATCTTTTTGGTTGACTAGCCCCACACCAAACAGCTGTAGGATCCATTTTTCCAAAGCCTCTCCAAGATGGCTCTGAGAAGAGGGCCCAGGCTCTCTAGCAGTGGTTTTTCCATCTACTTCCTGTCTCTTTCCTCTTCAGCATTCCTGCAAGGAAAAGCAACCCCCGTCTGCATTCTCAGTCCCTTCCCCTCCAGCCTTTCATGCTAGTCCTTTTTTGTTTGTTTGTTTGTTTGTTTGTTTGTTTGTTTTCGAGGTAGTTCCAGGCTGATCTGGAACTCACTCTCTTGTCCCAGGCTGGCCTGGAACTCACAGCGATCCTCCTACCTCCGCCTCCCAAGTGCTGGAATCAAAGACATGCACCACCATTCTACTACATTGCCATGCTGCTTCTGCCTTGAGGTCTGAGCTGGTGCTCTTCCCTGTGTTTGCGCTGTCCTTCCTGGCCTCCTTACTTCAGTATCAGCTCCTTATTAAACCTTCAGATCGGAGCCGGGCGTGGTGGCGCACGCCTTTAATCCCAGCACTCGGGAGGCAGAGGTAGGAGGATCACCGAGAGTTCGAGGCCACCCTGAGACTACATAGTGAATTCCAGGTCAGCCTGGACCAGAGTGAGACCCTACCTGCAAAAAAAAAAAAAAAAAAAAAAAAAAAAAAACCTTCAGATCAGGTGGACCTGCCCCTACTGCTTTCCTGTGATTCCCTGTGGATGACTGTATCACCTTGCTTACCACATGGTTTATACCTTTGACAGGAAAATAATATTAATAATGCATAAACACACACAGTTTTCCCCTCCTCCTGCCTGCCGAGGCTGATGTTGGCGCCTGGGAGGCTCCCCCGCTACTCCACAGTCTCAGGAGAAAGGCAGGATTGAGAGCACCGATACTCTAGTGATTTGGTTTAACTCGGGATATGAACCTTAAACAGAGAAAGAATGTAGGGTTTTAGGGGTTTTGTTTGTTTTGTTGTTGTTATTGGGTTTTGGTTTTGGTTTTGGGGTGTGTGTGTGTTTCAGCAGAGAGAGACAGAGAAAAGAGACAGAATGGGCATGCCAAGGCCTCCAGCTACTGCAAATGAACTCCAGACACATGCACCATCATGTGCATCTGGCTTATGTAGGTACTGGGGAATCAAATTTGGGTTCTTAGGCTTTACAGGCAAGCACCTAAACTGCTAAGCCATCTCTCCAGCCCCCTTTTTAAATTTTTTCTTTTTGTTTTTCCTTTTTTTTCTTTTTTTTAAGGTAGGGTCTCACTCTAGCCCAGGTTGACCTGGAATTCACTATGTAGTCTCAGGGTGGCCTCGAACTCACAGTGATCCTCCTACCCCTGCCTCGTGAGTGCTGGAATTAAAGGCATGTGCCACCACACCGGGCTTGTTTTTGTTTTTTTGTGGACAGGCTGGTCTCAAACTATCTATGTAACCAAGGCTGGCCTTAAAACTCTCAGTCCTCCACCTCCCAAATGTTGAGACTAGTGTGTGTCACCATGCTTGACAAGAGTGTTTTTTTTAATTTGTGTGTGTGTGTGTGTGTGTGTATGGCACAACCAGTCTCTTGCTACTGTAAATGAATGCCAGAAGCATTTTCTTTTTGGTTTTTGTTTTTGAGGTAGAGTCTCACTCTAGCCCAGGCTGGCATATGTCACTTTTTGCATCTGGCTTTACATAGCTATTGGGGAATTGAACCTGGGCAGGCAGGCTTTGCAAGCAAGCACATTTAACCACTGAATCATCTTCCCATCCCAGCAAGGGTGTTTTATGGTGTGTGTGTGTGGTGTGCATGCATGCACGTGTAAACATATGCAGTGGTGCATATGTGCAGAGGCCTGAGACCTCCTCAGGTCTTCCTCAGGAGTCTTCCTCAGTCGCTTTCTACTTTGTTTTACTGAGGGAGGCTCTCTCACTTGAACCCAGGGCTCCCAGATTCAGCTGGTCAACTTGCCCCCGGGGATCCCTAGTCTCTGCCTTCCCAGTGCTGAGGTTACAGTCGGGCTGCTACAAACACTCTCGTGGCCGAGACAAACCCTAAAGTAAACAAAGGACTCCATAGTCACACTTGTGCAAGAGCAGCAAACAGGCAGTGGTACCAGCTTTCTGCCCTTGGGTGGCTGTGGAGTGAGGAGGGATGGGGGTTAGGAGGAAATCTAAAGGATAAATACAAGTTAAACAGGAAAGGGGAAGAGGAAAGACATTCCAGACAGAGGCCATAGCGTTAACAAAGGTCACAGGGAAGGAAGGTGCAGGGTTAAAGAACTAAAGGGGAGCCAGCCCCTCGTGACAGGAACACCCAGGGGAAGGAAGAGCCAGGCCACGGAAGTCAACAGGCAGACGCACTGGACCTTCCATACCAGAACAAGGATTTTGTTTTCTTTGTTTTGTTTTGTTTTCGAGGTAGGATCTCACTCTAGCCCAGGCTGACCTGGAAGTCACTATGTAGTCTCAGGATGGCCTTGAAGTCATGGCGATCCTCCTACCTGTTGCCCCCAAAATGCTGGGATTAAAGATGTGCACCACCACGTCCAGAAGATTGTTAAGTGAAAGAAGACCATGCTATAACTGGAATTTATAAAAATAGCCTGCCAGGTGTGGTGGTGTACACTTTTTTTTTTATTTTTATTTTTTGAGGTAGGGTCTCACTCTAGCCCAGGCTGACCTAGAATTCAGTATGTAGGGTGGCCTCGAACTCATGGTGAGTCCTCCTACCTCTGCCTCCCAAGTACTGGGATTAAAGGCATGCGCCACCACACCTGGCTTGGTGGTGTACACTTCTAACCCCAGCACTCAGGAGGCAGAAAAAGAGGATTTCTGTAAGTTTGAGGCCAGCCTGGAATGAGATCCAGGTCAGCTTAGGCTAGAATGAGACCCTACATTGAAAAACCTAAAAACAAAATCAATCAATAAATAACCTGGCTGCTGAGTCGAGAATGCATTGTGGAGGAGCAAGAGCAGCCTTGAGAAGCCCAGAGAGGAGGCTATGCAGTAGGCTGAGAGGCCCCGAGCTCCCTGCTATGGTGACAGCAGCCTGAGCGGCAGGACATAGATGTGTCCAACAGCTATTGAGCTGGTAGAGCAGGCAAAACCGAGAACCTGGTTGGTCATAAGGGTTAGGAAGGAAAAAGGAAGGAGCTGGAGAGATGGTTCATCCATCAAATATGCTTGCTGGCAAAGCCTGATGGCTCAGGTTTAATTCACCAGTACCCACATAAAAGCTAGATGCACAAAGTGACACATGTATCTGGAGTTTGTTTGCAAGAGGACCTGGTACACCCATATTTATTCCCCCTCTCTCTATCTCTCAAGACAGAAGAAGAAAAAGGAAGGATAACCCCTAAACCTTAGATTTCATTATCACCTTAGGTGCCTGGAAAAGGCTAACTTAGAGCAAAATACTTAACAATAAGTTGTGATGGTAGTATTGCATCTGTAGCCCCAGCGCTTTGGGATGCTTGGTAAAAACCCAGGAATTTGGTGTGATCCTGGCCACATAGTGAGACCCTCACCAGAAATAAAGTACTTGGGGACTAGAGAGATGGCTTAGCAGTTAAGCACTTCCCTGTGAAGCCTAAGGACCCCAGTTCGAGGCTCAGTTCCCAGTACCCACGTAAGCCAGATGCACAAGGTGGCACATGCATCTGGAGTTTGTTTGCAGTGATTGGAAGCCCTGGTGCACCATTCTCTCTCTCTCCCTCTCTGACTCTTTTCTCTCTCTGTGTGTCTGTTACTAATATAATAAAAATAAACAAAAATTTTAAAAAAGAAATAAAGTACTTGGGGCGGAGAGCTGGAAAGATGCCTTAGCAGCTAAAGATGCTTGCTTACTCTGGTCTGGGTTCAATTCCTAGCACCTACACAAAGCCATACTCAAAAAGGGTGCAAGCCGGGCATGGTGGCACACGCCTTTAATCCTAGCATTTGGGAGGCAGAGGTAGGAGGATCGCTGTGAGTTCGAGGCCACCCTGAGACTACATAGTGAATTCCAAGACAGTTTGAGCTGGAGTGAGACCCTACCTCAGAAAAAACAAAAACAATAAAAAGGTGGGGGTGCAAGCATCTGGCGTTTGCAGCAGCAAGAACCCTGGTATGACCCCACACACATGTGCAAATAAATCAAAACTTTTAAATATTTTATTTGTTTATTTATTTGAAAGAGAGGGAATGCCTGGCTCCTATTTTTATTTTTCAAGGCAGAGTCTCATTCTAGCTGGGGCTGACCTGGAACTCACTCTGTATCCCCAAGCTAGCTTAGTGATCCTCCTACCTCAGCCTCCCTGAGGCCTAACAGCTAACAAATCTAAATCTCTCCACCTAATCTCAACAGTTTCCATAAAATGATACAAACATACATTTTCTGGTCTAACTGCCACATAGATTCACTCCAGTTTCAAACATGTTGGAGAACTGTGCCCAGTGGCTGCCCATGCTTTTTTGTTGTTGTTGTTGTTTGTTTGTTTGTTTTGAGGTAGGGTTTCACTTTAGTCCAGGCTGACCTGGAATACACTCTGTAGTCTCAGGGTGGCCTCGAACTCACAGTGATCCTCCTACCTCTGCCTCCCGAGTGCTGGGATTAAAGGCATGCGCCACCACGTCCAGCCTGCCCATGCTTTTAATGTTATTTCCTAATAACATTAAGCCAACACTCAAAATTGAAATACAAGGTTATCATAAAGATCCATCTTAAACATTCCTTTCACAAACACCTTCCTCCACTTTTACTCATTGAATACATTGCTCTGGCTTTGTGTTTTCATTGCTGCCTTTACAAAAGTGTGGGGACCAGAGCATGGTACACGCCTTTAATCCCAGCACTTGGGAGGCAGAGGTAGGAGGATCATCTTGAATTTGAGGCCACCCTGAGACTACATAGTAAATTCCAGGTCAGTCTGGGCTAGAGTGAGACCTTACCACAAAAAGGTGGGGGGAGGGTGAGAGAGTTGGGGAGATGGCTAAGTGGTTAAGGTGCTTGCCTCTGCAAAGCCTAAAAACCCAAGTTCAGTCCTCCCCCCCACCCACATAAAGCCACATAAAGATGCACAGAGTGGTGCATGCATCTGGAATTCATTTGCAGTGACTGGAGGCCCTGGTGAGTACCCATTCTGTCTGTTTTCTCTCTCTCTGCTTATAAATAAGTAAATAAATATATATATTTTTAAAAGTTTGCGGGTGTTTTTAAATTTTTGTTGTTTTTGTTTTTTGAGGAAGGGTCTCACTCTAACCCAGGCTGACCTGGAATTCACTATGTAGTCTCAGGGTAGCCTTGAACTCTTGGTGATCCTCCTACCTCTGCCTCCCAAGTGCTGGGGTTTTTTAATTTGTTTTGTTTTGTTTTGTTTTTCAAGGTAGGGTTTCACCCTGGTCCAGGCTGACCTGAAATTAACTATGTAGTCTCAGGGTGGCCTCGAACTCACGGCAATTCTCCTACCTCTGCCTCCTGAGTGCTGGGATTAAAGGCGTGTACCACCACGCCCGGCTATTTAAAAAAAAATTTTTGTAATTATTTTATGAGAGAGAGAGAGAGAGAGAGCAAGAGAGAGAGAAAGAATTGGCACACCAGGGCCTCCAGCCACTGCAATTGAAGTCCAGATGTGTGCCACCTTGTGCGCATGTGCAACGTTGCATGCTTGTGTCACCTCATGCATCTGGCTTATGTGGGACCTGGAGAGTTGAACATGGATCCTTAGGCTACACAGACAAGCACCGTAACCTGTAAGCCACCTCTCCAGCCCTAAATATTTTATTTATTTTCATATGTGTGTGTGCACACGCACAAGCATGCTTGTGCACTTGAGTACTCATGCACATAGGCATGTGCCAGGGCCTCTTGCTAATGCAAAGGAACACTAGATGCTTGCACCTGTTTTTGCATCTGGCTTTACATGGGGTGCTGGGGAACCAAACCCAGGCTGGCAGGCTTTGCAAGCAAGCACCTTTAACCACTGAGCCATCTCCCCAAGTCCCAGAATATGTTTGGTGCTGCATTGTTATGTATGAAAAAAATCTCAGGTTCCTCAAAGGAAGAGTAGGACTCCTTACAATGTGCTCCTCCAGACACAAAATGGCCTGGATATCCATGACCTAGCAGTGCCTGACACTACCTACACAAGACCATCATAATAGGAGGAAAAGATCATGACATCAAAATGAAAAGAGAGACTGATTGAAAGGGGGAGGGGATATGATGGAGAGTGGAGTTTCAAAGGGAAAAGTGGGGGGGAGGGAGGGAAGTACCACGGGATATTGTCTACAATTAAAGAAGTTGTCAATAAAAATAATAATAATAAATCTCAGGCTCCCCAAGGACTGCAGCTTATACTGGCAGGTTCCTTAGCGCCTTCCTTGTATCCATCACTTTCTTGTTCAGTTGAATCATTTAATTACTTAGGTCTTAGGTCTTTCTTTCCATAAAACATGGTGCCTTTGGGAAATTAACATGTTGGACAGTCATCTTGCCCTGCTTCATCTTATATGTGGGGCTGTCTGAGCCACACTTGCTTCTAAACTCCATCAGACTTTATGAATATCACGCAATGAACTTTAACTGAGTGCCTGCCAGTTTAAGGGTCTGTACAACACCTTCACACACACACACACACACACACACACACACACACACCCTGTCAAGTCTCCTTTCCTATAAAACCTTGCTAAAGGAATTAATCAAAGTGCCCAAGCCTGAACATGTCAATCATCTACTCGAAAGGCACCCTTGGCTAGCCTTTTTGAAGATCTAAGGGATTTTTTAAAAATATCTTTTCTGGGGAGCTGGGGAAATGACTTAGCGGTTAAGGCATTTGCCTATGAAGCCTAAGGACACAGGTTCAATTCCCCAGGACCCATGTAAGCCAGATGCACAAGGAGCACATATGTCTGGAGTTCGTTTGCAGTGGCTGAAGGCCTTGGCGTGCCCATTCTCTCTTTCTCTCTGTGTCTTCCTCTCTCTCTCTCTTAAATAAATAAATAAAATATTTTTGAAAAATATATCTTTTTATTTTTTATTTATTTATTTTTTTTGGTTTTGTGAGGTAGGGTCTCACTCTGGCTCAGGCTGACCTGGAATTCACTATGTAGTCTCAGGGTGGCCTCGAACTCTCGGCGATCCTCCTACCTCTGCCTCCCAAGTGCTGGGATTAAAGGCGTGTGCCACCACGCCCGGCTTATATCTTTTTTTAAAAGCTTCTCCCCCCCCCAATTTTTATTTATTTATTTGCAAGCAGAGAGAGAAAGAGATAGAAGAGAGGCAGAGAGAATGGGCACGCCAGGGCCTCTAGCCACTGCAAACAAACTCCAGATGCATGTGCTCCTTGTGCATCTGGCTTATATGGGTCCTGGAGAGTCAAACTGGGATCCTTTGGCTTCACAGGCAAATGCCTTAACTGATAAGCCATTTCTCCAGCCCCCAAAATATCTCATTTTTATTTATTTGAGAGAGAGAGACAGAATGAGAATGGGTGCCCCAGGGCCTCCAGCCGCTGCAAATGAACTTCAGACGCATGCGCCACCTTGTGCATCTGGCTTACGTGGGTCCTAGGGAATCAAACCTGGGTCTTTGGCTTTGCAGGTAAGCGCCTTAACTGCTAAGCCATCTTTCCAGCCCTCTAAGGGCTTTTAGCATATCTTTTTGGTTGACTAGCCCCACCCCAAAAAGCTGTAGGATCCATTTTTCCAAAGCCTCTCCAAGATGGCTCTGAGAAGAGGGCCCAGGCTCTCTAGCAGTGGTTTTTCCATCTACTTCCTGTCTCTTTCCTCTTCAGCATTCCTGCAAGGAAAAGCAACCCCCGTCTGCATTCTCAGTCCCTTCCCCTCCAGCCTTTCATGCTAGTCCTTTTTTATTTGTTTGTTTGTTTGTTTGTTTTCGAGGTAGTTCCAGGCTGATCTGGAACTCACTCTCTTGTCCCAGGCTGGCCTGGAACTCACAGCGATCCTCCTACCTCCGCCTCCCAAGTGCTGGAATCAAAGACATGCGCCACCATTCTACTACATTGCCATGCTGCTTCTGCCTTGAAGTCGGAGCTGGTGCTCTTCCCTGTGTTTGCGCTGTCCTTCCTGGCCTCCTTACTTCAGTATCAGCTCCTTATTAAACCTTCAGATCGGAGCCGGGCGTGGTGGCGCACGCCTTTAATCCCAGAACTCGGGAGGCAGAGGTAGGAGGATCACCGAGAGTTCGAGGCCACCCTGAGACTATATAGTGAATTCCAGGTCAGCCTGGACCAGAGTGAGACCCTACCTTGCAAAACCAAAAAAAAAAAAAAAAAAAAAAAAAAAAAACCTTCAGATCAGGTGGACCTGCCCCTACTGCTTTCCTGTGATTCCCTGTGGATGACTGTATCACCTTGCTTACCACATGGTTTATACCTTTGACAGGAAAATAATATTAATAATGTATAAACACACACAGTTTTCCCCTCCTCCTGCCTGCCGAGGCTGATGTTGGCGCCTGGGAGGCTCCCCCGCTACTCCACAGTCTCAGGAGAAAGGCAGAATTGAGAGCACCGATGCTCTAGTGATTTGGTTTAACCCGGGATATGAACCTTAAGCAGAGAAAGAATGTAGGGTTTTAGGGGTTTTGTTTGTTTTGTTGTTGTTATTGGGTTTTGGTTTTGGGGTGTGTGTGTGTGTTTCAGCAGAGATAGACAGAGAAAAGAGACAGAATGGGCATGCCAAGGCCTCCAGCTACTGCAAATGAACTCCAGACACATGCACTATCATGAGCATCTGGCTTATGTAGGTACTGGGGAATCAAATTTGGGTTCTTAGGCTTTACAGGCAAGCACCTAAACTGCTAAGCCATCTCTCCAGCCCCCTTTTTTAATTTTTTCTTTTTGTTTTTCCTTTTTTTTTTTTTTTAAGGTAGGGTCTCACTCGAGCCCAGGTTGACCTGGAATTCACTATGTAGTCTCAGGGTGGCCTCGAACTCACAGTGATCCTCCTACCCCTGCCTCGTGAGTGCTGGAATTAAAGGCATGTGCCACCACACCGGGCTTGTTTTTGTTTTTTTGTGGACAGGCTGGTCTCAAACTATCTATGTAACCAAGGCTGGCCTTAAAACTCTCAGTCCTCCACCTCCCAAATGTTGAGACTAGTGTGTGTCACCATGCTTGACAAGAGTGTTTTTTTTAATTTGTGTGTGTGTGTGTGTGTGTATGGCACAACCAGTCTCTTGCTACTGTAAATGAATGCCAGAAGCATTTTCTTTTTGGTTTTTGTTTTTGAGGTAGAGTCTCACTCTAGCCCAGGCTGGCATATGTCACTTTTTGCATCTGGCTTTACATAGCTATTGGGGAATTGAACCTGGGCAGGCAGGCTTTGCAAGCAAGCACATTTAACCACTGAATCATCTTCCCATCCCAGCAAGGGTGTTTTTTGGTGTGTGTGTGTGTGGTGTGCATGCATGCATGTGTGTATGCTTGTGGGTGTAAACATATACAGTTGTGCATATGTGCAGAGGCCTGAGACCTCCTCAGGTCTTCCTCAGGAGTCTTCCTCAGTCGCTTTCTACTTTGTTTTACTGAGGGAGGCTCTCTCACTTGAACCCAGGGCTCCCAGATTCAGCTGGTCAACTTGCCCCCGGGGATCCCTAGTCTCTGCCTTCCCAGTGCTGAGGTTACAGTCGGGCTGCTACAAACACTCTCGTGGCCGAGACAAACCCTAAAGTAAACAAAGGACTCCATAGTCACACTTGTGCAAAGAGCAGCAAACAGGCAGTGGTACCAGCTTTCTGCCCTTGGGTGGCTGTGGAGTGAGGAGGGAATGGGGGTTAGGAGGAAATCTAAAGGATAAATACAAGTTAAACAGGGAAAGGGGAAGAGGAAAGACATTCCAGACAGAGGCCATAGCGTTAACAAAGGTCACAGGGAAGGAAGGTGCAGGGTTAAAGAACTAAAGGGGAGCCAGCCCCTCGTGACAGGAACACCCAGGGGGAAGAGCCTAGGCCACGGAAGTCAACAGGCAGACGCACTGGACCTTCCATACCAGAACAAGGATTTTGTTTTCTTTGTTTTGTTTTGTTTTTCGAGGTAGGATCTCACTCTAGCCCAGGCTGACCTGGAAGTCACTATGTAGTCTCAGGATGGCCTTGAAGTCATGGCGATCCTCCTACCTGTTGCCCCCAAAATGCTGGGATTAAAGATGTGCACCACCACGTCCAGAAGATTGTTAAGTGAAAGAAGACCATGCTATAACTGGAATTTATAAAAATAGCCTGCCAGGTGTGGTGGTGTACACTTTTTTTTTTATTTTTATTTTTTGAGGTAGGGTCTCACTCTAGCCCAGGCTGACCTAGAATTCAGTATGTAGGGTGGCCTCGAACTCATGGTGAGTCCTCCTACCTCTGCCTCCCAAGTACTGGGATTAAAGGCATGCGCCACCACACCTGGCTTGGTGGTGTACACTTCTAACCCCAGCACTCAGGAGGCAGAAAAAGAGGATTTCTGTAAGTTTGAGGCCAGCCTGGAATGAGATCCAGGTCAGCTTAGGCTAGAATGAGACCCTACATTGAAAAACCTAAAAACAAAATCAATCAATAAATAACCTGGCTGCTGAGTCGAGAATGCATTGTGGAGGAGCAAGAGCAGCCTTGAGAAGCCCAGAGAGGAGGCTATGCAGTAGGCTGAGAGGCCCCGAGCTCCCTGCTATGGTGACAGCAGCCTGAGCGGCAGGACATAGATGTGTCCAACAGCTATTGAGCTGGTAGAGCAGGCAAAACCGAGAACCTGGTTGGTCATAAGGGTTAGGAAGGAAAAAAGGAAGGAGCTGGAGAGATGGTTCATCCATCAAATATGCTTGCTGGCAAAGCCTGATGGCTCAGGTTTAATTCACCAGTACCCACATAAAAGCTAGATGCACAAAGTGACACATGTATCTGGAGTTTGTTTGCAAGAGGACCTGGTACACCCATATTTATTCCCCCCCCCTCTCTCTATCTCTCAAGACAGAAGAAGAAAAAAGGAAGGATAACCCCCTAAACCTTAGATTTCATTATCACCTTAGGTGCCTGGAAAAGGCTAACTTAGAGCAAAATACTTAACAATAAGTTGTGATGGTAGTATTGCATCTGTAGCCCCAGCGCTTGGGATGCTTGGTAAAAACCCAGGAATTTGGTGTGATCCTGGCCACATAGTGAGACCCTCACCAGAAATAAAGTACTTGGGGGACTAGAGAGATGGCTTAGCAGTTAAGCACTTCCCTGTGAAGCCTAAGGACCCCAGTTCGAGGCTCAGTTCCCCAGTACCCACGTAAGCCAGATGCACAAGGTGGCACATGCATCTGGAGTTTGTTTGCAGTGATTGGAAGCCCTGGTGCACCATTCTCTCTCTCTCCCTCTCTGACTCTTTCTCTCTCTGTGTGTCTGTTACTAATATAATAAAAATAAACAAAAAATTTTAAAAAAAGAAATAAAGTACTTGGGGGCGGAGAGCTGGAAAGATGCCTTAGCAGCTAAAGATGCTTGCTTACTCTGGTCTGGGTTCAATTCCCTAGCACCTACACAAAGCCATACTCAAAAAAGGGTGCAAGCCGGGCATGGTGGCACACGCCTTTAATCCTAGCATTTGGGAGGCAGAGGTAGGAGGATCGCTGTGAGTTCGAGGCCACCCTGAGACTACATAGTGAATTCCAAGACAGTTTGAGCTGGAGTGAGACCCTACCTCAGAAAAAACAAAAACAATAAAAAGGTGGGGGGTGCAAGCATCTGGCGTTTGCAGCAGCAAGAACCCTGGTATGACCCCCCCACACACATGTGCAAATAAATCAAAACTTTTTAAATATTTTATTTGTTTATTTATTTGAAAGAGAGGGAGAGAGAAAAATGCAGATAGACAGAGAGAAGAATGGGCGTGCCGAGACCTCTGCAAATTCCAGATGCATGTACCACCTTGTACATCTGGTATATGTGGGTACTGGGGAATTGAACCTGGGTCTTAGGCTTTGCAGGCAAGAGCCTTAACTGCTAGCCATCTCTCCAGCCCCTCCCCTTCCTTCCTCCCTCCCCTTCCTTCCTCCCTCCCCTCCCCTCCCCTCCCCCCCCCTCCCTCCCTCCCTCCCTCCCTCCCTCCCTCCCCTCTTTCTTTCTTTCTTTCTTTCTTTCTTTCTTTCTTTCTTTCTTTCTTTCTTTCTTTTGTTTTTCAAGGTAGGGTCTCACTGTAGCTCAGGCTGACCTGAAATTCACTCTGTACTCTCAGGGTGGCCTAGAACTCATGGCAATTCACCTACCTCTGTCTCCCAAGTGCTGGGATTTAAGGCATGCTCCACCATTCCTGGTTTTGAAAATATATTTTTACAATCTTAATTAATTAATTATGAGAGAGAGATAGAAAAAGGGAGAGAGAGAGTGAGGAAGAGAGAGGGCACGCCAGGGTCTCCAGCCACTGCAAATAAACTCTAGATGCATGTACCTCCTTGTGCTTATGTGAGTCCTGGGGAATGAAACTGGGGTCCTTTGGCTTTGCAGGCAAATGCCTTAACCGCCAAGCCATCTTCTCCAGCCCGAAAATGTATTTTTAAAATATTTTTGTTTATTTGCAAGCAGAGAGAGATAGAGAGAAGAGAAACAGAGACAGAGAGAGAATGGACATGTCAGGGCCTCCAACCACTGCAGACAAACTCCAGATGCCATGCACCAATGTGCATCTGGCTTTGCATGGGTACTGGGGATTTGAACCTAAGTTGTTTGGCTTTGCAGGCAAGTGCCTTAACCACTAAGCCATCTCTCCAGCCCCCCCCCCAAAATTTTAATTTATTTTTGAGGGCATGTCTGATTGCATATGGGTTGGTACTGTAATCCCATCTCTGAGAAAGGTACTGGACGGGTGTGACACCAGCCTGGCTGGCCACTAGGTCTGGGGTCATCACAATGTCCTCTCGAGCATCAGAGATCAGACCTCTACCCTCGCCTGTTGCGTTTAAACAAGAAGGGGGAACTGCAGGGAGCCGTAAGCAGTCGCCATTACAAGATGGCGCTGGCTCCTCCATATTAGACAGTGCCTTGGCGCCAACCGTATCTAAGGTATGCGCATGCGCTTGACGCAACCTGTCCCAAGCCTATCCCGTGGCGCCTGGTGATGGCAAGCTGGTCGCAACCAATCAGTAAACGCCTTGTAGCAGTACACTCTATAAAAGCAGCTGCAGATTTGGGCCCCGCCCCTTCGCCATCAGCTTTCCTGTTAACCAAGGGCTCTCCAATAAAGTGTGATACAAGAAGGATCTTCGTTTGTGGCCGTTCCTTTCCTGCTGGTCGGGAGGGTTCGCTGCAAGAAAGAGGCAGATAGACAGAGAGAGAATGGGCGAGCCAGGGCCTCCAGCCATTGCAAACGAACTCCAAATGTATGTGCCACCTTATGCATCTGGCTTACGTGGGTCCTAGGGAATCAAGCTTCAAACTGGGGTCCTTAGGCTTCACAGGCAAGCACTTAACCGCTAAGCCATCCTTCCAGCCCCCCAAAATATTTTTTTAACTTTTTTAATTGCTAACATATTTTTTCAAATAAAGTCCTGGACGAGCTGAGTGTGATGGCACACATCTGTAATCCTAGAACTTGGGAAGCTGAGGCAAGAGGACTTTGAGTTCAAGGCCAACTTGGACTACATAGTGAAACTATCACAAACAATAAAAAGCGTTGGACAATGGCTCATCTAGATAATATTCTTGTTTTTTAAAACTTCTTTTATCCAGATGGGGATACAAAGTGAGTCAGAAAACATGAGTGATTCAGGCCTGATTCAGGTTTTTTTTTTTAAACAAGGAGTGTCACTCTGAACCACCTGCAAGCTGAAACGCGCTCCTCCTACCGCCCACTGGGGAGCATCCTTCATCATTGCACCATTTTATTCCACCTAGTCATTTGTTTAAAGGTGACAGGAAGAGGAAATGGTGACTGTTTAATATCTCTGAACTGAAATTCTTTTAACTCATCTGAGCAAAACACCACAAACACTTGAGTCCCTTGCCAAAAATAACAGGGTCAGGATCTACATGCTGTGTGTGACAGATACATTATCTGTTGTCACAGCCCAAGTTTCAGACACTTCCAGGCTCTCGAAAAGGATGGACCAAATGCTCAAAGCACACGAGCAGACAGCTGACACAAAAAGAAAGCCAAGTGTAAGGAATTACTTTAGGGAGGAAAATAATAGGCTTTACTAATAAACAAAAAACATTAAATTGAAAAGAACACAGAGTACATTTCCCACCTAGTCAGTTAGATATAATAATAAAATTTAATAATGCTGAGGCCTTGGTGAAACTGGCACATTTATACATTACTTATTGATTGCAGTGTGTACTGCTACAGTATCTTTGCTGGGGAATCTGACAGCAGTAATAAAACCATGAAATGATCAACTCTTTATCTTGGTTATCTTTCTTATTGGTAATATGATTTCAGGAAAGAATTGCAAACGTGTGCATGTGTGCACATGTGTGCGCATATGTGAAAGGGGTATTGGACACAGCAATGAGTAAGTAGATAGGAATTCCGCCCCCCCTCGAGATTTCTCAGTGGTTAAAGGTGCTTGCTTGCAAAGTCTGCTGGCCCAGTTTCAATTCCCTAATACCCACATAAGCCAGACACCCAAAGTAACCTGTAGGTTTGGAGTTCATCTGCAGTTACGAGAGGCCCTAGCATGCCATACTCGCTCTGTCTTTATCTCTCAAATAAATAAATTAAATTTAAAAATAAACCGGGCGTGCTGGCACACGCCTTTAATCCCAGCACTCAGGATGCAGAGGTAAGAGGATCACTGTGAGTTCGAGGCCACCCTGAGACTACATAGTTAATTCCAGGTCAGGCTGGGCCAGCCAGAGTGAGACCCTACCTGGAAAAACAACAACAAAAATAATTAAAATAAGCCAGGGGCGGTGGCACACGCCTTTAATCCCAGCACTTGAAAGGCTGAGGTAGGAGGATCATGAGTTTAAGGCCACCTGCCTCCCTGAGACTACATAGTGAATTCCAGGTCAGCCTGGGCTAGAGTGAACCCTACCTCGAAAAAACAAACAAACAAAAAAAGAAAGAAAGAAAGAAAGAAAGGTACTTGAAGAAAAAAATAAATTAAATTAAATTTAAAATTAGGGCTAGAGAGATAGCTCAGCAGTTAAGGTGCTTGCCTGCAAAGCCTAACAACCCTAGTTTGATTCTTCAGTACCCACATAGTGCCAGTGCACAAAGTGGCATGTCCATCTGGAGTTCATTTGCAGTGGCTGAAGGCCTTGGCATGCCCATTCTCTCTGACTCTCTCTCTCCTGCCTATCTCTCTCTGCTTGAAAATAAACAAATAAAAAATTTTAAATAATTTTTAAGGGCTGGAGAGATGGCTTAGTGGTTAAGCACTTGCCTATAAAGCTTAAGGACCCCGGTTCAAGGCTTGATTCCCCAGTACCCACGTAAGCCAGATGCACAAGGTGGCACATGCATCTGGAGTTTGTTTGCAGTGGCTGGAGGCCCTGGTGCACCCATTCTCTCTCTCTTTTTGCCTCTTTCTTTCTCTGTCTTTTGCTCTCAAATAAACAAATACAAATAAACAAACAATAATAAAAAAAGGAAAAGAAATTATTTTTAAAAGCTCTTGGGGCTGTACAGATGGCTTAGCAGTGAAGGCCTGTAAAACCTAAGGACCCAGGTTCAATTCCCCAGTACTCATGTAAGCCAGATGCACAAGGTGAAACATGCATCTGGAGGAGGTTTGCCATTAGATTGAGGCCACCCTGACACTACATAGTGAATTCCAGGTCAGCCTGGGCTAGAGCTAGACCCTACCTTGAAAAACCACCAAAAAAAAAATAGTGATAATAATAAAATAAAAATACACCTAGGATTTGGGATAGGAGAAGAAATAGGGGAAAGAACAGAGAAGATAGCTGAGCACTGTGGAGGGAAGTTGGAGCCTCAGCCATGGTAATGACAGAGGACTTTTGGGCAAAACTGTGCTAACATTGAATTTAAAGCTGCTCATATTTCTACTGGTTGGTTGGTTGGTTTGGCTGACTGTCTGAAGCAGGGTCTCCCTCTAGCCCAGGCTGACCTCAAACTCACTCTGATCCTCCTACCTCAGCCTCCCCAAGAGCTGGGCTTAAAAGGTATGAGTGTCCATGCTCGGTGTTGTTCACGCTTCTATTACTAAATGCATACAAGCGGGCACCTGAGTGAGCAGTGGGTTTAGTGCAAAAGAGCTTGAGGAGATGTCTCACATCTGATTCAGTACTGTTGAATCAGGAACTGCTCTAGTGGGATTATGGGAGAATCCAGCCAGTACCACAGAGAAGTCTTTAGAATGAGTATTAACAAGGATGATATACAAAAGAGCCAGGTACTCCCTTGAACTATCTGAACTATATTTGGATATAGTCTCAGGGGTTTGTCCCCTAAAACTGAGATGGTCTAACCTGGTAGGTATGTTAATTGGAAGAAGTAGGTAGCTTCCCCCAGTCCAATGTTACACACTGGTTCAGCTATAAAAGGAGACATGGTAGTCAAAACAGGTTGGCGGATATTAAAGGAACAATAAAACATCCTGTCACAGAGTGCTTTTTGTCAGTGAACTGTGTTAGGACCATGTAGGGTGACAGCCATACTTCCTGGAACCTAAACCGTGTTTCTTTCTTCTTTGTTTTCTTCTGCATTTATTTATTTATTCTTTCCTTTTAAAAATTGTATTTGGGGGCTGGAGAGATGGCTTAGCAGTTAAGGCATTTGCCTGCAAAGCTAAAGGATCCCGGTTCAATTCTCCAGGACACATGTAAACCAGATGCACAAGGGGGTACATGCATCTGGAGTTCATTTACAGTGGCTGGAAGCCCTGGCGTGCCCATTCTCTCTCTCTCTCTCTCTCTCTCTCTCTCTCTGCTTCTCTTTCTCTCTCTTTAATTAATTTTTTTTTAGAGAGACAGGCAGAGAGAGAGGGAGAGGCAGAGAGAGAGAATGGGCATACCAGCAGCCTCTCAGCTGCTGTGAATGAAGTCCAGATGTGTGGGCCCCCTTGTGGGCAAGTGCATCATTGCACCCTTGCATCACTGCATCTGGCTAAATGTGGGACCTGGAGATTGGAACCGGCATTCTTAGGCTTAGCGGGCAGGCACCTTAACCGCTAAGCCATCTCTCCAGCCCTAATTAATTAATTTTTTTTTTTTTTTGGTTTTGCTAGGTAGGGTCTCACTCTGGTCCAGGCTGACCTGGAATTAACTATGTAGTCTCAGGGTGGCCTCGAACTCTCGGCGATCCTCCTACCTCTGCCTCCCGAGTGCTGGGATTAAAGGCGTGCGCCACCACGCCTGGCTAATTAATTAATTTTTAAAGATTGTATGGGGGGGGCTGGAGAGATGGTTTAATGATTAATTAAGGTGCTTGCCTGCAAAGCCAAAGGACCCAGGTTCAATTCCCCAGTACCCACATAAGCCAGTTGCACAAGAGGGTGCATGCATATAGAGTTCATTTGCAGTGGCTAGATGCCCTGATGCACCCATTCTCTCTCTATCTCCTCTCTCTCTCTGCTTGCAAATAAATAAATAAAATTTTAAAAAGTATTTGGGGGGGGGGCTGGAGAGATGGCTTAGTGGTTAAGGCGCCTGCCTGCTAAGCCTAAGAACCCAGTTTCAATCTCCAGGTCCCACGTTTAGCCAGATGGAAAGTGGCGCAAGTGTGCAATGCCGCACTTGACCACAAGGGGGAGCACAATCTGGATTTCGTCCACAGCAGCTGAGAGACAGCTGGCGCACCCATCTCTATCTGTCTCCCTCTCCCTCTCTGTCTGTCTCTCTCTGTGTCTCTCTCCAAAAATTAAATTTAAAATTAAAAAAAAAAGTATTTGGGCTAGAGAAATAGCTTAGCAGTTAAGGTGCTTTGCTTGCAAAGCTTAAGGACCCAGGTTCCATTCCCCAATACCCATATCAACCAGATGCACAAGATGGAGCATGCATCTGGAATTTGTTTGTAGTGACTAGAGACCCTAGCACATCCATTTTCTCTCTCTCTGAAATAAATACATTAAAAATTTATATTTAGCCGGGCATGGTGGCACACCCCTTTAGTCCCAACTCTTGGGAAGTAGAGGTAGGAGGAGTGCTGTGAGATTGAGGCCACCCTGAGACTACATAGTGAAATAATGAATTTCAGGTCAGCCTGAGCTAGAGTGAGACCCTACCTTGAAAAAAAAAAAAAAAAAAAAAAAAAAAAATCTACTTATTTATTTGTTGGGGGGCAAAACAGGTTCTATCGCTGCTGCAAATGAATGTCCATTTGACTTTACATGGGTATTGAACCCTTGCTGGCAGGTTTTGTAAGCAAGCGCCTTTAATTGCTGAGCCATCTCCCCAACCTCTCATTCAGTCATTAATCGGTCTTTCCTTCCTTCCTTCCTTTTTTTTTTTTTTTTTTTTTTGGTTTTTTTCAAGGTAGGGTCTCACTCTAGCTCAGGCTGACCTGGAATTCACTCTGTATTCTCAGGGTGGCCTCAAACTCATGGCGACCCTCCTACTTCTCCCTCCTGAATACTCTTTTTGGGTTTTTTTTTTTTTTTTTTTTTTTTTTTGAGGTAGGGGCTCACTCTAGCCCAGGCTGACCTGGAATTCACTATATAATCACAGGGTGGCCTTAAACTCATGGCAATCCTCCCATCTCTGCCTCCTGAGTGCTGAGATTAAAGGTGTGCGCCACCATGCCCACTTTTTTTTTTTTTTTTTTTTTTTTTGAGGTAGGGTCTCGGAACTCACTCTGTAGTTCCAGGCTGGCCTCGAACTCACAGTGATCCTCCTACCTCTGCCCACCAGGTGTTGGGATTAAATGCGTATGCCACCACGTTTAGCTTGTTTTATTTTTTATATTTATTTATTTATTTATTTATTTATTTATTTATTTATTTATTTTTTGGTTTTTCGAGATAGGGTCTCACTCTGGCCCAGGCTGACCTGGAATTAACTATGTAGTCTCAGGGTGGCTTTGAACTCACGGTGATCCTCCTACCTCTGCCTCCCAAGTGTTGGGATTAAAGTCATGCACCACCACGTCCAGCTTAACTTGTTTTATTTTTAATTAATTTATTAATTTGCAAGGGGAGAGAGAGAGAAAGAATGGCTGCACCAGGGCCTCTAGCCACTGCAAACAAACTCCAGGTGCATGAGCCACTTTGTGCATCTGGCTTTACATGGGTTCTGGGGACTCAAACTTGGGTTGTTAGGCTTTGCAGGCAAGTGCCTTAATGGCTGACTCATCTCTCCAGCCTGTAAACATTTATTTATTTATTTATTTATTTATTTATTTATTTATTTATTTATTTATTTACAAGCAGAAGGAGATAGAAGAGAGATAAGCCAGGGATGGTGGTGCACTCCTTTAATCCCAGCACTTGGGAGGCAGAGGTAGAAGCATCACCATGGCCACCCTGAGACTACTGAGTGAATTCCAGTGCTGCCTGGGCTAAAGCAAGACCCTACCTCAGGAAAAAAAAAAAAAAAAAGAAGAAAGAAAGAAAAGAAAAGAAAAGAAAAGAGAAAAAGAGAGAAGAGAGACAGAGAGAATGGACGTGCCAGGGCCTCCAGCTGCCACACATGACTTCAGATACATGTACCCCTTTGTGTATCTGGCTTTACATCGAGTACTAGGGAATTGAACCTGGGTCATTGGGCTTTGCAGGCAAGCACCTTAACCACTGAGCCATCTTTCCAGTCCTTGTCCCAGGATCTTAAATGGCACAGATATCCCGATGAGTTTTGGCTTCTTCCTTAAACCTCAGGTTTTCATTTGTTCCACTGATGTCTACTAAGCAACCCCAATTTATATATCCACACTTGTAGCCTCTGCCCTACAAGAACTTCCTTCCAGATCTCACCTTTGCAGCAATAGCACTGCCAAACACCCAATGTTCCATCGAGAACTGCAAACTGCATCTTTGAGTCCTTCCCTTTCCTCTTTCTTGATTTCCTTCCTTCCTTCCTTCCTTCCTTCTTCTTCTTCTTCTTCTTCTTTCTTTCTTTCTTTCTTTCTTTCTTTCTTTCTTTCTTTCTTTCTTTCTCTCTTTCTCTCTTTCTTTCTCTTTCTTTCTTTCCCTCTTTCTTTCTCTCTTTCTTTCTTTCTTTCTTTCTTTCTTTCTTTCTTTCTTTCTTTCTTTCTTTCTTTCCTTCTTTCTTTCTTCCAGGTAGGGTCTTGCTTTAGCCCAGGATGACCTGAAATTATCTCAGGCTGACCTCAAACATATAGCCTCCTACCTCTGCTTCCTGAGCGCTGGGATCAAAGGCCTTAAGCCTTACCCACAGAGAGAGAGAGAGAGAGAATGGGAGCACCAGAGCCTCCAACTCCAACCTCTGCAAACGAACCCCAGATGCATATGCCACTTTGCATCTGGCTTTATGTGGGTACTGGGGACTTGAACTCAGGTCATTAGGCATTATGGGCAAGGACCTTAGCTCTCCTTTCCTCACTTTCTGAACTGAATTGTCAGCAAGTGCTATGGTCTCTAACTCCAAATTACAACTCTCATCTAACCTCTTCTAAGTCTGCACTGTGGTTTCTGCCACTACCAATCCCTACTGTACTTGCAAGAGCTCCCAGCCAGACCCTCGCTTCTTCTCTGGCCCTCTATACTTGGTCTCTTCCTGCCAGACAGAAGGATCTTCTCACAGTAAGAGCGCATGTTCTGTCCTTGAATAACTTCCTGCCAGATGAAATCTCAAGTTTTTATTATAGTGTGTCAGTTATCTATTGCTGCAGAACAAATTACCAAAAATCTGAAAGTCAAAAATCTGGTGGATCAGGAACAATAAACAAACAGGCGTGGTGGCGCACACCTTTAATCCCAGCACTTGGGAAGCAGAGGTAGGAGGATTGCTGTGAGTTCGAGGCCAACCTGAGACTACATAGTGAATTCTAGGTCACCTTGGGCTAGAGCGAGAGCCTACCTTGAAAACCCAAAAACTGGGCTGGAGCGGTGTCTTAGCTGTTACGGCGCATGCCTGCAAAGCCTAAGGACCCTGGTTCGATTCTCCAGGACCCACATAAGCCAGATGTGTGAGGGCACATGCATCTGGAGTTCGTCTGCAGTGGCTAGAGGCCCTAGTACGCCCATTCTCACTCTCTCTCTCTCTCTCTTTCTCTCTCTGTCTCTAATAAATAAATAATAAAATATTTTTTAAATATTTTTTAAACTTTTTATTTATTTATTTGCAAGCAGAGAGAGACAGAGAGAAGAGAGGCAGACAGAGCGAGAATGGGCATGCTAGGGCCTCTAGCCACTGCAAACGAACTCCAGATGCATGTGCCCCTCACACATCTGGCTTATGTGGGTCCTGGAGAATCGAACCGGGATCCTTTGGCTTTGCAGGCAAACACCTTAACCACTAAGCCATTTCTCCAGCCCCAATAAAATATTTTTTAAAAAACTAAAAAAAAGCTGGGGTGGTGGTGCACACCTTTAATCCCAGCACTCGGGAGGCAGAGGTAGGAGGATCACCATGAGTTCAAGGCCACCCTGAGAATACAGAGTGAATCCAGGTCAGCCTGGGACAGAGTGAGACCCTACCTCAGAAAACAAAACAAAAAACAAAACAAAACAAAAAACTAAAAAAAAAAGAATAAACAAAACAATAAACACTATTATCTCAGGTAATTCCGAGGAAACCCTAGCTCTGGTGTCTCATGAGGTTGAGGCCAAGATGCTGGCCAGAGCTGGGTGCTGTGGTGCACACCTGTACTTTCAACACTCTGAAAGGTAGAGGCAGGTAAATTGCTTGAGTCTAACGGTCTGGAACAGCTATGTAACCAGACCTTGACTCAAAAAAAAAAAAAACAGGGGGTGGAGCTTGGCGATATGGCTTATCGGTTAAGGTGCTTGCCTGTGAAGCCAAAGGACCTCGGTTCGATTCCCCAGGACCCATGTAAGCCAGATGCACAAGGTGGCACACGTGTATGGAGTTCCTTTGCAGTGGCTGGAGGCCCTGGCGCATCCTTTCTCTCTCTCTCTCTCTCTGTCTCTCTCTCTCTCTTTCTCTGCCTGTTTCTCTCTCTCAAATAAATAAATAAAATATACATTTTTTTAAAAAAGCTAGGAGCCAGGCATGGTGGCGCACACCTTTAATCCCAGCACTCAGGAGGCAGAGGTAGGAGAATCACCATGAGTTCGAGGCCACCCTAAGACTACATAATGGATTCCAGGTCAGCCTGAGCTGGAGTGAGACCCTACCTCGAAAAACCAACAACAACAACAACAACAACAACAACAACAACAACAACAAAAAGCCAGGGCTGGAAAGACGGCTTGGCAGTTAAGGCTCCTGCCTGCCAAACCTAAGAATGCCAGTTCCAATCTCCAGGTCCCACGTTTAGCCAGGCGTAAAAGGTGACGCGAAGGAGCAATGCCACACTTGCCCTCAAGAGGGCGCACACATCTGGAGTTCATTCACAGTGGCTGAGAGGCTGCTGGTGTGCTCATTCTCTCTTTCTCTCTCTCTCTCTCTCTCTCTCTCTCTCTCAAAAAAAAAAAAAAGCTATATTCATCTGCATGAGGCTGGAAGAACCAGGTGCTCCACTCACATGTCTAAAAGCTAGTGCTGTGTTGTTGACAGGAAGGCTCAACTCCTCATCATGGACCCTCCATAGTGATCGGAGAGACCCCAGGACAGTGACAGGACAGTGACGTCAGGACAGTGACATCAGGACATTGACCTCAGAGCAGTGACATCAGGACACAGGACAGTGACATCAGGACAGTGCTTTTGACTTCCTTGAGCACCAATGTCCCAAGGGAGAACAAGGCAGAAGTTCCACTCTGTTGTTTCTGTGATATTCTATTGGACACAGAACAGCTCCGTGGCATGGGGGGAGGTGCTACTCGGCAAGTCAATACCCAGAGGCAGGAGTCACTTGGTGCCATTTTGGTGGCAGGCTCTAAATACACGGCCCTGAGGTCCTTCCTATATTTCCACCTGTCATAGATGGCTCCCTGTTGCTGGGATGAACAGACACAGATTACGGGAGAAAGGGATTTATTTCAGTTGTATAAACCCAGGGAAGTTCCGTCTATGGTGGAAGAAGAAGCTGCGTCCATACATCCAAGCAGAGAGGAAAAAAAAAAAAAAAAAAAAAAAAAAACCACCACCAGCATACACCAAAAGCATCAAGCAGAAACCTGCAGCAAGCAAAACACCAGCACCAGCACACACCCCAAAAATTAGCCAACAGCAGGGACCCTGCCAGAGCTCAGACCTCTCTGCATACTTTTTGGCTGGAATTCAGATCTACCCCAAACACACCTTTATTGTTTTATTTATTTTTGGAGAGAGACACACAGAGAAAACAGAGAAGGAGAGGAAGACAGAGATGGGCGTGCCAGCAGTCTCTCAGCTGCTGCGAACGAAATCCAGATGTGTGCGCCCCCTTGTGGCTAAGTGCGTCATTGCGCCCTTGCATCACTTTGCATCTGTATAAACGTGGGACCTGGAGATTGGAACCAGCGTTCTTAGGCTTAGCAGGCAGGCGCCTTAACGGCTAAGCCATCTCTCCAGCCCCAAACACACCTTTGATCTGGAACCCAGTGACACCTCCTCCAACCAGGTAGCTGGAGACTCGAGTTACAAGTCACCCCCCCAGGGGGACCTAGAACTAGCCCAGGCTGACCTGGAACTGCCTTTGTAGTCCCAGGCTGGCCTCGAACTCACAGCGATCCTCCTACCTCTGCCGCCTGAGTGCTGGGATTAAAGGTGTGTGCCAACACGCCCAACCTAAATTACAGGCTTTAATGCAATACCTAAGTCTATGGGGGACACACATTCAAACCACCACACCACCCTTACTTTCTGCTACTGTCCTCCAATTGTCTCAGGCTCAACCCAACACTGGCTTGTTTCTGCTTCAGGACTTTGACAGCAGCTGCTTCCACAGCCAGTCTGGCTTTGGAAGGGGGTGTGTGGTTTCCATATGCAGAATGTCACCTTCTGTGAGACAATCCCCTTGACCTCCAACCTAATCTACTCCCCCGTCCCCTTAAGGAGAACTTGTTATTTTTAGAATACTGATCCCTACCTGCCATGTGTCCTTTTAAAAAAAAACTACTTTTTAGTCGGGCGTGGTGGCGCACACCTTTAATCCCAGCACTCGGGAGGCAGAGGTAGGAGGATCACTGTGAGTTCAAGGCCACCCTGAGACTACATAGTGAATTCCAGGTCAGCCTGGACAAGAGTGAGACCCTACCTCAAAAAACCAAAAAAAAAAAATAATAATAATAATTAATTAATTAATTAATTAATTAAAATAAAAAATTATTTAAAATTTATTTTGTTGCAAGCAGAGAAAGACAGACAGAGAATAGGCATGCCAGGGTCTCTAGCCACTGCAAATGAACTCCAGATGTATGTGCCAATTTGTGCATCTGGCTTTACACGGGCACTGGGGAATCAAACCTGGACTTTCAGGCTTCTGCAAGCCAGTGCCTTTAACCATGATGTCATCTCTCCAGCCCTGTGCCATATGTTCTTGTGCGTTCATTTGGTGCCAGTATTCCTCCACTGGGATATAAACTACATCTGAGCAGGAAATTGGGTCTTTGTTAATGATTGCTGTTTTCTCAACACTTAGAGCAGTGCTCATGACACAGTCATATATTTTGATAAACAAGTCAATGAAGGGTGTTCTGAAGTCTGATGCAAAAGAAATTCATAAGGTCAGGGTGTGTTGTAAACCCAGCATTTGGAAGAGCTAAACCCAGAAGACTGCTGAAAGTTTGAGGCCAGCCAGGGCCACATAGTGAGTTCCAGCCTTGGGTATACAGCAAAACCCTGTGTTAAAAAAGAAAAGGAGCTGGGCGTGGTGGTACATGCCTTTAATCCCATCACTTGGAAGGCAGAGGTAGGAGGATCGATGTGAGTTCCAGGCCAGCCTGAGACTACACAGTGAATTCCAAGTCAGCCTGAGCTAGAGTGAGACTCTACCAAAAAAATATATATATATTGGTTTAATCACAGCACTGGAGAAACAGAGGTATGAGTTCAAGGCCAACCTGAGACTACATAGTCAATTCCAGGTCAGCCTGGGCTAGAGTGAAACTCTATAGTGGGACTGGAGAGATAGCTTAGCGGTTAAGGTGTTTGCCTACAAAGCCAAAGGACCCCGGTTTGATTCTCCAGGACCCATGTAAGCCAGATACACAAGGGGGCACATGCATCTGGAGTTTGTCTATAGTGGCTGGAGGCCCTTGAAGTGCCCATTCTCTCTCTCTCTCTCTCTCAAACAAATAAATAATATATATATCTTTTCTAAAATTTATTCTTATTATTTATTTATTTGAGAGAAAGAGAGAGACATACAGAAATAGGTGGGTAGAGAGAGAGAATGGGCACACCAGGACCTCCAGCCACTGCAAATGAACTCCAGATGCATGTGCCACCTTGTGCATCTGGCTTACATGGGTCTGGGAGAATCGAGCCTCGAATCAGGGTCCTTAGGCTTCACAGGCAAGCATTTAACCACTAAGCCATCTCTCCAGCCCCCCCCAAAAAAATATATATATATGTATTTTTTTGGTTTTGCGAGGTAGGGTCTCACTCTGGCCCAGGCTGACCTGGAATTCACTCTGTATTCTCAGGGTGGCCTCGAATTCATGGCGATCCTCCTACCTCTGCCTCCCGAGTGCTGGGATTAAAGGCGTGCGCCACCACGCCTGGCCCAATAAAATATATTTTTAAAAAAATCATTTAAAGGCCGGGCGTGGTGGCTCATGCCTTTAATCCCAGCACTCGGGAGGCAGAGGTAGGAGGATCGCCAAGAGTTCGAGGCCACCCTGAGACTACATAGTGAATTCCAGGTCAGCCTGGACCAGAGTGAGACCCTACCTCGAAAAACCAAAAAAAAAAAAAACAAATCATTTAAAGCCGGGCGTGGTGGCTCACGCCTTTAATCCCAGCACTCGGGAGGCAGAGGTAGGAGGATCGCCGTGAGTTCAAGGCCACCCTGAGACTACATAGTGAATTCCAGGTCAGCCTGAACTAGAGTGAGACCCTACCTCAAAACACCAAAAAAAAAAAAAAAAATCATTTAAAAAAAAAAAAAGAGAGCTGGGTGTGGTGGCACACAACTTTAATCCAAGCATTCAGGAGGCAGAAGTAGGAGGATCACTGTGAGTTCAAGGCCAGCCTGGAACTACAGAGTGAGTTGTGAGTTCCAGGTCAGCCTAGGCTAGAGTGAGACCCTACCTCTAAAAAAAAAAAAAAAAATCTGGAATGTAGCGCAGGTGTAGAGGTGTGTGTGTGTGTGTGATCTCACATTTTTCTCACCCAAAAAAAGAAACACTGTACTGCTTTTTTTTTTTTTTTTTTTGGAGAGAGTCAAAGAGAGAAAGAATGGGCGCGCCAGCAGCCTCTCAGCTGCTGTGAATGAACTCCAGACACGTGCGCCCCCGGTGGGCAAGTGTGGCATTGCTCCCTTGCTTCACTTTGCATCTGGCTAAACATGGGACCTGTAGAATCAGACAGTCTTCTTAGGCTTAGCAGGCAGGCGCCTTAACCGCTAAGCCATCTCTCCAGCCCCACTGTACTCTTCAACAGTCACTTCCATGTCCTCTAAACCTCTCCTTCCCCTGCTTTAGGCAAACACTATTTACTTTATATGTTTATGGATTTTTCTATCCTGGGTGTTTTATGTAAATAGAATCATTCAGTGTGTGACCTTTCTAACTGGTTTCTTTCACTAGCTGTGATGCTGTCAAGGCTCTTCATGGAGGTAGCCTGTGTCAATGCTCCATTTCTTCTTTTGCTGAATAATCTCCATTTGCATAGAAATATCACCATTTGTCTCCCCATTCACCACGGAGGAGCATTTGGGTTGTTGCCACTCTGGCTGTTCTGACTCACGATGCTGAGCATTCACGTGTGTGTGTTTGCATGCACATGAATACGAGTTTCGACCTACCTGGGAATGAAAGTTTTGGTCATGCGACACAAAACCCAGGTTCTCAACTGCTTTGCTCTGCTGCCTCCTGGAGTGAGTGACTCCATCACCAGTTGAGTTGATACGTTGCTCTTGAGGCTTTTGGTCATCACAGTTAGCACCTGCCTGACCCAAGGGCCTTACCCATCCTGGATGACAAATCATAAGGAGTGAATGGCTCTGAGGAGACTTGAAGGATAGTTCTCCCAAAAAAGAAAAACTTGCCATTTCATGGAAGGTCCTTTTTGTGTATCATCTCTTTTTTTCAAGAGAACCAATGGTTCTATGTCAAGCCAGCTACACTGTTTTAAAAACCTAGTATTGAGCCGGGCGTGGTAGCGCACGCCTTTAATCCCAGCACTCGGGAGGCAGAGGTAGGAGGATCGCCATGAATTCAAGGCCACCCTGAGAATACAGAGTGAATTCCAGATCAGCCTGGGCTAGAGTGAGACCCTACCTAAAAAAAAAAAAAAAAAAAAACAACAACAACAACAAAAACCAATACTCTTTTTTTTTTTTTTTTTTTTTTTTTTTTTTTTTGAGGTAGGGTGTCACTCTGGTCCAGGCTGACCTGGAATTCTCTATGTAGTCTCAGGGTGGCCTCGAACTCATAGCGATCCTCCTACCTCTGCCTCCCAAGTGCTGGGATTAAAGGCGTGCGCTACCACACCTGTCTTTTTCACCCCAATACTCTTTATGATCAAGGGCAGGAGTTTTTAAGGTGATAATTTGGTAACTTGAGGTGCTGAATATAATATTCTATTTTTTTTTAGTTAAGAAAAGTTAGCTAGGCTTGGTAGTCCACGCCTTTAATCCTAGCATTCAAAAGGCAGAGGTAGGAGGAATGCTGTAAGTTCAAGGCCATCCTGAGACTACAGAGTGAATTCCAGGTCAGCCTGGGCTACAGCAAGACCCTACCTCAAAAATAAAAACATAAATAAGTAAATAAAGGAAGTTATTTGTAGCCATGAGTGGTGGCACAAGCCTTTAATCCCAGCACTCGGGAGGTTAGAGGTAGGAGGATTGCCATGAGCTGGGAGGCCAGCCTGAAACTACATAGTAAATTTCAGGTCAGCTTGGGCTAGAGTAAGATCCTATCTCCAAAAAAAAAAAATAATAATAATAATTAATTAATTAATTAATTAATTAAAATAAAAATTATTTAAAATTTATTTTGTTGCAAGCAGAGAAAGACAGACAGAGAATAGGCATGCCAGGGTCTCTAGCCACTGCAAATGAACTCCAGATGTATGTGCCAATTTGTGCATCTGGCTTTACGGGCACTGGGAATCAAACCTGGACTTTCAGGCTTCTGCAAGCCAGTGCCTTTAACCATGATGTCATCTCTCCAGCCCTGTGCCATATGTTCTTGTGCGTTCATTTGGTGCCAGTATTCCTCCACTGGGATATAAACTACATCTGAGCAGGAAATTGGGTCTTTGTTAATGATTGCTGTTTTCTCAACACTTAGAGCAGTGCTCATGACACAGTCATATATTTTGATAAACAAGTCAATGAAGGGTGTTCTGAAGTCTGATGCAAAAGAAATTCACAAGGTCAGGGTGTGTTGTAAACCCAGCATTTGGAAGAGCTAAACCCAGAAGACTGCTGAAAGTTTGAGGCCAGCCAGGGCCACATAGTGAGTTCCAGCCTTGGGTATACAGCAAAACCCTGTGTTAAAAAGAAAAGGAGCTGGGCGTGGTGGTACATGCCTTTAATCCCATCACTTGGAAGGCAGAGGTAGGAGGATCGATGTGAGTTCCAGGCCAGCCTGAGACTACACAGTGAATTCCAAGTCAGCCTGAGCTAGAGTGAGACTCTACCAAAAAAATATATATATATTGGTTTAATCACAGCACTGGAGAAACAGAGGTATGAGTTCAAGGCCAACCTGAGACTACATAGTCAATTCCAGGTCAGCCTGGGCTAGAGTGAAACTCTATAGTGGGACTGGAGAGATAGCTTAGCGGTTAAGGTGTTTGCCTACAAAGCCAAAGGACCCCGGTTTGATTCTCCAGGACCCATGTAAGCCAGATACACAAGGGGGCACATGCATCTGGAGTTTGTCTATAGTGGCTGGAGGCCCTTGAAGTGCCCATTCTCTCTCTCTCTCTCTCAAACAAATAAATAATATATATATCTTTTCTAAAATTTATTCTTATTATTTATTTATTTGAGAGAAAGAGAGAGACATACAGAAATAGGTGGGTAGAGAGAGAGAATGGGCACACCAGGACCTCCAGCCACTGCAAATGAACTCCAGATGCATGTGCCACCTTGTGCATCTGGCTTACATGGGTCTGGGAGAATCGAGCCTCGAATCAGGGTCCTTAGGCTTCACAGGCAAGCATTTAACCACTAAGCCATCTCTCCAGCCCCCAAAAAAAATATATATGTATTTTTTTTTGGTTTTTGAGTAGGGTCTCACTCTGGCCCAGGCTGACCTGGAATTCACTCTGTATTCTCAGGGTGGCCTCGAATTCATGGCGATCCTCCTACCTCTGCCTCCCGAGTGCTGGGATTAAAGGCGTGCGCCACCACGCCTGGCCCAATAAAATATATTTTTAAAAAAATCATTTAAAGGCCGGGCGTGGTGGCTCATGCCTTTAATCCCAGCACTCGGGAGGCAGAGGTAGGAGGATCGCCAAGAGTTCGAGGCCACCCTGAGACTACATAGTGAATTCCAGGTCAGCCTGGACCAGAGTGAGACCCTACCTCGAAAAACCAAAAAAAAAAAAAAACAAATCATTTAAAGCCGGGCGTGGTGGCTCACGCCTTTAATCCCAGCACTCGGGAGGCAGAGGTAGGAGGATCGCCGTGAGTTCAAGGCCACCCTGAGACTACATAGTGAATTCCAGGTCAGCCTGAACTAGAGTGAGACCCTACCTCAAAACACCAAAAAAAAAAAAAAAAAAATCATTTAAAAAAAAAAAAGAGAGCTGGGTGTGGTGGCACACAACTTTAATCCAAGCATTCAGGAGGCAGAAGTAGGAGGATCACTGTGAGTTCAAGGCCAGCCTGGAACTACAGAGTGAGTTGTGAGTTCCAGGTCAGCCTAGGCTAGAGTGAGACCCTACCTCTAAAAAAAAAAAAAAAAATCTGGAATGTAGCGCAGGTGTAGAGGTGTGTGTGTGTGTGTGTGTGTGTGTGTGTGATCTCACATTTTTCTCACCCAAAAAAAGAAACACTGTACTGCTTTTTTTTTTTTTTTTTTTTTGGAGAGAGTCAAAGAGAGAAAGAATGGGCGCGCCAGCAGCCTCTCAGCTGCTGTGAATGAACTCCAGACACGTGCGCCCCCGGTGGGCAAGTGTGGCATTGCTCCCTTGCTTCACTTTGCATCTGGCTAAACATGGGACCTGTAGAATCGAACAGTCTTCTTAGGCTTAGCAGGCAGGCGCCTTAACCGCTAAGCCATCTCTCCAGCCCCACTGTACTCTTCAACAGTCACTTCCATGTCCTCTAAACCTCTCCTTCCCCTGCTTTAGGCAAACACTATTTACTTTATATGTTTATGGATTTTTCTATCCTGGGTGTTTTATGTAAATAGAATCATTCAGTGTGTGACCTTTCTAACTGGTTTCTTTCACTAGCTGTGATGCTGTCAAGGCTCTTCATGGAGGTAGCCTGTGTCAATGCTCCATTTCTTCTTTTGCTGAATAATCTCCATTTGCATAGAAATATCACCATTTGTCTCCCCATTCACCACGGAGGAGCATTTGGGTTGTTGCCACTCTGGCTGTTCTGACTCACGATGCTGAGCATTCACGTGTGTGTGTTTGCATGCACATGAATACGAGTTTCGACCTACCTGGGAATGAAAGTTTTGGTCATGCGCACACAAAACCCAGGTTCTCAACTGCTTTGCTCTGCTGCCTCCTGGAGTGAGTGACTCCATCACCAGTTGAGTTGATACGTTGCTCTTGAGGCTTTTGGTCATCACAGTTAGCACCTGCCTGACCCAAGGGCCTTACCCATCCTGGATGACAAATCATAAGGAGTGAATGGCTCTGAGGAGACTTGAAGGATAGTTCTCCCAAAAGAAAAACTTGCCATTTCATGGAAGGTCCTTTTTGTGTATCATCTCTTTTTTTCAAGAGAACCAATGGTTCTATGTCAAGCCAGCTACACTGTTTTAAAAACCTAGTATTGAGCCGGGCGTGGTAGCGCACGCCTTTAATCCCAGCACTCGGGAGGCAGAGGTAGGAGGATCGCCATGAATTCAAGGCCACCCTGAGAATACAGAGTGAATTCCAGATCAGCCTGGGCTAGAGTGAGACCCTACCCTAAAAAAAAAAAAAAAAAAAAAAAAAAAAAAAACAACAACAAAAAAAAAACAATTTTTTTTTTTTTTTTTTTTTTTTTTTTTGGTTTTTTGAGGTAGGGTGTCACTCTGGTCCAGGCTGACCTGGAATTCTCTATGTAGTCTCAGGGTGGCCTCAACTCATAGCGATCCTCCTACCTCTGCCTCCCAAGTGCTGGGATTAAAGCGTCTACCACACCTGTCTTTTCACCCCAATACTCTTTATGATCAAGGGCAGGAGTTTTTAAGGTGATAATTTGGTAACTTGAGGTGCTGAATATAATATTCTATTTTTTTTTAGTTAAGAAAAGTTAGCTAGGCTTGGTAGTCCACGCCTTTAATCCTAGCATTCAAAAGGCAGAGGTAGGAGGAATGCTGTAAGTTCAAGGCCATCCTGAGACTACAGAGTGAATTCCAGGTCAGCCTGGGCTACAGCAAGACCCTACCTCAAAAATAAAAACATAAATAAGTAAAATAAAGGAAGTTATTTGTAGCCATGAGTGGTGGCACAAGCCTTTAATCCCAGCACTCGGGAGGTTAGAGGTAGGAGGATTGCCATGAGCTGGGAGGCCAGCCTGAAACTACATAGTAAATTTCAGGTCAGCTTGGGCTAGAGTAAGATCCTATCTCCAAAAAAAATAATAATAATAATTGGCCCAGACATGGTAGCACACACCTTTAATCCCAGCACTCGGGAGGCAGAGGTAGGAGGATCGATGTGAGTTCCAGGCCAGCTTGAGACTACATAGTGAATTCCAAGTCAGCCTGAGCTAGAGTGAGACCCTACCTCAAAAAAACTATTGGTTTAATCACTGTACTGGGGAAACAGAGGTATGTGTTCAAGGCCACCCTGAGACTACATAGTGAATTCCAGGTCAGCCTGGGCTAGAATGAAACCCTACCTCAAAAAAAGAAAAAAAAATTTTTTAATTGGGCAAATTGGGCTGGAGAGTGGTTAAGGTGCTTGCCTGAGAAGCCTAAGAACTCATGATCGAATCTCCAAGTCCACATAAGCACAGTGACACAAGCACACAATGTCACACATGCACCACAAAGGGACAGACACATCTGAAGTCTGATCATAGGGGTTGAAGGCCCTGACGAGCCCATTCTCTCCCTCTCTCTCTCAAAATAAAAAATAAATTATTGAGCTGGAGAGATGGCTTAGCGGTTAATGCACTTGCCTACAAAGCCAAAGGATCCAAGTTTGAGTTCCCAGGGCCCAAGTAAGCCAGATGCATAAGGTGAGGCATGCATCTGGAGTTCGTTTACAGCGGCTGGAGGCCCTGGCATGCCCATTCTCTCTCTCTCTTTTTCTCTGTCACCTTTCTCTGTCTTTCTCTTTCTCAAATAAATAAATAAATAAATAATAAAAAAAATTAATATTAAAAATAGTCAGGCATGGTGGCACACGCCTTTAATCCCAGCACTTGGGAAGCAGAGGTAGGAGGATCACCAAGAGTTCAAGACCACCCTGAGACTACATAGTGAATTCCAGGTCAGCCTGGACTAGAGTGAAACCCTACCGAAGAAGAAAAAAAAAAAAAAAAAATATATATATATATATATATATATATATATATATATATAATGACTGGAGAGATGGCTAAGCGGTTAAGGCACTTGCTACTATGCCCGACTCTTTGCAAAATATTTTAAAAATATTTTTATTTATTTATTTGACAGAGAAAGAGGGAGAGAGAGAGAGAATGGGTGTGTCAGGGCCTCTAGCCACTGCAAACAAACTCCAGACGCGTGTGTCCCCTTGTGCATCTGACTAACGTGGGTCTTAAGAAATTGAACCTGGGTCCTTGGGCTTTGCAGGTAAATGCCTTAATCGCTAAGCCATCCCTCCAGCCCTCTTTGCAAAATATTTTTATTGCCAGGCATTGTGGTGCACACCTTTAATCCCAGCACTTGGGAGGCAGAGGTAGGAGGATCACTGTGAGTTCAAGGTCACCCTGAGACTACATAGTGAATTCCAGGTCAGCCTGAGCTAGAGCGAGCCCCTGCCTCGAAAAACAAAACAAAACAAACAGAACAAAATAAAACAAACAAAAATATATATACATATATATTGCCCAGCATGGTGGCACATACCTCTAATCCCAGCACTCGGGAGGCAGAGGTAGAAGGATCACAGTGAGTTCAAGTTCACCCTGAGACTACATTAGTGATTTCCTGGTCAGCCTGGGCTAGAGTGAGACTCTACCTCAAAAGACCAAAATAAAATGTTTTTATTATTTATTTATTTATTTATTTGAAAGAGAAAGAAACAGATGCACAAGGTGGTGCATGTGTCTGGAGTTTGTTTACAGTGGCAGGAGGCCCTGGCACACCCATTCTCTCCTCTCTCTTTCTCTGCCGTTCTCTCTTTCACTCTCAAATAAATAAATTCAAATTAAAAAAAAAAATCTAAAGAAGCCAGTCATGGTGGTGCACGCCTTTAATTCCAACCCTCAGGAGGCAGAGATAGGAGGATCACCATGAGTTCGAGGCCTGAGACTAGTGAATTCCAAGTCAGCCTGAGCTAGAGTGAGACCCTACCTGGAAAAACTAAAAACTAAAAAATAAAAATAAAGAAAAAAAAGGTGGGAAGAGATAAGCCAGGGCTGTTTTGGGACATGTTCAAGGGCAGCACCTGAGACCTCTTTTCAGCTTGCTCTGCTTAACTTCTGCCAGTCCCTTGCCAGGCTGGTGTCAGATGTCGGCTTGGTCGCCTAGCCCAGCAAAGGCGGGGGGCTCAGGGCTAGCTGGCATAGTAATGGCTGTGAGATCAATGTCAGCCAGTAAACACAGGCGTCCTCCCAGGGTAAGCAAAACTCCTGTGCTGGGGAAGAGGGAACCCCGTGCCAGGCTGTTTGTCTTGGGTGAAAAGGACAGCAAACACACAGTGTTGCCTTGGTTTTGTTTTGATTTTATCACAGGGTGTGATCAGCTTGTTGATCAGAACCAAACGAACTTAAGACTCCTAGATGTCTTTATTGGACTGAAGTTCAGATGTATTTGCAGCTGTGGCAATAAACCCTTGAGTTACCACTCATTTTCTTTGGGTCCTCCAGAGCTTTCCGTCAAAGCCTGCTCTTCCTCTTTGGGAATCCAACAAAGTGAGCTGCAGATTTAGTGGCATGGTATCTGTGTTCTAAAAGGCAGGAATGTGAGACAACCAAGCTAAGTGGTTTTGCTCGGATTCACCCAGTAAATGGGGCTGTAGGTTGGGGCCGAAAATAAACTCTAAGCTTATCATTCATCACGCTTCCCACAGCAGAGAGATTAGGAGCAGCTCTTCTGTTGCTGCAAGGAGAGGGGGGCATGCTATTTACGGAGCAAGTGCCTACTGCACCCACCCCCTGGGGAAATCCTAGCTGATTCGAAAGTGCCTTTTCAGCTTGTAGACTAGAAGGGAAAATCTGAGTTTATCTTGAAGGTACAAAATGCCATCTTGCTCTCTTTAAATATTTCTCTTTTTTAATGTAATTTAATTTAATTTAATTTAATTTTTAGTTTTTCGAGGTAGGGTCTCACTCTAGCCCAGGATTACCTGGATTCACTATGTAGTCTCAAGGCAATCCTCCTACCTCTGCCTCCCAAATGTTGGGATTAAAGGCATGCACAACCACAGAGATAAATATTTCTTTTTTAAAAAATATTTTATTTATTTATTTGCAAGAAAGAGCGAGAGAGGAAAGGAGCTATGCTCACTACTATACCACCAATGCCCTGCATGAGAGAACGAGAAAGAGGCAGATAGAGAGTCTGGGCACGCCAGGGCCTCCAGCCACTGCAACAAACTCCAGACGCATGTGCCACCTTGTGTATCTGGCTTACATGGGTCCTGGGGAATCACACCTGGGTCCTTTGGCTTTGCAGGCAAGTGCCTTAACCTCTAAACCATCTCTCCAGCACCACCTCCTCCTATTTGCTTTTTTAAAAATTTTGTTTGAGAGAGAGAGGCAGATAAAGAGAGAGAGAATAGGAACGCCAAGGCTTTTAGCCTCTGCAAATGAACTACCTTGTACATCTGGGTCCTGGGGGATTGAACCTAGGTCCTTTGGCTTCATAAGTAAGAGCCTTAACTGCTAAGCCATCTCTCCAGCCCTCTCTTTATTCT
This sequence comes from Orientallactaga sibirica, assembly GCA_036365145.1. Taxonomy (NCBI): domain Eukaryota; kingdom Metazoa; phylum Chordata; class Mammalia; order Rodentia; family Dipodidae; genus Orientallactaga; species Orientallactaga sibirica. Next base: position 8,157,048 of record JAEOAD010000013.1, read on the forward strand.
TTTTTTTTTTTTTTTCCCTGAGGTAGGGTCTCATTCTAGCTCAGGCTGATCTGGAATTCATTCTATATTCTCAGGGTTGCCTCGAACTCACAGTGGTCCTCCTACCTCTGGCTCCTGAGTGCTGGGATTAAAGTTGTGCACCACCACGCTCCATTCTCCCTCTCTTTATTCTTGATAAATAACCAGGTTGGTCCAGGGTTGCAGAGGAACCTCTTAAGCAAAGATAACAATCCCTGGGCAGCAGATTTTAGAACAGAAATAAAAGTAATTTTAACATTTGGTCAGCAGCCTAGGTAGTGGTTCACACCTATAATCCCAGCAGCTGAGGTAGGAGAATCACCGAGTTTGAGGGCAGCCTGAGCTACAGAGTAAGTTCCAAATCAGAAAAATGAAGAAATAAAATGTATTTGAAAAGCATCTCTAGGACTGGAGGGATGGCTTAGTTGTTAGGGAGTTTGCCTGCAAAGCCAAAGGACCTACGTTTGATTTCCCAGAACCCACGTTAGCCAGATGCACAAGGGGGCATCTGGAGTTCGTTTGCAATGGCTGGAGACCCTGGCATGCCCATTCTCTCCCTCCCCCTTTCTCTCTCCCTCCCTCTGTCAAATAAATATAAATAAAATATTTTTAAAAAAGAAATATATCTCTAGAGTATCATCGTGAGACCCTATCTCAAACACAATAACAAAACAATTTGCTCAGCAGTGCCCTGGAACCCACTAGAGTAAGCAGACCTGGGGGCCTAGAATAGGGGCGGTGGCATTACACAGGGACATGGCTGCAGTGGCTGCAGGACTGACTAGAAACTACTAACAATCCTGTGGAATCCAAGTAGGATGTTATATGAACATAATGGATGGAAAGGAGAAAACCTATGGCGACTATGAAAGCCCTGATGTCATGTGTGTCAAATGTCTTCTTACAGTTAAGAATTTATTGTACCAGGGCCGGAGATATGGCTTAGCAGTTAAAGCACTTATCTGTGAAGCCCAAGGACCCAGGTTTGATTCCCCACTACCAATGTGAACCAGATGCACAAGATGGCGCATGCATCTGGAGTTTATTTGCAATGGCTAGAGGCCCTGGCACACCCATTCTCTCTATCTACCTCTCTTGAATAAATAAATAAAATATCTTTTAAAAAGTATTTATTGGGGCTGGAGGGATGGCTTAGCAGTTAGGCACTTGCTTGCAAAGCCAAAGGACCTTGGTTCGATTCCCAGGACCCACGTAATCCAGATGCACAAGGGAGTGCATGCGTCTGGAGTTCGTTTGCAGTGGCTGGAGGCCCTGATATGCCCATTCTCTATCTACCTCTCTCTCTGTCCTTCTCTCTCTCTCAAATAAATAAATGAAAAAATGAAAAAAATTTAAAAAAAAAAAAAGTTTGTTGGAAGCCCGACGTGGTGGCGTACGCCTTTAATCCCAGCACTGGGGAGGCAGAGATAGGAGGATCGCTGTGAGTTCAAGGCTACCCTGAGACTACAGAGTGAATTCCAGGTCAGCCTGGGCTAGGGCGAGACCCTACCTCAAAAAAAAAAAAAAAAAAAAAAAAAGAATTTATTGAGCCGGGTGTGGTGCCACACAGCTTTAATCCCATCACTTGGGAGGCAGATGTAGGAAGATGGCAGTGAGTTTGAGGCCACCCTGAGAGTACATAGTGAATTCCAGATTAGTCTGGGCTACAACAAGACCCTACCTCAAACCTCAAACTATGCAGTCTCAGGTGGCCTCGAACTCATGGTGATCCTCCTACCTCTGCCTCCTGAGTGCTGGGATTAAAGGTGTGTGCCACCATGCCTGGCTATATAAACTGATTTTATAACTGATTTTAAACCATTGTGGTAATTCAGTATTGTCACCAGAATAAAATGTGAGAGAGATTTCTTCTCTCTTCTTCTTCTAAGTTCGCATTCATAATGCTCTTCAAATTTACTACATGCAAGCTCAAGAAGCCATGGAATGATCCAGGGTGCTGAGAAGCACAGATGTGGGGGTAGCTGGAGCCCCAGGGGACCATGTTCTTTCCTAATGCTCATCTGTGTCTAATTAATAAATCCCAACCTTCAGGACCGCAGGACTGCCATCATTCCTATGACCCTGGGCATCTGACTCCCAAGTCATAGCTAAGGATTTAGCAAGAGTTTCTGAGCTAAGGAAGAGTGTATAGTGGATGACAGAGACTTTCTTTGACAAAGCTTTTTTTTTTTTGTTTTTTTGGGTTTTCAAGATAGGGTCTCACTCTAGTTCAGGTGATCTAGAATTCACTATGTAGTCTCAGGGTGGCCTTGAACTCCCAGTGATCCTCCTACCTCTGCCTCCTGAGTACTGGGATTAAAGGTGTGTGCCACCATACCCGACTTGACAAAGCAATTTTTAAAAATATTGTATTTGGGCAGGAGGGATGGCTTAGCGGTTAGGGCATTTGCCTGCAAAACCAAAGGACTCAGGTTTGATTCCCCAGGACCCACGTTAGCCAGATGCACAAGGGGGCACATGCGTCTGGAGTTCATTTGCAAAGGCTGGAGGCTCTGGCGCTTCCATTTTCTTGCTGTCTTTCTCTGTCATATAAATAAATAAATAAATATTAAAAAACTATAAAAAACATATTTTTTATTTATTTGAGAGAGAGAAAAAGAGAAGCAGATAGAGAGAGAGAATGGGCATGCCAGGGCTTCCAGTTACTGTAAACAAACTCCAGAATCATGTGCCACCTTGTGCATCTGGGTTATATGGGTCCTGGGGAATCAAACCTGGATCCTTTGGCTTTGTAGGCATGTGCCTTAACTGCTAAGCCCACAAATTTTTTTCTACAATATTTTTTTTCAACTAGAGCAAGACCCCACCTTGAAAAAACAAAAAATAAAAAATAAATTAAAATAAAATAGGGCTGGACTGATGGCTTAGTGGTTTAAGGCACTTTGCCTGCAAAGCCAAAGGACCCTAGTTCAATTCCCCAGGACCCATGTAAGCCAGATATACAAAGGGGTGCATGCATCTGGGGTTCATTTGCAGTGGCTAGAGGCCCTGGCATGCCCATTCTCTCTCAGTCTGTCTCCTCTCTCTATATCTCTGTCTGCTTGCAAATAAATAAATAAATAAATAAAATTTTAAAAATTTAAAAGAATTTTAAAAATGAATAAATAAAATAAAATAAAATAAAATAAAATAAAATCAGTTATACAGCCCCTGTAGGACAAAGCCTGCAGACCCAGAACCTGCTTGCTGCTGCTTCTCATTGTAACTTGTCAAAGGAAGCCGCTGGCTGAGAGTGTATATACAGAGAGAAGTTGTGGAAATCAGGACTAGAGGGGACACAGGACCCTTGCTGGCTTCATCAAGGTCATGTATGCAAAGATGCTTTTGAACTGCAAAGTTTATCAAGTATATTATTGTTTTGGGGAAAAGGTCTCACTCAAGCCAAGGCTGACCTGGGTCTCTCTAGCCCAGCACAGGCTGACCATGAACTCATGACAATCTTCCTACTTCAGCCCTCCAAGTGCTATGCCCGGCAAACACATTGTTTTAAAAAAATATTTAGCCAGAGCCGGGCGTGGTGGTGCACGTCTTTAATCCCAGCACTTGGGAGGCAGATGTAGGAGGATCACTGTGAGTTTAAGGTCACCCTGAGACTACATAGTGAATTCCAGGTCAGCCTGGGTTAGAGTGAAACCCTACCTCAAAAAAAAACAATATATAAGCCGGGCGTGGTGGCGCACGTCTTTAATCCCAGCACTCGGGAGGCAGAGGTAGGAGGATTGCCGAGAGTTCGAGGCCACCCTGAGACTACATAGTTAATTCCAGGTCATCCTGGACCAGAGTGAGACCCTACCTCGCAAAACCAAAAAAAAAAAAAAATTATATATATAAAAAAAAAAAAAAAAAATATATATATATATTTTTAAACTGGGCTTAAACCTTTAATCCCAGCACTAAGGAGGCAGAGGTAGGAGGATCTCCATGAGTTCAAGGCCACCCTGAGAATACAGAGTGAAGTCCAGGAAAGCCTGGGCTAGAATGAGACCCTACCTCAAAAAAACAATATATATAAATACACACATTTGTGTATGTGTGTGTGTGTGTTGTATATGGGTGTGCCAGGGTCTTTTGCCACTACAAACATCAGATGCATGCACCGCTTTTTGCATCAAGCTTTACTTGGGTGCTGGGGAATTAAACCCTAGCTGGGAGGCATTCAAGCAAATACCTTTAACCACCGAGGCATCTCCCCAGCACCCACCACCCCCAGTATGTTCTTATAACGCTGCCCCTAATGGAGTCAAAAAACCACATAAAGGAAGGCAGGTTTATTTAAGGATGATTGCTGGACTCCTGCTCCATTGTCACCACAAAAGTTGGCATAATTCAGGGCTGTTATGAAACCCCTGTGTGTCTTGGGGTGGCAGGAGCTTTGTACGAGTGGGCAATACACTCTCGGGTGTTTTTTCCACCTGGCCTTCAGCAGCCTCATCTCATATTGCAGGCCATTTTTCATTGCCATCCTGTCCTTTCTTCTTGTGTCCATAGAAACTACCAGTAATGGAGGCGTTTGTCCTTTCATGGGGCCCTGAAGATTCCCACAGGTTTCCTCTGAGCCCAAGAGCTTTTCCCTTCAACCAGGAACAGGGTCTCTTGGTGGTGTCTTTTAGCTCAGTCCAAAAGGATCCCCTTGCCTCTTAAGTGTACTTCTGAGAGAACTCTTTTTGTTTTTTCAGGTAGGGTCTCACTCTAGCCCAGGCTGACCTGGAATTCACTACGTAGTCTCAGGGTGGCCTTGAACTCACTCATGGTTGATCCTCCTACCTCTGCCTCCTGAGTGCTGGGATTAAAGGAGTGAGCCACCATGCCCAGCCCCTAAATCTTTTTATTTGATTGTTGGATTGACTGAATGACTGATTTATCTCCCTCTCTTTCTTTCTCTCTCTCTCTCTCTCTCTCTCTCTCTCTGTGTGTGTGTGTGTATGGGTGCACCAGGGTCTCTTGCCACTGCAAAGGAACAAAAAAAACACATGTAAGCCGGGCGTGGTGGCGCACACCTTTAATCCCAGCACTCAGGAGGCAGAGGTAGGAGGATCGCCATGAGTTCGAGGCCACCCTGATACTACATAGTGAATTCCAGGTCAGCCTGGGCTAGAGCGAGACCCTACCTGAAAAAAACAAAACAAACAAAAAAACACATGTAAGCCTTGGCTAGAGTGAGACCCTATCTTGAAAATTGAAAAGCATAAACAAAGCAAAAAAAATTATACTTGATGGTTTAGTAGATAAAGCTTTTGCCAAGAAACTCTGAGTACCTGAGTTTAATCCCCAGACACCAGATAGGAAACTATGGGCTGGAGAGATGGCTCAGAGGTCAAGGCGCTTGCCGCAAAGCCTGATGACCTGGATTCCATTCCCCAGTACCCACATGAAGCCAGATACACAAGGTGGCGCATACAACTGGAGTTCCTCTGCAGTGGCTAGAGGCCCTGGCACACCCATTCTCTCTCTCTCTCGCTCGCTCTCTCAAATCAATAAAATATTTTTTTAAGTATAAAAGGGCTGGGGAGATGGCTCAGCAGTTAAAAGCTCTTGTTTATAAAGCCCAGGTTTGATTCACCAGTATTCACATAAAGTCAGATGCACAAGTAGCACATGTATCTGTAGGGATTAGGAAGATAGCTCAGTGTTTAAAGGTGCTTGTTTGCAAAGTCTACCAACCCAGGTTCAATTCTCCAGTACCCACATGAAGCCAGATGCACAAAGTGGTGCGTGCATTTAGAGTTCCTTTACAGTGGAAAAAGACCCTGGCATACCCATACTCCCTCTTTATCTGTCTTTCTGCTCACAAATAAATAAATATTTTCATTCCGGGCGTGGTGGCGCACGCCTTTAATCCCAGCACTCGGGAGGCAGAGGTAGGAGGATCACCATGAGTTCAAGGCCACCCTGAGATGATATAGTGAATTCCAGGTCAGCCTGGACTAGAGTGAGACCCTACCTAGCAAAACCATAATAATAATAATAATAATAATAATAATAATAATAATAATAAAATATTTTCTAAAAAGATACAAAGAGGAAGCCGGGCATGGTGGCGCACGCCTTTAATCCCAGCACTTGGGAGGCAGAGGTAGGAGGATCGCCAAGAGTTCGAGGCCACCCTGAGACTACATAGGTAATTCCAGGTCAGCCTGGACCAGAGTGAGACCCTACCTTGCAAAACCAAAAAAAAAAAAAAAGATACAAAGAGGGATGGATAGATGGCTTAGCGGTTAAGGTGCCTGCCTGCCAAGCCTAAGGATGCCCGTTCCATTCTCCCGGTCCCACATTTAGCCAGACACCAAGTGATGCAAGGGCACAATGCCACACTTGCCCACAAGGGGGTGCATGGGTCTGGAGTTCGTTCACAGCAGCTGAGAGGCTGCTGGCACGCCCATTCTCTCTCTCTCTCTCTCTCTCTCTCTCTCTCTCTCAAAAAAAAGATACAAAGAGATGAATAGTGAAAAATAGCTCTCCTTCCACTCCTGTCCCCATATCCTCCTCCTCTCCTGGGGCAAGTAACAGTATAGGTTTCTTGAGTGCCGTTCCAGAAATTATCCGTAGTGCTTGGTAGTTTAATATGTTACTTCTAACAGCAAAAGGTCATAAATCCCCCAGCTGCCCATCAATAGAGAATTAGTTAAGCAAACATGGTAACCTAACAGTCTACAACACGAAGTCCTGGGTGACTACCAAAAGAGGACGAATGAGCTGGGCGTGGTGGTACACGGCTTTAGTCCCAGGACTTGGGAGGCAGACGTAGGAGGATCGTCATGAGATCGAGATCAGCCTGAGAGTACAGAGTGAATTCCAGGTCAGCCTGAGCTTGAGCGAGACCCAACCTTGAAAAACCAAAAAAAAAAAAAAAGTGGATCTATATGTGTCCATCTGGAAAAGGTATACAATAAACTATCCTCATAAATAAATAAATAAAGCTATATATTTTTTTTAAATCTGGGCTCGAGAGAAGACTTAGCGGTTAAGGCACTTGTCTGTGAAGCCTAAGTAGATGTAAGCACACAATGTTGCACAGGCGCACAAGGCGGAGCACACATCTAGAGTTTGTTCACAGAGGCTGAAGGCCCTGGCATACCCATTCTCTCTCTCTATATATATATGTCTCTCTCTCTCTCTCTCAAAATAAAATTTTATTAGTCGGGCGTGGTGGCACACGCCTTTAATCCCAGCACTCGGGAGGCAGAGGTAGGAGGATTGTCGTGAGTTGTAGGCCACCCTGAGACTACAGAGTGAATTCCAGGTCAGCCTGAGCTTGAGCGAGACCCTACCTCAAAAAACCAAAAAAATAAAAATAAAATAAAATTTTATTTATTTATTTATTTATTTGAGAGAAAAAGAGGCAGAGAGAGAGAGAATGGGTGCACCAGGGCCTCCAGCCACTGCAAACAAACTCTAGATGCGTGCACCCCTTTGTACATCTGGCTTATGTGGGGCCTGGAGAATTGAACCAGGATCCTTTGGCCTTGCAAGCAAATGCCTTAATCACTAAGCCATCTCTCCAGCCCTCAAAATAAATTTTAGGGCTAGAGAGATGGCTTAGTGGTTAAGTGCTTGCTTGTGAAGCCTAAGGACCCCAGTTCGAAGCTTGATTCCCCAGTACCCAGGTAACCCAGATGCACAAGGTGGTACATACATCTGGAGTTTATTTGCAATGGCTGGAGGCCCTAGTGCACCCATTCTCTTCCTCTCTCTCTCTCTCTCTCTTTGTCACTCTCAAATAAAGAAATAAAAATAAATTTAAAAAAAATAATTTTTTTAATTTGTTAAAAAATAATAATCAGGGCTGGAGAGATGGCTTAGCCATTAAGGCACTTGCCTGCAAAGCCAAAGGACCTAGGTTCAATTCCCTAAGACCCACATAAGCCAGATGCACAAGGTGGAGCATGTATCTGGAGTTCATTTGCAGCGGCTTGAGGCCCTGGTGTGCCCATTCTCTCTCTGTCTCTCTCTCTCTCTCTCTCTCTCTCTGCTTCTCTCTTAATAAATAAATAAATAAATTTTAATTATTATTATTAGGTCAGCCGGGCATGTCTCAGGGTGCCTCGAACTTTAATCCCCAGCTCTGCCTCCCAACTGGGAGGCAGAGGTAGGAGGATTATTTTTTTTTTGGTTTTTTTTGAGGCCACCCTGAGGCTGACCATAGTTAATTCCAGGTCAGCCTGGATCAGAGTGATCCCCTACCTTGCAAAACCAAAAAAAAAAAAAAAAAAAAGAAATTTTAAAAATAAAAATAATCAGTCTCTTGACTGGTTCCTGAACTTCTGGCTTCTGGTAAGTCTTCCCCATACCTACATAGGTTCTCTACCCCCTCCTGCCCTCCACATGGCAGGAGCTCTCTACACTTTCTTCTCTTTTCATGCTTAATCTAATAAAGTCTCTCTAAACCTTAAAAAAAAAAATCAAGGGGCCTGGACAGTTGGATTAGTGGTTAAGTGCTTGCCTCTGAAGCCTAAGGACCCCAGTTCAAGGCTCCATTCTCCAGGACCCACATAAGCCAGATGCACAAGGTGGTGCATAAATCTGGAGTTCGTCTGCAGTGACTGGAGGCCCTGGCACATCCATTCTCCCCTCTATCTGTTTCCTTCTCTCTCTGTCCGTCGCTCTTAATAAATAAAAATAAACAAAAATATTTTTTAAAAAATCAAGGGCTGGAGAGATGGCTTAGTGGTTAAGGCGCCTGCCTGCTAAGCCTAAGAACCCAGTTCCAATCTCCAGTTCCCACATTTAGCCAGATGCAAAGTGATGCAAGGGCGCAATGCCGCATTTGCCCACAAGGGGCGCACGCATCTGGATTTCGTTCACAGCAGCTGAGAGACTGCTGGCGCACCCATTCTCTATCTGTCTCCCTTTCCCTCTCTCTCTCTGTCTGTCTCTCTCTGCGTCTCTCTCCAAAAAAAAATCAAGGCAGGCATGGTGGTACATGCAGGCAGAGGTAGGAGGATTGCTGTGATTTCAAGGCCAGCCTGAGACTACATAGTGAATTCCAGGTCAGCCTGAGCTATAGAGAGATCCTACCTCCAAAAACAAGTATATATATATATATATATATATATATATATATCAAACCGGGCATGGTGGCACATGCCTTTAATTCAGAACTTGGGAGGCAGAGGTAAGAGGATTATTGTGAGTTCAAGGCCAGCCAGGGCTATAGTGAACCCCTATCTCAGAACAAAACAATAAATAAATAAACAAACAAACAAGGGTTGGAGAGATGGCTTAGTGGTTAAACGCTTGCCTATGGAGCCTAAGGACCCCGGTTCGAGGCTCGATTCTCCAGGACCCACGTAAGCCAGATGCACAAGGGGGTGCAGGCATCTGGAGTTCGTTTGCAGTGGCTGGAGGCCCTGGCGCACCCATTCTCTCTCTCTCTGTCTCTACTTGCCTATTTCTGTATCTCTCTCTCTCAAATAAATAAATAAAAAATATTTTAAAAAATAAAAAATAAACAAACAAACAGCAGATTGAGTGAGAAACGAGAAATTCTGACTCAAGGAAACTTGTGGATGAGGACACTGACATCTTCCTCTGGCCTTTTTTGTTTTGTTTGGTTTTTTTTTTTTTTTTTTTTTTTTTTTTTTTTTTTGAGGTAGGGTCTCACTCTGGCTCAGGCTGACCTGGAATTCACTATGTAGTCTCAGGGTGGCCTCGAACTCTCGGCGATCCTCCTACGTCTGCCTCCCGAGTGCTGGGATTAAAGGCGTGCGCCCCCACGCCCGGCTTTTTTTTTTTTTTTGGTTTTTTGAGGTAAAGTCTCACTCTAGCTCAGGCTTGCCTGGAATTCAGCGTGGCCTCAAACTCATGTTGATCCTCTTACCTCGGCCTCCTGAGTGCTGGGAGTAAAAGCATGCGCCACCATGCCCGGCTCTTCCTCTGGCTTTTACATGTATACACAGACACATGCATTTGCATACCCATGTGTATACACTATGCCATACACACTACATGTACACACATACACATATACATGCGCCCATGCACATCCAAATATCAACTTCAGAGGGAAATTAGTATTTTTTTATTTTTTCTAAATATTTTATTTATTTATTTATTTGTATTTATTTTTATTTTATTATTTATTTGAGAGAGACAGACAGAGAGAGAAAGAGGCAGAGAGATAGAAAATGGGCAAACCAGGGCCTCCAGCCACTGCAAACAAACTCCAGATGCATGCACCACCTTGTGCATCTGGCTTATGGGTCCTGGGGAATTGAGCCTCGAACCAGAGTCCTTAGGCTTCACAGGCAAGTGCTTAACTGCTAAGCCATCTCTCCATCCCCTTTTTATTTATTTTTTGAGAGAGAGGAAGGGAAAAAGAAAGAAGTAGATAGAGAGAGAATGGGCATGCCAGGGCCTCCAGCCACTGTAAATGAACTCCAGGCACATGTGCCACCATGTACATCTGGCTTATATGGGTTCTAGGGACTCAAACCTGGGTCCTTAGGCTTCCCAGGCAAGCACTTAACTGTTAAGCCATCTCTCCAGCCCCTAGGGAAATTAGTCTTTTTTTTTTTTTTTTTTTTTTTTTTTTTTTTTTTTTTTTGGTTTTCTGAAGTAGGGTCTCACTTTAGCCCAGGCTGACCTGGATTCACTGTGTATTGTCAAGATAGCCTCAAACTCATGGTGATCCTCCTACCTCTGCCTCCCAAGTGCTGGGATCAAAGGTGTGTGCCACCACGTCTGACTTGTTTTAGTTTTTTGAGGTAATGTCCCAAGATGACCTGGAATTTATATAGTCTCAGGTTGGCCTTGAATTCACAGACTCACAATAATCCTTATACCTCTGCCTCCCGAGTGCTGGGATTAAAGTTGAGTGCCACCACACTCAGCTTGGGATATTAGTTTTTTGGGGTTTTTTTTTTTTGTTGTTGTTGTTTGTTCGTTTGTTTTGGTTTTTTGAGGTAGGGTTTCACTCTAGCTCAGGCTGACCTGGAATTCACTGTGTAGTCTCAGGGTGGCCTTGAACTCACAATGATCCTCCTATCTCTGCCTCCCAAGTGCTGGGATTAAAGTTGTGCACCACCACGCCCGGTTTAGGAAATTAGTTTTGATTTGATTTTATTTGATAGAGAGAGAGATTGAGAGAAAGAGGTAGATAGAGAGAGAATGGGCATACCAGGGCCTCTAGCCACTGCAAACTCCAGACACATGTGCCACTTTGTTCATCTGGTTTTACTGGAGTACTGGAGAATCGGACCCAAGTCCTTAATGTTTGCAGCCAAGTGCCTTAACTGCTGAGTCATCTCTCCAGCCTGGGAAATTAGTTTTGATGTGCATGAAATAAGCATGTTGTCACAAATGGACCTGGTGGTGCAGGCCTGTAATCCCAGCTCCTTGGGAGACTGAGGAAAGAGGATCACAAGTGCAAAACTGGCTTGGACTTTTTGGCCAATTTGGACAACTAAGACCCTTTCTCAAAATAAAAAGCAAAAAGAGGGCTAGAGAGATGGCTTAGCAGTTAAGGTACTTACTTGCCTGCAAAGCCTAAGAACCCAGGTTCAATTCCTAAGGACCCAAGTTTGATTTCAGTTGTACAAGGTGGCACATGCATCTGGAAGTCATTTGCAGTTGCTAGAGGCCATGATGCACCCATTCTCTCTCTGTCTCTCTAATAAATAAAAATAATTTTTTTTTGGGGGGGGGGTTTCGAGGTAGAGTTTCACTCTGGTCCAGGCTGACCTGGAATTCACTATGTAGTCTCAGGGTGGCCTCGAACTCTCAATGATCCTCCTACCTCTGCCTCCCGAGTGCTGGGATTAAAGGCGTGCGCAACCATCCCTGGCTTCTTTTTACTTTTTAAAATATTTTATTTTTATGCCGGGCGTGGTGGCGCACGCCTTTAATCCCAGCACTCGGGAGGCAGAGGTGGGAGGATCACTGTGAGTTCAAGGCCACCCTGAGACTACACAGTGAATTCCAGGTCAGCCTGAGCTAGAGTAAGACCCTACCTCGGAAAACCAAAAACCAAAACAAACAAACAAATAAACAAAAAAGCAAAAAGATATTTGAGGTAGAGTCTTGCCCAGCATGTCTAAGCCTTGTGTTCAATACTCAGTACTAGAAAAACAAAGACAAAAACAAATGCTTTGCTAAGCATTGAGAGGAGTAGTTTCATAATAAAGACAGCTGCATGTATGTGGTCTTGTTGGGCCACAAGTTTAGGGCCTATTTTGACTGCATATTTAGTTCTCTGTGGCCTGAGCCAGACTAGACAAAATCTCTCTAGCTATAATAAGACATGTGGGTTCAGAAAAAGCACTATAATTCAGAAGCAGTATCCATAGCCCCCAGGACAGAGAGCCCCTCTCAGGGAGTTCTCCCCCCCTTCACCTTTCATAAGGACGTCAGGGTGGGGCCAAGCCAAGCTTGGACATCTGAACTCTGGACAGTGGTTCATTCCCAGCATTCTCCACTCACCAAGCCCACATTGTCGACATTCCCCTTCTCCTCCCCTTCTCCTCTTTCCTCCTGGGCAGAGATATTTGAGGTCACATAGCTTCGCCTTCAGCTGCTGAAGGGTCCCAAGGAAAGGGTAGCGGGAACAATGACTGGAGACCATATGGAAAAACAAAGATCCTTTCCATAGTCTCCCCTGGCTGCTGGGGTCCATGTCTGCTGTGTAAAATGCACAGACCTTATATTTATGTAGGATTAAGTTGGCAAATTCAAAGCTGTTCAATTCCTACGGCTCACCTTTTTTTTTTTTTTTTTTTTTTTTTTTTTTTTTTGGAGAGCGAGACGGAGAGAGAGACAGAGAGAGAGGGAGAGGAAGACAGATAGAGATGGGTGTGCCAGCAGCCTCTCAGCTGCTGCGAACGAAATCCAGATGCATGCGCCCCCTTGTGGTCAAGTGCGGCATTGCACTCTTGCATCACTGTATAAACATGGGACCTGGAGATTGGAACCGGCGTTCTTAGGCTTAGGAGGCAGGCGCCTTAACCGCTAAGCCATCTCTCCAGCTCCAGCTCACCTTTTTATTAGAGAAGCTGGACTATTTGCTGCTGCACTGTTGATAGGTCAAGAGAGTTCATGGTCGTGCCTCTAATGCTCTGCCAAACAAACAGGTATTTAATTATTCCAACTGAAAGAAATTCTGCAACCTCAGTAACATAACCCAGTATTCAACTTTTTTTTTTTTTTTTTTTTCGGGGTTGGGTTTCACTCTAGCTCAGGCTGACCTGGAATTTATTATGTAGTCTCAAAGTGGCCCTGAACTCACGGTGATCCTCCTACCTCTGCCTCCTGAGCCGGCACAGTATTCAACTTTTATGTAAAAGAAAAAAAAAAGGACCATTTGTGCTGGCACACGCCTTTAATCCCAGCACTCAGGAGGCAGAGGTAGGAGGATTGCCCTGAGTTCAAGGCCACCCTGACACTACATAGTGAATTCAAAGTCAGCCTGAGCTACAGTGAGACTCTACTTTGAAAAAATAAATAAATAGTCCCTCTTGGATTTAATCTGAACCTATGAAACAAGAATTTGTCTGGTTTCCAATAAATAAAGAAGGCAGTGGGGCTGAGAGGTGGCTTAGTGGTTAAGTGCTTGCCTGTAAAGCCTAAGGACCCTGGTTTGAGGCTTGATTCCCAGTACCCACGTAAGTCAGATGCACAAAGTGGCACATGTGTCTGGAGTTCATTCGCAGTGGCTAGGAGCCCTGGCGCTCTCTCTCTCTCTCTCTCTTTCTCTGTCTCTAATAAGTTAAGAAATAAAAAAGAAAGAAGGCAATGATGTCTATTTTCAACCACTGGACTTAGAGGTGCTCGTTAAACCTCTGTGGCTTTAATGTCAAAGGAAATCCCACGCCAGTTCTTTCATCTTCCACTCACGTTCAGCATCCGATTCTTCAATGACTCCTGGGGCTCGGGCCTCTCCTTTCATGGCCTCCAAAGCAGACCAGAGGCTGGTGAAGAACTTTCTCTACACAGAATTATCAAAAATAAGATCAACATAGCTTCCCTTCATCCATCATTCTTTCCCTCCCTCCTTTCCTTCTTCTTCTTCTTCTTCTTCTTTTTTTTTTTTTTTTTTTTTTGGTTGTTGTTGTTGTTGTTGATTTTTCGAGGTAGGGTTTCACTGTAGCCCAGGCTGACCTGGAATTCACTATGTAGTCTCAGAGTGGCCTTGAACTCTTGGTGATCCTCCTGCCTCTGCCTCCCAAGGGCTGAGACTAAAGGCATGCGCCACCACGCCCGGCTCCCCTTTCTTCTTTTTTTTTTTTTATCTTATTATTTTGGAGAGAGACACAGAGAGAGACAGGGAGACATACACACACACACACACACACACACACACACACACACACAGAAAGAGAGAGAGAGAGAGGGAGGGAGGGAGGGAGGAAGACAGATAGAGATGGGTGTGCCAGCAGTCTCTCAGCTGCTGAGAACGAAATCCAGATGTGCGCGCCCCCTTGTGGCCAAGTGAGGCATTGCACCCTTGCGTCACTTTGCATCTGGCTAAACGTGGGACCTGGAGATTGGAACAGCTGGAGATTGGAACCAGTGTTCTGAGGGTTAGGAGGCAGGCGCCTTAACCCCTAAGCCATCTCTCCAGCCCCCCTTTCTTCTTTACTATGCTAGAAATGAAAGTCAGGGCCTCACCCTGCTAGTCAAGGGCTCTACCACAGCTACACCCCCAGCCCCTTATAGCATATTGTTTGGAGACTCTGTCTCACAATGTAGACCAAGCTGGCCTCCAACTAGTGGCAATCCTCTTGCTTCAGCCTGCTGGGTGATTGGGTGGCAAGTGTGTGGCACCATGTCTAGCCCCTGATAGCCTCTTTGGTTTTTTCACATCTCTCACATTGGGAACTGCTTGTCCAATTCATCTTTAACCTCTGTGTATATAAACGCAGCTATATAAAGCGAAGATTTTCTCCCTTCTGACATACATAAATATGAGAGTGAGTAATGCTGTCCCTTCTGGTCGCCAAGCAGTTCCGGTATTTATATTGATTTTAGCTCATGATGCTTACAGAGATTTAATTTTTTTTTTTTTTGAGGTAGGGTCTCACTCTGGCCCAGGCTGACCTGGAATTAACTATGTAGTCTCAGGGTAGCCTTGAACTCACAGCGATCCTCCTACCTCCGCCTCCCGAGTGCTGGGATTAAAGGCGTGCGCCACCACTCCCAGCGATTTAATATTCTTAAAGATCAAATGCTCATGTTAATTTGGGAGATGATGGAGATTTGATTTTGTAAGCAGTGCCAAAGTTTTGAGAACTGGTTGCTTCATAGCTCCAGAAAAGCTGCCAGCAATACTTTGGAACAATTTTTCCTTCCTTCCTTCCTTCCTTCCTTCCTTTCTTTCTTTCTTTCTTTCTTATTTCTTATTTCTTTCTCTCTCTCTCTCTCTTTCTTTCCTTCCTTCCTTCTTTCCTTCTTCCTTCCTTCCTTTGCTTTACAGCTCAGAGCAGAGCAGAAAAGGTATTTGTAAATTTCCAAGGGCTTTGTGACTGAGTGAAGTCTCATAAAATATTCAACTAGAGGCTGGAGTGATAGCTTAGTGGTTAAGGTGCTTGCCTAGGAAGCCTAAGGACCCAGTTCAATACCCCAGTACCCACGTAAGCCAGATGTACAATGTGGTGCATGCGTCTGAAGTTCATTTGCAGTAGCTGGAGGCTCTGGTGTACACATTTTCTCTCTCTGCCTACATGAGCTTACATGGCTTACATGGGTCCTGGAAAGTCAAACTGGTATCCTTTGGCTTTGCAGGCATATGCCTTAACCATTAAGCCATCTCTCCAGTCCCCAATAATATATATGTGTATATATGTCTGAATTAAAGGCGTGCACCACCATGCCCGGCAATAAAAATCTTTTAAAAAAACTCAACTAGCCCCGTGTGGTGATGCACACCTTTAATTCAGCACTTGGAAGGTAGAGTTAGGAGGATTGCTGTGAATCCGAGGCCAGCCTGGGACTACATAGTGAATTCCAGGTCAGCCTGGGCCAGAGTGAAACCCTACCTTGAAAAACTTAAAAAAAAAAAAAAACTCAACTAGTCAAAAATAGGAGATTAGAAAAGCACAAAGCCTTAGAATTGATTGGCAAGTAATCCTATTCTTTTTTCCTTCCTTCTCCTTTCTTCCTTTTTTTTTTTTTAATTTTATTTATTTGTAAGAAGAGAGGGAGGGAGGAAGAGAAAAAAAGACAGAGAGAGAGAACACCAAGACCTCTTCGCACTGCAGAGACACTCCAGATGCATGCACCACTTTGTATGCCTGGTTTTACAGGTACTGAGAAATCAAACCCAGGCCTTTGCAAAGCAAGTGTCCTAAACTGCTGAACCATCTCCCCAGACTCTCTCCTCCTCCTCTTCATTCTCCTTTTTTTTTTTTTGTTTATTGTAGTCTCAAAGTGGCCCTGAACTCACGGTGATCCTCCTACCTCTGCCTCCTGAGCCGGCACAGTATTCAACTTTTATGTAAAAGAAAAAAAAAAGGACCATTTGTGCTGGCACACGCCTTTAATCCCAGCACTCAGGAGGCAGAGGTAGGAGGATTGCCCTGAGTTCAAGGCCACCCTGACACTACATAGTGAATTCAAAGTCAGCCTGAGCTACAGTGAGACTCTACTTTGAAAAAATAAATAAATAGTCCCTCTTGGATTTAATCTGAACCTATGAAACAAGAATTTGTCTGGTTTCCAATAAATAAAGAAGGCAGTGGGGCTGGAGAGGTGGCTTAGTGGTTAAGTGCTTGCCTGTAAAGCCTAAGGACCCTGGTTTGAGGCTTGATTCCCCAGTACCCACGTAAGTCAGATGCACAAAGTGGCACATGTGTCTGGAGTTCATTCGCAGTGGCTAGGAGCCCTGGCGCGCCTCTCTCTCTCTCTCTCTCTTTCTCTGTCTCTAATAAGTTAAGAAATAAAAAAGAAAGAAGGCAATGATGTCTATTTTCAACCACTGGACTTAGAGGTGCTCGTTAAACCTCTGCGGCTTTAATGTCAAAGGAAATCCCACGCCAGTTCTTTCATCTTCCACTCACGTTCAGCATCCGATTCTTCAATGACTCCTGGGGCTCGGGCCTCTCCTTTCATGGCCTCCAAAGCAGACCAGAGGCTGGTGAAGAACTTTCTCTACACAGAATTATCAAAAATAAGATCAACATAGCTTCCCTTCATCCATCATTCTTTCCCTCCCTCCTTTCCTTCTTCTTCTTCTTCTTCTTCTTTTTTTTTTTTTTTGGTTGTTGTTGTTGTTGTTGATTTTTCGAGGTAGGGTTTCACTGTAGCCCAGGCTGACCTGGAATTCACTATGTAGTCTCAGAGTGGCCTTGAACTCTTGGTGATCCTCCTGCCTCTGCCTCCCAAGGGCTGAGACTAAAGGCATGCGCCACCACGCCCGGCTCCCCTTTCTTCTTCTTTTTTTTTTTATCTTATTATTTTGGAGAGAGACACAGAGAGAGACAGGGAGACATACACACACACACACACACACACACACACACACACACAGAAAGAGAGAGAGAGAGGGAGGGAGGGAGGGAGGAAGACAGATAGAGATGGGTGTGCCAGCAGTCTCTCAGCTGCTGAGAACGAAATCCAGATGTGCGCGCCCCCTTGTGGCCAAGTGAGGCATTGCACCCTTGCGTCACTTTGCATCTGGCTAAACGTGGGACCTGGAGATTGGAACAGCTGGAGATTGGAACCAGTGTTCTGAGGGTTAGGAGGCAGGCGCCTTAACCCCTAAGCCATCTCTCCAGCCCCCCTTTCTTCTTTACTATGCTAGAAATGAAAGTCAGGGCCTCACCCTGCTAGTCAAGGGCTCTACCACAGCTACACCCCCAGCCCCTTATAGCATATTGTTTGGAGACTCTGTCTCACAATGTAGACCAAGCTGGCCTCCAACTAGTGGCAATCCTCTTGCTTCAGCCTGCTGGGTGATTGGGTGGCAAGTGTGTGGCACCATGTCTAGCCCCTGATAGCCTCTTTGGGTTTTTTCACATCTCTCACATTGGGAACTGCTTGTCCAATTCATCTTTAACCTCTGTGTATATAAACGCAGCTATATAAAGCGAAGATTTTCTCCCTTCTGACATACATAAATATGAGAGTGAGTAATGCTGTCCCTTCTGGTCGCCAAGCAGTTCCGGTATTTATATTGATTTTAGCTCATGATGCTTACAGAGATTTAATTTTTTTTTTTTTTTTTGAGGTAGGGTCTCACTCTGGCCCAGGCTGACCTGGAATTAACTATGTAGTCTCAGGGTAGCCTTGAACTCACAGCGATCCTCCTACCTCCGCCTCCCGAGTGCTGGGATTAAAGGCGTGCGCCACCACTCCCAGCGATTTAATATTCTTAAAGATCAAATGCTCATGTTAATTTGGGAGATGATGGAGATTTGATTTTGTAAGCAGTGCCAAAGTTTTGAGAACTGGTTGCTTCATAGCTCCAGAAAAGCTGCCAGCAATACTTTGGAACAATTTTTCCTTCCTTCCTTCCTTCCTTCCTTTCTTTCTTTCTTTCTTTCTTATTTCTTATTTCTTTCTCTCTCTCTCTCTCTTTCTTTCCTTCCTTCCTTCTTTCCTTCTTCCTTCCTTCCTTTGCTTTACAGCTCAGAGCAGAGCAGAAAAGGTATTTGTAAATTTCCAAGGGCTTTGTGACTGAGTGAAGTCTCATAAAATATTCAACTAGAGGCTGGAGTGATAGCTTAGTGGTTAAGGTGCTTGCCTAGGAAGCCTAAGGACCCAGTTCAATACCCCAGTACCCACGTAAGCCAGATGTACAATGTGGTGCATGCGTCTGAAGTTCATTTGCAGTAGCTGGAGGCTCTGGTGTACACATTTTTCTCTCTCTGCCTACATGAGCTTACATGGCTTACATGGGTCCTGGAAAGTCAAACTGGTATCCTTTGGCTTTGCAGGCATATGCCTTAACCATTAAGCCATCTCTCCAGTCCCCAATAATATATATGTGTATATATGTCTGAATTAAAGGCGTGCACCACCATGCCCGGCAATAAAAATCTTTTTAAAAAAAAACTCAACTAGCCCCGTGTGGTGATGCACACCTTTAATTCAGCACTTGGAAGGTAGAGTTAGGAGGATTGCTGTGAATCCGAGGCCAGCCTGGGACTACATAGTGAATTCCAGGTCAGCCTGGGCCAGAGTGAAACCCTACCTTGAAAAACTTAAAAAAAAAAAAAAAACTCAACTAGTCAAAAATAGGAGAGGGATTAGAAAAGCACAAAGCCTTAGAATTGATTGGCAAGTAATCCTATTCTTTTTCCTTCCTTCTCCTTTCTTCCTTTTCTTTTTTTTTTAATTTTATTTATTTGTAAGAAGAGAGGGAGGGAGGAAGAGAAAAAGACAGAGAGAGAGAACACCAAGACCTCTTCGCACTGCAGAGACACTCCAGATGCATGCACCACTTTGTATGCCTGGTTTTACAGGTACTGAGAAATCAAACCCAGGCCTTTGCAAAGCAAGTGTCCTAAACTGCTGAACCATCTCCCCAGACTCTCTCCTCCTCCTCTTCATTCTCTTTTTTTTTTTTTTTTTATTTTTTTTTTTTTTTCTTTTTTTTTTTTTTTTTTTTTTTTTTTGGTTTTGTGAGGTAGGGTCTCACTCTAGCTCAGGCTGACCTGGAATTAACTATGTAGTCTCAGGGTGGCCTCGAACTCTCGGCGATCCTCCTACCTCTGCCTCCCAAGTGCTGGGATTAAAGGCGTGCGCCACCACGCCCGGCCTTCTTTTTTTTATTATTTTATTTATTTATTTTATTTGAGAGAGCTAGAGAGAGAGAGAGAGAATGGGTGAGCCAGCAGCCTCTCAGCTGCTGTGAATGAACTCCAGACGTGTGCGCCCCTTTGTGGGCAGGTGTGGCATTGCACCCTTGTGTCACTTTGTGTCTGGCTGAACGTGGGACCTGGAGAATCAAACTGGCATTCTTTGGCTTAGCAGGTAGTTGCCTTAACTGCTAAGCCTTCTCTCCAGCCCTTGTTTGTTTATTTTTTGAGGCAGAGTCTCACTCTCTAGCCCAGGCTGACCTGGAATCTACCACACAGTCTCAGGATGTCCTTGAACTCACAGAGATCCACCTACCTTTACCTCTGAAGTGCTGGAATTAAAGGTGTGTGCCACCATGCCCAGCTCTCCTTTTTCTTTCTTCTTTTCTCCTCCTTCTCTTTCTTTTCCTCCTTCTTTTCTTTGGGTGGGGGATGGGGAGAGGGTGTGAGAGAGAGAGAGAGAGAGAGAGAGAGAGGAAGACTGATAGAGAATGGGCATGCCAGCAGCCTCTCAGCCGCTGTGAACGAATTCCAGACGCATGCACCCCCTTGTGGGCAATTGCGGCATTGCGCCCTTGTGTCACTGTGTCTGGCTAAACGTGGGACCTGGAGATTGGAACCGGCGCTCTTAGGCTTAGCGGGCAGGCGCCTTAATCACTAAGCCATCTCTCCAGCCCATCTTTCTTGGTTTATTTATTTATTTATTTATTTTAAAATTTTTACTTATTTATTTGCCAGCAGAGAGTGAGAGAGCCATTTCTCCAGCCCACTTCTTGTTTTTTTTGTTTTTTTTTTTTTGTGGGTTTTTTTTGGTGTTTCAAGGTAGGGTCTCACTCTTGCCCAGGCTGACCTGAAATTAACTATGTAGTCTCAGAATGGCCTTGAACTCACGGCAATCCTCCTACCTCTGCCTCCAGAGTGCTGGGATTAAAGGCGTGTACCACCACACCGGGCCCCTTCTTGTTTTTTTAAACATTTCTTTTTTCTGTTTTATTTTTAGAGACAGAGACAGACACAGAGGGAGAGAGAACGTGGGACCTGGAGAATCAAACTGGCATTCTTTGGCTTAGCAGGTAGTTGCCAGGGCCTCAGCCACTGCAATTGAATTCCAGATCCTTACACTATCTAGTGGGCATGTGCAACCTTGCACTTGCCTCAGCTTTGTTTGTCTGGCTTACATGGGATCTGGAGAGTTGAACATGGGTTCTTAGGCTTCACAGGCAAGCACTTGACTGCTAAGCCCCCTCTTCCTCCTCCTCCTACTTCTTTTATTTTATTTTATTTTTTTTTCCGAGGTAGGGTCTCAATCTAGCTCAGACTGACCTGGAATTCACTATGTAGTCTCAGGATGGCCTCTACCTCTGCCTCCCTATGACTGTGCACCACCACACCTAGCTCTCCTTCTTGTTTTGAGACTATCTCCTGTATCCAGACTGGACTCCAACTCAATATGTAGCCAAGGAAGACCTTGAACCCCTGGTTCTATCTCCCAAGAGCTCAGTCTCTCTCTCTCTCTCTCTTTTTATTTATTTTATTTTATTTTTTTATTTTGCTTGTTTGTTTTGGTTTTTCGAGGTAGGGTCTCATCCTAGCCTAGGTTGACCTGGAATTCACTATATATTCTCAGGGTGGCCTTAAATCTATAGCAATCCTATTTTTGCCTCCCAAGTGATGAGGTTAAAGGTATGTACCACCATGCCCAGCTTTAACTATTCTGTTTTTATTTTTTGTTTTGTTTTGTTTTGGTTTGGTTTTTGGTTTTTCGAGATAGGGTCTCACTCTAGCCCAGGCTGACCTAGAATTCACTATGTAGTCTTATTGTGGCTTTGAACTCACAGCAGTCCTCCTACCTCTGACTCCTGAGTGCTGGGATTAAAGGCGTGCACCACCTTGCCCGGCCCAGCTTATCTTTTAATTTTTATTTATTTGCAAGGACAGAAAGAATGGGCACACCAAGGCCTCTCACCACTGCAAACGAACTCTAGATGAATGTGCCACTTTGTGCATCTGATCTTACTTGGGTACTGGGGAATCAAAACCAGGTGGTCAGGCTTTGCAAACAAGCACCTTTAACTGCTGGGCCATCTTCCCAGCTCCATTAATAAAAAGCTTGTATTGGGTCAGGGTCAGGACGAAACATGCTACATACATTATTTCATTTTGGCTCCTCAGAGAAACAGAAGATCCTTGTCAGATAAGACACTAGCAGGGCATGATGGTGTACCCTGAATCCCAACTCTTGGGAGGTAGAAGCAGGAGGACCAGGAGTTCAAGGTCATGCTTGTTTACATGGCAAGTTCAAGGCCCGGTTAATGTGGGCTACATGAAACCCTGTCTCAAAAACAAATATAAAGCACGCCTTTAATCACAGCACTTCGGAGGCAGAGATAGGAAGATCTCTGTAAGTTCCAGGCCACCCTGAGACTACATAGTGAATTCAAGGTCAGCCTGTACTAGAGCGAGACCCTACTGTGGAAACCAAAATATGGGGTGTGTGTGTGTGTGTGTGTGTGTGTGTGTGTGTGTGTGTGTCTGGAGAGAAGACTTAGCAGTTAAGGCTCTTGCCTGTGAAGCCTAATGACCCAGGTTCGATTCCCTAATACCCATGTAAGCCAGATGCACAAAGTGGCACATGCTTTTGAAGATTGTTTACAGTGAATAGCGGCCCTGTCATGCCCATTTCTCTGTCTGTCTCTATTCTATCTCTGTCTCACACACAAATAAATAAGTAAATATTTTAAAATTAAATATATAAAACATATACTTACAGGGCTGGAGAGATGGCTCAGTGGTTAACAGCACTTGCTTGCAAAGCCTGATGGCTTGGATTCAATTCCCCAGTACTTACATAAAGCCAGACGCACAAAGTAACACATGCATCTGGAGTGTTTGCAGTGGCAGGAGGCCCTGGTGCACCCATTCTCTCTCTCTCCTTTTGAATAAACAAGAAGCAAACATCCACTCCTCTCTGAAAATTTATATGCAATGGAAGAGGTAGAGACATTAAAAAATATATAAAAGGAGCTGGAGAGATGGCTTAGCAATTAAGGCGCTTGCCTGTAAAGCCAAAGAAAGCAGTTCCATTCCCCAGGACCCACGTAAGCCAGATGCACAAGGTGGTGCATGCATCTGGAGTTCTTCTGCAGTAGCCAAAGGCCCTAGCATGCTCATTCCGTCTGTCTGTCTGTCTAGCTAGCTATCTGCCTCTTTCTCTCTTTCAAATAAATAAAAATACAATTTTAAAAAGTTTTAAGCCAGGCGTGGTGGCACACGCCTTTAATCCCAGCACTCAGGAGGCAGAGGTAGGAGGATCGCCATGAGTTCGAGGCCACCCTGAGTCTACATAGTTAATTCCATTATTTCATTTTGGGCCAGAGTAAGACCCTACCTCGAAAAACCAATAAAAAAAAAAAAAGTTTTAAAAAGAAAGACACTGTAAGCTGGGTGTGGTGGCGCACGCCTTTAA
Source organism: Orientallactaga sibirica (assembly GCA_036365145.1). Taxonomy (NCBI): domain Eukaryota; kingdom Metazoa; phylum Chordata; class Mammalia; order Rodentia; family Dipodidae; genus Orientallactaga; species Orientallactaga sibirica. Next base: position 8,180,283 of record JAEOAD010000013.1, read on the forward strand.
TCCCAGCACTCGGTAGGCAGAGGTAGGAGGATCACCGTGAGTTTGAGGCCACCCTGAGACTACATAGTGAATTCCAGGTCAGCCTGAGCTAGAGTGAGTCCCTACCTTGAATACTAACCCTTGCCACTGAATAACTTATACACCTAAAAAAAAAAAGAAAGTTGAAAAGAAAGTAAATTCCCCCAGCTTTCTAGTTTGGGTCATAAAACCAAAGAAGGGTAGTGTAGCAGAAGCAGGCGTGTGTTTCATTCAACAAGAGGGCAGAGAAAACCGCAACTGTGGAGCTTATTAAGTAAGTGGGAAAGTATTAGTTCTGCTCTTCTGGAGCCACAAAGTATCGAAACTTGTGGTGGAGTGAGGAGGGCTGTCCATTCCTGTTTCTGTTTTGGTTCCAGGGAAGTAGGGTTTCCATTGCATGGGATGCAACTGGATATTTCCCCCCTGCTCCAGGGCTGGACCTGGCAGTTGTTTCCTGGCACTCGCAAGAGCTGCGAGTCCCAGCAGCAAGGTCAAATCCATTTTTGGAGCCAAATGGCAGCATTCCTTTATAGTTAGTTAACTTCACCGCCTCCAAGGTAACTCTTGCCTGTCTAGAGTGACATCTAATGGCAACAAAAGGGATTTGTCCAACTTTCCATCCATGTTTTGCTTTTATTTTCTTTTATTTTTTTATTTATTTATTTAATCATTTATTTTTGTGATTTTGGGTTTTTGTTTGTTTATCAAGGTAGGGTTTCACTCTAGCCCAGGCTGACCTGGAATTCACTATGTAGTCTCAGGCTGGCCTCGAACTCACAGCGATCCTCCTATCTTTGCTAAGACATCATTTTGATAAAAGAGAAAGAAACAGGGCTGGAGAGATGGCTTAGCGGTTAAATGCTTGCCTATGGAGCCTAAGGACCCCGGTTCGAGGCTCGATTCTCCAGGACCCACGTAAGCCAGATGCACAAGGGGGTGCATGCATCTGGAGTTCGTTTGCAGTGGCTGGAGGCCCTGGCACACCCATTCTCTCCCTCTCTCTCTCTCTCTCTCTACCTGCCTATTTCTGTATCTCTCTCTCTCAAATAAATAAATAAATAATAAAATATTTAAAAAAAAGAGAAAGAAACAAAGACTATTAAAGCCCTTAGAGTTTGAGACCAACTTGGGCAACATAGCAAGACACCATGAAAAGAGAAAGAGAAACAAAGCGAGGCCATTAGAGCCCTTAGGCCTTAGACTTTTCCTGGCCCCAAGTTAGTGCTCAGTACCCACTAAGTATAGTGTGTGTGTGCAGCGTGGTGTTGTAGAGTGTGGCGAGGTGGGGTGTGGTGGTACCCCATACACTCACCAGCAGCAGGGGCCGCTAGCCTACTGTGACCCGAGCAGAACATCGGGCTTTCCTGCTCCGTCCATTGCTCTTCTGCCTGGTCTTGTTTTGGACTGGAGTCTCTTTACTGATTCCAGAGCTTGTGGGGCTCCAAGGATTCTAGGGTCCCAGCTCCCTTGTGAGACTATGGTTACACCCATCTGTTTACATGGGATCTGGAGATTTGGACTCCAGTGGTCTCAGGCCCTCTCATGCATGTGCAGGAAGTTCACTGAACTGCTGAGCCATCTCTTCAGCCCTAGCCTTGGATTTAAATTCTGCTACCTCTGTCTCCTAAATAGCTGGGATTACGGGCTTCTGCCACCACACCCAGTTCCTATTTATTTGTCTATGTGAGTGTCTGTGCAAGTGCAAGCTCCCTTCTTATTATATGGACAGCTAGGAAATTGAACCAGGGCCAGTAGGCTTTGCATTAGGAAATTATTAATTTGACTGGGTTAATCATTATACCATATATAATTCTAATAAGATGTAATCTGTTTTAAGAATTTATTTATTTATTTATTTATTTATTTATTTATTTATTTAACAGAGAGAGAGAGAATAGGCGCCCCAGGGCTTCCAGCCACTGCAGATGAACTCCAGACACATGTGCCCCCTTGTGCATCTGGCTAACGTGGATCCTGGGGAATCGTGCCTGGGTCCTTTAGCTTTGCATTTAACTGCCTTAACCACTAAGCCATCCTTCGAGCCCAGATGTAATCCTTAATTGTTAAAAAAAAAAAAAAAAAAAAAAAAAAAACTTGAGAGAGGGCTGGAAAGATGGCTTAGTGGTTAAGGTGTTTGTCTGCGAAGCCAAAGGACCCAGGTTTAATTCCCTAGGACCCATGTAAGTCAGATGAACAAGGTGGTGCATGTGTCTGGAGTTCATTCACAGCAGCTGAAGGCCCATTCTCTCTCTCTCTCAAATAAATAACAAAAAAAAAAATTAAGAAAAAAAACTTAGGAGACTGAGGGAGGATTGCTGTTAGTTTGAGGCTAGCTTGGTATATAGACTGAGTTTCAGACCAGCCTGGGCTAGTGTGAGACCCTGCCTGAGAAAAACACAAAACAGGGCTGGAGAGATGGCACTTACCTGTGAAACCTAAAGAACCAGGTTCAATTCCCCAGTACCCATATAAGCCAGATGGTAAGCACAAGGTGGTACATGTGTCTGTACTTTGTTTGCAGTGGCTAAAGGCCCTGATGCATCCATTTTTTCTTTCTCTTATAAATAAATAAATGAAAAGAAAAAAATCCCCAGCACTTGGGAGGCAGAGGTAGGAGGATTGCTGTGAGTTCGAGGCCACCCTGAGAATACATAGTGAATTCCAGGTCAGGCTGGGCTAGTGTGAGACCCTACCTCGAAAAGAAAGAAAGAAAGAAAGAAAGAAAGAAAGAAAGAAAGAAAGAAAGAAAGAAAGAAAAAAAAAAAAAAAAAGGGCTTGAGATTTGGCTTAGTGGTTAAGTTGCTTGCCTGCGAAGCCTAAGGACCCATGTTCAACTCCCCAGGTCCCATTTAAGCCAGATGGACAAGGTGACAAAAGTGCACAAGGTTGCACATGCACACAAGGTGGCACATGTGTCTGGAGTTCGATTGCAGTGGCTGGAGGCCCTGGCGCACCAGTTCTCTCTTTCTCTCTCTCTCTCATTCGCTCTCTCTCATAAAAAAATTTACAAAAACAACAACAAGAAAACAAGCCTAAACCCTGGTGTGAAGCACTGGGGAGGCAGAGGTGGGAGGATTGCTGTGAGTTTAAGGCTAACCTGGAACTACAAATAAGTTCCAGGTAAGCTTGGGCTAGAGTGAGAACCTACCTTGAAAATAACAAAACAAAACAAAACAAAACAAAACAAAAAAAAAAACTATTTTAATGTTAGGCATCAAATCCAGGTCATGTACATGCTAGGCAAGTGCTCTGCCACTTAAGTATATACATCAGAGGCAGCCTTCAATGCTTGAGAGGAGTGTACGACCTTGGCTTACAATTTAAGCAAAGGAAGTTGTGTTTTTTTTTTTTTTTTTTTTTTTTTTTTTTTTTTTTTTTTTGGTTTTCCAAGGTAGGATCTCACTTTAGTTCAGGCTAACCTGGAATTCACTATGTAGTCTCAGGGTGGCCTCGAACTCACAGTGATCCTCCTACTTCTGCCTCCCCAGTGCTAGGAGTAAATTTTCTTTTCTTTTCTTTTGTTTTGTTTTGTTTTTTTGTTTTGTTTTGTTTTGCAAGGTAGGGTCTCACTCTGGTCCTGGAATTAACTATGTAGTCTCAGGGTGGCCTCGAACTCTCGGCGATCCTCCTACCTCTGCCTTCCGAGTGCTGGGATTAAAGGCGTGAGCCACCACGCCCGGCTAGGAGTAAATTTTCAAATGACCAATTGTCAACTGTCACTGGCTGGTTCTCCAAAGCAATGCCCAGTTCCTACCTGTAGGTGGCAGCAGTATCATTCATAGAAAACAAAACCAGAAATTTTCTGCTGTCTAAAAATAACTGCCAATGCCCTTGGGGGAGGGACTTTCCATGATAAATTTACATTCGGAAGTGACTGACGTGGTCAGTTTGCCATTAGCAAGTTTTGCTAGCTTCAACAGGTTTTTATACAGAATGTGACTTCCACTTACCCACAATTGCACCATTTCAACACAACTGATATTTTTAGATGTTCTCTTCCAAATCTGGCCCATACACATGTACTTTTACAAAAACATGCTCAATCTTTTTTTTTTTGGTTTTGGTTTTTCAAGGTAGGGTCTCACTCTAGCCCAGGCTGACCTGGAATTCACTATATAGTCTTAGGGTGTCCTCGAACTCATGGTAATCCTCCTACCTCTGCCTCCCGAGTGCTGGGATTAAAGGTGTGCACCACCATGCCTGGCTAGGAGTCTTTAAAAAAATATATATATGTATATGTATATGTATATGTATATATTATTATTTACTTATTTATTTGAGAGAAAGAGAGAGGGAGAGAGAGAATGAGTGTGCCAGAGCCTCCAGACACTGCAAATGAACTCTAGATGCATGCACCCCCTTGTGCATCTGGCTTACGTGGTTCCTGGGGAATCGAACTGGGATCCTTTACAGGCAAATGCCTTAACCGCTAAGCCATCTCTCCAGCCTCTAGGAATTTTTTTTTTTTTTTTTTTTGGTTTTCATATGTATATAGTTCTCAACTGAGGTAGGGTCTCACTCTGGCCCAGGCTGACCTGGAATTAACTATGTAGTCTCAGGGTGGCCTGACTTCTCCAGCTACTCGGCGATCCTCCTACCTCTGCCTCCCATGCTCAAGTGCTGGGATTAAAGGCGTGTCCTCGCCACCACGCCTGGCCTCTAGGAATCTTTATATAAAAAATATTTTATTTTGAGCTGGGCGTGGTGGCAGAGCCCCAGACACGCAAATTTAATCCCAGCACTCCTGGGAATCGAACTGGGATCCTTTACAGGAGGCAGCCTCTAGGGTAGGAGGATGGCCCAGGCTGACCTGGAATTAACTATGAGTCTCAGGGTGGCCTTGAACCCTCGGCAATCCTCCTACCTCTGCCTCCCGAGTGCTGGGATTCCAGGTCGCCACCACGCCTGGCCTCAGGAATCTTTAAAAATATTTTATTTTGTGACACTCGGGACAGAGGTAGAAAGAAAAACTGAAAAAAAAAAAAAAATTTATTTTTATTTATTTTTATTTATTTTTTTATTTATTTATTTTTTTTTTTGTTTTCTGAAGTAGGGTCTCACTCTAGCCCAGGCTGACTTGGAATTCACTAAGTAGTCTCAGGGTGGCCTTGAACTCACGGTGATCCTCCTACCTCTGCCTCCTGAGTGCTGGGATTAAAGGCATGTGCCACCACATCCAGCTATTTTTATTTATTTGAGAGAGAGAAAGAGGCAGAGAGAGAGAGAATGGGCATGCCAGGGCCTCTAGCCACTGCAAACAAACTCCAGATGCATGCACCACCATGTGCATCTGGTTTATGTGGGTTCTAGGGAATGGAACCTGGGTCCTTATGCACCACCACTGCCTAGCTGTATTTTTTTTTTAATTTGTTTTTGGTAGATTCTCACTCTAGGGCCAAGCTGGCCTGGAATTCACTCAGGCTGTCTATCTCTGCCTCCCTAGTGCTGGATTAAAGGTGTGCGCCACCACACATGACTTTGTTTTCATTTTTATTTTATTTATTTTTATTTATTTATTAGGGACAGAGAGAGAGAGAGAGAGAGAGAGAGAGAGAATGGGCGCACCAGGGCCTCTAGCCACTGCAAATGAACTCCAGACGCATGTGCCACCATGTGCCTCTGGCTTACGTGGAACCTGGAGAATTGAACCTGGGTCCTTAGGCTTCTCAGGCAAGCGCCTTAACCCTTAAGCCATCTCTCCAGCTCCTGTTTTTATGTTTTTGATACAGGGTTTCATGTTGTTCAGACTGGCTGCAAACTTCTGTGTAGTGGAAAATGACCTTGAACTCCTGAAGTGGCTGAGATTGTCTATGGCTCTGAAGTTCTGGGATTACAGATGTGCAAGGCCATACCCAGCTGAAACAGGAATTTTGAAGAAAAACGTACTTGGGAATCTAAATATAGGGGAGAAGGCCAATGGAGTGGAGGAAATTGCATGAGCAAAGATATGGCCATTCAACAGATCATGACACCTTCCGGAAACCACAAGTGGCTCAACATTCGTGGCTTTTGTATTGGCTGGCAAGTGAGAGAGCAGGGCTGACAGGCAGGGGCTGATCTTGGAGGATCTCACATCAGACCTGAGACATCGGATAGATGATAAAATATCGTAGTTCTAATAGATTTTCCACTCTGCAGACACAGTGATAAAGTATGCTGAAGATGGAAATCAGACTATGGCCCCAACCCTGATTAAAATGGAGTCCCATGAGCTTCTCCAACTGCCTTAACCACATGCTTTTTAAATTTTTTATTTTTAAAAAATTGTCAAGGTAGGGTTTCACTCTAGTCCAGGCTGATGACCTGGAATTCACTATGTAATCTCAGGGTGGCCTCGAACTCACGGTGATCCTCCTCACCTCTGCCTCCCCAGTGCTGGGATTAAAGGCATGTACCACCATGCCCGGCCACATGCTTCTTTGTTCTAGAATATTCTCTCATGTCAAGCTAACCATGGTTCTGATCTAAACTTCACCCCTTTGTCCTTCCTTGGTTTTGGAAGAAATCAGTTTTCCTGTTGTGTTGTGTCATATTCTTAGAGGTATGCCTTCTACTTCCAGTGTCAAACTCTGGGTAGAACAGAACAGAGTTCAGTTAATGTTGGTGGAGAATGAATGCATTGAGGTTTTCAGCATATTGTGCATTTCCACTTGTGTGTCTCCCAGGGTATTGAATTATACATTTCAAAAACTGGATCAGGGCTGGACAGATGGTTTAGCAGTTAAGGCGCCTGCCTGCTAAGCCTAAGAACACACAATCAATTCTCTAGGTCCCACATTTAGCCAGATGCAAAGTGATGCAAGGGTGCAATGCTGCACTTGCCCACGAGGGGGCGCATGCACCTGGAGTTCGTTCACAGCGCTGAGCGGCCACTGGCACACCCATTCTCTATCTGTCTCTCTCTCTCTCTCACTCTCTCCAAAAAAAAAAAAAAAAAAAAAAAGCTAGGCATGGTGGTGCACGCCTTAATTCTAGCACTCGGGAGGTAGAGGTAGGAGGATCACCAAGAGTTTAAGGCCACCCTGAGACTACATAGTTAATTCCAGGTCAGCCTGGGCCAGAGTGAAACCCTACCTCAAAAAACCAAAAACTGGGTCAAGGCTGGAGAGATGGTTCAGCTGTTAAGGCAATTGACTGAGTTTGACTCTCTAGTACCCATGTGGAACCAGATGCACAAAATGGAGAATGTATCTGGAGTTCATTTTCAATGGCTAGAGGCCCTGGCGTACCCATTCTCCTTCTCTCTCTTGCAAATAAATAAATAAAATTAAAAAACAAAACAAAACTGGGAGCCGGGCGTGGTGGTGCACGCCTTTAATCCCAGCACTTGGGAGGCAGAGGTAGGAGGATCGCTGTGAGTTCGAGGCCACCCTGAGACTACATAGTTAATTCCAGGTCAGCCTGGGGCCAGAGTGAGACCCTACCTCGAAAAAAAAAAAAAAAACTGGGTTAGGGGCTGGAGGGATGGCTTAGCAGTAAAGGCATTTACCTGAGAAGCTAAAGGACCCACATTAGCCAGATGCACAAGGGGGCACATATGTCTAGAGTTTGTTTGCAGTGACTGGAGGCCCTGGCGCACCCATTCTCTCTCTCTCTCCCTCTTTCTCTTTCAAATAAATTTAAAAAAGAAACGGGCATGGTGGTGCACGCCTTTAATCCCAGCACCTGGGAGGCAGAGGTAGGAGGATCACCGTGAGTTCGAGGCCACCCTGAGACTACATAGTGAATTCCAGGTCAGCCTGGGCTAGAGTGAGACCCTACCTCAAAAAAAAAAAAAAATTAAAAAAAGAAAAAAAAAGTTGTGTGCTATCTCGCCTGGCTTGAATTTGGTGGTGGTACCTGCCTTTAATCCTAGCACTTGGGAGGCAGAGGTAGAGGATTGCCATGAGTTCGAGACCATCCTGAGACTACATAGTGAATTCCAGGTCAGCCTGGGCTAGAGTGAGACCCTACCTCAAAAAAATAAAAATAAAAAATAAGCCGGGCGTGGTGGCGCATGCCTTTAATCCCAGTACTCGGGAGGCAGAGGTAGGAGGATTGCCGTGAGTTCAAGGCCACCCTGAGATTGCATAGTTAATTCCAGGTCAGCCTGGGCCAGAGTGAGACCCTACCTCGAAAAACCAAAAAATAAATAAATAAATAAATAAATAAATAAAATAAAGATAAAGAAAAGAAAAAAAGAAAAAGAGGCAGATATATAAATTTATACAGACAGAGAGGAGAGAGAGAAAGAATGGGCATTCCAGGGCCTCCAGCCATTGCAAATGAACTCCAGACACATGTGCCACCTTGTGCATTTGGTTGACATGGGTTCTGTGAAATCAAACCTGGGTCCTTTGTCTTTTCAGGCAAGTGCCTTTAACCATCTCTCCATCTCTCCAGCCCTAAGTGACCAATTTCTGTGTTGTTTTCCTCAATTTTCAAGTTACTCAAAACGAAGAACTACCACTCTTTCCCCTTCCCCTTCTTTGTGTTGAACAGCTAAGTTCTCCATTTCTGTTTTTTTCTTTATTTTTTTTTTGAGAGAGAGAAAAAAAAAATGGGCATGCCAGGGCCTCCAACCATTGCAAACAAATTCCAGAGGCTTGTGCGTCCTTGTGCATTTCTATTTTCTTCTGGCCACCATTCTAGAACAAGGTGTCATAGCTGGGAAGAAATGTTTTAATATTTTAATATTTATTTATTTGAGAGAGAGAGAGAGAGCAGATAGAGATAGAAAGAATAAGAGAATGGGTGCGCCAGGGCCTCCAGCCACTGCAAACAAACTCCAGATGCATGTACCACCTTGTGCAGCTGGCTTACGTGGGTCCTGGGGAATCGAACTGTGGTCCTTTGACTTTGCAGGCAAGTTCCTTAACTGCTAAGCCATTTCTCCAGCCCAAAAATAGTTTTTTTTTTTGGGGGGGGGGCTCAAGGTAGGTTCTTTCTCTAGCTCAGGCTGACTTGGAATTCACTATGTAGTCTCAGGGTGGCCTTGAATTCATGGCAATCCTCCTGCTTCTGCCTCCCAAGTGCTGGGATTAAAGGCGTGTGCCACCACACCCGGCTCTGAAAATAGTTCTTTTTGTTTTTTCAAGGTAGGGTCTCACTCTAGCTCAGGCTGACCTGGAATTCACTATGCACTTTCAGGGTGGCCGTGAACTCAATGGCAATCCTTCTACCCCTGCTTCCCAAGTGCTGGGATTTGAAAATAGGTTTTTAGAGAAACTACAATTTAGTCCCATTATCTCTTTTTAGTTTCTCTTGATCTCTCTCTTTTTTCTTTTATTTTTTTTTTTTTTTTTTTTTTTTTTTTTTTTGCAAGGTAGGGTCTCACTCTGGTCTAGGCTGACCTGGAATTAACTATGTAGTCTCAGGGTGGCCTCAAACTCTCGGCGATCCTCCTACCTCTGCCTCCCAAGCGCTGGGATTAAAGGCGTGCGCCACCACGCCCGGCTTTTCTTTTATTCTTTAAAATATTTTCATTTATTTATTTGCAAGGAGAGAGAAAGAGAGAGAGAATATGGATGTGCCAGGGCTTCTAGCTGCTGCAAATGCATTCCAGATGCATGTACCATTTTGTGCATCTGGCTTTATGTGGGTACTGGGGAATCGAACTTGGGTTGCCCAGGTCATTAGGCTTTGCAGGGAAGTGCCTTGATCACTAAGCCATCTCTCCAGCCCTCGTTTCTTTCTTTCTTTCTTTTTAAAATATTTTAATTTTATTTTTATTTATTTATTTGAAAGCAAAGAGATAGAGATAGAAGAGAGACAGAGAGAATGGTCATACCCAGGCTCCTAGCCACTGCAATGGATCTCCAGATGCTTATGCCCCTTGTGCATCTAGCTTACATGAGTCCTGGGGAATCCAACCTGGGTCCTTTGGCTTCATAGGCAAAAGCCTTAACCATTAAGCCATTCCTCCAGCCCTCCAGCCCTCATTTCTTTCTTTCTTTCTTCCTCTCAAGTACTGAGTTTAACCTGTGCCACTGAACCGGGTTCTGATTCCTCATTTCTTTTTTCCCTCCTTCTCTTCCTCCTTTCCTTCCTTTTTCTCTTCCTCCCTTCCTTTGACAGGTTCTTGCTGTATCACGTTGGCTAGCCTCTCAAACTCTTGATCTTTTTGCTTCTGACTCCCTAGTGCTAGAATCACAGATATGGACCAGCCCACCCAGCTTCTCATTTTCCTATGCTGTAAACTGGGACATTAGTTCTTTGGTGGAGGAACCAAGACTTTAGTAAGCCTCAGGTGGTAAGTAAATGGTCTTTTAAAGAAAAAATTTTTAAATTTTATTTATTTTTGGAGAGAGACACAGAGAGAGACAGGCAGAGAGGGAGAGGGAGAATGGACGTGCCAGCAGCCTCTCAGCTGCTGCGAATGAAATCCAGATATGTGCTCCCCCTTGTGGTCAAGTGCGGCATTGCGCCCTTGCGTCACTGCATCTGGCTAAACGTGGGACCTGGAGATTGGAACCCAGTTCTTAGGCTTAGCAGGCAGGCGCCTTAACTGCTAAGCCATCTCTCCAGCCCTAGATGGTCTTTTTAGTACTGTCACCTCCTGTCAGACATCTTCCTGTCAGAAGCTCAGAAACCTTCCGCATTGCCTAAATGAAGCTTAAGAGGTGCATTCTGGCTTTGCCTCTCATCTCTCCTCCCCCAGTCCTGGGTTCCACCCAACATGAATTAGCAGCAGATTCTATCACTCATCTCCCACTTTCATGTTGCAGTTCAAACCTCATTCTTCCTGACCTCTTCACCACCAAATAATGGCTCCCTTCTCTGTACTTGTTCAGTCATATATGTAGTTCAGGGGCACTTAGGGTCAAGTTCTTTTCTTCCAGACTAGGCACCTGTCTAGATTACAAACTGCTGGAAGCTCAAACATTGTCTGAAACTACTGAAAGCACAGACATTGTCTGGTTCATTTTTTACCCTGCAGAGCACCCACAACTTAGGTAATGTTCAGTCAATACTTGTAGGAAGAATAATTGGTCGTTTCAGTGGGCTTGTTTCCTCTATAGTATCAGAGGTTTGGCTATTCTCAATGCCATTTTGTTGGCTTCCAAAGAGCACATTAACATTAGATGTGTTCTGTTCTCTCCTTTAATTGGAAAGAGCTTTTGGAACTGAGAAACAAGAGTTGCTTCTCCAAACCTCATCACCACTCCCCCATACTCAGCGGCTTCACACAGGCATCTAAGTACTTGGCATTGCATAGAACACGACTTTCTCACGCCTCCATTCTTCTGCACTTTGCACCATTCCCTCTGCCTGAAACTCTGGCTGTTCTGTGGAACTCCTACTCATGCTACTCATGCTCCAAGACTCAGTTCCACATCATCCTCTTTGTGAAGACTTTGATGCAGTGGGCAGAGGAACGAATGATCCTTCCTCCATCTTTTTTGGCTTTCTCAGCATTCCCCAAATAACTATAGTCAGTACTTTAGTGATTACATATATATATATATGAACTTTTTTTTTGTTTGTTTTCGGAAGTAGGGTCTCACTCTTCTCCAGGCTGACCTGGAATTCACTATGTAGTCTCAGGCTGGCCTTGAACTCACGGTGATCCTCCTACTGCTGTCTCCCAAGTGCTGGGATTAAAGGTGTGCGCCACCACGCCTGGCTTCTTTATTTTTCAAATTTTTCCTTTCTCTGTCCCTTCTTCTTTCTCTCCCTCCTTCTTTCTCTCTTTCCTTCCTTCCTTTCTTCCCACATAAATATGTGTGTCCAAGTCAGGGTCTCTTGCTGCTGCAAATTAATGCCACATGCATGTACCACTTTTTGTGTTCAGTTTTATGTGGGTGGCTGGGGAATTGAACATGTGCCAGCAGGCTTTGTAAGCAAGCACTTTTAACTGCTGGGCCATCTCCCCAACCACTCTTCTGCTATTTGTGTAACTTTGAATTGCTTGAAGGTCAAGATTTTTTTGTTGTTGTTGCTTGTTTTATTGAGGTACGTTCTTACTCAAGCCCAGGCTAACCTGGAACTCACTATTTAGTCTTAGGGTGGCTTCAAACACACATTGATCTCCTACCTCTGCCTCCCAAGTGTTGAAATTAAAGGAATGCCCCAAACATCCAGGTTCAGGATTTTTTTAATTTAAAATTTTTAATTTTTAAAAAATTTATTTGTTTTGCTGGGCATGATGGCGCATGCCTTTAATCCCAGCACTCGGGAGGCAGATGTAGGCGGATCGCCATGAGTTCAAGGCCACCCTGAGACTACATAGTGAATTCCAGGTCAGCCTGGGCTAGAGTGAAACCCTACCTTGGAAAAAAAAAGTGTATTTGTTTTTAAATTTTGATTTATTTGAGACAGAAAAAAATTGGGAGGGAGAGAGAGATAGAGGGAGTGAACAGGTATGCCAGGGACTCTAGCCACTGCAAACAAACTCCAGACTCATGTGCCACCTTGTGCATATGGCTTACATGGGACCTGGAGAATCAAACCTGGGTCCTTAAGCTTTGCAGGCAAGCACCTTAACCACTAAACCATCTCTCTAGCCCAAATGCTCCTTATTTTTATGTATTTAGCAGAACTGGGGATGGAACTCAGGGCCTTTGCAAGCACTGCATCACTAATTTACATCCCCAGCCCAAAGGTCAGAGTTTCTGTCAGTCATTTTATCTTATATGCCCAGCACAGTGCTTACATATATATTAGGCATAGTTTCGGTCACTGAACACACGAATCCACGAGTTCGTCTGATACTGCAGACATCTTCCTTTATTTGGAGTGAGCCATACTTGATACCTCTCTTCTCTTTTTTTAAAAAAATATATTTTATTTATTTATTCAAGACAGAGAGAGAAAGAGAGAGAGTGTGAGAGAGAGAATGGGTGCACCAGGGCTTCCAGCCACTGCTAACAAACTCCAGATGCATGTGCCTCCTTGTGCATCTGGCTTACATGGGTCCTTGGGAATTGAATCAGGGTCCTTTAGCTTTGCGGGCAAACACCTTAACCACTAAGCCATCTTCTCCAGCCTTCTTTTTAAAAAATTTTATTTATTTAATTTGTTTAGAGACAGACAAGAGGAGGAGAGAGAGAGAGAGAGAGAGAGAGAGAGAGAATGGGTGCGCCAGGGCCTCCAGCCACTGCAAATAAACTCCAGACGCAAGCGCCACCATGTGCATCTGGCTTATGTGGGGCCTGGAGAATCGAACCTGGGTCCTTAGGCTTCGCAGGCATGTGCCTTAACCTCTAAGCCATCTCTGCACCCCCCCCTTTTAAAAAGTATTTTATTTATTTGAGAGAAAGAGGCAGACAGAGAAAGAGAGAGAGAGAGAGAGAGAATGGGCGCGCCTGGGCCTCCAGCCTCTGCAAAGGAGCGCCGGACACATGCGCCCCCATATTCAGCTGGCTTACGCGGGTACTGGGGAATCGAACCTTGGTCTTTAAGGCTTCACAGGCAAGCGCCTTAACTCAGCCATCTCTCCAGACTCTCCTCCTCCCTGTTTGCCTTGGTTTGATAGAAAGGGAAAGGAAAGCGCTTATTAGGATGTGGAGAACGTTATTCTTTCAGGACACAGCTATCATTTTACCAAGGGCAGCACCCAGAGGGTTCCAGCAGGCTTTGGGGGCGGGCCGTGCCCCTGCCACCTGCTGTGGGCGGCCTGGCGCATGCGCACGCGCGCGTGTATCGGGCCTCTTTACCTGCCCGGGGCGGGCCGCTGGAGCAGGAGCGCTTGCGCTCTGGGCCTTTTCCGCCGGGGGAAGTCTCGCGGGGGCGCGGCGCGGAGGGGCGGGGCCGTGTGCGTGCGTGCGTGCGTGTGTGTGTATGTATGTGTGGAGGGGAGTGCGGGGGCGTGCAGTTCTCGCGGGACCGGGACGGAGAGCGGAAGCCAGGCGGCTGTGCTTGCTTCAGCGACCGGGCGGCGGCGGTGACCGAAGGCTGAGGCGCTGACGGCGGCGGCGGACTGACGGGCGGACGGACGGGGGACGCTACGCTCGGGGAGGCGGCGGCGGGGTCGGCGTCCGCTCGCAGCGCGGGCGGAGCGGGGAGCTGCGGCGCCGGTGAGTGCGGGCGAGGGCGCGGTCCGGTCCGTCCTCGGGGTGCGCGCTCGTGGGGGGGGGGCAGCGCGGAGTCCGGCCCGCGGGGTGCGGCCGGTGAGCACGGTGTGGGGGAGGGGCGGAACCGCGGCGCTTGGGGCACGGACTCCGGCCCGTTTCCCCCGGAGCTGCGGCGGGGAAAGCCGGTGAGCACGGTGAGGCCTCCCCGCGCCGGGAACGGACGGGCTCGGCGCTGGGCGCGGACTCTTCCCGGAGCTGCGGCGGGGGCCGGTCCCCTTTCGGGAGCGGGGGCGCTCCTTCCTGGGGACGGTCGATTCCTCCCCGCGCCGCTCGGTCTGCCGGGCCGGGCTGGGCGCGGGAGGCTCGGGGCGCTCGTTCTGAGTCAGCTCCCCCCCTGTCCGCCCGGGGAGGCGGTGGCGGTGCTGGCCGACGGTGGGGCACTCGGTGCCGGCCGCGGGCGCCGTGATGGATGCTCCCGTGACCCGCGCCGCCACCACGTCACCGTCTCTCCCGCGTCTCGGAGCCCGATGCTCGTGCGGGATCGCACCGCGCTCGCTGCCCGTGCCGGTGCCCACGCGGCTTCTTCGTGCCAGCGCTTGTTGGGTAGAAGTGCCCGTGGAAGTAAGTAGTGGGTCAGAAACGTGGAGCGCGGCGGCGGATGGCGACGCTCGGAGGGGAGATTTCCGCGGGAGCTCGCGCCGGGGATGCTGGCGTGGAAGCGTCGCGCGGGCCGCGCGGTCTGTTCAGCAGGGGGTGTCGAGGCTGCCTTCCGATGCCGTGGACAGTGCGGTTTGCGGACGCACCGTTCGTCGACGCTCAGAAAGGAATCCGAGGAGGCGAAAGAAAATTCGCCTTCTGCCCGTCTTTCAGTTCCTGCCCTCCAGCCTCCGTGCCTCCAGTCCACTGGGGACTCGGAACGCTTTGGAGACGCTGGGCATATGCCACCTCCACCTCCTTTATTTCTTCTTCTTGAGCTGCTGCTGCTGCTTCTAATCTACTTCCCCTTCTTGCTGTTTGCCCTGTTGCATAGTTTTCGAAGTTCTGTTAAATTTCCTACTTTCAAGATTTTGTTTTCTATTTCGGGGAAGATGCCTCTTTCCCTGTTTACTTTCCTTTACCTGTAATCCTTTTAGTCACCCTGAAGGGTTGCTGTAGAGCCGTGGGAAATTTAAGTTTTCCTGGGAACTGTGAGGCTCAAAAGGTTTGAATTCACCCGTGAGTAATCAATACTGCCATTGGGTCACAGCGTGGTCGGCTTGTGGTGGTTGTATTTTCGTGTTTTCTTCACTTTTAATTAATTAATTAGAGACTGAGGGAGAGTGAGAATGGGCGCGCCAGGGACTCTAGCCATTGCAAATGAACTCCAGATGCATGCGCCCCTTTGTGCATCTGGCTTACGTGGGACCTGGGGAATTGAACCTGGGTCCTTAGGCTTCACAGGCGTGTGCCTTCACTTTTAAAGATCGTGCTGGTGTTTCTTTCCTACCTTTTTTTTTTTTTTTTTTTGGTGTTGGGAGATTGGGTGAAGATTGGGTCTGTTTGGGGCTTAAATGACTACTTTTTGTTTTTGGCTGTGTGTGTGTGTGTATGTGTGTATGTGTGTGGTTTTTCAAGATAGGGTCTCGCTGTAGCCCAGGCTGACCTGGAATTCACTGTGTAGTCTCAGTATGTCCTCTAACTCAATACGATCCTCCTACCTCTGCCTCCCGAGTACTGGGATTAAAGGCCTGTGCCACCACGCTGGCTCCTTTTTTTTTTCTTTTTTTAAAATTGAGACAGAATCTTGTTAATTCCCAGGGTGACCTCAAACTGCTGGTGGTCCTCCTGCCTCAGCCACTCCCAAATGCTGGGATTACTGGCATGCACTACCACCCCTTCTTTATTTGGACAGAAATAACTTTATTTGCCCCTCCCATGTTCAAAGTTTTCCTAATCCCAAGCATAAAAAGAGGGTTGGTTTTATAATTAGCCTTTTTAAAAAAAACACAAAAACTGGAGCATTTAAATGCTTAAGGCAGTTTTGCTTCCTCAGCAAATACCTCAATTGATAGAACTGTTGAAGTTAAGTACTACATGTTAGTGGGATTCAGAGGTTTTTCTCAGTGATTCTTGTCCCATGTGTGCATCAGCGTTGGTTGATCATTACCCCAGAGTAGTAATAGATTTGGGAAATGGAAACCCAACTGGGAGCCACCATTGCTCATCTGAGAAAGTTGAGCAGCTTTTTGCTGAGTTCAGAGGACTGCCACCTTGGTTGGATAGTGAGATTTGTCCTTAGGTCAAAGATGGTTTTCCCTTTGTGCAAGTGAATATTATTTTCATTTTAAGCAAATTTGCTAAAGGCACCCTTAAAATGCTAACAGTGATTTTTTTTTTTGGTTTTCCAGGCTGACAAGTGAATTTTTTTTTCATTTTAAGCAAATTTCTCCCTTAAAATGCTAAAGTGATTTTTTTTTCATCCCAGGCTGAGATTAAACATGGGCACAGGATGGCTTACTCTAACAGACCAGGCTGACCTGGAATTCACTATGTAGTCTCAGGATGGCCTTGAACTCAAAGTGATCCACCTACCTCTGCCTCTGGAGTGCTGAGATTAAAGGCATGCACCACCATGCCTGGCAATTATCTTTTTTTTTTTTTTAGATAGAGTGAGATTGACAGAGAATGGGCACACCAGGGTCTCCAGCCACTGCAGATGAACTCCAGATGCAGGCGCCTTCTTGTGCATCTGGCTTATGTGGGTCCTGGGGAATTGAACCTGGGTCCTTTGGCTTTGCAGGCAAGTGCCTTAACGGCCAAGCTATCTCCCTAACCCCAATTATCTTTTAAAAAATTTATTTATTTATTTATTTATTTATTTATTTATTTATTTATTTATTTATTTATTTATTTATTTATAGCCTGGCGTGGTGGCGCACGCCTTTAATCCCAGCACTCGGGAGGCAGAGGTAGGAGGATCGCCATGAGTTCAAGGCCACCCTGAGACTACATAGTTAATTCCAGGTCAGCCTGGGCCAGAGTGAGACCATACCTCGAAAAACCAAAAAAAAAAAAAAAAAAAAAAAAAAAAAATTTATTTATTTATTCGGGACAGAGAGAGAAAAAGAGAGAAAGAATGGGCGCGCCAGGGCCTCTAGCCACTGCAAATGAACTCCAGACGCGTGCACCCCCTTGTGCATCTGGCTTATGTGGGACCTGGAGAATCGAACCGGGGTCCTTAGGTTTCACAGACAGACGCCTTAACTGCTAAGCCATCTCTCCAGCCCCAATTATTTTTTTTTTTTTTTTTTTGGAGGTTGGGTCTCACTCTGGTCCAGGCTGACCTGGAATTAACTATGTAGTCTCAGGGTGGCCTCGAACTCACGGCGATCCTCCTACCTCTGCCTCCTGAGTGCTGGGATTAAAGGCGTGTGCTACCACGCCCGGCTCCCAATTATCATTTTTTAAAAAAAATTTATTTGAGAGAGAGGCAGAGAATGGATGCACCAGGGCCTCTAGCCATTGCACACAAACTGCAGATGCATGTGCCACCTTGTGCTTAGGTGGCTTAGGTGGGTCCTTTGGCTTTGCAGGCAAGTGCCTTAACCGCTAAGCCATTTCCCCGGCCCTTATTTTTTATTTTTTGTGGGTTTTTTTTTTTTTTTTTTTTTTTTTTTTTGGTTTTGTTTTTCTCAAGGTAGAGTCTCACTCTAGCCCATACTGACCTGGAATTTACTATAGTTTCAGGGTGGCCTCGACCTCTAACTCATGGTGATCTTCCTATGCTGCTACACCAGGCGTATTTATTTATTTATTTATTTATTTATTTTTTAAGGAAACACCACATCATGCTGGGCATAGTGATAAGAATCCTCTATTCCTAATCTTTGGGAGGCAGAGGCAGGAGGATTAGGAGTTCAAAACTTTTTTTTCTGTTTTTGGTTAGTCGTTTTCTATCTCTGTGTGTGTAGTATGTGTGATGTATGCACACATGTGTGCACATGGGCACACCTTATGCACATGATGAGGCAAAGGAGAACTTTTGTTGCTCATCCTGTATTTCATTGAGACATGGTTTCTCCCTCATCCTGAAGCTTGTCAGTGGGCCCTAGTGATTCTCTGGTATTTGTGTCCTCCCCCTCCCTCCCTCCCTTCCTCCCCTCCCCACACTGGGGTTACAGATGTGCTTGGCCACACCAGCTTTTTTTTTTTTTTATTATTATTGACAACTTCTTTGGTTTTTTGTTTGTTTGATTTTCTTTTTCTTTTTCGAGGTAGGGTCTCATTCTAGTCCAGGCTGACCTAGAAATCACTGTGTATTCTAAGGGTGGCCTCGAACTCACGGTGATCCTTCTACCTCTGCCTCCTGGCCTATTGCCAACTTCTTCAATTGTAGACAATATCCCATGGTACTTCCCTCCCTCCCCCCCACCAGCTTTTGTTTTTTGGGTTTTTTTTTTGTTTTGTTTTGTTTTTCGAGGTAGGGTCTCACTCTAGTTCAGGCTGACCTGAAGAATTCACTCTATTCTCAGGGTGGCCTGGAACTCATGACGATCCAAGTGCTGGATTACAGGCGTACACCACCACGCCCGGCTGTTTTTTGGTTTTTTGAGGTAGGGTCTCACTCTAGGCCAGGCTGACCTAGAATTCACCATATAATCTCAGGGTGGCCTCGAACTCAAGGAGCGAT
The DNA here is from genome assembly GCA_036365145.1 of Orientallactaga sibirica. Classification (NCBI taxonomy): domain Eukaryota; kingdom Metazoa; phylum Chordata; class Mammalia; order Rodentia; family Dipodidae; genus Orientallactaga; species Orientallactaga sibirica. The sequence continues at coordinate 8,198,964 of JAEOAD010000013.1, forward strand.
CCTGCTACCTCTGCCTCGCGAGTGCTCGGAATTAAAGGCGTGTGCCACCACGCCCAGCTCAACTTTTTACATGGTTTCTGGAGCGTTTTGGCTGTCTCCAGCCCCATGCTTAAGCAGCAAATCCTCAACCGCATAGTCTTCTCCCCAGCCCCTCCTTTTTTAATGGTCCTGGAAATTGAACCCAGGACATAGTACATGTTAGGCAAGTACTCTTATTACTGTATTAAACCCCAAGCTCTTTCTTTTTTTTCTGGGAAGGGGGCAGGTTCTTAAGTATTCGTGGCTGGCCTTGAGCTCACTGTGTCAGGAGGATGACCTTGAACTACTGATCCTTGAGCTTCTACCTTATGCTGAGGTTATAGGCATGTGCCATTACAATTGACTCAATAATAAGTGCTTTTATTTATTTATTTGTTTGTTTTTTGTGGTACTGGAGATTGAACCTAGGTTTACTAGGCCAAGGGTTCCTACTATGGAACTACATCCCCAGCTCCAAGCCCCAGTTTGTAGTGAATACAGCTGTTGATTTGCCTACCAGAGATTTCTTCTGAGTTCATATATATAGAAACCAGGTCTAGATGTACTGTCACAACACGTGAACTTATATTTGAAAGGGCACTGTGAGACAATTTGCAGGCTTTATTACTTAGTAATCACCCAAATGCCATTAGGAAGTATATACTGGTATTGTCCTTACTTTGCAGTTGAAGGGGACTAAGGGTCTTCAAGAATGTAGATTGTTTCTCTGGTGTCACCTCATTTGTAAATGGTAAAGCAATCATTGAATCCAGGCCTCATTCCACAGCACGTGTAAGCCTTTTGGTTTGAGTTGGAACTACAAAGTAACGCATGCTTACTGTAAAAACAAACAGAATTGAGGTGTATTATTACACAGAAAGTAATAGTATTATCTAAAATCACTAGTAGCGATAACAATTTGTTAGACTTCTGAAAAAATTTAAGCATAAATTGCTTTACAGACTGGATGAACATTTTTTTTTCCTTTGAGGTGGGGTCTCACTCTAGCTCAGGCTGACCTGGAAATTCACTCTGTAGTCTCAGGCTGGCCTCAAACTCAGCCATTCTCCTACCTCTGCCTCCCAAGGGGTGGGATTAAAGGTGTGTACTACCACAACCAGTTTGGGATGAACTTTTGTTGTTTGTTGGGATAGGATCTTGCTATGTAGCCCAGGCTGGTATCAAACATGCCCAGTCTTCCTGCCTCACTCTCTCAAATGGATTACAGGTGTGTCCCACCACACTCAGATTTCCTTTTTGTTTTTCCCAGTTTTAAAAACTTGATATGTCTTGCTACCTGTACAGAAAGATATCCCCTAGATAAAGTCAAGGGTGTTGATCAGGTATTGCCCATTACTTATTAACACTTTCAGTAGATCATTGTAGGAAGTAAAATTGCTTAATCAATGGTATGCTTTTTTTCTTTTTTCATGGTAGGGTCTCACTCTAGCCCAGGCTAGCCTGGAACTCACAGTGATCGTCCTACCTCTGCCTCCTGAGTGCTGGGATTAAAGGCGTGTGCCACCATGCCTGGCAAAAAATAAACTATTTTAAAAATATTTTTATTTATTTATAAGAGAGAAAGGGACAGAGAGAGAGAGAGAGAGAGAGAATGGGTGTGCCAGGGCCTTTAACCAACAAACGAACTCCAAATGCATGTGCCACCTTGTGCATCTGGCTACATGGGACCTGGAGAATTGAACCTGGATCCTTAGGTTTCACAAGCAAGCTCCTTAACAGCTAAGCCATCTCCCCAGCCCAAAATAAACTATTTTTTAAAAAATGCGTACCCTTTCTGGGCTTGGTGGCGCACGCCTTCAACCCCAGCATTTGGGAGGCAGAGATAGGAGGAGTGCCTTGAGTTCAAGGCCACCTTGAGACTACATAGTGAATTCCAGGTCTAGCCTGGGTTAGAGTGAGACCCTACCTTGAAAAACAAACAAAAAATTTATATTTATTTATTTATTTATTTATTTGAGAGAGGGAGGGAGGAGGAAAGAGGCAGGTAGACAGGAAAAGAGAATGGGTATGCCAGGTCATTCAGTCACTGCAAAGGAACTCCAGATGCAGATGCATGTGCCACCTTGTGCATCTGGCTTATGTGGGTCCTGGAGAATCAAACCTGGGTCCTTTGGGTTCTCAGGAAAGCATCTTAACCATCTGTCCAGCCCTAAATTTATTGAGAGAAAGAGGCAGAGAGAATGAATGGGCACGCCTGGGCCTCTAGCCCCTGCAAACGACCTCCAGATGCATGTACCAGCTTTTGCATCTGGCTTTATGTGGGTCCTGGGGAATCAAACCTGGGTCCTTAGGCTTTGCAGGAAAGTGCTGTAATTGCTTAGCCATCGCTCCAGCCCTGTCTTGCATCTTTAAAATGGTTTAAATAGAGCAACATTTATAACTTGTTTGAAGTGACATTTGTTAGGCTCTGTCCAAAGCACTTTATATATATTATCTAATTTAATGTTCAGTGGTTCTTTTTTTTTTTTTTCTTCGAGATAGGTTCTCACTCTGGCCAAGGCTGACCTGGAATTCACTGTGTAGTCTCAGGGTGGCCTTGAACTCTCAGCAATCCTCCTACCTCTGCCTCCCGAGTGCTGGGATTAAATGTGTGCGCCACCACGCCTGGCTTCTTTTATTTAAAAATTTTTTTAATTATTTATTTTTGGAGAGAGACACAGAGAGAGACAGAGAGGGAGAAGGAGACAGAGAATGGGCGTGCCAGCAGTCTCAGCTGCTGCAAACGAAATCCAGATGTGTGCGCCCCCTTGTGGGCAAGTGTGGCATTGTGCCCTTGCATCACTGCATCTGGCTAAACGTGGGACCTGGAGATTGGAACCGGGTTCTTAGGCTTAGCAGGCAGGCGCCTTAACCACTAAGCCATCTCTCCAGCCCTTCTTTTATTTAAAAAATTTTTTTTATTTATTTGCAAGCAGAGAGAGAGATAGGAGACAGAGAGAGAATGGGTACACCAGGGCCTCTAGCCACTGCAAACAAACTCCAGATGCATGTGCCCCTTGTGCATCTGGCTTACATGAGTCCTGGGGAATTGAACCTGGGTCCTTTGGCTTCACAGGCAAACGCCTTAACCTTTAAGCTATCTCTCCAGCCCTGTTTAGTGGTTCTTATAAGGTAGTTATTTAGTGGTTCTTATAAGGTAGTTATTGTCCATTATCCTGGTCAGAGAACTGGGACTTGTTGAAAAGGCTTGTTCAGTATTATAGCTGTAATCAACAGGATTGTTACTTGAATGAATGGCATTTGACTGCCTTTTCAGACAAGGCAAACTCAGCACTAAGCTATGTTGGTCCAGTGCTGTGTATTGTATTTTCTTTTTTGGTTTTTCAAGGTAGGGTGTCGCTGTAGCCCAGGCTAGCCTGTAATACACTATGTAGTCTAAAGCTGGCCTCGAATTCAGTCTTCCTACCTCTGCCTCCTGAGTGTATGTATGCCATCATGCCTGGCTGTATTTTATTTTCTGTGAATTTTGAGAAAAAGAGAATTGCAAAGAAGAAAAAACAAAAGCTTATGGATTCCTTTAGGATTCCATATTCAGATACACTGTCTATTTGAGCAGTATTAAAATTGTCTTCATGTGCTAGGCTAGAAATGTGGATTGATGATTTAGAGATGCTTCAATCAGGTGACAGTACAAATGTACCGTCAGTTCATATTCTTGGGGAGAACTGCATCAACTGATCAAAACACTGTTCAGGGCCTGGAGATACAGGTCAGTGGTAGATAATGTGCTTAGTATGCATGAAGCCCAGTCCCCTACAGCTAGGGGTTGAGGATTGTACGTTGTGTCTGTCTTCAGATTTCTTCATTGTAGCAATTAGTGTCTATATAGGATAGAACTTCCTGATCTTTAGTGGAAGTTTGGAATTCCTTTACTATGGATTGTCTAATAAACTGACCTTTTGAAGTATTGTAAACAAGAAGCAAATTTTTATTTTGGCACAACTATGGAAGTATTGATTTTTCTGTCAGTCTGTTACCTCACAAAGGAATAAGTGTTACTTAAGTGATTACTTGATAGTTTCAACTTTCAGGAGTGTTAGACTTTTTTTTTCGAGTTAGGGTCTCACTGTAGCCCAGGCTGACCTGGAATTCCCTATGTAGTCTCAGGGTGACCTTGAACTCATGGCGATCCTCCTACCTGTTTCTTCTGAGTGCTGGGATTAAAGGTGTGTGCCACCACGCCCGGCTTTCTTTTTGAGGTATGGTCTCACTCTAGCCCAGGCTGACCTGGAATTCACTACATAGTCTCTGGCTGGCCTCAAACTTAAAGTGACTCCCCTGTCTCAGCCTCCCAAGTGCTGTGATTAAAAGCATGTGCCACCCTGTCTGACATAGACATTAAAAAGTTTTTATTTATTTTATTTTTATTTTTATTTTTTTGGTTTTTCAAGGTAGGGTCTTGCTGTAGCCCAGGCTGACCTGGAATTCACTCTGTATTCTCAGGGTGGCCTCGAACTCAGCGGTGATCCTCCTACCTCTGCCTCCCAAGGGCTGAGATTAAAAGTGTGTGCCACCATGCCTGGCTCCTTAACTTACTTTTTTTTTTTTTTTGCAAGGTAGGGTCTCACTCTGGTCCAGGCTGACCTGGAATTAACTATGTAGTCTCAGGGTGGCCTTGAACTCTTGGAGATCCTCCTACCTCTGCCTCCCGAGTGCTGGGATTAAAGGCGTGTGCCACCACGCCCAGCTCTCCTTAACTTACTTTTACTTTTTTATTTATTTATTTATTTTTTAGAGATTATTGGCATGCCAGGGCCTCAGCCACTGTAATCAAAATCCAGATGCTTGTGCCACCTAGTGGTCATGTATGACCTTGCACTTGCCTCACTTTTGTGCATCTGGTTTATATGGGATCTGGAGAGTCTAACATGGGTCCATAGGCTTTGCAGGCAAGTACCTTAACCATTAAGCCATCTCTGCAGCCTCCCCTCCTTTTTTTTTTTTTTTTTTTCCCGAGGTAAGGTCTCACTAGCTCAAGCTGACCTGGAATTCACTATGTAGTTTTAGGGTGGCCTCAGACTCATGGTAATCCTCCTATCTCTGCTTTCCTAGTGCTGGGATTAAAGGCATGCGCCACCACACCAGGCCCCCCCCTTTTTTTTTTTTGCCATTTAAAAAAATGTATCTGAGAGAATGAGCACACCATGCCTCCAGTCACTGCAAATGAACTGCAGATTCATGTGCCACCTTGTGCTGCTGTCTTACATGGGTACTGGGGAATTGAACCTGGTTCCTTAGGCTTTGTAGGCAAGTGCCTGAACCACTAAGCCATCTCTCCAGCTCCCCCTTTTTTTTCTTTCCCCTGAGGTATGGTTTCGCTCTACCTCAGGCTGATCTGGAATTCACTGTGTCGTCTCAGGGTGGCCTCAAACTCATGATGATCCTCCTACCTCTGCCTTCGGAGTGCTGGAATTAAAGGCATGCGCTACCAAGCCCAGCCAGACTTTTTTTTTTTTTTTTTTTTGTCGTTCCCCCCACCCCCACCCCCGAGGTAGAGTCTCACTCTAGTCCAGGCTGACCTGGAATTCACTGTGTAGTCCAGGGTGACCTTGAACTCGGGTGATCCTCCTACTTCTGCCTTCCCAGTGCTGGGATTAAAGGCATGCGCCACCAGGGCTGGGAACTTTTGTTGTTGTTGGGCGTGTTGGCACACACCTTTATGAGAGAGAGAGAATTGATGTGTCAGGTCCTCCAGCCACTGCAATAGAACTCCAAATGTCTGTGTGACTTTGTGCATCTGGCTTACATGGGACCTGGAGAGTTGAACATGAGTTCTTAGGCTTTGCAGGCAAGCGCTAATCACTGCTAAGCCATCTCTCTAGCCCTTTTTTTTTTTTTTTCGAGGTAGGGTCTCAGTATAGTTCAGGCTGACCTGGAACTCTGTTTTTTTAAATTTAATTTTTATTTATTTGAGAAAGAAAGAGAGAATGGGCACACCAGGGCCTTCAGCCATTGAAAAAGAACTCCAGATGCATGTGCCACCTTGTGCATCTGGCTTTGTGTGGGTACTGGATCGAAGCTGGGCCCTTTGGCTTTGTCAACTGTTGCTAAGCCATCTCTCTAGCCCCTCCAAAAACAATTTTTTAAAATTTATTTTACTTATTTTTTTGGGGGGGGGCCAGGCAGACAGAATGGGCATGCCAGGTTCTCCAGCCACTGCAGAAAAAAATACAGATGCACCACACCACCAAGATTTGGTTGCAGTACATTAATTAAGTCCTCATTGAACAATATTACATAATATAATACTATTGATTAAGGTGAAATATGTGCCTTTATTGGGATAAAGCAGGGGCGACTTCCCTAGTGTGGGACAGCTAATACCTCACTTTTGGAACAGTTAATAACAGCTGGAATAAAGACCCAGCAGTAGAGGCATATGTAAGTACAAAGAGAAAGCTAAAAACAAAGTGGAGGGTGATAGCTTGCATGTGTTGGTAGAGGAACTGCCTTTTATTTTATTTTATTATTTTATTTTTATTTTATTTAGGTGGGGTCTGGCTCTAGCCCAGGCTGACCTGGAATTTACTAAGTCTTAGGCTGGTCTTGATCTATCTCTGCCTCCCGCATCCTAGGATTAAAGGTGTGCTAAACTCTGGATTTTTTTTTAAAATACTTATTTATTATTTATTTGCGACAGGGAGATGGAGAGGGGGGAGAGAGAGTGAGGATGGGTGCACCAGGGCCTCTAGCCACTGCAAACGAATTGCAGATGTATGCGCCACCATGTGCATCTGGCTTACGTGGGAACTGGAGAATTGAACCGGGGGTCCTTAGGCTTTGCAGGCATGAGCCTTAACTGCTAAGCCATCTCTCCAGCCCCTAAACTCTGTATTTTTAAGATGCATATTTTGCTAGAAAACTCTTTAATTTTGTCTATGAAAGTCAGCAGAACATAAAGTATCTTAGACAAGGACTGAAAGAATAAACAGTGGTATGGTTTATTAATTACAGTAGCCGATTGGCCTTTAAGCCAGGAGTGGTGGCGCAGCACTTGGGAGGTGGAGGTAGGATTGTGGTGAGTTTGAGACTGGCCCAAGACTACATAGTAAGCTCTAGGTTAGCCTGGGCTATGTAGTGAGACTCAAAACCTACCCCCCTCCAAAAAAAAGGCCTTCAGAATCATCTTGAAGGACTTTTACCAGGTGACTTCTCTCCTCGCTAATACTCCTGTCATCCAGTCTAAGGATTCCCAGCTGGTTTGCTGCCTAGTCCATTTGCAGCTATGCTTGATGAATGCCCCAAATGTTAACTTTAGAACAAAAGAATAGTAATCACTCGTGCCCCTCAGATGAGCTGCTAGGTGGTAATTATCCAAGAAAGGTGTCACTATAAATAATCTGTCCCCATTCTGCGGTGCCCTTATTTCCTGCTTTGTTTAGTTTGTGTGAAGACCATGAATGTGCAAACAAGAGCGAGTCTTGTTTTCTTCCTTTAGGTATGCAGATGTCCAGGTTGTATTCCTTGTGCTTGTTTACCATGGCAGCCTTCACTGCTCCCAGTTCAGCATCACTTCATGCATTACCAAGATGTGCAGAAAGCAGTTTGCCCCAGTTTAGTAGTTTTCTGGCTCTGAGGGGAAAAAGTTGGGCTAAGGGTAATTAAAGGCTTGATCTTTTGGCATCAGCCCCTGCTTGCACTCACACTTGCTCTCTTGTACTCCCCCTATTTTTGAAGCAGGGTCTCACTTTAGCTCAGGCTGACCTAGAACTCATTCTGTAGTCCTAGGCTGGCCAGGAATTCCTCCTACACAATCCTCCTACCTCTGCCTCCTGAGTGCTGGCATTAAAGGTATATGCCACCATGCCCAGCTCTTTATTTTTTGAGAATAGACAAAGGTTTAGTTTTCAGTTAAAAGTTAAGCAGCTTAAGAAGGGTCCATGGCTTGCTTTTTACTAGGGAGGCCAGGTTCTCAGGAAGTGAGAAAGGCCTGAGAAGAGTTTGGTGCCACCCCCTGGGTGGGTCTTTCCTAAGTGAACTGCATTGGGTGTCAGAGAAGTGTGAAGGGTGCTGGAGGAAAGGCGGAGACTGAACTGGGCTCTAGCCGGTTCCTGTGCACACCCAGTGGGAAGGAAGAGGAAGTGTATTCTGGAATCGCTGTAGCAGCTGCTGCCATTGGCCGCCGGGCCTGTCAGTCGCCTGGGGGCTGAAGCAGAGAAGAGGAAGAAGGAGAACGGAGCTGTTGCCTGGAAGGGAGGAGGAGGGCTGAGCCCCACCGAGCCAGGGGGCGTGGGGGCTGGGACTACAGGCCGATTGGTAGGGCGGGGCTGCCTTAGATCCTGGACACTTCTCTTAATCATCGCTCTTCTGATTCAGGGTGGCATTGTGTATCCCAGTGTGCAGGAGTCATCCCAGAAGAGAGGAAAGGCTGAACTGAGGGCGCTTCAGCAGGGAAGACTCCCTTCCCCCTGCTTCAGGCTGCTGAGCACTGAGCGTCGCTCAGAATGGAAGCCATCGCCAAATATGACTTCAAAGCTACTGCTGATGATGAGCTGAGCTTCAAACGGGGGGACATCCTTAAGGTAAGTGTTGCTGTGGTTGCTTCTCTTGTGCTCAGCACCTTCTTGCACCCTGACAGTACATAGGCAGTGCTTCTTTTCTTTCTCAGTCACACTTTAATGTTTATCACCAGGTTTGATCTGGAAAGCTTGGGTAGATGTGGAGTAGAAAATGAAATGTGACAAGAGAGTTGGTGAAATATGTGGTCTTTAACTGCCTTTGTGTGACTGTCTCTTTCTCTGTTAATACTGGTGGTATTTCACAAGTCAAAGCAGTATGATTGTAGAAAGGAAGGCTATGAGTAGATTAATACAGTTTATAGAATTGTATAAAAATGTACAGGAATTTTTAAAAGATTTAAATTTGAACTATCTCTGTAAAAGCATTCCATTTGTCTTACTATACATAGCCCAAAGAGTTTGCATTCTGTAACATGATCCTAGTAGGTTAGAAATTAATTTCCCTGTTTAGAGAGGTTAGGAGTATATTCCAAAATGCAATTAAGAACTTCAGTACATTTCTATTTCTGGGGGAAAAAAACTATTGGAATTCTAAAGAAAAGTGCTTAACTTGTCATTGTACAAGTCAATTTTGATTTTAAGAGAAACTTGAGGTGTAGTTCTCTATTAAAACCCAGTTGCTTGAAAAAGTCGGTTGACTGCTTAGAAATGAGCTTCTTCACAGTTTTAGCTTATATTGGGAAGCACTGTTTATGGAAGTATTGGCTCCCCACCTGGCACTTGTTAATTATGTTGTTTACCTAATTGACAGGAGCAATTTGCCCTTGGGTGTGTGATTTATCTTTATAAGGGTGGGTGATATCAAATAGTGTAAGCTTACTGGCTAAGGGCTGACTGTGCCTCAAGTTTTGACATTTTATCCTTCTGAGTTTCAGTCCAAATTGTTGGTATTTTCTAGCATTTGTTTATTACCCCTGAATGGAATTCTTGGACTTTATAAAGGAAAAAGTGAAACTGTGATTTATGGAAAGAACTATATAGAAGGACTAGTGATTTTATTTTATTTTATTTTATTTTATTTTATTTTATTTTATTTTATTTTATTTTATTTTATTTTATTTTATTTGATCTGATCTGATCGAGGTAGGGTCTTGCTCTAGCCCAGGCTGACCTGGAATCACTATGTAGTCTCAGGGTGGCCTTGAACTTATGGTGATCCTCCTACCTCTGCCTCCCCAGTGCTGGGATTAAAGGCATGTACCACCATGACCGGTTGTGATTTTTATTTTTATTTATTTATTTTTTTTGTAGGTTATGTGAACCTATTAGTCACTGTTCTTTGCCCTCACTGCTCTAAGCAGTCGAGTTACATACAGCACAGTCAGTTCTCGGTGTTAGTAATATAAATTGAACTTGATAGGAGATACTGAAAAGCTCTAAGGGAGAAGAAACCTTTGTTGTGACACAAAGCTCTTTGAGAGGATTCTGAGTCTGTGTTGTCTGTGAATAAGCCGACAGAACCAGCTGTCCACCTTAGAAGTACACGTGGCTTCTGTTTCTGCTTCTTAGCTTGAACACCAAGCAGAGGTAGCTGACTATGTCGACAATGTACAAAGGTAATTTGATGTTTCTGTGCCATGATTACTGTGTTCAGCAGATAATCCATTTGTGATATCATACAATAAGACTGGCTTCTCAAGTGCCCACGCATTGGTAGCCTGAATGAAACCCCCCCTTTTTTTTAAAAAAATATTTTATTTGTTTATTTGACAAAGAGAAAGAGGCAGAGAGAAAGAGAATAGGTGCGCCAGGGCCTCTAGCAGCTGCAAATGAACTCTAGATGTATGTTCCACCTTATACATGTGGCTTACGTGGGGGCTCCTGTGGAATCAAACCTGGGTCCTTTGGCTTTGCAGGCAAGTGCCCTAATCATTAAGCAATCCCTTCAGCCTCAAAACCTTTTTTTTTTTTTTTTTTTTTTTTTTTTTTTTTTTGAAGTTTCTCTAGCCCAGGCTGATCTGAAATTCACTATGTAGTCTCAGCCTGGCCTTGGAATCACAGCACTCCTCTTACCCCACCTCCCAAAAGCTGGGATTAAATGTGTGCCTGGCATAAAACTCTTTTGAGTTTATTTTTATTTATTAGAGAGAAAGGGAGAGAGAATGGGCTCGCCAGGGCCTCTAGCCTTAACTGCTAAGCCATCTCCCCAGTCCTTTTATTGTTTTTTTGATTTTTTTTGTTTTGTTTTTTAAGGTAGGGTCTCACTCTAGCTCAGGCTGACCTGTAATTCACTATGTTGTCTCAGAGTGGCTTCGAACTCATGGTGATCCTCCTACTTCTCCCTCTCAAGTGCTGGGATTAAAGGCGTGCACCACCACACCCGGCTCCTTTTTTTTTTTTAAAGATTTTATTTTTAATTATTTATTAGAGGGGGTGGGGAGAGAGAGAGAATGAGAATGGGTGTGCCAGGGCCTCAAGCCACTGCAAGCGAACTCCAGACGCATGCGCCACATGTGCATCTGGCTTATGTGGGACCTGGAAAATCAAACCTGGGTCCTTAGGCTTTGCAGGCATGTACCTTAGCTGCTAAGCCATCTCTCCTGCCCTCCTTTTTGTTTAAAATATTTTATTTTTTATTTATTAGAGAAATAGGCAGAGGGAGAGAGAAAGAGAATGGGCGCGTTAGGGCCTCCAGCCACTCGCTGCAAAAGAACTCACTCCATGGGGCTGGAGAGATGGCTTAGCGGTTAAGCGCTTGCCTGTGAAGCCTAAGGTCTCTGGTTTGAGGCCTGATTCCCCAGTACCCACGTAAGCCAGATGCACGAGGTGGCGCATGCATCTGGAGTTCGTTTGCAGTGGCTGGAGGCCCTGGTGCGCCCATTCTCTCTCTCTCTCTCTCTCTCTCTCTCTCTGCCTGTCACTCTCAAATAAAAAAAAAAAAAAAAAAAAAAAAAGAACTCACTCCAGATGCCCCCTTGTGCAACTGGCTTACGTAGGTCCTGGGGAATTGAACCTGGGTCCTATGTCTTTGTAGGCAGGTGCCTTAATTGCTAAGCCATCTCTCCAGCCCTGAGCTCCTTTTTTTTTTTTTTTTTTTTTGGTTTTTCAAGGTAGGGTCTTCAAGCTAACCTGAAATTCACTATGTAGTCTCAGGGTGGCCTCAAATTCATGGCGATCCTCCTGTCTCTGTCTCCTAAGTGCTGGGACATCATGCTCGGCCTGAGCTCCCTTTTTTGATTGATTTGGGTCTCATGTGGTTATGTAGCTCTGGTCTGCCTGGAAGTTGTATAGCCCAGGATAGCCTTGAACTTCTTGCAGTCCTGCCTCAGTCTCTAGACTAACCTGGAATTCACTATGTAGTCCCAGGGTAGCCTTGAACTCATGGCAATCCTTCTACCTCTGCTTCCAGAGTGGTGGGATTAAAGACATGCACCACTATACCTGGTTTATATTCTTTGTGTTTTGTTGTTGTTTTGTTTTGTTTTTGTTTTTTTCAAGGTAGGGTTTCACTCTAGCCCAGACTGACTGGAATTCACTGTGCAGTCTTAGGGTGGCCTTGAACTCACAGCAATCCTCCTACCTCTGCCTCCCAAGTACTGGGATTAAAGGCATGCTCCACCATGCCCAGCTCTTTTGTTTGTTTATTTTAAATACCCAAGTCCCTCCAGCCTGACTTTTCTTCTTTCTCTCTTTCTCTTTCTTTCGTAATATATTTTATTTATTTGAAAGACAGAAAGAGGCAGAGAGAGATTGGGTGTGCCAGGGTCTCCAGCCACTGCAAACAGACTCCAGATGCATGCACCCCCTCGTGCATCTGGCTTACGTGGGTCCTGGAGAATTGAACCAGGATCCTTTGGCTTTGCCGGCTTAACTGCTAAGCCATCTCTCCAGCCCCTTGTTTTTTGAGGTAGGGTCTCTCTCTAGTGCAGGCTGACCTGGAATTCACTATTTATGTAGTCTCAGGGTGGCCTCAAGCTCATAATGATCCTCCTGCCTCTGCTTCCTGAGTGTTGACTAATCTTAGTTCTTTTTTTTTCCTTTTCAAAAATATATTTTATTTATTTATTTGAGAGAGAGAAAGAGGCAGAGAGAGAGAGAGAATGGGCACATCAGGGCCACTAGCCACTGCAAATGCATTCCACATTCATGCACCCCCATGTGCATCTGGCTTACATGGGTCCTGGAGAATCTAACTAGGATCCTTTGACTTTGTGGGCAAACATCTTAATGGCTAAGCCATCTCTCCAGCCTGACCTTAGTTATTTTTAAAGACCACATTCTCTGATTATTGTCTCTGAAGTTTGTCCTAGATCTGAATTATGAATATCTGATAAGTTCTTCACTTTGTGCCAGAAATTAAAAAAAAATATATTTATGGGCTGGACAGATGGCTTAGCCGTTAAGATGCTTGCTTGCAAAGTCTAAGGACCCAGGTTCGGTTTGCCAGTACCCAAGGTGGCGCATGCATCTGGAGTTTGCAGTAGCTAGAGGCCCTGGCGTGCCCATTCTTTCTTAACTTTTTCTTTTTTCTTTTTGATTTTTCAAGGTAGGGTCTCACTCTAGCTCAGGCTGACCTAGAATTCACTCTGTAGTCTCAGGGTGGCCTTGAACTCATGGTGATCCTCCTACCTCTGCCTCACAAGTGCTGGCATTAAAGGCTAGTCTCTCTCTCTCTCTCTTTTGGATAAAAGAAAACTTGCTTGTTTGCAAGCAGAGAGAGAGAGGAAAAAAGGGAGGGAGGAGGATATTAGTACCTGCCAAGCCCTCTTCTTGCTACAAACAAACAATACATTAAACACTTTTTTCATCTATCTTGTTTTTTGTTTGTTTGTTTGTTTTTTGTTTTTATGAGGAAGGGTCTTACTTTAGTCCAGGCTGACCTGGAATTCACTCTGTAGTCTCAGGGTGGCCTCAAACTCACAGTGATCCTCCTACCTCTGCCTCCCAAATGCTGAGATTAAAGGCATGTGCCGCCATATCCAGCCTTGTTCATCTGTCTTTATGTGGACGCTGGGCATTTGACCCTGGGCAGTTAGACTTTGCTGGAAAGTGCTTGCAACCACTTAGCTCTCTCTTCAGCCCCTCCCCTATAAATTTTGTGATGAGGAAGAACACGCATCAGAATGCTCAAGTTTACTTTCAGATGTTCTTTAGGTCGGAGAGAGATACACTTGGTTCTTTCCAGTTTGGTAGATACCTGGATATGCAGTCATAATGCCGTTACTGCTTTTGAACAAGTAGCTGTTTTGAACATTAGCTGTTTGTTAGTAATTTTGTGACTTTACTCCAAAAAACAAGAGAGTCTGTGTGAGAGATACACAGCGGTTGCCCTTTGTCTCAGCTCTGAAAAGCAGAGTGAAGAGGAGGGACATGTTCTGTCTTAAGAGCTGTTAGTTAAACAAGCAGTCTCCTTCTTTCTTCAAGGAGTAAATCAGCTTCATTGGACTGGCTTTGATGTCATTTGATTATTTTGTTTTGATAACTCTTCTTTTTTTGGTTTTTCGAGGTAGAGTCTCACTCTAGCCCAGGCTGACCTGGAATTCACTCTGTATTCTCAGGGTGGCCTCAAACAGCGCTCCTCCTACCTCTGCCTCCCGAGTGCTGGGATTTAAGGCTTGCACCACCACGCCCAGCTCCTGTTTTTTATTTACTTATTTATTTTTATTTATTTGACAGAGAGAAGGGGAGGGGGGAGAGAGAGAGAAAAGGGGAGGGGAGAGAGAGAGAGAGAAAGAAAGGGAGGGAGGGAGGGAGGGAGCGTGCGTGCGTGTCTCCAGCCACTGCAAACAAACTCCAGACACGTGTGCCACCTGTGCATCTGGTTAACGTGGGTCCTGGGGAATCGAACCTGGGTCCTTTGGATTTCCAGGCACATGCCTGAACCACTAAGCCATCTTCTCCAGTCCTTATTTGATTTTTAAGAATGAAGACAGTTTGAGTTCTCTCAACACTAGTAAATTGTTTGTCTTGTGTTCATTTTGTCAGTGATGTTTCCCGTAGGTGCTGAGGATGGACTTTCAGTTCCTATACAGGACTGTGTTGAGTAGCCAGCTAAAGAGCAGTTTTCCCTCTTTTGGAGAAAGAGATGAGTAAGGAAATGCAGTGTGCCTTCAGGGTTTTCATATGCCATAGGTTGAAGTCACGATTGAATAGCTACCACTTATTCAGAACATTGTATATATGCTTCTGACTTACACATTGTTCCTGATCATGGGCACTGAAACTGTTAGGCCATCTTTATTTTTTTTTTTTTCGAGGTAGGGTCTCACTCTGGCCCAGGCTGACGTGGAATTCACTATGTAGTCTCAGGGTGGCCTTGAACTCATGGTGATCCTCCTACCTTTGCCTCCTGAGTTCTGGGATTAAAGGCGTATGCTACCTGTTAGGCCATCTTATGGGTGCAGGTTTACATAGCCAAACCTGGCAAAGCTGAAGTTGGTCTTGAGTCTATTCCCTGCAATCTGTTCCTACTTGGTAACTGTCAGCTGTGAGCAACCAAAATGCCTGGGTCACCTTGCTTTTACTGAGTAACTTAAGGACTTCATGCATGAAGTCAGCTTCTCTCAAAGGTGAAAGAAGTACAAATAAGGAGGTCACTTTGTGAGCTTAGCAGAGATGATAAAGGTTGATTTTCGTAGGAGGTGAGGAAATGTTTGCCTCCTCCTCATGTCTGTGCAGGACCAAAATTGTGGCCCTCCTAGTGGTGAATTGCTGCTGTGTATCAGAACACACAGTAACCCAGTAATGACACTTCAAAGAATTAATTACAAACATTTTTTTTAAATGTTGGGCTAGAGAGATGGCTTAGCAGTTTGTTTCTCTTTTGTGTGCCCATACACATAAGCGTATACATGCTATGATGCGATGTGGAGGTCAGAGGACCACTGCAGATGCCAGTCCTCTTCTGCCTTGTTTGAGGTGGAGTTCTTGTTTTCCATTGCTTTTACCTGGCTAGCTGTTCTGCAGTTTCCTATTCTCCTGTCTCTGCCTTCCATCCCTCCACCTGTGATTACAGATATGTGACCCCAGTCTGCCTTTTATGTAATTGCTTGGGATTGGGACTCCAATCCTTAAGCTCGCATGGCAAGCACTTTATCCACTGTGCCAATTTTTAATTTTTTTTTTTTTTTTTGGTTTTTCGAGGTAGGGTTTCACTCTGGTCCAGGCTGACCTGGAATTAACTATGTAGTGTCAGGGTGGCCTCGAACTCTCGGCAATCCTCCTACCTCTGCCTCCCGAGTGCTGGGATTAAAGGTGTGCACCACTACACCCGGCTCAATTTTTAATTTTTTAGGTTAAATTTCACTGTGATAATGGTCATGGTTAGTATCAAAACATTGAGACCTTTAAAAACATAACCCCAAATGACTTTTTCAGGAACATCTTGTTCCACTTGGCAAGTACTAATTTCACCACCTCTCTGATGCCTTACAGATTGAGAGACAATTATCATATTGTAGAGAATATAGGCTCCAGGCTTGACCAGGTTTTACTTATTTGTATATATCTTGTTGTTTTCTTGAGGTAGGGTCTCACTATAGCCCAAACTGTTTAGGGACTCATGGTGATATACCTCAGCTTGCTTAGTATTGGGATTACATGTGTGTGCTATCACTAAACCAGGCTTTTATTTCATCTTAACATTTAAAATTATTTTTGGGGGGGGGTTTAGAGAAGGCTCAGCAGTTAAGGTGCTTGCCTGCAAAGCCTAACGACCTGGGTTTGATTCCCTAGTACCCATATAAAACCAGATGCACAAACTGGCACATATATCTGGAATTTGTTTGCAGTGGCTGGAGGCCATGGCATAGCCATTCTCATGCAATCATTCAAATCATTCATTCCCCCCCCCCACCTCTCTGCCTGCAAATGAATAAGTAAAATATATTTAAACTATTTCTTTTTTGTTTTTTTGAGGTAGGGTTTCACTTTGGCCCACACTGACCTGGAATTAACTGTAGTCTCAGGGTGTCCTTGAACTCTTGATGATCCTCCTACCTCTGCCTCCCAAGTGCTAGGATTAAAGGCATATACGACCACACACAGCTTTTTTTTTTTTTTTTTGGAAGTAGTTTCTCACTTTAACTTGGGCTGGCCTGGAACTCACAGATATCCTCCAATCTCTGCCTCCTGAGTACTGGGATTAAAGGTGTGCACCACCATGTCTCGATTATTTAGAACTATTTTGACATACAGTGATAGAAAAAAAGTTGGGAAACTCAAAATCCTGTGTAAATCACTTCCAGTGTTTCTATTTCAGATCTGAGGCTTATTACTATGCATACTTTATAAGAATACTTTTATTTGCAAGGGAAAGGGGAGAGTGAGTTGGCACGCCAGGGCCTCCAGCTACTGCGAAGAAACTCCAGACATGTGTCACCTGTTCACCTAGATTATGTGGGTCCTGGGGACTCGAACCTGGGTCCTTTGGCTTCGCAGGCAAACTACCTTAACTGCTAAGCCACCCCTCCAGCCCTCTTGATTGACCTATCCTTCCCCCCGCCCCTTCTCCGAGGTATTGTCTCACTCTAGCCCAGGCTGACCTGGAATTAACTCTGTAGTCTCAAGTTGGCCTTGAACTCACAGTGATCCTCCTACCTTTGCCTCCTGAGTGCTTGGATTAAAGGTGTGCACCACCATATCTCTTAAAAAAAATTTTTTTTTGAGGCAAGACCAACAGACTGCCTTATTTTATTTTTTTTATTTCCATATTTTTTATTGTATACTTAATTGTAGATAATATCCTATGGTAATTCCCTCCCTCCCCCTACTTTCCCCTTTAAAACTCCACTGTCCATCATATTCCCTCTCCCCTTGGTCTCTCTTTATTTTATTTAATTAATTAATTAAATGAATTAATTTTTTTAAAGATTTTAAAAAATTTATTAGAGAGAGAATGAGAATGGGCATGCCAGGACCTCTAGCCACTGCAAACAAACTCCAGATGTATGTGCCACCATGTGCCTCTGGCTTATGTGGGACCTGGAGACTTGAACCTGGGTCCTTAGGCGTCATAGGCATGCACCTTAACCACTAAAGCCCTCTCTCCAGCCCCCTTATTCATTTATTTTTAAAATTTAGTTTATTTATTTGAGAGGAAGAGGCAGAGAGAATTCTGAGTCATCCCAAGGTCACCGACATCTGAGAAGAGAAGCTTCTCTAACCAAGAGTGAGAGTAGCATTAATATATGGGTATGAACATTAAGAGAAGTGCTTAATAGGCAATTTGGTGAGCATAGTATATACATTTAGCCAGACACCAGCAGACGTTACACCCGTAGGACTCATGATTACCCCGTTGTAGGTTTTCAGTATCAGGGATGTATTTCCTCCCATGGAATGGGCCTCCAGTCCAATTAGAGAGCAGTTGGTTTTCCTCATAACATAACAGACATGCCACTATTGCACCCGGTGGCTCGTTTGGCTAGGCTGGCCAAATTTAAGGCTTGCAGTGTCCACTGTTGAGTATCTTGATTTCTCTCTCTCCCATTGAACTGTATTCAGCGTAGCTTTTTTTTTTTTTAATTTTATTTATTTATTGAGAGAAAAAGAGGCAGAGAGAGAGAATGGGTGCACCGGGGCCTTCACCCACTGCAAATAAAGTCCAGACATATGTGCCACCTTGCACATCTGGCTTATGTGGGTCCTGGAGAATTGAACCTGGGTCCTTTGGCTTTGCAGGCAAGCGCCTTAACCGCTAAGCCATCTCTCCAGCCCTCTTACTATTTTTTTAAATTATTATTATTATTATTATTATTATTATTATTTTTTTTGGTTTTTCGAGGTAGGGTTTCACTCTGGTCCAGGCTGACCTGGAATTAACTATGTAGTCTCAGGGTGGCCTTGAACTCACGGCAATCCTTCTACCTCTGCCTCCCGAGTGCTGGGATTAAAGGCGTGCGCCACCACGGCCGGCTTAATTATTATTTTTATTGACACCTTCTATACTTACAATAAAAAAACAAATGATATTTCCCTCCCTTCCCCCCATTCCACTTTAGAACTCCAATCTCCATCATATCCCCTCCCTCTCTCCATTAGTCTCTTTTAATTTGATGTCATCATCTTTTTCTTCTATTTTGAGGGTCTTACGAAGGTATTGCTAGGCACTGCAAGGTCGTGGATATCGAGGCCAATTTCTGTCTGGGCAGTTGCATTGTAAGAAGTCATACCCTTCCTTTGGCTCTTTCATTCTAAACGCCCCTCTTCCGCAATGGTCCCTGAGCCTTGGAGGGTGTGACAGAGGTGTTTCAGAGCTGGGCACTCCTCTATCCCTTCTTCTTAGCACTATGTTGCCTTTTGGGTCATCCCAGTGGTCATCGCCATCTGAAAAGAGAAGCTTCTCTAACCAGAAGTTAGAGTAGCATTAATATGTGAACATGAACATTAAGTGTAGTGCCCCCAGGGCACCTCGGTGGGAATAATATATACATTTAGTCAGACAAGAGCAGGCTTTATACCCCTAAGGCTCATGACCTCCCCTGCCATTTTTTTTTTTTTTTTTTTTTTTTGGTTTTTGAGGTAGGGTCTCACTCTGGCCGGCCCAGGCTGACCTGGAATTAACTATGTAGTCTTAGGGTGGCCTTGAACTCACGGCGATTCTCCTACCTCTGCCTCCCGAGTTCTGGGATTAAAGGTGTGCGCCACCACGCCCGGCATCTGCCATAGACTTTTGCTTAGGTTTTTTTTTTTTTTTTTTTTTTTTTTTTGAGGTAGGGTCTCACTCTGGTCCAGGCTGACCTGGAATTAACTATGTAGTCTCAGGGTGGCCTCGAACTCTCGGTGATCCTCCTACCTCTGCCTCCCGAGTGCTGGGATTAAAGGCGTGCACCACCACGCCCGGCTTGCTTAGGTTTTTTAGTACCAGGCATGTATTCCCTCCCATGGAGAGGGCCTTCAGTCCAATTATGGAGCAGTTGGTTACCCCAAGAGCCTCTTACTATTTTTTATAAGGAAAAAAAAAGAGTACATGGTTTCTAGAGCCAACTTGTTTCTCCTTAAGAGTCTTTGGCATAGGCAGTGCAGACTCCTCATTTTTGAGTGCTACCACATAGACTGTAGAATGTCTCATGCTAAGCCAAACAGGGTTGCTTCTTTTTTTTTCAAGGTAGGGTTTCACTCTAATCCAGGCTGACCTGGAATTCACTATCTAGTCTCAGGGTGGCCTTGAACTCATGGTAATCATCCTGCCTCTGCCTCCCGAGTGCTGGGATTAAAGGCGTGCACCACCATGCCCAGCTCATGCTTCTTTTCTTAGACTCATTAACCCTAAAACTGATCTTTCCCAAATTTCTAGTTAGGACTTTGTTATCTTTTGCTTTGCACTCTATAAAATAATGTGCTTTATTAATTAATTAATTTTAAAAAAGTTTTGAGAGCTGTGCATGGTGGCGCATGCCTTTAATCCCAGCACTTGAGAGGCAGAGGTAGGAGGATCGCCATGAGTTCGAGGCCACCCTGAGACTACATAGTGAATTCCAGGTCAGCCTGGGCTAGAGTGAAACCCTACTTCAAACACCACCACCCCCAATTTTTTTTTTTTTTTTTTTTTTTGGTTTGCGAGGTAAGGTCTCACTCTGGTCCAGGCTGACCTGGAATTAACTATGTAGTCTCAGGGTGGCCTCGAACTCTCGGCGATCCTCCTACCTCTGCCTCCCAGGTGCTGGGATTAAAGGTGCGTGCCACCACGCCCAGCAAATTTTTTTTTTTTTTTTTTTTTGAGACAGTCTCACTGTGTAGCTCTGGCTAGTCTTGAACTTGCTGTGATCCCTCTGCTTCCTGACTGTTGGCAATACAGGTGTATGCTCCCATTCTTGGCTCAAGAATAACGTGCGTTCTCTTATCTTCTTCTCTTCCCTCCCATCCCCTTCTATGTTTTTTCTTTGAGGCAAGAGTTCCCCAGGCTAGCACTCAGTGGTGATCATTTGACCTCAGCCTCCCAAAATACTGGCATTGTGGGCTCAAGCCAACAAGCCCAGCTTTAATGTGCATTCTATTCATTCATTTATTTACTTAAAAAAATACTTTCAAGTTTTATCTGTTTATTTGCAAGAAGAGAGCGAGAGAATGGGCACACCAGGGCCTCTAGCCACTGCAAACGAACTCTAGATGCATGTGCCCTTTGTGCATCTGGCTTAAGTGGGTCCTGGGGAATTAAACCTGGTCTTTAGGCTTCACAGGCAAGCACCTTAATCACTAAGCCATCCCTTAAGCCCTTCACTCTAATTTTTAATTTTTATTTTTTATTTTTATAGGTAGGATATCGTATCCCAGGCTGACCTGGAACTCACTCTATCTCCAAGCTAGCCTCAAACTCACAGCGATCCTCCTACTTCTGCCTCCCACGTGAGGCATGTACCACCATTCCCAGCTTATTTTTATTTTATTTATTTGTAAGGATGGGGGCAGCAGGTAGAGAATGGGTATGCCAGAGCCTCTGCAAACCAACTCCAGCAGTATGAGCCAGGGGACTGAACCTGGGTCATTAGGCTTTGCAGGCAAGTTCTTTAACCACTAAGCCATCTTTTCAGCCCCACATTTATTTTTTTAATTTATTTTATTTTTTGTTTTTTCAAGGTAGAGTCTCACTGTAGTCCATGCTAACCTGGTATTCACTATATAGTCTCAGGGTGGCCTCAAACTCAAGGCAATCCTCCTACCTCTGCCTCCCAAGAGCTCGGATTAAAGGTGTGTGCCACCTCACCTAGCTGAAAGACAAGATGTCATGCAGCTCAGGATGATTTTGAACTCAGACTCACAAGTGCAGAGATTATAGGCATGCACCACCATGCAAAACAGCAAGAAGTTTTATTAGCCGGGCGTGGTGGCGCACGCCTTTAATCCCAGCACTCGGGGAGGGGGGCAGAGGTAGGAGGATCACTGAGAGTTCGAGGCCACCCTGAGACTACATAGTTAATTCCACGTCAGCCTGGACCAGAGTGAGACCCTACCTTGCAAAACCAAAAAAAAAAAAAAAAAAAAAAAAGAAGAAGTTTTATTAGAAATCAAAGCAAAAATAAATGGGGGATGGGACACATTGAAAGGGAGTAGTGTGAAGTCATTGAGTCAGAGGTCTCAGAATCTGTACTTGAGGGTTTTTATTGTTTTAATTTTTTGAGGTGGAGTCTTACTCTAGCCCAGGATGACCTGGAACTCACTTTGTAGTCCAGGCTTTCCTCAAACTTACAGTGATCCTCCTAGTTCTTCCTCTCAAGTGCCACCATGCCCGGCTCCTTAGTTTATTTCTTTCCCTCTTCCTCCTATTGGTTTTTCAAGGTAGGGTTTCACTCTAGCCCAGGGTGGCCTTGAACATGCAGCCATCCTCCTACCTCTGCCTTCTGAGTGCTAGGATTAAAGACATGTGCTGCTGTGCCCAGCTCCTTAATTAATTAATTAATTAATTAATTAATTGGTTTTTCAAGGTAGAGTCTCACTCTGGCCCAGGCTGACCTAGAATTAACTATGTAGTCTCAGGGTGGCCTTGAACTCACGGCAATCCTCCTACCTCTGCCTCCCGAGTGCTGGGATTAAAGGCGTGCGTCACCACGCCCAGCCTTTTTTTTTAAATTTATTTATTTACAAGCAGAGAGAGAGATAGAAGTGAGACAGAGAGAGAATGGGCACGCCAGGGCTTCTAGCCACTGCAAACGAACACCAGATGCATGTGCCCCTTGTGCATCTGGCTTACGTGGGTCCTGGGGAATCGAACCTGGGTCCTTTAACTTCACAGGCAAGTGCCTTAACCGCTAAGCCATTTCTCCAGTCCTCCTTAATTTTCTTTTCTTTTCTTTTCTTTTCTTTTCTTTTCTTTTTTTTTTTTTTTTTTTTTTTTTTGGTTTTTCGAGGTAGGGTCTCACTCTGGCCCAGGCTGACCTGGAATTAACTATGTAGTCTCAGGGTGGCCTTGAACTCATGGCGATCCTCCTACCTCTGCCTCCCGAGTGCTGGGATTAAAGGCATGCGCCACCACGCCCGGCTCTCCTTAATTTTCTTAATGTCCCTTTTCCTCGCCATAATGTCACATTGTTAAGTCATGTCTCCTTACACCCATCTTAGCTATGAGAGCTGGGCATATAGACTTTGAAAATATATTTGTGAGCCGGGCGTGGTGGCACACGCCTTTAATCCCAGCACTCGGGAGGCAGAGGTAGGAGGATCGCCGAGAGTTCGAGGCCACCCTGAGACTACATAGTGAATTCCGGGTCAGCCTGGACCAGAGTGAGACCCTACCTTGCAACACCAAAAAAAAAAAAAAAAAAAAAAAAAATTTGTGGGGCTGGACAGATGGCTCAGTGGTTAAAGGTAAAGCCTGATGACCCAGTTTTGATTCCTTCAGTACCCACATAAATTTAGGTGCACAAGCCAGGTGTGGTAGCTCACGCCTTTAATCCCAGCACTTGGGAGGCAGATGTAGGAGGATTACCATGAGTTTGAGGCCGTTCTGAGACTACATAGTGGATTCAGGTCAGCCTGGACCAGAGTGAAACCCTACCTCAAAAAAAAAAAAAAAAAAAAAAAAAAATCTAGGTGCACAAAGAGACAAAGAGGTACTTGCAACTTCAGTTCGTTTGTAGTGGCAAGAGGCCCTGGGGTACTCATTCATTCTTACTCATTCACTCATATCCCCCCCACAAATAAAAATATTTAACAAGCCGGGCGTGGTGGCGCACGCCTTTAATCCCAGCACTCGGGAGGCAGAGGTAGGAGGATCGCCGAGAGTTCGAGGCCACCCTGAGATTACATAGTTAATTCCAGGTCAGCCTGGACTAGAGTGAGACCCTACCTCGAAAAACCAAAAAAAAAAAAAAAAAAAAAAAAAAATTAGCAAATATATGCCTGTGTATTTTTTTAGCCAGGTCTGATAGTTCAGGTCTGTAAATCCGAGCTACTAGAGAATCAGAAGGGTTAGGGGTGTGTCTCAATGGTAGAGTGCTTGCTGGCATGTACAAAACCCTTAATTCCATTCCTAGCACTGCAGAAAATTAAAAAAATTGAGTTCGTTATTAGTGTTGGCCATCTTTCATGTTCTTGATAGTTAGTGACTACATTATCACATTGCAGACACAGGATATATATTATATCATTGTAGATTTTTTTTTTGTTTTTTGAGGTAGGGTGTCACACTCTAGCCCAGGCTGACCTGGAACTCACTATGTAGTCTCAGGGTGGCCTTGAACTCATGGTGATCCTCCTACCTCTGCCTCCCAAGTGCTGGGATTAAAGGCATGTGCCACCATGCCCAGCTAGAATTTACATATATTCATATATATATATATATATATATATATATATATATATTTATTTATTTATTATCAAGCAGAGAGGGAGAGAGAATGAGCACACCAGAGCCTCCAGCCCCTGCAAATGAACTCCAAATGCATACACCGTTGCATTTGGCTCTATGTGGATACTGGAGAGTTAGACTTAGGTCATTGGTCTCTGCAAGCAAGTGCCTTAACCACTAAACCATGTCTCCAGCCCCTGTAGAATTTTTTTTTTTTTTTTCATGTAGGTTCTCACTCTGGCTCAGGCTGCCCTGGAATTCACTATGTAGTCTCCGGGTGGCTTCGAACTCTCAGCAGTCCTCCTACCTCTGCCTCCAGAGTGCTGCAGGGATTAAAGGCGTGCTCCACCATGCCCGGCTACCTGTAAAAAAATTTTTTTGTTTGTTTTTCGAGATAGGGTCTTACTCTAGCTCAGGCTGACCTGGAATTCACTGTGTAGTCTCAGGGTGGCCTTGAACTCATGGCAATCCTCCTACCTCTGCCTCCAGAGTGCTGGAATTAAAGGCGTGCGCCACCATGCCCGGCTCTGTAAAATGTTTTTATCAGTAGCCCTGCTGTACATGTCACCACTCAAATCACTGTGGTTTTGGTGCCTAATAATTTTGGAGTATGTTAGGTACTTTGAAATCTAGGAATCCTATCTTCTTCCCCTCTTGCAAACTCTTGGTGGTGCCTCTGGAGATGAGGCCTTTTGGCAGAAATGTGATGGGAATTCGAGGTAAAGTGCTGCTGTGGGCTGAGAATGAGAGGAGACTTCGGGTGGGATTGTCTTTATCTCTTCCTTGCACTTCCCTTTGCTATAGACCTTTGATTTCTCAAACCTGTTTCTTCACGTTGCCACACCTCTTCCACCTGTGGTCTGTGTAGAAGCAGGTCCTGGGAACTTTACCTGTGAAAATAAAATGTCAGGCCCAGAGAGTTCTTGTACAGTAACTTCTCTGTGGTGGCTTGCAAAATGCTCTTGAATCTAGTGCTGCCTCTTCTAATTTGGGTGGCTGTGTCATTGCATGTGTAATGTGGTGTTGAACCAAATGTGCATACACCAGCATCTGGGGCACATCCAGAGAGCAGAGACAACATTTCTTTGAATTCAGAAAAACCATAATTAGGGTGTTTTTTTTTTTTTTTTTCTTCAGCTCTGTTTTATGCAAGGACTTCTTATGGAAGGCCAAGCCTTACTCTTGCTGTGGTTAGTCATTTAGGGCTGGGGTAACTTGCAGCAAGTCTTTACAGTTTTCTATCCTCAACTAGAAAAGCTGTATAATGTTTCATTGACCAACACTTGTGCTATAATTCAGATAATGTGTCAGGTGACCTTAGTGACTATATTTAAACAGAATCAGTTTGCAGTCAGTTACTAAGTTTCCTTTAGACACTGATTGAGCTACCTTACTTTTCTGGTCTTTAGCCATGCTGTTCCTTTTTTTGTTGTTGTTTTGTTTTTGGAGGTAGGGTCTCACTCTAGTCCAGGCTGACCTGGAATTCACTGTGTAGTCTCAGGGTAGCCTTGTACTCATGCAGATCCTCCTACCTCTGCCTCCCGAGTGCTGGGATTAAAGGTGTGCCCCTCCATGCCCAGGTTCTTATTTTTTAAAATATTTTTGTTTGAGGGTGAGGCGAGAGAGAGAAAATAGGAGAATATGGTGTACCAGGGCCTTTTGCCACTGCAGATGATCTATAGATTCCAGATGCATGAGCCACTTTGGGTGTTTGGCTTTAAATGGGTACTAGGGAATCGAACCAAGCCATCAGGCTTTAAAAGCAGGAACCAAGCAGGGCGTGGTGGCACATGCCTTTAATCCTAACACTCGGGAGGTAGAGGTAGGAAGATCTCCATGAGTTCGAGGCTACCTTGAAACTACATAGTTAATTCTAGGTCAGCCTGGCCCAGAGTCAGACCTTACCTCAGAAGGCCAAAAAAAAAAAAAAGCCTTTGGTGGTGCATGCTTTTGATCCCAGCACTTGGGAGGCAGAGGCAGGAAAATTGCCATGAATTTGAAGCCACCCTGAGACTGCCACCACATCCAGCTTACTTACTTTTCTTTATAATTTTTTTCTTCTTTGTGAAATATAATTATACTAAACTATGTTAATTGTTGGCTGGGTGTAATGGTGCTTGCCTATCATCCTGTTACTAGGGAGGTGGATGCAGGAGTTCAGGGCCATCTTCTAGTTAGATCATTCTAGGCTAGCTTAGACTGCATGAGACCTTGTTACAAACAAACAAACAAACAAACCAGAAACTTAGTTTGAGGTCACCTGATGATTTGTTTCTAGAGTTGTGTAGTGGGTGCATCTACATAGCCTTAGAGAAAGTGCCAGAGAAAGCTTTAATGGGGGCTGGGTTGTGGGAAGAGGAGTCCTTTCTCATATCTTCTGTATTGTTTACTCTGCTGCTAAAAGTGAGATGGGTTGAGGGGAAGGCTTTCTTAGTGTTTCTCAAGCTTTGCCAGAACGCTTAGCTGTAGGAGCAGCTGTTGTACTAACTTGTGTCCCATATTTCCAGGGATGCTTTCTGACCTCTTGCTTGTTGCACAGCTAACGTGTGTGCTTTGTGGTGCCAAACATAGCTGTAGTCAGTCTGGAATGTGTCCAAACTGGACAAGATACTGGAGTCAGAAGGGACAAGTGGCCACAGTCTCTCTCTGTCAGATGTTTTGGTTCCTCTAGGCTCTGAATAACCGACAATAGGATACTAATACCTCTTACAGAAGCTGGTTTTGTGCCTTTTTTTTTGGGGGGGGGTTTCCGAGGTAGGGTCTCACTCTAGCTCAGGCTGACCTGGAGTTCACTATGTAATCTCAGGGTGGCCTTGAACTCATAGTGATCTTCCTACCTCTGCCTCCCAAGTGCTGGGATTAAAGGCATGTGCCCCACCACACCCGGCTCCAGAAGCTGGTTTTGGAGGGTACACAGTCTGGTGATAAACTTTCCTAGCATGTGCTACTTAAAATAGAGAATGTTCAGCTGTAGGACGATTGATTTAGCTAGACTCTAGGAGTTTAAGCTTGATTTTGAATAGTCTCTCTACATCTTCAGTGAGCTTACTGAAGTTTTTGGTTTTATTTATTTTTGGGTTTTTTGAGGTAGGGTCTTACTCTAGCTCAAGCTGACCTGGAACTCACACTGTATACAGTCTCAGACTGGCCTTGAATTCACAGCAGTCCTCCTACCTCTGTCTCCTAGTGGTGGGACTAAAGGAGAGGGGATCTTGCAGTGTTGCTCAGGCTGGCCTTGAGTACTGATACTAGGACCACACCAGTCTCTCCTTCAGTTTTTTAAATTTATTTTTATTTATTTATTTGAGAGTGAGAAGAGAGAGAGAGAGAGAATGGGTACACCAGGGCTTCCAGCCACTGCAAACGAACTCCAGATGCATGTGCCACCTTGTGCATCTGGCTTACGTGGGTACTGGGGAATTGAGCCTTGAACCAGGGTCCTTAGGCTTCACAGGCAAGCGCTTAACCTCTAAGCCATCTCTCCACCCCTTCTCCTTCAGTTTTTTTTTTTTTTTTTTTTTTTTTTTTTTTGGTTTTGCGAGGTAGGGTCTCACTCTAGCTCAGGCTGACCTGGAATTCACTCTGTAGTCTCAGGGTGGCCTTGAACTCTCGGAGATCCTCCAACCTCTGCCTCCCAAGTGCTGGGATTAAAGGCGTGCGCCACCACACCTGGCTTCCTTCAGTTTTTATCTTCGGCTTTTGTGATGTAGAGAAGCATTCAGTTGTACTGTAAGTTTGAGCCTCTGCTCTTGTTCTAGTTTACCATTTAAATAAGTTAGCCTTGATTATGTCTCATTTTGAGCTCTCTTTCCTAATGATAGGTTGATAAAATAGTACAGTCATTATTGAATACATTTATGGTATATTCTTTACTATGCATAGGTCATTCAGCAAATTTTTGAGTTTGTGCCAAGGAGACCTTTGAGTATGCTAGGAATTTAGAATTAAGCCTGTATAAACCTTTGAGACCACTTGTAAGGAAGGCAGTTGTATGAATATATATATATTTTGACTTATTAAATATGAGGATTTATACTAAGATATAGTAACTGTCTTCTATACAGTGTTTGGGACTCCATACTAGGAAATGCTTCATGCAACTACAGATACTATCTGGTTAATCAGTCTCCTAAGTGGGAAGACTCATGAGTATAGGTGGATTCAAACATGGGGATACCTCACCAAAATAAAGCCTTCATGAGTGGTGAGCTCTTACTCACTTTAGTGTTGAGAGGCATGCCGATACCACCAGAATCTCTGGATGCTTTTTAATCCTCTCCCACCTCTATGAGAGTACTCTTTCTTTCGTCTCCCCCCCTTTAATATTTGGCTTTTTTTTTTTTTTTTTTTTTTTTTTTTTTGGTTTTTCGAGGTAGGGTCTCACTCTGGTCCAGGCTGACCTGGAATTAACTATGTAGTCTCAGGGTGGCCTTGAACTCTCGGAGATCCTCCTACCCCTGCCTCCCGAGTGCTGGGATTAAAGGCGTGCGCCACCACGCCCGGCCTTATTTGGCTTTTTTTATTTAAAAATTTTTATGTATTTGAGAGCAAGAGAAGGAGGGAATGAGTGTGTCAGAGCTTCCAGCCACTGCAAGTGAACTCTAGACGCATGCGCGACCTTGTGCATCTGGCTTATGTGGGTCCTGGGAATCGTACCTGGGTCCTTAGACTTCTCAGGCAAGTGCCTTTACCGCTGAGCCATCTCGCCAGCATGCATACACACACACACACACACACAGAATGGTGCACCAGGGCCTTCAGCCACTGCAAATGAACTCCAGACACATGCACCACCAATGTGTGCATCTGGTTTATGTGGGTCCTGGGAATTGAACTTGGGTCCTTTGGCTTTGCAGGCAAGTAAGTGCCTTAACCTCTAAGCCATTTCTCCAGCTCCCAGACTTTATGTTCTTACTGGTTCTGGACCACCCACCAAGTTCCTAAAGCCTTGGTTTAGAAAAAAGTCTTTCATGTAGTGTGGATTTAAGTAGGGAAAGAGTAGAGACCAGGCTATACCTTCCCAGTTGACATTTGGGTTGTGATATATGTCATGAGTGTGATGTTGGCCATGTTTTCTTTTTTCTTTCCTCTCTCTCTTTGTTTATGAAGTAGAATCTTGCTTTAGTTCAGGCTGGTCTGGAATTCACTGTGTAGTCTCAGAGTGGCCTTGAACTCACTGTAATCCTCCTTCCTCTGCCTTTAGAGTACTGGCATTAAAGGTGTGAGCCACTACCCTCGCCTGGCCAAACTTTTTTTTTAAACTAGCTGTACCACATTTAGTAGTCAGAGGCAGAAGAATCATTGCAAATTCAAGGCTGGACTGGCCTACATAGTGAGTTGGGGGGAGGACGGATATACAGTGAAATCCTATCTCAAACAATGAGAAGAACAGTTTTTTTTTTTTTCCAGGTAGGGTCTCATTCTAGTCCAGGGTGACCAGGACTTCACTAGGTAGTCTCAGGGTGGCCTTGAACTCAAGGCATTCCTCCTACCTCTGCCTCCTGAGTGCTGGGATTAAAGGCATGCGCCACCATGCCTTATTTTACTAGATTGTTTTGAGGTGTAAACTAATTGAAATATGTAAACAATTAAAATAACAAATGTAGGGTTAGGAGTCTGAATAGCTGTTGCTGCCTGTAAACATTTTCAGGCGAGCTATTAAATGAATTAACAGAAATAGAAGAGTTAGAGTTAGGGCTGGAGAGATGAATCAGTGGTTAAAGTCTCTTGCCCTACCACCATCTCTCCAACCAGAGCCTTCTGGCCAGAGTTCAGTCTCCAGTACCCACATAAAGTTAGACACAGAGGTCGCATGCATCTGTAATCCCAGTGTGCCCATGGCATTGGGAGGCCGAGTCAGAAGACCCCTGAAGCATGTGGCTCTGCCTTCCTAGTGGCAGCAAGACTGAGACAGAGCACCAACACCTTGAAACCGTCCTTTGAGTTTCAGTTTTTGTACATATAGACATATCCGCCCCACAAATTTGAGAGAGCTGGGTGTGCTGTATACCTTTAGTCCCAGCACTAAGGAGGCAGAGGTAGGAGGATTGCCCTGAGTTCAAAGCTACCCTGACACTACATAGTGAGTTCCCAGCCAGCCTGGGTTAGAGTGAGAGCCTACCTCACCAAAGAGAGAGAGAGAAGGGGGGGGAGGGAGTCAGGGAGGAGAGAGAGAAAGAGATAGCATGTATGCACACAAGCCAGCTAGTGTGGCTTATGCCTGTAATCCTAGCATTTGGGAAGCTGAGTTAGGAACACTGTGGGTTCATGGCCAGCCTGGGCTACCTAGTGAGTTCCAGGTCAACCTAGGCTAGAGCAAGACCCTAATTCTCTCCCCTTTTCAATTTTTTTTTTCCAAGGTAGGGTCTCACTCTAGCCTAGGCTGACCTGGAATTCACTCTGTATTCTCAGGGTGGCTTCAAATCATTTTTTAAAATATTTAATTTTATATCTTTATTTGAGAGAGAAAAAGAGACACACACAGAGAGAATGGGTGCACCAGGGCCTCTAGCCACTGCAAATGAATTCCAGATACATGCACCACCTTGTGCATTTGGCTTATGCGGGTCCTGGGGAATTGAACTTGGAAGAAACCCTAATTCAAATAACAAGAGAGTTCAAATCTAGAGAGTATCATAAAGAAAGTGGACTTGATGACCAAGTGAGAGATTCCATTTAGGTGGAGGATTCCAGGCCTTGGATGAAATAGTGCTACCACCAACAGAGACGGGAAAGCAGCAATTAACTTCTTAGGGAAGATAAAATATGATGCTAAGGAATTCACTGTAGTCTCAGGGTGGCCTTGAACTCACAGAGATCCTCCTACCTCTGCCTCCAGAGTGCTGGGATTAAAGGTGTGTGCCACCATGCAAATTCTAGAGTTTTATTTTTAAATGGCTTATGATTCATTTTATTTATTTAGATTTATTATTATTTTGTTCACAGGTGAAGTTCACTCTAGTCTCAGGGTGGCCTACATCTCCTGGGAATCCTCCTGCCTCTGCCTTTCAGTGCTGGGATTCTTAGAATCTTTCTTGCCCCCTTTCTTTTTGCTGTTATGTCTCATTTGTTTATCTGTTTTAACTCTCTATGTAGCCAGAATCTTCTCTTACTGATTCTCCTGCTTCAATGCTCCTAGGTACAAGGTTACCTAGTATGAGTGTAATATGACCTTCTTTATTTTTAAAAAATAAATTTTGAAGTCTATCTTGTTTTGATTACAGTAATAGACAGGCCTGATGTGCAATGTCTCCTATCTGCCTCTGGGCTGCTACCTTTTTCCATTCTTTTTTTTGCATCTGTGTCTGCAGATTTGGCTGAGGTAGGGGATCATGAGTCTTTGATGACCTGCAAGCCCTGTTTCAAGAATTAAGCCTTTTTCAACTGGGCCTTCATTTATTCAAATTTTTAATTTTAATTTTGCCGTCTATTAAAAATGTTAGGCCCCAGTTCATGAGGTTTTATGTGCTATGTAGCTTCATGCTCTCACTCTGGTCAGGCTGACCTGGAATTAACTATGTAGTCTCAGGGTGGCCTCGAACTCCTGGCGATCTCCTACCTCTGCCTCCCAGTGCTGGGATTAAAGCCGTGCGCCACCATGCCTGGCAAATAAATTTATTTTTTATTTATATTTATTTTTACCATTCAGAGGAGAGAGAGTGTGATCCTTTCTCTCGAAGAAAGACATGAATTGTGGAGTCCAGACTTTTCACTAGCCTTCTAAATGAAAATTCTCCATGTGCAAAAGTTCACATCTGGAAAATCCTGGCACCTGACAAAGCTGCAAAAAGAGTCTGCCAGTATGGCTGTGAAACAACATTTGGTTCTCCTTGCAAACCAGCCCTCACCAGGATTTGAGGCCCCTACTTACTTATTAATTCTGCCAAAATTGGTATTTATTTGAGGCCTTGGCTTTCTTACCAAACAAGCTGGGACTTCTCTTGTTCTCTTTCTTTTTGGCACATGGCCCCAGCAGGAACCTGGCTGGTTGGCTTTGACCACAGTCCAGTAAACTGGATGTGTCTCTCCATCACCACATTCCACCTCCTGGCCCTGATTGATGAGCCTCCTGAAAAGAAAGGGTTATTTCAAAAAATTTGATTTCTCTCCTCTTCATCCCCATGGTTATGCCAATTAAACAGTTCCCATCCCAACATGTGCACTGCACCCATTGCCAGCTGGACCTCATCTAGGGGTAAGAGGCTTTAACCTTGCTAAGTATTCTTTTTGCAAACCCTAGGAAGAATCTTCTCAAGCTTTTTTCTGGCTTCTGTCTCTTTCTGTCTCAGCCATTTCCAGTTCTTTCAGCTGAATTCTGGCAGTAACCTTGGGAATTTCATGCTCAGCCTGCCAAGCAAGATGCCTCCACCTTTGCCTCTGAATTTTGGCTAGCCAGGCAGAAACAAATGATTGTAATGTTTGGCTGCTTGGTCCAGTGTTCTGAGGTCCCAAACTGGCTTATCTTGTAAGGGTATCTCTTCTAATAAATTTTCTGCAACTCATTTTTTCTTAATCTTTCTTAGAAGGTCACTGGGTACTGTTTTCCTTTTTCTTTTTTTTTTCCCAGATTGTCTTCAAGGTTGAGATATTAAATCGGGGTCCATCTCTAGAACCTGAGGATTATTTGCATGTGGCCTGACCCTGAGTGCCATCTCCCACCAATTATCAAAGTGCTTTAATTTAATGGAGAAGGAGGGAAGGAGGGAAGACAGTTTCATTCTTGACTGTTTTTTTGTTCATTATTTCCACAGCACTCTGGGCTGGCAGACCTAGATCTTCACTAGGGGCTACCAATAGTCAAAACCCTCAGATGCAATCTCTCCAGTCCCTTTACCCAAGCACCTTAAGCCCAACATATTCTCCAGCCAAAAAACATGAATCTGGATGGTTTTACCTTTTCTTCAAAGCTGAGAAATTTTATGATCTGTTGTTTTAGGGACAGCCAGAAATTCAGAATTTCAGTTAGCACTAGCCAGAATGGGCTAGCACCAGGGCCTCTTGATTTTTCAAGATGCCTTGCCACCATTCCTTAATCTTTTTTTTTTTGTTTAATTTAGCCTGGATTTATTTGCAGGCCAGGGTCTTAACTGCTACAATTTCTCAGACCTCAGACCTAGTCAGTCGCCCATCTCAAAGCTGACCCTAATTCCAGCATGTGCCTCTTTATCTATTTTTTTGGGGGTTTAATGGAGAGGTAGGAACCAGGGCTCTCCAGAAATGGTTTTAGAAAACCAGCATGCCTGTCCAGCCTGGCCTCGGTTCTCTCAGATTTTTTTGTTTCTTCAGTTCTTTTTAAAGCCAGCACTGGGCAAGGCTCATAGTATAAAGGCACATCAGGGGCTTCCAGCCCTCAAATAAACTCCATTCTCTTTTTCCTATAATCTGAACAGAATCTCAAGCATGCAGTTCCAATTTTGATTCCTAAAAATCTAAAAAAATTTTTTTTTTTTTATAATGCATGCGCCAGCTTCTTTTTTTTTTTTTGGTTTTTGGTAGGGTCTCACTCTGGTCAGGCTGACCTTTTGGTTTTTGGTAGGGTCTCACTCTGGTCAGGCTGACCTGCAGTTCAAGACTAGGCTGAACTGGGCATTCAGAACTTCAGAACACTCTTAAGTACTTTGCATCACTCGGTGGACCAAGTTACTAATTTGCATGTAACATCAGCAAATGCTGTACCTGGTAAACTTAAAAAAAGTTTATCTTTCCTGACTTTTCTAGGAGGTAGGATAAATAAAGGAAAGAGCCTTATGTCATAATCCCGTTTCTTCTTTTTTCCCTAAAAAATGATCCAGGGACTGGACAGGTGGCTCAGTGGCTAAAGGCAGGTGCTTGCAATGAACTCATGGCCTCATTTCATTCCCAGTGAGACTAAAGCCACTGTGCTATTGATACATGCTGGCCACCCTAGGATTTTTGACAAACCTGGAACCTATTCTCTCTCTGGAACCCTCCACTTTTTCCCTCTCCTGACTCTCATGACTAAATAAATATTTAAAATAATTCCAGGCCTACTTTCTTCCAGCTGAACAATGAATGCTGACATGCCAGCCACCTGGCTGTCAGCTCCAAACATGCTGGTTAACACATCATCCTCAGAAACTTCCCTTGACTACTCAAAGCTGAAATGACACTTCCAGCCTTCCATAACAACAGCAGCATCACAAAGCTGGGACCTTCAGCAATACTTTTATTATCGGCTGCATTTTTATAAAAGAACATGGAAAATTAGGACTTGGCTGCAGTGAACCTAAACAGGTCTTACCATTTTAGTCTTTTTGAAAGAGGCACAAAAATGTTACATATATCTAACTGACTAGTAAAGCAGAAGCCTAAATGGGCCATTTTCTCTCTCTCTCTCTCCCAACAAATAAATAAGTAACTGTGGACTTCTTTTTTTATTTTTGGTTTTTGGTTTCAGGAGTAAGTGATCTTATCTGGGAACTGGGCTGTCTCAGTTCCTTGATTTTCCTGGTGAGCACTACCTTCTTCTTGAGGAGTCCTGGATTCAAGGCAGGGTCTTATTCTAAGCCCATGCAACTGGAACTTTTTGAGAAGTCCCATCCCCAGGGCCTGAAAACCACAAATCCTTTGCTAGAAAAAATATGGGATGTGAGGGTGATCTGAGGGCACCTATCTGTCAGCTGCATCTGGGGTTGAAATTTGAGCTTTATTTATTTATTGGAGCACCCTCTTCCTCCTTATAGAAATAGGCAGGTCCTAAGACTGCATGCTCAACTGGGTGTGACAATCTTTCCTGACTACTAGGAGGACTGGTCTTTGGTTTTTATGTGCACCCTTGTGTAGCTGTGTTGTGTGTGTGTGTGTGTGTGTGTCAAACAGCCTCTCAAAGGTCTCTGAGCAAATAACAAGCTTCAGGGCCCAGACATGTAGCCATCTGCGGCTGGCTTTGTTTTAGGTGCTTGTGACCACTGAGGACTGGGCCACTTGCTTGCTGGGACAATCAGTTTTTAAGTGCTGAGCCATTTCCCCAGGATGACCTGGAAAATTTTTGAGTTTCCTGCTCCCTGACACACTTTGTCCAGCTTTATCCATGCCTGGATTAACCAGCTAAAGCTTGATGACCCACCTGGTACTTGTCTTGGAAATGACAGATAAACAAAAAACATAAGGTCAGTAAAAGTATGGTCTGGTTGGATGAGGCCGATTCCCATGTAGGCCATGAAGGTCAATTTTCCTGAAGATTTCTTTCTTTAGTTTTTAAAACTCCAGGATTTATTTATGCCATTTATTTATGGATTTATTTGCCAGATTTTTCCACTGAGGTTAACCTATCTGCCACACTTTTGAAATTCTTCATCAATTGAACTCCAGATCCTGGATCTGCCTGCCTCTCTCTTCCCTCTCCTGGCTGGATTGTACAGGTATTGGGTTTTTCTGAAACAATGTGATTTTTAAGTCTATAGACTTACCTTTTTACCTGTTTATAAAAATATCTCTGGTGGCTGGAAAGACACTATAAGTTAAGGCACCTGCATGCAAAGTTCAGGTCAGCTGGACCAGGTGAAACCCTACCTCACGTTGGGCAAAACCAAAAAAAAATCTAGGTGCAATAAAGAGACAAAGAGGTACTTGCAACTTCAGTTCGTTTGTAGTGGCAAGAGGCCCTGGGGTACTCATTCATTCTTACTCATTCACTCATATCCCCCCACAAATAAAAATATTTAACAAGCTGGCGTGGTGGCCACGCCTTTAATCCCAGCACCTCGGGAGGCAGAGGTAGGAGGATCGCCGAGTTCGAGGCCACCCTGAGATTACATAGTTAATTCCAGGTCAGCCTGGACCAGAGTGAGACCCTACCAAAAACCAAAAAAAAAAAAAAAAAAAAAAAAATTAGCAAATATATGCCTGTGTATTTTTTTAGCCAGGTCTGATAGTTCAGGTCTGTAAATCCGAGCTACTAGAGAATCAGAAGGGTTAGGGGTGTGTCTCAATGGTAGAGTGCTTTGGCATGTACAAAACCCTTAATTCCATTCCTAGCACTGCAGAAAATTAAAAAATTGAGTTATTAGTGTTGGCCATCTTTCATGTTCTTGATAGTTAGTGACTACATTATCACATTGCAGACACAGGATATATATTATATCATTGTAGATTTTTTTGTTTTTTGAGGTAGGGTGTCACACTCTAGCCCAGGCTGACCTGGAACTCACTATGTAGTCTCAGGGTGGCCTTGAACTCATGGTGATCCTCCTACCTCTGCCTCCCAAGTGCTGGGATTAAAGGCATGTGCCACCATGCCCAGCTAGAATTTACATATATTCATATATATATATATATATATATATATATATTTATTTATTATCAAGCAGAGAGGGAGAGAGAATGAGCACACCAGAGCCTCCAGCCCCTGCAAATGAACTCCAAATGCATACACCGTTGCATTTGGCTCTATGTGGATACTGAGAGTTAGACTTAGGTCATTGGTCTCTGCAAGCAAGTGCCTTAACCACTAAACCATGTCTCCAGCCCCTGTAGAATTTTTTTTTTTTTTTTTCATGTAGGTTCTCACTCTGGCTCAGGCTGCCCTGGAATTCACCATGTAGTCTCCGGGTGGCTTCAAACTCAGCAGTCCTCCTACCTCTGCCTCCAGAGTGCTGCAGGGATTAAAGGCGTGCTCCACCATGCCCGGCTACCTGTTTTTTTTTTTTTTTTTGTTTGTTTTTCGAGATAGGTCTTACTCTAGCTCAGGCTGACCTGGAATTCACTGTAGTCTCAGGGTGGCCTTGAACTCATGGCAATCCTCCTACCTCTGCCTCCAGAGTGCTGGAATTAAAGGCGTGCGCCACCATGCCCGGCTCTGTAAAATGTTTTTATCAGTAGCCCTGTTGTACATGTCACCACTCAAATCACTGTGGTTTTGGTGCCTAATAATTTTGGAGTATGTTAGGTACTTTGAAATCTAGGAATCCTATCTTCTTCCCCTCTTGCAAACTCTTGGTGGTGCCTCTGGAGATGAGGCCTTTTGGCAGAAATGTGATGGGAATTGAGGTAAAGTGCTGCTGTGGGCTGAGAATGAGAGGAGACTCTGTGGGATTGTCTTTATCTCTTCCTTGCACTTCCTTTGCTATAGACCTTTGATTTCTCAAACCTGTTTCTTCACGTTGCCACACCTCTTCCACCTGTGGTCTGTAGAAGCAGGTCCTGGGAACTTTACCTGTGAAAATAAATGTCAGGCCCAGAGAGTTCTTGTACAGTAACTTCTCTGTGGTGGCTTGCAAAATGCTCTTGAATCTAGTGCTGCCTCTTCTAATTTGGGTGGCTGTGTCATTGCATGTGTAATGTGGTGTTGAACCAAATGTGCATACACCAGCATCTGGGGCACATCCAGAGAGCAGAGACAACATTTCTTTGAATTCAGAAACCATAATTAGGTGTTTTTTTTTTTTTTCTTCAGCTCTGTTTTATGCAAGGACTTCTTATGGAAGGCCAAGCCTTACTCTTGCTGTGGTTAGTCATTTAGGGCTGGGGTAACTTGCAGCAAGTCTTTACAGTTTTCTATCCTCAACTAGAAAAGCTGTATAATGTTTCATTGACCAACACTTGTGCTATAATTCAGATAATGTGTCAGGTGACCTTAGTGACTATATTTAAACAGAATCAGTTTGCAGTCAGTTACTAAGTTTCCTTTAGACACTGATTGAGCTACCTTACTTTTCTGGTCTTTAGCCATGCTGTTCCTTTTTTTTGTTGTTGTTTTGTTTTTGGAGGTAGGGTCTCACTCTAGTCCAGGCTGACCTGGAATTCACTGTGTAGTCTCAGGGTAGCCTTGTACTCATGCAGATCCTCCTACCTCTGCCTCCCCGAGTGCTGGGATTAAAGGTGTGCCCTCCATGCCCAGGTTCTTATTTTTTAAAATATTTTTGTTTGAGGGTGAGGCGAGAGAGAGAAAATAGGAGAATATGGTGTACCAGGGCCTTTTGCCACTGCAGATGATCTATAGATTCCAGATGCATGAGCCACTTTGGGTGTTTGGCTTTAAATGGGTACTAGGGAATCGAACCAAGCCATCAGGCTTTAAAAGCAGGAACCAAGCAGGGCGTGGTGGCACATGCCTTTAATCCTAACACTCGGGAGGTAGAGGTAGGAAGATCTCCATGAGTTCGAGGCTACCTTGAAACTACATAGTTAATTCTAGGTCAGCCTGGCCCAGAGTCAGACCTTACCTCAGAAGGCCAAAAAAAAAAAAAGCCTTTGGTGGTGCATGCTTTTGATCCCAGCACTTGGGAGGCAGAGGCAGGAAAATTGCCATGAATTTGAAGCCACCCTGAGACTGCCACCACATCCAGCTTACTTACTTTTCTTTATAATTTTTTTCTTCTTTGTGAAATATAATTATACTAAACTATGTTAATTGTTGGCTGGGTGTAATGGTGCTTGCCTATCATCCTGTTACTAGGGAGGTGGATGCAGGAGTTCAGGGCCATCTTCTAGTTAGATCATTCTAGGCTAGCTTAGACTGCATGAGACCTTGTTACAAACAAACAAACAAACCAGAAACTTAGTTTGAGGTCACCTGATGATTTGTTTCTAGAGTTGTGTAGTGGGTGCATCTACATAGCCTTAGAGAAAGTGCCAGAGAAAGCTTTAATGGGGGCTGGGTTGTGGGAAGAGGAGTCCTTTCTCATATCTTCTGTATTGTTTACTCTGCTGCTAAAAGTGAGATGGGTTGAGGGGAAGGCTTTCTTAGTGTTTCTCAAGCTTTGCCAGAACGCTTAGCTGTAGGAGCAGCTGTTGTACTAACTTGTGTCCCATATTTCCAGGGATGCTTTCTGACCTCTTGCTTGTTGCACAGCTAACGTGTGTGCTTTGTGGTGCCAAACATAGCTGTAGTCAGTCTGGAATGTGTCCAAACTGGACAAGATACTGGAGTCAGAAGGGACAAGTGGCCACAGTCTCTCTCTGTCAGATGTTTTGGTTCCTCTAGGCTCTGAATAACCGACAATAGGATACTAATACCTCTTACAGAAGCTGGTTTGTTTTTTTTTTTGGGGTTTTTGAGGTAGGGTCTCACTCTAGCTCAGGCTGACCTGGAGTTCACTATGTAATCTCAGGGTGGCCTTGAACTCATAGTGATCTTCCTACCTCTGCCTCCCAAGTGCTGGGATTAAAGGCATGTGCCCCACCACACCCGGCTCCAGAAGCTGGTTTTGGAGGGTACACAGTCTGGTGATAAACTTTCCTAGCATGTGCTACTTAAAATAGAGAATGTTCAGCTGTAGGACGATTGATTTAGCTAGACTCTAGGAGTTTAAGCTTGATTTTGAATAGTCTCTCTACATCTTCAGTGAGCTTACTGAAGTTTTTGGTTTTATTTATTTTTGGGTTTTTTGAGGTAGGGTCTTACTCTAGCTCAAGCTGACCTGGAACTCACACTGTATACAGTCTCAGACTGGCCTTGAATTCACAGCAGTCCTCCTACCTCTGTCTCCTAGTGGTGGGACTAAAGGAGAGGGGATCTTGCAGTGTTGCTCAGGCTGGCCTTGAGTACTGATACTAGGACCACACCAGTCTCTCCTTCAGTTTTTTAAATTTATTTTTATTTATTTATTTGAGAGTGAGAAGAGAGAGAGAGAGAGAATGGGTACACCAGGGCTTCCAGCCACTGCAAACGAACTCCAGATGCATGTGCCACCTTGTGCATCTGGCTTACGCGGGGTACTGGGAATTGAGCCTTGAACCAGGGTCCTTAGGGCTTCACAGGCAAGCGCTTAACCTCTAAGC
Source organism: Orientallactaga sibirica (assembly GCA_036365145.1). NCBI lineage: Eukaryota > Metazoa > Chordata > Mammalia > Rodentia > Dipodidae > Orientallactaga > Orientallactaga sibirica. Next base: position 8,238,486 of record JAEOAD010000013.1, read on the forward strand.
CATCTCTCCACCCCTTCTCCTTCAGTTTTTGTTTTTTTTTTTTTTTTTTTTTTTTTTTTTGGTTTTTGAGGTAGGGTCTCACTCTAGCTCAGGCTGACCTGAATTCACTCTGTAGTCTCAGGGTGGCCTTGAACTCTCGGAGATCCTCCAACCTCTGCCTCCCAAGTGCTGGGATTAAAGGCGTGCGCCACCACACCTGGCTTCCTTCAGTTTTTATCTTGGCTTTTGTGATGTAGAGAAGCATTCAGTTGTACTGTAAGTTTGAGCCTCTGCTCTTGTTCTAGTTTACCATTTAAATAAGTTAGCCTTGATTATGTCTCATTTTGAGCTCTCTTTCCTAATGATAGGTTGATAAAATAGTACAGTCATTATTGAATACATTTATGGTATATTCTTTACTATGCATAGGTCATTCAGCAAATTTTGAGTTTGTGCCAAGGAGACCTTTGAGTATGCTAGGAATTTAGAATTAAGCCTGTATAAACCTTTGAGACCACTTGTAAGGAAGGCAGTTGTATGAATATATATATATTTTGACTTATTAAATATGAGGATTTATACTAAGATATAGTAACTGTCTTCTATACAGTGTTTGGGACTCCATACTAGGAAATGCTTCATGCAACTACAGATACTATCTGGTTAATCAGTCTCCTAAGTGGGAAGACTCATGAGTATAGGTGGATTCAAACATGGGGATACCTCACCAAAATAAAGCCTTCATGAGTGGTGAGCTCTTACTCACTTTAGTGTTGAGAGGCATGCCGATACCACCAGAATCTCTGGATGCTTTTTAATCCTCTCCCACACCTCTGAGAGTACTCTTTCTTTTCGTCTCCCCCTTTAATATTTTTTTTTTTTTTTTTTTTTTTTTTTTTTTGGTTTTTCGAGGTAGGGTCTCACTCTGGTCCAGGCTGACCTGGAATTAACTATGTAGTCTCAGGGTGGCCTTGAACTCTCGGAGATCCTCCTACCCCTGCCTCCCGAGTGCTGGGATTAAAGGCGTGCGCCACCACGCCCGGCCTTATTTGGCTTTTTTTATTTAAAAATTTTTATGTATTTGAGAGCAAGAGAAGGAGGGAATGAGTGTGTCAGAGCTTCCAGCCACTGCAAGTGAACTCTAGACGCATGCGCGACCTTGTGCATCTGGCTTATGTGGGTCCTGGGGAATCGTACCTGGGTCCTTAGACTTCTCAGGCAAGTGCCTTTACCGCTGAGCCATCTCGCCAGCATGCATACACACACACACACACACACACAGAATGGGTGCACCAGGGCCTTCAGCCACTGCAAATGAACTCCAGACACATGCACCACCAATGTGTGCATCTGGTTTATGTGGGTCCTGGGGAATTGAACTTGGGTCCTTTGGCTTTGCAGGCAAGTAAGTGCCTTAACCTCTAAGCCATTTCTCCAGCTCCCAGACTTTATGTTCTTACTGGTTCTGGACCACCCACCAAGTTCCTAAAGCCTTGGTTTAGAAAAAAGTCTTTCATGTAGTGTGGATTTAAGTAGGGAAAGAGTAGAGACCAGGCTATACCTTCCCAGTTGACATTTGGGTTGTGATATATGTCATGAGTGTGATGTTGGCCATGTTTTCTTTTTTCTTTCCTCTCTCTCTTTGTTTATGAAGTAGAATCTTGCTTTAGTTCAGGCTGGTCTGGAATTCACTGTGTAGTCTCAGAGTGGCCTTGAACTCACTGTAATCCTCCTTCCTCTGCCTTTAGAGTACTGGCATTAAAGGTGTGAGCCACTACCCTCGCCTGGCCAAACTTTTTTAAACTAGCTGTACCACATTTAGTAGTCAGAGGCAGAAGAATCATTGCAAATTCAAGGCTGGACTGGCCTACATAGTGAGTTGGGGGGAGGACGGATATACAGTGAAATCCTATCTCAAACAATGAGAAGAACAGTTTTTTTTTTCCAGGTAGGGTCTCATTCTAGTCCAGGGTGACCAGGACTTCACTAGGTAGTCTCAGGGTGGCCTTGAACTCAAGGCATTCCTCCTACCTCTGCCTCCTGAGTGCTGGGATTAAAGGCATGCGCCACCATGCCTTATTTTACTAGATTGTTTTGAGGTGTAAACTAATTGAAATATGTAAACAATTAAAATAACAAATGTAGGGTTAGGGAGTCTGAATAGCTGTTGCTGCCTGTAAACATTTTCAGGCGAGCTATTAAATGAATTAACAGAAATAGAAGAGTTAGAGTTAGGGCTGGAGAGATGAATCAGTGGTTAAAGTCTCTTGCCCTACCACCATCTCTCCAACCAGAGCCTTCTGGCCAGAGTTCAGTCTCCAGTACCCACATAAAGTTAGACACAGAGGTCGCATGCATCTGTAATCCCAGTGTGCCCATGGCATTGGGAGGCCGAGTCAGAAGACCCCTGAAGCATGTGGCTCTGCCTTCCTAGTGGCAGCAAGACTGAGACAGAGCACCAACACCTTGAAACCGTCCTTTGAGTTTCAGTTTTTGTACATATAGACATATCCGCCCCCCCCCCCACAAATTTGAGAGAGCTGGGTGTGCTGTATACCTTTAGTCCCAGCACTAAGGAGGCAGAGGTAGGAGGATTGCCCTGAGTTCAAAGCTACCCTGACACTACATAGTGAGTTCCCAGCCAGCCTGGGTTAGAGTGAGAGCCTACCTCACCAAAGAGAGAGAGAGAAGGGGGGGGAGGGAGTCAGGGAGGAGAGAGAGAAAGAGATAGCATGTATGCACACAAGCCAGCTAGTGTGGCTTATGCCTGTAATCCTAGCATTTGGGAAGCTGAGTTAGGAACACTGTGGGTTCATGGCCAGCCTGGGCTACCTAGTGAGTTCCAGGTCAACCTAGGCTAGAGCAAGACCCTAATTCTCTCCCCTTTTCAATTTTTTTTTTCCAAGGTAGGGTCTCACTCTAGCCTAGGCTGACCTGGAATTCACTCTGTATTCTCAGGGTGGCTTCAAATCATTTTTAAAATATTTAATTTTATATCTTTATTTGAGAGAGAAAAAGAGACACACACAGAGAGAATGGGTGCACCAGGGCCTCTAGCCACTGCAAATGAATTCCAGATACATGCACCACCTTGTGCATTTGGCTTATGCGGGTCCTGGGGAATTGAACTTGGAAGAAACCCTAATTCAAATAACAAGAGAGTTCAAATCTAGAGAGTATCATAAAGAAAGTGGACTTGATGACCAAGTGAGAGATTCCATTTAGGTGGAGGATTCCAGGCCTTGGATGAAATAGTGCTACCACCAACAGAGACGGGAAAGCAGCAATTAACTTCTTAGGGAAGATAAAATATGATGCTAAGCCGGGCGTGGTGGTGCACGCCTTTAATCCCAGCACTCGGGAGGCAGAGGTAGGAGGATCACCGAGAATTTGGGGCCACCCTGAGACTACAGAGTGAATTCCAGGTCAGCCTGAGCCAGAGTGAGACACTGCCTCAAAAAACCAAAAAAAAAAAAAAAAGAAAATGTGATGCTAAACCACAGGAAGAGTTTTCACTGAAAACTTAGGCAAGATTTGGATACACAGAAGTATACATTGCAGATGGCAATGTTGAGTGAGGAGTGGGGCATAAATGACAGTCTGGCCTGGCAGCCTTTTTGTAATTAAGAAATAAGAGAGAGGAGAGTGTTAAATGGTATCCAGTCCCTACATAGATAATAATTTTTCTAATAAATTTTTCCCGAACATTTTAAAACTGGAAATCATCCCATATATGAAACTTTTTCTTTTTGGTTTGTTTTTTGTTTTTCAAGGTAGAGTCTCGCCCTGTCTAGTCCAGGCTGACCCAGAATTCACTATGTAGTCTCAGGGTGGCCTTGAACGCATGGCAATCCTCCTACCTCTGCCTCCTGAGTGCTGCGATTAAAGGCGTGCACCACCATGCCTGACTCTCTTCTTAAAATTATTATTATTTATTTTTGAGAGAGAGAGAAAAAATGGGCATGCCATGGCCTTTCAGCTGCTGTGAACTCCAGACACATGTGCCCCTTTGTGCGTATGTGTGACATTGTATGCTTGCGTCACTGTGTGTCTGGCTACATGGGGCCTAGAGATTTGAACATGCATTCTTAGGCTTTGTTGGCAAGCGCCTTAACCGCTAAGTCATCTCTTCAACCCTGTCTTTTTTGAGGCAGGGTCTCACTCTAATCCAGGCTGACCTGGATTCACTATGTAGTCTCAGGGTGGCCTTGAACTCAAGGCAATCATCCTACCTCTGCCTCCTGAGTGCTGGAATTAAAGGCTGTGTTTTTAAAAAATATTTTCAAGCCGTGTGTAGTTTTTAAACAGGTTTTTTTTTTTTTTTTCCCTATAGCCTAGCATGCATGTTGGCTCATGCCTGCAATCCTAATAGTGAGGAAGCTGAGGCAAACAGATTGCCATGAGTTAGAGGGTAGCTTGGTCTACATAGCAAGCTCCAAGCCAGCCTGGATTATAAAAGTGTGCCCTTGTCACAGACACAGTGGTACTCATTGTGGATGACTTAAGTTTTAACCACAGAATCACCATGATTTCAAAGCCAGCCTGGCTACATAGTACCAGGCCAACCAAGGATACATACCAAAACCCTGCTCTAAAAACAAAACAAAGCAAAACAAAAAGTTCCCCATTTTGTTAATTCGCTGTTTGGAAAGCAGTATTCCTGCTTCCCTAAACAGTCAAGAGTTTAATTGCTGGGCTAGAGAGATGGCTTAGTGGTTAAGGTGCTTGCCCATGAATTCTAAGGACTTGGGTTCAATTCCCCAGTACCCACGCAAGCCAGATGCATGCATCTGGAGTTCATTTGTGGTGGCTAGAGGCCCTGGCACACCCATTCTGTCTCTATCTGCCTCTTTCTCTTTCTCAAATGAATAAATAAAAATAATTAAAAAAAACAAAAACAAAACAAAACTATGCATTGCTCATGGGTTCAGAAGACCCAAAGGTAAAGCCTGGCGTGAAGGCACATGCCTTTAATCCCAGCTCCAGGAGGCGGAGGTAAGAGGATCACTGTGAGTTCGAGGCCACCCTAAGACTACATAGTGAATTCCAGGTCAGCCTAGACTAGAAACCCTACCTCGAAAAACCAAAAAACAAAACCAGAACAGAACAGAAGACCAAAGGTAGACAGATCACATAGTTAGGTCAGATCTTCATCTCGGCCTCTCAAAAATTTTTTTTTCTAGCAGTGCCTTGTGAATAACTCTTGTGACAACTGCACAGAATTTTATTAGAAGAATGCTCCATAATTCACTATTCCTCAGGCCAGGGATGTAGCTTGGTGGTAGAGCACTTTTCCAGCAGGAGTGGGGCTTTGGGTTCAATACCCAGTACCACAAAGGGTAAGAAAAAGAAAAACCCACCAACTAGGCTAGGTGTGATGGCACATACCTTTAATCCTAGTGCTTGGGACACAGAGGTCGGGGAATTGCAATGATTTTGAAGCCAGCCTGACACTGCAGAGTGAGTGCCAGGTCAGCCTGGGCTAGAGTGAGACCCTTGTGTGTGGGGGTGGGTGGGGGGTTGGACAGGAAACACCACTAACTATTCTACAACTGTTAGATATCTTAGGATGCTCCTAAACAGGGCACTGTTTTATTTAGACGTGTTTTAAAGAAACAGTGAGGCCTGATGCCTGATTAGATGTGAATTTGAGAGAGGGACAAGGATAATAATTGTGGAAGTGGTATGTAAAGTTGAGAAAGGGAAGACTTGGGCACGTGGGGTTTATTTCTATCTCCTATCATCCTGTTGCACAGGGTCTCACTATGGAGCCCAGGCTGGACTTGAATTCACAATTCCTGAGTGCTAAGAATACTGGTATGAGCCACTGTGCCTGGCCTTCCTGTTGCACTGTCATCTGCAGCTTATCATGTGGATGCTGATTGTAGCAGGCATTGCTTCTCTAAGCATCCACTACAACCACTGTTATATAAGCAGAAACTTCTGAGAAGCAACATCTTTTGGTTTCTTTGATACAGGGTCTCACTTCAGCCCAGGCTGGCTTTGCGCTCACCAAGATCCTTCTCCCTCAGTTTCTCTGAGTGCTGGGATTAATAACGTGCCCACCACATAGCATCTTACCAGAATAACCTCTCCCTAACTCTTCCACTGAGTCTTTTAATGTTAAACTTCTACTAAAAATGCAAAACTTGGGCTGCAAAGATGGCTCAGCAGTGAAGGCACTTGCTTGCACAGCCTGCCAGCCCAGGTTAAGTAAAGACAAAAAAATGTAGAAACCAGGCATGGTGGTGCACACTTTTTGGCTTTTTGAGGTAGGGTCTCACTCTAGCTCAGGCTGACCTGGAATTCACTCTGTAGTCTCAGGGTGGCCTCAAATTTATGGCGATCCTCCTACCTCTGCCTCCCGAGTGCTGGGATTAAAGGTGCACGCCACCACGCCCGGTTTGGTGGTGCACACCTTTAATCCCTGCACTCTCGGATTGCTGTGAGTTCAAGGCCAGCCTGAGACTGCTTAGTGAATTCCAGGTCAGCGTGGGCTAGAGTGAAACCCTATCCTGAAAAACCTAGGGGGGAAAAAAAAGGAAAGAAAAACTAATAGCCAGGCATGGTGGTGCAGGCCTTTAATCTCAGCACTTGTGAGGCAGAGCTAGGAGGATCACCAAGAGTTCAAGGCCACCCTGAGACTACATAGTGAATTCCAGGTCAGCCTGAACTAGAGTGAAGATCCTACTTGAAAAACTAAAATATAAAAAAAAGAAAAACTTAAAAAAAAAAAAAGGAAGGAAAAGAAGAAAAAGGTTGGGAAAAAAAAAGAAAAAAGGGGGAAAAGAGACTGCTGTCCATACTACCTTTATAGTACTCTGGTCATCAAGTTATCTTCTGGTAGTTTTGTATTTTCTGCAGTTGAGGGGACTCAGTTTTCTTAATGCTGTTATGGACAGTGAGCTCAGAATAATGGCATTACTCCAAACTCATACACAAGTGCCTGATACCCAGTCTTTTTATTCTATCTAAAATGAATAGCTAAGTAGAAAAAACTCACTTAAGTCCCTTTGAGGTTCAGTTGGGGGTGGGGATAATATACAAAATACTTATTTAAGTCAACCCTCAAAGGGATAACTCCTTTCTTATTTTGGTGAGTAGAGCAGACTGAAAGTATATCAGAACTGGTTTTACTTGGCAGTTGTGTATGAAGGTCTCCGGTAGCCCAGGCTGGCCTTAAACTTGCTATGCAGTCAAGGACGACTATGAACCTCTGATATTTCTAACTCTGTCTCTTAAATGCTGGGATTAGACTTGAACCACCAAACCCAGCTTCTGTGGTGTTACAGATTGTGCTCAAGGCATTATGTATGCTAGGCAAGGACTCTTTAACAATTGAGCTATAACCTCAGCTGTTTTGAGCCTTAGATGCAAACTTCTTGTGACAAGCCATGAAGAAAAAATATCAAACTAATTTTATTAGTTCTCCTCTACCATTGCCATCTTTATGCTATAATGAGAATATGTGAGTGTCACAAGCTGGTAGGTGTCTGACACCAATCTTATCATAGCTCCATCTGCTGCTCACTCAGGTGCTTGTTTAAACTGGGAAAAAGTCCATTGAAAGACAAAAGGGAGAGCTGGTTTAGCAGTTAAGGTTCTTGCCTGGGAAGCCTAAGGACCCAGGTTCGATTCCCCAGAACTCAGGGAATGCACAAGGTGGCATCTGCATCTGGAGTTTGTAGTGCTAGAGGCCCTGGTATGCCCATTCTCCCTCCCTCCACCCCCCCTCATAAATAAGTAACATATTTTAAACAAATCCTTTTTATTTTATTTTATTTTATTTTATTTTATTTTATTTTATTTTATTTATTTTATTTTATTTTATTTTTTTTATTTTATTTTATTTTATTTTATTTATTTTATTTTATTTTATTTTATTTATTTATTTATTTTTTTTTATTTTTTTTTATTTTTTTTTTTTTTGGTTTTTCGAGGTAGGGTCTCACTCTGGTCCAGGCTGACCTGGAATTAACTCTGTAGTCTCAGGGTGGCCTCGAACTCTCGGCGATCCTCCTACCTCTGCCTCCCAAGTGCTGGGATTAAAGGCGTGCACCACCACGCCCGGCAACAAATCCTTTTTAAAGCTCGAGAGATGGCTTAGTGGTTTAGGCGTTTGCCTGCAAAGCCTAAGGACCCTGGTTCGATTCTCTAGGTCCCATGTAAACCAGATGCACAAGGGGGTGCACGTGTCTGGAGTTCATTTGCAGTGGCTAGAGGCCCTGGAGCGCCCATGCTCACTCTCCCTCTCTTTCCCTCTCTCTGTCTCTATTAAATAAATAAATAAAAATAAGATCTACAAAGAGAGAAATCCCTTCTAGGACAGAAAGGAAACCCTCATCTGACACCAGATCTACTTGTAACTGTCTCAAGAGTCAAACTTCAAGGCCGGGCGTGGTGGTGCATGCCTTTAATCCCAGCACTCGGGAGGCAGAGGTAGGAGGATCGCCGAGAGTTCGAGGCCACCCTGAGACTACCTAGTTAATTCCAGGTCAGCCTGGACCACAGTGAGACCCTAACTTGCAAAACCAAAAAAAAAAAAAAAAAGAGTCAAACTTCAAAACTTAAATTAGCCCAGGTATGCTGATGCATGCCTTTAATCCTAGCACTCCCCTTTCTTTGATTTCTTTGATATATTTTCTCTCTTTCTTTCTTTCTTTCTTTCTTTCTTTCTTTCTTTCTTTCTTTCTTTCTCTCTCTTTCTTTCTTCTTCTTCTTTTTTTTTTTTTTTTTAGAGGGGTGGAGAGGAATTTTTTCGAGGTTAGGGTCTTAACTGTAGCGCAGGCTGATCTGGAACTCAACTCTAGTCCCAGGCTGGCCTACAACTCACAGTGATCCTCCTACCTCTGCCTCCAGAATGCTGGGTTTAAAGGTGTGCACTACCACACTGAACAAGGTTTGTTTTTTTTCTAAAGTGAAATTGTAGAGTTAGAGCAATACCAGAAAGAGAACCTGGGGCTAGTGATGTAGCTCAGTGGTGGAGCCATTGTATAGCCTGGGTAAGACTCCTCTTTCAAGCTCTAGCACTGGGGGAAAAATTACAAAAGAAAACCTAGAGAAGTGCCAAGCATTTCAAGAGGAGGCAGCAGTGGTTTATTCCCATTGTCTCTGAAGCCAAAAGAGGTCATAGTACAACAGAAAAATATCATGCTGACTTTTCGGTTTGTAATCACTGTGTTGACTTTCTAGTGTGTGTACCTCATTGCCTGTACTTTGTCTTTAATGGATTTTCTTTTAGAGCAAGCTCAACAAAAATTCAGAACCCTGATTTCTTTAGACTGAGACTTTAGTAAAAAAACATTTTGCAGCTATAACATAACATTCTTCATGTTTACTATATATTTTGATTCCTGGGGAATAATGGTCAAGAGGTAATGTATGTGTGTCCCTGTTCTCTTTACAGTCCATGTAGTGTTCCAAAGTGGAAAAGTGTTCAGAAAGAAAAATAAAAAGCGAAAGATGCTGTTTGGAAGATTGCTGTGAGTTTGAGGCCAGTCTGGAAATGCAGAGTGAGTTCCAGGGCAGCCTGTGCTAGAGTGAGATCTTACCTTGGAAAAACAAAACAAAACAACAACAAAATAATAGAACAAAAATATGATGCTATAAGTAGAAGTCAGAGTGATTTATACTCTGGAGCCTATTTGAGAGGTGATGTGTGAGTTACATATTTATGGCTGGGTACTAAGGGCATACATTGTCAAAGAAGATAATTTAGGTGAGGCACCATGCTCAACACTTTAGAGAACATGTCTCTCTCCTTAATTTTTTATTTATGAGAGAGAGTGAGAGAAATGGCCCTCTGGGGCCTTAGTCACTGCAAACAAACTCCAGACCCATGTGCCACTTTGTGCATCTGGCTTATGTGGGTTCTGGGGAGTCAAACCTGGGTTCTTAGGCTTTGCAGGCAAGCACTTTAACTGCTAAACCATCTCTCCCTTTGTCCCCGACCCCCACCCCCAGGTAGGGTCTCACTATGGCCCAAGGTGGCCTCAAACTCAAAGTAATCCTCCTACCTCTGCCTCCCGCCTGAATGTTGAGATTAAAGGCATGCACTACCATGCCTACCTTTTTTTTTATTTTTTAAATTTTTATATTTTTTTGGTTTTTCAAGGTTGGGTCTCACCGCTAGTCCAGGCTGACCTGGAATTCACTATGTAATCTCAGGCTGGCCTCGAATTAATGGTGATCCTCCTGAGTGGTGGGATTAAAGGAGTGTGCCACCATGCTAGTTGACTTGACTCTAAAATTACAAACTGCAAAATCTATGTGGTGGAAAATAATCTCTTCATTTCCCCAGAATCAACAGACATGTATTTTGTGACAAGAATAGATTATGAAGCATGCGGTGGAATTTTATACTTTTTGCTGGGCACTTAGAATGTTCATTTTCCCCCTATCCATTCCCTACATTTACTACTATTTTTTCTTCTCTCCCAAATGAAAAGCTCTTAGCATTTAACTGTAGTGCTTTATTTGGCTGTCATTGTTTGTCACATTACTAATTGTGTGAGCTCAGCTGAAGGTGGAGGGCTGGTTTGCCCTTTTGAAGATTGGCCCACACAGCATTGTACTTAAGTACCCACAATGGTGCAGAGGCAAGCTAGCTGGAATTTGAATGCAAACCCATAATCCTGTGTGTGGGAGCATGTGTAGTTTTAGAATGCTCAAAGTCAAAACAATGCCTATGCACATGATGGGGCCAGTGGTATAGACTCAACAACAGATGGAACTTTTTTAAAAAAGTTTTATTTATTAATTTTATTTGAGAGAGACACACACACACACACACACACACACACACACAGAGAGAGAGAGAGAGAGAGAGGCTGATAACGAGGAAGAGGCAGAGAATGGGTGCACCAGGGCCTCTCAGCCACTGTGAATGAACTCCAGAGGTGTGCGCCCCCTTGTGCGCATGTGTGACATTGCATACTTGTGTCACTTTTGCGTCTGGCTAAATGTGGGACCTGGAGATTTGAACAAGTGTTCTTAGGCTTCGCAGGCAGACGCCTTAACCACTAAGCCATCTCTCCAGCCCCAGATGGAACTTTTTAAGGTTTTTTGAGGAAGGGTCTTAGTCTATTTCAGGCTGACCAGATGGAATTTTTGTTCTTGTTTTTCTTAACATCATGCAACTTAAAATACTTGTAAAGAGAAAATTATTCAATACTTGTATCTATGGCATCTTGATTAAGTCAACACTTTATTTATTTATTTATTTATTTATTTTGGTTTTTTGAGAAAGGATCTTGCTCTAGCCCAGGCTGACCTGGAATTTACTATGCAGTCTCAGGATGGCCTTGAACTTAAGGTGATCCTCCTACCTCTGCCTCCTGAGTGCTGGGTTTAAAGGCGTGCACAACTCAAATATATTTTTAAATTAATTTTATTTTTATTTTATTTCAAGAGAGAGAGAATGGGTGCCCCATGACCTTTAATCTGCTGTGAACGAACTCCAGATACATGTGCTCCCTTGTGCATGTATGACATTGTGTGCTTGCATCATTGTGCATCTGGCTATGTGGGACCTGGTGATTTGAACATGAGTTCTTAGGCTTTGCAGGCAAGTACCTTAACCGCTAAGCCATCTCTCCAGCCCTCAAAAAAAATTTTTTTGAGGTAGGGTCTCAAGCTGGCCTCAAACTCAGAACAGTCCTCTTACCTCTGCTTCCCAAGTGCTGGGACCAAAGGGGTACATGTACATGTGTGGGCATGTGAGGCCAGAAATCAACTTAGGATGTCTTCCTCTATCCCTCTCCACCTTATTCTTTGAAACAGGGTCTTTTGCTAAACCTAGAGTGTACCTATTCAGTTAGAGTATCTGCCCAGCAAGCCCTAGGAATCCTCCTGTTTCTGCCTCACCAGCATTGGGTTTACAGGTGCATTCTACCACAGCCATCGTTTTCATAAGGGAGGGTTGAATGCAGGTTCTCGTGTGTATAGCAGGCACTTCACCCACTGAGCCATCTCCCAGCCCCCAAAATATTATTGAGAACAAGACAGAGCTGAATGTCAAGTGCATTACATCTTCACTTTTTAGAGTTCTAACTTAAAGGGAAAAAGAACATAGTACATAGAGCTCTTGTTTTACAGGGCATTTATCTGAGGCCCAGAGTGGCCACATGGTGAGAGAGTCACTATACGTTGCTTTTGAGTCAGTCACCTGTCACTACACAGACAAATGTGGTAGTGGTGGTTTTATTGATTGTCAGCTTGACAGAATCTAGACAGCTAGGAAACACACCTCTGGACATGCCTGTGAGGGGTCATCTTAATGAGGTCAGTTGAGGTGGGAAGACCTATCTTTTTTTTTTTTTTTTTTTTTTTGGTTTTGCAAGGTAGGGTCTCACTCTGGTCCAGGCTGACCTGGAATTAACTATGTAGTCTCAGGGTGGCCTCGAACTCTCGGCGATCCTCCTACCTCTGCCTCCCGAGTGCTGGGATTAAAGGCGTGCGCCACCACGCCCGGCAAGACCTATCTTTTAAAAAAAATTTTTTTTTATTTTATTTTTGGAGAGAGAGAGAGAGATAGACAGAGAGGGAGAGGGAGACAGAAATGGACGCACCAGCAGTCTCTCAGCTGCTGTGAATGAAATCCAGATGCGTGCGCCCCCTTGTGGGCAAGTGTGGCATTGCGCCCTTGCGTCACTTTGCATCTGGCTAACCATGGGACCTAGAGATTGGAACCAGCATTCTTAGGCTTAGCAGGCAGGCACCTTAGCCGCTAAGCCATCTCTCCCGCCCGGGAAGACTGCAGCAGCAGTTGTCACTCTACTTCCTGATTATGGACACAGTGTGACCAGCCCCCTTAAGCTCCTGCCACCGTACATTTCTATGCCATGATGAACTGTAACCTCAAACTGTGAGCTGAGAGAAACCCCTTTCTCTTATGTTGGTTTTTCTTTTTTTGTTTGTTTGTTTTTGTTTGTTTGTTTTTGGTTTTTCGAGGTAGGGTCTCACTCTGATCCAGGCTGACCTGGAATTAACTATGTAGTCTCAGGGTGGCCTTGAACTCACAGCGATCCTCCTACCTCTCTGCCTCCCGAGTGCTGGGATTAAAGGCGTGCACCACCACGCCTCTTACGTTGGTGGTTTTTTTTTTAAGTTTTTAAAAATGTTCCATATTCTTCATCTTTTTTTCTTTATTTTTTTAAAGATTATTTATTTATTTATTTATTTATTTATTTATTTATTTATTTATTTATTTGAGACAGAGGGGTAGGGGAGAGAGAGAGAGAATGGATGTACCAGGGCCTCTGGCCACTGCAGACAAACTCCAGATGCATGCACCACTATGTGCATCTGGCTTATGTGGGACCTGGAGAATCGAACCTGGGTCCTTAGGCTTCACAGGAATGTGCCTTAACCGCTAACCATCTCTCCAGTCCTTAAGTTGCTTTTTGTCAGGTGTTTGGTCATAGCAACAAGACTGACTAATACAGTGTTAAATGTTAACCTGTGTGAACTCACGCCAAGTTTGACATACACCTCATTTGGTAAAGGATTAAGTTTATGTAGGGTCTTAGGTTAGTTCAAGAGAAGCTTTCTAGAAGTGGATAATTTCTTTGCTGATATCTGTAACCTCAGTTACTAAGGCCTTAGTAAGGCCAAAGGCCTGAGAAAATTGATTGGAAGATCTCCTGAAATCCCATCTGGTCCTTGGAGGGGGGGGTGTGCATTTGTGTGAAGGGCTTAAAATTATCAGGAATTATTCCAAACATGTTTCAAACTTGTCCCTGTGGTCCAGAATTGGCTTTCTAAAGTAGTTAAGATAGTGAGGTTAAGAAGGAGGTTAATTTAAAAGAGAGACTAATGGAGAGAGGGAGGGGATATGATGGAGAGTGGAGTTCTGAAGGGGAAAGGAGGGAGGGGAGGGAAATATCATGGTTTATTGTCTGTAATTATAGAAGTTGTAAATAAAAATTTTTTAAAAAAGGAGGTTAGTATTAGTAAATAGTTGCCACCTGTTTAAAGTGTATTTTTGAAGCCAGGCATGGAGGCACACACCCTTTAATCCCAGCACTTGGTAGGCTAAGGTAGGAGAACCATCGTGAGTTTGAGGCCACCCTAAGACTACATAGTGAATTCCATGTCAGCCTGAGCTAGAGTGAGACTCTACCTTGAAAAAACAAAATAAAAAACAAACTATATTTTTGAGATGTAAGCAATTGAAGCATTTTCTTATTGTGCATAAAATAAAAACCATGTGTGGCCGGGTGTGGTGGCGCATGCCTCTTTAATCCCAGGAAGGGAGGAAGGGAGGGAGAAGGAGAAGAAAAGGAAAGACAGACCATGTGTAAACAGTTTTTATATATTAATTAATTATTATTATTATTTTTTGCAAGGTAGGGTCTCACTCTGGCCCAGGCTAACCTGGAATTAACTATGTAGTCTCAGGGTGGCCTCGAACTCTCGGCGATCCTCCTACCTCTGCCTCCCGAGTGCTGTGATTAAAGGCATGCGCCACCATGCCCAGCTAATTTTTTTTTTTTTTTTTTGAGGTAGGGTTTTACTCTAGCCCAGACTGACCTGGAATTCAATCTCAGGGTGGCCTCAAACTCACAGCGATCCTCCTACCTCTGCTTCCCTAGTGCTGGGATTAAAGGCGTGTGCCACCATGCCCAGTTTATTAATTACATTTTGTCATTTACATTTGAGCCACCTCAGTAGTGTCACAGCCAGCAGTCAGCTTCCTGAAGAGTGTGAAGTTGTAGGATTATAATCTGATTTATATTTGAGATGTAGTTTACTCCCCTCCAACCCTTCTTTTTTTTTCTTTTTGAGATAGAGTTTCTCTGTAGCTCAAGCTTACCTTAACCTTACGGATCTACAGCTTCCTGAGTACTTAGATTATAGGCATGCACCACCAGGCCTGGCTTGTTTATCATTTCTCTTAAAGAATGAAATATTTTGTAGAATACGGTTTACCCAACAAAAGTTCTTTGGGCAAGACAAGACAAACTGTCAAGCACTTTATTGAATGCCCTTGAAGATAGCAGGGCTAACCGATGAGTTCCACCTCTCACATAGCTGTCTGGTAGAGAAGGTCTGTGTTTCACTGTAGGACTGTGAAAACACTACAAGTTTGTGGTTTTATAGGACAGGTGAGCTTGCCATTCTGGACAATGGAGAAGGCGCATATCCATGACTAAATACCCCAGCAGCTGGAAAACGGCAAGTGCTTTCATTTTGGAACCTTGCATTAAAGCAAGAAGAAACAGGATGGTGAGTGTAAAGGACCAGGCTGGGCTGAGTAGTGAAGGCATTGGTGGTCAGTAGCACCATGCTACTTCATACCCATCTGGAAATCATGCTGAATACTGCTCTTTTCTCCCCAGTGATGGTGCTATTTGCTGTGTTAGTCAAAAGTGAACTTATTCTTTCTTTAGCCCCTGACACTGTGACTCACTCCTGAAATCCATGCACTTGGAATGCTGAGGCAGGAGGGTTGTAGGTGTTCGAGGACAGCCTGGGCTTCAGTCTGAGATTCTGAAGACTTGGTCTTCCCTGTCTTGTAGCTTGAGTTAGCTATTAGACTTACTTCCCATACCAGAAAGTACAGAGGAAGAAAAATAACTTTTGTAAGTAAGTAAATATTTAAATAGTCAGCAAGGCTTGTTTTAATGAATTGATGCCAAACTGCACTGAAGCTAAACTCTGGGGGCAGGATCAGTTGCTATTAGATAGGTAGAAAACTGGACATTGTCTTGGAAGCCAAGAAAATGTTTCAGGTAAATACAGTCACTTCTGTTACGTGCTGCCTAAAGGCCAATGCAGAGGTGAGTAACAGACTTTTAGAGTAGGGGCTCAGGGCTCACTGGTGACCCTAATGAGTGCTGAGAGTAGAAGTGTGTGGGGAGGAGGGACAGGGGAAGGGGCATGGGGAAACCTCATGGGGTGAGTGTCCCTGTGTATCTCAGTGGTGGTAGTGTGAGTTTTATACAAAAAGAAAACACCACCAACTAGTATTTAGCTAGAGTTAGTAATATATATGTTGAAACGGTTAAGGGAAAACGTGTTGGTGTCTGCACAGTAGGGTCTCTAGAGGCTTCAGAGGAACTCCAGACTCATGCACTACTGTGTATCTGGCTTTACGTGGGTACTTGGAAATTGAACTCAGGTTGTCAGGCTTTGAAAACAAGCACTTAACCACTAAGGCATTTCTTCAGATCCAAAAGCATTTTATTTATTTATTTATTTATTTATTTATTTATTTATTTATTTATGGTTTTTCAAGGTAGGGTCTCACTCTAGCCCAGGCTGACCTGGAATTCACTTTGTAGTCTCAGGTGGCCTCGAACTCACAGCAATCCTCCTACCTCTGCCTCCCAAGTGCTGGGATTAAAGGTGTGCGCCACCACGCCCGGGGAAAGAGAGAGAGAGAATATGAATATGAATATGAATATGTATATACCTGGTCATCCTTGCATTTCCAAGGAGCATGGATGTTGTTCTGTTAGTCTTGTGGCTCACCCAAAGCCATGGGTTGCACACAAGTTTCCCCTTTCAGAGCATATGACATAAGTTGTTCAACATTTGGGAATGAGGAGTCTGATGCACCATTGTTCACATTAGCACACACTGTTATTTAGCATTCAGGGGCCCTCTCCTGTCCACAGGGCAAAGTGTTTCTGTGGGGTGAAAGTGCAGATTTTCTGCACAGAGTAGTGTGTAGGTGTGTGGAGAATACTATAGGTGGAGCAAGGATAGGCTGGTTGTCGTTTAGTGGAACATGCCAAGTGCTGTGTGGATGTTCTCTTGACTGTCTCCGCCTCAGCTGTGTCAGGAACAACTCCTTCCCAGCCTTCTAACCCTGCAGCTGCCTGAAGGAGGCTGTAAGTGTTGTAATTAATGGAGCGGCCTCTACTCCAAGAACAAAAGGAGGGATAGTTGAGCTTGTCTGCTTAACAGTTACGTTTGTGTCCAGTCCCTTTGGTGGGACTCAGAAAAAAAAAAAAAGTTATATCCTGAATTCTCATGTCCATTTTCTTCAAGAAAATGTCCGTGCTTGGGTCTTGTCTCCTGTCAATATCCCTTTTGAAAGCAAAAGAAAGAATATGTGAGCCGGGCGTGGTGGCGTACGCCTTTAATCCCAGCACTCGGGAGGCAGAGGTAGGAGGATTGCTGAGAGTTCGAGGCCACCCTGAGACTACATAGTTAATACCAGGTCAGCCTGGACCAGAGTGAAACCCTACCTCGAAAAACCAAAAAAAAAAAAAAAAAGAAAGAAAGAAAGAAAGAATATGTGACAAGGCATGAATTAGGGTAGACTAGTTAAAATGCAATGTTTCCATAGGTTGACTCTAAAGACTTATCAAAGCACCTTGTGTTTATTTGAATTGGTTATTTAAAAAAAGTAATGAGGGCTGGAGAGATGGCTTAGCAGTTAAGGCACTTGCCTGCAAAGCCTAAGGACTCATGTTCAACTCTCCAAGTCCCATGTAAGCCAGGCACATAGTGACGCAAGTCACACTTGTGCCCAAGGGGATACACGCGTCTGGAGTCCCATTATAGTGGCTGGAGGCCCTGGCTTACCAATTCTCCCTCCCTCCTCTCTCCCTCCTCCCCCTCTCTCCCTCTCTCTCACACACACAAAGGCAGTCTGTTGGGCTTGCCTCAAAGAATTAAAAAAGCAATGAATTATATCTCCTTGAATATCCTGTACTATGGATGAAATTTGGTTTTCAACCTTGTTATTGTGTGAAGCTTTCTGTACTTGTAGAAGTGCGGAGTACTGGATATGTAGCTTGGTGGTAGAGTGCTAGTCCAGAGTAGGGCAAGGCTGTAGGTTCCATCCCCAGCATGAGAGAGGGTGGGAGCAGGACAAATTTTAATTATTTAAAATAAGCCATGTGGGTTTATTGTTTATTTATTTATTTATTTATTTTGTTTTTTTGGGGTAGCGTCTTGATCTAGCCCAAGCTGACTTTGGAATTCATTATCTAGTCTTAGGGTGGCCTTGAATTTAGGTGATTCTCCTTTCTTTGCCTCTGAGTGCTGGGATTAAAGATGTGCACCACCATGCTCGGCCCATGTAGGTTTTTAGTGTTCATTTTAGAGATGTTTCAAAACAGCCACCATCCCCCTACCTAGTCTGGAATTTTTTTCCCTTGCCTAGTTTGCTTCAGTAGCCTCTTAACTACTTCTATCTTCATGATGTCCTTGTTATCCCCCTGAGATCTGTGGGCCACATGCAGGCCAGAATCATCATTTTAAAGAACAAATCTCAGGCCGGGTATGGTGGCCCACGCCTTTAATCCCAGCACTCAGGAGGCAGAGGTATGAGGATTGGCAGTTTGAGGTCAGCCTGGACTAGAGTGAGACCCTACCAAAAAAAATAAAATCTCCCAGGCTGGGTAGATAGCTCAGCAGTTAAAGAACTTGCTTGCAAAGCCTGATGACCTGGGTCAGAATCCCCAGCCAGGATCTATTTATGCCATATCCAAAAGTGACACATACATCTGGCATTTATTTGCAGTAGCAAGAAGCCTAGGGATGCACATACACATGCAATTAAATAAAAATGTTTTAAAATTAGGCTGGGTGTAGTGGTGCATGCCATTAATCCAACCTCTTAGGGGATAGAGGTAGGGGGATTGCTGAGAGTTCAAGGCCAGCCTGGCACTATATAGTGAATTCCAGATGACCTTCCGCTTTAGTGAGTCCCTATGCGGGGGGAGCGGGCGGAGAAAGATAGGCAGACAGACACACCTAAGAATGACATTATTAAATTAATAGGAATAAAAATTGGAAGCAGGGTATGGTAGTGCACACCTGTAATCCCAGATGATGGTGAAGCTGAGGCAGGATGAAAACTGATATTCAGGTAACCTTGGATGAACATTGAGACCTCTAACCTGGGAAGGGGTTAAAAATAAAAGTAAAATATATATATATATATACACACATATATACATGTTGGGCATGAATGCTGAAACAGGAGGACTGCTATGAGCTCGAGACCAGCCTGAGACTAATTCCAGGTCAGTCTGGGCTAGAGCAAGACCCTACATTAAAAAAAACAAAAAGAAAAAGAAGCTCAAAAGAGAGTATGAATACACATGGCCAAGTTATTTTTCATAAAATCATGTATCTTTTTTTGGTTTTTCAAGGTAGGGTTTCACTCTAGTCCAGGCTGACCTGGAATTCACTCTGTAATCTCAGGGTGTCCTTGAACTCATGGCAATCCTCCTACCTCTGTCTCCCCGCCCGGCCCCTATTTTTAAAGATATTTTATTTTATTTATCTGAGAGAGAGAGAGAGGAAGAGGCAGAGAGAAAGAGCAAGTGGGCCGGGCATGGTGATACACGCTTTTAATCCCAGCACTGGGGAGGCAGAGGTAGGAGGATCGCTGTGAGTTTGAGGCCACCCTGAGGCTACATAGTAAATTCCAGGTCAGCCTGGACTAAAGTGAGATGCTACCTTGAAGAAACAAAAAAAAAAAAAAAAAAAGAGAGAGAGAGAGAGAGAGAGAGCGAATAGGTGCTCCAGGGCCTCCAGCCACTGAAAACTCTGGATGCATGTGCCCCCTTGTGCATCTGGCTTACATGGGTCCCCGGGGATCAAACCCAGGTCCTTAGGCTTCTCAGGCAAACACTTTAACTGCTAAGCCATTTCCCCAGCCCCAAATCATGTGTCTTTCATTTAATGAATATTGATGTGCTTTTATACATGCCTGTATGACCACCTGGGGGGTAGGGCTATGAAATATCTGAGTCATAGCAACCAAAGTCTAGAATGAACCCCCTGATCTAGTCTAGCCTGCATAAAATTGTGTCCTTGAACTTGTCACACCTGTAGGGCTTTTCAGCCTTTGGGTATGGTAGAGAGGCAGGGAGGCTAGCTTGTCATCCATGTGGGAGGCAGCAATGTTTCTGCAGTGGAGTGACATTACCAGCTGATTACCTGCTTGATCCAGTCACAACCAGCTGTCCAAAAGGCTTATAGCCAACATTTGTCATTTAAACAGGATAGCAAGCAAAATTTGATTAAATAACTATGGCTCCTTTTTTATTCCAGCCCGGTTAAAACATGAAAGGGATGGTTACTGTGCCTGCCCTTTTGACTGCTCTGAGACTGCTCTACCTTACATCCTTCTTTTTGGTTTTTCTAGGTAGGGTCTCACTCTAGCCCAGGCTGACCTGGAATTCAGTCTCAGGGTGGCCTCGAACTCATGGCAGTCCTCCTACCTCTGACTCCTAAGTGCTGGGATTAAAGACATGCGCCACACGCCCAGCTACCTTATATCCCTGCTTTTTATTTGACGACCTAGTTACCCCTTTTCTAGTTCCTTAGACAGGACATCCTGCTGTGAATTCCCTATTAACTCAAAAACAGCACATTCCCTGCAATTACTTTTTTTTTTTTTTTTTTTTTTGGATTTTGCAAGGTAGGGTCTCACTCTAGCCCAGGCTGACCTGGAAATAACTATGTAGTCTCAGGGTGGCCTCGAACTCACGGCAATCCTCCTACCTCTGCCTCCCGAGTGCTGGGATTAAAGGCGTGCGCCACCACGCCCGGCCCCTGCAATTACTTTTTACTCTTACTATTCACTGTAAAGCTCCCTTACTTCATGAATATGTCTGAGGGTAAGAATTACCTTTCATTTTCTTCTTTCCCATGTATGCTTCCTACCACATCCTTTCAATGTATTAGATGCTTAAATATTAACTAAATTGCTATTCAAAGGAAGCAACTACGTAAATCATTATGGCAGTCCAGTAACAACCAGATTTCAGATTCTGAGTTTCTGTATCCTTACCCATTTTCTCAATTTACTACTTTTTAAATTTTATTGTTTGTTTGTTTGTTTGTTTTGTTTGTTTGTTTGTTTATGAGAGGGAGAGAGCATATGGGTTGGCCAAGGCATCCAGCCACTGCAAATGAACTCCAGATGCATGTACCCCCTTGTACATCTGGCTTATGTGGGTCCTGGGGAATTGAACTGAGGTTCTTTGGCTTTGCAGGCAAGTCCCTTAACTGCTAAGCCATCTCTCCAGCCCTACTTTATATGCATATATATATGAGAGAGAATAGGTGCGCCAGTGCATCCAGCCAGTGCAAATGAATTCTAGATGCATGCACCCCCTAGTGCATCTGGCTTATGTACGTGGGTCCTGGAGAATCGAACCAGGGTCCTTTGGCTTTGCAGGCAAACACCTTAACTGCTACGCCATCTCTCCAGCCCTCAATTTAATACTTTTATGTCTCTCTGTTGTCCTGTGCTGTTGTGCTCCCCTGCCGCCTCCACCCCCACCCATCTGTCTCTTTTCTGTTTCTGGTTTTTGTTTTTTTTTGTTGTTTTTTTTTTGAGGTAGGGTTTCGCTATAGCTCAGGATGATCTGGAATTCACTATGTAGTCTCAGGGTAGCCTCTAACTCACAGCAATCCTACTTGTGCCTCCCAAGTGCTGGGATTGAAGGAAACCGTGTGTTACCACACCCATTTGTCTCTTGTCTTTTCTTTGACAGAGACCTGGAGCTGGAAATGTAGATCAGTGATAGGGTACTTGCCTACCCTGTTCTAGGCACTAGTCTAATCCTCAGCACTGGGAGTGGGGCTCTCACTCTGAACATATTGTCCTTACACTTTTGCGCTCCAGCTATCCTCCTATTAGATTCTCACACATAGCTGAGACTCCCAAGTAGCCACCAAGCCTGACTATATCTACCATTTCTAACCCAGCCAACTGTGCCACAGGGGACCCACGTGTGGCACATGTCTTAAATCCCAGCACTCAGGCAGGTGGAGGCAGAGGTAGGAGGATTGTAGTGAGTTCAAGGCCACCCTGAGACTACATAGTGAATTCTAGGTCAGCCTGGGCTAAATAGAGACCCTGCCTTGAAAAAGCAAAGATAAATACATTTTTAAAAATAAAATAAATAATAAATAATAGCAGTAGACTTCATAGAGTTGTGTATTTCCTGTGTGTTGTTTGTCCCATAACAAATGTTACTTTGTATAATATCTACTTAGTATATTGTAGTGATTACCTACACCTTACTGGAGGGAGATTTGGTAGGAAAAGCCTGAGGAGACCATTTGCCAGATGTGGGCAAGTTTCTCTAGAAACCACAGAGGATGGAGACTGGGGCAAAGGAAGGAGGAGGAACTACCCAAACCAGATCCGGAGGTGGGAAAAGAACTGTGACCTTCAGTTGAGGCCTAAATCTGCATGGACTTCCCCAGGGAGAGCAGAGGGAGGGAGGGAGAGAGAGGAAGAGAGAGGGAGAGAGAGAGGGAGAGAGAGAGGGAGAGAGAGGGAGAGGAGAGGAGAGGAGAGGAGAGGAGAGGAGAGGAGAGGAGAGGAGAGGAGAGGAGAGGAGAGGAGAGGAGAGAAGAGGAGAGAGATTAGGACGCTGAATGAGAACACTGGGAAGCCTTTGTTTAAAGTATGCTTTTTACTCATGGTGCACTTAAAAGAGAAGTCTGCCCGGCAACTTTACATAAGCCAGTGTCCAAAAGGGGGACCACTTCCCCAAATCTTTTTTTTTTTGTTTTGTTTTGTTTTGTTTTTGCGAGGTAGGGTCTCACTCTGGTCCAGGCTGACCTGGAATTAACTATGTAATCTCAGGGTGGCCTCGAACTCTCGGCGATCCTCCTACCTCTGCCTCCCAAGTGCTGGGATTAAAGGTGTGCGCCACCACGCCCGGCTCCCAAGTCTTTTTGATTCTCCATTCCTGGGCTCTGCCACCCATCCTGGTTCACTTTGCCCACCTGCTCCTTGTGCAGCTCATTTTCAGAGCAGTGTTGGAAAAATGCAAAGCTGATGATACTCTGGTGACTTCTCTTGATCCTCTGAACACCCAAGTCTGAACTCCTTTATTTGCATGCTGCAGTCTGCAAGACCGCAAACCCCCACAAATTCACTTAGGGAGACTTTTTCTGAGAATGTGCTCCATTAGAGTAGGTCTTGGTTTCTGATTCCAGCCCTGTGTCTAATCTAACCTAACTCTGACCGACATTTGCGCATCAGTGTTGTCTGTTTAAGTGTCTATATCACCTCAACCCTGGTGGTGGGCACTCATTGCACCAACGGCCTTCTTTGTTGTAGTGCTTACAGGAAACCTGTCCTACTTTGGTCCTGCTCTAAACTGCTTTAGCAGTGGTCCAGGGAGAACCTGAATTTGCAACTTCTGCCCCAGCCTCCTGGGTGCTGAGGTTACTGACCTGTATCACATACCCAACTTGGTGAGCTTTTTTGTTGAGAATGATGACTTTAAAATTTTAAAGTTTTATTTATTTATTTATTTATGTGTTTTTATTTTATTTTATTTTTAATTAATTTATTTTTTATTGACAACTTCTTTAATTGTAGACAATATCCTATGGTACTTCCCCCCCCCACTTTCCCCTTTGAAACTTCACTCTCCATCATATCCCCTCCCCCTCTCTATCAGTCTCTCTTTTCAGTTTGATGTCATGATCTTTTCCTCCTATTATGATGGTCTTGTGTAGGTAGTGTTAGGCACTGTGAGGCCGTTTTGTGTCTGGAGGAGCACGTTGTAAGGAGTCCTACTCTTCCTTTGGCTCTTACATTCTTTCTGCCACCTCTTCTGCAATGGACCCTGAGGCTTGGAAGGTGGGTTTGAGATGTTGCAGTGCTAAGCAGTCCTCTGTCCCTTCTTTCTCAGCACTATGGTGCCTTCCGAGTTATCCCAAGGTCGCCACCATCTGAAAAGAGAAGCTTCTCTAACCACAAGTGAGAGTAGCATTAATACATGGGTATGAACATTAAGAGAAGTGCTTACTGTGCAGTTTAGTGAGCATAGTATATACATTTAGCATGACACCAGCAGACGTTACACCCCTAGGGCTCATAACTGCCCCTGTTGTAGGTTTTCAGTATCAGGGATGTGTTCCCTCCCATGGAGTGGGCCTCTAGTCCAATTAGAGAGCAGTTGGTTTACCCCATAACAGACATGCCACTATTGCACCTGTTGGATTATTTCTTTGAGAGAGAGAAAGAATATGGGCATGTCAGGGCCTCCAGCCACTGCAAACAAACTCCAGACACATGTGCCACCTTGTGCATTTGGCTTATGTGGGTCCTGGGGAATGGAACCGAGGTTCTTTGGCAGTGCAGGCAAAGCCTTAAATGCTGAGCCATCTCTCAGCCCAAGAATGATGACTTTTTGGTGCAAGGACCTGCAGCCTTCAGTTGTCACTGAAAATTCAGTTACTCCTCAGTTTGCCCCTTGAATCAGTAAGGTCTTAAGTAGAGCTGAATGTACTGTTTCTGTTAAAGTTAATTTGGTGAGGGGGCTAGTTTCTGCTCTCTCTTTTTTTTTCTCCAGAAGCAGTGGAAAATAAGAACTGCTCACCTTGCCTGGGTAGCTTTGTTTTTGTGTTTGGAGGAGGTGGGTGTAGAATTTCACTTGAGATTGAAAGCCCCCAGTTACTGAACAAGATAAAAAAAGGACAGTAACTAGATACTAGATTTAGCTGTAGTTCAAAATTGTTTTGATTATTTCCACCTAGAAAGTTCTGATACCATTAATCTGTCTCCTAGTTAATAGTTCCTAAGTTTGGCCCAGAGAATAGTCCATCCATCCAGTTGCAGATGGTACATTACATTAGAGTCTGCCATGCCCATTCATCAGCTCTAAACACACTAAGCAGGGTTTCTTTTCTTTTCTTCTTTTCTTTTTTTCCTTTCCTCTCCTCTCCTCTCCTCCTCTCCCCTTCTCTCCCCTCTGCTCTCCTTTCTCTTTTCTTACTGCTAGAGATTGAACCCAGGGTCTTGTGCATGACAGTCATGCACTCAGCTACTGAGTTAAAACCTCCAGCCCTGTAGTTTTCAAAGGGACAAGATTTTCTCATGGACAATCCCTGTTGTATTTGTATTTGTGTTCCTGCCCCTTCTTTTCTTCCCCCTAACTGGTACAGTTGAAATTCTGGAGTTCTGTGAGAGCAGTTCAACTCTACCCGAGTGACAGGCCTCCCACAAAACATAAATGTTATTTTCGAATGGAAATTTTTTTTACCCCTTTAGTGAAAGAGTTTATTTTGGGTTAATTCCCTATGCATTTAGGTTTTGCTGCCTCCAGATTTGTCTGGGTGGAGTAATACGCATAAGTGTGAACTACCTTCCTGTTTCATCTGGTAATAAGCTTTTTTTTTAAAAAAAAAAAAAAACTTAGCCGGGCGTGGTGGCGCACGCCTTTAATCCCAGCACTCGGGAGGCAGAGGTAGGAGGATCGATGAGAGTTCGAGGCTACCCTGAGACAACATAGTGAATTCCAGGTCAGCCTGGACCAGAGTGAGACCCTACCTCGAAAAACCAAAAAAAAAAAAAAAAAAAAAAAAAAACTTGAGGTAGGGTTTTGCTCTAGCCCAGGCTGACCTGGAATTCTATGTAGTCTTGGGTTGGCCTCAAATTCATGGCAATCATTCTAACTCTGCCTCCTGAGTGCTGGGATTAAAGGTATGCACCATCATGCCCAGTATAAGCAACTTTTCTAAAGGGCAACCGAGGCAGGAGATACCAGCTTAGGTTTTGAATATTAAACTACTACTCAGAGGGGCTGGAGAAATGGCTTAACGGTTAAGGTGCTTGCCTGCGAAGCCTAAGGTCCCAGGTTCAATTCTCTGTGTTCCACGTTATCCAGGTACACATCGTGGTACATGCATCTGGTGTTCATTTGCAGTGGCTAGAGGCCCTGGTGCGCCCATTTTCACTCTCGCTTCCCCTCTGCATCTAATAAAATAAATAAAATGATAAACTTCTAAAAATATACCCTGTGATTTGGTGAAACTTCTAACATATACGAACTTCATAAAGTTCAAAAATGCCTGAGCCCTGAACACAATGTAAATTTTATCATCATCATCATTTTAGGGAGTAGGGGACATACCAGGACCTCAGCCATTGCAGTCAAACTCCAGACACTCTCCAGCCCCTCAACCTAATTTATTCCTTCCCCTCCACTCCCCTCCCCTTCCCAGTTTTCCGAGGTAGGATCTTATTCTAGCTCAAGCTGAGCTGGAATTCACTACATAGTCTCAGGGTGGCCTCAAACTCTCCGTGAACCTCCTACCTCTGCCTCCCAAGTGCTCCGATTAAAGGTGGGAACCACCACACCCAGCAATTTTTTTTGTTTGTTTTTCCAGGCTGACCTGGAATTCACTTTGTAGTCTTGGGATGGCCTCGAACTCATGACAATCCTCCTGCCTCTGCCTCCCGAGTGCTGGGATTAAAGGCATGCTCCACCACGCCTGTCTTCAACATAATTTTTTTTTTTTTTTTTTTTTTTTTTTTTTTTTTGGTTTTGCGAGGTAGGGTCTCACTCTTGTCCAGGCTGACCTGGAATTAACTATGTAGTCTCAGGGTGGCCTCGAACTCTCGGCGATCCTCCTACCTCTGCCTCCCAAGTGCTGGGATTAAAGGCGTGCGCCACCATGCCCGGCTCTTCAACATAATTTTTAAAATTATTTATTTATTTGCAAGAACAGAGAAATAGGAGAGAGAGAGAGAGACAGAGACAGAGAATGGTTGTGCCAGGGCTGCCAGCCACTGCAGACAAACTCGAGATGCATATGCCACCTTGTACATCTGGCTTACGTGGGTACTAGAGAATTGAACCTGGGTCCTTAGACCTCACAGGCAAGCGCCTTAACTGCTAAGCCATCTCTCTAACCCTTTATGTCAATCTTACTGTCATTCAGTGGAGTAATCAAAAACCCCAAAGTCAGGCTGCAAAGATGGCTTAGCAGTTAAGGCACTTGCCTGCAAAGCCAAAAGACATAGGTTCTATTCCCCAGGACCCACAACCCACGTAAGCCAGCTGCACAAGGTGGCACATGCATCTGGAGTTCCTTTACAGCAGCTGGAGGCCCTGGCATTCCCCCCCGCCGCCGCCTGCTGCTTTCTCTCAAATAAATAAATAAAAATAAAAATATTTTTTTAAAAACCCAAAGTCTTCTAGATTTTAAGAGAAACTGTTTGTTTGTTTGTTTGTTTGTTTGTTTGTTTGTTTGTTTGTTTGTTTGTGGAGGAGGAGGAAGGAAGAGAGAATGGGCCACCTTGTGCATTTGGCTTATGTGGGTACTGGGGAATTGAACCTTGGTCCTTAGGATTTACAGGCACCTTAACCACTAAGCCATTTCTCCAGCCCTAGACTATCTTTCTTAAAAATGTTGCTAGAACAGGGCTGGAGAAATGGCTTAGTGGTTAAGGCGTTTGCCTGCAAAGCCAAAGGATCCCGGTTCGATTCTCCAGGACCCACATAAGCCAGATGTGTGAGGGGCATATGCATCTGGAGTTCGTTTGCAGTGGCTAGAGGCCCTGGCATGCCCATTCTCTTCTGTCTGCCTCTCTTCTCTTCTCTTCTCTTCTCTTCTCTTCTCTTCTCTTCTCTTCTCTTCTCTCTGCTTGCAAATAAATAAATAAAAAGTTTAAAAAATATATTTAAAAAAGGCGTGTGTCACCACGCCCGGCTTAAAAAAAAAAAAAAGAAAAGAAAAAAATGTTGCTAGAACAGTTGTAGCTGTAAAAGAAAACTACATAGGCTGTGGTATAGGTGTAGTTCAGGTGTAGAGTGCTTGACTGGCATGCAAGGCCCCGAGTTCAATTCCAGGGGAATTGAGGGGAAGGGAACTATGCAGAAGCTGGTCACAAGTAATGGCATGTAGATAGAAGTGGGCATCATCCACCCCAAGTGGGAAGTGGAGTTGGTAGAAACTGAACCATACTTCCCCTCTCCTAATCCAGCTAAGACATTTCTTCCTTTTATTTGTGTCATGGTGAAATTTCCCTCACACCCTCATCCCTGCCCTTAAACCTTATCTTGGAGAAAGTACATTCAAACAATCTTTTGAAAAGGATTGGTGTGCTCCTCTTCTGAGGTACTCTACATGGTGACCATTAGCAGTGGTGCTCATGTACAGGAAGATGGGTTGCCTAATTCTGTGACTTCATTCCCCTCTCCTTCTCTGGAGGAGCAAACTCAGCACAGTCAGTCCTCTTTCTAGGCTCTGCTATGGCATAGTGGTTTACATCTGGAAATCTCAGCATTTAGGAAGCTGAGGCAGGTTGTCACTGAAATTGGGCCACCAGAGCTATACAGTGAGACCCTCTCTCAGAATCTCTCCCTTTCTCCATAAAAAATAATAATAATAAGCCAGGCATGGTGGCGCACGCCTTTAATCCCAGCACTCGGGAGGCAGAGGTAGGAGGATCGCCGTGAGTTAGAGGCCACCCTGAGACTACATAGTGAATTCCAGGTCAGCCTGAGCTAGTGTGAGACCCTACCTTGAAAAAACCAAATAATAATAATAATAATAATGTGATGCTCTTTAGATTCTGTAGATCCTGCCTGCTTTATGATGCTGTGGCCATTACTGAAAAAAAGCCCACATAGAAAGCCGGGCGTGGTGGCGCTCGCCTTTAATCCCAGCACTCAGGAGGCAGAGGTAGGAGGATCGCCATGAGTTCAAGGCCACCCTGAGACTACATAGTGAATTCCAGGTCAGCCTGGACCAGAGTGAAACCTACCTCGAAAAAAAAAAAAAGCCCACATAGAGATCATTCTAAGAGCTTTAGGGAGCCAGATGAATTTTGGGTATGGAACTTCAGGGCACTTGCAGATTCATTTGGGAAGCCAAGGTCTATCAAGCACCTACCAGTGGTAGATGCGATACTCTAAAGGGTTAAGTTGCTCTTGACAGTAATCTATTAAAATACTATAAAAGTGAAGTAGAGGAAGGGTGGCTAGTGAATGGGTGCTCAGGATTGATTGCATTGTGAATAGTCTAAATAGATGAGCAAGAGAACAGTCCCACCAAAGGACAACCAGTGGCTGTGGAACTAAGGGTTTGTCTGCAGTTAGTAACAAGAGCAGGAAAACAGCTGGTGGTCAGCTTATGGAAGCTAGAACGACAAACTACGAATAGGAACTCAATGAAGATAGCCTGCTACCCAAGACTTCAGCAGAAAACACAGCATCATTTGAGCTGATTTGGGACACTAAATAGATTGAGGTTCAACCAGTTCAGCCTTACACCATGATTCATGGATGCTTGGTGGTTCTAATACACTCTTTAAAAAAAAAATGTGTATAATAATATTTTTATTTTTTGAGAGAGAGAGAGAATGGGCACACCTGGGCCTCCAGCCACTGCAAAGGAACTCCAGGCGCATGTGTCACCTTGTGCATCTGACTTACATGGGTCCTGGGGAATCGAACCTGGGTCCTTTGGTTTTGCAGGCAAGTGCCTTAAGAGCTAAGCCATCTCCCCAGCCCCTAATACACTCTTGTTTCTCATGCAAATAGAATCCCACAACAATGGCTGTTTAGAAAGGCAACACATGGGAAGTGATGATTTTTACTAGTAGAAACCTGGGGATTGGGGTTTTTCCTCCTTCCCTTCCTTTTGTGTCTACATGTCTGTTTTACTCTTACTTGTTATAACATAAAGGCCTTTTTTGTTTTGTTTTGTTTTTCAAGGTAGTTTCACTCTAGCCTAGGCTGACCTGGAATTCACTATGTAGTCTCAGGGTGGCCTCGAACTCACAGCAGTCCTTTTACCTCGGCCTGCTACCTCTGCCTCCTGAGTGCTGGGATTACAGGCGTGCACCACCATGCCCGGCTATAAATGCCTTTTTTTTAAAATTTGTTTTTCATTTTTATTTATTTATTTGAAAGCAATAGAGAAAGAGGCAGATAGAGAGAGAATGGGCGCGCCAGGGCCTCCAGCCACTGCAAACAAACCCCAGATGCATGCGCCACCTTGTGCATCTGGCTTATGTGGGTCCTGGGGAATCGAGCCTTGAACCAGGGTCCTTAGGCTTCACAGGCAAGCACTTAACCGCTAAGCTATCTTAATAAATGCCTTTTTTAGTAAGTAGGATGTTTTGGTTTTGGTTTTGGTTTTTCAAGGTAGGGTCTCACTCTAGCCAAGGCTGACCTGGATTCATTATGTCTTAAGGTGGCCTCAAACTCACAGAGATCCTCTTACCTCTGCCTCCCAAGTTCTGGGATTAAAGGCGTGCACTCCTATGCCTAGCTTGTACATCTGTCTTTATGTGGGTACTGGAGAGTTGAACCCAGGTTGCCAGGCTTTGCAGGCAAGTACCTTAAACAGCTGCGCCATCTCTCTAGTCCAGGATAATTTTTTGTTTTTCTAGGTAGGGTTTCACTGTAGCCCAGGCTGACCTGGAATTCACTATGTCGTCTCAGAGTGGCCTTGAACTCACAGCAATTCTCTTAACCTCTACTAACCTCCCAAGTGCTGGGATTAAAGGTGTGCTCCACCACACTCGGCTGGAGAATTTTTTAATTTCATGGATAAATTTCATTTCTTCTCAACATACTGATCTTGATGGGTCGAGTACACGTTGTCAGTCAGGCTCATTCCCTGGCCTGACTGGAGAAGATCTGTATTTTCATTGAGTTGTGGCTTTGCATCAGTTATCAATGTAGCTGTCGAGAATGGAGAGTGGCCTGTGGGCAAACCTGATCTGTTGCCTTCTGTTGGAAGCACTTGGAGGCTTCATTGGGGCCAGGAACTACCAAACTTCATATAAGCACCATGTAGTGGCTCATACCTGTGCCTGTACTACCCGCACTGACTAAAGAGACAGAAAGAAAAGGTTCATAATGACTTGTCTGTGTTGTGGGTGTTTTTTTTATGGTTTGGCACTCAAGGTAACATGCAGCACAGTCAAGATGTTTCTCATGCTGAGCAAAACCTGTCACATGGAGGTGGTGATTGTAAGGTACTTCCTCAGTGTCAGTGGTGAGTCAGTGTGGCTCAAAATGAGTCAGTGCCCATACTAGGGGTATTTGACGAGTATAGTGATCATTTCTAATCACATAAAAGCAACTGACTATGGGCTGGAGAGATGGCTTAGGGGTTAAGGTGCCTGCCTCCTAACCCTAAGAACACCGGTTCCGATCTCCAGCGGTTCCAATCTCCAGGTCCCACGTTTAGCCATATTCAAAGTGACTCAAGGGTGAAATGCCACACTTGACCACAAAGGGGCGTACACATCTGGATTTCGTTAGCAGCAGCTGAGACGCTGCTCGCGATCCCATCTCTGCCTACCTCCCTCTCTCTCTGTCTCTCTCTGTGTCTCTCTCCAAAAAAAATGAGATAAAATAAAAAGTTTAAAAAAAAAAAAGCAACTGACTAGATAGAACTGGTTTTATTTCTTTATGTTTTAAATATTTATTTGTAAGCAGAGCGGGAGAGAATATGAATGGGTGTCCTAGGGCCTCTAGACAGTGCAAATGAATTCCAGATGCATGTCCTACTTTGTATATCTGGCTTTATGTGTGTATTGGGGAATCAAACCGAGTCCTTAGGCTTTGCAGGCAAGCACCTTAAGTGCTGATCCATCTCTCCGCCTTTTTTAAAAAAATTAAATTTATTTATTTATTTATTGGTTTTTCAAGGTAGGGTTTCACTCTAGCCCAGGCCAACCTGGAATTCACAGGGTGGCCTTGAACTCAGGACAATCCTCCTACCTCTGCCTCCTGAGTACTGGGATTAAAGGCGTGCGCTGCTGTGCCTACCTAAAAATATTTTTATTTATTTGCATGTGTAAAAGACAGACACTATGGGCTTACCAGGGCCTCTTGCCACTGGAAGTGAACCTTAGATACTTGCACCACTTTGTGCTTCTGGCTTTATGTGTGCACTAGGGAATTGAAACCAGACCAGAGATTTTGCAAACAAGCACCTTTAATGCTGAGACATCTCCCCAGCCTTAGAACTGATTTTACAGGCAAGTGCCTTAACCACTAGGCCATCTTTCCAGCCCCCTTAGAACTGATTTTAAACCACTCCCCTGGACTTCACCTCTTGCTGAAGCTCAGTAGAGTTAGATTCAAGGAGAGACACTATCAAATATCCAGCAAACTAGCAAGCACGAACTGCCAGAGCTCAAAGTGCTCTGGACATACCCAGTAGGGCTGAACACCCAAGATCCACCCCCAGTGAGTGACACACTCCTCTAGCTGGGGTTTGCCTGCTAGGAGCTGAAGTTGCAAACTCAATTTTAATAATACACCTTAGTCTTTGGGTCCATATATTATTTTTTTTAATTTTATTGATAACTTCCATAGTTACAGATGACAAACCATGGCACTTCCCTTCCCCCATTTCTCTTCGCCACTCCATGCTCTATCGTATCCCCTTCCCCCTCAATCAGTCTCTTACTTTCGATGACATCATCTTTTCCTCCTATTTTGATGGCCTTGCATAGGTAGTGTCAGGCACTGCAAGGTCATGGATATCCAGGCCATTTTGGGTCTGGAAGAATGCATTGTAAGAAGTCCTACCCTTCTTTTGGCTCTTACATTCTTTCCACCACCTCTTCCGCAATGGACCCTGATCATTGGGAGGTGTGATAGAGATGTTTCAGTGCTGAGCACTCCTCTGTCACTTCTTCTCAGCACTACGGTGCCTTCTGAGTCATCCCAAGGTCCCTACCATCTGAAAAGAGAAGTTTTTCTAGCCAAAAGTGAGAATAGCATTAATATATAGGTATAAACGTTACAAGAAGTGCTTACTGGGCAGTTTGGCGAGCCTAGTATGTACATTTAGGCAGACACCAATAGTTGTTATGTGCCTAGCCTTGTGTCAGACGTGCCCTTATTACACTTGTTGACTCCTTTGGCCTGATTGGCAAAATTTAAGGATTGCAGTGTCCACTGTTATTTATCGGGGTCTTATATTTAAACTGTTACAACTGGCTTATGCTGAATTGCTATAATGCAAGGACTAGTGATATTTCTGAATTTTTATAGGTTTATAAATTAAGAGTTTACAAAATACATTTTTTCTTGCTTATTATGTACAAATGCTTTGTTTGTTTGTTTGTTTGTTTGTTTGTTTGTTTGTTTGTTTGTTTGTTTTGTTGTCAAGAAAGGCTCCAGGCTGACCTGGAATTCACTATGTAGTCTCAGGGTAGCCTTGAACTCAAGGTGATCCTACCTCTGCTTGGATTGCTGGAATTAAAGTCTTGAACCACCATTCCTGTCTGCAATGCTTTCATAGAGATTGCTTCACATATTAATAAAACTGTGAGGCTAGGCATGGTGATGCATGCCTTTAATCCCAGCACTTAGGAGGATCACTGTGAGTTGGAGGACACCCTGAGACTAGTGATTCCAGATCAGCTTAGGCTAGGGCAAGACCCTACTTTAAAAAAAAAAAAAGGAGGGACTGGAGAGAATGGCTCAGGTTAAGGCATTTGCCTGCAAAGTCAGAGGATCCTGGTTCGATTCTCCAGGACCCACGTAAGCCAGATGCACAAGGGGGTGCATGCATCTGGAGTTTGTTTGCAGTGGCTGGAGGCCCTGGCGCACCCATCCTTTCCCTCCCCTGCCTTGGGAGATGGCTTAGCAGTTAAGGTGCTTGCATTTGATGCCTAAGGACCCAGGTGCGATTCTCCAGGTCCCATGTAAACCAGAAGCATATGGTAGTGCAAGCATCTGGATTTCGTTTGCAGTGGCTAGAGGCCCTGGTGTGCCCATTCTCTCTCTCCCTCTCCAATAAATAAATAAAAATTGTTCACACTTTTTTTGTTTGTTTGTTTTGTTTTTCGAGGTAGGGTCTCACTCTAGTTCAGGCTGACCTGGAATTCACTATGTAGTCTCAGGGTGGCCTCGAACTCACGGCAATCCTCCTACCTCTGCCTCCCGAGTGCTGGGATTAAAGGCATGAGCCACCACGCCCAGCTTGTTCACACTTTTTTTTGTTTTTTGTTTTTTAGTTATATATTGAAGGAACATTAAACCTCCTGTAGGCTGTTAGCCTGTGTTAACAGATCTAACGGGACAGAAACTATGCCTTGTCCTCTGTCCATCCTTCCTTCCTTTCCTTTTTGTTGTTTGTTGGTGGAGGTGGTGGTTTGTTCTGCAATGCTGGAATGAAACCTAGTGTTCAATCACAGAGTTACATTCCTAGCCCTCTTCTTTTTAAAATCATGTTTCCCTTTTCTATTGTTCATTTTCAAATGACTGAATATGTTCAGGCAAGAAAATATACCCATTTTTCAAAATGCAACATTCTAAAAACCAAATATTGAACATTTTTCTATAATTGTGTAGCATTTCTGTCTCTTCCATTTCCTGGTATTTATTATAAAAAGGACGAGGAAAAGAATTAACAATTACAGACTTAAAAACTCTGATTTTAAAACTTTTTTTTTCGAGGTAGGGGTTCACTGTAGCCCAGGCTGACTTGGAATTCACCATGTAGTCTCAGGGTGGCCTTGAACTCACGGTGATCCTCCTATCTCTGCCTCCCAAGTGCTGGGATTGAAGGCGTGCACCACCACACCTGGTTTTTATGGGGGTTTCTAAAGACTCCCTGTATTATTTCTGCTTCCCTACATATATTGGAAGGTGCTTAGTTTGTATCTGAGGTGTGTGAGATCTTGATTTTTCTTCATGTGTAAAATGAAATATAATATTGCTGTGTTTCCATAACCGAAATAGTTGTAATTTTTGAAGTTTCTTCCTGCTTGGGCTAACAGTTTTAGAGTATTTCAGGCAAAAGAAAAAGAACAAAAAGGAACCTTTCACTGAAACTTGACTCCTTCCTCCTTTCATAATCTCATCTCTTGATCAATCGGCTTCTGTTAAACCAAAGTACATGGGGGGGGGCATGATCTCACTGTGTCACCAGAGTGCTGTGCGTGGCTACTGAGTCATAGCTCAAAGGAATATGGGGGCCAGCAGAAGATGCAGTATAGTGGGGTAGCTGGCAAGATTTCTGGGAACTTTCACCGTGGAGCAAAAAAAAACATGGGTTGGTCATTTTACCTGTTGAGAGAAGGTGATGGATGAGAAGCATAACTGTCTGCAGGAAATGGTGGGCAAGCATTTCTTCATTCTCCACACTCAGATCAAGCTTGAGATGTTATTTGTGAGGGGTGTGTGCATTCGTGTAGTAATGGTTGTCACCGCCACAGATGCCCAGAAGTGGCTATGGCTGTCATCTTCCCACTTCAGCATAAACTCGTGCATTTATGTCCTTTGCTGGCTTGTATGTTTAAACTTAGTTTTTTTTTTTTTTCCTTTAATTATGGGCTGGAAAGATGGCTTAGTAGTTAAGGTGCTTGCCTAAGGAGCCAGGTTCAGTTCCCCAGTACCCACATAAGCCAAATGCATATGGTAGTGTGTAGAGTTCATTTGCAGTGACTAGAGGCCCTCATGCACCCATTCTTTCTCCCTCCTTCTCTCCCCCCTCTCAAATAAATAAATAAACAAACAAACAAACAAACAAACAAACATTTATCTGCAAGTAGAGATAGAAGAGTGACAGAGTCTACTTTATACATATGGCTTTGCATGGGTACTGGGGAATTGAACCCAGAGTTATTAAGCTTTGCAGACCTTTAACTGCTGAGCCATCTCTTCAGCCTTTTTTTGGTTTTTCAAGGTAGGGTCTCACTAGCTCAGGCTGACCTGGAATTCAGTATGTAGTCTCAGCGTAGCCTTGAACACATAGCAATCCTCCTACCTCTGCCTCCCAAGTGCTGGGATTAAAGGCGTGCACCACCCCGCCCAGCTTTTTTTGTTTTTTTGAGGTTGGGTTTCACTGTAGGCTCAGGCTGACCTGGAATTCACTATGTAGTTTCAGGGTGGTCATCTCTCCAGCCTCTATTTTCTTTCTCATTACTAACTTTAAGCCTGTAATCATAGCATGAGACAGGAAGAACCACAGGTAAGACCAGTCTGTACTACTACTTCTTCTTTTTTTTTTTTTTTTTATTTATTTGAGACAGAGAGAGGGAAACAGAGATAGAGAGTGAGTGAGAATGGGTGTGCCAGGGCCTCTAGCCACTGCAAACGAACCCACTGCCAACGAACTCCAGACGCATGTGCCACCATGTGCATCTGGCTTACGTGGGACCTGGAGAATCGAACCTGGGTCCTTAGGCTTCCCAGGCATGTGCCTTAATGACTAAGCCATCTCTCCAGCCCCAGTCTGTATTTCTTACATACAGAGTGAGACCCTGTCTCAAAAAACATGCCTGAGAGCTGGGCCAGTGGCACACATCTTTAATCCCAGCACTTGGGAGGTAGAGGTAGGAGGATTGCTATGAGTTCAAGGCCACCCTGAGACTACAAAGTGGGTTCCAGGCCAGCTTAGGCTAGAGTGAGAGACCCTACCTGGGGAAAAAAGGCCAGGCACCTATGGTGGTACATGCCTTTAATCCTAGCACTTGGGAGGCAGAAGTAGGAAGATTGCCAGGAGTTCAATGCCACCCCAAGACTACATAGTGAATTCCAGGTCACCCTGGGCTAGAAGAGACCGTACCTCAAAAACCACAAAAATAAATTAAGTTTGTGCATGGCGGTGCACACCTTTAATCCCAGCACTCCAGAGGCAGAGGTAGGATGATTGCAGAGAGTTTGAGGCCACCCTGAGACTATAGAGTGAATTCCAGGCTAGAGTGAGACCCTACTTGGAAAAAAATAAAATAAAAATAAAATAGACACCAATTCCATGCCCTCTACCCTTTTGCCCTTCATTTAAAAGTCCTAGGGTGGCTTTTGTACTATTCCTCATTCTGTTCTGCTCATAATCACTATACAGATTGGTCTTGTGGCCTGTTGTGTCCATATAACTCAACAGGAGGTGGCATTGGAGAGAACATTTTTTGGACTTTGAAGATCTGGGTATGATTCTTAACTATATGAGGTAACTAGCCCATAAGCCTAGGTAGCCATTTCATTTTTCTGGATCTGTGTTTACATGTGTAGGATGATGTTACTTGGCTGTAGGATCTGCAGTCTTCTACCTGAACTGCACTGAGTGTTGTGGTTACTGAAGTGTGAGTAGGACTGGCTCTGTGTGGTCACTCAACGGCTTTCCCATACAAGGGCACGTCGTTGTGCTCACGAGTAGTCATACCTTGGGGTGTGCTTACTGGACAACACATACTTGCAGTAGAGAAGCTACTGGAGAACCTAGGATTGGAATCTAGGATTGAAAGGCCAGTCTGTTACTTTGCACTGTCATTATTTCTGCTTTCGTACTGAGGGTTTAATTTGAGGTGTTTGGAAGCCTGACCTTTCATTTCCAGAGTCAATTTCTTTTCTTTCTAATTTTTAGAGTTCCTTATCATGCTAGTTATTTAACGTCACAAGACATTTTATTTCTATGTACCTGATAATATTGCAGATAAGACCTTCATAACCCAGACAGTACAGCTCTTGTATAAATGTGTGGTGTTATTTGTTGTTATTGTTGTTTGTTTGTTTTCAGGGTAGGGTCTCACACTAGCCCAAGCTGACCTTGAATTCTCTATGTAGTAGTCTCAGGGTGGCCTTGAATTCACGATGATCTTCCTACCTCTGCTTCCCAAGAGCTGGCATTAAAGGCATGTACCACCACACCTGGCTTCTTGGATGTACTTCTCCCCCCCCCCCCCAAGTAGGGTCTCCCACTCTAGCCCAGGCTGACCTGGAATTCACTATGTAGTCTCAGGGTGGCCTCGAATTCATGGCAATTCTCCTACCTCTGCCTCCTGAGTGCTGGGATTAAAGGCATGCGCCACCACGCCCCACTTTTCAAAAGCATTTTATTTTTATTTATTTATTTATTTGCAGAGAGAGAAAGAGGAAAAGAGAGAGAATGGGTGCTCCAGGGCATCCACCCTCTGCAAACGAACTCCAGACACATGTGCCCCTTGTGCATCTGGCTTACGTGGGTCCTGGGGAATAGGACCTGGGTACTTTGGCTTTGCAGGCAAACGCCTTAACTGCTAAGCCATCTCTCCAGCCATTGGATGTACTTTTTTTTTTTTTTGGTTTTTCGAGGTAGGGTCTCATTCTGGTCCAGGCTGACCTGGAATTCACTATGTAGTCTCAGGGTGGCCTCGAACTCACGGCAATCCTCCTACCTCTGCCTCCCGAGTGCTGGGATTAAAGGCGTGAGCCACCACGCCCAGCTTGGATGTACTTTTAAAGGGGAAAAATACATGATTGATTTTTATTTACTTTTTGTTTTTACCTTGTCTTATTCTTTTTCAGGTTTTGAATGAAGAATGTGATCAGAACTGGTACAAGGCAGAGCTCAATGGGAAGGATGGCTTCATTCCCAAGAACTATATAGAAATGAAACCACATCCGTAAGTTGAATTCTACCGGTTTCCCAAATAGAGAACCCACCTGCTTGTCCCAAATATACTGGGCTTTTGGGGTTTGTTTTGAGGGAAGGTCTGACTCTAGCCAAGGCTGACCTGGTACCTACTGGTACCTACAAACTCACTGAGATCCTCCTATTTCAGCCTCCCCAGTGCTGGGATTAAAGACATGCACGACCACACTTAACTTGAGGGGCTTTTTTTGTTTGTTTGTTTGTTTATTTTTGTTTAACTGAGATTGTTTCTTACTGTGTCTTCTCTCTATCTATATGCATATATATATTTTTTAATTTATATTTTAAATATTTTATTTATTTGAGAGAGAGAGGTGGGCCAGGGGAAGGGCATGGAGAGAATGGGCATGCCAGGGCTTTCATCCACTGCAAATGAACTCCAGATCCATGAGCCACCTTGTACATCCCGCTTTACTTGGGTACTAGGGAACTGAACCTAGGTTCTTTGGCTCTGCAGGCAAGCACCTTAACCACTAAGTCATTTCTCTAGCCCTCCCCTTGCCTTTCATATTATATATATATTTGAGAGGGAGAGGGGAGGAGGAGGAGAGAATGGGAGTGCCAGAGCCTCCAGACACATGTGCAATCTTGTGCATCTGGCTTATGTGGGTCCTGGGGAATCAAACCTGGGTCCTTAGTGTTCAGAGACTAGTGCCTTAACCATTAAGCCATCTCGCTAGCCCACAATGAGCTTTTTAAATTTTTCTTCAGAATACCCACCCCTTCCCTATATCTATATGCAGCATGGTAGGACCCTGGGGCATCTTACAGGCTGCTGACCTCCTGTCTCCCCCACCCATCTTTCACTGGACCTGCTCCCTCTCAAAAATAGTCATCAGTAGCCGGGCATGGTGGCGCACACCTTTAATCCCAGTACTCAGGAAGCAGAGGTAGGAGGATCACTGTGAGTTCAAGGCCACCCTGAGACCACATAGTGAATTCCAGGTCAGCCTGGGCTAAAGTGAGACCCTACCTCGAAAAACAAAACAAAACAACAACAAAAAAAGTCATCAGTAGTCAAGGGATCCCAGCATCTCAGTGCTCAGACTTCAGTGCTATTGGGATGTTGTCTGCTTGGTTTAATGCCTACTGCTAAGATTCTTGGACAGTGAACCTCACCCTGAAGGGCCCATTGGTCCTTGTGCCCATCACCAGTAGGGAAAAACCTGCCCCTTTGCTTCCCCTACTGGAACAGAGGTCTTAGCCCAAGTGTCAAAGATACCATCTTATACATGTGTCCTGGAGCCAGTGACAATGATTTGTCTTCAGACAGAATACATGATTC
Organism: Orientallactaga sibirica; assembly: GCA_036365145.1. Lineage (NCBI taxonomy): Eukaryota > Metazoa > Chordata > Mammalia > Rodentia > Dipodidae > Orientallactaga > Orientallactaga sibirica. The sequence goes on from JAEOAD010000013.1 coordinate 8,277,874, forward strand.
AAGATCTTCCCAGTAAAGCTGTCAGTTGGGTTCATGCCCTGGTCAGTAAACTCTTACCGAATGCTCGTTATGGGTCCACCCACAAGGTGATGAGAAGTTGTTTCACAGTTTGTTTATTGCTAAGTAAAATCCCCATACTCTACTAGTTTCTCTCTCATTGCTAAGACCAAATGCCCTACAACATCAGTTTAAGGAGGGAAGGATTTATTTCAGCATATAGTTTGAGGTTACAGTCCATCATGGTGGGAAGGCTTGGCAGCAGGAGCTTAGGGCAGCTGGTCACATGCAGCAGAGTGAGCAAGCAAGTGCTTACTGGCTTGTGCTCAGCCAGTCTCTGGCCACTCATGGAAGATGTTTAGATTGGGTCTTCCCCCCCACCCCCCAGATAATCTAAACAGTCCCTCACACAGCTGTCCAGAGATTTGTTTCCATGGTGGTTGATACTAAATCATGTAGAATTGCCAACGTTCACTGTCACATGCCATACGTATGGGAAACTTAAGATAACATTCAGAATGTGTTAGACCAGAGGTTGAAGGTTGGGTTGCCTGCTGGTGCTCCAAGAAGGATGTTTGATGCCATAGTGGGTACCGTCTTACATCTTCAGATGTATATGAGTTCCATCTCCCCCAAAAGATTTTAGGTTCTAGCTGAGCATGGTGACATACACCATTAATCCCAGCACTCAGGAGGCAGAGGTAGGAGGGTTCTCTGTAAATTCAAGGCCAGCCTGGGACTACACAGTTCCAGGTCATCCTGAGCTAGAATGAGACCCTACCTTAAAAAAAAAAAAAAAAAAAAAAATTTAGGCTCCTTGGAGAATTGGGTCTTCTGCTTTTTTAAAAATATATATATTTATTTGAGAGGGAGAGGGAGAAAAAGAGTGGGCATGCCAGAGCCACCAGCCACTGCAAACAAACTCCAGACACATGCACCACCTTGTGCATCTGGCTTATGTGGGTCCTGGGGAGTCCTGGGGCATGCTAGGGCACTTTGCACACTGCAAACGAACTCCATATGCATGTACCACTTTGTGCGACTGGCTTTATATGTGGGTACTGGGGAATTGAATCCCTGCTGGCAGGCTTTGCAAGCAAGCACCTTGATCTGCTGAGCCATATCCCTAGCCTCCCTCAGACTGAAATTCTTTTGTGTATGTCAATGGGGTGAGGTGTGTGCACGCATATGGAGACCAGAAGACAACCTCTGGTGTCATCTTCAGGAACACCATCCACCTCCTTTGAGACTGGGTCTTTGTCATTGGCCTAGAACTCACCAGTTGGGCTAAGCTAGTTGGCTAGCAAGCCCCAGGGCTCCTTCATGTTTCTGTGTCCCCAGTGCTGAGATTACAGATGCATACCACATGTGTAGCATTTTAACATACTTACTGGAGACTGAACTCAAGTCCTCATGCTTGCAAAGCAAGCATTTTACCAACTGGCCATCTCCCAGCCCCTTGGGCTAAAATTCTTAATGATAGAAACCAAAAGCATTAAATGTTCAATGACCTATGCTTTACATTCCTGGACCATGGTTGATGATGCCCCTCATTTGAGATCCCTTTAACAAGATTGGGAGCCAGTATGCAGCCAGTATGCAGCCCCCCACCCCTGGTGGTAAACCAGTCTTTGAAGAAGCTGTTCAGTTACAGATTTCCTGTTCTGTGTGCTAAGCACAGCCTTTTAATCTTTTATTTATTTGCAAGCAGGGAGAGAAAAGAAAGAGAATGAATGGGTACACTAGGGCTTCTAGCCATTGCAAACGAACTTGATACATGTGCCATTTTGTGCATCTGGTTTTACGTGGGTACTGGGGAATTCAAACTGGGTCCCTCGGGTTTGCAGGCAAAGGCCTTAACTGCTGAGCCATCTCTCTCTAGCCCTCTTCCCTGCCCCGAAGATAGGGTCTCACTCTAGCACAGGCTGACCTGTAATTCACTTTGTAGTCTCAGGGTGGCCTCAAACTCATGGTGATCCTCCTACCTCTGCCTCCCAAGTGCTGGGATTAAAGGCGTGCGCCACCAAGCCCGGCTTCTCCAGCCCTCTTAATAGCCTTTTAGTGTCAGATTTTACTTCAGGCAGTTGTACAGGCTTGTCATGGACAGAATTTTAGGTATAGTATACTGGAGAAGCTTTAAGCACTGACTGCTGGGGCAGGGAAGAGCCCTTGGATCATATCACACAGCTTCCCTGGGTCCCATCCATGTAAGCCAGATAATCTGGGTACTTCATCCATCCTTAGAACAAAGCCTCAGGCCAGCATGGGCTACATGACACCCCCCCCCCAATCTCAAAACTCAAAAAACCAATACTCCACCAAAAAAGTTACAGTATGATATTCTACTGAATTCTCTTTAAACTGTGAAAAGGAATTAAAATGGATTATTATTGGGTCTACCTTTAACAACCAGAAACTATGACTGCCAGGCTAAACCTGTCCTTGTTTTTGGTTTTTTGAGGTAGGGTCTTGCTCTAGCCCAGGCTGACCTGGACCTCACAGTGATCCTCCTACCTCTGCCTCCCAAGTTCTAAAAGTAAAGGTGTGCACCACCACGCCCAGCCTGTCCTCTTTCTGCATGGTCCACAACCCACCTGTCCGATTCGAGAAAGCTTTGCTAGGTAGCTCAGACTGGCTTTGAATCTGATCTTCCTGCCTTAGTCTCCAGTGTTGGGATTACACTTGTCTTTACTGCAGTCCACCTCTCTGCTGGGAATTGAGAGCTTTATGAATGCTAGGCAAGTGATTATCAATAAGCTACATTTCTTTAAAAATGTTATTTGGACTGGGTGTGGTGGTTTATGCCTTTAATCCCTGCACTTGGGAGGTAGAGATAGGAGGATTGCCATGAGTTTGAGGCCACCCTGAGACTATATAGTGAATTCTAGGTCAGCCTGAGCTAGAGTGAGACCCTACCTCAAAAAACAAAAATAATCAAAATGAGTAAAAAATGTTATTTGGTGTTTGTGTGTTTTTAGGTAGTGCCTCACTTTAGCCCAGGCTGACCTGGTACACACTATAATCCCAGGCTAACCTCCTACTCCCAGCTATCTTCCTACTTCTGTCTCTTGAGTGCTGGGGTTAAAGGCATGCGCCACCATGCCCAGTTTAAATGATTTTTTTTTTCGAGGTAGGGTTTCACTCTAGCCCAGGCTGACCTGGAATTCACCATGTAGTCTCAGGGTGACCTTGAACTCACAGTGATCCTCCTACCTCTGCCTCCCAAGTGCTGGGATTAAAAGCATGTACCACCACGCCCTGGCTTAAATTAAATTTTTTATTTTTATTATTTATTTGACAGAGAAAGAGGGGCAGAGAGAATGGGCATGCCAGGGCCTCCAGACACATACACCTCCTTGTGCTAACGTGTGTCCTAGGGAATCAAACCTGGGTCCTTTCGCTTTGTAGGCAAACGCCTTAACTGCTAAGCCATCCCTCCAGCCCCCTTACATTTTTTAAAACGAAAAAAAGTCTCATTTAGTGCTGAATACTCAACTGTCACTTCCTCTTAGCACTTTGATGAGTTCTGTGTCTCCAGTAGTCACTGTTATCTGAAAAGAGAAACTTCTCTGACCAAAAGTGAGAGCAGCATCAATACATGGGCATAAAAACAAATACTTACAGGGCAATTTATATTTCTTTTTTCTTTTTCGAGGTACAGTCTCACTCAGCCCAGGCTGACCTGGAATTCATTATGTAGTCTCAGGGTGGCCTCGAACTCATGGCAATCCTCCTACCTCTGCCTCCCGAGTGCTGGGATTAAAGGTGTGCCCCACCACGCCCAGCCTGTTTCGTTTCTTTTCTTTCCTTTACTTCTCTTTTCTTTCCTTTCCTTTCTTCTTCTGGTTTTTCAAGATAGGTTGTCACCATAGCCCAGACTGAACTGGAATTCACTCCGTATTCTCAGGCTGGCCTTGAACTCACAATGATCCTCCTGCTTCTACCTTCCAAGCGCTGGGATTAAAGGTGTGCGCCACCACCACAGCCGGCTTTCTTTTTTAGTATATATATATGTATTTTTTTTTTCTCTAATTAACAAAGAAGTAGGTTTTTCTAAGTGTGGTGGTTCATGCCTTCAATCCCAGCACTTGGGATGCAGAGATAGGAGGATCTCTGAATTCAGGTCAGCCTAGGACTACATGGTAAATTCCAAGTCAACCTGGGCTAGATTAAGACCCTACCTCAAATCCCCCTCCAAAAAAAAGTAGGTTTCCATATGGCTTATTCATAATAGCTTTAATCTTTTTTTAAAGATTTAATTTTATTTATTTATTTATTTATTTATTTATTTATTTGAGAGAGAGAGAGAGAGAGAATGGGTGCACCAGGGCCTCTAGTCACTGCAAATGAACTCCAGATGCATGTGCCACCATGTGGAACCTGGGTCCTTAGGCTGCGCAGGCATGCACCTTAACTGCTGAGCCATCTCTTTAGCCCATAGCTTTAATCTTAATTAATTTTCCTCTTATTCCCTAATATCTCCCCTGGGGTAATAGACATTTTGAATCAAACCATTGAGGAAAGACTGGAGAGGCCATTTCCTTGGGACATGAAGTTGCTGTCCTTGACTCTCATGCCTTCACCTTACATAAAGAGTTTTTGGGGTGGATGGGGTAATTGTACATGCTTGTAATCCCAGCATTCAAGGCAGAGGCAGGAAGATTTCCAGTTCAAGGTTAGCCTGGGCAATTAAGCAAGATACAGTGTTTGTCAAGATAAAAAGTGTTGGGGGTGTAGCTCGGTGGTAGAACATTTCCCTTCATGAATGAGGCTCTAGGCTTAGTCCTCAGTACTGTACATACATAACCTTGGGGTGAGGGCTCATCAGGAAGTGTTGGCACTGCTGTGCTGGGTTATTGAAGACTGGCTGAGAGACAGTGCCCATCCACACTTAAGCAACCAGGCATGGTGGCATATGTCTTTAGTACCAAGCACTTGGGAGGCTGAGGTAGAAGGATTGACAGAAGTTTGAGGGAAGCCTGGGGTTACAGAATGATTTTCAGGTTAGCTGTGGCTGGGGCATACATGTTGTACTCGTCATGCTCCACAGAAGCTAAGGCCTTCCCTGTGTACCACTTCTCTGAAGCCTGGCATCAGAGCATGCAAAGTGAGAAAGACACAAGAATGTAGATTTGGGGCTGGGGAAATGGCTTAGTGGTTAAGGCATTTGCCTGCGAAGCCTAAGGACCCGGATTCGATTCCCCAGGACCCACGTAAGCCAGATGCACAAGGGGGCACATGTGTCTGGAGTTCATTTGCAGTGGCTGGAGGCCCTGGTACCCATTCACTCTTTCTGTCTACCCCTCCCCCCCAATAAAATACCTTAAAAAAATACTAAATTTCTAAGGCCCAAGGCAATTTATTTAAAAAAGAAAAAGAGGGCTGGAGAGATGGCTTAGTGGTTAAATGCTTGCCTATGAAGCCTAAGGACCCCAGTTCAAGGCTCGCTTCTCCAGGACCCACGTAAGCCAGATGCACAAGGGGGTGCATGCATCTGGAGTTCGTTTGCAGTGGCTGGAGGCCCTGGTGCACCCATTCTCTCTCTCTCTTTCTCTCCCTGCCTATTTCTGTATCTCTCTCTCTCTCTCTCTCTCTCTCAAATAAATAAATTTTTTAAAAAATTAAATATTAAAAAAAAAAAAAAAAAAAGAAAAAGAATGTAGATTCCACGATGTTCAGGTTTCGGGGAGGAGGTGCAGTATAAAGTACAACCCATGTCAGACACTATGGAATGACAGCTGCCTTTGGGCTGCAGGTTAGTTATATTAGGCCTGGTTCCATATGTGCTCTTCACAGTAAGTGCATGTGGACAGAAGCCTATGGCATGCTGTACATAATTACACTGAAAAAGAAAATCTTTCCTCTTGCCTTGCTTTCTTGCCATTTCTACTGTAGTACAGACCCATTTGGCTATAGGCATGTAATTACACATAAATATCACCACTAAAAGAAGACTATCTGGGGCTGGAGAGATGGCTTAGTGGTTAAGGCAACTTGTCTGCATGGCCTAAGGGCCCAACTTCTATTCCCCAGTACTCATGTAAGCCAGATGCACAAAGCTGTGCATGCATCTGGAGTTTGCATTAACTAGAGGCCCTGGGGCACCTTCCCTTCCTCCCTCCCTCTCTCTCTCACACATAATTAAAAAAAAGAAGCCAGGCAAGCCGTCTACCACTGAGGTAAGGCACAAGTCAGGCTTTTTTAAAAAAATTAGTTTATTTGCAAATGAGAGGGGGGGAGACAAATGTGCACACCAGGGCCTCCTGCCACTGGGAACAGAAGTCCAGGTGCCCAGGCACGTGGGTACAGGGGAATTGAACTCAGGTCCTTAGGCTTTGCAGGGAAGCGCCTCAACTACTGAGCTCTCTCTAGCTCCTTTCCCACCCTTTTTAAGGGTAGGGTCTCACTCTAGCTCAGGCTGACCTGGAATTCACTATGTAGTCTCAGGCTGGCCTTGAACTCATAGTGATTTTTCTATTTCAGCCTTCCAAGTGCTGGGATTAAAAGTTGAACTAAATGTTTTGACTGATTCTTACAGAATGATCCCCTTCTACTTTGTGGGACAGCTGAGTGAGAGTTTGTACTAAATGAACTAGGAACAGACACACAAGAAATGGTCTTAGCCGGGCGTGGTGGTGCACACCTTTAATCCCAGCACTAGGGAGGCAGAGGTAGGAGGATCGCTGTGAGTTCAAGGCCACCCTGAGACTACATAATGAATTCCAGGTCAGCCTGGGCTAGAGTGAGACCCTACCTCGAAAAAAAAAACAAAAATAAATAAGTGGCATGTGCCACCATACCCCACATTATTTGTCTTTGTTTATAGAAATATTTATTTGCAAGGAGAGAGAATGGGCACACCAGGGCCACTAGCCTCTGCAAACGAACTCCAGATACATGTACTACTTAGTGCATCCAGTTTTATGTGGGTATTAGGGAATCAAACCCAGGTTGTTAGGCTTTGAAGGCAATTTGATCTGGCTTTTTAAAAAAAATTTTTTTATTATTTTATGAGCCGGGCGTGGTGGCGCACACCTTTAATCCCAGCACTCGGGAGGCAGAGGTAGGAGGATCGCCGTGAGTTCAAGGCCACCCTGAGACTACATAGTTAATTCCAGGTCAGCCTGGATCAGAGTGAGACCCTACCTCGAAAAATTTAAAAAAAAAATTTTTTTTTTAATTTTATTTATTTTTGGAGAGAGACATAGAGACAGACAGAGAGGGAGACAGATAGAGATGGGTGCGCCAGCAGTCTCTCAGCTGCTGTAAACGAAAACCAGATGTGTGCACCCCTTGTGGTCAAGTGCGGCATTGCGCCCTTGCCTCACTTTGCATCTGGCTAAACGTGGGACCTGGAGATTGGAACCAGGTTATTAGGCTTAGCAGGCAGGCGCCTTAACCACTAAGCCATCTCTCCAGCCCTGATCTGGCTTTTAACTCACTGTGATACTCACATTTCATCCTCTTGAGTGCTGGGATTACAGATGTGAGGTACTGTTGCTGTCACGTTTGCATTGCTGGCAGAAGTCACCTGACCAAGAGCAGCTTTTGGGCGGAAAGGGGTTTATTTTGGTTTACAGACTCAAGGGAAAGCTCTATGATGGAAGGGGCATGAGCACAGGGTGGACGTCACACCCTGGCCAACATCAGGTGGACAATAAAACAGGAGAGTATGCCAAACACTGACAAGGGGACACTAGCTATAATACCCATCAGCCAGCTCCCAGCAATACAAGGCCTCCAAGAGGCGTTAATTCCCAAATCTCCATCAGCTGGGAACCTAGCATTCAGAACACCTACATTTATGTGGACACCTGAATCAAACCACCACAGGTACCCTGCCCAGTTTGCAAGTGCTTCTTGCCTGCCTGCTTGCTCCTTCTTTCTGTCTCTCTTTCCTTCCTTATTTATTTATGAGAGAAAGGGAGAGAGAGAATGAATGGGTGTGCCAGGGCCTTTAGCCACTGCAGACAAACTCCAGATGCATGCACCACCATTTGCATCTGGCTTTATGCAGGTACTGGGGAATTGAGCTTGAGTACTTAGGTTTCGCAGGCAAGCACCTTAACCGCTAAGCTGTCTCTCCAGTCCTACAAGTGTTTTTATTTATTTATTTATTTATTTATTTATTTATTTATTTATTTATTTATTTTTGAGGTAGGATCTCACTCTAGCTCAGGCTGACCTGGAATTCACTATGTAGTCTCAGGGTAGCCTTGTACCTCTACCTTCCGAGTGCTGGGATTAAAGGCGTGCATCACCATGCCCAGCTTCTGCAGGTATTTTAATTGAAAATAAAGTTTAGTTAATTTTTAAGCTAGAGGCAAAAAAACACTGCAGCTCATGCAGATTTAAGAATTTGTACCCATAAGGGAAGATTCAGAAGCATACACACACAGTTGGCAATGGTTGCTGCCTTGAGGTGAGGAAGAGAGTGAGCAAGTCTTTTTTGTTCATAGCCAGGCTACTTTAATATTCATTATTTTATACTTTTAAAAAACGTGAAAGTGCCTGTCGGGTGGCAAGAATTTGGGGTCTACTAGGAGAGAGGATAGCTGTTGAAGCTTTGTCCCCATCTATGCAGTATGAGAGTGTGGGGAAGGTCATTCTGGCTCCTCTTTTGGCTGTGGCCAGGCAGACACATGCAGCACACAAATCCAGTGAGCCCTCAGAAGTTAACAGAGACCAGAAAAGGCCCAGCTATACATACTGAGAAGCTTTCCTTAACATCTTTTGACATGATTTTACTCTTGTCAGTAGGGAATTTGCTTGTGTGGCCTGGTTAACTGCAGGGCTTACCCTTGAGCATTTGAAGAAGCAGGAGGTTGTGTTGTGCCAGTTCTCTAAAGCCTCGTGTTGCAGTGAGCTTCAAGTTGCTGGGACAGACATTCAACCAGAGTTTATGGGAGGGAAGGGTTTATTTCAGGTTTACAAATTCCAGAGGCGCACCATCATTGGCAGAAGAAGCTGGCTCATTTCCATAGATCAGAGAGAGATCACCAAACAGCCAGAACACCTGAGTCAGGTGTCCCCCTCAGCTCTGTGGCTATCAGTCTGTGCAGCTTCCTCCCAGCCCCTTACTGCATGTGATGGATGGCAATGGTGGTGGACCGGGCTTGGCGTTGGGCCATAGAGTGGCTGTAGGGTGAGGGGCAAGGAGGAGCAGCCGTGGCCACGGCATACGCCTATCTTTTCAAGTACAGCATCATCGGCAACACCGGTGTTGGTAAATCGTGCTTATTGCTAGTGTACAGACAAGAGGTTTCAGCCAGCACATGCCTTCATTGATGGTGTAGAATTTGATGCTCGAATGATAGTAATCTATGGGAAACAGACAAAACTCCACATACGGGATGCAGCAGGGCAGGAGTTCTTTTGCTCTATCACATGGTCATATTACAGAGGTGCAGTTGGGATATTAGAAGGAGAGACACATTCAACCACCGTGCAGCCAATATTCCAATTCCAACATGGTCATTTGGCTTACTGGAAATAAAAATGATTTAGAATCTAGGGAAGAAGTCAAAAAAGAAGGTGGTGGCTGGGCGTGGTGGCGCACGCTTTTAATCCCAGCAGAGGAGGCAGAGGTAGGAGGATGGCCTTGAGTTCGAGGTCACTCTGAGACTACATAGTGAATTCCAGGTTTTATGAGGTAGAGGGAGACCCTACCTCATTAAAAAAAAAAAAAAGGTGTTGAAGCTTTTGCACAAAAACATGGACTTATCTTCACAGAAACTTCTGCCAAAGCTGCTTCCAAGGTAGAAGAGCCATTTGTTAACACAGCAAAAGAAATTTGTGAACCAGGCGTGGTGGCACATGCCTTTAATCCCAGCACTCAGGAGGCAGAGATAGAAGGATCACCATGAGTTTGAGGCCAGCCTGAGACTACATAGTGAATTCCAGGTCAGCCTGAGCTAGAGTGAGACCCTACCTCAAAAAAACAAAAAAAAGAAAAAAAATTATGAAAAAAATCCAAGGAGTCTTTAACATTAGTAATAAAGCAAATGGCATTAAAATTGGCCCTCAGCATGCTGCTACTAATGCAACCCATGCAGGCAATGCGGGGAGGGGGGTGAGGTAGCCCGCTTTGGGAGGCTGCTGCCGAGTCTCTTCCACACCTAGATGCTCAGTGGAGCTACTTGCCCTGTTCCCCTCTCTCCTACTTAGCTGAGACATGAAACTATTTGAGATGGTTTTATGTCACAGGAAACTAATCCTTCATCTTCCTGTATAACTGAATAAGTGGTTAATGTTCACTTAAAAAGAATGATTTTGAGCCGGGTGTGGTGGCGCACGCCTTTAATCCCAGCACTCAGGAGGCAGAGGTAGGAGGATTGCTGAGAGTTCAAGGCCACCCTGAGACTACATAGTTAATTCCAGGTCAGCCTGGACCAGAGTGAAACCCTACCTGGAAAAGCCAAAAAAAAAAAAAAAAAAAAAAAAAAAAAAAGAATGATTTTGGAGATTGTATTCATAGCTATTTGAATTTGATTGCTAGGTCAATTGATGGGATTAATTTTGTTATGTGTTGTGTTGTGCCCTTAACTACAAGCTGAATTGTATTAAACACTACAAAGTCATCTAACGTATTTCAAATCAGTTTGTGTAGTTAGGTTTCCTAGCCCCACCATTACCTAATGTTTAATATTACAGGACTGTCTCAGAAAGTTTGTCCATTTTCAAGGCTATAAGGAAAAAGAAAAAAGAGAAGAACTCTTAGTTCTGTATTTATCATTTACTTTCTGTATATATAGTTTAACTTGCTTGGGTGTTACTTGCCAAGCTTGAATTCTTTAAGCATTTGCATAATGCATTTGCTTAAATTCTGTAGAGCTTAAAGCTACAGAAGCATTGTTAGGAATTGCCTGGACACTGAACTTTAAACTTTAAACTTTTTGACATTGTTGACAAGCATGTTCATCTTTTCTTATCACTAGTCCAGGGAAAATATGCTTAACATATATTACCAGGCTGTTAACCTGTTTTAATGCTAAAAGTTGCTGGCGCACCCATTCTCTGTCTGTCTCTCTTCCCCCTGCCTATTTCTGTATCTCTCCCTCTCAGATAAATAAGTACAATTTTTTTTTTCTTTTTTTGGTTTTGCAAGGTAGGGTTTCACTCTGGTCCAGGCTGACCTGGAATTAACTATGTAGTCTCAGGGTGGCCTCAAACTCTTGGCGATCCTCCTACCTCTGCCTCCCGAGTGCTGGGATTAAAGGCATGCGCCACCATGCCCGGCATAAGTAAAATATTTTTTTTAAGTAAAATAAATTAAAATAAAGTAGAAAAGCTTTAGAACTTACTCTTTCTTTTCTTTCTTTTTTTTTTTTTTCCCCAAGGTAGGGTCTCACTGTAGCCCAGGCTGACTTGGAATTCACTCTGTAATTTCAGGGTGGCCTCGAACTCATGGTGATCCTCCTACCTCTTCCTCCTGAGTGCTGGGATTAAAGGCACCACCACACCAGGCTGGTTTTATTCGGTTTTTTCTTTTTCTCCCTTGGTCTAGAATGAAATGGTTACAGCAGGGCAAAATAAAACAAAACACCTGAGTCTATGGGACCATGCATTCAAACTATCACATTTAAACTATCACACTTGGCATCAGAACATGCAGAGTGAGAAAGACCCAAGAATGTAGACTTGGGACATTCACATCCCTGCAGGCAGCTTCTGGGTATGTTTGTCCTAGCAACTCACACCTTTCTTTTACTATGGCAGAGGGGTGGGACAAGAAAGAAGGAAGGAAGGAGGGTGATAGGATGTGTCTGGTGGTTTTCATTTATACCTCCACAACTTGGGAGGCTAAGGCAGGAGGATTTCAAGGGTTTAAGGACAAATTGGGCTATAGAATTCCAGGCCAGCTGGGAGTGGTGGTGCATGCCTTTAATTCCAACACTTGGGAGGCAGAGGTAGGAGGATCACCATGAGTTTGAGGCCACCCTGAGACTACATAGTGAATTCCAGGTCAGCCTGGGCTAAAGCGAGACCTTACCTCAAAAAAACAAACAAACAAAAAAAGGAATTCCAGGCAAGCCTGGGCTACAGTGATACCCTTCCCCTAAATGAGCTATGGGCTGGAGAGATGGCTTGCAAAACCTGATGGCCTGGGTTTAATTTCACAGTACCCACATAAAGCCAGATACACAAGGTGGCACATGCATCTGGAGTTTGCAGTGGCTAGAGTCCCTGACATACCCATTCTCTGTCTCAAAAATAAATAAATAAGCCCGGCGTGGTGGTACACACCTTTAATCCCAGCACTATGGAGGCAGAGGTAGGAAGATTGTAGAGAGTTCAAGGCCACCCTGAGACTACATAGTAAATTCCAGGTCAGCCTGGGCTAGAGTGAGACCCTGTCTCAAAAAAACCAATAAATAAATAAATAAATAAATAAATAAATATATATATATATAAAGAAAAAAGTTATGCCATAAATGGTGGTGCATGCCTTTTTTAAATTATTATTTTTTTATTTTTTTATTGACAGCTTCCTTAATTGTAGACAATATCCCATGGTACTTCCCTCCTCCCCTCCCTCCCTCCCCCCCACTTTCCCTTTGAAACTCCACTCTCCATCATATCCCCTCCCCCTCTCAGTCAGTCTCTCTTTTCAGTTTGATGTCATGATCTTTTCCTCCTATTATGATGGTCTTGTGTAGGTAGTGTCAGGCACTGTGAGTTTTATTCCTACTCACATGGCGCATGCCTTTAATCCCAGCACTCAGGAGGCAGAGGTAGGATCACCATGAGTTCAAGGCCAGCCTGAGAATACAGAGTGAATTCCAGATCAGCCTGAGTTAGAGCAAAACCTTACCTTGAAAAACAAAAGAAACAAAAAATGCTGATAGCTACTATGTAAAGTAGGTATTGCATGGTACTGGGATTGGGTGTAGGGCCTAGAGCCTGCTCAGCAGTTACCTCCCACTGAGCTGTTCCCCCTCCTCCCCCCCAGCCCTGGCTTTGTTTTGTGCATAGTAAATGCTGAAGATACTGGAAAGAGCTTTGTCTTCACAGTTCCTCCATTCTAAATAGTAGTGGTCTGGCAGCCATGACCTTGAGCTGTTTTAGAAGTGTTCCTTCTTTCCTCCTGATGGACCACAGGCCACTTTGTCCCACAGTTTTCCACAAGTTCACAAACTTTTCCTTCTAGCCAAGGTAAATTAGCCTTAGGAGAAGAGTATTTAGCTGTGTGCCTTCTGGGCCTTCCAGGTTCCTGCCTCTGTATCCCTTTTCCTGCCATGGCAAACCCCTGTCAGATGGCTGCATGAACAGCCTGCTTCCTGGGTTTATAAACTAGATTGTTGGTATATTGATAGTGATATGACTAGATGACAATCAAGTGGCCTGCGATAGCACCTTGAGTCTCATTCTGGAAAATGGATTGGGTAAACTGTTTGAAAGAAAGCCCATGTCTTGGGGTGGCCTGGAGACAAAGTGGGCACAGTGGGTGAAGATCATGCCTCTCCCTCTGGCAGGGAGTGCACTATTACTTATATTTCAGGCTGGACATCCCATTTCTTTGTGGGGAAGCAGATGTTGACCGGCTTGCCTTCCTTCCTTAGGTGGTTTTTTGGCAAAATCCCCAGAGCAAAGGCAGAAGAAATGCTTAGCAAACAGCGGCATGACGGGGCCTTTCTAATTCGAGAGAGTGAGAGTGCTCCTGGGGATTTCTCCCTCTCTGTCAAGTAAGTATTTCCTGCTTTGGTTGCCCCTGGAAACCTTACTCCCCAGGCTGAATTGTAAAGCCTCTCGGCAGGTGTCTTTGTAAGGAAGCAGATGCTGACTGGCTTGTTACTCAGAAGTTTACACTAAAATCACAGTTTTGGTTCCCGGTGGAACTAGTGTGCAGGAGCTGAGCAGCAGTTCCCAGCACCTACTGGTCAGTTTTCTCCTAGTCCCACCACTGACAGACAAATTAACAGGCACCACTGTTCCAGCTTCCTTTGTCTGCCTTGACCAAATAGCCTTCCTAGGCCTCTCAAACAGAAGAAAAAGTAACCCCGAGGGATTTGGTGTTCAGCTTTCCCCAGAAGTAAACTTACTTGAGGAGGGAGCTGACACATGGGAATGTGGAAGCTAGGGGTTCTTGTCACCTTGGGAAGCATGGGGAATCGAGATCAGAACTGTAAGCTCAAGCAAATCATGTGAAATAAGGATTTTGAATTGAAATATTTCCATAATTTTTACTGTCCTTTTCTAGTTAATAGATTATCATATCATGATGTGAGTTCAAAGCCAACTTGGCCCTACAGAGTGAGTTCCAGGTCAGCCTGATCTAGAGTGAGAGCCTATGGGGAGGGCGAGCAGGGGAGATGCAACGAGGATAACCAAGTAAGGGCTGGGGAGATGGCTCAGCAGTTAAAGGCACTTGCTTATAAAGCCAGATGGGCATTCATTTGCATTGCCAGTAGACCCTGGCATGCCTATACACAAATGCAAGTACATAATAATAAAAATTGGAGTTTAAAAATAATAATAAGGAAGCTGAGCGTGGTGGCGCACACCTTTAATCCCAGCACTCGGGAGGCAGAGATAGGAGGATCGCCGTGAATTCGAGGCCACACTCAGACTACATAGTTGATCCCAGGTCAGCCTTGGCCAGAGTGAGACCCTACTGCGAAAAACCAAATAATAATAAGGGAAGGGCCAGGAGGTAGCTCAGTCACTTTGCTCTCAAGCCTGAGAACCCAAGTTCCATTGTCAGACCCCACATAAAAGCTAGAAGTCAAGACAGGTTTCTGTAATCCCAGCACTTTGACCCCAAGGTGGGATGCAGAACAGGGGTGGGGGGTGATTCCCAGCTCTTGGCAAGCACAGAAGCAGAGGAGGTCAAAAGAGCCCTTGCCTCAAAGGAGGGGGATCAGATCAGTGAGAATGAACCTGAAAGTTGTCCTCTGACCTCCACATGTGTGCCATGGCTCACAAACCCATACCCACAAAAATAAAAGCAATAATGGGGGCTGAGAACACAGGTCAATTGGTAGCCTGCTTGCCTAGAGTGCACAAAGCTTTGGATTTGATCCCCAGCACCACAGCAGGTGGTGCTTTCTCCCCATTGACATTTCTTTTTTTCTTACTTTTTTTTTTTTTTTTTTTTTTTTTTTTTTTTTGCAAGGTAGGGTCTAACTCTGGTTCAGGCTGACCTGGAATTAACGATGTAGTCTCAGGGTGGCCTCCTACCTACCTCTGCCTCCGGAGTGTTGGGATTAAAGGCATGCGCCACCACGCCCAGCTCTTTTTGTTTGTTTTTGTTTTTTTTCAAGGTAGGGTCTCACTCTAGCACAGGCTGACATGGAATTCACTATGTAGTCTCAGGGTGACCTTGAACTTTTGGCGATCCTCCTACCTCTGCCTCGCAAGTGCTGGGATTAAAGGCGTGTGCCACCACACCTGGCTAACCATTCACATTTCTTTGTTGCATGGAAAAGCAGAGGGTTAGCCCCTTAGCTGCAGTTTTGCTTTCCTTAGTTTATTATCTGAGACAGGGGTATTTTACTTTTAGAGAAAATTAAACTTTATATAAGATTATATTTTATATAGGGAAAATAGCATATATAGGATTTGGTATTACCTGTGATTTCAGACATGTCCTGGGGTCTCAGGAAGAATCCCACAGGGAGATTCTACTGCACTGTTTGCATGTAATTCGTGATTCTCACTGGTTTGGAGCTCAGTGCTGCCACCTGCTGAAATAGCTGTAGCCAGCATTTGGCCTGGCATGGTGGCACATGCTTTTAGTCCCAGCACTCAGGAAGCTGAGGTAGCAGGATTACCAGAATAGTCCAGACTGACCTGAAATTCACTATGTAGTCTCAGAGTGGGCTCACAGCGATCCTCCTACTTCTGCCTCCCGCCCTGACTTTTTTTCCCCCCTTGGTTTTTTGAGATAGAGTCTTGCTCTAGCCCAGGCTGACTTGGAATTCACTGTGTAGTCACCTTAGGCTGGCCTCAAACTCACAGTGATTCTCCTACCTTTGCCTCCCAAGTGTTGGGATTAAATGTCACCCTAGCCCTGCAATGTCATTTTGTCTTGAGACTGTTTCCTCTGGAAAAGGGAAAGCAAAATGAAAATCCCTGAATGAACAATCCAACTTTTTTTTTTTATAGCAGTCCATGTATAATCCCAGCACTTGCTGAGACACAAGAATCTCCATAAGTTAGAGACCAGCTAGACTATAGTGAGTTCAAGGCCAGCCTGAGATACATAGTAGGAAGACAGAACTAGTCTTAGTTATAGGAGGACCACTGGCAGGATTTCCAGTCACTTCTAGCGTTAGTTCACCTGATTCCTCATATGTTTTCTAGTGTTGGAATGCCACACTGATTTCTGTTTTTTCTCGATCTCAGAAGGGAGTGAAGTTACAGTCTTTGTACATGAGGCTCTGTTATTTGGTACAGTGCAGGGCACCGCATGCAGGATGATGAACAATCTCTCTCATCTTACAAACATCTTCAGATGGGAACTGATCAGTCCTGAAGGGGCCTGAGGGACAGCCCCTTGTCCCAGCTCTCTCTAGCCAGGGGTGCAGGCTGCTGTGCAGCTACTGCAGCTGTGAGGAATAGTGCCAGAACAGTGGTTCTCACCCTCTCCTGTGTGAGCAGACAGCCCAGCTAGCCAGGACCAATCCTTGTGGCGAGTTCACATGTGTTGTCTGCACCTCCCTAGGTTTGGAAATGATGTACAGCACTTCAAGGTGCTACGCGATGGAGCTGGAAAGTATTTCCTCTGGGTGGTGAAGTTCAATTCTCTGAATGAGCTGGTAGATTACCACAGATCAACATCTGTGTCCAGGAACCAGCAGATATTCCTGCGGGATATAGAACAGGTGCCACAGGTAAGCCAGAGCTCATGCCAGAGAGCTTGAGATCACTTCCAGCAAGTCGGAAGAGCTCCAGCAGGCACATGCCCTTCATAGGGTCCCTGCATTATTCTAGGTGTTACTGTTGAAGGTCTGAGTTGAAAATGCGATGATTTTGCCTCTCGGAGACTGTTGCTAGTTTGCCACCTGTCCCTCCAGGGAAACAGACCTGAGCATGCACTCACATTTTGTGGCCCTGGGGCAGATGTAGGAGTGGCATCTGCACTCATTTTACTCCTCAGAGCCTGCCGTGAGGTGTGGTTAGTGCCACCTTAATTTATTGAATTTCTTGATCTTTTGACCTTCTAGACTCTTAAACCTTACAGGTTATAAGAGCACAGACATTTTCAAATCTCTGAACAAAACTGGCATCCCTCATCCAGGTATTCTTGATAGCATGGGCCAGGGCCATCCTCAGGGAGATGTGCCCTCAGTGAAAGACCACACCCCCTCATTACCAACTCAGGACATGAGCTGTGAGGGGTGGTCACTGGAGGACTTGTGGGATTTGCATGTGCTTGTTCCCCCATGTAAGCAGCCCAGCTTTATGAGGCAACTGGCAGGATCAGGAATGCCAAGTGTGTTTTCCTGCTCCTCTTTTGCAGCAGCCAACATACGTCCAGGCCCTCTTTGACTTTGACCCTCAGGAGGATGGTGAGCTGGGCTTCCGCCGAGGAGACTTCATCCATGTCATGGATAACTCAGACCCCAACTGGTGGAAGGGGGCTTGCCACGGGCAGACCGGCATGTTTCCCCGCAATTATGTCACCCCTGTGAACCGGAATGTCTAACAAGCAAGAGAGATTATTTAAAGAAAGTGAAAAATTGAGAACATACAAAAGAATTACACCCACAAGCTGCCTCTTACAGCCTGTGAGGGAGCTCAGAACACCTGGCTGGGTCACACTTGTGACCTCTCACTTTGGTTGGAACTTTGGGGGGTGGGAAGGGGTGTTGGATTTCAAAATGCCAAAACTTAACCTATTGAATTAAGAAGAGTTTTTATTACAAATTCTCACCGCTGCTCTGGTTTCCCCTCCTTTGTCCTTTTTCTCGTCCTTTTTCTCCTGTCCTTCATGCATGACTGTCAAGGCCACACACAGTCCCCGCTGATGCCACTAATAAAAGAAAAGAAACAAAGTGCGCTGGCATGTTCTCTATGCAAATGTCTGTTTTAAAGAAGAGCAGAGCTTAAAGAAGAGCAGAGCGTCTGCTCTTCCTGTGTGCACACAAGGGAGTGGGCAGGGCGCTTGGGCTCTGCTGCTGGGCTTCTGCCAGAGCTGCCTGAGGGCATCCCTTCAAAGTTGGAATCAGAGTGGGGAGAGAGGGCATGCTGCCCTCCCTGTGGCTTCCTGAGAAAGGCTCCAAACATGACCTTTCCACTTTGTTCCCTTCAGATGTTCCCGAAGATGTCGTTTCTTCATAGTGCCTTTTTCCTTATTTCAAGGGTTGCTTAGGATTGGTGAGATTTTTTTTGTTTTCTTTTCTTTTTTGTTTTATTTTATTTTGTTTTAAAATAAGTTAAAGACAGTCCAGAGCTTTTCAGCCAATTTGTCTCCTACTCTGTAAATATTTTTCCCTCAAAGAAGTGGAAAGCAGGGTGAAGAAAGGAAACCAGCAGCAGTGAGGAGTGGGAGTTCTGTCTGTGCCAGGCCAGAAGTCCTGGCAGGTTCAGCTTTAACATTTGTGAGCCTCTTGAAAGTGAGGAATGCCCTAGCTGGGTGCAGTAGGGACAGTGGAAGGGGTATCAGAACCCTTGACCTCTAGGTCTCAGGGATAGTCTGCCCCTTGTGTCCCCAAAGACCACAGGCACAGACCCCTGGAGCCAGCCTGAGGGGCAAGTAGCATCCACACGGTCCTTCAGCTGCTCCTACCTTATCCTACACTCGAGTTGGAATGAATTGAGAGTGTTGGTGCCTCTTTATTGCTCTTAAAGTTAGGACTTGGCTATCACTTATGTGTCCTGATCTGCCCTGTGAACACGTAGTGGCTTGAAGCAGCAGGGTTGGGGGTTTGGTCACAGTGGGCTGTGTTCCCAGAGGCTGCTCTGTCACCCTCATCCCTGGAGTATTGAGGGAGATATTGGGGGGGGGGGACAGGAAAGCCAAGGCCACTGCAAAGCTCTGTCTTCTGTCTGCTTTTGGTCCCTTATAATCACATACCTATAAATTCTCTCTCTGCCCAATCCCCTTTCCACAACAAAGGAAAACAGGACTGCTCCCATTCTCTCCCTCAGAGAGCCTTGGGCCTTTGTGTCCTATAGGGTGGGGTCTCCCCTGGACTCTGTTTTGTGGAGATGAACTCTGCCTGGAGCATTCCAAGGCCCAAGAGGTGGCCCTTCTGGATGGAGCACATTCCCATGTCTCCTGGCGCCCTCACTCTGCTCCTCCTTTCCTGCTGCTGATGAGTCTGGCACTCTACACCTGGACCACTTGATTGTTTTATTTTGGAAGTGGTGTGTATCATGAACCCTTGCTGAATTAAGTTCTGTGTGTATATATTTAAAAAAAAAAATCAGTGTTTAAATAAAAAGACCTATGTACTTAATCCTTTAACTCTGCGGATAGCATTTGGTAGGTAGTAATTAACTGTGAATAATAAACATACAGTGAATTCTTCACTCTGTATCTGTATTCCTACTTGGCTTAAAAGAGTTTTTGTTTTGCTGGGTTTGGCTTTTTAAAAGTGTGTGTGTGTGTGTGTGTGTGTGTGTGTGTGTGTGTGTGTGTGTGATGTGTATGGGTACACCAAGGTCTTGCCACTGCAAACAAATGCCTGTCTGGTTATGTGAGTACTGGAGAATTGAACCCCAGGCTGGCAGACTTTGCAAATAAATGCCTCCAACCAACAGACTGGTCTGGAACTCATCTCTTTGTGGCCAAGGCTGGCCTTGAACTACTACTTATTACTTTATTTTTAGGTTTTTTCAAGGTGGGGTTTCACTGAAGCCCAGGCTGACCTGGAACTCCTCTGTTGTCTCATGCTGGCCTAGAACTCAGCAATCCTCCTACCTCTGCCTTCTGGGTGCTGGGATTAGAAGCTTTGGCTTTAAACTTCTAGTCCTGCTGCCTTTACTGCCCCACTGCCTGGATTACAGGTAAGTACCACCAGCCAGGGCCAGTGTGAGAGCTTCTTAAAGTTAGTCTCAAGAGTTCCAGACCCCTGCATAGTGGCTGATAGCAGAATCCTAAGGTTTTGCTCATAGTGTTTTGTTTTTATTTATTCTTGCTCACTAAGTTTTTACAGCAAGCACCTTAACCGCTGCGCCATTCTCTCCAGTCCTAAATAATGTTTTAGGAAGCCAGTGTGGTGGCGCACGCCTTTAATGTTTTAGGGCTGGAGACATGAGTTAGCAGTTAAGATGCTTGTTTGCAAAGCCTAAGGACCCAGGTTCAACTCCCCAGAATCCACGTAAGCCAGATGCACATGGAGGCACATGCATCTGGAGTTAGTTTGCAGAGGAGCTAAGAGGCCCTGGCATGCCCATTCTCTCTCTCAAATATTAATTAAAACAAAAAAAAAAGACCAAGCCAGGCATGGTGGTGCACGCCTTTAATCCCAGCACTCGGGAGGCAGAGGTAGGAGGATCGCTGAGAGTTCGAGGCCACCCTGAGACTACATAGTCAATTCCAGGTCAGCCTGGACCAGAGTGAAACCTTACCTCGAAAAACCAAAAAAAAAAAAAAAAAGACCAGTCGTGGTGGCACACGCCTTTTATCCTAGCACTCGGGAGGCAGGTGTAAGAAGATTGCTGTGAGTTTGAGGTTACTTCTGCCTCCCCAGTGCTGATTAAAGGTGTGCACCACCATGCCCGGCCTTTTTTTTTTTTTTAACCCTGATTATTATTATTATTATTATTATTATTATTATTATTATTACTATTATTTTGCAAGCAGAGAGAGAATGGGCATGTCAGGGCCTCTAGCCACTGCAAACAAAGTCCAACTGCATGTACCACCTTGTGCATCTGGCTTATGTGAGTACTGGGGAATCAAACCTGGGTCCTTTGGCTTCACAGGCAAGCGCCTTAACCATTAAGTCATCTCTCTAGCCTGCACCCTGATTCTTACACTGCTGTGCAAGCCTGTAAGTTGGAGGAGTTTCAGAGGGAGTGGGTTGGGGGCAGATGGGAGGCAACAAGAGCTTGACCTCGGTGTTCAGGTGTCATTTCTTGGAATGTTGTTAGTAAGGCTAAAGGGTTAGCTCAGCAAAGCCCTGGATTCCATGTCCAGCACCCAAAGAAAAGGCAGTAGACATATGGGCAGGAGGAGCAGTGTTAGTGGAGGTACAGTAATGGGATGGTCGCCGGGCGGTGACGCACGCCTTCAATTCCAGCACTTGGGATGCAGAGGTAGGATCACCGTGAATTCCAGGTTAGCCTGAGCTAGAGTGAGACCCTACCTCGGGGGGGAAAAAAGTGGGATGGTCGCTGGACATGTTGGCACATGCCTTTAATCCCAGGAGGATCACCGTGAATTTGAGGTCAGCCATGGCTACAGTGAGACCCGGCCTCAAAAAAATAGTGGGTTGGGTATATGCCTGTGGCCAGCTCAGAAGTCACCTTAGCAGCCTGCAGTGAGGATACTGTCCATCTATGCCTGTGGAACATGCTTCAGTGTTGACACTGAGGGCTTCCTTCTGTCTTGTAATAGCAGGGTGCAAGCTGGGTTTTAGAATGCCTGACTTAGAGCGGTGCACAGAACACAACCAGGCAGGCCTTCAGGAGGCCAAGGTCAGGTTAGCTTAGGAAGTAATGGAACTGAGTGGCGCCTGCCCAGACACCCAGTTCTTTATTCTGGCCTGTCATTTGGACTACATGCTCAGCCTCTTTGCAGCCCCCAGCGACAGTGTGCTGGGGATGCTGGCACAGGAGTGGTGTGTGGTTAGACACGTGATGCAGCACTTTGTCCCCTCCCCTGAGAGCCAACAGAAGGGGCAGATCACCAGCTAGACTTGCCAGTGTGAAAACTGACACCTGAGATACCGTGCCACTGATGTCAGGGGCTGCTTTGTGACAGTAGCTACCTTACTCTAACTGTCCAGGAACCACAGTGGAAAAGAGTGAGTTAGGAGAAATTCGAGAAGTCCCTCTACAACAGCTGGGTGTGGTGGCAGCCCACACCTATAATCTCAGCCCTCAGGGAGGCAGAGGTGGGAGGATTACCATCAGTGAGGCCAACCAGAGCTTCATAGACCCTGTCTGAAAAACCTTGGGATGTTAACCGACTTGCCTACCACCTTGGTTGTCCCCATCCTTGGTCCCATCTGCCTAACAGGGACCACTGCTACCCATTCCTCCTCATTTTGGCTCCTCCTCATCTGCTTTTCATCCTCTGTCCTTGGGTCAGTTGAGGGTATCGTGGGCTTCACTTACTCCATTTGGGCCTCTGTTCAGAGAAGCCCTCCCTAATATGATCAGCTGTCACCTCCGACACCTTCTGTCCCATGTCCTGCTTTGTTTCTCTCTATAGATCTCATCACCTTTCAGACTTACTCTTTTTTTTTGTTGTTGTTGTTGTTGTTTTTGTTTTTGTTCTTTGAGGTAGGGTCTCACTCTAGCTCAGGCTGACCTGGAATTCACTATATAGTCTCCTACATCTGCCTCCAAGTGCTGGGATTAAAGGTTTGGACCACCACACCTGGCTCAAGTCTAAAGTCTTTAGTCAAGATGAGTAATAAGCCTGCCTTGTCTGAAGTGGAGGTGTGACAAATCAAAATGGAAGAAAACTAATACTCAAGAAAAAAATACCCTTCCATCAAAGGAAACTGCTCAGCAGAAAATGGAATATGTTCAAACCTCACAAAATAAGGATCTCACAAGAGCCAACTTGAGACTGCCTGAGGGTCTGTGTTTTAGTCTTATTTTTGTAAACCTATGTGTTCGTAGAGGTTTGAGGCACCTAGGAATGGTTCCTCACCTATACCCGCTGGCTGAAAGGTCAGCACTAGCCAGAGCCTTAAGTTTGCTTTCAAGGGCTAGAGAAATGGTTAAGTGGTTAAAGGCGCTTGCTTGCAAAGCATGATGACCTGAGTTCAATTCCCCAGTACCCATGTAAGGCCAGATACACAAAGTGGCACATGCAGGAGATAGAGACAGGAGGATCAGAAGTTCAAGGGCGAGGTGGCATATGCCTTTAATCCCAACAGTCGGTAGGCAGAGGTAGGAGAATTGCCATGAGTTCGAGGCCACCCTGAGATTACATAGTCAGCCTGGGCTAGAGTGAGACCCTACCTCAAAGAACCAAAAAATAACACAGCCATTTGTTTTTACTGCTACTATGTTATTCAGTTATAAAGTCATCACTACAATCAATTTTACAACATTGTCATCACTCCCAAAACTGTACCTACTTAGCATTGTCACATTTTCATTTTCCCACAATTCCTCTGGGCCCTTGACAATGATCATTTTTTAATTTTGTTTGTTTTTGGTTTTCACTCTAGCTCATGTTGACCTTGAATTCACTATGTAACCTCAGGGTGGCCTCGAACTCACAGTGATCCTCCTACCTCTGCTTCCCTCCCGAATGCTGGGATTAAAGGTGTGCGCCACCATGCCCAGCTTTTTTACTTTGGATGTTTTACATAAATGGAATCATATTTTGTGGCCTCATGTGCCTGACTTCTTTCTCTGAGGAATGTTTTCAGGGTTCACCCTGTGACAGGACACAGCTATACTATTACTTGTTTGGTATAAGCGTTCCATTGTACAGATACTCTCCATTTAGTTCAGTCATTCATCAGCAGATGGCCTTCTGGATTGTTTTACACACTTTTTTGGGGGGGGGCTTTTTTGAGATAGGGTCTCACTATAGCCCAGCCCAGGCTGACCTGGAATTCCTCAAACTCAGGGCCATCTGCCTCCCAAGTGCTGGGACTAAAGGCATGCACCACCACACCCAGCTTTTCTTTTTTTTAATGTATGAAAGAGGCAGAAAACTCCAGACGCATGCGCCACCTTGTGCATCTGGCTTGCATGGGTCCTGGAGAATCGAACCTGGGTCCTTTGGCTTTGCAGGCAAGTGCTTTAACCGCTAAGCCATCTCTCCAGCCCTCCACTCTTTTAAAATATTTGTATTTATTTATTTGAGAGAGGCAGAGAAAGTGAATATGAATATGGGCATGCCAGGGTCTCCAGCTGCTGTAAATGAACTCTAGATACACGCGCTTCCTCATGCATCTGGCTAACATGGGTCCTGGGGAATTGAACTTGTAGGCAAACGCCTTAACCATTAAGCCATCTCTCCAGCCCTGTTTTCCACTTTTTTTTTTTTTTTTTTTTTTTTTTTTTTTTGGTTTTTCAAGGTAGGGTCTCACTCTAGCCCAAGCTGACCTGGAATTCACTCTGTATTCTCAGGGTGGCCTCGAACTCATGGCGACCCTCCTACCTGTGCCTCCCAAGTGTTGGGATTAAAGGCATGTGCCACCATGCCCGGCTCTTTTATAAACACTCTTTAACCATGAATAATGCTGCCATGAATTTCCATACACAAAGATTTGTGGGCTAGGGCAATCTGCTCAGTGGCTAAAGGTACTTGCTTGCAGAGTGTGCTGGTCCAGGTTTGATACCCCAGCACCCACATAAAACCCAAGCACAGGGCTGGGGAAATGGCTTAGCAGTTAAGGCATTTGCCTACAAAGCCTAAGGACCCGGGTTCAATTCCCCAGGACCCACGTAAGCCTGATGCACATCTCCCTCCCTCCCTCCCTCCCTTCCTTCCCTCCCCCCTCCCCCTCCCTCTCTCTCCCTCTCTCTCTCTCTCTCTCTCTCTCTCTCTCTCTCTCATAAATACATAAATAAACAGCACTTGGGAGGCAGAGGTAGGAGGATCGCCTGAGTTCGATGCCACCCTGAGACTACATAATTAATTCCAGGTTAGCCTGGATCAGAGTGAGACCCTACCTCGAAAAACCAGAAAAAAAAAACAAAAAACCATAAATAAAATATCTTTAAAAAAACCACAGGCACAAAGTGGCACATGAATTTGGTATTCATTTGCAGCACCAAGAGACCCTGGTGTGTCCATACATACATACATAGGCATGGATGCATGCAAATAGATAAATACAATTTAAATAAAAAGGATTAGTGTGGTCATGTCCTTGAGAGGGCTTTGAGCACCTGGCCAGAACAGTGGGGGAGATGCTCCGCAGAGTTCAAGATCAGGTAGGTGGTGGGAGCTGTATTGTGACAACTACTGGCTACTGAGCATGTGTGGTTGCTGTTTGCTGAGCTAGGGAACCCTGGAGAAGGAGGCCAGAAGTGGGGTTGGAGAAAAGGTGGCAGGATAGACTAAACTTGAGGTGCCCAAGGACTTACATCCAGAAAGCAGCAGGGAGTGTTCACCAGAAGCCCAGAACATAGACCCAAGCAGGAAATCAGACTCGGGTGTCTGGCCTGTCAGTGGCCCTGAAGCCTCAGATTTCCCACAGCCTCTAGCACCAGGTAAAGGGAAGCAGACAGCTAAAAAGGAGGGTCATACTGCCTGCCCACGGAAGCTGAGGGTTCTTCCAGGAAGAAGCAGCATAGGAAAACCTTAGGTGGACAAGAGCCTCCTCCCTGTCTTCACCCTACTCTGGGTTGCCCCACCCCCACAGATCCCCAGACCCCTGTCCCTTAGGAGCTTGAGGCTGCAGGATTTTACACTGGGCTGTGTGGCCAGGGCCCTTAACTTTTTTTTTTTTCTTTTTTATTTATTGACAACAAAATATACTTACATACAAAAGGTGCATAGTATTTCCCTCCCCTCCCCTCGGCCCTTAACTTTTTTTGTTGGGGGAAGGGGTGTTGCTAGGTAGGGTCTCACTCTAGCCCAGGCTGACCTGAAACTCACTATGTAGTCTCAGGGTGGCCTTGAACTCATGGCAATCCTCCCACCTCCCAAGTGCTGTGATTAAAGGCATGAGCAACCACGCCCAGCTGCCCACCCATCCCATCCCCAACCCCCTGAGGTAGGGTCTCACCCTAGCTCAGGCTGACCTGGAATTCACTATGTAGCCTCTCAAGGTGGCCTTGAACTCATGGTGATTCTCCTACCTCTGCCTCCTGAGTGCTGGAATTAAAGGCGTACGCCACCGTGCCCGGCTTACTTGTATTTCTTTTTTTTTTT
The DNA here is from genome assembly GCA_036365145.1 of Orientallactaga sibirica. Classification (NCBI taxonomy): domain Eukaryota; kingdom Metazoa; phylum Chordata; class Mammalia; order Rodentia; family Dipodidae; genus Orientallactaga; species Orientallactaga sibirica. Next base: position 8,303,840 of record JAEOAD010000013.1, read on the forward strand.
TTTTTTTTTTTTTTTTTTTTTTGAGGTAGGGTCTCACTCTGGTCCAGGCTGACCTGGAATTAACTATGTAGTCTCAGGGTGGCCTCGAACTCTCGGTGATCCTCCTACCTCTGCCTCCCGAGTGCTGGGATTAAAGGCGTGCGCCACCACGCCCGGCTAGTTGTATTTCTTTTTTGGAGAGAGAATGGGCATGCCAGGGCCTCTAGCCGCTGCAAACGAATTATAGATGCATGTGCCACCATGTGCATCTGGTTTATGTGGCTTCTAGGGAATCAAACCTGGGTTCTTAGGCTTTGCAAGCAAGTTCCTTAACTGCTAAGCCATCCCCCCAGCTCCGATTTTAAAAGTACATATTTTTGAGGGCTGGAGGGATGGCTTTAGCGGTTAAGGCGTTTGCCTGCAAAGCCAAAGGACCTAGGTTCAATTCCCCAGGACCCATGTTAGCCAGGTGCACAAGGGGGCACACACATCTGGAGTTCGTTTGCAGTAGCTGGAGGCCTTGGTGTGCCCATTCTCTCTATCTGCCTCTTTCTCAAATATTAAAAATAAATAAATAAATTTTAAATACCAGAGCCAGACAGTCTGCCAACTTTGAGCTGCACCTGCCCTGCCCTGTGTCCTCTACCCTCCTGCTCTCAGAGCCCTTTGCCCTGTATCAGCAACTGGTTCATCTCCATCTGCAGCCAAGAGGATTGCCAAGAGTTCGAGGCCACCGTGAGACTACACAGTGAATTTCAGGTCAGTCTGGGCTAGAGCAAAACCCTACCTCAAAAAACAAAACAACAGAGGAGGATCGCCGAGAGTTCGAGGCCACCCTGAGACTACATAGTTAATTCCAGGTCAGCCTGGACCAGAGTGAAACCCTACCTTGCAAAACCAAAAAACAAACAAACAAACAAAAAAAAACGGGCTGGAGAGATGGCTTAGTGGTTAAGCACTTGCTTGTGAAGCCCAAGGACCCAGGTTCGAGACTCTATTATTCCCCAGTACCCACATAAGCCAGATGCACAAGGGTGCATGCATCTGTAGTTCACTTGAAGTGGCTGGAGGCCCTGGTGTGCCCATTCTCTCCCTCTCTCTCCCCCCCCCTCTCTCTCTCTGCATCTTTCTGTGTCTGTCTGTTGCTCTCAAATAAGTAAATAAAAATTAAAAAAAAAAAAAGGAAAAAAACACAAAAAGAGTTAACACATAAAGTCCTTCGTCAGCTGCATGGTGTGGGGGCATGCATCTTTTGCACAGAACACTCTGGGTGTGTCAGTCCTGTTTCTGGGTGTTAGGGGAAATTGCTGTGTTCTGGGCTGCTGGGCAGTGTTCAGTCCCCAGGCTTCACAGCAGGTGTGGTTGTCAGATCCACCCATTCTCTCCTCATTCCTTTTCCTTCTCAGAATTTTCCTGGCTCCATTTGCTTATTTATGTTTTTAATGTAAACTTTGTTCAGAGAAAAAGGCCTTCTTGTGGTGTTTTTGTTTGGATCATGTTGAATTTATAAACTACTTTCAGAAGCCTGGGCGTCATCAGGATGCTCAGTGTCCATGTCCGGGAACCAGCTCATCCCTCTGGGGCCACACACAGCCTCTGATAATGTCTCAGGTATGTCATGGAGATTTTGTTTGGATTTTTGTTTTCCAAGTTTGGGTCTCAATCCAGCCCATGCTGACTTGGAATTCACTATGTAGTCTCAGGGTGGATTTGAACTCACTGCAGTTTTGCCTTCTGAGTGCTGGGATTAAAGGCATGTGCCAACATGCCCAGCTTCATGGAGGTTTTGTATGTCAATGTTTCTTCTCAGATAACTAATCTGCTTTGTTGTGTTTTTTCTTTTCTTTTCTTTTCTTTTCTTTTCTTTTCTTTTCTTTTCTTTCTTTCTTTCTTTTTTTTTTTTTTTAGGTTGGGTTTTGCTCTAGCCCCTGCTAGCCTGGAATTCACTGTGGAATCTCAGGGTGGCCTCAAACTTGTGGCAATCATCCTACCTCTGCCTCCTGAGTGCTGAGATTAAAGGCATGCACCCCCACACCCAGCTATTTTCATCCTTTTTTATTCACTTATTTTTACTTTTTTTCTTTGTTTGATTTCTTTATCAGGGCCTAGGTAGCCTAGGCTGGCCTGGAACTCATAGTGATCCTCCTGCCTTAGTTTCCCAAGTGCTGGGATTTAGGCAAGCACCACCACACCTGGCTCTTTTTTGTTTGTTTTTAATATTTTATATATTTATTTATTTGAGAGAGAGAGAAAGAGGCAGATAGACAGAATGGGCGTGCCAGGGCTTTTAGCCAGTGCAGACAAACGCCAGATGCATGTGCCACCTTGTGCATCTGGCTTAACCTGGGTGCTAGGGAATCAAACCTGGGTCCTTACGCGCTTGCTTTGCAAAGCATGATGACCCAGGTTCAATTCCCCAGTTCCCATATAAAGCTAGATGCACAAGGTGGTGCATGCCACTGCAAGGGAAGGAAACAGTACTGCTTAGTTTAGAGTCTGTTTGATCTTTTCTTCCAGAACCTCCAAGAGGAGACAGAGGCCGGGCGTGGTAGCGCAGGCCTTTACTTTACTCCCAGCACTTGGAAGGCAGAGAGGTAGGAGGATCACCTCCGGTTTGAGGCCACCCTGAGACTACATAGTGAGTTCCTGGTATAGAGCAAGACCCTACCTCGGAGAACCAAACCCTCCCCCAACAAAAAAAAAAAAGAGAGAGAGAGAGAGAAAGGTGCGGGCTGCAGCTAGGAGACTAGTTGGTAGCTCCCAGAGTTTGCGCAAGCTGGAGCCTGAAGTGCTAAGTGCTCTTGTCACATGTGCATGCAGCTGGGAAGCCAAGGGAAGGTCAGCTGTCCCTGCCAGAGGGAGAAATGGTGAAGACCTGGCACCTGGGGAAGGTGACCACTGGCCTCTGAGACGCGCCTCAAGGGACTGATGAGGAAAGAGGGCCCGGTGTGGAAAGAAAGGAAGTCTCTGGAGAAAATCTCTTGTCCCGGAAGGAACCTCATGATGATCCTAACTTGTCCTGGATTCCAGGAGCCTCCAGGCCCATTTCATTCCTTCCTTCTTTTCCTCCCCCTCCTTCCTGCCTCTTTTCCATTCCTCCTCTCTCTCTCTCTCTCCTTCACTCTTTCTTTTCCTTTTCTTTTTTGTTTTGTTTTTTGAGGTAGGGTCTCACTCTAGCACAAGCTGACCTGGAATTCACTCTGAAGTCCCAGGCTGGCCTGGAACTCAAGGCAAGCCTCCTACCTCTACCTCCCGAGTGCTGGAATTAAAGTTGTGCACCACCACGCCCAGCCCCACTTTCCCCTCTCCTGTCCCTAGGACCATTAACTCTACAGGTAGTCTCCTTCGTCCACAAGGCCTAAGTCCAGGACCACTCACAGATGACTGAAATTGTGGATAACACTGAACCCTGTTTCCTAGATGTGGGACACCAAAAAGTAACTGTCCTTGAGTTAGGCAAGAGCAGAAGTGGTGGCAGAAGAAGACAAGGTCTGTGGTTGAGATGGAACAGGCCAACCTTCCCAATGTCTGCTTTGTGGACAGGGCTGTGCCTACTCTTCCTCTATGCATTTGTGGGTGGGGTGCAGATGGGCTTTCCCACAGACAGAGCAGAAAATACCTTCTTCTCAGGAAGTCAGAAATGGGTAATGGGAGGTGTTATTACCCACAAAGGTTGATCATCTGATTAGACAGAACCAAATGCCCAAACTCAAAACCCTGGGAGCCTTAAGACTCTCCAGCAAGCTAGAAACCCGTTCCCCTCCCCACTGGTTGCCATCTACAGTCCCCACAGCCTCCTGACTGTGGGCTCTGCTTAGAAAAGCAACAGAAGGAGGCTGAAACGCATGACATCCACCAGATAGTGAATCCCCTCTGTGTCGTGGCTACTTTTCTGGTTTTGACCCATGTGCTGAGTCATTCTGAAAAAAACAAGAAAAAGGAACTTGTCAGAAGTACCTCAAACTTTGGCCTGGTGCTTGTCAGAACTTCCTCTAGAACCTTCCAACAATGGTTTTTTTCTTTTTCTTTTTTTTTTTTTCGGCGGGGGGGGTGTGTTTCAAGGTAGGGTCTCTCTGTAGCTCAGGCTGACCTAGAATTCACTGTGTAGTCTCAGGGTGGCCTTGAACTCATGGTGATCCTCCTATCTCTGCCTTCTGAGTGCTGGGATTAAAGGTTTGTGCCACCATGCCTGGGCTTTTTCTCCTTTAACCTCAGGACAGCCTGGGCTATAGTGAGACACTACCTTGAAAAAAAGAAAAACAAGGTTGTGTGCCATCGCAGGCTATTTTTAATATATATTTTTAATTTTTATTTATTTATTTATTTTGGTTTTTCGAGGTAAGGTCTCGGTGTAGCCCAGGCTGACCTGGAATTCACTCTGTAGTCTCAGGGTGGCCTCCAATTCACAGCAATCCTCCTACCTCTGCCTCCCGCCTCCCGAGTGCTGGGATTAAAGGCATGCGCCACCAGCTTATTTTTTATTTATTTCTTTGAGAGAGAGATACAGAAATAGGCAGGTAGAGAGAGAGAATGGGCATGCCAGGGCCTACAGCCACTGCAAATGATCTCCAGGTACATGCGCCCCCTTGTGTATCTGGCTTATGTAGGCCCTGGGGAATCAAACCTGGGCCCTTTGGCTTTTCAGGCAAAAGCCTTAACCACTAAGCCATCTCTCCAGCCCTTTTTTTTTTCACAAGATTAAGTTTATTGCTAAATTATCCCTAAAACAGAAACAGAATAATTTACATTCCTTCATAATCTGGTATGGTTACATGGGTCCTGGGGAATCAAACCTGGGTCCTTTGGCTTTGCTGGCAAGCATCTTAACGGCTAAATCATCTCTCCAGCCCCATTGGGTTTGTTTGTTTGTTGTACGGTTTCACTCTAGCCCAGGCTGACCTGGAATTCACTATGTAGTCTCCTTGAACTAATGGTGATCATCCTACCTCTGCCTCCCAAGTGCTAGGATGAAAGGTGTGCACCACCATGCCCAGCTGGTTGTTTTTTCTTGATTTTCTTAGTTATGATCCTCAAGTTTAGGTGTACTTTTTAAATTTTATTTATTTGCAAGCAGAGAGAGAGAGAGAAGGGAGACCGAGAGAGAATGGGCACACCAGGGCTTTCAGCTGCTGCAAAGGAACTCCAGACACATGTGCCACCTTGTGCATCTGGCTTTACATTGGTACTGGAGAATCAAACCCAGGTTGTTAGGCTTTACAGGCAAGCACCTTACCACTGAGCCATCTCTTCAGAACCCACCCCCCCCCCCTTTTTTTTTCCCAAGGCAATCTCTAGCCAGGCTGACCTGGAACTCACTTGGTAGCCCAAGCCTGTTCTTTTTTTTTTTTTTTTTAACATTTTTATTTATTTATTTATTTATTTTATTGACAACAAAATATACTTACATACAAAAAGTGCATGGTATTTCCCTCCCCTCCCCCATTCCCCTTTAGAACTCCACTGCCCATTATATCCCCTCCCTCTCTCCATTAGTCTCTCTTTTAATTTGATGTCATCATCTTTTACTTCTATTATGAGGGTCTTGCGGAGGTACTGCTACACACAGCAAGGTCATGGATATCGAGGCCAATTTCTGTCTGGGCAGTTGCATTGTAAGGAGTCGTACCCTTCCTTTGGCTCTTCTATTCTATCCGCCCCCTCTTCCGCAATGGTCCCTGAGCCTTGGAGGGTGCGACAAAGGTGTTTCAGTGCTGGGCACTCCTCCATCCCTTCTTCTCAGCACTATGTTGCCTTTTGGATCATCCCAGTGGTCATCGCCATCTGAAAAGAGAAGCTTCTCTAACCGGAAATGAGAGTAGCATTAATATGTGAATATGAGCATTAAGTGTACTATTTTCCGGGCAGCTTGGTGGGAATAGTATATACATTTAGACAAGAGCATGCCCAAGCCTATTCTTAAACAAACTCACAGCAATCCTACCTGGTCCTCCCAAGCACAGGGACTAAAGATGTGCACCACTCTATATCAAGTGTAAAGATTTTTTTTTCTTTAGTCTAAAGTTTAAAATAAAATAGAAACATTATTGAAGCTGGTCTTTGTAGTGCACACCTTTAGTCCTGGGGTAGGATTGCAGTGAGTTTGAGAACAGCCTGGGGCTACAGAGTGAGTTCCTTGTCAGCCTAAACTAGGGTAAGACCCTGCTTAAAAAAACAAAACAAAGCCGGGCATGGTGGCGCACGCCTTTAATCCCAGCACTCGGGAGGCAGAGGTAGGAGGATCGCCGTGAGTTCAAGGCCACCCTGAGACTACATAGTTAATCCCAGGTCAGCCTGGGCCAGAGTGAGACCCTACCTCGAAAAAAAAAAAAAAAAAAAAAAAAAAAAAAAAAAAAAACAAGCCAGATATGGTGGTGCATGCCTTTAATCCCAGCACTTGGGAGGGAGAGGTAGGAGGATCAGTGTGTGTTTGAGGCCACCCTGAGACTACACAGTTAATCCCAGGTCAGCCTGGGCCAGAGTGAGACACTACCTCGAGAAAAAAAAAAAAAAAAAAAAAAAAAAAAAAAGCCGGGTATGGTGGCACATACCTTTATTCCCAGCACTCCAGAGGCAGAGGTAGGAGGATCACCATGAGTTCAAGGCCACCCTGAGACTACATAGTGAATTCCAAATCAGCCTGAGCTACAGCGAGACCCTACCTCAAAAAAAAAAAAAAAAAAAAAAAAAAAAAAAAAAAAGGGCTTAGTGGTTAAGGCACTTCCTGCAAAGCCACAGGACCTAGGTTTAATTCTCCAGGCCCCAGATGCACAAGGTGGTGCATGCATCCAGAGTTTGTCTGCAGTGGCTGGACGCCCTGGCGTGCCCATTCTCTCTCTGTCTCTCTCTCTGGTTCTTTCTCTCCCTCAAATAAATAAGTAATTTTTAAAAAATTCATATTGATGCAAAAGCCTGAATATAAATATTTATTAGCAACTTTATTTGTAAATGTTTAAAGTAGGAAGTAACTAAGACATCCTTTAATAAGTGAAAGGAGAGCTAGAGAGATGGCTTAGTCATTAAGACACTTAAGGACCCAAGTTTTACTCCCCAGAACCCACCTAAGCCAGATGCACATGGTGGCGCATACACCTGAAGTTCATTTGCAGTGGCTAGAGGCCCTGGTGCATCCATTCTCTCTCTCTCTCAAAAATAAATAAAAATAGATGAAAGGATAAACTGTGTGGTACATATACACAAGGAATTTTTTTTTGGGGGGGTGGGGTTTCCCAGATAGTGTCTTGCTCTAGCTCAGGCTAACCTGAAAGTTACTCTGTAATCTTAGGGTGGCCTTGAACTCATGGCAATCCTCTTACCTTTGCCCTCCGAGTGCTGGGACTAACGGCATGTGCCACCATGCCTGGCAAAGTCCAAATTCTTCATCTGTATAGATGAAGAAACTGCAGGCCAAAGAAAAGTCACTTGCCAACATTGCTTCCAACTCTGTCTTCTTAGCATGACTAACCAAGCTGATCAGTCAGACACTCATCCCTCTTAGCAACATCAGCCCAGGCAGCTGTGAAGTACCAACTCTAATTTGCTCAAGACAGGGCAACATTTATTCCCTGCAAGGAGGTGGGGGAAGTCCAAGGGAGCTCTTAATAGGTCTGCTTCGGGTAAGTGTAATGAGATCACAGAAGGATTCACTTCCCCCTAGCTGACGGGAACTGTTATTTTCTGGCTTCTCTTTACACATGAAATGATTTACTAAAGATATTTAACTTCAAGTGAAACGCCCAGATTTCAAATATGCAGAAACTAGGATGCAGGGCCAAGAAAACTGGAACCTGGCTCCATAATGTGCATGTGACACGCCAAAATTGAAGAAGGCAGAAGTCAAAATTGTGCATGCATGAGAACAACTGTGTTTTAAAATTTTTTTTAGAGAGAATGAGAATTGGAATGGCAGAGCCCTCAGCCACTGAAATAGACGCTTGCACCACCTAGTGGGCATGTGCAACCTTGCACTTGGCTCACTTTTGTGTGTCTCACTGTTGGATCTGCAAAGTAGAACATGGGTCCTTGGGCTTCTCAGGCAAGCACCTTAGCCACTAAGCCATCTCTCCAGCCCAAACTGTGTTTTCTTTAAAAAAAAATTATTTTTATTTATTTATTTGATAGAGATGGAGAGAGAGAGAGATATAGAGAGAGAATAGTGCATCAGGGCCCCCAGTCACTGCAAACGAACTCCAGATGCATGTGCCACCTTGTGCATCTGACTAATGTAGATCCTGGGGAATTGAACCTGGGCCCTTTGGCTTTGCAGGCAAACGCCTTAACTGCTAAGCTGGATCCCTCCAGCCCCCAAACTGTGTTTTTTGTTTGTTTGGTTGATTTTTTGAGGTAGGGTCTCACTCTAGCTCAGGCTGACCTGGAATTCACTATGTAGTCTCAGGGTGGCCTTGAACTCACAGTGATCCTCCTACCCTCTGCCTCCTGAGTGCTGGGATTAAAGGCATGCACTATCACTATCCAAACCGTGTTTTTTTTTTTAATTTTTTTGTTTATTTTTATTTATTTATTTGAGAACAACAGACACAGAGAGAAAGAGGTAGAGAGAGAGAGAGAGAATGGGCGCACCAGGGCCTGCAGCCACTGCAAACGAACTCCAGATGCATGAACACCAGGCGTCTGGGAATTGAGCCGCGAACCAGGGTCCTTAGGCTTCACAGGGGTGTCTGGCCATCTCTAGGCCCCCAAACTGTGTTTTAATAAAGTTAAAAGTGGCCAGGGTGGTGAGCACATGTCTTTAACCCCAGCATTTGAGAGGCTGAGGTAGGAGGATAGTTATTTGAGGCCAGTCTGAATTCCAGCTCAGCCTGGGCTAGAGTAAGTCCTTACCTCGAAAAACCAAAAATAAATAAATAAATAAAAAGTAAAAATGGCCAGGTGGTGGTGGCATGTCTTTAATCCCAGCATTTGAGAGGTAGGAGGTAGGAGGATAGTTATTTGAGGCCAGTCTTAATTCCAGGTCAGCCTGGGCTAGAGTAAGTCCTTACCTCGAAAAACCAAAAATAAATAAATAAATAAAAAGTAAAAATGGAACAATAATAGTACGCCTCATGTTGAAACACTTAACTTCTAAAAGTGTACTTGGGTGGGTAGAGAACTTTGACCCATGTCTCACACTAAACACAAAAACTAATTCAAATTAGATCAAAGACCTAGGTTTAAAGCTTAAAACTGCCAAACTTCTATTAAAAAAAAACAAAAAAAACCAGAAGTGGGGCTGGAGAGATGGCTTAGCAGTTGAGGACTTTGCCAGCAAAGCCTAAGGACCCAGGTTCGAGTCCCTAGTACCAATGTAAACCAGCTGCACAAGGTGGCACATGCATCTGGAGTTCGTTTGCAGTGGCTGGAGGCCCTAGGACGCCCATCCTCTGTATCTGCCTCTTTCTCTCTCTCCCTCCCTGAAAAAAACAAATAAAAATTTAAAATTAAAACAAAAAGCAGAAGAGCCGAGCGTGGTGATGCACGCCTTTAATTTCAGCACTTGGGAGGCAGAGGTAGGAGGATCATTTTGAGTTCGAGGCCAACCTGGGACTGCAGAGTAAGTGCCAGGTGTCAGCCTGAGCCAGAGTGAGACCCTGTCTCGAAAAAGCCCAAAAAAAAAAAAAAAGAAAGAAAGAAAGAAAGAAGGAAAGAAAGAAAGAAAGAAAAAAAGAAAGGAAGGAAGGAAAAGCGGGTCACGTTCTGAGCGGAGCGCTAACCTGGTACCCAGTACAGACTTCAAGCCCCCATCCTGGAAGGTCGCAGCCCAACTTCGCTACCCACCGCCTTCCGACGCGGACTACATCCCCCAAGAGGCTCTCCGCGTCTCCTGGAGGGGAGGGGCGGGGCTTCACGGCGGAAGACTACATCACCCAGTGACAGTTCACCGGGCAGTGGCTGGCTCTCTAGCGCACAGTGATTGGTTCAGTGTCTGTCGGACGCCGCGCGTTGATTGGTCCAGAAGCGCGTCAGTCCCCGGCCGGCGCAGTTAAGTTTTGCTGTTAGCGTGAAGAGGGAGGGAGAACGGTGCTTGAGGAGTCCGGGCGTGTCAGGTGAGTGACCTCTGCTGTCGCCTTCCTCCGGGTCCTCCTGGCGACCTGTACCCCAGCCGTCTGCAGCAGAGTCCGGGGAACAGCAAAGGGCCGGTACGTTCACGCGGGGCGGGGACTGTGCTCACGTGGCACACCTGACCGAGAAGCATCTTGAGGGACGCGGGAGGCGAAGTGCTGCCCACCCCTGCTGAGGGCACCTGTGTGCGTGCACCGGCGTGCGTGTCTGGGACCCGCCGAGAACGCGCCCCCGTGGCTACACCTGACGCCTGGGTTCCTACGCGGGAACACTTGCAGAGCCCCTGAGCTGAGCACGTGGACATCCCGTGCCTCACCCTCGGGCACCTGTGTACCCGACCCCAGTCTGGCAAAAAAAAAAAAAAAAAAAAAAAAACAGGATGAAGGGAGACTTTAACATACAGCCCGTCCACCCTGCCACGCGACGCCACCAGCAGCAAAGTCTTTTTAATTTTAATTTTTAAACATCAAGGCTTATTGATGCAAGACTTCACTAAGCAGAAAAATTATTCCCCCCTTTTTAAAATTAATTAATTTAATTTATTTATTTATTTATTTATTTTTCGAGGTAGCTCAGGCTGACCTGGAATTCACTCTGTATACTCAGGGTGGCCTTGAACTCATGGCGATCCTCCTACCTCTGCCTCCTGAGTGCTGGGATTAAATTCGTGCACCACCACACCCGGCAACCCCACTCTTTTTTGAGACAGGATCTCATGTATCCCAGGCTAGCCTTGGAACTCAGTAAGTAGCTGAGCATAACCTTGAATTTATGGTTCTCTTACCACCTCCTAAATTCTGGGATGATGCGTGTGTCTCACCACACCCAGTTTATGGGGTGTTAGAGCAGGAACCCAGGCCTTACTACATGTTAGGCAAGTACTTTACCAACTGAGTTACATCCTTGGCCCTACCCTGCAACTTTTCTTTTTTAATTTTTAATTATTTTATTAGTTATCTATATAATGTGTATCCCTGCAACTTTTTGTTTTTTGAGGTGGGGTCTTACTGTGGCCCAGGCTGACCTGAAATTCACTATGTAGTCTCAGGGTGGCCTTGAAGTCACTGCGAATTAAAGGTGTGTGCCACCACGCCCAGTTCACCTGCAACTTTAAAAAAATTTATTGTTAAAGAGAGACAGAGATGGAAGGGATATGATGGAGAGTGGAGTATCAAAGGGGAAATGGGGGGGGCGAGGGAGGGAATTACCATGGGTTATTGTTTACAATTATGGAAGTTGTCAATAAAAACATTTATTATTGGGCTGGAGAGATGTCTTAGCAGTTAAGGTGTTTGCCTGAGAAGCCAAAGGACCCAGGTGTGATTCCCCAGGACCCACGTAAGCCAGATATACAAGGTGGCACATGCGTTGTTTTTTTGTTTTGTTTTTCTTTTTTAAATGAGAGAGAGAGAGAGAGAGAGACAGCACACCAGGGCTTTTGGCCACTGCAAATGAACTCCAGAAGCATGTGCCACCTTGTGCATCTGGCTTACATGGGTCATGGAGAATTGAACCTTGGGTCCTTTGGCTTTGCAGGCAGGCGCCTTAACCGCTAAGCCATCCCTCCAGCCCCATAAAATAAAAAATTTTAATAAAAAAATTATTGGGCTGGAGAGATGGCTTAGTGGTTAAGGCACCTGCCTCCTAAGCCTAAGAACACTGGTTCCCATCTCCCGCGGTTCCAATCTCCAGGTCCCACATTTAGCCAGATGCAAAGTGACGCAAGGGCGCAATGCCGCACTTGACCACAAGGGGGTGCACACATCTGGATTTCGCTGGCAGCAGCTGAGAGGCTGCTGGCGCACCCATCTCTGTCTGTCTTCCTCTCCCTCTCTCTCTGTCTCTCTTTGTGTCTCTCTCCAAAAAAAAATATATATATATTATTAATAGCCAGGCATGGTGGCACACGCCTTTAATCCCAGCACTTGGGAGGCAGAGGTTTGAGGATGGCTGTGAGTTTGAGGCTGCCCTGAGACTACAGAGTGAGTTCCAGGTCACCCTGGACTAGAGAGAGACCCTGACTTGAAAAACAAATCTTCCTGTTTCAGCCTTTTAAATGCTGGAATTACAGGTCAATACCATTATGCCCAGATTTTTTTTTTTTTTTCGAGGTAGGGTCTCACTCACTCTAGTTCAGGCTGACCTGGAATTCGTTATGTAATCTCAGGGTGGCCTTGAACTCATGGCGATCCTCCTACCTCTGCCTCCCGAGTGCTGGGATTAAAGGCGTGTGCCACCATGCCCGGCTCCCTTATTATTATTATTATTTTTTTTTTTTTTTGGTTTTTTGAGGTAGGGTCTCACTCTGGCTCAGGCTGACCTGGAATTCACTATGTAGTCTCAGGGTGGCCTTAAACTCAGGGTGATCCTCCTACCTCTGCCTCCCGAGTGCTGGGATTAAAGGCATGCGCCACCATGCCCGGCTCCCTTATTTTTTATTTTGAGACAAGATCTCAGTATGTTGCCCAGAAAAACCTCAAACTTGTGATCCTTCTGTTTCAGTCTCCCGAGCAGCTGGAATCAAGGTCTCACTCTGTAGCCCAGACTGGCCTTGAACTCATGGTGATCAAGGCTCCTAGCTCAGCCTCCCAAGTGGAACTAAAGGTGTGATCCACCTTGCCCAGTGGACCAAGCTTCTTGAGAGCCCAAGGTTATGTTTGTCCAGCGATGCAGAACTGCTTACTTCTAGAAGTCTGCACACAGCTCAGGCTCTCCACGGTGCTGCGCATTCCTTGGTTTGAATTGTGCACTTACTGGCTGGGTTTCCTGAGAGGACAGCTAACTTCTCAGCTTCTCCTGAAAGTGAGCCAAGACACCTGCCACTCCGCCTGCTCCTCCTTCCCTCCCAGGCTGTAGGTAACCTGATACTGCAGTGGATTCAGAGCTGCCTGCTGAGCTTGGAGAGGTTTATAAGCTCAGTCCCTTACTCCATGGTTAGCCTTTTTCTCCCAGGTGCCCATGACAGAGCAGATGAGAGAGATGGCAGAGTGGAAATTGTCATCATGTCAGTAGTGAATTCCCAATAGATTAATTTGGAGGGCCTTGTTTTTTTTTTTGGTTTTTCAAGATAGGGTCTCACTCTAACCCAGGCTGACCTGGAATTCACTCTGTAGTCTCAGGTGCTCCACTTTGTGCATCTGACTTACGTGGGTACTGGGGAATTAAACTTGGGTTCTTAGGCTTCCCAGGCAAGTGCTGTACCACTAAACCATCTCTCCAGCCCAGATTTATTTTATTTTATTTTATTTTATTTTATTTATTTTATTTTTTGGTTTTCTGAGGTAGGGTCTCACTCTAGCTCAGGCTGACCTGGAATTCACTATGTAGTCTCAGGGTGGCCTCGAACTCACGATGATCGTCCTATCTCTGCCTCCCGAGTGCTGGGATTAAAGGCGTGCACCACCATGCCCGGCCTCAGGTTTTTTTTTTTTTTTTCCAGGTAGGGTTTTGCTGTAGCCCAGGCTGACCTGGATTTCACTATGTAGTCTCAGGGTGGCCTCAAACTCATGGCGATTCTCTTACCTCTGCCTCCCAAGTGCTGGGATTAAAGGCGTGCGCCACCACACCCAGCTTACTTGCCTCCCTGCCTGCTTGCTTCCTTCTTCCTTCCTTTTCTTAATTCCTTCCTTCCTTCCTTCCTTCCTTCCTTCCTTCCTTCCTTCCTTCTTCTCTCTCTCTCCCCCTTCCTCCTTTTTTCTTTCTCTCTTTCCTTTCTTTCTTTCTCTCTCGCTTTTTCTTTCGCTCTCCCTCCCTTCCTCCCTTCCTCCCTCCCTTCCTTCCTTCCTTTTTGAGACAGAATCTCCTGTAGCCCAGACTGCCTCAGTAAGTAGTTGGGAAGCAGGGGTAGGAGGATTGTCTTGTGTTCAAGGCCACCCTGAGACTACATAGTGAATTCCAGGTCAGTCTGGACTAGAGCCAAGACCCTACCTTGAAAAATAAACCAAACCAAACCAGAAAAAAAAGGCTGGAGAGATGGCTTAGTGGTTAAGACGTTTGCCTGTGATGCCTAAGGACCCAGGTTCAGTTTTCCAGTACCCACGTAAGCCAGATGCACAAAGTGATGCATACATCTGGAGTTCATTTGCAGTGGCTAGAGACCCTGGTATGCCCATTCTCTATCTGCATTTTTGTCTCTCTCTCAAAATAAAGCATAACAAAACTTATTCATTTATTTGAGAAGAGACATTGTGGGTGCACAGGACCTCTTGCCATTGCAAATGAACTCTAGGCACATGTACCACTTTGTGCATCTGGCTTTACATAGTACTAGGAAATCATATTTGATCCTGTAGTCTTTGAAAACAAGCACTTTTAACCACTGAGCCATCTCCCCGACCCTTGTGCCACTTTTTGTGTCTGGCTTTATGTGGGTGCTGGGTCATTGAAGCCAGGCCAATAGGCTTTGTAATTTTGCAAGCAAGTGCTTTAACCACTGAGCCCCTGGGTGGTGCTGGGTTTTTTTTTTTTTTTTCTTTTGGTTTTTTTTTTTCAAGGTAAGGTCTCACTCGAGCCCAGGCTGACCTGGAATTCACTATGTAGTCTCAAGGTGGCCCTGAACTCACGGAGATCCTCCTACCTCTGCCTTCCTACTGCTGGGATTAAAGGTGTGTGCGTCCACCATGGTGTTGCTTTAACATGGGAGGGCAAGCAGCTGTGAGGAGGTGGTGTTTGTGCAGAAACCTAAGGACCTTGCCTTTATGTTTATCCCACATCTCTTGCATTTAGCTTGATACTCATGGACATTGGATGGGCCAGAGGCAGGAATGGTCGGCTATGACCCCAATACTGATGTCTGGAGTAACTCCAAGTTCGAGGTGGCACTGGCAGGATCTGTGTCTGGATTTGTCACTCGGGCACTGATCAGCCCTTTGGATGTCATCAAGATCCGTTTCCAGGTACCCTTACCCCATTTCCATGTAATGAGCTAAAGGACAAATTCAGTCTCTATTGCAAAAGCTGTCTCCACTCCTTGGAGTTGCGTCAAGGTGAAGTGTGTCTTTGCCTGTTCTGAAATCTTCCCTTGTCACTCACCCGATCTGGCACTGTCCTGACCTTTTTGACCTTTTGATTGTGATCCCTAGCTTCAGATTGAACGCCTGTCTAGAAGTGACCCAAATGCAAAGTACCATGGACTCTTCCAGGCCAGCAAGCAGATCCTCAAGGAGGAGGGCCCCACTGCATTTTGGAAAGGACACATTCCAGCCCAGATGCTCTCCATAGGCTATGGAGCTGTCCAAGTAGGTGGTAGGGGATGCGGTCAGATCCCTAGGTCACACTGCCCTGTGGAATTGCAGAGGGAGGGTGAGGTGAGGCAGGGACACTGCCTTTGGTGGCAACCCCCACTCTGCCTACTTGCTTTAATGGGGAGCCTGCCTGACCGTTGATAGTATCGGGAGACTGGGTTGCATTTCAGGCATTCCCTGTCCCATATCCCCACCATCCATCCCATCGTCTCCCCTCACATAGGGCTTGCCAAAGAGTAACACAGTTGCCTTCTGTGCTTCAGAGCAGCTCCTTCACCCTGTGCAGTGGTGTCCTACCTCTCACCAGCCCTGAGCAAGGTAGAGCAGGTGTTAGGACAATGCAGGGGGATCGGTTCTGTGGGCCAGACCTCATGGCCTGTGCTGGTGGGGCTAGGACTGAAACACAGGCTTCCTGTTTCGGGTCATTCCTTCATCAGCCCAGTGCCAGTGGATTTCATGCCATGTACATGGTGTCATTTGGTAGGAATGGGGTCATGGCCAGTCCCTGAATAGTGTAATGCTTTGAATACTTTACTTACACTATCTTCCAGTAATCCTGGGTTCTGTGGTCACTCTGATTTTTTAAAATATTTTGAGGAGCTGGGCATGGTGGCGCACACCTTTAATCCCAGCACTCGGGAGGTAGGAGGATTGCCATGAGTTTGAGGCCACCCTGAGACTCTACATAGTGAATTCCAGGTCAGCCTGAGCTAGTGTGAGACCCTACCTTGAAAAAAACAACAACAAAAAAGTGTTTTTTTTTTTTTTTTTTGAGGAGCCAGGCATGGTGGCAAACACCTTTAATCCCAGCACTTGGGAGGCAGAGGTAGGATCGCTGTGAGTTTGAGGCAACCCTGAGACTAAATAGTGACTAGAGTGAAACCCTACCTCCAAAAACCAAAAAATAATTTCGGGGGCTGGAGAGATGGCTTAGTGGTTATGGTGTTTGCCTGTGAAGCCTAAGAACCCAAGTTTGATTCCCCAATACCCACATAAGCCAGATGCACAAAGTAATGCATACACCTGAGTTCGTTTGCTATGGCTGGAGGCCCTGGCATGCCCATCTTCTTTCTCTGCCTCTTTCTCTCAAATAAATAAATAAATAAAAATTTTAAAATATTTTATTTTCTGGGCATGATGGTGGCCACCTTTAATCCCAGCACTCAGGAGGCAGAGGTAGGAGGATCACCATGAGTTCAAGGCCACCCTGAGACTACATAGTGAATTCCAAGTCAGCCTAGGCTAGAACAAGACCCTACCTGGAAAAAAAATAATAGTCTAGGCCAGCAGGCTTTGCAAGCAAGCACCTTTAATTGCTGAGCTATCTCTCCAGCCCCATATAAGTTCCGTACAGAATTATGTAAGTGTTTCTTGTGTTCTGTCACTGTTCAAGGGGACTGTTTGCTCTGCTCACCCTCATGGGGGCCATCAGTGACCTTGTTACTCGCTTTTCAGTTTCTGTCATTTGAACAGCTGACTGAGCTGGCCCACAGAACCAGCTCGTATGAAGCTCACGAATTTTCAGCACACTTTATATGTGGCGGCTTTTCTGCCTGCATGGCGACACTCACGGTGCACCCTGTGGATGTTCTTCGCACTCGTCTTGCAGCTCAGGGTGAGCCCAAGGTGAGCGGTCAGGGCCAGGCAAGGGAAGCCTGGATAATGAGCGAGTATAGGACTTGGAACTCGCTCCTGGAGGCGCAAAGCTTGGAGTGCCTCGCGTTCTCAGTGCGGCAGCCAGTTTGGTCAGCGCCCTGCAAGGTCCTTGTGTCCTTCTCCCCTAGGAGCACATAATTTCCCAGGGGAGACCAGCCCTGCAGATGTGAAATGCAGCAGAGGGCCAATGAAGGCAGGCATCTGGGGAAGTGGGACTCTACCTTCTGGCTATAGCACCATGATGCCCTTGGTTTCTGCAAAGGATAGGTTGCAGGAAATTAGATGGTAGATCAGACCCCAGTAAGGGATAGAGCCCTGAAGTAGACCTCCATTGGCTTCTTGGACTTTAATTGTGTGTGTGTGTGTGTGTGTGTGTGTGTGTGTGTGTGTGTGGTTTTGTGGTTTTTCAGGGTAGGGTTTCACTCTAGCCAAGGCTGACCTGGAATAATTCACTATGTAGTCTCAGGGTGGCCTCCAATTTACAGAGATCCTCCTACCTCTGCCTCCCGAGTGCTGGGATTGAAAGTGTGCACCATCATGCCCAGCTAATTTTTTAAAAAATATTTATTAGAGAGAGAGAGAATGGGTGCGCTAGGGCCTCCAGCCACTGCACACAAACTCCAGACACATGTGTCACTTTGTGCAGTTCGCTTTACTTGGGTACTGGGGAATCGAACCTGGGTCCTTTGGCTTTGCAGGCAAGTGCCTTAACCACTAAGCCATCTCTCCAGCCCCCACCAATTTTTTTTTTTTTTTTTTTTTGGGAGCTAGGGTCTCACTCTAGCCCAGGCTGACCTGGAATTTACATGTAGTCTCAGAGTGGCCTCGATCCTCCTACCTCTGCCTCCATGCCTGGCAACATTTTTGATCATCCTGCCTCCAACTTCAGAGTGCTGCGATTAGAGGATTGTGCCATTACACCTGGTTTTATGTGATGCTCGGGATCAAACTCAGGACTTTGTGCATGCTAGGCAAGCACTTTAACCAACTGGACAACATCCCCAGCCCCTGAACATATTTTTAAAATTTTTTTTTTTTTTTGGTTTTTCGAGGTAGGGTCTCACTCTAGTCCAGGCTGACCTGGAATTAACTATGTAGTCTCAGGGTGGTCTTGAACTCTCGGCGATCCTCCTACCTCTGCCTCCCGAGTGCTGGGATTAAAGGCGTGCGCCACCACACCCGGCTAAATTTTTTTATTTTTATTTTTTTATTATTTTTGAAGAGAGACAGAGAGAGGGGGAGAGGGAGACAGAGAATGGGCGTGCCAGCAGTCTCTCAGCTGCTGTGAACGAAATCCAGATGTGTGCGCCCCCCTTGTGGGCAAGTGTGGCATTGTGCCCTTGCATCACTGCATCTGGCTAAACGTGGGACCTGGAGATTGGAACCTGGTTCTTAGGCTTAGCAGGCAGGCGCCTTAACCGCTAAGCCATCTCTCCAGCCCTGAACATATTTTTAAAATTTTATTTTATTTATTTATTTGAGGAGAGAGACAGAATGGGTGCACCAGGGCCTCCGGCCACTGCAAATGAACTTCAGATGCATGCACCCCTTAGTGCATTTGGCTTACATAGGTCCTGGGGAATCAAACCTGGGTCCTTTGGCTTTGCAGGCAAGTGCCTTAACTGCTAAGCCATCTCTCCAGCCCCATTTTTTAAAAAGAAATTATTAACTTTAAAAAAAAAAAGAAGTTTTTTTAAAAATTGTTTATTTTGCCGGGCGTGGTGGCGCATGCCTTTAATCCCAGCACTCAGAAGACAGAGGTAGGAGGATCACCATGAGTTCGAGGCAACCCTGAGACTACAGAGTGAATTCCAGGTCAGCCTGGGCTAGAGTGAGATCCTACCTCGAAAAACCAAAAAAAAAAAAAAAAAATTGTTTTATTTTTCTTTCTTTATTTGAGAGAAATAGACAGGTAGAGAGAGAAAGAGAGAATGAGCACACCAGGGCCTCCAGCCACTGTAAACAAACTCCAGGTGCGTGCGCCCCCTTGTGCATTTGGCTTACGTGAGTCTTAGGGAATTGAACCTGGGTCGTTTGGCTTTGCAGGCAACTAAGCCATTTCTCCAGCCCTTTAAAAATGTTTTTAAAAAATATTTTATTTTTAGCCGGGCGTGGTGGCGCACGCCTTTAATCCCAGCACTCGGGAGGCAGAGGTAGGAGGATCGCGGAGAGTTCGAGGCCACCCTGAGACTACATAGTTAATTCCAGGTCAGCCTGGACCAGAGTGAGACCCCACCTCGCAAAACCAAAAAAAAAAAAAAAAAAAAAAAAAATTTTATTTTTATTTTTATTTTTTTTTTTTTTTTTTTTTTTTTTTGGTTTTTTGAGGTAGGGTCTCACTCTAGCTCAGGCTGAACTGGAATTCACTGTGTCGTCTCAGGGTGACCTTGAACTCATGGTGACCCTCCTACCTCTGCCTCCCAAGTGCTGGGATTAAAGGCATGCGCAACCATGCTCAGTTAATGACTAACTTTTAAAAAATTATTTATTTATTTATTTATTTATTAGAGACAGAGAGAGGGAAAGAAAGAGGCACGTCAGGGGCAAATGAACTCCAGATGTTTGTGCATCTGGCTTACGTGGGACCTGGAGAATCGAACTGGGGTCTTTAGGCTTTGTGGGCAAGCGCCTTAACCGCTAAGCCATCTCTCCAGCCCTAATTACTAACTTTTTATTATTTATTTATTTATTTATATTTATTTATATTTATTTATTTATTTATTTATTTTTGGTTTTTCGAGGTAGGGTCTCAATCTGGTCCAGGCTGACCTGGAATTAACTATGTAGTCTCAGGGTGGCCTCGAACTCTCGGCGATTCTCCTACCTCTGCCTCCCGAGTGCTGGGATTAAAAACGTGCACCACCATGCCCGGAAATTACTAACTTTTAAAAAAAATATTATTTTTATTTATTTGACAGAGAAAGAGGAAAAGAGAAAGAGAATGGGTGCACCAGGGTCTCCAGCCACTGCAAACAAACTCCAAACACATGCACCCCCTTATGCATCTGGCTAACATGTGTTCTAGAGAATTGAACCTGAGTCCTTTTGCAGGCAAATCCCTTAACCGCTAAGCCACTTCTCCAGCCCTGTTAGCTTTTTAAAATTAAAAAAAAAAATTTTTTTTTTTATTTGAGTGAGACAGAGTGAGAGGAAGAGGCAGAGAGAAAGTGGGCACACCAGGGCCTTTTCAGGTGCTGTGAACTAACTCCAGATGCATGTGCCCCTTGTGTGCATGTGTGACATTGCGTGCTTGCATCACTTTTGTGTCTGGCTAAACGTGGGAGATGGAGATTTGAACAAGTGTTCTTAGGCTTCACAGGCAAGCGCCTTAACCACTAAGGTGTCTCTCCATCCCCCGTTAACTTTTCATTGTACATGTTTAGTTTCATAACAAACACAAATCAAGTATGTTCATCATTCTGAAAGTAGCCCACCCCAACTCCACCACAACTGCAGGACATGATCTTCTGTCTGGGGATGATCACTGGAGAGAGTAGGACGGAATCCAGTATCTTCTAAAACTGGTGTGAACCCTTCATGCGTTATGTTGGTGTCTGGTGTTGTGACCCACCTCCAGCAGAAAGCCAGAGGAATAGACCAATGAGAAGGGTCCAGGTTGCCTTCTACACTTCACTCACTCCTTTCGTTTTCTAAGCATCTCCGGAGCATCACTAGAGCATGCTGGTGACACCAGAAGGAGTGACTGCCTGGGAGTCCATCCAATGTTGCCTAAAAATTTCTGGGTCTTAATCTTGGGAAGAGCCCAGAACCCTACAGCCTTCAATCCAGTAAGAGTAGATTCTGTGCTCTCCCAATTCTGACTTAAATTGGACCCACGTAAGCCAGGTGCCCAAGGTGGTGCATGCATCCAAAGTTTGTTTGCAGTGGCTGCAGGTCCTGGTGCCCCCATTCTCTTTCTCTATCTGCGTGTTTCTCTCTGTGTGTCAAAAATAAATAAAAATAAATCTAAAAAAAGAAGAGGGCTGGAGAGATGGCTTAGTGGTTAAGGCGCCTGCCTCCTAAGCCTAAGAACGCTGGTTCCAATCTCCAGGTCCCAACGTTTAGCCAGATGCAAAGTGACGCAAGGGCGCAACGCCACACTTGACCACAAAGGGCCGCATGCATCTGGATTTCGTTTGCAGCAGCTGCGAGGCTGCTGGCTTGCCTATCTCTATCTGTCTCCTCCTCCCTCTCTCTCTGTCTCTCTCTGTATGTCTCTCTCCAAAGAAAGAAAGAAAGAAAGAAGGAAGGAAGGAAGGAAGGAAGGAAGGAAGGAAGGAAGGAAGGAAGGAAGAAAGGTTCAGAGTCCTGGAGACAGTCTGGAAGACAAGCATTGAGGCAGAAGAACAAAGTTGTGAATAATGATTCTGTAGAAAATTGGGGCCGGGCGTGGTGGCGCACACCTTTAATCCCAGCATTCGGGAGGCAAAGGTAGGAGGATCACCATGAGTTTGAGGTCACCCTGAGATTACATAGTGAATTCCAGGTCAGCCTGGGCTAGATTGAGACCCTACTTTGAATAACCGAAAAATGAAAGAAAAAGAAAGAAAGAAAGAAAGAAAGAAAGAAAGAAAGAAAGAAAAGAGAAAAGAAAAGAAAAAAGAAAAAGAAAATTGGAGGACTGGGGTGACTGACCTCATACAGAAATTGGATAGGGATCACAGGGGCTAAGCAGAGAGCTGGAAAGAAAAAGGCCAACCTTGGTTGTACAGTGCCTAGACTGAAGGAAATGTGGCAGATACAGTCCAACTTTTCTATGCTTTGCCTGTTACTTTCCAGCCTTTATCAAGAGACCATGAGAAGGAAAGTGTGGAGGCAGTATTTAAGGAGGGGGCATAGTATATTACCACTGTGAAATGAAAATGACAGGAGAGCCAGCCATGGTGGCACACGCCTTTAATCCCAGCACTTGGGAGGCAGAGGTAGGAGGATCGCCGTGAGTTCAAGGCCACCCTGAGACTACATAGTGAGTTCCAGGTCAGCATGGACTAGAGTGAGACCCTACCTCGAAAAATGAAAAAAAAAAAAAAAATGACAGGAGAGCCAGGCATGGTAGCGCATGCCTTTAATTTCAGCACTCGGAAGGCAGAGGAAGGAGGATCATCATGAGTTCAAGGCTACCCTGAGATTACATAGTGAATTCCAGGTCAGCCTGGACTAGAGTGAAACCCTACCACAAACAAACAAACAAACAAAAATTACAGTAGTGGCCGGGCATGGTAGCACACACCTTTAATCCCAGCACTTGGGAAGCAGAGATAGGAGGATTGCCGAGAGTTTGAGGCCACCCTGAGACTACATAGTGAATTCCAGGTCAGCCTGGGCCAGAGTGAGACCCTACCTTGAAAAAAAAAAAAAAAAAAGATAGGAGGGCATTATTTGGGACTAAGCTCCTGCTCTGAACCCCAACAGCTAAAATCACAGTGGAGTCACTCTAAAGTTCCAAGTCTTAACTGTTGAGCCATCTCTCCAGCCCCTTAATTTTTTATTTTATTTTGGTTAATCAGACATTTATTTATTTAATTGCAGAGAGAGAGGGGGAAGGGGAATGAATGGATGTGCAAGGGTATTCTACCAACTGTAAATGAGTTCCAGACACACGTGTCACTTTGTGCATCTGGCTTTACATGGGTTCTGAGGAATTCAACTCAAGCCATCAGGCTTTGCAAGCAAGTGCCTTTAACTGCTGAACCATCTCCCCAGTGCCTCCTGTTCCCTGACTTTTTTTTTTCTGTTTTTTGTTTTTGTTTTTTTTTCAGGGTAGGGTCTCCCTCTAGCCCAGGCTGACCAAGAATTCATTGTGTAATCTCAAGGTGGCCTCTAACCCCTGGCAATCCTGCTGCCTTCCCTCTGCCTCCCAAGTGCTGGGATTAAAGGCATGCTCTACCACACCCAGCCCTTTTTTGTTTTGTTCAAGGCTTATTTGAGAGAAATAGACAGGTAGAGAGAGAAAGAGAGAATGAGCACACCAGGGCCTCCAGCCACTGTAAACAAACCCAGGTGTGCGCCCCTTGTGCATTTGGTTTACGTGAGTCTTAGGAATTGAACCTGGGTCGTTTTGGCTTGCAGGCACCAAGCCATTTCTCCAGCCCTTTAAAAATGTTTTTAAAAATATTTTATTTTTAGCGGGCGTGGTAGGAAGACGCTTAATCCTTCAGCACCGGGAGGCAGAGGTAGGAGGATCATGGAGAGTTGAGGCCACCCTGAGACTACATAGTTAATTCCAGGTCAGCCTGGACCAGAGTGAGACCTCACCTCAAAACTAAAAAAAAAAAAAAAAAAAAATTTATTTTTATTTAAATTATTAATTTTTTTTTTTTTTTTTTTTTTTTTGGTTTTTTGAGGTAGGGTCTCACTCTAGCTCAGGCTGAACTGGAATTCACTGTGTCGCCTCAGGGTGACCTTTGAACTCATGGTGACCCTCCTACCTCTGCCTCCCAAGTGCTGGGATTAAAGGCATGCTTGCAACCATGCTCAGTTAATGACTAACTTTTAAAAAATTATTTATTTATTTATTTATTTATTAGAGACAGAGAGAGGGAAAGAAAGAGGCACGTCAGGGGCAAATGAACTCCAGATGTTTGTGCATCTGGCTTACGTGGACCTGGAGAATCGAACTGGGGTCTTTAGGCTTTGTGGGCAAGCGCCTTAACCGCTAAGCCATCTCTCCAGCCCTAATTACTAACTTTTTATTATTTATTTATTTATTTATATTTATTTATATTTATTTATTTATTTATTTATTTTTGGTTTTTCGAGGTAGGGTCTCAATCTGGTCCAGGCTGACCTGGAATTAACTATGTAGTCTCAGGGTGGCCTCGAACTCGGCGATTCTCCTACCTCTGCCTCCCGAGTGCTGGGATTAAAAACGTGCACCACCATGCCCGGAAATTACTAACTTTTAAAAAAATATTATTTTTATTTATTTGACAGAGAAAGAGAAAAGAGAAAGAGAATGGGTGCACCAGGGTCTCCAGCCACTGCAAACAAACTCCAAACACATGCACCCCCTTATGCATCTGGCTAACATGTGTTCTAGAGAATTGAACCTGAGTCCTTTTGCAGGCAAATCCCTTAACCGCTAAGCCACTTCTCCAGCCCTGTTAGCTTTTTAAAATTAAAAAAATTTTTTTTTATTTTGAGTGAGAGACAGAGTGAGAGGAAGAGGCAGAGAGAAAGTGGGCACACCAGGCCTTTTCAGGTGCTGTGAACTAACTCCAGATGCATGTGCCCCTTGTGTGCATGTGTGACATTGCGTGCTTGCATCACTTTTGTGTCTGGCTAAACGTGGGAGATGGAGATTTGAACAAGTGTTCTTAGGCTTCACAGGCAAGCGCTTTAACCACTAAGGTGTCTCTCCATCCCCGTTAACTTTTCATTGTACATGTTTAGTTTCATAACAAACACAAATCAAGTATGTTCATCATTCTGAAAGTAGCCCACCCCTAACTCCACCACAACTGCAGGACATGATCTTCTGTCTGGGGATGATCACTGGAGAGAGTAGGACGGAATCCAGTATCTTCTAAAACTGGTGTGAACCCTTCATGCGTTATGTTGGTGTCTGGTGTTGTGACCCACCTCCAGCAGAAAGCCAGAGGAATAGACCAATGAGAAGGGTCCAGGTTGCCTTCTACACTTCACTTCACTCCCCTTTTTTTAAGCATCTCCGAGCATCACTAGAGCATGCTGGTGACACCAGAAGGAGTGACTGCCTGGGGAGTCCATCCAATGTTGCCTAAAAATTTCAATGCTGGGTTAATCTTGGTCCAGCAAGAACCTAAAAATTTACAGCCTTCAATCCAGTAAGAGTAGATTCTGTGCTCTCCCAATTCTGACTTAAATTGGACCCACGTAAGCCAGGTGCCCAAGGTGGTGCATGCATCCAAAGTTTGTTTGCAGTGGCTGCAGGTCCTGGTGCCCCATTCTCTTTCTCTCTGCAGCAGGGCGTGTTTCTCTCTGTGTGTCAAAAATAAATAAAAATAAATCTAAAAAAGAAGAGGGCTGGAGAGATGGCTTAGTGGTTAAGGCGCCTGCCTCCTAAGCCTAAGAACGCTGGTTCCAATCTCCAGGTCCCAACGTTTAGCCAGATGCAAAGTTGGCGCAACGCCACACTTGACCACAAAGGGCCGCATGCATCTGGATTTCGTTTGCAGCAGCAGCTGCAGGGCTGCTGGCTTGCCTATCTCTATCTGTCTCCTCCTCCCCTCTCTCTCTGTCTCTCTCTGTATGTCTCTCTCCAAAGAAAGAAAGAAAGAAAGAAGGAAGGAAGGAAGGGAAGGAAGGAAGGAAGGAAGGAAGGAAGGAAGGAAGGAAGAAAGGTTCAGAGTCCTGGAGACAGTCTGGAAGACAAGCATTGAGGCAGAAGAACAAAGTTGTGAATAATGATTCTGTAGAAAATTGGGGCCGAGGCGTGGTGGCGCACACCTTTAATCCCAGCATTCGGGAGGCAAAAGTAGGAGGATCACCATGAGTTTGAGGTCACCTGAGATTACATAGTGAATTCCAGGTCAGCCTGGGCTAGATTGAGACCCTACTTTGAATAACCGAAAAATGAAAGAAAAAAAAGAAAGAAAGAAAGAAAGAAAGAAAGAAAGAAAGAAAAAGAAAGAAAAGAAAGAAAAAGAAAAAAAAAAAAGAAAAAGCAAATTGGATAGGGACTGGGGCTGACTGACCTGGACAGAAATGGTTGGATAGGGATCACAGGGCCTAAGCAGAGACCATGAGGGGAAAGTGGAAGCCTTGGTTGTACAGTGCCTAGACTGAAGGAAATGTGTCACCACTGATACAGTCCAAGGAGGCCAGCCATTTGCCTGTTACTTTAATCCCCTTTATCAAGAGGCAGAGAAGGAAAGTGTGGAGGCAGTATTTAAGGCCACCCTAGTATATTACCACTGTGAAATGAAAATGACAGCATGCCAGCCATGGTGGCCACTAAAAAAAAAAAAAAAAAAACTTGACAGGAGAGCCAAGGATGGGATTAAATGCAGTTCAAGGCCACCCTGAGGCAGAGTGAGTTCCAGGTCAGGCATGGACTTCCAGGCCTACCGAAAAATGAAAAAAAAATCTCAGGTCAGCCTGCACTGGTAGTGATCCTTTCCTACCAGCAAACAAACAAACAGGAAGGAGGATTCAAGGAGTCAAGGCATACCCTGAGACACCTTTTTTTCCCAGCACTATTAGGAAATTTAGCAGAGAAACAAAGGATTGCCGAAATTACAGTAGTGGCCAGGCATCCAGCACACACCTTTAATCCAGCACTTGGGAAGCACCCTGAGTTTGAGGCCACCCCCATACATAGTGAATTCCAGGTCAGCCTGGGCCAGAGTGAGCCCTGTGTGAAAAAAAAAAAAAAAAAAAGATAGGAGGGCATTATTTGGGACTAAGCTCCTGCTCTGAACCCCAACAGCTAAAATCACAGTGGAGTCACTCTAAAGTTCCAAGTCTTAACTGTTGAGCCATCTCTCCAGCCCCTTAATTTTTTATTTTATTTTGTTAATCAGACATTTATTTATTTAATTGCAGAGAGAGAGGGGAATGGAATGAATGGATGAATGGGTATTCTACCAACTGTAAATGAGTTCCAGATGAATGTGTCACTTTGTGCATCTGGCTTTACATGGGTTCTGAGGAATTCAACTCAAGCCATCAGGCTTTGCAAGCAAGTGCCTTTAACTGCAGGAACCATCTCCCCAGTGCCTCCTGTTCCCTGACTTTTTTTTTTTCTGTTTTTTTTTTTGGTTTTTCAGGGTAGGGTCTCCCTCTAGCCCAGGCTGACCAAGAATTCATTGTGTAATCTCAAGGTGGCCCTAACTCATGGCAATCCTGCTGCCTTCCCTCTGCCTCCCAAGTGCTGGGATTAAAGGCATGCTCTACCACACCCAGCCCTTTTTTGTTTTGTTCAAGGCAGGGTCCCACTCTAACCCAGGCTGACCTGGAATTCACTCTATAGTCTCAGGGTCTCTGCTGACTCACAGTGATCCTCCTACCTCTGCCTCTGGAGTGCTGGGATTAAAGGCATGAGGCCAAGCTGCCCAAACTTGTTTATTTCTATTTTTTTTTTTTAAATATTTTATTATTTATTTATTTGAGAGAGAGAGAGAGAGACAGAGAGATACAGAAATAGACAGGTAGAGATGGGAGAGAGCTGTTGTCACACCAGGCCTCTCCAGCCACTGCAAACAACTCCAGATGCATGTCTGGCTAGAGCCTGACCTGCATTGTGCCTATTTTATTATTTATTTGAGAGATAGAGAGCCTAAGAGGGGATACAGGCTTGACAGGCAAACTTAACCGCGTAACACATCTCTCCAGCCCTGTGTTCTCTATTTTTGATTGTTTTGGGACTCACTATGTCAGACTAATCTTGAACTCATGGCAGTCCTCCTACTGCAGCCTCCTGGGTGCTGGGATTATAGGCCTGAGTCACCATGTGTGGCTTTGCACTAATTTGGTAGCCCACATCCCATCCTTTATGGTGCCATCAGATACAGGTGCACGCAACCCTTTGCCTCTGGATGCTCGGGCTCTCTGGATATGTGCATGCTTTGGTGCAAATGGGAAGACATAACTGCCATCTTCCAGAATGCTGGTTGCACCCAGTGAATGTGTTTGTTGATTTTGGACTGACTTCAAACTCATGATCCAAGTGTGATCCAGGAGACAGAAACCCCTTTGTGATATTACGGCAATAGCCCAGCCATGGGAATGTTTTGAATTATTTATTTGTTTATTGGTTTTTAAGGTAAAGGTCTGTTGATTTTACAGGCTGACCTGGAGTTACTATGTAACCCTCAGGGTGGCCTTGAACTCATGGTCTCCAACCCTCTGAGTGCTGGATTACAGGCATTTGCCTGGCGCCTGGCTTTTATTTATTTATTTTTTTGGTTTTTATTTGTTAGGGTCCCCATCCAGCCCCAGCTGACCAGGAGGGACTGCAGTGTCTCTCAGGGTGGGGTTGAGACTCATGGTGTCCGACCACTGAGTGCTGGGATTAAAGGTGTGCAGGCAGACGGGCAAGCTTATTTATTTATTTTAAAACTTGTTTTATTCAAGAACTAGGGTTTTAAAGGAGGGTTTGGCTGGCCAATCTATTTTATGTGGGGGAGGGTCAAACCTGGGAGTCATTTGAAGCCAATGAGGGCAAGCCTGTCTGTTTGTTTATTCAAGACAAATCATCCCATTGTATGGGGTGGGTGGCCAGCATACAAGGTTTCTCACAAACATGGGAGGTTATTAACTAACATAGCTGTTGTCACACCAGGCCTGTGCGGGATGTTTCCCACAGAGCT
This sequence comes from Orientallactaga sibirica, assembly GCA_036365145.1. Lineage (NCBI taxonomy): Eukaryota > Metazoa > Chordata > Mammalia > Rodentia > Dipodidae > Orientallactaga > Orientallactaga sibirica. The sequence continues at coordinate 8,332,065 of JAEOAD010000013.1, forward strand.
GTTTTCCTGGTTTGTTTTTAGCATGCGGTCTGGCTAGAGCCTGACCTGCATTGTGCCATACATATATTTATTTGAGAGAGAGCAAGAAAGAGGCATACAGGATGGGTGCGCGAGGGACTTGAGCCACTGCAAACAAACTCCAGACACGTGACACATGGGTTTTTTTTGTTTCTGTTTTTTGGGTGTTTTTTTTTTTTTTTTTTTTTGGATTGTTTTGTTTTTTGAGGCAGGATTTCACTCTGTCTCGGGCTGACCTGGAATTCTCTATGTAGTCTCAGGCTGACATGAATTTTTTTTTTTTTTTCTGTTCTTTTCTCTTGAGTGGGTAAAGAAACCATGGTGCTGGCACTTTGGGTTTTAGATGAGTGAAACGTGATGGTGTGTTTTAGGACTCACTGAACTCACAGGTTGCACATGTGTATGTCTAGATCTATAAGACCCTGCGAGAAGCCATTGTGACCATGTACAGGACCGAGGGTCCCTCTGCCTTCTACAAAGGCTTAGCCCCAACCATTATCGCCATCTTCCCCTATGCTGGGCTCCAGTTCTCCTGTTACCGCTTCTTGAAGCACGCCTACGATTGGGTCGTTCCAGGAGACAGAAAGCAGACGGGTGAGCCATTCCGGCCTAGCCCAGGCCATGGTTCTTTCTGTGACCCTCAAAGGAAATGGTTTTCCTACGAGAAGCTAAGGCCCCACTGTTGTCTACTTGGCTCTACAGTACAGTATAGTGTGACCCTGCCCCCCCCTCCAAAAAGTAAACCCATCACCTTAGAAAACACTTTACTTCTAGCTCTTTCCACACACATTGCTGTACTCACTATCTCACTATATTTCCAGTGAATGGTCCTGGTTTTTTTTTTTTTTTTTTTTTTTGGTTTTTGAGGTAGGATCTCACTCTAGCCCAGGCTGACCTGGAATTCACTATGTAGTCTCAGTGTAGCCTCGAACTCATGGTGCCCCTCCTACCTCTGCCTCCCAAGTGTTGAGATTAAAGGTGTGTGCCACCACGCCTGGCTCTAGCTCATTAAAAAAAAATTTTATTTATAGCCCACTATAAACAAATTCCATATGCATGTGCCACCTTGTGCATCTGATTTTATGTGGGTACTGGGGAATCAAACCTGGGTCATTTGGCTTTTTTGTTTGTTTGTTTTTGTTTTTGTTTTTTGAAGTAGGTTCTCACTCTGGCTCAGGCTGACTTGGAATTAACTATGTACTGTCAGGGTGGCCTTGAACTCAGCAATCCTCCTACCTCTGCCTCCTGAGTGCTGAGATTAAAGGCATGCGCCACCATGCCCAGTTAGTTTTTCATCTTTTTTGCACACCCTTCAAATTGCCTTTTTTTTTTTCACTTGTGAGTTTTTTGTTTGTTTGTTTTTCGAGGTAGGGTCTAGCTCTAGTCCAGACTGACCTGGAAATTACTATGTAGTCTCAGGGTGGCCTTGAACTCACGGTGATCCTCCTAAGCTCTGCCTCCCAAGTGCTGGCATTAAGGGCATGTGCCACATGCCTGGCTACTTGTGAGTGTTTTTTTGTTTGTTTGTTTGTTTGTTTGGTGGGGAGGTAAATACTGTTCCTCCTCAACCTAGAACATACTTCCATTGACAAGCCCCCAGGCCCTGAGCATTGCCGCATAGAGGACACTTCTGCCCAGATTTACAGTGTGCAGCCCCTTCCCATTCTTGTCCACAGTGGCTATGTCTGGCTCTGGCTCCTAGGTTTGAGATCCAGGGATGCTTGGGTTTGGATCTGGGGCGGAGAATGTGTCATCCACCATCAGTTGTATTTTTCTCATCCTTCTCAATTGCACTTCCCCATTTTAGGGAACCTCAGAAACCTGCTTTGTGGCTGTGGATCTGGAGTCATCAGCAAGACTCTTACATATCCCCTGGACCTCTTCAAGAAGCGCTTGCAGGTTGGGGGGTTTGAGCAAGCCCGATCTACCTTTGGCCAGGTGAGCCATCCCTGCGCAGACAGCTTGGCCCCTGGCCCTCACTGGACACATGTAAGGACCATCTTTTAGCTCCTCTCCACTGGGCAATGTTGATGCTTATTCCATCTTTCTGCTATGTTATTTTGGACCACCATGCCCAGCTCCCTATAGTTTTATTTTTTCCATAAATGTCATTTAAAAAATTATTTGTTTGGCTGGAGAGATGGTTTAGTGGTTAAGGCACATGCCTGCAAAGCCTAAGGACCCTGGTTCGATTCTCCAGGTCACACATAAGCCAGATGCACAAAGGGGCACATACGTCTCGAGTTCATTTGCAGTGGCTAAAGGCCCTGGCACGCCCATTCTCACTCTTCCTCTCTTTATTTATTATTTATTGTCAAATAAATAAATAAATTTATTTACAACTGTGTAGTGTGGTGGCACCACCTCTGATCCCAGCATTTGGAGGATCACTGTGAGTTTGAGGCCAGCCTGAGACTATATAATGAATTCCAGGTCAGTCTTTTGTTGTTGTTGTTGTTGTTTTTCTAGGTAGGGCCTCACTCTATCTCAGGCTGACCTGGAATTCACTGTGTAGTCTCAGGGTGGCCTCGAACTCACAGTGATCCTCCTACCTCTCTCTCCCAAGTGCTGGGATTAAAGGTGTGCACCACCTTTCACTCTAATCCAGGCTGACCTGGAATTCACTATGTAGTCTCAGGTAATAGACTATGTAGTCTATGTAATCACAGAGTCATATTCAGCACGAAGGAGACAGCACTGTCCAGCTGCTGACATCCACACCCTTTATTTATTTGAGAGAGAAAGACAGAGAAAGAGGCAGCTAGAGAGAGAGAGAATGGGCACACCAGGGCCTCCAGCCACTGCAAACAAACTCCAGCTGCATGTGCCACCTTGTGTATCTGGCTTATGTGGATATTGGGGAATTGAACCAGGGTCCTTAGGCTTTGCAGGCAAGTGCCTTAATTGCTAAGCCACCCCCCCAGTCCATGGTTTGAATGTAAATGTAATATCCCTATAGCCTCAGGTTTTTTTTTTTTTTTTTTTTTTTTTTTTTTTCGAGGTAGGGTCTCACTCTAGCTCAGGTTGACCTGGAAGTCACTATGTAGTCTCAGGGTGGCTTCAAACTCATGGCATTCTTCCTACCTCTACCTCCCGAGTGCTGGGATTAAAGGTGTGTGCCACCACGCCCGGCACACCTTAGGTTTTTTTTTTTTTTTTTTTGGTTTTGCAAGGTAGGGTCTCACTCTAGCTCAGGCTGACCTGGAATTAACTATGTAGTCTCAGGGTGGCCTCGAACTCTTGGCCATCCTCCTACCTCTGCCTCCCAAGTGCAGGGATTAAAGGCATGCACCACCATGCCCGGCCACCTTAGGTATTTTTTTAAAATGTATTTTATTTATTTATTTGAGAGAGAGAATGGGCGTGCCAGAACTCCAGCCACTGCAAACGAACTCCAGACGCGTGCACCCTTTATGCATCTGGCTTACATGTGTCTTGGAGAATTGAACCAGGATCCTTTGGCTTTGCAGGCAAAGGCCTTAACCACTAAGCCATCTCTCCAGCCCTGTATCCCTATTTCATTGCATCCCTCCTCATCCTAACCCTTCCTGTTCTCAGGTGCGGAGATACAGGGGCCTCATGGATTGCACCAAGCAGGTGCTTCAGGATGAAGGCATGCATGGCTTCTTCAAGGGCCTGACCCCCAGCCTGCTGAAGGCTGCCCTCTCCACAGGCTTCATGTTCTTCTGGTATGAGTTCTTCTGCAACCTGTTCCACTGCATGAGAGAGGCAGACAGATAGCTGTGAGGGCAGGAGGGGCCCAAGGGCTCCGCTAGAAGCTACCGCCCTGAGGAAGCACGACTTTGCCTCTGAGCTCATGTTGCGTGAGTGATCTTGCTGGTTGGCTCTCCGAGCCAGCTGTTCTGAACATGAAGAGCCTTCAGGAGGCCAGTGACAGGAAGCCAAGAACCTCGACCCTGAAGAACACTGGAAGGAAGCACTTGGGCTGTGGAAATGACACCACCAAGAGAGAGCATGGCATCGTCTCGCAGTCCAGCACCAACCGCAAAGGAATCGGACACCATCTTTTACTTTGTAGTCATCTTGGGGAGAACTGTCCCAGTTCTGGGGAGTTACAGCTCACGTGGACTAAGCTCTGTGTAGGAGTCTGGCTCCCGCAACTTGAGTTATTTCTATTTCTTTCTACCAACTTATTTAATAGACATTAAAGCTAAACACACATTTTGTTATTTATTCATGTACATATATGCTTGCATACTTGTGTGTGTGTGTGTGTGTGTAAGCCAGGTTCTCTTGCTGCTGTAACCAAATGCCTTTCTGGCTTTATGTGCATGGCTGGGAAATTGGACAGGTCGGTAGGCAGGCTTTGCAAGCAAGTGCCTTTAACCACTGAGCCATTTCCCCAGGGCCTAAAAGCACATTATTATTATTTGTTTTGTTTTGAGGTAGGGTCTCACACTAGCCCAGGATGACCTGGAATTAACACTGCATTCTCAAGGTGGCCTTGAACTCACGGTGATCCTCCCACCTCTGTCTCCTGAGTGCTGGGATTAAAGGCGTGCACCACCATGCCTGGCCATTATCATTTTTATATTTATTTATTCATGGTTTTACCAAGGTAGGGTCCCGCTGTAGTCCAGGCTGACCTGAAATTCACTATGTAGTCTCAGGTTGGCCTCAAATTCATGGTGATCCTCCTACCTGTGCACCGCCACGCCGGGCTGAGGCTGCTTTCTTTCTTTTTTTTTTTTTTTGGTTTTTTTTCGAGGTAGGGTCTCACTCTGGCCCCAGGCTGACCTGGAATTAACTATGTAGTCTCAGGGTGGCCTTGAACTCACGGCAATCCTCTTACCTCTGCCTTCTGAGTGCTGGGATTAAAGGCGTGCACCACCACGCCCGGCTTTGCTTTCTTTATCTTATTCCTCCACCTTACCTGACAAGCCCGCATCACAAGGGCCTCACCTTCCTGTCACACCACTTTGCTTGGTAGTTGCTGTCCTAGTGTATTCCTGTTCTTGGGCTAAAGGGAAGCGTCCTAGCCACATGGGTAGTTTCTGAGCCTCCCCCCCCCCCAAGCGTAGACATTTGTGTCTCTAATGGCACCAGCACCAGGCTTTGATCTCCTGGGACAGGGCCATCAGCTACAATCACCTTGCTGGGAAGGCAGGACGTGGAGGGGAAGTGCTGACAGTCAAGAGTGCTGTCCTTCCCAAGTCTACCTTGATGGTACCCCTTTCACTGGGTGCTGGGTTATCTCTGCTAGGGTGGAGGGCTTACAGCAAGGTCAGCTGACATCAGCACCAGCTCTGAGTGCTGGATCCATGTGTCCTCCAACCCCCATGGGCCTCAGCCCTGGAGCAGCCTAGTGAGGGAGATGGCCTGGTGGTACATAGTGGGCACCCAGGGGAGTTACCAGAGCCCAGGGATCCTAATAGATGTGTCTAGATGCAGAGGTGAAACCTGTTACAGGGGCGAGAGAAGAGAAAACATCCTTTCTACCTTTCTGCTCTGCAAGCTTGGTGGAGGGAGGAGCAGGCTTTCGACTGACAATCTAAGCCTTGTGATGACCACTGAGAATGACTTGATGTAAGGATGCCATGCCAGGACCTTTGCTCATCACCTTTGGCTCAGGTTCTGACCCAGGCTGCTGAGGCTTCTTGGTGACTGGAGGGTGCTTGCTCTCAGGCCAGTGGATCTTTGGCACACCTATCCTGGAGTTGCAGGAGACAGCTGTCTGGATTTTTTGTTGTTGCTGGGTTGGTTTTTTTGGGGGCGGGGTTGGATCAAGGTAGGGTCTCACTCTAGCTCAGGCTGACCTGGAATTCACTATGTATGTATGTAATATGTATGTATGTAGTCTCAGGCTGGTCTCAAACTCACAGTGATTCTCCTACCTGTGAGTACTGAGATTAAAAGTGTGCACCACAGCCGGGCGTGGTGGCGCACGCCTTTAATCCCAGCACTTGGGAGGCAGAGGTAGGAGGATCACCATGAGTTCGAGGCCACCCTGAGACTACATAGCTAATTCCAGGTCAGCCTGGACCACAGTGAGACCCTACCTTAAAAAAGCCTGCACCACCACGCCCGGCCTTTCTTTTTTGAGGTAGGATTTCACTCTAGTCCAGGCTTACCTGGAATTCACTATGAAGTCTCAGGGTGGCCTCTGGGATTAAAGGCATGCACTACCACGCCTGGCTTTTAAATTTCTTTGGCTGGCTCAGAGAGTTCGTTTCCACATCCACTGCTTGTGGACGCTTTGGCAGCTTTTAAAAAGCAGGAGAAGCCCGGCGTGGTGGCGCACGCCTTTAATCCCAACACATGTGACCACATGAAATTCCAGCAGCTCTACTTTTCTGAGCTGGTGAAGTTTGGTGGGACAGCAGACAGTAGCAGAGGAACACCCCATATTGTTGACTGTGAAACGTATTTTGCCTGTATAGTTTGTTCTGAGTGGAGTAGGAGAGGGAGCCGGTGGGATTTGCCCAGCCTTTACACACCGGCCTTCCTCTTGTGCTTTGGTGGCAGCAGGAGCGCGGCTAGACCGTGAGGATGCTGCGGCGGCGGAGGCCCCGCCAGCCTTCGGCCCGCCCCGCCTCCCGTGGCCAGGCCACGCCCTCTGGAGCTCCTCCCACACCGCGCGGCCTGGAGAGGTCGGCTTTGACCCAGTTCACCTGAGCCCCGCCGAGGACATGGTGACGGGGTCACGGGGAGCCACCGGGCAAGACCACAGCCTTCATGCAGATCGAGGAGCAGATCCGGCCCAGCGCGCGCGAGCCCTTGCGATCCCAGACGAGGCCCAGGTGCGTCTGGTGAGGAGGGGACCGGGACAGGGAGGCGCGGGGCTGGGTGGCCGTGTCGCTCGCGCACCAGCAGTGCGGCTCGTGCTGCGGGCCAGGACTGGGATCGTTCGTGGGGGGGTGCGGGCGGACGGTGGGGTGCAGAGGCGGGGCGGGGGGTGAGGCCGGCAGATGGCGCCAGCGAGCCCACCCGCCCCAGCGCCGCGCCGCGCCGGAGATGAGCTCAGCGGCCGCGCAGCCCCGCGGACGCGCCCGCGCACCTCGCCCGCTGGAACCCACCCGCGCGCCGGCCCGGCAGGTGGGTCCCGGTCCTCTCGCCTCTCCCGCCAGAGACACGCGCCGCGGGAGTGAGAGGTCGGGAGACGCCGAGTCTAGAGAGGGCACTCCGGCAGCAACCACCTCTTAGGACACCCATCCCGCTGCCAACTTTTTTTTTTTTTTTTTTTTTTTTTTTTTTTTTGAGGTAGGGTCTTGCTGTAGCCCAGGCTGACCTGGAATTCACTCTGTAGTCTCAGGGTGGCCTCGAACTCTCGGCGATCCTCCTACCTCCGCCTCCCGAGAGCTGGGATTAAAGGCGTGCGCCACCACGCCCGGCTTCAATGCCTACTTTTAAGAGGAAAGATCCTGCCTGCTCAGTGGATGCGGCTGGGTTTTGGCCACTCGGGAGGCCAGTTTAACCAGTCGGTCCCGAGCGGAAGCTAGCTCGGGACGCTGGGAATTGAGCCTCGGAGTGGACCCACGCAGGCTAGCTTTAGCCTGCAGGGGCGGGTTTTGCGGACTGAGAAGGACTTTGGCTAAAGCCGAGGGCGAGGGTAGGGAACAGGGGTTTGGATCCCTGCGGATATGGAAGCAGCTTGGAGCCTTCAACCTTGTCACTCACTTAGAATGGAGCTGAGCCAGCAGTTTGCAGACTGGTTTATATGGGCAAGTCTGACATCCACACCCCGCCCCCCTCCCCCAGTTCAGCGTATCCTCTCCCTATCGACCTGGATGTTGACTAATAATAACTTGGGTCCTGCTGGGACTGTAGGATGAATTCACCCTTCATCTCTCCTGATGAGTAATCCCACAAGCCTGGGGTTTCCTAAGCTGAGCCGCAGGTGCCTGGTTGGTGCTGTCTGTACTGGAAGCCAAGCTTGGTAGGTTCTCAAGCTTATTACTGAATGCCATTGACAGCCCAGTTGTACCCATCCCGAGCCATGGCTGGAGGCAGGAATGGGAACCCGGAGCTGCGTGCACCACACCTGAGGCCTCTCCCCTCCTGTCTTCTCAGGTGCTGTCTTTAGCCCAGTGAAGAGCTGCTGGGTCTGGACAGTCATGGGGGAGGCCAGCAGGGAGGAGTATAAAATCCAGTCTTTTGATGCAGACACCCAACACCTGCTGAAGACAGCACTCAAAGGTGAGCATGGAAACCCTCTGACAGGGCAGAAGAGGAGCTGAGCTCTGGAGCCAGGGAATGCCCATCTGTCCTTTGACCTGCTGAGAGTAGGACTCACCACTTACCAATAGATCCGAAAAACAAGCTACACTTAGGCCAGTATTAAGAGGATGAGTCACAGCCATCTAGAAGTATCCATGACAGAGAAGTTTTGCCCTGGAAGCCCTTGCACTTGGCTTTGTTTCTGTGTTGCTACTCCAGCTCTATTGAATGTGTGGAACTGCCCGATTTGAGAGAGGATGGAGAATCGCCTCTGCAGAGGAGATATGTAATGGCCTGGGCCCCGTGCCTTTCTGCTCTAACCCTTTCCGGACAGAAGTTTGACCTGGCTAACAATTAGCAATGCCCATCAAGTGCCAAGCTAAGCCTGTGGGGGTGGCTCTGCACAGCCGCTCATGTTGGGGACCTCTGTGTTATGAAAGCACCTAGAGCTGGGATTGGCAATGCAAACCTGTAATCCCGGCACTTGAGAGGCTGAGGCAAGAAGAGCACCACAAGTTTAAGGCTAGCCTGGTCTACGCAGTGAATTAATTCCAGGCCAGCCAGGGCTACAAAGAAAGAACCCAGGGCTGGAGAGTTGGCTTAGTGGTTAAGGCATTTGCCTGCAAAGCCAAAGAACTCAGGTTTGATTCCCCAGTACCCACATAAGCCAGATGCACAAGGTGGCACCTGCATCTGGAGTTTGTTTGCAGCGGCTGGAGGCTCTAGAGCACACATTCTCTCTCTTCCTTTCTCAAAAACAAAACAAAACAAAAAACCCCACAAAACTTAAAAACACTGGACATGGTAGTGCACACCTTTAATCCCAGCACTCGGGAGACAGAGGTAGGAGGATCACTGTGAGTTCAAGGCCACCCTGAATTCCAGGTCAGCCTGGGCTACAGCAAAACTCTACCTCGAAAAATTACAAAAAAAAAAACTTTAAAAAATTAGCCAGATGTAGTGGTGTACGCCTTTAATCCCAGCACTTGGGAGGTGAAGATAGGAAGATTGCTGTCAGTTTGATGCCACCCTGAGACAATATAGGGATTTCCAATTTCCAGGTCAGCCTGGGCTAGAGACAGGCCCTACCTAAAAAAAAAAAAAAAAAGCCAGCCATGGTGGTGCATACCTTTTATTCCCAGTACTTGGGAGGTAGGTGGATCGCCATGAGTTCAGGGCCACCCTGATATCACATAGTGAATTCCAGGTCAGCCTGGGTTAGAGTGAGACCCTACCTTGAAAAACCAAAAAATAAAATAAAACCAAGAAAAAGTTTTTTTTTGCAAGCAGAGATATAGAATGGGCACAGGCACGCCAGGGCCACTTGCCACTGCAAACAATCAAACTCCACACATACTGACCACTTTGTTCACCTAGTACTATGGGTACTGGGGGAAATCAAACCATGAGGCTTTTCAAGGAAGTGCCTTTATCTGCTGAGCCATTTCTCCAGCCCCAACCAACCTTTGTGAAATTGTTGTGTGCACTCCACAATCCAGTGCCAAGGAAGATGTGTGTCCTAAAAACTACATTTACACTTTAGTGTCTTCTAGTCACTGCCACCTCTGTATGTTTTTCTGTTCATATAAAATAATTTTTTTTTAGTTTTTTATTTTTCAAGGTAGGGTCTTGCTTTAGCCCAGGGTGACCTGGGAATTCACTATGAAGTTTCAGAGTGGCCTTGAACTCACAGTGATCCTCATACCTCAGCCTCCTGAGTGCTGGGCTTAAAGGTGTGTGCCACCATGTCCAGTTGTTTATCTCTTTTTCAAAAAGAAATTTTATTTTTTTTTTTTTTTGGCGTTTTGAGGTAGGATCTCACTCTAGCTCAGGCTGACCTGGAATTCACTATGTAGTCTCAGGGTGGCCCTGAACTCACAGCAATCCTCCTACCTCTGCCTCCCAAGTGCTGGGATTAAAGGTGTGCGCCACCATGCCCAGCTCTCAAAAAGAAATTTTATTTGAGAGAGAAAGGCACGTAGAAAGAGTGAGAGAGAGGGAATGAATATGGGCACATCAGAGCCTTTAGCCACTGGAAACAAACTCCAGATGCATGCGCTTCCTTGTGCATCTGGCTTTAAGTGGGTACTGAGGAATCGAACCTGGGGTCCTTTGGCTTTGCTGCAAGCGCCTTAACTGTTAAGCCATCTCTCCAGCCGTTTTTCATTTTTTTTTTTTTTCTCGAGGTAGGGTCTCACTCTAGCTCAGGCTGACCTGGAATTCACTATGTAGTCTCAGGGTGGCCTCGAACTCAGGGCGGTCCTCCTACCTCTGCCTCCCGAGGTATTTGCCAGGCATGGTGGCGCACGCCTTTACTCCCAGCACTCGGGAGGCAGAGGTAGGAGGATCACCATGAGTTCAAGGCCACCCTGAGACTACATAGTGAATTCCAGGTCAGCCTGGGTCAGAGAGACCCTACCTAGAAAAATAAAATAAAATTCATTTGTGTGTGGTACGTGTGTGTCTAAACATGTCAGCGTCTCATATCATTGCAAAAGAATGTTCATTTGGCTTTATATGGGCGGTGAGAATGGAACCCAGATCAGCAGTCTTTACAAGTAGGCATCTTTCATGGCTGAGCCACTTGCTCAGCCCACCACCATGCTTTTATTTCATTTTTTAATATGTTTTATTTTTATTTTATTTGATGAAGGGAGAGAGAGAGAGAGACAATGGGCGTGCCAGAGCCTTCAGCCACTGCAAATGAACTCCAGATGCATGCGCCACCTTGTGCATCTGGTTAACGTGGGTCTTGTGGAATCAAACCTGGGTCCTTTGGCTTTGCAAGCAAGCACTGTAACCATTAAGCCATCCCTCCAGCTCTATCACACCTTTTCTTGTGGTGCTAGGAATCCAACCTAGGGTGTTACATGTGACAGGCAAGTGCTTGACCATATACCCTCAGCTTCTTCATCTTTTATTTGTTTTTTTTTTTGGGGGGGGGGTTTGCAAGGTAGGGTTTCACTCTGGTCCAGACTGACCTGGAATTCACTATGTAGTCTCAGGGTGGCCTCGAACTCTTGGCAATCCTCCTACCTCTGCCTCCCGAGTGCTGGGATTAAAGGCATGCGCCACCACACCCGGCTTTATTTGTATTTTTTAAAATATATTTTATTTGAAAGAAAGAGAGAGAATGGCCACTCCAGGGCATCCAGAGAGAGTTGAACCAAGATCCTTTGGCTTTGCAGGCAAATGCCTTAACCGCTAAGCCATCTCTCCAGCCCTTTTTGAATTTTTTGATGTAGGGTCTCACTCTGGCCTAGGCTGACCTGTAATTCATTCTGTAATTTCACCTTTTTTTAATTTTTGAGACAGGGTCTTATTCTATAGCCCAACTTGCTATGTAGGTCAGGTTGTCTTCAAACTTAGTGACCCTGCCTCTGCCTTTCAAGTGCCAGGATTAGACATGCCCAGCATCCCCGGCTCCCTTCATCCCGTAAGTGTCTGATGGGAATGCTCCACTACAGAAACAGGTAGAGGTAGATGTGGTAAGCAGGCAGCTGTAGACTCCACTCCTGTCTCTACCCTAGATCCAGGTGCTGTGGACTTGGAGAAAGTGGCCAATGTGATTGTGGACCATTCTCTGCAGGACTGTGTGTTCAGCAAGGAAGCAGGACGCATGTGCTACGCCATCATCCAGGTTGGGGGGCTGGCAGAGGAGGAGAGGGAGCTGCTTGAGGAAAGCACTCAGGAGTGGGTGCAGGTTGGCAAGCAGGACAGAAATGCACAGGGTCTTACTTCAAGGACAGGGACAGGCTAGGATGGGTGGAGTGGCCACAGCACTACTCTCCTGCCCCTTACCACCATCTCACTGGCTCACAGGCAGAGAGCAAACAAGCAGGCCAGAATCTCTTCCGGCGTGGACTCCTCAACCGGCTGCAGCAGGAGTACCAGGCCCGGGAGCAGCTGCGAGCGCGCTCCCTGCAGGGCTGGGTCTGCTATGTCACCTTTATCTGCAACATCTTTGACTACCTAAGGGTGAGGCCTGGGCAGCCACCCTGTGACAAAGATGGCCTATCTCCCAAGGCCCAGGTTGAACTGCAACCCATAACTACTAATGCTGCCGCTCTGGCCTGTGTCGTCCTCCCCACAGGTGAACAATATGCCCATGATGGCTCTAGTGAACCCCGTCTATGACTGTCTCTTCCGGTTGGCCCAGCCTGACAGTCTGAGCCAGGAAGAGGAGGTGAGTGGTGTTTTGGGGCTGATGGTGTGTGTGTGGGGCGGGGGGACAAGCTGGCTCCACTCAGACAGCCTCATCTGTGGCTACCTTGGAAGGCATTGCTTCTCAATGGGAACCTGGTACTGGCACTTGAGGTTTGTACCAATTACAAGTTGCTGAGTCTGGAACTGATCCAGAACACAGAGCAGCCAAGGCCAACTAGCTGAGCAGCTTCTTTCCCAGTAGGAAAGCCAGGCTGTGATAGGAATGTGGAAAGCCATGGCCAGCTGTGGCCACAGATGGCCCAAAAGCCAACGCTGGGTTAGGCAGAGATGTGGGGTCAGGGGCTGGGGCGATGGCTCAGTGGAAAAAGTGCTTGCTACCCAAGTGTGAGGTCCTGAGTTCAGATCCCTAGAACCCATGTGAATCCAGCCTATACCACTAGAGTCTGTAACCCTAGTGCCTAAGGCAAGAGGGAGGCAGCAGGTGACTCTGTCTGGACCAGCCTGACTGTAAATGTTAGTGAATGAGAGATCTCAGCTCAAATGAAGTGGAAGGTGAGATCACCCAAAAGTAGTCCCCTGTCGTCCCCCCCCCCCCACACCTGGCACAAGCACGTCTGCATTCACACATCATACACACCAGATGGTATCAGGACGAAACAAGAATGAGCAGTGTAGGGGCTGGAGAGATGGCTTAGCGGTTAAGACATTTGACTACAAAGCCAAAGGATCCTGGTTCGATTCTCCAGGACCCACGTAAGCCAGATGCACACATACATCTGGCACACTCATTCTCTCCCTCCTTCTTTCTCTCTGCCTCTTTCTCTCAAATAAATAAATAAATAAATAAATAAATAAAAAATAATATTAAAAAAAAAAAAAGAATGAGCAGTGTAAAGGGCAAAGCAGGGGCCTGGCACTGAGCAGGCACAGTGACTCACATGTGCTAAGCTGACAAGGGTCTTCCCACTGCCCCTGCAGGTGGACTGCCTGGTGCTGCAGCTGCACCGAGTCGGGGAGCAGCTGGAGAAGATGAACGGGCAGCGCATGGATGAGCTCTTTGTGCTCATCCGGGATGGCTTCCTGCTCCCTGCAGGTCTCAGCTCCCTGGCCCAGCTGCTGTTGCTGGAGATCATTGAGTTCCGGGCAGCCGGCTGGAAGACCACCCCTGCTGCCCACAAGTACTACTACAGTGAGGTTTCTGACTAGGCTCAGATCCATACTTACTCATGGTAGCACCAGCCTTTCTGGGACCTTCCTTCCAAGCTGGCACCAGAGTCCTGCCTTTCTCAAAGTCCCTTCTAGCATTTTTCACCAGCTGTGGTCCTACCCTGCTCCCTACTCCCACTCAGGAATTGGGGAGAAACCAAAAAGGCTCCTACCTAAGACTGTCTCCTGACATCCTATCAGCCTCTTCCTTCACCACCTTCCTCCTGGGCCGGAAGAAAGAAGGTCAGCACTCCTAACCACTGAACTGTGTAACCACTGGTATGACACTACCTTGGTGCCTTGGTCTTCCCATCTATAAAATGGGAACGTCAAAGGGCAAGATGCAGAGCACAAGTCACAACACAGAAGTAGTTTTGTACATTTTGTACAAGAAGCACTGTACTTCCTGCAGTCAGTTTAATGAATATGATTCACCAGGTTAAGGATTTTCTAATAAACCTTTTTGGAAACTAATACTACTTCCTTTCCTAGCATCCAAAAACTACCTCAGGCTGAGGGACGAGAAGACCAAGTTTCTTGGTAGAAATCTCCAAGGAGATATGCTCCCCCTTTGTAAGGAGGAGGTGCAGGGAAACCGTGTCCAGTCCAGAAGAAAGGAGGGTTCAAGTCCTAACTTACAGGCGCTTCTCAGTGGGGCAGCAGCTCAAATGGTGTACCACGGCAGGACACTCTAGGCTCCTCAGAACCTCTCCTCTCCTGCTACCACCAGCGGTAGTGCGCCAGGGCTCTGTTGGCCTCGGCCATCTTGTGCATATCGTGCTTCCTCTTGATCACAGGGCCCTTGTTTGCAAAAGCCTCCAGCAGCTCGTGTGACAGCTTCTCTGGCATTAGTGTCCGCCGAGGCTTATTCTCTCGGCACTCCTTGATCATCCACTTCATGGCTAGGAAGCGGCGACGTCGGTCAGATAAGGGCACAGGGACCTGGGTGAGGGGACAGGATACAGGTGAGCTGGTCCAAGGGCCCTGGGCCTCCCTGAGCTCTAAGGACTGTCCATGTACATACTCTGGATCGGCCTGCTTATGGCTTCTGCGGAGTGGCTTGTCTCTTCACTGACCACTCAGCCTTGGGCACTGGCTTAGCAAACACTCATTAGGCACTGGCCTCTCTCCCTCTTAAAGGGAAGCTTTGTATCAATTGGAACAAGTCCTGTCAACTGAGGCAGTATCACCACCTCAGACCAAGATTGCCTAAAAACTTAATCCCAGCACTCGGGAGGCAGAGGTAGGAGGATCGATGAGAGTTCGAGGCTACCCTGAGACTACATAGTTAATTCCAGGTCAGCCTGGACCAGAGTGAGACCCTACCTCGAAAAAAACCAAAAAAAAAAAAAAAAAAAGATTGCCTAAAAACATGACCCTCTGTAAGAGGAGCACCTGCCAGGCCCTTATTGTGTGCCAGGTACTACGTCAGACACTAAAGATATAAGCAGTGGGGCTGGAGAAATGGCTTAGTGGTTAAGGTGCTTGTCTGCAAAGCCAAAGGACCCAGGTTGGATTCCAGGTATCTGGAGTTTGTTTGCAGTGGCTGGAGGCCCTGGCATGCCCATTCTTTCTATCTGCCTCTTTCTCGAATAGATAGATAGATAAAGGCTAGAATGAGACCCTGCTCAGAAAACCTACTTAGGACTATGCTATGACCGGGACGCCTAGTCCAGTTCCACAGCGACTGTCACTATTCTAGACACTGACATATAAACGTCCCAGGGAAATAGGAGTGGAAGAATCCCAAGATGACATACAGTCCCTTACTGTCAATTTATAGTTTAAGACACACATGGGGGCTGGAAAGATGGCATAGAGATTAAGGTGCTTGCCTGCGAACCCAGGTTCCACTCCCCAGAACCCACACATTCTCTATCTGCCTCTTTGTGTCTCTCTCGAATAAATAAAAACAATTTTAAAAATGTGGTACATGCATATGGTAATTGTATCCAGGGTCAAGAGACCCTGACACACCCACACACACAAATAAGACACACACAAGATTGGACAGAAGGAAAGGGAATGAGTTTTCTGGAAGATACTTTTCACCTGCCTGATTCTGTGTTCCCAGTCTCCAGACAGCTTTTAACCTTTGCCCAGCTCTGCACACTCCCTCCCATCTTTTTTCATTTGTGGGCAAACCTGCTTTCTTGCCCACTCACCTGGTAGAAGTGGCCCCCTTTAAGGATAGGTACCAGCCCAATCACAGGCTCACAGTTTTTCAGTGCCTGGTGGAAGATGGTATAGGGGTTGCGTTCAATGGTTGCTTGTTCCTCTGCAGAAGCAGCATGGTACTTCTCAAACTGTTTCCTTTTCACAGCTTCCAGGGTCTGCAAAGGGAGACAGGACCAGGCTGCTCAAGTTTCTCAAACAGTTTAGGCAGGGACTGGGGAGATGGCTCTGCAACTAAAAGCACTTGATTGCAAAGCCTGCAGATTTGATTCCCAAATACCCATGTGAAACCAGTGGTACATGTATGTGGAGTTTGTTTACAGTGGCAAGAGGCTCTGGTACACAGATTTTTTTTTCTCTCAAAATTAAAAAATTCTGGGCCAGTCATGTTGGCACACACTTTTAATCCCGGCACTTGGGAGGCGGAGGTAGGACTGCCATGAGTTCGAGGCCACCTTGAGACTCCATAATGAATTCCAGGTCAGCCTGGGCTAGAGTGAAACCCTACCTCAAAAAAACAAAACAAAAAAAAAGTTGGAGCTGCAGAGATGGCTCAGTGGTTAAGGCACTTGCCTGCAAAGCCTAGTGAGACGGGTTCAATTTCCCAGTACCTGCATAAAAATGCACGGTAGTGCTTGCATCTGGAGTTTTTTGTTTGTTTGTTTGTTTTTTGTTTTTCAAGGTAGGGTCTCACTCTAGCCCAGGCTGACCTGAAATTCACTATGTAGTCTCAGGGTGGCCTTGAATTCATGGCGATTCTCCTACCTATGCCTCCCAAGTGCTGGGATTAAAGGAGTGTGCCACCATGCTCAGTTTTTTGTTTTGTTTTTTTTTTTAACTATCCTTTAATTTTTTTTTTTCCCATGGTAGGGTCTCACTCTATCTCAGGCTGACCTAGAATTCACTATGTAGTCTCAGGGTGGCCTCGAACTCACAGCGTTCCTCCTACCTCTGCCTCCCGAGTACTGGGATAAAAGGTGTGCGCCACCACCCCTAGCTTAATTTTTTTTTTTTTTAACATTGTTTTCTGCATGGGTTGTCTTCTCAGTCATTGTCCAGGGGACTCTGAGAAGACACGGTGACATGCAGGAGCTAACTCAAAGGCTCAGCTTCAACTCCAACGTTGTGGAAAGGGACTGAACATGATGGGCCAGAGCCCTGTGCTTCCTATGCTACCAGGACAAGGGAAGTAAATGTGAATGACATGTAGATGAATCCACTCCGTACCTTTGAAACTAAACTGAAAGTACCCAGCACAGTAAAAGGCCTGGCGAAAAGGAAGACAAGGGAGGAACCATTTACCTGTGCCATGAGGGACCTGGCCAGCACTTTGTTTCCTCCTTTCATCATCATGTTGGTAAATTTACTTCAAAGACAAGAAACGACAGGTTTAGCTTTCCAAGGCTGTATTACCAGAAACCCTCCCCGGGGCCAGTCCCAAGCCCATAAAATAAGCGTTTCCATCTGACCTGATCACTGGGTCTGCAAACACAGAGCATGTTTTCGTCGCTGGCGCGGCTTTGATGAGCTGGGTTTTCCTGCGCTCCTGGTCATATTTCTCCTCTTCCGTGAGCTCCGCAGCAGGCTTGCGGCAATGGCCTTTGTCAATCAACGGGTCCCTGAACTCAGGACTATAGCGGCTCCACCTCACCTGGGTTAGCCTGGCAGAGTGGGAGACGAAGGCGGTGAACAAACGCCCTGACTTAACAATGGACATGCTGGCCAGCAAGCTGACGCCGGGGAGCAGCTGAGACCGAACCACAGTGATTTGGGCTCTGGTCCCCGAAGAGGTAGCAGGACCTCCTCCAGAACGATCCACGAAACCTTCCTACAGGTAGCTCGGTTCCCGAGGGGTTCTCCTCCCACCGTCGCCCAGGCCATTCCACGTCCGAGTGGACCCTTAGATCCAGCCGACCTGCTGTCAAGGCCAGGAGCAGTCACGAAGCCTTCGGGCCGGCGCAAGGTCACGCTGCCACTGAGGACTTGAACCCAGCTACCTGGGGACTGTGCTTGCTCTCCTTCCAGGACCCCGGACGGCCTGCCCGTGGCTCCTTCCCTCCCCCACGCAGGTCCTTCAGTGAAAGCACAAGCGGCGATCCCCGCTATCCGCGCCGCTCACCCCGGAAGCCTCCAGACCGCACGCTCCACCGCCAAGACCAGGTCCGAGCAGCGCCGCGCAGCTTGCAGTGCGCGCGCAGCCATCTTGGCCGGCTGCGAGGACCCCCACCGCCACCGCCGCCGCCGCCGCAGGGCTGTCCTCAGCGCGCCTGAACGGGTGACGCGCTACAGGTTGAACGCTCCACCCGGTCTGAAATCTGCATTTCACTCCATGGAAAACACCGGGCGTTAGAGTTACACACCGAGGTCCAAAGGAAAACGCTCATCTACCCACGCTCCACCGCAGTCTGGCGCGACCCTCAAAGGGCAGGCAGCGCTTGACTTTCTCGGCGCCGTCTTCCCCCTCCCCCATGCAGGCCCCGCCCCCAAGCAGCTGGTGCAGAATCTCGCGAGGTTTAAAGCCGCGGGGCTGGACCGGGCAGCTGCAATATGGCGGAGACGGAAGGGGAGAGCCTGGAGTCCTGGCTGAGTGAGTAGCCGTGACACCTTCTGTCTGCCCTCCAACCGCAGAGCCACTTTTCTCCTCCCCCACCCCACCCCACATGTCCCCTCCCCCGGTCCCCGCAGCCTGCAAATCCGTGCGTGGACTCGGCCCCGCCGCGAGCATTCCCGCGTTCACGCCCCTTGGCTGGCCAGGGCCCTTGGCTGCGGCGCGTCCTCCCGCTCCCGCTCCGGGTCCCGCGCGCCGCGGCTGCAGCTCGAGGTCTTGCAGGCCCGGGGAAAGCGACAGCCGGCTTCTCCTGGCCGACGGGCGTCGGGGACGTTGTGGTGGGGCTGCTCCCGACTCTGCCCGGGGATCGTGAGCCGGGGACAAGCTCTGGATCTAAGCTGTAGCTCCCGGGGGTGGTGGATGCTGGAGATCCCCAGACTCAGAACGACCTGGCGCTTTGGAAATTGTGAGCGTTGGGATTCGGGCAGAATGCTTGAAGTGAAGACATTTTTTTTTCCCCTAGAGCGGTGATAAATTAGGGGGCTGGGAAGAGGGCTTTCGGCGAAGAAAGTGCCTGTCAAAGAGCGGCGGTGCTGAGTAGAGTACAGCAGTGGCTTAATTGATGTTGGGGGACCACCCTGCCATATTAACGAAGTAAAGCTGTAACTGTAGCGGTGTGTTGCTAAGTTTCACATTGCTGTGAGGGAATAAGGGTTAACTTTAGCAGGCAGTTAACACGGCCAGTAAAGGGTTAATAGCATTGGTTAATGAAGGTTTATGAAGGGGTTAATGAATTAACTTTAATCCTCTATGTGTAGAAAGGAATAGAACAGGATAAGTCAGGTTAGATGCCTAGATAACGTCTCTTGCTGAATAGAGGCTTCACTTCTTGGATGTGATAGCTGTTGCTTTTCAGTTGCCTGCGTGACCTGTCTTAAGAAAATACCTTTGGGGCTGGAGAGATGGCTTAGCGGTTAAGGTGTGTGCCTGCAAAGCCAAAGGACCCAGGTTCGGTTCCCCAGGACCCACATTAGCCAGATGCACAAGGGGCCCCACATGTCTGGAGTTCATTTGCAGTGGCTGGAGGCCTTGGCACGCCCATTCTCTCTATCTCTCCCCCTCCCCTTCTTTCTCTGTCAAATAAATAAATTATTATTTTGTTTTGTTTTTTTGGGATAGGGTCTCACTCTGGCTCAGGCTGACCTGGAATTCACTATGTAGTGTCAGGGTGGCCTCGAACTCTCGGTGATACTCCTACTCTGCTTCCTGAGTGCTGGGAATAAAGGCGTGCATCACCACGCCCAGCTTAATAAATAAATATTTAAAGAAATAAATTACTAAAAAAATACCTTTGAAGAGATTGAATTTGGGCATTAGGGGACCGCATCCCCAGATGGAAGAAAGTAAGATACATTTGCAAAGTCGGCTGTTGCAGACAGGTCACAAAGCTTTCTCTATATATGGAACTATTCTCCAAGGAGCATGAAGTGCTCTTTTACAGACATCCATTAAAGTCATTTACTTGCTGGGCCTGGTGACACAGTCCTGTAGTCCCAGCTACTCTGCGTGCTGAAGTAGGATGATTGAAAGTTTGAGGACTCCAGGCTGGAGAGGTGGCTCAGCTGTTAAAGGTCAGCCTGGACTGGAGGAAGACACTATTTCAAAACAAAACACACACACAAAATTCAGAGAGAGTGAGTATGGACATGCCAAGGACCCTTGTCACTGCAAACAAGCTCCAGATGCATGTTCCCCCTTGGGCACCTACCTTTATGTGTCAGGTTTTTTTTTTTTTTTTTTTTTTTGGAGCGAGAGAGATGAAGACAGATAGAGATGGGTGCGCTAGCCCTTGTGTCACTTTGATATGGTTAAATGTGGGACTTGGAGATTGGAACCAGCATTCTTAGGCTTAGGAGGCAGGTGCCTTAACCACTGAGCCATCTCTCCAGCCCTTGCTTTGCTTTTTTTGTTTGTTTGTTTGTTTTCGTTTTCTCCAGATAGGGTTTCAGTTTAGCCCAGGCTGACCTGAAATTCACTATGTACTCTCAGCTTGACCTCAAACTCACAGGAGGCCTTCTATCTCTGCTTCCCAAGTGCTGGGATTAAAGGCATGCATCACCATGCCTGGCTTGCTTTTTTTTTGTTTTTGTTTTTGTTTTTATTTGAGAAAGAAAGAAGCAGAGAGAGAGTGAATGGGTGCACCAGGGCTTTAAGCCTGTGCAAACGAGCTCTAGACGCATGTGCCACTTTGTGTGTGTATATGGCTTACATGGTTTCTGGGGAATCAAATCTGACAAGGTTTGCAGGCAAGGACGGTAACTGCTAAGATTGCTAAGCCATCTCTCCAGCCCAGCTTTGCTTTTTGGTTTTTTTTATTTTAATTTTTATTTATTAGAGAGTGCCCAGGGCCTCTAGCTGCTACAAATGAACTCCAGATATATGTGCCACCTTATGCATCTGGCTTATGTGGGCTCTGTGGAATTGAACCTGGGTCCTTAGGCTGCACAGGCAAGTGCCTTAACCGCTAAGCCATCTCTTCAGCCCCCAGCTTTGCTTTTTTTGAGAGTCTCATGTAGCCCAGACTGGCCTCAAGCTTGCTGTGAAGCCAAGGCTTGCATTGCACTCATGATCCTCCTGCCTCCACGTCCTAAGTGCTGAGATTACAGGTGTGCACCACCTGCTGAGCCAAGTTTTCTTTTATTCTTAATTTCTGTTCAACCTTCACAGTTCTTATGACTGAATGATAACCCAATGAACCATAGGATCAGCAGTATTTTAGTGAAAGTCCTTGTCATCCCATGGTTTGTTTCAATTACTGCAGTAGCCTCTTCTTATTTATTTTAAAAATACTTTTATTTATTTGCAAGCAGAGAGCGAGAAGAGAGACATTGGGGCACACAAAGTCCTACAACCTGTGCAGATGAACTCCAGATGCATGCACCTCTTTGTGCATCTAGATTCACATGGGTTCTGGGGAATCAAACCAGTGTTGTTAGGCTTTGCAGGCAAACACCTTTGTTTGCCTGTTTCGTTTTTTCTAAGGTAATATCTCATGCCCAGCAAATTATTTACTTATTTGCATACACGTGTTCTAGCCTCTTGCCACTGCAAATGATCACCAGACACTTGCTCCATTTTTTGTATCTGGCTTGAGTAGGTGGCTTGGGAGTTAAATTGAACCGAGGTTGTCAGGCTTTGCAAGAAAACACCTTTAACCTCTGAGCTATCTAACCAGCTTCTTGCCCCCCCCCTTTTTTAAAAAAATATATTTTATTTATTTGAGAGAGAATGGTCATGCCCAGGGCCACCAGCCACTGCAAATGAACTCCAGATGCATGTGCCCCCTTGTGTATCTGGCTAACATGGGTCCTGGGGATCGAACCTTGGTCCTTTGGCTTTGTAGGCAAACACCTTAACTGCTAAGCCATCCCTCCAGCCCCTATTATTATTTTTTTTAAAGGCAGGAGGAAGCCGGGCGTGGTAGCACATGCCTTTAATCCTAGCACTGTGGAGGCAGAGGTAGGATTGCTGAGAGTTTGAGTCCACCCTGAGACTACATAGTGAATACAAGGTCAGGCTGGGATAGAATGAGACCCTAACTTGAAAAACCTAAAAAAAAATAAAGGCAGGAGGGCTGGAGAGATGGCTCAGCAGTTAAGCCGCTTGCCTGCAAAGCCTAACGACCTGGGTTCAATTCCCCATTACCCATGTAAAGACAGATGCAAAAGGTGGCACAGATGTCTAGAGTTCATATGTAGTGGCTAGAGGCCCTGGCATGTCCGATCCCTTCCTCCCTCTCTCTCTCTGTCTCTCTTCTCTCTTTCTTTCTCTCCTCTTTCTCAAATAAATAAAGTATTTTAAAAACTCTTACATATTTAAATAATAATAATGGTGATGGATGGGCATGGTGGTGCATGCCTTTAATCCCAGCACTTGGGCGGCAGGGGTAGGAGGACTGCTGTGAGTTCAAGGCCACCCTGAGACTACATAGTGAATTCAAGTCAGTCTGAGCTAGAGTGAGACCCTACCTTGAAAAACAAAAACAGTAATAATGATGGCTGGTGTGGTGGCTCATGCCTTCAATCCCAGCTGTCAGGAGGCCAAGGTAGGAGGATTGATGTGAGTTCAAGGCCAGCCTGGAACTACAATGTGAGTTTCAGGTCAGCCTGGGCTAAAGTGAGACCATACCTTGGAAAAAAATTTTTTTTATATAATTTCTTCATGTTGGGCGTGGTGGCACATGCCTTTAATCCTAGCACTCGGGAGGCAGAGGTAGGAGGATTGCCATGAGTTTGAGGCCACCCTGAGACTACATAGTGAATTCCAGCTAGAGTGAGACCCTACCTCAGAAAACCGAGACTACATAGTGAATTCCAGGTCATCTTGAGCTAGAGTAAGACCCTACCTCAGAAAACCAAAAAATAATAATAATTTCTTTGTGAGCAGAGAGGGAGTATGGGCATGCCATGACACTTACCACTGCAAATAAACCCAGATGTATGCCCCACTTTGATACTTTGGCTTTCAGTAGGTACCAGGGAATTAAGTTGGGTCATCAGGCTTTGCAAGCAAGTGTCATTAGCCATAGAGCCTTCTCCTCAGGCCGTTTCTATCTTTTTTTTTCCCCCAAGGTGGGGTCTCACTGTAGCTTGGGCTTACCTGGAATTCACTATATATAGTCTCAGTGTGGCCTTGATCCTCCTATCTCTGCTTCTCGAGTGCTGTGATTAAAGGCATGAGCTACGACGCCTGGTCCTTTCTATCTTTTTATCTGTGGCTTTCTCATGCTTGCCCCTGCTTTGGTCAATGTGGTATTCTTTTTTTTTTTTTTTTTTTTTAGTTTTTGAGCTGGGTCTTCCTATAGCCTAGGCTGAACTGGAATTCACTCTCAGGCTGGCCTCAAACTCACAGCAATCCTCCTACCTCTGCCTCCCCAGTGCTGGGATTACAGGCCTGTAACTACCACACTATCTCAAAACAGGCCTTTTTTGTTCATTTCTTTGTTTTTCCCAAGGTAGGGTTTGTCTTTAGCCCAGGCTGACCTGGAGCTCACTCTGCAACCCTATGCTGGCCTCAAACTCATGGAGCTCCTCCTACCCACGACCCATGATTGCTGGGGATTAAAAGCATGCACCACACCTACAACTAAAAACAGGCTTTGAATCATGGAACTATGTATAGAGTAAAGGAAGTCAGTAAGGAGAAGTGATGCATTTGTTTTTAGACTCATTTGTATACCAGATTAACATTTATAAATATATACTGCCTTGTGTGATACACTGAGTAGTTTTTCTCACATGTTGAGCCAGAAAAGCCTGGCTTTCTCAAGGGTGGACCTGTGTCTCATAGCTCATCTGCAGTCCCTCCAGGTCATCATTTTTTGGCATCTGACTGAGACAAGACAACTGACCATGTTTCTCCTTTGGTGTAACACCCGGCTCTGCAGGTGTTGGTCTTGATTTCCTTCCTTCCATCCTATAGTGAGTTTTTTCGTGTCTTTTTTTTTTTTTTGGTTTTTCAAGGTAGGGTTTCACTCTGGTCCAGGCTGACCTGGAATTAACTATGTAGTCTCAGGGTGGCCTTGAACTCTCAGCGATCCTCCTACCTCTGCCTCCCGAGTGCAGGGATTAAAGGTGTGTGCCACCACGCCCGGCTATTTTTTTTTTTTTTAAAGCAGGGTCTCTCTCTAGCACAGGCTGCCCTGAAACTCACTCTGTAGCCAAAGCTAACCTCGAACTCACAGCCTTCCGAGTGCTGGGATTATAAAGGTGTATGCCACCATGTCCAGCTCATCCTATGATCTTGTACCTGCTTATTTCTTGGTCATTGCTACGTGGAACTTGGCTTCCCTGAATTGTCCAAGCTGTGTGGAGATGGTATAGTCACTGCTTCACTGTTTTCACTCCTACAGTTGAAGCTCCCATAAGAGTAAGTTGAGGCTAGTGATGGAATGACGCAAAAATGAAAGCAGGGAATCTAGAGACGTAGAAAATAAGGCTTTCACCAGAGACTCCAAAATAGACAGAAACCGTGAGTCAAACCAGGACCCAGACGGGTGTTTCGGGAAGGCCAGGTCTCCAGAGGAGACTCAAGTGTTGCCTGACCAGGTGAGGGAGAAGGTTGAATGGGTAGAATAGCAAAAGTGTGTGTGCTTCTGAGGGGGCAGTGGGCAGTTGGGAGCTACAGTCACCCATTGTCATTCCCAGCAGTTTCTCCCAGCTCTGATGAGTGACAGGTGTACCTTCTGAGGCTACTAGAGCTATGGCAGACATTAGAGAGTTGAGCTGTTAACTGCATCTCCAACCAAGGCGTGTGTCACGTGCACGTTCACAGTGGAAGGGAGTGCGTGAGGTGCAGGAAAGGCTTCTAGAGGGCGTCTGCAGTGGAAATGAGGTGGGAGAGCTCTGGGAGGGGGCGATGCTGGGAAGAATGTGGTGTTTGATGACTGCCTGTTGTTAGGAGAGGAGTCCACGTGTTACTGTTTTGGAAGACAGTTTTTCTGTTCTGCTTGGTGCAAGTGAATGAGTCTCTTCTACCACAAGGTTTGTGACTCTTCCAATAATAAAAGCATCTTACTTTTGAGTTCTTCAGACGCAGTGGGTACTGGGTATCATGTGAAAGCTTGAAGCATCTCACATGAAGCCAGAGTTAGCAGCAGAGCTATGCTGACACCTGAGAGGATTCAGACCAGTGGTGGACGAGACCTCCGTTTCTCTGGTGATGACTAGGAGGTGGCTGTGGTAATTGGTGCAGCATTACCAACTGTTGCAGTCAGGTTCACATTGCTGGCATAAATCACCGACCAAGGGCAGCTTTTGGGAAAGAAATGGGTTATTTTGGCCTACAGACTCGAGGGGAAGCTTCATGATGGCAGGGGGAAACGATGGCATGAGCAGAGGGTGGACATCACCCCCTGGCCAACATCAGGTGGACAATAGCAACAGGAGAGTGTGCCAAACACTAACAGGCTATAACACCCATAAGCCCACCCCAACAATACTTGTCCTCCAGGAGGCGTTCATTCCCAAATCTCCATCAGCTGAGAACCTGGCAGTCAGAATACCTAAGTTTATGGGGGACACCTGAATCAAACCACCACACTATTTTTCTTTCCTTTATTTTTATTTTTATTTTTATTTTTTTTTTTTTGAGGTAGGGTCTCACTGTAGCCCAGGCTGACCAGGAATTCACTATGTAGTCTCAGGGTGGCTTTGAACTCAGTGATCCTCCTACTTTTACCTCTCCAGTACTGGGATTAAAAGCGTGCTTCACCGTGCCCATCTTAATTTTTTAAATTATTGACAACTTCCATAATTATAGACAATAAACCATGATAATTCCCTCTTTTCCCCTTCATGGCTGCACTCTGCATCATATCCCCTCCCTCTCTCAATCGGTCTCTCATTTTGATGTCAGCATCTTTTCCTCCTATTATGAGGGTCTTGTGTAGGTAGTGCCAGGCACTGTGAGGTCATGGGTATCCATGCCATTTTGTGTCTGGAAGAGTGCATTGTAAGGAGTCCTACCCTTCTTTTGGCTCTTAAATTCTGCCACCTCTTCCACAATGGACCCTGAGCCTTGGAAGGTGTGATAGAAGTGTTTCAGTGTTGAACACTCCTCTGTCGTGTCTCAGTACTATGGTTCCTTTTGAGCCATCCCAGAGGCCACTGCCATCTGAAAACAGAAGCTTCTCTAACCAAAAGTGAGAGTAGTGGGGCTGGAGAGATGTCTTAGCAGTTAAGGTGCATGACTGCAAAGCCTAAGGACCCCAGTTCGATTCTCCAGGTCCCACGTAAGCCAGATGCACGTGGTGGCACATGCGTCTGGAGTTCATTTGGAGTGGCTAGAGACCCTGGCGTGCCCATTCTCTCTCTCCCCCTCTGTCTTAAATAAATAAATAAATAAGAGTAGCATTAACATATGGGTTTGGACATTGAGAAAAATGCTTACTGGGCAGTTTGGTGAGCATAATATATGCATTTAGCCAGACAGCAGCAGGCATTATACCATTAGAGCACATGACTTCCCTTGTCATAAGTTTTCAATATAAAAATATTTTATTTATTTATTTGCAAGCAGAGAGAGAAGAAAAGACAGAATGAGCACACCAGGGCTTCTAGCCGCCGCAAGTGAACACCAGACACAGGTGCCACTTTGTGCATTGGGCTTACATGGGTTCTGGGGACTCAAACCTGGGTCATTAGGCTTTGCAGGCTAGTGCCTTAACCACTGAGCCATCTCTCCAGCCCCATTTTTGGTTTTTCAAGGTAGGGTCATGCTCTAGCTTAGGATAACCTGGAATTTAGTATGTAATCTCAGGCTAGTCTCTAAATGACAGAGATCCTCCTACCTCTGCCTCATGAGTGATGGGATTAAAGGCATGCGCTACTCCAGCCCCCAATTAGTGAGTTTTAAAGTTAAGAAAACATAGCTAGGTGTGTAGCCTGAGCTACAATGTGGGGAAAAAAGAAGAAGACACCCACATTCACTTGAACTCAGTTCAGGATCATGTGATATTATTCTTGCCAGAGGACCTGTCACTACTCAAAGGAAAATGGTTAGTTATGAAATTTATTTATTTATTTTTATTTATTAGAGACACAGAGAGAGAGAAAGAGTGAGAATGGGCATACCAGGGCCTCTAGCCACTGCAAACGAACTCCAGGCACATGTGCTACCATGTGCATCTGGCTTATGTGGGACCTGGACAATCGAACTGGGGTCCTTAGGCTTTGCAGGCATGTGCCTTAACTGCTAAGCCATCTCTCCAGCCCAAAAATGGCTCTTTTAAGAAGATGTGCATCTTGGCATCTTCTGTCCTCTGAGCCAAGAGTACATTCTAGAAGAGGCACACTCAGATCTGAATCAGAGATCAGAACACTTGACCCCTCAACCTGGCCATCCTCTGTAAGCACCAAGTGCTAGGGTAATAGGGAAGCAGGCCAAACCAGATGTTACTGAGCTTTGCATTTAATCAGGGTTCTAAACTCTCCATGACCCTCAGAGCTGGTCTTTGTGCTTGATGCAGGAGGGTGCTGAATACATTCATGGAGATTCTGTCTGTGGCTCTAGGGATAGCGTGCATGTTGGTTGACGTTTTAGTAGAGGCCCAATGAATGTTGCTGGCTTGATGGTTTAGAGTAGTATGTGCAACTTCACAACTGCTTGTAGCATTAAGAAACATTAGTCTTAGCTGGGCATGTGGTGCGCCTTTAATCCCAGCACTCAGGAGGATCATTCAAGGCCACCCTGAAATTACATAGTGAATTCCAGGTCAGCCTAGGCTAGAGTGAGACCCTTTCTTGGAAAAAAGCAAAGGAAAGATTAGTCTTGAGCTGGGGACATACTTCAGTTGGTAGAGTGCTTGCCTGTTGTGGTGGTTTGAATGGATGTTCCCTAATTGGTTAAGGAATTTATTAAAGCTTGTCATTTAGATCTCCAGCTGTGTGGCTAGAGGAGGTGTCACTGGGTGGATCCTAGGGTCCAGCCCTAAGGTGTGGGGGTGGATCTGGAATTCCATCTAAAAGTTATGTGAAGTGCTGGAGCTCTGCCTGGAGTTCCTCAAGTGTGCTTGCTTGTGCTAGTGATATTGGTGGCTTTTCTCTCTGTGTGGACCTGTGAGGGTGGGCCAGCTTCTTCTGTTATTAGGAAACTTCCCCCCAGGATCGGTAAGCTTCAATAAATCCATTCTTCCCATAACTTGTGCCTGGTTTGGAAGTTCATCCCAGCAACTGAGGTTGATGGCTGCACCTATCATGCGCGAATCCCTGGTTTCAGTGCCCAGTACTTCATAAATCAGGCATGGTAGTGTTAGCCTGTAATCCCAGCACTTGGGAAGAGGAGGCAGGAGAATCAGGAGCTCAGGGTCATCTTCAGCTACAATGGTGAGTACTAAGCCAGCCTGGAGCATGAGACCCTCTTGCAAAAAAAAAAAAAAAAAAAGTGCTTGGAATTAAAGGCTGTTCAATTCTCCACTGCCACATAAAGCCAGATGCAGCAGCAAGAGCCCTAACATGCCCCATACTCTGTCTCCCCCTCCCCTCTCAAATAAATAAATAATATGTTTTTTGTAGGAGGATTGCCATGAGTTTGAGGCCACTCCTGAGACTAAGTATAGTGAATTCCAGGTCATCTTGAGCTAGAGTGAGACTCAATTAGAAAATCAAGACTGATAGTGAATTCCAGGTCATCTTGATCAGAAGTGAGACCCTACCAGAAACCAAAAATACTTCACAATAATTTCTTTGTGAGCAGAGAGGAGTATGGAGCATGCCATGACATCTTACTCACTGCAAATAAACCCAGGTGTATGCCCCACTTTGATACTTGGCTTCTTGTGTACCAGACACCTGTTGGGTCATCAGGCTTTGCAAGCAAGTGTCATTAGCCATAGAGCCTCTCAGCTATTTTATCTTTTTTTTTTCCCTGGGGTCTCACTGTAAAGCCCAGCTACCTGGAATTCACTATATAGGTCTCAGTGTGGCCTTGATCCTCCTATCTCTGCTTCTCGAGTGCTGTGATTGAAGGCATGAGCCACACGCCTGGTCCTTTTTCTTACCTTTTTATCGTGGCTTTCTGCTGCCCCCATGGTCAATGTGGCCTTTTTTTTTTTTTTTGCTTGATCTGGGTCTTCCTATAGCCTAGGCTGAACTGGAATTACTCTCAGGCTGGCCTCAAACTCACAGCAATCCTCCTACCTCTGCCTTCCCCAGTGCTGGGATTGCAGCCTGTAACTACTTACACTATCTCAAAACAGGCCTTTGTTCATTTCTTTATTTTTCCCAAGGTAGGGCTTGTCTTTAGCCCAGGCTGACCTGGAGCTCAGCCTCTGCAACCCATGCTGGCCTCAACTCATGGGAGCTCTCCACCCACTGCACCCATGATTGCTGGGGATTAAAAGTACAACGCACACCTCCAGCTAAAAACAGGCTTCTGAATTAAGTGGAACTATGTATAGAGTAAAGGAAGTCAGTAAGGAGAAGTGATGCATTTGGTTTTAGACTGATTTATACCAGATTGGGATGATTATAAATATATACTGCCTTGTTTGATACACTGAGTAGTTTTTTCTCACACGTCATTTTTCAGAAAAGCTCAGCTTCAAGGTGGACTGTGTCCTATAGCTCATCTGCAGTCCCTCCAGGTCACTTAGTCATTTTATCTGACTGAGACAAGACAACTGACCATGCTTCCTTTGGTGTAACAACACTCTTGTTGGTCTGATTTCCTCTTCCATCCTATAGTGAGTTTTTCAGTTTTTTTTTTTTTTAAAGCAGGGTCTCTCTAGCACAGGCTGCCCTGAAAAATCCTACCTGCAGCCAAAGCTAACCAACTCACAGCCTGAAAAGGGGATTATAAAGGTGTGTGCCACCACGCCCAGCTCATTCATGATCTTGTACCTGCTTATTTCTTGGTCATTGCTACATGGAACTTGGCTCTGAATTGTCCAAGCTGTGTGTAGAAGTGTATGTCACTACCACTGTTTACCCTACAGTTGAAGCTCCATGAGAGTAAGTTGAGGCTAGTGATGGCCTGACGCAAAAATGAAAGCAGGAATCTAGAGACGGTAGAAAACAAGGTATTTTCACCAGAGACTCCAAAATAGACAGAAACCATGAGTCAAACAGACTCCAGACGGGTGTTTCTGAAGGCCAGGTCTCCAGAGGAGACTCATGTTGCCTAACTGTGAGGGAGAAGGTTGAATGGGTAGAATAGCAAAAGTGTGTGCTTCTGAGGGGCAGTGGCAGTTGGGGAGCTATAGCCACCCATTGTCATTCCCAGCAGTTTCTCCCAGCTCTGATGAGGACAGGTACTTTCCTGAGCTACTAGAGAGCTATGGCAGACATTAGAGTTGAGCTATTAACTGGATCTCCAACTATATGTGTGTCACGTACACGCTCACAGTGGAAGGGTACGGAGGGTGCAGGAAAGTTTCTAGAGGAGCGTCTGCAGTGGAAATGAGGTGGAGAGCTCTGGGAGGGGGCGATGCTGGGAAGAATGTGGTGTTTGATGACCGCCTGTTGTTAGAGAGGAGTCCACGTGCACTGCTTTGAAGACAGCTTTTGTTCTGTTTGGTGCAAGTGAATGAGTCTTTCCACTACAAGGTTTGTGACTCTTCCAATAATAAAAGCATCTTTCTTCTTTTGGAGTTCTGACGAGGGACTGGGCATCATGTGAAAGCTTGAAGCATCTTACATGAAGCCAGAGTTAGCAGTGCAGAGCTATGCTGACACCTGAGAGGGTTCAGACTAGAGGACCAGGACTCCAGTTTCTGGTGATGACTAGAGGTGGCTTGTGGGGACTGGTGCATTACCAACTGTTGCAGTCAGGTCTACATTGCTGGCATAAATCACCCACCAGCATGCAGCTGGGAAAGAAATGGCTATTTTGGCCAGACTCAGGAAGCTTCATGATGGTAGGAAACATGGGCATGAGCAGAGGGTGGATCACCCCGCCAACATCAGTGGACAATAGGAACAGTAGAGTGCCAAACACTAACAGGCTATAACACCTGATAAGTTTCACCTCAACAATACTTGGTCCTCCAGGAGGCGGCCTATCTCAATCTCCATCAGCTGAGAACCTACAATGAATAATTCAAGTTTATGGGGGACAATCTGAACTGTCCACCACACTATTTTTCTTCCTTATTTTTATTTTATTTTATTTTTTTTTTTTTTTGAGGTAGGGTCTCACTAGCCCAGGCTGACCAGGAATCTACCATGTAGTCTCAGGGTGAAGCTTTGAACTCAGTGATCCTCCTACTTTTATCTCCTCTCCAGTACTAGATTAAAAGCTGCTTCACCGCGCCCATCTTAATTTTTAAATTATTGACAACTTCCATAATTATAGACAATAAACCATGATAATTCTTTCCCTTCATGGCTGCACCTGCATCAAGTATCCTCCTCTCTCAATCAGTTCTCATTTGATGCAGCATCTTTCTCTCCTATTATGAGGGTCTTGTGTAGGTAGTGCCAGGCACTGTGGGAGGTCATGCGGTATCCATGCCATTTGTGTCTGGAAGAGTGCATTGTAAGGAGTCCTAATTTTCTTTGCTCTTAAATTCTGCCACCTCTTCCACAATGGACCCTGAGCCTTGGAAGGTGTGATAGAAGTGTTTCAGTGTTGAACACTCCTCTGTCGTGGTCTCAGTACTATGGTTCCTTTGAGCTAACTTTGAGGCCACTGCCATCTGAAAACAGAAGCTTCTCTAACCAAAAGTGAGAGGGTGGGGGCTGGAGAGATGTCTTAGCAGTTAAGGTGCATGACTGCAGCTTCCAAGGACCCCAGTTCGATTCTCCAGGTCCCATCAGAGCCAGATGCACATGGTGTTGGGCCATGCGCCTGAGTTCATTTGGAGGGAAAGGACCTGGCGTGTCTTATTCTATCTCTCCTCTGTCTTAAATAAATAAATAAATAAGAGCAGCATTAACATATGGGTTTGGACATTGAGAAAAATACATTGACAGTTTGAGAGCATAATATGGGCTTAGCCAGACAGCAGGCATTATACCATTAGAGCACACACTTTGTCAAGTAAGCTTTCAATATAAAAATATTTTATTTATTTATTTGCAAGCAGAGAGAGAAGAAAGACAGAATGAGCACACCAGGCTTTAGCCGCCGTAAGTGAACACCAGACACAGGTGCTACTTTGTGCATTACCATATGGGTTCTGGGGACTCAAACTCAATATTAAGTTTGCAGGCTAGTGCCTTAACCACTGAGCCATCTCTCCAGCCCCATTTTTGGTTTTTCTGCTGTAGGGTCATGCTCTAGCTTAGGATAACCTGGAATTTAGTATGGTCTGTGGCTAGTCTCTAAATGATGAGATCCTCCTACCTCTGCCTCATGAGGATGGGATTAAAGGCATGCGCGACCCAGCCCCCCCCAATTAGTGAGTTTTAAAGTTAAGAAAACATAGCTAGGTGTGTAGCCTGAGCTACAATGTGTGGGGAAAACAGACCCACATTCACTCTGAACTCAGTTCCAGGATCATGTGATATTCCTGCCAGAGGACCTGTCACTACTACAAAGGAAAATGGTTAGTTATGAAATTTATTTATTTATTTTTATTTATTAGAGACACAGAGAGAGAGAAAGAGTGAGAATGTGGCATACCAGGGCCTCTAGCCACTTGCAAACGAACTCCAGACACACATGTGCTACCATGTGCATCTGGCTTATGTGGGACCTGGACAATCGAACTGGGGTCCTAGGGCTTTGCAGGCATGTGCCTTAACTGCTAAGCCATCCTCCAGCCCCAAAATGGCTCTTTTAAGAAGATGTGCATCTTGGCATCTTCTGTCCTCTGAGCCAAGATACATTCTAGAAGAGGCACACCCAGATCTCGAATCAGAGATCAGGAACACCTCCGGCCTCAACCTGGCCATCTCCTCTGTAAGCACCAAGTGCTGGGGTAATAGGAAGCAGGCCAAACCAGATGTTACTGGCTTTGCATTTAATCAGGGTTCTAAACTCTCCATGACCTCAGAGCTGTCTTGTGCTGGCGCAGAGGGTGCTGGAATACATTCATGAGATTCTGTCTGTGGCTCTAGGATAGCATGCATGTTGCTGATTAGTAGAGGCCCAATGAATGTTGCTGGCTTGATGGTTTATAGTATGTGCAACTTCACAACTGCTTGTAGCATTAAGAAACATTAGTCTTAGTTGGGGCATGTAGCACGCCTTAATCCCAGCACTCAGAGGATTATTCACGTCACCCTGAATTACATAGTGAATTCCAGGTCAGCTTTAGGCAGAGGAGACCCTCTGGAAAAAGCAAAGCGAAAGATAATATCTTGGGCTGTGGGACGACTTCAGTTGGTAGAGTGTCAGTCTGTTGGTTTGAATGGATGTTCCCACTGGTTATTAAGGGAATTTATTAAAGCTGTCATTTAGACTTCCAGTTGTGGCTAGAGGAGGTGTCACTGGTGGATCCAGGTCCAGCCCTAAGGTGTGTGGATGGGAATTCATCTAAAGTTATGTGAAGTGCTGAGCTCTGCCTGAGTTCCTCAAGTGTGCTTGCACAAAGTAGTGATATTGGTGGCTTTTCTGTGTGACCTGTGAGGGTGGGCCAGCTTCTTCTGTCATTGTGGTTCCCCCAGGATCAAGCCCAATAAATCCATTCTTCCCATAACTTGTGCCTGGTTTCAAAGTTCATCCCAGCACTGAGGTTGATGGCTGCACCTATCACACTAACTCTGGTTTCAGTGCTCTAGTACTCATAAAACAGGCATGTAGTAGAAAGTAGCCTGTAATCCCAGCACTTGGGAAGAGGAGCAGGAGGAACAGGAGCCCAGGGTCATCTTTCAGCCACAATGGTGAGTACTTGCTGTAGCCTGGAGCAGGAGACCTCTGCAAAAAAAAAAAAAAAAAGTGCTTGGAATTAGCAATGTTCAATTCTCCACTGCTACATAAAGCCAGATGGCAAGAGCCCTAACATGCCCCATACTGTCTCCCCTCCTCTCTCAAATAAATAAATAATATGTTTTTTAAAAATATTTAGTTGGTGCTGGTAAGACGCTTGTCTTCAGCACTGGAGGCAGAGGCAGAGGACGCTGAAGCTTCATTCTTCTCATATAGAGCATACCATGTGTGTGTACAACAGCTGGGAAAATTTTGCACAATATGATGTTTGGAACTCATGTGATATACAATACACACTTTATATTTTATTTGTTGTTTGAGAGGGAATGGAGCTCTGGGGCCTCCAGTCACTTTTCCAAACAACTCCAGATGCATCGCGCCACCTTGGCATCTGGCTTTATGTGGGTGAGAATCAAACCTGGAGTCCTTGGCTTTGCAGCCAGTGCCTTAACCACCATACATCCCTCCAGCCCAAATAATGTTTTTTTTTTTTTTTGGTTGGTTTTAGTAAAGTCTCCTCTGGTCAGGCTGACCTGGAATTAACTATGTAGTCTCGGTGGCCTCGAACTCTCGGCGATCCTCCTACCTCTGCCTCCAGTGCTGCAGGATTAAAGGCGTGCGCCACCCGCCAGGCCACAGTGTTTTATAAGCAGAAATCTCTGTGAGTCATTCTAGATCCACAGTGGCATGCTCAAATATGTATATTATTTTACTAATCCAACACAATGTCCATTTTCTCAGGAAACGAGTCTTGTATCCATAATTTCCTGTATTTGTCGGGTTTACATATTTTGTGAAGGTATTTGTGAATAGTTTAATCACTTATATCTGTCTATCCTTGGATCTTGATCATTCTAAGCACCACAAGGCTTTTTCTTTCCTCTTTCATCCAAAATACTGGGCAGAGAAGACAGGAGTGGCATTTGCTGCCTGGATGAACTATCCATTTATCTCTATGAAACAAGAAATTTGGAAACTTTTGGCACCTAAAATTGTGAAGATAACCTTCTGTTATATCTTTCTTGCCCTTTTTAAAAGTATTTTATTTATTTTTGTTTACTTATTTGAGAGAGAGAGAGAATGGGTGCCAGAGACCCCAGCCAGGTCCATGCTGCATCTGGCTTATGTAGAATTGCTGAGGGAATCGAACCTGGGTCCTTAAGCTTCATAGGCAGTGCCTTAACCACTAATCCATCTCTCAGCCCTGCCTTCTTTTTAAAAATATTTTTATTTGCAAGCAGAGACAGAGAAACGAGAATAGGCCTCGAATTCCTCCAGCCTGCAAATGAACTCTAGATACATATACCACTTGGTGCATCTGGCTTTGTGTAGGTATGAGGAGTCAAACCAGGTCATTGGAAGCAGCAGGCAAGCACTTGCCTTACCTGCTAAACCTGGCTCCAGCCTCCTTTCTTGCCCTTCATAGCAATTACCTTCATTTTTGTTTTGTTCAAGATAAAGCCACCAATCCTTCTAACATCAAAGAGGACTGGGAATACATAATTGGCTTCTGTGACCAGATCAACAAAGAACTTGAAGGGTAAGTCTGGCAGAGAAAAGGGTGTAAAAAAAAAAAGCCAAACTGGCCAGTGTGGGCCAGCCAAGTCCACGATGGGGTAATGGCTATGGTCTTCTTGTCAAGTGAGCCTCAGATCGCTGTCGACTGCTGGCTCACAAGATCAATCTCCTCAGGAATGGGAGGCAGTACAGGCCCTCGCGGTAGGTGTTTGCTCTCAAGTGGGTGCTCATTTAACCAGGCCTTTCCTCCTTGTGCTCACTGGGCCTCAAACCCAAAGGCCAATAGAAGAGTCTTTGATAGATGGTAGGTATATGAAGAACATGTGCTGTCCGCCAGTCTGGCCCTGACCTTGAGTCTCAAAGATCACTGAAAGTGTCATCCTCACCAGCATG
Source organism: Orientallactaga sibirica (assembly GCA_036365145.1). Lineage (NCBI taxonomy): Eukaryota > Metazoa > Chordata > Mammalia > Rodentia > Dipodidae > Orientallactaga > Orientallactaga sibirica. The sequence continues at coordinate 8,367,640 of JAEOAD010000013.1, forward strand.
GCTGCATGGTACTGAGAGGGAAGACCCGAACTACCAAAGATGGGATCCCAGAGTGGGCCTTCAGCCTAACACGCGTCTTCACACTGTAAGTCAGCCCGTAAGAACACGGGGCTAGTACTGTTCTGTAGTTGAAAATAATGCCCCTACCAGTGAGCGTACCTCCCTAAGGGACATGGCCACAGGAAGAGGGCCAGTATTTATTCAGACTAAAAAGAAGTTCTGAGGAATGCCAGAACACTCAAGCACCTTCTGAATCCATGAACCAGAAAGCAGGCATGTTCCAGGAGTTCAGGGTCACGCCCTTCCTGACCCCTCGCCATGTATGGGTCCTGCAGTGTAAGAGATGGTGCTTGGGACCCAGGTGTTCTCCGCTGTCATGATCAGTAGTCAGTGTAGACCTAAAATGGAGATTTTCAAAGGGAGACAGTTCTTTTTGTTTGAGTGGGACAGGGTCTCAGAAGTATCCTGGAGCTGTCTTCAAATTCATTATTGGCAAAGCTGACCTTGAGCTTCTTGTTTTCTGCCTCCACCTCCCAAGTGCTGGGATTACAGACAGAGTGGCACTATATCCCTGACTCAGAGAGCCCAAGTTTTGCTCCACAGGGACATTGCAATTTTTTTTTAAACAGGAGGAGGCAGAGAGTAGGATTACCACCATGAGTTAAGGCCCCTGGCCACTGCAGAGTAATTCAGGTCAGCCTGGGCTACAGTGAGACCCTACGCCGAAAAACCAAAAGCGGCTGGGCTGAAATTCACTCTGTAGTGTCTGGGTAGCCTTGAACCTTGGTGATCCTCCAACCTCTTCACTCCCTAGTGTTGGGATTAGGGTGGGAGCCACCACATGTTGCTTTAAAAATATTTTTTGTTTTGGTTTTTCTGAGGTAGGGTCTCACACTAAACTGAAGGTAATGGGCTGTAAGCAGTATCCCTCCCACTAGGCCCTTTCACCGGGAGGATTTCCTCATGCTGTTGTAGGTACCACGTGGTCTCACAGAGTGCCAGAACCATAAATCATAAAGTGCCTCTCTTCTGTGTGGCTACAGGTCCTGGAGGCGTGTATGAAGAACTGCGGGAGAGATTTCACAATGAAGTAGGAAAGTTCAGTTTTTGAATGAGTTAATCAAAGTTGTCTCTCAAAGGTTAGTTGGTAGCAACTTTCTCCTTCCTAAGACTTTTGTATCCCTTTTTCCCCACTTTTATTCTTTTCTGGATATCGCTTTTATTTATCTATGTTATTGATTGATTTTTTTGGTAAAGGTCTCACTGAGCCCAGGCTGACCTGGAATTCATATGTAGTCTCAAGAGGTGGCCTTGAACTCCTGAGATCCTCCTACCTCTGCCTCCCAAGTGCTGGGATTAAGGCGTGCATCCTGCATACCTGGCTTGCTTTTTTTGTTTTGTTTTGTTTTTATTTGAGAAAGAAAGAAGCAGAGAGAGTGAATGGGTGTGCACCAGGGCTTTAAGCCTGTGCAAGGCGAGCTCCTAGGCATGTGCCACTTTGTGTGTGTATACTGGCTTTGGTTTCTGGGGAATCAAATCTGACAAGGTTGCAGGCAAGGACCGTAACTGCTAAGATTGCTAAACCATCTCTCCAGCCCAGCTTTGCTTTTTGGTTTTTAATTTTAATTTTTATTTATTGAAGTACCCAGGGCCTCTAGCTGCTACTAAATAGACTCCAGATATATGTGCCACCTTATGCATCATGAACATAGATAGAATGAACCTGGGTCCTTAGGCCTTTGGCAGTGCATGCTGTGTAAGCCATCTCTTGACCCCAACTGCTTTTTGAGGTCTCATGTAGCCCAGACTGGCCTCCAAGCTTGCTGTGAAGCCAGGCTTGCATTGCACTCATGATCCTCCTGCTCCGCGTCCTAAGTGCTGATTTCAGGTGTACCACCTGCTAGGCCAAGTTTTCTTTTATTCTCCATTTTGTTTCCAGCACTTCACAGTTCTTATGACAGATAGTAACCCAATAGACCATAGGATCAACAGTATTTTAGTAGAAAGTCCTTGTCATCCACATGTTTATTCAAATTACTGCAGTAGCCTCTTCTTATTTATTTTAAAAATACTTTTATTTATTTGCAAGCAGAGAGAAGAAAGAGACATTGGGGCACACAAAGTCCTACAACCTGTGCAGATGAACTCAGATGCATGCACCTCTTTGTGCATCTAGATTCCCATATGGAGTTCTGGGAATCAAACCAGTGTTGTTAGGCTTTGCAGGCAAACACCTTTGTTTACGCCTGTTTAGTTTTCTAAGGTAATATCTCATGCCCAGCAAATTATTTTGTATTTGCATACGCGTGTTCTAGCCTCTTGCCACTGCAAATGATCACAGACACTTACTCCATTTTTGTATCTCGGCTTGAGTAGGTGGCTTGGAGTTAAAATTGAACCGAGGTTGTCAGGCTTTGCAAGAAAACACCTTCAACCTCTGAGCTATCTAACCAGCTTCTTGCCCCCTTTTTAAAAATATATTTTATTTATTTGAGAGAATTGGTCATGCCCAGGAGACCTGTCACTGCAAATGAACTCCAGATACATAATGCCTTGTGTATCTAGCTTCAGCATAGGTCCTGAGGATCGAACCTTAGTCCTTTGGCTTTGTAGGCAAACACCTTAACTTGCTGTATCCCTCAGCCCCTAATATTTTCAAGGCAGGAGGAGGAAGCCGAGGCGTGGTAGCACATGCCTTTAATCCTAGCAACATGGAGGCAGAGTAGGGATTGCTGAGTTTGAGTCCACCCTGAGACTACACCAGTGGGTACAAAGGTCAGGCTGGGATAGGAATGAGACCCTAACTTGAAGCCTAAGAAAAATAAAGGCGAGAGGGCTGGAGGAGATGGCAGCAGTTAACTCAGCTTGCCTGCAAAGCCTAGCGACCTGGGTTCAATTCCCCATTACCATGTAAAGACAGATGCAAAAGGTGGCACAGATGCCTAGGATTTCATATCAGTGGCTAGAGGCCCTGGCATGTCCAGATCCTTCCTCCTCTCTCTCTCTCTGTCTCTCTCTCTCTCTTTCTTTCTCTCCTCTTTCTCAAATAAATAAAGTATTTTAAAAACTCTTACATATTTAGTGTAATAATGGTAGTGGATAGGCATGGTGGTGCATGCCTTTAATCCCAGCACTTGGGCGGCTTGAGGAGTAGGAGGACTGTGAGTTCAAGGCCACCCTGAGACTACATGGTAATTCAAGTCAGGTGTTACAGGCTAGAGTGAGACCCTGTGAAAAAACAAAAACAGTAATAATGATGGCTGGTGTGGTGTCATGCCTTCAATCCCAGCTGTCAGAGCCAAGGTAGGAGGATTGATGTGAGTTCAAGGCCAGCTCAGGCTATTCTTGAGTTCAGGTCAGCCTGGGCTAAAAGTGAGACCATGCCTTGGAAAAGAAATTTTTTATATAATTTCTTCATGTTGGTGTGGTGGCATGCCTTTAATCCTAGCACTTTCGAAGGCAGAGGTAGGAGGATTGCCATGAGTTTGAGGCCACCCTGAGACTACATAGTGAATTCCAAGCTAGAGTGAGACCTACCTCAAAGCAGAGACTACATAAAGTGAATTCAGGTCATCTTGGCTAAAATGGACCTACCTCAAGGCAAAAAATAATAATAATTTCTTTGTGAGCAGAGGAGGCTATGGGCATGCCATGACACTTACCACTGCAAATAAACCCAGATGTATGCGCTCCTACTTTGATACTTTGCTTTCTGTGTAGGTACCAGGAATTAAGTTGGGTCATCAGGCTTTGTAAGCAAGTGTCATTAGCCATAGAGCCTTCCTCAGCCGCTTCTATCTTTTTTTCTCCCCGTGTGGGGTCTCACTGTAGCTTGGGCCACCTTGAATTCACTATATATAGTCTCAGTGTGGCCTTGATCCTCCTGTATCTCTGCTTCCGAGTGCTGTGGATTAAAGGCAAAGGCAGCACGACGCCTGGTCCTTTCTATCTTTTTATCTGTGGCTTTCTGCATGCTTGCCCCTGCTTGGTCAATGTGGTATTCTTTTTTTTTTTTTTAGTTTTTGAGTCTGGGCCTTCCTATAGCCTGGCTGAACTGGAATTCACTCTCAGGCTGGCCTCAAACTCACAGCAATCCTCCTACCTCTGCCTCCCAGTGCTGGGATTACAGGCCTGTAATCTACCATGCACTATCTCAAAAACAGGCCTTTTTTTTAATACTTTGTTTTTCCCAAGGTAGGGTTTGAAAAGCCCAGGCTGACCTGGAAACTCTGCAATTCCATGCTGGCTCTTACTAATAAGAGCTCCTGGTCCTTTGCTGATTAGTACACAGTAAAGCAGAATTCCTTGTTTCACAAATGTTGGAAACAGTAACAACAAGAAAATTATAGTTATTTGCCAACAATTCGTATTATATCCAACTCCTCTGTGAAGACCTAGTTTATATTTAAAGTGTGGTAGTTTTATGAATAGAATGAATCAGCCATAAAAGAGGATCATGAATAGTCTGAATTTATCCACAACATATGAGACTGAAATCTGCTAGTACAGCAACTCTGCTAGGAAGCAAGTCCTGATACCAATGTATTCAACTCTGATCTTTGTACTTCAGATAAAGGACACTGACCACCACTATTGAAAATGTGATTTCATATAAGACTCAAAAAACAGAAAATTAAAATTTAAACACTAAAAGTAGTATTTCTACCAAAACAGTTTTAACATATGAACTAAAAAAAAAGTGTGTGTGTGTGTGTGTGTGTGTGTGTACACAGACCAATGTACATATACTTTCTCTGAAAAAAACATTTGTAATATTGGAATCTGTTTCACAGACCTGTGTTAAGAGACCACCAAACATTGTATATCTGTAACTTTTCCTAATAATTTACTTCCTGTGTATATTGTGATTAACAAAATTTTCTAAGTTTGAATACACTCGCCAACAACAGCTCTCTGTTGATGACTATGTGATATGCCAGAGTGAGGAAGAGCAGCTTTTCTAAACTTTGAAGTTTCATTGTCTGGGCCTTTGTCACAATCCTTGCCTTTTACCATGTCAGGATGAGCCAAGGAACTATCTGAGCTCAAGGGAAGACTGGCTGGAAGAGCTGAGATGGACTGCCCAGTGACCTCAGAGTTCAGGACAAAACTGACCATTTCTGAGAACTTTATCAAGTACACAGTAGTTACATTCCACTTCCAGAATAAACATCCTGGGGCATCCTTATGCTGGAGCAGCCTCAAGATACTCTCTTATTTTGGTAGCACAATTAAATGTAGTCACTAAATAAGCTGATATGGAATGCAGCCTACTTTATTTAAGTCACAATGTTCCGACATACACATCAACATATCATAAGGGTGATATTTGGTTTGTTTTTTCTAAATCATAAATTTGAGGGAAATGCAAAGACTGTAATAACATAAAAGTAAGTTTTTAGGGTTTTAAAGTTACATTAATTTCCGCCTGAGATTAGTTACTAAATATTCCTCCACTGTACAATGGATATGAGGTTATTTCCAGTGTAAACCCTGAGTACAAGTAAATATATATATGATAAATGCACATTTGAGGATGTACAGATAGGGAAAATCTCTTAAATGGAGTGCAAACTAATTGCATATTTATTTAGTTTCCTTCCAAAACAAAAGAGCAACTTAATGGAAAATTGGGTATCTGAAGCTGTGAGTTGTTTTCATAAAATTGAGTTGTAGATTTCACCTATTTATCCTTGTTGCAGTCAGGTTCACATTGCTGGTAGAAATCACCAGACCAAGAGCAGATTCTGAGAAAAAAAAAAACGTATATTTTGGCTACAGACTCAAGGGAGAAGCTCCATGATGGCAGGGGAAAATGGTGGTATGAGCCAACATCGGATGGACAACAGGAACAGGACAGTGTGCCAAATACTGGCATGGAGAAACTGGCTACACTACCCATAAGCCCGCCCCAACAATGCATTGCCTCCAGGAGGCATTAGTTCCCAAATCTCCATCAGCTGAGAACCTAAGCCCAGGCTGTGAGGAATTCACTTTGTAGTCTAGTTCGTGGCGTTTGAACTCAGTGATCCTCCTACTTTACCTCTCCAGTACTGGGATTAAAAAGCGTGCTTCACCATGCCCATCTTAATTTTTTTTTTTTTTTTTTTTTGTTTTGTTTTTTGTTTTTTCGAGGTAGGGTCTCATCTGTCCAGGCTGACCTGGAATTCATTATGTAGTCTCAGGGTGGCCTTGAACTCTCGGCGATCCTCTACCTCTGCCTCCCCGTGCTGGGATTAAGGCGTGCGCCACCACGGCGGCTTAATTTTTAAATTATTGACAGCTTCCCTAATTACAGCCAATAAGCTGTGATAATTCCCTCCCCCTCCCCCACTTTCCTCTTCACAGCTCCACTCATCATATCCCCTCCCCCTCTCAATCAGTCTCTCTTTTATTTTGATGTCATCATCTTTTCCTCTATTATGAGGTCTTGTGTAGGTAGTGCCAGGCACTGCGAGGTCATGGATATTCAGGCCATTTTTGTCTGGAGGAGCACAGTGTAAGAGTCCTTTGGCTCTTACCTTCTTTCTGCCACCTCTTCCCCAATGGACCCTGAGCCTGGGAAGGTGTGATAGAATGTTTCAGTATCAAACACTCTGTCTGTATGTCTCAGTACTATGGTTCCTTTTGAGCCATCCCAGAGGCCACTGCCATCTGAAAACAGGAAGCTTCTCTAACCAAAAGTGAGAGTAGGGCTGGAGAGATGTCTTAGCAGTTAAGGTGCATGACTGCAAAAACTCCAAGGACCCCAGTTTGATTCTCAGGTCCCACGCAAAGCCAGATGCACGTGGTGGCACATGTCTGGAGTTCATTTGGAGTGAGCTACAAGAGACCTGGCGTGCCCATTCTCTCTCTCCCCCTCTGTCTTAAATAAATAAATAAATAAGAGTAGCATTAACATATGCGGGTTTGACATTGAGAAAATGCTTACTGGGCAGTTTGGTGAGCATAATATATGCATTTAGTCAGACAGCAGCAGGCATTATACCAATAGAGCACATGACTTCCTTGTCATAAGTTTTCAATATAAAATATTTTATTTATTTATTTGCAAGCAGAGAGAGAAGAAAAAAGACAGAATGAGCACACCAGGCTTCTAGCCGCCAAAAGTGAACACTCAGACACAGGTGCCACTTTTGTGCATTGGGCTTACATGGGTTCTGGGGACTCAAACCTGGGTCATTAGGGCTTTGCAGGCTAGTGCCTTAACCACTGAGCCATCTCTCCAGCCCCATTTCTTTGGTTTTTTCAAGGTAGGGTCATGCTCTAGCTTAGGATAACCTGGAATTTAGTATGTAATCTCAGGCTAGTCTCTAATAGACAGAGATCCTCCTACCTCTGCCTCATGAGTGATGGGATTAAAGGCATGCGCATACTCCAGCCCCCAATTAGTGAGTTTCAGTTAAGAAAACATATTAACAAGCTCACCTGAGCTACAATGTGGGAAAAAAGAAGAAGACACCCACATTCATGAACTCAGTTCAGGATCATGTGATATTATTTATTGCCAGAGAGAGATAATGTCAAGATCAAAGAAAATTTGGTTAGTTATGAAATTTATTTGTTATTTTTTTTTATTAGAGACACAGAGAGAAAAGAGTGAATGGGCATCCCAGGCCTCTAGCCACTGCAACGAACTCCAGGCACATGTGCTACCTTTGTAAGCATCTGGCTTATGTGGGATCTGGAGAGTTGAACTGGGGTCCTTAGGCTTTGCAGGCATGTGCCTTAACTGCTAAGTTTTCATCTCTCCAGCCCAAAAATGGCTCTTTTAAGAAGATGTGCATCTTGGCATCTTCTGTCCTCTGAGCCCAATTTTTCATTGATAAAAGGCAATCCAGATCTGAATCAGAGATCAAAACATCTGACCCTCAACCTTTAAACCACTCTGTAAGCACCAAGGCTAGGCCTCAGGGAGGCAGTCCCAAACCAGATCTTCCTCTGTGCTTTGCATTTAATCAGGTTCTAAATCCATGCTTGTCATTTATTAGATTTCCAGCTACCTGCCTGGAGGAGGTGGCATGGTAGGTGGATCCTAGGGTCCAGCCCCTGAGGTGTGTTTTGGGGTGGATCTGAATTCCAGCCTCAGGTATGCAGAGTGCTGGAGCTCTGCCTATGTGTTCCTGGAGTGTGCTCGCTTATGGTGCTGGTGGTGGTATTTCTCTCTGTGTGGACCATCTGTGAATTCAAGAATTTTGAAGATGACAGACAGATGAACGAAAACTACCCTTTAGTCTTCTTAGCATTCCCAGAGGACGTATCATACACCAAAGGGAGGCTAATAAGTCATTGACACATTGAGAGTCCATATCTACCTGGTGATCTTCAGTCATCTTGAATAGGCTCCTCGGACCCCTTTGAGGCTAAGAAGGGTTACTAATAGATGAGTCATCCTGATAATTTACCTCATCAGCAATTCTGGAATGGAACAACAGCCCTATGGGGACTCAGCATTGAAGCAACTGAGGTTTGCTTATTGTTTTTTTTCATTTCTAGAGCAACTCTCTAGCCCTCCTCTTCAAAAACCAGACTACAGATCAATCTTAGTCCTTTAAATCCTCTTTAAAAAGTAATTATAGTGGTTTCAAAGCCTGTTTTGATGGTTTTACTATCTGGTCCCATAGTTAATTCTTTTTCTTCTTCAGAGTTAGACTTTTATGTTAGGTTTTACAATAAATAAAATAAAATATAAAAAATCATAGTTTCAAATTTGATTATAAAAATCTCCCAACTACAGTGATTTTTGGCTTTGCCAAAAGAATATTTGTTCCAAGGCCAGGCCTGGAGATACTAGTCATTCGAGACCAATCTCAGCTGACTGTAAAACTGACCACTGCCTCCTAAACAGCCTAAAAAAAAAAAAAAAAAGAGGTTGTGCATTGCTGGTAAATGTTGACCCTTTGATTCCCAACACAAATACTTTTTGACATTGGCAATGAGGGAAATCCAATGATATTGCTCGCCACAGCACTCCTTTTTTATTTTTATTTTAGGACCCAGAGAAAAGGCTCTTAGTCCTCCCCACCCAATTGAACTCCATGAGCAAATACTCCCAAAATTATAGGTAGACCTTGCACTTGCTAACATTCTTCTATTTAAAAAAAAATGGGATTTTATTTTACATTATTATTTTTTTGCAGGCAAGCACCTTAACCACTAAGCCAGGAGGGGAACCTATTTTAATATATGTATATACTTTTTGTGAGAATCTAAATCCAGAGATGAGCGGCGTCTCAGGAATGGCGTGCCAGTGGCCTCTCAGTCACTTTGCAAACTCCAGATAGCACGCCTGGGAGAGATTAGAGTTTAACTATTTGATTGAACCAGTGTGCCTAAGGGTTAGGTACTTGCTTGCCTTTAACCCCCCAAGTCCAATTCCCAATACCCACACATCGTTTGCATATAGCCCTCTGCTCTAATCACAAATATATCGCTTCTAAAAATGCTCTCTCTCTATCAGTTACTTGGTCTCATTGCTGGGCACTCTGGGAACTGGACCAGATTAGGAAGGAAAAGAGTTATTAAGTTCAATTCAGATAGTACTCCACGTTGTGTCAGATGAAAATATGTAGGAGCAGGCATCCCAAGTTAATTTGCAATGGCTGAAAAGCCTGGCAAGAAAGAGAAATCAGCCTCTTTCTCTCTACAAAACTTCAAGGCTATCTCTCCTCTGGTAAATAAATAATCCCAGCACTAAATGCAGAGGGTAGAAGATCCAGAGTTCAAGGCCAGCCTGAGGACATAAGTGTCCAAACAGCCTGGGCTGGCATTCAACTCTGCGCTTCTCAGGGTAGAAAGGACTCATAGTGATTTAAACCATCTCTATTCAACCGAGGAATGTTTTACCAATGCCTTGGCAAAGAAAAAATATTCTATCTCAACCCAAAATAAATGAGGAAGGAAGAGAGGGGAGGAGGCAAATATAACGGAACATCAGGGGAGTTCCCAAGAAAGGGAGGAACTTCTGCACTATCCCAAATCCATAAAACAATGCTGTAACCCTGAGCTAACAGCTGGCAGAAGCATGGACCATTTGAGCTAAAACTCCAGTGGTGCAACAGACAGCATGGGAGATTCTAGGTTTGAATTTTCACAATCACTAATTCCCTTTGCAGGATGCAAATGCAGAAACATCCGGACAAACAGTCCAGTTTGACTTCTACAACTATTTTAAAAGCTGAAATGCTCAGTAAAAAGAGGCGTAAGTATCCCTCGTCTTTAATCCCAGCAAGGCAGACCCAGGGACCTCCAGTTCCCCGGCCAAGGACTACAAGTAATTCCAGGTCAGCCTGGCCCGGGAATTCTACCATGTTGATGTTTAACCTCAACTCTGATAACTTTTTTTTTTTTGGTTTTGAGGTAGGGTTCACCTGTCCAGCGACCAGAATGCAAATTAGAAGTCTCAGGGTGGCCTCGAACTCTGAAGCAATCCTCCTACTCTGCCTCCGAGTGGGATTAAAGGCGCGCGCTACTACTCGCTTAACTCTGATAACTTTTAGGGGTTTAAGATATTTACCCACTCATAGGGATTCTCAAACATAATTGTCTCATTTAAGAGTGGGTTTAAAACACAATTTGGAACAATTTTAAATACATCCTTTTTAGAGATATAATACCATTTATATATTTACATGTAAGTGTAACAGGAAAAACAACTACTTCCTGTGGAAATGCCTTTTTAAAAAAATCTTATTTATGGTCATGCCCAGGGCCACCAGCCACTGCAAATGAACTCCAGATGCATGTGCCCCCTTGTGTATCCTGGCTAACATGGGTCCTGGGGATCGAACCTTGGTCCTTTGGCTTTGTAGGCAAACACCTTAACTGCTAAGCCATCCCTCCAGCCCCTATTATTATTTTTTTTAAAGGCAGGAGGAAGCCGGGCGTGGTAGCACACGCCTTTAATCCTAGCACTGTGGAGGCAGAGGTAGGATTGCTGAGAGTTTGAGTCCACCCTGAGACTACATAGTGAATACAAGGTCAGGCTGGGATAGAGTGAAACCCTAACTTGAAAAACCTAAATAAAAATAAAGGCAGGAGGGCTGGAGAGATGGCTCAGCAGTTAAGCCGCTTGCCTGCAAAGCCTAACGACCTGGGTTCAATTCCCCATTACCCATGTAAAGACAGATGCAAAAGGTGGCACAGATGTCTAGAGTTCATATGTAGTGGCTAGAGGCCCCTGGCATGTCTCATCCTTCCTCCCTCTCTCTCTCTCTCTCTCTCTCTCTCTTTCTTTCTCTCCTCTTTCTCAAATAAATAAAGTATTTTAAAAACTCTTACATATTTAAATAATAATAATGATGATGGATGGGCATGGTGGTGCATGCCTTTAATCCCAGCACTTGGGCGGCAGGGGTAGGAGGACTGCTGTGAGTTCAAGGCCACCCTGAGACTACATAGTGAATTCCAAGTCAGTCTGAGCTAGAGTGAGACCCTACCTTGAAAAACAAAAACAGTAATAATGATGGCTGGTGTGGTGGCTCATGCCTTCAATCCCAGCTGTCAGGAGGCCAAGGTAGGAGGATTGATGTGAGTTCAAGGCCAGCCTGGAAGTACAATGTGAGTTTCAGGTCAGCCTGGGCTAAAGTGAGACCATACCTTGGAAAAAAAATTTTTTTATATAATTTCTTCATGTTGGGCGTGGTGGCGCATGCCTTTAATCCTAGCACTCAGGAGGCAGAGGTAGGAGGATTGCCATGAGTTTGAGGCCACCCTGAGACTACATAGTGAATTCCAGGTCATCTTGAGCTAGAGTGAGACCCTACCTCAGAAAACCGAGACTACATAGTGAATTCCAGGTCATCTTGAGCTAGAGTGAGACCCTACCTCAGAAAACCAAAAAATACTAATAATTTCTTTGTGAGCAGAGAGGGAGTATGGGCATGCCATGACACTTACCACTGCAAATAAACCCAGGTGTATGCCCCACTTTGATACTTTGGCTTTCAGTAGGTACCAGGGAATTAAGTTGGGTCATCAGGCTTTGCAAGCAAGTGTCATTAGCCATAGAGCCTTCTCCTCAGGCCATTTCTATCTTTTTTTTTTCCCCCAAGGTGGGGTCTCACTGTAGCTTGGGCTTACCTGGAATTCACTATATATAGTCTCAGTGTGGCCTTGATCCTCCTATCTCTGCTTCTCGAGTGCTGTGATTAAAGGCATGAGCTACGACGCCTGGTCCTTTCTACCTTTTTATCTGTGGCTTTCTCATGCTTGCCCCTGCTTTGGTCAATGTGGTATTCTTTTTTTTTTTTTTTTTTTTTTTTAGTTTTTGATCTGGGTCTTCCTATAGCCTAGGCTGAACTGGAATTCACTCTCAGGCTGGCCTCAAACTCACAGCAATCCTCCTACCTCTGCCTCCCCAGTGCTGGGATTACAGGCCTGTAACTACCACACTATCTCAAAACAGGCCTTTTTTGTTCATTTCTTTATTTTTCCCAAGGTAGGGTTTGTCTTTAGCCCAGGCTGACCTGGAGCTCACTCTGCAACCCTATGCTGGCCTCAAACTCATGGAGCTCCTCCTACCCACGACCCATGATTGCTGGGGATTAAAAGCATGCACCACACCTCCAGCTAAAAACAGGCTTTGAATCATGGAACTATGTATAGAGTAAAGGAAGTCAGTAAGGAGAAGTGATGCATTTGGTTTTAGACTGATTTGTATACCAGATTAACATTTATAAATATATACTGCCTTGTTTGATACACTGAGTAGTTTTTCTCACACGTTGAGCCAGAAAAGCCTGGCTTTCTCAAGGGTGGACCTGTGTCTCATAGCTCATCTGCAGTCCCTCCAGGTCATCATTTTTTGGCATCTGACTGAGACAAGACAACTGACCATGTTTCTCCTTTGGTGTAACACCCGGCTCTGCAGGTGTTGGTCTTGATTTCCTTCCTTCCATCCTATAGTGAGTTTTTTCGTGTCTTTTTTTTTTTTTTTTTTTAAGGCAGGGTTTCACTCTGGTCCAGGCTGACCTGGCAGTCTCAGGGTGCCCTGAACTCTCAGCGATCCTCCACTCTGTAGCTATTTTTTTTTTTTTTTAAAAAGGGTCTCTCTCTCTAGCACAGGCTGCCCTGAAACTCACACCTCGAACGGAAAAGTGCTGGGATTATAAAGGTGTGTGCCACCACGTCCAGCTCATCCTATGATCTTGTACCTGCTTATTTCTTGGTCATTGCTACATGGAACTTGGCTTCCCTGAATTGTCCAAGCTGTGTGGAGATGGTATAGTCACTGCTTCACTGTTTTCACTCCTACAGTTGAAGCTCCCATGAGAGTAAGTTGAGGCTAGTGATGGAATGACGCAAAAATGAAAGCAGGGAATCTAGAGACGTAGAAAATAAGGCTTTCACCAGAGACTCCAAAATAGACAGAAACCATGAGTCAAACCAGGACCCAGACGGGTGTTTCGGGAAGGCCAGGTCTCCAGAGGAGACTCAAGTGTTGCCTGACCAGGTGAGGGAGAAGGTTGAATGGGTAGAATAGCAAAAAGTGTGTGCTTCTGAGGGGGCAGTGGGCAGTTGGGGAGCTACAGTCACCCATTGTCATTCCCAGCAGTTTCTCCCAGCTCTGATGAGTGACAGGTGTACCTTCTGAGCTACTAGAGAGCTATGGCAGACATTAGAGAGTTGAGCTGTTAACTGCATCTCCAACCAAGGCGTGTGTCACGTACACGTTCACAGTGGAAGGGTACGTGAGGGTGCAGGAAAGGCTTCTAGAGGAGCGTCTGCAGTGGAAATGAGGTGGGAGAGCTCTGGGAGGGGGCGATGCTGGGAAGAATGTGGTGTTTGATGACTGCCTGTTGTTAGGAGAGGAGTCCACGTGTTACTGTTTTGGAAGACAGTTTTTTTGTTCTGCTTGGTGCAAGTGAATGAGTCTCTTCTACCACAAGGTTTGTGACTCTTCCAATAATAAAAGCATCTTTCTTTTGAGTTCTTCAGACGCAGTGGGTACTGGGTATCATGTGAAAGCTTGAAGCATCTCACATGAAGCCAGAGTTAGCAGCAGAGCTATGCTGACACCTGAGAGGGTTCAGACCAGTGGTGGACGAGACCTCCGTTTCTCTGGTGATGACTAGGAGGTGGCTGTGGTAATTGGTGCAGCATTACCAACTGTTGCAGTCAGGTTCACATTGCTGGCATAAATCACCCGACCAAGGGCAGCTTTTGGGAAAGAAATGGGTTATTTTGGCCTACAGACTCGAGGGGAAGCTTCATGATGGCAGGGGGAAACGATGGCATGAGCAGAGGGTGGACATCACCCCCTGGCCAACATCAGGTGGACAATAGGAACAGGAGAGTGTGCCAAACACTAACAGGCTATAACACCCATAAGCCCACCCCAACAATACTTGTCCTCCAGGAGGCGTTCATTCCCAAATCTCCATCAGCTGAGAACCTGGCAGTCAGAATACCTAAGTTTATGGGGGACACCTGAATCAAACCACCACACTATTTTTTTCCTTTATTTTTATTTTTATTTTTTTTTTTTTTTTTTTTTGAGGTAGGGTCTCAGGCTGTAGCCCAGGCTGACCAGGAATTCAGTACTGGGATTAGTCTCGTGCCCATCTTAATTTTTTTTTTTTTGTTTTTTTTTTTTGGCTTTGAACTCAGTGATCCTCCTACTTTTACCTCTCCAGTACTGGGATTACCTCTGCCTCCCAGTGCTGGGATTAGGCACCGTGCCCATCTTAATTTTTTAAATTATTGACAACTTCCATAATTATAGACAATAAACCATGATAATTCCCTCTTTTCCCCTTCATGGCTGCACTCTGCATCATATCCCCTCCTCTCTCAATCGGTCTCTCATTTTGATGTCAGCATCTTTTCCTCCTATTATGAGGGTCTTGTGTAGGTAGTGCCAGGCACTGTGAGGTCATGGGTATCCATGCCATTTTGTGTCTGGAAGAGTGCATTGTAAGGAGTCCCCTTCTTTTTGGCTCTTAAATTCTGCCACCTCTTCCACAATGGACCCTGAGCCTTGGAAGGTGTGATAGAAGTGTTTCAGTGTTGAACACTCCTCTGTCGTGTCTCAGTACTATGGTTCCTTTTGAGCCATCCCAGAGGCCACTGCCATCTGAAAACAGAAGCTTCTCTAACCAAAGTGAGTAGTGGGGCTGGAGAGATGTCTTAGCAGTTAAGGTGCATGACTGCAAAGCCTAAGGACCCCAGTTCGATTCTCCAGGTCCCACGTAAAGCCAGATGCACATGCGTGGTGGCACATGCGTCTGGAGTTCATTTGGAGTGGCTAGAGACCTGGCGTGCCCATTCTCTCTCTCCCCCTCTGTCTTAAATAAATAAATAAATAAGAGTAGCATTAACATATGGGTTTGGACATTGAGAAAAATGCTTACTGGACAGTTTGGTGAGCATAATATATGCATTTAGCCAGACAGCAGCAGGCATTATACCATTAGAGCACATGACTTCCCTTGTCATAAGTTTTCAATATAAAAATATTTTATTTATTTATTTGCAAGCAGAGAGAGAAGAAAAGACAGAATGAGCACACCAGGGCTTCTAGCCGCCGCAAGTGAACACCAGACACAGGTGCCACTTTGTGCATTGGGCTTACATGGGTTCTGGGGACTCAAACCTGGGTCATTAAGTTTTGCAGGCTAGTGCCTTAACCACTGAGCCATCTCTCCAGCCCCATTTTTGGTTTTTCAAGGTAGGGTCATGCTCTAGCTTAGGATAACCTGGAATTTAGTATGTAATCTCAGGCTAGTCTCTAAATGACAGAGATCCTCCTACCTCTGCCTCATGAGTGATGGGATTAAAGGCATGCGCTACTCCAGCCCCCAATTAGTGAGTTTTAAAGTTAAGAAAACATAGCTAGGTGTGTAGCCTGAGCTACAATGTGGGGAAAAAAGAAGACACCCACATTCACTTGAACTCAGTTCAGGATCATGTGATATTATTCTTGCCAGAGGACCTGTCACTACTCAAAGGAAAATGGTTAGTTATGAAATTTATTTATTTATTTTTATTTATTAGAGACACAGAGAGAGAGAAAGAGTGAGAATGGGCATACCAGGGCCTCTAGCCACTGCAAACGAACTCCAGACACATGTGCTACCATGTGCATCTGGCTTATGTGGGACCTGGACAATCGAACTGGGGTCCTTAGGCTTTGCAGGCATGTGCCTTAACTGCTAAGCCATCTCTCCAGCCCCAAAAATGGCTCTTTTAAGAAGATGTGCATCTTGGCATCTTCTGTCCTCTGAGCCCAAGAGTACATTCTAGAAGAGGCACACTCAGATCTGAATCAGAGATCAGAACACTTCCGGCCCTCAACCTGGCCATCCTCTGTAAGCACCAAGTGCTAGGGTAATAGGGAAGCAGGCCAAACCAGATGTTACTGAGCTTTGCATTTAATCAGGGTTCTAAACTCTCCATGACCCTCAGAGCTGGTCTTTGTGCTTGATGCAGGAGGGTGCTGAATACATTCATGGAGATTCTGTCTGTGGCTCTAGGGATAGCGTGCATGTTGGTTGACGCTTAGTAGAGGCCCAATGAATGTTGCTGGCTTGATGGTTTAGAGTAGTATGTGCAACTTCACAACTGCTTGTAGCATTAAGAAACATTAGTCTTAGCTGGGCATGTGGTGCACGCCTTTAATCCCAGCACTCAGGAGGATCATTCAAGGCCACCCTGAAATTACATAGTGAATTCCAGGTCAGCCTAGGCTAGAGTGAGACCCTTTCTTGGAAAAAAGCAAAGGAAAGATTAGTCTTGGGCTGGGGACGTACTTCAGTTGGTAGAGTGCTTGCCTGTTGTGGTGGTTTGAATGGATGTTCCCTAATTGGTTAAGGAATTTATTAAAGCTTGTCATTTAGATCTCCAGCTGCGTGGCTAGAGGAGGTGTCACTGGGTGGATCCTAGGGTCCAGCCCTAAGGTGTGGGGGTGGATCTGGAATTCCATCTAAAGTTATGTGAAGTGCTGGAGCTCTGCCTGGAGTTCCTCAAGTGTGCTTGCTTGTGCTAGTGATATTGGTGGCTTTTCTCTCTGTGTGGACCTGTGAGGGTGGGCCAGCTTCTTCTGTCATTAGGAAACTTCCCCCCAGGATCGGTAAGCTTCAATAAATCCATTCTTCCCATAACTTGTGCCTGGTTTGGAAGTTCATCCCAGCAACTGAGGTTGATGGCTGCACCTATCATGCGCGAATCCCTGGTTTCAGTGCCCAGTACTTCATAAATCAGGCATGGTAGTGTTAGCCTGTAATCCCAGCACTTGGGAAGAGGAGGCAGGAGAATCAGGAGCTCAGGGTCATCTTCAGCTACAATGGTGAGTACTAAGCCAGCCTGGAGCATGAGACCCTCTTGCAAAAAAAAAAAAAAAAAGTGCTTGGAATTAAAGGCTGTTCAATTCTCCACTGCCACATAAAGCCAGATGCAGCAGCAAGAGCCCTAACATGCCCCATACTCTGTCTCCCCCTCCCTCTCTCAAATAAATAAATAATATGTTTTTTAAAAAATATTTTTGCCGGGCGTGGTGGCGCACGCCTTTAATCCCAGCACTCGGGAGGCAGAGGTAGGAGGATCGCTGAGAGTTTGAGGCCACCCTGAGACTACATAGTGAATTCCAGGTCAGCCTGAGCTAGAGTGAGACCCTACCTCGAAAAACCAAAAAAAAAAAAAAAAATTTATTTACTTATTTATCTCACAGAGAGAGAGAGAGTTGGGAGAGAATGGGTGCAACAGGGCCTTCAGCTGCTGCAAACTACAGAAGCATGCACCACCCTGTGCATCTGGCTTACGTGGGTCTGGGGAATCAAACCTGGGTCCTTTGGCTTTGCAGCCAAGTGCCTTAACCACAAAGCCATCCCTCCAGCCCAAATAATGTTTTTTTTTTTTTAAGAGGTCTTAAAATCTTTTTGAAGGCTTTGTCAAAAGCATTCATGTTTTCTAAATATGTATATTATTTTACCTAATCCAACCTGACGTCATTTTCTCCAGGAAACAGGTCTTAGCCATCCATAGTTACCTGTATTTGTTGGGTTTACATATTTTGTGAAGGTATTTGTGAATAGTTTAATCACTTATATCTGTCTATCCTTGGATCTTGATCCATTCTAAGCACCACAAGGCTTTTCTTTCCTCTTTCATCCAAAATACTGGGCAGAAGACAGGAGTGGCATTTGCTGCCTGGATGAACTATCCATTTATCTCTATGAAACAAGAAATTTGGAAACTTTTGGCACCTAAAATTGTGAAGATAACCTTCTGTTATATCTTTCTTGCCCTTTTTAAAAAAGTATTTTATTTATTTTTATTTACTTATTTGAGAGAGAGAGAATGGGTGTGCCAGGGCTTCCAAACACATGAGTCCCATGTGCATCTGGCTTATGTGGGGTACTGGGGAATCGAACCTGGGTCCTTAAGCTTCATAGGCAAGTGCCTTAACCACTAATCCATCTCTCCAGCCCTGCCCTTCTTTTTTTAAAAAATATTTTTATTTGCAAGCAGAGACAGAAGAGAAACAGAGAATAGGCACTCCAGGTCCTCCAGCTACTGCAAATGAACTCTAGATACATATACCACTTGGTGCATCTGGCTTTGTGTGGGTACTGAGGAGTCAAACCCAGGTCATTAGGCTTAGCAGGCAAGCACTTGCCTTACCTGCTAAACCATGACTCCAGCCTCCTTTCTTGCCCTTCATAACAATTACCTTCATTTTTGTTTTGTTCCAAGATAAAGCCACCAATCCTTCTAACCGCCAAGAGGACTGGGAATACATAATTGGCTTCTGTGACCAGATCAACAAAGAACTTGAAGGGTAAGTCTGTGAGAGAAAGGTGTAAAAAAGCCAAAAACTGGCCAGTGTGGGCCAGCCAGAGAGTCCACATTAGGGTAGTAACTATGGTCTTCTTGTCCGTCAGGCCTCAGATCGCTGTCCGACTGCTGGCTCACAAGATCCAATCTCCTCAGGAATGGGAGGCAGTACAGGCCCTCACGGTAGGTGTTTGCTCTCAAGTGGGTGCTCATTTAACCAGGCCTTTCCTCATGTGCTCACTAGGCCTCAAACCCAAAGGCCAATAGAAGAGTCTTTGATAGATGGTAGGTATATGAAGAACATGTGCTGTCAGCCAGTCTGGCCCTGACCTTGAGTCTCAAAGATCACTGAGGTATCATCCTCACCAGCATGGCTGCATGGTACTGAGAGAGGCAAAACTACCAAAGATGGGATCCCAGAGGTAGGCCTTCAGCCTAACACACGTCTTCACACTGTGGAGTCAGCCCGCCAAAGAACACCGGGGCTAGTACTGTTCTGTAGTTGAAAATAATGCCCCTACCAGTGAACCTACCTCCCTAAGGGACATGACCACAGGAAGAGGGCCCAGTATTTATTCAGACTAAAGAAGTTCTGAGGAATACTGCAGAACACTCAAGCACCTTCTGAATCCATGAACCAGAAAGCAGGCATGTTCAGGAGTTCAGGGTCCTCCTTCCTGACCCCTACTTCATGTGGGTCCTGCAGTGTAAGAGATGGTGCTTGGACACCCAGGTATTCTCCGCTGTCATGATCAGTAGTCAGTGTAGACCTAAAATGGAGATTTTCAAGGGAGACAGTTCTTTTTGTTTGGTGGGACAGGGTCTCAAGTATCCTGGGCTGGCTTCAAATTCATTATCAGCCAAAGCTGACCTTGAGCTTCTTGTTTTCCTGCCTCCACCTCCCAAGTGCTGGGATTACAGACAGGTGGCACTATATCTGGCTCAAGAGGGCAAGTTTTGCTCCACAGGGGACATTTGGCAATTTTTTTTAAACAGGAGGCAGAGGTAGTAGGATTACCATGAGTTCGAGGCCCCCCTGACACTACAGAGTGAATTCCAGGTCAGCCTGGGCTACAGTGAGACCCTACTTCGAAAAACCAAAAGCAGCCTGGGCTGAAATTCACTCTGTAGTGTCAGGGTAGCCTTGAACTTGTGGTGATCCTCCAACCTCTTCCTCCCTAGTGTTGGGATTAGAATTGAGAGCCACCACATGTTGCTTTAAAAATATTTTTTGTTTTGGTTTTTCTGAGGTAGGGTCTCACACTAAACTGAAGGTAATGGGCTGTAAGCAGTATCCCCTCCCCACTAAGAGCCCTTTCACCGGGGAGGAGGATTTCCTCATTGCTGTTGTAGGTACCCGTGGTCTCACAGGTGCCAGAACCATCGTCATAAAGTGCCTCTCTTCTGTGTGGCTACAGGTCCTGGAGGCGTGTATGAAGAACTGCGGGAGGAGATTTCACAATGAAGTGGGAAAGTT
The DNA here is from genome assembly GCA_036365145.1 of Orientallactaga sibirica. Lineage (NCBI taxonomy): Eukaryota > Metazoa > Chordata > Mammalia > Rodentia > Dipodidae > Orientallactaga > Orientallactaga sibirica. The sequence continues at coordinate 8,387,891 of JAEOAD010000013.1, forward strand.
CCGGTTTTTGAATGAGTTAATCAAAGTTGTCTCTCCAAAGGTTAGTTGGTAGCAACTTTCTCCCTTCTAGGAACTTTTGTATCCCTTTTTTCCCCCTTTTATTCTTTTCTGGATATCAGCTTTTTATTTATCTATTATTTATTTATTTATTGATTGATTGATTGATTTTTTGAGGTAGGGTCTCACACTAGCCCAGGCTGACCTGGAATTCACTATGTAGTCTCAGGGTGGCCTTGAACTCACAGAGATCCTCCTACCTCTGCCTCCCAAGTGCTGGGATTAAAGGTGTGCGCCACCACGCCCGGCTATTTATTTATTTTTTTAATGTTTTGGGTTTTCAAGGTAGGGTCTCACTGTAGCTCAGACTGACTTGGAATTCACTGTGTAGTCTCAGGGCCTCAAACTCACAGTGATCCTTCTACCTCTGCCTCCTGAGTGGTGGGATTAAAGGTGTGTGCCACCACACCCGGCTCAACATTTTTTTATTGACAACTTCCATAATTGTAGACAATAACACATGATAATTCCCCCTCCCCACTTTCCACATTGCAGCTCCACTCTCCGTCATATCCCCTCCCCCTCTCAATCAGTCTCTTTTATTTTGATATCATTTTGTGTATGGAAGAGTGCATTGTAAAGAGTCCTACCCTTCTTTTGGCTCTTTTTATTTTATTTTTAAAAATTTATTTATTTGAGGAGAAAAAGAGGCAGAGAGAATGGGTGCGCCAGGGCATCCAGCCACTGCAAATGAACTCCAGATACATGTGCCCCCTTGTGCATCTGGCTTAGTTGGGTCCTAGAGAATCGAACCAGGATCCTTTGGCTTTGCAAGCAAACACCTTAACTGCTAAGCCATCTTTCCAGCCCTCTTTTGACTCTTACATTCTTTCTACCATCTCTTCCGCAATGGACCCTGAGCCTTGTTAGGTGCAATAGAGATGTTTCAATATTGAGCACTCCTCTGTCACTTCTCAGCACTATGGTGCCTTTTGAGCCATCCCAGAGGTCACCACCATCTGAAAACAGAAGCTTCTCTAACCAAAAGTGAGAGTAGCATTAACATATGGGCTTGGACATTAAGAAAAGTGCTTACCAGGCAGTTTGGTGAGCATAATATATGCATTTAGCCAGACATCAGCAGGCATTACATTACTAGGGCTCATGACTTCCCTTGTCATAAGTTTTCAGTATAAATTTTTTTTTTTGTTTTTGGGGTGTAAGGATGGAACCCAGGGCCTTGTGCTTGCTAGGCAGCACTCATCCACTAAGTTAAATCCCCAACCCCTGAATTTTTATTTGGAAGCAGAGAGAGAACAAACTGAATGAGTGCACCAGAGCCTCCAGTGTTACACCCCTAGGGCTCATGACTTCCTCCATCATAGATTTTCTTTTTTTTTTTTTTTCTTTTTATTGACAACTTCTTTAATTGCAGAGAGTATCCTATGGTACTTCCTTCCCTCCCCCCACTTTCCCCTTTGAAACGCCACTCTCCATCATATCTCCTCCCCCTCAATCAGACCCTCTTTTCAGTTTGATGTCATGATCTTTTCCTCTTATTATGATGGTCTTGTGTAGGTAGTGTCAGGCACTGTGAGGTCATGGATATCCAGGCCATTTTGTGTCTGGAGGAGCACGTTGTAAGGAGTCCTACTCTTCCTTTGGCTCTTACATTCTTTCCACCCCCTCTTCCGCAATGGACCCTGAGCCTTGGAAGGTAGGTTTGAGATATTTCAGTGCTGAGCACTCTTCTGTCACTTCTTCTCAGCACCATGGTGCCTTCTGAGTCATCCCAAGGTTGCCACCATCTGAAAAGAGAAGGTTCTCTAACCAAAAGTGAGAGTAGCATTAATATATGGGTGTGGACATTAAGAGAAGTGCTTACTGGGCAGTTTGGTCCATCATACGTTTTCAACATCAGGCATGTATTCCCTCCCATGGAGCGGGCCTCCAGTGCAGTTAGAGAGCGGTTGGTTTCCCCCTTAACAGACATGCCACTATTGCACTTGCTGGCTCATTTGACCTGGCTGGCCAAACTTAGGTTCCAGTGTCCAGTGTCCATCTCCACTGATGACTTCTCTCTCTCTCATGGAGCTGCATGCAGCATAGCTTTTTCCAGCTTTCTGTTAGCTGGTCTACAGGGTGGAGGTTTTCAGCTCAGCTCCAGCAGGATTTCCTTGCATCCCAGGTATGTAGAGTCTTCAGCAATAGGGTCTTACCATCTATTCTTGGTAGGAAATCAAGAGCTTCAGCAATGGCCTGTAATGTTTTAGGGGCATCAGTGACTTCCTTAGCCAACAACTCACTGGAAGGTATCCCATCCCTGGCACTGAAATTTTTCTACTAACAGCTGGGCGTGGTGGCGCACGCCTTTAATCCCAGCACTCGGGAGGCAGAGGTAGGAGGATGGCTGTGAGTTCAAAGACACCCTGAGACTACATAGTGAATTCCAGGTCAGCCTGAGCTACAGTGAAACCTTACCTCGAAAAACAAAAACAAAAATTCTAGTAACAATTCATGGCTTCTGGGTGTGCCAATGTCCAAAAAAATAAGTTTCCATACGACTTACTTACACCTTCTTAGATGTTGTTTACCCTCTCCCCACCCCCACCCTTCCTTTATTTTCTTCTACTTCTTGTTGTTGTTTTACTTTTTAAGGTAGGGTCTCCCTCTAGTATAGGCTGACCTGGAATTCACTGTATAGTTTCAAGCTCACCTCAAACTCACAAATACCCTCCCACTTCTGCTTCCAGAGTGCTAGGATTAAAGGCATGTGCCACCACACCCAGATTTTTGTACCCCTTTCCATCTCCTGTCCTGATGGCTTTTTCTACCCAATCACCATCTCCACAGAGATGGCACTTTAAGCCCTGTCCTTGGAGAGCTTGCTCCTGGAGGTGGTAGGATGACTGTTCAGCTGGAAAACTGGGTGCTCCTGACTGGCTCCCAGCCTAAATATAGCAGTTGGGGCTGCTATGGCTGTGTGATTGTGTTAGGGAGAGGGTTAGAGAAGCGAGGCACTCTGTGCTTCTAGCATACAGCAGCAAGAGGCTCTTGTCATGTCTTACATTAGTGTAATGTAATGGAGGTGGTTGCCCTCATTACTCAATTGCTGTTGTTTAGGTTCTGATGAGTAGCTCTAGCCAGAGGGAACGATTCCTCAAACTAGTGACATCCTTATAAAGTTCTTCAGGAGGGCTGGAGAGACGGCTTAGCGGTTAAGGCGTTTGCCTGCAAAGCCAAAGGACCCAGGTTTAATTCCCCAGTACCCATATAAGCCAGATGCACAAGAGGGTGCATGTGCTTTGAGTTTGTTTGCAGTGGCTGGAAGCCCTGGTGTGCCCATTCTCTCTCTCTTTCAGATAAATAAATAAAAAAAATATATTTAAAGTTCTTCAGGATAAAATGCAGGTATGTTTGAGGCAGCTTATTTGAGTGTAGAAGTGCAGATAGAAGTTCCTGGCCCTGGTTTCAGTGCAGGCCCTGTCTAGTGAATACAGCTTTGCCCCAAAAAGGCCCTCCCGTTTCCTGCCCCCTCTCACACTCCTTAGCATCTGCTGGTTTTGAATAGGCTTGGGGATGGTCATTAATGAGGAAGTATGCTGTGAAGAGAGCTTGATACTTTCCCTCCAAACTGGAGCTGCTAGTTTCTCCTGTTTGCTTTGCCTCCTAGTACTTGGGAGATAGGGTGTCTGAGAAAGTGAAGGCCACGGTCATCGAGCTGCTTTATAGCTGGACACTGGCTCTGCCGGAAGAAGCTAAGATCAAAGATGCTTACCATATGTTGAAGAGACAGGGTAAGTGACTACCTTTGCTTTAGCCTGATGTGGCCCTCCAGGCTGGCCAAGGAAAGGAAGGGAATGTTGGGATTCCCAAAATCCTTTCCTTTCTACTCTTAGAGTGACATTTCTCACTAGGGCAGGATAGGATTAGATGTGAGTATCCTGCTCTGTCTCCTTGTAGATCTTGATCACAGGGATTTGGCCTGTGGTGTGTGAGGGACAAGGTAACCATAGCCTGAGCATGTGCTCTGCCGTTTTTCTCCTCTTAGGTATAGTGCAGTTGGACCCTGCTGTCCCCATGGACAGAACACTGATCCCTTCTCCCCCACCTCGTCCCAAAAACCCTGTTTTTGATGATGAGGAAAAATCCAAGGTATAGTATATCTTGGGCCTGGAGTTCTTTTAGATGAATGATGGCAATAGCCGGGTAAATTGAAATTTGTGGGGGGAGAGGGTGTTTGGATTCTCTGAAACAGCCATCTCACTAGGTAGCCCAGACTGGCCTCCATCTCACTATCCTCCTGCCTCTGCCTCCCAAGTGCTGGGATTGCAGGTGTGCCACCACTGTGCCCAGCTCTAAATGGGGTTCTATTTGATATTATACAAAGCTCCATTTTCTCATGATCTCCCCAGTTGGGATGGGCATGCTGCCTTCCCTTCACCTTTGGTAGACATCCTCCTCTCCCAGCTTTTAGCCAAGCTACTGAAAAGCAAGAACCCAGATGACCTGCAAGAGGCCAACAAGCTCATCAAGTCCATGGTGAAAGAAGTGAGTGGGCCCCGGTTCCCTGGGCGTGGGGTCCAGGAGCATGTGAGCAAAGTAGAAGTCCCTCCCCAAAGACATTCGTCTTGTCTTGTTATCCCTGACACCATTCCTCACCTGGAAAATGTTGGAGGTGCCTTATAGTTGCCAGGGGACCCTCCAGACAAGCCCCAGGACCTGAAGGGATAGAAGAGTAGTGGGTGGAGGCACTATAAACAAACTACTGTGAGTTGGTCTGAGACCTGTGGTCCCAGAAACAGTAGAGCTCCCTAATTTGGCCTCTGCTCTCACTGTGTGACATGGGTGAGGAATGAGCCCTGCCTGGTGGAGGTCAGAAGACAACCTAAATGAGCTTGCTTTCTCCTGGACCCTCTTGGCTGAGGCAGGATGAAGCTCGCATCCAGAAGGTGACCCGGCGCCTGCACACGCTGGAAGAGGTTAACAACAACGTGAAGCTGCTCCATGAGATGCTCCTGCACTACAGCCCTGAGCACTCGTCAGAGGCCGACCGAGAGCTCATGAAGGTGAGCTGCGGTGTCCACGCCTGCTGTCTGCGAGCTTATTCATCTGCGTGGCAACAGGGACTGCTAAATCAGGTGATTTCTGAAGGCCTCCATAGTTGTGATTTTTATGTCTGGATTTCTCTCAGGAGCTGTTTGATCGGTGTGAGAACAAGAGACGGACATTATTTAAACTAGCCAGCGAGACGGAGGACAATGACAACAGTTTGGGTGAGTGACAGGAAAGAGTAGTTGGCAAAGATGAGTCAAGAATTTGGACATGGATGTGGGTGTTGTCACATCTACACACAGTGAGGAGTCTCTCTTCTGCCCTAGGGGACATCTTACAGGCCAGTGACAACCTCTCTCGGGTCATCAACTCTTACAAAACAATTATAGAAGGGCAGGTCATCAATGGTGAGGTGACCACCTCAACCATGCCTGACTCTGAAGGTAAAACGTTCTGGTTCCCCATTCTGGAGCCTTCCAGACAAGCCCCAACTCCCCACCACACAGCCATAAGTACAGATTGACTATGTGGCAACTCTCAGGGCCTGAGGGACTTCTGAGCCATTTCAAGTGGTCCTTCACTTCCCAGTGGCCAGGAGGTATGCATGGGGATTTCCCTACCAGACTTGTGCAGCTTACTTTTCTGTGTCCCCTAGAAGAAACACCATTGAATTAGGCCAGAAGCTAGAACTTTAGCAGCTGTGCCTAGAGGCCTGTCTCCTCTGCACAGCTGCTAGAATGGCTCCTGATTATTGTTCCTCTTGTGTTGATCCCTCCAGGAAACAGTCACTCCAGTAACCAAGGCACTCTCATCGACCTTGTTGAGTTGGACACACCCAGCAGCTCATCCCCAGTGTTGGCCCCAGCACCCACTCTATCTTCCTCAGGCATCCCTATCCTCCCTCCACCCCCCCAGACCTCCGGACCTCCTCGCAGCCGCTCGTCAAGCCAGGCCGAGGCTCCGCTGGGGCCTAACAGCACAAGTAGTGCCCTCTCCTTGCTGGACGAGGAGCTGCTCTGCCTGGGTACGTTAAGGAGTGGTTTTGTGGGGCTTTGAGGGCAGGTCGTTAGAGGAAGAAAGGCATATGGAATCAGGCCTGAGGGGTTGCTAATGTGTTTAATAAACCAAGTTAATAGTCTCAGGCCAAGCCGGGCGTGATGGCGCACGCCTTTAATCCCAGCACTCGGGAGGCAGAGGTAGGAGGATCACCATGAGTTTGAGGTCACTCTGAGACTACAGAATGAATTCCAGGTCAGCCTGGGCTAGTGTGAAACTCTACCTCGAAGAAAAAAAAAAAAAAAAAAAAAATTCAGGGTGAATGTAGCAGAGACTGGAGGAGTAGCAGCCTCTGCTCCTTCCTGGGAGACCCCTCACCACTGCATGTAAGGATAGAAGGGGATCCTTTCCCTACTGGTGGTTGCCAGGGGAACACTTTCTCCCCACCCACTGACATGTCATGTCAACTGAAGGCCTAGATGCCCCTCTCACTGAATTTGCTTTGGTGCTTCCAGGCCTCACTGACCCAGCCCCCACTGCTCCTCCAAAAGAGTCAGCTGGAAGCAGCCAGTGGCACCTGTTCCAGGTAGGGGCACAGTCATGGTGGCTTCACTGAAGTGCCTGGGTCTTTCATTCCCTGTTGTGACCTATGTTGGCCTGTCCTTACTCTTCAGAACACTGTCCACTACAGCTGGGAGCATGCTCTCTCCAAATGCTCTTGGCTAGCCCTGACTGGAGGGCAGTTAGTCCTGTGGGAGGTGAACTGGGCTCTTGCCATAGGCCTTCCCAGCCCTTGGCTCACCTGCTGTTTCCATTGCAGAGTGAACCATCAGACCTGGACTTCTTCAGCCCCAAGCCAGGGCCTGCTGCTTGCTGCCCCTCAGATGGACCCCTGCTTCCGCCCACAGCCACTGTCTCAAGTACCTCCCAAGCTGCATTGCCACATCCTTTCCCAGCTCCTGTGGTCCCAGCCAGTGCACCTGCTCCTGGCACTGGCTCCTTCATGTTCTCTTCTGGACTTGCCCCAGCTTTGGCTTCAAAAGTTGAGCCCACAGCCTCTGAGCACCTCAGCTCAGGACTGGGTGACAGCATGTTGCACCATCTGGATGCCCTTGATCAACTTCTGGAAGAGACCAAAGTGTAATGGGTGGGGAAAAAAGTGGGTACCTAAGGGTGGAATCTAATACACAGAGCCAGAGGATCCTCTAGGGAACGGGAAACCTTTTGTCCCACTTAGCTAGAAGCCAGGGGAGGTTCAGGGTGACTAAATGATACCACTGGCCTGGGGAGCCTTGACAAGGGTTGGCCCAGCACCTCTATCCTGGTCTCTGACTTGCTTTCTGTCCTCCTTCCTGTTTAGGAACTCGGGCTTGGTGAAGTCAGTCTCTTGCTTTTCCCCTGGGGCTGCTACCTCCCCCCTGCTACCCACCTCTGCTTCTGCCAGGCCTCTCCTGCCCTTCTCCACTGGGCCTGGGAGCCCTCTCTTCCAGCCACCAGCCTTCCAGTCCCAAGGCAGCCCTGTGAAGGGGCCTGAGCTCTCACTGGCCAGTGTCCATGTGCCCCTGGAATCCATCAAACCTAGTAGGTGTTGGAAGTGGGAGGTGAGCTTCACAGTCAAAATAATTTTAGGATGTGCAGTGGGTGGGTACATGGGCTTTACGCAGAGGTCTCTTTCCATGAAACATCTGTTCGCCTGCTGTCTCAGCTTCTTACTGCAATTGCATGGCCTTGAGTCTTCCTGACAGGGCCTTTTCAGTACTCCACAAGAGAGCACCACAGCCACATTGTTCCGTCTCCCTCCCACTTGGTTTCAGTGGGCTCCACTGGGGCTCTGAGTTATCTTGACTTCTACCATATTCACTCAGTACCCTCTTACAGGCAGTGCACTTCCTGTGACAGCCTATGATAAAAATGGCTTCCGCATCCTCTTCCACTTTGCCAAAGAGTGCCCGCCAGGACGGCCTGATGTTCTGGTGGTGGTGGTGTCCATGCTGAACACGGCTCCTTTGCCAGTCAAGAGCATCGTGCTGCAGGCCGCAGTGCCCAAGGTATCCTTGTCTCCCTGGGGTCTCCAAGGGCCCATCTTCCAAGGGCCAACAGATGGCAGTATATGTGTATTCACCATGACCAAACTGGTCCATTTCAGAAACAATCTGACAGTCCTTTTGTGGGGGGGGGGGCGAGTGGGAACAGGGGGTCTCAGTGTACCCCAGGCTAACCTGGAACTCAGTATGTAATCTCTCAAGCTGGCCTTCAACTCAAAGTGATGCTGAGATCAAAGGCATGCATCACCATGCTTGGCTAAAACACCATCTTTTTTTACTTTTTGGTTTTTCAAGGTAGGATCTCACTTTAGCCCAGACTGACCTGAAATGCACTCTATAGTTTCAGGCAGGCCTCAACTCAGTGATTCTTCTACCTGTATCCCCAGAGTGCTGGATTAAAAGCGTGTACCACCACGCATGGCACCTTGACAGCTCTCTACAAAGGAGCATCTCTTCTTTATTTTTAGTCAATGAAAGTGAAGTTGCAGCCACCCTCTGGAACAGAACTCTCTCCATTTAGTCCTGTCCAGCCACCTGCAGCCATCACCCAGGTCATGCTGCTGGCCAATCCAATGAAGGTGAGTGGGGAGCAATCCACAGCCCCACCGCCCCAGATTAGACTTCAGGAGCATCACCTGAGCCCCTACCCCAAACCTCAAGGTGACTTCCCAGCCAGCAGTGCTGTGACCTTTCTTGCCTCAGGTTAAGTGGCAGAGCATGGGTGGAAATTGTAAGAACAAAGACCATCTTTCCAGCACAGAGGGTCCTAAAAGGACAGCAAGGAAAAGGTTGTCCTGCAGGAGGTGGGGCTGGGGAGTCCTGGACTCCATCTCACTCACCGCTGCCCTCTATCACAGGAGAAGGTGCGGCTTCGGTATAAACTGACATTTGCCCTGGGGGAGCAGCTGAGCACAGAATTGGGTGAAGTGGACCAGTTCCCTCCAGTGGAGCAATGGGGGAACCTATGACCCCCAAGAGGCATCTGTGATCTCCATTTGGAAGACAGGCAGGCTGCCCTGAGATAAAGGGCTCTGGTCTACATCCTGGACAGTATTTATAGCTTTGACATGGACCAGGGCCTGTCCGGAGCCAAGCTGCTGCTGTGATAATCTTTTCTTGGGCCCCTAAAAGGACCTGTTTTTATCTACCTGTGTGACTTGAAGTGGCCATATACCATTGGGTGGGGAAATGGCCCATGGCTTCACGGGCTGTCCTGGGATAGTGGATGCCAGGCCTGGAATAGATTTTCCTTCCTTTTACTGGCATTCCCTGATGCCCAGGGAAGGGTTCTCAAGAGAGGTTGTAGCCCCTGTTGTTAGCCCATGTTTCCTTGCTGGCAAGGCGCTCCTGCCACCCGAAGTGAGGTGGAGTCAGTGGTTCAGAAGAGTTGTAGTACTGTAGGGTCTTGTCTGCCTTCTGCAGGCAGTGGCATCCTGGAATGAGAGTATGCTTGTCCCTGGCAGTGGCATGCTGTGTCCTATGGACATCTCAGCAGGTCAGGGAATACAACCTAGCAGAAACAGAACTTGGCATAATAGCCTTAACTAGGGATTCAAAGGAAAATGGAAGAGAACCAGTATTTCCCTTCAGAGGCAGGTACTGGAACTTTCTGGGAAAAGTATACCTCCTGCCATGGGGACAGGCCATCCTACTCACTACCTCTTGCTTAGCATGAAATAAACTTGTCCTCCCTTAAATATGCAGAGGGGAAGACAACTCCCATCACGCTCTGCATCCTCCCGGCTTGGCCTTCTTCTCTTCCTGCCATATGGAGTACATTGTGGCATCTATGGTTGGACCCTGGAAATGTCAGGGTCATTCACATTGCACTAAATTATGTCCTTTTGTGCCACACCAAAACACCCAGTCCCCTAGCTATAGAGCAGTGCTGTCAGTGGTATGTTGGGTCTGGAGGTAATGAGGGGCTGAGCTTGGATCCTGTTTCAGACCCTATTGCTTCAGCAGTGCTCATTCAGTCCCACTGGGAGGGCCCAGCTGCTCTAGTCTAGGTATCAAGCTTCAAGACAACATGAAAAAGTTGGATGGGCTCAACTGTCTGCTGCCTCTAAGGAAGTTGGCATAAACTGCACCCCCCCCTCAGTAGCTTCCTTGCTCTAGATCCAGAAATCATATCACCCGGCCACCCCTACTCTCTAGCAAGCAGGTTTGGTCAAAAGTGAATCATTTTCATACTAAAGGAATGAATCCAAGAGCTTTCCAAGAGACTGGCTCCTTTGGCCCTGGAATGTCTGGGATTGCTATGTGGAAATGGACCTTTCTAATAACTGTTGGACATTAAAATTGAGTGTTACTCGTTACTGCAGAGTTCACTGCTTCGTGGCAAACAACTATATTGCATATACCAACTTCTGCCCTTGTTTTGCTGCATGTTAAATAAAACCGTTCTCACCCTACTTGAATTCTTTGATAAAGATGCCATTCACCTAGAGTAACAGGTTTCTGAAGCCTTTGGTTTAAGGGAGAAAACCAAAAAGTTGAGTGTTGAAGATGAATGGACTCAGTAGTATGTATAAACTACCAAATGCCCTTACTCAAGTTTCCAATTAGAAATAGGGCGCTGGAGCTGGGTGTGGTGGTGCACGCCTTTAATCCCAGCACTCAGGAGGCAGAGGTAGGAGGATTACAGTGAGTTCAAGGCCACCCTGAGAGTACAGAGTGGATTCCAGGTCAGCCTAGGCTAGAGTGAGACCCTATCTTGCAAAACGAAAAAAGAAAAAAGGAAGAACTGGGCTGGAGAGATGTCTTAGCAGTTATGGTGCTTGCCTGCAAAGCCAAAAGGACCCATGTAAGTCAGATGCATAAGGTAACACATGTGTCTAGAGTTCATTTGCAGTAGCCTGGAGGCCCTGGTGTGCCCATTCTCTCTCAAAAAAGTAGTAGAACACTGTGGGGCTGGAGAGATGGCTCAGCAGTTTAGGTACTTGCTTGCAAAGCCTAACAATGCAAGTTTGATTCCTCAATACCCACATAAAGCCAGATGCACAGTGAGGCATTTATCTGGAGTTTGTTTGCAGTGGCTGGAGGCCCTGACATGCCAATTCTTATTCTCCTGTCTCTCTGCTTGCAAATAAATAAAAATTCTTAAAGACTTTTTTTTTTTTTGCATTGTTTTGTTTTGTTTTTCAAGGTAGGGTCTTGCTCTAGCCTAGGCTGACCTGGAATTCACTCTGTATTCTCAGGGTAGCCTCGAACTCATGACAATCCTTTAACCTCTGCCTCCCAAGTGCTGGGATTAAAGGCATGCACCACCATGCCCAGCTTTCTTAAAAACTTTTAATTTTCAACCTGGGATGGCTGGAGAGATGGCCTCCAAAACATTAAGGCTTTTGCCAAAAGGTGACCCTTGCCTGCAAACCCAAAGGGACCCAAGCTGGTGCTGAGCAGAAAATTAGACCAGCCAACTGAAAGCTCCCAGGCCATCAACAGTGAAAATAGTGGATGCTGAATATTCAAGCTTGGCCAGACAGGCCCAAGATGCAAAGGTGGCAACTGCTCCATAATTGGACTGAAGGCCCTCTGGAGGCCCTGACTGAAAAAACCCATTCTATGGTAGGTGAGGTCTGCCTTGTCCTCTCAAAACCTAAATGTTTTTGAGGTAAATGTTCATGTCGGGTCTCACTTCTGGCTAGAGAAGCTTCTCTTTTCAGATGGTGATGACCAGATGCAAAAGGCAACATAGTGCTGAGAAGAGGGATTGCCCAGCACTGAAACACCTCTGTCAGTCTCAGGGTGGCCTCAAACTCATGCCCAGACAGAAATTGGCCTCGATCCTCCTGCCCAGACAGAAATTGGCCTCGATATCCATGATCTTGCAGTGCCCTCTGCAAGACCCTCAAAATAGAAGAGAAAGATGATGTCCCTAAAGTGGAATGGGGAGGGAGGAAATATCAGGTGGGGTTTTTTGGTATGTAAGATTAAAAATCAATAAAAATTAAATTAAAAAAATTAAAAAAAAAAAAAAAAAAAACTTTTAAAAGCTGGAGAGATGGCTTAGCAGTTAAGGTGCTTGCCTGCAAACCCAAAGGACCCAGGTTCAATTCCCCAGGACACAAGTAAGCCAGATGCACAAGGTGGCACAGTCTTACAATTCTTTTTTTAAAGTAAATAGTGGTAGGGTCTGGAGAGATGGCTTAGCATTTACAATTTTTTTTTAAAAGTAAATAGTGATAGGGTCTGGAGAGGTGGCTTAGCATTTAAGGCACTTGCCTGCAAAGCCAAAGGATGCAGATCCAATTCCCCAGTACCCACATAAGACAGACGTACAAGGTGGCACATACATCTGGAGTTCATTTTCAGTGGCTGAAGGCCCTGGTGTGCTCATTCTCTCTCAAAGTTTAAAAAAGAAGAAACCAAAAAAAGAAACTTCAAAAAAGAATTTTTTTAACATTTTTATTTGAGAGAGAAGTAGATACAAAGAGAATGGGTAGGGGCTAGGGAAATGGCTTAGCAGATAAGGCCTGCAAAGACTAAGGACCCTGGTTCAATTCCCCAGGACCCACGTAAGCCAATGCACAAGGGGCGCATGCATGTGGAGTTCGTTTGTGGTGGCTGTAGGTTCTGGTATGCCCATTCGCTCTTTCTCTCTGCCTCCTCTCTCAAATAAATAATATCTTTTAAAAAAATGAAGTAGGACTGGGCTTGGGGTGGTGCACACCTTTAATCCCAGCAATTGGGAGGCAGAGGTAGGATCACTGTGAGATTACAGTGAATTCCAGGTAAGCCTGGACTACAGCAAGCCCCTATCTTGAAAAACCAACCAAAACCAATAACTTGCATTGTATTTCCAACAGAAGACTTAGTCTTTTAAAAATTTATTTACATTGCCATACAAAGCTATAACATTGCAACAGCTTGCGGCTGATCTCAGGAACCTTCCAATGAACCTTCTCTTATAATTGCCCGAGCAAGATTTCGTGCAAGAGCCAGTCTCAGCATTTCCACCTTGGTAGTCTCTATGTCATCATCCTAAGAAGCAGAAAGCCAGCATGAGGACAGCAGACAACATTCCTCCCCAAGCACACAGGCATTTGTCATTCAAATTCTAGTATGAGGGCAGCATACAAGCACCCCTGAGATGGGTGACAGGGACTAGAAGTACCTCATTACCACCTAAAAATTGGTGTGACAGGAAGGGGTCCATGAAGGGCTAGGATTTCAGGAACACAGCAAGAGAAGGAAAACCCCATGACAGAGGGAACCTTTTCCCATTTCCATGGAATAATCTACCAGAAATCAAATGACCTGGAGTTGCTGGGCATTGTGCTCTCCACACTCGGGTGTCCGTGAGGTCAAGTCCTCCAAACAGCGCATCAGCTTATATGTCTGCTCTGCTGAAAAGATCACCTAGGGGACAGAGGCTGCGTCAATCAGCTGATCTCCAGCCAGAGCCTTGCTGGTCTGGGTCCTGCTCAAGGTTATGCATTTCTTCCAAGCCTTAGGAAGAATGCTATGGTGACACAGCCATGGGCAAATGGTGCAGCTCCTCGTCTTATATCCAGCCCACTAGTCAAGCTGGTGTACACATCACTGCAGCTTTTCTAGTGCATACTGGATATGGGGCATGAGTCCTATGGGAGAAGATACAGGCACACACACACCTACTTGGGAGATGTCAAAGAGCATATATAACAGCTATGTGAAGTACAAAAGATAGGGGAGAGAACCTCCATGGACTTTACTGAGCCTTACCTGTTTCTGTTCCAAAAGAGGAAGGGCATCTGTGAGCAACGTCATCCAGAAAGAGCGGGGTGCAATCTGAGAAGTCATCAGGGACAGCAAAAGAGAAGCAGCATCTCCAAAGCGCTTCTCCCCATACAGTCGGTGGAACTCACGGTACTTTCCTGTTAGGAGATGCACAAGGTCACCTGCAGGGTCCCTGGAATGGATCCAGATGACACAAAGATTGCCCTGGCCTGCCTTAAAACAAAGCCTAAGCCACATCATACAATACAAAATGTTTCTAGAGTTGTCTTCAGGCCTCCTAGATGGCTCTCTAGAACCAAAACAAGTGAACTATTGTATGGCACAATGCAGGCCTGGCCCTAGCCAGAACCATGGCAGAAGAAACCAGGAAGTGGCTTCTGTGAACATGGCGTTCTGCGCAGGCCTGGCGTGACAACAGCTACAGGCCCATGCTCGTGAGAAACCTGCTATGAGATGACCTGTCCAGAGACAGGCTGTCATTGGTCACAAAAAGGGGACCACCCCATACAATGATTGGCCAGCCAAGCCCCTTAAAACCCATCTGCAGGCTGGAGAGATGGCTTAGCGGTTAAACGCTTGCCTATGAAGCCTAAGGACCCCGGTTCGAGGCTCGATTCTCCAGGACCCACGTAAGCCAGATGCACAAGGAGGTGCATGCATCTGGAGTTTACAGTGGCTGGTGGCCCTGGATTCTCTCTCTCTCTCTCTCTCTCTCTCTCTCTACCTCTATTTCTCTCTCTCTCTCAAATAAATAAATAAAAAACCAAAATAATAATAATAATAAAACCCATCTGCACTTCCTCAATAAACGAGTTTGTGGCAGCTTGCCCTCTGCTGCTTCCATCCAGCTCCCGGAGTCTGTGTCGTGATTCCATGCTGCTCACCCCAACTCGGCAGAGACCCTGCCGTCCCTTCTGGGCGTGGCCTTAGGGGGGGACCCCAACAAACTGTAGTAGGCTACAAGAGACTGACTACTCCATGAGCCCACAGTGATACAATAAAATGCGGAAGAAGGGAATGCTCTTTTTACAGCAGGAAGACACCAGGTCAAATAAAAGGAACCAGTCAATCTCTAAACACTATAAATGCAAAAGTATGATGAGAAACAGGATGTGTGAATCATCCCAAAGTATCTCTCCATGAATTATTAAAGGAAAACCAAGCCACATGTGGTGGTACATGCTAGTGATCTCAGCATTTGGGGGCAGGAAGGAAGATCAGGAGAGTTAAGACCAAAAAAAAAAAAAAAAAGTGAAAAATAAGGGCACCAAAGAGACATGTCGCCATGGTGTACACCTTTAATCCCAGCACTTGAGAGGCAGAGGTAGGGGCTGGAGATGGCTTGGCGGTTAAGGCGCCTGCCTGCTAAGCCTAAGAACGGCAGTTCCAATCTCCAGGTCCCACATTTAGCCAGTGATGCAAGGGCACAATGCCACACTTGCTCACAAGGGGGTGAACACATCTGGAGTTCGTTCACAGCAGCTGAGAGGCTGCTGGCGCACCCATTCTGTCTTACTCTCCCTCTCTCTTCAAAAAAAAAAAAAAAAAAGCAGAGGTAGGAGGATCACCATGAGGTTGAATTCCAGGGCCTGGACCCTACCTGAGACTAAATCCATGATCTTGGAAGTTTTTTTTTTTTTTTTTTTTTTTTTTTGGTTTTCAGGTTAGCCTGACCTGGAATTAAAGTGAGATGGCTACCTGGGCCTCCTGAGTGGGGGATTACTAAATCCATGATCTTGGACACAGTTAAGGTCATTGCTGGAACAAATGACAGAATGCAGATGGTGGATGAGAGTACCCTATCAATGCTGGTCTTATTGGGATAACTATTATTGCTACTGAAGTTTAAACCAACAGAAGTTAAGGAGAAAAAGGGACAATATCAAAATTTCCACAAACTGACAGAATAATAAATGAGGTACAGGGGCTGGAGAGATGGCTTAGCAGTTAAGGAACTTGCCTGCAAAGCATAAGGACCCAGGTTCAATTCCCCAGTACCACATAAGCCAGATGCACATGGAAGCACATACATCTGGACTTTGAGTGGCTAGTGGCTCTGGTGTGCCCATTTTCTATCTGCCACTGTCTCTCTCACTCAAATAAATTTTTTTAATTTTTAAATAAATGAGGTACAAATAGGAAGATATAGATATGTATGTATGTATGTATGTATGTATGTATGTATGTATGTATATATGTACGTACGTAGATAGCTGTGTGTGTATGTTGAGTCTTTATTTTGCAACTTTCCCCTAAGTTTGGTATTTCTGCAAAATAAAATATTATTCCAAACCCTGGAAAGTCTAGCATATGTACTCTGGCCTGAAATAAACACTTCAAGAAATCTAGACAGACATCTCACTCAACTTCTACTCAAGGGAGGGGAAAGCATGCAGACTCACCCAGGAATGTCAGTCGATCACTGAGCATCATGGCTGGCCCCAGGTTGTCAATGAGATCCAAGTCAGAAAAACAGCCTCGCTCACAGTAATCCCTGAGGAATCTGCAGTGCCCAGACCAGAGATGAGACCAGTAGTTACAGCCCAGCCTCCATCTCTCATCTCCCAGATGAGCCCAATACCTGTACCTACCTGTCGGACACCAGTGTGGCAAAGGCAGCGTCTTTAGCACGGATGCTCCAAGAGAGGGCAGAGCCCAGGCGATTATTGCGGACAGCCTTCATGGCTAGTATCTTACAGATACTGCGCACTTTGGAGGGAAAAAAAAACAAGATGTGAAGGCTGCCACCCATCCAGTGTGGAGCTCTGTGGAACAGACACGGCCTTCCTACAGCCTCACTATAACCTGAACCTTCTACATGTGCTCAAAACACAGGCAGGGAAAGCTTCAGAAGACTGCTAACAGTATGACCCACTCACAGAATTGGCTTTATGAATATGCATGTTTTCAAGAGTGGCAAAATGGCCGACCCGTAGTGGTGCATGCCTTTAATTCCAGCACTCAGGAGGCAGAGGTAGGAGGATCGCTGTGAGTTCGAGGCCACCGTGAGAATACAGAATTAATTCCATTGTCAGTCTGGACTAGAGTAAAACCCTAGCTCAAAAAAAAAAAAAAAAAAAAAAAAGTGGAGGGGAGAATGACTTGTTTCTCCCCACAGCTCAGCCCCTCCATTATCTGTATACACATCTAAAATACACATGTTCCTTCAGGTCTTGAACACAATGAGCATTTAGAGATGACCATAAATGTGCCTCCAGGAATAGTAACATGGTTTTTTATTATTCAACAGCAGATGAAGGCAAAGCTGTTCACACTGTCTCTCCCAGTGCTCCTTCTGTACCATGAGCTGTGTCTCCTGCTCAGCTTCCCAACTGGTGCAAACTCAGCTGGAGCAGCAACCCACCTGGACAGAACACTCATTGTTGACCACAGGCCTGAGCACATGGAATGTGACAAAGTGGGTCAGAGTCTTTTGTAAAAGGCAAAGTACTTGACTTGTCTAGGCTTCAAGGGACCCCTAGCAATGGCCTTTTGTCTTGGTCCCCACTGTACTGCCTCTCTAGTATCTGATGAGAAGGATGTCAGTGTCAGCACTGCTCAGCTGAAAGGTGCCCCAACACCCTAAAGTGCAGGCTGGGAGCAGGGCCGCTCACCTTGCTCAGTCATCTGCCGCTGCTCACAAATCCGTAGCACCTTCAAGGCTTTCTGTTCTGTGTTGAGAGGAATCCGTTCAATGTGCAGCTCCAAGGAAACTCGGCCCAGTTCTGGGCAGTAGTCAAAGTAATCCACTGCCAGCTGCCACAGGCTACAAAGGTCCAAAGAGGACATATGGGAGTGGCTGGCAAGCCCAGGGGCTGCACTATGGCTCTGGGCATTGGTACCTGATGCACTGCCTCCCCATCCCCTCTAAAGCCCTTAGAAAATAAACACAGTGCAGGTTTCACTGGGAACACAAGCTGAAAACAATGCGTGGGGTCTTTCTACCTGTGATGAGCAAACAATCCTGAAGCATATTCCAGAATGAGGAATTCTCTCATGTTGGAACCAAAACTGGAAGAAAAAACACGACCAAAAATACAAGCCTGCTCCCTTCCAGGCGCTTTCTGCCATCCAATCTCCCTTCAATGCATTCAGCCCACTTACTAGAGGTTGTGTGACTGCAGGAGCCTGCAGTGATCCAAAAGGTCTGTGAGGTGAGCTACGAACCACCAGTTGCTCAGGGCAATGCTGTACATTCAAACGCCAAGACAAAGAGGAAGTCAGCACATCACACATGGTTAAGATGAGTAGGAAACCCACATTCTATAATTCAGAAGGATAGAACCTCCCACTTGTTGGCATAGCTATATAAAAAATAAATGATGGGGCCGGGTGTGGTGGCGCACGCCTTTAATCCCAGCACTCGGGAGGCAGAGGTAGGAGAATCGTTGTGAGTTCAAGGCCACCCTGAGACTACATAGTGAATTCCAGGTCAGCCTGAGCTAAAGTGAGACCCTACCTCGAAAAACCAAAAATAACATAAAATAAAATAAAATAAAATAAAAAAATAAAATAAAATAAAAATAAAAATAAATGATGGGGCTGGGGAAATGGCTTAGCAGTTACAGCGTTTGCCTGCAATGCCTAAGGACCCTGGTTCAATTCCCAGGACCCACATAAGCCAGATGCATAAGGAGGTACATGTGTCTGGAGTTTGTTTGCAGTGGTTGGAGGCCTTGGTGTGCCCATTCTCTCTTTCTCTCCCTCCCTCAAATAAATAAATAAACAAATAAATAAAATATTTTTAAAAAATAAATGATGGAGCCGGGCGTGGTGGCACACGCCTTTAATCCCAGCACTCAGGAGGCAGAGATAGGAGAATTGCTATGAGGTCAAGGCTACACTGAGACTACATAGTTAATTTCAGGTCATCCTGGGCCAGAGTGAGACCCTACTTCGGAAAAAATAAATAAATAAATAAATAAATAAATAAATAAATAAATAAATAAATAAATGGCTGGAGGGATGGTTTAGCGGTTAAAGTGCTTGCCTGCAAAGCCAAAGGACCAAGGTTCAATTCCCCAAGACCCTCATAGGCCAGATGCATGATTCTGGAGTTCATTTGCATCAACTGAAAGCCCTGGCACGCCCATTCTCTTCAACTCTACCTCTCTCAAGTAAATAAATTTTAAAAAATAATATATGAAAGTAGAATGTTCTGTAACAGTGTAGAAAATAGGAAACTACCATACTGCTGATGGGAATATAAATTTGTACAGACTTCACCTGCCCAACGCTCAGGAAGTGGAAGCATGGGCTGGGGAGATGGCTTACCAACTAAAGACTCTTGCTTACAAAACCTGTTGACTCAGGCTCAATTCCCCAGTTCCCATATAAAAGTGAGACCCTATCTTGAAAAACTAAAAAACAACCAAAAAATAATAATAAAACAACATGGGCTGGAGATATGGCTTAGCAGTTAAGGCATTTGCCTGCAAAGCTCAAGGACCTAGGGTTGATTCCCCAGGACCCATTTAAGCCAGATGCACAGGCAGCGCATACGTCTGGAGTTCGTTTCCAGTTGATGAAGGCCCTTGTGCACCTAATCTCTCTCTCTCTTTCTCTCTTCCCCGTCTTTCTCTCTCAATAAAAAAAATAAAAAATAAAAAATAAATGGGCAGGAGAGATGGCTTAACAATTAAGGCACTTGCCTGCAGAGCCTAAGGACTCAGGCTGGATTTCCCAGTACCCACGTAAGCCTTTTCTTTTGTTTTTCAAGGTAGGGTCTCTCTAGCCCAAGCTGACCTGGAATTCACTATGTAGTCTCAGGCTGGCCTTGAACTCACAGCAATCCTCCTACCTCTATCTCCTAAGTGCTGGGATTAAAGGTGTGCACCACTTTGTCCAACACATAGGGCTTTCAGTCAGCAATCAGGCCATAAGGGCTTCTCTCTCACCAATAAAATGAGTGACCACAGCTGAGCATGGTGGCATAGGACTATAATCCTAGCATTGTGGAGGCAGAATTATTGGGGGTGGGGCGGGTAAAGAAATAGGACATTTTGGGGTTGTTAAGATGGCTTAGCAGTTAACGCGTTTGACTTCAAAGCCAAAGGATACCAGTTCAATTCTCCAGGACTCATGTAAGCCAGATGCACAAGAAGGTGCATGCATCTAGAGTTTGTTTGCAGCGCTGGAGGCCCTGTCGCACCCATTCTCTCCCTCTTCTTCTCTCTCAAGTAAATAAATTATATATATTTATATTTATATTGGAGAGAGAGACACAGAGACAGAGAGAGAGGGAGAGGAAGACAGAAGATAGAGATGGATGCGCCAGCAGCCTCTCAGCTGCTGTGAACGAAATCCAGATGTGTGCGTCCCCTTGTGGTCAAGTGCGGCATTGTGCCCTTGCGTCACTTTGCATCTGGCTAAACATAGGACCTGGAGATTGGAACCAGCGTTCTGAGGCTTAGGAGGCAGGCGCCTTAACCGCTAAGCCATCTCTCCAACCCAAAATATATTTTTTTAAAAAGAAAAAGAAACAGGTCGTTCTAAAAATGGATGGTGGTAATGAATACACAAACTGTCAGTATACTTAGTGCGAATTATCAATCAAGAAATGACTACAAGCCGGGCGTGGTGGCTCACGCCTTTAATCCCAGCACTCGGGAGGCAGAGGTAGGAGGATCACCGTGAGTTCGAGACCACCCTGAGAATAGAATGAATTCTGGGTCAGTCTGGGCTAGAGAGACCCTACCTTGGGAAAAAAGAAGAGCCGGGCATGGTGGCACATGCCTTTAATCCCAGCACACAGGAGGCAGAGGTAGGAGGATCACCTTGAGTTCGAGGCCACCCTGAGACTACAGAGTGAATTCCAGATCAGCCTGGACTAGAGTGAGACCCTACCTCGAAAAAACAAAAAAAAAAGAAAAGAAAAGGCTACAGTGGTGGAGATGGGAGAGGGGTGTCCTACCTGCACTCTTTGATCACTTGGTGTATGTCAAACTCAAAGGCCGCCATCAAGATGTTGTCCAGGGGCTCTGGGCTGCTCTCACCTCCCAGAAACATGTCTAGGCTGGACTGTGGAAAGGCGATGGCCCTCTCAATCCCCAGGATGCAAGCAGAGATTCAGGGGACAGTAGGGCGGCAACCCTGGAGCAGGCTAAAGGTTCCTTCGAAAAGGGCTGAAGGAGAGAGCCTGCCTGTTCCCAGGGAGGTTCAATTCAGAGGCCAAACACTAAGAATCAGGGAGCCAGAGGAGCCCAGGACACTGCCCCTCCCCTCCAGAGCTCCGTTAACTCACCTGGGCGTAGAAGTGCAGGTCGATGGGCCTCACTGTCGGGTGGGAGTACAGTAGCCGAGTGACTAGGAAATGGTACCAATTACTCAGAAGTTCCTTCTGCTCCAACAGGGCGGCCTCATCCCCAAGCATGATCTAAAGAGAGAAATCCTCTGAGCACTGTCTTTACAGGGACTCCTCCCTATCCATGATGATTTCCTGGGAGGCCCAAGGTCTCAACTATAGGCCAAATGCTCTCTCCTTCCCAGAAAAACAATGAACTGCCCTCTCCAAGGGGGAACAAGCTTAGGGCAAGCTGGGATGCCAGGGCCACAGGGGAAGCCTCTCACGCTTGACCCAACTGCTACCCCAGACCTTGCAGAGAGTCTCCAGGCGGGGGCTGGCAGCAAAGGTGCTGTCTTGCAGGTGCCGCTCACACTCTTCATGCCAGTGTTGCCACTTCAGCTCCAGCTCTGTCAGTGTCTGAGTGTTGCCAGGCTAAGAGGAGACACTGGTCATAAGACCATCCTCACCAGACCCATTCCCAGATCTCCTTGTCCTTGCTGGCAATGCAGCTCCCACGTACACTGAGAATAGGCATTGTTCTCATCAGGTCCCCTAAGATACGGCACATGCCTGCAGAAGGGGGATTTGCATCAGCTTCTTTGGACAGCATTTGTCGGGCCTCATCCAGCCGGCCCTGAAGCACCAACACAGTAACCTGTGAGAAGATATGGGACCATGAGCACTGACAAGAAGCCACTGTGCAAGACAAACAGACAGACAGAACACAAGAGAGAATGCTGGTGCTTCAGGGCCTGAGCCACTACAAACAAAATCCAGACACGTTTGCCACCTTGGGTACCTTACTTACATGGGTTCTGGGGAGACAACCCTTGGTACACAGGCTTCGCAGGCAAGCACCTAAGCCATCTCTCCAGCCTCCCCCATGCTTTTATTATTAGTTATCTATATAATGTGTAGACAGCCATGATGGTACCATTGTTAGCCTTCTCCCTGCCCTCCCCCTTGGGGATTGTGGGTCTTCATTGTCAGGATAGCAATAAAAATATGTAAAGCCTCACGAATTTGCATATCATCCTTGCACAGGGGCCATGCTAATCATCTGTATCATTCCAATTTTAGTATATATGCTGCCAAAGCGAGCAGTGCCCCCACACTTAAAAAAATATATTTTATTTATTTATTTGAGAGAGAGAATGGGCACACCAAGACATCCAGCCACTGCAAACAAACTGCAGATGTATGTGCTATGTGCATCTGGCTTACGTGGGTCCTGGGGAATTGAACCTGGGTCCTTTGGCTTTGCAGGCAAGTGCCTTAACCAATAAGCCATCTCTCCAGCCCTCACTTTTTTTGAATGTGCCCTTTAGGAGGTTTTTAGTTAGGGTGTATCTTCAGTATCAGATGATCAAGGATTCAAATCCAAGTTCTGTCACTCACCAACTGTGTGGACAAGTTGTTCACTAAGCTTTATTATTTTAAAATAGTTTTAAGCCAGGTGGTATGGTGGCACATACCTTTACTCACAGCACTCAGGAGATAGGGGTAGGAAGAGCACTGTGAGTTTGAAGTCACCCTGAGACTACATAGTAAATTCCAGGACAGCCTGGGCGAGAGTAAGACCCTACCTCGAAAAAATAAAGAAAATAAATTTAAAAAAAAGATATGGTCGGGCGTGGTGGCGCACGCCTTTAATCCCAGCACTCAGGAGGCAGAGGTAGGAGGATCGCCATGAGTTCAGGGCCACCCTGAGCCTACATAGTGAATTCCAGGTCAGCCTAGGCTAGAGTAAGACCCTACCTCGAAAAAACAAAAATGAAAAAAAAAAAAAAAAAAAAAAGATATGAAAGCTGGACACGGTGGCGCACGCCTTTAATCCCAGCACTCAGGAGGTAGAGTTAGGAGGATCACCATGATGAGTTCAAGACCAGTCTGAGACTACATAGTGAATTCTAGGTCAAGTGAAACCCTACCTCCAAAAAAAAAAAAGAAACAAAAACAAAAAAACAATAACAGCAAAACCCCCCAAGACTTAGGCAAAGGTAATCTAGCTAACCAACAGCGCCGGGAGAGCTCAATACAAGGTGGAAAGCTGAAGGTGACCCAGCCGCACATGATCTTTACCAAGTTCCAGAAGCTCTCATGTTTGCTTGGATTCTCACTGCCCAGAACATCTGCTGACAAGCTGTCCACTTCACACACGTGGAGTCGGACCCAGTCGAGGAGGTGAAGGAGAAGAGGGCCAGCTGAGGGAGAAAGTCACATCACACACAGACCTTGGCTTCATGTGCAATAGATTCCACTTTACACAAAGGACAGAGACTGCTCAGCTGAACAGATAACTTGAGAGGGCTAATTCTCTCACATGCACACAAACAGTCCTAAACAAAGGACCGGAACAGGAAAAAGCAAAGGGACTTTAAAAAAAAACAAAAAAAACAAACTCCCTCTCTCCAGGTGCAGTGGTGCACGGCTTCATCCCAGCGCTAGAGGCAGAGGTAGGAGGATTGCCATGAGTTCACACCCACCCTGAGACAACAAAGTGAATTCCAGGTCAGCATGGGCTACAGAGAGACCCTACCTCAAAAAAAGAGAACAAAACAAAACCTCCATTTGAGCCAGGCAGCTCACCTCTCCCCAAAACACGGAACTGTTTTGTGTTGAGGAAACAAGAACACACTCCACAGCCCAGGACTGAGAGTTGGGATCATGGGTGTATGCTACCACAGCCCTATACACAGACCCTGTTCACATACATATGATGGCTGGGTAAGTACTAGCCAGTTCTGAACTAACTAAATGCTACATATGCAATAATGATAAATATACGGTAGTCTACATGAAAAGGGAAGTTTCTAAGAAACTAATTTTCTTTTTATGTTTTTTGTTTGTTTTGTTTTTCGAGGTAGCCTCACTCTAGCACAGGCTGACCTGGAATTCGCTATGTAATCTCAGGATGGCCAAAGGACCCCAGTTCAATTACCCAGGACCCATGTAAGGCAGATGCACAAGCAGGCGCATGTATCTGGAGCTCGTTTGCAGTGGCTGGAGGCCCTGGTGCACCCATTCTCTTGTTTCTTACTCTATCAAATAAATAAATAAATAAATAAATAAATAAACAAAATATATTTTAAAATAAAAATTAAAAAATGAATGAAACTAAAAAAAAAAAAAAAAAAAGAAAAACCAGGTGCAGTGGTGCATGCCTTTAAGCCCAGCAATCAGGAGGCAGAGGTAGGAGGATTGCTGTGAGTACGAGGCCACTCTGAGACTATATAATGAATTCCAGGTCAGCCTGAGCTAGAGTAAGACCAACCCTAAACTTTGATAAACCAAAAACAAATAAATAAAAAAGAAAAGAAAAAGAATGAATCTGGGCTTACCTGGGGCTACTTCAATAAAAAGAATCTCGCACAGGTTCCAAATGAGTTCCATGGCTGACAAAATAGAGACCTAAGCAGGAGAGGGGAAGAGGTTCACACTGAAGACTCCTGAGATCTGACTGACAAAGGACTCAACAGAACCTAAAAATCACACCCACCATAACCAGCAGACACTGAAAGAGAGACCAGCATTCTTTCATTGTGGTTTTTGGTTTTACTTTTTTCATTTTCCAAGTAGGGTCTCACTCTAGCCCAGGCTGACCTGGCACTCACTCTGTAGTCCCAGATTGGCCCTGAACTAACAATGATCCTCCTACCTCAGCCTCCCAAGTGCTGGGATTTAAGGCATGCACCACCTCATTCTACCTGCTTTTCTTTTAGTTTTTCCAGGTAGGGTCTCACTCTAGCCCAGGCTGACCTGGAATTCAGTCGCAGGGTGAACTGAACTCGTGGCTATCCTCTTCTCTCTGCCTCCCAAGTGCTGGGATTAAAGCCCACCATGCCAGGCTTTTTTCCCCCCTTGGTTTGTTGAGGTAGGGTCTCGCTCTAGACCAGGCTGACCTGGAATTCACGATGTTATCTCAGGTGGCCTAGAATTCACAGCAAGCTCCTACCTCTATGTCCCAAGTGCTAGGATTAAAGGTGTGCACCACCACACCTGGATACATTCTTATATTTTAATGGTGATTAGGGCTGGAGAGATGATTTAGCAGTTAAGGTATTAGCCTGCAAAGCCAAAGGATCCTGGTTCGATTCTGCAAGACCTACATAAGCCAGATGCACAAGAGAGCGCATGCATCTGGATTTTGCAGTGGCTGGAGGCCCTGACACGTCCATTCTCTCCCTCTATCTGCCTCTTTCTCTCTCTCAAATAAGAAAGAGAAAGAAAGAAAGGAAGGAAGGGAGGGAGGGAGGGAGGGAGGGAGGGAGGGAGGGAGGGAGGAGGAGGCAGGCAAGCAAGCAGGGCATGGTGGCGCACGCCTTTAATCCCAGCACTTGGGAGGCAGAGGTAGGAGAATCGCTGTGACTTCAAGACCCCCCAGACTACATAGTGAATTCCAGGTCAGCCTGAGCGAGAGTGAGACCCTACCTCAAAAAAAAAAAAAAAAAAAAAAAAAAAAAAAAACGGGGAAAAAAAAAAGAACACATAAGTAAAGCAAAAACTTGCAAAGCTAGAGCCAGGCATGGTGACACAAACCTGTAATCCCAAGTGCTCAAGATTCTGAAGCAGGAGAATTGTGAGTTTGAGGCCAGCCTGGAATACACAGTATGTGCCACACACCTGTAACACACAAAATGTTGAGGCAAGAGGATCAGGAATTCAAGATCTCCTCAGCTAAACAGGAAGATCAAGGCTAACTTGTTTACCAGTGTTCCTGTCTCCAAAAACGAAAAGCCAACAAAAATAAACCCAGGCATGGGGATAAACACCTTCAATCCCAGCACACTTGAGGCCAGGGTTAGAATGATCTCTGAGTTGAAGGCCAGCCTGGGAGATAGCGAGAACTCACTTCAAAAAAATCAAAACTAGCCGGGCGTGGTGGCGCACGCCTTTAATCCCAGCACTCGGGAGGCAGAGGTAGGAGGATCACTGAGAGTTCGAGGCCACCCTGAGACTACATAGTGAATTCCAGGTCAGCCTGGACCAGAGTGAAACCCTACCTCGAAAAATCCAAAAAAAAAAAAAAAAAAAAAAAAATCAAAACTTTGAAGGGGAAATGGTGGGAGGGGAGGGAATATCAGTTTATTGTCTGTAAGTATAGAAGTTGTCAATAAAAAAAAAATCAAAACCTAGCCAGGTGCTGTGGTGCACACCTTTAATCCCAGCACTTAGGAGGCAGAGGTAGGAGGATCGCTGTGAGTTCAAGGCCACCCTGAGACTACATAGTTAATTCCAGGTCAGCCTGGACCAGAGTGAGACCCTATCTTGAAAAACCAAAAAAAAAAAAAAAAAAAAAAAAGTAAGTGAAGCAACTTCGTTCAAAGCGGCTGAAATGGCCCTGGTGCACCCATTCTCTCTCTGCCTCTCTCTCTCTCTCTCAAAAAACAAAAAATAAAAATGGCTCAGCAGTTAAGGCACAGCCTGCGAAACCTAAGGACCCCAATTCGATTCTCCAGGTCCCAAGTAAGCCAGATGCACAAGGGGGCATACATGTCTAGAGTTTGTTTGCAGTTAGAGGTCCTGGCGTGCCCATTCTCACTCCCCCCCTTCCCTCTCTGTCTCAAATAAATAAATAAATAAATAAATAAATAAATAAATAAATAAATAAATAAAAATCTTTAAGAAAAATAAATAAAAAACCTGGGCTGGAGAGATGGCTTAATGGTTATGGTGTTTGCCTGCAAAGCCAAAGGATCTCAGTTCGACTCTCCAGGACCCATGTAACCCAGATGCACAAGGGGGCGCATGCATCTAGAATTCATTTGCAGTGGCTGGAGTGGCACCCAGATATCTATCTATCTATCTATCTATCTCTGTTGCAAATAAAATAAAATATTAAAAATTATCAAAAATCAAGGGAGCTGGGCATGGTGATGCACACATTTAATCCCAGCACTTGGGAGGCAGAGGTAGGAGAACTGCCATGAGTTTGAGGCCATCCTGAGACTACATAGTGAATTCCAGGTCAGCCTGGGCTAGAGCAAGACCCTACCTTGAAAAACCAAAAAAAAAAAAAAAAAAAAAAAAAAAAAAAAAAAAATCAAAACCAAGGGCTGGACGGATGGTTTAGTGGTTAAGGCACTCGCCTACAAAGTCAAAGAACCTGGTTCGATCCCCCAGGACCCACCTAAGTCAGATGCACAAGGTGATGCACGCTTCTGGAGTTTGTTTGCAGCCACTGAAGGCCCTGGCATGCCCAATCTCTTGCTCTATCTGCCTCTCCCTTCCTACCCCCTCCCAAATAAAGATGGATAATCCTTAAAAAAAAAAATCAAAACATAGCTGGGTGTGGTAGTGCACACCTTTAACCCCAGCACTCAGGAGGCAGAGGTAGGAGGATCTCTGTGAGTTCAAGGCCACCCTAAGTCTACACAGTGAATTCCAGGTCAGCCTGGGCTAGAGCGAGACCCTGCCTCAAAAAAACAAAAGAAAAGTGTTGGTTGGGGCCAGAGATGTAACACAGTGGTAAAATGTTTGCTTAACATGTAGAAGGCCATGGGTTCAAACCCCAGCATCACACAAAAAATAAGTTGAGTTCATAAGTTTTTTTATTTTTTTTTATTTATTGAGGCAGGGTTTCACTCTAGCCCAGGCTGACCTGGATTTTCACTTTTGTAGTCTCAAGGTGGCCTCAAATACATAGCAATCCTCCAACCTCTGCCTCCTAAATGCTGGGATTAAAGGCGTGTGCCACCACGCCCAGCTTACCAAGCCATTTCTATAGCTGAACTGCTTAGTCTTAAAAGCTCAACTGATGCCAGGCGTGGTGGCGCAGGCCTTTAATCCCAGCACTCGGGAGGCAGAGGTAGGAAGATCACTGTGAGTATGAGGCCACCCTGGGACTCCATAGTGAATTCCAGGTCAGCCTGGGCTACAGTGAGACCCTACCTTGAAAAAAAAAAAAAATCACTTGGTAATTAGTTTAGGCTCTTGGCTGCAAAGTCAAAAACTAAGCAGTGGTTCCCGGGTGACAACTCATCAGCGTCAGCTTATTAGGATTTAGACTTTCCACAGGAACTGAAACACATGCAAGTGTCTATTAAATAACCCTGTGTTCCTTGAAGGGAACACCAGCAAGTTCAAAACCATACTCTCCACACCAAAGAACTGTCTATCAACATGGAAAGAAGAGACCTGCCAATGACTGCCAGGCTCCTATGTGTGTGCTAAGGACACAGAGACACATTGGTGCCAATACAACAAATACAGTTGTCCCTTACCTGGCTGCTAAACTGGCGGCCACTGCTTGGATCTTTAGCAGCAACTAGCAAAACACAAACATTAACATGAGCAATGTATGGTTTGGTCTCACTGGTAGCTTCACACACCCAAATCTGTGGCTTCTGTGTTTCATTTACTCCTCACACATTCCCAGGCTAATGCTAATGCTACACATCGTGCTGTCAGTGTATCAATGATGGTCAAAGCAAGGCCCTCTACAAATCTATTCAGAATAGATTTGATTTGGTAATGAGGAATTACATGGCTTTCATGGCTAGTGACTCTAAGCTACCAAGGTCAAAGAACTGGGAATATAATTTTCCAAGAGCCTTAATTTGGTCCTATAAACAAATGAAGCAATTCAGTCCATTCTAACTTGAAAAATGTACTGAAGAGTTTGGGACTGGAATGTCAGATTTTACCTCATAGTATTACAGCCAATACATAGATACATCACATACATACAAAATCCTTACTTGCAACCTGATGCATTTCTTCCATACATGCTCTTATAACTGATCGGTAGTTTTTACTCACTCGAACCAATCTACAAAAGAGGAAATTACATACATCATGACCTGGGGTGACAGAAAACAAGACAGCCATCCAAAAAAAAAAAAAGAGAGAGAGAGAGAGAGAGCTGGCTAGGTGGTGCACACTTTTAATCCCAGCAAGGTGCAAGCTAAGATACAATCACAAACCTGGAGCTACAGAGTAAATCTAGGTCAGCCTGGGATACAGTCAGAACCCACCTTAAAAAATAAAAAAATAAAAAAAATAAGCTGGGCGTAGTGGCGCACGTCTTTAATCCCAGCACTCAGGAGGCAGAGGTAGGAGGATCGCCGAGAGTTCAAGGCCACCCTGAGATTACATAGTTAATTCCAGGTCAGCCTGGACTACAGTGAGACCCTACCTCGCAAAAAAAAAAAAAAAAAAAAAAAAAAGATAGGAGAGGGACTGAAGACATGGATTGGCAGTTAAAAGCACTTGTTTCCAAAGCCTGCTGCCGGAATTTAATTGCCTAGTGACCACCTACAGCCAGACACACAAAGTGCCATATATGTCTTAAATTTCTTTGCAGCAGCAAAAGCCCCTTGCATACCAATCCTCTTGTCCTTCCTCTTCTCTCTCAAACAAATAAATTATATATTTTGTTTGGTTGGTTGGTTTTTCGAGGTAGTGTTTCACTCTAGCACAGGCTGACCTAGAATTCACTCTGTATTTTCAGGGTGGCCTCGAACTCACTACAATCCTCCTACCTTTGCCTCCCAAGTGCTGGAATTAAAGGCATGCACCACCTGGCCTGGTTTGTTTTGTTTTTTGAGGTAGTGTTTACTCTAAAACAGGCTGACCTGGAATTCACAGTCTCAGAGTTGCATCCAACTCAGTGATCCTCCTATCTCTGCCTCCAGAGGGATACAATTAAAGGTGTGCAGCACCACACCTGCCTAAAATGTATTTTTAAAAAAGGCACTGGGGCGGGGGGGGGGCGGCTGGAGAGATGGCTTAGCTGTTAAGGTGCCTGCCTCCTAAGCCTAAGAACCTGGTTCCAATTTCCAGGTCCCACGTTTAGCCAGATGCAAAGTGACGCAAGGGCGCAATGCCGCACTTTCCCACAAGGGGGAGCACACATCTGGATTTCATTCGTAGCAGCTGAGGCTGCTGGCGCACCCATCTCTGTCTTTATCTATTCTCTATCTGCCTCTTTCTCTCATCTCTCTCAAATAAATGAAAATAAAATAAAAAGAACAAAAACAACAAAAGACAAGAGGACAAAAGAGATGACTTAGCAGTTAAGGTACTTGCCAGCCAAGTTAAAAAACCCAGGTTTGTGATTGGAGAGATGGCTTAGCAGTTAAAGCACTTGCCTGTGAAGCCTAAGGATCCAGGTTCCATTCTCCAGTACCCAAATAAGCCAGATGCACAAGGTGGCACATACACCTGGAATTGCTTTGCAATGGCTGGATGCCCTGGTATGCCCACTCTCTCTCTCTCCTTTTACCCTCTCTTTCTCTCAAATAAGTAAATAAAATAAGATTTAAATATATATATATAAATAAAGCCGGGCATGGTGACATACACCTTTATTCCCAGCACTTAGGAGACAGAGGTAGGAAGATTGCCATGAGTTCAAGGCCATCCTAAGACTATAGAGTGAATTCCAGGTTGGCCTGAGCTAGAGTGAGGCCCTACCTCGGGAGAGTAAAAACCCAGGTTTGATTGCCCGTTACCCGCTTAAGCCAGATATACAAGGTGTCACATGTATCCAGACTTCACTTGCAGTGCCAGAAGGCTCTGGTATGCCCATTCTCTTACCTGCCTCTTTCTCGCTCTCTCGAATAAATAAAATTAGAAGAAAAAAAAAAGAAGAAGAAAAAGGAGGCACTAAGAGCACTTGGGGCAAAACCATGAGGACGTGAGTTTTATTCCCTACACCCACATGAACACAGCCATGCATGCCTATAACCCCAGTTCTGAGTAAGGTAGAAACAGAAGAATCTTGAGTTTGCTGGTCAGCCAGTTTGACAAAACCAGCAGCTCCAGTTTCAGTAAGAAATTCAGTCTCTGGGCTAGAAAGATTGCTTAGCAATTAATGCATTTTGTTTGCAAAGCCTAAGGACCCCAGTTTGATTCTTTGATGCACAAAGGGGCGCATGCATCTGGAGTTCGTTTGTAGAGGCAAGAGGCCCTGACGCACCCATTCTCACTCTCTCTTTCCTTCTCTCTGTCTCTAAAAGATAAACAAATAAATAAAAATAAAATCTTAGCTAGGAATGGTGGCGCATACCTTTAATCCCAGCACTTGGGAGGCAGAGGTAGGAGGATTGCCGAGAGTTCAAGGCCACCCTGAGACTACACAGTTAATTCCAGGTCAGCCTGGACCAGAGTGAGACCCTACCTCGCAAAAAAAAAAAAAAAAAAAAAAAAAAAAAAAAAAGATGAGGTAAGAGCAAGGCTACACTTGCCCACTAGATTGTGCAAGCATCTGGAGTTGTACTGAAATGCCTGAGGACCTGGCACAACAATTCAACAATTCTCTCTGTCTCTCTCTCTTGCACTCTCTAAATAAAAACAAAAAGCCAGGCATGGTGACACATGCCTTTAATCCCAGCACTGGGGAGGCAGAGGTAGGAGGATCACTGTGAGTTCAAGGCCACCCTAAGACTACACGGTGAATTCCATGTCAGCCTGGGCTAGAGTGAGACACTACCTCGAAGGGAAAAAAAAAAGCTGGAGAGATGGCTTAGCGGTTAAGGCAACTACCAGTTTGATTCTCCAGGTCCCATGTTCAGCCAGACACAAAGTGACACAAGGGCGCAATGCCACACTTGACCACAAGGGGGTGCACACATCTAGAGTTCGTTCACAGGGCCTGAGAGGCTGCTGGCACACCCATTCTCTGTCTGTCCCTCTCCCTCTCTCTCAGGCTAACCTCAGCAATCCTCCTGCCTCAGCCTCTTGGGTGCTGGGGTTTCAGGAATGGGACTAGACCACTATGTCTGGCTATACTGTTGGTTTCTTTTGTTTCATTTTGTTCACTGGCTTGAGATATTGTTTTATACAGACCAAGGTGGCCTCAAACCATGTAGCCAAGCATGACCTTTAACTCAACTTTCTGGTCAGCCAACAAATGCCAGACTGGAGGTAAGCACTACCATGCCAAGCTTGTTTTGTTCTTTTGAGGCAGGGTCTTCCTTTACCATGCCAAGTTTATTTTGTTCTTTTGAGGCAGGGTCTTCCTTTTTAGGCCGTGTGTGTGTGTGTGTGTGTGTGTGTGTGTGTGTGTGTATGCACGTGTGAG
This sequence comes from Orientallactaga sibirica, assembly GCA_036365145.1. Classification (NCBI taxonomy): domain Eukaryota; kingdom Metazoa; phylum Chordata; class Mammalia; order Rodentia; family Dipodidae; genus Orientallactaga; species Orientallactaga sibirica. The sequence goes on from JAEOAD010000013.1 coordinate 8,420,019, forward strand.
ATGTACCTGGGCCTCTTGCTGTGGCAAACAAAAGTCAGATGCTTGAGCCACTTTTTTTTGTTTGTTTGTTGTTTTGTTTTCCAAGGTAGGGTCTCACTCTAGCCCAGGCTGACCTGGAATTCACTCTATATTCTCAGGCTGGCCTTGAACTCACAGCAATCCACCTACCTCTGGCCTCCCAAGTGCTGTGATTAAAGGGGTACACCACCACGCCCGGCTCACTTTTCTTTTCTTTTTTTTTTTTTTGGTTTTTCAAGGTAGGGTCTCACTCTGGCTCAGGCTGACCTGGAATTCACTATGTAGTCTCAGGGTGGCCTCGAACTCTCGGTGATCCTCCTACCTCTGCCTCCTGAGTGCTGGGATTAAAGGCGTGCACCACCACGCCCGGCTTCTTCTTCTTCTTCTTCTTTTTTTTTTTTTTTGAGAGAGACAGGAAAAAGAGACAGGAAGAGGGCTGGAGAGATGGCTCAGTGATTAAGGTGTTTGCCTGAAAAGCCAAACAATCTTGGTTCAACTCTTCAGGACCCACATAAACCAGATGCATAAGGGGGCACATGCGTCTGGAGTTCGTTTGCAGTGGCTAGAGGCCCTGGCGTGCCCATTCTCTCTCTCTGCCTCTTTCTGTCTCTCAAATAAATAAGTAAATAAGGAAAAAATAGAATGGGTGTGCCAGCAGCCTCTCAGCAGCTAAAATGGAATGCCATACACATGCGCCCCCTTGTGGGCAAGTGCAGCATCCCGCCCTTGTGTCACTTTTTGTGTCTGGCTAAACATGAGACAGGCATTCTTAGGCTTGGCAGGCGCCTTAACCACTAAGCCATCTCTCCAGCCCACATTTTTGTTTTTAAATATATTTTTATTTATTTATTTGAGAGAGAGAGAAAGAGGCAGAGAAAGAGAGAGTAGGCATTCCAGGGCCTCCAGCCACTGCAAACAAACTCCAGATGTACGTGCCCCCTTGTACATCTGGCTTATGTGGGTCCTGGAGAATCAAACCGGGATCCTTTGGCTTTGCAGGCAAACGCCTTAACCATCCCTCCTGCCCCTGAGCCACTTTTTACATCTGCCTTATGTGAGTGGCTTAGGAACTGGCAAGCTTTACAAACAAGTGCCTTTAACTGCTAAGCCATTTTTTTCAACCCCAAGACAGGGTCTTAAATGTATTCCAGGCTGGCCTCAAACCCATCTTCTTTTTTGTAAACCATGGGGGCCCAGATTCAAACTACTAGCCACCCACATAAAGCCAGAAAGGCATTTGTTTGCAGCAGCAAGAGATCCTGATGAGGGCTGGAGAAATGGCTTAGCAGTTAAGGCATGTGGTAGTTTGAATATATGTCCCCCAATATATTCAGTATTTTATTAGTTATAGTTTGCATCTGCAATCACCTTGCTAGAGGCAATGTCACTGGGGGCTGGTCTTAAGGTGTTGGTGGTGGGTTTGAGATTCCATTGTAAAGATATGCAAAGTGTGCCTAGCAGGAGTTCCTGGAGTGTGCTGTGTGACTTTTTAGCTGTAGTTTTGTTCCATGTGCTGTGTGGCTGATTGGCTTTTTTTTCTCTATTGCTTGGCCCTGTGAAAGCAGGCCAGCTTCTTCTGCAATTATGAAACTTCCCCTGGATCTGTAAGCTTCAATAAATAATATCCCTTCCTCTATAACTGTGCCTGGTGTGGAAGTTCATCTCAGCGAACCTGAAGCTGTCTGCTACAGTAAAGTGGTACCTAGGAGTGTGGGGTGAGATGAACCAGATCGTGTGGATGTTCATCTTTTGGAACCTTTGTTTTGGAGGAATGGGCATGGACTTGTTGCTTGCAACTGAAGATGCCTTCTGGAGTGGTAAGCCAAGTTTTATGGACTATTCTGATGAGAGTTTGAGAATGTTAAGTGCAGACAGTATTGAACTTCGAGGCTTGGCTTATGAGCTTTCTAAGGGGAAGAGTGCAGAGGACTTTGTTGGAACTGGGCTACTGGCATAAGGGATGGCTACGTTCTGCTATCCAGGCCCAGAAAGCTTGATCAGGATTAAATTTGTAATGGACTGATGTGCTTGGCTAAAGACTGAAATTTTAAGATTTGAAAGACTATTAGAAATGCAAACTCTTGGAAAGAGTTGACTGGAGAAGGAACCTGCTTTTCAAGGCTATCATTTATTTTGTCCCTGGATTAAGAATATGGCTGTGTCCTGCACACCTAGTATTAGTTTTGGAAATATGAAAAATGCATGGAGTGGTCATGAATTGCACACGCTGCCTCATGCTGCTGCTGAGATGAGGCAGGGCAAGAAAACCCTCAGGAATAGGCTGGAAGAACCTCTGGAAGATGCTTTGCAAGGAGACCTGAAGATATTTTGGATATACCAGGACTATGCAAGGACTCCCATGTAGTGCAGTGTTGGCCTGGGATCAAAGCTGTCCCTGGCAACTCTGCCCAGCTGGAGGGGTGGAATTGGAAAACCTGGAGACTGTCAGTCTCTGGTTATATTGAACTTGAACTACAGAAGTTTGATGATGGCTGATGGTGGTTGAGTTTGCATTGTTCTAGTCTCTCCTTGCTATGCCTTATACCAGTTAAAAATGTTTACTCTGTGCCTTTACATGTTGAAAGTATTTAACTTGTTTGATTTTACAGGACTCACTATCTTAAGTTGATCAAGACTGTGAGAACCTTTAAAATTGGACTGAGTACAATTTACAATGTGTGATAGTTATAAATCTATTGGGGGTCAGGAGCTAAATCTATTGGGGGCCAGGGGCGGAATGTGGCAGTTTGAATATATGTCTCCCAATATATTCAGTATTTTATTAGTTATAGTTTGCATCTGCAATCACCTTGCTAGAGGCAATGTCACTGGGGGCTGGTCTTAAGGTGTTGGTGGTGGGTTTGAGATTCCATTGTAAAGATATGCAAAATGTGCCTAGCAGGAGTTCCTGGAGTGTGCTGTGTGACTTTTTGGCTGTAGTTTTGCTCCATGTGCTATGTGGCTGGTTGGCTTTTTTTTCTCTCTTGCTTGGCCCTGTGAAGGCAGGCCAGCTTCTTCCGCCATTATGGAACTTCCCCTGGATCTGTAAGCTTCAATAAATAATATCCCTTCCTCTATAACTGTGCTTGGTCTGGAAGTTCATCTTAGCAAACCTGAAGCTGTCTGCTACAAGGCGTTTGCCTGCAAAGCCAAAGGATCCCGGTTCAATTCTCTAGGAACCACATAAGCCAGATGCACAAGGGGCACATGCATCTGGAGTTCATTTGCAGGGGCTAGAGGCCCTGGTGTGCCCATTCTCTCTCTGTGTCTGCCTCTTTTCTCTCTCTCTGCTTGCAAATAAATAAATAAATAAATAAATAAATAAATAAATAAATAAGAGATCCTGATGTATCTATACACACACACACACACACACACACACACAAGCAAGGAAATAATTTTAAAAACCTGGTGGTGCACACCTTTATTCCCCAGCACTCAGGAGGCACAGGTAAGGGATCCCTGTGAGTTCAAGGCCACCCTGATACCATATAGTGAATTCAAGGTCAGCTTGGACTAGAGGGAATCCCTACTTTAAAAAGGAAAAAAAAAAAAAAAAAAAAAAATCAAGCTAGCCAGATAATATTTAAAGTGTCTTATCAAGCCAGGAATGGTGGCAACACACATGTTTAATCTCAGCACTTGGGAGGCAGAGGTAGAAGGATCGCTGTGAGTTCAAGGCCACCCTGAAACTTACATAGTGAATTCCAGGTCAGCCTGGGCTACAGTGAAACCCTACCAGGAAAAACCAAAATAAATAAATAAATAAATAAATAAATAAATAAATAAATAAATAAAATTATATTAAAGTAAAATAAAAAAGTGTTTTATCTTTGGTAAGGCCATACATGAGAACCAGAAAACTTGTATTTATTAAGGAAATCATCACTCCTAAGGACCTCAAAGATATATTTCATTTGGCTTTTCACAATTTAGTTGCAAATTTTGGCACCTATCAGAACCCTACTTACTGAGCTTTTCTGGATTTTCCAGTCAATTCTTCTTCACTTCTCTGGAGGCCAACAAAGATTCCATGGGATTCATTGAAGAGTTTTCTCAAAATCTGAGAGTAAACATCTACATCTTTCCGGATGATATAGATAAAGGGACAGCTTGGCACCTTCTCTGATTTTTCTGAAAACAGGAAAAAACAAATACCTATAATTTTCCACAAAAAAGAAACTATCCCTCAAGTTGGTATTCTAGATAGTTCTGATGCTGCGTGTGGATGTGGTCACAAGAGACTCTACATGGGGGCGGGAGTTGGGAGTCTTAAATTATAAAACTTAGTAGAGGGTCAAAGTTCTAAAAGCAGAACTCACTCACTTTGTGCAATGAGAAAAAGGAAAGACTATTGTATCGTTTAAACTCTTTTTTGTTTTTTCCTTTCCAGTGATGAAGAGCTTTCCCTAAGGGCTGCCTAACTTCAATGGAGTGAAGCTCATTTCTACTCCTCCAGAGTAAAATGAGTGCTTATGGCTTTCCACTTGAATTTGGCTTCTTCTGATTGGAATTTGAAAACATGAAAACCTAAATGAAATAGGTGAAAGTTCCTCATTATTCGAGTCAATAAAAGAGAGAGAGAGAGAGAAGCCATCCTAGAAGTTTTAACTGTTTCATTACAAGAGCTAGCTGAGCATGGTTGTGCGCAAGCCCATAAAGCCTGCACTGGGGAGACTGGGACAGAAAGAGGACCATGAGTTCAAGCCAGACCAGCCAACAGCAGGGCTACACAGTAAAACCCGTCTCAAAACAAACAAGGCTTCACTTCAGGTGGTAGTCTACTTACTACCCAGACTGCTACCCTCTTATAGTATACTCAATACACTATTCTTGTTTTTTTGGTTCTTTTGAGAAAGGGTCTCAAACTTCCTATGCTAGCCTAGAACTCACTATGTAGCCCAGGCAGGCCTTCCAAGTACTAGAATTAAAGGTGTGAACCACAATGTACAGCAATAAACTATTCTTAAAAAAAAAAAAAAAATAGCTACCCAAGCGTGGTGGTACACGCCTTTAATCAATCCCAGCTCTCAGGAGGCAGAGGTAGGAAGGTCACCATGAGTTCAAGGCCACCCTGAGACTATATAGTGAATTCCGGGCCAGTCTGGCCTAGAGTGAGACCCTACCTCACAAAAAAAAAAAAAAAAAAAAAAAGCTGTTGGAAGCTGGATGTGGTGGCGCACGCCTTTGATCCCAGCACTTGGGAGGCAGAGGTAGGAGGATTGCCATGAGTTCGAGGCCACCCTGAGACTACAGAGTGAATTCCAGGTCAGCCTGGACCAGAGTGAGACCCTACCTTGAAAAACAAAAAAAAAAAAAAAAAAAAAAAAAAAGAAAAAAAAAAAAAAAAAGCTGTTGGGGGTTTTTTTTGGGGGGGAGGGGCAGGAAGACAAGCTTGGAGATAAGGTCTTACTCTCCAACCCAAAATGGCCTTGAGCTCATGGCAATCCTCTGCCTCAGCCTCCCAAGTGCTTGGATTACAGGCACACAACACCACTCACGGCTTCAGCTTTTTTTTTGGTTTTTCGAGGTAGGGTCTCACTGTAGCCCAGGCTGACCTGGAAATCACTATGTAGTCTCAGGTCTCAGGATGGCCTTGAACTCACGGCGATCCTCCTACCTCTGCCTGCCACCACGCCAGGTCACAAGACATAATATTAAAAAAAAAAAAAAAAAAACAAGCCGGGCGTGGTGGCGCACGCCTTTAATCCCAGCACTCGGGAGGCAGAGGTAGGAGGATCGCTGAGAGTTCGAGGCCACCCTGAGACTACATAGTTAATTCCAGGTCAGCCTGGACCAGAGTGAAACCCTACCTCGAAAAACAAAAAACAAAACAAAACAAAAAAAAAACTACCTCTTTTGTTGAAGGAAGTTTCACACACCAGCATCTCTCCAGGACCCCAGTCAAAACACATTTGCTTCTTCTTGGAATTCACACCTGGAATCCACTAATAAAAAAATAAGGCAAAGAAACTGTTACTCCTTTTCAAATTACTTGCAAATATAATGCTAGAAATCAGTGGGTCTCACTCTAGCCCACTCTGACCCGGAATTCATTATGTAGTCTCAGGTTGGCCTAGAGCTCAAAATGATCCTCCTACCTCTGCCTCCTAAATGCTGAGATTAAAAGGCGTGAGCCATTGCGCCTGGCTTGTTTAATTTTTTTTAGACAGGGTCTCATGTAGTCCACATGGGCCTCCAAGTCCCTATGTAACCTAGAACTTTGAGCTTCTTATCTGCCTCCATGTCCTGATTAAGAAGATAGGCATGCACCACAAAACATGCCCCGGTAAAAATTGATCACATACCACCCACCCACTGGGAAAGCTTAAACGGAATTGAATGCGGAGCGAAAGGAATCAGTAACAGTGTCCCGAGAGAATAGACAGGCGTGCAACAACCCTCGGGCTAGCATAACACGACCAGAAGTCGAGCTCACGGGGCTGCAATGTGGATGGTTTGCAAGGAAGAAAAAAAAAGAAAAAAAACAGCTCCAATTCTTCCTCTTGATCTGAGCCCATTCCAATGCCCAAAAAGCAAAGCGTGGGGAGCGGAGCAGGTCATAAAGACAAGGGTTGGGGAGCTCGAGCGGATCCGTGGCGCAGCTGTCAGCGCTCCCAGGAGCACACACCCAGGCTCTACTCCCCCTCCAGCCGCCCGCAAAGGAACCCAGGGAAGGGGACAGGCGAGCGGACACGAGCCGGAAAAGAACACAGAAACGCGATGCCCAGTCCGCGAAGGCAAGCAAGCCTGTGCGCCGCGGCCTTACAGTGACGGTCGGCTCCACGTCCAGCTCCTCCATAGCGTTGCGCTTCCGCCGCCGGGCCCTCGCGGGGCTGCTGCTCTCCGCGCTCTGGCTTCCCGCTTGGAGCCAGGTGCGAGAGAGGACCTCCCCCCGCCGGGGCGACCTCAGTGATGCCTGCAGAATCGACCCTCGACGCCGCAGAACACTTCGTCTCAATCACGACCCACTCCTCCGCGGCTGTCACCGCGTGTGCCCCACCTTCCCAGCCTATGCACTGTCTCATGGAAAACAGTACCGGGAACAAGCTGTCCTTGAAGAACCACTCTCGCCAGATCAGGCGGCGCCGCAGACAGGCCCGCGCCGGCCAGAGTGAAGGCCCCCGGAGACCGCGGGAGGCCTAGTGGCGCGGACGGCCGTGCGCGTGCGCGAGCCCAGGGGGTCTGTACATCAGTGAGCTTAGCGTCGGTCCAGACGAATTCTGTCCCTTCTGGCTTCTCACCGCCTCTTCTGTAAACCCCAGTGGCACGACGGGCTTCTGTTCGAATCGTACGCCGCCACGCTCACCCCAAATTAGCAAAGGCACGTGGACAAAAGCGGTGCAGGTAAAACAATTGGGCAAATGAGAAGCCTGTATTTGTTCAACAAGAAAAAACAAGCCGGGCCTGGTGGCACATTCCTTAATTCCAGCACTTGGGAGGCCGAGGTAGGAGGATCGCAGTGAGATCCAGGCCACCCTGAGACTACAGAGGGCATTCCAGGTCAGCCTGAGCTAGAGTGAGACCCTACCTCGAAAAAACAAACAAGAAAGAAAGAAAGAAAGAGAGAGAGAGAGAGAGAGAAAGAAAGAAAAGAAAGACACAAAGAAAGGTTGAAAGATGGAAAGGGTTCAGACTTTTGAGAAAACACACACTCAGGTTGGAGAGATGGCTTAAAGGGTTCAGACTTTTGCCTGTCTGGAGTCTAAGTGGACGCCCAGGATCTATTCTCCCAGAAATTAAATATTTACATGCGTGGTAATGGCATGCCTTTAATCCCAGCACTATGTCTGGAGGTCACTGAGTGTCGAGGCCACCCTGAGACTACATAGTCTCTCAGGTCAGCCTGAGCCAGAGTGAGACCTCTACCTCAAAAACCAAAAAAAAAAAAAAAAAAAAATTAAATATTTAAAAGCCGGGCGTGGTGGCGCACGCCTTTAATCCCAGCACTTGGGAGGCAGAGGTAGGAGGATTGCTGTGAGTTCGAGGCCACCCTGAGACTACAGAGTGAAATCCAGGTCAGCCTGGGCTAGAGTAAAACCCTACCTTGTAAAACCTAAATAAATAAATAAATAAATAAGAGATTAATTGACAGGGGGAGGGATATATTGGAGAGTTTTTGTGAAGGGGAAGGTGGGGAAGGGGAGAGAATTATCATGGTTTATTGTCTATAATTATGGAAATTATGAATAAAAAAGTTTAATTTTGTTGTTCTTGTTGTTTTGTTTTGTTTTTTGAGGTAGGGTCTCACTCTAGCCCAAACTGACTTGGAATTCACTATGTACTCTCAGGGTGACCTTGAACTCATGGCAATCCTCCTACCTCTGTGTCCTTAGTACTGAGATCAAAGGTTTTCACCACCACACCTAGCTCAAAAAAAAAAGTATTTTTTGACACAAGGTATCTGTAGTCCATGCTGGATTGTAAATATGTAGCCCAGGCTAGACAGAATTCACAGCAGTCTTCCTTCTTCTTCTCAAATTCTGATATTAGAGATGGAAACCATCACACTTAAACTTTTTTTTTTTTTTTTTAATAAGATAGACAGAGGGAAGCAGAGAGAATGAGTGAGTATGGACGGGCCAGAGCTTTCTACCACTACAAATGAACTCCTGATACACGTGCTAGTTTATGCATCCGGTTTTACATGGGGACTTGAACCCCAGGCTGTCAGGCTTTGGGAGCACCTTCAACCATTGAGCCATCTCTCTAGCACCATGAACTTTTTTTTTTTTTCCTTTGAGGAGCCTGGGGAGTGTAATGGAGATGAAACTCAAGGGCCTTGCAAATGGACAAGGGCTCTATTCTGAATACATCCCGGGCATCTTTTTTTTTCTTTATCCAGGTAGGGTCAAAGTGGCCTTGAACACTAGGTGATACTCCTACCTCTGCCTCCCCAGTGCTGGGATTAAAGGCGTGAAGCAACAAACCTAGATTCCAGTGTCTTTAATTCTGTGTGTTTGTTTGGGCATCACCTCTAGCCCAGCCTGACTTGTAACACCCAGTAACATAGGCTGACCCCAACTTTATGGAGATCCTCTTACCTCAGCCTGTCCAAAATGCAGAGACTGCAAGAATGGCCTACCAAAATTAACTTATTTATTTTATTTATTTATTTATTTATTTATTTATTTTGGTTTTTTGAGGTAGGGTCTCACTCTAGCCCACGCTGACCTGGAATTCACTCTGTATTCTCAGGGTGGCCTCAAACTCACAGCAATCCTCCTACCTCTGCCTCCCAAGTACACCACCACTCCAGCTTATTATTTATTTATTTTTTATTTTATTTTGATTTTTTGATTTTCAAGGCTATCCTCCTACCTCTGCCTCCCAAGTGCTGGGATTAAAGATGTGCACTTCCATGTCCTACTAAAACAAAATATAGGCCTGGAGAGATGGCTTAGCTGTTAAATGCTTGTGAAACTTAAGGACCCCGGTTCAAGGCGCGATTCTTCAGGACCCACGTAAGCCAGATGCACAAGAGGGTGCACACATCTGGAGTTCATTTGCAGTGGCTGGAGGTCCTGGTGTGTCTATTCTGTCTCTCTTCTCTCTACCTGCCCATTTCTGTATCTCTTTCTCTCTCAAATAAATAAATAAAAATAGAAATATATGGCAAAGTATAACTTGAGCTGGGAGTGGTGGCACACACCTTTAATCCCAGCACTAAGGAGGCAGGGGTAGGAGGATCACCATGACTTCAAGGCCACCCTGAGACTACATAAGGAATTCCAGGTCAGCCTGGGCTAGAGTGAAACCCTATTTGAAAAACAAAAACAAAACAAAACAAAACAAAAATATAACTTGAAAGTCAATCTTAGTAAAAGCCAGGAAAACACCTGTAATTCCAGCACTTAAGAACCACAGGCAAGAGAATCTCTGGAAGTTTGAGGACAGCCTAATCTCCATGCAAGATCTTGACTCAAACAAAATTATCAGACTGTGTGGCTCAGGTTTATTATCCCAGCACTTCAGAGGATAAAATAAGAGAAAACCTGTGAGTTTGAGGTCAGCCTTGGCTACAGAATGACTTTCAGGTCACCCTGGCCTAGCATGAGACCCTACCTCAAAAAAAAGTTATTTGAATTTTGATATGTGAATTTTAAAAAAAGGCACTTGCAAGCCGGGCGTGGTGGTGCATGCCTTTAATCCCAGCACTTGGGAGGCAGAGGTAGGAGGATCACTGAGAGTTCGAGGCCACCCTGAGACTACATATTTAATTCCAGGTCAGCCTGGACCAGAGTGAGACCCTACCTCGCAAAACCAAAAAAAAAAAAAAAAAAGGCACTTGCTTGCAAGCCTGTCAGCCCATGTTTAGTGCACAAAGTGGCCATGTATGAGCAAGTTTCACTGTGGAGTATATCAGTTTTCATAAAACAATACAAAGTCTACTCTAAACAGTTTTTTCCACCAAATTTATTTATGCAATTCTAAGATACAAATACAGTCATATAGCTTTGAAAATAAATCTGGAGTTTATTTGCAGCAACAGGAGGATCACAATGAGTTTAAGGTCACCTTAGGTTACATCAGGAAACCTTGCAAAAAATAACGGGGGATGGAGAGATGGCTTAGCAGTTAAGTGCTTGTCTGTGAAGCCTAAGGACCCCAGTTCGAGGCTTAATTCCCCAGGACCCATGTAAGCCAGATGCACAAGGAGACACATGCATCTGGAGTTCGTTTGAAGTGGCTGGAGGCCCTGGTGTGCTCATTCTCTCCCTCGCTCTCTCTCTGTGTCTCTCTGCCTCTTTCTCTCTCTGTCTGTCACTCTCAAATAAATAAAAAAAAAAAAAAATCAGGCCATGCTTGGTGGCACACACCTTTAATCCCAGCATTCAGGAGGCAGAAGTAGGAAGATCGCCGTGAGTTCTAGACCACCCTGAGAATACTGTGAATTCCAGGTTAGTCTGGGCTAGAGTGAGACCCTACCTTGAAAAACAAAAAACAAACAAACAAACAAACAAAAATTTTTAGCTGGGCATCGTGACTCACGCCTTTCATCTCAGCACTTGGGAGGCAGAGGGAGGAGGATTACCAGGATTTTGAGGCCATCCTGAGAATTTCAGGTCAGCCTGGGCTAGAATAAGATCCTACCTCAAAAAAATCTAAAAAACAGAGCCGGGCGTGGTAGCGCATGTCTTTAATCCCAGCACTCGGGAGGCAGAGGTAGGAGGATCGCTGTGAGTTCGAGGCTACCCTGAGACCACATAGTTAATTCTAGGTCAGCCTGGACCAGAGTGAGACCCTACCTCGAAAAACCAAAAAAAAAAAAAAAAAAAAAAAAAAAAAAATCTCAAAAACAGGCTGTATAGATGGCTTAGGGGTTAAGGTGCTTGCATACAAAGCCTAAGGGACCTATGTTCAACTCTACAGATCCCACATAAGCCAGACACACAAATCGCAAATGTCTGGCGCACCAATTCTCTGTCTGTCTCTCTCTAAAAAAAAATTGCTTTAATCCCAGTGGCTGAGGACCCGAGAGTTCGAGGCCACCCTCTCTGTCTCAGGTCAGCCTCTCTCAAAAAACCAAAAAAAAAAAAAAATAAAAAAAAAATAAAAAAATAAAAAAAAAATCCTCCATGTGAACCAGCTGACAGAAAGCTGGAAAAAGCTATGCTTTTTGCAGTTCAATGGGAGAGAGAGAAATCACCAGTGAAGATACTCAACAGAGGACACTGCAAGCCTTAATTTGGCCAACAAGGCCAAATGAGCCAATGGGTGCAAGAGGGGCATGTCTGTTATAGGGGAAACCAACCACTCTCTAATTGGACTGGAAACCTGCTCCATGGAAGGGAACACATCCCTGATACTGAAAACCTACAACATGGGCAGTTATGAGCCCTACAGGTGTAACGTCTGCTGGTGTCATGCTAAATGTATATACTATGCTCACCAAACTGCCCAGTAAGCACTTCTCTTAGTGTCCACACCCATATATGAATGCTACTCTCACTTGTGGTTAGAGAAGTTTCTTTTTTCAGATGGTGGAGACCGTGGGATGACTCAGAAGGCACCATGGTGCTGAGAAAAAGGGACAGAGGAGTGCTCATCACTGAAACATCTCAAAACCACCTTCCAAGGCCCAGGGTCCATTGAGGAAAAGGGGGCAGAAAGAATGTAAGAGACATGGGAAGGGTAGGACTCCTTAAAACGTGCTCCTCCAGATATAAAATGGCTTGGATATCCATGACCTCACAGTGCCTGACACTACCTACACAAGACCTTCATAATAGGAGGAAAAGATGATGACATCAAAATAAAAGACTGATTGAGGGGGGAGGGGATATGATGGAGAGTGGAGTTTCAAAGGGGAAAGTAGGAGGAGGGAGGGAATTACCATGGATATTGTCTACAATTATGGACGTTGTCAGTAAAAAATAAACAAAAAGAAACAGCCAAAGCCGGGCTTGGTGGAGCACGACTTTAATCCCAGCACTTGGGAGGCAGAGGTAGGAAGATGGCTGTGAGTTTGAGGCCACCCTGAAACTACTTAGTGAATTCCAGGTCAACCTGAGCTAGAGTGAGACCCTACTTTGGAAAAGCAAAAAAAAAAAAAAAAAAAAAAGAAAAAGAAAAGAAAAAAGAAACAGCCAGGTGTGGTAGTGCATGCCTTTAATCTCAGCATTTGGGAAGCAGAGGTAGGAGGATCACTGTGAGTTAGAGGCCACCCTAAAACTACGTAGTGAATAATGAATTCCAGGTTAGCCTAAACTAGAATGAGTGAGACCCTACCTTGAAAAAAAAACAACAAATCAGGCTAAGCTTGGTGGTGGTGGTGGTGCACACTTTTTTTTTTTTAGTTTTTCGAGGTAGGGTCTCACTCTAGCTCAGGCTGACCTGGAATTCACTATGTAGTCTCAGGGTGGCTTTGAATTCATGGCAATCCTACTACCTCTGCCTCCCAAGTGCTGGGATTAAAGGTATGCACAACCACGCCCAGCTTTTTTTTTTTTTTTTTTTGGTGGTGCACACTTTTAATCATAACACTTGGCAGACAGAGGTAGGAGCATCACAGTGAGTTCAAAGCAGAGTGAGTTTCAGATCAGCCTGGGGTAGAGTGAGACACTACATCATTAAAACCAAAAAAATCAAGGTCACCCTGAGACTACATAGTGAATTCCAGGTCAACTTGAGCTAGAGTGAGACCCTAACTTGAAAAAAAAAAAAAAAAAAAAAAAAATGGGCTAGAGAGATGGTTTAGCAGTTAAGGTGTTTGCCTGTGAAGCCTAGGAACCCTGATTTGATTCTCCAGGACTCATGTAACAAAACAAAACAAAAAAAAAAAAAGAAAGAAAGAAAGAGAAGCTGGGCATGGTGACACACGCCTTTAATCCCAGCACTTGGGAGGCAGAGGTAGGAGGATCCCCTTGAGTTCAAGGCTACCCTGAGACTATATAGTGAATTCCAGGTCAGCCTGGTCTAGAGTGAGACCCTACTCAAAAAAAAAAAAAAAAAAAAAAAAAAAAAAAAAAAGAACAAAAAAAAAAAAAAAAAGAATAAAAAAAGAAAGAAAGAAAGAAAAGAAAGAAATTTAACTGAAGAAAGCTTCTCAGTATTCTACCATTGAGTACCCCCATCTTTTTAAAACATATTTTATATTATTTATTTGCATGCAGAGAGAGGCACAGAGAAGAGAGACAGGTAGAGAAAAAGAGAATGGGCACAACACGGATTTAGTCACTTCAAACGAACTCCACATGTATGCACCACTTTGTGCATCTGGCTTAATGTGGGTACTAGGGAAACAAACACTGGGTAGTCAGCCCTACCTTCTTTTTTGGTTTGGTTTTTTTCGTTTATTTATTTATTTTATTTATTTATTTATTTATTTATTTATTTATTTGGTTTTCTGAGGTAGGGTCTCACTCTAGCTCAGGCTGATCTGGAATTCACTATGTAGTCTCAGGGTGGCCTCGAACTCATGCCCAGCTGTTTGTTTTTCAAGGTAGAGTTTCACTCTAGCCCAAGCTGACCTGGAATTCACTATATAGTCTCAGGGTGGTCTCAAACTCATAGTGATCCACCTTCCTCTGCTTCCTGAGTGCTGCCATCTTTTTTTAAGTGCTGAGCCATCTCTTTAGGCCCATCTCTGGCTTTTTTTTTTTTTTTTTTTTTTTTTTTTTTTTTTTTGGTTTTTCAAGGTAGGGTCTCACCACTCTGGCCCAAGCTGACCTGAAATTCACTATGGAGTCTCAGGGTGGCCTCAAACTCACAGTGATCCTCCTACCTCTGCCTCCCGATTTTTTTTTAATAATTATACATATATATACATATATTTTTTAAAATTTTTTTTATTTTTTGGTTTTTCAAGGTAGAGTCTCATTCTAGTCCAGGCTGATCTGGAATTTATTATGTAGTCTCAGAGTGGCCTTGATCTCACGGTGATCCTCCCGCCCAGCAAATTTTTTTGTTGTTGTATTTTTGAGGTAGGGTCTCATTCTAGCCCAGGCTGACCTGGAACTCACTATGTAGTTATGTAGTTTCAGGGTGACCTTGAACTCACAGTGATCTTCCTACCTCTGCCTCTGGAGTGCTGGGATTAAAGCTGTGCACCACCATGCCCAGCTTGAATAAGTTTTTTTTTTTTTTTTTTTTTTTTTTTTTTTTTTTTCGAGGTAGGGTCTCACTCTGGCCCAGGCTGACCTGGAATTACCTATGTAGTCTCAGGGTGGCCTTGAACTCACGGCGATCCTCCTACCTCTGCCTCCCGAGTGCTGGGATTAAAGGCATGTGCCACCACGCCCGGCAGTTTTTTTTTTTTAATATATTTTATTTATTCATTTGAGAGAGAAAGAAAGAGAAAGAGGTAGAGTGTGAGAGAGAATAGGCGTGCCAGGGCTTCCAGCCACTGCAAACAAACTCCAGACGCATGTGCCTCCTTGTACTTTTGGCTTATGTGGGTAATGGGGAATTGAACCAGGGTCCTTTGGCTTTGTAGGCAAACACCTTTAACTGCTAAGCCATCTTCCCCAGCCCTAATTTTTTTTTTTTTTTTTTTTTTTTTTTTTGGTTTCTTGAGGTAGGGTCTCGCTGTAGCCCAGGCTGACCTGGAATTCCCTATGTACTCTCAGGGTGGCCTTGAACTCATAGGAATCATCCTAACTTTGCCTCCCCAGTGCTGAGATTAAAGGCATATGCGTCACCACGCCTGGAAAGCCTATTTCTTTGTTATTTAGAAATTATATATATGTTAAAAAAGAGAAAGAGAGAGCAGCTGGGTGTGGTGGTGCATGCCTTTAATCCCAGCACTGGGGAGGCAGAGGTAGGAGAATTATTGTGAGTTCAAGGCCACCCTGAGACTCCATAGTGAATTCCAGGTCAGCCTGGGCTAGAGTGAGACCCTACCTCCAAAAACAAAAACAAAAAAAAGAGAGAGAGAGAGAAAGAGAGAGAATAGAACACTCAGAAGCCATAGATTGTTACTAGAAATTTTTTAGTGCCAGGGAGGCACTATCTTCCAGTGAGTTGTTGGCCAGGGAGGTCACAGACAACCCCAAAACATTATAGGCCATTTCCGAAGCCCTTGGTTTCCCACCAAGAATAGATGATAAGACCCACATACTTGGGTGGCAAAGTCACTGAGATATCCTGCTGAAGCTGAGCTGAAAGCCTCCTCCAGGTGGACCAGCTGACCAAAAGTTGGAAAATTGCATGCAGTTCAATGAGAGAGAGAAAACACCAGTGAAGGTACTCTCACTTATGGTTAGAGAAGCTTCTCTTTTCAGATGGTGGCAACCTTGGGATGATTCAGAAGGCACCATGGTGCTGAGAAGAAGTGACAGAGGAGTGCTCAGCACTGAAATATCTCAAACCTACCTTCCAAGGCTCAGGGTCCATTGCGGAAGAGAGGGTGGAAAGAATGTAAGAGCCAAAGGAAGAGTAGTACTCCTTGGCCAGGCGTGGTGGCGCACGCCTTTAATCCCAGCACTCGGGAGGCAGAGGTAGGAGGATAGCCGAGAGTTCAAGGCCACCCTGAGACTACATAGTTAATTCCAGGTCAGCCTGGACCAGAGTGAGACCCTACCTTGCAAAAAAAAAAAAAAAAAAAGAGTAGGACTCCTTATAATGTGCTCCTCCAGACACAAAATGGCCTGGATATCCTTGACCTCGCAGTGCCTGACACTACCTACACAAGACCATCATAATAGGAGGAAAAGATGATGACATCAAACTGAAAAGAGAGTCTAATCGAGAGGGGAAGGGGATATGACGGAGAGTGAAGTTTCAAAGGGGAAATTGGGGGGAGGGAGGGAAGTACCATGGGATATTGTCTACAATTAAAGAAGTTGTCAATTAAAAATTAATAAAAAAGAGAGAGAGAGTTTTGGGGGCTGGAGAGGTGGTTTAGTGATTAAGGCACTTGTCTGCAGAGCTTAAGTACACAGGTTCAATTCTCCAGGTCCTATGTAAGCCAGATGCACATGGTGATGCATGTGTCTGGAGTTCTTTTGCAGTGGGTAGAGGTCCTGGCATGCCCATTCTCTCTCTTTCTCTCACCCCCTCTTTCTGTCTCTAATAAATAAATCAATGAAAATTTAAAAATAAAGAGTTTTGGGCTGGAGAGATGGTGTAGCAGTTAAGGCACTTGCCTGCAAAGCCTAAGAATTCTTGTTTGAATCTCCAGGTCCCACATAAGCAGGGCCCATAGTGATGCAAGCACACAATGTTACACATGAACACAAGGGGTGTACGGTGTCTGGAGTTTGTTTGAAGTGTCTGAAAGCTCTGGCACACCCATTCTCTCTCTTTCTTTTTTTTTTCTCTCTCTCTGCCTCTTTCTCTCAAATAAATAATTAAAAAGAAAAGAAAAGAAAAGAGTTTGGCCAGGCATGGTGGGATTAAAGGCTTATACCACTAAGACTGGACATTTTTTTTTATACAGATTCTTACTCCAGCCCAGGCTGACCTAGAACTCACTCTGTACCCCAGGGTGACCTCAAACTCATGATCATCCTCCTATCTCAGCTTCCCAAGTACTATAAACCATTATGCTCAGGGAGTACAGGGCCACTAGATCCTGTTTCTTTTTTATTTTGAAAAAGGATCTACCTAAATGACCTTGGCTGGTCTCAAACTAGATATATATCCCAGGTGACAAGCCTTCAAGCAGTGATCCTCCTGTATCCCTTGTACAAACCTGGGCCACCATGCCAGATTCTCCCATACGTGATTTTAGTAGATTTCCCTAAACCCAGCTTGTGGAATTCCTGGGTGCCATTGTAATATATATTGTTCATTCATTCTTTTTTTTTTTTTTTTTTTTTTTTTTTTTTTGGTTTTTTGAGGTGGGATTTCACTCTGTCACAGGCTGACCTGGAATTCGCTATGTAGTCTCAGGGTGGCCTTGAACTCACAGCAATCCTCCTACCTCTGCCTCCCGAGTGCTGGGATTAAAGGCGTGCGCCACCATGCCCGGCTTTATTTTTATTTTTTTGTTTTTGTTTGTTTTTTTGGGGTTTTCGAGGTAGGGTTTCACTCTAGTCCAGGTTGAACTGAAATTCACTATGTATTCTCAGGCTGGCCTCTGAACTCTTGGTGATCTTCTTACCTCTGTCTCTCAAATACTGGGATTAAGGATGTGGATATCACGCCCAGCTTTTTTTTTTTAATTAAATTAATATATTTGTTTTTGTTTTTTTCAAGGTAGGGTCTCACTCTGGCCCAGGCTGACCTGGAATTAACTATGTACTCTCACAGTGGCCTCAAACTCACAGCAATCCTATCTCTGCCTCCCAAGTGGTAGGATTAAAGGCGTGCACCACCACACCTGACTTTTTAAATTTATTTTTATTTCTTTATTTTTATTTTATTTTTGGGTTTTTTTTCAAGGTAGGGTCTCACTCTGGCCCAGGCTGACCTGGAATAAACTATGTAGTTTCAGGGTGGCCTTGAACTCACTGTAATTCTCCTACCTCTGCCTCCCAATGCTGGGATTAAAGGCATGCACCACAATGCCTAGTTTATTTATTAATTAGAGACAAAGAGAGAGAGTGAGTGAGAATGGGTGCGCCAGGGCCTCTTGCCACTGCAAACGAACTCCAGACACATGTGCTACCATCCACATCTGGTTTACGTGGGACCTGGAGAATTGAACCTGAGCCCTTAGGCTTTATAGGCAAGCACCTTAACCACTAAGCCATCTCTCCAGTCCCAGCCCCCACTTTTTTTTTCATTTTTGGAGGTAGAGTCTCACTATAGTTCAGGCTGACCTGGAGGTCAGTATGTAGTCTCAGGGTGGCCTCAAACTCACCATAATCCTCCTACCTCTGCCTCCCGAGTGCTGGGATTAAAGGCTTGTGCCACCACACCCAGCCTTTTTTTTTTTTTTTTTTTTTTTTTTTTTGCAAGGTAGGGTCTCACTCTGGTCCAGGCTGACCTGGAATTAACTATGTAGTCTCATGGTGGCCTTGAACTCTCCTGGATCCTCCTACCTCTGTACCACCACGCCCGGCTAGCCCTTTTTTTTTTTTTTTTTTTTTTTTTTTTTTTTTTTGAGGCAAGGTCTTTAGCCCAGGCTGACTTGGACTGAAACTGTAGTCTCAGGCTGGCTTCACCTGAGTCAAATGCATGCGCCACTTTGTGCATCTGGCTAATGTGGGTCCTGAGGAATCGAACCTCGAACCTGGGTCCTTAGGCTTCACAGGCAAGCTCTTAACCACTGAGCCCCCAGAGATTTCTTTTTAAAGTTTATTTAAATTATCCTGGACTAGAGTGAGACCTCCCCTTGTAAAACAAAACAAAAAAAACAAAGTTTATTTAAGCCAGGTGTGGTGGACCATGCCTTTAATCCCCGCTCTTGGGAGGCAGAGGTAGAAGGATAGCTGTGAGTTTGCGGCCACCCTGTGACTACCTAGTGAATCCCAGGTTAGTCTGGACTAGACCAAGACCCTACCTCAAAAAACCAAAAAAATTTTTAAAATATTTTATTTTTTATTTATTTATTTGAGAGAGAGTTACAGAAATAGGCAGGGGGAGAGAGAGAGAGGGAGAGAGAATAAGTGCGCCAGGTTCCAGCCACTGCACCAAAGTAAACTCCAGATGCATGCACCCCCTTGTGCATCTGGCTTACGTGGGTCCTGGAGTTTGTTTACAGTGGATCATTAGGCTTCATAGGCAGCGTTTCTCTACCTAAGCCATCTCTCCAGCCCCCAAAAAAATTTTTAAAAGGCTGGAATGATGGCTTAGTGCTTAAGGCATTTAAGGCCTATGAAGTCTAAGGACCCAGGTTCAATTCCCTAGTACCAAAAATAAGCCAGATGTACAAGGTGGCATAAAAATCTGTAGTTTGTTTACAGTGGCTAGAAGCTCTGGTGTGCCCCATTCTCTCTACCTGGGGCTTTCAAAAAAAAAAAAAAATAATAATAATAATAAAGCCAGGTGTGGTGTTCCACACCTTTAATCCCAGCACTTGGGGGACAGAGATAGGGGGATGATAGGACAGAGATAGGAGGATGGCTGTGTGAGGCCAACCTGATGATACATAGTGAATTCCAGGTCAGCCTGAACTAGAGCGAGACCCTTCCTTGGAAAACAAAAACAAAAAAAACAAAACAACACAAAAATAGTAATAATAAAAATAAATAAAATAAAGCTGGGAATGGTGGTGCATGCCTTTGATCCTAGCACTCAGGAGGCAGAGGTAGGAGGGTCACTGTGAATTCAAGGCCACCCTGAGACTACATAGTGAATTCCAGGTCAGCCTGAGCTAAAGTGAGACTCTACCTCGAAAAACCAATAAATAATAAAATAAAATAAATTTTTAAAATGGTGGAATAGAGTTGGGTGTGCTAAAGCACACCTTTAGGCCAAGTTTTTGAGAGTAGGATTGCCCTGAGTTTGAGACCAGTTTGGCACTACAGAATTACTTCCAGGTTAGTTTAGGAGATATTGAAATTTACTTAAAAAAAAAAAAAAAAAAATCCGGGTGTGGTGGCACACACCTTTAATTCCAGCACTTGGGAGGCAGTGGTAGGAGGATCGCCACAAGTCTGAGGCCACCCTGAGAGCCTGAGAGTATGTGGTGAATTCCAGGGCAGCCTGAGCTACAGTGAGACCCTACCTCAAACAAACAAACAAAAAAAGAAAGGCAAGCTAGGTATGGTGTCACATGCCTTTAATTCCAGCATTTGGGAGGCAGAGGTAGGAGGATCACTGTGATTTCATTGCCAGCCTGGGATTACAGAGTGAGTTCCAGGTCAGCCTAGGGTAGAGTAATACCCTACCTTGACCTACCTTGAAAAAACAAACCAGCCGGGCTGGTGGCTCACGCCTTTGATCCAAGCACTGGGGAGGCAGAGGTAGGAGGATCACCATAGTTCAAGGTCACCCTGAGACTACATAGTGGGTTCCAGGTCAGCCTGAGCTGGAGTGAGACCCTACCTGGAAAAAAAAAAAAAAGAAAAACAAACAAAAGGAACAAAAGGTGCAATAGGTAAACTTGAAATTGGTTGGATTAAGATTGTGAAGGATAGATGACAAGTATAGCTTCAGGCTTCTTGACTTGGAGCAAGTATTGCAGTGGTGTAATGGTGTGCAGCTTGGTGCTAGGAAGGGGAAAGCAGAAATCTTTTAACCTTTGTGTAGAGGTGCACACCTTTAATTACAGCACTGGGGAGGCAGACATAGGAGGATCTCTGTGATTTTTTTTTTTTTTTTTTTTTTTTTTGTGGTTTTTCGAGGTAGGGTCTCCCTCTAGCTCAGGCTGACCTGGAATTCACTCTGTCTTCTCAGGGTGGCCTTGAACTCACAGCAAGCCTTCTACCTCGGCCTCCCGCGTGCTGGGATTAAAGGCATGCGCCACCATGCCCGGCTTGATCTCTGTGATTTTAAGGCTGAGACTACATAGTGAATTCTAGATCATCCTGGGCTAGAGGGAGGCCCTACCTCCAAAAAAAAACAACAAAAAAACCAAACAAAAGATCAAGCATTTTATTTATCTAAGTTCTTCTGAGTTTAAAGTGTCCCTGGGAGATAGGAGTTGCGGCGTTTAAAAATCAGACACACAAAGAAATACATCTGGACTAGAAATAGATCTGACAGTCATTGGCAATCAGATGGCAATGGAAGTCGTGCCATATCTAGGACAGGGATCGCGTGATAATTCAGCACAGGTGACCTTGGGGAGAGCAGTTTTCGTGGTGCTATGGGGACAGCACCCAACTGCAGTGGATTGAGGAGTTAGTGAGCGGGTGCAGACAGCTGGCATGGGCATTTATTCAACTTGTTTGGCCAGGAATGGAGAGTGATGGTGGTAATGGCACGACAGAGTGGAGAGCTGAGCGTGTCTGCAATGGAGAGCAGCGGAAGCACATGCTGAAGGCGCTGGTGGATGAAGTCAGGACTGTCCTTCCCACGGGAGCGGCCACTTCCGTCCTGCAAATGGACCCGAGGGGAAGGCCGCTCTGATTGGGTCCTCAATTGGATGACAGGCCATGAGCATGAGTGAGGGGATCCTGGAGGGAATAAATGAACGTGCCTGTCCTCAGCTGGTCTAGAGACACCAGCCAGCCGGAAGTGGCAGTGGCCCCGAGGCACCCGCATGGTGGGGACCCGCTGGAGGCTGATGCTCCACCATCTGCAGGAACGACAGGCCTGAGAGGAAGTGTGAAGTGGGGAGGCCTGCATTGGGGCCTCACGACATGAGTTCTCCTCCTCAACCTCATGCTGGGGCTGTTTGGTTGTCGGCTTCCCTTTCCAGGTGTGGTTGTTCTGTCTTCCTCGGCCCATGGCTCAAGTCGAAGGCCACAAGCCTTGTCGTCCTCACCGACGACCAGCTGGAAGCCATTTTGATTATGCTCCACCACAGAAGGAGGACAATACAGCCCCGCCCAGAGCCAAGGCGCGCCCCCGCGGCGGGCTGGGTGCGCGTGTCCGCGCCGCTTTCCCGCCGGCCCGCCGGGCGCCTGGCCCAGTCGGCGGCGAAGCGGGGTGGGGGGTGGCGCTGGTAGGGGTGGTTATGTAAGCGTTGCGCGCTCCCGCGAGGCGGCAGCCAATAGGAAGCCCCGGTCGCTCGTGCTCGCGCACGCAGGGTGGGGGGAGGGAGCGCACGACGTGCGCGCACCCTCTCCCTCGTCCAGCGCTGCCGCCTCCTTCTCCTGCCGCTCCTGGTGCTGCTTGTGTGTTCCTTCGGTGCGGACCTGGTACCTCTTTTGTGAAGCGGCTGCTGAGGAGACCCCGGCGCTCGCCATGGCCGACGAGAAACCCAAGGTGAGCTCGGTGGCCGCCTCCTTTTGCCTCGTCGTGCGGCCGGTGGGTGGCGCGGGCCGGGGTCCGGCCTGGAGCCCGCCGCGGGTTCCCCTCGCTCTCCCGGGCCCCCCACGGGGCTGGCCGTGGCTCAGGCCCGGCGCTCCGCGCCATTTTCCTCCCTCCCTCCCTCCTTTCCTCCCTCCTCCCTTCCTCCCTTCCTTCCTCCCTCCCTCCCGCGCCGGAGGAGGCTCGCCTCCTTCTCCCGCCCCCGGGGCCTCGGAGCGCGCGCCGCGCGGGGCCAGCGACGTATCGCAGGAGCCCGCGGGCCCACCGGCTCTGCGCGGGTTCCTCGGCCGGCGGCGGGCGCGGGCGCGGGGGGACGAAGGCGTTGGGCGCGCGGAGCCCACCCTGCGCGGACCGGGCGGCTCGCCGGGCGGCGGCGGCGGAGTCCTCCGGGCCCCGCTTCCTTCTCCTCGCAGGGCGGGGGGCCGCGGGTATCTGGAGGAGTCCGCCCCGGGGCCGCGCCGAGGGTTCCGGGCGAATCAATGGGCTGCCCGCCCACGGGCCCGGGAGCAGATGCCCACGGCGGGGGGATTCCGTGGGTAGGCCCGAGGGGGAGGGGCGCGGCTCTGCCCCTGCGTGCCCAACATCCCCACAACCCGCGGGGACCATGTGGCTCGGAGAAGTTGGGAGGCTGAGGTAGGAGGCGAGCGACGGACGGGATGGAGCGGAACTTGGGGACGCGGCTCCTGGGGGAGACCTGGGTGACGACGAGGGGACGCGCATCTTCAGGGCACGCGGGACTTTGCTACCTCGGATGGCTTTGACACCCTCCGCCCTAGCCATTACTTTGCTGAAGCGATTTAGGGTGCTGCAGAAATCTCTTCACACACGATTTTTCTGGTGAACCTCGTGTTGGATATAAATCCGCAAGCAAGATTTAAGAGAAAACTGTGGATCTGACCCGTGACAGCAAAGGGGAGGGGAGAATAAGAACTAAAAACAAACAAAAATGAAGCTACTACAAGGAAGAATCAGTATTCTCTCTGTTCAGGAATTTTTTTTTTTTTTACATGTGCATTGGATTTTTAGCATTGAGCTGAACTTCGTGACTTTTTACTAAGACGACAGAAACTAATTTTGAATTGCAAGCTGTGATTCCCTCCCTACGCGCTATTTTGGTAGTTGTACTTGAAACATTTTGAGAAGGGAATGGACAGTTAGGAGGGATGCAAGAATATTTGGGCAAATGGAGAAATACAGCTTTTTAGAAAGTCACAATAAATTGAATGAGACTCATCTTTTAAAAATGTAGTGTTGCCCTTGGTAGTTGGGATGTAGGCTTTTCTACTAGACAGTGCTGTAGGATTTCTCATCTTTCAGATTGATTGCAGTGCCTGAGAACAGCTGTATGCTGTTGGATACACAGGGTAAAAAGCAGAAACCTGTTGATTTTGAAGCACCGTGGGCTACTGCTACTTTAACAAAGTGTCTTTTTTTTTTTTTTTACATTTTCCAAATTATACTTTTTATTTTTCTTTCAACAGGAAGGAGTCAAGACTGAGAACAACGATCATATTAATTTGAAGGTTGCGGGGCAGGATGGTTCTGTGGTGCAGTTTAAGATTAAGAGGCATACACCACTTAGTAAACTAATGAAAGCCTATTGTGAACGACAGGTGAGGAATTGATATGTGCACTTCCACTTAAGTATCTATTTACAAAACTAGACTGAGTAGAAAGTAGAGCATAGTACTGCAATGAGTATTTCTGGTAGGGTGAACTTGCTTGACATGAGTTGTATCATACTTGGTATATGGTTTCCTTATTAAAAGTTAGGATGGTTTAGATAGTATAATGACACTTGTGTTGTACCAGGAATGCTTGATTATATTCATAGACTTGGCTACAAGTTCCCAAAAACATAAAATATACAAGAAAATGGTGAATTTTGAAGCCACACATGGTGGTGCATGCCTTTAATCCCAGCATTGGGGAGGCACAGGTATACAAAAATAAATCAACTTAGTTTTACTTTTGAAAAGCTCTTGCTATGTAGCTCTTTCTTTTTTTTAAGTCTTTCGAGGTAGGGTCGGTCTCACTCTAGCTCAGGCTGACCTGAGCTATGTATTCACTATGTAATCTCAGGGTAGCCTTGAACTCTCGACGATTCTCCTACCTCTGCCTCCCTAGTGCTGAGGTTAAAGGCGTGTGCCACAATGCCTGGCTCTTTTTTTTAAAAAATGTTTTTATTTTTATTTATTTATTTGAGAGAGAAAGAAGCAGAGAGAGACAGAATGGGCACAGTTGGGCCTCCAGCCGCTGCAGAGGAACTCCAGACACGTGTGCCACCTTGTGCGTCTGGCTTACGTGGGTCCTGGGGAGTTGAACCAAGGCCCTTTGGCTTTGCAGGCAAGCACCTTAATATCTCCCCAGCCCTCTTTTTGGTTTTTCCAGGTAAGCTCTCATTGTAGCTCAGGCTGACCTGAATTTCACTATGGAGTCTCAGGGTGGCCTTGAACTCATGGTGATCCTTGTACCTCTGCCTCCTGAGTGTTGGGATTCAAGTTCTGTGCCATTTTTTTTTTTAAGATTTATTTATTTTTTTAAATTTATTAGAGACAGTGAGAATGGGCGCACTAGAGGTATTTATTTGAGAGAGAATGGGTGTGCCAGGGCCTTCTGCCATTACAAATGACCTCTAGATGCATGTACCACCTTGTGCAGCTGGCTTACATAGGTCCTGGGGATTCCAACCTGGGTCCTTTGGCTTTGCAGGCAAGCGCCTTAACTGTTAAGCCATCTCCAGCCCTGCTATGTAGCTCTTGTTGGCATGGAACTCACTACATAAAACCAAGCTAACCTTGAACTCATAGTCTTCTGCCTCCTTTGTTTTGAGATTATACCAGTGTGCAACCCTCTAGGTAATTTTCTTGATTTTAACAGATAAAGGGGAGGTCCATGCAATTTTTTTTTTTTTTTTTTGGCTTTTTTTTTTTTTTTTGGTTTTTCAAGGTAGGGTCTCACTCTGGTCCAGGCTGACCTGGAATTAACTATGTAGTCTCAGGATGGCCTCGAACTCTCGGTGATCCTCCTACCTCTGCCTCCCGAGTGCTGGGATTAAAGGCGTGCGCCACCACGCCTGGCTGGCTTTTTGGTTTTTTGAGGTAGGGTTTCACTCTAGCCCAAGCTGACCTGGAATTCACTATGTAATCTCAGGGTGGCCTTGAACTCGAGATCCGCCTACCTCTCCCTCCCAAGTGCTGGGATTAAAGGTGTGCACCACCACACCCAGCCCATGCAAATTTTTACTTAGCCAAAGAGCTTCCTTTTTGGGTGTTCTGTAATAATACAAAGGCAACTTCAAAGATGACTTTTGCTATTGTAACAAACTTTGACCTAGTTCAGTTGATCCAACTATAATGGCACAAATATTTGTCTGAATGTATAAGGAATAAGAGTTTGAGGAAAATCCGCCCCCCCCCTTTTTTTTTTGAGGTAGGGTCTTGCTGCCGCCCAGGCTGACCTGGAATTCACTAGTTGGTCTCAGGTTGAACTCTTTAACTCACAGCAATCCTCCTACCTCTGCTTCCTGAGTACTGGGATTAAAGGCATGTGTACCCTGCCCCACTTTAATCCCAGCACTGGCTAAGGCATCTTTCTGGCCCTCCAAAATATTTTTATTTACATGTGAGTATGTGGGCATGCCAGGGACTCTTGTCACTGTAAAGAAGCCAGATGCATATGCCATGTAGTGTATCTGGTTTTATGTGGGTACTGGGGAATTAAGCTGCAGGCAGCAGGTTTTGCAAGCAGGTGTCTTAATGCTGAGGCATCTCCCAAACCCGTCCTTCTCTCTGTCTGTCTGTCTGTCTGTCTGTCTGTCTCTCTCTCTCTCTCTCTCTCTCACTAAACCAGGAGATTGGTGTTTTTGTTTGTTTGTTTGTTTTTTTTTTTTTTTTTTGGCGGGGGTGGGGGGCTCGAGGTAGGGTCTCACTTTTAGCTCAGGCTGACCTGGAATTCCTATCCTCTTACCTCTGCCTCCCAAGTTCTGGGATTAAAGGCCACCACACTTGGCTTTTCTTTTTCTTTTTTTGGCTTTTCCAAGTAAGGTCTCTAGTCCAAGCCGACCTGGAATTCACTGTGTAATTTCAGGGTGGTCTAGGACTCATGGCAATCCTCCTACCTCTGCCTCCCCTCCAGAGTGCTGGAATAAAAGGTGAGCATCACCACACCTGGGTTTTCTATCTTTCTTTTTTTTTTTTTTTTTTTTTTTGAATATATTATTTATTTTGAGAGAGAGAATGGTCTTGCCAGGACCTTCAGCCCCTGCAAATGAACTCCAGACAAGCACTCACCTTTTATGCGCAAGTGCAACATTACGCACTTGTGTCTGCGTTTGACTTATGTGGGTCCTAGAGATTCTTAGGCTTTGCCGACAAGTGCCTTAACTGGTAAGCCATCTCTCCAGCCCTCATCTATTTATTTATTTGAGAAAAAGGCAGATAGAATAGGTACGCCAGGGGCTCTAGCCACTTCAGATGAACTCCAGACACGTGTTCCACCTTGTGCATTTGGCTTATGTAGGTATTGGGGAATCAAATCTGAGTCTTTACATTTCACAGGCAAGTGCATTAACTGCTAAGCCATCTCTCCACCCCCCATCTGTTTTTTTTATAATTTATTTGCAAGGGGAGGATGGGCAGGTCAGGTCCTCTTTCACTGCAAATGAACTCTAGATTCATGTACCACAGTGTGCATCACTGTCTTTTTACATGGGTACTGGGGAATCAAACCAAGGCTTATCAGGCTTTGCAAGTAAGTACCTTTAGCTGCTGAGCCATCTTTCCAACCCTCATTTTTTGTTTTCCTTAAGGTAGTGTCTAGTCATGTCTGACCTAGAATTCACTATATTCCAGGTTGACCTCCTACCACCACAGTCTCCTGAGTGCTTGGGATTGCAAGTGTGCCACTAGACCTGGCTTGAAAGTTTGAATTTTTCCTTTAAATTTCTCACTGAACCTGGAGATTGGTATTTCTTTTTTTTTTTTTTTTTTTTTTTTTTTTGGTTTGGTTTGGTTTGGTTTTTCAAGGTAGGGTCTCCCTCTAGCCCAGGCTGACCTGGAATTCACTGTGTATTCTCAGGGTGGCCTCGAGCTCATGGTGATCCTCCTACCTCTGCCTCCTGAGTGCTGGGATTAAAGGCGTGTGCCACCACGCCTGTCTTTTTTTTGTTGTTGTTTTGAGGTAGAGTCTAGCTCTAGCCCAGGCTAACCTAGAATTCACTTTGTAGTCTCAGGGTGGTCTCAAGCGCACAGCAGTCCCAAGTGCTGGTGTTAGCCAGCATACTTAGTTTTTGATTGGTTTTTGTTTTTTATTTTACTTTTTTTCTGATTCATTTTTATTTTCAGACACATGCCCTACCATGTACATCTGGCTTACGTGGGACCTAGAGAATTGAATCTGGGTCCTTAGGGTTCACAGGCAATACCCTTAATCACTAAGGCATCTCTCCAGCCCTAATTTTATTTATTTTATTTATTTATTTTTGGTTTTTCGAGGTAGGGTCTCACTCTAGCTCAGGCTAACCTGGAATTGACTCTGTAGTCTCAGGGCAGCCTCAAACTCTTAGTGATCCTCCTACCTCTGGATTAAAGGTGTGGGCCACCACGCCCCGCTTCTGCCTCCTTTTTTAAAATATGCAAAGACGTTTTCACAGGTTTGTGAGTCATCCTTGTGCTGTGACCATGCTAATCTATTGTTCCACTTTTAGTTTACTTGCTGGCAAGTGAGCACAAAGTGGTCTTGTAGTACCCACCTCTCTTAGCAATTTGCCATTATAGCCAGGTGTGGTAGCACACCCTTTAATCCCAGCACTTGGGAGGCAGAAGTAGGATAGCTATGAGTTTGAGGCCACCCTGAGACTACATAGTGAATTCCAGGACAGCCTGGACTACAGTGAAACCCTACCTCGCAAAACCAAAAAAAAAAAAAAAAAAATTTTCCCCTATTATAAATTTTAGTTTTGTTGATTGTTTATTTATTTGGTCTTTTTGGAACAGAGTCCAAGTTGACCTGGAACTCACATTGTAGCTCCAGGCTGGCCTTGTGGAGATCCTCTTCCTTCAGCCTCCCAAGTACTGGGACAGGTGGCACCATGCCTAGCATAGTTATTTTTTTGCTATGTATTCATGTTGGATCATCTTATGTAGTGACCAGCAGTTGATAGGGGGATGTCTTGATGGGTTACTTTCTATGCTATTTGAGATAGTTTCTCACTGAACTTGGAGCTCATCAGTTCAGCTGGACTAGTGAACCTATTGTTGACATTATAGGTGTATGTGCTGAGGATTGTAACTCATATCCTCTTTTTTTATGGGGGGGAGTTTCCATCTAGGGTCTCCCTAAAGCCCCTGTGGGCCACTACACGGCCCTACTGAAGTCTTCATTTTTACATGTTAACTACTTTGATGAAGGCCTTCTCACCCAGCCCAAAAATTACAGGGTGTTTATTTATTTATTTTTGAGACAGGGTTTCATGTAGCCAAGATTGGCTTTGCTGTTTAGCTAAGGGTGATATATATATATATATTTTTTTTTTCAAGGTAGGGTTTCACTCTGGTCTAGGCTGACCTGGAATTAACTATGTAGTCTCAGGGTGGCCTTGAACTCACAGCGATCTTCCTACCTCTGCCTCCCAAGTGCTGGGATTAAAGGCATGCGCCACCATGCCCAGCTCTTTTTTTGGTTTTTCAAGGTCCAGCTCAGAGTGACCTCGTACCTTTGCCTCCCAAGTA
Organism: Orientallactaga sibirica; assembly: GCA_036365145.1. NCBI lineage: Eukaryota > Metazoa > Chordata > Mammalia > Rodentia > Dipodidae > Orientallactaga > Orientallactaga sibirica. The sequence continues at coordinate 8,449,019 of JAEOAD010000013.1, forward strand.
TTGGGATTAAAGGTGTGCCTGGCCTGATTTTGGACTTTTGATCTTCTAGCCTCTATCTTCTGTGTGTTTGATTATAGGCAAGCACCACCATGCTTGTTTTATGTGGTGCTGGGGATAAAATCCAGGGCTTTCTGCATGCTAGGTAAATTTTTTTTTTTTTTTTTTTTTTTTTGAGGTAGGGTCTCACTCTAGCCCAGGCTGACCTGAAATTCACTATGTAGTCTCAGGGTGGCCTTGAATTCTTGGAGATCCTCCTAACTCTGCCTCCCGAGTGCTGGAATTATAGGTGTGCACCACCATGCCCGACTGCTAGGTAGACTTAGTTATATATCTCTAGCTAAAAAAATTTTTTTTGCCCTTCCTTGAGGTAGGGGTTTATCCAGTCCAGACTGACCTGACACTCTATAGTCCAAGGCTGGCCTTGAATCACAATGGTCTTCCTACTTCTGCCTCTCCAGTACTGGGGATAAAGGCATGTTTCACCATATTTACCTTGGTTATGTGTGTATTTGCAAGGAGAGAGGAAAAAAAACATGAACACACCAGGGCCTTCTAGCCACTGCAAACATACTTCAGATGCATGTACATCTGGCTTTACATGGTTACTGAGGAATCCAACCCAGGTTGTTAGGGTTTGCAGGCATGTTTTAACCACTGAGCCATCTTTTCAGTCCCGGTTATATTTCCCCTTCCCCCACGCTGGGTTTAACTAGCCCAGGCTGACCCAGAATTCACAATGTAGTCTCAGGGTGGTCTTGAACTCAGTGATGCTCTTAGTCTGCCTCCCAAGTGCAGGGATTAAAGGCGTGCACCACCAAAAACATTTATGATTCATTACTTAGTCCCTGACTCAAGAGGAATATCAGGAATGAAAGTTCATATTTAGTTTGTAAGGAACTCCTCTGACATCCTTCATATCTATTGAGTTCTAGTGCTTGTTTAACTAGGCACTTTAAACTGATCTTATAAAAGCAGACCCCTTTTTAATATATTTGAGAATGGGCACACCAGTGGCTCTTGCCCATTGCAAATGAAATGCAGTGTCTTCATGTGAGTATTAGGAATTAAGCCCCATTGGCAGGCCTTGCAGTTAGGTGCCTCCACTGATCCATTCCATACCCACATTGTTTAGGCTGGCCTCAAACTCAAGACCATCCTCATACTTCTGCCTCCTGAGTGCTGGGATTATAGGCATTAGCCACCACAACTAGTAAAATGTGTGCAATGACTTAAAAATCATGGGCCTTGGAATTTTGTTTTGTTTTTGGTATCCCCACTCAGTAGGTGATACATTACTGTGTTGAAATTAAAACATTGGATGCCTTTAATCTCAGCACTTGAGACACAGAGGTAGGTGGATCTCTGAGTTTGATGCCAATCTGGGAATACAGAATAAGATCTAGATTAGCCTAAACTAGAGTGATACCCTGCTTCAAAAAAAACTTATAAGGGTTGTAGAGATGGCTCATCAGTTAAGGAGCTTGTTTGGGAAGCCTAATGACCTGGGCTTGATTCCCTAGTATCCATGTAAACACAGATGCACTAAGTAGTGCGTGTATGTGGAGGCCCAGCACACCCATTCATATTCATTCATTCATTCTCTCTCTGCTTGCTCTCTCTGGTGGTACATGCCTTTAATCCCTTCACTCAAGGGGCTGAGATAGGAGGATCATTGAGTTTGAGGCCAGTCTGAGACTAATTCCAGGTGACCCTTGGCTGGAGCAGGGCCCTACCTTGAAGAACAAAACTATATATATAAAAATATTGGACTTGGGCTGGAGAGATGGCTTAGCGGTTCAGGCGCCTGCCTCCTAAGCCTAAGAACGCTGGTTCCAACGTCCAGCAGTTCAAATCTCCAGGTCCCACGTTTAGCCAGATGCAAAGTGATGCAAGGGCGCAATGCCGCACTTGACCACAAGGGGGCACACACATCTGGATTTCGTTTGCAGCAGCTGAGAGACTGCTGGCGTGCTGTGCCCATCTCTATCTTTCCCTCTGTGTGTCTCTCCCCCCCCCCAAAATATATTGGACTCATTCTTGCTGTTGCTGTCATAATTCTGTGAGCAGTATTCTGTAGTTTCACCTGTGCTAATCGTACCAATAGCTAGAAGCCATATGACACTGTTGACCACTTGAAATGTGGCTAGCATTAAAGGTGCTATAAAATGTGAACACAAATTTTGAAACCCAGCATAAAATTATCATAATGAGGTAGATCTCATATTGCCAGGCTGTCCTGAAAGTCAAAGTCTTGATACTCCTGTCTGTGATTACAGGCATGTTTACATTATGTCACTGTGTTTTGGGGTTGCTCTTTGTATGTGGCCATGTGGAGGCCAGAAGTTGATGTCAGATGTCTTCCTCAAACTCCCCCTTATTTGAGACAGAGTCTCTCACAAAACTCAACTATTCATCTAGTCTGCCTAGGCAGATTATCCCTGAAACCTACCTGTCTAGAGATAGAGTATGGGCATGCCAGGATCTCTAGCTACTGCAAACAACTCCAGATGGCATGTGCCTCTTTGTGCATCTGGCTTTATGTGTGTGTGGGTACTAGAAAATCAAATCTGGTTGTTAGGCTATGTCTCAACCACTGATGCATCCTTCAAGCCCTGTTTTGGGGGAGGGGTGTTTCCGAGGTAGGGTCTCACTCCAGGCTGGCCTTGAACTCAGCCATCCTCTTAACCTCAGCCTCCCAAATGCCAGCATTAAAGGCAGTGGTCACCATACCCATCTTATTATTGCTTTTAAGTCATGTAGCCCAAGCCTGGAATTCAGTATGTGTCCCAGGCTGTCTTCAAACGTGGGATTAACTCTCTGCCTCAGCCTCTACAGTACTGATATTGATGATCATTGATTTAGACTAAGTACATTCATGGTTAATTATTCTGTGAATATAGTTTTTTTAATCTTGATTTTTTAATTATTATTTTAATTTTTTTTCACATGATATTTCCCTCCCCTCCCCCATTCCACTTTAGAACTCCAATCTTCATCATATCCCCTCCCTCCATTAGTCTCTCATTTTTTTCTTCTATTTTTGAGGGTCTTGCGAAGGTATTGCTAGGCACTGCCAGGTCATGGATATCAAGTCCAATTTCTGTCTGGGCAGTTGCATTGTAAGAAGTCATACCCTTCCTTTGGCTCCTGCATTCTATCTGCCCCCTCTTCCTCAATGGTCCCTGAGCCTTGGAGGGTGTGACAGAGATGTTTCAGTGCTGGGCACTCCTCCATCCCTTCTTCTCAGCACTATGTTGCCTTTTGGTTCATCCCAGTGGTCATCACCATCTGAAAAGAGAAGCTTCTCTAACCAGAAGTGAGGGTAGCATCAATACGTGAACATGAACATTAAGTGTAGTGCCCCCAGGACAGCTTGGTGGGAATAATATATACATTTAGTCAGACAAGAGCAGGCTTTATACCCCTAAGGCTCATGACCTCTCCTGCCATAGACTTTTGCTTAGGTTTTTCAGTACCAGGTATGTATTCCCTCCTGTAGAGAGGGCCTTCAGTCCTGAATATAGTTTTATTTAAATGCAGTTATTAACAATTGTTCACATGCTGTTTATTGCTTTTAAACTCATTTAGGGTTTGTCAATGAGGCAGATCAGATTCCGATTTGACGGGCAGCCAATCAATGAAACAGACACACCTGCACAGGTAAAACTATCTATTAATTAGAAAAATTGTTTTAGAATTTTTAAGTAGCTTTGTTTGTGAATTTGGATATTTAAATAGAAATATCTTGTGTTTTCCTTTTTAAAGATTTTTTTTTATTTTTACTTATTTATTTATTAGAGACAGAGGGGAAAGGGAGATGGTGGGAATAGGCATGCTAAGGCCTCGAGAACTCCAGACACATGTGCTACCATGTGCATCTGGCTTACGTGGGACCTGGAGAATTGAACCAGGTCCTTAGGCTTCACAGGCATGTGCCTTAACCGCTAAGCCATCTCTCCAGCCCTCCTTTTTTTTTCCGAGGTAGGGTCTTACTCTAGCTCAGGCTAACCTGGAATTCACTATGTAGTCTCAGGGTGGCCTCAAACTCCTGGAGATCCTCTTACCTCTGCCTCCCAAGTGGGATTAAGGCATGTGCCACCATGCCTGACTTTTTTTTTTTTAAATAAGTATGCAAGATAGTGGGTTTTGTTATGGTGTTTCATACATTGTTTTTGATGCTTCACCTTCTTCCTTCCTCCAGCCCCCTGCACACTGTCTTTTGTTTTGATTTTTACAAAGTTAGGGGTGTTTAGAGACAGGGTCTCATCTATGCCCTGCCTGAAGTCTACCTTCCTGTGTAGCTTGGGATGAACTTGAGCTCATAGCAGTCTTCCTATCTCTGCCTCCTGGGTGCTGGGCTGAAAAATTTGTTAAAGGTGCACCATTATACTGCTATACCCTGCACCACCTCTTTTTTAAGCCGGGTCTTGCGCTAACTCACTGTGGCCTAAATTTATGAACATCATCCTATTGCAGCCTTTCCAGTCCTGAGATTAAAAGCATACCACCACATTGAGCTTTGGGGTATGGTTTCACTTCATAGCCTAAGCTTGCTTTAAACTCAGCAGTTCCCATTTCAGTCTAAGTGCTGTAATTACAGGGATGAGCCACTGTGCCTGACTTGAATTTCAGTTCTGATTCCCCAACCAAAACTAGAAGGGAAGGCCAGGCGTGGTGGTGCACGCTTTTAATCCCAGCACTGGGGAGGCAGAGATAGGAGGATTGCCGTGAGTGCAAGGCCACCCTGAAACTACTTACTGAATTCCAGATCAGCCTTGGCTAGAGCAAGACCCTACCTCAAAATAAAAACAACCAAAAAAATAAATAACTAGAAGAGATAAATATGGCATGTATGATTAGCATATCTAGATATAATTTTATTGATAATCTTCAAAGATTTGACATGTCTGAGTTCGAGTCAAGGAAGAACATACTAAAGAAATTTTCATTAGTCTCCATGAATATATTTTGTTGCCACAAGGAGGTGCTAGATGGTAAAGTAAGGGTAAAATCATAGCCTAGGCAGTTCTCCTGCTTCTTGAATGCTGGGATTAAATATGTGAAATGTGCTGGGCGTAGTGGCACACGCCTTTAATCCCAGCACTCGGGAGGCAGAGGTAGGAGGATCTCTGAGTTCAAGGCTACCCTGAGACTACATAGTTAATTCCAGGTCAGTCTGGGTCAGAGTGAGACTGTACCTTGAAGGGAAAAAAAAAGTGTTATATGCAAGGGCTGGGAAGATGGCTCTGTGGTTAAAGGTGCTTGCTTGGAAGCCTGCTAGCATGGGTTTGATCTCCCCAGTACCCACATAAAGCCAGCAGTAGCAAGAGGCTCCAGCATTCTCATCTCTTTCCTTGCAAATAAGTAGATAAAATAGTTAAAAGACTGACAAGCCAGTCGTGGTGGTGCATGCCTTTAATCCCAGCACTAGGGAGGCAGAGGTAAGAGGATCTCCCTAAGCTCAAGGGCACCCTGAGACTACCAAGTAAATTCCAGGTCAACCTGGGCTAGAGCGAGACCCAACCTCAAAAAACAACAAAAAAAGACAATGCTGATATAGCTTTTGAAGCCATTTAAAAATTTTTATTATAGCCAGACATGGTGGTGCATGCCTTTAATCCCAGCACTTGGGAGGCAGAGATAGGGTCACCATAAGTTCAAGGCCACCCTGAGAATACAGAATGAATTCCAGATCAGCCTGAGCTAGAGTGAGACCCTACCTTAGAAAAAAAAAAAATTACACAATTTTTTTTGCATAGGTAAAGTTGGGGTGTGTGTGTGTGTGTGTGTGTGTGTGTGTGTGTAAATATACCTGTCAGAAAATACATAAAGTTAAGAAAATAGATGCAGGGCTGGGAGATTGTTTTGTGGTTAAAGGCACTTGCTTGCAAAGCCTGCTGGTCTGGGCTCAATTCCGCAGAACACAAAGTGGCATACACCTGGCCTCTACAAGCCTGTATCCATTCATTCTCTCCTCTGCTTGCAAATAATTAAAAAAAATTTGGGGGAGGGGGATGGTTTCGAGGTACGGTCTCACCACTCTGCCCCAGGCTGACCTGGAATTAACTTTGTAGTCTCAGGGTGGCCTCGAACTCACAGCGATCCTCCTACCTCTGCCTCCCAAGTGCTGGGATTAAAGGCATGCGCCACCACGCCCGGCATTTATTTATTTATTTATTTATTTATTTATTTATTTATTTATTTGAGAGTGACAGAGAGAAAGGCAGAGAATGGGTGCACTGCAAATGAACTCCAGATGCATGCACCATCTTGTGCATCTGGCTTACATGGGTACTGGGGAATCGAGCCTTGAACGTGGGGGTTTAGGTCTCACAGGCAAGTGCTTAACCACTAAGCCATCTCTCCAGCCCTTGCAAATAAATTATTTGTAGGCAGAGAGAGATTGGGTGGGCCAGGGACTCTGGCTTCTACAAACGAACTCCAGATGAATGCATCACCTCATGCATCTGGCCTTACGAGGTTACTGGGGAATCAAACTTGATCCTTAGGTTTTGCAGGCAAGAGCCTTAACCTGTGAGCCATCTCTCCAAGTCATTTAATTAATCATATTCATACTCTTCGTTACTGCATAGTGTTGGGGTTTTTTCTGTTTTTTGTTTTTCGAGGTAGTGTTTCACTGTAGCACAGGCTGACCTGGAATTAACTATGTAGTCTCAGGGTGGCCTGGAACTCATGGCAATCCTTCTACCTCTGCCTCCCGAGTGCTGGGGTTAAAGGCATGCGCTACCACGCCTGGGTAATACCCAGCTGTTATTTGACAGAGAAAGACGGGGGGGGGGGGAATAGGTGGGCTAGGGCCTCCAGCCACTGCAAATGAACTCCAGGTGCGAGCACCCCCTTGTGCAGCTGGCTAAAATGGGTCCTGGGGAATCGAACCTGGGTTCTTTGGCTTTGCAGGCAAATACCTTAACTGCTAAGTCAACCCTCCAGCCTGAACTTTTTAAACATATATATTTAAATTTTATTTATTCATTTGAGAGTGACAGAGAATGAGGTAGAAAGAGAGAATGGGAACACCAGGGCCTCCAGCCACTGTAAACAAACTCCAGATGCATGCGCCACCTTGTACATCTGGCTTATGTGGGTACTGGGCAATCGAACCTTGGTCCTTTGGTTTCACAGGCAAGTGACTTAACTGCCAAGCCATTTCTGCAATCCAGTCTACTGCATATTTCAGATACAAGTGCCATTTTGTGCATCTGCCCTTAAGGGGGTACTGGGAAATTGAACCAGGGCTGTCAGTCTTTGTTAGAAAGTACCTTTAACTGCTGAGACATCTTCCCAAGCCCCTTGTCTCCCCCTTCCCAGATAGGTTTTATTTATTTATTTTTTTAGGTAGGGTTTCACTCTAGCCCAGGCTGACCTGGAATTCACTCTGGAACTCACAGTGATCCTCCTACCTCTGCCTCCCAAGTACTGGGATTCAAGGCATGCGCCACCATGCCCAGCTTCCCCAGATAGTGTTTTGCTCTACCCTAGGCTTGGAGGTGCAGAGAGAGAATTGGCAGGCCAGGCTCTCTTGCTACTATAAACTAACTTCAGGTGCATGTGCCACTTTGTGCATCTAGCGCTACATGGTTAACTGCTGAGTCATCACTTCATTCCATATCAATTCAGTTTTTACTAGCCTAAACGTATAAATCACATCATTTGGTAGGATAAGGCAGGGGATTGCTATGATTTTGAGATGATTCTGCCTGAATAGGGTCATGCTGTTTACCCCACGATTGACCCCCAAATTCCTGATCTGTCTCCTCAGTCTCCATAATGCTTGGATTATAGGTGTCTGCCACCATGTCTGTCTTAATATTTTCATGACCTTTAAAGTAAAGAATTTGGAATATGGTGGGACTTGTATATGTTTTATAATATATTTATGTATGAAAATCATAAAATTTTAAGAACTTAATCAGTGGTCTTTCTTTTCTGTGCTAGTTGGAAATGGAAGATGAAGATACAATTGATGTGTTCCAGCAACAGACAGGAGGTGTCTACTAAAAAGGGAACCTGCTACTTTACTCCAGGATTTTGTTATAGACCAAGAATACATTCTCAATTAGAAAACTGCAATTTGGTTCCACCACATCCTGACTACTACAGTATAGTTTTCTCTATTCTTTCATTATCCCCTTCCCCATTCCTTTATTGTACATAAAGTAACTGGTGTATGTGCACAAGCATATTGCGCTTTTCTTTTTCTTTTTAAACTAAATGGCCAATGTTTTGGTTGACATCAAATGGAGATGATATGGGGAAAAGTACTGGTTCTGTGAAAATATCCCCTTTCTCCATTAGTGGCATGCTCATTCAGCTCTTATCTTTATATTCCAGTAAGTTATTTTGCTCTCATTGTTTTAACAAAAAAAAAAAAAAAAAAAAACCCAACAACATAAAAAATCCTTACATACCTTGTTTGATTGGAGAATTTTAATGTTTTTCATTTATCATTGTAAAACCAAGGACAATTTTATAACTTTTTTGTACGTAGCTGTTACATGTAGGGCAATCTGTCTTTAAGTAGGGATAAATTACTCTAAAAAATGAATCCTAGATAGTTTTCCCTTCAAGTCAAGCGTCTTGTTGTTTAAATAAACTTCTTGTTTAAAATGAGCTGCTTTCTTATTCTGAGAAATACTAAATACAGTGTTGATGGCTCGGGCCAGGTGTGGTAGCCTATGACTGTAATTCTAGCAACTCAGAAGGCAGAGGCAGGAAAATCACAACTTTGAGGCCAGCCTGAGCCGCAGAGTATGAATTCCAGGTCAGCCTGGGCTAGAATAAGACCCTGCCTCAAAATAACTATAACCAAAGAAAACATAGGGCTGGGAAGATAGCTTCCTTCACAAGCAAAGCACTTGGTTATGTATGCATGATGACCCTAGTTCAGAATCCATTTAAAGACAGATTGAGGGCTGGAGAGATGGCTTAGCCATTGAGACATTTGCCTGCAAAGCCAAAGGACCCTGGTTCTACTCTCTAGGACCCACGTAAGCCAGATGCACAAGGGGGCACATGTGTCTGGAGTTCGTTTGCAGTGGCTGGTGGCCCTGGCAAACCCATTCTCTCTTTCTCATAAATAATAAATAAATAAATAAATTTGAAAAAAAAAATTAAAAAAAAAGACAGGTTGAGTGATCTGTATAATACCACATGGGAGCAGACAGGAGAATCCTTGAAGGCCAGGTGGCCTAGTATATGTACAGAGGTGAACAAGAGACTGCTTTAGCAAGGTAGAAGCTGTGTGGGGTGGCTCATGCCTACAGTCCAAACATTTGGGAGGCTGAGTTTGAGGCCAGACTACAGTGTGGGTTCCAGTTCAGTCTGGGCTAGAGGAGACCTTTCCTATAAATAGACACCTTTAATCTCATTTGCTCAGGAGGCTTAGGATCTCTGATGCCAGCCTGGGCTAGAATGAGACTCTGCCCCCCAAAAAAAAAAAAGTCCAGTATAAGCTGGACGTGGTAGCATACGCCTTTAATCCCATCACTCAGGGAGGCAGAGGTAGGAGGATCACTGAGTTCGAGGCCACTCTGAGAATACATAGTGAATTCCAGGTTAGCCTGTGCTACACTGAGATCCTACCTAAAATTTCAGCACTCAGGAAGTACAGGCAGGAGGATTACAGCAAGTTCAACTCCAGCCAGGACAAGAAAGAATATACACGACTGTCATTCAGAAGTAGGCTAGGAAAGTCACACACACATTTTAATTCCAGGAGGCAGAAGTAGGATAATCACAGTGAAGGTCAGCCTGGCAGTGTTTTCATTGTGAAGCAGGGATTAGTTCTGAGCTTTCCATTGCATCCCACAATGTACTCATAGGCCGGCCTGTATGATGGCTCATGTGTATACTCAGAGACCCCCACCCCCAATTAGAGAAAGTTCCCAGGGACACTGGGATGTACCTCAGAGTGCTTGCTGAGTATGCATGGGAAACCCTGGGTTTGATTGCAGCATCACATAAACTAGGCAAATGTATATCTATATTCCTGGCACTTGGGAAATGAAGGCAAGAGGGTCAGAAGTTGAGGGTCATCCTTGGCTATGTAGCAAATTGGAGGATAGTGTAGGTTTTGTAAGGCCAGGCCAAGGGTTTTGTATTACATTCATATATATATATATATATAATTTTTTTAATTTATTTATTTGAGACAGAGGAAGAGCCAGAGAGAAAGAAAGAGCAAATGGGCTCACCAGGGCCTTCAGCCACTGCAAACAAACTCCAGATGCATACGCCCCCTTGTGCATCTGGCTTACGTGGGTCCTGGGGAATTGAACCCAGGTCCTTAGGCTTTGCAGGCAAACACCTTAACTGCTAAGCCATTTCCCTAGCCCATATTTTTTATTTAATTATTGTGGTTTTGAGGTAAGGTCTTGCTCTAGCCCAGTCTGATCTGGAATTCACTTTAGTCTCAGGATGGCCTCAAACTCTCAGTGATTCTCCTACTGCTGCCTCCCAAGTGTTGTGATTCAAGGCCTGCACCACTATAACCAGCCCTTTCTTTTATATTTTTCTTAAAAAATATATTTTATTTATTTGAGAGAGACACAGAGAGAGAGAATGGGTGCGCCAGGGCCTCCAGCCATTACAAATGAACTCTAGATGCATGTGCCCCTTGTGCACCTGGCTTATGTGAGTCCTGGAGAATTGAACCGGGATCCTTTGGCTTTGCAGGCAAATGCCTTAACTGCTAAGCCATCTCTCTAGCCCCATTTTAATTTTTTTGAGAAACAACAGGCACTCCAGGGCCTCCAGCCACTGCAAATGAGCTCCAGGTGCATGCACCATCTTGTTCATCTGGCTTACGTGGGTCCTGGAGAATCAAACCTGGGTCCTTTGGTTTTGCAGGCAAGCACCTTAATCATAAGCCATCTCTCCAGTCCCATTATTACATTTAAAAAAAATTTGAGGGCTGAGGGAAATGGCTTAGTGGTTAAGGCATTTGCCTGAGAAGCCTGAGACCCTGGTTTGGTTCCCCAGGACCCACGTAAGCCAGATTCACAAAGGGGCACATGCATCTGGAGTTTGTTTATAGTGGCTGGAGGCACTGGCGTGCTCTCATCATCTGCCTCTTCCTCTCTCTCAAATAAATAATAAAATATTAAAAATTAAAAATGAGAGAGAAGACAAAAAAAAGAGCCAGGTGTGGTGGCACATACCTTTAATCCCAGTACTTGGGAGACAGAGGTAGGAGAATTGTCATGAGTTTGAGGCCTTCCTGAGACTACCTGGGTCAGGTCAGCCTGGGCTAGAGTGAGACTCTACCTTGAAAACACACACCCAAATAATTTGTCAATACCCACCTGACATTTGCATGGGTGCTGGGATCTAAACTGTAGTCCTCATGCTTGTTCCACCCACACTTTATCCATTGAACCTTTTCCCCAGTCAGCCTTCTTTCCTTGTACTTCCTTCTTTTCGCCCATCCATCCATTCCACTTTCTCATTCCTCCCACCTCCTGTCTTTTCCTCCCTTTATTTATTTAAAATTCTTACTTATGGAGCCGGGCATGGTGGCACACGCCTTTAATCCCAGCACTCGGGAGGCAGAGGTAGGAGGATCGCTGAGAGTTCGAGGCCACCCTGAGACTACATAGTTAATTCTAGGTCAGCCTGGACCAGAGTGAGACCCTACCTTGCAAAAACAAAAAAATAAATAAAAATAAATAAAATTCTTATGTATTTATTTTAGAGAGGCTGGTAGAGAAAATTGGTGCACCAGGGCCTCTAGTCACTGCAAACAAACTCCAGACATGTGTGCCACCTTGTGCATCTGGCTTTTACATGGGCACTTGAGAATCGAACCCACGTCAGGTCCTTAGACTTCGCAAGCATGCACCTTAACTGCTGACCCATCTCTCCAGGCCACGATTTAGTTCATAAAACACTTGAAGGGCGTGGTGGTGCACACCTTTAATCCCATCACTCTGGGAGGCAGAGGTAGGAGAATCATGAGTTTGAGGCCACCCTGAGACTGCATAGTGAATTCCAGGTCAGCCTGGGCTAGAGTGAGACACTACCTTGAAAAACAAACAAACAAAAAAAAAAAAAAAAAAACTGAAGGATTACCACAAGCTTCAGGTCAGCCTGGTCTACATTCCAAGTTTCAAGCCAGACAGGTTATATTAAGAGATCTTGTCTCAAAACAAGCACACAGTACATACACACATAGGAAAAAACAAAACAAACAAAAAAACAACAGCTGGGCTTGGTACTTTGTGCATGTAATCCCAGCACTTGGAAGGTGGAGGAAGGATTGTTAGGAGTTCAAGATCATCCTTGACTACACAGGGATTTCCAGGCCAGCCTGAGCTACAGGAGACACTTGTCTCTTCAACAAAAATCTAAAGAGGGGCTGGAGAGATGGCTCAGTGGGTAAAGTGCTGGCTGCCCATGTGGGAGGACCTATTTATTTATTTGAGGGGGGAAGAGAGAATTAGTGCATCAGGGCTTCCAGCCACTGCAAACGAACTCCAGATGCATGCGCCACCATGTGCATTTGGTTTATGTGGGTCCTGGAGAATCGAACCTGGGTCCTTCGGCCTTGCAGGTGAGTGCCTTAACTGCTAAACCATCTCTCCAGCCCTTGTGGCATGTCTTTAATTCCAGTTCTGGGGAGGTGCAGACAGGAAATACCTGGAGGCTCACTGGCTAGATAGTCTTCCCATCAGTAGGGTCTCGTTTTAGGGAGTGACCTTATCTCAAAAAATAGAGAGCTGGGCATTGTGACACAAGCCTTTATTCCCAGCACTCGGGAGGCAGAGGTAGGAGGATCGCTGTGAGTTCAAGGGCACCCTGAGACTACATAGTGAATTCCAGGTCAGCCTGGGCTAGAGTGAGACCCTACCTTGAAAAAAAAAAAGAAAAAAGAAAGAAAAGAGAAAGTTGAGGCCTGGAGAGATGACTCAGCAGTTAAAGGCCCTTGTTTGGAACTCCTAATGTCCTGAGTTCTATTCTCCAGTACCCACAGAAAGCCAGATGCATAGAGTGGCAAATATGTCCAGAGTTCCTGTGACACATCAGGAGTCCCTGCTATACCTATTTTTTCCCTCTCTCAAGTAAGTATTTTTTTTTTTTTTTTCATGTTTTGAGGAAAGGGTCTCACTCTGGTCCAGGCTGACCTGGCATATGCTCCTGTACACATATAAGCACGCACACACTATGGAGACCAGGTGCCATTTTGATCACATTTTACACATGAAGGAAGGAGAACTGTCTACATTTAAACCCTGGACTGGGGAAATTGTTCAGTGGCTAAAGCCTGCTAGTCCAGGTTTGATTCCCCAGTCACCCAACTTAAAGCCAGACAGGCATTTATTTGATGGCAGTAGCATAAACGCAGATTTGTGTTATGAGGGTTTGAGGTAGCACTACCATACTCTACTGTGACCTAATGAACAATTATATGACTCTGGAAGGACCAGGTGCCATTTTGTAGTATGGGTTAAAAATTATGAAGGGTGAGAACTGCACTGTGTTTAAACCCTGGACTGGGGAACCAGATTCAGAGGCTTGCCTGAGTCAGGTTTGAGTCCCCCCTCACCCAAAAAAAAAAAATAGAAAACTTATTTGCATTCTGTGTGTGTGTGTGTGTGTGTGTGTGTGTGTGTGTGTGTGTATTCCAAGATCTCTTGCTGCTCCAAATGAGCTTATCAACATCAGGCCCTTTTGCCTCTTTTTTCTTTCTTTTCTTTTTTTTTTTTTTAGTATACTATAGTAGTATGGGTTCACTGTGATCCAGGCTGACCTGGAATTAACATGTGTCTCAGGGTGGCCTAATACTCTCAGCAGATCCTAGGAGGATTGCCTCCCAAGTTGGGATTCCTCCCTGCGCCACCACGCCCGGCTAGAAAACTTCTTTTTCATTGGCTCACATGGGTGGCTTGAGATTGTGTGTGGGCTGGCAGTATTCAAAAGCAAAGATATACTCACTGAGCCACCTTCCCAGCACTTTTTTTTTCAACATCAGGCCCTTTTGCCTCTTTTTTCTTTTTTTTTTTTTTTTTTTTTTTTTTTTTTTCGGTTTTTCAAGGTAGGGTCTCACTGTGATCCAGGCTGACCTGGAATTAACTATGTAGTCTCAGGGTGGCCTCGAACTCTCAGCGATCCTCCTACCTCTGCCTCCCAAGTGCTGGGATTAAAGGCGTGCGCCACCACGCCCGGCTCATGCCTCTTTTTTCATTGGCTCACATGGGTGGCTTGAGATTGAGCGTGGGCTGGCAGGCTTCGAAAGCAAATGCATATACTCACTGAGCCACCTTCCCAGCACTTTTTTTTTGGGGGGGGGCGGGTGAGGTTGGGACCAGGCTCTTTTTTAATTTTTTTTTTTTTTTTTTTTTTTTTTTTCGAGGTAGGGTTTCACTCTGGTCCAGGCTGACCTGGAATTAACTATGTAGTCTCAGGGTGGCCTCGAACTCTCAGCGATCCTCCTACCTCTGCCTCCCAAGTGCTGGGATTAAAGGTGTGCACCACCATGCCCGGCTAGTTTTTTTTTTTTTTTTTTTTTTGAGAGAGAGACACAGAGACAGAGAGGGAGAGGAAGACAGACAGAGATAGGTGCACCAGCAGCCTCTCAGCCGCTGCGAACGAAATCCAGATGCATGCGCCGCCTTGTGGTCAAGTGCGCCATTGCGCCCTTGCATCATTTTGCATCTGGCTAAACATGGGACCTGAAGATTGGAACCAGCATTCTTAGGCTTAGGAGGCAGGCGCCTTAACCGCTAAGCCATCTCTTCAGCCCTCTTTTTTAAAATTTTATTTATTTATTTATGAGAGTCAGAAAGAGAGAGAGACAACAGACAGACAGAATGGGTGCTCCAGGGCCTCCAGCCACTGCAAACAAACTCCAGATGCAATAGCCACCTTGTGCATCTGGCTTATGTGGGTGCTAGGGAATTGAACCCAGGTCCTTTGTCCTTGCAGGCAAACGCCTTAACTGCTAAGACATCCCTCCAGCCCAGCTTTTTTTTTTTTTTTTTAAGTTTTGCAAGTGTAGGCTCAGGCTTTATAAAAGGGAAGATTTGGTGGGCATGGTGGTGTGCACCTAATGCCAGCACCGGGAGGCAGAGGTAGGAGGATCACAGTGATTTTGAGGCCACCTTGAGACTATACAGTAAATTTCAGGTCAGCCTGGGCTACAGTGAAATCCTACCTTGAAAAACTGAAAACAAACAAATAAATAAGTGAGAAGATTGCTGCTCGATTCTCAGCACATATATTAAAATTGGGAGCCGGGCGTGGTGGCACATGCCTTTAATCCCAGCAGTTGGGAGGCAGAGGTAGGAGGATCGCCATGAGTTCGAGGCCACCCTGAGACTACAGAGTGAATTCCAGGTCAGCCTGGGCTAGAATGAGACCCTACCTCAAAAAACCAAAAAAAAAAAGGGCTGGAGAAAATGGCTTAGCGGTTAAGGTGCATACCTGCAAAGGACCCAGGTTCAATTCTCCAGGTCCCACATAAGCCAGATGTATTTGGTAGCACCTGCATCTGGACTTCATTTGTAGTGGCTAGAGGCCCTGGCGTGCCCTCTCTCTCTCTCTTTCTCTCTAATAAATAAAAATAAAATCTTAAAAAATAAAACCCCCCAAAAAAGTATTTGTGAGGCTTACCATACTAAAAAACAAAAAAAGAGGGTGGAGCCGGGAGCCGGGCGTGGTGGCGCACGCCTTTAATCCCAGCACTTGGGAGGCAGAGGTAGGAGGGTCACCATGAGTTCAAGGCCACCCTGAGATGACAGTGAATTCCAGGTCAGCCTGGAAAAAAATAAATAAAAGAATGGAAATTTTCTAGTCCAAATAAGTGAGTAGCATGCTCCATGTTGTGGTAAGCACATAAAAAAGCCTGATCATACTTTGTTGAAGAAAGGAAATTCAGTTCTGTTTTTTTTTTTTTTTTTTTTTTTTTTTAATGAGAACACAGGATGGGTATTTAATCAAGACTCCTGAGAACACAAACTACCATGGCCTTGAAGAGGGCTATGCAAAGAGGAAAGTCTTTCATTGTTTTATGGAAATCCTGGAACCAGGGATGACATTTGCTTTTAGGCACTATAGATGACATGAGAAAGGCTTATCCATCCACTGCCTGCACTCCTTCACCCAATACATTTCCTAATATGAGCTCATAAATAGTCATGCCTGATTCCTCCAAGTATGTCTGCATTTGTTGCAGGGATAAATTTACACAGACAGGTGGGAGAGTCATGACTTAAGGGTTAGAAACAGCTGCAGAGGCCTGTGCTGCTCTGATAGTTTTGGGAACAAAGCCATTCTCCTGTGCTGGCTATTCACCAACGTTAGAACAAGTCACCGAATCATAACTGTAATTAGGTATAATTAATAATAATAATAATTAATGTACCACTCATTACAGCTACATAGACATTAAAATGTGCTTCCTCAATCGCCTTGAGTTCGAGACCACCCTGAGAATACATAGTGAATTCCAGGTCAGCCTGTGCTAGAGTCAGACCCTGCCTCGATAAAGAAAAGAGAGGAAAAAAAAGTGCCTTCCTTGCTCCTTGGCGCCATGACCACTACCACCACCTTGAAGGGCATCAACCACAGCAGCAGCTTTTTTGTGTGTGTGTGTTTTGGTTTTTCTTTTCTTTCTTTTCTTTTTTTGGTTTTTCGAGGTAGGGTCTCACTCTAGCCCAGGCTGACGTGGAATTCACTCTGTATTCTCAGGGTGGCCTTCAACTCATGGGACTAAAGGCATGCGCCACCACGCCCGGCTCATATTTTGGTTTTGCAAGAAAGGGTCTCACTGTAGCTCAGGCTGACCTGGAATTCACTATGCTCCCAAGTGCTGGGATTAAAGGCGTGCACCACCACACCCAGCTTTTTAAAAAGAGATCATTTTGATAGGCTTTCTGTTGCTGACTCATGGTGCTGCTGCTTTGAGAAGGGTTTGTTAGGTGTCTTATGGGACACATGGTATTAAAAAAAAAAAAACAGTCAACTCAGAGTATTCATTTCCATCCTTTAAGAAGGATACCTTAAAAAAAAAAAAAAGAAGGATACCTTACTATCCCCCTCATAAAGGTAAAGTAGCTAGGCGTGGTGGCACACACCTTTAAGGCCAGTACTTGGGAGGCAAAGGTAGGAGAATTGCCATGAGTTGGAGCCCACCCTGAGACTACATAGGGAATTCCAAGTGAGACTGGGCTGGAGTGAGACCCTACCTTGAAAAACCAAAAAAAAAAAAAAAAAAAAAAAAGAAAAATAAAATTAAAAAGTAACTAGATGAATGAGAATAATGGCAAATCTTCCCTCAGGTTGAGGCTTCTGAGTCAGGTAAAGCAGTATTTCTATCTATCTGATGACTTCTCTCTCTTTTTAAAAAAATTAATTTATTTTTATTTTATTTATTTATTCATTTATTTTTGGTTTTGCAAGGTAGGGTCTCACTCTGGTCCAGGCTGACCTGGAATTAACTATGTAGTCTCAGGGTAGTCTTGAACTCACAGCGATCCTCCTACCTCTGCCTCCCAAGTGCTGGGATTAAAGGCGTGTGTCACCACTCCCTGCTTTTTAAAAAAAATAATTAATTTTATTTATTTGAGAGAGAAAGAGGCAGACAGGCAAAGAGGGTGCACCAGGGCCTCCAGCCACTGCAAACGAACTCCAGATTCATGTGCCACCTTGTGCATCTGGCTTATGTGGTTCCTGGGGAGTTGAACCAAGGTCATTTGGCTTTGCAGGCAAACACCTTAACCGCTAAGCCTCTCTCCAGCCCCCTCATATTTGCAAGGAAAGAGGATGGGTGCCATGGCCTCGACTGCTGCAGACTCCAGATACACGCACCATTTTGTGCATCTGGCTTTATGTAAATACTGGGGAATCAAACACTGTTTAGGCTTTGTAGGCAAATTCCTTAAGTACTGAGCCATCTCTCCAACCGAACCTTTTCTATTTTGAAATAGTCTTGCTGTGTAGCCAAGGCTGTGTGGAATTCAGTCTTTCTTCCTTTTTCTAGCTCTTTAATGCTGGAATTAAATGTGTGGATGACTACACCTGGCTCAGCCCTGGCCTTGTGCAATGCTAGGCAAGCACTTACCACTGAGCTATATCCCCACTCCTTTTTTTTTTTTATTTTTTTTTTTTTTTTGGTTTTTCGAGGTAGGGGCTCATTCCAGCTCAGGCTGACCTGGAATCCACTATATAGTTTCAGGGTGGCCTCAAACTCATGGCAATCCTCCTACCTCTGCCTCCCAAGTGCTGGGATTTAAGGTGTACACCACCACGCTCGGCTTCTTTCCTACTTTTTTTTTTTTTTTTTTTAATGTGAGACAGAGGGAGAATGAGAATGGGTACACCAGGGCCTCTAGCCACTGCAAACGAACTCCAGATGCATGTGCCACCATGTGCACTTGGCTTACGTGGGACCTGGAGAACTAAACCTGGGTTCATAGACTTCACAGGCTTGCACTTTAACCTCTAAGCTATCTCTCCAGCCCTTTTTCTCTACTTTTGAGACAAAGTCTCACTAGGAAGCCCAGATTTGCTTAGAATTTGGAGAGATGGCTTAGCAGTTAAGGCACTTGTCTGCAAAGCCTAATGACCCAGGTTCAATTCCTCAGTACGAGTCAGATGCATAAAGTGGTGCATGCGTCTGGAGTTTGTTTGCAGTGGCTAGAGGCACTGGTGCACCCATTCTTCCTTACCTATCTCTCTGTCTTTCTCACTCTCAAATAAATAAATAACTTACTAAAAGAAAAGAATAGAAAAGAATCTGTTTTGCAGCCCAGTCTTATCTCAAGCTCATTATCTTTTAGGGTCTCACTCTAGCTCAGGCTGACCTGGAATTCCCTCTGTAGTCTCAAGGTGGCCTTGAACTCACAGCAATTCTCCTACCTCTGCCTCCCAAGTGCTGGAATTAAAGGCATACACCACCAGGCCCAGCTTCCCTTTTTCTTAAGTTTTTTTTTTTTTTTTTAAATTTTCGAGGTAGGGTCTCACTCTAGCCCAGTCTGACCGGGAATTCCCAATGAATCTCAGGGTGTCCTCCAACTCATGGCAATACTTCCTCCTCTGCCTCCTGAGTGCTGGGATTAAAACATGCACCACCACACCCGGCTTAATTAAGTATTAAAAAAAAAGGCTGGAGAGATGGCTTAGTGGTTAAGGTACCTGTCTGCTAAGCCTAAGAATGACCGTTCAATTCTCCAGGTCCCATGTTTAGCCAGATGCAAAGTGACCTAAAGGCACAATGTCACACTTGCCCACAAGGGGGCGCACACGTCTGAAATTTGTTCATAGCAGCTGAGAGGCTGCTGGCACTCCCATTCTCTATTTGTCTCCTCTCTCTCTGTCTCTGACTCTCTCAAAAAATTAATATAAATAAATAAATAAATAAATAAATAAATAAATAAATAAATAAATAGCTGGGCGTGGTGGCACACACCTTTAATCCCAGCACTTGTGAGGCACAGGTAGGAGGATCGCCATGAGTTCGAGGCCTCCCTGAGACTACATAGTGAATTCCAGGTCAGCCTGAGCTAGAGTGAGACCCTCATTCAGAAAAACCAAATAAATAAATAAATAAATAAAGAGAGGCCTTGGTGGTGTATGCCTCTAATCTCAGCACTGAGGAGGCAGAGGTAGGAGGATCACAGTGAGTTTGAGGCCAACCTGAGACTACGTAGTGAATTCCAGGTCAGCCTGGTTTAGAGCAAGACCCTGCCTCAAAAAAAAAAAATTTTTTTTTTTTTTTTTTGGTTTTTGTTTTTTGAGGAAGGGTTTCACTCTAGCCCAGGCTGACCTGGAATTCACTATGTAGTCTCAGGGTGGCCTTGAACTCGTGGTGATCCTCCTACCTCTGCCTCCCGAGTGCTGGGATTAACGGTGTGTGCCACCATGCCTGGCTTCAAAAAACTTTTTTAATTAATTAATTTACATGAGAGAGAGAGACAGTGAATAGAAAGACAGAATGAATGGGTATGCCAGGGCCTCTAGCCACTGCAGATTAACTTCAGATGCATGTGCCAATTTGTGCATGTGGCTTTATGTGGGAACTGAGGAATCAAACCCAGGTCATTAGGCTTTGCAGGCAAGGACCATCTCTCCAGTCCCACTCCATTTGTGAACGAGCGGGGCTGGTCACTGCTACACCCCTTCACTTCCATCCCGGGACCCAAGCGCTCAGTCCTCTCTTGTTGTTTTCGAGGTGGGGTTTTGCTCTAGATTAAAACTTTTTAAAATATTTTATTTGAGAGAGAGAGAGAGAGAGAGAAATAGGCAGGTAGAGAGAGAGAGAATGGGCATGCCAGGACCTCCAGCCACTGCAAAAGAAGTCCAGATGCATGCACTCCCTTGTGCATCTGGCCTACGTGGGTCCTGGGGAGTTGAACCTGGGTCCTTTGGCTTTGCAGGCAAGCACCTTAACTGCTAAACTATCTCTCCAGCCCAAATTTTAAATATTTTATTTATTCATTTGCAAGAAAAGAGCTAGAGACAGAAAGAAAGATTGGGTACATCAGGGCTTGTAGCTATTGCCAATAAATTTCAGGTGCATGTGCCACTTCGCGAATCTGGCTGTATGTGAGTACTGGGGAATCAAATTCATTAGGTATTGCAGGCAAGCACCTTAACTTCTGAGCCGTCTCTCCAGGCCCCTCTTTGAGACAATCTGAAGAAGTCTAGGCCAGCCTAGACAAATTGTTCTTGTAGCCCAGGCAGGTTTTGAACCTATGATCTTCAAAGCCTCAGCCTTCTGAATAGAGGGCATTACAGGCCTAAGCCACAAGGTCCGGTTTCAGCTAACTTTATCTTAATTTTTTTTGTTGTTGTTGTTGTTGTTGTTGTTTTGTTTTTACAAGGTAGGATCACACTCGATCCAAAGCTGACCTGCAGTTTATAGTCTCAGGATGGCCTCGAACTCATGACAATCCATCTACCTCTGCCTCCCGAGTGCTGGGATTAAAGTTAGTTATATTAATTTTGAGGCAGGGCCTCTGTTATCCTAGGCTGGATTCAAGGTCACGATATAACAGCTCTGGGTGGCTTTCAAACTCAGCAGCAGCGACTGTCCTTCCTCAGCCTCCCATGTGCTGGCATGGTGTAAGCCAACATGTCAGGCACAGGTAACTTTTGTTTGTTTGTTTGTTTTCAAGTCAGGGGCTCACTCTAGGAATTAACTATGTAGTCTCAGGGTGGCCTTGAGCTCACGGAAATACTCCTACCTCTGCCTCCCAAGTGTTGGGATTAAAGTCATGTGCCAATAGGAGCGGCCTTCAGGTAACTTTTTCTAGACGACTGCGAACAAGATTTGGAGCACAGGGCCAGTTAGACTCTTGCCCAATCATCTTCGAGATTTGGGGGCGAGGCGGGGGGTGGGGGGGAGGGGAGAGGGAAGAACGTCCCCAACCCTTCCCGGTCCAGGAGGGGGTAGAGGGTGGAGGGGGCGGGCTTAGTTCAAGCGGTGGCCTGCCACACAGCCCGTCGTGACACCGTACCGTGCTTGGCACTCCAACAAACCAATCGGAACGGAGAGATGCATTTGAATTGGCCAATGGTGGCGTGACGGGGGCGGGTCTTGAGAGCCCTATAAAGTCGGAGGCCGTGCAGACAGGCGGTGGCGGAGGCTCGAGCGACTGCGGTGCGTACCTGGTGCGGAGCTGTCTGCGCCCCTCGGGTCCTCACCCTCTCGGTGTCCCGCTCCCGCGCCAGCCTACCTCGCTCCTCGGCGCCATGACCACCACCACCACCTTCAAGGGCGTCGACCCCAACAGCAGGAATAGCTCCCGGTGAGGCGACGGGGCCGAGCCCGTGGGGCTGTGCGGGGTTTGGGGGAGGCAGGCCGGGGGCAGCGGTTGCTTGACGGCCGGCCGGGTGCGGGTCGTTGGTGGTAACGTGCCCGGTGCGCTCGCGCCGGGCCGAGTGGCGGAGCCCCGGGTCTGGGGGGCGCCTGGGCTTTGTGCGTCCGGACCAGCTCGGCATGCGGGCCCCGCCCCGATCCGCCTGCTTTCCGTTCATTCCTCCCACCGAGCCAGGGCTGGGGGACACGGCCTGCGGTCACTCGCTGCAGGACAGGCTGGGGGTCGGTCGGGATGTGCGGGAGGATGCGCTGTCCGCGGTGAGACTGTTCTTAACCCAGGATGGTGGTGGGGAGAGGGTCTTGGTCCTTCCCCGCCCATCCAAACTGCCTCCTGAGGGGTCCCGGAGGATGCTGTGTTTTAGGCCCATTGTCCCACCCCGGGGCCACGAGCTCCTTGCCCGTGGCCGCAAGCATGTGCTGGCCTCGGGCAATGTTGTTGGCGTCAGCCCTGGGCGCTGGCAGCGATCACATCCCACGAGCCGATCTGCCGAGTGTGGCAAGCCTTCTACCGTCGCCGTGGCCCCACTTGGGCATGGCCCGGGCCCCCGCGTGGCAGGTGCATTTGTGAACGGGCGGGGCTGGTCACTGCTACACCCCTTCACTTCCATCCTGGGACCCAAGCGCTCAGTCCTCTCTTGGAAGTGCCTTTCCCTCTTCTAACAAAGGAGAGACCCCCGTCTCCTCCCCCTCCCCACGCCCACCTCCGGGCGCGAAGGGCGGGGAAAGAGGCCAGCGCGAATGGGTTTTTCTGCGTTCAAGCCTTCGGACCTCGAGCTTTCCGTCCCACCTTTCTCACTTCTCCCTTTGACTCTGCGGACTGAGTTCATTCTTGGCCTGGGCTCCCTTGCAGGAGGTGGTTTCCTGTGCTTGGGCGGGGCCAGGGAGACATCCATTGTCTCTCCTGGAGTATCTCCACCTGGAAGCTGGAGCCCTTTCTTGGCCACCAGTCCTGCTGCATTTTGGAGAGGAGCTCTGGGCATAGTGTTTGATTTGGGACCCTTTCTCCAAGCCCTCACTTAACTTGGTAGAGGGGCTCGGGTTCCGTGCACGATGTCCACATTGTCTCAGCTCGTTGCATGCTGCTCTTATTTAAGATGGGCTATAGGAATCTCTGAGGTCTTCCCCAAGGCTTGTTAAAAGCTTAGCTTCCACTTTTTTTTTTCTGGGCATCTCTTCTCCATTGATCACGACCTGCAGCCCTGTGTGGCCAGCCTCGGGGGCCTGGCCAAGTGGCACAAAGGGAGCCATTTTGTGGGGCTAAGATGACAGGCTGAAATAGCAGTAGCTCACAGGGGTTAGAGAACGTGGGAAGAAAAAGCATGCCTCAGCAGAGGAGGCTTAGGGGGAGCACTGAAAGTGATGTTCCCTTTCAGCTAACTACTTTCTGTTGAACAAAGTAGGGAAGAATGAGTAAGATTGGAAAAAAAAAATAAAAACAAAAACTAAGAGCTGACTGGTGGGAGGGCGTGGAACTTGAGGGAGAAAATTCTGGTCACTCCCTCCTCTGTTGTCATCCTTCCAGTGAGATAATTTTTTTTTTTTTTTCCCAGAGGACTCTGGGACAAGTTGAATCTTGGTTTTTCATTTTGTATGATGAGGTCAACTTTCTGCTGGTCAGACTGAAGTTGCTGAAATGATAATGTATAATCTGGGTTTTATCTTTTTTTTGGGTGTGTGTGTGTGGGGGGGTGTCTTGTTCAGTTTAGTGCTTTGTAAAGAATTTCAGTACTTAGGTCAAATGAATCATATTATTTGTTTTTTTACATGTGTGTTTGACATGTGAGACAATTAATTTTTGTGTCTTGTAAAGAAATATTCCAGGTCACCTTTGTCCCCAGTTTCCCAGTTCTCTTGTCATCAAGAGACAATAGTTTGGTCATTTATTCATTCACTTTCTCTACTCTTGTAATCTCACCTCTTTCTTGTGAACTCCTCCAGTAGCATTTGCCTTGCTGTGGTGGGGAATGATCTCTAAAGACGATCTGGAAACTCTAGGATTTAAAGAAGTAACTAAAAAAAAAAGACTATCCATAGTCTAACATTTTTTGTTGAGTTTTAATTAGGTAAACCTGATGCAGTTATTATATTTGTGATTAGGAAGATAGAGTAAAAAAATAAAGCTGAAATACTTTGCCTTGTGAGCAAATCCTTTGTTTGGGGATCGCTTGCTATTTCAAGTGGTCTCTACAACACTGACGTCATCGGGGTAGATATTACCTGCTGTTGCATGGGGAACTTGGACCCATGAAAGTTGGATTAGACAGAGATGTGACATGTTTTTAAGTTGGTATTTGTACAAGAGTGTCCCTTTCTTGTACCCTCCTTTTTTTCAGAGCCAAAAATATTTATAAGCCCACTAGTGTTTGGAAGAATTTACCCTGGCTAAAATAATTCATGAGGTTTTAATTATGGCTAGCACAGAAAGCCATTCTAATCTCTGTGGAATGAGAGGGTGACAATGAAGCAAGTTGATATTCTAATATTTTAAGTATCAGGTCTTGGGTGGGATTCTCAAAAAGTAATTTTTTGTTGTTTTTCAAGGTACAGTTTCACTCTAGCTCAGGCTGACCTGGAATTCACAATGTAGTGTCATGGTGGCCTTGAACTCACAGCAATCCTCCTACCTCTGCCTCCTGAGTGCTGGGATTAAAGGCTACCACCATGCCCGGCTTCAAAAAGTTATTATTTTTTTGTTTTCCCGAGATAGGGTCTCGCTCTAGCCCAGGCTGACCTGGAATTCACTATGTAGTCTCAGGGTGGCCTTGAACTCATGGTGATCCTCCTACCTCTGCCTCTCAAGTGCTAGGATTAAAGGCGTGTGCCACCATGTTCGGCTACAAAAATATTTTATTTATTTGAGAGAGAGAGGGAGAAAGGGCTCACCATGGCCTCTAGTCACTGCACATGAACTTCAGGAGCATGTGCCACCTTGTGCATCTGGTTTACATGGGTACTGGGGAATCAAACCTGAACCCTTTGGCTTCTCAGGCAAGTGTTTTAATTGCTAAGCCATCTCTCCAGCCCTCATTGAAAATTTTTTTTTGTTGTTGTTGTTTTTGTTTTTGTTTTTCGAGGTAGGGTCTCACTCTAGCCTGGGCTGACCTGGAATTCACTATTTCGTCTCAGGGTGGCCCTGAACTCATGGTGATCCTCCCAAGTGCTGGGATTAAAGGTGTGCACCACTACACCCGGCGAAATTTTTATTTAGTATGAGTTGAGCATTGCATTTTGCAAAGTGTGGATTCTAATAATTACGTTCTGTGTGGATTCTAATAATTACGTTCTGAGGAGAGCAATTGAAGGACTAGAAAACCTTAAAAGTACCAACAGGTTTGTAGCTAAAAAGAAAAATGCAATTGTGAGTTTTCAGGGCCTGCTTCTACTATTCTCCCCTGACACGAGGCTATTTATTTTTTATTTTTTTATTTTCTCAAGGTAGGTTCTCACTAACCCAGGCTGACCTGGAATTCATTATGTAGTCTCAGGCTAGCCTTGAACTCAGAGCAATCTTCCTACTTTTGCCTGCTGTGTGCTGGGATTTAAGGTGTGCTCCACCACACCCAGCTCTGACATGTGGCTTTGAACTTCCAAACAGAACCTAATACACTTGGCAGGCCAAACACACCTCACCTATTTTTACAGGGCCCCTGAACTTTATATATTGATGAAAGGTCGAGAAAAGCAAGATTTCATGATGTGTGAGAAAATTGCATAAGAAAAACATTGGAGTGTCCATAAACAAAGTTTTATTGAACACAGTCACACTTGTTTTCATATCTGGCTTCCTTTGTGCAGTATGATCGGATATTTCAGGAAGATCTGATCCATCTAGCCAAAAGTGTGTACTGGTTGTGCCTTCACAGAAAGAAGTAAACACAGTCCTGCTGTTCTAGTTGCTATCCCAGAGCTCATGCAGGAGGCGGGGGCTTAAGAGATGGGCTGGAGCTTGAACTGGCAGAGGGAAGTGTTGAACTGCCCCCATGCTGGAGGGAATAGGCAGGGATAGGTGGAGATAGCCCTGAAGCAGTGAAGAAGTAGCAGGGAGGTGAGGGAGGAAGGCTCTTGGAACCATTTTGATGTATTTGAGTGAGTCCATATTGCTAGAAGGCAGAGTTGGTGGGATTTCCTTCTGTCTTGTGATCCAGCCTTGCATCTGCTAAGCTGTGGAGCTTGGTGCAAAAGGAAGCAGAGGAGACCTGGCCTTACCT
The DNA here is from genome assembly GCA_036365145.1 of Orientallactaga sibirica. Taxonomy (NCBI): domain Eukaryota; kingdom Metazoa; phylum Chordata; class Mammalia; order Rodentia; family Dipodidae; genus Orientallactaga; species Orientallactaga sibirica. Next base: position 8,475,065 of record JAEOAD010000013.1, read on the forward strand.
CTTTAACTGCTGAGCCAACTCCATGGGCTCTCTTGTTAATGCAGGAATGGACAATATTTGATTCTAGTGAGGAAAGAGAAGTATCAGGGTGCTAAGGCTAATGTACTAGCCTGTACCCAAGAAATAGGAGCCACGATTTCTGTCTAGGGATCCAGAATGGACAGTAGGAAAAGTAGTATGGTCAAAAGAAATATTGGTATGTTGGTGCCTGACTTGCTGGCCACATACACAGGAAGCTGAGAAAGCTGGATGGCAAGTTCCAGGCCATCCTGGGCTATACAGAGAGACAAAGAATTCATTCTGAGACTCTGTCAGACTGCTAAATATTACTTAATTAATTTATTTATTTGAGAGAGAGAGAATATGGGCATGTCAGAGCCTCTTGCTGCTGCAGATGAACTCCACATACATTGCTACTTTGTGCATCTGGCTTTACATGGATACTGGAAAATTGAACCACCACTTCAGGCTTTGCAAGCAAGCACCTTTAACTGTTAAGGCATGTCCCAGCCTTCCTTTTTTTTGAGACATGATCTCACTCTGTAGCTGAGGTTGACCAGGCACTAACTATATATCACAGGTGATCTCACACTCATGAGTGATCCTTCTACCTCAGCCTCCTGAGAGCTGGGATGGTTTACAGGCAAGAACTACGACACCCAATTCAGAAGCAATCTTTAATGAAAGAACCTTAGGTTACTAGCAACAGAAAAAAAATGTCTGATAAAAGAAAAGACATAAGGGGGCTGGAGAGATGGGATAGCAGTTAAGGTGCTTGCCTGCAAAGCTCAAGGACCCAGGTTTGACTGGCCAGAAACCATATAAGCCAGATGCATAAGGTGGCACATGTGTCTGGAGTTCTTTGACAGTGACTAGAGGCCCTGGTGTGCCCATTCTCTCTCCCTCTTTCTCTCAGATAAGTAAATAAAAATAAAATATTTAAAAAAAAAAGAGGGCTGGAGAGATGGCTTAGAGGTTAAGGCGTTTGCCTGCAAAGTCAAAGGATCCTGGTTCGATTCTCCAGGACCCATGTAAGCCATATGCACAAGGGGGCGCATGCATCTGGAATTGCAGTGGTTAGAGGCCCTGGCACGTCCATTCTCTTTCTTTCTTTCTCTCTCTCTGCCTGTTTTTTTCTCTCAAGTAAATAAATAAAACATATTTTATTTTATTTTATTTATTTATTTATTTTTTTTGGTTTTTCGAGGTAGGGTCTCACTCTGGCCCAGGCTGACCTGGAATTAACTATGTAGTCTCAGGGTGGCCTTGAACTCACAGCGATCCTCCTACCTCTGCCTCCCGAGTGCTGGGATTAAAGGCATGCGCCACCACGCCCGGCTTTAAAACATATTTTAAAAACACACAAAAGCTGGGTGTGGTGGTGCACGCCTTTAATCCCAGGCAGAGTTAGGAGGATCACCAAGAGTTCGAGGCCACCATGAGACGACATAGTTAATTCCAGGGCAGCCTGGAGCAGAGTGAGATCTTACCTTGCAAAACCAAAAAAAAAAAAAAAAAAAAATGGGAAGAGAATGCATAAAAGAAGGGCAGGGGGAGGGTCAATCAAAATTCAAGATATTGTGAATAAGACTTATGTAAACCTACTTTTTTGAATAATGGCACATCTAGAAGCTCTAGACTATTACTAGAAAATTTTCAGTGCCTGGGATGGAATACCTTCCAGTGAGTTGTTGGCCAAGGATGTCCTGGAAGCCTCCAAAACATTAAAGGCTATTGCCAAAGCCCTTGGTTTCCCTTGAGAAACAGATGGTAAGACCCTATTGCTGAAGACATCTCTTGCCTGAGAGGCAAGGTCACTGAGAAAGCAAGCTGGTGCTGAGCAGAAAACCTGCCTGTAGACCAGCCAACAGAAAGCTGGAAAAAGCTGCACTGCATGCATGTATGGGAGACAGAAGTCATCAGCAGTGAAAACAGTGGACACTGAATATTCAAGTTTGGCCATACAGGCCCAATGACTGAATGGGTACAATAGTGGCATGTCTGCTCTTGGGGTAACCAACTGCTCCATAATTGGACTGAAGGCCCTCTCTACAGAAGGGAATACATACCTGGTACTGAAAAACCTAAGCAAAAGACTATGGCAGGTGAGGTCATGAGCCTTAGGGATATAAAGCCTGCTCTTGTCTGGCTAAATGTATATATTATTCCCACCAAGCTGCCCTGAAAGCATTACACTTAATGTTCATATTCACATATTAATGCTACTCTCACTTCTGGTTAGAGAAGCTTCTCTTTTCAGATGGTGATGACCACTGGGATGACCCAAAAGGCAACATAGTGCTGAGAAGAAGGGATGGAGGAGTGCCCAGCACTGAAACACCTCTGTCACACCCTCCAAGGCTCAGGGCCCATTGCGGAAGAGGGGGTGGATAGAATGGAAGAGCCAAAGGAAGGGTACGACTCCTTACAATGCAACTGTCCAGACAGAAATTGGCCTTGATATCTATGACCTGGCAGTGCCTAGCAATACCTTCGTAAGACCCTCAAAATAGAAGAAAAAGAAAAAGAGAGACTAATGGAGAGAGGGAAGGGATATGATGGAGATTGGAGTTCTAAAGGGATATGGGGGCAGGGGAGAGAAATATCATGCATTTTTTGTATGTAAGTATAGAAGTTGTCAATAAAAAAAAATTAAAAATAAATTAAAAAACACACACACAAAAGACATTGGGGCTGAAGAGATGGCTTAGTGGTTAAGGCGCTTGCCTGCAAAGCCAAAGGACCTAGGTTTGATTCCCCAGTACCAACATAAGCCAGATGCACAAGGTGACACATGCATCTGGAGTTTGTTTATAGTGGTTGGATGCCCTGGTATGCCCATTCTGTCTGTCTTTTCCTTGTCTCTGCTTGCAAATAAATAAATAAATGTGTTTTTTTTTTTTTTTTTTTTTAAAAACTCCATTGTGAGACCTGGGTGTGGTGGCACATGCCTTTGATCCCAGCACTGGACAGGCAGAGGTAAGAGGATTGCCATGAGTTCAAGGCCACCCTGAGACTACATTGTCAATTCCAGGTCAGCCTGGGCTAGAGTGAGACCCTACCTGGAAAACAAATCCATTGTGACTATATTTGCCATGAGGCACATTTAGGCTAATTTCGGGATATGGCTGTGCGGTATGGTGATTTCAGACCCCTTCAGGTATTTACTTAGTGCTATAGCTTAGTCATGTGAAGATTCTATTTTTAGCTTGTTTTTTTGGTTTTTCGAGGTAGGGTCTCACTCTAGCCCAGGCTGACCTGGAATTCACTATGTAGTCTCAGGGTGGCCTTGAACTCATGGTGATCCTCCTACCTCTGCCTCCCGAGTGCTGGGATTAAAGGCCTGCGCCACCACGCCCAGCTTTAGATTGTTTTTAATCTTTTTTTTTTTTTTTTTTTTTTTTTTTTTTTTGGTTTTTCGAGGTAGGGTTTCACTCTAGTCCAGGCTGACCTGGAAATAACTATGTAGTCTCAGGGTGGCCTCGAACTTTCGGCGATCCGCCTACCTCTGCCTCCCGAGTGCTGGGATTAAAGGCGTGCGCCACCACGCCCGGCTTTGTTTTTAATCTTTGTGTGTATGTATTTGTTGTGACCTTTTAAATTTTCATTATTTTATTTTTTATTGACAACTTCCTTAATTGTAGACAATATCCCATGGTACTTCCCTCCCTCCCCCTACTTTCCCCTTTGAAACTCCACTCTCCATCATATCCCCTCCCCCTCTCAATCAGTCTCTCTTTTATTTTGATGTCATCATCTTTTCCTCCTATTATGATGGTCTTGTGTAGGTTGTCTCAGGCACTGCGAGGTCATGGATATCCAGGCCATGTTGTGTCTGGAGGAGAACGTTGGAAGGAGTCCTACCCTTCCTTTGGCTCTTTCCGCCACTTTTTCCGCAATGGAACCTGAGCTAGGAAGGTGTGTTAGATATGTTTCAGTGCTGAGCACTCCTCTGTCCCTTCTTCTTAGCACCATCGTGTCTTCTGAGTCATCCCAAGGTCACCACCATCTGTAAAGAGAAGTTTCTGTAACCAAAAGTGAGAATACATTAATATATGGGTATGGACAGTAAGAGAAGTGCTTACTGGGCAGTTTGGTGATCATAGTATATATACATTTAGCCAGACACCAGCAGATGTTATTTTTATTTATTTATTTTTTGGTTTTTCGAGGTAGGGTCTCACTCTGGGGAATTCGAGTGTGGCTTCTTACAGCAGTACTCCTACCTCTGCTTCCTGAGTGCTGGGAGCAAACATGAAGCACAGAGGACGACTTGAGGCATGTTGGCCATTGCCTTTTACCTTGTGCAGACTGGGTCTGTGATGTTCACAGCTACGTTCGCCAGCCTAGCTGGCTTCCAGGTGATGGGTACTGGAGAATCTAACCTGGCTCCTTAGGCTTCGCAGGCAAGTACCTTAACCGCTAAGCCATTTCTCCAGCCCATGTCATAGTATTTTTCAAAAGAGGTTTGATTCCCCAGTACCTCCATGAAGCCAGATGCACAAGAGTAAAAATAAAAACATGACACTTGGGCTGGAGATATGGATCAGTGGTTAAGGTGCTTGCCTGCAGAGCCTAACAACCCAAGTTCGATTCCCTAATACCCATGTTAAGCTAGATAGATGCACAAGGTGGCACACAAATCTGAAATCTGTTTGCAGCAGCTGGAGGCCCTGGCGTGTCCATTCTCTCTGTCTCCTCTACCTCTCTCTGCTTGCAAATAAATAAATATTTAAAAAAGGACACCTAAAGTAGGCGTGGTGGTACTTGGGAGGCAGAGGTAGGAGGATCACCATGAGTTCAAGGCCACCCTGAATCTACAGTGAATTCCAGGTCAGCCTGGACTAGAATGAAACCCTACCCTGAAAAACCAAAAAAAAAAAAAAAAAAAAAAAAAAAAAAAAAAAGGACACCTGTTGCAGTTGTCTAGATAGAAGGATGACATTCAAATTTTTAATTTGAAAAGGCTATGTTAGTTTGTTTATTTATTTATTTGAGGCAGGTAGAGAGAGAATGGATGCCTCCAGCCACTGCAGACGAACTCCAGATGCATGCGCCACTTTGTGCATCTGGCTTACTGGGTACTGGGCAGTCGAGCCTCGAACCAGGGTACTTAGGCTTCACAGGCAAGTATTAACTGCTAAGCCATTTCTCCAGCCCAATAAATTAGTATTTGGTATCTTAACATCCTGCATTGAATTTATATCGAGATTTGTCAATTCCTATTCTTCTCCCCGTCTTCCCAAAGGTAGGGTCTCTCTCTAGCTCAGGCTGACCTGGAATTCACTATGTAGTCTCACGGTGGCCTTGAACTCATGGTGATTCTCTTACCTCTGCCTCCCAAGTGCTGGGATTAAAGGCGTGCACCACCACGCCCAGCAATTCCTTCCTATTAATAGTAGTCTTGGGGAAGGTGAAAAGGATTCAAACATATTTGTGACAAGAAATGTTTTGGTATAGTTTGAAATTAACGTTTTGCCATTATTTCTAGGGTTTTGCGGCCTCCAGGTGGTGGGTCCAATTTTTCACTAGGCTTTGATGAACCAGCAGAACAGCCTGTGAGAAAGAATAAAATGGCCTCTAACATCTTTGGAACCCCTGAAGAAAATCCTCCTTCTTGGGCCAAGTCTGCAGGTACTGCTGGTTTTTGTTGTTGTTTTTTTAACCTTAGAATCCAAACAAATAAAAAATCAGAGTTTGGGGCTGGAGAGATGGCTTAGTGGTTAAGGTGCTTGCCTGCCAAGCCTAAGGACCCATGTTGGACTCTCCAGGTTCCACTTAAGCCAGACACACAAAGAGATGCAAGGTCACACATGTGCACAAGGTGGCACACACATATGAAATTTGATTGCAGTGGCTGTAGGCCCTGGTGGGCCAATTCTCTCTCTCTCTCTCTCTTTCTTTCTCTCATAAAAAACAAAAACAAAAGCTTGGCGTGATGGTGCACACCTTTAATCCCAGCACTTGGGAGGCAGAGTTAGAAGGGTCGCCATGAGTTCAAGGCCACCCTGAAACTGCATAATGAATTCCAGGTCAGCCTGAGCCTAGAGTGAGACTCTACCTTAAAAAACCAAAAATAAACAAACAAAAAGCTTCACACACTATACAAACTCCTACGTTTTTTTTTTAGTGCTCCCGAGTGCTGGCATTAAAGACATGTAGCACCATGTTCATCTTTTTCTTTTCTTTTAATTTGTTTTTGGTTTTTCGAGGTATTGTCTCGCTGTAGCCCAGGCTGACCTGGAATTTACTATGTAGTCTCAGGCTGGCCCCAAACTTAGCAATTCTACCTCTGCCTTCCAAGTGCTGGGACTATAGGTGTGCACCACCACTCTCAGAAAATTCTTGTTTTTTAAACTTGTTTACCTGTGTGTGCATGTGTGCTCATGCAGGGTCTCTTTCTGCTGCAAATATACATCCATCTGGCATGTGGGTGGCTGAGGAATTGAACACCAGTCCTGCAGGCTTTAAGTGCTAAGCCTTCTCTCCAGCCTGGGTGTGCTGCTTTTACTTTTAATCACCATTCAGAGACCCATACCCAGCAGAGACCCTCTGGTTTTGTGCTCACCAGCAAAATCTGTTTAATGTTAATGAAATAAACAGCACTAGTATCAAAAAAAGATACTAGCTGGATATGTGATGATCTCAGTTCTTGAGGGGCTGAGGCAGAAAGATGGAGAGTTCCCAACTAGCTTGTGCTATGTAATGAGACCCTGTCTGAAAAAAGAAAAAAAAAAAGTGGCCGGGCGTGGTGGCGCACGCCTTTAATCCCAGCACTCGGGAGGCAGAGGTAGGAGGATCGCCGAGAGTTCGAGGCCACCCTGAGAATACATAGTTAATTCCAGGTCAGCCTGGACCAGAGTGAGACCCTACCTTGCAATCCAAAAAAAAAAAAAAAAAAGTGGATCCATAAGGTTTACTGGCTACCCAAGTTAGTCTGTCTGAATTCAGTGAGTTCTAGGTTCAGCAAGAGAGCAACTGAGGTTGATCTCTGGATTCTATGTGCATGTTCACACACATGTATGTGTGTCCCCACACAGACATAGACATACAAAAAATAAAAATAAAATAAAATAAAATGACAAAGAATGTATGAAACATTGGTAATTTACATAATGAAATCTGATTAATCACCCTGTAGTACTTTTCATCTAATCTCCCCTGACTGTCTCACTTTGATCCCAGGATGTAACTCACACAGAGTGTGTTTTGCTGAGGTCTCCGTGTTGTACTGAAGCATGTACACTTTGGTTTCTAGGTGCCAAGTCTAGTGGTAGCAGGGAAGATTTGGAGTCATCTGGACCACAAAGAAGGAACTCCTCTGAAGCAAGCTCTGGAGACTTCTTTGATCTGAAGGTCAGCATGATAACCGGGAGGAAAAACAAGCTGGCTGTGTGGTTTTGAAATTAAACTTCCCCTTGTTTACTAAGAGTTTCAGTTTTGCCACTGGACTGCTCTGTAAGTGGTAATTAGGGTGGGGACTGAGCCACTTTGGTGATGGAAGATTAGCACAGTGAAATCAGACAAAGACAAGTGAGTTAGCCGAGCCGGATCAGCTCAGATGTCTCTTGTCATTAGATTAGTCCCTGGCCCTTCAGTGTTGCTTCTAGGAAGTCCAGGTCATCCTCACTTCCTGTGTATCTCTTGTAGAGTAGCATTTTGGAGTTCAGTCTCAGTTGTTGGTGAATATTGTTTCCAGTTGTACTTTTGGAAAACAATAGCACCAGTGTCATAGTCAGATATGTCTGTGGGTGGCAACAACTGCTGACCCTGGGCCTGAGTACCTCAGACTATGCTGATGCTATGGGAAGACTGCCTGTGGCCTGTGCGTTGACAGGGCCCCTCAGTGACTGGACAGGAAAGAGAAGAGAAGGCTAGACTTGACATTTCTTTTTTGATAAAAGGTCATAGGTCATCAGTAAATCCTATGGGCGATCCTCCTACCTCTGTCTCCCAAGTGCTGGGATTAAAGGCGTGTGCCACCATGCCTGGTGGCATTGGCAATTAATTGTGCAGAATTGCTGTATAACACTGCCCTAAAATAAATCAGGCCTGCCTCCCCTCCCCCCGTACTTCTGTGCATCAAAATGGGATTTATACTTGGATTCAGCTGTTGGCTGCCCTGAACTGTCACTGTTGGTGTGTTGCAAAATTAAAATGAGAACTAAGTTTTAAAATTTCTTCTTTTCCAGGGAGAAGGTGATATTCATGGTGAGTACTTTAGAAGACTGAATTGCTGTTTCTATAAATATTGTTAAAACGGATCCAGGCATGGTGGCACATGCCTTTAATCCCAGCACTCAGGAGGCAGAGGTCAGAGGATCTCCTTGAGTTCGAGGCCAGCATGAGACTACATAGTGAATTCCAGGTCAGCCTGGGCTCGAGTGAGATCTTTCCTCAAAAAAACAACAAAAATAAATAAAAACAAAACAAAACAACAACAACATAAAAGGGCTGGAGAGAAGGCTTAGCAGTTAAGGCACTTGCCTGTGAAGCCTAGGAACTGATTCTCTAGAATCCACGTAAGCCAGATGCACAAGGTGGCGCATGTGTGGAGTTCTTTTGCAGTGGCTGGAGGCCCTGGTGCACCTATTGTCTCTCTCTATTGGCCCTCCTCCCGCCCCCTGGAAAATAAATAAAAATTTAAAAAAGCACAGGTTGAGAATGATAGAGAGGGACACCCCACATTCCCCTTCAACTAATGGAGACAAGGGCACAGGGCACTGCATGGGCACATCACATGCATCACATTTACAAACACATTGTACATGCACATGCAGAAAACTGAATAAAAAAATTTTTTTTTTGTTCATTTTTTATTTATTTGAGAGCGACAAAGAGGCAGATAGAGAATGGGTGTGCCAGGGCCTCCAGACACTACAAATGAACTCCAGATGTATGCACCACCTTGTGCATCCGGCTTACATGGGTCCTGGGGAATCGAGCCTCGAACTGGGGTCCTTAGGCTTCAAAGGCAAGCGCTTAACCGCTAAGCCATCTCTCCAGGCCCCAGAAAACTGAATTTTGATTCTTACCATGTCTCAAGGAAAGAGGTCTAGCTGAGTCCCCTGTGCTGATACACTCTGTATATAGAGCCAAGAAAGATGAGCTACAAAGTTAGTAAACATGCACTATTCTAACATGAACCAACTGGTGCAGTCATGACCCATAGCAGCTTCTAACACTTCCCCAAGACCAGCATGGTTCTGAGCTCATCGACATTTTGACATGGAGGATGGAGGAGGACTATAGAAATGAGACAACAAAACAGAGGAAGAAGTACCTCAAAAGAGGAGGGTCCTCAGTGAATAGGGGGTCAAAAAGAATAAAGGAATAGGAACATGAACAAATTACTCTATGTTCATATATTAAAGTTCTCAATTCTCATAAATTAGTTTTGGACTACAGAGATGGCTTGGTGGTTAAGGCGCTTGCTTGTGAAGCCTAAGGACCCAGGTTCGATTCTCTAGTACCCATGTAAGCCAGATGCACAAGGTGGCATCTGAAGTTCATTCTCAGTAGCTTGTAGCCCTGGTGTACCCATTCTCGCTTTGCCTCTTTTTCTCAAATAAATATTTTTAAAAACATATAAGCTAATGATAAGGGTCAGTGGTAGAGTGCTTGCCTAAAGTGTGCCCAGGCCTCGGTATCACTTAAAAAATAATGGCCACATTTTACTCTACCAGCAATGAGATTAATGCCAGACATATACTAGGGAAAAGACAAAAACCTGGAGCAGGCCAGGCGTGGTGGTGCACGTCTTTAATCCCAGTACTCGGAAGGCAGAGGTAGGAGGATCGCCGTGAGTTTGAGGCTACCCTGAGAATATAGAGTGAATTCCAGGTCAGCCTGAACTAGAGTGAGACCCTACCTCGAAAAACTAAAACAAAACAAAAAAAATCCTGGAGTATGGGCTGGAGAGATGGCTTAGTGGTTAAGGTGCTTGCCTATGAAGCCTAAGGACCCATGTTTGACTCTCCAGATCCCACGTAAGCCAGACATGCAAGGTGACACAAGTGTGCAAGGTTGCACATGCACCCAAGATGGTGCAGGTGCCTGGAGTTTGAATATAGTGGCTGGAGGCCTTGGTGCACCAATTCCCTCTCTTTCTCTCACGCTCTTTTTTTCTGGAGAATCTTTAACAAATACCATGCCTTGACCAGGCCAGTGTTTGTTATGGTTACTGAGAGCTTTTTTTTTTTTTTTTTTTTTTTTTTTTTTTTTTAATTATTATTTTTATACTTACATACAAAAAAACCTACCTGATATTTCCCTCCCCTCCCCCATTCCACTTTAGCACTCCAATCTCCATCATATCCCCTCCCTCTCTCCATTAGTCTCTCTTTGAATTTGATGTCATCATCTTTTTCTTCTATTTTGAGGGTCTTGCGAAGGTATTGCTAGGCACTGCAAGGTCATGGATATCATGCATTATAAGAGGTCATACCCTTCCTTTGGCTCTTCCATTCTATCCGCCCCCTCTTCTGCAATGGTCCCTGAGCCTTGGAGGGTGTGACAGAGGTGTTTCAGTGCTGGGCACTCCTCCATCCCTTCTTCTCAGCACTATGTTGCCTTTTGGGTCATCCCAGTGGTCATAGCCATCTGAAAAGAGAAGCTTCTCTAACCAGAAGTGAGAGTAGCATTAATATGTGAATATGAATGTGAAGTGTAGTATCTTCAGGGCAGCTTGGTGGGAATAATATATACATTTAGTCAGACAAGAGCAGGCTTTATACCCCTAAGGCTCATGACCTCACCTGCCATAGACTTTTGCTTAGGTTTTTCAGTACCAGGCATGTATTCCCTCCCGTAGAGAGGGCCTTCAGTCCAATTATGGAGCAACTGAGAGTTTTTTAACAGGAGCCACAGGTATTTCAAGCTCAACTTACAGTATCCAGTATACAAAGATTGTTTCATTTTATACTATATTCAATAAAACATTAGTTTACCCCTGGGTGATTTTATACATGATGATTTCTGGGATTAGATGTAAATTTTCAGGTAGCTGTCCACGCTACCAATTATAGATGGAAATGAACCGTAATCATTTACTTAATTATTTTAAATCTTTGAAGTATTTATTGGCACCTCTTTTAACAAATGCCAGGGAACTGCTGAGTGTAGGTCCAGGCTTAGAGGTGTGGTGCAGTAGCTGTCAGTGAAGTTCCCTGGTTCATGGGATGGGCTTAGGAAGAAGATGGCTGCTTCCCCCATAGTCCTCTGCCATCACACTGTGTGATGCTGAGTGTCAGAACCAAATCCTCTTCTGCCCTCTCAGTGTGCTTCCTGCATGGGATGGGGTGGTGGGAACATTTGGAGCATTGTCTGGGTGGCTCTTCTTCTTATTATTATTTTTGTTTTTTTTGAGGTAGGGTCTTGCTCTAGCCCAGGCTGACCTGGAATTTACTATGTAGCCTTCCAAGTGCTGGGATTAAAGGTGTGTCCCACCTTGTCTGGGCTCTTCTTGTAGGACAACTCACTGTTGTGCAGATTGAAGATGTTTTGGTCATTATTTGTGACAGTTTGTGGTGCCATTTATAAATACTGTTTCAGAAATAAAGTCCAAGCTGGGTGTGGTGGCCTAGGTAGGAAGATTGCTGTGAGTTCAAGTCCATTCAGACTATAGCATGGTGAATTCCAGGTCAGTCTGAGTGAGGACGAGACCCTACCTCGAAAAACCAAAAATAAATAAATAAATAAATAAATAAATAAATAAATAAATAAATAAATGAATAAATAATAAATAACTTAAATAAATAATCTAGACTCCCCTCTCGCCCACCCCAGCATTGGGGATTGAAATTAGGGCTTTTGTGTACATTCCAGGGAAGCATTCTACCACTGAGCTACATCCCCACAACCCTCTTCTAGGACTTTTTTTTTTTGTTTGTTTTTTTGAGATAGGGTCTCACTCTGGCCCAGGCTGACCTGGAAATAACTATGTAGTCTCAGGGTGGCCTCGAACTCACAGCCATCCTCCTACCTCCGCCTCCCGAGTGCTGGGATTAAAGGCGTGCGCCACCACGCCCGGAGGGCTTTTTTTTTCTTTATTCACACAAGTATTTGTGGGTTAGGGGAGGTAGGTGGAGCACTAGGGTCTTTTTTTTTTTTGCTGCTGCAAATGAATACCAGGTGCATGTTCTAGTTTTGTATCTGGCTCTACATGGGTCCTAGGGAATTGAATCTGAGCCAGGAGCATTTGAAAATAAGTGCCTTTACCTAAGCTATGTTTCCAGCCCCCCTCTCTTTTTTTTTTTTTGGAGGCAGGATCTTACTATAATCCAGGCTGACCTGAAATTGTAGCCCAGGCTGGTCTTGAACTCATGGCAATCCTTCTACCTCAGCTTCCCAGGTGTTGAGGTTATAGGTGTGGGCCACCACGCCAGCTATCCACTGCTTTTCATTTTCATAGCTCTTCTACTACTGTTAGACCATACTTAGCAGAATCTGCTCCCACCACAGCCCTCCTGGCCCATGAGTGGCCTAGTGAATTATAGGCAAGAACTCTACAACTGATCTACATCCCCACTGAACTGATATTGGCAAATGGACATAATTTAAATTTGGAGCCACCTTTTGCATCTGGCTTATGTGGGTCTTTGAGAATTGAACCTGGGTCCTTTGGTTTTGCAGGCAAGTGCCTTAATCACTAAGCCATCTCTCTAGCTCTGTTTTGTTTTATTTTGAGGCAGGGTCTTACTGTAGGTCAGGTTGGTTTGGAATTCATAGTGATTGTCCTATGTCAGCCTCCAGAGCTGCGAGTATAGGTGTGAACCACCATGCTCAGCTCGTTTGTGTGTGGTGAGGGGAGCTCCATATACCTGTGGGAGGTTGAAGGGTTGTCTTATTCCATCACGTTTCTGCCTGGTCTTGTTTTGAGCTGTGAGTCTTTTTTTGTTTTTCTTTTTTCTTTATTTATTTGGGAGTGGGGTAAGAGAGAATGGCTACACTGGGGCCTCCAGCCACTGCAAACAAATTCTAGACACATGTGCCACCTTATGCATCTGGCTTACATGGGTACTGGGGAATCAAACCTGAGTCCTTAGGCTTCATAGGCAAGCACCTTAACCGCTAAGCCATCTCTCCAGACCCGGAACTATAGTTTTTTTTTTTTTTTTTTTTTTTTTTTTTGTGGGGTTTTGCGAGGTAGGGTCTCACTCTGGTCCAGGCTGACCTGGAATTAACTATGTAGTCTCAGGGTGGCCTCGAACTTTTGGCGATCCTCCTACCTCTGCCTCCCGAGTGCTGGGATTAAAGGCGTGCGCCACCATGCCCGGCTCGGAACTATAGTTTTTAAAACATGTATTTTACAGAGGTAGGAAGATCACCATGAGTTCAAGGCCATTCTGAGACTAGATAGTGAAGTCCAGGTTGGCCTTGGCTAGAACAAAGCCCTACCTTGAAAAACCAAAGTGGGGGAAAAAATCAAGTAAACACTTCCATGATTACTGGGTGAGGGTGTTCTGTTTTAACCACACTGTCAATTATCCCAACACTATCAAAGAGTCCAGCTCTCTCCCACTCAACTGTAATAACTTCTCCATTAATCAGGCCATTCCCACTTAAATTAACTGGGTGCCTCCCACTTGAAAGTTCTAAGCACTGCTGTATTATTAGCCACTATCCCAGCTAGTGCTTAATGAAGTCACTGACTGGCTAATTCCCAGTGAAGCACATTACTGACGATACTTTCCCTTACAGCTGGGCCAAGCAGTGTGCGCATGTGCTCCCAGCCACATGGACGTCAGAGATGTGACGATCTCTTAAGCTAAGGAGTTTGAGGCTACCCTGGGCAAGTTAGTGAGACCCTACCTCAAAAAGTCTCAGGGGATATAGCTCAGTTTGTAGAGTCTTTCCCTAGCATGCAAGAAGTTTGATCTCAGCACCACATAAACCTGGCACAGTGGTGCACACCAGTATTTGGGAGGTGGGAAGTGGAAGAAGGAGGACTGAAGTTCAAAGTCATCCTTGGCTCCATAGCAAGGTGTAGAGCCGCCTGGGATACATGAGGTGCTCTCTCAAAAACCTCAGGGCTGGAGAGATGGATGGCTTAGCAGTTAAGGTACTTGCCTGTGAAGCCTAAGGACCCAGGTTTGATTCCCCAGTACCCATGTAAGCCAGATGCACAAGTGGCACATATGTCTAGAGTTCATTTGCAGTGGCTAGGGTAGCCATTCTCTCCCACCCCACCCCAAATAAATAAATAATAAAATATTTTAAATGGAAAAAAAAGAGACTAATGTCTCAAAACAAGACCAGGCAGAAACGTGATGGAATAAGACAACCCCTCACCCCACCCCACAGGTATGTGGAGCTCCCCTCACCACACACAAATGAGCTGAGCATGGTGGTTCACACCTATATTCGCAGCACTCTGGTGGACGATCCTCCTACCTCTGCCTCCTGAGTGCAGGGATTAAAGGCGTGCGCCACCACACCCAGCTCAGACTCTTAATCTTAAGAGAAGTAATTATCCACATTTGCATTTTCTATCTCCCTAGAAAACGTGGACACAGACTTCCAAGCCAGCCTGGGGCAGAGCGAAGAGAAGCCTGTGCCTGCTGCTCCTGTGCCCAGCCCGGTGGCCCCGGCCCCTGTGCCATCCAGGAGAAACCCCCCTGGTGGCAAGTCCAGCCTGGTCTTGGGTTAACTCTGACTGTCAGAACTCTGTCCTTTTGTTTGTTTGTTTTCTCTATGCTCGTGAACTGCACAATGTGAGCCTGACTGTACATCTTTCTGATTTGTTTCATTAAAAAAGAAGCACTTTATGTATTGCTGTCCTTTTTTTTTTCTATTTATTTATTTTATTTATTTATTTTTCTCCTTTCTCTTTCTTTTGGAAGCACAGGTTTCTGTTTCTTTGACTCCTGGGTCTGTGGGCCGTGGCATGAGTGTTTTCTAGTAGTAGATTGGAGTAGTAGATTGTTTTTAAGAACAAATGATCTGGTTCCCACTGTGTTAGAGGCTCTTTTGTATTGGGGGTTTTTGACACTGTACTTGGCTTACTGTGATGGGACAGACATCAGCAGGCACCGCCCGGCAGCCCCACCATACCAGGTTGTCTTTATGCAGAACCTCTCGGTGTTGCCCCACTGCGTCAGTGCCCTTTGCCAAGCGCATCTTCCTGTGCCATATGGACCAATAAAGAGGCCTGCACCTCACCCCTCATTGCCTGCAACGCCAGGGTTTTTATGAAGTGAGCCAGGCACTAACACAACTGGCCAACTGGTGAGCAAAGGCCTGATGTTCTGGAGCAGGTGAAGGGTGCCCAGTCATACTGCCTGGAATGATGAGGTGAGGCCAGGCGAGCAGGGAGGCAGTCTCGCTGAAGTGGGTTGGGTCCATAGGAGGGGCTCCCACAGGGGCATCGTTTTCCCTGATCGATGCTGTGTGCATGATGCTGGTGCTTGACCATGAGAGAAAGTCTCACCCTTAACATGTGTGCTGTACTTCTCAATCTTGGACTGTGGCTTAAAGTAAATAATCTCCACATTTTGAAACACTGTCCTGTGTCTTTTTTTCTTTGTGGGTGGGGAGAACTTGAGATAGGTCTCACTCTGTAGCCAGGGCTGCTCTCGAACACTTGCTCTTTCTGCTTCCATCTCCCACTGCTGGGTTTCTGGCCCAATGTTTGACTCTCCAGATCCACAAAGGTGAAGCAAGTGCAAGGTTGCAGATGCCCACTAGGTGGTGCAAGCATCTGGAGTTCAATTACAGTGGCTGAGGCCCTGGTGCACCAATTCTCCAGCTCTCTAAAATTAAAATAATAATAATAATAAATAATAATAATAAGCTAGCTTGGAAGTCTACTTGTACTACTGACCTCCTGGGCTCTGTTGGCATATAATTTGGGCTTTTACTTTCTTACTGACAAAGTGAGGCTTCGGAACTATTTGACATACTTTTTTTGTTGTTGTTTTGTTTTTCCAGTAGGGTCTTGCTGTAGCCCAGGCTGACCTGGAATTCACTATGTAGTTTCAGGCTGGCCTTTTGAAGTCACAGTGATCCTACTACCTCTGCTGGGATTATAAGTGTTCCACCATGCCAGGCTGTTTTAGTTTTTCAATTTTTTTATTATTATTTTTATTTTATTTATTTGAGAGAGAGAGAGAGAGGATGGGTGTGCCAGGACATCCAGCCACTGCAAACGAACTCCAGACGCATGCGTCCCCTTGTGCATCTGGCTAATATGGGTCCTGGGGAATCGAACCTGAGTCCTTTGGCTTTGCAGGCAAACAACTTAACCACTAAGCCATCCCTCTAGCCCCAGTTTTTCAATTTTTGATGTAGAGTCACTCTAGCCCAGGCTGACCTGGAATTCACTATGTAGTCTTAGG
Source organism: Orientallactaga sibirica (assembly GCA_036365145.1). NCBI lineage: Eukaryota > Metazoa > Chordata > Mammalia > Rodentia > Dipodidae > Orientallactaga > Orientallactaga sibirica. The sequence continues at coordinate 8,491,402 of JAEOAD010000013.1, forward strand.
GTGACCTCAAACTCACAGCAATCCTCCTACTTCTGCCTCATGAGTGCTGGGATTAAGGGTGTGTGTCACCACACCCAGCTTTATTGGCATATTTGAAATTTTTTATTTATTTTAATTTGGCATATTTTTCAGATGAATAGGGATTACTAGGTTGCTGGGTTTCAGACTTTCCTGTCTTAACGGTGGCTATTTTGTGTGCATGTGGGCATATATGAGTTAAGAGGATCCTAACTCAGGTACTGTCACCATGCACAGCAAGAATTTTCTGGACTGAGCCAGCTTACTTAAAAGTGTTAATAAAGCATTTTGCAAAGTGAATCAATAGCTGTGACCCAGGATCCTCCCAGTGTTACTGCAACACGGGTTTTACTGGCCTGAGTTTCTGTTCGGAACCTGTATCCTTCTCAGCCTGTGAGTGAGGGTGGAGTGCTTGGAAAGGAAATTCATTCCCTAGTTTGTGTCATAACTTGATAGTTAGCTTTAGTTTTTTTATTTTACCAAGTAAGTGCTTAGTCAAAAATTTGTGTTTTAAGCCGGGCATGGTGGCGCACGCCTTTAATCCCAGCACTCGGGAGGCAGAGGTAGGAGGATCGCCGTGAGTTCAAGGCCACCCTGAGAATACAGAGTGAATTCCAGGTCAGCCTGAGCTAGAGTGAGACCCTACCTCAAAAACAAAACAAAACAAAACAAAAAAATTGTGTTTTACACCGGGTGTGGTGGTACACTCCTTTAACCCCAGTACTTGGGAGGCAGAGGTAGGAGGATCGCCGTGAGTTCAAGGCCACCCTGAGAATACAGAGTGAATTCCAGGTCAGCCTGAGCTAGAGTGAGACCCTACCTCAAAAAAAACAAAACAAAACAAAAAAATTGTGTTTTACACCGGGTGTGGTGGTACACTCCTTTAATCCCAGTACTTGGGAGGTAGATATAGGATTGCAGTGAGTTGCAGGCCAGCCTAAGAGTTCATAGTGAATTCCAGAACATGCTGGGCTAGAGTGAGACCCAGCCTTAAGAAAAACAAAAAGAAAATTGTGTTTTAAAGGAGTAACAGTTTAGCCAGTTTTGTTTGGTATTGTCAGAGCAGACAAGGAAATGACAGTAACATGTTAGCTGGAGGGTGTTCTATTTGTAGAGTTAGAAAACAGGATCTGGAAAGTGAAGTCTCATGATCTTAAAATGACTTGGAAAAAAGTGTGGGGCAGAGGATTAAAGGTGTTTGGATATAAAGCCTGTCGGCCTGGGTTCGCTTTACCAGTACCTATGTAAAGCCAGATGCACAAAGATTGAGGTGGTAAGAGGCCCTAGGGTGACCATTTTCTTTCTGTGGAAATAAGTAAATAAAAGTATCTTAAAAAAAAAGCGCGGGGCCTAATGTCTGTAATCCAGCACTTGGGAGGTGGGTACAGGAGGATCAGGAACTCAAGGCCAGCATCAACTACCTAATGACTACAGGAGACCTTATCTGGACTTTGTTTGCAGTGGCTGGAGGCCCCGGCACGCCTATTCTCTCCTCCTCCCTCTTTCTCAAATAAATTAAAAAACAAAAATAAGAATAAAAGTTACCCAGAGAGCAGCAGAAACATCCACTGGCAATTGAACTTCTGTTGTGTGTGTCTTCAGTGGCATAGTGAAAACCTTGGACTGGATAGTTACAGCTCCCCTCTGTGGCTTCTGCCACAGCCACAGTGGTTGGAAGCTGTCATGAGATAAGCGAACAAACAGCAAGTCGAGTCACTTACTGAAAAATGCGTTTATTTAAAAAAACAAAAAAACAAGCCGGGCGTGCTGGCGCACTCCATTAATCCCAGCACTCGGGATGCAGAGGTGGGAGGATCGCTGTGAGTTCAAGGCCACCCTGAGACTACAGAGTGAATTCCAGGTCAGCCTGGGCTACAGCGAAACCCTACCTGGAACCCCCCCTCCAAAAAAAAAAAAAAAAAAAAAAAAAAGAAAGAAAAAGAAGCGTTTATAATTTGGCAAATGGATGTGTGTCATTATGAAGTTTTTGCGAAATCTATCAATAGGGAGATGTCAATAAAATTAAGGTCACCCTTTCTGGAAGGGAGAAGCCTCTGATTCGACGTTAGTTCTAACTGAACGGACAGTTGATGGCAACCTTCCCCGGGTGGAATTGGAGGTTTGAAGTCATTCCTCCCCTGCTTCAAACCAACTCCAGCACATGATTTGGTTTCCTGGGAGACTGGCACATGCCCCCAGTTGCCTTTAGCTGGTCACCGTGCTCACTGCACATTCACTGGGCCTCTCATCCCCGTGACTTGCCTTCAAGGAGCTGGAGCTCTTGAGCACCAGCAATAAAGGTCTGCGTGGTCCTCGCCTCCATCCTGCACGGGGCAGGCCGTGGACCGCCCGCATGTCCTTAGGAACACTACCCGGACTAGCCGGGCATCCGGGTCCGCCGCTCTATGCAAATCAGCTCGGTCGGGCCCCGCCTCCCGGAAGCGGCGTCGCGGTCGCCGCGGGCAGCGTCTCGGCGGCCCTGGGCGGGAGGAGGGATCCTCTCTGCTGGGTCCCGGGAGTCCCGGCGGCATGGCGCGGCGCGCGCGCCCCGTGCGCGTCCTGGTGGACATGGACGGCGTGCTGGCCGACTTCGAGTCCGGCCTCCTGCAGGGCTTCCGCCGCCGCTTCCCCGGCGACCCGCACGTGCCGCTGGAGCAGCGCCGCGGCTTCCTCGCCCGGGAGCAGTACCGAGCCCTGCGGCCCGACCTGGCGGTAGGACCCGGGTGGGGCGACCTGGGCTCGGATCCCTGGGGCAGGACCATCTGGGCTCCATCCCATAGGCTCTTTATAGTTATTTTATTGTTTGTTTCTTCGAAGCAGGGTCTCACTCTAGCCCAGGCTGACCTGGAATTCACTATGTAGTCTCAGGCTGGCCTCGGACTTGCGGCGATCCTCCTATCTCTGCCTCGCAAGTGCTGGGACTAAAGGCATGCAGCTTTTTTTTTCCTTCTTAACATTTTTTTTTTTTTTTCCTGTTTGAGCTGCTCCTGAATCCACTGTTCACCCCGGGACTAGAAAGTCTAAGATCACCCATCACTTCCCAGTCCTTTTTTCCGAAGCTCTGACCTGGGGAGCTTATTGTTGAGTCCTATGGAGCTCCATCTGCTGGAGGCGGAAGCCAGGACCCAGAGCTCTGTGCCTTTCTTTTTCTTTTTTTTTTTTGGTTTTGCAAGGTAGGGTCTCACTCTGGTCCAGGCTGACCTGGAATTAACTACGTAGTCTCAGGGTGGCCTCGAACTCTTGGCGATCCTCCTACCTCTGCCTCCCGAGTGCTGGGATTAAAGGCGTGCGCCACCATGCCCGGCTTTCTGTGCCTTTCTTGCAGGATAAAGTGGCCAGTGTGTACGAAGCTCCAGGCTTTTTTCTAGACTTGGAACCCATCCCCGGAGCCTTGGAAGCTTTGCGGGAAATGAACGACATGGAAGAGTAAGGAGGGTGGAACCGGAGGGGTCCTGGGGGGCTGCAGGGCGGTCAGCTCCACCGGGTCTAACTGCCCTCTTTCTAAATTGCAGCACGGAGGTCTTCATCTGCACCAGCCCCCTGTTGAAGTACGACCACTGTGTGAGCGAGAAGGTGCGGGTGCCTGAGCCAATTCTGCTTTTCAAATCCGATAACATATATATATATCCACACAGGCAAAAACACACAAAGTGGGGGCTGGAGGAACAGTGAACAAGCTGTGTTCAAGGGCCTAGTTGTCACACCCACGTCTTACAGACACCATGAACTCTGGGTCTGTCGGGGCCTCACTGACAGACCTGCCTGTGTCCTAACAGTACCGCTGGGTGGAGAAGAACCTGGGGCCTCAGTTCGTGGAGCGCATTATCCTGACAAGGGACAAGACAGTGGTCTCAGGGGACCTGCTCATTGATGACAAGGACACAATTCGAGGTAGGATCTGTTATCCTTGGCAGCTGCCATGCACCTGGCCTGCTGGGATTAGGAGTAAAAATAACCAGCTGGGTGTGATGGTGCACACCTTTAATCCCAGCACTCTGGAGGCAGAGGTCGGAGAATCGCCATGAGTTCAGAGCTTCCCTGAGTATACACAGTGAATTCCAGGTCAGTCTGAACTAGAGTGAGACCCTACCTCGAAAAAAAAAAAAAAAAAAAGAAGTAGTAAAAATAACCAGAAGCAGGGCATGGTAGTGCACGCCTTTAATCTCAGCACTAAGGAGGCAGAGGTAGGAGGATCGCTGTGAGTTTGAGGCCACCCTGAGACTACATAGTGAGTTCCATGTCAGCCTGGGCTGACCTACCTCGATAAACAAAGAAGCTACCTTGGTAAACAAAGCAAAACAAAAAAGAAAAAGTTAAAAACCCGATTAGGGTTAGAGACATGGCTCAGCAGTTTGAGCGTTTGCTTGCAAAGCCTAAGGATCTAGGTTCAATTCCTTAGTACCCATGTAAAGCCACAGGGTGGTGCATGCATTGGGAGTTCATTTGCAGTGGCTGAAGGCCCTGACACGCCACCTTTCTCTTTCTGCATGTAAATAAATAAAAACGTTAAAAAGGGGGGGGCTGGCTGGAGAGATGGCTCAGAGGTTAAGGCGCCTGCCTCCTAAGCCTAAGAACACTGGTTCCAATCTCCAGCGGTTCCAATCTCCAGGTCCCACGTTTAGCCAGATGCAAAATGACGCAAGGGCGCAATGCCGCACTTGACCACAAGGGGGCGCATGCATCTGGATTTCGTTCGCAGCAGCTGAGAGACTGCTGGCGCGCCCATCTCTATCTCTCTCTGTCTCTTCAAAAAAAAAAAAAAAAAAAAAAAAGTGGGGGGGCAACATCCATTATGGAACTGGATCTGGAAGCTTCAATGAATATTCCTTCCTCCATTAAAAAAAAAAAAAAAAAACCAGCCAGGAATGGTAGTACAGGTAGGTCTTTAATCCTAGTATTTGGGAGGCAGAGGTAGGAGGATTACTGTGAGTTCAAGACCAACCTGAGGCTTCATAGTGAATTCCAGGTCAGCCTGGCCTAGAGAGAGACGCTACCTGGAAAAACAAATAAATAAAATAAAACAGATTACATGCTCGCTGCCTTTCCTGTCCTAGGTCTAGAGGAGACCCCAACCTGGGAGCACATCTTGTTCACCTGCTGCCACAATCAGCACCTGGCCCTGCCCCCCACAAGGAGACGTCTGCTCTCCTGGAGTGACAACTGGAGGGAGATCATAGACAGCAAGCGAAAAACTGCATGGCAGGAATGACCGGAACCTGTGGTGGACAGTGCTGAGGGAAGGGAAGGTGAGCCAACAGGGGACCTGCAGGGCCAGGGGACTCCTCTCCTCGTATGGAGCTGCTATAAATGCCACTTGTACAGGCCCATCCGAGATGGCTGTGCCCAGAGAGCATGGCTGGCACAGAAATACAGAAGGAAAATCAGTCCAGAGGCTTTTAATTAAAACAAAACAAAACAAAATTTTGGCTTATTGTACCATTTTTGTTTGGTTAGTTTTTCTTTTTTTCCCAGTTTTCCAAGGTGAGGTTTCACTCTAGCCCAGGCTGACCTGGAATTCACTATGTAGTCTCAGCGTGTCTTGTCACTCACAATAATCCTCCTACCTCTGCCTCCCAAGTGCTGGGATTAAAAGCGTGCGCCACCACGCCCGGCCTTTTTTTTTTTTTTTTTTTTTTTTTGGTTTTTCGAGGTAGGGTCTCACTCTAGCCCAAGCTTACTTGGGATTCACCAAGTAGTCTCAGGGTGGCCTCAAACCCATGGTGATCTTCCTACCTGTGCCTCCCAAGTGCTGCAATTAAAGGCGTGCACCACCGCGCCCAGCCTGACATCCAGTTTCTTCATGTCTTTACTGAAGATGTAGATCAAGTCCTGGAGTCCTAAGAGACTAACCACTGCTGCTGGAGGCTGGGATGCTGGGAGAGGGTGAAGGGGCCCACAGCAACTCTTTGAAACTTATTTTAAAAAAGCATTTGTTTATTTGAGAGAGAGAAAGAGACAGATAATGAATGGTTGCGCCAGGGCCTCTAGCCATTGCAAATGAATTCCAGACGCATGTGCCACCTTGTGCATCTGGTTTTATGAGGGTACTGGAGAACTGAAGCTGGGTCCTTTGGCTTTGCTGGCAAGTGTCTTAACCACTAAGCCATCTCTTCAGCCCACAGCAACTCTTTCAAGGGAGCAGTTGGGGGCTGGCAGGCAGGAGGTCAATAGCCTTGTCACAGATCTGAGAGGTCGCTGTCTTTCCATCCACACCTCAGAGTCCTGTGCAGGACCTCTCCAATAGGACTAGGTGCCTACTTTCCTCTGAGCTGTCATCACCTGTAGCATATTGCTCTTGGCCAGTCACTAGCTGTGTCACCCATAGCCAGGGACCACATCTTCATCTCTGAATACGTTACAAGGTACCCAGCAGATAGCACCCTGTGGACAGTTGCTCCTTGTCTGTCATGTTCAAAAGCCCAGGTTGGAGGCTAGAGGAGGAACAGCCCGCCACAGCCCAGGAAGAGCAGGTCACTTTCCCAGCTAGTGAGGCTCCTTAAACCTCAAAGTAACTGCCAGCCGGGCGTGGTGGCACACACCTTTAACCTCAGCACTCGGGAAGCAAAGGTAGGATTACCACGAGTTCAAGGCCACCCTGAGACTACGTAGTGAATTCCAGGTCAGCCTGGGCTTGAGTGAGACCCTACCTCAAAAAACCACACAAAAAAATAAAATTACTGCTGACACTTATGCTATAGGCTAATCCCCCATTTCCTCACACACAGGCCATTCTGAGCTTTGGCCCCAGCATTTGCTCATGAGAGGCTGACTGAGCCTGGCAGAGGAGATAGCAGAGGTGGTATTTCACCTCCAGTGTGTTGAGAATGGCAGCCCACGAAAGCACACCAGCTTTGATTTCCGCCTCCATACATGTCAAAGTCTGGCTTACTCCTGCTGCTCTCTGCACCTGTTGTACTGAGAAATGAGAAACCTCACCTTTCACATGGCTGAACAGGCACTACTGTGGCGGAATGGACTTAGAAATGCTGAGTTTCGAATTCTTGTAGGCACACCAGGACTGTGGCCTCCTTAGGTCAGGGCTGCTGTGGGGCCTCAGTCTTTGGCAGTGGGATACCCAGGGCAGAGTGGGCCTGCAGGCTTCGAGCTTCAGCCACCTGGCTTGGTGAACAGAAGTCCTCCAGGAAGATCTGGGCCAAGTTCCGGAGCCTCGTGTTGGCGGAGAGAGAGAAGCGCAGCATGCATTGGACCACGGGCGTGGAGTTCAGCTCAGGGTGGGAGTGTGTGCCCGGTGAGCCCAGGTACATGAGCGTGGTGACAGCAGACAACACCGTCTCCTCGTTGGGACTGGACAGGCAGTTGATGATGAGTGGAATGCCTCCTGCTTGCATGATGTGCTCCTTGTTGGCTCTGTCAGGGCAAAGGTTGCAGAGGCCTCCTGTGGAAAAGCAAGGATGAGCTTGAATGCTTCAGCCCTAGGCTGCCTCCCACCTCCTCTGCCCAGTGTGTCTCACAAAGGCCTCAGGCCTGGGAAACTGGCCCAGGAACAAGGAATACAAAGTCCCAAACCCCAGCTCTCTCTCAAGACTACGCAAAAGCCAACCTGCCTGCTACTACCTAGCCTTCCAGAGGTGAAGTGTGCAGGAACCCCTTGCCTTCTGGAGAAAAATATGCAAGGATACAGTTGGCCAGTGTATCTGGATCAAAGAACCCATGTCTGCTCAGATAGTGTGGCCTGGCCAGAGGGCCCTTCCCCCATTTTCTCAGGTCAGACCCCTCAACTTGAGCAACCCATTGGTCTTGGGGCCAGATGCTATTTTTTCTTGGGGGTCCTCAGTGCAGGAAGATAACTTCTTATGCATACGGACTCAGCTTCCTGCCATCAAGGTACCTCCACCCTTAGTTCCTGTTCCGTGGAAGGAAATCACTCTCAGTTTGATGGATAATATGCCAGAAGTCTGCAGGCAAAGGTCGCAGCTCCGCCCATTTCTTGTGCTTCTCTGCACTAGCCTAAAACCCAGCTAATGCACCTGGGAAAGGGGACAGGTGCCCCAGCTGGGGACAGAAGGTACCAAGGTCCAGTTTTTTTTTCTTTCTTTTTTTGTGACATGCTGTCACTATGTAGTTCTAGGCTAGCTTTGAACTCATGATCTTCCTGCCTCTCAATGGCGTGCTAGGATTAGTTGTGGATCACTATGTCTAATGTACACTGCTTTTTTTTTTTTTTTTTTGGTTTTTCGAGGTAGGGTCTCACTCTGGCTCAGGCTGACCTGGAATTAACTATGTAGTCTCAGGGTGGCCTCGAACTCTCGGCGATCCTCCTACCTCTGCCTCCCGAGTGCTGGGATTAAAGGTGTGCGCCACCACACCCGGCTCGTACACTGCTTTTTTGAAGTTTTTTTTTTTTTTTCAAGATAGGGTCTCACTCTAGCTCAGGCTGACCTGGAATTCACTATGTAGTTTCAGGGTGGCCTTGAACTCACAATGAGCCACCACGCCCGTCTTGTTTTCTTTTCTTGAGACTTAGTCTGTGTTGCTCAGGCAGGAATGATAAGCTGCTTATAATTTGTTGTATGCCAAGATAGGTTGTTATCTGCCTAACAGGCTGAGCACTACCGCCACCTGGTGTCAGGAATAAAGACTGCAGGAAACAGAAAGCCAGTTTAACCTGAATTCTGGGTAAGCACTTGCACGAATCCTGTTTTAGTAACAAAACTGCCAAGGATCTTGTAAAATTCTAGGATTCAATTTGTGTTCAGAGGTACAAAGGCCTCTTCTGGCTTCTGTCTCCAGGAAGCACGTAACGTAGGATGTTACGGGCATGCAGGACACCCGAGAGTCAGTCACCGAGGATGGTAAGGTTTACAGAACATCTGACCGACAACCATGGTGCTTTGGGCACATGGTCCCAAACTGACTTTTGGTGACTTTTCTTTTCAGGTAGGATTTCACTCTAGACCACTGACCTGGAATTCACTATGTAGTCCCAGGCTGGCCTCTAACTCTCTACCATACTCCTACCTCTGCCTCTCTAGTGCTAGGATTAAATACATGCAACAGGACACCTGGCCACTTAATTTTAAGTGAAATTCTTTTCAAGTTTAAAAAAAAATTATTTATTTTACTTATTGAGAGGGAGAAAGAGGCAGATAGAGAGGGAATGGGCACACCAGAGTGTTCAGTTGCTGTAAATGAGCTCCAGACGCATGTGCCACCTTGTGCATCTGGCTTACGTGGGCCGGCCTTCTTTCACTCTTATGTGTGTAGGGTGCACAAGTATGTGCCTTTTTGTATCCAGCTAAATGTGAGTGCTAGAGATTGAACCCAGGTTAACAGGCTCTGAAAGCAAGCACCTTTAACCATTTCTCCAGCCCCTCTTCATCCATTCTGACTGATCCCAGGGATTGTCCATCCATGTTCTGGGGTCTCTGCTCCCCTTTATATGGGTCCTGGGATCAAACCCATAAGGCCCTCATGCTTGTAGAGGAAGTGCATTCTTTTTCAGGACACAGCTTTATTAGACTGGAGGTCCTTAAGCGGGGGAACTCCTCAAGACAACTAGAGGCAGTGCTTGGCTTCAGCTCCCAGCTGCCGTTAACAAGCACACCTGTTTCTAGTGTCATCTCCAGGGTCTAAATGGGACCTGGTTATTCCAGAACCAGTCCTTCTCAGGACCTGAAGTGTCGTCATGGCCAGGAACGCATACTTGGTGAGTCAATCCTAACTTCAGGTCTGCCCGGCCCCTACCTTCCAGGTCTCCAGCACGGAAGGCCTGAGCATCCCTGCAGGGGTAAGAAGGCCCAGCTCTGCCCTTGGAGATCCCAAGCTCAGGCAAAGCCCCAAGTGCAGCCCAGAGCCTTCCAGCGGCACAGGGGGTAGCTAGTCCCATCACGGCAGGAGAAAGGAAGTGGCAGCAGTCACCAAATCTGATTCTAAGTCCCACTGGGACTCTCCTTTTAAGCTCCACACAATAAACACAAGAGAAATCTAATCTGCAGAGGATTCCATACAGACACTCATGGCTGAGGAAGAGGGAAAAGGAGGAAGAAATGCCCGGGAAAAGTAAAACTGGCCATGAAGCCATTGACTTGTAGGCACAGTCTCACTCTAGTCCAGGCTGACTAGAAATTTACTCTGTAGGTCAGGCTCGACTAGAACTCATTGCAACCCACCTATCTAAGAGTTGCTGGGATTATGGGTTATGTGTGAGCCACCATGCTTTTTTTTTTTTTTTTTTTTTTTTTTTTTTTTTGAGGTAGGGTCTTGCTCTAGCCCAGGCGGACCTGGGTTTCACTATGTAGTCTCAGGCTGGCTTTGAACAGATGGCAATCCTCCTACCTTTGCCTCCCAAGTGCTGGGATTAAAGGTGTGTGTCACCATGCCTGGCAAAAAGGTTTTTAAATTATTTTATTTATTTGAGAGAGATACAGAAATAGGCAGGGAGGGAGAGAGAGAGGAGAGAGGGAAAGAATGGGCGCACCAGGGCCTCCAGCCACTGCAAATAAACTCCAGATGCATGTGCCCCCTTGTGCATCTGGCTTACATGGGTCCTGGGGAGTTGAACCTGGGTCCTTTGGCTTTGCAGGCAAGTACCTTAACCAAAGCCATCTCTTCAGACTTTTTTTTTTTTTTTTGAGGTAGGGTCTCACTCTAGCCCAGGCTGACTTGGTGTTTTTTTTTTTTTTTTTTGGTTTTTCGAGGTAGGGTCTCACTCTGGCTCAGGCTGACCTGGAATTAACTATGTAGTCTCAGGGTGGCCTCGAACTCATGGCGATCCTCCTACCTCTGCCTCCCAAGTGCTGGGATTAAAGGCATGCGCCACCACGCCCGGCTTTGCCCAGGCTGACTTGGAATTCACTATGTCGTCTCAGGGTAGCTCTGAACACACGGCGATGCTCCTACCTCTGCCTCCCAAGTGATGGGATTAAAGGTGTGTACCACCACACCTGGCTTTTTTTCTCTCTCTCCCAAATAAGTAAATACTTAAAATTATAAATTATTTATTTATTAGAGAGAGGGAGAAAGAGAGAAGCACAGGGCCTCTTGATACTGCAAACGAACTCCAGACACGTGCACCACCATGTGCATCTGGCTTACGCAGGGTCTGGGAAATCGAACCTGAGTCCTTAGGCTTTGCAGGCAAGTGCCTTAACCCCTAAACCATCTCTCCAGCCTCCCCTCTAAAAAAAATTTGGGGGCTGGAGGGATGGCTTAGCAGTTAAGGGCTAAGCCAAAGGACCTTGGTTTGATTCCCCAGGACTCACGTTAGCCAGATGCACAAGGGGGTGCACGCATCTGGAGTTCGTTTTCAGTGGCTGGAGGCCCTGGCACGCCCATTCTCTCTCTCTCTCCCTCTTTCTCTGTCAAATAAATCAATAAAAATTTAAAAATATAAAAAAATTTTTTGTAAAAATATTATTTATTAGCCGGGCGTGGTGGCGCACGCCTTTAATCCCAGCACTCGGGAGGCAGAGGTAGGAGGATCGCTGAGAGTTCGAGGCCACCCTGAGACCTCATAGTGGATTCCAGGTCAGCCTGAGCCAGAGTGAGACCCTACCTCGGAAAACCAAAAAAAAAAAAAAAAAAAAAAAAAAATTATTTATTTACAAGCAGAGGGAAACAGACAGAAGAGAGACAGAGAGAAGGGGAGGGATAAGGGTACACTAGGGCCTATTGCCATTCAAACAAACTCCAGATACATGCACTGCATTGTGCAATTGGCTTTATGTGGGTATTGGAAAATCGCACCAGAGTCATTAGGCTTTGCAGGCAAGTGCCTTAACTGCTGAGTCCTCTCTCCAGCCCGACTTAATTTTTTTAAATTTTTGTCGTATGTACGTATGTGTGTGCATGTACAACACAGTGTGCTTATGACATTCAGAGGACTGGTCTTTGCCTGTCCACCTCACTTGAGGCAGGCTGTTTTGTTCTGGATTCTAGTTCTGCTGTTCTTGGTTGGGCTCCCATCTAACCTCCTATCTCACCATCAATGCCAGCACTCTGGGCTGGGCATGGTGGCACACGCCTTTAATCCCAGCACTTGGGAGACAGAGGTAGGAGGATCGCAATGAGTTCGAGGCCACCCTGAGACTACAGAGTGAATTCCAGGTCAGCCTGGACTAGAATGAGACCCCACCTCGGAAAAACCAACCAACCAACCAATGTCAGCATTCTGGGATTACAGAAGCCCAACATGGCTTCTGGCTTTTTCAATCCAACTCAGGTACTCCAGCTTAAGTGCTTTATCCACTGAGCCCTTTCTCCAGCCCAGTGTCTTGGTAATTTTTCTAAAACTGCTCTAAAAAAAAGTTTAGAGCCGAGTGTGGTAGCTCATGCCATTAATCACACCCAGCATGCAGGAGGCTGAGGTAGGAGGATGGTGGGAAATCTGAGGTCGGCCTGGGCTATTGTAAGACCCTATGTCAAAACAAGTAAGCAAGTAAACAAAAAAAAAAATCCTTCCCAAACTTCTTTCTCTCAAATAAATATAATAAAAATAAGCCAGGTACAGTGGTGCATGTCTTTAATCCCAGCACTTGGGAGGCTGAAGTAGGACTGCTGTGAGTTTGGGGCTAGTCTGTTGTTACAGAGTTTCAAATCAGGTTGGGCTAGAGAGTGAGACCCTACCTCAAAAAAACTCTTTCCCTCCCTCCCTCCGTCTCTCTCTCTCTCTCTCTCTCTATATATATATATATGAATGAAGAGTATTTATTTATTTGAGAAAAAGAGAACATGGATGTGCCAGGGCCTCTTGCTGCTACAAATGAACTCCAGACACATATGCCGCACAGACACCCTACTTTGTGGGTCTGACTTTATGTGGGTACTGAGGAATTGAACTCAGGCGGGCAGCTTTGCAAGCAAGTGCCTTTAACCGTTAAGCCACCTTTCCATCTTGTTTGTTTGCTTACCATTGAAGTCCCTCCTCTACTAGAATCTAAGCTCCTTTGGGACAAAAACTTTCCCCCAACTTGTTCACCATCTCTTCAGCACGAGGAAGAGCACCTTCCTAATACAGCACTCACCCCGGAACTATCTGTCAGCAAACAGGTCACACAACTACAGGAACCCTGAACTACTCTACAGATTCCAAGTCACCTTGGCTTTTCTTCCTATCAAATCTCCAGACTTCCCTCCAAGTAGCTTCAGTCCATACCCTGGCTTATCACCTCATCTCTAAGTTGGGGGTGCAGGATAAGGTATGCAGAGCTAGCAGTGAACAGAGGAGATGACAATGACATCAGGGAGGGCTGCCCTGGCAGCTAAGGGACTGCCTGAGCTTTCTTTCTCAAGGACTTTTTGTTTTGTTTGCTTTTTTTTTCCAGAGAGGGTCTCACTCTAGTCCAGGCTGACCTGGAACTCACTTTGTAGTCCCAGGCTTGGCTCAAACTCTCCACCACCCTCCTACCTCTGCCTTTTGAGTGCTGGAATAAAAAGGTGTGCACCACCTCGCTGAGTTTCAAGGACTATTTATTGTTCTCTCTCTCTCTCTCTCTTTCTCTGTGTGTATGGTTCAAGGTGGGATCTCGCTCTAGCCCAGGCTGATCTAGAACTCCCAGATTGGCCTCTACTGGGATAGAAGAAAGGCGGGCACCTCCAAGCCGGGCCTCTTGTTTTCTCCTGAGACAGGTTCTCACTTGGTAGCCGAAGATGCCCCAAATTCAGGGCACTCCTCCTGCTTCAGCCTTGCAAATATTGGGATTATGAGTGTGTGCCATCACGCTTTGCTTTAAGGACTCACTTTTTTTTTTTTTTAATGGTTTTTCGAGGTAGGGTCTCACTCTAGCCCAGGCTGACCTGGAATTCACTATGTAGTCTCAGGTTGGCCTCGAACTCATGGCGATCCTCCTACCTCTGCCTCCCGAGTGCTGGGATTAAAGGCGTGCGCCACCACACCCGGTTAAGGACTCACTTCTAACTCACTCATCTCGCCCCAGCCGATCAGGTATCTGACCAGCCCTATCCCTTACCAATAGCAAACTCCACTAGGGTTTCACTCTCTTCTGATAGCGAATCGAGGAATAAATCTAGGACTTGCAGCTGCCGCAGATACTGGTAGTTGCTCGGGTCATAGGCGAAGTTGGCAAGGTTGGCGAGGACTTGCTCCTTGGCGTCTGCAACGGGAAAGCATCCCCCGGTCCGGGTCCGTGCGGCTGTCTCGGTCGCAGCCCTGCCGGGTCCCCTGGAGCCCACCCCACGCCTCTCACCTTGGCTCTGGGTCTCCTGGAATTCCGTGACCAGCGCCTGCAGGTACCCTAGCCGCCCGACGTGAGGGTCCACCCTGGACTTCTGGGCCATGGTTGGGGGGCAAAGGGAGAAAACCTCTAGACCTCCGCCTGCCCCGGCGAGGACGGACGGGGAGCCGAAGGGATTCCTTCCCGGGCTTCCGAGTCTACAGTCATGGGCTGCGGCGATGGGAGGAGCCTCAGGATCCTGCAACACCCGGGCTTGAAACTAAAACTGGGCCAGGGAGACGGGAAGACCGCAGCGCTGCAGCCAAAGCGCCTCTCCAGTTGAGTTCCGGGATCAGACCGGAAGTCGCCCTAGTCCCGCCCCCCACTGAGCGGAAGGGGCGGGGCCGTACCGGAGAGGGGCGGGGCAGAGGAGTATGTTCCTTTCCTCCCTCTCCCTGTTTCACCCGCTCTTGAGCTTCCAGAGATCAGAGGCGGGGATGAGTGGATGAGTGATGGGTGGATGATGGTGATGAGTGATGGTGTGTGTGTGTGTGTGTGTGTGTGTGTGTGAAGGATGGGTGTAGGATGAATGTGGGTGAGTGATGGGTGTGTGTGTGTGTGTGTGTGTGAAGGATGGGTGTAGGATGAATGTATGAGTGATGGGTGAGTGTGTGAGTGTGTGTGTGAAAGGTGAGTGTAGGATGAATGGATGAGTGATCGGTGTGTGTGTGTGTGTGTGTGTGTGTGTGTGTGTGAAGGATGGGTGTAGGATGAATGGATGAGTGATCTGTGTGTGTGTGTGTGAAGGATGGGTGTAGGATGAATGGATGAAAGATGGGTGTGTGTGTGTGTGAAGGATGGGTGTAGGATGAATGGATGAGTGATTGGTGAGTGTATGTGTGTGAAGGATGAGTGTAGGATGGATGGATGAAAGATGGGTGTGTGTGTGTGTGAAGGATGGGTGTAGGATGAATGGATGAGTGATAAGTGAGTGTGTGTGTGTGTGTATGAGAGAGAGAAGGATGGGTATAGGAGCCTCCGTTACTGCACAAAGCAGTCGGAGGGCTCTCATGTGGACAGCCTTTTAAGCAGCACCTCCCGACCCCCACACTTGGCTGGTGTGTGTGCGTGTGACTCACTGTCTGCATCAGGCCTTGCCCTGTGGAAACAGGGTGTTGACTCCTTGCTGTTTCATTGATCTTTTGCCCCAAGCTGACACCTCCTCCACTCTAGTCTAGAGCTGGACCACTCTGTTTGGTATTCATGGGGACTGGGTCAGTTTTAAGGCTTTTTGAGAAAAAAAAAAAAAAACTTTAAAAAATTCTCCTTTCCTTTCCTTCCCTTTCTTTTATTTATTTATTTTTTTGGTTTTGCAAGGTAGGGTCTCACTCTGGTCCAGGCTGACCTGGAATTAACTATGTAGTCTCAGGGTGGCCTTGAACTCTCGGCGATTCTCCTACCTCTGCCTCCCGAGTGCTGGGATTAAAGGCGTGTGCCACCACGCCCGGCTTCCTTTCCTTTCCTTTCTTTCCCTTCCCTTTCCTTTTTTTTTTCTTTGAGGTAGGGTCTCATTCCAGCCCAGGCTCACCTGGAACTCACTCTCTAGTACCAGGCTGGCCTTGAATTCACAGCAATCCTACTACCTCTGCCTCCAGAATGATGGGATTAAAGGCATACATCACCACTCAGCTTATTTTTTTTTCTAGTCCAGGCTGACCTGGAATTCACTATGAAGTTTCAGGATGGCCTCGAACTCACGGTGGACCCCTACCTCTGCCTCCAAAGTGCTGGGATTAAAGGCATGCACAACCATGCCTGGCCAGTTTAAAATTTTTTGACAACCTCCATGCATATATACAATTATCATAACCTACTCCTCCTCCACTTTCCCAGGCCTAAGGCTCCTTATCAGTTATGTGGACCAGCAATGCCTGGGACAGAATCAACATGTCTTGGCAAAAGCCTGGTTCACTCAGCTGGCCATAGTGGAGTCCTAGATGCTAAATTCTTTGGGCTGATTCCTTCTCAGAGCTTTCCAATTTGAACCCAAGTGCCCAGAAAAAACAACAACAACAACAACAACAACAACAAAAACCTTTGGGCTGGAGAGAAGGCTTAGCTTATGGCACTTGCCTACAAAGCCAAAGGACCCAGGTTCAATTCCCCAGGACCCAAGTAAGCCAGATGCACAAGATGGCCCATGTGTCTGGAGTTCATTTGAAGTGGCTAGAGGTCCTGGCATGCCCATTCTCTCTCTCTATCTGCCCCCCTCTCTCTCAAATAAATAAAATAGAATAAGTAAGTAAAATATGTTTTAAAAAACTTTAAAAAAACAGAGCTATGTTAAAGACTGTTGATTGGACTTTGTGATGGTGTAGAATTAGAGTGTTGTCGATCCAGAGCCAGATCATCCCAGGCTGTCTTTAGTCCTCTCCAGAGCTGCTCATTGCTCACCTCTGGGTCTGACCTAACATTCTTTCAACTATCAGATAAGATCCTTGGAATGTGTTCACAGGCCTACTTCCATCAAC
Source organism: Orientallactaga sibirica (assembly GCA_036365145.1). NCBI lineage: Eukaryota > Metazoa > Chordata > Mammalia > Rodentia > Dipodidae > Orientallactaga > Orientallactaga sibirica. The sequence continues at coordinate 8,508,083 of JAEOAD010000013.1, forward strand.
TCAAATGCTAAAAATATCGAGATATCTTCTAAAACCAGAAGTTTTCCTGCTTTGCTGAAATCCAGCTACCTGATGTTCCCACCATTGTATTTGGAAAAATGACTTGATTAATGACTTGCTTTTGTTCGTAACTATAAAAAGTCCATATGGGGGTTGGAAAGATGGTTTAGTGGTTAAGGTGCCTGTCTGCCAAGCTTAAGAACTCCCGTTCAATCTCCAGGTCCCACGTTTAGCCAGATGCAAAGTGATGTGAGGGCGCAATGTTGCACTTGCCCACAAGGGGGCGCACACATCTGGAATTCATTTACAGTGGCTGAGAGGCCACTGGCGCACCCATTCTCTCTGTCTCTCTCTCTCTGTCTCTCTCTCAAAAAAAAGTCCATATGGGCTGTAGAGATAGCTTAGCAGTTAAGGCGCTTGCCTGCAAAGCCTAAGGACCTAAGTTCAATTCCCCAGTACCCATATAAGCCAGATGTATAGGGTGGTGCATGTATCTGGAGTTCCTTTGCAGTGGCTGGAGGCCCTGGCATGCCCATTCTCTCCCTCTCCTTCCCTGTCTCAAAAATAAATATAAAAAATTATTTTTTAAGTCCATGTAGCTAAACCTGGGAGGCAGAGGTAGGAGGATTGCCAAGAGTTCAAGGTCACCCTGAGACTGTATAGTGAATTCCAGGTCAGCCTGGGCTAGAGGAAGACCCTACCTCGAAAAACCAAAAAAAAAAAAAAAAAAAAAAAAAAAAAAAAAAAGTCCATGTAATATCTTCCACGTTGGAACATTTCAGGCTGAATCCAATCCATGTTGCCAGGCTATGGTCACTCATATTTGGCTCAGAAGAAGTTATCTCATATTCCCTTTGAGGTGAGAGCTGTGTTTTATGTCAACACCAGGAAAGTGCTATATGACAAAGACCTTATTTATTTATTTTTAATTTTTTTGTTTTTCAAGGTAGGGTTTTGCTCTAGCCCAGGCTGACCTGGAATTCACTATGTAGTCTCAGGGTGGCCTCAAACTCATAGTGATCCTCCTACCTCTGCCTCCTGAGTGCTGGGATTAAAGGTATGCATCACCACACCTGGATTTTATTACTTACTTATTATTATTATTATTTTGGTTTTTCTTTCTTTCTTTCTTTTTGTTTTTTTCAAGCTAGGGTCCCACTCTAGCTCAAGCTGACCTGGAATTCACTATGTCATCTCAGGGTGGCCCCGAACTCTTGGTGATGATCCTCCTACCTCTGCCTCCTGAGTGCTGGGATTAAAGGCGTGTGCCACCATGCCCGGCTTTATTATTATTTTTTTATTTTTATTTTTTTGGTTTTGCGAGGTAGGGTCTCACTCTGGTCCAGGCTGACCTGGAATTAACTATGTAGTCTCAGGGTGGCCTCGAACTCTCAGCGATCCTCCTACCTCTGCCTCCCGATTGCTGGGATTAAAGGCGTGCGCCACCACGCCCGGCTTATTTTGGTTTTTTTTTTGAGGTAGGCTCTTGCTCTATTTTTATTTATTTACTTTTGGTTTTTCAAAGATCTTGTGATAGAAAACAGAATGCCAGGAGGGAGGCTGACCTCTCATGTTGTCATTATGAGGGTGAAGAAGCGAGGCTATGAGCTTCTTGAGAACAAGGACGGTGTGCTTTCAGCTCTGGGACTGACACCAGGGGCCTGGATCAAACACTGCAGCCTTGCCTAGCCCCCGCCTCTGAGGTTTTAGGTCTCTGTGGACAGCTCCCCACCCAGTACCCACTTACAGCAGGAGTTTTGACCTTAGTCTGGGTGCTTGGGTACCCTGGCTGCTCAATGAGCATTCCAGGCATTTCAGCTCAAGGTGGCTACAGAAGTCTTCTCTGCCTCTTGCTGGTCAGAGCAGCCTGGGGGATCAGGAGCCTAGGTCTTGGGGCCGCATGGAATTGAACTGTACCTTTTTCCAGTCCGGAGCTTCCCCCATTCCCTCTCTAGAGGATTTTCAGGTGATCAGCTAAGCTTGGGAGTTAGATAGGCCACCTGACTTTCTTTCACTTGTGTCGAGTGTATCCCTTCCCAGGGCCTCAGGAGACTTCCCTGCTTGGGAAGGAATAGGCTTAGGCTTTGGTTTTGTTCTAAGGGCAGAGTGACAAGTCTTATTCCTCTCTGCCCAGTCCCTAGCATACAAAAGGTGCTCAGTAAATATTAGAGGGACCTCAGAGATAGCTCAGCAATTAAGGTGCTTGCATACAAAGCCTGATGACCTGGGCCAGATTCAAAAAATGGTGCATGCATCTGGAGTTCGTTTGCAGCTGCTAGAAGCCCTGATGTGTCCATTCTCCTTCTCTCTCTCTCAAATAAATAAATAAAAATATTTAAAAATATTAGAGGAATTCTGATATTTTTTCTTTGTCTTTCCTTTTTTTTTTTTTTTTTTTTTGGTTTTGCAAGGTAGAGTCTCACTCTGGCCCAGGCTGACCTGGAATTCACTATGTAGTCTCAGGGTGGCCTCGAACTCTCAGCGATCCTCCTACCTTTGCCTCCCGAGTGCTGGGATTAAAGGCGTGCACCACCACGCCCTTGTCTTTCCTTTTTGCCCACAGATTATTGCTACTAATATCTAGCAGCACACGTAGTTAAAATTCCCTGTGCTAAACCGGGCGTAGTGGCGCACGCCTTTAATCCCAGCACTCGGGAGGCAAAGGTAGGAGGATCGCCGAGAGTTCGAGGCCACCCTGAGACTTCATAGTTAATTCCAGGTCAGCCTGGGCCAGAGTGAGACCCTACCTTGAAAAAAAAAAAAAAAAAAAAAAAAAAAAAAAAATTTTATTTTTTGTAAGTAGAGAGAGAGAGACAAAGATAGACATACACACACACACACACACACACACACACACAGAATGGGAGTGCCAGGGCCTCTAGCTATTGCAAATGAACTCCAGACGCATGTGCCACCTTGTTCATAAGGCTGTAGGTGGGTCCTGAGGATCCAACCAAGATTGTTAGGCTTTGTAGGCAAGTGCCTTAACCACTGAGCCATTTCTCCCACCCCACAGTTATCTTTTCTCCTTCAGTGTTTTCTGGAAGTGGGTTATAGAGGATGCCCAACATTTCAAAGCCTGGTGGATACTAACCCCAACTCAGCCCCTTGTCCATTCATTTGAGACGGAAAACTGTCCCCGCATTTTCCCTTCAGACAACAAGCTCACGACTGAGTGGGGAGCGGTGAGGATCTTCAGGACATACAATCAGACTTTTCAAGTTAAGAGACTTTAATTCCTACAAGTGAACCTTCATTTTCAAGGCACACAGGTAGTGAACAATCTGCCTTAAGTCCCATAGCAAATGAGGGCAGTTAAACAATTTAGCTCTACACCTAGCCTCGTGCTGCACCACTGCACTACCTCGTTTGGCCATAAGGGGGCACTCATGATCGTATCCTAGAGGAGACAGAACAGCTCCAAATATGCTTATTCATGCCAGATGGACCTGTGGAGGTCTAAGGCTGGCTTCAGGTCATGAAAACCAAACCATTTTTCCCAATAAGTTTTCTTGCTGGAGCCTGACTGAGCCTGACCCAACAAACAAGGTCCAGAGCCTGCACAACCCTGCCAAGCTAGAAGAGAGGAGGAAATTTATTCAGACCTGTTTTCCAGCTTTATTAAAGGTTCAGAGTTTATGACCCTCTGCAGGGAATGTTTTTGTATATAATTCAGACGAGGTCAGGCGCGTACAGGGTGGTATGGCCATAGACTTTGTATATAATTCAAACAAACTGTTTTCCTCTTCCCTGGAGTATCCTGCTGGGTCAAGCCTAGACTGATGACAGCCAGCCCTGGGTGATGACCTCAGATGGAGGGCACCAGCAAAGTCCATGTGTGTGGTTATTGCTCCAGGATTCAGGCCCAAGGAAACAAGATTGAATGTACAACTGGCCCAGCTAGCTACCACCCCAGGGTTGACACATCTACATAGCGGGGAGAAGACAGGCTTCAGAAGGCCCAGAAGGGGACATAAACTATCCTTAGCCCTATTTTCACAATGGTCCTTGTAAAAATGGTGCTACCAGGCCTGGAGAGGTGGCTTAGTGGTTAAGCACTTGCCTGTGAAGCCTAAGGACCCTGGTTCGAGGCTTGATGCCCCAGGACCCATGTAAGCCAGATGCACAAGGGGGCACATGCATCTGGAGTTCATTTGCAGTGGCTGGAGGCCCTGGTGTGCCCATTCTCTCTCCCTCTCTCTCTCTGCCTCTTTCTCTCTCTGTCTGTCTGTCTGTCTCAAATAAATAAATTAAATAAATAAAAACAACAACAACAACAACAACAAAAAATGGTGCTGTCTAGTGAGTCTTCTCCCCCAGTCAATCAAATGTTTGCCTTCACCCCTGACCACAGCATTCTTCTCCATTGCCGGGCATGGTGGCACATGCCTTTTTTTTTTTTTTTTTTTTTTTTTTTTAAATTTGAGAGAGACAGAGAGAGAGAGAGGGAGGGAGAGAATGGGCGCACCAGTGGCCTCTCAGCCACTGTGAACGAATTCCAGACACGTGCGCCTCCTTGTGCTCATGTGTGACGTTGCACGCTTGTGTCACTTTTGCGTCTGGCTAAACATGGGACCTGGAGAATCCAACAGGCATTCTTTTTTTTTTTTTTTGGTTTTGCAAGGTAGGGTCTCACTCTGGTCCAGGCTGACCTGGAATTAACTATGTAGTCTCAGGGTGGCCTCGAACTCTCGGCAATCCTCCTACCTCTGCCTCCCGAGTGCTGGGATTAAAGGCGTGCGCCACCACGCCCGGCTCCAACAGGCATTCTTAAGCCTTGCAAACAGGTTCCTTAACCACTAAGCCATCTCTCTAGCCCAGTGGCACATGCCTTTAATCCCAGCACTTTCGAGCCAGAGGTAGGAGGATTGCCACGAGTTCAAAGCCATCCTGAGACTAATAGTGAATACCAGGTCAGACTCAAGTCAGGAAGGCCAGCTTCCAGGTGTCAGAAAGGGCTCTCCTCTTGCTCTCCGCACCGGTTCTCCACTGGACATTGAATCTGACTCCATTCTGTATCAAGGTCAAATGATCAGTCTGGTCTTCCATCTCCCAAGGGCTCCAGTCAGCATGAGGCCCAGTCCCTTGCAACCACATCACCTTAAGGTGTCAGGGCTGGTTATTTGGGAAGAAATGAACAGGAGGCCCCTGAAGGAAGGGTGAGTTCTTCAGAAGTGCCTGGAGGTCAGAGAAGGACAAGGAGAGCTGACGTGGGAAGCACACAGCAGGTTGGAGTTAGAGGTCCACAGCGCCGGGTTGGAGGAGCAGCAGCCAGGAGCCAGTGGAGCGGGAGCTAGCCATGACCGCCTTGAGCAGGGCTCAGACCCACCTTCACGGGCCCCAAGAAAGAAACTCAGCAAGACCTGCTTCTACCTTCTGCTAGCTGGGAGGAAGGTCACTCTCACTGACGCTAGGCTTAGACGCTGGTCACGTGGGACCACTGGAACTCAGACAGTGGTCACATACATGTTCTCAGAGCACAACTGCTTCTTGCCACTGTTCTTGCTTTCCAGGGTAAGACCCTGCATCGGGGTAGTCTCTGAAATGACATCTTCCGCCTTGGTATGCTTGCCTTTCTGCTCCTTCTTTTCCAGTGCATAGAAGCTTCCACTCATGAAGAGGCCGGCAGAGATGAGAAAGAAACTGGACATGTAGAAGACATAGCTGAAGTTGTTGGTGGTGTCCAGCAGGAACCCTGGTGGGGGGGGGGTGGCAGAGAACAAGTTAGCTCACCATGGGAGCTGCCAGGCCTTACCCCCACCCCAAGTTACTTTCGTGTTCTGAGAGAGCAGGGATTATACTTTTGTCTCTTTTGGACCAAAAAAAAAAAAAAAAAATAGTGGCTGGCACTGGTAGGCACTCAGTAAATATGTGTTGATTTAAAATTTTCTCTCTCTCTCTCTCTTTTTTTTTTTTGAGGTAGGGTCTCACTCTAGCCCAGGCTGACCTGGAACTCACTCAGTAGTCTCAGGGTGGCTTCGAACTCACAGCGATCCCTCCTACCTCTGTCTCCCAAGTGCTGGGATTAAAGGCGTGCATCACCATGCCCGGCTTAATTTTAAATTTTATTTATTAATTTATGAGAGAGAGAGGCAAATAGAGAATGGGCACACCAGGGTCTCTAGCCACTGCAAACAAACCCCAGGTACGTGTGCCATTTTGTGCATCTGGCTTTACTTGGGTACTAGGGAATCGAACCTGGATCCTTAGGCTTTGCTGGTCAGTGCCACATCATTTTCCTGCTCTGAGCTACAATGTCAACTGCAAAAGGCAGGAGAACACAGGCTCTGTCCTTTATTCAACCAGGCTAGTCACTGGGTGTGCATGCCCCAAACCACGCTTTAGGAGACTTGCCTTCAGGAATGGAAGCAAAGGCTGGAAAACGCACAGACCCTAGAGACGAGATGCTGGACTCCTCCCACCCATATCTATTCCCCTTTGCTCCACCTCCCATTCCCTGCCTATATTGGCCCCACCTGAGTACACCTGGCCGCCCTCCCTCCGGGGTTCTCACCAGCCAGTGGAGGGGAAATGAGGGAGGCTATGCCACAGAGGACAGTGGAGAGGCCCAGAGCGCTGGGGAACCGATCCATTGGGACAATGTCCATAAGGACCTGGAAAATAAGGATGCCAATGCCGCACATAGACACGCTGTACACCAGGCAGTAGCTGATGAGCACCCGGACGTCAGCTGACGTGGTGCATACCAGGTTGGTGAGCCCATTGAGCAGGATCGCCGAGCTGAATATGTACTTGCGGTAGGCTGCAAAGCTCTTCCGGCCCGACAACAGCCCTGCCACGGGCCTCAAGAAGATGTTGCAGAAGCCAATGACTGAAATGAGCAGGGCCGCGCGATACTCGTCCATCCCATACCGCATGGCATATGGCACCAGGAAGATATGTGGCAGCGAGAAACCCAGGATCATCCACGTCACACCCACTGTGTACACGCAGTAGCCCACGTTGTGCTTCAAGATGTCAAAGGCCAGGTGATGCTGGATGGTCGAGATGCATGTTGCCCAGCAGCTGCGATAAGGTGTCTTGGGAGGTGGAAGGGGAGCTTCTTTGGTCTCGGCGGTCGTGGGAGTGGCCACGGGTCTCACGATGGCCCCGCAGGCACAGCAGTGGAGAAAGACCCCACCGAAGACAAGGAAAGCACCCCTCCAGCCCAGTTCCTTCAGGAGGTAGCGGGCCAGCAGTGGCCAGAGGGTGACACCCAGGGAGATGCCTATGGAGGCCAGTGCGTTAGCCAGTGGCCTCTGGCGGACAAAGTACAAGCCCAGCGCCGTGATGCTTGTCTGGAAGCTGAAGCACATGCCCAGGCCTGTGGTGTGAGAAGGGACACCAGCTCAGGAACATTCTGGAACTTTGCACCTCTACCCATGGAGGGAATCCTGGTTCATGTCCCATGTCTTTTGGTTCTAGGCCAGACCCACTTCCAAATTCCTGTGAATTAAAGATGGAATCTGGGCTAGGGAGATGGTGCAGAAATTAAAAAGTGCTTGCTTGTAAAGCCTGCCTACTTGGGGTTCAATTTCTCAGTACCCACATAAAACCAGATGTACAAAATGGTGCATGCGAGTAGAGTTAATTTGCAGCGGCAAGAGGCCTTGGTGCATTCTCTCTGTCTCTACTCGTAAATAAGTAAATAAAAATATTTAAAAGAGCTGGGTATGGTGACGTACACCTTTAATCCCAGCAGTAGGGAGGCAGAGGTGGGAGGGTTGTTGTGAAAACAAGGCTAGCCTGAGACTACAAAGTGAATTCCAGGTCAGCCTGGGTTACAGTGAGACGCTACCTTGAAAAACCAAAAAGTTGCCCAGCATGGTGGATCACACCTTTAATCCCAGCACTGGGGGAGGCAGAAGTGGGAGGATTACTGTGAGTTTGAGGCCACCCTGAGACTACAGAGTGAGTTCCAGGTCAGCCTGGGTTGAGTGAGACCCTACCTCGAAAAAACAAGCAAAACAAAAAATAATAAATAAAATAACAAAACAGAATAATTTCAAAAGTAAAAATATTCAAAGTATTTAGTATGCCCTGAAAGGCTCTGGGAGGCTTGGCTCTGGCCCACTGTTTGAGGCCACTTCCTGTCAATGACCAGGATCAAGCTACTTTCTCTTTCCCTGGATAGCCAGCTGTCTTTACCTTGCAACCTTTGCTGTGGTCATCTCTGTGCCTGGAATATGCTCCACTCAGGTCAGACACCACCTCCTCAGAGGGCCTGCCCAGCCCCTGCTTCCCTGCACCTGCACCCATCACTTGCAGACAAAGCTCAGGGTGATGTGTCACAGCTCCCTTTGATGTCACTCCAACCTTCTTTGTCATTCATTTACCTGTTCTTCTTGGTGGCCTTTTGGACCTCTTCTTTTTCTGCACATCCCAGCACCACTTCCCCAGCCTCCCATGAACTCAGCTGTTCATTGGGGGCAATGGCCTACTCGTGTTCTCAGAGGCTAACTTTCTTTCTTTCTTTTTCCCTTTAGCCTGTCTCCTCAGACAGAAAGACAGAGAGCAATTCGCTCTGGGGAGAGAATGGGCGCCTCCTCCCCAGACCTCCCCTTGTGCATCATTGTCCTCTATTACCGGGACCTTTGGCTTTGCAGGCAAATGCCTTAACTGCCAAGCCATCTCTCCAGCCCCTCAGAGGCTAACTTTCTACTCTGCCCTTCAGCCTGTCTCCTCAGACATCCTACCAGCAAATTTGCTCTCCTGCGCCCTCCTCCCCCATCTCATTTTTAGATCATTGTCCTCTATTACCACCCTTTCTATTAAAAAAAAAATAAAAGAAGCCGGGCATGGTGGCGCATGCCTTTAATCCCAGCACTCAGGAGGCAGAGGTAGAAGTATTGCCGTGAGTTCGAGGTCACCCTGAGACTACATAGTGAATTCCAGGTCAACTTGAGCTAGAGGAAGACCTTTCCTTGAAAACCAATATATATATATATATATAAATAAAAATAAAGAGAGAGAGAGAGAGGCTAGAGGGATGGCTTCACAGTTTAAGGTGCTTGCCTGCAAAGCCAAAGGACTCAGGTTTGATTTCCTAGGACCCAAGTAAGCCAGATGCAACAAGGTGGCACATGCATCTGGAGTTTGTTTACAGTGGCCGAAGGCATTGGTGTGTGACAATTTTATTTTCTCTCTCTCTCCCTTTTTCTTTCTCTTTAAAAAAATGACCATTGTGCCAGGTGTGGTGGCACATGCCTTTAATCCCAGCACTTTGGGAGGTAGAGGTAGGAGGATTGCCTTGAGTTCAAGGCCGCCCTGAGACTACATTGTGAATTCCAGGTCAGTCTGTGCTTGAACGAGACCCTACCTCAAAAAACCAAAAAAAAAAAAAAAAAAAAAAAAAAAAAAAAAAAGATCAGTGTTGCTAGGCGTGTATCACATGCACTGGGGAGACTGAGGTAGGAGAATGGCCATGACTTTGAGGCCAGCATCAGGCTACAGAGGGAGTTCAGATCCCGACTAAAATAGTTTTTAAAAATTTTATTCTATTCATTTATTTGAGAGAGAGAAATATGGAGGGGGAAGAGGGACAGAATGGGCACACCACGGTCTCCAGTAGCTGCAAATGAACCCCAGGCACATGTGCCACCTTGTGCATTCAGCTTATGTGGGTCCTGGGAGTCAAACCTGGGTCCTTTGGCTTTGCAGGCAAGTGCCTTAACCGCTAAGCCATCTCTCCAGCCTGTGACTAAATGAATTTTAAAAAGTTTATTATTTATTTGAGGGAGGGGGAGAATGGGTGCATCAGGGCCTCCGGCCACTGCAAACAAACTCCGGATGTGTGCACCCCATTGTGCATCTGGCTTAGGTAGGTCCTGGGGAATCGAACCTGGGTCCTTTGGCTTTGCAGGCAAGCACCTTAACTGCTAAGCTATCTCTCCAGTCCTTAAAAAAACTTTTAAGGAGCATTGTTGATGTCACGGGAAGGAAGTTCATTATTCTGTTATCTCTACTCTGCATATATTTAAAAATGGTTATAATAAAACTATATAATATGCAGCTGGGGGCTGGGGAGATGGCTCAGTATTCGATTCCCAAACACCCACATGGAGCCAGCTGCAAAAAGTGGTGCAAGCATCTGGTGTTTTATTCATGGTGGCCAGAGACCCTAGCATATATACACACACACACAAATAAATGGGGGGGGGGGCGAAGCAGCTGGGAATGGCAGTACCTACATGTAACGTCAGCACTTGGGAGGCTGAAGCAGGGGATTCTTGCCCTGAGCTTAAGGCCAATCTGGGGTACATAGTGAGTACCAATCTAGCCAGGACTACATAGAACCTCAAGACAAACAAAACCAGCAAAGCCAAAACAAATCAAAAACCTCTCAGCATTACAACTTCTGAATAACAGCTCATTTCTGTATGGCACAATGCAGGCCTGGCCCTAGCCAGACCGCATGGCAGAGAAACCAGGAAGTGGCTTCTGTGAACATGGTGTTCTGCACAGGCCTGGCGTGACAACAGCTACAGTCCCATGCTCGCGAGAAACCTGCTACGAGATGATCTGTCTGGAGACAGGCTGTCATTGGTCACAAAAAGGGGACCACCCCATACAATGATTGGCCAGCCAAGCCCCTTAAAACTCCGTGTACTTCCTCAATAAACGAGTTTGCGGCAGCTCGTCCTCTGCTGCTTCCACCCAACTCCCGGAGTCTGTGTTGCGACTCTGCGCCTCTCACCCCAACCCAGCACAGACCCTGCCGTCCCTCCTGGGCTGGCCCAAGGGGGGAACCCCTTAGTGTCTTTACATAGAAATGCCACGGAAGGGGCTGAGGATGCATCAGTGGTGGATGTAGGTATAGCTTGTGTAAGGTCCTGGGTCCAATCCCTACTGCCAGAAGACAGAAGAGGAAGGAAGGAAGGAGCAGGCATGGTGGTGCACACCTATAATCTCGGTACTCATGAGGCTGAGAGAGGAGGATCGCCACAAGTTCAATGCCAACCTGAACTACAGTCTACTATAGTCTACTACTATAGACCTTGTCTCAAATCTTTGCTTTCAAAAAAATAAAAAAAATAACAAGAAAGAAAGAAAAGGAAAGAGAAGGCCTGGAGAGATGGCTAAGTGGTTATGGTGCTTGCCTGCAAAGCCCAAGTTCGATTCTCCACTACCCATGTGTGGTAGTTTGAATAGATGACCCCCAATATATTCAGTTTTTTTTAATATGCAAGGATATTTTTTCTTTTTCTTCTTTTATTTATATTTATTTATTTATTAGACCCAGAGAGAAGGAGAGAGAAAGAGTGAGAATGGGGGTGCCAGGGCCTCTAGCCACTGCAAACGAACTTCAGATGCATGCACCACCATGTGCATTTGGTTTATGTGGGACCTGGAGAATCGGACCAGGGTCCTTAGGCTTCACAGGCATGTGCTTTAACTGCTAAGCCATCTCTCCAGGCCATATTCAGTGTTTTATTAGTTTGCAGTTTGAATCCGTAGCCACCTGGCTGGAGGAGGTGTCATTGGGCAGAACTTAGGGTCTAGCTCTAAGGAGTGGTGGTGGATTTGAAATGCCAAGCTAAAGATATACAAAGTGCCTGAGTTCTGTGAAGTGTGCTGTGTGGTGTGGTTTTTGGGTTTTTGGCTTGTGGCTTTGCCTGCAAAGCCCAAGTTCAAATCCCCAGTACCCATGTAAAGCCAGGTGTACAAAGTGGTACATGCATCCGGAATTCGTTTGCAGTGGCTAGAGGCCCTGGTGTGCCAATTCCCCTCTCCTGCCTCTGCTTGCAGATAAATAAAGAACCAAATAAATATAACAAAAGAGAGAAGAAGAAGAAAGAAGAGGGAGAGGGAAGGAAGAAACAGAGGAAGAAGGGAGGAGAGAAGGAAGGAGAAGTGTGTATTCAGCCCTGTCCTCTCGTGCTTGCCCCTGACAGTTCTGAGGGTGGAGGATAATAGGAAAGGGCTCCATCACTGAATTGCACTCCAAGCCCCTACTGTTTCCTACTGAGCCTGTTCCTATCAGCCCCTGATGCTCACCTGCAGGCCAGGCTGTTCTTGTCAAGGCTCCCTTGCTGAAGGGAGAGTCTGGCTCTTGACTCATCTGACCCATTGGCAGCTTGACACACTTCAGCAGTCTCTGCTTCTGCTTCTGGGTCCTTCTTCCTGTCCAAATCTCTCACCCTCATTCCTTCAGCAATACCAGGGGCATTCCTTATCTCAAGACTTTGCTCCAGAATTGAAGCGATGACTCAGTGGTTAAAGGCACTTGCTTGCAAAGCCTGCAGATCCGGGTTTGATTCCCAGTACCTACATAAAGCCAGATGCACAAAGTAGTGCATGCATCTGTGGTTCATTTGTAGCAGCAAGAGGCTCTGGTGTGCCCACACTCTCTCTTTCTCTCCTTACAAATAAATAAGTAAAGAAAAATTTTAAAAAGCCAGGCTTGGAGCCGGGTGTGGTGGCGCAAGCATTTAATCCCAGCAATCAGGAGGCAGAGATAGGAGAATCACCAAGAGTTGGAGGCCACCCTGAGACTACATAGTGAATTCCAGGTCAGCTTGGGCCATAGTGAGATCCTACCTTAAAATAAATAAATAAATAAATAAATAAATAAATAAATAAATAAATGGAAAAATAAAAATAAATAAAAATACAGGCTTAGTGGCACACACCTTTTTTTAAAAAATAACATATTTATGGGTCCTGGGAGTCAAACCTGGGTCCTTTGGCTTTGCAGGCAAGTGCCTTAACCGCTAAGCCATCTCTCCAGCCTGTGACTAAATGAATTTTAAAAAGTTTATTATTTATTTGAGGGAGGGGGAGAATGGGTGCTTCAGGGCCTCCGGCCACTGCAAACAAGCTCGGATGTGTGCACCCCATTGTGCATCTGGCTTAGGTAGGTCCTGGGGAATCGAACCTGGGTCCTTTGGCTTTGCAGGCAAGCACCTTAACTGCTAAGCTATCTCTCCAGTCCTTAAAAAAACTTTTAAGGAGCATTGTTGATGTCACGGGAAGGAAGTTCATTATTCTGTTATCTCTACTCTGCATATATTTAAAAATGGTTATAATAAAACTATATAATATGCAGCTGGGGGCTGGGGAGATGGCTCAGTATTTGATTCCCAAACACCCACATGGAGCCAGCTGCAAAAAGTGGTGCAAGCATCTGGTGTTTCATTCATGGTGGCAAGAGACCCTAGCATATACACACACACACACAAATAAATGGGGGGGGGAAGCAGCTGGGAATGGCAGTACCTACATGTAACCTCAGCACTTGGGAGGCTGAAGCAGGGGATTCTTGCCCTGAGCTTAAGGCCAATCTGGGGTACATAGTGAGTACCAATCTAGCCAGGACTACATAGAACCTCAAGACAAACAAAACCAGCAAAGCCAAAACAAATCAAAAACCTCTCAACATTACAACTTCTGAATAACAGCTCATTTCTGTATGGCACAATGCAGGCCTGGCCCTAGCCAGACCGCATGGCAGAGAAACCAGGAAGTGGCTTCTGTGAACATGGTGTTCTGCACAGGCCTGGCGTGACAACAGCTACAGTCCCATGCTCGCGAGAAACCTGCTACGAGATGATCTGTCTGGAGACAGGCTGTCATTGGTCACAAAAAGGGGACCACCCCATACAATGATTGGCCAGTCAAGCCCCTTAAAACCCACCTGCACTTCCTCAATAAACGAGTTTGCGGCAGCTCGCTCTCTGCTGCTTCCACCCAACTCCCGGAGTCTGTGTTGCGACTCCACGCCTCTCACCCCCCAACCCAGCACAGACCCTGCCGTCCCTCCTGGGCTGGCCCAAGGGGGGAACCCCTTAGTGTCTTTACACAGAAATGCCACGGAAGGGGCTGAGGATGCATCAGTGGTGGATGTAGGTATAGCTTGTGTAAGGTCCTGGGTCCAATCCCTTCTGCCAGAAGACAGAAGAGGAAGGAAGGAAGGAGCAGGCATGGTGGTGCACACCTATAATCTCGGTACTCATGAGGCTGAGAGAGGAGGATCGCCACAAGTTCAATGCCAACCTGAACTACAGTCTACTATAGTCTACTACTATAGACCTTGTCTCAAATCTTTGCTTTCAAAAAAATAAAAAAATAACAAGAAAGAAAAGAAAAGGAAAGAGAAGGCCTGGAGAGATGGCTAAGTGGTTATGGTGCTTGCCTGCAAAGCCCAAGTTCGATTCTCCACTACCCATGTGTGGTAGTTTGAATAGATGACCCCAATATATTCAGTTTTTTTAATATGCAAGGATATTTTTCTTTTTCTTCTTTTATTTATATTTATTTATTTATTAGACCCAGAGAGAAGAGAGAGAAAGAGTGAGAATGGGGGTGCCAGGGCCTCTAGCCACTGCAAACGAACTTCAGATGCATGCACCACCATGTGCATTTGGTTTATGTGGGACCTGGAGAATCGGACCAGGGTCCTTAGGCTTCACAGGCATGTGCTTTAACTGCTAAGCCATCTCTCCAGGCCATATTCAGTGTTTTATTAGTTTGCAGTTTGAATCTGTAGCCACCTGGCTGGAGGAGGTGTCATTGGGCAGAACTTAGGGTCTAGCTCTAAGGAGTGGTGGTGGATTTGAAATGCCAAGCTAAAGATATACAAAGTGCCTGAGTTCTGTGAAGTGCGCTGTGTGGTGTGGTTTTTGGGTTTTTGGCTTGTGGCTTTGCCTGCAAAGCCCAAGTTCAAATCCCCAGTACCCATGTAAAGCCAGGTGTACAAAGTGGTACATGCATCCGGAATTCGTTTGCAGTGGCTAGAGGCCCTGGTGTGCCAATTCCCCTCTCCTGCCTCTGCTTGCAGATAAATAAAGAACCAAATAAATATAACAAAAGAGAGAAGAAGAAGAAAGAAGAGGGAGAGGGAAGGAAGAAACAGAGGAAGAAGGGAGGAGAGAAGGAAGGAGAAGTGTGTATTCAGCCCTGTCCTCTCGTGCTTGCCCTGACAGTTCTGAGGGTGGAGGATAATAGGAAAGGGCTCCATCACTGAATTGCACTCCAAGCCCCTACTGTTTCCTACTGAGCCTGTTCCTATCAGCCCCTGATGCTCACCTGCAGGCCAGGCTGTTCTTGTCAAGGCTCCCTTGCTGAAGGGAGAGTCTGGCTCTTGACTCATCTGACCCATTGGCAGCTTGACACACTTCAGCAGTCTCTGCTTCTGCTTCTGGGTCCTTCTTCCTGTCCAAATCTCTCACCCTCATTCCTTCAGCAATACCAGGGGCATTCCTTATCTCAAGACTTTGCTCCAGAATTGAAGCGATGACTCAGTGGTTAAAGGCACTTGCTTGCAAAGCCTGCAGATCCGGGTTTGATTCCCCAGTACCTACATAAAGCCAGATGCACAAAGTAGTGCATGCATCTGTGGTTCATTTGTAGCAGCAAGAGGCTCTGGTGTGCCCACACTCTCTCTTTCTCTCCTTACAAATAAATAAGTAAAGAAAAATTTTAAAAAGCCAGGCTTGGAGCCGGGTGTGGTGGCGCAAGCATTTAATCCCAGCAATCAGGAGGCAGAGATAGGAGAATCACCAAGAGTTGGAGGCCACCCTGAGACTACATAGTGAATTCCAGGTCAGCTTGGGCCATAGTGAGATCCTACCTTAAAATAAATAAATAAATAAATAAATAAATAAATAAATAAATAAATGGAAAAATAAAAATAAATAAAAATACAGGCTTAGTGGCACACACCTTTTTTTAAAAAAATAACATATTTATTTATTTATGAGAGAGAGAGAAAGAGAATGGGTTCACCAGGGCCTCTAGCCACTGCAAACACACTCCAGATGCATGTGCCGCCATATGCATCTAGCTTATGTGGGTTCTGGGAAATCAAACCTGGGTCCTTGGGCTTCACAGGCAAGTGCTAAGCCATCTCTCCAGCCATATTTTTGTTTTTTTCTAGAGGTAGGGTCTCAGTCTAGCCCAGGCTGATCTGGAATTCACTATGTAGTCTCAGGGTGGCCTTGAACTCATGATGATCCTCCTACCTCTGCCTCCCGAGAGCTGGGATTAAAGGCGCGTGCGCCACCATACCAGCCACTATTGTTAATTTTTTTTTTTTTGGTTTTTTCAAGGCAGGGTCTCACTCTGGCCCCAGGCTGACCTGGAATTAACTATGTAGTCTCAGGGTGGCCTTGAACTCACTGCGATCCTCCTACCTCTGCCTCCCGAGTGCTGGGATTAAAGGTGTGCGCCACCATGCCCGGTCTCTCTGTTGTTAATTTTTAAAAATTATGTACGTATTTATTTGAGAGAGAGAGAGAGAAATGGACACACCAGGGTCTCTTGCCATTGCAAACCAACTCCAGACATATGCACCACTTTTTGTGTCTGGCTTTACATGGGTACTGGGAAATTGAACCCAGCCTTTAACTGCTGAGCCATCTCCCCAACCCCTTGAGTTTTTGTTTTTTCGAGGTAGGGTCTCACTCTAGTCCAGCCAGACCTGGAACTCGCTCTGTAGTCCCAGGCTGGCCTCAAACTGAAAGCAATCCTCCTACCTCTGCCTCCTGAGTGTTGGGATTAAAGGTGTGTGCCACTGCACCCAGCCCCCTTTTCCTCTATAAGTTGATTATGTCAGGTATTCATTATAGTAACAGAAAGCTGACTAACACACTGCTCAAATGTCTTCTCTCCAAGGCCCTCCTTGACTGCTCTAATCCAGACAAGCCAACTCTCTCTATTTCCTACCCTGCATGTCCTGGTTATTTTTCTTCCTGACTCTTCTCATGCCTGTCCACCTTATTCCAAGCCAGGGTGCTTTCATACCCCCTAATCTTGTCTTCCCATGTGCTGTCAAGATCAGGATTATTGTTTTTTAGTATTATTATTATTTGAGAGAGACAGACACACAGAGGAAGAGACAGACAGAGAATGGACATGTCAGCGGCCTCTCAGCTGCTGTGAATGAACTCCAGACACGTGCGCCCCCTTGTGGGCAAGTGCAGCATTGTGCGCTTGTGTCACTTTCACATCTGGCTAAATGTGGGACCTGGAGAATCGAACGGGCGTTCTTAGGCTTGGTAGGCAGGCGCCTTAACCACTAAGCCATTTCTCCAGCCCCAGGTCAGTACTATTTAAGCATTCATATTTATCTGTCCATTGCCTATCTCCCTCACTGGACTATAAGCAGTTCCTGACTTGCCTGTCCACTTCTGCTTGCCAGGCTAGACAGACTGGCACTTACCTGTGATCACTCCTGCTGTGAGAAAGAGCTGGATGAGCGTGGTGGAGAAGGAGCTGGCCACCATGCCCAGGCTGGCCAGCACACCCCCTAGCATCATAGTCACCCGGCAGCCAAAGCGTCCCACCAGGATACTGCATAGGGGTCCTGTGGGTGAGATAGAAGGTGCTGGGTGAGGAGGCCTGGAGTCAGGAGTACAGCGGGGTTAGGGGAGAGGGCTTCCAGCTGGAACTAACCCAGTGGCTTATGGGATGCCTAGAGCCTGTCAGCCTTAATTCTGATCCCCACCCTGCCACAGTCTGCCCATGTGGCCCCCAGGAAGGCTTGATCCCTCTTTCTGCCTCAGTTTCCTCCCCTATTGATAGAGTGAGGTATCAGATTAGGTGATATGTAACCTTGATATGAACCTCCTGAGGGGCAGACCAAGACCTGACACTACACTGACCTGAGCCCAATTCCATCCAGATAAAGAAGGGTCGGCTCATGACCTGTGTGGACACCTTCGTTTGAGGTCTATCTCAGAAGAGGCAACAACCCAGAGCATCTAAATCCAACCCCTGGGCTGGAGAGGTGGCTTAGAGGTTGAGGTGTTTGCCTGCAAAGCCTAAGGACCCATGTTCGACTCTCCAGATCCCACGTAAGCCAGATGGACAAGGTGACACATGTACACGGTACCACATGCACACAAGGTGTCACATGCATACAAGGTGTTACATGCATGTGGAGTTTGATTGCAGTGGCTAAGGCTGTGGTACACCAATTCTCTTTCTCTCATAAAAAATAAAATAAAGGGGCTGGAGAGATGGCTTAGCGGTTAAGGCATATGCCTATGAAGCCTAAGGACCCAGGTTCGATTCTCCATGTCCCACATAAGCCAGATGCACATGGTGGCACATGCGTCTGGAGTTCGTATGCAGTGGCTAGAGGCCCTGGCGTGCCCATTCTCACTTGATCTCTCTCTCTGTCTCTCCCTCTCTCTGTCTCAAATAAATAAATTAAATTAAATATTTAAAAAAATAAATAAAATAAATAAATAAAATAAATAGCCGGGCGTGGTGGCGCACGCCTTAAATCCCAACACTCAGGAGGCAGAGGTAGGAGGATCGCCTTGAGTTCAAGGCCACCCTGAGACTACATAGTTAATTCCAGGTCAGCCTGGGCCAGACTGAGACCCTACCTCGAAAAACCAAAAATAAATAAATAAAATAAAATAAAATAAATATTGGGGCTGGAGAGATGGCTTAGAGGTTAAGCGCTTGTTTGTGAAGCCTAAGGACCCCGGTTCTAGGCTTGATTCCCCTGTACCCACGTAAGCCAGATACACATGGTGGCACATGTGTCTGGAGTTCATTTGCAGTGGCTGGAGGCCCTGGTGTGCCTATTCTTTCTCTCTCCCCCTTTCTCTCTCTCTAACAAGTAAATAAATAAAAATAAAAACTTTAAAAATAAAATAAACATTAGCTGGGTGTGGTGGTACACACCTTTAATCCCAGCACTCAAGAGGCAGAGGTAGGAGGATCACCATGAGTTCGAGACCAGCCTGAGACTACATAGTGAATTCCAGGTCAGCCTGGGCTAGAGTGAGACCTTACTTTGAAAAACCCAAAACAAAACAACAAAAAAAATTAAATCCAACCCCTGCCCGTTCTTCTCTACCCCCAACCTCCTGGAAGACTGGTCACTATCCTCCCTCCCCCTTCCAACCTTAGACATTTGACTGGGGTCCTGGAACACCCTGAACCTTGTTGGTCTGGCTCCTGGAGTGTTCTGGAGACAAGCAGCCCAGGCACCTTCTCTCATTACTTCCAGCTGCCACCAAAATCTCTGCATCTAAGGACTAGGGGTGAGCTCAGAAGCAGAGTGCATTCTTGCAGGCCCAGAGTTCCATCTCCAGCACCAGAAAGAGACAGAGAGAGGAAGAGAGAGAGAGAACCCACAAAAGAACCCTACCCCAGGATCCCTGAATCTACATCCAAACACTTGGCTTCATGTTGTGGAGAAGTTGTGTCCCTCCTCCCTTACCCCAGCTGTTTGCGTTTTCCTTTCCTTTCCTTTCCTTTCCTTTCCTTTCCTTTCCTTTCCTTTCCTTTCCTTTCCTTTCCTTTCTTTTCTTTTCTTTTCTTTTCTTTTCTTTTCTTTTCTTTTTGTTTTTCGAGGTAGGGTCTCACTCTGGTCTAGGCTGACCTGGAATTAACTATGTAGTCTCAGGGTGGCCTTGAACTCATGGTGATCCTCCTACCTCTGCCTCCCGAATGCTGGGATTAAAGGCGTGTGCAACCACGCCCCGCTCCAGCTGTTTTCTTACATCCTGACAAGCAGAAACCTGCCAGACTGGCCAGCTGCTCCTCGAAGGGACACGTTCACCAACTGCCCCCCCAACACATATAATAGAGCTGCTCCAGGTCATCCTCCTGGAGGGCAGAGAAAGTGTGTGCCCATGTAGTGTGTGTGCCTGTTCATGCGTGTGTGAGCATCTTTGATGGAGAGAAGTTTGGTGTGAAGCAGTGTGAATGACAGCAGCCTGTGCTCACAGACAATCAGGAGAAAGCTGCTGACCAGTTGCTCCTGCCACTGCAGAGGTGGAGTAGGTGTGACTGCTGGTCCACGTGTCTTCCACCTCTGAGACGTCACCTGACTTAGGAAAGGTGGCCTTGAGAAGAGCTGAGTCATAGAGTCAGGGAGTGGGGCTGGGGTGGGACCCTGGAGGCAGGTGTACCCTCTGCCTGGCCGGGCATGACTCCTTCCTTGAACTCCCTCTTCAGTCCTGGGAGGCCTGTGCTTTTGTGCTAGCTCTCCTCCACTCGAAAATATATGTGTGTGGTGAGGGACTTGAAGGGATCAATGACACCTTCCTGTGTAAAACTGCTACAATAAGCCGGTCGTGGTGGCGCATGCCTTTAATCCCAGCACTCGGGAGGCAGAGGTAGGAGGATCGCCGAGAGTTCGAGGCCACCCTGAGACTACATAGTTAATTCCAGGTCAGCCTGGACCAGAGTGAGACCCTACCTCGCAAAACCAAAAAAAAAAAAAAAAAAAAAAAAAAAAAGCTACAATACTCTGGATGAGCCTGGGCTTAAGGCGTGTAGGTGAGAAAGAGAGGATGGACAGACAGGACTCCCATGCCAACGGAGACATATGTATGTCTGCTCTATGGTGGTAAACCCAAAGTTGGCTAGGGAGTCGAGTTTCCCTGGGATGTCCAGTTACAAGCCCCTGACTCAGGTCCCTCTCTACCTGCATGAGATTTCCACCCTCACCCCAGGTTCTGTAGGCCAGACTCCTCTTTCCCAATGGGAGGGAAGAATGTCTAACAACCAGCAGGCTGCTGGTGCCAGATGGAGAGGGTGGCAGAGAAGTAACCAGAGCACTGAAGTAAGCAAATGTGCCTGGAAAAGCCCAGTGAGTAGTCAGCCAGCCCTGGCTTTTCTTGACCAAGCCCCTCTGAGGACACAGTATTTAAGTTGTCCTAGAGAGCTCGCATGAACAGAGGGGAGGTCCCTGTATCCTGGCTCCTTTCCAGAACTTTCCTGGGCAGCTCCTGCTCTGCCCCTGTAGCTGGGGCCAGGGTGCCGCGGTCACATTCCTGGAGTTGCCAGTCAGGTACAGGGGCCTCTGAGGCCTGTAGTGGGAGAGCAAGGAGAGGGAGAAGGGGGAGGTGGGGCCGGCTTCTCTCTAAGCTCCAGTCTCTGAAGGAAGTCTTGGGAAAAGATGGGGTTCTTGTCTGGTCCCTTCTTTTTAGCATCTCCTTTCCCATCCTGAAGTGCCAATGAAGGTCTCTATTACGTTAATAATTCAGGGCTGAATAAATGATTTAGTGGTTAAGGAACTTGCCTGCAAAGCCAAAGGACCCATGTTTGATTCCCCAAGACCCACATAAAGCCAGATGTACAAGGTGGCACATGTGTTTGGAGTTCATTTGTAGTGGCTGGAGGTCCTGGCTGGAGTGCCCATTCTTTATTTCTCTTTCTATCTGCCTCTTTCTCTCTCTCTCAAAAATAAATAGCCAGAGCTGGGCATGGTGGTGCATGCCATTAATCCCAGCACTCAGGAGGCAGAGGTAGGAGGATTGCCATGAGTTCAAGGCAAGTTTCACCCTGAGACTACATAGTGAATTCCAGGTCAGCCTGGGCTAGAGCAAGACCCTACCTTGAAAAGCCACCAAAATAAATAAATAAATAAATAAATAGCCAGGTGTGGCAGTGTACCCTTTAATCCCAGCACTTGGGAGGCACAGGTAGCAGGATCTCTGTGAGTTCGAGGCCAGCCTGAGACTACATAGTGAATTCCAGGTCAGTCTGGACTAGATCAAGACCCTACCTCAGAAAACCAAAAATAAATGAATAAAATATTTTGAAAAATAAAAAAAAAAAAAGTATAGCACCATGTAGTTCCCAGCCTCTACCATCTCCAGGGTCCATGAAGTCTTTCCAGTCACTCCGTGTGGGAGCTGGACAGGATGAGGGGTGTTACCTCCACACTGCAGAAGAAGAAGGGAGATTCTGGGAGACAGCCCAGCTGGAGATCAGAAGAGCCTGGGTCAGCTGACCCAAGCACAGGCTTCTCTCAGCCTGGCACTGAATACTTCTGCTCTGGATGGATACAGAAGTGGCCTCCGAGAGGACTCTGGGGCCCGACTTTGTATCCCATGTATCTTCCCACTCTCTGTGCCCCCAGTGCAGCCTGGTCTTCTGGGGACACCACTCAGTCCAGCTGGATTCCAGCCATGGGATCAGCTCTGCTGAAATCAGGTGAATTTCAGGAAGAACTTGGGAGGCAAAGCCTTAGTGTCAGAGAGACTCCGGAACTGAGAAAGGTCAGAACATCTCCCTCCCATCCGCTCCCTTCCCCCGCTCCCTTCCCCAAGCCGCTCACCCCCAGTATGGAGCATAGCCCCGAGGATGGAGGGGAACCAGGAGGTCTCACTGTTGCTGGCCTGGAATTCACGCTGTAGATCGGTGAAGAAGACGCCGATGCATACTGGGAAGCTCACGGTGAGGGCCTGGGTCACCAGGGAGGCCAGCAGTACCACCCAGGCCCACCTGCCGTCCGCCTGCTCCAGGGCCTGGGGCATCCTCTGCTACCAATACTGCCACAGCCTTACTGCCACTTTGTGACTACTGCCTGGAAGGGAAGAGAATGGAGCCTGGTGGTTGGCAGGCTGCCAGCTTTCCCTCACCCTACCTGCTACCCTTGCCTGGATGGCTGAAACTGCCTCTTCCTTAAGCCCCAGCACCAAGTGTCATGGAGGGGCACCGCCCCTTGGGAGGTGTTGACAAGTATTTGCATTGGCCTTGGCATTTCCTTTCACCCACTTCCCAGGGACAGCCTGGCAGGAGGTGGCAGGAAAGGTAGCAGGGGTGGGGCAGGCAGTGACCAATGGCACCAGGTAGGTAGGTGGATTTCTTTCTAGTCATGACATCATTTGATAGCAGGTACCACGCCTGGACCACTTTTATAACTGTTTATAGAATGGAGCAGCTCTCTAGGGCCAGTAAAGTCCTAGTGTCCCTAAAAGGTGGACACGGAGCCGGGCGTGGTGGCGCTACGCCTTTAATCCCAGCACTCGGGAGGCAGAGGGAGGAGGATCGCCGTGAGTTCGAGGCCACCCTGAGAAGACAGAGTGAGTTCCAGGTCAGCCTGGACTAGAGTGAAAACCTACCTCAAAAAACAACAACAACAAAAAAAAGTGGACACGGGATACATTTCCAAATATTCATGACCAAGCTTCCTGTACGCCAGCACAGAATTTCGCAGTGTTGCAACATCAGCCTAAGTTCACTGGCAGCTGTGAGGAGAGGCTGGTGCACACACAGAAGCACCTAACCTGCAGCTTTCAAAGAAAGCCCTTGGAAATACAGCACTCCTTTTACAAGGATCTAAGAAGCAAAAGTCAAGTTTTACAGTCATGCTGAATAATGCAGCTGCCACGTGCAAGGGCTTCTCTACTCCGACCACTAGCAGCAGCACCACCTCCCCACCTTCACTACCACCACCATTACCCTCCCCCCCACACGTGCACATGTGCAAGGATACATACAGTCACACAAACTCATATGAAGGTACCCTCCTTTTCCAGTCATTCATTGGTCTAGTGTTTCCAATATTCACAGGTGGCAATTTTTTTATTTTTTTTATTTTACTTTTTTTTTTGTTGTTGTTTTTTTGAGGTAGGGTCTCACCCTGGTCCAGGCTGACCTGGAATTAACTATGTAGTCTCAGGGTGGCTTCGAACTCATGGTGATCCTCCTACCTCTGCCTCTCGAGTGCTGGGATTAAAGGCGTGCGCCACTATGCCTGGCTATTATTTTACTTTTATTTATTTATTTATTTGACAGAGAGCAGAGAGAGAGAGAGAGGGAGAGAGAGAATGGGCACGCCAGGGCTTCCAGCCACTGCAAACGAACTCCAGACACATGTGTCCCCTTTGTACATCTGGCTAACATGGGTCCTGGAGAATCGAACCTGGGTCCTTTAGCTTTGCAGGCAAATGCCTTAACGGCTAAGCCATCTCTCCAGCCTACATTTTTTTTTATTAGCATGAATAAGTCACTTATGAATCTGTGGGAAAAGTCCAGGAACACACAAGCTCACACTGATCACACAAGCTCACTGACACATAGACACACATACATACACAGTCACACACTATGCAGGCATACACATGCCCAAAACAATTGCAGTCACACATTCACAGTTGCATACAAACACACACAGGTAAACACACGCTTACCAGAGATGTCACTCACACACAAACATGCATACTTATCAGAGATGTGCCTAGTCACATACTCACAGTTACATACACACATCCATAATCATATTCTTTCATCTTGGGCTCCAAAAGGTAATGCCAAGTAAATTTCAACACCACCACCCAGGCCACTACCCCTTGTCACAGAAACCTCAGTGACTCACCCCAAAGTCAGAGTCTTTTCGAATCCCTTCTAGTCTTAGATCTGCACCCAGGCCACCCCCTTCCCTTCAGACCTTACCCACACGCAGGGCTCTGGAAGGCAACAGGCAGTGAGAAGAAATAGCCTTTGCCTTAGTTTAGTCAACAGAACCAATCAGTGGCTGTTCCTACAGCCTGCCTCCCTTCAGTTCCAGGTCCTAGAAGGTCCCTGAGAGCTCTGGAAACTACCAGAAGTATAAAGCCACTTAGTCCTGACAAACCCAGCACCTCAAATTCTCACCCTAAGCCCTGAAGTTTTTCTTTCTTCTTTTTTTAAACACTTTAGTTTAATTTATTTATTTGAGAGAGAGAGAGAGAGAGAGAGACAGAGACAGAGAGAGAGTGGGCATGTCAGGACCTCTAGCCATGCAAACAAACTCCAGATGCATGTGCCACCTTGTGCATCTGGCTTATGTAGATCCTGGGGAATTGAACCTGGGTTCTTAGGCTTTGCAGGTGAGCACCTTAACTGCTGAGCCATCTCTCCAGCCCTTTATTTTATTTTATTTTATTTTATTTTTTTTATTTTATTTTATTTTATTTTATTTTATTTATTTGAGAGGGAGAGCGAATGGGCTTCTATGCCCTCTAGCCACAGCAAACAAACTCCAGACACCTGTTCCTCCTTGTGTATCTGGCTTTATTTACATGGGTACTAGGGAATCAAACCTGGGTCCTTAGGCTTTGTAGGCAAGCACCTTAACCACTGTGCAATCTCTCCAGCCCAAGTTTTTCTTTAAAAAAATCTATCTATCTATCTATCTATCTATCTATCTATCTATCTATCTATCTATCTATCTAAGCACCCCCCTTGTGCATCTGGCTAACATGAGTCCTGGGGAATTGAACCTGAGTCTCTTTGGCTTTGCTGCAAACATCTTAACCACTAAACCATCCCTCTAGCCCCTCCTTCCCCCCACATTTTTTTTTTTTTTTTTTTTTTTTTTTTGGTTTTTCGAGGTAGGGTCTCACTCTAGCTCAGGCTGACCTGGAATTCACTCTGTAATCTCAGGGTGGCCTCGAACTCAAGGTGATCCTCCTACCTCTGCCTCCCAAGTGATGGGATTAAAGGCATGCGCCACCATGCCAGGCTCCCTATTTTATTTTATTATTTTATTTTATTTTGAGATAGGATCTTGTTCTAGTCCAGGCTGACCTGGAATTCACTCTGTAGTCTCATGGTGGCCTTGAACTCACAGCAAACCTCCTACCTCTGATTCCCGAGTGCTGGCACTAAAGGTGTGCACCACCACTCTAGGCTCCCCTTATTTCTTTCCTTTATCTTTTTCTTTTTCTTTTCTTTTCTTTTTCTTTTCTTTTCTCTTTTGGTTTTTTGAGGTAGGGTCTTGCTCTAGCCCAGGCTGACCTGGAGTTAACTATGTAGTCTCAGGGTGGCCTTGAACTCACATGCAATCCTCCTACCTCTGCCTCCTGAGTGCTGGGATAAAGGCATGCGCCACCATGCCCAGCCCCTTATTTCTTTAGGTGGGGTTTGACTACATTGCTCACACTGGATTAGAATTCATGCTCACATGTGATCCTTCCCCTTCAGACTCCTGAGTAGCTGGATCAGAGTCATGCTGACCCCAGAATT
Organism: Orientallactaga sibirica; assembly: GCA_036365145.1. Taxonomy (NCBI): domain Eukaryota; kingdom Metazoa; phylum Chordata; class Mammalia; order Rodentia; family Dipodidae; genus Orientallactaga; species Orientallactaga sibirica. The sequence continues at coordinate 8,533,787 of JAEOAD010000013.1, forward strand.
TTAAAACAGAACTATAAAAATATATTATTTAGTTATTTGAGAAAGAGAGAGAATGGGTGCACCAGGGCCTCCAGCCTTGTGCATCTGGCTTACTTGGGTCCTGGGGAATTGAACCTGAGTCCTTTGGCTTTGCAGGCAAACACCTTAACCACTAAGCCATCTCTCCAGCCCCAAACAGAACCATATAGAGCAGGCCATGCTCTGCCTTGAGTTACTTACATTTTGCATAAAGCAGACATGGTAAGGGACTGGGAATGGAGTTTAGTGGTAGAACACTTGCTGAGCAGTATGAGGCTATTTCCCAGCACTGGAAGAAAAAAAAAAAAAAAAAAGCTAAAGTGGAATGACTCAGCATCTCGTTTGTAGTTGTTAAGAGCAGGCTTCCTTCTGCTCTAAGTGACTCCATATTGTGTAAAGCAGTGGTTTTCAAACTGTGCCTTGCCCCGAGGGACTCCGTTTTACAAGCAGCTTTTTTTTTTTTTTTTAAATGAGAGAGAGAGCAGGGCGTGGTGGCGCATGCCTTTAATCCCAGCCCTTGGGAGGCAGAGGTAGGAGGATTGCTGTGAGTTCAAGGCCACCCTGAGACTACATAGTTAACTCCAGGTCAGCCTGGGCCAGAGTGAGACCCTGCCTCGAAACCCCCCCCCCAAAAAAAAAAAATGAGAGAGAGAGAATTGGCACGCCAGGGCCTCTAGCCACTGTAATCGAACTCTAGCCGCGTGCACCACCATGTATGCCTGTGTCACCTTGTGCATCTGGTTTAAGTGGGTTGTGGGGAGTGGAATCTGGCTCCTTAGGCTTCACAGGCAAGTGCCTTAACTGCTAAGCCATCTCTCCAGCCCCTACAAGCAGCTTTTTTTTTTTTTTTTTTTTTGTTTTTGGTTTTTCAAACAAGCAGCTTTTGATCCCATTTTGAGGGTGGAGGATAACTGCACCAGGGCAGATAAATGAAGGGCACCCTCTGTTCAGCACCATCCATGTAACACACACTGATTAATGATTTATTCCTAGGGGTAGAAAAGGTGCCACCCTATAAATTAATTGGGATGAATTGGGACAACAGGGGCACATGGGTGCATTAAAATTTTACTAGGAAAACCATGCCCAGGCACTTATTGGACACACCAGACCGAGGAAAGGGGTGTAATTCTCTCCCATAAGTTTAATATGTTCTGAATGCTAGGTCCCCAGGTGGTGGCAATTTGGGAACTGGATCTTTCTGGAAGAAGTGTATTCTTGGGGGTGGGATTATGGGTGTTATAGCCAGCTTCCCCTTGCCAGTGTTTGGCACACTCTCCTGGTGCTGTTGTCCACCTGATGTTGGCCAGGAGGTGATGTCCACCCTCTGCTCATGCCATCGTTTTCCCCTGCCATCATGGAGCTTCCCCTAGAGTGTGTAAGCCAAAACAGACCCTTTCCTCCCACAAGCTGCTCTTGGTCAGGTGTTTTCTGACAGCAACGTGAAGTTGACTGCCACACTCCCTTACCTGGGCTCTGTAAATAAGTGGATACCTAGCACTGTGATGGTGACAGCTCCCACTGACTTATTATCGGACCATGTGGTATATGCACCAAGGAACTCCTGACTGTTCCAGGGGCTTCAGCTTGGCTTGGTCCCCACTGTTGATGCAGCCTATTTAATTGCCATCTGGCCTAACTGAACCTGCCATCCATTCATCTGTTCATCTGGACCAGGTCCTGCCCTTCACTTGGCCTCACACATGTCAGGAGCTTAGCATTGACCCTGACCCTGCAACCTGACACTATGGCAGCAGCAGCAGCTCTTCCAGGTTATTTATTTATTTCTGGAGCGAGTCAGAGAGAGACAGAGAATGGACGTGCCAGCAGCCTCTTAGCCACTGTGAACGTACTCCAGATGTGTGCGCCCCCTTGTGGGCAAATGCAGCATTGTGCCCTTGTGTCCCTGCATCTGGCTAAACGTGGGACCTGGAGAATCGAACCGGTATTCTTAGGCTTGGCAGGCAGGCGCCTTAACCGCTAAACCATCTCTCCATCCCCCTCCAGGTCATTTTATCAGTACAGAGACTTGCTTTCTCTCTCTCTCTCTCTCTCTCTCTCTTAAGGTAGCGTCTCACTCGAACCCAAGCTGACCTGGAATTCACTATTTAGTGTCAGGCTGGTCTCGAATGTATGGGAATCCTTCTACCTCCTCTGCCTCCCTTGTGCTGGGGTTAAAGGTGTACACCACCATGCCCAGTTGAGACTTTTCTGTTCCTTTCTTTCCTTCTTTCTTTCTATTTCTCTCTCTCTCTCTTTTTTCTTTTTTGGTTTTGTTTTTCAAGGAAGGGTTTTGCTCTATCCCAGGCTGACCTGGAATTCACTATGTAGTCTCAGGGTAGCCTCAAACACTCATCAATCCTCTTACTTTGGTCTCCCGAGTGCTGGGTCTAAAGGCGTATGCCACCACGCCCCTGCTGAGACTTGCTTTTCTATCAGTTTCCTAGCTTAGTCCTCTTTAAAACTCTTTGCCTTTTTAATACTGTGTAATCATTCTGTAACTTACATATATACATATATATTTACTGTATGATTTGAGAGTTAACACTAGTAATTAAGATTGAAATAAGGCCAAGCATGGTGGCGCATGCCTTTAATCCTAGCACTCGGGAGGCAGAGGTAGGAGGATCATCGTGAGTTCAAGGCCACCCTGAGAATACAGAATAAATTCCAGGTCAGCCTGGTCTAGAGTGAGACCCTACCTCGAAAAGCCAAAAAAAAGGAGAAAATTTGCTCTGGAGAAATGGCTTAGTGGTTAAGGCATTTACCTGCGAAACCTAAGGACCCTGGTTTGATTCCCCAAGTAAGCCAGATGCACAAGGGGGCACATGTATCTGGAGTTTGTCTACAGGTTGGAGGCTCTGGTGCACCCATTTTCTCTCTGCCTCTTCCTCTCTCTTAAATAAATAAATAAATAAGTAATATATAAAAAAATTAGCAGGGCATGGTGGCGCATGCCTTTAATCCCAGCACTCGGGAGGCAGAGGTAGGAGGATTGCCGTGAGTTCAAGGCCACCCTGAGACTACATAGCTAATTCCAGGTCAGCCTGGACCAGAGTGAGACCCTACCTTGAAAAACCAAAAAAAAAAAAAAAAAAAAAAAAATTAAATACACTCATTGTCTCTTTTTAAAAAAAGATTGAAATAAGAAGAGACTAGGACCAGGATGTGGTGGTGCATGCCTTTAATCCAGTTGGGAGGCAGAGGTAGGAGGATCACTGTGAGTTTGAGGCCAGTGACTACATAGTGAATTCCTGGTCAGCCTGAGTTACAGCGAGACCCTACCTAAAAAAAAAAAAAAAAAAGGCCGGGCGTGGTGGTGCACGCCTTTGATCCCAGCACTCGGGAGGCAGGGGTAGGAGGATTGCCATGAGTTCGAGGCCACCCTGAGAGTACATAGCTAATTCCAGGTCAGCCTGGACCAGAGTGAGACCCTACCTTGAAAAACCAAAAAAAAAAAAAAAAATTGGGCTTTATCCTTTGGCTTTGCAGGCAAATGCCTTAACCAGTTCGATTCTCCAGGACCCTCATAAGCCAGGTACACAAGGGGTGCATGCATCTCTCTCTCTCTCTCTGCCTCTTTCTCTCTCTTAAGTAAGTAAGTAAATAAATAATATTTTAAAATAAATAATAAAAATAAAATAAAATAAATAGAGAGAGAGAGAGAGAGAGAGAGAGAGACCAGGAAGCTAGAAAGAGGCTATGAGGGCGGGAAGAGAGCGGAGGACTTGAGGGGAGAGTATAGTAGATATATACAAGGGCAGAAACTGAAGAGGAGAATGGTCTAAGGGGAAGTGTTGGAGAAGAGGAGGGTTAATCAAAATGTCTAAAACTCTGGGACCGGAGAGATGGCTTAGCAGTTGAAGCACTGACCTGTGAAGCCTAAGGACCCAGGTATAATTCCCCAGGACCCATGTAAGCCAGATGCACAAGGTGGCCCATGCATCTGGAGTGAGTTTGTAGCAGCTGGAGGCCCTGGTGTGCCCATTCTCTCTCTCCTTCTGCCTTGTTCTCTAATAAACAAACAAACAACGATGGAATTAATAAAGAAGAAAGATGAAGCTAATGAAGAAAAAGTAGGGGAAAAAAGCCTGAAGTAAAAGAACCTGAGTTTATCTTGGTCAAGGATCAGGGAAAGCAGGAATATCTGGCAATACTCGAAACTTCAGTACCTTGTGTATTTGTTATTCAATAAATTCTGTCATTGGGGAAAGATACAAGCTTGTTTATCTGTTTCTGACATATTACAACAACACCAGTTCTAGCCCAAGTTGACCTGGAATTCAAAAAAAAATGGCGATCCTCCTACCTCTGCCTCTAAAGTGCTGGGATTAAAGGTGTGCGCCACCATGCCTGGCACATTAGTCTTTTTGTTTGTTTGGGTCCTTTAAAAAATGTATGAGCTGGTCATGGTGGCACATGCCTTTAATCCCAGCACTCAAGAGTCAGAGGTAGGAGGATCACCGTGAGCCCTGAGGTCAGTTGTGGGTCACACTACCATTGTTGTCAGGTATTTGTTAATTGTATTGTAATATATTTTTAGTTGTTTTTCTAATTTAATTCTCTCACTCTGTTGCCTCACTGTGAAGTGCTAATGGTGTTAAACTTGATGTCAATAAATGATGTACTTGAAAGGGACTGCTCTCTGCCTGTCTTCTCACAAGGTTTGCAAGTTGTGTTTTGTTTTAAATAAAAGTTGAAATATGCTTGCCTGCAAAGCCAAAGGACCCAGGTTCAACACCCCAGGACCCACGTAAGCCAGATGCACAAGATGACACATACATTTGGAGTTCATTTGCAGTGGTTGAAGGCCCTGGAGTGCCCATTCTCTCTCTCTCTCTCTCTGCTTCTTTCTCTCTCCTCTCTCAAATAAATTTTAAAAAAATAGCTGGGCAGCCGGGCGTGGTGGCGCACGCCTTTAATCCCAGCACTCGGGAGGCAGAGGTAGGAGGATTGAGTTCGAGGCCACCCTGAGACTACATAGTGAATTCCAGGTCAGCCTGACCAGAGTGAGTGAGCGTGGTCAGCTTGGGCCAGAGTGACACCCTACCTCGAAAAAACAAACAAAAAGAAAAGAAAAGAAAAGAAAAGGGGCTGGAGAGAGATGCTTTAGTGGTTAAGATGGCCAAGCCAAAGGACCAAGGTTTGATTCCCTAGTACCCACGTAAGCCAGATGTACAAGGTGGCACATGCATCTGGAGTTCGTGTGCAGTGGCTGGAGCCCCGGTGCTCCTGTTTTCTCTATAGATCTGCCTCTCTCTCTCTCTCTCTTTCAAATAAACAAATAAAAAATATTTTAAAAATTAGAGCCAGGCATGGTGGCACATGCCTTTAATCCCAGCACTTGGGAGTCAAAGGTTGGAGGATCACTGTGAGTTCAAAGCCACTCTGAGAATACATAGTGAATTCCAGGTCAGCCTGGGCTAGAATGAGACCCTACCTTGAAAAAAACCAAAAGGAAAAAAAAATGTATGAGGGTTGGAGAGATGGCTCAATGGTAAAGGTGCTTACCTATGGAGCCTAACAACCAGGGTTTGATTCCCCAGTATCCATGTAAAGCCAAATTCCCAAAATGGCTCATGCATCTGGAGTTCGTTTGCAGTGGCTAGAAGCCCTGGTGCATCCATTCTCTCTATCTGTCTGTCTGTTTGTGTTCTATCTCTCTCTCTGCTTGCAAATAAATAAATAAAAAGTCAGAAAGCCGGGCATGGTGGTGCATGCCTTTAATCCCAGCACTGGGGAGGCAGAGGTAGGAGGATTGCCATGAGTTCGAGGCCACCCTGAGAATGCAGAGTGAATTTCAGGTCAGCCTGGGCTAGAGTGAGACCCTACCTTGAAAAACCAAAAAAAATAAAAAAATTAAAATAATAATAATAATAAATAAAAATTTAAAAAGTCAGGCATGGTGATGCACTCCTTTAATTCCAGCACTCAGGAGGCAGAGGTCAGAGGATCACCTTGAGTTCAAGGCCAGCCTGAGACTACATAGTGAATTCCAGGTCAGCATGGGCATTGTGTGTGCAGGGGGAGGCCCTTCACCTGGACTTCACAGTCAGCTGTTGATCCAATATCTGATCTCACGCTATACCCCTGCATTTATGTTGCCTCTTTGCATTGGCTATTTTCAGTATCTCTTTGAACTGCTTCTTTAAATCCTATGGCTCCTTACTCTCCCAGATCTTCTGTAACCTGTATGTAATTATGTGACTATGTACTCAATGAACTGAGCTGGTGAAACTGACAGAGTGTGCTGATCTAGTGATATTCAATAAATTCTGCCCATGTGGAAAGACACAGACATGTCGGTTTTTGTTAATAAGCCCCTAAACTGGATCTAACCTAAGCTGTCTTTTCCAAGGCTCCAAACCCAATTTCCTCCACCCAGAAGACAGGGAGTCTTGCCAAGATGGACATCCCGCTCATTATAGTTTCAGGGGATGTGAGTGTGTGAGCCTGTGGGCAGGGCAAAGGTGCTTCCTGCTCTTCCTGACCCAGCATGGGACCCTTAGCCCCAGCAATGTCCTTATCCCATCCTCCTCCTGGCCTCCTCCAGGTCTGCAGAGACAGGGGTACCGTAGAATGCAGCTACTCCACACAACTGATTCTAATCTCCTTCAGGAGTTCTGTTCTCTCAGCCGATGGAAAAGCCACAGGTGTTGCTAAGCCTCTCTATGCTGCCCCGGTATTAAGTCAATGCACCTTCCTCCAAGGACCACCACTTCTCCTCCTCCTGACTCTGTCCACTCCCTCAGTCTTCATACCAACCCACAAGCCCCCCCCCCGGGCGTCTTCCTATCCTTCTCACCTCCCTCTCTTCACTGACCTGCTTCTGTTCCTTCTTGCTCTCTGTTGTGCTGCCCTCTTGGTGGCAAAGTCTCTTTTAATATCCTTATCAGCAGTCACTTTGCTGGATGGCCTTTGCCCTGCCTTCGGTGACCTTTTACCTTGAATTTCACCTGCCTTGAACCTGTCTGTGGTTGGGGATGGCTCTTCCCAAGAAGTCTTTGGGCGCTCCTCGTTTTGAGGTACAAAGCCAACAGCCTCCAGAACCATCAGAACCAGGAAACCCTATGGACTTTTTTCTTTTTTCTTTTTTTTTCCAGGTAGGGTCTCGCTTTAGCCCAGGCTGACCTGGAATTCACTATGCAGTCTCAGGGTGGCCTCGAACTCATGGTTATTCTCTTACCTCTGCCTCCCAAGTGCTGGGTTAGTTAAAGTGTGTGCCATCATGCCCGGCTTTAGACTTTTGTTCTGTGCACACAATATACCCTGTGTTTGAACTCTGAGGGCCCCATGGATTACTACAAGCACTGCCACTCAGACCTCCTGTTCGTGGGAGCTCCACCTCCCCATACACTCTCAGGTCACATATATACCATGGATGTGGAGTTGATTCTTCAGCCCCCTCCCTTACCCAGCTGGTTCCTCCGTAGGACCTACACTGCTATAGCTCTGAAGTTCTTAGCCAGAGAGAAGTGCAATTGTTTCTTTTAGATTTAACCCATGCAGCACCCTAGGAGGCTATCCTGATCCCTGAGCCAGGCTGGGCTAGGCCTCCTTCCCATATATTCTCTGAAGAGTAGTTTTTGACTGGGTGTAGTGGCTCAAGCCTTTAACCCAGAACTTGGGAGATAGACGTAGGAGAATCGCCATGAGTTTGAGGCCATCCTGAGACTACAGAGTGAATTCTTGTTTCTGCTCACCACTAGCTCCTAGCTGAGTAGAATTATGCAAATTATGCAAATAATATTAATGTGACCTACCTGTGCTTCCCAGGGGACAAGAAAGCCCTGGACCTGGCTTTGTGGAGGGTCTTTTATTCTGGACAACTCAAGCGAGGGGTTGGGAGTGTGGGAGTAGTAGTTTTGCCTCTGTCTTTGGTAAGGACCTTCCTTTCTTTCTTTCCTTTCTTTCTTTTCTTTTCTTTTCTTTTTTCTTTTTGTTTTCTTTTGGTTTTGTGAGGTAGGGTCTCACTCTGGTCCAGGCTGACCTGGAATTAACTATGTAGTCTCAGGGTGGCCTCGAACTCTTGGCGATCCTCCTACCTCTGCCTCCCGAGTGCTGGGATTAAAGGTGTGCGCCACCACGCCCGGCTTTTTTTTTTTTTTTTTTTTTTTTTGAGGTAGGGTCTCCCTCTGGCCCAGGCTGACCTGAAATTCACTCTGTAGTCTCAGGGTGGCCTTGAACTCACAGTGATCTTCCTACCTCGGCCTCCCAAGTGCTGGGATTAAAGGTATGCACCACTTTGCCCAGCAACAGGGGTCATCTGATAACATGTCCACTGACTCATCAGAACCTTTTCCCAACTCTTGGAGCTTGTAGGCATAGTCTCTGATGCTCTAAGGCCGGGGTTTGAAGACACCCCATGTTTAGAGTGGAGGGGCAGCATCCTCCCTTCTCTGCTCTTCCCATGGTGTGAGAACCCTAAAGCAGGCAATTTGAAGCCACCAACTCTAAATAGGCAAAAGGCAGGCAGCTAAGATAAGTCCCAGAGACCCCTTACCTCCCCAGATTCCATACTGAGTCAGAGAGCCCTGGCTCCCTGGAGCTAAGGACACAGGTGGACAGCAGGAGAGCAGCAATTGAACCTGGCCCTTCAGACTTTGCAAGTGCCTTTAACCACTGAGCAATTTCTCCAGCACCCCACCCCCCAACAAATAAAAAAAAATAGGGCTGGAGAGATGGCTTGGTGGTTAAGGTGCCTGCCTGCCAAGCCTAAGAATATTGGTTCCAATCTCCAGGTCCCATGTTAGCCAGACGCAAAAAGTGAGGCAAGGGCTCAATGCTGCACTTGCCCACAAGGGGGCGCACACATGTCTAGAGTATGTTCCTAGTGGCTGAGAGGCCGCAGGTGAGTCCATTCTCTCTCTCTCTCTCTCCACATATATATATATGTTTTTCGAGGTAGGGTCTCACTCTAGCCCAGGCTGACCTGGAATTCACTATGTACTCCCAAGGTGGCCTCGAACTCATGGTGAGATCCTCCTACCTCTGCCTCCCAAGTGCTGGGATTAAAGGCGTGCGCCACCATGCCCTGCTCTTTTTTTTTTTTTTTTTTTTTTTTTTTTTTTTTATGAGACAAGCTCTTTCACTGAACATAGAGCTCATTCATTTGGCTGTACTAGCTAGCCAGCAAGTCCTGGGATCCTCTTGTTTCTGCCACTGCAGATCTGAGATTACAACTTCCACAACTGGCCTTTTTTTGGGGGGTGGGGTTCGAGGTGGGGTCTCATTCTAGCTCAGACTGACCTGGAATTCACTATGCAGTCTCAGGGTGGCTTCGAACTCATGACAATCCTCCTACCTCTTGCCTTCCGAGTGCTGGGATTAAAGGCATGTGCCACCATGCCTGGCACAATTGGCCTTTTTAACGTGGGTACTGGAAATTGAACTCAGGTCCTCACGCTTATAAAACAAGCACTTTATCCACTGAGCTATATCCCCAGCCTTGCATGTGGTTTTGGTGTACTCATAAGCTTATAAGTGGTACCTTCCTACTTGTAGGAATAAGTTACCTAATAGACTGTGTGTCATTGTTAAGTCTACACAGGTAGTGGAGTCTATGTGCCCAGTAAAAGGGGCAGAGCCATCCTGATCCCCACATTTGTACTCCAAATGGAGGTGAATGCTGCTTTGTAGAGTCACCCAGGGCAAGGCACCACTCAAAAGCCATTGTTTCATATACAATATGGAGTTAGAGGAGAACACAGCACAGTGACCTTCACACAAGCAACTCAATAACCTCCTCTCACCTTGGCCGCATCCTGCTGTACACCAGGGATGGGGCTTCTACTCCAGTTTTCCCATTCTTGCCCCTGACAGATCTCTGAAAGGGGCACTGGGATACTCAGAAAGCACAGCCTTGAGGTTTATCCCCAGAGGTCACACTGGAGAGTCCCCTACTTGGGTGCCAGAGCCCCCAGCCACCTCAGGCGTCAGAAGCCGGCCTGAGAGCAGAGGACTTAACCACCTCCTTGACTCCACAGGCAGAGGGATCCTGGATCCACACCAGCAGAGACCTGGGCCGGAGGGACTCTTGGAGGCTGGGTGCCTCTGGGAAGCTCATTTAACTGCTTGTCCGCCCTTAGAAGTATAGAGGTAGCGCCATTCCCACCAAGTCGCCAGAGGTCCCTCCTGCCAATGGTGGGAACAGCAGGTCCCTTGGAGGGTGGGGCAGGGACTGGCAGAGAGCTGATGCCCAGGAAGGGCAGGCTGCAGGGCAGAGATGGGAAGCACACCCCTTCCAACCACCCTTAGGAGTTTGGATGGGGTTAGGGATGGAGGTTAGACCTCATGGGGTCTTGATGTCTCCTGACTCTCTGACTCTCGTGTCAGGACTTGGGCTTGGTGAGTACCATTGAATGTGGTTCGGTTGTAATTTGAACAGTCCAGAGGCACACCCATGGCCTCCTCATCTCTCTCTTTGGGCTCTATAGCCACAGCAGTAGGAGGGAGAAAGTCCTTTAATAAGAAATGGAGCCTCCCAGGGGAAGTGGGGTGTGGCAGGACAGCCGAGGTCAGGATCTCGTCTTTGTTCATTTAACTGCCTTGGAGTAGTTCCAGTGAAAGCACACAGCTTAGGGGACGCGCCCATGGGAACCCAGGCAGGCAGCTGTAGGGGAGCATGGCAGGCCTGTCATTCCTGGGGACAGCCTGTCACCTCTGCTCCACCCCTCTGAACTCCAGGACTTTCCGCACTCAATTACTACAGAGTTGTCATCATGACAGTGTGGTACTGGCACCAGGGTAAAGGACAGAGCAATGGACTTTAACTAAGATGAACCCTTCATGTGCATGCGCAGTCTCCACCTGGGTGGAGACCATTCCATGTGACAGTCTTTGCAGCACATCCACAATCCACATAAAAAGGTGAGGCTGGGGCTGGAGAGATGGCTTAGCAGTTAATGCATTTGTCTGTGAAACCTAAAGACCCCAGTTCGATTCTCCAGGTCCCACATAAGGCAGATGCACATAGTGGCACATGCGTCTGGCGTTCGTTTGCAGTGGCTAGAGGCCCTGACGTGCCCATTCTCACTCTCTCTCCCCTCCTCTCTGTCTCTAATAAATACATTAAAAAATTTTTTTTAAAAGGTGAGGCTGGACCCCTTCCTCAAACTGACTACAAAAATGAACATGAAGCACAGGCTATCATGAAAGGGCTAAAACATAAAAGCTCCGAGAAGAAAACACTCAGGTTTTTTTTTTTTTTTTTGGTCTGAATTCTTCCGCTTGGAGAGGGGAGAGATTTACATCCTTGAGCAGGGCTCTGTCAAATAAGATCAAGTACAGGCAGCTGTCTCCTGAGATAAGGTAGTTACACATTGTCCAAAGGGTCAGGCTTGGAGTCACAGAATCCTTGTTTGCTACCATCAGAGGAATCCCCCCCCCCCCCGCTGCAGTGTCAGAGGAGGGAAGTGCACTGCCTATCGCTTCACTGAAAGTCCTAGGAGCATATTTACATTTCTTTCTTTCTTTCTTTCTTTCTTTCTTTCTTTCTTTCTTTCTTTCTTTCTCTCTCTCTCTTTCTTTCCTTCCTTCCTTCTCTTTCTCTTTCTTTCTTTCTCTCTCTTTCCTTTCTTTCTTTCTTTCTTTCTTTCTTTCTTTCTTTCTTTCTTTTTCTTCTCTCTCTTTCTTCCTTCCTTCTTTCTTTCCCTCTTTCTTTCTTTCTTTCTTTCTTTCTTTCTTTCTTTCTTTCTTTCTTTCTTTCTTTCTTTCTTTTCTCTCTCTCTCTCTTTCCCCTTCCTTCCTTCCATCCTTCCTTCCTCCCTTCTTTTTTTCTGTTTGTTTTTCGAGGTAGGGTCTCACTCTAGCCCAGGCTGATCTAGAACTCACTATGTAGCCTCAGGGTGGCCTTGAACTCACAGCAATCCTCCTACCTCTGCCTCCCTGAGTGCTGGGATTAAAGGCGGTGTCCAAAGCTGAGTTGCTCTTTCATGGGAAAGATTCAGCTCAGTCTGGTCCCTGGGATACCTGGCAGAGAGGAATAGATGGGACCCGGGGATGTTTGTTTGCCTTATGGTCCTATACACATGGTTGTAGATCTGCGTGGGGGTGAGGAGTCCTGTATAGGGGACCAGGGAGGTCATACTTGTACCAACACACCATTCTTGATCCCAGGCTGACCCAGTTCCATGGTGAGCAGCACCCTAGGGCCAGGCTGGGTACAGCCACCTCTCTTTACCCTGGCAACTCTGTCAGGCCACAGGGACTCATGCCGGGAAGGAGGCACATTCTCTTTCTTGGAAAAAGTCAAATAGCTTTCTTAGGATCCCTCTGTTCTCTGGGAAGCCACACCCTAAACTTTGACCTCTCCTTCATCAAGATGAACCCCGATGTCTTGAGGCTCTGCCTGGGTTGAGGCAAGGTCACTGTGGCTGCCAAGACCAGAGCCAGGGTCCTCAGCATTCCTCAGGTCTCCTTTGTGGCTCTGTCCCCTGAGTTCAGGGCTGAGCACACAGCCTAGTCACCAGGCTTAGTTTTGGTAGCGCCTGTGCTACTGGTCGCAGAGGACTGGGTGACTGGGGACCCGGCATAACAAGGGTTGTCTTTCAGTGCGCTCACAGCTGGAGGAAGGTACTTGCTCAAATTCATAAATTGTCAGGAATTTAAAATTTTTTACTTACTTATTTGAGAGAGAGAGAATAAGTATGGGCACATTAGGGCCTCCTGCCACTTCAAATGAATGCCACATGCATGTGCCACTTTGTGCATCTGGCTTTATGTAGGTACTGGGGAAGTGAACCCAGGCTATTGGGCTTTCCAAGCAAGAGCTTTTTTTTTTTTTTAAATAAATTTTTAATTATTTATTTGCAAGCAGACAGACAGAGAGATAGAAGAGAGGGAGACAGATGCATATGCCCCTTGTGCATCTGGCTTACATGGATGCTGGAGAATTGAACTGGGATCCTTTGGCTTTGCAGGCAAACACCTTAACTGCTAAGCCATTTCTCCAGCCCCCAAGCAAGAGCTTTTAATAGCTGAGCCAAGTCACCAGCCCAATCTTCAGGAATTAAGAGTAAGTAGGTAGGGCTGGAGAGATGGCTTAGCAGTTAAGGCACTTGCCTGCATAAGCCTGAGGACCCAGGTTCGATTCTCCAGTACCCATCTGAGCCATATGCACAAGGTGGTACATGTGTCTGGAGTTCATTTGCAGTGGCTAGAGACCCTGGCATGCCCATTCTGTCTCCCTCTCTCTGCCTTTCTCTCTCACTCTCAAATACATAAATTTTTTAAAATAAAAACAAAACAAACAAGCAAAAAACAAAACAAAAAAAAACAAGCAGGGCTAGAGAAATGGCTTAGTGGATAAAGCATTTGCCTGCAAGGCCAAAGGATCCAGGTTCAATTCCCCAGGACCTACGTAAGCCAGATATACAAGGTGGCACATGCATCTGGAGTTTATTTGCAGTGGCTAGAAACTCTGGTGTGCCCATTATCTCTGTGTCTTTATCTGCCTCTTTCTCTCTTTCAAATAAATAAATTAAATTTAAATAAAAAAAAAAACAAGGGGGCTGGAGAGATAGTTCAGTGGTTAAAGGTGCTGCCTCGCAAAGCTTGATGGTCTGGGTTCCATTCCCCACTACCCACGTAAAGTCAGATGCACAAAGTGCTGCATGCATCTGGAGTTCATTCCCAGGGTGAGAGGTCCTAGTGCTCACTCACTCACACACTCTCTCTCTCCCTTTCTTTATGTCTCAAATAAATATTTAAAAATCAGAAAAAAAGAGCAGGGCGTGGTGGCGCACGCCTTTAATCCCAGCACTTGGGAGGCAGAGGTAGGAGGATTGCCATGAGTTCGAGGCCACCCTGAGACTACTTAGTTAATTCCAGGTCAGCCTGGGCCAGAGTGAGACCCTACCTCGAAAAACCAAAAAAAAAAAAAAAAAAAAAAATCAGAAAAAGAGCTGGAGAATACCAGTAGTTGTGGTGCACACCTTTAATCCCAGCATTCGGGAGGCAGAGGCAGGAGGATCACCATGAGTTTGAGGCCACCCTGAGACTACATAATGAATTTCCAGGTCAGCCTGAGCTAGAGTGAGACCCTACCTAAAAAAAAAAGGGGGGGGCTGGAGAAATGTGAAGCCTAAGGCCCACGTCCTACTCTCCAGATCCCATGTTAGCCAGGCGCACAAAGATGAGGCAAGCACAAGGTCACTCATGCCTGCTAGGAGGCACACGTGTCTGGAATTCAATTACAGTGGCTGAGGCCCTGGAGTGCCAGTTCTCTCTCTCTTTCTCTCTCTCTATCCCTCCCTCTCTTTCTCACACTTCCTAAAATAAAAAAGATTAAAAAGCAGAAAAAAAACAACATTACTGCAGAAGAGGGACTAGTTGGAAAGAAGTTTATTTATTTATTTATTTATTTTTTTTTTGTTTTTGGACTAGGGTTTCACTCTGGTCTAGGCTGACCTGGAAGTCTCAGAAGCAATCCTCCTACCACTGCCTCCCAAGTGCTGGGATTAAAGGCGTGCGCCACCATGCCCGGCGTGGAAAGAAGTTTAGTGGAAAGGGAGGGGAGGAGCAAGAGGAGGTAATGGGAGAGGATTGTGAGCATAAAACATTCTATTATATTATATATGTATAAAATTGTCAATAAAAATCAAAGCAGAGGCCGGGCGTGGTGGTGCACAACTTTAATCCCAGCACTTGGGAGTCAGAGGTAGGAGGATCGACCTGATTTTGAGGCCACCTTGAGGATACACAGTGAATTCCAGGTCAGACTGGGCTAGAGTGAGACTCTACCTCGAAAAACAAAACAAAATAAAAGACAAACAAACAAACAAAAAAAAACAAAGCAGAGGGCTGGAGGGATGGCTTAGCAGTCAAGGCAAGGCATTTGTGTGCAAAGCCAAAGGACCCAGGTTCGATTCCCCAGGACCTACATTAGCTGGATGTACAAGAGGGCACACATGTCTGAAGTTTGTTTGCAGTGGCTGGAGGCCCTGGCGCACCCAGTCTCTCTCTCTCCCCTCTCTCTGTCAAATAAATAAATAAATAAAAATAAAATATTTTTTTTTAAAAAAAGCAGGAAAAAATATCAAGTGACCAGTAACTGATAGCACAATTACCATAAAAGCTGTACAACACTCTCACGTCTGATTACTGACTGTCCAGACTCTGCACATGCGTATTTGTTCCCTTGCCGTAGAACATTCTCCCCACAGTCCTTATCTTTACATGGTTGGCTTTCAGGTGTCATCTTTTTTTGTTGTTGTTTTGTTTGTTTGTTCTGGGTGTCACTCTAGTCCAGGCTGACCTGGAATTCACTCTGTATTCTCAGGGTGACCTTAAACTCATGGTGATCCTCCTACCTCTGCCTCCTGAGTGCTGGGGTTAAAGGTGTGTGCCACCACGCCCAGCTCAGGCGTCATTTTTGAGGCTTCTTCGTCTAGGAAAGCCTCCCAGACTTCCAAGTTGAGGCACCTACCTGTCATGTGTTGGGTCTCCCTCACCAAGCTTCCTGAGTCTGGACAGCTTTCTGGAGCTTCCCCCGCACTTAGCAAGTCCCAGAACCTAGCATAGTAATAACTGTAGCACTAATGAGGGCCGGTGTGGGGCTCGGTGCTGAGCGCTCGGCCTGCACTGATTCACCAGCTTAGGGGCTGGGGTGGGGTGCCCTCTTCCTGGATTTCAACACCCTGAAACCAGATTCTGAGTCCTTTAGAATTTTTTTTTTTGTTGTTGTTGTTGTTTTTAGCTAGGCATGGTGGTGGTGGCGGCGCATGCCTTTAATCACAGCACTCTGGAGGTAAAGGTACAATGATCACCATGAGTTCAAGCCAGGCTAGAACTACAGAGTGAGTTCCAGGTTAGCCTGGGCTAGAGTGATATCCTATCTTGGAAAAACAAAACAAAACAAAAAAGACATTTTAAAAAATAACTATTGGGCTGGAGAGATGGCTTAGCGGTTCAGGCGCCTGCCTCTAAGCCTAAGAACGCCGGTTCCAATCTCCAGCGGTTCCAAACTCCAGGTCCCACGTTTAGCCAGATGCAAAGTGATACAAGGGCGCAATGCCGCACTTGACCACAGGGGGCGCACACATCTGGATTTCGTTTGCAGCAGCTGAGAGTCTGCCAGCTTGCCCATCTCTATCTGTCTTCCTCTCCCTCTGTCTCTCTCTGTGTCTCTCTCTCTTAAAAAAAAAAAAATAAAAATAAAAATAAAAAATAACTATTTTTAGCTGGCTGTGGTGGTACACACCTTTTACCCCAGCACTCGGGAGGGAGAAGTGAGAGGATCACCATGAGTTCAAGGCCATTCTGAGATTACATAGTGAATTCCAGGTCAGCCTGGGCTGGAGTGAGACTCTACCTCAAAAAACAACAGAAAATAGGGCTGGAGAAGATAGTTTAGTGGTTAAGGCATTTGTCTGTAAAGCCAAAGGATTCCCCCCCCCCGTTTGATTGTCCAGAACCCATGTAAGTCAGATGCACAAGGAGGCACATGCATCTGGAGTTTGTTTGCAGTGGCTGGAAGCCCTGGCACACCCATTCTCTCTCTTTCTCTCTCAACTCATAAATAAAAAGTATATATGTATATATTTCTGTTCATTTTTTATTGACAACTTCTATACTTACATACAAAAAACACATGATGATATTTCCCTCCCCTCCCCATTCCACTTCAGAACTCCAATGTCCATCATATCCCCTCCCTCTCTCCATTAGTCTCTCTTTTAATTTGATGTCATCATCTTTTTCTTCTATTATGAGGGTCTTGTGAAGGTGTTGCTAGGCACTGCTCATGGATATCGAGTCCAATTTCTGGGAAAGCCTCCCAGACTTGGCTGGTGTTGGGTCCCTCACCAAGCTTCCTGAGTCTGGACAGCTTTCTGGAGCTTCCCCGCACTTAGCAAGTCCCAGAACCCAGCATAGTAATAACTGTAGCACTAATGAGGGCCGGTGTGGGGCTCGGTGCTGAGCGCCGGCCTGCACTGATTCACCAGCTTAGGGGCTGGGGTGGGGTGCCCTCTTCCTGGATTTCAACACCCTGAAACCAGATTCTGAGTCCTTTAGAAATTTTTTTGTTGTTGTTGTTGTTGTTTTTTAGCTAGGCATGGTGGTGGTGGCGGCGCATGCCTTTAATCACAGCACTCTGGAGGTAAAGGTACAATGATCACCATGAGTTCAAGCCAGGCTAGAACTACAGAGTGAGTTCCAGGTTAGCCTGGGCTAGAGTGATATCCTATCTTGAAAAACAAAACAAAACAAAAAGACATTTTAAAAAATAACTATTGGGCTGGAGAGATGGCTTAGCGGTTCAGGCGCCTGCCTCTAAGCCTAAGAACGCCGGTTCCAATCTCCAGCGGTTCCAAACTCCAGGTCCCACGTTTAGCCAGATGCAAAGTGATACAAGGGCGCAATGCCGCACTTGACCACAGGGGGCGCACACATCTGGATTTCGTTTGCAGCAGCTGAGAGTCTGCCAGCTTGCCCATCTCTATCTGTCTTCCTCTCCCTCTGTCTCTCTCTGTGTCTCTCTCTCTCAAAAAAAAAAAAATAAAAATAAAAAAAAAATAACTATTTTTAGCTGGCTGTGGTGGTACACACCTTTTACCCCAGCACTCGGGAGGGAGAAGTGAGAGGATCACCATGAGTTCAAGGCCATTCTGAGATTACATAGTGAATTCCAGGTCAGCCTGGGCTGGAGTGAGACTCTACCTCAAAAAACAACAGAAAATAGGGCTGGAGAAGATAGTTTAGTGGTTAAGGCATTTTGTCTGTAAAGCCAAAGGATTCCCCCCCCCCCCGTTTGATTGTCCAGAACCCATGTAAGTCAGATGCACAAGGAGGCACATGCATCTGGAGTTTGTTTGCAGTGGCTGGAAGCCCTGGCACACCCATTCTCTCTCTTTCTCTCTCAACTCATAAATAAAAAGTATATATGTATATATTTCTGTTCATTTTTTATTGACAACTTCTATACTTACATACAAAAAACACATGATGATATTTCCCTCCCCTCCCCCCATTCCACTTCAGAACTCCAATGTCCATCATATCCCCTCCCTCTCTCCATTAGTCTCTCTTTTAATTTGATGTCATCATCTTTTTCTTCTATTATGAGGGTCTTGTGAAGGTGTTGCTAGGCACTGCAAGGTCATGGATATCGAGTCCAATTTCTGTCTGGGCAGTTGCATTGTAAGAAGTCATACCCTTCCTTTGGCTCTTCCATTCTATCCACCCCCTCTTCCTCAATGGTCCCTGAGCCTTGGAGGGTGTCCCTTCTTCTCAGCACTATGTTGCCTTTTGGGTCATCCCAGTGGTCATCGCCATCTGAAAAGAGAAGCTTCTCTAACCAGAAGTGAGAGTAGCGTTAATATGTGAATATGAACATTAAGTGTAGTGCTTTCAGGGCAGCTTGGTGGGAATAATATATACATTTAGTCAGACAAGAGCAGGCTTTATACCCCTAAGGCTCATGACCTCCCCTGCCATAGACTTTTGCTTAGGTTTTTCAGTACCAGGTATGTATTCCCTCCCGTAGAGAGGGCCTTCAGTCCAATTATGGAGCAGTTGGTTACCCCAAGAGTAGACATGCCACTATTGCACCCATTCAGTCATTGGGCCTGTATGGCCAAACCTGAATAAAAGAATATATTTAAAAAAACCAAAAATGTATATATTTATTTATTTGCAAGTAGAGAAAGAAAGGGAGACAGAGAAAATGAGAATAGGCATGCCAGGGCCTTTTGTGCATCTGGCTTTATGTATGTACTGGGGAATCAAACCCTGGCTGTGAGGCTTTGCAATTAAGTACCATCTCTGTAGCCCTAGAAATATTTTAATTACATTCTTTCTACCACCTCTTCCACCATGGTCCCTGAGCCTTGAAGGATGTAATAGAGATGTTTCACTTATGGCTGAACACTCCACTATCACTTTTCAGCTCTTTGGTGAGTTTTGCATCACACAGTGGTCACCACCATCTGAAAAGAGAAGCATCTCTAGCTTCTCTACTCTACTCTAGTGAGAGTAGCATTAATATATGGGCATAAAGATCAGCATTTAGGGCTGGAGAGATGGCTTAGCAGTTAAGGTACTTGTCTATGAAGCCAAAGGACCCAGGTTCAATTCCCCAGGACCCATGTAAGCCAGGTACACAAGGTTACGCATGCATCTGGTGTTTCTTTGCAGTGGCTGGAGGCCCTGGCACGTCCATTCTCTCTATCTGCCTCTTTCTCTGTCTCTCTGTCTTAAATAAATAAAATATTTTTAATTTTTGTTTATTTATTTGAGAGCAACAGAGAAAGAGGCAGAATGAGAGAGAGAGAGAATGGGCACACCAAGGCCTCCAGCCACTGCAAATGAACTCCAGATACATGTGCCACCTTGTGCATCTGGCTTATGTGGGTCTTGGGGAATCAAGCATCGAACCGGGGTCCTCAGGCTTCATAGGCAAGTGCTTAACCGCTAAGCCATCTCTCCAGCCCAATAAAATATTTTTTAAAAAGGTAACTGTTAAGCCGGGCGTGGTGGCGCACTCCTTTAATCCCATCACTCAGGAGGCAGAGGTAGGAGAATCGCCGTGAGTTTGAGGCCACCCTGAGACTACATAGTTAATTCCAGGTCAGCCTGGACTAGAGTGAAACCCGACCTCCAAAAACCAAGAACCAACAACAACAAAAAAAAAGATAAGCGTTTAAAGGGCAGTTGGTGGGCATAATATGTCCATTTAGCTATACAACAGTAGTTTTAGCCCTACCGCTTATGCTCTCCTTTGCCATAGGCGTTTGACTATGTTTTCAGTACCAGGCAGGCATTTCCTCCCTTGGAGAAGATCTCAAGTCCAAGCAGAAAAGGAAAGGTGGTGGGAGGGGGATATTTTTTTCCGAGGTAGGGTCTCACTCTAGCCTAGGGTGACCTGTAATTCTCTCTGTAGTCCCAGGCTGGCCTCAAACTCATGGCAATCCTCCTACCTCTGCCTCCTGAGTGCTGGGATTAAAGGAATGTGCCACCACGCCCATCTGGGAGGGGATTTTGATCATGATATATTGTTTATATTTATGGAAGTTGTCAATACAATTTTTTTAAAAAGGAAATGTGGGCTGGAGAGATGGCTTAGCGGTTAAGGTGCTTGCCTGTGAAGCCTAAGGACCCTGATTCCATTCCCCAGAACCCACTTTCTCTCTTTCTCTCTCAAATCAAAATAAATAAATAAATATTTAAAATATTTTATTTTTATTTATTTATTTGACAGAGAAAGAGGGAGAGGGAGAGAGGCAGACAGAGAGAGAGAGAGAGAGAGAGAGAGAGAGATGGGTGTGCCAGGGCCTCCAGCCACTGCAAATGAACTCCAGACACATGTGCCCCTTTGTGCATCTGGCTAACGTGGGTCGTGGGGAATGAAACCTGGGTCCTTTTGCTTTGCAGGCAAACACCTTAACCGCTAAGCCATCCCTCCAGCCTCAAAATAAAATATTTTTAAAATAAAATTAAAATTAAATAAAGGGAAATGTGCAGGGCATGGTGGCACACACCTTTAATCCCAGCACTCGGGAGGCAGAGGTAGAAGGATTTCCATGAGTTCAAGGCCACCCTGAGATGACATAGTGAATTCCAGGTCAGCCTGGGCTAGAGAGACCTACCTTGAAAAACAAACAAACAAACAAAACAAAAAAAAAAACAAAAAAAAAATGTTTTAATTACCTGGAAATTTCAACTGGGTTCCTTGTTGGTCTCCCTGCCTCCTGGGCTCTTGCTAACTGGCTGTGGTGCCCTGGGTGCGGCCAGAGCGCCCTCTGCTGGGGCATCATGGACACAGTTTGCACTCCAACGCAGCGGAGGCTGGAGGCCCCCCTCAATGCCTCCTCGTGAGCAGAACCCACCCTTCTGCACCTCTTCTAGGGATCACTTTTCTATCTTGTCTCAGACCCCAGCCTCACATCCATTTTTCGGGTCTCCACCAGCAAGTTTTCCTGGACTTTGAGTTTCTACACCACCACTCTGCCTTCATCCTGGCCACACACCTGACAGCTCACCCAACCACTCATCTCTTGTCCCGCTCAACTCCATTGCCCTGATCCTGGCATCCTCCACCCATGCTGACCTGGACCCAGGCCAAGCACTCCCCACTCCAACCTCCTTTCTCCCTGCTACCCCAACAATTGTACTAAAATAAGCCAGACTGGGCTGGAGAGATGGCTTAGCGGTTAAGGTGTTTGCCTGCAAAGCCTAAGGATCCCGGTTCGATTCTCCAGGTCCCACGTGAGCCAGATGCACAAGGGGGCGCATGCGTCTGGAGTTCGTTTGCAGTGGCTGGAGGCCCTGGTGCACCCATTCTCACTCTCCCTCTCTCTCTCTCCCTCTTTCTGTCTCTAAATAAATAAATAAAAATAAAAAATCTTAAAAAATAAATAAATGAATAAATAAATAAATATAATAATAAAATAAGCCAGACTATGCTACTCTCAAAGGCCTCCCTCCTAGGTCCCTAGTACACAAGTTCAGGTATCTCGTGACCCCTCACCTCTGGCTCATCCTTACCTCCTCCCTTTCTTTGCTCCAGCCCTGAGTTTGTCACCCGTCCTGCTTTTACATGGGAGCTACACCCCAGTCTTAGGTAACCCCTGCTATCTGCGAAGATGGGGGCTACCACAGATAGTGAAAATGATGTTGGCAGAGCCTTGTCTGCTCGAGGGTCCCTCCTGGGTGGCCTGTGATATCATAGTGCCCCCCCCACCCCTGCCACCCCCAGAACAGCTACATCCCTAGGGAATTGTGTGGTTTCCTGGTCTTTGTATAAAAGTAAAAGCCCCATGAAAAGAAACATCCATTGTCTCCCAGTTCTGGAAGGCATAAAGCCCAAATCCGAGCCTGGCGGAGTTGACTCTTGGAGGCTCTATGAAGGCAGCTGTCCCAGGCCCGTCTCCTTGCTTCGGTGGCTGCAGCAATCCTTGGTGTTCCTTGGCAGGTGCATGCGCCTATCCAGTCCGTCTCTTGGAGAGAGACAGAGAGAGGGAGGAGAGGAAGACAGATAGAGATGGGCATGCCAGCAGCCTCTCAGCTGCTGAGAACGAAATCCAGATGCGTGCGCCCCCTTGTGGTCAAGTGCGGCATTGCGCCCTTGCATCACTTTGCATCTGGCTAAACGTAGGATCTGGAGATTACAACCACTGGAGATTGGAACCAGTGTTGAAGTAGGGTCTCACTCTAGCCCAGGCTGACCTGGAATTCACTCTGTAGTCTCAGGGTGGCCTTGAACTCACAGCGATCCTCCTACCTCTGCCTCCCAAGTGCTGGGATTAAAGGTGTGCGCCACCACGCCCAGCTTTATTTTATTTTATTTTTTTGTTTTATGAGGTAGGGTCTCACTCTGGCCCAGGATGACCTGGAATTAACTCATGGGTACTTTTTAAAAACTTCTATTTACCTGAGCTAGAGTGAGAACCTACCTTGAAATACAAAAAACAAAAAACAAACAAACAAAAAAAAACCACAAAGCCGGGCATGGTGGCACACGCCTTTAATCCCAGCACTTGGGAGGCAGAGGTAGGAGGATCACTATGAGTTCGAGGCCACCCTGAGACTACGTAGTGAGTTCCAGGTCAGCCTGAGCTATAGAGTGAGACCCTACTTCAAAAAACAAAAAACAACAACAACAACAAAAACCACACAAAAACCTCTGTCTTTCATAGAGCTTAGGCTGGCTTTGAAGTCACTATGTAGCTGAGGCTGGCCTTGAACCCAAGGCCTCCCCAGTACACAAGTATAACATGTAATCAGCATTTCCATCTCCTCCATTGTTAATTTTACCTACGATATCTTTCCCTTGTGGGGCATGTACTGAGCCATGACCAAAGGCTTACTGGTTTGGGGGCCCCCAAGGCTACCATTGTGACCTCCCAGGGGCCCTGGACCACCCAAGTAAGGAATAGCTGTTTAGAAAGCAAGTTACAGCCGTGTACCTTTGGATGTATGCCCCTGGGCGCCATGGCTTCTTAGACGCCACCCTGTGTCCTTGGCACTCGGGGAGTTCTCGAAGTAGGTTCCTCTTTGCCTGCTCTCCAGAAGGGAGGACTGTGGTGGGCCTAGGTGGTGATACATTTGCTTTCTCGGGGGTTTCTGACTTCAACCCAGCTATGACAAAATCAGCTCTCTTCTGGCTCCCCCGACCAACTTTTTTTTTTTTTTTTGCTTGTGTGTGTGTGTAATGTGCTGTGTGGGTGTGGGTGTATGCACGTGTATGTGCCCATGTGCTCACCTGAGGCAGTGTGTACTTGCCTGTGGTGGCTGGAGCGGAACATTGGGTGTCCCATTCCTCGGCTCTTCAGTCTGTTCTTATTTGAGCCAAGTCTCTTGCTGATCCTGGAACTTGCCATTCCTTCCCACAAACTCCAGTGATTCTCCAGTCTCTGCCCCCTCATGGGACTGGGGTTGGAGCTCTTAGGCTTCCATAAGAAGTGCTTTTAGCCACTGAGCAATCTCTCCAGTCTTCCAGTAACAACTTTTTTTTGTTGTTGTTGTTTACATAGAGTCTCACGGTGTAGCCCAGGCTGGCCTTGGTGTAAGGAAAGTGTAGAAGAAGAAAAGAAAGAACCCCGGACTTAATCTCTACAGATTGTTTATTGGGAGGTAGCGAGGGGCAGCAGCCTTCCCGCAGGAAGAAGGCTGGAGTACGGAGTCAGGCTGGGTTCAAACTTATAAGGAGGATGCTAAGGCAAACAGACTGAATTAGCTTCAGGTCCAGGGGAAGTAGATATAAGGCATCAAAGTTATTTGCTTGGAATAGGCTCTTTAGCAGAGTGGACCAGGGAGGACTGGATGTCTCCATTCTTTACGGCCTTCTCATCTTAAGGTTAGTTATTAACTCTTTAGTTCCCTCCAGTTTTTAGGGAATTAACCCTTCACTTGGATTTGCAGCAATCCCAGCTTCCCAGGTGCTGAGCCTCCACACCCTGCTGGCTCCTCCTTTAACCCAAAAAGAATGAAGGTGGGGAGGCAAGATTTAAGCATTTGGGGTGAAAACAAAACATTTTCTCAGGGGCTGGAGAGATGGCTTAGTAGTTAAGGTGCTTGCCTGTGAAGCCTTAAGGGCCCAGGTTCAATTCCCCAGAACCCACATGAGCCAGATGCACATGGTGGCACATGCATCTGCAATTCATTTGCAGTGGCTAGAGGACCTGGCATGTGCCCATTCTCCCTGCCCCCACTCTCTCTCATAAGTAAAAAAAAAAAAATGGGGCTGGAGGAATGGCTTAGCGGTTAAGGCATTTGCCTACAAAGCCAAAGCCAAAGGACCCACGTTAGCCAGATGCACAAGGTGGCGAATGCATCTGGAGTTCCTTTGCAGTGGCTGGAGGCCCTGGCCTACCTATTCTCTCTCTTTCTGTCAAATAAATGAAAATAAAATATTTTTTAAAATAAAAAATATTTTTCAAAAAGTTTTCTCAGTATGGAGAAAGACTTTTTTTTTTTTTGAGGTAGGGTCTCACTCTAGCCCAGACTGACCTGGAATTCACTATGTATTCTCAGGATGGCCTTGAGCTCACAGTGATCCTCCTACCTCTGCCTCCAGAGTGCTGGGATTAAAGGCATGTGTCACCACTACGACCGGCTTTGGGACACTTTCACACCTTTCTTTGTCACAGGGACAGCAGCCTGTGAAGAGCAAATCACTGGGCCTGAAGCTGAGGAATGCCTCCAGAGGAAAGGGTCACCAGTGGGTCGCAGCCAACACTTGCTCAGAACAGCCAGAGGACAGCACCCTTCAGAGCACAGCACCCTGCTCTGCCCACTCCAAACGAGTGTCTCAAGGGGAAGACAGGGTCACTAATTTCTCCAGGAACAGACAGGGGTTGGATTCTGGCTGCTAACCACAGCTTTGCCTGGGGGGATTTTCTCTCCTATGACTCGTATCATTTCCTCTTCAGAGTGGATTATTAACCCTGCTTTGGACCCACAGCAACTGTGGCTGGTTGAGACTGGAACTTCAGAGGCCATTTCCTACGGGGCAGGACCGCTCAGCTTGCCGGACAGGGGGCTTGAACCCCACTTCTCCTGCCAGGGTCCCTAGGAAGACGCCCTGGTCTTGATGCAGCCTCTGTTTAGGCTTCCACACCCTGCCTGGGTGCAGACTGGAGCTCTGGAGTGGAGTAGGCTGATGGCTGGGGGCAGGGAGCCAGTTTGCTCTTGGGAGCCATAAAAGGGTGGAGGGTAGTATAGTTTACCCACCCAGAATGACACCTACTCTAGGGCGCATAATAGCATTGGTGAGAGGGCCAGTAGCCAAGACCCCTAGCTCCACCCAGATACTCAGCCCTTAGATCTGAGGCAGGTCTTAATCCACCAGCCCCCAGTTGAACTAGAACTCAGACCATCCCTGCTTTATACTGGTGCCACCTCATAGTACAGCTACCTGGAAAAAGAAAAGACACTTGACCTAAAGCTTTGCCCAGTCTCAGGGCCTATGGGTGGAGTGGGGGCGGGGGACAATGGGCCTAAGAACCAGAACCAAGGAGCAGGAACCTTTGCTGAGGTAGGGAGCGGAACCGCTGAGCTGAGCTGTGGGAGCAGGAGTCTCTCACTCCGAAGGCCACAGACTCTGTCCCGGTCCTCAGAAGAACTCCAACCTTGGTTGGAGTCCCAGCCCACCTGGGACTGTGTTAAGGTCAAGCCTCATTGGAATTCCCAGAACTGCCACCACCAGGGAGGTGGTGCCACAGGTGTTCAGACATTAGGGCTGGCAGTCACCCCACTTTCTCCATCCTGGGTGTGTAGGGAGGGGAAGCACCCTCCCCCCCCTCCATCCCATCCCATCCCATCCCATCCCATCCCATCCCATCCCATCCCATCCCATCCAATACCCCTAACCCAGCCATTTGCTTAAGAGTCCTGCTTTTTTGTTGTTTTTGATTTGTTTTTTCGAGGGAGGGTCTCACTCTGGCCCAGGCATTCACTATGGAGTCTCAGGCTGGCCTCGAACTCACGGTGATCCTCCTAGCTACCTCTGCTGGAATTAAAGGCGTGCGTCACCATGTCCAGCTTGAGTCCTGCTTTTTTTTTTTTTTTTTTTATTGGCGGTCATCCTGAGCCGGCGGGGGCCGCCTTACGCTTCGGGGTGCTGCTTGAGCGTGAGCGAGGATCCGCTGCTGACCATGACGGCGGGGTAGAGCGGCTCGAGGAAGGAGGCGAGGAAGCGGTAGAGCAGGCTCAGGCCGCCCGCCACGCCGTAGAAGGACAGGCACCCGGTGGCCAGGTCGAGCGCCACCCCGAGCGTGCGGTGGTAGGCGCCGTGCAGCACGGTCTGCGTGTTGTTGTGCCACACCGAGAACCTGATCGAGTCCCACCCAGGCACCACGAGTAGGGGTTGCGACCCAGCAGGTAGACGATGTTGCGGCGCGGCCGGGCCGCCCGGCGGGGGCTGCGGCGGTAGGTGACACCCAGGCACATCCACGAGTTGGACACCTCGGCCTCCCAGTAGTGGCGACCTTGCGACAGGCCCGGGGTTGCACAGTACCTGGGGCCACTGCTTGAAGCCCGGTGAAGGGTTGCTGCTGCTGTTGCTGCTCGGGGAGGATCGAGGAGGATGCCCAGGTTCAGCACCGAGTGAGTCTCCTTGAACAAGAACAGCCTCGCTGGCGGTGGAGGCGTCGAAGCTCAGGTTGCAGTAATCTAAGGGGGGCAACAAGGGCAAGGGGTGGTGGTGGGGGACAGGGTCGTCATCCCCCAAAGCCCAGGGCTGGGGCCTCTGTAGGAAGAGGGGTGCTAAGGTGCATAGCATTTGTATAGTAGTTGTTTTTAAAATTATTATTATTATTGGAAGGGGTTGTTTTTAAGGTTAAAGTCTCACTGTAGCCCTGGCTTGACCTGGAACTCTGTAGCTCCAGATTGGTCTTGAACTCACAATGATCTTTTACCTCAGCCTCCGCCCAGTGCTAGGATTAAAGGTGAGTGCCACCACACCCAGCTTTAATTTAATTTAATTTTATTTTATTTATTTATTTTTTTCGAAGTTAGGGTCTCACTTTAGCCCAGGCTGACCAGGATCTCACTCTGTAACTTCAGGCTGTCCTTGAACTCACGCATCCTCCTACCTCTGCCTCCCTGAGTGATGGGATTATAGACATGCAACATCATGCCTAGCTATTTTTTGTTTGTTTGTTTTTCGAGATAGGGTCTCACTCTAGCCCAGGCTGATCTGGAATTTACGATGGGTGAATTCTCAGGGTGGCCTTGAACTCACAGGGATTCTCCTACCTCTTTATTTTATATTTTTGAGGCTGAGACTGTCTGGGGTGGTTTGAATATAAAATGTCCCCAAAGCCCGGCATGGTGGTGCACGCCTTTAATCCCAGCACTCAGGAGGCAGAGGTAGGAGGATCGCCGGGAGTTCGAGGCCACCTTGAGATGACATAGTGAATTCCAGGTCAGCATGAGCTCAAGTGAGACCCTACCTTGAAAAACCAAAATAAATAAATGAATAAATAAATAAATATTTAAAAATATATGTTTATATAATAAATAAATAAATAAATAAATAAATGGCCCCATAGACTCAATAAACTTAGTCCCCAGTTGGTGGCCCTGTTTTGGGAAATGGAACCTTTAAAAGGTGGATCACATTATGCTAGAAATGTAGTCTCAGAGTAGCTCAAACTCACCACGATCCTGCTACTTCTCTGCCTTCCAAGTGCTGGGATTGTTTTGTGACCAGCACGCATGGAACTTTTTTTTTTTTTTTTTTTGGTTTTTCAAGGTAGGGTTCACATTATCTCCAGGCTGACCTGGAATTAACTATGTATTCTCAGGGTGGCCTTCGAACTCTCGGCAATCCTCCTATCTCTGCCTCCCAAGTACTGGGATTAAAGGCGTGTGCCACCACGCCCGGCCCACATTATGCTTTTAATTTCAGTACTCGGGGTCAGAGGTAGGAGGATCAGTGAGCTCAAGGCCATCCTGGAACTACAGAGTTCCAGGTCAGCCTGGGTTCCAGCAGGAAAGCCTACCTTGAAAAACCAAAAATAAATAAAAGGTGGGGCCTTGCTGGAGGGATTGTGTCACTGGGGGGCAGCCTTGAGGTGTTACAGCTTAGCCTGCTTGTTCTTTCTACTTCCTCCATGCAGATGTGACGCCTATCTACTGCTGTGATAAATTTCCCCTCAGAACTATAAACTGAGGGGCTGGAGAGATGGCTTAGTGGTTAAGGCACTTGTCTGCAAAGCCAAAGGACCCAGGTTCACTTCCCCAGTACCCACATAAAGCCAGATACACAAGTTCACCCATGTGTCTGGAGTTCATTTGCAGTGACTGGAAGCCTTGGCGGGCCATTCTCAATCTATCTTAAATAAATAAAATATTTTTTACAAACTTGTAAGCTTAGCTGGGAGTGGTGGTGCATGCCTTTAGTCCCAGCACTTGGGAGGCAGAGGTAGGAGGGTCACTGTGAGTTCGAGGCCACCCTGAGATTACATATGGGATGGCCTTGAGCTCACAGTGATCCTCCTACCTCTGCCTCCAGAGTGCTGGGATTAAAGGCATGTGTCACCACTACGACCGGCTTTGGGACACTTTCACACCTTTCTTTGTCACAGGGACAGCAGCCTGTGAAGAGCAAATCACTGGGCCTGAAGCTGAGGAATGCCTCCAGAGGAAAGGGTCACCAGTGGGTCGCAGCCAACACTTGCTCAGAACAGCCAGAGGACAGCACCCTTCAGAGCACAGCACCCTGCTCTGCCCACTCCAAACGAGTGTCTCAAGGGGAAGACAGGGTCACTAATTTCTCCAGGAACAGACAGGGGTTGGATTCTGGCTGCTAACCACAGCTTTGCCTGGGGGGATTTTCTCTCCTATGACTCATCATTTCCTCTTCAGAGTGGATTATTAACCCTGCTTTGGACCCACAGCAACTGTGGCTGGTTGAGACTGGAACTTCAGAGGCCATTTCCTACGGGGCAGGACCGCTCAGCTTGCCGGACAGGGCTTGAACCCCACTTCTCCTGCCAGGGTCCCTAGGAAGACGCCTGGTCTTGATGCAGCCTCTGTTTAGGCTTCCACACCCTGCCTGGGTGCAGACTGGAGCTCTGGAGTGGAATAGGCTGATGGCTGGGGGCAGGGAGCCAGTTTGCTCTTGGGAGCCATAAAAGGGTGGAGGGTGGTATAGTTTACCCACCCAGAATGACACCTACTCTAGGGCGCATAATAGCATTGGTGAGAGGGCCAGTAGCCAAGACCCCTAGCTCCACCCAGATACTCAGCCCTTAGATCTGAGGCAGGTCTTAATCTACCAGCCCCCAGTTGAACTAGAACTCAGACCATCCCTGCTTTATACTGGTGCCACCTCATAGTACAGCTACCTGGAAAAAGAAAAGACACTTGACCTAAAGCTTTGCCCAGTCTCAGGGCCTATGGGTGGAGTGGGGGCGGGGGACAATGGGCCTAAGAACCAGAACCAAGGAGCAGGAACCTTTGCTGAGGTAGGGAGCGGAACCGCTGAGCTGAGCTGTGGGAGCAGGAGTCTCTCACTCCGAAGGCCACAGACTCTGTCCCGGTCCTCAGAAGAACTCCAACCTTGGTTGGAGTCCCAGCCCACCTGGGACTGTGTTAAGGTCAAGCCTCATTGGAATTCCCAGAACTGCCACCACCAGGGAGGTGGTGCCACAGGTGTTCAGACATTAGGGCTGGCAGTCACCCCACTTTCTCCATCCTGGGTGTGTAGGGAGGGGAAGCACCCTCCCCTACCCCCCCCCTCCATCCCATCCCATCCCATCCCATCCCATCCCATCCCATCCCATCCCATCCCATCCAATACCCCTAACCCAGCCATTTGCTTAAGAGTCCTGCTTTTTTGTTGTTTTTGATTTGTTTTTTCGAGGGAGGGTCTCACTCTGGCCCAGGCATTCACTATGGAGTCTCAGGCTGGCCTCGAACTCACGGTGATCCTCCTAGCTACCTCTGCTGGAATTAAAGGCGTGCGTCACCATGTCCATCTTGAGTCCTGCTTTTTTTTTAAATTTTTTTTATTGGCGGTCATCCCGAGCCGGCGGGGGCCGCCTTACGCTTCGGGGTGCTGCTTGAGCGTGAGCGAGGATCCGCTGCTGACCATGACGGCGGGGTAGAGCGGCTCGAGGAAGGAGGCGAGGAAGCGGTAGAGCAGGCTCAGGCCGCCCGCCACGCCGTAGAAGGACAGGCACCCGGTGGCCAGGTCGAGCGCCACCCCGAGCGTGCGGTGGTAGGCGCCGTGCAGCACGGTCTGCGTGTTGTTGTGCCACACCGAGAACCTGATCGAGTCCCACTCCAGGCACCACGAGTAGGGGTTGCGACCCAGCAGGTAGACGATGTTGCGGCGCGGCCGGCTGCCCGGCGGGGGGCTGCGGCGGTAGGTGACACCCAGGCACATCCACGAGTTGGACACCTCGGCCTCCCAGTAGTGGCGACCTTGCGACAGGCCCGGGTTGCACAGTACCTGGGGCCACTGCTTGAAGCCCGGTGAAGGGTTGCTGCTGCTGTTGCTGCTCGGGGAGGGATCGAGGAGGATGCCCAGGTTCAGCACCGAGTGAGTCTCCTTGAACAAGAACAGCTCCTCGCTGGCGGTGGAGGCGTCGAAGCTCAGGTTGCAGTAATCTAAGGGGGGCAACAAGGGCAAGGGGTGGTGGTGGGGGACAGGGTCGTCATCCCCCAAAGCCCAGGGCTGGGGCCTCTGTAGGAAGAGGGGTGCTAAGGTGCATAGCATTTGTATAGTAGTTGTTTTTTAAAATTATTATTATTATTGGAAGGGGGTTGTTTTTAAGGTTAAAGTCTCACTGTAGCCCTGGCTTGACCTGGAACTCTGTAGCTCCAGATTGGTTTTGAACTCACAATGATCTTTTTACCTCAGCCTCCCCACCCCCCACATGCTAGGATTAAAGGTGAGTGCCACCACACCCAGCTTTAATTTAATTTAATTAATTTATTTTTTTCGAAGTTAGGGTCTCACTTTAGCCCAGGCTGACCAGGATCTCACTCTGTAACTTCAGGCTGTCCTTGAACTCACGCATCCTCCTACCTCTGCCTCCCTGAGTGATGGGATTATAGACATGCAACATCATGCCTAGCTATTTTTTGTTTGTTTGTTTTTCGAGATAGGGTCTCACTCTAGCCCAGGCTGATCTGGAATTTATGATGGGTGAATTCTCAGGGTGGCCTTGAACTCACAGCAATTCTCCTACCTCTTTTATTTTATATTTTTGAGGCTGAGGCTGTCTGTGGTGGTTTGAATATAAAATGTCCCCAAAGCCCTGCATGGTGGTGCATGCCTTTAATTCCAGCACTCAGGAGACAGAGGTAGGAGGATCGCCGGGAGTTCAAGGCCACCTTGAGATGACATAGTGAATTCCAGGTCAGCATGAGCTCAAGTGAGACCCTACCTTGAAAAACCAAAATAAATAAATGAATAAATAAATAAATATTAAAAAATATAAATAATAAATAAATAAATAAATAAATAAATAAATAAAATGGCCCCATAGACTCACGCTTAAGTACTTAGTCCCCAGTTGGTGGCCCTGTTTTGGGAAGGTTGTGGAACCTTTAAAAGGTGGATCACATTATGCTAGACTATGTAGTCTCAGAGTAGCTTCAAACTCACCACGATCCTGCTACTTCTCTGCCTTCCAAGTGCTGGGATTAAAGGCGTGTGTACCACATTATGCTTTTTTTTTTTTTTTTTTTTTTGGTTTTTAGGGTCTCACTCTGGCCCAGGCTGACCTGGAATTAACTATGTATTTCAGGTACTCGGGGGCAGCAATCCTCCTATCTCTGCCTCCCAGTACTGGGATTCAGCCACCACGCCCGGCCCACATTATGCTTTTAATTTCAGTCTGGGTCAGAGGTACAGAGGATCAGTGTTCAAGGCCATCCTGGAACTACAGAGTTCCAGGTCAGCCTGGGTTCCAGCAGGAAAACCAAAAACCAAAAATAAATAAAAGGTGGGGCCTTGCTGGAGGGATTGTGTCACTGGGGGCCAGCCTTGAGGTGTTACAGCTTAGCCTGCTTGTTCTTTCTACTTCCTCCATGCAGATGTGACGCCTATCTACTGCTGTGATAAATTTCCCCTCAGAACTATAAACTGAGGGGCTGGAGAGATGGCTTAGTGGTTAAGGCACTTGTCTGCAAAGCCAAAGGACCCAGGTTCACTTCCCCAGTACCCACATAAAGCCAGATACACAAGTTCACCCATGTGTCTGGAGTTCATTTGCAGTGACTGGAAGCCTTGGCGGGCCATTCTCAATCTATCTTAAATAAATAAAATATTTTTTTACAAACTTGTAAGCTTAGCTGGGAGTGGTGGTGCATGCCTTTAGTCCCAGCACTTGGGAGGCAGAGGTAGGAGGGTCACTGTGAGTTCGAGGCCATCCTGAGATTACATATGTCTCCAGGTCAGTTTGAATTAGAGTGAAACCCGACCTCGAAAAACAAAAGCAAAAACAAACAAACAAAAAAAAATCTATAAACGGAAGTTAACCCTTTACCCTAAACTGCTTCTGGTTGAGTATTCTTTTTTTTTTTTTTTTTTTTTTTTTTTTTTTTTTTTTGAGGTAGGGTCTCACTCTAGCCCAGGCTGACCTGGAATTCACTCTGTAGTCTCAGAGTAGGCAATCCTCCTAACTCTGCCTCCTGAGTGCTGGGATTAAAGGTGTGCACTACCACACCCAGCCTGGTTGGGTATTTTTTTATTTTTATTTTTACTTTTCCAGATAGGGTCTCACTCTGGCTCAGGCTGACCTGGAATTCACTATGTAGTCTCAGGGTGGCCTTGAACTGATGGTGATCCTCCTACCTCTGCCTCCTGAGTGCTGGGATTAAAGGCATGTGCCACCATGCCCGGCTGGGTATTGGGTATTCTATCCCAGCAATGAAAAAAATAACCAATACAGGGTCTCACTCTGTAGCCCAGGCTAGTCTGAAACTCACTAGGTAGCCCAGGCTGGACTTGAACTTTAAGGCAATCTTTCTCCTAACTGCTGGGATTACAGATATGAGCCACCACCCCTGATTTACCTATTCCTATAAGTCCCTCAACTATGACTGGAATAGCACAGTCTAAAAGAAGTTTTTTTTTTTAAATTTATTTATTTGTGTCCATTTTTTTTAATTGACAGCTTCTTTAATTGTAGACAATATCCCATGGAACTTCCTCCCCCCACTTTCCCCTTGGAAACTCCACTTTCATCATATCCCCTCCCCCTCTCAATCAGTCTCTCTTTTCAGTTTGATGTCATGATCTTTTCCTCCTATTATGATGGTCTTGTGTAAATAGTGTCAGTTTTTTTTTGTTTGTTTTGTTTTTACAAGATAGGGTCTCACTCTAGCTCAGGCTGACCTGGAATTCACTATGTAGTCTCAGGGTGGCCTTGAACTCACAGTGATCCTCCTACCTCTGCCTGTCAAGTGCTGGGATTAAAGGTGTGCGCCACCACGCCTGGATTTTTTTTTTTTTTTTTTTGGAGAGAGACAGAGAGAGAGGGAGGAGAGAAAGACAGATGGAGATAGGCTTGCCAGCAGCCTCTCAGCTGCTGTGAATGAAATCCAGATGCGTGTGGCCCCCTTGTGGTCAAGTGTGGCATTGCGCCCTTGCTTCACTTTGCATCTGAATAAATGTGGGACCTGGAGATTGGAACCAGTGTTCTTAGGCTTAGGAGGCAGGCGCCTTAATCCCTAAGCCATCTCTCCAGCCTTTTTTTTTTTTTTTTTTTTTTTTTTTTTTTTAAGAAGAATGAATTCTTATCCCTGTCCAACATTCTACCTTGCTGGAGAGTCTGGGACAAAGAGCTGGAGATTGGAACCCGTGTTCTTAGGCTTAGGAGGCAGGCTCTTCCAACATCTCTCCAGCCCCCTAACATAATCTTTCTCTTTATTGGTTCACAACAAGGCTGAGAGCTACTGAGGGAGAGTGAGAGGTTCCTGGAGGTGATGACCCAGAGAGCAACTGTGAAGACAATACAACCTTGCCCCTCCCAATCTGAGAAGCTGCTGGGATTTGGCCCTAGAGCCCAGCCTGGGAGAGGGCCCATAGGGACCTCAAATGAATGGTGAGCTTGTGTCTGAGGAAGAAATGGTCAGAGCCCACCCAAAGCGACTTGGCTAAGCCTCAGGAAGTTGACAGGCACCTAGCTGAAGGTGGAAGTCGCACACAAGGTTCAGAGAGCCACAGAGGAGTCACTTCTAGGGTAGGGACAGGATCTCTTCCCCTTTCTAGCAGGACTTGAGGCCTGGGCTAAATCCTTCTGAGGTCCCCAGGCTGGAGTAAAAGTCAGACAAGAGACAGTAGGCATTGTCTTAGAGGCCTGAATGCGGGCGGAGCTGAAGAAGTGGTGGCAGCAGGGCTCCCCCTTACCACAACCCCGGCTGGTCGCTTAGTTTGAGAACTCACACTGGAGGAGTGTCTTCCTGTCCACAACTGGAGGCAGCACCTCGTAGGAATTCATTTTGATGCCTAGGAGAGATGGGGGGGGGGTTTGCTAAGTATTCTCTCACAGCCTAGCATCTTTGTGGAGAGAGGGGTGCGCATCCTAGAGGCTACGTCACCTGGGGGAGTGCACACAGGCAGACTGGGCTCCACAACCACTGCCCTGGGGGGCTCCTCCCCCCCCCACAGGATGCAGACGCCAGACTTCTAGAGACTGACCCTTCAGGAGCAGCTGGTTGACGAAGCTGAGACCTATATCCATCAGTCGGTTGCGGAGCTGGGCCAGGGTCTCTGGCAGCTGGAGGAAACTTTGTGTCTCCTCACAGTTGGTACCCATCAAAGGTTCCATGGAGGCTGGGAATTGCTTCAGTCTAGGGAACTCCTGCCATATGGGGGGCACAGGAAAAGGGAGAAAGGGGAGGTAGCAGCAACATTAACCAGGGCCAGGCAATTGCCAGGGGCTCCTAATTAGGCTGGAACCCAGTGATTCCCCAAAACCATGAGCAAGTGGAGGAGCTTTTCACTCTCATATTTCGACATCTCCCTTCCCTCCTCTTAGTTGTTTGGCTGTCTTAGGTCAGGGCTTTACCAAAGGCTCAGTTACTACAGAAAACAATGAGAGGATTTCAGTCACACCTTTAATCGCTTAGCAAAAATCATTGCCAAGTTCTTCCTGTTGTGCATTGGGGACAAAGTAATAATCCTTTAAATATAACTTAGGTATGATGGCAATTTAAGAAAGGGGGTCTAGTGAGAAGGTTGCAGAGATGGCTCAGCAGTGCTTGCTTGGAAAGCCTGAAGGCCTGGGATCAATTCCCCAGTACCCACAAAGCAGCACATGCATCTGGAGTTCATGTGCAGTGGCATTAGCCCTGGTGTGCCCATTCTCATTCTCTCTCTCTCTATCTCCTTGCAAATAAATAAATTAAATTAAAAAGAGAGAGAGAGAAGCTGGTCGTGGTGGCGCACACCTTTAATCCCAGCACTCGGGAGGCAGAGGGAGGAGGATTGCCATGAGTTGGAAGCCACCCTGAGACAACATAGTGAATTCCAGGTCAGCTTGAGCTAAAGTAAAACCCTACCTCGAAAAACCAAAGAAAAGAGAGAGAGAGAGAAAAGAGAGAGAGGGAGTTTCTGTTAGGAGGTCACCAGCACAGGTTTTGGTGCCTGTATATACAAAAGGTTGCTGCCACCTTCTGGTCAGTTACCCAGCCTGGTACCTCCCCATTGTGACCCTCAACCCCTATCCCCACCTTGCAGTCACCAGACCAGGGTTGGGGAGGGAGAAAGATATGAGTATATAGATGGGGCTGGTCTCAC
Source organism: Orientallactaga sibirica (assembly GCA_036365145.1). Lineage (NCBI taxonomy): Eukaryota > Metazoa > Chordata > Mammalia > Rodentia > Dipodidae > Orientallactaga > Orientallactaga sibirica. The sequence goes on from JAEOAD010000013.1 coordinate 8,569,509, forward strand.
TTATGTGTCTGGTCTGAGGGAACCTGGAGAAATGGACCATGGCACCTGACCAGAATCTCAGGGTATATTTCATCTTTTTTTTTTTTTTTTTTTTTTTTTTCGAGGTAGGATCTCACTCTAGCCCAGGCTGACCTGGAATTCACTGGGATTAAAGGCGTGCACCACCAAGCCCAGCGTATATTTCACTTTTCCTGGGAATTGAAGGCAAGAAAGTGAGGGGGACTGAGAATCAGGAAGTGGAGGGTGTTCATATGAATTCAAGATATTGAACCGGGGCTCCCCTCAGGTAGGGAATGGGCGACGCTGCCTCACGCCCAGGCCACTTTCTTTCTCGAGGTATGGGTGTATGTCAGTGTGGGAGTGGGTGGCGGGAATACGGAGTACAGGGCGGTTTGGTCTTGCCTGTAGGAACTGCTCATCGCTGCGGTTGGTGAGCAGGCTGTGGAGCCAGACGCTGTCCCCCTCCAGCTTCAGGAGCCTGCTGTGGCTCTGCTGGATGGAGTTTCCCAGCTTCCCCAGGGCAGCTGCCTCCTCTTTCTCCACAAAATCCAACACCTTCTTCTGCAGCTGTTCGACCTCATGGATGATCTCGGAGAAGCAGGTGTTCACCTCATCTCGAATTGTTTGGATCAGTTTCTGAGGTGGATGTGGAAGGTGGCACCCCTGAACCCCGCTCCCATACCCCACTATTCTGACCCACAGCCAGCCTGGGCATCCTGTTTCTGTCTACCTGCCCTGCTTCCTGCCACCCCTTCCAGGTCCCAAGAGGTCCCTCTCATCCCGATGGAAGGTGCTGGGGCAGTCTGGACCTGGGGTGAGGGTAACCCAGTTTACCGAAAGAAAGGCCATTCGGCCCTGGTGCTTCTGGCTGTCCGAAGCGATAATCAACATCTGGTTCTCTACGTTGGCCTGCATCTTCCGGACTTCCACCTTGGAAGGTGGGATGATGGGGACAGGAAGGAGGAAGTGAGTGGTAGATTCAGAGAGGGGTCTCAGAGAAGCCACATCGCCAATAGCCTCCCTCCAATCTCAGAAGAGATCACACCCCCCCATCTTCATCAGCCCCGCTTCAGTGAGAATGTGAAAAATCAGAGCTGGAGGCTGGATGGGCCATGATCCTCCCCCTCTGCTCTTTCTCTCTCCTACAGAGATCCTGCCCTCCCCCCCCCACTCACAGGAACCAAGTTCTTTGCTCCTCACAATGATGACCAGGGCTTCAGGTCTCCGGAAGGGGCTAGGAAGGGATGTGTGGCTTGAGATAGGTAGGAGGTGGTGAGACCAGGTAGGGCACAGCATGGTATACAGCCACCTGAGTAGCCCAGGTCAATGCTGCCCAGCTGAGTCCTTCTCCATAGACCCACAGGCATTTGCATTGTTATCATACATCATAAAACAGGACTTTTTTTGTTTTTTTTTGTTTTGGTTTTTTTTTGAGAGAGAGAGAGGAAGACAGAGATGGGTGCGCCAGCAGCCTCTCAGCTGCTGTGAATGAAATCCAGATGCGTGCGCCCCCTGTGGTCAAGTGCGGCCTTGCGCCCTTGCGTCACTTTGCATCTGGCTAAACGTGGGACCTGGAGATTGGAACCGCTGGAGATTGGAACCAGCATTCTTAGGTTTAGGAGGCAGGTGCCTTAACCGCTAAGCCATCTCTCCAGGCCATAAAATTGGACTTTTGCAAGTGCCCATCCAGTAACTGTTGCTGGTCACATGTAGAAGTGCTTCCTTCTTGTGAGGAAGTCTTAAAGTGAAAGCATGTTGTTGATCTAAAGTGATGATCATCGGTCTGTACTGATACAAGCTCCCTGTCTTGCCACAGGCCAATGACCAGTGGCTATGTTAGAATAGTTGTTACAGGGCTGGAGAGATGGCTTAGCGGTTAAGGCACATGCCTGTGAAGCCTAAGGACCCAGGTTCGATTCTCCAGATCCCATGTAAGCCGGATGCACATGGTGGCACATGCATCTAGAGTACGTTTGCAGTGGCTAGAGGCCCTGGCATGCCCATTCTCTCTCTCTCTTCCCCTCTGTGTGTCTCTAATAAATAAATGAATAAAAATAAGTCTTTTTTTAAAAAAATAGCTGTTATATAATATTCCTGATGGATATCTAAAACATAAGGCTTTCACTATAAAAAGTGATACTAAAAGAATGATAATAAAATTTTAAAGTAGAAGAGGGGAGGGAGTTAGTTAACAACTTGATGTGTTTGCAATTTTTAAGTATTTTTAGAGGGGAGTTTCAAGGTAGGGTCTCACTGTAGCACAGGCTGACCTGGAATTCAGTATGTAGTCTCAGGGTGGTCTCGAACTCACAGCCATCCTCCTACCTTTGCTTCCCAGAGTGCTGGGATTAAAGGTGTGTGCCACCACAGCCAGCAAGACAGAGTCTTCATTGGATCTGGAGCCTCAGTGATCCTCCTGTCTCCAAGCCCTCAGCACTGGGGCACAGGCACATGTGACCATGCAGTCTTATGGTTTTTTTTTTTTTTTGAGGTAGTGTCCTTGCTCTAGGCCAGGCTAACCTGGAATTTACCATGTAGTCTCAGGTTTACCTCAAACTCATGATGATCCTCTTACCTCAGCCTCCTAAGTGCTGGGATTAATGGTGTGGGCCACCTCCCCACACTTTTTTTTTTTTTTAAAGAGAATAGCCGGGCATGGTGGCACACGCCTTTAATCCCAGCACTCGGGAGGCAGAGGTAGGAGGATTCCCATGAGTTCAAGGCCACCCTGAGCCTACTACATAGCTAATTCCAGGTCAGCCTGGACCAGTGAGACCCTACCTTGAAAAACCAAAAAAAAAAAAAAAAAATAATAATAATAATAAAAAATAAAGAAATAAATAAGAATTAAAAAAAGAGAATAAATTTTATTCTAAAAATAGAACTCAGGGGCTGGAGAGATAGCTTAGTGGTAAGGCATTTGCTTGCAAAGACAAAGGATCCCGGTTCGATTCTCCAGGACCTGCATAAGCCAGATGCACGAGGGGGTGTGTGTGTCTGGAGTTCATTCTCTCTCTCTCTCTCTGCCTCTTTCTCTCTCTCAAATAAATAAATAAAATATATTTTAAAAAAAGACTTAAGCCGGGCGTGGTAGCATACACCTTTAATCCCAGCACTCAGGAGTCAAAGGTAGGAGGATCGCTGTGAGTTCAAGGCCACCCTGAGACTACATAGTGAATTCCAGGTCAGCCTGAGCTAGAGCGAGACCCTACCCCAAAAGAAAGAAAGAAAGAAAGAAAGAAAGAAAGAAAGAAAGAAAGAAAGAAAGAAAGAAAGAAAGAAAGAAAGACAGACAGAAAGAAAGAAAGAAAGAAAGAAAGAAAGAAAGAAAGAAAGAAAGAAAGAAAGAAAGGGGGAGGAAAGAAAAGCAAAAAAGGGTAACAGGAGTTTGCTTTATTTTTTTTCCTAAAGATACAAAATTTTATGCAATATACTTTCAACACTCATTTATCTACATTTGAATTATTATTTTTATGGATTACCCAAGGACATTTAAAAGCCACAGAATGGCTTCTGCCTGATATTTAGATATGCATCTGTGCTGTTTTATTTTCTTTTTTTAAAATATATATTTAATTAATTAATTAATTAATTTGCAAGCAGAGAGAGAGAGATAGGAGAGAGGCAAACAGAGAGAGAATGGGCACGCCAGGGCCTCTAGCGACTGCAAATGAACTCCAGATGCATGTGCCCCTTGTGCATCTGGCTTATGTGGGTCCTGGAGAATCGAACTGGGATCTTTTGGCTTCGCAGGCAAACACCTTAACTGCTAAGCCATTTCTCCAGCCCTTTTATTTTCAATAAATACATTTTCAAGGAATGCTAGAAAAATTGAACATTTGTTTAAATAAACATAATTAGGAAGTTAGATGTTCAATTAGAAAATGTGTTCCAAAGTAATTGTTTTGCATTACTGTTCTCTTATAATTTTGCAGATTAAAATAAAAACAACAAAACCACATTGGGACTACTGGTATTTGAAGCTACAAATCAGAAAAGATAGAACTACATTATTTCTACTCCTTTTCCTTCCCACAACAGGAAACTTTCAAGGCAGATAACGACAGTACTTTACAAATAGCTTCTATTTTCAAAGTGCTAAAGGAATAAGCATTCAAAGCTGGTACTAAACCGGGCAGGGTGGTGCATGCCTTTAATCTCAGCACTCAGGAGGCCAGCCTGAGACTACATAGTGATTCCAGGTCAGCCTGAGCTACAGTGAGACCCTACCTTGAAAAAAAAAAAATTTTAAAAAAAGAAAGAAAAAATTTCTAGATATGGAAAATATCTCTGCATTTCTTAAAAAATATGGTGAACATAAAATTAAAATTGACAAGTGAATATGAAATAGAAGCAATGTTCAGTGGTGATAGTATGTTCACAGTAGCAAATAATCTAACTTCTAGTTCCTTTACTTACTAGTTTTTTTTTGGACAGAGAGAGACAGAGAGGGAGAATTGGCAGCCCAGGGCTTCAGCCAGTACAATTGAATTCCAGACACTTGGGCCACCTAGTGGGCATGTGCGACCTTGTGCTTGCCTCACCTTTGTGCATCGGGTTTACATGGGATCTGGAGATTTGAAAATGGGTCCTTAGGGTTTGCAGGCAAGTGCCTTAACAGCTAAGCCATCTAGTCTTTAAACTTTTTTTCTGATTTATTTATTAGAGACTGGGGGGAGGGAAGACAGAGAGAGAGAAAGAGAATGGATGCACTAGGGCCTCTTAGCCACTGGAAATGAACTCCAGACACATGTGCCACCATGAACATCTGGCTTATGTGGGACCTGGAGAATTGAACCTGGGTCTTTTGGCTTCACAGGCAAGCACCTTAACCACTAAGCCATCTCTCCAGGCCCCATAGTATACTGCAGTACAGAAGAAAAGTCAACTAACAATGATGGCTTAAAAGAAGCTATTGGGCCAGGTATGGTGGTGCACGCCTTTAATCCCAGCACTCAGGAGGCAGAGGTAGGAGGATCACCATGAGTTTGAGGCCACCCTGAGACTACATAGTGAATTCCAAGGTCAGCCTAGGCTAGAGTGAGACCCTACTTCAAAAAAAAAAAAAGAAGAAGAAGAAGCTATTGGTAAGCAGAAAGCTCTCCCAGCGCTCTGGGGGCCTCTAATGCAATGAAGCACAGGTATCATTTGAAATTTATTTGGAGGCAGTAGTTTCTGGGATGTACATTCTGTACTTTAAATCTTTCTTTCTTTCTTTCTTTCTTTCTTTCTTTCTTTTTTCTTTCTTTCTTTCTTTCTTTCTTTTTTGACAGAGAGAGAGAGAGAGAGAGAGAGAATGGGCGCACCAGGGCCTCCAGCCACTGCAAATGAACTCCAGATGCATGTACCACCTTGTGCATCTGGCTTATGTGGGTCTTGGGGAATCAAACCTGGGTTTTTGGCTTGGCAGGCAAATACCTTACCCACTAAGCCATCCTTCCAGCCCCTAAGAACTACTTTAAAACAGATAATATTGATACTTTATTAAATTGTGTTTCAGACCTGGTTTACTCCATTGTGTAAATTCTGTCGCATGATATTAGTAATTAGGATATATTGAGTTCTGAAAATTCTGGGTGCTGTGACAATGTGACAAGCTTTAATGTATACCCAGATAATGTCCTATTTTTCAGGGATGATGTCTTTAAAATACTGCAACTAGTTCCCTTTTTGGTTTGTTTGTTTTTTTTTTTTTTTTTTTCAGTGCTAAGGACCAAACCCAGGGCTTTGCACTTGCTAGGTAAGTGCTCATCCACCAAGCTAAATCCCCAACTCCAAATACTGCAACTATGTGACCAATCAGTGCTCCAGGAAAAAAGCAAGAAGGAGGGAGGGAGGGAGAACTTTTCTTAACTGGTCTTGCTTTGAACTTTAATCATTGTCCAAATTACCTGTTAGCTCCAAATATTCATTTAAACACTTAAACCAAGTCCTTTTTACCTTTAGTAATGATGAGGAAGTCTCATGGACTTATGTAGTATAATGCATTATTCACTTTATACATGGCTTGCTTATACTATTTAAGAAAATAATATTATTTTAAACATGCTGGGTGTGGTGGCACACGCCTTTAATCCCAGCACTTGGGCAGCAGAGGTAGGAGAATCGCCATGAGTTCAAGGCCACCCTGAGAACACATAGTGAATTCTAGGTCAGTCTGGACTAGAGTGAGACCCTACCTTGAAAAACAAAACAAAAAAAAAAAAAAAAAAAAAAAAAAGAAAGAAAGAATATTATTTTAAATATTTATTTATTTATTTATTTATTTATTTATTTATTTCACAGAGAAAGAGGGAGAGAGAGAATGGTCATGCCAGGGCCTCTAGCCACTGCAAACGAACTCCAGACACATGTGCCTCCTTGGGCATCTGGCTAACGTGAGACCTGGGGAATCAAATCTGGGTCCTTTGGCTTTGCAGGCAAATGCCTTAATTGCCAAGCCATTCCTCCAGACCAAGAATATTATTTAAAACAAATAAACAAGAAGTCTCTTTTTTCCTTCCTTCCTTCCTTCCTTCCTTCCTTCCTTCCTTCCTTTCTTTCTTTTTTCATTTTTTTTAATTTTATTTTTTGGTTTCTCAAGGTAGAGTTTCACTCTAATTTAGGCTGACCTGAAATTCACTATGTAGTCTCAGGGTGGCCTCAAACTCATGGTGATCCTCCTACCTCTGCCTCCCAAGTGCTGGGATTAAAGGCCTGCACCACCGTGCCCAGCCTTTTTTTTTTTAACTAAAAAAAATTTTTTTAAATTTATTTATTTGAGACACACAGAGAGAGGGAGAGAATGGGCGTGCCAGGGCCTCCAGCCACTGCAAATGAACTCCAGATGCATGTGCTACCACCTTGTGCATCTGGCTTACATGGGTTCTGGGGAATTGAACCTGGGTCCTTTGGCTTTGCAAACAAACATCTTAACCGCTAAGCCATCTCTCCAGCCCTGCATGTGTGTGTGTGTGTGTGTGTGTGTGTGTGTTTAAATTTATTTATTTATTTATTTATTTATTTATTTATTATTTATTTATTTATTTATTTATTTGAGAGAGAGGGAATGGGCCTCTAACGGCTGCAAACAAACTCCAGATGCATGTGCCATCTGGCTTATGTGAGTACTGGGGAATCGAACCTGGGTCCTTAGGCTTCGCAGGCAAGCTCCTTAACCACTTAAGCCATGTCTCCAGCCCTATCTGAATTTTTTGAAGCAGTGTCTCACAGTTTTGCCTATACTGCCCAGTTGTGACTATATATAGGTGTGTGCCATGAAGTCTGCCGTCAACCGCATAGTTTTTCTCCAGGGAAATGTGGCAGCCTCCTCCCGCCCGCATCCTCACCTCTTTGCGGGCTCGCTCCTCCTCCACGGGGGTCGTGTCGTGGTTCTTGTGCTCCTCCAGCTGGCAGGCTCCGCACACGCAGCTGCCTTCGGTGCGACAGTACAGCTGGCGGAGCTGGCGGTGCTTGCGGCACAGTCGCGCCTTGAGATCCCACACGGGCTCCAGCAGCTGGTGGTCCTGGAACAGCTGGTCCTCGAAGTGGCTGCGCAGGTGCTTCTCGCACAAGGAAGCCATGCACTGCAGGCACGACTTGACAGACCGGAGTTTCTGTGGGGCGCAGAAGTCACAGGGCACGTCCCTGGGCCCAGCCACGTTCCACGAGGACCCTGTGGTCTGGCTCTTGGCCTGGGTGAAACAGGCCACCATCTCCCCCAGGATGACATTCTTGCAGAGGCGGGGCCTGGAGGGGAAGCTCTCTCTGCACTGGGGACAGTAGTATGTCTCCTCTATGGCAGTCTGGTGGTCCCAGAAACTCTCAAGGCAGTCCATGCAGAAGTTGTGACCGCAGGCCGTGGTGACTGGGTCGCAGAACACCTCCAGGCAAATGGGACAGAGGACTTGGTCTTCCAACATGTGGAAATTGCCGTTACTATTCACCAGAAGCTGGCGTTGGGGAGATCTGGAGGGCTGGGCAGAGAGCTGTGGGCTTGGGGCTTGGTCCTGGTCTGGTCCTGAGAGACAGGCGAAGCTGGGATCAATCTAGGCTTTTGGGAAAGTGCTGTTCACACTGTGCTTCACTTGGAAGGAGCTGTCTGCCCACAGGATTCAGGGGCGTGTCATTAGCCAACTGCTATGGGGGAGGACACTGGGAATTGTGTTTTCCTTGTCCTTGTCCCAGTCGTGAGAGAATAAAGAGGCAGGACATGCACTTTAGAGATGGCTCGGTGCGTAAGAGTGCTTCTGTGCAAGCATGAGGGTCTGACTGGGCGGAGAGTGCCCAAGTTCAGCTCTTCAGTACAACTGTGTATGAACACACGTCTGTAACCTCAGTCCTATGGAGCAGAGACTGGACAATTGCTGGGCTTGCAAAAAAAAAAAAAAAAAAAAAAAAAAAAAAAAAAAAGGGCAGCCGGGCATGGTGGCGCATGCCTTTAATCCCAGCACTCGGGAGGCAGAGGTAGAAGGATCACCATGAGTTCGAGGCCACCCTGAGACTACAGAGTGAATTCCAGGTCAGCCTGGAAAACCTCGAAAAACAAACAAACAAACAAACAAACAAATGGCAAGCTCGGGCTGGAGAGATGGCTTAGCCATTAAGGTGTTTGCATGCAAAGCCAAAGGATCCTGGTTTGATTCTCCAGGACCCACATAAGCCAGATGCACAAGGGGGCACACACATCTGGAGTTCGTTTGTAGTGGCTGGAGACCCTAGTGCGCCTGTTCTCTCTCTCTCTGCCTCTTTCTCTCTCTCAAATAAATAAATAAATAAATAATAATTTTTTAAATGGCAAACTCTGCATACTTTTAATCCCAGCACTCAGGAGGCAGAGGTAGGAGGATCGCTGTGAGTTCGAGGCTAGCCTGGGACTACAATGTGACTTCTAGGTCAGCCTGGGGCTATAGTGAGACTCTACTCTTTGGGGGGGGTGGGTTTCGAGGTAGGGTCTCGCTATAGCTCAGGCTGACCTGGAATTCATTATTCTTACCTCTGTTTTCCTGAGTGCTAGAATTAAAGGTGTGCACCACCATGCCCTGCAAACATACAATGCGGTTTTTTTTTTTTTTTTTTTTTGTTTTTTCGAGGTAGGGTTTCACTCTGGTCCAGGCTGACCTGGAATTAACTATGTAGTCTCAGGGTGGCCTCGAACTCATGGCGATCCTCCTACCTCTGCCTCCCGAGTGCTGGGATTAAAGGCGTGCGCCACCATGCCCGGCACAATGCTGTTTTTTTGTTTGTTTGTTTGTTTTTTGATTATTTATTTATTTGAGAGCGACAGACAGAGAGAGAGAAAGAGGCAGATAGAAGAGAATGGGTGCACCAGGGCCTCCAGCCACTGCAAATGAACTCCAGATGTATGCGCCAGTTTGTGCATCTGGGTTACGTGGGTCCTGGGGAATTGAGCCTCGAACTGGGGTCCTTAGGCGTCACAGGCAAGCGCTTGACTGCTAAGCCATTTCTCCAGCCCAGAGACTCTACTTCTAAAAAGACCAAAACAAGAAAAAAAAATAAAATAAAATAAATAAAGACTGGGCTTGATGTTCCATGCCTTTAATCCCAGCACTCAGGAGGCAGAGGTAGGAGTATCACTGTGACTTCGAGGCCAGCCTGAGACTACATAGTGAGTTCCAGGACAGCCTGGGCTAGGAGACCCTACCTTGGAGAAAAAAAAAAAAAAAAGGCAAGCTCTGAAATCTGTGAGTCTCTGTCTCAAGGACCATGTGGATGAGCAATGGAGGCGGGGTGGCATCCAATGTCCTCTTTTGGCCTCCACACACACATGCATGCACCACACACACACACCATGGCACATATACAACACACACACATGCAAAATAAAATCATAATTAAATAAAGAAGCAGAGCATCATGGCTTTGGAAGAGCCGCTTCCCTGGCCTTTGGGGAGGAAAGGTCAGAAGCATGAGAAACTTACGTGAAACCTTCTGCATGTCAGTGAGAGCCAGGTGCTTTGCTGCCTGTGCCAAGAAGGAAAGAAACCGTGGACACTCGGGCTCCGGGAACTTTTCCCAGCCCCACTCACCAGGTGTCAGGAGCGTCCCCATCTGATGATTGCCTTCTCACCTGTCCCTGTGGTTGCTGTTTGGTGGTCTGTCGAGGTGGCTCCCTCCTTGGGGACTACCCCAGTTTTCCATTCTGACATCACAATTCAAATGCAACCAGTCCCTGCATCCTGCCAGTGACGTCAGCAGGACACAGGCACTTCACTGCAGTAGAGCTGATGCATTCTGCCCCTTCATGAGTGGATTCTCTCTCTCTCTCTCTCTGTTTTTCCTCGAGGTAGGGTTTCACTCTAGCCCAAGCTGACCTGGAATTCATTATGTAGTCTCATGATGGCCTCAAACTCATGGTGATCCATTTACCTCTGCCTCCCGAGTGTTGGGATTGAAGGCATGTGCCACCATGCCTAGATAATTTCTAATCTTAAATTTTTTTATCCGATTTGATTTATTTGAGAGAAAGATAGAAAGAGGGGGAGAGAGAATGGGTGTGCCAGGGCCTTCAGTCACTGCAAACAAACTCCAGACGCATGTGCCACCTTGTGCATATACATGGGTCCTGGGGAATCGAACCTGGGTCTTTGTCTTTGCAGGCAAATGCCTTAACTGCTAAGCCATCTCCAGCCTGTTAACTGCTTTTTTTTGGGGGGGGGTCGAGGTAGGGTTTTAGGCTGGAATTAAAGGCCTGTGCCACCACACCCGGCTTCATTAACAGCTTTTATGTAGCCTCAAGGAGGGAAAAGATCCCATGAGTTTCATGATCCCTCCCCTCCTTCCACCAAGGAATTTTACTGGGCTCTATTTTGTAAGGTCTTTGGGGAGTGACCACAGTGTCTCTGATTCAAGATGGTAATGACCATGTCCAGTTCAAAAGAAACGGTAGCACAACCCTTCGCCCCTCTCTCTGACTCTTACACTCTTTTCACCCCCTCTTCTGTGATATGGATACAGCTGAGCATTGGCTGTTATGCCACAGCAGCAATCACTTATTTTCAGCTGTTTAACTGGTTGGGTTTCTACAGAAACTACCTCTCTGTGCAAAAAGAGGCTTCCTGACCGAGGCAGAGCAGCCTTAGTCTGTAGGTATAAACGCAAATGTTTAGAAGGTAATCATCTCCATTTTTTAAAAAATAAGGTGCAGGTGAATTTCTTTTTTCCTTTTTTTCCCCCTTTCTTTTTAATTTATGAGAGAGAGAGAGAGAGAATTGATGTGCCAGGGCCTTAGCCATTGCAAACAAACTCAAGAAGTGTGTGCCACCTTGTGTGCATGCGCCACCTGTGTGCACGTGTCACCTTGTGCATCTGGCTTATGTGGGTTCTGGGGAGTTGAAGCTGGGTCCTTAAGCTTTGCAAGCAAATACCTTAAGTGCCAAGCCATCTTTCTAGCCCAATTATCTCCACTTTACAAAACACCACTAGTAGCTTCTCTACTGAGGTGTATGACTTCCCAAGCCATAGGTTTTTGTCTGGGCTAGCATACCAAACGTTGATTCCCTCCTGTGGAGCAGACATTAAGTTCAATCAGGAAGTAGCTGATTGTATCCGTAAGAGTCATGCCACTTTTAAAAAAATATAATTTATTTATTTGTTTATTTATTTGAGAGGGAGAGGTAGAGGGAGAGAGAGAGAGAGAATAGGCACACCAGGGTATCCAGCCACTGCAAACAAACTCCAGATGCATGCACCTCCTTGTGCATCTGGCTTATGTGGGTACTAGAGAATCAAGCTGGGGTCCTTTGGCTTTGCAGGCAAATGCCTTAACTGCTAAGCTATCTCTCCAGCCCTCATGCCACTATTGCATCAAGCACATATCTTGCCTGGCATGCTGATGGCATTTGTTATGTTGAGGGTCCATAGCTGAGTAGGATCACTGGCAAAGACTGTCCCCTAGCAGCCTGCATGAGGCCATTCTGGCACTACAAAGGCTAGCTGGTAGAGAGGAAGCTTTCAGCTCAGTTTTAGTCTGGTTTCTCTATGTTCTGCAACCAAAGCGTGTGAGGTCTTCAGCAAGTGTGTCTTTTTTTTTTTTTAATATTTTTGTATATATATATATATTTTTTTAAAGATTTTATTTTTATTTATTTATTTATTAGAGAGAGGGAAAGAGAGAGAGGGAGAGTGAGAATTGGCATGCCAGGGGCTCCAGCCACTGCAAACAAACTCCAGACGCATGCACCGCTTGTGCATCTGGCTTATGTGGGGCCTGGAGAATTGAACCGGGGTTCTCAGGCTTCACAGGCAAATGCCTTAACCGCTAAGCCATTTCTCCAGCCCTATTTTTGTATATTTTTATTTATTTGTTTGAGAGCAACAGACAGAGAGAAAGAGGCAGAGAGAGAGAATGGGCGCACTGGGGCATCCGGCCACTGAAACGAACTCCAGATGCATGCGCCACCTTGTGCATCTGGCTTACGTGGGTACTGGGGAATCAAGCCTCAAACTGGTGTCCTTAGGCTTCACAGGCAAGCGCTTAACTGCTAAGCCATCTCTCCAGCCCAGCAAGTGGGTCTTAACATCCAGTTCTGTGTGTTACTAATGGATGGCAATAGCCTTCACTATGTGTGGAGCCTTAGGGCTCTCCCTGGCCAACAACTGGTATTAGAAATTTCACCCAGTAATCTTATGTGTTCTGGGTTTGTCTTTCTAAACTACCCAGGTCAGCCTGGGCTAGAATGAGACCCTACCTTGAAAAAAAACAGAAAACAAAACCAGAAAAACACTCCGAGGGCTGGAGAGATGGCTTAGTGGTTAAGGCATTTGCCTGTGAAGCCTAAGGACCAAGGTTTGATTCTCCAGGTCCCACATAAGCCAGATGCACATGCATCTGGAGTTCATTTGCAGTGGCTGGAGGCCCTGACATGCCCATTCTCACTCTCTCTGTCTCTAATAAATAAATAAAAAAAATCTTTAAAAGAAAAATACTCTGAGATCTTCATAATGTCATTTATATAATGCAACTTTTTTTTTTTTTTTTTTTTGGAGGTAGGGTCTCACTCTAGTCCAGGCTGACCTGTAATTCACCATGCAGCCCCATGCTGGCCTTGAACTCATGGGGATCCTGAGTGGGTAGGACCTCTGTAAGCCCACTTCAGCCCTTTCCCAGCAAGTGCCTGTTGGTCTTAGGAGTCAGTGCCTAAGAGATAAATACCGAAGAAAAAAAGTTAGCAAGGTCCAATGCAGCATGACAAGATGCCATTGCTCATATCTATTGTTTCCTCAGATGAGCAATGTCAGGCTGGAGAAATGGTTCAGCAATTAAAGGCGCTTGCTTGCAAAGCCTCATGGTCCAGGGTTCATTCCCCAGTACTCAAATCCAGATGCACAAAATGGCACATGCATCTGAAGTTCATTTGCAGTAAGTGGCAGGAGGCCCTGTGTGCCCATACTCATTCTTTCTGTCTCTCTCAAATAAATAAATAAATAAGAGAGACACACAGAGAGAATTGGCATATCAGGGCATCCAGTCACTGCAATCAAACTCCAGACATGTGTACCATCTTGTGCTCACATGTGACTTTGCATGCTTGCATCACCTTGGACGTCTAGCTTACGTGGGATCTGGAGAGTGCAACATGGGTCCTTAGGCTTTGCAGGCAAGTGCCTTAACTGCTAAGCAATTTCTCCAGCCTCCCTTTTTTTTCTTTCCTGAGATACAGACACACTCTAGCTCACGCTGACCTAGAATTCACTTGGTAGTCTCAGGGTGGCCTCGGACTCACAGTGATCCTCCTATCTCTGCCTCCCAAGTGCTGGGATTAAAGGTGTGTGCCACCATGCTCAGCTAGAACAATGTTGGGTACAGCAGTATGCATGGGAGTTGTTACCTTATCTATTTCTATAACCCACAGCTATTATCCATAAGCTGTCCTGTCCCACATCTCTCCACCCCCAACAGTGATGGGGCTGGCTTGCACTGCTCAGCCAGATCTAGGAGCAAAGGGGCGATGGAACCACACTCTTGCTTGCTATGCCTGCCACTTGAGCCTGGTCTCTGGGACCAACAGGCTCTGGGTTGGCTGACAATGAAGCTGACACCTCTCCATCAGCCACTCCTGGTTACAAAAGGGCCCTGGGCTGAGCCAAATCTCCACCCTCGGTAGAGGTCAGTAGCTCAATATCTAGTAATTTGGCTTTTCTCTCCCTCTTTTCCCAAACGAGGGCACCTGCATATTCAAACCATTTCCTGACCACTTGTCCTACCAACGCCAAGGCACGGCATGGGAAACAGATGGCCCTTTCCTGCTGGGAGCCAGACGCGCTCTCAGCAGAGGGTTCCCATGACTCTTGGATGTATCTTTTACCTCTCCCCTCAACATCTCTACTGTTATGGGGTTTGGTGTTGCACAAGTAAGACCATTGACTCGCAGAATGTGAGGAAAAGTTTTATTGGGTAAAAAAGAAAGAAAGGGCTGGAGAGATGCTTAGCGGTTAAGCCTGCCTGCTAAGCCTAAGAACCGGGTTCCAATCTCCAGGTCCCACGTTTAGCCAGATGCAAAGTGACGCAAGGGCGCAATGCCACACTTGACCACAAGGGGGCGCACACATCTGGATTTCGTTCACAGCAGCTGAGAGGCTGCTGGCGCACCCATCTCTATCTGTCTCCCTCTCCCTCATTGTCTGTCTCTCTGTGTCTCTCTCTCCAAAAATAAAAATAAATAAAATAATAAAATAAATAAAAAAGAAAGAAAAAGAAGTAAGGCTGATGCACCAGGCCTGCACCCCAGAGGTTGGGCTCTCAGGATGCAGCCCCAAAGTGTTTGGAGGGTCAGCTTTTATTGGGAATAACCACATGATGTTTATAGTAAAAAGAGAATGAGAGTTAAACCACAAAGTTACATATAGTCACTGTTAAAACAGGGGAGGCGATTACAAGAAGTCACAAGGTATTCATTACATAGGACACATAGATGGAACCGAGGCGGGAATCATTGTATGCTATGTAATCACAAAGATATTTAGAATCAAAGAGATACAGGAAGGTCATGGTACATTGCACAGAGGGGTCGTCCCATTCCTTAGGTAACAGTAAACACCTGCATTTTGCAATAAGGCCTATATTAACATTCCTGGAACTTCCCCCTCATCTGTCAGGAAGATCAGCTTGGGTGGTGGCCTCCATTACGTGTGCCTAAAGGCAAGGGCTGCGCAGGAGGATGTCTGACCAGGTCTGTTGTGTCCTTTATGTTCCATTTTCCATTTACTTCTCAGGCCCCTCTACTGCTTTTTCCTCCTTTAAAAAATATTTTAGCCGGGCGTGGTGGCGCATGCCTTTAATCCCAGCACTCGGGAGGCAGAGATAGGAGGATCGCCGTGAGTTTGAGGCCACTTTGGGAATACAGAGTGAACTCCAGGTCAGCCTGAACTAGAGTGAGACCCTACCTGGAAAAACCAAAAAAAAAAAAAAAAAATTTTTTTTATTTATTTATTTGAGAGAGAAAGAAAAAGGCAGAGAGAAAGAGAGAAAGCCAGGCATGGTGACGCATGCCTTTAATCCCAGCACTCAGGAGGCAGAGGTAGGGGGATTGCCATGAGTTTGAGGCCACCCTGAGACTACATAGTGAATTCCAGGTCAGCCTGAGCTAGAGTGAGACCCTACCTTGAAAAAACAAAAACAAACAAAAAAAGATTTATATTTTATTTATGAGAGACAGAGACACAGAGAGAGAATGGGCACACCAGGACCTCCAGCCACTGCAAACAAACTCCAGACACATGTGCCACCTTGTGCATCTGGCTTACATGGGACCTGGAGAATTGAACCTGGGTTCTTAGGCTTCACAGGCAAGTGCCTTTACCGCTAAGCCATCTCTCTAGCCCCCCTATTTTTTTTTAAGAGATGTTTTCTAGTCTTTCTGCTCCTGCCAATGCAGGCGAGAACACTTTACAGCATGCAAGTGCATGGGGCACCACAAGGGCACATCCACATGCATATACCGCACACAAACAGGGGGGCTGACAGGAAGACCGTTAGATCGTTGGTCATTGGAGCATGTCATGGGGGGAGACCGAGGTAATTCTCAAGGAATCCTGAGTTAGTTATTGAGAGAGTAAACTGCTTTTGTAAGAGTGAGCCAGGCTTGCTGGACGTGGTGGCGCACGCCTTTAATCCCAGCACTCGGGAGGCAGAGGTAGGAGGATCGATGTGAGTTCGAGGTCACCCTGAGACTACAAAGTTAATTCCAGGTCAGCCTGGGCCAGAGTGATGAGACCCTACCTCGAAAAAACAATAACAACAAAAATGGTGGACAAGAGTGAGCCAGACTTCTCCCTGAACTCTGGCCCCCTGCCTTACCACATGATCTCTCCCTCACACACCATGATGCCATCTGCTATGATGGGATGCAGCCCAGGGCCTCTCGCCAGAACTGGAGTTAGACTGTTTGGCTTATTAGTCTCCAAAACTATAAGCCAAATAACCCTCTTTTTTCTTGTTGCCAAACCTCAAATATTTTGTTGTAGTAATGGAAAATGAAGTATGATATAATGCAAAAAAACCAGAAAAACAAAAAACTGTGACCTGAGGCAAATTACTTAATGCTTCCATCCAGGGATCCTTATCTCAAACATGCGAGTAAAACTAACTTGTGAGCTTGCTGTGATGATTATTTTGTTTATTTACTTATTTGAGAGAGTGAGAGAGGAAAAGAGGGAGGGAGAAAGAGAGAGAATGGGGGTGCCAGGGCTTCCAGCCACTGAGAACAAACTCCAGATACATGTGCCACCTTGTGCATCTGGCTTACATGGGTCCTGGGGAATCAAACCAAGGTCCTTTGGCTTTGCAGGCAAACACCTTAACCTCTAAGCCATCTCTCCAGCCCCATGCTGTGATGATTAAATGAACATCCTCAGTGCAGTGGCTCAGAGCTCAGACTTGAGGACTACTGCTTTCTTCCATCCAGGATGTTGCCACGGAGTTAAGGAAGCGTGTTGGAGAAATGCCTAAGGACCAAGCACGGGTCCATCGTTGTCCTTGGCTCTTCCACGTCAACTGTCTAGAACTGAACTCATTTCACATCATGCTGACTCCACTCCATTTTCCCAGCCTTCACCTGCCAATCACTCCAGGCTCCTCCTACCTCTGACCTTGCTATAGATAGTACAGAGTGTGCCTTCCTTCTAGGGCTGCTCTACCACGTGCTGCTCTGCCCAGATTCTGTGCTCCTCCTCCCTGGCTGTCACCCTCTCCAGCGCCTCCCCACCCATAGGCCTTGGGGACTTGTTGGGACTTCAGTACCTAGAATACCTGAGGTGTGTAGCTCTTGGCAGCATGTGTGCTCCCTGCTGGTATCCAGGTGTCAGCCTTTCCCACCTATAGGGTCTAGTTCAAGAACTCTGCTGTCATCCAAATATGTGCTTATGAGCTATTCATCTCAACTGAGCAAAGCAGGAACATATATAATTTTTTTTTCCCTCAAGGCAGGGTATCGCTCTAACTCAGGCTGACCTGGAATTCACTGTGTAGTCTCAGGGTGGCCTTGAATTCACAGCCATCCTCCTACCTCTGCCTCCTGAGTGCTGGGATTAAAGGCATGTGCCACCACGACCAGCTTATTGTTTTGTTTTTAACATTTTTATATTTTATTTATTTGAGAGAAAGAGATAGAGAAAGAGAGAGAGAATGGGCATGCTAGGGCCTCTAGCCACTGCAAAGGAACTCCACAAGCATGTGCCACCTTGTGCTTCTGGCTTACATGGATACTAGGGAATTGAACCTGGGTCCTTAGGCATCACAGGCAAGTGCCTTCACCACTAAGCCATTGCTCCAGCCTTTTTTTTTTTTTTTTTGCAGGGTCTTGCTCTAGCCCAGGCTGATCTGGAATTCACTATGTAGTCTCAGGGTGGCCTTGAACTCATGGTGATCCTCCCCAGTGATGGGATCAAAGACATGTGCCACCATGCCTGGCTTTGTTGTTTTGAGGCAGGGTCTCACTCTCACCCAGGTTGCCTTAGAACTCACTCTATAACCCAGGCTGACTTTGAACTCGTGATTATCCTCCTGCCTCAGCCTCCCGAGTGCTGGGAATCTTTATTTTTTAGATGCTTGCTGAAGTATGTAGGAGTGAAATGTCAGGCATATTTTGAGGATATTTTTTTGCTCTTTGATTGTTTTTCAAAAGAAAGCAATGTACTGATGATTTTATTTCACGGTGGAAAGCTTTTACTCAAAGGTAAGAAACCATGTGGTAGAAAATAATCAAATAAATAAGTGAAAATAAATAGAAGTCACTTCAAAGGAAGTCAGAGTTGGGGAAAGAGCCCTTGTGGGTCAGAAGTAGGTGTCTACAGCCAGAATGTCCTAATGCCTCAGCACCGTGGAGAGAAAAGACAGGGTGATGATGGCCTTGGGAGAGCAACTGAGGCAGGAGCTGAGCTTCCCTCACTACGTACTACCTCTACCCCAGTCCTCAGATGTCTTGATGTCTGAGGTCCTAGACATATCCTTCTCACTGGGCCTCAGTGTCCTCTGTCAAGTGGGGTTACTCTGATGGTCCTGTCCTCTGCCTTCAAGGTCCCTTGCAGCCCAGGCTACTAGGCATGCCAATGTGGTCCAGCCTCTGCCCAGAGCAGCTTGTATCACGTACTGTATTGGGCTTGTGACAGGCTGGAGCTGCTCCTGGGCCATCTACCTGCAGCTCAGACCTTGTCCTGCATCACAGACTGTCCTAAAGCCTGACTGGGGCTGTCGGTGGGTGGGAATGACCTCCCAGAGGCAATGAATACAAGAAAAGGATGGACAGGAGTTGGGTGTGGTGGCGCACACCTTTAATCCCAGCACTTGGGAGGCAGAGGCAGGAGGATCACTGTGAGTTTGAGGCCAGCCTGAGACTACATATGAATTCCAAGTCAGCCTGGGCTAGAGTGAGACCCTACCTCAAAACAAAACAAAACAAAACAAAACAAAACAAAACAAAACAAAACAAAACAAAACAAAACAAAACAAAACAGATTAAGGAACTGGGTTGGCTTAGCCAAGTAACACTCACCCCACAGAGAACTTTACTGATGAAGTCTCTCCATGTGGTGTGAATGTTATTGAAAATTTAGCCCTGTTGTCTGCCACTTGAGCAGATGCAGTGATCCGTGAACTGTAAATGCAGACGCTGCCGCTGAGGCTCTGACAAGTGCCAATTGACCCCACTTCACCAGAACTCCAGTTTTGGAGTGAACGTTGGCCTGCTTTTGCAGACCGTTTCATCAGTATTAGACCTTGGGGATATACAAAGCTTAACCATGGGACATCATTTCAAGTGACCACGTGGCTAGGCTGCCATCACCAATTGTTGGCAGACAGGGTGCAATGACTTGGCACTTTGCTTCATTTGGGAGAGGGTGAATCATCTTTGGATAAAGGGTATTGTATTTTGTTCTGTGGATGAAGGAAAGTATTCGTGGCCATCGCATGGAAGCTCTGGAGTGTGTAGACACAAGTGTGTCTGAGCCTTGTTGCAGGTGGACAGAGCTGGTTGTTACTCAGCCCCGGACCCACCGCCATCCTCGGCTTTGAGCTGCTGGGGCTGGCATGCTGCAAAACCCTTTGGTCCGTAACCAGCCAGCTCCCAGACAGCCCTAACAGGGACACTGCAAAGCAGGAGGAAGGGCTTCTCTTCTTTCTGTTTGCCCCGCCCCACCCCCACCGCAGGCCACACAGCTGCTCTGGCACTCACAGCAGGTTTCAGGAGTGTTTCCAGGCCTAGAAGCAGCCTGAGCAGAGACAGCAAGCAGAACTGCGCATCCAGGCATCTATCTCCCTCATGGTCTAATGCAGCCTCGTCCCACTGCTCCCATCCAGGGAGGGGCCGCTGATCCACACGTGTGGTGCCTCCACGGTCCCTCCTCCTTTCCACTCCTGGTTACCAGATGCCTGAGACACCTCGCTACCTTCATAAGGAGAGACCGTCTATGGCCTTTCAAGGCTCTCCCCACCTGGTGCTGGTGCTCAGAGATCAATAGCTGTCTGCTGGCTGCGGCTTCTTTCTACCTCTGTCTCACTCTGCCTCGCAGGGAACTTCTGTCCCACAAGCATCTCTGGGCCTTTCAGCTCTGGTGAGCTGCCCGGCTGTGCTGTCTGTTCCTCAGTCAGCCATAACACTGGCTAAGGGCCTTTCAAATTCAGCAAGCTGAGTGGGAGGGAGAAGTCCCAGCCAACCACCTATAGATTTAGCAGTTGGAGAAATAAGGTGTGAGGTGCCCTCAAGATCAGGGACAGGGACTGGAGAGATGGCTCAGTGGCTAGGGGTGCTTGCTTGCAAAGCCTGATGGTCTGTGTTTGGTTCCCCAGTGCCCACGTAAAAGCTAGAATGTACAAAGTCGCAATGCGTCTGGAGTCGTTTGCAGTGACAAGAGGCCCTGGTGTGCATCTCTCTCTTTAAAAAATGTATTTGTTTTGGGCTGGAGAGATGGATTAGCAGTTAGGGTGCTTGCCTGCAAAGCCAAAGGACCCAGGTTTGATTCACCAGTACCCACATGAAGCTGGATGCACTGGGTGGCACATACATCTGGAGTTCACTTGCAGTGACTAGAGACTCTGGTGTGCCCATTCTCTCTCTCTCTCAAATAAATAATTTTAATTTTTTTTTGAGAGAAAGAGGTAGATAGAATGGGTGCACTACAAGCGAATCCAGACACATGCACTATCTTGTGCATCTGGCTTCACGTGGTACAGAGGAATTGAACCTGGGTCATTACGCTTTGCAAGCAAGTACCTTAACCGCTAAGCAATCTCTCCAGCTTTATATATATTTTTTCTTTTTTGTTTTTTTAAAGTAGGGTCTCACTCTAGTCCAGGCTAACCTGGAATTTACTATGTAGTATCAGGGTGGCCTCCAATTCAGTGATCCTACCACTGCCTCCTGAGTGCTGGGATTAAAGGCATGTGCTACCATGCCAGCTCTATAATTTGTTTAAAAAATAGTTTTTTTTTTTTTTTTTTTTTTTGGTTTTGCGAGGTAGGGTCTCACTCTGGTCCAGGGTTACCTGAATTAACTATGTAGTCTCAGGGTGGCCTTGAACTCTCGGCAATCCTACTACCTCTGCCTCCCGAGTGCTGGGATTAAAGGCGTGCGCCACCACGTCCAGCTAAAAAATAGTTTTTAAAATTTTTTTTCTTTATTTATTTGTGGGAGGCAGCCAGAGAGAGAGAGAGAGAGAGAGAGAGAGAGAGAATATGAGCACACCAGGGCCTCCAGCTGCTAGAAATGAACTTCAGATGCGTGTGCCACCTTGTGCATCTGACTTATATGGGTCCTAGGGAATAGAACCTGGATCCTACTGCCTTAACCACTAACCTACCTCCCTAGCCCAATTATTTATTTATTTATTTATTTTTTATTTTTTATTTTTGGTTTTTCAAGGTAGGGTCTCACTCTAGCCCAGGCTGACCTGGAATTCATTATGTAGTCTCAGGGTGGCCATGCCCAGCTCCCAATTATTTTTTTAAAAGCGCATGGGCTGGGTGTGATGGCACACACCTTTAATCCCAGCATTAGGAAGGCAGAGATAAGAGGATGGCCTTGAATTCAAGTCCACCCTGAGACTACTCTGAATTCCAGGTCAGGTTGGGTAGAGTGAAACCCTACCTTGAAAAACCAAAAAAAAAAAAAAAAAAAAAAAGAGAGAGAGAGAGAGACAGACAGACAGACAGACAGACAGACAGATAGCATGGAAGGAAGCCTGTCTCCAAGACCAGCCCAGCCTGAGAAACACGATGGGCCATGGGGGTTGGGAGCTGGCAAATGTACACAAGGTTCAAGACCCTGATGTTTATCTTTATTGACGAAAGTCACAGTATTCCAGACTTTGCTCACACACGTGAATGATAACAAAGGGCACTCAAGAGTGACTGACAAGGTCCCAGAGGTGGGGTCAAAGGCCATGCTAAAGGGTGTGGAGTCCCTTCAGCTCTCCTCCGCAGCATCTCTATCTTCCACACCTTGCTGGTTCCACCCAAGAGCAGGTAATTGTGCGGAGATGAAGTCGGGTAGAGGCTCTATGCCCACTCACCAAGGGAAAGACAGAAGCAGCATTCCATTGGCATTCAGGGCACCACTGTACTCTGAGCCTGGCCAGCTCTTCACCCCACCCCAGACCTGGGCAAAGAAACAGGCAGAGAGGCTACCACTTGGCAGTAGAAGGGTAGGTCACGTGACAGTTCTGAACTGACTGCTGGGAGATGTCCATCTGCAGTGATCAGTCACTCACCAAAACACCTTTCAAGAACAGTGCAGTTCAAAAAAAAAAAAAAATCAATAAAAATGTGGTGGCGCACGCCTTTAATCCCAGCACTCGGGAGGCAGATGTAGGAGGATCACCATGAATTCGAGGCCACCCAGAGACAACATAGTGAATTCCAGGTCAGCCTGGGCCAGAGTAAGACCCTGCCTCAAGAAAAAAAAAGAAAAAAAAAAAAAAAAGAAAAAAGAACAGTGCAGTTCAAAGGGCTTAGGGAAGTACTCCAGGGACCTGTAGCGAAGAGTCACCCTCAGGCCCTGGAGCTTGGGGTGATTAAATTGACACAGGGCCGCAGCAGGACAGGAAACCTCAGCCCTTGTCCTCTAAGAGAGAAGCACCACCTGTCTGTCTGGAAGTCTAAGCTTGAGGCTCAGTAGTGCTTTGTATGGGATCGGCTGTGGACTTCTGCAAAGTTCAATGAAGGGAACATGCATGAGGCACTCGCCCAATGTCTGTCCCTCATCCTCCCTGCTGAACTTGGGGTCCAAGCTAGATTCAGGGCCAGAGCCCTGTGGGGAGAAAGGGAAGGTGCTCCAGGAAAGCAAAGGGTTAGGGATGTGGGAGTGGGAGCGGGAAACCCTACATGAACTGCTGTCACTTGCTCTGTCTGGCCAATGGTCCCTCCTGCAGCCTAGCTAGCTAGCAGTGCAGCTCTTCACTCTATCTAGTTTTCCTTGATGACCGTCCAGTCTTCTTTTTTCTGAAAGATGATAGGATGGATGTCTGTGACCCTTTGGAGGAGTGACTGACTTTCCTCAAGGTCATTTAATGTGCTATAAAAATAGTGGCACAGCCTGCCAGGCTTCTGAGGTACCAGCATGTGCTTACACTGTTGATATGCAGGAGCCAGCAAGAACCTGTGTACACACGCCTATGCTACTGTACAGACACAGAGAAGAATGAAGACAGTGAGACTCCTGGACAAAAGCCAGCTGGGCACGGTCAGCCACATGCTCAAAGAAACCCCACCTGGCACAGAGCAGTCCTTCTAGAAACCACAACCCTTGTCCCCTGTGGACAGCTGAGCTGTGATCCAGCGAAGCTTGGGGCTGAGGTGCCCAAGGCTGCTGCCATGCCTGAGGTTGCTTCAGTGGGTGGCCATTCCTGAGGCGTCTTCCTGCTCTATACCAAAGCTGTCTAGGGAACACAGAGGATTCTTCAGCCTCTGCCTCCCATGGCTGCCCAGAGACTCAGAAGCTCAGGGAGGAAGGGCAGACACAAGCCTGAAGGAGGAAGCACGGGACTCCCCAGGAAAGTCACATGGGTCACAGCCATGATACACACACACTGCTGGGGACGGGGCTGTAGGCCAGTTTGCCACGGTCAGAAATCAAGGAGGTATCACCCGTCAGTCAGCACGTGTTCGAGAGACAATCACAAAACACCACTTTTAGCTACGACAACACGGCGCATTTGGCAACTTCCACAGAAAGAGCCTTCCTCACCCCAAGTCATCAGAAGGTCCACAAAGTCCTTTCTCTTTGGTCCAGTTCAAGAAGCTGGGGGAGGAAGACAGGGTCAATGGGGTAAGAAAAGGCTGCAGAAGCAGTCATACCAACTGCCTAGCACTCCTACCTGTCCAACATGGCTCAGGATGCCACCACCTAAAACCTCCTCCTGAAGAAGGCAGGCAAAGCCACTCATTGGAGCAGGGGACCACCCTGAACCAGAAGCAGCCACCACCACCCTCCAACCACAGCAAGGACACCTCATCCTCCTGCCTTAGAGGCTCTGTTCATAGGAATGTGTGTCCTTTGGCAACTCTATTCTCTACCCACAGCCTCAGTTCACCACACTGAAGCTAGAAGGCCTGTATCCCCTCCTGCCTCTGATGCCTCAGGGGGGAAGAATGGTCAAACAGCCCTCACTGTCCAACATGGCACACGGGAGCTGAGACCAGGGCACAGCGACAGTCTTCTTTGTGCTCCACCTTCCCTTAAGTCCAGACCTTCCTTCTCCTTCCCCAGCTCCCTACAGGCTCCTGCTACTGCTGTGAAGGTCTGTCATAACACTGATTAAGAAAACAGAAGCAGGGATCTGAAAAGGGACTGTGCGGTCAGAGGTGCGTTATCTTTGGAGTCCAGAGGACGGGTGGGGTTCCTTTGGTTTTGACCAGAACACGTCTTCACCAGGGGCCAGGTGCAGCTTTGCTTTGCAGTAGCTCGGTTACTATACAGGTGCAAGACTTGACGTCACACAGCTGCTCTGCAGGGTCGCTCTCTTGCCCTTAATATTCTGGAACTGCAGATTCTCAGCTTACATCCGAGAGCCTCTCTCTTGAAGAATCTAAAAATGGAAAATGGAGGAGAAGGCTGAGGCTTCTGAGCAGACTGCAGAATGAAGGAAAGGCCCAGGGGAGCTGGGGCCCAGGACTTGGTGGTAGAGCGCTGGGCTTAACATGCATAAGGCCTTGCCTTTTATCCCCAGCATTGGGGTAAAAGATTACTTCATTGAGGGATTTAAACCACGGTATATTATCTGACTACAATGGAATTATGCTAGAAATCCATGATAAAGCTGGGTGTGGTGGCATACGCCTTTAATCCTAGCACTGGGGAGGCAGAGATAGGAGGTTTACCCTGAGTTCAAGACCACCCTGAGACTAAATAGTGAATTCCAGGTCAGCCTGGGCTACAGTGAGACTCTACCTCAAAAAAAAAAAAAAATTCCATGATAAAAATGATTTTAAAATGATTTAAAGAAAGAAAAAGCAAAGCCCACAGATGTTTCCTGGGCCTCATGAGCGCCACACAACCCTCGGCCGTCCTGTGGCAGGGCAGTGTGCAGCCTCAGCCACACTGAGTGCCCAAGTTGCAGAAGATTCTTTTGTTGAACACAGTTGGGACAAAAGGTTCTGTGCTGTTGGACCAAAGTTTTCCATGCTAAAGGAAGTGGTTCAAGGTGAGACAAGACCTTTCCTCTTTAGGCTGTGAAAAGGGAGCAACAACTTCAGAGAACACAGGCAGAAGTGCCACCACGAGGCAATCAGTGCAACAAAACTTTGCTTTGAAGCCGGGCGTGGTGGCGAACGCCTTTAATCCCAGCACTCAGGAGGCAGAGGTAGGAGGATCGCTGTGAGTTCGAGGCCACCCTGAGACTACATAGTGAATTCCAGGTCAGCCTGAGCTACAGTGAGACCCTACCTCGCAAAACCAAAACCAAACCAAACAAAAAAAAAAAACCCACTTTGCTTTGTCCCCAACACAACAAAGGCTGGAGAAGCCACCCTTTCCAGGTGGATAATTCCCACCTGGAAACCCCTGCCATTGCTCTACACTTCCTGATCTAAGTACAGCAACCAGAAGTGTGGAGGCCAAAGAGGAGGAGCTGAGCAGCAGCACCAGCAGCAGCAGGGGGGACTGGGCACACAGGAGCTAATGTGCAGCTGCGGAAGCCGGTCTTACCTTTGCCTTTTCGCTGGGCTCTATGACAATGCCGTTGGTAGAATTGTTTAGCTCTCTGGAGACAACACAGAGGAATTCGGCCTGGTCCTCATTTCCATAGTTATAAGAGGAGCCAATGCTGATTAGCTGGCAAAACAGGACGATGATGACCACACAAGCATACACAAAGTGCCACACAATCAGACCCTCCCCCTCACTGGTCTTTGTATCTCAACAGATAAAGAGCTCTCGGGGACAACCAGGGAAACAACAGCTGCAAACAAATATGGGCACTTGCTTCAGCCCAGTTCATTCATGACATTTCCTGACCAGGAAACTGACACACAGAACCTGGAAAGTACCAACTGAACCACTCTACAGCTACCAAAAGCTGCATACTGTAATACTTTTAAAAAATATTTATTTATTTATTTAGATTTTTAAAAACATTTTTTTAGAAATTATTTTATTTTTGGAGAGAGACACAAAGAGAGACAGACAGAGAGAGAGACAGAGATGGACGCGCCAGCAGTCTCTCAGCTGCTGTGAACGAAATCCAGATGCATGCGCCCCCTTGTGGGCAAGTGCGGCATTGCACCCTTGCATCACTGCATCTGGCTAAACGTGGGACCTGGAGATTGGAACCGGGTTCTTAGGCTTAGCAGACAGGTGCCTTAACCGCTAAACCATCTCTCCAGCCCTTATTTTGTTTTTTTAGGTAGTGTTTCACTCTAGCCGAGGCTGACCTGGAATTCACTATGTAGTCTCAGGGTGACCTTGAACTCATGGCGATCCTCCTACCTCTTCCTCATAAGTGCTTGGATTAAAGGCATGCGCCACCATGCCTGGCTTAAAAAAATATTTTATTTGTTTGTGAGGGGTGAGAGAGAGAGAGGGAGAGAAAGAGAGAAGGGGTGTGCCAGGGCCTCTAGTTCTGCAAAGGAACATGCATGCACTACTTTGTGTATTTGGCTTTATGTGGGTACTGGGGAAATGAACTCAGGTCATTAGACATTGCAGGCAAACGCCTTAACCATTGAGCAATTTCTCCAGCGCCCACCCTGCTTTTTCTGTTTTTGATTTTTTGAGGTAGGGTCTCACTCTAGCCCAGGCTGACCTGGAATTCACTATATAGTCTCAGGGTGGCCTCGAACTCATGGTGATCCTCCTACCTCTGCCTCATGAGTGCTGGGACTAAAGATGTGTACCACCAGGCCCAGCTGATTATTATTTTTTAATATCCTTTGCTTAAGACTTTGTATTTTCGCCGGGAGTGGTGGCACACGCCTTTAATCCCAGCACTCAGGAGGCAGAGGTAGGAGGATCGCCGAGAGTTCGAGGCCACCCTGAGACTACATAGTTAATTCCAGGTCAGCCTGGACCAGAGTGAGACCCTACCTTGCAAAACCAAAAAGACTTTGTATTTTCAGTATTTCAGGGAAAATACTTCTGGGGGTAAGACCCCAAACTCTGGGCAATATTTTGCCATGGATACTTGACCAAGAGCTGGCTGACACAAGTGGCAGGACTGACTCCAAGGGGAAGACAAGTATGAGGAGTGAGCGCGCTGGCTCTGAAGACAACACTGCACCTGGCCTGGGCCCTAGTACTTTAACAAACACTGTAGCTTTTGTTCTGGAAGGTGCCCTTTGGGTGACAGTTCAGCTGGCCACTTTCTACATAAAAACAGGTACACTCCAGGGCTGGAGAAATGGCTTAGCAGTTAAGGCATTTGCCAGCAAAGTCAAAGGACCATGGTTCGATTCCCCAGGACCAATGTAAGCCAGATACACAAGGTGGCACATGCAAGTGGCTGGAGGCCCTGGCGCGCCCATTCTCTCATTCTTTCAATCTCTATCTGCCCCCCCCCCAGATAAATAAATATTTTAAAACAATAGGCATGCTCCACATAAAACCATATTCCTGGGTACTGGAGGAAGTAGAACTGAACAATTCTGCCATCTAATGGACATAAACAGTAAAACTGAGATCTCCGTACCTTTGTTTTGCACCAAGCTAAAAGAGGAAGGCAGACAGAATGATGGGGAGCACCCCTCCCTCCATCCTGCGCCCCTCTCACTGTGTGTGCTTTCTTTGGAGCACACTTGCTAGGTACGCTCAGAATGAGGGAGTTCAGACCCTACGAGAAGAAAGGCTTATTCCACCCTCCTCTAGGATTCATTCTAGAATTATGTCAACAGAGCACTTTTGAAAGGAATCCCTCTGAGGGAGGAAAACCACAGGGAGGTGCTTTCAAGCCTCGAGCAGCTCACTGGGTACTGTCAAGTTCGAATTATGGGTATGAAGCTGGGCGATGCGGTCTTCCTCTCAGCTCTCCCCAGACTATCACGCAGTGCTGAGAAAATACTGCGCATCAAGGAGCTCTTCCCCACGTTTTGAAATGGGATCACACCCACCTTCCCTGGGAACCTGACTGCAGAGTTGTGGTCCCTGGGGTGAGGTGCTGGCACTGCTCTTTGGGAAATATACCTGCTCGAATTTCCAGCCGTCAGACATGGTAGAGACCATCTGAGTGAGCTCTTCTTCTTGACACTGCAGCACTCTGTACACGTGTTTCACAGGGCCCTGCAACAACCAGGCACAGTGAGACAGAGGCAGGACCTAACTGCTCACGGCTACCTCAGGAGGTTCTGCAACTATTCCAAATGGCACCATGAGTTCCCGGCAAAACTTATCAGAGGAAAGAAACAGAAAAAAAGGGCCCCAGGATATGAGTGAGTAAAATAATCCTGAACTCCAGAGGGATAAATTATGTGAGCAATTATGTCGGCACACTTACATTTCATCTTTTTCTCATTAATTTACACGAGTCATTTTTTTTCGGAAGTGGACTGTACCTGATATAAATCCTAAAAATGAATACCAAGCTGGGTGTGGTGGCACATGTCTTTAATCCCAGAACTTGGGAGGAGGATTGCTACAGCCTAGGACTAGTTTCAGGTCAGCCTGGACCAGAGTGAGACCCTACCTCAAAACAACAGCAGCAGCAAAAATTATACCATATATTGATTCATGCAGACTAAGTGATTATGGAAGGTTTTGGAGGAGGGTGGGAGACAGGCACTCACTATGCAGTCCAGATTGTCTTAGAACTCACTTATCTATCAGGCTGATCTCAAACTCCTGATCCTCCTGCCTCAGCCTCCCAAGTGCTGGGATCATAGTGTGCCACCAAGTACAGAAGTATTAAGCAACAAACACTTATGGTACAAATGCTGGGGTTGTTTTACCCTCTTGCTGATGCTCCCCAGAAACGTGTCAGTGTTAAAACAGTAGCATTCTTGTTACAGAAGTGTGGTATAATAAAAAGCAAATATTTGGCCAGGCGTGGTGGCGCACGCCTTTAATCCCAGCACTCGGGAGGCAGAGGTAGGAGGATCGCCGTGAGTTCAAGGCCACCCTGAGACTACACAGTTAATTCCAGGTCAGCCTGGGCCAGAGTGAGACCCTACCTCAAAAAAAAAAAAAAAGCACATATTTAGTTCTTGTCTGCATTCTGGGAAGCACTCCCTAAACCCTTGGGATTTCCTGAGTAGTAAGTTGTCTTGCTGGGCAAAGTGGGACACTCCTACAATTCCAGCACCCGGGAGGCTAAAGGAGAAGACAGAGAATTGGAGACCAGCAGGGCTACAGAAAAGGACTATCTCAAAAAACAACAAAGAAAGAAAATGTGTCTTTTGGGGCTGCTATTGTGGCTCAGTGGTGGAGCATTTGTCTAGGTGTTGTGAGGACCTGGGTGCCATCTCCAGCATTGTTTGAAAACAAGCAAACACCAATCCCCCCCCCGCCCCCGCAAAAAACTCTTCAAACTAAGAAAGTATTGTGGAACTACTATTAGCCATAGTACTAAGACTAAAACAGTTCATTCCACGCAAAATATGGAAAATTCCCTGATGATTTGTTTTGGTTCTGTATTTAAATTTTGGAAACAACATAGGTTTTTTATTTTGTTGTTGTTTTTTTTTTTTTTTTTTAGGCAGGGTCTCAGTCTAGCCCAGGCTGACCTAGAATTCACTCTAGCTCCAGGCTGGCCTCAAATTTACTACAATCCTCCTACCTTGGCTTACTGAGTATAGCCTGACTCAACCACAAGTTTTATATTACAAAATTTAGAGCATCACAAAAGATCTATGATATTGGCCACAGTTGACAAAGTCCAGGATATTTAGGATGACATTATATTTGCTTTTTTTTTCTTCTCCTCCAAAGTCAACCACAGTGCTCTGAAAAGGGCCAAAATTAATCATCCCCCCACACACAAAAAAATCATTATTAAGCTAGGCGTGGTGGCACATGCCTTTAATCACAGCACTCGGGAGACAGAGGTAGGAGGATCACCATGAGTTCAAGGCCACCCTGGGACTACATAGTGAATTCCAGGTCAGCCTGGGGCCAGAGTGAGACCCTACCTTGAAAAACCAAAACAACAACAACAACAACAACAACAAAAAACAGTCAAGTACTTAGAAAGGGATCAGAATCTCTGCATCTTGGGCTGGGCCTGAAGGCCTGGCACACGATGACTGCAC
The DNA here is from genome assembly GCA_036365145.1 of Orientallactaga sibirica. Classification (NCBI taxonomy): domain Eukaryota; kingdom Metazoa; phylum Chordata; class Mammalia; order Rodentia; family Dipodidae; genus Orientallactaga; species Orientallactaga sibirica. Next base: position 8,599,675 of record JAEOAD010000013.1, read on the forward strand.
ACAAGTTAAGGGAGGTCACATCTGGAAATGCACACACAGCCAGCTTCATCTCAGAGCTGTGTGTGAGGAGGGAGGGAAGAGTATCTTTGAACATCATCACATCCATCTCTGTTTCACTAACTAAAAAGGACAGATGGAAAGATCAATTAACATCAAAAAGGTCTTGACATTCCTGGAACAAAACAGCTTCCAACTGGGTATAGATGCACAAGCCTCCAGAATCTAGAGGACTAATTAAGTTAATTGCTGCCATCAAATAGAAATCTTATAATGCTCTCAAGGAATGAGCTGATGGCAAAGAGTGCAGAATGTTAAGCACCACGATCTGAATGGTTCAAATGACATGATTCATGGCAGCATCGAAATCTCCACTAAGTAATCAAGTTTATTTTAGAACATGGTAAATGGAGGATAAAGCTAATTTCCAAAATGCCCAAGCTATTTGTTAGACACTTCCAATAAAGAAAGACGCCATTGAGCGGGGCGCGGTGGCGCACGCCTTTACTCCCAGCACTTGGGAAGCAGAGGTAGGAGGATCACCATGAGTTCAAGGCCGGCCTGAGACTACATAGTGAACTCCAGGTCAGCCTGAGCTAGAGTGGGACTCTACCTTGAAACCCACACCCTTCCCCCCCCAAAAAAAACAAAGGTGCCATGGAGGCAGAGACAAGTGAGCCCAGATCCTGTCTCACAGGGCAGCTTGCCCACTGAGCATACATTCACCCAGGAGCAGCAACAAAATACCCTTTCAACCATCGGCTAGAGTAAGTCATCTTTCAAACTTTGCAAGCAGCGGGGGAAAGAGTGGATAAGAGACCTCATTTTACCAGGTGTGGTGGCGCACGCCTTTAATCCCAGCACTTGGGAGGCAGAGGTAGAAGGATTGCCATGAGTTCAAGGCCACCCTGGGACTACATAGTTAATTTCAGGTCAGCCTGGGCCAGAGTGAGCCCCTACCTCGAAAAATGAAAAAAAAAAAAAAAAAAAAAAAAAAAAAAAGAAAAGAAAGTATGCATTGCATCTGGAGTTCATTGTTTACAGTGGCTGAAGGCCCTGGCATGCCCATTCTCTCTCTGCTTCTTTCTGTCTCTCTCTCTCTTTCTCTAATAAATAAATTAAATTAAAACATTTTTAAAAAAAGATTAAAAAAAGAAGAAAGCACGCACCATTGGGATGTGGGGGGTAGGAGGCAACGGTGCTACAAGACAGATGGCCATGGTGAAGCATGACCATGCCCTGCTACTGCTTTCTTACACACAGGAAAGGGAAGGTCTACTTCCTGCTGGACTCCATGGACCGCCTCCTCTTACAGAATCCCAAAGGCCTAAAGGCCACGACAGCAGCATTCCCCATGATGGATGATGTCTACAACAGGCTAGGTATGCCCCATTACCTGCTTATCCCCAGAGCAGAGAGTCCGTTTCCACTGAGTTAATACAGAAATTGAGATAACGTAATAAAGAGGCCTAATTTTTTTTTCCAGAAGCACTATCCCTGCTTGTTTCAAGTGACATGTAGAGACTGGATGTGACATAGCCAAAGACTTGTCCTAGTAAAGGGCCACCAAGAGGTGGAAGCAAGACTGCATTTAGGCTTTATAGTGAGGGAGACTGACCTTCTATCAGCAGGAGCAAGCTGATGGAACCTGAGGCAGTAAGGTCCTCAAGTTCAAGGCCAAGCTTGCAAGCTTTGGACCAAAAGTGGCTTAGGCTTCTCCCTTCTAAAAGGATCAGGGGCTGTTGTGTCTTCTCTGCTATTTCTTCTCCTTTCCTCATTTTTACCACTGTGGTTGAGTATGGGACATTCTCCTGGTAGAGGGACAGTGTTCCACTCAGACCCGCAACTCAAGAGAAGCCATCATTTTCAAATCACACGCAGAGTCACACAAGTACTTTCCCTTTAGAGTTTCCAACACCTTACCTGTGAAGTCCTGTTCTCATTGTCTCGTATCCTTTCCTTAACCAGCCGCACAAGTGATGCAATATTGTAAAACTCTGCTTCTTCCAGCACACCTGGAGTGAAACGCACACTAGTCAGAGTATGAACTCACCAGGGAACAGCAAGGCGAGGCTCACTAAAAACTTCATTTTTCAAATAAAATCTAATTTCTTTCAATCTAGAACATTTAAGAAATATGACTTTGCTGTTTAGGGGGAAACCACAATCCTTTCCCCAACTAGTCAGTCAAACCCCAGGGTCTACTCTGTTCACTATTTCACCCTGTTTCCTCCTGACACCAACCCATGTCACTTAGTTTCTAGAACACTGGACAACTCTTGACCTGGCAACTTTATCCTAAAAAACCCAAGTGTATGAGTGCATGCACATAAACGTAGGTGGATCCAATTAAACAGGATATTTATTATTTGAACAAAATTCAAAGACAACGTAGGGCTGGAGAAATGGCTTAGTGGTTAAGGAGCTTTCCTGCAAAGCCTCAGAACCCATGCTCGTCTGCTCAGATCCCTGTAAGCCAGGCGCCCAAGGAGACACAAGTATGCAAGGTGGCACATGCATACAAGGTGGCACACGTATCTGGAGTTCGACTGCAGTGGCTGGAGGCCCTGGTGTGCAAATTCTCTCTCTCTCTTGCATAAAAAAAGACAATGTAGCTCAGTGATGATTGACTATTATGTACAACTTGGGGGTTGACCTCCAAATGCAAAAAAAGGAAAACATAAATTCAATTACTAACAAAATCAAAGGCTGGAGGCAGGATAATTATGGGGCATCTGATCTTGTGTTAGGAAGAGACTTTGTTATGAGAGACATTATTAGGAAAACAGACAAAACTGAAATATAGATGCAGATAAAATTATCAATATTAAATTTCCCAAGTTGATAACAAGATTATGTAAAATCCTTGATCTTGAGAAAAACACAAAGAATTATTATTGTTTTTGGTTTTTGAGGGAGGGTTTCACTCTAGCCCAGACTGACCTGGAATAATTCACTATGAACTCATGGTGATTCTACTACCTCTGCCTCCTGAGTGCTGGCTGGGATTAAAGGCGTGCGCCACCATGCCCAGCTTTAGAATTATTACTGTTTTCTTTTTTTTAAAAAGATTTTTATTTTCATTTTTACTTACTTATTAGAGACAGAAAGAGGGGGAGAGAGGGAGAGAATGGGCACACCAGGGCTCTAGCCACTGCAAACAAACTCCAGATGCATGTGCCACCATGTGTATCTGGATTATGTGGGACCTGGAGAATCGAACTTGGGTCCTTAGGCTTCACAGGCATGTACCTTAACTGCGAGGCCATCTCTCCAGCCCTGTTTTTAGTATTTTGGGGGGTGTGCATGTGTGTGTGGTGTGTGCATATTGCATGTGCATGCAAGTGGAGGCCAGAAGTCTATGTTGAGTATCTTCCTCAATCATGCTCCACCTTTTTGTTGTATGTGTGTGCGTGTACTAATGTGTATATATGTATGTTCAGGAGTCCTATGCCAATCTCCACATTGTTTCTGAGAGACAAAGTCTCTCATTGAGCCGGAATGGTCATTTTGAGTCAGACTGGTTTACCAGCAAGCCTGTCTCCACCCCCCTCAGGGCTGGGGCATGCGTGGCTATGCACAGCTTTCTATATAGGTACTGAGGATTGAACTCAGGCCTCACGCTTGCACAGCAAGCACTCTTACTCAACCCCCTTATCTTAGTTTTTTTTTTTTTTTTTTTAAGAGAGAGAGAGAATTGGCATGCCAGGGCCTCGGCCACTGTAACCAAACACCAGATGCTTGTGCCACCTAGTATGCATGTGCAACCTTGCCTCACCTTTGTGCGTCTGGCTAAAGTGGGATCTAGAGAGTAGAACGTGGGTCCTTAGGCTTTGCAGGCAAGTGCCTTAACTGCTAAGCCATCTCTCCAGCTTCAATCTTAGTTTTTAAAACAGTCTTATTGAACCTAGATTTTTTTTTTTTCATGGTATGGTTTCCCTCTAGCCCAGACTGACCTGGAATTCACTATACAGTCTCAGGCTGGCTTGAATTCACAGTAATCCTCCTACCTCTGCCTCCCAAGTGCTGGGATTAAAGGCATGCACCACCATGCCCAGCTAAAGTGTTTTTTTGTTTTGTTTTGCTTTTTAGAGGTAGGGTCTTGCTGTAGCCCAGGCTGACCTGGAATTTACTATGTAGTCTCAGGATGGCCTTGAACTCATGGCGATCCTCCTACCTCTGCATCCAGAGTGCTGGGATTAAAGGTGTGCGCCCAGCTCTAAAGTGTTTTCTTTATTAATAACATTAGAAAAGATTATCTATAAGGTGGTAGTTGCTGAAGTTGGATGACAAGTGTATGGAATTTATTTACTTTTCCCCTTACTTGTGTAGGAGTTCTATTTTTAACTTTTTACTTATTTTATTTTATTTTGTTTTATTTTATTTTTTGGTTTTTCGAGGTAGGGTGTCTCTACTCAGGCTGACCTGGAATTCATTATGTAGTCTCAGGGTGGCCTCGAACTCTTGGCAATCCTCTGCCTCCCGAGTGCTGGGATTAAAGGTGTGCACCACTATGCCTGGTTGAAATGAAATTTTTTTAAAAGGACATATTAAAAGCCAGTAGCTTATGCCTATAATCTCAGCACTTCGGAGGCTGAGGTAGAAGAACCACTGTGAGTCTGAAGCCATTCTAGACTACAGAGTGAGTCTGGGTCAGCCTGGACTAGAAGGAGACCTCAAAAACAACAACAATAAAAAGAGGACTTTTTATTTATTTATTAGAGACAGAGAGAGAGAAAGAGATAGGAAGAGTGAGAATGGGCACGCCAGGGCCTGTAGCCACTGCAAATGAACTCCAGATGCATGCGCCCCCACATGCATCTGGCTTACGTGGGACCTGGAGAATCGAACTGGTGTCCTTAGGCTTCACAGGCATGTGCCTTAATCGCTAAGCCATCTCTCCAGCCCAAAAGAGGACTTTATAAAAAAAAAGTGTTTATAAAATGTTCCCTTCCAGAGAGGGAGCAAGAATGTGTGATAGCTCTTTCCAGCAGCTGAAATGGAGCTGTTTAGCAGTCATTTTGTTAATGAGGACAGTCATTACAATTTTTTTTTTTTTTTTTTTTTTTTTTAATTAGAGCTAAAGATCCTAGATCAAGGTGACCAGGATTTATGGGAGGACCCCAAATTTCAACTGAATTCCTCCAAGGCAGGTGAAACTAAGTCCAGCCTTTTCCAAAGAGGACTAAACCCATTTACAAGCCAAAAAGTTCCACAAAGCACAAAGTGAGGCAGCCAATGATATACCTGACAAGGGACTGGAGATGAATTAGGTCACCAGCAACAACTTGCAGGGAAGCATGAGACCAGAGTCTTAAAAAGAAACGAGGCCAAGCAAGCCTTTATTATAGTTTTTCCGGCTGTACATTCAAAGTAAAATTGAAAATATAAATAACTGAGTGTCAGAGATGCTCTGCTTCAGTCCATGGACACTCACTGCCAGCAAATAGTTATTTATTTATAAACATAGAAGGGGATTGTGACAACTCTGCAGGTTCAGAAAGCACTCCCAAAGCAATCTGCAAAGCTGAGCTACCACTCTAGTGGCTCACTAAAACAGCTGACCACAGCCCAGTGGGGCTTCTGTCAACTAGATGCTCAGATGTCCCTTAACTGGGGCTCCCTGCTTACCTGCATAAACCTTATTTACATTTGCACATGTGCCCAGTGAAAAGCTCAAACAAACCGTAGGTGTGTGAAACAGCTTTAACTCAAGTTTGAAAATGCCCTGTGCAAACTGCTCTTACCTTCCTCTGCTAACTCCTTTGTAATGATGAGTTTCCCATGGCGGAGGTAGTTCAGGATAGGACCAAAGTAGGTGGGGTCTCTGTCAATCAGATAGGCTCCTGTCTCATCCTGCCAACCAAGAACAATCAAGGGCTGTGAACCTTTCAGGAGCATGAAAGAGATAGGGAAGAGTGAGAATGGGCACGCCAGGGCCTGTAGCCACTGCAAATGAACTCCAGATGCATGCGCCCCACATGCATCTGTTTACGTGGGACCTGGAGAATCGAACTGGTGTCCTTAGGCTTCACAGGCATGTGCCTTAATCGCTAAGCCATCTCTCCAGCCCAAAAAGAGGACTTTATAAAAAAAGTGTTTATAAAATGTTCCCTTCCAGAGAGGGAGCAAGAATGTGTGATAGCTCTTTCCAGCAGCTGAAATGGAGCTGTTTAGCAGTCATTTTGTTAATGAGGACAGTCATTACAAGCTTTTTTTTTTTTTTTAATTAGAGCTAAAGATCCTAGATCAAGGTGACCAGGATTTATGGGAGGACCCCAAATTTCAACTGAATTCCTCCAAGGCAGGTGAAACTAAGTCCAGCCTTTTCCAAAGAGGACTAAACCCATTTACAAGCCAAAAAGTTCCACAAAGCACAAAGTGAGGCAGCCAATGATATACCTGACAAGGGACTGGAGATGAATTAGGTCACCAGCAACAACTTGCAGGGAAGCATGAGACCAGAGTCTTAAAAAGAAACGAGGCCAAGCCTTTATTATAGTTTTCCCGGCTGTACATTCAAAGTAAAATTGAAAATATAAATAACTGAGTGTCAGAGATGCTCTGCTTCAGTCCATGGACACTCACTGCCAGCAAATAGTTATTTATTTATAAACATAGAAGGGGATTGTGACAACTCTGCAGGTTCAGAAAGCACTCCCAAAGCAATCTGCAAAGCTGAGCTACCACTCTAGTGGCTCACTAAAACAGCTGACCACAGCCCAGTGGGGCTTCTGTCAACTAGATGCTCAGATGTCCCTTAACTGGGGCTCCCTGCTTACCTGCATAAACCTTATTTACATTTGCACATGTGCCCAGTGAAAAGCTCAAACAAACCGTAGGTGTGTGAAACAGCTTTAACTCAAGTTTGAAAATGCCCTGTGCAAACTGCTCTTACCTTCCTCTGCTAACTCCTTTGTAATGATGAGTTTCCCATGGCGGAGGTAGTTCAGGATAGGACCAAAGTAGGTGGGGTCTCTGTCAATCAGATAGGCTCCGTCTCATCCTGCCAACCAAGAACAATCAAGGGCTGTGAACCTTTCAGGAGCATTTTATTTATTTTTTATTTTTATTTTTTTGGTTTTTCGAGGTAGGGTCTCACTCTGGTCCAGGTTGACCTAGAATTAACTATGTAGTCTCAGGGTGGCCTCGAACTCTCAGCAATCCTCCTACCTCTGCCTCCAAAGTGCTGGGATTAAAGGCGTGTGCCACCACGTCCAGCTCAGGAGCATTTTAAAACTGAGCTCTCCCCGTTCCATGTCAGTACCCTAGTTCCATGTCAGTACCCTAGGACAACGATTCATTCCATCAGCTACAAAAACAAACAAACAAAGGGCAAGTTTTGCTAGGTATTTCCTTATTTTAAACTCTTGGCCAGGAGGCCAGTTTTATGTATCTTGTGCTTAAAGATCATTTTGGCACAGGTGTTACACATGCAAAGTCATACCCATCCTCTAAGCCACTTACTGCCTTGAACTTCTACAATTTTTTGGACAATTACCAACATTCTTCAGGAGGACAAGAAAAGAAAACGGCATAGCTGTGAGATTTAAATCTTTGCTGGGACTGGGCATTCTCCATCGCCTCTGAACCACATTCCTAATTCTAAGAAAACCTCCATGTTGCTGGCAACCATCCTGAGCCCAAGGCCAAAATCAGTGGGAGTCTGCATTGCCAGCTGTAATCTCACACACCCTAGAGCTCTGTGCCCAGGGGAAGCGTGGTACTGCCAGGACTTGGCTCACAGAAGCCTTAATCCTACTCAACTTTACAGTAAAAGAAACAAGAGGAAAAAAAAAAACCTGGCTTGAATGGCCAGAAGGAAGATTCATGGTATATAAAAATCATCTGCCCAGCATGGTGGCACACGCCTTTAATCCGAGCACTCGAGAGGCAAAGATAGGAGGATCGCTGTTGAGTTCGAGGCCATCCTGAGACTACAGAGTGGATTCCAGGTCAGCCTGAGCTAGAGTGAGATCCTACCCCGGAAAACTAAAAAAAAAAAAAAAAAAAAAAAAATCTTCATAAACATGGATCCTGGAATCTCTTTTAAGTTAGGGTAGAATATAAATTATAAGAATATAAGTGCCCAAAAAAAAAAAAAAAGAATATAAGTGCCTATCAATTTGGTATTTATCAAAGAAGATAATTATTTGAAACTGATAAAGGTTCCTGCACCTCCAATTCTGTTTCAGGGTAACCAGCAGAGTGCTATATAGCATGGCAGGTGGGTTAAACTATGGCCAGTTCCTTTAAGTTGGGAAGAACCTTTAAAAGGTAAAAATTCTGGTAGGATTGCTTTCAGTGCAGTCTTACAGACACAAAATGGCCTGAATACCCATGACCTCGCAATGCCTGGTACTACCTACACAGGACCCTCACAACAGGAGGAAAAGATGACATCAAAATAAAAGAGAAGCTGGGTGTGGTGGCGCATGCCTTTAATCCCAGCACTCAGGAGGCAGCAGTCGGAGAATCAGCCATGAGTCCCGAGTCCAGCCTGAGTCTACAGAGTGAATTCCAGGTCAGCCTGGGCTAGAGTGAAACCCTACCTCGAAAAACCAAAAAATAAAAGAATGACTAATTAGAGGGGGAGGGGATACGATGGCGAGTGGATTTGTGAAGGGTAAGTGGGGGAGGGGAGGGAATTATCATGGTTGATTGTTTATAATTATGGAAGTTGTCAATAAAAAAGTTAAACATTTAACAGTGTTTCAATTCGGGAAATGGGTTAAGTGTCTTATTTCCCAATCTTTTGGTTAGCAGTCATGCACTTTGCCTATCCTGTCTTCACTTTCCCTGGTTCGTAACAGGTCAACAGCTCGGCTTAGATTTGCGGGGATGAATGTAGTAACCTCTTTCCAGGGATCGTATATGATCTCAAAATGTACCTAAACGGTGATTGCTACCACAAACAAGTTCTGGGACCTGGAAGACCTCAGCAGTATATCACAGGAAACACTTCCTGCGGCAGGGGGATTCTCTGATTAGATCCAGATTTTCACCTAAACTTGACCCAAGGGTCCGAGAGGAGGTCGGTGAAAGCTACGAAGATACCTTCGCTCACCCTGACCCAGTTCTGGATCCATCAGTGAGGAGCTGGACAGGAGACCCGAGAAGGTGGAAGGAGAGGGGCAGGCAACACGGGAAGAGGGTATCAAGTGGGTGCAGGTGGGCAGCTGCCATGAAGGAGGCCCTGGAAAATGAAGGGCGGGGTCAGAGGGGAAGCAGGGTGTGCCCGAAGATGGGGGAGAATCCTGCAGACTATTACACGCAGGGGGATGATGACAGGGGGCTGGGGTCTCAACGTGAGGGGCCTGCCGGTGAGAAAGCGTGTCTCAGTTCTGGGGGAGGGATGGAGGGAGGGGTGGACGAGCCTAGGAGGAGATGGGGATCCAAAAGCCCGGGGGCGCGCCCGAGGGCGGGGCGCACCTTGTCCGAGTCCAGCTCCGGGTCCTCCTGGCAGCAGAGGCGGCAGAGGAAGGACTTGGGCTCCCGACCCAGGGTCTGTCTGGTGGTCACGAAGTAGGTGCCGCCCACGTTCAGCCGGACCCAGCGGGCCGATCCGCCCCCCCCCGCCCGCTCGGGAGGTCCGGGACCCGGTTCCAGAGGCTGCGCGACCGCGGCGGCGGGCTGGCGGCCGTGCCCGCGGGTCGTCGGGCCAATCGGGCGAGGGCTGGGGGGTCCACGGCCCGAGCCGCCCCCGTCTCCCACCCCACTCCCGCCAACCCCTCCCAGCCCCGCCATCGCCGGGTCCAGCTGCAGCTCCGCCATCTTGAGCCGCCGCTGCCCGCGCGCCGCCGCCGCCGAGGATGCCGCCGCCGGGCCGGCCCATTTCTCGGCAGGGAGAGCCGGGCCGGCCCATCGGCGGGGGTGGGGCAGGGGGAGAGGGGACGGGGAGCGCCCCCCAACCAGAAGGGAACCCCGGCGGCGCAGGCGCCGTGCCCGCCCCCGGAGGCGGGACTTCCTAGAAGTGAACGCCATTTCTCATTGGTCGACGGACGCACCAAGGCCCGCCCCCTCGTGCTTTAGCATTGGTTGAAGAGAAGAGCGCTTCCGTTGACGCACTTCCGTTACTTGCTCCTGGGGACTGCGCTCCGCCGGGGTCGGTGAAGGTGAGTGGCGTTTGGGGTTTTGGATCCGTTGTCCTCACGGGCTTTTTAGCTCGACGTCATCCAGTCTTTGCGCGGATCTTTTGGTAACCCCCGCCGACAATGTCGTCCCCTCGAGGTGCCCGGCTGTGGTCGCCGAGCTTTGCCCTGAGCTCCTTCGCTCGCTTCTCCCCACCGCGCGAGGTCGCGGGCCCGGCTGTGACTTTTCTGGCACACCCCTGCTTTAGGCGTCGCCACAAACCGTGTCTCGTTCTGTCCGCGCACCGCATGGCCACCTCGGTAGTGTGGTCTAGGGCTTGGGGAGACTTTGCAGTGTCATAGTGTTAGCTGGCTCGGGGACCATCCAGCAGGCTGCAAGCTCTAAGGCCTCCGCTCTCTGGAAGGCTCTGGGATTCCAGCGTGGGTCGTGTTCAGGGCTTATCAGTGCAGGGTTCATTGAACGCCTTCTTGTGTGCATGGCCTGTTCCAGGAGCTGGGAATTAAACAGTAGGAAAGTGAAGACTGAGGCTGGAGTGATGAATGGCTCAGCGGTTAAAGGTGTTTGCTTGCAAAGCCTGACAGCCCCGGTTTGATTCCCCAGTTCCCACGTAAGGCCACATGCACAAAGTGGTGCATGCAGTTGAGCTCTCCTCCCCAAATAGTAAATAAAAATATTTAAGCAAAAAAAAGAAGAAGAAAGAAAGAAAGAAAGAAGACCGTGACCCCTATAGTCTACTAGTTCATAGGAATGTTTCTGTAAGTGCTCTTGGTTCTCTGGCATCTTGTGAAGTTCACCTGCCAACTGCTTTAACCTGTCCCCTCCAGGAGACACGGGCCTCCCTGAGAGAAAAGGCAAGAAAGCAAGAGGACAGGTGTTTGACAACCTGAAGGAGAATTCTTTCACACACGGCTCCCTCCCCACCGCCTTGGATTCCACTCAAAGCCTGTAGAGAGCTTTTTTGACTCTGCAGTCCACTCTGATCTTTAGTTATTTCCCTGTAATTTGTCTTGTTTGGTTTAAAGATGGCTGTAATCGCCTCTCTCACATTCACTTCTGTATAGAATGCCTCTTACAGCGTTTGCCTGCAAAGCCAAAGGATCCCAGTTCGACTCTCCAGGGCCCACATGAGCCAGATGCACAAGGGGGTGCATGCATCTGGAGTTCGTTTGCAGTGGCTGGAGGCCCTAGCACGCCCATTCTCTCTCTCTCTCTCTTTCTCTCTTTGCCTCTTTCAGATAAATAAAAAATGTATTTAGAATGTCTCTTAAAATGTAGGGCATGTGCCGGGCATGGTGGCGCATGCCTTTAATCCCAGCACTTGGGAGGCAGAGGTAGGAGGATCAACGAGAGTTCGAGGCCACCCTGAGACTACATAGTGAATTCCAGGTCAGCCTGAGCCAGAGTGAGACCCTACCTCGAAAAACAAAACAAAACAAAAAAAAAAAAATGTAGGGCATGTGTAAGTGTTGTGGGAGATAATCATCAGACATGAATAAAAAGATGCAAGTTTATGACCACTGTAGTGGGCACTGGTAGAAAGCCCTGGAAGTTTGTATATGACTATGGTGAATTGCTGCCCACAATTTTATTTTATTTATTTGAGAGAGAGAATTGCAAATGAACTCTACATGCATGAGTCACTGTGCATCTGGCTTTACATGGGTACTGGGGACTAGAACTCAGGCAGTCAGGCTTTGTAAACAAGTGTCTTTAACCCCTAAGCCATTTCTCCTACCCTAAATTGTTGACTTTTATGTAATGCATGAATGTTATTTAACAGTATTTCCAAACATACTTACAGTCCAAAAGGCAGAGGCCTGGGCTTTTAAGGATGAGTAGGAGTTGGGTATAGAGGAAGGGCAGTTTATTGGGAGAGACTATATTTATCTGCTTGATTACGCAGCTTGAATTGAACGGCTAAACTGCCCTTTTCCCTCCCTCCCTCTTCCTCCCTCCCTCCCTCCCTCCCTCCTTTCCTCCTCTCTCTCTCTCTCTTTCTTTCTTTCTTTCTTTCTTTCTTTCTTTCTTTCTTTCTTTCTTTCTTTCTTTCTTTCTTTCTTTCTTTCTTTCTTTCTTTCTTTTCGAGGTAGGGCCCTTACTCTAGCTCAGGCTGACCTGGAATTCACTATGTGTTCTCAGGGTGGCCTCGAACTCATGGTGATCCTCCTACCTCTGCCTCCCGAGTGCTGGGATTAGCCATGTGCCACCACACCCAGCTAAACTGCCCTTTTCTGATTTGCTTATTTTGAGGAAAGTCTCGTATCCCGTGCTGGCTTTTAAACTCGTTATATAGCCAAGGATGACCTTGAACTTCTGATCCTCCTGCCTCTCTCTCTGGAGTCCTGGGATTACAGATGTGTGCCACCATACCTTGCTCATGCAGTGCTGGGGTCAGACTCAGGGCTTTGTGCATGTTAGGCAAGCACTGTGTCAGATGAGCTACATCCCTAGCACATTTTTCTGGTTGAGTCCTAATTATTCTAGCTATTAAATAGTCCTAGGCTTACTGAGTGGTCACAGGATGTGGATCTCTTCCCCTGCCTTTTTTTTTTTTTTTTTTTTTTTTTTTTTTTTTTTTTTGAGACAGGGTCTGTAGCCCAGGCTGACCTGGGACTCACTCTGTAGCACAGGATAGCTGGAGCATCTCATAGCGATCCTCCTACCTCAGCTTCCTGAGTGTGGATTATAGGCAGAACCCACCACACCTGCCTTTTTGTTATTTTTGTTTTGTGGCAGAATCTCTAATCCAGGCTGACCTGGAACTCACTCTGTAGCCCAGGCTGGCTTTGAACTCAAGGCACTGCTCCTACCTCAACCTCCTGAGTGCTGGGATTAAAGGTGTGCACCACCACTCAGGACTATTAAAGATGTATATGTTGCTAAGGTGCTTTTCTTCAGAGGAGTCTCTCCAATATCACTGTTTTATTTTCTAGGATCCCAAGATGGCTGGGCGCAAGCTTACTCTAAAAGCTATTGATTGGATAGCTTTTGGGGAAATCATACCCCGAAACCAAAAGGCTATTGCTAACTCCCTGAAGTCCTGGAATGAGACCCTCAGCACCAGGTCAGTGTGACTCCGAGAGGGAGTGCCATACTTGCTGCTGAGTCTAGAAATGATGTTTTGGAGTTAGACATTTCAGATACTTTTCTCACAAAAAAATAAGGCTGTATCCAGCAAGTGAATGCATTTGTGTGGGTGGGCCTTCAAGAAGAAAGTGTGATGATATTCCAGGACTTAGGAATAAGGAATAGGGGCATTTCTGTGTGAATTTCTGTTGCTCCTGAAACAGGCCTAATTTTACTTTCCTTTTGAGCAGGTTGGCTGTCCTGCCTGAGAACCCACCAGCAATTGACTGGGCTTATTACAAAGCCAGAGTGGCCAAGGCAGGCTTGGTGGATGATTTTGAAAAGAAGGTGAGATCTCAGCTAACTGAAGCTTGGGTGGGGAGCAGGAAGGTAGATAATTATACATGCAAGATGCTAGCCAGAGAAATGTGGTATTGACTTTACTATCTCAGGAAATTTAGCAAAACTGGGTCTGGCCAAAGATAATGCAGTGGTACATTGAAATGGTGAAAAAGTTCAGAGAAGCTGGGTGTGGTGGCGCACACCTTTAATCCCAGCACTCGGAAGGCAGAGGTGGGAGGATCGCTGTGAGTTTGAGGGTACCCTACAACTACATAGTGAATTCCAGGTCAGCCTGGGCTAGAGCAAAACCCTACCTCAGAAAACAAACAAAAGGTGCAGAGAATTAAAGGTTTATTCACAGTATAGTATATATAGCCTTGCTCCTGGAAGCCAGAGGACTGTTATCTTCTCAGGGTGCTGAGAAGATGACTTGGTTAAAAATGCCTAAAAAGCTTGCTGGCCTGGGTTCAGTTCTCAAGCCACCCTCAAAAGCTGTTTATGCATTTAAAGGTGTTTACATAGAACCTACTGCCAGGTATGGCATGAAGTGCTAGAGTTATGTCACAGCTTTCTAAAGACCCTTCCCTCCCTCCCTCCCTCCCTTCTTTCTTTCTATTTATTTATTTTGGTTTTTCGAGGTAGGGTCTCACTCTAGCCCAGGCTGACCTGGGCTACCTCTACCTCTGCCTCCTGAATGCTGGGATTAAAAGTGTGTGCCACCATGCCTGGCTCTTTTTTAATTAAAAAAATTTTTTTTTATTATTTTATTTATTTTTGGAGAGAGACACAGAGACAGACAGAGAGGGAGAGGGAGACAGAGATGGGCGCGCCAGCAGTCTCAGCTGCTGTGAATGAAATCCAGATATGTGCGCCCCTTGTGGTCAAGTGCGGCATTGCGCCCTTGCGTCACTTTGCATGTGGCTAAATGTGGGACCTGGAGATTGGAACTGGGTTCTTAGGCTTAGCAGGCAGGTGCCTTAACTGCTAAGCCATCTCTCCAGCCCTTAATATTTTTTTTAAAGATTTTTTTATTTTTTATTTTTAGAGAGACAGAGAGAGACAGACAGAGAGGGAGAGGGAGACAGAGAATAGGCGCACCAGCAGTCTCTCAGCTGCTGTGAACGAAATCCAGATGTGAGCACCCCCTTGTAGTCAAGTGTGGCATTGCGCCCTTGCGTCACTTTGCATCTGGCTAAACGTGGGACCTGGAGATTGGAACCAGCGTTCTTTAGGCTTAGGAGGCAGGAACCTTAACTGCTAAGCCATCTCTCCAGCCCCCTTAATATTTTTTTTATAAGAAGAGAGAGAATGGGCACACCAGGGCCTCCATCTGTTGCAAACAAACTCCAGATGCATGTGCCACTTTGTGCATATGGCTTTATGTGGGTACTGGGGAATTGAACCCAGGTCATTAGGCTTCGCAGGCAAGTGCCTTAACTGCTGAGCCATTTCTCCAGCCCTAAAGACCCTTTTTTTTTTTTTTTTTTTTTTTTTTTTTTTTTTGAGGTAGGGTCTCACTCTGGCCCAGGCTGGCTTGGAATTCACTATGTAGTCTCAGGGTGGCCTCGAACTCATGGCGATCCTCTGACCTCTGCCTTCCGAGTGCTGGGATTAAAGGCGTGTGCCACCACGCCCAGCTTTTAAAGACCATTTCTAACTCCATATGCATGCATACATGATTCCTTCCAATCAGCCCTCTAGGATTTTGTGTGAAAAAGAAGAAATTGGTGTTTTTTTTTTAAATTTTTTAAAAAATTTATTTATTTGAGAGAGAGAGACAATGGGTGCGCCAGGCCCTCCAGCCATTGCAAACAAACTCTAGACGCATGTGCCACCTTGTGCATCTGGCTTACGTGGGTCCTGGGGAATCCAATCAGTGTCCTTTGGCTTTGCAGGCAAATGTCTTAACCACTAAGCTGTCTCTCCAACCCAAAATCAGTGTTTTTACAACACAAGATTCTAAGTGGCCATTTTCTCGGCTTCTAGTCCTGCTGTCCTTTGAGATAAGGAGACCGAAGCTGGTTGTAATAAAGATGTGTCCAAGGTCCCTAAGTAATGACTGATGGAGTTGAGAAGAGCTCTGAGCTCCTCTTCCCAGTACTGTTCCCACCACAGCAGCTATAAGTACGAGGCTGCTGGGCATGGTGGCACATGCCTTTAATTCCAGCACTCGGGAGGCAGAGTTACAAGATTGATGTGGGGCCAGCCTGGGACTACAGAGTGAATAGAAACTTTGAGTCCGATCTTTGGGGACCTGGTATGTTGCTGACAACTCACTGTCCCTGTTTACAGTATAATGCCCTGAAGGTTCCTGTGCCGGAGGATAAATACACTGCCCAGGTGGATGCTGAAGAAAAGGAAGATGTAAGTCGTTTTTTTATGAGAAAAAATTAAATATTTTAATTTTATTTGCAAGCAAAGAGGTGCCGGGGAGAGAATGGGTGCATCAGGGCCTCTTACCACTGCAATTGAACTCTAGATGCATGTGCTACTTTGAGGATCTGGCTTCACATGGGTATTGGGAAATTGAACCTGGGATGTAGGTATTGTAAACAAGTGCCTTTAAGTGCTGAGGCATATCCCCAGTCCCCAAGAAAAAAAAATTATTGAAAAATTTTCTCTTTTGAGACCATATCAAATTCACTATGTAGCCAATATGTATTTATGTATTTGTGTGGTTGTTTGGGGGGGAGGAAGGCATACCACAATCTCTTGCAGCTGCAAGTGAGTGCTCATCTGGCTTTACATGGGTGCTTTGGGAATTGAATCCAGGCCCACAAGGTTTGCAAGCAATCAAGTGCCTTTAACTGCTGAGCCATCTTCCCCAGCCCCTTACCTCCGACTTTTGAGTGCTAGGATGACGGCATAAAGCAGGCTACCACATCTGGTTTATGTGGTGGTTGGGATCAAATCCAGGGCTTGTTGCAGACCAGGCAAGCACGCTACCAGCTGCAAGCTGCATCCTCAGCCCCCTGTTTGAGACAAGATTTTGCAGTGTAGGCTGGGCTGGCCTAAGTCTCAGGAATCCTTCCACCTTAGCCTACCAAGTGAGTGCTGGGATTACAGGCATGAAATACCATGGCCTGAAGTCTTTCTTTTAAAAATATTTTTTTAGCTGGGCGTGGTGGTGCACGACTTTAATCAGGAGGCAGAGGTGGGAGGATCACAGTGAGTTCAAGGCCACCCTGAGATTACATAGTGAATTCCATGTCAGCCTGAGTTAGAGTGAGCCCCTGCATGGGCACACCAGGGCCTCCTGCCACTACATATGAACTCCAGATGCATATGCCACTCTGCATCTGGCTTTATTTGGGTGCTGAGGAATCAAACTCGGGACGGTAGGGTTTGGTAGCAAGCACGCACCTGTAAACACTGAGCAATCGCACAAGCCCTCTTGCCTTTTTTTGGTGGTGGTGGGGTGGGGGTTCAAGGTAGGATCTCACTCTAGCCCAGGCTGATCTGGAATTCACTTGGTATTCTCAGGGTGGCCTTGAACTCAAGGTGATCCTCCTACCTCTGCCTCCCGAGTGTTGGGATTAAAGGCGTGCGCCACCACACCCGGCTTTGTTTTGTTTCTTAATTTTTTATTTGTTGGAGAGAGAAAAAGAAGGGAGCTGCAGGGCCTCCATCTACTGCAGATGAACTCCAGATGCGTGCACCACCTTGTGCATCTGGCTTACATGGCTACTGGGGAATTGAACCTGGGTTCTTAGGCTTCACAGGCAAGCACCTTAACTGCTAAGCCATCTCTCCAGTCCTGTTTTTATTTATTTTTATTTTATTATTATTATTATTATTATTATTTTATTTTTTTTTTGGTTTTCAAGGTGGGGTCTCACTCTGGCTCAGGCTGACCTGGAATTAACTATGTCGTCTCAGGGTGGCCTCGAACTCTCAGCAATCCTCCGACCTCTGCCTCCCCAGTGCTGGGATTAAAGGCGTGCGTCACCATGCCCGGCTTCAGTCCTGTTTTTAAATTTATTTTAAGCTCATGTGGATCAGGCACTAACTCTGTAGTCCAGCCTGGGCTCCAACTCATGGTGATCTTCCTACTTCAGGCTTCTGAGTGCTGTGATTAAAGGTATGAACTACCATGTCTAGTGAAATTTTAATAGTGACCATTCTCTCTCTCTTTTTTTTTGGTTTTTGAGGTAGTGTCTTGCTCTAGATCAGGCTGACCTGGAATTCACTCTGTAGTCTCAGGATGGCCTTGAACTCATAGTGATCCCCCTACCTCTGCCTCCTGAGTTCTGGGATTAAAGGCATGTGCTACCACACTCAGCCCATTCATTCTTTTTTTTTTTTTTTTTTTTTTAAGTTTTTAAAAACTTTAAAAAATGATGTATGTGTTACCATGTACATCTGGCTTACGTGGGACCTGGAGAATCAAACCAGCATCCTTAGGCTTTGCAGGCATGACCTTAACTGCTAAGCCATCTCTCTGAGGGTAGATAGTGAATTGAGTTGACGTGTTGACAGCAATAAAGAATAATGAATTTCTAAACAAGTTTGGTGGCTTACACCTTTAATCTCAGCACCTGGGTTGCTAAGATAAGAGAATCACTGTGAGTTCAAGGCCAGCATGAGCTACATAGTGAGTTCCATGCCAGCTTGAGAAAGAGTGAGACCCTTGCCTCAAAAAAAAAAAAAAAAAAAAAAGTAATGATTAGGTGGGCAGAGGTAGAATCACTATGAGATTGAGGCCACCCTGAAACTACATAGTGAATTCTAGGTCAACCTGGGCTAGAGTGAAACCTTATCTTGAAAAAACAAAAACAAACAAACAAAAAAACGTAATGATGGGCTCAGGAGCCTCCAGGTCAGGACCCAGCCTGGTTTCAGAACTGAATCTTGCCCTCTCTTACAGGCTAAGAACTGTGCCGAGTTTGTGTCTCAGTCAAAGGTCAGGATCCAGGAATTGGAGGCACAGGTAAAGATGAGCCAGGGCCTTTGTCCACAGCATGGTTTGTCCTAGCCACGCTTCCTTGACCTAGTGACAGAACCTTCCTTGGGCTTGCGTTCTGCATCTTGTTACCCCTAGCCCTGTGTCTCATAACTAACACATCTCCACTCCACTCTGTCCAGCTGGAGAAAATGAAGAACATAGTTCCTTTTGATCAGATGACCATCGAGGACTTGAATGAAGCCTTTCCAGAAACCAAATTGGACAAGAAGAAATATCCCTATTGGCCTCACCAGCCAATTGAGAACTTATAAGCTCTAATCCAGGAGGACACTCTGCTCTGACCCTTACAGTACAAATTCTGGACATTAAAAATAAAGAGGATTATATAATTCTGGGTGTTGTCTTCTCTGTGGTTGGGATAACCCTATCCTCTGAGGTGGAAGGTGATCGGTCATCTAAGGGTCAGAATATGTAGGTACCAGTTAGGGAGGCCTCAGAGCAACTGAGATTCAGTGGGACCTGTGACTATTGCACTGGAATGTGGTAAAGGCGCCTTAACCACTAAGCCATCTCTCCAGCCTGGTGGAGGATGTTTTTAATCACAGCACTTGGGAGGTAGAGGTAGGAGGATCACTGTGAGTTTGAAGCCACTCCCTGAGACTACATAGTGAATTTCAGCTCAGCCTGGGCTACAGTGAGACCCTACCTTGGAAAACAAACAAACAAAAAGCCTGGGCATGTCGCACCACCACACCCAGCAATGTCATCATTTCCTATTAAAGTCTTGTGTGGTGTCAGGCACTGTGAGGTCATGAATATCAAGGCCATTTTGGGTGTCTGGAAGATTGCATTTTAAGCAGTCCTACCCTTCCTTTGGCTCTTACGTTGGACCCTGAGCCTCGGAAGGTGTGATAGAGATGTCTCAGTACTGAACACTGTCACTTCTCAGCACTGTGGTGCCTTTTAAGTCATCCCAGTGGTCACCACCATCTGAAAAAAGCTAACCAAAAGAGAGTAGCATTGGGCTGGAGAGATGGCTTGGCAGTTAAGGCATCTGCCTGCCAAGCCCAAGAACCCTGGTTCTAATCTCCAGGTCCCATGTTTAGCCAGGTGCAAAAAGTGATGCAAGGGCACAATGCTGCACTTGCCCACAAGGGGGCGCATGTGTCTGGAGTTCATTTATAGTAGCTGCCCGCTGGCTCGCCCATTCTATATATCTCACTGTGTGTCTCAAGAGAGTAGCATTAATAGATGGGTATCAACATTAAGAAAAGTGCTTGCAAGGCAGTTCGGTGATTTAGCCAGACAACAGGAGGCATTGTCTAGAGCCCCTCTAGGGCTCATGACCTCCCTGCCATAGGCTTTTGACTAGGTTTTCAGTACCAGGCATATATTCTGTCCTGTGGAGCAGGTGTCCAGTCCAATCAGAGGTTGGTTTCCCCCATAACAGACATGCCACTATTGTACCCATTGGTCCATTTGGCTTGGCTGGCCAGTCTTAAGGCTTGATATGTCCACTGTTGTTTATCACTGCTGATGATGTCTCTCTCTTATAGGGCTGTATCCAGCATAGTTCTTTTCCAGCTTTCTGTCAGCTGGTTCATAGGAAGTTTGCAGTTGCACTCCACCTTGATTTCTCAGTGGCCCAAGCACGTGGCATCTAAAGCAATAGGGTCTTACATCTATTTCTGGAGGGAAACCAAGAGCCTTGGCAATGGCCTGTAATGCTTGGGGTTATCAAGGACTTCCCTGGCCCACAACTCACTGGGAAGTATCTCATCCAATTTTTCTAGTAACAATCTGACTTCTGGGTGTGCCATTATCCAATAAAGTAGGTTTCCATGTGGCTTATTCATAACGTAATTTTTTTTTTTTTCGAGGTAGGTTCTCACTCTAGCCCAGGCTGACCTGGAATTCACTCTGTTCTCAGGGTGGACTCGAATTCATGGTGATCCTCCTACCTCTGCCTCCCGAGTGCTGGGATTAAAGGCATACACCATTATGCCTGGCTTATTTTGTTTGTTTTTTTGGGATAGGGTCTTGCTCTAGCCTAGGCTGACTTGGAATTCACTGTGTAGTCTCAGGGTGGCCTTGAACTCATTACAATCCTACTTCTGCCTTCTGAGTGCTGAGATTAAAGGCGTGCACCACCATGCCTGGCCTGTTACCGATTTTTAGTCCAACTCACAAGTCATATACATTTAAATATTTGTAGCTAGGATCCATACATAGGAGAAAACATGTGGTGAGCCAGGCATGGTGGCGCACGCCTTTAATCCCAGCACTCTGGAGGGAGAGGTAGGTGCATCGAGGCCACCCTGAGACTACATAGTGAATTCCAGGGCAGCTTGGGCTACAGCGAGACCCTATCCCGGAAAAACAAAAAAAGGGGGATGGGGCTGGAGAGATGGCTTAGTGGTTAAGCACTGCCTGTGAAGCCTAAAGACCCTGGTTCAAGGCTTGATTCCTCAGTACCCACGTAAGCCAGATGTACAAGGTGGTGCATGCACTGGAGTTCGTTTGCAGTGGCTGGAGGCCCTGGTGCACCCATTCTCTTTGTCACTCTCAAACAAAAAGAATGAAAGAAAACATGCAGCGTTTGGCTTTCTGGGCCTGACAACTGTTTTTTGAGTCTGGGTCTAATGATACAGCCCTGGAACTCACTATGTAGATAAACCAGGCTGGCCTCAAATTTGCAGCAGTCCTCCTGCCTCTGCCACCCAAGTGCTGGGATTGCAAGTGTACACACCACATCTGGCTCTGTGTGAAATCGTGACTGAAAGGGAAAATGCAAGAGGACATTTGAGCCTTGGTGAATCACACATGCACCTTGAATAGCAGGGCACATTGTAGATAATGAGGGGCTGGGGCTTAGCTCAACGGAGAGTGTACACAGCATTTGCAAAAACCCTGGGTCCAATCCCCAACATTACCACTAGAAAAGAAATATGAGGCTGGAGAGATGGCTTAGCAGTTAAGGAGCTTGCCTGCGAAGCCTAAGAACCCAGGTTTGATTCCCCAATACCCACATAAGCCAGATGCACAAGGTGGCATATGCATCTGGAGTTCATTTGCAGAGACTGGAGGCCCTGGTGAGCCATTCTCTCTTTCTCTTGCTTGTAAATAAATAAAATAAAAAAGAAATAAG
Source organism: Orientallactaga sibirica (assembly GCA_036365145.1). Taxonomy (NCBI): domain Eukaryota; kingdom Metazoa; phylum Chordata; class Mammalia; order Rodentia; family Dipodidae; genus Orientallactaga; species Orientallactaga sibirica. The sequence goes on from JAEOAD010000013.1 coordinate 8,621,226, forward strand.
ATAATGCCTAACCCTACAAAGCACCACGGTCCCAGTTGCTTTGCACAGTATCTCATTTGCTCCCTACCACAAACCCTCTGAGGACAAGATTTCTTAGGGCCTTCTAGAGGTGACAGGGTGCCAGTGACACTCCTATTGTCCTCTGCTGAGAAACCTCTTTTATGCGATAGGCCCTTCTCTGCCACTCTATCATCTCCTATCACCTTGAGATCATCTTCCCAGTTTCCTCACTGTCTTCTCTCACTGGGGTGTGAGTTCTACTGGGACAGGGACTGAAGGAGGGTTTGCTGCAGCCAAACCTCATCAAAGAAGCAGTGGGCCAAGGAGGAGCCATGCGGCCACCACCTCCAGGCAGGAAGCCAGAGGCAGCTCACAGCAGCACTTGTGGAACCTGTTTGGGTTACAGAACAGAGAGAAGCCTGGATGGGCCTGTGAAGACCGAGGAGCCTCCTGGGTTGCCTTGTTTTGCTGTTTCTTTAACCAAAAGGTAGGAGGGATAATAGGGTAGTTTGGTTTGGTTTGGGTAGGGTGTGAGGGTCTCACTATAGCCCAAGCTGACCTGGAACTCACCCTGTAGCCCAAGTTGGCCTCAAGCAACTCATGGAGATCCTCCTACCTCAGCTTCCTGAGTGCTGAGATTACAGGCATGAGTCACAACACCTGGCTGGACAGGCAGTAATTTCTAGACTTTTTTGAAGCAAGGACTTAATGGGAATCTGATAAAAGAATATGCTGTCTTCTCAGAGTACCCCCAAATGTTGCACATAATGTGACATGTCTCACTTGGAAAGTCCACCCAATTGCTCCTCAGGAGTTAAAATCTTCTTTTAGGGCTGGAGAGATGGCTTAGAGGTTAAGGCACTTGCCTGCAAAGCCTAAGGTCCCAGGTTCAAGTCTCCAAGTCCCATGTAAACCAGATGTACAAAGTGGCACATGTGTCTGGAGTTCATTTGCAGTGGCTGGAGGCCCTGGTGCTCTCATTCTCGCTCTCTCTCTTTAAAAAGAAAGAAGAAAGAAAGAAAGAAGGAAAGGAAGGAAGGTAGCCAGGTTAATCCCTTTAATCCCAGCACTTGGGAGGCAGTGGTAGGAGAATTACCATTAGTTCAAGGCCACTCTGAGACTACATAGTGAATTCCAGGTCGGCCTGTGCTAGAGTGAGACTACCTCAAAAAACCAAAAATAAGGGTTGGAGAGATGGCTTAGCAGTTAAGGCATTTGCCTGCAAAGCCCAAAGATCCTGGTTTGATTCCCCAGGACCCATGTAAGCCAGATCCACAAGGGGTGCATGCATGTGGACTTCATTTACAATGGCTGGAGGCCCTGGTGTGCCCCCATTTCTCTCTCTCTAATAAATAAATAAATATACATATATATTTTTATTAAAATATATTTAATTTTTTTTTAAGGTGAGACAAGCTCAAAGTTGCACAAGTGTCTAGAGTTCAATTACAATGGCTGAGGCTCTGGCATGCCGATTCTTTCTCTGAAATAAAAATAAAATATAAATAAATAAATAAAACTAGGGCTGAAGAGATGGCTTAGTGGTTAAGGTACTTGCCTGCAAAGCCAAAGGACGCCCCAGGTTCGATTCTTCAGGACCCAAGTAAGCCAGTTGTGCAAAGTGACACATGCATCTGGAGTTCATTTGCAGTGGCTGGAGGTCTTGGTGCACCCATTCTTCCCTCCCTCCCTCTCTCTCTATCTGCCTCTCTCAAATAAATAAATAAAAATAAAATATTAAAAAAAATAAAAGCCGGGCGTGGTGGCGCATGCCTTTAATCCCAGCACTCGGGAGGCAGAAGTAGGGGGATCGCTGAGAGTTCGAGGCCACCCTGAGACTACATAGTGAATTCCAGGTCAGCCTGGGCTAGAGTGAGACCCTACCTCGAAAAACGAAAAACAAAACAAAACAAATAAATAAATAAATAAATAAATAAATAAATAAATAAAAATCTTCTGGAGAGATGGCTTAGTGGTTAAGGCGTTTGCTTGCAAAGCCAAAGGACCCTGGTTCGATTCTCCAGGATCCATGTAAGCCAGCTGCACAAAGGGGCGCATGCATCTGGAGTTCATTTGTAGTGCCTGGATGCCCTGGCGAGCCCATTCTCCTTCTCTCTCTGTCTCTTTCTCTCTCTCTCAAGTAAATAAATCAACAAAAATATATTTTAAAGATAAATAAAAATCTTCAAGTTAAACTTTAATTCCAGCACTCGGCACTCCGGACACTGAGGTAGGAGGATTGCTATGAGGTTGAAGCCAGCATGGAGCAATAGCCTGGGCTAGAGCTTACCTTGGCATACTACATTTTAAAAGGTAAATAAATCTTTTGCTAAAAGAGCGCGCACGCAGACACACACACACACACACACACACACACAAACACGCACATGGAGAGAGAGCAGGAAAATGAGAATAACTTCTTTTTTTTTAATTATTGTTTTTTATTGACTTTTATACTTACATACAAAAAAACCCACCTGATATTTGAGAATAACTTCTTACAAGGGGAACACACCTGTTGTGATCAAAACCAGACCATTGCCCTCTTCTCAAAACCATGCTTCTGAAGCTACTCCCCAGCCCCTGGCAGCACCATGAGGACTTCTAACAGCAGAGACTACTTTTGTGTGGCTCCCTCCCTTTTCTTTCCTCTCTCCGTCCCTTCATCCCCACCCCCCGACCTACCTTGTAAGGGTGTTGTGGACGGTTGAGTGTTTGGAAATTTTTCTGGAAAATGAAAGCCAGGTAAGCTCAAGGGGAGCGTACCCCGTTCTCCTGGTCCCTGTACTGCCGAGGAGGTATTCTCAGGCTCCTTATCTTTGGGTTCTGTTCTCTTTGGGGTCCTGTTTCCTTGCACCATTCCTCATCCAAGTACCGGGTGGTGAGTGTTAGTGCGGATGGAGGCCCTACGGAGGCCTGGAGCTGGCGCCCCACCCTCACTTGTCCCTGCCTTTGAGGTTGCTGGTTCTTTAATTTTATAGTGGGGGAGGTACACGCCTGTGATTTGTAATTTGCAGATCGCTTTCAGAAGGCAAGTCTGGGTGTGGAAGTGGTTCTGGGTACCGGTTTAGAGGTAATAAGAAATGAGTCCCACAGGTGCTCACTTTGGTTTATGTTTCGTGGATAGTCAGACAAGAAGAAAGTAAAATTAATTACAGCCCAGACAGGCACAAACGTACATAAAATGTTATTAAAAGGACAAAATGTACCGGATTAAAAAAAAAATCAGAAGAGTTTAAAAAACCCCAACCGAACCTGGTGGCACACACCTGTAATCCCAGTATTCGGGAAACTAAAGTGGGTGGCTCGCAAGTTTAAATACAGTTTTGGCTATTTAGTAGGATCATGTCGCAAAAATAATGAGAAAAACAAAAGAAACATACTAACTACCATAGATGGGGCTCGAAACCACAATCGCTGGCTTAAATAGCCAGTGCCTTATCCATTAGGCCACTGGGACTTCCAGAAAGCAAAATTTGAACATATGCCCCTTAAAGTGACATTTCTGGCTGTGTGCTGACGGCAAACTAGCAGGTAGCAACATGCAAAACCAACCTTACATTCCTGCAGGAACGACAGCAAGGTTCTGTAGCATTTGGGAAGAAGGTTGGTTTTTTTGCTCCCCTGTGTCTAAAACAAGGAAGGTACTTGGAATTCCATTGCAGGCCCGAGGTAGAAATTAAAACGTTTCGACCACGAAGGGACTCGAACCCTCAATCTTCTGATCCGAAGTCAGACGCCTTATCCATTAGGCCACGCGGTCTACTTGCACAGAGCTGCTCTCTGGGAAGTGTTACTTGGTGACCACCAGGGGCGACATCTCAGCCCACGGGAATCGCATGGGTTCGGTCGCGTTTTGTCATTTACCCTAGCGGATGCGTCCACCCCAGCTCCGAGGGCGCCTGAGCCTCTCTGGCACCCCACAACTGCGTAGCCCACTGGGTGAGTCGTCTGCCTCCGGATCCGAAGGTTTAGGGGACGAGTTCCTTGGTGAGCAGCACTGCCCGCGGGTTCGGCTGCGGTCCTCTCCCCTCGGCGCTACCACCGCCCGAAGTTCGGGCTCTGCGGGGACGTGGCGGGTGGCCCCGGGCTGACCCTTCCGGGAAGCGCCTGGGCACGTGAGCAGAGGCGCGCTATCACGGACCACGTGGGCACTATGTTTCACGGTGCCCCAGTGGCCTAATGGATAAGGCACTGGCCTCCTAAGCCAGGGATTGTGGGTTCGAGTCCCATCTGGGGTGGCGCGCGACGATTCTTTCGCGGGTAACTTTTGGAGCCACAGAAGCACCTCTTGCTCTACACTGTCCCTGGCTGTGGCTGCTGGTGTGTGTTAGTGTGTATGATCCAAGTCCTTTTTCCTCTTGAGCTCCGGAACCCGGGTATCCTGAGAACCCAGTGCGCCCGTGGCCTCACCCCGGATCTGCGAGGTGCACGCGAGGGCGGTGCTCACTTCCCCTTTGCACGCAGGTCTTTAACTCCAGAGGCTCCAGAGTCCCTCTCCATGCCGTCCAGCCCGAAGTCAGTGTGGATTCTCATAAACCGAAACAAGGGAGAACTCAAAGGAAAAAAAAAGAAGCGCCTTTACCCCAGGTGGGACTCGAACCCACAATCCCTGGCTTAGGAGGCCAGTGCCTTATCCATTAGGCCACTGGGGCCCGTGGCACGTGATTGCCGCCTTTCCTTCCCTAATGAGTCTCTGAGCCCTGTCTTGGAAGCTTCAGAACAGGTGTGCGTTCTTTCGTGGCCGCTGGTTGCCCTGGTGAGCGCGCAGGTGAGCGGATGGGAGGTGAACCACTCACCCCGAGCTGGGCCATTTGCCAAGCTCCACCCGCGTTCCTGCCGCACCTAGGAGCTTGCGGCCGCCTGTAGAGCCCCAGGAGAGAAGCATGAAGGTTTTCCCATGACCCTTACCTCCGTGGGCCATTTTGTCAACCTCTATATTAATGATAGTACTGAAATCCAAGAACTTTAGGAAAAGATAGGGTAGGACGAGAAGGAAAAGGAGTGCCAGTCACACTATTGACACATAAACGGATAATCTTACCCAGCATGAAAATGTATACATCCTTTCGGTCCTAACAATAGAAATATACACGATGTACTTCAGTGTAAGTATACATAACATAGAGAGTTTGGAATCAGCCAAGTAGATATCCACCCTAATATTTCTTTTAAAACCATTGGAACCCGGGCGTGGTGGCGCACGCCTTTAATCCCAGCACTCGGAAGACAGAGGTAGGTGGATCACCATGAGTTCGAGGCCACCCTGAATTCCTGGGCTACAGCGAGACCCTACCTCGAAAAACCAAAACAAAAACAAACAAACAAAAAAAGGAGTCTGAGGCCACAGTGAGACTCCCTATGGAGTCCAGGTCAGCCTGGGTTAGAGTGAGACCCTACCTAGGGGCGGGGGCGTGGGGAAGGAACTGTTGGGAAGCCGGGTGTGGTGGTGCACCCCCTTAATCTGGGAAATATTGCAGTGGCTCCTGGTGGGGGTGGGGGTTGAGGTTCTGGAAGGGGCTGATGCTTATTTCAAAGAGATTGCTGCTGTGATTTATAACTCTTATCAATGAGTACAGGGAACATTTGTTTAATGAATGACTTATAAATTGCTAATAGTTGACCCTGAAGAAATAGAAGGAAGATGCACGTGTAGGGTTGAGTTACATGTCCCCATAAACTCAGGAGTTTCCCTTGGAAGCCAAAATAAGAACTCCCATGTGGCTGGGCACGATGGCACACACTTTTAATCCCATTCTTGGGAGGCAGAGGTTAAACAAAAACAAAACAAAAAAAACTAGCTGGGCATGGTAGCGCATGCCTTTAATCCCAGCACTCGGGAGGCAGAGGTAGGAGGATCGCCGTGAGTTCAAGGCCATCCTGAGACTACATAGTCAGCCTGGGCTAGAGCGAGACCCTACCTTGAAAAACCAAAAAAAAAAAAAAAAAGAAGAAGAAAGAAGAAGAAGAAGAAAGGCTGGAGAGATGGCTTAGCGGTTAAGGCGCCTGCCTCCTAAGCCTAAGAACGCTGGTTCCAATCTCCAGGTCCCACGTTTAGCCAGATGCAAAGTGACACAAGGGTGCAATGCAGCACTTGACCACAAGGGGGTGCACGCATCTGGATTTCGTTCTCAGCAGCTGAGACACTGCTGGTGCGCCCATCTGTTTTCCTTTCTCTCTCTTTCTCTCTCTCTCTCTGTGTCTCTATCTCCAAAAATAAAATTAAAAAAATTAAAAAAAAAACTAACAAACCTCACACATAAATAATACTTTATTAGACAGAGTATGGGCGCATCAGGGTCTCCTGATGCGTTAAAATTCAAGATACATGAGCCACTTTGTGCATCATGCTTTATGTGGATATGTGGATACTGGGGAATGGAACAAGAACTTTTAACCACTGAGCCATCTCCTCAGCCCTTGATATTTTTTTTTTTTTTTTTGTTTGTGGAGGTAGGGTCTCGCTCTAGCCCAGGCTGACCTGGAATTCACTATGTAGTCTCTCAGGCTGGCCTTGAACTCACAGTGAGTATCCTACCTTTGCATCCTGAGCAAGTGCTGGGATTAAAGACATGTGCTACTATGCCTGGCTTGATCTTTTTTTTTTTTTTAAATTCATTTATTATTATATAAATATTTATTTATTTGAGAGAGATAATGGGCACACTGGGCCTCTAGTCACTGCAAACTAACTCCAGATTCATATGCCACCTTGTGTATCTGGTTTTCCTGGGTACTGGGGAATCAAACCTGGGTCCTTAGGCTTTGCCAGCAAGCGCCTTAACCGCTAAGCAATCTCTCCAGCACCATTGATATTTTAAAACTATATTTTATTTATTTATTTGAGAGAGAGAGAATGGGTGTTCCAGGGCTTCTAATCACTCCAAATAAACTCCAGATGCATGCACCACCTTGTGCATCTGACTTATGTGTGTCCTGGGAAAACAAACCTGGGTCCTTAGGTTTCACAGGCAAACGCCTTAACCGCTAAGCCATCTCTCCAGCCCTTGATTATTATTATTATTTTGTTTTTTATTTTGAAGGTAGCATCTCACTCTAGCCCAGGCTGACCTGGAATTCACTATGTAATTTCAGGGTGGCCTCGAACTCACAGCGATCCTCCTACCTCTGCCTCCTGAGTGATGGGATTAAAGGCATGCACCACCACGCCTGGTTCTTGATTTGTTTTTTGAGAAAGGGTCTCTGTAGTCCAGGCTAGCCTGGTACTATGTAGCCCATGGTTGAACTTTTAGCAATTGTCCTATCTCAGCTTCCTGAGTACTGATATTATTTCAAGCACCACTACACACACAAAATGAACACATTTTTAGGGCTCATGAGACCCCACCCTTCCTTGAGTAGCTATTGACAGTTAATGGTTGCTAGGGTAAGCTGCCCATATTCCAGTATATAACCATGTCTTCCCTCACCAGTACTGTGATGTTTAAACCTTACAGAACATTCTAGGAACTTCACACCAGAGTAGCCTATTGTTATGATAGCCTAGATGCTTGTTTCCATACACAAAGCACTTGAAATATTTTTATTATTTACTTATTAGCAGAGAAAGATAGAAGGAAGAGAGAGAGAGAGAGAGAATGGGTGCAACAGGACTTCCAGCCACTGCAAACAAACTCCAGATGCATGTGCCACTTTGTGAGTCTGGCTTTATGTGGGTGCTGGGCAGTTGAACCTGTCACTAGGCTTTGTAGGCAAGTGCCTTAACTGATGATCCATCTCTCCAGCCCAACAAAAGACTTTGAAAAACCTCCATCCAGTCTTAGCTTACTTTTCCTGCCTTCCCTACATTCCCAATTAGGAACTGAGTGGCTCCCTGTTATCTATGTGTCTTAAAATGTAGCTGTGCGTGGTGGTGCACACCTTTGATTCCAGTGCTCAGGAGCCTGCCTCTTTTATGACTCTGAATGCACTGTTCTCCTCTCTACTGATTAAAAAGTCCTGAATTGGGGCTGGAGAGATGGCTCAGAGGTTAAAGATGCTTGCTTGCAAAGCCTGTCAGCCCAGGTTTGATTCCTCAGTACCCACATAAAGCCAGATGCACAAAGTGGTACATGTACCTGGAATTCAGTTGCAGTGGCTGGAGGCCCTGGCACATCCATCCAGCCATTCATTCATTCCTCTTCTCCACCCCCCCACCTCTCTCCTTGCAAATAAATAAGTCAAATATATATATATTTTGGGTTTTTTTTTTTCAAGGTAGGGTCTCACTCTGGCCCGGGTTGACCTGGAATTAACTATGTAGTCTCAGGATGGCCTTGAACTCACGGTGATCCTCCTACCTCTGCCTCCCGAGTGCTGGGATTAAAGGCGTGCGTCACCACGCCTGACTAAATCAAATATTTTAAAAACCAGCCCAAATCTTTTTCTCACCTCTCTCAGCCCTCCAGTCTGACTATGTAGTCCTTAAAGATACACCCATGGCTCTCTGTCCCCTAAGTGCTATGACGTAGTACACCAAGGCAGCAACCAGGAGAGAGGCAGCAACTGTCATGCAGCTCTGAATGAGAAGCAAAGCTACTCAGGAGAGCGTAGACGTTTACTACAGCCAGTAATACACGAGGTGGACAACCGAGTGATGGCAGGGGACTGCCCAGCAAGACCTGCGGCCCTCCCTCCAAAGAAACCTTCTTGTCATGTCTTCAGTATACAAACATTAACAGCAGAAAACCAACATGAACCAAGGCCATGTCCTCTGGTGTGATGAATCTCTCAGGGCAGCGGCCCTGGCAGCCCACTAGATTTTGCTGGCAGTGTGGGGTCACTTCAGTCCACATCCACCCTCCTGCTTGTCTTTAAGACAGACTTTATTCTCTTCTGCCTGAGCCTTTCCCGGTTCATGTTTTCTATCCTGAAAACAAAAAGATAGCAATGAGGTCCAGATGCGCAATCGGTGCTCTTCAGAGTGGTGAGAGGAGCGGGCAGCTGCAAGGGAGCAGGGGGGCGCATCAGCAGGAGCCAGGGGCTCTTCAGAGTGGTGAGAGGAGTGGGCAGCTGCGAGGGAGCAGGGGGGCGCATCAGCAGGAGCTAGAGGGGCCCCTGAACCCAGGTCAGAGCTGCGCCCCTTGCAGGAGCTTCCTCGTCTGCTGGGAGCTTGGGACTCTATTTCCCTCACCTGCACGGTCGTGACCCATACAAGCTGTCTATCTGCAGCCCAGGGCGTTTTCTGTACCTGATTCTCTGAAGCTCAGCATCTTCCTTGGATGGCTCCTTCGCCACCTGGCTGGCCTCAGCAATCATGTCTCGAATTTTCTGTAGGCAATCTGCAAGATTCCGGAACTGATAGCGGCTGCTCTCAGAGGTGAGTATTAACTCTCCTGACCTGTTGATCTTATTTTTATGCTGCAAAGAACAAAGGAAAAAGGAGAGTCCTGTAGAATAAAGGCACCCTGCCCCCACCTTCCCACCCCACCTTCCCCAGGAATCCACAGAAAAGGAAAAGGAGGTGGGTACCGTGAGAGCAATCTTCTGCCGCACGGGCTCTGCAATCCAGTCAGCGGTTGCCAAATGGAACCTGACTTCAGCCTTGGAATTCACTGTGGATGAAGAGGGGATGAAGACTTTTGGGAAGGTACAATGCTCTGAGGCCCAGTGACAGTCCTGAAACCAGGGGTAGCTGGACACCCAACCAGGCACATGATAGCCTGTGGCAAAGCAGGCCATGGAATGAGCCTGCGTGGCTAATAAAGCTCTTCAGAACAAAACTAGACTGCTGGTATGCAAATGACCAGGGCTTCTCTGACAGCTTTGTGGGTTCTAAAAAGAACAGGGGCATGAGCTCCACTGCACTGAAACCTGCCTTCACAGATGGACGCTGGCTGCCGGCTCACACCAGTTGCCTTTGTTTAGCCTTACAAGCTGATCTGAGGCTTAGAAACCCACAACTGAGCGGGGCAATCAGACCACATTCCAGGGAATAAAGAGAATTACTCTAAGCTGGAGGAGGCATGTAAGCATCTGTTGAAAAGTCCCTTTATTTCCCATGAACATGAACAAAGTTCCCTCCTCAAGGCTGTCTCCCACTAAGCTTAACGCAAAGAAAAACATCAAGGTGCCCGTACCTTTATTAACGTTCTGACCCCCAGGACCACTGCTCCGGCAATAAGATATTTTCAAGCGATCTGCCGAATGGAAGAGTGCATACAATTGACTCTCCCACAGCCAAACATGAAGACGGTCAATTGAATCAACATAATCATTCCTGTTACATGTCTCTCAATCATAAACATACACACAACCGCTTCCACACATCATTTAAATCCATAAAGCTTAGAGTATTTATGGATGTCAAAACTAAAGTCAAAGCCAGGAGTGCACGTCTTTAACCCCAGCACTGGGGAAGCAGAGGTAGGAGGATCGCCGTGAGTTCCAGGCCATCCTGAGACTATATAGTGAATTCCAGGTCAGCTTGGACTAGAGCAAGACCCTACCTCGAAAAACCAAAAAATAAAAAAGTAATAAATAAGCAAACAAACTAACTAACTAAAATCAGAGTTGGGTCTGGTGGCATACACCTTTAATTCTAGCATTTGGGAGGCAGAGGTGTGAGGATTGCAGTGAGTTCAAAGCCAGCCTGACACTACATAATGAATTCCAGGTTAGCTTGGACTAGAACAAGAGGCTACCTTGGAAAAACAAAAAGAAAACAAAACAAAATCAACTAAAGTCAGGTCCAGTGACCTCCCGGGGTGACGTAGACAGCAGAGGAAGTAAAATTGACCTATCTGCTTCTAGTCTAGCACATGCCAAACCTTTCTGCCCTGGCCTTTTGCTGTTTGTTTTAAAGCGAACTTCAACTCAAACTAAGGGACAGTTTACTGAACCTCAAAGAGTGGCAGAAAAGGCATGATGACGGACTATAAGCTGAAGTAGCAGGACTAGCTGAGCATGATGGCTAATGGTTGTTGTGCCAGCACTTGGGAGGCTGAGGCAGGAGACTACTGAGGGCAGCCTAGACTACATGGTGACTTCAAAAGTAGACAGGGAAGAGATGTCTCTGATTCACTGTGTCCCCAGAGCCTCGCTCCTGGTCAGTGTTGAAAGCATGTGGTGGATGGAGGAGAACAAGATCTTGGGCAGAGGGCTCTCACTTTGAAGAGCAGCTCAGCCACTAACCATGGGATCTTGACAAAGTCCCCCGACTTCCCTGCCTGTAGGGTTTTATTTATTTATTTGTTTGTTTGTTTGTTTTTTTACCTTTTGTTTTTCAAGGTAGGGTTTCACTCTGGCTCAGGATGACCAGGAATTCATTATGAGAATTCACTATGTAGTCTCAGGGTGGCCTTTGTTTTGTTTTTTTGTTTTTTTCAAGGTAGGGTCTCACTCTAGCTCAGGCTGACCTGGAACTCACAATGTAGTCGCAGGGTGGCCTCAAACTCATGGTGATCCTCCTACCTCTGTCTCCTGAGTGCTGGGATTAAAGGTGTGTGCCACCACACCTGGCTCTTTCTTTTTTAAAAATATTAATTAATTATTAATTAATTATTATTAGCTTGGTTTTTTTTTTTTTCCGTTTTTTTTGTTTGTTTTTCAAGGTAGGGTCTCACTCTAGCCCAGGCTGACCTGGAATCCACTCTGTTGTCTCAGGGTGGCCTCGAACTCATGGTGATCCTCCTACCTCTGCCTCCCGAGTGCTGGGATTAAAGGTGAACACCACGCCCGGCTTTGTTTTTGTTTTTTGAGGTATGGTTTCGCTCTAGTCCAGGCTGACCTGGAATTCACTATGTAGTCTCAGGGTGGCCTCGAACTCATGGCGATCCTCTTACCTCTGCCTCCCGAATGCTGGGTCACAGGTTTCTTTAGCTGGGCTGTATAGATTTGGAAGGAACATAGGGGAAATGACTTTCTTTCTTGGGTGGGGGGACTGAGGAGTGACTTGAGGCCTCTCATGCTAGGCAAACAGTCTACTACTGAGCTACACTCTCAGACCAAAATGACTGTAATTTTCTTTTAAATAAAATTACTTACCTAGAGGGATGTCATTGCTGGCTTGCTTTGCATCATCCTGTAACATAAGGTACACAGCGTCAATGAAGTATTGTGTGAGTGACTCTTAAATGGTCCAAACAAGGTAAATCAAATGTTATACAGTATTAATTATCCTAACAAACCCAGACTCCAGGGGCGCCACCTCAGAAACACTCCTATAGGAAAATGGAGCTCACGCCTCCAGATGTCCCTGCCTTGGTTTAAGCTATTGTTGGGCACAAACCAGAGACCTAGCTTATGGGAAGAGATGAGGTGGGTAGGGAAAGATGCAACACACACATTCATCAGGGAGATTCCAAACCAATACACTCTGCCAACCTGGAGCACGGGCCATCCTGAGCCCCTTCTGAGGCTGCAGGAAGCTCACATGAGGCAGTCTGCCTTGAACAGAGCCTGATTCACCAGCCTTGAGGGCTTGTGTCAGATTCGGCTACTGCTCCCTGCACATCTCTCATCCAAACTCTGCATTGAGCAGCAGTGCCCTCCAATGTTAAATCCTGGGGACCTCACGGCTCAGTGCAACTGCCACCTCCTCTGAGGCTTTTTGTTTTGTTTTGTTTTGTTTTTTGAGGTAGGATCTCACTCTAGCCCAGGGTCACCTGGAATTCACCCTGTATTCTCAGGATGGCCTCGAACTCACAGCGATCCTCCTACCTCTGCCTCCCAAGTGCTGGGATTAAAGACATACGCCACCACACCTGGCTCCTCTGAGGCTTTTCTGGCTCTCCCAGCTCAAAGCAGCCTCATCTGTACCCCACTTAGGCTGACATTTCTTTGATTTTAGAATTAACGGGGGAAAGAGGGAGAAATCCTCATCCTGGGCCGGGGATATAGCTTAGTTGGCAGGGTGCTTGCCTGGATTAGATTCCCAGAACCACATAAATGGTGTGTGGTGGTGGCACACATCTGTAAGTGAGGAGTGGAAACAGGAAGATAAGAAGTTCAGTACTGCCGGGCATGGTGGTGCCCGCCTTTAATCCCAGTACTTAGGAGGCAGAGAGGTAGGATTGCTGTGAGTTCGAGGCCAACCTGGGACTACAGAAAGTTCCAGGTCAGCCTGGGTTAGAGTGAGACCCTACCTCGAAAACAAAATAAAACAAAACAAAAAAGCATCTTAAAGGAACAAATGAGAAGCCTTGTTTTCCCAGGCATGCTGGGGTAACGAGAGACAATGGTCCATGTAAACGTTCCAAAAGATAACAACTTGGTGTGTGCCTCTATGGTTTTTGAATGGATGAAATGCACATTTTCCCTTGGAACAAGAATTTGGGGACCGGGGCTGGAGAGATGATTTAGTGGTTAAGGCGTCTGCCTGCGAAGCCAAAGGACCCAGATTCGAGTCCCTAGGACCCATGTAAGCCAGATGCACAAGGGGCACATGTTCCTGGAGTTCGTTTGCAGTGGTGTGCCCATTCTCCATGTGTCTCTCTTCTCTCTGTCTCTCTCTGCTTGCAAAGAACTAGATAAGCAATAAGCTCCTTCGGTCATGGGCCCTCCCAGGGTTCGCACAGCTCGAGCCACACGGGGCATCACCACATCCCTGCAGACATCCCCCCCTCCGGTTGCTAGGACGACCAGCTCATCCCGCGGCGACCATCACGAGGACCACTCGCAGCTGCCCGACTTCCTGACGTCACCGCCCCTTCCGGCTCACCGGAACCCTCCAGGCGATGTCCGTGCCCTTGGACTCGGGGTAGAGCTTGTCCAGGCTGTAGATACTCTGGAATTCGGTGCCGTCTACCTGCTTGTGCAGAGCTCGGCGAGCGCACCGTATGGGCAGCGGGACCGGCCAGGCTCCAGCTCGGCTCAGGCTCCAGCGAAGGCACCAGGAGGCCGTCATGCTGTGGTCTCAGGACTGCTTCCGGCGTGCACTCTTCCCCGCCGTCCGCGTGCTCCCGGTGCCCTGAGACTTCGGTTCCGCCCGGCTTTTAGGTTCCGCCTCCCAGAGGCAGAGAGCTGCGCTCCTGGCAGATACCCTGGGGGAGGCCTGGCTGGTTGTTTTGGGATAGACCCCTGCCTGGGTCAGTTGGGTTTCCTTCACCTGGACCCCTTAATATGCAAATCAAACACATCAGTGAAGTCATCTGCTCTGATATATGCATATTATTCATCCAATTTTTTGGGGGGAAAGGGGGCGGGGTTTCTAGGTAGGGTCTCACTCTAGCCCTCGCTGACCTGGAATTCACTATGTAGTCTCAGGGTGGCCTCGAACTCACGGCAATCCTCCTACCTCTGCCTCCTGAGTGCTAGGATTAAAGGCGTGCACCTCCATGCCCCCACTATATGGTACTTAAAAAAAAAAAATTTTTTTTTTTTTGTTTCTTGTTTTTTCGAGGTAGGGTCTCACTCTAGCTCAGGCTGACCTGGAATTCATTCCGTAGTCTCAAGCTGGCCTCAAACTCATGGCGATCCACCTACCTCTGCCTCCCAAGTGCTGGGATTAAAGGTGTGAGCCACCACGCCCGGCTTAACAAAAAAAAAAATTTTTTTTTTAAATCTATTTGCAAGCAGAGTAAGAAAGAGAAATGAGAGATATAGAGAGAATGGGCATGCCAGGTCCTCCAGCCACTGCAAATGAACTCCAGATGCATATATCACTGTGTATCTGGCTTTACGTGGGTACTGGGGAATTGAAACCCAGCGAGGCCCTGCAGGCAAGAATCTCAACCGCTGAATCATCTCTCCAGCCCAATTATGTGGTTCTTCCTTTCCTTTTTTTTTATTTTTTTCTTTTGATTTTTCGAGGTAGGGTCTCAATCTAGCTCAGACTGACCTGGAATCCACTATGTAGTCTCAGGGTGGCCTTAAACTTACAGCGATCCTCCTACCTCTGCCTCCCAATTGCTGGGATTAAAGGCGTGCGCCACCACACCTGGCATTATGTGGTTCATTCTTTCTTCTTTCTTTCTTTCTTTCCAACCAGAGGAGAAAGTAAGAAAGACAGAAAGAATGGATGTGCCATTTCCAGCTGCTGTAAATGAACTCCAGATGCACGTGCCACCTTGGGCATCTGATTTTATGTGGGTACTGGGGAATTGAACCTGCGTCCACTAAGCCATATGGTTCTTTACTAAAAATATTTTAAAATATATTTAATTTATTTATTTATTTGAGAGAGAGGCAGAGAGAAAGAGAAAGAGAGGGAGAGAATGAGAGCACCAGGGCCTCTGGCCACTGCAAATGTACTCCAGATGCATGTGCCCCCTTAAAAATATTTTTATTGGAGCTGGAGAGATGGCTTAGTGGTTAAGACGTTTGCCTGCAAAGCCAGAGGACCTCGGTTTGATTCCCCAGGACCCACATAAGCCAGATGCACAAGGTGGCTCATGTATCTGGAGTAAGTTTGTCGTGTCTGGAAGCCCTGGCACATCCATTCTCTCTCTCTCTCTCTCTGCCTCTTTCCCTCTCTCAAATAAATAAAAATAAAATATTAAAAAAGAAAAAAATTTATTTGTTTGCAAGCAAAGAGAGATGGGGGAGAGGGAGGAAGAAGGAGAGAATGGGTGTGCCAGGGCCTCTAGCCACTGAGAATGAACTCCAGATGTATGCACCTCTTTGGGCATCTGGCTTCATGTGGGTATACTTGGGAATTAAACTTGGGTCATCAAGTTTTACAGGCAAGCGCCTTAACCATTTAGCCATCTGTCCAGCCCAGTTATGTGGTTCTTGAGTGTGAACTTCATAGATGACAACCACATGTCACAATGTCAAAAGACTGGCCCCTGACTGTGTACAGGTGGGGGGCAAGTCACAGAAGGGAATGTTTATGTATGTAGGCCTCTTCTCCCTCTCCAGCTTTAAGAAGCATCATGGTGACTTCTACCCTGGAGAGGTAGCGGAGAATTCAGAGGACCACAGGCTGAGAGGCAAGCAGAGCCATTTTATATCACTGTTACTGCATGAACTCCAGACCTGAGAAGTCCTAATTCTGAAAAGGTTCTAAGTAAAGCCAGCAGCATTTTTTTTTTTTTTTTTTTTTGGTTTTTCGAGTTTTTTGAGGTAGGGTCTCACTCTGGTCCAGGCTGACCTGGCCTTGAACTCACGGTGATCCTCCTACCTCTGCCTCCCAAGTGCTGGGATTAAAGGCGTGCGCCACCACGCCCGGCTGCCAGCAGCATTTGAAAATAACTAAACATGGGGCTGGAGAGATGGCTCAATGGTTAGGCATTTACCTCCAAAGCCTAAGGGCCCAGATTCAATTCCCCAGTACCCACATAAAGCAAGATGCACAAGGTGGCGTGCGTGTCTGGAGTCCATTTGCAGTGGCTAGAGGACCTGGTATACCCATTGTCTCTGTCTCTGCCTCTTTCTTTCTCTCACTCTCTCAAATAAAATAAATAAATAAAATATTTAAAAAATCTTTAAAAAAAGAAAAAAATAACTAAACCTTAGTTAAGCTACTTAGTAGTGTGTAAATGAAAAAAGTGTTATATTTGTGGTTATTTTCTCTCTCACTTTTTTTTTTCTTTTTGAGGCAGAGTCTCACTCTACACCAGGCTGACCTGGAACTCACTGTCTCCCAAGTGCTGAAACTAATGGCATATTCCACAACACCTAACTATTTTTCTTTTAAAAAACTTAAAAAAAAAATTTCGGGCTGGAGAGATGGCTTAGCGGTTAAGGCGCCTGCCTCCTAAGCCTAAGAACGCTGGTTCCAATCTCCAGTGGTTCCAATCTCCAGGTCCCACCATTAGCTAGATGCAAAGTGACTCAAGGGCGCAATGCCACACTTGACCACAATGCGGCGCACACATCTAGATTTCGTTCACAGCAGCTGAGAGGCTGTGTCGCGCCCATCTCGGTCTTCCTCTCCCTCTCTCTCTCTCTCTGTCTCTCTCCAAAAAAAATAAAAATAAAAAAATAAAAAAAAATATTTGAGGCAGGGTCTCATTCTAGCCCATTCTGACCTGGAGTTCACTATGTAGTCTTAGGGTGGCCTTGAACTCACGGTGATCCTCCTGCTCTGCCTCCCAAGTGCTGGGATTAAAGGCGTACACTACCATGCCTGGCTGTTTTTAAATTTTTTCATTTCAGGCTGGAGAGATGATTTAGTGGTTAAGGCACTTGCCTGCAAAGCCAAAGGATCCAGGTTCGATTCCCCAGGACCCACATAAAAGCCAGATGCACATAGTGGCACATGCATCTGGAGTTTGTTTGCAGTGGCTGAAGGCCCTGGTGTGCCCATTTCTCTCTCTCTCTCTCTCTCTCTCTCTTTGCCTCTTCCTCTCTGTCTCAAAAAGAAAAAAAAAAATTAGCCAGGTGCGGTGGCATATGCCTTTAATCCCAGCAGTTGGGAGGCAGAGGTAGAATTGCTGTGAGTTTAAGACCACCCTGAGACTACATAGTGAATTCCAGGTCAGCCTGGGCTAGAGCAAGATCCTGCCTCGAAAAACCAAAATAAATTAAATTTTTTAAAATTTCATTTCTATTGGTGCATGTGTGCGTGTGTGGGTGTGCCAGAGTCGCTTGTCAAATGCATCTGGCTTTACATATATGCTTGGGAACTGAACCTGGGACACCAGCCTTTACAGGCAGTGCCTTCATCCACTGAATCATCCCCCCATCTGAGGAGCTCTATTTTTAGGAGAGCATGCCTAGAAAAATATACCTCCAGGATAGTTGAAATCTCCCTTGGGGATGCTGGCTGATTGAAACAGGATATTGTCACGGAAATCAAGCCTTTATCATCTTAGCATTATTGTGGAAATAAACCATTTCTTAGGCACTGGCTTTGTTAGCGCAAACTAGAAAGCGTTGGCAACGACATACATCTTTTGGGCTCTGGGTTGGAAGGACTCTCCTGGGTACCTTCCTGTTTGACTTAGTCCCAAGACCTAAGAGGAACACAGACGTCTCCATGGTGACTGGCATAAGCTGCTCAGGGGAGCAAAGCCGGGCACTCACTCAGGTCTCGGGCAAAAGATTATGAATAATAAAGTCAGAGCTGTTCCAGGCATCTTTGCTGTGAGGCAGGACTCCAACCTGTGCCTGACCCACAGCCACAGGAAAAAAGAAGCTGCAGGTTTCCATGGCCTTAAATAAACACAGCCTGCTCAGGCCATCTGGTGGCCTGGATTCTGGGAGAAATGGGGGGGGGGGGGTAGAGAAGAGAATGAGACAAAGTGCCCTGGGGTGGAGAACAGAGCAGCTGGCAAGCCTTCTCACCTGCTGCTACAAAGAATCATTCAGAATGGGGGGCCTTGTGGGAGAAGAGGCCTGAGAGGGCCCCTGGATGAGCACCGAGGTGTGTGGTAGAGCACACCTGTAATTTTGGCACTTGGGAGCCTGAGACAGGAATGCCATGGAGTTTGAGGCCAGCCTAGGCCACATAAAAAGACCCTGTCTTAAAACAAAACCCAACCAATCCAAGGCACGGGAGGCTGCAGCTCATGTACTCCTCTCCCTCCTAGATCCTCCGTGGGGGTGGGGAGCACGTTGAGATGGAGCTTCAGGAAAAGGACATTCACACTGGAAAGAGAAAAGGGCAAGAATGGTTCAAGAATCAACAAACCAGTCCGAGAGGCTGGGAAGGGACATCTTGCAGATACCATCTCCGCTCTGTGGCCTGGCCTAAGTGCCCTGGCTCAGACAGCCTTTTACAAGTCAACAGTATGTGGTGAAGCGTGATAGAATCAGGCCCCAGTTGGGATCTATCTTTCTTTCTTTCTTTCTTTCTTTCTTTCTTTCTTTCTTTCTTTTTTTTTTTTTTTTTTTTTTGGTTTTGCGAGGTAGGGTCTCACTCTGGTCCAGGCTGACCTGGAATTCACTATGTAGTCTCAGGGTGGCCTCGAACTCTCGGCGATCCTCCTACCTCTGCCTCCCGGGTGCTGGGATTAAAGGCGTGCGCCACCACGCCTGGCCAGTTGGGATTTTTCTATCTTCTTCTTTTTTTTTTTTTTTTTTTTATTTATTTATTTTATTAGAAAGAGAGAATTGGCACACTAGGGCCTGTAGCCATTGCAAATGAACTCCAGATGCATGTGCCATCTTATACATCTGGCTTCCATGGTTACTGGAAAATCGAACTGGGTCTTTAGGCTTCCCAGGCAAGTGCCTTAACCACTAAGTCGTCTCTCCAGCCCTCGAATCACTTAATTGTACTCAGGATGCTCAAGCCTGCAGGGCCTTCTGACACCAAGTCTCCACCCCCATGCCTGGCCTTGCCCCTCAGCGCTTCCCAGTGGCTTCTTCCCAGTCTTGAGGGGAAACCTGCACCCAGCAGGAGGAACTCTTAATCAGTTCTGTTCAGTGTCTCAACCTTTTGAGGCTTTTCAAGGTAGGGTCTCACTCTAGCTTAGGCTGACCTGGAATTCACTATGTAGTATCAAGATGTCTTCAAGTTCATGGAAGCCCTCTTACCTCTGCCTCCCAAGTGCTGAGACTAAAGGTGTGCACCACTATGCCCAACCCCTTTTGCTTTTTTTGTTTGTTTGTTTTTGTTTTTGTTTTTGCGAGGTAGGGTCTGACTCTGGTCCAGGCTGACCTGGAATTAGCTAAGTAGTCTCAGGATGGCCTCGAACTCTCAGTGATCCTCCTACCTGCCTCCTGAGTGCTAGGATTAAAGGCGTGTGCCACCACACCCGGCCTCCCTTTTGCTTTATTTTTTATTTTTTTATTTTTTTGGAGAGAGACACAGAGAGAGACAGACAGAGAAAGAGGGAGAGGGAGACAGATAGAGATGGGCGCGCCAGCAGTCTCTCAGCTGCTGTGAACGAAATCCAGATGCGTGCGCCCCCTTGTGGGCAAGTGCAGCATCGTGCCCTTGCGTCACTTTGCATCTGGTTAAACATGGGACCTGGAGATTGGAACCAGGTTCTTAGGCTTAGCAGGCAGGCGCCTTAACCGCTAAGCCATCTCTCCAGCCCCCCTTTTGCTTTTGAGAAAGGGTTTCACTATGTAGTCAAGGTTGGCCTTGATCTTAATATCCTCTGACTCCTGAGTGCTCAGATTATAGGCCTGTGCCACCACACCTTTTTTTTTTTTTTTTTCCACGATAGTCTCCCTTTTTACCTTGAAAAAGCCTATTTAAACATTTTTCCCCTATGAGTTTTTTTATGACTAAAAATGTCTGTTTAGGGTTGAGGAGATTGTTCAGTGGTTAGACGCTTGCTTACAAACTCTGCTGGCCCAGGTTCAATTCTCCAGTACCCAGGGCAAGTCAGATGTACAATCTGGTGCATGCATCTTGAATTCATTTGTAGTGGCAAGAGGCCCTAGCACACTTATTTTCACAAGTATGAGTATTTTTCTCCCAAGTAAATAAATAAAAGTATTTTTTAAAGTCTATTTAGCCGGGCGTGGTGGCGCACACCTTTAATCCCAGCACTTGGGAGGCAGAGGTAGGAGGATCACTGTGAGTTCAAGGCCACCCTGGGACTACACAGTGAATTCCAGGTCAGCCTGAGCTAGTGAGTGACCCTACCTCAGGGGGGAAAAAAAAAGTCTATTTAAAGCCAGGCGTGGTGGTGCACGCCTTTAATCCCAGCATTCGGGAGGCAGAGGTAGGAGGATCATTGAGTTCGAGGCCACCCTGAGACTACATAGTGAATTCCAGGTCAGCCTGGGCTAGAGACCCTACCTCGAAAGAAAAAAAAAAAAAAAAGCCTATTTAGAACAAGCCAGTTAGACTTAGTTTGGATGAACCCAATTTTGTTGGCAATATTCAAAACACTATCATCAGGAGTTAGCCTTTTCTCCACCCAGACTGACCAGGGTGTTGACCTTGGCCACATCAACCCAAGAGCTTCTTACAGTGTTTAACCTTGACTCCCACCATCCTGTCATGTTCAGGACGACAACCTCATGGTTAGTGAAGCTGATTTCCCAGAGGGCGCTCTTCTGAGGACGTCGGGACTGCTGGGAAGTGGGTGTCACGCAGGCCTTGCAGTGGCCATGGTGGTCATTCTGGTTGGCCTTGGAGCTCAAAGCCTTTGCTTTGGCTTCAGCTTTGGGAGGGACAGGAGCTTCCTTTGCTCTTGGTACCATCGTGGTGAATACACGTACGCAGGTCACACTGTATATATCTGCCCATGTGATTAAGACTTACAAGCCAGGCGTGGTGGTGCACGCCTTTAATCCCAGCACTCGGGAGGCAGAGGTAGGAGGATCACTGAGAGTTTGAGGCCACCCTGAGACTACATAGTGAATTCCAGGTCAGCCTGAGCCAGAGTGAGACCCTACCTTGAAAAACCAAAAAAAAAAAAAAAAAAAAAAAAAAAAAAAGATTTACAAAGTGGGCTGGGGATATGGCATTTGCCTGTGAAACCTAAGGACCCTGGTTTGATTCCTCAGGACCCACGTAAGCCAGATGCACAACGGGGCCATGCGTCTGGAGTTCGTTTGCAGTGGCTGGACGCCCTGGAGTGCCCATTCTCTTTCTCTCTGCCTCTTCCTCACTCTCTCAAATAAATAAATAAAATTAAAAAAAAATTACAAAGGGGTAGTTGTGTGTGGTGGCACATGCCTTTAATCCCAGGAGTCAGAGGATCTTAAGATCAAGGCCAGCCTTGCCTACATAGTGAAAGTCTGTCTCAAAACCAAAAGGGGCTGCACATGGTGGTAACTGCCTTTGTGGCAGAGGTAGGAAGATTACCGTGAGTCTCAGGGTGGCCTCGAACTCATGGTGATCCTCCTACCTCTGCCTCCCAAGTGCTGGGATTAAAGGCATGTGCCTCCACGCCCGGCCAAATAAAAATTTTTTAAAAATTTAAGCTGGCATGGTGGGATCGCCATGAGTTCGAGGCCAGCCTGAGACCCCACAGTGAGACCCTACCTCAAAAAACAAAAAAAAAAAAAAACCCAAACAAACCCTGGAAACACCAATGCAATAGCGGCCCTGTTTTGTTCACCATCCTCCTTCCAGCATGATTGGCAGAGCAAATATGGAAACTTTCACCAAGAGCCTATTTAGAGCTGTCTGGATGCCAGTTACGGCGAGGTAAGCAAGAAGATGAAAACTCAGAGCAACCTCGGAGGAAAGAAAGGGTTCAAGGGTGTGGTGCCTAGACACTCCTTCATCTGCAGTGGTGCATGACAGGAGGCAGGCCTGTAAGGGACAGAGACGGGATTGTGGCTCCAGGGACATTTCAGCTTTTAGAATACTGATGCATTTTTTATTAAAGAAGAGAATAAAGCATTTGTAAATATATTTCTCTCATGTATACTTCAAAGGAGACGCTGGTCGGCTACTATCGAGCTGGGGAGCAGACAGGCCGGTGCTCCCTCTTCCCTCAGATGACAGAGAACAAGGAGGACCTGGAAGTGCCCAGCTCCAAAGGATAAAAGGTTCCAAGTTGCATGAACGGAAGGACCCAGCCACTGGCTGGCATCACAGGTGCCACCTGGAACAAGGTGGCCTCTCCAGGGATGTCAGGCATGCTTGTTAAGAAAACCCCTTTATCCGTTAGAAAGAGATAAGGCATGAAGGTTCCCACTGGGCTTCCAGCTCGGAGGCCAGGGCTCTCGCCTCCTCCCATTAGATTGTATGGCTCCTTTCATTTCTAAGGTCTCAGGAA
The DNA here is from genome assembly GCA_036365145.1 of Orientallactaga sibirica. Taxonomy (NCBI): domain Eukaryota; kingdom Metazoa; phylum Chordata; class Mammalia; order Rodentia; family Dipodidae; genus Orientallactaga; species Orientallactaga sibirica. The sequence continues at coordinate 8,643,746 of JAEOAD010000013.1, forward strand.
GGGTGGCAGAAGAAACCAGAAGTCCTGAAGGACTGCTGAGGGAAAGCTGGGGACCTGGGCATCTCTTAGCTCAAGCTTGACTCTCTAAAGTCTTACACCAAAGGACTGAATCCCTGGCCCAGCTGGGGTCTCAAAAGCTCCCCACAAGGGTGGGAGGTAAAGAGCAGGTATTATATGGGAAGGAGAGATGTCCCCATTCCTAATTCAATAGTATTTAGCATGGAGTGAGACTCTTGGGCAGTCCCTGGTGAAGATGGATAGGACAATACTATCTGGGTTGATGGCACATGCCAGGGGCATTCTTGGGGGCTGCAGATGTGACTTGTGCCTGGGGCTGGCTGGAGGTGAGTGTGGAGTGGATGAGACATCATGGTCCCTGAGATGCGAGCAGGCGCAGAGAAGGGAGGCAGAAGTGGGGCACAGTCCTGGGGGTGGGTGTTCCTCACCATCCTGGCCCCTGGAGGCCTTCATGCTCAGAAGCCATTGTGGAGGGGACCGTGAGAAAGTGGTCTCTGAGAGAAACAGGGGTGGATGGCTGTGGAGGGCTCCCTCATTGCCTCTTCTGATTGCTACAGATGTGTGGTGAGCTGAGAGTGTTTGCCAGGGCTGGGGCAAGGGGACACTCAGGCCCGCCTGAGGCTTCCTGCCTTGCTCAGAACTCTGGGAATGGGGTTAGCTGGTGCTAAGGGAATGACAGTGTGTTGCGGTTGGCAAGAAGCAGTGGGTGGTCTTGGAGACCCTAGAAACCAGCAACAGTTGCTGGTTCTGGGGTCCCTTTCAAGTGTTTCCAGTTGTGGCAAGGGTCAAGGTGACCTTGTATTGCAAATATCTCAGAAAAGCAACTTTGTGAAGAAGAAAAAAAAAAAGACAGCTAAGCCAGAATGGCTTCTAGAAGCCTGGCCACATCTGAGGGTAAGGCCAAGTGTCCAGAAACCAAAGGTGGGGGAGCTGGGAAGCCCCACCACCACCCAGGGAGAGTGGAGGCATTTGGCTTTGAAACTGTGTCGTGCCTTCAGGCTGAAGCAAGGTGGCCAAGGGAGGCATGACAGGTGGGCCTTGCCCTCAGTAGACAATATGCTTTGTCCCCAGATCAGAGAGGCCTCATCGTTCATGCTCCGGCCACGTGCTGTAATATATTGCTGCTAAAGGGCTCTCTCACTTGCCAGAGGCTGGTGTCCAGCCATGAAGGACCCACTGGCCTGGAGCCAGGGGGAGGCTGCAGGCCCAAAGTTGTCACTTGGTGTTGTGCGTCTTGACTTTGGTGGCATTGATGTCGGCCTTGGTCTTTTGGATCCTGGCAAAAATCTCCTTGAAGAGTGCTTTGTACTCAGGCTGGCTCTGCTCCAGCCGCTTATCCACGGCCTCCACATGCTGGCTCAGACTTTTCTCACCTGCCTTGCCCTCTCCTTGGCCCTCCTCGCCCCCTAGCAGGTCCCTCCATGAGCTGTCCCGGGAGATGGGCCGTGAGGTCTGCACACCCGCGTGCCGCACCCCGGTGCCATGCTGCCGACACTTACTCAGCAGTTCCTCGTACTTCTCGAGCAGCGCGTGGTACTGCTCGTCCACTTCCCGCAGGATGGACATACCACGCCTGCGCACGCTGTTGGCGTGCAGCGTGAGGTTGCCCGCGTGGCGGCTGGCTGGGTCTTTGGCCACGATGGCATTCAGCGCCGTGTCGCTGCAGCTTTTGCGCACTATGTGGCTAGGGGAGGCCGCCAGTGAGGAGACACCATCCTGGGTATTGGAGTCATCTCCACTGCCTGGCTGGGGGTCGTCCGCCTCAGGCGCCTGGGTGAGGGGTGCCAGCAAGGCCTCGGCCAGGTGATCATCCCGGGCCAGCAGGTAGGTCTTGGCTTGCTTCATCTGCTGCAGCTCCAGCAGCTCGGCTTCCAGCTCCTGCACACGCAGGCGGCAGCCCTCCATCTCGCACAGCTGCCTCTCCAGCTCCGTGTACTCTTGGAGCACCACGGTGTACTCGCGCTCGGCGCGCTCCTTACGCTGCCGCTCCTGGCTCACCTGGGACCGCAGCACCCCCACCAACGTCTGCAGCCGCTCATTCTCCTGCTCCAGGGGCCGGGGGCCCAGCTCCATGGAAGAGCTGTGCAGGCGGAAGGCATCCTCGCATCTGCTGGGGAACAGAGCAGCTGGTCGCAGCCAAAGGCTTGGATTGGAGCATGAGACACTGGCTGACATCTCTCCTCCACTGGGTTAGCTCTGGTGTCTGTTCTCAGTCACTCTCCAAGACTCGAACCCTCGCCCTCGCCCTCGCCCTCTGCTCTAGACCTTAGGACACTGCCCTCTACAGACTGAGTCGGGGTTCCTCATCAAAGTCTCAGGTGGGAGCAGAGGGAAGGTGTAGGGTGTGCCCTTCCCCAAGCTCCTTCCGTGACCGCTGCTGGCCTGAGGACCCTTCCATGGAGTCAGGAAATGGACCTCCCAATCTCCTTGACCTGAGGCCTGGGGATGGTATTGGTTCTGTGGTCCTGCAACTCTGGGGCACTAGTTTTCACAGTTTTTTTTTTTTTTTTTTTTTTTTTTTTTTTGTATACAGAGAGAGATAGAGACAGAGAAAGAAAATTGGCATGCCAGGACCTCAGCCACTGAAATCAAACTCCAGATGCTTGTGCCACCTAGTGGGCATGTGAGACCTTGCACTTGCCTCCCCTTTGTGTGGCTGGCTAACGTCAGATCTGGAGAGTTGAACATGAATCCTTAGACTTTGCAGTCAAGCACCTTAACCACTAAGCCATCTCTCCAGCCTTTATTATTATTTATTTATTTTGATGTTGTATTTATTTATTTGAGAGAGAGACAGAGAGGGAGGACACACTAGGGTCTTCAGCCACTGCAAACGAACTCCAGGTGCATCTGGCTTATGTGGGTCCTGGCGAGTCAAATCTAGGTTCTTTGGCTTTGCAAGCCAGCACTTTTAACCACTAAGCAATCTCTCCAGCCCTATTATTGATTTTTTCACACATCTTGATCTGAAGAAAAATTGATCTGTCTTTCCTCTACCTCATGCTGGGGTTGAACCAGGGCAACCCATACACTAGGCAAATGGCTGTGTCTCTGAGCTACATCCTTAGCCCTGTTCCGACACTAAAACATCACTGGGCTTAGATTTAAAGGGAACCAAAAGATGCAGACTAGAACTGCAGCTGGGCCTCTAAACCGCACACATGACCTCCAGTAAGCTATGTATCCTCCAAGCTTGGACTTTCTCATCTGAATAAAACACACTGTGATGACCGTTAAACAGGCAGAGGAGGAGCATGTAGCCTATTCTCCAAAAGCACACCAGTGAGTGTCCTTAGCATCCATTTCCCTGATTGCATGGACCAGGCACTAAACCTCCTTCTCAGCTACTGTCCACTGCCCATCTTCTCCTTTCTCCCCTGGCTGGCACTTCTGGGGCTCTCAGACACCAGGCCCCTCACCTACCGGTGGCTGGTGCACAGCTCCTTGAGGCAGGGGAAGGTGTGGATGGTTCGTCTGCGCTCCCGCTTCTCCCGGCGAATTCGCATCTGCTCCAGGCCCCGCAGTTGTTCCACCTGGGCCTGCAGCTCCTCCACTTGGACTTGCAGGCGCTCAACGGTCTCCGTCAGCCTGGGGTGTGGGTGGGGACACACATGGGCATTTTAAGGAGATGGGGACAGCCTCCTCCTTGCAGCCCTGGCTCCCTATAGATGGAAGGAGATGGGGTTGGAGACAGACAGGCAGGTAACCTTGAGTGTGTGTGTTGTCTGGTGCTGAGGTCAGACAGGGGACTCTCTGTCATGCCCAAGAAGCTGCCCTTCTCCCATGCTTCCCGATCACACCTCCTCAGAGCCACCTCAGGTCCTTGTACACCTACCCCTCATCACTTAACACCTTGCACTGTGTAACATATTTACATGACTGCCTTCCCTCCCAGCTGTGAGGTAGCACCGGACAGGGCAGGGTCATTATATCCCTAGTGATATAAAATTGAGCCTGGGACATAATTGATGCGCTTAAAGAAAGGTTGTGAGGGCTGGAGAGATGGCTCAGTGGTTAAAGTGCGTGTTTGGGAACCTGACAGCCTGAGTTCGATTCCCCAGTACCCACATAAAGCCAGATGCACAGAGTGGCGCATGCATCTGGAGTTTGTTTGCAGTGGCAAAAGGCCCCAATAAGCTCATTCCCTTACCCTCTTTCTCTTTGCAAATAAATAAATTCAAATATATTTAAGGGCTGGAGAGATGGCTTAGTGGTTAAGGCGCTTGCCTGAGAAGCCTAAGGACCCAGGTTCAATCCCCCAGGATCCACATAAGTCAGATGCACAAGGTGGCACATGTGTCTGGAGTTCAGTTCCAGTGGCTGGAGGCCCTGGTGCCACCCTCCCAATATATATATACTTAAAAAAAAACAAAGATTGTGGGCTGAATATTAAACCATGTAAAGCTGAAACAGTCTCACTACCATCCTGGGGTCTTCAGCCTGGGTTTCTGGGAGAAACGCCTGAGTTCCCCCACCAGTCCCTGTGTCCACGCGTGCCAGCCGTAGGCCACTCCCCACCATCCCAGGCTCAAGCTCAGCCCTCACCCATGGATCTTCTGCTGGGAAGCCTTACTCTCCAGCACTAGCTTCTGGTTGGTCAGTTCCAGGTCTCGGGCTGTCAGGTCCAGCTGCTCGTAGACTTTGGCGTGCTGCTCATTCACGTGCCGCAGCGTGTCCAGCTGCTTGGTCAAGTACTAGGGGTGGGAGTTGGAGTAAACATTTCTTATTTAAAAAAATTTTTTTTATTATTTTATTTATTTTTGGAGAGAGACACAGAGAGAGAGACAGAGAGGGAGAGGGAGACAGAGATGGGCACGCCAGCAGTCTCTCAGCTGCTGTGAACGAAATCCAGATGCGTGTGCCCCCTTGTGGGCAAGTGTGGCATTGTGCCCTTGCGTCACTTTGCATCTGGCTAAACGTGGGACCTGGAGATTGGAACCAGCGTTCTTGGGCTTAGCAGGCAGGCGCCTTAACCGCTAAGCCATCTCTCCAGCCCACATTTTTTATTTTTGAGGTAGGGTCTCACTCTAGCCCAGGCTGACCTGGAATTCACTATGTAGTTCCAGTCTGGCCTTGAACTAACAATGATCCTCCTAGCTCTGCCTCCCAAGTGCTAGGATTAAAAGCATGCACCACCACGCCCAGCTTTTTAAAAAATTTAAAGTATTTATTTATTTATTTATTTGAGAGAGAGTGGGGCAGATATATATTTAGAGAGAGAATGGGTGCAGCAGGGCCTCTAGCCACTGCAAACTCTAGATGCATGCACCACCTTGTGCATCTGGTTTATGTGGGTACTGGGGAGTCGAACCTGGGTCTTTAGGCTTCCCAGGTAAGTGCTTTACCCACTAAGCCATCTCTCTAGTCCTGGAGTAAACTTTTTGAATGAAGTAGGGGCAAATACATCCACCTAGGCTCTCTTCCTTCTCCTAGGCACAGAATGGCTTTGAGAGATTTATCTTTGGCTGGCAGAGTAGGGCTGCCTCGGGTAAGGACAAGGCTGGGACAGCGAAAGAGTGAATCTTTTGCCAAGCTATACAAAGGTTCACACAGGCCAAGGTGCTTGCTGCATGGGGAAGCAGTGCAGGGCCCCAGGCTCCTCACCTCTATCTCCTGCACTTGCTCCTCGTTGGTGGAGTACATCTGCTGAAGGGACTCTTCCAGCTCCTTGTTCCTCTCCAGCAGGGTCTTTCCCAGCTCTGCTGCCAGATGCAAGTCTAGGGGGACAGGGCAGAGGGCCAAAGAACACACAGTAGGGTGAGCAACTCAGAGGGCCCTCAGCGACTGCAAGGCCACCAAGACACAGGCTGCTCTCAGGAGCCTCCAAGGCCTGGCTGGAGGTGGAAGCCAAGAGCTTGTACTGCTGTCACTTCCATCTGGAATACCCCTTCCCTGGATGCCTCAGGACTCACTTCCTCTCCTTCAAGTCTGTGGTTTGACTTTGTTTGAGGCACTCTTGGATTTAGCCCAGAGCTGGCACTCTTCATATGATCCTCCTGCCTCAGCATCCTGAGTGATGGAATTACAGCCACCAACCAACTTGGTTATTTCTCTTAAGGCATGTTTGACATATACATACACACACACATGTATATATATATACGTATGTATGTACGTATGTATATATGCACACATATAAATCAAACAATATAGAAAGGTGAAAAAAACCAATAAAAATATTAGTCAGGCGTGGTGGAGCACGCCTCTAATCCCATCACTCTGGAGGCAGAGGTGTGAGGATCACCATGAGTTTGAGGCCAGCCTGAGACTACATAGTGAATTCCAGGTCAGTATAGGCTTGAGTGAGACCCAACCTTGAAAAATCAAAAAAAAAAAAAATTAATTGAAAATATACATCAAGCCAGACACAAGGCATGCCTGTAACCCCAATACTCAGGAGGCCAAGGACGCAAGATTGAAGATTGCTGTGCTTGAGACAACTCTGGACTACACAGAACGACCTTATATGAGAGACAGACTATAATAAATAAGATATAGTTTATACTTTACTCTTAGATGTCTACCTGAGAATTCCACCAAGGGACAAGGTCCTGAGAAAGGTGCTGTCAACATTTTGGTGAGCATCCTTCCACACAGTTCTCGATGCTCAGATCACCTAAAGTGATCCTGTGGTGTAAACAGAGCTCTATGTTTAAGTATCTGCCTTTCTCCTTAACAACATCACACAGTAGCTTTCTGTAGGTAAACCTACATACGTGTTGTTAGTTGATGTAGTAAAGTTTATTGTATACAGGCTTCTAAACAGCAGAGCCTATCATTTCCCTGATTGCATGGACCAGGCACTAAACCTCCTTCTCAGCTACTGTCCACTGCCCATCTTCTCCTTTTTCCCCTGGCTGGCACTTCTGGGGCTCTCAGACACCAGGCCCCTCACCTACCGGTGGCTGGTGCACAGCTCCTTGAGGCAGGGAAAGGTGTGGATGGTTCGTCTGCGCTCCCGCTTCTCCCGGCGAATTCGCATCTGCTCCAGGCCCCGCAGTTGTTCCACCTGGGCCTGCAGCTCCTCCACTTGGACTTGCAGGCGCTCAACGGTCTCCGTCAGCCTGGGGTGTGGGTGGGGACACACATGGGCATTTTAAGGAGATGGGGACAGCCTCCTCCTTGCAGCCCTGGCTCCCTATAGATGGAAGGAGATGGGGTTGGAGACAGACAGGCAGGTAACCTTGAGTGTGTGTGTTGTCTGGTGCTGAGGTCAGACAGGGGACTCTCTGTCATGCCCAAGAAGCTGCCTTTTTCCCATGCTTCCCGATCACACCTCCTCAGAGCCACCTCAGGTCCTTGTACACCTACCCCTCATCACTTAACACCTTGCACTGTGTAACATATTTACATGACTGCCTTCCCTCCCAGCTGTGAGGTAGCACCGGACAGGGCAGGGTCATTATATCCCTAGTGATATAAAATTGAGCCTGGGACATAATTGATGTGCTTAAAGAAAGGTTGTGAGGGCTGGAGAGATGGCTCATTGGTTAAAGTGCGTGTTTGCAAACCTGACAGCCTGAGTTCGATTCCCCAGTACCCACATAAAGCCAGATGCACAGAGTGGCGCATGCATCTGGAGTTTGTTTGCAGTGGCAAAAGGCCCCAATAAGCTCATTCCCTTACCCTCTTTCTCTTTGCAAATAAATAAATTCAAATATATTTAAGGGCTGGAGAGATGGCTTAGTGGTTAAGGCGCTTGCCTGAGAAGCCTAAGGACCCAGGTTCAATCCCCCAGGATCCACATAAGTCAGATGCACAAGGTGGCACATGTGTCTGGAGTTCATTTCCAGTGGCTGGAGGCCCTGGTGCCACCCTCCCAATATATATATATTTAAAAAAAACAAAGATTGTGGGCTGAATATTAAACCATGTAAAGCTGAAACAGTCTCACTACCATCCTGGGGTCTTCAGCCTGGGTTTCTGGGAGAAACGCCTGAGTTCCCCCACTAGTCCCTGTGTCCACGCGTGCCAGCCGTAGGCCACTCCCCACCATCCCAGGCTCAAGCTCAGCCCTCACCCATGGATCTTCTGCTGGGAAGCCTTACTCTCCAGCACTAGCTTCTGGTTGGTCAGTTCCAGGTCTCGGGCTGTCAGGTCCAGCTGCTCGTAGACTTTGGCGTGCTGCTCATTCACGTGCCGCAGCGTGTCCAGCTGCTTGGTCAAGTACTAGGGGTGGGAGTTGAGTAAACATTTCTTATTTAAAAAATTTTTTTATTATTTTATTTATTTTTGGAGAGAGACACAGAGAGAGAGACAGAGAGGGAGAGGGAGACAGAGATGGGCACGCCAGCAGTCTCTCAGCTGCTGTGAACGAAATCCAGATGCGTGTGCCCCTTGTGGGCAAGTGTGGCATTGTGCCCTTGCGTCACTTTGCATCTGGCTAAACGTGGGACCTGGAGATTGGAACCAGCGTTCTTGGGCTTAGCAGGCAGGCGCCTTAACCGCTAAGCCATCTCTCCAGCCCACATTTTTATTTTTGAGGTAGGGTCTCACTCTAGCCCAGGCTGACCTGGAATTCACTATGTAGTTCCAGTCTGGCCTTGAACTAACAATGATCCTCCTAGCTCTGCCTCCCAAGTGCTAGGATTAAAAGCATGCACCACCACGCCCAGCTTTTTAAAAAAATTTAAAGTATTTATTTATTTATTTATTTGAGAGAGAGTGGGGCAGATATATATTTAGAGAGAGAATGGGTGCAGCAGGGCCTCTAGCCACTGCAAACTCTAGATGCATGCACCACCTTGTGCATCTGGTTTATGTGGGTACTGGGGAGTCGAACCTGGGTCTTTAGGCTTCCCAGGTAAGTGCTTTACCCACTAAGCCATCTCTCTAGTCCTGGAGTAAACTTTTGAATGAAGTAGGGGCAAATACATCCACCTAGGCTCTCTTCCTTCTCCTAGGCACAGAATGGCTTTGAGAGATTTATCTTTGGCTGGCAGAGTAGGGCTGCCTCGGGTAAGGACAAGGCTGGGACAGCGAAAGAGTGAATCTTTTGCCAAGCTATACAAAGGTTCACACAGGCCAAGGTGCTTGCTGCATGGGGAAGCAGTGCAGGGCCCCAGGCTCCTCACCTCTATCTCCTGCACTTGCTCCTCGTTGGTGGAGTACATCTGCTGAAGGACTCTTCCAGCTCCTTGTTCCTCTCCAGCAGGGTCTTTCCCAGCTCTGCTGCCAGATGCAAGTCTAGGGGGACAGGGCAGAGGGCCAAAGAACACACAGTAGGGTGAGCAACTCAGAGGGCCCTCAGCGACTGCAAGGCCACCAAGACACAGGCTGCTCTCAGGAGCCTCCAAGGCCTGGCTGGAGGTGGAAGCCAAGAGCTTGTACTGCTGTCACTTCCATCTGGAATACCCCTTCCCTGGATGCCTCAGGACTCACTTCCTCTCCTTCAAGTCTGTGGTTTGACTTTGTTTGAGGCACTCTTGGATTTAGCCCAGAGCTGGCACTCTTCATATGATCCTCCTGCCTCAGCATCCTGAGTGATGGAATTACAGCCACCAACCAACTTGGTTATTTCTCTTAAGGCATGTTTGACATATACATACACACACACATGTATATATATACGTATGTATGTACGTATGTATATATGCACACATATAAATCAAACAATATAGAAAGGTGAAAAAAAACCAATAAAAATATTAGTCAGGCGTGGTGGAGCACGCCTCTAATCCCATCACTCTGGAGGCAGAGGTGTGAGGATCACCATGAGTTTGAGGCCAGCCTGAGACTACATAGTGAATTCCAGGTCAGTATAGGCTTGAGTGAGACCCAACCTTGAAAAATCAAAAAAAAAAAAAAATTAATTGAAAATATACATCAAGCCAGACACAAGGCATGCCTGTAACCCCAATACTCAGGAGGCCAAGGACGCAAGATTGAAGATTGCTGTGCTTGAGACAACTCTGGACTACACAGAACGACCTTATATGAGAGACAGAATATAATAAATAAGATATAGTTTATACTTTACTCTTAGATGTCTACCTGAGAATTCCACCAAGGGACAAGGTCCTGAGAAAGGTGCTGTCAACATTTTGGTGAGCATCCTTCCACACAGTTCTCGATGCTCAGATCACCTAAAGTGATCCTGTGGTGTAAACAGAGCTCTATGTTTAAGTATCTGCCTTTTTCCTTAACAACATCACACAGTAGCTTTCTGTAGGTAAACCTACATACGTGTTGTTAGTTGATGTAGTAAAGTTTATTGTATACAGGCTTCTAAACAGCAGAGCCTATGTTGTCCTTAGTGTTAGATGTTTAGAGTTGACTCCAAGTGCTTTTTTTAAATAAATTTTTATTTATTTATTTTTTATTATTTTTTTGGAGAGAGACAGAGAGAGAGAGAGAGAGAGAGAGAGAGAGAGAGAGGAAGACAGAGATGGGCGCGCCAGCAGTGTCTCAGCTGCTGCAAACGAAATCCAGATGTGTGCACCCCCTTGTGGTCAAGTGCGGCATTGCGCCCTTGCGTCACTTTGCATCTGGCTAAACGTGGGACCTGGAGATTGGAACCGCTGGAGATTAGAACCAGTGTTCTTAGGCTTAGGAGGCAGGCGCCTTAACCCCTAAGCCATCTCTCCAGCCCTTCAAATGCTTTTTTTCCTCCTTTTCCTCTATTAACAGTGAACTGTAGTGTACACCTTTAATCCCAGCACTTGGGAGGCAGAGGTAGGAGGATTGCTGTGAGTTAGAGGTCAGCCTGGGACTACAGAGTGAGTTCCAGGTCAGCCTAGGCTACAGTGAGACCCTACCTTGAAAAAAAAAAAACAAACAAAGTGAAATTGGAGGTTTCCTAGTTCTGGGTAGCCATTTGGAGAGGTGCTGTGTGGTAGGTCTGGGTGAGCTGGCCTTATGTGGGGACAGTTCTCCCCTCAACTTTTTCCTTAAGATTGGCTCAAAAAGAGAACACCTACCTATGGCCCTATGGCAGACAGATACCTCAATTGGGCCTGAACACCCTGCTGTAGAGAGTCCCCTGAAAGGAGCTTCGTACCCCACATGCACTTATCCTCATAAGCTGCTCCACTGGCCAGCCCACAGCTGCACTTGGTCAGGAGGTGACAGAACAGCAACGGGGGCCTTAATGTCATATGGCCTATCACAATCGATGACTTTGAGATTGGGTGTCCGCTGGACAAAAGCAAATTTGGGAATGTGTAGTTGGCTGAGGAGAAGAAAAGCCATTCCATCATAGCACTCAAAGTCCTCAAGTCTCAGGTTGAGAAGGAGAGTGGAGCACCAGCTGCGCGGGGAGATCGAAACCCAGGCCCACCTGTAGCATCCCTACGGCCTGGGCCCCTACAACCTTTTCTATGAGCGGCGAATAATCTACCGGTTCTGAAGTAAGCCCCATGAGGGGAGCTGTACAAGGAACTACAGAAGAGCTACACTTTCATTTTTGGTTTTTCGAGGAAGGGTCTTGCTCTAGCCAAGGCTGACCTGGAATTCCCTATGTAGTCTCAGGATGGCCTCGAATTCATAGCGATCCTCCTACCTCTGCCTCCTGAGTGCTGGGACTGAAGGCGTGCTCCACCACACCCAGCTCAAGCACACTAGGGCCTCCAGCCACTGCCAACAAACTCCCGATGCATGTGCCACCTTGCGCACCTGGCTTATATGGGTACTGGGGAATTGAACCTGAGCCCTTAGGTCAAGCCACACTTTTTCTTTTCTGGTTTTTTTGTTTGTTTGTTTTGTTTTGTTTTTTCGAGGTAGGGTCTCACTCTAGCCCAGGCTGACCTGGAATTCACTCTGTATTCTCAGGGTGGCCTCAAACTCATGGTGATCCTCCTACCTCTGCCTCCCGAGTGCTGGGATTAAAGGTGTGCGCCACCACGCCCGGCTTCTTTTTTGTTTTTTTTGAGGTAGGGTTTCACTCTAGCTGGCTAGGGAATTCACTATGTAGCTTGAAGGCTGACCTGGCCACCACGCCCGGCTTCTTTTTTTTTTTTGAGGTAGGGTTTCACTCTAGCTGAGGCTGACCTGGAATTCACTATGTAGTCTCAGGGTGGCCTTGAACTCGCAGCGATCCTCCTACCTCTGCCTCCCGAGTGCTGGGATTAAAGGCGTGCGCCACCACGCCTGGCTCAAGCCACACTTTTGGTGAACAGCGAACAGCCAAGATCATGGAAGAATCAGATGCTGAAATGTTTTGCCACGAGAAGGTGGGATTACATAGACATAAAACCAGAGAACCTGCTCTTAGGGCTCTAGGGAGAACTAAAGATTGCTGACTTTGGACTGGAGAGATGGCTTAGCAGTTAAGGTGCTTGCCTGTGAAGCATTAAGGACTGATGTTCAATTCCCCCACACCCACGTCTCTGTTTCTCTCTCATAAATAAATAAAAAAGATTGCTGACTTTGTTTAGTCTGCACATGCCCTCTCCTTGAGGAAAAAGACTATGTGTGGTACCCTGGACTACCTGCCCCCGACATGGTTGAGGGACGCACACACAATGAGAAGGTAGATTTGTGGTGCACTGGGGTTTCCTCTGAAAGCCCTACCCACAACAAGAGATATCAGATTGTCAAGGTGGATTTGAAGTTCCCCCACTCTGTGCCCACGGGAGCCCAGGACCTCATCTCCAAGTTGCTCAAGCATAACCCCTCCAAATGGCTGCCCTTAGCACAGGTCTCCGCCCACCATTGGGTCCAGGGTTCACTCATGGAGGAAACTGCCTGCCTCTCCCCTTCAACCTGTCCCATGATTGACCCTATCACCTACTCAGTTGTTTCTGTTTGTATATCAGTGTATGTGTCAGGAGAAAGGGTGATGCTGGCCTGTTCCTTGAGTGGTTTTTTTTTTAACCTCTCATATATTTAATAAAGACTGTAGCTTTTTGTACTTGTCTAAAAAAAAAAAAAAAGAAAGAAAGAAACTGGTGCTGAAAATCCCAGCACTCAGGAGGTAGAGGGAGGAGGATAGCTATGAGTTCCAGGCTCATAGTGAATTCCAGGTTAGCCTGGGCTAGAGTGAAACCTCACCCTGAAAAACCAAAAAAGAAAAAAAGAAATTGTGTACTCAGGTGTGGTGGTGCACACCTTTAAAAGAAAAGAAGATGCCGGGCGTGGTGGCGCATGCTTTTAATCCCAGCACTTGGGAGGCAGAGGTGGGAGGATCACTGTGAGTTCGAGGCCATCCTGAAACTAGTTAATTCCAGGTCAGCCTGGGCCAGAGTGAGACCCTACCTTGAAAAAAAAAAAAAAAAAAAAAAAAAAGAAAAGAAAAGAAAGCCAGGTGTGGTGGTGCATGCCTTTAATCCCCAACACTCAGGAGGCAGAGGTAAGAGGATCACCATGAGTTCAAGGCCACCCTGGGACTACATAGTGATTTCCAGGTTAAGCCTGAGCTAGAGTGAGACCCTACCTTGAAAAACCAAATAATAATAATAAAAATAAAAGAGAAAAAGAAATTGTGTTGCCAGGTGTGGTGGTGCACACCATTAAGCTTCTATCTTTGGAGGAAGTTGGAGAATCACCATGAGTTCAAGGCCATGAGTTCAAGGCCAGACCTTGCATTAAAAAGAAAAAAAAAAAAAAAAAAAGAGGACTAGGAGCTGGGCTTAGTGGCTCAATCCCTGCACTTGGGAGGCTGAGGCAGGAGATCTGCCACAAGTTCAAGGCCAGCCTAGATTACATAGTGACTTCCAGGTGAAAAAAAAAAAAAAAAAAAAAATATAGGGGCTGGAGAAATGGCTTAGTGGTTCAATCCCTGCCACTTGGGAGGCTGAGGCAGGATTCCCAGATCCACACAAGTTCAAGGCCAGCATCTGGAGATTTTAGTGGATGGAGTGACTTCTATCAGCCTCTTTGAGCTCCCCCTCTCTCAAATAAATAAATAAAAAAAAAAAATTAAAAAAAAAAGAAATAGCTAAAAAAAAATAAAAATAAAAAAAAATAAAATAAAAATATAAAAATGAGGAGGGAGCGAATTATCATGGATATTGTCTACAATTATGGAAGTTATCAATAAAAAAATTTTAAAAACAGGGCTGGAGAGATGGCTTAGCAGTAAAGGTGTTTGCCTGCAAAGCCAAAGGACCTAAGTTCAATTCCCCAGGACCCACATAAGACAGATGCACAAGGCGGTACATGTGTCTGGAGTTTGTTTGCAGTGGCTGAATGCCCTGGCATGCCCATTCTCTATCTGCCCCTTTCTCAAATCGATGTTTGAGATGAGACTACATAGTGAATTCCAGGTCAGCCTGGACTAGAGTGAAACCCTACCTCAAAAAAAAACAAAATAAAATAAAATAAAATAAAATAAAATAAAATAAATAAAAATAAAAATAAAATAAAAAATAAATAAAAATAAATAAAAAAAAATAGGGCTGGGGTACATGTAACCCAGTGAGAGAATGCTTGCCTAGTATGTGTAAGGCCCCGGGTTCAATGTTGGGTACTGAAAAAATAAAAAGATCAACAATGACTAACTTTACTGTGTAAAACCTTTGTGCAGGGCTAGAGAGAAGGCTCAGTAGTTAAGCTGCTTGCCTATAATGCCTAATAACTGGGTTCAACTCTCCATTACCCACATAAAGCCAGATGCATAATGTTGCATACATCTGGAATTCATTTGCAGTGGCTAGGGGCCCTGGTATGCGCATTCTCTCTCTATCTGCCTCTTTCTCTCACATAAATAATTTTTCTTTACTTATTTGAGAGACAGAGGAAGAAAGAGGCAGAGAGCGGGGGAGAGAATGGGTGAGCCAGGGCCTCTAGCCACTGTAAATGAACTCCAGACGCATGCACCACCTTGTGCTTACATGGGTACTGAGGACTGAACCTGGGTACCTATGCTTTGCAGGCAAGCACCTTGACTGCTAAGCTATCTCTGCAGCCCTCAAATAAATAAATAAAAATTAAAACAACAAAAAAAGTTTGTGCAAATCACCAATTAAATAGTACGCTTGGGCTTGAAAGATGGCTTAGTGTTAAGGCACATGCCAGTGAAGCCTAAGGGCCCTGGTTCGATTCTCCAGGTCCCACATAAGCCAGATGCACAAGGGGGTGCATATGTTTGGAATTCGTTTGCAGTGGCTAGAGGCCCTGGCGCGCCCATTCTCACTCCCCCCCCAATAAATAAATAAAAATTAAAAAAATCAAATCTTAAATAGTGTGCTTTCCTAGAAACAGAATTATTGGGACAGAGGACAGGCTTTTTTTGATCTATTCTGCCAGAGGCAGGAAAGCTTTTCTTCCCCCCACCCCCCAAATGTCACGAGGCCGTTTCTTACACCAGCTCTCAATCTAGGTTGAGGATATCAATCTAGATCAGGATGTGTAAAGGCAAATCTACTGTGGTCCACGGATTCGGCTCTGTAGCGTGTTCTGTTTTTAGACATAATGAGAGTTCTGCAGTTCCTGGGGGACAGATAGGTTTTTTTTTAGTCCCTCCTGGCCAGTTTCAGACCTGCGGTTGATTCAGCTGGACACTGCTCTGCTCTGGACAGGGCTTCCTCTTACAGGCCTGGACAGCCGGGTCTTCTGCATGGGTAACTGACAGCAGAGCTTGGCTCTCTTTTAGCCCTGCTGGGGAAAGGACTGATAGCACCTTATTAAAGACAGAGGCCTAGGGCTGGAGAGTGGCTTAGTGGTTAAGGTGCATGCCTGCAAAGCCCAAGGACCCCGGTTCGATTCTCCAGGTCCCACAGAAGCCAGATGCACATGGTGGTGCGTACGTCTGGAGCTCGTCTGCAGTGGCTAAAGGCCCTGGCGCACCCATTTCACTCTCTCTCTCTGTGTGTCTCTATAAATAAAAATAAAATCTTTAAAAAAAAGACAGAGGCCCTGACCAGACAGAGGGCACCAACAACAGGCTAAGCCTCATTACATGACCAGAGGTGAAATTTGTTTAAAGAGAGGGTTCTGAGTATCTGACTTCAAACTCATTATATAGCCAGGGATGACCTTGACCTTGAACTCCTGATCCTTCTGCCTTGACCTCCTAAGTGCCCAACTGCTGCAGTGATAGGGGTGCACCATCACATCTGGATTTACCTGGTGCTGGGGACTGAGCTTTTGGCTTCATGCATACTCAGCAAGAACTCTAGCAATTGAGCTACATTCCCTCGCAGCTTATCTTAGTAGTTGAGATAAGATCTTGTATAGCCCAGGCTGGCCTCAAACTCATGTTACCAAGGATAACCTTGAACTCCTAATGCCTCCTGCCTCCACTTCACAAGTGCTGGAATTACAGCTCATAGGTAAAGTTTTGTTTGTTTATTTTTATTTATTTATTTGACAGTGACAGACAGATGGAGAAAAGCAGAGAGAGAGAGCGACAGAGAGAGAATGGGTGCACAAGGGCCTCCAGCCACTGCAAGCGAACTCCAGATGCATGCGCCACCTGGCTTACGTGGGTACTGGGGAATGGAGCTTTGAACTGGGGTCCTTAGGCTTCACAGGCAAGCACGTTAAGCCATCTCTGCAGCCCATAGGTAAAGTTTTGAACTGGGGCCTCTAGAGCTGACCTAGGTCAAGAGGTGGGCTCTGTGTCCAGGTATCACTGGAGAAGCAGACCACAGGAGCTCCCCTAGAGCCAGACTGCAATGACAGCCTGGAACGAAAGCCACTTCCAAGACAGGTGTGATGGCACATGCCTTTAATTCCAGCACTCGGGAGGCAGAGGTAGGATTGCCATGAGTTCAAGGCCACCCTGAGACTACATAGTGAATTCCAGGTCAGCCTGGGCTAGAATGAGACCCTACCTCGGAAAAAAAAAAAAAATTAAAAAGCCACTTTCCACCTCCCCCCCCATTTGCAGATGACAAAGAGCAGAGGCCACCCTCCTCAACGCTCCTCCTCCTGGGACTGTTAAGTGGTCTGCAAAGTGGCCACTGCAAGGCCATGTTCTCCGTGGGTGGCTTGCATAGAACCCCTGCAACTTAGCTAGAGTTCAAGGCCACCAAGTCCAGAGGAGAAATGAAGGCAGGTCAAGGGATAAGAGTGATTTGGGTTGTGTGAATTCCTACTGCCCACAGGCGGGGCAGTGTATGCTGCACAAGGAGTAGAAGGACATCAGACATTGCAGTGACAGCGAATGTGACCCTGGTCACCTAATGATCTAAGAACAGGGAGGAAGGGAAGCACAACGGAAGCTGCCTGGGGAGAATCTGAGTCAGGGAAACTGGTGCTAAGTCAGAGCAGCCAAGAGGGATCATGGGAGGAGTCCAGAAGCTGCAGAGCAGGGGACTGAGTGGAGCCGAGTAATAGGGGCGGACACAAGCTTGCAGAGGAATGGTGGTGGCTCCGGGCTCAGGGGAGGGTGGACGGAGAATGTGGAAACTGGCTAAGGAGATGGAGCAACAAAAATTCTGGCCGGATTATCAGGCAACACTGAGCCAAGCCAGGGAAGATCCCGAGTCTAGGCTGGTGCCTCCTCTGTCTGAACTTCTGGGCTTTCTGGAGCCTCCTTCAAGGGGGTTTTAGTGGGTTTAAAAATATTTTTTTTATTTGAGAGAGAGGAAGACAGAGAGAGAGGGACACAGAGAAAGTGGGGGCATGCCAGGGCTTCCTGGTGCTGCTGCAAATGAAATTCAAACATGCGCCACGTTGTGTGTCTGGCTCTACATGAGTACAGGGGAATCAAATTTGGGCTGCCAAGCTCTGCAAGCATTCCATATCTTCAGTCCTAGTGTTTTTGTTTACTTGGGATAGGGTCTCACTTCTAGCCCAGGTTGACCTGGAACTGTATAGCAATTCTCCTTCCTCTGCCTCCCAAGTGCTGGGATTAAGTGCGTGTGCCACCATGCCCTGCTCAGTCCTAGTGGTTTTTTTTTGAAATTTAATTATTTTTTAATGGGGCAACTGCCAAGATGAGGATCTTGAAATCCCTCTGTTCTGGCCAGGGGTCAGGGTAGAACAGGACCAGACTCTGGAGCAGAGGGTGGGAAACGGACAGGACTAGAGATGAGAAAGGAAAACGGTGGAGGTGGAAGAGGGGTCAAGACTCAGTACTGGCTAGGGGGGAGTGGTGGCACATGCCTTTAATCCCAGCACTCAGGAGGCAGAGGTAGGAGGATCACCGTGAGTTCGAGGCCACCCTGAGAATACAGAGTGAATTCTGAGCTACAGTGAGACCCTACCTCCAAAAAAAAAAAAAAAAAAAGGAACTCAGTACTGGATTTTGGCTTCTGGAGTAACCAGGATGGTAAAAGGCCATCTCTTTCCCCTGGAGGTAGGGGACTCAAGGTCAGGCTAGGAAGGAGGGGAAGGGCAGGCACTTGAGACTTAAAATCTGTGACTCAGAAGCCACCTCTGAGTCTGGTCAGAGGTGGCACAGGTGGGGGAGGGGCGGGGAGGGAGAGCCTGCGCCAGCGCTTAATAATTCATGGCTCTTTCTATTTTTACAGGTGCTCCCGGCAGTTGGGTAGTGGGAACTCAGCAAATTGAAGACCTCACCTGTCCCAACCACCTCTTCCCATTGGGTCAGAACCACACCAAAGTCAAACACGATCTCTAGGGCCAAGCCTCTGAAGTTGGGGGCCTGGCTCCAGGCAAGGGAATATAGGAAGGAAGGACACTCCAAGTCTGGGTTAAAAAACACTCCCTGGGTCACCTACAGGCAAGCACGGGGCAGCTGGGCAGAAGAGAATTTAGGGACAAGGTACAGAGGAGAGGGGCACTGTAGGCGCTGGACTCCTGATGTGGCTGTCCGTCGGCAGACCCTCCAGCCCACCATCCAGCTCTCCTGACCCGGAACCTGAGGCAGAGGGAGCTGAGATGTGCTCCACTCTGATGCCCAGTCCTTCACGTGGCTCCAGACCTTGGTGCGTGTACCCCTTCCCCCCAGGATGTCCGGCACTTCCTTCCTTCCTCCTCCTCCAGTTCAAAGCTTTTACAGTGGCTGCTCTCACTTTTCCCGGGACGGGGACCGAGGGGACTGCTCTAACACAGTTTTAACTTTGACCCTGCTTCTGTCTCCTCTGCTGGAATGTGGGATCCCCTGAGGGCAGAGATTATGTTCCCTGGGCAAAAAAGACATCAGGATCTTAGTGGGATGCTCTGATTTTCTTCCAAAACTGTCTCATTGCTGACCCTTCCCCCTCGCCCTTTCTAAGCTCCAGCTACTACGGGGGCTACAAGACCAGACCAGCAGGGACATGCAGGGGTCCTCCCCCATCCAGCTAGAAGCAACGCTGCTCAGCCCTACTGGAATGGCAATTCCTCTCTTTACCCAGAAGCCGCACATAGCTCCCACCCCTACTCTCTGGCTCCTTCCTCCCACATCTGGGCCGGGCCCGGTGCCAGGCCTTCATTAGGGGTGCGGGAACTAAATGAGACTGCAACAGTATTAGCATCTGCCTCCTCTAGCGGCTGTCTTTCCCACAACTCCACTCCCCACCTCCTCTAGGCTGGTCCCTTTCAGGAAACCATCCTATAAGGCTGCTGCACCACCTACGCATAGTGCATACACACAAGCGCGCTTCCTCGGCTGGCCTGGTGTACCTTAGGGAATCGAATCGGGGGCTGTGATCGTTTCCAGCTCTGACAGGATGGGGTCAGACATCCAAGCGGGACCCATAGGTGTTTATAAGATGGAAAAGTTTTGGGTGCAGTGCCCAGAATGGGGGAGGGGGTGCCACAGTCAGCCGGGGAAATCTCACTGCAGGGAGGGTGAGGCTAGAGTCTATAGCCCAGAGCTAATCCAGCAGCTTCCATCCCACGTGGATACCCAAGGCTCTGACACAGTCCAAAGTATAGGCAGGCACTTCTGCAGGTGAATCTTGGCAGCTTGGGGGAAGCGAGTCAGGAAACAAAAGGCTCCAGGATTTGAGTGGATGCTTCCCACTAAGGCAAAACCAGAGCACTGGGTCCTGGGGATGGAGACCAAGGCCCTAGTGGCACACACGACACCAGGCTTGTCTTCTCACCCTTTAAGGCTCTACCCGTGACTGTGGGAAGGTCACGTCTCCTTGGCCCATTTCCTTGCCCCCTCCCCCGAGCTCTCAGCAAGAATGAGATGGAGAGCTGACTCCACTCCAGGAATCCTTGCCCTAACCCTCTCAGGCCTCTTCCTGTCCCAGCAGCCCCGCCCCTCCTCCCGGTGATGTCACCGGCCACCTCAGCACCAGCTTCTAACCCCCTGCCAGTCGCCCTCTGGGCCCTCAAATGAGAGGTGTGGAGGGGCCTCCCTTTTCCAACCAGCCTCTCATTTGACACAGAGGTCTAGAATTCCCAAACCGGAACCCTCCACACCCCGAGTCAAGGCAGGGAAAGGCTAAGCAATTTCTCCCTATGTAGACTTTTAGCTTCTTCGCCTGCACGGCCTCCGCACCACCCAATCCTTGGGCAGAAGGGAGCGAGTTGGGGAAACTTTCTGGGAGTCTCTGTGCGCTCAGAAATCCTGGCTGGAACGGGTACTGTTGGTTTAGAAAGATGACGCCCCTCTACACACACACACACACACCCTCCCAGCAGGGGAGGGGCAAGACTTCCACCCAGTACCTGGACCCCTCCCTCCCGCAACAATACCGTGGACACCTGGGGCAGTGTCTGCTTCTAAGATGCAGTGGGTGGGTGATAGATGTCCTTGTCAACTGGACACTTTTGCAGGTCTCCCTCCGCCGAGTCCAGGTCTTCCTGGGCAGTGCCCCTTTCTCCACGTCCCCAATCCTCAAGACACAGCTCTGCTCCCCGCCGGGCGCCCCAGGGTCCAGCCCAGCCCTTTGCCGAGGTGATTTCGCCCAACAATGGAGAATCGGGCTGGGGTAGTGGGGGGCCCACACGTTGTTTCCCTCCGCACCTCCCCACCCGACGCGCTCACCCTGCTCCAGGTCCTGCTGGTCGTACCAGGGCTCCTCTTCCTCGGCGGGGTAGTCTTCCATCGCCGCGGCTCTCCGCATGGCCCCGCGGGCGGCGGTGGGCGGGCGCTGCGGATGCTGCTGCGGCGGCTCAGCTCAGGGCCGGAGCTCGGAGCCCGGGACAATGCGACGCAGGCGGCCGGGGCTTCCCGCGTGGCAGGCTCGGGTTGCAACGCCCCGATCCGCGCCGCGCCCCCTCGCCATCCGCCGTCCGCCCGGTGCCCACGCGGGGCCTGTGGCGCGTCGCCGCGCTCCCAACCCGGACAGAGTCCCGCCGAGCCGGAGGACGCCGGGCGGTGGGCAGCACAAAGGCTGGAGGGGGTCAGGGATGGCAAGTAGGACCACGGCGGAGACAGGCTCCGACACGCCGGTGGGTTTCGGGGTGTCAGGAGTGCACGGATGACACGGCGGGGACCCCCTTACCCCGCCCCTGCCCGTGCTGTGCCCGGCCCGCGCGGCGCCACCCGGAGCCGCCGCAGCATCTCGGCCCCGCCCGCCTGCAGCTTCCCTCGCAGCCGGCTCCGTGGGGGTGGGGACCGGTCGCCGTCGACCAATCGGAACACGTATGCAAAAATGGGGCGGGGCCTAGGGCGGGGCCTTTCTCAGATCCCAGTCTGGGGAGTTGTTGGATTAACCTTGTCCTCTTTTTTTTTTTTTTTTTTTTTTTTTTTTTTTTGTCCACGTCTGACTTCAGTACCTTTTGTGGTCTGTCCTGCATCTCCTGGAAGCCTGGGTCAGTCTCTTACTCTACAGAGGCTCTTACCGAGTAGACCGGGCTGGCTCATTTAGACAATTTATGAACGTTCTTTGAATAGTAGAATTTACAATTACCTGTTGTTTTTTTTGGGGGGAGGGTTGGTTTCAAGGTAGGGTTTCACTCTGGCCCAGGCTGACCTGGAATTCACTATATAGTCTCAGGGTGGCCTCGAACTCAAGGTGATCCTCCTACCTCTGCCTCCCGAGTGCTGGGATTAAAGGCGTGCGCCATCAGGCCTGGCTTTGCTGATTTTTTTTTTTTTTTTTTTTTGGAGGCAGGGTCTCACTCTAGCTCAGGCTGACCTGGAACTCACTATGTTATAGCTCAGGGTGGCCTCGAACTCACAGAGGCAATCCTCCCTACCTCAGCCTCCCAAGTACTGGCATTAAAGGCATGAGCCACCACACCGGGCACATTTTTTTTTATTTTTTTTTTTCTTTTGAGGCAGGGTCTCACTCTAACCCAGGCTGACCTGGAACTCACTCTGTTGTAGCCCAGGATGCCCCGGAACTCATAGAGGCTATCCTCCTATTTCAGCCTCCTGAGTACTGGCATTAGAGTTCTGAGCCAGACAGACAAAAGCAATTATCTTTAAGAACCTGCGGGTGGTGTTGAAGCCTGAGCCAGTCAGGCTGAGGCCTGAGGATCACCAGCATTTGAGGTCAGCCTGGAAGATCAGGGGTTTAAAGTCAGCCTGAGCAGTGATAGTGATTCTGGCTCAGACAGACAAAAACAATTACCTTTAAGAACCTGTAAGGAGTTGATGGCCTGGGCCAGGTTGCACAGGTGAAAAATTCCAGGGTGTGTAATTTGAGTTCAGGAAGATCAGGGGTTTAAAGTCATCTTCTCCCTTTTGGTGGGGACATGTCTAAGGCCAAACTACACCCATTAAAACCATGATTTCAGGCCTATGGCTAGAAACCACAGCCTTTAATCCCAGGTGGGAGGCAGAAAATTGAGGGTGTGTAATTTGTGTTCTGGGCCTTTCTGTTTAAGGTCCACTATCTCCCTGGACCAGTGAGACATGTCTAAAAAAAAAAAAAAAAAAAAAAAAACCATGATTTCAATTATCCAAGCATTCTGTCCTCAGAGGAGTTTTCAGACTCAAGCATTCATGCAACTCATTTTTACTGGGAACCGCCATGTGTTGGCATAATTGAATTACTCTGAATATATATAGAAATATACTCAGCAAAGGTCCTCAATCCATAACACAGAAACACCTGAAACCCCACAGGGAAAAGGCCTCCAGCCAGCAGAAACGTGTGTAAAAGACCTGACCAGAAAACTCACGAAAGGGGATATCTAAATGACCCACACAAAATGTAACAAAGATATTCAATTTCTTTAGTCATTAGGAAATGCAAATTAAATCCACAATGGGGTACAATACTGCCACAGTTGGGATCTTAGTTATTTCCTAAAGGCACGTGTGTTAAAGACTTGATTCCCTGACTGGTTCTGCTGGGAGATGGTGGAACCTTTGAGGGGTGGGGCCTAGTGGAGGTCTTCAGGTCACTGAAGACATACCCTGAAGGGGACTGTGGAATTCTGGCCTCTTCCTCACTCTCTGCTCTCTGGATAAAATGAATGGCTTTGTTCCACCACCATGCGACTTTCATGATGCGCTGCCTTGCTTACAGCTATTGATTATGGGCTGAATTCTCCAAAACTGTGGGACAATTGTTTTTTTCTTTATAAGTTGTATGTTAGCGTTCCATCATACTGTGGAAAAATACCTGGAGGAAACCAATTTTTTTTTTCTTTTTTTCTTTTTTTTTCAAGGTAAGGTCTCACTCTAGTCCAGGGTGACCTGGAATTTACTGGTCCTGAACTGATGGTAATCCTTCTACATTTGCCGGCTGAGTGCTGAGATTAAAGGTGTGTGACACGACACCAGACTGGTAAATTGATTTATAAGGAGGAAAGGTTTATTTTGGCTCAAAGTTTGAGTCCATCATTAGCTAGAACCCTTGTCTTTGGACCAGTGGTGCAGGCCTGTCATGGTGGGTGTGAATGGAAGAGATCACTGCTCCTCCTTGACAGTCAGGAAGCAAAGAGAGACACAGGAAGGGTCTGGAATCCCAATATCCCTTTCAAAGGCACTTCCTCGATTGCAACCAGAATATGGGAACATTTATTTATTTGTTTATTTGATTTTTTTTTTGTTGTTAGTTTTTCAAGGTAGGGTGTCATTCTCTAGCCCAGGTTGACCTGGAATTCACTATGTAGTTTCAGAGTGGCCTCAAACTCATGGCGATCCACCTACCTCTGCTTCCCAAGTGCTGGGATTAAAGATGTTATTATTTTTTAAATATTTTATTTATTTATTTATTTGAGAGAGAGAGGAAGAGGCAGAGAGAAAGAGAGAATGGGGGTACCAGGGCCTCCAACCACTGCAAATGAACTCCAGATGCATGCACCCCTTGTACATCTGGTTTATATGGGACCTGGGGAATCGAGCTGGGGTCCTTAGGCTTCCCAGGCAAATGCCTTAGCACTAAGCCAGTCCCCCTAAAGGTGTTATTTTTAAAAAAATTTTTTTTTTATTTGCAAGCAGAGAGGATGAGGGAGAAATTTGCACACCAGGGCCTCCTGCCACTACAACTGAACTCCAGATGCATGTGACACTTTATGCATCTGGCTTTACGTGGGTATTGGGGAATCAAACTGAGGCCATCAGGGCTTGCAAGGAAGTGCCCTGAACTGCTGACCTATCTCTCCAGGCCTTTTATTTTATTTTTATTTATTTATTTATTTATTTTTTTGATTTTTTTTGAGGCAGGGTTCACTGCCAGCCCAGGCTGACCTGGATTTCATATGGGGGCTGGAGAGATGGTCTGTTAAAGGGTTGCCTGTAGAACTCACGGAGGATCCTCCAGGACCTAAGCCAGATGCACAAGGGGGCACATGCATCTGGAGTTTGGGATTAAAGGCTGGAGGCCCTGGCATGCCCACTCTCTCTCACTCTCTACCTGCTTATTTCTGTATCTCTCTCTCTCTCTCTCAAATAAATACATAATTAAAAATAAATAAATAAAATAAACATATGTAAGACAGAAAATAGTGTTGAAGAGAATACCAAGCTACAGAATGCTTTCTCCGGCTGATGGGAGCAAAACTGCTTGATAAGACCTGTGAAAGCAGACTCAGGCTGCTGCAGTCGGATTCCAAGGCAACTGGTCCTGAGATGGTGATTAGCAATTAGTGATTAGTGTGCAGACAGTTGATTAGGAAGTGCTCACCAGGGTAGGGGAGGAGGCAGGGCTGGGCAGAGAGAGAAGGTGATTGGGATGCAGCTTCCATAAAAGTCATCCCCAAAGAGCTCTTGAATAGGGGATTCCAAGCTTTCTAAGTGGCAAGCAAGACGGGACTTTTATAGAACCTACATGCACACATCAGCCAGACGTTGAATGGATGCAGACGTGTGTGTGGTAATGGTCCAAAGATTAGCTAGCTGCCCTTCCAGCAGCTGGGGGAACAGATCCTGAAGGAGGCATTACATGATGCCTCACAGCATCCATTACATAAATGAAAGTCCTATGATCTAGCAATTCCATTCCTGTATATGTGTGGCAGAAATATACACACACGTCAACCAAAAGTCACTGATAAGAATGTTCTCAGGCTGGAGAGATATCTTAGTGGTTAAAGGCACTTGCTTGAAAAGTCTGATGACCAAGGCTTGATTCCCCAGTACCCACGTGAAGCCAGATGCACAAAGTGGCACATTGGCAATGGTAGGAAGCCCTGGTGCACACATACTCATTCTCTCTCTGACTATCCTTCTCAAATAAATACATTTTTTAAAAGTATGTTCCCAGCAGACCTAGGGATATGGCTTAGGGCTAGAGCGCTTGTCTACTGTGTACAAGACTTGCACATACACATACACACACACACACACACCCCACATTGCACACAAGCAAAACAAAAAACAAATGATGGGGGCTGGAGAGATGGCTTAGCAGTTAAGGTGTATGCCTGTGGAGCCTAAGGACCCATGTTCTGCTCTCCAGATCCCATGTAAGCCAGACACACAAAGGTGAGGCAAGTGTAAGGTCACACATGCCCACTAGGTGGTACAAGCGTCTGGAGTTTGCTTGCAGGGGCTGAGGACCTGGCATGCCAATTCTCTCTCTCTCTCTTTCTCGCTCACTCTCTCTAAAATAAAAAAAAATGTTAAAAATAATATATTCTGGGCTGGAGAGATGACTTAACAGTTAAGGCACTTGCCTGCAAAGCCAAGGGACCCAGGTTTAATTTCCCAGGACCCATGGTGGTACACATATCTGGAGTTCATTTGCAGCAGTTGGAGCCCTGGCATACCCATTCTCTGTCTCTTTCTCTCTATCAAATAAATAAAATAAAAATAAAATATTTAAAATAAAAATTTGTATATTCAGGGCTGGTGAGATGGCTTAGTGGTTAAGGTGCTTGCCTGCCAAGCCTAAGGACCCATGTTTGACTCTGCAGATCCCACATAAGCCAGACGTACAACATGATGCAAGTGTTCAAGGTGGCACATGCACACAGGATGGTGCGTGCATCTGGAGTTTGATTGCAGTGGCTAGAGACCTTGGCTGGCCAATTCTCTCTCTCTCATAAAAATAAATTTTTTTAAAAAGGTATATTCATATAATAAAATATAATATAATGGTGCTGGAGAAATGGCTCAGTGGTTAAATGCTTGTTTGCAAAGCCTGGTGGCCTAGATTCTGATTCCCCTGTACCCACAAAGTGGCACATGCATCTGGAATTCATTTGTAGTGGCAAGAGGCCCTGGTGCGCCCGTATTCATTCTCATTTGCATTTTCTATTTCTGCTTGCAAATAAATAAATAAAAATAAAATAAAATATGTAATATAGTACAAGTTAAAATTGTGCCAGACACAAAGAGTGAATCTTGAATTTATTTCTTTTTTTAAATATATTTAATTTAATTAATTTATTTATTTGAGAGACAGAAAGAGGTGGAGAGAAAGTAAGAGAGAGAGAGAGAGAATGAGTGTGCCAGGACCTCCAGCCACTGCAAACAAACTCCAAATGCATGCGCCCCCTTGTGCATCTGGCTTACGTGGGACCTGGAGAATTGAACCAGGGTCCTTTGGCTTTGCAGGCAAACACCTTAACCTCTAAGCCATCCCTCCAGCCCCTTTTGTATTTACTTCTCATTGCTCTAAAAAAACACTCTCAAGGGCTGGAGAGACAGCTTAGCAGTTAAGGCTTGAATCCTGGACATGTTGTGTCGCCCTAACCTCTTCTGCCACCCTATTATTCAGACCTTTGTAATGATGTTTGGCTCACCTGAATAATCCCGGATAATCCTCCTTTCTCAAGGTCCTTAATCACATCTGCAAAATCCCTTCTCTGTGCAAGGTAACCCATTCAGAGATTCTGGGAATTACGATATGAACATTTTTGTGGGTTGTATCTCTGCCTATCGTAACACTGTATGATTCCATTTATATAAAGTTCAAAACCAACAACAAAAAAAAGCAATCAAAATAGGGTTTGGCTTTAGGGGCTGAGGAGAGAGCACAGTCAGCAAAGTATGTGCCTTACAAACATAAGGACTGAAGTTCTTATTCTTATTTTTTATTTCATTTTTTTCTTTCTTGTTTTTTTTTTCTTTTTTGGATTTTTGAGGTAGGGTCTCACTCTACCCCAGGCTGATCTGGAATTCACCATGTAGTCTTAGGGTGGCCTTGAATTCATGGCGATCCTCCTACCTCTCTCTGCCTCCCAAGTGCTGGGATTAAAGGTATGTGCCACCAACCCTGCTCTTTCTTGATTTTTTGAGATAGAGTCTTGCTCTAGCCCAATCTGACCTGGAATTCACTCTGTAGTCTCAGCCTGGCCTTGAACTCACAGTGATCTTCCTACCTCTGCCTCCTGAGTGCTGGGATTAACCATGCCCGGTTTTATTTTATTTTATTTAAGGATTTATTTATTTATTTATTAGAGGGGGGAGGGAGAATGGGCGCACCAGGGCCTCTAGCCACTGCAAACGAACTCCAGATGCATGTACCACCATGTACATCTGGCTTACATGGGACCTGGAGAATCTGGGTCCTTAGGCTTCGTAGGCATGCGCCTTAACTGCTAAGCCATCTCTCCAGCCCCCATATTTTGTTTTTTAAGATATATTTTCTAATTCCAGGTCAACCTGAGCTAGAGTGAGACCCTACCTTGAAAAACCGAAAAATGAAAACAAAACAAAACAAAACAAAAGATATATTTCTTTATTTACTTGAGAAAAAGAGAGAGGCAGAGAGAGACACAGAAAGAATGGGCACATTAGGGCCTTCAGCTACTGCAAATGAACTCCAGATGCATGGGCCCCCTTGTGCATCTGGCTTACGTGGGTCCTGGGGAATCGAAACTGGGTCCTTTGGCTTTGCAGGCAAATGCCTTAACTGCTAAGCCATCTCTCCAGCCCAAGAATGAAGTTCTATCTGCAGCGCCCACATAAAATGCTGCTTCATGTGGTGATGCATGCCTGTAATACGAACACTGAGGAGGCCCAACATAGGATTCCTGGAACTCACTGGGCAGCTAGTCTAGTCTGGTTGGTGAGCTCTAGTCCAGTGAGAGACCGTGTCTCAAAGGAGATGGACAGTGTTCATGAGGATGACACCCATGGTTGTCCTGTGGCCTTAGCGTTTACACACATACACACATGAGCATGCACACATGCATACACATGCAGACACACGTAGACGTGCATAAAAAATAAATAGCGTTTGGTACTGGGAATATGTGTTGAAAAGTCCAAGGGACTGGGAGTGTTTTTTTTTTTTTTCTTTTTTCTTTTCTGAGGTAGGCTGTAGCCCAGGCTGACTTGGAATTCACTACGTAGTCTCAGAGTGGCCTCAAATTCACAGTGATCCTCCTACCTCAGCCTGCTGGGATTAAAGGCGAACACCACCATGCTTGGCAATTTTTAATTTTTAAAGTCTTAAAAAAAATTTTTTTTGTTTGAGAGAGGGAGAGAGAGAGAGAGAGAGAGAGAGAGAATGGGCATGCCAGAGTCTCTGCAAACAAACCTCAGATGCATGCACTACCTTGTGTATCTGGCTTATGTGGGTCCTAGGAAATTGAACCTGGGTCCTTCAGCTTTTCAGGCAAGCCCCAATTTTTAATTTTTTGTTTGTTTTTCAAGGTAAGGTTTCACTCTAGCCCAGGCTGACCTGGAATTCACCATGTAGTCTCAGGGTGGCTTCGAACTCATGGTGATCCTCCTACTTCTGCCTCCAGAGTTCTGGAATTAAAGGCATGCACCTCCATGCCCGGCCCAATTTTTAATTTTTAAAAAAATATTTTAGAGGGCTGGAGAGATGGCTTAGCAGTTAAGGCGCTTGCCTGCAAAACCAAAGGACCCCGGTTCGACTCTCCAGGACCCACGTAAGCCAGATGCACAAGGTGGTGCATGCATCTGGAGTTTGTTTGCAGTGGCTGGAGGCCCTGGTACACCCATTCTCTCTCTTTCTCTCCTCTCTAACTCTTTCTCCTCTCAAATAAAAATAAAAAAATATATATATATATATATATATATATATATATATATATATATATTTAAATCTTTTTATTTTTTTACTTTATTTATTTTTGGAGAGAGAGACATACAGAGACAGACAGAGAGAGAGGGAGAGGGAAACAGATAGAGATGGGCGTGCCAGCAATCTCTCAGCTGCTGTGAACGAAATCCAGATGCATGCCCCTTGTGGGCAAGTGCGGCATTGCGCCCTTGCCTCATTTTGCATCTGGCTAAACGTGGGACCTGGAGATTGGAACTAGTGTTCTTAGACTTAGCAGGCAGGCGCCTTAACCACTAAGCCATCTCTCCAGCCAATAAAATATATTTTAAAAATATTTTAGAGCTGGAGAGATGGCTTAGTGGTTAAGACACTTGCATATAAAGCTGGACGCACAAGGTGATGCAAGCAAGCAAGATCACACATGTGCACAAGGTGGCACACATGTCTGGAATTTGATTGCAGTGCTGAAGGCCCTGGTGTGCCAGTTCTCTCTCTCTCACACACACACACACACGCACACACACAAATCTTTTTTAAAAGTTGGGTGAGAGGCAGAGTTAGGAGGATCACCATGAGTTTGAGGCCACCCTGAGAATACATAGTTAATTCCAGATCAGCCTGGGCTAGAGTGAGACCCTACCTCGAAAAACAAAACAAAAAAGTTTTAAAAATATTTTAGGCTGGAGAGATTGCTCAGTAGTTAAGGCATTTGTCTGCAAAGCCTAATGACCCAGGTTCAATTCCCCAGAGCCCACATAAAGCCAGATGTACAAAGTGGTGCATGTATCTGGAGTTGGTTTGCAGTGGCTGGAGGCCCTGAGTATACCCATTCTCTCTCTCCATGCAAATAAATAAAAAAATACTATTTATGAGAGAGAAAGATAGAGTGTGTGTATGGGCATGCCAGGGCTTCTTGCTACTTTTTTGTTTTTTTGTTTTTTCGAGGTAGGGTCTTGCCCTAGCCCAGGCTGACCTGGAATTTGCAATGTAGTCGCAGGGTGGCCTTGAACTCATGGCAATCCTCCTACCTCTGCCTCCTGAGTGCTGGACTAAAGGCATGCACCACCATGCCCGCCCAACTTTTTTTTTTGTTGGGTCTTTTTTTTCTTTTTCTTTTTTTTTCTTTTTGGTTTTTAAAGGAGGGTCTCACTCTAGCCCAGGCCGACCTGGAATTCACTATGTAGTCTCAGGGTGGCCTTGAACTCATGGCGATCCTCCTACCTCTGCCTCCCGAGTGCTGGGATCAGAGGTGCGCCACCACACCTGGTTGTTGTGTCTAAAGGCATGTGTCCTAGGCTGGATTCAAACTCATTATGTAGCTGAGGATGGCTTTTCTCTCCTGATCCTCCTGCCTCCACTTTCCAAGTGCTGGGAGTAACAGACATGCACCACACTTGGCCTCTAAGTATTTTTTCTTTTTGTTGTTTTGGTTTGGTTTTTTGAGGCAGGGTCTCACTCTAGCTCAAGCTGACCTGGAATTCACTATGTAGTCTCAGGAGGGGCCTAGAACTCACTGCCATCCTCCTACCTCTACCTCCCAAGTGCTGGGATTAAAGGCGTGTGCTACCATGCCCAGTTCTTTAAGTATTTTTAATTAAAATTTTTATTATGGTAAAATATGCATAACATAAAATGTACAAAATGCTTGCCTGTGAAGCCCGGGACTGAGTCCAGGCTCCATTCTCCAGGACCATATAGCCAGATGCACAAGGGGCACATGCATCTGGAGTTTGTTTGCAGAGGCTGGAGGCCCTGGCATGCCCACTCTCTCTCTCTCTCTCTACCTGCTTGACTCTGTATCTCTCTCTCTCTCTCTCAAATAAATACATAATAATAAAAATAAATAAAATAAAATAAACATATGTAAGACAGAAAATAGTGTTGAAGAAGATACCCAAGCTACAGAATGCTTTCTCCGGCTGATGGGAGCAAAACTGCTTGATAAGACCTGTGAAAGCAGACTCAGGCTGCTGCAGTCGGATTCCAAGGCAACTGGTCCTGAGATGGTGATTAGCAATTAGTGATTAGTGTGCAGACAGTTGATTAGGAAGTGCTCACCAGGGTAGGGAGGAGGCAGGGCTGGGCAGAGAGAGAAGGTGATTGGGATGCAGCTTCCATAAAAGTCATCCCCAAAGAGCTCTTGAATAGGGAGTTCCAAGCTTTCTAAGTGGCAAGCAAGACGGACTTTTATAGAATCCCACATGCACACATCAGCCAGGCGTTGAATGGATGCAGGCGTGTGTGTGGTAATGGTCCAAAGATTAGCTAGCTGCCCTTCCAGCAGCTGGGGAACAGATCCTGAAGGAGGCATTACATGATGCCTCACAGCATCCATTACATAAATGAAAGTCCTATGATCTAGCAATTCCATTCCTGTATATGTGTGGCAGAAATATACACACACGCCAACCAAAAGTCACTGATAAAAAAAAAAAAAGTGTTCTCAGGCTGGAGAGATATCTTAGTGGTTAAAGGCATGCCTTGAAAAGTCTGATGACCAAGGCTTGATTCCTCAGTACCCACGTGAAGCCAGATGCACAAAGTGGCACATTGGCAATGGTAGGAAGCCCTGGTGCACACATACTCATTCTCTCTCTGACTATCCTTCTCAAATAAATACATTTTTAAAGAAATAATTCGTAAGACAGAAAATAGTGTTGAAGAGAATACCAAGCTACAGAATGCTTTCTCCGGCTGATGGGAGCAAAACTGCTTGATAAGACCTGTGAAAGCAGACTCAGGCTGCTGCAGTCGGATTCCAAGGCAACTGGTCCTGAGATGGTGATTAGCAATTAGTGATTAGTGTGCAGACAGTTGATTAGGAAGTGCTCACCAGGGTAGGGGAGGAGGCAGGGCTGGGCAGAGAGAGAAGGTGATTGGGATGCAGCTTCCATAAAAGTCATCCCCAAAGAGCTCTTGAATAGGGGATTCCAAGCTTTCTAAGTGGCAAGCAAGACGGGACTTTTATAGAACCTACATGCACACATCAGCCAGACGTTGAATGCATGCAGACGTGTGTGTGGTAATGGTCCAAAGATTAGCTAGCTGCCCTTCCAGCAGCTGGGGGAACAGATCCTGAAGGAGGCATTACATGATGCCTCACAGCATCCATTACATAAATGAAAGTCCTATGATCTAGCAATTCCATTCCTGTATATGTGTGGCAGAAATATACACACACGTCAACCAAAAGTCACTGATAAGAATGTTCTCAGGCTGGAGAGATATCTTAGTGGTTAAAGACACTTGCTTGAAAAGTCTGATGACCAAGGCTTGATTCCTCAGTACCCACGTGAAGCCAGATGCACAAAGTGGCACATTGGCAATGGTAGGAAGCCCTGGTGCACACATACTCATTCTCTCTCTGACTATCCTTCTCAAATAAATACATTTTTTAAAAGTATGTTCCCAGCAGACCTAGGGATATGGCTTAGGGCTAGAGCACTTGTCTACTGTGTACAAGACTTGCACATACACACACACACACACACACACACACCCCACATTGCACACAAGCAAAACAAAAAACAAATGATGGGGGCTGGAGAGATGGCTTAGCAGTTAAGATGTTTGCCTGTGGAGCCTAAGGACCCATGTTCTGCTCTCCAGATCCCATATAAGCCAGACACACAAAGGTGAGGCAAGTGTAAGGTCACACATGCCCACTAGGTGGTACAAGTGTCTGGAGTTTGCTTGCAGGGGCTGAGGACCTGGCATGCCAATTCTCTCTCTCTTTCTCGCTCACTCTCTCTAAAATAAAAAAAAATGTTAAAAATAATATATTCTGGGCTGGAGAGATGACTTAACAGTTAAGGCACTTGCCTGCAAAGCCAAGGGACCCAGGTTTAATTTCCCAGGACCCATGGTGGTACACATATCTGGAGTTCATTTGCAGCAGTTGGAGCCCTGGCATACCCATTCTCTGTCTCTTTCTCTCTATCAAATAAATAAAATAAAAATAAAATATTTAAAATAAAAAATTGTATATTCAGGGCTGGTGAGATGGCTTAGTGGTTAAGGTGCTTGCCTGCCAAGCCTCAGGACCCATGTTTGACTCTGCAGATCCCACATAAGCCAGACGTACAACATGATGCAAGTGTTCAAGGTGGCACATGCACACAGGATGGTGCGTGCATCTGGAGTTTGATTGCAGTGGCTAGAGACCTTGGCTGGCCAATTCTCTCTCTCTCATAAAAATAAATTTTTTAAAAAAGGTATATTCATATAATAAAATATAATATAATGGTGCTGGAGAAATGGCTCAGTGGTTAAATGCTTGTTTGCAAAGCCTGGTGGCCTAGATTCTGATTCCCCTGTACCCACAAAGTGGCACATGCATCTGGAATTCATTTGTAGTGGCAAGAGGCCCTGGTGCGCCCGTATTCATTCTCATTTGCATTTTCTATTTCTGCTTGCAAATAAATAAATAAAAATAAAATAAAATATGTAATATAGTACAAGTTAAAATTGTGCCAGACACAAAGAGTGAATCTTGAATTTATTTCTTTTTTTAAATATATTTAATTTAATTAATTTATTTATTTGAGAGACAGAAAGAGGTGGAGAGAAAATGAGAGAGAGAGAGAGAGAGAATGAGTGTGCCAGGACCTCCAGCCACTGCAAACGAACTCCAAATGCATGCGCCCCCTTGTGCATCTGGCTTACGTGGGACCTGGAGAATTGAACCAGGGTCCTTTGGCTTTGCAGGCAAACAGCTTAACCTCTAAGCCATCCCTCCAGCCCCTTTTGTATTTACTTCTCATTGCTCTAAAAAAACACTCTCAAGGGCTGGAGAGACGGCTTAGCAGTTAAGGCTTGAATCCTGGACATGTTGTGTCGCCCTAACCTCTTCTGCCACCCTATTATTCAGACCTTTGTAATGATGTTTGGCTCACCTGAATAATCCCGGATAATCCTCCTTTCTCAAGGTCCTTAATCACATCTGCAAAATCCCTTCTCTGTGCAAGGTAACCCATTCAGAGATTCTGGGAATTACGATATGAACATTTTTGTGGGTTGTATCTCTGCCTATCGTAACACTGTATGATTCCATTTATATAAAGTTCAAAACCAACAACAAAAAAGCAATCAAAATAGGGTTTGGCTTTAGGGGCTGAGGAGAGAGCACAGTCAGCAAAGTATGTGCCTTACAAACATAAGGACTGAAGTTCTTATTCTTATTTTTTATTTCATTTTTTTCTTTCTTGTTTTTTTTTTTTCTTTTTTGGATTTTTGAGGTAGGGTCTCACTCTACCCCAGGCTGATCTGGAATTCACCATGTAGTCTTAGGGTGGCCTTGAATTCAGGGCGATCCTCCTACCTCTCTCTGCCTCCCAAGTGCTGGGATTAAAGGTATGTGCCACCAACCCTGCTCTTTCTTGATTTTTTGAGATAGAGTCTTGCTCTAGCCCAATCTGACCTGGAATTCACTCTGTAGTCTCAGCCTGGCCTTGAACTCACAGTGATCTTCCTACCTCTGCCTCCTGAGTGCTGGGATTAACCATGCCCGGTTTTATTTTATTTTATTTAAGGATTTATTTATTTATTTATTTATTTATTTATTTATTTGAGGGGGGAGGGAGAATGGGCACACCAGGGCCTCTAGCCACTGCAAACGAACTCCAGATGTATGCACCACCATGTACATCTGGCTTACATGGGACCTGGAGAATCTGGGTCCTTAGGGCTTAAATGAGGCATGCGCCTTAACTGCTAAGCCATCTCTCCAGCCCCCATATTTTGTTTTTAAGATATATTTTCTAATTCCAGGTCAACCTGAGCTAGAGTGAGACCCTACCTTGAAAAACCGAAAAATGAAAACAAAACAAAACAAAACAAAACAAAAGATATATTTCTTTATTTACTTGAGAAAGAGAGAGAGGCAGAGAGAGACAGAGAGAGAATGGGCACATTAGGGCCTTCAGCTACTGCAAATGAACTCCAGATGCATGGGCCCCCTTGTGCATCTGGCTTACGTGGGTCCTGGGGAATCGAAACTGGGTTCTTTGGCTTTGCAGGCAAGTGCCTTAATCTGCTAAGCCATCTCTCCAGCCCAAGAATGAAGTTCTATCTGCAGCGCCCACATAAAATGCTGCTTCATGTGGTGATGCATGCCTGTAATACGAACACTGAGGAGGCCCAACATAGGATTCCTGGAACTCACTGGGCAGCTAGTCTAGTCTGGTTGGTGAGCTCTAGGCCAGTGAGAGACCGTGTCTCAAAGGAGATGGACAGTGTTCATGAGGATGACACCCATGGTTGTCCTGTGGCCTTAGCGTTTACACACATACACACATGAGCATGCACACATGCATACACATGCAGACACACGTAGACGTGCATAAAAAATAAATAGCGTTTGGTACTGGGAATATGTGTCGAAAAGTCCAAGGGACTGGGAGTGTTTTTTTTTTTTTTTTTCTTTTCTGAGGTAGGCTGTAGCCCAGGCTGACTTGGAATTCACTACGTAGTCTCAGAGTGGCCTCAAATTCACAGTGATCCTCCTACCTCAGCCTGCTGGGATTAAAGGCGAACACCACCATGCTTGGCAATTTTTAATTTTTAAAGTCTTTAAAAAAATTTTTTTGTTTGAGAGAGGGAGAGAGAGAGAGAGAGAGAGAGAATGGGCATGCCAGAGTCTCTGCAAACAAACCTCAGATGCATGCACTACCTTGTGTATCTGGCTTATGTGGGTCCTAGGAAATTGAACCTGGGTCCTTCAGCTTTTCAGGCAAGCCCCAATTTTTAATTTTTTGTTTGTTTTTCAAGGTAAGGTTTCACTCTAGCCCAGGCTGACCTGGAATTCACCATGTAGTCTCAGGGTGGCTTCGAACTCATGGTGATCCTCCTACTTCTGCCTCCAGAGTTCTGGAATTAAAGGCATGCACCTCCATGCCCGGCCCAATTTTTAATTTTTAAAAAAATATTTTAGAGGGCTGGAGAGATGGCTTAGCAGTTAAGGCGCTTGCCTGCAAAACCAAAGGACCCCGGTTCGACTCTCCAGGACCCACGTAAGCCAGATGCACAAGGTGGTGCATGCATCTGGAGTTTGTTTGCAGTGGCTGGAGGCCCTGGTACACCCATTCTCTCTCTTTCTCTCCCTCTCTAACTCTTTCTCCCTCTCAAATAAATGAATAAATATATATATATATATATATATATATATATATATATATATATATTTAAATCTTTTTATTTTTTTTTACTTTATTTATTTTTGGAGAGAGAGACATACAGAGACAGACAGAGAGAGAGGGAGAGGGAAACAGATAGAGATGGGCGTGCCAGCAATCTCTCAGCTGCTGTGAACGAAATCCAGATGCATGCGCCCCCTTGTGGGCAAGTGCGGCATTGCGCCCTTGCCTCATTTTGCATCTGGCTAAACGTGGGACCTGGAGATTGGAACTAGTGTTCTTAGACTTAGCAGGCAGGCGCCTTAACCACTAAGCCATCTCTCCAGCCAATAAAATATATTTTAAAAATATTTTAGAGCTGGAGAGATGGCTTAGTGGTTAAGACACTTGCATATAAAGCTGGACGCACAAGGTGATGCAAGCAAGCAAGATCACACATGTGCACAAGGTGGCACACATGTCTGGAATTTGATTGCAGTGCTGAAGGCCCTGGTGTGCCAGTTCTCTCTCTCTCTCACACACACACACACACACGCACACACACAAATCTTTTTTTAAAAGTTGGGTGAGAGGCAGAGTTAGGAGGATCACCATGAGTTTGAGGCCACCCTGAGAATACATAGTTAATTCCAGATCAGCCTGGGCTAGAGTGAGACCCTACCTCGAAAAACAAAACAAAAAAAAAGTTTTAAAAATATTTTAGGCTGGAGAGATTGCTCAGTAGTTAAGGCATTTGTCTGCAAAGCCTAATGACCCAGGTTCAATTCCCCAGAGCCCACATAAAGCCAGATGTACAAAGTGGTGCATGTATCTGGAGTTGGTTTGCAGTGGCTGGAGGCCCTGGTATACCCATTCTCTCTCTCCATGCAAATAAATAAAAAAATACTATTTATGAGAGAGAAAGATAGAGTGTGTGTATGGGCATGCCAGGGCTTCTTGCTACTTTTTTGTTTTTTTGTTTTTTCGAGGTAGGGTCTTGCCCTAGCCCAGGCTGACCTGGAATTTGCAATGTAGTCGCAGGGTGGCCTTGAACTCATGGCAATCCTCCTACCTCTGCCTCCTGAGTGCTGGACTAAAGGCATGCACCACCATGCCCGGCCCAACTTTTAATTTTTTGTTGGGTCTTTTTTTTTCTTTTTTCTTTTTTTTTTCTTTTTGGTTTTTTAAGGGAGGGTCTCACTCTAGCCCAGGCCGACCTGGAATTCACTATGTAGTCTCAGGGTGGCCTTGAACTCATGGCGATCCTCCTACCTCTGCCTCCCGAGTGCTGGGATCAGAGGCGTGCGCCACCACACCTGGTTGTTGTGTCTAAAGGCATGTGTCCTAGGCTGGATTCAAACTCATTATGTAGCTGAGGATGGCTTTTCTCTCCTGATCCTCCTGCCTCCACTTTCCAAGTGCTGGGAGTAACAGACATGCACCACACTTGGCCTCTAAGTATTTTTTTCTTTTTGTTGTTTTGGTTTCGGTTTTTTGAGGCAGGGTCTCACTCTAGCTCAAGCTGACCTGGAATTCACTATGTAGTCTCAGGAGGGGCCTAGAACTCACTGCCATCCTCCTACCTCTACCTCCCAAGTGCTGGGATTAAAGGCGTGTGCTACCATGCCCAGTTCTTTAAGTATTTTTAATTAAAATTTTTATTATGGTAAAATATGCATAACATAAAATGTACATCTTAACTTTTAAAAAATATATTTTATTTATTTGAGAGAGAGAGAAAGAGGCAGAGAGAGAGAGAGAGAGAGAGAGAGAATGGGCGCACCAGGGCCTCCAGCCACTGCAAAGAACTCCAGATGCATGTGCTCCCTTGTGCATCTGGCTTACATGGGTCCTGGAGAGTCGAACGGGGATCTTTTGGCTTTGCAGGCAAGTGCCTTAACCACTAAGCCACCTCTCCAGCCCATTACCTTTTTTTTTTTTTTTTTTTTCCTAGTGCTGGAGATCAAATCCTGGACCTTGCACATGCTAGGCCAGTCCTCTACCACTGAGATACATTCTCAGCCCTTTCTATTTTATTTTGAGACAAAGTCTCACTAAGTTGCTCAGGCTGACCCTAAACTTCCTATCCTCCTGTCTCAGCCACTCCAGTAGCTAGAATTATAGGTGTGTGCCACTATGCCTAACTTAACCATTTTTACTGTAGAGCTCAGGAGTATTAATACATTTACAATATTGTGCATTATCATCACCACCTGCCTCCTGAATTTTTTTCCCCTTGTAAAACTTGAAACTTTGCATTTATTACACACTCACCACCCACTGGGAGTATTTTATTTCCTCATCTGGGTACTGGTTGCCCAGGTGTTCACTTTATTAAAAATTCAGCCATTTTTTTACTAAAGATGTGTTTGTAAATTTTTTTATTTATTTGCACATGTGTGTGTGTGTGTGTGTGTGTGTGCATGTGCACACTAGGATCTCCTGTTGCTGCAAACAAATGCCTGTACAGCTTTACATTGGGGGTTGGGGAATTGAACCCAGGGCAGGCTTTGCAAGCAAGTGACTTTACTGGCTGAGCCATCTTCCCAGTTTACCTTCTCAAGTGCTAGGATTAAAGTTTCAAACCACTATACCCAGCTTTGAAGACATTGTATATAAGAAAATAGTTTACTTAGGAAAAAAGGAGGACACTGCTGGGTGTGGTGGTGCTTGCCTTAAATCCCAGCTCTCAGGAGGCAGAGGCAGGAGGATTGCTGTGAGTTTGAGGCTACTCTGAGACTACATAGTGAATTCCAGGTCAGCCTGGGCTAGAATGAGACCCTATCTCAAAAAAAAAAACAAAAAAAAGCCGGGTGTGGTGGCGCACGCCTTAATCCCAGCACTCGGGAGGCAGAGGTAGGAGGATCACCAAGAATTCTAGGCCACCCTAAGACTACATAGTGAATTCCAGGTCAGCCTGAGCTAGAGTGAAACCCTACCTTGAAAAAAAAAAAAGGTGGGGCAAAGGTGGGACATGCATGAAATCATTCAGGACTGAGGCAGGAGGAGTTCCATAAGTTCAAGGCCATTCTGGTATACATCATTCTAGGCTATCCAGTGCTATATAGTGAGTCCCTGTTTTAAAAAAAAACGTTTGAAGTTCTCTTGAGCAATAGAGGAGGAGGAGGGGGAGGGGGAGGGGGAGGAGGAGGGGGAGGGGGAGGGGGAGGAGGAGGAGGAAACTATGGCTGAAACACAGGCAGTTTCTGCTTTTGAGCAGCTTTCATTCTAGTGGAAAGATACAAGTACATTCATGTTTACAAGCTACAATGTGTGCTATGAGGGGAAATGATAGGGTGCTGAGAGTTTAGGAGATGAGTGAGGTCCCACATTTAGGAAGCACCCCCCACTCCGAGGTGACATCTAAGCAGATGTAGTTCTGTGGGAAGATAACTACAGGAGCCAAAAGTGCCCCAGGGAGTGTAGGAAGTCTCAGAGA
Source organism: Orientallactaga sibirica (assembly GCA_036365145.1). NCBI lineage: Eukaryota > Metazoa > Chordata > Mammalia > Rodentia > Dipodidae > Orientallactaga > Orientallactaga sibirica. Next base: position 8,683,423 of record JAEOAD010000013.1, read on the forward strand.
TAAGCGAGGGCTGAGCCCAGGTCTGGGAGTGGCAGCTTGTTTCCTCTGCCTACATAACAAGGATGCTACAGGACCTCCCTCTTGCTAGCAGCCGCTGCCCCCCTCCCCAACCTGAAGATTCACCTCCATCTCTTGGGGCTAAGGATCATTAGGTGACCTTGGAGCTTGAAAGCCATTTAGCTCCTGGTCCCCTCTTCATCCTTAGCCTTTCTGAAAAGTGCCAAGCCTTCAGCATGGCTCACCCAGATACTCTTATTTCCTGTTGTCACTCTCCTCTTCTCCCAGCCACAGGTAGGAATGGGCCTGTCACATTGTCAACTAATGGGGTCTTGGGACTTCTGGCATTTGTTTTTCCAAACATATTGGTGAAGCTGGGCAAACAGGCCAGGATGATGGAGCCTCTGGTGTCCGTATGCAGGGCACAGAGACTGCAAGCCCAGGTGACCCTCAGATACGGGAGCTGGCTGGAGGAATGGGTCCTTGGTGTGCCAAGCCTGTGATGGATCTGCTGCTGCCTGCTCTGGCTCAGGGAACCCCAGATCCTGAAGATGTCAGCACAGATCTTGGGGGTAGAAGATCCTGAGGGTCTGAGCTTAGATCCTGGGAATGCAAGCCCAGAACTTCAGGAGATAAGCCCAGATCCTGGGGAGACAGGTCCAGATGCTGAGGATGCAAGCCTAGATCCTGGGAATGCAAGCCCAGATCCTGTTTGCAGAGCGAGCTTCCCACATGGAACCGAGACCTGGGAGCGCCGCATGGACACAGAAGCAGCCTGCCCTCGGGAACCACTGGCTCGCTCGGGGCGCGCGCTCGGATGCCGCTGCCACCACCGCCCAGCCTGCACCCTGTCCTCCACCTCCGCCTCCAGCCCAGCTTAGCGGGCGGAAATGACGGCCAGCACGCGGGCAGCGTTGACGTTGGCAGATCCCAGCCGCTCCCAGTCACAGGCTGGGAGAAGGGGAGGACGCCTCACGGGACTCTCCATGCCCTCCGGGGTTGGCAGACCTCCTAGGTGAAGCTCATCTTGGGTTGTAGTGAAAGGGTCAGGCGACCCCAGCAATCCTTCCTCTGTCCCGCACCACGCCTGCAGGCGGCACCTCCATCTCTGTGCCCAGTCCAGATCTTTCACCTTCTGGAAGCTCATGGCACTAAATGACCTTGCCTCTGCTGTCCTTTCTACCAGGATGAGGTCAGCGCCTGGCAGGGTAAGGCTCTCAATGCATCTGAATGAGTGAGGTCATCTGCTGTCCCTCCCCCCTCGCCCCCAAACACCATCTTAGTTTGTCCCAGACACCAGTCTGCTCTGAAAAGGGGACTCAGTGCAAATGCCCACAGTCCTTGTGCGCAGGAAATCCCTCCATATGTCTACTTCAAATCCCTACAGCTCAAACCCTCCAGGCCTGGCATGAGTGGAGGGACCTTTAGGATGCTGATCCTGACATTTACCTTTCTCCAGTAGCACCTCCTCAGGGGTTGTTGGGGGGATTCCAGAAGTTATTGGGAGCCCATTGCTTAGAACCAGGATGGCTGTGCAAGCAGCCACTAGAGCTTGCTGTTAGCATCTTATCATTATACCTAACATCATGACATATGTGTGTACGGATATATGCATACATAATGTATATATGTGTTATATATAACACCATGATATATTTGTATGTACATATGCAAATATACAATGGGTATGTATGCAGATGTATACGTACATATGCATATATACAGATCTACATAGTCTCATTATGTAGTCCAAGCTGGCCTCCAACTCTACATGTATTTGAGGATGGTCTTAAACTGCTGATCCTCCTGTCTCCACCTACCAAGTGCTGGGATTATGGGTGTATGACACCATGTCCATCTTACAATTTTTTTTAAAGAAGATTTCTTAAAAATATATATTTTAAGCTGGGCGTGGTGGTGTGCTCCTTTAATCCCAGCACTTGGGAGGGAGAGGTAGGAGGATCACTGTGAGTTCGAGGCCACCCTGAGACTACATAATAAAGTCTAGTTCAGCCTGAGCTAGAGTGAGACCCTACCTTGAAAAACCAAAAAAAAAAAAAAAAAAAAAACATACATACATACATATATATATATAATATAATATATTTGAGAGAGAGAAAGAGGGAGAGAGAGAGAGAATGGTCGCAGCAGGGCTTCCAGCCACTGCAAACAAACTCCAGAAGCATGTGCCCCCTTGTGCATCTGGCTTAAGTGGGTCCTGGAGAATTGAACTAGGGTCCTTTGGCTTTGCAGGCAAATACTTTAACCACTAAGCCATCTCTCCAGCCTCATCTTATAATTTTTTTATTTTTATTTTTATTGTTTTTGTTTTGGTTTTTCAAGGTAGGGTTTCACTCTAGCCCAGGTTGAACTGGAATTCACTATGGAATCTCAGGGTGGTTTCAAACTCACAGCAATCCTACCTCTGCCACCTGAGTGCTGGGATTAAAGACATGAGCCACCATGCTCAACTCATCTTATAATTAAAAAATATATTTTATCAATTTATTTATTTGAGAGAGGGGAAGGAGGCAGATATATAGAGAGAATGTGTGCAGCAGGTCTTCTAGTTACTGCAAATGAACTCCAGATGCATGTGTCACCTTGTTCATCTGGCTTCACATAACTCACAACTCCATGGTGAACACCAGCAATCCCACTGAGGAGGGCCCTCAGTAGAATGGGGTCAGTGAGGAGGGAAATGATGGTACCAACACATGATGTGTCCATACAAAGTTCCTACTTAAAAACTTTTTTTTTTTTTGGTTTTTCAAGGTAGGGAGGGTCTTACTCTAACCTAAGCTGACTCACAGAGACCTCACCTCTGAAAAGAAAGAAGAAGAAGGAGGAGGACGAAGAGGAAAAGAAGGAGAAGGAGGAGGAGGGAGGTGGCTAGAGAGGTGGCTCAGGTGCTTCCAAAGCTTGATGGCCCAGGTTCAATTTCCCAATACCCATGAAAAGCAAAATGCACAAAGTGGTGCATAAATCTGGAGTCGGTTTGCAATGAATGGCAGGAAGCCCTGGCACATTGATTCTCTTTCTTTTGCTCAAATAAATAAAACATTTTTTTAAAAAAAGATAGCTCAATGGCTACTAAAAGTATTTCCTTGCAAAGCCTGATGGCTTGGGTTCGATTTCCCAGTACTCACATAAAGCCAGATGCACAAAGTGGCACATGCATCTGGAGTTGGTTTGCAGTGACAAGAGGCCTTCATACATCCATCCTCTCTCTCTGTATCTCATCCTTGAAAATCAACATTTTAATTTATTTAATTATTATTTTTATTTTGGTTTTTCAAGGTAGGGTCTCATTCTAGCTCATGCTGATCTGGAATTCACTATGTAGTCTCTGGGTGGCCTTGAACTCACACAGATCCTCCTACCTCTGCTTCCCGAGTACTGGGATTAAAGGCATGCATCATCATGCCTAGCCAAAGATTCAGTAGTTTATTTTATTTTATTTTGGTTTTAACAGTTTTTTTTTTTTTAAAGAAGGCATAAGGAGAGGACAAACATCCTGAGGTTGTCTTCTGACCTCCACATGCATGCTGTGTTGTGAGCACTCATACATACAAACACATCATATACATCCACACATATTAAATAATTATAACATGTATCCAACAGTAGGGAAAAGAGCATGAAGAATAATTTTATCTGCTGCAGCAGCTTTGTGTGGTGGTGCTGTGGATGGAACCTAGGCCTTGTACAGGCTGGGCCAGCACCGCCACTGAGCTACATCCCCAACTCTACTGCAGTATTTCAAAGAAATTCCAGGGCTGGAGAGAGGGCTTAGTGGTTAAGGCACTTGACTGCAAAGCCTAAGGACTCATGTTTGACTCTCCAGATCCCAGATCCAGGGTGACACAAGTGTGTGCAAAGTTGCACATGTGCACAATATGGCACATGTTTCTGGAGTTTGATTGCAGTGGCTGGAGGCCCTGGCACAGCAATTCTCTCTCTCTTTTGTAAAAAAAGAAAAATACAAAGAAATTCTAGTCATTAGGTCATTTTACCATTTTACACTCCAGTTAGCATCATTAGAAAATAACAGTTTTTTAAAAAAAAAACCCACACAGGGCTGGAGAGATGGCTTAGCAGTTAAGGCGCCTGCCTGCTAAGCCTAAGGTTTGATTCCCCAGTACCCATGTAAAGCTAGATGCACAAGGTGGTGCATGAGACTGGAATTCATTTGCAGTGGTTGGAGGCCCTGGTTAACCCATTATTTCTCCTTCTCCCTCTCAAATAAATAAACAAATAAAATATTTAAAATTATAAATATACTATTAAAAACCCACACAAACAAACAAAACTCACTCCAGAAGCTGGTGTGGTGGTGCATGCCTTTAATCCCAGCATTCAGGAGGCAGAGATAGGAGGATCACTGTAAATTTGAGGGCAGCCTGGGACTACAGAATGAGTTCCAGGTCTGCCAAGGCTGCAGTGCGACCCTTCCAGGTTTGCCAGGGCTGCAGTGAGACCCTACCTTGAAAAAACAAACTAATAAAAAACCCAAGCAGCAACAACAACAAAAAGAAAATAACAAACAATATGTTTTAAAATGTATTTAATTAATTTATTTGAGTGTAACAGAGAGAGAAAGAGGCACATAGACACAGAGAGAATGGGCATGCCAGGGCCTCCAGCCACTGCAAACGAACTCCAGATGCATGTGCCACTTTGTACATCTGGCTTACGTGGGTCCTGGGGAATCAAGCCTCGAATGGGGTCCTTAGGTTCACAGGCAAGTGCTTAACTGCTAAGCCACCTCTCCAGTCCCCCAACAAATAGTATTTTCAAGACAGGACTCTTGTTTGAACCAGAAAGGATGTTAGATCTAAGTTTGAGGATAAACAAAAATGGTGTGTGGGGGTGTGGCTGGAGAGATGGTTTAGCGGTTAAGGCGTTTGCCTGTGAAGCCTAAGGATCCCAGTTCGATTCTCCAGGTCCTATGTAAGCCAGATGTACAAGGGGGCGCATGCATCTGGAGTTCTTTTGTAGAGGCCCTGGCGCACCCATTCTCATCCTCCCTCTCCCTCTTTCCCTCTCTTTGTCTCAAATAAATAAATAATTAATTAATTAATTAATAAAATCTTTAAAAACGGTGGGGAAGGGGCTGGAGAGATGGCTTAGTGGTTAAGGCGCTTGCCTGCAAAGCCAAAGGACCTCAGTTTGATTCCCCAGCACCCACATAAGCAAGATGCACAAGGTGGTGCATGCATCTGGAGTTTGTTTGCAGTGGCTTGGAAGCTCTGGTGCACCCATTCTCTCTTTCTCTCACTCTGCCTCTTTCCATCTCTCAAATAAATAAAAAAATAAAAATAAAAATGGTGGGGGAAAATGAATATTTTTCCCACTTAGGTATGTTAGTGGTCAATTTTTTTTTTGCGAGGTAGGGTCTCATTCTGGTCCAGGCTGACCTGGAATTCACTATGTAGTCTCAGGGTGGCCTCGAACTCTCAGCAATCCTCCTACCTCTGCCTCCCAAGTGCTGGGATTAAAGGCGTGCGCCACCATGCCCGGCTGTTACTGGGCAAATTCTTTAGGACAGCATTAGTTTTCCATGTCCTGAGAGGACAATGAACAGGAATCTCTGGAGATGAACAACCGACTGAGTAACCATTCTCAGCTGACAGTGGTCTCCTTTAAATCCGCCCATAAGGGGCTGAGGAGTTGGCTCAGTAGTTAAAGGCCCTTGCTTGCCAAGTTTGCAGGCTGGGGTTCAGTTCCCCAGCAATCTTGTTTGTATGTAAAGTGGTGTGTGCAGTTGTGACCCCAACACACACCTATAGCTGGTCTTACCTTTTTCAGTCTGGCAGTTTGTTCGCAGCTTCAAGAGACCTTGTCTCTAAGACGGTGTTAAAGAAATACAGGGGCTGGAGAGATGGCTTAGCGGTTAAGGCGCCTGCCTGCTAAACTTAAGAACCGGGTTCCAATCTCCAGGTTCCACGTTTAGCCAGATGCAAAGTGACGCAAGGGCACAATGCTGCACTTGACCACAAGGGGGCGCACACATCTGGATTTCATTCACAGCAGCTGAGAGACTGCTGGCACGCCCATCTCTCTGTCTCTCTCCAAAAATAAATAAAATAATTTTTAAAAATTTTTTTAAAAGATTTTTTTACTTATTTGTGGGTGGGGGGGAGAGAATAGGCACTCTGAGGCCTCTTGCCACTGCAAATGAAATCCAGATGCATGTGCCAGTTTGTATATCTGGTCATGGGTACTGGGGAATTGAACCTAGGCTGTTAGGCTTTGTAAGCAAGTGCCTTAACCACTGAGCAATCTCTCCAGTGCCACTTTTCCTTCTTTTTTTTTAAAGTTAGGTTTATAACTGTTTATAACTGCTGAGTCATCTCTCCAGCCCCATACAAAACTTTTTTTTTTTTTTTTTTTTTTTTTTTTTTTGGTTTTTCGAGGTAGTATCTTACTCTAGCCCAGGCTGACCTGAAACTCACTCTGTAGCCCCAGGCTGGCCTATTTCAGCCTCCAAGTTCTGGAACTAAAGGCATATACCACCACACCTGGCTTTTTTTTCCCTTTGTCTTTTGTTAATGTTTTTATTTTCTTATAAGGAAAGGGGTGGGGAGAATGGGCACACCAGGGCCTACTACCACTACAAAGGAACTCCAGACACCTGTGTCACTTTGTGCATCTGGCTTTATGTGAGAACTAGGGAATTGGATTCAGGCCATCATGCTTTGCAAGCGCCTTAACCACTGAGCAATCTCTCCAGTGCCACTTTTCCTTCTTTTTTTTTTTAAAGTTAGGTTTATTGTGTTACAATTTATGTATAGTAAAATTTGCCCTTTTGATATATAGTTAAGGGAACTTTTATAAGTTCCCATAACTATATAATTGTCATGGAAACACTGCCACAGTCAAACAGAATGCTCTCTCTGTGCCAGTAAGTTCTTATTACCTTCTTTTATACACTTGTTCCATTTCCAGCCTGGGCATGATGGTGCACACCTTCAATCCCAGCGCTTGGGAGGCAGAGGTAGGAGGACTGCTGTAAGTTTGAGGTCAGACTGGGACTTATAGTGTAAGATCCAGATCAGCCTGGGTTAGAGGGAGACCCTATCTCAAAAATCTGAAATAAAAATAAATAAATACATAAATACATAAAAAGCAAGGCTGGGGAGATGGCTCAGTTGGTAAAGTGCTTGTTACACAAGTGTAAGGAGCTGAGTTCAGATCCCCAGCACCCAAATAAATGCCACATGTGGTGGTGAGCACCTGGAACTCCAGTGCTTTGGTAGTGGAGACAAGCAGACCAAATCAGTGAGCTCTGGGTTCAGCGAGAGACCTTGTCTCAATTAAAAGGTGGAGAGGGGGGCTGGCGAGATGGCTTAGTGGTTAAGGCGCCTGCCTCCTAAGCCTAAGAACGCTGGTTCTAATCTCCAGCGGTTCCAATCTCCAGCGGTTCCAATCTCCAGTCCCACATTTAGCCAGATGCAAAGTGACGCAAGGGCACTTGCCCATAAGGGGGTGCACGCATCTGGATTTCGTTGGCAGCAGCTGAGAGTCTGCTGGCATGCCCATTCTCTGTCTCCCTCTCTCTCTGTCTCTCCCCAAAAAAATAAATAAATAAATAAATAAATAAATAAATAAATATAAATAAAAGGTGGAGAGGGATTGAGTGATTGAACGTTTGATCAACATGTGGCCTCCACAGGCATACACATACATGTGCACATGTACCCTCCACATATATGAACATGAACACACACAGCCACCATATACACATATAAAAAAATAACCCAGCAATTGAGTGCAGTGATGCATGCCTTTAATCCCAGCATTTGGGAGGCAGAGATGGGAGGATCGCTGTGAGTTTGAGGTCATCCTGAAACTACATAGTAAATTCCAGGTCAGCCTGGGCTAGAGCAAGACCCTACTTTGAAAAACTGGGAAAAAAGAAAAAACAGATAATTTGGCAGTCTGATTGAGGGTCCCCTCAGAGACCTGCAGGGCAGTGGCATTGGTGCAGAGTGCCCCCCTGTCAGAGTGGCGCTTCTAATGTCATTCTGGTCTGGGCTGAGGGTTCACCGAATGGTGGGTTTATACTCTTAGATGACAAATAAATGAACCATTCGTTCATATCTTGAAGTAATAAGAAAAGCCCTGGGGCCTGCCCAGGATTTTGAGCAGGGCAGAGACAGCTCACCTCCAGAGGAAAGAGCTACCCTTGTGATTGTGGTCTGCTATGAAATGGTGACGTCCCTGTCCCTCACCTGGTCCACCTTTCTTGATGGTGTACTCATTTTCAACTGTGGGACTCCTGTTTCGGCTAACTGCCACCTCATTTTGAAGTATGCGGGATTCAGTGATGTAGGAAAAAGTGCCATTTCTTTTGGATCAGGTATGGTGATACTGGTCTGCAAATCCAGCACTCAGGAGATGAGGGTAGGAGGGTCAAAAGTTCAAGGTAATGCTGGGCATGACTTTGAACCCAGCACTTGGAAGGACAAAGCAGGAGGATCTCTGTGAGTTTGAGGCCATCCTTAGACTACATAGTGAATTCTAGTCAGCCTGGGCTAGGGTAAGACCCCATCTTGCAAAACAAAAAACAAAAGAAGAAGAAGAAGAAGAAGAAGAAGGAGAAGGAGAAGGAGAAGGAGAAGAAGAAGAAGGAGAAGAAGAAGAAGTAGTAGTAGTAGCTCAAGGTCATTCTCTGCTACATAGCAAGTTCGAGGTCAGCCTGAGTTATATGAAACACTATCTCAAAACAAAAACAAGAGCTGGAGAGATGGCTCAGCAGTTAAAGCACTTGCCTGGAAAGCCAAAGGACCAAGGTTTGAATTCCCCAGCACCCAAATAAGCCAGATGCACAAGGTGGCACACGCATCTGGAGTTTGTTTGCAGTGGCTGGAGGTCATGGCACACCCATTCTCTCTCTCTCTCTCTCTTGCTCTCTCTCGAATAAATAAATAAATTAATTAAAAAATATAAAAAGTACACTACCATGGCTTTTCCCTTGTTTCTTGCTGCTAAAAACAGGGTCTTGACTGTGTTCCCCATGGCCCAGCCCATGACAGTGTTGGTAGAGGACCAGTTCTTCAACACACTTGTCGACATGGATAGACCTCAAAGGGTTTTCAGGGAAGCTCAGTGTCCAGAGAGAGAGAAAGGGTGGGGACCGAGGGACCTCCCATGGCCAGCAAGCTACCTAGTCGCTTTCCTGGAGCGGGGACACTGAGTCTTCCTTCCTTCCACTGAAGCAAGGGCCGAGCCTGCGGCTGTGGGTCTGTGGCTGGAATCATTGAAGAGCCATCTAGACACGTGGACTGTCTGACAGGTCATCAAGAGGAACCAAGAACACAAATGTTCAGCCAAGATAAATAATAATATTGAGAAAGACGGGCTGGAAAGCAGGAAACACACGGAGACCCCTGGCGGAGAAGCTGTGGCCCAGGGATGGAGCAGGGTTGAAGGGTGAAGGTGGGGATGGGTGACGGAGTGCTGATGCTGGCAGGGTTTCAGGTCCTGTGCGCCGAGGGACAGCTAGGGACGTGGAGAGTGGACCACGCTGGCACGCGGAAGGAAGGACGCCCAAGCACCAAGCAGGAGCTCCAAGGCAAGAATTCCCGGTTTAGCCGGAGGCCTGAGCGGCAGGTGCGAGGGGCGTGGCCACAAAGGGGCGTGGCCATGGGCGGATCCACGAGGGGGCGGTGCCGACGCCGGGCGGGCGGGGTTCGCGGCTCGGCTCCTCCGAGAGCAGCGGGGGCCGCGGAGCCGGAGACCGAGCCTGAGCCCGCCTCACGGTAGGAGAGGGGTCCCGGCAGGAACGGGCTCCAGCGACATGGGGTCCGCAGACTCCAAGCTGAACTTCCGCAAGGCTGTGATCCAGCTGACCACCAAGACGCAGGTGCGCCCCGGGGCCCCAGCCTCCCCTCCCCATCCACCTGCCTGCCTGCCTGGGGGACGAGGGGCGGGGGTTGGGCGAACTTGGCTCGCGGGGAGATAGGGTGACGGGCTGGACCAGAGGGTGACGCCTAGGCCAGCACAGGATCAGGAGCCTTTTCCGCTTGTACTTCGGCTCTCCATCCCTTGGCCCTGAGCGTCCACCCCAGCCTCCTCTCCCGGGAGCACCTCTCCCCGCCGCCGCCGTCGCCACCGCCACCGCCGCTGCTGCCACCTTAGGCTGACGTGTGCCTGCTCCCTGAGCCGGCGACAACGCTGTCCGCCCCCTGTCCCGCCTCCCCGGTGCCCACAGCCTCGCTTCGCTAGCCTCCTACTCCTCCCCGCTCCCACCTACCCATCCACCGCCTGGTTCTTCTCCCTGCCCCTGGGTGCCCATGGGTCCAGGACGAACTGCTCTGGCTGACTCAATGCAAACAAAGCCCGGCCAGCGCCTGCTCTGGTGGTGGTGCTGGTGGTGGGAACAGCTGGTGCGTCTGGGCAGCAGCCGGCCTCCCTGGGCCCTGGTCGATGCCTGCGGGCAAGGAAGGCCCAGGTCTTCCTGGAGCTTGAAAAGAGTGGCCAGCAGCGGCAGCCTGCTGAGAGGATCCGTCATCAGGCCTACAGAGAGCCCCAGTTTCCCTGCTCCAGGCCTTGCCAAGGGGACGACTACGTTTGTTGTACCCTCCGCTCTCAGGATCAGGGATGAGCAGGGACTCCCAGGAGTGCTTCAGTGTAGCCGGTGCTGGCATACTGTTCCCTGAGTGTACAGGAGTCACACCCACCTCCTCTAGTCCCCAGCACTCACCTTCTGACCCCAGCTTTCCTGCCCTCCGTTCTCCCATTAACCCCTTGAATCAGGCCACTCTGGCCATAAAAATACTGTCTTGCCTCCTCAGGGGTCTCACGATCAAGGGCTCAGGTCGCCTATATCTGGGCCCCTTGACCTCATGGGGCTGCCCTCAAGATTGCCTCTTGGTCTTGGCTGTTGGAGTTGTATCTGGAAAGCCGTCACCCCACAGCCAGCACATCCCAGTCGGCAGCCCCCTTCTGCTCCCCACCCTGGAAAAGGTTAGGGGTTGGACAAATGCCCAGCGCCTTTGGAGAGTTCAGCCCCAGCTAAGACGTGCTTGATGAAAAGCAGACTTGCTTCTGCTCCTTCTGGAACCTCAGCGATGGGGCTCTTGGTCTGTGGGTGGCAGAGGCAGGTGGCATGTGGGCCTGTCTGTCAATGTATGGCTACAGGGAAGAGGAAGGCTCCCATGTTTACCTGCTTGGGGAGGAGACGCCTTGCTGGAGAAAGGTGTGGTTGGCCCAGCATATCCTTTACCATACCAGCAAGATAAACTCAGCTAGGTCCCAAAAGGTCTCCAGTGGCCTGCTTGGGCCCCCTTCCCTAAGTACCCTGTGCCTCTGTTTTGCTGTCTGCAGTACTGTGGAGTGGACTGGAGACCCAGTCTTGAGAGCATGGGCGTTGTGTGGGTGGGAGGGGCCTCAGTGGCCAAAGCCTGGTACTCTTTGTAGTGATCTGGTTTGGGCAGCTAGGGGATGCCAGCCAGGTCCCAATGGACCTTAACACTTAGTATCCCCATGGCTTCAGGCCAGTTGTCCACAGGGTGACCTGACTTCAGGCCATGCTTTGGGCAGTAGACAAATGGAACCTTTCCTGTAGCAGGGGCCCAAGCTTCTCCTTACTGCCCAGCTCTCCACACCTTCCTGCCCAGCATCCTGTTTTCTTCCTGCCCTGCAGGCCAGCCCTGACCCCTAGCATGGAGGCCAGCAGCTTAGGCCCTGTCTCTTTTACTTTTTTCTTTTTGTTTTCTTTTGCATGTATGTCTGTGCACGCATATGTGTATGTGTGTGTACATGTGCACGTGTGTGTGCGTGCATTTAGAACATTAGATACTATCCTCTGTTGCTTTCACCTTTATTGAGTCAGTGATCTCAGAGCTCACCAATTTGGTTAGTCTAGGTAGACAATTTACCCCTGGTATCTGCCTGTCTTTGCCTCCCAAGCCCAGGGATTATAGACATGCCCCATTTATTTGGGTGCTGGGGACTTGAACTCAGGCCTCGTGCTTGCATGGCAAGTGCTTTTATCATCTGAGCTGTCACCTCAGCTCCTGGGCTGTGGACCCTGGAGTGGAACATCTCTGCATTAGACTCTCCCCTGGCTGGAACTTGCCGATGTGAGGATTCTCTGTTGCAGGCCACGGTGTGACCTTACAAATGCACGTTCACATGTGCATGGGGATGCTGTGGTGACCTGTCCAAGACAGATCGTCCTTAGCAGGCTAGAAAGTGATGTTCCCACCTCAACAAGAGACTGTCAAAATCTACAGTGGACCCTCTGAGTGGGGGCCTGGTCTGAGCAGGGGCCTGGCAAAGCTGGGTTAAGAGATATCTGTTTTCATGGGCTAACAGTTAAGGCACTTGCCTGCGAAGCTTAAAGACCCAGGTTCAATTTCCCAGGACCCATATAAGCCAGATGCACAAGGTGACACATGCATCTAGAGTTCATTTGCAGTGGCTGGAGGCCCTGGCATGCCCATTCTCTCTATCTGCCTTTTCCTCTCTCTCATCCTCCCTCTCAATAAATTAAAAAAAAAAAAAAAAGAATATCTGGTTTCAGGCTGGGGAGAAGGCTCAGATGATAATGCAGTTTCCATACAAGTCTGAGTATTTGAGTTTGGATCCCCAGAACTCACGTGAAGCCAGGTGCTGTAGTTTTGTTCTCTCTAACCCCAGCATGCCTAGGGCAAGAAGGGAGGCTGAGAAGCTCATGGGCCAGCTAGCCTGGATCACATGCAGTGGTGAGCAACAATTAGAGACCCTGCCTCAGACCAAGTGGAAGGCAAGGCCCAACACATGAAGTTCCCTCTGACCTCCACGTGCGTGCTGTGGCATATAGGTGTCATTCCTACATAATACTTGTTTCCCCACAAGGCAGTTCAGTCTCTGGACCCAAGGCAGCAGGGGCCTGAGCAAAATGCAAAAACAAACTAGCTTGCATTTTAAGATTTTATTTTTATTTATTTATTTATTTATTTGAGACAGAGAGAGGGAAAGAGAGAGAGAGGGAGAGTGAGTAGCCACTGCAAACGAACTCCAGATGTGTGCGCCACCATGTGCATCTGGCTTATGTGGGACCTGGAGAATTGAACTGGGGGTCCTTAGGCTGCGCAGACATGCGCCTTAACTGCTAAGCCATCTTTCCAGCCCCTTGCAGTTTAGAAGTTTCCTTGGATGGCATGGAGGACAGCTGAGGTCACTGAGGTGGGAGCTGTGACCCATCAGTGTTGTGTTAAACTTTTCCTGAGGAGATGACAGACCAAAGAAATAATCCCATCCCAGTGTAGTGTAGTGAACTGGTGAGTTTGTTGGGGTTACCTATGGAGCAGGGGGAGCATTCTGTGAAGGACCATGGATGACTCACAGGCACCTGCATCACAGAAAAGCCCACCCCAGCATAGGCAACGACTCACAGGGCTGCAGTTTTGTTTGTTTGTTTTTTTGGTTTTTCGAGGTAGGGTTGCACTCCAGTCCCGGCTGATCTGGAATTCACTATGTAGTCCCAAGGTGGCCTCAAACTCACGGTGCTCCTCCTACCTCTGCCTCCCGAGTGCTGGGATTAAAGGCGTGTGCCACCACGCCTGGCTCAGTGCTACATTTTTGGAGCTCAGTGCATCTCAGCTGGTAGGAAAGTCTCCTCTCAAGCACTTCTTAATCTTTATATAACCGTGAGGAGGGGCTTTGTGCATCTGGCTCTATATGGGCCCTTTATATGGGGACTGAACCCGGCTGAACCCGGCCCCACAGGCTTTGCAAGCAAGCACCTTTTTTTTTTTTTTTTTTTTTGCGAGGTAGGGTGTCACTCTGGTCCAGGCTGACCTGGAATTAACTATGTAGTCTCAGGGTAGCCTTGAACTCTCGGTGATGCTCCTACCTCTGCCTCCCGAGTGCTGGGATTAAAGGCGTGCGCCACCACGCCCGGCTAAGCAAGCACCTTTAACTGCTGAGCTGTCTCTCCAGCCCAGAACTTCCTGAGTCTTAACAAGCCTGTATTTCAATTTTTAGGGCTGGAGAGATGGCTTAGCGGTTAAGGCGCCTGCCTCCTAAGCCTAAGAATGCTGGTTCTAATCTCCAGCGGTTCCAATTTCCAGGTCCCACTTTTAGCCCGATGCAAAGTGATGCAAGGGCGCAATGCTGCACTTGATCACAAGGCAGCGCACACATCTGGATTTCGTTCGCAGCAGCTGAGAGGCTGCTGGCACGCCCGTCTCTGTCTTCCTCTCCCTCTCTCTCTGTCTCTCTCCAAAAAAAAAATAATAATAATTTTTATTTATTTATTTGAAGGAGAGTGAATGGGCATGCCAGGGCCTCCAGATGCTGCAAACGAACTCTAGACACATGTGCCACCTTGTGCATCTGGCTTACGTGGGTCCTGGAGAATTGAACCAAGGTCCTTTGGCTTTGCAGGCAAATTCCTTAACTGCTAAGCCATCTCTCCAGCTCCCATTCTGTTTCTCTCTCTCTCAAATAAATAAATAATCCCAGCACTTGGGAGGCAGAGGTAGTAGGATCGCCATGAGTTCAAGGTCACCCTGAGACTACAGAGTGAATTCCAGGTCAGCCTGGGCCAGAGCAAGACCCTACCTTGAAAAACCAAAAAAAAATAAAATAAAATAAAATAAATAAATAAATAAATAAATAAATAATTTTTTTAAAAAAAGGTGTGTGCCACCACACTTGTCTTTTTAAAAGTTTTATTTATTTGCAAGAAGGGAGGGAGGAAAGGAGGAAAATAGAGACAGAGAGATACAAAGAAAGAATGAAAGAAAGAAAAAGAGAGAGATTGGGTGAACCAGAGCCTCTGGCTGCTGCACATGAACTCCAGATGCAGGCACTGCTTTGTGCATCTGGCTTTACATGGGTACTTGGAAATTGAACCTGGGCCCTTAGGCTTTGCAGTCAAGCAACCTTAACCAGGCTGGCAGGCTTTGCAAGCAAGCACCTTTAACCACTGGGCAGTCTCACTAGCCACTACCTCCCCCTCCCTTTTTTTTATAGACAGGGTCGCACTCTAGCCCAGGCTGACATGTAACTCACTCTGTAGACCCAGGCTGACCTTGAACTCACAGTTTTCTTCCTAACTCAGCCGTCTCCTAGGTGCTAGGGTTAAAAGCTGAGCCACCGTGCCTGGCTTGGGTTTTGCTCCTGTCAGGGGGTGGTAGCTACCTGGGAGGTGGGCAGATTGTCAGAGGTGGCAGTTTTTCAGAGGTGCTGCCAGTTGGAGAAGCCCTGCCATTTTTCTAGGATGTCCTTTTCCCACTCTGGCTCTGGGTCATAGGGACTGGGGTATCCTGATCCTGCACCCTGTATGTGTGTCAGAATGCTATTGGGACTAAGAATGAGAGCCTGGGAACCCCAACCTCAGGGCCCCTCCCCTGGCCTTTGTTCCTCTGCCCCCAGCTAACTTGCTCTACCAGTTCTGACACTAAGCAAAGCTCATGCCAGACTTGTGCTGAGGACCATGGCCACAGGTTATCCCGGAACTCCCTGGGATGAGGGGGGTGATTTTCATTCAGGGAATGGCCTGGAGGGAATACGCAGGCCCTGGTAAGGCAAGGAACCCCAGCCCTGGGTTTGTTCTGCCTCTTGCCATTCAGCCCTGCTGTGACTCAAGACAGTTTCAGCACCTGCCGAATGCCTCAACTGCAAGATCAGGGAAGAAGGGCAGCTGAGCTAATGGGCTCCCAGGCAAGTGTACCAGATGGGAGTCAGGGATATGATGAGAAGAGGAGGTTAGCAAGCCCATGATCTGGGCTCTGCGAGACTTCCTGGAAGAAAAGGCTTCAGAGAACAGGATTATTATTATTTAAAAATTATTATTATTATTTATTTACAAGGAGAGGTAGACAAATAGACAGATGATAGATAGATAGATAGATAGATAGATAGATAGATAGATAGATAGATAGATAGATAGATAGAGATAGATAATGGGCATGCCAGGGCCTGTAGTCACTGCAAATGAGCTCCAGATGCCTGCGCCACTTTGTGCATCTGGCTTTATGTGGGTACTAGGGAACTGAACCCGAGTCCTTAGGCTTTGCAGGCAAGCATCTTAACCACTAAGCCATCTCTCCAGCCCAGAACATGATTATTTTAAAAAATTAGGGCTGGAGAGATGGCTTAGTGGTTAAGGCGCCTGCAAAGCCAAAGGACCCAGGTTCAACTCCCCAGGGCCCACATAAGCCAGATGCATAAGGAGGCGCATGCATCTGGAGTTTGTTTGCAGTGGCTGGAGGTACTGGCATGCCTATTCTCTCTCTCTCTCTACCTGCCTATTTCTGTACCTCTCTCTCTCTCTCTCAAATAAATAAAAAACATATAAAAATTAAATATAGGGCTGGAGAGATGGCTTGGTGGTTCAGGCATTTACTTGCAATCAGTTTTGATTCCCTAGGACCCATGTAAGCCAGATGCATAAGGTGGCGCATGTGTCTGGAGGTCATTCACAGAGGCTGGAGACCCTGGCACACCCATTCTCTATCTGCCTCTTTTTTCTCTCTCAAATACACACACACACACACACACACACACACACACACACACACACACACACACACACCAGGAGATGGCTCAGTGGGTGCTTGATGTGTAAGCATGAGAGCAGAGATCACATCCCCAGTACCATGTCGAAATGCCAGATACAGCACACCTGGAATCCCAGTGCTGGGGAGGTGAAGACGAGTGGATCTCCAGGCCTTGCTAGCAGCTAGTCTAGCTGACTCAGTGAGTTCCAGGTTCAGTGTAACACATGTCTCAAAAATTAAGATGTAGCCGGGTGTGGTGGCACACGCCTTTAATCCCAGCACTGGGGAGGCAGAGGTAGGAGGATTGCTATGAGTTCGAGGCCACCCTGAGACTACATAGTGAGTTCCAGGTCAGCCTGAGCTAGAGTGAGAGCCTACCTCGAAAAACAAAAACAGGCAAACAAAAAAATTAAGATGGAGGCCGAGCGTGGTGGTGCATGCCTTTAATCCCAGCACTGGAGCGGCAGAGGTAGGAGGATTGCTGTGAGTTCGAGGCTACCTTGAGACTACATAGTGAGTTCCAGGTCAGCCTGAGCTAGAGTGAAACCCTGCCTCGAAAAACAAAAACAGACAAACAAAAAAATTAAGATGGAGGCTGAGCATGGTGGTGCACGCCTTTAATCCCAGCACTGGGAGGCAGAGGTAGAAGGATCACTGTGAGTTTGAGGCCACCCTGAGAATACGTAGTGAATTCCAGGTTAGCCTGGGCTAGAGTGAGACCCTACTTTGAAAAACAACAGCAAAAAAACTGTTATCATTCTATTGTAGTTTTGTGTTTGTTTGTTTGTTTGAGACAGGGTCTCAGGTATCCCAGGCTGGTCTTGAGTTTGCTATGTACCTGAGGATGACCTTGAACTTCTTCTGATCCTCCTGCCTCAACCTCCTGAGTGCTGGGATTATAGACACAGGTGTATCACCATTTGTGGTTTATATAGTGCTATAGAATAGTGCTATAGGAATAGAGTCCATGCAATGCTGGGGAGCGCTCTGCCAACTGATCCGTATCCCCAGCCCATGGGTAGTTTTATATCTTGTTTATATTTTCATGACATCATACCTGGGATACTTTTTGTTCATTTATTTTGTTTTAAAAATATGATTTAAAAAAGTATTTATTCATTTTTTTTTTTTTTTTTTTTTTTTTTGGTTTTTCGAGGGTCTCACTGTAGCTCAGGCTGACCTGAAATTCACTCTGTAGTCTCAGGGTGGCCTTGAACTCACGGCAATCCTCCTACCTCTGCCTCCCAAGTGCTGGGATTAAAGGTGTGCACCACCACGCCCGGCGTTATTTATTTATTTATTTATTTATTTATTTATTTATTTATTTATTTATTTAGAGATAAGGCCTTACTCTAGCCCAGGCTGGCCTGGAACTCACTCTGTAGTCCCAGACTGGCCTCAAACTCACAGCAATCCTCCTACCTCTGCCTCCTAAGTGCTGGGATTAAAGGTGTACACCACTATGCCCAGCTCTTTTTTATTCATTAATTTGAGAGAGACAGACTGACAGAAAGAGGCAGACAGAGGGAATATGGGCACACCAGGGCCTCTTGCTGCAAATGAACTCCAGGTACATGTGCCACTTTGTGCATCTGGCTTTATGTAGGTTCTGGGGAATCAAACCTGGGTCACCAGGTTATGTAAGCAAGTGCCTTTAACCACTGATCCATCACTGCAGCCCCTAAAAATGTGATTTTAAAAAATATTTACTTATTAGCAGACAGAGATAGAGAAAAGAGAGACAGAAGAGAATGGGTGCATTAGAGTCTCCAGCTGCTGCAAACGAACTCCAGATGCATGTGTAGGCATCTCTCCAGTCCCCCAAATGTGATATTTTATACATTTTTAAAAGATTTTAATTTAATTAATTTATTTATTAAAGACAGAGAGAGAGAGAGAGAGAGAGAGAGAGAGAGAGAGAATGGGCACACCAGGGCCTGTAGCCACTGCAAATGAACTCCAGACGCATGTGCCACCATATGTATCTGTTGGTGTGGGACCTGGAGAATCAAACCGGGGTCCTTAGGCTTTGCAGGCATGTGCCTTAACTGCTAAGCCATCTCTCCAGCCCTCCCTCAATGTGATTTTGATGGCTATCTATTCTATTTCATTGCCTTGGGTCCCCCTCCCCCTGCCGAGCTAGAGTCTCACTCTAGCCCAGGCTGATCTGGAACTCACTCTGTAGTCTAAGGCTGGCATCAAACTTATAGTGATCCTTCTACCTCTGCCTCCCAAGTGCCTTAGCTTTTTTTTTTTTTTTTTTTGAGAGAGAGACACAGAGAGAAACAGAGAGAGAGAGAGGAGAGAGAGAGAGAGAGAGAGAATGGGCACTCCAGCAGCCTCACAGCCGCTGTGAATGAATTCCAGATGTGTGAGCCCCCTTGTGGGCAAGTGTGGCATTGCGCCCTTGTGTCACTTTGCATCTGGCTAAACGTGGGACCTGGAGATTGGAACCAGTGTTCTTAGGCTTAGCAGGCAGGCACCTTAACTGCTAAGCCATCTCTCCAGCCCTGCCTTGGCTTTTAAAAAAAAAACTATTTTATTTACTTAGGAGGAGGAGGAGAGAGAGAGAGAGGGAGAGAGAGAGAGGCATATATAAAGAGAGAGAGAATGGGTGAGCCAGGGCCTCACCCTACTGCAAACAAACTCTGAACACAGGTGCACCTTGTAAATCCAGCTTTACATGGGTACTGGGGAATTGAATCTGGGTCCTCTGGTCTTGCTAGCAAGAGCCTTAACTGCTAAGCTATCTCTCCAGCCCTGCTTTGGCTTTTGAAGTGGTCCTTGATGTTTGATGATGTAAGCTGAACCCATATTTTCGCTGCTGTCAACCATAAGTGTTGTTTGCGCCTGTTGGCTCAGGCCCATAATCCTGTCTTCTTAGGAGGCTGAGGCAAGAAAATCACAAGTTCAAGGTCTGCTTGGGCTGCAGAGCAAGTTCAAGGCCAGTTGGGTAGCATAGTAACACCCTGTCTCAGAATACAAAAAGAATTGAGGATATGGATCAGTGATAGAGTGCTTGCTTAACATGTGCGAGACCCTGGGTTAAATTCCTCGTACCACACGTAGAGAAAAACCCATAAAACAGCAAAATGCAATAACTTATCAACCATAAGCACCCTCATATATCACAAATCTATTTCCATAGGAGGATTTCTAGTATATTTATCATTGAAACTAGTTGCCTTGGCTGGATGCCTGCATGACTGTCTATGTGATTCAAAAAGAGCATGTGTGTTTTTAAGGGCATGCTGCCTCAGTAGGAACCATGATACTTTTTTTTTTTTTTTTTTTTGAGAGAGAGAGAGAGAGAGAGAAAGAGAGAGAGAAGGAGGGAGAGAGAATGGGCGTGCCGGCAGCCTCTCAGCTGCTGTGAACGAGTTCTAGACGTGTGCACCCCCTTGTGGGCAAGTGCAGCATTGCACCCTTTGTGTTTGGCTAAATGGGAACCTGGAGAATTGAATGGGTGTTCTTAGGCTTAGTGCTTTGACGGCTAAGCCATATCTCCAGCCCCCATGAGACTTTTGAATACGGTGTTGGAATGAGAGGAGCATGCTGGGACATGGGGACAGCTTGGGCAAAGAAGAGAGAAGATATCTGGATTATGTCTAGGAATAGTCAAATACAGGTGTGTGTGTGTGTGTGTGTGTGTGTGTGTGTAAGGCTTGTTCAAGAGCTTGAGTGGAGGTTTGGGGAGATAGCTTAGAAATTAAATATGCTTGCTTGCAAAGCCTGTTGGTCCTGGATGCAATTACCCAGCCACTCACGTAAAGCTGGGCAGGCATTTGTTTGCAGAGGTGAGAAACACTGGCATGCATACACACATGCACAAATAAATAAAGAATTAAAAAATCTTGACTGACTTTTAAAAATTAATTTATCTATTTTCAAGCAAAGAGAGAGAGAAGATTGAGAAAAGAGAGAGAATGGGCGCTCTAGGGCCTCAAATGCGTGCTTCCCCTTGTGCAGCTGGCTTACATGGGTACTGGGGAATTGAACTTTAGTCCTTTGGCTTCATAGGCAAGTGCCTTAATCTCTAAGCCATCTCTGTAGCCCTTGGCTGACTTTTGTGCCAAGGTTATTTTTATTTAATTAAATTAAATTAAATTTATTTATTTATTTATTTATTTATTTTTGGTTTTTCGAGGTAGGGTCTCAGTCTAGCCCAGGCTGACCTGGAATTCACTCTCTAGTCTCAGGGTGGCCTTGACCTCACAGCAGTCTGCCTCCCAAGTGCTGGGATTAAAGGCGTGTGCCACCACGCCTGGCTTGTGCCAAGGTTATTTCTTTTTCTTTTTTTTTAAAATATTTTATTTATTTATTTATTTGAGAGAGATACAGAAATAGGCAGGTAGAGAGAGAGATGCATATGCCCCCTTGTGCATCTGGCTTACGTGGGTCCTGGAGAATAGAGCCTTGAACCAGGGTCCTTAGGCTTCACAGGCAAGCATTTAACCACTAAGCCATCTCTCCAGCCCCAAGGTTATTTCTTGATCCATCAGGCAGTGGTTAACCCTAAAAGCCTTTCTGTTGGGGAGTAGTTACTTTGTATGGGGGAGTAGTTACTTTGTATTGAGAGTAGTTACTTTTTGTGGAGAGCGGTTAATTTTTGTGGGGAGTAGTTACTGTGTGTGGGGGGAATAGTTACTGTGTGTGGGGAGTAGTTACTGTGTGGGGGGAGTAGTTACTCTGTGTGGGGAGTAGTTACTCTGTGTGGGGAGTAGTTACTGTGTGTGGGGAGTAGTTACTGTGTGTGGGGAGTAGTTACTGTGTGTGGGGAGTAGTTACTGTGTGGGGGGAGTAGTTACTCTGTGTGGGGAGTAGTTACTCTGTGTGGGGAGTAGTTACTCTGTGTGGGGAGTAGTTACTGAGATCCTGCTTTGGAGCACAGGCAGAGGTAGATTTGGATATAGGAGCTCCAGAGCTTGGTCTGAGCTGCAGGTTGTTTATTTTTATTTATTTACTTGAAGTAACAAAGAGGGAAAGAGGAACGGAGGGAGGGAGAGAGAGAGAGAGGGAGGGAGGGAGAGAATGGGTACACCAGGACCTCTAGCCACTGCAAATGAACTCCAGATGCGTGTGCCCTTTGTGCATCTGGCTTTACATGGTTACTGGGGGATCAAGCCTTGAACCAGTGTCCTTAGGCTTCACAGGCAAGTGCTTAACCACTAAGCCATCTCTCCAGCCCTGATCTGCAGTTTGGACTCAGCAGTGGGGTTCATTGTCATTTTTTCCCCCTGCTGTAGTATCTTACTCCAGCCCAGGCTGACCTGGAACTCACTCTGTAGCTCCAGGCTGGCCTCGAACTCATGGCGATTCTCCTACCTCTGTCTCTCTCTCAAGTGCTGGGATTAAAGGCGTGCACCACCACACCCGGCTAATTTGTCATCTTATGGAGAGAGGGCACATTCTTGGTTTTAGGCCCCTGGACACTTGACCTAGTATAATGGTATGGCCTGGGAAAGTGCCCAGATAGGGATGTCAGCTTTCCTATCAGAAGAGGATGGAGACTTGGACAGGGACACACAGGCCCTCAGGGACTTGGCTGGACTCAGTTTCCGGCTCATCCTTGACCACGTGCACAGCAAATGTGTCTAACCTGACTGCTGGCTGCATCTTGTGGCAGCTGAGTGATGTCCCTCACCGGGCGGGGAGGCTCCTGGATACAGGCTGCAGTGGAGGGTGGGGGCTGCGGGTTTTTCTCTTTGTCCCTGTCCAGGAAGAGGGTGTATAACTGGACACTGAGTCTCATCCCCTTGTCCCTGTCCCTATAGCCTGTGGAAGCCACCGATGACGCCTTTTGGGACCAATTCTGGGCAGACACAGCCACCTCGGTGCAAGATGTTTTTGCATTGGTGCCAGCAGCCGAGATCCGGGCTGTGCGGGAGGAATCACCCTCCAACCTGGCTACCTTGTGCTACAAGGTGAGAGCTGCCTGGACCCTCACTGCCACTCCCACCCTCCCTAGTGTGGCTGATGATGGCCCTGCCTGCAGTAGGAGAGGACTTGTGCCTGGGACATCCCATCCTCAGGTCCTGTGGTCCTGAGGTTTCACCTTCGTCTCCTTGCCTTATGCTCTCACGGCGGGGGTGGGGGGAAGGGGACCATGGCAGATGTAGATCAGCTTACTTAACTCCTCTTGTGGAGTGGTACCGTTAATATCTCCATTATAAAGAAGGTCTTGGCTAACCAGTGTTAGGATAGGTGCTCTTCCCCTGACGCTCCACAATGGTTTTGACTATATCCCAATTTTCCTGAGCTGCCTGACCCTATGAGCAGAGATGACCCTGCCAGGTGGGCCCTCTGCCTGGGCCCCTTACCTCTGTTTCTAGATCCTGGATGACCCCTGACCCCAAGGGCTATATCACATGTCTCCCTGCTGCCCGTTCTCACAGGCTGTGGAGAAGTTGGTGCAGGGAGCCGAGAGCGGCTGTCACTCTGAGAAGGAGAAACAGGTCGTCCTGAACTGCAGCCGGCTGCTCACCCGTGTGCTGCCTTACATCTTCGAGGACCCTGACTGGAGGGGCTTCTTCTGGTCCACAGTGCCCGGGGCAGGGCGTGGAGGGGTCTGTGGGCCTGGCCGGGGTGGGGTGGGGAGGATTCTGGTAGGACCCCTGATTCCAAATCTCTTCTGGCATTTGGGAAGCGCGGGGTGGGGTACCACTGAGTGATGTGGGTCATCACTGGCTCAGACCAGTGGTTTCCTTTCCAAGGGGTCTCTGCCCCTACTATCCTCTAATAATGGTGGTTTTGTAGGGACCCAGGGGAGCAATATTATCCTCTTCCCCACTTTACCCACCCTGGGTTTATCTGGGGTTAGTCTCTTGACTCCTAAACAGAGCTGGGGCTGTTGAGATTTGGGACACCGCTTGACTCCCGTGCAGTGGGAAGATTTTTCTCTGTGTTCCCAGTTCCTTTCCCTACTCTGCCCCCTTCTGGCTTTGGAGGTTTGGGGAGCAGAAGTCTACTTCCTCTTCCTCTTCTTCCTCTGTCCATGGGGATGTCTTCTGAGACCCAGCCCCTGTCCTTCACAACTCCAAGCCCTGGGGCCATCTCTGCTTGGCCAGCCCCTGCTGAGCAGCTTGCCTCTTCAGCAGGGTGAGGAAGAGGACGAGAACGCCCGGCCCCTGGCTGAGTCCCTGCTCCTGGCCATTGCCGACTTGCTCTTCTGCCCAGATTTCACTGTCCAGAGCCATCGGAGGAGCACCGTGGTGAGGGACCCTGCCCGCTCCCTGTGTGGGCTATGCTCCTAGGTTGGGGGCCAGGATTGTTAAGGTTTCCCTGGGCAGATGCAGGTCATGGGGTCAGGGGTATGCTGGAGAGCAGCGTCTGGCATACATGTCTGGGATGGGGTGGTGAGCGGTGCAGCAGGAGAGGAGCCAGCTGGTGCCCAGGCTGCCTGCTGCCTCTGGGTAGCTATGCACAAGTACCCATTGTCTCCTCTGCCTGTGATGGGGGGGCGGGTGCAGGGTTAGTTCCAGGAAGCCTGCCTTGTCACTCAGACTCCACTGTGAGTGCTCTCGGCTCCCCCAGCTTTCTGTACCCCATTCCTGGATCTTCTCTCCTTCTCTTCCCTGCTTCAAACTGAATTCAGTAAATACAGGAATTAATACTGGAGTGAAGAAAAACTGAGCTTCTTATAAACAGTTTTACTTGTGTGTGTGTGTGTGTGTGTGTGTGTGTGAGAGAGAGAGAGAGAGAGAGAGAGAGAGAGAGAGAGAGATGGGGGTTATGAGTGTGCCAGGATCTTTTGAGGTTGCAAACTCCAGATGCATGCACCACTTTGTGCATCTGGCTTTACATGAGTACTGGGGTATCAGACCCAGGCCAGCAGGCTTTGCAAGGAAGTACCTTTAACCACTGAGCAATCTCTCCCCAGCCCCAAAAAGTGAGCTTTTAAGCTATGTAAGAATAGTCGTTTCTTCTCTGGCATATTAGGACCTCGAGTATTCGGGACGTGGGGGGGGCTGTATTTAGGAGGATGCAGGAGTGCTGCGGGCTGGAGACAGGGAAACTTGGCAGGCTGGCTTTGCTTCACGATCCTCTGTTCTTATCACCCCGCTCCCAATCTGATCACGCACTGTCCCTGTCCTCAGGACTCGGCTGAAGATGTCCATTCTCTGGACAGCTGCGAATACATCTGGGAGGCTGGTGTGGGCTTTGCACACTCTCCCCAGCCTAACTACATCCACGACCAGAACCGGTGAGCTGGACTGGGGCCAGGTTCCTGTATAGCTTACAGAGGCCCACAGGGTCTTCTAAGGAGATTCTGCCTACGTACCATGAAACCCTGGCTTTAAGACGATAAACAGGAGCCATTTGTTTCCATGGGTGAGGGTGTTAGACAGGGTGATGACACCCTACCAGAGTGGAACAGGGGTCCTAATGTCCCCTCCCCCTCCCTTCTAGGATGGAGCTTTTGAAACTGCTATTGACCTGTTTCTCAGAGGCCATGTATCTGCCTCCTGCTCCGGAAAGTGGCAGCACCAACCCATGGGTCCAGTTCTTTTGTTCCACAGAAAACAGGTGAGGGGCCCCTAGCCTTTCTTTCCATAGGCACTGGTGAGCTGGGATCAGCTCCAGCCCTATGGTCTTGAGGGAAGGTGCTGCCTCCTGGTGGTGATGAACTGTAACTCAGCCACACCTTAAACCAACAGGACCCAATGATGTCCATCCTAGTAGAGCAGCTGCTGGGGGCCCTTGGGTGACCCAGGTCCAGTTCCTCCATCTAGAGCCATGTTTTCCAGTAGAAATATAGTGTGTGATTTTAAGATTTAAAAAACACAAGTTTTTCTGGGCGTGATGGCGCACGCCTTTAATCCCAGCACTCGGGAGGCAGAGGTAAGAGGATCACTGTGAGTTTGAGGCCACCTTGAGACTACATAGTGAATTCCAGGTCAGCCTGGGCTAGAATGAAACCCTACCTTGAAAAACAAACAAACAGGGCTGGAGAGATGGCTTAGTGGTTAAGGCGCCTGCCTTCTAAGCGTAAGAATGCTGGTTCCAATCTCCAGGTCCCACGTTTAGCCAGATGCAGTGACGCAAAGGTGCAATGCCACACTTGATCACAAGGGGGCGCGCCCATCTGGATTTCATTCGCAGCAGCTGAGAGGCTGCTGGAGCGCCCATCTCTATCTGTCTTCCTCTCCCTCTTTCTCTGTCTTTCTCAAAAAAAAAAAAAAAAAAAAAAAAGACAAACAAACAAAAACCCCCACAAGTCTTGGGATGTAGCTCAGTTGGTAGCATGCATGAAACTCAGCTTGACCCTTGGCACCACATAAGCCTGTAATCCCCAGCACTTGGGAGGTAGAGGCAGAAGGATCAGAAGTTCAAGGTCATTCTCAGCTACATAATAAGTTCAAGGTCAGCCTTGAAAACATGACTCCTTGTCTCAAAAAAAAAAAAAACAATAAAAAAAAACCAGGGCTAGAGAGATGGCTTAATGGTTAAGGTACATGTCTACAAAGCCCAAGGACCCTGGTTAGATTCTCCACATCCCACGTAAGCCAGATGCAAAAGGGGGCGCATGTGTCTGGAGTTTGTTTGCAGTGGCTAGAGGCCCTGGTGCACCTATTCTCACTCTCACTCTCTTTTCCTCCTTCTGTCTCTAATAAATAAATAAAAATAAAATCTTTTTAAAAAAGCAGTTAAAATTAGTTTAGAGCCGGGTGTGGTGGCACACGCCTTTAATCCCAGCACTCGGGAGGCAGAGGTAGTAGGATCGCCAAGAGTTCGAGGCCACCCTGAGACTACATAGTTAATTCCAGGTCAGCCTTGACCAGAGTGAGACCCTACCTTGCAAAACCAAAAAAAAAAAAAAAATTTAGTTTAGATAATTAAAATAATTAAATAAAATTAGTTTACATATTTCATTTAACCCAAGCTGTAAAATATTAGTATTTGATTTATAACAAATATATAAAACTATTGAAATCATTTTCATTGCCTTTCTCATGGTCTGTTTTCAACATTCATTGCGTGGCTTCCACTCACAGCCCATCTTCACTGGACCAGCTCTGTGTTCCAAGCACTCAGTAGCTACATGTGGCATGGGCTGCCCTGTGGGACAGTGGGTAGGGAGGAGGTGTGAAAGGGGGAATCTCGGCTCACGTGGGGTCACACATGGACTACACTACGGGGTCATATAGCCATCAGTGGGTCAGAGTACTTGGGGCATTTTCTGGCTGTGAATGCCCAGCTCTGTCAGGGCCCTGCTGGTGTGAGTGCTCTAAGGCTGGTGGTTGGCCCTCATGCCTGCTTGCATGCTCTGATCTCTTCATGACGTGGTTCACCTGCTCCTCTGTTTCTTGTTTTTCTGTAGGGTCTCAGTCTAGCCCAGGCTGTCCTAGATAGATCTCACTCTGTAGTTCCAGGCTGGCTAAAAAAAAAAAAATATATATATATATATATATATTTGAGAGAGAGAAAGGGGGGGAGGGAGGATGGGCATGCTAGGTCCTCCAGCCATTGCAGACAAACTCCAGATGCATGCACCCCCTTGTGCATCTGGCTTACATGGGTCCTGGAGAATTGAACCAGGATCCTTTGGCTTTGCAGGCAAGTGCCTTAACTGCTAAGCCATCTCTCCAGCTCCCAGGCTGGCTTTGAACTCACAGCGATCTTCCTACCTCAGCTGGAATAACCCGGCTCCTCTGGATTTGGCTAGCCTCCCACCCAACTCTTTTTGTCCTTAGAAGAGAAGGGCTTCAAGTGACCCTCAATACCAGCCACCGACAAAAGCCAGCCAGAGTTGCTCCTTGCTCCTCAGAGCCTTATCGGGCAAACTGCTACCCGTTGTCACTCACTTAGCCTCTCCGGATCTCCGTTTCCTCACCTGTAAGATGAGGAGCTTGAACCCTGACATCTTACAGATCTGATTCGAGTTTGTCTATGGTCTGAGACCTTTAAGCTGAGCTGTGCTCCTTGAAGGGAAGCTTACCTTCTCCCCGAGCCCCTAACCCCTTCTCTGAAGTCCCAACGGAGGGTGTCTACCCCCGAGGACCTACAGGGATGAGCAAGCTCTCCACAAGGTGTCCCTCACCACTGACTCCTAGTCGGCTCAGCCTGGCCCTGGTCAGACCTGGGCACATGCACAGACAAGGAGCGCCCTCCGCTCTGACCCTCTGCTCCCCAGCTTCCAGCCCGCAGCCTCCGAATGACGACCTGTCTTGGCTGCCCCTTCCTTGTGGCTTCAGGAGTGGCAGGAGGGCTGGGCCTGAGCCGGCGTCCCTGGAGCACTGCCTTCTCTCCACAGACATGCGCTGCCCCTCTTCACTTCCCTCCTCAACACCGTGTGTGCCTATGACCCTGTGGGCTATGGGATCCCCTACAACCACCTTCTCTTCTCTGACTACCGGGAGCCCCTGGTGGAGGAGGCTGCTCAGGTGCTCATCGTCACCTTGGACCATGACAGTGCCACCAGCACCAGCCCTACTGTGGACGGCACCACCACAAGCACTGCCATGGATGACAGTGACGTAAGGACAGGGCTGTGGGCAGGTGGCATCTCCTTTAGCCGAGGCCCCAGGCAAGAGCGGTCGGGAGGCACCTTGTTGCGTGCCTGACCTTGGGAAGGAAACTGCTGCTGCTACCCAGGCTGAGGGACACGCTCACCGCCGTTTCTACCTTTGGCAGCCTCCAGGCCCCGAGAACCTGTTTGTGAACTACCTTTCCCGCATCCATCGTGAGGAGGTGAGTCAGGCTCTTGGATTCCACTTTCCCAGCCCCACACCGATGATGGCTTTGTGGGCCATGGAGTAGTCCCGCCCCTTGCAGGAAGGAACACGGTTTCTTTGGTCTTGGGCCACCCAAGATAAAATAGTGATTGCAAGCTGGGCGTGGTGGCGCACGCCTTTAATCCCAGCACTTGGGAGGCAGAGGTAGGAGGATTGCCGTGAGTTCGAGGCCACCCTGAGAATACATAGTGAATTCCAGGTCAGCCTGAGCTAGAGTGAGACCCTACCTTGAAAAACCAAAAAAAAAAAAAGAAAAAAAAAAGTGATTGCAAACCTTTGGGCGCGCGGGGGGAGTGGGGGGAGTCGCGGTTTGAGACGTATGGCCTCCCAAAGGAGTTGGTGTTGATGTTGAGGTTCAGACTTAATGGCCAGTAGACCCAAGTTCACGTGTGTGTGTGTGTGTGTGTGTGTGTCTTCTGGCTGAGGACAATAACCCAGAACCCCCATCTCTGCAGTTGCATGATGAGGATTTTAGCTGTGTTCCAACTTAGGAAGATCAAAGCAGAGGGCAGCCCAGCTTGTGGGAACTCAGGAAATGACAGGGCTGGGAGGACCCCAGAGTGCTTCTAGCAATGGGTGGAAGGAAGGAGTGTTGGGGGTGGGGCAGAAGGATGACACCTGTCAACAAGTAATCCAGGTGGGCCAGGGCCTAATTCAGGCGTACATATGGAGTCACCGGGAACCATGGCCTTTCCTGTGATCTCCCGGAGGGGCAGAAGGCTCAGCTTTCTGAGTTATCCTGGGACAACTAGTGAAGAACCTGAGCTGCTTGAGTTCTGGGGGTGGATCCGAAGGTGGAGAGTGAGGAGGTATTCATGGGGAATTGGGAGGAGCTCAGCTGGACAGGACCTCCACTCCTGCCCCCTTCTAGGACTTCCAGTTCATCCTTAAAGGCATAGCCCGGCTGCTGTCCAATCCCCTGCTCCAGACCTATTTGCCCAACTCCACCAAGAAGATCCAGTTTCACCAGGAGCTGCTGGTTCTCTTCTGGAAGCTCTGTGACTTCAACAAGGTGGGCAGCCTCCAGAGCCCAGCCTGAAGGCAGTGCACACAGAGAGACATGGAAGGGGTGGATGGGCTCATTTGGGTCCACGGAGTCTAAGGACAGGGACACCATCCAGGTCTCCACATCCTGGGGAAGAGGGTGTGACAGAGCTGGCTCTCCCTCTGATCCAGCCCACCTGTCCCCTCCTTTGCTCCCAGAAAATCCTTTCCTTTTTTCTTCTTATTTTTTCTAAATATATTTTGTTTATTTATTTGAGAGAGAAAGAGGGAGGGAGGGAAGGAGGGAGAGAGACTGGCTGCGCCAGGACCTCCAGCCACTGCTCCAGATGCATGCGTCTCTTTGTGCATCTGATTCACATGGGTCCTGGGCAATCAAACCAGAGTCCTTTGGCTTTGCAGGCAAGCGCCTTAACTGCTAAGCTATCTTCTCCAGCAACCCCCTCCCCTTTTTTTTGAAGTAGGGTCTCACTCTAGCCCAGGCTGACCTGGAATTCATGATGTAGTCTTAGGGTGGCCTCGAATTTACGGTGATCTTCCAACCTCTGCCTCCTGAGTGCTGGGATTAAAAGCATGCACCACCACGCCCTGCTTTTCTTTTTTTCTTTTTTTCTTTCAGAAATTCCTCTTCTTTGTGCTGAAGAGCAGTGATGTCCTGGACATCCTGGTCCCCATCCTGTACTTTCTCAACGACGCCCGGGCAGACCAGTGTAAGATAGGCCTGCTCAGGGGCAGGGGTGGGGGGTTGTTCCTGGGTACCTCCCAGGAGCTCAGTCAGGGTGCTTCAGCCTCCCAAGATAGCTTTTCTACTCTAAACTCTTCCTTTCCTCCCTGCTCCCTCCTTGCACCCCTCCTGTGCTGTGTGCCCCATCCAGCCCGGGTGGGCCTGATGCACATCGGGGTGTTCATCTTGCTGCTTCTGAGTGGAGAGCGGAACTTCGGGGTGCGGCTGAACAAGCCCTATTCAGTGCGTGTGCCTATGGACATCCCGGTCTTCACAGGCACCCATGCAGACCTGCTCATTGTGGTGAGGGTTGGCCGCAGCCAGCCTTGGGGGATGTGGGGGCGACGTCTCGTGGCTGGGTCTGAAGGCAGCCGGTGCCACGCATCATTGGTACTCTCCTGCCCTGCACAGGTATTCCACAAAATCGTCACCAGCGGCCACCAGCGGCTGCAGCCCCTCTTCGACTGCCTGCTTACGATCGTGGTCAATGGTAAGGCCCGGAGCAGGCCTTTCCCAGGCTTACCAGCAGGTGGCGCTAGGCCCACAGGTCCACCGCCGTCTGCTTACTGACTTCATCACTCTGGGATAGAATGCAAGCTCCATGTGTAGTGCTAATTTTTTTTCTTTTCCTTTTTTAAAACTTTTTTTTAAAAAAGTATTTATTTATTTGAAAGCAGAGAGGTAGAAGAGAGGCAGACAGAGAGATAATGGGCATGCCAGGGCCTCTAGTCACTGCAAATGAACTCCAGATGCATGTGCCCCTTGTGCATTTGGCTTACAAAGATCCTGGAGAATGTGAACCGGGATCCTTTGGCTTCACAGGCAAACGCCTTAACTGCTAAGCCATCCTCCAGCCTCTAGTGCTAAATTTTCTAGTACCATATTTTAAAAATAACAAAAGGAGCAGGTGATAATAGTTTTACAGTTTAAAAAAATTTTTATTTATTTACTTGAGAGAGAGAGAGAGGCAGATAGAGAGAGAATGGGCACACCAGGGCCTCCAGCCATTGCAAATGAATTACAGGTGCATGAGCCATTTTGTGCATCTGGCTTACGTGGGTCCTGGAGAATCAAAGTTGATCCTTAGGCTTCTCAGGCAAATGCCTTAACTGCTAAGCCATGTCTTCAGCCATAGCTTTAACATTTTTTGAATATTTATTTATTTGTTTATTTGGAGAGAGAGAGAAGAGAAAGAAAGAAAAAAAGAAAGAGAGAGAGAGAGAGAGGGAGAGAATGGGCACACTGGGGCTTCCAGCCACTGCAAACGAACTCCAGATGCATGTACGACTTTATGTATCTGGCTTCACCTGGGTATTGGGGAATTGAACCCAGGCAGTCAGACCTTGCAAACAAGAGCCTTTAACCACTGTGCCATTTCTCCGGCCCTAGAATTTTATCTAACTCACTGAATTCAAAATACTGTCACTTTGACACATAGCAACTATAAAAGTTGCTGGGCTGTGAGTTCTGGGTTTTGACTGTACCCTCGTTAGAGAGATTCCTTCAATGGCTCCATCCCACAAGTCTTAACTAAGGGCCTGATAGGTGGGGCTGACTCTGAGAATACCTTTGTGAACAAGACAGCCCCCCCCGTCCCTGGTCTCTGGGGTCCTCAGCCCACAGAGAGGGACATGTGATAAGATCAAGCTGTGGTTTCCTCTTTGATTCCTGACTGATCACTAGGCTGAGACAAATGACCTAGCAGCCTGGCATTCTAGAAAGATATAAATTCCTGACTTTGATTCCTTGCTCAATTATTTTATTCCTGGGTACTTGGGCCAAGTTTTTTTTTTTTTTTTTTTTCTCCTGAGCTTGGGTCTCACTCTTGCCTAGGCTGACCTGGCACTCACTTTGTAGTTCCAGGCTGGCCTCAACTCACAGTGATCCTCCTACCTCCTACTGCTTCTCAAGTGCTGAGATTAAAAAAGGCATGCATGCATCACCACACTCAGTTTGGTCCAAGTTTTTATTTTTATTTATTTATTTATTTATTTATTTATTTATTTAGTTTTTCAAGGTAGGGTTTTCTCTCTAGTCCAGGCTGACCTGGAATTCACTCTGTCTTCTCAGGGTGGCCTTGAACTCACGGCGATCCTCCTACCTCTGCCTCCCGAGTGCTGGGGTTAAAGGCATGCGCCACCACGCCCAACTTTATGGGCCAAGTTTTTAAACCCCAGTTTTCTCTATGTAAAATGGGGACAATCTTGGCTGGCGTGGTGGTGCACGCCTTTACTCCCAGCACTTGGGAGGCAGAGGTAGGAGGATCGCCATGAGTTCGAGGCCTACAGAGTGAATTCCAGGTCAGCCTGGGCTAGAATGAGACCCTACCTTGAAAAAAAAAAAAAAAAGACAATCTTATTCCTTTCCTGTCTCGCACTGGGGTGGGAGGATGTGGCTGGGAGAGATGAGCTGTTTACGGCTTTGAGGTTGAATGAGGAGGCAGATCCTAACCCCCTTCCTGGGTTGTGAAGGAGCTATGGCTCTTGGGGTTTGGCTCTGACTTGGCTGAGGATTTACAGGGAGATGGGGAGTTAGGGGTGTGTCCCGCCCTGGTCTAGGGTGTGCAGAGGTGGCTCTGGTGGTGGCCTAGGATGAGCTAGCCCTTCCTTTGTAGTGTCACCTTACCTCAAGAGCCTGTCCATGGTGTCTGCCAACAAGCTGTTGCACCTGCTGGAGGCCTTTTCCACCACCTGGTTCCTCTTCTCAGCGGCCCAGAACCATCACCTGGTCTTCTTCCTCCTGGAGGTCTTCAATAATATCATCCAGTACCAGTTTGATGGTGAGACGCCCGCCTGAGCCCCTAGCCTGGCTTCCTGTCTAAGGAGACCGCAGCCCAGGAATGCTGCCTGTCCGTTCATTCCATCAGTGTGTGCGTTTTATCGGTCACCCGCAGTATACCTGGGTGTAGGGCAGACAGTGGGGAACAAAGATATGCTTGCTGTCCCACGGAGCTCACAACTGGGAATGGAGTCACAGGGAAGAGACTTTAAACTAATGACTCCCTAGTCCAAGAGTCTATCTGGAATTTGACAGCCGGATTGCTCAGAGTGGTAAGACCCTGTGGGTTGTCACAGATCACCTTCCTGCTCAAGTCACAGATGTGTAGCTATCAGGTACATTCAGATCTTGCCAGTCACTAGCTCTGTAGCCACGAGCATGTCCCATCTCTGAGCTGTTTGCTCACCTGCAAGAAGGCCCTAACAGGGGCTTGGGGGGAGGGCGGGGCTAGGGACATGACTCCATGGATAAAGCACTTGCTACGCATGCCCGCATGTCCAAGTTCCGATCCCCAGCATTCACATACATACTGGGTGGCTGTGGTAGGCTCCTTGTAATCCCAGCAGGCTGGCTAGTTAGGCAAGCTGAATCTCCAAGCTTTGGGTTCAAATGAGAGACCCTGCCTCGGTAAGTGAGGTGAAAAGTGACCGAGGAAGACACCTGATGTCAACTCTGGCCTTCACATGCGCACACATGCCTACATACGGGAGCAGGGTGGGTAGAAAAGCTTCGTGGGGGGAGGGGGGCGCCGTGTGCCAAGGCCCTGGAGTGAGATGTTGAACTTTATAAAAGCAGAGCGGTATAGCAAGGTGGGCGGGGAGCTGAAGGCCTTGGAAACCACGTGTCTCTTTCCCTGGGAGCCCCAGGAACTCAGAGGTGGGCAGTGGAGGACAAGCGCACGCCATGTCCTTCTGGACTTTGCCTTGGCGCCAGGATAGGGACAAACATTTAATGCCAGGCTCAAAGTAGAGATCACGGGGCTCAGCTTGTCCCTTGTTACCCTATCAGTGCTGGGTCTCAGGCGGATCTCAAGGAGCCCAAGGAGGGGGTATTTTGGGATCTCGGGCCAGGGCTGTTTCCCCACAGCCTAATATCTTGACATCACCACAGCTGCACACACAGCTGGGTCTATCCTGCCTCGGCTCCCTCTCTGGGTGTCCTGAACTATCTGCTAGCCCTGGGGGAAGACACCCTCCTTCCTGCAAACACTTCTGTCCCTGGAAGCCAGCCCAGAGAGAGGGTAGGAAGTGAGAAGCAACGCAGGTTTCCTCCTCACAGGCAACTCCAACCTGGTCTATGCCATCATCCGCAAGCGTGGTGTCTTCCACCAGCTGGCCAACCTGCCCACCGACCCGCCATCCATCCACAAAGCGCTGCAGCGGCGCCGGCGGACACCTGAGCCCCTGTCCCGCACAGGCTCGCAGGAGGGTGCTTCCATGGAGGGTTCTCGCCCTGCTGCACCCGCAGAGCCAGGCACTCTCAAGACCAGCCTGGTGGCCACCCCAGGTCTGGCATTGGCAGATGGGAGGAGAACGTGGCTTGGGTGGGACAGCACGGTTGGGAGATGGCCGTGATCTCTGGGGGCATCACCCCGCAACAGGTGGGGGTGGACAGATTGGGTGGGCTTCACAGGCAGCTTGGTGGGGGACAGGGATTGGAGCTGGGAGTAGATCTGGGAGGCGAGGTCAGACACAGTGCTTCTACAGTGTGTATGTGCAGAGGGAGGGTGCATATAGCCTCGCAGGGGCTAAAAGAGCGCTATTCCGTAGTCCTCTCTCTCTTGTGTGTCCCACCTAGGTATCGACAAACTGACAGAGAAGTCCCAGGTATCGGAGGATGGCACCTTACGGTCCTTGGAGCCTGAGTCCCAGCAGAGCCCAGCAGAAGGCAGTCCTGCTGAGGGGGTAGGCACTGGGACACCTAAGAGGGACGAGGCTGGTGTTACCTCATTGCCTTCCTTCCTGAACTCTGAGGTGCAGGTATGGGCCAGGCCAGGGCACTCTGGGGTCACCTGCAACAGGACGGCTCCAGTGCCCAGGACATTCAGGCTGCACTGCTGACTTTGGGGGAAGAGGGGCATGTACAGACTCCTCCCTTGTTTACTGCTTACAGTGAAGCCCTTGGCCTTCAGCTTCCTCATCCATCAACCTTATCTGAAGCTGGCCTTTACCCAACCTGCCCTGTCAGCCCCTGGCCCTAAACCTGTCACTGGGCTGGGTTGGGCTGGGTCAGGCCTGGGGCCCAGGGCAAAGGGTGCCAGGCTGGGTCTGCACCTCTGTTGGAAGCAGTTCTTCTTGTGGGGAGGGGGTGGTCAGTGGAGGGACCTCATTGCCCTCTGGCCAGACCCTGTACTCAGTCTTAACCCCTGTCACCTTCATTCCTTTCTGGTGACCAGGAGGCCAGCCAGGCATGGAGAGGGCAGCGGAGACTGTCCAGTGCATCCACCAGTGGCCAGTGGAGCCCAACGTCAGATTGGGTGAGGGACCCATGCTAGAGGAACTGGGAGTTAGAAACTGAACTGAACTGAACTGAGCCAGGGTCTCCCTTGCTCCCGTTGTGCCTTAGAGCCAGCTCAGGAAAGACTTGGGGATGAAGGTATCCAAAGGCCTGGCCTAGGACTTGGGCTCGGCTTAGTCCTTCCCCTGTGTTTATCCTCTGCCCAGCTTCCCCTGCCTACACTCTGCTGTGCTCCCAGCAGGATGGAGCTCCAGTTGTCCACAGGGCTGACATAAATCCCCTTCATAAATCACTCTTCCTGAGTTCCTCCCTGCATAGCTTTCACTCCCTGTAGTTCCCTAAGAGGTTCACATCGTGCTAGCACAGGGATGATAAACCTCCTAGTGATGGCGCCATCAGCAACAGAGTCCCATCACAGGCCCTGCCCAGTGCAGACTGCTCTGGGTGGAGGTCAGGCTTGTCCCTTAGTTCTGTGTGTGGCTCCCACAGATCCTGTCCTGGAAGTCGAAGCTGCCGCTGCAGACCATCATGCGTCTGCTGCAGGTGTTGGTGCCCCAGGTAGAGAAGATCTGTATTGACAAGTGAGTCAGAGGCTGGGATGGCAGGGATGACCTTGGGAAAGGACCAACCCAGGTTTGGGAAGAGGGTGATATCAGGAGCGTGGGATTCCATGGTGAGTCCTTGCGAGCTGGATTCAGCCTTCTCCTCCTCCCCCTCCATCTCCCCTAGGGGCCTGACAGATGAATCCGAGATCCTGAGGTTCCTGCAGCATGGAACCCTGGTGGGGCTGCTGCCCGTGCCCCACCCCATCCTTATCCGCAAGTACCAGGCCAATTCAGGCACCGCCATGTGGTTCCGCACCTACATGTGGGGCGTCATCTATCTAAGGTGGGCCCTGTGAGGGCTGGGACAGTTACAGCCCGAATGGGTTTGGGGGTTCACCTGAGGGCCTGTCCAGTAGGGTCCTTAGTTCTGTCTCCCCGTCCGTATAATGTGGCTCATGTCTAACAGTCAATCAAAATGGTCTCATCTGATTGGACGGGACCTCAAGATGGGGAGTTGGTGTGAGTGCTGCTGCCTCCCAACTCCTCCTCGGAGCCTTTTCTGCAAGACAGCCACCTTGCAGAAGGTGACAGCTCATTCCCTCTACAGGAATGTGGACCCACCCATCTGGTACGACACGGATGTGAAGCTGTTTGAGATCCAGCGGGTGTGAGGATGGAGACCTGCAGGGATAGGATCAGGAGGGAACAGGCCTGGCCCTGGTGGTCCCTCCAACCCACCGTCTGAGCTTGAAAGAACCACCATCAGGGCCCGGGGCAGGCAGAGTGGCTAGTCCTGGATGGCAGGTCCCAGAGGCTCTTTTGTGGCTGGGGATGATGGGGACCAGAAGTGTCACCCCTCTTCTCTGTGTTGGCCTCCTAGGAGCTTCCTGTCTGCAGGGATGCAGGCCCCACTAGAGCCCCCTGCCCACTCTGGTCCCCCCTTCAAGACCCACTCCTGTGCTGCCCACCCCAGAAGCCACAGGCCACCGTACCGTAATGGATTTGCCCAAGAAGGAGCCATGGGCTGTCCCTTGAGGCACCTGGGCAGGGTGAAGGGAGTCCTGGTCTCCTTGTCTGAAACCACTGCCAAAACCTTGAAGGCATGTGGCCAGGCTGTTGTCCATGAAGACTGGGGGCTGGCTGCTTGCAAAGCTAGACTGGAGAGCGCATGATCTGTAGGGCCTTGGAGTGGGGGATTGAGGGTCCCCTGCTCCAGCATCTGTTCTCTGCCCTACCCCCTGCCCAGGTGATGGGGGCACCACACTCCACTGGCACCAGCTCTGGCTTCTGGGTCTCCCTCACCCCATTTTGTCAGTACAATCTGCTGCACACAATCAGCCACTTTCCACAATAAAAACCCCCTGTCTGCACTCTGCCTCTAGGTCTGCAGTCCGGATGGGGGAGTGCCGGGCCAGGGCCCTTATCTTTAGGGCAGCTGAGGACTCTGTACCCCATAGTCAGTCTCCCAAGGGCCCTTGACCCATGACTTGGAACCAGCATTTGTCATTTTCTTGGGCAGGACTATAGGCCTGGGCTTTGTCATACAGCGTTTGGGAGAAAAACTCACCCAGGAGTGGCTGAGGGCCTCACTCTTGGTCCCCTGCATGGCCACAGCCAGCACTGGGGGACCTGGGTCATCACCCATGGGCTTGCCAAAGTGTGTTTCCTCATAAGAGCAGGAATCCCATGGAGTGCAGAGCCAGGGCCACAGCTGCGCTCTCTTGGCCTCACCCTGGGCACAGCTGGCTGTTTGCTCTGGGCTTAGAGAGATGGATGGTCTGTCAGTGCCACCTGCTCACCTTTCTGCCCCACCCAATGGCTCACAGGATCAGGCAGGCCTCAGGACTGGGTGGGCACAGGTTAGCCAAGACCTCCTTGATGAACCAGCTACAGGAAGTCCCCTAGCCTCTGTCTCTAGAAAGAATGCTGTTGAGTGGCAGAGTTTGGGGCTACACAAACCCAGACCCACCTCTTCCTGTCTCTACCTGTGTGTCAGACAGAGAGACTGGCTTGTTTTAGGTCTCTCCTGGCCCAGGGATTGTCCCACCACACCTGGAGTGGCAGTTCTGTCCCGGGGAACAAATGCCACAAAGGCCGAATGGAATCGATCAAACAAACAGAGTTTATGGCAGCAGGAGAGAGCTGTTGAGCCCTGCCTGGCAGTTAATTAATGAGCTCATTAAGAGACAGTGTGTGGAGGGAGGAGCAAGGCTGTCTGCCAAGCTCTGAACCTCCAGGATGTCCTAGGCCAAGCTGGGACCATGTGTTTCTCCTATAGCAGGAGGCTGACTCCAGGATTCCAGATGCCAATCCCCCACCCCAGAGAGGAGTGGCAAGGGCCATCACCCGTCTCCTGGGATGCACCCTGTGCTGTGCAGATTGTCACCATGAAGAACGCGGAAGCCACATGGCCAGGCCTGGCTGTGGGTGTCTGAAGCTCAGGCTCCGGGTCTGCCTTGGGTCCTAAGCTCTGGGCAGTACTTCCTCTGACTAGCCTGAGGGAGGGCCTTGGGGAGTGCTGAGCAGGTCTCTGGTCCTCAAGATGATGTGTCTGCCCACGTGTTCCGGACTTCTCTCCTTTGGAACTTCAGGGCTCTTCAAGGCCAGGTTTCTTGGGTAGTCTCAGGCCCCCAGGTAGACCTCCACCAGCCCCCCCACAGAGTGCATGCGGTAGAAAACTCCCAGAGGCAGCCCAAAGTTGACGATGGTGAACCACGTCCGGTAGCCGTAGAAATCCTTTTCTAGCCCGTTCTCAAACTCCGGGTGTATGCCGAAGGCGGGCATCATCCACAGCTGGAGGGGGGGAGAGAAGGGTGCTGGGTGAGGAGGGTCTCTTGTGCACCCCAGGCAGGCCTAGTACCTGTAGCTCCTCCAGCTCTGCTCTCACTCCATCATCCTTGGGTGTTTAAAGCAAGCTCCAGCCCACCATGTCTTGCTCCCCTCCCCCACAACCAAGAGGGTCTTGGCCACTTTCTTGGTTTGCCTGGGCTCAGGCTGAACCATAGATGGATCCTAGGCCTCCGGATGCCCCCACATGGCATGTGGCAGGAACTCCCAGATGACAACCTGCTGTGCCACACTGGCTGTCCTCACCACTGCTTTGTTTTGTTTTGTTTTGTTTGATTTGGTTTGGTTTTGGTTATTTGAAGTAGGGTCTTGCTCTATCCCAGGCTGACCTGGAATTCACTCTGTAGTCTCAGGGTGGCCTGGAACTCATGGTGATCCTCCTACCTTTGCCTCCTGAGTGCTGGGACTTTTTGAGAGAGAGAGAGAGAGAGAGAGAATGGGCATGCGAGTGGCCTCTCAGCCACTGTGAATGAATTCCAGACGTGTGCGTTCCTTGTGGGCAAGTGCGGCATTGCGTCCTTGTGTCACTTTGGGTCTGGCTAAACTTGGGACCTGGAGATCGAGCAGGCATTCTTAGGCTTGGCAGGCAGGTGCCTTAACTGCTAAGCCATCTCTCCAGCCCTATTTATTTTGAGGTAGGGTCTCACTCTAGCCCAGGCTGACCTGGAATTCACCATGTATCTCAGGGGTGGCCTCAAACTCAGAGTGATCTTCCTACTTCTGCCTCTTGAGTGCTGGGATTAAAGGCATATGCCACTGTGCCTGGCTCAAAAAATATACTTTAAAATATTTTATTTATTTATTTGTGTGAGAGAGAGAGAAAGAGAGAGAATTGGTGCACCAGGGCCTCTAGCTACTGCAAATGAACTCCAGATACATGTGCCACAATGTGCATCTGTCTTATATGGATTCTGGGGAATTGAACCTGGGTCCTTTCACTTGGCAGGCAAGTGCCTTAATGTCTAAACCATCTCTCTAGCCCCCTTTCAATGATTTTTTAAAAAATTGGGGGCTGGAGATATGGCTTTTTTTGGCCAAATTCAGTGGGAGATGAATTCAGTGGTAATTCTGTAACTGGTTCCTGGTTCTGTCATCAAGACTGTAAGCTTCAGGAGGGGAGGACCATCCACGTTCGTAAGGAGCACTTGGCTATGCTCTGGCACATTGACTCATGCCAGGCTGCTTGCAGTGACCTGTGGGTGACGTTAGTGGAAAAGAGACCTGTGACCTCGATCCATCTTAAATGGATTAAAAATATATTTTTATTTATTTGATAGAAAGAGACACACAGAGAGAAAGAGAGAATGGGTGTACCAGGGCCTCTAGCCATTGCAAACAAACTCAAGATGTATGCACCACCACAAGCGTCTGGCTTTATGTGGGCACTTGGGAATTGAACTTGGGTCCTTTGGCCTTTGGTTCAAGCGCCTTAACCGCTAAACCATCCCTCTAGCCCCCTGAGAGCTTTCTGATTTTCCCCTGGCCAGCATCCCCCTATCCCCCACCTTGTGAGTCCCTGCCCAGCTACTCACTGTGATATTGCAGAGGATGAGGAAGAGAGAAATCTCCTTGAGTATCCGCCGCTTCCAGTTGAGGTGGCTGTAGGAGTGGATGTAGGCCCTGGAGGCCCTGCGCAGATCCTGGCCCAGCTCCATCAGGGAGCCCCTGCGGTGTAGCTCAGCCTCCGGCTTCCCCACTGCTTCCTCAGGCACAGGCTCCCAGAGCGGGCGGCGGTGCAGGCCTTCGATGATGAAGAGGTTCTGGGTGATGTGCTGCAGAATAAGCAGCAGTGAGTAGGCCAGGATGAGCTGGTTGAGCAGCTCGTGCGGGCGGGTAGCCACGATGGCTACAATGGAGAAGTAGGCGATACCCATCTGGCCCAGCGCGGCACCCATCAGCAACACCACATCCAGGCTGCGGGTGGGATTCTTGACCGTGTCCAGTTCCCGCTCCTCCAGTCCGTGGATGGCCGTGCCCGCCAGGCATGCCAAGCTCATGGTGGGCAGCGTGGCCACGTAGAAGGCATAATAGAGGGTGAAGTATTGGCGGGCAATCTCAGGGCCGCTTGCCTCGATCTGGAAGAGCACAAAGACACACACGCCGGCCACCAGCGCCAGCAAGCCCAGCAGTGGTCCAAAGATGGCTCCGTGCAGGCGGAAGGGTGGTCTGTTGGGGTGGGCACCCGAGTGGGCTGCCAGGCGGCGGCCTACGTTCTTCCACATGACGAAGAGCACGGCGCAGCAGATGAGGCAGTACTCGGTGCTGAAGGGGAAGAGCATTAGGTAGCCCTTCCGGAAGACCTCGCACACTGTGGCATTGAGGCACAGGCAGGTGTTGGTCCCATTGCCTGGGGGGTGCAGGAAAATGGGATAGCAGAAGAGAGACGTTCTAGACCCTGCTCTGTGGCAGCACCAATCACTGTCATCCCCCTCCTGGAACGTGCTAGAGTCGGAAGGGACCCAGTTAGAGAAGTGGAAGGCAACATCAGAGGCCCAGGCATAGAAATCAGCAATCAGGGTGCCTAGGGAGACAGCTTAGCCTGTGAGAGTGTTTGCTATGCCAAGGCCTGAGGTTGATCTCCAGCACCCATGTAAAAAGCCGGGTGTGGCTGTGCATTACTGTAACCCCAGTGCTGAGGGAGGTGGAGGCAGGAGAATCACTGGAGCTCACTGGTCCACCAGACTAACCTATAAACAGCAGCTCCAGGTTCAGTGAGAGACTCTGTCCCAAGGAAATAAAATGCAACAGTTAGCCGGGTGTGGTGGCGCACGCCTTTAATCCCAGCACTCGGGAGGCAGAGGTAGGAGGATCGCCGTGAGTTTGAGGCCACCCTAAGACTACGGAGTGAATTCCAGGTCAGCCTGGGCTACAGTGAGACCCTACCTTGAAAAACAAACAAACAACAAAAAGCAACAGTACTAGAGGAGGACACGCAACCCACTCCTTTGGCCTTTGCATGTGTGTACATATGGGATACGCACACACACACGTGCACACACCATATACATAAACATGCAATTTAAAAAAAAAATTGGAAATCATACAATTATTATTTTTTATGAAGGAATTCAAGGGCTGGAGAGATGGCTTAGCGGTTAAGGCACTCTTGCCTATGAAGCCTAAGGACCCAGGTTCCATTCCCAGTACTCACATAAGCCAGATGCCCAACGTGGCACGTGTCTGAAGTTCGTTTGCAGTGGCTAGAGACCCCGACACACCCATTCTCCCCCTCTCTATCTGCCTCCTTCTCTCTTTCTCAAATAAATAAATATTAAATTTTAAAAATTTTTAAAAAAGGAATTCAAGCCGGGCATGGTGGTGCACGCCTACCTTGAAAAAACAAACAAACAAACAAACAAACAAACAAAACAAACAAAAAAAAAGGAATTCAAGACTTCAGGTGCCAAGCTTACATAAAGCATTTAAAACATAAAGTCCCTGGTGCCAAATGTCACCTCCACAAATTGCTTGCTGGGCAGGGCACACCCATAATTTGCAATAGGGGATCAGGTTGCCACACCCGAGTGCAGTGACGTGTCTGGCCTCAGCAGCATATTCTAGGGTGACCAGAAGTTACCACCCTGGAACAAACTGCTTTTGTAGCACATGGTGTCACTGGGAACATGCAGGTGCCCCAAATGCCCAGCCTCATAATCCCAGCACTCGGGAGGCAGAGGTAGGTAGGTAGGTAGACCACCCTGAGACTACATAGTGAATTTCAGGTCAGCCTGAGCTAGAGCAAGACACTACCCCAAAAAAGAAAAAAAAATTGTATATATTCGTGTGGGAAAGGCATGCTTTACATGGGTGGCCAGCGGATTGAACCTGGGCCAACAGGCTTTGCAAACAAGTGCCTTTAACTGTTGAGCCATCCACCTGGCTTTATAACATGGATGTGGGGAATCGAACTTAGGTCCTCTCAGGTCCTCATACTTGGGTGGCAAGCATGTATACCTATGGAGTCATCTTCCCGCCTTTACCTTTTATTTTATTTTTTTATTTTATTTTATTTTATTTTATTTTATTTTATTTTATTTTATTTTATTTTATTTTTTATTTTATTTGGAGAGAGAGGGAGAGAGAATGGGCGCACCAGGGCCTCCAGCCACTGCAAACAAACTACAGACACATGCTCCACCTTGTGCATCTGGCTTACGTGAGTACTGGGGAATCAAACCTGGGTCCTTAGGCTTTGCAGGCAAGCACCTTAACCACTAAGCCATCTCTCCAGCCCAGCCCATTACTATTTATTTTAAGAAAGGATTTTTAGCCCTTACTTTTTGCTTTGAGACAGGACATTCTTAAATTGCCTAGTGTGTCTTGAACTCACTCTGTAGCCCAGGTAGGCCTTGAAATTTCAATCCTCTTGTTCAGCCTCCTGAGTTACTGATATTATAGACCTGCACTATCAGGTCTGGTTGATATCTTTTTTTTTTTTTTTTGGTTTTTTGAGATAGGGTCTCACTCTGGTGCAGGCTGACCTGGAATTCACAATGTAGTCTCAGGGTGGCCTCGAATTCATGGCGATCCTCCTACCTCTGCCTCCCGAGTGCTGGGATTAAAGGCGTGCGCCACCACGCCCGGCGACTATCCTATTCTTTAATTCATCTGTATGCTTGGGTTTTAAACAATAATAATAAGAAGAAGATGTCAGGACCTAAATATAGCTCTGTGTAGAGTGCTTGCCTAGCATGAGTGAAGCCCTGGTTCCACCCCCAGCACCAAAAAGGAAAGAAGAAAAAACCCATGATATCACTTGACTAAAATCTCTTTGCACAGTTTTCCTGCAAAATGTAAACAGAGTATAGGGAATGCCTATAGCACACAGGCGTGCCATGATTTATGTGTTAGGTGTGTGAATTTATGAGTGCTGGGCAGGCTTGTCTGCACACAGGTCATGAAGCCACTTGTGGGCAGTGTGTATGTGTGTGTGTGTGTGTGTGTGTGTGTGTGTGTGTGTGTGTGTGTGAGTATGGAGGGGTGGGGGAGTAGACATGGGTGTGGCCAAATCCCACAGATTGCAAAGCTTCCATGTGAGTTAATGGGATGCCACCTCGAAAGGCAGCCTGGATAGGCTGAGGACTGGGCAGACGGGACCGTGTAAGGAGTGTTTTCTTTTCCTGACGTATATGTACATCCTTCACACCGCAGGAGGGAAACATTCCTTTCATCATGGAAGGCTTTTCAGTTTCTTGCAAGTAAGATGCAAATGCCACGGGTGGGGCGCATGCCTGAAGGACTTCCCAGTGACCAGCTCAGCCAGGACTAGTGACTGGCCCGCTGACAGCCACATGGCCATAAGGAGTGGGGTGCCGGGTGCCGGAGCACCTGATGAGGCATGAAGGGGACCATCGACAAAGTGTACTTTTTCTGTTTAACCATTGACTAGTGTTGAGTTTGCTCCCAACTCTCTGTGTCTCCCTGGCTTGAGGGAGGCCAGTGTGTGTGTGTGTGTGGGGGTACTTATGGTGCACACATACACATGTTGCGGGGAAGGTCTGGTCCCCTCTGTACCTGAGAACTTCTCCATGAGGGCGCTGAGCTCAGCCTCAATTTCCCGGTGCATGGAGTCATTGGTCACCGCCAAAACCCACAGCAACAGGTTTGTGGCCAGCGTCAGCATGAGGCCACACCTGGAGGAAGGGTCAGACTCTGTTCACACAGCCTGGCTGGCTCTCCAGTGTCCGATCCTCACAGCTACTGTCACCAGGGATGGGGTGAGTACTCACTCACTCCCAAAGCCAAATGCCGTGTGGCATCAGGATGTTAGGAGTCCTGTGGGTCACCTAGGATGCACCCCAGACTAGCCCACAACTGCAGCGCCCCCCCCACCCCGTTTAGGGAAATGGAGGTGTGTGGGGGAAATACAGAGCCCAGGGAAGTTTCGGAGGGTGGGTGGTCTTACCGAGTTAAGTTGGTCTGTACTTGAACACAGTCCTTACAGTGTTTCCAGAGCACCCAGGTCTGAAAGAGACAGGACTTTGAGCCCAGGGACTGGTGAGGGTGGTAGCCTGTGGTGTGTATACCATAACAATGGACGGAACACCCAAGGGAGAAAGCATGGGTTGATATCCTTGCTTTGTCATTTCCTTGCTGTGTGGTAAAAACATCTCTGAGCTTTAGTTGGCTCAACTCTGGCCAAACATACCTTGGGGGGTGGGGGCTGGAGAGATTGCTCAGTGGTTAAGGCAGTTGCCTGCAAAGCCTAATGACCTAAGTTCGATTCCCCAGTACCCACATAAAGCCAGATGTACAAAGTGGTGCATGCATCTGGAATTCGTTTGCAGTGGCTGGAGGACCTGGTGCACC
The DNA here is from genome assembly GCA_036365145.1 of Orientallactaga sibirica. Taxonomy (NCBI): domain Eukaryota; kingdom Metazoa; phylum Chordata; class Mammalia; order Rodentia; family Dipodidae; genus Orientallactaga; species Orientallactaga sibirica. Next base: position 8,728,319 of record JAEOAD010000013.1, read on the forward strand.
CATTCTTTCTGTCTGTCTCTCTTCTCTCTGTCTCTGTCTGCTTGCAAATAAATTAAAAATATTTTTAGGGGGCTGGAGAGATGGCTTAGCAGTTAAAGCGTTTGCCTGTAAGGCCAAAGAACCCAGGTTCAATTCCCCAGTACCCACGTAAGCCAGATGCATGCATCTGGAGTTGGTTTGCAGTGGCTAGAAGCCCTGGTGCTCCCATTCTCTCTGCATGTCTGTTTCCTCTCTATCTCTCTGCTTGCAAATAAATAAATAAAATTTAAAAATATTTTTAAAGATATCATTTTAGGGAGGTGGGTAGTGCCTACTTAGTGGGGGAAAAGGAGGTGATGTAGATGTGACGCTTGATGCAAAACCTGGTGCATAGCAGAGATCAGCCGGAGCTTGGGTGTCTGGGGGAGGGGGACTGTTTAGACATATGCCAGTGTGTATAGGCTCACGCACTTAGAGGTGGGAGACCCGGGTGTAACAAGATGCAGGTGTACGAAGGCGTATGTAGATGAGGACACACAGAGGAGGGCTGTGGTGCGTGTTCACACCCTGAGCTTGGAGACTTTGCCAATGTGGCTGCTTCTGGCATCGGCTGGGTGGTGTGTGTGTATTGTGTGTCCCCAGAGGAGTAAGGGTGGGAGAGTCCCGTCACCTGGACACCCATGAAGATGATCTCGATGGCGGGGAAGAGGAGCTCCACGTCCGACTTGCAGTGGCTGTGGCTCACGTCGTAGCCCATGCGGAACACGTTCAAGCAGACCGTGCAACTGCCGAAGAGTACCAGGGAGCCTGGCCCGTTGATGCCGGGGCAGGTGAGCATGGGAGCTGCCCTGGAGCTGCTTGTCCCTCCCCCACCCCATCCCTCTCCACCCACTGGCACCCCATCACTCACCCCGCACCCAAATGGGTCCCGCGTGAGGGTCGCGATAGAGCACGGCGTGGGGTCTTCGCGTGGTGCCCACGACGTAGTAGATAAGCCAGAGCAGAGACAGGACTTTCAGCACGGCCAGCAGTATCCACACGTCACCCAGAGTGACAGCCACGTTGTTGAAAATCATACTACAGATGAAGGCCCCGCCCAGGAACACCACGTTCAGGGCCAGGAGCCCCGAGAACAGCTGCCCTGCCTTCTGGGCCTGCCGGTCTCTCCGCAGCAGCAGCGAGAAGTGCCGCACCAGCCAGGACTTCTGCCCAGATGGGCTGGGGAGTCCCGCGTCCTCCTTCCCCGTGTCCACCGGGTCCTTGTGGACAGGGACAGCTTCACCAGGCTGTGTTTCTGGATCGGGAGTGAGTGGAGCCTGGACAGGGGCTGGAGAGGGAGAAAGAGCCCTGGGTTGGTTGCATGCTAGGATTCCGCCTCTGCCCCTAAGTGCCACATGATGGGGACAGACAATGCAACCCCCTCTGGTTGGAGCATTAGAGCTGACCCATCTCTCTATTGGGACCCAAGGAGGTTGACACAGGCCAGAACATAGAGAGTATGTGCTGCATATAATCATGCGGGATTTTGTCCACTGGTGGGAGGCCCACCTACACACCCCAGCCCCTCTTCTTGACTCAGTGTTTTATTCTTTTTTTTTTTTTTTTTTGTTTTTCAAGGTAGGGTCTCACTCTGGTCCAGGCTGACCTGGAATTAACTATGTAGTCTCAGGGTAGCCTCGAACTCTCAGCAATCCTCCTACCTCTGCCTCCCAAGTGCTGGAATTAAAGGCGAGCGCCACCACACCCGGCTTTCAGTGTTTTATTCTAAAGAGGGATACTGAGGCGTGCCCAGGGAGCCAGGGGCATCTGCAGTCTAACTGCCTGGCCACTGGACAGTTTCCAGAGCTGGGAAAGCATACATGCACCCTGCTAATTCCTGTGGGAATTCCACCCTTGGGATGTGGGTGTCTTGTCTGATTCTGATAGTGGCGTATGATTACCGTGTTGTGTTGAGAACCACCCTGAGAATGAGTGCGGTGGGGAAAATGCTGGTGGCTCCTCTGCTGGGCCACTGGTCTCTACTAAGGGTGAGTATACAGCGTCAGCCATGCTGTGAGTGCTGCTGGCTCCTCTGGAGGTCAGGGGCTCCTCCAGGCCAGAGACCAGGTCCTGACTGATGCAAAGGCCTGACAGTCGCCCACGTTTGCCCTTGACTCTGGTAGTTCCTGGGCAACTTTTGGCACCAAATCCATGGATGGACATGGATCTTAACCCAGAGATCCATGGACAGAGACCCATTAACCTGGTCCAGTCCCAGAGACTTTTCAGAATATTTTCCTCCCAGGCTCCCCTCCCCCAAGTTGAGCAAGGCGAGGTTCCCAGGGACACCTTCCTGCTCCTTCTCTGCCAACCCCAGTGGCTCCACCTTGCCTTGTCTCAGCCTGCCCCCACTTCCTGTAGCTACTCTCATGATCTGGAGCCCAGATGGCATTCGGCACCCGGGACAATGTACTTGTGCTTTCCTCATCAGGGTAACTATGGAATGGCGACGCTCCATAGGCAACAAGTTCTCTTTCTCTCTCTCTCTCTTTCTCTCTCTTTGGATCAAACCCCAAAGCCTTGTGCTAGGCATGTGCTATACCACTGAGTCATATCCTCAGCCTCACAACTCCTTGAATGAATAAATGAATTAACTCATGTCAGAAGTTAATGATCTGATACACCCCAACGTGGGAAGAGCAGTGGTCAGCTATTTGTGGATTTCCTTTCAGTTCTTTCCAGATTCTGGAGACAATGACAGGGTTGGAGCTCTTGGTGAATTTCAGAGCACGTGGAGGGTCACTGGAGGACAAGATTCCAAGTTCTCTCTCTTCAGGGTTCGCTCCCTGACAGCTTCCCCCTGCTCACACTCCTCTGGTTCAGCGCCCCACCGGTGGTTAAAGGGAGCTATCAAAGGGGGTAAATGTGGTTCATCACCTTCCAGGGTGCTGGGGTGGGCGTCAAGGAGTTGGGGAAGAGAGCTAGATCCAGTGTGCATGGACCAACAAGAACGCCGCCACCCCCTGGCACACCCCTCGGCGCGACGCCAGTCGACGGGGAGGGCCCAGACACCAAACTGGTTTACGGGTGGCTTTAGAGGCAGGTCTTGAGAGCTGTCCGGTCGGGCGCGGCGGGCGCAGGGAGAGGAGCGCAGGACCAGCTCCGGAGGGGGCGGCTGCTTAAGCGCAGTCAGGGCAGCTTTGGGATTTTTCTTTCTGAGTCACCCAAGGGTCTTCAGGGCCAGGTCAGCCCCCATCCCCATACTCCTTTAACCATCCATCCATCCATCCATCCATCCATCCATCCATCCATCCATGTATGTTTCTGACTTTCTGGCCTTAGTGCCCTCTTTGGACTGGGCGGACCTTGCCTGGGCCGAGCGCGCTCTGCGGACCTCTGTGCGCCCCAGGAAAGGAGGTGGATGTGCGCGCAGAGATTGCATTCAGTGGAGGGGAGGTGTGTGGCACCGAGAAGCCAGCCTCCCGTGGCCAGCTCGCCTTCTCACCCACCTTCTTTAACCAATCCTGCAACCCCTAGTTTCTGAACTTTGCTTTGGAGAGTAAGTAAGCGTCGGGGGGTGGGCTTCTGGGTGCCTCGAGTCCCAAGGAGCCTTACCTGAGTTCTGCGCAGCCATGTCCGCGAGCTGACCACCGACGGGGCGCAGCGCGGATTGTCCGTCCAGGTGAGGTGCCAGCGCCCTGGGGACCGATGCTCCGACGCCCTCCCCCCTCCTCTCTCCCCCCGCAGGACTGCGCAGCCGCCGCTCAGGCTCCACGGCCCATCGATTTTTCTGTTGACTTTGGGAATCTCATTAATCCCTCGTTAATGAGCCCGCCAGGGGCTCGGGCGCAGACGGAGCAGCCAATGGCGAGGCGGCCGGGAGGGCGGGGCCCGGGCGGTGCAGGTGCCCGCGCAGGGTCAGGGTGGAGGCAGCCCGCCTGGGTGGGTGGAGTGGGGTGCAGTGTCCTCAGGTCCACAGGAGAGGGCTTGTGGGGTTCAGGCCATTCCCTCCTGTGGAGGCCAAGCTGGGAATGCAACTCTAGCCATCTGGTCTGGGGGTCGTCCGTTTTCAATACTCTACCCAGCAAACCAGATGGGCAAGCGCCTTTCAGGGCCCTGTCTCTGCCGGAGGTCAAAAATTAACTCGGCGGAAGAGAACCCGTCAGAGCCTCATCCTGACCAAACCAGACGTGGAATGGGAGTCGGGGAAAGAGGCATTCCTCTGGGCCTCAGTTTCCCTAGCGGCCTCTGAAACCCACGGACCTCGTGTTGCATTCACGGTCTAGACCGACTTCCTCTGATGTTCCCTGTGGTCTAAGTGTCCTGTTCCCACGACATGGCATAGCTCCCACCGCCGTCCCAGGGCCAGTCCTGCCTGGCGTCTTGTCTTCTGGCTGTGGGGTTTCCAATCTCTCACTCAATAAAATTAAAAATTAAAAAGCCAGCTGGGCGGGCTGGAGACATGGCTTAGCGATTAAGGCGCTTGCCTACAAAGCCAAAGGACCTCGGTTCGATTCCCCAGGACCTATGTAAGCCAGATGCACAACACAAGGTGGTGCATGCATCTGGAGTTCATTTGCAGTGGCTGGAAACCCTAGCGTGCCCATTCTCTCTGTCTCTTTCACTCTGCCTCTTTGCCTCTCTCAAATAAATAAATAAATAATAATTTTTAAAAAGCCAGCCTGCGGTGGTGGCACACGCCTTTAATCCCAGCACTCGGGAGGCAGAGGTAGGAGGATTGCTGTGAGTTCAAGACCACCCTGAGATTACATAGTGAATTCCAGGTCAGCTTGGACTAGAGTGAGACCCTACCTCGAGAAACCAAAAAAAAAAAAAAAAAAAGTAAAAAGCCAGGCATGATAGCACATTCGGGTAATTTTCAGCACTCAGGAAGTGAAGACAAGAGAATCAAATATTCAAGGGCATCCTTAGCTACATAGTGAGACCCTGATTCAAAAAAGAAAAAAGAAAAAGAAAAAAGAAAAACCCCACTCACAATAAAACAAAACAAAGCAACCCCCTCTCCCCGTTGTGGTGGTGCATGTTTTTAATCCCAGTATTCAGTTGAGGTAGTAGGATTGCTTTGAGTTCCAGGTCAGCCTGGGCTAGAGTGAGACCCTACCTTGAAAAGAATATATAATATATATAATAGATAATAGATAGATTAAAAAATAAAATAAAACACCACCAATTTCCTCCCTCCAGCAAACCAAAACAAAACCAGTCTCAGACCCCTAGCTTTCAGTGTTCCTCTCTCCTTCCTTCCTCCATCTGTGCATCTGTGGCAAAGCGGAAGTCCTAAGGCTTTGGAGAAGCTCTGGGACCCTGGGAGGGGGGTGGGCAGGTAAAGGGAGACCTCCAGGAATGAGGACATGAATCCCCCAACTTCTCCTAAACCCGAAACAATCCTGTTATGGTCTTGGGTTCCTGACATTCCTGGAATCTGGTTCAGGGGTTCAGATAAACTCCCAGTGTTTATAGAACAGCTACAGCTGATGACAGTTCATTGAGTATTTCACAACAGCAAATCGAGAGGACTTTGAATGCTCTCAACATATGCCAGTCATTCTGATCTGATCATGACATAGTGCATGCATGCACTGAAATGCCACACTTACCCACAAATGTGTACAATGATGGTGTCAATTAAAAATATATTAACACAGATCTCTGCTGCATAAGGAAAAGTTTTTGAAGAATAGTTTATTGAGTACACTGCAAGAGGGCAGTGGGCTGGGCAGTAATCAGGGGGCCACCTGCAGTTTTGAAAAAAAAAAAAGTTTGAAAATGATTCCTGTTGATAGGAAGGCTCTCACTGGCTGTCACCTCGGAGCAGGTAGCTCTACCTCTCCGGGTCTCAGTTTCTCTTCTTTGTAAAACATGGGTAATGCATTAGGTTAGCCCATCCTAAATTTACTTGTGTCAACAGACACAAAGGATATATGATTACCTGTGTGTGTCACCTGGAGATAAGGAAAAGAGGAAGGTGGTAGCTTGGGAACTCCATTCAGCCCTTCCCAGTCCCGCAGTTACCTGCCGTTTAGATAATCTGCAGTTCATACTCAGTTCATGTTGAAACGTTTGAGGTGAGACCTGAAAACTTTGGGCTTTCCAGCTTGGGCAGCCGAGTTGCTCTCCTGTGATCGTTCAGAAGAGGCAGCTGAAGAAGCAGGGAACAAGGGGTGAACTGTGGATTTATTGGTTCTCAGCTCCAGGCAGTTCTCTGGCCAGGCTACTGGGATGAAGGATGGGGCCAAAGCCATTACTTCCAGATCCTGCCTGATCTAGGATGGCTGCAGAGTGAAGTCTCCTTCCTCCAGTTCCCCAGGTCCCAGGCTCATGAAGGGGTGGAGAGACACATCTTGATTTTCATTTTAAAAACTCATCCTGGCCGGTCGTGATGGTTCACACCTTTAATCTAGCACTGGGGCAAGTGGGAGGCAGAGGTAGGAGGATCGCTGTGAGTTCAAGACCACCCTGAGACTACATAGTGAATTCTAAGTCAGCCTGGGATAGAGCAAGTCCCAACCTCGAAAAAACAAACAAACAAAAAATCCTGGAAAAATAAACTTTTTTCTTCCTCCTACCTCTGCCTCCCACCCGAGTACTGGGATTAAAGGCATGCGCCACCATGCCCGGTTTGAAAAATAAACTTTTGTAAAAATTCGAATCCGAGGCTGGTGGGTGGTGGATGAGAAGATTCCATGGTGACTGCCAGCCCAGGGGTGCTGAGGTCCCTCTCCTGTATCTCAGGACAGCACGTAGACCTCCAGCAGGCTGGAGACCGCATGCATGCGGTAGAAGATGCCAAAAGGCAGGCAGATGTTGACAATGGCAGCCCAGAGGGAGTAGCCGTAGAAATCCACCTCCACCGTGTTGCTGAAGTGAGGGCGGGCCCCGAAGGCAGGCATGATCCACAGCTGTGTGGAGACAGGGCTGAGTCAGGAGCTGGCCCAGAACAGATCAGCTCATCATTCTGGGGGCTTTGCTGCATGTGGCAAGATGAGGTCCCAGCCTTCTAGTTTTGTGGCATCTCGGACAAGGCCTGATACTGTCTAAGGAGCCCAACTAAACTGGCCTACTCCTAAGCTAAGGGTCCACCTATAGTGACCCCATCCTATCCTGTTAGCCAGGCTCACCTGTAGGATGGACATTTCAATAGATGATGTTAGAAATTGGTATAAACAAGCTGGGCGACAAAGCAACCCCCCTCCCCGTTGTGGTGGTGCATGTTTTTAATCCCAGTATTCAGTTGAGGTAGTAGGATTGCTTTGAGTTCCAGGTCAGCCTGGGCTAGAGTGAGACCCTACCTTGAAAAGAATATATAATATATATAATAGATAATAGATAGATTAAAAAATAAAATAAAACACCACCAATTTCCTCCCTCCAGCAAACCAAAACAAAACCAGTCTCAGACCCCTAGCTTTCAGTGTTCCCCTCTCCTTCCTTCCTCCATCTGTGCACCTGTGGCAAAGCGGAAGTCCTAAGGCTTTGGAGAAGCTCTGGGACCCTGGGAGGGGGGTGGGCAGGTAAAGGGAGACCTCCAGGAATGAGGACATGAATCCCCCAACTTCTCCTAAACCCGAAACAATCCTGTTATGGTCTTGGGTTCCTGACATTCCTGGAATCTGGTTCAGGGGTTCAGATAAACTCCCAGTGTTTATAGAACAGCTACAGCTGATGACAGTTCATTGAGTATTTCACAACAGCAAATCGAGAGGACTTTGAATGCTCTCAACATATGCCAGTCATTCTGATCTGATCATGACATAGTGCATGCATGCACTGAAATGCCACACTTACCCACAAATGTGTACAATGATGGTGTCAATTAAAAATATATTAACACAGATCTCTGCTGCATAAGGAAAAGTTTTTGAAGAATAGTTTATTGAGTACACTGCAAGAGGGCAGTGGGCTGGGCAGTAATCAGGGGGCCACCTGCAGTTTTGAAAAAAAAAAGTTTGAAAATGATTCCTGTTGATAGGAAGGCTCTCACTGGCTGTCACCTCGGAGCAGGTAGCTCTACCTCTCCGGGTCTCAGTTTCTCTTCTTTGTAAAACATGGGTAATGCATTAGGTTAGCCCATCCTAAATTTACTTGTGTCAACAGACACAAAGGATATATGATTACCTGTGTGTGTCACCTGGAGATAAGGAAAAGAGGAAGGTGGTAGCTTGGGAACTCCATTCAGCCCTTCCCAGTCCCGCAGTTACCTGCCGTTTAGATAATCTGCAGTTCATACTCAGTTCATGTTGAAACGTTTGAGGTGAGACCTGAAAACTTTGGGCTTTCCAGCTTGGGCAGCCGAGTTGCTCTCCTGTGATCGTTCAGAAGAGGCAGCTGAAGAAGCAGGGAACAAGGGGGTGAACTGTGGATTTATTGGTTCTCAGCTCCAGGCAGTTCTCTGGCCAGGCTACTGGGATGAAGGATGGGGCCAAAGCCATTACTTCCAGATCCTGCCTGATCTAGGATGGCTGCAGAGTGAAGTCTCCTTCCTCCAGTTCCCCAGGTCCCAGGCTCATGAAGGGGTGGAGAGACACATCTTGATTTTCATTTTAAAAACTCATCCTGGCCGGTCGTGATGGTTCACACCTTTAATCTAGCACTGGGGCAAGTGGGAGGCAGAGGTAGGAGGATCGCTGTGAGTTCAAGGCCACCCTGAGACTACATAGTGAATTCCAAGTCAGCCTGGGATAGAGCAAGTCCCAACCTCGAAAAAAACAAACAAACAAAAAATCCTGGAAAAATAAACTTTTTTCTTCCTCCTACCTCTGCCTCCCACCCGAGTACTGGGATTAAAGGCATGCGCCACCATGCCCGGTTTGAAAAATAAACTTTTGTAAAAATTCAAATCCGAGGCTGGTGGGTGGTGGATGAGAAGATTCCATGGTGACTGCCAGCCCAGGGGCGCTGAGGTCCCTCTCCTGTATCTCAGGACAGCACGTAGACCTCCAGCAGGCTGGAGACCGCATGCATGCGGTAGAAGATGCCAAAAGGCAGGCAGATGTTGACAATGGCAGCCCAGAGGGAGTAGCCGTAGAAATCCACCTCCACCGTGTTGCTGAAGTGAGGGCGGGCCCCGAAGGCAGGCATGATCCACAGCTGTGTGGAGACAGGGCTGAGTCAGGAGCTGGCCCAGAACAGATCAGCTCATCATTCTCAGGGCTTTGCTGCATGTGGCAAGATGAGGTCCCAGCCTTCTAGTTTTGTGGCATCTCGGACAAGGCCTGATACTGTCTAAGGAGCCCAACTAAACTGGCCTACTCCTAAGCTAAGGGTCCACCTATAGTGACCCCATCCTATCCTGTTAGCCAGGCTCACCTGTAGGATGGACATTTCAATAGATGATGTTAGAAATTGGTATAAACAAGCTGGGCGTGGTGGCTCACGCCTTTAATCTCAGCATTCTGGAGGCAGAGGTAGGAGGATCACTGTGAGTTCAAGGCTACATAGTGAATAGTGAGACCCTACCTCAAAAAAAAAAAAAAAAAAAAAAAAAAGAAAAGAAATTGGACAGCTGGGAAGGCATGTGCTGTGGTGGTGGTGGTAAAATTGGTCAGGCCCAGGGCAGAGGGGATTCAGGGCCCAACCAGAAAATTCTCCTACCCCAGCCTTCCGTGAGCTCTGCTCTCTGCTACGTTTTCTTGGTCTTGGGGTGGGGAAGGGACATCCTCTTCACCTCTGGCTAGGAGCTCAGATGGTCCCAGTGTGGACTTCAAGGTTAGTTTGACCCCCCTCCCCCCATCCAGAGTAACTCTACTCTTGGGGATATCATAGCCTCCTCTGACTCCATTTTTGTCCCATAAAATGAATGGATGGAGCTGCAGCTGACAGAAATGATCAGACTCAGATTTGGACCAGGAACAGCCTCTTGGAAGGTAGCTCTCAGCCTATAAGCCAGGCCTAGTGGGAGGTGGGGCCTGGGCAGGGGGTAGGAGGTTTGGAGGACAGGAGTGGGCAAGACACCAAAATGGGTCTCAGACATAATGATTTTTGTGTGTCTAGTGTGTGTATAGTATATGCACATGTGTGTGTAGACATGTGCACCCCAGGGGTACATGTGCAGAAGCCAGAGAATGCTGGGAGTCTTCCAGTATCATTCATCTACCTTTCCTTGAGATGGAGTCTCTCGCTGAAGCTGGAGTTGCTGCTTTTGATCGCACTGGCTGACTGGTGAGCCCCCGTGATTCTCCAGTCTCCACTTCCCACAGGACCCATGCCAGCTGTGTATGTGGGTGCTGCAGAATCAAACTCTGAGCAAATCAGGCCCTCATGCTGTGTGGCAAACACTCATAGCCACTGAGCATTGCTCTAGCCCCACAATGAGATTTTGAGCCTTATTGCTTCTCCTGGTAAGAGCAGAGTTTGGTCTCTCTCTCTATCTCTCTGACTCTCTCTCTCTCTCTCTCTCTCTCTATATATATATATATATATATATATATATATATATATATATATATATATTTTTTTTTGGTTTTTCAAGGCAGGGTTTCGCTCTAGCCCAGGCTGACCTGGAATTCACTTTATAGTCTCAGGATGGCCTTATGGCCTTGAACTCACAGCAATCCTTCTACCCCTGCCTGCCTCCTCCTGAGTGCTGGGATTAAAGGCATTTGCCACCACACCTGGCATAACTTTTTCTTTAAGGTAAAATTAAGTGTTGGCAATCTCTGGCATGGGGTTATACCATTAACTATGAGGGGACCATGACTGTGTGGGAAGTGACCTGTAGGATGGGCAGTGTGGACAGGGAGACTACTGAGAACTCACCTCGGGCTCTTGCTGTACTTCATGTGTTGTTTTATGTTGGAATATATTCACACATATGTGGTATGTGTTATCCTTTTCAGTGCTGGGTATAAAACCTAGGTTTCACTATGTAGTCTCAGGCCGGCCTTGGACTCACAGCGATCCTCCAACCTCTGCCTCCCAAGAGCTGGGATTAAAGGCGTGCGCCACCACACCTGGAAAAACCTATGGGTTTTATTTATTTATTTATTTATTTATTTTTTGTTGTTGTTGTTTTGTTTTTTCGGGTTTTCAAGGTAAGGTCTCACTCTAGCCCAGGCTGTCCTGGAATTCACTATGTAGTCTCAGGGTAGCCTTGAACTCACAGCAATCCTCCAGCCTCTGCCTCCCAAGTGCTGGAATTAAAGGCGTGCGCCACCAAGCCTGGCAAAACCGAGGGTTTTGAGACTATCATGGAAGTACCCTACAACTAAGCTACATCCCAAGCCCCAGGATCTGCCCATATTAAAGCTTTTCTACACTAGGAAATTTCTTCTATTAGAGGGTACAGTCAAAATATCTTTTAAAATACTGAGTCAAATATCATTAGAAGTGTATTTTTTTTTTTCTATTTGGGATGAACAATCATTCCTTGGTATCCATGAGGGGTTATTTCTCAAATCTCACTTGGAACCCATACTTTTAGGGGTACCAGCACCCAAAGATGTTCATGTCCCTCATGTAAAATCGTATACTGTTTGCATATAACTTGTGCATATCCTCCTGTATACGTTACATCACCTCTAGGTTACTGCACTGACAGTATGTAAATGTTATGTTAAGTCAGTACCTTGTATTGTTGTGAAAAGGGAAAACCCTATGTGTTTAGTATGGATGGAATTCTTTTCTTAGTATTTTCCATCTGAGGCTTGGGTGAATCCTGGGCCATGGAACCCACAGATCCAGAGGCTGATTTTCTCCTTTTCTTTCTCTCTTTTTTCTTTCTTTCTTTCTTTCTTTCTTTCTTTATTTCTTTCTCTCTCTCTCTCTTTCTCTCTTTCTTTCTTTCTTTCTTTCTTTCTTTCTTTCTTTCTTTCTTTCTTTCTTTCTTTCTTTCTCTCTTGTTTGTTTTTCGAGGTAGGGTCTCACTCTAGCCCAGGCTGACCTGGAATTCACTATGCAGTCTCAGGGTGGCCTTGAACTCACAGTGATCCTCCTACCTCAGCCTCCCGAGTGTTGGGATTAAAGGTGTGCGCCACCACACCCAGCCTCATGATTATATCCATTTCTATATAAGAGATTCTTGCACTGGACAGCATGTCTGCACTGGGCCATTTCTAGACTAGGTGTAGCTGTGTTGGGGATGTTTCTCTATTGGAGTACACCCTCGTTATGAGGGGTTCTGCCCCAGGGTGTGTCCATCTTGGGAACCGACTTACACTGAAGGCAGTCTGTCACTCTTAGTAGCAAGGTTTGCTAAGTCACTGGAGAGGAGATGGCTGTTATGTGCATTCCTCTTCCCTGCCATGCACCTTGCCAACAGACTGCTCACACTTATGCTGATCTCGGCTGCTTCCTGCCGCTGCTCCAGTTATCCCAAGAACTAGGCAGGTCACAAGATCCCAGGAGCAATCACACCTCCCACCTGACCATGAGGTTCCCCCACCTTCCACATCAGCTCTCAGCTCCCTCTCACCTCTGCCCAACCCCCTTGTCAACCTTCCCCTGGTACCCCTTCCATCTGTGACATGCCAGAGGGCTGGGATTTCATTCTCTCTGTGTGGCTTGAGATACTGTTTGCCCAAGGGTGGCAGCTGGCCCTCTCCAGACCTACTTCGGCACTAAGATTCAATGACTAATTGAACACCCCCATCAGCATTCTTTCTTTGCTTCCCTTTACCCCCACACCCACCCTCCCCCAGCTACTCACGATGACATTGCACAGCAGGAGGAACAGAGAAATATCTTTTAGGCACCGACGTCTCCATTGGCACCTGGGGACCGAGATGACGGCCACTGCTTCCTGAGGACTTTCTGGGTTGGGGCTGCCCATCCTAGGAGTGGATGGGCAGGCAGGCAAAGTGTGGAGAGCATCCAGATTGGCAAAGGTGAGACCTTGGCAGGGCTCCTTGGAGGGCGTTTTGTGAGGTGCAGCCCCGGGTGGGCCCCGGTGAAGGCTTTCAATAATGAACACGTTCTGGAAGGTGTGCTGGGCAATCATAAGCAGGGAATGAGCCAGGTTGAGTGCCCCCAGCAGATCCCTGGGTGTGCCCACCACTACAGCCACGATGGAGTAGTAGGAGATGGCGTACTGACCCAGGGCAGCCCCCATTAGCAGGGCCACATCCAAAGTGCGCGTGGGGTTCTTATGTTGGTCCATGGCTCGGCGGTCAAAACGGTAGATGATTGAGCCACTCAAGCTGACCAAAGTCATGAGCCCAAGACAGATGATGTTGAAGCTGTAGTAGGTGACCAGAGCCTGTTGGGTGCGGCCTCCCTCCCCGCTCACCTGGACTTCGTAGATGATGAAGACGGCTAGACCCACCACAAAGAGCATCAGACCCAGGACTGGGCCAGCAAAAAAAGTCTCTCTGAAGACACTGACCCGGGATGGTGTGTGGCCATGGCCATGGGCGGAGACAAGCAGCCTTCCCACGTTCTTCCACATGACGTAGAGCATGGTGGAGGCGAAGAGGCTGTACTCAATGTTGAAGGGATACAAGTAGAAGTAGCCCTGCTGGAAGATCTGGCAGAGAGCCGTGTTGCAGGAACATGCGTCGCCTCCGACAGTACTGCCCGCACGTTCCGCTATGGAGAGAGGGACACAGGGCCGTGCTGTCTTCCCAGACTAGCCCGGAAGTGAGGGCAAGTTTCTCTCTGCCAGTCACCACTGCAGCCCAGAGGTTCTGATAGAGCCTGGCTTGGCCATCCATTGCACAATTATTTATTAGGCACCTATGTCCCAGACACTAAGAGATGTATCAGTGTTCTAAAAACAAACAAGGGCTGGAGAGATGGCTTGGTGGTTAAGGCACTTGCCTGAAAGCCAAAGGGACCCAGGTTCAATTCCTTAGTACTCATGTTAAAGCCCGATGGACAAGGTGGCACATGCGTCTATAGTTCACAGGCAGTGGCTAAAGGCCCTGGTGCGCCTATTCTCTCTGTCTATCTCTCTCTCAAATAAATCTATCTATCTATCTATCTATCTATCTATCTATCTATATATATATATATATATATTTTTTTTTTTTTTTGGTTTTTCCAAGGTAGGGTTTCACTCTCGTCCAGGCTGACCTGGAATTCACTCTGTAGTCTCAGGATAGCCTTGAACTCATGCCTCCCAAGTGCTGGGATTAAAGGCGTGAGCCACCACACCCAGAAATAATTTGAAAGAAGAAGGAGGAGGAGGAGGAGGAGGATGAGAAGAAGGGCTGGAGAGATGGCTTAGCAGTGAAGGCACCTGCCTGCGAAGCCTAAGAATGCCTGTTCAATTCTCCAGGTCCCACGTTTAGCCAGATGCAAAAGTGGCACAAGTGTGCAACGTTGCACATGCCCACAAGGGGGTGCATGCATCTGGAGTTTGTTCACAGTAGCTGAGAGGCCACTGGCATGCCCATTCTCTCTCTCTCCTTCTCTGTCTGTCTCTCTCAAAAGAAGAAGAAGAAGAAGAAATAAAACAAAACTAGGGGCTGGGGAGCTTGCTCAGTGGTTAAAAGCTCTTGCTTGCAAAGCCTGTCCACCTGGGGTTCAATTCCCCAGCCACCTATGTAAAGCCAGATAAACATTGTTTGCAGCAGCAAAAGATCCTAGTGCACACAAGCAGAGACAGACAGACAGACAGACAGACACACACACACATATGCAAAAAAATTTTTTTAAGCTGAGCATGGTGATGCCCACCTTTAATCCCAACATTGAGGAGGATCACTGTGAGTTCAAGGCCAGCCTCAGACTACATAGTGAATTCCAGGTCAGCCTTGGCTAGAGTGAGACCCTACCTCAAAAAAAATCTGAACTGCAAATCTTCCCACCCCCATTCCTTCAGTCCCTCTGTACCCATGATGACTCCTGGTTCCCTGAGACAGGCAGGCTCTGGTCCTCTTAGAAGGTGGCCCTCTTGGGATCCCCTAAGCTCAGGCTTCTTCATCGCTCTCCTAGCATCGGATAGCCCAGAGCTCCAGTGGCTGTGCCCAGGTCTCTTTGTGACCTCCCATCACTCTGGTTTGCACCACTGCAAGAGGGAACTTGACTCGACTTTAGAAGGTGTTTTTTAGGATACTTTGGGTCTTAGGAAATGACTCTTTTAGCCCCTAAACTCTCTTAGCTGTATCTATAGGTAAGGAAGTGAGGTGGGGCAACTTGTAATGGGAGGGCCCATAAAACCTGCATGAGGGGTTGGAGAGATGGCTCAGTGGTTGAAGCATCTTGCTTGCAAAGCCTGACAGCCTGGGTTCAATTCCCCAGGACCCACATAAAGCCAGTTACACAGAATGGTGAATGCATTTGGAATTAGTTTGCAATGACAAGCCCTTGATGCACCCATTCTCTCTGCTTGAAAATAAATAATAAACAAAAAATTAAAAAAAGAAAGACAATTGCATGACCACGGCAGGTCCTCTTTCCCTCCCCACAGACCCACCTGTTCTGGTGACCACCTCCCTGGGACTGTGTTCACTACCATTAGACATTACACAAGATGGTCCTGCTGGCCTGGGCTCTCCCTGCATGCTGGGGCCATGCTTTCTCCTCCCAAGTCCTTTATTGAGGCAGTGGAGGACTGTGTGTGCATAGTTGACTGTGTGCATAGGTGTCTGTGTGTGCTTGTGTGACTGTGTGCATGTGGGGGTCTGTGTGTGCAGGTATTTTTTGTGTGTGTGTGTGTGTGTGTGTGTACGTGGGTGTTTGTGTGCACAGGTGTTTGTGTCTGTGCAAATGTCTGTGTGTGCAGGTGTCTGTGTGTGCACAGGTATCTTAGTTGTTTAGTCTGGTCCTGGCTAGCGGGCTCCTGGAGAACTCCAGAGTAGACTCTGTGCTTCCACAGTGTATCTCACTGGTTTAAAAGCAAAGATGGGGGCTGGAGAGATGGCTTAGCAGTTAAGGCACCTGCCTCCTAAGCCTAAGAACGCTGGTTCCAGTCTCCAGCAGTTCCAATCTCCAGGTTCCATGTTTAGCCAGATGCAAAGTGACACAAGGGTGCACTTAACCACAAGGGGACGCACGCATCTGGATTTCGTTCTCAGCAGCTGAGAGACTGCTGGCACATCCATCTCTATCTGTCTTCCTCTCCCTCTCTCTCTGTCTCTCAAAAAAAAGCAAAGATAGCCAGGCATGGTGGCGCACGCCTTTAATCCCAGCACTTGGGAGGCAGAGGGAGGAGGATCGCCAAGTTCGAGGCCACCCTGAGACTACATAGTTAATAAAGTGAGACCCTACCTCAAAAAACAAAACAAAAAAAAAAAAAGATTTTATTTAGGCTGGGCGTGGTGGCGCACACCTTTAGTCCCAGCACTTGGGAGGCAGAGGTGGGAGGATTGCCGAGAGTTCAAGGCCAGCCTGAGACTACATAGTGAATTCCAGGTCAGCCTGGACTAGAGTGAAACCCTACCTCGAAAAAAAAAAAAAAAAAAAAAAAAAAAAAAAAAAAAAGCAAAGATGGAATTGAACAGTAGCGCTTCAATTCCAGGCTCTGTGATGTGACTTTGGACAAACTACTGACCCCCTCTGTGTGCAGTTTCTGCACCTGTAACATGGGACTATTAATGCTACTTGTGTCCAAAGGAGTTGGGAATGGTTAAACAGAGTGTTGAAGGCACTTAGCGTATAGCCATATAGCATGAGGTGGTGATTGTTTCTCGCTTGTTCCTTCTTCCCAGCCTCTTAAGGCAGAACTTCTCTGCCTCCTTTCCCTCTCCCCTCCCTTCCCAGCTTTATCCCTCTTTCCATCTCTTTCAGGACCTTGGGTCCATTCTTGGTGGGAGGGAGACTCGGACAGTGGGGTCAAGGCTGCACCTTTGAGGATGAGGCAATACTCCAGTGCTACTGTTTCTTGTCGCCTGTACTCATACTTCTGAGGCAGAGCCTGGAGTGGGAGGAGGCCCCTGGCTTCCACCTTTGCCTCCATGCCCTCGCGGAGGCACAGTTGACTGACTATCAATGTGCACAGTATCCACCCCAAACCTGGCAATCACAGACTCAGGACTACGAGGGAACTCACGGTCAGGGGCGAGGCGGCTGTGGCTGGTGTTGCTGTGTGAGCTGCTGTACGAGTGAGCCTGGTGCACAGACTCATCTACCACGGCTGCCATCCAGATGGCCAGGTTGGTGGTGAGGGTGAACATGAGCCCACACCTGTTTGGGGGTGATGATGGGGGAGGAAAAAAAAAGGCTCATGAGGCTTTGGCACCTTGTGGGTCCCTGGCAAGGCAGGAGGAGGGCTGGGGCATTGTCAGATGAGAAGGCAGCCAGGCCCCTGTGAAGTGAGGAGATGACCTTGAAAGGTATCCACAGCCTGAGTGAGAGAACACCCAGGAGAGGGCCAGCTACTGTCCAGAGGCTCAGCTCCCACTAAGGTGAAGAGCACAGAACAGAGAATGGGCATCAAGAAGACAAAGGGGTCTGGGTGGCTGAAGTCCCACCCAGGAAGTAGAGGGAGGACGGTCAGAGCGGCAACCCTCCTCGCTCATCTAGGTGGCCTCTCAGACATGGACATTGGACTGTGGCTCTCACCTGGTCAGGTCCAGGTGGGTGTGGATACAGTCTTTAGCGGAGACCCAGAGGAAGTAAGTCTGCATGGAGAGAGGGAATGGGCTGAGTACTAAACAAGGGCTAAACTCTAGAGCCACGCGCCTGCCCACCCCCAAGCCCAGGACGGCATTCTCCCTGCCCCAGGAGCCCGCATACTTCTGGATTTGGGATTATTTTAGCCTAAAGGTGCAGTTTCTATAAAAGTAGTCATTCTCTGTTCCTTAAAGGTTGGCAAAGTGTAACCTACAAAGCACTCACATCTTGGGGAGTTGGGCCAGGGCAAATGATAGGGTGCAAGTAGATTTTTTGGCTACCAAGTTATTTGTTTCTGAGAACAAGGTCAGCCTCAGAATGTGTGGGCTCACACTGGGCGTGGTGGTGCACGCCTTTGATCCCAGCACTGGGAGGCAGAGGTAGGAGGATCGCCACGAGTTCAAGGCCATCCTGAGACTACATAGTGAATTCCAGGTCAGCCTGGGCTAGAGTGAGACCCTACCTCAAAAAAAAAAAAAAAAAAAAGTAAATAGCCGGGTGTGGTGGCACATGCATTTAATCCCAGCACTTGGGAGGCTGAGGTAGGAGGATCTCTGTGAGTTCAAGGCCAGCCTGGGACTACAAGAGTGAATTCCAGGTCAGCTTGGGTTAGAGGGAGACCCTACCTAAAAAAAAAAAAAAAAGTAAAAAAAGAAAAGACATTGAACTTGTCTGCAGTATTCTAGTTAAAGGCACCCCAACTCCTGAACAAATACCAGACATGGAACTGTGTCTGAGGACACAGCTGCCGTGGCCACAGCATGACCCTGGGCAGAGACTGATGCCCTCTATGGGCACCCAGGGAGGGCACCCAAGGTTCTAGCAGCTAAGGCTGGGGCCACCACAACTCACACCTCCTAGGTGTTAACTATTGACACTGCTTCAGTTGAAATAAAACTGCAGCGTCCCTTAGTAAGAGCTCACATTTAAATATTACTTAATGACTCAGTGCTTCCTCGTTTGTGGGTTCATATGATCCTCACCGCATTCCGAACCCATTTACTTGATTGCTTAGGGTGGACGTGGGTGTGGAGCTCAGGTCTCCTGACCCCCTGCTAAGTATTGGCCTTTTTCCCACCCAGGAACTCATCCCCCCTACCTGGACACTGACAAACACAGCCTGGATGATGGGGTGCAGGATCTTGATGGCAGATTGGCATTCAAAGAAACTGGAGTAGTAGCCAGTCTTGAAGACATCCAGGACCAGGGTGCAGATCCCGAACAGCACCAGCCCACCTGGGGATGGGGGGGGCACCAAGATGGTGGTCAGAGAGGTGGGGGAGGCTTGTAGGGTGGAGGATGGGCGGCTAGATGGGTGAGTGTAGGGAATGGTTGGATGACTGGGGTAGGTGAATGGATGAGGGGGTGGGGAGGGTGGGAGGCTAGATGAATAAGTGAATGGGAAATAGATGCATTGAAAGAGGTGTGGAAGCCAGGCATGGTGGTGCATGCCTTTGATCCCAGCACTCAGGAGGCAGAGGTAGGAGGATTGCCATGAGTTTGAGGCCACCCTGAGACTACATAGCTAATTCCAGGTCAGCCTGGACCAGAGTGAGACCCTACCTTGAAAAACCAAAAAAAAAAAAAAAAAAAAAAAAGAAAGAAAGAAAGAAAGAAAAAGAAAAAAAAAAGAAAATGAAAGAGGTGTGGGTGGATGGAAGGATGAGTGGATGAATGAACAGGCGGGCTGGATGGAAGATGCTTAGGTGAATGGGCAAACTGAAGGGCTGGAAGATGGCTGGAAGGGAATGGATGGAAGCTTGTCTGAGTGGGCGGATAGGCGGACCTCCTATCCTTAGAGGCCGCATAGACAAGGGGAAGGGCCCTGGGCCAGCTCTGTAGTTGCTACTGTCTTTTGTTTTCTGCTTTCCCTCAAAGGCTGTCTGTTATCACCTCTCTCCAAACTTCGGACAAGGCCAAGAAGCCTCCTTCATCCTTCTATTCATCTTCTAAGACCCCCCTTCCCCTCCCCTCTCCCACAGCACCCTCTGTCCATGGGCTCCCGGTCTCTTCACTCTTAGGAAGGAACTTCTCACCTGTCTACCCAAACCTGCACTCTGCAGGTCCTCCAAGGGCCTGGCCTACAGCTTCCCCACCCCCACATCGTGCCCACCCCATCCCTATCACATCATCCCTCCCCCCTCCCCAGGCACCTCGCAGCCAGATGGGGCCAGCGTGAGCATCCCGGTAGGGCACGGCATCCCGGCAGCGCGAGGTGCGGAGGAGGTAGAAGGTGATCCATAACGCCGCCAGCAGCATCATGGCCGTGAGCAGCGCGAACACGTCGGTGTCGTACACTGCCACCTTGTTGAAGGCGCCCCCGGTGATGAGCGTGCAGGCCAGGAGTAGTACGTTTACCGCCAACAGCACCGACAGCAACCGGCCGCCTTTCTTCCACACCTCGCGGGGTCCCGCCCGGGGTGCAGGCAGGTTCTCCTTAGGGCCCGGGACCAGCACCTCGGACATGGTAGGGGAGACTGCTACTCACTGCAGGGAGGGAGAACCAAACACTCGGTCAACCCAGCGCACTCTTTCTCCCATGTAATCCCTAGATTTGGGGACCCTGGAAGTTGGGGGCTGAAGATGCTGGAAGAATCGCTGGGGAAGGGGAAGAGAGAGAGAGAAAGCACTAGATAGACACCCCGTCGAGGGTCCCACTCCTCAAATCCGATGGACCCCTGGCAGGGGGCCATGCACCTGACTGCAACGGGAGCCTACGTGGAGTTGGGGGTCAGAGGGATGCAAGCGTCTCCTCTCTCCGATGCCAGGCTGGATGGGTGCTTTATACCCGAGAGGGCAAGGTGATTTACAGCCGCAAGAGCTCGGCTCCATAAACCTCTCAGTCCTTCTCACATGATCCATCTTTTCTCCCAGCTGAATTTAGGGAAGGGCGGGAGGAAGCCAGATAAGGTGAGATTTAGAGAGTTACCTGTTAAGATCTACTCCCCACCCCCAAACACACACACACACACACACACACACACACACACACACACACACGTCACCCTGGCCGGATCAGGCTCAAGTGCAGCCCTGCATTGCGGCACCCCCCAGGGTCCCATTTCCCTGGTGCCCACCTCGACCTGGTGCAGGGCGCCCACATCTGCCCTGAGCCCCCCTGAGCTGATGGCCAAGTGAGGTTTAAAGTGCCCAAGGACTCCCAGCCCCAGAGCAATCTATACCTTTGATCTCTATCTCTCTCTCTCTCTCTCTCTCTCTCTTTCTTTCTTTCTTTCTCTCTCTCCCCAGAAGATTGGGACACGTTCCTCCCTTCCCCTCCTGCCCTGCCAGTGATCCAAGCGCCTTCTTCCTCCAGCCCCTCCCTCTGCCTCCCTCCGCTAGGCCGGGGATGCTGCAAAGTCTGACCTTTTCAAGTTCCCACGCGGTGCGAGCCAAGGGGCTTGCTGTCCTCTACTACCCCCTGCTGGACAGTGGTTGGCAGACCCCACGCCAGGGGATGGATGCCCCGACTGCCACACGTCTTGTTCGTGAATTGTCTTGCCCTAGGTCCTCGTGTCCCACTAGGTCCACTGTCCCCTGGGTCAGGGCTGCCTCTCCATCCCATCATCAGAGGACCCCTCCCCAGCCCTTGGCCCATTTCTTTTTTGTTTTGTTTTGTATTGTTTTTCAAGGTAGGGTCTCACTCTAGCCCAGGCTGACCTGGCACTCACTCTGTAGTTCCAGGGTGGCCTCGAACTCACGGTGGCAATCCTCCTACCTGTGAGCGCTGGGTTTAAAGGCGTGCGCACCACCCCGCCTGGCCTGGCCCATTTCTTTGAAGAATACGGAAATCATGAGGCAAAATGCCAGGACTTTTACTGAGGACATACTCCCAAATTGTACAAAGAATGAATGGGCCGCCAAAGGGGCAGAGCGCTGGGATGGGCACTTATAGCGAAAGAAAGCGGGGCCTCACTTGTGTCACTCTGATGCACTGAGAAACGGGGCATTTAGGACCCAGGGGAAGTCGGGGGGGCGGCTCCCTGGGCAGCGGGAGGTCCTCCCCCCTCCCCGCCGGAGGAGCTCAGATGTCCCAGTAGCAGTGGCTCTGGCGATCCGCACCCTCCATCTGCGGCGGCAGGGGCTGGCGGCTCTGGCCCCTGGCCGGCCCCTTCTCTCATCCCCATGCCTCAGCCTTAAACCGGTGGCCCTCCCCCTCGGGGGGACATTACCCTGGGCGCCATGAACGACCAGTACCACCGGGCTGCGCGGGATGGCTACTTGGAGCTCCTGAAAGAGGCCACCCGGAAGGAGCTGAATGCCCCAGACGAGGATGGCATGACCCCCACCCTCTGGGCTGCCTACCATGGCAACCTGGAGTCGCTGCGCCTCATCGTGAGCCGGGGGTGAGTACTCTCTTTGCCCGGCAGAGGTCCAGAAAGAACGTCCAGGTACCTCCTCCCCCAGGACTCCATGGCAGGCCTCCCCACCCCCCAGCTGCCCCCTTCTCCCTAACCCACCTAGTCTCTAAGGTGGAAGTGGGAAGCCTGATGTACTTTGGGGAGACACACGTGGAAACGTACCTCCGCTGAGGCATAAGGCACTTAGGGCTTGCTGTGGAGCTTTGAGGAGAGGTACTGGAATTTGGGGGTCCATGACTATGATGGGCGAGACAAGGTTGGAAGAGATTTCTCCCATGGAAGCTTCTGGAATGAAGGCTGAGAAGTCTCAGTAGACCAAAGAGTGGGGGGCTAGGAAAGGAGGCCCTTTGTTGACGGCTCTCCAACCTGGAAGCCCCAAAGGGCGCTCTCTGCACCACCCACTGCTCCACCCATCTCTCTCCCCCATCCTGCTTACTCCTGGGATTTAAGGGCACTGTCCACGGTACCAAATGTCACTGGTTCAGGGTGATGAGGTGGCCAATTGGTTAAGGGGATGGACTGGCTGCCAAATGTCAGTTTCAGCTGCCTGATGAACGTTCCCCTCCCCCACAGCGAGACCCAGCTGAGTAATGGGAGACCATGCTGTGCCCAAGGGGCTCCTGTCTTCCATCCTCCCTCTGAACCCAGGGATGTGGAGAAGCAGATGAGGAATGCAGAACTTAGAGTCACTGAAGTAGGCTGGGGGTGGGTGGGGAGGAGCTTAATCACATTACTGGGAACGGCTTCCCCGACAGTTTGGTAGAACTGGCCTGGATATCTGTGTGGAAAGAACTCCTCAGAAGAGTTCCTATGACTATTGCAGACCCTGGGGGTTAGGGACCAGGAACCAAGCTGGCCCTGAGGCCTAGGACCTGAGCATATAGTGGGTGAAGAAAGCTACTTGCCCTCCCCTGCCTGCTCCCTGGGCCCAGCAGTAAGCGGGAGCCGCCCCTGAGATGAGACAGTGGAGGCAGCAAGAAGCCCCAAATGACCTCCCCAGTTTGGAAGGGCACTCAGTGGTCCTGTCCCCATGCCTCTCCATCAGGGAGATTCATGAGTGGCTCTTGAAAGGATTTGGAGAAGAGGGCTCCCCTTTGGTGACCCAAACCTCCTGAGTTCTGTGGAAGTAAGGATCGCCGCTCAATGTCAATGGTGGGTCACTGTGGGTCTGATGCCGGTGGCAACAGAGGGGGGAAGCTGAGTAGAGAGGGATGGGGGGGAATGTTGAGACAAGGGAATGATTATTTTCTCAGCCCTGGAGCGGCCTTTGTAGCCTCATTAGCATGGAGCAGGCGCCCTGTGCTGGGCCCTGAGAGAGGGGCAAAAATTCTACAGGCCCCAGCAGCAGCTGCTCCTGGGAGCAGAGTCTGCCATGAAGGGCATTAGAGGGGGCTGCTAGAAGGGGCGGAGTCAGCTGACCTTACAGGACTCCCAAAGGTGTGGCAGCCCAAGTAAGAAAGGCCAACCCTCTTGCTGTCCAGTTCTGGCTGCCCCCACAGTCCACTCCGGGCCCAGGCCAAGACCCGACACCTGCTCTAACACTGGCATTGCCAGGCCTGGCCCTGCTCCCTGCAGACATGGCGGTGCCCATCGCATGCCAGCATGCACCCCTCACACACTCACCCAGCTTGGGCCTAGCACACAACACCCTCTTGTCCGCTCACCATCACCCTGTAACACGTGGGTGGCTACACTCACCGCAGTACTTGCCTAGAGACCCAGACTCAGCCCTGGCCCACCACCTCTCTGGGCCAGCTCTCTGCTGGGCCCATGAATAATTCACTCCCTTCTCTCAGCCCATCAAATATTTATCCCCTGAGATTCCCAGCCCAAGGTTCTCTTAGGGGAAGGCTCCGCCCCTGTCCCGCCTTCTGTGTCTCCCCGCCCCTTGTGGTCTGAGCCTTGACACCCCCTCCCCGTGGATACACTCTTGGTGCTTCGGTTCGGTGACACCTGGCGGGGGTGGGGTGAGCGGGGAGTCTGATCTCCTGGAGTTCCAGAAGAGGTTTTAGCTACACGTGTCCATTTTGGAGTTTGGGGGAAGTTCAACAAATTTTAGGGCGTCCCTTGCTTCTCCTGCCTCCCCCATTCCCCATCCCTTCCATCACGTTTTAGCTTGCTAAGAGGGCTCACGCTTCCTCCCTACATGCTGTCCCTGCAGGGGCGACCCGGATAAATGTGACATCTGGGGCAACACACCCCTCCATCTGGCAGCTTCCAATGGCCACCTGCACTGCCTGTCCTTCCTGGTGTCCTTCGGGGCCAACATCTGGTGCCTGGACAACGACTACCACACGCCGCTGGACATGGCCGCCATGAAGGGTCACATGGAGTGCGTGCGCTACCTGGACTCCATCGCGGCCAAGCAGAGCAGCCTCAACCCCAAGCTGGTGGGCAAGCTGAAGGACAAGGCCTTCCGAGAGGCGGAGCGGCGCATCCGCGAGTGCGCCAAGCTGCAGCGCAAGCACCACGAGCGCATGGAGCGGCGCTACCGGCGCGAGCTGGCCGAGCGCTCGGACACGCTCAGCTTCTCCAGCCTCACGTCCAGCACCCTGAGCCGCAGGCTGCAGCACCTGACGCTGGGCAGCCACCTGCCCTACTCGCAAGCCACCACGGTGCACGGTACGGCCAAGGGCAAGACCAAGATCCAGAAAAAGCTCGAGCGGCGCAAGCAGGCCGGCGAGGGCACCTTCAAGGTCTCCGAGGACGGCCGCAAGAGCGTTCGCTCGCTGTCCGGCCTGCAGCTGGGCAGCGACGTGATGTTTGTGCGCCAGGGCACCTATGCCAACCCTAAGGAGTGGGGCCGCGCCCCCCTCAGGGACATGTTCTCTCCGACGAGGATACTGTCTCCCGTGCCACGCTGGCTGCCGAGCCTGCCCACTCGGAGGTCAGTACCGACTCAGGCCACGACTCCTTGTTTACCCGCCCCGGCCTGGGCACCATGGTGTTCCGCAGGAACTACTTGAGTAGCGGGCTGCATGGGCTGGGCCGGGAGGATGGAGGTTTGGATGGGGCAGGCACGCCGCGGGGTCGGCTGCAGAATTCCCCCAGCCTGGACGACGACAGCCTGGGCAGTGCCAACAGCCTGCAGGACCGCAGCTGCGGGGAGGAGCTGCCCTGGGACGAGCTGGACTTGGGTTTGGACGAGGACCTGGAGCCTGAGACCAGCCCCCTGGAGACCTTCCTGGCCTCGCTGCACATGGAGGACTTTGCCTCCCTCTTGCGGCAGGAGAAGATCGACCTGGAGGCGTTGATGCTGTGCTCGGACCTGGACCTTCGCAGCATCAGCGTGCCGCTGGGGCCGCGCAAGAAGATCCTGGGGGCCGTGCGCAGGCGCAGGCAGGCTCTGGAGCGCCCACCCGCCCTGGGGGATACAGAATTGTGAGTGCCAGGCTAGGGGCGTCTGAGAGATGGGGAGAGATGGGAGGGGGCGTGGAAAGGCCCTGGGGAGGGGTGTGGAAGGGGGCATGGACATTATACCCTATGACATGAAATCTAAGCATCCTGCCATCGCTTAGAAGTCCCACCAATAAACCGGGCGTGGTGGTGCACGCCTTCAATCCCGACATTCAGGAGGCTGAGGTAGGAGGATCACTGAGAGTTTGAGACCATTCTGGGCGATAGAGTGAGTTTCCAGTCAAGCTGGACTAGAGTGAGACCCGCCTCAAAACAAAAACAAAACAAAACAGAACAAAACGAGTCCTGCTATTATATTTATCACCTGCTCAAAAAAACAACAAAACAACAAAAAAAACAAACTGTCCCCCCCCCTTTTTTTTCCAAGGCAGGGTCTTGCTCTAGGTCAGGACGACTTGGAATTCACTATGTAGTCTCAGGGTGGCCTCGAACTCTCAGTGATCCTCCTACCTCTGTCTCTCAGATGCTGGGATTAAAAGTATGTGCCACCATGCCTGGCCAAGAAACTGCCTTTTTTGGTTTGTTTATTTGTATTTATTTATTTGAGAGTGACAGACAGAGATAAAGAGGTAGAGAGAGAGAGGAAGAGGTAGAGAGAGAGTGGGTGCACCAGGGCCTCCAGCCACTGCAAATGAACTCCAGATGCATGTGCCACCTTCTGGCTTATGTGGATACTGGGGAATTGAGTCTTGAACTGGGGTCCTTAGGCCTCACAAACAAGCGCTTAACCACTAAACCATCTCTCCAGCCCCAAGAAACTGCCTTTTAATGCCAATTCATTGGTGACTGGAGACTTTTTTTTTCCCCAGGTAGTGTCTCACTGTAGTCCAGGCTGACCTGGAGCTTGCTCTGTAGCCCCTGGATGATCTCAAACTCACAGCAATCCTTCTACTTCTGCCTCCCCAGTGTGCCACCACGCCCAGCTAGATTGTAAATGGCACCTTAATTCTGGGGTTTGCCAAATGTGAAAAAAAAAAAAAGGCTGTCAGTGACCAGAAGACATGGCCGTCAGTAGTTACAGTTAAGGTGTTTTGAGGCCGGTCACTTAACAGGAACTGGGCTGTGTTTATATTGAATTCTGAGTTGTACCATCTCTGGTGAACAATGGATGAGCTGGCGGAGAATCAGCAGCTAGATTATAGCCTACCCCACACCCTGCCACTGCTCTGGGCTAAGCTGGCCTCGGTCTTAGAGTCTGTGGACAAGGTGACTTCTCTAGGATGGACAGGGTGGCCCACAGCAGATCGCAGCTGCCGAAGCCCTCAAAGCAGTTGCATTTCCTTCTGTCCCCATGCCGAAGCCCTCAAAGCAGGTGCTTTTCCTTCTGTCCCCAAGCTCTATTCCCAACAGAGCCAACTGTAATCTTGGAGACAAAATTGTGTTTAAGATGCCATCATAGAAAAAAAAAAAAAGAAAAGGAAAATAAAGTGCCATCGCAGGAGCCCAGGGCTGTCACCATATTGGCCCTCTGACTGGCCATTTCCTTCTGTCCTCTTCCTGTCCTCCATGGCATCTCACACGTGCAGCAAACACTGCCCTTCCATGTGACATCTATGGCCTTTACTCTGAAAGGTGCTCGTGGGGAGGCAGTGGCTTACAGTCTGGAGAATGAGGGAGTCAGTGCCCCCCCACCCCGCCATCCTGACCATCAGCCTGCCAAGAGATGGGAGGCTGTGCCATTATAGAGGTAGACCCTGGAGGGAAATGAGGTCTTTGAAGGCTGTCTTCTATGGTTCGCTTGTCTGTCTCTTTCTCCACAGATAAAAGGGGCTCCTTTCCTCAGACCAAAATGAATTGCCAGTTGCCACAACCCATGGTGAGGCCAGGAGGCCCTCACAGTCGCCAGCCCCGCAGCCCCTCCCCCAGGAGCAAGGATCATGTGGGCATTCTCCCTTGAAAAGCCTGTCCACACCCAAAAGCAGACGGTTTGGCCTGAAGGCATCCAGAGGAGCCACAGAGCATCTGAGAACACCAGTTCTGCCAGGTCCTGGAGCCCCCAAGAAGTCTAGAACTACAAGAGGATTTGTGGAAGGCCAGCCCCAGAGGGAGGGAAGGGGCTGGTTGGTCATGGGGGCTGGATAGATGACAACAGAGCTATATTCGAAGGAGCTGAAGGGACGACATGACCTGTTTCAAGGCATCTGTTCCACCCATCTTCCAGAACCTTCCTGGATGGGGGAGAGTCCTGTTATTTCTCAGGCTGGAAACTTGCTCACTTCCTACTCATTGTGAAGGAAGAGTTTGGTACCTCCTCCCTCATGCACCCCAGAAGGGAGGTTATGCAAACTCTTCAGCCAAATACCTTTTGGTACCCAACCC
Organism: Orientallactaga sibirica; assembly: GCA_036365145.1. NCBI lineage: Eukaryota > Metazoa > Chordata > Mammalia > Rodentia > Dipodidae > Orientallactaga > Orientallactaga sibirica. The sequence continues at coordinate 8,755,885 of JAEOAD010000013.1, forward strand.
CCCTCCACACACACAGTAGAAAGTCAGTCTCCTCCATTTGCCCACTGGCTATGGCCACAGCTGGAAGGCCAGGTGGGGGCCAGTTGGGGATGACTGGCCCTTTTGCTGTCCACCCAGGGAACCTAACTTGTCCTCTTTCAGCCTGTTCCACTGTGCAGCCTATGCCTGCCCAGGGGCCTCCAGAGGGCCAGAGACTAGATGCAAGGTGCTAGAGCCAATATAAGGGCTCCCAGGCCTGGTGGGAATAGCTGGTTAGAGAATGGCAGCTACTGACTCCTAGAGTCTCCCAGGCCCAGGCAGGCAGGGGCTGGACACAGCCAGTGTTGGGCCTAGTGTGGGAAGTTCTGCGAGGGGGAGACTGGGGGAAGCAGAGTCGAAACTGCTGATTATGCCTCTGGCCTCCAGGGCTGGGTGTGTGTGTGTGTGTGTGTGTGTGTGTGTGTGTTGGGGTTGGTCAGTGGATTTCCCTCAAGGCCTGGAGGGACTTAAGCTACTGAATGATTCTTTATAGATCTTGAGAAAGTAAGAGCTCACTGCATGTCCCAGCTCTGTGATGGTTTTGAGACTAGAGGAAAACTCAGAATGTCCTCAGAGTGTGTCTTCAGACCTCTTCTGCCACATGAAGGTCACGGAAGTGGGAGAGTCCCTCAGGAGCCACGTACACATATGTGCACACCCACCCTTGTGCATGGATGTTAGGGCACACAGTGGACCCCCCATCCCTGGCTTCAGAATGGAGAGCAGGGAATATGCCACAGCCCCTAGCTCTTCTCCGGGCTCTCTTGACTATACAGGGCAGAGAGCTCCCAGAGGCCTCTGATCTGTCTGTATGGGGGTCCTCATCGCGCATGCCCAGTTTGGGGTGTGAAGGAGGGAGTTCCTTTCCCATCACCACCTTGAGTTGACCTGAGTCCTTTTCCATATTCTCTGGGTCCAAGCCTAGGGCCACCACCAAGTGCCGACTCACCTTTTTTGGGGCCCCAGGTACTTTCCTTTCTCACGTGTTCCCACCTGCTTACTGCCTCAGCCCCTCCTGGTTCTCCCTGCGCTGAGGTGGACCAGGACCTGTGATCCCCCCCCCCATTGTACCTGAACTCCTTCCTCAAGCTCATTATATAACTTTTGTACAGCCCGTTCTACACTGTTGTCATGCCTGTGTCATGTTCTGAGGCCTTGGGGGACTGGGAGAGGGACAGGTAACAAGAGTGGAAGGGGTGGGGAGGGAAATGGTCTCCTCTGGGCTTGTGAGGGGGGCTCGATCTGCTCCGTGTGGGGGAGGGGTTGGTCCTTGAACTCCCAGCCTGTGCATGTCTGTCTGCATCGCTTCCTGCCTCCTTGGGTCCTTGACCTGGTTTGTTTGCTGTCCTGGAGTGATGAGCTGGTGGGGAGAGGTCCAGGGCAGCGGAGCCAGGAGAGTCTCCCACAGCTGAGTGAGGAGGATGGCCAGGTGGCAGCCCTGATCCCAACACCTGCAGTGGCTGAGGGCAGGATGGCGCTGTCTCTTCCCATCAGGCCTCCCAGAGGCTGCCACCTGCTCCTAGGCTATGAGCTTTCTCACCCCTGAGGAGCCTCCACTGGGGTCCCAATTTCCCTCACCACTCCAGCTAGCTCTCTTGGGTGACAGATTTAGATCCCTCTTTTCTCTCAAGAGTGTCTCCCCAAGTGGGTGGACAGTGGGCTCTGGGGTCATCTTGTTTCACTCTCTAAGGACATTCCTGCCAAATGGAGCTCAAGACATCAATAAGAAAGGGCTGGGGAGGAGAGAGGGCTGGAGAGATGGCTCAGTGGTTAAGGCGTTTGCCCGCAAAGCCAAAGGATCCCAGTTCGATTGTCCATGGACCCACGTAAAGGGGCACATGCATCTGGAGTTTGTTTGCAGTAGCTGGAGGCCCTGATGTGCCCATTTTCTCTCTCTCAAATAAATACATAAAATATATAACTTTTTATTAAATTTTATTAAATATTTTATGTATTTATTTGAGAGGGAGAAAGAGGGAGGGAGAGAGAGAGAATGGACATGCCAGGGCCTCCAGCCACTGCAAACAAACTCCAGACACATGTGCCCCCTTATGTATCTGGGTTATGTGGGTCCTGGAGAGTCAAACCAGGATCCTTTGGCTTTGCAGGCAAACACCTTAACTGCTTGCTAAGCTATCTCTCCAGCCCTAAATAAAATATATTAAAAAAAAAAAAAAAAGAAAGGGCCAGAAGATGCAGTGCTTAGCAACCATCCAGAGGTTCTAGGTCCCCTCCCTCCACTTTACAGATGGAAGAACTGAGGCTCTCAGAGGGGAAGGTCCAGACCCAGAAAACTGGTCTCCTGACTGTTGCCACGTAGCTTTATACCCAGACTGCCAAGGGTGGCCAGAACAGAATTCTACCACCAGTGTTGCCCGCGTGTCCCCCTGTGACCCCTGCTGGTCAACTTGGTCATTGCACCTACCTCACGAAAGACCCATTGGTCCTGTCCACGATTGTCCACAGAGGACTTGAGGGTGAGGAGGATTCTCAAGGATCACACAGTATGGATCCGAGCTTCAGCATCCAGGCAGAGCTTAACCAGAGGCAGTGGGGACATGGGCATCCATGGGCTAGTATGGCTCCGGAGTGGAAGCCTGGGGTGTTGATAGCAGGCGCTGTTCCGGGAAGTCAGAGGACACTTAAAACACAAGCAGTGGGATGTATTTCATACTCATGTTTCTTGATACATTCTCATAAAAAATTAGATTGATTCCTCTCCAAATAGACTTACATTGAACCATAAGGAATATAGAAATATAAGCTACAAAACAGAACTTGGGGCTGGGAAGATGGTCAGTGGTTAAAGGCGCTTGCTTGCAAAGCTCGGTTGCCTGCATTTGATTCCTCAGTACACACATAAAGACAGATGGACAAAGTGACGCATGCCTCTAGAGTTCCTTTGCGCTAGCAAGAGGTCCTGGCATGCCCATTCTTTCTCTCTCTTGCTTCCTCCCTCCCTCTCTTTCAGATAAATGAATAAAAATATTTTAAAAACTGAACTGGAACTTGACAGAAGAAAGGTGCATCACGCACAACCTCTCCAACAAGGGAAGAAGGTGTCACATTCTCACACTTCTTTATGGCCCTCTCTCTCTCTCTCTCTCTCTCTCTCTCTCTCTGGTATGTGCGTGCTGAGTCCAGAGGTCGATGTCTGGTGTCTTCCTCTATTGCTCTCCCCTCCCTCCCTCTTCCTGTCTCTCTCCCTCCTTTTTTTTTTTTTTTAAAAAAGATTTATTTTTATTTATTTATTTATTAGAGACAGTGAGAGGGAGAGAGAGAGAGAGTGAGTGAGATGGCGCGCCAGGGCCTCTAGCCACTGCAAACAAACTCCAGATGCATGTGCCACCATGTGCATCTGGCTTATGTGGGACCTGGAAAATTGAACCTGGGTCCTTTGGCTTTGCAGGCAAGCACCTTGACCACTAAGCCATCTCTCCAGCCCCTTTCCTTCCTTTTGACAGTCTCTCACTAAACCTATTTAGCTAGACTAGCTAGCCAGCAAGCCCCAAGGAGTCTCCTGTCTCTGCCTCCCCAGTGCTGGGGACTGATACAGCATGCACCAACCACCACACCTGGCACTTGTCATGGAGACTGGAGATTTGAACTCAGATCCTCGTGCTTGCATGGCTCTCCCCAGGTCCTTCTCTATGATTAGATTATGCTTTAGAAATAGTCTAAGGAGCTTCTTACTTCAGTACCAGGTCTCAGCATCTTTCCCCTAAAATACCTCTTGTTTTATAGTGCATTGAACAGAGGAAAATGCCACAAGTTTAGAAAAATGAATGGTTTTTAGCCTTTGGGGCTTAGAATCTGGTAATACTATGGGTACTTTTCTTGGAAAGCCCCCGAAGCACTTGTATTCAGTTTTGCTCATCCTTCCTCATAAATCATGGAACCAGAGTCCCTGGAGACCCAGGGTCCCTGGATTAAGAAACTTTGTTAGGGCTGGAAAGATGCCCTAGTGGTTAAGGCACTTGCCTGCAAAGCCTAAGGACCCACGTAAGCCAGATGCACAAGGTGACACAAGTGCACAAGGTCACACATGTGCACAAGGTTGGTGCACATGTCTGAAAGAGTTCAGTGGCTGGAGGCCCTGGTGCACCAAGTCTCCCCTTCTCTCTCTCTCTCTCTCTCTCAAAAAAACAAACTTTAAAAGAAGAAGAAGAGGAGGAGGAGGAGGAAGAAGGAGAAGAAACTTTGTTCAACCAGGCATGGTGGCACACACCATTAATCCCAACATTTGTGAGGCTGAGGTAAGAATATCACTGTGAGTTCAAGGCCAGCCTGCTGGAACTACAGAGTGAATTCCAGGTCAGCCTGGGCTAGAGTGAGACCCTACCTTGAAAAACAAAACAAATAAAATAAAATAAAATAAAATAAGAAGAAGAAGGAGGAGGAGGAGGAGGGGCTTTGTCAGACTCTTGTGAAGTTAGTGTACCACGAATGAGACTACCAGTTTGGTGGAGGTGAGGGTGTGGCAGGAGACCAACCCTCTCATTTTACAGGAGCTGACTGAGGCAGAGAGAGGGCTGGCCAAAGGTCACAGAACAGCCACGAGGGCAAACAGAGAACTTCCCCACGCCTTATGTGGCGCTCTTGGCCTCCCATCCCCATGATTAGTCCCAGATACCATGCCCGCCCCCCCCCCCACAGCATGCTTATATCACTTCTGAGGTGACCCGGAGTGAAGAGGTGGCAGCCGTCAGAGGACAGCTAGGTCTGGGCAGCAGATCTGGCCTTGGGTAAATTACTCCCTTCTCTGAGTATTTCCTTATAGGTAAAGCAGGCATTTATAATCATAGTGGCCACAGGTAATTAGGGTGAGTGCTAATGCTTTAATGCACTTGGCCCACACCTGCTGTTTACCTCAGTTAGTAATGGTCACAGTTACTGTTGGTTTGAGAACGGCCCAGGGGGCACTACTCATATTTGTTATTCCCACAGTCACCCATAGGTGGGTCCTAGACAATTCTAGAGGACAGCATGCCCTTCAGGTCTTCCTTTGAGAACATGCTCCTCACCCCCAATACTACCTTTGCCTCCTGGAGAAAACACTGGAGGCATCTTCTCCAGACCAGCAGGGGGCGCTGACAACTCAGCCAGTGCCTCCTCTAAAGGTGCCGCTCAGCCCTGTTACACACAAAGTGCAAGGATGGTCCTCCGGCTCTGCCTTCCTTAGAAGGACTTGTGGCTCAGGCTGGTTAAGTCATTTCTATTTACCTCCAGAGCAGAGGACCCATGATTGTGGGATTTGGACCCTGAGTTCTAGTTCTTTCTTTTTTTTTTTTTTTTTTTTTTTTCGTAGTAGGGTCTCACTCTGGCCCAGGTGGACCTGGAATTCACTGTACTTACTACACTCTGTAGTTTCAGGGTAGCCTCAAACTCACGGAGATCCTCCTACACCCAGCCTCCTGAATTCCAGTTCTTTCCCTGGCTGCCTCAACCCCCATTTTCCAGAAACCTCCTCCTACTCCTTCACCGTTACAGGCACGTCTCAGGCCTCATTCCCCTGGCCTCAGCTCCCCAGGCCAGAAGCAGAAGCTCAACAGGTAGGAGCTGGTGAGGTGGGACAGGGTCAGGCAACCACCATCCTCCTCTTCTTCCATTACTGGAGGAAGCCCGTGGAGGGAGCACAGGCTGCCCTGGGCTGTATGTGTGAGCATGAGTATGATGGGTGTGGCAGGGTGAGGGTGTCATCAGGTTTCTCTGCAGGCATGGGTGGAGTGAGGCCAGAGCTTTCCTAGAAGGCCATGTTTTTGTGTGTACTCCTGATGTGTGTACTCCTGATATGTGTACGCCTGATGTGTGTACTCCTGATGTGTGTACACCTGCTGTGTGTACTCCTGATGTGTGTACACCTGATGTGTGTACGCCTGATGTGTGTACGCCTGCTGTGTGTACTCCTGATGTGTGTACGCCTGATGTGTGTACGCCTGATGTGTGTACTCCTGATGTGTGGACCTGATGTGTGTACTCCTGATGTGTGGACTCCCTGATGTATGTATGCCTGATGTGTGGACTCCTGATGTGTGTACACCGGATGTGTGGACTCCCTGATGTGTGTACGCCTGATGTGTGGACTCCTGATGTGTGTATGCCTGATGTGTGGACTCCCTGATGTGTGTACGCCTGATGTGTGGACTCCTGATGTGTGTACACCTGATGTGTGTACTCCCTGATGTGTGTACGCCTGATGTGTGGACTCCTGATGTGTGTATGCCTGATGTGTGTACTCCCTGATGTGTGTATGCCTGATGTGTGTACTCCCTGATGTGTGTACACCTGATGTGTGGACTCCTGATGTATGTACTCCTGATGTGTGTACTCCCTGATGTGTGTACGCCTGATGTGTGGACTCCTGATGTGTGTATGCCTGATGTGTGTACTCCTGATGTGTGTACACCTGATGTGTGTACGCATGATGTGTGTATGCCTGATGTGTGTACTCCTGATGTGTGTACGCCTGATGTGTGTACTCCTGATGTGTGGACTCCTGATGTGTGAACTCCTGATGTGTGTACGCCTGATGTGTATACTCCTGATGTGTGTACGCCTGATGTGCGGACTCCCTGATGTCTGTACGTGTGATGTGTGTACTCCTGATGTGTGTATGCCTGATGTGTGTACTCCTGATGTGTGGACTCCTGATGTGTGAACTCCTGATGTGTGTACACCTGATGTGTGGACTCCTGATGTGTGTACTCCCTGATGTGTGTACTCCTGATGTGGGTACTCCTGATACGTGGACTCCTGATGCGTGGACTCCCTGATGTGTGAACTCCTGATGTGTGTACGCCTGATGTGTGTACTCCCTGATGTGTGTATGCCTGATGTGTGTATGCCTGATGTGTGTACACCTGATGTGTATACTCCTGATGTGTGTACTCCTGATGTGTGTACACCTGTGGTTTTGCTCATTTGCCTGCCTCAATGCCTCCAGCTTCCCAGGAGTTGTTTATGTGTCCCCCACACAGGGCCCCATCACGTTGTCTGAAGTCTGTTTTTAGACTCCTCCTGCTGCTCATTATGTATTTTTAGGGCTCTTTCCTGGCTCCGACTGGAAGGTCAAAGTTCTCAGACACCCTAAGCCAGACATGGTGGTGCACACCTTTAATCCCAGCACTCAGGAGGCAGAGGTAGGAGGATTGCAATGATAGTGAATTCCACATCAGCCTGGGCCAGAGAAAGACCTTACATGGAAAAACAAACAAACAAACAAACAAACAAAAATCCCAAACCCCCCCACCCTTCGTCCTAAGTCACACCTCTACAAACTTCCTCCTAACCTTGTTCCCGGTGACTCTATTTATTTATTTATTTATTTTGTAGTTTTATTTAATTTTTATTTTTTGTTTCTTTTGTGGTAGGGTCTCACTCTAGCCCAGACTGACCTGGAATTCACTATATAGTCTCAGGATGGCTTTGAACTCATGGCGATCCTCCTACCTCTGCCTCCTGAGTGCTGGGATTAAAGGCGTGCGCCACCATGCCTGGTGCTCTTTTTTTTAATTCTTATTTTATTTTTTATGAGATAGCAAAAGTGACAGTGAGCACGAGAGAGAATTGGCGCACCGGGGCCTGTAGCCATTGCAATTGAACTTCAGGCATGTGCGCTGCCTTGTGCACATGCATGACCTTGTGTGCATGTGTCACCTTGTGCAGCTGGCTTATGTGGGTTCTGGGGAGTCAAACTTGTGTCCTTAGTCTTTGTGGACAAGAGCCATAACCACTAAGCCATCTCTCTAGCCCCTAACTGACTTTCTTATTGAGGGCCCCAGTCCTAGGAAGGGGTGGACACAGGTGAAGAAGGGCCAGTGTTCTTGGGGTGGGGCATATCTACTTGGGGGGCTACATAGGCTACTAAAGGCTGGGAGGGGGTTTCCTCTGAACTGAGGTAGCTAGAGGGTAGGCACAGCTGCCCCTCATTAGAGTGGCAACTCCAGTTTTTCAAGCCCCAGTGTACCCACTTGTGAGTATAATGGGAGATATCTATACCCCCATTGCAGACCAGCTGTGAGGTAAACAGAGCATTTAGCCCAGGCCTCAGTCCCCTGCAGGTGGAGGACCAACCCAGAGTCCTGGTGGACAGGAATCTGGGCATTAGCTAGGACTTGGCATCCCTGGACTGGTAGTAGCAAGAAATGACATGCTGGGTAGTCCCCAAACTCCCCTGTCCCTTCTGTGTGGTCTGCTCAGTATTACAGAGCAGAACTGGGAAGGGACACCACTCCCTTAATCCCTAGATCTCTCTACACATGCGCACACATGCACGCATTCACAGGGAAACATAACAGAGCAGAGCTGGGAGGGACACCACTCCGTTAATCCCTAGATCTCTCTACACATGCGCACACATGCACACATGCATGCATTCACAGGGAAATATAACAGAGCAGAGCTGGGAGGGACACCACTCTGTTAATCCCTAGATCTCTCTACACATGCGCACACATGCACACATGCATGCATTCACAAGGAAACATAACAGAGCAGAGCTGGGAGGGACACCACTCTGTTAATCCCTAGATCTCTCTACACACGTGCACACATGCACACATGCACGCATTCACAGGGAAACATAACAGGAGGAGAGAGGTACAGAGGCAGGCGTACATGTATCTTCTTGCTGTACATGGAAGCATCTATTTGTGGCATGTGTGGTATACATGTGTTTGTGTGGGTGCGGATGGATGTGCATCCACATGTGTGAGCATGTATGTGGAGGTTAGAGAATACTTCAGGTGTTACCCTGAGGAATGCTATTCATCTCATTCATATATATTGTGGTTTTTTTTTTTTTTTTTTTTTTTGTTTTGAGGTAGGGTCTCACTCTAGCCTAGGCTAACCTGGAATTCACTGTGTAGTCTCAGGGTGGCCTCGAACTCACAGCGATCCTCCTACCTCTGCCTCCTGAGTGCTGGGATTAAAGGCATGTGCCACAATGCCCGGCTATATTTGTTTTTTTTGAAATAGGGTGTTGCTCTAGCCCAGGGTGATGTGGAATTGATTATGTAGTCTCAGGCTGGCTTCCAGCTCACAGTGGTCCTACTATCTCTGCCTCCTGACTGCTGGGATTAAAGTGTCTGCCACCATGCCCAGCTTAAAAATATTTTATTTATTTATTTATTTGCAAGAGAGAGAGAAGAGGGGGCATGCCGAGGCCTCTTGTCGCTGCAAATGAACTCCAGATGCAACTCATTTTACATGGGTACTGGGGATTTGAGCCAGGTCCTTCAGGCTTCGCAAGCAAGCACCATTAACTGCTGAGCCATCTTCTCATCTCCTGTTCTCTCTTTTTGAGACAGGGTCTCTCACTGGCCTGGAACTCACCATTAGGCTAGAGTGGCACCAGTGAGCTCCAGGGACCCTCTTGTCTCTGCCCCCCCCCAGCTGAGATTACAGACATTTGCTGCCACACCCAGCATGTTATGTGGGCACTGGGGATTGAACTCGGGTCTTCATGCTTCCAAGGTAAGCACTTTATCCACTGAGCTGTCTCCCCAGCCATGGGAGGCCCTCAGAAGCCATCTATTATTATCATTATCATTATCTATATCAATGCATTAATTCAACACAGCAACAGTGTTACAGGCTGGGGAGATGACACAGTGGTTAAAGACGCTTGTTTGCAAAGCCTGTTGGCTGGGGTTTGATTCCCCAGTACTCATGTAAAGCCAGATGTATCTGGAGTTCCTCTGCAGTGGCAAGAAGCCCTGGCACACCAAGAGGCTCTCTCTTCTCAAACAAACAAACAAACAAAAACAAACAAACAAACAAACAAACAAGCAGAAAGCAGGGCTGAAAAGATTGCTTAGTGGTTAAGACGTTAGCCTGTGAAGCCTAAGGACTCATGTTCAACTCTTCAGATCCCGTATAAGCCAGACGCACAAGGTCACGCAGCCTGAAAGGTGCCACACAAGGTGGCACATGCATCTGGAGTTTGATTACACTGTCTCTCTCTTTCTTGCTCACTCTCTCCCATTTAAAAAAAAAAAAAAAAGGCCAGTCTGTTGGGTTTACCTCAAAATAACAAAATAGAAAGCAGGGTTGGAGAGATTGCTTAGTGGTTAAGGTTCTTGCTTGTGAAGCCTAAGGATTCAAGTTCGACTCTGCAGGTCCCAAGTAAGCCAGATGCACAGTGACACAAGCACACAAGGTTGCACATGCACACAAGAGGATACACGCATCTGGAGATCAATTACAGTGGCTGGAGGCCCTGGTGCACCAATTCTCTCTTTCTCTCACATAAAAGAAAGGCAGTCTGGTCGGGCGTGTTGGCACATGCCTTTAATCCCAGCACTCGGGAGGCAGAGGTAAAATTGCTGTGAGTTCAAGGCCACCCTGAGACTACATAGTGAATTCCAGCTCAGTCCAGGCTGGAGCAAGACCGTACCTCAAAAAAAACAAAAAGGGAGCCGGGCGTGGTGGCGCACGCCTTTAATCCCAGCACTCGGGAGGCAGAGGTAGGAGGATCACCGAGAGTTCGAGGCCACCCTGAGACTACATAGTTAATTCCAGGTCAGCCGGGACCAGAGTGAGACCCTACCTTGCAAAACCAAAAAAAAAAAAAAAAAAAAAAAGGCAGTTTGTTGGGTTTGCCTCAAAAACAAAAACAACAACAACAAAAAAAACCCCAAAACAAAAACCACAGCAATAATGATACAATCACAATGGCACAAAAAACGTCACGAGTGATGAATGCTTCCTCAAGCACAAGGCTGTGGTGGCTACTGATGGCCACAGCACAGTCATTTCATTGCTTTTCAGGGACTCAGCCAGAGCAGGTACATCACCTTCATCCCATCCAACTCACTCCTTCAGAAACCTGAGGCTCAGAGGCTCAACAACTCACCTAAAATGGCAGCAAGTTCAAAGCCTGGCTCTGGAAGCTATTTCTTGGTTTCCTTCACATGTATAATCATCACAGTCCTCACTCGCCTTCCAGCCCTGGTGGTGGAGCCGCCAGGCCTAACGCACACTCTTGGGGCTCATCTGATCTCCACATGGGATCGTGGGACTGGTGGGGAGAAGCCCAGGGTCCTCCGGAAAAATCTCACCAACAGAGCTCATGATGCCAACAGCTTTAGCCCTGGGTCCTCAAAGACTTAACTTACCTTCAACTCGGAATGTCACCTGGGACCTCAGTTTCCTTCCCTGCAAGGTGGGGGGAGGCAAGCAGCCCTCAGAAGCGTCAGCAGTCTTTTCTCTCCCTTCCCCCTCCTTGGCAGTCTGGGCCACCACTCACCTGGCTTTGTCCCCACAAAACAGCCCAGAAGGCTGACTGGAGGTGAAGGGGGCCTCACAGGCCAGACACAGGGTCTTTGAAGATGAAGCTGGAGCTGAGATCCTGTGGCTATGGCCCTGTCCTGCTGGAGCCAGGGGAGCTCGGGGTGTCAGTCCCACTCTTAGCTGGCTAGGATCTGAGCCACGAGCCAGGTCACCTCTCTTCTAGCTTGTCCAGCCCCACCCAGGTGAATAATGCCAGTTGCCTCAGGAGCTGGGCTTCACTGGGTCTTTGATGAGTTAGGGGTGGGCACAGGTGGGTGGGGATAAGGAAGGGTTAAAGACCTAGCCAAGTAGGCTTAGGGCATAGAAACAGTTAACTTGCTGGCAAATGGTACCATCTCTAATGTGGACCAACCTTGCAGGGCTCCATGCCCAGGTGACTCTCAGAAGTGCACCAGGACTAGGCTCCTGCCCACCCCACCCCAGCCACAACAATAATTAACCCCATGAACCCAGCACATAAAGATCCAATCACGGGGGAGGACTCATCTCTGCCCCAGGATTAGGGAACTCCAGACACCTAGGCAGGGCATTCCCGGATCACATCATCTAACCTCACCCTGCCCACCATCACTGCCTGGGTAGGTCCAGAGACACCTGTCTGTTGGACTAGGAGGGCAGCGCCATTGTGTGGCATTCAGAGAGTTTGAGAAGGCCGGCTTGTCCTTGTATCTGGTTTTGGACCATATCTTCTTCAACACCTGTAAAAAAAAAAACACACCTTAGGGCTGGAGAGATGGCTTAGCAGTTAAAGTGCTTGCCTGCAAAGCCAAAGGACCCAGGTTCAATTCCCCAGTACCCATGTAAGCCAGATACACAAGGTGGCACATGTGTCTGGAATTCATTTGCAGTGGCTGGAGGCCCTGGTGTGCCCATTCTCTCTCTTTCTCTTTCTATCTGCCTCTCTCTGTCAAATAAATAAAAGACTTCCTCCATACTCTTGAGTTTGTTTCCCCAAATCAATCTTCCTTTCTCTCTTTCTCTCCCTTTTTCCTCCCTCCCTCCCTCCCTCCCTCCCTCCTTCCTTCCCTTCCCTTCCCTTCCTTCCTTCCTTCCTTCCTTCCTTCCTTCCTTCCTTCCTTCCTTCCTTCCTTCCTTCCTTCCTTCCTCTCTGTCTCTCTCTCTCCCTCCCTCTCTTTCTCTCTCTTCCTTCCCTTCCTTCCTTCCTTCCTTCCTTCCTCCTTCCCTTTCTTTCTCTCTCTCCCTCTCTTTCTCTCTCCCTTCTCCCTTCTCCCTCTCTCTCTCTCTTTCTTTTTTCTTTTTTCTTTCCTTCCTTCCTTCCTTCCTTCCTTCCTTCCTTCCTTCCTTCTTTCTTTCTGGACTTTTTGAGGCAGGGTCTCACTGTAGCCCAGGCTGACCTGGAATTTATTATGTAGTCTCAAGCTGGCCTCTAACTCACAGTGATCCTTCTACTACCTCTGCCTCCCAAGTGCTGGGATTAAAGGCACCACCATGCCCAGTTTTCCCAAATCTTTCTATGCACCCCTCATTTACTCGGCAAACACTTGCCAAATGCCTTCCTTGTACCAAGCACTGTATGAGGCTCCAGGGAAGTAGGGTTGTCTCCAAGCAGGCGAGTCTTGCTGTCTGCCAGTTCTGAGCTTCTTTTCCTCCTAGTAGCCTATTCTGCCTGTCTGCTGGTTGGAAAGGACTGAGCACTGGCTGGGAGCAGGCGCAGCAGTGGGCCTGATGGCCGGGGGCAGGGAAGTTACGGAGGAGACTAGAGAAGTGTAAGCAAGGCCTGAGCAGGGTCATCACGCTCAGGAATGACCTCAGTATGGTTAGCTAGGAGTCAGAGATAGGCCATGCAGCCTGGTCTCTTTGTCTATCTCACACTGTCGTAATATGACATTGTGTATTTATTTAGTGTGTACTATGTGTGTTATGGTGTGTGTGTATATGTGTGTGGTATATGCATGTGTGTGTGTGCAGATGCGTGCTCCCCTTGGGTATGTGTGCACAGGCCAGAAGAGAGCTTGGGGTGTTCCTCCTCCATCATTCATTCACTTGTTTTCTTAGGATGGAATCTCTTAATTTCTTAAAAAATGGAAAACTAGAGCCGGGCGTGGTGGCGCACGCCTTTAATCTCAGCACTTGGGAGGCAGAGGTAGGAGGATCGCCTTGAGTTCAAGGCCACCCTGAGACTACATAGTAAATTCCAGGTCAGCCTGGGCCAGATTGAGACCCTACCTCGAAAACCAAAAAAAAAAAAAAAAAAAATTATTTTATTTGCAAGCACAGAGAGAAGGGGTGTGCCAGGCCCTCTAGCCACTGCAAACAAACTCCAGGTGCATGCGTAGCTTTACGTGGATACTTGGGAATCAAACTCAGGTCATCAGGGTTTGCGGGCAAGTGCCTTAACCACTAAGCAATCTCTCCAGCCTGAGTTTTCCTTTTGTTCAAGCCCTAATGATTCTCTGGTCTCTGCTCCCCACAGGACTGGGTATGTGGCCATACCCAGCTGTTTACACGGGCTCTGGGCATTGATTCGGGTGGTCCCAGTCCCCCTTAAGCCCTCATGCTTGTGCCGGAAGCACTCTTAACTACTGAGCCATCTCTCCAACCCCATATTTAATTTAATTTTAATTTTTGTTTAAATTGGTTTTTTTTTTTTTTTCGAGGTAGGCACTCATTCTGTAGTCTCAGGCTGGCCTTGAACTCCTAGCAATCTGCCTAGCTCTGCCTCCCAAGTGCTGGGATTAAAGGCATGCACCACCATACCTGGCTCTTAAATTTTTTTTATTTTTATGTTTTTATTTTTCCAAGTTAGGGTCTTGCACTAGCCTAGGCTGACTTGGGATCCACTATGTAGTTTCAGGGTAGCCTTAAGCTCCCAGTGATCCTCCTATATCAGCTTCCCAAGTGCTGGGATTAAAGGCATTGTGTCACCCCTCCTGACTCATATCTTTTAAAAATTTTTGTTTATTTTTATTTATTTTATTTATTTATTTATTTATTTATTTATTTATTTATTTATTAGCAACAGACAGAGAGAGAAAGAGGCAGAGAGAGAGAGAGAGAGAGAATGGGCACACCAGGGCCTCCAGCCACTGCAAACGAACTCCAAATGCATGTGTCACCTTGTGCATCTGGCTTACATGGGTCCTGGGGAATTGAGCTCGAACTGGGGTCCTTAGGCTTCACAGGCAAGTGCTTAATTGCTCAGCCATCTCTCCAGCCCTGACTCATATTTTTTAAATTAATTTTTTAGTTAGCATACAGAGTAATATTTATTTATTTATTTATTTTTGAGGTAGGGTCGCACTCTAGCCCAGGCTGACCTGAAACTCACACTATAGCTCCAGGCTGGCCTCAAACTCACAGCGATCCTCCTATCTCTGCCTCCTGAGTGCTGGGATTAAAGGCGTGCACCACCAAAAGGTTTTGAATATATATAAAATGGTTTAATATTTATATATCATTTACTACCCCACCCCCCGCTGATACCTTCCTCTCCTGTAGTTACGCCTGACCTCCTTTTAGACTTCTCCTCCTTCTTATAGCCCCCTTTCTACTTTCATTCCACATATATTTAAATCTAGATTCTATGCACACACACCTTCTATGTATAAGAAAAGACATGATGTTTTGTCTTTCTCAGCCTGTCCTACTTTGGACAATGATGTCCAGTTCCATCCATTGTCCAGCAAACATAATTTCATTCTTCTCTACAGCTGAATAAACTCCACTGTGTATATGTAGCATGTTTTCTTTATCTATTCATCTGTTGATGGGCACCTAGGCTGGTCCCATATCTTGGCTACTGTGAATAGGGCAGCAATTAGCATGGATGTGTAAGTGTCTCTGTGGAATGTTGACACAGAATCCTCTGGGTAAATACCCAGAAGTGGTGTAGCTGGATCACACAGTAGTTCTATTTCTAGTTTCTTATTATTTATTTATTGAGAGAGAGAGAGAGAGAGGAAGAGGCAGAGAGAGAATGGGCATGCCAGGGCCTTTCAGCCACTGTGAACGAACTCCAGATGTGTGAACCCCCTTGTGCACATGTGCAACATTGTACGCTTGTGTCACTTTTGCATCTGGCTATATGTGGGACCTGGAGATTTGAACAGACATTCTTGGGCTTTGCAGGCAGGTACCTTAACTGCTAACCCATCTCTCCAGCCTTATTTTTAGTTTTTTTAAAATATATTTTTATTTATTTATTTATTGGAGGAGTGAGAGAATGAGCACACTAAGGCCTCCAGGTACTGCAAACGAACTCCAGATGCATGCATCCCTTGTGCATCTGGCTTATGTGGGTCCTGGAGAATTGAACCGGGATTCTTTGGCTTTACAGGCAAACGCTTTAACTGCTAAGCAGTCTCTCCAGCCCCCCCCCTTTTTTTTTGTGGAGAGAGACACAGAGAGAGGGACAGGGAGACAGAGAATGGGCACGCCAGCAGCCTCTCAGCTGCTACGAAAGAAATCCAGATGCATTCGCCCCCTTGTGGGCAAATGCGGCATTGCGCCCTTGCATCACTTTGCATCTGGCTAAATGTGGGACCTGGAGATTGGAACCAGCGTTTTTAGGCTTAGCAGGCAGGCGCCTTAACCGCTAAGCCATCTCTCCAGCCTCTATTTTTAGTTTTTTGAGAAACCTCCATACTGGCTGTGCTTCCAGCCTGTCTGTACTTCTTCCTGGATAGACAGGTGAAGGCACAGTTCCAAGTCAGCCTGTGGGTCAGTTCGGGCTGTCAGTTGGCCAGTGGAATGTGAATGGAAGTGATTTGTGCCGCTTCTGGACCCAGAGCTCATACTTTCTGTTCTGTGGCAATCCATGGTGGCTCAGTGTTGGAGATGTAATCACTGTGAAATGGAAGGGACCTCAATGCCCTGTCCCCACCTGGAGGAGAAACACCTGACCCACATTTCCCTGTGCTGTGAACAAGAAGCTACCCTGTATTGCATTTAGCCATTTTTGTTATGACAATTTTTGTTATGACAGCCAACATTACTGATCCTCACTAATACAGGCAGACAACACACACGACTGGGTTACAGTCACATGGCAATGTGTGACCAATGACGCCCAACACTAGCTAATAGAGAGCAGGAGTTCCGAGGAGGAAAAAGATATTGAAAGCTACAAAGCTTGACTTAGAGTGAATATTCATTGGAATGGATTGAATAAGCAAAATACACAAGAACAGTGGAAGAGCTCTGTAGTGATGGCCTAAGTTTCAGAAGCCAGGAGGAGGGTGGACAATTCTCTGAGCATAAACACCCGGAGGTGGAGTGAGGGCCAGCCCTATCCATGAGTCAGAGGTCAGTGAGCGGTCATTCAGGCCCAAGCAGAAGAATAGCTGGAGATGAAGCTGAACTTGGAGGTCCTTAAAGGCCAAGCTGAGGTTATAAAAAAGACCTTATGTTTGTCAAAAGTATCAAGAGTTAACAACAACAACAAAAAGAGTTAAAGCTAGGGCAATAGCTTTGTGGTAAGATGCTTGCCTGGCATGTAGGAGTCCCAGGTTCAAATCCCAGTATTGCAAAAAGAAACAAGAAAACGAACACACATCACTAAAAGTACCAAGATCACCGAGTTGGCACAGGAGGGAAATAACAAAACTCCTATTGGCATTCATCTCACGTCTTTAATTTTTTTCTTGTAGTGTATAAATGCTGAGGCTCCATGCATCCAAGGTCACACAGCTAGTAGGCGTGCCTGACTCCAAAGCCTAGTTGTCCTCGTCACATAGAGGGTCTTGCGCTGACAGGTGAGGGACACAAGCGGATAGTAGGTTGCCCTGGCTCTGACTGCCTCTGGTGTGGCAGCAGGCCAAGTAGCCCATTCTGAGCAGAGGTGAGGGAACCTGCTCAGACCTGCTCACTGGGACCTCCAGGGGCCTTTCAGGAGGAGCCAAATAGTCCATCTAGATGGTGCGTGCTTCCCTACCCTCGCCGATCCCCGAAGCCTCCCAGTCTAGATCTGGGCTATTCTTCCTCACCTTTGGGAACAGGACCCAGGGCAGGGAAGAGTAGCTCAGGGGCTGAACGGTCAGAATGGGGTGATAGTGGGATGGATGGGAAGAGGTGTCACCAGCAGCAGCTGCCAGGGGTCAAGTCAACTCCTCTGCCACCCACACATGCTCAGCAGCCAACCTCCATGGCCAGGGGTAACCCACCATCCTGTTTTCTTTCTCATGCTCCCCAGACCTAGATTGATGTCTTATACCCCTGATGTGTGCTGTAACTAATTTTTAACCTCTATTTCATTTAACTAATAGTGAGGTGGGGAATCTCTTTTTAAAATTTTTATTTATTTATTTTTCATGTGTGAGAGAGAGGCAGAGAGAGAGAGAGAGGAAGGAAGGAAAGAAAGAAAGAAAGAAAGAAAGAAAGAAAGAAAGAAGGAGGGAGAGGAGAGAGAGAGAGAGAGAGAGAATAGGTGTGCCAGGGCCTCCTGGCACTGCAAATTAACTCTGGATGCATGAGCCACTTTGTGCTTCTGGCTTTATGTGGGGACTGAGGAATCAAACCCAGGTTGGCCAACCACTCTTGCACAGCAAGTCACCTTGCTCAACATCGGGTTTGGGTTGCACAGTACTCCAGAGCAGGTGTGTGTGCTATGCTTACTTGTCTCTGGTGGTGGACATTCGGCATTCTCTGGTTTCTGACCATTAGTCTGTTTGTTTATCTCTCCATCTTCCTGCAGAACATACGGACCTTAGTCATTCACACATTCAGCTTTAAGAAAACTCCCTTTGGTTTGTTTTTGCTTTGATTAGCTTCGCTGAGGTACAATCGCACATTGAAACGCACCCATTTCAAGAGCACAGGTTCGTGACTTCTAGCCAATGTTTGCACCCCATCATAATCAAGATACAGAGCACTGCTGTCTTCCCAGGAAGTCCCCTCCTCGCGTCCCTTTGCAATTAGCACCCCCCACCCACCCACCCCTGGCAACTGCTGACTTTCATTTTTTTCCAATTCTTTATTTAATGTGCTCTTGCACGCATGTATGCATATTGGATGTGTGGTGTGGCGTGTGGGGTGGTGTGTGTAGTGTGTGTGCGCAGATTCACATGCCCGGTGCACATGCAAGCAGAAGCCAGAGGAAAACATTGGGCACGTTCCTCTATTGCTCCTTTATTTTGTCTCTACCTATGTTCCACAGCTGCTGTCTCTGCCACCCACATTCTTGGTACCTTTTTGCTTTGGGGTGCTGAAACAGCCTCCTTGTGAGTGTGGAGTATGTGTGGGGTGTGTGATGTATGTTGTATGTACAAGTGTATCCTATGTGCATGTGTGTGGATTCTGGAGGAGAGCATTGGGTGTCCTACTCTTTTTGTTTGTTTGTTTTTTTGTTTTGTTTTGTTTTTGAGGTGGGGTCTCACTTTAGCTCAGGCTGACCTGGAATTCACTATGTAGTCTCAGGCTGGCCTTGAACTCATGGCAATCCTCTTACCTCTGCCTCCTGAGTGCTGGGATTAAAGGCATGTGCCACCACGCCCGGCTTGGGTGTCCTACTCTTTTATTTATTTATTTATTTATTTATTTATTTATTTATTTATTTATTTATTTATTTATTTGGAGAGAGACACAGACAGAGAGGGAGAGGAGACAGACAGAAATCCAGATCGTGAGAGGCATCACTTTGCATCTGGACGTGGGACCTGGATGGAACCGGGATAGCAGGCAGGCGCCTTAACTGCTAAGCCATCTCTCCAGCCCCAAGGGTGTCCTATTCTTAGTGGCTCATCCACGTATTTCTCTCTTAGAGCCGGGTCTCTCCATCAACCCAGAGCTGCTGTCCATCAGCAAGCCCCAGCTGTTCTCCAGGATCGCTGCCCGCCCTCCATAGATGGGGTTATAGACATGTGTGACCCCTCAGCTTTTTACGTGGGCTCTGGAGAGTCAAACGTGGCAGTCTCCTAGCGGAGAGGCCTCATGCTTCAGTGGCAAGCACTCAGCCACTGAGCCATCTCCCCTGCTCCTGAAACACTCTTCTTCCTAAACACATCACTTTGCTCTAACACCTCTGGCCTCTAGCCAGTATGGTGTGGGGGGCAACCTGTCTCCGTCTACCAGTCCAGGGACCTCCATGCCCTGGTTCTGGTCTTTCTCTCTTGCCCTTCCATTGCCTGTCTTTACTCTTGTTTATGCCTTGAGGACCCACACCTTATTCCCTCTGCCAGGGTCAAGTCTGTTCAGACCAAGTCTGCCTGTCCAGGGAGCTGCTGGCCAGCCCCACTACACAGGTTTCTTGG
Organism: Orientallactaga sibirica; assembly: GCA_036365145.1. Lineage (NCBI taxonomy): Eukaryota > Metazoa > Chordata > Mammalia > Rodentia > Dipodidae > Orientallactaga > Orientallactaga sibirica. The sequence continues at coordinate 8,775,402 of JAEOAD010000013.1, forward strand.
CTCCTTTGAGCTCCTCTGAGCCAGCTACCATGGCCGGGAACTGTGTTGCAGCATCTGCCTCCTTTGACTTATTATTATTTTTTTAATGTTTATTATTATTTTATTTATTTTTGGAGAGAGACAGAGAGAGAGAGAGAGAGGCAGACAGAGAGGGAGAGGGAGACAGAGATGGGTGCGCCAGCAGTCTCTCAGCTGCTGTGAACGAAATCCAGATGTGTGCGCCCCTTGTGGGCAAGTGCGGCATTGCGCCCTTGCATCACTTTGCATCTGGCTAAACGTGGGACCTGGAGATTGGAACCGCTGGAGATTGGAACCAGCGTTCTTAGGCTTAGCAGGCAGGCGCCTTAACCACTAAGCCATCTCTCCAGCCCTCTTATATTTTTTGTAGTACAGGGGATGAAGCCTTTGCATTACCACCTAGACATCCTAGGGAAGCCAGGGCCTGGGGACAGGCTTGTCAGTACAGGAAGTTCCTCATATATATCATAAAAATGATGGGGTCCCTTTTAAAATTAATGTTAATTCAATATTAATACAGGATACACTTTAAACAATTGTACATGTCCCCTCCTTAGAATTTCTAGTGGTGGAGTCTCATGAAGGATTTGGGGGAATAGGAAGGGTCTAAGGCACTCTGTTGACAAAAGGGATTGAAAATTTTTGTTTTTAGTTTATTATTGACAATTTCCATAATTATAGACAATAAACAGTGGTAATTCCCTCCCCCCATATTCCCCTTCGTAGCTCCACTCTCAGTCATATCCCCTCCCCCTCAATCAGTCTCTCTTTTATTTTTGATGTCATCATCTTTTCCTCCTATTATAATGGTCTTGTGTAGGTAGTGTCAGGCACTGTGAGGTCATGGATATCCAGGCCATTTTGTGTCTGGAGGAGCACGTTGTAAGGAGTCCTACCCTTCCTTTGACTCTTACATTCTTTCCACCACCTCTTCTGCAATGGACCCTGAGCCTTGGAAGGTGTGTTAGAGATGTTTCAGTGCTGAGCACTCCCCTGTCCCTTTTACTCAGCACCCTGGTGCCTTCTGAGTCATCCCAAGGTCCCCACCATCTGAAAAGAGAAGCTTTTCTAACCAAAAGTGAGAGTAGTATTAATATATAGGTATAAACATTATGAGAAGTGCTTACTGGGAAGTTTGGTGAGCATAATATATACATTTAGACAGACACCAGCAGATGTTACACCCCTAGGGCTCATGACTACCCTTGTCATAGGTTTTCAGTATCAGGAGGCATGTATGCCCTCCTGTGAAGCAGACATCCAGTCCAATTAGAGAGTGGTTGCTTTCTCCCAAAACAGACATGCCACTATTGCACCCGTTGGCTTATTTGGCCTGGCTGGCCAAATTTAAGACTTGCAGTGTCCTCTGTTCTTTATCACCACTGGTGAATTTACTCTCTCCCATAGAGCTGTATGCAGTGTAGTTTTTCCAGCTTTCTGTCAGCTGGTCTACACAAAGCAGGTTTTCAGCTCAGCTCCAGCAGGATTTCTCATTGACCTTGTAGCCCAAGCACATGGAGGCTTCAGCAATAAGGTCTTACCATCTATTTCTGGTAGGAAACCAAGAGCCTTGGCAACGGCCTGTAATGTTTTGGGAGACATCAGGGACCTCCCTGGCCAACAACTCATTGGAAGGTATCCCATCCCTGCCACTGATTTTTTTTTTTTTTTTTTTTTTTTTGGTTTTTCAAGATAGAGTCTCACTCTAGCCCAGGCTGACCTGGAATTCACTATGTAGTCTCAGGGTGGCCTTGAACTCATGGTGATCCTCCTACCTCTGCCTCCCAAGTGCTGGGATTAAAGGCGTGCTCCACCATGCCAGGCTGAAATTTTTCTAGTAACAATCTATGGCTTCTGGGTGTGCCATTGTCCAAAAAAGTAGGTTTCCATATGACTTATTCATACCCTCATAGATTTTGATTAACTCTCCCCCTACCTTTCCTTTACTCAATCTCTTCCTCTGACCTCACTTAGGCCTTTTCACTCCCCATTAAGTTGTTCTTCTACTTACATATATACAATACCATCCCCTTAAGTGCCTCCCTTTCCTCCATCCCTTACATCCCCTTTCTAGCTCACTGGCCTCTGCTACCGAATTTTATTCCAACTCACATAGAAATCCAAACATTTGGAGCTAGGATCCACATATGAGAGAGAATATGCAGTGCTTAGATTTCTGGGCCTGGGTTACCTCACTAAGTATAATCCTTCCCAGGTCCATCCATTTCCCTGCAAATTTCATAATTTCATTTCTCTTTATCGCTGAGTAGAACTCCATTGTGTAAATGTGCCACATCTTCATTATCCACTCATCAGTTGAAGGACATCTAGGCTGGTTCCAGTTCCTAGATATTGTGAATAGAATGGCAATAAACATGCAAGTATCTCTAAGGTAGTGTGATATGTCCTTAGGATATAGGAATGATATAGCTGGGTCATGTAGTAAATCTATTTTTAGCTGTCTCAGGTACCTCCACACTGAATTCCACAATGGCTGGACCAGATTGCATTCCCACCAACAGTATAGAAGGGTTCCCTTTTTTTGCATCTTCACCAGCGTTTATTGTCATTTGTTTTCTTGATGATAGCCATTCTGACAGGAGTGCAATGGGATCTCAAAGTAGTTTTAATTTGCATTTCCCTAATAGGTAAGGATGTAGAACATTTTTAGATGTTTATATGCCATGTATATTTCTTCTTTTGAGCCCTCTCTATTTAGTTCCATAGCCCATTTTTGAATTGGGTTGTTTGATTTCTTATTAGTTTTTTGAGTTCTTTGTATATTCTGGATATTAATACTCTGTCAGATGTATAGCTGGCAAAGATTTTTTGCCTCTTTGCTCTATTCACAGTGTCCTTTGCTGTACAAGAGCTTTGTAATTTCATGAGGTCCCAGTGGTTGATTAGTAGTTTTATTTCCTGGGCAATTGGGGTTAAATTCAGAAAGTCATTGCCTATGCCAATATGTTGAAGGGTTTCCCCTACTTTTTCCTCTAGCAGTTTCAGAGTTTCAGGTCTGATATTAAGGTCTTTGATCCATTTGGACTTAATTCTTGTGCATGGAGAGAAATAAGGTTCTATTTTCATCCTTCTACATATAGATATCCAGTTTTCCCAGTATCATTTGTTGAAGAGACTATTTTTGGCATTTTTGTAGAAGATCCAGTTGTTGTAGCTGGCTGGACTTATATCTGGGTTCTCTATTCTGCTCCATTGATCTACATGCCTATTTTTGTGCCAGTACCTTGCTGTTTTTGTTACTGTGGCTCTATAGTATAGGTTAAAGTCAGCTATGGTGATACCACCAGCCTTATTTTTGTTGCTCTAAATTGTTTAAGATATTTGAGGTTTTTTTTTTTTTTTTTTTTTTCACGGTAGGGTCTCACTCTGGTTCAGGCTGACCTGGAATTGAATTAACTATGTAGTCTCAGGGTGGCCCTTGAACTCACGGTGATCCTCCTACCTCTGCCTCCCAAGTGCTGGGATTAAAGGCATGCACCAGCACGCCCAGCAAGATATTTGAGGGTTTTTGTGCTTCCAAATGAATTTTAGGATTTTTTTTCTATTTCTGTGAAGAATGCCATTGGAATTTTGATGAGGATTGCATTAAATGTGTAGATTGCTTTTGACAAGATTGACATTTTCACAATATTGATTCTTTCAATCCAAAAACATGGGATGTCTTTCCATTTCCTTGTGTCTTCTGCAATTTCTCTCTTGAGTGTTTTAAAGTTTTCATTGTAGAGATTCTTCACTTCCTTGATTAAGTTCATTCCAAGGTGCTTTATCTATCTATCTATCTATCTATCTATCTATCTATCTATCTATCTATCTATTGGGGCAATTGTGAATGGGAGTGACTCCCTGATTTAATTCTCAGCATGTTTGTTGTTAATATGTAGGAAGGCTACTGATTTCTGTGTGTTTATTTTGTATCCTGCCATGTTGCTAAAAGTGCTTATCAGCTCTAACAATTTTCTCATAGAGTCTTTAGGGTCCTTTATGTATAGAATCATATCATCTGCAAATAATGATAATTTGATCTCTTCCTTTCAAATTTGTATCCCTTTTATGTGTGTCTCTTGTCTTATTGTTATAGCTAAGACTTCCAGAACTATATTAAATAAAAATTGGGATAGTGGATACCTTTGTCCTGTTCCTGATTTTAGAGGAAAAGTTTCAAGTTTTTCCCATTTATGTTATTAGGTTTGGCTAAATAGGTTTCCTTCTATTCCCAGTCTCATAAGGGATGTTGGAGCCGGGTGTGGTTTATTATGTCAAGATATGTTCCTTCTATTCCCAGTCTCTATAAGAAGGGATGTTGGATTTTGTTAAATGCTTTTTCTGCAACTAATGAGATGATCATGTGATTTTTATCCTTTAGTCCATTTATATAGTGTATTATATTTATCAATTTGTGTATGTTGAACTATCCCTGAATCTCTGTGATAAAGCCTACTTGGGTCAGGCTGAATGATCTTTCTGATATATTCTTTGATATATTCTTGTATTCTATTTGCCAACATTTTGTTGACAATTTTTGCACCTGTGTTCATGAGGGAGATTGGTCTATAACTTTCTTCTTCTTCTTCTTCTTCTTTTTTGTTGTTTTTTTTTCTTTTCTTTTCTTTTCTTTTTTTTTTTTTTTTTTTTTTGGCAGGTTTTGGTATCAGGGTGATGCTGGCGTCACAGAAGGAGTTTGGTAGAGTTCCTTCTTTTTCTATTTGATGAATAAGTTTGTAGTGTTAGTTCTTTTTTTTTTTTTTTTTTTTTTTCTATTTGATGAATAAGTTTGTCCAGGCTGACCTGGAAGCACTCTCAGGGTGGCCTGTTAGTTCTTCCAGTGCTGGGAAAGTCTGGCTAGTGTTAGTTCTTCCATGAAAGTCTGGTAAAATTCAAATTCACCAGTGATTCCATTTCGGCCTGGACTTTTTGTTTTGTTTTGTTTTGTTTTTCAAGGTAGGGTTTTGCTCTAGCCCAGGCTGGCCTGGAATTTACTATGTAGTCTCAGGGTGGCATCAAACTCACAGCAATTCTCCTATCTCTGCTTCCCAAGTGCTGGGATTAAAGGCGTATGCCACCATGCCCAGCTTTGGACTTTTTTTTTTAGTTGGGAGATTTTTTGTTTTTCAAGATAGGATCTCGCTGTAGCCCAGGCTGACCTGGAATTCACTTTGTAGTCTCAGGGTGGCCTTGAACTCATGGTGATCATCCTATCTCTGCCTCCCCAGTGATGGGATCAAAGACATGTACCACCACTCCTTGCTTATAGTTGGGAGGTTTTTAATAACTGCTTGGATCTCCATACTTGTTACAGGTCAGTTTAAATGGTTAATTCCATTTTGATTTAATTTTGGTAGGTCATATAAATCAAGGAAATTATCCATTTCTTTCAGATTTTCAAATTTAATGGAGTCTATGTTCTTGAAATGTCCTTATGATTTTCTAAATTTCTTTGGTATCTGTTCTAATGGTGCATTTTTCATCTCTACTTTTATTAATTTGTGTCTTTTCTCTCTTTCTTTTGGTCAGAACTGCTAAGGGTTTATCAATCTTGTTTATCCTTTCAAAGAACCAACTCTTTGTATTTTTTTGTTTTTATTTCATTAATTTCTGCCCTAATCTTTATTATTTCTTCCTGTCTACTGATTTTTGGTTTTCCTTGTTCATTTTTTCCCCAAGGCCTTAAGGTGAAGCATTAAGTGGTTACTTGTGATCTTTCTTATTTATTTATTTATTTTGGTTTTTCGAGGTAGGGTCTCACTCTAGCTCAGGCTGACCTGGAATTCACTATGTAGTCTCAGGGTGGCCTTGAACTCATGGTGATCTTCCTACCTCTGCCTCCCAAGTGCTGGGATTAAAGGTGTGCACCACCATGCCCGGCTTCTAATTTCTTAATACAGGCACTTAAACCTATAAATTTCCCTCTTAGGACTGCCTTCATTGTGTCCCAAAGGTTTTGGCATGTTGTGTTCTCATTATCATTTGATTCTATGAATTTTTTTAATTTCCTTCTTGATTTCTTCATTAACACATTCATCATTTAGTAGTGTATTGTTTAGTTTCCATGAATTTGTGTATAGCTTTTCTTGCTGTTCATTTTAGTTTGATCCCATTATGATCAGATAGAGTGCAAGGAATTATTTCAATTTTTCTGTATTGTTAAGGTTTGTTTTGTGTCCTAACATATGCTTTATTTAATTTTTAAATTATTTTTATTTATTTTTGGAGAGAGAGACAGAGATAGACAGAGAAGGAGAGGGAGACAGAAATGGGCGTGCCAGCAGACTCTCAGCTGCTGTGAATGAAATCCAGATGTGTGCGCCCCCTTGTGGGCAAGTGCGGCATTGCACCCTTGCCTCACTTTGCATCTGGCTAAACGTGGGACCTGGAGATTGGAACCGGCATTCTTAGGCTTAGGAGGCAGGCGCCTTAGCCGCTAAGCCATCTCTCCAGCCCCATATGCTCTATTTTAGAGAATGTTCCATGTGCTACCAAAAAGAATGTGTATTCTGCAGCATTTCGTGAAATGTTAGGTCCATTTGTTCTATGACCTCATTTAATCCAGATGCCTCTTTGTTTGTTTGTTTGTTTGTTTGTTTGTTTGTTTTTCTTTTGGAGAGAGACACAGAGACAGAGAGGGAGAGGAAGACAGATAGAGATGGGCCTGCCAGCAGCCTCTCAGCTGCTGCGAATGAAATCCAGATGTGTGCATCCCCTTGTGGTCAAGTGTGGCATTGCGCCCTTTGTCACTTTAAATGTGGACTAAATTGGGACCTGGAGATTGGAACCAGCGTTCTTAGGCTTAGGAAGGCAGGCGCCTTAACCGCTAAGCCATCTCTCCAGCCCCTCTGTTTATTTTTTGCTGGGATGACCTGTCCAGTGATGAGAGGGGGGTGTTGAAGTCACCCACTACAAGTGTATTTGGTGTTATCTGTGACCTTAACTCTAATTGTTTGATGAAATTGGGAGCCCCCATGTTAGGTGCATATACATTTAGGATTGTAATGTCTACTGTTGGAGTGTTCCTTTAATCAATATAGAATGCCCTTCTTTATCTTTCCTAACTAATACTGGTTTGAAGGCTGCCCTGTCAGATATTAGGAGCGTAACACCAGCTTGTTTTCTATGCTCTTATACTTCAAGGAAACAGCAAAAGTGACCGTAGGTGTTGAGATTGCCTGCTATTCCAGTATTCTAGTAGGGAGGGTGGAGCAATTTACTGGCAGATTCTAAAAATTCAACTAAGCAGTATACACATTTAATCAAAACCAGCACAGAAAGCTGGGCATGGTGGCACATACCTTTAATCTCAGCACTCCAGGAGGATGACCATGAGTTCGAGGCCACCCTGAGACTACATAGTGAATTCTAGGTCATCCTTGGCTACAGCAAGACCCTACCTTGAAAAAAAAACAAACAAAAAAAACCAGAGTATTTATGCAAGACAGGGGATTAAAACAAACAGATAACTTTATAAAGCCAAAGTTCCTAAGGGTGTGTGTTGCTCCACACTCTTAATCCTGTCAGCGAGGAGGGTTAGATTTCTGTTCTGAAATGGGTTCCAGGTCAGCCTGGGGCTGAATCAGACCCTGCCCCCAATAATGACAGAAACAAAAGACAAAGGCCCAATAAATCAGGAAACATCAAAGGCCACAATAGCCAACACCAAAACATAGCTTCCCTGAGAACAGTAAAGCCAGCCAAAAGTAAGTAACACACAACCTGCCCTAACACGGAAAGGGAGATTAGCACTTCCAGTGCAGGCCTATGTACCTGCTTTTTTTTTTTCGTCAGTAGGCCTGGTTACCTCTGGGGGTGGCTTCCAATCTCACCAAAGCTGAGTTCCCACCTCAATCCGTCTGTATTGCACTGTGGATCTGGTGTTCTGATCAGCTGAGCTGGATGCCCTGTGGAGGGGGCTGAATAAGTTGTGTGGTGGCTCACTGCAGCGCTGATGGTTGGGGGATGGGAGGCTGGGCAGGATGCCTGGAGTTGTACCGGAGCTGTTCCGTTTGTGTTCTCTGCCAGCGGCTGCTCAGCTGGTCCCTGCTGTCTTCCCCTTCAGGTTTCTTGACCTTTCGAAGAGGCTGATGTGAGTGAAAATCCCCTCACCTGGTGCACGGATGGTATGCTGGTACCTCAGCAGCAGGATTCTGGCCAGTTTCCTCCTTTCTGGAAGATCTTGGTCTCTCCTGCTTCTTTGCTGTGGCTGATAATAACTTATACACCTTCACTTTTCAGAAGAGTGAATTTTGCTGTGTTTCTGCTTATTTCCCTCCTTAGGTTGGTTTGGCATGGCTTCTATGCCGCCATCTTACCCAGAAGTTGAGGGATTGAAAACTTCTATTTTTGAGGTAGGGTCTTGCTCTAGCCCAGGAAGTCTTGCTCTAGACCTGGAATTCACTATGTTATCTCAAACCGGCCTCAAACTCAAAGTGTGCACCAACACGCCTGGCTGGGATTATATATGAGTGTGTGTGTGTATGTGTGTGTGTGTGTGTGTGTGTGTGTGTTTTGAGGTTAGGCCTCACTCTAGCCCAGGCTGACCTGGAATTTACTCCGTAGTCCCAGGCTGGCCTCAAACTCATGGTGATCCTCCTACCTCTGCCTTCCGAGTGCTGGGGTTAAAGTTGTGCAACACCACACAGCCTTTGTTATTGTTGTTGTTGTTGCTTTTTAATTTATTTGAGAGAGGGAGAGAGGGAGAGAGAATGGGCATGCCAGGGCCTTCAGCTGCTACAAATGAACTCCAGATGCGTGTACCACCTTGCGCATCTGGCTTATGTGGGTCCTAGGGAATCAAACCTAGGTCCCTTGGCTTTGCAGGCAAGTGCCTTAACCTCTAAGCCATCTCTCCAGCCCTGGGATTGGATTTTTTTAAGATGTAGAATGATTCTTTTATTTGATTTCACACCTGTTTTCTCCTCCAGACTTTTTTTTTTAAATTTTATTCATTCATTTGCAAGCAGAGAGAGAGAGAGAGAGAGAAGAAGAGAGGCAGACAGAGAGAGAACGGGCGTGCCAGGGCCTCTAAACACTGCAAATGAACTCCAGATGCATGTGCCCCTCCTGCATCTGGCTTACATGGGTCCTGGAGAATCAAACTGGGATCCTTTGGCTTCGCAGGCAAACGCCTTAACAGCTAAGCCATCTCTCCAGCCCCAGACTTTATTTTTTTGTTTGTTTGTTTTTTGTTTTTTGAGGTAGGGTCTCACTCTGGCCCAGGCTGACCTGGAATTAACTATGTAGTCTCAGGGTGGCCTTGAACTCTCGGCGATCCTCCTACCTCTGCCTCCCGAGTGCTGGAATTAAAGGCATGTGCCACCACGCCTGGCTACTTTATTTTTTTAACTTAATTTATTTATTCGAGAGAGAAAGAGAAAGAGGCAGAGAGAAACAGCGAGCGCGAGAGAAAATGGGCACGCCAGGGCCTCCAGTCACTGCAAACGAACTCCAGATGCATGAGCCACCATGTGCATCTGGCTTATGTGGGTCCTGGAGAGTCAAACCGGGATCCTTTGGCATTGCAGGCAAATGCCTTAACTGCTAAACCATCTAACCAGCCCTAGATTTTTTAAAAGTAGTTTTACTTATTTGTGCACGAATGGGAACTGGGTTTGGTTTGGTGATGCTATACATTGAGTTCTGTTCCTACCATGAGTAACTATAGGGTATGAGGCAGATCAGTCTGTTCCTCTGGGCCACGTTGATTAAAAGTGCAGGATATGGGCTGGAGAGACAGCTTAGCGGTTTAGGCGTCTGCCTGCTAAAGTCTAAAGAATGCTGGTTCCAATCTCCAGGTTCCACGTTTAGCCAGATGCAGTGACGCAAGGGCACAATGCTGCACTTGCCCACAAGGGGGTGCACGCATCTGGAGTTCGTTCACAACAGCTAAGAGGCTGCTGGCACGCCCATTCTCTCTCTCCCTTTCTCTCTCCCTCTCCCTCTCTGTCTCTCTCCAAAAAAAAAAAAAAAAAAGTGCAGGAGAAAATTTAAAAGTATGCAAATTGGAGAATCAGTGGGTAAAGTGCTTGCTCCTTAAGCATGAAGACCTGAGTTCAAATCTCCAGCACCCACATGGTGGTGCAATCTGTAATCTCAATGCTGAGGACATGGAACCGAATGTCCGGGACACTTGTTTAGGAAGCTTATCTGTACAAGACAATGAGGAAGAAGTGTTTAAAGATGGGGCTGGGGAGAGGGCTCAGTGGTGAGTGCTTATCATTTACTTAAGCAGGAGATTTCTCAGTCAGGAGATGGCTAGCTAGTCTAGCCAAGCTGGCGAACTCTACATTCAGTGGGACTGTCTCAGCAAGTAATTTGGAGGGCTGGAGAGATGGCTCAGTGGTTAATAAAGGTGCTTGCTGGCTGCCCAGGTTTGATTCCCAGCACCCATGTAAAACCAGATGCACAAATTAGCTCATGCATCTGGAATTTGTTTGCAATAGCAAGAGGCCCTGGTATGCCCATTTTCTCTGTTTTTGCCTCCTCTTTTTCCTCCTCCTCCTTCTTCTCTCTCTCCAAATAAATTTAAAAAAAAAAAAAAAAAGGTAAGTTGGGGCCTGGGGAGATGGCTCAGGAGTTAAAGATCCTTGCTTCAAAGCCTCCTGGACTGGGGTTCAATTTCCCAGCTCTCACATAAAGCCAGCTGCACCAAGTGGCACATACATCTGGAGTTCATTTGCAAGAGGCCCTGGTACACCCGTACTCTCTTTCTCTGCTCACAAATAACTAAAAATATTTTTTAAAATGTAAGTTGGAGATTTTGCCAGGGTCACCCTCCAGAGACCCAGTCAGAGCAGAGTTGCGGGCTGGGTGTCACGGAGGTACCAGACCAGCACTCGGGAGGCAGAGGTAAAAGGATTTCATGAGTTTGAGGCCAGCCTAGGACTACAGAGTGAATTCCAGGTCAGTCTGGGCTACAGTGAGACCCTGCTTTGAAGAAACAAACAAACAGCAATAACAACAAAAAGGCCTGGGCATGGTGGCGCACGCCTTTAATCCCAGCACTTGGGAGGCAGAGGCAGGAGGATCACCATAAGTTCAAGGCCACCCTGAGACTACATAGTGATGCTAAACCATCTAACCAGCCCTAGATTTTTTTAAAAGTAGTTTTACTTATTTGTGCACGAATGGGAACTGGGTTTGGTTTGGTGATGCTATACATTGAGTTCTGTTCCTACCATGAGTAACTATAGGGTATGAGGCAGATCAGTCTGTTCCTCTGGGCCACGTTGATTAAAAGTGCAGGATATGGGCTGGAGAGACAGCTTAGCGGTTTAGGCGTCTGCCTGCTAAAGTCTAAAGAATGCTGGTTCCAATCTCCAGGTTCCACGTTTAGCCAGATGCAGTGACGCAAGGGCACAATGCTGCACTTGCCCACAAGGGGGTGCACGCATCTGGAGTTCGTTCACAACAGCTAAGAGGCTGCTGGCACGCCCATTCTCTCTCTCCCTTTCTCTCTCCCTCTCCCTCTCTGTCTCAAAAAAAAAAAAAAAAAAAAAAAGTGCAGGAGAAAATTTAAAAGTATGCAAATTGGAGAATCAGTGGGTAAAGTGCTTGCTCCTTAAGCATGAAGACCTGAGTTCAAATCTCCAGCACCCACATGGTGGTGCAATCTGTAATCTCAATGCTGAGGACATGGAACCGAATGTCCGGGACACTTGTTTAGGAAGCTTATCTGTACAAGACAATGAGGAAGAAGTGTTTAAAGATGGGGCTGGGGAGAGGGCTCAGTGGCGAGTGCTTATCATTTACTTAAGCAGGAGATTTCTCAGTCAGGAGATGGCTAGCTAGTCTAGCCAAGCTGGCGAACTCTACATTCAGTGGGACTGTCTCAGCAAGTAATTTGGAGGGCTGGAGAGATGGCTCAGTGGTTAATAAAGGTGCTTGCTGGCTGCCCAGGTTTGATTCCCCAGCACCCATGTAAAACCAGATGCACAAATTAGCTCATGCATCTGGAATTTGTTTGCAATAGCAAGAGGCCCTGGTATGCCCATTTTCTCTGTTTTTGCCTCCTCTTTTTCCTCCTCCTCCTTCTTCTCTCTCTCCAAATAAATTAAAAAAAAAAAAAAAAGGTAAGTTGGGGCCTGGGGAGATGGCTCAGGAGTTAAAGATCCTTGCTTCAAAGCCTCCTGGACTGGGGTTCAATTTCCCAGCTCTCACATAAAGCCAGCTGCACAAAGTGGCACATACATCTGGAGTTCATTTGCAAGAGGCCCTGGTACACCCGTACTCTCTTTCTCTGCTCACAAATAACTAAAAATATTTTTTAAAATGTAAGTTGGAGATTTTGCCAGGGTCACCCTCCAGAGACCCAGTCAGAGCAGAGTTGCGGGCTGGGTGTCACGGAGGTACCAGACCAGCACTCGGGAGGCAGAGGTAAAAGGATTTCATGAGTTTGAGGCCAGCCTAGGACTACAGAGTGAATTCCAGGTCAGTCTGGGCTACAGTGAGACCCTGCTTTGAAGAAACAAACAAACAGCAATAACAACAAAAAGGCCTGGGCATGGTGGCGCACGCCTTTAATCCCAGCACTTGGGAGGCAGAGGCAGGAGGATCACCATAAGTTCAAGGCCACCCTGAGACTACATAGTGAATTCCAGGTTAGCCTGGGCTAGAGTGAGATCCTACCTTGAAAAACAAACAAAGAAAAAAAAAAGTAATTTGGAGATCAGCTGAGGAAAACACAGACCCATTCATATATAAACACATATATACACAGCACACACACACAATTAAGTTAAAAAGTAAGTAAAGAAATAAGAAATGGGGAGGGTTCTCACAGGACTGTGAGATGCGTAAAACCTATTAAGTATATAAACGTCAACAGCGCACTTTATTTTTATTTATTTATTTTTTTTGGTTTTTCGAGGTAGGGTCTCACTCTGGTCCAGGCTGACCTGGAATTAACTATGTAGTCTCAGGGTGGCCTCGAACTCTCAGCGATCCTCCTACCTCTGCCTCCCGAGTGCTGGGATTAAAGGCATACGCCACCATGCCCGGCTTAACAGCGCACTTTAAGGAGTCTATGTATGTGTGTGTGGTCAGAACTGGTCCACCTCTAAGTGTCTACCTGAAAATACTGGCCTTGTAGGGAGATCTTGCCCCTTCAGAAAAAAAATGGAGGGATTGGAATAAACAAATAAAAAATATATTAAAAAAAAAAAAAGAATCCGAGCCGGGTATGGTGGCCAACGCCTTTAATCCCAGCACTTGGGAGGCAGAGGCAGGAGGATCACCATAAGTTCAAGGCCACCCTGAGACTACAGAGTGAATTCCAGGTCAGCCTGGACTAGAGTGAGACCCTACCTCGCAAAAAACCAATAATAATAATAATAAATAAATAAATAAATAAATAAATAAATAAATAAATAAAATATTAAAAAAAAAAAAGAATCCGAGCTGGGCATGGTGGCCAACGCCTTTAATCCCAGCATTCAGGAAGCAGAGGTAGGAGGATTGCCATGAGTTTCAGGCCACCCTGAATACATAGTGAGTTTCAGGTTAGTCTGGGCTAGAGTGAGACCCTATCTCTACCCCACCCTCAAAAAAAAAAAAAAAAAAAATTAGAGATCCCAGCACTTGGGAGGCTGAGGCAGATGGATTGTGAATTCAAGGCTAGTCTGTCAGCCTGGACTATCTAGTGAATCTGAGGTCAGTCTGAGCTACGTAACTAGACCCTGCCAAAAGAAAAAGAAGAAAAAGAAAGAACGGGACGTTCTGATAAGGCTGAATTCATGACTTGGAACACCAGGAAAGGAATCAAAATTATTACTGTCCTCTCTCACCCTCAGGTGCCCTCCTTCCCAAAGGTGCAGCACACCAGACCCAGACAGTTTTGAAAAGGCTTTAAAATTGCATGGGGGTGGGACAGAGGGATTGTGTAGGTGGTTAGGCGCTTATCTTCAGAAGACCAGGTTGGATCCAGCAGTACTGGGTGGGGATAGTCTTGGGATGATGGGAGGGGCTAGGAGAAAAGCTTTCAAGTTCAGGGGGTTCGTCCTAGACCTGGGGTTCAGATGCGAACGCCCGTATGCAATCCATCCACCCTGGAGGTGACCTCTAGAGACGTTTACGCCATAGCCACTCATCCTGTCTTCCCACACATTACGGGGCCGCAGAGTCCCCTCTGAGTTACAGAGGGGACCCCTACTCTCTATTTACCTTGGAGGAACGAGCTATGATGTCTTTTGTCCGGTGGGGGGTGGGGTTGTCTACTGAACGCGAGGGTTTGGGGATTAGAATGTTGCCACAAACCCGAACCGGAGCCCGGGAAAAGTTGGAGTTAGTGGGCAGGGCAGTTCTTTGGGTGGGGGGAGATCTCCCTTGCAGTTTCTACGCCCTGAGCCACCCCCTGCCCCAAGGCCTGTGTTCCCTCTACCCTAGGCTAGTTCTCCGCCCAGGGTCACCTCCTCCCCACCCCCGTCTCACCCCGGCTCCTCCCATCCCGGGCGATTCTGGTGCAGCCTGCGGGGCCGCGAGGGTGCACCCGGGCACCGCCTGGGTCTCTGCTGCGCACGGCAGGAGGCTCTGGGGCGTCCCAGTCGGGTGTTGGACTCCGCCCGGGCCCGACACCCAGCCTAGCCTGTGCGGCAGCCAACCCCCTCCCCCAGTCCTCTGGTCCAGCGCGGCGCGGCGCGGTGCGCAGGGAGCCCATGGAGCCGGCGCCTGGCGCGCCCCCGGGGGACCTCAGCGCCGAGGCGCTGCTGGGCGAGTTGGAGCGGCAGGTGCAGGAGGTGGTGAAGGCGAGCTCGTGGTGGGAGCGCCACGGTGTGGATTGCGCCATCCTCGCGCTCAGCCTCCTCGCCTTGCCTGCTGGTGAGGGACCCAGGGACAGGGTGACACGGGCGCGGGCTGCGGCTGGGGACGGGTGCGGCTGCAGGGTGGAGCGGGGAGGACGGCTGTGTTTCGGGACTCTAGGACCCAGGGTCACACTTCAAAGACTAGTTGGCAGGGTCCAGCCCATAGATCCCTGGAGATGGGAGGGGAAAAAAATAAAAATAAAAAAGTCTGCGGGATTGAAAGTGGTGGAGGGAAAAGTTGAAAGGAGTCAGGGACGGCTGGGGAATGATGAGGTGGCCTGGGGAGGCGGAGGATGTTCTATGGAGGATACTCGAGTTTGGGTGAAGGCAGTGAGGAAGGGGCCCAGACCTCTTGTGGTCTGGTACCTCCGTGACACCCAGCCCTCAACTCTGCTCTGACTGGGTCTCTGGGGGGTGACCCTGGCAAAATCAGGACAGCAGAATCTCTGTGGCAAACCCATGGGGTTTTGTTGTGTCCCAAATCCTGCGGAGAGAGCCGCCCATCCCCCTCAGGGTATAGCAGGACCCGCTTGCTGCAGCACCAGGACTTAAACCCACTTCAGCTTGGGATTTGGGGATGGAAGGTCTGAGCCCAGATTTCCAAAAGCTGAGGGAAGGTCCCCACTACCCTGTACCCTCCTCCCTGCAGGGTTCCTGTGCCTGCGGTTTGAGAATATCCTGGTGTTTGCCATGGGTATCACCATCCTGGGCGTGTGCCACTATACGCTCACTGTCAAGGGCAGCCACTTGGCCACTCACAGTGCCCTCACTGAGTCCAAACGTTGGAGCAAGATCTTGATGCTTTTCTTTGTGGAGGTGAGCCTGGGAGAGGTGGGACAGCTGCTGGGTAGCTCTGGTGTGTGTGTGTGTGTGTGTGTGTGTCCGTTCTCATCCGTCCACATATGCAGGCAGCTGCTGCAGTGGGCATGTGGGCCCAAGAATGTAATATACACTGCTGTTTATGCGCCTCCTGGTGCACTTCTCCAAGCCCTTGAGAGGAAGTTTGCATTAGTGAATAGAACTGCATCATGTGCCTGCTGCTAGCTGTCTACCTATGACCATGAACTTGGCCTAGCTTGTGATCTCCATGTCGTTGAGTGGCACAAACATTTCTCACCTAGCAATTCCTGTCCCTTGCATCTCCCGAGGGCACCCACACACCTCTCTGTAGGTCCTGTTCTGTGACTGCTTTGCCTCACTGCTGTAAACACAGGGGCCTACAGGTTCTGTAGTTGGAGTTATCATTTGACCCACAGACAGAAAGTGGGTGGGGGAGGCTCAGGGTCACACCTGGAGATGGCTGAACCTTCCTGAGGCACCTCCTGCTCCACTAGGTCTCCAAGAAGGAGCACCCCCATCTCTGACTTCTTCTTCTCTCCCTCATCCCTGCTTAGCCTTCTCAACTGTTGGGCCAGCCAGGAAGACAAAGGCTTCTGGTTAGGTTGGCCTTCCCTCCTCACAGCTCTTCAACCCTCTCCAAATTCTCTGTGAAACTTGTTCTTTTTTTCTCCAGAGGGACCTTCGCCTAGCCACCCAGGTCCCTTAGGGATCAGTCGGGAAGCTGATTACAGAATGAGTCCTTTTCTGGCAGGGTTTGGATACTGGGACCAATATATAAAATCATGGAACTTTATAAAACTCGATGTCACTACACACACATCTTATGACATACCTTGAGTGGTGGCCATGTTTCTCACCCAGTGGTCCCTTCCCCTCCCCCCCCCCCCCCCCCCCCTCCCCTCCCCTCCCCCCTCCCCTCCCCTCCCTTCCCTTCCCTTCCCTTCCCTTCCCTTCCCTTCCCTTCCTTTCCCACAAATACTTGTTTGTGAAGGGCTGAGGAAAAGAGGAACTCACAGGCTCCTGATCCCAGGATCAGTTTGAGAACACTTCCCTTTCCAAAGACCCGTGGGTATGTATGTTCTCAGATGGACTCAGGGACACAAGTTGGGCCCTGAGGTCGGAGCCAGGTGTCCCACAAGTTCGTAACCTTTCACGAGAGGGAGGGATGATACTGTCTGTCGGGACAGTGTTCCAGTGCTGAGGCCCATGGGGCAGGCTTAGCTCTGTTTGGATTTCCCAAAGTCCTGCTGAGTGCCAGGAGTCTGGTGACAGCTGAGAACAAATAGGTATTGTGGGTCATAGATGACCTGACTACAGAGGATTTACTGTAGAGAGGTGACGCTGAAGTATTTTATCAAGTTTCTAGATGAGCTGATGTCCACTCAAGTGTGAGAACCCGGATCCTGACTGCACTGGGGGGCAGAGTTGCATGCTGGGTAGAGGCAGACTGCTGAGGTGGAGGTGAGGTTTCTGACAGGCTCCCCCAGTGAGTGCTGCTGGAGACCTCTAAAGAATCGTCAGGACCCAGGCAGCCTTAGGGTTAGATTCAATTTGTTGGGCCCAGCCTTGTCCTCATAAATTCTAGACCAGTATTTTTCTCTTTGTCTGCTCAGGCTCTTCAAAAGCTCAGCTCATCAATACTTGTTGACTGTGACCCTGCATTTCATTCACTTGGGGACAAGGTCTAGGGAAGAGTTGGCAGAAGGTGTGTGTGCGCGTGAACCTGGAGGTTTGGGCCTCTTTGAGACTCCCACCTAGTCTTGTGACTCTGCTGTGCTACAGTGAGCTATGGTGAGCTGTGGGCAGCGGTCGTGTACGTTCCACTCAGATACTGGACGTAACCTGAGTAGAAGGCGTCTTTCTGTTTTCCAATCTTAGGGCATGGCGCCGGCTCCTCTCTGGGCAGGGACTAGTTTCCCTGTACGGGAGATTACAGGACAGCCCTGCCTGTCTGGAACGGATGAGGCAACTACAATCATTGGGCATGGCTTTTGTAGCCTCGTGCCTCAGGTTAAAATCCCATCCTCACCAGCTACCCTGATCTTGAGCAACATGATTCATTTCACAACCAGGCTTAGCTTTCCCGTGAAACCTGCAGGAGTGATCACACCGCTTCCTCATGAAGCCAGCATGGCACTGAGTGAGACAGTGTGTGCAAGCCTTACGTAGGGCCTGATCCCGACCCTGCAATGCTCCACAGTGTTTTGTTTTTTTTCTTTCTTTTGAAGTAGAGTCTCTCTCTACTCCAGGCTGACCTGGAATTCACTATGTAATTTCAGCAATCCTCCTATCTCAGCCTCCTGAGTACTGGGATTAAAGGCGTATGCCACCACGCCCAGTTCATGGTGTTTTTTAATTTGTTTCTTGCATGTGTGGCATGTGTGGTCTTGTGTGTACGGATGGGTAGGTGTGTGGGTGCAGTGTATGCAAGTTGATGTGCTTACAGAGGCCACAGGAGAATGTAAGGTTTCCTTCCTTGATCATTCATCCATTTCCTTGAAATGGAGTCTCTCTGAGCTCATGGAGCTTTTTAAAAATTTTATTTATTTATTTATTTTTTAAATTTTTTTAATTTGAGAGAGATAAATAGAGAGAATGGGCACACCAGCAGCCTTTCAGCAGCTGGAACGCCAGATGTGTGTGCCCCCTTGTGGACAAATGTGGCATTGAGCCCTTGTGTCACTGCATCTGGTTAAACGTGGGATCTGGAGATTGGAACCAGTGTTTTTAGGCTTAGCAGGCAGTGCCTTAGCTGCCAAGCCATCTCTCCAGCCTTTAGTTTGTTTGTTTATTTATTTATTTATTTATTTATTTATTTATTTATTTATGTATTTATGTATTTATGTATTTATTTATTTATTTATTTATTTATTTATTTATTTATTTATTTTTGTGAGCCCCTTGATTCTCTATTCCCCACAGGGCTTGATTTACATATATGTGTTCTGACATCTAGTCCTAGGGTCTAGTCCTAGGCTCTGGGTTCCTTCAGAAGTAGTTCTGCAGGCTCTGAAGCCTCAGGCATCAGCTGGGTACCATTGGCTTTCCCAGACACCAGCGTTTGCTATGGCCAGCATTGTTTCAGGGCTTACTGGCTCTTAGCTATAGTGAGGCCAGGACCTCTTTCACCCATGGGTGGAGGCACTAGTCTCGTTAGGCTCCTCACAGGCTCTTTTTAAAAATTATTTATTTGAGCCGGGCGTGGTGGCACATGCCTTTAATCCCAGCACTCGGGAGGCAGTGGTAGGAGGATCACCGTGAGTTCAAGGCCACCCTGAGACTACATAGTTAATTCCAGGTCAGGCCGGGCCAAAGTGAGACCCTACCTCAAAAAACCAAAAAAATATATATATTTATTTATTTGAGAGAGAGAGACCAATAGAGAATGGGCACTTAGGGCCTCCAGCCACTGCAAATAACCTCCAGACGCATGCTTCCACTTGTACGTCCAGCTTATGTGGGTCCTGGGGAGTTGAACCTCAGTCCTTTGGCTTTGCAGGCAAACGCCTTAACAGCTAAACCATCTCTCCAGCCTGTCACAGGCTCTCTTCTGAGAACTAAAGTTCAGTGCAGCCCTAGGCAAGACCATTCCCCTCTGAGCTGTCTCTGACCTTCTCCCTGCTTGCCTCACCCAGACCTTGAGAACTCTTGTGTGAAAGAGCAACTATGATTTCTTTTTTTTCTTTTGTGGTGCTGGGGATGGAGGGAGACTACCACTCCAGATTGTATCCAAACCTGCTGTACCCTTCCCACACCAGTTGTGTTTCCTCTGAAGCCCCATTTCTGGCCGACATGAAAAAGTTCCATCCCTTCAGCTCTGGCCTTACCCAGCAAGCACCTGGCCCTCTGTATCCTGAGTTACATCTCAGGGGCTGCTAGACATATCCTTGAGGGCTGCTGGTGATAGATGTCATGCTAGAATGACCATCAGAAGGTAGGAGGGGGCTGGAAAAATGACTTAGGGGTTAAGGCATTTGTCTGCAAAGCCAAAGGACTACGGTTTGATTCCCCAGGACCCATGTAAGCCAAATGCACAAGGGGGTACATGCATCTGGAGTTTGTTTGTAGTGGCTGGAGGCCCTGGCATGCCCATTCTCTCTCTCTCTGCCTGCCTCTTTCAAATAAATAAATAAAATATATTTTTAAATTTTTAAAAATTTATTTATTTGCAAGCAGAGAGAGATAGGAGAGAGGCAGACAGGGAGAGAATGAACACGCCGGGGCCTCCAGCCACTGCAAAAGAATTCCAGATGCATGTGCATCTGGCTTATGTGTGTCCTGGAGAATCAAACTGGGATCCTTTGGCTTTGCAGGCAAATGTCTTAACTGCTAAGCCATTTCTCCAGCCCCTGAATAAAATATTCTTTAAAAAGAAGGTAGGGAGCCGGGCATGGTGGCTCACACCTTTAATCCCAGTGCTTGGGAGGCAGAGGTAGGAGGATTGCAGTGAGTTCGAGGCCACCCTGAACTACATAGTGGGTTCCAGCCTGAGCTGGAGTGAGACCCTACGAAACTGCCCCAAAAAAAAGAAGAAGGTAGGAGGCAATGTGCAGGCCACCATGATTTGAATCCTGATCTTAGGGAGGATAACCCTCTGAACCAGGCCTTTAGGAACGACTCCTGCATGTTGTTCACGGTCCAGGATGCTCCCCTGAGTGGGCAGGAACAGGCTGTGCCAGTTATAAAAATTTTTTATTGTCTCATCTTCAAACCCTCCTTGTAGAGTCAGCTATGTGCTACAGGGGCGGAGTCACAGTGGTCCACTAGGAATCCTGCATAGCCAGCTGTGCCCTGCAGGGAGGAGTGTGACACAGGGGAGTGCCCATCACAGTTCTGCAGGTCCCTTGTGCTGGTGCAAACGGCTAAGAAACCTGAGCTTAGCCATGATCCTCACATCCATATTCCCTTCTGGCCTGAGGTCAGAACAACCCCAGCCAAGGCCATTACCCTGTGGGCTGTCTATCTGACCTTCTTGCTGTTTGCTCCCACCCAAACCTTGAGGGCTCTTGCGTGAGTAAGATCAACTGATTTTTGGTGGGGGGAGGGGACTAGAGATTGAAGTCAGGGCCTCATATATGCTAAATATAACACTGAACTACACCTCAGACCTTAAATATGACTTTTCATTTATTTTCATATTTTTTAAAGAATTTATTATTATTATTTTATTTATTTT
Organism: Orientallactaga sibirica; assembly: GCA_036365145.1. Classification (NCBI taxonomy): domain Eukaryota; kingdom Metazoa; phylum Chordata; class Mammalia; order Rodentia; family Dipodidae; genus Orientallactaga; species Orientallactaga sibirica. The sequence goes on from JAEOAD010000013.1 coordinate 8,796,243, forward strand.
TATTTATTAGAGACAGAGAGGGGGAGAGGGAGAATGGGCACACCAGGGCCTCTAGCCACTGCACTCTAAGTTAGGAAGTATGTGAAAGTGCAGAACCCTAAGCCTGGTCCTCAGAGGTTTCCTAAACCTTTAATCCCAGCCCTTGGGAGGCAGAGGTAGGAGGATCCCTGTGAAGTTAAGGCCACCTGGAGACTACATAGTGAATTCCAGATCAGTCTGGACTAGAGTGAGACTCTGCCTTAAAAAACTGAAAAAAAAAAAAAAAAAAGGTTGGGCTGGAGAGATGGCTTAGCAGTTAAAGCGTTTGCCTGTGAAACCTAAGGATCAATGTTTGACTCTCCAGATCCCACATTAGCCAGATGCAGATGAGGCAAGCGCAAGGCCGCACATGCCCACTAGGTGGCGCATGCATCTGGAGTCCAATTGCAGTGGCTGAGGCCCTGGCATGCCAATTCTCTCTCTCGTTCTTGCTCTCTCTAAAAACAAATAGTCACCTCTGAGGCTGGACAGAAGGCTCAGCACTTAAGTGTGTTTCCTGCTTGCGCATGAGTTCCCGAGGGCTCCTGATCTTCAGCCCACGTAAACAGCTGGGTGTGGCTTCACACATCTATAACCGTCCTGTAGGGAGCAGAGACTGCTGAGTCATTGGGTCTCACAAACAGCTCCTGAATCAGCGAGAGACACGTCCACGAGGAAATCAGGTGCATGGGCGGTGTAGGAGGACACCCTGTTTTTCTCCTGCCACAGGCATGCGCAGTGGCACCACATCAGCACATACATGTGCATACAACACACACATAGCACATGCTACTATGCATATGCAAAAAACAAAAATCACTTCTGGGGAGAAGTTAACTTAGTGCTTACTCACACCCCATCTCCCGGTCACTCTGCATCATTATGGGCTCCTCTGGAAATGGTCTTCATTCACCCACAGACCATTCCTGGAACCCTTTGCTGGCTACACTGGGCTCAGAATGCGAAGTAGTGTCATGAAAATGCAGGCGTTTCCCCGATAATTCGCTGACCTGGCCAGCTGTACCTGTACCCATGGCCTGAGATTGGCTGGCTGACAGGGTGATGATCTGGGAAAGCCAACTTCCCTGTCCCCAAATGTTTTTGCAGAGCCACACCAAGGGGATGAAGTTGTGTTGTCTGGCTGCCACTCTGGGGATCACAGATGCCTGAGGGTTGATGGTCAAGGCTGGTTGGTTGTGGCCGTGGAGCACACAAGGCCCTGGCATCACAGGGTTTGAGGAGGGTGACAGCGGGCGTGTTCTTGAGGCTCCTCTGGGTCCTGTTTCACTTACCTGTGCCCGACATGGACCCAGTGCTCTTCCCATTGCCTCTCTAGGTATGCACAGCATTTCCTGCAGAGTTTGGCAAGCTCAGTCATGTCAACTTACACCATGGCTACACCAATGTGGTGGGTCTGGGGGACTCCAGCACTTGGAAGCTGCCTTTCCTCAACCGCTACGTGTATATGTTCCTTGCGCCCCTCTTGATCCCCATCTTAACCCCGCTGGTGGCTCTTGGTGAGTACTGGGGCTGAGTGTCTGGCAGAGGTGGGTCTCATCCCTCCTTCCTGCGTAGGCTGTAGCTGGGAGCTCTCAGTTAAGATCAACAGACTGCCTGAGACAGCCAGGCAGGGTGGAGAATCCTGGACTTGGTCCAGATCAGCTCAGCGCTGACTGGCTGTGGGAAGGTCACGTGACCTGTCTTGGGTTCTTTAACTGCTCAAAGATGGTGTGAGAACATAAGGAGACCATGGCTGGTGGTCAAACTGCATCGAAGGCTGGGCGTGGTGGCACACGCCTTTAATCCCAGCACTCGGGAGGCGGAGGTGGGAGGACCGCCGTGAGTTCAAGGCTACCCTGAGACTACATAGTTAATTCCAGGTCAGCCTGGGCCAGAGTGAGACCCTACCTCAAAAAAAAAAAAAAATTGCATCGAAGGTTGTAATAGTTGCTATCATGAGAGCAATACCTGAGGGTGGGTGGAGCAAGGCTTTAGAAGAGCTCGATTTTGGCCAGATCAATATGCAAGGGGCAGACAGGCTTTTCAGGGGAAAGGCGTGTGAAGTCATTAAACACACTCATAACACCTTCTCTGCTTTGCTGCCTCTGGCCCCCAAGGAGCCAGCTCATGATGGTCCAAAACCCTGCCCAGCCCTCTCACATGACATCTTGCCCCTTTGGCAGAGCGGCTGAGGAAGGTGGAGCTGAGGGTGGCACTGCGGACATTGGGCCTCATCTCCCTGGGCCTTTATTCCCAGTACTGGCTGCTCCTGAACGTGTCAGCCTTCAGGACCCCCAGCTCGGCGCTGGCCTGCATGCTGCTCGCCAGGTCCCTGCTGGCCCACCCTTACCTCCATGTCAACATCTTCCAGGTGAGGTTTCTCCACACTTGCCCTCCCCCCGCCCCACCAGGCAGTAAAGGGGGACATCTGCAGGGTGGCTGATGAGTGACTGGATCTAATGCTTGGGGAGAGAGAGACCACCAAAGGAGATACCCTTCATTCCTGCCCCTCCCTCTCACTGTGGGTCATCATAGAGAGTTTGGGTTTCAGGCATTAAAAAAAAAATTTTATTTATTTATTTATTTATTTATTTATTTATTTATTTATTTATTTGAGAGATAGAGAATGGGCACACACCAGGGCCTCCAGCCACTGTAAATGAACTCCAGACACATGTGCCACCTTGTGCATTTGGCTTATGTGGGTCCTGGGAAATCAAACCCAGGTCCTTTGGCTTTACAGGCAAGCACCTTAACTGCTAAGCTATCCCTCTAGCCTGCAGGCATTAAAAAAATGTGCTGTTTATTTGCAAGGAGAGAGAGATTGAGAGAATGAATACACCAGGGCTTCTAGCTGCTGCAAACAAATCCAGGTCTATACACCACTATGCATCTGGCTTTGCCTGGGTACTGGGGAATCAAACCCTGGTTGTTAGGCTTTGCAGGCAAGTGCCTTAATCACTGAGCCATTTCTTCAGCCCAAGTTTGGGTTTCATGGAAGGCCTTTGTCTCATCCTGGAGAGACCCATGATGTTCTCTTTTCCTATCACGTTGGCGTATTGTTTTCTACTTTTTCATTCAACAAGTGTGTATGGGAACCTCCTCTCTCGGGCACCATCGTGGGCTGAGGGAACTTGGAGGTGAACAGGCATTTCCATGAGAGCAAGACAGGCAGGTAGGCAACAGGGAGGGGATTGAATAATTAACAGCAGTTGTGCTAAGGGTCCGGCAGGTGTGCAGAGTTCTAACTCAGGGTGTCCACTGACTGGGGGCCCAGAGAAATGCAGAAATGGCGCCAGAATTGGATACCGAGCTCCTGGCCTTCCCCCAGCGACCCTCCATCTCCAGCTCTGTCCTCAGCCTGTCTCATGGCATGGACCGGTCTGTCAGTTGCCTTCTTGTTACTGAGACAAGATGCCAGACCAAAACCAGTTTAAGGGAGGCAGGGCTTATTTCAGCTGACAGTCCCATCTTGGCAGGGAAGGTGTGATGGCAGGAGCTGGTCACACGCAGTCCACAGTGAGCAAGCAGAGTGGCGAGTGCGGCCGCTCAGCCAGCGCTCGCCTTTTCCTGCAGTCCAGGACCCCGGCCTGTGGAATGCAGCTGCCCTCATTTAAGATGGGCCTTCCCTACTCGATGAATTTAGTGTAGAAAATTCCTCACAGAGGCTGGGAAGATGGCTTAATGACTATAGGCACTTGCTTGCAAAGCCTGATGGTCCAGGGTTCAATTCCCCAGCACCCACTGATAGCCAGACACAGGCACCAAAAATGGCACAAGCGTTCTTTGGCAGCAGCAAGAAATGCTGGTATACACCACAAACACATGCAAATAAAACAAAACTAAATTAAAAAGAGAAAATCAGCCGGGCGTGGTGGCGCACGCCTTTAGTCCCAGCACTTGGGAGGCAGAGATAGGAGGATCGCCATGAGTTCGAGGCCACCCTTAGACTACATAGTGAATTCCAAGTCAGCCTGGAGAGAAAATCCCTCAGATATAGCAAGAGATTTGTTCTCATGGTGACTAAATCCTGTCAAGATGACAACCAGGGCTGGAGAGATGGCTTAACAGTTAAGGCACTTGTCTGCAAAGCCAAAGGACCCAGGTTTGATTCCCCAGGACCCATGTAAGCCAGATGTACAAGGTGGCACATGTGTCTGGAGTTTGTTTGCGGTGGCTAGAGGCCCTGGCATACACATTCTCTCTCTCTGCCTTTCACTCTCTCTCAAATAAATAAATAATAAGGTATCAAATACAGTTGGGTGTGGTGGTGCACACCTTTAATCTCAGCACTCAGGAGGCAGAGGTAGGTGGATTGCTGTGAGTTTGAGGCCACCCTGAGACTACATAGTGAATTCCAGGTCAGACTGGCCTAAAGAGTGAGACCCTACCTCAAAAAACAAAACAAGACTAACAAAAAATTTTTTTTTTTTTTTTTTTTTTTTTTTTTTTTGGTTTTTCGAGGTAGGGTTTCACCACTCTGGCCCAGGCTGACCTGGAATTAACTTTGTAGTCTCAGGGTGGCCTCAAACTCACAGCGATCCTCCTACCTCTGTCTCTCAAGTGCTGGGATTAAAGGCAGGCGCCACCACGCCTGGCAAAAATACATTTTTTATAAAAGATAACAACCAGAGATGAGCCATCATGCATGGGGCCTCACTGTGCTCCACTCACATCCACTCACTGATGGAAGCATGCCACCAGTGCGAGGCGTATAGTGAGCTAGCAGTGAGTGGGAATCAAGAGCAGCCAAGAGCCAGGGCTCAGAAAGGTCCCTGGATCGATCCCTTCGTTGTCCAGTTGAGGGCAGAGGTCCAGGCATGGGAGGGACTCAGCTCAGGGCACACAGGGTTGGCACTGGAGCTGGGGCTGCCCAGCTGCTCATGCCTCTACCAGGTCCCAATGCAGTAAGAACCTGGGAGGTCCCTGAGTGCTTGGCGAGGACCAGCCGAGGGTTGTCTGGACCAGCTCTAGAATCTAACCCATATGTCCGTCATAGCACATCGGGCTGCCCATGTTCTCCCGGGACAAGAAGCCCCGACGGATTCACATGATGAGCCTGGGGGTGTTGAACCTACCCAGGCTGCCGGTGCTGGACTGGGCCTTCGGCCACTCGCTCATCAGCTGCCACGTGGAACATCACCTCTTCCCCCGCCTCTCTGACAACATGTGCCTGAAGGTAGCCAAGCACTGGCTGGAGGGTGGACAGTGGGAACCTCCAGGGTCCACCTGAACCCCAAGCCCCCCAACTTTAACCAGGCCACTTAGGAAGGGCAGCGTAGAGTACAAGTGACACATGGCTTTCATAACAAAGACACCTGGATTTCTTACTAGCACTGCCACTTTGGACAAGTTCGCTGAACCTCACTTTTCCTGTCTGTAAAATGGGAGGAGACAGAGCTTTGCAGACATGATGAAGAAATAGATCTGAAATGTTTGACTCGAAGGTGGTGCCTGCCCCCCCCCAAAAAAAAAAAAAAAAAAAAGGAGCTAGCTGTGGTTTTCAACCCCTGTGCCCAAAGGGCTAGTATTCAACTGGGATTCTGGAGAGGATACTGGGGGATGTTCGGGATGTTCCCTAACACCTGAGCCCCTCAGTGTCCTGGGGCAAGACAGGTAAGAGCTAGGACTGGGTAGAGGAGGGCTGCCGAGGTGGGTGGGTGGGCCTGTGGCAGGCCTGGCTCACAGGACTGTCTTCCTATGCATCTTCAGGTGAAGCCTGTGGTGTCACAGTTTCTTCATGACCAGCGGCTGCCTTACAATGAGGACTCGTACCTGGCACGATTCTGGCTGTTCCTCAATCACTACGAGGAGTTCATGGTGCATGCGCCTCCGATCACTGAGCTGGTGGGGCTGCAGTGAAGGCTGTCGGCCCTCTCCCCTGGCACAGCCTTGGCCCTCCTGCTGTTGCTGGCCTAGGGGGTGGACCTGGAGCATGGAGGCCTCAGGCAGACAGGGAGTCACAGCTGCCTGACATCCTGGGATTTGTCTCCTGCTTGCTCTTCTGGGATGTGAGGGGGTATCTGGGTGAAAGAAATGGAAGTTGCAGGTCTAGGCCTTGGTCAACTGTGTTTTTAAATTTTTCTTTTATTTTTTTATTTTTCATTTTTTGGTTTTTTGAGGCAGGGTCTCACTCTAGCCCAAGCTGACCTGGAATTCACTATGTGGTTTCAGGGGCATTGAACTTACAGCGATCCTCCTACCTCTGCCTTCCAAGTGCTGAGATTAAAGGCGTGCACCACTGCGCCCGGCAAATTGGTTCCATTTTTTGGGCCCGGCTCCCTGCTGCATCTGAGCCTGGGTAGCAGGGTTGAGGGGACTGGTGACGGGAGGTGAGGTGGAGTTCACCTCAATCTCTGTGCACCTAAGTGGCGGCGTGAGTACGGAGAGAAGAATGGGTCTCTTCTGCTGCAGCCTAGAGTGGCATACTTGCTTGGCCCCTGCTTTCTCCTGGACCTTCTGAGGCTCTGGCCCTCTAGGACCCTTTTCCCAGGGAACCCAGGGTATCACCTTTGGCAGACTCCCCTAGTTCCTCAACCAGAGCAGCATGGGCCGGATCAGGCTCAGCAGTCCCTGAGGCCCACATTATCACTAAGGTAAACACGTGTTTTGCAGGGAAAGCTCTCCAGCTGAAGAAGTGAGTGCCTCAGGAGCTTTGAGCATGACCTTGGGCTAGCTTTAGACAAGTCTGATGTTTAGAAAGAGTAAACCTGGAAGGTAGCTGGAAGGACAGAAGTTTTTAGAGAGGTGTAAAATAAAGGGAGGAGGTTGTGGGGACAGAAGGGCGTGAAGGCAAAGGCTGGGCTTGGCCATAGAAGGGCAGTCTGCAGGCTAGGTGTGAGGTGGGGATGCAAGGGAGTCACTGATGCCAAACCCAGGAGGAGGTCAAGGTGGAGGGCACCGTTGAGATCTGGTTAAATGGAAATTAAGAGAGTTTAGAAACTGTCCCAGCTGGGGGATGGACCAGAGGGTACAAGGAAGGGTCTCGGGGAGGCAGAGGGCAGGCAGAGGAGGAGGCCAGAGCAGTTAAGACTGTAATAGGATTTCTTATCTCAGCACCACTGACTTTTTCATCCAGATGGCTCTGGTTGGCTGCCCTGCACACACTACGGGATGGTGAGCCATGCCCCTGGCTTCTACTGGCCAGATGCTAGGAGCCCAAATTTTGACAATTAAAACTGTCTCCAGATATAGCCAAATGTCCCCAGGAGGGGGGTGTCCTTGGTTAAGAATATGCAAGTCATTTTTTTTTTCCTGGGCACATAAGTGCTTTTTCATTTTAATCTTTGGGTAAGGTGAAGGGCACACTGACTCTGATGATGGGAGGGTAGATGCCAGCAAATGGGAGCCCGTGGGATGGACAGAGGACTGCGAAGCCGTTCTCTGAGCCGGGCCCGTTGGACAGCCCACCTCTGGTATGTGGTGTCACCCAGGTGCACATGCTTTTCCTGCCACCCCTCCTCGAGCAGAGACCCCAGCTCCTTTGGGTACCCTTTCCTTCAGCCATGACTCGTAGGCACGGCTTCTCCCTTGGGCTCCTTCTGGGCCAGGCTGGTCCTGGCAGTGCCTGCTGCTGACCTCTGGCTGCCTCTCTGTCCCCTGAACCCTGATGACACTTTTGCACAAAGTTCCTTCATTAAATGTTCTTCACTTATTTTGAGTGTGTCATCTGTTCCCTGCTGGAAGGCTAACTGGCAGAGCTGAGGTTTGGATCTAAGCAGCTCTCTTGGAATGGGGCAGGCTTGGCAGCCTCCCCAGCCTCATGCTTTGCTGTATGTTATAGCTGCTCTTTTGAAATGCATTAGTAGTTCACAAGGGGCCTAAAGGTCTAGGAGTGTGATTCATCAAACTGCTAATTCTCCATATAAAAAAATACAATGCCAGAAAAAAGTAATGATTAAAGCGCTCCAAATATACAACCAGTGACTCAGTGTTATTGATCTGGGTCTGTATAAGGTACATTCCAGGGCAGCAGTTGGTGGTACCAGACCCAAATGCACCATGGACAATCCAGGATTAAGTCACATGGTCATTCTGAAGTTTGATTTTGTTACTCTTAAGGATGTGGGCTGCAGATACCTGAGGTTTGAGAAGTAAAAGAAGGTGATAGGAAGGCAGGCGTGGTGGCACACACCTTTAATCCCAGCACTTGGGAGGCAGAGGTAGGAGGATTGCCATGAGTTCGAGGCCACCCTGAGACTATATAGTGAATTCCAGGTCAGCCTGGGCTAGAGGGAGACCCTACCTGGAAAAAAAATACATGCATTCTTGATGATTTCAAGCTGGACGTGCAGAATGAGTTAATTAATGGGAGAGAATGGGCACATCAGGGCTTCCTGCTACTACAAACAGAACTCCAGACACATGTGCCACCTTGTATATCTGGCTTTATGTGGGCACTGGGGAATCAAACTCAGGCAAGCAAATGCCTTAACCACTAAGCCATCTCTCCAGCCCCTTAATTTTAATCTCTACAAATTAGAACTAGTTTTTTCCCCTCATGTTTCAGATGGAGAAAAAGGGCCTGGGAAGATTAAACTTCTCAATGCCATATAATTAGTTAAGTGGCAGACTAGGGATTTGAACTCAGTATCTGACTTCAGGATCCATGTTGTCAATGATCAAATGTTTGCTTCTGGATGGGAAGCCCTACAGAGCTTTCTGGGTGCCTGATCCTGAATTTCTCCCTCCTGTATGATAGTATAATTAATGACTATCATTAAGACAGAGTCCTCAATGAATGTCCATTGGCTGCTAGGCACAGTGTGAAGCTCCAGGAATAAGCACAAGATTGGATCCCACTATCACTTTAAAAACAATATGCTGGGCTGGAGAGATGGCTTAGCGGTTAAGGCGCCTGCCTCCTAAGCCTAAGAACGCTGGTTCCAATCTCCAGGTCCCACGTTTAGCCAGATGCAGTGACGCAAGGGTGCAATGCCGCACTTGACCACAAGGGGGCGCACGCATCTGGATTTCATTTGCAGCAGCTGAGAGACTGCTGGCGTGCCCATCTCTGGCTTCCTCTCCCTCTCTCTCTGTCTCTTTCTGTGTCTCTCTCCAAAAAAAAAAAAAAACCCAATATATTTTATTTTAATTTACTTATTTGACAAAGAAAGAGGGAGAGAGAATGGGCATGCCAGGGATCCAGCCACTGCAAACGAACTCCAGAAGTGTGCGCCCCCTTGTGTATCTGGCTAACATGGGTCCTGGGGAATCGAACCTGGGTCTTTTGGCTTTGCAGACAAGCACCTTAATGGCTAATCCATCTCTCCAGCCCCTCACTATCACTTTTACAAAACTAGTACAGGATGGCCGAACTCTTCCTGAAAAGGGCCAAATAATAAATATTTTGGGGCGCAAGTGTCTGCAGTTCATTTGCAGTAACTGGAGACCCTGGCATGTCCATTTTCTGTCTCTCCCTCTTTCTCTGTCAAATAAATAAATAAATAAATAAATAAATAAATAAATAAATAAATAAAATAAATATTTTGGGCATTGTGGACTATGGTCTATATCATAACTATTCACTCATGCCATCAAAATGCAAAAAAAAAAAAAAAAACCCACAGATAATATCAGGAAAGAGCACAGCAGTATTCCAACAAAACTTTATTTATAAACCATGAAATTTGAATTTCAAGTAATTTTCAAAATATTTTATTTATTTGAGAGAGGAAGGCAGGGGAAGGAGATAATGGGCATGCACCACCTTGCGCATCTGGCTTACAAGCTGGAGGGACGACTTAGCAGTTAAGACACTTGCCTGTGAAGCCTAAGGTCTCAGGTTTGATTCCTCAATACCCATGTAAGCCAGATACACAAGGTGGCGCATGAAGCTGGAGTTCGTTTGCAGTGGTTAGAGGCCCTGGAGCGCCCATTCTTTCTCTCTCTCTGTAGCTCTTCTATCTCTCTCTGCTTATAAATAAATAAAAGTAGAAACTGGGGTCAGCATGACTTCGGGGAGGGATGGATGTACAGGCCTATGCACCGTGGCTGTGACTGGTGTCAGATTGCTCACTAGGGCACTAAGAAAGCCAGGTGCCGACGGGCGTGGTGACGCACGCCTTTAATCCCAGCACTCGGGAGGCAGAGGTAGGAGGATCACCATGAGTTCTAGGCCACCCTAAGACTACATAGTGAATTCCAGGTCAGCCTGAGCTAGAGTGAGACCCTACCTCAAACAAACAAACAAACAAAAAAAAAGCCAGGTGCCTGGATTGGACTCTGTGGTATGCTTCAAGGGACATCTTCACACACTCTGTGCTTCCTGGAATCAATACTTGTATTTTTCTAGTATAAGCTAAGTGTATCAAGTTATAAAAAACACTTTTCCATAGTATTTTCTCTGAGACTCCCACGGCTTGTTAGTACCTCCAGAATGTACCTTTCACTTTCCATGCGACTCAAAGGCAATATATATAAAAATATATAATATATAAATATATATATAAATATAAAGGCTGGAGAAATGACTTAGCGATTAAGACACTTGCCTGTGAAGCCTAAGGACTCAGGTTCAATTCCTCAGTACCCATGTAAGCCAGATGCACAAGATGGTGCATGCATCTGGAGTTTGTTTGCAGTGGCTAGAGGCCCTAGTGTGCCCATTCTCTCTCTCTTTTTCTTTCTCTGACTCTTTCTCTCAAATAAATAATTTTATTTTTAAAAACCTTAACTGCTGGACCATCTTTCCAGCCCTCCATGTTCTGTTTCTCTCTCTCTCTAGCCCAGGATGGCCTGGAATTCACTATGTAGTCTCAGGGTAGCCTCAAACTCACTTTGATCCTCCTACCTCTGCCTCCCGAGTGCTGGGATTAAAGGCGTGCACCACCATACTTGGCTCCATGTTCTGTTTCTTAATCTGGGTTGTGACTATGTGGTTACACTTCGTGCTAATCCATCAAGCTGTGTATTATAATTCGTGCAATTTTCAGTATGTTTATACTTGAACAAAAATCATCTGAAAAATGATAAGCAGTATAATACATGTTAAATAAAAACTATAGGAAACCACTGTTTTGGTTTATCTCCTGTACTAGACCCCAACAGATCAGCCTAGAAATCAAAATGGAGTCACTCATCCTAAAGTTCACCAAGCTGAAACTCAACCATTTATCGAACCTGAAAAAGTCAAGATTAAAGGCAACTGGCATGATGACATTCCCTTTTTTTTTTTTTTTTTTTTTGTTTTTCGAGGTAGGGTCTCGCTCTAGCCCAGGCTAACCTGGAATTCACTATGTAGTCTCAGAGTGGCCTCAAACTCACAGCAATCCTCCTATTTCTGCCTCCCAAATGCTGGGATTGAAGGCGTGCACCACCACGCCCAGCCTCCTTCTGTTATTTAAAGAAATGACTTGCTAGTAAGTAGTTTTCCATTTTACTGTTTTTTGTCCCCCCCCCTCCATGTAGGGTTTCACTCTAGTCCAGGCTGACCTGGAATTCACTCTGTAGTCCCAGGGTAACCTCGAACTCACGGAGATCCTCCTACCTCTGCCTCCCAAGCGCTGGGACTAAAGGCGTTTGCCACCACGCCCGGCTTCTATTTTACTGGTTTCTTGTTCTAACCTTACAAAGAAAGTAGCTTGGGCTTAGTGGTTAGGACATTTGACTGCAAAGCCAAAGGATCCTGGTTCAATTCTCCAGGACCCACATAAGCCAGATGCACAAGGGGGTGTATGCATCTGGAGTTTGTTTGCAGTGGCTAGAGGCCCTGGCATGCCCATTCTCTCTGTCTTTCTCTCTCTCTCAAATAAATAAATGAATAATATGTATATATATGTATGTATATATATATTTTTTTTTTTTTGAGAGAGAGAGAGACAGAGAGAAAGGGAGACGAAGACAAACAGATATGGGCGCGCCAGCAGCATCTCAGCTGCTGCGAAGGAAATCCAGATGTGTGCGCCCCCTTGTGGGCAAGTGCGGCATTGCACCCTTGTGTCACTTTGCATCTGGCTAAACGTGGGACCTGGAGATTGGAACCGGCGTTCTTAGGCTTAGGAGGCAGGCGCCTTAACCGCTAAGCCATCTCTCCAGCCCAATAAAGTATATTTTTTAAAAAAAGAAAGTAGCTTTTTTGTGGTGGCCATTGTTTAACATGACAGGGTCTCACTATATAGCCCAGACTATTCTCAACTCTCCTGCCTCAGCTTCCTGGGTACTGGGATTACAAGCATGTGTGGTAAGGCTCATTCAAAAAGAAACTTTGAGGGACTGGGGAGATGATCCAATGAGTAAAATCCTTGCTGTGGAAGCATGAGGACCTGAGTTTGGAGCCTCAGAACCCACATAAAATGCCAGGTGTGGCAGTGCACAGCTGAAATCTCAGCTCTGGGGTGATGGAGACAAGACCAGAGGATCCCTTGGGGGTGCTGGCTAACTAGTGAGCTCTAGGTTTGGTGAGACACCCCATCTCACAGAATAAGGTGAAGAGCCACTGCGGAGGACACCAGACACTGACCTCTGGACGATGCATGACATGCATCTGTGTCCACCCCCCAAAAAAATATTTCAAGGAAGTAAAGGGGAAGAGTCTGACACTTGATATTCTCCTCTGGCTTCCAAACATGAGGTGTGCGTATCTGCACATGTACAAACACACACCACAAATAATAATCAGCAGGATAGGGTGGCACATGACTTTAATCCCAGCACTCAGGAGGCAGAGGTAGGAGGATGGCTGTGAGGTCAAAGCCAGTCTGCAAATTCAGTAAATTCTAGGACCAGAATGAGACCCTACCCCCGCCCCAAAGCTGGGTGTGGTGGTGCATGCTTTAATCCCAGCATATGGGAGGCTGAGATAGGAGGATCGCTGTGAGTTTGAGGCTGCCCTGAGACTACATAGTGAATTCCAGGTCAGCCTGGGCTACAGTGAGACCCTTCCTTGAAAACCAAAATAACATTTCATAATAAATAAATAACTAAAATACAATCAATCTTCTTTGCTCAGATGGCTGCTGAATTATAAAAATAGAAAATAACAGCCAGGAACTATGGGTGTCATTAAGTGGAAGTGCATCTTTGGAAGGCTCTGGGTTCAATCCCCAACATCAATAAACAAGTAGATAATCAGGTCTGGTGCTGTGGGGGATGACAGAACTGGTCAGAATTTTCCAACAGGAAGGAGTGGCCCTCGGGGAAAAGGAAGAAGCATTAGACTTACTGGGTTAAAGGTGACCATGGATCCTGCCCTTGTTTTATTATTTAGTTTTTAATATTTTATTTATTTATTTGAGAGAAAGAGAAAAAAAACGAGGGTGTGGGTAAGAGAATGAGAAAAGTTACGCCGGGGCCTACAGCCTCTGCAAACAAACTGCAGACACATGCACCACCTTGTGCATCTGTCTTTACATGGGTTCTGGGAAACAGATCCTAGGTCCTTTGGTTTGCCAGCAAGTGCCTTAACTGCTAAGCTAACCCTCCAGCCCCATTTTATTTTTAAGGTGCTGAGGTTGAATCCAGCAACTCGACGCACACTAGGCAAGCACTCTATACCACCCTTAGCTCCTCCTGTCTTGTTAAAAAAAAATGCTCATCATTTTTGCACGAATTTTGCTTTTAAAAGGGTCCATCTAAATATGCGTTCTTCGCCTTGTTTACTGAGGTGTTTTTTTCTTTTTTTGCACACCCCCTTTACAGTGCATAGAAGGCGAGCGTCTCACTGAGGTCCCAGAACTATTGTCATTCGGAGGTCAGGGTTTGTTCTTAGTGCCAGAAACAAACCACTTCCCGCGTTTCCTCCCCCACTACGCGGAAGAAAGTGAGGCGAGGCGGAAAAGCTCCGCAGACTTTCATTATTCCCAGCAGCCGGACAGGCACGGGATCTACCCAGAGCCCCAGCAGCACTACACCTGGCGACAGGAAACAATGTCCACTCGGCACACTTCCGGACTCTGTATAATCCAACCGGCGAGGAGGCTCGCTTAGAGGTCAACTCCTGATTGGCTGGAACAAAAACGCGCCCTATCAAACGACAGGGGGCACTGCGTCATCAAGAAGCGACTAGAGTAGCGGAGTAAAGTAAACTCCTTTCTAATTGGTTGCCTCCTTCAACAGAGATTGAAACAGCGCCGGTGATTCGCTGTTCCTCCAAATCTAGGCTTCCGGTTTCGGAGGGAGGGGAAAGACTGGGCCCCCGATAGAGGACTGGGGCGGGACCTGCCTGGGGCGGGGCTTATCTTGGAGGCGGGGTTTTCTTCGGGAAAATGGGGTGGGTGGAGTCTCAACGCTGGGTTTTCTCAGCGCCTGGGAGGCGGAGTCACGGTGGTGGGCGTGCCCCGGGGGGACGGCCGGCAGCTGGCAGCCTGGCCAGCTCTAGCACCGGGTAGTCCTTGCGTGCAGAGCGGCTCGCTGCTTGGCTCTTCCCAGGCATGGCTCCGCGGTGTTGGCGCTGGTGGCATTGGTCGGCGTGGTCTCGGCTCCGGCCGCCTCCCACCAGGAGCACCCCGAGTAAGAACCGGGCCCCTCGGTCTGCATGGGGGACACGGGAGGCCTACGAGGGGTCTGTTCTGGCCGGCGAAATGCGGGTGGAGGGAGCAGATAGGGGTGTGTGCGGCGGGATGTGAGGCTTCGTGGGTGAGATGCAGGTCTGTAAAGGTGAAGGTGCAGAACGTGAGGTCCACGTGTTGTGAAACTGGGTGAGTGGGGGTGATAGAGAGGCGACGGGGATTAAACAAGGGTATGAGCAATACAGAGTTTCGTAGAGAAAGTGGCAAGGCAAGAGACGTGGTGGGGATATGAAGTCTGTGGGACGATGTAAAATCACAGGTAGAGAACCCTCTAAGCATCATGAAAGTTGTGTACAGAACAGCTTCAGGGCCCGTGGGCGTTGCCTGCAGGCCATCTTTAGTGGTGAGGCATAGGGATTTGGGTATTCCGATGAAATGAGGGACTGTACAAATGTCAGAGATTGAAAAACAGAAGAGGAAGGTGCATGTGAGGGTGAAGCTTGGCCAGCTGCATCTTCTGTTGGACACTTAGTTGGTTTGGGATGGCGAATGTTGATTTGACCTAGTCCCCTCCTCTGCCTAGCCCCAGGCTTCTGCCAGCAGTACTCCACACAGGAGAAGACTCCTCAGATCTGTGTGGTAGGCAGTGGCCCAGCTGGCTTCTACACGGCCCAGCACTTGCTGAAGGTAAGCTACTTCCTACCAAGGCCTTCCTCACCATTCACTCATTTTCTCCAGTTCTTTGGGTTGGCTGATGAGAAGGGAGGCTGTGGCCCATCTAGGTTGTGTTCTTCCTACGTGCTTCCATGCCTACACCGGGGGCACCCACCTTAGGTCCTCAACTGTGAGAGAAATGTGGTTGGCCAGGGATTGATGGTTAGTGACAGGTGAGTACCCCCACCCCAGAAGCTTATCCACACTTACAGGATAGCTTTGTCTCCCCACATCCTCCTTCCAGCCTTTCTCCACCCCCAACATTGTACCTTTTGAACTTCTTAACTTTCTGTGACTATCTACCCCACTGTGCTGTCGTCACCCCAGCCTCAGCAGTAGCCTTCCTCCTGTTTCTTTTTCCCCATTGAATGTCAAGGTCTCAAGCTTTCAGTATTGGCAGTCAGGGCCCCAAGGCTGCCAGATAGACTTGAAACTCCGTGTCAGACCTTGACACAGAGGAGGAAGGAAGGATACTGAGAATGACAGAGATGAGATAGTGGCTTACCTTTGGAGGGCTTTGGAGGATCCATGGTGGCACAGAGGAAGGATGACTATATTAAGTATACACACATGGAATGTTGGGTTGACCCACTGGCCTGATTTTCCTGGGGCTCTTGGCTTTTTGTGCTGACACTAGAAAGTTCTTATGGAGACTTTTGCTTTGAAGTTATCTACAAGGGGCTGGGGAGATTGTTCAGTGGTTAAGCCTGCTGGCCCAGGTTCAATTTCCTCAGCCACTCACACAAAGCCAGACACAAAAAGTGGAGCAAGTGTCTGGTGTTCATTTGCAGTGACAAGAAACCCTGGTATGCTCATACACACACACTCAATAAATATTTTTGTAGTTTATTCTATTTTACTTTTTTTTTTTTTTTTTGGTTTTTCAAGGTCTTGCTCTAGCCCAGGCTGATCTGGAATTCACTGTAGTCTCAGGGTGGCCTTGAACTCACAGTGATCCTCCTATCTCTGCCTCCCGAGTGCTGGGATTAAAGGCGTGAGCCACCATGCCTGGCTAGTTTATTTTAAAAATATATTTATTGATTTATTTGAGAGAAAGAGGTAAAGAGAGAAAGAATGGGTATGCCAGGGCCTCTAACTAGTTCAAATGAACTTCAGGTGCATGCGCCCCCTTGTGAATGCATCTGACTTTATGTGGGTACTGGGGAATCAAACCAGGGTCCTTAGGCTATGCAGGCAAGTGCTTTAGCCACTGAGCCATTTCTCCAGCCCCTAATTTATTTATTTTTCTTTTGGTTTTTCAAGGTAGGGTCTCACTCAACCCCTGCTTACCTGCAATTCACCATGTAGTTTCAGGCTGGCCTTGAACTCACAACGATCCTCCTACTTCTGCCTCCCAAGTGCTGGGATCAAAGGTGTGTGCCACCACACCTGGCTTTATTTATTTGTTTGAGAGAGACAGAGAATGGGTGCACAGGGCCTGTTGCTGCTGTAAATGAACTCCAGATACATGTGCCTCTTTGTGCGCCTGGCTTTACCTAGGTACTAGGGAATCAAACCTGGAGCCATCAGGCTTTGCAAACAACCGCCTTTAACTGCTAAGCCATCTATCCAGCCCTAAATAAATAGTTTTAATTTAAAAAGGAAGTAACCTACAAATGCCTCCAAGTAACATGGATGGCCAGCTGATTACAATTATGTAAATTGAGTGAGTGTAGCCACGTGGGCACAACCAGAAGCTGTTTCCTGGAATATGTGTATTTGAGGTTTATGGAAGGCCCCATGCATGGGCTTTGAAAAGCCCTTACCCCCACCCCTTGTGTGGAAAGTTAGCCTGGAATGCAAGGCCACTGACAGCCTGGGTTCTGGAATGGACAGCCAAGAGTTCTTGGGGTTGGGGAGGGCACTTTGTATAAAGGGCACTGTGTTAGGTGGTCAGAGGTGGCAGGGGGAAAGAGAACAGCCTGGAGGTGTGTTCTAGGTGTCTTTCTGTGGGCCAGGTGCTGGCCTGCAGACATTTGCACGCATTTTTCCCTATACTCACTGACCTGACATCCTAGCTTGAGGGGCAAGTGTCTGGTTTATGAAGGTAGGTTTGGGCTTAACCTAAGCGTGGCCCCTGTCCCAGTGCGAGGGAGAGGTGAGGTCAGGGCGTAGAATGTCAGGAGTGCTTCAGGTGGGGGAACTTTGTGGACAAAGGCCAGAGGAGGGAGAATGGCCTTTCAGGGCCACTCCAGGGCCCATTCCAGAAGGTAGCGGATGTCTTGAGGGTTGATGAGACAAGAGCTGGGGCTGAGGAGAGAGAGTCCAGATGGAGGCCAGATCCTGGGGCCCGGAAACCTTTTACTGTACTATGGACATGGGTGGGTTTCTCAGGGCACTCTCCACACTCCATGCCATCAGAGTCTTCTGAAGTGAATGAACATTTATGAACCCAGCTCCAACATATTTAAACTCTGGTTCTGGGGCCCTCAGGATCAGTGATTTCAAACAAATTCTGGCACTCCCTGTTACAGGTAATTGGTTTGACAGAAAACTTATGGTGGAAGGAAAACAGGAATCCCACCTTTTGGTGGTACTGAAGATTGAACCCAGGGTCTTGGGACTGCTAGGTAGGTGCTCTATTAGTGAGATGCACCCTCCACCCCCAGGTCAGAACCCCATCTTTTAGTTGGAATGTTCTCTCTATAGTTTGGGGTTGCCCAAAGAGCAGGGCATGGGGAGGGATGGAGAATGAATGGGGCAGAGTGGATGCGAAGGGGCAAGGGCTGTGCCTGGGACTCCAGCTGAATGGGATGGATGGAAGGTGACAAAGAATGGGTTGAAAAGCTGGGCATGGTGGTGCATGCTTTTAATCCCAACACTTGAGAGGCAGAGGTAGGAGGATTGCCAGGAGTCGCCCTAAGATTACAGAGTGAATTCCAGGTCAGCCTGGGCTAGAGTGGTGAGACCCTACCTCCAAAAAAAGGAAGGAAGGAAGGAAGGAAGGAAGGAAGGAAGGAAGGAAGGAAGGAAGAAAAGAAAAGTATGGGTTGAAATGTATGGGATATGATATCCTAGGGTCTCAGTTTCTCGGATCTCAGATTATGGAGGAAAGATAGGGAGAGGAAGGGAGGGGAGATAGATAGATTATGATCAGTGAGAATTTGCTGAGGTCACCAAAAGGGAATGTCTTCCATGCACTCAGAGGACGGGGAAGATCTTAGACCAGAAGTGCCTCGGAGACTTCCCTTATTAGGCAAGGGGGCTGAAAAGGAACAGCTGATGGAAGTTAAGGAGGCGTCCAGAAAGATGAGGTCTGTGTGGGGTGCTGTGCAAGTGTTCCCGGAGAGATCCGTGTGACTCGGAGTACAGGTTTCCTCCATAGCAGGAAGGAATGGAAGATAAAGACAGAAAGGCCAGACCACCAGCTGAGCAGTTTGAACTTTGATCTGTGGCATCCAGCAGGCTGGAGAGATGGCTTAGTGGTTTAAGGTGTTTGCCTGCAAAGCCAAAGGATCCCAGTTTGATTCTCCAGGCCCCACATAAGCTAGATGCACATGGTGGCGCATGCATCTGGAGTTCGTTTGCAGTGGCTGGAGGCCCTGGCATGCCCTTTCTCTCTCTCTCTCTCTCTCTCTGCCTCTTTCTTTCAAATAAATAAAATATATTTTTTAAAAAAGGTTTACTATGGCATGAGCAGCAAAGGGAAGTTTTCTGAGTACGGTGACACGCCCCAGCCGTGGTCACAGTAGTAATGACGGTGTACAAGTCCGCCATGCACTCACATTGAGAGGGCTCTGGGCTGAGGGCTGAGGGCCGAGGCATGACTCACCCAGCCTTGAATGTGTGCTGAGGGACCAGAAAAGCTCAGCCGCTTTCCCTGAAGCACAGTGAGGGGTGGAGCTGGGCCTGGCCCCAGCGCTGTTTACTTCATGGCTTGGGGTCTTCATGGGCCTAAATTCCATGGGGTTTGAGGGAGGTGAATTGGGTGACCCAGCATGGAAGAGGCCGGGAATACCCAGGGGCCGGGGGAGCAGGGTGGAATCAGGGCACCAGCAGAGTGGAGGAAATAGAGATTTAGACAGAGGCTGGGGAAGTGGGCAGGAGTTGGGCTGCCTTGAGTCCCTTTGAAGTGGGAGGTGAGGGCCCGGGAAGGGGCAGAGGGCAGGGTGCTGTTACTGAGTGCCCTCTTGCCTGCTGGTGGGCCACTCTCACTCATTGGCCTGCCTCCACCCGCGAGGCCACGTCACACCCAGCAGGGAAGTCCTGGATTTGTTAGGCTCGTGTTGCAGAGCCAGACCAGGCCTGTGTGCCTAACCCTAGCCCTGTGCCTTGTTCTTTCCCGTGACCACACGCTGCCCTGGGAAGACAGGCAGTGTGCAGTGGCTGAAACCACAAGACTGATTTTCTGACACTGGGAAGGCCCATTGCCACCTCCCTTTGAACCAACACGTTCGCCCCTCACTCTATGCCTTTTTTTTCCCTTTACGTGTGTGTTTAAAGTATATGTGTGGTATATGTACAGATGTGTGTGCCCATGCACATGTGTGTGGAGACCTAGAGGAGAATGGTGGGTATCTTCTTGTCACTCATCCATGTATTTCTTTCCTTAAGATGGGGTTTCTCCCTCAACCCAGAGCTTCCTGGGTTATAGATTTGTATGGCCACACCCAGCTTTTTAAAAAATATTTATTTTTATTTATTTATTTATTTGACAGAGAGAGAGGGAGGGAAAGAGAGAGAATGGGTGTGCCAAGGCCTCCAGCCACTAAAAATGAAGTCCAGATGCCCCCTTGTGCATCTGGCTAATGTGGGGAATTGAACCTGGGTCCTTTGGCTTTGCAGGCAAACGCCTTAACCACTAAGCCATTCCTCCAGCCCCAGCTTTTTTTTTTAATATATTTTATTTATTTGAGAGAGAGAGAGAGACAGAATGGGCACCCCAGGGCCTCCAGCCACTGCAAACAAACTCCAGATGCATGCACCCCCTTGTGCATCTGTCTTATGTGGGTCCTGGAGAATTGAACCAGGATCTTTTGGCTTTGCAAGCAAACGCCTTAACTGCTAAGCCATGTCTCCAGCCCAGCTTTTTTTATGTGTTCTGGGGAGTTAAACTTGATTGTGTCTAGCCAAAAGGCCCTGAAGCTTAAGTCCCAGGTGAGGTGCTTTTAATGGCTGAACCATCTCCCCATCCCTCTCTCTCTCTGTTTTTCCTTTGATAGGTGTGTATAATGTATACACATGTGTGCAGATTTGTGTGCCGTGTGTACATGTGTGTGGAGGCCAGGGAAGCACATTGGGGATCCTCCTCTATCGCTCTTATGCTTTAATCTCCTTGAGATGGAGTTGGCCAGACTGGTTGGTCAGTGATCTCCCGAGAGACTTCTGCCTACGGCCCCCTCAGGACTTAAGTTACAGGCGTGTGTGGTCACACCTGTCTTTTTGTGTGGCTTCTGGGGCTCAAGCTCAGGTACTCATAAGCATGCCAAGCCCCATCTCCCTAGCCCCTCACTCTCTATCTTGCTGGGCCCTGTCCCAGTGCCATCATCATGGAGGCTAGAATTAAGGGAAGTGTGACTTTCAAAGGGCTGTTCTCAGGTCAGCAGACCAGTATTTCCAGAAGCGGTGAAGTGCTGGAGGACAGAACCGACCGTGTGTTACATCTGACCTGGAGATGCGCTTGCTCATACTGGCCTCCAGTGCAGGGGAAGCTGTGACTTTACAAGTTTTCACGGTTTCATGGGTAGCAATCCTCAGGCTCTGACCTCAGCTTCTCTTGCTGTTTATGCTGCCTCTTTGTCCTTGCCTAAGCAGATTGGGGCTCATGGGGACTTTTTCTCCTCGTGGATGGTCAAAGCCAGTGTCCTCAGCCCTCTGAGCTGAGCTTTCCTGCTGTTTGGGGATAGGAGGACCTATGGGGAGTCAGCTTCTCCCTGGGCCTTACCAATTGTGCCTCTCCTGCAGCACCACCCTCAGGCCCATGTGGACATCTATGAGAAGCAGCCTGTGCCCTTCGGCCTGGTGCGCTTTGGTGTGGCACCTGACCACCCAGAAGTTAAGGTGGGTCTCTCTGGGTGTGGAGGGTGGCGGTGGAGACATCAGCTGAGGAGAGCAGGAGAGCTCTGTGGCTGGATCTGATGCCACCCAGGCTCCATCCTGGGGTCTGTTGGGGTGAGGGTGGCACTAGTGTGCCCTCCTATAGCTGCCCTTCAATCCCATGCTCTCCTCCTGTGCTACTCGGCAGAATGTCATCAACACGTTCACACAGACAGCCCGCTCTGACCGCTGTGCCTTCCTGGGCAATGTGGTGGTAGGCAGGGACGTATCGGTGCCAGAGCTGCGAGAGGCCTACCATGCTGTGGTACTGGTGAGTGCACCTGTGAACTGTGGATGCCAGAGGTGGGGTTGCCGGATGGATGCTTCTGGAAAGGGACCAGTGGGAAACAGGACAGCTTGCCTGTGCCCCCCACCCAGTACTGAGGGCTCCAGCCTGGGCCCTGCTATCTTTCCTTAGAGCTACGGGGCAGAGGACCACCAGGCCCTGGGAATTCCTGGTGAGGAGCTGCCTGGCGTGGTCTCAGCCCGTGCCTTCGTGGGCTGGTACAATGGGCTCCCTGAGAACCAGAAGGTGAGTTTGCTGCCTCTGCCTTCCCACTGAGGGCAGCCCTCAGAGGCTAGAGTTGGAAGAGGTGGCAGTGAGGAGCCATGGAGGGCTCTGGAGGGTGAGCTGTGAAGGAGGGAAGAGGAAGACTGGGAGAAGGGGGGACAGCCCAAGGGCATGGCCGAGACCCCACCTAGGGGGTTTGCAGGCAAGATTAGCCTGACTGGAGCTGGGGCTAGGACCCTCTCAAGACCTTTGTCTTCCAGCTTGCACCAGATCTTAGCTGTGACACTGCAGTAATTCTAGGGCAGGGGAACGTGGCTCTGGACGTGGCCCGGATCCTGCTGACTCCTCCTGAACACCTGGCGGTGAGGAATCAGTTAGGGGCCCCAGGGGTGGAGGTGGGGTTATACTGAGGAGAGGGTCCTGTCCACGGGGTTCTAGTGTCATCCCTCCAACCAAGACCAATGCTTATTTTTCTGGGGAACCCAGCTAGACACGTTCAAACTCTAGTATGTTACCAGGCATTTGCACACACCGTTCTCCCTGTTTGGAACATTCGGACTCACTTTTAGTTCTTGGATAAGTTATGTCTTCCACCAGGAAGTCTCCTAGGACTCCTATGCATAGTTGTGTTTCTTCTGTCTGGACTCGTCTCTGGATTCATAGCCTGTTCTCTCCACTACAGTTTACTCAATGAGTATTCCCTCACAAAATATTATTTGTAGTCGGGCGTGGTGGCGCGCGCCTTTAATCTCAGCACTCGGGAGGCAGAGGTAGGAGGATCGCCAAGAGTTCGAGGCCACCCTGAGACTACATAATGAATTCCAGGTCAGCCTGGACCACAGTGAGACTCAACCTCGCAAAACCAAAATATATATATATATATATATTTGTGAGGTCAAGCATCATTCTTTTTTGTTCGCATCAACTGCCTCTTCCCTCCTAAGCCTCTTGCCCAGAGCTGGGTACCTGGTAGTTGCTCAGTAAATACTTGTTGAATGGAGGAGTTGGCTTTATGTACTGCTAGTTGGAGCCATTTGCAGAGTTGGCAGCAGTGTTCTATGTGGCCACCAGGGGGAGCAACTGTGCAGTTTGGGGCTGCCAGCTCCCAGTAAGGGACTAGGCCGACTGGAGAGCGCCCTTCCCCAGGTCAGTGTCTGATGACTTCAAAAACCTCCTTTTGTGCCAGAAAACAGACATCACAGAGACAGCTTTGGGGGTGCTGAGGCAGAGTCAGGTGAAGACAGTGTGGATAGTGGGCCGGCGTGGACCCCTGCAAGTGGCCTTCACCATTAAGGTACTGGGGCCAGTGGAGGAGGGAGGCCAGGGTCCCAAGTAAGAGGTTTCGCCCTGAGTGTGGAGATTCCTGGAAGTAGTGGCTGCCTGGGGTGGATCAGAGGACCATGAATGGCCCCAGACCTTCCGTGTTCATGGTGTTTCCCATGGGGTTGGTGTCTGGTGGGCTCAGAAATGCACAGTATTCTGGGCCTGACCTCCTCCCCCACTCCCACCCCCACCTTTAAGGAGCTTCGGGAGATGATTCAGTTACCCGGGACCCGGCCCATTTTGGATCCTGTGGATTTCTTGGGCCTCCAGGACAGAATCAAGGGTGAGGGGCCTGTCCCTGGCCCCCAAATCACCAGGAGGGGATGGCCTAGGTCAAAGACATTTTGTGGGGAGGGCTCCTGGGCGGGGACAGCCCTGAGGAATTCCATGTTGTTGACAGAGATCCCCCGGCCAAGGAGGCGGCTGACAGAACTGCTGCTTCAAACAGCCATGGAGAAGCCAGGGGTGGAGGAAGCTGCCCGCCTGGCACAGGCCTCCCGTGCTTGGGGCCTCCGCTTTTTCCGAAGCCCCCAGCAAGTGCTGCCCTCATCAGATGGGCAACGAGCAGCAGGCATCCGCCTGGCAGTTACCAGGCTGGAAGTGAGTCTCACCTTGCCCTGAGATTTTCCCCTTTTAGGCTTCCTCACCTAACCTGGTGTTGCTCTCACTCTTCCCGTCAGGGTGTTGGTGAGGCCATCCGGGCAGTGCCCACAGGAGATGTTGAAGACCTCCCTTGTGGGCTTGTGCTGAGCAGTGTTGGGTATAAGAGCCGTTCCATTGACCCCAGTGTGCCCTTTGACCCCAAACTTGGGGTCATCCCCAATAAAGACGGCCGGGTTGTGGATGTACCAGGTGAGAGGGCCTGAGAAGATGGGACGACTAAATGGGAGGATAGTGCCCCCAGAGCCACTAAAACCTGCCCTGGGCCAGTGCTGGCACTGGAGGTGGACAGCTTCTGTCCTCAGGGAGCTTCCAGTCTGATCATCCCTGTGCATATACAGTTTTGTGTTCATTTGGCAGATGTTGCTAAGGGCCTGCTGAAATGAAAGTAAGCAAGCTACAGCTGGTACTGTCAAAGAGCTCCTCTACAGGGTAGGGAAACTGAGGCCTAAGGGAGACTGCATGGTTAAGCAAATTGAGAAGAATCCAGGGTGTGGTGCACACCTTTAATGCCGGTACTCAGGAGGCTGAGACAGGAGGATTGCTGTGAGCTTGAGGTCAGCCTGGGACTGGTAGAGTGAGCTGCAGGTCAACCTGGGCTAGAGTGAGACCCTTACCTTTAAAAAAATAAAAAGGAATCCAGTGAGCCAGTGACCATGGTGGGTCTAGCCAGTGGGGTTTGCTGGGAGATCTGGGGGCGTGTGTGTATGTGCATGTGTGTATAGATTGGGGTGCCAAGCAGTATCCAACTGCCTCCTCTCTGTTGCCCCTTTCAGGCCTTTACTGCAGTGGCTGGGTGAAGAGGGGACCCACAGGTGTCATCGCCACAACCATGACTGACAGCTTCCTCACCGGCCAGATGCTGCTGCAGGACCTGAAGGCCGGGCTGCTGCCCTCTGGCCCCAGGCCTGGTTATGCGGCCATCCAGGCCCTGCTCAGCGGCCGAGGTGTGGGCCCTGATGCTGGGTCTGGGTGGTGGTGCGGGTAGCTTGGTTTTGGGTCCTGGGGGTTTAAGAGAGTAAGTGGTGCATTGGTCTGTCTTCCCCATCTGCCTCAGGGGTCCAGCCAGTCTCTTTTTCAGACTGGGAGAAGCTGGATGCTGAAGAGATGTCTCGAGGCCAGAGAGCTGGGAAACCCAGGGAGAAGCTGGTAGACCCACAGGAGATGCTGCAGCTGCTGGGGCACTGAGCTCAGCTCCCAGCTCCTGCTGTGGACATGAAGAATCCCATATACGAAAGAAGGGCCTGAGGCCTTCTGAGTGGACTCTGCCCCCGTGCTGCCTGGCGTGGCTTGGAAGCTGGACTGCAGCTCTTCCAGGGACCTCTGAGTGCCTCCTTCTGAAAGATGTATCTTACAGTGTGGATTCAGGACAAGGGGGGACCCTTAAGTCAAGGATGTGTGAAGGTGCAAGGGGACCTTACCCCCTTCGTTCTCTCTCAATGGACTTTGGAGGGCAACTAGGGTGGGGACATGCTGGAAATAAAACAGCTGTAACCAAAGGCCATGGTTGATGGTTATTTCTTTTGGGGCCTGGAGTCATCAGGTGAAACAGGAAATTGCTTCCTGCTTAAGGGCTTCTTCTGAAGGTGGGGCCTTTGAGCACCTGGCAGTCAGGCCTAGCATGCACCCATCCTTCCTCTCTTGTCTCGCCTCTGCTGCCACAGCTGGTCTTCTGCTCACGTTACTGTCACCGGTGACAGGTCCTCACCCGTGACAGGTCCCCACACTTATTGCTGTACTAGCCTCAGCCTGGTGGCCATCTCTTTAACCCCCAGTACAATCAACCAGACAAGAAGAGGAAAAGGCCAGAGTGAGGAGACAGGGCAGCTAGCTGCTTGTCCTCAGTCCCTCCCAGTGTCCAGGTAGGTCTGGCCTGGCCTGGCTCTCCAAACCTCTGCGCAGTCAATTCCTTTCAATCTTTAGTTTCCAGTCAAATCTACAAACCTTGTCAAAGTAGTAACTCGGTCCTCCATAGGGTTCCGGTCTCATATGGCAACCACAGGACGCTGGCCTCACTTTGTAAACTCCAGCAACCTGGACATGCACTGGCCCAAGGTCACACAACTAATGAACTGAGGCTCGAACCCAGGGTTCAGGGCAAGCTGTTTCCCCCGAACCAGGTCTTGCTTCGAAGCATCGGATCTGGGGGACATAGTGCTAGATCGGAGCGGGGAGGGGGGTTGAAAGAGAGAGAGAGTGGACCCAGGTGGCCAGTGCACTGGCCGGCAGGGAGGGAGCGAGGGCAGCCGACCGGGGCGGGGCAGAAACTGGGCGGGCGGCGGCGAGTGCTCCTCCACAGTCGGTTGGCAAACCTCAGGGAGCTGGAGGCGAGCTGCCCAGGCCGGGACGGAGCCCCCGCCGCGGGCCGCGGGGGCGGGCTGCATCCAGGCCGCGCCGCAGGCACTGGCCTCGCGGCCGTGCCGGGCTCCCGCGCGCCGGGCTGGGCTGGGCTGGGAGCGAGGGCGCCCGCGCGCCGGAGCTCCGGCTCCGGGACGTGCCCCGCGCGGGAGGCGGGAGGCGGCCGCCGGCTCTGGGCGCGCTGGAGCGCTGCGCCCCTTCCCCCGTGGTGAGTGGCGGCAGGGGCAGGGGGCGCGCGGCTAGCCGGGGGCGCCAACTTGGCATCAACTTGGGGCTGGGCTCGGGCGCCGCACGGGCAGGGACGGCCGAGACAGGCGCAGGACACCCGCGAGAATCCAGCCCCCGGGGGCGACCGTGACCCTCGGGAAGTGGACCTGTGGTTTTGGATCTGGAGAATGGGAAAGAGAGGCTGGGGTGTGGGGATGGGGGGTGGGACGGGCTCGCAGCGGACGCGAGGGAAGGACACAGGAGGAGCAGCGCCCGAGACGTTTGTCCCCGGAGTCGTGGAGCCCTCCTCTGCTTCTCCTGGCGCGGTGGCCCCCGGTGGGCACGGGCAGTGCGGGCACGCAGGCGTCTAGATTGTCCGATCCAACTGTTGCGGGTGGAAGCCGCTGGGGCAGGAGCTCGAGCAGCACCCCCCCAACCAAGGGCCGACCGCGGGGGGGTACAGACGGGGAGGGGCTGGAGAGGGCACGGAGCCCAGAGAGAGCGGAAAGGGGACTGGGTGGGGGTGGGGGGGCTCCTGGAGCCTGCCGGTCCCTGCTCCCCGTGTCCGCTGAGCACCTGCTGCGTGCATCTGCCTTCCATCTCTTCCCCTATACCGGTGTGAGGCCCTTCCTCTCCCGCATCCCCTCCTTCCACTCCCCCGCCCCCACCTAACGCTCCATCCCGCGACCTCAGGACCACCGTGGACTTCTAGGGTGGAAAAAGCTTCCCAAACGCTGACCCCCGCGCCTTGGCCCACCCAGGCTCCAAAGGTTCCCAAACAGGGGTAAACAAGAACGGCCCTGAAAGGGCCTTAACCCGGGCGGGGGGTTGGTGCGAAGGAGGCAGGCAGTACCGGTTTGTTCCTCTGATCTCCTGGGGCTTTCTTCCAGGATCCCCGACGGCTGAAAGAAACAGCCCGGTGTGCTGGAAGGGTGGAAGGTGTTTTGTGCTTAGCCCAGGCGGGCAGGGGGTGGGCAGCTGAAGGCAAAGACATCTAACAGCCTGCCAATCCCCAAGGGTGCGTTTGGTGACCCTTCGAAGGTCTTGCTAGCTGAGGGAATTCACACCCGGTTTGACGCTGACCCCATTCGTCTGCACTGTTTTCCAGCCGTCCCTTCCCGATGGGACGGCTGATCAGTCGTCCCCCCTCCCAGCCCACAGATGGTGGCCAAATCCTAGGCCCATCAGTAACTCCCCCAGCGACGAGAAAAATCGATGAAAAATAACTGTATTTGGAGAAAGTGCTATTTCACTGGCTCTGTCTCTTTGAGCTAAGTTTCTAAACTTGGAAGACTTAAGAACGTGAAAGGGACAGGTGGACAGGAGACTGGACACCTGGGTTCTCTCTGGCCCGTGGGTGGCCTGGGCTGCGTCCTGGTCCATAGTTTCTCCTGCCAGGCCAACTCGGTCACCCCCATCCCCCGCCCGGGGCCTCGAGGTCCAGACCCAGCTTGGGGCTGTAGACTGGGCTGGGGGTGGGGGAGGACGCAGGGGGTCGCGGCGAGGCCCTGGGGGGCTCCGGGTACGTGGTGCCCAGATTGGCCGCCAGGAGGCGTGGCGCGGGTCCCCGCGCCCAGAGTCACCGCCGCTGCCACTGCCGCCGCCGCATCGCGATTGTCCTTGAGCCACACGGGTGACGATGGCTCTCGCCGCTCGCGCCCCCTCCTCCTGCAGGGGCGGCCTGATGCCACGTTCCCTATGAATTATTTATCACCGGCCTAAAAATACCCCGAACTTCACAGCCCGAGAGTAAGATTCTTGTCTAGGGGAGGGGGGTAGGGCCCCAGGGCGGAGCTGGATCAGCTGGGAGGGGGATGACCAGAACTTGAGGTCCCCATCAGTGTGGAAAAGATGGAAGGACTGTCTGTCTCCTGGCACCTGGGTTTAGGTTTGGGCTGGGCAAAGGCGAGGGAGGGGAGAGGAAGCGAGGGGAAGGGATGGAAGGGGAGGAGAGACCCGATGGCAGAGGAGGGTCCCCTCAGAGTAAGGGCAGTGAGTCCAGACTGAGGACTGTGAGAACCCTCTTCTGCAAGGAGTCAGCATCCTGCGTGGGCAAGGCCTGCTATTAGGACTAGAGCTTTGAGCCTGGGAAAAGGGGCGCCCTGACTGTCTAAGGTGTGTGTGTGTGTGTGTGTGTGTGTGTGTGTGTGTGGGTGTACACATGTGTGCAGGTCCTTGTCAGGGAGCCTGCCTGTGATGTGGGGAACCAGAAGTGGGCCCTGAGCATGCGGAGGTGCCCTGGCCCTCAAGAGGTGCTGGAGGGTTGGTTAATGCCACCCTCGCCCTGGCACTTGAGAATCCAGACCTTCGGCAAACATTATTCCTTTAATGGGCTTTGGGGAAAGGGGGTGCGATCAGAGGTGGTGGGCAGAGATCTAACAATGGAGGTGTCCCTGCACAGGGCCAGCTCAGCTCCAGACCCTGGAGGGAAAGCACTGGAGGACCCCAGGCTCTGTCCTTTTCCTGGGAGTCCAGAGCTGATGGGTCAAGGGAGGAGTTTGGAGAAGAGAGCTTAGGTTGGGTGTTGAAAGGCAGTAGGATCCTGTGGGAAGAGGGTACTCTGACCTGGGAACAGCGCAGTTGGGGTTAGGATGTGGGATGTTCTGTGTGCGAGATTAAGGTGTCCTTAATTATAAGATCAGAACTTCATTTGTGGGTACCAGGGTTCTGCTCAAGGCAAGTTTTTTGTTTGTTTGTTTTTTGCACGGTAGGGTCTCCCTCTAGCGCAGGCTGACCTGAAATGTAGTTGTAGTTTCAGGCTGGCCTCGAACTGATC
Source organism: Orientallactaga sibirica (assembly GCA_036365145.1). Taxonomy (NCBI): domain Eukaryota; kingdom Metazoa; phylum Chordata; class Mammalia; order Rodentia; family Dipodidae; genus Orientallactaga; species Orientallactaga sibirica. Next base: position 8,825,293 of record JAEOAD010000013.1, read on the forward strand.
CTCCGACCTCTGCCCCCTGACTGCTAGGGTAAAGGGGTGCACCACCATGCCTGGAGTTTTTCTTTTTTCTTTTTATTTACTTGAGAGAGAGAGAGAGAAAGAGGCAGAGAGAGGGAGAGAATGGGAGCACCAGGGCTTCCAGCCACTGTAAACAAACTCCAGATGCATGCTCCCCCTTTGTGCATCTGGCTTACGTGGGCCCTGGGGAATCAAACTGAGATCCTTTGGCTTCGCAGGTAAATGACTTAGCAGCTAAGCCATCTCTCCAGCCCCTTTAAAAAATTTTTTTTTTTTTTTTTTATTTATTTACTTGAGAGAGAAAGAGAGGGAGAACCATGCCCGGATTTTGAGACAAGTTTTAACAGCCCATTGGGGATAGTTGGATGGGCAGATGGAGAGGAGAGGTTGGGGGCTGGGGAGGAAATGGCTGCACATCACCTGGGTGAGGAGATTCTCTGTGGCATTGCTTTGTGAACTCAAGCCTTCCTGATGTCCACCCCTTCCTCACCACCTTCCTCGACTTCCCTTCCTCTCCACCCCAACCAGGAGGAACACCTTCATATGTGAGGGAGGTTGGAGAAGGGCAAGTCTCCTCTGGGCCCTTCATGCCGACTCACACTGTCTGCAGGAAAGAAAACAGGAGCCATGAGCACGTAGTTGACACTAGTAGCAGCACTTACGAAAAAGAGAAAATGGGTGATACTGATTTAAATACAATAGTTTAATCAAGATATCCAAAATGTTATGTCAACATGTAGTTAGCCGGGTGTGGTGGTGCACGCCTTTAATCCCAGCACTCGGGAGGGAGAGGTAGGAAGATCGCTGTGAGTTCGAGGCCACCCTGAGACTACAGAGTGAATTCCAGGTCAGCCTGAGTTAAAGTGAGACCCTACCTCAGAAAAGTCCACACCCCCAAAAAATTTTTAATGAGATAGCTTGCATTGTTTGCTTTTTCATAGTCTTTAATATTTAGTTTTTTTTTTTTTTTTTTTTTTTTTTTTTCAAGGTAGGGTCTCACTCTAGTTCAGGCTGACCTGGAATTCACTCTGTATTCTCAGGGTGGCCTCAACTCACGATGATCCTCCTACCTCTGCTGGGATTAAGGCGTGCGCCACCACACCCAGCTATTTAGTATGTTTTTACCCTCATTATGTACCTCACTTTAGTTAGAGGCATTGCAAGTGTGTGCCTGGGGGCTGCATTGGGCAGCACAGATGGAGAACCCACTGTTGGGTGGCAGAGGCTTGTAGGTCCCCACTGGGAAGGACTGGAGGAGGCGTGGGCTGCAGTGAGCACGCAGACCTTGCAAAGAAGCAGACATCATAACAATGTCCTTTGCTGTCATGAAATGGTCGTAGCCACTGTCGTATGGCCTGGCATGACTTAGGAGACTCAACCTTGCCTCCAGGCTGCCATTGACAGAGGTGTGCTAACACGAAGGGAAGTTTCAAGGGCATGAACTCAAGCCTTCCTGATGTCCACCCCTTCCTCACCACCTTCCTCGACTTCCCTTCCTCTCCACCCCAACCAGGAGGAACACCTTCATATGTGAGGGAGGTTGGAGAAGGGCAAGTCTCCTCTGGGCCCTTCATGCCGACTCACACTGTCTGCAGGAAAGAAAACAGGAGCCATGAGCACGTAGTTGACACTAGTAGCAGCACTTACGAAAAAGAGAAAATGGGTGATACTGATTTAAATACAATAGTTTAATTCAAGATATCCAAAATGTTATGTCAACATGTAGTTAGCCGGGTGTGGTGGTGCACGCCTTTAATCCCAGCACTCGGGAGGGAGAGGTAGGAAGATCGCTGTGAGTTCGAGGCCACCCTGAGACTACAGAGTGAATTCCAGGTCAGCCTGAGTTAAAGTGAGACCCTACCTCAGAAAAGTCCACACCCCCAAAAAAATTTTTAATGAGATAGCTTGCATTGTTTGCTTTTTCATAGTCTTTAATATTTAGTTTTTTTTTTTTTTTTTTTTTTTTTGGTTTTTTTCAAGGTAGGATCTCACTCTAGTTCAGGCTGACCTGGAATTCACTCTGTATTCTCAGGGTGGCCTCGAACTCACGATGATCCTCCTACCTCTGCTGGGATTAAAGGCGTGCGCCACCACACCCAGCTATTTAGTATGTTTTTACCCTCATTATGTACCTCACTTTAGTTAGAGGCGTTGCAAGTGTGTGCCTGGGGGCTGCATTGGGCAGCACAGATGGAGAACCCACTGTTGGGTGGCAGAGGCTTGTAGGTCCCCACTGGGAAGGACTGGAGGAGGCGTGGGCTGCAGTGAGCACGCAGACCTTGCAAAGAAGCAGACATCATAACAATGTCCTTTGCTGTCATGAAATGGTCGTAGCCACTGTCGTATGGCCTGGCATGACTTAGGAGACTCAACCTTGCCTCCAGGCTGCCATTGACAGAGGTGTGCTAACACGAAGGGAAGTTTCAAGGGCACAGTATGTCTACGGTATTCCTTCCTCTGCCTTCAATCCTGTCCTTGTAGGCTGAACTTCTCCCACCTGGCACTTAAAGCCCTGACTTGTTAGCTCACATCTCTTGTCAATGAGAACACCTCACTGTTGTCATCAGCCGCTTCTCCCTTCATGTGAATGAGTGCTTGATCTTTAGTTAAAAGCAGGTCTTGCTGGGAGCTTGAGAGGGCTAGGGAGGTCAGAGAAATAAGACTAGGAAGAGGGGTTTGGAGGTCCTAGCGACAGTCTCCTGGTTCTGGAAGTTCCTGGAAGGCAAGAGAACATGTCTCACTCATGTTGATACTCTGCCATCCAGTGTCTCACTCACAGGAAGATGCTTAGTTCACACTGAGCCTCACTGCTTTTTTTTTTTTTTTTTTTTTTTTGGATTTTTTTTTGTTTGGTTTTGTTTTTTGTTTTTTCGAGGCAAGGTCTCACTCTAGCTCAGGCTAACCTGGAATTCACTATATATCTTAGGGTGACCTCAAACTCATGGCACTCCTCCTACCTCTGGGATTAAAGGCGTGTGCCTGGCTTGAATATTTTTATTTGTTTATTTATGTGAGAAAGGGAGAGAGAAAGAGCCAGATATATAGAGAGAATAGATGTACAAGGCCTCTAGCCACTGCATACAAACTCCAGGTGCATGGCCCACCTTGTGCATCTGGCTTACATGGGTACTAACTAAGGAATTGAGCCTGGGTTTGTAGGCTTTGCAGGGGAGCACCTTAACTGCTAAGCCATCTCTCCAGCTCCACTTTTTTTGGAGGTAAGATCTTGCTCTAGCCCAGGCTGACCTGGAATTCACTCTACATAGTCATTAGAGCACTGGGATTAAAGGCGTGCGCCACCACGCCTGGCTGCTTTCTTCTGTTTTGAAGGTAGGGTTTCACTGTAGCCCGGGCTGACCTTGAACTTACTCTGTAGCCCAGACTGGCAATGAACTCATGGGGGCCCTCCTACCTCTGCCTCCTGGGTGCTGGGATTAAAGGAGTGCACCCTCCCCATCCCAAGGCGCGTTTCTGAGCTGTCCCTTTAGTGGCCTTCCTCTAGAAGGATCCTTTCAGCAACGCTGGGAGAAGAAAAAGTTTCCTGCATGCTGTCTGGTGAATTCATGCATTTCCCTACCCGTGCAGTATTGTGCAAGAAATTAGACTGAACAAGAGGAAAAGAGGGATTTAGTGGCATATGGAACAAAGAAATAGTAGAAAGCTCAAGTCACCCTGCTGGTTCCTGAGCCCCAGTCCTGTGAGCATCTGCCTTTCAGGTGCCAGGTATCTGGGCAGGAGTGTTGGCAATTGTTTGGGTTTTATCTGTATTTCTACAACAAAGAGGTGCACGTTGTCCAGAGGGCCTAAAATGGCAGGGCCACCCTGCCCCCTCCCTTGGCTCTCTTTTGGTTAGAGCTTTGGTTAAAGGTGTGATGTAGATGGAGAAGGTGGCAAACCGGGGCTGTGTGCTGCAGCAGTAAGTGCCCAGGAGTCACGTGACTCTCACGCTCTTGGCTCTTGGTCCTGATCCTGATCCAGGATAAGGCCGTGTAGCGGGGATGCACTCAGACCCTTGGGTAGCTGCAGAAGATTCCACACGCCATCAATGGGATGGGAAGCGGGGGGGCATGTGACAGGCACCTCAGGGACTCAGGTGTCCTGAGCCTGCTTTGGAGGGCCGTTCCTCCTTACCTGAGGCCCGTCCAGGGAAGGGTGACAATGATGCCAGTGCTTGGAAGGAGCAGCTCATGCACCGGCTTCGTGGTAGGCAGGGCATTGTGAGCAGTAGTGTATGTTCTGAGGAGGGACAGATACAAGATCCAGCAGTAGAGGGGACAGGGGCACGTGGGTGTCACAGACCTTCCTTCACCAGGTGAAGGATCTGTTTCCTATGGGATAAAATCACTAGTAGCAGTGAATAACCAGTTCATAAATGTCGTTCAAAGAGGCAAACTGACTTCTCAAAGATTATCTGTATAGTGACGGACTTGGGATTTGAACTCAGGTTAGTCCACCTCAACTCCATACACTTGAACTCTAGATTGATTAGCACTTCAGTGTTTTTTTTTTTTTTTTTTTTTTTTTTTTTTTTTTTTTTGAGGTAGGGTCTCTCTCTAGCCCAGGCTGACCTGGAATTCACTATGTAGTCTCAGGGTGGCCTCGAACCCACAGCGATCCTCCTACCTCTGCCTCCCAAGTGCTGAGCTTAAAGGCGTGGGTCATCATGCCCGGCCCTTTCAGTGTGGGCTGAGCCCAGATGGCTGGGTGTGGAGAGGTCTGAGCTTTCCAGTCAAGGGTGCTGTTCACAGAATGGGATTGCAAGCCTTTTCTTGACTTCCTTTCTCCCCAGTCCTTGCTTTTCTGGGGCGCCCTGGGTATGCTGAACTAACGTGTCTTTTTCTCTGTGTCTTTGTCTGGCACTCCTGTGGGAAGAGGTTTCTCTCTTCTCTGTTGTATGTATGTGTGTCCCTTCACTCTGACCCTCGCCTCCTGTCTCTATCTATCTGTCTCTGTCTGTGCCTGTCCTGGTCTCTCTGTAGGATCCTTCAGTGGACATGGGTGGAGGCCTGGGGCCAGCCCTGCTGCTCACCTCACTCCTCAGTGCCTGGGCAGGGCCAGGCCCAGGGCAGGGCGAGCAGGCACTGACCGTGGCTGTAGTGTTTGGTAGCTCAGGGCCACTGCAGGCCCAGGCCCGGACTCGTCTCACCCCGCAGAACTTCCTGGACCTGCCCTTGGAGATCCAGCCACTCACTGTTGGAGTCAACAACACCAATCCCAGCAGCCTCCTCACCCAGATCTGCGGGCTCCTGGGCGCAGCCCGGGTCCACGGCATCGTCTTTGAGGACAACGTGGACACCGAGGCCGTGGCTCAGCTCCTGGACTTCATCTCCTCCCAGACTCACGTGCCCATCCTCAGCATCAGTGGGGGCTCTGCTGTGGTCCTCACCCCCAAGGTGCCTATCAAAACTCTTTTTCTTTTTTTTTTGGGAGAGAGAGAGAGAGAGGGAGAGGGAGAGGAAGACAGATAGAAATGGGCGCGCCAGCAGACGCTCAGCTGCTGCAAATGAAATCCAGATGTGTGCGCCCCCTTGTGGTCAAGTGTGGCATTGCGCCCTTGCATCACTTTGCATCTGGCTAAACGTGGGACCTGGAGATTGGAACCAGCGTTCTTAGGCTTAGGAGGCAGGCGCCTTAACCGCTAAGCCATTTCTCCAGCCCTCAAAACTCTTTTTATTTATTTATTTTTATTTTTTGGTTTTTCGAGGTAGGGTGTCACTCTGGCTCAGGCTGACCTGGAAGTAACTGTGTAGTCTCAGGGTGGCCTTGAACTCACGGTGATCCTCCTACCTCTGCCTCCTGAGTGCTGGAATTAAAGGCGTGCGCCACCACGCCCAGCCTCAAAACTTTTTTTTTTTTTTTTTAAACTAATTTCTTTTTTTTTCTGGGCTTAGCGGTTAAGGCACTTGCTTGCAATGCCAAAGGACCCAGGTTTGATTACCCAGTACCCACGTAAGCCAGATGCACAATGAGGTGCATGCATCTGGAGTTCGTTTGCAGCAGTTGGAGGCCCTGGTGTACTCTCTCTCTCTCTCTGCCTTTCTCTAAAATAAATAAATAAAAATAAAAATAAAAATTTATTTATTTGTAAGCAGAGAGAGATTATGAATAAGAATGGCCATACCAGGGCTTAGTGTCACTGCAAATGAACTGCAGACACATGCCACACTTTGTGCATTTGGCTTTACTTGGGTACTGGGGAATCAAACTCAGCCCATCAGGCTTTGCAAGCAAGTGCCTTTAACTTCTGAGCCATCGCTGCAGCCCCTTTAAAAAATATTTTATTAATTATTTATTTATTTGAGAGAGAAAGAGAGAGAGAGAGAGAATATGGGCATGCTAGGGCCTCCTGTCACTACAAACAAACTCCAGATGCATGTGCCACTTTGTGCATCTGGCTTCACGTGGGCACTGGGGAATTGAACCTGGGCAGTCTAGCTTTGCAGGCAGCATCTTTAATGGCTGAGCCACCTCCCCAGCTCCCTATCCAAACTCTTGTTCCCTCTTCCCTGGAGCCCACAGCTGGTCTGAGGCTGGAGACTAGGCTTGACCAGGACAAGGGAGTGGCTTAGGTCCTGGAAAGCTGGGACCGGATGGGACAGACCAGAAGGTGGGCTGAAGATGTGATTTGTGAGAAGGGGAGGATTCTGTAGGAAGCCAGGTCACTGTTCCAGGAATGAGGGAGGCAGACACCATCCTGCCCTTGCAAAAAGAAACCGGGAGAAACACACAGCCACCTGAGGGACAAGGAAGGGTGTTTCTCAGGGCCTCGTTTGGATAGGGTATTGGTCAGAGATGGTCTTTCAAGTTGTGATGTTTGTGCTGAGATAGGAGGTTAAAGGGAAGTTGGGAGGGATGGGGGAGGGGCGTGGGAGAGACCCAGGTTCAAGAGCTGGCGGAGGAGTTCATAGTGTTACAGGAGCAGAGAGAAGCCTGGAGGCGGAGATGGGCTGCAGCACTTGGGAAGTATTTGGCTTTACTCTAAGGAAGAGGGCAGCAGAGGGAGGCATTGAGGTTCAAGGTAGATGCAATGTTTAGTTTTGGACTATCTTATTACAGAGAATTTTGAGCAGACATAAGAGTATAAAGAATCCTGACCAGCCTCTGTGTACTTTGATCAACCTGTGTGGCCCATGCATGTCCCCTCCTATTTCCCTGCTCTGTTAAACTGAAGTAAAAGTTCAGACGTGCCGGGTGTGGTAAGGCAGGCCTTTAATCCCAACACAGGAAGCCAAGGTAGGAGGATATCTGTGAGTTCTAGGCCAGGCTGAGATTACACAGTGAATTCCAGGTCAGTTTGGGCTAGAGTGAAACCCTACTTTGAAAAACCAAAACAACAACAGAAAAGTCCAGACATCCCATGATTCCACACATAAATATTTCAGTATATGTCTCTAGCAAATGAAGGCTTAAAAAAATAAAGCCACTATTCATTATTTCATCTAAAAAATAATAAAAATTCTTCAGCCTCATCAAATATCCAGCCAGTGCCCACATTTCCCAATCATCTCATAAATGTCACAAGTGTTTATTTTTAAGTCTGTTTGCTTGGGCTCAGGAGCCAAATGAGGGTTATATTTGGCAAATGGTGACTGTGACTTCCGAGTCTCCATCTCCAGCATAGTCCATCTCTCTCTCTCTCTCTCTTTTTCCACCTTTCTCACTTTAGCTGGAATTCACTATGTAGTCTCAGACTGGCCTCGAACTTATGCGATTCTCCTACCTCTGCCTCCTGAGTGCTGGGATTAAAGGCGTGCGCCACTGGGCCACCATGCCGGGCTCCACCTCTCCCTCTCTTGTCTGCAAGGTGTCTGCAAAAAAAAAAAAAAAAAAAAAAAAAAAAAAAAAAAAAAACTGGGTTGTTTGAACTGTAGTGTTAGCCCTTTTCCAAAAAAGAAAAACAAAAGATTGGGACGATGCCAGGAAAGTGGCATCTCAAAGGGGCTCTGTTGGTCCCAGGGGCTAACCCCTTAGAAGGGGACTGTGCTAGCCCAAGCTGGCAGTGCCCATGGGCTTCCGGTCCAGCAAAGGTGGCAGAAAGAAGGAACTTTCTCACTCCCACGGCCTTGGGCCTGATGATGTTTTTCTAATTATTTCTGTGCTGGGCACCAGCTCTCAGATCCGTGGTTCGCAGTTCTCACTGTGATTGCAATAAACAAACAAACAAACAAACAAACAAACAAACAAATAAAACAGATGCCTAGAGTTACAACTCTGAGGCTCATATTTAAAGTGACAGGCTCAAGAAAAACTGGAAGAGCCGGGTGTGGTGGCACATGCCTTTAATCCCAGCACTGAGGAGGCAGAGGTAGGAGGATCGCCTTGAGTTCGAGGCAACTCTGAGGCTACAGAGTGAATTCCAAGTCAGCCCAAGCTAGAGTGAGACCCTGCCTGGAAAAACCAACCAACCAACCAAACCAAACCAAACCAAACCAAACAAAACTGGAGGAGCTTGTTCACATGCAGATTCCAGTGCTGTCGAGTGTGGGGTGCAGTTTTGAGTATCTGCATTCCTACCAAGCTCTCAGATGGTGGTTTGTGGTCCAGTTAAGGTCAGGTGTGGGAGGCGGGGCCTGCCTAGTTTGCAAAACTGCCCAGGTGATTCCAGTGAGCTGCAAGGTACGGGGTCTCGGGATGCTCAGGAGCTGGGGTGGGATGATGAAGGGGGTGTAGGGTGAGGCTCTCCTGGCCCCGCCCCTGACCTGGCCCACGGCCCCGCCCCTCCTATCCCCGCCCCCCAGGAGCCAGGCTCCGCCTTCCTGCAGCTGGGCGTGTCCCTGGAGCAGCAGCTGCAGGTCCTCTTCAAGGTGCTGGAGGAGTACGACTGGAGCGCGTTCGCCGTCATCACCAGCCTGCACCCGGGCCACGCGCTCTTCCTGGAGGGCGTGCGCGCCGTCGCCGATGCCAGCTACCTGAGCTGGCGGCTGCTCGACGTGCTCACGCTGGAGCTGGGCCCCGGCGGGCCGCGCGCGCGCACGCAGCGCCTGCTGCGCCAGGTGGACGCGCCCGTGCTCGTGGCCTACTGCTCGCGCGAGGAGGCCGAGGTGCTCTTCGCCGAGGCGGCGCAGGCCGGCCTGGTGGGGCCCGGGCACGTGTGGCTCGTGCCCAACCTGGCGCTGGGCAGCACCGACGCGCCCCCCGCCGCCTTCCCCGTGGGCCTCATCAGCGTGGTCACCGAGAGCTGGCGCTTGAGCCTGCGCCAGAAGGTCCGTGACGGTGTGGCTATCCTGGCCCTGGGTGCCCACGGGTACCGACGTCAGCACGGTGCCCTGCCTGCCCCGGCTGGGAACTGTCACAGCCATCCCGGGCCCATCAGTCCTGCCCGGAAGGCCTTCTACAGGTGGGCACCTGCCCACCCAAGGGGACAGTTTGGGGCTTCCTGGTCCCATCTCCTACAGGCATAGGCTTGGGGCAAAGTTACTTCACCTCGTATCTGGGAGAAAAAAGCAGCGGGCATTGGGGTGTGTGGCAAGGATGGCGGGACCGATGCACAACAGATGCCCCTGTTGGTGGTGGTGGTGGTGCTGGGGGTATTTCAGGTAGAGCCTCATGCTGAAATGAAGGAACGCTCTGGCATCTCTCCCTCTCACAGGCACTTACTGAATGTCACCTGGGAGGGCCGAGACTTCTCCTTCAGCCCTGGGGGGTACCTGGTCCAGCCCACCATGGTTGTGATCGCCCTCAACCGGCATCGCCTCTGGGAGATGGTGAGAAGGGGCTGAGCCCAGGGACCCACGCTTTCCTCTTTCCGCCCCTCTGTCCCTTATCCAACCCTCCATCTTCCAGTTCCCACCTGAAACCTCCTGCACTGGGAAGTCTTCAGGCCCATTTCCAGGACAGTTCGGGTGCCCCTGCTCTGGGCTCCCATGTCACCCGGCTTCCTTGCATCACCGAATGTTTGGAACATTTCGGTCAGGTACATAGTCGTGCCCCTGGAGGAGCGACCTATGTCTGTGCTGGCCAGCCAGACGTGTCAACAAGTAGGATATGGAGATCAGTGCTTGAGTAAATATGTGTGCCAAACAGCTTGGGGGCTGGGAGTGGTGGTGCACACTGATCATCCCAGGGCTTGGCAGGAAGGTCAGTGCAACTTTGAGCCCAATCTGACCTACATAGTAAGTTCCCAGGCCAGCAGGGATTCACAGCAAGACTGTCTCACGTATGCCCCATCATCCCCAAGGAAAATCCCCAAAAAACGTGGGAGTGGAGTGGAGGAGCAGGAATGAATTCTACTTCCAGAGGAAGAAACTGGGGAAAGCATTCCAGAAGATGGGATGTTTGAGTTGAGTAGCAGCACACTGGGAAGGCATGTTAGCTTGGCACAGACAGAGCGTTATTCTTTTTCTTTTCTTTTCATTTTTTATTCTTATTTTTAAAAATATTTTATTATTTATTTATTTGTTTGAGAGAGATACAGAAATAGGCAGGGAGAGAGAATGGGTGTGCCAGGGCCTCCAGCCACTGCAAACGAACTCCAGATGCATGCACCCCCTTGTGCATCTGGCTTACGTGGGTCCTGGAGAATAGAGCCTCGAACTGGGGTCCTTAGGCTTCATAGGCAAGCGTTTAACCGCTAAGCCATCTCTCCAGCCCCTCTTTTCGTTTTTTAAAGGTTTGTATAGACTTTATTAGATTAAGAGAAGAAAGTACAGAGAGGGCCTGTCCACGAGAAGGCAGGATGGGGTAGGGCCCCCAGAGGGTTATTCTTAAGTGACGTGGCAGGTGGATTTGGGGGTGTGGAGAATGAGGAAGTAGGTTGGGGTGCTGACCTGAGTGTTGGCTGAAGACTTTGTGCTGAGGCCATGGCGAATGGGTGTGGGGAGACAGGCTCAGCTTGGGCTTTAGGAAGAGGCTTTGAGCCAGCATCCACGTGACACTGTAACAGACACCACAGAAGCCCAGGACCTGGAGGACGCCATGAAGAACCTGAATGTGTCCACATTCAGTCCTTGCCCTCAATTTCCTGTTTTCCACATGCCCTTGCCCCAGGTCTCCCCTAATCTGTTTGTTACACGTGTCCCTAGGGTCCTTGGTCCTGGCAGGCTAACCCCAAAGGCCCCATCTTAAGGGTGGGGGTAGCAGGACTGGAGGTCCTGAGCTGAGCTTGGTTATCCTCTGCAGGTGGGGCGCTGGGATCATGGCGTCCTCTACATGAAATACCCAGTGTGGCCTCGCTACAGCACCTCCCTGCAGCCCGTGGTGGACAGCCGACACCTGACGGTGGCCACCCTGGAAGAGCGACCTTTCGTCATCGTAGAGAGCCCCGACCCTGGCACGGGTGGCTGCGTACCGAACACCGTGCCCTGCCGCAGGCAGAGTAATCACACCTTCAGGTCTGATGTGAGCTGGGTGTTGCCATGGGAGGGTCAACGCTTGGCTCTGGGGTAGGGGTGCACGTGCCAGGCTGGGAGGGCCCGAGGGCTGTGATGGGTTCTGACTGGTGGTGGCCTCTTGTGGTGGTGGTGGCTGCAGCAGCAGGGACATCACCCCCTACACCAAGCTGTGTTGTAAGGGCTTCTGCATCGACATCCTCAAGAAACTAGCCAACGTGGTCAAGTTCTCCTACGACCTGTACCTGGTGACCAATGGCAAGCATGGGAAGAGAGTGCGCGGCGTGTGGAACGGCATGATCGGGGAGGTAGGCCCGCCCTGTGCCTCGTGCCAGGCTTCGTGGTGTATCTCTCAAGCCCTATGGGTGTGTGTTGGGGGCGGCTGGGCTGTCACCAGTGATGACCTCCGGAGTAGTTAGTATTGACAGCTGAGCCCTTAGAATCTGGGAGAGAGCAGGCCAGCTCTAATGGTGGGTACTAGATGGGAGAAGGCTTCAGCCTTGGAGCTCATTCAACCCCCACCCCGGTGCCCAGGTATACTATAAGCGCGCAGACATGGCCATTGGTTCCCTCACCATCAACGAGGAGCGCTCGGAGATTGTGGACTTCTCCGTGCCTTTTGTGGAGACGGGCATCAGTGTGATGGTGGCTCGCAGCAATGGCACTGTCTCCCCCTCAGCCTTCTTGGGTAAGCTTTGGGTGGACAGTGATGAGTGGGGGGGGGCATGGACAGAGATAGGGGGTTTGGGGTGAGTCCTTGAGGTCCAGTGCAGTCACCTGGAGAGTCTTGGAGGCTGATGGAGGGCAAGTGAAGTGGACAGGGGAGCGATCTCTGCATCTGTGTGCTGGGGTCTGAGCCTGGGTGGGATTCGGGAGAGCTGGGTAGGCATCATTGTGAGGGATGGGAGGCCAGGCTGGCAGTGGGCTGTGCTATGGCTTGGACCATGGGCTGGGGGTGAAGCACCATGGGGAGTGTGGTAGCAGGGCTAATTTCTCACTGGATTAGGAGCTCAGCATTTTGGGGGCCGCCCCGTTGTGTCAGGCTCCAGCCAGGGGTTTGGGATACAGCTGTGGTCCTTCCTTTCCCAGAGAGCCCGGTTGGGAGATGAGGTGAGACTTACAGAGTGAAAACGTGGCACAGAGAGCTGTGAGGACAGGTGGGGTGCTGAGGCAGGGCTGACAGCTGGCTAAGCAAGAGTGAGACCCCAGCTCCACCCCTTGCTGGTGGCAGCCATAGGCAAGTCATACAACCTCTGTGAGCGGGATCCCCAGCCACAGGGAAGAGAGCTAACCCCACTTCCCAGGGCAGCCTTCCCAGAAAAAGAGCAAGTGCTCTTGGCAACAGTGTTTTTTTTTTTTTTAATTTTAAATTTATTTGATAGAGAGGTGGGGTGGGGAGGAAGAGAAAGAGGCAAATAGAGAAAGAGAGTGGGTGAGCCAGGGCCTCCAGCCACTGCAAACGAACTCCAGACACTTGTGCATCTGGCTTACTTGGGTACTGGGGGATCAAACCCGAGTTCTTAGGCTTCACAGTTAAGCACCTTAACCACTAAGCCATCTCTCAAGCTTGGCAACAATGTTTTTTTATAAAAAAAAATTATTTATTTGAGAGGGAAGGAGACAGAGTATGGGTGTAGCAGAGTCTTCTGCCTCTGAAAACAAATTTCAGATGCATGCGCCACTTTGTGCACCTGGCTTTACATGAGTACTGCGGGGATCAAACCAAGGTCATCAGGCTTTAAAAGCCTTTAACTGCTAAGCAATCTCCCCAGCCTGTTATTTTTTAAATTGTGTATGTGTATGTGTTTGGGTACACATATGTGCATGTGTGTGCGGAGGCCAGAGGTTGGCATTGGGTGTCTTTTTCTATCACTCTCCATCTTATTTCTATTTACTTATTTTGGTTTTCGAAGTAGAGTCCTGCTCTAGCCCAGGCTAACCTGGAATTCACTATGTTTTCCACTATGTAGTCTCAGGCTGGCCTTGGACTCACAATGATCCTCCTGCCTCTGTCTCCCAAGTGTTGGGATGAAAGGTAGGTGCCACCACGCCCAGCTCCATCTTGAGACAGGGTTTCTCATGGAACCTGGAGCTCACTGACCCAGCTAGATGAGCTAGCCAGGAAGCCCTGGGGATCTGCCTCCCCAGCCCTGGGGTTAGAGGCTGGCAGTACCATGCCCAGCCTTTTAAGGGGGTCTTGGGAATCTGAACTCAGGACCTCACGCTTGCACGACAAGCACTTTACCTGCGCAGCCATCTCCCCAGCCCCAGCTGTAGGGTGTGTGTGTGTGTGTGTGTGTGTGTGTGTGTATTTAATCCAGGAGGCTGAGACTCGAGGAGTCTCTCCAATTTTCAGGCCTCAGTTTCCCTTTCAGAATGAGGCATAAGACCTGATTTCAGAGCCTCAATCCAGATTACAAAGACCAATTCCCTACGGCTGGTCCAGCTGAGATTGTGAAGGTCCACGGCACTTCTTAGGGTGTGGTGATGTGTATGGTCCCAGGGCTGAGTGAAGGAGACTGTAGAGGCTGCCGTCCATTGGACTGTCTCTGGGACTCTGCTGCTGAGGGCCAGGGGTCCCTTGGCTTCATCAGCAGGGTGGGTGAGCCCCCTCCTAGGGCCGCGTATCCAGCCGCTGCCCGGCACTGCTAGGATGGGAGGGGCTGGGGTCTCTGAAGGCACCTGCCTGCATCCCCAGAGCCCTACAGCCCAGCCGTGTGGGTGATGATGTTTGTCATGTGCCTCACCGTGGTCGCCATCACCGTGTTCATGTTCGAGTACTTCAGCCCCGTCAGCTACAACCAGAACCTCACCAAGGGCAAGAGTAAGCTCCAACCTGGGCCTGGGTGCGATGGGCAAGGGATAGGGGCCCTGCTGGGCTACGAACCCTTTTGTGGAGGGCCCAGGAAAGCCCCAGCGTCCACCCTCTCGTCTCCAGAGTCTGGTGGCCCATCCTTCACCATCGGCAAGTCCGTGTGGCTGTTGTGGGCGCTGGTCTTCAACAACTCCGTGCCCATCGAGAACCCCCGGGGCACCACCAGCAAGATCATGGTTCTAGTCTGGGCCTTCTTTGCCGTCATCTTCCTTGCCAGCTACACAGCCAACCTGGCGGCCTTCATGATCCAGGAGCAGTACATAGATACCGTGTCAGGGCTCAGTGACAAGAAGGTTTCTGGGTCCTGGCCCCGCGGAGGGAGGGTGGGAACAAACCTTACATGAGGACACACATGACAGTCGGAATCTGAGGAACCGGAACTGTGGCTGGAGTGGGAAGAAGTGGGGAGGGGAGTGGGGGATAAGGCAGCGATTGGTCCATGGCTCCATGGACTGAGTGGCCTTGAGTAAGTCTCCCCCTGGCTTCATCCTGAGTCCTCATTTGTACACTCCAGGCGTGGCTGTAGGGTCGGGCTCTGGTTCCTAGAAGGCTGGATCAAGGTTTGAGTGGCTGCTCTCTGCCTACAGTTCCAGAGGCCTCAGGATCAGTACCCACCCTTCCGCTTTGGCACAGTGCCCAATGGCAGCACAGAGAGAAACATTCGCAGCAACTACCGTGACATGCACACGCACATGGTCAAGTTCAACCAGCGCTCGGTAGACGATGCACTTACCAGCCTAAAGATGGGGTGGGTCCCCAGCCCTGCACCCTCCTCTGCCTCCAGCTTCATGTCTCCCCCAGGGGCCAGCCTTAGGCATCCCTTCCTTAGAGATCCAAGGTGGGCTGTCCTGTGGGGCTCCCGGGGAGGGGTGAGAAGGTTTTGAGGCAAAGTGGAGCTTGAAGTGAAATGGATGTCCATCATGTCCAAGAAATGGAGCTGTGAAGTTGACTCCTGTTGTCTTTGAGGTGTGGTTGTCTTGGTTTTAGGGACCCAAGGGACTGGGCAGAGGGGCTGTGCATCCTCTGGGGTAGAGCCCACTGGTCTTTTGAGGAAGGTGGGAGGGGTTTTCTTGCCAGGGCACCAGAGAAGGCTCTCTCCGTTTGTTCAGCCCTCTCCTGGTGGTGCCTAGCAGGCTCATTTGCTCAGACCCCCGTCAGGCCCCAGGTCTGTTACCCTTTCCCACCTGCATAGTCCCTGGCCCTGAGGGCTCAGCCTGTCCCCAGGAAGCTGGACGCCTTCATCTACGACGCCGCTGTCCTCAACTACATGGCGGGCAAGGACGAGGGCTGCAAGCTGGTCACCATTGGGTCTGGCAAGGTCTTTGCCACCACTGGCTATGGCATTGCCATGCAGAAGGACTCCCACTGGAAGCGGGCCATCGACCTGGCACTCCTGCAGTTTCTGGGTGATGGTGGGTGTCACCACTTCTGGAGAGCCGGGTAGGGTCCAGGGTTGATCATGGAACCCGAGGTCACCTCGGTCACCATCTCTGCATGCCTAGGGCCTGTGTATAAAGAGGTCTTTGGGGGTGAGGTTGGGCAGCTAGGGGGGGGCAGATATTAGGAGCAACGTGTGGTGGCCTCGTTTCCATCACCTTCACTTTACTTGGGGTACAGCCAAGGACCTGCCTTGTCCGGCAGGGCTTGCTAGTTGGAGTGTCCAGCCCAGTCTGCTCCAAAAAGGAGCTTTGTGTTTAGACAGCTCCATCCTTGGTAGAGAAAACGCTGCCCGAGTTGGGCGTAGTGATATCGTGCTACAATCCCAGCACTTGGGAGGCCAAGGCAAAAGGATTGTGAGTTTGAGGCCAGCCTAGGCTGGATACTAGTACCCTCTTTTCTCATTGGCTGCCCCCTTCCTGCCTCTGCTGGGCTGGATTCCTGGGTGGTCCCCATTGGGAACACAGAGACTCCATCCAGGCTGGAGGCAAACGTTCATGGGGGGGGGTTGTCTGCTGCGTGTGGTTCCTGAGCCTGGCGTGTCCCCTCCACCAGGAGAGACACAGAAACTGGAGACAGTGTGGCTCTCAGGGATCTGCCAGAACGAGAAGAACGAGGTGATGAGCAGCAAGCTGGATATCGACAACATGGCGGGGGTCTTCTACATGCTGCTGGTGGCCATGGGGCTGGCCCTGCTGGTCTTCGCCTGGGAACACCTGGTCTATTGGAAGCTACGCCACTCGGTGCCCAACACATCCCAGCTGGATTTCCTGTTGGCTTTCAGCAGGGTAGGTGCCCACCTTCCCCCCCACAGGCCCCAGGTTTAGTGGCAGACAAGTCATAGCTGGCTATGGTCCCATGTACAGGTGTGGAAGCTGAAGCCCTGGGAAGTGGTGTGGCTTGCTGGCAGGTGTCAGGAGGATAATAGAACCTCTGGAGGCTCAGATAGCTTCTTGCATCTACAGAGCCTCACAAGGGACATTTAAAAATACTTTTTAAATTTTTACTTATTTGAGGAGAGAGAGAGAGAGAGAAAGAGAGAGAGAGAGAGAGAGAGAAAGAGAGAAAGAGAAAGAATGGGTGCACCAGGGTCTCTAGCCACTACAAACTCCAGACGCATGCGCTACCATATGCATCTGGCTTACATGGGAACTGGAGAATCCAACCGAAGTCCTTAGGCTTCGCAGACATCCGCCTTAACCGCTAAGCCATCTCTCCAGCCCTCAAGGGACATTTAAATAGTTGTTTTGGGGGACTTAAGAGGGCTGATGCTTGGGGCAGGGCTGGGACCGCGGTGCTTGGTGCCAGACAAGAGGGCAGGGCTCAGAGCCTCTCTACTGCTCTCGTCTACGGTCTAGGGCATCTACAGCTGCTTCAACGGGGTGCAGAGTCTGGCCAGCCCCGCGCGGCCGCCCAGTCCCGACCTCACAGCTGGGTCAGCCCAGGCCAGCGTGCTGAAGATGCTGCAGGCGGCGCGCGATATGGTGACCACGGCGGACGTGAGCAGCTCGCTGGACCGCGCCGCACGCACCATTGAGAGTTGGGGCAGCAGCAGCCGCCACGCGCCCCCGCACGCCTGCCCTGGGCCTCCCGGGGCCCCGAGCCCCAGCGTCTGGGGAGCGCCCAGTGGGAGCCGCACGGCGCTGGTGCGCAGGGCCCAGCAGCCGCCAGGCCGGCCCCCGATGTGCAGGGCGCCTCTGCCCGATGTCTCCCGGGTGTCAGGCCGGGGCCCGGTGCGGTTCGGGCACCCCGGACGGTCCCTGTCGGCTCCCGAGCGGAGGCGCACACTCCCAGAGCGCCGCCTGTCCCCCGCGCACTGCCACTACGGCGGCTCCTTCCCCCGGGCCGAGCGGTGCGGGCGCCCCTTCCTCCCACTCTTCCCGGAGCCCCCGGAGCCCGACGACCTGCCGCTGCTGGTCGGGCCGGCGGAGCAGCTGGCCCGGCGGGAGGCCCTGCTGCGCGCAGCCTGGGCCAGAGGCCCGCGTCCTCGCCACGCTTCTCTGCCCAGCTCGGTGGCCGAAGTCTTCACTCGGCCGAGGCCGTGGCCCGCCAGGTGCACCGGCCACGCTTGCGCCTGTCCCCACCGCCGCCGCCGCCGCGGGCCGGCCTGCAGGAGTTTGGTGCAGGCTCAGTCGATGCGGCTGCCATCTTACCACGAGGCCCGCAGAGAGAGTATAGAAGTTGGGGTGCCCGCCTGGCAGCCAAGGAAGCCCATCTGTCTGCACGCCCAGACCCACCTGCCGTTCTGTTGGGGAACTGTCTGCCCTCACCTCCCACCCTGTGCCAACCACAGCTCCTGGCTCACTGGAGCATGTGTGCCTCCAGCACACAGTGGCAGGACCCTGGGGCTGAGCAAAGGCTATAGGGACAGCGGGGTGCTGGAAGAGGTGGGCAGGGGAACCTGTGGGACGACACAAGGCTTCCCAGACCCCCGCACCTGGAGGCGGATCTCCAGTCTGGAGTCAGAAGTGTGAGGCGCCAGCTTTTCTGGTAACTGTTCTGCTGGATTCTGGCTGGTACTACTGCCAGAGGTAGGGGGCAGGCAGGCTTGGGCTCGTCTGGCGTCTAGTATGAAATCTGGCCAAGGGCCCTCCAGTGCAGATGACATACATCTTCGGTGGTCAGCTTGGTAGCCTCAGCAAGCTCAGGGGTTAATGTGAGCTGGGCTACCCACACATTCCACAAAGTCCTGCAGTCAGTCACAGGAGCGGCAAGGGCAGAACCCTGGGCATGCCCTGTTGACCAGTTCCTAGTCATGGCTGCAGTGGCCTTGGGGGTAGGGATGCATTTTGGAACTGGAGGCTTGGGTGGGGCCATTCCGTCCCTGCTCCAATGGGCTGGAGATTCTTCGCACTGGAGCATTAGGAAATTAAACCAAGCTTTTACAACCCACTGGTGGTGGCTGTCTCATTCCTCATCCTGAAGGGGACACAGCACAGCCTGTGAGTGACAGGAGCGTCATCGAAGTGTCCCAGATGGGACATCTGCCTACAGCAGGTGGGCTGCTTCCTCTGGGGAAGCCCTCACTTCAACTGTCTGGGAGGGAAGTGGGAGCAGGTGAGTCTGAGGGAGGGGCCCTGGGCAATGGAAACCACTTGGTATTCAGAGCTAGTTCTACGTAATCAGTGAGCTCAGCAAGGGGGCTCTGGTGGTGATGGATCAAGTTCATTCCTCAGGATCCTTGTAAAGGGAGGCTCCTTCCCAAGCCTGACATGGACGGGGTGGCAATGACTGTGGAAGTCGGTGTGGGTAGTCTGCCAAGCTTAGTTGGGGTCTGGCTGGCTACATTTGCCTCATGGTCTCTGAATGCCTGGCACAGGTGCCATCCTGGGTCCTGCATGGTCCAGTCTCTCTGGTGCTAAGACTTCCCAGGCAGGGAGGTCTGCCTGTCCATCCAGCCCTCCACCTTCCCTCTGTGGCTTCCAGCTGACCGCCTTGCACTGCTCCCTATTATTGGCCCCGGGGCTATCCCAAAAGCGGGCTCTGCAGTCACACGTACCCCAACCACGCCTCTGTGAGGCACTCGAGCATCTATCCTCCCATCCATTCCAAACATGCCCAGCACTGTGGATTCGTCAGACCCTTTCCTAGCTGCTGGCTGGCCTTTACACATTGGATGGAAGCTGGCACATATTTATTCCATGTGTCAGGGATGGAGGTAGGGAGGGGTGATGCTGGACGCACTGACCACTGAAGTCAGCCCAGCTCTCTGCAGGTGCCCAGGACTCTGGATTTCCTCTTCAGTCTCCAAAGATCCCATTGCTTAGATGCCTCCTCCCTCTCCCTGCACCGAGAACTGGGTATTTTGGGTTTTGTTTTAGGAGAACAGCTAAAGTGTAGGGTATGATACACCTTCATTCAAGTTTAGTCTGACCACTCCCAACTATTACAGTCCGGCTCACCTCTGCCTTGTGGGTGTTCATGGGCTGGATCCAGTCCCAGGACGGGGTGGTGGGGGGTAGGGAGTGTGTCTATGTGAGGGCTGAGGCCAGTGCTCTGGGAGCTTGACCTTGTTCACAGCCACAGTAGTGATGACAGGGTTAACTTTGTGCCCTTGGTCCTTAGACCCAACTTTAGTCTTCCCATCCTCCAGGGCAGGGCCTATGTGCAGCTCCAGGGAGGGAGGCTGCAGCAGGTGAGGCAGTGAGGAGTTGCGAGGTCTAGGCTGCTCCGTTTGCTGCCCAAGATCATTAATAACGGAGGAACCGGAAGGTTAATTACGAGCCAAATGCAGAGCTGAGCCCCGCCGCTGGCTCCCAAGGTGCAGGCAGCCTGGTTCTCTAGGAATGGATGGAGGGGGTGAGACTCGGGGGAAGGGGCACAAGGACAGCTTCTTGTCTTGGGAGTCCTGGCTTCCTTCTCATGGTGGAAGTGCTCTGGCTGTCCTGTACCTTCAAGGGGAAGCAGAGGGTCTGCAGGGGGGAGAGAAATGTGAGGCTGTAGATGTAAGACACCCATCACAAGAACCTCATGCCCACCGCCGGCAATACTGCTTATCCCTTTTGCTGGAACACAGAAACAGGCTTTGGCACCAGTCTCGCCGCCGTGTGAAACGCTCATGGTCTGACCTAATTCCCTCCCGCTGCTGCCCTAGCTGCTCCCTCGGCTGTCTTTAGTCGAAAGCTCATGTCCCCAACAGTGCTTTCCGGGTGAAGGGCTGGTTGCAAAGCTCACAGGAGGGTGGGCTATGACCCTCCAGCCTTCCCTGCCTTGTTCTTTGCTAAGGGCACACTCCCTCGTTTCCCAGACTAGGGAACCAGAGCCAGCCCCTCTTCCCCAAAGCCCTGGAGATCCTAAGGACTTCAGGCCACTTTTTCTAGTTCTTGTGGCCATGAGACTTCTACCTCATTAGGAGGCAATGAAACCCACAGGTGTCTGGAGTCTGAACTGAGTGCCAATGGTCCTGGGCTCTCAGTACAGTCTTGGCTGGCAAGTGACAAGGGAGACAGCGTCAGTAAATAGCTTTATTGAGCACTTCTGTGTCAACACTTGCTCAGTCCTCTAATCCCCATGACCTGAGATCCATAGGTACTGTTCCCCCTTCCCAGAGGAGGGGACGGATAGGGGGTGTGCTGTACACAGGTCATCTTGGTCCTTACAACGAACCCAATACACATCTCCCTTTGAGCAGTGCCCTAGAGAGGAGGGATGGCAAGGGCCACATGCAGCCTGGATCTTGGTCTCTGAGAGCCAGCTTCTCAGTCCCCCCTCTTCCTGAGAGCCTGGCACTGCCAGCTATTTCCTCTCGGCTAGATTCCCAGGAGGCAGGCATAGCCTCTGCCTGTTGCTGCAGCCGCTCTGGGCCCCATGTGGAGAGAACAGCTGTGTGGTCTGGGGCTTGGCCCTATGCCTGTTGTTCACTGCCACCCTCTGCTACTCGGCAGTGCCTCACAGCCTGTCCCTTACCATCTGCCCTATCTACTGGCCTCAGGTGAGGAACAGGCAGAGCTGCTGGCACTGGGCTCCAGTGGGGCCTGGTGATTGGTTAGGGAGCCAGGTGAAGATGTTCATTCCCACCTTGACCTGGTCTGCCCTCCCCTCTCCCCTTCAGAGCTGGCTCAGGGCAGCGAGGGCCGCTGGCAGTGGCAGGTGCTGAGTTTAAATCGGGCTGGGCTGTCCTCCCCATCATTCATGGCAGGGTCCCTTTGCAAGCAGAAAGAAACCACGACCCAGCCAAACTGCCTCCAACTGCTGAGAGCAAACCCTGTGATTCAATGTGCTCGATGCTTACGGGGAGCAAGGGGGCACCTATAGGGTCATCTCTACTCTGAACTCCTCTGGCTAACAGTACCAGAGGCTGTGTGTGGAGGAAGGTGACCTCATGTGACCTCTGGTAGGACAGACAGCAGGTGGAGACCAAGGAAGCAAGCAGCCAGACAGTGGTGGTGGGGAGAGCTTTGGCTTGGCACCAGCAACATGGTCACCTCAGGCCAGTTCCCTCCAGGACTGGGGTTACCCTAGCTAGGGCTTGGAGGTGGTAGTGGTGTTTGTGTGTGGGGGGGGGATACAGCCACCATTCCACCGCTGTGTGGCTCCAGACTGTCACATCAATCAACCTGGGCTTTATGACGCTAAGAAATTTGCGGCCACAATTTGGTTTGGAGCCAGAGCCCAGGCAGAGGGATTTGCTTTGTCCTTAAGCAAGAGGGGATGTAATTGGAGAAGGTTAAATCCAGATGTTTAATGGAGTTCTCCACAAACAACAGTGCAGCTTCAGGGAGCCTGAGCACAGGGGGATGGGCAGGCCCTCCTGGGAAGAGGCTGGGACAGATGGTACACAGGTGGGTTTCCTGTGGGGAGGAAACCATGCTGACTGCTAATGTACGACAGTGGCAAGACCACCAACCTCCAGGCCACTCAACCTGGAGATTCTTAGGGGCAGGGGCACTTCGAGCAGACGTGGAGGGTACCGTCTTCAGGTCCCACACTCTTCAGTTCATGTATATCCCCCTGGGTCCTGGGACACCTGGCACTGCCGCTTTGAAGGGTGACCCACTGAAGGAAGAGATGGCTGGCGAAGGTTTCCTCACAAGGGCAGAGCAAGGCACTGAAATCAAGAAGGAAGGCGGGGGCCTGTGCCCGTCCCCACCAGAGACAACCGTGAGGTAAGCTGCTCTGGCATCCAGGACTGGAGGGGGGACGAGGCCCAGGAACAGGGGCAAGCTGGGGTCAGGAAGGAGCCCCAGAATATGAAGCGGAAGGCACGTTGAAGATGCAGTTCCTTAGTCACCCGTGTCTCCGAGGCAGCAGGCCTGGCAGGTGCCTGTGTGATTGAGCAGGAGGTGCGGGGAGCCTGGCCTCCTTCCATGGGAATGGTGGTGGGCGCCCCTCTCCAGCCCCACCGCAGCCAGGGACTTGGAGTGCATGGACACTGAGCACCCACGGCCAGGTTCCTGAGGGGGTCACTTCAGTGTTAAGAGCGCAGCATGGTAGCAAGCTGGGCTGTAGCGTGATCTTTTGCAGGCTGGGAACTGCGGCTCCCTTTTCTTGTCCCATGTCCAGGGTAGTAAGCCCCCATGGATGGTGATGGAGGGAGCCCCACACTGCGGGTGCTCCCAGGGCGCCAGTGGGGCAGCCTGGGAGCAGAGGGTCACTTTCAGAGACCACAAGCGAAGGGCATGATACCCAGCTTGCAGGCTGTTGTGTGCCCTGTGGAAAGGACGTTTTACTGGTCTGTTGCCCCAAAGCTGGTGCCCACAGGAAGGGCCCTCACGGCTCTGGTCTAGGGACCCCAGTACCAATTAGCACTTTTTGTTCTTGTCAACAGGACTGGCCAGGCCCTTCCCCAGGAAGGGCACTTAGCAATTCTAAGGCCTGGCAAGAAGGAGAGACCTGCCTGTCGTAGGCAGGTAAGGTTAGGATGGCCATGGTCTGGGATTCACCTTTGAAGAGGCAGCAGTTGCCAGTGGACAGACAAGGAGGGCTGGGGAGGGAAGATGAGGGGACAAGGGTCTGGTATAAATAGTGACAGTGCCAGCACTGTGTCTCCCACCACATGGAGGAAGGAGCCAGCCTCCAGTGGCTGGGGGTGCAGGAGATGTATAAAACAGACGGGGTGGGGCTTGGAACCTGGGAATGGCCACATGCTATGCCCAGGCAGGAGGGCTGCCTTGGTGGGTGAGAGGCCAGGTGCAGACTGGGCAAAGTCCTGGGTGGGGAGAAGACACCGGCTGGAGATGTGTGGAGGGTCCTCTCTGACAGCCTGGCCTCGCCTGCTTGTGGACACCTGGGCGGCAGCTAAATGCTGGTCTGTGGCGGGGAGTCTAGGCCTCCTAGCCTTCTTGTCACCAGGAAAGCCCTGCCATCAGAGCTTAGTCTCACTGAGGACAATGTTGGCCGTGACGAAGAGGAAACAGGAGAAGGCCCACAGCAGCACAAAGCCCACCCAGAAGATGTGGCGGAATGGGGACCTATGCTTGTTGACGGTCCCGTAACCGAAGGCCAGCTGGGTGTCCTTGCGACAGAGGTACACGAGGAAGGCGGGGGTGACGTACTGGATCCCAGTGCCTGCATAGGCCCCCGTGATGCCCACCAGGGATTCCAGGTCATGAGTGCAGAAGGCCACCAGTATTGGGGGTACCAGGGTGATGGTGGGGAACACCACGCGGTCCACCACCCACGGATACGTGCCGCCCTCCCGATGGAAGAGCGTCTTCCAGTTGTTGCGCAGGGTCACGGCGATGATGGGGAAGTTGGTGCTGATGGTGAAGACGGGGAAGAGGCCCAGGAAGAAGCAGACAGGGGCCAGGCCCAAGATGTCGCAGCGCGCAAAGTTGAGGGTGTACATGTCCATGAGGCTGTCACTGCGGAAGCAGAAGATGGCGGTGAAGGAGAGGAGGCCATAGAAGGCGAGGATCAGTGCGTAGTCCAGGAACACCAGGCTCGTGAGGTGGCGCTTGGAGGAGATGGGTGTGATGAGGGATGGCAGGGAGTGCTGGCACATGAAGGAGTACACGCACACCCCAAACAGGTTCCGGATGCCCAAGAAGTTGGCCAGGGGCGGGTGCCCCTCCCCCTGCCCATTCCCAATGCGCACCAGGGCCAGCACGATCATGATGGCAAACGCTGAAAAACATGGAGAATGTCAGTGGGTGAGGGTGTAGCGTGTGACAGTTCCTGGTCTTGGGGATTGGATGGGACTGGAGCCCCGGGAGAAGGAACCTTCAAATGTAAGTTTATGTGACACCAAAGCCATGTGGAGACAGTTCACCAGGGGCTGCTGAGCTTATGACTGCCACTGGTGTCCGTGTCCCGTTCTTATCCCACTCACATCCCAGCAGCAGGACCTGGGCATGACCCAGAGAAAGGAGATGCTGACGTGACCAGCAGGAACCACTAGTTCGCTCCATGGTGCTCAGGTTCTGCCAGCCTCTGAGCCAGCACGGTTGCTCCATCTTGCTCCTGTGGTTTGGGTGTGTGACTGCAGAGCAGGGGGCTGAACAGGAGGGACAAAGGGTACAGCCCACTTAGGAGGACACACCTTCCTGGGCAGTGTGTGGAGGGCAAGAGTGCTGGTAGTCCTGTGATGAGTGGGGCGCTCAGGGTCTGCGGCAGGTGGAAAGTGATGAAGGTGGGTGGGGGGAGGGTGCCACTCCAGGGAAAGAAACAGCAGCAAGGAGCACTGGGCACATGGGTGAGTCTGAGACACTCATGGCCCCTGACTGTTCTCCTAGGCTTGGCACCACAACGAGGGGACCTGTGACCCTATCTGTCCAGAGCAGCTAGGCTTCCACTGTGATGGAGATTGCATGGCTTCATCTAGCAGTTTTGTACCGCAGGCCTCCTCTGGGGGTCTTCCACCCAGACAAGCTCACTGGCTTGTCCTTTAAAACTTAAGACCCTGAAGGTGGTTGGGGGGGTGAAGACTTACATACGGAAAGCTTCTGGAACAATGGTAGAACCAGTGGAAAAGTGTTCCTGGCCTTTCCAGAAAAGATGGTATTTCTAGATCTTTCTGAGTTTCTCTGGTTTCTGATAACTGCTAGCCATATTGACCTAGAACTGCCAGTGTTGGCTACTTCACACATAGTCCCTGCCTCCATGCTAAACTTGCCACCCCTGCTGCCTGTTTAGAACACACGACGGCCACTGTGGCCTGTGTCCTGCCCCTCTGATGAGACCACAGGGCCATACGATACTTCTTGGAGAGCAGTGGGCCACAAGAGGCCAGTGTGCTCCTATCTGTGGGCCCTATCAGAGCTCTTTCCAGGGTACAAAGCTGGGGGGCCCATTTAGGCCATGACATACTCTTTGGCTTCTGGAAGGGGACCCACAGAAAGCCAGGTCAAAATCTTCCCACCATGACATTTGGTGTGGGATGGAAATGTTAATTCTAATCAAAATGGCCCAACATGGCTGGGGACAGGAGGGGAGCTTGGATCAGGCCTGTGAAAATTGCCAATAAAGATGATGACTTGTTTCTGTTGCACACAGCTGCTCAATCCTGCTGCCCCAGGGTCTGTCACAAATCTTCCCAGTCCTGGGGGAGCAGTGATCTTGTTCTACCCTGAGTCTTAGCCCAGGACCCAGGATTCTGGCTCACCCCAGAGGTTCCTGGGGTGTGCATGGCAGAAGTGTGCAAGGTACCCCCAACTCTGCAGGAGATATGCTGGGGAAGGATGTGTGTGTCTGGGCCCTGCTAGCAAGCTGAAGGTGGTACCATGTGTGCCAGCGAGGGCACCAGAGCTGGTGGATCATGGCTTGGGAGGCTTAGCGGCCAGTTATTCAGGAGGCACTGTGTCATTTAGGCAGGACATCGGGTCAGGGCTAAGGAAACAGCCCCTGCAAAGTTAAGATTCAAATCCTGCTCTGCCACCGCCGTTCAGGATGCCACTTGTGACCTGGCCTTGTTCCCGGGCTCTGGCCATGGCCAGCATGAATCTGGAAAGAGGCCAGCCGAGAAATCCTCCAGCTGTCTGATGCCCGACCTTGGCCTCGGGCCCCTGGGTTCTCTGAGCGGGCAGGAAGAGGCTGGCTGTCAAGACGTGTGTACTTCATTACAGTCTCAGGCCCAGAGAGTGGCAAGGGCTTCCCTGTTCATCTTCGTCCCGGTCTCAAGTCTCCACAAGGCTGTGGGCAGAAACCAACTTAAAACTGTCCGGGAGGACGTGTGGACAGCCTCAACGGGGGCTTTCTTTCCTTACTGCAAATGACCCCAAGTAAGAAGCAACTGCCAGGGCAATGATGCTCACTTTATAGAGCACGGGACACGTGCCCTAATACATACCTACACTAAAGGTGCTACATCTGTATGTTGACAAAGATGTAGGGACTTTTCTAGAACTTTCAGGATGATCTACAAAGCTGTGGTTAAGGGTGACAAGACTTGTTCCATAATCCTCTAGCCATACCAGTTTATCTGCTAACCTATTATGCGTTTATTACCCATCTTATTCTCTCTTTCTCGCTCTTTTTTTTTTTTTGAGGTAGGGTCTCACCCTAGCCCAGGCTGCCCTGGAATTCACTCTGTGGCCTCAGGGTGGTCTTGAACTCACAGCAATTCTCCTACTTCTGCCTCCCAAGTGCTGGGTTTAAAGGTGTGCACTACTATGCCTGGCCCATCTTATTCTCTTAAAACCTTTTCATCAAAAAGTCTACCTGCCGGGGCTGGAGAGATGGCTTAGTGGTTAAGGTGCCTGCCTGCTAAGCCTAAGAATCCAGTTTCAATCTCCAGGTCCCACGTTTAGCCAGATGTAAAGTGATGCAACGGTGCAATGCTGCACTTGCCCACAAGGGGGGCGCACACATCTGGATTTCGTTCACAGCAGCTGAGAGACTGCTGGCGCGCCCATCTCTATCTGTCTCCCTCTCCCTCTCCGTCTCTCTCTCTCTCTGTCTCTCTCCAAAAATAAATAAAAATTAAAAAAATTTTAAAAAAAGTCTACCTGCTAGGTGGGCCTGGTAATGCAGGGCCACAATCCCAGTTACTCAGGAGGCTAAGGCTGAAAAGTCAAGGGCAGTCAGACTACACAGTGAGTTCAAGGACAGCTTATGTAGCTTGGGTACTCCCTGTCTCAAAATAAGATGTGAAAGAAAACAGGGTGGGCTGGGAATGTAGCTCACTAGTAGAATACTTCTTAGTGTGCATGAGGCCCAGGCAAATCCCCTGTACCACAGGGGGTGGGGGAGGGAGTCTATTTCTCTCTCTTTCTCTTTAATATTTGTATTTCTTTATTAGAGAAAGAGTGTGTGTGCGTGTGTGCCAGGGTCTGCAAATGAACTACAGACACATGTGCCACTTTGCGTTTCTGGCTTTATGTGGGCATTGGGGAATTGAACCTGGGCTGCCAGGCTTTGCAAGCGAGTGCCTTTAACCTCTGAGCCATCTCCCCAGCCCCAAAAGCCTATTTCTCAAAACCAAATGTGACCTTGAGGGCATCACTGTTTTCTATTGTTTGGAGTACAAAGATACAGGATCTCTTGGGAACTGATTCCTGAAGTGAAAGCTCCCCTGGGGTCCCTTCTCCTTAGTCCCATTCTGCACTGTCTGGCAAAGCCCCTCCTACCCCTCCACCCCCCCCCCCACCAAGCCGGGCGTCGTGGCGCACGCCTTTAATCCCAGCACTCGGGAGGCAGAGGTAGGAGGATCTCCATGAGTTCGAGGCCACCCTGAGAATACAGAGTGAATTCCAGGTGAACCTGGGCTAGAGTGAGACCCTACCTCAAAAAACAAAAACAAACAAAAAAAGCCCCTCCCCCCCACTGTGTGGGTAACACGGAAATGTCACTGGCTCTGAGAAGGTCAAACCAGGGCACCCATGTCTAAGCGGGCGAGTCACTCCAGGTGGCTGCTGAGCACCAGGCCCAATGGGCACAGTAAGGGGCACACATCTTCCCATGCAGTTCTGTACACATGTGACTCAAGGAACATGCTGGCCTGTCACAAGGGAGGCCTTGCTTGGCTGAGGACACATGCAGACATCTGAGTAGAGCCTCAGCTGAGCCCAGGAGAGGGAAGCCCTTGGGCTCCTGACTGCCTTGAGGACACTTGGGCAGCACTGTCCCCTAGGAACAGAGAAGGAAGGAAGGACAGCATGGTGGCCCGGCCTCCAAACATGAAAGCTCAAAAGACTGGGTTCTGACAGACAGAGAGAAGGGAAGAAAGAGGGAGGGCTGGGGGGGGTTCTCCAACCTGCAGGGGTCCCAAGATGAAGGAGTAAGGCTAACCTCCACTGCCCTGGTGTCTCTCTCCACCCCCGGGTGCTGGAAGAGCAGAGTTCAACAGTTACCTCCTAGATGGATCACCCTGTCCCTGGGGAGACAGCTGCTCCAAAAACTCATTAGGTGTGCTCATAAATCAAGGTGAAGTGAGGGTGACAGGCTGTGAGCGACAGACAGTGCTGGGAGGCGTGGCGGGAGCTCGGCTGCTGCGCCACGCTGGCTCACACTCACTGCTCATCTTGAGCTGCGTGGGATGCAGATGGACACAGGCGGGACAGAGCAGCAAGCGATCCCCACACACCCAGGACTTCCCCCATCGGAGACGCAGGGGAGGGGTCCTTGGGTCAGCACCCAAGGAGCAGGGTTGGGTGGCTTGGTCTGTGTCCTTTCTATCCCAGGCCAGGCTCAGAACCCATGTCTACATTCACCTGCCTTCTACCCTGGAATAGTGAGCCGGGGTATGAGGTAAGGGCTGGTTGGAGCATCTGTCACAGATGTCTTCTGTGTTGATCACTGTGGTGTGAACACACAGTCAACAAGCTGGTTTTTCCTAAGTGCAAATACTGGGTTCCCCTCTCTGAGGTATCTGTAGACAGGGATGGAAATGAGAGTCGTCAGAAGGCAGCGCCGTCCTTCATGTACTGAGAACACATCCTGGGGCGTCCACATAAAGAGCCAGTTTGGATGGGAGGTTTGGAGAGTGGAGGGCAGCTCTAGGGTCTCTGGGCAGCACAGCCTGTGAGTGCCCGGCTGGCATGGCCCCGGTCTCTGAGCTGTGGGGGAGTCAGGCAGACAGGCAGGCACTTCCTGCTGCCCCGAGTGGGATGTAAAGTCTGGCGGGACTTTGCCTTCCTTGTCTTGCTTGAGTTGGGTCCCCTGCCCAGGTATCACTGGAGCTGAGGGATCTGATTCACCCCTTCCCCAGGGACGTTAAGTTTTCACCATGACTGTGTTGACAAGACACAGTCTCTCTTGGTGGCTTTACCATTTTGCTCACCTCTGGAACTTGCTCTGAAATGGTGTAGGAGACCTCAGGCATGCTGTGCGCTGCCCAGGTCTGTCCTAGAAGGTGATGACAAAGTCACTGGGCTCCCGCAGAGAAGCGTCTGGAGGCATCTGGGGCTGTGCCGGCAACAACAGCCCCAGCCACACACTTCAGACACTCAGTGGGAAAAGTGAATTGAAAATTCCCACTCATAGTCCTCCCTCACTTTGGGTTTTTGAGACAGGGTTTCATGTAGCTCAGGCTGGCCCTGAACTCACAATGTAGCTGAGGATGACCCTGAATTCCTGATCTTCCTGTCTCGACCTCCCACATGCTGGGATTATAGGTGTGCACTAAACCCAACACTAGTAACGTTTTCATATCAATTACACATTAAAAAGAAGATTTTGTGGTGGTGCACGCCTTTAATCCCAGCACTTGGGAGGCAGAGGTAAAGGGATTGATGTAAACTTGAGGTCACCCTGAGACTACATAGTGAATTCCAGGTCAGCCTGGGCTAGAGACCCTACCTCAAAAAAACAAAAAAAGCCGGGCGTGGTGGCGCATGCCTTTAATCCCAGCACTCGGGAGGTAGAGGTAGGAGGATCACCGTGAGTTCGAGGCCACCCTGAGACTACATAGCGAATTCCAGGTCAGCCTGAGCTAGAGTGAGACCCTACCTCAAAAAAAAAAAAAAAAAAAAAAAAAAAAAAAAAAAAAAAAAAAAAAAAAAGGAAAGAAAAAAAGGAAGATTTTTTGAGGGCCAGGGAGATGGCTCGATTAGAGGTGCTTGCTTGCAAAGTCTGCTGGTTTGGGTTTGACTCCCCAGTACCCACACAAAGCTGAATGCACAAAGCGGCACCTGCACCTGGAGTTCATTCGCAACGGCAAGAAGCCCTGGAATAGCCATTCTTTCTCTCTTGCAAATAAAATATTTAAAAAAAAGTTTTTGATATGTCTAATAATTACATTGTTGAGATTGGGTATACAGTTAAACATTTTTATCGTGAGTGTGAGAGAGAGGTGGGCACGTGTGCCATGACGCAGCATGTGCGGAGGTTACAGGACAACTTTCGGATGGTCCTTGCCTTCCACTTCCTTTGAGGCAGCGTCTCTTGTTGTTCACCTCCATTTAAGAGCTTCTGGGAATCTCCTGTCTGCCTCACAACTCATTGTAAGGTCACCGGGATTACAGGAGCGCATCACAGCTTTCAGCTTTCTGACATGGTGCTGGGGATCAGAGTTCCTGTACCCAGAGTTGTGTAGCATGCGCAAGTAACCAAGTCATCTCTCCAGCCCGAGGTGGAGTAAACTTTTAAATGTGGATGCCAAAAGTTAAAGAGTGCTCAGGCGGCTTGGGATATATTCCTATAGGGCAGTGGGGGGTTACTGTGACAGACGTTTCGTGTGTGTATCTGACTCTGTTGGGAATTTACCAGACGTCTGCCTCCTGCCTCTGACCTTAGCCTTGAGGTCTGAGTCGGAGAAGAGCTGAGCATCTTAACTCTAACCCTCTCGCATCTGCCCTGATTTTCATGGAGTCACACTGAAGATTTGTGACGGAGGTATGATACTGCGCTCGTCCTTGAAAAGCTAAAAGACAAATAGGCTCCAAGTCCTTTTGGGTTGTGACAGCCAGGGGGACTGTCCCCGCAGAAGGGGAGATGTTAGCTGGGACTAGGGAGCTATGGAAGTGACAAGAGACCTAGGCCACCAAGCAAGAAGGTTTGCATGATAAAGGTCAGCTGGAACAAAGTCTCCTGGGGACCTGGAGGCTTGTTCTCAGCTTGCCCCCATCCTATAGCAGGAACAGGAAGGGACAAGAGATATCGCTCTGGTAGATGAGGGGACATATGTCTTATTAAGGACAAATCACAAGCTGTAGTCCCTCTTGCCGCAATCCCTGGGTGCCCACACTATACATAAGCACTTGGAGTTGGGACTCTTAAGGGTCAAGGGTGAATCTCACAAACTGTCCCAACTGCGTGGTCCCAGACCCTTCCCCTAAGCCAGGAATCATGCTGTGCCACATCTCTGGGCCCCAGCATGCATTGTCCCGGACCCCGTGCTGCCCCTCAAGCCCTGTTCATCACTCTGGCTCCAGCTCAAACACACAAGGAGGCAGCCGTCCACTGAGGTGGCCATCCATCAATGTGGCTGGCAGAGGGACAGCACTCTCTTCTCCCAGCAGAGAATCAACATGCCATAGCTAATGATAACGAATGGCCAGTGCGCGCGTATCACTAGCTTGGACCCAGCACTCCAGCTGGGAGTGGAGTCTGTTGGAAGACTTAGCCACAGCTTTGTCCTTCACCACCACACTGCCCTCGCAGGGCACAGGGCTGCCTCTGCCTGCAGCTGGGTTGGGAGGGGCTGACAGGGCAACACTGGCTTAAGCTGAGAACCACCGAAGACAAAGCGGTTTCCCAGCCCTAAGACAGGAGCAAGTGACCAGGTCATTAGCTCTTCAACTAACACGACATGAAAGACAGGAGCCTGCAGGGGTGGGCAGTCAGTTTTGCCCCAGGAAGATGGCTGCATCTTGGAAATGGCCAGAGGGAGGGAGGGAGGGAGGCTGCTTTTCTTCTAAATAAGTTCAAGTTCTCAAGTTACACTGGGTTCAATGCCTGACCGCAATCTAACTGGTAATCTTGGGGCAGAGTGCTGCACTGCCTTTATAAATGTGGGTGATGGGCTAGGAAGACAGCTCAGCGGTTAAAGGTGCTTGCTTACAAAGCCTGCCCTAGGTTTAACGCCCCAGCATCCATGGAAAAGCTGGGTGCAAAGTGGCGCAAGACCAGTGACCCAGCAAGCCTAGACATTGGGAGGTGGAGCCACGAGCATGGGAAGCTCCCGGGCCAGCAAGTCTGACAGTCACTTACAGTCTGGAAGTTCATGAGACCCTGTCTCAAAGAAGGTTGAGCACAGACACCTTGAAGTTCTCTGAATCACACACACACACACACACACACGCACACGCACAAATAAATGAGGGTGATGGGGATGAGGGTGCCGAGGAGATGAAATGAACCCGCGTTGTAGTGATTGGTTTGGGCACAGCCTGGCCTGTAGTAAATATTCAGGGACGTGGCTGTTCCCGCCTCACCACAGAACCTTATTTTCCATTTGGAGGTGTCGCTCCCAGGACACAGGGAGCACCCTGCCAGTCCAGCGGTCTTGTGGCTTCTCCCCATACTCTGAGTAGAGGAATAGGATCAGAAGAGGGGCCCTGCCCTCCTAGCTGCTCAAACTACTGCCAGAAGTTTGGCCAGCACACACAGCACTGGTGCCAGCTAATCTTTGGGGCTCTGGGCTGCTGACACCTGCTCTATTAACCAGAGTTCTCTGGCTCCTCCTCTTGCCCCATTCAGCAATGGTAAAGCCATAGAAGGTCAAGCGTCCTTCCACGGTCTCCCGGGTCTGCGTGTGTGTGTGTGTGTTTTCTCTATGGAGAGTCTTTGGTGCCCGAGTTGGTCCGTCCTTCCTGGCTGTCACTTTTCCCCCTTCCACGTGAACAGAAGCCATGAATGTCTTCGGGTCTGGAGGAGCTCCCCTGGGGTGTGACAGCTCTCCCCTCTAAGATATGATTTGTGGGGACCGGGTCCAGCTTTCTCCTCAAACCTGTGTGACCTATTGCCCGAGCTAGAATTACCCTAACAACTCGCCCCAAATGCATATTGGTTTCTGCTGACAAGAGGGAATTTTTTTTGCATGTGTATGTGTGTGTCTGTTCATGTGTGTGTAGGTGCACGTGTGTACATGTGCTGACACTGGATAGCTCCCCAGGGGGTCTCCACCTTATTTTTTGAGGCAGAGTCCTTCACTGAACCCGGAGCTCACCAACTCAGCTAGACAAGCTTGTCACAAGCCCCAGGATGCTCCTGTCTCTGCCTCCCTGATGCTGAGATCACAGATGTGTGCTGCCATGCCCAGCTTTCACACGGTGCTGGATGGACATCTATACTCACGGCCTCATGCTTGTGTGGCAAGCACTGTACCCACTGAGCCATATCCCCAGCTCTAAATTCAGGGAATTTAAAGGTAGCCTGGCTCTTTCCCATACTGGGCAGGCCCCTGGAAGATTTAATTCTGCCCACTCCTCATCTTGGGAGCAGAAGAGTGTAGATGTCTTTTACTTTGCAGGACTGTGTTCCACACCATGGCTACGTACTTCTCCCAGAGGGACTTGGAACAGGGTCCTTCCCTTTCCACCCGAGGCAAGAGGGCAGAAGATAATGCGACACCGAGTTTCTTGGAGCAGCCAAGTTCCCAGCATGGGAGCAAGAGTCCTGGCCTTGCCATCCTTCAACCTCTGCCCCCATCGGAGCATGCAGGTGGCAACTGGGTGGCAAAGTCTCCATTTTTCATTCCTGAGCTGCCAGAGCAGCTCAGCTTGTGACCGTGGGGGAGGCAGAGCTGGGGGCCTCTGCTGCCTGCAGACCAATCTCTTTCCTGCAGACTGAAACATAAAACTTCACTGTCAGCCTCTCCTGAAGACGGCTTGCCTTTCCTCCAGTGTAGTCAGCTAGCGCAGGAGGACCAAGAAGAGGACAGTGGGGATGATGAGGAGAGGCAGCAGACACCAGGGCCTGAGTGAACCACTCTCTGGACACGTGGCTCCCGTGACGGCTGGACAGCTGTGAGGCCTGATCCTGTCAGAGGCCACACTTAACAACCACCGCTGAGTCAGACCCTTTGATTCCCTGACCATGGGCACTCTGGGACTTGTTTCCCCTTGTCTCATGAGCATGCAGGCAGCTGTCCCACCAACTTTCTGCGCAGGTAGCTGGATCTGTAGGAGTCTTGGCCACATAAATGGGAGGTGCTCAGAGAAGGGGTGCGGCTGGAAGAGAAAGGCCTCCCTGGCTTGGTGCCCAGTCCTGGCTGATGCCGGCAGAGGATGATGTGTCAGGCCGGATGGCTCTTCTTCAGCAAACGTCATGAGTGTCCACCTTACTCTAATGGCCTCTGGACACAAATTCCACATTCAGCTCCTTTTGACAATGACCTCTGCAATTGCACAGGGAATGTCCAGGCACCCCAGAATAAAGTGAAATGTACACAACAGGTTAGTCTGCATGCCCTCCACTGGTTGTGGGACAAGTGAAAACTGGTCCTGAGCAGCCCCGTAGCCCTGGAGAGTGGCCCACAGGGGCAGGACTACAGACAGCAGGGCAGGCCAGTGCGGGCACAGCAGCGCTGGCTGCACAGAGGGGAATGGGAACAGGGCACAGGGTGTGCCACCTTCATTTTGGGAGACAGGATCTCTCTTGGACCTCTGAGAAACACTAGTTGAGTAGCTGTGCAGGAATTCAAATGCCAGTGGGCAGTAAGTGGCCCGGGCTCACAAGACCCCTGGCTGCCAGTGGTGACAGAATGGAACAGCCCCACCAGGAGACCCTCCACAGGGTCACAGCCCTGGGGACAGGAGAGAACCACACAGCTTCCATTCCCAGGTGAAGATCTCCTCTTGGGGATATCCAGCCTTGCTTGTCACCACTGCTTAGTCGCACCCTTCCTGCTGGCCTGGCAACCAAATCTGGAGCACTTGTGGGGGCAGGGTGGGGAGCGCAGGCCTGAGTACTTGTTGGGGGGCAGGGTGTTGTGGGGGGCAGGGTGGGGAGCGCAGGCCTGAGCACCCTCCCCCAGGCAGCGCAGTCCCAGCTCCTCTACAGATGCCTGGGGAGGACGCGGTGTCTGACCCACTTTGAGGGGAGCGTGGAGCAGGTTCCTCTGCTCTGAATGCACAAGCAGAGAGGAGACGAGCCCTGGGGGTCCTTGGCAGACAAGATACAAGAGGGCGGCCTTTATTAGAAAGAACTGGGTTTTTAATACTACCAAATAGGGTGCCCAGAGTGAGCCAGCTGTTTGTGTGCCCAAGCGAGAGGCATCTGCTGGGGGGAAATGGGTAATGGCCCTTCCAGCCTGAGAGCTCCGGAGGGAGTCAGCTGGGCTTCCAGGGTGGGAGCCGTCCACAGGTGTGACAGCTCAGGAACAAAGGCCTCAGCTGGTGGGTCTGTGGCCCCAATGATGTGTCCTGGGTGTGACCCTGGGCCACCTGCTGCTGAACAGAGAGCTAGGGCTACAGAGGGACCCCCTCCCCAACAACATGGATACATCTGCTCATTTTCCTGAAAGTGGGGAGGACACAGTTGGGAAGGGCAGGGAAGAGAGGTCCCCTCCTTGTGGGGTGTGGCAAACGGAGGCTGTGCAGATTGCTCTGTGAACACTTGGTGCCACGGCATGTTTGATGTCATGTCCCTGGTCTCATGGCCAGCCCCAAGGGAAGTTCACTCTGAGGCTCTTCTCAGGACAGGACACCCGCTGTGATGGCACTGAGGGTGGTGGGCACGTCCTGAGTGCTGAGCAGGTGTCAGGCATGACGTTAACAAGCATTCTCTCCGCAGTCTCTGCGATCTCATGGTGTCCTCATAGTCCTCAGGAGGGTGAGGCCCAAAGGAAGGAGGCTTGGACCTTGTGCATAGTGGGAGAGGACTCCATCGGACTCACACCAAAGGGAGCAAAGCTAGAAGCTGCCTGTGACTGACAGGTACGGAACCTAGGGCTGAAGCCCTGTGCTCAGGCACCTGTGGCTGATCTGAAGCGGCTGCCGGGGGGAGCCAACTTGAAGACCAAGGGTCTGGCAGGGAGGTCTGCAAAGGCCTGGAGGACAGTCTCATTTGCTGGGGTCAGCAAACCCAGATCCTCCTTCCACACAGAACATTCAGGCATTTAAGATCCAGGCACTCCAAGCTAACCAGACTGTTGTCTCCAGAACTTATGTGGGGGACATAAGAAACCCTATCTGTGGGCTGGAGGGATGGCTCAGCGGTTAAGGCACTTGCTTGCAGAGCCTAACGACCTGGGTTCAATTCCCCAGAACCCACATAAAAGCTGGATGCACATGCATCTGGAGTTCATTTGTAGCCACTAGAGGCCCTGGCACACCCATTCTGTCTCTCTCTGCTTGCAGATAAATAAATAATTTTTTTTATATAAAAAGAAATCCTATCTAGCCAGGTGTGGTGGTGCGCACCTTTAATCCCAGCATTCAGGAGGCAGGAGTAGGAGGGTTGCCATGAGTTCAAGGCCATCCTGAGACTACATAGTTAATTCCAGGTCAGCCTGGGCCACAGTGAGACCCTACCTCAAAAAACAAACAAAAACAAACAAACAAACAAAAAAAGAAATCCTATCTGTACTTGTCACCCATATTCTGACATTGTCTCTGGACAAGTGGCTATTTGCAAAGGTCATTTTTACCCTTAACTCTTACTCTGGCAGCTCAGGGAGCTTTTCAGGGGTAAGCAAAAGGGAAGTGCAAGGTGAAAGTCCTCAGAGGACTGGGCCCTGGGCTCCTAGCACAGCTCTGGGGCTTGTGATCTCCCCTGGCCTCATTTTAACGGACGGCAGAACAATTCCTAACGAAGCCCGAGGAGGTCTCTGGCTCAGCACATCGGTCGTGATCTTCTGGGCCTTCCCCCCTGGTGCTCACACTTCCCCTGTCTTCCTAGAACCCATGCCAGCTTAGTGCCATCCTGAGCTCCCTGTTCGGCTCTTGGAAAGCCACAGCTCTAATCTGAGGAGAGGAAGGGTGTGGGGGAGGAGGGAGGAAGGGAGAGCCTGCGGGGAGGGGCCATGCAGCTGCTCTTCAGAGACAGAATGACAACTTGGCAGAGACTTGGGAGGACAAATGGGGCTTCTGAGATCGCTGCCCACAGGGTGAACAAGTGTCTGGGGTGGGCTTAGCCCAGATGAGAGATAGCCTCAATGGGGCCAGACCCTGTTGAGTCGGCAGGCAGACCCAAGTCCCTCCCAGGAACAGGGCCATTTGGTGCAGCTTGGAGGCTCTAGGGGATTCCAAGCCTTTCCCTGACTTGCTCATCTCCTGGGGTTAGTTGGAGGAAAATGCCTGTTCCCGGCTAAGAGGAAGTGTCCCAGCGGCTCCTCCACCCCAGCTGGGAGCCGATCCCTCACCATGGTTTTTTCTTTCCTTTTTTTTTAATACACATTTTCCTCTCTTCTTTTTATTTATTTATTTATTAGAGACAGAGAGAAGAAAGAGAGAGAGAGAGAGAGAGAGAGAGAGGAAGAGTGAGAATGGACACGCCAGGACCTCTAGTCCCTGCAAACACTCCAGACGCATGCACCACCATGTGCATCTGGCTTACATGGGACCTGGAGAATCGAACCTAGTCCTTAGGCTTTGTAGGCATGCACCTGAACCGCTAACCCATCTCTCCAGCCCTAGTTTAGTTTCATTTATTTATTTATTTATTTTTTGGTTTTTCAAGGTAGGGTCTCACTCTGATCCAGGCTGACCTGGAATTCACTATGTAGTCTCAGGGTGCCCTCGAACTCATGGCAATCCTCCTGCCTCTGCATCCTAAGTGCTGGGATTAAAGGCGTGCATCACCATGCCCGTCCCCTAGTGTAGTTTCTTAATGGCAAATTTTTCTTTCTCTGGGCAGCTATGTCACCAGGAGGCCTGCTTTTTCAGTCCCGAGGTCTGAGTCTCTCATGGAGAAAAATGACTGCCGTGGGCTCCGTCACCCACAGCAGTGTGCTGGGGAGACTCCTGACATTTGATTCTCTCTCAGATCCCGGGGAGAACAGGCAAGTGGCGGCAAAGACAATGTGTCAAGACAGCAGTGTCGCCACTACGAGACAAGTACCCACAGGCTCTAACTACTGCCTCTTAGGACCACTGTCACCTAGTTCTGTGGCACCCAGGGGCCCCAGGAGCCATAGAGTATGGGGCTCTTCTGTTCTGTGAGAGGAGAGAAGGCAAGATGGCAGACCCCCCACCCCCCCAGCTGATGTTCTATCTAGGCTCCTGTGCTGCCAGTTCCACGCTGAGTCATCAGACTCTGTACTCTCTCCTTCTTTCTTTCTTTCTTCTTTTTTTCTTTTTTCTTTTTTTTGGATTTTCAACGTAGGGTCTCACTCTGGCCCAGGCTGACCTGGAATTAACTATGTAGTCTCAGGGTGGCCTCGAACTCACGGTGATCCTCCTACCTCTGCCTCCCGAGTGCTGGGATTAAAGGTGTGCGCCACCGCGTTCGGCTTTGTTTTGATTTTTTGAGGTAGTGTCTCACTCTAACTCAGGCTGACCTGGAATTCACTATGTAGTCTCAGGATGGCCTCGAACTCACGGCGATCCTCCTACTTCTGCCTGCCTGAGTACTGGCGTGCGCCACAACCTGAGCTCGTTTTCTTGAGACAAGGTCTTGCTGTGTAGCCATGGCTAGCCTTGAACTCCTGATTCTCCTGCCCCACCTGCTCAGTTCTGAGGTTATAGGGGTTTGCCTCCACATCCAGCTGTTTGGCCAGGTCCTGGGGGACAAAAGAATGGAAAGGAAGCAAGGGCTGGTTGATAGCTGCCTTCCAAGACCTCAGGCCAGATGGCACCAGGAGCCTGTCTACTTTTCTAACCCAAGTCTGGTTATGTGTACGACCTCTGTTGACCATCAGAATCCTCCTCTCCCTTTCACAAGCTTTCTTATTTCTTTATTTTTATTATTTGTTTATTCACTTTTTTTTTTTTGAGACAGGGTCTCATATAGCCTAGACTGGCCTTGAACTCCTGATCCTCTTGCCTTCTCTTCCCAAGTGTTGGGATTATAGGCTTGTTCCCACCATGCCTGGCTCAATCTTCTCCTTTGAGATGGATGCATCATTCACTAGACAGCAGAATCTGTTGGGCTCAACAGGTACCAAGTGCGAGACGAGTTACCTGTCATTATCCGGACAGAATGCGTGTCCCACACTGCTCTGTCCTCCCAGCCATGGAAAGAAATGAGAAAAACTCAGCTTTTTTTTTTTTTTTTTTTTTTTTTTTGGTAGGGTCTCACTCTAGCCTCTAGCCCAGGCTGACCTGGAATTCACTCTGTATTCTCAGGGTGGCCTCGAACTCACGGCGATCCTCCTACCTCTGCCTCCCCAGCGCTGGGATTAAAGGCGTGTGCCACCACGCTCGGCGAAGACTCAGTTTTTGAGCCATTGCTTAGCAAGCCCTTTCCCAGAGCTGTGGTGACAGGGGGAGGACAGACAAGTGCCAGCAGGACATGGGCCAGAATGAAAGGAACCGATGACGGGGTTAGGCCAGGGTGGGTAGGAGGGAGAACAGTGTGCTCTGGATCCTGCTAACCAGGACGATTTCCGGTGCTCTCACGTGTTCCACATATGCTGAGAAGCAAGAGAGTGCCCTGCCGACGCCAACGTCTAGGTACGTCCCCTCTGGGAAGCTCACATGAGCCTAAGCTCAAAGCCATGTGTTCTGGCTCCTTCCCAGGCTGTCAGGCTTTGGAACCCGAGGATGACATGGTGGGGGGGCAGTACTACGATTAAACCTATGGCTGGGACAGACCAGGCAGCTCTCTGGTGACTTGTGTGAGTGCTCAAATCCCAGAGGACATGTTCCTGTGGGACCTCATGAACACCTCCTGTTCGCGTTTCCTTACAAACCCAGAGTGGAGAGAAGATTCTGCAAGGGCGCAGGGACACACCCTGCACCTTTGGAGCAGAGCAGGTTCCTCCTCCGTCAGGAGGGCCCAGCTGTACCACCTCCACACTGCAAAGCCGGCTCCAGCAAGGACAGGTCAGGCTGCCCGAGAGGAAGGTCCCTGCCCAACGAGGACGCCACGACTCCCAGGGCTCCTTGTAATGAGTTGGGGGAACCAGAGCCTAGAGGGGTCAGAGCTGCCGGGAACCATTGGTGTAAACTGTCCTGGACACGATCCTAATCTACTGCCAGGTCCTGGCGTGGAGTCAGGAGCCAAGCACACTCTAGTTTTAAAGAGGGGGACAGGAGCTGGGGAAGACTTGGGTGGCAACCCAAGTTCCTCTGGAAGCTCTGTATCAGTGAACAAGGGGTTCCTTGACACACCCACTGGCCCAGGCCCCTCTAGCAAAACAGCCACTTTTTCTTTTGACGTGCTAGGTATCAAACTCGGATCTACACATGCTAGGCAAGCACTCTACTACTGAGTTACACCCCGGCTCCCCGTTTTGCGTTTAGACCTAGCCAAACAAGTACCCAACGGATACATCGAGCATAGAAGCATTAGCGACCCACACCCTCCTGTCTTCCAGAGTTCAAGTGCACAAGCAGCTGGCCCCTGCCCTGAGGGTGGCCGGCAGGACAGTGTGGCAGAAGTGACCGAGCTCCTTACTGCCTGCCTGGTCTACGGGGAAGACACTCGACCTTCAACCACAGACTGGCAAGCAGCAGTTACTTAGAAGCCGCCGTGGACGGGCTGTCTCAGTGGTCCAGGACTCGGTGCAGAGTGACTGCTATCACGGCCCACTGGATTTGCTGATGGTACCACCTAGCACACCCCTGAGAAGGTAGAGTGGTTCCATGCCTGTCCCCTCCAGGGGGCATAGCCCAAACCTGTGTGGTCATGTGAAAGAGGCTGGCCCCAGAATTAGCAGTCCAGGTCTTAGCCCAGTTCTATCCACTCAATGTGACCTGGAAAAAAGTCACTCATCTTTTTTGGTACTAAATTTTCCCAGCAGACAGAGCACCCGCCTTCTCCTTGCTCTCTGGAAAGGTCGGAGGAGCAGGCAGGCTGAGCGAATGGAAGTCACCCCCACATATTCCAGCCGGGAGCTTGCATGGCCTCGTGGAAGAGGCGAAGGCAGGGAAGGGGGTGGAGGGCGGACACTTGGGGTGGTTTTCAGACTCACCGATCCATCTCATCAGAGAGGTCAAGATCTGCAAGTACTTGGTCTTCTGGACATCGAAGAAGGTGAAAGGTCCGAGAAGGAGGGTGAACGCAGCCTGGGGAATGAAAACAACAGTGAGGGGGTGCGGAAGTGGACTGAACATGGCAAGCTGTCTGTGGGGGACAGCAAAGTGAGCACACAGCTAAGGTCTGGCTCTAACACGGGACTACACTGGCACTCGGTGGCAGAAGCTCCCAAGGGTCCTTGGGCATCACTGTGAGCAAATCTTCAAGGGCAGGGGGCCAGGTTGAGAGATCCAGAGCCCGTCTCTCAGCTGCTGCTCATACTTCCAGGTCCGATGCTACTACTGTCGTCACTAGGTACGACCAGGCTCATTCTTCCCTGTTCTCTCCAGCAGGCACCCAGAGGGGAGCCTCGGCCTGGCACGTGTTGTGCAGAGTGTGGGTCAGAGATGGAAAGGCTGTGAGATGGCCCATGAGCAACACCAGGCAGGCCCTCATGCCAGGGAGCAGGGAACACAGGCGCTCTGGCAGGCAGGCAGTAGAGAGGGTGCCCCTTTGGAAGGGTTTGGAGAAAAACATTCATGAGAATATGTCATCCTTCAGCCACAGTTCCTGCTTACATGCTGACTGCAGGACTAGAGACAGTGTCACCGGGGTCACTTAGAGAAATGTCCTAGATTAACAAGAAAAGTGCCACATCAGAAGACATGGGATGTCAGGCTCAGTTGAGAAGAGCACCTGCCTAGCCTGCACAAAACCCTGGGTTCCATTCCCAGCACCCCATAAACTGGGTGTATTGGCACATGCCTGTAATCCTGGGACTCAGGAGATAGAGGCAGAGGGATCAGAAACTCAAGGTCAGGCTCAGGAGATGGCTCAGTGGATAAAGTCCTTGCCATGCAACTCAGAGTACCTGAGTTCAAGTCCCCACATAGAAGCTGGAAACTGTGGTGGGCTTCTGTAATCCCAGTACACCTACAGAAGTGAAGTGGAAAGTGAGGGCTGATCTGAAGGTGGTCCTGACCTTCACACATGTGCCATGCCCCGCCCCCACAGAGAATAAATAAAATTAAAAATAAGAAAAAGAAAAGCCAGGCTTGGTGGTGCATGCCTTTAGCCTTTTATAATAGCACTCAGGAGGCTGAGGTAGGAGGATTGCCCTGAGTTCAAGGCTACAGAGTGAGCCCAGGTCAGCCTGAACTAAAGTGAGGCCCTGCCTTGAAAACAAGCAACAACAAAAAGTTCAAGGTCACCCTGAGCTACACAGAAAACCTGGGAGTAAGAAGTCAGGGGTGGGAGGTGAGGTGCAGAGAGGGGTGTTTGTGAACTAGTGCTTTTTCTTTGGAGAATGGGGCAAAAAAATTTTTTTGTTATTATTATTATTTTGGTTTTTCGAGATAGGGTCTCACTCTAGCTCAGGCTAACCTGGAATTCACTATGTAGTCTCAGGGTGGCCTCGAACTCATGGCGATCCTCCTACCTCTGACTCCAGAGTGCTGGGATTAAAGGCATGAGCCACCACGCCCGGCTTTTTTTGGTTATTTTTTAAATTGCACCCTGCCTTCGAAAATGGTCTGTGGGCCACGTGGAGCTGCTTTCCAAGAGCAACTGGGGTGAGCATGGCAGTGCAGCTGAGTGGGAAGGGCGGGGGCAGGCTGGGCTTTCCATGCCAAAGTGGCTGCTCAGGGAGCAGTGGAATTAAAAGCTGCTCATTGGAGTTGAGACAACAGTACCATTTCCAATCTGCCACTCGGAAGCAGGCACAGCATCAGACCTTATTAACATTTACACTGTGCCATTTCATCACGTTAATGCTAATGACAGTCACCAGACATGCGGCAGAAGGAACCGAAGCCCCCAGGAATGCGAGGAGGGGCCTACTTACCATAGGAAGCCTGGGCTCTCTCCATCAAAGCTGCCAAGCCTGGGGCCAATACCAGTGACAGGCAGGGAGCTCCGCAGAATGGGGGTGAGCCCACTCCACCTCCCCCCTCCCCACCCTGCCACAAGGAGAGCAATGTGGCAGAAGCTGTGACCTCTTATCCAAGTCCATTATCACCATGAGCATGAGTGACAGAAGGACTCAAGTGGCGCCTAAGGAAAGGGCTCTCATTAGCTGGGGTGGGTGACGGTGAGGTTGGGAGATTTCTGGAAGGAAGAGTTTCTGCTAGGGGCCTCAGGACCGGCCTGGCTTCTATTCAGGGCAGGGGGGGAAGGAGATGCGTTTGGTTAGGCTAGGGTGACAGTGGAAGGCAGTGGGAGGAATTCCGCAAAGGCAAGGGCAGCTGGCAGGTACCTATCAGGTCAAGGGAAGGAAGGTGGGCCCCAGTAACTAACGCATGCACAGCCACCATGCCACCACCCCTGTCCCAGCCCTTCTGTATGAGGCACTGTCAGGAAGTCATTTAGGAAAATTACCACTTCAGGGAAACTTTCCACTGATGAAATTCTCTTTTGAAGGCGGGAGAAGGGGATGACAGGTGGAAGAATAAACACAAAGCCACTTGCCACAAGCGTTCCTAGTAACTATGGCTTGCTGGAAACTGGGCTCTTGGTGTGCCCAGTGGTTTGGGCGATTCACCTCTGACCTGTGACCACTCCAGCTGTCAGTATGGTGCCTATCAATGGGAGCCAGAAATCTTGGAGTGACTTATGTGGAAGGTCAGATTTCATCTTAGAACCGGATGACTGATTTTTAGAATGTTCCAGTATAGGGCTGGGGAGAGGGCTCGGTGGACAGAGCATTTGCTGTGCAAGCACGATTACCTGAGTTCAGATCCCTAGAGCCCACATAAAGCCGGACACTGCAGCACAAGGATCTGCGGTCCCGGTGTGCCTACCGGAAGACAGTGGAAACGGGACTCCCTGGAAGCGTGAGAGCCAGCCAGTCTGGGGAAGGCAGTGGTGAAATTATGAGACCCTGCCTCCAACAAGGTAGAAAGACTAGCATCCAGACATGTACCGTGACCGCTATACGAGCTGTGGCGTGCGTGTAACCACACTAACACCCAAGAAAATACACACATGCACCTACACAGGCATGAATGATCCACTACATAAAGACTGGGTGGGGACTGCACAATCACGCCCAAGGGCAGCAGAGAATCCTGCAGCTACAAAAGCCTGGGACCTGCCCTCCAGGAATCCTTGCTCAGAGGCCTCATCCAGAGTCACAGGCTTCCTCAGTACACGTGTGTGATGATCCCAGGACACAGAGGCCCTGTTCTGTAAAACTCTAAAGGGTAGAACCCCAGCTGCTAAGGGTCCCTGTGTGGTGAGACCAAGCACATATTCCTCCGAGAGGTGGAGAAAGGTAGGTGTGAGGGGGTCACGTGAGTGTCAGGGAGTGGAAATCTAGGAGCCAGAATGGGTGGGTGCGTCCTCAGAGTGGGAACTGGTGATGAGGGGCTCTTTCAGGAGGTTTGAGTCCCCTCCTCCCCCTGCCAGCTGTGCAGTGGCTGGAAAACCTCAGGGCCCACT
Source organism: Orientallactaga sibirica (assembly GCA_036365145.1). Classification (NCBI taxonomy): domain Eukaryota; kingdom Metazoa; phylum Chordata; class Mammalia; order Rodentia; family Dipodidae; genus Orientallactaga; species Orientallactaga sibirica. The sequence continues at coordinate 8,869,768 of JAEOAD010000013.1, forward strand.
GAGTCACAACCAGCACGCAGACTGCCCAACAGGAGCCCTTGCACAGGGTGTGAGCTGGTGCAGCAGAGGGAGCCCAGATGAAAACTCCAGGGCTAATGATTAAGAAACAGGTGTCCTTTGCCAATCAGTTAGATCCAGGACTCAGCAACTGCAGAGGCGGGCAGCCGGAGTGACAGAGGACAGAAGACAGGAGAGGAGGTGGGGAGAGATGCGCTTGGGCAAAAGGACCAGCCCCAGTCTCCTGGGGGTGGGGAGCGGGGGTCCAGCAAGGCAGAGTCCATCACTGAGCCCTGGCTCCCCAGCCAAGCGTGGCCCTCGATGCTTTCTTTCTCTTTGCCTCTTATGAAAAAGACGAGACAGAAAGCCAAGAGACAGCCTATTCTCCCGGGTCTTCCAGTCTAGCCCGTATGACATTATAAATTAGCTGGCTCCCAAGCAATTTTTCCAACCCCCAAATGCCATTGATCAGGTAAAACTCAGTCTCTGTTCAAGGACTTGTCGCCCGGCTTGTTACAGGAGGCAGGGACACCAGTCACAGCAGCCACGTGTGTTTCTTTTAAAATAAAAAATAAAAGAAGAAGAAGAAAAAGAATGAACAGCTCTTTGATTTCTAATGAAATCTTCAGGCTGGCTTCTGGGAATAAAGTCCGAGACAGACCAGGAGGGGCAAATGAGGCCGCTCAAATCTCTTTCTTTCTGGGTCAGTGAGTTCGCTACACACCAAAGGCCCCACAGCAGCCTTGCTGGAGTCTTGATGGACACGCGGCAGCTCATGTTCCCAAGGCACTGCAGGCAGCACTCAGCTACCCCTCTTTTAGAATGGTCTGGACTCTATAGCCTGCCCTCCTCTGTCGCCTATGCAGAAGAAACATCCTCCCCACTCCAGATGCTTAGGCGCCAAGGACCCAGCCATCTCTAACCCAACCACTGTGGTTGTTTTTACAAATCCCGAAAATGGGTGGCTCCAAACCACAGAAGTTTATTCTGTCCGGGTCCAGAAGTCACAAATCTGGCAGACAAGATTCCCAGCAGTGCTGCTGCACAGCCCCTTCCCCCAACAGGACACAGCCGCATGTAGCACGTGCACCTAGCGCAGGTCTACCGGAACCTTGTTTCCCCAGCCTCTGCCCAAGAGAAGCCTCCAGAACAGAGTGGGGAATAGAGAGCTCCTGGGCTGCACCCAGCCCTCTCCCCCCATCCCCCGCCAGACACCACGGGATCACCCGCTCTTCAGACCACTGGCTGGAAGACAGAGGGCAACGCTCAGCAGTCTCCCATGGCTTAGCTGGGCTGAGCCTGGAGGTTCCTTGCACAGTGCATGGCTTTGCTGAGGCTCAGCTTCGAACTGGACTCTTCACTCCTTTCTTGGAGTGGTCTGCCTCAGTGTGGGCTCAGGATGGGAGAAACAGATAGGGTGCTATTTACAAGATCTTAACGAAATTTTGTTTTGGAAATGTGTGTGTGCATGTGGCATAGTGTACGTGTGGAGGTCAGAGGACTACCTCAGGGTGTGCTTGCTCTTTCCGTCTATTTTTTTTTTTTTTTTTTTTTTTTGAGACAGTCTCTCGTGTTGTTTTTGCTGCTACACGTGTGCCTGTCTAACTAGCCTGCAAGGTAGTGGCAGATAGCTATCCTCTCTCTTCCTAAATCTTTCCGGCCAGAGAAAAGAAATATATTAACTTAATATTCAGTATCAATCTCAAATGAACTCTCTCGTAAGGCTGCAAAATCTCTGTGTCCTACCACCTGCCAAGTCTCTATCATTCAGTCTTTAAAATCTATTTATTTATTTATTTGAGAGAGAGAGAGAGAGAGAGAGAAAGAGAGAGAGAGAGAGAGAATGGGCACGCCAGGGCCTTTAGCCACTGCAAACTAACTCCAGATGCATGCGCCCCCTTGTGCAGCTGGCTTACGTGGGCCCTGGAAAATCGAACCGGATCATTTGGCTTTGCAGGAAATGCCTTAACCATTAAGCTATCTCTCCAGCCCCTCTATCATTCACTCTTGACTCTGTCTTCCTCCCAGTTGTCTGCTGGTCCTTTCTGCCATCCGGGTCATATCAAAGCTCCCTGGGCACTAACCCTACTCAATGCCACAGGCCCTTTCACTCCCGGGTCGTCTGCAATGTCACCAGGGCAGGTGGTGATGCCCTCCCCTTTCTGATGTGGAGACAGAGGGACTGGAGCCATTCTGGGGGGTGTGCGAAAGTAGCAGAGGGAGGGCAGAGAAGGCCTTGTTTTCAGTGCACTCCCCCTACGTTCACCCCACGTGAGACTGCTCCCTCTGGCTCCACGCCCCCCCCCATCAAGCTAATTCTCACCCTCCTGACCTCTTGTTAACAAGAGAACCTCTGTCATCGCCTTCCCTGGTCCCACTTTCAAAGCCTGCTCACGTGCCAGCCTCCCTTGCGGTTACTTCTGGCCTCCCTGGGGCTCGTGTCTCAATCACCGGTGGCACCAACACCGGCGGCATGTGACATCAGTCATGCGGGGAGCAGAGCTGCTCCCTCCGCATGGGTTGACTTTGCATCCCGAGCAGGACAGTAGGCCCGCTGAGGGCAAGGATAAAGGTCCTTGTCTGGCAAGAGCACCCAGGGAAGGCTCTGTCCACACAGGATGGGTAAGCATCAAGGATAGCACAACACTCAGCCAGCTGGGAGGACTGCCTGGGGGGTGGGGGGTGGGTGGGAGAAGGCAGCACCCTGGAGTCCTTGTTGCCTTGCCTGCAGCCCCTCCCCGCACCATGGCCAGTGCTTGGCTGGTGAAACGCATACGTGAAGCCCTGGGCTTCACCCCCAGCACTGTCAAGATAAATGTGAAGTTGATATGTTTGACTTAGGAAGCGCTCTGAGTTCACTGGTCTTCAGGGAAACATCACGTTCACCCAAAAGGAGAAGCATGCATCTCAGAGAAGCCTGGGGTGCTTCGCTGCCGGTAGCAGTGGTGCTCAGCACCCCACAAAGGAAGGAAGCGCTTCTTTTGGCCTGGACCATGCTGTGGGGCCACAATGGCCCCCAGAGGTAACGTCTCCAAAGGAGTGGCTCTTTCCACCCCTACTTTTGGGTAGGCTTCCCAGTCACAGACTGACAGCCACCGCCTGTCTACACTAAAGTAAGTGCAGAGTGGCCTGCGAATGTGATCAGCACTTGGGCTTTGGTGGAATTCAACACCGCTCCCAGTGCCTGCTCACTTTTCTCAAGAACGAGGTAGAGGAGGGTGGTCTCTTTTTCTTGGAGGAAAGACAGGAGCAAACGAGGTTGCTCCAGGCAGTGAGCAGTTCCATCCCAAACCAAGTCCTGGGATGAACAGCGCCAGTCAGCCAGTCACCTTCCGCAGTGAGATACTGGGCAACACTCCTGAGGGCTCCTCCCGGCCCTGCTGCCCATCTGTGGGTGTAAATGATAGACAGCAGAGGAAGCTGCAGGGCCACTGCTCACATGATGCTCTTCATCCCTGGAGCCCAAGGAAGGGTATGCCATGTGTACCCTGCGGGCCACTGTGAACCTTACCAGCTTTATTTTTCTCTAAAAGTGAGGTTTTTGTTTTTGTTTGTTTTGGTTTCGGTGTTCATATTAGGGTGGGATGGCATTTCTAAGAATTCACGCATCATGGGCTGGAGGAATGGCTTAGTAGTTAAGGCATCGGCCTGCAAAGCCAAAGGACCCAGGTTCGATTCCCCAGGACCCACATTAGCCAGATGCACAAGGTGGCACACGTGCCCAGAGTTCATTTGCAGTGGCTGGAGGCCCTGACATGCCCATTCTCTCTCTCTCTCTATTTCCCTGTCTCTCTCAAATAAGTAAACAAATTAAATTAATTAATTAATTAAAAAAAAAAGAATTCACGCATCAGTCGTTTTTTCTCCACTCCACCCGTCAGCTCCTGAGGTCTCAACATGAAAGGCTAGCAGTCCTGCCCAGGTGCCTTCTTGTTCCAAGGCTGCATGGTAACTTCTGTTAACCATCCTGTGCATTTAGCAGGGTGGTAAATGTACCTCTTCTAAGGCGCCAGGTCTCGGAAGGTTGGGTTGGGTTGGGCTACCCTAAACAGGAAGTAAGGCCTGATGCAATATGAGGGCTTGGAGTCCGTCAGGACCAGAGGGGTGGATTCTGACAGAGATGGCCACGTGCCAACTGCACAGCTGAGCTGTCTGGATTGATCCTGGAGGGCACTTCCAATAAGAAAGGGATGAATGCTCAAGCCTTCAGGGCTGCTCCTGTTGACTTGCTAGGGGTTAAAAGCTAATTGGGGTTAATAGCGACTCAGCATGAACCCCTCCCTAACTGAACTCGCAACGTGCCCTTGAAATGTATGGAGGACACGCTCAAGGATTCTATTTTTATTCCTCGACTGCCTGTGAACACTTGGGTTGGGAGATTTTTGTTGTCATTACTGTTGCCTATCTTGAATCGCAATGCCCGGGTCTTCATCTTTAGCAGGGAGGTGAGCTCCGAGGCACTGTGGACTCAGGGACAGGGTGAGTCCTTCATGTCTTTGTTAATGGAGAGTCACAGCATTTCTCAAGGTGCATTCTGTGTGCATGATCAACACATTCAACAGGCAGAGGCACTGACCACCTCACTCCAACAGGCACGTACCAAGTTGCTACCCACACCCCAGCCCACCCACCCACCCTCCAAATACCCTAGGCATGGGATAATGACATGACCCAAAGCCTCCATGGAAGGAATGCTAAGTCAATACTGTTCTTTTGTTTGTGTGTGTGTGTGTGTGTGGTTTGGATGGGATTTTGTCACTCAGACTGGCTCAAGCTCCTGGGCTTTAGTGATCTTCCTGTTTCAACCCTGAGTAGCTGGGACTACAGGAACACACACTGCACCACCTATGACACTATTTTATCTGACAGCCATGACCCACATGAGCTCAGCAATGACCTAACACTCTTATGAGAGTTCAAGTACTTCCTGTCAAACACGAGGGATCATTCACCTTGCAGGAGATGACTTCCAGAAAGACCTCACAGGGGTCTCATCGGAAACCGTTTCTGCACATGTGTGCACAAGTCCAGTGAGCTGCTGCCACAGCTGACCTGATGAAACCAAAGACAAGAGGCGTGGTGCCACGCAGAGGAGGGCACTCTCACAGCAAAGTAAGGAGCGTTCACAAGTGACAAAGGATGAGTAGTGACCTTGCTAAAGACCAGCCATTAAGGGCCTGACACAGAGAATGGAAAGAGTCTTGTGGCAGAGGGGACTTGTGCCAGATAGGCTGTCAGGCCATAGGGACCACCAGGATGGAGATGCCATCATACGAGGCCATAGGGACCACCCTAGCCGGGATGGAGATGCCGTCACATTTCTGTAGCACAGAGAGAAGAATGAGGAAGCTGGGGTGCCTCTTCAGTGCACTAACCCACTCTACGGCAGTAAGGGAGGTTATTATGTCTCAGTGTCCCTAGTTCCACTCTGAAGGAACCTGGGAGGTGTGTGCAGAATGGACTGAAGACTGAAGGAGAACAAGGGACAGGTGATTCCCGGGCTATCCTAAACATGTCAGCTTCTACAGCACCGCGAGGCCACCCCATAAATCCTGCTGCTGCCTTCAGCCTACTCTGGGTGGCAGAGTGGAGAGGCAAAACGCCTGCCGCTCTCATCCAAGATGAGTCTGTGCTCACGGGAAGACGCTGAAGCCTGAGCAGAGGCAACGGGTGGAAAGGTCAAACCGCAGGAGGAATCCCAAAGCAGCTGGGTGGCTACCGAACAGAGGGAAGAAAACCAAAGCCACCCAGAGGAGTCCAACAACCAGGAGCAAGGGAAGCCTGCAAGGCCTTGTCTCCATTTGGGTAACTGAGCGGTAGAGGACTCTGACTTGCTTGGTGCAGATGCACACTGGCCTTACGTGGATGCTGGAGCAACCTCTGCTAAGGCGCTCGCTGAAATGTCAATCACTGCTGACAATGGGAAGCCTAGGTGGATGATTTCAAAGAAAGCCAAGGGTGGCTGCTCTTTTCAAAGACATTGACCCTGGGGGTTTGGCATCCAGGACCCCTGAGTAGCCCTTCCCCACCAGGATGTAATCCAGTCTGCTGTGCCTGGGAAGGGGGTGGCGGAGAAGACAGTGAGAGGCTACTGCATGGAGCTGAGGGGCTCTATGCTACGGGAGGGCAGGGGGCCGGGGCAGCGGTGATGCAGGCCTCACAGAATAGGGCCTTCTAGATTCCTCTACATCAGCTTTGAGAAAGGAAGAGGAAGTTGACACAAGTCCAAGTCCAGGACTCATTGCACAAAGACTCTTGAGAGCCTGGGGCATGCCAGGAACTCCTCAAAGATTTGGCCCTGGGCTAGAGGGATGGCTTAGCGGTTTAGGCACTTGCCTGCAAAGCCAAAGGACCCAGGTTCGATTCACCAGCACCCTCGTAAGCCAGATGCACAAGGTGGTGCATGCATCTGGTGTTCATTTGCAGTGGCTAGAGGCCCTGGCGTGCCAATTTTCTCTCTCTCTCTCTCTCTCTGTTTCTCTCAAATAAATGTTTTTAAAAATTAAGAATTAAAAAAAAAAAAAAAGACCTGGCCCTGTCCACAGGAAGATGACCAGATGCACCTGGAAGGCAGTTCTTGGCTTCACTCACCACTCCGTCATGTGAAAACACCCTTAGGTCCCTTCCACAAACTTTCCCCTTCCTTTTTTAAGCCAACTGGAAACAGGTCTAAGGATGAACCCATGAACTTCCCTTTCTGAATCTCCTGCCTGTACTAAGCCCCTACTTGGGTGAAGTACTGAACTTCCCAGTCAGGGGCCTGAGGCTCGTGGTCTGTGTTTCCTGGAATTCTGGGAGGGAAAACGATAAGCATCTGCCCCCACCTCCAGATGGGGGAAGTAGAAGTGAGATCAAACCCTCCTAACCCACTCTTACAAGCCCCTGGGAGGGGCCCAGCTCACTGCACAGCTCTTACAGTACCAGCCAGGTGGTCTGACAGCCTGGAAATCCCATATGCCACATCTCCTGCCAGAGGGAGCCTGTGTCTACCCAGAACACAGGACAAGTTCCCCAGGCAGCTGATCCCACCATCACAATACCATCTTCTGGCTTCAACCTTAGGAATTAGGACAAGGCCTACACACCTATACCTGGCGCAGTAGCATCCCCAGTGGTTACCCCATCTCTAGCTGAAAAATGGCTCCAGGGCTGCAACTGAAGGGGTGCTGTTGGCTGGGAGGGAGGATGCTGACATGTCTCTACCCAGAGCCTCCCTCAAGCTCTTTGGACTTTCTCAGATTCCCTGAAGCACGGACACCCATCGCTCCAGAGAGGTTTGGAGAGTTAGCAGGTGAACCAGCATTGTGGGGCATCTTCTAGGCCAGACCTCTCAACCCTGGCTGCCGATTCTACTTTAGAAAACTCAAGCTGAGGGATTAAACTCTGTCCCAAACCTCACAACTATTTACTTATTAGTATATTTTATTTATTTTATTATTTGAGAGAGAGAAAGAAAGAGAGAGAGACAGAGAGAGAGAATATGGGCGTGCCAGGGCCTCCAGCCACTGCAATCAAACTCCTGTGCCCCCTTGTGCATCTGACTTATGTGGGTCCGGAGAATCGAACCAGGGTCCTTTGGTTTTGCAGGCAAGCACCTTAACCACTAAGCTGTTCCTCCAGCCCCCTCACAACTATTTAGATATAGTAGGGATTGCTCAGGTCATCTGTATCCAAAGCCCATCTCCTGCTTACAGTGTTTAGCTGTCTCGCATGATCATGACTCCAGACAAACGGCCACCTCTTCCCCGTCCCTTCTGTGCCTTCCTCAGGCCTGGCTCCCTTAGGGGAAGAGGGCTGGGCTGGTGTGATGGCCTTAGCCTGGCATGGCCACTTTTTCTCTTGCCCTGCCATTGGAGAATATGCCTGCACGCCTGTGTGGTTTTTCTCAGCTAAAAAGCCAGATGGTACCCAGTGGTGGGCAGAATTCCAAGAATTTGATGCCAGAGCTACAACCTGTGAGGTTTGGGAGGGGAGGAAGATAAATATTATGGAAAACCCACACAGTCATTCACTTAATGATTATAAGTCATCAGGGTTTATAATGGCTGGCTGGCTGGCTCCTCAAAAGCATGGTGGAGAGAGGTGGGCTCCAGCATGCACAGACGGAGAGGTGTGCTCTTGATCTAGGAAGGCTTTGAAAGCGTTCCGTGGGGAGCTGCGGCGGGACGGGAGTGTGTGAACATGTGCGTGGAGCCGTGGGCAGTGGGAAGCAGGGAGCTCCACCTGAAGGCCCAAAGCTGATTCAGAGCTTGCACTAATCTAATAACGCCCTGTTCGCATGTCAGGTGGGAAGAGGAGCTGGCCGACAAAGCAGGACCCCGTGACTTCACTCCATAGCATGGATGTATCAGCACAAACAGCTTCTAACAGCTCCCTCAACCTCAGTCTCCCAAGACAGCAGTGCCGTGGCTCTTGCTGAGGAGGAACTTTTGTCCCAGGGTGAGGACCACAGATGATCTGCTCCTTTGGGAGAAGAGGGGCCTGCAGTGTATGGAGTGGGTCTGACTGTGGTAATCAGCAGGCCCAAAGGATGAAGGAAGGATCTGTGCTGATGGTTGGTGCACAGGGACAGTCCAGCTAAAAGAGGTCCTGTCATTCCAACACTCATGGGACAGCTAGGCGCAAAGTCTCCCCTGAGGCTCTCTATATAAAGGAGAATGAGACACAGGCTCCGCCTGCCAGGAGCTCCTCCCAATAAGGTCAGGCGGGTTGGGGAGGGTAGGTGCAAGCCAAAGAGGAAGAGAGTCTTTAGTCCAGCCAGTTGAAAGGCTCCTGGGACTGGCAAGGGAGGCCAAGGCATACCCAGAGCCAGAAGCGGTCCAGCGTCCTTGGAGGATGCCAGCCAGTGAAGGTGGGCAATGGTGGGAGGAAGTCTGCAGGAGTCTGGGTAGTTTGTCACACAGGGGACTTCAGACTCCTCCCCACAGAGAAGCACTCCAAGGGGCTGCGTAGTGGGGACATGACAGATTTACTTAACACCAGCTTTGAAAGATTACAATAACAGAAGCAGGCACTCTCCATAACCTTGGAGCAGCACTCCCTCTAGGAGGTAGAGGTGGACAGCCTGGATATGGAGAGGAGTCTGGACAGAGTCCCTGATGTGTCCACCTAGCTTGTCTTCAGGGCCTTAGATGGGATTCCTGCCTTTCTTTTTTACTTGTATTTATTTATTTATTTTGATTTTTTCGAGGTAGGCTCTCATTCTAGCCCAGGCTTACCTGGAATTCACTATGTAGTCTCAGGGTGGCCCCAAACTCAGAGCACTCCTCCTCCTTCTGTCTCGTGAGTGCTGGGATTAAAGATATGCACCGCCATACCTGGCTTAGATTCCTCTCTTTCTTTTTCTTTTTTTTTTTTTTTTTTGGTTTTTTGAGGTAGGGTCTCACTCTGGTCCAGGCTGACCTGGAATTCACTATGTAGTCTCAGGGTGGCCTCGAACTCTCAGTGATCCTCCTACTTCTGCCTCCCGAGTGCTGGGATTAAAGGTGTGCGCCACCACGCCCGGCTCAGATTCCTCTCTTTCTAAGAGGGACTTTATGATGTGAACTAAGTATCCTGGGCAGGGAGGCAGGGCAGCAGGGGACCTTCATTCCACCCCATGGGGACCGAAGAATGAAAATGCCATCCCAAACTGGGCGTGGTGGCTCACTCCTTTAATCCCAGCACTCTCGAGGCAGAGGTAGGAGGATCGCCATGAGTTCGAGGCTACCTTGAGACTGCATAGTGAATTCCAGGTTAACTTGGGCTACAGCGAGACCCTACTTTGAAAAACAAAAACAAAAAAAGAAAATGCCATCCCAGGCCCTGCTAGGAGCCAGCTGGAAGGCAGAGCAACAAGACACACACTAAGCGCAGGCTCCGTAGAATCCCGTGGTGAGGTTGCCCTGTGGGAAAGGTCAGGCTTTGTGAAGGGTGATGGATGGAGTTTGGCAGCTCTGGAAGAGCACTGAGCCTCCCTTCCTGCCTCCCCCAGGCCAAAGAAACAGACGTGAAGCCTAAAACCCCGTGGGCACTATGGACTTGAGTTAACTGGCTGTCACTTTTTAATCTACTGACATCTCTCTACAGACTCGTTCATTCACTCTGGATGCCAAGGAAGGGCAAGAGGATGGGCGCTGCCATCTCACACGTGAGAAAGCTCGTCCTGCCCGCCTGGCTGCCAATCACTGTGGGGAGCTGGTCTGGGGCTCACTTTGGTCCTGACAGGTCCTAAGAACAAGAGTAGGCCAGAGAAAGCAGGTGAGCTGTGTCATGAGTGATGAAGAGAAGGGAAGGGCACCTTTGGACCTGCCAGCCAGCCCCTTGGATCCACTGGGAAAAGGCACCCGTGTCTGCAGCCATCACTGTCGGGATGAAGTTGCACAGGTGTGGCTGTGGCGGGCCATGCAGGTCTCTCCCTGCCCGGCTGGAATCCCAGGGCTCTGGGCCCTCATCCCCTTGATCATCTGCTTTTGCCTCCATGAGAGGCAGCAGGGGATCACCTGAGAGGCATTAGGTGCCCTCCCTTCCTCGAGCTCTGCTCTCTGAGAGGAAGTGTGAAGGAGGTGGGCACGGGAGCTCGGAGGAGGAGGAGGAGGAGGAGGAGGGAAGGAAGTCAGGTGCCCAGAGTGGGAGCCCTGCAGAGTTGAGCACACGGGCCAAGCTGGCTCCATCTCTTCCCCACTGATGTCTGACCTCAAAATAGACCAGGAGCTAAATAGCCTTGGAGGCTGGGAAAGAGGGAGATAGAAGATCAAACTGGCTGCTGAACCAGCTCTGCTGAACTGGATATGAGAAATTACCAAGCCACTTCCACTTCCTCCCTAGCTGGTGGTCAGTGTGAGGTGCCCTTCATGGGGAGCTGGTGAGCTGCAGGGTCTAGAGCTTCCCACCCAGGTAGCAGATTCACAGGAAGCAAAAGGTACCATGTGATAGGGACAGGGAATGTACTTACTGCCCTCAGGTAACACAGCTGTCCTGAATACTACTGTGTCTGTACCTTTAAAAGGGTGCTCAGAGCTGAGGTAGCCTATGAAGAGCCAGGCACTGCTTCTAACCAAGAACTCTTTTAGGCTGGGGTGTGGTGGGGCACACCTTTCATCCCAGCACTCGGGAGACAGAGGTAGGAGGACCACTGAGTATGAGGCCAGCCTAAGACTACATAGTGAATTCCAGGTCAACTTGGGCCAGAGCAATACCCTACCCCAAACTCCCCTCCCTGAAAAAAGAACATTTTTGGTATCAATTCCAGTGGCCCTGTGGATGGTATGGCCACCCCCCATCCACCTCACCTTTCCTGGAAGTCTGTATTCACTGCCTCCATGATAGTGCCCTGGGAAGCAGTTCCCTGAGTGGAGCAGGGGCTGGACTGCCTGCCGGCACAACCATTACCGTTGTGAAAACAAATTCCTGGGCCTCGCTTAGCAGATTCTTAGACCAGCAACCTGGTAAGTTAGACCTAGCAAATCAAACTCGGGGCCTTTGTAGGCCAGACCAGCCCACTACCACGGAGCCGCACCTCCAGCCTGAAACCCTTCACCCAGAATATGTGTGTGTGTGTGTATTTTTTTTTTTTTCAAGGTAGGTTTTCACTCTAGCCCAGGCTAACCTGGAATTCACTATGCAGTCTCAGGGTGGCCTGGAACTCATGGCGATCCTCCTACCTCTGCCTCCTGCACGTTGGGATTAAAGGTGTGCGCCACCACGCCCAGCTCCAGAATCCGTATTTTTTTTTTTTTTTTTTTTTGATTTTGCAAGGTAGGGTCTCACTCTGGTCCAGGCTGACCTGGAATTAACTATGTAGTCTCAGGGTGGCCTTGAACTCTCGGCAATCCTCCTACCTCTGCCTCCCGAGTGCTGGGATTAAAGGCGTGCGCCACCACGCCCGGCTCAGAATCCGTATTTTTGTTAGGGCCATGTTTTATTAGGCGTTCTTGGCTAGTAATCCAAGAACCAGGCACTGAGAAGCACGGAGGCCCGTGTTCCGACTCTAAGGAAGGGAGAAGCAGGGGCGGGGCCCACAGTTTTGTGGACATCACAGGCTGGAGGATCCTCGAAGCCTTGGGCAGTAGTAGGCCCTGTGTGTTGGGCCCAGCAAAATTCAAGGAAACATTTTGATCCAAAACTAAGTAAGTTCTTGCCACAAGCCAAATACAACACCCTTTCTTCTAGCTTCACACTCACAGAGCACCTGCTCAGCGACATTCTCCACAGCTCTTTCCTCGGAGCCTGAAGGCTTATTAAGATGTCCCTTGGCCTTCTCGGCTGATCCACAAGACTTCCGGAGCTCACGCTCACTCATCACATGGAGCCATTAATATGCACCTAATTGTTTAGCTGTGCATCTCGCCCTTCCTACCTGCCTTTCCGCTGCCTGTAAACCCGCTGGGGGGGAGGGGGCTGAGGCTCCTTGGCAGGGCCAGGGTACGCTAGACAAGGCACACTCAGCTCTTCTCCTTGCACACATGGGTTGCTTTGTGTGCGGGGCCAGTGCCTCTGGCTGGAGCATGCTTATTACTTTAGAGTGAGTGTTTTATTTAATGAAGCAGTTACAGTGGCTCGGGGGTGCTGTTTCGGAGGACATCAGGATTCTGCTAACAATATGCACCCTGTAACAGAGAGGGAGCATTGTTCAGGGGAACAGCCCAGCCTCCCCAAGCCCAGCAAGGCCAACAAGTACCCAAGACTTGGTCTTTGGTATAGGAGGAGCTGACATGGATAAGCAGGTAGGAAACAGTTGCTAAATGGCTTTCGGCTACTTAGCAGAAAATACTTAAGCAGGGCCTGATGAGCTGGTCTTTTCTGAACCTTTTTAATCTCATGAAAAACAATGGGGGGAGGAAGGTGGGAAAGATTTGAAATCAATGATCAGACATTTTCTTAAAAAATATAAGGAGTGGTAGGGTACGCCTTTAATTCCAGCACTGGGGAGGCAGAGGAAGGAGGATCAACACAAATTCGAGGCCATCCTTAGACTACATAGTAAATTCCAGGTCAGCCTGGGCTACAGAAAGACCCTACCTCAAAAAACCAAATATGTATGTATTTTCACTGAGTGTGGTGGCACATGTCTAGCCAAAGCAAGAAGATCATAAGTTCAAAGTCAACCTGGGTTACATAGTAAGTTGAGGCCAAACTGGGCTACATAGCAAGCTCCTCTTGAAAAAAACCAAACTGCCAGGTGTGGTGGCACATGTCTTTAATCCCAGCACTCAGGAGGCAAAGGTAGGAGGATTGCCATGAGTTTGAAGCCACTTTGAGTCTATATAGTGAATTCTAGGTCAGCCTGGGCTAGGGTAAGACCCTACCTTGAAAAATAACAATAAAAACCAAACTATAATGGTGCATCCAGAAGCCACAGATTGTTACTAGAAAATTTTCAGTGCCTGAGATGGGATACCTTCCAGTTGGCCAGGGAGGTCCCTGATGCTCCCAAAACATTACAGGCCATTGCTGAGGCTTCTGGTTTCCCACCAGGAATAGATGGTAAGACCCTATTGCAAAAGACTCTACATGCTTGGGCTGCAAGGTCACTGAGAAATCAAGCTGGAGCTGAGCTGAAAACCGGCTCCCTGTAGACCAGCTGACAGAAAGCTGGAAAAAGGTATGCTGCATGCAGCTCCATGAGAAAGCGAGAGAGAGAAGTCATCAGTGGAGATGGAGATAAACAACAGCCTTAAGTTGGGCCAGCCAGGCCAAATGAGCCAACAGGTGCAATAGTGGCATGTCTGTTATGGGGTAAACCAACCACTCTCTAGTTGGACTGGAGGCCTGCTCCATGGGAGGGAATACATGCCTGATACTGAAAACCTATGATGGGGGAACTCATAAGCCCTAGGGGTGTAATGTCTGCTGGAGCCTGGTTAAATGCATATATTATGCTCAAAACACTGCCTGGTAAGCACTTCTCTTAATGTCCACATCCATATATTAATGCTACTCTCACTTCTGGTTAGAGAAGCTTCTCTTTTCAGATGGTGGTGACCTTGGGATGACTCAGAAGGCACCATGGTGCTGAGAAGAAGGGACAGAGGAGTGTTCAGCACTGAAACATCTCTCTCACATCTTCCAAGGCTCAGGGTCCATTGCGGAAAGAATGTAAGAGCCAAAGGAAGGGTAGGACTCCTTACAACGTGCTCCTCCAGACACAAAATGGCCTGGATATCCATGACCTTGCAGTGCCTGACACTACCTTCACAAGACCATCCTAATAGGAGGAAAAGATGATGACATCAAAATAAAAGAGAGACTGATTGAGAGAGGGAGGGGTATGATGGAGAGGGGAGTTGTGAAGGGGAAAGTGGGGGGGGTTATCATGACTTATTGTCTATAATTATGGAAGTTGTCAGTAATAAAAATAAATAATAAAAAGACAAACTAACTGATGGATGGATGGATTGACTGACTGGCCAGCCAACCAACCAGAGCACCGAGTCAGCAATGGGGATTTTGGAAGTGGAGGGGCACGCCGAGTGTGGAGTGGCCTGTCATTGTGAGGTCTGAGTGTGCCAGGGACCCAGCTCAAGGGAATGACCACAAACATACATACACGTGCACGTGCACGTGCACACCCGCACACAGGCAGACACGGGGCACAGGCTTCCTAGTGGCTTAGGCTGTGAAGTGCACCGAGTTTTTATCCCTGACTGCACTACTCACAAACAAGGGCTCAGGCATGAGGCTCGGGGTCTGCCTGTGACCAACGTGTAGTATGCGTAAGATGATCCTGAAAAGCACCGTGCAGAAGGTCCCGGCAGGGAGGAACACTCCCTATGGAGACCTACTTGGAAGCTCCCCAACCGGGCTGGCACGTGCGTGAGTGTGGGCGTGGGTAGATGCATGGTTCCAAGATGTTCTCCTAACTCAGGGCTATGTGTGTGGGGTTAGGGTGAGTGGCATATTCCTGGTACTGCTCTTTAGTGGGCTGCTTACGATGCCCACCTCGATGTGGCTTCTGCCTGGGTCTCCAGCTGTGTGGACAGGCTTTGGGTTTCTGCATACATGATGCCTCCCTTTACATAGGAGATGGGATCCTTAAGTTCCAGGTAAGCGCTTATTTTTCACAGAAAATTTTGCACACTCTAGGAAACGAGTGATGGGGCCTGTGGTGAACTCTTCTGTGAGGTAAGGAGTGACTTTCACGGTGACCCCCTAGTTTGCTTCGAACACTTGTATTTTCATGTAGTGGGAATGTCGGGGGCTGGCATGTTATGGCACACGAGATCACTCTACTGGTTTTCCTGAACTGAGGGATGTGGAGAGGAAAAGGTCAGACAGCCAGCCTGGGGCTCTGGAGCCAACTGGCTTGTTTGGGGCACATGACGTCTGCCAGGCTGTACTACTGAGGGACATGTGGGATGTCCTGACAGGGCTGGAGAGACGCTCAACCTGCCAGGGTGAGCAGAGGGTCTGAGCGGTGCTCCTGGCTCAGGAGTTAAAAACACAAGGCTCAGGAGTGGCTCCGAGGCTGGGTGGGCCAGTGGTGCTTTGGGATCCTGAGTCCCAGAACCGACCTCCTCACCGACACTGCGGTGGAAGTGACACGGGGACTAAGCATTGTTCTCTAGGCTGGCGTGTCATGACTGGCTTGTGGCCGTGGCAGGACACGGGGCATGATGGATGGTGGGCTTAATGCCAGCTGACAGAACCCATGTCCCTGAGAGTTCCATTAAAAATAAAAACAACAACCTTTTCACTGAGTGGGAGGAGGGAGCTCAGGCCAAACACCCAGAGGGCCAAGGCAGGGAGGGCGAAAGGGAGGCCGTGACAGCGTGACTCAGGGAGATAGCACCAGGCTGTCCTCGGAAAGGAGAGAGCTGGTCTGGAGTAACACTGGAGCACGGATGATTGACAGGGAGGGCTGGAGGCTGGGCCCAGACCGCAGCAGCACTGGGGGTAGGGACACAGGGTCCCGGGACAGGGGTTGGGGAGACAAGTGACAGGCAGCCTGAATTTCACTTATGGGGGTGGGAGGTTACACCAAGAAAATAAGAGGCTGCTCTTGTCTGAGACAGCTCCTTGGGAGAAAAGAAAAAAAGGAAAAAACAAAACAAAACAAAACAGAAGAAAGAAAAACACAGGCCTGTCCCTGTGTTATTGATTTCCTTGTAAAAGAAAGAGACAAGCTAATTTTTTTCAAGTCCGTCATTTCCGTCTGAGGGAGGACACTGCCAGGTGATGGGACTCAATCTGTGTCAGGCACCTCCATTTCATGGTGGGGGTGGCGGAGAGGAACACCCACTCTTCCCCGAGACCCTCACTTCCAGTGTAAAAGCAGAGGACTTGGCACACGTGGCGATGAACTGGACCTAGGAACACACACGTCCCTACAGAGGTTCAGGGCCACCCTCTGAGTCACAAGCCCCGGCAACAGTGGGGCCGGAACCTGGTCTGCACTGCTCAACTCACTGTGCTTCCAGGGCCACCTGATTGGGACCAGCACCCGTCCACGGCCGAGGGTGGGGGTGCAAAACCAACCCCTCCATCCAGAGCCTCCAGAACCAAGGGAGGCAGGATTAACAAGAGGCAAGCCGGGAGGAAGGAGGACAGGAAAGGACATAGGCACTTTTGGCAGTCCCAGTAAGTCCCCACAAGGTCACTGTCCTTTTAAGGAGGCGCCTGGGTACCCTAGACCATATAGACAGCACCCCACTTGCCCTGGGCACCTGGGCTCCCTTCCTGTCTGTCTCTGGCTTGGTCCTGGGCCAAGCCTGACCCCATGGGAACCTGACAGGAGTGTGGACCTGCCACAAAGAGACTGCTCACCAGCTGCCCGTTTCCTCAACCCTCAATTTCCAGGGGCAACCGGCCCTTCAGACTTTTCCACGGGCAGCTGGCTTTCTCTGTCAATGCTCTTGCTCTTGCCCAGATCTGAGACACAGCCCCACTTTCCTATTTCCCAGCCCCCATTCCATCCACACTGCACAAATCAGGGTCAACATCCACCTATCTTCTCTTAGAGCTTTGCACTAGAGGCACCACTGTTATCAAAACATGGGCAGAAGCTGGGCGTGGAGGCGAATACCTTTAATCCCAGCACGAGGGAGGCAAAGTAGGAGGATCTCCATGAGTTCAAGGCCAGCCTGAGACTACATAGTGAATTCCAGGTTAGCCTGGGCTACAGTGAGACCCTACCTCGAAAAACAAAACCAACCAGCCAACCAACCAACCAACCAACCAAACAACAACAACAAAAAAACCCATGAATGGAGCGTGCAACATCATAGAGGTGGGCAACACGCTGACCCTGAGATTACCCAGGTCCCATGAAGTCATCACTGCTTCTAACACATGTTGTTTTGTATTAATTTTCCCTCCTCACTGGTCCTGAAGGCCTCTAGGCCACCTCTTGCCCTAGAATAAGTAAGAGTGACGATTCAAGAGGTGGTAGTGGTGACCCACATATTTGCAGATGCCACAGCCCCAGAGCACAATGGCTGATGCACCAAGTACAGAGAGACCATGGCAGGGGAAGGGAACGACCTTGGGAAGAGGTTTTCACTTCTAACCGTACTTGCGTCTCTGGGAGAGAAATGTGTCTCACTCTCTTGGAGGGCAACAAGAGAGACAGACCTTCAAAATCGACAGGAAGGGGCAGGCCAATGCAGTGCAGCTCAGCCACAGGACAAAGACTGTCTCAACACCCAGCACATGTCAAGATCCGAGGCTGATAGGTGCTCCTTGGGCTGACCTGTGCGGCATAGCCAGGGATACCCTGTAAGCACAGCACTCTGGCTGAGTCTCAGATGAAGAGAACAAGCCTGTGTTAGACAGACAAGGGGACCTGGGGAGAGCCCACAGAGCCAGGCTGTCTGCTTCAGCTTGGAGACCCCGGGGGAGGCCACTGTCTCCAAGTCTCAGTTTTCCTTGCTGTAAAATGGGATGATACTGTGTGGCTTGGAGGCCTAAATGAGAAATGCAGCACACCTGCGATGTTTTAGGAAGAATTTATTTGGTTCAAAACAGCTGTCTGCTGTTTGTGTTGTTCTTAGATTTTTTTTTGTTTTGGATTTTTGGTTTTTCAAGGTAGGGTTTCACTCTAGTCCAGGCTGACCTGGAATTCACTACGTAGACTCAGGGTGGCCTAGAACTCATGGCGATCCTCCTACCTCTGCCTCCCGAGTGCTGGGATTAAAGGCGTGCGCCACCATGCCCGGCTCTTCTTACATTTTTTTGGTATGTGTGCATGTTCATGTTTGTGAGTGTGGGTGTGCATGTGACATGTGGCACACAGGGAGGTCAGCGGACAGCGTCAGGGTGCTGGTCCTTGCCTTCTACCTGGTCATTCCCTCATTCTCCCTGCTCCCTCCCGTGCTCTCAGCTCACCAGGCACATGGTCCCAGAAAGTCTCCTGTCTCCAGCCAGCTTATACCGGGACTACAGAAGCCCAACGAGGCTTCTGGCTTCTTATGGGGGGGGGGCTGGGATTTCAAACTTGGGTACTCAGGCTTGAGTGCCAAGCACTTTATCCACTGAGTCATCTCCCCAGACCCTGTCTGCTGTTTTAAATGTTGCAGCATAAGGGGAGTCAGAAAATGGTCTCGGGGCAGGGAGTGGTGGTGCACGCTTTTAATCCCAGCAGGAAGCAGAGGTAGGAGGATCGCCGTGAGTTCAAGGCCACCCTGAGACTACATAGTGAATTCCATGCCAGCCTGAGCTAGAGCAAGACCCTACATCAAAAAAAGGGGGGGGGGAGGGTGCTGGGGAGATGGCTTAGCAGTTAAGGCAAGACCTAATGACCAGGTTTGATTCCCTAGTACCTATGTAAAGGTAGATGTAGTGGCACACGCAGGTGGAGTTCGTTTGTAGCAGCTGGAGGCCCTGGCACATCCACTCTCTCTCTCTCTCTCTCTCTCTCCATCTCCATTTCTATCTCTCTCTCTCTGTGCTTACAAATAAATAATTTTTTTTTTTTTAAGAAAAAGATAAAAGAGTGTCCAGGTAGAGCGCAGACAGGGCTCTTGGTGACGGCTGGGGGAACTTCCTAGTGTAACCTGAGCTGAATCACGGTGACCCCGGGAAGAACTGGCCGGCAGAACTAGCCTGTACTCCAGCCCCAACCTTTTGTTCAAGGGGTCATCTGAAGGGAGTCTGGGGAAGATGCCATGCACCCAGAAGAAGGCAAGGTACCTGCCAGGCACATACAGGAGCTTCCAAGTGACCTGTGCCCAGAGGTGGATCTCTCAGCTCCTGGAGTTCAAGGCGGGAGGGCAAACCAGGGTGATCCTGTCCTGTTTCAAGGAAGCCAACAAGGTCTCCTGATCAGTGTGCTCACTTTGTGGCTGGTTCTCCAGCCAGGCTAAGCTCTGCTCTGCCATCTGCACTCTGGTTCTGTCGAGTTGGTGTCTGTGACCCAGTAACGTCTACCCACCTGTAAGCGTAAGCCTGCTTTCTGAACAGTGGAAAGCTGTCAGCCCACTGTCCCCTCACAGCTTCCCTCTGACACTCTCTCGGAAGAGATGGATGGACAGAGATCCTGGCAA
Organism: Orientallactaga sibirica; assembly: GCA_036365145.1. Classification (NCBI taxonomy): domain Eukaryota; kingdom Metazoa; phylum Chordata; class Mammalia; order Rodentia; family Dipodidae; genus Orientallactaga; species Orientallactaga sibirica. The sequence goes on from JAEOAD010000013.1 coordinate 8,889,225, forward strand.
GGGGTGGAATGAGAGGCTGGAGGTTCAGAGGAACCAGGAATCACATAAAAGTGCCACAATACCTGTCCCAGGAAGAGCAATCCAGCTCCCAGGCCCTGGCACAGAACCCAGCCACATACAATCCCACCACTTCACTGGGGTTCCTGGATCCTTGGCATCACGGCATAGGAAGGATCAAAATGCCACAGACTGACTTTGTTCCCTACCAAAGCTGGTGCCAGGATACTCCCTAGCTTCGAGGCAAGGTTACTCATTTGAAAGACACTTTTCCATGTCATCCTTCAGAGGAGCAGGAGGAGGGGCTGAGAACCCAAGGTCAGCTGAAGCAGATCCTGATGACAACTCTCATGGGCTTAATGACAGTCCTCAGGTCACTGTCAGCAGCTGTGCTGGCTTGCTGAAACAGCAGAGAACTCATGTGAAGCAGCAAGTGACTCAAGGGACCCTCTTTCCCACAGCAGCCCGCTCTGGGGCTAACACAGGGAAGGAGGAGAAACTGACTCATGTCAGCTGCACTGGGAATCATGGGACGTGGCCGGGGGTCATGGGCACTGGGAAGGAAGGACGAGTTTTCCAGCTGTTAAGGTAAAGTGCTTTGGAAGGCAACTTGTAGCTGCTGGTAGAGAAAGCTCCCTTCCTGAGTGTAACGATGCTACCCACGGGCCAGCCTTGGTGAGAGTTAATATCCCACCTCTTCTCATTCTGTGCGCGCTTCCCAGGAGCTTCCTTGAGAAGAAACCGCAGAGATGGTTTCCAGAGGACTTTCTGAAAATTAAGCCAAGGCCTGTCTCTTTACCCCACAGAACATACTGTCCCAGAATAGCAATGAAGACATGGTGATTACTAAGTTCTTTTAAAGATTCAGGCCATGGAGGGCATCATTTACCTAAGACAAAGAAATGATCTACAGATGGGGGAGGAGGGGGCTTTTAATTCACCCCCTATCTGCTGAATATTTTAGGTGGCGCCTGACAGAAAGCAAAATCAGAAACAGCTGGTGTGAGGGCGCACTGGCGTCTAGAGGGGATGGATCACCTGAACGAGAAGGATGCGAGGCCAAGGCAGAGGATGAAAGTTCTCCTTCTGGGATTCCAAGAGGCCACTTGTCAGAGCCCAGCTCCCCTGACTGGGAAGGGAAAGATGCCTTGTCAAGGGACCTTGGGTCTAAGGCAGGACCATCTCTGCTGCCCCTCTCCTGCTCCCTGAGGGAGGGAGGGAGGGAGGGAGAGAGAGAGAGAGAGAAAGAAGGAGGGAGGGGCTGCAGACAGGCACAAGTCGAAGCGTCCAGGGTCAAGAGGCTCCCCTGCTCTGTAGGGCAGATGCTGGGAGGCACAGGTAGCTGCAAAGCAACATCTGGGATCCGGAAGCATCCGCCTTGGGGTCTCAGAACTGGGTAGAAGACGCAGACACAGCAAAGGGGGGGGGTGGCTGCAGTGGACCAGGGCTCAGAAGTGACGGTGCCAACCACCCAGAGCGCAGGCTCAGGGGGTGGGCACCAGTCTCCTCCCCTCCTACTCTACAACCTTGGCCTCACAGGCCTGGAGTGCTTGTAGGCACGGGGACAATTAGCTCCCTGAGTTATAAGTGCAATATCTGGGAGATGAAGGCAGCCATTAATGCCGTCTGCCTTCCTGAGGGGTCCCTTCTGTTTGGTTGGAGTTACTGAGAAGCGGGAAGGGAGGCTTCCATCATGTGCAAGGTTTATAGGAATGAGGGAAGGAACAATCCGACATGGTCATAATAATGCTTGTGAATAATTTATCAAGCAAATGAACTCGGTATCAGCTGTGCTGGTGGGTGGGGGAGTGTGCCAAGAAGGGTCTGCGGATGCTGGGAGCCTCCCTGGCAAGAGTCCACGAGAGTAAGCTCTGCAGCTATCGCTCCTGCCTGGAGCTCCCTGGACCCCTTCCTCACCCCCTGCCCACTATTCAGGGAGAGGACACATTCAGAGGAGCTGTGTGGTGGTTTGGATCAGATGTCCCCCATAAACTCGTGTTTTCAGAATGCTTGGTCCGCAGGTGATGGCCGTTGGGGAGGTGGAGCCTTGCTGGGGGAGGTGTGTTGTTGGGGATGGGCTTAGGTGTGTTATAACCAGCTCCCCACTGCCAGAGCTCAGCTCACTCTCCTGCTGCTGTTTGCCACCTGCTGTGGCAGAGGTGATGTCCAGCCTCTGCTCACACTATGCTTTTCCCTGCTGTCCCCTGAGAAGCTTCCCCTGAGACTGCAAGCCAAAAACAAATCCTCTCCCCCCATCAACTGCTTTTGGTCAGGTGCTTTATCCCAGCAAAGAGAAGGGAACTACAACAGGAGCCTTACAATTACTAACACGTTTGCTGATCTTATCAGTCATTGCGTCAGCATCGGGCGATGCTGACTAACAAGGCCTCCCCAGCTTCCTCTGCCTTTCCCTCTTGGCTGCCATGCAGGTTCCAGTGCCCACCCCCAAGACCACGGAGGTAGGGCAGGGCACCAGACCACTGAGAACTGACGGTCAAATTCTCGTCAGACCTAGGGTGGGAGGACCAGAGACACAACTCTACTAGGGGACAAACTCCGAGCCACAAATGAATGCCCAAGAAGAGAAACAGACTCCGGTTACTGGTGCAGAAATGCAGACAGGAGACGTCTCCCAGTGGCCTAGGCCGCCACATCTGGGAGTCTACAGAGTGGGGCCAGGAAGACCAAACCCATTCAGTGGTCCCTGTGATTAACAAGCCTAGACCCCAGAACACAGCTGCCAGGGCCTATGGAACCCTCTGTGATGACGATGACCCAGGCCTCGTGACATAAAGGCCCTGCCACCCCTTCAAAGCTGCTAAGTGGCCATGGGTCATTATGGCCCACCTCAACCTGTGCCAGGGCTGAGGAGGACCAAGAGGAGGCAGGAAGTACTAACAGATGATGCCGAAGCTGAGGGGAGACATTTCTGAGCCCCGTCCTGCCCCCCCGCCCCCGCAGCAGGCAGCAGTAAATAACGCCTCTGGTGTTGCTCGTCCTATTACCCGAGGCCCATCTGGCCTATTAGCCAGCGCTACTCCCACCACACCATGGCACGAAGCAATCAGCAGCGAGCCGGGAGATTCATCTTTCCTTGTCCACAGGGAGGCAGGAAGACAGGAAGAGGGCTGGGCTGATGCTTCACTGTCTGCTGAGCCTGTTCGTGGCCAGGGTCAACTGTGAGATGGATCCGTCTTGTCTACCGAGTCAGGAGAGCCAGCGCCCTGTCTGTGAGCTCCTAGCTAGCCCAGGGTAAGGCCAAGGCACAGTGCCCCTCAGACCCTGATCGAGTCCACAGCAAATCCATGCCATGCAACTGGATGCCAACTCCAAACCACATCTGACTTAGAGGTCATGGCCCAGGTATTGGGCCAGAGTGTGGCACTGAACAAGCCTCTTCTATAGGGAAAGGGCTCAACCGGAAAGGAAGGGTGGTTCAAACAGCCTTGGCCACCCAGGCTGGCCTAGTGCACCCTATCCAGGGAGAAGACACTCACCAGGTAGATGTGGTAGGCGTCCACCCGACGCAGAGGCCCCCAGCACGGGTCAGTGTCGTTGTATTTGGTGTCTGCCTCCACCCCGTAGGAGTCATTGCCAGCAGTACTGCTGAGAGAGGAATGGCAACCGGGCTCAGGACGGGCCCTTGCTTGGCTGGGAAGGGACAGAATCACCCCGCCACGGGGCTGCAGCTCCAACTGTTTGACCTCACGTTAGCCACCTTTTGGGAGATGCCCCATTTGTTTGTGGAGCACGACTTTCTGAGAAGTCAGAGGCCCAGGAATCACGCCATCTTCCCAATGGAGCGGGGCAGGGGGGAGAGGGCATGGCTCACCCTACGTGTGGGGTAAAGGGCTTTGGGTATATATATTCCTTGGGACATGGACTTGTTGGAGATTATGCTTCTACACCCACCCTGTGCTCTGACCTGAGGAGGGGGCAGGAGATGAGGGGAGCACTCACCAGGTCACCTGCATGAGGGAGAAGGGCACAGCTGCAGCGTAGATGGCCAGGTCCCCATACAGGTAAATGATGATGCAGAAATAGAACAAGTTGACCCCCGCTGAAAGCAACAAAGCCACCGGGTCAGGGAGCCAGGGAGCGACGACGTCCACATTCTTTTTTGACGACTAGATCTTTAACCACGCCCAGAGCTCTCAGTTCTGCAAGCCATTTGCTTTCTACAAAAACTGGATGACCCCCCAAAGGCCTGTTTCTTATTCTGGCTGGCTACACTGTGAGGTTGGCAGGAGATGCATCAGCTCGGGGCTTGCACCTGAGAGAGCTCAGAGAGGCCTGGAGATCAGAGAGGTTTGAAGTCAAGACAGCTGCAAGGTGAGGGTGAGGCACGGCTGGCCCGGAGGTGCCTTCACACTGGGGAGGCAGGAGGAATATCCTGAGGCAGGATGAACCCCCAAATATTCTAGGGCCAGGCCCTCTTCTGCAGCCAATATAGGGCTCAAAGACAGATGACCACTGAAGAGTGGGGGAGCAGAGATGTTGAGGTAAGTGATACAGCTATCTGAGGCTGCAGCTGAGAGTATATTAAAAACAAACAAAAACCTGTCAGGTGTGGTGGCGCACGCCTTTAGTCCCAGCATTCAGGAGGCAGAGGTAGGAGGATCGCCATGAGTTCAAGGCCACCCTGAGATGACATAGTCAATTCCAAGTCAGCCTGAACTAGAGACCCTACCTCGAAAAACAAAAAAAACCAAAACAACAACAACAACAACAAAACCCTCATTTCTGGGCTGGGAAATGTGGCTCAGTTGATAGTGTTTGTCTAGCACCAGGCTCTGGGTTTTATTCCCAACACCACAGAGACTGGGCACGGCGGTGCACACCTGTATTTTCAGAACTTACGAGGTACAGGCAAGAGAACTAAGAGGTCAAGGTCACTCACGGCCACATAGTGAGTTTGAAGCCAGCCTGGGCTACATGAGACCCTGTCTTAAAAAACAAATAAACAACAACAAAAAGCCCAAAAAAGTTAAAAAAAATCAAAACACCAAAACCCTCATTTCCAAAGACCTACCCCACTATCACCTGTGACTGACTGCCACCTAGCGCCTGCGGGCAGGGTGGTCTGATGTGCTAGGGAGAGGTGTGGGGGGTTCCTCTTTCCTTCTCCCAAGAGCACTGGCAAGGGTCAGCACTGATCCTGGGAGTGGCATGGCACTGAGGCCCCTCACTGCAGATGCTAGGCTCGTCCTAATTCCATCAGACTTGTTTCTCCACCTGACAAGTCCCTGAACATCTATCTCTTGTCTTGCAGAGCCAGAAGAAGCCTGCGTCTGGCTATGTTCCATGTCCAGTTCCAGCTATAAAGATCTGGGCAGAAGCTCTGAAAACAGCAGCTGGGGCTCTACAACCTAAGGGTTATGGCCCCAGACAGCTAGCCTCCGCCTCCTGCTCAAGTTTCTGATGTCACTGGTCTAAACTAACAGCTTCTCTAGAATAGGAAGAAAAATGAAGTGACAGTTTCTTTCTAATCCTGGTGGCTCAGAAGAGCCTACAGGGTTCCCAAGGGAAAGCCTAGGACATGTTACTCCTGGGCTATGCGAGGTCAGCTCTGCTCCTAGGAATCTGGAGAAAAAAAGTGGCTAGGGAAACATGACTTTCTGAAAGAACCCATGAAATCCTAGAACCTTAAAAACAATGATCTTGGCGTGTATGTGTGTGCACACACAGGTGTGCACATGTGGGAGTTGACAATCTCGAGTGTAAGTCCTCACTGCTATGTGTGCCAGGCTGGCCGAGCTGTGACCTTTTGGGATTCTCCTGTCTCTGCCTCCCATCTCCCTGTGGAGGGCTGGGATCCTGGATGCATCCATGTCCAGCCTTATGGGAGATTCAAACACATGTCATCACGCCTGTGCAGTAAGCACTTTACCCACTGAACTGTGTCTCTAGCCCAGCACCTGCTTTTTACCCATGCTAGCTGGCATGTCCCCCCCTGATGACATGTCAGAATCGGTCTTGACTACCAAGCTCAGTGGCCTCTGGGACTGGCTGTCATTTATGGCCCCAGGCTCTGGGCCTAGCCAGCTCCAGCTTGCTTTTCTGTGTGATACCAGTGCTCTCTGCGAGGAGGCAACCCCCTCCCCACATCCTCCCTGCCACCTGCCAAGGGCTCCAACGTCAGCTGTTTATGAACTGCCGTCAGCCCTCCCTGATCAATAAAATTTCATTACTAGGCACAAAATGGGAGGGTCGATAAACTTCCTGAGAGAACACCAATGCCGGGCCTGACATTTCCAATGACAAGACATGAGTGGGGAACCCAGGGGAGCCTTTTGCAAAGAACAGCAGCCCTGACAAAGGTGAATGACGATGACAATCTGACAACGGAGCTATGAGCAGAGCAGGGCAGGGGTGGCTCCGCACCCACTTCTCACAGGGTACCTGTGCCAGTATCTGCGGAGTTGGTGTTGCATGTATGTGCACACACATCTGTACATGCACATGGGGGCCAGAGGTTGACACTGGGCATCTTTCTCAATTGTTCTCCATTTCTTTTTGGCTGGTTTTTCGAGGTAGGGTCTCACTCTAGCCCAGGCTGAGCTGGAATTCACTATGTAGTCTCAGGTTGGTCTCAAACTCATGGTGATCCTCCTACCTCTGCCTCCCAAGTGCTGGGATTAAAGGTGTGCACCACCACGCCTGGCCCATCTTATTTTTTGAGACATAATCTCTCACTGACCTTGGATCTCAGCAATTTAGAAAGTCTAGTCAGTGAGCTCCAGGGATCCTCCCATCTCGGCCTTCCTGGTGTTGGGATTCTATGCACACTGCTGCACCTACCTGGAAGTTTTCAGGGTGGTGCTGGGGATCTGAACTCAATTCCTCGTGCTTGTGCGGGAAGCATTTTAACTCCTGAGTCATCTATCCCCAGTCCTGCCCATGACAACAAGGAAGTGCTGCTGCTTGCCAGCCTACAGACCCTAGGAAGGCATCCATGATAAAGAGCTGCCTGGTCCGATGTTGCCAGTACTGGGCTTGAGAGAGAAAGCCTTCAGGAACTGAAGAAGCTTTCTAAGGGTGGGGCTGTTTCCACACACAAAATTTTTTTTCTTTCAAGGTAGGGTGTCACTCTAGTCAAGGCTGAGATGGAATTCACTCTGTAGTCTCAGGCTGGCCTTGAACTCATGGCAATCCTCCTACCTCTGCCTCCGGAGTGCTGGGATTAAAGGCGTGTGCCACCACGCTTGGCTAAAATGTGCTACTTTCTGTTAGATTTGAGGAAACTAGGAGTCCATGGGGGGGGGGGTAAAAAGACCATACAAGCCACTAACTCCCAGAACTCTTAAAGAAGTCAGGCAGACTGCAGAGCATACAGGTAAGAATAGTGGCTTATAAGATGTGTGTTCTCCCTCCGATGTGCATTTTGAAGAAGCCTGTGGGGCTGGGGAGATGGCTCAGTGGATACAAAACCTGGCTGGAAGAGGCCTGAGTGGGGCTGTCAGGAGGAAATGCCCGTGTTCTCTCAGTCTATGGATGGACGGCGACAGAAAGGGAACACGGGAAAAGCTCAGAAGTGGGTCGGGCACAGCCACTTTGGCTTGGATGCATTCTGGAAATCCTCTGTAAGGACTGGTCCAGGAAGGAGGGTGGAACCCGGCCTCGGCCAGTGCATGCCAGTAATCACCTTTTTCTGGACCAACCATCAAACTGTAGTTCTGATGACAAACTGAATGCTTAGCAGCCCAGAGAGCAGCCCAGAGGACTCCAGTTTCTGCAGCCCCTCTGCAGCCACACTCAAGAGTAGAAAGAACTGGGGGAGACACCCCACGGGGCTTTTGCAAAGGGACAGAAAAATCCTCCAAGACAGCTGCACGGGAAAGGCTTGTGGAGATGGCTAGATGCTCAGGGAAGTGGAAATGGGCAGATTTGGGCATTCAGCACTAAATTCTTAAATAGCTCCTCTTGCAAAAGAACAAGATTGGCCACGGAGGCATATGGTGGCACCATCACTGGCAGATACAGGTGGATCCCTGCAGGTTGTAGCAAATGCCAGCCAGGAACAGGCAGAGTGGGGAAGGAGCCAGCGCCAGTCACCTCAGCTCTCCAGGGCTTCCATCAACAAGAGGCGTCTCTGGCGTGTGCTCCTTGCGCCCTCTGCTGGCTGTGTACATGTGCACATAAGGTTGTGTGTGTGTGATTCTACCAGTCTTTGGCTTCCTTCACTAGGCACTGACCTAGGTCTCCTGACCTCTACTAGGAACTATGACAACCAATAGCCAGTTCTCTATTCTTCATGTAAATGGACAGGAAGAAATCCACGAAAACCAACAGAAAGCAGGAGAGGCTTCTTAGCAGGGCAGCCTCTCAGGTGCTCTGGGACAGGTGGGCAATCTGCCCCCCCCGCCTGTCTGCTCTTTCCCTAGTCAACATGGAACCCCCATTACACAAGCCAGATCTTCTGCAAAGGTCCAATCCACCCTGGTCCCACTCCCAAAAAACTACTACCTTTACTGAAGAACATGGAGGCCATCTGTCCCATTTCCACGCGGTCTGTGATTTCAAAAAGGCTGGGAGATGCACGTCTCTCTGTGGGGCCAAAAGAACACAGGGAGCTGCTGAGCCTACGAATTCTCCAGAATGTGTTAATCTGCAAGCTCGAAGAAACGTGTTCTAACATTCCTTGCTTCAAGCATTTTAAAAGTCTGTCTTTCTTTCGGGTGCGTGTGTGGAGTATACACATTTGTGCAGATGTACACACACACACACACACACACACACACACACCGTGGAGCCCAGAGGAAGACGTTAAGTGTCTATTTCTACCACTTGTCCACCTTATTTCCCCAACATGATCTCTCCTTGTTGTTCTGGTTAGGAGACCCACTGATCCTTCTGTCTCTGACCTGAGGTTACAGGCATGTGCGATCATGCTGGCTTTTTTTGTTGTTGTTGTTTGTTTTGTTTTTTTCAAGGTAGAATCTCGCTCTAGTCCAGGCTGACCTAGAATTCACTCTGTATCCTCAGGGTGGCCTTGAAACTCACAGCAATCCTCCTACCTCTGCCTCCCTAGTGCTGGGATTAAAGGCTTGAGCCACTACACCCAGCTCATGCTGGCTTTTTATGTGGGTGCTGGCATCACACTCAGGTCCTCATGCTTGCGCAGCAAGGGCTCTTACCTGCTAAGTGATCTTCTCAGCCCCACTTTTTTTTTTTTTTTTTTTTTTGTGGGACCGGCAGTGAAAGCTGTGTTAAGAGAGTGCATTACCACCCCTGTGCTGCATCCCTGGCTCCAAGTCTTAGGAGAATTCGGAGATATTCCTTGTGGTGGTTTGATTCAGGTGTCCCCCCATAAATTTAGGTGTTCTGAATACCAGGTCCCCAGCTGTGGAGATTTGGGAATTAATGCCTCCTGTAGGCAGTGTATTTTGGGGGCGGGCTTATGGAGTTATAGCCAGCTTCCCCTTGCCAGTGTTTGACACACTTTTCTGTTGCTGTTGTCCATTTGATGTTGGGCAGGAGGTGATGTCCACCCTCTGCTCCTGCCATCATTTCCCCCTGCCATCATGGAACTTCCCCTTGAGTATGTAAGCCAAAATAAACCTCCCCCCCACCCCAAGCTGCTCTTGGTCAAGTGTTTTCTGTCAGCAAGGCGAAGCTGCCTGCAACACTCGCTGTGAGGTGGGAGAGAACATGCAGCCCCAATTGTAGCTGGAACAGGGAAGGGACGACAAGGCAAGTGTGTGTGTGTGTGTGTGTGCGCGCGCGTGCGCGTGCAGGAAAGTGAGAATGAAGCCAGAGGTCTCACATGGATGCAAGCTTCCATTTCAGTATCAGGAGGAGAGGTGGGAAACTGAGGCACCGAGTTCAAGTAATGTGCCCAGGAGCAGCTATCAGTAGGAGGCAGAGTCAGCAGGGACCAGGCCTGTGGCAAGTGCTTTGTTAACTGGATTCCAGTGCCTTCCAAGGAACTGACCCACAGGCAGGAGATGCCTGAGGACATCTGCAAGGAGACCCTCTCCACAAAGAGAGGAACCCTACAAACCAGAGGGAAGCCTGGAGCCCGTGCAGTCTCGCCCAAGACTTACGCACAGACAGGATGGGCCGTTTCTCTGCCCGCTCGTAGTTGTCCTGCGTGAGGATGTCGCTGTCTGAGGCTGTGGAGGAATCCTCATCTTCCTCCTCCTCCTAGGAGGCAGTAGGATGGACAAGCATGGGGAGAAGACAAGGAGGTCAGTGGAGAGCTGTAGGGATATCCGGGCGAGCGTGAGCCTACGCCTTTGCTTCTTCTCTAGAAATTTCCTATTTGCCTAGGCAATTGTCAACGTGTTCTGTCACATTAGAAGGTGAAGACTCTTGGCACACTTCTTGGGGACAAAGGTTCATAATGACTGGGCTTCAGGTGGCATGGGAGGAACGAAGGCTGCGATGCTATGACAACAGACACGTGTGCTCCTTGGGCTTTAAGTGGCTGCAGCCCTGAGGCTTGGGACAAGTCCCCTGGGAAGAACAGAGACTGGCACACACCTGAACAGTGGCACCACCTGGAGACAAGGGCAACACACACACCTTGTGGGTTTCCATCCTCTTCCAGTGGAGCTGGGCGTTGGCTGCAGCCATGGCTTCCATCACAAAGGTAGTTGTCACAAAGCTGAGGGGGAGTTGCATGTTAATTGCAGGGAGGTTGCAGGAGGTACAAAGTGACCCAGTCAACAAGCCCACTGCATCCCCTCAAGAGCTGTTCCCTAGACAAATCCTGAGATGGGTATTTCCTTGCAAAAAAAAAAAAAAAAAGTATCTTTACACACCCAAGGTCATGTGCTTTAATGTCACTGCTCACATTTAGTTTTGTGTGTGCACCCATGTTTAGGACGTGTTTCCATTGCACAGGAGAAGGGGTGGGAAAGAAGTTGAAGGCAAAGGAGACTACATGAGGGAAAGCATGAGCTGGGGTGCGCCCCAGAAGCGCATCCTGGGGCACACACTAAATGGTGCTCTGAGTTGTTGGGGTTGGCTGAAAACAAAGGGGAAGGACAGCAGGCAGCTTCCTCTGGTAAGTCACAGACAAGTAACCAACCCCCAACTATACAGACTTGCAAAGGACCAGGGTGAGGACACGTGAACATGCAACCTGGCTCTGGAAACCACGCCCTTTTCTTTGGCAGTACTTTTACTTCTGGAATCATCTGGCCCTGGAGTCAGAAGGGAGAGGAGCCACTGTGTCCCACAGCCGTTAAACCAGTAGATGGGGGTGGCTGGGGCAGAAAGGGTTCTCATTATCTTGCCTAACTGACCATACTAAGGACTTTGTATTTTCCCTTCTTTTTGGAAGCAAAATGAAAATCGATCTTAATTAAGGCATAAAGAGACTTCTCATGGCTGCACAGAGCCAACTCATCGATCATGGTCAAACACACACGGGTTTGGCAAGGAGGGGGAATAGCAGCCCCTACCTGCACGGCCCCCCAAAATTACTTCCCATTTGGACGGCTGCCTATGCTGAAGGTCCTTTAAAGGGGACAGTCATTCAAGGACAAGGATTTTGAGAGTTCTTGGCAGCCACAGCTTGAAGTATGTAATGAACTCATAGTATTCCAAAGTGCATGCCAAGAACCCCCCCTCCAAAAAATAAATAAAAATAAATAACTAAATAAAAGGGCGCACAGAGAACCAGAAGATGCTGGTGCTCTCCCAGCCCATGCGGCCCCTTCTGGGTCTGTTTACGTCAACTACGTACCCGGTTGCCTCCGGTCTAAGTGCTGTTCCCTGCTCCTCCAGCCTGAGCTCTGGCACAGCCCCTCCTAGCCTGCCCCTCCACTTACACCTGCAGCCACCTGCCTCCCTGATGTGCCCCACCTTCTTCTCCTTTCACAGCCTGTAGCACGCTGTGCAATGTACTCACTGGTCACCTTCCCCCCTCTGTCTGCCAGCTAAGACATGGCCAAGGCTGCCGAGGCAGGGTCTTCACTTTGATCGGCCAAGCAGCACGAACACTGCGTGGCGCTGGCCAGGCATGCAGTGAGGGGGGCTATCTTTGTCACAGGAGGGGCTCCTCGGACGTGTCTCTAGGTGCTTCTGCTCTCCCCTCCCGTTTTGGTTTTATTTGCTATGTAGCCGAGGATGACCTTGAACAGTAATCCTCCTGCCTCCACTTCCCTAGTGCACCACTGTGCCTTGGCTTCCCTCCCACCTCTTGAATGTGCGTTCCTACATGGTGGAGGGGATGGGATGGGATGCCTCGGTCTATAACCCTTTCTAGCCTTGGCCACTTGTGAAGACTTCAGGGTGATACTGGAGTCCTGGAGCAGAGCCTCTGTCCACTCTGAAGCGCCAGCTGTGAACCTTAGACACCTGGTGCACACAGCAAGGGCTTTCCGAAGGCCTGAGGAGACACAGGGCAAGTCCCTTAACCATTCTGTGTGTGTACGCATGTGAGTGTACCTGTGTGCTTATCACTTACTTGGTGAACTCTCTTAAGCAAATTCCAAGTTCCTGGATTGCCTAGGTCACCTTCATGTTTGCTACATTCTTCTTTGGCGGCTACGTGCCACTTCTCAGAGAGCGACGACTAACTGATGGTTAAAGTGATAAAGTGCAGAGCTGGGAGGGCGAGTCTGCTGGGACGAGCCGGCCAGCACCTCATCAAACAGCCCGTGGCCCAGTCTGGTGTCATGTCTTGGCTAGTCAGGGTTGTGCAACTGCTCCTTGAGTATAAAACACGGGAGACCTTTGCATCTATTTTCCTCTGTCCAGGTCACCCAGCATGGGACTTATCTATTTACCCACACTCCTGGAGACAGCAGTCTTCCCACCCCATAATTGCAAGTGTCCTCCCGTGAACCAATGTTACAGGCTGCCAGGGTGGACTCCCTCCAGGCCTGCCCTTAGCCCCTCTTGTGGCTCTTACCTCATGAAGCCCAGGAACACCAGCAGGATGAGGCTGACGAGCCAGCCGGCGGTGGCAAAGGCCTTGGGCATGGTGAGTGCGCCCGTGCCCACGATGAGGTTAAACATGTACACCAGCCCAACCTAGAACCGACAGGAGGGACAGTCAGCCCTGGAATTCATTATCCTCTCCCCTCAACGGCTCCCAAGAACAGCTCTGAGTGGCAGCATAACCATGGCAACCATTCCAGACCTTTGCCATGGTGGCAAGCTGGGAGAAGGACACCAGGGTTCTAAGGGGCCAGGCTCTGCAAACTGACTTGGATGGGGAACCAGACATTAGCACTGACACTCGGGTGACAGGGGTCTCTTCTGAATTCTTGTCAGTTTCTGGTTATCATTTCAGACCATTCAGAGTGGAGGAGCTGTCACAGCCATCCATGCGTGCTCTGCTTTGGCAGGCTAGGGCTGCCTGAGCATCATGGGTAAGGACGTTGACACAAGGCTGAACATGGTCTGCTGATCACATGACCCCAATACTCCAGTTCACCAATCCTTGCCACTGTCTTTTAATATGGACTACATCCTGCTTTCTAAACCACCTTCAGGATTTATCTACTTATTTATTTGCAAGCAGAGAAAGAGAGAGAAGAGAGACACAGACAGAGAATGGGTGTGCCAGGGCCTCCAGTCACAGCCAACGAATTCCAGATGAGTGTGGCACTGCATCTGGCTTTATGTAGGTACTGGGGAATATGAACCTGGGCCATTAGGTTTTGAAGGCAAGCACCTTAATAGTTAAGCCATCTCTCCAGCCCCCGAGATTTTTAAAAAATTTATTTAATTATTTTTAAGAGAGTGAGTGTGTGTATGGGCACTCCAGGGCCTCCTACCAGTGAGAACAAACTCCAGATGCATGTGCCACTTTGTGTATCTGGCTTTACATGGGCTATGGGGAATCGGACCCAGAGCCATCAGACTTTGCAAGTAAGCACCTTTAACTACTGAGCCATCTCTCCAGCCCATTTTCAAGGTTTTTTGTTTTGGCATGGTCTCGCTGACCCTGATTGACCTCAAACTTGTGGCAATCCTTTTGCCTCAGCTTCCTGAGTTCTGGGATCACAGGCACGCATCATTACACCTAGCTTCCAACTTCAGGATTAAAAGAAATGAAACCCTGAAATTCACCATGCCATTAACAGCCTCCACCCTTACATAGCCTAAGCTGGCATTGAATTTATTTATTTATTATTTTTTTTAGTTTTTCAAGGTAAGGTTTCACTCTGGTTCAGGATGACCTGAAATTCACTATGCAGTCTCAGGGTGACCTGGAACTCACAGTGATCCTCCTACATCTGTCTCCCAAGTGCTGGGATTAAAAGCATGCACTACTATGCCTGGTGAATTTGTGATTCTTGTACCTCAGCTTCTCAAGTGTGGGGATTACAGGTATGTGTCACTATGCCTGACAAAATTTACTGTCTTCCAGACACAAAGGCCTAGATATGCATGACCTCAGAGACCTCTTTAATAGGAGGCAAAAAAAAAAGATGACATCATAATAGAAGAGAGGGCTTGGAGGGATGGTTCAGTGGTTAAGGTGCTTGCCAGCCAAGCCTAATGATCTGAGTTTGAGTCCCCTGTACCCATGTAAAGACAGATGCCCAAGGTGGCACATGTGTCTGGAGATCGGTTGTAGCAGCTGGAGGCCCTGGCATGCCCATTTTCTCTCTCTTTCAGGCATGGTGGCACATGCCTTTAATCCTAGCGATTGGGAAGCAGAGATAGGAGGATCACTGTATATTCAGGGTGACCCTGAAACTACAGAGTGAATTCCAGGTCAGCCTGGTCTACTGTGAGACCCTAACTCAAATAATAAAAACAAAACAAAACAAAACAAAACAAAACAAAACAAAACAAAAATAACCCAAAATAGACTAAAGACTAGTTGGAAAGGAGGAATTCAGTAGAAGGGAATTTCAGGGGAAGGGAAGGTGCTGGGTGGGGATTATGATCATGATATATTGTTTATAGAAGTTGTCAATAAAAAGTTTAAAGTTTTTTTATTCACTTTTGTGTGTGTGTGTGGGGGTGGAGTTATTCAAGGCAGAGACTTACTCTAGCCCAAGCTGATGTGAAACTCACCCTGAAGCCCCAGGCTGGTTTAGAACTCACGGTGATCCTTCTACCTCAACCTCCCAAATGCTAGGCACTACACCTAGCTAAAATTTTAAATTTTTATTTACTTGCATGGGCTTCTGGGCATACAAAGGTCTCTTGCTGCTGCAAATAAATGCTCATCTGGCTTTATGTGGATGGCTGGGGAATCAACCTGGGATGGCAGGCTTTGTAAGCAAGTGTCTTGAACAAGTGAGCCATCTCCCCACATCCCCAAATTTACTTTTTTTTTTTTTTCTTTCTCTGAACTGGGTTTCACTCTAACCCAGGCTGACCTGGAATTCATTCTGTAGTCTCAGGGCGGCCTCAAACTCATAGCGATCCTCCTACCTCTGCCTCCAAAGTGCTGGGAATAAAAGCATGTGCCACCATACCCGACTTTAAATTTACTCTTTAAAATGTTCATTTCTGGGGTAGGAAAACAACTTGGTTGCAGAGTGCTTGCCTAGCATGCACAGGCCCTGGGTTTCATCCCCAGCAACACTAACGCACACAATTCAGTGGGTTTCAGTAATACTTACCAGGTTGTTTAACCAGCACCATCATCTCATTCCGTTTTTTTTTTTTTTTTTTTTTTTGGTTTTTTCGAGGTAGGGTTTCACTCTAGTCCAGGCTGACCTGGAATTAACTATGTAGTCTCAGGGTGGCCTCGAACTCTTGGCGATCCTACTACCTCTGCCTCCCGAGTGCTGGGATTAAAGGCGTGCGCCACCACGCCCGGCTCTCATTCCATTTTATTACTCCCAAAGAAACTCCATTTCCATTAGCAATCATTCCCACCTCCATCCCACAACAGACTTAAGGTGACTTGGGGTCACTGACTTCAGATTTCCATGTTTAACTCTATTAGGTCTGTCGGGTGCACAGCTGTAATCCCAGTACTGGCAAGCAGAGGTGGGAGCATCAGGAGATGAAGGTCAGCCTGGGCTACATGAAACTCTTGACTCAAAACAACAACGGGCCGGGTGGGGTGGTGTATGCCTTTAATCCCAGCACTCAGGAGGCAGTGGGAGGAGGATCACCACCATGAGTTCGAGACCACCCTGAGATGACATAGTGAATTCCAGTTCAGCCTGGACTAGAGTGAGACCCTACCTCGGGGGGAGGGGGAACCCTGTTCTGTGCTGGGTGTGATGGTGCACACCTTTAATTCCAGCACCTGGGAGGCAGAGGCAGGAGGATCACCATGAGTTAGAAGTCAGCCTGAGATTACATAGTGAATTCCAGGTCAGCCTGGGCTAAAGTGAGACCCTACCTTGAAAAAAAAAAAAAAAAAAGCACTTGCTTACAAAGTCTGCTGGCCCAAGCACCTGCATAAAGTCAGATGCAAAAAGTGTATTCTTAAGAGCCGGGCGTGGTGGCGCATGCTTTTAATCCCAGCACTTGGGAGGCAGAGGTAGGAGGATCACTATGAGTTCGAGGCTACCCTAAGAATACATAGTGAATTCCAGGTCAGCCTGAGCTAGAGTGAGACCCTACCTCGAAAAACTAAAAAAGAAAAAAGTGTATTCTTGCCGGGCGTGGCGGTGCACGCCTTTAATCCCAGCACTTGGGAGGCAGAGGTAGGAGGATCACTATGAGTTCGAGGCTACCCTAAGAATACATAGTGAATTCCAGGTCAGCCTGAGCTAGAGTGAGACCCTACCTCGAAACAAACAAAACAACAACAAAACTCTCTAACCCAACCAACTCAACAGTTTATTTCCCCAAATTATAATGGTGACATTCCTCTCTGCCCTGAACCTCCCTGGCTTCTCCCCAGTTCTCTCCATTCTCCTGAGTTACCTCTGCCTCCTAAGCCCCTACTGGAAGTCCATGCCCATTAGGCATCACCCCTGTTCCTTGCTATGCAATCAGCTGACTCCCAGTGTGTGAGCTCACTAAGCCCCCTTCACCCTCCTTCTCCCCTTCTCCCTGTTCTAGTCCATCCATCCATCTACTCCTAGCCTGGGCCTAGGCCTTGCACCAGCTTTCTGAAGCTCTGGAAGGTTCCTGGAGATGCTTTCTTCTGGGACCTGGACGCATCTGGTTTATTTCTCAACACTTCTTTTTGTTTATTTATGAGCTGGGTGTGGTGATGCATGCCTTTAATTCCAGCACCTGGGACTCAGAGATAGGAGGATGGTTGTGAATTTGAGGCCACGCAGAGACTACATAGTGAATTCCAGGTCAGCCTGGGCTAGAGTGAGACCCTACCTTGGAAAAGACAAAAACAAATGAACCACTGTTGCTCATCCCCCCCAAAAAACCCCAAACCAAACCTGTAACTAACTAGAAGGTACTCAAGAAAGGCTTGTGATAAGAGACCTGAAGGATGAGCTGCCAAAGAGACAGGCTAGGGAAGAGAGGTCTCTAGTGGGTGAGAAGGTGATATCCATGGAGCTTTCTAGAGGCCAAGGTGGCAGAGACACAGTGAACCAGGCAGAGGGAGCCCTTGTGGAAGGTGATGGAGATTCTGTTCCTCCTACTTCTGTTTCCTGAGTGCTGGGATTCAAGGCGTGCGCCACCACTCCCAAGACTGGAAGAGAACTCATGGACTGTTCTGGAGGATTTTAAGCAGGGCACTAACAGGACAGTCCCCAGCTGTCCCTGACTCTGAATTCCCTGCAGCTTTGTTCTCAAGGAAGCAACACTAAGAAGGGTTAAGAATTTTACTTCTCTGCAGAAAATAGTTCTGGTAAAGTAAAGAGAGAGCAAAGAGGTTTGAGAAAGTGATGATATATAGGCAAAAAGATTTATGGGGCAATTAAATAGTCCAAGAGGCAATGTGTAGGGCTGGGGAGATGGCTCAGTGAATAATGTCCTTTTACCCTGCAAGTACTTGAGCTCAGATCTCAGAACCCATGCCATGCTGGATGCTATAGCTCCAGCATCTGCAGGCCCAATGCTCTTACACTGAGAAGAGAGGCAGAGATGGGAGAATCTCATGGCAGCTTGCAGCCAGCAAGTCTGAAGAATGCAGTGGTGAATGAGACCCTGCTTCAAACCAAGTGGAAGGGACTCCTATGCTGCGCTCTTACTTACTTACACACACACACACACACACACACACACACATGACCATGCATTTATACACACATCACGTGTGTATACGCACACATTTGTAAATTCCTGGATGCCTAAATAAAGGTCTTGGGTATAGAGACAAAGAGACCAAAACTAAAAAGCAAAATCTATCTGGGTGTGGTGGCGCATATCTTTAATCCCAGCACTCGGGAGGCAGAGGTAGGAGGATCACCACCGTGAGTTCGAGACCACCCTGAGACTACAGAGTGAATTCCAGGTCAGCCTGAGCTAGAGACCTTACCTTGGAAAACCAAAAGATAAAAATAAAAAATAAACCCTTTAGATCAATTCTAGTCTGGTAAAGACTGCTACCTTGTGCCTTGGGTCCACTGTCCCTAGAATCCTGTAATGACATTGGGTGTAAAAGTTTCCAAGGCCTACTGCAGAGGGGTTTTCAGTGGAGCACTGTGGATATCTGCACGTTGGGTCCTTCTCTTTGGTGGGGGCTCTCCTGTGTATTGTAGGATGGTTAACAGCAAACCTGGTCTCTTGTCAAGTTGCTGGTAACTTCCTGTGTTGGTTCACCTTGTCAACCTGACAATCCTCTAAGAAACAAACCTCTTGGAGTTTGGGTGAGGCAGGAAGACCCACCCTGAATGTGGGTGGCACTAACTCAGGACCAGAGTCTCAAACGGAAAAAAAAAAAAAAAAAAAAGGCAAAAAGAGAAAGGGAGTTGTGCACCAGTATTCATTTCTCTCTGCTTCCTGACTGGGGACCCAACGTGACCAGCCTCCTTACAATCCTGCCACCACGACTTCCCCATGATGGACCGAGAGCCAAAATCAACCCTTCCTCCCATGAGTTGCTTTTTGTCAGGTATTTAATCACAGTGATAAAAAGCTCCCCACCCCTCCCCCCTCCCGTCCCATTTTGGCAAACGTCTCCAAACTAGGCGTGGTGGTTCATGTCAGCACTCAGGAGGACTGCTGCAAGTTCGAGGTCAGTCTAGGCTACATAGTGAATTCTCAGCTAGCCTGGGCTAGAGTGAGACCCTATCTCAAGCAAGCAAGCAAACAGTTCCTTCAGACAGTGCCAAATGTCCCCTGGGTACAGGGTCACTACCAGCTCAGAACCAGTACAGAAGACAGGGACACAATGACATGAGCATGGACAGGGTCTCACTCTGGCCCAGGCTGACCTGGAATTCACTATGTAGTCTCAGGGTGGCATCACAGCGATCCTCCTACCTCTGCTTCCCAAGTGCAGAATTTCACACTTTTTTTATTTGAGAGAGAAAGAGTCAGGTAGAGAGTGAGAGAATGGGCACGTCAGGGCCTCTAGCCACTGCAAACAAACTCCAGATGCACATGCCACCTTGTGCATCTGGCTTATGTGGTACTAGGGAATTGAACCTGGGTCCTTAGGCTTTGCAGGCAGGTGCCTTAACCACCATCTCTCCAGTCCCCCTCCAGAAAAAAAATTTTTTTGAGACAAGGTCTTGCTACTATGTAGCTCAGGCTGGCCTTGAATTCATAGCAATCCTCCTGACTCTGCTTCCAGAGAGCTGGAATTATTAGGTATTAAAACACCAGCTGGGCTGAGGCTTTAATAACTTTGTAAAGAAACTAAGTGACTGGGTGTGGTGGTGCCTGCCTAGAATCTCACACTCAGGAGGTGGAAGCAGGAGGATCATGAGTTCAAGATTATTCATAAAACAGTGAGTTTCAGGCCAGCCAAGGTTACATAAGACCATCTGTCCAAAAACAAACATGCAAACAAAACAACCCCGCTACCCCACAGGGACTGACTGACCCACCCTACAGTGAATACCGTAACCCCACTGAGGAGGGTCTCTGGGCTAAAAGGAGCTGGGGAGAGGAGATGAAAGAGAATAACCTGTTATAATTCATATTTTAAAAGTTAATGGGGGGGGGCTGGAGAGATAACTTAGTGGTTAAGGCGCTTGCCTGCAAAGCCAAAAGACCCAGGTTCAATTCCCCAGTACCCACGTAAGCCAGATACACAAAGTGGCACAGGCATCTGGAGTTTGTCTGCAGTGGCTAGAGGCCCTGGTGTGCCCATTCTCTCTCTATGCCTCTGTCTCACAAACAAACAAATTAAATTAAATAATAAAAAGTTAACTGGGGAACAGACATGAGTAGTCATGCTTGTCTGGCTTTGTTGCTATTTTTTTAGTTCCAAAGTGTTGCCGCCGTCAGGTTCACATTGCTGGCAGAAAACCCCTGACCGAGAGCAGCTTGTGGAAAAAAGGTTTCTTTTCACTTACAGACTTGAGGGGAAGCTCCATGATGCTGGGGGAAAATGATGGTAGCATGAGCAGAGAGTGGACATCACCTCCTGGCCAACATCAGGTGGACAACAGGAACAGGAGAGTATGCCCAACACTGGCAAGGAGAAACTGGCTATGACACCCATAAGCCCGCCCCCGACAATACACTGCCTCCAGGAGGCATTAACTCCCAAATCTCCTTCAGCTGGGAACCTAGCATTCAGACCACCTAAGTTTATGGGGGTGGGGGGGTGACACCTGAATCAAACCACCACAATTAGGCAGTGTGCTCAACAGGGGCCCAAAGAAGCCTCAGAATAAGGCAAGACTTCGTCTTCCATAGCTCTTTACCATCAGGAAGGGCACTCAGTAGGGACCAATCACAAGAACAGGCAAAAGAATCACCTCTGAACCTCACCCGAGGCCAGGTTAAGAGGAACTGTGAGGAGGAAGAAGGATGGCTAGTCTCTTCTGTTGTCACATGACAGTTCTTGGCCAAAAGGGGAGGAACAAGATCCGGCTGCTGTTCCCACAGACAAGACCTACACTTAAGTCAGGCTTAAACTGACTCCCTCTGTGGCTGAACGCGAGAAGGCACAGCCCCTGCTCCCTATATATAGCTGACAGTTGTCAAAGGAAATAGAAGGCAGGAGCCAAGGAGAGACTACATAATGAATTCCAGGTCAACCTGGGCTAGAGTGAGGCCCTACCTTGAACCCCCCCCCCACCAAATAATAATAATAGTAGTAACCTTAAAAAAAAAAACAGAGGTTGGAGAAATGGCTTAGCAGTTAAGGAGCTTGCCTGTGAAGCCTAAGGACTCAGGTTCGATTCCCCAGTACCCATGTAAGCCAGATGTACAAGGTGGCACATGCTTCTGGAGTTCTTATGCAGTGGCTGGAGGCCCTGGCATGCTCATTCTATCTGCCTCTTTCTCTCTCAAATAAATAAATGAATTAAAAAAAAAAACAGGGATGGAGAAATAGCTTAGCAGTTAAGGCATTTACCTGTGAAGCCACAGGACCCAGGTTCAATTCTCCAGGACCCACATAAGCCAGATGCACAAGGGGCACATGCAGTGGCTAGAGGCCCTGCTGTGCTCATTCTCTCTGCTAGTGTAGCTGAATCAGTGAGTTCTAAGTCCAGCAAAACCCTGCCTCAAAAATTAAGGTGGAGAGCTACAGACAACCACGCCTGGCCGACACACGCATGCACCCATACACAAACATGCATGCACACATGCATTCATGCACACCACACACATACACACCAAAGAGAGAAAAAGAGAGAAAGAGACTCTGAACAACAACAACAACAAAAAAAGCCACAAGGAAGGGCTGGAGAGATCGCTCAATGGTTAAAGACACTTGTTTATAAAGCCTGATGGCCCAGGTTCAATTCCCCAGTACACACATAAAATCAGATGCACAAAGTGGCACATGTGTCTGGAGTTCATTTACAGTGACAAGAGGCCCTGGCACATCCATTCTCTGTTTTTCTCTCTCTCTGTTTGCAAGTAAATAACTCATAAAAATACTTTTAAAACACACAGGAAAGGGGGGGGGGAAGCAAAGCTCCTTGAAGCCTGTATGCCTCACTGCCTAACTCCTGGGACACGTGGTGACAAGGGAAATGATAGCATGGATATTGGAGACACAAGGAATGGAGACATATCAAACGGTTTTCCTTCCAAGCCTAGTTACAGCAATGACTCATTTCCTCTAAGTTTACAGTTATTCTAAGAAAAAGAAGAAACTGTGGTGACTTATAGGGATAGTACGGACATCTCATTGCTGATATAGGAGGCTGAGAGCTGTCATATGACTGCTGCGCAAACAAACAAGAAGGACACGATTCTTCCCACTCCAGGGTCACAAAAGACTTTCCCTGGTAAACAACTGAGATGAAGGAGGAGCCTTTCCAGGTGCACATGAACAACACAGACCTAACAGGAACACCTTGGAGCAAAGAGTTTCTTCCAGCTGCAGAGGTGATTTCAACACCTGTGACATCCATCACACCATGACTAGACTATGATGCCAGCAGAAACACAGCAGGGAGCTCCAGGCTACAAATGAGGGTGCAAAGCAGAGCAGCCTTCAAGGCAGGTTAAGTTCCAGAAAGAAGGTTCTGGCTACCCAGGGAAGTGTTGTGTTGCTTTCCCCTATGGTGCCTGGTAGTAGCATGAGTCAATCGTCTGATTATTCAGACGGTTCTCCTTGAGCTACTCATCCAGTCAAGCGGGCGGGAGGGGTCCTATGATGTAACAACCACCGCCAACTGGATATTACATGGAGAAGATAAACGGAGTGTGTGGGGGAGTGAGGGGTAACAGGCTCAAGACTGAAAGAAATCAATCATTTTAATTGTCCTAATTGCAGACTCTACCAAACTG
Source organism: Orientallactaga sibirica (assembly GCA_036365145.1). NCBI lineage: Eukaryota > Metazoa > Chordata > Mammalia > Rodentia > Dipodidae > Orientallactaga > Orientallactaga sibirica. The sequence continues at coordinate 8,911,935 of JAEOAD010000013.1, forward strand.
CAATTGAAAGACTTCATGTTTCACAGCCTCTTTCACCATCCAAGACCATAAAAGTTGTGCAATTTAAAATTCAGCTGCAGACCCAAGAGGTTTCAAACTGCTGAGATGAACAAAATCCTCAAGTCAACAGCTGTCTGTCACTGTCCACCTGAAGGGCAGCTCTGTATGCCAAGTGATGGGTGCCCTGAGATGAATATTATGGAGAGTTAGCAAGTCAGGGCTGGAGAGATGGCTTAGTGTTTTAGGCGCATGTCTGCAAAGCCTAAGGACCCAGGTTCAATTCTCCAGCTCCCACATAAGCCAGATGCACAAGGTGGCACATGCTTCTGGAGTTTGTTTGCAGTAACTGGAGATCCTGGCATGCCCATTCTCACTCTCTCTGATCTCTCTCTCTCTCTCTCTCTCTCTGTCTGTAGTAAATAATAATAACAAAAAAAAAAGAGTTAGCAAGTCACTTATGCTTGATTTGACACTCTAACAAGGGAATTGACTTGACTCACATTCTGAGCCACGACAGCAGAAACCTGACTGCTGCTACATGGTGTGCCTGTCCTGTGGTCCCAAGGGTCCATTTAAACCAAGGCAATCATTAATGCAATCCCCAGGAAGCAGTAGGCTTTTCTAGAAGCCAGCCAAACTTCAGTGAGCAAAACAGATTGACAAGGTAAAACTCACATAGGGAGAGTAGAGCTCTCCGGTCTCTGTGATTTCTCCCGCCATCTCCAGAGTGAGGCTGGGTGGGTGGCAGAGGTTCCTTCCGTGCAGGGCCAGCGCCTGCTGCAGCTCCCTAAGACAAGAGAATAAATTCAGCTTGCTGATGGACAGAGAAGAGGGTGGGACAAGGGCTGCAGTCTGTTTTCTTTCTTTTTTTTTTTTTTTTTTTTTGGTTTTGCAAGGTAGGGTCTCACTCTGGTCCAGGCTGACCTGGAATTAACTATGTAGTCTCAGGGTGGCCTCGAACTCTCGGCGATCCTCCTACCTCTGCCTCCCGAGTGCTGGGATTAAAGGCGTGCGCCACCACGCCAGGCTTTCTAATTCTTTTTATTACAGACACTCGGGTTTCACTATCTGTCACAAAACAGCCCGCTGAGAAGGGTCTCCCTGGACAACAGAAATCCAGACAGTGTCTCTAGCTTTTGCTGTGCAAGACACTGTTTTATGTATGAATTCTGCTTGGACCCCAAGTGATTCAAGGGGCCTCCTCTCAAATCACTAACTGTCATTCACCCCTAAAGCCTCCTTTTATCCCAAGGAGCTTATGCCTATTCGAATCCAGGACATGCAAGTTCACTACCACGCAGGGCAGTTTACAGAACTGTCTGCCTCTGAGCCTGTTGAAAGGGGCTAGAGTTTTCCTAGATCACCCCTCCATTCCAACTCCTTGTTCCAAAGTCTGTTTTCAATGGGGACCCCTCACCTGGCCCCCCTCACCTTGCCTTCTGCCCAGACTTCGAGCTCTCCACCTTTAAAGCCTCCCTCTCTTGTCTAGACTCTAGCTCCGAGTTGCTCACTCGAATGCCGTCCGTCCTGGAGGAACCCCCAAATGCCGCACCTATCTCCATCCCATCCTACCCTCGCACCCGGCCCGGACACCTTGCAGCGTAGCTAGCGTCGCCAACGCGTCCAGACCCTTTTGCAGCTGCCGGCACCAGCTGCCCCGCACCAGCGTCCACAGCGCGCGTGCGCGAGAAGCCCAGGCTCGCTTTCCCGGCGAGCGCCTCGGGCGGGGCGCCGCGCGCTGATTGGGCGCCTCGAGGGGGCGGGGCCGGGACTGGGCCTGGCGGGCTGCCGTCTGCGTGGCGGAAGTGGGAGGTGCGCGTCCACGCGCATGCGGGCAACGAGGCCGCGGGCCGGGCGAGGGGAGCGTGGCTGTTTGGGAGAGGCGGCTTAGGCGCCGTGTTGAGAACGCCTTCCTCGGCGGGGGGGTGGGTGTGAGCGTGGCAGTTTCCGGACCCCGGGTGGTTTGGAGGGTCGCCGAGGGGAACCTGAGTGTGCCACGCAAAGTGGGGAGGGGACGCGAACTTGGAGTGGCTGGGAGCCCGGGGGCGGGGAACAGGGAGGGCCCGCGCTCCGTGGTCCTGACCTCGGAGGAACCGGTTGGAAATAGATTTCAGGCCGGGGTAAAGGTTGATTCTGGGCTGGACTCCCCTGGATTGGAGCAAGTGATGGACACTTTAATTGGTGCTTGACTTTGATGGCCTGAAGTTCTCAGCGGTGAAAGGGCCAGGCCCAAAGCGTGGCCCCTGAGATAAAGGCCAAGGATTGCTTAATTACTCTTGACCAGTTGGTTCTCTCTTTTGACCAGCTTGATTCTCTCTCTCTCTTTTTTTCCGGTTTTTCGAGGTAGGCTCTCTAGCTCAGGCTGATCTGGAATTCATTATGTAGTCTCAGGGTGGCCTCAAACTCACGGCGCTCCTCCTACCTCTGCCTCCCAAGTGCTGGGATTAAAGGCGTGTGCCATCATGCCTGGCTTGGTTCTCTTTCTTGCAAGAGGTTTTGAAGTCCGTGTTCTCTGAAGTTTTTGGAAGAAAAGGACAGGAGGCCCTTCTGTCAAACTTAGTCCCATTTCAGGAGTGGATCCCGAGTTCCCATCCTAAGGAGAAAGAAACTCAGGGTTCTGAACTCTTGATTCTCCCCTCTTGTAGGCTGCTACAATGAGGCTGAATGAGAACACCATGTTGCTGGGGAAGAAGGTGGTCCTGGTACCCTACACCTCAGAGCACGTTCCTAGGTAATTTTACCTGGCCTCTCAAAAGTAATGGCATACATATAAACTGAAGTGGAAAATTAAGACTTCCCTGGAAGAAGGTGCCCATTCCCGTTTTCCCCTTTCACCTTAAATGTTGCAGGTATGGAAAGGAAAAAGAAATTAAGGCTGGGTGTGGTTGTGCATGCCTTTAGTCTGGTGAGGTAGGAGGATCGCCTTGAGTTCAAGGCCATCCAGGGCTACAAAGTGAGTTCCAGGTCAGCCTGGGCTAGAGAGAGTCTACCTTTAAAAAAAAAAAAAAAAAATCCAAACACTTGGGAGGCAGAGGTGGGAGGATCACAATGGGTTTGAGGCTACCCTGAGACTACATAGTGAATTCCCGGTCAGCCTAAGCTAGAGCAAGACTCTACCTGGAAAAACAAAAACAATCAAAATCCAAACATTTGCTTGTCTTAAACACTTAATGGTGGCTGTCCAATGTCTACTGCTTAAAATGTCAGGAGTGTGTGGCCCAGTGTGGTGGTGCACTCCTTTAATCCCAGTACTCAGGAGGCTGAGGTAGGAGGATGGCTGTGAGTTTGAGACCAGCCTGAAACTAATTCCAGGTCAGCCTGGGCTAGAGTGAGACCCTACCTCAAAAAAAAAAAAAAAAAAAAAAAAAGTCAGGAGTGAATCACAGAGACTCCTGTGGCAAATGTCAGGTAGATTAGGAAATTAGTGGTATAGGAGGGCATCTTGTAGTTTTCCTTTTGAGACTGGAGGGGGGTCCCCTTGGCATCCTGCTTTGTGGAGATGTCTTGCCCTTTTTGCTGAGGTTGGCTTGTCATATACTTGCCCTCAGGAAGAATTTGAGGAATGTGTGGCTTCACACTGCTCCTCCGCACTTAACCCCTGAGCAAGGATGGGAAACTAGGTAAATAGAATTGCCCCTTCCTGCTGTTCTTCCATGGGAGTAGTGGTCTTCCCAATGATCATAACCCTGACTTTGAGTCTTCTGTTAGCCCTGTGGACCCTCCTCCCCACCATCCACTTCTGTGCTGCTTTTTGCATCTGGCTTATGTGGGTGGCTTGGGAGTTGAACCTGGGCAGACAGGCTTTGCAAACAAGTGCCTTTACCCACTGAGCCATCTTCCCAGATCTCCCTTCTTTTAAGACAGGGTCTCATGTAGTTCAGGCTGCCCTTGAACTCCTTCCTCCAAACACCCCTCCCCCAAGTGCTGGGCTTACAAGCCTGTACCACCATGCCCAGCTAAATCTGTTTTTTGTTTGTTTGTTTTTTGTAATTTTTAAATGAGAGAATTGGTGCACCAGGGCCTCCAACCACTGCAATTGAACACCACACATGTGTGCTACCTTATGCGCATGCGCGGCCTTGGTGGTGTCACCTTGTGTATCTGGCTTACCATGGGATCTGGAGAGTTGAACCTGGGTCCTTAGGCTTCGCAGGCAAGCACCTTAACCGCTAAGCCATCTCTCCAGCCCACACCTGTGCTTTTGAATCAGTTCTGCATGTGTAAGACCACACCTTTACCCATGCAGGTACCACGAGTGGATGAAATCAGAGGAACTGCAACGGTTGACAGCCTCAGAACCTCTGACCCTAGAGCAGGAGTACGCAATGCAGTACAGCTGGCGGGAGGATGCAGACAGTGAGTAATGGGGACCCCTGCTCCTGGCGGTGAGGGCTGACTCCAGAGGCAGATTTTAGTTTCTTTTCCTTTCTCACCCCCCCCCCCATTACAGCTGGAGCCACAAAAGTGTTGTGAAAAGCTTGGAAGTTCCTGCAACCCCTTATCCTCTTGTGCCACTTGTAGTTGGTTTCTAACGCTTCTGTCCTCTTCCCTCATCAGTCCCTAGGCTTAGAAGGATTGGGAAAGTAAAGCATTTTGGATCCTAGACATAAAGTTAGGTTCTGTCTCCACGTGCTTTGCCGTAGCCTAGTGTACTGGTACTGGTACTGTCCTTTGGGTCCCCCCTTTTTTGGAGAGTGTGTGCATGTGCGGATGCATGTCTCATGCACATGGCGTAGAGGCCAAAGATCACTGACATCCTCCTCTGTCTTCCCACCACTTTATTTCTTTGAAATAGAGCCTCCCACTGAACCTGGAGCTGTGTTTGTCATTCAGACTGACTGACCAATGAGCCCCAGAGATTCTCCGATTCTGCCCCCGCCCCACCCAAGCACCGGGGTTACAGGCAGTGTGTGGCCACATTGTTAGTTAGTTAGCTTAGTTTTCTTTTTTTTTTTTCTTTGGATGTAGGGTCTCTAGTCCAGGCTGACCTGGAATTCACTATGGAGTCTCAAGGTGGCCTCAGACTCAGAGGGATCCTCCTACCTCTGCTGCCTGAGTGTTGGGATTAAAGGTGTGCACCACCACGCCTGGCTACACCTGGCTTTTCAAAAAAATATTTTATTTATTAGCAAGCAGGGAAGATAGAATGAGCGTGCCAGGCCTTCCAGCCACTGAAAACAAACTGGAGATGCATGCACCACTTTGTGCATCTGGCTTTACGTGGATCCTGGAGAATCTAACTGAGATTGTCAGGCTTTGCAGGCAGGTGCCTTAACCACTACGCCTTCTGTCCAGTCCACACCTGCCTTTTTATACGGGTGCCAGGGATCAAACTCAGGTCTTCATGCTTGAGGAGCAAATGCTTTTACCTGCTGAACCATCTCAGCCTTCAGGTGCCTTTCTCTTGAGTACAGATCTCTTAAAGGAAGGCTGTTTTCCATTCCCCATCAAAGGTTGACTCTTCTCCTGCTGGACTCAGAGAATGGGATTCTACAGTACTTACTTAATTTATTTGAGAGAGAGATTATGAATATAAATGGGCTTATCAGGGCCTCCTGCTGCTGTGAATGAACTCCAGAAACATGTGCCACTTGTGCGCTGGCTTTGTGATGGGCACTGGGGAATGGACAGCAGGCTTTGTGAGCAAGTGCCTTTAACCGCAGAACCACCTCCCCAGCCTGTGCGCTGCAGTTCTCTGGCTTGGGTGGGACACCATCCTACCTCTCTTTGGGGGATGGGTGGGGAATGTAGGTAACAGCCTGTCACCTTGCCTCTCCCCCCTCAGAGTGCACCTTCATTGTGCTGGATGCAGAGAAGTGCCAGGCCCAGCCCTGCCTCCCTGAAGAGAGCTGCATGGTGGGAGATGTGAATCTCTTCCTCACAGATCTAGAAGACCCCACCTTGGGAGAGATTGAGGTCATGATTGCAGGTTTGTCCCACCTGGCTCAGCCTTCCCTTCCCTCCCCTCTGTGGCCCTCAGATCGGCTGAACTGGAACTTCAGAGAGCTCAGTGGGGCCCCTGAGTAGCTCAGTGTTCTGTTGTCAGCCTCTGTTCCTGGCTGGGGCAGATGGCTCCCCTGACCCCCATGCCCAGCCTGGTAGCTAACTCCTGGGTTCATCACTTGGTTTGAACTTAAACTTTAAATTTTTGTTTGTTTGTTTGTTTGTTTTTTGAGGTAGGGTCTCACTCTAGCTCAGGCTGACCTGGAATTCACTATGTAGTCTCAGGGTGGCCTCGAACTCACGGTGATCCTCCTACCTCTGCCTCCGAAGTGCTAGGATTAAAGGCATGTGCCACCACGCCCAGCTTGAACTTAAACCTTAATTTTTTTTTTTTTTGGTTTTTCGAGGTTTAAACCTTAATTTTTAAAAAATATTTTTAACTTATTTATTATTTGGAAGAGAGGGAGAGAGCAAATAAGTGTATGGACAGACCAGTACCCCTTGCAAACAAACTACAGACGTGTCTGGCTTTTTTGTGAGCGCTGGGGAATTGAAACCAAGCCGTCATGCTTTGCAAGCAGACACCTTTAACCACTTAGCCATTTTTCCAGTCTTTAACCTTTAATTTTGAAGTCCTCACTGTTCAATCTTCTTCCTCCTAAGGTGGGTGAAGCTCCAAAAAAAAAAAATGATAGTGTCTGAGTGCCCTGCCACACTTTTGGGGGAGTCTTTCCTGTTTTTGCATCCTTGGTCCTTATCTTCTCCCAGAGACCCCTGCCCACCCTTGCATTGTACCGAGGTGGAGGGGACAGGGGAGCAGATGTCCATATTGCAAGCAGGTGCCTTGTGCACATTATTTCACTCCTGTGTGCCTCTTCCTCACACGCAGACGGCTAATAGTAGCTCCACCCTTAATTGTGAACTGGTACCTGTCAGATGCCAATACAAGAGCCTGGTCCCTTTGTTTTGTTGTTGTTTGTTTTTCTTTTCTTTTCTTTTTTTATTTATTTTTTTCCCCTCCATTTTTTTTTATTGACTTTTAATCTTACATACCAAAAAAACCCCACTGTTGTTTGTTTTTCTTTAGTTTTTTTTTTTTTTCTTCGAGGTATGGTCTCATTCTAGCCAGGCTGACCTGGAATTCACTATGTAGTCTCAGGGTGGCCTAGAACTCACAGCGATCCTCCTACCTCTGCCTCCCAAGTGCTGGGATTAAAGGCGTGTGCCACCACGCCCGGCCTGGTCCCTTGTGCTAGCCACTATGTGTTCTTTCTCCTAGAGCCCAGCTGCAGGGGCCAGGGCTTCGGCACTGAGGCTGCTCTCCTGATGATGTCCTACGGTAAGACACTGTGGGCAGAAGTGGCCAGGCCTGAGGGTGGGGGCAGGTGACAGGTGTCTGCTGCAAACTGGGGCAAGTGGGGTGGAGGTGGGAAGGGCTGCATCCTACTATTTGCCCTTTTCTCTGGTATCTCCTGGAGGAGTGACCAAGCTAGGTCTTACCAAGTTTGAGGCCAAAATTGGGCAAGAAAATGAACCCAGCATCCGAATGTTCCAGAAGCTTCACTTTAAGCCGGTAAGGGCGTTGATGGGCAGGCCTTGATGTGGGTGGTGCTGGAACTCAGGGCTGTAACTTAGTGGCCCTGCTCTTCTGGCTTGCCTAGGTGGCTGTGAGCAGCATCTTCCAGGAGGTGACACTCACACTGGCAGTGAGTGAGCCAGAGCGGCAGTGGCTTCTGGAGCAGACCAGCCACATGGAAGAGAAGCCCTATAGAGATGAGCTGGCAGTGCCCCTCTGACAGCCACCTCTGTGTGGGCAGGGAATAAACTATGTGCCTTCAGTCTTGCTCCAGGCTGGGAGTCACTTTTTGAGGCTTTCCTGAGCTTGCTTTTGTTTTCCCTGGCTGGCAGTGGCCAAGCAGATGCCTCTCTTCCCAGTCATAAATGGACTAGGACTCCACTCGAGTGTATGCAGGAGCCCATCAAGGAAGGTCAGGGTGGAGGTGGGAGCTGAAAGAGCCTGGAGAACCAGCGGTCACGGGCAGCCCTTTCCTGGGGCTGTCCTGAGTCAAGCACAGGTCTGGCCAGCTTCCCTTTTTGCTCATTTTGCTTACTGGGGATAATAGCTACCAGGAGCCCAGCTTCAGTCCTTATGGCCGGGGTGGGTCAGTCCTCTGTTGTCAGCTGACCAGCGTGACTCTAGAGATGTGCTCATGGAAGGATAGGTGACTTGGAATAACCCAGTTCCTTTGCCTATGTCCTGGCTCCTGCTTTGTACTTTGGAGCCTGGCAGCTATGAAGGTAGAGCAGTGAGGTTTGGATGCAGCTCCTCCTAACTGGGGAACCACTGTCAAAGAAGCGTGGCATCTGCTGCTAGTGGATGGAGGCAGAGGCCACTCAGAGTCTCTTTCTTCGAGGAGTACTGGAACTGACCACGGCCGAGTCAGCAACTACCTTCTCTGGGGCAGCTGTGCCCAGCCTGGCCATGAGAGGGCAGCAGAGGCACAGTATGGGATGGCCAAGTCCTCTAAGACTGAGCTGCGTGGTCTTCCCCCTTCAGGGAGACACCCTTTGCTGCCTTGTTCCCCATGTCTTATCATCTGAGGTAACCAAAAGACCAGAGTTGTTTGCAGAATAACTCCTGAAACTAGAAGGGCATTTGTGAGGGGGAAAGAGCTCCAGATGAGCTGAGGCCTCCTAGCCCTCCATAGTGTAGGGAAAAATCTAGAATCTAAAATGCTAAGCCAGGTGTAGTAGTTCATGCCTTTAATCACACTTGGAAGTCTGAAGGAGGAGTGCTGTAAGTTTGAGATCAGCCTGGGCTAGAGTGAAACTTACCTTAAAGCATCAAAAAATAAAACACCTGAATGAGAACTGAAAGGGTTGTCATGGCTCCCTTTGTACTCCGTTCCAGCTCCTTAGCCAGCAATTGCCATCTCTGGCTCCAGCTTAGAGTCAAAGGTCCCCTAGGGCTTCTCCACCCAGGGGAAGGGCTCATCCAAGTCCCTTGGAGCAATCTGCAATCCTTAGAGGCCAGCTCCACCTGTGTGTGTGGGGGCATCCACCAGGGGTCAAAGGGTAGAGTCAAGGGTGGGGTGAGGCAAGCCAGACCCAGCTGAGCAGGCACCAGATGATGGGTGCTGTGATAAGGGCTCTGGATGGCTCCTTTTAAGCCTGGTGGAATCCAAACCTTAATGAGCTGAGATGACCAGATAGTGACTGGCCCTTCTCTCACCCCGAGGGCTCCATGGATACTTTCCCCTGATCCACCGCTATCTTTCCTTGTTCCACAGTCCAGGGATTTCTCTTGGTATCCCTGTAGGTCAGGTGGATGGGAAGTAGCCTTGGGGCTCAAGGGTCTCTCTGGTAGATCTCCAGGATGGCAGTCCCATGTGTCAGAGGTCCAGGGAAGCTGGGCTTCTTGGGGAGGAGCAGTGCATTTCACCCTTGCAAAGTCCCTCCCATGCTACCTTGTCACCATGTCACAGTGTGTCCTGGGGCTCAGTGCTGGATGCTGCCCTTCAATAGGGCCAGTGGGCAGATAAGGGAGACTATCTGCTGCCAGCTCAGCTTCTGGAAAACTTGCACCCCCTTCCCCCAGCACACAAGGACAAGCCACATCTCCACTCTGAACCCAGTTCCATTTGAGGGTTAATGCTTACAGTGCTCCTGGAATGATGAGCCTTAGAGGCCTCTGACCACGCACATTGCAGCTTCCACCTCCCAGAGTCCCTCAAACATCCCTATTGCACAGGTACTGCTTATGGGGCACACAGCTGCAGGACCCCACTCCCCACAGGGGTCCCAGGCAGCTAAAGCCATTCAGGCTTGGGGTTGTGGGGAGCCCTAGAGGTCCTCCAGGAGTACTTCACCCCCTCAACCAAAGGCTGGCTCCCGGAGAATGCCATTTCCACTCTGCATCTGGCTTTCTGTGGGTACTGGGGAATTGCACTGAGGCCTGCAAGCAAGCGTCTCTAATCACAGCCCTCTCCCCAGCCCCGAGGAAGAGCTGTAAAGGAAGACACAGAGGCTGGTTTGGAGAAACCATGGATTTCTGAAGATGTTTCTTTACAGTGCTGGTGCCTGGCTCAGGACTGGCGCAGCAGCCAGGCCCTCCCCATGCTGCTTGGGTATGTCAGGGTGGTGGGAGCAGAAACAAACGTTTAAGGCCGAGGCCACTGCCACGCCCTGGGTACAACAATGAGGAAAATCAAGAGAATCACAGAAACAAGAAGCCCTCTAATTAAAAAGAAATCAAGTGAACCAAAGATGCCCGAGCCACGGCTCCAGAAGGATGGGCAGCTGTGCACTGAGTGGTGGCTTCTGCAGTCTCTCCTGATCAGCCCTGGACCTGGTCGTCACGGGCTGAGGGAGGGTGACTTGTTGCCTTGCCCCATGATCCTTGCTTGATGCAGATCCTAGTGATGTCCCAGGCAGGGTGTCAGGGACGAGTAGGGGGCCAGTCTGTTTTTTGACTGGGAGAGGAACAGTTTCTAGGAAGATGAGAATCATCACGGAGGGAGATGCAGGTGCTGATTTGAACGTCGATTGGCGGGCTGTTGGGAAGGAATGGAGCTAGGGTGGAGGGCAGCTGGGCACTCAAAGGTTGCTGAAGAGTTCATTTTTCTTGCTCCAGTCCATCTGTGGGGCTCGCTTGCTGCTGCGCTTTTGGTGAGCCCTCTCTTTTGCCACAGCCAGGGAGATGTTGAAGTCCAAAATGGGGTCAGAAGAGGAGGAGGTAGATGAGGGCTCTGTGGAATCCTGTCTCTTGGGGCTATCTTGCGAATTTAGCTGAAAAGGGAAGAGACTGCAGTGAGGGCTGATCACCCTCCCTCTGGGGTTCCCTGGTCCTCAGTCTGAGTGAGGTGGGTGCCTTGGGGCTATGCCCAGGGAAGCCAGGTCACAAGAACAGAATGGGCCTGGGCATGTGACCTCCAAGGCATGCTGGTGTGCCAGGACCCAGAGTGGCCTGTGAATCGGCTTCCTGTAATAGTCACCAACCCCCACTGGGCCAGCCTACCTCCTCACTAGTATCGCTGGAGGCAGATCTTGTCAGGGCTGGCCTGGGGCTCTCTGAAGCTGCCTCCACCAGGGCTTCACGATTGTTCTCCTGGCACAGAGATGAAGAAGGGTGTGTGGGGTGTTAGAGGATGGGATAGGAAACCCTGATCCGGGAAAGGGGATCTCAGAAGGGTGGCTCAGGCCCTGTCCATCCACTCAAATTGCAGATTTACACTTCTACATTCCTTAAAGGATCAGAGGCAGCCTAGTTCCATCTATCACCTAGGCAGGAGGTGGGGTCTGCTGAATTGCTCTCATCCCAACACAACTTTTAGACAATGACTCACATTTTGGACCAGGGACCCAGGAAGGATTTCTTGGTGCATGAGTACACCAGAGCCCTCTCTGTTTGGTATGGGGAACATATGTGGTATTTGAACCTCCTGCAGCTCTTTCCAAACCTTAACTGCAAAGCAGCCAATCAGGGTCTTGAAGGATTCAGGTAGGTGAATTCTAGAACCATGGATGGGTGACAGGCTTAGATCCTCACAGAAGGACCTTGTCTTTACTAAGTCTGTGAGCTGGAAGACTTCAAGAGATCCTGAGCACTCCTGGCTATTATGACCCAATTCTGAGACAGCCCACTCCAGAGTGGAGGCGTTGGCTGGGCTGTCAGTTTGGCACCCAGCCCCTTCCTGGGTCTCTCCATGGCTTTGGCTGGCACCCAACCTCACCCCCTTCCCTTCTGCCCAGGGAGGAGGGACTTTGTTCTTCCAACCCAGACTGGAAGTAGCAGGGCCCGCTGCATGGCCAGACACTGAGGCTCTGTTCTTGGGAGGAAGAATGGCCTCTTCTGTATGGTGGGAGTTGGAGGTGGGGGCTGTCACCCAGGATGGCGGGCTGTAGAGGGGCCTAGCCAGGCCTCTCCGAAGTGACTGCCTTAACATGGGCTGGGGTATTCTGACAGTCCTATAGCTTAGAGCTCAGAAAGAAGCTAGAACTAGGGCTGGAGAGATGGCTTAGCAGTTAAGGTACATGCCTGTGAAGCCTAAGGACCCAGGTTCGATTCTCCAGGTTCCACATAAGCCAGATGCATGTGGTGGCATGTGCGTCTGGAGTTCGTTTGCAGTGGCTAGAGGCCCTGGCACACCCATTCTCACTCTCCCTCTCTTAAATAAATAAATAAATATATTTTTGGTTTTGTGAGGTAGGGTCTCACTCTGGCCCAGGCTGACCTGGAATTCACTATGTAGTCTCAGGGTGGCCTTGAACTCATGGCGATCCTCCTACCTTTGCCTCCCAAGTGCTGGAATTAAAGGCATGCACCACCACGCCCGGCTCAGTATTTTTTTTTAAAAAATAAGCTAGAACTGAGCCCTGACACGTCAGCCTGAGCCAGGCTCCCAACCATCCTCCCCCATCCCTACACAGAGAAGCATGGAGGGGCTGCTTACCTTCTGTATCTCCCCGTTGGTGAAAGGCTCAGGCAAGGGGCCTAGGTGAAGAAAACAGCACTTCCTCAGACCTCACTCTCAAGGTTACAACTTGTTTGACTGCAACCCATTGTAAGTACATTTGACATTCTGATGACTTAGCACACACAAGGCTTGTATCACAACAATTCCAGAAAATACCTACTCTCAGTGCAATACTTTGGTATTTTCTATTAAGTTTTGTTTTAAAATCGTACTGGTCTCATTTGGCAAACTTGGGAAGTGTCTAAGTGGTCACACCTGGGGAGCTTTATCCTACAACAGATACAACAGCGTCCCATGACAGTGAGTGTTGGTGCTGGGGATCAAACACGGGGCCTCTATATGTTAGGCAAGTATCTGTACCATTGAGCCACAACCCCAGGCCTAAAGTTATTTGACCCAGAATGTCAAGTTGCCAGGCTTGCCAAAAAGTTAAACTCTGCCTTACCAGCACATATATCTTTTGGGGTTCTTCCTTGCCCAGATGATCCCACACTGAAGAGGCTTTTAAAATTTTAATGGGTCAACTGAAAGTTTTCATTAGTATAAAAATATGGTTATAATACAAAGCATATAAAATATATAAAAATATGAGGAATTAACAAACAAACAAAAAGGGCTGCTCTCTACCAAGATGGTCGCAGTGTCCACTGATTGATGTGAGCTGTTTGAAATCACCACGCTAAAGCTCAGTGTGTTGGCTTCACCTGCGATCCTAGCACTTTGCAGGCTGAGGCAGGGGGCTTGCTCTGAGTTTGAGGCCAGCCTGGACTATACAGAGCAAGCCAAGCAAACAAAAGACAGACAAAGCCGGGTGTGGAGGCGCACACCTTTAATCCCAGCACTCGGGAGGCAGAGGTAGGAGGATCACTGCAAGTTCGAGGCCACCCTGAGACTACATAGTGAATTCCAGGTCAGCCTGGGCCAGAGAGAGACCCTACCTCAAAAAAAAAGAAAAAACAAATGGCAGACAGGTCAGAAATGGTGGCACACATCTTTAATCCCAGCACTCAGGAGGAAGATGTAGGAGGATCGCTGTGAGTTTGAGGCTAGCCTGAGACTCCATAGTGAATTTCAGATCAGCCTGAGCTAGAGTGAGACCTTATCGTAAAAAATCAACAAAAAGATTAAAAAGTAGATGGGCTGAATTCTAGGGTAGCCCATTAAAATCAGACCTAGCCCCCAGGGCGGGCCTGGGCCTCACCACTTCACATCCATACCAGGTGCTGATTTGAGGCTACAGAGCTCAGGCTGTAGCTGCTCTGCAGAGAAAATCCGAACCTCTATGTGAAATCTGGAAGTAAGGGGACAAGAAGGCTCAGGACAGTGTCCTGGAAAGTGACAGGAAAGATCAGAGGGACAGAAGATGTGTTCCACTTCCAGAGACTAGTCAACATGGGTGAGGTTCTTCTCAGCTCTTGGATTTTAATTCATGTGCATTTTCCCCCTTGGACCCTTGTCCCTAAGTCCAGGGTACAGCCAGGCCAACCTGACCCACCTTTTCCTCACTTTTGGCACACCTAGCCTTCCCTGGCCATGGGACAGGAGACTTCTGGGACAGTCATTCTCCCCCTTCCTCAGGCTTCTCCCTGAGTAGATCCTGTCTGGCTGGAGGCCAGAGGAGACCCACAGAGGAGGGAGGACTGTCCCTAGGTGGAACAGTGAAGAAGCATGAAGGAGGCAGGGGTCACCCTTACCCCGAAGGTTGTTTGGGACTCAGGGCTGGACACACTAGGGACTCTGGATGAGACCAGATAGGGATAGAGGGCTGCCCCACAGCACCCTTTCTGCTGGGGACGTAAATTGTGTGGTCCCCTTCCTAAAAATACAGTCCTACTCTATGGGAAGACTCCACCCACTGCAAAGTCTATGAGGTTTCACTCTGAGCACAGTGTAGCAGGATGCCCCTCCTTAGCCATCTTCCCAAGGAGAAAGTCCAGTCTAGGGAGCAGAGGCTGTTTAACCCCTCCTGCTTGGTACAGCCACCCTGCCTCCTTTGACTTGAGCAGGGGGAGGTGCCAGGCTTGGCAGGGTAAGGGTGGGGGAAGGCAGAGGCCCAGGGACTGAAGGAGGACCCACAGCTCTCCAGAGCCAGCCTGAGTTTCCAAGACAACCTGATGGGGGGGAGGGGCACTGGGGCCCCTGTTGCTGGACTCTGATCTGTCCAGCTAAGGAGGGAGGCAGCTCCAGAATTAACCCTTTCCTCACGGAGGCACTAGGAACTTGCTAGACCAGGGAAGGAGAGGCTTGGGCTACCCACTGGTGCTGCAGCTCCAGCAGGGCATCCAGAAACTCCACCCCACCTCTCACACCAGCGGACACAGGCCGCTTCACACATCTGTGGTCCATCCTCACTTCACCTCACCAAGCCATGTTGCTGGGCCTCCCCTTAGGGAGAGAGAACAATCCAAGAGGCCACGCCTCCCCCAAAGCCTTAAGCACATCCATGGCTTGGAGGCCCCTAATGAGGACCCCACTCACCATACAGGTGTTCCTGCGATGGAATCACTTTGCACTTCTTGAAGAACTCATCTGTCTCCTTGTCCACCACCAGCAGCTTGGCCTCGTCTCCACCAGCCTTGATGGCAGACACCACATCTCCATGCTGTTTGCCCTCCATACAGACACCATTGACCTGTGGGGCAAGGGGGGGGGGCAGGAGTTACCGACACAGCATGTCCCACCTGGGGATATGGAACTTCCTCAGCTGGAAAGTCCTGAATCTAGCCAGTGGTCCTCTACTTGACAGACAGATGGGAGGCAAGGCACATGGGAAGAGCCAAAGAAAATACCCAGAGGAGACTGCACAAACACAGCTGCAAGAGAGGATGGGAGGCCTGGGCTGGGCTCTCCTCCGACCTCCCCTTCTGGGCCTTGGTTTTCTCACATGTAAAATGAGAAGTCTTGGGAGAGCTGATCTCTGGCTAAGGTTCTCAGACTGTGATTCTGGGACCAGCCCAAGCATTTAGTTCACATTTCCTCTGTTGTGAGCAGGCCCAAGGGCACACAGTGGCTCAAGGCTGATCTCAGAAGAAGGGGTTTAGCTTCCCTGTGCCTGGCACCAAGTACCTGACATCAGGAAGGCTGAGAGCGTGGCCCCTGGAATCTACCTGAATTTTGACAGGTGAATCATTGCTGTGGAATGTTTGTGTAGTGAAGTAGAGGCCAGGAGAGTGAGGATGGGAAGTCTGTCCATGTGTCCGTCCACTACTGAATATTCTTCCTTCCCTCTCCTTTTACTATCTACCTGTGTACCTCCTCCACTGTCCTATGTTGGACACACCCCATGGGCAAGTCAAGCAGTAGATAACTGGCCAGTGCGCCAAACATGAGGAAGGGACTGAGGAAGAGACCGAGGGCATCACCTCCACAATGCGGTCCTGGGCCCGGAGCCCGGAGGCCTCAGCTGGTGAGTCTGGATCCACCGCCCGGATGAACTGGCCTGGTTTGGACTTATCACTGTGCAGGTTGAAGCCATAGCCGTTGGCGCCTCTCTTCATGTTGCAGAGCCGAGGTCGGAGCTCGCGCTATGGGGATGCAGAAGGATCTATGTCATTCTGTAATGTCCCAGTTTTGCCTTCCTTGCCCTCTTGCCAACTCCACTTCCCACCTAGAAGGATATGAAGAGATTCAACTATGATACTTTAAAATTTTTTTACTTTTATTTTATTTACCTGAGAGAGAGGCAGATAGAAAGAATGTGCATGCCAGGGCCTTTAGCCACTGCAAACGAATTCCAGAAACATGTGCCACTTTGTGCATCTGGCTTATGTGGCACCTGGGGAACTGAACCTGGGTCTTTTGGCTTTTCAGGCAGGCGCCTTAACTACTAAGTCATCCCTCCAGCCTGTCAACTGTGATTTTTTAAAGAAAGGTTTATTATTATTATTTGCAAACAGAAGATGAGAGAATATGAAGGGCCTCTTAAAACTGCAGACAAACTCCAGATGCATGTACCACTTTGTACATTTGGATTTAGGTGGGCATTGGAGAATAGAATTCAGGCCATCAGGCTTTGCAAGCAAGTGCCTTTAACCACGAGTCATCTCTCCAGTCCCCACTTATGATTTGATTCTACAGAGCAAAAGAATCTGGCCTGGGGTTTAGAAGATGTGGGCGGACACCTAACACTGTAGTAAACTGGGAAGCCCTGTTTGTCCCTGTCTGATGCTCTTTCCCCCTTAGACAGTCTAAGGTTAATCACAGGTTGTTTTTGGTCATACTCGTCCCCAACAATGGCGCATCTGGCCCTCCTGGGCCTGGCTGGGTATTTGAGGCTCAGAAGTGGGCATTCAGGCACCTGCACCTTTCTTTGTCAGGGAGGCAGGGGCAAATGTTTACTCAAAGCTGGTTAGCATGTTTACAGTCAAGCCTTTTATCTCCCAGGGCTCCCTTCTTGCTCCCACTGAACAAAAGGGAGCCAGAAGATCTGAAACCTGGTGGCTGGCAGAACAAGAGGTCTTGGACTGGACATGGCCATCCCGAGGGGCTCTAAGTCCAGCTGATGACAAAGGTGGCAATAGGATCCAGATATGTCACTAATCCCAAGGAGGCAAATGGGGAGGAGGCCATGACAAGCAGGGTTATACCTAAGTTAGTAGAGTACAGCCTTGACCTAGAAAGTGGGACCTGTTACCAAGACGCAAGCAGATGACTCCTGAGCTACTGACATCTCACCGAGATCACTTCTGAACATCTTCCATCCACTTAAGCAGCTCAGTTTCGAAGCCTCAACCTTAGGACACCCACATGACAGACACAAGGACAGACAGATGGACAGAATACAGGTGTGAGCCTGTAGAAGAGAGAGCCCAAGCACTATCCCCCTTCCAAGGCTTAGGGTGGGACTGCTGTCTGCTGTGTAGCTGGCTCCCCTACAAATGAGCTTGTGACCTAGTGCTGGTCACCTCCTCTGAGCCTCAGGGTCCTCCATGCTTCCTGCTATGAAGGCCCAGTGAGATAATGACACAGTGGAAAGTAACACTTAGGCGCTGTTAAGTCCTTGTGCATACCTGGCCATTGTTACCATTGTCCCTAATACCAGGAACAGCTATGTAACACTGAGAAGTGAGATTGGGTGGGGGAGGGCGGTGTGCCAGGTTGCTTGGAACTCCAAATCCTCAGCTGGGAGTGGAGAAGGCAAGGGAGGGTGGGAAGGAGTAGAGGGAGGATTTAAGGGCCTTTTGCCCCAACTTGTCAAAGTTGTGGATCCCATCCTTTCACTCGGGGGTGGGGGGTGGTGGGGGCTGCAGGGAGACTTGGCCTTGCTTTAAATGCTAGAGTAGTGCTATGAATGTTGGTGGAGGCTGTGGAGAGGCAGGAAGACCGGAAGGAGGATGGCAGTTGGGACTTGCCCTAATGGTCACTTACCCAAACCTTGGCTAGGCACCCTTCACCTCAAACAAAAATAGAGACCACTACGTGAGCAGCAAAGGGGGGCGGTCCTCCCGTAGCCCCTCAGCATGGAGGTCTAGTTCCAGAAGCCAGTGAGGCCCTTCTTCTAATCCCTCCACAAAGCTGCTAGTGCCCCCCCCCCCCAGGCTGCCTTGCCTAGGTGAGCTGGAACAGGTCTGACCAGTTGCCACCACCAGGACAGGCTCAGCTTTCTGCCTCAGCCACAGAGAGCTCCCTTGTGGCCCTTCACACCCTGAGAAAGTGGGAGAGCCAATCTCAGCTAGAGGCCTGTTCCTCCCTACCTTCCCCGAGGTCCCCTCACTCCAAAGACCCCAGAGCAACCTGGCTGGGGTTTGTCAGCTGTCTGTGAGATGGGGAGACAGGCTGAGAAGTTAAGTCCACTGCCTGATATCACACACTCAGGTTCTTGTGCTCTTGATACCACATGTTGGACTGGGCCTTAAGGATCCAGGTCCAAACCCAGCAGCCCACTTGGAGCTAAGCCCAGTGATGGGCCACAGGAGGGACCAGAGGGAAGGGCGGGTGGTAGAGCTCTCCTCACCATGGCTGGCAGCAGGGCTGGGGGAGGGGCTCCTGGTGGAGGGCTGGGTTAGGTGCTTTGTGATGACCACCACTTGGGTCAGTGTCTGTGCTGTGGGCTTCCCTCAGCACAGCAAATATAACCTCAGTGCCCCTTGCCTAGTGACGGATGCCATCAAGGTTCAAAGGCCAGTTTCACATCTTGTGGGCTCAGATTCCCTTTGCTCCCTTCCCCTGCACTCAGGCTGCTCCACTGCCCTCTGGGTGACTGGTGGTTTCATGGCCTGACCCTGGTAGGATGGGAAGACTGGCAGTTCCCCGTGCAGCACTCACAAACCTGCAGTGCCTCGGAGGGAGCTGCTCCCTCGTCCCCAAATCTCTGGAGGTTCCCTCCCTTCTCAAGGGGTGGGCTGAGGCTTCTGACACTTCCTGGGAAACCAGTCTGTCTGTTCTTCCCCACAGGAGCAATCCAGCTGTCCCCAGGAGGCTGTCACTGCAGCTGCTGAGTCAGCCCATCTTAGCCTGGGTAGAGCTCAGAGGAGTCCTCTGGGAGCAGGCCAGAGGGGATCTGTGGCACCTGTCCTGTGGTTCCCAGCCCTAGTACCAAGAAGAAAAGATGGGAAGGTGTGAGGCATCTCATGCCCACCTCCAGGCAGAGCAGGGCTTGGGTTCTGTCTCTGGGTAAAGAGGGCAATCCCATGCCATCTTGACTTGGTGTGCCCTTGGGACTTGCTGCTAACTCCAGATAGGCCTTCACCATGGGGGAGGGGCAAGGGGAGACTTCCTGGAGAACATGGCCCCAGAGGCTATGGCAGAGCCTCCCAGTACTGAAGAGAAAGCAAGACTATCTCAGAGGTAGACTGGAGATCAGAGGCAGTGGTGGCAGAGAGAGGGACCAAGGGAATGGACTGGCCAAGCCTCTCATTTCCATACTCTGCTTGGCAACTTTCCCTAAGAGTCCCTAAGACCAGACCATCCTCAAGGGGCCTTCTCCCCTCCTAAGGTTCTCAGGCTACTCCCTGACACCCTTCCCCTCAACCTAGCCCCACCCGAAGCGGCCGCCCCATCACCTCCACCCACGCTCTGCAGCCCAGGGAGCGGACAGCGGGCACGGAATTTAATAGGTGCCACTAGCAGCCACCTGGAAAGCCGGGGAAAGTCGATACCCTAATCCTGGTGACGTCTCTGGGGAGCAGGCCCAAGGCTGCTTCCTGCTCCTCCTTTGGGGAGGGTTCAGTGGATAGCAGGGGGAACAATGCCCCATTGGGCCCAGGCCCTCCCCGGACGATGCCATGGTGACAGGCCCAGCAGAAACTGCCTGGTCTCTTCCATCACTTCCCAAAGGCTAGTCAGCTCTAGGCCCAATGTGGATGGACTGGGCCCAGTGGGAAAGACGACTAGAATTGACCCCACCCCTGCCCTGCCTTTCCTCCAGCTCAGCCTCAGGCTCTTATGTATGTAAATCAGAAGGTGCCCTGCAGTCCCACACAGGGAAAGCAGCCCAAGTACAGAAGAGGGCAGGGAGGCAGAGCCCTCAGAGACGGTAGCATGTTTCCAGTAAGAACTGTGGCTGCTGTGGGAGGAAGCAGCTGCGTTTTTCCCCATGGACTCTGGGGACGCAGGTTTGGGCCTTGTGCTGATCTGTAAGGGAAGCCAAGGGATGATGGCCCACTGCCTAGGCATGTCATTTGAGCAGCATGGGACACTCCTGTTTAGGAAGGCTGGGAAGTGACCAGGGGCTCAGAACCCTGGACCGCTTCATCCACTGTAGGCTGAAGGTGTTCCTGCTTATCTGGACCTGCTACTACCGTTTTCTGCTTCTACTGGGCCTGAGCTCTGTAGCCTTGATGCCACCTCATGTTCCCTATAGGACCCTTCCTTCTATGGAGAAGGAACCTCTGTGCCTGGTTCATCCCAGGCCACCACACCTGGCTTGCCTGTGCCTCTGAGAGAACACAATGCCTAGGAGTCTGGGGACACAGAGAAGTGTCCTACCTGGACACTTTGGGGGTGCCTAAGAGCCAGGAAGGGCAGGCTAGGGGTGGGGGCGTGGCACAGGTGGGAGGAAAGATTCGCTTATCAGGCTACAGAGCCAGCCCAGGAAGGGGTAGGATCCTGACTCTTCTATCAGGGCTGGACTACTACAAAGTACCCGCGCCCCGCTGGGGATGGAATGCCCAGAAGCTCTCCCTGGACCCCTGCAGGAAGCTGGTTCAAGCATTCCCCTCCCCTCCCTTTGTGTGTACATGGTGCTGGGAATTGATCCTGTGGCCTTGTATATGCCAGGTAAGCTCTCTGCCATCAAACTGCACTCCAGACTCAAGCGCCCGGAGATCATGCCGTAGTGATAGTCTTGAGGTGACCCAGATTATGATGGGCAGAGATACTCAGCTGGAGAGCCAGGCCCCGAAACACAACCTATCCATGTGGTCAAGGAAGGTGCACACACTCTGGAGTCCGGGGGCGGAGGGCATTAAGATGCCACTCTACCTTAGCAGGGAAGAACAGAGGGCCTAGAGCTGGGGTTTTCCTGCTAAAGAGGCTACAGTTCCCACAGATCTTGAATTTTCTCCATGTCCCACTAATTCCTAGATACTTCCTACCTTTCTCGGGGCCCCTGGAATAGGAAATTACTTTCCCATCTCCGTAGGGTTCCCTGAGAAGGAAGCCTCCTGCTTCCAAGAGAATTATTTCCAGAAAGACTGATTAGGGACCCGAAGCTAAAAACCAGGGATCTGCTGTTTTACGGGTAGATAAAACTCTGCCAAAAATGTGACCACGTGGCCTATTCATTTTAAACCCAAGCACCCAGCGGCTCCTGTCCAAAGCACCATCTTGGCCAGAGCAAATAGCCTGCTGCCCTGAGAAAGAGGTCAGGAGCTTCCCAGCCTAATCAATCGTACCCACCCACCCTGCAGCCTGGGTGCCTGTACAATCTCTGCCCCTGGGATCAGGATCAGAATCAAGGCTGGGAGAAACCCGCATCCACCTGGGCACTTTCACATTCACACTTGTCATCTATCGAATTGTTCCAGTAATCCTGCGGGATGCTGGTGTCCCCTTTTGCAGAGGTGAAAGCTAAGGCTTGCAGGGAACAAGTTACTCCATGGGTTCCAGGGCCAGGAAGTGGCAGAGCTAAGACTTAAAACACTCATGTGTCTCACCCCAAAGACTTTTGCCTAGGTTTTAAAATGGAAGCTGTGGGCTGGCTTAGCGGTTAAGGTGTTTGCCTGCAAAGCCAAAGGACCCAGGTTCAATTCCCCAGGACCCACGTTAGCCAGGTGCACAAGGTGGCACGTGTGTCTGGTTTGTTTGCAGTGGCTGGAGGCCCTGGCATGCCCATTCTCTCTCTCCCCCTTTCTCTCTGTCAAATAAATATATAAAAATAAAATGGAAGCTGCTAGTAGGCAAGCTAAGGAGTAGGTTGATTTTATCTGGAATTCCGATCTCTGGGCGTGCTAGAGGCCCAAGCAAGCCCAGGTGTGTTGGCCTAGGATGAGCTTGGGACAAAGATTCCTTTTACAGCTATTATATGTTCATTCATTAATTAAAAAAAAATTTATAGAGCCACCTCCCTGCTATAAGCCAGGAACAGTGCTGAGGAGGGTAACATGGATAACCCATGGCTATGTGCCCTGAGGCTTCCTATGTCGAGGAGGAGGCCAGGAACAGACTGCTAGACTGCTTGTTAACAGCCCTCAAGAGCCTGCGACTCAGAAGAACTAACTCTGCCTTGGGGATTAAGGAAAGGCTCTTGGGAGATTAGGGGTCCTGGTGCAGGAAGGGACTGAGGCTTCTCAGGGTGGGAAGGCTCTGACGGCTGGCTTGCTTGACGGGATTAAAGGACCCTTGGTTTAGCTGGAGGTGAGCAAAGCAGTGGGGTAAGTGAGCCACCAGATTATGGAGGTCTACTGTACCCCACTTAATGATTTAACTTTTTTTCCTCTCTCTTTCTCTCTTCATTCTTTCTTGACCTCCTTTCTTTTTTTCTTCCTTTCCATAGGGTCTCACTTCATAGGCCACGCTGGCCATCCTCCTGCCTCTGCCTCTCTGCTGGGCATAATAAGCATCCATACCTGGTTCAACCTCCAGCTATTAAACTACAGTCATCACCGAGTCCTTCTGAGAGTTGGGCTTGGCCACTGCCGCACCTGTCCAGCTGCCCTGCGATGGGGGTGTAATCATCACGGTGAACCATTTATTACTTCAAATGCCAACAAACAACATTTACTGCCAGGTGTTGAGTGACTTACATAGACCCTTACGTAATCCCAACAACCTGACGATGTCACTGCCATCACCCCCAACTTGCACAAGAGGAAATAGAGGCTTAGGGAGGTGAAGTAACTTGGCTCCAGGCAGCCTGCCCAGCCTTTACTTTGGGCCTAACTAAGCTCAAGGGTTTAGGTTTACTGATAGTAAGTGGGGAGTGGGGGAGCCATTAAGAAAGCTGGTAGGGGGCTGGAGAGATGGCTTAGCAGTTGGGGTGCTTGCTGGTGAAGCCTAAGGACCCTAGTTTGACTCCCCAGAACCCACATAAGCCAGATGCACAAAGTGACGTGTGCATACAGGTGGTGGTGCACACATCTAGAGTTTGTTTGCCGTGGCTAAGGCCCTGGGGTGCCAGTTCTCTCTCATTAAAAAAAAAAAAAAAAAAAAAAAGGGCCTGGAGAGATGGCTTAGTGGTTAAGTGCTTGCCTGTGAAGCCTAAGGACACCGGTTCAAGGCTCAATTCCCCAGATGCACAAAGTGATGCATGCATCTGGAGTGTGTTTGCAGTGGCAGGGGGCTCTGGTGAGCTCTCTCTCTCTGCCTCTTTCTCTGTCTGTTGCTAATAATTAAAAATAAACAACAACAACAACAAAACGGCCTGGAGATATGATTTAGTGGTTAGGTGCTTGCCTGCAAAGCCAGAGGACCCAGGTTCGATTCCCCAGTAACCACGTAAAGTCAGATAGATGCACAAGGTGGCACATGTGTCTGGAGTTCATTTGTAGCAACTGGAGGCCCTGGCACACCCATTCATTCTCTCTCTCTCAAATAAATAAATAAAGATAAAAAGAATTTCTTCTAAAAAAAAAAAAAAAAAGAAGCAGGTGGGGACTGGAGAGATTGCTCAGTGGTTAAAGGTGCTTGCTTGCAAAGCCTGATGGCCTGGGCTTGATTCCCCAGGACCCATGTGAAGCCAAATGCACAAGGTGGCAAATGCATATGAAGTTCTTTTGCAGCTTGGCATGCCCATTCTCTCTACCACTCTCTCCTCTCAAATACACGAATGAATGAATAGATGTTTAAAAATAAGACTACCTCCTTGGGTCTTGATGGGCTGGCATGGATGGCCAGTGCCCCAGGCACCCCTTATCCTCTACTTGTGCTGTCCTTGGCCCAGACTGGTTCTCCTAACAAGATGCCACCAGCTAACCAACCTCTGCATAGCACCTTTGTGCTCACAACTCGTTCACATAATGAGAACTGATGAGCTCATCGGACAGCCTCCATTTGGTAAACTAATTCAGGCTCAAACTGATTGGTGAATCTCAATCAGATGCCAAAGGGATGCCTCTCAGTGTTGCTTGGCAATTTCTGCACTATGGAGAGGGCTGGTCACCTGCAAACCCCTCATACAGAATATGGGGTCGTTTTACTAGAGCGTCCTCAGAGTGCTATCTGCACATGAAGCTGAAGCAACTGGTTGCGCAGAGCTGGGCTATACAGGACTGGGCATCAGTGAACTCAATTTAGCATTTAGTGGTCACAAGTACTTCCCACTACTTCTATAATTCTGGAAAAGGCAGATAGCACGTTACCTACTGATCCCAATTTATAGACGGGAGAAGCAAAACTCAGGGAATGACTGACTTGACCAGTGAAGGAGTTCCCAGGATGGCTCTACTCCAGGCTCCTGGCTTGAGGACCCCACACAAATTGAGGTGTCACATCAGCACCTGGTGAACCTGATTCTGTACTCTCTGGGAGGGCGGCCCACACAGCAGAGAGCCCACGCCCTCCTGCCTTTTCACTGTCTTGAAGGAGCTCGTATGCCAAGCAGCCCTCTACATTAGCCACCCCACAGCCCCCCTCGGGCGTCCAGCAGCAGAAACTAAAGGGCAAGGGGAGGAGGGGAACAACTGCAATTTGGTGTGTGTGTGTGTGTGTGTGTGTGTGTGTGTGTGTGTGTGGTTGGTTATCTGTGCTGGGGCCAAAGTCCAAAGTTAGAAAAGGAAAGGGGAATGGCGAATCGATGGACTCCGCACAAAGTTCAAACCGGGTCTGCCGGGGAGCAGAGGTCATTGGTTCCGACTCCCTGCCAGGGTGCTCTCCCCCACTGCTTGCCAATGCCAACTTGGCACTAACAGGAAGTGGGAAGCTGGTGGCCCAGGCATTCCCAGCATCTAGCTCTGGCTGGACAGGGCTCCTGGTGACTTCATTTCTACCAAACCAGTTGGTGCTCTGGGGCTCCACCTTTCTCTTCTATCTTAATGCCGAACTGTGTCCTTTCTCTGGTGAGGGGGAATCCTCCTGGGCTCATGAGCACCCCTGCCACATGTTGTCATCAGGTACAGAACAGGTGCACCTTGAAGGAGCCCTGCTCCTACAGTCTGCACCCTGAGAGCTCCCCCACTTTCCTCTGGGTGGGAGACTGGAGGGAAAGCACAACAGCTTCAGTTTTGCCAGCTGCCCCTCCTGCAGCTGATCCAAAATGGGACTGCTTAGGAGGAAACACCAAACATGGGCAAAACCCAACAGGCTACCTAGCAGTCTGGACACCAGAGTGGGCAGTGACAATAGCAGGTTAGGACCACCTGCAGGCCGCTGCCTGGCCCCCTGCCTGCTCCCTCCCCCAGCCATCATTCTCTTGCTCCAAGGTCCTCCCACCCCACTCCCAGATACCAGCTAGTGCTTACTCCTCACATTCCACAGAAACATAAATCTTCCTTGATGGCAGAGCCACCACCCCTAAGACGTCTCTGCACCTCCTCCCTGTACCCCACCCCCACACAGTTCACCCTGAGACGTTGGGGCTTCCTCTCTTAGAAGTCACTCTAGACTTTAGGAGAAGTCCAGTGTGTGTGTGTGTGGGGAGTTAATGAGGCGGATGTGGGTAGGGCTGGGAGGACCTTCCAGGAACCCCTTGTTATTCCTCTAGTTTTCTTTCTTCTACTTCTTTTTAAAAATATTTATTTATTTGAGAAAATGGGCGCATCAGGGCCTCCAGCCACTGCAAAGGAACTCCAGATGCATGCACAACCTTGTGCATCTGGTTTTACGTGAGTCCTGGGGAATCGAACCTAGGTCCTTAGGCTTCACAGACGAGCGTCTTAACCGCTGAGCCATCTCTCCAGCCCCTTCTAGCGTCTTGAAAAAGTGGGACGCGCACGCCTTCATCCCCAGCTTGTTACCATCCACTCGGACTGACACCTCTGGCCCTCTTCCCAACTCAGGGGCCGACGGGGAGGGGGGGTGGGACAGGCAGGAAAGGCCCCTCGGGACGAATGAGTTTGGAGGGATATCAAGGGGTGGGAGCTGACAAGAAGGGAACTGAGCTCCCTTGCGCCGCCTGTCCAAAGGACCAGGGACAAAAGGTGCAGGAGGTTCAGTTCCCCAACCAGACTGAACAGGGTCATGGGACCGTGGGACGAACGCCCCCCCCCCCCGTAAATCCTGCCCCAGGTTGGCTAGCGGAAGCAGTTTCTGAGCCGGCTGGACGTCCGGGAGGTGTTGGGGGGGGGAGCTCGAGTATCTTTCGGATCCCCAACTCCAAACCCAGTCCGACTGGCACTTACCCGCTCCGCCGGGCTCTTTTCGGTGTCACGCGGCTCCTCTTCGTCGCCAGCCTCCCGCGTCTCGACGGTGGCGGCGGCGGGCGGCGGCTCGTCCTTCTCCGGCCCTTTGCGGGCGCGCAGCAGCTCCTCCCCGACCTGGACGCCGAGCTTCTTCAGCTGCTCGTCGGTGTCGGGGTCCACCACAAGCAGGCGCACGGCGTTGTGCGCGGCGCGGATGCGGGTCACCACCTGCTGGTGGGTCTCCTTCTCCACGTTCTCGCCGTTCACCTCCACCAGCCGGTCACCGGCCAGCAGCCCCGCCTTCTCGGCCGGAGAGCCCGGCTCCACCAGCCGGATGAACTGGCCCACTTTGCCCTTCTCCCCGTGCAGATGGAAACCATAACCGTTCGGACCTTTCTCCAGGCAGCAGAGCCGGGGCAAGGGCGTCCCGGCCGCCGCGTCCGCGCTCATCTCACCCTGCGGAGGTGGGGGGCGGGGGGAGGGAAGGAAGGGGGTGGAAATAAAAAGCTCCGGCGCGCGAAGCGAGGTCCCGTCGGAGGCCGGGGATGCGAGCGCCCCTCAGCCTTTCTCCTGGACTCCCCTGCACCGCACGACCGTCGCAGCTAGCAGGTGTCCCCAGAACCGCGGGGCCCCGAGCGCACGGAAGCCGGCCGACCAATCCCCGCCCAGCGCGGCGTCTGAGCGTTCCAGAAACCCGTCCTGCCCCTAACCCCCGGGGGCGGGGCCGCGCCGTGGGTGTGGACCACCGCCGACCAATCAGAAGCCGGAAGTCAGGGGGCGCTTGGGACGGGTGAAACACGCTAGCCAATGGCCAGGCGAGGGGGCGGAGCCTGCGCTCGGCGCGGCGCCCCGCCGAGGGCGAAGAAAGAGCGCTCAGGAAGTGGAAGTGTTTGTTACCCGGTGCCGAGTTGGGTTGGCGGGGCGGGGCCCGGGTGAGTTCCAGGTACTGTGCGCCGGGTCCCCGTCCCCTTCCCGCAGGCTGTGCCCGGGTTCGTTCCCCGCCGTAGCGGGGGACCCGGCTGAAGGACCCTCACGGCTTAACCGTCTGTAGCCACAACCTGTTGCAACTGCTTGGCTGGAAAAGGGGCGGGGAGAGCGACGGTTGCCAGGGAAACCGTACCCCCTCCCCTTATTGGGCCCCCCCACCTCTCCCTAGGGGCCCTCCGTTGTAAGGACTGGACGGATGTCTTCCTCGGTAACACAGTAACATTGTAACAGAGTAACTCTGTAACCGTAACTCTACGAACTGACTTGTTAGAATAACAAAGTTTCTACTTGGGGAGTCGCTTGGCGTCTTCCCAGAACTTGCCTGTTGGGGTGCTGGCTCCGATCCCTGTTTGCGAGGTGTGAGAGCTCTGCAGAGAACCCAAGGCTCCCTCGCAAAGCCCACCACGAAGACGGCCAGTGGGCTTGGGCACTGGCGTCAGCTTTTGGCTGAGTTGCTGGGGCGGGAGAGGCAGGCAGGTAATCAATCTCAGGGTACACTCCAGAGGGAATGGAGCCCTGGCTTTTTTCAACAGAGAAAGAAATACCACGAAGGCTGTAAGATAAGCATTCCAGCTCCCTCCTGACAGCTGAGACGCTGGTCACAGGCTGGGGCACAGTCACTTAAGGGTTTGGGGAGCCTTTGGGGACACTGAAAAATAAGGATTTTTTTTTTGTATGTGGTGGGCGTGGTGTGTGTGTGTGTGTGTGTGTGTGTGTGTGCGCGTGTGCCGTGCTCATGTATATTGTGGGTTCATGTGCTCGCGTATGGAGGCCAGAGGTTGATGTCAGACATCTTCCTGTCTGTCTCTCCATCTTATTTTCTTGAGATGGGCCTCTTGGTCTTTCACCGAACCCAGGACTCACTGGTTTAGCTAGACAAGCTAGCCAGCAAGTCCTCTGGGATTCTCCAGCATTGGGATCACACAGGCTCACACATCACACCCAGCTTTTACAAGGGTGCTGACTACCTGAACTCAGATCTTTGGGCTTCTGAAGCAAGCACTTTCCCCACTGAGCCACGAGGACCAAATGATTTGGGACAGTCAATGGCAGTTACCCCCAATATGCAGTAACAAACCCTTGGACAACCATCCCTCTCTTGCATTGCAAATAAACATTGCTCAGTGTGTACCTTCCAAAATACTGTAATTTAATTCTGAAAAACACAAATGTAGGAGGCCCAGAGCTATCTGTGTGACTAGAAGTCCTGCGACCTGCCATGGGCCCCAGGGGAGACCCACCTAGCAAGCTCAGGCTCCTCCCCGCTCTGCCTGCAGAGGTCAGGGAGAGCCTCCCTTATCAACCCAAGTAGGAATGCTGACTCTGCCCAGAGAGGCAGATTTCTGTCTTGAAAGCAAGTGCAGAGAAATGTGCAGTGCATACTTTCTTCTCACCTCCTCCTCCACCCAGCCTGCCAGAGGCTGCAGTAAAAGCGCTCGTAGGTTGAGTCCTGCACGTCTCCATTCCACTTTGATGGACGTGACTTTGGGGCCTACATGAATTCCTAGTGGGCCCCTCTCCACACCTCGAGCTCACCCTGCAGGACCTTCTCTTGTACGTGTTACATTGTTTCACCCAGAAGTGGATAACTTCCTACCCTGACACTACAGTAGGAAGGGTGATACAAGTAATTTTGGCCCTGGTGCGAGCCAGAGACTTTAAAGAAAAGGGCAGGGAGAAGAGGGAGCCTGGGCTGAGGAAGATACTTGGAGGGGAGGAGTGCCACTTAGTTCGGCCTCCTGTCTGCTCCAGGAACCAGGGAGTTCTCTTTATCTGGCTCTTAACTCAGCCACAGCTGCTTGAAGTGGCTATGACACAGGACACCTGCCACAGGACAGGGGGAGAAGTACATCTTTTCCTGGCCCTGACCTCCGGGTATCTTAGGAGCAAGGCAGAGGGGCAGATGAGACAGGGATTCAAGGGGAGGGGCTCCCCTGGAAGCTGAGGTCAGAGAAGAACAACCAGTGTTTTCAGTTGCTCTGTGTGCTTGCTTATGTGCTAGAGAAAATCAGGTATATCTCCAGGAGGGTTCAGGAGGGCCCTAGGTAGCAGAACAGACCCCTTCCAATCTCCACACTTCTCTTCCCTGTGGCTTTGGGGCTAGTTCTCAGCTGCCCCTCAGGGGAAGGGAAGACTAGAGTCCACTCAGCCTCCCCAGCTGAAGTGAAGGTGACGATGGGGTCACAACCAGACCTCACCTCAGAAGGTCATCGGCATTCCCTGGTGCTGCGCTGGAAGTTGGGGGGGGGGGGGACAGCCTTTTAGAACCTAGTTCCAGAAGGCAAAAGGGCCATCAGGTCTCTACTTATTTTGGTTTTCTGGGCATATTGGTGTCTTTTTGTTTTGGTAGTAAGTTTTGTATCAAGCTAAAATACAAGCATTTTACCCTTCCCATGATGGTGGGAAACTGTGGGAACCAGGGGGCAGGGACTATGCGCTAGGTTCCCAGTTTTCTCCCCATCACCTCAGCAGCTCAGAATGAGACAGTAAGGGAGACAGCTGCATCCCTGAGGGCCCCTGAGACCTCCCCTCGGTCTCTGGGAATTCACACTAGGGAGCAGCAGCTGGGACGCTTCTTCTGGGATTCCACAAAGTCTCGGATCTGGAAGCTGGGCTCAACCCCCTGACACCCTGAGCGGTATTTCAGCTCCCTGGAAGACAAGAGACAGTAGGCTGGGCGGGGAGTGCAGAGGCAAGAATTCCCCACCCTGTCACTGGCTTCCCAAACTGCTGCTCTGCCTGGGCTTCCTTTCTCTGCTCAGCTCTCACTTGGCAATGGCCAGAAAGGCCAGCTCCACATTCATGCCGGTCTTGGCGCTGGTCTCCATGAAGGGAACTCCGTACTCCTGCCCGGGGAGAAAGTGTCCTCAGGGCCAGCTTTGGTGGTTCTCGCCCTTCACCCCTCCCCGCTGGCAGTCACTTACCCTGGCTAGTGTCTCTCCATCCTCTGAGCGAATCACCCTTTCACTGCTCACATCCGCCTGTCAAAGCCCATGTGGGTCACTCAGGGGAAGGAAGCCTTGACCCCAAGTGGCCCATCTCTTGCCCCAGCAGTAGGTACTTCCTGCCCTCTGCCGGCCGCCTGAGGGACTGCGAGCAGGTGTGGTTGGCCTGGGGCCAGGGTTCCTGCCTTGGTGGGGCTGTAGGCCCAGCTTCTGGCCCTGAGGGCTCAGGGAAGCCAGTAAGCCAACTCTCTTTGGCAAAGGGTGTGGTAGCATCAGCTGATGACAAGCAGTTGGGGTTAAACCCTTGGTAGCCTTAGTCCCTGACTCTTGACCCTGTTCACTATGATTTAATGGTGGCTGGCAGCTGAGTCATACTGGATCTCCTAGGCAGCAGCTTGGGTTGTTCCCTGAAGGGGCCACTCCCAAAGCTTTAAGGTGCCAGATGGGACAGGCAGAAGCCACTAGGCATGTCTGACTCCTGCACTGGAGACTGGAATGTTTTCTCTTGGAAATAATTTAGGTGGCTATGGGGCTGGGGCGGGGTTGATGCTGAGGCAATGGGAGAGGAGGGCTAAGGTGCATTGTCCTGGCCACAGTGCCACTCACCTTGTTGCCTAGCAACATGATCACCACATCTCTTTGGGCGTACTCATGAATCTCTGTGAGCCAGGCCTGTGGGAGAGGGGACCTGAGTCAGGCTGAGGCTGAGGCCGTGCCTCTAGTGTCCCGTTGAGTGTCCTAAGACCACGTAAGGGCCTCAGTGATCAAAAGTAATGTGAGCTGGGCATGGTGGCTCACGCCTTTAATCGAAGCCCTCGGGAGGCAGAGGTACGGAGGATCCCTGTGAGTTTGAGGCCAGACTGAGACTACATAGTGAATTCCAGGTCAGCCTGGCTAGAATGAGACCCTACCTCAAAAAAAAAAAAAAAAAAAAAAAAAAAAAAGAAGAAGAAGAAGAAGAAGAAAATAAAGAAAACAATGTGACTAGCCAGATGTATGACATAGGCTTGTAATTCCAGCACTGAGGAGGCAGATGCAGAAGCAAACAAAGTTGGAGGCTAGCTTGGGCTGCATAGCTAGGTCCTGTCTCAAACAAAATCAAAGCTAACCAACAGCAAACAGGCTGGGGCTGTAGCACAATGGGAGAATGCTTGTCTCACTTGCACAAGGCTCTGATCTCCATTCCCAGAACAGCTGCCTTCCCTCCAATACTACTGTGATTGATTAGCGATGTCTGCCATGAGTATGAGCTTGGAGGTGGCAGTATAAGTGCTGTGAAATTTTCATTCATTTGTATCTATCTTAGTCCCCACCTTACCCTACTGTTTGCTTGTCAATAACCTGTCCTTGAGGTCTGGAAATAGATAAGATATGTACAATATTGTAGCCAGTGTCATGCTTGTATTTATTTGTTGATATCTATTCTCTAGTGCTTTTGGTAGCCACTCATAATGTCTACTTGAGTTGTAAGTTGGCCGGGATATATGTGTAGAGTTGAGCTTTCTCCTGGGTGCTTGTGGATAATTGTTCAGGGTGGAGCCATGACTGCATGACTGTTCTGAACACTGACATGAAACATACTTGTGAATCATGGTTAAAGATATATATATGTGGCATAGAGCACAACAAACGGGCTGCTTGGTCTTCATGTCTACATGACAGTCCATGGTGCTTCTTAGAAGGTAATAGGTTCTATGGCCCACCCACTTCCACAGAGCTGCAGCAAGGTGGCCTGCGGAGACCCTGTGCTGGCTATTCATAGGGGGCAGATGGGGTTCATGGGAAGGGAGGACTCACCCTGATGTTGTCAAAGGAAGATCTGTTGGTGATGTCATACAGCAGAAGCAAGGCTGGAGGGGGACAGAGAGATGACAGAGGGGATCAGGGCAGCAGTGAGGATGTTGCAGGGGGGCGGGGAGAGGACAGAGTACTTACCCTGGGCATCTCGGTAGTAAGCGTGCGTCACGCTGCGGAAGCGCTCCTGTCCTGCAGTGTCCCAGATCTAGAAAGGGAGAGAGAAAATGTGAGAGAGAAGGAGGCAGGGTGCCGGAACTGATGCCGATGTAATGAAAGCGCTGCCAGTGAAATGGTGGTGTGTGTGTGTGTGGGGGGGTGCTGTTTCCTTCTCTGGGTTCTCCTGGGCTCCTGGATCTCAAACCCACTCAGTGCTATTTCCTTTTCTCCAGCCCAGTGGTGGGGGTGCCCAACCTCCTAGAACAGTGGAGACCTAGGAAACTGGAATGGGAGATGGAGTGAGGGGAGACTCAGCTCAGCTGAAGGCATTTTGAATTGCCACTGGTAGGAGAGAGGGTGCCTGGGAACTTTTTTTTTTCCCCTTGCCAATATCAAACAAAGAAAAGCAGTTTCCTCTCATAGGCCTCACAGGAAATTACCCCAGGCTGAGGGCAGGGCTGCAGGCCTGTGGTTCAGGTTGAGGAGAAAGAGCAAGCTCCTTTACTCCTCCCCCCACCCTAGCCTCCGGTCTCACCTGCAGCTTCACCCTGGCACCATCCACGGTCACCACCTTGTTCTGAAAGAGAAAAGGGCAAGAGAGTGGGGAGGGTCGGGAGGCTGGTGCCAACATCCTGCCCTGGTCCCTCTCCAGGCCTGCAGGAGGTGTGACAAGCCCCAGAGATGTCTTCAGTCAAATCACCCTATTGAAGCAGTGAAACCTCGTCAGCAGATACCTCCATTGGCTCTTCTCACAATGCAGTGGCGCAAGGGGAGCCTGAGAATATGCCTGGCTCTTTGCAGGGCTCCACAGGACCTGGTGCTGGACAGACGCTTTGTGCCTTCAGCACCTTCGTTTCCATCTCCCAGAGCTCAGGCCTACGTCTGTCATTAAGCCTTAGATGAGAAGACTACTAGCATCCTGGGAGGCTCGACCTGCAGGGCCACTTCCCTTCAGCTACCCACAGTCTTCACAATGCAGCCTTAGCATTCCACCCACCAGAAGAGGCACAGAGACTCAGCCCAGCCCTCTCGCAGAGGTTAGGACCAACCCTCTGGTGGTAGTCGCCAAAGGTCCTGCTGCAGAGAGATAGAGATGGAGGGCTGGAGACATGGCTTAGCACTGAAGGCACTTGCCTGTGAAGCCTAAGGACCCATGTTTGACTCTCCAGATCCTGCGTAAGCCAGATGCACAGAGGTGAGGCAAGTGCAAGGTTGCATATGCCCACTAGGTGGCGCAAGTGTCTGGAGTTCGATTGTAGTAGCGGAGGCCCTGACGTGTCAATTCTCCCTCTCTCTGTCTCCACATCTCCCCCCCCAAAAAAAAGTAAAATTAAAAAAAACATGGAGACTTCAGGGAAAAGGCAACCCTGTGAGCTACTGTCTGTGAATACAGCCAGCCCAGCCTCTCAGACTAGTAAGATGTTATGCTTTCTGGCAATAGAAGACACTGACCTTAGAGGCCTTACCAGCAGGGCCCAGCTCAGAGAGCCATGAACAAGGAAACTAGGATTTACACCTTGAGATGGGTCCTCCTCACTCAGTGGGACTGCCCAGGAGTGCAGAAGAGAAAGACTTGGTCTTATTTTTTTTTCATATCCTGTAGATGGGCAGGGTGCTAACCCTTGCCCAGACTCCTTGGACCTGGTCCCCCCTCTGTAGTCCTGGAGTGCATATCTGGGACCCCCTGGCAGTGAGCCACAGATACTCCTGGGAGCCAGGGTGGGCAAGGTTAAGGCAGTTCCCCTTGAGCCTGAGCTAGTTAGATAGCCCTTGCTCACTGCTGAGGAGGACCCTGCAGCCACCTCACCCTGAAGTCTATGCCGACGGTGGCTATGAAGGTCCCGGACAGGAAGGCCCCATCTTTAAATTGGATCAGGAAACAGGTTTTGCCGACTCCCGAGTCTCCCAGTAGCATCACCTAGGAGATGGGGGCAGAAGTAATTAATGGTGACTGGGGACTGCCTGCTTCTGGGATTCCAGAGAGGAATCTCTTGGAAAGAGGATCAGAGGAGGGGGCATGAGAGGACTTGGGAAGGAGGCAGGATGGAGGAGCACCTACCACCAGGGACCCTACCTCACCTTCATCCTGCCTCTCCTTTCCACACTCCTTGCATTAACTTCCTATGACCCTCCGGCCCTTATATCCAATGTCATGGAAGCCAAAGTGGAACCCTTTAAACGCGCTCGGCGGCCCCAGGGACCTCCATGTTCACGTGGTTGAGACTTTGGACACGTTTGTCCACTGGCACACAGTGCAGGAGTTATGTCCCTGTGAGGGTGTCACTCGGGTGTACACATGTGGGCAGGGCTACAGTGGAGTGAGAAGGAAGCACTTTTACCCCGTGCAGGACCCCATCCCCAGGAAGCCCATCACAACCTCATGGGTAGGGCATTGTTGCTGGCCGGGGCGTATTTTTAAATGAGTATTTTTTTGGTTTTCTTTTTTTTTGGGTCAAGCATTTATTTGGAAGCTTCTAATGAGGGCTCATGCTCATAAAAGGCACACATGAATTCGGGAAGGTTGGAATTTATACTGAGATGGAGAGTTAGTCTGAAGCATTTCAACAGAAACCTCCCAAGTGGGACAAATGGCTGCAAACTGGCATCTTGGGGGTCACTGCAGGGGCCAGGTAGGAATGGTGGAGGAGAGCCCCTTGCTCAATCTTGGGAATTAGGAGTGTAGAGTCAAAGCAACTGCCTGGTTAAACCACTGACTAGGTTGGAATGATTTTGGATGCTCTGAATTTGATAGTGGAGCCAAAAAGTTTGCCTGCCACAGGCGAGGGAGTGCTGACACTACCTAACTTAGGTGCAGAGCTTAGGGCTGAGCAGAAGGTGTAGGTGGTTAAGGTCCCCGCTTATAGACAACCTAGCGTGTGACTTTGGGGAAGTTCCTTCACCTTTCCGTGGCTTGCTTTCCACAGCTGAGGTAAAGGAAAAGGGATAGTTTACTTGAGGCCTTCTAGAGTCTGTCAACATCTAGGGCCGATAAGGCTGGCATGAATAAACCATTTAGGACTCAGAGCAGGGTGGACCAGGGTTAGGTACTGCCTGCCAAGAGGCCCCATATCTCCTAAGATGCTCACAAGACTTTTCCCACTCTGCTCCTTCCAGCCCGCCCTGGACTCAGGACTGGGACAGGCTTTGGCAGAGCTGAGGGCCAACTCTCTTGCAGATGCTGTTGGTCAGGGGACAGATGGAAGAGAGGGGACCTTCCAAAAGCCTGCACCCCTCACAGATTCCTGGGTCTCTGCCCTAGAGAGGGGGCAGGAGGGAGGCAAGAACCCACGTCTTCCAGAGCACAGCTGCCTTGAGTGAACGATGCAGTCAAGTCCCACCAAACACAAACAGCTGCTCAGCCCCACCACCTTCACCTCCACCTCCTAGGTAAACAGCTCAGCTTGTAGGGCAAGGAGGTCAGGGGGCCCCATCAGGCTGGGGGCTGGCCATCAAAACCTCTCCCCTCCCCTGAAGACTCTGGGGGCCCATTTCCTGCCACAAGCCCACACAGCACGCCTATCTCAACGGCTTTGGGGTGGGTGGCTGACCGAGTGGCAACTCTGGCGGGGGTAGAGGCCCGAGGCCGCAGGGAGAGTGAGACTTGGTGTGGAGGGTGAACAAGGCACTGAGAGAGGCTGGCGTCCTTCAAGGC
Organism: Orientallactaga sibirica; assembly: GCA_036365145.1. Classification (NCBI taxonomy): domain Eukaryota; kingdom Metazoa; phylum Chordata; class Mammalia; order Rodentia; family Dipodidae; genus Orientallactaga; species Orientallactaga sibirica. The sequence continues at coordinate 8,947,606 of JAEOAD010000013.1, forward strand.
CGCACAACAGCCCTCTTTGCACAGCCCTCGCTCGCTCCTCTCTCTGCAGCCCTGCAAGCTTGTGGCTGGCTCAGCACATCTTGCAGAGCGCCTGGTACTTGGTGACTCCAAAGGCACACTTGAGGGGAGAGAGACTAGTGTCCATGCCCCCACCCCCACTGCTTCCATAGAGGGCACCCCTGCAGCTGGCAAGCTCTTCAGAGAGCTTATCCTGGGGGTGGGGTGGGGTCATCGTGACTAATTCCTGTGATCTTTCTCAGGTTCTAAAAATTCCCAGGTGAGACTGTCTGGATGCAGAGGAAGGAAGGGACAGGACTTATGGAAGGATGGGAACCTGGAGCCAGAGGTAGGAGGATTGTTGTGAGTTCAAGGCCAGCCTAGGACTAGATGATTCCATATAAGCCTAAGTTAGAGTGAGACCCTACCTCGAAAACAACAAAAAGAAAAGAAAGAAAAGAAGGAAGGAAGAAAGAAAGAAACTCCATGATGGTTGTTTTTCAGAGAGCTTAGCTCAGAAAGGTTATTAACCATGAATTGCCCTGCAGGCAAAAGGTGTCAGCCTAGAAGGGCTGTACACTTTAACCCTTACAAAGATGTGGGTTCCAAAAGTCTCGTATTGGCCAAAGTGTGGTGGAAAGAAAAATGGGTTGGGGGTCTGCGCATTGGGGAGTCTCAATCCCTTCAATCTTCCTTGCCCTATGCCCACCAAGGTCAGTCCAGATCCCTAGAGATTAAGGCGGGTTCATGGACTATGTTCCAGCCCCCAGCCCCAAGTGGTTGGTGAAGTCAGAGAGGGGTGTGGGTCGGGGGAGACCAAGGTGCCCTGACAAGGACATGAGGGGAAGGGTATCCCTCAGAGCAGGTTCAGGAGTCCCCAGCACTGGGCGCAGCGCCCACCCACCTTGCCCGTGAGATCGTAGCTCGGACTGCAGGGCGAGGAGTGCTCGGGGGTCTGGACATCCCCAGCGGCAGCGGCTCGGGGCGTGCCCGGCATGTCCCCAGGACAGTCAGAGGTGCGCGCCGGCCGGCCGGCTGCTGGCTAGGGCGAGCACGGAACCGCCCCGCTACAGGCTCCACCCACTCCTTCCTCCCCAGCCACCAGCCCGCCCGCACCCCCACCGGCCCCCTCCCTCCGTCCCGCCACCTCCTCGACGACGCCAGACAGCTAGCAGATGGCAGTCCTGCAAGGGTGCCAGCCCAGGGGCTGCGGGATCCATGCCCGAGGGACGGGGGGGGGGGAGGGTCACCTGGGCAGCGTTAGCCTGACTTAGTGCTTTTAGGGCATTGGGGTCAAGTCCCCTAAGGTTGCAGCCGCGGGTGGGGGTTGGTTACCCTCGGGGCAGCGAGCACGCGAGACCCTCCTGGCAGCGGAAGGTGTGGTCTCTGCGCTGGAGGACCGAACCAGGTCCCGCGGTCGCTGTGCAGCCCAGCCAGCAGGGGGCGCCCGAGCTCTGGCCAGCTGGCTGCCAGGCTAAGTAGGGAACCCCCCTCCCACCCAGGCAGGGAGGTGGTGTTTGACATGAGGCTGCATGCTGATAGTTGCATCTGAGCAGTTTCATTTTTGCTAATGCACCCTAGCTAGAGCTGATCTGAATTTTTAATTTTTATTATTTATTTATTTTTTTTAAAAATTTATTATTTATTTATTAGGGACAGAGAGAGAGAGAGAGAGAGGGAGAATGAGAATGGGCACATCAGGGCCTCCAGCCACTGCAAACAAACTCCAGATGCATGTGCCACCATGTGCATCTGGCTTACGTGGGACCTAGAGAATCAAACCTGGATCCTTAGGCTTCACAGGCATGCCCCTTAACCACTAAGCCATCTCTCCAGCCCGCATGTGCCATTTTGTGCATCAAGCTTACATGAGTATTGGGGAATTGAACCCAGGCCATCAGGCTTTACAAGAGAGTGCTTTTAACCACGGAGCCATCTCCCCAGCCCCTGATCTGAATTTTTGTACACCGGTATTCACCCCAAAGCACCTTGGCGCTGAGGTGCTGGGAAGTGGGGAGGGGTGGTGTCCCTGGCTGGTGCTAACACTTTGATCCTTTACTGTGCATCTTCTCTTACTTTCCCCTGATTTGTTGGCCTATACCCTGAATGTCTCACCATGGCAAAGCCTTGCAGGCAGCCTTTTGCATCTCACTTTTCCAATAAGGCCGCTTGGCCTTATTCACGTGGAGCCCTCACCTGGGTACAGAGTAGGTGTTACCTGAGCTCAGGAAGACATTTTGAGCAGGTGTCAGCACATCTCAGGAGTCCTGCCACTCCTGCTGATAGAGACCAGGGAGTGTCTGAGGTTGCCCATAGTAGAGTTCACGGGCCGCCTTCTTGTAATTTTTTTTTTTTTTTTTTTTGCCTTTTCACTTATTTATTTGTTTTGGTTTTTCGAGGTAGAGTCTCACTCTAGTCCAGGCTGACCTGGAATTTACTATGTAGTCTCAGGGTGGCCTCGAACTCACGGTGATCCTCCTACCTCTGCCTCCCAACTGCTAGGATTAAAGGCGTGTGCCACCACGCCCGGCACTTCTTTTAATTTCTTTTGGTGGTGGTGGTGGTGGGGGTGTGTCTCACTCGTCCATGCTGACCTGAAATTCACTCTAGAGCCCAGGCTAGCTTCCTGGGCTTGAACTCACAGCAATCCTCCTGCTTCAATCTTTCAAGTGCTGGAATTAAAGACGTGTGCCATCCTGCTACCACTCCCAGCTTCATCCCAACATTCTATACAAGGGTGCAGCATGGGTGCATTGCAAAGAGACTGTTTGAAGGGTTCGTAGGGAGGGGCTGAACTTCCTAGGTTTGGGGAGTGAGGGGCAAAGGGCAGGCCTGGTTTCTTTCTGGGTGACTGGAGTAGCATGTGGGGACACTGATTGCGTGTACAGAGCCCTGGAGGTTTTGGTTTCTGCTGGAGATACTTTCTGACAGCTGAGGGAAGAGCCTAGAGCGTAGGCAAAGGTGACCTTGTATAAATCAAGTTGTCTGTGGAGGAGGGAATGAGAGAGGAAGTGGCTTGTCCCTTGCTCACCTTCTCAGGTAAACTGTGCTGTGGAATTGTGTTCCCAAGAGATATATATTTAAGTCCTAAACACAAGTACCTTCTAATGTGACCTTACTTGAAAACAGGGTCAGTGCAGATGTCATTAGTTAAAAAGAGGTCATCCTAGAATAGGAACCCCTGTTCCAATATGACTGGTGTTTTTTTTTTTTTTTTTTTTTTTTTTTGGTTTTGCAAAGTAGGGTCTCACTGGTCCAGGCTGACCTGGAATTAACTATGTATTCTCAGGGTGGCCTCAAACTCTCGGCGATCCTCCTACCTCTGCCTCCCGAGTGCTGGGATTAAAGGTGTGCGCCACCACGCCCAGCTTATGACTGGTGTTTTTTTTTTTTCATTTTAAAAATTTTTTTATTGTTTTTGGAGAGAGACACAGAGAGAGAGAGAGAGAGGGAGAGGAAGACAGAGATGGGCACGCCAGCAGTGTCTCAGCTGCTGAGAGCGAAATCCAGGCGCGTGCGCCCCCTTGTGGTCAAGTGTGGCATTGCACTCCTGCGTCACTTTGCATCTGGCTAAACATGGGACCTGGAGATTGGAACCTCTGGAGATTGGAACCAGCGTTCTTAGGCTTAGGAGGCAGGTGCCTTAACCCCTAAGCCATCTCTCCAGCCCATGACTGGTGTTTTAAGAAGGGAATTGAGGGGCTGGGAATGTAGCTCAGTTGGTAGGGTGCCTGTGTAACATGAATGAAGACCTAGGTTTGATTCCCAGCACTGCATGAGCCAGCCATGGAATTACATGTCTGCAGTTCCAGTGCCTGGGAGGTGGCTGCAGGCAGATCAAAATGTCAAGGTCATTCTTGACCATATTTCAGAGAGAGAGAGAGAGAGAGAGAGAGAGAGAGGGAGGGAGAGAGAGAGGGAGGGAGAGAGAGGTGTGAAGAGCTGGTTGAGCAGGTAAAGTGCAAACATGATAACCTGTTTGCACCCTCAAACTTCCACATAAAAATGCTAGGATGGGGCTGGAGAGATGGCTTAGCAGTCAAGGTGCTTGCTGGCAAAGCCTAAGGACCCAGGTTTGATGGCCCAGTACCCTTATAAGTCAGATGCACAAGATGGCACTTGTCTTGGGTTTGTCTGCAGTGGCTGGAGGCCCTGGCACACCCATTCTCTCTCTCATCTGCCTCTCTCTCTCAAATAAATAGAATAAAATGGATTAATTTTAAAAAATGCTGGGTATGGCAGTGAATGCCTATAATCCTAGTGACAGGGAGGCAGAGACAGGAAGATCCCTGGAGCTTGCTGGATAGCTAGTCTAGCAGATTCAGTAAACTCAGTGAGTTCAGTGTGAGACCTTGTCTCAAAAATAAACTGGAAGGGGCTGGAGAGATGGCTTAGCAGTTAAGGCGCCTGCCTCCTAAGCCTAAGAACGCTGGTTCCAATCTCCAGGTCCAATCTCCAGGTCCCAGATGCAGATGCAGTGATTCAAGGGTGCAATGCCTCACTTGACCACAAGGAGGTGCACACATCTGGATTTTGTTTGCAGCAGCTGAGAGGCTGCTGGCGTGCCCATCTCTATCTGTCTTCCTCTCCCTCTCTCTCTGTCTCTCTCCAAAATAAAATAATAATATAAATATATATATGCCTTAAAGCCAGGCGTGGTGGCACACATCTTTAATCCCAGCACTTGGGAGGCAGAGGTAGGAGGATTGCCATGAGTTTGAGGCCACCCTGAGACTACAGAGTAAATTCCAGGTCAGCCTGAGCTACAGTGAAACCCTACCTCGAAAAACAAAAACAAAACAAAACAAAACAAAACAAAACAAAACACATAAATTGGAGGGCCTGGAGAGATGGCTTAGCGGTTAAGGGCTTGCCTGTAAAGCCTAACGACCCTGGTTTGAGGCTTGATTTCCCCAGGACCCACATAAGCCACCTGCTCATCTGGAGTTCGTTTGCAGTGGTTGGAGGCCCTGGTGTGCCCATTCTCTAACTATCTGCCTCTTTCTCTCATTGTCACTCTCAAATAAATAAAAAAAGAAACAAATTAAAAAAAGAAAAATATTTAAAAAAAAATGAATTGGAGAGACCAGGTGTGGTGGCGCATGCCTTTAATTCCAGCACTGAGGAGGCAGAGGTAGGAGGATCACCGTGAGTTCAAGGCCACCCTGATACTACAGAGTAAATGCCAAGACAGCCTCGGCTAGAGTGAGACCCTACCTCCCAATAATAAATAAATAAATAAGTAATACATAAATAAATAAAAAAATAAATAAATAAATTGGAGGGCTTGAGAGATGGCTCAGCAGTTAAAGGCCTTTGTTTGCACAGCCTAAAGGCTCAGGTTCAATTCCCCAGTACCTATGAAGAGCCAGATGCACAAAGTGGCTCATGCATGTTTTTGTGCAGTAGCAGGAGGTTCTGGTATGCCCATTCTCTCTCTCTCTCGCAAATAAATAAATGAAATAGTTAAAAATAAGGTAGAGGGCTGGAGAGATAGTCTAGCAGTTAAGGCACTTGCCTACAAAGCCAAAGGACCCAGGTTCAGTTCCCTAGGACCCATGTAATCCAGATGCACAAGGGGGCGCAGGCATCTGGAGTTTGTTTGCAGTGGTTGGAGACCTTGGTACACCTTTCTCTATTTGCCCATTTCCCTTTCTCTCTCTTTCTAATAAATAAATAAAATAAATAAATAAATAATAAAAATTTCTTTAAAACACTAATGTGGAGTAGCTAGGCATAGTGGTGCACACCTTTAATCCCAGCATTTGGGAGGCAGAGGTAGGAGGATTGCCATGAGTTTGAGGCCACCCTGAGATTACATAGTGAATTTCAGGTCAGTCTGGGAAAACACCCCCCCCCCAAAAAAAATAAGGTCGATAGTGACTGAGGAAGTCAACTGCCTGCCTCTCCATGCACTCATGTGCTCACACACTTACACACACACACATCCACGTACACCACACACACACTAGGGGAAAAAAATTAAGAGAACTGAGGCACATGGAGAAGACAGCCTTGTGAAGACAGAGGCAGAGACTGGAATCTGGTGGCTCCAGAGGTTTAAGCTGTGAACATTCAGGCTGGCAGGGGCCACCAGAAGTCGGGAAGAGGCAGGCAGGGTTCCACCCTGAGCCTGCAGAGGGAGCATGGCCGCTGGAGCCTGGATTTTGGCCTTCTAACAACCAGCTGTGGTTTATGTTGGCTTCACCAAGACGCTTTTAATCCTGTGGTAGGTTTGGAATGGGGAAGCATGTGTCAGCAGGAATCTTCAGAAGCAGCAGAAATAAAAGCCTTCTTGCTGTGTCAGAGCTGGGATGGACCAAAAAGACTGAGGAGAGCATGGTGGGCTTTTCTCTGGATCTGGAGCATGTGGGCATTGCCACATGAGTCAGCCGTATGCGGTCCCCTGGAATATTATAATGTCCTGCAGTGTGCTCAAGGGAAGTCTTTCTTTAAAAAAATATTTTATTTTGGGCTGGAGAGATGGCTTAGTGGTTAAGGCGCCTGCCTCCTAAGCCTAAGAACGCCGGTTCCAATCTCCAGGTCCCATGTTTAGCCAGATGCAGTGATGCAAGAGCGCAATGCTGCACTTGACCACAAGGGGGCGAACGCATCTGGATTTCGTTCTCAGCAGCTGAGAGGCTTCTGGCGCGCCCATCTCTGTCTTCCCCTCCTTCTCTCTGTCTCTCTCAAAAAAAATAAATATTTTATTTTGAATATTTTAAAATTATTTATTTTATTTTATTTTAAATATTAAAAAATTATTTATTTTGTGATCAAACTTTTTTTTTTGTTTTTTTTTTTCAAGGTAGGATCTCATCACTCTAGCCCAGGCTGACCTAGAATTCACTCTGTATTCTCAGGGTGGCCTTGAACTCATGGTGATCCTCCTACCTCTGCCTCCTGAGTGCTGGGATTAAAGGCGTGTGCCACCACGCAGGCTTTTTCAAGCCATTTTATTAGACGTGAAGGTAGGGAGGGGCTGAAGAGATCCATGGAGTCCTATGTCCCTTGCAGTATGGATCTCTATGTTCCTCTTGTCACTGAAAGCTATTTATTTATTTATTTATGAAAGAGAGAGAGAGAGAGAGAGAGAGAGAGAATGGGCATAGCAGGGTCTCTAATCACTGTAAACAAACTCCAGACAAGTGCACCACCTTGTGCATTTGGCTTCTGTGGATTCTGGGGAATTAAACCCGGGTCCTTGGATTTGGCAGGCAAGTGCCTTAACCACTAAGCCATATCTCCAGCCAGTGTCTTCCTTTTTTGTATGTGTTTGGGATTGAATTCAAGGCTTTGCAAGTGGCAAATAAGTGATTTTTCCACTGAATCACATCCTCAGCACAATCATCCTTCTTACTGTGTATGGTGTGCATGCATGTGTGTGCGTGGTGTGCATATGGAGGCCAGAGGGTGATGGCAGGTATCTTCCTCAATCTCTCTTAGCCCCCCTCCTCCTCCTTGTCTTCCTCCTCCCTCCTCCTTCTTCTTTTTTTTTTTCAAGGTAGGGTCTCATTCTAGCTCATGCTGACCTGGAATTCACTATGTAGTCTCAGGGTGGCCTTGAACTCATGGCAATCCTCTTACCTCTGCCTCCTGAGTGCTAGGATTAAAGGTGTGTGCCACCATGCCTGGCATTAGCCTTATTCTTTGAGACAGGGTTTCTTGAAGAACCCAGAGCTCACTGATTTGGCTACACTAGCTAGCCAGTGAGCCCCAGGGATTGTGTGTCTCCATCTCCTAGTACTGGGATTACAGGTGTGCCCCATCATACCCAACCTTTCATGTGAGTTGGGGATCTGAACTCAGGTCCTCATGCTTGTGTAGTGAGCACTTGACCACTGAGCATCTTCCCAGCCCTGAGGCCAGTCTTTAAAAATATGTATGTAGGGCTGGAGACATGGCTTAGCTGTTAAGGTGCCTGCCTCCTAAGCCTAAGAATGCTGGTTCCAATCTCCAGGTCCCACATTTAGCCAGATGCAAAATGATGCAAGGGTGCAATCCTGCACTTGACCACAAAGGGGCACACACATCTGGATTTTGTTCGCAGCAGCTGAGAGGCTGCTGGCGCACCCATCTCTATCTGTCTTCCTCTCCCTCTCTCTCTGTCTCTCTCTCCAAAAAAAAAAAAAATATGTATGGATGCATGGATGGATGTATATGTATGTATGTATATGTGTGTATGGGTGCATCAGGATCTCTTGCTGTTGCTTATGTAGGTGGCTGGGGAATTAAATCCTGGGCTGGCAAGCTTTGCAAGCAAGCATCTTTAACTGATGATCTATCTTCCCAGCCCCTTAAGGGCAGTCTTGAGTGAGTCATAAGTTAGAAGGGGCTCAGGGACCTTCAGAGTTGGGGCATATGGAAGTGGGACCCACTAAAGGTGAGGAGTTGATCTAGAATGTAACACCCAAGCCTCCTGGCATCCATCCTAATACTGTGTATGCACCCTGGAAGTCTGTGTTTCTCTCCCATGGTTGCACTCTTGCCTCATATTATACCACAGACACACCACATACACCTCACATCATCTCTTTAACATGTTTTATACAATAACACACACTTCATATCACACCACACACACTTATCTTTTGTAATTTAATAAAAACCTACCTTATTCTATACACACACCTCATGTCATACCACACACACCTCATGTCATACCACACACACCTCATGTCATACCACACACACCTCAAGTCATACCACACACACCTCATGTCATACCACACACAGCTCATATCTTACTACACACACCTCATGTCATACTACACACACCTCATATCATACTACACACACCTCATATCTTACTACACACAGCTCATGTCATACTACACACAGCTTATGTCATACTACACACACCTCATATTACACACACCTCATGTCATACTACACACAGCTCATGTCATACTACACACAGCTCATGTCATACTACACACACCTCATGTCATACTACACACACCTCATGTCATACTCCACACACCTCATGTCATACTACACACACCTCATGTCATACTACACACAGCTCATGTCATACCACACACACCTCATGTCATACTCCACACACCTCATGTCATACTACACACACCTCATGTCACACACACAGCTCATGTCATACCACACACACCTCATGTCATACACACACTCATGTCATACTACACACACCTCATGTCATACCACACACACCTCATGTCATACTACACACACCTCATGTCATACTACACACAGCTCATGTCATACTACACACACCTCATGTCATACTACACACACCTCATGTCATACTACACACACCTCATGTCATACCACACACACCTCATGTCATACCACACACACCTCATGTCATGTCATACTACACACACCTCACGTCATACCACACACACCTCACGTCATACCACACACAGCTCATGTCATACTACACACAGCTCATGTCATACTACACACACCTCATGTCATACTACACACACCTCATGTCATACCACACACACCTCAGGTCATACCACACACACCTCACGTCATACTCCACACAGCTCCTGTCATACTACACACACCTCATGTCTTACTACACACACCTCATGTCATACTACACACAGCTCATATCATACTACACACACCTCATGTCTTACTACACACACCTCATGTCATACTACACACACAGCTCACACCTCATGTCATACTACACACACCTCATGTCATACTACACACACCTCATGTCATACTACACACACCTCATGTCTTACTACACACACCTCATGTCATACTACACACACCTCATGTCATACCACACACACCTCAAGTCATACCACACACACCTCATGTCATACTACACACAGCTCCTGTCATACTACACACACCTCATGTCTTACTACACACACCTCATGTCATACTACACACAGCTCATATCATACTACACACACCTCATGTCTTACTACACACACCTCATGTCATACTACACACACCTCATGTCATACCACACACACCTCATGTCATACCACACACACCTCATGTCATGTCATACTACACACACCTCACGTCATACCACACACACCTCACGTCATACCACACACACCTCATGTCATACTACACACAGCTCCTGTCATACTACACACACCTCATGTCTTACTACACACACCTCATGTCATACTACACACAGCTCATATCATACTACACACACCTCATGTCATACTACACACACCTAATGTCATACTACACACACCTCATGTCATACCACACACATATACTGACTTGCACAACCCTGAACCATGCATGTCACTCAAAACAGACACATAGCTGTCACCATATCACAATCACAGTCACAGTTCACACTGCACCATGAATACACATGTCACAACATTGTACTCACATCCCTCAAATTGACCTCCTACCTCACATCATCACCACGTACACATCTCACCTCAAACACAAAAAACACCCCGTGAATTACCCTGACCTCTTTCATCCCCCAAGGTGTGAAGTGCACCTTGCACACATGCACCTCATTACCCTCCAGTCAAAGAGCTTCCTTTGCCACAGGCCACAGCCCCCACATTCACACCGCCTGATAGCCAAAGCCATGCAGGGAGGCCTCCCAGACACCTGGGTGGATCAGAGAAGATTCCAGCATTGGGAAGCCTGTAGCTCAGTGGGTGCAGGGTTGGGGTTTGGAGGAGAGACTAGAGCGGAAGGTAAACTTAGGTTTCATCAATTGATGCATGGACCACTTGCAACAGAACCCCCAGGAGATATCAAAATGCGGTTTCTGGGTCTCCAATCTGATCCTACCAAAGCAGCCTCACTGGAGGTCTGTACACACACATAGGAGTACTAGAAAAACCACTGGCCTCAATTGCTTCCCAACTTGACCAGAAGAGGAAGGATCTGAACTCTGGTAAACAATGGTGAACCCTTACAGGTGGGAGATGAGCAGAACAAGGCTTTTGGATCCTGTTCCGGTTACTTTTCATCTAACCAGAAGCAGCTGATGGAGGAAAAGGTTTATTTCAGGCTTACAGAATCCATGGGAAACACCATCAAGGGTGGAAGAGCTCATTTCACAAGATGAGTATCAAAGAGACACCACCAAACAACCAGCAAACATGAATGGCCAGAGCTTAAACTGGTTCTGAACACACCGTAGGGCTGGACTGCAGGATCTACCCCTAATGACACTTCCTGCAGCAGACTGTGGAGACTTAAGTAGGAAGCTTAACCTTATCAAAGATCCCTGAGGCTATGGGGGACATGCATTCACACTCAAACCTCCACAGACAAAAATTCTGCAGCAGTGCTTAGGTACTACTGAAGAGTTTTTGAGGGGAAAGGAGCCGGCTGTGGACTTTAATCCCAGCAAGGAAGTGAGTTCAAGGCCACCCTGAGAGACATAGTTAATTCCAGGTCAGCCTGGGCCAGAGTGAGACCCTACCTCAAAAAACCAAAAAAAAAAAAAAATAAAATAAAAAAATAAAAAATAAAAGACCTAATCTACTGTGGGACAGGGCTGTTTGGAAAGGCTAACGTGTTATGTTTTGAATATGAAATGTCTCATAGGTTTGTGTTTTGGGAATGTTTGGTTTCTAGCTGGTGGGTCTATTTTGGGAGGTGGAAAGAACTTTAGGAGGTGGGACCTACCTTCAGGAAGCAAGTCACAGGGAGCATGACTTTAAAGATCATACCTGGTCCAGGGGGTCTCTTCCTCTCTGTCTGCTCCCTAGAGAAGAACAGTTTCTGACACATGCTCCCAATGCCATATGTTCTGCCTGACCATGGGTCTGGAATCAGCAGAGCCAAGCATTATGACAGAATCTCTGAAACTGTGAGGCAGAATAAAATCTTCTGTCTTTTTAAAAATAAATATTTTGCAAGGCATGGTGGTGCACACCTTTGGTCCCAGCACTTGGGAGGCTGAAGTAGGAGGATTGCTGTGATTGAGTTTGAGGCTAGTCTGAGACTACATAGTGAATTCCAGATCAGTCTGGGCTAGAGCAAGCCCCTACCTCAAAAAAAAAAAAAAAAAAAACAAAAAAAAACTAAAAATAAATAAAAATAAACATTTTATTTATTTCTGATGAGAAAGAATGAGAATGGGTGTGTCAGAGCCTCTTGCTATTGCAAATTAACCCCAACTTCATGTGCTACTTTGTGTACCTGGCTTTACATGGGTACTGGGCAATTGAACCTAGGCCAGCAGGCTTTGTAAGCAAGAACCTTTAACTGCTGAGCCATTTCCCTAGCCCCCAAACCTTCCTTCTTTAAATTGTTTATAGGAGGTATTTTGTCACAATGATGAAAAGTCTAATACAGAAATTTGGTACCAGGAGTGGGGATGTTGTTATGACTAAACCTGACCTTTGATTCTTCAGCCTTTGGAACTGGCTTGCAGGAAGAATTTGGAAGAGTTTGAAGATATGAGCTAGAAAACCTTCAAATGCTGTTAACTGATTAATAGGAAAGTCTGATGGGAGTGTAGAAAACCAAGATGCTGATAGATACGTGGACAGTAAAGGTGGTGTTCATGAGATTTGACATGGAAACAAGGACTTTGGTGGGAAATGGTGTAGAAGCCATTCATGGTACAATCTGGCTAAGAACTTGACTCTATTTTGCCTGTGTCTTCAGACTTTGTGGGGAGACTCAGTTCAAGAGCTGGGGCCTAATTAACCTGATGGAGTAAATTATGAGGCAGTCTGTTATGCAGGCTGTGGCATGGTGATGGATGGCTGCTTTTAGCCTGGTTGACAGTGAGACTAGATGCAATGCAAAAGGCAAAGCAGAAAATTTGGAAAAACTTGCAGTATGGTCAGAAAAGCCTGTGTCAAGTAGGACTGAGGAAAGCATTAAAAAGAAGACAAGATAGGGAGAGATGGCTTAGGCTGTTTCCAAAAAAGCCAAACGACCTGAGTTTGATTCTTCAGGACCCATGTAAAGCCAGATGCACAGATAGCACATGTATCTGGAGTTTGCAGCAGCTGGAGTTCCTGGTGCTCCCATTCTCTCTATCCCTCTCTGTCTCTCCTTTCTCTGCCTGCAAATAAATAAATAAAAATATTAAAAAATTAAAAAAAAAAAAAAAAAAGAAGACAAATAGGGAGAGATGGCATGGCGACTGAGTTTGGCCATTTAATCCCAACACTTGGGAGCTGGAGGGTAGATCCCTCTCTGTCTCTCCTTTCTCTGCCTACAAAGAAAGATCACTATGAGTTCTCATGAAGCCAGCCTGGACTACAAAGTGAGTATCAGATCTGCCTGGGCTAGAATGAGACCCTGCTTCAAAAATACCACCACCAGGACTGGAGAGATGGCTTAGTGGTGAAAGTGCTTGTCTGCGAAGCCTAAGGACTCATGTTTAATTCTCCAGGTCCCATGTAAGCCAGATGCACAGTGATGTAAGTGCATAAGGTTGCACATGTGCACAAGAGGGCACACACATCATGAGTTCGATTTCAGTGGCTGGAAGCCCTGGCATGCCAATTCTCTTTCTCACTGTCTCTCTCATTCTCACTCCCTTGCATGCTTTTTTTTTTTTTTTGAGAGAGACACAGAGAGAGACAGAGAGAGGGAGATGAAGACAGATAGAGATGGGTGTGCCAGCAGCTCTCAGCGGTTGAGAACGAAATCCAGATGTGTGCGCCCCCTTGTGGTCAAGTGCGGCATTGTGCCCTTGTGTCACTTTGCATCTGGCTAAATGTGGGACCTGGAGATTGGAACCGCTGGAGATTGGAACCAGCGTTCTTAGGCTTAGGAGGCAGGTGCTTTAACCTCTAAGCCATCTCTCCAGCCCTCCCTTGCATGCTTTTAATCCCAGCACTCAGGAAACAGAGGTAGGAGGATTGCCATGAGTTCAAGGCCAGCCTGAGACTACATAATGAATTCCAGGTCAGCCTGGACTAGAGTGAGACTCTACCTCGAAAAAAAAAAAAAAAAAAAAAAAAAAAAAAAAAAAAAGGAAGTCTGTTGGACTTGCCTCAAAACAACAACAACAACAACAACAACAACAACAACAACAACAACAGCAGAGAAAACCAGAAAGGAAGAGAATTGTTTTGCATTGGGACAATAGGAAGGACAAAAGTCTCACTACCTAATACCTTTGTGAATCCTATCAATGTCAGAACCCTGGTAAGCCCATTGGGATGGTTGGCTAATATGGCAGAGCTGGTGATGGAAGATTTGAGGAATACTGGGATTTGAGAATTGTCTACACAAACTATGTGCTGGGTTCATAGCCAGAAAGCAATAAGCCTGTGATTTTCTTGGTGAGGGAAAGCCCCAGAACAATCACTCCTGTCCCTTTTGTATCTCCTTCCCTCCCCTGGCTGCACTGAGCTTCCTGAGTAGGGCCCAGTAGGAGCTTGGTGAGCCGTTCTGTTTCAGTTGCTTTTTATTTAGAGTCAGACTACAGCTCAACCCAGGCCCAGGGACTTGCAGATTGACAACTCTATGTGGTATTTAAAATGTCTCTGTGGATGACAGATCAATAAGCAAGGGTCTTGGAGTGGGTCTCTGGGGACCCTGGGACCAGTGACATTTGGAACAGATCCAAAGTCCTCCAGTATCTTTGCCCCTGTGGGATTGGGAGATTAGATGCAATGCAAAGTCTCAGCTTTTGGGCCAGTGGGATAGACAGGGAAGGAATGGAGGGTCCCCAGCACTGGACAAGGTGGTAGGAAGGGAGCCAGGGCCACACAGACATTGTCACAGCCATAGCTAGAGCTCTCTGTATGGAAGAGAAGGCTGTGGCTGGGCCCCATCAGGCTTTCTCTATGTGGTTTCTGTCACATGTGGTCACCCTGCCTGCCATTACCAGTGCGGGAATTCCCCTCGGTTTGGGTCCCAGCTGTGGAGTGGCATTGTGCCTATTTGTGCCCAAGGTCATGTTCCTGACCTATGTGTCCAGCCTCCAGCCTTACTCAGCACAAGCTGATGAGCACCTGCATGCTGACCTGTGCCAAGCAGAGTTGAGTGCCCATCCCAAGGACAGCAGGAGAGCCCTGTCCTGGCTGGGACTGCTTAGGCGCCTTGGTCTGACCACACACCAGAGATGTGGGTGTGACTGTGAGGACAGCCTGGTATGGGCAGGCGTGGATCACCTCTGCTACGAAGACATCCTGCTCGCTTCCAGGTAGGTTCAAGGCCTTAGGGATTGCTAAGACCGTCTGGGCTTCCTGGGACTCAGCCTCGCTCTTTCCAGCCCTCCCTTGGACCCAGCTGGTCCTAGTCTGTTTCAGGACAGCTACCAATTCTTAGCTCATAGCCTGGCCAGCTTTCCCACCTTGCTCATCTCCTACATAGTCACCTGTTTGCCACATCCAGCTTGGGTCCTGCCTCTCTTCTTCTGATCCCATGGGCAAGCCCATGTCTGGATTTCTCCATCTTTCTTCCACAACCAACATGGCATGCTATGTCCCGGCTTTGGGTGTGACCTCATACACCCTGCGCTCTGATTGTCTCAGAGGCTTACAAACACCCACAACATCCAAGAAGTGACATTTGTCCTTCAACGTTTTCAAGTAGCTAAGGATTCTGGAGATGCAGTGGTGTGAGAAAGGAGCGAAGCCCATCTGGACGATCTCACCAGGAATTTAAGGGAGTCAGAGGGAGCGACAGGGAGGCTGGCATGGGTGGCAAAGCAGAACTGCTGGGCTGCAGAGGGCTGTGGGCAGAAGGGGTTTCCCTGTTTAATCAAAGCTGCCCCCCAACCCATGCCATGCCCAGGGAGAGACTGAGGGCTAAAAACAAGACTCGGGGTCTTGCCTGTTGGCTCCTCAAACCCACATGGCAATGCTAAGCTGGCACAGTGCTGCCAACTTTGTCATTCCTTTGCCCCTCCAGGTTCTTCGTGGCCAGCAGGCTGACCTGAGCACCTAGTCCTACATCTCTCTCTCTCTTTCTCTTTCTCTCTCTCTCTTTTTGAGGTAGGGTCTCACTCTGGTCCAGGCTGACCTGGAATTTACTCTGTAGTCTCAGGGTGGCCTCGAATTCACAGCCATCCTCCTACCTCTGCCTCCCGAGGGCTGGAATTAAAGGCGTGCGCCACCACGCTCGGCCCGGATATCTCTTTACTTTCTGCTTCTAGTGGTGGAAGCCAATGGAGAATCCCAGAGGGACACAGAGACCAGGAGAAAATCCATGTTGTTCCGTGGGTCACACCCTGGGAGGTTCCCACAGGTTCCTGTGTCCCATCACATGATGGTCACATAGCTCTTGCCAGTGACCTGTCCAGCATGTCTCTCTGCCCCCAGGCATTGTTGTTTAGACTCAGGATGAAATGGAGCCTGCGCACGACCCAAGGCCACGGTCACCCCCATCCTGGTTACCAGCACCTCCCCCACGCCTCAGCAAACAGCACTCTTCTTTAACTTCTTCTCACCGTCCCACATAAGTGCCAAGTGTTTCTGGCTGGCACCCTGACAGACACATGGGGCCCCCAGAACTGAGTGCCGATGAGTGCTTACTGTGAATCCGATGCCCACGGTGGCTGAGAAGGAGCCTGGGATGAACTTGCCCTGGTCGAACTGAACCAGCAGAGATGTCTTCCCGACGCCACTGTCACCTACCAGGATGGTCTGAAAGGCAGCAACAGAGGCAGGGGTGAGGGATGTGGTTGGGGTTAGGCTTTAAATTTTTTTATTTATTTGAGAAAGAGGCAGATAGAGAGAATGAGCACTCCAGGGCCTCTAGCCACTGCAAACAAACAAACAAACAAAAAAACTCCAGATGCATGCACCACCTTGTGCATCTGGTCTTACATGGGTACTGTGTATTAGGCTTTATTTATTTATTTATTAATTATTTGTCAAGGTAGGGTTTCACTGTATCCCAGGCTGACCTGGAATTCATTATGTAGTTTCAGAGTGGCCTTGAACTCTTGGCAGTCCTCCTGCCTCTGCCTCCCATGTGCTGGGATTAAAGGCGTGTTGCCACCATGCCTGGCTGCATTCCACTGTTCCTTCCCCCGTCTATATGATAGATCTTTCCTCTAATACGCCCCCTAAGAAAACCATTGCACATTTCATTCCTTTTAGTGTCTGCCCCTTGGAAGATCAGGCATCACATGATGGCCATGGATCCTCACGTGTGCTAGCCCCCCAAAAGATTTGGCCATGGCATTAAGTGAAATCAGTATGTCAGGTATGTACGAGCCTTAGTTCCCAGTTGGTCCTGGAACAAGGGCTCAGAGAGGAAAGCAGTGCAGTGAGAAGCACATTTGAAGGACGAGGACAAAGGCCATCCTACCTTGGGAGGTCTGCATCAAGAGAAAGCAGAGGTGAGATTAGCATGGAAACTCAGATATCTTTCTATATGTATGCATATGTGTATTTATTTTAAGATATTTTATTTTTATTTATTTGAAAGAGAGAGAGAGAGAGAAAGGCAGATAGAGAGAATGGGTGCACCAGGGCCTCTTGCCACTGCAAAAAGAAAAAAAATCCAGCTGTATGTCCACCTGGTGCTTATGTGGATCCTGGGGAATTGAATATGGGTCCTTTGGCTTTGCAAGCAAGTGCCTTAACTGCCTTAACTGCTAAGTTTTTTGAGGTAGGATCTCTCACTCTAGCCCAGGCGGACCTGGAATTCACTATGGAGTCTCAGGGTGGCTTTGAACTTATGGCGATCCTCCTACCTCTGCCTCTTGAGTGCTGGGATTAAAGGCATGCTCCACCATGCTCAGCAAGTGAAATATTTCTATATTTGTGTTTATTTATTTGAGAGAGAGAAAGAGGTAGAGAGAGAGAGGGGAGAGAGGGGAAGGAGGGTGCACCAGGGCCTCCTGCCACTATAAACTCCAGATGCATGGGCCACTTTGTGCATCTGGCTTTCTGTGGGTACTGGAGAATCAAATCCAGGTCATTAGGCTTTGCCTTAACCATGAGCCATCTCTCCAGTCCAGGAGAAATATTTCAAAGAACACCACATACGACAGAAAATGAATGTGCATGTGCCCAAGGCTGTGTCCTTGAGGCCCTCAGTGGAGGAATGAGATGGATGAGGGATAAATGCCTTGAATGTACTGAAGGTTGTCTGAAGGATTAAGAGATGCAAACTTTATCTGGCCTCACAAAGACGTAAAAGTAGAAAGATTGCTCTTTGGGTCAGGCCTGTGGGTACAGAGCTGGGCTCTGGGCTGGCACAGCAGGGAATCAGAATCCGAGCAGGCTGAACACAAGGTTGCCCATGATGTTGACTTTGGAAGACCACTGGCCCTGGTTCCTCAGCCGCTACCTCCCACAGGGAATGCTACTGGACTTTTATTTCCTCCTGGGTTGAAGAGCGCTATTTGTCTGTCACGAACAGTGGCTTTATTAATTTGCATCTCTCATCTAACTTCCTCAGGCTTCAAGAATGCTTCCTAGAGAGACTATTCCAGAAGCTGGGGAGTAAGCGCATGCATGCCTGCCCTGTTCACTTGCTAAAGGATATGACAGACTAAATTCCCTTTTTAAATTTATTTATTTTTTTAAAAATTATTTTAATTAATTTATTTATTAGAGAGAGAGAGAGAGAGAGAGAGGCAGAGAGAGAGAGAGAAAGAGACTGGGGCACTCCAGGGCCTCTAGCCACTGCAAACGAACTCCAGATGCATGCGCCACCATGTGCATCTGGCTTACATGGGACCTGGAGAATCGAACCTGGATCCTTAGGCTTTGCAGGCATGCGCCTTAACCGCTAAGCTATCTCTCCAGCCCTAAATTCCCTTTTAATTTATTTCCTTTTCTGGGTGAAGAAGCCCCATCCTTTCTTTCTGTCATCATAGGAAGCAGTCAGGGGCTGGAGACGTGGCTCAGCAGTTAAGTTGCTTGCCTGCTTAGGAGACAGTCTGTCTTGAGATCTTCGCTGACCTAGTGGGAACTGGCCCAGACGTGTCCTCAGGGTTTAGCACTTTGGACCTGGCTGAACCCTGGATTGGGACAGGGCAGGGTGCTGCTCTCAGTTGTCTTTTTAGTTTTTAATTAAAATTCTCATTTCTGTAACTGGTCATGTGGCCTTAGCTGGTATTTATAACTACTTTTATTAGTTAATTAATTTATTTGACAGAGAGAAAGAGGGAGGGGAGGGGAGAGAGAGAGAGAGAGAGAGAGAGAGAGAGAGGGAGAATGGACATACCAGGGCCTCTAGCCACTGCAAACTCTAGCTGCATGTGCCACCTTGTGTATCTGTCTTACGTGGGTACTAGGGATTCGAACCTGAGTCTTTAGTCTTCACAGGCAAACACCTTAACCACTGAACCATCTCTCCAAACCTCAGTTGGTCTTTTTAATAGCATCTAGAATATATTTGCAGTGATGCCAAGAGTTTTTTAAGCTATATTTTTATTTTTTTACTTTTTTATTTATTTGAGGTAGGAGCTCACTCTAGCCGAGGTTGACCTGGAATTCACTCTCTAGTTCCAGGCTGTCCTCAAACTCACAGTGATCTTCCTACCTCTGCCTCTGGAGTGCTGGGTTTAAAGGTGTGCACCACGACACCCAGCATATTTATACTTCCTCCAGAATCCAGGACCTCCTGTAGCTTCCCCATAGATCTGACTATTCTCCAGATTTAAACAAATTTTTAATTTTATTTATTTTTAAAATATTTTATTTTATTATTTATTAGAGACAGAGAGAGGGAAAGAGAGAGAGGGAGAGTGAGAATGGGTGTGCTAGGGCCTCTAGCCACTGCAAACAAACTCCAGATGCATGTGTCCTCTTGTGCGGCTGGCTTACATGGGACCTGGAGAATCAAACCAGGGTCCTTAGGCTTCGCAGGCATGTGCCTTAACCACTAAGCCATCTCTCAAGCCCTGTTCTCCAGATTTTTCATTGCACTCTCTCTCCAGAGCATTTATGAAAATTTAATTGACTAAGATTAATGAGTCCTGGGGCTGAGGAGATGGTGATTCATGCCAGTCCTGAGGAGGCAGACGCAGGAAGATCCTGGGACTTACTGGCTGGCTAATCTAGCTGAATTGGTGAGCTCCAGGTTGAATGAGACTGAGTGTCAAAAAATAAAGTGTAGGGCTAGAGAGATGGCTCAGCCATGAAGGCCCTTGTCTGAAAGCCTGATGACCCAGGTTTGATTTCTCAGTATCCAAGTAAGGATTCTTCACAAGGCCGTGCATGTATCTGGAGTTTGCAGTGGCTAGAGGCCCTGGAGTACCCATTGTCTCTCTCTCTCTGTATCGCTCTACTTACAAATAAATAAATAAAATAAAATAAACAATAAAGTGGAGAGTGATTGAGGAAGATACCTGGTGTTGACCTCTGGCCTCCACATGCACGCGCATGTGCGCATGCGCACACACACACACGTGCACATGTTCCCTCACAAACACTTTTGCACACGCATTTGAACACACATGTATACACATACATACACACCATGCACAAATGAAAATATTAATAAAATAAAAAGTTAGGGGGCTGGAGAAATGACTCAGTGGTTAAGACACTTGCCTTCAAACCTAGCAACCTGAGTTTGATTCCCCAGTATCCATGTAAAGCCAGATGCACAAAGGGGTGCATGCATCTGGGGTTTGTTTGCAGTAGCTAGGGGCACTGGCATGCCCATTTTCTCTCTGTGTCTCTCTTTCTCTCTCTGCTTACAAATAAATAAATAAAAACATTTTTTTAAAAAAGTTGCCAGGTGTGGTGGCACTCGGGAGGCAGAGGTAGGAGGATTATTGTGAGTTCAAGGCCAGCCTGAGACTACGTAGTGAGTTCTAGGCAGGTCAGCCTGGGCTAGAGCAAGACCCTATATCAAAAGAAAAAAAGTTAATGAATTCTGGTTCTGACCAAAACCTGTGGGAACTATCTCTCTTTCCTCTTCTTCTTCCCTCCTTCCTCCTCATCCTCTTCTTTTTGAGAAAAGGTCTCATGTAGTCCAGGCTAGCCCTGAACCCCATACTTTCATAAAGGCAGATGCACAAGGTGACCCATGTATATGGAGTTCATTTGTAGTGGCTGGAGGCCCTGTTATGCCCATTTTCTCTCTATTTGCCTCCTTCTCTCTCTCATTCTATCATAAATAAATAAATAAAATATTTTTTTAAAAAGATAGTGTCCAAGACAGGGCTCATTAAAAAGGGGTGTGTGTGGTTTGGAGTGGGACAATCTACCACTCAGGGTCAGCTGCCCAGTACCGCATGTGCACAATGCATTTGGTTTTAGGCTTCTTGGCAGTCAAGGCCAAATGGAAAATCAAACCTGGTCTGTGGTTTCTGTGCAGCAGAGAACATCTGAGTCCCTTTGATCCGTGGCTATTTTCTTCAGACATAGTGACATTCAGAGGCATTCCAAGAAGCAAGAGGGCCATGGCCTTTTACGGCACAGGCAGAACTGTTCTTACGACTATCCTTGCTAAAAGCAGGGGTCTCACCATAAATCATAGCCCAGTGGAGCCCTCTCGATGGAGCTCAGCTTATGCTGAGTGTGTGTGTGCTGTTTCCCATCAAGCAGGAGCAACGTTTTGAAACTTTGGTGAATGGGTGGTTTGCACGGCTCCTGAAGGGGCTCTGAATGAGTATATTAAAAAAAAAATATTTGTATTTGTGTGCTTGTGCACGCACATGCCACAGCTCTGCTCCCCATTGTAGGGCAGCGTTGATACCACAGATGCATGATCCACTCTGCATTTGACTTTACATGGATGCTGGGGACTTGAACTTCAGGTTTTGCAAGCAAGTGCCTTTAACTGATGAGCCATCTCCCAAACTCAATTTTTGTTTTTTTTGTTTTTCAAGGTAGGGTCTCACTCTAGCCCAGGCTGAACTGGAATTCACTCTGTATTCTCAGGGTGGCCTTGAACTCACAGCAATCCTCCTGCCTCTGCCTCCCCAGTGCTGGGATTAAAGGCGTGTGCCACCACGCCCGGCCCAAGCCAATTAAAAAATATTTTATTTGTTTATTTATTTGAGGGGGGGCAGATAGAAAGACAGAATGGGCGTGCCAGGGCCTCTAGCCACTGCAAATGAACTTCAGACGCCTGTGCCACCTTGTGCATCTGGCTTTATGTGGGTACTGGGGAATCGAACCTAGGTTCTTAGGCTTTGCAGGTAAGTGCCTTAATCACTGAGCCATTTCTCCAGCACCCCCCAATAATTTTTTTTTGTGTGTTTGACAGTCTCACGTGGAGGCCCAAATTGGACTCTAACTCACTATGTAGCCTAAGATGACCTTGTACTCCTGATCCACCTGCCTCCACCTCCTGAGAGCCAGAATTACAAGTGTGTACCACTCTGCCTGGTTTGATGTGCTGCTGGGGATCACATCTAGGCTTTGGGCATGCTAGGCAAGCACTCTACCCACTGAGCTACACCACCACCAGCCCTGGTAAGCGATTTTCTTACCCAGACAGGAATTCAGGCGCCTTCTGGGTCAATCCATATAATCCCAGCATGTGGGAGATGGAGGCAGGAGGATCAGGAGTTCAAGGCTATTTTGGATTACATGGTGGTTTCAAGGCCAGCCTGGGCTGCAGGAGACTGTTTCAGACAAACAAAAACTAAACAAAACCCAAACGTCCCACGGACAGAAGACACTAGAAACAAAGTCAAAAGATAACATGGGGGTGGGGATGGGTATAGAAAGGCACATCAGACAAAGGATTTATATCCCTCCTGGCATAAAGAGCTCTCAGAAGAAAACCTCAATAGGAAAATGAGCAAAGGATATGAATAGGCCTATTTTCTGTGTGGTTAGTTTTCTGTGTCAGCCTGGCTGGGCTACAGTTCCAGTCATTCAATCAGACCCTCTTCCAGAGTTTGCTGGGGAGGATTTTGTTGACAAGGTTAACAACTATGCTAACCTGGGTGGGTCTCACCTCATTAACTGAAGGACTTTAAAAGCAAAAGTGGCTTCCCAGGGGCTGGAGAAATGGCTTAGCGGTTAAGGCGTTTGCCCGTGAAGCCAAAGGATCCCAGTTCCATTCTCCAGGACCCATGTAAGCCAGATGCACAAGGAACACATGCATCTGGAGTTCGTTTGGAGTTCATTTGCAGGGGCTAGAGGCCCTGGTGTGCCCATTTTCTCTCTCTGTCTACCTCTCTTCTCTCTCTCTCTCTTTCTATGGTTGCAAATAAATAAATAAATGAATGAATAAAAAGATTTCTTTAAAAAAATGTGCACCACCACAACTAGCTGATTGTAATTTAAAAAAAAAAAGTGGCTTCCCAGAAAAAAAAAAAAAAAAAAAGAACGTGTGCCTCAAGATTTCAGCATCTTCCAGGCAAGCTTGGTGGTACCACCTTCTAACCCCAGCCTTCAGGAGACTGAGGCAGAAGGAACATGATATCAGAAGGTTGAGGCAGGAGGATTACAAGTTGGGGACCAGCCTGGGACTGCAGAGTGAGACCCTGTGCAGACAGAAGCCAAGATGGCAACATCACAAACAAACAAACAAACAAACAAAAAAGCCGGGCGTGGTGGCGCAGGCCTTTAATCCCAGCACTCGGGAGGCAGAAGTAGGAGGATCGCTGAGAATTCAAGGCCACCCTGAGAATACAGAGTGAATTCCAGTTCGGCCTGGGCTAGAGTGAGACCCTACCTTGGAAAAAAAAAAAAAAAAAAAAGATCGCAAATCAGCTCCCACCTGACAATCTCCAGGCTTCTAAAGCTTTCACTCTAGATTTTGGACCTGCCAGACTCCACAATCATGTAATCTGTACATGGTTGTACTTGATTGTTAACTTGACTGGATTCAGAGATGCTGAGGACTGGTAGAGCATACCTCCTGGTGTGTCTGCCAGGATGTTTCCAGACAGGATCATCCCAGGGGAGAGGCCACTCTGAATGTGGGTGGCACCCTGCCATGGGCAGGAGCCTTGATGGAAGGGAAGAGAGAAAGTAGATAGCAAGGTGAGTTCGGACATTCCTTTCCTCTGCTTCCTGGTTAGCCATGCAGTGACCAGCGCTCCTCTGACACCTGTTTCCACCGCCATGATGCTCTGCTCAGGTGACCATGGACTGAACCCTCTGAAACCATGAGCACAAGCAGGTCTTTCCCTCAGGTTAAAAAAAAATACTTTTATTTAGTTGCAAAGAAAGAGACAGAGCAAAAAAGAGAGAGAAAAAGAGAGAAAGAGAGATGTGTGGATGCCCTGCTCAGGGGGGTATGCTGGAATCTGCAGAGGGCCAACATGGGTTATCTGTAAGGGTCTGGGGTATAGATGAGGAATGAAAAGAAGAAAAACTTTGTATATATTTTGTATATATATATGTATGTATCCATCCATCCATCCATTATCTAGCATCTATCTATCTATATCTATCTATCTATCTATCTATCTATCTATCTATCTATCTATCATCTATCTATTATCCATCCATCCAACCTATCTAATTATCTACCTGTCTATTGCTATACTACGGATTAAACCTATGGCCTTATGTATGCTAGGCAAGCTCTCTACCACTCTACTATGTCCTCAGTCTCCACCTTTTTTTTTTCCTTTTTATTTTTAAACAGGCTGGACTCACTTATAGCCCAGGCAGGCCTTTCATGCAATCCTCCTGTCTCATCTTCCCAAGTAGCTATGATAACAGGCTTGGACCACATGTAGCTGTACTTATAAGCTTGGTGAGATTTTTATTTTTCATTATATCTGCTTCTTCTTATTCTTCTTTTTTTTTTTTTTTTTTTGGCAGCAGGGTCTACCTCTAACCCAGGCTGGCCCTGAACTCACGCTGTAGCCCCAGGCTGGCTTCAAATTCACAGCAATCCTCCTACCTCAGCTGCTCGAGTGCTGGGACTAAAAGTGTGGGCCACCACCCCAGCTCTGTTCTTTTTCTCTTTCTTTTTTCCCTCCCTTCCTTCCTCCCTCCCTTCCTTCTTTCCTTTTCCTCCTCCTCTGTTCCTTTCTTTCTTTTTTAAAATTTATTTTATTTATTTTTTATTTTTATTTATTTATTTTTTAAATTTTTTTAAAAGTTTTATTTATTTGAGAGAGTCAGAGAGAGAGAGAGAGAGACAGAGAGAGACAGAGAGAGAGAGAGAGAAGAGATCCATGAGCAAATGAACACCTTGTGCATCTGGCTTAGGGCCTGAACCATCCACTGCAAATGAACTCCAGACACATGCACCATTTTTTTTGTTTTTGCATCTGGCTTCCAGGCTGACCTGGAATTTTCTCAGGGTGGCCTCAACTCTTGGGTCCTACCTCTGGGAATTTGAACTCTTTTTATTTTTGTTTATTTTTTTTTTTTTATTTTTTTGGTTTTTTGGCTTTGCAGGCTGAAACACCTTAACCACTAAGCCATCCCTCCAGCCCCCTTTTTTTTTATTTTTAAAAGTGACTTTATGGGCTGGAGAAATGGCTCAGCAGTTAAGAGCACTTCCTGTGTAAGCAAGAGAGCTGGAGGAGACCTGAGACAGTGCTCCCGGGACCCACATATGCAGCTGGGTATGGCCCTATGTGGCTACAACCGCAGTCCTGTAGGAGAGAGAGACCTGAGACTCTCTGGGGCTCACGACAAGCTCCAGGATCAGTAAGAGCCTCTGCTCAAGTACAAACACACAGAAGATCCGTGGAGAGGAGCCTTCTGCCCACTGCAGGTGAGTGCATGGGCACTGTATAGGCACATACACATGTATACACCACACATACATACCACACAAACACATACGCCATACTACATTTCATACCTTTGTGCAAAAAAAAAAAAAAAAAAAAAACAGACAAATTTTAGGGCAGTCGTAAGGTTCTTATAAATACTGAGCAGATGGTATAATGTTTACCCCTAAAGTCCATCCTAACCTATGCATGGCATACAAAACTCTCAAGACCTCCCAGCACTGTGTTTCCTTTTATATTTTTCCCCATGCTACAAAGCTCTGGGTATAACAGTTCCATTGCTGAGTCACACATGAGCAACCCTTTATGGAATCTGTAATAAGGTACTTTTATTAGTTTTTAGTTTTTTATTTTTATTTATTTATTTACTTGAGAGAGAGAGGGAGAGAGAGCAAGAGGCAGGGGGAGAGACAGAATGGGTGTGCCAGGGTTTCTAGCCACTGCAAACGAACTCCAGATGCATACTCCCCCTTGTGCATCTGGCTTATGTGGGTCCTGGGGAATCGAACCAGGGTCATTTGGCTTTGCAGTCAATTGCCTTAACTGCTAAGCCATCTCTGCAGCCCTCCCCCCTTTTTAGTTTATTTTAATGTATTTATTTACTTTGAGAGAGAGAGAGAGAAAGAGGCAGGGGGTGGGGAGGAGAGAGAGAATGGGCTTTTTGGGTGGGAGGGTTGAGGTAGGGTCTCATTCTAGCCCAGGATGACCTGGAATTCACTATGTAGTCTTAGGGTGGCCTCGAACTCACAGCGATCCTCCTGCCTTGGCCTCCTGCGTGCTGGGATTAAAGGTGTGTGCCACCACGCCCAGCCGTAATAAGTTACTTTCTACAAAAGGAGAGAGAGTGCCCATGGAGAAATGTACATGTAGCTGGTGGCAGTTCTCACAGGGAGGCAGAGGCCAGAGGGGCTGTACTCACGCACATTTTGTCATTCTGGGGTCATGAACCCATATTAACTATTTCATAACCGGGAAGATGTCTAGGGAGGCACAGTGTGCCAGGATGGCTGTGACAAAGTGGAATGCCAATGTGAGCCTAGCTCTCATTTAATACATTCTTGTTTTATTTTTTCAAGTAAGCCTAGCCCATGGACTGGTTCTTTAACGAGATCAAGTTTTCCAGGAACATGGAGCCTGAACCGCAGCTACTGTGCAGCACGTGGGGACCCGAGGAGCAGGTGGAGAACATGGCAGATGTTCTCTTCTGAAAACCAAGTGCCTCTTGTCGTCTCACCTGCCCCGAGGAGTCACCCTTTGTCTCAGTCTACAATCCTAGCACTTGGGACGCAGAGGCAGGAGGATCAGGAGTTCAAGGTCAGCCTTGGTAATATGGCGAGTTTGAGGCCAGCCTGGGCTCTGTGAAAGCGCCTCTCCAAACAAGAAACAATTCTCCACCCTGTAATCACAGATTTTCTTGTTCCTTTGGGCTGCTATTACAAAACACCATATGCTGGGAAGTTTATAAATCAAAGAAATGTATTTTTTACAGTTTAGGGGCCTAGAAGTTCAAGGTCAAGCAAGAGTATATTCAATGTCTGGAGAGGGTCTCCTTCCTTGAAGAGGAGATGTCCTCCTTTACATCAGAGAAGGGCAAAGCAGCTTCCTAGGGCTCTTGTTTTTCCTTCCTTCCTTCCTTCCTTCCTTCCTTCCTTCCTTCCTTCCTTCCTTCCTTCCTTCCTTCCTTCCTTCCTTCCTTCCTTCCTCTCTCTCTCTCCCATTGATCTACCTGCCTCAGGCTCCCGAGTGCTGAGATTATAGACATGAGCCACCATGCCCAGGGCATATTTATAAAGGCCTTTGTGGTTGGAGAAATGTCTCAGTGGACAAAGTGTTTGCTTAGGGTGCACAAAGCCCTGCATTCAATCCCCAGCACTGCATAAATTGTGTGTGGTGGTGCATGTCTGTAACCTCAGTGCTCAGGTGGAGGCAGGAAGAAGTTCCACCAGCCTCAGCTATATAGTGAGTTTAAGATCAGCCTGGGATATACGAGACCCTATCAGAGAAGAGAAAGCCGGGAGTGGTGGCACACACCTTTAATCCCAGCACTCGGGAGGCAGAGGTAGGTAGATTGCTGTGAGTTTGAGGCCATCCTGAGACTACATAGTGACTTCTGAGTCAGCCTGGGCTAGAGTGAGACCCTACCATGAAAAACCAAAACAAACAGACAACCCCCACCCCCAAGATTCCAACAACAACAACAACAACAAAGAAAGAAAGAAAGAAAATAAATATATGAGCCTCATACTATTCACAAAGGTGGCACCCACATGGCCTATTCTGGCAAACCTCCTCACAGTGTCACATGGGGGATTCATTTTCAACCTATGAATTTTTTAGAAAATATATTTCTTTGAGAGAGAGAGAGAGAGAGGGAGAGAGAGAATAGGCACACCAAGACCTTCAGCTGCTGCAAATCAACTCCAGACGCATGCACCACCTTGTGCACCTGGCTTATGTGGGTCCTGGAGAATTGAACCTAGGTCCTTTGGTTTTGCAGGCAAGCACCTTAAATGCTAAGCCATCTCTCCAGCCCCTCAACCTATGAACTTTTTTTTTTTTTTTTTTTGGAGAGAGAGAGAGAGAGACAAGAGAGAGAGGGAGAGGAAGACAGGTAGAGATAGGCGCGCCAGCAGCCTCTCAGCTGCTGTGAATGAAATCCAGATTTGTGCGCCCCCTTGTGGTCAAGTGCAGCATTGTGCCCTTGCGTCACTTTGCATCTGGCTAAATGTGAGACCTGGAGATTGGAACCGCTGGAGATTGGAACCAGCGTTCTTAGGCTTAGGAGGCAGGCGCCTTAATCTCTAAGCCATCTCTCCAGTCCTAACCTATGAACTTTTGACAGGGGGACATAAACGTTCAGACCATAGCACCCACACTTGGTGATGCATGTTTTTCTAAAACACAAACTTTGCATCTGCTTTACTTCCTACACAGAAGGCTGATTGAGACCCAGTTTCCTATTCTGCAGACTGCAGAACGAGGCTGTGCAGTTTGGAACATGTTCAAGGTTGGTGTCAGTTACTGACCTTGTTAAGTCAGTTTCCAGTTCACGCAGAAGCGTTCTTTCACAATGGGGAGCTTGGTTTAAAAACAACCTTGGTGTGAACATCCTGGCAGTTCCGGCTCTGTCGTGTTAACTCTTGGATTTCAGAATCCTCCCTCACTGTTGGCACCAAGTAAGATCAAAGATCTTCTTTCTTTCTTTATCTCTCCCTCTCCTGCCTCTCCTCCCTTCCTCCACTCAGCAAGACACAACACAAGATTACATCTGGGATATGGGCCAGGCCTGGATTTGAATTCTCATTATGGGGTGAGGAGATGGCTCAGCAGTTAAAAGTGTTAGCAAAACCTGCAGGTTCAGGTTCAATTCCCCAGCACCTACATAAAGACAGAGGTGCAAAATGGCGCATCCATCTGGAGTTTGTTTGCAGTGGTAAGAGACCCCGGTGCACCTATATCATCTCCCTCATAAATAACTAAATAAGAATATATTTTAAAATATTTTATTTATTTATTTATTGGAGAGAAAGAGTGAATGGGCATGTCAGGGCCTCCAGCCACTGCAAACAAACTCCAGAAGCATGTGCCACCTTGTCATCTGGCTTATGTGGGTCCTGGGGAATCGAACCTGGCTTTTTAGGCTTCACAGGCAAGCACCTTAACCACTAGGCCATTTCTCCAGCCCTTAAAATTTTTTTTTTTTTGGGTTTTCAAGGTAGGGTCTCACTCTAATCCAGGCTGACCTGGAATTAACTATGTAGTCTCAGGGTGGCCTTGAACTCATGGCGATCCTCCTACCTCTGCCTCCCGAGTGCTGGTATTAAAGGCGTGTGCCACCACGCCCGGCTCGAGCATCAGTTTCTTTATCTGCAAAATGGAAATAACATTACCTTTTCCCTCTAGATCTATAAGGAGAATTCAATGTGATGATTACATAAATACAGATATAGTATAGGCAGGTAGGAAAGACAGAATGCAATGGGCCTGAGGGGATCTAGAAAGGTTCAGGAGAGATTTCCCAGGACAGTGAAGGGCTATGGCGGATCCTATGTGCTCCAGGGCTGGGGCAGAATGGCTCTCTGGTAAGACTAGTGTTCATTTATTCATTCCGCCCATGTTTTCTGTGCACCATCTACGAACCAGATATAGAGCTAGCAGCTGGCGACATCCCCTCATGCGCTTCTGTCCCAGAGTGGGAGAGACCAAATTGAACCAGGCATTTTGCTACAAGAGCTCCCACTTGTGAAGAATTTGGGTGTCAAAAAGATCATCTGTAAGTTTGCAAATCCAAGCGACCAAGAGGAGTTTAAGGTTGAGTCCCTGACTGCATTTCCACCAATGCGTCTATGGGCCCTCAGAGCTCTAACGCCAGACACAGGCGTTTTCTTCTTGGTGGTATTTCGTTAGTTCATTGATTGATTGAGGTGTTCTGAATATGAAATGTTCCCCACAGTCTCATGTGTTTGCGAATAACCCTCATCCTTAATCCCCAGCTGGTGGAGTCTTTGGGAGGCGGGGCCTTCCAGTGGTGGGAGCTCCCTGTCTCTGCTTCTTCCCGGACACCAGCAGTCTCACTGAGGAGGGCCCTCAGCGGAATGGAGACAGGGAGGAGAGGAGGGAAATGGTACCAACGTGTGATGTGTCCATACGAAGTTTCTACTTAATAAAACAAACAAAAAACAAACTGTAAGCTGAAATAAACCCTTTCCTTCTATAAACTCTTTTTGGTCAAGTGTTTTGTCCCAACAATGAGAAAGTAACTTCAATGCTTATTTATTTATTGTGTAGTATGTGTGGTATGGTGTGTGTGGTATGTACATGTATAGTGTATCTATGTGTGTGTGCAAATGTACACACACCATGCATGCCCACAGAGGCCAGAGGAGAACATCGGGGTGTTGTCCCCTATTGTTAATCTGTGTATTATCCAGAGACAGAATGTCTCAGTGAACCCCAAGGTGAAGTTTTTGGTCAGACTGGCTGAGCAGTGATTAAGTCCCAGTGACTCCCCTGACTCTAAGTCCTCTACCCCATCAGTTTATGTGGGTGCTGGTGAATTGAATCAGGCTCTCTCAGGCCCTCATGTTTATGTGACAAATTCTCTTACACACAGAGCCATCTTCCCAGACTCCTTTAAAATAATTTTTTTTGAGGTAGGGTCTCACTTTAGCCCAGGCTGACTGGGAATTCACTATGCAGTCTCAGACTGGCCTCAAATTCACAGCGATCTTCTTACCTCTGCCTCCCAGGTGCTGGGATTAAAGGTGTGTGCCACCATGCCCGGCTTTTCAGCATGTTTGTATGTGTGTGGATGCACATGTGTGTGTGTGTGTGTGTGTGAAGGCAAGAGGTTGACACTGAGTGTCACTCTTAATTGCTCGCCACCTTTTTTTTTTTTTTTTGGTTTTTCGAGGTAGGGTCTCGCTTTTGCTTTAGTCCAGGCTGACCTGGAATTCACTGTGTAGTCTCAGGATGGCCTCAAACTCTTGGTGACCCATCTACCTCTGTCTCCCGAGTGCTGGGATTAAAGGCGTGCACCACCATGCCTGGCTTTTTTCCCCAAGGTAGTGTCTTGCTCTAGCCAAGGCTGACCTGGACTTAGTCTCAGGCTGTCCTAGAACTCACAGAGATCCTCCTACCTTAGCCTCCCAAGTGCTGGGATTAAAGGTTTGTGCCACCACGCCCGGCCAATTTATTTATTTATTTATTTATTTATTTATTTATTTATTTATTTATTTATTTATTTTAGTTTATTTTTTGGAGAGAGACATAGAGAGGACAGAGAGGGAGAAGGAGACAGATAGAGATGGGTGCACCAGCAGTCTCTCAGCTGCTGTGACCGAAATCCAGATGCATGCGCCCCCTTGTGGTCAAGTGCAGCATTGCACCCTTGCCTCACTTTTGCATCTGGCTAAACGTGGGACCTGGAGATTGGAACCGGCGTTCTTAGGCTTAGCAGGCAGGTGCCTTAACCGCTAAGCCATCTCTCCAGCCCCCAATTTATTTTTTGAGACAGGTTCTCAGTGAGTTCACTAATTGAGCTAGACCACCCAGCCTGCAAACCCCAGGGATCCTGTCTCAGCTCCCTGGCACTGGGATTACAGGCATGCGCTTCCTGTAACTACTATACTCAGAGACTTAGATCTGTGTTTTCTTCAATTCTACCTGGTTTAGACTTCACAACACACTTGTTGGACTTCTAGACTGTGAGACATAGTGAAACTGGTCTTTCAAATCAGGGGCCCTTTGATCCCTGCCCAGGAAAGGAAAGCTTGCTCCAGGATCCTTAATATGTTTGCTTCCTTTTTTTTTTTAAACATTAAAAATATCTTATTTATTTATTATTAGAAAGAGAGAGAAGGAGACAGATAGAGAGAGAGCACGAATGGGCACACCAGGGTCTCCAGCCACTGCAAACAAACTCCAGACGCACGCGTCATCTTGCACATCTGGCTTACAATGGATACTGGGGAATCGAACCTGGGTCCTTAGACTTTGCAGGCAAGCACCTTAACCACTAAGCCATCTCTCCAGCCCTGCTTCCTTGTTTTCTGGTACTCCCTTAGCCTGCTTGATTCCTCAATTCCTGGGCACGTCTCTGCCTCTGGAAGCCAGTGCTCCCCATGCCCCCTGATGCAAAAGATCCATGTCTCTTGGGGTGCCCGGGAAGAGACCTGTTTGATGAACAATGGGGACCAAGGCCTGCTGAGCCCTGCCCCCAGCGTGGTGGCTTTCCTCAATAGTCTGCAGACATGTAAAATGAGAGGTCATTTCTAGCCACATCCTGGAAAAGCCACGGCTTATCAGTGGCTGAGGTTTTCAGTGCAAATAACTCCTTACACACCTCTTCCTTGCTCTTGAATAGGGACTGAGAGTGTGTGAACAGCCTGAGGACTGATGTCATCGAAGTGTCACAGGATGTGGGTGGCACATACCAGAAGCGGTTCAACCTAAGGGCTTGCAGGGATCCTGGCTGAGGGAGGACAGATTGAGGAGCCATGGTATCAGAATGAAGAGAGCAGGGCAGACAGGGCTGGGCGTCTGTTCTCTCCCTTAGCTGCATGGTTGCTGTAAAGAGGGGATGGGAGTGAGGGACTGTAGTCATCAGCAGCAAGCTGGTTTCTTTGGGGCCTTGCCCTGGTACAACCTGAAAGTTTCTGGAAGACTCAGAAGAGTTGATGACCACAGGTACCCACCTGGTGGCCTGGGACACACAGTACATGAGATACCTGGGTGTCCTTAGGACAAAGCCTTCTTTGTCCCTGGGCTAGGAGACCCTTGTGCATGTTCATATCTTCTACTTCAGCCCCTTTCTTTGAAAAATTTAAAATCTATTTATTTATGAGAGAGAGAGAGAGAATGGGCACACCAGGGCCTCTAGCTATTGCAAACGAACTCCAGAGGCATGCACCACCATGTGCATCTGGCTTACATGAGTTCTGGAGAATCGAACCTGGGTCCTTAGGGTTCAAAGGCAAGTGCCTTAACTGCTAAACCATCTTTCTAGACCTCTGAAAGTTTTGTTTGTGGTGCTGGAGTGGTGTGGAGCTCTACCACTGAGCTACATCCTCTGTCCCCCTTTTGTGGTGACAGGGTCTTACTATGTAGCTCAAGTTAGCTGTAAGCCTGATATATAGTCCAGGATTGCCTCCTGCCTCTGCTTCCTGAGTGTTGGGATTCTGGCTGTGCACCACCATCTGTGTCTGTAATCTGGTTTCTCACTTCTCCTCAGTCTCCTCTTTCTCCCCATTTACTCTCTGGTTTGGAATCTCTCTTCTGGCTTGTGACTTTGGCTCTGACCCCCGCTCCCCTGCCCCACACTCAGTCTTGTTGAATTTCCGGCATCCTGGGCTCTTAAGAAATCTAGTCATGTCTGAAGTCCAGGTAAGGGTCTTCAGTCCATCATCAGCCTTGGCTGACCAAGGCACCTCTGGTGGAACCATGTCCCCTGGCCTTGACCTTCCCATTGGAGGTGCAGGGAGGGTCAGATAAAGACAAGGACTGGCCAAACCCAGTGTCTGAGGATGCACAAGTGTCCATAAGACAGAGAAGGAGACGCTGGAGAGATGGCTTAGTGCTTAATGCACTTGCCTGCAAAGCCAAAGGACCAAGGTTCGATTTCCCAGTACCCACAAATGCAAGATGCATGTGTCTGCAGTTCGTTTGCGGCGGCTAGAGGCCCTGGCATGCCCATTTTCTCTCTATCTGCCTCTCTCTCTCTCATAAATACATAAATAAATAAATAAAATATTAAGAATGGAAGACAGAGAAGAAGCCTCCTTGGGCTTTCTGTTTAGAGAGACCACTGTGGCCCTGGCTAGGCTGGTGTTTCTCAAAGTCTTGGTCAGGTTCGCTGAGTTATTTCATTACATTATCTTACATTCCACCTCCTTCCTCTTTTGTTCTTATTCACCAGTGGGAAGTGGCTGAAGGAGGAAGTGCTAGGGCCAGCGTGAGTGAAGGCAGAAGCTCGGGGGAGGCAGGAGCGGAATATGTAGCCTCTTCTTTCTGATCAGTTCCATCCAGGCAGCTGTGAGAAGAGAAAATGCACCCGCTGCTCTTCCCTCTGCTCTTCTGGACCTTAGGTGAGTGAGTGGGTTAGCCTGGCCCTTAGCCGGGCACAGGAAGTGGTTGGCTGAGGAGCAAGGAGCTGGTTACAAAGATGTTCTTTGTGGGATGAGCCTTGTGTACTTGGCTACTCATTCCACCAATGGTTTGGCACCTTCAAGGCAGAAATATGGAGTCTTTCATCACAAACGGGGCCCCAGGCATAATTCCAGACCCCTCAGAGGTGGGCTGTGTTTAAAACAGATGTGCTGATGGGCCCTGTGGGTCAGAGCTGGCTCAGAATTTCTGCTTGGGGGCTGGACTGGCACCTTGAGAATACATAGGAAAGGAAGAAGTGAGTGCCAGATATATTAAAAGAAGAAAAGAAAGCCGGGCATTGTGGCACACCCCTTTCATCCCAGCACTAGGGTTTGGGAGGCAGAGGTAGGAGGAGTGTTGTGAGTTTGAGGCCACCCTGAGACTACAAGGAATTCCAGGTCAGCCTGGGCTAGAGTGAGACCCTACCTCAAAAAACCAAAAAAGGAAGGAAAAGTAGAAAAGAGAGGACCTGCCACACTGTCATACAGGAGGGGGGAAGTGATTTGGGGCATAAGGAAATACTAGAGGTTGTTGAGGTACTGAAAAGGAGGTGTCAGAATGTGGGCTCAGATAAAGGACTGCGCTAACCCCCCCTTTTTTGGAGACAGTTTCTCTGTGTATCCCAGGCTGGCTCTAATTTGTGATCTCCTGCCTCCGCCTCCTGAATTCCTGGATTATTGGTGTGTGTTATGGGACCCAACTTGAAATAACTTTAAGTGGACAGCTACAACTAGGATTTCAAAGGAAAACAATTTACCTCTCTCTCTCTTTGAGGTAGGGTCTCGCTCTAGTCCAGGCTGACCTGGAATTCACTACGTAGCGCCAGGCTGGCCTCTATCTCATGACAATTCTACCTCATCCTCCCAAGTGCTGGGACTAAAGGCATGCACCACCATGCCTGGCTACATTTTTATTTTTTTTTTAAAATTTATTTTTGTTAATTTTTATTCATTTATTTGAGAGTGACAGACAGAAAGAAGAGAGAGAGAGAGAGAGAGAGAGAGAGAGAGAGAATGGGCATGCCATGGCCTCTAGCCACTGCAAATTAACTCCAGATGCATGCATCACCTTATGCATCTGGCTTACGTGGGTCCTGGAGAATTGAACCAGGATCCTTTGGCTTTGTAGGCAAACACCTTCACCGCTAAGCCATCTCTCCGGCCCCTCTTTTGACTTTAAATACTCACTGTCAGATGACTTTCCATTTCACACCCCTGATGTGGACATCTCCCAGGACTCTAAGATCCTGGAGCTAATTGCATACTCACTCTCCACTCAGATGTTGAAATTTCAAGCAAGCGCCTTTAACTGCTGAGCCACCTCTCCACTCCCCAGATGCTGAAATGTCAAACATGACCTGACCAAATCTTGCCCTGGATCTCGTTCTTCACTGGGCTTCCCATCTTTGTGTTTGGCATGGTCATCTTTCTTGGTGCTTAGGCCAAACGGGAGGCAGCTGATAACTGTATTAGTTACTTTCTCTTTGCTGCAACTAAATGCCTGACAGAAACCCAACTGAAAAACTGGAAGGATTGGGCTGGAGAGACGGCTCAGCAGTTAAGGCATTTGCCTGCAAAGCCTAATGACCTGAGTTTGATTCTCCAGTATCCACATAATGCCAGATGCACAAAGTGGCCCATGAGTCTGGTATTTGTTTGTAGTGGCTAGAGGCCCTGATATGCCCATTCATTCTGTCTCTGGTGGTGCACTCCTTTAATCCCAGTGCTTGGGAGGCTGAGGTAGGAGGATTTCCGTGAGTTTGAGGCCAGCCTGGTTCTACAGAGAGTGACAAGTCAGCCTGAGACTCTTCTGCGGAAAACAAACAAACAAACAAACAAACAAACAAACCTCACAAAAATAAATAAATAGCAGGGTGAGGTGGCACATACCCTTAATCTTAGCACTTGGAGGTCAAGATAGGAGGATTGCTATAAGTTTGAGGGCAGCCTGAAGCTACAAAGTGATTTCCAGGTCAGCCTCAGCTAGAGTGAGACCCTTCATAGAAAAACCAAAATAATAACAACAAACAAACGACTCATGCAGTTCATGTGTCTCTCCTTCTTGGCTGTGAATGCAATGTGACCAAATGCTTCATGCTGCTGTTGCTATGACTCCCCCACCAAAGTTAGAGTGCACTGTGAAACTGTGAGCCAAATAGAATCCTTCCTTTCTAGAAAAAAAGAAAAAACAAATCCAATCAAACAAGCAAAAAAGCTAAACTGTGATCTCTTGCACTGTTTTTCTCCGTTGTCTGTGTCCCTCCCTCACCTTAACAGAAGGTGTAGAAGCTTCCAGAGGGCACAGGCTTTTGTCCTTATAACCTAATGAGATAAATAGCAGATGGACGTTGGCTGAGAACATTCAATGTTGCTACCCCATCTTTCTACTTTAAAAATATTTTATTTATTTATTTGCAAGAGAGAGAGAGAAGAGAGAGAGAGAGAAGAGACAGAGAGAATGGATGCACCAGGGCCAGGGCCTCAGCTACTGCAATTGAACTCCAGATGCTTGCGCCACCTAGTGGGCATGTGCAACACAACCTTGCGCTTGCCTCATCTTTGTGCGTTTGGCTTATGTGGGATCTGGAGAGTGGAACCTGGGTCCTTAGGCTTTGCAGGCAAGCGCTTCAACCGCTAAGCCATCTCTTCTGCCCCCATCTTTCTACTTTTATAGAATCAAACAATTAAGACTCTTAAAACTGACTGCAGCTAGAGTGAGACCCTACCTTGAAAAACAAACAAACAAAAAAATTGACTGCACAGAAAGGGCTTGGGGAGATTGTTCAGTGGTTAAAGGCTAATCCAGGTTTGATTCCCCAGTACTCATGTAAAGACAGAGGCACAAAGTAGTACATGTGTCTGGAGTTCATTTGCAGAGGCAACAGGACCTGATAGATCCAGGTTTGGTTCCCCAGTACCCATGTAAAGACGGAGGCACAAAGTAGTACATGTGTCTGGAGTTCATTTGCAGAGGCAACAGGACCTGATAGGCCCATTGCCCCCACACCTGCTTATTTAAAACAAAAATTATCTGCAGAGTTAATTAACACGAATAGTGCTGTTGGGAATATATAATGCCATAGCTACTTTGGAAGACAACTTGGATAAACAGAATTACCGTCTTATCCAAGTTATCTTCTCATGCAAACTGACAACACACATCTATGTAAAAGCTTGAACTAAGAGCATAAATGTCCATGATGGTATTATCGATAATCTCTAAAAGGTTGAAACAATCTAAACGTTCAATTCATTTTGATGCATGGATAAATGAAATGTGACATACCCATGTAACGGAATATTATTCTGCTATAATAAAACAGACTGAAATGCTGGACCACGTGCTACAGCATGGACGAACCTTGAAAACATGACATTAAGTGGAAGAAGCCAGACAGTGTATGAGTCCATTCATATGAAATGTCTGGAAAAGGAAAAATCCATACAACAGAAGTAGATTAGTAGGGACTGGGGAGAAGGCTTCGTGGGTAAGAGCGCTTGCTGCACCATCATGTGGATCTGAGTTTGATGCCCAGAACCCATTGAAAAAGCCCGGCATGGCCATCCAGGCCTGCTACCCTGGAGCTGAGGAGGGCGGGAGCGAGAGGAGGATTTCTAGGGCTCCCCGGTCAGCCAGTCTAGCTGAAAAAACAGGAAGCTCCAGGTTCAGGGAGATTCTATCGCAAGGAAGTAAGGCTGGAGAGTGATAGGGGGCATCCAGCATCCTATGCTGACCTCCACACATGTGCACATGAAGGCCCACTTCTGCATGCACCCACATGCATACACCACCCACACATGCCACACATATTACACACACACACACACACACACACAGAGAAAGAGAAAGTATATTAGTGATGGTGGGGGGAGACTAGGAGATAAGAATCAAGAGAAGTAGCTACTAATGACTACAAGCTATTTTTAGGCTGAGTTTAAAAGAAGGTTCTGGGATTTATTTATTTATTTATTTTGGTTTTTGCGAGGTAGAGTTTCACTCTAGCCCAGGCTGACCTGGAACTCACTACGTAGTCTCAGGGTGGCCTTGAACTCACAGCCATCCTCCTACCTCTGCCTCCTAAGTGCTGGGATTAAAGGCGTGCGCCACCATGTCTGGCCCAGATCTGCTTTTCAGTAAACAAGAGCTGTTGCTAGGGAGCGACATGGATGCCAAAGCCATCTCTCATCCTTTCTTCCTGTTTCTTCTGGGAGCTGTGACGATGCTCTTCCGGGTACTCTCCTGGTGTTTTTGGCCTGCGGGGTGGGGGAAGGGCAGCCGCAGGTCTGTCTGGGGAGGGGCACTCCATCCTTGATCACTCAATACTGAAGCACTTGGATTCGGAGATCTTTCCAGAACAGGACCTCATGGCCCTGACCCAGCACAGGAGGGAGGTGAGAGACACATGGATTTGTATTTTTCCAGGATGTTCCACTGCTCAGGATCTCACCGGTCCAGAGACGGTGAGAGGCCAGGAGATGGGCTCCTTGATGGTGGCCTGTCATTATGACTCAGGCTGGAAGACCTACAAGAAGTACTGGTGCCGAGGAGCTCAGTGGAGTAGATGCAGGACCCTTGTCACAACCAAATCAGAGCAGTTGGTGAAGAAGGATCGAGTGTCCATCAAGGACAATCAGAAAAGCTTCGTGTTTACGATAACCATGGAGAATCTCAGGAGAACTGATGCTGGCACTTACTGGTGTGGGATTGAGAGAATTGGAGCGGACCACAGCTTTGAAGTTAATGTCTTCATTGACCCAGGTAAGAGTGTGACTCTATGTGTAGATGCATTTGGGGGGGGGGAGGTTGCTATTCTATTCTGGTCCCTCAGGTCTCATCCAAATGCATTAACTGTCACTCATAGTGACCTGGTGCAGATGAGGGGTCAAATCCTGCTGTCTCATAGACTCTCCATTGGGATTGGGGAGAGGAGAGTTTCTCGCCAATGTCCCCTGGCTCCCAGGGCCTCCTCCAGAATGGAAGGACACTTTCAGGCACTTTTTGGTTTTTCTTTGCACATCTCCATCATGAGTTTATTTTTATTTATTTATTTCTTTTAATTTTTATTGTTATTTATTTATTTATTTATTTGACAGAGAGAGAGAGAGTGAGAGTGAGAATGGGCGTGCCAGGGCCTCCAGCCACTGCAAACGAACTCCAGACACGTGTGCCCCCTTTGTGCATCTGGCTAACGTGGGTCCTGGGGAATCGAACCAGGGTCCTTTGGCTTTGCAGGCAAACACCTTAACTGCTAGGCCATCCCTCCAGCCCCATCCTGAGTTTATTAACAATAGAATATAAGGTTATGGTCCCCTGTTCCAGTCTGTGTGTCAAAGAGACCATCTCCCATGATTCTCAGAGTCCCCAGTCCATGCCAATACTTTCCTGGGCTCTCACATTGAGGGGTGCCCTATTCTTAGCTCTGGGAAGTGCTGATGTTCTCACCCCCATTCGATATCCAACCGGAGGGGAAACAAGCCCAGCATAGTTGAGATGCTGTGGTCTAATTCCGAAAGGTCTAGAAAGAGCTTTATAATAAATAGTTGCATTTCTGGTACCTGTAAAATCTCACCATGACCCATTCATGCCTTGGGCTTAATGTTGCTTTCTTTGTGTCTGCTTGCAGAATGCAGAAACCCATGGTGGGGAGGGTCTCTGTTGGATTCTACTTTACTGCCCTCTAGACAGGCAGAAACAGATCACAGGGCACTTGTAACACGAGGTCAGCACCACTGTTGCCAAGACGCACGCCAGCCTGTGAGGCATGGCCCGATACAAAGAACGCGTCGTCTCAGTGGATCCTGATGAGACCCCGTCTTGACTTGCTTCAAGCACAGGGATGTCCTAAATATTAGGATTTTCTTCGGGATGGCATTGACCTTGGAAGCCTCCAATCTAAGTTATAGTGGCCCCCTTGTGCAAGTTCCTACTCTGCTCTTGTCCTTTCTGCATAAAGAAAGTTGGAGGAAGGGATGCAGGGCTACCATGGCAGTGGGGTTGTTTAAAGTTCAGTTCCAGAGCTCTCCTTGGGCCCTACAGGCCCTGGATTTTTGCCCAGCCTCACCTACCTCAGGGACTCTGAACTCTCTTAGAGGTCAAGGGGATACAAGTGGTCTGGGCTATAGCCCCTTGACACAGCCCTGCTCCAGGGGCCTCTGGCTGGGATGGCCTATTCTCCCCCCATTCCGGAGGCTCAAGGCCAACACCAAACTATAGAAGAGTAGTGTAACTTCTCTGTATGCCAAGCACCCACTACAGTGTTGACCACGATGCCTACCATCACCACTACCACAGCGCCAATCCTCGTTGAAGAGACCAGCATTCTCCCGACCAGCTACCACTCCGACAGCAGGTAAGCCAGCTCCGATGCTGCTGTCCAGTGTGATTCCACTGGTTCAAACTCCTCCAATGGGGAACCTCTGCAATCCCAGGCCCCAGCCAGAGCCTTGAACTTTCAGGCTCCACTGTGAGGTTAAAGGTGCCAAAGACCCTCCCCACTTGCTCTCAGTCCTCACCGATCCTTCATCCTGGAGAACAGGGTAGTCTGACCTGGAACTCACTATGTAGTCTCAGGGTGGCCTCGAACTCACTGTGATCCTCCTACTTCTGCCTCCCGAGTTCTGGGATGAAAGGCGCGCGCCACCACACCTGGCTCATTCATCCCACCTTAACTGAGCCAATTTATTCATGGCAGCTGTGAGTTGAGCTCCAGGGACATGGATGTGGAGCTGGGAGGGGGACAGAGATGTGCAGGCAGTCATCAAGGACCATGTGGTGGTTGTGTGCATGGCACAGGCTGTAGGCTACAACGATGGCTTTTGGTTCAACTTCTGGGGAGCAAGAAGGGCTGGAGAGAGGCTCCAATTACTGTCAAGGGGAGAACAGTGAAGATGCTGGTCCTCACACCTCTAGCACACCTGGCAGCCCTTGAAGGGATTCTCCTCCTCATCCTCTTCTCCCCTCCCCTCCCCCCTCCCCTCCCCTCCCCTCCTCATCCTCTCCTTCCTTCCCCTCCCCTCTCCTCCTCGTCCTCCCCTCCCCTCCCCTTTCCTCCTCTTACCCTCCCATCTCTTTCCCTATTCTATCCTCCCTTCCCCTCCTCTCCCCCCTCTCCTATCCCCTTCCCTCCCTTCCCCTCTTCTCTCCTCCCTTCCTCTCCTCTCCTCTCCTCTCCTATCCCCTTCCCTCTCTTCCCCTCTCCTCCCCTCCCCTCCCCTCCCATCTCTTTCCCTCTTCTCTCCTCCCTTCCTCTCCTCTCTTCCTCTTCCCTCCCCTCCCATCTCTTTCCCTCTTCTCTCCTCCCTTCCTCTCCTCTCTTCCTCTTCCCTCCCCTCCCATCTCTTTCCCTCTTCTCTCCTCCCTTCCTCTCCTCTCCTCTCTCTTCCTCTTCCCTCCCCTCCCATCTCTTTCCCTCTTCTCTCCTCCCTTCCTCTCCTCTCCTCTCTCTTCCTCTTCCCTCCCCTCCCATCTCTTTCCCTCTCCTCCCATCTTCACCCTTCTCCTCTCCTCTCCTTCCTTCCCCTCCCCTTTCTTTCCGTTCCCTTTCCTTCTGTCTTGAGGGAAGTTCTCATGTATCTCAGGCTGGCCCTGAACTCACTATGTGATGAGAACTCCCAGGTGACGAGATTACAAGTACTGCCATCAGTGCTGGGGACGGGACCCAGGGCTTCGTGCATGCTAGGCAAGCACTCTACCAACTCCATCTCCAGCCACTTCAACTTTGTCCATGACTACCTCACGAGAAGGAATTAGCAGATGTAAAATTCCCATGTGACACAAGTAGAAACCAAGCCTGGGTCACTCTCCAAGAGGGCTGGCCCTGCAGCTTGAATGGAAGTTTTTAAACTTCCAACTAGGAGCCTGGTTTGTTTTCCTTATTGTCCTGCCCATCCACCTGCAAAGTACTTACTAGAATTGAAAAGCCCCATCTCCTTTCTGCTTTTCTCTTTCTTTGCCCTCTTTGAAAAAATGTTTTATTTTCATTTATGTATGGGGCGGGGGAGAGAATGAGAATGAGCACACCAAACGCGTGGGCCACCTTGTGCATGTGGCTTACATGGGTTCTGGGGAGCTGAACCTGGGTCCTTAGGCTTCACAGGCAAGAGCCTTACCTGCTGAGCCATCTCTCCTGCTCTTCTTTGCCCTCTTGACTTTGCTTTTAGGTCTGCTGAAGGCTCTATTGCTGGGACTTTGTCTCAAAATCCTCACAAGAGATCCCCAATTTTTATACCACCAAGACCCCTCTGCCTCTCCCCCTCATTTGCCCTCTTTTTGTGTGTGTGTGTATATATATATACTTGTGTGGATGTGTACGATGTGTGTGTGGGGGTATGCGCGCGCACATGCGCCACAGTGCATGTGTGGCAATCTGAGGACAGACCTCCCTCTACCCTGCTGGAGCCAGGGTCTCCCTTACTGTTATTATTCTGGTTTTGCCGCTTCACTTTGTGAGCTTCTGGATTCTTCTGGCTCCACCTCTTGGGATTACAGAAGTTTGTATCATCTTCCACCTGGCTTTACATGGATGTTGCGGAGTTGAACTTAAGCCTGAACTTAAGCTTGCAAGCAAGTGCCTTTAACCACTGAGCCATCTCCCTAGCCCCTTGCTTTCTGTTTTGAGGTTTTTGTTTGGTTTTAAAAAATTTATTTATTTAAGAGAGAGAGAGGGAGAGAATGAGTGCGGTGCACTAAGGCCTCTAGCCTTGGCAAATGAACTCCAGATGCACGCACCACCCTGCGCATCTGGCTTACGTAGGTTTTAGGCTTCACTGGCAAGCACCTTAATGGCTAAGCCATCTCTCCAGGCCCGTTTTGAGGTTTTTGCGAGCAAGTGCCTTTAACCAATAAGCCAGCTCTCCAACCTGTTTTGAGGCTTTTGTTTGTTTTGTTTTGTAGTGTTGGTGATTGAACTCAGAGCCTCAGCACATGACAGGCAGGCACACTACCATTAAGCTACATTCCAAGCTCCTCCAATGGCCTTTATTTTATTTAAAAAAATATTTTATCTATTTGCAAGGGAAAGAGAGAAAGAGAGAGAGAGAGAGAGAGAGGGAGAGAATGGACACACCAGGATTTTTTTGCCCACTGCAAATGAACTCTAGATGAAGCACCACATTGTGCATCTGACTTTACATGGGTATTGGGGAATTGAACCCGGGCCATCAGGACTTACAAACCAACACCTTTAACTGCT
Source organism: Orientallactaga sibirica (assembly GCA_036365145.1). Taxonomy (NCBI): domain Eukaryota; kingdom Metazoa; phylum Chordata; class Mammalia; order Rodentia; family Dipodidae; genus Orientallactaga; species Orientallactaga sibirica. The sequence continues at coordinate 8,990,982 of JAEOAD010000013.1, forward strand.
GAGTCACTTCTCTGGTCTCCACAAATAGCTTTTAATTATTTATTTATTTTGGGGTTTGTTTTTCAAGGTAGGGTATCACTCTGGTCCAGGCTGACCTGGAATTAACTATGTAGTCTCAGGGTGGCCTTGAACTCACGGCGATCCTCCTACTTCTGCCTCCCAAGTGCTAGAATTAAAGGCGTGCGCCACCACACCTGGCCACAAATAGCTTTTAATAAATAATAGCTGAGTTTCCTCATCTAATTAACTAAAGCTTTATATAAATGGGAATTAGGGCCATTACTTAGCAAGAGATGGACAATTCATTTATTCAACAATAGTTACTGACCACTTACCCATGCCCAGTGCTGTTTTAAGTTTTGTTTTTTTTTTCGAGGTAAGGTCTCACTCTGGTCCAGGCTGACCTGGAATTAACTATGTAGTCTCAGGGTGGCCTCGAACTCATGGTGATCCTCCTACCTCTGCCTCTCAAGTGCTGGGATTAAAGGCTTGTGCCACCACGCCCGACACCAGTGCTGTTTTAAGGATCATAGGCGGGAACACAGAGGATTAAAATAATCAAGGCATATGCTTTTGGGGTACTTTCAATCTCAAGATAATTAATGGGTTGATGTGATTAGCTGACTGGAACATCGATCTCTCGTGTTTCTGAGGCTCTAGTGCTAAGAACGGTCATATTGTTGTGCTGAGTGTACAGCACAGAGTGCTACGGACTGGGTGACTCAAACAACAGCAATTTACTTTCTGCAAGCCAGATGTGGTGCTTCAGTCTCAGCACTCAGGGGTCTGAGGTAGGAGGATCACCATGACATCACGAGTTCAAGGCCCATCTGGACTGCAAAATAAGTTTCAGGTCAGCCTGGTCTAGAGTGAGTCTCTGCTTCAAACTCTACCCTTCCCCTGCCCACCTCTCCCCCAGAGAAAAAAGGATTTTTTTTTTTTTTTGGTTTTTCCAGGTAGGGTCTTGTTCTAGCCCAGGCTAACCTGGAATTCACTATGTAGATTCAGGGTGGCCTTGAACTCACAACAATCCTCCTATCTCTGCCTCCCTTGTGCTTGCCTCACCTTTGTGAGGCTGCGCTATGTGGGATCTGGAGAATCAAACGTAGGTCCTTAGGCTTCACAGGCAAGTGCCTTAACTGCTAAGTCGTCTCTCCAGTCCATTAAAATTTTTTTTATTGTTTATTTTATTTATTTGAGATGACAGATAGACAGAGAAAGAGGCAGAGAGAAAGAGGGAGAGAGAATGGGTGCACCAGGGCCTCCTGCCACTGCAAACAAACTCCAGATGCATGTGCCACCTTGTGCATCTGGCTTACTTGGGTACTGGGGAATTGAGCCTCAAACCAGGGTCCTTAGGCTTCACAAGTAAGCACTTAACCCTAAGCCATCTCTCTAGCCCTTCCAGTCCATTTTTAAAAATAAAATTTTAGGTCAGCCTGGACCAGAGTGAGACCCTACCTCAAAACCAAAAAAAAAAAAAAAAAAAAATATTTTAATTTCCTCTGTCTTCTTTCTTTTTTTTTGAATTATTTGAGATAAATGTTCTTATTTCAAGAATTCTTATTTATTTATTCCACAGAGAAAGAGGGAGAGAGAAAAGAGAGAGAATGGGCATGTCAGGGCCTCCAGCCACTGCAAACGAACTTCAGATGTGTACACCACCTTGTGCATCTGGCTTATGTGGATCCTGGGGAATTGAACCTGGGTCCTTTGGCTTTGCAGGCAAGCGCCTTAACCGCTCAGCCATCCCTCCAGCCCTCCTCTCTCTTCTTTCTAAAACTGTCTTTGAGGGTTCCAGGAGCAAGGGTCCTCTGGCTGTGGACCAGAGTTGTGTAGGCCGTAAAGCGTGTGTGGCCTTCCCTTGCTGCCCGCAGATTCTCTCTGTTGCTGCAGGCACAGCATCCTGGAGCTCAGCGTGCTCCTCCCGGTCATCGCCGCCGCGGTGCTGGTGCTTCTCCTGGTGATGGCCTCACTCTTGGCTTGGAGAATGACCAGACGGCAGAAGAAAGGTGAGAGGCTATGGCCCCGAGGCTAGGGCAGGCTGGGCAGGGGATGTGGGCTGATGGCAAACATTGTCATCTGAGAGTTAGCTGGCCAGAGGGACTCCCCATACAGTCTGGACTGGGCACTGCTCAAAGGTTGCAGGCAGCTGGAAGCCCAGGACGTTCGGGGATTGTCAGGAGCTTGTAGATGAACCCTGTGGGGTTTTGGAGTCAGCTGGCCCACTTTGGACCCTCCTTTCCTCCTGTTCCTCCTGTTCCCTGGTTTGACTCTTGGTGGCAAGATGACCATGGCTGGGCCTGTGTGATTGTCAAGGAGGTGCTAAGCTGACATGGGGGAAGGAAGAAAACACACACACACACACACACACACACACACACACACAAAACACAGGTATCCCAGTGCATGCAGACACATGCTGTGAGCTCAGGAACACTGGAATGCACACACACAGGCTTTGCACACACACATCCATGCACACACATCACGACCCTCTGGGTCTCCTGAGAAGTATTGGTGTGCCTGGCTTCTGTTCCTTGTCCTCTGCCCACCAGCCCCTCCCCAGTCTGAGCTACTTGTGCCAAGCACCCTTGCTCTCCAGGGAAGAGCTCCTTGGCTCAGGAGCCTTGCGCTCAGAAAGCACGAGGTCTGGCCTCAACCAAACCCCTTTCCTGTCTGGCTTCACTTCCACATTCTCATGTAATTGCGGAATACCTTCTCAGAATGTCTGTCACCTGAGCTCTTACCCAGCTCCCACCCCACTTGAGGAAGTCTTTTACCGTGGAAGAGGGAGAGCCCTACTCTATTCAGCACTTTCTTGTTGTTTTTTAAATTATTTTTATTTATTTGAGAGAGAGAAAGAGCCAGAAAGAGAGAGGGAGAGACAGAGCATGCCAGGGCCTCCAGCCACTGCAAACGAACTCCAGACACATGCACCCCCTTGTACATCTGGCTTACATGGGTCCTGGGGAATAGAATCTGGGTTCTTTGGCTTTTCAGGCAAACACCTTAACTGCTAAGCCGTCTCTCCAGCCCATTTTCTTTCTTTCTTTCTTTCAAAAAATATTTTTATTTATTTATTTATTTGATGGATATAGAGAGAGATAGAAGGGGCCTCCAGCCACTGCAAATGAACTCCAGACATGTGCACCCCGTTGTGCATCTGGCTTACGTGGAACCTGGTGAATCAAACTGGGGTCCTTTGGCTTTGCAGGCAAACACCTTGTTGCAGACAGCTTCAGGTTCGCTGAGATGAACTTTCAGACCAGGCACAGTTATGGAGGAAGGGATATTATTTATTTGCTTACAGATCCAAAGTTCCATGGCAGAAGTGGCCTGCTCTCCACAGGACCAGGCAAGAGAGCAGAGAAACCAACCAGCCACCACAGCCTCCAGCAAAACAACAGCCAAAAGGTCACACAGCACACTTTCAGGAACTTCACATTTGCATATCTTTACAATGGAATCTCAAACCATCACCACACCTTAAGACCGGGGCAGTGACCTTGCCTCTAGTAAAGGTGATTGGGCAAACTATAACTAAAAAAAAAAAAAAACCTGAATATATTGGGGACAGGAAACTGGCCTAACCGCTAAGCCATCCCTCCAGCCCTCTTCCTTCCTTCCTTTCTTTCTAATGTGCATGTAATGTGGTGATGGGCTGTGGTGCATGCTCAGGAATGTGGCCTGTGTTGCCCCATGTGTTTGTCTGGAGCAGAATCGCTCGTGTCCTGCTCCATTGCTCATCTGCCTGTGCTTGTTTGAGCTGGACTTTTATTTATTTGTTTACTTTTGGTTTTGTTTATGTATTTTGGGGTTATTTGCAGCCTTTTATTGATCCTGGAACTTTGCCATTTTCCCCCCCAAGCTCCAGTGTTTCCTGGGTCTCTGCTCCCCTGTGATAATGGGGGACAGGCGTATGTGTGGCAATGCCCAGGTGTTAAATATGGTTCTGGAGGTTCAAGCATGGGCAGCCTCAGGCCCCTCATGCTTGTGCAGAAGTGCTCTTAATCTCTGAGCCATCTCTGCAGCTCTCATTGATCATTTTTGCTCCCAAGTATATTGATTATGACCCAAGTCTAAGTATTTTCTGTACTCCTTGGTGTCTAGTCATTTGAAACTAAAAACTGGGGTGGATAACCCTTGTTTCCTTTTTGTCTCCAGAGCAGGGGACGGGGATACAGGAAAGGGGAGGAGAGACAAGGGCATAAAAAAAAAATGAAGCTGGGCGTGGTGGCGCCCGCTTTTAATCCCAGCACTTGGGAGGCAGAGGTAGGAGGATCGCTGTAAGTTTGAGGCCATCCTGAGACTACGTAGTGAATTCCAGGTCAGCCTGGGCCAGAGTGAGACCCTACCTTGAAAAATAAATGAAAGCCAACAATTCCTTAGAACTGGTCCATGCTGTGCTACCCTTACTCAGGCATTCTAACTGGGGCCAGAATACACACCTGCCAGGCAGGCCAAGTATCCAGATGCAAGGAAGGAGCAGACCCAGCTACCCAGGGAGGGCAGATCACACGGCCCAGTATCTGGCGAGAGCAGGCGGGAATCTGAGATAGCATCTGAGGGACTGGAATGGAGGAGGTACAAGCCACGCTCCGGACTTTTTAGGAAGAAACACAACCCTAGAAGAGTCGATGGCTGGCATCATTTCATTGAAAGTTCTATGAAGTGGGGACCAACTGGGTTGAGGTCTCCCTCAGGTAGAGAAATGAAAGCTCTGAGAGATGACAGTATGTGTAGCAGACAGCTTCAGGTTCACCAAGATGAACTTCTAGGCCACGCACAATTATGGAGGAAGGGATATTTATTGAAGCATACAGATTCAGGGGAAATTGCATAATGGCAGAAGAAGCTGGCCTGCCTTCACAGGACCAAACACAGAGAGAAAAGCCACAAGCCAAAAGCCACACAGCACAGCACACCTCAGGAACTCCAGCTAGGCACACTTTGCATATCTTTAGATTGAAATCTCAAACCCATCACCACATTTTAAGATCCGTCCAGTGACACTGCCTCCAGCCAGGTGGCTGCAGATGCAAACTACAAACTAATAAAACACTGAATATATTGGGGGACATCTATTCAAACTACTACAGTATGGCAACTACAGAGTCAGAAGTAGGACCAGGTCTTCTTCTGTCTCTTAGCCTGGAGCCTCATTCGTCCCTTCTCCCATGTCACTTCTCTGGATGTGAGGACCTCTGTGAGCCTTGGAGATGAGATTCCTAATTTTGCCTTTTTTTTTTTTTTTTTGTCTTTTAGCTGCTGGGCTACCTCCAGAGCAGGTAAGAAAGTCCCAAGGTCAGACCCAAGTGATTAGTCAATTTCATTTCCCCTTTTCTTGTGTTTCACTTCCTTAGGAGCCCCTATGTCCCAATTTAGCAGATGAGCCATTTGTCAGAGTACCCATGTATTCACGGCCCTTGCAGAGATGGGGACATGGAAACAGCCAGGGGAGAAGAGGCCTGGAGGGAACATGGGAGAGAGCAATGAGGGAGGGCACACGGAATCTGGGAGGGATCTTAGAGAAGCAGTGAGGTTCTGATCTTCTATGGAAGAGGAATTTGTGCCTACAGACTGGTCTGATGGTAGTCTGTGCTCCCACCTCAGGCTCCGCAGTCCCTAGATGGCGACCTCTGCTATGCAAACCTGACCCTGCAACAGTCCAGAACTGATCCTGGCTCCTCTCGGAAAAAGGTCTCCACCAGAACGTCTTCCTGGGGCCAGACTAACCAGGCAGAAGTCGCGTATGTCACCATGGTATGTCTCCTGTGGGACTGGGGAGGGGCCCGCTTGCCACTGCCCCACTTCCCTTTGAGAAGGACACAGCTGAGGTGGGTGGCTGAGGGCAGAGCCACAGTCATTACAGGATCTGCCTGAGGAACCGTGTAGGTTTCAGAAGTGTTTCACACCACTTCTCAACCTTGAGCACTCAGGTCCCTGTCTAATGTGCTCTTCATGTTGGGCAGGAGAGAGTGGCTCAGGCTCCTATAGGAAATGGCTCTCCTGGGCAGAGGCGGGAGTCTTTTGAGTTGTGGCTCACTTGGGGTGGGTGCTGGGCAGAGTGGAGGGAATCTGGAGTCCCCTGTGACCCCCTCTGAGCTCTGTCCTGTCCTCCCTCCAGCCTCTCCCTGTCTGACCTCATGATCATCTTCACTGCAGGCTCCCTTTCCCAGGGAAGAGATTTCCTATGCGTCTCTGTCTCTGGACAACTTGGACCGGGAGCCAGTCTACAGCAACACTGACCACCTGGTCACCCACATTCCCAGCATGAGCCAGGAGGTGTCCACAGAGTACAGCAGCATCCGGAGGCCTTAACCTCTCTGGGTCTCCGAATGGGAGTCCTGGAGGCCTTTTCCTGCTCTTGATCCCATCCTCACTTCCTGCTCAGGACTAGCTGGTCACTGACCCCACTCAGTCAGCCAGCATGGCCCCCTGTGGAGGCTTAGAGCCCGGCCTCAGGAGGTCTCCCCACAGCCCCTCCTCTTCCGCATTGTTTGGGAGGGGCAAAGAGATGCCATGGGAAGAAAAATGCTTATAATAGGAATTAACCTTTATTTATTGTTTTTTAAAAAAATTGTTTATTTTTCTAGTTAGGGTCTCGCTCTAGCCCAGGTTGACCTGGAATTCACTATATAGTCTCAGTTCAGGCTGGCCTCGAACTCATAACGATCCTCTTACCTCTGCCTCTGGAGTGCTGGGATTAAAGACGTGCGCCCCCACGCCCTGCTGATGCTTACTATGTACAGTGGGCTGAATGGTAGCCCTAGAGACATCTGCATTGTAACCCCAAAGCCTGTGAATTATTATACATGGCAAGAGCAGGTACCCATATGATGATTAAGCTAGGATTCTGAGATCATTCCGGATTATCCAAGTGGATCCAAAACCTAATCATAAGGATCCTTCTAAGAAGGAGTCAAAAGAGGTGAAGGCAGGGCCTAGGGAGATGGCTCAGTGGATAAAGCACTCGCCACTCAAGCTGGAGGATCTGAGTTCGATCCCCTGACCCCATGTAAAAAGCCGGAAGGAAGGAGTGGCAGGCTTCCGTAATCCCAACAGAGCTACATGGGAGGCCGAGATGGGAGAATTTCCCCTCAGATCATGATCATGGCAAAGAACATCAGCAGAGTGAGATCCCGCCTCACGTGAGGTGGATAGGCGAGGACTGACCCAGAAGTCCTCTGACCTTGCACATGCGCACTGCAGCACACACGTGCTCACACTCACACACATGAACATGCACACATGCACATGACTGCACACACAAACAAATAATGAGGTTTTTAGAGAAGAGAAGGCAATGAGACTATACATACAGGTTGGAGTGATGTGGCAGGAGTCAGGGATGTTGCAGCTTTTGGAGGACAAAGAAGTCAAGGAACTGATTCTCCCCTGGGTGGAGACCCCAAAAGGAACCAGTCCTACTGACTAGACCCGTTGGCTTGAATCCAGTGGAATCGACTCTACTTGTGGCCTCATGAATCAAACAGAATAAATTTATATGGTTGGAAGTTCAACTATGAGATTTGTGGAGGTTTGTTACAACAGCCAAGGGAAGCTATGTGGCAGATACTAATTTAGCCCTTTTCTTAAGTATTCTTGGCCTGTTATTTGAGCTGGTTAGGTCAGAGAAAGAATGCTTTTGACCCAGAGTGAGCAGGAAGCACCGACAAAGAGAAAGAGGGACCTTTACATGGAAAGGCTCAAAGCAGGGTGAAATCAGAGTGAGCTGAAGTATAAAAATATAAGTCCTGGGCTGGGGAGATAGCTCAGTTGGTAAAGTGACTTTTAAAAATATATTTTTTATTTTTACTTATCTATTTTAGAGAGAGAAAGAGACAGATAGAGAATGGGCATGCCAGGGTCTCTAGCTACTGCAAACGGACTCTAGATGCATGTGCCACCTTGTGCATCTGGCTTACGTGGGTTCTGGGAATCAAACCTGGGTCCTCACAGTCAAGTGCCTTAACTGCTAAGCCATCTTCAAGCCCCAGTAAAGTGGCCTTTAAAACATATTTTATTTATTTTGAGAGAGAGAGAAACAGAGAGAAAGAGGCAGATGGCGAGAATATGGATGAGCCAAGATGTCTTGCCATGGCAAATGAACTCCAGACAGGAGCCACTCTGTGCATCTGGTTTTATGTGGGTACTGGGAATCGATCCTGGGCTGTCAGGCTTTATAAACAAGTGCCTTTAACCACTGAGCAATCTCTCCAGCCCAAAGTTTTTTTTTTTTTTTGGTTTTACAGGTTAGTCCAGGCTGACCTAGAATTCACTATGTAGTTTCAGGCTGGCCTTGAACTCATGGCAATCCTCCTACTTCTGCCTCCCAAGTGCTGGGACAAAGTATTTTTTAATGTTTTATTATTTTTTTTTCGAGGTAGGGTCTCACTCTGTCCCAGGCTGACCTGTAATTCACTGTGTATTCTCAGGTGGCCTCGAACTCATGGCGATCCTCCTACCTCTGCCTCCTGAGTGCTGGGATTAAAGGCATGCGCCACCACGCCCGGCTCTATATGTCATTTTTTTTTTTTTTTTTTTTTGGTTTTTCGAGGTAGGGTTTCACTCTGGTCCAGGCTGACCTGGAATTAACTATGTAGTCTCAGGGTGGCCTCGAACTCTCAGCGATCCTCCTACCTCTGCCTCCCGAGTGCTGGGATTAAAGGCATGCGCCACCACGCCCGGCTTCTATATGTCATTTTTAAGTGGGTGCTGGGCATTATTGCACTCACGTCCTCATGCTGGCAATGCAAGTACTTTAGCAGCTAGGCTATTTCTCCAGCTCTTCAAGTCCATGTTTTCTTGTCCAGTGTAATCAGGATTGGTAATGGGTTAGTACAATGAAAAAGATAAATCAGGGAATCATAAAAAAAGAGATGGATCCTTTCTTCAAATGCTTTGTTTGACTTAAAATATCTAAGTTGCAGTAGTCTGCTGGTATTTTGATGTATTATTTTCTTCAGCATGAAGCAAGAAGCCCTAGTCATTTATGAAACAGTATGATTGCAAAATCCTTGGTTTTTTGTTTTTTTTTCTCCTATAAGTTGACCTTTACCCCTTCTGAGTTAGACGGTGTTTGTTGCAGTTACTTTCTGTTGTGGGGACAAACACCTGAGCAGAAGCAGCTTGTGGGAGGAAAGGGTTTATTTCAGGCTTACAGAATCCAGGGGAACATCTATCATGGCTGAAGAAGCTGGCTCACCCCAGCATCCACAGGAGGTGGGGGCGGGAGAGATTCCACCACCACCAAAACAGGCAGCAAACACCAACAACCAGAGCTCAATTTGACTCTATACACACTTTAGGGCGGGACTACAAGATTCACGCCCAGGAGCACCTCCTCCAGCAGGCTGCTGGAGACTTAAATAAGAAGCTTAACCTTTATCAAAAATCTCTGAGGTGAAGCCAGGCGTGGTGGCACACGCCTTTAATCCCAGCACTCGGGAGGCAGAGGTAGGAGGATCGCCATGAGTTCGAGGCCACCCTGAGGTTTCAGGTTAGCTGAGCTAGAGTGAGACCCTATCTCGAAAAACCAAAAAAAATAAAATTTTTTTTTCTGAGGTGGGGTTGGAGAGATGGTTTAGTGGTTAAGGCACTTGCCTACAAAGCCAAAGGTCCTGGGTTTGATTCCCCAGTACCCACATAAAGCCAGATACACAAGGTGGTACATGTGTCTGGAGTTCAATTGCAGTTCTCTCTATCTATCTTCCCCTCAAGCAAATAAGTAAAACATTTAAAAAAAAAAATCTCCAAGGCTATGGGGGGGTCACTTTATTTATAATTTATTTTATATATTTACTTGTAAACCATCACCAACAGTTTCATTCATCATCACCGTGACCAAGTCTAACTAGCCTCACTCCCTACCTTTCACCACCATCCAACAATGCCATTATATTATGAATCCATCAAGGCATGAATCCATCAGTTAGATCAGAGCCCTCAGATCACTTCCTCAAAGCCCATTGGCTAGCAAGCAAGCCTCCAGCACGTGAGCTCACAGAGGACATTTCCTCTTCAAACCATAACACATTCCTGAGTGGACAGCAGTGGGTTTTAAAATTATTATTTTGCACATTATTTTGCATGCATGTATAGATGTAGAGTATGTGTGTGGTGAAGTGTGGGTGGTGTATGCTCGTGTGCAGAGGCTGGAGGAGAATGTCAGGTCTCTCTCTCTCTCATCCTGGAGGTGCTGTGTATTAACAAGCCCCAGTGATTCTCCAGTCTCCACACCCCACAGACTGGGTTACCTACATGCATGGCCATGCCCAGCTTTTTACTTGGGTTCTGGAAAGTTGAACTTGGTGATCTCTGTTCTAGAGGCCTTCTTGCTTAAGAGGCAAATACTCGCTCACTGCTGAGCCATCTTCCAGCCTAGCAGTTTTTTTTTTTTTTTTTTTAGAGAGAGAGAGAGAGAGAGGAGAGATAGAGAATTGGCACTCTAGGGCCTCAGCCACTGCAATCAAATACCAGATGCTTGCGCCACCTAGTGGGCATGTGCAACCTTGTACTTGCCTCACCTTTGTGTGTCTGGCTTATGTGGGATCTGGAGAGTCGAACATGGTCTTTAGACTTCACAGGCAAGTGCCTTAACCACTAAGCCATCTCTCCAGCCCAGGTTTTTTTTTTTTAATTGCAGGCTTTGATATAGAATTTTTTTCCAAAGAATTCAATTTAATTTCTGTAGAAACAATTGTCCTGTTGTTACCCTCTTACTCCATTGGTTAATATCCTTTCTGTTTACACTTCATTTATGACTTTCATCCAGTGACATCATTGTAATTGGCATGTATGAATCTGGGTCTCAACAGCAGAGACTTGTTGACCATGCACCTCTGTGAGGGAGATCAGAAGCGAGTGGGCTTCACAGAGATCCTTCCACAGTGACAAGGACTATGCCATATGCATGAAGTCAGCATTGTTCCCCAAGACACTGCTGTTGACTAGAGATTGCTCTAGGCAGTTGGATAAGTGAAGGATTGTAAGCCATTATTACTGTGATGTCATCAAAGAATGAACACTGAGCACCCCGAATGTCAGAATCAGGGTGATTCCTGAGAAAGCTCAATTACTATTACTTTATGTCAACATCTGTGTTTGGTGTGTGTGTGGCTTCCTACACATCAGCTGATTCTTTGTCCAGGGCTGGGCCTTCCATATGGACTAGCAACTGCCAGTCATCCATCTGGTCCTCTAGATGTAGTTTCTCTTCTCTGTGCCCCAGCTGGTATAGACTAGCTTCCCCCTGAGGACCTCTGATGACCAATCTTACTTGACTGGATGCTGACTAAGCATGTCACTCATGAGAGTCCCATGATCCTCCTTCAGCTGTGAAAAGGGCTCTTCACTCAGTTTCCCCCCACCCCACACCACCTTGCCCAGCACACATCCCCTCTCTAGTGCACATAGTTTCCTGTGACCTCATCTTCACACGCCCCTGTCCTGAAGGTTTGCAGTTCTTGCAACCAGAGACAGTGATTTGGGCTGGACAGATGGCTTAGCAGTTAAAGCGTTTGCCTGCAAAGCCAATGGACCCAGGTTTGATTTCCCCAGGACCTACATAAGCCAGATGCACTAGGTGGCATATGCGTCTGGAGGCCCTGGCATGCCCATCTCTCTCTCTGTCTCTCTCCTTCTTTCTCTCTGTTAAATAAATAAATAAAAATAAAAATATTAAAAAAAAAGAGATGGTGACTTGCTTATTTGTTTTGCTGATGGTATGTCTGAAGAGGGATTCAGAATTAAGGAGGGAAAAGACTGTTCCCAAAAGTAAAAAATAAGGAGACAACGGGAAGGAACCTTGTAGAAAGATCTATGAGCAAAATAGAGTTCACTGCAGATTTGAGAATTAGAAATCAGCTCCGAGGTGTTTGGGAAACCTCCCTCATCCTTCTCCCAGGACCTTCTCTATGCTTTGTGCCCCAAACTCAGCCACTTCCTACCACCTACTATTCTATTGGTTAAAAATTTTGGTCTGATTGGAGGTGACTCAAAACTCATCCAAGTGCTGAGGAGTGGCAGTGGAGTGTTCAGTGCTAAAAGATCACACTTGGGGCTGGAGAGATGGCTTAGAGGTTAAGGCACTTGCCTGTGAAGCCTAAGGACCCAGGTTCTATTCCCCAGTACCCACATAAGCCAGATACACAAGGTGGCGCATGTATCTGGAGTTCATCTGCAGGGCTAGAGGCCCTGGCATGCCCATTCTCTCTCTGCTTCCTTCTTTCTCTCAAATAAATAAATAAATAAAATAAAATATTTAAAAGATCACACTCTAAGGCTCAGGGACCACTGCAGAAGATGGCAGAAAGACTGTAAGAGGGGCTGGAGAGATGGCTTACTGGTTAAGTCATTTGCCTGCAAAGCCAAAGGATCCCGGTTTGATGCTCCACGACCCATGTAAGCCAGATGCACAAGGTGGCACATGCAACTGGAGTTAGTTTGCAGTGTCTGGAGGCCATGGCATGCCCATTCTCTCTCTCTGCCTCTTTCTCTCTCTCTCTCAAATAAATAAAATATATAATAAATTTTTTTTTAAAAAAAGAATGTAAGCGCCAAAGGAAGGGCAGGAGTGCTAACAGTATTCCAGACACAAAAGTGCCTTTGGCATTCATGACTTCACAGTGGCTGGTGCTCCCTACACAAGACCATCATATCAGGAGGGAAAAGATGATGACATCCAAACAGAAGAGAGAAGAGCTGGAAAGAAGAAGGAGGGACTCAGTGGAGTGGGATTTCAGAGGGGGAAAAGGAGGGTGGTGGGAGGGGATTATGGTCATGGTATACTGTCTACATTTATGGAAGCTGTCAATGAGAGAGTTTAAAATTATTTTGTCTGGAGAGATTGCTCCGCGGTTAAAGGCACTCGCCTGCAAAGCCTGACGGCTCAGATTCAATTCTCCAGTACCCATGTACAGCCAGATGCACAAAATGGTGCATGCATCTGGAGTTCTTTTGCAATGGCAAGATACTCTGAGGCACCCATTCTCTCTCTCTCTTTCTTTGGCTAAATAAATATAATATTTTAAAAATATTTTAAAATAAAATAAATAAAAATTAAATAAAAATTTTTAAAAATAAAAATTTCAATCACCAAACATTTGATGCACACTGTGTCTAAGTCATGTGTATATATATATTAGAAAGGGTAATATGCACTCATATGTCTGCCATCCTACTGAAGAAATGGGACATTATCAATATTGCTGATGACACGTGCTACTTACTTATATGCGCCTCCCCCCCACCCCGCAGAGGAACATGCTTGCATAAGGTGACTTCAGGATCCATCACAGCCCTGGCCCATTCTCCTTGCCATGTGTTAATTAGTGAAGTCGTCACTGTGTCTGCATTACGTCTCATTTTGCGCTGAGCCACTGTTCTAATTTTCGTCTTACTGTTGCCCTCAGTGAAACCATGAGCCGGTGGCCAGTTGTGGCGGAGGGTTACTTAGGGAGCTGGTGACTGGTTTGTCACTCCTAGAGCTGCCACACCTCCTCTCCTTGCTGGTATTCCCACAGGGCAGGCCGCCCTGTCTCTAAGCTACTGAAGTTTTCTTTTTAATGTTTGTTTATTATTTAGTTATTTATCTGTGTGTGTGAGAGAGAGAAAGAGATAGATAGAATGGGCACATATATAGGGGCTTCCAGCCACTGCAAACAAACTCCAGATGCATGTGCCACCTTGTGCATCTGGCCTGTGGGCTACTGGCGAATTGAACCTGGATTCTTAGGCTTCACAGGCAAGCACCTTAACCGCTAAGCAAAGATTTCCCTTTCCTTTCCTTTCCTTTCCTTTCCTTCCCTTCCCTTCCCTTCTCCTCCTCCCTCCCTTCCCTCCCTTCCTCCTCTCCTCCTCTCCTCTCCTCTCCTCTCCTCTCCCTCCTCCCCTCCCCTCCCTCCCCTCCCCTCCCTCCCCCCCTCCCTCCCCCCTCCCTCCCCTCCCCTCCCCTTCCCCTTCCCTTCCTTTCCCTTTCCTTTCCTTTTTATCTTTCTCTCTCTCTTTCTTTCTTTCTTTTACTTTTTTTTTCTCTTTTTTTGGTTTTTCAAGGTACTATCTCACTCTAGCCCAAGCTGACCTGGAATTCACTATGAATTGAGGCCTCAAACTCTCAGCGATCCTCCTACCTCTGCCACCCAAGTGCTGTGATCAAAGGCATGTACCACCATGCCTGGTCTCTCTCTCTCCCCTTTTTTTTTTTTTTTTTTTTTGAGGTAGGGTCTCGCTCTAGCCCACACTAACCTGGAATTCACTATGTAGTCTCAGGGTGGCCTCGAACTCTCGGCGATCCTCCTACCTCTGCCTCATGAGTACTGGGATTAAAGGTGTGCACCACCACACCCAGCTCTGGTCTCTTTTTCTTTTTTTTTTTTTAAGTGAATGGTTTCTTTTTAAATTTTTTTAAAAAAAATTTATTTATTTATTTGAGAGAGAGAGAGAGAGAGAGAGAGAGAGAGAGAGGGCACACCAGGGCCTCCAGCCACTGCACACGAACTCCAGATGCATGTACCACCTTGGCTTACATGGGTCCTGGGGAATCAAACCTAGGTCCTTTGGCTTTGCAGGCAAGCGCCTTAATCACTAAGCCATGTTCTCCAGCCCTGTTTTTTTTTTTTTTTTTTTTTAAAGATTATATTATATTATATTATTTTATTTTATTTTATTTTATTTTATTTTATTTTATTATTTTTGAGGCAGGGACTCACTCTAGCCAAGGCTGACCTGGAATTCAATCTGTAGATGCAAGCTGGCCTTGAATGCATGGTGACCCTCCTATCTCAGCCTCCAGAGTGCTGGGATTAAAGGCATGCACCACCATGTCTGGCCAGTGCTGAGGGTTTCTGAGATAAAGAAGCAGTAGGTCACAGCCGCTGGTCTGAGCCCAGGGCTCAGTGCCTTTCTGCTGGTCATTGGAAGAGGTTACACAACTCAGGTGGTGTACTCAGTCTGGAACTCCCCACAGCCCCGACTAATAACAAGCCACAGAAGCAGAAGGGCCTCACCTAGAGACCCAGTGTTTTTCATCATTTTTTCATATGGCAAGGAAAAGTGGAACCTGTGGAGAGAGGTAAAAGTCCTTCATCTTGGGCTTAGGAGATGGCTACGAGAATAGAGTGTTTGCCATGCAAGCATGAGGCCCTGAGCTCAGGTCCCCAGTACTCACATAAAACACACATGCTGTGGTGCGCCTATGGTCCCAGTGCTGGGAGGCAGAGACAGGAGATTCCTGAGGCTTACTGGCTGGCTAGTTTAGCTGAATTGATTCAGTGAAAGACCTTGTCTCAAGGAGTAAGATGGAGAACGAATGAGGAAGATCTCTGCCCACCACGTGCGCACACATGCGCTCATATACACGCAAATGTGCAGTGCACGTAGTGCGCGCGCGCACACACACACACACACGCATGCATGCACTCCACATACACATGCAAAAAAAGAGAAGTATTTCATGCGGGTGTGTTGGCTCACACTCATAATTGCAGCACTCAGAAGCTCACGTGGGAGGATCACTGTGAAATGGAGACGGGCCTGGGGTTACAGAGTGAGTTTCAGGTCAGTCTGGGCTTCAGTGAGAGCCTTCCTCAAAACAAAAATAGGAGGGAGGGGGAGGAAGGAGAGGGATGAGATAGAGGAGAGAGAAGAGAGAGAGAGATACTGTTTCATTTTCGATACTGTGGGGCATGATGAGAGAGTGGAGGTAACGTGGAATCACTGAGCCTCTGTCACGCGTGGCCTGCTTTCCTGCGTCCCAGTGCCGTGCCCTCCCCGCAGGACAGAGTGACACAGCAATTCCACCTCGAGATCAGATTACTGGTGTGAACAGGTCTGTGGCAGAACCCCGAATCTGCTTTATGAATGAGTGGCCCCCATCGGCATGGGTTCTGTCCTGGTGTTTGTCCCGGGCCAGGCTGAGATTATGCCCAGGACTCCACTAGAATTTCTGAAGTCAGAGAACAGAGGGCTCAACTTTTTTTTTTTTTTCCAGCCTCAGGATTCTATTCTGAGGGACTAGGAAGGAACAGTGCAGTGATGGGGAGGGGTCAGGGTAGAGGGTCAGAGTCCTGGGTGGAGACATTTCTGTCCTTTATTCCTTGCCGGCTGGCCTTGGACAATCTCTGTGTCTTTCAGAGTCCATTTATTCCTCTGTAAAGTGGGGTTCAGCAGTTCCCCCTTATCCATAGGGAACGTATTCCAAGACCCCTCAGTAAATGCTGGAAGGATAGTTCCAAACACTATGTGTCCACGCTTTTCCATATGCATACATCCTAATGACATTGTCTAATTTATAAATTAGATACAATAAGAGATTAACAACAAAACAGGACAACTAGCCGGGCGTGGTGGTTCACACCTTTAATCCCAGCACTCAGGAGGCAGAGGTAGGAGGATCGCTGTGAGTTCAAGGCCACCCTGAGATTACATAGTGAATTCCAGGTCAGCCTGGGCCAGAGTGAGACCCTACGTCGAAAAACCGAAAAAAAAAAAAAAAAAAGAGAAAAAGAAAACAGGACAACTATAACAACAGTGTAATAAATCCTGTGACTGCAGCTTCTCTCTAAATACCTTATTTCCTCATTGTTCTATAGTAATTATTTTAATATTAAAATTTAAAAATATTTTTATTTTATTTATTTATTTGTGTGCAAGTGGAAGAGAGAGAGAGAGAGAGAGGGAGAGAGAGATTGGGTTTGGGCACACCAAGGCCTCTTGCCACTGCAAATGAACTCAGATGCATGCACCTCTTCGTACGTCTGACTTTATGTGGGCACTGGGGAATTGAAACCTGCCTGGTAGGCTTTGTAAGCAAGCACCTTTGACCACTGAGCCCTCTCCCCAGCCCCACGATAGTAATAATTGACTATAGGTAAATGGAAACCATGGGTAAGGGGCAAGTTCCTTATAAACAGAAGTACCATAGACCCCACCAGAATGTGATTTTAATGTCACCTCCTCTCTCACCACTGCCTCCCAGGATGGGTCCCAGCTGCTCATGGAGATTCCTCAGGAGTTTTCTCACAAGCCCTGAGGGAGGCTCCTTTGGGATTCTTAAAAAACATTTATTTATTTGAGAGAAAAGAGAATTGTCAGGGCCTCCTTCTTCTGCAAACAAACTCCAAATGCATACACTACTTTGTGTATCTGGCTTTATGTGATACTGGAGAATCAAACCTGGGCTGACCATCTTTGCAAGCAAGCACTTTAACCACTGAGCCATTTAAATTTTTTAAAAATCAAAACAAGTTTTTAAGACAGGGTCTTGTTGGGGTCCCTCCTAGGAGGGACCGCAGGGTCTCTGCCGAGTTGGGGGTGAGAAGTGTGGAGTCACGACACAGACTCCAGGAGTTGGGTGGAAGCAGGCAGAGGGCGAGCTGCCACAAACTCATTTATTCAAGGAAGTGTAGGGGGTTTTAAGGGGTTTGGCTGGCCAATCATTGTATGGGGTGGTCCCCTTTTTGTGACCAATGACAGCCTGTCTCCAGACAGATCATCTCGTAGCAGGTTTCTCTCAAGCATGGGACTGTAGCTGTTGTCACACCAGGCCTGCACAGGATGCCATGTTCACAGAAGCCACTTCCTGGTTTCTCTGCCATGCAGTCTGGCTAGAGCCAGACCTGCATTGTGCCATACATATCCTCCTTTTTGTATTTATTATTGGCAACCCTGGGAGGCATGGTTCTTTGCCAAGCCATTGTTGAATCCAGGCCCCAAGGGATCATCACATGTGATGGTGCCTGCCTTAGGTTGCCCCATCTCATGGAGTCTTACCCGTCATTGACTACCCGCCATCCTAGTGAGAAAACCCGTGTGTCCTGGTTTCTTTTAGCAATATCCTTCTGGTGTGATGTAGCCCAGATTATCCTTGAACTTTCTGTTTACTTATTTATTTGTTTGATTATTTGCAAGGAGGAGGGGGAAGAGAATGTGCACACGAGGGCTTCTAGCCACTGCAAACAAACTCCAGATGTATGGGCCCCTTTTTGTACATCTGGCTTTATGGGAGTACTGGGGGAATTGAACTTGGGTTGTTAGCTTTTGCAGGCAAGCACTTTAACCACTGAGCAATATCTCTAGCCCTATCCTTGAACTTTCTATGTAGCCAAGAACAATAATGAACACCTGATAACTCCTGCCTCCACTTCCCAGGTGCTAGGATTACATGCATGAGCCACTATGCCTCACTTATTTATTTGTTTTGGTCTTCTGAGGTAGGGTCTCACTCTAGCCCAGGCTGACCTGGAATTCACTATGTAGTCTCAGGTGGCCTTGAACTCATGGTGATCCTCCCACCTCTGCCTCCTGAGTGCTGGGATCAAAGGCATGAGCTACCACACCCAACTTAATTCTTTCTTTCCTCCCTTCCTCCCTCCCTCCCTTCCTTCCTTCCTTCCTTCCTTCCTTCCTTCCTTCCTTCCTTCCTTCCTCCCTCCCTCCCTCCTCCCTCCCTCCCCCTCTCTCTCTCTCTTTCTTTCTTTCTTTCTTTCTTTCCTTTTTGGAGAGAGACACAGAGAGAGACAGAGAGAGAGGGGAGGAAGACAGATAGAGAATGGGCGGGCCAGCAGCCTCTCAGCTGCTGTGAACGAACTCCAGATGCATGTGCCCCCTTGTGGGCAAGTGCGGCATTGTGTCCTTGCGTCACTTTGCATCTGGCTAAATGTGGGATCTGGAGATTGGAACCTGGCATTCTTAGGCTTAGCAGGCAGGTGCTTTAACCGCTAAGCCATCTCTCCAGCCCTTAATTATTTATTTTTATTTAAGGGCTCACTATGTGGCCCAGGCTGGCATCCAACTCGCTGTGTAGGCCAGGTTGTCTTAGAACTAGTGATCTGCCTTAGCTTCTCGGTGCTGGGATTATAGGCATGAACCACCATGCCCATTCCGCAGTTCTATTTTTATTTATTTGAGATTATTTATTTCTATTTCACTGTGTGTTATTGCGTAGATGCATGTTCATATGTATGTGGGTGCAGGTGTGTGTTTGGATGTGCATGCACATGGAGAACAGAGGTTGACAGTGGGTGTCTTTTTGCTCTGCACCTTGCTTATATGAGACAGGGTCTCTCACTGAACCTGGAGCTCACTGCTTCAGCTAGACTAGGTACCCAGCGAGCCCAGGGGTCCCCCTGTCTATGCACCACCATACCTGGCATTTCACATGGGTGATGGGGATCCAAACTCAGGTCCTCGTGTTTGGTGACAAGCATTCACCCCCCGAACCATCTCCCCAGCCCCTTCTTTAACTTTCCTTTGAGATAGGGTCTTGCTGTCTATCCCTAGCTGGCCTAGAACTTGCAGTAGAATGCCACCACACCCAGCCCCAAGATATTTTTGAAATCTTATTTATTTATTTATTTATTTATTTATTTATTTATTTATTTTTGTGTTTTTTTGAGGTAGGGTCTCACTCTAGTCCAGTCTCACCTGGAATTCACTATGTAGTCTCAGGGTGTCTTGAACTCCCCGCGATCCTCCTACCTCTGCCTCCTCCTGAGTGCTGGGATTAAAGGCGTGCGCCACCGCGCCTGGCCCCAAGCTATTTTTTGAATTGGCTGTGTCATGAGCAACTTTTTTCTTGTGTTCTCATTTCCCAATTGGTGTCATTAAGCTCTATTAATAATAATGACTCCCGATATTCACTAATGGCCACTAATGAAAGCTTGTTGCTTGACCAGCTCACTGCTTACATAGCAAACACAAGCCTCACTGGCTTCTTCCTCTGTCCTGTGTCACAGCCATTTATTCCCAAGAACCTGCCTGAGGCCAGCTCCCACCTGTTCCCTTTTGTGATCTGTCTCCCACACCACACTTCCTGTTGTCTGTGTCCAGCTATTTCTTGCCAGTGAAGGCCACTGTTGACACAGCTAGCCCAGGGGAAGGACAGCTCTCCACTCTCGTGCCATTTGACCCAAAGCATAAGATGACCGCTGCCTGGTTACTCAAGCAATTCTGAAACCACACATAGTGCGAGGCCAAGATACACCCTATAGAACAGCTCAGAATCACTGCACAGAACCAGGCTCAGAGACACAAGGGTTTTTGTTGGATTTTGTTTTGTTTTTGAGAGGTAGGGTTTCACTGTAGCTCAAGCTGACCTGAAATTCACTCTGTAGTGTCAGGGTGGCCTGGAACTCATGGTGATCCTCTTATCTCTACCTCCCTGGTGCTGGGATTAAAGGTGTGCGCTACCACACCCCGTTTTTGTTTTTTATTGTTTTTTAATCTGACAGGAGCAACAACTATAGCATTTGTGGAGCCAATTAGTAAATAACAATATAGGGCTCATGACACAAAAATCGCCAAGATCTTCAAAATGGTGACCATGGAGTCTCACGTCAACTAGAAGCCATGCTAAGCATAGGTCCCTGTGCACTCGCCTTTTCTACTTATTCCTCACAGTTCAAGTGGCCATGAGCTATGCGTGCCCTAAGTCCTGACTAGAAAAACCCAGGCATCTCTATGCTAGGTGGCCCTGCTTCCAGAACTTTTTTTAAAAAAAGTTTATTATTATTATTATTATTATTATTATTATTATTTTGTTTTTTTGAGGTAGGGTCTCACTCTGGTCCAGGCTGACCTGGAATTCACTATGCAGTCTCAGGGTGGCCTTGAGCTCACGGTGATCCTCCTACCTCTGCTTCCCGAGTGCTGGGATTAAAGGCGTGCACCACCATGCCCGGCTCAGTTTTATTTTTTTTTAATTTATTTTTATTTATTTGAGAGAGAGAAAGAGAGAGTGACAGATGAGAAAGAGAGAGACAGAAAGAGAGAGAGGATGGGTGCACCAGGATCTCCATCCTCTGCAAATGAAGTCCAGATGCATGCGCCACCTTGTGCATCTGGCTTACATGGATCCTGGGGAATCAAACCTGGGTCCTTTGGCTTCGCAGGCAAGTGACTTAACCGCTAAGCCACCACTTTAATCTTATTTATTTATTTTCGTAGGGTCTTACTCTAGCTCAGGCTGACCTGGAACTCACTCTGTAGTTCCAGACTGGCCTCAAACTCATGGTGATCCTCCTACCTTTGCCTTCCGAGTGCTGGGATTAAAGGTGTGCATCATCACATATGACAACCCTGATTCCAAAGAGCTAGAACAGTTCATTTCATTGCAGCCTGAGCTTCACTTCCTGGGTGCTCATCCCCTGCCTTAAACCAAGCTCTTTCCTCACTGTTGGATCATCTATTTCTATCAGGGAAACTTTTGTTTCCAGCCATGAGGTGAGGTTGGCCCCATAAATTTAATTTATAAAGTGATCTCAATACATTTCTTTTTTTTAAGTGCCATAAAATAACAGTTACCAAAATCACTTTATTAAGATCTGGCCAAACTTCAACTAAGTCCAGTAGTCAATAGCCCAAGTCTAGTTATCCAGGTATAAATGTCACCATAGGTGGGACACTAATAGCCCTGATTGGGTTGGACAGGGGCTGGTTCACTTCTTTTTTTCACTCACTTTGCAGTGGCTGAAGGCCCTGGTGCACCCGTTCTCTTTCTTTCTTTCTTTCTTTCTTTCTTTCTTTCTTTCTTTCTTTCTTTCTTTCTTTCTTTCTTTCTCTCTCTCCCAAATAAATACAAAAAGGAAAAAATTAAAAATGCTGAGATTCAGCCTCACTCTGAATCATCATGGGGTCATCTGTTGTTTTTGCACTGCTGGCCTACAGCCATTGGAACCCCCTGTCATTTCCCCTCTCCCATTCATGACCCGCAGGTCTGGAGTGGCATGTGACTCAAGCTTAAACCACTCATCTGATTCTATATATGGGCCACAGTGAGTGGTTCGGGGATGGGAGGAGGCCGTTTCTGTCTCCTTTGTTAGGTCTAGGATTTTAGTTAAAACTAAAATGCCCTGTGTGGGCAAGCCAGAGGGCATAATGCTGACAGAGAAAGAAAGAGAGAGAGAGAGGAAGGGAAGAGAAGAGAGAAGAAGGAGGGAGGAAAAGGCAGAGGGAGGGAAGGGGAGAGACAGAGAGACAGAGACAAGAGATAGAAAGGAGCCAATGTCACCCAGTCTCTGGATCCAGCTGAGCAGGAAGGAGGTCATTAGCACTTTACAATTTCTGAAGGGTTAGAAGGGTCCTGACCACGACAGCTCCCCTTCTACAGCTAGGAATAACACCAATGGAAGCCAAGCGAGATGATTTATGCACAAAGGGCCATTTGAATGGAATGAGCAAGGGTGTAACATCAGCTAAAGGCAGAGGCAGGACAAAAGCCCGGGTTAGTGACATCACAAATGTAGTTCTCTCTGGCTTTTTTAGTGTGTGAGCGTGTGTGGTATGAATGTGCATGGTGGTGGTTGCAGCTGGGATGAACCTCCAAACCACACACAGTTTGTAAGAGAAACAGAAATTATTTCAGTCTTGTAGATCCAGAGAAAGTTCTATAATGGCGGAAGAAGCTGGCCCCCTATCACAGGTCCACATGGAGAGAAATGCCACCACCAGTACCATAAGCAAGCACACTCCTGGAACCCCAGGCAGAGCTCAAGCACTCTGCATAGCTTCGGCTGGAATTCAGAACCCACCCCCCCCAGTAACACCTTAGCGTTGGACCTCAGGTTCTGCCACAGAGACACCTCCTCCAGCCAGAGCTGGACACCTAAGTTACAGGCTTTAATAAACTCCTAAATCTATTGCAGGACATACATTCAAACTACCACAGTGGTGTATGTATGTATATGTATGTATGTGCACATACATATGCTTATGCACATGTGCGTGGGGGCCATGGGAGGACATCAGTTTTTCTCCTCTATTACCCTTCCACCTTTTTTCTTTCTTTTTAAAAGATTTTATCTTTATTTATTTATTTATTAGAGTCAGAGAAGGAAAGAGAAAAAGGAAGAGAGAGAATGGGCGTGCCAGGGCTCCCAGCCACTGCAAACGAACTCCAGATGCATGCGCCCCCTTGTGCATCTGGCTTATGTGGGACCTGGAGAATCGAACCGGGATCCTTAGGCTTTGCAAGCATGTGCTTTAACCACTAAGCCATCTCTCCAGCCCCCTCTTTTCTTTTCTTTTCTTTTTTTTTGTTTTATTTTTTATTATTATTGAGAGAGACAGAGACAGAGGAAGAGGCAGAGAGAGAGAGAGAGAGAGAGAGAATGGGCTGGCCAGTGGCCTCTCAGCTGCTGTGAACAAATTCCAGATGCGTACACCCCCTTGTGGGCAGGTGTGGCATTGCACCATGGCATCACTATGTCTGGGTAAACATGGGACCTGGAGATTGAACGGGTGTTCTTAGGCTTGGCAGGCAGGCGCCTTAACTAAGCCATCTCTCCAGACCTCTCTCTCTCTCTTTTTTTTTTTTTTTCTTTTTGAAGTAGAGTCTCACTCTAGCTCAGGATGACCTGGAATTCACTATGTAGTCTCCGGCTGGCCTCAAACTCATGGTGATCCTCCTATCTCTGTCTCCCGAGTGCTGGGTTTAAAGGCGTACACCACCATGCTCTGTTATCTTCCACCTTATTTCTTTGAGACAGGGTCTCTCACTGAGCCGGGATCTCCCTGGTTTTCAATCAGATTGGCAGAAACATCGAGCCCCTGGAATCTTCCTTTCTGTCCCTCTCAGTGCTGGGATTACAGGAGTGTCCAGCCGTGCCTGGCTTTTTTTGGTTTTTCAAGGTCTCACTCTGGTTCAGGCCGACCTGGAATTCACTATGTAGTCTCAGGGTGGCCTTGAACTCTCAGCAATCCTCTGCCTCCCGAGTGCTGGGATTAAAGGCGTGTGCCACCACGCCCAGCTTTGTGCCTGGCTTTTTACATGGGCGCTGGGGATCACACTCGGATCCCCATGCTTGCGTAGCAAGCACTCTTACTCTCTGAGCTCTCTCCCCAACCCTAGTCCTCTCTTTTTTGCTAATGAGCTGCTTCATGCTCTAAGGACATTAGTGAACACAGTGTAGAACAGTTGGGGTTGGATGGTGGTCAGGCCAGGTTGGAGACCTGACAGGGAACAGACCAGAGTCAAGGTTAATGAGGATGGGAAGTGCCTAGGGCAGGCAGTGGGAGAAAAGACGATGGACAAGGCAGGGGTGGTCAAGGCCTCCACTAAGTGGCCTCCTCTTGTGTTTGTGGTGCTGTGTCACATGGTTTGATGGAGATCTGATTTGGGGTATAGAGAAATGGGGGCATTGGCAGTGACTGTAGAGCATGTGACCCTGCCTCTGTTTTTCCTGTGTCTCTTCATGGATCAAGCCGCCACCATTAGGAGTCAGGAACCTGGCATTTTTGCTTGGTTGGAGCTTTTAGCTTAGATTTTTGGAGGTTTCAAAGCAAGGTGCCAGCTTTGTGTACGTGTGTGCTCGTGTGTGTGTGTGCCAGTGCATGTGTGTAATCAGAGGTTAACTTCAGGGGTCGGTGCTCACCTTCCACCTTGTTTGTTTGAGGCGGGCTCTCCTGCGTTCTCCAGGCTGGACATCAAGTTTGGAGTGATTCTACTGTCTCCTCCTCTCTTCTTGCTCTAGGTACACTGGGATTGCAGAAGCTAGCACTACATCATCCAGCTTTATGTGGGTTCTGGAAACCCAAAGGCAGGTACTCACACCTGTGCAGTAACACTCTATCCACTGTGCCATTTCCCCAGCCCACCAGCTTTGTTATAACATACAGGGCTCTGCCAAGCTTGGGGCCATGAATCTTTGCTACAGGCACATGAAACCCTTAGAGATGGGCTTGAAGGAATCTTTGACCTAGGGGTCTGGACTGAGTCATTGTGAACATCAGAGCTGAGGCCCTTTCCGGGACCAGTAGTTTTTAAAATATTTTTATTTATTTATTTTTAGAGAGAGAGAGAGAGAAAGAGAGAGAATGAATGGGCATGCCAGGGCCTCTAGCCACTGAAAACAAACTCCAGAAACATGTGCCACCTTGGGCATGTGGCTTATGTGGGTACTGGGGAATTGAACCTGGGTTTTTAGGCTTTGCAGGCAAGCACCTAAACTGCTAAACCATCTCTCCAGCCTACCTGTAGTTTTTTTTTTTTTTTTTTTTTTTTTTCAGAGAGAGAGAGAGAGAGACAGAGAGAGAGAGAGAGAGAGAGACAGATAGAGAATGGGTGTGCCAGAAGCCTCTCAGCCACTATGAATGAACTCCAGATGCTTGCACCCCCTTGTGGGCAAGTGCAGCATTGTGCCCTTGCATCACTTTGCATCTGGCTAAATGTGGGACCTGGAGAATTGAACGGGGTTCTTAAGCTTAACAGGCAGGCGCCTTAACCACTAAGCCATCTCTCCAGCTCCTTCCTGTAGTTTTAAAAAAATATCTTATTTATTTATGATGAGAGAGAGAGAGAGAAATATGATGGGCATGAAAGAACCTCTTGCTATTTGCCACTGTAAATTAACTCCTGATGCATGACTCTATGTGGATCTTTTTTAGGAGAAAGAATTGACACACCAGGGCCTCCAGCTACTGCAGTCAAACTACCTATGTGTGCACTATCCCGTGCGCATGTGCGAACCTGGCAAGCTTACTTGTGCATCTGGCTTACTTGGGATCTGGAGAGTTGAACATGGATCCTTAGGCTTCCCAGGCAAGTGCCTTAACCACTAAGCCATCTCTTCAGCCCACAAGCAAGTACTTTTAACAGTTGAGCCATGTACCCAGCTTAGACCTATGGTTTTATAGGCCCTAGATTAATCATTTGGTCAAGATCCAGAATTAAGCAGCCTCAGAGAGCTGAAAGCTTTCAACTTTCCCCACGGGCTGATTTCATTATGTGAGACCAGAAGTCCTTGACCTTTAAGGAGTCTTCATGGACACCAGGGCTCAAATGTCAAATGGGATGAAGGCAAGTGGCCTGAGTCACCTCTCAGCCATCTCTGATTTGCTAATCTGTTGGACTCAGCTTGTTGGGGGTTGGGAGTGGGTCGGATCCCTGCAAATGTGTGTTGACTTAAATTCTCAAGATCCTCGGTAGAAATGTCAGACATCCGGGGGAGGCATGGAGCCCGTGGGGGTGACACGGTGGGAATGTAAGGAAATGCCCTCCGCCATGATTTTTTTTCTCCTCATGGTTCTCATCCCGGAGTCCTGAAACCCCAGCACTCGGGAGGCAGAAATAGGTCCCCGAGGCCCTGACATAGGCTCTGGGCGAGATGGAGGTGGAAATGTGAGATGACAAGCGTGCTTTTGACTGACGGAGGTTTCTGAAAAGGAAGCGTCCCTCCTCCCACTCCCTCCCTCTTGCCAACTAGGTCATGTTCAAGGCATTCTCAAGTACAAACCTAAGTGGTTCTGGGAAGGACTACAGGAAACATCGGTGCGGCTAGAATTGTCTGATACGAATTATAACTCAACCACAGGGAGGCAACGATGAGGTGGGGAGGACCCAGATCAGGTGGAGGCTGGCCTCATAGGGTAGCCAGAGGCCATATGAGATCAGCCTCACGCCTGTAAATGCACACATCGAATCCTCTAAGCCGCCCTTTCTTTGAATTTCATGCTTAGCAAATAGCATACCCATTGATGATAATGTGGCTTGGCATCTGAGGTAATACAGGAATCTTGAGAGTCGTTTATACAAACCTGCCTCGAGAGACAGAGCTGCTTTTGGGCGAGTCAAGAAGAGACCCTATGGCAGTGACAGCTACACACAGGACTGCTGTCCAAGCCCCGGGGTGATGACAATCTGTGGCTCTTTTGGCAAAGCCCCTGTCCTCTCCTGACTCTATCCTTCTGCACCTCCACCTTGCTTGGATTTGACCTGAAACAAGCATCTTAACGTCTATAAGTTGAGTAAAATAATAGGTTGATTATAGATTACACAAATTAAAAGATGTGGACTGGAAGAGATGGCTTAGTGGTTAAGGCACTTGCCAGCAAAGCCAAAGGACCCAGATTCAATATCCCAGTACCCACATAAAGCCAGATACACAAAATGGTGCATGCATCTGGAGGAGGCCTTGGCATGCCCATTCTCTCTCTCTCGCAAATAAATAAAAAAAGATGTAGGCATTTAGCCAGGCTGGGTGGCTCATGCCTTTCATCCCAGCACTAGGGAGGCAAAGATAGGAGGATCACTGTGAGTTCGAGGCTAGCCTGAGACTACAGAGTGAGCTTCAGGTCAGCCTGGGTTAGAGTAAGACCTTACCACAGAAAACCAAAAAGCAAAAAAAAAAAAAAAACAACCAAAAAAAAAAAAAAAAAAAAAAAAAAAAGAGATGTAAGTGTTTAGAACAGTTTCCAGTTCTGGACAAGAGTTTGCTGTAATGATTTGAATTTCCACAATCCCAGCTGTGGCCTTGAATGAGTAACTCTATTATTTTTTCCATCTGGTCTTCATTCTTCCATCTATAATATGGAATTAATAATGACATCTACTGGAAAAGCATATGGTAAGAAAGTGTTAGAGCATATATTAAAGTTTTATCATGAACTATAAATACTTCATAAACGTACCATGTAGTTAATTTTTAAATGATTATGAGTTTCACCAGGTCCCTCTAGAGACTATAGTAGAGAGATAAAATTTCTCAGTTTAGAAGCTAACTAGCCAGAGAAGGAGGAAGAATCTGGAGGTGATGGTATGAGATTGACCACAGAGGGGAGAGGTTCAAGGGCCCAAGTCTTTACTCTAGCTTCGTTTCCTTGCAAAAGTCACACAGCTTCTCAAGGTGTGACTTCTCAAGGTGAGTTGGGGAAGGCTGTCCTCTGGGGTACAATTCTGATACCCTGCAGATCTGCTTTTTTCTTTTTCTTTTTTGGTTTTTTGAGGTAGGGTCTAGCTCTAGCCCAGGCATGTGCCACCATGCTTGGATATTTATTTTTTTTAACATTTTATTTTATTTTATTTTTTAAAAGTTTTCTTTAGCTGGGCATGGTGGCGCACGCCTTTAATCCCAGCACTCGGGAGGCAGAGGTAGGAGGATTGCCAAGAGTTCGAGGCCACCCTGAGACTACATGGTGAATTCCAGGTCAGCCTGGACCAGAGTGAGACCCTATCTTGAAAAACCAAAAAAAAAAAAAAAAAAAAGTTTTCTTTATTTGAGTCAGAGAGAGAGAGAGAGAGAGAGAATGGCATGCCAGGACCTCCAGCCACTGCAAAAGAGCTCCAGATGCATGTGCCACCCTGTGCATCTGGCTTATGTGGGTACTGAGGAATGGAACCTGGGTCCTTTATTTGCAAGGAGAGAGAAAAGAGAGGATAAGCACGCCAGGGCTGCAGGTCAACTGCAGATGGATGGGCCATCTTGTGCCTTTGGCTTTATGTGGGTCCTGGGGAATCAAACCCGTGTTGTTAGGTTTGCAGGCAAGTACCTTAAGTGCTGAGCCATTTCTTCAGCTCCAGATCTGCTTTTTTTTTTTTTTTTTTTTTTTTTTTGAGGTAGAATCTCACTCTAGCCCAGGCTGTCATGGAATTTAGTCTCAGAGTGGCCTTGAACTCATGGCGATCTTCCTACCTCTGCCTCCTAAGTGCTGGGATTAAAGGCTTATGCCACCATGTCTGGGCCAGATCTGCTTTTTAGTAAACAAGAGTTGTTGCTAGGGAGTGACATGGATGCAAAATTTAAGCAGAGGAGGGAGGAAGAAGAGGAAGGTATAGGGTTGTGGTTTGCTGTACTTTTAAAACACCAAGGCTGGGCTGGAGAGATGGCTTAGTGGTTAAGGCATTTGCCTGCAAAGCCAAAGGACCTTGGTGCAATTCCCCAGGACCCACATTAGTCAAATGCACAAGATGGTGCATGTGTCTGGAGTTTGTTTGCAGTGGCTGGAGGCCCTGGCGTGCCCATTTTCCTCCTCCTCCTCCTCCTCCTTCTCTCTCTCTCTCTCTGCTTCTTTCTCTCTTACTCTCTCAAATAAATTTTAAAAAAGAGAAAATTAAAACAATTATAATGCCAAGGCTGGAGAGATGGCACAGCCATGAATGGCACTTTCTTGCAAAGCCAGCTGGCCCTGGTTCAATTCCCCAGAACCTTTACGGCCAGATGCACAAAGTGATGCATACATCTGGAGTCTATTTGCATTGACAAGAGACCCTGGAACACCTACATTCTCTTTCTGCAAATAAGTAAAATAATATATTTTAAAAGACTTATAGTAGTTAGACATGGTAATATACACCTATAATCCCAGGGCTGCAGAGGGAGCCCTTGTCTCAAAAACAAAACAAGAGGGCTGGAGAGATGGCTTAATGGTTAAGGCGTTTGCCCGCAAAGCATAAGGACCCAGGTTTGATTCTCCAGGACCCATGTAAGCCAGATGCACAAGGTGGCACATTCATCTGAAGTTCACTTGCAGTGATTAGAGGCCCTGGCGTGCCCATTCTCTCTCTCTCTCTTAAATAAATAAATAAAAATATAAAAAACAAAACAAGAAACAATGAAAAAGAAACCTAAATCTCAAACAACAACAAAACAAAGCCAAAAATTGCCATAAAACAAATGCATTATCACTTACCCTTCCTATGTCTTATGAGAGGTACTTGTGTACATGTAGGTATTTTTTAATATTTGTGCAGCCAGGCATGCATGTGTATTGTATATACATGTATGTATGTTTGTGTGTTTGTATAAGCATGGATGCATACATGTATTATACAGTATAATGCATATGTGGTGACTTGGTTCAAGACGCCTAAAAGCACACCGGGGCATTAAATTATTAAATTAAATATTATTAAATAACATTTTTATTTTGGGTAAAAATCATCCACCAGTAGCCAGATGTGTATGTAAGAAGGCAAGGAGCTTTGGCTCCAAGGTCAGGGAACTAGAGCCCATTAGCTGGGAGAATTCGGTTTCCATAGTTCCCCGACTGGGACTGTACCGCACAGGGCCTCGCTGCCTTCAGGAGCAGGCTGAGGTCCTGGCAGGCTCTGATTGGTAAGGTCACTTAGGGGTGAAGATTTCCAAGTCTGTTATTCTCTGCTGACTCACAGCTCTCTTGCTTGGACCAGATATCCTCTGGCTGGTGTTTTGGAGCAGAGTCCAGGGCTGGTCTCTGCTGGGGAGTTGCAAGTTGGCAAAGGAGCTGTAATTTCCATTGTCACCTGAATCCCCGGGGACTGTCCTCTGTTGCCTGAGAAGGATGAGGGAGGAAGCAAGCGGCGCTGTGATCCGTTTAGAGCCACATCACGTCTCCAGCTCAACTGTGCATCCTAGATCTCAACTTCTGACTGGTTACTTCCCGCAAAGCTATGTCCCTACTCCGAAAATGAAGCAAGTCACAGCCTCGTCCTCACACCAACCTAGTGAGTGCCAGACATTTTCTTGCAAAAGACCTTGGGGGTCCCAAATGAAAGCGAAGAATGCTCAGGGGAGGAAAGTCAGAAGCCATCTGGAAATCACTAAGATTCTAGGTCCAGTCACCCAGAGAGCTGGCCGGTACCTCTCCCCAAACCAGCTGCCTGCTCTGAGAACTGGGCAGGGTCCATTCCAGGGCCGAGCCTAAGGAGTCCCAGATGGCCCCAGATTGCCGGTGATGTCATATGCACCTCATTCATTTATCCGTAGCCTTCAGAGCAAGCACGAGAGGAAAATAAGCAAATGGAATATTATCCAGGGAGTGGCGAGCTTTCCTTGGCTTTCTAGATGGTTCTTGAGCTGAGGACAGAAATCTAGCAAGGGCTGGAGCTGTTGTTCTCACGTACAAGTAAGATCTCTCCAGCTACAGGGCACACGTTTTCCATGGCTTTGGATTCGTTGATGACGAATGACAGACTGTCTTGCTGGCTTATGTATCTTTGCCTAGTACCACTTTGGGCGGGGGTGGGGGGTGCAAGAACAATGCTGCTTTATCCAACCCTCTTCTGTAGGATCAGTGGGTGACAGCTCAGTGGGGGAGGAAGGCTGGTTGGTGCGTGGAATGCTGTCTGTGCTAGAAGTTACCTTTAGATTTTTATTTTGGCTTATCAAGGTAGGGCCTCACTTCTAGCCCAGGCTGACCTGGAATTCACTATGTAGTCTCAGGCTGGCCTTGAACTCACATCAGATGAATGCTGGGATTAAAGGTGTGCCCCACCATGCCCGACTTTTTATTTTATTTTATTTTATTTTATTTTATTTTATTTTATTTTATTTTATTTTATTTTTTTTTTATTTTTGGAGAGAGACAGAGAAAGAGAGAGAGGGAGAGGAAGACAGATAGAGAATGGGTGTGCCAGCAGCCTCTCAGCTGCTGTGAATGAAATCCAGATGCATGCACCCCCTTGTGGTCAAGTGCGGCATTGCGCCCTTGCATCACTTTGCATCTGGCTAAACATGGGACCTGGAGATTGGAACCGCTGGAGATTGGAACCAGCGTTCTTAGGCTTAGGAGGCAGGCGCCTTAACCACTAAGCCATCTCTCCAGCCCTTTATTTTATTTTTAAAATATTTTTATCTATTTATGACAGAGAGAGAGAGATTATGGGCATGCCAGGGCTTCTTGCCACTGCAAATGAACACTCCAAACCCATATACCATGGCTTTATGCATCTGTCTTTATGTGGCTACTGGGGAACTAAACCCGGGTCATCAGGCATTACAAGCAAGCACCTTTAACTGCTGAGCTATCTCTCCAGCCCTAACTTTTTATTTATTTATTTATTTTAAGGCAAAGTCTCATTGTAGCCTAGAATGGCCTGGAATTCACTATGTAGCCCAGATTAGTCTCAAACTCACAATAATCCTCTTACCTCAGTCTGCCAAGGGCTGGAATTACAGGCTTGTGCCATCATGCCTGGCAGATGCTAAGTTTTTGTTGTTTGTTTGGGATGGGGGGTATCTCACTATGTAGCCCAGGCTGGCCTTGAATTAGTGCTAGGTTTACAGATATGTATACCAGTGCACCCGGCTTTAGATGTTAGCTGTGATTGAAGGCCATAAGTGCTCGAAGGCATTTCAAGTTAATGTCAGAAGTGATCATTTCCTCCTGGGTCATCCCAAAGCATCTTCCTGATCCTTTATCAAGGCATTTTAGAGATAATACATTCAATAATAGCATACGTTGTCCTCAACATATAATCTATTATAGAAAGGCGTGTGGAGTTGTGCATGAATGTGGGTATGCTCATATGAGTGTGGGCATGTGCATGGGACCGTGATGAGCACACAAGTGTGTGTGTGCATCTGGAGGCCAGAGGTCAACATCAAGTGTCTTCCTTAATCCCTCTCCACACTATCTTCTATTATTATTATTCACTGTTTTTTTTTTTTTTTTTTAACTTACACCGTCCTCTCCCTTGCTCCAATTCTGTTGATTTGGTGTGGGGACCAAAAGGCCACAGTCAGTCTCTGCAGAGGTGGGGGAAACACAACACAGTGCCTCAAGCTATTCCCCGGGACTCTGAGGCTGGGCCTTGTTTGTTTTTTAGAAAACATTTATTTCATTTTATTTATTAGAGAGAGAGAAAGGCAGATAGAGAACAGGTATACCAGGGCCTCTAGCCACTGCAAATGAACTCTAGATGCAAGCGCCATCTTATGCATCTGGCTTACTTGGGTCCTGGGGAATCAAGCCTGGGTCCTTAGGCTTTCAGGCAAGCACCTTAACTGCTAAGCCATCTCTCCAGCCCCGTTTTCTTTTTGTAAAGTTTATTTTGAGAGAGAGAGAGAGAGAGAGAGAAAGAATCAGAGAGAGAGAGAGAGAGAGAGAGAGAGAGAGAGAGAGAATGGGTGCACCAGAACCTTCAGCTGCCATGAATGAACTCCAGATTGTGTGCGCCTGCTTGTGGCATGTGTGCAACATTAAGAGCTTGTGTCACTGTGTGTCTAGCTATGTGGGACCTGGAGATTTGAACATGAGTTCTTGGGCTTTGCAGGCAAGCACTTTACCCACTAAGCCATCTCTCCAGCCCCCCCTTAAAAAATTTTTTTTTTCAAGGTAGTGTTTCACTCTAGCGCAGGCTGACCTGGAATTCACTATGTAGTCTCAGGATCGTCTAGAACTCATAGTGATTCTTCTACTTCTGCCTCACAAGTGCTGGATTAAAGCCCTGCCACCATGCCCGGCTTCCCCTTGTTGTTGTTGTTTAAAGCTTATCTGTAGCCACCTGGCTGTTGCAGGTGGTGGATCTGATTCCTAGTGTAAAGGTATGCAGAGTGCTTGAGCTCTGCCTGGAGTTCCCTGCTGTTTGCAGACCTAAGTGTGCTTGTTTTTGGTGGTGCTGCAGGTGGTTTTTCTCTCTCTACTTAGATGTGTGAAAGGGAGCCAGCTTTTTTTTTTTTTTTTTTTTTTTTTTTTTTTGCCTTATGGAACTTCTCTTGGAGCTTCAAATAAATCCCTTCCTCCTATAAGCTGTGTATGGTTTGTAAGTTCATCCCAGCAGCATGGAGCTGACCACAACCACCACCAACGAAGAGAGGGTGACACACAGACCCAGAGAGGGTGAGGACACTTTGGAAGACTGAGACCTCTGCCCTTACTTCCCTGAAAATTCACCCAACAAGAACCAAGTCCTGAATAAATGGATGGACGGTCCACGTCTTTCTACCCCAAGGTGCTCCAGAGAAGACTGACTTTGGCTTAGTGACTGCTAACCCCTCTTGGAACAAGATTGGAATAAATAAGCAGCACTCGGTGAAGCCCCTGTGTCCTGACTCCCTGATGTCTGGGGGGCAAAAGCTCACCTGTGGCTCATTGAATGCAAAATGTCCCTTATAGACTCACGTGTTTGACTATTTAATCCCCAGTTGGTGGCACTGTTCTAGAAGGTTGTGAGACCTTTAGACAGTAGAGCCTTGCTGGAGGAAACGTGTCACTGGGGAAGAGTCTTGAGGTGTTACACTCAAGCCCTTCTTGCGTTCTCCCTCCCTGCTTCCTCCTTGCAGATGTGAAGCTGTTGAAGCCAGCTTCCTGCTCTGGCCATGCCTCCCCCACCGTGATGGATTTCCCCTCAAAACTTCAAGCCAGGCTGGAGAGATGTGGTTAAAGGCACTTCCTTGCAAAGCCCCAATACCCACGTAAATCCAGGTGCACAAAGTAGTGCATGAATCTGGAGTTCATTTGTAGTGGCGAGAGGCCCTGATGCACCCACTCCTATTCTCCCTCATTCTTTCTTTCTCTCTCTCTGCTTGCAAACAAATAATAAATAAAATATTTTTTTTTCAAGGTAGGATCTCACTCTAGCCCAGGCTTACCTGGAATTCACTATGTAGCCTCAGGGTGGCTTTGAACTCATGGTGATCCTCCTACCTCTGCCTCCCAAGTGCTGGGATTAAAGGCATGCGCCACCATGCCCGGCAGTAAATAAAATATATATTTTTAAAAGTATAACTTTAAAAACAACCAGTAAGCCAAAAATAAACACTGTCCTTCCTTGAGCTACTTACTTCTGGTCAACAATGAGAAAGTGATGGATACGTCACCCTGCTCTGTTCATTTTCCTAGAGCTTAAGGTCAGGAGTGGAGCAGCAGGACCCAGCCCCAGGCTATTTTTGAGCCCCTTCCTGTCATCATTGTCCTGGATGGCTCTTGACATTGACCTGGTGGCAAGACAGCCCTGAGAGTTCACTGAGGAAAGAGCAGCAAGGTCGGTCACATGTTGTGAATTATTTAGTCGCATCAAGTGTTTAGCTTTGTGAGGGCAACAATAACTCTATTTAAAACCTCCAAGCATGTGATGGATGAACACAATATCTCCTTGCATCCAGTCCACATTCTAGAAGTCTCCCAGGAGTTACTTGGGCTTCTCGGGGTCAGGTTGCAACTTTCAGGAGAGACTAAGGTGCCAGCGCTTTCTCATGCTGTTATGGGGTGCTAAGAGTTCAGGAAAATCCTTGAACCCTAAACCCTAGGTCCATGTCTACTTTTAACCAACAAATTGAATAAAACAAGACTGAGAAGCATAATTATTAAATTATTATATTTATTTAGGGAAGTACAGAGCCAAGAAAAAGCACCCACGTGGTTTGAGAGCCCATGTGGAGGGCCTAGCAAAACTGGGGAAAGGACAGAAAAGAAAAAAGTTGAAAGATCTCCTGGCATGTGAGGCTGGGCTGCGCCAAGGGGAAACTCATCAGTGGCTGGAGGTTCCCCAGTGGTCAGGCAGCTCCGACAGCATGTCCTCTCCTTGCAAATGTATTTATAACCCTATGGTGGTGGGCCCTACCTTCCAGCTCAGGTGAGCCAGAGGGATGCTGGTTGGTTAGGGCTAGGGGCCTTCTCAGGAAGAGACTAGCCATGGCACCAAGTTCTGGGGGCTGAACTTGACCAACCACAATGTTTAAATCCTAGGAAAGGGCCTGGAGAGATGGCTTAGTGGTTAAGCACTTGCCTGTGAAGCCTAAGAACCCAGGTTCAAGGCTCGATTCCCCAGGACCCACATAAGCCAGATGCACAAGGTGGCGTGCTTCTGGAGTTCGTTTGCAGTGGCTGGAGGCCCTGGTGCGCCCAGTCTCTCTCTCTCTGTCACTCTTAAATAAATAAATAAATAAATAAAATAAACAAATCCTAGGAAAGACCTCTTTTCCAGGTTGTTTATGGAAAAACAGATCTGGGGAAGAAATAAGAAGTCAGATCATACTTTGATCTCTCTGCAAGGACAGGCCCTGCTTTATTTTTATTTATTTATTTTAATTTGAAAGAGACAGAGAGAGAGGAAGAGGCAGAGAGAGAATGGGTACTGTGAATGAACTCCAGACACATGTGTCCCCCTTGTACGCATGTGCAACACTGCGTGCTTGCGTCACTTTGCATCTGGCTAAACGTGGGACCTGGAGAATCGAACAGGCATTCTTAGGCTTCTTAGGCAGGTGCCTTAACCGCTAAGCCATCTCTCCAGTCCCCTGCTTTTTTTTTTTAAAAGTTTCAGGGGCCCAGTCACCCTAACTGCCTAAAAGAGCTACCTGACTCCTTCTCAGTGCAACAGGAGTGGTTTTTAAATGGAATTTAATTAATTAATTATTTTGGTTTTCTGAGGTTGGCTCTCACTTTAGCCCAGGCTGACCTGGCACTTACTCTGTAGCCCAGACTGGCCTCAAACTCATAGCAGCCTTCCTACC
The DNA here is from genome assembly GCA_036365145.1 of Orientallactaga sibirica. Taxonomy (NCBI): domain Eukaryota; kingdom Metazoa; phylum Chordata; class Mammalia; order Rodentia; family Dipodidae; genus Orientallactaga; species Orientallactaga sibirica. The sequence continues at coordinate 9,026,912 of JAEOAD010000013.1, forward strand.
TCAGCTTCTCATGTTCTGGAATTACAGGCGTGAGCCACCATACATGGCACCTTAGGAATGCATAGTAACAAAGCTTTTCATGGGTCATGGGCCAACTCCTCCAGAATGGAGATGTTCACATTAGAAAGTCGGGGCTTGAGGTCAGCATAGAAGTCACACTTTCAGCATAGGTGGGCTGTGTGGGCTGGTCCCATGGGATGGTGCCTTGGTTTACATGAGCGTGTTTCTGAGGTTTTCTGTGTATGAAGCGATTACTTTTCTCACAAAGCTTTGACATTTTGGATGAGACCTAATGTGACACCTACAGAGTTGCTTTGACGTCTTAGCTATGTGTCCTAACCATAACCACCATTACTTGAAACTTCCTATGTTCCAGAAGCAATATAAATGCTGAACATTGATCATCTGATATTCCTACTCACAAAACAGTAGGCCAGATAATATTTCATAAGTGGAGCACTTGTGGGGGGATAAGTGAAAAACAACACGATGTATGTATCAAAATGACACAATGCAGGGCTGTGGAGGTGGTTTAGCTGGTAGCATGCTTGCTTAGCATTCATGAGACCCTGGGTTCAATCCATAGCGCCACATAAACGGGGCATGATGGTATTCATGTGCGATCCCAGCATTTGGGAGGTAGAGGCAGGAGTATCAGGAGTTTAAGGTCAGCCTCAGTTATGTAGCAAGTTTTAGGCCAGCCTGGACTACATGAGTCCCTATCTCAAAAAACAAAACAAAACAAAACAAACTTCTTCCTAGCAACTAACATTGGATAGGAGACCTGCCTCTCATGGCCAGAATGTTCTAACGAATCAACAGGAATCCCTTGGTCTTTAGTAGAAATATACTTATAATAATATTCAAATGTGTTGATACCCTGTCCTTTTCCAAAAACATTTTCAAGAGGATCACAATAAAAAGCCGTGTAGAACCATAGCGTAATTCTAAGAGGAGGGGGTCAGCACTATAGCATGAGAGCTTTCTTGACATGCATGTGTCACTGCGTTGGGCACCACAGAAGGTTCAAGGCTAGCTCCTCATCTCAAGATACTCATGACCAAGTTCTAAAGACCGAGGCCACTTGCCTTCAAATATCCTGGGACCTGTTGGAATAAGGTATGTCAATCTCTCTCTCTCTCTTTCTCTCATGATCAATAAACCCCAAAGAAGTGAAAGTTTTCATGGGCTTTCCCTTCTATTTCATGTTTAGGTAATTGCAAAGACTACATCTGATCAATAATTTGAACAATCTGACCTGCTGATTTTAAAGTTTTTTTTTTTTTTTTTTTTTTTTTAGGTAGGGTCTCACTCTGGTCCAGGCTGACCTGGAATTAACTATGTAGTCTCAGGGTAGCCTCGAACTCATGGCGATCCTCCTACCTCTGCCTCCTAAGTGCTGGGATTAAAGGCATGTGCCACCACGCCCAGCTGATTTTAAAGTTTTTAAAATGAATGTTTCTATTTCTACATCATGGTTTAAAACTAGAGATCCATGTGTTTAGTTACCAGGATGACTTTTTTGTTTTGTTTTGCTCTTCTGAGGTAGGGTCTCACTTTGGCTCAGGCTGACCTGGAATTCACTATGTAGTCTCAGGGTGGCCTCGAACTCATGGTGATCCTCCCACCTCTGCTCCCAAGTGCTGGGATTAAAGGGGTGCGCCATCACACCTGGCAAGGATGACTTTTTAAAAAAATTATTTATCTATTCATTTGAGAGAGAGAGAGAGAAAGAGAGAGAGAGAGAATAGGCGCTTCAGGGCCTTCAGCCACTGCAAACGAACTTCAGACGCATGTTCCTCCTTGTGCACCTGGCTAACATGGGTCCTGGGGAGTCGAACCTGGGTCCTTTGGCTTTGCAGGCAAACGCCTTAACCACTAAGCAATCCCTCCAGCCCCAGGCTGACTTTTAAAAAAATTATTTTATTTATGGAGGGAGGGAGAGAGAAAAAAAGAGGGAGGGGGAGAAATGGGCATGCCAGGGCCTCTTGCTACTGCAAACAAACTCCAGACAAATGTGCCACTTTGTGCATCTGGCTTTATGAGGGTAGTGGACAGTCAAACCCTAGGTTGAAATGTTTTTCATGCAAACACGTTTAACCACTGAGCCATCTCCCCAGCCCCAGGATGATTTTGTAGTTGGTCTGTAGTTATGTTTCTTTGCCCCCATGTGCTTTTCAGATTCACAGCATCAAAGAACAAATTCAATTCTAGTTTACTCTAAGCTGACGGGTCTAGAACTCACAGCCAGGGACAGTTGTTAGACACGTTTCTTCTTCTCTAGACTACAGAATCAGAGATCTGGAAGAAAAGACTCATGGGCCAGTTTCTGCCAGTACCTGATGTTATTTCATTTGTGCCAGAAGTATCCAGCGTGGCACAGACTTATGCATCTACTAGTTTAATGCACTCATCAATTTCTTAGGGCTCTTGTTAAAATGCAGATCAGGTTCAGCAGGTCTGCAGTGGCCCTGGGATTCTACTTTCAAACACATTCCCAGGTCATTGCTGGTCCCTGGACCACACCTTTAATTAAAAAAATATATTTTTATTTATTTGAGAGAGAGAGAAAGACAGAATGGATACATTAGGGCCCCTACTACTGCAAACAAATTCCAGATGCATTGCCACTTTGTGCATCTGGCTTTTTGTGGGTACTGGGGAATCGAACCTGGGCCACCAGGCTTTGCAAGAAAATATCTTTAACCACTGAGCCATCTCTCCAACGTTTTTTTTTTTTTTTTTTTCTGGACAAGTCACTTTGCCTTCCTGGACTTTTTTATTCCCTCAATTTAAACTATGTAACAGAGAATTGCAGTTCATGTCATTTCAAAGCCTGCACTCATAGAGCTTTGAGGGTGGTCTTTTGCACTTTTTTGCATATGCGTATGTGGCATACATCAGGTGTGTGTGTGTGTGTGTGTGTGTGTGTGTGTGTGTGTGTGTGCCTATCCCCAGCGAGCCCCTCGATTCTCTTCTTTCCCCTTTCTCAGTGCTTGGCTCACAGGTGTGCACCACCACGCCGCGCTTTTACATGGGCGCTAGAGATCTGCACTCAGGTCCTTGTACTTGTGAGCAAGCACTTTACCCACTGAGCCATCTTCCCAACCTTAGGGTGAGATTTTAATCACAAACTTCAAGTACAAGACCATGGACCTCCTTGCAGGGGACTATCCGATAAACCAGCATAAAACTCACCTAGTAGAAAGCATAAAGCCTGGAGCAGTTGGGCACAGCTAAAGTGACAGGAGGGACAGGAAGCGAGGATGACCCATTCTTATGACAAATATAAGGCTACGGCTTCAAGGTGGTAAATTTCAGATTAAAAAGTGTTACTTGGGGGGGGGCTGTTATATTTCCTAGCATCACTTCAGGAGAAGACCTGAGTGCCTAAAAATTGGGCTGCAGGAGAACCTTGAACGAGGGAGGAACAGATGTGGTACAACCTTGGAAATAAGAAGCCTGTGCATGGATCATGGCTGGAGGGCAGGTCTTTGGAGCCAATGACAGAGTTTGGTTCAAATTTGGATAGTTTGATTTTGCTACAGATTAATATTCTCTCTCTCTCTCTCTCTCTCTCTCTCTCTCTCTCTCTCTCTCGACTTGCTGTGTGGCTGAGACTAACCTGAAACTCCCTCTGTAGCCCAGGCTAACCTTAACCTCAAGATCCTCCTGCCTTCTCTTCTTGAGTGCTGGGACTACAGGCATCAATCTTCACTCTTGACTAAAGCTCATTGCTGAGTCTAATTTCAGCCAAGTGGATCCCTGCTACCAGATTTGATGGGGCCAGAGCTCAAGAGACATGGATGGGCTGGGCGTGGGGCACGCCTTTAATCCCAGCACTCGGGAGGTAGAGGTAGGAGGATCGCTGTGAGTTCAAGGCCACCCTGAGACTACAGAGTGAATTCCAGAAAAAGAGAGAGAGAGAGAGAGAGAGAGAGACATGAGTGAAAGGAAAAACCAAACATCCTACCAGAATTAGGGAGGACCAGGGTGCAGGGGGAGGGTGTATAGGGGTTCATACGGAGGAGGAGGGGAGTGAGGAAGGGGGGAGGTTGTTCCCGAGAACCGGAGCCTCTGGAGGCGGCCCTTCCCCCATCGCGCACGCATGTCTCTTTTAAGCAGCAAACGGGATCAAACAGGATCATAACACCGGCTAGTTTTCTCTTTTAAGTCCCCAAAGCAAAGACAGGCGGACAGAGAGAGAACTCCTGGCGACAGCGTTGGGATGGGGGTCCAGAGGAGAGTTTTACCTTGTGCAGGACGTGCTCGTGCAAGTCAGGGCCAGCTCCCCCCTGGTAGGAGTCGGCTCTGTGCAGATCCATGTCCCCGGCTGGCCAGACCGGGCTGGGCTGGGCTGGGCCGGGCCGGGCGAGGCAGGCTGGGGTCTGAAACGATGCACAGGGCCGCTTCCGCGGTCAGCACTGGACAGCTCCCGCGGCGGCCCCCTGGGACTCCCAGTGCGCCTGGGACCAGAGTTCTGCGATCTCGTCCGCTCCGAGTCACCTGTCTTGTGACTCCAACATGCGGGGAGCGACGCAAGAGGAGAGCCCAGGCTCGGGGACCGCGGCGCCGGCTGCGTGGCCAGGACTCGCTCCGGATGCTCAGTGAGCCAGCATCCCGTCACCGCGCCTCCCGCGTTAGCAGAGGCCAGCTCTGGTCCCTGGACAGCTCTCTCCAGGATGGAGGAGAGACAGAGGGTACCGCCCCAGGCTCGGGGCTCCGCGAGATGCCTTGTTTCCTGAAGGAGAGGGTGCGCTGCTTGAATTCCATTCTCTAGGTGCATATGATCCTAGAAGTTAAAACGAATGGCCCTGGAAGGGGTTAAGGGCTCAGCATCTCGAGTTCACATTTTGGCTCTGAAAAAGTGATAGCCCTGTAACTTTGGATCAGTTATGCTAAGCTGCCCTAAGAGAGAAGGGTGTGTGGGGGTGGGGATGGACATAAAGGATTGCTGGGATATAACACAGTGGTAAATTGTTTACTTCACATGTAAGAGGCCCTGAGTTTAATTCCCCAGCACTGCAAAAGTTAATTAATTAATTAAGTGTACAATAATAGTGCTTATCTCACGATAATGAATACCGTATGTTAGGGAAATGCTTTGCTACTGAGATACACCCTAGCTCTCTTTCTTTCTTTCTTTCTTTCTTTCTTTCTTTCTTTCTTTCTTTCTGTCTCTCTCTTCCCTTCTTACTTTCTCTTTCTTTTTCTCCTTCTCCTCCTTCTCCTTCTTCTTCTGGTTTTTTGAGGTAGGGTCTCTCACTCTAGCCCAGGCTGACCAGGAATTCACTATGTAGTCTCAGGGTGGCTCAAGCTCATGGCGATCCTCCTACCTCTGCCTACCAACTGCTGGGGTTAAAGGCGTGTGCCACCATGCCCGGCTTCCTAGCTCTATTTTCCTTATTCTTGGTTGATCTGAATGATAACTGTGTAAAGTAGTGTACTGGTCACTATGCCTTTCGTCACTGCAGCTGGTAGATGAGTGACAGGAATGACAGCAGGGTCATAAAGGGTGAGAAGGAGGAATTGGGAATACAGTTGTTAAGGCATCTTAGTTCACATAAAGCAAGAACAGTGCTGGTAAAGGTGGATGTAACTTAGCTTTTAAACTAGAATGCCAGACTCTACAACAATGGCTCAAACTCAAAATCCTCCCGCCTGTGCCTCCCGAGTGCTGGGATTATAGGTATGTACCACCATACCCAACGTTTAAAAATTTAAGAGGATCCAGAGGCATTGCTTATGCCCCTCCACAGTGACTGGCCGCTGCTCTCATAACCCATAACCCATGGTGAACACCAGAAACCCCACTAAGAAGGGCCCTCAGTGGATGGGGGATGGGGAGGAGGGACTGGGACCAATGCATGATTTATCCATACAACAAAGTTTCTAATTCACGGGCTGGAGAGATGATTAAGGCACTTGCCTACTAAACCTAACAACCCAGGTTTGATTCCCCAGTACCCGTGCAAAGCCAGATGCACAAAGTCTCTCTCTCTCTTCTCTCTATCTCTCTCTGCTTTCAAATAAATAAAATATTAAACAGGTTTCTAATTCATAAAAATAAAAAGTAAAAAAGAAAAAAATTAAAGATTGTTTTTCAATAGCTAATATTCTGGGGATGTAGCTCAGCAGTTAGAGCAGTTTTTAGCATGCATGAGGCACTGGCTTCCATCTTCAGCATTGCAGAAAGAAAACAAAGTGAGATTTTTAAATATTTTTATTTATTATTTATTTGCAAGGAGAAAGAAAGAGAGCAATAACAAGAAGAGAGACAGACAGGGAGAATGGGTTTGCAAACGACCTCCAGATGCATGTGCCACTTTGTGCATCTGGCTTTATTTGGGCACTGGGGATCAAACCCAGATCATTAAGCTTTGCAGCCAGCGCCTTAACCACTAAGCCATCTCTCCTGTCAAAGAATGAGATTTTATTTAATCTTCCTGTTTTAATTTATTTTTAATTTAATTTTATTTTTTATTTTGATTTTTAAAGTAGGGTCTCACTCTAGCCTAGGCTGACCTGGAATTCACTATGTAGTCTCAGGGCGATCTTCTTACCTCTGCCTTCTGAGTGCTGGGACTAAAGGCGTGAGCCATCAAGCCCTGCTTAACCTTCCTCTTTTTCTTTTCTGACACTCTTCCTGGTTTTATATAGTTCCAAATCTGATATGTGTCATTGCCTTGCTTGGAAAAAATTTAATATTTCATCAAGGAAAGTCAGTGGATGACACACTCTTCAGTTGTTTGAGGAAGTCTCTCTTCTTCAGAGCTGAGGGATAATTAGGACAATACTGATCTAGGCTGATAAGCACACTCACGTCCACATTCAAATATTCTGTTACTCTCTCCCTGCCTCCATGCATTCTGATGAGAAGTTTGCTATAATTTTAGTTCTAGTTCATATAGGAAGGCTACTTATTCCTCCTTTGACATCGTATAAAATCTTTTTGTCCTTGTTTTTGTGCAATTAAAAAAATTTATTATGGCCAGGCGTGATGGTGCACACTTTTAATCCCAGCACTAAGGAGACAGAGGTAGGAGGATCGCCATGAGTTTGAGGCCAGCCAGAGACTACAGAGTGAGTGCCAGGTCAGCCTGGGCTAGGGTGAAACCCTACCTTGAACCAAAAACAAACAAACAAAATTTATTCTGGTTAGGGATTTAGATCTGTGGTCTTTGTCCCTGGGATTATTACTGGAAATTTTGCAACAATTATTGCTTCACACATTTTTTCTGCACTCTTTTCTCTTTATTCGTCTGCCATTCCAACTGCATGGATGTGATATCTTTTGAAATTGTCCCACAGCTCTGGCTCTTGGATTCTTTGTCTGTCTGCCTCTGTCTTTCTTGACAAAGTCTCATGTATCCCAGGCTGCCCTTGAACTTGCTCTATAGTGGAAGATGACCTTATACTTCTGATCTTCCTTACTTCCACTTACAGAATGCTGGAATTATAGGTTTGTGCTACCATACTGGGTTTATGCCAGGCTGGGGATAGAACCCAGGGCCTTGTACATTCTACAAGAGTACTGTCCAACGAGCTGCGTTTCTAGACCCGCTGCTTTTGTTTCCTCTTTGTATTTTCATTGAAAAAATTTTTAACTGATCTATCTTTCAGTTCATTGATTCTTTTCTTTCTTTCTTTCTTTTTTTTTTTTTTTTTTTGAGATAGGGTCTTACTCTAGCCCAGGCTGACCTGGAATTCACTCTGTAGTCTCAGGCTGGCCTTGAACTCACAGCAATCCTCCTACCTCTACCTCCCAAGTGCTGGGATTAAAGGAGCAAACCACCATGCCTGGCTCTGATTCTTTTTTTTTTTTTTTTTTTTTAAAGGCAGGGTCTCACTTTAGCCCAGAATGACCTGGAAACTCACTATGTAGCCCAGGCTGATTCATGGTATCCCTCCTAGTTCAGCCTCCTGAGTGCTGGGATTATAGGTGAGAGCCATCTGGCTGATCATTCACTTTTTCCTCAGATGCCTAATCTACTGCTAAGCCCTTTAAGGCCACTTTTCACTTCTATTATAGTATTTTTAATTATTTTTAATTTTTAAAATACATTTTATTTATTTACTTACTTACTTGAGAGAGAGAAAGAGGGAGAGAGAGAGAGAGAGAGTGGGCGTGCCAGGGCCTCCAGTCACTGCAAATGAATTCCAGATGAATGTGCTCCTTGTGCATCTGGCTTACGTGGGTCCTGGAGAATCGAACAGGGATCCTTTGGCTTTGCAGGCAAATGCCTTAACTGCTAAGCCATCTCTCCAGCCCTATTATCATATTTTTAAATCTTAAAAAAATTCCGTTTTGATTAAGTTGGAATTTTTATGGACACATCATGTGTTGGTACCATCATTTCCCTCCTCCCTGCCCCCATCCCACTGAGGGCTTGCCGTAGTGGGATTGCTGGTATTCCCCATGGGGTTGTGGGTTATGAGTTGTGAGAGCAGCAGTCAGAATTTGCTGGGGAGGGCAATGTCTCTGGATTTTCCCTCCCATCCTGTGGCTCTTACGATCTTTCTGCTCCCTCTTCTGGAAAATTCCCTAAACCTTGATGGGTGTGTTTTAAGTCGACTCTAGGATTACATTACCTGACCTATTGGGGGGAGGCATGGCCCTGAATTTAGGGATGACTAACTTCTGGAATTTTCTAATCCAGAAGCGGGCCAACTGCTTCTAGGAGCAGAACCTGAGAAGTAGAACTAACTCCTCTCCAAGAGTGGGCTAGCCACCTCTAGCAACCGCCTGGGAAAAGAGGAAACTGAAGAGAAGTTTAGAATTAGCCATTAGTAAACCTGCTGCATCTGCTGTCACTGCCGCTCTGACGTTACTGCACCTGTGCTTCTTCCACACACAAGTCCTCATTGGCATCCACTGAACAGTCAAGAAACAGTAATACATGAACAAATAGCACATTGTATTAGCAAGGGTAAGAAACAGTTTTTTAAAAGTATTTTATTTACTTATTTATTTGAAAGAGAGAGAAAGAGGCAGAGAGAGAGAGAGAGAAAGAGAGAGAATGGGTGCGCCAGGGCCTCCAGCCACTGAAAGACTCCAAATGCATGCACCCCCTTGTGGACGTGGGTCCTGGAGAATCGAGAGAATGGGCTCCATAGGCAGGGCCTCTAGCCACTCCAGCCCAGAAACAGTTTTTAAAAGCTTATTTATTTGAGAGAGAGAGAAAGAGGCTCCAGCAGGGCCTCTAGCCATGTGCAAGCCCCTCATGTGTCTGGCTCACGTGGGTCCTGGGGAATTGAACCTGGTCCTTAGGCTTCACGGGCAAATGCCTTAACTGCTAAACCATTTTCCCAGCCTAGAAACTTTTTTTTTTTTTGGTTTTTCGAGGTAGGGTCTCACTCTGGTCCAGGCTGACCTGGAATTAACTATGTAGTCTCAGGGTGGCCTCGAACTCCCGGTGATCCTCCTACCTCTGCCTCCCGAGTGCTGGGATTAAAGGCGTGCGCCACCACGCCCGGCTTCCTAGAAACTTTTGACTTTGGGTAATCCTTAAACATGGGTTAAGGGAAAGGATTTAGAGATGTGACCTGCTGGACTGTGCTGATCCAGAACACACTTACACTCTGATCACTAGAGCAATCACATTAAGCCCACCTGTTGCTTTCAGCAGATCTGTGGGCCTATAGTGACTGACCCGGTTGTCTTCAATGCTATGGTCAGCACTTCTTACAGATGTGTGTTTGCTCTGTGTCGAGAGTGCAACCAGGCCTCTGAGGAAAGGAACGTAGCTTAGGGTCTGTCAGCTTCTCTACACATGGCTTGTCAATATTGGTCATCTGTGATGTTTCAGCCAAAGGTCCACCAAGGCAGAGGAAGCCTAGTCATATTGCTTTAAGTGGGTGGATTATGCAGCTGTAAGAGTAACTTTAGGGCAAGTTACAAGGAAGGATTTGACACCTCACAGCAATCATCTCAGAAAAGTTATTTGTAAGGGCCATAAGAAATAGGCGCACAGTTCTTTCCCATAGTTCATTCCCACATTTCATTCTCAGAGTTCATGACCACAGTTACCCATGTGTTGTTGCATGTTGCATGTTGATTACTTTCTCAGCGATAGTCCTCAGCATATTTCTATTCTTTCTTTCTTTCTTTTTCTGGTTTTTCGAGGTAGGTTTTCACTCTAGACCAGGCTGACCTGGAATTCACTCTGTAGTCTCAGGGTAGCCTCGAATTCACGGCAATCCTCCTACCTCTGCCTCCCGAGTGCTGGGATTAAAGGCGTGCGCCACCACGCCCGGCCTCTGAGCATATTTCTAAATTCTTGGGATGTTTTTGCTTTGTTCTCCGTCTCTTGACCTCGGGCTTCTCTAAGTGGTTCTCCTCATAGACAGAAAGACCATCCTTTGGCTCTTCCGCTTGTAGCACACCACTACCATGCTGGAGTCTCATTAGAGCGGCCAGTGGGGCGGGGTCTGCTGCCGTGCCCCACTCAACTTGTAGTCTTGTACTGAGTCTGCTTTGCTGGTGTGTGACTTCCATAAATGTTCACTATTTTTGTCACGTTTGGTTTTTCGAGGGAGGCTCTCACTCTAGCCCAGGCTGACCTGGAATTCACTATGTAGTCTCAGGATGGCCTTGAACTCACAGCCATTCTCCTACATCTGCCTCCTGAGTGCTGGGATTAAAGGAGTATGCCACCACACGAGAGAGAGAGAGAGAGAGAGAGAGAGAGAGAGAGAGAGAGAGAGAGGGAGAGGGCAATGGGAATTGAATTCATGCCCTCTAGTTTTCACTAATAAGATCAAGGGTTCTAGAGGGATGGATGGGAACAATGTGCTACTTTTTTTTTTTTTTTTTGGTTTTTAGGTAGGGGTCTCACTCTGGGCACTGACCTGGAATTGAGTCTCAGGTCTTCGAAGGTTTGACCTCCTACCTCTGATAAGGGTTCTGGGATTAAAGGGATGGATGGGAACAATGTCCTTCCTTCTTGACTTGGAAACACAGCTCCAAGGATCTTTTCCTGGGAGAATAGGCCTATGTTATAGAGAGGCTTTGAGTATTCTTCACAAGCATTGCTCCTCCCTCTCCCTACCAGTGCCATTAAGCTCTTCCTTGTGTTTTTTGCATATATGTGTGTATTACAGTGTATGGTAGTTTGAATATATGGCCCCCAATATATTTAGTGTTTTATTAGCTTATAGTTTGCATCTGCAGCCACCTTGCTGGAAGCAATGTCACTGGGGGCTGGTCTTAAAGTGTGATGGTGGGTTTGAGATTCCATTGTAAAGATATGCAAAGTGTGCCTAGCGGGAGTTCCTGAAGTGTGCTGTGCTATGTGGCTGGGTGGTTTTTCTCTCTCTTGCCTGGTCCTGTGGAGAGCAGGCCACTTCTCCTGCCATTATGGAACTTCCCCTGGATCTGTAAGCTTCAATAAATAATATCCCTTCCTCCATAACTGTGCCTGGTCTGGAAGTTCATCTCAGCCAACCTGAAGCTGTCTGCTACACAGTGTATGCATGTGCGCATGTGCATATGTGTGCATGCACATGCAGAGGCCAGAGGAGAATGTTGAGTGTCCTCCTCTATCATGCATCTGCTTGTTTCCTTGAGTTGGAGTCTCTCACTGAACTTAGAGCTGCTATTTACCACCCTGCCGTCCCCACTGCCCTGGTCACACGGGCTGACCAGCAACCCAGCAATTCTCTGGTCTCAGCATTCCACAGGACTGGGGTTACAGGCATGCGTGGCCATATCAAGCCCTTTATGTGGCAGCTTGTGAATCAAATTCAGGATGCATCAGGCCCTCTCAGGCCCCCAAGCCTGCTCAGTAAGTGCTCTTAACCACTGAGCCATCTCTCCATCCCACGAAGCTCTTTCTTAATCCACACGCTAAGAACTTGGTGGGATTCTTTGAGGTAATGTCTGTGAACATGGAAAGGCCTCCAGTAACTTCCCTACTCAGTTCATGTTTCGTCTCTGTGGATTCCTCGAAATGGTCATTGAGGCATCCCTGCCAGTTGGTGACTTCTGCTCGGTGAGGGCAGTTCTCAGCTGTGGTGTTCTGGGTTTACTGCCCCTGCAGATACCAGGTATCAGTTTGCCCTGAAAATCCAGGTCTTCTAGACCTTCTAGGCCTTTGGCATCAGGACTGCTGAGGCATCCAGCCTCATGGACTGAGCAGGTACCAGGTTTTCAGAGTCTCCAACCTCCAGTTATTGTTGGACTGCTGTCACAGTCAGTTCTGTGCTGCGGGGACAAGCGTGCAAGCACACATAATTTAGGGGAGGAAGGGATTTATTTTGACCTTACAGATCCAGGGGAAGTTCCATCACTGGCAGAAGAAGCTAGCCACCTTTCACGGATCCAAGCTGACAGAAACCACTGGCAGCAGCCAGCAAGCACTAAAAATCCAGGCCATCTCTGATGGCCCAAGAAGTTATTGATTTTCAATTTTCCCATCTTTTTCCGAATGTACAGTTGGGAATGATGATTTCTGGCTTTTACCTGTCAGTGCCAAAACCAAAGCCCTTCATTTAGAGTGAAAGGATTATCTCTCCTGGGAAAAAGACCTAGATATTTTCAATATCCAGTCTCTCTCTCTCTCTCTTTTTTCTTTCTGAGTCCCATACCCTCTGGATCTTTTCATAACATTTTTAATTAATGTGATTCTTCAAAGACAAGTGATTCTTATAACTCATTCTAGTTGGGATTGGTATCTTTCTTGGTTTCTTTGCATGCATGTGAGTGTAGTATGCATGGTGTGATATGTCTTTAGTGTGTGTATGTGTGTGTGAGTGTGTGTGTGTGTGTGTACATATGGAGACCTGAGGAGATTACTGGGTGTTTTCCTATCACTCTTCTTGCTTGTTTCCTGGAGATGAATCTCTCACTGAACCCAGACCTTCCATTTTGGTCAGACTGATTCTCTCATCTCCACTCCTGGCAGGCCTGGGGGTTACAGGTGTGCATGTCTGAGACCAGTTTTATTTTCTATTTTTGTTTTTGAGGTAGGGTTTCACTCTAGCCCAGGCTGACCTGGAATTCACTATGTAGTCTCAGGTTGGCCTCGAACTCACAGTGATCCTCCTACCTCTGCTTCCCGAGTGCTGGGATTAAAAGTGTGTGTTACCATGCCTGGCTCTGTGACCAGTTTTTTTATACAAGTGCTGGAGAATCAAGTTCAGAGTGAATCAGGCCTTCTTAGGCCCTCATGCTGGCATGGCGCATGCACTTACCTTCTCAACCATCTCCCCAGTCCTGGGATTGGTGTCTTCCTGAGAGCTGAGACTACTCAAGTGTTATTAAGTGTGTTTACAGACACCTTCTGGATGAGTGATTCATTTGATGGAGCTTCTGGCCTCAGCACTTTTTAGAAGTAACACTTTTTTAATAGTTAATTTTTATTTATTTGAGAGAGACAGAATGAATTGGCATGCCAGGGTCTCTAGCAACTGCAAATCAACTCCAGACACATGCGCCACAAGGCTGGCTGCCTCAGCAGTCCCACTTTGATGCCAAAGGCCTAGAAGTTTCCTGGAGAGCTGCTGGTCTTCAGTTTACATTGGAAGGCTGAAGAAGCTGGGTTCCAATGTCTGTGAAGGACAGCAGCAACAGGGTAGATGCTCACCAGCAAGTAGCACTGGCAGGCCAGCAGCAGGCCCTGTATTCTCCCAGAGCATCTTTATCTATAGTCCACCATTGAAGGGCTGCCCACTCTTGGGAATGGGCCTCCCCACTCAGTGAATCCTTCCCAGAAACACCTCACAGATCTTCCCAGAGACATGTGTGTTAATTAAATTCCTGATCCAATCAAGTTGGCAACAGAAACCCAATGTCACAGCAACAAATCTGGACCTGCCATGCAGCTGCCCCTCTCTGTTTGGGGAGATGTGACACAAACTAAAACAGATAAAAATAACATTAAGAAGTGTTACTTCTGGGCTGGAGAGATGGCTTAGCAGTTAAGGTGCTTGCCTGTGAAGCCTAAAGACCCAGGTTTGATTACCCAGTACCCATGTAAAGCCAGATGTCCATTGTGGCACATATATCTGGAGTTTGTTTACAGTGGCTAGAGGCCCTGATGTACCCATTCTCTCCCCTGTCTCTCTCAAATAAATAAACATAAAGAGGAAGCAGAGGGATTCAGGTCTGCTTCCCTTTGCAACATAATCACCAAATGAATTCTCTATACTCAGCCACTTCCTTCCTTATTCAGAGGCTCCATTCCTGCACAACCCCAGTGGTCAGCAGGGTTGAGTTAGCTGAGTTCAGGTGACAGCATCCCCCTTAAATTTGTATATTACCGTCCACATTTCTACATTAATAGTTTGTGTCCTTCCCCGGGGAATTTCTATCAGTACCTCCACCTTACATATAACTTTCAAGAATGCCTTCATACTTGGGGGTATATGTGTGTGTTCATATGTGTGTGAAACCGTATACATACATATGGAGGTTGATGTTGGGGGTCTTCTTCAATCCTTATCCTTTGAGACAGGGGCTCTCACTAACCCTGGCGCGCGCTTCCTTGGCTAGATGAGCTGGCCAGCAAGCGCCAGGCATTCCCGTCTCTGTCGTCCTCGTACTGGGATTACAGAATGCACAGTGGGTCTGGGCTTTTTAGACAGGCTTTTGCATATGTGTGTGGTATGTATTTGTGGGTTCGCATATGTGTGCGTGTGTGTGGGGGCTCTCTCTCTGAACCTGAGACTCACTGATTCAGCTAGACTAGCTGTCCAGCAAGTCTCAGGAATCCTCCTGTCTCTGCCTCCCCAGCACTAGGATTTCAGGCACTTGTCATCATGCCTGGCATTTTATGTGGGTGCCGAGGATCCAAACGTAGGCTCTCATTTTTGCATGGCAAACACTTTACCCACTGAGCCATCTCCCCAACCCCTGGGCTTTAAAACCGTTCACCCAGTATCTTCATTCTGTACTAGGATTCATGCCAGGCTCCCACGTTATACTTGCTCTTGGTCTTGGTTGTTTTTGTCTTTTTTTTTTTTTTTTAAAGATTTTATTATTTATTTATTAGAGACAGAGAGGGGTAGGGGAGAGAGAGAGAGTGAGAATGTGTGTGCCAGGGCCTCTGGCCACTGCAAATGAACTCCAGATGCATGCGCTACCATGTGCATCTGGCTTACGTGGGACCTGGAGAATTGAACCTGGGTCCTTAGGCTTCACAGGCATGTGCCTTAACCGCTAAGCCATCTCTCCAGCCCGTTTTTGTCTTTTTTGAGACAGAGTCTTGCTATGTTGCCAGGCTGGCTTTGAACTCATGACCCTCCTGGTGGGATTATAGACATAAATCATCATGCCGAGTACATTTACTCCTTTTAAAATATACATTTTATTTATTTATTTTGCAAGCAGAGAGAGAATGAGAATGGGTATGCCAGGACCGTTTGCCATTGAAAATGAACTCCATATACACGTACCACTTTGTGCACGTGGCTTTACATAGGTACTGGGGACTTGAATCTAGGCCAACAGACTTTGCAAGCAAGTACCTTTAATTGCTGAGCCATCTCTTCAGCCCTACTGCTTTTGCAAGCAAGCTCCTTTAACCACGGAGCCATCACTCCAGCCCCTAACTATTTTATTCATTTGCGAAGAGACAGAGAAAGAGGAAGAGAGGGGATTCTGGGCACACCAGAATTAATTGTTGTTGTAAACGCAATCTAGATAATGTACTACTTTGTGCCTTTGGCTTTATGTACTGGGGATTTGAACCTGGGCTGAACCCAGTCAAGCAGGCTTTTGTAAGCAAGTGCCTTTACCCACTGAGCCATCTCTCCAGCTCTCTTACTGCTTTTCATTATACGCTCATTGCTCGTAAGTCATGCATTGCTTTAATCTGCACTTCGCCCTTTGTTGCAGTGTTTCTGGTTTACGATCATGTTGTGTTGCTTAGTGGGGAAGGAACACACGTTTTCTTCATCAGATGCCTCGCATCTCCCAGCTTTCCGCTTGTTTCTCCTTAGGCACATGTTTCATTCTTTTCTTGAATCTCAGTGACTTTTGTGCTCTGATGGGGACTGCTTTCTTTGTGTTTAGATAATTACATTTTTCCTCCCGAGTTTCTAGTTGTTTTTCAAAATGGATTCATAAGCGCAAGACTCATTTCCCAAGCCCCCATCTACACATCTCATAAGTGGCTCTGAACAGTTCTCTATCCGCCTCATCCAACAATGGGTTCCTCTCTGGCTCTGCTATCTGGCTATAACCTCGACATTTGTAAAGATTCTCATTATTATTTCTTGTGGCTCCATTAGTTCCTCTTCATTAGTTCTGGTTTCCTATGAACTTGGTTAACTTTGCTTGGTTTACTCCTCAAGAATAAGGATTTGAGGAAGTTACTTGATCATATTCTCAAGCACCTGAGCTGAGTGCAGCCATGCATGCCTGGAATCCCAGTACTCAAGAGGCCGGAGGATCAGGAGTTCAAGACCAGCCTCAGCTACATTGAGAGTTCAGACCAACTTGGGCTCCATGAGAACGTATCTTAGGAAAAAAAAAAAAAAAGAAGCTGGGAAGATGGCTGAGTGGATAAAGATCTTGTCATGCAAGAGTTCAGATCCCACGTGAAGTGCCACATGCTGTCACAAGGCACCTGGAATTCCAGAGCATCTATGGTGAGAAGGAAGGTGGGGGCAGGAGAAGGAGAAGATGCTGGAAAGTTGTGGTCAGCTAGCCTGGTGAACGGAGTGGTAACCAACAAGAAACTCTACCTCAAACAAGGTGGAAGTAAGGAGGACCAACACCTCAATGTTGTCCTCTGACTTCCACGTGAGCACCATGGCAGTGTGCATGCACGCATGCACACACACACACATGCACACGTGCACAGCCCAAACAACTCCAGACCAAAAAACAAAACCAGCAAATAAAAAGTGGTATGAAAGCCAGGCGTGGTGACGCACGCCTTCAATCTCAGCACTCGGGAGGCAGAGGTAGGAGGATCGCCATGAGTTCGAGGCCACCCTGAAACTACATAGTGAATTCCAGGTCAGCCTGGGCTAGAGTGCAAACCCTATCTCAAAACCCCTCCCCCAAAAAAAGTGGCATAACAGTTAGGTGGACCTTCTGACTTTGCATGTCGGTAATGTGTTTTTTCTACTGATGTCAACTGAGCTGCATCTGGAGTTCGGGGCTGAGCACTGTGTCTTCCAGGTTTGAAGACATTACTGCACGCTCTCCTCCCAGCATGTACACAGGAGTTCACACTGCTGGTTGAGCCGTTGCTCACAGAAGAACTTTGCCAGGTGATTTTCTCTACCTTTGGGGATGGCTTACTTGGGGATATTTTTAAGATCTTGCTTTGATCCCTGCTTTCCTGCAATTTCATTTTAAATTATTTAACTGTATATTGTTGGGGGGGGGTATAGTGTTCTGAGAACAGACCTTTTCAATTTGGACATGCGTATGTCCTCTTGCTGTGCTTTGCATGTGAAATGATTCCATTGGGCTCATGTGTTTGAACATTTGGTCCTCAGATGGTGGCGCTGTTTGGGTAGGTTGTGGAACCTTCACAAGGTGTGGCTTTGCTGGAGAAAGTGGGTCATGAGGTGTTATAGCCCGACTCTACTTCCTCTCTACTCTGTTTCCTGTGCCACCAAGATATGAGGAGATGAGGAGACTCAACTTCATACTTTTGCCACCACAGAGTCACCTGCCAGCATTCCTTTCCTCTGTCGCAGTTGCTTTTCTGTTGTGAGACAAAACACTCAACCAAAGCAGGAAGCGAAGGGTTTATTTCAGTTTCACTGGGAAGACTCAGCATGGCAGGGAAAGCACAGTGGGTCTGAGCAAGGAGCCTGGATCACATCTCCGCATCGGTGAGAAGGAAGCAGTCCCTCTACAGGCCTTGGGTGAGGCTGTATCACTCCAGAGCCCACAGCCAGCAACACACCTTCTCCAGTGAAGCTCCACCTCGCGAGGGCTCCACCTCTCAGAGGCTCCATCACTTTCCCAAACTGCCACATGCTGGAGACTAAGCACTCAAAACACATGAGCCTATGGGACATTTACATTCAAGCCACTACAGCCTACATGACGGACCGCAGTCCCTATAAGCCAAAATAAGCCTTCCCTTCCTTAAGTTGCATCTTGTTAGACATTTTGTCATAACAACAAGTGACTAATTCACCTCTGCTGGCTAAGGAATTCTTATTTATTTATTTGAGAGAAAGAAAGAGGGACTAGAGAAAAGGGAAGAAATTGAGGAACAAGCATAATTTTTAAAAATTATTTATTTTTTGTGAGGAGGCAGGAAGAGGGGGCAGAAGGGGCATACCAGGGTCTCTTGCCATTGCAAATGCACTCTAGATGCATGTGTCACTTTGTGCATCTGGCTTTTTATGGGTACTAGGGTATTTGAATTTGGGCTGAACTCAGGCCAGCAGGCTTTTATACCTAAGTGCCTTTAACAGCTGAGCCATCTCCCCAATCTCCAAGCATAATGTTGAAGGTCATACTCCTAGTGATTTACTTTTTCTAGGCAGGCCCTACTTCCTAAAGTTCTACCATGTCCCCAGATAGCAGCACCATCAAGGGACCACAGGTTCAAAACCCAAGCCTGTGGGGCTCTTCTCTATTGAAGCCATAGATGATAGCTTTCTTTTTTGGTCTGGGGTGGGGGGAACCTCCTAAGAGAGAATTCTACTTGCTCTTTGTACTTACACAAAATATAAATATTTTGGCTGGGGAGATGGCTCAGTTGGTGAAGTGCTTGCCCTGCAAGCATGAGAACGTGAGTTCGAGCCCCAGGACCCACATGAAAAGCCAGTTGTGATGATGCAACTTTGCACTTCCAGAGATGGTGCGACGTGAGGTAGAGGCGGGCAGAATTCTGGAGTTTGCTGATAAGCTAGCCTGGCCTACCTCGTGAAACCCTAGTCAACGTGAGACCCTGTCTCTCATCAAAGGTGGAATGCACCGGAGGTGTGACAGCTGAGCTTGTCCTCTGAACTCTGCATGTACATGCACACACCTGCACACAAACGCGCAGCCATGCACATACACACACACACCCCAAGAAAATATCAATGTTTCTGGGTTCCTTGAAAGCTTAGCAGAATTGTAATAATGTCTTCCATACTTGTTATTGATACTCTATTTATTTATTTATTTATTTATTTATTTATTTATTTATTTATGAGATATTTCCCTCCCCCCCATTCCACTTTAGTGTCTCCATCATATCCCCTCCCTTTCTCCATTAGAGAGAAAGAGGGAGACAGAGAGAGAGAGAGAGAAAATGGATGCACCAGGGCCTCCAGCCACATCAAGTGAACTCCAGATGCATGTGCCACCTTGTGCATTTGGCTTATGTGGGTCATGGGGAATCGAACCGGGATGCTTTGGCTTTGCAGGCAAATGCTAAAAAGGCTAAGCCATCTTTCCAGCCCCTAATACTCTATTTTTAAAATGGGGTCTTGCTCTAGTTTGGCTTGATCTGAAATTCACTTTTAATCCCAGGCTGGCCTCAGACTCACAGAGATTCTTCTACTTCTGCCTCCTGAGTGCTGGGATTAAAGGCATGCACCACTGTGCCTGGCTTAATTTTGTTTTTTAGTAAGTACAAAATAATGGATTTATGACATTTTCATCCATGGTTATCACTGTACTTTGCTCACATTCACCCCCATCACCATGTCTTATGCTGGTCTCCTTCCTTCCCCCAAATTGTCCCCTTTTGTCTTGATGTCTATCTGTCTGCATTTATATATATATATATATTTACATTTATATTTTATATATTTAAATTTCAGTTCTGCATCTGAGAAAGAACATGCACTATGTGTCTTTCTGAGTCTGATTTATTTTGCGTGCGCATCATGATCTTCAGTTCCACTCATTCTCCTCTAAATGACACACTTAATTCTTTTTTATGGCTGAATAAAACTCAATTTTTTATATATACCTCATTTTCTCATGTCATGTGTTGATGGTCATCTAGGCTGGTTCTGTATCTTGACCATTACATATTATTATTATTTTTTGTTTTGGTATTTTTTTTGAGGCAATTGTGAATGGTTTCTGCATGTTTGTTGTTAGTCTAGTCCAGGCTGACCTCAAACTCAGGGCAATCTTCCTACCTCAGCCTCCCAAGTTTAAAGGTGTGCACCACCACACCTGGTTCTCTGAGATGAACTTCCAGACCAGGCACAGTTATGGAGGAAGGGATATTATTTATTGAAGTCCTTCAGACCACAGATCATTTATGGGGAAACCATCCCTGCATCTCTGGGATAATCTTGGTCAGGGGAAGTTCCATAATGGCAGGAGAAGCATCCTGCTCTCACAGGACCAAGCAAGAGAGAGAAAAAAAAATCCAACCAGGCACACAGCACACAGAGTTAAAAAATGGTTTATCATCTTGATTTAATTTTGGTAGGTCATATAAATCAAGGAAATCATCCACAGCAAGCATATATATTCTTAAAGTATATCAGGAACTCCTATTATCTCTAATTTTATCAATTTTTTTGCATATCTTTTACAATGGAATCTCAAACCAACACCATTGATTTTTTGATTGTTTTTTACACCTCTAAGACTGGCCCCAGTGACATTGCCTCTAGCAAGGTGGTTGCCAATGCAAACTATAAACTAATAAAACACTGAATATGTTTGGGGACATATAGTTTTTCAAAGTTTAATCCCATTGTGGTCAGATACAGATTATTTAAGGAAGGAGAGAAAGTAAAGGAAGGGAAAGAGAGAGAGACAGATAGACAGACAGAGAGGGACAGAGACTATAGGTGTGCCAGGGCTTCTTGCTGCTGCAAATGAACTCCGGACACAAGCCACTTTGTGTATCTGGCTTTACATGGGCACAAGGGAATTGAAACCAGGCCACCAAAATTTACTAGCAAGTGCCTTTAATGGCTGAGCCATTTCCTCACCACATAAAATTCTACTTATTTGCTTTGCAGGATAAAGTAATCTTAGTTTTTATTTAGGGTTTTGCAAGAGAGAGCTTTCAATAGAGAGAGAGAGACATGGCGATAACAGGTTTTGTCTGTTTGGAGAAGATTAGGTTCTTTCTAGGATGTATCTGCATTGGCATTTCTTTCCCAATTTGGGGAAAATTTTCTTCAGCGCCTCCTTCAGCTACTTATGTTTGATCTTTTCAGATGTCTTGGAGTTCCCATTCATACCTTTCTATTAGCTTGTCTTTCTTTTTGTTGGACTGTGATAGACTGCCAGATACATTTGCCACTACTATGAATCTGGCTGGTTTTTCTTTATGTTCTATTTCCTTGTTCATGTCCTCTAATGACCTTTTTATTTCATTAAACTGTTTCTCTGTAATTGAACCAGGGTTGTTATTTCTTTGAGCATAGATATCATCATTCCTTGAAATCTTTGCAGGAAAGTCTCCCTATCTGATGGATTTTAACCACTGAGGCATCTATCCAGCCCCTCAAAACATGCTTATTTTTTAAAAAATATTTTATTTTTATTTATTTGAGAGAGATACAGAAATAGGCAGGTAGAGATTGAGACAAAGAGAAAAAATGGGCACTTAGTCCTGTCAGGGCCTCCTGCCACTAACTGAAGCAAAGATAAACTCCAGATGCATGCGCACACCTTATTTGTGCATCTAGTTTACGCCTTGACCTGGAAAGAGGGTCTTCCAATGCAGGCCTTTGTTATCTTTTTTTGTGGCTTTTAAACGCAAATGCTGGGTGCCCACCTGTTACCTGGCTTCTTTGGCTGGGGCTGTTGTGAGGCAAGTGCCAATTCCTGGGGAGCCACTAAGCCATTTCTACAGCCCCAAACATTCTTTTGTAAAAAACATATTTTATTATTTATTTATATGAGAGAGAAAGAGAAGGAGGAAGAAGCAGATAGAGAGAGAATGGGCGTGTCAGGGCCTCCAGCCACTGCAAATGAACTCCAGATATATGCACCACCTTGTGCATCTGGTTTACGTGGGTCCTGAGGAATCAAATCTAAGTCCTTTGGCTTTGCAGGCAAGTTCCTCGACCGCTAAGCCATCTCTCCAGCCCCATAAAATGACACACTTAATTCTTTTTTATGGCTGAATAAAACTCAATTTTTATATATACCTCATTTTCTCATGTCATGTGTTGATTCTCAACAAAATCTCACAGTTCCATTTATGTCTTTTTGTTCTGTGCACTGGGATATCCCCTTGGCCTCCCGTTCAGATCCTGACATTGCACTGTTTTAGAAACTTTCTCATTTGCATAACGTCCTCAAGGCCCGCCCCTGTTGTAGCAGGGGTCAGAATTGCATCTCCCTTGAGGACTCAACAATGTTTCCTTGTGTGCGAGGACCCCATTCATCAGTGTGCAGACCCTTGGGGTCACTCCAGCTCTCAGCGCCTGTGAATAATGCCTCAGCATATGAACGTGCCTTGGCGACCCTGCTTTCAGTACTTTGGAGTTGGCACTCCAAGCGGAAAAACTTAACTGTTTTGAGAAACCACTGGACTCAGTTTCCCTTTATTCCTCCCTTCTGTGGACGCAGTATCTCGGTAAGCTCTCAGTGTTTTATAGTTCAGCTCATCGCCTCTGCTTTATCTAGGGCCAGTTTTTTTTTTACACTTACGCTGGTTTTCTCTTTCATGTTGCAGATTCCCCCACCCAAAGGCCTGCTGATGTTTCAGAAGGAGACAATGGAGAAGCCGCCTGAGACCTCTGTGTGTCAGCAGAGTTTTGGTAGATTAAACTTTTGGGTGAACTTACTGGTAACCTGAGGAAACCTTAAAACTAGAGTGGTCAGAACTTGTTCTGAGGCGTCCGAACAGCCACGCTGCTGCCTTAGATGTCATTGACCTCGACTTGACTTGTAAAACATGACATGAGCATTTACTACGGTAAAATATTTTATACATAATCTCATTTAATCTGACTAATAAGTCTATATGTAATTATCCCTTCACAGAACCGGAAACTGAGGTCTACAGAGTTCACAAAAGCTTAAAGAGCTAGTTGGAATGTGAACTCAAGAATATGTAACTTTAATCTGGGTGTCATGGTGCACGCCTTTAATCCCAGCACTCGGGAGGCAGAGAGAGGAGGATCATTGTGTGTTCGAGGCCAGCCAGAGACTACATAGTGAATTTTAGGTCAGCCTGGGCTAGAGCAAGACCCTACCTTGAAAAACCAAAAACTAAAAAAAAAAAAAAAGAAAAAAAAAAAAGAATATGTGATTTTAGAGTTCCCATCTGAAAGCAATATGCTGCGTGTTTGTGTGTGTGCGATTTGTATGTGTGTGAGTGTGTGTGAGTGCATACCTGCCACAGCATGTGTGTATAGAGGTCAGGAGGCAACTTTTGGGTGTTGTTCCTCACCTTCTGCCTTGTTTGAGGCAGGGTCTCTCATTGTTCACCACTGCATTCGTCAGGATGGCTAGCCTGCAAGCTTCCAGTGGATTCTCCTGTCTTCACCTTCCTTCTAGCCACAGGCATGCTGGGATTATAGGGGCATGCTGGGATTACAGAGGCATTCTGGGATTACAGAGGCATGCTGGGATTACACAGGCCCGCAACAGTATCTGGTTTTACTCAGACACTTGTTTAACCACTGAACCATCTCCCTGACTCCACTGTACTTTTATTTATTTATTTATTTATTTATTTATTTATTTATTTATTTGTTTATTTGTTTATTTGTTTATTTGTTTATTTGTTTATTTGTTTATTTGTTTGTTTATTTATTTAGGCAAGCCCAACAGACTGGCCTTTTTTTTTAATGAGTGAGAGTGAGAACAAGAGAGAGAGAGGGAGAAAGAGAAAATTAGTGCACCAGGGCCCTCGGCCACTGTAACCAAACTCCAGACACGTGTACCACCTTGCGCACATGTGCAACCTTGCGCATGCGTCAACTTGTGCATCTGGCTTATGTGGGATCTGGGGAATCGAACATGGGTCCTTAGGCTTCGCAGGCAAGCGCCTTGACCTCTTAATCATCTCTCCAGCCCTCCACTGTGCTATTTGAACTTTGGAGCTGAATCTCATGTGGAGATTTAAGTAGCAGGTCCATTCTGGGCCACTAAGGAGTCACGTAGAATCACTGGGGACAAATGAGAGGCAAGAAAAGTGCTGATTCCAATGTGCAGCGGGGGTAGAATAAACACCGCAGGGATTTAATACTGCAGAATGCTGTGAAGTGAGGAGCTATGCAGTGGGGAGATGGGACAGACTTTCTCACCCTGTGAACCCAGCAACATCTCTTCTCTCCAGAAGGGCTGGGTACAGTTCTCACCACTAAGCCCCAGGGCACTGTAAGGACAGGGCAGCCTCCACCTGTCCCTTATGGATGGGGATGGAGGTTATGGGTCTTGGTGACCCAGGAGAAACAGTGGTGCTGGCTCCTTCCTTGGAGCTTTGAAGAAGCTCATTCTTCTTCCATCTGCCCCTTCATGCTTAGCCAGGCACTGTGTCGGGTGCTCAGGGAAATCAGACAAAAGAGCCACAATTCCTGACTGTGAGGAGCTGGCACTCAGCGGTGCGACTGACAGGTGCAGATAAACAAGGACGTGTAAGAGGGGTCATCATGGCACAGAGAGGAGACAGCACGGTGCAGAGTCTAGAACCCAGCACACCTTTGCTGTGTGTGTGAATTGCTGTACCGTTGCATATGGCTAACCGTCACTTGCCTCCTTCATGGGGGTGTCCTGGAAATTCAATGAGAGAGTGCATTGCAGTCTGGATGTCTTCATGTCGTGGGGAACAATGTGGACTGAATGTGCTGGGAGCCTGGGGGAGCGGCCAGCACTATTGTGCCTGGAATGAGGAAATGAGGAAATGAGGAGGGAGGTGGAAGGCAGAGAGACTTTCACACAGGATGGCAGCAGGTATTCCTTCTTTAAAAAAAAAATTAATTTACTTATTTATTTTTTAGAGAGAGAGATACAGAGAGAGAATTGGCTCACCAGGGCCTCAGCCACTGAAATCAAGCTCCAGACAGCTAGTGGGCATGTGTGACCTCTCGCTTGCTTCCCCTTTGTGCATCTGGCTTACATGGGATCTGGAGAGTTGAACATGCATCCTTAGGCTTCACCACTAAGCCATCTCTTCAGCCCAGGTCTCCCTTCTTGGGGAAGGTCCCCAAATGAGCCTGGTGTGGTATGTCACTCCCATAATCTCAGTGCTTGGGAGGCAAGAGCAGGAGAATCACCAGTTTGAGGCCAGCCTGGGCTACATAGTGAGACCCTGTGAAAGAAAGAAAGAAAGAAAGAAAGAAAGAAAGAAAGAAAGAAAGAAAGAAAGAAAGAGAGAGAGAGAGAGAAAGAGGGAGAGAGGAAGGAAGGTCCTTATATAGTATTATTATCCCTAATAACTCCAAGGAGTCACATATGTATATATTTTTAAAGTATTTATTTTATTTATTTATGAGAGAAAGAGAGAGGGAGAGAGAGGGTTAGGCCAGAGCTTCTTGCCACTGCAAACGAACTCCAGGTCCATGTGCCACTTTGTCCATATGGATTTACGTGGGTACTGGGGACTTAAACTCGAGCCAGCAGGCTTTGCAAGCAAGTGCCTTTTACCACTTAGCTATCTTCCCAGCCCATATATGTATTTGACAATTGAGAAACAGCCTCCAAAAAGACACAGTCTGGATGAGGCCACCTGAGCAACTCCCCAGGATCCAGGCTTCAGAGGCCATGTCTCCTCTTACCTTTATTTTTTGTTTTCTTTGAGGTCAGGTCTCATTCTTGTCCACGTTGACCTGGAATTCACTATGTAGTTTCAGGGTGGTCTTGCGCCTACCTCTGCCTCCCGAGTGCTGGGATTCAAGACGTGCGCCACCACGCCCGGCTTCCTCCTACCTTCTTCACTGGGTACTTTCAGGGAGATACAAGGATGGATCATGAATGAATGAGCAGATTATGAGACACAATATGTCCGGCTCCCAGCAACATGATCAGATTTAATCTACTGGGGGGAGTACTGTTCTTCCCATTGAGAGCTACTGCCGGGGAGTCGAATCACCGAGTCCATGCAGATGGCAGACAGGGCCATGGGCACTCCCCAGCAGTCAGGCCACGCGTTGAAACGCTCCTCACCATCCTTCGGCTGTCATATGCACAAAGAATCATGAGTTCTGGTTCAGGATGGGACTGTGGAGATTTGTTCAGAAGATTAGAGTGTAAACTCCTCGGCACACAGGACTTGTGCGTGTGTGCATGTGCCCGTGTGTATGTGGTATATGCACATGTATGTGCAGATACACGTCCCAGGCACATGCATGTGAAGGCCAGAGGAAAACGTCAGGTAAGCTCCTCTATTGCTCTTCTGCCTTATATCCCGAGACAGTCTCTCGCTGAACCTGAAGCTGTCCACTTTTCAGCTAGACTGGCTGAGCAGGGAACCCCAGTCATCCTCCTGTCTCTGCCCTCGTCAGTGTTGGGGTTACAACTATGCCCAGTCACAGCCAGCTTTTTACGTGGGTGCTGGGAATCAAACTCAGGCAGACATTTCTTACCTGATAAGCTTCTCCCCAGCCCCTTCCTGACATACAGGACTTTTGGGGCTCTAAGCTTTGACCTTTCCTGCTGCTTGGTCGGGGTTCAGAGATGGAGAAGAAGCTGGAACAATTCACCTTCCCAAAGAGTACAGGAAGGACCCAAGGATACCATCGTATCAACTCCAGCATCCTCTCTCAAGAAAGACATATAGGAAGTGCTGGGGAGCTGGCCCAGTAGATAATAATACTTGCTGTGTAAGCATGAGGGCCTGAGTTGAATCCCCAGAACATATGTAAAAAGCCATGCAAAGCCACGCATGCCTGTAACCCTAGTGCTTAGTGGGTGGAAACAGGAGATACAGGAGGGCTTGCAAGTCAGCCAGTCTCACTGAACCAAACCTTACTGAAAAATATACATAGAGTGCTACATGTGCACAGCAGCTCCAATGCCAGCATGGAACCCGGTCCGAGCCCTGGCTGGTAAGACCCCACCCCCCGTGGCCAGGGCTCCACGAGTCTGCAGTCCTTCCACTTCCCCAAGCTCTCTTTTGCCCAGCAGCGCCTGGACAAGGACTCTTCTGATATAAAACTCTTTGCAACTCACTGTCTCCTCCTTGTGGACGCTTGTCCCCAGCAGGATCTCTGAACCTGGTGACTTTACTATTGGAAAGATTATAAACTCACAGTTCCAGGGAAATGGGGTTCCTTTTGCCTGCCATGTGGACAAAAAGAAGAAGTTTATTTTGGCTTTCTCAGCCACCTCTTCTGCCCTGTTTTCTTTCTTGTGTACCATAGCCCTCTTTCCACGCAAGAAATACGCCTTTAGGAACGAAGTGGGTTAAAGGGTGCACAATCTCAGCACGATGCATTGTTCAGCACGGTGCATGTTGTTCATAATGATAAACTATTTCAGGAAGACTAAAAGAGGGGCTGGAGAGATGGCTTAGTGGCTAAGCGCTTGCCTGGTGAAGCCTAAGGACCCCAGTTTGAAGCTCAATTCCCCGGTACCCATGTAAGCCAGATGCACAAGGTGGCACATGCATCTAGAGTTCATTTGCAGTGGCTACAGGCCCTGGTGTGCCCATTCTCTCTCCGTCTGTCTCTCTCAAATAAATAAATAAATAAATAAAAATTTAAAAAGTCTAAAAGAGTTTTCAATGTTCTCGCCACAAAGAATGTGAGCCCATGAATGTAATCATTCCACAATGTGTATAGTATATATTATATATATACTAGTATATATAGTATATATAGTATATATAGTATATATATATAGTATATATATATATAGAATATATACTATATATATAGTATATATATATATATATATAGTATATAATATATATATCATATTGTATCTTATAAATTTATACAAGTACTTTCTGTCAGTTAAAAACAAAACAGAGGGAGCCGAGGAAATGGCTCACTGCTTAAAGACACTTGTTTACAAAGCCCATTGACATGGGTTTGATTCCCCAGGGCCCAAGTAAAATCAGATGCACAATGTGGCACATGTGTCTGGAGTTCGTTTGCAATGGCAAGAGGCCCTGACACGCCTGTACCCTCTCTCTTTCTCTTTTGCAAATAAATAAAAAAAAAAATATTTAAGTAAAGAAAAACCAGGGACTGGAGAGATGGCTTAGTGGTTAAGGAGCTCTCCAGATCCCACGTTAGCCAGACACACAAGGTGACACATGCGCAAGGTTGCACATGCACACAAGGTGGCACATGTGTCTGGAGTTCAGTTGCAGTTTCTGGAGGCCCTGGCGTACTGATTCTCGCCCCCAACACTCTCTCTCATTAAAACTGTCTTTAGTAAGACGTTGTCCATCACTGGCTTCTTCCAGTGATTTTAAATGCACGTGTTTCCTCTCCAGAAGGGGTTTGTTCTTAGGTTTCAACCTTGACTGCTGATATTATAGTTAATGTCCCCCATAAGCAGCAGGACGTGTGCATATGTGTGAGTGCAAGCGAGTACATGTCTCCGGGGGAGGCATCATCTTTTTGAGGTCCTCTCTTTGCTGAAATCACACCTCACTTGGCTATGGTCCTGACCTGGCCCCTCCCATCCAGCCTGCCACCTGCTCACAGGGATCAGTGGATTTAATTTCAGGTATTTTTCAAAAGAGACAGAAGGTACCCTGGGGTCCTTCCACCTATCATTTTTTCCCCTCCCCAAGGTGCGCAACTGAGCATCAACAATGAAAGGAATTTAATCCTCCACCCAAGAGGAGGCATTCATTTACTAACTTTTTTTTTTTTAAGCAAGCCCAACAGACTGCCTTTTATTTTATTTTATTTTATTTTATTTTATTTTAGTTTTTGTTTTTTGTTTTTTTGAGGTAGGGTCTCACTCTAGCCAAGGCTTACCTGGAATTTACTATGTAGTCTCAGAGTGGCCTCGAACTCATGGTGATAAACTGCCTTTTTTTTTTTTTTCCTTTTTAGTTTTTCAAGGTAGGGTTTCACTCTAGTCCAGGCTGACCTGGAATTTACTAGGTAGTCTCAGGGTGACCTCGAACTCACAGTGATCCTCCTACCTCTGCCTCCCGAGTGCTAGGATTTTAATGGGAGAGTGAGAGAAAGAGAGAGAGAGAGAAAGAATTAGTGTGCCAGGGCCTCCAGTCACTGCAATTGAACTCCAGACATGTGCGCCCCTTGTGTGCATGTGCCACCTTGAACTTGCCTCACCTTTGTGCATCTGGCTAATGTGGGACCTGGATAGCTGAACATGGGTCCTTGGGCTTCACAGGCAAGTGCCTTAACTACTAAGGCATCACTCCCTCCAGCCTTTCTCCCTCATTAAAATTTTTTTTTATTTATTTGAGAAAGAGAAAGGGTGGGAGAGAGACAGAGAGAGAGAGAGAGAGAGAGAGAGAGAGAGAGAGAGAAATATGGACATGCCAAGGCCTTTAGCCACTGCAAACAAACTGCAGACACATGTACCACCTTGTGCATTTGGCTAACATGGGTCCTGGGGAATTGAACCTGGGTCTTTTGGCTTTGCAGGCAAGCATCTTAACTGCTAAGCTATCTCTCCAGCCCCTTCCCTTATTTTTAACAATATTTTTATTTATTTATTTTCAAAGAGAGAATGAATGGGCACAGCAGGGCCTCCAGCTGCTGTAAACAAATTCCAGATGCCTTGTGCCACTTTGTGCATCTGGCTTCCATGGGCACTGGGGAATCAAATTTGGGTTGTTAGGCTTTGCAGGCAAGTACCTTAACTTTTCTCTCCTTTTTTTTGTGCTTGAGATCAAACCCGGGCTTTTCACATGGTAAGCAAGTATTTTAACACTGAACTATATCCCTGACACATTTTTTTTTCAGCACTAGGCATTAAATCCAGGGCCTAGAACATGCAAAGCAAGTATTCAACCACTGAGGCACATCCCCAGCTCGCCTGAGGAACACATTTCTGTCTCATATATTGATTGCATACATTATCATTTAAGGCAGTAGCTGAACCAGCATTCTAAATAATGAATTTTTACATGTATAAAGAATAAATAGGGTTGGAGAGAAGGCTTAGCAGTTAAAGGTGTCTGCTTGTAAAGTCTTGCAGTCTGGGTTTGATTCCCCGGTACTTGCATAAAGCCATATGCACAAAGTGGTGCATGTGTCTGTAATTTGTTTACAGTGGTAGGAGGCCCTGGTATACCCATATTCTCCCCCCCGTCTTTCTCAAGTAAATAAATAAAATTTTTAAAGATTTTATTTTTATTCATTTATTAGAGACAGAGAGAGGGAGAGAGAGAGAGAGAGTGAGAGAGAGTGAGAACAGGCGCACCAGGACCTCTAGCCACTGCAAATGAACTCCAGATGCATGCACCACCATGTGCATCTGGCTTATGTGGGACCTGGAGAATCGAACCGGGGTTCTTAGGCTTTGCAGGCATGTGCCTTAACCGCTAAGTCATCTCTCCAGCCCAACAAAAATATTTTTTAAAAAGAGTAAACAGGGGTTAGAGACATGGCTCAGCAGTTGAGGCAAAGCCAAAAAACCCAGGTTCAATTCCCCAGGACCCATGTAAGCCAGATGCACAAGGTGGCACTTGCGTCTGGAGTTGTTTGCAGTGGCTGGAGGCCCTGATGTGCCCATTCTCTCCCTCTTAAATATAAACTAAAGTAAATGTTAACAAGAGTAAAAATTCTGCCAGATGATCTAAAAAGCAAAAGGATAAGAAAGGGTGGGCAAAAAAGCCTTGTGTGAATGATACAGAGCTAAAAACATGGAGGGTAACCAGCCATGGTGGTGGTACATGCCTGTATTCTCAGCGCTTGGGAGGTGGAGCAGAAGAATCAAGAGTTCAAAGCCAGCCTTGCCTATATAGTGAGTTTCAGGCCAGCCTGGTCTACATGAGACTGTCTCAAAAAAGTCATATAGGGCTTGGAGGGGAGATGGCTCAGTGATTAAAGGTGCTTGTTTGCAGAGCCTGCCAGCCGGGTTCAAATCCCTAGCCACCCATATGAAGCTGGATGCAAGACATGATGCAAGTGTCTGGTGTTACCCTGCCAGTGGTAAGAGTATCACACATGCACATGCATGTGTAAATAAGTAATTAGAAAAAAAAGTTTACACACACACACACACACACACACACACACACGGAGGATGGAACTGGACTGCATCTAGAATGAGGTCAAAGAAATACTCAAAGACAACCCCTCCCAGGGTTCTGGAGACTGACCTGCATATTGAAGCCCCAGCTGTTTCTCTTGCTTCCCAAGATCTTGACCATGGAAGGAGAGGGGCTGGGTCCCAGAGGGATAGGAACTTCAGAGGACAGATGGTTACTGGGACCTTGCTTTGACCTTCCCTGGGCTCCCGGTCCTTGTGATCTCTGTTTAATGAATTCCGATGAGAAGCACAAAGTGTGGTGTGGAAGACAGGCAGAGTTTATTTCAAGATAAAGTGGAAACACTTCCTCTCAAAGGTGGCAATGAACAAAGTGACCCTCGCTGTCACCTGACATTTTTAGATAGTTTCATACTTTTCTGATAAAGTTCCTGGCATCGACAGCTTCCCTGGGGGCCATTTTCCTGTCCGGTGACTGACAGGTCCATTTTGGTGGACTCTTCTTGGAGGGAGAGGCAATGGGGTGTCTGTTGTTTAGCAGAAAGCCTCGGCGAGGTAGTCATCTTTCCGGGCAGGTTAGAGTGTCACATCTCCACCCAGGACCAGAGATGCGACTTAGATCCCATTCTCAGATCCCATTCTTCTGACCAGTCACCAGAGCCCTGCACTTTCAGTTCCTGGCCTTACAAGCTGATTAGGAGGGAGGGACCTTCCCAGTAACCTTCAAGCCTGCTAGTATCTAAGTAGTTGACCCTAACAAGATGGGTCAACCTAGGGAGTGGGGTTGAGGATGGGTGGAGAAGAATGAAAGAAGAAACAAAGACAGGCAAGGGAAATGTCAAGCTAACATTTCAAAGCAGAAAGGGGGCTGGAGAGATGGCTTAGTGGTTAAGGTGCCTGCCTGCTAAGACTAAGAACCTGGTTCCAATCTCCAGCGGTTCCAATCTCCAGGTCCCACGTTTAGCCAGATGCAAAGTGACGCAAGGGCGCAATGCCGCACTTGACCACAAGGGGGCGCACACATCTGGATTTCGTTTGCAGCAGCTGAGACACTGCTGGCGCACCCATCTCTGTCTGTCTCCCTCTCCTTCTCTGTCTGTCTCTCTCAAAAAAAAAAAAAAAAAAAAAAATTCAAAGCAGAAAGGTTTTAATTCAGAGAGATTATTTCTTTCTTTCTTTTTTCTTTTTTTATAGGTCAGGGTGTTGCATACATGTGCTCTGCTTGGCAGGATGGCTTCTAAGCTCTTCTCTACACTTTTTATTTATTTATTTTTATTTATTTATTTTAACATTTTATTTATTTTTAAATTTTTATTCATTTATTTGAGAGAGCGAGAGAGAGAACGAGGCAGATGAGAGAAAGAGAGAATGGGTGCACCAGGGCCTCCAGCCACTGCAAACGAACTCCAGATGCATGCGCCACCTTGTGCATCTGGCTTATGTGGGTCCTGGGGAGTTGAACCGAGGTCCTTTGGCTTTGCAGGCAAACGCCTTAGCTGCTAAACTATCTCTTCAGCCCGAGATTATTTCTTTACACCTGATATTTTAGAAGTGGGACACATGAAGATCTTGCGTCATCTATCTGCTCTAAAAATATATATATCAGGCGCAGGCAGGGAGCAAAACACTGTCCTCAGCCAGCAGGGAGAAGGTGCAAAAGGAGGAGGCCTTGTGACAGTCAGGTGAGTTTCAGTGACAGACACCTCTGGCTGTATCAGAGGCAAGGTCACCAGGTGGTGGAGGTGAGTGAATGGAGGGGAATCTGTTTTCAAGATAAGCTCAGAGGATGGCAGTTTGATCCCACACATCTCTCATGCCCCTGGGGCCACGTGGCAGTGTCATGACTACACCATGCCATCCATCAGCTGTGACATCATGGCTGTGAAACACACTAAATAAAGCCACCCTGAGACAGTCTCACAGGGTCCAGTGCTGTCTGTGTTTCTCATAGACCCAGTCATTTCATGACCTTCATGGCCACTTGGCAGCTGTCCTAAAGCATGAGGCACAGGGAAGGGACAGTCCAGACTCCACAGGGCGGGGGACACAGGGCATCAGACTGCACATTGTGGTTGTCTGGAATTTCTGTTTGTCCCCAAACTAGTGGTTGAGCCTGAAAACACACCTCCTGTGGGTTTTGCTTCCCTCGAAGTGGAAGGGGGGCACTGCAGAAGAGAGGTAGGTAGCTGTAGTCACAGGCAAGGTTGCTTTTTCTTGGGGGAAGACCCTAAGACTGTAGGAAGGCCTTCCCTTGTTGTGCCTTCTCTTCCTGGATTGTTGACCCCATTGAAGACCCTCCTCTGTGGAGCATGGGGTGGTGATAGACGGGAAAGGTGAGAACGGAACTTGAGCCAGGTTTGTGTGATTTATGCCACTAGGCATTAGCTGTTATTAGAAATGTGTCCTTAGGGGCTGGAGAGATGGCTTAATGGTTAAGGCATTTGCCTGCAAAGCCTAAGGATCCCTGTTCGATTCTCCAGGTCCCACATAAGCCAGATGCACATGGTGGCATATGCATCTGGAGTTCATTTGCAGTGGCTAGAGGCCCTGGTGTGCCCATTCTCCTCTCTCGCTCTCTAATAAATAAATAAAAATTTTTAAAAATTTAAAAAAAGAAAAAGAAGAAGAAAGAAATGGGTCCTTAGGGGGCTGGAGAGATGGCTTAGCGGTTAAGGCACTTGCCTGCAAAGCCAGAGGACCCAGGTTCAATTTCCCAGGACCCATGTAAGCCAGATGCACCAGGTGGTGCATGTGCCTAGAGTTTGTTTGCAGAAGCTGGAGGCCCTGGCATGCTCATTTCTCTCTGCTTCTTTCTCTTGCTCTCTCAAATAAATAAATAAAATATATTTTAAAAAATAAATGGATTCTTAGGGCTGGAGGGATGGCTTAGCAGTTAAGGCATTTGCCTGCAAAGCCAAAGGACCCTGGTTCAATTCCCCAGGACCCACATTAGCCAGATGCACAAGGGGGCGTCTGGACTTCGTTTGTAGTGGGTGGAGGCCCTGATGCACCCATTCTCGCTCTCTCCCTCTCCCTCTTTCTCTGTCAAATAAATAAATAAATAAATAATAAAATATTTTTTTAAAACTCAGGTCCTTGCCGTGCCTGGTGGTACACGCCTTTAATCCCAGCACTTGGGAGGCAGAGGTAGGAGTTTCTCCATGAGTTCAAGACCACCCTGAAAATACATAGTGAATTCCAGGTCAGCCTGAGCTAGAGTGTGACCCTACCTTGAGAAAAAAAAAAAAAAAAAAAAAAAGCTCAGGTCCTCATGCTTGCAAAGTAAGTACCAACTGAACTATCTATCTCCTTGGCCCTCTGATGTGATGTTTGATTAAATAATGGGTGGAGGGGCTTCATGCAAAAGGTTTAGCATCAAGGGGTGTCTTATCCATAGGCAAATTGTTAAGGCAGAAGGGACTGTCCCCAATTTACCTCACGTTACCTCTCAGAATCTGCATACTCTTCCTGTGGCTGCATTTCCTCGTTTGTAACTAGCCTCCACCCCACCTTGCTTTTAAAATGACATTTGAATAGGTCCCCAATGATCACATGCCAGATCCCAGGGCCATTCTTTGCATATCTTATTGGGTCTCCTCCTTTGAGTCCTAGACTCCATGGCTCCTGTGGCTCTGGCTGTCTGTTCCCACCTAGTGACTCTTTCAATCATTTTCTCTTTCCTTCCAGGATTCCTGGTTTCTTTTCATTCTTTAAATCT
This sequence comes from Orientallactaga sibirica, assembly GCA_036365145.1. Classification (NCBI taxonomy): domain Eukaryota; kingdom Metazoa; phylum Chordata; class Mammalia; order Rodentia; family Dipodidae; genus Orientallactaga; species Orientallactaga sibirica. The sequence continues at coordinate 9,061,615 of JAEOAD010000013.1, forward strand.
CACTTTCCCCAGGATTCTAACCTTCCTTTTCTCTTTATACATTCATTGGCTGATTTCAACCGCAGCTACCGCTTGTAGCCTGAGATATCCCCAGCTGCACAGCCACCCTGGAGTGGCAGGGGGACATTTCTTATTTTATTTATTTATTTGAGAAAGAGGGAGAGAGACAGAGAGAGAAAGAGAGAATATGGGTGTGCCAGGGCTTCCAGCCCCTGCAAACGAATGCCAGATGCATGTGCCACCTTGTGCATTTGGGTTACATGGGTCCTGGGGAATTGAACCTGGGTCCTTTGCCTTAATCACTAATCCATCTCTCCAGCCCAACGTTTCCTGTTTTTACATGGCCCTGATTACAGGCCAGTTTTAGTCCTTCCCTAGTGTGATGGTTAATGTCTGGTTGTCAACTTGATGGCATTTAGAACCACCATGGACACAAATCTTTGTGAGGGATTTTCTAGATTCGGTTAATGGAGGTGGGAGGTCCCATGCTAACCATGGGCAGCACAATTTCATGGGTTGGGGTCTGGGACTAAAAAAAAGGGGTGGGTGCTTGAGAGGTGGCTTAGTGGTTAAGCTCTTGCCTGTGAAGCCTAAGGACCCCAGTTGGAGGCTAGTATTCCCCAGGACCCATGTAAGCCAGATGCACAAGTGGCACATGCATCTGGAGTTCGTTTGCAGTGGCTGGAGGCCCTGGTGTGCCCATTCTCTCTCTCTCTCTCTCTCTCTGCCTCTTTCTCTTTCTGTCACTCTCAAATAAATAAATAAAAATAAACAAAAGAAATTTTAAAAAAATGAAGCCGGGCGTGGTGGTGCACGCCTTTAATCCCAGCACTTGGGAGGCAGAAGTAGGAGAATTGCCGAGAATTTGAGGCCACCTTGAGACTGCATAGTGAATTCCAGGTCAGCCTGGGCTAGAGTGAGACCCTACATCGAAAAACCAAAAAAAAAAAAAATAATAATAATAATTAATTAAATAAATAAATAAATAAAAGAGAGAGAGAGAGAAAATGAGCCTCGTAGCATTCACCACTCTCCTTTCCTGACTGTGACTCTGGTCAACAGAGTGGGTGTCGTGGAATCTAATCTGAGTTCGAGAAGCCAGAGAAGCTTTGAGAGACCATCCAGCTTCCTGCTGCGTGCCTTCCCTGCCGTGATGTCATGTCTCCCCTTGATTCTAAGCCACAATATACCCTTTTCTTCGTTAAGCTGCTTCTTGTCATGCAATGTCACAGCAATGAGAAGGCAACTAACACAGCAGGGTTTCTTTCTCCTTTACAATGACACCCAGAAGGGTTTGACATTCTCTAGGAGGGAGACCCACAGGAGAGAACGCACAGGCCATGTCAGTGGTTCTATTGGGAGGAAGAAGTTTACAGAGAGAGACAGAGAAGAGTCATAGGAGAGAGGCCCTGGGGGCTGTCCCACGGCCTGCTCCTTGCCTTTTCTGTGGTTTGTCTTTGATGAATGACGTGTGATGACCTAGTGTTCTTCTGTATGTTCCCTTTGCTTACGTATTTTCAAGGTGGGTTTAGGATACCTGTCCTTATTAGGGAAGGCTCCAAGAGACCATATGTCCCACCCAGATCTGGTTTGTTTGTTTGTTTGTTTGTTTGTTTGTTTGTTTTTTTTTTTTTTCGAGGTAGGGTCTCACTTCAGCCCAGGCTAACCTGGAATTCACTCTGTAGTCTTAGGGTGGCCTTGAACTCACGGCGATCCCCCACCTCTGCCTCCCGAGTGCTGGGATTAAAGGCGTGCGCCACCACGCCCTGCTGGGTTTGTTTCTAACTGTAACATGCCCTGACAGTAAGACCCACCCAGGCCTCAATTTCACCCATCTATGCACTAGGAACCACAAAATCTATCTGCCTAGATCATATAAATATCTAAGCATCACCCAGATCATAAAACATGTTATAAATGGGAACATGCAGGATTCGTTTGAAGCTTTTGAGAAGGCATCTATTTGCAGCCTGAATCTCCACGTGAGGGAGTGAGCGTCCCGCCCAGGTGCAACTCAGCTGACCATGACCTGAGACAGAAAGGTGTGTGCCCAGAGCAGCACTCCCTGGGCACCGTGACTCTGGTCAACAGGGCGGGGCGTACTGGAGTCTAATCTGAGGTCAAGAAGCCAAAGAGGCCTTGGGAGACCCAGACGTCCAGTGCTCCTTATGGGAGCTCTTCTTTCTCCTCTTCCTCCCTCCCTCCTGTCTTCTTTCCTCTCTTCCTTCTCCTCTGCCTCCTCCTTTTTTTGATATATGCACCAGGGCCTCCAGCCACTATAAACCAACTCCAGATGCATGCGCCACTTTGTGCATCTGGCCTATGTGGGCCCTGGGGAATCGAACCTGGGTCTTTGGGCTTCGGAGGCAAGTGCCTTACCTGCTATGCCATCTCTCCAGCTCCTCCTCCTCTTTTTTGAGACAAGGTGTTGCCATGTTGACCTAGAACTTGCTATGTAGACCAAACTGGCCTCAAACTTGTAGTGATGCTCCTGTGACTGTGTTCAGAATTTTGTTTGTTTGTTTTGAAATGGTCTCACTCTGTAGCTTCAGCTGGCCTTGAACTCATGATGGTCCTCCTGCCTCCGCATGCTGAGGGCTGGCATTATAGGTGTGAGCCACTGTGATGTTCTTGGAAGCTCTTGACACGACTTACCTGTTCTCAGAAGAGCAGTGGCTAACCTGAAGGGTCACAGCAAGACCTAGAGGTGACAGCCGAGGGGAGAAACATCTGGGCTTGGGGAGAGGCAGGAACGACAGGGTGGTCTACTGCTCTACGAAAGCACACTCGGGACTTGGGGTTCAGAGGTGAGAGTTCCAACCTCCACATTTCTCATGATGTCGTGGGTGACATACATCATCACCCTTCAGAGTTTGTTTCCCCACTGCTCAAATTGGATATGGGGTGAAATGAGAGGAGTATTCAGTTACACCCTATTCAATACCACCTACATGTTTATAACCTATAACATGGCAAGAGACAGATTATTGTCCCGGGCTAGCGAGAGATGGCACCAACACTGAGGTCTCCTACTCTAAGCCCCTTCCAGGGGCAAAGCTCTGAATGACATTCATACCTATTGTCAAGTTGACAGGACAGAATTAAGGAATCACCTGTGAGGGATCATGGAGATTAGGTTAGCCTTTGTGCTTGTCTGTGAGGGGTCATCTTGATTAGGTTAATTGATGTGGGAAAACCCACCTTAACTGGTGGGGGGCAGCATGAGTCCACAGGCTTCAACCCTGGACTGTAATAAGAGGAGACAGTAGCTGGGTGTGGTGGCACACGCCTTTAATCCCAGCACTTGAGGCCAGCCTGGGACTACATAGTGAATTTCAGGTCAGCCTGGACTAGAGTGAGACCCTACCTCAAAACAAACAAACAAAAAATGAAAAGGAGACAGCTGGCTGAGCAGCAGTATTCTTTGTCCTCTGCTGAATGTGACCAGCTGCCTCCAGCACCTGCCACCATGATGGACTGGAACCTGAAATGGTGAGCTGAAATAAACTCTTCCTCCCTAACACTGATTTTTAAAACATATATATATAATTTTAAAAATATTTATTTGTGAGAGAGAGAGAGAGAGAATGGGTGCACCAGGGGCTCCAGCCACTGCAAACGAACTCCAGACGCATGCGCCTCCCTCGTGCACCTGGCTTATGTGGGTTCTGGGGAATCGAACCAGGGTCCTTTGGCTTTGCAGGCAAATGCTTTAACCGCTGAGCCATCTCTCCAGTCCCCGCAAACTGATTTTTGTCAGGTATTTTGTTCCAGCACCTAGAAAGTAGCTGAGGCCTCTGTGGCTCTACTGCTGCAGCTGAGCGCTCCTGAACACTCTCCCACCTCTCGGCGTCGTAGAGCACGCTGATGATCCTCCCGCCGCCACCTCCCTCAGTCACCTGTGCACATGCTCTGTGTGCATCCCCCAGACTGTTTCCCCCTCGGCAGCAATTCCCAGACCAGTGTCTTCTGTGCTTATCCTCTGGGTAAACCATGTTTACATAAACAGAAAGACCATCATTGTGGTAACTCTGAGAATTCCCCATGTGTCCAGTACGTGGCTGGGTTGTAGAGAAGGCTTCTAGGGCATTTTTTGTTTTGTTTTGTTTATAAAAGCAAGCCCTTCATTTTCCCTCTTATCTCCAGAGATGCCTCCTACTTTCAGTCCCGTGAGATGCCACCGTCAATAATTATTTGCTCGCCGGATATGGCCCTGCCAGACACAACAGGATGCGTTCTATCAACCTCTTAATTTAGTTTATTTTAGGTAGATGCAGCAATTCCTGTTTCTGCTTCTTCCCGGGAAATGAACTCTCAACTAAAAAGGAAAAACAAAACAAAACAAAAAAACCAAACAAATTGTGCATTTGGAGGTCATTTTCTTGGAATCTCAGAGGTGGAGAGAGGTTAAGAAATCAGCTGGTTCAAGGAAAATAGTGATGATGAAAAAAAGGAGGGGTATAATCCGTGTAATAGATTTTCAGTTTTTTTTTTCATTTAAATTTTCATTTCATTCAAATTGTTTTGAGGTAGGGTCTCACTCTAGACCAGGATGACCCAGAACTAGATCTGTAGCCACAGACTAGTCTTGAACTCACAGTGATCCTCCTGAGTCCTGGGATTAAAGGTGTGCACCACCACGCCTGGCAAATCTCAATTTCAGGAGATTGTACATATTTATGCCCATAGATTAGTGCTTTGCTCTCACCTTTGGTCAGAGAAACTTCTTTTCTCACATGGTGGTGACTGACTACTGGGAACAGTCAAAACTCATTCAAGTCGCAAGAACAAGTGGCTGTGGAGTGCTTGATGCTAGATAAGACATCTATCACACACACACACACACACACACACACACACACACACACACACCCCGCCGACTCAGGGAACAGTGCCCTGGGCAGAAAGAATGGCAGAGCCCAAGCCACAGTGAATTCTAGGTCAGCCTGGGCTAGAGTGAAACCCTACTTGTAAAAAAAAAACAAAACAAAACAAGCCAGGTGTGGTGGCACATAGTTTAATCCCAGCACTAAGGATGCAGAGGTGGGAGGATGGCTGTGAGTTCAGGGCCACCCTGAGATACATAGTGAATTACAGGTCAGCCAGGGCTAGAGCAAAATCCTACCTCAAAAAAAAAAATATATACATATATATACATATACATATACATATACATATACATATGCCAGAGGATGGGGAGGTGTGTGATGAGGAACAGTGTCTTCCAGACATACCATGGTCATTGCATTTGTGACCTTACAGTGACCATTGTAACCTGCACAAAACACACACAATATTGAGCCCATGATGGAGCAGGGTAAGAGGCCTCCCTCCCTCCCTCCCTGAGGAGTCATTGGCAGTTACTGGTTTCTGAGGGAGCCACTAGGAATTTGCCCGTGCTCTGGTTACTAGCGCCCCTCCCCTCAGCCCATGCCTATGCAGGCGACCCTAATTAAAGTCATGGAGCATACCCACACACAAGGGAGGAAAAGAAGGGGTTCAGGGGAAGGGGATAAAGAAGGGTCAAGAGAAGCTAAAGGGAGGAGATTGTGATCAAAATATATCATAGACATGTATAAAAACTGCCAATAACGTTAAGAAAGAAAAAAAATACAGCCAGAAAGGCTTATCAGAAGAGCAAATGTTCATTCTGGAACATGACTTGGCAGGGTCAGAGTAAAATTTCCAGAATGATTACTGTCCAAGGTGGCTGGCTCAGGTTGAGCCAGTGGGCTTTGCTTTTCACTGGTAACTCTTTAGCCTCCGCCACAGGTGGTCACTTCCTGCTGCAGAGACACTGACACATCATGACTCCTCCTATTTTTTCCTAGATTCTCTCCTGGTTGTTTGCCATACTTGTTCTATTGTCACCGGGCATGTAGCTCAGATATAGTGCCTGCCAGTGGGTTGTATCGTCAGGCTGACTACGCCCCCCCTCTCTCTGTATCAAGAGATTGCAGGTACCTGTTGCAACATGGCTCTAAAATCCTCTCCCTTTGCCCTGCCTACAGGAACCAGAAGCAAACTTGCTGTGAGCACGTATTATGGGTTACTTATTAACTAAAAGGCAGCCAAGAGCCTCCTGCCTTTGGGACCCTGGTATTGTCTTCTCATCAACTGGAACAGAATACCTGATTTTACAAAACCAGCTTAAGGGAGGAAGGGTTTATTTCAGTTCACATCCATCATAGTGGGGAAGGCGCGGTGGCAGGAGCTTAAAGCAGAGCTGGTTACATTCAGTACATAGTGAGAAGCAGAGAGAGATGAAGGCTGCTGCCCAGCCAGCGCTCTCCTTCCTACAGGGTCCAGAACCCCAGCCCATGCAATGGTGCTGCCCGCAGTTAAGGAGGGTCTTCCCACCTCAGTTAACCTCATCAAGGTCATCTCTCCCAGGTGAGTGTAGGGCCAGTCAAGTTGACAATCAGTATAAACCCTCATAACCTTTTAAGGGGAGAGGTCCCACTTTGTCCAGCGGACACTCACTTGAGAAACCTGTCACACTGCCTGTGGCATTGAGAATAACTCTCATTACGGAGTCTTTTGGCCTCAAAGAGCAGTTCACCCCCATGTCCCCTCTCACATCTGACCTCAAGGGATGCTCATGAGTTCTGGAACCCAGTAACACAGAATATGAACTTTAGCCCCACTGCTCAACCAGAAAAAAACATGAATCCTCCCTTCTTCTCTAAGTGGGGCTGTTCCCAGGGAAATGTGCTGGGGTGCTCCTGCCCACAGCAACCCCTCACCCTGGGAGAGGAAAATGAGGCTAACCACAAGGACAGGATGATTACCAGTCCGAAGTGAGAGCTAGTGGGGAAAGGATGGATGAAGCACGGAACGTGGAGACACCAAAAATCGTCCATCTTAGAGTGAGGAATCACATTTTCCTTCCTGGAAGGGTCTTAGAACTTCGATCCTCAGCTGAAAAAGCAGCTACGGGTAGGGCCGGAGAGATGGCTCAGCAGTTGAGGCACTTGCCAACAGAGTCTCATGACCTGGGTTCAATTCCTCAGTACCCACATAAAGCCAGATGCACAGAGTGGAACATGCATCTGGAGTTCTTTGCGGTGGATGGAGGACCTGGAACACCCATTCTCTCTCTCTCTCCTTTTTATATTTATAAAAATATAAAAATAGGGCTGGAGAGATGGCTTACTGGTGAAGGCACCTGCCTGCTAAGCCTAAAAACACCCGTTCAATTCTGCAGGTCCCACATTTAGCCAGATGCAAAGTGATGCAAAGGCTCAATGCCCCACTTGCCCACAAGGGGGTGCACGTATCTGGAGTTCATTCACAGAGACTGAGAGGCTGCTGGTGTGCCCATTCTCTGTCTCTCTCTCTCTTACATGCACACACACACACACATAAATTTTTTAAAAGGTATCTGGGGGCTGGAGAGATGGCTTAGCGGTTAAGGCGCCTGTCTCCTAAGCCTAAGAACGCTGGTTCCAATCTCCAGCGGTTCCAATTTCCAGGTCCCACGTTTAGCAAGATGCAAAGGCACAATGCCGCACTTGACCACAAGGGGGCGCATGCATCTGGATTTCGTTCACAGCAGCTGAGAGGCTGCTGGAGCGCCCATCTCTATCTGTCTTCCTCTCCCTCCCTCTCTCTCTCTGTCTCTCTCTGTCTCTCTCAAAAAAAAAAAAAAAAAAAGGTATCTGGATGGAATATTGAGTAACTCAAATTTTTTTTAAAATTTTTATTTATTTACTTATTAGAGAAAGAGAAAGGGGAGAGAGAGAGACAGAGAATGGGCGCACCAGGGCCACCAGCCACTGCAAACAAACTCCAGACGCATGCGCCACCATGTGCATCTGGCTTATGTGGGTACTGGGGAATTGAGCCTTGAACCGGGGTCCTTAGGCTTCACAAGCAAGCGCTTAACCGCTAAGCCATCTCTCCAGCCCCGAGTAACTCAAATTTTATGTAAAATAAATATTCCAGAGTGGATGTTTCCAAGAAGGGAGGAGATGTGGTTGGGAATGAGGAGGAGATCAAACAAAGTAATACTATCAGGGCTGGGGCATTCTCAGTAGATAAGGCAACACACACACATGTGGACCTGGCTTGCAATCCCCAGCACTCATGTAAAAGCCAGGAATGGTAACCTGTACCTATAATCTTGTTGCTCGGGAGGAAAAGACAAGAATATCCCTGGGACTTACTGGATAACCAATCTGGCCCAATCTGTGAGCTCATGAGAGACCCTGTCTCAAAAAACTAAGGTGGAGATCAATTGAGAAAGACATCTGATGTTGACCTGTGGCGTCCGCACACATATATGTGCATACATAATTACACATACATGTGTACCCACACATGTACACACACATGCAAATGGAAAAAGAAAATGGCAGTGGAGAAGGACACATGTACAGAGCTAAGAGTCCCCAGCTGAAGTTTATTTCTGTGTTTGTTCTTCAAATTGTCTTTTTCTTTTGAAGCATCGGAGATTGAACCTAGACCCTCACATATGCTAGGTAAATACTGACCTCCACCCCCCAGTCCCCCAGTCCCAAGCTGAAGTCTATGATGGGTTCAATTCTAGATGTATGTGAGGTCCAGAATAAGAAAATAAGGTGAAGTGGGGACAAAGGCTCTGAGTACCTGGACAGACAGTAGAAAGCAAATACAAAACGCAGGCAGCTTCTCTTTCCCTCACTGTGTTCAAACATCTGACAGAAACAGCTTCAGGAAGGAAAAGGTTACTTTGGCTCAAGGCCTCAGAGAGATTTCCACCCATCATGGCAGGAAGGCATGTTGACAGGAATAGCTCTTCTGGTGGTGGAATGAGCCTGCACTGGCAGAACCTTCACATGGTATGGACCAGGAAGTAGAGAGGCAGGCCAGAACCAAGGGTGCATGTAACTTTAAAAACCAGCTGGGGGGACTGGAGAGATGGCTTAGGGGTTAAGGCGCCTGCCTCCTAAGCCTAAGAACACTGGTTCCAATCTCCAGCAGTTCCAATCTCCAGGTCCCACATTTAGCCAGATGCAAAGTGACGCAAGGACGCAATGCCGCACTTGGCCACAAGGGGACGCACACATCTGGATTTTGATCGCAGCAGCTGAGATACTGGGGCCTGCCCATCTCTGTCTTCCTCTCTCTCTCTCTCTCTGTCTCTCTCTGTGTCTCTCTCCAAAAAAATAATTAAAAAAAATTTTTTTAAAGTTAAAAAAAACCAGCTGGGGCTAGAGAGATGGCTTAGCCATCAAGGCACTTGCCTGTGAAGCCCAAGAACTCATGTTCAAATCTCCAGGTACCACGTAAGCCAGACACACAGTGATACAAGCACGCAATGTCACACATGTGCCACAAGGGGGCGCAGGTGCCTGGAATTTGTTCACAGCAGGCTGAAGGTCCTGGTGTGCCTATTCTCTCTCTCTCTCTCTCTGCATCTTTCTCTCCTAAAAATAAAAAATACAGGTGCAAAATAAATCCTCTTTTGCAACCCAGAGCTCATTGTTAAGTATGAGTTTTGATATCTATAAGAAGGGATATAGTAGAAAAAACAGAGTCACTAGTGGATGCTAAAGTTACATGAGCTACGTGTTGAATATTCAGTCTTCAAAATAAAACATCTCAATGTTGACCCCCCCCAAAAAAATAAAAAACAAATAAAAAATAAAAACAACACACCAGCTTCCTGGTGACCAAATAATCAGCAGCATTTCTTTTCTTTTTCTTGCAGAGTAGCATTCCATTGTATCATTCTACTACAATTCATTCAGTCTCCCACCAGTGGCCATTTGTTTTGCTCCTAGCTTTTGGCTATGATGAAATAAAGCTGCCGAGAATATTCTAGCAATGCAGGGGATGGTGCTTGTGAAGGTGAAGGTGCTACCACTGAGCTACATCTCCACCTCTGCTGTGAAACCTCCCCTGGCCTCCCAGTTGCAGCTGGTTCTGTCTATCCTCTGCATCACTGTCATTCTTGTCCCATTGGGTTATGATTGGTGGCATGTACCTCTATCTGCCACATGCAAGTCCCACTGGGGATGGGGGTGGCCTTGTCCATATCTATTTATTTGAGAAAGAGAGAGAGGGAGAGAGGGAACAAGAGGCGGATAGAGTGAGAGAATGGGCACACCACGGCCTCTAGTCACTGCAAACCAACTCCAGACACATGTGCCACCTTGTGCATCTGGCTTATATGGGTACTGGGGAATCAAACCTGGATCCTTGGGCTTCGCAGGCAAGTGCCTTAACTGCTAAGCCACCTCTCCAGCCCTGCTTTGTCCGTCTTTGTAGTCCCACACTCTTGGTTCTGAGCATCTCTCACAGTAGATGTACCACCAACAATTGTGTTGTAGCTGAGTGAGACATCCTGTAAACACATAGACTCCCTACGTGTTTCTATGTCATTCATTTCTGTGCTACGCAGATCAAATCCAGTCTCTTGGATAATTCATTGACAAACAAGCCAGATGTGAAAAGATGCTGTAGGGGCTGGAGAGATAGCTCGGAGGATAAAGGGCTCACTGCTCCAGCGGGAGAACCCGAGTTTGATCCCCAGATCACGTGACAAAAGCTGGAAGCCGTGACAGGTGTCTGTAACCCTGGCATGCTGACAGTGATGGCAAGATGGGAAGTGGAGACCTGAGGTTCCCGGAAGCTTATGACCAGTGCATAGAAGAACAGCAGAGTGAGAAGCCCTTCCTCAAACAAGGTAGACAGACCTAAAAGTTGTCCTGTCACCTCCACACAAGTGAACACATGAACACATACAGAAACACACACACACACAAATAAAAAATTAAAAGATGCTAAGCGGATAGCTCAGTGGCTAAAGCACTTGTGGCACAAGTGTGAGGACTTGAGTTTGGGTCCCCAGAACCCACAGTGAGATGGGAGGTAGAGACTAGAAAATTCCCAGAAACACATGGACCAGCCAGCCCAAACAAGAAGAGGTCATGACTCAAACAAGACAGAGACAGGACCTAGATTAGAGGTTGTCCTCTGACCTCTACACATGTGCCCTGACACACACACACACACAATTGATCTGCTTTTCACATGCTTCCCTCCTTTATTTAGCCTTAAAACGAGTTATTCAATGAGTTCTGTCACCAAAAGAAAACTTTCTTGGTCAAAGAACTAAAGAGACCTTTATTGGAGGAATTTACAGAAAACTATCGCCAAATAAATTTCAGATGGAAAAGCCGCTTTTAAAAAAATTCCGGGAAGGATTGTTTTTGTTTTGTTTTAATGAAAAAGATCTTGAAAGCGAAGCTTGTTGGGAAGTTATTCATTCTGTCCTGGGGCTTACTTGCGTTGAACAAACCATTCGCAGGGTCACTGGGAGCAGCATGTCAGATCACAGATGCAGAAGAGCTTTGAAAAGCCCAAGGTCCTACGATCTGCAGTGTCCTCCTGGGACCCTGTGGCTTTGTGGCCCGCCCTCGGTAGAAATGTCTTTGAAGTACAGATACACCTCCTTGGCTTGATGGTGCACTTTTTTTTTCATCTTTCTCACCTGGCAGAGCACTTCAGTTCTCAAGGAGAGCGGTGTCCCAGGGGTCACTGAGGAGAAATAGGTTTGCCAATGTGCACATCACCTCCACCTGTGCCCATGTTCCTCCCTAAAAGGAGGAACCTGCCCTCCCTGTCCGGGGTCCTCCCAAAGGTGCCCTGCTCAGACCTGCTCCGTGTAGAGATCTGGGTGCTCAGGCCTCACACAGGCTAGCATGGGGAGACAGGGCATGCACCTCCATTCATTTCCCGTCTATAGCAGCTTCAGCTGCCCGTTACTGGAAGGCACCAAGCCTTTGACCCTCAGCACTAAGCTTGTTCCTGGCATAGATTTTTTTTTTCTCAGAAAACATCACTTTCAAATTAAAAACAAACAACAACAACAAAAAACCTTCCTGGAAATTTGTTTGAACGCTACTATTCCATCTGAAATCTATAGCCGTGGCTTGTGGTGAGTGACTGGAAATGGACAAGACTTCCATTTATCTCCCCCAGGGTTCAAGGTCAGGACTACCATGTCTCCTAGGGGCAGCAGTCTTGCCTACCCCGTCTGCCTTTGTGGTCACGCGTGTCTCCCTCCATCATATCTGTTCCCGCCTCTGGGTTTGGAACTGCCTTTGTGATTAACTCATAAGAATTGGAGCACGTGCAGGCCAGAGGGATGGCTCAATGATTAAGTGAGCTTCCTGAGCAAACGTGAAGGCCTGGAAACCACCTGAGTTCGAATCTCCAAACCCACATAAACAGCTGGGTGTGGTCACGCAGGACTGCAATCCCAGTCCCCAGGAAGGGGAGCAGAGAACCAGCTTTGCAAAAAAAACAAAACAAAACAACAACAACAACAAAACAACCCAGCAAACTCTGGAATCAGTAAGAAACTCCGGCTCAAATAAGAACACAGGGAGGAGCAGCGGAGTGGGACACCTGACCTTTTGCTTTGGCCACTACAGGCTAGCCCTTGCTGCAGGCTAGCTCATGGGGTTCTGCAAGAGCACATACTGCACAGACACAAATCACACGCACACACGCATGCACACACACACCAGACATACACAACACATTACACACATACATACAAGCTAAAGAGAACAGAAACATGTATGTTTCCATGTATTGCTGTGTACGTGTGTGTGGAGTGCATACATCTCTGCATGTGTGTGCACAGGTGTGCATGCAGGTGGTGTACACTTGTGTGAAGGCTGGAAGTTGCTGTCAGGTGTCTTCCTCAATCTCTCTCTGCCTTATTTTATTAATTGTGTGTGTGTGTGTGTGTGTGCACATATGTGTGGATGTGTGTGCATGTATGTGAAGGCCAGTAGTGGACACCGTCTTCCTCACTCACATTCCACTTTATCTGTTGAAGCACAGTCTCTCACTGAGCCCAGCGGTCACTATTTTGGTTAGTCTAGCTAGCCACTTTGCCCTGGGGATCCTCACCTCTCGAGTGCTGGGATTACAGGCATGTGGCCACGCCGGCCCAGCTTTTTACCTGGGCGCTGGAGATCCAAGCGCCACTCCTCAAGTTTGCACACCAAGCCCTTTATCCATGGAGCCATCTCCCCAGGGTCTTCCGAGGCAGGGTCTTTCATTGAACATGGAGTTCACTGATTCGATAGACCAGCTAGCTAGTAAGCCCCAGGGACTGTTCTGTCTCTATCTCCCCATGCTGGGATTTTACACGCCACACGTTTACATGGGTACTGGGGATCCAGATTCAAGGTCTTCATGCTTGTGCCTCAAGCACTTTACTGACTGAATCATCTTTCCAACCCTTCCATGTCCGCCTGAGTCCCCAGAAGCTCCTGCCACCTGGAACATGACAGGCACTGAGCAGATCCTCCAGCCTCCGAGGGATAAACATGTTACTCTACCACTGGATCCCAAAGCCGAAGGCACAGTAGGAAGGGGATCGTGACCTACACTGGATCTCGCTTGTGTCACAGTGGAGGGTGGGGATGCTCCCACGAGTACTGGGTGTGACCACGGCTCCATCTTACCAGACAATGAGCTACACCGTTTATCCGATAAAGACTCAGATCCTGACCCACATCTATCAGACTTGCCTCTCCCCTGGCCTTTACCAGCCTCTGGGCCCCTGGCAGGGAAATCCCACCTTCATCTTGTTCTTGGCATTGGGCTCCTATTCACATCACTCTCACTCAGTCTGGCAATGCCCAGGAGTGTCCAGTGGCTGGTGAGCACGAGGCCGTTGTCTGCTTCATTCCCTGCCTATGGTTGCCGGGTAGAAAGACATTCATTCACTCACTCGTCCATTCATTTTGTTCATGGTAAAACTTGTTTCCTGAGCGCCACTTATGAGCCAGGCCCCACCGTCGATGCAGAGCGTACAATGGTGACTCGGGGCATGGTGCCTGCTCTGGGGTGGGGGGTTAGATCTATGGGCCATGAGGATATTCATAACCTCAGCTTCTGGCCGGAATCACCTCCGGGTCAGCACGAAGGGTGAGGGCTCTGACTTACCAGAGGCCATCCTGCTGAGTTGGCAGTTCTAGGTCCCTTGACCAAAGGCCACAGCCCTTCTGGGTGGTCCTTTCCTTAAGTCCCTGCTGGGTTCTGTTTAGAGGTGGTAAGGTCTTCCTGGGCTTTTCTTCTCCATCTCCTATTAACTTTCCTTAACCTTGCTCCTCCCGTTGTACATCTGCCCTTCATTAAAGAGAAAGAATGGGCACTAGAGGGCCTCTATCCACTGCAAAGGAACTCCAGATGCATGCACCACCTTGTGCATCTGGCTTTACATGGGTACCAAGGAATCAAACCTGGATCCTTTAGCTTTGCAGGCAAGTGCTTTAACTGCTAAGCCATCTCTCCCACCCCTTTGTGTCATTAGCGAGTGGGTATCTAACATACTCTTTAACAGTTCATGCAATGATAATAATGTGTGCAACACAGGCTATGTCAGCAATATTTTGGTAGGACCTGCCCATGAATGTCACGACTATAGACAAGTCTGCTTGACCAGTACATTTGGGAAATCAGTGATAAAAGTGTGACTGATCTGTTTTGGGAAGTTGTGGGTCTCACCTTAGAAACTGGGTGCCTGTGGTACTAATTATTGACAGAGTCAAAGCCGCAAAGTTTCTGTTGTTTCCTCCTCCTGCTTCTCCTTTTCCTGAGCATCTGTAGCCTCCTGCATCTGCTATGACGAGGAGAGAAAAGGCAGCGTACAGAGAAGAGAACCCTGGAAGGAAGGAGCAGAGAGAGAACAAAACTTTTCTGGGTCCAGCTCATAGAAGCCCCTCCCCCGCAGGTCTTTGTTAATGAGACAGACAGCAATACTTCTGCCCCCAGCTTTGTCCCAACTTGGCTACTTATCGGTGAGGAAGGCCCGGCCTGGTGAGCTGGGCTAGAGGTGGATGCAGGTGAAACCTCCTCGGAGAGCAAGTGGAAGAATCAGCATGTGAAGAGTATCAGGCTCCAGTGGTGGGCAGCTCTGCTGATAGCCAGCAGAAACCCAAGGAAAGGACTGGAGAGATGGCTTAGTGGTTAAGGCACTTGCCTGTGAAGCCTAAGGACCCAGGTTCGACTCTCCAGATCCCACATAAGTCAGATTCATACAAGTGAGGCAAGTGCAAGGTCGCACATGCCCACTAGGTGGAACAAGCGTCTGGAGTTCGATTGCAGTGGCTGAAGCCCTAGAATGCCAATTCTATCTCTCAACTAAAAAATAAAAATAAGGGCTGGAGAGATGGCTTAGTGGTTAAGGCATTTGCCTGCAAAGCCAAAGGATCCCAGTTGGATCCTCCAGGACCCAGTAAGCTAGGTGCATGGGGGGGTGCACATGCATCTGGAGTTCATTTGCAGTGGCTGGAGGCCCTGGCACTCCTATTCTCTCTTTTTCTCTCTCTCTGCCCTTTTCTCTCTCTGAAATAAGTAAATAAAATATTCTTAAAAAATAAATAAAAATTAAAAAATAATAAAAAATGAGGGCTGGAGAGATGGCTTAGTGGTTAAGGCACCTGCCTGCTAAGCCTAAGAACGCCAGTTCCAATCTCCAGGTCCCACGTTTAGCCAGATGCAAAGTGATGCAAGGTTGCAATACTGCACTTGCCCACAAGGGGGGTGAATGCATCTGGAGTTTGTTCACAGCAGCTGAGAGGCTGCTGGTGCGCCCATTCTCTATCTGCCTTTCCCTGTCTCTCTCTGTCTCTCTCTGTGTCTCTCTCCAAAAATAAAAAAATTTAAAAATTAAAAAAAATGAAACCCAAGGAAAGCCACCTAGCTAGGCCTGGCTATCCAGAGGCACAGGGATGACGCTGGATATGTGTGTGGGGGGCGGGGGGGAGATGGCTTAGCAGTTAAGGTACTTGCGTGCAAAGCCAAAGAACTCAGGTTTGATTTCTCTAGGACCCACATAAGTCAGATGCACAAAGTGGCATATGCACCTGGAGTTTGTTTGCCCTGGCACACCCATTCTCTCTCTCAAATAAATAAATAAATAAAAATAAAAAATAATGGGTATAAAGAAAATAATAAACTGATTAAAAATCAGTTAAACTTGAGAATTTGTCTGTGTCATTGTTATTAATATGATTATGTTTTTATCAAAAGTACAAAATCAGGGCTGGAGAGATGGCTTAGCAGTTAAAGTGTTTACCTGTGAAACCTAAGGACCCCAGTTTGATTCTCCAGGTCCCAGGTAAGCCAGATACACATGGTGTTGCATGCATCTGGAGTTCATTTGCAGTGGCTAGAGGCCCTGGCGTGCCCATTCTCACTCTCTCTCTGTCTAATAAATAAATAAATAAATAAATAAAAATAAAATCTTTTTAAAAAGTACAAAATCAACTCTTGGAAAAAGAATATACAGACTTTTCAAACTTGTTTTAATTTAAAAAATTTTATTGAAATCTTCTATATTTGCAGACATCTCACCTGGGGAATACACCTCCATAAGCCTATTTTAGTCTTTTTTTTTTTTTTTTTTTTTTTTTTTTGAGGCAGAGTCTCCTGTATCCCAGGCTGGTCTGGAATTCACTATGTAATTGAGGATGGCCTTGAACTTCTGATCTTCCTGCTTCCACTTCCCAGTGGCTGGGATTATAGGACTATGCCACCACGTCCAGTTTAGGCAGTGCTGAGGATTGAACTCATGGATTCGAGCACCCTAAACAGACACTCTACCCCTGAGCCACATCCTTGGCCCAGATCCTTCAACCTTGCCAGGGTCGGGGATGGAATCATTTATACCAATATTCTGACACATGACGTCATTGGGAAGAGCCAAGAAATGACCTGTCTCTTCCCCGCTGGTGGGTTGAAATGGCCTTTAATTGTCCCCATCTGAAACATGTTGCTTGGAGCCCCTGTTATATGACCTCTGGGAGGTCTTGCCCCATGTTACCCCTCTGGAGCTCCTCACCAGGCAGTGGGAATTCCTACATCCCCAGGAAGAGCCAGATGGAAAGACCTGAGGTAACTCTATGGCCACTCTACTCAGAACTGCTTCAGCCCCTGAGAAAGGTCCTCCCCAGGACGTGCCCTAGGTCTGGCTTCAGGGCCCCTCTGTGAGTAGACGGTCCCAAGGGACATCAGATTCACACAGGCGCTCAGCACAGGCTGGGGGCAGCAGTGCCACGATTTGTGACTTTATTATTAACAGCAACAACTCCCATGGCGACCACACCTCCACCTCCCCACCAGCGACTTCTGGGCAGAACTCCAGCCTCAGGACCAAGTAAGCGTTCCTCCTGCGATTATGGTAAGGACACGGGGCCTGGACTGGAGCAGCAAGTCACAGCAGAGTCTGTGAGACGCTGGAAGGACAGACTAGGGAGTACACCATGCCCAGGAAACCTCGCCATCGGCTGTTTTTTTTTTTTTTTTTCCTCCAACCGTGATAACTATTTTCCCATTCTCTGATGGCTAAGAGTGTAGGAGGCTGCAAGGAGTCACCCTGGGACCCAGAGGCTGTGTTTGGCAGATTCACAGGCCCCTCTCCCTGCCCTTCCCCACCCAACTCGGAACTTGGGGATCCTAGTTCTGTTGTCCCTTTTCAAAGGTCTTTGTTCAGCTGGGGTTTTTGCTCCCAGGACCCGCTCATGAGGGATGTGGGGAGACAGGCCAGCTTTAGGCTTGAGTTTGGGTCTATTCTCCCTCCTCTCCCGAAGGTGTCCAAAGAGGGCTGTGATATTGCTGCCAGACCCTAAGGGAAGGGGTTAGGCTAGCTGACAAATGGGAAAGAGCCTCTAGGATGCCGAGCCTGACCGGGACCCACTCCTCTCTTCATCCCATCACCTCTCCTTAATGGCCAGTCCTTGACCAAGAGGGCAAGAACAGTAGGGCCACAGCTTGAGTCTGGACTATTCAGGTTCCAGAGGCACAACACGGGGAGATGCGGGAGAGAAAGGATCTGGGCCCTGCATCTCCATCTCCCCTCTCATCCCCATGTGTCCACAGCTTGCTGCTCTCCAGCCTCCACTTCCAGATCCTGGTCTTCCTGAAGCTGCCACTGTTTCTGAGCATGTTCTGCGCTGTCTTCTGGGTCAACACTCTTTGAAGACTCCTGGGGAGAGTGTCACGTGTCCAAAAGTCCTAATATGAAGCACCCCAGAAATGACCCGGGCAAGAACACAGCTCTGCAGACTGGGTGACAGAGACATTTGACTCAGAACTCGAGGTCAGAGAGGCAGCAGTGACTGGATTCTGGAAGGACTTTCTGTCCCTGGCTCTTAAAGGAGGGTCCTCGTTATCAGCGGGTCTTGACAAGTGGACTTCTTTAGAGTCCTGAGCATGGAAGAGGGGATAAGACTCTCCTGGGCCCCAAACTTTTCTCTTCTTAGATTTCTTGGATCCTGCCCTCGTGTCACCTCTGAAGAGTAAGACTCCGACTTATAAAGTTGCTACTTATAAACCCAGTCCCTTGCTCTTCCCCAGATGCAGAAACTTCTCAGGCCAATGCCCCCAAGACAGCAATCACTCCTTTCCTGCAGACAGGAGGCCCCCGGAGAACACATCCCTCACAGCTTTGGCCACAATCCTGTCTCCGTTTTCAGGACAATGCTAGGTTGTTTTCATTATGACAGAGCGTGACCATGCAGCTGCCCTTTCCTGACCACACAGCATTTTCTCACTTCTTCTGATATTCTTAGGTCTCCCGAGGTTTAAGTCTCCTATGTCCCTTGTGACCAGAGAACAGGTATCTGGGCTCAACACAGCCCTGCCTGGCCATGGTTAAGCAGCTTTCAGTTAAATTAGTCGAAGCAGCCACAGAGAACAAGGTGGTTGGTGCGCCTAGTAAATTCCTGGGTTCCCCTGACATGGGGGCTCGTCTGTGAAGTGTGTTAACAAAGGGTCCATCCTAGTTCTCCATATAAATGACACGAGACTGCCTGTCAGAAATTATTTGCCTTGCATAGGAGGAGAAAGATCGCCTTTCAAAGATGGGCAGATGCCAGGGGCAAGGAGGTTCCTTATTCGTTGGCATGGCGCGATCCCACAGCCACCTCTGGACATTTGTAGCTCAGGGTCTCAGTTGATTTGTTGAATGCATGTCAGTTGCTCCTGAATGTACTTGGTACTTACCGACTTACACAACTGGCCACAAGCAAATGTCACATCTCTTCTCACCACTCCCTCATGTGGATCAGTCCACTTTCTCTACCCTCGGCCTCAGAGTTGCCATGAACTAATGATCCTGGTGGAGAGAGAAAGGGAGAGGGAGAAGGAGAGAGAACATATTTAGAGGAACATCGTAAGAAGGTAGGAAGAGAGGAAATAGCTATCACAATGATAGTCACCCGCGGAGGGCCTATCAGCCGAGAGTGTGTACAGGTCACATGTTTTTTTCATGGTAAAGGGTGTCTGTGATTCCAGCACAGTGAAAGTTTGGTCGTAGCAATGAAGATGGGGCCCGTTTAGGAGAACTGAGTGGGAGATGTTTGGCAGGCTTAAGAATCAACTCTTGCTTACAGTTTCACTGGGAACACTGGGTAGACTTGAACAGGCTAAAAGGAGATCATAGGTGTGAGCTGGGAGAGTTGCCTAGTGTGGTGAACGTTATCTGAAAGGACAAATCCAGGACAGTGGGGGTCCCAAACTTGAAGGACTTGAGAAATGGGGTATTACTGACAGTGGGGGTCCCAGACTTGAAGGACTTGAGAAATGGGGTATTACTGACAGGTAGGGAGCAGGCTTGGGCGATGCCAAGCCCAGGGTTTGGTGTATTGCTGGACTGCCAGGCAAGGGGTCGAGTAGAAAGCTAGAGGTGTGGGTTAGTAGATGCTAAGAACTGGAGAGGAGCCGGGCGTGGCGCCTTTAATCCCAGCACTCGGGAGGCAGAGGTAGAGGATCGTCGTGAGTTCTAAGCCACCCTGAGACTGCATAGTGAATTCCAGGTCAGCCTGGGCTAGAGTGAGACCTTACCTTGGGAAAAAAAAAAAAAAAAGAACTGGAGAGGAGGAATGGAGAGAGAGAAAGGGAGGGAGGGAGACACCGAGGGAGGGAGGGAGGGAGGTAGTACTGGAGTCCAGGAAGAGATGAAATTGACAGGAGGAGAGTTCAGAACCAAGGAGGGAGCTCTGGGGGAGGGAGAAGGAGAGGTGAAATGAGCAAGATGAACTTCAGAACCAAGGACAGAATCCGCAGGGCACCTACAGTAAGAAAGGAAGGGTGGGGCCGGATAGGGGGCTCAGCTGTTAAAGGCATTTGTTTGGAAAGCCTGACAGACTGGGTTCAATTCCCCAGTACCTCAGTAAAGCCAGGTGCACAAAGTGGTGCATGCATCTGGAGTTTGTTTGTAGTGGCAAGAGGTCCTGGTGTGCCCATGCTCACTGGCTTTCTGTCTGCTTCTTCTCTCTCTCTCAAAAAAAATTTTTTTTAATAAAAAGAAGCAAGAGTAGAGGAAAAGGAAATTGAGCAAGAATCCAAAAAATGGGGGAGGGGAGGGAAATATCATGGTTCATTGTCTGTAAGTATAGAAGTTGTCAATAAAAATTAAAAAAATTTTTTTTGAGAGAGACACAGAGAGAGACAGAGAGAGAGAGAGAGAGAGAGAGAGGGTAGAAGACAGAGATGGGCGCGCCTGCAGTGCCTCAGCTGCTGCGAACGAAATCCAGATGTGTGCGCCCCCTTGTGGTCAAGTGTGGCATTGCGCCCTTGCATCACTTTGCATCTGGCTAAACGTGGGACCTGGAGATTGGAACCGCTGGAGGTTGGAACCAGCGTTCTTAGGCTTAGGAGGCAGGCGCCTTAACCCCTAAGCCATCTCTCCAGCCCAATAAAAATTTTTTTTAAAAGAATCCAAAGAATAAACAAACAGGTAGAAGCTGAGAAGCCACCGACCATGAATGCTTCAAGGAGGAGAGATGAGCTGAAGAGGCAGAGGATAGAGAAGAGACTTTTGAACGTGACACACACAAAGTCACCAATGAAGTTTAAGGCAGGGAGTTAACAAGCAGTGGGAACAGAAAGCACATGGGAAGTTAAGAAAGAGCAGGCAGGGCCTGGAGAGATGGCTTAGTGGTTAAGTGCTTGCCTGTGAAGCCTAAAGACCCTGGTTCAAGGCTCGATTCCCCAGGACCCACGTTAGCCAGATGGACAAGGTGGTGCATGTGTCTGGAGTTCGTTTGCAGTGGCTGAAGGCCCTGGCGTGCCCATTCTCTCTCTATCTGCCTCCTTCTCTCTTTGTCGGTCACTCTCAAATACAATAAACAAATAAATTTAAAAAAAAAAGAACAGGCAGGGTGAGGCGGGGAGGCGGCAGGTCAGGGAGGGACCCATGCTTTGATTGGTTCTCTTGCCTTTCTTCTCCTGACCTCCATCCTCCTTCCTTCCTTTCCCCCTTTGTTTACTCATTCATCCAACAAACTTGTACTGTATATCAATGTCTCCATCCTGGGCGTTGTAGAAAAGGACTTACATGATGCGAAGTCCCTACTCCAAAGGGAGTGTTGATAAGTAGCTCACAGGGCCATGTCCCGTGCGAGGGGCTATGTCAGAGGTCTGCACAGTGCTGAGGGCAGAGGTGAGGCACTCATGAGGCTGAGCTGGGAAGAAAACCTGAGGGTTTGATTTATACAATGGGTCAAAGAATCTGCCCACCTCAAGAAGTAATCTCTGTCTCTTTCTTTGGTTTTTCTCTAGCCCAGGCTGACCTGAAATTCACTATGTCGTCTCAGGCTAGCATCAAACTCATAATGATCCTCCTACCTCTGCTTCCCAAGAGCTAAGATTAAAGGTTTATGCCACCACGCTCAGTAGTAACATATATATATATATATATATATATATATATATATATATATATATATATATATGACTTCTAACAATGATATAATCAAATAATACAGGCTCCAAACAAAGCAGAAGCCAGGTGTGGTAGTTTGAATATATGTCCCCCAATATATTCAGTGTTTTATTAGTTATAGTTTGCATCTGCAATCACCTTGCTAGAGGCAATGTCACTGGGGGCCGGTCTTAAGGTGTGGTGATGGGTTTGAGATTCCATTGTAAAGATATGCAAAGTGTGTCTAATAGGAGTTCCTGAAGCTTGCTGTGGCTTGGCTGTAGTTTTGCTCTGTGTGCTGTGTGCCTGGTTGGATTTTTACTCTCTCTTGCCTGGTCCTGTGAGAGCAGGCCCTTCTTCTGCCATTATGGAACTGTCCCTGGATCTGTAAGCTTCAATAAATAATATCCCTTCCTCCATAACTGTGCCTGGTCTGGAAGTTCATCTCAGTGAACCTGAAGCTGTCTGCTACACCAGGGATGGAGTGAGGAGATAGTTGCCCCGAGAAAAGGCAGGGAGGTGTCGCAGATCCTGCTGGGACCCTTGGTTCATACATTAGCAGGTTCCCCCATGCACATGAGGAAGCAGGAAGATAGGGTGTTGGAGTCACATTGTGAAAGGAGTTTGAATCGTGTCCTGGAGATCACAGGGAGCTCCCAGTGGCTTTACAGTTTTCAAACATCTATTTTCAATAACATGAGCTTAATGCGTTGACTGTACCGCACAGCAGTATGAACCCTTCCTCTAGCGTCCCCCAGTGGTGACAGATGGTATGACAGCAGTACAATATCAAAACCAGGAGTTGGTGTGGTACTATATAGACTGTGGTCTTTATCTAGTTTTTTTTTTTAACCAGTTTTTATATACATTCATTTACACGTGTGTTTGTGTGGAGGTCTATGCAACTTTGCCTCGTACTGAGATTCATATAACGGTCACCAGAGTCAAAAGACAGAGCTGTTCCATCTTCACAGTAGCTCCCTCAGGCTATGCCTCTAAATTTGCACTCTGCCCTGTTCTTGCCCACTGGGTACCACAAATCTGTTCTCCAATTCTGGTTTTTTTTGTCACTTTGAGAATCTTTCATAACTGTAAGAATTACTTTGTAATATTCTGAGATCAACTTTTCTTCACTAAACCCTGAATCTCCCTCAAATCAATCAATCAATAATTTTTTAAATTATTTATTTGAATGTGTGTGTGTGCATGCATGTGTGTATGGGCACACCACACCAGGGTCTCTAGCCACTGTAGACAAATGCCCAGCTGGAATTGAACCCAGGCCTTAAGACTTCGCAAGCAAGTGCCTTTTTTTTTTTTTTTTTTTTTATTATTTTTTCTTTTTTTAAAATTTTTTTTGGAGAGAGACACAGAGAGAGACAGAGAGAGAGAGGGAGAGGAAGACAGAGATGGGCGCACCAGCAGTGTCTCAGCTGCTGCGAACGAAGATGCGTGCGCCCCCTTGTGGTCAAGTGCGGCATCGCGCCCTTGTGTCACTTTGCATCTGGCTAAACGTGGGACCTGGAGATTGGAACCAGTGTTTTTAGGCTTAGGAGGCAGGCGCCTTAACCCCTAAGCCATCTCTCCAGCCCAGCAAGTGCCTTTTTTCTGCTGAACCATATGGTGAGTGTATGTTTCATTTCCTTTGAAACTGTCAGACTATCTCTGGCAAGCAGATATATCTGTTTCCACACCCAGATTTCTTTGTGAGTTTGGGTTCTGGGTTGTCAAACTTGAGTGTCTCTGGCTTAAGAGGCCTTCATGCTTAAGAGCAAGCACACTTAACTGCTAAGCCATTCCCAGCCCGCCAGATATATATATATTCATTCTTCATTTATTTGCATGTGAATGTGTGTATGTACATATGGGAACACCAGAGTCATTTGATACTGCAAGCAAACACTCATCAGGCTTTATGTGGGTGGTGGAGGAATTGAACCTGGGCTGGAAAGCTTTGCAAGCAAGCACCTTTATCTGCTGCGCCATCTCCTGGCCCTACTGTAGATTTCTGAGGGTTCTTTATATGCTGTAAACACCAGGCCTTGTTAATATTGTCTCTCCACTTGTGGCTTGTGTTCTCAACCTCCTTCTTACGAGATCTTTCACAGGGTGAAAGTTGAATTTTGATAAACATACATTTTGTTAGGACAGAAGAGATGGCACAGCAGTTAAGGTACTTGCCTGGAGACCCTAACAATCCGGGTTCAATTCCCCAGGACCCACAAAGTGCCAGATGCACAAAGTGGCCCATGCATCTGGAGTTCATTTGCAGTGGCTGGAGGTTCTGGCGTGCCCATTCTCTCTCTGTCTATCTCTCTCTCTCTCTCTCTCTCTACTTACAAATAAATTATTTTAAAATACATTTTGTTAATTTTTCTGTTAAGGACTTGATTTTGGTGTTATGTGTATAAAATCTTCATCTTACCTCAGGTGCCTTGAATTTGTGCCCTATGTATTTTTTTATTTAAAGATTTGTAGCTTTGTATGTGTATGTGTGGTGTGAATGCATATGTGAATGTATGTGGGCACACGTGTGTGGATTCATTTGGGGGCCAGAGGCTTACATCATGCGTCTGCCTCAGTTGAAACTCTCCTTTTCATTTTACTGAGGCAGGGACTATCACTTGAGCCCAGAGTTTGAGGAGTCAGCTAGTCTAGCTTCGCACTTTGCCTCAAGGATCCCCAGTCTATACCCTGATATTACAGTCAGACCACATGCTCACCTGGCATTTATGTGAATGCTGGGGGTCTGAACTCTGGCACACATGCTTGCGTGACAAGTGCTTTATCCACCCAGCCATCTTCTATGCACATGAGTTTTGTAATTTTCTTTATGAAACAGAGTGTCAAACTACCTATATAGCTGAGGACAACTTTGAACCCTGGATCCTCCTGCCTCCACCTCTCAAGTGCTGGGATTCGAGGTGTGCACCACTATATCCAGTTTTAGATGGTGCTGGGGAGTGAACCCAAGACTTCGCACACACTAGACAAGCACTCTACCCGCTGAACCACGCCTCCAGCTCAGCATGTGTAGATTTATGTTTTACATTTGAGTTCATGAATCATGACTTATTTTGGATTACTTTCCCTAAGCATCTCGTTTCTTTTTTTTTTTTTTTTTTAAATTTATTTTTGGAGAGAGAGACACAGAGAGAGAGGGAGAGGAAGATAGAGATGGGCATGCCAGCAGCCTCTCAGCTGCTGCGAATGAAATCCAGATGCGTGAGCCCCCTTGTGGGTAAGTGCGGCATTGCGTCACTTTGCATCTAGCTAAACGTGGGATCTGGAGATTGGAACTGGGTTCTTAGGCCTAGCAGGCAGGTGCCTTAACTGCTAAGCCATCTCTCCAGCCCAGCATCTCATTTCTTAGAGATGTGGATATCCATTTGTTTCAACAGCATTTGTTAAACATGCCATCCTTCCTTTGCTAGATTGTTTTTGTGCTTTTATCAAAAACCGCTTATGCATATTTTATTAGAAAGTGTGTGACAATGACTAAAGCCCAGAGAGAGAGAGAGACGGTCTCTAAAGGAAACGTCCAGAACCAAGGACAGAGCCACACACAGTGATGTCTACAGATAGACTACAAATTCCACTAAAAATATTGGAGTCAAAACCTATCTGTTTAAGCCTCTGCAGATCAGGAGTCAGTGAGCTTTGAGTAAGGGATGGAAATTTCAGAGTTGCATATTTGTGCCTGGAGCCATATGGCACCCACAGCAGGCATGGGGACTGACCTTCTCTGGTGCACAGATGGGCCTGCAGGGACAAGGTCGGGGCCAGCCAGCAGGGGCAGATCCAACTCTGATACCTGCCTCGTGACTGGGGACCAGGTGGCATCACACCTTCAGGTCTTGTTCCTCTTATACATGTTATGATGAAATTCTCAGATCAAGACTCTCCCTGTAGTGGTTTGAAAGTCATGGCTGTGAACTCCTTCCGTTGATAGTGTATCTGTCTCCCCTCTCCTTGAGTTTGAATGTACTGAGTCTGGTTCAACTGGTAGACCACAGCAGTATATTTCCATCTTTTTAATTTAGTAAGCACCACCTTAGCTCCCTTTCTCAATATTGTGAGAAAATACCTGATAGAAATGACTTAAGGGAAGGATTTCTTTTGACTCATGGTGGGAAGACATGGTGGTGGGAGTGTGGCTCACAGTGTAAGAAGGGATGCCAGGCTGCAGAGATGGCTCAGAGGTTGGGCACTTGCCTACAAAGTCTGATGACCCAGGGTTGATTCCCCAGTGCCCACACAAAGCCAGACACACAGGGTGGTGCATTCATCTGGAGTTCATTTGCAGTAGTGGCTAGGGGCCCTGGTGTGTACCCATAGTCTCTCTCTCTCTCGCAAATAAATAAATAAACTGAAAAATGATTTTTTTTTTTAAAAAAAAGAAGGGATTCAATCCATCATGGTGGGAAGCCATGGTGGTGGAATGTGCCTCGTGGTATAAAAAAGGGTGGAGTCCATCATGGTGGGGAAATGTGGTGGTGGGAGTGTGACAATAACCAGGTTCTACTCTATTATGCATAACAAAATAATTTAAACCAAGATTTTAAAAATAAATATCTTATTTTTTTATATCCCAAGTCCCTTGCTTATAAGAAAATTGACTCTTAAGACATATTCCCTGCTTTAGGGCACAGCCTCATGCTCAGACCATGGTCTTCATCTGAGAGAAATCATTGTGGTTCTGTTTCCAATGTCCCCTGGGTAACTGGTACCCACACAGGTATCTGGACTCATCAAAGATGCTTTCAAACCCAGGTGCCAAGGCTTTGTACTGTCTTCCTTGCCTTTTTGCTGACAAGTTCTAGATTAAATTAACTGGTTTAGATTTGTGTTGTTTTGAGGACTGGTAAAAGGTTCTGCCTGTATTTATAGTTATTAGATATTTAAGGATAAGACCTGCCTGCTTTCTATGGTTCAGATATGGTCTGTGCCGTCACAGGATAACTAAACTTAGAGGTCCGACAAAATAACTTAAAGCATTTGTGTATTCTTTAATTGGCTATGTTTTACTCATCAAATGTGCTGCATATGTGCCTTTCAAGGTTAGTATAACTTCTTTCTTTTTATTTGTTTGAGAGAGAGATACAGAAATAGGCAGGGAAAGAAAGAGAACAGGTGCACTAGGGCCTCCAGCCACTGCAAACAAACTCCAGATGCGTGCGCCCCCTTGTGCATCTGGCTTATGTGGGTCCTGGGGAATCAAACCTGGGTCCTTTGGCTTTGCAGGTAAGTGCCTTTACCACTAAGCCATCTCTCCAGCCTGATGTAACTTCTTTCTAAGTGTTCTAATTACCTATGCAGAAGCCAAAGCCAACTGGAATCACTGGGGCTAAAAAAGCCAATATTTTGGCTCCTGCTCCCACTGGAGATGATAGGATGATGAGTCACTCATCTTCCCGATCAGGGAGGATACAGAGACTCAGAAACAACAACAAAAAAAATTGATGTACAGTCTGAAACAGGAGGGTCACAACTGAGGAACAATCAGTCCTCCTGGCTTCCTGAGGGGACAAAACAGCCACTTGGCCAGCATGGCCCTGACTCATCCTAACTGACAACACCAGTATTGGAGAAGCCATAGTGTTCCTCCCGGGTCCCTAGAGTCTCTTCAGAGAGTCGTCAGTGACCCCCCAAAATTAATCCTTGATTAAAATTGGGCTAGCCTGTTTGGTCTTAAATACTCAGAGAGAAATATATTACCAAAGATAAAGGGATGCCTCGAGTATTACACAAATGACCTATTAAGAAACACAAGGGGTTTTCAAAAGGGGAAACAAACAAGACCCTAAGCCATGTTGCCCCCACCCTGACTAGTTCTAATTTTACAATAAGAACAAACAACCACAGATGTCAAAATGGTTATTTTCAAATATATATGTTGACCAAAGGTCACTTAGTTCAAAAGACTTCCTTATACTGGGAACAGTGGTGAGCCCCTTCTAACTTGTGCTAACTCATTATTAAATAAGTCATAAAGCCAAAAATATATTTATACAGCCCTTAATGACACACAATGGCTCCATGGTACCAACCTTTGTTCCTGGCTGCCCCCAGTACAGATTAAAGTAAAAGGTACACTCTGGGAGGCTATTATGCAAAATATGACATATTCACCATTATCAAGATTAAATTTTGTGTGTATATTCCTGATAACTCTGTAAATATCTCATCTGTTTTGCAAGCCATACAGAAACAGATTCGGACCATGCCAGACACCACTGTGCCATTCGGTGGACAATTCTGGAAAAACTCTCAGCCGGCTCATTCTCAGATGGTTCTGAGACCATCTAACTCCATCTACCTGGGTTCCCTCAAATGCTTCCCAAGGCCTGGAAGTCCACAAGAAGGAAAACCCTGAAGGTGACCAGTTTGCTGTGTGCCCACTTCTCATTGACTCTGTACTTTTCTTCTTTCTTCCCAACATTTTCTTCATGGGCTTTTCCTCCTGCCCTCCATCAATCCACTTGCCTTTAGAATAGCTCCCCTCTCTGGGAGAGATTCTCTAACTGCCATATGTCTACACACACCCCCCCCTTGAGCTGAAGCAATTGAAGACTGATCAGCGGTCATCCTCTTTCTTCTAAGAGCAGTTAGACCGTCTTCTCAAGAGAACGGGGAACGAGAGGGAGTGGGCCTTTAGGGTGACTGGCCCCCTGAAAGTGAAAAAGGCGGGAAAGTCTGCACTTGCTAGAAATCAAAGATGATCAGACTTCTTAATCTCTTGCCTAGTTCCCCAGACCTGTTTTTCCACAAACAACCTGGACCCCTCCTGGGAGGGAGGGCTTTTGTCAGATTTAAACATTGTGATTGGTCAAGTTCAGCTCCGGGAACGTGGTCTCTTCCTGAGACAGCCCCTAGCGGGAACCAACCAGCTATCTCTCTGGTTCACCTGAGCTGGAAGACAGCCCACCACTATAAGGTTATAAATATAAACACCTTGCAAGCTGTTGGCAGGGGGAGGGCACACTCTATGAGCTGCTTGACCACTTGGGAACTTTCAGCTGTTGGTGACTTTTCCCTCAGCTGGGTGGAGTCAGGCCTCGCTGGACTGAGCCAGGGGAAAGTCCCTCCAGCTCCCCTCGGGGCAGGAACTCTTTGAACCTTCTTTTCTCTCTTTTCTTTCCATGGTTTTCTCAGGCCCTTCACGTGGGATCTCACATGGGTGCCTTTTCTTGGCTCTGTACTTTCCTACATAAATAGAATAACTCTAAGTGGTTCCAAGGCTCAGTCAGATGCGACCTTGTGGTTCCTTCTGTAGTGCCCTGCAATGCTTGCTCTTCCATGGTTCCCTCATGGAACCAGCTGCTGCACAGAACTCCAGCCATCAGTGCTCTCTGGGTTACAACCCCAGCTGAGCTCAGTATTGTGTCACTCCAGTCCCTACCCCACCCATGTGAGTGGAGAAGCTTCCAGGTGATGGTAGCATCCAGCCTTTTGTCACCCCCAGCCACCAATCTCTTCTCAGCTGAGACGCAGACATTATGGATAACAAGCAAGTCATCTCGGCTGCACCTCTGCCTGACCACACAAGCTGTAACAAACAAACAAAATGGCGATGGTTCAATGCCACGAGGTGACACATAAGCAAAAATACCTGGGCTATTCCAGCCCAGGCAGTTTCCTTATTTATTTGTGAGAGAGAGAAAGAGAGAGAGAATGGGAAGTCCAGACACGTTCACCACTTTGTACATCTGGCTTTACCTGGGTACTGGGAATGGAACCTGGGATGGCAGGCTTTTTGAACAAGCACTCCTAACCATTGAGCCACCTCCAGGCCCCTAAGCCTAACATATTTTATCTTATTTACTTATTTGAGAGAGAGAGAGAAAGAGGGAGAGAGAGAGAGAATGGGCATGCCAGGGCCTCCAGCCACTGCAAACAAACTCCAGATGCATGCACCCCCTTGTGCATCTGGTTTATGTGGGTCCTGGAGAACTGAACCGGGATCCTTTGGCTTTGCAGGCAAATGCCTTAACCTTTAAGTCATCTCTCCAGCTCCCTAACCAGTTTTTGGAGCCTCTTTGCGTCTTGATTTCCACAAGGTGAGCAGCCTTCTCAATCACCATGCTATTTTAAGACAGTGATGTTTAAAAGAGTGTGCATGCCTGCCTCATACAGAGAGGGTTAGAAAGGGGCGGTTACTGCTAACAGCCCAGTGTCATTGACCACACTGAGTGGGGCAAGGTGGCTTCTCACACTGCAGTCACCAAAGAGAACTGACCTTTCCTATGTGGCCAAATAGACCACGATGTAGCCGGAAATGTTTCTAGTAACACTTCTGGTAACGTTTCAGTAACACTTCTTCTTTTTATTATTACTTATTTATTTATTTGAGAGCGACAGACAGAGAGACAGAAAGAGGCAGAGAGAGAATGGGCGCACCAGGGCCTCCAGCCACTGCAAATGAACTCTAGATGTGTGTGCCACCTTGTGCATCTGGCTTATATGGGTACTGGAGAATTGAGCCTCGAACTGGGGTCCTTAGGCTTCTCAGGCAAGTGCTTAACCGCTGAGCCATCTCTCCAGCCTCAGTAACACTTCTTGCTCCCTGTCACTTCCCATGCTACTCTGGCAAATCCCTAGTCTCTTTCAGAGAGGTTACCAGTTGGGCATGGTGGCACACGACTGTTCCTAGCATCAGGGTTTGGAGCCAGCCTGGGCTACATAGTGAGACCCTAATTAAAAAAAAAATTTAAAGCAAAACAAGGGCTGGGGAGATAGCTCAGTGATTAAAGGTACTTACCTGCAAAGTCTGGCAACGCAGTTTAATTCCCCAATACCCACGTAATAACAAATGCGCAAAGGGGTACATGCACCCGGAGTTCCTTTGGAGCAGCAAGAGGCCCTGTAGACAATATACAACAAGCAAAAATGCAGCCTTGCTGTTCCAGAAGAACATAGGATTCAAAATATGCCCAGGTACTTGCTTATACTCCCTGTCTCTCTCCTTGCAAATAAATAAATAAATAAATAAATAAATAAATAAATAAATAAATAAATAGTTTTAATTTTGTGTATCTATGTGTATATATTTTTTTTTTGAGAGAGAGAGAGACAGAGACAGAGAGAGACAGAGAATGGGAGCACCAATGGCCTCTCAGCCACTGTGAACAAACTCCATACACATGCGCCCCCTTGTGGACAAGTGCAGCATTGCGCCCTTGCATCACTTTACATCTGGCTAAACGTGGGACCTGGAGAATCGAACGGGTGTTCTTAGACTTCGCAGGCAGGTGCCTTCACCACTAAGCCATCTCTCCAGCCCTATGTATATATATTTAACAACTTCTTTTTATTTCACTTATTTATTTGAGAGCAAGATTGATCAAGAAAGTAAGAGCATACCAGGGCCTCTTTAACTGGCAAATCTGTGGTCACTCAGATTTGATTCAAAATAATTTTTTTGAGGCAGGGTCTCACTGTAGCCCAGGCTGACTCATAGCAATTATCCTATCTCTGTCTCCTGAGCGCTGAAATTAAAGGCATGTGTCACCATGCCCAGCTAAAATAATTATTTAAAAATGTTCTTTACAGGGCTGGAGAGATGGCTTGGTGGTTAAGGCATTTGCCTGTGAAGCCTCAGGACCCTGGTTTGATTCCCCAAGACCCACATGAGCCAGATGCACAAGGGGGTGCATGCATCTGGAATTCGTTTGCAGTGGCCAGAGGCCATGGCATGTCCATTTTCTCTTTCTCTCTATCTGTCTCTTTCTCTCTCCCTCTCTCTCAAATTAATTAATTAATTAAAAATTAAAAAAATTTCCTTTATAGCAGAAAAGTTATTTTAAGTTGGCATAATGAGCTTGGTCTTTCTAAAGATAGAGCTCAGAAAAAAAAAAAGATAAATAGTTAAAAACTGGTTCAAAATAAAACCGAAGGAAGAAATGAGCAGACACAGTCTAGGCAGAATGTCAAAGCAGCCTCAAGGCAGGTGGCCCCAGGCCCCTTTCCTCACCTTCTCTCTGAACCAACACTTATGGCCCAAATAACGTTTGTGACACACGAACCTTGTCCCTGGCTGGAGAAATCCCCTCTGAGGGCCACAGCGGTGCCATCCCTGGCTAAGGCTTCAGTGACATCACCCTGGCTCAGCCTGGGCCTGCCCCTTGCTCTCCCCTGATGCCTTTGGATTCCCTCCTCCCCCACACCAGAACTCACCTGCATCCTGAGTAAGTTTAGGGTTTGCTGTGTTCTGTCTTTGCTTCTGTCTTGGCTGTCCTGTCTCTTGTGAGTCCCTTTGTGAATTCCACCCACTTTTCAAGTTCAGATCCAGCATTTTCTCTGTTAAGCAGAGGAAGACTTCCCTCACTCTGGCAACTTTTCTACTTGCTTACTTATTTTTTCTTGGGAGGAGGCTTTCCCTGACCTGACTCCCAGACAGTGGCAGACATGAGATTCTCCACCTCCTACATATTTGACACTGAGTCCAATAGGCCACTGGACCCATGGTGATTTATATCCCCCAGGCAGTTCCTGTCAGTATGTAAGCATCTGTCCCCTCTCCCTTCTATGCCTCATCCTCTCTCTGCATACCAAATTCAAGGCCAGCCTACTTAATATAGCAAGCTTCCCGCCAGCCAGAGCAACATAGCAAGACCCTGTCTCAAAAAAATCAAATAGATTAAGTCCAGAATGGGACCTGGAGTGCCCATTCTCTCTATCTCTCTTCTATCTTTGTTTGCAAATAAATAAATAAATAAATAAATAAATAAATAAATAAATAAATAAATAAATAGATTAAAAAATTTTAAAGTCACAAGGATGTTAGGTAAGGTGCAGTTAATAATAACTGTGTCGATGCACGAGGGGGCGCATGTGTCTGGAGTTCGTTTGCAGTGGCTGGAGGCCCTGGCCAGCCCATTCTCTCTCTCTCTCTCTCTCTCTCTCTGCCTCTTTCTCTCTCTCAAATAAAGTTCTAAATAAAATATGTTTTTATTTGAGAGAGACAGAGAGGAAGAGGCAGAGAGAGAATGGGTGCACCAGTGTCCTCTCAGCCCCTGTGAACGAACTCCAGATGCATGAGCCCCCTTGTGGGCAAGTGTAGCATTGCACTCTTGCGTCACTTTTTGTGTCTGGCTAAACGTGGGACCTGGAGATAGAATGGGCATTCTTAGGCTTGACAGGCAGGCACCTTAACCACTAAGCCATCTCTCCAACCCTAAAATATATTTTAAAAAAATAAATAATAATAACTGTCTATCAAAAAAGGCTTGGGGCTAGCAGAGATGGCTCAGTGCATAAAGTGTTTCTCACACAAGCATGAGGACCTGAGTTTGGATCCCCAGAAGCCACACAACCAAGATAAGTCTGGTGCTCCCCCCACCACACTATCCCATCTTTGTGGTCACTGTGTTTGCTCAGGTAAGGTCGGGCAGATGAGGCTTCTGGGAGTGTCAGTTCACACATCTGTCTGTGGAAGGAACGTGCCCTGAAGATGGTCTAACCCTCCAGAACCTATGAAGATATTGTGCCATGTGGCAGCAGATGGACTCCAGATTGCTCCCCAGGTGGCCGGGGGACATCACACCGGGTCATCTGGAGGCCCTTGTGTCATCGCAGGACCCTGGGAAGTGAGACTGGAGAAGAAGGTCAGTGTCACAGTGATGAGCTGCAAGAATGGCTGAAGCAGCCATTGCAGGCTTGGAAGATGGAGGGAGGGGGCATGTGTCAGAGAATGTTGGAGAAGCTGGAAGAGGCAGGGGAACCCATTCCTCCCACAGCTCTACCAACATCTTTGATTTCAATCCCATGAGATCTCGCTGGTCTTACCTAGAGAACCAGAGGCACTAATGAAACTGAGCTGTTTTAAGCTACTCAGTTTGAGAGCTTATGACGGCAGCCACAGGACACACGCATAAACAGCATCCCTACTGCTTAATCTTGCTTTTGCCTCTTGAGGGCTGGAGGATGTGTGAGACACGGGAGGGGGAGTGCAGAGCCTGACTTCCTACAGCCCAGTGGAAGGATGTTGTCCCATCTGGGCGATGTTCTTAAGTACTCAGACAAAAGAAGTGCCCCAGGCTGGAGAGATGGCTTAGCGGTTAAGGTGTTTGCCTGCAAAGCCAAAGGATCTCAGTTCAATTCTCCAGGATCCATGTAAGCCAGATGCACAAGGTGATGCATGCATCTGGAGTTTTTTGCAGTGGCTGGAGGCTCTGGTGTGCCCATTCCCTCTCTCTCCCTCTGTCTCTCGCTTAAATAAATAATAAATAAATAAATATTGTAAAAAAAGGAGTGGCCCACTGTAGACTGTGACTTTTCTCCTGACCCAGGATCACACAAGGGTCTCCAGCAGAGACCCCTTGGAGGAACAGCTGTGGGTAATGAAAGAAAAGTTTGTGGGACAAAGAGGCCAGAAAAAGCCATGCTTTTCTTCTTCTTCTTTTTTGTTTATAAATATTTTTAAAATATTTGTTTACTTATTTGAGAGTGACAGACACAGAGAGAAGGAAAGAGAGAGA
This sequence comes from Orientallactaga sibirica, assembly GCA_036365145.1. NCBI lineage: Eukaryota > Metazoa > Chordata > Mammalia > Rodentia > Dipodidae > Orientallactaga > Orientallactaga sibirica. Next base: position 9,095,812 of record JAEOAD010000013.1, read on the forward strand.
ATTGGCGCATCAGGGCTTCCAGCCACTGCAAACGAACTCCAGATGCATGTGCCACCTTGTGCATCTGGCTTACATGGGTCCTGGGGAGTTGAGGCTCGAACCGGGGTCCTTAGGCTTCACAGGCAAGTGCTTAACCACTAAGCCATCTCTCCAGCCCAAAGCCATGCTTTTAATGGTGCCGATTTGATGCAGCGGGTGGCTGCAGGTCAGGGAGACACTGACTCTGGAACCTGCTGCTAAACAGAGCTGAACACAGTTCTGTGGTGGTCTAGATGTTTTCCCCAGACCCAAGGATGGCTCAGCAGCAAGGAGGCCTTCTCTCTCCCCCGGTATCATTTCCCTTTTTGTTCTCAAACATCCAATTCTTTCAATGGCAAAGAAGCAAAGCCCACACCTACAGAAATATATATAAGAAAAAAGAAGGGCTGGAGAGATGACTCTGTGGTTAAGGTGCTTGCTTACAAGCTTAATGACCTGGGTTTGATTCCCACAGAAAGCCAGATGCACAAAATAGCACATGCATCTGGAGTTTTTTGCAGTGGCAAGAGGCCCTGGCATACTGGCATGCCCATTCTCTCTCTCCCCACCCTTGCAAATAAATATATTTTTTAAAGATTTTAAATTTTTTTTTTTTATTTATTTATTAGAGAATGAAAGAGGGAGAGAGAGAGAGAATGAGAATGGGCACACTAGGGCCTCTAGCCTCTGCAAACAAACTCCAGACTCATGCACCACCATGTGCATCTGGCTTACGTGGGACCTGAAGAATCGAACCGGGGTCCTTAGGCTTCGCAGGTATGCACCTTAACTGCTCAGTGACCCAATACAATATTTTTCTTAAAAAAAAAGAAAAGACACAAGAAAAATGGATGCAGGGAGGAAGGGTAGAGAGAAAAAGGTAAGGGACCCTCTGAGTGACTGGAAAATGACTCTGAAGGTTGTTATATCTTGACTTAACCAAGGTATCTGCAGCCAAGGAGACACGGGTGCAAAAGAGGAAACACACAAAATAAAGCACACCCAGAGCGACTTCTGCTTCCTCACATTTCCCCCACCCCAGCCCATAGGTCTGCACTGAGTGACTCTGCAGAGCAATGGGTGGGACTCAGAAGATTCTCAATTCCTGGATTCCTCTTCCTCTTCCCCCTCCTGTCTGCCCCATTCTACTGAATGCCCTTCCCACTCACTCCCTTGTGCACAAAAGTTTGGACACAGCTTGCACTGCACACATAACTCAGTCTTAACAACAAACAATATACATCCTCTGAACCCTAATCTGCAAAATTAGGAGTTGCTGCAGACGCTGTGGGAGCGTATGAAAGAGAAATCAAAAGGAAAGTCAAGTTGTTCTGGGCATTCAGTCCAGAGCTGACGTCAAGTTCTTGAAGGGCACTGGCATCTGTCACTGCCAAGGTCAGGAGAAGAGACAGGACCATGCGGCTGTTCTCTGTGGTTCTCCTCCTTCTCCCAGGTAGGTGGGGCTGGGGTTCTAGACACTGGGATGGGAGCAGGAGAGCAAGAAGGCTGGAGACAGAGATGGTGAGCCATTCGTTGGTAACGTTTATTTCTCAGAATATTATTAATTGGTTAGCTTCTGAGAATGGGATTGTTTTCTTGGTTTCTTCCTCAATAATTTGGTAACAAGTGTGTTAAGAAAGTTACTGATGGGGCTGGAGAGATGGGTCAGTGGTTAAGGCACTTGCTGCAAAGCCTGATGACCCAGGTTCAATTCCCCAGTACCCATGTAAAGCCAGATACACAAAGTGGCGCATGCATTTGGAGTTCATTTGTGGCATAAACAACATTCTGTTTCTCTGTTCAGCAGCTGAGGGATCATTGGGTTATTTCCAGCTATGGGATTGTTGTTGACAATTCTGCTCATGAATCTTCCTTCGTGTGGAAATTTTTGTGTTGAATATGTTTTTATTGCTCTTGAGTATATACCTAGGAGTGTAATTGCTGAATCATATGTTAGCTCAGTTTAATTCATTGGGGAATTGCCAAACTTTTTCAAAGAACTTACTTTGGGGTTTGGGGAAATAGCTTAGCAGTTAAGGCATTTGCCTGTGAAGCCTAAGGACCCTGGTTTGATTCCCCAGGACCCACGTAAGCCAGATACACAAGGGGGTGCATGTGTTTGGAGTTTATTTACAGTGGCTGGAGGCCCTGACGCACCCTTTCTCTCTGCCTCTTCTTCTTCCTCTTCTTCTACTTCTTTGTCTTCGTCTTCATCTTCTTCTATCTCTCTCTCTCAAATAAATAAATAAATAAGTTAAAAAAAGAACTTACTTTGTGTGCATACATGTATGGGTGTATATATGTATGTGGGCGTGTGCATAGAAATGTGAAAAACTCACTTTTGAAAGCAGCTCTATGTCACACAAGTTTTGATTTATTTTATTTTTGTTTTCACTTTTGTTAAAATACACTGAATCCAAGCCGGGTTCATACCTTTGATCCAGCAATCAAGAGGCTGAGGTCGGAGAAACACATAAGAAGAACACGTGAGTCTGTACCTGGAGGTTCAGAGTGAGTCCAGGTCAGCCGGGGCTAGCATGAAACCCTGCCTCAAAAACAAACAAACAAACAAAAAAAAAGATTAGTTTCAGAGATTTCATTTAAAGTATTTTTCCCTTGTCTTCTGAGTTCCTCTAAGCAAAAGATGAAGCTGGAAAAACTAGACTTGTCCTGTTGTCCCAGGGTAGATTGATTGAGAAAGGAGCCAGTAAGGCCTGAGGCTTTCGTCTTTCACTCTAGAATTACCTCCACAGGGTTTATAAGCTTCAGGAGGACTCAGAATGGGTAGTTCCCTGTGTGTACCTGAACTCGATCTTCCTTTTTTCTTTTTTCTTTTTTTTCGATCTTCTTTTATCTTAAAAGTTATCTCTTAGCAAGAATTTTATTTTTCTTGACACAAAGTCATAGATAGCCCAGGCCGGCCTTGAATTTACCATGTAGCCAAAAATAACTGAAAACTTTTTTTGTTTGTTTTTTGAGGTAGGGTCTCGCTCTAGCCCAGGCTGACCTGGAATTCACTATGTAGTCTCAGGGTGGCCTGGAACTCACAGTGATCCTCCTACCTCTGCCTCCCGAGTGCGGTGATTAAAGGCGTGCACCACCATGCCCAGCTAGAACGACTAACCCTTCTTTCTATCTCTTGGGATTACAGACATGCACCACCATACCCAGTTTTTGCAGCGCTGGGGCTCAAATCCAAGGCTTGATCCCTGCAAGACAAGCACTCTATCAATTGAGCTACACCCCAGCCCTTACTAGGAATATTAGAACACAAATTGACAGTCACTGACGGAGACAATAGGATCTGTGTGCTACGGGTCCCACCGCACACGCAGACCAATTGGTGTCATCGTTGCAGTCAGCTTTGTAGTCACTGGTTCAGGGTGGCTTATTACTCAACCACTACAGACCACCTGAACCACAAGGGGCAGCATCAGCACTGAGAACAGAGGCTGCATCACGTCCTGCAGACGTGGTCATCTGCTACTTCCTCTGCAGACTGACACAACATAAGGATGATTGCAAAAAGACACTCCTTGAAATATACATTTCCAGGCGTGGTGGCGCACATCTTTAATCCCAGCACTTGGGAGGCAGAGGTAGGAGGATCGCAGTGAGTTTGAGGCCACCCTGAGACTACCTAGTGAATTCCAGGTCAGCCTGGGCTAGAGTGAGACCCTATCTTGAAAACAAAACAAAAAACAAAACAAAACAAAACAAAACAAAACAAAACAAAACTAAAAAGAAATATACATGAATTAGCATTGGAAGCTAAAGAGCGGTGAATGCCGGAAGCTAGGGCCGCTCATGGTCACCACTGCTGTTTCTTCTGAGAGCTGTGACATCGCTCTTTGGACATTTTTCTGCAGCCTTTGGCCCATGGAATGGTGAAGGGCAGCAGGTGTGTCTGGGGAGGGGCATTCCCTCCTTGATTATTATTTAAGTCATGATGCACTTGGTTTAGAACCCTCCCTGCACAGGACCAGTTGGCCCTGACCCAGCACAGGAGGGAGGTGAGAGACACATGGATTTGTATTTTTCCAGGATGTTCCACTGCTCAGGGTCTCACCGGTCCAGAGACGGTGAGAGGCCAGGAGATGGGCTCCTTGATGGTGGCGTGTCATTATGACTCAGGCTGGAAGACCCACAAGAAGTACTGGTGCCAAGGAGCTCAGTGGAGTAGCTGCAGGATCCTTGTCACAACCAAATCAGAGCAGTTGGTGAAGAAGGATCGAGTGTCCATCAAGGACAATCAGAAAAGCTTCGTGTTTATGGTAATCATGGAGAATCTCAGGGGAACTGATGCTGGCACTTACTGGTGTGGGATTGAGAGAAATGGAGCAGACCACAGCTTTGAAGTTAATGTCTTCATTGACCCAGGTAAGAGCTCTTCCCTTGTGGACCACGTGACCACCGTGTTGAGGATGATGGTTCCAGAGACCCATCTTTTTCTTCCCTAAGCAATAAAAGTGAGGCTCCTAACCCCCAACCTGTGGCCATGTGTATGAGGGTGAGAGATCTTGAGACAAAAACGGATTCCAGAGACATCATACTGACATAATGTCCCAGCAGTTGTCATTAGTTCGTTTTTGTGGTACTAAGGATGGAACCCTGGGCCATGTGCATCCTAGACAAGTGCTCTACCACTGAGCCACATCCTCAGGCTGATGTCATTACTTTTGACACCAAGGACAAGCTCAGTTTGGTTGAAGAAGTTAGTAAAGTCACTTTTCCACAACCAGGCACTGTTGGCTCCAGCCATAACCTCCTGGAACCTACAAGCCTGATAATCACGCTGCAGTGGCAATCACGCTGCAGTGGCAATCACGCTGCAGTGGCAATCACGCTGCAGTGGCAATCACGCTGCAGTGGCAATCACGCTGCAGTGGCAATCACGCTGTGATGCAGTGGTAATCACGCTGCAGTGGTAATCACGCTGCAGTGGCAATCACGCTGCAGTGGCAATCACGCTGCAGTGGCAATCACGCTGCAGTGGCAATCACGCTGCAATGGAGCCTCCACACTGGTCTTTGAGATCAGTGTGATTCACTTTGGCACCTTCAAAGGAAAGCTGACTCTTATCCTTCAACACATCAGGTACAGATGGAGGCACAGGTCCCTAAGCAGAGTCTACATCAATTTCATCTTCCTGTGTGAGGGTGGCTAAGAAAGTTCAGGAGCCCCAAGCTGAGAGTGGGGAATCAGAGACCTTGAAACCATTACCTTTGAAGTTTTGCTAGAAAAGGAGACAGTCCACTCTGCTCCTTCTCTACTCTGATGCGCTGAGACTTACTGGGGACTCCAGACTGATCTGTGCCTGCCTCAGAAGTATCATTTGAGCCCTGGAAAGGGGTTGTGTGCAGAGGAGGCAGTGGGGCAAGTACTACAGGTCTTCCCTCAAAACTTCAGTCCTGTCTCTCCTTATGCGGAAAGTCCTCTCTCTCTCTCTTTCTCTTTCTCTCTCACACACAGACCTTAAGGACTTTCTACATACAGCATCATGCCTATTAGCAAAGAGAGTTTTATTTCTTCATCCAATCTGGATGCCCTATGTTTTTTTTTTCTTACCTAGCTAGAAATTCTAAAACAAGGTTGAAGAGAAGTGGTGGAAGAAGGCAACCTTATGTCAATCCTGGCATAAGGACGAGGGCATTTAGCCCATCACAATTGTATATGTTTCTGTAGGTCTTTTTGTTTCTTTGTGTGTGTGTGTATAGTATGTGTGGTGTGTGTGTACACATGTGTGTGCAGTTGTGCAAGCTGCATGAGCACACAACACAGAGACCAGAGGAATACATTGAGTGTCCTTCTCTGGTGCTTATCTCTGTATTCCTTGAGGCAGTCTCTCCCTGAACCTAAAGCTGCTGTTTTCCATGAGCCACTGCAGTTCTCTAGTCTATCCTCCCACAGGGCTGCAGTTTCAGGCATGTGTGTTCTGGGGTTACAGGCATACGTAGTCTGGGGTTATAACTGTGTGTGGCCATGTCCAGCTGTTTACATGTGTTGGTCTAGATTTTGTATTGGGTTATGCTGACCTCATGGACTTCAGGTTTCTGGAAGAGTTTTGTAGATTGGTATCGCTTGGTCTTTAAATGTTTGATGGAACTCACTATTGCATAGTCTGCTGTTCCCTTTGTAGGATAGTTTTCAACGAGAAATTTAACTTCACTAATAGCTGTAGAGTTTTTTGTTATCTTTTTTATGAGAGAGAGAGAGAGAGAGAGAGAGAATTGGCATGCCAGGGTATCTAGCCACTGCAGTGGAACTCCATGTGTGTGCACCATCTTGTGTGTCTGGCTTACATGGGTTCTGGGTGGGTCCTTAGGTTTTGCAGGCAAGCACCCTAACTGCTAAGCCATCTCTCTAGCCCCTCAGTTATCTTTTGATTCCTGGGTGATTTTAGTAGTTTGTGCTTTTCAAGGGGTTTTTTTTTTTCCATTTCATATCACTTGGTGAATATATTGGCATGAAAGCTGTATATAACATTCCTTTGTTATCCTCTTAGTGTCTGTGAAGTCTGTTGCAGGGCTGGTGAGAAGGCTTTGCAGATAGGAGTGTTTGCTGCAAGCACAAGAGTGTGGAGGGGCCTGGGACTGTCTGAATTTGATTACTGGGGGCCTACGTAAGCAGCTGGGCATAGCCACACACATCTGTAACCCCAGTGCTATGGGGAACAGGGCCCAGTCACTGGGGCTGGCGAAAACTGCAACCTTATGTGCCGAGAGAAATTCTGTCTAAAGGAAATAGTGCAGATGACCGATAGTGGAAAAAGAAGACATCTGTGGTTCTCTTCTGGCCTCCATATGCATGCAGGTACACCTGTGCACGCACACACACACACACACACACACACACACATACACACACATACTACACATGGGAAAAAAATCTGAAGCCGGGCATGGTGGCATACATCTTTAATCCCAGCACTCGGGAAGCAGAGGTAGGAGGATTGCTGTGAGTTCAAGGCCACCCTGAGACTACAGAGTGAATTCCAGGTCAGCCTGAGCTAGAGTGAGACCTTATCTTAAACCTCCCCTCCAAAAAAAAAAATCTGTGGTAATAACATATAAGATTTTCCTCACCTGTAATAGTAATTTATTTCTTCTCAGGTTAGCATGAACAGAAGTTTACCAGTGTCTTATTTTCTCACACACAAAAAATCATGTTTCATTTGGTTGATTTTTCTTTCTTTCTTTTTGTTTTCTGTTTCATTCAATCTTTTTTCAACCTGATCTTTGTCACATCCTTTCAGATACTTACTCTGGATTTAATTGTATTTTCTTTCTCTATCTTCTTAAGCTAAGGCACTTGACTTGAGACTTCGTCCTCCTCCTCTAAGATAGAGTCTCACTGTGGAGCCCAGATGGTCCTCCAACTCTCAGTCCTCTTGCCTCAGCCTCAGGTTCTGGGATCACAGACGTGCACCACCACACCTGCTCCTGTTTTCTTTTCAAGTATGGGCTTTTCAGTGCTATCAACTTCCTGCTAGGTACCATTTTAGCTGCTGTTGCACTTACCTACTCATAGCTGGAACAAACGCCCAACCAGGAGCAGCTTATGGGAGGAAAGGGTTTATTTCAGCCTTACAGATTCCAGGGCAAGCATCATCATGGTGGAGGAAGCTGGCACACGCCACCACACAACCATAACACACAGACAGAAACAACACCAGCAAGCACAAGCTGCCCTAGCAAGGCTGGACTCAAGATCTACCCCCCACCCCCAGTGACGCAACCCTTCCAGCAGGTTTCTCCTCTTGAAAACTAAGTAGGAAGTTTAATCTTTTAAAAAATATGTTTTAGGGCTGGAGAGATGGCTTAGCGGTTAAGGCGCCTGCTAAGCCTAAGAACCCGGTTCCAATCTCCAGGTCCCACATTTAGCCTGATGCAAAGTGATGCAAGGGTGCAATGCTGCACTTGACCACAAGGGGGTGAACACATCTGGATTTCGTTTGCAGCAGCTAAGAGGCTGCTGGCGCGCCCATCTCTATCTGTCTTCCTCTCTCTCTCTCTGTCTCTCTCCAAAAACAAAAAAAATATATGTTTTATTTCTTTACAAGGAGTGAGAGAGAGAGAATGGGTGCACCAGAGCCTCTAGCCACTGCAAACAAACTCCAGATGTATGCACCACTTTGTGCATCTGGCTTTATGTGGGTACTGGAGAATTGAACCCAGGTCATCAGGCAGTTCAGGTTAGTGCCTTAACTCTTGAGCCATCTCTCTAGCCCCTGGAAGCTTAATCTTAACCAAAAAATATCTCAGGCTGGGGGGTTCACATTTACAATTAAGCCACTACATTAGCCTTCAATTGTCTTATTACTATAAGAAATTACCATGAACTAGACAGCTTATAAAAACATAAATTTGGGCTGGGGAAATATGCAGTGGTTAAAGGTGCTTGCCTGCAAAGCCTGTGGACCTGATGCACAAAGTAGAGCATGAATCTGGAGTTCATTTGCAGTGGCAAGAGGTCCTGGAGTGCCTTTACATACACACCCTCTCTCTCTGCCTTCAAGTAAATAAATCACAAAGCAAAACGTAGCTTTATTTCTTCTGGTTCAGGAGGCTGGGAAGTCTACAATCAAAGCACCAGCAGATTCAGTGTGTGGTTAGCACTTGCTCACGGTTTGTGGGTGACAACCTGTGACTCTATCCTGCAAGGGCAGATCCCTCAGTAGCTAGTCACCTTTCAAGCATTCTGCTTTATAATACTATTGCTTCAATGATTAGGGCTCAGCATACAAATTTGGGGAGACACAAATACTCTGACCATAGCTCCTATAAACTGATTTAGTAGTTTGTTCCTCATCTTTTCTTTTCTTTTCTTTTCTTTTTTAATTTGAGAGAGACACACAGAGAGAGAGAGAGAATGGTGCACCAGCAGCCTCTCAGCCACTGTGAACAAATTTCAGATGCATGCACCCCCTTGCGGGCAAGTGTGGCATTGCACCCTTGTGTCACTTTAGCATCTGGCTAAATGTGGGACCTGGAGAATCGAATGGGCGTTCTTAGGCTTCACAGGCAGGTGCCTTAACCACTAAGCCATCTTTCCAGCCCTCCTCATATTTTTCCATTCTGTCATTACATTGCTTTTCTTTAGAAAGGGCATGATAATAGTCTGGATGCTCACTAGAAAGGCTTGTCCAGCAAAGGAAGAGCTCCTTCATTGCTAGCTAGAGGAACCTTTAGGCCACCCCCAGAGCTGGACTGAACATGGAAGAAGTGAACTACATTCTGTTTTGTATGTTTAGGCACAGGCACTTCAGCCAGAGTGATGAGAACCACAACAACAGGTCTGACTTCTACATCGCCACCAACTGAGACGACTACCAGCGATCAACCAGTAGCTCAAACCAGTCCCCCGCCTGGGTAAGCAGTGCTGGGTCCAGCAGCTCTTTCCCATTGCGCTGGCGTCTCCTCTGGGAGGGCCTCCACATACAACACAAGATGGCCAGGAATGCCCAAATTCAGAGAAATGTCAATCCTTTCTAACATGGAATACACTTATATTAAATTAGCATAGCTTGTTTATCTGAGTACTGAAACTGACCATAATTTTTTTTTGGGAGAGAGACACAGAGAGAGACAGAGAGAGATGGAGACAGATAGAGAATGGGCATGCCAGCAGCCTCTCAGCTGCTGTGAATGAACACCAGATGCATGCGCCCCCTTGTGGTCAAGTGCGGCATTGCGCCCTTGCGTCACTTTACATCTGGCTAAACATGGGACCTGGAGATTGGAACTGGGTTCTTAGGCTTAGCAGGCAGGCGCCTTAACCGCTAAGCCATCTCTCCAGCCCCATCCATAATTTTTTTTTTTTTTTTTTTGGTTTTTCGCTGTAGGGTCTCACTAGTTCAGGCTGACCTGGAATTTACTATGTAGTCTCAGGGTGGCCTCGAACTCATGGCGATCCTCCTACCTCTGCCTCCCAAGTTCTAGGATTAAAGGCGTGCGCCACCACGCCTGGCCCCATCCATAATTTTTATTTGTTAAACCTAGTAACTAGCTTATAGGCGTCTCTCAGGCTAGAGTCCAATAATGGCCCCCCTGTTGTATTCTGGTGTTAAAGTCTGAGATGAGCGTTCCCCAACCTCCGTTTACCTTTGAGTACAGCAAGACTTCCTGTCTAAGCTTCTGCTCCATGAAGGCAAAATCATCAGCTGGGGGGCAGAAGAGACAGTGTGTATTCCTCAGGGGACAGGTCACAGTGTCACAGTTTGGCTTCTAGGGAGTCTCCTTCCATCGCCTATGGGCTCCTGTCCAAGAGCAAATCTCATTGTTCCAACTCACCTGCCCCGAGTGCCAGGGTGGGGTGGGGAGTGCAGACAGGGAGTGTGGGAAGCCCGAGGTTCAGGTGTTTCAGCCTGTGGATGTGGTGAGCCAGTCTAAGGCTGTCACCCTTGAAGGTGTCCCGAGGAATTCCCAGCTGCCAGCACCCTCTTGCTAGTGAACTCCATCACAGCCTGCTTTGACCAGCCTCGAGGTCAAGGCCACAGCTAAGCCACAGAACTCCTTGCTTCCCCTACAGCTGAGGTAGAAGTCTGTCTGTCCATCTGTCTAGCTTCTCCCCCAGAATGGCCTCCCCCTTTGGATCTTGTCTAGTCACCTCTCTCATCCACTCTGTTCTCCCCATTCCCTCCATCTTGAGTTCAGCAAGTTAAATGTCCTGGGGCTAGCTGGATGACCCCTTACTTTCTTTCCTTTTTATTTATTATTTTTTATTTATTTTGGAGAGAGAGTCAGAGAGAGACAGAGAGGGAGAGGGAGACAGAGATGGGCGCGCCAGCAGAGTCTCAGCAGCTGAGAACGAAATCCAGATGTGTGCACCCCCTTGTGGCAAGTGCAGCATTGCACCCTTGCCTCACTTTGCATCTGGCTAAACGTGGGACCTGGAGATTGGAACTGCTGGAGATTGGAACCAGCGTTCTTAGGCTTAGCAGGCAGGCACCTTAGCCGCTAAGCCATCTCTCCAGCCCTTTCTTTACTTTTTAAGTTCAGGCAAGGCCTCAAGTAGCCTAGTCTGAACTTGTCATGTAGTTGGGGATGGCCTTGGGCACCAAATCCTGCCGCCTCTACCTCCCAAGTGCTGGGATTGTAGGCCTTGTTTCTCCTTTTTTTTTTTGGTTTTGCAAGGTAGGGTCTTACTCTGGTCCAGGCTGACCTGGAATTAACTATGTAGTCTCAGGGTGGCCTCAAACTCTCGGTGATCCTCCTACCTCTGCCACCCGAGTGCTGGGATTAAAGGCGTGCGCCACCACGCCCGGCTATTGTTTCTTCTTTTTTTATGTCCCTCCCCCCCATAATGCTCTGGAATGCTTTTGTGCAAATGGATGTTTGTTAGTTTGTCAGGGAACAGAGGGTAAGAGGCTCAGAGGTATGATGCAAAGCCCCCTGGAGTACGGAGCATGGGAGAGAGCTGTCGACCCAAAACACACAGCTGTCACCTCAGGGTTAAGGGATAGGTTAGTTGGAGCCAAATATGAGTGAACTTAACACAGAATACAGATTCAGGGTGCCCTGTTCCAGTGTATTAACAATTTCATGGAGGCTGTATAGTTCCAGAACAAAGTCATAAACAAAGGCACTTGCAAACACATTTCAAAACATCAGGCAGGCGGGTGACAGCAAAGGGGGGAGATCTATGTTGCGGGCTTGAGATGTTATCTGATGACATTCTTGGCCTTTGAGTTGGTGAAATCTGGGTGTCCGTTAGTACATTTCAAAAAGGTTTCACCTGTTTCTCTGATGGTCACCAAAATGTTAGGTCAGACACAGCAGTGGGCAATAAATAGCTATTAAAGGGCTGGAAGTAGCCGCAGGTACTTTGGCTTTGATCCTGCAGCGTGCTCTCTCTCCATGGTCACGGGAGATCAAGCCATGCAGAAGTAGATGAGGCACTTTTGGAGAACTTTAGTTCCCAGAGCTCAATCCTTGGGGACATTTCAGGGCATTTAACGTGTGGCCTGCTAAGTGGGCTTTCCTCCATCTTCCAGGAAGGCACTGGATCCAATCTGCCTCACTCAGTGTCTGGAGTCATGTGTACTTTAGACTCACTCAGTGTCTGGAGTCGTGTGTACTTTAGACTCACTCAGTGTCTGGAGTCGTGTGTACTTTAGACTCACTCAGTGTGGAGTCTGGAGTCAGTGTCTGGGAGTCGTGTGTACTTTAGATTCACTCAGTCTCTGGAGTCGTGTGTACTTTAGACTCACTCAGTGTCTGGAGTCGTGTGTACTTTACACTCACTCAGTGTCTGGGAGTCGTGTGTACTTTACACTCACTCAGTGTCTGGAGTCGTGTGTACTTTACACTCACTCAGTGTCTGGAGTCGTGTGTACTTTACACTCACTCAGTGTCTGGAGTCGTGTGTACTTTACACTCACTCAGTGTCTGGAGTCGTGTGTACTGAGTCGTGTGTACTCTTTAGACTCACTCAGTGTCTGGAGTCGTGTGTACTTTAGACTCACTCAGTGTCAGTCAGTCTCTGGAGTCGTGTGTACTTTAGACTCACTCAGTGTCTGGAGTCGTGTGTACTTTAGACTCACTCAGTGTCTGGAGTCGTGTGTACTTTAGACTCACTCAGTGTCTGGAGTCGTGTGTACTTTAGATTCACTCAGTCTCTGGAGTCGTGTGTACTTTAGACTCACTCAGTGTCTGGAGTCGTGTGTACTTTACACTCACTCAGTGTCTGGAGTACTTTACACTCACTCAGTGTCTGGAGTCGTGTGTACTTTAGACTCACTCAGTGTCTAGTGTACTTTAGACTCACTCAGTGTCTGGAGTCGTGTGTACTTTAGACTCACTCAGTGTCTGGAGTCAGTGTCTGGAGTCGTGTGTACTTTAGACTCACTCAGTGTCTGGAGTCGTGTGTACTTTAGACTCACTCAGTGTCTGGAGTCGTGTGTACTTTAGATTCACTCAGTCTCTGGAGTCGTGTGTACTTTAGACTCACTCAGTGTCTGGAGTCGTGTGTACTTTAGACTCACTCAGTGTCTGGAGTCGTGTGTACTTTAGATTCACTCAGTCTCTGGAGTCGTGTGTACTTTAGACTCACTCAGTGTCTGGAGTCATGTGTACTTTAGACTCACTCAGTGTCTGGAGTCGTGTGTACTTTACACTCACTCAGTGTCTGGAGTCGTGTGTACTTTACACTCACTCAGTGTCAGTGACTCTGTGAGTCGTGTGTACTTTAGACTCACTCAGTGTCTGGAGTCGTGTGTACTTTAGACTCACTCAGTGTCTGGAGTCGTGTGTACTTTAGACTCACTCAGTGTCTGGAGTCGTGTGTACTTTACACTCACTCAGTGTCTGGAGTCGTGTGTACTTTAGACTCACTCAGTGTCTGGAGTCGTGTGTACTTTACACTCACTCAGTGTCTGGAGTCGTGTGTACTTTAGACTCACTCAGTGTCTGGAGTCGTGTGTACTTTAGACTCACTCAGTGTCTGGAGTCGTGTGTACTTTAGACTCACTCAGTGTCTGGAGTCGTGTGTACTTTATATTTTCCTTAGCTATCCAGAAGCTGAGGGTGGCCTCCTGTTGGGCCGAAGGAGAAACCAAGGATGGTCCGAGGAGGGGTTTAGAGACCTGATGCTGTAGTGACCTGCTTGCTGCTAGGACAAAGCACCTGACCAAAAGCAGCTGGTGGAAGGAAAGATTTTTTTTTTTTTTTTTTGGTTTTTCGAGGTAGGGTCTCACTCTGGCCCAGGCTGACCTGGAAGTCACTCTGTAGTCTCAGGGTGGCCTTGAACTCATGGCAATCCTCCTACCTCTGCCTCCCGAGTGCTGGGATTAAAGGCGTGCGCCACCACGCCCTGCGAAAGATTTATTTTGATTTACAGTCTCGAGGGGAAGCTCCATGATGGCAGGGGACAGCATAGTGTGACAGAGGCCGGATGTCACCTCTGCCACAGCAGCTAGAAAACAGCAGCAGGAGAGCAAGCCGAACTCTGGCAAGGGGGAGCTGGCTCTAACACCCCTACACCAACCCCCAACAACACACCTCCTCTGGCTAGGCTCCACCTCCCAAACGGTCATTGGCTGGGACCAAGCAGTCAGAACACACGAGTTTATGGGGGACACCTGATTCAACCCCCCCCACACACACACAGGAAGGAGGATGGAGGGAGGTGGGAGACAGAGGTGAACGGGGGAATAGAAATAAATGCAGTACCAGGTCAGTCTGTGGGGCAAGTGTCAAGGTCAACCATCCTTAGCACACAGGTACTATCCCAGAAGCCTTCGAGGCTATGACATCAGCTCCATCACAGGCAGCAGTGAGGGTGAGGAGTGCCGTCTGTGTGAAGAGTGCGATGCCAAAAGGACGGAAGAGGGGCTGGAGAGATGGCTTAGGGGTTAAGACGCCTGCCTCCTAAGCCTAAGAACGCTGGTTCCAATTTCCAGCAGTTCCAATCTCCAGGTCCCACATTTAGCCAGATGCAAAGTGACGCAAGGGCGCAATGCCACACTTGACCACAAGGGGGCGCATGCATTTGGATTTCGTTCTCAGCAGCTGAGACACTGCTGGCGCGCCCATCTCTGTCTTCCTCTCCCTCTCCCTCTCTCTCTCTCTCTGTCTCTCTCTGAGTCTCTCTCCAAAAATAAAATAAAATTTAAAAAAAAAAAAAGGACGGAAGAGTGAATCTTTCAGCCCGGCTGCAAAGAAGAGCAGATGATAGGGAATTATGGGAGACCCGCTCCAGGCAGGAGGGCCATCCAAAAGAAATGGAGGGTACAGTCAGGCCAAGCTTCCTGGGGGCTGGGCTGAGCCAGCTGGTCCCCCCTCCAAGGGGGTCATCTTAGTGAGATCCCAGCTTGCCCTTACATGACCTTTGGAATGTAGTACGCGGGCACAGGGAGGGCTGAGACCTCGGCCCCAGCTGGCCGCTGACTGCCTGTCCCCTTCGTCTCCTGCAGGTCCCTGCTGAATAGCATCTTCTTCCAGATCCTGGTGTTCCTGGAGCTGCCCCTGCTCCTGAGCATGCTCAGTGCTGTTGCCTGGGTGAACAGGCCTCAGAGGTGCTCGGAGGGGAGACTCAATGAGCCTGGTGAGAACCAGTAATCCCAGTGCCCATCAATGTCCTGTCCAGAGAGGAAACACCCTGTACAGAAAAAAAAGAAACATTTCTGCGAGGGAATGTCTGTGACCAGCAGTGACCATGGTTCTGAGGCAATGTGGCCTGGCTTCGCTGACCAGACACCCCCTCCCTGTCTCCATTCATGTAGCAGTGACACCTGGGCTTGGAAACTCACTTCCCCCTCCTCTCTGCACAGCCCCTGGGGCCTGTATATAGCCTGGGCCTTTCTTCCAAAAAAACAAAAAACAAGCTGAAGACATGTTTCTACCTGGAGCTCCTGTTCCATGGAGGACAAGTGTAATCTCAAGTCTCTGGGTCACCTGCAACATTTGTAAGGTTTCGTTTGCAATACATGGGATTCTGAGCTCCAACCAATGAAGGCTTTCAACCTGCTAGACCCCTTGAAGACCAAAACTGAACGAAACTCTGGTGTGGTAAGCGGTCGGGTGCGAGTGAAGATTTGAGTCTGCAAGTAAGCGGAACTCCGGGCTTACCAAATTGGTGGTGGTCTTCTATAAGGAGGAGGGAAAGCTTGGAGTCAGACCTGCCCCTTGCCTCCTGCACCCGCACGAACGAAGGGCAGGGACATCATCTCGTCTCTGTCATCGCCCTTCCTGCTCACATCTCTAAGTTCTTCCTCTTTTGAGCCGTCAGCCCCTGCTCTCACTTAGGGGTATATGGGAGAGAAGCTGCACATTCTGGGGACTATAGAGTCTCCCACAAATCAGACACTGTGAGGCAGGCAAACATAAGGATCCCTTAGCAACCTGGGACTCTGCTTGGCCTGAGTGAAACGCACACACCCCTTTCCTAACAATAAATCTGGCAACCTGGGACCCTCACCTACACGGAGCTGTGCATACACCCCACTATGAACAATGGAGCTAGCTGCCCCTCCTCAACAGCACTATGGCAATGCCCTGTTTCTATTCGAACATGTACCAAAACACATCCAGGAACCGGAAGCAGGGAGCCAATACACCCTGAACCTGTTCTGGGTGCTTGCACAGTAAGGCCAGCTGTGACCTCTGAGTCAGCTTTCAGAAAGAATCCCCTATTCACCATCGTAAGGCTATGCATGATTGAATGTTGCAACGGTTAGTCTCTATTGTCAACGTGACTGGATCAGGAACCAAGGAAGAAACATGCCTCTTGGGCAGGTCTGGGAGGCATTTCCAGAAAGGACTAACCCCCAGGAGGGTTGTAAAGATTTCAGAAGGAGGCGGTGTGGTGGCGCACTCAGGAGGCAGAAGTAGGAGGATCACTGTGAGTTTGAGGCCGTCCTGAGACTACATAGTAAATTCCAGGTCAGCCTGGGCTAGAGCGAGACCCTACCTTGAAAAACAAAACAAAGCAAACAAAAAAAAGATTTCAGAAGGCTCTGCACTCTCACCCACCCCTTGTCCTGCTCCAGTTGCCAGAGAAAGCTATTTTCTATTATGCAATTGAGGTTTCAAAGAGTTGTTTCTGCGCCTCCTTCTAAGTAAACTCAGGCTGAGGCTGGGTCTGGGATCCTAAAATCAACACTTATTCCAGTAATTCCTAGGCCCTTCTGTGCCTGTGTGGGAAGAAATAGCTCTTCCAGGAGCTAGCACCTGTAGACCCAAAACAAGAGATCAAAGCCCACTTTTGAGAGATTTCGCGTGGTATTGAGAAGGGACATTCGCTCACACATTCACTCTGCTATCTGCAGCAGCTGCTGCACGGCTGGAATTACTCAGGTGTGTGCAGAGTTCAGGCCCAGGCCCTTTCCCTTCCCAGGTTCTTCTGGATTCAGCCCTGGACCCAAAATAAAAGGCCTGGCTGCTCACGAGGCTTGTGGTAGGCTTTTTCTTCTTTTCTGGCTCCTGGGCTCTTCATCGCTCAGCATCTGAAGTTTTCACCACTGGTAAGGTTTTGGCCTTCCCCACCGTGGCAGCTTAGCTACTGTCAGGGTGGGAAAGGGTATACATGGGCCCTTAGACCACGTGGATTTTTGCTCTCCTCACCCTACTGTTCTCAGACTGACCTTCCCTGCTTTGCCCCCTTCTTTGATCCACGGACTCTCCCTCGCCCCTCCTGACTTCTGAATAAACACAATAGTTTAATAACCATCCTTCTCAGTCTGGATTATGTGATTCTTCGGTTAACAGCACACATAAGCTTGGGCTTTGGGTTTGTATTTGAACCACACACACCCCCAAAAATCAAGCAACACCCCGTGTCAGTATGGCTTCAGTAAGATTCCCATCTCATATGAAGCAGATGCCTCATACGACCACCCCATACAACACAGTGTAAGACCCTCTCCTTCCTTCTCCCCAGGGTGGTTCAGAGCTCCCTCCCCAGTCTCTTTGCTCTGAACCCTGCCACTCCCTTATTGATGTTAACAAGACATTGGGCCTCAAACAGAAACTCAGTAGTTTTCTAAATTCCAGACCTAATGGGGGGGGGAGACCCTCTGCCACAATAGGCAGCTCTCCCAGTGGTATCCTACATCTACAGAGATTTCAGGAAAAAGCAGCCTTTTCCCTGCCTACCTTCACCCCTTGAGACCTTAGCCTAAGAGATAAGGTGAGGGCATCTACCTTGTTGCTGCCATCTTTCACAGACACTGGAACCCAGAGTCTTCTTTGATTTTCCAGTGTGGACTAAAGACCAGTGTCTCTCCAGGATTACGCCAGGCCTTCGGTGCCACATTGGGACTGCTGAAGCATCCAGCCTTCCGCACTGAGCAGCTACTGGGTCTTCAGCCTGCAGACAGCCATTACTGAACTGGTCATCCTGTATTTTGTAGGCCAATTAATAAATGCCCTTTTATAGTACATATTCATTCTATGACTTATGTTCCTCTAGAGAACCTTGACTATACAGACATACAAATGATTAAAATCAGATAACAGTGGTTAAAGGCACTTACTTATAAAGACAGCCTGGGTTCAATTCCCCAGCACCCACATAAGCCCGATGCACAAAGAAGTGCGTGCATCTGCAGAGCCTCCCAAAACCTCATCACTGAAGTAGAACTAAAATGACCCCAATGTGGCTCAGGGAAATTCGCGGAAGAAGGGGCGGAAAGAATGTTAGAGCCACAAGTTGGGGCATTATGCACAGAGACTTGGCCTATCCCCCATAACTCTTGACTACCCCCACAATGCATGACCCACATTCCCCATTGATGAGGGTCCCTTTGGAAGAGGGAGGAGGATAATGGAGTCATCATTATGAATGTAAAATTAGAATAATATAAATAAAAAAATAAATTATAAAAACACTTGGGAGGCAGAGGTAGGAGGATTATGACTGTATAAAATTTCAGGTCAGAATGAGAATCGAAAAACCAAAATAAATAAATAAAAATAAATTATAAAAAAAGTGCGTGCATCTGGAGTTCATTTGCAGGGGCAGGAGGCCCTGAAATGCCTAGTCTCCTCCCACCTCTCTCTCCTCTCTCTTTCTGTCTGCTTCTCAAATACATAAAAATATTTTAAAATCAGATACATCATGGGAAAGGATATGTTGCAACAGTCAGCTTCAAGTTGCTGGCAGAAAGCACCCGACCAAGAGCAGCTTGTGGGAGGAAAGGGTTTGTTTTGGGTTACAGACTCGAGGGAAGGCTCCATGATGGCAGGAGAAAATGATAGCACGAGCAGAGGGTGGACATCACCCCCTGCCAACATAAAGAGGACAAAAACAACAGGAGAGTGTGCCAAACACTGGCAAGGGGAAGCTGGCTGTAACACCATAAGCCTGTCTCCAACAATACACTACCTCTAAGAGGCATCAATTGTCAAATTGCCACCAACTGAGGACCTAGCTTTCAGGACACATAAGTTTATGGGGGACACCTGAAGGTGAGAGAAAACCAGGACAAATCCTCCAGCATCACTAGCTTTTAGTTACTTGTTTTTGTCACCGACGCCAGTGGCCACCTACCTAAACCATAGACTGATGTTAGCTTGGCCATAGATAACGCACGCCTATGATGCATGGGTAACAACTGCCAAGGTGCATTTTGGGAACTTGGAGGTATCTCAAATGAGTTGAAACCATGGGCCTTTCTCTTGACTTGTGCAAATATCCATTTGTTGTAGGTAGGCAGACATTGGGCTTAGGGAACCTTAAAAGATGGACCCCCACCTCCTGTTTTCTTGGCGTTGTAGTTACCTTCTCATTGCTGGACAAAGCACCAGACCAAACGCAGCTTGTGGGAGGAAAGCATTTATTTTGGCTTATAGTCTCGAGGAGACGCTCCATGGTGAGAAGGAACAGATGGCATGAGCAGACGCTGGACATCGCCTCTGCCACAGCAGGTGGGAAACCGCAGGAGGTGAGCTAAACTCTAGCAAAAGGCAGTTGGCTGTAACACCCTAAGCCCACCCCCAGCAACAGCCTCCAGCAAGGCTCCACCTCCCAAATTATCATCAACCAGGAACCAAATTCAAAACACCTGAGTTTATGGGTGACATCGAATTCAAACCACCACACCTGATGACATTAAAAAAGGAAAATCTGCCGGGCGTGGTGGCGCACCCCTTTGATCCCAGCACTTGGGAGGCAGACGTAGGAGGATCGCCGTGAGGCCACCCTGAGACTACATAGTTAATTCCAGGTCAGCCTGAGCTAGAGTGAGACCCTACCTTGAAAAACCAAAAAAAAAAAAAAAAAAAAAAAAAAAAAAAAAAGGAAAATCTGCCAGGTACAGTGGTGCACACTTTTAATCCCAGCACTCAAGAGGCCAAAGTAGTAGGATCACTGTGAGTTCGAGGCCAGCCTGAGACTACATAGTGAATTCCAGGTCAGCCTGGACTAGAAATAGGGTAGGATAGAGGTTTCAGGGCTTTTGTTTAGTCCTTCTCTGTTAAGACAAGACCACTTCTTCTTTGCCAGAGATAAAAAGTTGATGTCCCCTCCTGGATCTAACCGGAGATATGGCTGGGTGAGGTGACGCATGCCTTTATTCCCAGTACTCGGGAGGCAGAGGTAGGAGGATCACCATGAGTTCGAGGCCACCCTAATACTAGATAGTGAATTCCAGATCAGCCTGGACTAGAGTGAGACCCTACCTTGAAAAAACAAATAATAAAATAAATAAATAAACAAAGATATGACATTCTAAGTTACCCAAAATAAGACTACCATTGTCCTCTTAAGAGTTAGTCCAGCTGAGCCTGTCCCCCACTCACCTACTTCACAGACCACTCCTCACCTAAAGACATGCTAAAAAGGTGAGAGGGGTAGTTACCGCCTTAATGAGATGATGCAGTGTAACCCCCGGAAGTCCCTCCCTTGCTCTCCCAGCTTGTCACTGGTGAGCCTGTCAGCTTCTCTGAGCTCTAACTCAGAAAGTGCAGATTTTCTCTCCCCACCCTTCCCTTTTCTTCTCTATATGCCAGCCAAAATTCAAAGCATGCTTTCCCTGACACACTAGAGCTTTTCCACCTTTTTCTCAATACAGCTCCTTTGCCTTACTCATACCTAATCTTTCATGGTCATATGAGGGTGTGGAAGTCTGCAACACAATGGGTGACCTTTTGTCCAGCCTCCAGCCTAAGGTCAGGCCCGTGCTGCCATTTTCTGAATGTCCGTCCTATGAAAAGCTGTGAAGTTTGATCACACACACAGACCACTGATTTCTTCACCTCTCTACCTCCACTCACTGTTCCCCACACCCCAAATCACATGTCACTTGTGTGCGGTGGGGGAATGGACATGTGGATGCCAAGGGCTGATGTCAATCGCTCTCCATCTACATTTTTTTAATTTTAAACCATTAATTTTATTGATGAAGAAACTGAGGTACAGTGAGGTTAAGCAGCTTGCTCAGTCACACAGCTGGTATGTGGTTAGGGATGAGCTGCCAACCTAATGACTGCCTCACTTTTTTATTTTTATTTTTTATTGACAGCTTCTTTAATTGTAGACAATATGCCATGGTATTTCCTTCCCTCCCCCCACTTTCCCCTTTGAAACTTCACTCTCCATCATATCCCTCCTCTCAATCAGTCTCTCTTTTCAGTTTGATGTCATGATTCCATCTACATTTTAAAAAAATTATTTTTATTTATTTATTTATTTGGGAGAGAGAAAGACACAGGAAGAGAGAGAGAATGGATGCGCCAGGGCCTCCAGCTACTGCAAATGAACTCCAGACATGCGCCACCTTGTGCATCTGGCTAACGTGGGTCCTGGGAAATTGAACCTGGGTCCTTTGGCTTTGCAGGTAAATGCCTTAACCACTAAGCCATCCCTCCAGCCCCCATCTACATTTTTTGAGACAAGCAGGGTCTCTTTGAACCCAGAGCTCATTGGTTTAGCTAAACTAGCAGGCCAGCAAGCCCCAGGGCTCCACCTCTCTCTGCCTCCCCAGGGCTAGGGTTACACATATGTTGAAGTCAGCTTTGTGTTGCTGGATAAACACCCAACCAGAAACAGCTTATGGGTAGGAAGGGCTTCTTTCAGGCTTACACATTCCACAGGTGCACCGTCATTGGCAGAGGAAGCTGGCTCATTTCCATAGATCATAGCAGAGAGAGGTCACCGGTCAGCCAACACTAACACCAGCAAGCACCAGCTGCTCTCCATACACCTTAGGGCGGGACTCAAGATCCAGCCCCAGTTCTGTTCCTCCTCTGCAGGAGGGCTCCACCCACTGGAGACTCAAGATGGCACACGCCTTTAATCCCAGCATTCGGGAGGCAGAGGTAGGAGGATCACCATGAGTTTCAGGCCACCCTGAGACTACATAGTGAATTCCAGGTCAGTCTGGACTAGAGTGAAACTCTACCTTGAAAAACTAAAAAAGAAAATAAAAATTAAAAAAATAAAAGCTTCATGCCTGAATCTATGAGGTCACACATTTAACCCAGCACAGCCTGCCACCAGGCTTGGCTTTTTACCTAGATGCTGGGGATCTGAACTCAGGTCCTCACAGGAATGTTGGGTTTCCTTACTAATACACCAGAATACACCGACGTGCCAATATGATAAGGGATTGGGGGTCCTCTGCTAATACACCAGTGCACTGAGAGGAGAAGTTTTGGGTGTCCTTACATGCTTGTTTTACTAATTCAAAGAACTGAAATCCACAGACCAGAGGAAAAGGTTTAGAGAGACTTTATTAGGTTAAGAGAAAGAGGAGAGTCTAGAAAGAGCTCCTGCCCTTGAGAAGGTAGAAATGGGATAAAGCCCGCCTAGAGACCCAAAGCAGAGACATTTACAGGTTCTGAATGGAGCTGAGCTAACCAGCCCCAAAGCCAAGTCATGGGTGCTGAGCTAATCAGCCATAATGCCAGGATCAGGTTTGATCCTTCTAGGAATTTTAATTCTAGGAAAGGGGAATTCCCTCCTGGAGAGGGACTGAGTTAATGAAGAAAATTGATCTAATCTAGGGAACTCCTTTAGGCAACAAGAGATAAGAAAAAGCCAGATCAGATCCTTCTCTGACCTCTAGAAAAGCGGAGACTGCAAGGGCAGGCTCTGGGACATGCCTCACTTTAATATTTGGTGCCCAGACACCCTAAACTGTCTCCATGTTTGTATGTCAAGCATTTGACCAACTAAGCCATCTCCCCAACCTCATTATTTTTTCAACATTTTATTTATTTATTTATATTTGCTTATTCATTCATTTATTTATGTGTGTCTATGGTTGTGAGGAAGAGGGAAAATTGGCACACCTGGGTTTCTTGTTACTGCAAACAAACTCCAGGCAAATGCACCACTTTGTACATCTGGCTTTCGGTGGGGACTAGAGAATCAAAATTGGGCCAGCATGCCAAAGGAGGAAAGGAGAAAGCTAGCTTCTTTCAGCCAGTTTCAATTAGAGATACAGGCCCAGAGTTAACCAGGGGATGCCAGCCCACATGCCATCTCCCCCTGACACAAGAACAGCACTCTTGGGAGAAATGGAGCTCATGTCTGATCAAGACAGATCTACAGCGCCCCCTGCCCTCCACAGTGTAGCGTGCTACCTAAGATGGGCTGGCCCAGGTGGGCTTGTTCTAGGATCCACTCTCCAAATCTACAAACCAATCAGGTCTTGCCCTTCTTATAATGGCTGCTGTCTTCTTCCTGTCACTGGCTCCACCCTGCTCAGCTCCGCTCAGCTCCGGCTCAGCTCTACCATTTTGCCTCTGCTGCTTGGTGTGCATCTCTTCGCCCTGCCACAGGGACACACGTAAATCTGGCTTCTGCCTCATCCAGCCTGGCTGTGGGGTGGGGGCGGGCGGGCAGCAAGAGCATAAAAATGTTTCTCGTCTGGAGGATTTCTTCTGCTTGCCTCTGCTTCTGCTTTATGGTCTGGGATAACGTCTCACTTTTTTACACGCATGATTTTCCTCTGGTCCTCTAATCTACCACATATGCATTTCCCTTACGCCTCAGATGTTGGTGTAAATGGGTGCTTCCACTAACTCTAGGTCTGCTACTTGTACAATTTCTTTCTTGTTTAATGTATTTTTATTTATTTATTTATTTATTTATTTATTTATTTATTTATTTATTTGAGAGAGAGAAACAGGGAGAGAGGGAGAGAGAGAGAGAGAGAGAGAGAGAGAGAGCAAGTGTGCCAGGGCATCCAGCCACTGCAAACAAACTCCAGATGCATGTGCCCCCTTGTGCATCTGGCTTATGTGTGTCCTGGGGAATAAGGCAAGTGCCTTAACCGCTAAGCCATCTCTCTAGCCCATACCTGTGTAATTTCTTTAAACTCGGGGTAACCTTGAGGATAACTCTCTTCATTACTCATTTCTCCTCTGGATTTCTTGGTCTCTGCTTTGATATTTTCCCTCTTATATTTCCTGGAGCCAAACCATTTGCTGTCTTGACTTCTCTCCACAGGAAAGCACATGGCAGATGCCATGTGTGTTCCTTCTAAGTCTCCCTACACATTCACCTAAGTCTCATCTTCCACATGCTTGTGGCCCTACCTCAATCTTTCCTTGAAAGCCTCAGTTTAACTCCCTCACATGCCTGTGGCTCTACTCCAGTTTTTCCCCAAAACCTCAGTTTCTCTTAAATGAACCTTATAAACTCTGCAGTGTTTCCACATGAGAGTGAGTTTCCTACTCCCACGTGTTTATGACTCTGTCCTAGCTTTTCTTCCTGGGTCCCACTCTCCCTTAAACAAAACCTGCAATCTGTGATTTCTCCCTAAATAAACTTAAGAATTCACGATTTATCCTTTTTGAGCCTGCTTTATCAATTCTTTGTTAAAGAGGCCAGAATCCAAACTTGGGGTTCATAAATTTGGGGGACCCCTCTGAACCCAAAAATCCTACATCGATGTTTTGTAAGCAAGTACCTTTAATCACTGAGCCATCTCCCGGCCTGACTTTTTTTTTTTTGAGATGGTTTTCCTATATAGCCCAGGCTGGCCTTGAACTCATGATCCTCCTGTCTCAGCCCACTCCTCGAGAGCTGAGATTACAAGTGTCTACCACCACCCTCAGCTATTTATTCCCATTTTTCAGATGGGAAAACAGGCTGAGGATATCTGTCGGCGATCACCTAACCAGTAAGTGGCAGAGCTGAGGTGAATGACAAGGAAGTCTAAAGTCTGATTCTAAGGACAGCAGCTTTTGGGAAAAAAGGATTTATCTTGGCTTACAGACTCGAGGGGAAGCTCCATGATGGCAGGGGAAACAATGGCATGAGCAGAGAAAGGACATCACCCCCTGGCCAACATCAGGTGGACAACAGGCACAGGAGAGTGTGCCAAACACTGGCAAGGGGAAACTGGCTATAATACCCATAAGCCAGCCCCCAGGAGGTGTTAATTCCCAAAGCTCCATCATCTGGGAACCTAGCATTCAGAACACCTAAGTTTAGGGGGACACCTGAATCAAACCACCACATTTTGCTCCTGGACCCCATAAACTGATAACCATACATGATATAAAATGCAATGCATTCAGTCCAACTTTAAAAGTCCCCATAATTTTTAACAATCCTAATGATGTTCAAACATCCCCATAGTCCAATGTCTTTTAACTGAGCCATAATACCAAAAAATTCCCCCCCAAACCCATAATGGCACACACTACAAAAGATGCATTGGGCATAGCAAAGAAATATTCAACCAATACAAGATTTAAACAGGGCAAACATCAAACTCTGTAGCTCCAAGTCCAACAATGCTAGCCTGTGACAAGTCTTAAGTCCAATAATTCTAACCAGCAACAAGTCTCTGGAGTTCCAATTCCACCCCTCCAGCTAGGCTACTCACAGTCCTGGAAAACTTCATCCGGGGCCAGCAGCTGTCCTTAGCAGTCATCCAGTGGTCCTGGCATCTCCACTGGGTCTCCACTGCAATCGATGATGCATCCACACAGCCCCCTTGGGTCTCCATGCAGGCAATCCTGCTTCACTCTGCCCATGGCCATTTCCAAAACACAAGGCCATGTTGCAAACTCAATGGCCCTCTCTTTCCTGCATTTTTTATACTCCACAATACTAGGTGGGGTGACAATTTGTTAATCCAGGGGAGAATAAAGCAGACTTTGAAGAAGAGGACACTCCTTGAGCACTCAGGCCTCCTCAAGAGTCTACATTCTTCCTGTTGCCCCAGTGCAGGTCAGCTGGCCCAATCTCAAAGGTTGTAATCTCTCATATAATTGCAGCTGAAGGGGCAGAATTTTCAGCCCAATGATTTCATTTCTGTGCCATATCCCTCTGCTCACACCAGTCTGTTTCTGCACAAAACAACCCTGAATAAGTTCTCAGGACACAGTCATAACAGCAATCCTCTCACACAAACTGCTTCTAGCCCAGTCCAGGCAAAGCTCCTTTTCACCCTCATAAGCCAAACCTCACAATCCATAGTTCTTACTGCATTCAGGTCTTTCAGCTCTGACCAGAATAGTCCATCGAGCTGTACTTACAGCACTGCAAGGCATCTTTTAGGCTGAGGTTTCAAATCCTTCCACATTCCTCTTGAAAATCAGCTCCAAAAGGCCAAAGCTGCACAGTCAGGTGTCTAGCAGCAATCCCACTCCTCGGTACCACTTTACTGTTGCAGTCAGGTTCGAATTGCTGGCAGAAATCACCTGACCAACAGCAGCTTTTGGGAAAAAAGGGTTTATTTTGGTTTACTGACTCGAGGGGAAGCTCCACAATGGCAGGGGAAAATGATGGCATGGGCAGAGGGTGGACATCACCTCCTGGCCAACACCATGTGGACAACAGGAACAGGAGAGTGTGCCAAACACTGGCAAGGGGAAACTGGCTATAATACCCATAAGTCCGCCCCCAACAATACATTGCCTCCAGAAGGCATTAATTCCCAAATCTCCATCAGCTGGGAACCTAGCATTCAGAATACCTAAGTTTATGGGGGACACCTGAATCAAACCACCACAGAAACATAGTAAGCTTAAGGCCATCCAGGGATCCTTAATAAGACCTGGCCTCAAATAAATGAGTAAATAAATAAGGCAAAAATAACTCTTCTTTTTCTACCATTTTCCTTCTTTGGTCATATTTCCCAAGGCCTTCATCTTTCCTCTCAAGACTAGCTAGTGTGTACCATTTCAACAAAGCGTACTGACTTAATTCTTTCCGTGAGCTAACTTCTCTTATCCCTGCTATCTATTCAAACCGATGCCTTCCACTCAATAACATTTAAAGACACCTCATGATGCTGTGGTGTTGGTGGGAAAAAGATCTAGAGTAACAGAAATTAATTCTTTTTATATATTTTTAATTTTTATTTATTTATTTGAGAGAGAAAGAAATACATAAATAGGCAGGTAGAGAGAGAGAATGGGCATGCCAGGGCCTCCAGCCACTGCAAACAAACTCCAGATGTGTGTGCCCCTTTGTGCATCTGGCTTACATGGGCACTGGGGAGTCGAACCAGGATCCTTTGGCTTTGCAGGCAAGCGCCTTAACCACTAAGCCATCTCTCCAGCCCAGAAATTAATTCTTGAAAGGTGAAGAAACCAGCCAGCCAAGGGTGTGCATGCCTATTATTTCAGCACTCAGGAAGCTGAGACATGAGGATTGCCACAGGTTTGAGGCCAGCATGGGTTACATAGTGAGTTTCAGGCTAGCCTGAGTTACACAGCGAGAACCTCTGAAAGAGTCAAAACTTTAAAAAAATATAATAATAGCAGATATGGTGGTTCACCTCTATAATCCCAGTATAGTGATTATGTTCTTTTTTGCTGGGACAAAACACCCAACCCAAAGCACTTTATGAGAGAAAAGAAAGGGTTTATTTTCAAGAGGGCACTTCATCTTGCAAGGAAAAGCATGGCAGAGCAGAGACCGGGCATCACATCCTGCCACAGCTGCTATGGAGTAGCAGCAAGAATGAGGCTCGCCCCAAGTGACACACCTCCTCCAGCAAGGCTCCACCTCCCAAATTACCACCAGCTGGGGACTGAGTATGAGGCTGACTCACAAGCACACAAGGCTATGGGGGACATTTCACATTCAAACGATCACGCTCAGTGCCTGGGAAGCTGAGGCAAGAAGATCGAGAGTTGAAGACGTGCCCGGGTAAGACCCTAATTAATGAACTAAAAAGCAAACTGAAATCAAATACATGTGACAAGTAAAATCAAAAGCTATTTTCATGGAAAGATGTTACAAGTCTAATGAAATAAGAGAAGGGTCCGCAAAGTTGACATCTATAACTGGACACGGCCTCACCAAGCTCACTGATGGTAGAGGATTTCTCACCCTGTCACCACCCTCCCTCCTACTCCTGCATGTCCCTAGGTGACATGCTTTCCCTGGGAGCCAGCTTCATGGTCCACCATACTGCTTGCCTTTTACAGCAGATGGCTCTCAGCTCTTTACTATTAATGCACTATGAGTTCAACCCTCCTTCTGTTGTTGGGGTGCCCCAAGGCCATTCTCAAGTTCATTGAGTCACTAGAAGGACTCACAGAGTTAAGCAAAGCTGTTACCCCACAGCTAAGGTTTATCTCAAAGCAGGGTGTGATTCACCCTGATTCACCCCAAGGGTCCTTTATGGGCTGCCTCACCCCATGATAGAACCCTGCTTCTCTGACCTGTTGGCCTCAGCCTTGTCTGGAACTTGCTCTGGACCATGAAATGTGAGCTCTTGTGACATCCCTTCTGAGCAGAAGCTGCGGAGTTTCCTGCTGCCTCGAGCAGATGTGGTGGCTCCTTCAGCCTGGGTTCTCAGCCACACTGATTCATTGCTCACAGGAGCAAAAAATAAACTTGATGGGCTGAAGAGATGGCTCAGTGGTTAAGGCACTTGCCTGCAAAGCCTAACGACCTGAGTTCAATTCCCCAGTACAAAGTGACACATGCATCTGGAGTTTGTTTGCAGTGGCTAGATGCCCTGGCACATCCATTCTCTCTCTCTCTTTCTCTTAGATTTATTTATTTGTTTGTTTGTTTGTTATTTATTTTTTTGGTTTTTCAAGGTAGGGTCTCACTCTGGCCCAGGCTGACCTGGAATTCACTATGTAGTCTCAGGGTGACCTCGAACTCATTGTGATCCTCCTACCTCTGCCTCCCAAGTGCTGGGATTAAAGGCGTGCACCACCATGCCTGGCTTTCTCTCTCTTTCTCTCTCTCTGCTTTCAAATAAATAAATATATATATTTAAAACAAAATAACAATCTCACAGAAGTATTGACAGAGTCAAACTGTATAAAAGGCATAGCCAAGATTCAAATCTATACCCTTTTATTTCCAAGATCATTACGTATATATAATCTCAAAGTCAACGACTGGCAAGCCTCCACGCACAGAGGCACTGCAGATCTGACCATGGGAACTCTGCTTGTCCCAGTAGGTCTGGCCTGGCCCCAGGGCTCGTCACAGTGTGTCCGGAGAACAGGAGATTGCTGGCCAGTCCTGATCTAAGAGTTTTTTTTTGTAAATGGGAGTGGATGGAGGACGGTTAAGATTTCTTTGTGAGATAGTGTTGCATGATCTTTTCCTGGGGAGATAAGAACAAATACCTATTCGTCCCAGATAGGGCACCAATGACAGACCAGAGTAATGACTCCACCCAAGTCCAGCTTGGTGAATGAGTCGCTTTACTTACAGTAGTGCGTGGGAAGGATTACTTACAGGACTGTGGGAAAACCCCAGAGCAACCTCATTACAAGACAGTTTCCCAAGCTGCCCTGAAAGCACTATGCTTGATGTTCATATTCACATATTAACGCTACTCTCACTTCTGGTTAGAGAAGCTTCTCTTTTCAGATGGTGATGACCACTGGGATGACCCAAAAGGCAACATAGTGCTGAGAAGAAGGGATGGAGGAGTGCCCAGCACTGAAACACCTCTGTCACACCCTCCAAGGCTCAGGGTCCATTGCGGAAGAGGGGGCGGATAGAATGGAAGAGCCAAAGGAAGGGTATGACTCCTTACAATGCAACTGCCCAGACAGAAATTGGCCTCGATATCCATGACCTTGCAGTGCCTAGCAATACCTTCGCAAGACCCTCAAAATAGAAGAAAAAGATGATGACATCAAATTAAAAGAGAGACTAATGGAGAGAGGGAGGGGATATGATGGAGATTGGAGTTCTAAAGTGGAATGGGGAGGAGGGAAATATCATGTGTTTTTTGTATATAAGTATAGAAGTTGTCAATAAAGAAAAATTTTTTTAATTAAAAAATAAAAAATTAAATAAAAGTTTCCCCTCAGCACAGATGTCATCTCCATAGTTGCATAGATGGGGTTATCCCCTTAGTTAGCCTTCCATACTCTACATACCGTAGCACTTCCCCAGATCACATGCAGTGGGCATGGCAGAATTGTATACAGCCGACAGTGACTAGAATCTCAAGTGAGGGTCTAATGACTATCCCATCTCCTCCTTTGAGGGACTGTCAACAGACCTGATCTTCAGGGTCTCTTGTCACAGCTGCTCTGGTGAAGGTGATAATGGTTGTTATGTGAGAGATCAGCATTCTACTAAAGATGGGTAGGAAGAGAGGAGCTTGCTGGAGTTTGGTGCATGGAGGAGGGTGTGGCTGAGATTCAGAGGGGACTAGAAGCAAGGCTCCACACTGGGAGTCAACATGTCCCTGACAGTGTTTGCCACCCAGGCCTGAGGATCTTTGAAAGAGGGGCTTAAGAACCAGAAGGAGGGCTGGAGAGATGGCTTAGCGGTTAAGGCACCTGCCTGCTAAGCCTAAGAATGCCGGTTCCAATCTCCAGGTCCCACGTTTAGCCAGATGCAAAGTGACACAAGGGTGCAATGCCGCACTTGACCACAAGGGGGCACACATCTGGATTTTGTTCACAGCAGCTGAGAGGCTGCTGGCGCGCCCATTCTCTATCTGTCTCTCTCTCTCTTTCTGTCTCTCTCTCTCTCTGTGTCTCTCTCCAAAAATAAAGAATTTTAAAAAATTATTTAAAAGAACCAGAAAGAACAGGCAAGCTAGGGTACTGATCCTAGCTTCCCCCAACCCTAACTGAAAAGGAGAAAATGGTACCCCCAGAGCCTAAGTTTGGAACAGCAGGCTGCACAGAGATGGGGTGGCAGCATCCTCCCACCCCAGCCTGTACCTGGAAAGTCCCGCTAGGGCAAGTCCTCAGTGTCAGCACCGTGGACAGTGAGGACTACGTCATTCTGTGTTTTGGGGATGGGGTGTTCTATGCATTCTACAGAAAGTTGAGCAGCATTCTTGACCTCTACACTACACTACAATAACCTCCATCCCCAAGCTATGACCACAAAAGATGTCCTCAGTCATTATCAAATGTCCCCTGTAAGCAGCATCTCCCATGCCATGGAAGCCACCACAGTAGAGAATATGTCAATGGGCCTCTTCTGCTTGCTTCCTGTGAAATAAAGTGAGAGGATGTGAGGTGTTGAAAAAGGAAAATATAAAGGGTTTCTTTTAATTTAGAATAAAAAAGAGCAAGGCTTCACAGTCTGAAGATAAAAATATAATGCCATGATAGGTTGGTACACCGATAATGGAATTTGATATTTTGCCAAGGCTATTTCTCAATAACCCCTTTGTCAGGGTAAGTCCTTTCCCACCAAGAGAAGATCAGATAGCAACTCCTCCTCTGAGTGATAGAGGACTCCTTTGGTGTTTAAGGCCAATGTGGCAATGAAGGCATGAACCAGAGAGTTTATGGACTGGGCTGTGACAACTGTGGACTGGAGCTTCCGGAGTGGATGGAGAATGAGAAAGGCCTGGAGGAGGAAGGATAATAGCAGTGTCTTGGAGTGAAAGAGCGCTTGGAGCAGAGGCCAAGGGGCGAGGGAAGGTGCTGAGCAGTGGACGGAGGGGGCAGGGAGCCATGAAGATGTTAGGGGAAAGCCAGGGGTGGCTCACGCCTTTAATCCCAGCTCTCGGGAGGCAGAGGTAGGAGGATCGCCATGAATTCGAGGCCACCCTGAGACTACAGAGTGAATTCCAGCTCAGCCTGAGCTAGAGTGAGACCCTACCTCGAAAAACAAAAAAAGAAGAAGAAGAAGAAGAAGAAGAAGAGTGAGAGAAGAAGAAGAGGAAGAAGAAGAAGGAGGAGAAAAGAAGAAAAAAAAATAAGAAGAAGAAAGAAAAGAAAAGAAAGGAAAGGAAAAGAAAAGAAAAGAAAAGAAAAGAAAAGAAAAGAAAAGAAAAGAAAAGAAAAGGAAAGAAGATGTTAGGGGATGGAAAACATTATTTCAGTGCTGTTCCAGGAGGGAAGCCCAGATGTGAATGACCTTGAGTCACAGCCAAGAACCCATTATTAAATACTATCCCCACAACCAGCTTCCTTCTGTCTGACCTAGACCTGAGCTCCCGAAGCTTCATCTATACAGGCAGGTATTATAAGCTTAAGGTTTGCTGATGAATTTGGAAAGACGACATACTCAGAATCCTATGGCCTCTTCCTTGCCCTCAGTATTGGGTTTCATTTTGCTTCTTCTGGTTCTGACTCTAATTTTTCTGTCCTGTTCCATCCATTCACCCATCTGTCATTCTTCTATCCATCCATCCATCCATCCATCATCTATCTATCAATCTATCCTCTACCCATCCATCCATCCATCATTGCTCCATCCAACCATTTCTTTTCCCAGAGGCTTCATCCAATTCTTGGTGACCGGTGGTGATTCCTCTGAGGAATGACCCTCCTGGGGATCTGTTTGTCTCTGTCCCTCAAGTACTGGGATTACAAGGTGCATGCCACCATGCCCAACATTTACATGTGTTCTGGGGATCTAACCTCATGCCCTCCTACTTGTGCAATGAGTGCTTTAGCAACTGAGCCATCTCCCCAGCCTCCATGCTCCAATTTTTAAAATTTTTTATTTATTTATTTTTTTGGAGAGAGACACAGAGAGAGACAGAGAGAGAGGGAGAGGAAAACAGAGATGGGCGCGCCAGCAGTGTCTCAGCTGCTGCAAACAAAATCCAGATGTGTGCACCCCCTTGTGGGCAAGTGTGGCATTGCGCCCTTGCGTCACTGCATCTGGGTAAACGTGGGACCTGGAGATTGGAACTGCTGGAGATTGGAACCAGCGTTCTTAGGCTTAGGAGGCAGGCGCCTTAACCCCTAAGCCATCTCTCCAGCCTCCATGCTCCAATTTTATCTGGCTGTGAGTCTACAGCAGAATTGACATAAAGCTGGGTTCAGGGCACTACCTGTGTTAAAACAGAGGTGACTAGAGGCTCAGAAAACATAAGGCACAGACAAGGCCAGATTCTGCGAACACTGTATGTTTATGTGACTTGGTCCTTATCCTTACCAGATATTCTGCTGTCCGGCAGTCTGACATGCGGAACAGTTAAATGGTGACTCCTTGCAATGGCGTTACTGTGCCTAGGACTGGACTCAAGGCAGCCAGCAATAGATCTGTAGTGCAGTGAGACCCACTCGCCCAGGGCCAGTTGCGCAATCACATCCCATCCTTGCTCTTACTCAACCACTTACTTAGCAAATATTTATCGTAGGCTGACCATGTGTCATCACATACTGTAGCTAGACACTGGAACATTCCATGGTGAACAAAACAGACCGAAATGCCACCATAATGTAAGCTATGTCTATGTACAGAAAGCAAATAGAAGCCACAAAAAGAGAGCAAAATAGGGCTGGAGAAATGGCTCGGTGGTTAAACCTACCAATATGAGTTTGATTCTTCGTACCCATGTGAAAGCCAAATGCACAAAGTGTCACATGAGTCTAGAGTTCATTTGCAGTGGTTAAAGGCCCTGGCACACTCATTCTCTCCCCCGCACCTCTCTTGAGTGTGGTGGTGCACACCTTTAATCCCAGCATTCGGGGAGGCTGAGTGGGAGGATCACTGTGAGTTTGAGGCTAGCCCGAGACTACATAGTGAATTCCAGGTCAGCCTGGGCTAAAGAGAGACCATACCTTTAAAAACCAAAAAAAAGAAAAAGAAAGAAAGAAAAGAAAGCAAAATAGAAATTGGGTGAACAACGGAGGAAAGAAACAGGAAGTGGTGACTGAGCTGAACAGAGGTGGCTCCTGGGAAGGGTGGCAGAGGAGGCCTTGCTGAGGAGGTGAAGCCCAAAGGATATGACAATACAAGTGGTGACACAATCTAGGGGAAAGGACACAGGTAGAGGGAAGGAGGCGGGACCAACACTGGCCGGGGGGGATAGAGCAACGAGATGAAACTCAAGACCAAGCTGTGGCCAGGTCCACTTGGGTAGTGTAGACCAAGCAAAGGGAGTGGTGGGTTCAGTGAGAGAAGCGGTGATCAGAGCAATACTGGACAGGCTTTTGTTAAAATGTTCACTGCTGCCTTGGCAAGAAGAGAGAGAAGGAGGTGGAAAAGGGGAGGAGCTGGGGAAATGGCTCAGTGGGGAAGGACACTTGCCGCACAACCATGAGGGCCAGAGAGGGCCCGAGACAAGCCGACTTAGAACCCTAGTACCCACATAAAAAGCTGGGCGTGCTCGTGCATGATCACAGCCCCAGTCCTGTGGAGAATGGAGACAGGAGAATCCCTGGGCTCACTGGTCAGTGTGAGCAAAATCAGCAGCTCTGGGTTCTGTGAGAGATTGTCTCAAAGAAACGACACGGATGATCAATACAGGAAGACACCCAATGTTCTCCTCTGGCTTCCGCATGTGTGCTCACGGGGCGCATGCATCCGTATACACATGTGCATGCACTATACATATGCACACCACACAACATGACATATACTGCTACACACATGTGCATGCAAAAAAAAAAAGGAGAGATGTCACAGGCATTTTAACAGGAAAAAAAGGACAATTTCAACGTCAAAAGAAAGCTGAGGAAATGGCAGATTTGAGGTTAGATAAGGATTGATGGGCTCCTAGGGAGACAGGGTTTGGATTACATCAACACTGGGGCTGTTGGTGCTCTTAACCGCGATAAGGCAACGTAGAGAAAGACCAGATCTGCTGTGAGAAGAAGAGTGAGCACGAGCAGACAGATCATGCTTGTGTGTGACAAGGTAGTGGCATAGCCCAGGAGAGGCTAAGTTGGCTCTGCACTTGGTGGCGCCTCCTTACCTCTTCTAGAGAAGCTGTGATTCTGCATCTGTCTATCAGGAGAACACGCCCCCTTTGCTACAGACAGCCTCAGCCATCACCCTAGGACAGCCGCATGGTCATCTGACTTTGCTCCCAGGAGAGGGCCTGTGGGGACAGGATAGATCCATGAGAGACACCCACAGCAGAGCAGTGACAAACTGCCTCCTTTTTTAAAAAAAAAAAAAAAAAAAAAAGATTTTTATTTATTTATTTATTTATTTATTTATTTATTTATTTATTTGAGACAGAGAGAGGGGAAGAGAGTGAGAATGGGCGTGCCAGGGCCTCTAGCCATTACAAACAAACTCCAGACGTGTGCGCCCCTTGTGCATCTGGCTTATGTGGGACCTGGAGAATCGAACTGGGGTCCTTAGGCTTCATAGGCAAATGCCTTAACTGCTAAACCATCTCTCCAGCCCAAACTGCCTTCTTTGTCAAACAAGACCTCTCCCTGGGTATGGGCATGGCTCCATCGTAGCCTCACACAGACCTGAAACTCCCACATCAGCCCTTCCAGCCTCTCAACTTCCCATTCTCAGTTCTCTGTCCCAATCTCATTGGGGAATCAAGGTTCAAAAGAGGACAAGAGTGGAACATGAGCATAGGTGTGGGAGGCCAGGAGAGATGGGAACTACGGGGAACAGAGTTCAACTGGGTGCTTGGAACTAAGTTTTGGAGGGCACAGGACCAGAGCTAGGCATGGTAGATGGATCTGGACTTCACTGCAAAGATTGTCTCTCTCTGGGCTGGGGAGATGGCAGGTAAGAGTGCTTGCTGACTAAGCCCGGGGACCTGAGTTTGATCCTCAACAGTCATGTGAAAAGCCAGGCATGGTCCCACGTGACTGTAACCCCAGTGCTGAGGCAGGTGGAGACAGGACGGACGAGGCTTCCGCGTCAGCCAATGTGAACAAGAAATGGGGAGCTCCAGATTCAGTGAGAGGGGGTCTCAGAGAAATAAAGCAGAAGAGGTACAGAGGAACACCCTGGTGTCTTCCTCTGACCTCTGCAGGCGTGCACATGGGGCACATGCACACACCACACATACTACACACACACCAAAAAAAAATGTCTGACTTTTAAAAAATAATTATTGGGGCTAGAGAGATGGCTTAGTGGTTAAGGCACTTCCCTGTGAAGCCTAAGGACCCAGGTTTGACTCTCCAGAATCCATATAAGCCAGATACACAAGGTGATGCATGTGCACAAGGTGGCACACATGTCTGGAGTTTGATTGGAATGGTTAGAGGCCCTGGCACACCCATTCTCTCTCTATCTCTCTCTCATAAAATTTTTTAAAATTTTATTTACTTGACAGAGAAAGAGGGAGAGAGAGAGAAAGAGAGAGGGAATGGGTGTGCCAGGGCCTCCAGCTACTGCAAACGAACTCCAGACATATGCGCCACGTTGTGCATCTGGCTAACGTGGGTCCTGGGGAATCGAACTTGGGTCCTTTGGCTTTGCAGGCAAGTGCTTTAACTGCTAAGCAATCCCTCCAGCCCTTATAAATTTTTTAAAAATTCTTTAGAAACTTTAATATATGAAAATACTGAGCTGGGCGTGGTGGCGCACGCCTTTAATCCCAGCACTCGGGAGGCAGAGGTGGGAGGATCATGGAGAGTTAGAGGCTACCCTGAGACTACATAGTGAATTCCAGTTCAGCCTGGGCTAGAGTGACACCCCACCTCAGGGGAAAGAAATAAAAAGGTGAAATAGTTTTCCCAGGGTGGGGGAGAATGGAATAAAGAGCTATGGTCAGTGGACTTAGCGTTTTGAGTCAGGCAAGGTAGAAGTGTCCGGAGGTCCACTGTGTCACAAAGTGGACATCATGAATACTTCTGCGTGTCCGCTAGACCGTTTGCTTACTGAACAGAGTTTATGCCAGGCTCTGACCAGCCACCTTTGGTCTGACTTCCTCTGTGGTGGTTTTGCTCAGTGTGGGTTCCTGAGGAAGACCTGGGCAGAGCCGAAGCACCAAGCTTACTCTCTCCTTAGTAACTTGTGGTTAGTTATTTATTTTGGTTTTTCAAGGTAGGATTTCACCCTAGTCCAGGCTGACCTGTTACTCACTATGTAGTCGCAGGGTGGCCTCGAACTCACAGTGATCCTCCTACCTCTGCCTCCCGAGTGCTGGCATTAAAGGCGTGTGCCACCATGCCCGGCTTTCCAGTGTCTTTTGAAAGACACCTCCCACCATCTCCCTACTTCAGAGAATGACTCTTATATCTGAAAATGCCCAACTTCCCTGGAGCTGCTGGTGATGAGCCTGGAGAGATCTTTAGGAGACATCTGGCCTGGACATGTCCAATGTCATGTTGGACTAAGGACATCTGTCCAGCACACCCTAACTAGCCACTCTAATCCATGTAGATGATGGTGGTTGGAAGACCAAGCCAAAGTTACCAGACCTGAATGACGTTCTACCTACCCACAGTCCCCAGGAAGAGAGGCTTGCGAGCACCCTGGGACCTTCCACAGCATTAACAGAGCACGCCTGGCTGAGGGCATCCCGCCTCGGTGAGCGCCTGCCTTTGGCGGTGTGGTTGTATCGTGAATGGGGAAATGGATGGTCAGGGGTCTCTCTCCTCTGGGGTTGTCTTGAATTCACTAATCCTACCTAAGAGAGTCCTACTAAGTGCCAGGTGCTCTTCCTAAGATTGGGACATCACAGTGACCACTCAGATACTGTACTGTTGGGCACAGCTTTTATTCTTCTGGTGGGTTCACACAGTTATTCTTCGCCTTTTTTTTTTCCTTTTGGTTTTTCGAGGTAGGGTCTCACTCTAGCCCAGGCTGACCTGGAATTCACTATGTAGTTCTCAGGGTAGCCTTGAACTCACAGCGATCCTCCTACCTCTGCCTCCCGAGTGCTGGGACTAAAGGCATGCCCCACCATACCTGGCTTTCACAGTTGTTAAATTAACTAGTTTTGGATGATTACTGGGAAAGTATTCATCACGGGGGGAGCATGGGATGGAGGGGATGGGGATGCTAGTTTCCGTGGAGCATTGACTGATTAGAAGCCATGGGCGAGCCGGACCACCAGCGGTCTGCAGAGAGTGGTCCAGGAAGAGAGGGGCGAGTACAGATGCCTTAGCCCAGGGATATCAGGACCCAGCAAAGCTTGGCAGAGAACAGAGGGACTCTGATATTGTCATCGCTGAAACAAGCCTTGCTCATAAGTGTCAATCTGTTTAATAGACCTGGTCCTGTGAGGCAGGGGAACTCTAAACTGAGTCATTCCGTCTAAAACCAAGAATTTGGGGCTGGAGAGGTGACTTAGCAGTTGACACTTGCCTGTGAAGCTTAAGGACCCAGGTGCTGTGTGTGTGTGCGGACAGTAAGAGCAGCAGCTGAGGGCTGTGAGGAAGGGTGGTATCGCCAACCCAAGGGCCTCACTGGGGATGATAAAAACCAGCATCACCGGAAAAAGCTACGCTGCATGCAGTTCAATGAGAGAGAAAACACCAGGGAA
Organism: Orientallactaga sibirica; assembly: GCA_036365145.1. Taxonomy (NCBI): domain Eukaryota; kingdom Metazoa; phylum Chordata; class Mammalia; order Rodentia; family Dipodidae; genus Orientallactaga; species Orientallactaga sibirica. The sequence goes on from JAEOAD010000013.1 coordinate 9,133,838, forward strand.
GGTACTCAACAATGAACACTGCAAGCTTTAAGTTTGGCCAGCCAGGCCAAATGAGCCAACAGGTGCAAGAGTGGCATGTCTGTTATGGGGAAACCAACTGCTCTCTAATTGGACCGGAGGCCAGCTCCATGGGAGGGAACATATCCCTGATACTGAAAACGTACAACAGGGGCAGTCATGAGTCCTAAGGGTGTAATGTCGGCTAGTGTCTCGTTAAATGTATATACTATGCTCACTAAACTGCCCAGTAAGCACTTCTCTTAATGTCCACACCCATATATTAATGCTACTCTCACTTTTGGTTAGAGAAGCTTCTCTTTTGAGATGGTGGCAACCTTGGGATGACTCAGAAGGCACCATGGTGCTGAGAAGAAGGGACAGAGGAGTGCTCAGCACTGAAACATCTCAAACCTACCTTCCAAGGCTCAGGGTCCATTGCGGAAGAGGGGGCGGAAAGAATGTAAGAGCCAGCCGGGCGTGGTGGCGCACGCCTTTAATCCCAGCACTCGGGAGGCAGAGGTTGGAGGATCGCGGAGAGTTCGAGGCCACCCTGAGACTACATGGTGAATTCCAGGTCAGCCTGGACCAGAGTGAGACCCTACCTCGAAAAACCAAAAAAAAAAAAAAAAAAAAAAGAATGTAAGAAGAATGGAAGAGTAGGACTCCTTACAACATGCTCCTCCAGACACAAAATGGCCTGAATATCCATGACCTCACAGTGCCGGACACTACCTACACAAGACCATCATAATAGGAGGAAAAGATCATGACATCAAACTGAAAAGAGACTCATTGAGAGGGGGAGGGCATATGATAGAGAGTGGAGTTTCAAAGGGGAAAGTGGTGGGAGGGAGGGAAATAACATGGAATATTGTCTACAATTAAAGAAGTTGTCAATAAAAAAATAAAAATAAATTTAAAAACCAACGTCACCGAGGTCTGCAGTCACTTGCAGCCTCTCTCCCTGCGTTTCCTGTCCCCCACCCAGCTGGAGCATTGCACTGGAGACGGAAACAAGGAATCATCGGAGGCGGACAGAAAAGCAGAAGTAGGAGAGTGGACACAAGACCCTCCGGGAACAGGCTGCTTTTTGTCCTGTCCTGGGCCTGGTGTGGGTACAAGGGACATCTCTGCTGTAGAAATGACCTCGAGGGTCCTGGGCACATGGCTGCCTTCAGTTCTACTCCTCCTGCAGGTGACAGGTAAGCAGGTCCAGCTTTGGCCAGGGGAGGTTCTGCTGTGAGTGGAGAGGGGAGGTGGGGAAGGGCAGCCAATGGAGACAGGGGGCTAACGAGAGGGCAGGAGGGGGCGGGGGCCTAGGTATTGCATGAACTCTTCTGGGAAGAAGCTGATGAACACTTACAGGACACCCCCAACAAACTAAAGGCCTCTTGAACCTTGAACCTTGGTGAGGTTATTGGGCTTTCTGACTGAGCATGAGCAAGGAGTTATTTATAGGGGGCCAGGCCAGGTGTGGTTGCATACTCCTTTAATCCAAGCACTCGGGAGGCAGAGGTAGGAGGATCGCTGTGAGTTCGAGGCCATCCTGAGACTGCATAGTGAATCCCAGGTCAGCCTGGGCTAGAGCAAGACTCTACCTAAAAATAAATAAATAAATAAAAATAAAATAAAAAAATAAAATAAAAATGAAACAGAAGTCCACCTCTCTGAAATCAGTGGTTTGGGTTCAGTGGACTGAGTGCTGCCTCACATGCAAGAAGCCCTTGGTTCAATCCCCAGCACCACATAAACTAGCTGTAGTGGTACATACACACCATCACTCGGTGTTTGTAGGGGGGTGAGGCAGGAAGACCAGGAGTTCAAGGTCATCCTCAGCTACCTGGTGAGTTTGAGGTTACATGAAACCCTGTCTCAAAAATATATGTGTGTGTGTGTGCGTAGAGAGAGAGAGAGAGATGGCTTAGCGGTTAAGGCATTTGCCTGCAAAGCCAAAGGACCTCCGTTCGATTCCCCAGGACCCATGAAAAATCAGACTTACTAGGTGGTGCATGCATCTGGAGTTCATTTGCAGTGGCTGGAGGCCCTGGCACGCCTATTCTCTCTCTCCTTCTCTCTGTGTGTAGTGTGCGTGTCTGCCTCTTTCCCTCTCTTGTTCTCTCAAATAAATAAATAATTTTAAAATTTTATAAAATTTATGTCTGCTGGGCAGACAGGGAGCCCCATCACAGTGGACCCCTCACTCAAGCCATTACCAGCCATTAGCCCTGTCCTGGGGCCCTGCTTCTCCAAGTTCTCTGCATTGGTCTCTCCACAGCAGACATGAGGAACACAAAGATGGGGCTGTGGCCGGATGGGACCTGTCACAAAGTGTCTTGTCTCATATGCTCAAATTCTCCTGCTTAGAAAAATGGGTCTCCCATCTGAACGTGTCACTCTGCCACAGCGCACCTTAAGACAGAGCTGGGGAGGGCAGCCCTGGTCGGGTCTAGGTTTGGCCATGGGGCTTGCTGGATGAAGGGTGGCTGTCTAGCTTGCCCTGGTGATCTGGGGCAGGGCCACAGGGGTGCCAGTGAGCAGGAGACTGCTTGGAAGGCCCGAGACTTGTTTTCTGCTTCTCCCTCAGGAACAACCACATTTTAACAGCACTGAGAATGCCATAAGCACGCTGGGGCCTTCCACGTCCCCTCAGTGCACACCCAGCCTGGCATGACCAGAGAGGACACTGCCCATCCCCTTAGCATGGGCTCATGTCTGGGTGGGGGGGGCATGTTGACAGGGTGGAGATGGAGGGTGGACTCGGCTCTGCTTCTGTGCCCCGTCCCCATTCATTCCCTAACCTCCCACTGGACTCTGAGTGTCCTCTACACTCCAGCTGCTCTTCTCTGGATTGGGACACAGCCGTGACCCCCACACAGTCCTGTGTCCTATCGGGTGGATCCACACAGGGACCAAGTCAACACAGAACTGTGGGCCGTCCGGGGGTAAATAGGAAGGAATACTGACCTCTGTTAGAGGAGCCAGGGTTCTAGTCTCCACATGCAATCTGAGAAAGCCTAAGCCCAGGGGTCTGCACAGAGTGATCCAGGTCCATAGTTCAATGACACTTCACAGACACACTGATCATGCAGGGTTGCCTAGTAACAGGGACAAGAAAATAGCGCAGGCTGCTAGCGCCTCCTTCTGGGGAGGGAACTCATTGTCACCATGTCCCCAACAAGTCCCTGCTGAACCAGGTCCACTTCTTTTTTTTTTTTTTTTTTTGGCTTTTCGAGGTAAGGTCTCACTCTGCCCCAGGCTGACCTGGAATTCACTATGTAGTCTCAGGGTGGCCTCGAACTCAGAGATCCTCCTACCTCCGCCTCCCGAGTGCTGGGATTAAAGGCGTGCCCCACCACGCCTGGCCAGGTCCACTTCTTGATCTTCCTTGAGTTATGTTGCTCCTGAGCATGCTCAGTGTGCTCACGCTTTCTTTCTCTCTCTCTCCTTGCAAATAAATAAAGTTATTTTAAAAAGAAACATCAGGGGCTGGAGAGATGGCTTAGTGGTTAAATGCTTGCCTATGGAGCCTTAAGGACCCCGGTTCGAGGCTCGATTCTCCAGGACCCACGTAAGCCAGATGCACAAGGTGGCGCATGCATCTGGAGTTTGTTTGCAGTGGCTGGAGGCCCTGATGCACCCATTCTCTCTCTCTCTCTCTACCTGCCTATTTTTGTATCTCTTTCTCTCAAATAAATAAATAAATAAATAATAAAATATTTAAAAAGAAACATCAGATTTTTTAATGCCCTTTAATAACATACTGTTTTCTCCTTGAAACTTGCTCATGTTTGTTAAATGTAATTTTCATAGTTTTTCAATGTGTGTGTACATGATGTGCATGGATGGGGGGAGTGAGTGTGAGTGCGTGTGAGTGCCTGCCACGATGTGCACGTAGAGGTCAGAGGACAACTTCTGGGTCAGCCCTCATCATCTACCTTGTTTCTGAGGCTGGGTCTCTCATTATTTCTCCTTCACTTGCTGTGTTCAGCAGGCTAGCTGGTGTGCAAGCTGCCTGGAAACTCTCTTGTCTTCCCCTCTTTTGCCCTGGGCATTCTAGGATGACAAAACCTCACCAGAACTTCTTGCCTTTTACATGGGATCTGGGTTTCTAAACCCAGGTATTCGGGCTTGTATAGCAAATGCTTTCTCCACTGAACCATCCTCTCAACCTACCTTATGCTTTTATTTTTATTTTTTTTCACTAATATTATTTATTTGGCAGTATCTCACTCTGGCCCAGGTTGACGTGGAATTTACTCTGTAGTCTCAGGCTGGCCTTGAACTCACAGCGTTCCTCCTTTCTCTGCCTCCTAAGTACTGGGATTAAAGGTATGTACCGCCATGCCTGGCTCTAATTTTATTTTTACATGTTGTCAATTCATTGAAAATAGAGCTTTTCCTTTTCAATTCTCATATCTATTTTTGTTTGTTTGTTTTTGTTTTTCGAGGCAGGGTCTCACTCTAGTCCAGGCTGACCTGGAAATCACTATGTAGTCTCAGAGTGGCCTCAAACTCACAGTAATCCTTCTACCTCTGCCTCCCAAGTGCTGGGATTAAAGGCATGCACCACCATGCCCGGCCTTCATATCTTTTTTAAAAATGTATTTGTTAGCAACAGACAGAGAGACAAAGAGGCAGAGAGAGAGAGAGAGAGAGAATGGGCACACCAGGGCCTCCAGTCACTGCAAATGAACTCCAGATGCATGCGCCACCTTGTGCATCTGGCTTACATGGGTCCTGGGGAATTGAGCCTCGAACTGGAGTCCTTAGGCTTCACAGGCAATTGTTTAACCGCTAAGCCATCTCTCCAGCCCCTTCATTTTTTTTTTTTTTTTTTTTTGGTTTTTCGAGGTAGGGTCTCACTCTAGTTCAGGCTGACCTGAAGTTCACTCTGTGTTCTCAGGGTGGCCTCGAACTCACAATAATCCTCCTACCTCTGCCTCTCGAGTGCTGGGATTAAAGGCATGTGCCACCACACCCGGCTCATATCTTTTTATAATTACTATTTTATTTTTATTTTATTTATGAGAGAGAGAGAGAGAGAGAGGATGGGTGTGCCAGGACCTCTGGCCACTGCAAACAAACTCCGGACGCATGAGCCACCATGTGCATCTGGTTCGGGGGAATCAAACCTGGGTCCTTAGGCTTTGTAGGCAAGCGCCTTCATCGCTAAGCCATCTCTCCAGCCCAGTTCTCATATCTTTTGTTTCTTTTGAGGGGTATTCTTCTTGAGACAGGGTCTCACACTGCAGCTCAAGGTGCAGATGTCCACACAACTGATCCGCAGACGTGTTTTCTCTGCCCCTCTTCACCCTGCACAGTTCCCTTGCCCCTCTTTCCTACCTAGTGAGGGCACTCTCTACCTATGACCCAGCTCTGCCAAGTGCTGGCGTTCCTTTTGCTGAATAAGTGAAGGCAGGAAATGCCCACCCTATAAAAGGAAGTAGATGGGTGAAAAGTTCAAAGACAGCCTGGACACGCAGAAGGGCTCGGGCAGTGTTTGGAGAATTCAGCTGGGATCTGCGTGGTCAGAGGGGGCAGGAGCAGGGAAGCAGGACCATGTGGCTGCCCCGAGCTCTGCTCCTTCTCAGCCTCCTGGGTAAGTTACGGTGAGGGCCCGGGGCGCTGGAGCTGCAGGAGCAGAACAAGAGACAGAGGGTTCTCTTCCGGGTTCTGGGAGTGCTGCCACCGCCGCCTCTGGGGAAATGCTGGGTGGCTTCATCAGGTCATTCAGCGAAAGTGTGCTGCCTCCTGCATCCTACCAGGCACGCATGCTCCTTGAAGGAGGCACGTCTTCACTCCTTGTAGCAAGCAAAGAGCACTGCAGGGAGAGGGCACCTCTTGGGCAAAGGGATGCTGGTTGGAAAGGATGGTGTGCATCTGTGCAGAGGCGCAGGGGAAACTCGCAGTGAGCATCGAACTTGCACGACACTGTTAGAAGTGAAGTTGGAAATGAAAAAGGCAAGATGATGAAGTCAACCCAGAATGTCTGCATCACCTTTGTCGTTCTTTTTTTTTTTTTTTTTTTTAAATTTTCATTTATATATTTGAGAGGGGTGACAGGGAGAGAGAAAGAGTGAGAATATGGGTGTGTCAGGGCCTCTTGCCTCTGCAAAGGAATTCCGGATGACTGCACCACTTTGTGCATCTGGCTTTAAGTGGGTACTGGGGAATGGAATCCAGGCTGGCAGGCTTTACAAGCAAGTGCCTTTAACCGGTAAGCCATCTCCCTAGCCCAGCTTTCCCCATTCTTTTATTTATTTAGTTGAGAGAGAGCATGAGAATGGGCGTGCCAGAGCCTCCAGTCACTGAAAATGAACTCCAGATGCATGCGCCACCACCTTCTGCATCTGGTTTACGTGGGTCCTGGAGAATCGAACCGGGATCCTTTGGCTTTGCAGGCAAATGCCTTAACCACTAAGCCATCTCTCCAGCCCCCAGCTTTTCCCATTCTTAATCCCAACATCCCTGGAGGCCAAGCAAGACATGGGTAAGCTATGATAGGGCTTGCACACTTACTCATGCACCTATCACCACTCACACAGCAGTTAAATGTATATACAGTCATACATCCACCCTTTCAATGGTCACACACTTATTCACATTCTCTTACACATACACACTTATCACAGTGACACAAAATAACACACATCAAGATTATACATAGGAGGGTTTTGTACCAGTGGCCATCTTTCCTTGTTGACAGGCCTCCTGTACACTGGTTTTCCATGGGTACTGGGCAATCAAGCCTGGGTCAGCCTTTTTTTCTTTTTCTTTTCTTTCTTTTTTTTTTTTTTTTTTTGTTTTTGTTTTTCAAGGTAGGGTCTCTCTAGCCCAGGCTAACCTGGAATTCACTATATAATCTCAGAGTAGCCTTGAACTCACAGCAGTTCGCATACCTCTGCCTTCTGAATGCTGGGATTAAAGACGTGTGGTACCTCACCCAGCTCTGTTGCCTTTTTGTTTACTTGATGTGGAGGCACAGCAAGTAATGAGACGAAGGTCAGAGAGTGGACCTTGGGTATGATGGTCAGCCTTCATTGTCAGCTTGACTGGATTTAGAATCACCTAGGAGAACCATTTTGGGATGTCTCCGTGAGGAAGTTTCCCGAGAGGGTTAACTGAGTAGGGAAGATCCACCCTGAAGATGGGTGAACTATCTCATGGGCTTGGGACTAAAGAAAAAGGCAAAAATATGCTGAGCACCAGCGTTCATCTCTCTGCTTCTGGATAGGATGCAATGTGACCAACTGCCTCTGGCTCCCGGCACCATACTATCCCACTTCTGCTGTAACAGGCTCTGTCCCTCAAACTGTGAGCCAGAAGAAACCTTTCCTTCCTTAAATTGCTTCTGTCAGGTATTTTGTCACAACAGAAAAGGTAGCTAATACACTTAGTTTCCCCAGTGGCACGTGGAGCCAGCTAACACTAGCTTACAAAAACAGGTTTCCGCACGCCTTTAATGGCGGGAGGCAGAGGTAGGAGCCAGCTAACCCTGAGACTACATAGTGAATTCCAGGTCAGCCTGAGCCAGAGTGAGACCCTACCTCAAAAACCAAAAAAAAAAAAACAAAACAAAACAAAACAGGTTTGGGGGCTGGAGAGATGGCTTAGCGGTTAAACGCTTGCCTGTGAAGCCAAAGGACCCCGGTTCGAGGCTCGATTCTCCAGGACCCACATAAGCCAGATGCACAAGGAGGTGCATGCATCTGGAGTTCATTTGCAGTGGCTGGAGGCCCTGGCACACCCATTCTCTCTCTCTCTCTCTCCCTCTCTCTCTCTCTCTACCTGCCTATTTCTGTATCTCTCTCTCTCTCAAATAAATAAATAAATAATAAAATATTTTTTAAAAAAAGAACAGGTTTGGGATATTGCTTCTCCGCTCTGTGTCCAGTAACAACGCATTGATAGCCTGACACAAGCCACAAAGGGGGCGCGGGTGGCATTTACCCCCAGGAAGTGGCAACGGTTACAAAATGAAGACTTGTTTTCCTCAGGGAAAAGGTGTTCAATGCTTCCCAGCCCATCACTGGTTTTCTCAAGATTCAGAGAGAGAGAGAGGAAATGGTCAGATCTTGGAAGCAGAGTCAGAGGAGGAGGAGACAACTGTGACGAGGCGATAAGAAGGTTATGTAAAATCAGATGTGTCACGTGCTCTAGCAAGCCGAGGGAGATGAGGTCTGGAGAGAGCAGGGTGTTCTTACCCAGGGGAAAATGGCAGATGGGCCTCAGAGATGGTGAAGGTGAGGGACTGGGTGGGTCAGGGTGGACGGGGTGAACAGCACTCTCATCTAGTCCCTGGACATTAGCTTGCTCAGGGCAGCAGCAACTGTTTATCTGGACTCTGTTTTCCAGGGTGTTTGTCTTCCATCCAAGGCCCAGTGTCAGTGAGAGGCCCAGAGCAGGGGTCCGTGACCGTGAAATGTCGCTATAACCCAATATGGAAGTCTTATAACAAGTGGTGGTGTCAAGGAGCGAACTGGCATGGCTGCAGGATCCTCATTCAAACCACAAGGTCAGAGAAAGAAAGGAGGAATGGCCGGGTGTCCATCCGGGACAATCAGAGAAACCACTCATTTGAAGTGACCATGGAGAGGCTCAGGCAAGAGGACACGGATACTTACTGGTGTGGAATTCAGAAAAGGGGAACCGACCTCGGGATAAAAGTTACAGTGACTGTTGACCCAGGTAAGAACTGTGTGTGTGCACGTGTGCGTGTGTCACAGCGCACATGTGCAGGTCAGAAGACAATTTCAGGTGTGCATCCTCACCTCCCACTTTGTGTGAGGCAGGCTCTCCTGTTCACCCCTGCATTCTCCAGGCTGGCTGGCCCAGAAGCTTCCATGAGATTCTTCTGTCTCCCCTTCTTGCCCTAGACCCACTGGGATTACAGACACTAGTGTTAATGCATCTGGCTTTTTTTTAAAATGCATTGTAGTCATCCAACTTTTTAAAATAGATTTTATCTCTATTTATTTATTAGAGACAGAGAGAGGGAGAGAGAGTGAGAAAGAGTGAGAATGGGCACACCAGGGCTTCTAGCCACTGCAAACGAACTCCAGACACATGCGCCACCATGTGCATCTGATGGCTTACGTGGGACCTGGAGAATCGAACTGGGGTCCTTAGGCTTCTCAGGCATGCTCCTTAAGTGCTAAGCCATCCCTTCAGCCCATCATCCAACTTTTGAAGTCCCCATATTATTTATTTTATTTTAGAGAGAGAGAGAAAGAATTGGTGCACCAGGGCCTCAGCCACTGCAATCAAACTTCAGATGCTTGTGCCACCTAGTGGGCATGTGTGACCTTGCGCTTGCCCCACCTTTTGTGCATCTGGCTTATGTGGGATCTGGAGAGTCAAACATGGGTCCTTAGGCTTCACAGATGGCTAAGCCATCTCTGCAGCCCTGCATCTGGCTTTATGTGGGTTCTGAGATCTGAACTCAGGGAGTTGCACTTGCACAGCAAGTGCTTTATCCACTGAGCCATATTCCCAGTCCCCAAGTAAGAACTCATCTGCACCTTGAGGCCCTGATGTTCAGGACTGAAAAGGCCAAAAAGAAATGACTAAGAGCCCAGAAGACAAAATAGGTAATTCACAGTGGTGACAAAAGAAAAAGGTACAGTGGCAGCTCATCACCTCTATCCACGACAGTCCCCGAGATCTCTCCAAGGTATTCAGTTGACACACAGTAAGCCTGGCAGGTCTTGGGATAGGAATGGGATGTAGTCTTTACCCTTACTGACCCAGGGCCCAGTCCTGGGGCTTCTAAGCCCTGGAAGATCACATTCTCTCGCTGGCATCCTCCTGGGTGGGACTTGGTTGCCTCAGGAGAGTCTCAGGACACCATATAGGAAGTTGTCAGCCTTCAGGAACGTATGCCCTGGAACTGTGTTTGCACGGGGCGATTGGGAACAGGGCAGCCAAGAGGTCCCAATGTTGAAGCCCAGGCCTGGCCAACATGGTGAGCCAGGGCACTTTGCTGTGCATCTTCGTTCTAGCTGCCCCCATCTGCTTTCTCAGGCTATGGAGGAATGAGTTAGGGATGAGGAAGACCCAGGTGGCATGCAGGCAACAGCGGGTGCTCTAAACCCACAGGAGTGTCCATCTTTTGACATCTACAAAGTTCATCCTCAAAAACCACACCACAGTTACAAAAAAAAAATACAACATAATCTCATAATGTTTTAAGTAAGTTTATAATTTTGTGTTGAGCAACATTCATAGCTGTCCTTGCATCATGTGGCCCATGGGCTGCAGGATAGACATATCTGCAAGGAAGGCTTCATCTATTAAATCCACAGCAGACACCTCCCTGGCTGTCCCAGCATCTTCTCCATACCTCAGACTTCAAGGAAGGACTCCAAGGTCTTCCTGCTATTGCTGCCTCTGGGACCTGAAAAGCAGCAGTCTGGGCCCACCTCCCCCAAATATATTCATACCCAGCTCTTCCTCAACAGAACTACATGGGCCTTAGATGGTGGCATAGTCAGCTCCTTGTTACTGAAACAAATATCCAACCAGACACAGCTTATGGGAGAAGGGATTTAATTCCAGCTTACAGAGCCAGGGGAAGTTCCATTAGTGGCAGAAGAAGCTGGCCCCCTTTCATAGATCCAAGCAGAGAGAAGCCAACCAACACCACAAAACAGCTAGTAGGGCTGGGCTCAGATCCGCCCCCAGTGACAAGACCACTGTAGCAGAGATCTGCCTGCTAGGGGCTCGGGTAGGAAGTTTAATCAAAAGTGACCGAGTCTATGGGGCCATACATTTAAACTATCACATTCAAACTACCCCAGATGGTGGCATACAAATAGATATGGTTAGCTTTGGATTAAGCCTGTGGGGTGTTGGGTTTGTGAGGGACACAGAAAGTGCACGTGGGTGAAGTAGGGTTCATCAAGGGTTATTCAAGCAAGACTTTCCCAGAAGGGAAGCTACCACAGAAGGGAAGCTGAGAAGATCTATGGAGACAGAAAGGCGGGCTGAGTAAGATGTGCAGGCAATGGGTAGAGAGTTCAGAGAATGTGCCCCATGTAGGGCTTTAGGAGGCCCGGGTGGAGGGGACACCCAGCCAGTATGGGGAGCAGGGCTCTCTAAGGGATTGTTAGGACTGGAATTACCCAGCGCTATGCCAGCAGCTGCCTAGCATGGCTGAAGTCTGGGGCCTTTGAGAGAAGACTTTGCCAGATCAAAGACTCAAATGAAGGGATACTCCATGTCCAGTTGACTTCAGAAAGCATGACCCAACTGCCTCCATGAGTGACCATCCATCCAAGTTGCTCATGGAGACAATTCATTCCTCTCACTCAGTTATTTGCTATTAAGCTGGAACTCTTTTAAATATCTTTTTAAATTTTTTTATTATTTTTTATTTTATTTTTAGAGAGAGAGACAGAGAGAGATAGACAGAGAGGGAGAGGGAGACAGAAATGGGCGCTCCAGCACTCTCAGCTGCTGTGAACGAAATCCAGATGCGTGCGCCCCCTTGTGGTCAAGTGCGGCATTGCGCCCTTGTGTCACTTTGCATCTGGCTAAACGTGGGACCTGGAGATTGGAACCGCTGGACATTGGAACCAGCATTCTTAGGCTTAGCAGGCAGGTGCCTTAGCTGCTAAGCCATCTCTCCAGCCCATTAAATATCTTTTGTTTTTGTCATTTATTAGAGAGAGAGAGAGAATGAATGGACATAACAGGGCCTCTAGCCACTGCAAATGAACTCTAGACACATGCGCCAATGGCTTATGTGGGACCTGGAAAATTGAAGCTGGGTCCCTAGGCTTCACAGGCAAGTGCCTTAACTGCTAAGTCATCTCTCCAGCCCTTAAATCGGAACTTTTATTCATAGGACTTCAGCAGTCCCCTTTGTTCCTGACCACCATAATCACTAATCCAGAATCATGTCTGGAACTTTCTTTCCTTGAGCCCTGCTCAAGTATTTCTTGAGTAGAAAGGACCAGGTTTTAAAGATTCCACCCGGAGCAGCTGGAAAGAGACTACATACATGCCCCTCCCCCAGAATAAACTACACTCGTTCTGTCTCTCCTCCTCAAATCTCCTGAAAATGATGGAGAAATTGACTCTTGGGAGCCAGATGGCTCAGCAGATGCCAAAAGTCTATATGCAAAAAGAGGAAGCTTTCTAAGGTAGGAGAGGAGAGAACGTCCTTGTGAGGGCTGGCAGGGCGGGGGTGGCATGGTGGGCCTCGCATGAACTCCGGGTCTGGGCCAGTAACCCGTGGCCGACTTTGTTTCTAGTGGAAACATCATCTTCTGAGTCACCCTCCAGGCCTGCAGAGATGATGGCCTCTGGCTTCTACAAGAGGTGAGTCCTGCCCCCGGCTGGGCTCCTTGCATAGGAATCCAAGCCCGGAAACCCTCGCATTGTTCTGTCTCCAGATGTCACTGTTTGTCATAGCCAGACTCAAAGTCCCAAGCCCCCTGCCCCTGTCACTCCCAACCCACCATTTTCCCTGCTCTGCAGAGCTGACCTACGTACCACCTCCTAACCGGATGGTCAACATCAAAGCCCCGATGGCCTCGTGGGTACCGGGGAGGGGGGGGGTTAAGGTCTCAGCTGGCATATCAAAAAATATCACGTGGGCGGGGGGTGGGGGCAGGCTGGGGATGTAGCTCAGTGAGTAGAGTGATCGCTTCGCATGCGCTGCATAGACTGGGTGTTGGAGTATTGCCTGTTATCTCAGCACTTGGGAGGGGGAGGCAGGGAGACCAGAAGTTCACCATCCTTGACACATAGTGAGTTTTAGGCCAGCTTAGGATGCATGTGCTCCTGTCTCAAAAAATAAAAAAATAAAAAAATCGGAGTGTGGTGGCCTTTCATCTCAGCACTCAAGAGTCTGAGGTAGAAGGATCAACATGAGTTTGAGGTCAACCTGGACCTACAGAGTAAGTACCAGGTCAGCTGTGGCTAGAGTGAGACCCTGCCTTGAAAAAATCAAACAAACAAAAAGTCATGGGAACAGGGCAGGGAGAGTGATTTACCAGCCCAGAGCCAGTGCTGGGGGAGCACTAAGCAGAACACATCCTCTCTGTGGGGTCTCCAGAGTCTGCTGGGCTGAGGGGTCCTGTGGGCAAAGGCAAATTTCAGAAGACAAAATTAGCAAGAGGAGAAAGGCCCCGTTCAAGATCAACTGGGGCTGGGCGTGATGGAGCTTTTAATCCCAGCACTTGGGAGGCAGAGGTAGGAGGATCACTATGAGTTCTAGGCCACCCTGAGCCTATAGAGTGAATTCCAAGTCAGCCTAAGCTAGAGCGAGACCCTACCTCAGAAAATCAAAACAAAAAGGGGGGAGGCTGGAGAGATGGCTTAGCAGTGAAGGCGTTTGCCTGCAAAGCCAAAGGATGCAAAGTCAAAGGATCCAGGTTCGACTCTCTAGGACCCATGTAAGCCAGATGCACAAGGAGGTGCATGTGTCTGGAGTGTGCAGTGGCTAGAGGCCCTGGCGAACCCATTCTCTTTCTCTCTCTGCCTCTTTCTCTCTTTCTCTCTCTCTCTCTCAAATAAATAAATAAAATAAATAAATAAAATATATCTTTAAAAAAATCAACTGGGGTCACTGAAGAGCCCTCATGGATGGACAGACTGTGGAGGGTCCTGGTCGGGGACATCTCCCACGTGGGTTGTGGGTCTACAGTCCCAGATTCTGTTCTGCTGGCTGTTCAAAGGATGGAGTGTGACAGCACTGGGAAAACTTGGGTCTATAATGGCTGTGTCCCTCTCACAGGACCCACTACATGCTCCTGGTGTTTGTGAAGGTGCCTGCCTTGCTCGTCTTGGTGGGTGCTATCCTCTGGCTGAAGACACCTCTGAGAGTCCCTAAGGAACAATGGAGACAGCCTGTCAGTAAGAATTTGAACTTGGAACTTCTCACCAAAGACACGGCTCCTTAGACCAGTAGATAAGCAGAGCCTTCCCATCCTGGACCCCCGTCTTCAGAGACCTGAGCTGTGGAAGAGTTCCTCCCGTGTCCTCAGCAGAAGAGTGACTGATGCTGGGGCCTACCAAGGCTGTGACCTCCACACTGCACAGCTCAGGGCATGGCTCTGGGCCCTCCTGAGGTGTCATGGCACCTGCAGCACCTTGCTTCTGCTTCTTCAGGAAGCAGACATCACAGCCCACCTGCCGCACCAGGGTTGGCTCAGGGTCAGGGCTGCCAGGATGGATGGAACCTGCTGTGTCCCGTGCTGGAAAAGCTCATGCAGAACCTGGGACAGAAGCAATGAGAAGAGGGCAGAAGGGACTCGCTCCACACTTTCCTTTGCCTCTGAAGTTTTTTGTTTGTTTGTTTGGTTGGTTGGTTGGTTTTTCGAGGTAAGGTTTCACTCTAGCTCAGACTGACCTGGAATTAGTCTCAGGGTGGCCTCGAACTCATAGCGATCCTCCTACCTCTGCCTCCCGAGTGCTGGGATTAAAGGCATGAGCCACCACACCCGGATGTGTCTTAATTTTAAAAATCCTTTTCCTTAAGCTGGTTGGGTTTTGATGACTCGTGACCTCACGTACCTGGCCAAGGCAGGATCTTCCTCCACTGGGAGGCTGGTTCTGAGGTAAGTCGCTGGTTTTTGAGTGTGTACTCCACCAGGGAAGACATGGCTGTGAATTCACAGGGCTGAGGAGGATTCAGGGTCCAACCCAGAACTCAGCTCCTCCTCCATCCTGGCTCTTCAAGCACTCTGCCTGCCTGCTCCACCTCCTACAGGCCAGGTCTTCCTGCGGCTGCAGCTTGGAGTCAAGTCTGGGCTTTTCCCAACACGCTGCTGAGCCTCCAGAGTCACGTCAAGGCGGTGGTCGTGGAGGGAAAGATAATTTCAATAATTCTATCAAACTGAAAAGAGAGACTGATTGAGAGGGGGAGGGGATAGGATGGAGAGTGAAGTTGCAAAGGCGAAAGTAGGGGGAGGGAGGGAAATAACATGAGATATTGTCTACAGTTAAAGAAGTTGTCAATAAAAAATTATTATTATAACTTAAAATGCCTGAGGGAAATGTTGTCTCAGATGCCTCCACAGGGCAATGATGCCCCTGAACAGGTCACTTTGTGTCACGTAGGTTAGGGACCCTCCCGGGAAAGAGAGCTTCATGTCCTGTATGGAGAAACAGTCCTGAGATGTGCTCCCCACACTCCCACACACACACAACTATACAAACACACACACACAAACACATACATCTTATACAAACACACACACATAAACACATGCATCTTATACAAACACACACAAACACATATTATACAAACACACACACATAAACACATGCATATACAAACACACACAAATAGACACATGTATATACAAACACACACAAATATACACATATATATACAAACACACACAAATAGATACATGCATATACAAACACACACAAATAGATACATGCATATACAAACACACACAAATAGACACATGTATATACACGAATATGCACATAAGCAACAAAAAGCATACACATGCGCACTGAGTTTTTGAGCATTTTCCCCTTTGGGCACTGTGAGGACGTCCCCACCCTGCGCTTTGTCCCAAGACACGCCTTCATGCTCAGCCTCAGAGACAAATGGACCAAAGAGCAAGCGTCTCCCGTTCTTCATGGCGTGAGCTGACGCCTGCCCTCTCCACGGAGACTCTATACTCACTTCTTGTTCTTCAGCCAAGGAAACTTTGTTTTTCCCCCACTTTAAACCTAGTTGAGGGCTCTGGCCAGTGGTAGGCCTGAAAAATCCACGGTTCCCAGAAGGAAAGCTCAGACCCTTGCGTCATTGTGCTGGGGACCAGGGCACACAGTCCACCTGGGAGCACTGCCCTGGACCAAACCTCCGGAGGATCCTGCAGATGCAAGGATGGCGTCAGGGCATCACACAGGATCGGAGCCTCTGGCAGCTTTCCTTCCTGTTGTCGGTGCTGTCCCTGCATTTCTGATGACCAATGACTCCTCTTTGGCAGTGGTGTGGCCAGGCCACTGGGGCGGAGCAAGCATCTAGTCACTGTGTGTCCTGACCCCCTCCCCCCCGTCCCTCCCCACTCCCAGCATGCACTTGTGAGTAATGCCAAGGAGCAGAGTTTGCCTGACAGACCCAGTGTCAGGATAGCCAAGAACACAGAACTCAAGGGCTTAACCACAGGAGCTTGGGTGGAAGTTTCCAGCAAGTGTGTTTTGATGCGGGGCCTGGAGTGGAAGGTTGCAGCCCTTAAATAGTTGCAGGCTACAAGAACACATTGCCCACATGCTGCTGTTAGCATCCATTGGAACCACAAGTTACTAAGGAGAGAGTGAGCTTGGTGCTTCAGCCCTGCCCAGGTCTTCCTCAGGAACCCACACTGAGCAAAACCACCACAGAGGAAGTCAGACCAAAGGTGGCCGGTCAGAGCCTGGCATGAACTCTGTTCTGTAAGCAAACTGTCTAGTGGACTCGCAGAGGTGTTCATGATGTCCGCTTTGTGACACAGTGGACCTCCGGACACTTCTACCTTGCCTGACTCAAAACGCTAAGTCCACTGACCACAGCTCCTCATTCCACTCTCTCCCCCACCACCCGCCCTGGGAAAACTGTTTCACCTTTTTATTTCTTTCCCCTGAAGTAGAGTGTCACTCTAGCCCAGGCTGACCTGGAATTCACTATGTAGTCTCAGGCTGGCTTTGAACCCACGGTGATCCTCCTACCTCTGCCTCCCGAGTGCTGGGATTAAAGGCGTGCGCCACCACATCTGGCTTAGATTTATTTTAAAAGATGAGTAATATTCCACTGTATGGACACACCACAGTTTCTTAATCCATTCATCTGCCCATGGGCATTTTGCTAATTTTATCTCTTGGCTATTGTGGATTGTCACCATGAACATGGGAGTGTAAATATCACTTTGCAATCCTGTTTCCAGTTCTTTGCGATATGAATTATAACCGTTAATCTTGACTGGATGTGGAACCGCCTAGCAGGCGCGCCTCTGTGCATGTCCGTGAGGCATTTCCAGAGAGGCTGAACGGAGGAGGGAAGATCCCCCTGGATGTGGGTGGCTTCCTCCCATGGGCTGGGGTCTTGGACTGATTAAAAAGGAGGACGAGGAGGAACTCCAGCGTTTACCTCGTTCTACTTCCTAACGGTGGTCTAATGTGACCAGCTGCCTCAGGATCCCGCCACACCAGCTAGAATCGCTCTCAGCTCTATGCCTTTCCTGCTATGCTGTATGCGAGGACAGAGAGAAAAAAACTCCTTTCTGTTCTTATACTATTTTTTAAAAATATGTATTTATTTGCTTGTGTGTGTGTACATGCCAGGGTCTCTTGCCACTGCACATAAATGCTGAACCATCTCATCCCAATTGTTTTTTTTTTTTTTTTTTTTTTTTTTTTTTTTTTTTTTTTGGTTTTTCGAGGTAGGGTCTCACTCTGGCTCAGGCTGACCTGGAATTCACTATGTAGTCTCAGGGTGGCCTCGAACTCTCGGCGATCCTCCTACCTCTGCCTCCCGAGTGCTGGGATTAAAGGCGTGCGCCACCACGCCCGGCTCATCCCAATTGTTTTAAAACTTTTCACAGTATGCCATTTGTTTATTTATTTTTTTGGTTAATCTATGCCTTTGATGCTATGTCCAAGAAATCAATGTCAAATCCAAGATAGCTTTTGCCTTAGGCTTTCTTCCAGAAAGAAAGAGTTGTAAGGTTTCAGGTTTACTTTGATGGTTCTGATCCATTTGAGTTAAGTTTTGGAGATAGTGGTAGGCAAGGGTTTAACTTCATTGATTTTTCTTTTTCTAGTTTTTGAGACACGATCTCATATAGCCCAGGCCGGCCTAGAACTCATTAAGTAGCTGAGAATGACCGTGAACTTCTGATTCTTCTGCCTCCACCTCTCAAGTGCTGGGATTACAGACATACATGACCACACCTAGTTTATGCAGGGCTGGGGATGGAACCCAGGGCCTCATGCACGCTAGCAGACTCTGTACCAACTCAGACAGACCCCCGGCCCATTCTCCAGTTACTGTTTTAACCATTCCCACCTTGTTCACGTTTCTATTTTGCTCACAGATAGGCAATTTTGAGCGATTTTACTGACAATATTTTCTGGTTACGATAGCGTCTTGGATTCGGCTCCCTACCCTGAATGGTCTGTGCTTTTTGCCATTCCTCCTGGCTCTCAGGTTCATCCCCTGACTTTACCCTGTGTGGGCACCTGACCCAAGGCAGCCACTACTTC
Organism: Orientallactaga sibirica; assembly: GCA_036365145.1. Lineage (NCBI taxonomy): Eukaryota > Metazoa > Chordata > Mammalia > Rodentia > Dipodidae > Orientallactaga > Orientallactaga sibirica. The sequence continues at coordinate 9,152,048 of JAEOAD010000013.1, forward strand.
CTCTCTGCTTTCACTGTTAACTCCTCATTTGGGGCTTTTAGTCCGTTTGTTTGGCCTGTGGGGTGTTCCTGGGGTTGCTTAATGCAAGTTCCTTCCTGGTCTCTGCCTCCCTGCCTGCCTCAGCCATCACACTCAGCCTGAAAGATGTCCGAGGAAGAAAACCAGCCCAACTTTTCTAGAACATTCCCAGACCCTCTCCCCCCCCCCCACAACCCTCTTACCACACTTCTCTTGATTCTCTCTCATTGGCTGGTTCAGACTCATGTGATCACCCTTAAGCCAATCAGTGATAAGATGGTTGGGGATCACCTTGCAGTTGGGTGCAATCCTTCTCATGTTCACACCGGCTCACACCCAGACAAGATGGAGGCTTCAGCCTGGTGTGACAGTTGGGTGGGAGGCTGCTGCAGAAGCTTTGCTGGGTGGGACCCTGCTCTATCCCGTGACCCCTCTGGTGTCTTTCAGGGTTCTGCCCTTCGGCCTGTGTGAACACATCCGCTCCCTGCTGTCCCTCTTCTCTCCAGATCAGGGAGTGTGTGGCCTGCAGCCTTGGGAACTTGACCTTTCCCACTGTCTTGAGCCTCTTTGCTCAGTCTCCTTCAGGACAAGGCCACTCTCCTTGCTGCAGCAGCAGGTTCCTGTCACCAGCTCCTCGTAGCTGAAGGCTGGCCTAGGCCACTGTCTCTTTCCAGGTCCTGGAGACAAAGCCCAGCCTGGCAGTCAATCTTAATGCTTTATTCAGCTGCCAACTGATGCCCTGAATATACTCATGAGACCAGCTCTCCCTTGCGGGCTAATGGACTTTAGTGTCCAGTTGCCTGGTCCAAGGGAGGCTGTGTCCTGTTGTGTGAATTGTCCTGTTGTGTGAAACCTTCTCCCCCCGGGAGACACGGACACCTGTTCCATTCACCTCAGATAGGACATGGGTGGCAGACCAATGTATGATGATACCAAACCCAATTCTGATGACCCAATGAGTTTAACAAGGTTACTTACAGTAACATGGAGCCTCCAAAGTAACCAGCCCCCGGGGAAGAGTCATCCCATCACGGATGGCCACCTCCCCATAGCTGCTCCCTCCTCCCTGCTCTTCCCTCAACCTCTGGGTGAGGCCTTACTTACAAAGCATGGAGACCCCAAAGCAGGGGTCCCACCAAAACTACTCGTCCCAGCATAGATGATGACCTCCCCATAGCTGCTTATCAAAGTCCAGGAGCATGGGAGACCCCAGAGCAGGCGTAACATCAAGAAGGCTCATCCAAGCCAGGCGTGGTGGCACATGCCTTTAATCCCAGCACTTGGGAGGCAGAGGTAGGAGGATCGTCGTGAGTTCGAGGCCACCCTGAGACTACAGAGTGAATTCCAGGTCAGCCTGAGCCAGAGTGAGACCCTACCTCGAAAAACAAACAAAAAAAGGCTCATCCCAGGATGGATGGCGACCTCCCCATAGCTGCTTAGATGGAGCTCCCTGTGTCACAGTTACCCTGTGGAGGCTTTCCCCTCAGGGAGAAAGTAACCCACAGAGAGTGGTTTACTTACAAAGCAGCCAGACCACCAAGACGTTTCATCCCAGCATGGGTCACGACCTCCCCATGGAGGCTGAAGTGGAGCTCATGGTCCCTTGATCTGCCCTCTGTATACTCTGTCTCCCCTGGGGCCACAAGACCTTGTATGTCATTGCATACAGCTGGCACAGGGAGTGCCTGAGATCTCCCCACACTCTTCCTTAAAACATTTTTTAAAATATTTAATTTATTATTTATTTATTTATTTGATACCGAAAGAGGGAGAGAGAGACAGAGAATGGGCGTGCCAGCGCCTCCAGCCACTGCAAATGAATTCCAGACACGTGCGCCCCCTTGTGCATCTGGCTAACATGGGTCCTGGGGAATCGAACGTGGGTCCTTTTGGCAGGCAAACATCTTTACCGCTAAGCCATTCCTCCAGCCCTAAAACATTTTAAAAATATTTATTTATTTGAGAGAGAGGGAAAGAGAATGGGCATGCCAGGGCCTCCAGCCACTGCAAACGAACTCCAGATGCATGTGCCCCCTTGTGCATCAGGCTTATATGGGTCCTGGAGAGTCGAACCGGGATCCTTTGGCTTTGCAGGCAAACACCTTAACTGCTAAGCCATCTCTCCAGCCCACTCTTCCTTCTGTGAGGAAATTTCAGCAGACCGGATCTCACCAGTCTCCTGAGATGTCCCAGCTGCTCTTAATAAAGCTGGCAGTGGTTGTTTACTGCTTTCAGTGTGGAAGAATGTGCCACGAAACAGTCCTCACTGCCTTCAGGGCATCCTTGCCAGCATCACATAAGGGGAACGGGGCCCTTGCTGGTACAAGCTTGAGAGCAGGAAGCAGCAGAAATGTAGGCACAGCTCAGAATCCCTACGAGGAGGTTCCTGCGTGTGGATGTACAATCCAGGGTGACCCTCTGTCAGAGCTGCTCAGCTGACCCTCTGCCTCAGACCTCGCTCTTCATCCATCAGTAATTAGCCATTTGTCTAGGGTGACACGAGATACCACAAGATGTCATCTGAGTCTTGAGTTCATGCAGAAGAAGGTGCCTCTGGTGCTTCTGATGTTTGATGATGTGTCCCTGTTTGTGTATCACAGTCCATCACCCATACCAGTCAGCACTGGAAACCCCATAGCAGATCATCTTATCAGAATAAGAGAGAATTGGGAGCTTCTCTCCATCTGGGCACACAGATGCTGCCCAGAGGCCAGTGTGTATACCACCAACCACGGGACACCAGTGTCCCAAAGGCCAGTGAATAACAAGTCAGTTGATCCTGTGGAGAAAATATGAGATGGAAAAGTCCACCTCAAAGCATTCCCTACTCACCAAACAGGACAAATGACCGGGGGCCTGGGGAGATGGCTCAGAGGGTAAAAGTGCTTGCCCACACAAGCTTGATGATCTGAGTACAGAGCCCCAGAATCCACGTGTTAGTTAGCCATCTCATTCCTGGGACAAAATGCCTGACAAAAATCAGTTTAAGGGCTGGAGAGATGGCTTAGTGGTTAAGGTGCTTGCCTGCAAAGCCTAAGGACCCAGGTTCAATTCCCCAGATTCCACATAAGCCAGATGCACAAGGTGATGCAAGCTCATGATCAAGCATGTGCACAGGTGGCACACGTGTCTGGAGTTCGATTTCAGTGGCTGAGGCCCTGGAGTGCCAATTCTCTCTCTCTCTCTCTCTCTCTCTCTCTCAAAACAACATCTGGTAAACAGACCTAAGAGAAGCCATATTAGGCCACTCAGCCATGTTGACATTCTTCAGAAGCTGTAAGAGAGTAGAGATTAACACAGAGCAGTAATTACAAGCCTGCGGACATGATTCCAGTAAAGACATCTGAGGTTAGTTTGCCCTGAGGTCAAGGTGGCCTGGCACTCCATACAAGCTTCTTCTGGTGTTTGGTCTTGCCCTTATCTGGAGCTTGCTCCGCCCAAGTTGTTTTTGTAAATCATGCTTGCTTACTCTTGCAAAAGATAATGGATGGTGGGGGATAACTGAAGAGTGAGGGGTAGGTCATTGTAAATTAATGTGGTTTTTGCCTTTAAAAACTCACTGTAAAGCCGGGCGTGGTGGTGCACGCCTTTAATCCCAGCGCTCGGGAGGCAGAGGTAGGAGGATTGCCGAGAGTTCGAGGCCATCCTGAGACTACATAGTTAATTCCAGGTCAGCCTGGACCAGAGTGAGACCCTACCTTGCAAAACCAAAATAAATAAATAAAAAAATAAAAACTCACTGTAAACCAGGCTTGTTGGCACACGCCTTTAATCCCAGCGCTCAGGAGGCAGAGGAAGGAGGATCACTGTGAGTTTGAGGCCACCCTGAGACTACATAGTGAATTCCAGGTCAGCCTGGGCTAGAGTGAAACACTACCTCAAAAAAAAATAAATAAATAAGAAACTCACTGTAAAAGTAGAACGGGGCTGCTCTCCTCCTTGCCATGAGGGGACAGATGCTGGCTGGCTTAATAAAGACTCTCCTTTTAAATTTTTATTTGGGTGGTCTTCTGTTCATTTCTGGTCTGGGACTCACTACATCTCTCGTTAAAAAAATTTTTTTTTAATCAGTTTAAAGAGAAAGGGTTAATTCTGTCTTATATTTTGAAGGGATACAGTCCATCACGGACGTGAAGGCATGGGACAGGAGCTTGAGGTAGCTGGCCACGTTCTCAACACAGTGGGGAAGCAGAGACTGAACACTGCCGCTCAGCCAGCTCTCTCCTCTTTATCCAGTCCAGGACTTAGAACATGGAATGGGGCTGCCACAGTCAAGGTGGGTCTTCCCACCTCAGTGAACCTCCTCAAGATAATCCCTCACAGACATGCCAGAGGCTCGTTTTCTAGGTGATTCTAAATCCTGTCAAGGTGACAATTGATACAAGTTATCACAACCCCTAAAGATGGCTAAACACAGAGAGATAAACACAGAGAATGCCTGGGGCTTGCTGCTAGCTGGTCTAGCTGAGGTCATTGAAAGACCCTGTCTCACATAAGATGGTGAGCACTTGAAAAAGATACTTGACACTGGCCTCTGGCCTCCACAGGCACATGCATGCGTGCATGCACACACGTGCACACGCACAATCTGTAGAACCTTCGTCTTGAAGACTCTGGATGCCATAATAAGAACTAAAAGACATCGTGGGTTTGCAGTTTTTGCTAAGGCTGGGCTCATAAGGTGCCCAGTGATAGTCTGGGCATTGAGCTTCTCAGACAAATACGCCTAATCCAGTGATGGGAGCAAAGCGGGCATCTAGCTCAATGGGAGTCTCTGGATTGTGGCCTGGGTTCGGCTGTGCCCTCCCTTACCCCCACCCCCGCTCCGGTCCCAGTGTCCCAGGTACATAAGGGACAGACAGACTTTGCCTTCCACATTTCTGTGAGAATGAACACGCCCTCTGCACCGCAGGCACCTCCACATGTTTGTTCTTGCAGACAAACACGAGGAGGAAGAGGAAGCTGTGGAGGAGGAACCTGGCTTATCTTGTTTACTTTCCCGCCCCCCAGGGCAATGAACAACCTTTTCCTCTCCGACAGTTAATAAACACACACTAAATAAGGAAAGGAGGAAATGGCAGAAATGAGAGAGTGAGTATGAAGGTAAGTTAATGGAGTTTTTGTTTGCTTCGTTTCTTAAATATTTTTATTTATTTATTTACAAACACACACACAGAGAACAAATGAATAAATGGGCATGCCAGGGCCTCCAGCTGCTGCAAATGAACTCCACTCAGGCACTACCGTATAGCTGGCTTTATGTGCATATGGGGAATTGAACCCAGGACATTAAGTTTTGCAGGCAAGCCTTAACCACTGAGCCATCTCTCCAGCCCCCTGCTTTGAGACAAAGTTTCACTCTGTTGCCCAGGCTGACCTCAGACTTACAGCAGTCCTCCTGCCTCAGCCCCTGGAGCGGTGGGATTACACCACACCTGGCTGTAATGAGGAGGTTTATAAGGACAAGGAAACGGGTCTGCAAGCCCCCAAGGAGCAAACCCACAGCTTGGCCTTTCTTTCATAGGCCAATGAAGCCTTTAAGCCAGTGGAGTGATTTTGGTCCATGTCTGGCAAAATCTGGGGACAATCTGATGTGTATATGGGGAAGGGTACAACTGGCATCTACTAGGTAGAGGCCGGGGATCCTGCCAAACATATTGCCATGCACCAGACAGGGCCCCGTGTCAAAGAACTAGTCCCACCCAAGTGTCAGTAAAGTTAAACAGTGCATAGTCACCCAAGGCAACACTCTGTCTTCTGGGCTTAGAGTCAAGAGAACTGAAAATGTGTGTTCACATGACACACGTGTTCATAGCACCATCCTTCAGAGAGACCAAAAAGAAGGGACTTGATGAATGGATGACTAAACTGGCGGCGTATCCACCTGTGAAAGCCTGATCATGGAGGGTCTGAGCCACCCAGCGCAGCGGAGCCCACAATGAAACCCAGGCTGCTGGCAAAGCCTAGGTTCTCCCCTGCCTAAGAAGGAAGGTGGGACTTGGTGTCCTGCCTTGGTAGGTGGTCAGAGACACAGGCCCAAATGAAAACAGCCGGGCGTGGTGATGCACGCCTTTGATCCCAGAACTTGGGAGGCAGAGGCTGGGGGATTGCCAAGAGTTTGAGGCCACCCTGAGACTACATAGTGAATTCCAGGTCAGTCTGAGCTAGAGTGAGACCCTACCTCGAAACTGCGCCCCCCCCCATCCCCGCCAAAAAAATATAGATGTCATCCTGCTCTAGTGAGACTAGAAGGTAATTCCAGTCTGAACTTAAAGGTGGCAGCCAGGGACAGCTTCCTGGCTCACACATGTAGGGTACCTGGAGGGAGTCCCAGTAGCAACAAAACCCTCTGGAGAGTCACTGGGCTTTGCTGGGACCAACTGAGGGGACTTACATTCCGATGACTTTGGAGGATGGCATCAGAGTAGAGAGCTGGCAAGGCAGACATGTAAGATCTGTCTGTCTGCCTGTCTGTCAGTCTGTCTGCCTCCACATCTCCTATGCTCAAAGCAGTGGTTGCTCCATCCTGCAGCAGGCTGGTCAGTGGAAAGACTTGGGGGTCAGGACTGGACAATGGGGCAGAAATAAGGAGGGTCACTAACAAGAAGCGTTGGGTTCTGTCCTCACATGAAGGGGTGAGTGGGCAGGGCAGGGAATAGGGACACTGAACAGGAATGTTCTGTCTTCCACGTAATTCCAAATGCCTTCAGTTGTTGCAGACGCTAGAGCTTGTGGTCCAGGCGCGTGTGGTTCTAGCAACAGCCACAGGGTGGAGACACGTGGCTGTCCAATCCTCTGTTTTGGTCCAGGATAGGGACAGATCTACAAACCTCTGTACTGGATTGCCAGTGAACTGCTGAAGTGTGAGGGTAAAAACAGAAATATGGTCCTCAAGTCTTCCCTTCCTCTATCTCTCCCTCCCCCGCTCCCTTTTAAAATAATTTTTAAAATTTTATTATTTGCCTGTGTGTGGGCTTGTGAGTGTGTATGTGTGAGAGGTGTGATACGTGCATGTCACAAGGTCATGTCACAGGTCACAGGACAAGTTGCCAGTCTGTCCTCATCTGTCCACCTCATTTGAAGTGGGGTTTCTCGCTCTGAATTCTTGCTCTGCTGGTCTTTGCTGTGCTCATTGTGAGCTTCCAGAAAGTTCTCCTGTCTCAGGCTTCCATTCTCCTGTATCTACCTCCATTGCTGGGATTACAGAAACCCCCAGCTTCCGGCTTTTGACATGGAGTCTCGGGGTGGAACTCGGGTGCTTCAGCTCTGTCCACTGAGACATCTTCCCAGGCCTCTCCCTTTTCATTAGGCAAGGTCTCTATGTAGCCCAGGCTGGCCTCAAACTTGCCATTCTCCTGCCTTAGCCTCCTGAGTGCTGGGATGGCAGATGTGGGCCACCCCTCCTGGGCTGAGGTCATTCTCGAAAACCTTGGGTAGGGCTGGGAGATGCTCACTGGATAAAGTGCTTTTTGTGCAAGTGTGAGGACTGGAGTTTGGATTCCTAGCAAGCATGTAAATACAGAGTGAGTTCTGTAATCCCATCACTTGGGAGACAAAGACGGGAGCCCTGGGGCAAGCTGACGAGCCAGACTCCTTGACTGACTGAGCTTTGGGTTCAAGTGAAAGATTCTGCCTCAGTAAATAAACTGACGAGAGACTGAGAAAAACGCAAGATGTCATCTGGCTTGGTGGCTCTCCTCTGCCCTCTGTGTACTTGCAAACACGTCTATACATACAACATACCCGTGCATACAACACACCACACACACACGAGTTGAGAAATCGCTCCATCTGGATACAGAAGAAATAGGAGTTGTTCTCACAAGTTTATCTAAAGTTTGGAACTGTTTCAATTTTTTTTGATTATTTTTATTTATTCATTAGTGACAGACAGAGAGAGAGAGAAAGAGGCAGACAGAGACAGAGAGGGAGAATGGGTGCACCAGGGCCCCCAGCCACTGCAAATGAACTCCAGATGCATGTGCCCCCTTGTGCATCTGGCTTACGTGGGTCCTGGGGAGATGAGCCTAGAACCGGGGTCCTTAGGCTTCACAGGCAAGCACTTAACCGCTAAGCCCATCTCTCCAGCCCTGGAACTGTTTTAAGACATAGATTTTTAAAGTGCTGAGACCTGGAGTCCTGGAGTTAACATTCACATTTTCCATGTGGCATGCATCCTTTCAAGAAACTTCTGTGGCTGGCGGTTCTTCTGTAAAATAAAGAAGGCAAAGAGACTGGGGCTGGAGAGATGGAGAAAAGTGATCACTTGCCAAACCTGCCTGCTCATGTTGAATTCCCCAGCACCCACGTACAGCAGGATACAAAATGGTGTATGCATCTGTGATCCAACACACCTACAATGGGAAGCAGAGCCAGGAGAACCCTAAGTTCTTGGGTCAAGTAGACTGGTATTACTTTGCAACTCCAAGAGATCTTTTCTTTCAAAGAAGGTGTAAAAGAACACAGACACCTTGAGGTTGTCCTCTGACCGCCCCACACACACTGTGGCATGCACGCCAATACACACACACACACAAATAAATCTTTAAAAAAAAAAAAGGCAGGGCTGGAGAGATGGCTTAGCAGTTAAGGCGCTTGCCTGCGAAGCCTAAGGACCCATGTTTGGCTCTCCAGATCCCACGTTAGCCAGACACACGAAGGTGAGGCAAGTGCAAGGTCACACATGCCCCCTAGGTGGCACAAGCATCTGGAGTTTGATTACAGTGGCTGAGGCCTAGGTGCCAATTCTCTCCTCCTCTCTCTCTCTCTCTCTCTCTCTCTAAACTAATAAAAAATTTAAAAGGCAATCTCTTTTATAGATAATATAGATATGTTATTTACCCCAATATGTTCAAAATATGATTATCTCAACATACGTTCATGTTGTCAAACTGTCAGATATTTTGAATTCTTCCATTGGCAGCAATTAGACCCAAAGCCCAGCTGAGTTCAGACTGGCTTCCTTCAAATGTAGATGCTTCCCGGTGACAAGTGGTTCCCTCACGGGCCAGCACAGGTGCCCGCGCTGGGGCTCTTGTCTACTCTTTTAAGTCAGAGCCAGCGCTGGACGCCAGCGACTCTCCTTTCACTTGACTTCTTGTTATTTGGTTATCTGAGGCTGGAATTTTCTCTCTGCTCCGATTCCCTTGAATCTGTGTGCAGATTTCTCCCTTTTCCCAAGGAGTCTAGTAAGCATCCGCCCTCTGTCTCTGCTTTCCTTCCTTCTGTCTCTGCTTTCCTGCTGTCTCTGCTTTCCTACTGTCTCCTCTGGTTTCTGAAGTGATGACTGTAGCAAGCCATGAACTGAAGGCACCTCAGAACTACAACAATGACAAACCAATCAGTTGGCTTTTCAAAACAGTCTGCAACCACAAAAGTATTTTAATTGCCCCCCGTGTGTGTGTGTGTCTGTGTGTGTGTGTGTGTGTGTGTGTGTGTAGAGAGCAGCACACAGCTCCCAAGGGAAGAGGGATTTCCCCCAGCTCCTGCATCCCACCCCAGCTGGTAGTCCAGAGTCCACACACTCCTCACTGCAGACCCATGGCCTGACCCTACCGCATCCTCGGCGTTAACAGAGGGATTCAGGGATAGGCAGATTTCCTGGGAGCACTGGAGGAATAAGGACAGAGGGGGACAGACTGAACTCTGTGGCAGAAGCAGCATTGTTTAAGAGGTGTGGTTATTGTTGTGGTGTAACTGCTGGCCTTTGCTAGCTGCAAACATGTGAAAAGTTGTAGAGATCTTTTCCCAGCCTGTAGATGAGAAGCTCGCAGTCTGGAAACCTGTGGCTTGCTGCTTCATTCAGTTCACTAGAGCGGAAAGAAGCCCAGCCTGTCTACCCGCCGCCGAGCCTGGCCCAGGGCTTCTTGCCTTTAACTAAGAATTGAAAGTGAGGGCTGGAGGTGTGATTCCAGTTAACATTTTCCCAGCATATGTGAGGTCCCGTACCTTCTCCTCATCACCATAAATAAATAATAGTAAGAAAGCTTATGAAGCCATGTTTACATATCTCCACACATCCTTTTCCATCTTTTTTTTTTTTTTTTGTTTGTGAGTGTGTGTGTGTGTGTTTGTGTGTGTGTGTGTGTATGCATGTGTTTGAGGCAGGGTCTCACTCAGTAGCCCAGGCTGTTCTAGAACTCATTATGATCACTATGTAGGCCAGACTGATGGAACTCATGGCAAATCTCTTGCCTTGGCCTCCTGAATGCTAGGATTATAAGCATGAGCCATCAAACACTACTCTCCTTTTCCATTTTGTACACTTTTTTTTTTTTTTTTTTTTTCGAGGTAGGGTGTCACGCTGGTCCAGGCTGACCTGGAATTAACTATGTAGTCTCAGGGTGGCCTTGAACTCATGGCGATCCTCCTACCTCTGCCTCCTGAATGCTAGGATTAAAGGCGTGTGCCACCACGCCCAGCTTTGTACACTTGTTTTTAAAACTTTTTATTTTTTACTTTTTATTATTTTTTTTTGGAGAGAGACACAGGGAGAGAGACAGAGAGAGAGAGGAAGAGGAAGATAGAGATGGGCGCACCAGCAGTGTCTCAGCTGCTGCGAACGAAATCCAGATGCGTGCGCCCCCTTGTGGTCAAGTGCGGTATTGCGCCCTTGCATCACTTGCATCTGACTAAACGTGGGACCTGGAGATTGGAACCGCTGGAGACTGGAACCAGCGTTCTTAGGCTTAGGAGGCAGGCGCCTTAACCCCTAAGCCATCTCTCCAGCCCTGTACACTTGTTTTATGTGTATGCTCAATCTCTCTCACACACACACATGTTTCTAGAAAAGAGCGAAAAAAAACAAGTGAGGCACCTTCACTCATTTATTTTATATGCTTATTTCCATATGCCAGTTTTGTAGGGTCCTCTGCCTCTAGGTCAAAGATCATTTTGCATTTCACATATAAGTCTTTTATCCATCTGGAACTTTCCTGGGTTAAGTAGAACTAGATGGTTTTTTTTTTTTTATTCTCCCCACATTGGTTGCTGATTGTCCCAAGTCTATCCACGGAGCAATGTGATGACCCCGAGGTCACCTTGCTCATCATATATAACCCCATATGTAGACTAGAAGATGACTGTCCCCGGTCATTATAGAGGAAGGCTATAAAGGAACTTAGAACTCTGGGAGCTGGGGGCGTCGCTCAGTTGGTAGAGTTCCTGCAGGCACAAGGCTCTGGGTTCAATCTCCCAGCACTGTATACCCTGGCCTGGTGGCTCACACATGTCTAGGAGGTAAAGGTAGGAGCATCAGGAGTTCAAGGTCATCCTCAGCTGCTTATCTGATTCAAGGCAGCCTTAGATCATAAGACCTGAGAGAAAGTGAGGACACACTGGTTCGACAAAGATGGCCTTTCCCAGTGTCCTTGGTGTGTATAGCTTCCTAGAAGGGAGTTGGCAAACTTGTAGAGATGAAGATAAGGCTTCTGGAAGGAAGGGGGAGGACACAGCAACCTCCCCCTCCTCCACTGGCAGGAAGTCAGATCAAAACCCCTAAGGTGTAGCCACCTTGATGGCAGGTCCACACATCTGCACTTGGAAACTTCCCCTTGTCATGCCCCGAGGACAGGGTTCCACAACACATCTTTGAGAATCACTGTTTGTATTGGGGATGCATGCATGCCTTTTCCAGAATTGTCAGGCTTTTCCCCTTGATCTTAGCCAAGAGGGTGAGAAATAATCAGGGTTTTGCAGGGGGAGGGAGAAGGGGATGTTTGTTTGTGTTTCTTTTTTATTTTTTAATTGAGAGAGGGAAAATTGGCGCGCCAGGTCTCAGCCACTGCAATCAAAACTCCAGACGCTTGTGCCACCTAGTGGGCATGTGCAATCTTGTGCTTGCCTCACCTTTGTGTGCCTGGCGTACGTGGGATCTGGAGAATAGAACATGGGTCCTCTCCAGCCTTGTTTTTTTTTTTTTTTTTTTTTTTTTTTTTTTTTTTTTTTTTTTGTTTTTCGAGGTAGGGTCTCACTCTGGTCCAGGCTGATCTGGGTAGTCTCAGGGTGGCAACCTTAACTGCTACCTCTGACATCTGGGATTCCAGCCTTGCCCGGCCTTGTTTTTATAGCAGCAGAAAGTGGACTAAGATAGGGATCTCTGGACTCTGTTAGGGTTTGACATGAGTGACTCCATTTTCATTCTGACAATTCTCACACTTTCTCTCCATGAAGACTTCCTATAAACAGAGAGAGAGAGAGAGAGAGAGAGAGATGCAAGAATGAACAGCAATTCTGAGATGTGTTGTGGAACACTGTCCTCCTTCCTGGCATGACAAGGTCATTATCATCTTGAAATCAGAGCAGCTGTAATCACCTGCATTCCCTCACAGAAGGAAGGGATGGGGAGGGTCATTAGACCCTCACCTCAGATTCCAGCCCTCCCTCCCTCCTGCACCCCTCCTATATAATCCTGCCCCAGCTGCACATGTACCTGAGGAGGCACTCTGGAGCTGCTGGAGTATACAGGAGATGGAAGGTTGACCCAAGCAGAGTGGGATTCCATCTGTGCAGCTTTTAGGAAGTCTGAATCTCTTCTGGGATGAGACTTCTGTCTGATACAGTTGTTTTGGGTTCACCCACATTCCTGTAAGTAGCCTCTCACCCATGCTACTGTAAATAAACTCAATGGTCTACCAAGCTGGACTTGAATAAAATCGTTCCTTTGGTCTGTCACTAGTGACATATCTGGGCCACCATTCCATTGGCTTCTTCTCCCTCACTTTAAGCCCTAGCTACAGAAAGTGAGGGGTTTCCCACCTGATCTTTTGAACTAACAGCACCATTGAGCCCTGTTTGGCCACTATTTAATGTAAGTTAAATATCCAGCTTTGGGCTGGAGAGATGGCTTAGTGGTTTAAGGCACTTACCTATGAAGCCTGAGGACCAAGGCTCGACTCCCCAGATCCCACATAAGCCAGACACACAAAGGTGAGGCAAGCACAAGGTCTCACAGGCCCACTAGGTGGCACAAGTGTCTGGAGTTTGACTGCAGTTGCTGAGGCCCTGGCACACCAGTTCCCCCTCTCTCTGTCTCTAAAAATAAAAAATAAAAAAGAAGAAGAAATATCCAACTTCTCTTTTTCTTGGCTCTAATAAAGTCTTTTCTCAGGGAATCTATCGTCACACACCTCTCTATGTAAGCACAGGTGCTGTGTCCCTATCCTCGCTCCATAGCTGGGGGGTGAGTGGACAAGGCCCATGTCAGCATCCCTGGAAGCTGGAAGGTCCATATAGGGTAGGTGCTATGTCACATGTATCCCTGTGCCCCTCCAGGCCCATCCTACTGCCTGGTATGGAACAGTTTGTCCAAAAATGCCCTGTAATGAATGAATGAATTAGATAAACAAATATATACAGCTGTTGGGCTGATCGGCCCCAGATAGCAGGGAGAGGAGTCTGGTGAGGTAGAGAAGTCCAAAAGAAGGAAGAAAGAGGGCTGAGGAGATGGCTCAGTGGATAAAGTACTTGTCTTACAAGCATGAGGACCAGAGTTCAAATCCCCAGCACCCACGTACATGCCGGGCCCTCCTGAGAAGCCTGGAATCCCAGCTCTCAGGAGGCAGAGACGGGGAATCCCCAGGCAAGCTGACGAGCTAGACTAGCCAAATGGAGAAGCTCTGCCTCAGTGACATAAGGAGGAGAGCGGTCCAGGAAGACACTCGACGTCAGCCTCCAGCCTCCACATGCACACACACATGCCCACGTATGCACACATACCACATGTACACACACATGCCCACGTATGCACACACACCACATGCACACACAGATGCCCATGTATGCACACACACCACATGCACACACAGATGCCCACATATGCACACATACCACATGCACACACACATGCCCACATATGCACACACACCACATGTACACACACAGATGCCCACGTATGCACACACACCACATGCACACACACATGCCCACATATGCACACACACCACATGCACACACAGATGCCCACGTATGCACACACACCACATGCACACACAGATGCCCACGTATGCACACACACCACATGCACACACAGATGCCCACGTATGCACACACACCACATGCACACACAGATGCCCACGTATGCACACACACCACATGCACACACAGATGCCCACGTATGCACACACACCACATGCACACACACATGCCCACGTATGCACATACAGATGCCCACATATGCACACACACCACATGCACACACAGCTGCCCATATATGCACACACCACATGCACACAAACACAGATGTCCATATATCCATACATACCACACATACACACACATGCACACGCAGATGCCCATATATGCATACATACCACCCACACACAGAGGATCCACATCCTTAGGAGCAGCAAAGCTATAAGGCTGGGCGGTTGGAGGCTGGGCTTTCTCACACCAGGAAGCAGGGCCTCCTTCCCCATACCCTACTTTAGAATCTAACTCTGCTATCTTTGGCCACAGCATTCTCATTTCCTCCTTCTTAGAGCATCGGAATCCCATCTGCAGAGTCCAGCGACACGGCTCTTTCAAGCAGGACTCTTACCCAGGACCCCAGCAGGCTTAGTTCCGAGGCCCAGAGCAGAGCTGGGAGCTCCCCAGGGCTCTGTGAACTATACCCTCTACCCCTAGGCCTGCTACTACCCCCGTTCTCCCGCACACCGCAGGGCCTCGTTTTGGACACTTGTGAGTGTGTGTACACATGCATATGTGTTTACCTTTTATATCTCAGAACATTAGTAGAATAAAGGGAAAAGTATTTGAGATGACTCATGGGTGTGTATACACACGCACACATGCATGCATACACATAACTTAAAATCTAAAGAAGTCATCAACCACAGTGGCATCTCTGTGCCCTTGAAGACCACCTGCCCTTTGAAGAAGCTCCTGAAAACCACAGGCCCACTTTTCAAAGGAAACTTTCCCAAATACACCATTTGTTTTTAATTTGAGAGAGACAGACAGACAGACAGACAGAGACAGAGAGGAAGAGGCAGAGAGAGAGAATGGGTGCTCCAGCAGCCTCTCAGCCACTATGAACGAATTCCAGACCCGTATACCCCCTTGTGGGCAAGTGCAGCATTGTGTGCTTGCATCACTTTACGTCTGGCTAAACGTGGGACCTAGAGATTGAACGCCTTAACCACTAAGCCATCTCTCCGGCCCCAAAGACACCATTTGATTGGACTATTAGTGGTCAAACTGCATGACTTGAGTGAAGAGCATGCAATTGTTTCCAACTGTTATTTTCTAAGAACTAATGCACTGTTAAGAGTTGAAAGGCGGCCGGGCGTGGTGGCGCACGCCTTTAATCCCAGCACTCGGGAGGCAGAGGTAGGAGGATCGCCGAGAGTTCGAGGCCACCCTGAGACTACATAGTTAATTCCAGGTCAGCCTGGACTAGAGTGAGACCCTACCTCAAAAAACAAAACAAACAAACAAAAAAAAAAAAAAGAGTTGAAAGGCACTTGCTTGCAGAGCCTGATGACCCAGGTTTGATTCCCTAGAGCCGTGTAAAACCAGATGCACAAAGCAGTGCACATGTCTGGAGTTTGTTTGCAGCTGGAGGCTCTAGAATGCCCATTTTCTCTCTCTCTCTTCAATAAATAAATAAATTTTTAAAAATAAAGGCTGGATAAATGGCTTAGCAGTTAAGGTGTTTGCCTGCAAAGGCAAAGGATCCAGGTTGGACTCCCCTAGGACCTATGTAAGCCAGATGCACAAGGTGGCACATGTGTCTGGAGTTCATTTGCAGTGGCTGGAGGCCCTGGTGCACTCATGCGCTCCCTCTCTCTCTTAAATAAATTAATAAAAATAATTTTATGGGAGGCAGAGGTAGGAGGGTCACCTTGAGTTCGAGGCCACCCTGAGACTACATAGTGAATTCCAGGTCAACCTGAGCTAGAGTGAGACCCTACCTCGAAAACAAACAAAATAAGTAAATAAATAAAAATAATTTTAAAGAAAGACAGGCAGCAGGGCATGGTGGTGCATGCCTTTAATCCCAGCACTCAGGAGGCAGAGGTAGGAGGATCATTGTGAGTTTGAGTTCAACCTGAGCTAGAGCAAGATCCTACCCTGAAAAACCGAACAAGAAAAAAAAGATAGGTTGGAAAAATGGTTCAGTGAGACTACTGCATGAAGCATGAAGACCCAAGCGTGGATCTCCAGAACCCATGTAAGATGCCAGGCATGATGATGGAGTCAGGAGGATCCCTGAGGCTAGCTTGTCGAGCTGAGCTGGTAAGCTCCAGGTTCTGTGTGAGAATCTTTCTCTAAAAACAAGGTCAGCCAGGTGTGGTGGTGCACACCTTTAATCCCAGCACTTGGGAGGCAGAGGTAGGAAGATCACCGTGAGTTCATGGCCACCCTAAGACTAATTCCAGGTCAGCCTGAGCTAGAGTGAAACCCTATCTCAAAAAAACAGGGGCTGGATAGATGGCTTAGTGGTTAAGGAACATGCCTGCGAAGCCTAAGGACCCTGGTTAGATTTTCCAGGTCCCAGGTAAGCCAGTTGCACAAGGGGGCGCATGTGTCTGGAGTTCGTTTGCAGTGGCTAGAGGCCTTGGCATGCCCATTCTCACTCTCACTCTCTCTGTCTCTAATAAATAAATAAAAATAAAAATTATTTTTTAAAATATTTAAAAAAACAAGGTGGAAGGTTGGTGTGGTGGTTTGAATGTAAATGTCCCATAGCCACAGGTATTTTTGTTTTTGAGGCAAGCCCAACAGACTGGCCTTTTTTAATGTGAGAGAGTGAGAGAAAGAGAGACCCAGGACCTCCTGTCACTGTAATCAAACTCCAGGCGTGTGCACCACCTTGTGTGCTTGTGTCACCTTGTGGTCTGGCTTATGTGGGACCTGGAGAGTTGAACATAGGTCTTTAGGCTTCACAGGCAAATGCTTTGACCACTAAGCCATCTCTCCAGCCCCAACCACAGGTTTGTTGTTTTTTTTCTTCCCAAGGTAGGGTCTCACTCTAGCCCAGGCTGACCTGGAATTCACTATGTACTCTCAGGGTGGCTTTCAACTCATGTCGATCCTCCTTCCTCTGCATCCTGAGTGCTAGGATTAAAGGCATGAACCATATTTTTTTGGAGAGAGACACAGAGAGAGAGGGAGAGGGAGACAGATAGAGAATGGGCGTGCCAGCAGTCTCTCAGCTGCTGTGAACGAAATCCAGAGGTGTGCGCCCCCTTGTGGTCAAGTGCGGCATTGTGCCCTTGAGTCACTGCATCTGGCTGGGACCTGGAGATTGGAACCGGGTTCTTAGGCTTAGCAGGCAGGCGCCTTAACCACTAAGCCATCACTCCAGCCCCGCCCACAAGTATTTTTGATTAAGCTTCCTGCTTAGTCCCCAGCTGGTGGAGACTGGGAGATGGAGCCTTGCCATAGAAAGTCTGTTGCTGGGGGAAGACCTTGGGGTTGAAGAGTCCAGGCTACTGTGTGTTCAAAGCCAGATTGTGCTTGCTGTTCTGGATGTATGATGAAGTGAGCCAGCTTCCTCTACCAGGATGAAGCTTCCCCTCAAAACTCAAAGCCTGAAATAAACCCTTTCCTCCCATAAGCTGCTTCTGGTTGGGTGTTTGTCCGTGGAAGGCGCTTTCTTGCAACGCCAACCCATTTGGTTCCTCAGCACCTGTTTAAAGCTGGACGCAGAGTGGTGCATGTGTCTGTGATGCCGGTGTGCCTGTGACAACAGGAGGCAGACCCAGAAGCATCCAAAGCTTGTGGGCCAGTTATACTGGTGAGCCTCCAGCCACTGCAGACGAACTCCAGATGCATGCACCACTTTGTGCATTTGGCTTTATGTGGGTAACTAGGGAATCAAACCTAGGCTAGTAGGCTCTGCAAGCAGGCACCTTTTACCGCTGAGCACAAGACAGGGCTGGAGAGATGGCTTAGCAGTTAAGGCGCCTGTCTCCTAAGCCTAAGAACGCTGGTTCCAATCTCCAGTGGTTCCAATCTCCACGTCCCACGT
This sequence comes from Orientallactaga sibirica, assembly GCA_036365145.1. Lineage (NCBI taxonomy): Eukaryota > Metazoa > Chordata > Mammalia > Rodentia > Dipodidae > Orientallactaga > Orientallactaga sibirica. Next base: position 9,170,040 of record JAEOAD010000013.1, read on the forward strand.
TTAGCCAGATGCAAAGTGACGCAAGGGTGCAATGCCACACTTGACCACAAGGGGGCACACATCTGGATTTCGTTCGCAGCAGCTGAGAGACGGCTGGTGTGCCCATTCTCTATCTGTCTCCCTCTCCCTCTGTCTCTCTCTGTGTGTCTCTCTCTAAAAAAAAAAACAAAAACAAAAACAAACAAAAAAAAAAACCACAAGACCCCTTGTCCTAAAGAAGGTGGAAGAAGGTAACAGACACCTCAGGGTTGTCCTCTGATCTCCACGGGTGCACCATGGTTCATGCTCACCCAACACACACACACACACACACACACACACACACACACGCTCAAATAAATAAATAAATATTTTAAAAATAAGGTGGAGCTGAGCATGGTGGTGCATGCCTTTGATCCAAGCACTTGGGAGGCTGAGGTTAGAGGATCTCTGTGAGTTCAAGGCTAGCCTGAGACTACATAGTGAATTCCAGGTCAGCCTGGGCTACAGTGAGATCCTACCTTGAAAATAAATAAATAAATAAATAAATAAATAAATAAATAAATAAATAAATAAAACAGGTGAAGAGGGACTGAGGAAGACACCTGACCTCTGACCTCCGCACACACTGTATGCCCACAAATCTATGAACACTCACACACACATACACACACACACACACACACACACAAAAGAAAAGTGTTAAAAGATCATCACTGGGTCTGCACAGCCCAGTGGGTGGCAAACGTGGTTTTAAACCCATTGGTTGGGCTGGGGAGATGGCTCAGCGGTAAAAAGTGGTTGTTTGCAGAACCTACTGGCCTTGGTTCAATTCCCTAGTACCCACATAAAGCCAGATGCACAAAGTGGTACCTGCATCTGGAGTTTGTTTGCACTGGCTAGGGGCAAGCCTATTCTTTTCCTCTCTCTCCCTCCCTCTTCTCTCATAAATAAACTTCAGGAAAAAAAATTTTTTTAACGACCCCGGAAGATTCTGCTGTATTTTCCATTCAGAGAACAGCTGGGACTGGCCCTCTCCCACCCAGCAGTGACAGCTGCTCCTCCCAGGATGTTCCCAAGGCCTGGCATCCTCTGGTTTCAAAGTTGGGCGCTTCTTTGACACGGCACTGCAGGCCCGTAGCAGGCATCATTTCAATAACTCTTCTCCCTTCCAGAAGTTTTAAAGTTTATTTCTATTTCTTATATTAGAAACAAACGGATCTGAGAGTCCACAGGAACTTGCTGCTGATGTTGACGTCATGGACCAGGCTCTGCTCCTCTCCGCCTCAGTTTCCATTACCGGTGAGACGGAGGAGCTGATATTGAATGTCCCCTGTGCGGGCTACTTCTGCATTCCTTGTCAGTGCTCCCCACCCCCAGCAATCGCGGGTATTTCCATGGGGTCAAGTTCACAAAGCCATCTGCAGGTGCCATTCTCTGTGAGCTAAGTCACTTCCCAGAGCCACACGGGATTGGGCGCCTCCACCCTCCACACAGAGCAAAGAGCCGGTGGCTCCATGGGTGGCTTCCTCTGTCCCTGCATAGCCGGGGCTCCCACTTGTCCTCAGTGAAGCCAGCTGGGCTGATGGCATCAGAGGACAGCTTGCAGGAAGCCTGGGAGCCTGGTGGTCACCATCAAGGGCAACAGGCTACAGGAGTCACAGGTGAGGGTCAGAGGGACCCGCCCTGGGTTTCCAGATCACACTGTACTCAGTTTCTTCCCCCTGGGACCTCCGAGTAGGAAGCTCGCTGGCATTAGAAGTCGGCTTCTGTGAGTCAAACACCACCGAGACATAGTGAAGGTCTTCCTTGGGGAGCATCTGCAGAGAGAGATCCCAGGCTCAGGTGGAGAGGGGAAGGGCAGACTCCCCAGCTCAGGAGGGAAGAGGGCCCCAGGAGTGCTTCACTGTGAGAGCTCTGGCCTCCCCCGCCCCCCACCCTGCCCATGCCAAACTGAGCTCAGCTGTCCTGCCTGCCCACCTGGACCACTCTCCTTGGTCAAGACTAAGTGGGAAGTCCCCAGGCATTAGAGTCAGGGGCACCTAGAGATCTGCAGAGCTGCGAACGAAATCCAGATGCATGCGCCCCCTTGTGGTCAAGTGCGGCATTGTGCCCTTATGTCACTTTGCATCTGGCTGAACGTGGGACCTGGAGATTGGAACCGCTGGAGATTGGAACCAGCCAGATGCACGAGGTGTTGTATGTTTCTGGAGTTCGCTTACAGTGACTGGAGGCCCTGGTGTGCCCATTCTACCTCTCTCTCTCTGCCTCTTTTTCTCTCTCAAATAAATAAGTAAAGAAATAAAATATTTTTTTGAGAGAGAGACAGAGATGTGTGTGCCCCCTTGTGGTCAAGTGCGGCATTGCGCCTTTGCGTCACTTTGCATCTGGCTAAACGTGGGACCTGGAGATTGGAACCGCTGGACATTGGAACCAGCATTCTTAGGCTTAGGAGGCAGGCGCCTTAACCGCTAAGCCATCTCTCCAGCCCTTGTTTTGTTTTAAAAAATATTTTAGGGCTGAAGAGATGGCTTAGCGGTTAAGGCGCCTGCCTCCTAAGCCTAAGAACCCGGTTCCAATCTCCAGGTCCCACGTTTAGCCAGATGCAAAGTGACACAAGGGCGCAATGCCGCACTTGACCACAAGGGGGCGCACACATCTGGATTTCCTCCACAGCAGCGGAGAGACTGCTAGCGCCCATCTCTGTCTTCCTCTCCCTGTCTCTCTCCAAACATAAATAAAATAATTTAAAAATTTTTTAAGGCACTGGGCTCCTTGCTCTCGCCCTCAAAAGACAAAGGACAGAGGTCATGGAAGATCCTAGCTTTGGGGGGACACACAAGGGGTATGGGGCTGAGTCTCCTGCAAAGAGCAGGAACAGGGTCAGACTGGACACATCCAAGGGAGTTGGGTCACATTTCCAAAGCAGCACAAGCATGGTGTCACCCATCTCTTGACACCAGCCACCACGACACCCCTCAGGGTCTGTGAGAAGGGCTCAGATGGCCTCCAGGCCTGGGGGCTGGCCTTGGAGGTCTCCCTGGGACACCTGTACTGATGTTTACCTCTGTCCCCAGACTCTGCTTGAACCCTCCCCCAACAAATGGTGGGTCATACACTCCTGGCGTGGGGTAGGCTAGTCTAGTCCATTCTCCCATTTGCAGGTGTCTTTGCCCCACACTGGGTCAGGGACAAAACCGTAAAAGCAGTGCTGATACCAAAGAAATGCTGGGACCAACACAAGGAGACACCACGAGCTTAAACCTTCAGTACACGGGATACAGCAGGTGCTTAATACATGCTGTATTTTATTGACTAAGAAGGCCAGAGGCACCGGTCGCTCTTATGACCTTTCTACCCCAGCCACAATGACACAAAGCCCTTTTAAGGGCCCACCCCATCTTCTGTGGGGCTGTCTTAAACTGGCACCTCCTTCCCTTTCTGCCTACTCCCACCCCACATGTGATGATCCTACAGCCAGGCTCTCCAACTTACCACAGTGCTGTATTCTATCTCTTCCTGCCTTGGTGGCACTGGCTCTTCCCTTAGGGACAGCGTGCGCAGCTGCAGATTTACATACTGGGAATCACTGTGCTCAGCAGCCTGGTGGGGGGAGAGGAGGGCAAGAAGTAGCTACCGAGGAGCTCTTCCCTCCCCCACCCCATCTCTGTCCCTGCTTCTCTGCAGACAGGTCCCCTGCCCCTGTGCTCTGAGTGCCAGCTTCCACCACTGTCCCATCCTTAGGCCACCCTCTCTAGACAGTGAGTGCTCCACAGGTCAGTCCTCCAGGGAGGATCTTCCTTGGATCCACTGTCCTGGGCGGGGAGCAGAGACAGGCCAGAACTCAGGACAAGGTTTAGAAGCCCGATCTCCAGGCACTAGTCTTTCTGCTCTGCTGAGTGCCTCTCCATCTACCTGTGATATAACTGTCACTCACTCTAGCCCAGGCAGACCTGAAACTTACTCTGTAGCTCAGGCAGGCCTAGAACTCACGGTGATTCTCCAACTCGGCCTGCGCAGTGCTGGGATTACAGGTGTGAGCTGTCACACCTGGTTGATACCTATTACTTCTACTGACCTAGGGATCCCCAACCTCCTCTGTTGCCCCTCCCTACCCAGCACCCTGAAACCCTTCTGCTCTCCTTGTCTTACCTGTCTGAGGTTCTGGGACAGCTCTGGGTGTTTATCAGCTAGAAACAAGAGGAATGGAGAAGGTAAACCAGGGAACCAAGGTGGAGTGTGGGTCCCTATGCTCATCTTGACTATCCAGCCTAGGTCTGGAATATCTAGAACACTGAACATCAGGTGAAGTGCTATATGCTAAGTGCAAAATTACAGGTTTTTAAAATTATTTTTATTTATTCATTTGAGAGAGTAAGAGAGGGAAAGAGGCACACACACACACACACACAGAGAGAGAGAGAGAGAGAGAGAGAGAGAGAGAAAATGGACATGCCAGGGCCTCCAGCTGCTGCAAATGAACTCCAGATACATGCATCCCCTTGTGCATCTGGCTTATATGGGTCCTGAAGAATTGAACCGAGGTCCTTTGGCTTTACAGGCAAACGCCTTACCTGCTAAGCCATCTCCCCAGCCCAAAAGTACAGGCTTTAAAGAGAAGTCAAAGGGGCTGGGGAGATGGCTTAGCAGTTAAAGCATTTGTCTGTGAAGCCTGAGGACCCCAGTTCAATTCCCCAAGAACCATGTAAGCCAGATGCACAAGGGGGCACATGCGTCTGGAGTTCATTTATAGTGGCTGAAGGCCCTGGCATGCCCATTCTCTCTTTCTCTCTGCCTCTTCCTCTCTCTCTTTCTCTCTCCCTCTCAAATAAATAAGCAAATAAATAAAATTTTAAAAAGAGAGAGAAATCAAAACCAAGCGTGGTGGTGCATGTTTTAATCCCAACACTCGGGAGGCAGAGGAAGGAGGATAGTTGTGAGTTCGAGGCCACCCTGAGACTACAGAGTGAATTTCAGGTCAGCCAGGGCTAGAGTGAAACCCTACCTTGAAAAACCAAAACAACAACAACAACAACAATAAATAAATAAATAAATAAATAAATAAATAAATAAATAAATAAAAGAGAAGTTAAGGTATGAAATTAATTTCTTGAGACAGAGTCTCACTATGTAGTCCAGGCTGACCTTAAACTCTGTCATTCCTCTTGCTTCAGTACAAAATGTTAGTAATATAGATAAATGCCACCTTGCCTGGCTATGAAGCAAGTTATTTAAGAAATCACATTTTTTACTTTATTTTATTTTTAAATTTTTTAAAATTTATTTAGTTTATTTATTTGAGAGAAAGCACTGAATCCTAACCACTAGACCACCAGGGAAAGCAAGTTTATTTTTTTGAAAGAGGGAGAGATAGGCAGAGAGAGAGAGAGAGAATGGGCACACCAGGGCCTCCTGCCACTGCAAAGGAACTCCAGATGCATGTGCCACTTTGTGCATCTGGCTTTATGTGGGTACTAGGGAATCGAGCCCAGGTTGTCAGGCATTACAAACAAGTGCCTTTAGCTGCTGAGCCATCTCTCCAGCCCAGAAATCGCTTTTTTTTTTTTTTTTTTGAAAATTTTTTTTTTGGTTTTTCGAGGTAGGGTCTCACTCTGTTCCAGGCTGACCTGGAATTCACTCTGTAGTCTCAGGGTGGCCTCGAACTCACAGTGATCCTCCTACCTCTGCCTCCCGAGTGCTGGGATTAAAGGCATGTGCCACCACGCCCAGCTAGAAATCACATTTTTTAAGGAAGAGTGCCATGAGTTTGAGGCCAGCCTGAACTACAAAATGAGTTCTAAGTCAGCCTGGACTAGAGTGAGACCCTGCCTCAAAAAAAAAAAAAAATAGAAAAAGAGAAAAGAACAAAAGAAGGAAGGAAGGAAGGGTGCAGGGATGGAGGGAAGGAGACACATAAGAATAGAAAAAAGACTGGAAGGGGGCTGGAGAAATGGCTTAGCAGTTAAGGCACATGCCTGCAGAGCCTAAGGACCTAGGTTTGCTTCTCCAGGTCCCACGTAAGCCAGATGCACATGGTGGTGCATGCGTCTGGAGTTCTTTTGCAGTGGCTAGAGGCCCTGGCATGCACATTCTCACTCTCTCTGTCTCAAATAAATAAACAAATATCTTTTTAAAAATAATTTAAAAAAAAAAAGACTGGAAGGGAACCACGCATGGTGGCACACGCCTTTAATCCCAGCACCCATGAGGCAGAGGTAGGAGGATCACCATGAGTTCAAGGCCATCCTGAGACTACATAGTGAATTCCAGGTCAGCCTGGGCTAGAGCAAGACCCTACCTTGAAAAACCAAAATAAATATTAAAAAAAAAAAGACTGGAAGGAACATCCCTCCAGTGTTAGTGGTTGGCTTTCTCTGCTTGATGGCTTTTTAACTTATGTACTTCAGGGGATTTCTTCCTTTACTGACGCTGTTAATTTTCAAATTCCCTACCACAAGTCCCCTTCATCTTGTCTGTTTTGTTTTGGTTTTTTGTGAAACAGGGTTTTGCTATGTAGCCCAAGCTGGCCTTGAACTCGCTACAGTCCTCTTGCCTCTGCTTCTGGAATGCTGGGGTTACAGGTGGAGCTGCTGCACTTAGCCTCATAGTCCTCTTATAAAAAAAGTAGAGGGGACTGTTCGAGGCGCCAGAACATTTCTGGGTGAAAGGGCATCCGGGAAATCTGCTGAGACTTCAAGAACAACGGCTGTCCAGGCCGGGAGGGGAAAGTCCCGTGTGGTGAATGACCTATAGTTGGGTTGAAACACAGGAGGCTCCAGAGAAGAATAGGAGGAGTGAGGCGGGTGTGAAAGAGGAAGTTTTCAGATCTGCTGAAGCTGCCCCAAAGGCAGCCTCCAGCAGTGGCCAGAGGTGAGGCTGTGCCTCCCCACTTCCCATAGCATGCACCAGCAGCTGTGGATTGCAGTGGCCCCAACCTCTAGCTGCCCCGATCTCACAGCAGCCTCAATGGGTACAAAGAATGCCCTGAGAGCTCTCATCACAGAGCCGTGAGGTTTAAGCATGATGAAGGACGCTTGTGGCTCCCCTGGAGGAGGACCAGCTCCTTTCTTTGCCCCGGTCCACATTTGTGGACCTGCTTACAGAGTGCCGCGCGCACACACTGTGCAAGTCCTCTCTGTCAATCTGAGCTCAGAGGGCAGGGTGGAGCCCAAGTTTCCAGACCCTTCCTGGGTGACTGTGCAGCTGGAGATACTAAACACAATAGCCCGGAGATCTTAACGGAATAGGGACCTTCTCCACTCATGTCCTAAGCCTAAAGGAATGTGCAGGTTTCTGTGGGGTGGCAGGTAGGGAAGCTGGTGAGGACTGTCTAATTAAAAATACAAAAGTTGGGCTGGAGAGATGGCTTAACAGTTAAGGCACTTGCCTGAGAAGCCTAAGGATCCAGGTTCGATTCTCCAGGTCCCATGTAAGCCAGATACACAAGCTGACGCATGCATCTGGAGTTCAGTTACAGTGGCTACAGGCCCCGCCCATTCTCCCTCTCTCTATTATATATATATATATATATATATATATATATATATATATATATATAAAGTTATGTAGGCTGGAGAGACGACTCAATGGTTAAAGCACTTACTTGCAAAGCCTGACAGCCTGGGTTTAGTTCCCCAGTACCCATGTAAAGCCAGATGCACAAAGTGACGCATGCATCTGGAGTTTGTTTGCAGTGGCTGGAGGACCTGGTGTTTCCATTCTCTCTCTCTCAAATAATTTTGTTTTTTGTTTTTGTTTTCGAGGCAGGGTTTCACTCTAGCTCAGGCTGACGTGGAATTTGCTATGTAGTCTCAGGGTGGCCTTGAACTCACGGCGATCCTCCTACCTCTGTCTCCCAAGGGCTGGGATTAAAGGCATGCGCCACCACGCTATCAAATATATATTTTTTATAGAAAGCTAAGACAAGCCGGATGTGGTGGTGCACACTGTTAATTCCAGCCCTTGGGAAGCAGAGGTAGGAGGATCACTGTGAGTTCAAGGCCACCCTGAGTTCCAGGTCATCCTGGGCTGGAGTGAAACCCTATGACTGCCAAACCACAGAGGTGTGCTCAGGAAGGCCCGAGGCCACACGGGCTCAGGGATGTAATTGGGAGGACTCTAGGCCACTCTGCATGCTCAATGGTCCTTCAAGGACAGCACCTGGAGGGTGTGGGGGCCATGGAAATGTTTTAAATAAGAGGACACTGGGTCTGGAGAGATTGCTTAGCAGTTAAGGCGTTTGCCTGCAAAGCCAAAGGGTCTTGGTTCGATTCCCCAGGACCCACAAAAGCCAGATGCACAGGGTCACATGCATCTGGAGCTCATTTGCAGTGGCTAGAGGCCCTGGTGTGCTCTCTCTCTCTCTCTCTCTCTGCCTCTTTCTCTCTTACTCTCTCAAATAAGTAAATAAACAAATAAGTTTTTTCGAGGTAGTATCTCACTCTAGCCCAGGCTGACCTGGAATTCAGTCTGTATTTTCAGGTTGGCCTCGAACTCACGGCGATCCTCCTATCTCAGCCTCCCGACTGCCGGGATTAAAGGCGTGTACCACCACACCCAGTAAATCATTTTTTTAAATAAAAGAGGACTCTGCCCAACTGGGCAGCCATCCACACCACCAGGAGGAGAGACTTCCTCTAGACAACCACCTTCCTCATACTTGTGATCACCACACCTAGGGACACCTCTGGGGCCTGCCCTCTAGGGTCACCCTGGAGCTGGAGCAGGGGCACAAGGAGACAACTGACCTTTGACCTGCTTCTGAATCCTCCACCAGGCCAGCAAAGAGGCCCCCATCAGCAGAAGCAGCAGAAGTACTAATACAGAGAGCAGCACCGGGAGGCTGGAGGGAAGGGGAGAGGAGGTCAGGGTCATCCTTCCAGCTCTGACTGTGTGTATGTATGTGTGTGTGTGTGTGTGTGTGCGTGCGCGCGCACGCGCTTGTGGGTGGTGCTGGCAGGGCGGGGGTGGATTTCCTTTGTCTGTTTAGTGCTGGAGTTCAAACCCAGGGCTTCATATATGCTAGGTAAGTGTTCTATGACTGAGCTATATCCCTAACTCCTGGCTTTTAACATAGATACATGAGATTATATTTTTAAAAGGTAGAAAGGGTCTGGAGAGATGACCAAGTGGTTAAGGAGTTGGCCTGTGAAGCCTAAGGACCCATGTTCTATCTCCAGATCCCAAGTTAGCCAGATGCACAAAGGTGAGGCAAGCTCAAGGTCACACATGCCCAGTAGGTGGCAGAAGTGTCTGGAGTTTGATTGCAGTGGCTGAGGTCCTGGCATGCCAATTCTCTATCTCTCCATTCTCCCTGTCTCTCTTGTACTTTCTCTGAGATTAAAAAAAACAAAAAAAAAAAAAAAACAGAGCCGGGCATGGTGGTACACACCTTTAATCCCAGCACTTGGGAGGCAGAGGTAGGAGGATCACTGTGAGTTCAAGGCCACCCTGAGACATAGTTAATTCCAGGTTAGCCTGGGCCAGAGTGAGACCCTACCTCGAGAAACCAAAAACAAAACAAAACAAAAACAGCTGGTGGTGCACACCTTTAATCCCTTAATCTTGGGAGGTAGGAGGATCACCATGAGCTTGAGGCCACCCTGAGACTACATAGTGAATTCCAGGTCAGCCTGGGCTAGAGTGAGACCCTACCTCAAAAAAAAAAAAAAAAAAAAAAAAACCAGGGCTGGAGAGATGGATTAGTGGTTAAGGTGCCTGCCTGCAAAGCCAAAGGACTCAGATTCCATTCCCCAGTACCCACATAAGCTAGATGTACAAGGGGCACATGCATCTGGAGTTCGTTTGCAGTGGCTAGAGACCCTGGCATGCCCATTGTCTCTCTCTCTCAAAATAAATGAATAAATATTTATTTTTTTTAAAAGGCAGGCAGGTCTGGGGACGTAGCTCAGTTAGGAGACTGCTTACTTAGCACACAGGAAGCCCTGAGTTCAATCCTTAGTCCCTCATAAAATCAAGGCATGTTGGCACGTGCTTGTAATCCTAGTACTGGGAAGGTGGAGGCAGGAAGATTGGCAAATCAAGGTCATCCTCAAATACATAGCAAGGTCAAGGTCAGCCTGGGCTGTATGAGTCCTTGTTTCAAAAAAAAAAATCCTTCCCCAAAATCATAAAAAGGTAGAAAGTGGACTGGAGAGATGGCTTAGTGGTTAAGGCACTTGCCTGCACAGCCAAAGGAACCAAGTTCAATTCCCCAGGACCCACAAAAGCCAGACGCAGAGGTGGCACATGCATCAGGAGTTTGTTTGCAGTGGCTGAAGGCTCTGGTGCATTCTCTCTATATATCTGCCCCTTTCTTTCTTTCTTTCTTTCTTTCTTTCTTTCTTTCTTTCTTTCTTTCTTTCGTCTTTCTCAAAAAAAACTAAATAAATAAAATTAATTTTTTTAAAAAGGTAGAAAGCATAATACTTCTTATCCACCCCCCATTTCCATATCCCCTAACACACACGCACGCACGCACGCACACAACGCACTCACACTGCACAAACTTCAGGCCCCAGCACAACTGAGCTCTGCCTCCCGTGTGTGTCTGCAGGGTGAACCTCTGGAAGTTGCATGCTTAGGTCCTGCGTTTTGCTTTATTTGACATCAACATCGTGACCTGGGGTTGGCAGAACCCTTGTGGCAGGGCTTTGGAGTTTGGAGTAGTAAGGGGAGGACTGCCATTGGTCCCCAGGACTCAAACTCCTTAGAAATTCCAAAGTAATAGGAGCACCCGTGTCGTTTACGGGTCACACCTGGGTTGTACTAAAAAATGAGATGGGGCTGCTCATGGGAAAGAGCAGTGTGGGGCTAGACGTGTGTCATGAGCTCTGATCAGCCCAACTTCCTGGCAAAGGGGGGTTGGAGGTCAAGTTTCATCACGAGACCAGTGAGTCAGCCCATGGTGCCTATTTCAAGAGATACCAGTAAAAGCCTGAAGATGAAGATAGAAGAATCTTCAGGCAGAGAAGCATGTGGAGATCTGAGGAGGGTGCTTGGGGCCCTGCATGTCTCCTCATCTGGCTTCTCCTGGTCTTTATCCTTTATGATAAAAGCATTTCTGGTTCCTGAAGAGAGAGCTCAATGGGTAAACTGTTGCCCTTGCCAGCATGAGAACCTGACTTCAATCCCCAGATGCCACACCAAAATGCTGGACATGGTGGCATGTGCTTGAACGCTCAGTACTGGGCAGGCAGAAACAGGATGGTCCCTGAGACTCTCTGGCCAACCAATCCAGCCGAATTGCTCAAAAAAAAAAAAAAAAAAAAAAAAAAAAGAAAGAAAGAAAGAAAGAAATGAAAATAAAAGAAAAGAAAAAAAGAAAGAGGTAGATAATATTCATCTGAGGTTGTCCTCTAACCTCCCCATGCATCACATGTGCATGGGCATCTGCACACACTCACACATACACAGATGCATGTTTAAAACATTTTGGGCTGGAGAGATGGCTTAGTGGTTAAGGCAATTGCCTGCAAAGCCAAAGGATCCCAGTTCAACTCTCCAGGACCCACGTAAGCCAGATGCACAAGGGGGCGCATGCATTTGGATTTCGTTTGTAGTGGCTGAAGGCCCTGGCGTGCCCACATTCTCTCTCTCTCTCTCTCTTTTGGGGTAGGATCTCACTCTAGCTCAGGCTGACCTGGAATTCACTGTGTAGTTTCAGGGTGGCCTCAAACTCACGGCCTCCTACCTCTGCCTCCCGAGTGCTGGGATTAAAGCACGCGCCACCACGCCTGGCTCCATTTTCTCTCTCTCTTTCTCTCAAATAAATGAAATTTAAAAATATGTTTTAATTTTTTTTAATTTCTGTAACTATAGTACTGACTCCAGTGAGTTACTGAACCCAAGGCGGCAGGGGAGCCCCACCTTTGTACCAGAAGTTAGAAGTGCAGGTGAGCAGAGCCCTTAACCTATGGTGTCCACACAAACCCCAGTCAGCACCAGGATCCAGCAGGAAAGCCCAGCTGAGACACAGTGGAGAGCCCATGGGCTCCACAAACAGTTGGTGACTTTGTGTGTTTTTCTGCGAAGGGTCTATAGATGTCAGATTCTCTGTGGGGACGGTGACCCAGGAAAACATGGAGAACAACTACTTAGAGGGAGAACTCTGATTTAGGGGTCACATAACCCTGAGCCCAGCCCTACATCTTGTATCTATGCAATGGGACAAATTGCTCAGGCCCTGCGAGCCTCAGTTTGCTCCTCTGTAAAATGAGCGTGGTGACATTGAGGGTCCTGGAGGGACGTCACCACCTCTCGTTAACTGAAGCTCTCCTTCCACCACCACCCCAGCTGCTCCCCAGCTTAAGCTGCCCCTGTCGTGTAATGTAGACAGGCCCAGTGTGCAGCCCAGATGCACAACTTGGGCTGAAGCCAAGGGTGCAAGGAGGTCTCAGCCAGCAGGGGATGGATTCACACCCAGAGGAAACCAAGTGACTGGAGTTCAGGTCAGGAATTAGGGTGCCTCACCTTGGGCCTTGGTATTCGTGGGGGCCCCCCTCAGTGCTGGAACTTTGGATGGGGCTCTTGGCAGCCGGGTTGGTGGACGGTACAACTTGAACTTTGGTTCCCGTTGTCAGGGTCTTGGCTGTAGTGACGGTGGTAGGTGTCGTTGGTGTTGGCGCTGGTGGCAAAACCACAGATCAGAGCTGGGGACTCCCCTGACTCTCTCTAACCACTGGCTTATGGCTTTTCTTTTTCTTCATGTCTCTAGGCCTGTGATGTATATACATGTTCATATGTATATGAGTACATGTGTGTGCATACAGAGGTTGATACCAGGTATCTTCATCGATCATTGTCTACTTTATGTACTGAGGGTGGCCCTCCCTGGAACCCAGGGCTCACTCATTTGGTAAGTCTAGCTAGCCACCTCGCCCCAGGAAACTCCTGTCTCTGCCACCAGAGGGCTGGGGTTACAGGTGGGCCACCACATCCACCCACCGGGCATTTACTCGGGTGCTGGCGATCTGAACTCTGGTCTTTACATTTTGTTCAGCAAACGTTTTATCCACTGAGCCCTGTCCCCAGCCCTGGACAATGACATTTTGAGAAAGAATCTTAACATGTAGCCTTGCCTCAGCCTCCTGAGAGCTGAGTTCACAGGAATGCAGCCCCACGCCTGGTTGCCAATAGCTTTTTGAGTTGTTTTCACGTCAAATGTTCACTCTGGCAGGAGGGAAAATGATGGGACCCTCCTAGGCCAGACGAGCACTTCCGAACAGGACACAGAGGTCACCTCCAACCTTGCTGATTCCCTCCTACTAAGGTGGAACGCTCCTCAGAGTCCAGAGCCACCTTCCTAGGCCAGGTACGGTCTCCTCCAGCCTCAGCCACATGCTGACAGAGATGTCTGTCCAACTGCAAAGCTGCCTTGTGACTTGTCAAAGCTTCCTCTCCACAGCACTGTTACCATCTGGCCCTGCTGGCCCCTCCACTTAACCCCTCTTCTTCCCTGTAGCCTGGTTTCCCACAGAACACATAACTGTTTCCTGCATACTTCTTTCTCTGTCTCCAATCCGCCCTCCCCTCCCCTCCCATGGTTCAGCACCACCTACTCCTTAAGATGGCTACTTCAGAGTGCCTACTTTACTGGCTCCTCTGTTTCTCCACCCCCCCTTTCCTCTCTCCCTTCCTCTCTGCTAACTCTTCATCTCTACACACACACACACACACACACACACACACACACACACACACACAGAGAGAGTTTACTCCTGGGCTTGGATCTGATTCCTGTCCCCAGCTACTCCCACCCTCTTCTGGCTACCCCGATGCTGGCACCCATGAAGGGGGACTTACTCAGAAGCACATTCACCACAACCTCGAATTCGAGATCTTTGCTCCAGGGTATATTGATCCCACACCTGTAGGTGCCTGCATCTTCCAGGGTGAGGTGCTCCAAGGTCACTTTGAAGGTGAGGTTGGTTGGATGGTCTGTGATGGACACATGGTCTTTCTTCACTTCCTTCTCTCCGGTCTCCACAATCTTGTTGCACAGCACACCGATCACTGATTCTTTGCACCAGTATTTACTGTGCTGCTTGTTGCCTTCCTTATACTGACACTGCACGCTCAGGGATCTCCCCATGAAGCCCCTCACGGGGCTGGTGCAGCTCAGAGGAGAACAGCCTGGAAAACACAAGTCCCAATTCTGCACCTTCACAGCTGGAAGGGGTCAGGAGGTCCATGGACTCAAGTCCTCCAAAAGCTCCCCCCACCCCTACCATTCCTCCTATCAGCTCCCCACCAACCAATCATTCCTCAACACTCTCCCCTTGTTCCCTGCCCTTTCTTCAACCCCATTCTTTTCCTCACTAGGTCCCCCTCCTTCCAAATCCCTAGGCCCCATCGGGGGCCTCCCAGCCCTGAGCATCTCAAAATCTGGGAGAGGGGCTGGAGAGATGGCTTAGCGGTTAAGGCGCCTGCCTGTGAAGCCTAAGGACCCATGTTTGATCTCTCTTCAGATCCCACGTAAGCCAGATGCACAAAGGTGAGTCAAGCGCAAGGTCGCACATGCCCACTAGGTGGTGCAAGTGTCTAGAGTTTGATTTCAATGGCTGAGGCCCTGGCATGCCAATTCTCTCTCTCTCTCTCTAAAAAAAAATGTCTGGGAGAAGAAACACCCTCCAATACACCCACACACACACACACACACACACACACACACACACACACAGTGCCACCATGGGAACTGGGAACAGAAGCCAGGGCAGAAGCAGATGGGCAGACCATTTTAATAAAGATTGAATGCATTCAACAAGTGTGTGGAGAGCTCTGAGGACAGCCTTCCCTTCCTCCTCTTAGTGGCTGGGCCCTGGTTGGCCTAACTTTAATTGAAGATCAGTTTTGAGTCCCAAGATTTATGTCCGCAATTGTTCCCACACAGTTCTCAGATACAAAGCTAAGGGACAAAGGTGTTGGGTGAAGCATTGTGATCACTAAGCAGAGGACAGGTCACCAGGCCTTGGACCCAAGGCACATGTCCAAGGGGCAGCTACATGAACAATCCTCTTACTACCTTTATGATGCTGGGTGGGGGAGGGCCTGCTCTCTTTACATAGGGTTGGAGTTCTTTCATCTTACTTTTGAGGTCTTATTTATTTATTTGAGAGAGAGATACACAGCAGAAAGAGGCAGACAGAGAGAAAGACAGAGAAAGTAAGGATGTACCAGGGCCTCCTGTTACTGCAAATGAACTCCACATGCACGCACCGCTTTGTGCATCTGGCTTTACATGAGTATTGGGAAATCAAACCCAGGACATTAGGCTCTGCAAGCAAGCGCCTTTAACTGCTGAGCCATCTCGCCAGCCCACTTTTAGATTTTTAAATCTCACTGGAGTCTTGCAGGCTATCCAAACATAGGGCCTAGGGGACAAGGACTTCCTCCCATCAATGCCCATTCCTGCCTGGTGGAAGACCTTCATACCCAGCATGAGCTCTGGCCCCATGCCACAAGCTCCATGCTCTCAAACCACAGCTACCCAGAACTCCGTCCCTGTCCCACAGGCCCAATAAGACACCTTTATTTTGACTTAGGTGTGCAGGTCCCCTGTCATAAGTGTGTCATTTGCTGAGAAGCAGAGTAGCAGTTACCAAGGTGAGGCTTCAGGAGCCTCAGAAAACCTGGGCTCGTGTCTCAGCTCTGCAATGCAGCTGCTGTGTGCTCTAGGGTACGGTGCTTGACCTCTTTGGACTTCCAATGCCTCATCCGCAAAGTGGAAGAAAATTGTGCCTATCTGACATGGCCTTTGAAGACATTCAATGGAGTAGATCATGGGGGCAAAAATGCCTGGCAAGGGGGCTGGAGAGATGGCTTAGCAGTTAAGACATTTACCTGCAAAGGCAAAGAACCTCGGTTCAATTCCCCAGGACCCACATAAGCCAGATGCACAAGGTGGTACATGTCTGGAGGTCCTTTGCAGTGGCTGGAAGCCCTGGTGTGCCCATTCTCTCTCTCTTTCTCTCTCTCTCTGCTTCTTTCTCTCTCGTTCTCTCTAAATAAATAAATAAAGGTTTTAAATGGCTGGCAAACAATATCATGTTGTCCATTTGTCCTTGACCAATAAACAGGGATGTGATCTGATTTAATGAAAACAAGACAGGAGCAGGCTGTGGTGGTGTAGGCCTTTAATCCCAGCATTCAGGAGGCAGAGGTAGGAGCATCGCTGTTGAGTTCAAGGCCAGCCCGAGACTACATAGTGAATTTCAGGTCAGCCTGAGCTAGAGTGAGACCTTACCTCAAAAAAAAAAAAAAAAAAAAAAAAAAAAAAAAAGATAGTGCTAAGATATGGCTCAGAGATTAAAAGGTGCTGCTGTTTAAGCATGAGGACCTGGGAGGGACTGAAACCACATGAGTTCAACTCCCCAGAACCCATGTCTACAAAAAAAAAAAAAAAAAAAAAGTTGGGTCTGCCATGCCATGTATATCTGTAACGTCAGTTCTGTAGAGAGCAGCTCAAGGTTGAGGGAGAGTATGCAGAGGAGCAGCAGAGAAGGACACTTGAAGTTTTTCGGCCTCTGAGCTACAAGAGACTACATAGTGAATTCCACATCAGCCTGGACTAGAGCAAAACCCTGTCTAAAAAAAAAAATGGGGCTGGAGAGATGGCTTAGTGGTTAAGGTGCATGCCTGCAAAGCCTAAGGAACCGGGCTTGAATCTTCAGGTCCCACGTAAACCAGATGCACATGGTGGCGCATACATCTGGAGTTCGTTTGCAGTGGCTATAGGCCCTGGTGTGCCCATTCTCACTCTCCCTCTCTCTGTCTCTAATAAATGAATAAATAAAAACAAAAAAATATTTTTTAAAATATCATATTTGTATAACTAGAAAATGCATTTAAAGAAGACAGAAGACTGGGCATTTGGCTCATTCATGCCTGTCCTCTGGGCACTTGGGGTTGTAGGCAAGAGGATCAGGATTTAAAGACCAATCGCAGCTACATGAGACCCTGTCTCAAAAAATAAACAAACAGCAGGGCGTGGTGGTGCACACCTTTAATCCCAGCACTCGGGAGGAAGAGGTAGGAGGATCGCCAAGAGTTCGAGGCCACCCTGAGACTACATAGTTAATTCCAGGTCAGCCTGGACCAGCGTGAGACCCTACCTCGCAAAACCAAAAAATAAATAAATAAATAAATACAAGCAAGCAAAAACAACTAAGGAAAACACCTGGTTTATAAGAAAAGCAACCAAAACTACTTACAGGTTCATACATATAATTTCAGTATTTGGGAAGCTGAGGCAGGAGGACTGCCCTGAATTCCAGGCCACCCTGAGCTTCAGTGTGAGACCCTTTCCCTCAATCACACACACACACACACACACACACACACACGTATGCACAATTAGGCAGATTTAACAGATGTTAGCACTGTTAAAAAAAATTAGTACATGCGGGCTAGAGAGATGGCTTAGTGGTTAAGGTGCCTGCCTGCTAAGCCTAAGAACCCAGTTCCAATCTCCAGGTCCCACGTTTAGCCAGATGCAAAGTGACGCAAAGGCGCAATGCCGCACTTACCCACAAGGGGGTACATGCATCTGGATTTCGTTCACAGCAGCTGAGAGACTGCTGGCATGCCCATTCTCCATCTGTCTCCCTCTCCCTCTCTGTCTGTCTCTCTCTATGTCTCTCTCCAAAAATAAAAAAATAAATTAGCACATGCAATAATAAAATAAAAACGTGACCATGGATATAGGACAGTGGTACAGAAATTGCCTAGCATGCATGAGACCCTGGATTCAATCCTTAGCACTCCAAAAAGTCCACAGGACTGTCTGAGGGACCTGGTAAGTCAGACAAAGAGACCTTGTCCTTGGATGGGAAGAATCCACTATGGTCCTCCATTCTCTGCCCTAGTCTTTCTTCCCCCACTTCCCACCCCGTGGCCCTTCCCTCTCCCAATATCCCCTACTTGGGGATGGCTGACCACTGGTCCTCGCCTCAGCCCACCTCCCGCTGTCCTGTCTAACCCTCTGAGTCCCTGAAACCAAGATCTTTTATTTCTCAATCTTCTCCCTCTTTCTCGATACCCCAAAGCTTGTGATCCAAGAAGCACTGCCCCTAATCGGTGCCACTCAGAGGCCCTCAGCATGCCACTCTCCACCCACACTGGCACAGCCTGCCCCTGACCTCCTCTTTCTTGTCCTAACACATCCCAAACCCTCTAGCTCCATTCTTGGCTGCCACTCTTTCCCCTACACCTCACTGTGGCTTGTCCAGTCCGCTGGGTGCACAGGGAGACCTTGACCCCTTCCTTCCCAGTGGTATAGTCCTTCCATCAGGCCATGGCAGACAGAATGTGTTCCATCCTGTGTTTTGTATAGCAGAGTCCAGGCTCAGGTGCCTCACGTGACACGTCCCTGTGGCCCTCCCTCCTCATGTAGACTACCCTGGGCAGACAGCCCCTCACCTGGGAGCCAGAGAAGCAGCAGCAGAGGGGGCAGAAACACAGCCAGGGCTCCTGGGGTCATTTCTCCACACAGAACTCACCCACAGCCAGGCCACTGCAGACCCGCCAGTTTGCCCCTCTGGGTTAGAGACCAATTCCCAAGATGTCTACTTCTGCTTTTGTCAATTGCTATTTCCTGTCCTTGGTTCTGTTCCTGGGGCTGAGGGAAGATAGCGGAAGCTGAGGGAGTCAAGCAGTGAAGGCCCGCTGAGACAGCACAGGTGAAGGGATGAGAGGGCGAGGGGGTGAGGTGGGCTGAGAGGGCGAGGGGGTGAGGTGGGCTGAGAGGGCAAGGGGGTGAGGTGGGAAGGGGCTGAAGGCCACAGTGCCACAGTTTCCACGGGCGAGGGCAGGCACTCACAGACAGCCCTGTGAACGTCCCCCTGGGTCACTCAGAGGTTCTCACACTCCTGCCACAAACCAACTTGCCCAGGACACTTGCTGGTTCTGCTGCTGGAAGTGTAAGGGGGTGCTAAGGGTCCAGGAAAGTCCTTGCACCCCAAACCCGAGATTCGCTTCTAATTGTAATCAAATAATTGAATAAAAAAGAATGCTGAGAAGGATAATTATTATATTTATTGAGGGAAGTACAGAGCCAAGGAAAGGCACCCTCGTGGCTGGAAATCCCACATGGAGAGCCTGGGGGGGGGAAAGCATGGAAAGAAAAGAGAAAAGAAAGTTCAAGGAGCTCCTGCCATGTGGGGAGTTGGAGGGGATCAAGAAGCCCATGTGGAGAGTAAGGGTGGGAGCTCTCCCCCAGCTCAACCAGGCTGGGCCTGGGCATCCCAGCTGAGGGAAAAACGCACCCACAGCTGGAAGTTCCCAAGTGATCAGAGAGCCTGCCCTCCCCTTGCAACGGTATTTATAACCTTAGGGTGGTGGGCTGTCTTCCGGCTCAGGTGAGCCAGAGGGCCAGCTGGTTGGTTAGGGCTAGGGGCTGTCTCAGGAAGAGGTTAGCTCTGACAACCACAGTGTTTAAATCCTGTGACAGACCTCCCTCCCAGGAGGGGCCCTGAGTGTTTGTGGAAAAACAGGTTTCTAAGGAACTAGACAAGAGACAAAAAGTCAGATCACCGATTTCTAGCAAGTGCAAATTTTCCTGCCCTTTAACCTTCAGGGGTCCAGTCACCCTAACTGTACCCCCCTCTGAGAAGGACAGAACTGGGCAGACCTTGGAGACATTTCTGTGACATCCAGGGATAATAACAGCACATGTCTGTTATCCCAGCTATTCAGGAGATATGTACAAGAGGACTAAAAGTTCAAGGCCAGCCTGAACTACATAGAGACTTTGTCTCAAAAAAAATGCTGGAGGGGTGTGGAGAGGGAGCTGGAGAGATGACTTAGCAGTTAAGGTGCTTGCCAGCAAAGCTAAAGGACCCAGGTTCAATTCCCCAGTACCCACATAAAAGCCAGATGCACAAGATGGCACATGTGTCTGGAGTATGTTTGCAGTAGTTAGAAATGCTGGCACACCAATTCTCTCTATATATACATATATATAGATATAGAGATATAGTTATGCCTTTTCTCTCTCTCTCTCTCTCTCTCTCAAATAAATAAATAAAATATTTTTTTAAAATTCTGGGGAAAGCCGGGTGTGGTGGCACACGCCTTTAATCCCAGCACTAGGAAGGCAGAGGTAGGAGGAATACAGAGTGAAGTCTAGGTTAGCCTGAGCTAGAGCAAGACCTTACCTCGAAAAAACCAAAACAAACAAACAAAAAGTTCTGGGAAACTGGAAAAAAAGTTGCTCAGTGGCTAAAGGCACTTGCTTGCAAAGTTTCACAGCCCAGGTTCAATTCCCCAGTACCCAAGCAAAGCCAGATGCACAAAGTGGCGCGTGCATCTGGAGTTCGTTTGCACATGTGCAGTGGCAGAGGCCCTGACACACCCACTCATTCCCCCCCCTCTCTTTCCCCTTGCAAATAAATAATAAAATCTGTGATAATGGTACCACGGATTAACTAAAGCTAATAAGATCCAAGAAGTTTTGGCTGTTGACCTCGTGAAGCTGAACATGAAAATGTAGATAAGACTTCCTATTCGGTGGCTGACACCATCTGAGCATTATAAAGTTCCAAGAAATGTGGATGTTTTAGGTCCTCCCATGACCCAAAGACCCTGCTGCCGGCTTGAACATCCAGCTGAGACAGAGAAAAAAAGAGGCGGGGTTCTCATGTGACTGGCCCACTTCCTTCCAAAAGACCTTAAGTAAAACCTGTGGCTTGTGAACTGGGCATAGTGTCCCCACACCGTTAGGGTTGGCGCTTGGAACGTGGAGGCAAGAGGATCCGTAGTTCAAGGTTCTCCTTGGCTGCATTAAGCCCTGTCTGGACAGCGATAAGAGAGTGGCTTGGATAAAAGGCCAGCAACATGACCCAGCCTCTGGGAGTGAACCACACAACGATTATGACAGCACTCCAATGTGTCACACCCCTGCCGAATGTGAGATATTTCCCATGGGCTCTTCTGTTTGAACACTTGGTCTCTAGCTGGTCTGGTGACGCTGTGTGGGAAGGTTGTGGAACATTCAGGAGCTACCTTGCTAAAGGAAGTGGGTCACTAGGGGGTGGGCCTTGAGGTTTTTTTTTTTTTTTGGTTTTTCGAGGTGGGGTCTCACTCTGGCCCAGGCTGACCTGGATTTAACTATGTAGTCTCAGGGTGGCCTTGAACTCACGGCGATCCTCCTACCTCTGCCTCCTGAGTGCTGAGATTAAAGGCGTGCGCCACCACGCCCGGCTCAAGCCTTGAGTTTTTTATAGCCCAGCTTCCTGTTCTTCTATTTCCTGATTGTGGATGCAATAGGACCTGCTTCTGCTAACATGCCTTCCCGGCTACAATGAAAAGTATCCCTTCAAAACCATAACTCAAAATAAACTCAATCCTTCCTTAATTTGCTTTTGGTCACAGCAACAACAACAACAAAAAAAAGTGGTTAAAACAGTATCCTAGAATGGTGTCTTCCCAGGGGAAATGTCTCTACTTTTAACAAAAGGTAATAGGAAAATTAGATCCAACAGGGAGGAAGGTTGATTCTCCTTGGGCACAGGAAGAAGGGCAGTACTGGGCTGGAGAGATGGCTTAGCAGTTAAGGCATTTGCCTGTGAAGCCTAAGGACCCAGGTTCGATTCTCCAGGTCCCATGTAAGCCAGATGCACTTGGTGGCACACGTGTCTGGAGTTCGTTTGCAGTGACTAGAGGCCCTGGCGTGCCCATTCTCACTCTGTCTCTCTCTTTCCCCCTCTCTGTGTCTCTATTAAATAAATAAATATCTTTAAAAAAAAAAAAAAAGAAAGAAGAAGAAGGGCAGTACTGTAGCAAAGAGAAACCAATCAGTGCCCATCCCGGCCACGCCTGTCTCATCACCCCAACCTACCCACAGGAGAAGGAAGACAAGTGTTGCCAAGTCACCACAGGGCACCAAGACATTGGGGAAGCAGCACCGTGCCACAGCTGGTTGATGCCCATCCCTGGAACCGGAGCAGGAAGAGGGAAGACCCTTAGGAACACAGAGCCCAGCCCTTTCTCAGGCCACCCCATGACCTGGCCTCGCGCCTCTTCCCAGCGTGGACACATGAAGTGGAGATGGGAACAAGGCTAAGAACTGAGTGGGTCCGTTATTCCTGAAAACTGAACGTCCCTGGGAAGAAACGTGGTCATGTGAGGAGGCAGCTGTTTCCTCTGAGCTGGACATGACTGTATGCTGCCTGCCTCGGAGGAGCTGGCATCACCCCACATAAGACCCTCAGGAGACCAGGCCTATTCTAACATTCCCTGCTTGTGATTGTTTGAATGTGAATGTATGTCCTCCATTAACCCCCGTGTTTTATTAAGCATTTAACTTGGGTCTCCAGAGGCTTGGCTGGTGGATGCATCACTGGGGACAGAGTGTGCATTTGGGGGTGAATCTGATTCCAGCCCAAATGTATGGAGAGAGCAGGCTGAGCTCTGGGGGTCCTGCTTGCTGCTGGTGCATGTGTGCTGGTGTTTGGTGTTTTGTTTGCTACAGTTTTTTCTCTCTGCTTGGATCTGTGAAAGGGAGCCAGCTTCTTCCACCACTGATGGGACTTCCCCCGGATCTGTACGCTTGAAATAACCCCTTCCTCCCATACAACTGCGTCTGGTTGGATGTTTGTTCCAGCAGTGTGGAACTGACTCTGACACTGATAGAGGGTGGGGACAGTTCATGAGTGTGCGTGAGATCCTGGGGGTTGGGGGGGGCTCTTTCCCTACCTGGGGTTATAGAAAAGATGACTCAGTCCAGCACCTACATAAAAGTTGGGCATGGTGGTGTACCCCTCTAATCTGTGCTGGGGAGGCAGAGACAGGGGGATCCCTGGGGCTTGCTAGCCACCTAGTCTAGGCAAATTGGAGAACTCCAGGTTCAGTGAGTGGTGCAGTCAGGTTCTCATTGCTGGCAGAAATTAGCTGACCAAGAGCATCTTGGGGGGAAAAAAGGGTTTATTTTGGCTTACAGACTCGAGGGGAAGCTTCATGATGGCAGGGGAAAACGATGGCATGAGTAGAGGGTGGACATCACCTCCTGGCCAACATCAGGTGGACAATAGGAACAGGAGAGTGTGCCAAACACTGGAAAGGGGACACAGGCTATTACACCCATAAGCCCACCCCCAACAATACACTGCCTCCAGGAGGCTTTAATTCCCAAATCTCCATCAGCTGGGAACCTAGCATTCAGAACACCTAAATTCATGGGGGACACCCGAATCAAACTGCCACAGCGAGATACCCTATCTCACAGAATAAGGTGGAGGGTGACTCAGAAAGACACCATCACTTCTGGTCTCCACATGCATGCATAAGGACCTGCACTCACACACAGAGGAAGACACATACATACATGTAATGCACACACATTCAAGATGAGAGAAATAACTAAGATGAGACTCCAGTAATGCAAGCTTGTAAGTTGTGTAAGTAGTCTGGGGACTCTTTGGCATTTTGTTGTTTTGTTTTGTTTTGTTTTGTTTTGTTTTGTTTTGTTTTGTTTTGAGGTAGGGTCTCACTCTAGCCCAGGCTGCCTGGGAATTCACTATGTAGTCTCAGGCTGGCTTTGAACTCATAGTGAACCTTCTACCTCTGCCGCCCAAGTGCTGGGATTAAAGGCATGTGCCACCACGCCTGGCTGGGGACTCTTCACTGGGGTAGCTTTTCATGAGTTATGTATGCTGTGGTTGGGGCTTCCTGATGGTTTACCTTTGAGTCACCGATGCCCCTAGGAGTACCCATAATAAAATATTTGGTTCACCAAACTGTACTTAACGGAGTCCTTTCTTCAATCTATTGGTGCCCCCTCCATCTGGGGTGAGATTTTTTTTCCTGCCCGTGACAGTTGTGGACAAGCTGCAGGGCCTCTCGTGAGAGCTTCACTTTCCAAGGCAGTGAAATGCGGCTTCCTGTGCCAGTGCACAGTCATCATCGTCTCTGCTCACTTCCTGCACGCAAAGGCAGTTTCCAGGGAGGGCTTCGAACCTCTAAGTGCTCCAGTACAGGTCTGAGGCTGGACCCTAAGCACTGAATAGCAAGAGGCCGGCCTGTGGTGAGAAGAAAATCTGGTCAGCTGAGAGGGCACGTAAGGAAGCGGAGGGAGCTGGCCTCCATCATGTGCCCTAACTGCCAGGTGTTTCTGCTATGGCCCAGTGCACACAATGTGGGCCTCATAACGGAGACTCCGAGGCAAACAGACCCAGCTGTGTGCCACAGCTGTTGGGAAGGGTTGAGCGGGGTAACCCAAGGACTGGGAGGATCTGGTTTTCCTTCCACAGGAGATAGTGAGGTGAGCTGCTGGGGCTGGCCCCCACACATTTGGCCTGACCTCCCTCCCTCCTGCACCTCGGGACCTGTCCATGTCCCATCTTCCATCCATCTCTGGAGACCTTGAACCCATCTCCCCAGCTGCTCATTCCCCAGGCTACAGCCACACTGGCAGATCAAGACTGTCATAATGTGCCCCCTTCTGGGTCTGAGCATCAAGATGGGAAGAGGAGGAAGAAAAAGTTGGCCAGGGGCTGGGAGATGGCCCAGCTGGTAGTGCTTGCCACACAAGGGTAATGATTTGAGATT
Organism: Orientallactaga sibirica; assembly: GCA_036365145.1. NCBI lineage: Eukaryota > Metazoa > Chordata > Mammalia > Rodentia > Dipodidae > Orientallactaga > Orientallactaga sibirica. Next base: position 9,194,562 of record JAEOAD010000013.1, read on the forward strand.
GACTCCCTAGCACCCAGATTAGAAAGAAAAAGGCAAAACAACATGTACTTGTAATGTCAGTGCTGGGGAGATGGAGACAAGAGGATCTCAAACGTTTTCTGGCCAATCAGTCTAGCCAAATGGGTGAGTTCCAGTGAGTTGCACAAAGTGATACAGGTGCCTGGAGTTCATTTTCAGCTGCAGGAGGCCTTGGCATGCCCATTCTCTTTCTCTTGCTTTCCAATAAGTTAAAAAAAAAAAAAAAAAAAAAAAAAGCCGGGCGTGGTAGTGCATGCCTTTAATTCCAGCACTTGGGAGGCAGAGGTAGGAGGATCGCCGAGAGTTCGAGGCCACCCTGAGACTACATAGTTAATTCCAGGTCAGTCTGGACCAGAGTGAGACCCTACCTCGCAAAACCAAAAAAAAACAAAACAAAACCCTAGGGCTGGAGAAATGGCTTAGTGGTTAAGGTGCATGCCTGCAAAGCCTAAGGACCCAGGTTCGATTCTCCAGTCCCCACATAAACCAGATGCACATGGTGATGCATGCGTCTGGAGTTCGTTTGCAGTGGCTGGAGGTCCTGGTGTGCCCATTCTCTCTCTCATTGTCTGTCTCAAATAAATAAGTAAATAAAAATCTTTAAAAAATAATAATAAGAAGAAAAATTTTAGCTCATTTTGAACTTTTTTCCCATTGTGAATTTGAGGCGGATGAAAGGCCTTCTCGCCATCCCTGTCCAGTCTAGCTGATCCCTGCTCCCCTTCTCCCCCGCCTCAAACTTCCCACTTTCCCTGGCCCTTCCTTCACTGATTAATTGCTAGAACTGCAAAGGACTGGCTTCCTTCTTCCTGCAAGTGAGAGGAAGCAGGGAAAGCTACGATCTCTCCAAGACTAAAGCCCCTGAAACTGTCCAGGGAAGGATGAGGTCACTGCTGTCCAAGACTGCGAGGCATCGCCCATGGTCGATGCAGTCAGCGTGGAAGGCCGGCTTCTCGGTGGCGGCCTGGCGGGACTCCTGTGTGGCCAGGCTCCTCTTGGCTGGCTTCAGAATCCTGGCTCCATTAAGCCCATTCCTGTGGGTCTGTCCTGCGTGGTTGGTCCACTGAAGACTCTATAAAGACTCAGAGTGGAGGGGAATGAGCAGGGACTGGGCATTGACGGAGTGGACTGGGCGTAGACCCAGTGACCAAACCTACCCTTGGAGCAGCCAGGTGGGGTAATACCTGGGGAGGTCCAGCTGCCCTGCTATGACTCCCAAGGGATCCAGACTCTAGACTTCAACATAGGCCATTCATGACCCCTCTCCACCGCTGAAGAGTCAATCAAAAGCTTAAAAAAAATCTGGGCATGGTGGCTCACGCCTTTAATCCCAGCACTAGGGAGGCAGAGGTAGAAGGATCACCATAAATTCAAGGCCACCCTGAGAATATATAGTGAATTCCAGGTCAGCCTGGGCTAGAGTGAGACCCTACCTTGAAAAACCAAAAAAAAAAAAAAAAAAAAAGTTAAAAAAATTAACAAACAAAAAATGCTTTGTCTGAGCCAATGTCCCTCCTACTCTTGTTTATCCAACCGCACCTTGGAGTGGCTTCTCAGATTCCATGCGATGTCAGAAAGAGCAAGCCACAAGCAGTTTCTGTCGCCATCTGCCGGCCATGCTCAGAACTGCATTTTCCACCAGCAGGTGAAGTGATTTCTGTAGTGGGGAATCCAGATGCGTGGGATTGATCCCCAAGAGGCCTTGAACTCTGGGTAAGACCTGAGGACTTCACACAGGCAGGCAGGGGGAGAGGGTGAAAAGAGCCAGGAAGGCCAGCTGGGAGGGACACATGGCTGTCAGCCAACAACACCTGGACTCTCAGATGGTCAACGGGAGCTGCCGCTTTGAGGCTGATCTGATAGCGGCCAGCAGCCCACCAAGGTGAGCAGGCTGTCGCTCTAGTTCTTGCCTGCTGGGCTGTTCCCAAAGAGGGGACAGGCTGGGCTACAGGGATGGGCATGGGGGGAACACCTGCTTCCCTGCCCTGGAGGACTGAGAAGGCAAAGGCGAGGAAGTGGATCACACTGCCCTGACCTCCTGGTAAGACTCGAAATGTTTTCTTTCTGCATTCCTGCTGACAGGAACCCTTTCTGAGTGTGCTCGTTTGAATGTAAAATGTCCCTCATAGCCTCATGTGTCTATAAAAAAGTCTAGTACTTAGCCAGGTGTGGTGGCGCACGCCTTTAATCCCAGCACTCAGGAGGCAGAGGTAGGAGGATCACCGTGAGTTCGAGGCTACCCTGAGACTGCAGAGTGAATTCCAGGTCAGCCTGGACTAGAGTGAGACCCTACCTCAAAAAACAAACAAACAAATAAAAAAGTCTAGTACTTGGGCTGGAGAAACGGCATAGCGGTTAAGGTGCCTGCCTCCTAAGCCTAAGAACGCTGGTTCCAATCTCCAGCGGTTCCAATCTCCAGGTCCCACGTTTAGCCAGATGCAAAGTGACGCAAGGGCGCAATGCTGCACTTGACCACAAGGGGGCGCACACATCTGGATTTTGTTTGCAGCAGCTGAGAGGCTGCTGGCGCGCCCATCTCTATCTGTCTTCATCTTCCTCTCCCTCTCCCTCCACCCCCCCCCGTGTCTCTCTCCAAAAAAAAAAACACGTCTAGTACTTAATCCCCAAATGGTGGTGTTTGTGGGGAACGGAAGCCTTATTGCAGGAGTGTATCACAGGGGTTAAGCTTTGGGGTAATATAACACAGCTCCAAGCCCATTAATAGACTACTTCCTTCCTGCTGCTGTGGAGATGTGATTCCTGGATGCCCATCTGCCCCTGCCATGAAAAAACTTCCCCTTGAAACTGTAAACCAAAATAAATCCTTTCCTTCCATAAACGGCTTCTGGTCTAGTGTTTTGTCCCAGCAATGAGAAGGGAACTGCCACACTGAACAAATGCGTTGTTGTTTCAAGGTAGGGTCTGGCTCTAGCCCAGGCTGACCTGGAATTCACTATGTAGTCTCAGGCTGGCCTCAAACTCACGGTGATCCTCCTACCTCTGCCTCCCGAGTACTCTTGAGCCAAGTTCAAGCCAGGCTTTCTGAACAAATGTTCTGGCACAGGGGATGGGACCCAAGGATGTGACTTTAAACACTGCTAAGGTTTCCACCTTTTGGAGATGAGGAGGTTTGACTTTCACCGACTAGGGAAACCTCTAGGGAGGTCAGAGTCAGGGGGCGTGGAGAAGACATAGTGCAGCCTGATTGGTCTCTGGGAAGGGTGAAGCAGAGCCCCGCTTTCCAATGAAGCAAAGTGCTGAATGAATGCTGCCACAGACAGGGAGCCCACACTCATGTGTACATTAGAATCCTTTGGGAAGTCTTTAGACGTACCCAGTGCCCTGCCAGGCATGATGGTGCTCACTAGTAATCTCAGCAATCAGGAGGTGCGGCAGGAGGATCTTGAGTTCAAGGTCAAGCTAAGCTACAGAATAAGTTCTAGGCCAGCCTGGTCTACATAGCAAGACCCTGTCTCAAATGTATGTATGTATGTATGTATGTATGTATGTATGTATGTATGTATATGTATATATAGACACACACACACACACACACACACACACACACACACTAACATTCTAACAGGTACAATGATGGCTCATGCCTATAACCGTAGCACTTTGGAAGTGAAGACAGTAGCACTAGGAGTTCTAGGTCATCCTTGGCTACATTGCAAGTTCAAGGCCAACCTGAGCTACATGAGACCCGATCGCAAAATTATCAAACTGGGCTGGAGAGATGCTTTAGCAGTTAAGGCACTTGCCTGCAAAGCCAAAGGACACAGGTTCGATTCCCAGGACCTCGTAAGCCAGATACACATGGTGGTGCATGCGTCTGGAGTCTGTTTGCAGTGGCTAGAGGCCCTGGCCCATTCTCTCGTGGTGTTTGTGGGGAACGGAAGCCTTATTGCAGGAGTGTATCACAGGGGTTAAGCTTTGGGGTAATATAACACAGCTCAAGCCCATTAATAGACTACTTCCTTCCTGCTGCTGTGGAGATGTGATTCCTGGATGCCCATCTGCCCCTGCCATGAAAAAACTTCCCCTTGAAACTGTAAACCAAAATAAATCCTTTCCTTCCATAAACGGCTTCTGGTCTAGTGTTTTGTCCCAGCAATGAGAAGGGAACTGCCACACTGAACAAATGCGTTGTTGTTTCAAGGTAGGGTCTGGCTCTAGCCCAGGCTGACCTGGAATTCACTATGTAGTCTCAGGCTGGCCTCAAACTCACGGTGATCCTCCTACCTCTGCCTCCCGAGTACTCTTGAGCCAAGTTCAAGCCAGGCTTTCTGAACAAATGTTCTGGCACAGGGGATGGGACCCAAGGATGTGACTTTAAACACTGCTAAGGTTTCCACCTTTTGGAGATGAGGAGGTTTGACTTTCACCGACTAGGGAAACCTCTAGGGAGGTCAGAGTCAGGGGGCGTGGAGAAGACATAGTGCAGCCTGATTGGTCTCTGGGAAGGGTGAAGCAGAGCCCGCTTTCCAATGAAGCAAAGTGCTGAATGAATGCTGCCACAGACAGGAGCCCACACTCATGTGTACATTAGAATCCTTTGGGAAGTCTTTAGACGTACCCAGTGCCCTGCCAGGCATGATGGTGCTCACTAGTAATCTCAGCAATCAGGAGGTGCGGCAGGAGGATCTTGAGTTCAAGGTCAAGCTAAGCTACAGAATAAGTTCTAGGCCAGCCTGGTCTACATAGCAAGACCCTGTCTCAAATGTATGTATGTATGTATGTATGTATGTATGTATGTATGTATGTATGTATATGTATATATAGACACACACACACACACACACACACACACACACTAACATTCTAACAGGTACAATGATGGCTCATGCCTATAACCGTAGCACTTTGGAAGTGAAGACAGTAGCACTAGGAGTTCTAGGTCATCCTTGGCTACATTGCAAGTTCAAGGCCAACCTGAGCTACATGAGACCCTATCGCAAAATTATCAAACTGGGCTGGAGAGATGCTTTAGCAGTTAAGGCACTTGCCTGCAAAGCCAAAGGACACAGGTTCGATTCCCCAGGACCTACGTAAGCCAGATACACATGGTGGTGCATGCGTCTGGAGTCTGTTTGCAGTGGCTAGAGGCCCTGGCCCATTCTCTCTCTCTCTCAAATAATAAAAGTAAAATATATTAAAAAAAAAAAAACTAAGGGAGGATTGATTTAATGCTGTCTTCCAGACACACAGTGGCCTTGGTATTCACAATCTCACAGTGGCTGACATTACCTACCTTCATGACCTGCATAATAGGAGAGGAGAAAATGATGACATCGAAATAAAAGAGAGACTAGTTGAAAGAAGAAGGGATTCGATGGAGGGAGGATTTAGGAGTGGGAAAAGGGAGGGTGGTGGAAGGGAATTATAATCATGGTATATTGTCTATATTTATGGAAATTGTCAATCAAAAGTTTTAAAAAATCTGGGCATGGTGGTGCATGCCTTTAATCCCAGCACTAGGGAGGCAGAGGTAGGAGGATTGCCGTGAGTTCGAGGCCACCCTGAGACTACATAGTGAATTCCAGGTCAGCCTGGGCTAGAGTGAAACCCTACCTTGAAAAAAAAAAAAAAAAAAAAAAAAAAGTTTAAAAATTAACAAAAAATGCTTTGTCGAACCAATGTCCCCCTACTCTTGTTTACCCAACTGCACCCTGAAATTCTGTCTCAGTGGCCATGTGGAGCCCGCAGGAGGGGGTGAGGGGCTAGAAGGAGGCTGCAGGGAAACAAAGAGGTTCCAGGTGGGGCACAGCACTTAGGAGAGGTGGGGCACATGGACGTCTGTTGACAAATCTAATGGTGGGAGCCCTCTCTTACCCACGGTGTCCCAGGCACAATGGGACCTACTTGATCAAGGCCAACAGGCTGGCTCTGAAAGCACAGTGTAGGTCTCGCTGCCTGGCTCTGAGTTCCACCCTCGCCTCTAAGCTGTGTGACTTGGCTGAATCTTTAACCTCTCTGAGCCTCAGCTTTTCTGCATGCAAATGGGAATAACGATTATAGCGTCAATAGTCCATAAGGGCTTGGGGTTTACTGGCATGTGCATGGCTGTCAGCGCATGACCACCATCCACCACATTTACAGGCCACATGGGCCACAGTATCTTACATGTCCAAAGTGGGTGGAGCCTCATCCTCGCCCTCACTCTATCAACACAGCCTTCTCCTTTCTCCTCCTAGAAAACTGGGTGTCCCTGCATAGCCCTGGCTAGACTGGAACTAACTCTGTAGACCTGCTCTCCTTGAACTTGCAGCAATTCTCCTGTCTCTGCCTCCCAAGTGCTGTAATTACAGGTTTGGTCCACCGTGCCTGGGCTAGAGTCATGTCTCTCCTCCACTGCCATCTCTAACAGACTTTGTCCAGGTACCCTGCCTCCTGTCCCCAGACCTCATACCTCCAGGCTGTTCCAAATGGAAAGGTCAGAATCCTTAGAGGCCCATTGGTCCAGCCTGAATCTGAGACACTGCTGAACTTGATGCGTCCACCAGGTGGCACACGATGCCTGGCCTCTTTTATTTGTTTAACAAATACTTCATAGCTGCCCCTGTTAGGCCAGGCACTGGGCCCAAAGATGGGGACCTGGAGATAAAAAAAAAGCGACAAATTTCTCCTTTCCAGGAGTTCATGGCTTAGTGGGAAAGACAGAAACAAAGAGAGGAAAACAAAACAGAGATGTCCATAAAAGGTGAGAATTGCTGCTAAAGTCAAGGCCAAAATCATCAGTGGTGAAGGGGAGGAGGTGGGAGAAGGGAAGAAAAGAGAGGGAGGGAGGGAGACTGACTGAGTCTCAGTACCTTTATGAAGATAAACCTTCCCAGGCCAGTATCAAATTAATATTTTATTTATTTATGTGAGAGACAGAAAGAGGCAAAGAATGAGACAGAAAGAGGCAGATGGAAAATGGGCTCACCACGGCCTCCAGCCACTGCAAATGATCTCCAGACATGTGCGCCACCTTGTGCATCTGGCTTACACACAGATGTGTGTTACCATGTGCATCGACTTACGTGGGTTCTGGGGAGTCTAACCTGGGTCCTTAAGCTTCACAGGCAAGAGCCTTAACTGCTAAGCCATCTCTCCAGTCCCCCAATTTTTATTTTGAGACAGAGTCTTGCTAAATTGCCTGGGCTGGCCTCAAACTCACTTTGGAGTTTATGCTGACCTTGAACTTTCTATCCTCCTACCTCAGCCCGCCCCCCCCCGCCCAAGTAGCTCAGATTACAGGCCTGCATCACCAAAGCCAGCTTGCCAGCACCTTATTAATTCAGGGAAGGAGATGTAGAATTCACACAGCACACAAATATGACCCCTCCCAGGGATGTATAACACCTGGTGGATAACGACTTGGGGATAAGGGATGCCCAGATTTGAGGAGAAAGTTCTAGGAGCCAGAAGGACTGGGAGGTCAGTGAGGATGGACGTCAGTTAGAATGGCGGCAGGGAGTCAGCCTTCACTAAATACTGATGAGAACGAATGGATGCGGGAATTCAGGAGCCAAACGCCAGAGCTGCTACTATCAGGACCAACGGGGTCAGGCTGGACCAACGGGGTGTTTGATAAACAAATGGTAACACTCAGCCAGTTGGTTCTGCAGTTGTTTAGCAAGGCTAAGGTCGGGGTGGGTGTTCCCCTAAATACACACAGTGTGCAAGCACTTCTTCGGCCCCCGTCCTCACCCTTCTCAGAAACCCTCCCCATGTAGCTCAGTTAATAGAGCGCTTGCCTAAGATGCACGAAGCCTTGGATTCTACTCCTAGCACCACATGAAACGGGGCGTGGTGGCACACACCTGTAAACCCAGTACTTATGAGGTAGAGGCAAGAGGATCAGAAGTTCAAGGTCATCCTCAGCTGCATATTAAGTTCAAGGCCAGCCTGAGCTACCTGAGAGACCCTGTCTCAAAAAAGTGGGGACGGTTGGGCTGGAGAGATGGCTTAGAGGTTAAATGCTTGCCTATGAAGCCTAAGGACCCCGGTTCGAGGCTCGCTTCTCCAGGACCCACGTAAGCCAGATGCACAAGGGGGTGCATGCATCTGGAATTCGTTTGCAGTGGCTGGAGGCCCTGGTGCACCCATTCTCTCTCTCTCTCTCTGCTTGCCTATTTCTGTATCTCTCTCTTAAATAAATAAATAAATAAAGTGGGGACGGTGGGAGAGATGGCTTAGCGGTTATGCCTGTGAAGCCTAAGAACCCAAGTTCGATTCCCCAGAACCCACATAAGCCAGCTGCACATGGTGGCGCATGAGTCTGGAGTTCGTTTGTGGTGGCTAGAGGCTCTGGTTTGCCCATTCTTTCTTTCTCTCTATCATAAACAAATAAATACTTTAAAAAAAAAAAGGTAGGGAGTTGATAGGATGGCTCAGTGGGTAAAGCACTTGCCATGCAAGCATGAGAACCTGAGTTCAGATCCCCAGTACCCGTGTACAAGTCAGGCTTGGTGGCACCTGTAAACCCTAGCACTGGGGAGGTGGTGACAGGGGATCCCTGGGGCTTGTTGTTGAATTCAGCTGATCTGGCTGAACTAGCGAGTGTCAGGTTCAATGAGAGACCCTGTCTCACAAAATGAAGTGCAGGAGGCTGGGGATGTGGCTCAGCTAGCATGCATGAGGCCTCGGGTTTGATTCTCAACACCCTATAAACTGTGGCCCGTGGTACACAGCTGTAATATCCGCATTCAGGAGGTGGAGACAGGAAGATGAGGGGGCTGGAGAGATGGCTCAGCAGTTAAGGTGCCGGCCTGTGAAGCCTAAGGACCCAGGTTTGGTTCCCCAGTACCCATGTAAAGCCAGATGCACAAGGTGGCCCGTGTGCCTGGAGTTTGTTTGCAGTGGCTGGAGGCCCATCTGTTTTGTTTTTTTTTTTAATATTTTATTTTTGATTTATTTGAGGGAGATATACAGAAATAGGCATGGAGAGAGAGAGAGAGAGAGAGAGAGGGAGGAGAGAGAATGGGTGCGCCAGGGCCTCCAGCCACTGCAAATGAACTCCAGATGCATGCACCCCCTTGTGCATCTGGCTTACGTGGGTTCTGGGGAATTGAGCCTCGAACCAGGGTCCTTAGGCTTCACAGGCAAGCGTTTAACCACTAAGCCATCTCTCCATGGAGGCCCATCTTAAAGAAGGTGGTGTCTGAGCCAGGTGTGGAGGCACACACCTTTAATCCCAGCACTCGGGAGGCAGAGCTAGGAGGATCGCCGTGAGCCCGAGAATTCCAGGTCAGCCTGCACTAGAGCGAGACCTTATCTCGAAAAACCAAAAAGGTTTTGCTCAGTCATTTGCTCGGTACTCCCCACCACCTGTGCATATGGACTTGACTCTCTGTGACGCATCTTCCTTCCAGAGTTAATTAGTTAATGCAAAAAAAAAAGTGAGATACAGGGAGAAAGGGGCTACTAAAACCATCACCCATCAGGCTGGGAGCAGATTGCCCTGAAAGTTCTTTGCATGCAAGAGCTCCCTGCCCCTCAGTCTGCTGACATCTCCCAAATGAACCTGGTTCAGGGCCTGGAAACTGCCTAGGCTGTAAACCCTAACTCATGTGAGTGCGTGTCCGCGTGGGGTGGTCCCATATGGACAGAGGACCGAGGCTGGCCTGGTTTGAACTGCAGCTCTGGCCTTTGACCCTGACAACCTCTGGACCCAAAACCATATTCATCCCTGTATGCCTCATACAAAGGAGGGACACCCTGCCAGGCCTGGTCCCCGTTACACCCTCTTGCAAACAGGGACCTGCTTCCTTGGTCTCCACTTTGTACTAACCCTAACCAGGTTGGAGGGTCCGAGGCTGGAGGCGTAGTTAGAGAAACCTCAGACCAACCACAGCCCCAGGCTCTGAGGATGGGGACTAGTGGGAGCATCATGGGCCATTCCAACCTCCCTCCTCCCCTATCCCCCAGCCAAGCTAGGGCAGGGATAGGGACAGCTGGCTGGATCTAGCTCACCAAGGGGGTTAGATTGCAGGACACAGGGTGGGGCCTGGGGCAGGACCTGGAGGAGGCCTGGGTTGGTTTGGGGACTGGAAGGGCCTAGCTGAGGAGTGACTGTGGCAAACCAGATGCTCAGGCCAACCTCCTGCTACTGGGGAGCCTGGGGGAAAGTAGGGTGTCTGGGGAGAGTGGGGAGGAAATGGAGGAGCTTCCAAACCCCCTTTCTCTTTGAGCACTTGGGGCCCTAGCTGAACAGCCCTGGTAGGACTCAGCATGGAACCCTCCCAGGTCCCTGCACACATGTCCTCCAGCGCTTTGGAGGGTGAAGCCTACCGCTGGAGCATGCTCCTCGTTCGGGCTTTCTCGAAGGTGCCTGGGTGCTCACACATGGCTGGAATGTCTCCTCTCCCCCAGCTGGGTGCAGCTGTTCAAGGGAGTGGTGGCCCTTTGTCCACCTTCTGCTGTGAACCTTGAATGGAGACTACTGGACAGAGCGCTGAGGCTCTGGATTCCCTCCAAACTCCAGAGCATAAGTCAGGTTGAAAACAAAATTATAGAGCCAAGCCCGAACCCGAGGATGCCCTGAGGACTGGGAAGGAGCTGCCACTTGGCAATGCCCCCATTGAAGCCCCCATGACCACCTGCTTTTCCGCACTTGTGATTGACCTAGGAAAGGGGAAGGGCGACATGGCAATCCCTCCGTGGTGCTCAGGGGCAGTTGTTGGAAGGGCTGAAATCAGTCTGGTCTCAGCCCTTCAGCCTTGTTTTCTTGGACTTCTGTGTGCCCAGGCCACCCTCTAAGGCCTTTACCATTAACCGGTTTCCTCTACCAATCAGAATCTGTCCCTATCCTTAGCATCTCTAGCCAATCCCCAAACCTGCCATTGTGCCCCTTCTGGGGACCCCAGGCCTGAGGCAAGCAAGGGAGAGATGTGGTACCCCGGCCCCCAAGGGCAAGTGAAGTCCTTCCTTAGATAGCAGCTTATCTGGGGGTGGGGGGAACACCCCAGATGCTCTGCTTTGGCAAGCCCAAGTTCCAGATGAGAAGACCAGAGGGAAGGTCAAAGAACTGCCTAGGGTTACAGAGCTGACCTGTCCGAACCCATGGCACTTCACCTCTCCATTGCGTTCTCTCCATTCCGCAGAGCTGCCTCCCCGCTGCAAGAGCAGTTGAGTCTCTGGTCTCAATTCCTCCCCCCGGCCCCCTCGCCCAGTGCTGGTGTCGCTCTCTTCAACCCCTGACACCCCCAAGGGACACCATCCCCACCTCCGCCCATTTGCAGCTACCTTTCCTTAAGGAGGATGAGGTCAGAGCCACACTGGGGCCCAAGGAGGATGAGGTCAGAGCACTCGCCGCTGGTAAGACGCTAAATAATTCATGTTGATGCCGTGAGCGCGGCGGCAGCGTCGTGGAGGGCCCAGCAGAGACAGCAGACAGGAAACAAAGTCTGGTTGCCAGCCCCTGCGCCTGACCTTGGTATGTCCTGGGGGGTTGGTGAGGGCGAGCTAGAGAAAGTGCTAGCTTCTGTGAGAATGGATTGGAGGGGTGACACCCCTTGCCCCCCAGCTGTATCATCACGAACAAGTCACCTGACCTGTCCATTTCTTGCTTTCTCCTTTGAGAACTGAGGTGAACAAGTACAAAACCCCTGTGCGGAAAGCTGGGCGTGGCACCTTGGCAGGGCCACATGGCTTGGGGCAACTAAGATCCTATCTGGCTCCCTGTGCCTTTGTGTAATTTCACCCACTGTGGGCCGTGTCCCCTGCTTCCCCAGCCACAGCAGGGCTGTTATCTGGGGGTGTCCTCGTTCCTATCCTACCTCACCCATACCTTGTATGGGGGCTGGAGCTTCCTGGGTTTGGTGGGTTCAGAATTCAGGGTCTCCGGGACACCTGGTTTTTCCCTTGAGAATAAGTCTCCAACGATGGGGGAAAAAACTACTTGGAATCAAGCAGCCTTTGCTGGTGTAGAAGGACCTAAGGAAAGAGACAGACAGACAGACAGACAGACAATAGTCCCAGCAGACACCCCCGTGAATACACAAGACCCCTCACAGCGTCAAGGGTCATTGAATTCTAAGCAGTTAAAAGGTTGAGACTCCTTCCGACTACAAGACTTGACAGTGTGGATGGGAAGACCAAGGTGAGGGTCTATTGATGAACAGCGTATTTTATTTTATTTATTTGAGAGAGAGAGAAGAGGAAGAGGCAGAGAGAGAGAGAGAGAGAGAGAGCACACTAAGGCCACTGAAAACGAACTCCAGACGCATGCGCCCCTTTGTGCATCTGGCATACACAGGTCCTGGGGAATTGAACCAGGGTCCTTAGGCTTCACAGGCAAACACCTTAACCACTAAACCATTTTCCCAGCCTGATGAACATTTTTTTTTTTTTTTGAGAGAGAGAGAGGGACACAGAGAGACAGAAAGAGGGAGACAGAGAATGGGCACACCAGCAGCCTCTCAGTCACTGTGAATGAACTCCAGATTCGTGCACCCCTTGTGGGCAAGTGTGGCATTGCACCCTTGCATCATTTTACGTCTGACTAAATGCAGGACCTCGAGAATTGAACGGGTGTTCTTAGGTTTAGCAGGCAGGTGCCTTACCTGCTAAGCCATTTCTCCAGCCCATGATGAACATTTTTAAAAACCAGATTCTAGGGCTGGAGAGATGGCTTAGTGGTTAAGGCGCTTGCCTGCAAAGCCAAAGGACCCAGGTTCAGCTCCCCAGGACCCATGTAAGCCAGATGCACAACAGGTACACACATCTGTAGTTTGTTCTCAGTGGCTGGAGGCCCTGGGGCATCCATTCTCTCTCTCTACCTGCCTATTTCTGTCTCTCTCTCTCTCTCTCAAATAAATAAAAAATAAAATATTTTTTTAAAAAACAGATTCTAGAGCCGGGTGTGATGGCGCATGCCTTTAATCCCAGCACTCAAGAGGCAGTGGTAGGAAGATTGCTGTGAGTTCGAGGCCAGCCTGGGCTAGAGTGAGACCTCACCTCAAACACAGACACACAAAACAAACAAATAAACAAACAAAACAGATAAGTTCTGGCCTACTAGCTTTCTCCTACTTAAGGCTTGTATGCGGTGCAGCTCTGCTATCTAAGAGGCCGTGCTCCCACGTTAGGAGGCCCATCTCCCTTGTTAGGTGGTCGCTTTTCCCTCCTAACACGCATCTACCTTCTCCACTGGACCCAGGACTGAAAGGCCCAGATGGCCACGGGGCACTCCTGCACCCAGGTAGGCCTGCATCTTCCAGGAGCCCATCTCTCCTGAGCCTCACCTGCAAGCTGTGGAGGACTCAGGCTACAGATGCCTGGTGCTCGCAGGCCACACACCTGAGAGATGGTTACTTAAGGCAGGAGCCAGCCTTTGCTCATTGTGCAGGTTACCAGGCCTGTTAGCCTGGATCAAGAGCGACCTGGCGGGCTGTCCTGGAGGGAAATACTACACTACTCATTGGGCAACCTCAGTCGATGGAGTGGTAAAGGCAGAAGGAGTCATATGGGGTACGGGGAACAGCCCTACTTTGTAAAGACTTTTCTCTCCGTGACAAAAGGCATAGGTTGCTAGGGACAAGAGAGCTGCAGACTGACTACAGGGTGCCTTTCTGGAAAGCTACTCATCCACGTTGGTACCCCAAGATGCTGGGCTGAGGGTCTGGCCCCAGGGCACACTTGAATGTTCCAACTCTGAGTGGTACCTAAGGGCAGGCAGGACGAAGGATGATGCTGGAGACTTTCAGATCCACGAGTCCAGTACTGTGTTCATCTCTGTCCTTGGTGGCAGCAGCATGCAGACCTGGGAAGGATCCCCTCCTTCCTAGGCAGCCACCAGGACCCTTGGGTGCATGTTCTCAAGCCAAGGACCCTAATGGCTCTTCCAGTGACCAAAGCAGCACAGCATGTCCAGGGGTCCCAAGAACACCTGGACTCCACTCACCTACCTCTAAGGAGGCCTTCCCATGTCCTTCCATCCTGACACAGGACAGACTCCTTACCTGGTCCCCTGAATTCAGTCCCCCCCCCATTTCTTAAGGAACTTTCTAGGCCCTAACCATCTACTTCCAGGCAACCCCAGCAGGCCCTGTGAGAGCTGGGAAATCTGACAACTACATCTGCACCTGTCCCGGGTGCCACCCTGCAAACTGTCAGAGAACCCACAAGCAGACAGAGGAGAGAAGAGGCCAGGGGGAATGATGGAGGTACAAAACCAGTGCCAAGCCCTCCATGTCACTGTGACCTGCCAACGCCCCAACTCTTCTGTGGCCTTTGTCCAGTGACGGTGCCAATGGGCAAGTCCCCAAAGGGTTGTGGCTCTCATTTCAGATGATGAAAGGCGGCTGGGAGCAGCATACAGGCAGGATGCCCCTGGCCTGATGGTGGGACTCCCTCCGTTCACCAAAGATGGTCAAGGTCATGGTACAAGAGGCTGAGACCCAGGACCCTTAGGCCATAAACAGAAATGGCCTGTCCAGGAAGAGCTCTGCCCCTAGCCAGTGGCCTTTCACAGTTCATGAGGTGGAAGATGCCCTGGGGGAAGGACAAGGCAGAACTTCTCCACGGTTTGCCTCCAAAGATGCCCCGAGGAGCTTCACCTGGGTGTGGGGTGGGACAAGCCCATGAGAGGCCGATGTGGCCAAGAAGGTCCAGTGTCAAGACAGGGACAGCTGAGGCCTGATGTTCACAGCAGGAGGATGGCCACCAGGGAGAACCACACTGGGGACACTGGGGCTGTGACAAGGGGAGGTGTCAAGATAAGAGCCTACAGCCAGCTCCCTGTAAACAAAGTCACCTGGAGACTAGGAGGTTAGACTGAGCAAGAGAGCTTATAAGGCCCAGTCACATGCCTCAGATCTTTCCCAGGGTCCCCACTCAGTCCACTCCTTCAGATTGGTGGCCTCTTGTCCCTCCCAGCTCCAAGGACAAGGGCCGAAAAGGTGCTGGGCCCTGCTCAGCTGGGCACAGAGCCACGAAGACATCAAGATGACGTGGGCTCCAAGGAAGAGGGCGATTACCATCTCGTTTTATTTTGCGGGGACTGAGCCTAAAGCAACCAGAAAGAACAAGAGTCACAAGGGAGGGATTCTACTGCTTGGGGGCCCAGCTACTAGTTTTTACTATAAATAAATAAATAAATAAATAAAATAAAATAGTGTTGCATTCCCCAGGGCAGTGGTACAATCTAAACATAGAAGTCTTGGGAGTTCTATTTTTCTTCTGACAACCTTTCTCTTCCTTTCAATAAAAACATCTCCCCCTCCACTCCCCACAACTAGTGTCAGAAAATAGCTCTGACTAGCAGGGGATAAATATTCCCAAGCCTGGAACACGCAAGCTCCCCTGACCCCTTGAAGAGCCTAAAGTCAAGTGTCCAAGGGTCAGGACACTGCTGTCCCATCCATAATCACAGTCTATGCCACTAGGCTGGTTTGTCCAAGGGAGGGCTGAGGACAAAGGCCTAAGTGTCGGTCTTGAAAAAAAACAGCCACTTAGAGAGGCCCTGTGGCCTCTCTGGGTCACTTTGTTTACTTATTAAAGGGGGCAGAACTACCCCTAAGATCCTGTCTAACTGTAAAATGGCACCATTCTGAGATCTGGGCTCTGGAAATGGGGAGAAAGATTGGTCTTACCTGCCTCCCCCACAGCCACAGGAAACAGCCTGAGACACTGGTGAAAGACTTTTGCTAATGGTCAGACAGACACTGTCATTCCTGACCCAATCAGGGCTCAGTCTGGCCCTTCCACCTTTGTGGACTGTCATCATAAACAGCTCTGGCTGGCTGTGGGCCACCCCACCCACACTTCCCAGCGTGATCTCAGAGCGTGGAGCACCAAGCTTGTCTGCCTTACTCCCTAAAAGGACCTCAATTCTTCCCCTCAGGAGGAGCGGGAGATGAGCTGACCACATCCCACTCCCACAACTGCCTGCGGGTGGGCCTGCCTCTCCGTTCTGTCTGTCTGTCTGTCTCTGAATACAGCCAGTGGAAGGGAGAACCCACCAGACACAGGGAAGCTGCCTCGGATGGACAAGCCCAGAGGTGAGGCTGGATCCCAGACCCAAGTGGAACCCAGATGTTCATTCTGATGGCACTCAACATAGGCGGCAGGTAACACGAGAGAACCCTGACCAGAGTGGAGGGGGCACTTCTGTAAGCTGGATGTGAGGGAGGAGTGACGCCCACGGTGAAGAAGAGCCGAGGGTCACAGGAGGGAGGAGCCTCACCAGAAACCACAGGTCCCGTGTGAGTTAATAAAGCAGAACGTGTTTATTAGGCATCCGTGCTCCTCACAGAGGAATAAGATGCAAGCTGGAGGCATCCGTTCTCAGCTCTCTCGGGCTACAGCCAGTTGTCACCCGAGAATGTAGGCACAGGACCAGCCAACAGCTAAATAACACTATTTGGATGGGGCAGGATCACCAGAAGGGGGCCTTGGCATGAAGCCAGGCATAGGCCTGGACTCCACAAATACTGAGGAGTAGGTAGGTGAGGGGCCTCAGGACACCCACCTGATCATTGGCTAACTGGGGGGAATCTGGCCCTGAGGCAGAAGCTGCCCTGAGCCAACATGGCAGAAGTGAGCCTCAGCACGCGGGGTCCCTTGCCTGAGTCAGCTCCTGGAGGCTCCCTCCCTAAAATCTGCCTGCTTCCTCCAGCTGCTGCCTTAGTCCCACACATAGGGGTTTCTAAAGACCTGAGAGCTCTTGCCATCTCTCGGCGTTGTGGCTGCCTGGTGGCTCTGGGCCACGTACATATCTTCAGCTCGTAGGGTCGAGTTGGCACTGCCCATCACCTGGCTGTTGGCGGTGGCCCGTGGGAGGATGACGTCGTAAGCGCCTTCAGACTGAAAGGAAAGAACAGGCGGTCTCGCAGTCAGGGCATCGGGAGCCAGGTTCCACCGGGGCGGATGTACAAACAACGGGCTTCCTGCTGGGCTCTGCCTGCCAGCTCCCCCTTCTTGACCCCTCCGCCCCCACTCTGCGGGGGCCCTGCTGGCAGCCTGTGGTGGATGACTCCACCTCTGGAAATAGAGGGCATGGAAGTGGGTCCTTGGCCACCTCAGGACTTCCCAGAGGGAGACCTTGTCTCAGCTTTCTCCTGCTCCCAGGTCCTCAGCGAATACTGAAGTCCACAGAAACGGTAGGCTGCACTGAGCTACAACTGCCTGCCTGCCAGTCACTCCCAGGTTCCCTTTTTCTACCCATCTTTTTCATTTTGTTTTGTTTTGTTTTTTTTGAGGTAGGTTCTCACTCTAGTCTCAGGGTGGCCTCAAACTCAAGGTGATCCTCTTACCTCTGCCTCCTAAGAACTGAAAGTAAAGGGTATGTGCCACCATGCTTTGGTTTTTCTTTTTTTTTTTTTTTGAGGTAGGTTCTCACTCAGTCCAACCTGGTATTCCTATGTAGTCTCAAATGCCTCAAACTCAAGGTGAGTACCTCTGCCTCCTGGTTGGTAAAGGGCATGCCACCATGCCTGGTCTACAAATCTTATCTGGTCCCCAAATTCTCTATACCCAACTGGTTGGCCCTGGGCATGCCCACATAACTTGGTCTTGGTATCTGGTCCCAAATTCTCTATCTGGTGGGAACGTGAACTCCTGGCCCCACCTGCCTTGTCCCCACGGAAAGCTGCCACTAAATCTCAATAGCCCCAGGACCCCAAAAGAGTCTTTGTCTAATGAGATCCAGGTGGTATGCCCACCTGTCCGGGGATCTCCCACTTCCTGGACTATCTAATCATTTCCTGCTACCTAGAATATCTGAATTAGGGGTCTCAAACCTGGGCATGCCCCAGTATCACCTGGTATATTTGTTAAGCCCCACTCCCTGGGAGCTGGCTCCCACCCTGTGGTGGGCTGGTCACTGTTTCACTGGGTCAGGGAGGAGGGAACCCTCAGGCTCTGTTTGCAAAGCTGCCGTAGGGAGTCACTCCAATATGGGACCCAATCCACATTTCCAGCAAGTTCCCAAGGAGATGTTCGCTCTGGTGGTCTGGAAACCATGTTCTGAGAACTAGGTCCAAGCTGCAAGCTAGGTAGTACAGATATCCCCAAGTACTATGGGGAGGCAGAAAGGGGCAGCCATGCAGGGCAGCTCTTAAGCAAAGGGTTCCGGGGGGGGGAGGACAGGGAAGGCAGCTTCTGCTCGTGGTCTCATGGAAACTGCGCAGCTGCAGGTCACACGTAAGGAAAGAGCTGGGATGGGAAGTCTCGGACACTGGAGCCACCCCCTGCTCCTGAGTTCCCAGTGGGAGGTGGGGAGGAGATGAGAACAGCACCCTCCTGACCTCCTGGCTTCCTGTTCCCAGCATCCTGCCAAGGCAGGTCGCTGACCTCTCTGGCAGCCACTGCCCGCCGTGTGTGGTGAAGGAACATAGATGGAATGAGAATCTAACCCACTGCCTTCCTATTCCTGCTGCCTCCTGTCCTCCAGGCTAATGGAGCATCTGGCTTCCAGAGCCCAGAGAAGGTATAAGGTCAAGATATGCTAGCCAGGCGTCGTGGCACACTCCCGTAATCCCAAAATTGAGGTAGGCAAATTGTGAGTTCAAGGCCAGCCTGGGCTAGAAAACAAGCCCTTGTCGTAAAAAAAAAACAACAGGGAGCTGGAGAGATGACTCAGCTGTTAAAGGTGCTTACAAAATCTGCCACCCAGGATCGATTCCCCAGTACCCATGTAAAGCCAGACACACAAAAGTACAGCATGCATCTGGAGTTCCTATGCAACAGCAGGGGCCCTGGTGTGCCCATTCATCTTCTCTTTCTGTGTGTGTGTCAAATAAATAAAATATTTAAAAAACAAAATAGGGGGCTGGAGAGATGACTTAGTGATTAAGGTGCTTGCCTGCAAAGCCTAAGGACCCAGGTTTGATTCCTCAGAACCTATGTAAGCCAGATGTGCCAGGTGACGCATGCATCTGGAGTTCGTTTGCAGTGGCTAGTGGCCCTGGCACGCCCATTCTCTCTCTAATTCTCTTTCTCTCTGTGTGTAATAATAAATAAAAATTAAAAATCAGGGCTGGAGAGATGGCTTAGCAGTTAAGGCATTTTGCCTGTGAAGCCAAAGGACCCAGGTTTGATTCCCCAGGACCTACATAAGCCAGACATACAAGGGGGTGCATGCGTTTGGAGTCCTTTTGCAGTGGCTAAAGGCCCTGGTGTACCCATTCTCTCTCTCTGTTTCTATCTGCCTCTTTCTCTTTCAAATAAATAAATAAGGAACTAACCTTGATTTCTTTTAAAAAAATCAAAAGAGGTTCTGCTTTCTTGCCATAAAGAGAAGTTGGAGGCCCTCTTGGGATAGCTTTGGTTAAAAACTAAATATTGCCGGGCGTGGTGGCACACACCTTTAACCCCAGCACTTGGGAGGCAGAGGTAGGAGGATCGCTGTGATTTCAAGACCACGCTGAGACTACATAGTGAATTCCAGGTCAGCCTAGGCTACAGTGAGACCCTACCTTGGAAAGAAAGAAAGAAAGAAAGAAAGAAAGAAAGAAAGAAAGAAAGAAAGAAAGAAAGAAAGAAAGAGGGAAGGAGGAGGGAGGGAGGAGAGGGAGGGAGGGAAGGAGGGAGGGAGGGAGGGAGGGAGGGGGAGGGAGAGAGGGGAATAGAACTAAATATCTATCTAGACCTGCTAACATTTGGTCCCGTCACTTTGGGGAGTACCTGACTGAGACCCTCCTTTGTCCCTTCCCAAGCTCTCTAGGGTAAGGCTAGCTGCTGTCACCAGCTCTGCCTTCTCACTGCACCACGCCCTGGACTGTGGGTGATACCCAGTGACAGGGGCCTGTCCTGTTGTAGTGTACCCAGCAATGGTGCTACATCAAATTCAGGCAAAGGAGGGTGAGGACTGGGGCTCTGAGTTGGTAGGGTTAATGCCCAAGATGAGTTTGTATTAGCTGTGTGACCCCCTTCTTCCACCCACTGAGGCTGGGCCACAGCTGTCAGTAGGGTCCTAGGGACCCCAATAGACCCACTTACCGGTCCTTTATGCATTAAGGTCATCTCTGTGGGCTGGTACACACTGGTCATCAGCTGCCCATTGTACCCACTATAAGGCGACACCGGTCTCTTAGCTGCGGGGTGGGGAGGAAGCGAGCACAATTTGAAGGTCCCTCGATTCTCACCTGCCAACCCACCTTCCCAAGTAACTCTCCTAGGCTTAGGGAAAAGGGGATCCTGGGGACCCAGTTTAATAGCAGAGTGGTGAGTTGGTAGTGAGGATGTTGTGGACGTGGGGGAGGGGGGTCCCCTCCCATGCCCAGTGCCCCTTTATACAGCTGCACAATGCTGCTGGGTTCCCAGCAGAGTGGTACCCCTCCCCCACCACTCAGAAAAAAAATGCCCTGTCAGCAACTTTCACATCCCCATCCGCCCTCAGGGCCAGAGGCCAAGAGGGGCACATGAGTCTTCGGCCGCTTTCCAAACAGCCAGCCTTCAGCTCCTGCCGCTACCACTGTGGGACAGCTGCCAGGTGCTAGAGGAAACATGAGCAAGACCCTTCATCCCTTCCAGTCTTCACAGCCTCACAGAGCAGGGCTGCCCAGGGAACCCCTTCACACAACCTATATACTCTTCCTCCCATCCTGGGCCCCCAGGCAAGGTTCCAGAACGATTTGCAGCTCCAGGAATACTTCCCTGTGTCTTCCGGTGGTGTGGGTTTCAGGGATCTGCTCCACCCTGCTAGGCACCCCCGGGGTGTGTGAAGAAGAGCTGCTGACCAGTCCTGAGGCCCCAAGAACAGGCCTCAAAAGGGGGGCAGGTGGGACAGAGCTCAGCTGTCTCCTGAAGGGCCAAAGGACCATGGTCTGGATAGAACTCCTAAGTGCTGGGCTCACACTATTGATTTTTCCATTTAGAAGAAAAAAAAAGAGAGAGAGAGAGAGAAATAAATAAAAATTCACAGCCCGGAAGTGTCTGCCATCAGAGGACAGAGGCTGAGAACGATGTGGCCTGATAAACAGGCGTAAGGTTCAAGCAGGGGTTGGGGGTGGAGGCTTGCTGGGCCTCCCCGCATTTGCCCTCAGACCCCTCTCTTCATCGTCCCCTGCATGCCCAGTGGCACATTCTGTGTGTGTCAGGTGCCACCCCAGTGTGGGATCAAAGCCCAGAGTGCCCAGCAGAGCAAGGGTCACAAAGCAGGACATCCAAGGACTCGTAGTGTGGACAGGACACAGGGGCTTCTCTCGTTCTGGAACTCCTACGGCCTCTGACTTTCTGCCAGAGGTCCCGGGGCCAGTACATGATAACCAGGTGGTGAGTCTAGAGCCCCCAGATATTTTAATCAACTCAGGGTCAAGCAGAATGCCGAGGCTGCCTCCAGCTCCCTGGGTCATGCCGGAAGGTGGTACAACCGACAGGCTACGAACTACGCAATCTACATGCACCTGCGTCTTAGCACAGGGCCTGGAACCCAGCAAGTGTCTAACAAAAATGCTGCTCAGGCCACTATGTGGCACCATGAGTTTCGTGTGTGTGTGTGTGTGTGTGTGTGTGTGTGTGTGTGTGTTGCTAGGGATCAAACTCAGGGCCCCATGTCTGCTAAGCAAGCCATCTACCACTGAGCTACACTCTCAGCCTCTGAATTTGGGAGCTTAAAAAAAAAAAATAATAATAATAATAAAACCTACAAATATCCCAAAGGACTTTCCCTTGCTTCCAAGAGACTGGTTTCCTGCCCTGGGATAAAGAGAACACGAGTGCCAGGTATGGTGACACCCACTTTGTAATCCTAGCACTTCAGAGGCAGCAGGATCAGGAGTTCAAAGGCATCTCGATGACACAGCAAGTTCAAGACCATCCTGGGCTATGGGAGACCATGTCAACACACGCTTACACACACGCACACACGGGACATGAGAGAAGTCTCTCATAACATACCCGAGGCTGGTTCATCCATGGAAAATGCCTTGTTCTCCACGAACATGCTCTGGCCTGTCTGCTCTTTCAGGATTGTTTCATAGCCCACGCCCGGGTGGGGTACATGTCCCCCTGGTAGCTCTGCTCCGGGCTGGGCTTCGTCACATGGGAGACCTCAGGGATGACATAGAAAAGGACAAAAGCCCAGGCATTGGCCGCAAGCGCGATGGCCAGTGTGGGGTCATCCCAGGTGGGACTGTGTTGTTGTCTATTGCCGTAAGTATACATGACAATCCATACCACCCAGATGGCGACCGAGGTGGCCGTGGTGAGCAACACGAACACCCCGTGTTTCCGCCAGCGCTTAAAGCGGCCACACAGGGTGGGCCAGGCTCCCAGAAAGGCGCCCAGCAACAGTAACATCACATAGATGAGCGCCATGACAAAATCCATGTTGGCGATGGCGCAGGGTGAGGTCACAGTCCAGCCGGCGCTGCCGTTACCCAGAGGGCCAACTTGGCCACCTCCCCGCACTAGGGTGATAATGAGCCACTCTGTGTTGATGATGACCTCCACAAGGGTTAGCAGCAGAGCCACGGTGAAGATCACCCAGCCCCGTGGCCCGTGGTTCTTCCGGGCCAGGAAGTTGAGAGCAAAGACGTGGGCCACCAGACAAGAGAAGCAAATGGCAAACAGGACCCCAAAGAGAAAGCGTCGAGAGGCGCAGGTAGAGAAGTCAGGCTTCACCACGCAGGCGAACACCAGGCAGAAGAGGCCCAGGGTGCCGAGCAAGAAGAACACTTGGGTCCCCAGAAGGCTCCGCTTCTTGGTGTCCTGCACAAAGGGGAGGCTGGCCACGAGGATGATGGTGAGTGCAAACGAGGTGATGACGCCCGCCCCGGCCACTGCCTCCAGGACGATGCCCCAAGCCCCAGTGCGGTCACACAGGTTGTAGTAGAGAGGGTCCAGGTCTGGGCTGCAGCCAGGTGGGGCACGGTTCTGGGCCCAGGCCCCTGGGAAGAGGAAGAGAGGCAGTCCCGCACACATCAGCAAGGCTTCGTGGGTAGCCATCCTGGCTCCCAGGCCAGGCTCCAGCTGGATCCCTAGAGACAGAGGGAGAATGAGCAAAGGGGTTAAAGGCACTTCTTCCGAAAGCCTGCAAGCCTGGGTTTAATTTCTAAGCCACCCATGTAAGCAAGATGAAATAAGTTGTCCCAGAGTCTGATATTTGTTTGTGGCGGTAAGAGGCCCTAGTGTATCCGTACACACACACATACACACACATACATGCGTGAATGCACATGTACACATATAAGTCAATAATAAAAAATAAAATTGGGGGCTGGAGAAATGGCTCCACAGTAAAGGCACTTGCCTGAAAAGCCTAATGACCTGGGTTTGATTCCCCAGTACCCATGTTAAGGCCAGATGCACAAAGTGGTCCATGCATCTGGAGTTTGTTTGTTGGTAGCTAGAGGCCCTAGCATGCCCATTCTCTCTCTCTTTCTCTCTGTCTGTCTCTCTCTCTGCCTATCTCTTTTCTATTTCTCTCTGCTTGCAAACAAATTAACTAATTAAAAATAAAATAAAAACCAAGCATAGCACCTACTCAGTGTTTCTCCTCTGCCCTGGCACCTCCAGGGCTCAGGTCAGACACTCTGCTCTGAGGACTTCAAAGCCCATGGCTGTCAGCCATGCATTCTTCTTTTAACGAGTCCTTAACAAGCACTTAGTAAGTACTTAACAGGCACCTGTGGCAGGTATATCCTGCAGCTAGGAAACAAAAATAGTTGATGTTTATGGTTTCCCCACCCTATTCCTCTTACTCCCTTTTATATTTATATATTTTCTTTTCTTTCTTTCTTTATTGATTTTTTTTTTTTTTTGAGGTAGGGCCTCACTATAGCCCAGGCTGACCTGGAACTCACTATGTAGTCTCAGGGTGGCCTCGAACTCACGGTGATCCTCCTACCACTGCCTCCCGAGTGCTGGGATTAAAGGTATGTGCCACCACATCCAGCTATATTTATATATTTTATTGATTGATTGATTTCTAGGCAGAAAGAAAGCACGCCTTTAATCCCACGGGAGGCAGAGAGAGAGGATCACCGAGAGGGCATTCCAGGTCAGCCTGGACCAGAGTGAGACCCTACCTTGACAAAAAAAAAAAAAAAAAGAAAGAAACGGAGAGAGAGAGAGAATGGGCATGCCATTGCCCCTAGTCACTACAAAAAAACTCTAGATGCATGCACTACTTTGTGCATCCAGCTTTTACATGGGTACTGGGGAATCAAATCCAGGTCATTAGGCTTTGCAGGCAAGCGCCTTGACTACTGAGCCATCTCTCCAGCCTCCCTTTTTTATGAGAGAGAGAGCGAAAGTGAGCAAAAGAGAGAATTGGTGGGCTGGGGCCTCCAGCCACTGCAATCAAACTATTAGATGCATACACCATGTCGTGGGCATGCACAACCTTGCGTATGCGTCACCTTGTGTGTCTGGCTTACGTGGAAACTGGGGAATGCAACATGGGTCTGAAGTAGGCAAGTGCCTTAACCACTAAACTATCTCTCCAGCCCCGAACCTCCCCTTTTTTATAGGCACATTTATTATTTAGTTGTTGGTTTACTTACTATTAGCTGAGGCAAGTTCTCACTATGTAATCCAAGCTGGCTTTGAACTCATGATCCTACTGCCTCAGCATCCTGAGTGACAGGATGGTAGGACCAGGACACCAAGGCTAAGCTAGCTTGGTTTTTTTTTTTTTTTTTTTCATTTTTCTCTCAGTGCCAAGTTTCCTCTTCAGAATCTAGAGTTCTTCATCTAGTTCAATGCTAAAGATAAGAATAAAATAAACCAATTCCTCTGCTAAGGAGTTAATGACTTAATGCAAACATTTTCCTATGATGCATTAACATTTTAAAAGCAAGAATCAGGCAGAGGCTAGGCGAACCCAAAAGGGGAGTAATTGTAGTGCAGAAAGGTCTCTTTTTTTTTTTTTTTTTTTTTTTTGATTTTTTTTGAGGTAGGGTCTCACTCTGGTCCAGGCTGACCTGGACACTTGAGGGCATTGTAGTGCAGAAAGGTCTCTTACTAACACCAGAAAGGTAACTTATTACCCATCTGCTCCATGCAGTTCTACCAAATGTTGCAGATTTGTGCCAAAGAAGAAAACCAAACCTGGCTTCCACACTGGTTTTCCCTCTCTGAAGCACAGGCCAAGCACAGGTTAAGAGACATTCAAGACCAAATCTGAGGGTCTGCGTGTAGCTCGGGTAGAATGCTTGCCTCACATATATGAGGCACTGGTATCCATCCCCAGCACTGCCAAAAAGAAAAAGGAAAAAGAAAAAAGAAGAGGAAGAGGAAGAGCCAATCTATGAGATTCTCATAAAAGCTTAAATTTTACATGGAGACAAAATTTTAAAACACTTCAATGCTCTGAAAAGAAAGTTGTAAAGTCCAAAATTCCTTGAGTGTGGACTTTCGCATTTATGTCACCCTGCACATTCAAGAAACTAGTTGTAGCCGGGCGTGGGGGCGCACGCCTTTAATCCTAGCACTTGGGTGGCAGAGGTAGGATTGCTAAGTTCAAGGCCACCCTGAGACTACATAGTGAATTCCAGGTCAGCCTGGGCTAGAGTGATACCCTACCTTGAAAAACCAAAAAAAAAAAAAAAAAGAAAGAAAGAAAGAAAAAGAAAAGAAAAGAAAGAAAGAAAGAAAAGAAAGAAACTAGTTGTGCTGGGCAAGGTGGCGCGTGCCTTTAATCCCAGCACTAGGGAGGCTGAGGTAGGGAGGATCACAGTGAATTTGAGGCCAGCCTGGGCTACATAGTCAGTTCCAGGTCAGCCTGAGCTAGAGTGAGACTCTTCCTTTAAAAAGAGTGAGACAGGGCTGGAGAAATGGCTTAGCGGTTAAGGCATTTGCCTGCGAAGCCAAAGGATCCCGGTTCCATTCTCCAGGACCCACGTAAGCCAGATGCACAAGGGGCACACGCATCTGGAGTTCGTTTGCAGTGGCTAGAGGCCCTGGCGTGCCCATTCTCTCTGTCTGCCTCTCTTCTATCTCTCTCTCTGCTTGCAAATAAATAAATAATTTTAAAAAAAAAGAGTGAGACAGGGAGAGACAGAGAGATAAAAAAAAAAAAAAGGTGTAGCCTTGCCCCTCCTACCTAAGAGGGTTTCCGAAGACAGCAACCAAGCTTTCCTGGGCAGATAGTGGTCACTAATGGCTCGCAGGGGAATCATATTGCCTACATTACTTAACCCTCTCTCCTTTAACTGACAACCTTTTTTTTTTTTTTTTTTTTTTTTTTTTTTGGTTTTGCGAGGTAGGGTCTCACTCTGGTCCAGGCTGACCTGGAATTAATTATGTAGTCTCAGGGTGGCCTCGAACTCTCGGCGATCCTCCTACCCCTGCCTCCCAAGTGCTGGGATTAAAGGCACGCGCCACCACGCCCGGCCCAACCTTATTTTTATTTATTTATTTGACAGAAAGACAGAGAGGGAGAGAGAGAGACAATGGGCGCACCAGGGCCTCCAGCCACAGCAAACGAACTCCAGATGCATGCGCCCCTTGTGCATCTGGCTAACATGGGTCCTGGGGAATAGAACCTGGGTCCTTTGGCTTTTCAAGCAAACGCCTTAACTGCTACGCCATCCCTACAGCCCAACCTTATTTTTTTTATTTATTTACTTTTCTTGCTTTTTTTTTTTTTTTTTTTTTTTGAGGTAGGGTCTTCAGGCTGACCTGGAATTCACTGTATAGAATTAGGGTAACCTCGAACTCACAGCCATCCTCCTACCTCAGCCTCCAGAGTGCTAGGATTAAAGGCATGTGCCACCACACCTGGCTTACTTTTTTAATTTTTTAATTTTATTTTATATTTTATTATTTTATTTTATTTTATTATTTTATTTTATTTTATATTTTATTTTATTTTGGTTTTTCGAGGTAGAGTTTCACTCTGGTCCAGGCTGACCTGGAATTAACTATGTAGTCTCAGGGTGGCCTCGAACTCACGGCAATCCTCCTACCTCTGCCTGCCAAGTGCTGGGATTAAAGGCGTGCGCCACCACGCCCAGCTAATCTGGCTTACTTATTTTTGAGACAGGGTCCTACTATGCAGCCCTAACCAGCTTCAGACTTGGTGTGATCCTCCTGCCTCATCCTCCCACGTACTGGGAATAGAGGTGTGAGCCACCAATCCTGATAATGGCTCCTTAGTTTCTAATAAGCAAACAAAACTCCCAAATCCCCCTCAACAGAAATCGTTCATTCACAAATGATTAAACAGAAGGACACTTACTAACTATATCAGACGAAATGAAACACAAAATGAAGGGAAACTGACGTAAAGAAGACGTCAACAACCAAATCTTATTGTCCCCCCCCCCGGAAAAAGCTTTTTAAAATTATTATTTTAGAGAGAGAGTGAGAGAGAGAATTGGCACACCAGGGCCTCAGCCACTGCAATTGAGCTCCAGACGCTTGCACTACCTAGTGGGCATGTGCAACCTTGCGCTTGCCTCACCTTTGTGTGTCTGGCTTAGGTGGGATCCAGAGAGCCGAACATGGGTCCTGAGGCTTCGCAGGAAAGTGCTTTAACCACTAAGCCATCTGTCCAGGCCCCCGAAGGCTTTTTTTGGGACAGGTTCTCAGTAGCTCAGGCTGGTCTCAAATTCATGGTAATTCTCCTGCATCAGCCTCATTCTCCACAGTGCTGGATTACAGGCATGTGCCACCACACTCAGCTCTTGTCCTCTGAAAAGATTAACAGGGATGGGTGTGGTGGTAAGAGCCTGTAATCTCAGCACGAGAGAGAAATAGAGAGAGAGAGGAAGACAAGAGGACCAAGAGTTCAAGATCATGCACTCTTGGTCCAAATGGAGTTGGAGGCCAGCCTCAGCTACATAAGAAAGTCTGTCTCAAAAAAAAAAAAATTCAGCCGGACGTGGTGGCTCACGCCTTTAATCCCAGCACTCGGGAGGCAGAGGTAGGAGAATCGCCGAGAGTTCGAGGCCACCCTGAGACTACCTAGTTAATTCCAGGTCAGCCTGGACCAGAGTGAGACCCTACCTCGCAAAAAAACAAACAAACAAAAAATTCAGGTATGTTGTTTGTTTTGCCTCTGTATGTGTGGTGTGTTTATGCATGTTTTCATGTATGTGGGTGCATGTATGTATTCATGTGGAGGCCAGAAGTCAACTTCAATGTTTCCTTCTATTACTGTCTATTTATTGAAACCTGGTCTCTGGCTGAACTTAGAGCTCACAGATTTGACTAGATAAGCACTTTGCAGACTGAGCCATCTCCCAAGCCCCAAATTTAGGCATCTGAAGCCATCTCAGCTACTTCCATTGCTTTTCTTTCTTTCTTTTTTTTTTTTTTTTTTTAACATTTTCTAAAATTTTGTTTATTTGAGAGAGCAGGAAAGGGGCAGACAGAGAGAGAGAGAGAATGGGCACACCAGGGCCTCCAGCCACTGCAAATGAACTCCAGACGCATGCGCCACCTTGTGCATCTGGCTAACGTGGGTCCTGGGGAATCAAACTGGGATCCTTTGACTTTGCAGGCAAGTGCCTTAACCGCTAAGCTATCCCTCCAGCCCCCTCCTTGCGCTTCTTCAACCGCGACCTACCACTGAACTGACTCTGAAAGTTAACTCATGTAAGGGCTGGAGAGATGGCTCAGCAGTTAAGGTGCTTGCCTGCAAAGCCTATGGACCTGAGTTCCAAGGACCCCAGTGCCCACATCATACCAGATGTTCAAGATGATGCATATGTCCTGGAGTTCGTTTGCAGTGGCTAGAGGCCCTGGCATGCCCATTCTCTCTCTCTCTCTCTCCCTCTTTTTCTCTCTCAAATAAATAAATAAATTTTTAAAAAATTAACTCATGTAAGTTTGCTGTTTTTCTCATCACTGGCATTGTAAATGCTCGTTTTTTCTTTGCTTCTTATGTAAAAGCCCCCTTCCCCTGCACGGAGACTGTAGCAGAGAGCTTCAGGTTTGCTGAGATGAACTTCCAGACCAGGCACAGTTATGGAGGAAGGGATATTATTTATTGAAGCTTACAGATCCAGGGGCAGTTCCAATAATGGCAGAAGAAGCTGGCCTGCCTTCACAGGGCCAAGCAGAGAGAGAAAAGCCAACCAGCCACACAGCACACAGAGCAAAACTACAGCCAAAAGCCACAGCACTCTTCAGGAACTCCTGCTAGGCACACTTTGCATATCTTTACAATGGAATCTCAAACCCACCATCACACCTTAATGCCCAGTGACATTGCCTCTAGCAAGGTGGCTGAGGATGCAAAGTATAAACTAATAAAACACTGAATGTATTGGGGGCCATATATTCAAACTACCCCAGAGACCTTGTATAATGGCAAATTCATAAAGTGCCGTTGGCGTTTACAAGTGCTGGCAAGAGAAAGACAATCCGTGGCTAAGAGTTCACAGGTAAGTAAAGTAACCCCAAACCATTCATCCGGGGATAATTTGTTTATGACGACATGCCATGAGATCCTTAATGATCGACTCTGTCTTGGGGATTCAGCACACGGACAACTAACTAGAGTTTGGGGTGCAATTAGAAATGCAGACCTGAACCTGCCCCGTTGCTCCCAGAGTTCTGGAAGATAAGAAAATGAAGAGACATGGCACCTGGTTAAGATCTAGAGATATGGGAAGTGACATAGGACACACGTTACCTAGGCAAGAGGTGCTACAGAAAAGCAGAAGGAGCAGAGGGAGAAGCTCTAAACTGAAGATTTTACTGGGGACGAGGGACACACACACACCTGCTATGGCAGGGCTGGGGAGGCAGAGACAGGAGGAACCCTGGCATTTTCTGGCCAGCCAGTCTAGCCCAGCTGGTAAGCTCCAAGTCTGACTCAAACAAAGTGTGGGTGGTGGGCTGGAGAGATGGCTTAGCAGTTAAAGTGCTTGCCTGCAAAGCCAAGGGACACAGGTTCAATTTCCCAGCAGCCACATAAAGCCAGACGCATAAGGTGGTGCATGCATCTGGAGTTCGTTTGCAGTGGCAACAGGCCCTGGGCACATTTATTTTCTCTCTATATATTTGCCTCTTTTTATCTACTAACTAAATAAAATATATTTTTTAAAAATATTGATGGGAGCCGGGCGTGGTGGCGCACGCCTTTAATCCCAGCACTCGGGAGGCAGAGGTAGGAGGATCGCCAAGAGTTTGAGGCCACCCTGAGACTACATAGTTAACTCCAGGTCAGCCTGGACCAGAGTGAGACCCTACCTGGAAAAACAAAAACAAAAACAAACACAAACACAAACAAATATATATATATATATGTATAGATGGGGGCTAGAGAGATGGCTTAGCAGTTAAGGTGCTTGCCTTCAAGCCTAAAAGAACCCAGATTCGAGTCCCCAGAAACCACATAAGCCAGATGCACAAGGTGGCACACATGTCTGGAGTTTGCTTGCAGTGGTTAGAGGCCCTGGCATGCCTATTTTCTCTCTTTCTCTCATAAAAAAAAACTTTTATAATATAAAAATGTTTTTGAGTGTGTATGCCATTCCTGACACTTGAAAGGTTGTCCTCTAACCTCCCACACAAAAAAATACAGGATGCCTGTAATCCCAGCACTGCAGGATCGCTGAGAGTTGAGGCCACCCTGAGAATACATAGTGAACAGGTCAGCCTGGACATGAGACACAACAACCAAAAAAAAAAAAAAAAAAAAAAAAAAAATACTACATTTTATGTAGTATTTTGACCAAAAAAAAAAAAATGCACCGTGAATACTAATAATGATGAACTGATAATAAAAATAAGCCGGGCGTGGTGGCGCACGCTTTTAATCCCAGCACTCGGGAGGCAGAGGTAGGAGGATCGCCGAGAGTTCGAGGCCACCCTGAGACTACATAGTTAATTCCAGGTCAGCCTGGACCAGAGTGAGACCCTACCTTGCAAAACCAAAAAAAATAAATAAATAAATAAATAAATAAATAAATAAATAAATAAATAAATAAAAATAAAATGTAACATGCCCCAGAGTTGTAGTTACCTTCTATTTTCTGGGAGAAAGCACCCAACCAAAAGCAGCTCATGGGAGGAAAAGTTTTATTTCAGCCGAAGGGGGAGCTTCATGATGGCAAGGCTGGACATCACCTCTGCCACAGCAGGTGGAAAACACGAGAGCGGGCTGAACTCTGGCAAAAGGAAGCTGAGCTACAACACCCCAAAGCCCACCCTCAGCAACACACGTCCTCTTCCAGCAAGGCTCCACCTCCCAAACTGCCATCAGCTGGACCAAGCGTTCTGAAAACATGAGTTTATGGGGGACACCTCATTCAAACACCACACGCGGATACTGCCATAAGACAGAGACTAAAAGAAGACATAAATATGAGGCAGGAGCTGAGAAGAGGCAATAATGATGTAAGTCAATGCCCCGACAGTCAGCCCCAAAGTTTAGAGCATAAGAAAAGAAAAGAAAAACCAAGTTCAAGTATGGAGTGAGCTTGTACAGGGAGGTGAAAGCTGGCTGGTGGCAGATTAGACATGTTCTAGGGGCACTGTGCAATGGGGAGCTACTGCAGGCTGCATTAAACCTGGTAGAATGGGAAAAAATGTAAGGCGCTTTATTGGGGCCACACATCCATCCCAGCTTAAAGAGAAAGGCCAAAGGCAAAAGCACAATCAAAAGATGGGGCCGGAGAGATGGCTTGGCGGTTAAGGAGTTTACCTGCAAAGCCGAGGGTTCCTGTTTTGATTCTCCAGGACCCACGTAAGCCAGATGCACAAGGGGCACATGCGTCTGGAGTTCGTTTGCAGTGGCTGGAGGCCCTGGCATCCTGGCGTGCCCATTTTCTCTCTCTCTTTGTGCCTCTTTCTCGCTCATAAATAAATAAATAAATAAATAAATAAATAAATAAATAAATAAATAAATAAATAAATAAATCCACATTCTCACCTGGTAACCTCGTCATTCCAGGGATGTGGGGCATGGGTAGATAATGCACTTGAAGGCCCAGGAATGAAGAGGAAGAAGAGAAGGAAGGAAAAGAAGAAATGAGGGAAGGGGCTGGAGAGATGGCTCAGCGGTGAAGGTGTTGCCTGCAAAGCTGAAGGACCCAGGTTCCATTCCCCAGGAGCCACGTAAGGCAGATACACAAAGTGGCACAGGCGTCTGGAGTTCTTTTGCAATGGCTGGAGGCCCTAGCATGCCCATTCTCTCTCTCTCTCTATCTGCTTCTTCCTCTGTGTGTGGGCCGAATAAATAAAATATTAAAAAGAAGAAGAAAAGGAAATGAGGAGGAGGCGGAAGAAGCACTCACCTCACCCACAGCCACTTGGGTCAGAGTCAGAGGAATATAAACCCCCTGCCCCAGTTCCTCCTGCCTCTGCTATAGTCTGAGCAGCTTCCTCCAGGACCTTGCCCCTCAAATCACACCTCTGCTAGCAAATCCCTAAGTGGATGCCTTCAGAAATCAACCAGATGACATTGAACTTGAAGAATTCTATGGAATGTCTTTATGCAGAACTTCTCCAACATATGGCGGGGCGCTCCTCCTTACCCCTTAACTCTCACCCACTGTCTTTCCCTACCGCGCTTGTAAATAACGTACAGATGGCACTTTATCGATTTATTGATGGCACTACATGAAGTTTCAGGGTAGAGGAAATGAGCTTTTGCATTAGAAGAAAAAAGTGGCTTTCACAATGCCAGTGATTTAGGGGAAAAGTAGTAAATTTACATACGGGTACCACGCTGCTGGGCAGATGCCCTGAGATGCCCTAAAATGTCTCATTTCTCAGCTTCCACAGAAAACAGAAGATTTAGGTAGGGAAACTGGGCCAGCTAGGCTGAGCTCTGTCCCCTGCACAGGACAGAGGCCTCTGCAGGCTAGCAAGAGACTAAGAAAGCTCCAAAGAGCTCAGCTCCAACTCTTTGGCTTTCTGGAGTACATATTCAGCCACCCAGCTAATGCTACCTTTTTTGTTGTTGTTGTTCTGTTTTTGTTTTTTTTTCTTTTTTTTTTTTTTTTTTTAGGTAGGGTCTCACTCTAGTCCAGGCTGACCTGGAATTCGCTACATAGTCTCAGGGTGGCCTCAAACTCATGGTGATCCTCCTACCTCTGCCTCCCGAGTGAAGGCGTGCTCCACCATGCCCGGCTTGTTTTTTTTGTTTTGTTTTGTTTTGTTTTGTTTTGTTTTGTTTTGTTTTGAGGTAGGGTCTCACTCTGGCCCAAGCTGACCTGGAATTCACTATGTAGTCTCAGGGTGGCCTTGAACTCATGGTGATCTTCTACCTCTGCCTCCTGAGTGCGAGTGCTGGGATTAAAGGCGTGTGCCACCATGCCTGGCCGTTGATACCTTTCAACATGGTGGCTAAGGAGTGGATGAGGGACCCGGCTCTTCCTTCAGGATCTTCTTTAGGACTCCAGATGTACCTACCTGGTGTGGGTCTAGTAGCTCTACCTGAATCCTGAACTTATTTATTCATTTGTGTGTGTGTGTGTGTGTGTGTGTGTGTGTACACAGATGTGTGAGTACACCCTGTGTCCCCGAGGGCAGACTCATCCACCCTACTTCTCTGACAGTCTCTCTCACTGAACCCACAGCTCCCCATTTTTTCGTTAAGACTGGCTAGCCAGGGAAACCCAGCAATCCCCCTGTCTACACCCCTCCTCGGTGCTGTATTGACAAGCATGTGTGATCAGGCCAGGCTTGTCTGTGGGTGCTGGGGATCGAACTCAGGTCCTTGTGCTCGTGCACACGTGCTCTTACCTGCTAGGCCATCTAGTGAACCCAGCCTAGTGGCCTGACTCTCCTGCCAAGCTCTAAGACTTCAAGATTTATCCTCCATAAGGCTAGACAGGGCCTTGAACACAGTGGGCACCATGTGACACTCACCCCCTCTGAACAACACAGAGTTCTCATCTCTCCCACTCCTGCCTCCTTTACTTTGGAGTCATATCTGCTTCAAGGTTCTCTGAGGATCAAGAAGGGTAGGACAGGACTTTCCTGCCTTCAGAGCCTCCTGCAACTCATAGCTGAGGCCCAGCTTCAGATTCATTTCTGGACAAAAAGGCTTTGTGGCAGTTTGATTCACCCCCATAAACTTAGGTATTCTGAATGCTAAGTTCCCAGCTGATTGCAGTATATTTGGGGGTGCTTATGGTGTTATAGCCAGCTTCTTCTTGCCAGTGTTTGGCACACTCTCCTGATGGTGTTGTCCATCTGATGTTGCCCAGGAGGTGATGTCCACTTTCTGTTCCTGTCATTGTTTCCCCCTGCCATCATGGAGCTTCCCCTCAAGTCTGTAAGCCAAAATAAACCCTCTTTTTTCCCCACAAGCTGCTCTTGGTTGGGTGTTTTCTGCCAGCAATGCAAACCTGCCTGCCTCAAGCTCTTTGCTTCACCTCCCTGGAATCAGTGATAGAAATATTTTTAATTAAATAGGCCTTTCCCCAGGTTCAGCCACCTAGCCCCCAGCTCTGGTTTGGAGTAGTGAAATCCAGTTCGCAAGCCCCTTCCTGCCTCTCTGCAAGGAGAGCGTAAAAGAGCCTTTGCAAGGTAGGCAGAGGCTCAGCTAGACCTGACTGGTGTCATCCAGCCACAGGTGAGGCTAATGAAGCCTTCTCACCTTTCCAGAAGAGCACCCCCTTATCAAGGCCATCTTTGACCTAAGAACCAGCCCCTGCACCCCCTCCCCACCCTCGCGGCCGCAGCCAGCAAAGGCTAACACTGTGGAAAGAAAGCTCTTAGCATTTCAGAGGCTGCCCTAAGAGTAAGTAAGAGGCAGGCAAGACCATGACCGGCTCGCCAGCCAGACTTCACCAGCATCCGTGTTCCTCTCTGGAGGCCTTTCCTTGGCGGCTGAACTGGAAAGACAGATAGACCCTCGGCCAGCCTTCATCTGCCCTCTTCTCCCACCCCCCTGCTCCCTTCTTTCTCAGTCCAGCTAGGACGTATGGTGTCAGCCCTCGGAATCTGGGCCTGATGCACTACGTATCCGATAAGACGGGGTTGAAGAGGCATGACAGTTCACGAAGGAGCCCACCTCCGTCTAGTGCCCTCCCCCACTGTCACACCCAGAGTGGGCAATTGGGCCAAACGCCCTGGGCATTCGAAGACTTCCAAGTCTTCAATGTAATCAAGGGTCTGCTCTGGAATGTCACTCTGGAATGTGCCCCACCCCCACCCCCAAACAGCGTGTACTCTCAGGCGCTTTAGAGACACATTGTTGGGGGAGGAGGGGTGGTTCCGGGCACACAAAGCTATACTTCTACGTATACTGGTCCTCCGTGCCTCGGGATCCAGACTGTGGAGTCTTAAGTGGTTACAAGTTCCTGGATGTAGAACTGTGGGCCAGAAGGGGAAGTGGGAAGAGCGTTGGAAAAACCAGGGCCGAGTGCGTGTGCGTATTTGGGGGATAGGAGGGTATCTAGAAGCCAGGCCTCCACAAGCAGAGGCGCGGGATAAATCTGAAATTCCAAACTTCCAGCGGGAGGATTCCGACTTCTCTCGCTAGCCCGGCCACTGGGGTCTACTCGCGCGCGCCCCTGGACGTCTGAACAGAAAGAACAGGGAACCAGCTTCTCTGCCTCCCTTTTCGTCTAGCCACAGAAACCTGCCCTCTCCACCCACGGCAGCAGACAGCAGAAACGACGGCCAGCCCACAAGTCACTGGACGTGGTGGCCTCGCGCTGCTCGACTGGGTGGAAGGGGACACCGGCCGCAGAGTCCTTCCCCGCCCTCCAGCCGGAGGAGCCGCAGCGCTGGGCTCCCCACCCCTAACCTCCCGCGGACTCGGATTTGGAAACTTTCTGCCAGCGATCGGGAGTTGGCGCCCTCCCTCCCTTCCCACCCCCTGGGTCTCTTTCTGCTCCAGGCCTCTGCCCACTAGCCGCCAGCCTGTCCCGGCTCTTCCGGGCGGCGGAGGGAGGGCGGAGCGCCGAGGCAGCAGCCCTTACCTGGGACGCGCCGTCAGCCCGGCTCCCGAGCGGCGTTTGGGGCTAACGTGGGCCCCAGGCGGATCGTAGGCAGGGGTGGGAGGGACCGAGCGGAGGGCGCAGGGCCAGGCCCAGCCCTGGCGGCAGTGCGGGGGGGGGGGAGTGTTGGGAGGGGACCCTGGATGAGGGCGCGGGGAGCAAGGACCGCCTCCCCGAACCCCGGCTGCGCTAGGCGCGCACCGTGGCTCGCTCTAGCGCTGGCCTCCCCCGGCGCACCGCTCCTTTCTCGCGGCGAGGGTGGGCCGGGCTGCATCACCGTGACATCACCTCCATTCAGGGCGCTTATCGGGCGCCACCAGGGCTCCAGGTACGCGCAATCGGTTTCCAGTGTAACAAAGCCCGCCCTGCCCGGTCCTGCCCTGCCCCCCACCGACTCACCTCCAGGCTCGGCCGAGTAGCACTTTCCGGATGGGAAAGGAGATTCGGAGTTTCTGGCCAAGCTGGCGAGTGGGTTGTTGCTGTTTACTGCCACGCCCCCGGCACGCGGGCGCGCGCGCACTCCCGCGCGCTCCCTGGCTTTCTGGAAAGCGGTCCGGGGTGCAGCCGGGGGCCCATCGCGGGCCGGGTTCTAGCGGCCCCCAGCATCTCGCAGCGCGCGCACACACACACACCCACGCGCGAGGCCACCTCGGCACGTCTCTAGGTGGCGGACACCCAGCCTTTGTCACCTTCGTCCTGGCTCTCCCGTGAGACAGTTCCGCTGCTCCAGGCAGGGAGAGGTCACACACTTGGAACACAAAGTCCGTCTTTGTCACGCCTTCTGCGCCCCCTTCCCTCCCCAGCTTG
Source organism: Orientallactaga sibirica (assembly GCA_036365145.1). Taxonomy (NCBI): domain Eukaryota; kingdom Metazoa; phylum Chordata; class Mammalia; order Rodentia; family Dipodidae; genus Orientallactaga; species Orientallactaga sibirica. The sequence continues at coordinate 9,231,173 of JAEOAD010000013.1, forward strand.
CACACGTGGACACACCACACTCCGAGCGTCTGTCTCTCTCACGCGCAGTCCTGCCGGGACAACCCAGTCTCCAAGATGACCGCGAAGGGAATGCCATTGCGTGCGCCCCGAAGCACTGCGCACTCCCGGCCATCGCCACCGGTCTTTCTCCCTTCCCCGGGTCCCAGTTCCCTGTTGGCGACCTGTGTTGAATTATCCTTCCCAGTTTTGTTCCCCAAGGTACAGTGTTTAACCTGGCCCTATTGGTCTCTGGGCTCCGGACCACGTAGTCCTTAACTCCAAATCCGATCCCCGTCCCCCAGCCAGAAAACTTTTCCTTCCACGAATTCGAGATCTCCCGCTCCCCACATCCACCCCTTTGCCCCGGGTGGATCCACCGGTTGCCACCCTTTTCTCCGCCGGCTCCGGGAATCAGCAGAAATAGGGAAGCGAATCCCAGCTGGGGACTCTCCGGCCCAGTAAACAAGAAATTTTTTTTCCCCGCAGGGCCGCGGGTCGCGCGGGAGTGGGCTGCGCTGCCCGCCGGGGGGCCTAGCGTGGGATCTGGTTGGTTTGCGCTGGAGCCCCCGAGGGGCCGAGGCGCGCAGGGAAAGGAGAGGTTGTTGGGCCTGGCACGGGCCCGTGGGGACGCCGGGGGAGGGCAGAGCGCCCGGGGTGCGAGTTCTCGTGACGCTCAGTTGCCTGGGGGTTCGCCAGCAGAGCGCGGTCGAAGCCAGCCAGCCGGGTGGCTGGGCAGGCGGCAGGACGTGTTTGCTCAACCCTGAGCGCCCGCGAGGGGGATGGGTGGGGAGGGGAGGCAGCTGGTCACGGGCGAGCGGGTAGCCAGGTGGGGGCGCGCAGGGGGCAGGCAGGGAGGGGTACTCTCCCCCGGCTGTGTGTTTGCTGGCCTCCATCTATGACAACAAGGAGTTTTAACTCCATGAATCACCAGGAGTTGCCAGAGCGATAAACCTCAGGCCGGTTCCTCCCCTCGCACACTGGGGAGGGAATGTTTGCTTAGCGCTGGGGGGCTTGGCCTGGCTCTGGGGCCCTGGCTTTCTAGAACCCTACATCCCTTCTTGTGCCTTATCATTGGTGACTGGTCTGGGGAATGTGGCAAAGCCAGAATTGTTTCAGCGCATGGCTGCCACAAAGCTGTGCCTCCCACCCGAGAGTTAGGGGTCCCCCAGTGCTCAGGTGGCAAGCGCTTGAATGGCGAGGGCAGTTGGTGCCCACGCTGGAAAGGCAAACAGACCTGTCAGACCTAAAAATAGTCCTGGCCTCTACCTGCTTTTCACTAACCTAGCAACTAATGCCTAACTGGGCTCGGAGGGATCAGGGATCATTCATTGGTACACGTGAAAAGCCAGCTAAGAGAGCCAGGGGGGTCCAGGAAGAGAAATAGGGGAGACAGGTCATGGGATCCTGCAGACTGTCTTGAGTTTCCTTTAACTTTCAAAAACTTCTTTCCCCCAGGGTCTCCAAAATCACAGCTTTTTGTTCTCTCCTTCCACCTGAGAAGGGCAAGAGCTAGGGTGTTCGGAGCCTGTCACGCCCTGGGAAGCGTTTGGACAGGGACCTGCCCCCAGCCCGGACAGGCAGCTGCCAGTGGGAATGTAGGCCAGTGCTTAAGAACTGTTTGCTCTTTCCGGTTCACCTCGGCCTCCTTTGGGAACAAGATCTGCCTTCAAAGGACAAAAGTCTCTCTGGGTAGATGACCAGGGTGCACGGAACCTCTCCTGCCCCGTGCTTTCCACCCGGGGGCCTGTGCTGGTTAAGAGTGGGGAGAAAGAGTTGGGGGAACACCCCTCCCCCACATCCATGGGTCAGACCCTGCTGCATACAGCTACTAGCAGTCTGCCATTGATAGAAGGAAATTGTGTGGCCCTGCACTCTGGTGGCAGGGCCATCTGTGTTCCCCAAGACCTCTCACCAGGATTTTAAAACCTGATAAGGACTAGAAAGATGGCTTAGCAGTTAAGGCGCTTGCCTGTGAAGCCTAAGGACTGGGGTTCAATTCCATGCTCAACAAGCACCTGGACCAGCCAGCAAGGCCTCACATCCAAACCCTGGTAACCCATTCTGAGTGTAGAGGAGCCTACACAAAAAGTGCCAGGTCGGGGGCTGGAGAGATGGCTTAGTGGTTAAGGCATTCGCCTGCGAAGCCTAAGGACCCTGGTTCAAATTCTCCAGGTCCCACGTAAGCCAGATGCACATGGTGGTGCATGAGTCTGGAGTTCGTTTGCAGTGGCTAGAGGCCCTGGTGCATCCATTCTCTCTCCCTCTCTCTGCCTCTAATAAATAAATTAATAAAAATATAACCTTTTTATTTTTATTTTTTTAAATATTTTATTATTTATTTATTTATTTGAGAGAGATACAGAAATAGGGAGGTAGAGAGAGAGAGAGAGAATGGGTGCGCCAGGGCCTCCAGCCACTGCAAACAAACTCCAGATGCATGTGCCACCTTATGCATCTGGCTTACGTGGGTCCTGGAGAATCAAGCCTCAAACCGGGGGTCCTTAGGGTTCATAGGCAAGCGTTTAACCGTTAAGCCATCTCTCCAGCCCAAAATATAACCTTTTTTAAAAAAGGAGTGCCAGGTTGTACATGCTCCCTAGAGGGACTTCCAGCTTGCCCAGTAAGCAGGCATCTTGGATCACAATTTCAGTTTGTAAAGTCTCTTAAGGAGACTAGGGAGGCCAGCTCCCTTTTAGAGGTGAAGGGTTCCATTGGCTTGAAATCAATCCCTCAACATCAGGCGTGGAGGGGCACCCATGTAATCCAGAATTCGGTAGGTGAAGGCAGAAGATCAGGAGTTCACGATTATCCTCAGTTACATTCAAGGGCAGCTTGAGCTACATGAGACCCTGTCTTAACTCACCCTCCAAAAATAGAAGGAGGGAGGAAGGGAGGGAGGGAAGGAAAGAAAGTGAAGAAAGACAGAGTGATGAGAGAAGATCATAGTCTTCAGGGGTGTAGCCATGGAGAAATTGCCCATAGTCCATAATCAAGTAAATAACCTCCTACCCAACATGCAAGAAATCCTTATTTGACTCAGTGGGTCACCCCCCAAAAAAATCATGAAAGGAGCAAAGGAGTCAGTTGGAAAAAGGGAGTTTAGCAGGAGTGGGAGGAGGGTAAGAAAGGGTAATGGGTGAATATGATCAAAATATGCAGTATGAGGCCGGGTGTGGTGGCACACACCTTTAATCCCAGCACTCGGGAGGCAGAGGTAGGAGGATTGCCAAGAGTTCGAGGCCACCCTGAGACTACAGAGTGAATTCTAGGTCAACCTGAGCTAGAGTGAAACCGTACCTCGGAGAAAGAAAGAAAGAAAGAAAGAAAGAAAGAAAGAAAGAAAGAAAGAAAGATGGAAAGACTCTCACTAGCTGAGGCTCACTGTGCAGAAGGTGGGGTCCAGAACCCTGTGCTGTGTGACTAGGTGCCCCGCAGATGCTGGAAAACAGTTTGCATTGTCCTCTCCTTGCTCCTGGGCTCATTCTTAACCAGCTACAGTCTCCTTTTCTCTTGGGTTCATGGAACTTCCTGCTTGGAGCAGCAGAGACAGCCTGATTATTTTGAAAGGACTCAGATACCACAAAGGGCCTGTAAGCAGGAAGCTGGGACCCGGGACCAGAAGAATTACACTCATTCACCACAACTGGCTACCCACGGGTGATCCCTCTGGAATTATACGAGGAAGCAGGCTTAGGGCAGAGCCTGCTGGAATGTCACCTGACGCTGAACCCTTCCACGAAACCTCTAACTCCCCTGTCCCCTTACCCCCTTCCACAGCTCAGTGGCTCAGTGTCCAGTCACTAACGTCCCAGGAAGGGGAGGGCTGGATTTTCTTTTTTGGTTTTTCGAGGTAGAGTCTCACTCTGGCCCGGGCTAGGGCTGAATTTTTCTGAGCCACACAGGTCTGGCCAGTCTTCACCAACAGGCTAAGCAAATCCCATGAACCAGGCCTCACAGCTAGATGTTCCAGAAACCGCCCACCCACTTCTGCATTAGGTTTTCCCGCCTTTAAGAATGTCTCCCCATAGCCGGGCGTGGCGGCGCACGCCTTTAATCCCAGCATTCAGGAGGCAAAGGTAGGAGGATCGCCATGAGTTCAAGGCCATCCTGAGATTACATAGTGAATTCCAGGTCAGCCTGGCCTAGAGTGAAACCCTACCTTGAAAAACTGAAAAATGAAAAAAAAAAAAAAAAAGAATGTCTCCCCAGTCCGAGAACATTTCAGGAATGAGTGTACCCCTAACTCCCTTGACTCATCACCCTGTTTGCAATGTTCTTTTAAGTGAGCCTACAAACCCCCATCCACATGGGATATTCACTCGCGTCACCCCGGCACTCTGCTCCTAACACTGCCTTCCGTTGCTGGCCCTTCAAAGTCCACATTCCCTCCATCTGCATTCAAGGCCCCTGACTTGTACCCAACCAGGCTCCTTCCTCTTCCCCACAGGAAATAGCCACTCTAGCCTGACTGGCCTGAGTAATCAAACGCACTTGCCTTCCTGTGGCTTGTTCACATTGCCCCCCACTCTCTCCAGGATGTCCTCCAGCCCTTTCTCCAGCCCAGGGATCCTCCTGGAAAGAGAACTGCTTGGTGACACCAGAGTCCCGGTTCGTTCTCCCTTTGGTTCCTGAGTGCTTCTGTTGTTTACATTGTTCATTGGGAAAACTTGTTTGTTTGTTTTTCAGGGCATAGTGGTGAATTCCTTTCCCTTGACTTCCTACTTACAAGACTATCAGAACCAAGCAATTCCTGGGCAAGAAACAAGGAAAATAGATTCAGATGAAAACTGCTAACAAAATCGGGCACAACTGCAAGAGAAGACGCTGCAGGCAACCAAGCTGGGTGTGTAAGGACTCGCACACAATGGCATGACTATTCACCCTGACTCTTGATCAGTGATTAATCATGAAAATGTCTGCGTTATGATGGGAGTGGTCAGGTTTTGCTTTTGTTTGTTTGTTTCAAGGCGGGGTCTCACTCTAGCCCAGGCTGACCTGGAACTCACTCTCTAGTCCCAAGCTGGCCTTGAACCCACAGCGATCCTCCTATCTCTGGGATTAAAGATGATTGCCACCACGCCCAGCAGGTTTTGCTTTCTATGTAATCTACATGCCAGTGGTACCAGTGGTTCAGTAGTAGTAAGTTTGTAGACTCTTTTGTTTGTGTATGGGTGTGCGTTGTGCGTGCATGTATGTACGCACGTTCATGTGTGTGGGTGTGCGTGCATGTTTGACATCAGATGCCTTCCTCAGTCACATTGCACCTGATTTACTGAGGCAAGGCCTCTTACCAGAACCCAGAGCTTGCTGATTCAGCTACTGTAGGTAGCCAGCCAGCTTGCCCCAGGGATCCCCGTCTCCATCTCCCAAGTGCTGGGACTACAGGCCTACATTGCCAGGCCCATCCATTGTGTGTGGGTGCTGGAGATCTGAACTTTGGTCCTCATGTTTGTGGGGCAGGTGCTTTATCTACGGAACATATCCCAGACCCGTTAATATTTTTATTTTTTAATTTTTTTAGTTTTTAAAAACATATTTATTTATGTATTTGTGTGTGGAAGAGAAAAAAAGGAGAAAGAGAGAGTGAGAGAATGGAGCTCCAGGGTCTGTAGCCACTGCAAACAAACTCCAGATGCATGCACCACCCTGTGCATCTGGCTTACGTGGGTCCTGGGGCATCAAACTTGGGTTCAATAGGCTTTGCAGGCAAGCGCCTTAACCGCTAAGCCATCTCTACAACCCAATATTTTAATTTTGTGTATTAGGGTTTGAACCCAAGGCCTCGTGAATGCTAAGCAAGTGCTGCTTTACAATTGAGCTATACTCCCAATCTTTGTGGAAACTTTTGGGGGAAAAACAAAAAAGCAAAATGAAAAAAAAAGATCCAGTCACTGCCCACTTCCCCACCTAGAATCTGAGCCCCCCACCCTGACTCTTGAACCCAACCCCTACCTCTGGTGATGGGGGAAGGGCCAAGGAGACCAGATGTGCCTGCACTCACCAGAGATGGTACCTCCAACAGAGGAGGACAGAACAAGGCAGGGTGGGGCCAGCCAGCTGGCTTCTGGGCAGTGTCCAATACCAGCTGTTCCCAGCTCCTTCGCCGGAAGCCCAGCTGCGGTGTAACCCAGGCTGCCGGGAACCCAGTGCGCTATTCTGGGCGTGTGATGGAGCTGGGCAGCAGCTGAAACTTCAGCCCCTTTGGTTTCCAGGCTGGTCTCCTTCCCTCTGATGACAAGGCAGAGTTCAGTCATTATGCGAAGTTCAGAACCACTGATGGTATGTCTGGGGGTCCTAATGGCAGCTGTGGTCATACTAAAGTGGGACCTGGCAGAAGCCGCTAGTGTGCAGCCCTCAGTTACAGCAGCCTTCCTCCGTGCTGTCACTCTCACGACCCGCAGCCTGGTTCCTCCACGTTTCACCATTTGTCCTCGTGCCCACCCTGATTTACAGTGATTTATTCTTAGGCCTTCTAGTGCGGTACCTCCCAGTGAAATCAAATCGATTGAACAATTTTTTCCCCAAGGACTTTGGCTTCCTCATTCCCTCCCTTCCCCTTCCCCCTCTCTTTCTTGTTACCCCCCCCCCAAGGTAGAGTCTCACTCTAGCCCAGGCTGACCTGAAATTCACTATGTAGTCTCACGGTGACCTCGAACTCACATCAGTCCTCATACTGGGATTAAAGGTGGGCGCCACCACATCCATCATGTTGCTTTTTATTTCCCCCTTTTTCTTTTGGAGACAGGATTTCCTGTAGCCCAGGCTGGCCTCAAACTCTCTACGTAGCTGACCTGGAACTCCTTCTCCTCTTGCCTCCACGTCCCTAATGTGGAGTGTATAGGCATGTGCCACCACACCCACCTGAGGAAGAGCTAGAGACCAAACCAAGACTCTCAGTGCAAACACTCTCCCAGCTGAGTCACATCTCCAGCCTGAGCTTGCTTTATTTTGTTTTATTTATTTATTTGCAAACAGAAAGATAGGGGGGGAGGGAGGAGAACAGGCATGCCAGAGCCTCTAGCCACTGCAAATGAACTCCAGATGCATGTGCTACTTTGTGCATCTGGCTTTAGGTGGATACTGGGGAATCAAACTTGCGTCCTTAGGCTTTGTAGGCAAGCGCCTTAACCACTGAGCAATCTCTCCAGCCCCTGAGCCTGCTTTTTAAATTAGCCTGGAAAATTCTGCCAAAAACCTCATTTGGATAACAAAACGTTAGATTTGAACCAAACCCAACTTAGAACAGAATGGAGCCCCCAGGACTGACCTGGTTTGGGAGAGCCCCCCCCACCCCTCTGGAACCCCTGAGGTTTGTGGTCCTCTGTGGAATTGAAGGCCAGGATAAGGCGAGAGCTCACCCAAGGTCGCACACTGATGGGACAGACAGTTCATAGAGCTGATGAGCCCAAAGGACACAGAACGTGCTCATGTGTGACAGCGCTGGCCTCAGGGATTGTGATGGGGACACATGAAACCACTCATCTTGGGAACCACTGCATTTGGGAGCTCTTAGTCACCCCACTCATTGCGCTGCTCTGCAATGCTGTGAAGGAAAGAAGCCCGTGTAGATGGGAGAAGCGACCCCTCCGTGTATAGCTTCAAACATCCGTTGTGCTGTTTGCTTAGAAACGAGGTCTTGGGCCCCTTTCTGATCATGATCACCAAGTCCAAATCCCTAGGCAAGAAGCCTGGGAACCTGCTGGGCAGGGACACCTCACATGTGCCCAGAGATGCACATTGGCCTTGAAAACACCGAGGCCAGCTTCAAAAAAGAATCAGTGGGGCTGGAGAGATGACTTAGCAGTTAAGGCACATACATGCCTACTAAGTCTAAGAACCCAGGTTGGATTCTCCAGGTCTGGTGTAAGCCAGATCTACATGGAGGCGCGTGCGTTTGGAGTTCGTTTGCAGTGGCTAGAGGCCCGGGCACGCCCATTCTCCCTCTTCCTACTTACAAGACTATCAGAACCAAGCAATTCCTGGGCAAGAAACAAGGAAAATAGATTCAGATGAAAACTGCTAACAAAATCGGGCACAACTGCAAGAGAAGACGCTGCAGGACAACCAAGCTGGGTGTGTAAGGACTCGCACACAATGGCACGACTATTCACCCTGACTCTTGATCAGTGATTAATCATGAAAATGTCTGCGCTATGATGGGAGTGGTCAGGTTTTGCTTTTGTTTGTTTGTTTCAAGGCGGGGTCTCACTCTAGCCCAGGCTGACCTGGAACTCACTCTCTAGTCCCAAGCTGGCCTTGAACCCACAGCGATCCTCCTATCTCTGGGATTAAAGATGATTGCCACCACGCCCAGCAGGTTTTGCTTTCTATGTAATCTACATGCCAGTGGTACCAGTGGTTCAGTAGTAGTAAGTTTGTAGACTCTTTTGTTTGTGTATGGGTGTGAGTTGTGCGTGCATGTATGTACGCACGTTCATGTGTGTGGGTGTGCGTGCATGTTTGACATCAGATGCCTTCTTCAGTCACATTGCACCTGATTTACTGAGGCAAGGCCTCTTACCAGAACCCAGAGCTTGCTGATTCAGCTACTGTAGGTAGCCAGCCAGCTTGCCCCAGGGATCCCCCGTCTCCATCTCCCAAGTGCTGGGACTACAGGCCTACATTGCCAGGCCCATCCATTGTGTGTGGGTGCTGGAGATCTGAACTTTGGTCCTCATGTTTGTGGGGCAGGTGCTTTATCTACGGAACATATCCCAGACCCGTTAATATTTTTATTTTTTAATTTTTTTAGTTTTTAAAAACATATTTATTTATGTATTTGTGTGTGGAAGAGAAAAAAAAGGAGAAAGAGAGAGAGAATGGAGCTCCAGGGCCTGTAGCCACTGCAAACAAACTCCAGATGCATGCACCACCCTGTGCATCTGGCTTACGTGGGTCCTGGGGCATCAAACTTGGGTTCATAGGCTTTGCAGGCAAGCGCCTTAACCGCTAAGCCATCTCTACAACCCAATATTTTAATTTTGTGTATTAGGGTTTGAACCCAAGGCCTCGTGAATGCTAAGCAAGTGCTGCTTTACAACTGAGCTATACTCCCAACCTTTGTGGAAACTTTTGGGGGGAAAAACAAAAAAAGCAAAATGAAAAAAAAAAGATCCAGTCACTGCCCACTTCCCCACCTAGAATCTGAGCCCCCCACCCTGACTCTTGAACCCAACCCCTACCTCTGGTGATGGGGGAAGGGCCAAGGAGACCAGATGTGCCTGTACTCACCAGAGATGGTGCCTCCAACAGAGGAGGACAGAACAAGGCAGGGTGGGGCCAGCCAGCTGGCTTCTGGGCAGTATCCAATACCAGCTGTTCCCAGCTCCTTCGCCGGAAGCCCAGCTGCGGTGTAACCCAGGCTGCCGGGAACCCAGTGCGCTATTCTGGGCGTGTGATGGAGCTGGGCAGCAGCTGAAACTTCAGTCCCTTTGGTTTCCAGGCTGGTCTCCTCCCCTCTGATGACAAGGCAGAGTTCAGTCATTATGCGAAGTTCAGAACCACTGATGGTATGTCTGGGGGTCCTAATGGCAGCTGTGGTCATACTAAAGTGGGACCTGGCAGAAGCCGCTAGTGTGCAGCCCTCAGTTACAGCAGCCTTCCTCCGTGCTGTCACTCTCACGACCCGCAGCCTGGTTCCTCCACGTTTCACCATTTGTCCTCGTGCCCACCCTGATTTACAGTGATTTATTCTTAGGCCTTCTAGTGCGGTACCTCCCAGTGAAATCAAATCGATTGAACAATTTTTTCCCCAAGGACTTTGGCTTCCTCATTCCCTCCCTTCCCCTTCCCCTCTCTTTCTTGTTACCCCCCCCCCCAAGGTAGAGTCTCACTCTAGCCCAGGCTGACCTGAAATTCACTATGTAGTCTCACGGTGACCTCGAACTCACATCAGTCCTCATACTGGGATTAAAGGTGTGCGCCACCACATCCATCATGTTGCTTTTTATTTCCCCCTTTTTCTTTTGGAGACAGGATTTCCTGTAGCCCAGGCTGGCCTCAAACTCTCTACGTAGCTGACCTGGAACTCCTTCTCCTCTTGCCTCCACGTCCCTAATGCGGAGTGTATAGGCATGTGCCACCACACCCACCTGAGGAAGAGCTAGAGACCAAACCAAGACTCTCAGTGCAAACACTCTCCCAGCTGAGTCACATCTCCAGCCTGAGCTTGCTTTATTTTGTTTTATTTATTTATTTGCAAACAGAAAGATAGGGGGGAGGGAGGAGAACAGGCATGCCAGAGCCTCTAGCCACTGCAAATGAACTCCAGATGCATGTGCTACTTTTGTGCATCTGGCTTTAGGTGGATACTGGGAATCAAACTTGCGTCCTTAGGCTTTGTAGGCAAGCGCCTTAACCACTGAGCAATCTCTCCAGCCCCTGAGCCTGCTTTTTAAATTAGCCTGGAAAATTCTGCCAAAAACCTCATTTGGATAACAAAACGTTAGATTTGAACCAAACCCAACTTAGAACAGAATGGAGCCCCCAGGACTGACCTGGTTTGGGAGAGCCCCCCCCACCCCTCTGGAACCCCTGAGGTTTGTGGTCCTCTGTGGAATTGAAGGCCAGGATAAGGCGAGAGCTCACCCAAGGTCGCACACTGATGGGACAGACAGTTCATAGAGCTGATGAGCCCAAAGGACACAGAACGTGCTCATGTGTGACAGCGCTGGCCTCAGGGATTGTGATGGGGACACATGAAACCACTCATCTTGGGAACCACTGCATTTGGGAGCTCTTAGTCACCCCACTCATTGCGCTGCTCTGCAATGCTGTGAAGGGGAAAGAAGCCCGTGTAGATGGGAGGAAGCGACCCCTCCGTGTATAGCTTCAAACATCCGTTGTGCTGTTTGCTTAGAAACGAGGTCTTGGGCCCCTTTCTGATCATGATCACCAAGTCCAAATCCCTAGGCAAGAAGCCTGGGAACCTGCTGGGCAGGGACACCTCACATGTGCCCAGAGATGCACATTGGCCTTGAAAACACCGAGGCCAGCTTCAAAAAAGAATCAGTGGGGCTGGAGAGATGACTTAGCAGTTAAGGCACATACATGCCTACTAAGTCTAAGAACCCAGGTTGGATTCTCCAGGTCTGGTGTAAGCCAGATCTACATGGAGGCGCGTGCGTTTGGAGTTCGTTTGCAGTGGCTAGAGGCCCGGGCACGCCCATTCTCCCTCTCCTTGTCTCTCTGACTGCAATAAATAAATAAAAATAAAATATTAAGCTGGGCATGGTGGCGCACGCCTTTAATCCCAGCACTCGGGAGGCAGAAGTGGGAGGATCGCCATGAGTTCAAGGCCACCCTGAGGACACATAGTGAATTCCAGGTCAGCCTGGGCTAGAGTGAAGTCCTACCTCAAAAAACCAAAATAAAATAAAATAAAATAAAATAAAATCTTTAAAAAGGGGGGAGGGTCCTGGAGAGATGGCTTAGCGGTTAAGCGCTTGCCTGTGAAGCCTAAAAACCCTGGTTTGAGGCTCGATTCCCCAGGATCCATGTAAGCCATGTGCACGAGGTCGCGCATGCATCTGGAGTTCATTTGCAGTGGCTTGAGGCCCTGGTGCACCCATTCTCTATTTATCTGCCTCTTTGTCTGTCACTCTCAAATAAATAAATAAATAATAAACAATAAATTAAAAAAAAAGAACTGATGGAGTCATGGGCTGGAGAGATGGCTTAGTGGCTTAAGGCACTTGCTTGCAAAGCCAAAGAACCCAGGTTTGAGTCCCCAGGACCCACATAAGCCAGATGCACAGGGTGGCACATGGGTCTCGAGTCTGTTGGCTTGGTTCTTCCAGGTGGGCTACTTCTGGTACTTCAGAGGCCATGGAGAAAGGGTCACTATGGAGAAGCAGGGAAAGGTCCATCAGCGAAGCTTTCTGAGAGAGGACAGCCAGGCCTCTTCCTTCTCTCTATTCCTCCCCAGTGGTGGCTCTTTCCTCCACCTCTGTGGAAAGAATGATGAACAGGAAGCTAAGTAACGTCTATGCTAAACCAGAGAGTTTGGAGAGGGTTAATGTTGGGTCCAGAAGCCATAGATCAGTATTAGAACAATTTCATTGCCAGGGGTGGGAATACCTTCGAGCAAGTTGTTGGCCAAGGAGACCCAGGATGCCCCCAGAACATTATAGGATAATGCCTAATGGTAGGCTCTTGGTTGCCTACCAGAACTAGAAGGTAAGACCCTATCGCTGAAGACTGCACATGCCTGGGCTGCAGGGCATTGAGAAATCAAGCTGGAGCTGAGCTGTGGAAGCCTCCTCCCTGGTGATTAGCTGACAGGATGTTGGAAAGAGCTTTGTAACCTCCGGGGGGGTGGGGAGAGTCATCAATGGTGCTAACCAGCAGTGGACCCTGCAAGCTTAAAGGCTGGCCAGCCGGGCCAAATGTGCCAACTGGTGCGATGGTGGCATGTCTGGTATGGGAGAAACCAGCTGCTCTCTGATTAGACTTGAGGCCCACTCCATGGGAACTCCTGCCTGGTACTGAAAACCTAATAAAAGCCTATGGTTCGGGAGGTCATAAGCCCTAGGGGGAAACTGCTACTATTGTCTGCGAAATGGATAGATTATGTTCACCAAACTGGCCTAAAAACGCTTATGTATATGTCTATATATTGATGCTACTCTCACTTTGGGTTATAGAAGCTTCTCTTTTCAGATAGCAGTGACCACTGGGGTGACTCAAAACTGACCAAAATGCTGACAAGAGGGACAGTGGAGTGTCCAGCACTAAGTGAGCCATCTCTATCACTCCTTCCAAGGCACAGGGACCATTGGGGAAGAGGTGGTAGAATGAATGTAAGAGCCAAAGGAAGGGGAGAGGTGCTTACAATACGTCTTCCAGACACAAAGTGGCCTTAATATTCATGACTCCACAGTGGCTGTCACTACCTACACGAGACCTGCACAATAGGAGGGGAAAAAAGCAATGACGTCAAAATAGAGAGAGACTAGTTGGAAGGAAGAAGGGATTCAGTGGAGAGGGGGATTTAGGAAGGGGGAAAGGGAGGGTGGTTGGAGAAGACTATGATCAGCGTATATTATTTATACTTACGGAAGTTGTCACTGAAAAAGTTAAAAAAAAAAAAAAAAAAAGGAAGCTAACTGGGGCTTAGTGGCACACACCTTTAATCCCAGCACTTGAGAGAATGTAGGAGGGAGGACTGCTGTAAGTCAGAGACCAGCCAGGGACTATAGAGAAACTCTAGGTAAGTCTTGGCTAGAGTGAGAGAAGTGGGTACTGGAGCAAAGGCTCAGAGGTGCTTGCAGAGCACGCTGACCTGGGTTCTGTCCCCCAGTACCCATGTGAAACCGAATGTACAAAGTGGCACAGGCATCTGGAGTTCATTTGCAGTGACTCTAGTGTGTACCCATATTCTCTTCTCTCTCTCTCTGCTTGCAAATAAATCAATATTTTAAAAAGAAAGAAAGAAAAAAGAACAGGATGCTGCTGTTGTTCGGCAGCTCTTCCAGTCCCTTGCCCTCCCAATCCCTTCCTCTCCTACCCTCTCTGAAATTGGCTCTGTCAAGGGCTTTGTTCCCTGAACTGTGAAGCTCAAGCCTTTTTCCAGACACTTGGGAGCTGATTAAGACCATAGATTTCTGGCCCACCAAGGTGGCACACATTTTAATAACAAGACTTGGGAGACAGAGGTAGGAGGATCACTGTGAGTTTGAGGCCACACTGGGACTATAGAGTGAGATTCAGGTCAACCTGGGCTAGAGTGAGACCCTACCTCAAAAAAAAAAAAAAGAATAAAAGACTCTAGGTTTCTGAACCCACCTAAGCCTGTTAGATTGGAACCTGCAGTTTACCAAGAGCAACAGATGGCTGTGAGGTCTCTTTCCAAGTCCCTTTTGAACACTGGCAGTCCTTCCCAGGAGGGCTGACACAATGACAGGGCTGTGATGGGATGGTGCATGGGGGTGGTAGGCAACCTCATTACATATAAGTGCTCCTGGAAATAGTTTTAATAAGGAGTGGTCTTGGGAGTAAATAAGAGATTCAGCCAGGAGTCACTGGGGGAGATGCCCTGAGCCAGAAGGGCTATGGAGGTCAGGCTATGCCTAAGTTAGCCTGTTCTGTATGAAACAGTGGCTTTCAGGCTATCCCTTGCATGGGTGACTCTGTTTTACAAGCAGCATTTGGCTGTATTTTGAATCAAATGCAGAGGCACAATGAGTCTGCCTCTCTTTTCTACAGGAAGACAGCACACCTGTTCCGCACCAACAATGAGGCACAGACTGAAAAGGAACCTATTCTCACAAGTAAACAGGTACCCCTACAAATGCATCAAAGTAGACAGACTGGGAACACGGGCATATTAAAACCATATCAGAAGCCGGGCATGGTGGTACGCGCCTTTAATCCCAGCCCTTGGGAGGCAGAAGTAGGAGGATTGCTGTGAGTTCGAGGCCTGCCTGAAACTACATAGTGAATTCCAGGTCAGCCTGGGCTAGAGAGAGACCCTACCTTGAAAGCCAAAAAAAAAAAAAATAAATAAATAAATAAATAAATAAAATAATAATAATAAGCCGGGCGTGATGGTGCACGCCTTTAATCCCAGCACTCAGGAGGCAGAGATAGGAGGATCGCCCGAGAGTTCAAGGCCACCTGAGACTACATAGTTAATTCCAGGTCAGCCTGGACCAGAGTGAGACCCTACCTTGCAAAACCAAAAAAAAAAAAAAATCAGCAAAACCAGACTCTCCAACACAAGGATGCAACACCCTCACCAGGACCCCGTGACATGGCAACAGGCCCACCAGCCTGTCACCTGGCCACCTGGTGTGTCCATCAAAGGACCAACAGACTAAGAGCTTCTAACTCAGGGCTTCAGTTTATGACTTTCTAAAAAATATTTGATTTATTTTTTGAGAGAATGAGAAAAAGAAGCAGAGAGAGAGGACAGAGAGACAAAACGAACTCCAGATGCATGCGCTTCCTCGTGCATCTGGCTTTATGTGGATATTGGGGAATTGAACTCCGGTCCTTAGACTTTGCAGGCAGTGCCTTAACCACTGAGCCATCTCTCCAGCCCCGGGCTTCAGTTTTTAGCTGACATGGCATGCTCAAATTGCCATGGTTCAGTCCATCCATCCATACTCCACCCTAAGGCTCAACCCTGTGACCCAGCTTACCTCTGCTGTCCTGCTGTAGCTCTGTAACTGGATTTGTTAATAGCTTATTTATTAATACCCATGGGGCTTTGCATCTGTATGGGTTCTCTGCCTGTGCCTTCAGCTAGGACCCTTGAACCCATCAGTAGCCTGCATATATGCATATAGATAAAAATTAAATGGTGTGATGTGAAATGTGTGATCCGAGAGGTAATATTAGTTATCAAGATTGGAATTAAGGGCTGGAGCGACGGATCAATGGTTACAGGCACTGCTTGTAAAGCCTAAAGTGCATGTTCAATTCCCCAGTACCCATGGAAAGCCAGATGCACTGAGTGGTGCATGTGTCAGGAGTTTGTTTGCAGCAGCAAGAGGTCCTGTTGCAAAAAATAAATAAAAAGCTGGGTGTGGCCATGCATACCTGTAACCCTAGTTCTTTGGGGAGTCGATATGGGAATCACTGGGGTGCTCTAGCCAGTTTGAATTGAAAATGGCAGCTTTACATGGGTACTGGGGAATTGAACCTGGGTCCTTTGGCTTTGCTGGCAAGCACCTTAACCACTAAGCCATCTCTCCTGCCCAAATAAATATTTTTTGTAAGATTGGAATTAAGAGCCAGGTGTGGTGGTGCATGCCTTTAATGCCATCCTTGGGAGGTCGAGGTAAGTCCTGACACTAGAAAAACACAAACGTGTCTGCCTGTGTTTCTGACATATCATGGTCACACCAGGAGCAGGGCCAGAGGAGAAAGTGCAAACCCTATCAAACACTTTTCTGGAGCTGAGCCCTTCCAGGTTCTTCTTTCAGGACATCAAAAGCTATTATCTGGGCTGGAGAGATGGCTTAGCAGCTAAGGCACTTGCCTACAAAGCCAAAGGACCCAGGTTCAACTCCCCAGGGCCCACATAAGCCAAATGCACAAGGTGGTGCATACATCTGGAGTTCGTTTGCAGCAGCTGGAGGCGTTCCCACTCTCTCTCTCTCTGCCTTTCTCTCTCTCTCTCCCTCTCTTTCTCAAATAAATAAATAAAAGCACAATATTTTTTTTAAAAAAAAGCTATTATCTGGGCTGGAGAGATGGCTTATCAGTACTTAAGACACTTGCCTTTGAAGCCTAAGGACCCAGGTTCAATTCCCCAGTACCCATATAAGCCAGCTGTACAATGTGTTTGTTTGTAGTGGCTAGAGACCCTGGCCTGCTCATTCTCTCCCTGCCTCTTTCTCACTCTCTCAAATAAATAAATAGAATATACTTTTTTTTAAAAAAGCCATTATTGGGCTGAGGAGATGGCTCAGCAGTTAAAAGCCCTTGCTTACAACGTCTGCCAGATGGTGGGGTTCATTTATTTTCCCAGCCGTCCACATAAAGCCAGATAGGCATTTGTTTTCAGTGACATGAGACCCTGGTGTCTATACACACATACACATGTGCACACACATGCAAATAAATGAAAATAATTTTTAAAGTTGTTATCAGGGGCCATGAATACAGCTCAGTTGGCAGAGTGCTTGCCTAGTATGCATGAGGTTCGAACCCCAGCACCATATATAAGCCAGGCATAAGGTACATGCCTGTAGTCATTTAGAGTTGGAGGCAGGAGAATCAGAAGTTCAAGGTCATCCTAAGCTACATAGTTAGTTCAAGGCCAGCATTGGCTACATGAGACCTTTCTCCCCCCCCAAAAAAAAAGGAAAACAGAAAAAAAAGAAAGAAAAGAAAAGAAAAGCGGGGCTGGAAAGATGGCTTAGCAATTAAGGTGCTTGCCTGAAAGCTAAAGGATCCGGGTTCGATTCCCCAGGACTCACATAAGCCAGATGCACAAGGTGGCACATGCATCTGGAGTTCGTTTGTGGTGGCTGGAGGCCCTGGTGTGCCCATTCTCTATCTATCTGCCTCTTTCCCTCTCTCTCTGTCATAAATAAATGAAAATTTAAAAATTAAATATATATTAAGTGTTATCACCATACACATATGGTGGGGGGGGGAAAATGGAAAAACTACAGAGAAAAAGGAAGCCAGCAAAGCAAACAGCTCTGGGGCGCTACAGATGACTAGAGCCAGCCACGCCCCATTCCCTTCCCCGCTGTTTTCCAGCTACACCTGGCTGGAAGGCTTCCTTAGAAAGCCCGGGCACACCTGGAGGTCCTTTGCATCTAGTTTTCCTAGCCAGTACGGCTCAGTCCCAGCAAATTCCACCTGCCACTGATTTTTTTTTCCTGCTCTTTTTTTTTCCCCCTTTGCCACAGTCATTCAACCGTTCACTGTTTTCTGCTGTCAAGTGCGGAGCAGGAGGCTCAGACTTAGAAGAAAAAGAGGAGTGGGCAATTCCTTCGGGGGGGGGGAGCCAGAGGCTCCTTTGTCCAAGGTCACTTTGCTCGGCTTTCACGAAAGCAGCCCAGCACAGTGGAACAGTGGAGATTTACTCCCTACAACCCTTTCGCCTTAATACCATATCGCATTACAAAACAGTTGTCTTGCTGGCTGGGCCATTTCCTAACTAGGGCTGCAAATGGCAGCTCAGCTCCTTCCCTGTCCTTGGACCTGCCCTGGTGATGAAATGTGATCTAGGAGAGCCACTATCTCGGCCTTGGAGGAGCTTTTACAGCCCGCTGTCTGCCTGCTCTCACAGGGCCTAGGGGCTTGCTTCCCAGCATCAGAGAGCTCAGTCTGGTCCCATTGCCCCCCGCCCCCCCCAGAACCATGTACACAGCCAGCTGTTGACAAGGTATGGTCACTCATGGCCTGCTGCGGTAGATAGGAATGCTGAAAGGTGTAGACTTCCCAGCTTGCCCTGCTGCTGGGTTTCAGTGAAACCAGGAGCGCTGAGAAGGGAGTCTCAGTGAGACTCAGCCTGACCGCTCAGTCGCTGGCTGGTGATCGCTTCCCATTCTCTCAAGCTGTTTGCTCACATCTATCATAACAATAAGCAATGTCTAACGCGCGGCAGGACAGTCAGATGTTTGTTTTGTCTTGAAACAGGCTCTCATTGTAGCCCAAGCTGGACTCGAACTGGTGATAGGGCTGTGGATACTTTAAACTTTGGCTCCTCCTGCCACAACCTCAGGGATTACAGGTGTGTACCACCATGCCCAGTTTATACAGTACTGGGGATGGAACCCCCAGGCTTCATGTGTGCTAAGTAAGCATTCCACCAACTGAGCTACATCCCCAGCTCTGGAGTGATATTAGCAGGAATTCCTCAGTCCCTCCCAATGGACCTTTCTGTAGGTCTTTTCTTTTCTTCTTTTTGGGGGGCGGGGAGGGGGGATCGGAGGACATTTTTCTTTTGAGTCTGCAATACCCAGAAGATAGTTTTTTATTTTATTTTATTTTATTTTATTTTATTTTATTTTATTTTATTTTAGGGCTGGAGGGATGGCTTAGAGGTTAAGGCATTTGCCTGCAAAGTCAAAAGACCCAGATTCAATTCCCCAGGATCCACGTAAGCCCGATGTACTAGGGAACGTGTGCATCTAGAGTTCGTTTGCACTGCTGGAGGCCCTGGCGTGCCCATTCTCTCTCTCGCCCTCTTTCTGTCTGATAAATGAACAATAAAATATTTTAAATTTTATTTTATATATCATAACAAGTTATCCTCTTTTATCCCCTCGCCCCTGCTTTCATTTCCCCGGGGCCCTCCACAGTGGGGTTGTGATATTCACTGTGGGGTCATGAAGGCCTCAGTCAGTCCCTGTGGGGTAGCAGGGTTGGGGGGGGAGAGTACCTTGCCTCAGGGTATTTGTAACCACCACTCTGTGGCTCTTAGATCTTTCTGCCCCTTCTTCCACAATGTTCCCTGAGCCGTGACAAGCCTGTGGTGCTGAGTTCTCTGTAATCTCTGGATTTCTACTTTGATGGGTTTTCATTGATCACCTTGTCTGTCACCGTCACCCTGGAGCCGGTTGTCAGGTTAGCAGTGAGAGCAGTATTCACATTGCCGCTTCTTCTGCAGTTTCTCCTGGGCTCTGGCAGATGTGGTAGAGCTGGCATGTATTTGTAGTGGGCAGTCGGCTCTCTTCTTGTCATATTGATGGATCCTGGTTCTCCTTTCTTTTCTCTGCCATTCTTTCTTCCTCCCTGGTTTCTTTTGCATGGCTCCTATTTCACCATCTTAACCAGAAGCCCCAGGGGGACTTTTTTTTTTTTTTCCGAGGTAGGGTCTTGCTCTATCCCAGGCTGACCTGGAATTCACTAGGTAGTCTCTGGGTGGCCTTGAACTCATGGTGCTCCTCCTATCTCTGCCTTTCAAGTGCTGGGATTAAAGGCGTGTGCCACCATGCCCAGCCTCCAGGATGACTTTTTTTTTTTTTTTTTTTTTTTTTTTTTTTTTTGCGAGGTAGGGTCTCACTCTGGTCCAGGCTGACCTGGAATTAACTATGTAGTCTCAGGGTGGCCTCAAACTCTCAGAGATCCTCCTACCTCTGCCTCCCGAGTGCTGGGATTAAAGGCGTGCGCCACCACGCCCGGCAAGGATGACTTTTTGAAATAGGATCTTATTAGGTAGCCCAGAGGCCATTCTTGCCTCAGCCTCCTGAGTTTGGAGATTATAGGAATGAGTTGCTATGCTCAGCACCACCCCCCCCCCCAGTAGTTTGTTAGGTGAATGTAATTATTTTATCTACTTATTAACAAGCAAACTCAGAGCAGCTGAAGCAACATGCTCATGGTCAGGAGCTGGTAAGTAACCATTGACTCTGGACTTTGAATCTAACCACTATGCATGCTGCCTTTGATGGGAGTAAATAAATGAGCTGTTCTTACTCTCACTTCTGGTTAGAGAAGCTTCTCTTTTCAGATGGCGATGACCACTGGAATGACCCAAAAGGCAACATAGTGCTGAGAAGAAGGGATGGAGGAATGCCCAGCACTGAAATACCTCTGTCACACCCTCCAAGGCTCAGGGACCATTGCAGAAGAGGGGACGGATAGAATGGAAGAGCCAAAGGAAGGGTACGACTCCTTACAATGCAACTGCCCAGACAGAAATTGGCCTCGCTATCCATGACCTTGCAGTGCTTAGCAATACCTCCGTAAGACCCTCAAAATAGAAGAAAAAGATGATGACATCAAATTAAAAGAGAGACTAATGGAGAGAGGGAGGGGATATGATGGAGATTGGAGTTCTAAAATGGAATGGGGGGAGGGGAGGGAAATATCAGGTGGGTTTTTTTTGTATGTAAGTATAGAAGTTGTCAATAAAAAATAATAATTAAAAAAAAAAGAAATAGCCGGGCATGGTGGCGCACGCCTTTAATCCCAGCACTCGGGAGGCAGAGGTAGGAGGATCGCCGAGAGTTCAAGGCCACCCTGAGACTACATAGTTAATTCCAGGTCAGCCTGGACCAGAGTGAGACCCTACCTCGCAAAACCAAACAAACAAACAAACAAAAAAACAAAACAAAAAAAAAAAGAAATGAGCTGTCTTATACAAAGAAACATCCATCATGCCACAGACCTGTAGATTAGGAACCAAGCAGCCCAGGAGCCTCATGTCACTGGAGTCAAGATGTTGATTGGCTAGGCATTGTGGTCCAGGCCCATAATCCCATCATGACAGAGGTTGAGGCAGGAGGATTGCAAATTAGAGACCTATGCTATACCATGAACCTCATCAAAACTAAAACTTAAAGGACTGGGCATGGTGGCACATGCCTTTAATCCCAGCACTTGGGAGGCAGAGGTAGGAGGATCTGTGTGAGTTCAAGGCCAGCCTGAGAGTACATAGTGAATTCCAGGTCAGCCTGGGATAGTGTGACTCTGCCTCAAAACAACAACAACAACAATATAATAATAATAATAAATTATTTAAAATAAATAAAAAATAAGGACATTGGTCAGGACTGCCACCTCCAAATGCTGGACAGAGTGGGACAGTCTGCTTCTAGAATGGCTCACTCATATGAAGCTGTTTATTGGCTGAGAACTGTGGACTTCACCCGTGGATGTCTCCATAGTCCATTTGTGGGCTTTACTTTAGATCAAGTGGTCCAAGGAGGCAAAGCAGATGCTAAAATGTAGGTATGGGAGGTCTAACGTGACCTCCACAATGTCCTGTTGGTTCCACAGGCCCGTCCTATTTGGTGTGTGTGGTGGCTTGAATGAAATGTCCCCCACAGGCTCATGTGTTTTCAATGCTTGGTCCTCAGCTCCTGGCAAACTGGGAAAGTTGTGGGACCTTGCTGGAAAAGGCGCATCTCTGAGGGTGGCCTTTGGGGTAATACAGCCCAGCTCCAAGCCCAGTATTTAGATTACTTCCTTCCTGCTGATGTGGAGATGTGTGATTCAGGCTTCCTGCACAGACCTGCCAGGCTTTTCCTGCCATCATGAAAGTTCACTTTGAGACTATAAACTGAAATAAGCCTCCCCCCACCAACAAGTAAACTTCTCGTTTTCAGGGACCACAATTCAACCCACGATGGATGCTGGGTAATGTGTAAAGTCATTGTGCATTGCGTCAGTATTGTCTTCACTGCAGTGACACTGGTAGAAGTAGTGATACTTGGGTGCTGGGAATGTGGCTCAGTTGGTAGAGTGTTTTCCTAACATGTACAAAGCCCTGGGTTCAATCCTCAGCACCATACAAATCGGGCATGATGGCACACACCTGCAATCCTTGCACTCAGGAGGTGGAGAAAGAAGGTCAGAAGTTCAAAGTCATCCTCAGCCACATAGAAAGTTTGAGACCAGGGGCTGAGGAGATGGCTCCATGGTGAATGTGCTTGCTGGCCCAGGTTCAGTTTCCCAGTACCCATGTAAAGCACCCAGATGCACAAAGTGGCACATGCATCTAGGGTTTGTGTGCAGTAGTAAGATGCTCTGGCATGCTCATACACACGCACACACTCTCTCTCTCATTCACTCTCTCTCTCTCTCTCTGTCTCCTTCCTGCTAAATAAATAAGCAAAAATATTTGTACATATATATTTTTTAAGAAATGAAAGAGCTGGGCATGTTGGCATTCCTTTAATCCCAGCACTTGGGAGACAGAGGTAGGAGGATTGATGTGAGTTTGAGGCCACCCTGGGACTACAATAGTGAATTCCAGGTCAGCCAGGGCCAGAGTGAGACCCTACCTCAAAAAAAAAGAGGGGGAGGGAAAAAGAAATGAAATAGTGACAGAGCTGAGAAAAGAGTGGTGGGCAAAAGACTGGATGGCTCAGCAATGCCATTGTCATCAGATGGCAGCACACTGAATGGTCCTTAAGTCACTTTAAAAGCCTTTGATATCTAGGCAATTTCCCAGGCATTACTGGACTTTGCTCTTTGTTTTTATTTATTTATTCATTCAAGAGTGAAAAAATATTTATTTATTTATTTATAATTTATAATTATAAGTATACATATATATAAAGAGAGAGAGAGGGACAGAGAGAGAGAGAAAATGGGTGCGCCAGGTTCTCTAGCCACTGCAAACGAACTCCAGACACATGCACCCCTTGTGCATCTGGCTTTATGTGGGTCCTGGGGAATCCACCTCATGTCCTTAGGCTGTGTAGGCAAGCACCTTAACCACTGAGCCATGTCTCCAGCCCTTTTTAAAAATTTTATTTGTGACACAGAGAGAGAGAGCGACAGAGAAAGAGAGTCAGAGAGAATGGGCATACCAGGGCCTCTTGCCACTGTGAACGAACTCCAGATGCATGAGACACATTGTGCATCTGTCTTTATGTGGGTACTGGGGAATCAAACTCAGGCCGACAGGCTTTGCAAGCAAGTACCTTCAACTCCTGAGTCATTTCCCCAACCCCCATTCTTATTTAGAGTCAGAATGTCTTATTACTGATTGAGATTGATTTGCAAGCTCTGGTGATTCCTGGTCCTCGGCTCCCCCACTGGACTAGGGTTACAGGTGTGTGTGCTACATGCAGCTGTCTATGTGGACTCTGGAAATTTTAATTCCGGGGTTCTCTTGTGCATCATTAGGCCCTCCCTCATGCTTGTGCAGGAAGCGCACTTAACTGCTGAACTCTCTCTCCAGCCTCCTCCATGTTTTTAAAACCATTATTTCTCTAAACATTCTTTCTGGGCAGAGACCTGGCACCCCTCCAAAACATACCAGCCCCTTCTTCCTGGTGCTTGTTGGCTGTTTATCCGAAGCCAACAGCTAGTGATGTGGGCCAAGAAAATGCAGACCAGGAAAATGACTTCTGGTCCCAGTGAGCTGGGTGACCTCAGGTGAGTCCTTTGGTTGCTTCAGGCGGCTCCCTGATCTGCACGTGGCAGGTATCTTGTGATCACGGAGGGTCACTTCCATATGAACACACAGTCCCAAAGCCAGCCTATTTCCTTGGGTTCACAACAGCTCTGTACAGTTTTGTGTCTCCATTGACTGATGAGGCTGGGCAAAGGTGAATAACTTCCACTTACTGCAAGAGCCGAACCACCTGTGAATCCAGGGAGTAATTCCAGTACCCATGGCATTACCCACAGCTCAGTGAGTTCCTGTCCCCCCTGCCCCATCCCTGTTTCTCTGTCCCTCAAATCTGAGAAAATGGGCCTGACTGGGTTCAAAGCTACTATTCTGGGTCACCTGAGGACAGCTGGGATGTAGTACAAAAGAGACACGCAGACAGGTAGGTAGCCTACTACAACCTGGCTTCCTTCCCACCCTGGCTCTGCCATTCCTGATGTCATTTCCTGCTCATTAACACAGGGAGAGCTGCTCTGCTCCCTGCTGTGGCTGTCAAAGTGAAATGAGCTTAGCCTGGTTAGAATGTTCCAGAAGCTATTCAATGTTCCTCACATAAAGGCATTGTCTGCCTCTCAGATTCTTTAGAGAGCCACAAACATCTGACTGCTTTACAGATATATATATATATATATATATATATATATATATATATATATATGGGATTGGTTTTTTTGAGGTAAGGTCTCACATAAGACCAGGCTGATTGTGACACAGAGAGAGAGAGCGACAGAGAAAGAGAGTCAGAGAGAATGGGCATACCAGGGCCTCTTGCCACTGTGAACGAACTCCAGATGCATGAGACACATTGTGCATCTGTCTTTATGTGGGTACTGGGGAATCAAACTCAGGCCGACAGGCTTTGCAAGCAAGTACCTTCAACTCCTGAGTCATTTCCCCAACCCCCATTCTTATTTAGAGTCAGAATGTCTTATTACTGATTGAGATTGATTTGCAAGCTCTGGTGATTCCTGGTCCTCGGCTCCCCCACTGGACTAGGGTTACAGGTGTGTGTGCTACATGCAGCTGTCTATGTGGACTCTGGAAATTTTAATTCCGGGGTTCTCTTGTGCATCATTAGGCCCTCCCTCATGCTTGTGCAGGAAGCGCACTTAACTGCTGAACTCTCTCTCCAGCCTCCTCCATGTTTTTAAAACCATTATTTCTCTAAACATTCTTTCTGGGCAGAGACCTGGCACCCCTCCAAAACATACCAGCCCCTTCTTCCTGGTGCTTGTTGGCTGTTTATCCGAAGCCAACAGCTAGTGATGTGGGCCAAGAAAATGCAGACCAGGAAAATGACTTCTGGTCCCAGTGAGCTGGGTGACCTCAGGTGAGTCCTTTGGTTGCTTCAGGCGGCTCCCTGATCTGCACGTGGCAGGTATCTTGTGATCACGGAGGGTCACTTCCATATGAACACACAGTCCCAAAGCCAGCCTATTTCCTTGGGTTCACAACAGCTCTGTACAGTTTTGTGTCTCCATTGACTGATGAGGCTGGGCAAAGGTGAATAACTTCCACTTACTGCAAGAGCCGAACCACCTGTGAATCCAGGGAGTAATTCCAGTACCCATGGCATTACCCACAGCTCAGTGAGTTCCTGTCCCCCCTGCCCCATCCCTGTTTCTCTGTCCCTCAAATCTGAGAAAATGGGCCTGACTGGGTTCAAAGCTACTATTCTGGGTCACCTGAGGACAGCTGGGATGTAGTACAAAAGAGACACGCAGACAGGTAGGTAGCCTACTACAACCTGGCTTCCTTCCCACCCTGGCTCTGCCATTCCTGATGTCATTTCCTGCTCATTAACAATAGGAGAGCTGCTCTGCTCCCTGCTGTGGCTGTCAAAGTGAAATGAGCTTAGCCTGGTTAGAATGTTCCAGAAGCTATTCAATGTTCCTCACATAAAAGGCATTGTCTGCCTCTCAGATTCTTTAGAGAGCCACAAACATCTGACTGCTTTACAGATATATATATATATATATATATATATATATATATATATATATATATATATATATGGGATTGGTTTTTTTGAGGTAAGGTCTCACATAAGACCAGGCTGACCTGGAATTCACTAGGTAGTCTCAGGGTGTTGGTTTTAATATAAGGGTTTCCTATGAAATGTACAAGGCATATGGTCACCCAGTCAATATGCCCCGTCACCAGCGCTGATCACCAGGGAGACCTCTCACTGGGTCGCGTCATTAAGAGGGCACTGGGTATGGAGATTAGGGCTCTTTGTTCCCCGCCCCCCCAGAAGCAGTGTATATGGATGGTGAAGGGATGAGAGCATGAGTCTGTCACAGTATGTCTGTAACTAGTGATTATGTAAACAGTGATCTAAAACAGTATTTTTATATTGCTTGTTTATTTCTTTCAAGCAGAGAGAGAGAGATAGAGAAAAGAGAGACAGACAGAAAGAATAGGTGCACCAGGGCCTCTAGCCACTGCAAACGGACTCCAGATGTGTGTGCCACTTTGTGCATCTGGCTTTACGTGGGTCCTGGGGAATCAAACCCCAGTCGTTAGGCTTTGCCGACAAGTGCCTTAATGGCTGAGCCACCTCTCCACAGTATTTTGCTTTGAGACAAGGTCTCACATAGTGCAGGCTGGCCTTGCACTTGCTATATAGCTAAAGATGACCTTGAACTTGTAATCCTCCTGCCTCCACCTATCAAGTGCTGGGCTGGCAGTGTACAGTGCTGGGGACCGAGGCTAGGACTTCATTCCAACTGAACTGTGTCCTCAAGCCCAACAATGTGCTTTAATTAATTAATTAATTAATTAATTTGAGAGGGGGGAGAGAAATAGAAAGGGGAGAGAAGAGGCAGAGAGAGAGGCAGAATGGTCACTCCAAGGCCTCCAGCCACTGCAAATGAACTCCAGACACATGCACCACCTTGTGCATCTGGCTTCCATGGATACTGGGGAATTGAACCTGGGTCCTTAGACTTCTCAGGCAAGTGCCTTAACTGCCCAGCCATCTCTCCAGCCCCCAATCATGTATTTTCATCTGTTATAGTTGTGCAAGTTGGCAGGGTTCAGCTGGTGGGTGCTTTTCTTGGGTCTCTGTGCATTTGCAGCCAGATAACTGCTAGGACTGTGGTCATCTGGAGGAGCAGCTTGGTTGGATGGCCAAAATGGCAGCTCAGGACTTCTCCTCGTGGCTTCTATCCAGCAGCATAACAGTTATCTTTTCATTGTTGTGACAAAACAGCCGACCAGAAGCAGCTCATGGGAGGGAAGGGTTTCTTTTGGCTTACAGTTTTGAGGGGATGCTCCATCATGGCAGGGAAAGCATGGCAGGAGCAGACAGCTGAGCATCACTTCTTGTCACATCAGCTGGGAAGAGGCAGCGAGGGTGTGCTAATTTGTACTGTTAAGCTGGGCTGCAGCATGAAATCCTGTGACCCACCCCTGTGGCACACCTCCTCCATCAAGACTCCACCAGCTGGGGCTTAAGTGAAAAGCTTAATCACAAACACATGAGGCTGTGGGGGACAATTCACAGTCAAACCACTATAAGCAGCAGAGCCCATGCAGAAATGACCAATTCCCCGGGTTCCATGGAGATCCAATAGTGTCCCAAGTTGGCACTGCCATCTTCTGTTTTTGTGGGGCTTTAAAATTTTTTATTGTATTTTACTTGTGAACAGAGAATGAGAGAGAGAGAGAGACAGAAAGAAGGGGGGGGGAAGGAAGAGAGAATGGGTGTCCCAGAGCCTCTAGCCAGATGCATGCGCCACTTTGTGTGGCTGGCTTTATGTGGGAACTGGGGAATCAAACTCAGGTCATAGGGTTTGCAGGCAAGCGCCTGAACAGCTGAGCCATGTCCCCAGCCCCCCATATTCTGTTTTAAGGCAGTCTCAAGTCATTCCATGTTGATGAGGGGGACGGAGGTAGAAGATGAGTTGTCACCTCTCAATGAAGCAGTGACAGGGAAGGAAAGAATTAAAGGCTGACAACTTCAGAGAAAAGCTGTTACCCAGAGCCAGAGGCAGTCACAATTCCTAAAGTTCCTTAAGCTGCCCACTTTACAAGGGCTGTCGGCGTGGCAACATGGAGGACCTGGCTTAGTTTAGAGGACATAGGGAGACGCTGAATTCCATCTGACCGGAAAAGCCATGGAGCATCCCTTCTCCTCCCGTAGTCACCCAGTTGCTGCTGGGTTGCCTGCCTGGGGCAATGGGAATTCAGACCCTGGGGCATCATGATCATGATCAAGATGCAGAAGCCTAAAAGTGGGTATCATCCACCCTGGCCCCACTTCCATGTCCTGACCATAACCGTCACCGAGGCATTGGATGGCTACATGGGGGAGGGGTGGGTTTCTAATGGTCTATCGGACAGCTGTGTAGGCCTGAGCACTGCCCAACAAACAATCCCTCCATTGACCAGACTCCCCTCCTGAGTGAGGATCTTGCGTGCTTGCGTCACTTTATGTCTGGCTAAACGTGGGACCTGGAGATCAAACGGGGTTCTTAGGCTTGGCAGGCAGGCACCTTAGCCGCTAAGCCATCTCTCCAGCCCCCACACACATATGTTCTAAACCTTCCTGCTCTCTGCCTTTATGGATGGCCTTAAAGAACCTGAAATAGCCCTACAGTTCCAGAGTTTAGAGTTTAATCCCAAAGGGTACTCAGACTGGTCCCTAGGAAGGCCTACTGAATTAGAGCAGGGGTCAGCACACTACCTACAAAGCCAAATCTGCCCCCGCCCCCACCCCCACTTATTATTTTAAATAAAGTTTTATTGGTACATAGCCCTGCTGATTTTTTTTTTTTTTTGAGAGACAGAGAGAGAGGGCGAGGAAGACAGATAGAGATGGGCGCTCCAGCAGCCTCTCAGCTGCTGTGAACGAAATCCAGATGCATGTGCCCTCTTGTGGTCAAGTGCGCCATTGCGCCCTTGAGTCACTTTGCATCTGGCTAAACGTGGGACCTGGAGATTGGAACCGCTGGAGATTGGAACCAGCGTTCTTAGGCTTAGGAGGCAGGCGCCTTAACCGCTAAGCCATCTCTCCAGCCCTGATTTTTTTTTTTTCTATGTTGACTGCCTCTGCTTTTACGCTACATTGACAGAGTTGTACAACGAGGATGGTGACCACATGGCGGCAAAGTCAAGCCTCTCTGCTATTGGGCCCTTTGCAGAAGGAGTTTAAGCATCCCTGAATTAGTCAAGTTGCCAGGCCCTTAGGCTGGGCTGTGCATCAGTGTTCCAGGCTGGGCTTCCGCTGGGAAGATACAAGAGTGGAACAGATTCCTGTTTACAATCAGTTAGTCCGCTGGAATGGATGTGTTAATGTCTGGACCTGCTCAGGACTGTTACCTGGCTGACGGCCCAAGTGGTGGCTTGCCCTGAGCCCGTCACTGACCATGGAGCAGTCACAGTACCCCTCTGCTCGGGGCAGCCACCAGCATAAGGTACCTGGTGCCCCCCCCACCAGGAAGACAGGGCTGGACTTATTCCCAGCACACAGGAATCTTAATCCCCCCCACCCCGTGGTCAAAACTGACTGCAGATCCCAGGGATAGGAGGTGAGTCCCCTAGGCTGAGATTAAGAAGGGATGTAACTTGAGCTCCATGTGTTAAAGTGATCTGGTGAAAGCCGCTGGCTGGCGCCCCCCCCCTCCTTTCCTGCCTTGTTTTCCCCTTCCGAAGAGAAGTTCAGGAAGGCTGCCCTACTGCCTGCCGTTGGCCAGAATTGGTCAACTGCCTAATTAGGAAACAGAATCATCTTACTTGGTCTTTTTTTTTTTTTTTAGTTTTGAGAGGTAGGGTCTCACTCTGGTCCAGGCTGACCTGGAATTCACTGTGTAGTCTCAGGGTGGCCTCAAACTCACAGCGATCCTCCTACCTCTGCCTCCCGAGTACTGGGATTAAAGGCATGCACCACCATGCCCGGCTCTTACTTGGTCTTTTTATCTTGCTTCTGGGGCGTGCTGGGTTCTCCATGGGCTGTGACCCCGACACTTTCCAAACCTGGCAGGGGTTATGAGGAAGGGGAGGGTCTGCCTGGGGGGCATATCACCCAGGTATATCAGCACACCCATCTCACCTGCCACGGGCTGTAAACAGCAGGTAAACAAGTGCAGATGCACACGGCCCCAGTCCTCCTCTCTGCCCAGTGAAGTGTGCCAACTCCGGCTGTGCCTTTGGGCACTGAAAGTGGCTGACCCAAGCTGGTCACAGAGCCTGCTGAGCCATCGACATGCCCATAAACCCAGCTGCCTCCGGCTCCTGGGAAGGGTACCTCAACGTTCAGCCCTGTTACTCCTGTTGATTTTTATTATTTTATTTATTTATTTTATTTTATTTATTAGAGACAGAGAGAAAGGGAGAGAGAGTAAGGATGGGTGCACCAGGGTCTCTAGCCACTGCAAACAAACTCCAGACGCATGCGCCACCATATGCAGCTGGCTTACGTGGGAACTGGAGAATCAAACCACGGTCCTTAGGCTTTGCAGGCATGCGCCTTAACCGCTAAGCCGTCTCTCCAGCCCATCCTGTTGATTTTTTTAAAAAGTGTATTCTATGCTGACTCCATTCCATTCTGCACTGCTCCTCTCTCAGGCATCACCAGGCTGGCCTGCAGGCTGGCTTGCAGGCTGGTCTGGCCAGCTTGCCATGGAGAAACATATGTCCCATACCTAGGAGGTCCAGAAAAAGAAGGGAAGGGGCCAACATAGAGTCTGGCCGCCTCCCTCCCCTCCAGATCATTTGAAGGCACCTTCAGACATCCGGGATCCAGGGACTCAGCAGTTGTGCTATGAAATCGATGTGACTGACCCACAGCACCGAGATACTGGCAGCTTCTTTGCAGAACTGAAGAGTCTTTACAGACCACAAAATGCATCATTCCTCTGCCGTATTTAGTCACTGTGGTGAACATCTACCAACCAGTGTCTCGTTTGTGTGCTTTTTGGTGTGGGGATTGAACACTGGGCCTTGAGGTGTGCAAAGCACACATTTGACCACTGAGCTACAACCCTAACCTTGAATTTTTTTTTTTTTAACTCATAAAAAGAATCTATAGTTGCCAGGTATGGTGGCGCACGACTTTTTAATCCCAGCACTTGGGAGGCAAAGGTAGGAGGATCGCCATGAGTTCAAGGCCACCCTGAGACTACATAGTTAATTCCAGGTTAGCCTGGATCAGAGTGAGACCCTACCTTGAAAAATCAAACAAAAGAAAAAAAGAAAAAGAAAAAGTAGAAGTTCCCATAACCTCCTCTCCATTCTTCTCTTTCACTCCCTAGAGAAGCCACCCTGAACTTTCTTTCCAGAATCTCCTATGCTTTATCATTTGGATCTTGGCAATAATGACATGAGATGGGCAGGTCACTGCCAGGCATGGTGGCACCCACCTTTAATCCCAGCATTTGGGAGGCAGAGATAGGAGGATTGCTATGATTTCGAGGCCACTCTGAGACTATAGCGAATTCCAGACCAGCCTGGGCTTGAGCGAGACCCTACCTCAAAAACAAACAAACAAACAAACAAACAAACAAACAAAAAACAAACTCTGTGCCCTGCCCTTTTTTTTTCCTTCTTTTTTTTTTTTTGTTTTTCGAGGTAGGGTCCCACTCTAGCCCAGGCTGACCTGGAATTCACTATGTAGTCTCAGGGGGGCGTCGAACTTGTGGTGATCCTCCTACCTCTGCCTCCCCAGTGCTGGGTTTAAAGGCGTGCGCCACCACGCCCGGCTAGAGTAGCTTATTTACAAGTGAACAAAGGGGGCTGGAGATAGAGCTCAGTGGCTAGAGGGCTTTCCCATAGGTCCATTCCTCAGCCCTGAATAAACAGAGGGCATGATGGTACACACCTGTAATCTGACACTCTTGGGAGGGGGAGGCAGGAGGAGCAGAAATTCAAGGTCATTTCCAGCTACTCTGATTTGGAGGACAGCCTGGGATTGGTGAGGCCATGTCTCAAAAGAAAAAAACAACAGAAACCACACAGCAGGCATTACCTGCACAAGACCTACATCACATTGAGTTCATTAGCATGGCGTCATGGATGATGGAGGAGAGCAACAAAGAAAAAATAAAAGACCCAAGGCTGGAGGGATGCTTAGTGGTTAAGGTGCTTGCCTGCAAAGCCAAAGACCCAGGTTCGATTCCCCAAGATCCATGTTAGCCAGATGCACAAGGTGGCTTATGTGTCTGGAGTTTGTTTGCAGTGGCTGGAGGCCCTGGCGTGCCCATTCTCTCTCTCTCTCTCTTTCTCTGTCAAATAAATAAATAAATAAACATAAAATAAAATATTTAAAAAAAGAACAAAAACCCAAAACACCAGATGTCCAGGGTGTGGTGGTGCACACCTTTAGTCCAACA
This sequence comes from Orientallactaga sibirica, assembly GCA_036365145.1. NCBI lineage: Eukaryota > Metazoa > Chordata > Mammalia > Rodentia > Dipodidae > Orientallactaga > Orientallactaga sibirica. Next base: position 9,262,820 of record JAEOAD010000013.1, read on the forward strand.
CTCGGGAGGCAGAGGTAGGAGGTGAGTTTGAGTTTGAGGCCAGCCTGGGACTATAGAGTGAATTCCAGGTCAGCCTGGGCTAGAGTGAGACCCTACCTTGAAAAAGAAAAAGAAAGAAAAAAAGGAGAAGAAGGAGAACTAGTTGGAAAGAAAAAGGGAGTTAGTAGAAGGAGAAGGAAGGACAAAAGAAAGCAATGAAGGGGATTATGATCAAAATATATTTCGTATGGGGCTGGAGAGTGGTTCAGTCGCTAGGTCACTTGCCTGCAAAGGATATACAGCTCAGTTGGACTCAAGTGCAATTCCCCAGGACCCACATAAAGCCAGATGCACAAGGTGGCACATGCATCTAGAGTTTGTTTGCAGTGCCTAGAAGCCCTGGCTCACCCATTCTCTCCCTCTTCACCCTCTCTCTGCCTCTTTCCCTCTCAAATATATAAAGAAAATATTTAAAAATATATATTGCTAAGCATGGTGGTGTGTGTCTATAATCCTAGCACTCAGGTGACAGAGGTAGGAGGATGGCTGTGAATTCAAGACCAGCCTGAGACTACAGAGTGAATTACAGGTCAGCCTGGGCTAGAGCAAGACCCTACCTTGAAAAACCGAGAAACATATATATATATAAATTGTCAATTTAAAAAATCAAATAAAACAAAAACCAGGGGTTGCGGTTGGGGGCTGGGAAAATGGTTCAGCAGCTAAAGGCACTTGCTTGCAAAGTTTTGACCCAGGCTCAATTCCCAAGCAGCCCACATAAGCCAGCCACAAAAGGTGGCACATGTGTCTTCCATGTGTAGTGGCAAGAGGCCCAGGTCCGTACATGTGCATGCACACACCCACACACATGCAAATAAATAAAAACTTAAAAAACAAAACAAAACAGGGACTAGGGAGATGGCTCAGCAGTTACAGGTTCTTGTTTGCAAAGCGTGCAGGTTCAGGTTCAATTCCCCAGACACTCATGTAAAGCTGGACAGGCATTCATTTGCAGTGGCAAGAGACCCTGGTACACACACACACACACACACAAACACACACACACAGAGAGAGAGAGAGAGAGAGAGAGAGAGAGAATAAAATTAAAAAGCAAACAAAAAAAGCTCAGTGAGTCAAGGGCCCAAGGAAGTAAACTTCTTTGGCTAGGTCCAGTAGCAAGCCAGTGGCACAATTAGAAGGAGCAATTAAGCCGGGCGTGGTGGTGCACGCCTTTAATCCCAGCACTCGGGAGGCAGAGGTAGGAAGATTGCCATGAGTTCAAGGCCACCCTGAGAATACAGAGTGAATTCTAGGTCAGCCTGAGGCTAGAGTGAGACCCTACCTCAAAAAACCAAAAAAAAGAAGAAGAAGCAGCAGCAGCAGCAGCAGAAGAAGGAGCAATTATGTCACCCCAGGATGCGCCTGCTGCTAGTGCCCCTGGGACTGGCTGCCCTGAGGAGTGGCCCGTGACTTCTCCCCAAGCAGATCATCTGTTGCACAATAGAAAATCTGGAGGCCTCCTTTTAGGGAGTAAACAACATAATATTTCTTAAGAGAGAGAGACAGAGATAGAGAGAGAGAGAGAATTGGTGCACCAGGACCTCAGCCACTGCAACCAAACTCTGGACATATGTACCACCTAGTGGGCATGTGTGACCTTGTGCTCACCTCATCTTTGTGCGTCTGGCTAACTTGGGATCTGAAGAATCAAACATGGGTCCTTGGAATTCACAGGCAAGCACCTTAACGGCTAAGCCATCTCTCCAGCCCCAACATAACATTTTTGTTTGGTTTTGGTTTGGTTTTTTGAGACAAGGTCTCACATGAACCAGGCTGGCCTTGAACTCCTGACCCTTCCCCTCCCTGCCTCCACTTTCCTGAGGGTTGTGATTGCAGGTGTGCACCACCACCCATGGCTTAACAACATAACCCAGGCACAGAGTGACTGGCTGGGCAGAATTTGACACTCTCCACGTCACCTGGGGTATTGGGATGGCTGGATCAGGGAAGCTTTCCAAAAGGTAGAAGGAGGGAGCTGGGAGGCAAGGGGCTGATGGACTGTGAGCTCCTCAGACCCAGGAAGAAAGCTGGTGGGACTTCCAATGGCCCAGGGAAGACCAGCAGAACCAGCCGTTCCCAGTTGCTCATAATCAACTGTACGTCACAGCCTCAACAGAGAATTGAAAGGCTAGGTGTCCCATCCGACAGTCATAGGACAGGACGAGTTCACACTGTTCCTGCACACGTTGTGTGTGCAGTTTCCAGCAAGTTATTTGACGGTGTGGAAACCACGTTTCCAACAGATAAGTTATACCCCAAGGACCCATCTGAAGACTCTCACCTCTTGTACTGTCCAAGAGCAAAGGCAGCTTGGCCTGGGAAAGTAGCAGAGAGCGTTCATAAACACAGACCAAGTCGACAGTGAGTCAAAGAAAGCAAATTTGCATTCTTCATGTACCTGGGGCAAAACACAACCCGTTCTCCCAGAAGCGGGTGAATGGCTGGCTGTTCCTGAAGTTTCCACAAAATTGACATTTCCTACTGCTTTCCAAAGAGCTTCCCTTAGATCTCTGAGTCTTGAAGTCCTACCTAAAACAAAACAAAATAAATGAAGTTGTGGGGGGTGGCCACTGGGGCGATGGTTCAGTAGTTAAAGACAACTGCTTGCAAAGCCTGATGACCAGGGTTCAATCCCCCAGCACCCATATAAAGCCCAGTGCAAAAAGTGGTGCGTGTTTGTTGGCAGCAACAAAGACCATACTGTGGATGCGCGTGTGCACACACACACACACACACACACACACACACAACGGGGGGGGGAGGTGGAGAGAAACAAAGTTGGGACACCATAAATCGATATCTGATAATTGTACACAAAATTTTTAAATTTCTATTGAAGGGCATAGAAATGGGAAAAGCCAAAACTATTTTGAAAACAAAGAATAATAAAATGGTAGGCTTAACATCACACTACCCCATCCTTACTAGAAAACTATAGTCCTTGGAGACTCAGTCTTTTTTTCCCCCACTACTGCTGGGGATTGAACCCAGAACCTTGTGCATGCTATGTAAGCATCCTATGTCAAACTTCATTCCCAGCCAATATTAAAAAAAGTCAAAAATGAAAATAAAAAAAATTGTTTGCTCTGCAAAAGACACTGTTGAGTCACTTGTAGTAGCACATGCCTGTAATTCCAGCACTTGGGAAGCAGAGGCAAGAAAATCTGGAGTTCAAAGTCATTCTTGTCTACAGTTAGAGGCCAGCTTGGGCTACATGAGACTCTGTCTCAGAACAAAACAAAAGACACTGTTAAGGAATGAAACTGAGTCTGGTAGCACAGGTCTGTAATCCCAGCATTCAGGAAACAAAAGGAGCATCATGAATTTGAGGCCAGCCTGGGCTACAGAGTAAGACTTTCTCAAAAGACCAGCCCCTCCCCCAAAAAATTATGAGCAAAGGGACTTGAACAGACACTTTTCCAAACAGTATATGCATTGGCAAATAATGCTGCTGGGGAGATGGTTCAGTGGTTAAAAGCACTTGATTGCAAAGCCTGCTGGCCCAGGCTTAATTCCCCAGCCACCCACATAAAGCTGGACAGGCATTTTATTGCAGCAGCAAGAGACCCTGGCCCAGACAAGCACACAAAGAAATGAACTTAAGGAAAAATTAAGCTGGATGTAACGGCACAAGCCCTTAATCCCAACACTCGGGAGGCAAAGGCAGGAGGATCGCCGTGTGTTTGAGGCCAGCCTGGTATAGAGCGAGTAAATTCCAGGTCAGCCTGGGTTAGAGCGAGACCCTCCCTCAATGAAACCTCAAAAGAAAACAACAATAAAAAAAGATAGAAAAAAGATTGTACAAGTCGTTTAAGTGATAGGTATTAAGAAAAACGGATCCCACTGTAGCAACTACATATTAACTTGAAAAATTAAATAACCAAAAAAAAAAAAAATGCCGGGCATGGTGGTGCACGCCTTTAATCCCAGCACTCGGGAGGCAGAGGTAGGAGGATCGCCAAGAGTTCGAGGCCACCCTGAGACTACATAGTTAATTCCAGGTCAGCCTGGGCCAGAGTGAGACCCTACCTCGAAAAACCAAAAAAAAAGAAAAGAAAAAAAATTAAATAAACAAGGAAGGGAAGACTGAATTAAGAAGGAAATTTAGCTTTCCTGTCAGTCTTTTAAAATTTTATTTTATTTTACTTATTTATTCATTCTGAGAGAGAGAAGCAGATAAAGAGAATGGCCATACCAGAGCCTCTAGCCACCACAAATAAACCCCAGCTGCATGGGCCCCCTTGTGCATCTGGCATAGGTGGGTCCTAGGGAATCAAACCTGGGTCCTTAGGCTTTGCAGGCAAATGCCTTAACCACTAAGCCATTCCTCCAACCCCAGTCTTTTTCTTTCTTTAATGAATGATTCCAGCTCAGGGCTCAATGTTTAAACTTGTTGATTGGAGAAGAGGGAGGAAAAGTTCTCGTGTCTTCTGAGGCTCCCCCTTTTCTTTGCCCATTTCGACTTGATTGTAACTTCCAGACAAAATAAATATTTAGATATTTAAGTGGTCAGAGGGTGAGAAAAAGCAGACAGAATCTCACATTCATCCTTCCTCCCCTTCTGACCAGGCTGGCCTGGGTCTCTGCACATTCTCAAGCCTGCTGTGGTGGCGCACCCCTTTAATCCCAGCACTTGGGAGGCAGAGGTAGGAGGATCTCCATGAGTTTGAGGCCACCCTGAGAATACATAGTGGTTTCCAGGTCAGCCTGGGCTAGAGAGCAAGACCCTACCTCAGAGAAAAAAGAAAAAAAGAAAGGAAGGAAGGAAGGAGGGAGGGGAGAAAGAGAGAGAGAAAGGGAGGAAGAGAGGAAGGGAAGAAGGAAGGAAGGGAGGAAGGGAGGAAAGCAGAATCTCAGAAAGCCTATCCCTTTGGGTTGTTGGGCCCAGCTCAGGGCAGGAAGAAAGCAGAAAGTGGGAATGAGAGAATGGTAAGAGAACAGAACATTACAAAAGCCCCAACAGGCTGCGCTGACAATGTAGGACAAATAAACGCTTAAGTAAGTGAAAGTCCCGAGAACCAAAGTAACGCCATGACAGGCTTCAGCTGCCTTGCAGGCCTCAGGCTAAACTCAGGTCAGGTTCCCAGAATGTAAGTCAGAACAACCAGTTACTGGAAAGACCATGCTGACCCAAACTAATGGGCCAATTAGACAAAACTAAGCAGGTGTTATACGTAGTTTGCTTAACGTTCCTCAGCTGCTGGATAACCAATCAACTTGCAACAAGTAAATTCATGGTAAATGTCAACCAATCATATTAGAAATTTTCCTTCTCTCTGTTTGAACCCAAAAAAAGCTTCTCCCAAACACAGCTCGAGGCTCTTGAACAAATCCACTGCGTTGGTGAAGTCAAGAGACCGAGCTTAAGCCTGAAATAAAGCTCTTTGCTTTTGCATACGTGTCTGGACTACTTGGTGGTCTCTGGCGGGCGTTATGAACTGGGCACAACATAAGCACAGAAAAACTTTCTTCTGCATTTCTCTGCAAGAGCCCTAGGTGAGCTGCCAGCCCACTACAGAGCAAAATCCTGGGCTATGCATCTCTGGGCCGCTGTTTCCTTGGACTCAGGTTATGTCAGGCCAGTGAGTACTTCCATACACGCCATGGCATGCAGACACCTGCACTCACACACATGAACACACACAGTAAATAAATCAATAGGAAAAAGAAAAAGGGGGCTGGAGACATGGCTTAGCAGTTAAAGCTCTTGCCTGTGAAGCTAAGGACCCAGATTCAATTGCCCAGTACCCAGGTAAGCCAGATGCACAAGGTGGCACATGTGTCTGGAGTTTGTTTACAGTGGCTGGAGGCCCTGGTATTCCCATTCTCTCTGCCTCTTTCTCTTTCTTATAAATAAATAAATAAATAAATAAATAAATAAATAAATAAATATATTTTTAAAAAGAATAGAAAAAGGTATATGATGGGATTTCTCAAAATCTGGACACAGACTCCTGGCCTTCTTGGCTTCAGAGTATTCATTTCTTTTCTTTTTTTTTTTTTTTTTCTTTTTTTTTGGTTTTTCGAGGTAGGGTTTCACTCTGGTCCAGGCTGACCTGGAATTAACTATGTAGTCTCAGGGTGGCCTCGAACTCATGGAAATCCTCCTACCTCTGCCTCCCAAGTGCTGGGATTAAAGGTGTGCGCCACCACGCCTGGCTCTTTTTTTTGTTTTGTTTTGTTTTTGAGATAAGGTCTCGCTGTAGCCCAGGCTGACCTGGAATTCATTCTGTAGTCTCAAGCTGGCCTCGAACTCATGGTGATCCTCCTATCTCTGCCTCCTGAGTGCTGAGATTAAAGGTATGTGCCACCATGCCAGGCTCAATATCCATTTCTTCAACTGAAAAAAAAAAACAAAAAACCAGCCAGGGTATGGTAGCACATGCATTTAATCCCAGCACTCGGGAGGCAGAGATAGGATCACCATGAGTTCGAGGCCACCCTGAGACTACAGAGTGAATTCCAGGTCAGCCTGGGCTAGAGTGAAACCCTACTTCGAAAACAACAACAACAAAAACCCTCAAAAAACCAGACTGAAGCTGCAGCAGAAGTAGAACAGCATTTGCGCAGCCAAGGGCTCGATCCCCATTACTACAGGAAAAATAAAAATACAGCGGGCTGGAGAGATGGCTTAGCGGTTAAGGTACATGCCTATGAAGCCTAAGGACCCCAGTTCAATTCTCCAGGTCCCATGTAAGCCGCATGCATATGGTGGCGCAGTGCTGGAGTTCATTTGTAGTGGCTAGAGGCCCTGGCGCACTTGTTCTCACTCTTTCTCTCTCTCTCTCCCTCTGTCTGTCTCTAATGAATAAATAAATAAATAAATAAATAAATAAATAAATAAATAAATACCAAAATAGTTTAAAAAAAAAATACAGCTAGGTGTGGTGGCTCACACTTTTAATCTCAGCACTTGTTGAGGTTGAAGTAGGAAGATCACCATGAATTTTAGACCAGCTTGGGCTAGCCCAGATCAGCCTGGGCTAGAGTGAGAGTCTGCCTCAAAAAAAAAAAAAAAAAAAGAAAGAAGGGCTGGAGAGATAGTTTAGTGGTTAAGGACCTTGTGAAGCCTAAGGACTGGGGTTTGATTCCTCAGTACCCATGTAGGTCAGATACACAAGGTGGCACATACATCTGGATTTTGTTTGCAGTGGATAGAGGCCCTGGAGTGCCCATTCTCTCTCTATATATGCCTTTTAAAATCTGTCTCTCTCAAGTAAATAAATAAATTTTTTTGGAGAGAGACAGAGAGAGAGGGAGAGGAAGACAGATAGAGATGGGTGTGCCAGCAGCCTCTCAGCTGCTGCGAACGAAATCCAGATGCATGCGCCCCCTTGTGGTCAAGTGCGGCATTGCGCCCTTGTATCACTTTGCATCTGGCTAAACGTGGGACCTGGAGATTGGAACCGGTGTTCTTAGGCTTAGGAGGCAGGCGCCTTAACCGCTAAGCCATCTCTCCAGCCCAATAAATAATTTAAAAAAAAAAAAAAAAGAAAGAAAGAAGAAGGAAGCCAGGTGTGGTGGTGCACGCCTTTAATCCCAGCACTCGGGAGGCAGAGGTAGGAGGATCGCCGAGAATTCGAGGCCACCCTGAGACTACATAGTTAATTCCATGTCAGCCTGGAGGACCAGAGTGAGACACTACCTCGAAAAAAACAAAAAAAAAAAAAAAAAAAGAAGGAAAAAGGAAGGAAGGAAAGGAGGAAAAGGAAAAAGTAATGGGAGTATTTCTATTATGGAACTGATGCACAGCTATTGTAAAGTATTTTTTCAATGGACAACATGTTCACACAATTTCAAATATTTAAAGTCACAACAGCGTATCTAGCCTGTGGTGGTTTGAATTACTGTCCCCCATAAACTCGATGCATTTTGAATGCTTGGTTCCCATCTGATGGAAATTTGGGAATTAGAGCCTTGCTAGAGGACGTGTGTTGTTGGGACAGCCTTAGAGGTGGTAGAGCCAGCTTCCCTTTGCCAGTGTCTGGCACATTCTCCTCCTGCTGTTGCCTACCTGATGCCGGCAAGGAGGTGATGGGCAGCCTCTGCTCTCCCACCTTTCCCCTGCCATCATGAAACTCTCCCTTGAAACGGGAAACCAAAATATCATCCTTTCCTCCCATCCGCTGCTTTTGATAGGGTGGTTGCCCCACCAATGCGAAGGTAATGACAATATAATAAAAAGACTTCCTCCTATAGAATCAGTACAGGCATTTTGGGGGTATCTACCCAGAGATGTCCTTTACTCACACATGAGACAGGCATGTGTAGGGTTCCTCTTTTTACCCAGCGGAAGCATGGTGTTTCACTCATTCATTGAGACCTAAAGCCAGCCAGCCCCAGTCCCACTCCCTGATAGCTTTTGTTTCTCCTTCACCCTGTATCTAGGAGTTGGTTTGGCATTCATACTTCAATGGTTCTAGTTCCTCAGTCTGCTCATTGCAATCTCTATTCAGGGAAGTGCAGCCCAAGGGCAGAACTAGTCCCCAACGGAAGGTACCTCCGAACCTTCATCGCTGTTACAAAAAAATACTGCCTGGCCCATTTCCCTAACACACACACACACAACTATAGGTAGATGTTTCATTTTTAAATATTTTTTAAATTTTTATTTATTTGGCAGAGAAAGAGGGAGGAGGGAGAGAGAGAAAGAGAATGGGTGCGTCAGGGCCTCTAGCCACTGCAAATGAACTCCAGAAGTGTGTGCCCCCTTGTGTAAGCTGGCTAACGTGGGTCCTGGGGAATTGAACCTGGGTCCTTGGGCTTTGCAGGCAAACGCCTTAATGGCTGAGCCAGCCATCTAGCCCAGATGTTTCATTTTGTTAAATTTTCAAATTTATTTATTTGAGAAAGAGAGTCTTGCCCTTGCAAATGATCTCCAGAGGCATGCACTGTTTTCCGTGTGTGTCTGGCTTTATGTAGGTACTGGAGAATTGAACTCTGGCCAGCAGGCTTTGCAAAGTAAGTGCCTTTACCAATTGAGCAATCTCCCCAGCCCCAGACGTCTCATTTCTAAAAGTGGACTTGCGGGTTAAGGAATCCGTGCATTCAGTAGCTCTTGCCAACTTGCTCTCCCCGGAGGTTGTATCAGTTTACAGTCCTGCTAGCAGAGCACGGAGTACCTTTTCCCACCTTCGCCAAATGAGTGACATGGAACCTTTCATCTGTGCCGATCTGCCCTGTGGAAAAAAAAATGGGGTCAAGGAGTCATTTTCAGTTTTCACACACATCACTTTCCTGGTCTGAGGCTGAGCATCTTTTCAGCACCCATGTGTTATGGCTGGCCATGGCCTTGTGACTTGTTCCCTCCATAAGATGCAGGACCAGAAGGGTGTATCTTGCTTTCATCTTCTCGCTGAGTCACTCCCAAGGAAAGGGCAGCAGGCTCGGGTTATTTCTGCCCCAGAAGCCATCCACACTGCCAGTCCTGGGAAGACCTTGGACTCTGGCATTCCGACTGTGGTCACTCAGCACCCTGGGCAGTGCACCTGTCAAACCCGGGCTTTCTGGGTTTGCAGGAAGGTATCAGGCCAGATATATTTGCAAACTTGGCATAGAAAGGACCCAGGTAGACAGAGAGAGGGGACCCTTAGAAAAACTTGTGAGCAAAATCCTAAGCTGTGACAGAACGAGAGGCATCCGGCTGAGGGTAGAGATTGGCTTGAGTTGGGGGAGAGGACTCTGGCTGGCGGGGGGGGGGGAGCCACAGTGAAGGGTCGGGGTCATTGGGAAATATCCTCCCTAGACATTAGGTGATAATGCATCTTGCAGCCTCCACGCTCATCACCATCGTTGGGTTAGTGCTAAGAGCTGCCTGCAGTTGGAAAGAGAGGAGTCCCTTTGCTTTGAGTGTGGAGGATTTCAGGTCATCTATACAACTAGACCAGTTGAGAGGCTGGGCCTAGTTACTCACTACCTCTCTCTAAGCACACGTAATTTGACCTCGGTGCTGTCCTATGCATCTTGCTCAGGGTTGGACAGAAGGAGCCAGTGGCTGGATTCCTGGGCCCCTGGGGAGTCTGCAGCCTGTTCCGAGTTCCTGACTCAAACAAATAGCAAAATTTGCTCTGGCAATTGCTGAGGCGGAGTCTTCCTGGAGCCCCCGGAAGGATGAACTCTGTCACTTTCTAACCACCAGGGCATCAGATTCTAGGGAGGAACTGGGCCTTTGCATCGTCCAGCTACAACAGAGCCCCCAGCATTGTTCTGAGCTCAACCGTCATCCACATTCCAATCTCCCTGCCTCAGATCCAGAGCTACACTCCAGAAAGGGATGGTGCTGAGGGGTTCCTTTGTATCTCTGGCCTCACTTCACTATGGTCTATGCCAGGGTTCCCCATGGAGGAGCCTTGGGGCCCAGAGTGAGCAGGGTGGGGCTCCTTTCCACAAGCAGTTTCTCTGGCTACCCCCAAGCCACAGCCCAAAGCTGAGTTTTCAAGAAGTTCGCCAGCGATGCTTTTTCCATGTCTGCTCCTCAGCCTCCCCGGAGAGAGTGTACAAAAGTGGAATTGTCCCTCAGGCCAACCAAGAAATGCTTAATTGCTTTCTGAGAGTATTGTCACCTTCTTCTGGTTTCCTCCCCCTCTCCACTGTCCTCCCCAGTCCTTCCCCCCTCCCCTGACCTCTGGAGGCTCTGGCTTGGGGAAGCTGGGACTGAAGCCCTGAGCTCCTTGGCTGCATCCCAAAGTAACCAGCAGCTATGTGCTGAATAGCAGCTTGCTTCTCCAAAATCATCGCTGCACCACCTTTGCTGAAAAAAGAACCCTATGTTTGGGGGAATAAATGTGCATTTTGCTAGGAGCCGGGCGCTCATCGACAGCAGATGGATAGAGGCCCAGGCTGGCTGAGTGGGCCAGACTTCAGTGCAAGCAGACAGTGTGAACCAAGATGGGAATGGGAGCTAGCCAAGGAGAGTGAAATAACGGGGATGATTGGAGGTTTTCATCCCAAGAGCTTCGTCAGCATCTTAGGAAACTTGATCTAGGTTGAAAGCTAAGTGGAGTGACGTGTGTTAGGAAGGGGGCAGCTAACAGGCAGTCATAGAAAGACCACTGAATGTATAACAGCTCAGATACCTTAGGAGTGGCTTTCTTACTTAACAGAACAAGACAAGTGATCCTGATTGGCCAGTGCATTTCCTCCACATGGTGACTCAGGGACCCCCGCTCTTGGGGTTCTGTTGTTCCCTAGGTCCTTACTGTTATCCCCATCTAACTGACAGGAAGAGGAAGAAAATATGAGGAGCATACTTGCTTCTTATGGTCTTGAATCAGAAAGAGTATGTTCTGGGCTGGAGAGATGGCTTAGCAGTTAAGGTGTTTGCCTGCGAAGCCTAAGGACTCGGGTTTGATTCCCCAGGACCCATGTCAAAGCCAGATGCACGAGGAGGCACATGTGTCTGGAGTTCATCAGCAGTAGCTAGAGGCCCTGGCACGCCCATTCTCTATCTCTAAATAAACAAATAAATAAATAAAATTATGATCCTTTAAAAAAAGAAAAAGAAAAGTTATGTTCTCTCCCGTCCACATTCTATTGGTGGGAACTTACCACATGACCATATCTTGTTGCAAGGGTAGCTGGGAAATGTAGTCTTTGTTCTTTAGTGACACCAGAACTAAGAGAGAGACGGGGAATTTCAGTAGGCAGATAACCATCTCTGGATTGAAATCAAGGCATTTATCAGGGGACTAAGAGAAAACAACTCATTCTGAGGTGTTTTATTGTTTGATTGCTATTTTGTTTTCATTTATTTTAGTGCTGGGGAAGTGGCCCAGGCCTCACACATGATTAGCAAGAACTTAGCCATTAAGCTACATCCATTTCTGATGCTGAGTTATGAGATTGTTTGGTTTTTTTGTGGGTCTAAAAAATTGTTGTTGTTGTTGTTTTGGTTTTTCGATGTAGGATCTCGCTCTAGCCCAGGCTGACCTGGAATTCACTATGTAGTCTCAGGGTGGCCTTGAACTCATAGCAATCCTCCCACCTCTGCCTCTCAAGGGCTTGGATTAAAGGCATGTGCCACCATGCCCAGCTGTTTGTTTTGTTTTGAGGTCCAGGTTGACCTCCAAGTGGATATGTACCCAATGATGACCTTGAACTTCCGGTCCTCCTTGACCATGCTCAGCTTCTGCAGTACTAGAGATTGTTGAACCCAGTGCTTCCTACATGCCAGACAAGCACTTTACCAACTGAACTATCTCCTTACCCCTGTTAAGGCACCATTAAGAACTATATACTCTGGGTCTCAAAGCAGGAAGTTCTGCCTGAGTAACTTGCTAGAAAGGATTTTACTTTCACCAAGAATTTATGAACTCCCAGTTCTGTGTGTTAGAAACCTAGAGCAGGCTCCATGGGGTCTTTGCTTAGGGTGACCTGAGATCAAAGAGAAGGGGGTTGGCTTGGTTGAGCTCTCACCTAAAGACTTAAGAAAGAAGCCGGGTGTGGTGGCGCCCACCTATAATCCCAGGGAGGCAGAGGTAGGAGGATCACCATGAGTTCGAGGCCAGCCTGAGATTACATAGTGAATTCCAGGTCAATCTGGGCTAGAGCAAGACCTTACCTTGAAAAATCAAAAAAAAAAAAAAAAATTAAAGACTTAAGAAAGAACCCATGTAAGCCAGATACACAAGGTGGAGCATGCATCTGGAGTTTGTTTACAGTGGCTGGAGGCCATTCTGTCTCTCTCTCTCTCTCTCTCACACACACACATAAATTAAAGAAAGTGTAGAGGCTAAAGCTGGGTGTGATGGTGCACACCTTTCATCCCAGCACTCGAAAGGTAGAGGTAGGAGGATTACTGTGAGTTCAAGGCCACCTTGAGAATACATCGTGAATTCCAGGTCAGACTGAGCTAGAACGAGACCCTACCTTTAAAAACAAAACAAAGAGGTTGGAGGGATGGCTTAGCAGTTAAGGCATTTGTCTGCAAAGCCAAAGGACCCACGTTCAATTCCCCAGGACTCACGTCTTTCTTTCCCCTCCCCCTCTTTCTCTGTCAAATAAATAAAAATAAATTTTTATTTTTTTATTTTTTTTTTGGTTTTGCAAGGTAGTGTCTCACTCTAGTCCAGGCTGACCTGGAATTCACTATGTAGTCTCAGGGTGGCCTCGAACTCTCGGTGATCCTCCTACCTCTGCCTCCCGAGGGCTGGGATTAAAGGTGTGCGCCACCACGTCCGGCTAAAATTTAAAAAATTTTGAAAACAAAATGTGGAGGCTGAAGGACAACGTCAGGTGCTATCTGTTCCTCAGGACTGTTCTAGGAGCACAGGGACATCATCCTTTCCTCCTGCAAACTCCTCTCTGTTTTGTGGAGGCTGGACCCCTTCAAGAAAAGGATCAAACGAAGCAGGGGATCCCGGGCAAATGGCTCAGCATCAGGGTAAAGCGTTTGCATTGCGAGCATGAGATTTGAGCTCAATCCCAAGACCCACATGAGCATGCGGGTGTGGTGATGCACACTTGAAATCCCAGCCCTGGGAAAGTGAAAACAGTGGAGGGAGCCCTGGCACTTACTGGCCAGCCTTTTGTAGCCTAATCCATGAGTTCCAGGCAAATTAAGAGACCATCTCAAAAAAAGGGGGGGGAGGGAGAACATCTGGGGGTGGTGGTGCATGGCTTTAATCCCAGAACTCAGGAGGCAGAGGAAAGAGGATGGCTGTGAGTTTGAGGCCAGCCTGGGTGTACAGAGTGAGTGCCAGGTCAGCCTGGGCTAGAGTGAGACCCTACCTTGAAAAAACAAACAACAAACAAACAAACAAACAAACAATGGGAGGACAGCAGTCCTGAGGGAGGACTGGCCCCTGAGTTCTCCTCTGGCCTCCACACCCATTGTACACATCTGCATGCACTGCATGCACACCTGATACTTTCTTACACGTGTGTGTATGAGTGAAGTACTGTAGTGTGGTGTGTGTTTGGTGTGTACGCACATGTGTGCACTCCACATGCACGTGCACAGGCTATGTCAGGTTTTGTACTCTGTTGCTCATCTGTCTGTTTTGGAGACAGAGTCTCTCAATAAACCCGAAGTTGCTAGAGTTTTGGTCAGTTTGTCTGACTAGCAAGCCCCAGTGATTCTCTGGTCTCAGTTTCCCCTAGGACCAGGATTACACGCTAGTACAGCCACGTCCAGCTTTTACATGGTGTTGCAGTCAGGTTCGCATTGCTGGCAGAAATCACCCAACCAAGAGCAGCTTTTGGGAAAAAAAGGATTTCTTTTGGCTTACAGACTTGAGGGAAAGCTCCATAATGGCAGGGGAAATGATGGCATGAGCAGAGGGTGGACATCACCCCCTGGCCAACATATGGTAGACAATAGCAACAGGAGAGTGTGCCAAACACTGGCAAGGGGAAACTGGCTATAACACCCATAAGCCCGTCCCCCAGCTGGGAACCTAGCATTCAGAACACCTAAGTTTATGGGGACGCCTGAATCAAACCGCCACACATGGATACTGGGGAATTGAACTCAGGGTGAATGGGGTCCTCTTGCTGGCATGACAACTGCTCTTATTTGCTGATCTATCCCTCCAGCCACACACTCATTAAAAAAAAAAAAAAAAAAAAAAAAACAGGCTGGAAAATGGCTTAGCAGTTAAGGTGCTTGCCTGCAAAGCCAAAGAACCCAGGTTTGATTTCCCCAGTGTAATGGTCCGAAAATCACTGAAGAAAGACCCCAGAGTCAGATAGTATGTAAAAGTATAGAGCATTTATTCTGCAGAATTAGCCTGCATGCTGGGGTCAACCACTCGTACAAAATGGCGACGACCCAAGGAGCTGGCAGGCTCCCTTTTAAGCACAGCTAAAGGAATTTTGGCGGGCCTTCAGTCTTTTAACATGATTGGCTAATTTGAACAGTAACTATACTTGTGTTTTTTTGATTGGTCTTAAGGTTTTGGCGGCCAGGTCTAGGGGAATTTCCGGCAGAGGAGGTAACCTCCTAACGTGATTGGCTAAGCAAGCAGCAGTTACGTCTGTACATACTCAGCCCCCAGAGCTCGCCCCTCCTGGAAATTGAAACTTTGGTCTAGTCAGGGCAGCACCTTACTGAGGCCTGTCATGGCGTCAGTTTGGTCCCTTCACCCAGTACCCATGTAAAGGTGGCACATGCGTCTGGAGTTTGCTTGCAGTGGCTAAATGCCCTGGCACAATCATTGTCTCTCTCTCTCTGCCTCCCTTCTTCTCTCCCTCTCTCTAATAAATAATTAAATTTAAAATTTTAAAGTAATAATAATAATAATAACAACAACTAGGATTGAGCAGCGCACAATGACCCAGAGAGCAACACACCCAGTTGTGTCTCAGGGAGTCTGAGACACACCTTCCATCGTATAGGGGCTCTGGCCTGTGCACAGTGACTGCAGTGCATGGCAGCTTCCTGGGCACTCTCTGACCTACCTTCTGCTCAGCCCAGAATGCTGGCTCCTGATTGCTCCCATAGAAGGCCCAACACTGGGAATGGCACAGAAACGGGGATGACCCTCTCAACCCTCAGCAGGGGGCCCACGCGGTCCTCTCAGCACGGCCTCTCACCTATCTGTTGGCTCCCACATTCCTTGAGGGCCTCCTGCCTCTCCTGCATCCAGACCTTTCCTGAACATGTTTCTAGCTTCTTCCCATGGCCATGTAACAAGGCCGCAGTGGCTGGCCTCTGCCCGCCCCCCCCCCCCGCAGTGACACAGGAATGTGGTGCACTTGCAGAAACAAGAACTAGGAATGTTTTCTCAGCAGCAGGACTTCTTCTTCCCTGGGGTGCTGTGCTGGGGAGAAAAAGGACCCCTTTGTACAGCTCCCTCCTTCTCACCAGGATCCGCCTTCTCAGCCCCAGGCTTGGGTTTTTCAATCTTGCCTGGGGAGTTTCGGATCTTGGGGAATTTGAAGAAGGTCCCTCTTTTCATTCCTGTGTGGTCTCCACCTTCCCTGGCCCCTGGATGCCACAGAGGACAGCAAGACACATGACAGACTCTTTGCAGGTTAACAGGACCGTGCGTAGTCAGTAGAAGGGCCCTGGCAGAACTTGAGAGTCTACAAGGGCCCAGATACTGACCACAGAGCCAGCTGGACACTGCAGGTAGCACCTCCAGGGATGTGAGGAACGTGTGCATGAACATGCCTCCCATCTCCTCAGTTCAAGACCAAAAGGCAGCCGGGCTTGGTGGCGCACGCCTTTAATCCCAGCACTCAGGAGGCAGAGGTAGGAGGATTGCTTGAGTTCGAGGCCACCCTAAGACTACAGAGTGAATTCCAGGTAGGTCACGTGGCTTGTTATCTCCTGTGCATCCCACACGCATGCGCCAAGGCCACAGAACGTAACGTAACGTTTATTTCTCAGAGGTTGGGTTAGGTCCTGGGAACTGGGTGGCTGGAGCACGGTTGGAAGGTGGCGTTGGGGAGAGATGGGTTAAGAGGTAAGGAGGCTGGGAAACCAGGCTGGCTCTGCGGAGCGGTCAGGATTCATCACTGGGTCCCGGGAAGCCACCGGAGCGCTTGATGCTGGGATAGGCTCATGACTGTACTGGGAAGGATGACTGGCCACAGAGAGCAAAGGGACTCCTGCCAAGGTGACAGCCCTATGGACAATGCTATCCTCATGAACACCGATAATCCATTATTGATTCTATAATAGGACCAACGGGTGTCCTTTGCCAATCCGACTTGGCGCCAAGTAACTGCCTTGTCTTGTCGTGTGCTGGCGTTGCATTTCCCCATCCTGTCCTCTCTAAACCCTCTTGCTTTTCGACAGGCATCCCCACTCTGTCTTCCTGCAACTCTGTCTTCTTGGCGTCCTCAAACTTCTACATTATCCCTCTCCTCCTCCATGAGCCTAGCCACATGGCAATTTTGTAAAAAAAAAAAATTTTTTTTTACTTATTTATGAGAGAGAGAATGGGCACACCAGGGACTCGTGCTGCTGCAAACAAACTCCAGACACATGCACCACTTTGTGTATCTGGCTTTATGTGGGTACTAGGGAATTGAACCCCAGGCCAGCAGGCTTTGCAAGCAAGTACCTTAAACCCCTGCACCATCTCTCCAGCCCTGACATTTTTTTTCCTCCTTAGCTGTTCAGAGGCTTAAGCCTCTGTTGGATTCTTTTCTCCAGGAAGGAAGGATGACAGGAGGGAGGCTGGTGATGGAAGGACATGGAGCCCGGAGCCCCGAGGCTGTGTGCAGGAGTCAGAGGGCTATGATGGGATGTGAAAGTATCACTGCTCCCCCCGGCCCTGCTGCGCCATTTCACAGTGTCCTCCATAACTCCCAGCTGCTTGGATGTCCCCAGCGCCTGGGACTGAAGAAGGCTTCATCAGCTTGTCACCACACACCCTTCTTTACTTGGCCAGAGGAGGTGTTCTGTCAGCAGGAAGCAGAGCCAAGCCTTTGGAAAAATCAATAGCCACACCCTGGTACCTTTTCTTGTTGTAGGTGTGGCCCTTCCACCCTGAGGTCATGTTTAGGGGAACTGGGAGGGAGGCTTGACACAGCTCACCTGTGCAGACACTTTAAATATTTTATTTTTAGTTATTTATTTGAGAGAGAGAAGGAGGCAGTCAGAAAGAGAGAGAAAGAATGGGTGCGCCAGAGCCTCCAGCTGTTGCAAACAAACTCCAGAGGCATGCACCACCTTGTGCATCTAGCTAGTGTGGGTCCTGGGGAATCGAACCCAGGTCCTTTGGCTTTGCAGGCAAGTGACTTAAGCACTAAGCCATCTCTCCTGCCCCTGCAGACACTTTATAAGTCATTCCTGCTTTGCTTTTCCCCAGAGTCAAGGCGCCACATGCATACACCTGACCAGGTCACCCCAGGGGAGCCAGCCTTAACCTTGGTTTCTCTAGGGCTCCTAAGACTCTGGCTTTCAAAAGGTTGGGTTAGGTTAGATTACTTGACAGATGTAGAAACTGGGGCTTGTGGAGAGGTGGTGGCCCAGGGTCACCAGGTTAGTGAAACACAAGACTGACAGTCACCTGATACCCAGACACCACTGGTTCCTTGTGGCACTGGCACAGGTCTCCCTATGGTTGTGACTCCTTTTTTTTGTTGTTGTTGTTGTTGTTGTTTTTTTTGTTTTTTTTTGAGGTAGGGTCTCACTCTGGCCCAGGCTGACCTGGAATTCACTATGTAGTGTCAGGGTAGCCTCGAACTCACAGTGATTCTCCCTAAAGAGGGAGAAAAGAGGCACACCAGGGCCTCCAGCCACTGCAAATAAACAAACGAACTCTAGATGCATGTGCCACCTTGTGCATCTGGCTTACATGGGTCTTGGGGAATCCTACCAAGGTCCTTTGCTTGGCAGGCAAGCGCCTTAACTGCTAAGCCGTCTCTCCAGCCCTAATAGAATCCTGGGAGTCATAGCAGGGCCAAGGATAGGGACCTCTGGGGCATCACAGAATTCTGTCTGTTCAATGTGGATGCTTGTGTCCCTCCCCACCTGGATGGACCCTGGGCCAGCTTCCAGGAGGAAGTACCTTCCTTCCCATCAGCTGCCTTCTCAGTACGTCAAACCACATGTACTGGTGGAGTGGGCAGGCCCATGACAGACTACTCAGTCCTCCCCCTTCTGGGAGTCAGGTCCCTCCTGACCAAGGGCACCCAGACCCTCCAGTCTCCCTGCAGTTGGTATAAGATGCTGCAGAGCAGGGGCCAGCTTTTATTTCCCAGGTGCTTCAGCAGCCAGGGTTTCTACTCTCCGCATTCTTTCCAGTTTTCCTCAACAGGGTCACAAAAGCCAGTCTTCATTCATACAGTAAATATCTATTGATCTGGAACAGGAGGTGTGGGGGCGGGTGGTAAGAGGGACAGGAGCTTACCTCCCCAAACCTGAAGATCTGATTCAAAAGAACTGATGTGGGGCTGTGGATGTGTCGGCAGAGTGCTCAGCTAGCATGTGTGAAACTTGGAGTTTAATCTCCGGCACCACATAACCCGAGTGTGGTGTTGCATGCCTATAAACTCAGCACTTGGGAGTTCGGCACCACATGTTGGAATTTGGGATTGACTAGAGCAATGTGAGAAATACAAGATAGAGAGAGAAAGCCAGCGTGGACTATTTTTATTGAGGGACAGCAGCTTTCCTGGAGTGAAGTTGCTCCTGCTGCCTTTGAATGTGGGAGAGTGTAGAGATAGATAGAGTGAGGGATGTGGGGAGACCTTTGGGGGAGAAAAATGGAGGAGGGAAGGTAAGGTCTTTTCTTTAGTTTACTAATTGCCCGTCCAGGTGGCCTGATAGCTCTTGAGGCCGAATTTTGAGTTATGAGCTTGCTTTTTAACAGAAGTCCCTTATGCTATAGTCCCGGAAAGTTTTATGGTCCACCGAGGCCAATGGTCTGAGGCCAGTGGTTTATTAACCCTTCAGGAGAATCAGATGTTCAAGGTCACCATCTGCTATATGGTGAGTTCAAGGCCAGCCTAAGCTACATAAAATCTTGTTAAAAAAAAAAATAAATAAAAGGAGGGGCTGGAGGGATGGCTTAGCGGTTGAGGCACTTGCCTGCAAAGCCAAAGGATGCAGGTTCAATTCTCCAGGACCCACATAAGTGAGATGCACAAGTGGCGTATGCGTCTGGAGTTTGTTTGCAGCTGCTGAAGGCCCTGGCATGCTCATTCTCTCCTCTCTCTGTCTCTTTTTCAATCTCTCAAATAAATAAATATAAAATAAAATAAAAAAAGATGTGTCCCAAACCATGGGCTCCATTCAGGTTCTGAAACCTGCCAGCTCTGTGAGCTTTGCCAAGTCAGCTGACCTTTCTGATCTTGCTTTCGCTTGCCTGCTTGCTTGCTTGCTTGCTTGCTTTCTTTCTTTCTTTCTTTCTTTCTAAGTAAAAGTACTTTTTAAAAAAAATTATTTATTTATTTGCAAGCAGAGATAGAGAGAGAGACAGACAGAGAAAGAATGGGCACACTAGGGCTTCCAGCCACTACAAACAAACTCCAGATGCATGTGCCCCTTGTGCATCTGGCTTATGTGGGTCCTGGGGAATCGAACCTGGGTCCTTTGGCTTCACAGGCAAATGCCTTAACCACTAAACCATCTCTCCAGCCCTCACTTTCTTTTCTTTTCTTTTCTTTTCTTTTCTTTTCTTTTCTTTTCTTTTCTTTTCTTTTCTTTTCTTTTTTTTTGGTCGGTTTTTCAACATCTTGGGGAATCCTACCAAGGTCCTTTGCTTGGCAGGCAAGCGCCTTAACTGCTAAGCCGTCTCTCCAGCCCTAATAGAATCCTGGGAGTCATAGCAGGGCCAAGGATAGGGACCTCTGGGGCATCACAGAATTCTGTCTGTTCAATGTGGATGCTTGTGTCCCTCCCCACCTGGATGGACCCTGGGCCAGCTTCCAGGAGGAAGTACCTTCCTTCCCATCAGCTGCCTTCTCAGTACGTCAAACCACATGTACTGGTGGAGTGGGCAGGCCCATGACAGACTACTCAGTCCTCCCCTTCTGGGAGTCAGGTCCCTCCTGACCAAGGGCACCCAGACCTCCAGTCTCCCCTGCAGTTGGTATAAGATGCTGCAGAGCAGGGGCCAGCTTTTATTTCCCAGGTGCTTCAGCAGCCAGGGTTTCTACTCTCCGCATTCTTTCCAGTTTTTTCCTCAACAGGGTCACAAAGCCAGTCTTCATTCATACAGTAAATATCTATTGATCTGGAACAGGAGGTGTGGGGCGGGTGGTAAGAGGGACAGGAGCTTACCTCCCCAAACCTGAAGATCTGATTCAAAAGAACTGATGTGGGGCTGTGGATGTGTCGGCAGAGTGCTCAGCTAGCATGTGTGAAACTTGAGTTTAATCTCCGGCACCACATAACCTGAGTGTGGTGTTGCATGCCTATAAACTCAGCACTTGGGAGTTCGGCACCACATGTTGGAATTCGGGATTGACTAGAGCAATGTGAGAAATACAAGATAGAGAGAGAAAGCCAGCGTGGACTATTTTTATTGAGGGACAGCAGCTTTCCTGGAGTGAAGTTGCTCCTGCTGCCTTTGAATGTGGGAGAGTGTAGAGATAGATAGAGTGAGGGATGTGGGGAGACCTTTGGGGGAGAAAAATGGAGGAGGGAAGGTAAGGTCTTTTCTTTAGTTTACTAATTGCCCGTCCAGGTGGCCTGATAGCTCTTGAGGCCGAATTTTGAGTTATGAGCTTGCTTTTTAACAGAAGTCCCTTATGCTATAGTCCCGGAAAGTTTTATGGTCCACCGAGGCCAATGGTCTGAGGCCAGTGGTTTATTAACCCTTCAGGAGAATCAGATGTTCAAGGTCACCATCTGCTATATGGTGAGTTCAAGGCCAGCCTAAGCTACATAAAATCTTGTTAAAAAAATAAATAAAAGGAGGGGCTGGAGGGATGGCTTAGCGGTTGAGGCACTTGCCTGCAAAGCCAAAGGATGCAGGTTCAATTCTCCAGGACCCACATAAGTGAGATGCACAAGTGGCGTATGCGTCTGGAGTTTGTTTGCAGCTGCTGAAGGCCCTGGCATGCTCATTCTCTCCTCTCTCTGTCTCTTTTTCAATCTCTCAAATAAATAAATATAAAATAAAATAAAAAAAGATGTGTCCCAAACCATGGGCTCCATTCAGGTTCTGAAACCTGCCAGCTCTGTGAGCTTTGCCAAGTTAGCTGACCTTTCTGATCTTGCTTTCGCTTGCCTGCTTTCTTTCTTTCTTTCTTTCTTTCTTTCTTTCTTTCTTTCTTTCTTTCTAAGTAAAAGTACTTTTTAAAAAAATTATTTATTTATTTGCAAGCAGAGATAGAGAGAGAGACAGACAGAGAAAGAATGGGCACACTAGGGCTTCCAGCCACTACAAACAAACTCCAGATGCATGTGCCCCTTGTGCATCTGGCTTATGTGGGTCCTGGGAATGCGAACCTGGGTCCTTTGGCTTCACAGGCAAATGCCTTAACCACTAAACCATCTCTCCAGCCCTCACTTTCTTTTCTTTTCTTTTCTTTTCTTTTCTTTTCTTTTCTTTTCTTTTCTTTTCTTTTCTTTTTTTTTTTTTTGGTCGGTTTTTCAACATAGGGTCTTGCTCTAGCTCAGGCTGACCTGGAATTCACTATGTAGTCTTGAAAGGCCCAAGAATCAAAGTAATGCCATGACAGGCTTCAACTGCCTTGCAGGCCTCAGGTTAAACTCAGGTCGGGTTCCCAGAATGTAAGTCAGAACAACCAGTTACTGGAAAGACCATGCTGACCCAAACTAACGGGCCAATTAGACAAAACTAAGCAGGTGTTATACGTTCCTGTGGCTTTGTAGTTTGCTTAATGTTCCTCAGCTGCTGGATAACCAATCAACTTGTAACAAGTAAATTCATGGTAAATGTCAACCAATCATACTAGAAATTTTCCTTCTCTTTGTTTGAACCCAATAAAAGCTTCTCCCAAATGCAGCTCGAGGCTCTTGAACGAATCCACTGCATTGGTGAAGTCAAGAGACCGAGCTTAAGCCCGAAATAAAGCTCTTTGCTTTTTGCATACATGTCTGGACTCTGGTGGGTGATCTCGGGGGGGGGGGCATTGAATTCACAGCAATCCTCCTACCTCTGCCTCCCAAGGGCTGGGGTTAAAGGTGTGCACTACCACGCCAGGCCCTCGCTTTCTTTTTGACAGAGTTTCATGTACCCCAGATGGGCCTTGAACTCACTATATAACCAAGGATAATTTTGAACTCCTGATCCTCCTCTCTCTACGTCCCAAATGCTGGGATGACGGGCCTATGCTACTGTAGCATGAAGCATTTTTCCTGGGGAGACAAGAACACACATCTGCTCAGACCAGACAACAGACCAAAGCACGATTGCACCAAAAACCAGTGTCCGGTGAACCAATGAGTTTATTGGGGTTACTTACAGAGCAGGGTGAGGGGTTGGTTCAGGAGCAGCCACGTCACGGAAAAGCCCACCCTGGCGTAGGTGACACTCACGCTGATCTCTCCAGGCCACTGCAGGACCTGCAGGCAGCTTGACTGCTCAGAGTCTCCCTCTCCACCCCACCCCACCCCACCCCAAGCATCTGTTTACCCTTTATATAACCATAGAGAGGGGTCTTGCAACCTTTCAAGTTTTCACTTTCCAGGACTCATTGACTGCCTGTGCCTGGCGAACTTCCCTCTCCCCCACCCCACCACGTGATGATCCAGTTCAGAGGAATTTGCTATAGAGCAGCCACCATTGTCAGGCTTTTAATGTAGTGCTTGAATACAACTTGCTGTGCAAGCACTGGACCATCTGAACTATGCCCCCAGCACCAACAGGAACTTTCTAGAACACACGAAAACCTACAACCTCCAGAAGTCCACAGCTCAGCCTGCTGTTCCCAAAACCTTCAGTGAGGGCACTGGCCCACCCTTCCAAATTCATCTCCATCATCAACGGCCCCTGTCCCACCCACTAAGTTCTGATCATAGCAAATGACTCACGATTTTTATCTGACTTCAAGCACTGGGATAAACAGGACTGTGGTTGACTTCACCTCTTACCTCCTTTTTGAGATCCTGGCTTGGCTGGCTCTCAGTTTCTATGCCTGGCACACCACGGCTGACCATACAGAACCCAGAGATAAACAGACCCGGGGCCGGGATTCCAGGCCTACCTCCCCCACTAACTAGCTGTGCTATTTTTTTCTTTTCCTTTTTCCCCTCTCTTTCTCTTTTTCTTTCTTTCTTTTCTTCTTTCTTTCTTTCTTTTTCTTTCTTTCTTTCTGTCTCTTTCCCTTCCTCCCTCCCTTCCTCTCTCTCTCTCTAATTTTGGGTTCTTTTGGGTCCTTTTTGTGTGTGTGTGTGTGTGTGTGTGTGTGTGTGTGTATGGGTGTGCATATGCCACAGAGCATGTATGGAAGTCTGAGGACAGCCTCGGGCATATTGTTGGTTGGTTTATTTATTTATTTATTTATTGCTTTTTCCAGGTAGGGTCTCACTCTAGCTCAGGCTGACCTGGAACTCACTCTGTAGTCCCAAGCTGTCCTCAGACTCACAGCAAACCATTTTATCTCTGCCTCCCGAGGGCTGGGATTAAAGGCGCGCACCCTCACACTGCCTCACTCACTCTAGGATTACAGATGTGTGCACCACTTTGCATGTGGCTTTACTTAACTGCCGGGGAATTAAAGGCGCTGGTGGGCTTGCAAGCAAATGCCTTGAAACCAAGGCCTCTCCACAGCCAGCCACCTCCCCCCCTTTATAAAATTATTTATTTATTTGAGAGAGAGAGAAAATTCAGTGCCAGACCTTTAGCCGCTACAAACAAGCTCCAGATGCATGCGCCACCTTGTGCATCTGGCTTATGTGGGTCCTGGGGAATCAAACCTAGGTCCTTTGGCTTTGCAGGTGAGTGCCTTAACCGCTAAGCCATCTCTCCAGCCCTCCCCCACCCTTTTTGAGACAGGGTTTCTCTACGTAGTGATGGCTAGCTATATGGACCAGGCTGGCCTCAAAGTTGTAGAGATCTTCTGCCCCTGTCTCTCCAGTGCAGAGATCACAGGCATGCCTCACCACACACAGCCTCTAACTAGAAAAGTGACTCCCATATAGTCCGGGTAGGAGGGGGTCAAGAAAGACTAAAACCAGGCCAAGTTGGCCAGGCTTGATGGCCGGTGATCTCTGGGTCCCTTCTGGAATGGCCCACGGCTCATGCTGACAAATCAAGGCTTTGCCAGCCGGAGGAGCTCCGTCCAGGGGTGCAGGCAGCCTGGGGTCTATGCCACGGGGTCAGGACTAGGAAGAGTTCTAGGCTAGTGGGCGGCTCTCTGGCTCTGCTGCTTTGTTCCTCTTGCCTGGGAGAGGGAAGATGGAAGAGCCACGGGGAGAGCAGCCAACAGAACCAAACCCTTTGTCCTGGTCCCTGGGGACAACCCCAGGGGCTGAGGCCAAGAGGTGTAGGTTTATATGAGGGTCCCAGGAACAGTGTGGAAACTGCTGATAAACACACCATCTTCATTATGGGGTGAACATTCCCTGACCAGAGGTCACTTGGATAGAGGCCCCTCTTGACAACAGGCTCACCTATCGGTTGTATCGCCAAGGGCAGAGCCCTTGAAGTACCCTCAGTGAGAAACACAGAACAGACCACCCAGAGAGGGATGCATCCCAAAGTGGAAACATGGCTCCGAAGTTTGGGTACTGGGACCCTCTTCCAGCTAAATGCTTTTCACTCAGTCAGGGTCCCAGCTATCAATGTTCCCATAGTCCCTGCCCAGTCACATGCATTGTGGTGGCACACTCTATTCCCAGCCCTTGATCCCCCCCACCCCCTTTCTTTCCTTTTTAAGGTAGAATCTTGTGCTAGGCCAGGCTGAATTCACTATGTCATCTCAGGCTGGCCTTGAACTCACAGTGATCCTCCTACCTCAGCCTCCCAAGTGCTGGGATTAAAGGCATGCACCACCATGCCTGGCTTCTAGCCCTCTTTCTCATAATCTCTTCATATCCCTGGAGGGGGGGGCAACTGGGTCCTTTGGTTTTTCTATGGATAAAGAACAAGTTTCTCTCTCACGAGCACTGAAAGCATCTCTGTGACTATAACCTCCATGTAAAGCCAACTCACTACCTCCTGGCTTGCCCTCCACCATCCTATAGCTCACAGGCTCCACCCTCCACAGAGGGACGTGGCAAATCAGGCATTCTAGATGGCATTCTTCGGCTGTCTGCCCTGCCCAGCCTGCTAAATATACCTCAAGGAGGACTCTGGGAAGGAGTCACCACAGATTACTACATTAACTCTTCTGCACCCCCTGCCCCTGCGGCAGCTGTGGAGGTGGCTGGGTGGACCTAAGAAAACCTTGTCCAGGCCCAGCGGGGAAGATGCGGTGTCTGGGCCCCTCACACCAGGCCAGGAAGGTGGGGTCTCAGGCTTTTGCCTGTGGGAAGGAGACAAAACTGTTCAAAGGAGCAGGTGGGGGGCTGGGGAGGTGGCTCAGTGAATAAAAGAGCTTGGTATGCAAATATACTGACCTGAGTTCAAATCCCCAGAACCCATGTACAAGCAGGACACAGTGACCAGCATCTGTAATCACAGCCCTTCTGTGGCAAGATGGGAGACAGAGACAGGTGGGTCTCTGGACACCACCAGGCATACAGTGGCGAACTGGAGACCCTGTCTCAAGACAAGGCAGAAAGTGAAGACCCACACTAACCTCTACATGGGTGCCATGGCACACATATACCTGCATGCCTGCGTCACATACACCCCATATACACACATACCATGTACACAAACGTTAATACATTTTAAGATTTTTTTAGATTTTATTTTTATTTATTTATTAGAGACAGAGAGAGAGGGAGAGAGAGAGAGAGAATGGGTGTACCAGGACCTCTAGCCACTGCAAACAAACTCCAGATGCATGTGCCACCTGGCTAACGTGCATCTGGCTAACGTGGCACCTGGAGAATTGAACCGGGGTCCTTAAACTTCACAGGCATGTGCCTTAACCACTAAGCCATCTCTCCAGCCCTAAAAGATTTTTTTTTTTTAAAGCAGGGAGAGGCTGGAGATATGGTTAGTAGAATGCTTGCCTAGCATGCCTAAGAAAGGGTCATGAAAGGGCCCTTCACACCACCAGGAACAGAAACCACCAGGGTGGTGTTAGAAAATGGCACAGAGAGCCGGCGCATGCCGTGGTGGTGCACGCCTTTAATCCCAGCACTCGGGAGGCAGAATTAGGAGGATCGCCATGAGTTCAAGGCCACCCTGAGATTACAGATGAATTCCAGGTCAGTCTGAGCTAGAGTGAGACCCTACCTCGGAAAAAAAAAAAAAAAAAAAAAAAAAAAAAGAAAGAAAAAAAAAAAAAAAAAAAAAAAAAAAAAAGAAAAAGAAAAGAAAATGGCAGGGAGGGACTGGAGAGATGGCTTAGCAGTTAAGGTTTTTGCCTGCTAAACCTAAGAACACATGTTCGAATCTCTAGGACCCATATAGCCAGACACAGTGATGCAAGCATACAATGTTGCACATGCATGCACACAAGGGGGCGTATACATCTGTAGTTCATTCACAGCGGCTGAAAGGCTGGAGAGATGGCTTAGTGGTTAAGGCGCTTGCCTGCAAAGCCTAGGGATTCATGTTCGACTCTCCAGGTCCCCCATAAGCCAGCTGCACAAAGTGACGAAGGCGCACAAGGTTGCACATGCACACAAGGTGGCACACACGTCTGGAGTTTGATTATAGTGGTAGGCCCTGGAGTGCCAATTCTGTCTCTTAATACCCCCCCCAGAGAAAAAAAGGCCTAGTCTATTGCCAAGAAAGAAAGAAAGAAAGAAAGAAAGAAAGAAAGAAAGAAAGAAAGAAAGAAAGAAAGAAAAGGAAAGGAAAGGAAAAAGAGGGCTGGGGAAATGGCTTAGCAGTTGAGGCATTTGCCTGCAAAACCTAAGGACCCAGGTTTGATTCCCCAGGACCCACGTAAAGCCAGATGCACAAGGGGACACGAGTCTGGAGTTCGCTTGCAGCAGCTAGATGCCCTGGTGTACCCATTTTCTCTTTCTTTCTATCTGTCTCTTTCTCTCTTAAATAAATAAATAAATAAATAAATAAATAAATAAATAAATAAATAAAATTTAGAAAAGAAAGCAAAAGAAGCAGATGAGCAGGGACCTGCAGCTTCCTTCCCTGACAAACCCGAGTGGCAGATGGATGTAAGTCCAGGGTGGAGGCTGGGCCCTCCCACTCACCAGCTGGTTGTCGGTCCTAGGGCAGGAGCAGTTTCTTGGCAATAGCTTCAATCTTCCTATAAATCTAGTTGAGAGGGTCTCCCTCCACCTCCCTGTCCTGGTCCATTAGCCAGCCGGTCCTGCAGCGACGCCTGCTGGCTGAACCTTCAGGAACCTCTGAGAAGCTTGGACAGGCCTAACAGAAGGCAAGAGTTCTGAGACATTCCTCTTCCAAAGACTGTCCCATGATTTCTGCCAGCAGCCTGGGCAACTAGGGAGCTCAGTGCTTAATTCAGAGGCTAGGACTGGGGATATAGCTCAGTGGCAGAGTGCGTGCTAACACGCACGAGGCTCCAGGTTGATTCATAACTATAATGCACTTGGGAAGGGGGCAGAGGTAACAGGAGTTCAAGGCCAGCTTCATCTACAGAGCCACTTTCTACATAGTGAGTTTGAGGCCAGCCTGGGATATATGGGACCGGAAAAAAAAGTAATAAACAATGCTTTAAACCAGAAATTCCTGAGTCCTCTCTGGAGAATCTCTTTCCTTGACCAAGGATGCTAAACTCTCCAAAAACCTGTTTCCATGCCCTCATTCTGCCCCTTCCCCACTGCCATGGCTGGCCCATGGCATCTGGCTTACGTGGGTCCTCGGGAATCGAACCTGGGTCCTTAGGCTTTGCAGGCAAATACCTTAACCACTAAGCTATTTCCCTAGCCCTCTTTTTTCTTTTCTTTCTTTCTTCCTTTCTTTCCTTTTCTCTTCTTTTTTTCTTTTCTTTTTCTTTTCTTTTTTTTTAGGCAAGCCCAATAGACTGCCCCCCTTTTTTTTCTGGGGGGTGTGGAGAGAAAGAATTGGCACCCCAGGCCTGGTCATGAAGAGAGACCAGAGTCTTGCCAACTGGGCAGAATTGAGAGACACCAAGGCTTGGTGTGTGGAGTGCCTGTGAGAGATGACAGAGAAGAAACAGAGAGCCACAGGTCCTTTCATCCAGGCGCTTGCCTGTGAAGCCTAAGGGCTCATGTTTGACGCTCCAGGTCCCACATAAACCAAATGCACAGAGACTCAAGCACACAATGTCACACATGCGCACAAGGGGGCACACACGTCTGGAGTTTGATTGCAGTTGCTGGAGGCCCTGGCACGCCCATTCTCTCCCCCCTCCCCGCTCTCTTTTTTAAAAAATATTTATTTATTTATTTGAGAGAGAGAGAATGGGCGTGCCAGGGCCTCTAGCCACTGCAAACAAACTCTACCTTGTGCATCTGGCTTTATGTGGGCACTGGGGAATTCAACCTGGGTCCTTTGGCTTTGCCGGCAAGCACCTTAACTGCTAAGCTGTCTCTCCAGCCCTTCCCCCCGCCCCCCGCATTAAAAAAAATTAAGGAGAAGCCATTGTGGTGGCACACACCTTTAATCCCAGCACTTGGGAGGCAGAGGTAGGAGGATTGCCATGAATTCGAGGCCACCCTGAGACTACATAGTGAGTTCCAGGTCAGCCGGACCCTACCTCCAAAAACCAAAAAAAAAAAAAAAAAAAAAAATTAAGGAAAATCAAAGCAACAGCTACTGGGGACACTGAGGCAAGAGGAGGATCCTTTCAGTTCAGGAGCTTGAGGCCAGCCTGGGCAAAACAGTGAAGCTGAGGAGAGGAGAGGGGACAGAGAGAGAGAGAGAAGGCAGAGGAGGAGGGGGAGGAAGAGGAGAACGAAGAAGAGGAAGGGATGGAGGAAGGGAGAGGGAAAGAGAAGAGCTGGCATGAGAGAAGGGAAGAAAGAAAGGGTCATCAGACCCTCAACTGAAATTCCAGCCACCCCACCTGGCTACCTGTGGGCTTGGGTGGTGCTCGAGTATATGGAGGTAGAAGGTTAAATGAAGAGCGAACTCCATCTATGGGGAAGTCGTCATCCGTGCTGGGTGGGACTTTTGGGGCCCCTCATGTTCCTGTAAGTAAACTCTCACCAGTTACTTCTGTAAGTGACTCCAAGAAACTCACTGGTTCACCTAGCTAGACTTGGGTGAGATGGTTATTTTGGTCTGTTGTTGGTGAGAAGATGTTTGTTTATTTATGTATCCCGGGAATGAGACCTGGCTTCAAAAAACAAAACAAGGCCAGGTGTGGTGACGCACGCTTTTAGTCCCAGCACTTGGGAGGCAGAGAGGTAGGAGGATCGCCAAGAGTTCGAGGTCACCCTGAGACTACATAGTGAATTCCAGGTTGGCCCAGCAATTAAAGGCACTTGCTTACAAGGCCTGACAGCTGGGATTCAATTCCTCAGTATTCAAGTAAAGCCAGTCACACAAAAGTGACACACGCACCTGGAGTTTGTTTACAGTAGCAGAAGGCCCTGGCATGCCCATTCTCTCTGACTCTGTCTCTCTCTGTGTTTCAAAGAAATAAGTATTTTTAAAAAGCAACAGAGAAAAGTAGAACAACAACAAAAATAAGTCCAACTTGCT
Source organism: Orientallactaga sibirica (assembly GCA_036365145.1). Lineage (NCBI taxonomy): Eukaryota > Metazoa > Chordata > Mammalia > Rodentia > Dipodidae > Orientallactaga > Orientallactaga sibirica. The sequence goes on from JAEOAD010000013.1 coordinate 9,292,945, forward strand.
GATTGACGTCTTGATCCTCGACAAGAGAGGGACAATACACTTCTAACTGCTTAAGCCACCCCAGCCTGTCATAATTGGGGGTAACAATCCTGGAGAATTGACATGTTGAGTCCAGAAAGCCATTCCTCCACAACTTCCCACTGGTAAAAGTCACACAAAGACTTGGGAAGAAATGAGAGGCACTTGGCAAGGAACCATCCCAAGGTAGCCAACAGCTGTGACAGAAGCAAGGTCATCGGACAAGGGGGCCCAAGGTCACTGGACAAGTGGGGCACTGGATAGTGGAGAGCATAAGGAAGGACCTCACAATTCCAAAGTGAGTGTGATCAGTCAAGACACTTCCAGAGGGCTGGAGAGATGGCTTAGTGGTTAAGGCGCTTGCCTGCAAAGCCAGAGGATCCTGGTTTGACTCTCCAGGACCCTCATAAGCCAGATGCACAAGGGGGCGCATGCATCTGGAGTTCGTTTGCAGTGGCTGGAGGCCCTGAAGTATCCATTCTCTCTCTCTCTCTGCCTCTTTCTCCCTCTCAAATAAATAAATAAATAAATAAATAAATAAATAAATAAATAATATATATATATATATTTGGAGAGAGACAGAGAGAGAGGGAGAGGAAGAGGAGACAGAGATGGGCGCACCAGCAGTCTCTCAGCTGCTGTGAACGAAATCCCAGATGCCTGCGCCCCCTTGTGGTCAAGTGCAGCATTTTGCCCTTGCGTCACTTTGCATCTGGCTAAACATGGGACCTGGAGATTGGAACCAGCGTTCTTAGGCTTAGGAGGCAGGCGCCTTAACCGCTAAGCCATCTCTCCAGCCCATAAATAAAAAATATTTTTTTAAAAAGACACTTCCAGAGGTGTGTGTGGAGAGGGTGTGGAGGAAGAGAGGGAAGGATAAGCTCAAATTATCCTGTCTTCAGCCGGGCGTGGTGGCGCACACCTTTAATCCCAGCACTCGGGAGGCAGAGGTAGGAGGATCGCCGAGAGTTCGAGGCCACCCTGAGACTACATAGTTAATTCCAGGTCAGCCTGGACCAGAGTGAGACCCTACCTCGCAAAAACAAAAAAAAAAAAAAAAAAAAAAAAAAAAAAAAAAAAATTATCCTGTCTTCTAGAAGCCACCTGTGGATTTCCTAATAAAAACTGCATATAGGGGCTGGAGAGAATGCTCAGTGGTTAAAGACGCTTGCTTGCAAAGCCTGATGACCCAAGTTGGACTGCCTGGTACCCACATCAAGCCAGATGCACAAAGTGGTGCATGCATTTGGAGCTGGTTTGCAGAAGCTAGAGGCTCTGGCGCACCCATTCCCTCTCTCTTTCTCTCTTGCTCGTTCACTGTCTGCTTGCAAATAAATAAGAAAATAGGATTAAAAAAATGCAGAAAGGAAGCCAAACATGGTGGCTCACCCCTGTAATCCCAGTATGCAGGATGCTTCAGCAGGAGAATCATCTGGAGTTCAAGGCCAGCCTGGACACAGAGTGAGGCCCTGTTTCAACACCCCTCCACCACCACAAATAAAAACATATAAAGGAGGCAATAAGAGGGTTTTTTTTTTTTCCAAAATGTTAAAAAGGAACCATGACCCAATGCATTTTTTGTTTCTTTGTTTTTTGAGGTAGGGTCCCCTTCTAGCTCAGGTTGACCTGGAATTCACTGTGTAGTCTCAGGGTGATCTCGAACTCATGGTGATCCTCCTACCTCTGCTTCCCAATCAAAGGTGTACACCACCATCCTGGGCTACTTTTGTTTTTATTTTTCTTTTTGTTTTTCTTTTCAAGGCAGGGCCTCACTGTAGCCAAGGCTGACTTGGAACTCATTCTGTAGCCCAGGCTGGCTTCAAACTCACAGCCATCCTCCTGCCTTACACAAGGCATGAGCCACCACGCCCAGTTTCATGCACTTATTTTGAGACAGGCCCTTGACAAGCTCTGGAGGTTGGTCTCCACTTTCTAGGCTCAGAGCTTCCTCTTGCTTCTGCCTCCTAAGAAGCTGGGACAACATGTGAATAGCCCCGTGCCCATCTAATGCATTTTACTAGGAAAACATGATGTTGGTTCTCAAGACCACTCAGCCCAGGTCTAAAAAGCCATAAGTGAGGGCTGGTGGCATGGCTTAACGGTTAAGGCCTTTGCCTGCAAAGCCAAAGGACCCTGGTTCAATTCCCCAGGACCCACGTTTGCCAGATGCACAAGGTGGCTCATGTGTCTGGAGTTCATTTGCAATGGCTGGAGGCCCTGGAGTGCCCATTCTCTCTCTGTCTCTCTCTCACTCTCTCTCCCCCCTTCCTCGCTTTCAAATAAATAACTAAAAATTAAAAAATATTTTAAAAAATTGTTTAATTTAAAAATAAAAAAATTAAAATTAAAATAATTAAAAATAAAAATAATTTTTTTAAAAAAAGTAAGCAGTGCATAGTATCTCGAAGCTGCCCTTCCACACACACCTGAGAGCACCTGGCACGTGCTGGGTGAGCAGGAGCTGGCTGGGTTTGAGCCTCAGCATCACTGTGGACCAGCTTTGAGCCCGTGGGCATACCACAACCTCCATATTCCTCAGTTTCTTCTGTCTGCAAGATCATTACAAGTGCAGAGACCATTGGAAAACACTGCTGTCACCCAGCCCAAGTCTTATTAGCTCTAGTCCCACAGTTCTCAATCCCTCCCTCCACCAATCTCTCTGTCTGCCTAAAAGCACCGGCCCAGCCGTTTGGGGGAGGTCCTGGGTTTTGCCAGCGCTCAGGGTCCAGTGAGCACATTTCTGCGCTCTGGTCTCTCAGGGGATAGCCCACCCACCAGTTGGAAGACGCATCCTCTCTCTGGCCTGATCCCCTGTCTTCTCCCAGTTGTGGTTTCTGCTGCAGTCTTTGAAGATGTTTGCTTGTCCCTGATCCTGGGTGCTCTCTTGCAACCCCCTTCCCCAGTGTCCCATTTGGTTCTGCATCAAAGACACCTTTCGCTTTCTTCCCAGAGCTTCCCTGCCCACACAGATGCCCTAGGCTTTCTCTTAGCTAAGGTTGGGACAAGTACCATCCATCCCCCTGGGGGTTTATTCTTGCACCTCCTCCTTACTAAGGTAGGGAACACAGCCCCATACATTCACCCTATCCCCAAAGTCACCTGTGTGTGTACACAGGGGACTCCCAAGCTGAATACCCACTGTAGCAGCCTGCATCTACCCCAGGCAGCAGAAATGTCAGCCCTCAGATCCCCAGTCCCATCTCTGAACTCAGCATCACGTGTGTCTCAGGAGCAGAGCACGGCACCCAGTGACCTACACTACTCTCACGGGGTGTGGCTATGGGTCTCTGTCCCATACACCAGGGCTACGTCAAGACTAGAAGTCAGGGGCTGGGAAGATAGCTCAGCCATTAAAGATGCTTCCTCTGTAAGCCTGCAAGCTCCCCAGAAGACATCACATAAAGGCAGGCACAAAGTGGAAAGCCTAAAAATCCCCAAACCTACTGCAATGGAAGGCGGAGTCAGGAGCAACCGGAAATTACAGGCCAGCTGGTCTGGTCTTCCAACAAGAAAGACCCTTTCTCCACTAGGGAGGTTGCTCAATGGTTAAAGGCACTTGTTCGTAAAGCCTGCCATCCCAGGTTCAATTCCCCAGCACCCACGTAAAGCCAGATGCACAAAGTGTGAATGCATTTGGAGTTCATTTGCAGCAGCACGAAGCCCTGGCACGATTACATTGCCTCTCTCAAACAAATGAATAATACACACACAACACACACACACATATATATATATATTTAAGAAAAGAAGACCCTAGCCAGGCATAGTGTTGCACACCTTTAATCCCAGCACTTGGGAGGCAGAGGTAGGAGGAGTGCTGTAAGTTAGAGGCCAGCCTGGGAATGCAGACTGAGTTCCAGGTCAGCCTGGGCTACAGGGAGACTCTACCTCAAAATAATAAAATAAATAAACTTTGAAAGACTGTGCCTCAAAGAGGAAGGAGAGGACCACCATTCAAAGGTTGTCCTCTGACCTCCACATGTATGCAGTGGCACGTGTGTACCCACATAAACACAATATAATAAAGATGACAATAACAACAATGACGACAATTAGAAATCGCTCATCATGTCAGGTCAGATGGTCCCGCTGTGTGTGTTTGTAACACATGTGAAAACAGCAGTTCACTTTTCAGAGCTTAACGGAATTGAGAACAGTGGCTAAGGGGTGGGCACATCTCCATCATCTTCTTTCTGGGCATAGCTGAAACCTCCTGTCTGGAGGGAAAAAAAGGAAAACGGGAGCATTCATTCTGCACCGACCATGCCTGGCACACATCATCTCTTTCCCCTGTGTTGCCCCACTGCATGGGGGTGGTTGTAGGTGGGAGCCCATCCTGAAGCTTCCATTCAGGGGAAAGGTTAACTCAGCATGACCGGGAAACAGAATGGGGCCCCAGCTCGGTGGCTAATGTGTTTACTCAAGGCCTGTAGCAGGTGGGAGATCCATCTGCTGTGTTCTTCCAGCTGCCATCCAGGCCCTGGGCAGAGGAGAGAGGCCCAGGAGCGCTCAGGGAGGGGCTCAGGAGAGAGAGCCGCTCCAGCCCCGTCAGCTCAGCCACCACCGTGCTCCCTGTGTGGGTGGAAGCACCTCCTCTAAGTTTCGAGGGTCATCCTCAGCTGAGCCTTCTTGCCCTGTGGATCCTGAAACCTGCTGCCCCGAGCCCATTCTGGGCCCCTGGGCCCATTTTGCTATCTGCTTATAGACCAAAGGGGTTGTTTCTCCCTGGAGGTAGCTGACGCAGACATGCCTGGGGCCATCTGATGGGCATTAAGACTACCCACTTCTGGCGTGCCCTAGACACTTCTGCCCCTCGGTGACCTGTCTTCCACTGCTCGGCCAAACGCACTGGTTCCTGCAGCATGGGAAAGGCCTCCAATCCTGTGGGCATCGTCCTTTCCAAACCCCGGCATTTCCCCTGGAAGCCAGAGGGGCCATCAAATCAGAGAAGAAGAGGCAAGAGGCTGGCTGGAAGTGGTTCATTCACACCCATCCATGCAGCTGTCCACCCCTCCATCCTTCCACTCATTCATTCTACCTGTACCTGCCAGATGGAAGACCCCTCTCCGACGGGGCTCCAGCAGTGACTGCACTGGGCTGTGCCAGCAAAGCCCTGTTCTTTTCCCAGGGAAAATGGGTACCAGGATGAAATTAACAAAGAGGTGGCTGAATTGTTCTCCTTACCTGGGGCCACCCTGAAAGGGGAACCTCTCCCCCTGGCCCAGATTGAGAAGTAGGAAGTTTTGGTGGGTACCACCACCCAGGTGCACCTGAACGCTCTGGGCTCCCCGGCTAGGCCCCTTATTCTACAAGCTTTCTCCTTTGGGAAGCCGTACAGACTCCACCACCCCGCCGTCTGGCCGTGACCCCAAGGTGCAAGGAGAGTGAGCATCACAGATGACCTGTCGGACTGTGGCCCGAAAAGTCTTGCTGACCAAACAATAGAGGCCAAAGTTCACGGCTGTGTTGAGCATGGCCACCATGTTGGCTATGTCCAAGGCCAGGTGGACCTTCCAGTCCCGGTGGACGGGCGCCACATACAGGTGGTAGAGCATGACCACGGTGCGGGGTGCCCAAAGGAGGGCGAAGAGGGTGGTGACACCCAGCAGGATAGCCGTGCACTTGCTCACCCAGGGCCGCAGCACCCTCTGGCCCCTCTTCCGAAGCCGGAGGATGATGGCGGAGTTGGTGATCAGGAAAACTCCGCAGGGGATGAAGTAGACAATGAGGCAGTGGGCCCACTTGAGGAGCTTGTCTATGGTGCTCGGGGGATCCGCGTCCCTCCACACATCCAGCCACCAGTAGAAGGGGATGCCAGTCAGCAAGGCAGTGCTAAGGACAGTGGCAATGGCCCGGCGGGTATGGCCTGGGGACAAGGTGACCCGATGGCGTAAGGGACGACACAGGGCCTGGTAGCGGTCCACCGTGAAAAGGACTGCCATCCAGACGGAGGCGTGGTTGGCAGCAAACTCCAGGATGTTAGCTGTGCGCACCACAGCCTGGGGCACCTGTCGGGCCAGGACAGCTCCCTGAAGGAGGAAGCCCACAAACACGATGACCACTTGGGTGACAATGTCTGAGGCCGTGAGTGCCAGGAGATAGTCGTAGGAAGGTCTCCTGGTCCTAGCAGCAAGACGGGCCAGGGCAACTGTGGTCAGCAGGTTGACTGGAGTTGAGCCATGTCACACGGGAAAGAGATGAGAGACATCAGAAGGGTATTTGGCTTCACTTTCCAAGGTGTTTTCACTGTCCCTTCCCAAGAGTCCACTGCGGGGTCCCTCTGCTTTCATTTTGAAGCCCTGAGCATTGAACCCGGGGCCTCACGCATGCTATGTAAACACTTTACCACTGAGTCCCAACCAGGACAGCCCTCTGTGAGACAAAGTCTCTCTCACTCAGTTTCCCAGGCTTGCCCAGAACTCATTCTGTAGCCCAGGCAGGTCTTGAACTTATGATCGTCCTACCTCAGCCTCCCCAGTAGCTGCGACTTTAGGCCTATACCACCAGGCCTGGCTCCAGCTCCTTCCTAGAACCCACTTTGCTGGTGAGGGAGGTGGCTCAGGGGTACAGCACTTGCCTAGCATGCCTGAGGCCCTGGTTTCTGTCCCCAGCACCAAATCAAAGCCAAAAACCCAGCTTTACTGAGCGATCAGACCAGCGCTTTCCCATGGCCATGGCTATTCACACTCCAGGCTATGGATCACCTTGGCAACACCTTGGTGGGTTCACACAGCAGTGTCCACCTGCTGTGCCATTCCCCTCAGGTCCTTGTTTTTTTTTTTTTTTTTTTTTTTTTTTTGGTTTTTCGAGGTAGGGTTTCACTCTGGTCCAGGCTGACCTGGAATTAACTATGTAGTCTCAGGGTGGCCTTGAACTCATGGCGATCCTCCTACCTCTGCCTCCCGAGTACTGGGATTAAAGGCGTGTGCCACCACGCCCAGCTTTTTTTGGTTTTTTAAGGTAGGGTCTCGCTCTAGACCAGGCTGACCTGGAATTCACTATGTAGTCTCAGGGTGGCCTCGAACTCACAGTGCTCCCCCTACCTCTGCCTCTGCTGGGATTAAAGGCATGTGCCACCACACCCGGATCTTGGGTTTTTTTTTTTAAAGATTTTATTTTTATTCATTTATTAGAGACAGAGAGAGGAAAAGAGAGAGTGAGAATGGGCGCGCCAGGGCCTCTAGTCACTGCAAACGAACTCCAGATGTGTGTGCCCCCTTGTGCATCTGGCTTACATGGGGCCTGGAGAATCAACCTGGGGTCCTTAGGCTTCACAGGCATGCGCCTTAACCACTAAGCCATCTCTCCAGCCCTTTTTTTTTTTTTCTTTTTCTTTTTTGGTTTTTCAAGGTAGGGTCTCACTCCAGCCCAGGCTGACCTGGAATTAACTATGTAGTCTTGGGGTGGCCTCGAACTCACGGTGATCCTCCTACCTCTGCCTCCCGAGTGCTGGGATTAAAGGCGTGCGCCACCACGCCTGGACCCTTAGGTCCATTTTAGGTGCTCAGAGCAGAGGTGGATCTGGATCCAAGTATACGTTTATTTACGTCTTGGGAAGGACCTCCCAAGTGAGGCCACCCAGCCTCTCCTGAACACACGCGTCCACCCCGTCCCTCAGCCAGGCCTTGCTCCCTGCACAGTGCATTGGACAGGGGTTTTGCTTTGCACAGAACTGCACATGGCCTTTCATGATTTAAAGCCATCCCGAGGGCACACTCTCTGCTGCTCTAGAAGGGCGTTGTCTCCTCTGGTGAGACTTTGGGTTTCCCTTTGAGCACTCCGGGCCCTCACCCGTCACTTTACCCTCTGTCTTTGCTTCTTGGCGACCCGGGACACTCTCATCAAGGCAAGGGGAGACCCAACATCTGGGGTCCTGGGTCGTCGGTGGAGAAGAAAGAACAGAATATAGAGGATTGGGACCTCAGTTCTGACCAAGCCTGAGGTCCCCACTCACCAGGCAGCCCCAGGCTCAGCAGGACACTGTAGTAGATGACAGGGATGACACCAGCCACACACGGTGACCTCTCTGGGATCTCCAGCCAGTGGCCTTCCACATCCTGGCCTGGCCCACTCCCATTGGGTGTGGGCAGCAGGGTCACTCGTGGCTGCCCAGCTAGGAAAGGTGGACAGGCCGGGTGAGGACAGCCATTCTCTTTTCAGCGGGGCTCAGTAGTGGTCTTTACCCTGACATCTATTTAGGTCCTACTCTGTGCAGAATCCTGGAACAGCCAAATGCAATCTTTGCCAGAGGAATCCCACCCCCTCCCCAGTCTGACCCCTTATCAATGGGAAATGTCCTCAGTACTGTCGCCCACATCTCCCACTCCACCCCCCTGCCAGGAGCATAACAGGCTGCACTGCGGCAGTTGTGGACACACACACACACACACACACACACACACAAGGTCTGGAGTGGGATTGGAGTGGCTATGCCTTTAACAAGGATGCCGGGTGACTCTGACCCACAGCGGCTCCCAGCAGCTGCTCAGCTCCACTCAACAGCCATCCCCTCTCTCAGGAGAGATAGTGACTTGTGACAGCCTCCTTCTTGGCTTAAGCCAAGAGCATCCCTCCTCATGGGTTAGCATTACTGAAAACAGATTGGCCCAGGTGGTCAGATGGGGATACTGGGTCAGGTGGCAGAGTGGCTTGTGCCTGTACTAGAAAGAGGGCCACAGCCGCTCTGGTCCCCCCTGCTTCTCTCTAACCACGCTTTGGGTGTCTCTAGGTCTAACCTTTGGGCACCCACCTCCAACTAAGTCCAGATCTCCCACCTCATCCCCTCAACGTCCCCATCCCCAGCTTCTAGGTCCTTCACTCACCTGCCTCTTGCTCCTTTCCATTCTCCACCTTACTCCTCCTCCCTCCATTTCAAGATACTTTACCTGTCTCTGGTCCCTCAAGCCCCATGTTCCTGTGTCCTGAACCCCAGGTCACCAGCAGCGTTTCTTGGGGGTCTCCACAGTTCCCTTGCAGCATCACCAGCTGTACCCCTCACACACACCCCAGCTCTCTGAGCGAGCAGTCATTTGTCCCAAGCTTCTTCTAACAGCACTGAGCCGCTGTGTAGAGTTGGAGAGTGGGAGTAGAGAGGAGGAGGGAGGGGGAAGGAGAGGGAGGGCCAGGGCCCCAGCGGCTGAGTTTCCAGGGGATCTCTTGGGAACAAGGCAGAGTATCCTATTGTATACAGGTAAGAAAGGGGTCTGACAGGTGGGTGGGCTGGCAGGTGGGGGGACTTTAGGAGAGAAAGGCTAGGGCCAGGGCTTGCTTAATGGGTCAGTCTTGGGGAATAAGAAATAAAGTGAAGAGGCAAGAAGGCAGGATGGCTCTGAACTGCTGGCTTGTGCCCCAGGGCCCATGAGATACTGATAAGAAGGGAGGACATTTTGGCTTCCTGGGGAAACGGTACCAGGCCAAAGAGGGAGGCTACTGCTGGCAGGACCCAGTTTTCCAGAGAAGTCTAAGGGGCTATGTCCAAAGGGGTCGCACCTGCAGAGTCTGCAGGGGAGATGGGATGAAGTTGAGGCTATCCTGTGGGTGGGGGCTGCCCACTGGAAGGACAGCAGGAAACTATGAGCAGTGTTACCCGGGCAGCCCGGGGACACAGAGCCTTTCCGTCTAGCAAACTTGTTTTCCTGGCCCAGGGGCAGGGACGCACCTCTCAAGTTCACCAGCCTGGTAAATAAACACCAGCTGGTGCCAGCAGCGCTCCCACAAGGCTGGAATCTGCATCCATCAGCTCCCTGTACCCAGAAGGTGGGTGGAGTAACCAAATCAGCCCCCATGGGTGTCAGGACACAGGGGTCGGCCTGGGGGAGTATACCGCTGGGGTCCAGCCTGGAGTCACTCTGGAAATAGACCAGAAAGTGTAGCAGAGGATGATGGGAGTCTCTGGCCTCCTAAATTAGATCCCTTGTCCGGTGCTCAGAATCAACCTCAAAGCCCACCCTCATATACACAGCCAAAGCCTTGCTGCCCCCTGGTGGTCACATCAAGATTCTGTAAGCCTCAGAGAGTCCTATTGGCTTGGGCCAGGACCCCTAGGACTCTGGGACTCTAGCACCAGAAAATGCAAGCAGCACAGAGAAATCATAAAATCATCAAAAGTAGCCGGGCGTGCTGGTGCGCTCCTTTAACCCAGCACTCGGGAGGCAGAAGCAGGAGCATCTGCATGAGTTCAAGGCCACCCTGGGACATAGTGAATTCCAGGTCAGCCTGGGTTAGAGTAAGACCCTACCTTGAAAAATAAAAATAAAAGGTTAAATTAGAGCTGGAGAAATGGCTCAGCTGTTAAGGCGCTTGCCTGCAAAGCCTAATGACCCAGGTTCAATTCCCCAGTAACCATCTAAAGCCAGATGTACAAAGTGGTGCATGCACCTAGAGTTCATTTGGAGCAGTTAGAGGCCCTGGTTCGCCCATTATTTCTGTGTGTCTCTTCTTTCTTTTTTGGGGGAGAGGGGTGGAATTTTTGAGGCAGGGTCTCTCTCTAGCCCAGGTTGACCTGGAACTCACTCTGTAGTCTCAGGCTGACCTTGAACTCATGGCGATCCTCCTACCTCTGCCTGCCGGGTGCTGGGATTAAAGATGTGTGCCACCACACCCGGCTTCTTCTTTCTATTTACGCTTATAAGTAAATAATTTTTTAAAGAGTTAAATTAAAAATAAGATAAATCTTAGCCGGGCGTGGTGGCGCACGCCTTTAATCCCAGCACTTGGGAGGCAGAGGTAGGAGGATTGCCGGGTGTTCGAGGCCACCCTGAGACTACATAGTGAATTCCAGGTCAGCCTGAGCCAGAGTGAGACCCTTCCTCGAAAAACCAAAAAAAAAAAAATAATAATAATAAGATAAATCTTTCTCTGAAATTGCTCACATGCTATGGAAAGTACCAGCAACATGTCCACTTTCCTGTTTATTACCCTAGATCATGCTGTTTGCTGGACCAAAATGCCCTTCCCCATGGGAAGGTGTTGCCATTCCTTCTCATTGCTGGGACAAAGCACCTGACCAAAAGCAGGTGATGGGAGGAAAGTTTTCATTTTGGTTTACAATCTCGAGGGAAGCTTCATGATGGCAGGGGACAGCATGGCGGATAACTGTGTATCCTGTGCAAGCATGTGGGCCCGAGAGGACCTTGAGTTCCAGTCTCCAGATCCCATGTAAACAGTTGGGTGTGTCTACGTGTGCACTTGTAACCTCAGTCCCACAAAGGGGAGTAAAGAGACTAAGGAATTCCCCGGGGCTTTCGAAAACCAGCAAGCTCTGGTATCAGTAAGAGACTCAGATCACATGCTGCCCCCTTCCTCCCTGCCAAAGCTGGGCGCTGGGTGGAAAAGGATGACCTTCCTCTAATAGAGGTGGCTTGGTCTTCCGTCAAGGGTCTACGAGTAGCTGTGCTCCCCTGCTAGAACCTCCAAACAAGAGACTTAGATCAAATAAGAACCATGGAGCTTGGTGTGGTGCTCACGCCTTTAATCCCAGCACTCAGGAGGCAGAGGTTGGAGGATCTCCGTGAGTTCGAGGCAACCCTGAGACTACATAGTGAATTCCAGGTCAGCCTGGACTGGAGTGAGACTCTACCTCGAAAAACAAAAACAAACAAAAGAACCATGGAAAAGCAGTGGACATCCAACATTCTGCTCTGGTCACTATGGTGGGAGACCCCTTGCTTCAGACAAACACATGGGGTGCCTTAAGGGCACATAGATATGTGCACACCACACATACACGCACACACAAATGCAATCAAAAAGAAAAACAAAACAGAAAAATAAAGTGCACCCCAGAGTGTGGTGTGGGCTTCTCTAACACAGTCACAATTAAGTGTCTTAGCATTAGCCATATACAGCATTTTGGTGGCTTTTAAGTTATATCCTAAAAGGTTGCTAAGAATCCTCCCACCAACTTTTTCTCTTTTAAAAAATTTTATATTTTATTTACTTATTTGACAGAGAGAGAGAGAGAGAGAGGCAGCTAGAGAGAGAATGGGTACCCCAGGGTCTCCAATCGCTGCAAACAAACTCCAGATAACGAATGTGCCACCTTGTGCATCTGGCTTATGTAGGTCCTGGGGAAATGAACCTGGGTCCTTTGGCTTTGCAGGCAAACGCCTTAACCACTAAGCCATCTCTCCAGCCCCTTTTCAATTTTTTTTTTTTTTTTTTTTTTTGGTTTTTGAGGTAGGGTCTCACTAGTTCAGGCTGACCTTGAGTTCACTCTATATTCTCAGGGTGGCCTCGAACTCACTGCGATCCTCCTATCTCTGCCTCCCGAGTGCTGGGATTAAAGGCGTGCACCACCACGCCCGGCATCCTTTTCAATTTTTGATAAGTGAGATTAAAGTGTGGCTCCAGAAGTGTCTTGGATGGGGGGTTATAATCTGACAAAGCAAAACCAGGAGCCACTAGGATGGCACAGGGATTAGCTCATGTCCTTTCCCTGTAAATAGAGTTTCTGTGAGATTCCTAGAAAATTTCAGCTTTCTAGCTGAGAAGGGAGGAAGGCCTTCACAGTTGTTAATTGTGCTGGAATTCTTGCATAGACTTTTGAGTGGCTATTTCCCCTTCTCGTGTCCCCAGAATGTTCTACTCAATCAGTGTCTTCCAGGTTCTTATCATAGAATTTTGAAGAATGAAATCCACAGAGTGGAGAGTGAAGTTTAGAAAGATTTTTATTACAGAGCTTAAGAGGAGGAAGGCAGAGCTCCTGCTGTAAGGCAGAATGGGGTCCCTGGAAATTGGAAAGCCCACCTGGTGACCTTGAAGGGGTCTTCTATGGGAATTTACCAGATGGGGGGTGTAAGGTTCAGGAGTGACCATGACCACACAAACAACTCTGAGGCAAAGATGAAAGCTTTTATCCAGAAAAGCACGAGCTGCCAGGGCTGGCTCACAAGAGAGGAGCACAGCCCACCTGAGTTCCTCACGTCATCGTGGGCTTTATAGGGTCAGTTGGGGGAAGGTGAGGAAAGGAAGAGCTGAACAAGAAAGGTTCCTTTAGGGGAGAGCTAATATAGCTAGGGTGTGACATCAGAACAGACTAGGTGGTTTACAAAATAAGGGGCCAGGAAACCATGACCTAGAGGCATTGCAGGCAAGGAGGGGATAATGGCTGGGTGGTTTCTTGAGGAATGTGGATAATCCATTTCCTATGTCTCTGTTGCCATCCTGTCATCCTTGGTGACTCCACTTTGGGACCTGTATGACCTAACAGGGGGCTGAGCTGGTTGGTCCAGTTTTCATGTTGTGTGCCCAGTTGATTTGTATTTTTATTCATACCTTCCTATTACATTTCTAGGGAAGAGGGACTCCTTTAGGGAAGAGATAAGAAACACTCAGATCCCATGCCACATTTAGGAAAGAACCAGATTCCCCCATTATAGACTCAAAAGCATTTCCTGCTTCTAGCCAAAAAAAAACCAAAAAAAACCAAAAACAACAACAACAAAAAAAAACAGAACAAAAAAGCCAACCAAATAAAAAAAAAAGAAAGAAAAAAGAAAAAGAGGTGGAGAGATCGCTCAGCAGTTAAGGGTGCTTGCTGGCAAAGCCTGACGACCTGGGTTCGATTCCCCAGTTCCCATGTAAAGCCAGATGCACAAAGAAGCACATGCATCTGGAGCTTGTTTGCAGTGGCAGGAGGCCCTGGTGCACCCATTCTCTCACACCCTCCCTCTTTTTCTCTTTCTCCTTGCAAACAAATAAATAGAAACTTAAAACAAAACAACAAAAAAATAAAAACCCTGTTCACTTTTAGTAGGCCTTAGCCAATTTCTATCTCCTCAGTCTGCCCTCTGCAGAGGTCACCCCAACTGCCTCATCACCCACTCTGTCTCACTTGGATGGGGATTGATTGGGAAGGAGGGTTTTAGTGGGAGGGGAGAGCGGATAAGAGAGGGTAATGGGGGAGTTACAAGATCAATACATTATCAACATGTATGAAAGTGTCAAGGGCTGGAGATATGGCTTAGCGGTTAAACGCTTGCCTTTGAAGCCTAAGGACCCCGGTTCAAGTCTCGATTCTCCAGGACCCACGTAAGCCAGATGCACAAGAGGGGCACACACATCTGGAGTTCGTTTGCAGTGGCTGGAGGCCCTGGCGTGCCCATTCTCTCTCTCTCTACCTGCCTATTTCTGTATCTCTCTCTCTCAAATAAATAAATAAAAATTAAAAAAAAAAGAAAGAAAGAAAGAAAGAAAGAAAGAAAGAAAGCGTCAAACAAACAAAAACTCTGGAAATTCTGGCTCCTAGCTGGAGCATGGGACATTCCAGTGCAGGTGGTGCAGGTCTCCAAGGAGGATGGAGGACGTGTGACCACCCAACGACAGTCTTATTAATGGCTTCTCCCACCAGTAGCTTCTTTTTGTATTTGTTTTTGTTTTTCGAGATAGGGTCTCACTCTAGCCCAGGCTGGTCTGGAATTCACTCTGTAGTCTCAGGATGGCCTCCAGCTCACAGTGATCCTCCTACCTCTGCCTCCCTAGTGCTGGAATTAAAGACATGCGCCACCATGCCTGGCAGTAGCTTCCTATTGCTAGGTAGTGTGCAGAAGCTAGGGACAGAAGTTCTGACTTGCTGAGCTAAAGAGCCAGGACGTGGTGCAGCCCACGGGAAGGCCAGGCGAGCAGCCAGTGGGTGAGGATGGTGGATGTAGATGAGGAAGACCAGGCATGAGAGTTGGGTCAGCTGGGAGGCGTTTTCACTAAGCCACACAAGCTCTGACTCTGCCAACCCGGACGAGGTTGGTGCCAGACCCAATTCTTGCTCTCTTTCTGTGGCTCTAAGAGGGGGTGGAGCTGTTGGATCTCAATGTATCATAAAGGGAAAGAAATCAGTGCAATAAGGTGGGACATGGGATTCAGAGCTCAAGAAATAGGAAGTTCTTACCCTTCCCCAGTGCAGGGCCTAGCCTGGGACAAATTTGTGTCCCAGGAGCCATGCTTCCATCCATCAATGTCAAAGGAGTTTTTCCCATGAGGAGCTGGGGCAAATCCTACAGGCTTTATTCAAAGGTGAGGTCTTAGCAACACACACACACACACACACACACACACACACACACACGCTCTAGACCTCACCCTCTCTTCTCCTCTCTTCTCCATGGTGTTTGTTTTCAGACATTCCTCTATTATCCAGAGACTGCAACCTAGTTGGCCCGGCGGTCCCAGGTCTGTTGCATGTCTCTTTGGAACTTTGGGGAGCGAAGGTTAGAAATGACACAAACTGGTAAAAGTCTTCCAAGGAGGGAAACCAAGGTTCCAAGGAAGCTTGAGACCAGCAGCCATGTCAGGAAGCAAATTAAAGCAAGAAAGAAAGGGTGGACAGGTTCCTAGCCTAAGATTCAGAGTGGCTGAGCAGGCTCCCTAGAAGATGACAACCTTGTTCTAGAATCACCTTGACCCTTGCAGGTTGATAGTTACAGACCCTGTGCAAATTTCCAAAAGGCCTCTCCAGAACATTCCAGGAACTTTCTTCCACAAAGACTGTAAAGATGGCCCTGGTTACCCCATAAGCCCCTAATTAGAGATCCCAGTTGAGCTGGCCCATCTGAACATGGAAGTGGGGGAGGGGTGGGAGCCTGCGCCAACTCGTCCTAGTCTCTTCCAGGCCCTTCCTTTCTTTGCAGCCGGCTTGCCCGGGCACTGCCAAGTGTTGCTCTGTGCCAGGGTTGAGGCTGGGCTGGGGGCTGGGGGCAGGGGCTACGGTCCTGGGGCCCTGTGGCTGTCAGTGGACTCGAAGCTTGTCCTTCAGAGATCCTAAAAGTTTCAAAGAGAGGAGCAGCTAGCCTAGCTGGGTCCTTGGGAGACGTGGGGGAGGAGGGCGCCGGATCTCTTCCCCTTGGGGGCCCAGGCCAACACAATAGCCCCTGGGGCTGCCACTCTCTGGTTTAAGCGGTTGCCTAGGTAACAGCAGGGGCCAGCTTCCACCAATCCACGGCAGAGACTGGTGGGGGGAGGGAGGACAGGCAGGAAGGGGGTGCTGTCCCCTAGCTGGATCCTATATAAGGAGGAGGGATGGGATTGGAGTGCTCTGGGTTTGAGGACTTGGGACACAAGCACAAAGATGTTTAGGATAGGCCACTGCAAGCCCAGGTCCTGGGGCAGTTTCTGGGCCATCCTGACGTTGGTGGGGCTGGCCACGCGTGCAGGTGAGTGGGCAGGGGTGGGGGCTGGGGCTGGAGACGGACAGAGGCAGGACCTTCTAGAGCTGCCTAGGGCTGGCCAGAAGGGGGCGCTGTACAGCACTGGGCAGATCACATAGCTCGTTGGACCTGTTTCCCAGAAGAGAGAAGGGCAGGTTGCATTCGAAGGGAGGAGGGCTTGGGCAGCAGGCTGGGGTCTTAACGACAGAAAAGACCCTCCATTGTCCATTGTCCCGGTCAGCTGAATCCAGGCAAAGGCCGCATGGGGACGCCCTCAGCATTCAGATCCTTCAAAGTGACAGCTGGGGAGGCGGGGCCGGGAAATTCACCAGCGCTGGCCCTTTTCGGTCGGGGTCTCCCTCTCTCTCACACAGATGCTGCACTGGAGCTTCCCTCCTCCAGTCCTCATCCCCCTATTTGTGGTGTGTGTGTGTGTGTGTGTGTGTGTGTGTGTGCGCACGTGTGGCCAGTGCCCATCTGCCACTGACAGCCTATCACAAACCCTCCTTACATGCTCAGCAAGTCTCCTCATTCTGCTCTGGCTGGAAAGCGGTTTTATTTGTAACTTTGTGTGCATCCTTATCTGACCATCACGGCCTCCCTGGAAACATGAAAGACAGGCTGCCTGGCCAGCCTGGGAAGGGGATGCCAGAGGGTCTCCCTTCTGCACCAGCTTGCCCATGTATTTGTCTGACAGACGGGGAGTCCAACAGAGTAGGGTTGAGACCTTGAAAATAGCTTCCTCGTTGGGTGTGTGTTGCGTGCCTGTAATCCTAGCACTTTGGGAAGCAGAAGGAAGAGGTTCAGGAGTTCAAGGCCAGCCCGAGCGACATGAGACCCTGCCTCAAAAAAACAAAAGGAAAGACAGCTTTCCTTCTGTGTCTGTCCTTGTAGCTGCCACTCACTCACTGCTCTGTGTTCCTGCCTCCCCAGTCCTATCCCTGCCCTAGTACCAGAAACCCATCCTCATCAAGGGCCTTTGGGGGAGGGTCCCTCTGCCTATGTCCTTTTTCCTTGTCTGGCTCTTTTAAAACTAGAATGTGGGGCTGGAGAGATGGCTTAGTGGTTAAGCGCTTGCCTGTGAAGCCTAAGGACCCTGGTTCGAGGCTCAATTCCCCAGGACCCACATAAGCCAGATGCACAAGGGGGCGCACGCATCTGGAGTTCGTTTAGCAGTGGCTGTAGGCCCTGGTGTGCCCATTCTCTCTCTCTCTCTGCCTATTTCTGTATCTCTCTCTCTCACTCTGGAGGCAGAAGTAGGAGGATCGCTGAGAGTTGAGACCATCCTGAGATTACATAGTTAATTCCAGGTCAGCTTGGACCAGAGTGAGACCCTACCTTGCAAAAACCATGACCTTGCAGTGCCTAGCAATGCCATCGCAAGACCCTCAAAATAGAAGAAAAAGATGATGACATCAAATTAAAAGAAAGACTAATGGAGAGAGGGAGGGGATATGATAGAGTTGGTGTTCTAAAGTGGAATGGGGGGAGGAGGGAGGGAGAGGAGGGGAGGGAAATATATGTTTTTTTGTATGTAAGTATAGAAGGTGTCAATAAAAAATAATTTTAAAAATTAGTGTTTACTTCATTTTTGTTTACTGAGAGAGAGAGAGAGACAGAAAGAGAGAAAGGGAGGGAGAGAGAATATGAGCACACCAGGGCCTCCTGGTCCCTGTCACTGCGAACGAACTCCAGATGCAAGTTGCCTGGCTCTATGTATGGGGGGGCGGGACTGAACCTGCCAGCAAGCTCCTTTAACCATCTCTCCAGTCCCCCCTTTTTTTTTGGTTTTTCGAGGAATTCACTAGGTAGCCTCAGAGTGGCTTTGAACTCAAGGCAATCCTCCTACCTCTGCCTCCAGAGTGCTGGGATTAAAGGCGTGTGCCACCACACCTAGCTATTTTTTTTTTTTTGAGACAAGGTCTTGCTATGAGGCAGCAATCCTCCTGCCTCAGCCTACTGTTTGTGCACTTATTACTTGTCTACTCTGCTCATTTGTGCTTTCCTGAGTGTGAGGACTGGACTTGTTTCTGGTTTTTCTTTTTTGTTGTTGTTGTTTATTTTATTTTATTTTATTTTTTGGTTTTTTGAGGTAGGATCTCACTCTAGCTCAGGCTGACCTGAAATTCACTATGTAGTCTCAGGGTGGCCTCGAACTCACCGCGATCCTCCTACCTCTGCCTCCCAAGTGCTGGGATTAAAGGTGTGTGCCAACATGCCTGGCTTGTTGTTGTTTATTTTTTTGAGAATGACAGACAGAGAGAGAGAGAGAAATAGGCAGATAGACAGAGAATAGGTGCGCCAGGGCCTGCAGCCCCTGCAAACGAACTCCAGATGCATGCGCCACCTTGTGCATCTGGCTTACGTGGGTCCTGGGGAATCGAGCCTCGAACTGGGGTCCTTTGGCTTCACAGGCAAGTGCTTAACAGCTAAGCCATCTCTCCAGGCCTTGCACTTGTTTGATCCATCACCATATACCACCAGCTTGCTAGGAGAGTGCCTGGCAGGAAGAGGTGCTCAGTACAATACATGCTTGTTAGAGAACATGCCACTTCTGACCACTCCCATTGGGATAAGCGGACAGTTAGTGAGGAGTTGAGGAGGGTGGAGGCACTGAGTTTCCTCCGCCCTCACCTGGGTATCTGGCATCAGGGGTACCTTCATGGAGACCACAGCTGGTTTGGGACCTCTCCCTGACAAGGACCCACCCTCCAAGAGCTCCCTCTTGGGTCCTCTTGGGCCTGACCCAACTACCAGGATGTTTTATTAGTTTGTAGTTTGCATCTACAGCCACCTGGCTGGAGGCAGTGTCACTGGGCCGATCTTAAGGTGTGGTGGTGGTTTTGAGATTTTAATCTAAAGATATGCAAAGTATGCCTCGCTGGAGTTCCTGTGTGGCTTTTGGCTTGTGGCTCTCTCTGGCTCCCTCTCTCTCTCTCTCTCTCTCTCTCTCTCTCTCTGCTTGGACCTGTGAAGGCAGACCAGCTTCTTCTGCCATTATGGAACTTCCCCTGGATCTCTAAGCTTCAATAACTATCCCTTCCTTCATAACTGTGCCTGGTCTGGAAGTTCATCTTAGCGAACCTGAAGCTGTCTGCTTGCTGCACTTGTATACCTTATGGGCACAAACAGGTGCACAGTCTCCTCTCGGCCTCATGCCTTCCTCCCACACCCAGGCACACGCGTCTCCAGCTGGTCCCTCAACACACCTAGACAGAGGCCTTCCCGCAGCAATGCTGTGTCTCTTCCTGCTGCAGCTCAGAGAGCCGATGTGGGCGGGGAGGCCGCAGGGATGTCCATCAACCACTCCCAGATGCTGCTCCAGCGGCTGCAGGACCTGCTGCGGCAGGGCAACGCCAGCGACGTGGTTCTGCGCGTGCAGGCTTTGGGCACCGATGAGGTCCGAGTCTTCCATGCTCACCGCCTGCTGCTGGGGCTGCACAGTGAGCTGTTCCGGGAGATGTTGAGCAACCAGAGTGAGGTGACGCTGCAGGAGTCGCGGGACTGTGCCTCTGTCTTCGACAAGTTCGTCAGGTAGGCAGGGGATGATGGGTCCAGGTGCTGTAAGCCTTCCCCGGCCCCCAGCTCCTCCTCTTGCAGGGTCTTTACATACTATCTTTAATGACATAGCATGAAACCTCTTCCCTCATCCCTGCTCCCACTGCCCTCTCTCACATGCAGTGGGGGCTCTCAGCCTCGGCCTGTGTGCGTTGTGTAGTTTCAAGTCATTTCCAGCCTCTGGGAGCCCCCTTTGAGCTGTTTCTGCACTGGGTCTGGTCAGTTTCAGGTCTAGGGGTGGGAACCAGCAATCAAAGCCTCCATTTGACTTTGGAACTACAGGGCTAAGGAGCTGAAAGGTTACCCAGCTCCACCCCACCTCTCTACTTTCTTATTTTGTTTTGAGATTTTATTTATCCATCTATTTATTTATTTATTTATTTATTTATTTATTTGAGAGAAAGAGAGAGAGAATGGACACGCCAGGGCCTTCAGTCACTGCAAACGAACTCCAGATGCATGCATCCTTTGTGCATCTGGCTTACGTGGGCCCTAGAAAATCGAACCGGGATCCTTTGGCTTTGCAGGCATATACTTTAACCGCTAAGCCATCTCTGTGCAGGAAGAAAGACTCACAAGATAGTCCCAGCAGGTAACCCTCTTCTACTGGCTTACACAAGATAGCTGCAGAATTCCAAACATCACTTCCAAGTTCCAGGCACAGGAAGGGGAGTAAAATAAGGGCTGCCACGGAGTCAAGTGGAGCGTCATGTGCCAGTGAGACTGGCAGGAAGGACGAAGGGGAGGGAGACAGCTGACTGAGTGACTGGCTAACAATGAAAGGAGAAAGACAGCAACAAAGGCAGATCACTGAGAGAAGAGAACCAGAAAATGGGAAGGACCTGCCTACTTCCCTGCTTTGTAGCAAGATTCTTCACTCCCCTCCCATCATCACAGTATCCTGGTGGGCTGTTCCCTTGTCTTAGGTGATGACTCTAAGGTTCATATAATTAAAGGACTTGCCTATCCTCATGACAAGTAACAGGCTTGACGTAGCTCTGAGCCCAGACTAGACTCTGTCCAGCCCAAGTTAGACAGCTAGTGGATGCTCAGCAAATACATATGATTCCACTTCACCAGAAACCAAAAGAAAAGGTGGGGATAGGCTGTGAGGGGGTCTTAAGAGGGGAAAACAGGGGGCTGGAGAGGTTGCTCAGTGGTTAAGGTACTTGCTGGCAAAGCCAAAGAACCCAGGTTTAATTCCCCAGAACCCTCATAAAGCCAGATGCACAAGGTGGCATATGCCTCTGGAGTGCAGTGACTAGAGGCCCTGGCGCGCCCATTCTCTCTCTCTCAAATAAATAAATAAGATATTTTAAAAGTTTTTTTTTTTTTAAAGGCACTTGCTTGTAAATTCTCCTGGGCTCCATTCCCCAGTACCCATGTAAAGCCAGATGGACAAAGTGGCACATGCATCTGGAGTTTGATTGCTGCAGCAGGAGGCCCTGGCTAACCCATTCATTCTCAGTCTCTCTCTGTGTCTTTCATTCTTTTTTAAATTTTATTTATTTATTTATGAGAGAGAGAGAGAGAGAAAGAGGCAGATAGAATGGGCGTGCCAGGACCTCCAGTGAACTCCAGACGCATGCGCCACCTTGTGCATCTGGCTTACTTGGGTCCTTTGGCTTTGCAGGTAAGCGCCTTCACCGCTAAGCCATCTCTCCAGCCCTACCCCTTCTTAAATTAAAAAAATTTTTTTCGAGGTAGGGTCTCACTCTGATCCAGGCTAACCTGGAATTAACTATGTAGTCTCAGGGTGGCCTCGAACTCATGGCGATCCTCCTACCTCTGCCTCCCAAGTGCTGGGATTAAAGGCGTGCGCCGCCACGCCCAGCTAAATAGGCCACAAAGCGTCCATGCACGATTGGGTTCGAATGAAGGGTGGGTGTAGTGGCTTTCATCCTGACTCCACCTGCCTCTCTACCCTCCTCTTGCAGGTACTTATACTGTGGGGAGCTGACCTTGTTGCTGGCCCAGGCAATCCCCCTGCACAAGTTGGCCACCAAGTACCGCGTGGCCTCCCTGCAGCGGGGCGTGGCCGACTACATGCGCGCGCACCTGGCGGGGGGCGCGGGCCCGGCCGTGGGTTGGTACCACTACGCGGTGAGCACGGGGGACGAGGCCCTGCGCGAGAGCTGCCTGCAGTTCCTGGCCTGGAACCTGTCAGCCGTGGCGGGCAGCGCCGAGTGGAGCGCGGTGAGCCCGGAGTTGCTGGCGCAGCTCCTGCAGCGCTCGGACCTGGTACTGCAAGACGAGCTGGAGCTGTTCCAAGCGCTGGAGGCGTGGCTGGGCCGGGCGCGGCCGGGGCCCGCGGTGGCCGAGCGGGCGCTGCGCTCCATCCGCTACCCGATGATCCCACCCGCGCAGCTGTTCCAGCTGCAGGCGCGCTCGGCCGCGTTGGCGCGCCACGGCCCGGCGGTGGCCGATCTCCTGCTCCAGGCCTACCAGTTCCACGCCGCCTCGCCCTTGCACTACGCCAAGTTCTTCGACGTCAACGGCAGCGCCTTCCTGCCTCGCAACTACCTCGCGCCGGCCTGGGGAGCCCCGTGGGTCATCAACAACCCGGCCCGAGACGATCGCAGCACCAGCTTCCAGACGCAGCTGGGACCCAGCGGTCACGACGCCGGTCGCCGGGTCACCTGGAACGTGCTCTTCTCCCCGCGCTGGCTGCCCGTCAGCCTGCGGCCAGTCTATGCCGACGCCCCGGGCACCGCGCTGCCGGCCGCGCGCCCCGAGGACGGCCGGCCGCGCCTTGTGGTCACCCCGGCCAGCAGCGGAGGCGACGCCGCGGGCGTGAGCTTCCAGAAGACGGTGCTGGTCGGGGCTCGTCACCAGGGCCGCCTGCTGGTCCGGCACGCCTACAGCTTCCACCAGAGCAGCGAGGAGGCCGGCGACTTCCTGGCACACGCAGACCTGCAGAGGCGCAACTCCGAGTACCTGGTGGAGAACGCGCTGCATCTGCACCTCATAGTCAAGCCTGTATATCACACCCTCATCCGGACCCCCAAGTAGTGCTCTCCCCCCAACACACATGCAACACACACACACAGACACACGCGCACACACACCCCGGACTGGGAAAACCTGGCCAAGATGCTACCAGGTTCCGGGGATGGAAAAGGCAAACGTGAAACGTGGCTGCCAGCTTACCACCCAGGGTGCAGCTGGTTGGGGCTGCTGGGGGCGGGAGGGGGAAGCCAAGTGAGCGGTGGTCGACCAGCTATGTCTGTGGTTCGAGAAGGGTATTCCGCAGCCTGATTGAATTCAAGCAGCGCCCTCAGTCCCGAATAAACGAATGCCCACGCGGAGAGGCCGGGGAATGATGACTAGGGTAAAAGCTACTCCAAGGGTTCCCACAAGTCTGGGGTTCCATTGCCCCACTCTGAGCTGTTCCTTGATTGACAGTCCCAGCCCAGACGTGAATCAGGTAAGAGGGTCCATCTGGCCAGAGCGCGACAGCTAGCTTGGAGCACCCTCTTACTTGGAAGCTAAGGAGCCGGACCAGGCTATTCTGAGCTGCAGCCTCCAGGGGGCAGCCGCTCCTCTGGCTTTGTGTGCGTTTGTGTCTCCTGAGGAGGGAGCCTCAGCTAGAGTAAAGGCTGCTGGGACAGAGGCATAAATTGCTGCATCTAGCCTCAGCCTTCTCTGGAGGGGTCCTTAACATATGGAGAAAAACCCTCCCCCCGCTGCAGGTATTTGTAGGTTGATGCCAGAGGAGATGGGTCATTGAGAGAAAGGAGACAGGTGCTGAATGAGACACCCCACATTCAGACAAGATCTAGTTTCCAACATAGCCATCAAAACCCCAACGGGACTTTATTGTTAAAAAGAAAGGTGAAAAAAATCACAAGCAAGTAACAAAACCAACCCCCCTTCCCCATACCCACCGCATCCTATGTGAAGTCCCCGTCAGCCCCTTCCCCACCCACTCAGGATACCCTTGCTCCAGGGGTGGGTCCCAGGAGCCCCGTCTCACTGCTAGCTCCTCTCCACTGCTAAGGAAGACACTGGTCCCAGGTCTGTGAAGGGTTTTGGCTACAGTCTTCTTTCCGTCCAGGGCTGAGAGGCCGTGGGGCCAGGACTCACCTCCCCTTTCCATGGCACTGAAATCACGGAGGGAGGGGCTGGACAGACACGACACCCTCGTACTTCTTGGATCTTGGGAGCAGAGCCCAGCCTACAGAGCTCCTGATTCCCATGGGACGCCCATCTGCTCAGCTTCTGCCTCCTCTTCCCCATTGCCCCTCCCTGCATTCAGTCCTGGGTGCCGGAGGGCAAGAATATCTGTTGCTGGACAGGGCTAGTCAGTTATGCCGGAGACGTCCATCTTTGCCAAGGGTGCTTGAGCCATGGGGTAGGCTGGTTCCGCGAGTAGCTCGTCTGGAAACACCAACCGGGTTGGGAACAGGAAGGGGCGAGAGATCCCCAGGGCCTGTGACAGAGGAAGACCCTGAAACATCCAACTCCCTAGTAGCACCATCCCACTTTACCAATCTCATGACTATTTCTCTAGAATCATGCTTCCAGCCAGGGGCAAGGAGCTCGGCACGTCTTCTCCCTGGGCTGGCCAAGGCCTCCCCTGCCCCATTCTCTCCCTTGCTGGTACTGACCTGTGTTCTGGCTTGGAGGGAGTTTGACTTTGGCCAGAGGCAGCATGACCTTTCCCTGTTTGATCCCAGGAGCCGGGAGTCTGCACATTGGCATCTTGTGGTCCGAGATGCTTTCTAAGGGACGGGGCCCCGGGAGGTGTGTCTTGGAACGAGCTAGCTGTGTGGTTGGAGAACAGTGAGGTGAGGCCGACAGCTGCCCAGGGCTCAGCTACAGAACTCTACGTGCCAGCCTGGGGACAGAGGCATGGTTGAGGATGGAGCCTCGAGATTTAGTACAGGGTTGGAAGTGCCCTAGAGCTTCTGGAAGGATCTGACTCTCAAGTCCCCCACCCACCAAGAAAGTGATCCAGGCACCTCACCCCTTGTCCCGTGACTTCAAAGGACCGAGACCTCCGCTTCCTCCTTTTCACTTCCATTGACTCCTCTCTTTTCTTGCCCGGACTTTTCTTCTGGCCACGGACCCAAGGCCCAGAGCTGTCACCTGGAGGTCCAACTGCCTGGGAAGGGGCCTCGCCAGTGCTGCTGGACAGGTTATCCTCGCTGGCAGCATGCTGCAGTGTAGGGCTGGGTGGCCGCTTGCAGGCCAGTGGGCCAGATGGCCGAGCATCTTCAGCCTCACTCAGTGAGTGTAGCGACAGGCTGCTGCGCTCAGTGGCAGGTGCCAGCAGGTGGCACCCGTCCATGCCCAAGGCCTGCGAGCGCCTCTGGGCAGCCTTCACTGAGATGTACTTGGTACGGGTCAGGATCTCTTTCTTCTCTGCAGCAGACACAATAGTGCCCGACCCAGGGTCAAGGCCACCTTCCACCACCCCTCCTCATGTAGTGGAAGTGAGCCGGAGTTAGGACTGGTGGGTTTCACTCCAAGAACCCCAATTTGCTTGCTGTTTAAGAAACTTGGGGGCACGCTCCATGAGTTTTGGTTTCATCTGGAAATTGGATTGCCAAACTATCCCCCTAGGGTTACGTCAAGGATTCATTAAGCCAATGGGAACAGGGCCTGGTGGTAATCCCAGCTGCTCCGGAGACAGAAAGGTCACAAGTTCAAGGCCTACCTGTCCTACAAAGAGTTCAAAGCCTGCCTGGGCAGCTTAGTAGACCCTGTCTCAAAAAAGAAAGTGTGTGTGTGGGGAAGACTGGGGCTATAGCTCAGCAGTAGAGCACTTAATTAGCATGTGTAAGACCTTAGAGTCAATCTCAGTAGTGTCAAAAAGAGAGAGAGCGAAAGAAATTGAGGTAATGGGTTAAGTCTTTCTTATCCAGGGGGATAGGGATATTTGCTATTGTAATTAGTCAGTGGGAATGGGGTGTGATCCTAAATGCCAAAATGTCCCTACTGTAATTTCTGATTGTGGCCCCATCTCTAGTGCATCCTTAAGTAGGTGGCTAGACTTCCATGACACTGGTGCAGCTAATGCATGGGTGCCTTCAGCAGGGCTGGGTGATCTGAGCGGTTCAGACCAGGGTAACGCATACATAGCAGGGGCTGGGTAGGGACGCACACACCTTTGTGGGACACAGGAATCTCCGACAGATTCTCACTGCTCTCCGGGGAGGAGTTGACCCGGCTGCTCAGGCTGTCCTGAGGCAGGACCTGGAGGTGAAGTGGTTTGGAAAAGGAAAGGACTTGAACCCAAGAGGGACCCCCACACCTCACTTTGCAGAAGCTGTGGAATGTTAGGGGTGCTGGCCATTTTGGAAAGATGCCACCCTGACTGCTATGCATCCGCCCTGTATTGCCTCCCTCCCCTACCCCCAGCAGCAGGTCCAGTGCATGCCAAGGCTCACCTGGGCCACCGGAATGCCCACCTGGATGGGAGGGGGTGTGGGTACAGAGGAGCTCTTCACCTGCCAAGCCCGGGGACTGGCCTTGAACACACGGTGGGCTTCACTGTGGTTGGCAGAGGAAGGGGGGAACCGCTATTCACCAGACTGGTACGCTGAGATCCTCCCTGTACCCCAGGACGGAAACTTGGTGCCAAGGGAGAGGGAACCCAGGAGTCCTGGCTGCAGACCCAGGCGACTTCCTCTTTATCCTTCTGGCTCCACCCTTCCCATTGAGCCCTTATCTGGGGCACGGGTGGCTTGCAGGAAGCATCTCACCTGTCTGTGCCTAGGGGCGGTAGGGTGCTGTTGCGTGGACGCTGGGCCTCGGAGCTCAGGGTCTTCATACATTCCAGGTCAGAGTCGGGGGTCAGTGTGACTCCTGCTGGGGTGATTTGGGGCAAGGAACTGTCCTAAGGGGTAAGGATAAGGGTGAACAGTCGAAAGACTTGGTCCTGGACAAGTAACAGCACAGGGTGACAAAGGCAAGCCCAGTGCCGAGGGCTGTAACATCGGCTGGGAGCTCTTCAAAGCCATTCAGACTACGTGCTGGACAAGAGCAAGCAAGCTGGGCTCTGTTAGGCAGGCTTTTTTTTTTTTTTGGTTTGTCAAGGTACGGTCTCACTCTAGCACAGGCAGACTTGGAATTCACTTTGTAGTCTCAGGGTGGCCTTGAACTCACAGCGATCCTCCTACCTCTGCCTCCCAAGTGCGCCACCATGGCTTGTTAGGCAGTCTTTGTAATAAGGTTTGATAACCTGATTTCCTGGGAAGGCATCTAGAACCATGTTCTCCCTTGTTGTTTTTGTTTGTTTGTTTTGTTTTTGTTTTTTTGAGTCTATCTCAGGCTGTCCTGAAACTCACTATGTAGTCTTAGCGTGGCCTCGGACTCACAGCAATCCTCCAACCCTCTGCCTCCCTAGTGCTGGGATTAAAGGCGTGCTCCACCATGGCTTGTTAGGCAGTCTTTGTAATAAGGTTTGATAACCTGATTTCCTGGGGAGGCATCTAGAACCATGTTCTCCCTTGTTGTTTTTGTTTGTTTGTTTTTTTGAGTCTATCTCATGCTGTCCTGAAACTCACTATGTAGTCTTAGCGTGGCCTCGAACTCACAGCGATCCTCCAACCCTCTGCCTCCCTAGTGCTGGGATTAAAGGTGTGTGCCACCACGCCCGGCCTCCCC
Source organism: Orientallactaga sibirica (assembly GCA_036365145.1). Lineage (NCBI taxonomy): Eukaryota > Metazoa > Chordata > Mammalia > Rodentia > Dipodidae > Orientallactaga > Orientallactaga sibirica. Next base: position 9,320,274 of record JAEOAD010000013.1, read on the forward strand.
TTGATTTCATTCATTCATTCATTCATTCATTCATTCATTCATTCCAGTCAGGGTCTTGCTGTGTTGCCCAGGCTGTCCTAGAACTTGCCAACTTCCTGCCTCACTCTCAGCCTCCCAAATTCTGGGATTACAGGCTTGGCCCACCACACTGGCTAGGGGCCACTTTCAGTATCTCAGATGGGCAACCCTGACCTGGAAGACCTTGGGTAGGGACAAGAGCTAGACAGGAATGCTCAGGAACGGAGGAAACCTCACCCAGGCTTGGCAAAAGGCATTGGGGGTGAGTAAGAAAGAAAAGAGAGCCGGGCATGGTGGCTCACGCCTTTAATCCCAGCACTCAGGAGGCAGAGGTAGGAGGATCGCCATGAGTTCAAGGCCACCTTGAGACTACATAGTGAATTACAGGTCAGCCTGGGGCAGAGTGAAACCCTACCTCGAAAAAACAAAACAAAACAAAAAAAGAAGAAGAAGAAAGAGGAGAAGGAGGAGGAAAAAGGTTAACTCCATCGGTGTTGCCCACCCCGATGGGTGGGGGAATCTCCATGCTAGCGACTTGCAGGCATCACATGGGCCGCAGCCCCTCACTTCACAGTACATCAGCGCGTTCCCAGGCCTGCCCCAGCGCCCACCTGCAGGGCCCTGGAAGCCACGCGGTCCATGATGGTGGCCCGCTCCAGGCTGCCTTCCTCCAGCTCCCGCAGGTACACTTCGTAGAGTTCCTCCAGGTGCCGAGGGACTTCTAGATTGCAGTCTGCCAGGGGGAGAGAGAGAGGAGAGGACGGGCTCGGCGTGGGCCCGCAGGCCCTCCTGCCAGCGTCTCGGACACGCGGGCCAGTCCTACCGTCGATGATCCGCCTCTGGCCCTGGATGATCTCGTCGCAGAGGCTGCGGTGCTGCTCCAGGCGACGGACGGCCTCGCGGCGGTGGCGCAGCGCGCTGTCGCGGAGCAGGGCGTGCGACTGCATCTCGGTGTTCTCGGCCTCGAGCTCGTGCACGCGGCACAGCAGGCTCAGCACCTCGCGCTGCTCCTCCGAGCCAATGCGCCGCGGCAGCGTCTCCTCCAAGCGCCGGCCCCGAGCGCGCAGATCCTGGCAGCGCTGCTCCAGCGCCAGCTGCGCATGACGGCCAAGGTCAGCGCTTGCCTGGGCGGCCTGGCCTGGCCTCTCCAGACCCATGCTACTTCCTCCCTGGTGCCGGTGCTCCAAGGCAACACTAGCCCTCAAGGCTTGGAGTCAGGGGCTGCTCCAAGGGGGCCTTTCTGTGCCAACCTGGCTCTACCCCAGTCCTGTGATTCCCTTCAGGACCCCTTGCCCCAGCACAAAAGGTAACTATGTCATTCTAGGTCAGCTTGGGCTAGAGTGAAACCCTACCTCGAAAAACCAAAAAAAGGGCTGGATCCGGGCGTGTTGGCGCACGCCTTTAATCCCAGCACTCGGGAAGCAGAGGTAGGAGGATCAACTTGAGTTTGAGGCACCCTGAGACTACAGAGTGAATTCCAGGTCAGCCTGAGCTAGAGTGAGACCCTACCTCGAAAAACAAACAAACAAAAAAAGGCTGGAGAGATGGCTTAGCGGTTTAAGGCACCTGCCCGCTAAGCCTAAGAACCTCAGTTCCAATCTCCAGGTCCCACTTTTAGCCAGATGCAAAGTGACGCAAGGGCGCAATGCTATACTTGACCACAAGGGGGCGCACGCATCTGGATTTTGTTCGCAGTGGCTGAGAGACTGCTGGCGCGCCCATCTCTATCTGTCTTCCTCTCCCTATCTCTCTGTGTCTCTCTCCAAAATAAAAATAAATATTAAAAAATTTATAAAAAAGAAAAACCAAAAAAAAAAGTCATTCTAGTAACGTCCATGTTTTCAGCCCTTGCTTTGTGCATTAATTTAAATCTTGCCAACGTCCTCATTTGGGCATCACCACGACTGCTCCCATGTTGTAGATGAGGATATGAGGCAACAGAGAGATGAAGGCCACTTAGCAAGATCACCCGGGATTTGTGGCCTGAGGTCCTAAGTCTCTTCCCTTCCCCAGATCTTCTGCCTCCTCTCAAACCCACTCACCCCTGCACCCACTCCCCCTGGACACCTTCTGCTTGCGCAGTTTCTTCTGTTCGCCCACTAGGGTGGCGATGTTCTCCCGCGCCGAGGCCACCTCGGCAGGTTCCAGGGTGTCTGGCTCATCTCCGGTGTCGGAATCCTTCTCGCTGTCATCCTTGGTGAAAGACTCCTTCCTCCGCTCCTCCCGCCATTTGAGAGCCCTCCGTGACTTCTCGTGTTCCCAGCTGCGGGAGCCACAGCCAGGGAAGCACGGGATTCAGGATCCAGGGGAGGGCAAAGTGTTGCCACAGCTCCCCGGCTCCTCCATCCTAGCCCCGGGGAGGGGGATTGGGAGTGGACCTGGAGGGTCCCAGGGCAGGAGTGCGTACCCAGCGATGGTGAGCAGGTGGCGGGAGGTGTCGATCTGCACCTCCATAGCTCTGTGCTGCAGCTCCAGAAGGCGCCTCCGTACATCCATCTGCTCGTGGAAGGCTCCGATCAACTGCTCCCGCAGCTGCCCCATCTCAGCTTGCTCTCCCTGCCCGCTATGCAGCTGCACCTCGGCTGCCCGGGTGGAGGTGGGGTCAGCCCCGGGGGCCAGTGCAGGCCCCCCTGGAGTCCCCGTTCCTCCCCAAATCACTGCTTCCACTTCCTGTCCCACCACTTCCTCCGCAAAGACTTCTTGGATTCCCCCCCCCGCCCCTCCCGCGCCCCCCCCCGCGCCCCCCCCTCATGGTGTAGCTTCCGTCTGCAAGCCCAAAGGTGATTCCCAGCTCCTCAGTATAGGCCAGGTTTCTGTTAGCCCTCACAGCACCTTGGATAATCTATAAAAAAGGTGCCCCCCCCCCGCGCCAGGGCTGGAGAGGTGGCTTAGTGGTTAAGGTGCCTGCCTGCTAAGCCTAAGAACGTCAGTTCCAATCTCCAGGTCCCACCTTTAGCCAGATGCAGTGACGCAAGGGTGCAATGCTGCACTTGCCCACAAGGGGGCGCACGTATCTGGAGTTCCTTCACAGCAGCTGAGAGGCTGCTGGTGTGCCCATCTCTATCTGTCTTCCTCTCCCTCTCTTTCTCTGTCTCTATGTCTCCAACAAACAAAAGGTGCCCCACATCTTTGCTGCCTGTTGGCAAACCATTACAGCAAATGCCCAAGGCTCCTGTAGTGCCCAGGTTTTGTGATTCCACCCCACTTTCAGCTTTCCAAGGCACAGAACGTGGTCCTATTTCACGGGGGGGGGGGGAACAATTTTAGGCTCAGAGCAGTTGAGCGACCAGCCCAAGACCTGGCCCAGCATTGCCTGTCCCCTGAGAAATGTGAGGCGACCCGCCAAGGGCTAAGGGAGACGGGGTCCCCGCCACAGAGCGACAGTTCACATGCACACCTTGGATATGGCGGATGTCACCCCTTTCCAGCCGACCCCGGGCCTGGCTCTGGCCTGCCTGCTGGTCTATCTTGCATTTGAGTCGCTGGATCTCGCTGCGCAGGTCTGCGATGATGTTGGTGTATTGGGCAATGTGGTAGGAGACATTGAACAGGTTCTGCTTGACCTGTGGGGAAGGAGCACAGGATGAGGGGCCGAGGGATGGGGGTACCGTCACTCCAGGAGCCAGGCCTGCTTCCAGATCCCCCATGGTGGAACCTTCCCTTATCTTCCCCTCCCTCCTTGCCTCCAAACCCACCACCTCCTATCACACCTGCATGCCTCTGCTGGATCCGCAATCCTAAAGTGTTGCTTCAGATCATCAGCCCCCAGTGGCTCCCTATTTTCCTTCACCTGATGTTGAAGGTCCTCTGCTATCTGTTACTTTTCCTTTTGGACTCACTGCTCCTGCACGAATGTTCTCTCTAGTCAAGCCACTATCCTGATCACCGTCAACAGCCCACCCCTCTTTCCCCAGCACCCCCCCCGCCACCTATCTTTTCTCAGTACCTAACATTCTGAACTATCAGTGAACTATTCAAGGTTGGTGTCTCTTGTCCCCCATGAACTTCTAGCACCCCGGAGAAAAGGGTGGGTGGGTGATAGGTGTTGGAAGAATGTTTGCAATGCTGCGCTACATTCCAGTGAGCCTTTCTCCCTTCCACACCCACACTGGCTGAGATGGACGTCACCACCAGAAAACATGAACTTGGACGTGATTTTAGAAAACAAGCAAAGCCAGCTTTGGTCTCCTTGTCCTTGACTAGCTGGGAAATGTATGTCCTCAAGCCTCATTGTCCTAAACTATACAGTGGGAAAGCAGGGGCCCCTGCCTGGTTCTGAGGTTCTAGGTATCAATGTGTCAAAATGCTCCGATTATAGCCGGGCGTGGTGGCGCACGCCTTTAATTCCAGCACTCGGGAGGCAGAGGTAGGAGGATCGCTGAGAGTTCAAGGCCACCCTGAGACTACATAGTGAATTCCAGGTCAGCCTGGACCAGAGTGAAACCCTACCTCGAAAAAAAAAAAAAAATGCTCCGATTGTGACTGTGGGGATGAAGAGCAGGGTGTGTGCAGAGCTCTCAATGAGCCTCTGAGAGGAAGGGCAGGTGGAGGGCCAGGGTGGAATGAGAGGCGTGAGAGAGTCCTCCGGAGCTGGTGGTGCAGGGAAAGAGCTTAGGGTGATGGTCACCTTGGGAATGAAGCCAGTGGGTGGAATGGGTGGCAGAGATCCATCAAGGGACCTTTTTTAAGATTTATTTATTTAAGAAAGAGAGAGAGAGAACACACCAGGGCCTCCAGCCACTGCAAATGAACTCCAGATGCATGCACCCCTTTGTGCATCTGGCTTAAGTGGGTCCTGGGGAATCGAGCCTCAAACTGGAGTCCTTAGGCTTCACAGGCAAGCGCTTAACCGCTAAGCCATCTCTCCAATCTCACCAAGGGACTCTTAATCAGCCCAAGAGGTTGTGCCAGTGGACAGTCCAGGGTCCCTTACCCGGGTCCTAATGTTCTTAGCTCGGCCAGCATAGGTCAGGGTGTTCCTGGACTCCTCAAAGGCGGTGCTTGCTGGACTGATGTGGGCAATCATCACGGTGCGACTGTTCCCTCCAAGAGAGTCCTGGGGGACGGCAACAGAGAAGTGCGAACGGGAAACCACCTCCCCCAGAGCCTCCTACGTAAAAGACTAATTCTCATGCAGCTTGCGGGAACAGAACTATGTTAGGCTAATTCAGGAGTCACATGAACCATGGACCGCTGCTGGGATCTTATGTCCAGCAGTTACTCAGAGAAATTCCTTAAACTCTGTGCCTCAGTTTCCTCATCTGCAAATGTAATCCCCCTATCACAAGGGCAAGGCCCTTAACAGAGACCAGCTAGGAGTGGGTAGTGGGGTGATATCATGATTATAACTTAAGGCCAAGGGTGGACCCAGAGGAGGTGACCCCCAAACAGTAGACTCCACGGGCGGCAAGGTCGGCCATGTCACGAAGCCTCAAATCTAAGTGGTCCTTGGGTCCCTCTGGCACATGAAAAGGGGTTCCATGCAGTTCCTGCTCCTTTCTAGGATCTGTCCTTTGGTTAGGGTTGCCCAAAATGTCACAATACACCCCCTTACATTCACATCTCACATAAATGGATGGTTTTTTAAAAGTTATTTTATTTTATTTGCACATGCATGTGTGTGTATGTGTGTGTGTGTGTGTGTGTGTGTGTGTGTGTGTGTATTTTCCAGGTTCTTTTATTGCTGCAAATGAATAGCAGATACATACACCACTTGGTGTCTGTCTGGCTTTACATGGGTTCTGGGGAGTCAAACCTGGGCCAGCAGGCTTTGCAAACAAGCACCTTTAACCACTGAGCCATTTCCCCAGACCAATTGGACTTTTTTTTTTTTTTTTTGAGCGAGTCAGAGAGAGAGGATGGGTGTGCCAGCAGCCTCTCAGCCACTGTGAATGAACTCCAGACCCATGCGCCCCCCCTGTAGGCAAGTATGGCATTGCACCCTTGCGTCATTTTGCGTCTGGCTAAACGTGGGGCCTGGAGAATCAAATGGGCATTCTTAGGTTTAGCAGGCAGGCGCCTTAACAGCTAAACCATCTCTCCAGCCCTGGACATTTTTAATATAAGTAGATCCCAAATATTACACAAGGCATATTGACACAAAACAAACTCTGTGGTTCATCCAAAGTGTAAATGCACTGGCGCTGCTCTCTTGGTCTCTGTGCAGCCTGGCAGACCCTCCCTTGACTCTGGTGCCCAAACCAGCTGCCCTGGTACCTTCAGGAGCCGGGTGAGCTTGCTGTCTCGGTAGTTGATATACTTGTTGGTGCCCTTGTCACTCAGCGCATTGATGCAATTGCCCAGGGCCAACAGGGAGCGGTTGATGTGGGCCCCCTCCTTCATGCGTTGCCCACGGTTCTGTGTCTGGTATATGTGTGTGGGGGTCAGCAGAGGGAATGACCATGGCCTTGTGGGGCAGGCCATACACCAGCACCCTCGTAATTCTGGTTATAGGTTCCACCACTCTCCTCGAAGCCCCAGAAAGATAGAGAAAGCCTTGTCCCACCCTCTTTTCCTTTTCTTTTACAGCCCCGGTAGCCTTTGTGTCTTCAGGATGCCAGGCCCACCTTTACCCTTCTGCTGCTCTGGAACGTTGCTCAGCCCCTCACTCATCCTCCTACTTTCCCCATGAAAGGCATCTTTCCCTCCCAACCCCTGCCAGCCTCTCCCCCAGCTTCCCACTAGAGCTATCGTCTTGCCCCAGCTTCCCTCTCTGAGTGACAACCCTCCCTCCCCTGCGCCCCAAGAGCAGAGCTCTCTCACCTGGGAAGCACGCTCAGAGCCGGCCAGGTCAATCATAAACAGTCGGCCCTGCCGCACCTCTTGTAGGATGTTCTTGATCCGGCTGCGTTGGCGCACGGATACCTGGAGCACGGCATGAGAACGGGAGGACGTCTGGTTGGCAGCCGTGGGCTCCTGGGTCCTCTGCCGGTTCCCCTTCATCAACAGCTGCATGATCTGGGAGGAAGGGATGGGGATGGCTCATGGGGACCACAAAGAGGTCCTGTAGAGGGAAGTCCAGGCCTGAACAGAGAGGAAGCTGAGGGGCCTGGACAGAAGGCTCAGTGCAAATGGGGAGGCAGGATGGCTGGCCTGGCCACTCCCTAGGGTCAGCACATAGGGGCATGATGGGAGATGTGACTTGCTTGGTTGTCACCACTCAGGACTGTCTGTCCCAGCAGCTCCCTGGCTTTTGTCTGTGCCTCCATCCACATCATCAACCCTCACAGTGCGTGTCCTCCCTGAACACTCCCCCCACCCATCCGCTGCCCGCTGGCTGCCCGTGACTTGCCTCCTTGGCATTGATGGTAGAGACCTCAGTGATCCCTGCCACTTGGATCACCCCTTTGGAGTCCTCCCGCAGCTCCAGGTACCCCAGGGCAGGGTTCAGCAAGTCCCTGATCATCTCATTGTAGATCTGATGGGTCCATGAGAAGACAAAGGACAGGAGATGGGACCGTAGGGATGAGAGATGGAGAAAAAGGACAGGAGATCAACCCGTACCCCCACCCCAAGTGCCTTCTCTCCTGAGTAAGAAGGGACCAGGTGCGCCTGATTACTGTTCCTCGGGCCCCCATGAAAGAGGCTCTGGTGAGGGGAAGCACATGCCTTTTCATTGTGGGGTTGAACTATAGCACCCATAGGGGGGACACCGGCCTCCAGAGCCAATAATGTAAGAGTCTTCAGAACTATGGAATCATGTGGAGGTTTCCTATGCAGACAGGCCAGCTCTGGGCAGGATAAGGGGACCTGATCCATGCCAGGACACCTGGCCAGATGGCCTTGCTCATTATTAGGCAATCCTCAGGCTACTTACTTCTCCTGGGTGCCTCCCTCACCCACAAAGACAAACTTGAGTGGCCCAGACAGCACCTGCTGACAGCTACCCTCGCTGACCCTCCTGAGCCATCACCGTGAAGATCATCAGTGCCCAGAGGAGCGAGATGGAGGCTGGCCCGCTCGCTCACCTGCTTCCCCCACTCAGACAATTTAAAGCTTCATGAATAAAGTATATCTTTGCCACCACGCAGCAACCTTAATTTCAATTAATTAATTAAGGAAACAGGTTTCCTTCCTTCCTTCCTTCATTCCTTCCTTTCTCTTTCTTTCTTTCCTTTTTTGCTCTCCCTCTCCCACTCACTTCCTCCATATCCCTGGCTCCCTTTGAGCCCTTCCTTCCCCCTGAGTCATCCCCTTTCCATTTTCATGTCACATGTATTCTATTATCTTCTCTTTTTTTCTTTCTAAACCCCTCTCCCCTCCTTCCTTAATACTTCTTTTCCCCCTCTCATGGTCCCCTTCTTGGTTTCATGACATACTCATCCACCCACACATATACACTTAAATAAAAATTAAAGTCGAGGATCTGCGTATGAGTGACAATAAGCAGCGTTTGTCTTTCTGAGTCTGGATTATTTCACTTAATCATTTCCAGATCCATTCATTTCCTGCAAATTTCATGATTCCATTTTTCTTTGCTGCTGAGTAAAATTCCTCTGTATATATGCACCACATTTTCATCTACCATTCATCTGTTGAGGGACATCTCTGCTGGTTCCATTTCCTAGCTATTGTGAATAGAGTGACAACAAACACGGGTGTGTGATGCCCTGCCCCCACAGTCCGGTCTGGGAATACCGGGTCTTCGGAAGGGATGGGCACAGGGGATTTATGGGGAGGTGAGCTCTGTGCTTGCTACTCAGGCACCCTAGCAAGTGTGGCCTTTAGAGCCACAGGTCCCCATGTTAGAGTCCCTGCTCCCTCATTCTTATGCACCACTGATCTAGTTGTCTAACCTCCCTGAGCCTCAGTTTTTAAAAAAAAAAAAATTATTTATTTACTTTTATTTATTTGAGAGTGACAGAGAGAGAAAGAGGCAGATAGATAGAGAATGGGCGTACCAGGGCCTCCAACCATTACAAACGAACTCCAGATGCATGCGCCACTTTGTGCATCTGGCTTACATGGGTCCTAGAGAATCAAGCCTTGAACCGGGATCCTTAGGCTTCATAGGCAAGTGCTTAGCCGTTAAGCCATCTCTCCAGCCCCTGAGCCTCAGTTTTCATCAGGTAGGGACTCACAATATGCATGTGGGGGAGCAGCCATGATGAGCACCCCAGAAAACTACCAACAACAGCAGAGAGGTGGCCCGCCTCGTCTTCCGTCCCTCCTCTCTGAGCTTGGCAGGGACTCACCTCCAGGTAAGACATGGACACCTCGTACTCCATGTCGTTGCTCGTCTCCTCGATGGCTCGGAAGAGGTCGTTGAGGGTTCGGACATAGATACCTGGCTCGTGGTCAGTACCCAGCATGGTGTAGGTCTTCCCGCAGCCTGGGCAAGGCAGGGTGGTGGTGAGGAGGGTGAAGCCAGGGCTGAAGTCTTACTGAGCATGTGCACCTAACAATCCTGGGCTGTCCTGGAGGCTGGGACCTCCCAGATGACCAGAGAGATGGAGGGGGCAAGAAGGGTGATGACCTTGGCTAAGGATTGTGTCTCGGGGGCTATGGTGTCTTGGGGGCTAGGGCACCCTAGAGGAAGTAAAGTTTGGATCAGCTCCATCTTTGGTTCCTGCCCTGCCCAGCCTGCTAGCTTTGTCTGGTGGAGGGCAAAGGGGCCTGGTATTCAAGAGGCATTTCGTTTGGTCTGCATCCACGTCTGGACTTCTCCTCACCTGTCGGGCCATAGGCAAACACAGTGGCATTGTAGCCTGAGATGACACCTTCGATGAGGCTCCTGGTGGTGGCCTGATACACCATCTCCTGTACAGAGGAGGACACCTGTGTCAGGAGTCTAGTAGACAGACAAGAGCTGGCACGGATGCCCCCAGGTATATCTTGGCCCTGGATAGATGAGCTTGCTGTTCCAGAAGTCTCCGGCCAGAGATAAGAGAGGTAGGGAGTGAAGGAAGGATTCTCTGTTTACATTCCCAGTGGGGCGGCGGGGGGTGGGGGGGAGGACACCAGCTTGCAAGGGCTCTTAGGACATCTGAGATGCATCCCCCACAGCTGGCTCCCAGCCCCCAGCCCTGAGGATGCATTATGTCAGCTCCTGAGATGGGCGACATGGGGTCCTTAGGAGGGTATCGGCTTTCTCCACCGACTCTCCCCACACCAGATGGGCTTCACACGCTTTCTCCAGGGTTCCATACGGGCCCTGTGCAGGATGGCATGTGAGCATTAACCAAGTGCGTTCCTGAAGAAAAGGGCAGGTTTGCAGCCAGGAAGGCACGTGACACTTGAGTCCATGTCATGCGTGTACCATGCAGTAGTGCCATGCAAGTCTACAGGTGTGCAGCCATGAAAACACATGTGGATTTTCACAAGTGGGAAAAGTTCCCAAGTGTGGATCCTTGAGGGAGTGATGGAAGGTAGAGTAGGGCCAAAAGCAAAGTCCTGGGGTCTGCAGGGATGGCTAGCCAGTTAAGGCGCTTGCCTGCAAAGCCAAAGGACCCAGGTTCAATTCTCCCAGGACCTACATAAGCCAGATGCACAAGGTGATGTGTGCATCTGGAGTTTGTTTGCAGTGGCTGGAGGCCCAGGTGCACCCATTCTCATTGTCTGTCTGTCTGTCTCTGTCTGTCTCTCTCTCAAAAAATACATAAAAAATATTTTTTTAAAAAAAGCAAAAAAAGGGGCTGGAGAGATGGCTTAGTGGTTAAGGTGTCTGCCTGCTAAGCCTAAGAACCTGGTTCCAATCTCCAGGTCCCACGTTTAGCCAGATGCAAAGTGACACAAGGGCACAATGCTGTACTTGCCCACAAGGGGGCGCACACAACTGGATTTTGTTCACAACAGCTGAGAGATTGTTGGCGCGCCCATCTCTATCTGTCTCCCTCTCCCTCTCTGTCTGTCTCTCTCCAAAAATAAATAAAATAAAATAAAATAAAATAAAAGCAAAAAAAAAGAAAAGAAAAAATTTAAAAAGCAAAGTCCTGACTGGTTGAGAGGGGGAGGGGATATGATGGAGAGTGGAGTTGTGAAGGGGAAAGTAGGGGGGAGGGAATTATCATGGTTTATTGTCTGTAATTATGGAAGTTGTTTAAAGAAAAGCCAAGTCCCCTGAGGATCCTTCCTGAGTGGGACAGAGGGTTGACGGGAGCTCCTATGTGTTTGCAGCAAAGCCCTCCCTCACCTGGGTGGCAGTGAAGTCAAAAGCCACATCAAACAGGTAAGACTTCTCCCGGGAGCGATGGGCACGCAGGATGTCGTCGGGGTCCTCCATCGGGTCCATGAGGACCACCATCTGCAAAGGTCCCCAAGGAGAGGTCGCAGTTATCTGGGGGTCTCCACAGCCCTATGTCTACCCCTGCCTCTGTCTGCTCACTGGGCTTTCAGGTCAGGATGCTTGGGAACGGAAGCCCTTCTGGTGACAAATGTCTGTCCCGAGGAAGGCATCATTCCAAGGAACACGATGGTGGGGTGTGCCCCAAACTACAGCAACCTCAGATCCAAGGCCTTCTCCCATAGCTGCGGCATCACCCTCCCCCATGATCCCTCTGGGCCAGAAGCATCAGCTGGCTGTTGTGACACACACCTTGTGTGACAAGATGCTTTGTGCCCAGTTCACCTACACAGCCTCGCTTCATCCCACTGTAGTGGATGTTACAAGGAGCTCGGGCACAAAGAAGTACTTGTACAGGGCACGAACTAGCCCATGGTGGAACACAGATCAAAACCCATGACCCACATCCAATATGGCAGACTCTTACCTACTTTGCCCTATCTATGTGGCCCCTGGGGTCCTGCCTGGCCCCCTCCATGCCCAGCCCTCAGTCCACTCCAGACCAAGGCAGGACAAATTGCTCTTGGCAGCTGTGTGACAAGTGTGAAGATTGCAGCTAAGCTTGGGAACTTCCCTTGTGCCCAAGAGTGACCTGCAGCTCTGGCCTGAGCTAAGGACGGAAGAAGAGATTGTAGGGTCCAGGGCTGGAGCCAGGATGCCCATCGGGGCTTCCTTCCCTGCAGAGTGTGCGCTGTGTGTACTTGTATGTTAAGGTACAGAAGGGAGCTGGCTGGGTTCTTCCCCATTCTAAAAGTGACTAAGGGGGCTGGAGAGATGGTTTAGCTGTTAAGGCGTTAGCCTGCAAAGCCAAAGGATCCTGGTTTAATTCTCCAGGACCCATGTAAGCCAGATGCACAAGGGGCACATGTGTCTGGAGTTTGTTTGCAGTGGCTGGGGGCCCTGGCGCGCCCATTCTCTCTCTCTCTCTCTGCCTCTTTATCTCTCTCAAATAAATAAATAAATAAATAAAAGTGACTAAGGAACACATCTTCTAGAACAATCGGGAAGCCACTCAGCTCTGCCTAGGTCCCAAGTGTGCTGAGCCATGTTCTTGGCTCTGTCCAGGAATGTGGAGCAAGGGGCTGGGTTCTCGCTGGGGGTCTAAGGTAGGGCGAGAGAAAGGAAAGGAGAGAAGGCACTCATGGACTTATGGGTGGGTATGGGTTTGGGGGATGGAGGACCAAAGGAGCAGGCACAGGAGGCTGCATTTGGGCAGGCTCAGAATGACACCAAAAGGTTTCCAGGGCCTCTCATTAGCCAAGTGGTGTTGGGCAAGCCTGGGCACCGGCTGGAGCCCCAGTCTCCTCCTTTATGGAGGGAACAGAGGTGTGATCTCCCTGCAGGGTTGTACAGAACCCATGAGACAGCATGAGTGACACATACTAAGTGCTCAGAGTCTTCCTTCAAGGGACCATGAACAGGGAGCACAAGGGTGGAGCATGGGAGGGGAAGTCACCAACTACCCAAACACATGACCCTGCTGTCAGGGGTGGAAAAAGGAGACACACTGACACAAAAGACAAGTTGAGAGTGACACCCTCCCCGAGGAAAATGTCAGCAGCTTCTGTACACAGTACGGTTAACCAAGAGGTGCCTGGCACCTGGAGTGCCAGACAGGGGGGCCCTGGGGGCCAGCCTCTGCCAGACAGCCAAGGGAAATAAGCCATCCTATGCTCCATACCTAATGAGGGAGGGATGATCCCAGGGGTCAGATTCCATGGAGGAAAGGGAGGGCACCTTTCCTCCCAGTGTACACTAATACTCACCTAGTATACACATTCACTCCATTTTAGTGTATACTAAAATTCATTCCCAGTGTACACTCACAAATACAGATTTAAATTTTTTTTATTTATTCATTTGAGAGAGAAACAGGCAGATAGATAGGTAGATAGATAGATAGATAGATACATAGATAGATAGATAGATAGATAGATAGATAGATAGATGATAGATAGACAGACAGACAGATAGATAGATGACACACCAAGGCTTCTAGCCACTGCAAATGAACTATAGACATATGCGCCACCATGTGCTTCTGCCTTACATGGGTACTGGGGAATTGAACCTGGGTCCTTAGGCAAGCGCCTTAATTGCTAATCCATCTCTTCAGCCCACAAATACAGATTTTAAAAATTATTTTTATTTATTTATTTGCAAGCAGAGAGAGAAGAGAGAGAAAATGAGCGTTTGTCATGCTAGGGCCTCTTGCCACTGCAAATGAACTCCAGATACATGTACTGCTTTGTGCATCTGGCTCTACGTGGATACTGGGGAATCGAACCCAGGCTTTGCAGGCAGGTTCCTTTAACTGCTCAGCCATCTCTCCAGCCCTGATTTCTTTTTTAAAAAATTTATTATTATTATTTTATTTATTTTTGGAGAGAGAGATAGATAGACACAGAGGGAGAGGGAGACAGAGATGGGCGCCAGCAGTCTCTCAGCTGCTGTGAACGAAATCCAGATGTGTGCGCGCCCTTGTGGGCAAGTGTGGCATTGCGCCCTTGCCTCACTTTGCATCTGGCTAAACGTGGGACCTGGAGATTGGAATGGCTGGACATTGGAACCAGCGTTCTTAGGCTTAGCAGGCAGGCGCCTTAGCCACTAAGCCATCTCTCCAGCACCCCTGATTTCTTTTTTGAGACACTCTTGCTATGTAGCACTGGCTAGCCTTGAGCACATGACAGTCTTCCTGTCTCAGAATCCCAAATGCTGGGAATACAGGCACACACCACCCTGTGCAGCCAATAGCTGATCTTTATTGAGCCCTTTAATACAAGTTCCTGATTATTATTCTCAGTCAGGGAAACTGAGACCCAAAGTCTCTGGTTGGAAATGGCAGAGCCACGTTTGGGGACCTTGGCCATCTGGCTCTCAGATTGGACCCTGTCCATCCTCTGAATCTTCTATCACCCCGCCGTCCTCCTCTGCTTCCACAGCAGTTTCTGGGGTGGGGTCCCTCAGCAGACATCATGGTCTGGGTGAGCTCCCTTTACCCGCATTGCTCACATGGGCCCTGCATGCTCATTTGGCTCAGGAGAAAAGATTCTGAGCAAGAAGGTAAAGTCACAGAAGGCCAGGCCCTAAAAAGGACAGACTGTTTCGGGGCCCTTAGAGGAGGCAGACAGTGGTTTTGCTCCCTCGCTGGGTCAACAGCAGAGCCAGGGCTAGTGGGATGTCTCAAAGGCCTTGGGAACAGACAGAAGGGGGAACAGCACGCAGAGGCCACAGAAAGGATAAGGCTGAAGGTGAGGTGGCAGGGAGGCCAGCTTGGAATGTGACTGAACTTAGAGGTCCATGGTGGGTGTCCCTGTCAGGCCTGAGGATTTAGAAGGACAAAGTCAGTGAACTCCCCTCCCCGTTGTCTAACTGTCCTGGGATCAAGCCCTTCTCTCCCTAGATCTCCACAGCAGGTGTACACCTGAGCTCATTGTATCCTCCCAACCTCAGGTAACTGAAAGACCCTTCCGTGCCTGGCAGAAGGGGATCCCCAGGAAGCAGAAATCTCAGCCAATCTTAGCCAGGAGAGCCAGGTAGAGGGAAAGCTCCAGAAAGGCTGGGTGGTGGCTCTGTACACAAAAGCCAGCTGCCACAATAATCTCAATTCAGGGCCTCCAGGCTTACAGTGTTCCCTAGGTACCCACCTGCCCCCAGTTCCTGGTCACCTCCTCCTCAGGGCTTTAGCCTCAAAGCCCTCTAAGCCTCCCTCGGGGTTCAGGGTTTGTTCTCTGTCCCAGGCTGCCCCAGTATGAGCCCTGCTCCAATTTCAGACCCAACTCAAGATAAAACCTGGCTCCAAGGGCCCTGGCATGGGTCCCCGGGGAATGCAACAGAAGCCTGGCTAGCCACTGCAGCTCTCGCCGCACGTACCAGGGCTCCTGTGGGATATTGCAGTCACAAAGGCTTTGGGTGATGGGGCGAGGGAGCAACATGCAGTGTCACCCTTCCTTATAGTCAGCCTTCACATGACCTCCACGCACTGCCAAGTTCACCTGGGCACCTGGTGCCTTTGGTCTCCAAATGCTCCCACATCAGAGGGCTCTTAGCAGGGCTGCCAGGATTCCACTTAAAGAGGACTTTGTCTATCAAGGCTCCGACCCCACCCCACCCCACCCAGGACATCATCACCCCATTCCTGTCCATTCTGGCACACAAAGGAGTCCTTGTGCCCCTTGACCAGGTGAACTAGAGCTGAGCCCGAGAGGGGTGGGGCAGGGAGCTGGGGCTGCCAAGGAGGCCTGCCTGGAGTATTGGGGCCAGACCAACTCCTTTACAGAACATCTCCATGTACCCAAGCATTGGGCAAGGCCCCAGGGAGACAGAAAAGTGAGGCCCATGTCCTGCCTTCTGATATTCCCAGAACAACCGTGTGAGATGGCTCAGCAGGTTAAGGCAGATTCCCCGACAAGGGTTCCCCTGCCACATGAGGTGGGTGCAGCCACAACCTGAAGTGGGTGAAGCACGGGCACGAGGGACATTGTTCTGTACGAGCCTTCAGTGCTGGCCAGAGGTGGCAGTCAGCGAGAGAGAGGAGAGAGGGTGGCTATCTGCTATCTAGAGCCTTCTGGTTTTTTTTTTTTTAATGTTTTATTTACTTGTAAACAGAGGGGGGGGGCAAGCGTGGGAGTCCCAGGGCGTCTAGCCACTGTAAATGAACTCCAGATTCATGCGCCACTTTGTGCATGTAGCTTATGGGGGTGCTAGGAAATCAAACTCAGGTTGTCAGGCTTGGCAGTCAAGCGCCTTAACCTCTGAGCCATCTCTCCAGCCCCGTTTTTTTTTTTTTTTTTGTGCTTTTAATGTGTAGCCTAGGCTGGCCTAGAATTCCTGCTCCTCCCACTTCTTCCTGATCAGTAATTTCCTACTGGCGTGCATCACCACAACGGCTCTCTGTTGCCTTCTTTATTTGGGAAAATCTGACTGTCCTTGCATGGTGCTCACCTACACGCTCACTACACACTCCATGTCCCCAGCGGACCAGTAAGACAGACTCCAGCTCAGCTCACATGAGGACTGAAGGAGGAGCAACGGAGCAGCACAGCTGATGTTCCACTCCAGCCATCACAGGCCAGAGCCTGCTGCCTGCTGCCGATGAGTATGTGGGACTCTGGAAAGGCACAGATATGTGCGTGCACCGCACACACCACACACTCACACACACACAACACACCACTACATACTACACCCATATACCACACCCCACACACTACAACCACACCACACATACCACGCCACACCACATAAAATCAATCAATAAGTAAACTGAAAATCACAAAAACAGAAGCCAGACATGAAGGACCAGTCACACACATTAAATGTCCTCAACGGATAATAGAGAGATGGCTAAATATATATACTATGCTCACCAAACTGCCCAGTAAGCACTTCTCTTAATGTCCACACCCATATATTAATACTACTCTCACTTTTGGTTAGAGAAGCTTCTCTTTTCAGATGGCAGTGACCTTGGGATGATCCGGAAGGCACCATGGTGCTGAGAAGAAGGGACAGAGGAGTGCTCAGCATTGAAACATCTCTAACACACCTTCCAAGGCTCAGGGTCCATTGCAGAAGAGGGGGCAGAAAGAATGTAAGAGCAAAAGGAAGAGTAGAACTCCTTACAACGTGCTCCTCCAGACACAAAATGGCCTGGATATTCATGACCTCACAGTGCCGGACACTACCTACACAAGACCCCCATAATAGGAGGAAAAGATCTTGACATCAAACTGAAAAGAGAGACTGATAGAGAGGGGGAGGGGATATGATGGAGAGTGAAGTTTCAAAGGGGAAAGTGGGGGGAGGGAGGGAAGTACCATGGGATATTGCCTACAATTTAAAAAGTTGTCAATTTAAAAAATAAATAAAAAAATTTTTTTTTTTTTTTAAAATGGGAGAGATGGCCGGGCCACCCTGAGACTACATAGTTGGTGGTCAGCCACAGAGTGAGACCCTACCTTTAATCTCAGCACTTGGGAGGCAGAGGTCGGGAGGCAAAGGTAGGAGGATCACCGAGAGTTCGAGGCCACCCTGAGACTACATAGTTAATTCCAGGTCAGCCTGGACCAGAGTGAGACCCTACCTCGCAAAATCAAAAATAATAATAATAATAACAAAAAATAGAGAGATGGGAAGTAGCTTAGGGGTCGCCTAGGGCTGGGAAAGTTGGAGAGATAGCTAAGCTTGCCACCATGCCCTGGTCATTTTCTACCATGGTCAACTGTTGGGGGAACCACAGAGCCTAGGATTCTCCCAATGCTAGCACAGAGGGCTCCCCAAACCCCACTAGGCCCCAGGAAGCACTTAGGCTAAAATCAGCTGTCTCTACTGCACGCACTGGGCACTTGGCATCTGGCACTTTATACTCTATTTATCTTTCACAATAGCTTCACACCTGTGGCCGCAGGCCTCCTTACATCACCTCTAATCCTCCCCAAAGCTCTTACTTAGGGGGGCAGAGCAGCCTATTCTCCAGTCCTCACATCAGGAAATGGAGACCCAGGGAAGGCCTTCCGCTTGCCCACAACCGTCAGGGCGGGCGTGTCAGAGCTGCGTGCCAGACTGCTGAGGTCCACGAGTGCAGAGCCTTTGTTACACCCCTGTGAGCCTCTAGCACACTGCTCTCCTCTTTAGGTCCCCACATCATACCTTCTCACCCCTCCTTCCTTGCTCTCCCCCCCCCCCGCCCCGCCCTTGCCCTGGCCCTGCTGCTGCTGGGACCTCCTGGAGGGCCCTTGCCTGGCGGTGGCAGTTGGGCAACTGCTAATTATGGGATTATACACATTGCCCATTGACTTAAATCCTGCAGATAAACATCCTGGAAGGCTGGGATGAGGCTCAGCAGGCTTGGGCAGGGGAGGTGGGAGAGGAGAGGGGGCCGTTAATCCTCAAGCCTTCTCCCCCAGCCTGTAACGCCTGCCAGGCCTCTTCTGCACTCTAGACCTCCTGTGGAGTCCTGCTTTGCGATCCAGTCCCTCCCCAGCCCTGGAGGCCCAGCACATCCTTTTAGGCGTATGTCCACAGGGAGGTGGCCGCAAGGGACCGCTGTGAGTGCTGGTGCAGGAAGTGAGGGCTTCGGACTGACTCAGTGAGTAAACTGCTCGCCCAGCGTTCACAAAGCCTTGAGTTTGACCCCAAGCGCCTGGCCTTGTGAACTGGGTGTGGTGGCCCAGGCCTGTATGCCCAGCACTCAGGAACTAGAGGCAAGAGGATCTGAAGTTCAAGGTCATCCTCAGCGACATAGTGATTTTGAGGCCAGTCTGAGCTACATGAGATCCTATCTTTAAAATATATATATTTTTAAATATATATTTATGTATATATGGAAAGAGAGAGACAGGGGTTGAGAGAGAGAGAAAGAGAGAGAGAGATGGTAGGGTTAACCCTGGAGCTTGTGCCATCCCACAGTGCAGCCTTTGAGATCAATAACGTTCATTCCCCACCCCCACAGCGCAGGTACCATGTTTAAGCACTGAATACAGACCCACGTAATGAAGACATGAGGATCACTATCCCGAACTGAACCAGTGCCCTGGGACCCCAAACCCTGCATGCCATCAGAACGGGCCCCTGTACAAGCCCAAGCCCTAGCTCCAGATTCGTCAGAATCTAGGTACGTACTAATTGTTTTTTCTTTCTTTTTTTTTTTTTTGGTTTTTCAAGCCCAGGTGGACTTGGAATTCACTATGCAGTCTCAGGATGGCCTCGAACTCACAGAAGTCCTCCTACCTGTGCCTCCTGAATGTTGGATTAAAGGCATCTGCCACCATGCTCAGCTCTCTTTAAAAAAAAAAAAAAAAAAATATATATATATATATATATATATATATATATATATATATTTAATTTATTTATTTGAGAAAGAGAGAATGGGCACACCAGGGCCTCCAGCCACTGCAAACGAACTCCAGATGCATACGCCTCCTTGTGCACCTGGCTTACGTGGATCCTGGGGAATTGAACCAGGGTCCTTTGGCTTTGCAGGCAAATGCCTTAGCTGCTTAGCCATCTTCTCCAGCCCCTCTCGTTCTTTCTTTCTTTCTTTTTTCTTTTTCTTTTTCTTTTCTTTTTCTTTTTCTTTTTTCTTTTTTTTTTTTTTTTTGAGGTAGGATCTTACTCTAGCTCAGGCTGACCTGTAATTCACTGTGTATTCTCAGGGTGGCCTCAAACTCATGGCAATCCTCCTACCTCTGCCTCCTGAGTGCTGGGATTAAAGGCATGCGCCACCATGCCTGGCTCTTTCTTTTTGGGCTAGAGAAATGGCTCAGCGATTTTTAGGCACTTGCCTATAAAGCCTAAAGTCCCCAGGGTTCCATTCCACAGTGCCTATGTAAAGCCAGATGCATCTGGACTTTGTTAGCAGTGCACATGCCTCTCTCTCCCTTCCTCCCTTTCTCTCTCTCTCTCTCTCTGCAAATAAATAAATAAAATATATTTTTTTTAAAAAGACAAAGTTGCTGGATGTGGTGGCGCATGCCTTTAATCCCAGCACTCAGGAGGTAGAGGTAGGAGGATCACCGTGAGTTCAAGGCCACCCTGAGACTACATAGTGAATTCTAGGTCAGCCTGGGCTAGAGTGAGACCCTACCTTGAAAAAACAAAAAACCAAACAAACAAACAAACAAAAAAAGACAAAGTCTCATGAATCTAGGCTGGCCTAAACTGGCTATGTAGCTGAGAATAATGACGTTGAACTTTTGAGAGGATAACCTTGAACTTCTGATCTTCCTACCTACCTCCTTAGTGCTTGGACTACAGGCTTGGGCTGCCATTTCTATGGTGCTGGGGATTGAACCCAGGGCTTCCTGCATGTTTTAGGCAAGTACATTACAAACTGAGCTATATCCCCAGCCCCACACTGGCATCTTGCTACCTGGGCACTCTGCCACTGGGCATTGCCCTTCCTCTGCCAACCTTGTTGCTATGGTCTCCTGAGTCCCAGATGTCCCCAGGAGAATGATGGCCAGCACAAAAGAAGTCTGTCCTGGGTCTCCTCACAGTGGCTGACTTTGCCTCACTCAGTTCCCACTGACAGGTGGTCTGTGGCAGTGTCCACTCCCCACTGACCATCCAGGGGCTGAGCTCTCAGGAGGGACTCTGGGCTGCACGGTTAGCTTAGGGTTCCCCTACCCTGAGAGAATATCAGCAGAGGAAAGCCATCTACTGATCTCATCCCCAAGGTGAGGCAGAAAGCGAAGGGCCACAAGCCACAGCCTAGGAAGCTGTCTTGGAGAGACCGTGGAACAGCCAGGCCACATGGTCCGTGATAACCACGGTCAAGGGAGAATGGATACCAGGGGAAACCTCACCTGACCTCTTCTTCAGAGAGGACAGGGCCTTGTGTTAGCCACTTGGGCCCAGCCACACCACCATCTCCACGTTGCCCTGTACTAATAGCCCAGTTCACCCCACTGTCCAACCACTGGGCCTCCAGACCTTTGGAGGGAGAAGAGAGCTAAGTGACCACCGATCAAGCTGGGTCACTGAGCTTCCCTCGGTGGCAGGGGTCCCTGAGAGGGACAGGTGATTGACGGGGTGGAGGTTTGAATGTGAAGTGTCTCCCATAGCCCATGTGTTTGGGATCAAGCCTCATCCTCAGTCCCCAGCTGGTGGAGCCGCTGGGAGGTGGAGGCTTGCTGGAGGAGGTGTCACTGGGGCGGGCCTTGAGGTTCAGGACTCCAGCCCTACTGGGGGTGTGTTCACGCGCCAGCTCCCTCTTGCTGCTTTCTCCCAGCTGCTGTGGCAAGATGTGATGCCCAGCCTCTGCCATGCCATGGTGAAACTGCCTCTCAAAGCTGTAAGCCTTTCCTCCCATCAGCTGCTTCTGTTTGGGATTTTTTTGTTTGTTTGTTTGTTTGTTTGTTTTTTTTTTTTTTCGAAGTAGGGTCTCATTCTAGCCCAGGCTGACCTGGAATTCACTCTGTATTCTCAGGGTGGCTTCGAACTCATGGTGATCCTCCTACCTCTGCCTCCCGAGTGCTGGGATTAAAGGCGTGCGCCACCACGCCCAGCTTGTTCATTTGTTTTAAAATGTATATTATTTATTTATTTAAGAGAGAGAAAAGGGAGGGGAGAGAATGGGCACACCAGGGCCTCCAGCCACGGCAAACAAACTCCAGATGCATGCGCCCCCTTGTGCATCTGGCTTACGTGGGTCCTGGAGAATTGAAACAGGATCCTTTGGCTTTGCAGGCAAACGCCTTAACCATTCAGCCATCTCTCCAGCCCCTGGTTGGGTGTTTTGTCCCAGCAATGAGAAGGTGACTGTTCCTCACAGGATGCAAAGGGCTGGTTAGAGTGTGAGGCAAAGGAAGTCAATACTCCATCCCAGTTTTGGATTCCTGCTTCTTAAGGGCCTGATTGCCCGGTCCTTACTTGCCAGGGGTCAGCTTGCTCTAAGAGGCTGCCAGCCTGCCCTTGCTTTCGCCGTTCACACACTGCAGTGAGATAAGCTAGACCAAACCCCACTTGTGCAAGCCCATCTTTGAAGCCAATGGGGACAGAAGGAACCCAGGGAAGAGCCTGCAGGTGTTGGCATGGACAGCCCTGTGGCCACACTGCTCACATAGCGTTCGGGACACCTCCACCAACAAAGGGGCAGCCTGTTAGGACGGCCCAGCTCTGGCCTGGTGGGAAGTATAACTTGCTGGGCTAGGCCAGCCACAGGCCTGCCGGAAGCCCCTCCCTCTGCCCGCAGACACAGAAGGAGCCAGTGTCTGTCCAGCGTGGGCACACAATGGGCTGTCCCCTCGACAGGGATGTTCCCAGCAGTTCATATTGATCAGCCCCCAAGCCGGCCTGGAGCCAGGAGCGGCTGAGAGAGAGACGCCATTGTCTCAACACGGAAAACCTGAGCTTCCCAGGGACGTTTGGATAAATAGCCCGGGCAGGAGGGAGGTCTTCTGGATCTCCCCTCTCATCATCCAACCCAGCAGCTCTGGGGAAACTCAGTCCCTAACTGACATCTACGGAGCTCTTCCTGTGTGGGCAAGCACAGGCAGAGACCCTCTAGAGAGGGCATTGTAAGGGCTGGGGATAGACCTCAGTGGGTAGAGTGCTTGCCTAGCCCGCACAAAGTCCTGGGTTCAGTTCCCAGCACCATATACACTGAAGGGACATGGTGGTGCATACCTACAATCTCAGCACTTGAACGGTATCAGGAGTTCAAGATCATCCTTGGCTATATAGTGAGTTCAGGGCCAGCCTAGGATACATGAGACTCTGTCTTCAAAAACAACAAAAGAAAACAGCCAGGCATGGTGGTGCACTCGGGAGGCAGAGGTAGGAGGATTGCCGAGAGTTCGAGGCCACCCTGAGACTACAAAGTTAATTCCAGGTCGGCCTGAGCCAGGGTGAGACCCTACCTCGAAAAAAAAAAACAAAAAAAAATAAAAAAAAAGGGGGCAGAGAGATGGCTCAGTGGCCTACAAAACCTAACAACCCAAGTTCGATTCCCCAGTACCCATATAAGGCCAGATGCACAAAGTGGTGCACGCATTTGGAGTTCATTTGCAGCAGCTACAGGCCCTGGCACACCCATTTCTCTGCTTTTCTCTATAATCTATCTGCTTGCAAATAAGTAAATAAACATATTTTTAAAAAACAATAAAGGGTCTGGAGAGATGGCTTAGCAGTTAAGGCACTTGCCTGTGAAACACAAGGACCCAGGTTTGATTCCCCAGTACCCACATAAGCTAGATGCACAAAGTGGCGCATGCATCTTGAGTTTGTTAGCAGTGTCTAGAGGCCCCTGGCAGTGCACCTATTCTCTCTCTCTCTCTCATAACTAAATAAAAATTCTTTAAAAACAGCTGGGTGTGGTAGTGCATGCCTTTAATCAAAGTACTCGGGAGGCAAAGGAAGGAGGATCTCCATGAGTTCAAGGCCAGCCTGAGACTACATAGTGAAGTCCAGGTCAGCCTGAGCTAGAGTGAGATCCTACCTTGAAAAACAAAACAAAACTATACAAAAATCTTTTAAAAAGCTGGGCATGGTGGCGCACGCCTTTAATCTCAGCCCTTGGGAAGCAGAGGTAGGAGGACTGCCATGAGTTTGAGGACATCCTGAGACTACATAGTGAACTCCAGGTCAGCCTGAGCTAGAGCCAGACCCTACCTCAAAAAGGCAAAAAAAAAAAAAAAAAAAAAAAAAAAAAAGAAAAAAAAAGAAAACTATGGCATTAAGACTGTCTTTTCGACTCCTATCAGCTTCCTGGCCATACAGCTGCAGTGGCAGGTCCTACCCCGTGCTACTGTCCACGTGTAGTCACGCTGCTCCCAGGATCTACTCCTGCTTGCCCTAAGGTCTTTGAGAAATAACAGAGAGGGAGGCAGAAAATTTGAGGCTTCATGAGTTCAGCTGGAGACCGTAAATGTCCATATGCCTGTCTCTGCTGGGACGTGTGCCACTCGGCCCTCCTTGACCCATCAGCCCATCCCGCAGCTCAGTAGCCCTGGCACAGAGAAGTCAACCGCAGAAGCCACTGTCGGTCGGCACCCACTACCCTACAGAGTGTGCTATTTGGCCTCTGCCCATGTTTCACACCTCTGCCTTCTCTCTCCTACCTGAACCACAATGACCTCTCACCTCAGGGCCTTTGTACATAACAGTACCTCTGGTCGCAATGTTTCCTCCTTATATCTATCTACTTATTTGAGAGAGAGAGAGGGAGAGAATGAACTAAAGAACTCCACCTGAACCACAATGACCTCTAATCCCAGCACTCGGGGGCAGAGGTAGGAGGATCACCATGAGTTCAAGGCCACCCTGAGATTGCATAGTTGTTTCCAGGTCAGCCTGGGCCAGAGTGAGACCTTATTTGAGAAAAAAAAAAAAAAAAAATGTGCAAAAAGAACTCCAGAAGCATGCACCACCATGTGCATCTGGGTGCTAGGGAGTTAAACCTGGGTCCTTAGGCTTTGCAGGCAAGCACCTTAACCATTAAGCCATCTCTCCAACCCAGCAGTGTTTTCCCTTGAGCACTCTCCTAATGATCTCTTCTTTACACCTCATTTCAGTTCCAGTTCTCTCACAATTTCATGTGGTCTCTGTTTGTTTGTTTGTTTGTTTGTTTGTTTGTTTGTTTGTTTGTTTGGGGTTTTCAAGGTAAGGTCTATAGTCCAGGCTGACCTGGAATTCACTATGTAGTCTCAGGGTGGCCTCAAACTCACAGAGATCCTCCTACCTCTGCCTCCCAAGTACTGGGATTAAAGGCGTGTGCCACCACACCCGGCTTTAGAATACTTTTTAAAATCTTTTATTGACAACTTCCATGCATATAGATATTATGCCATGATCATAATCCCTTCCCTTTTCCTCATCCTGAATTCCCCCCTTGAACTCCTGATCCTCCTGCCCCAACCTCCCAAGAGCTAGGATTAGAGATGAGTTTTACCACACTCACTCCATTACCATCTTTTTTTGTTGTTTATTTTATTTTAGTTTTTATTTTGAGACAAGGTCTCATGTAGCCCAGGCTAACCTTGAGCTCTCCATCCTTCTGCCTCAGCCACCTGTACACCACCCGCTGTGCCCTACCCCCAAGGACCTCCAGGCCTGGGCCAAGCCCTTCTTAATCACCAGGCATTTTCTCCCAACCCTCCCTCATTTGTTTTTGTTCTTTGATGAATGCCTTGTCTCCCTGTACTAAACAGTAAGCAATAGGAGGAAGACAGGTTCTTTCATGTTCAGGGCCATTTTCCAGCTCCTGGCACAGTCCCCAGCATGATGGCGATTCTTAATACACACATATTGCCTCCTGTGCCCTCCCTCATCATGGGGGCATGAAGACCACCAGAGCAGACAGTGGAGGATTCTGCCAAAGGTGAACATGGACGGCAGAGGTGAGTTTCCATTCTAAACATCTTAATATGTGATTTGGGGAGCAGACACGCCAAGATGGGACAGTTAACCACGGCTACCTGGAAATAAGTGAACAGGGCTCACCCAGGCTATGCAAGCTCTTGGCTTTCCTTGGGTCAATCTAGGCCAATCTTGAAGATGAACTTAGGGGGTAGACTGGTGGGGGAGGTCCTGGCTGCCCAGCCAGGTGTGCTGAACGACCTGAGCTGGGCTCTCCCCTGCAGCGCCTAGCTGCAGCCCCACTTACTTGCTCATCCACCTTGTGGGCAATGAGGGTGGCTCCCTCTTCCAGCTCTGCCACACTGATGGGCCGGACACGGAGCGCCACCTGGAAGGGAATACCAGAATCCTGGGTTGGGGAGATGACCATGTTGGCCATGGAGGGATGACAGAGCCTCATGATTCCTCCCCCAAATCAGCCCCTGAGTTCTTCAGGGTCCAACCATCCTAGGCTCCCTGATTCCAACAACAACTCCTTAAGTCAGGGCATGGCCTAGGCCAGAGGACAGCAGGTCCATAGGGCGTCTGGCATTATCTGAGTCAATGTCTCTCTGAGAGAGAGAGAGCAAGCACCAGGGGAGAGAATTGTCTGCTTAAGCCTCATGAGTCACAAGCTCAAATTAAACACCCGCAGCTCCCTTGGGCTTGAACTTACAGTCCTGGGCAATGGAGCTGCCTTTGTGTGCACCTGTGAATAAGGCATTGCTAGGGAAGGTGGTGGGTTGTGGTATGACGGAGCTGGGCAGTTAGGATGGAACTAGGGTCTTCTGCTTGTCCTCCCAACAACATGTGACCACATCCCTGTAATCCCAGAAGAGGGTCACCGAGGGAGGGGCCCTCCTCCGTTATTCCCTAGCCAACGAGAGGTAGTAGGTGTCCCTAAACCATGGAGCGAGGGGAAGAAAGGGAGATTTCTTCTGATAATTGGAGATGCACCTTCCCGATATGGGGGTGAACCTAAAGGGTCCTCACTTCATGTCACCTGCACAGCCAGTCAGGTCATTTCAGTGTTCTCTTGGGTGGAGAGAAGGGAAGTCCCTGGTCCTTCCTCACTGCACACACACACATCCATGAACATACTGAGGCAAACCCTTTCAAAGAGGCCGGTTCTCATTGTCTGAGAGAATGCCACAGGGTCAGGCTGGCCTGGGACTGGGGCCAAAAGCTTCCCTTTGCAGAAGTGGGTACCCTACAGAGAAGCCGGTCACTACCACCACCTCCTGCTGATGAGGTCCAGCCTAATAAAACAGAGGTTGAGGGCTATGAAGAGGGCGCCTGGACAGAGGCAGACTTGCACCCATCCCCTAACCCTAGTGGAGTCTTGGGATTATAAAGTTGCCTCTGCTCCAGCCTGGCACCACCCATTGCCAGGAATCTCTACCTTCCATCTCTGCCTTCTCCTTCCTCACTGTCTGTTCCCATCCATCCCAGGCTGGGGGACTCTGGAGTCACCCAGGTAGCTTCTAGCATTTCTCTGAGTCTTTTGAAGTCCTGGTTTGGACAGAGTCTGCGTTACAGCTAGCCCGGAGCCCATCCTGCCTCTCTTTGCTCCGAGGTTCTGGTTTTCCTATCCGTGGTTCCTAGTTCCCTTTAAAGCCAAGATCCCCCTGGACTGGGGTCCCCTCTTGTTCACCCCCAGCTTCTTTTTGAAGCAGTCATTCGGAGCTGTGTCTCGTCCCAGAGACGACTCAGCTGGGGAGGGAGTCGGGGTGCTATGTCCCCAGCCTCAGGAGGCCACCATACCTTCTGGACACCTGTTCTGTAGGATTTAGGCAAAGTTTCCCAGCCCCTTCCCAGCCTCCATTTCTCGCGTGTCCTCTTAGTGGACTCTGTGTGTTGGCGGCTACCTAAGGCTGTCCTATCCTGAAGGATGGGCGGGAAATAAGGGAGGGGGTGGAAGATGGGGTCCCAAGGAGGGGCTGGGAAGAATCTCACCATGAGCTGCTGGTCCTTGGAATCCCCGCTGTCCTTCATGTTTGCGGTCTGGTGCAGGGGCTCAGGCCGCGAGAGCTGGCCTGGCCGAGGCGCACCTGCACCGAGGTCTCCTCGGATGGCCCTTCCTCTGCTGCCTGACAACCCGAAACCAACGACGCGCCCGCGGCTGGGGCGCTGACCGGGAGGCGGAGCCCGGGAGGACACCGCCGCTGCCCCGCCCCCTCGGCCGCGCCCCGCCCCCTCGGCCCGATCCCCCGCCTGCCGGCCGCCTCCGCCAGGGTGGCAGCGGGCCTGCGCCGCCGCTGCCCTCCGCCTGTGCAAGTGTCCTCCGGCCTGCGCGTCCGTGCGTCCAGCCGACCCATCGGCGTCCGTTTGGTAGCTCCTCGCCGCCGCCTGCCCGCGCCCCACCAGCTCGCGGCGCGCGCTGTCCCGCTGCCTTCCAGGACGCACGGGGCTGGCTGGGCACAGCCACCCCTGTCCCCGCGGCCACGGTCATCTGCTCAGCCTGGCGGAGGCTCAGCGTCTCCAGGGCGCGGCTGGCAGTTTGGTTTCCATGGGCGTTGAGGGCATCGCGGCTGTGGGGGCCAAGCACCTCCGGGGTGGGTGTCTGCACCCACACTGTCCGTGGCCGAGGCTTGGGAGAGCGGTCGTCTCGGTACCCCCTGCTGTCCTGTGGTGCAGAGGGATAGCGCCCGGCTTAGCTGAGGGTTAGCTTCCTCCGTGATGTCTACTAGCAAGCAAGGCAAGGAGGTCTCAGCCCTTGATCTAGGTCAAGATGGATCCAGCCAGGGGCTCTTGGGTTTCTTTGCCTGGGAAAAGAGGTCCAACTGGTTCAAAAAAGCCTAGGACAAGCCGGCGTAATGGCCCTTGCCTTTAATCCCCGGCACTCGTGAGGCAGAGGTAGGAGGATTGCAGTGAGTTCAAGACCACCTTCAGGGGCTGGAGACATGGCTTAGCGGTTCAGTGCTTGCCTGTGAAGCCTAAGGACCCCGGTTTGGGGCTCGATTCCCCAGTACCCATGTAAGCCAGATGCACAAGATGGCACGTGCATCTGGAGTTCATTTGCAGAGGCTGGAGGCCCTGGTGCACCCATTCTCTCTCTCTCTCGTTCTCTCTGCCTCTTTCTCTCTGTGTCTATCTGTTGCTAATAAGTATATTAAATAAACAAAAATTAAAAAAAAAAGACCACCCTCAGACTACATGGTGAATTCCAGGTTAGCCAGGGCAAGAGCGAGACCCTACCTAAAAAAAATTTTTTTTAAGTATTTTATTTATTTATTTCACAGAAAGAAGGAGATACAGAGAAAGAGAGAATGGGCACCCCAGAGCCTCCATCCTTTGGCTTTGCAGGCAAATGCCTTAACCGCTAAGCCATCTCTCTAGCCCTGTTTTCTTTTTTTTAAAACTGAACACTCTTCTTTTTTTCCTTTTTAAAATTTTTATTTATTTGTTTGCAAGAGGAGACAAAGAGAGAATGGACACACCAAGGCCTCTAGCCACTGCAAACAAACTCCAGATGTATGCGCCACCATGTGCATCTGACTAATGTGGGTCCTGGGGAATCAAACCTGGGACCTTTGGCTTTGCAGGTAAATGCCTTAACCTCAAAACCATCCTTTCAGCCCAAAAAATTTTTTTAAAGAATATACTGACTGGGCGTGGTAGCACATATCTTTAATCCCAGCACTTGGGAGGAGGAGGTAGGAGGATCCCTGTGAGTTTGAGGTCAGCTTGGGACTGCAGGGTGAGTTCGAGGTCAGCCTGGGCCTAGAGTGAGACCTTACCTGGGGGGTGGGGGGGATTCACCATGTGTGGTTAGGCACACCTTTAATCCCAGCGCCTGGGAGGCAGAGGTAGGAGGATCCCTGCGAGTTTGAGGCCAGCCTGGGACTAGAGTGAGTTCCAGGTAGGCCTGGAGCTAGAGTGAGACCCTACCTCAAATAAAAATAAAATAAAATAAAGAAGTCCAGGACAAACGCAGCTCTCTCCATTCTTGGTGACAGTAGCAGTAATTACACACGCAGGGAAATTGCTGGAAAGATTCCAGGCCTCTGGAGACCCCGGGAAAAACAGGGTTATGCTTTCAACCATGCCACCAACTTGTCCAAGCACCTGGTTCTCCTGCCCACCCCCTTCCAGGACGTCTGTCTCCTGGGTAGCATTGAAGCCTTCCCTGATTTTGGTGGCCCGTTGTTTGTGACACGTGTCCCCGCTGAACCTGAGCCTAGTGGCCCCTATAAAGACCTTCCCGGGAAGAAGCCAGGAAAGGTAGTGCTCATGTCTCTTGGGGCTGTCGCAGACAGCTGGCACACACTCAGTGTGATGCCAGCCTGTGCCCTGGGACTGACTTCCCAGGCTTTCCCCGAGGAGCTCATGGTGGGGAGAGTTATTAATAAACCATGGCAGGCAGGAAGCAGCTGGCAGCCGTGGGTTTGAAAAAATATAAACCAAATGAAGTTGGTGGAACTCAAACTCTCCTGAAGTGGGCCCAGGTTTTGTTCTGTTCTCTGGCCCAGGCTGCCCCTTTAAGCTGGCCAGTTTGTAAACAGGTGTGCTGCTACAAGAATTGCCTAAGAAGGGCTGGAGAGGTTAGTTCTTCATAATGTCTCATAATGCCTTATATTATTCCTTTAAAACGTCACTGTGCAGGTTCTGGGGATGTAGCTCAGTTAGTAGAGTGCTTGCCTAGCATGCAAGAAGCCCTGGGTTCAATTCCCAGCACTGCATGAAACAGGTAAGGCTGGGCTGGAGAGATAGCTTAGTGGTTAAGGTGCTTGCCTGCAAAGACTAAGGACCTAGGTTGGATTCCCCAGAACCCACATAAACCAGATGTACATGGTGGTGCATGTGTCTGGAGTTCTTTTGCATAGAGGCCCTGGCATGCCCCTTCTCTCCCCCTCGCTCTCTCTCATAAATAAATTTAAAAACAAAACAAAATGAAACAAAAACAGGTAATGTCCTGCCTGCCTATAATCCCAGCACTTGGAAGGCAGAGGCAGGAGGATTAAAAGTTCAAGGTCTGGCTGGATGGATGGCTTAGCGGTTAAGGCATTTGCCTGAAAAGCCAAAGGACCTCAGTTCTATTCCCCAGAACCCACGTAAGTCAGATGCACAAGGGCGTGCACGCGTCTGGAGTTTGTTTGCAGTGGCTGGAGGCTCTGGTGTGCCCATTCTCTGTCTACCTCTGCCTCTTTCTCTCTCATTCTCTTAAATAAATAAATAAATAAATAAATAAATAAATAAATAAATAAATAAAAAGTTTAAGGGCATCCTCAGCTATGTGGTGAGTTTGAGGCCAGCTTGGACTATATCAAACCCTACCTCCCAAACACTAGAAGTCACTCTGCGTGCGTGTGTGGTCAGCCGTCTGTCTTTACGACATCATGTGAGCTCCAGCTTTGGGGGAGGGGTCTTCATCTGCTTTCTTCAACACTGCGACTGGGACCTGTTACAGGGCTGACTGAAGGCACCATGACCCCAGATGGATGGTAAGCACCTGGCTGTATTCCATAAGCTCCACAAACATGTTGCCCTCTTCCACTCCCAGCTCAGTCCTGCAGACCAGCCATCAGGTCTCAGCACCCAGAGGTGCCTACTCTTGGAGCTGAGGACGCCCCCTGACCTGGGAAAGTCATTAGCAGTTACTTTAACCTTTTATTTCAGCAATGGACCCTACCATTGAACCCTAGATGCACTTTATTTTGCTAATGAAAAGGGGCTAGATGGGTGTGGTGGCACATGCCTTTAATCCCAGCACTCCGGAGACAGAGGTAGGAGGATCACTGAATTTGAGGCCACCCTGAGACTACATAGTGAATTCCAGGTCGGGCTGGGCTACAGCAAAACCCTACCTTGGAAAAAAAGAAAGGAAGGAAGGAAGAAAGGAAGGAAGGAAGGAAGGAAGGAAGGGAGGGAGGTAGGTCGGTCCTGACCTGGGGCCCCAGTTGCCACACGGAAGGATGGGCAGATTGTCCTGGTAGCCATGAAGCTACAGTGGTTTCTGTGAAAGCTTCATCAGTTAAGTGGCCATCAGAGGGGTGTACCCTTCCCCATGGGCGCATGGACAGGGCAGTCTGGCCACTGCATCTATCACCATCAGTGCTGCTCAATGTGCCCCGCCCCCTCCAAGGCCCATGTTGGCATTCCCAAATGTGCATTCCACACCCACAGCTGGGCCCTTTCCAGCCTGGCTCGGCTTCTCCTATGGTCCATTGTGCTCTTGTTTTGCTCCCCTGTGCAAGGACATGAGGGTGCATTCCTTCCTTTTCTCATTGCTATGATCAAATACCTCACCAGAAGCAACTTAGAGAGGGGTTTCTGTGGTCTTGCCGTTTGAAGGGGTGCAGCCCATCGTGGGAGGGAGGGTGAAGCAGTGGAAACAGCTCGGCTCGTTGGCTGTGTCAACAGAAGCACGGGGCTGCTTGCTCACATATGTGGGGCCCAAGAAGCAGAGCAGAAAGACAGACGCAGGCCTTCAGCGAGCTTTCTCCTGTCTCCTTTTGTAGTCAGCTAGGTGTGGTCTGCATAGGGACAGTCTCCCACAGAATCATGTGTTTGCGCACGTGGTCCCCAGTGGGTGGCGCTGTTTGGGAAAGCTGGAAACCTTTAGGAGGCAGAGCCTCACTGGAGGAAGTAGGTCACCAGTGGTGAGCCTTGAGGTTTTATAGCTAGCCCCACTTCCGGTTGGCCCCCTACTTCCTGACTATGGATGCAATGTGAGCAGCCAGCCTCCCGCTCGTCCTGCCATGCCTTCCCTGCCAGGATGGATCATATCCACGGGAGCTGTAGGCCAACATAAAACCTTCTCTTCTCGAACTGCTTCTTGTCAGGATTTAATCACAGCAATGAGTAAAGTAATACGCCAGGATGTGAGCCTGTGGGATGGTGCCCCTCTTCCTCGGGATAGGTCTTCCTCCTCAGTTAAGCCTCTTTGGAAACAGCCTGCAGAGGTGCGTCTCCTAGGTGATTCCAAATCCAGTCAAGGTGCCGTGAAGATGACCCGTAGCAGAAGGAAACAGATGGCAGGTGCCAGCTGTGCATGGTGCAGGAAGCTGGTGAAGGTCACGGCCACAAGGTCCACAGCAAGGGCACTACAGGCACTAAACTCACAGGCCCCTTGCCCAGCGCTGTCTGTTGGATTTCCTCTCTTCTCCCAGGGCTCATTTTAGAATGCCATCCTAGCACAGTGGCACCTTCTGTGCCCACGGGGAAGGATTTGCAGGCTAAGCAGGTACAAGCACAGGGCGAAGGCATGCATGAAGCCCTGGGTTCAATTCCCAACACTGCATAAAACAGGTGAGGTTGGGCTGGGGAGATGGCTTAGCACTTGCCTGAGAAACCAAAGAACTGTTTGAATCTCCAGGTCTCACATAGCCAGACACACAAGTGATGCAAATGTGCAATGTCACACATGTGCACAAGGGGGTGCATGCCTCTGGAGTTCCTTCATAGTGACTGAAAGACCCTGGCGTGCACATTTTTCTCTCTCTCTCTCTCTCTCTCTCAAAGACAAAAAAAAAGGAATGTGCTTCAGCCTCGAGCTCAGTGCTAACCCCTCATGGGGCCATCAGGTCAAGGTCAACATGCAGTTGGACTTTGTCATCGAGCATTCCATATGACTGGGTATTTTTTCTCTCCACATTGGATTTCTCCACCCTGACTCTATTCACATTTGGGGGGGGGCAGGGTTCACTCTAGCCCAGGCTGACCTAGAATTCACTATGTAGTCTCAGGGTGGCCTCAAACTCATGGCAACCCTGCTACCTCCGCCTTCCGAGTGCTGGGACTAAAGGTGTGCACCACCACTCCCGGCTCTATTCACATTTTCTTTGTTTGTGACAGAGTCTTGTACTCTAGGCTGACCTCTCACTAACTCTACAGCTCCAGTGATCTTGAACTTCTCATCCTCCCCCCTCCCCCTCCTGGGTTCTGGTTTTATAAACACACAACACCACGCCTAGTTTATGTAGTACTGGGTATCGAACCCAAGGCTTTGCTTCAAGCCCTGTCCTTTGTAGTAGAAGTATCCTGGGCACCCTGGGGTGCTTCCTAGGTGTCACAGACACTGACCTCCCTTACCAGTTGTCTCAACTTAAAACACCCCCAGACTTTGCCTACTGTCCCACTGGGGCCAAGTCCAGTCTATAGACAATCACTGCTTTAAGAAGACAGTTCCAGCCAGGCGTGGTGTCGCATGCCTTTAATCCCAGCACTTGGGAGGCAGAGGTAGGACGATCGCCGAGAGTTCGAGGCCACCCTGAGAATACGTAGTGAATTCTGGCTCAGCCTGGGCTAGAGTGAGATGCTACCTTGGAAAACAAAACAAAAAAGAAGAAGAAGAAGAAGAAGAAGAAGAAGACGAGGACGACAACGACAATGACAGTTCCTAGCCAGGTGTGGTGGCACTCAAGAGGCTGAGGGAGAAGGATCGCCATGAGATTGAGACCATCCTGGGCTATAGAGTGAATTCCAGGTCAGCCTGGGCTACAGTGAGATTCTGCTTCAAAAAATAAATAAATGCCGGGCGTGGTGGCACACGCCTTTAATCCCAGCACTCGGGAGACAGAGGTAGGAGGATCACCGTGAGTTCGAGGCCACCCTGAGACTACAGAGTGAATTCCAGGTCAGCCTGGGCTAGAGTGAGACCCTACCTCAAAAACCAAAAAAACAAAAATAAAAATTATAAATAAATAAATACCAAGGTAGGAGGATCATCATGAATTTGAGGCCACCCTGAGACTAGAGTGAATTCCAGGTCAGCCTGAGCTACAGAGACCCTACCTCAAAAAAAAAAAAAATCCAATAAAAGAAGAGGGCTGGAGAGATGGCTCCACAGTTAAGGTACCTGCCTGCAAAGCCCAAGGACCCAGGTTCGATTTCCCAGTACCCATGTAAAGCCAGATGCACAAGGTGGTACATGTAAATGGAGTTCATAGAAGTGGCTAGAGGCCATGGTGTATCCATATTCTTTCTCCTTCTTTCAAATAAATAAATAAAATATTTTAAAATAATAGAGTTTCTTAGGGTGGGATTATGCTGAGCCCTGAATGTTATCACTGATTTAATTGTACAAGAAGTAAGGCGATGAAAAACCCATTCGGGTGTGTAAGGAGAGCTGGGTTGGCGGCACCCACCTACTCTCTTGCATACCAGGACACCCCCTCCTATGTGGCTGTTCGTCCAAATGCCTCTGGTGTTGCAGGGTGGGGGCTCCTTGGAAAGGCGTGGTAGAAATGGGCAGACTTCCTGTTCCTGGTTTTGCAGGTGGATGAGGCAGGTGGGCAGGGAGAAGCGCTGGCCCCTCCACAGGGTGTTCTCGAGGCTTCACCATAGCCAAGGAAAGCCCACCTGAGCGAGGTTTACTAGTTTCTGGAGGAATCCATGAGAAGCAAAATCCAAAGATTCATCAAGGGTCAGACCGAAAGGCCATGTGTACCCTAATTTGGAAACGGCTGAGACCAGAGCGAGCCAGCCTAAGGCCAGGCCGTTCCCCTTTCCACTCAGGAAGCCGCTCGGCGTGGACCCCTGGGCTGAGTCTCAACCAAGGATGTTGTTGTAAGAAGCTCAGCTCCTCACTTGTCAGAACGGAGCAGCATCCGGAGGAAGGCTGGGTGGGGACACACAGGGACAGCTGAGGGCGAAGGCTGGTTTAGGTTGACACGGATTCACTCCCTCCTCCTTCCCCTTCTTCGTCTTTCTCTTCTTCCTCCTCCCCGGTTATTCTTTCCATCTCCTCCTCCTCAGGCTCTAGACTCAACCTTTTCTTCTGAGGGAAAAACAGAAATGCTGGTGAGGGGCAGGAGCTCCCATTTCCCAGATGTAAACCCAGGAGACCAAGGGCCGCCAGCTGCCTGGAACCTGGAGGGTGTTCACCCTGGAGCCCTGGTGCCTGGTCAGTGCCAGCCCAGGTACTGCTCAAGAAGCGGGGACAGCCAGGCCTGGGGAACCAGACGGTTCTGCTTCCTCCACGTGCACTCCAGTGCCCCGAGCCTGCTCTTCCTGGGACATCTTACCACCCTCACCTATGATGTGGACATGACACCTCAAGGGCTGGGCTCCGATTGGAGGTGAGGGTGTAAGGAGCCAGCATGTGCACCAGAGCCTCAGTCCTGAGCTGGCCGGCATCCCTTCCTTCCTTCCTTCTTCCTCTCCCTCCTTCCTTCCTTCCTTCCTTCCTTCCTTCCTTCCTTCCTTCCTTCCTTCCTTCCTTCCTTCCTTCTTCTTCCCTTTCTCTTTCCTTCCTTCCTTCTTCTTCCCTTTCTTCCTTCCTTTCATTCTTCCTTCCTTCCTGCCTTCCTCCCATCATCCTTCCTTCCTCCTTCCCTCCTGCCCCTCTTTCTTTCCTTCCTTCCTTCCTTCCTTCCTTCCTTCCTTCCTTCCTTCCTTCCTTCTTTTCTTCCTCCCTCCCTCCTTCCTTCTTCTTTTCTTCTTCCTTTCTGCCTTCCTTTCTCCTTCCTTCTTTTTCTCTTTTCTCTCTTCCTCAATTCATCTCTCTCTCTCTCCATTTTATTCCTTTCCACATCCCTTCCTTTCTTCCCTTTGCTTTCCCTCCCTCCTTTTACTTCTTCTTTCCCTCCTTCTTTCCTCCCTTGCTTTGTTCCTTACTCCTTTCCTTCCTTCTCTCCTCTTTGTCTTTCTTTCTTCCTTTCTTTGTTTCCTTCCTTCTTCCTTCCTGCCCTCCCTCCCTTCTTTCCTCCATCCCTTATCTTCCTTCATTCCTCCCTTTCTTTGTTTCTCTGTTCATTCCTTCCTCCTGTCTCCTTCCTTTCTTATGTCTTCCCTTCCTTTATTCAATCATTCCTCCCTCCCTCCTTTCTTCTTTCCTCCATCCTTTCCTTCCTCCCTCCCATTCTCTTTCCTTGACTGTGTCTTGCTATATCATCGAGGCTGGCCTTGAACTCTAGATCTTCCTGCCTCGGCCCCTCAAGTGCTGGGATTAGAGGCATGTATCACCCAGCCTGGCTCCTGTGTGATGCTTTCTGACCCCCCCCCCCAGGATCTCAAGGCATCTGCAGACACTAAGAAAGAGAAGGAGAAAGTGTATGGTGAGGAGAAGGGCCCAGGTCTGTGAGCCTCAGCACCTCCTGCAGCCCGGAAGCCTATCTCAGGACGTAGCACAAGTGCAGGCCTGGCAGCTACATGGCACTGTCAAAGGCCAGGCCACCTTTGTCTTCTGAAAGGTTGGACCAGCCAGTCGTGGTGGGCGGGAGAAGCCCGAGAGCCCAGGCTCTATGCCAGCCTCAACCATACGCGGAGAGCCCTCCCGCACCACAGAGTGTGAGAATGGCTTCTAGTGAAGGGCTCCCAACTGCAAAGACACCCCGAAACCACCCTGCTCTTAGGGGTCAGCAGAGGGACACAGAGGGGCTGTGTCACCAGGTATGTTCTTTGGGTATCCCTCCTCTCTCACCCATCCATTAGTGACCCAGAACTGGCCGTGCCACTCGCCCCGGCAGGCAGGGTTAGTTAGTGTTCCTCACAGCCACACAAAGCCTGTGCCTAGAAGGGCTCTCACTTGGTTTAATTCTCTGCTGTGGCAGTCTTGAAATTCCTTCTGTCTTATTTTGTTTTCCTTTCCAGACAGGGTATTCCAGGATGGCCTCAAATTCATTATACAGCCAAGGATGACCCTGGATTTCTGATCTGCCCACCTCTAGGTCCTAAGTGCTGAGGTTACAGGTGTGTATCGCCATGCCTGGTTTATGTAGCACTGGGGACTGAACCCATGCTAGGCAACTTTACTAACTACATCCCTAGCCTCTCTAAATACTTAAAAAAAAATTTCTTTGAAGCAGGGTCTCACTCTAGCCCAGGCTGGCCTTGAACTCACAAAGATCCTCCTACCTCTGCTTCCCAAGTGCTGGGATTAAAGGCGTGC
The DNA here is from genome assembly GCA_036365145.1 of Orientallactaga sibirica. NCBI lineage: Eukaryota > Metazoa > Chordata > Mammalia > Rodentia > Dipodidae > Orientallactaga > Orientallactaga sibirica. The sequence goes on from JAEOAD010000013.1 coordinate 9,357,248, forward strand.
GCCAGTGTGTCTGGTCTCTTTAAAATTAATAAAGTAAGGCTGGAGAGATGGCTTAGTGGTTAAGGCATTTGCCTGCAAAGCCAAAGAATACCGGTTTGATTCTCCAGGTCCCATGTAAGCCAGATGCACAAGGGGGGGGCATGCATCTGGAGTTCGTTTGCAGTGGTTGGAGGCCCTGGCATGCCCATTCTCTCTTTCTCTCTCTCTGCCTCTTTCTCTGTTTCAAATAAATAAATAACTAAATAATATTTTTTAAAAAGTAAAAAGTGTATTTACTTCTTTGTGAGAGAATTTATGAGCCTTCCAGGGTCTCTTGCCACTACAAACAAACTCTAGACATATGTGCTAGCCTCTGGTTCTTTCCTCTCTGGGCCCCTGGGAACAATGGTACACATTAAGAAGACTTTTCCCCTTTCCTCTGTCCTCTGGCACAGAGGCATCATCTTTACAGCTCAATGTCCAACTTTTCCGGATGGAAATTAAGGAACCAGGAAGCAAAGTGGGCAGTCCAGCCCACACAGGTAGCAAATGCCTGTGAGATGGAGAAAGGGACAGAGGCGCTCAAATGTCGCACTCCTAACACCAGGTTGGGCTAAGCCAGAACAGCACACGCAGTGCACACATCACGAATGTCACAGCCGGGCTGGAGAGAGCCTGCGAAGCCTGAGGACCCAGGTTCAATTCTCCAGGTCCCACATAAGCCAGATGCAATGGTGACGCATGCATCTGGAGGTCATTTGAAGTGGCTAGAGGCCCTGGCACACCCATTCTCTCTCCCTTTCTCTCTCATAAATAAAGAATAAATGAATAAAAATATATCTTAAAAAAAAGTCACAGCCCTTTCCTCCATGGTCCTCAAAGCCCTCGCCCCAGGGCCCCATTCAATGCATGTTCAATGTGCATGTACCGTGGTGGGGTGACATAGACCAGGAGGTATGGAGCCCAGCTCCTGCCTTCAAGGAGCTTGGTGTCTATTTGGAGGAATGATTCCTCGGGAGGAAGGAAGAGGTTCCCCCTACTTGCCCGTGAACTAAGGAAGGTTCAACCAGGCTGGCTCGAGGTCACTCAAGACGCCAGCGACAGGACAGAACTCAGGCACCAGAGCTGCCTCCCAGGCCCCGGCCTACCCGGCCCCGGCTGAGGTCCTTACCGGCTTCGCCTTCTTCTTCATAGCCTCTGCCTCCTTCCTCTTCAGCTCCGAGAAGATGACGTCAAAGAACTCCTCCTCGGCCTTGCTGACCAAATCATCCAGGTTTAGGGTCAGCTCGTCCTCCTGATCATCTTCCTTGCTCTCTACCTTGCCTTTCTCCTTCAGCCTCATCTCCCGATGCTTCACCTCCAGGATCTTCTCTCGTCGGGTCTCCCGCTCAAATATCTGGGGTAAACAGGGACAGAGGCCGGTGGGAAGAGGGCGGGCAGCCAGAGACTGCAGCATGGGCCAGAGCAGAAATGGAAAGTGGTCCCCAGCCAGGTCTGCATATCCAGCAGTACCAAGAGAACGTCGGAGTGCCCAGCTGTGATCTCGCACTCAGGACGCTGAGGCAGGAGGATTGCTCACAGATTCAATTCTGGCCTTGGCTACCCTCAAAACAAAATAGATCTTGGGATGTAGCCCAGCTAGTAGGGTGCTTGCCTAGCATGCCCAAGTCCCTGGCTTCCATCCCCAGCACTGCATAGACTGGGTGAGGTGGTTCCCACCTATAATCCCAGCACTTGGGAAGTGGAAGCAAGAGGAGAAGAAGGTCAAGGTCATCCTCAGCTACACACAGCATTCAAGTCCACCCTGGAGCTAGGCCACCAAATGACTCAGTTCCCAGGGACACTAGGGACTCGGGTTATAGTGAAGAATGTCTTTGGTGTTAGAAGGCAACGTGCTGGCCCCGGGGTTCCTGGCTCAGTGGGAGAATCCAGTGTCGGGCAAAGGCAAGCAGCACTCCCAGGCCTCAGTACTAGCAACCTCCATCTCAGAGTGCCCCATGCCGCTAGGGCATGTACCAGAGCTGCCTGGTGGTGGAGGGTGGTAGCGGATCACAGTGTCCCTGTCCCAGGGCAGGTCACTTCCATCTGTCTTCCCTGTGGGCATCTGCCAGGCCTTCATTTGAATAATTCTGCAGCCAGGCCGGAGAGATGGCTTAGCGGTTAAGGCATTTGCCTGCAAAGCCAAAGGATCCCAGTTCAATTCTCTAGGACCCATGTAAGCTAGATGCACAAGGGGCACATGCATCTGGAATTCATTTGCGGTGGATACAGGCCCTAGCATGCCCTTTCTCTCTCTCTGCTTGCAAATAAATAAAATAATAATAATAAAATAAAATAATAATAATAATAATTCGGGCTGGAGAGATAGCTTAGCTGTTAAGGCACTTGCCTGCAAAGCCAAAGGACCCAGGTTTGACTCCCCAGGACCCACATAAACCAGATGCACAAGTGGGCGCATGCATTTGGAGTTCGTTTGCAGTAGCTGGAGCCCCTGGCGTGCCCATCTCTCTCTCTCTCTCTCTCAATCTCTACCTGCCTAGTTCTGTCTCTCTCAAATAAATAAATAAATAAATAAATAAATAAATAAATAAAATTAAAAAAAATAATAATAATTCTGCAGCCAACACACACACACACACAGAGTTTGAAACCAGGTACGTGGATGACCTCATGAAACCACTTTGCAAAACAAAGCCTCAGGGAGGTAGAGTGGCTTGGCCAGGATCACTGAGTGTGAGCAGTTGAGTAAGGATAGATGAACATTACCAACACCCACTGGAGGCAGTCACCATGCTGCACCCTCAAAAATGTCAACCCAGGGGCTAGGGAGATGGCTCAGTAGTTAAGGCGCTTGCCTGAAAAGCCTAAGAACCTGGGTTCGATTCCCCAGTATCCACATAAAACCAGATGCATCTGGAGTTCGTTTGCAGTGGCTAGAGACGCTGGCATGCTCATTCTCTCTCTCTCTATCTGCCTCTTTCTCTCTCAAGGAAAATAAATAAAATATTTTTTAAAAGTGTCAACCCATTTTTACAGAAGGAGAGAGGGAGGGAGGGAGGCATGGACAGGTATGCAATGGGTGTCACCCCAGCACTTACAGAAGAAGCTACGTTCTTCTCATTCTTCTGTAGGGTGGAGAGCCCGCTGGATACTTCCAGCAGCGTGGTCGTTCCCAGCTGGGAGCCACAAGCAACGAGACATCCACTGTCATGCACCCGGAGGCAGAAGAGGGCGTCATCACACACCTGTTGGAGGGGACAGCAGACCAAGGGCAGGAGGAGAACAAAGGCACATTTGTCTGATTATCTGTTTGCCTGGGAACACACCCTACCCTGCTGGGTGAAGTTCACTGGAAGATGCAGTCAAGATCCTTAGCCTCTAGTTCCATCATGAGTCCAGCCCCGTTTGTTCTACGGATCCCTGAGTCCCATGGCTGGCCACAGCCCTAGCCAGTGGTTCTCAGCTCTGGTTCGTTAATATGAACTCAGGCTTGACAGAGCATCTGCCAGGAATCTGGAGTCTGACTTCTGGTGGAGAGAAGCCTTTAAAAAAATTATTTATTTAATTTTATTTTTTACAGAGAGAGAGAAAGAGGAAGAGACAGAGAATTGGCATGCCAGGGTCTCAGCCACTGCAATGGCACTCCAGGCGCTTGCACCACCTACTGGGCATGTGCGACCTTGCATGTGCCTTACCTGTGTGTCTGGCTTGCGTGGGATCTGGAGAGTCAAATGGAGGTCTTTAGGCTTTGCAGGCAAGTGCCTTAACCACTAAGCCATCTCTCCAGCCGGAGATAAGCTTTTAATTTGCATAATATCCCTTCTGTTTTTTTGTCTCTCTTTATTTGTGGGGTTTTGTTTTATTATTTAAATTTTATTTATTTGTGTGAGTGTGTGTGTGTGTGTGTTTGTGTGGGCCTACCAGGGTCCAGCTTTAATAAGGTGTTGGAGAGGTGAACCCAGGCCTGCAGCAGGCTTTGCAATCAAATGCCTTTAATGACATCTCCCCAGCCCATTATTATTTTTTTATTTTATTTATATTTTATATTTTATTTTATTTTTTTTTTTTTTTTTTACTTTTTACTTTTTATTTTTTGGCTTTTCGAGGTAGGGTCTCACTCTAGCTCAGGCTGACCTGGAATTCACTCTGTATTCTCAGGGTAGTCTTGAATGCACGGCAATCCTCCTACCTCTGCTTCCCGAGTGCTGGGATTACAGGTGTGCACCACCACGCCCGGCTATATTTTATTTTATTATTTTATATTTTTATATTTTTATATTTTTATATTTTTATATTTTTATATTTTTATTTTATTATTTTAATTTAATTTAATTTAATTTTAATTTAATTTTTGAGGCAGGGTCTTACTCTATCCTAGGCTAATTTGGAGTTGACTCAGTATCACAGGCTGGCCTCAAACTGATGGCAATTTTCCTATCTCGGCATCCCGAGTACTGGGATTACAGACGTGAGCCACCACACCTAGTGGGTTTGTTTTCTCTTTTCTTTTTGGAGGGGGCATGTGTATGTGTTTGGTGGTATCCATACCTGTGTGTTTACATGTGTGTGGGCACATGTGTGTGTGCAGCTGCTTGTGCATGCGTGTGCATGTGTGTGTGGAGGTCAGAGGTTGACAATGGGTTTTCCTCCATTGCTCTTCTTATTTTCTGACACGGGGTCTCCCACTAAACCTAGAGATCACCAATTTGGCTACACTAACTGGCCAGCAAACCCTGGGGATCCTCCTGTCTCTGCCTCCTAGGTGCTGGGATTGGTGGTGTGCACCACCACACCCGGCATTTAATGAGGGTGCTGGGGGTCGGCATCAGGTCCCCAGTTCCTTTGTCTTGTTTCTTGAGGACGGAACTCAAGGCTTTGTGAACACAAGGCAAGCGCTCTACCTTTGAGTCCCATCCCAGCGCTTCCCTTCCATTTTAATGATGGAGGATTCTTCCTCCACTACAGTTCTAAGTTCCCAGGTTCCTGTCGCCAGAAATCAGATTACCTGGAGAGAATAAAATAAGATAAATAAATAAAAAGGACCGAAGAGATGGCTTACCAGTTAAGGCACTTGCCTGTGAAGCTTAAGGGTCCAGGTTCAATTCTCCAGTACCCATGTAAACCAAAGTGGAGTTCATTTGCAGTGGCTAGAGGCCTTGGTGTGCCCATTCTCTCTATATATACCTCTCTCTCTCTTTCTCTCTTTCTCTCTATCTTCCTCCTTCCCTTCTCTCAAATAAATAGGGGCTGGAGAGATGGCTTAGTGGTTAAGGCACTTTCCTGCAATCCTAAGGACCCAGGTTTGATTCCCCAGTACTGACATAGGCCAGATGCACAAAGTGGTGCATGTATCTGGAGTTCTTTTGCTGTGGCTAGAGCCCCTGGTGCATCCATTCTCTCTTTCTCTCTCCTTCTCTCTCTCTCTTTCTCTCTCTGCTTCTTACTCTCACTTTAAAATAAATAAATAAAAGCCGGGCGTGGTGGTGCACGCCTTTAATCCCAGCACTCGGGAGGCAGAGGTAGGAGGATCGCCATGAGTTCAAGGCCACCCTGATATTGCATAGTTAATCCCAGGTCAGCCTGGGCCAGAGTGAGACCCTACCTCGAAAAACCAAAAATAAAATAAAATAAATAAATAAAGTACATTTTTAAAAAAGCCAGGCATGGTGGCATACACGTTTAAAAAATCAAATAATAGAATTTAAAAAATCAAATAAATAGGGTCTGGAGATATGGCTCAGTGGTTAAGCACTTGCCTGTGAAACCTAAGAACCCCAGTTCAAGGCTCTATTCTCCAGGACCCACGTAAGCCAGATGCACAAGGTGGTGCATGCCTCTGGAGTTTGTTTGCAGTGGCTGGAAGCCCTGGCATGCCCATTCTCTCTCTATCTAGCTGCCTCTTTCTCTCTCTGTCTGTCTATTGCTCTCAAATAAATAAATAAATAAATAAACAACAAAAAATCAAATAAATAAATAAAAATTACCCAGAGAGGCTCCATCTAAGTATGTCTGACTACAACAGCACACACACACACACACACACACACACACACACACACACAACATAATCAACCCTGGGCCATCCCCTCAGGAGGGACCCCAGCTCATGAGAGCCTGTCTGCAGAGGAAGGAAGTACATGTGACCTTCAAGCTGAGGGCCGGGTCGCACTGCTTGAACACCAGGTCCCAGATATCCAGGGTCCCGTCCATCTTGGTGGTGAAGAAGACTGCTGGCCTCACGGGGCTCCAGGCTCCATCGGTGAGGTAGGCCATGTGGTACCTGTGGGAGCCAGTTCTAGGAGTCAGGGACTCTGGGACTAGAAGGGGCAGAAAGCCACAGCTCCTCCCACGCAGGCCAGGAAGTTCTTCCAGAAGTTTGACTTCTGAGGTGCCAGCCTTACCCAGCCATGGTTCTCAGGACTCTGGGTGTGGTGCCTCCCAAGGGTCAGACACTGGCATAACTCGCATTGTACCAGGCCACAGGGTGTGCTGGTGATCAGAGCCTGACCCTGGCACTCACTGACAGTGGCAGGAAGGGCCGCCCCCATCCATGATTCTTAGATCAGGGCAGGGTTATCCTTCCTCGTGGGCTTTATTTAGTTTTCTAAAGTTTGTTCAGTGAACAGAGAACATTTAAAAAAATTATTTATGTGTGTATTTGGATGTGTATGTGTATGTACGCCAGGGTCTCTTTCCATGCCACTTTGCAACTGGCTTTATGTGAGTTATGGGAAATCAAACCCCAGCCAGCAGGTTTTGCAATCAAGTGCCTTTACTGCTGAGCCATCTTCCCAGCCCAGAGAACAATTTTTAAAGAAACACACACATAGCCGGGCGTTGTGGTGCACACCTTTAATCCCAGCACTCGGGAGGCAAAGGTTGGAGGATCGCCGTGAGTTAGAGGCCAGCTTGAGACTACAGAGTGAATTCCAGTTCAGCCTGGGCTAGAGTGAAACCCTACCATGAAAAATAAAAAAATAAAAAATTAAAATTAAAATTAAAAAAAGCCAGACATGGTGGTGCCTGACTTTAATCCCAACACTCGGGAAGCTGAAGTGGGAGGATCCCATTGAGTTCTGAGATCAAGGCTACCCTGAGACTACATAGTGAATTCCAGGTCAGCCTGGGCTAAAGTGAGATCTTACCTCACAAAACCAAAAAATAAAACTAAAAAAAAAAAAAAAAAAAGGAAGAGAGCAAAAAAGAGAAAACACACACACTGAGTAAAGACTTAAGGGTTTTCTTCCAGGGCTGGAGAGATGGCTTAGTGCTTAAGCGCTTGCCTGTGAAGCCTAAGGACCCCAGTTCGAGGCTCGATCCACCAGGATCCATGTAAACCAGATGCACAAGGGGTGCATGCGTCTGGAGACGTTTGCAGTGGCTAGAGGCCCTATCGGGCCCATTCTCTCTCTCTCTATCTATCTATCTATCTATCTATCTATCTATCTATCTATCATCTATCTATCTATCTATCTATCTAATCTATCTGTCTCTTTCTCTCTCGGTCTGTCACTCTCAAATAAACAAATATTAAAAAAAAAAAGTTTTCTTCCAAACCATTCTTTCTTCTCCATAGACACATCCTTATAGGTGGGATACATATCCAGGCCTCCTTTGCAAATATGAATGTGGACAGCTAGGCCATGGAGGAAAAAATAATGGTCAAGACAAGAGATTCTCTAGAGATTCTTGACAAGCAATACAGAATGTTTAATGTAAGTATTTCCCAAATACTGTGAGAGACATTGGTAACTGGGCATGGAGATATATACCCATAATTCCAGCACTTAGATATATATATACACATAATTCTAGGAGGATCAGGAGTTCAAGGTCATTTTTTCTAAGAAGTGAGTTTAAGGACAGCCTAGCTATAGGAGGCCCTGCTTAACAAAACAAAACAAAACAAAACAAAAACAGCAAACCAAAAAGGAGCTGGGAAGATGGTTCAGTTGAGGAAGCTCTTGCCTGGCAAACACTAAGGACCTAAATTAGGACCCCAGCACCCATGTAAATGCTGGGTGGGCGTGGCAGTCCACGTGTAATCTCAGGACTCCAGAGGAAGGGGTGGGATCCCCAGGGTAAACTGGCCATCTAGACTAGTTGAACGGCAAGCTCTGCGTTCCTGTGAGAGACACTGCCTCAGCAAACAAAGTGGAGAAAGACATCTAAGATCAACCTCTGGCCTCTACCCTCTACCCACACCTGCACACACATGGGAACCTACACACACACACACACACTACATATACACCTGCAAAAAAAAAAACAGAAAAAATAGTTTTTTAATGAAATTTAAGTTTCACTGGGCATTATGTATGTATATATGTATGTATTGTTTTTTTTTTTTTTTTTTTTTTTTTTTGAGGGTCTCACTCTGGTCCAGGCTGACCTGGAATTAACTATGAGTCTCAGGGAGAGACCTCTGAGAGTGCTGGGAGACGCCCGGCTTTGATTGGGTTTTTTTTTTTGAGAGAGAGAGAGAGAGGAAGACAGATAGAGATGGGCATGACAGCAGTGTCTCAGCTGCTGCGAATGAAATCCAGATGTGTGTGCCCCCTTGTGGTCAAGTGCGGCATTGCGCCCTTGCATCACTTTGCATCTGGCTGAATGTGGGACCTGGAGATTGGAACCGGCGTTCTTAGGCTTAGGAGGCAACTGCTAAGCCATCTCTCCAGCCCTATTGGGTTTTTTTTTTTTTTTTTTTGAGGCAAGCACAACAGACTGGCCTTTTTTATGAGAGAGAGAGAAAGAATAGATGCATCCGGGCCTCCAGCCACAATAAGTGAACTCCAGACAAGTGCGATACCTTGTATGCATGTATGACCTTGTGCATGTGTCATCTTGTGCATCTGGCTTATGTGGGATCTGGGGAGTTGAACATGGGTCCTTAGGCTTTGCAGGCAAGCACCTTGACTACTAAGCCATCTCTCCAGCCCTGTATTGGGTTTTTAATATATATATTTTATTTACTTCAGAGAGAGAAAGAGGCAGAGAGAGAGAGAGAGAGAGAGAGAGAAAGAGGCAGAGAGAGAGAGAGAGAGAGCGGGAAATGGGCATGTCAGGGTCTTCAGCCACTGTAAATGAATTCCAACTCCAGATGCATGTGCTACCTTGTGCATGTGGCTTACAAGAGTCCTGGAAATTGAACCTCGTCCTTTGCCTTCACAGACAAAGGCCTTGACTGCTAGGCCATCTCTCCAGCCCTGTACTGGTTTTTTGAGACAGGGCGTTACTGAGCAGCCCAGGTGGCTTCAAACTCAAGAGCTTCCTGCCTCAGTCTCCCAAATGCTCTTTGCAAGGTAGGGTCTCACTCTGGTCCAGGCTGACCTGGAATTAACTATGTAGTCTCAGGGTATCCTCGAACTCCCGGCGATCCTCCTACCTCTGCCTCCCGAGTGCTGGGATTAAAGGTGTGCGCCACCACGCCCGGCTTTGTATTGGGTTTTTTTTTTTTGAGAGAGAGATAGAGAGAGAGAGGAAGACAGATAGAGATGGGCATGACAGCAGTGTCTCAGCTGCTGCGAACGAAATCCAGATGTGTGCGCCCCCTTGTGGTCAAGTGCGGCATTGCGCCCTTGCATCACTTTGCATCTGGCTGAATGTGGGACCTGGAGATTGGAACCGGCGTTCTTAGGCTTAGGAGGCAACTGCTAAGCCATCTCTCCAGCCCTATTGGGTTTTTTTTTTTTTTTTTTTTGAGGCAAGCACAACAGACTGGCCTTTTTTATGAGAGAGAGAGAAAGAATAGATGCATCCGGGCCTCCAGCCACAATAAGTGAACTCCAGACAAGTGCGATACCTTGTATGCATGTATGACCTTGTGCATGTGTCATCTTGTGCATCTGGCTTATGTGGGATCTGGGGAGTTGAACATGGGTCCTTAGGCTTTGCAGGCAAGCACCTTGACTACTAAGCCATCTCTCCAGCCCTGTATTGGGTTTTTTAATATATATATTTTATTTACTTCAGAGAGAGAAAGAGGCAGAGAGAGAGAGAGAGAGAGAGAGAGAAAGAGGCAGAGAGAGAGAGAGAGAGCGGGAGGGAATGGGCATGTCAGGGTCTTCAGCCACTGTAAATGAATTCCAACTCCAGATGCATGTGCTACCTTGTGCATGTGGCTTACAAGAGTCCTGGAAATTGAACCTGCGTCCTTTGCCTTCACAGACAAAGGCCTTGACTGCTAGGCCATCTCTCCAGCCCTGTACTGGTTTTTTGAGACAGGGCGTTACTGAGCAGCCCAGGTGGCTTCAAACTCAAGAGCTTCCTGCCTCAGTCTCCCAAATGCTGGGATTACAGGCATTAGCTACTACTCCTGGCTTAGAATCCTGTGGGTTTTAAAAAAATATTTATTTATTTGCAAGCAGAGAGAGGGAGAGAGGATGGGCACAGCTCTAGCTGCTGCAAACAAACTCCAGATGCATGCAGCACTTGGTGCATCTGGCTTTATGTGGGTACTGGGGACTTGAACTCTGGCTGTCAGGCTGTAGAAGCAAGCGCCTTAACCGCTGAGCCATCCCTCCAGCCTGAATCCTGTGTTTTTGTTGGCCAGATTCAGAGTCTCTGAATTACACCTTCTATGTCCCCTCTGCTCCTGTGTCACCTCCCATCCCTACTCTCTCCTTACTTGGTCCACATGATGGACGACTCCCGGCTGTCCTCGGACCAGATTCGGGCTGTCCAGTCGCCAACGGTCAGGAAGTTCTTGGGGTAGAAGGGGTTCCTCTGGAGGGCGTAGATGGGGCCGTGGTGGCCTGAGTAGGTGCACACAATCTTCTCTGCTGACGTCTTGGCCTTGCGGTTGCAGGAGATGACAATCCCCTGCTCAGTGCCCACCATGAACTTGGTTGGCTGTGGAGGGGGTGACAGGAGGAGACGACCTTAGCTCTGGGCCAGACTGGTAGGACAAGCAGCCTGCCTGGGACACCTGCTGGTCGTAGCAGGACCTTCCATAAACTCTGCTCTGGCTGAGCCCCACCCCTCCTGGGAGCTGGTCTTGTTCTTCCCAGTTTCATTAGATGCTGATTTGGGGAATGTTTTGAGGACCCAGTGCTTAAAGAAGGCCTCCCTGGCTCCTCTGGTCTCTGATTCTCACTAGTCGCCCCTCACAGAGCATCATTATGTCCACTAGGGGTTTTGCCAAAAGGATCTTTAAAAAAAAAAAAAAATTATGGGGCTGGAGAGATGGCCTAGTGGTGAAGGCGTTGTTTACCTGCAAAGCCAAAGGATCCTGCTTCAACTCTCCAGGACCCACGTAAGCCAGATGCACAAGGGGGCGCATGCATCTGGAGTTCATTTGCAACAGCTAGAGGCCCTGACGTGCCCATTCTGTCTCTCCCTCTCTCTTTAAAATAAGATTAAAAGAATATATTTAGAAAATTGAAAAAATAAATAAAAATAGTAAAAATATTGTGTGTGTACATGTATATGCCCGTGCTCTCACCTGCTCCATCTCTCTTCCATCCATTCTTTTTTTTTAAATATCTTATTTATTTATTTGAGAGAGAGAGAGGGCACTGCAAACGAACTTCAGATGCATGTGCCACCTTACATGGGTACTGGGGAATTGAACCTATGTCCTTAGGCTTTGCAGGCAAGCACCTTAACAACTAAGCCATCTTCCCAGCCCCTCTTCTACCCATTCTTACCCGGGTTGGAGTCTCTTACTGATCCCAGAGCCTGCCTGACTGGGGTTACAGACACATATGCACAGCAACACCCGCTTTATGTGGGTCTGGAGACTGAGCTCTGAGCAGTCTCTCAGGCCCCTGCAGGCCCTCTGCTTGCACAGGAAGTGCATGACATGAGACAGGGGCAGTCTGGCTACTGGTCCAAGTCAGGGCTCTTCCTGTGGAAAGGACTAACGTGGAACCCTATTCCATTAAAGCTTGCCTCTGCCCAGCAGTGCTTCTGCGAAATGGTGACACCTGGGTGAGAATGGCTGCCTTCCTAAAGGAGTGCTGCTGCCCCCTGCTGGAAGGTCATTGTAAAGGCGGAGTACAGCGGCCATGGGAAGGGCCTCCCTGGGCCTCAATCCTCAAACATGGCCTGTCCTTAGCTCCAGCCAGGGAAGTGGAGGAAGGGGGACACACCAAAGTAGACTCGAACTCCAGGGAGATGGCCCCCAGGGCGTTTTCCAGCTGCTCCTTCCGGGTGATGTCCATGACCACCACCTCCGTGGGCTCGCTCAGCTTGCGGATGTCCCACCACATGACCTGGTGAGGGAGGGTGACTTTGAGACCTTGACGTTCCTAGCTTGTGCCCTCTTCCCCGCCTTCCTGAGGGCACGAAGGGCACAGGTCTCACGTGAGCAAACGCCTTCACTGTGGACAAACCTCAAGCCTGACTAATGGTAGTCAGACTGGCAAACTACATAAAACGCAGATGTTGGGGACTCACCCCAGTCTACTGAATCAAAACAGATTGCTGCTGGGCATGGTGGCACCCACCTTTAATCCCAGCACATAGAAAGCAGAGGTAGAGAGCCAGGCGTGGTGGCGCACATCTTTAATCCCAGCACTCAGGAGGTAGAGGTAGGAGGATGGCTGTGAGTTCGAGGCCACCCTGAGAATACAGAGTGAATTCCAGGTCAGCCTGGACCAGAGGGAGACCCTACCTCAAAAAAAAAAAAAAAAAAAAAAAAAGCAGAGGTAGGAGGATCACAGTGAGGATTCGTCAAGGCCAGCCTGGGACTACAGAGTGAATTCCAGGTCATCTGGGGCTAGAATGTGATCCTACCTCAAATAAATAAATAATCAATCAGTCAATCACACCAGATGTGGGCCCAAGCATGTTTATTTTCCAAGAACCTCCCATTTAGCAATATCTAGCAAGGTGTAAAATACACACGTGAGTCCTGGTGTGGTGGCGCATGCCTATGATCCCTGTATGTGGGAGGTGGCAGCAGGCAGGATCAGGAGTTCAAGGACGGCCTGGGTCACATGAGACTCTGTATCAAAAAATATATAAAGCACATATGCTCTGGTCCACTGTCAGAAACATATGCTATAAATTCCCCTGCGCAGTGTGCAGTAATCTAGATACAGATACACTCTTTTTGTTTTGTTTTGTTTTGTTTTGTTTTCGAGGTAGGGTTTCACTCTAGCTCAGGCTGACCTGGAATTCACTATGTAGTCTCAGGGTTGTCTCGAACTCATGGCGATCCTCCTACCTCTGCCTCCCGAGTGCTGGGATTAAAGGCGTGTGCCACCACGCCTGGCTACAAATACACTCTTGACTAATCTTTTTTATTTTGTGTGCGCAGTGTGTCTATGATGTGTGCAGATTGCATGCATGCGGAGGCCAGAGAACATCATGGGTCCTCTTCTATCGCTTTATTTCCTTGAGACAGAGTCTCTCACTGAACCTGAAGCTGCCATTTTTTCGGTCACACTGGCTGGACCCAGTCTCTCCATCTCCACTCCCTGCTCAGTGCACGCCCGGTCATGCTTGGCTTTTTTTTTTTTTTTTTTTTTTTTTTTTACATGGAAATCAAACTCAGGTCCTCATGCTTGCAAAACATGGCCTCTTATCCGCGGAGCCTCTTTACTCTTCTGTTTTTTTGATACCAGTGAAATGTAAAATCTGAGCAAGTCAGTTATGACACACGCATACCACGCAGTCAGCAGGCACAGACAGGCCTTCTGGAACTACTTAGCTGCCGCTGAGTGTTAGGTCGGACAGCTCCCAATATGGAGTCACCAAGGACAGCAGGATGGAGACAGAGACACAAGGAAGTGGATTATCCACATTCCTCTAGAAACTGCCCAGCCCCCGGGTCATGGTTTCCTGCTCCCTTATTTTGTAAACCACCTGGTCGATGTTCTGATGTCACACCCTGGCTATCTTTCTTGTTCAGCTCTTCCTTTCCTCACCTTCCCCCAACTGACCCTGTAAAGCCCACTACCTGAGGAACTCAGGTGGACTGTGCTCCTCTCTTGTGAGCCAGCCCTGGCAGCTCATGCTTTTCCTAAATAAAGGTTTGCGTGGTCGTGGTCACTCCTGAACCTTACACTGAGCTAGGCCAGTTGGAGGCAGAAAGCGCAAGCAGCTGCAATGCAGGCCAGAGAGTAGAAGAGAGGGGAGGGCAGAAAGAGAGACATAGACGTTTGCTTGAATGTGCAGAGACCATCTCTGAAGCCCGTGCTGCAGAGAAGGATTGGAGGTTGTAACACAGTCAGGAAGACAGTTCATGGACTGTCCTTACGCAACACTGGAATGCGTTCTCCACGGCGAAGATTACCCACCCTTCAACATAAAAGGTAGAGGGGGCAGTGCTGGGGAGATGGCTCTGTGGATAAAGGGACTTCCGTTCAGATTCCCAGCACACGTGTAAAAGGTAGCTGGGCATAATGACCTGTCTGTAATCATCCCAGGGTTGGGGCGTGGAGACAGGTGGATCCCCGAGGCAAACTGGCTAACTAGACCAGCTGAATCAGTGAGCTCTGGGTTCGTGTGAGCGACTCTGCCTCAGTAAAAGAAGTGAAGAGCAATCAGAGAAGACCCCTGATGTCAGCCTCGGGCCTCCACATGCACATGTGTGCCCATATATGTGCCCACACACATGTGAACAGACACACACACATGCAGACCACGTAGATAGAGATGCAAAAAAAAAAAAAAAAAAAGGACTGGGAGTGTAGCTCATTGACAGAGTGCTTGCTTGAAACCCTGGGTCCTAGCCCCAACACTGCAAAATAAAATAAAAAATAAAACAAACTGTCAAAAAGAAATGTTCTCTGAATGCTGGGTGTGGTGGTGGTGTACGCCTTTAATCCCAGCACTCGGGAGGCAGAGGTAGGAGGATTACCGTGAGTTCAAGGCCATCCTGAGACTATATAGTGAATTCCAAGTCAGCCTGGACAAGAGTGAGACCCTGCTTCAAAAAACCAAAAAACAAAAAAAAAAAAAAAAAAGAAAGAAAAAGAAAAGAAAGAAAGGAAGGAAGAAATGTTCTCTGGGTGACAACCGATAGAAAATAGGGTTCCATGTGAGTCTTGCTCCCTTCCCCAGGGCTGGCCAGCTGGTACCTGTCCATCCGTGGATGCTGAAAAGCACTCCGTGCCTGTCTTTGACTGCAGCCAGATGGTGCCATACACTGGGTCTCGGTGGCTGAACTCGATGGTGGACAGCTCGGCCACCATGCTGCCTTTCCGGGTGTCCCAACAGGCTGGCGGGGAAGGAGATGAGGGTCACACGTGTGTTCAAGATTCTACGAGGCTGACTGACTGACTGATTAGAACGTCCATGATTGTGGGGTGTTGGAATGTTACAGATCCAGAGCCAAGTTACCTTTGGCTACTTTTAGCCCTCTTAACAGCCGCTCATTGGCCTCCTCTGTGTCTGGCCTAACATCCTTGTGACTCCTGTGAAACCTTTTGGGGGTATATCAACTTAACAGACCACTAGCTTCTCCCAGCCCCCAAAGCTAAGAATGTCAGCAGCTTGCACCTGAAATCTACAGTAGACACTTACCTGGTTTGCTGTCGGCCACCTACCTGATGTTTCCTCCAATGCTTTGGGTGTGTTTTTTCCCGTTTATTTTTGGTCGGCTGGTGTGGTGATTTGAATGTAAAGTGTCCCCCATAACCTCATGTGTTTATGATTAAGCCCCTCGCTCAATCCCCAGCCTAGTGGAGTCTCTGGGAGGCTGGAGGAGATGTCCCACGGAGGGTAACTCTTGAGGTTTCTTAGTGCAGCCCTACTGGGTGCTCAGAGTTCCTCACTCTTGCCGTCACTTTCCACCTGATACGTGGCAAGATGCGATGCCCAGCCTCTGCTCCGCCATGTTTTCCCCACCATGATGAAGCTCCCCTTGAAAGTGTAAGGCTGAAATAAGCCCTTTCCTCCCATCAGTTGCTTCTGCTGGGGTGTTTTGTCCCAGTTATGAGAAGGTGACTTCAATGACTGCTTGTTTCGTTTGTTTTTCAAGGTAGGGTCTCGCTTTAGCCCAGGCTAACCTGGAATTCAATCTGTAGTCTTCCGGTGGCCTCGAACTCACAATGATCCTCCTACCTCTGCCTCCTGAGTGCTGGGATTAAAGGTGTGAACCACCACACCTGGCTTGTTTTTTTTTAAAATTTTTAAAATTTTTATTTATTTATTTAGCTTTAAGATTTTATTTATTTTTTTTATTTATTAGAGACAGAGAGAGGGAGAGAGAGAGAAAGAGTGAGAATGGGCACACCAGGGCCTCTAGCCACTGCAAACAACTCCAGACGCATGCACCACCATGTGCATCTGGCTAATGAGGGACCTGGAGAATGGAACCGGGGTCCTTAGGCTTCACAGGCATGTACCTTAACTGCTAAGCCATCTCTCCAGTCCCATTTTTTATTTATTTACCTGCAAACAGAGAGAGGAATGGAGGGAGAAAGCATGGGCACATCACTTTGTGCATTTGGCTTTATGTGCATACTGGGGAATTGAACCCAGGTTGTTAGACTTTGCAGGCCAATGCCTTAACCCCTGAGCCATCTCTTCAGCCCAAATTAAATATGTTTAAATATTTATTTGAGAGAAAAAGAGGGAGATATGTGCATATCAGGGCCTATTGCCTGCAAATGAACTCCAGAAACATATGCCACTTTGTGCAACCAGCTTTATGTGTGTACTGGGGAATTGAACCCAAGCTGGCAGACATTGCAAGCTATGCGTTTAACCATTAAACCATTTCCCCAGCTTTCAGGTTTTTAAAAAAAATATTTATTTATTTAGAGAGAGGTAGAGAGAGAAAGAATGGGTGCACCAGGACCTCTAGCCACTGCAAACAAACTCCAAATGCATGTGCCTTCTTGTGCATCTGGCTTATGTGAGTACAGGGGAATTGAACTAGGGTCCTTATGCTTTGCAGGCAACTGCCTTAACTACTAAACCATCTTTCCAGCCTGGTTTCTTTTTTCTTTTGAGACCGGGTCATGTGTTGCCCAGGCTGGCCTCAAACTTGCTATATATCCAAGTATGACCTCAAACTTCTGATTCTCCTGCCTCCACTTCCCAAGTGCTGGGATTACAGGTGTGCACCACCACACCCAGCTTTACAATGTATTTGAAAAGAGCCCTGATTTATGACTTTCTTTTGTTCTGTAGCCACAAAAACTTCACGAGACCGTTACCATGTTGTAACATTGTATTTGGAGCAACCTGAATCTGTGTTTACAGGACACGATCACTCATATTTGGCTCCAGAATAAACCATCTCTTATTCCCCTCTGTGGTAAGAGCTGTTTTCTTGTCAACAAGGGGGAGGGGAAGGCAGCCTGGAATTCCTACCCCAGTGGAGGGAACACAGCTGGAGGGATGTTGCTTCTTTGGCTTTGGAAGGTATGCGGATTTTTATAATCAAGGCTGGTTCAAACCAGCCTTCATTTCCTACCAGGCCCACAGGATCTCTGGAGACACTCCAGAGTACATTCATTTCCTTGCCATCCAGCCACATTCTGAGCACTCCTTAGGCCCTGGGAACGCCACTGGTAATGGACTGGGTCCAGTACTGGGGAGGCAAGAGGGGGGCTGGCAGGTAGAGGCTGGCCTGTGATGGCTACTGCAGAGGGACTCAGGTGGCCAAGGAAAGTCTCCTGAATGAAGCGACAGACATCCAAAGGCAGGGCCAGGTTCTGATGCGGGAGAAGGCACGCGCGCAGGTCCTCAAGGCAAGATGCCCGGAATCTCCCTTCGGGCCAAGCACGCTTCCTCACCTCCTCTAGGCCCTTGCTGCTCCCAGCAAGAAACTTCAGAGTTTAAGCCTCTGCCATGACCTGCTTCTAGTGCTTCGCCAACAAAGGTGCGACGCCTGTCCACTTCCTGTCCCCACCTACGTGTTTTTCATTTTCCATGGGTGCCCGTTGAGGGCCTGCCCTCTGACTTTCCAGAAAAGCCAAGTCTGTCAAACAACAAAAGTCCTTGTTCATAAGTTTTGAGTTAAATATACTCCCAAGTCCAAAGCTTTGGCCCCTGGTCTAGCCTGACCTAGAAATATGTCTTCTTGGCTAACTTTCTCTGCTTGGGCAAAACAGTGCCCCAAATTGAGTCCTTGCCGGAAATTGAGTGCTCTGGTCCCAGATGCCACGACTAGGGTCTCCTTCTTACTGTCGTAAGGCCTCTGAGCCGGCAGGAAAGCCGCTGCAAGAGGTTATGAATACATGAGTAAAGCATTTTGCTCCTGAATAAACCAGGAGGATGCAGTTCTTTCTGGCCCTAGTACCCGGATAATTGGATAGGGATATGTACGGGAACCATGTTTGTTCCACAGGCTGACGGCTTCCTGTGGAGGAGGCAGACAGGTCTGAGAGGGTGATCAGGGGCTTGTTCAGGAGGCAGAGACAGATCGGGAGTTGGAGGTCAGCCTAGGCTACATACCAAGACCCTTAAAAAAAAAAAGCTGGAGAGATGGCTTAGCGGTTAAGGTGTTTACCTGCAAAGCCAAAGAACCCAGGTTCAATTCCCCAGGACCCACGTAAGCCAGATGCACAAGGGCCACATGCATCTATAGTTTGTTTGCAGTGGTTAGAGGCCCTGGCATGCCCATTCTCTCTCTGACTCTCTCTCTCTGCTTGAAAATAAATAAATAAATAAATAAATAAATAAATAAATTTTTAAAAAGGAAAAAGAGCAATTACTCCTAAAGCTGAGCCAGGATCGATGGCTCACACCTGGGATCCCGGCACTCAGGAGGCTGAGGCAGGAGGACTGCTGAAAGTTCACGGACAGCCTGGGCTACATAGTGAGTTCTGTGACGGATAAGGAAATGCTATGAAGAAATGTTACCTGCGGCATGCAGGATGTGGTACCTTGCAAATGTTATCTTTGATATGCAGAATACCAGGCTGTCTGTTTGAATGAGATAATCGCTAACATTTTTTTAAACATTTTTTTCTTTGCCTTTGTAACTTGGCTTGTGACTGTTGTCACGTAGACTTGTTTAGCAATTTGTCCTTATAAACCTTGACCATATGTAACTGGGGGCTGCACTCTCAACTTCCTGGGCTCAAAGTGTAGTCCTGGCTAGAAATAAATGCCCTATTTATTAATATCATATTCGTGTTGGACTGGCGAATCTCTGAGTGACCCTAGACCCATTACAAATTCAAGGCCAGCCTGTGCTACATAGAGAGACCCTGTCTCAAAAAATAAATGAGCCAGGCATGGTGGCATACACCATTAATCCCAGCACTCCTCGGGAAGCAGAGATAGGAGGATCACTGTGAGTTTGAGGCCAGCCTGGATTAGACAGAGTCCCTACCTTAGAAAAAGCAAACAAATAAATAAATAAAAATGAGTAAAATAAATAAGACTAAATATCAATGAATGAATTGATAAACGAAGTAACAGAGAATAAAGTAAGAAATAAATGAAATAGAAATTTTTATGCTGGAAGTGGTGGCTTACTCCTGTAATCCCAATACTTGGGAAGCTGAGGTAGGAGGATCACTGGGAGTTCATGGTTGGACTGGGCTAGAGTGAGATCCTGCTTCACACACATACACACGCAAGCACGCACGCACACGCAGAACCATTTTTTTTAAGCTGAGCATTCAATAAAGACAGAAATCTATTCTTTTTTCTATTTTTCCTTTCTTTTCTGGACACAGGGTCTCAGGTAGCCCAAGATGGCCTTGAACTCACTGTGCTGCCAAGGATGACCTTAAATTCCCAATCCTCCTGCCTCCACCTCCAGATTGCTGCAATTGAATTAGAGTTCTAAATCTTAAAATTTAGAAAAGCCCAGCTTCCCCAGCAAGTCCTACCAAAAACTAAAGAATTGCTTGGATTCTTTAAGTTCTTCCAGAAAACAAAAGGAGGAAGTGATGTGTTCTGAATGTGAGATGTCCCCAAAAGCTCTTATGTTTGAACACTTGGTGCCCAGTTGGTGGCGCTGTTTGGAGAAGCTGTGAAACCTTTTGGGGGTGGGCTCTAGCTGGAGGAAGTGGGCTGCTGGGCGGGGGGAGGAGCTTGTTTCTGTCCTGAACAATTTACTTCCTGCGTGGCATCATGTGAGAAGCCATGTAGACCCCCACCATGGTGGACTGACACTGCAGCCACAGTGGGTTCCCCATCATGACTGTTTGCCCTGGAATGGAACCATAATAAAAATGTCCTCTCTTACTTGAGTTCTAAAGGGGAATGGGGGGAGGGAAGGGAAATATCACGTGGGTTTTTTCTTTGTATGTGAGTATAAAAGTCAATTAAAAAAAAAAAAGTCCTCTCTTTTCTTTTTATGGTTGTTCAAGGTAGGGTCTAGCCCTAGCCCAGACTGACCTGGAATTCACTGTGTAGTTTCAGGCTGGTCTTGAAACACAGTAATCTTCCTACCTCAACCTTCCCAGTGCTGGGATTAAAGGTATGTGCCACCACACTGCAATTTTTTTTTAATCTTTTATATTTAAATTTCATTTAATTTTTTAATTTAATTTCACTTACTTGAGAAAGAAAGAGGCAGATATAGAGAGAATGGGTGCACCCATAGCCACCACAAATGAACTCCAGGTGCATCTGGCTTACGTGGGTACTGAGGAATCGAACCTGGTTCCTTTGACTTTGCTGGCAAGCACATTAACCGCTAAGCCATCTCTCCAGCCCTATCCTCTCTTAAGTTGTAGCTATCTGCCATTTCTCTTAGTAGTGAAGGCAGTAACTGATGCACGAAACATTTCCCAGCTCCGTCTCTAAGGCCAGCACCACCCACACCATTCCCATGTAGGCTTCTTCGTGCCCCTAACAACATGGGGCTCCGCTATATTATTCACTATATATTCAACTATTCCTTGAATATACTTGAACCGTGATTTTTAAGACCTTTTTGTTTTATGTTAATGTTATATTCACTTGACTACTCCAGGCCAAAATATCAGCAAAACCTAACCAGCCAGGGGACAGGAGTCAGTTTCTGGAAAGTTCTACCCACTTAGTCCTGGGTGCCAGGCTCCTCCTTACCTATTTGCCCATTGTAGCAGCCCCCCAGGAGCACATGGGAATCTTTGGGGTTGTACTCCAGCGTGACGAGTGGTGAAGATGGCTTCAGGATTATTTCAGGTCGATTGGGGTTTTCTATAAAACAGAAAACAATAAAATAAACCATCAGGTTTGGACAGAAAAACGATGTGGGCAATTGACTTAAGCCCTTCTACATGTGGGGGTGGCAAGAGGGAACATGTGAACCCCTTCTCTTCCACTGCTCCCTTTGGCCTGAAGCTTGGGGGCAGATCAGGATTAGAGCGTGTATTTGTGTGTTGAATTCTTATTCTAGTCCATCCTCCAGGTTTGGGGTGAAATAATATTCTAACCCTAAGATTTTCTTTCTTTCTTTCTTTCTTTCTTTCTTTCTTTCTTTCTTTCTTTCTTTCTTTCTTTCTTTCTCTCGCTCTCGCTCTCTCTCTTTCTTTCTTTTTAAAATAAAGTCAGCTCTCCATCAGCTTCTTCCACCCAGGTCTGTGGACAGTGGGGGACAGCTGGAATCCGCCCTAGAGAGGGAAGCGTTAGCTCTGATGTGGTACCTATGCATTTGCTGTAACCATGAGGTCAGAGGCACCTGTGCTCACGGCCCCCTGCAGACAATGATCTGTGCTGGGGGGGGGGAGCACTGTCCCTGCTGGTCATGCATGAGGGACAAGTACCAGAAGGGTGACATGAAGGTTTCTCTTCCTCAATGGCCCTTTCTCCATCAGATACTCATCTTTCTCGTAGGTTCTTTAGGGCTCAGAACTGAGATCCCATGGGGTCTTAGGTGAAGAATCTAGAGCTGGGCTGGGGTTACAGCTCAGGGGTACAGTACTTGCCTACACATATGGGGAGCCCTGGGCTCCATCCCCAGCCCTGGAGAATAAATATGGCATAGAGGAGAATTTCCTGGCTCTGGGCTGGCTTTGTTAAGCTCTGCCTGATCGCACACAGACAAGGTATGGGAACCTTCCTCCTCAGCCCCGATCCCTCCCTGCGTGTGCCTTTGACGCCTCACTTCTACTTCTGCCCTCTGCTCCAGGGTTGTGCTGGCCTCCCTTACCCCTCCCTGGCCAGTGGGACCACCTGCTTCTCACCCAGGTCCCAGATAAATGAATCGTGGCTCATGCCCATGGGTGCCTGCTGAAACTTTAAGCAAGAATACGCCACTGCCAACTTCTTGTTGCCATCGGGGTGCCAGGAGAGGTGCGTGGCTGTCCTCTTGATCTCATTGGGATCCCTTAAAGGGAACGCAGAGAGGGAATAAGTAGCCTGTAGAGAGGGATTCCCCTGACCCCTTACCTATCAACTTTCCCCTTTAAAATATTCAGTCAGGCGTGGTGGCACACGCCTTTAATCCCAGCACTCAGGAGGCAGAGGTAGGAGGATTGCCATGAGTTTGAGGCCACCCTGAGACTACATAGTGAATTCCAGGTCAGCCTGGGCTAGAGTGAGACCCTACCTCGAAAAAAACAAAATATAAATAAAATATTCAAATAAGGCTGGAGAGATGGCTCAGCAGTTAAAGGTGCTTGCTTGCAAAGCCTAACAGCTCAGGTTCAACTCCCCAGAAACTACATAAAGCACTACATCTAGAATTCATTTACAGTGGCAGGAGGCCTTTATGCACCCATACTCACTCCCTTTCTTCCTGTCTGCCTCTTTTTCTTCTGTCTCTCTCTGCCATAAATAAATAAACAAACAATAATTCAAACAGATTTAAGCAATCACTTTCACTTAGTGGGATCTATTTTTTTTTTTTTTTTTTTTTTTTTTTTTTTTTTTTTTGCGAGGTAGAGTCTCACTCTGGTCCAGGCTGACCTGGAATTAACTATGTAGTCTCAGGGTGGCCTCGAACTCTCGGCGATCCTCCTACCTCTGTCTCCCAAGTGCTGGGATTAAAGGCGTGCGCCACCACGCCTGGCTAGTGGGATCTATTTTAATTACTTTTTTTTGGAGAGAGTCAGAGAGAGAGATGGAGAAACAGAGAATGGGTGTGCCAGTGTCCTCTCAGCCGCTGTGAACAAACTCCAGATGTGTGTGCCCCTTGTGGGCAAGTGCAGCATTGCACCCTTCCATCACTTTGCATCTGGCTAAATGTGGGACCTGGAGGATCAAACAGGTGTTCTTAGGCTTAGCAGGCAGGTGCCTTACCCGCTAAACCAGCCCTAATTACTATTTTGAAGTATTTTATTTATTTGCAAGCAGAGGGAGAGGAGAGAGAGGGAGAGAATGGGCATGCCTGGGCCTCTTGCCGCTGCAAACGAATTCCAGACACATGTGCCACTTTGTGCATCTGGCTTTATGTAGGTACTGAGGAATTGAACCTGGGCCAGCAGGCTTTGCAAGCAAGCACCTTCAGCTATTGATCCACCTCTCCAGCCCCTATTTTAATTATTCATTGTCATTTTCTGGGTATATATGTATGCATGATGTGTGTGAGTGTGGGTACAGTGTGTGCCATGGCATATGTGTGTGGAAATCAGAGGATGACTTTCAGGTAGTAGTCCTTGCCTTCCACCTCCTTTGAAGCAGGATCTCACATGGCTGTCGAGCTTCTAGAGGATTCTCCCGTCTCCTCCTCCCTTCTCACCCATAGGTGTGGCTGAGATTTTAAATGCCTGCCATAGCACCCAGCTTCTCTGCTGGGCACCTTCTCGCCCTGCCCCTTAATCAAGCTGTAGGGCACAGAGTGTAACACTCATTGTGAAGAGCACTGGACAAGGACTCTCCTTCGGGACCCTTGTGATCAGAACCCTGCCTCCCTGTGCAGCTACCTGAAAACATTGATGGTTTTGGCTGAAGGGGCCTCTTCGGTCACCTCCACAGACTCCTCGTCATCAAAATATTCCTGGTAGATGTCAATGGCGTTGTTCTGCTTGATACAGTGTTCCATGATCTGCAGGACACACGTGGAGAACGAGCTTGCTTTGTTTCTTTGTATTTATTTACTGGCAAGCAGAGAGACATTGTGTGTGTATGGGCATACCAGGGCCTCTTGCAAACAAACTCCAGACACAGGCGCTACTTTGTACATCTGGCATTACCTGGGTCCTGGGAAATTGAAGCTGGGCCCTTAGGTGAGTCCCTTAACCGCTAAGATATCTCTCCAGCCCCTAAAATAGTGTTTCTGTGGTATATGGCTATGTATGTGTTTGTATTTGACTCCTGAAGTGACTTAAAACATTTTTGGGGAAGCTATATGTGAGGTTCAGTTTTGCAACTGTGCCCAGCAGACACTAGAGCTTTGGTTCAAACTCGTTGAATACACATTCGAGCACTCTCCATGTTTTAGGCTCCTGCTAAAATCTGTTCAGTTATGGACTTGTGTGGTCAGCAGCAGGGTGTCTTCCCCCCCTCCGCCCCACCATACCCCATGGAGCTCACACAGGGCCAGGCACACCCTGGGGACCTGCAGTGCCCGGATGTCCAGCAGCTGAAGCTGGGGGAACTCACCAAGCCCAGCTGCGTGATGACATTGATGTAGTTCTCGTCCTTCTCCACTTTCTTCCGAAAGCGGATGGTCTGCTCCAGCTCCAGGGGGTTCACATCCTTGGGCCAGCCCCCCTCGATGTGGTTAACCCCACGGCTCTCCATCTCAAACCGTTCAGTGTTGGCCTAAACAGAGATCCACACATGAGAAGATGTTTGCCTCTGAGTGTTCAGCACTGAAACATCCCTAATACACCTTCCAAGGCTCAGGGTCCATTGCGGAAGAGGTGGCGGAAGGAATGTAAGAGCCAAAGGAAGGGTAGGACTCCTTACAACGTGTTCCTCCAGACACAAAATGGCCTGGATATCCATGACCTCACAGTGCCTAACACTACCTACACAAGACCCTCAAAATAGGAGGAAAAGATGATGACATCAAAATAAAAGAGAGGGTTTGGAGGGATGGCTCAGCAGTTAAGGTGTTTGCCTGCAAAGCCAAAGGACCCAGGTTTGATTCCCCCAGGACCCATGTTAGCCAGATGCACAATGTGGTGCATACGTCTAGAGTTTGTTTGTGGTGGCTGGAGGCCCTGGCATGCCCATTCTCTCCCTCTCTCTTTCTCTCTGTCAAACAAATAAATAAATAAAATAAAATATTAAAAAATAAAAAATAATAGGCTGATTGAGGAGGGCGAAGGAGTATGATGGAGAGTGGAGTGGCAAAGAGGAAAGGGGGGAAATTACCATGGTTTATTGTCTATAATTATGTAAGTTGTCAATAAAAAAAGAACCCCCAAAAAAAAACTACACCCTTTGCAGTTGACAGCAGTATTCATGTTCTGTTCATACCCGAATTGTCAGGGGCCCAGGGTGTCCTGTGAGATTCCAAAGTAGAGTAGTGGAGACCCTTCCCATGGCACCATGGAAACTGAAGCATCCACTCGGGGCGTGGACTGGCTTTGTGCCTCCCATGGAGCTGGCAGGACAGGTTTACCTGCTGAACTTGCTTTTGCTCCCCCCTGCTCCTCACCCCTTTAATTTTGAGACAGAGTCTCATGTAGCTCAGACTGGCCTTCAATGACCTTGAACCTCTGATCCTTCTGCTTCTAGCACAATGCCCGGATGACAGGTGTGCACCACCATGCCCAATTTATTTGGTGCTGAGGATCAAAGCCAGGGCCGCATACATGCTAGGCAAGTGCTCTACCAACTGAGTTATATGCCCAGACTCCCCTTGGCTATTGATTTATTTACTTTTGCATGTGTATTGTGTGTGGTAGTGGCACATGCATGTGTGTGTACATAGATGTGCATACATGCAGAGGCCAGAGGAATGGTTGGTCTCCTACCTCTATTGCTCAGCAGTGAATTTCCTTGATGAAGTCTCTCTGAAAGTGGAACTAAGGGGGCTGGAAAGATGGCTTAGCAGTTAAGGTGCTTGCCTGTGAGGCCTAAGGACCCAGGTTTGATTCCCCAGTACCTATGTAATCCAGATGCACAAGGTGGAGCATGCTTTTGGAATTTGTTTGCAGTGGCTGGAGGCCCTGGTGCACCTAACTCTCTCTCTCTCTCTCTCTTTGCCTCTCTCAAATAATAAATAAAAATTTTTTTTTTTTTTTTTTTTTTTGGTTTTAAATAATAAATAAATAAATACTTTCTTTTAATTTATTTATAGAAATGCCTTTAATCCCAGCACTTGGGAGGCAGAGGTAGGAGGATCACCATGAGTTCGAGGCCACCCTGAGACTACATAGTGAATCCAGGTCAGCCTAGGCTAGATCGAGACCCTACCTCAAAAACCCAAAAATAAAGGGTATGACTTCTTACAATGCAACTGCCCAGACAGAAATTGGCCTCAATATCCATGACCTTGCAGTGCATAGCAATACCTTCACAAGACCCTCAAAATAGAAGAAAAAGATGATGACATCAAATTAAAAGAGAGACTAATGGAGAGAGGGAGGGGATATGATGGAGATTGGAGTTCTAAAGTGGAATGGGGGGAGGGGAGGGAAATATCATGTGTTTCTTGTATGTAAGTATAGAAGTTGTCAATAAAAATAATAATTAATTTTAAAAACCAAAAATAAACAAAGTGGAAATATGGTTTTTATGAGCCCCAGCAACTCTCCAGTCTCTGTTCCTCACAGGACTGGGATTACAGACGTGTGTGGCCACGCCCAAGCTGTTGCTCATGGGTGCTGGGGAATCACACTCAGGCAGTCCTGTGTCCTCATGTTTGCTGCGAGCGTTATCCACTGAGCCATCTCTCCAGCCCCTGTGTTACTTGTTTTTAGCACACGCAAGGGTTCAATGCATTTGTATTATCATGCCTAGCGTCACGTGCCACACTACATCCACCACCTTCTAGCCTCAAAGCTTTTCTGTCACCCATCTCCATTAAGCAGTCACTCCCATTTCCTTTCCACCTTTGGTCACCTCTCTCTCCCAGAGGGAGATGCCAGCCTGGCTGGTATAAGCCAGCAGGGCCTCCACTTGACTTGTGGCTACCCCATGGGCACAATCACTCATCCTGGTCTCAAGATAGCAATCAGGCTGAGAGCAAGGAGCTAATTCATTTGTGAGATATCAGACCGCCCAGGCCCACGTGATTGCACACCATGTTGTGGCCACATCAAGGGTGACTTTCCCTCGGTTGACCTGAGGCAAGATAAAACAGGTTACCTCATTCTGCCTGATTTCCTCTGAGCAGTCGATGATGTAATCTGGGGTTCATTCCTGGTTGATATGAGCAGGGAGCTTTTGGGGCCTTCAAAGGGCGTCTTGGAGCCCCAACTCATCCCAGCTGGAACTTCTTGTGGGGCGCTTTCTTCTTCTCAAGCCCCCTGGGAATGGCTCTCCCAGAGTGTGAAAGGCTCAGCACAGTGTCTCAGAGGGGAGGTCAGAGGGCTCAGTAGGAGCATCTTGGTTTATGTTCACCTGGCCCCAAGGAAGGGGTGACGTTGTCTGTTCCTGACCCTAACACTGTGGTGGGTCTTGGGGTGACTCTGACCTCACACTTCCAGGACCAGTGCTGGTTGATTCTAACTAGTTTCCAGGTAGACAGGAAACACAAACCTCCCTTATCCTCCCTGCTGGCCACTCTGCTTGGTGAACCTGGGTCTTTGGGGCAGGGACCCACCTCGTGTTCTGACATGCTGGCCGAGCACTGGACGCCCGTGTCCACTGGGTTCCGCTCCACATACTGCGCCGCCAGCTCAGGGTTGGGTGTGATGTTAATGTTCAGCTCGGCCTGGCGGTCGAAGAAGTTACACTGCTTCCCAAACTCGCTGCGCTTCTTGATGTACACGTATACAATCTCCATGGTGATGGCTGCTGCATGGTGGGGGAGAGAGAGAGAGCGGGTGTGAGGTGAGGGGCCCCACCTGCCCACTCTCGCATCTCCCCAGGTCCCACCAGAAGGGGACAGAGTTCTACACTGGTTTACAGGGAGGCAGGTTGAGGAATCCTAGGAAAGTTTCCAGAAATTCCATCTACATTTTAAAAATACTTGTGAATTTTTATTTTATTTCTTCATTTACTTGAGAGAGAGAGAGAGAGAAGCAGGTTAGCTGGGCATGGTGGCGCACCCTTTAATCCCAGCACTCGGGAGGCAGAGGTAGGAGGATCACTGTGAGTTTGAGGTCACCCTAAGACTACATAGTGAATTCCAGGTCAGCCTGAGCTAAAGTGAGACTCTACCTTGAAAACCAAAAAAAAAAAAAAAAAAAAAGGCTAGAGAGGTGGCTTAGTGGTTAAGTGCTTGCCTGTGAAGCCTAAGGACCCTGGTTCCAGGCTCAATTCCCCAGTACCCATGTAAGCTAGATGCACAAGGTGGCGCACGAGTTTGGAGTTTGTTTACAGTAGAGAGAGGCCCTGGCATGCCCATTCTCTCCCCATCCCTCCACTGGCCTATTTCTCTCTCTCTCTCTCAAATAAATAAAAATAAAATATTTTTTAAAAACTCATTTGGAGCCGGGCATGCTTTTAATCCCAGCACTCGGGAGGCAGAGGTAGGAGGCTCACCATGAGTTCAAGGCCACCCTTAGTGAATAGTGAATTCCAGGTTAACCATGGACTAGAGTGAAACCCTACCTGGGGACAACTCAGTGGGGCATTATAGTCTATGCATAATCATAGCATTGTGGAGGAAGAGCATTAGTTCAAGGCCATCCTTGCTTACAGTTGAGTTCAAGGCCAGCTTGGGTTCCAGGAGACCCTGTCTCAAAAATAAATAACAGCCAGGTGTGGTGGCTCACACCTATAACCCTAGCACTTTGGAGACTAAGGTAGGAGGATTACCATGAATTTGAGGCCACCCTGGGCTACAGAGTAAGTCCCAAGTCAGCCTGAGCTAGAATGAGGCCTTAGGAACTAAAGGGAAGAAGAGGAGGAGGAAGAAGAAAAAGAGGAGGGAAGAATCCAGGTTTGATGGCTTATGGCTCACACCCACCATGCCAGCAGTCTGGAAGCTGAGGCGGGGAGATGGCCGTGAGTTCAAGTCTAGCCTGGCCTTCAGGCCAGCCTGTCCTGCAGAGTGACACTTTGTATCCAATAACCCCACATCCAACGAAGACGGCAGCCATAGTGACTCATCTGAATGCAGACTGCATGCTAAGCACAAATGATCTCGCTCGCTTCTTACATTTGCCCCTGAAGTGGGCAATACAGCCATAATTTTACTTGAAGGAATCTGACTAGCCCAGCATGGCATAGCTGGTAAGTGGTCCAAGTTGGTATGCCTGGTTCCAACACTCTTACCCACCCAATTCTACTTTCCACGGAATCTATTTGCTTACTGGGAGGCAGGAAGAAATAGGACTTTGAGCTACACTACCCATCACCCTCGAGACCTGATCCACACCACACTCAGATTTGGGAGATCTGGCCTCAAAGAGAGCTCGCAGCCCATTTACCCAATTGTGCAAAAGGCTCCTCCAGGCCCAGAGTTCCTGGTTTATCAGACTCTAGCCGCACCCCCTAGTGGCTGAATCAGGAATCTTCCTCCGCCTCCCTCCACCTAGGTGGAGCTGAGTGGCCCTTGAAAAGCAACAGAGCCAGGTGACTTTCCTGGCAGGCAAGAACAGGCCCTTGGGGAAATCCTGTGATTGGTGCTACTGGACAGCAGGCTGGGCAAGACCCTGCCCTCAGGTTCTGTCCCTGTCCTCGCCGCCTGTGTGGCCTCGGCTGGGCCACTCCGTCTTTGTAGATGTGACACCTGTCTAGGATGCTCCAAGGGTGAAATGACATACTTGGTAACAAGCAGGTTGGTGTTCAAACATAATGCCAGGGGGAGTTTCCTCGCCAATGTGGACTTGGTTCTAAAAACAATTCCTGATCACAGTCTTTTCTCAAAACAAAACAAAACAAAAATCTATGCCTCATGGGGAGAGGCACATGAGCATCCTCCCTTCCCTGAAGAGCTATGGGCAGTGAAAGGCTGCTGGGGAGAGACAGACATTTTATTCTGTGCTGTAGCCACTGGAAAGTTGCCTGTCCCCCAATAAATAACTCCCCAGAAATGCTATGCAAGCCACCTTCGTTATACTCACACACACACACGCAAATGACATGAAAATAGATGGGGAGACTATTTGGGCAGAGGAAGGGGGATCAGCAAGAGTATGGAGGGGATAAGAGACAACAATGAGGGTTGGAGAGATGGCTCAGAAGTTAAGGAACTTGCCTGCAGAGCTCAACAACCGGTGTTTGATTCCCCAGCACCCACGTAAAGTCAGATGCACAAAGTGGCACATGCATCTGGAGTTTGTTTGCAGTGGTTAGAAGCCCTGGTGCGCCCATTCTCTTTCTCTCTCTCATTAAAATGAAAGGTCAGTCTGTTGGGCTTGCCCCAAGAATTTTTTTTTTTTTAATTCTGTGAGCTGGTCATGATGATACAGGCCTTTAATTTTAGCATTGAGTATGCAGAGGCAGGAGCATTGCTGCAACTTAGAGATCAGCTTAATCTATATATCGAATTCATTTTTGTTGTTTTTTCAAATTATTTATTTACATGCAGAGAGACAACTGGACCTCTTTTCACTACAAAACAAATTCCAGATGCATGTGCCACTTTGTGCATCTGGCTTTACGTGGGTACTGGGGAATTGAACCCAGGTCTTTAGGCTTTTCAGGCAAATGCCTTTAACCACTGAGCCATTTCTCCAGCCCCTCCCCCCCTTTTGAGGTAGAGTCTTGCTCTATCCTAGGCTGACCTGGAATTTACTATGTAGTCTCAGGCTGGCCATGAACTCACAGTGATCCTCTTATTTCTGCCTCCTTAGCGCTGGGATTAAAGGCATGTGCCACCATGCCCAGCTATATATCAAATCCTAAGACTGCTAGGACTACACAGTAAAACCTTATCTCAAAAACAAAAATAAACATAAACAAATAAATAAGCGAGGCCAACTATGATTGATCGAGACAGTGCGGTCCTGCTGAAGGCTGGACAGAGACCAGTGGAACTGACTGTTCATGAAAACCCTTCACAGACATGACTGACTGAGTTACAACAAATGCTAGACATGCAGTAAGGAAAAGGTGGTCTTTTCAGCAAATAATGGAGGGACAACTGGCATTCCCGAGCAAGAATGCCTCTAGATCTCTACCTCACACAGTATGCAGAAGTTAACTCAAAAAAAGACTGCAGTTCTGGCTTTAATCCCAGCACTCGGGAGGCAGAGGTAGGAGGATCAACAAGAGTTCGAGGCCACCCTGAGACTACAGAGTGAAGTTCAGCCTGGGCTAGAATGAGACCCTACCTCAAAAATAAACAAACAAAAACCCAAAACTGCACTTCTGGAAGGTAAGAGCTAAAACTGCAAAACTCCAGGACTGCAAAGAATTAACCCTTGTCTGTCTGATGATCCCTGAGACACAGGGCTACCCAGGGCTGACAGCTGGTGCCACAGTCCACTGGAGCAGCTGAGGCAGGGGGAGGAGAGACAAGTCCCTGGCATCCGTATGGTTGAAGACAGCATGACTTCAAGCCACTCCCACTGGCACCTTGAACCTCATTCCTGCAGAAAGTGCTCTGGGGAGATGGCTGAGGGGTTCAAGGTGCTTGCTTGCAAAGTCTGACGGTCTGGGTTTGAGTCCCCGATACTCATGTAAAGTGAGATGCACAAAGCAGCACTTGCATCTGGAGTTTGTTTGCAGCGGCTAAGGCCCTGATGTGTCCATGCTCACTGTCTTTCTTTCTGATATGTCTCTGGAAACTCACTGTCAGAGGACAGACAGAGGGTGGGTGAGTGGAACATGCCGCAGTGCTGAACCCTGATGTCTTTAGTCTACATGGACAAAGATGGGGCCTTAGGGAAAAGAATGAAAAGTCAATGAGATCTCTCCCGCTTCCACTACAAGCAAAAGCGCCTGTGCCTCCCAGACAGGGCCGCTGGGGTCAGGCAATTAGGGACTGTCTCTTTCTCTCCTTCTTCTCTCCCAGTGCTGCTACCCAGCCAGCTCCTAGGGGACACAAGGAGGCGATAAAGAATGTGGAGACTCCAGGAGGACAAAAATAGCTTTTCATCAATCAGGTCCTAATAGCTTTGCTTGCTTGCTTGGGGCTTCCCAAGACCCAGCCCTGATGGAGAACGGAGGCACTGTCTTACATCTGGAGGCAGACGGAGGGGACATTTAGAGGCTAGCCTGGTGACAGGAAGACGACTCGTTCAGGAACCCAGCACAGGCTCTTTTCTCACAAGCTAGCAGGGTGCAAAGATGAAGGGTGAGATCAGCCATGGGAGCTTCTTCCCTCTCTTTACCCCTAGGGCTCATGACTACCCTGTCATAGGCTTTCAGCATCGGAGATGTGTTCCCTCCCATGGAATGGGCCTCCAGTCCAAGTATTGGGAGGGGGGTTGAGGTAGGGTCTCGCTCTAGCCCAGGCTGACCTGTAATTCACTATGTATTTTCAGGGTGGCCTCGAACTCACAGCAATCTTCCTACCTCTGCCTCCCAAGTGCTGGGATTAAAGGCGTGCGCCACCACACCTGGATACCCAGTGATCTTTTTTTTTTTTTTAATTATTGTTTATTTGCAGAGAGAGAGAGAGAATGAACATGAATGGGTGTGCCAGGCCACCTGCTACTGAAAATGCAACTCCAGTTCCAAACACCATTTTGTGCATCCAGCTTTACATGAGTACTGAAGAATGCATCCCAGGCCATCAGACTTTGCAAGCAAGTGCCTGTAATGGTTGAGCCATCTTCCCAGCCCCACAGAGGTCTTTATATTCACCCTCATTCCCAGGCTCCCACTCAGACAGGGCCCAAGCTTCACTATGTCACTGCTGAGTGTGACTGACACTGACTCTCTACCTGGGCTCTCTCTTCAGCTCTTTCTCCTCTGTCTCCTCTTCCTCTTTTACCTTGACAAACACACTGAAGAATTTCCAGGAACCAAAGCTGAAAGGCAGGGAGAAGATCACTTCTGGGGCTCACGAGCAGGAACAAACCTGAACTTAATGAAGAGAAAAAGAAGTGGGCTGGAGAGATGGCTTAGTGGTTAAGGCATTTGCCTGCGAAGCCTAAGGACCCAGGTTCGATTCCCCAGATCCCATGTAAGCCAGATGCACATGGTGGCACCTGCGTCTGGAGTTCGTTTGCAGTGGCTGGAAGCCCTGGCATGCCCGTTCTCTCTCTCTCTCTCTCTCTCTCTGTCCCCCTCTCTCTGTCTCTAATAAATAAATAAAAATAAATCTTAAAAAAAAAAGAACCTAATTAAAAAAAGAGAGAGAAAAGGAAGTGACAGACTTTGAAGGAGCCAACTAACTCTGTGACAGGGATCAGGATGGCCTCATGGACAAGACAACCATGTCCCAGACAGAGGGACAAATGAAAGGAAGCATTTACAGGTCTCCCCAACTGCACCAACTGTGGGTCCCTCTGTCCCCCTCCCTCCCCAGGTCTGTTTTTTTTTTTCCCCTTTTTTGGGGGGGAGATTCCAGGTAAGGTCTCGCTCTAGTCCAGGCTGACCTGGAATTATATAGTCTCAAGGTGACCTGGAACTCACGGCAATCCTCCTACCTCTGCCTCCCAAGTGCTAGCATTAAAGGTGTGCACAACCATGCCTTGTTTGTTTGTTTTTTTCTTTTGATTTTGTGAGATAGATTCTTCTTTATAAGGTTTAGAGAGACTTTATGAGAATAAGAGCTCCTGCCACGTGGAAGGCAGGAGGGGGTTGAGGGCCCCTGACATAGGTTCTTATTCTGAGCCCAGACTGGCCTGGAACTCACTAAGTATCTCCAACTGGCCTTGAACTCTCAAATGCAAGGATCACAGATACGTCCCAGCACATTATTACTATTATTTTTCTTTTAAAAAGAGGATCCCGCCAGGCATGGTGGCGCACACCTTTAATCCCAGCACTTGGGAGGCAGAGGTAGGAGGATCACCGTGAGTTCGAGGCCACCCTGAGACTACAGAGTGAATTCCAGGTCAGCCTGGACAAAGTGAGACCCTACCTCAAAAAAAAAAAAAAAAAAAGGATCCCTTGCTGTCCTAGCGCTTACTCAGCCAGCCCCAGGGATCCTCCTGCCTTGGCCTCCCCAGTGCTGGGATTACAAGCACATACTGCCACATCTTGTATTTTATATGGGCCCTTGTGCAAGCATGTTAAGAACTGACCTCATTTCCCAGTCCCTCTCTCCTTTATTCATTTATTTATTTCAGAAAGAGGCATATATATATATATATATATATATATATATATATATATATATATATATACACACAGAGAGATTTTGAGAGAGAATGGGCGCGCCAGGACCTCCAGCCACTGCAAATGAACTCCAGACACATGCGCCACCATGTGCATAGGTAATTCATACTGGGGATTTGAACCTCGGTCCTTAGGTTTCTCAGGCAAGCACCTTTACTGCTAAGCTATCTCTCCAGCGTCCCCTTCCCCACCTCCTTTTTTAACAAGCCAATTAAGCCAAGGCTGGCTGGAACATTCTTCTGTAGACACCAATAGAAGTCCCATCCCTTCCAGGACTCAGCGGGAGTCTGGACCTGGTTGGGTAGGGCTGTAGAAGGCCAAGGTGTTCAGGGTTAGTGGGGTTGGGGGCGTCCTGAGCAGTGAGGACGAGGGTGTGGGAGTGTTTTAGGGGCGCAGACCCTGGCTCCACCATTCACATCCCCGAAGGGCTGCTCTCCGAGGAGAGTTGCTTCACTGTGCGTCATTACCCCGGAGGTTCTGCCCTGCTCTCGCCTCCTCGGTCCTCCTGGGCTCCGAAGTCCTCCCGGCGCCCGCCCCTCAGCCTGGCTCCGCTTCGGTCCGGGAAGCGCCCAAGCCCGGCTCCGGCGCCCTTCAAACGGCTCCGAGCTGCCGAGTTGACCGGTTGCCTGGCAACCCTGGCCGGGTCCGGGACGCGGGCTGAGGGGAAGGCTACCCCAGCACGTGACTCCCTCCGCGGACCCGGTCCCTCCTCCCTCCTCTAGAGGTCTGCGGAGAGGGAGGCAAGTTAACCTGGTTAATAAAACCCCGCCCCCAAGCCCGGCAACCCCTGTGGCAATACAGACCTCTAAGGGCTTTGCCAAGACACAGCCTCATCTACAAGGACCCCGATAAAGCAAGAAAAGGGGTTTGTTTGTCAGCGGCTAAAAGTGCCTTACTTGCAAAGCCTTCCAGGTTCGATTCCCCAGTACCCACGAAAAGCCAGGGGCACAAGGTGGAGCATGCGTCTGTAATTCGTTTGCAGTGGCAAGAGGCCCTGGTGCGCCCATACTCACTCTTTTAAAAAAAAAAATTTATTTATTTATTTATTTATTTATTTATTTATTTATGTAAGAGAGAGAAAGGGGGATGGGCACGCCAGGGCATCCAGCCACTGCAAACGAGCTCCCGATGTGTGCGCCCCTTGTGCATCTGGCTTTCATGGGACCTGGAGAATCGAACCAGGATCCTTTGGCTTTGCAGGCATACGCCTTAACTGCTAAGCCATCTCTCCATCCCCTCACTCTCTTTTCTCTGTTTAATTTTTGTTTGTTTTTTTTTTTTTTTTCCAGGTAGGGTCTCACTCTAGCCCAAGTTGACCTGGCTCTCATTCTGTGCTCCTAGACTGACCTCAAACTCAGAGTAATCCTACTTCTGCCTCCTGAGGGCTGGGTTAAAGGTGTGTGCCACAACAACTGGTGCTATTTCTCTCTCTCTCTCTCTCTCTCTCTCTCTCTATATATATATATATATATATACACACACACACATCTGACTACATTACCAGAATGGAAGTTCCTTGGGGGGGTAAGGATTTAATTTAATTTTTTTTTTTTTTTTTGGTTTTTTGAAGTAGGGTTTCACTCTAGTCCAGGCTGACCTGGAATTCACTATGTAGTCTCAGGGTGGCCTTGAACTCATGGTGATCCTCCTACCTCTGTCTCCCGAGCACTGGGATTAAAGGTGTCCGCCACCACGCCCGGCAGGATTGAATATTTTCAATGTGCTTATGTAGTTGGCACAGTGTAAACATGTATTTATTGCATGAAGAGTGAGTGAATGAATGAAAGAATGAGTGGAAGAGACAATAAACCACGCTTCTCACGAGATTAAGTGAGAAATTGCAAAAGACAGGAACTCAATCCGGGCATGGTGGTGCACGCCTTTAATCCCAGCACTTGGGAGGCAGAGGTAGGAGGATTGCCGTGAGTTCGAGGCCACCCTGAGACTACATAGTTAATTCCAGGTCAGCCTGGACCAGAGTGAAACCCTACCTTGGAAAACCAAAAAAAAAAAAAAAAAAAAAAAAAGAATAGGAACTCAGGGTTAGAAAACCATGGAAGATCCCATGTGGCTCTCAGAGCAGTGGGGCTTCTGGGAGAGCATTAGTAACTTAACATATGACCTTGAGCAAGTGTTTCTCCTTTTCTCCTTCTGAAATGTTTTATTTTTATTTTTTGATTTTCCGAGATAGGGTCTCACTCTAGCCTAGGCGAATCTGGAATTCACTATGTAGTCTCGGGCTGCCCTCAAACTCACGGCGATCCTCCCACCTCTGCTTCATGAGTGCTGGGATTAAAGGTGTGCACTACCACATGGTTTTTGTTTGTTTGTTTGTTTGTTTTTGTTTTTGTCAGTCAATGTTGGGTTTCACTCTAGCCCAGGCTGACCTGGAATTCACTATGTAGTCTCAGGATGGCCTTGAACTCACTGCAATCCTCCTACCTCTGCCTCCCAAGTGCTGGAATTATATTTATTTATTTAACAGAGAAAGAGGAAGAGAGAGAATGCGCACCAGAGCCTTCAGCCACTGCAAGCGAACTCCAGACGCATGCGCCTCTTGTGCATCTGGCTTACGTGGGTCCTGGGGAATCAAACCTGGGTCCTTTGGCTTTGCAGGAAAATGCCTTAACCACTAAGCCATCCCTCCAGCCCCCAAGTGCTGAAATTAAAGACATGTGCCACCATGTCTGCCCTGGCTTATTTAAAAATTTTTTTATGTATTTGAGAGAGAGAGAGTGTGTGTATGTGTGTGTGTGTGTGTGAGAGAGAGAGAGAGAGAGAGAGAGAGAGAGAATGGGTGCACCAGGCCCTCCTCCCACTGCAAACAAACTTGAACTCCAAACACATGCACCACTTTGTACATCTGGCTTTACATAGGTCCTGGGAAATCAAACTTGGGCCAGGAGGCCTTCCAAGCAAGCATCTTTAACCACTTAGCCATCTCTCCATCTGTGCTAGTTTGAATCTATGTCCCCTTATTGACTCCGGTGTTAAAATTAAACTTGTAACTTGGCTGTCCAGCCACTTGGCTGGAGGAAATGTCACGGGGAGTGGGCAGGGAGCGGATGCTGGAGGACAGCCCAAAGGTGTGGAGAGCAGTGTGGAGCTTTGGCTGGTCCCTGCCTGTTTCTTTTCCGTGTTTGCTGGCTGCTGGTGGTTTCTTTCTGTGTTTGGATTTATGAAAGGGAGCCAGCTTCTCCGCCATTAATGGAATTCCTTGGATCTGTAAGCTTGAAATAAACCCCTTCATCCCATAAACTGTGTCTGTTTGGAAGTTCATCCCAGCAACCTGGAGCTGTCTACACCAGCTCTCCTTTTTTCCAGTACTGAGGATTGAACCTAGGGCCGTGTCGTAGGCCAGGTCTCTATCCTGAACTGCATTCCAGCCCCTGCTTTCCTTTCTAATATGCAACTTTCCTCATCTGCAAAAGTCGGGGGGGGGGGCGCAATGGTACATACTGTAGGATAATGGGGAGGACATGTGATTGGACACAGAGGCGTGTCCGGCCTATGTTGAAGCCAGCCAGTGGAGCCCGAGGGACGCCAGCCCTGGGCTCACTGCTGCGGGGAGTGAGGTTAACCTGAGTTCAGGGATGGACGCTGGAGATTTGGATGGAGCCAGACCAATGTTGATGAGTCACCAAGATATGGGATTCAGGGCTGGAACGGAGCCCTGGAAAATAGTTATAACTTGCTGGGGGGATGAGTGGAGAGAACCTTCCAGAGTGGGAGTGGGACACCACATGAGCAAGGATAGGAAAGTGATCAGCTCCACCAGGAAGCCACAGTGGCTGGCTGGGATTTCCATCCCCTGTCTCGCCAACAGCTCCCGGAAGTGGGGGACTCTCTGATGACACACGTTCCGTGGGTAGAGAAGTGGGGGTGAGCAGACAAGAAAAAGGAACTGGGAAAAGTTGAAAGGAAACACAGCTGCTTTACTGTGGCAATAATTCCAGGATTTATTCCAAGCTCCTCCTCCTTCCCACCCCCTTACTCAGAAGGCCCGTGTATTGCTAACCACCACTGGAAACTAGAAATGGTCATAGCCTCTTGGCAGGTCCAGCCTGGCCGCCCTGGGAGGCCAGCATGAGGTCATATAATTAGGAGTGTTCATAAGGACCTAGATTTCAAAATGCAGTGTCTGTCGGATCTGCACCGATCCTCTAGCATATCCTTTCCAGAGGATAGCTCCTGCCTTGGCATCTGCTCTGCCCCCACCAGCTGGACCATAATCCATTGCACCACTGATCTATTCCACTTGTATTTTTACAATTATGGTGAAATATATAAGATTACCATTTTACCCAGGCATGGTGGTGCATGCTTTAATCCCAGCACTCGGGAGGCAGAGGTAGGAGGATCACTGTGAGTTCGAGGCCACCCTGAGACTACACAGTGAATTCCAGATCAGCCTGGGGTACAGTGAGACCTTACCTCGAAAAAACAAAACAAAATTACCATTTTAAATATTTATTTATTTGAGAGAGAGAGTGTGTGTATGCCAGCGCCCTCTGCTACGGAAAACAAACTCCAGATGCATGTGCCACATTGTGCAATTGGCTTTATGTCAATCCTAAGGAATCAAAACCAGGTCATCAGGCTTTGCAAGCAAGCACCTTTAATCTCTAAGCCAACTCTCTAGCTCTAAAATTACCATTTAACCATTTTTACAGCATTGCCACCATCCATCTCCATAACTTGTCTTCATCCCAAATAGAAACTGTCCCCACTTGACAATAACTCCCTGTGTCCACCTCCTCTTGGCCCCTGGCAGCCATCCCTTTACTTCCGCTCTCTGTGGATCTGACTGTTCTAAGAACGTCACGCAAGCGGAAGCTCATGTAGCTTAATGTCCCCAAGGTTCAGCCAAGTTGCGGCATGTGTGTGAATTTTCTCCTCTGTAAGTGTGTGTGTGTGTGTGTGTGTGTATAAAGTATGTGTGTGGTGTAGTGTGTGTGATGCATGGTCTATGCACATGTGTGTCCCATGTGCATGCATGCAGAGGCCAGAGAAGAACATTGAATGTTCCCTTATCCCTCATCCGCATAGATTTTTCCTCGAGATGGGTCTCTCCCTCAACCCCGAGCTGCTTTCTGTCAGTGAGCCCCAGTGATGCTCTCGTCTCTGCCCTCCCACAGACTGGAGTTACAGAAGTGTCTTAGTCATATCCAGCGTTTTATGTGGGTTCTGGGAAGTTGAACTTGGAGGTCTCTGGCCCCAGAGGCCCTCAGGCTTAAGCAGAAAGCACTCTTAACTGCTGAGCCATCTCCCCAACCCTAATTTTTTTTTCCTTTATTGGTTTCTACCACATTTTGGCTTTATCCATTCCTCTCTCAATGGATACTTGGGTGGTTTTTACAATAGCTTTGTGGATAATAAAAATGAGTGCATAGCCAGGCATGGTGGTGCACGCCTTTAATCCCAGCACTTGGGAGGCCGAGGTAGAAGGATCAGCTGTGAGTTCGAGGCCACCTTGAGAGTACATAGTGAGTTTCAGCTGGGTGTGGTGGCACATGCCTTCAATCCCAGCACTAGGGAGGCTGAGGTAGGACTATTGCTGTGAGTTCAAAGCCAATCTGAGACTACATAGTGTATTCCAGGCCAGCCTGGGCTAGAGTGAGAGACCCTGCCTTGAGAAACCAAAAAACAAAAAGTGTACAGTATTTCTTTGAGATCCTGATTTCCATTTCTTGGGTCTGGACCTAGACATGGAATTGCTGGATCATTGGTAAATTTCTTTTTCATTTTCTCTTTTGTTTTTTTTGTCACACCCGACACAAATAAAAATTTTTTAAAAAGAAAAATAAGGCTGGACATGGTGGGGCATTTGGGAGGCAGAGGTAAGAGGATCACCGTGAGTTCAAGGCCACCCTGAGACTACAGAGTGAATAAAAAAATCTAAAAACAAATTATTTGTGTGTGTATGTATGTATGCATGTATGCGTGGGTGCAGGGTCTTTTGCCACTGCAAACAACTTGAGATGCATGCACCACTTTGTGTTCAGCTATTAAAAACTTTTTTAAATTGCTTCACTTTTTTTTTTTTTTGGTCAAGTGTTGTGATGCACGCCTTTAATCCTAGCACTTAGGAGGCTGAGGTTGGAGAACTGCTGTGAGTTCAAGGTCAGCCTGGCTAGAGTGAGATCCTGCCTTGAAAAAAAAAATAACCAAAAAACCATGTCATTTTTGTGTGTGTGTTTTTTTGAGAGAGACAATTGGTGTGCTAGGGCCTCAGCCACTGCAGTCAAACTCCAGATGCTTGCACCACCTGGTGGGCATGTGCAACCTTGCACTTGCCTCAGCTTTGTGTGTCTGGCTTATGTGGGATCTGGAGAATCTAACATGGGTCCTTAGGCTTTGCAGGCAAGTGCCTTAACCACTAAGCAATCTCTCCAGCCATTTTTTTAAGGTAGGGTCTCATTATAGCCCAGGCTATCCTGGAATTCATTATGAAGTTTCAGGATGGCCTCAAACTCACAGATATCCTCCTACTTCTGCCTCCCAAGTGCTGGGATTAAAGGAGTGCACCATCATGCCCAGATATATATATTTATATTTATATTTATTTAAAAAAATTTTCAAGGTAGTGCAGTGTCTCATGCAGTCCAAAATTGCCCTGAACTCACTAGGTAGCTGAGGCTGGCCTTGAATTCTTTTTTTTTTTTTTTGGAGAGACACAGAGAGAGACAGAGAGAGAGAGGAAGACAGATAGAGATGGGCGCACCAGCAGCCTCTCAGCTGCTGCGAACGAAATCCAGATGTGTGGGCCCCCTTGTGGTCAAGTGCAGCATTGCACCCTTGCATTACTTTGCATCTGGCTAAACATGGGACCTGGAGATTGGAACCAGCGTTCTTAGGCTTAGGAGGCAGGCGCCTTAACCGCTAAGCCATGTCTCCAGCCTTGAATTTTTTTTTTTTTTTAAATATTTTATTATTTATTTATTTATTTGAGAGAGAGCCATGTCTCCAGCCTTGAATTCTTAATCCCTCTGCCTTCACCGCAGTGCTGGGATTATAGACATCCGGGTCTACTACATTTGGTCTCTTAAGCCATCTCTCCTGGAAGATGAATTCTTAATCCTCTGCCTTCACCACAGTGCTGGGGTAGCATCAGCTCTACATTTGGTCTTTAAGGCATTTGACAAGGCCCCACACTGCCCTCTGACAAGGCACCCACATGCTATAGTGGACATCACATACTCTGGGCGGGATGAAGATGGGGTGAGGGAGGACAGCTGCAAGGAATCATGAAGGGGAGTATTTAGAATATTTTTGCTCTCCTTGTCCCCAAAAACTCGGCAGGCTGAGGCCAGTGCAGGGCTCTGGGTCACTACAGAGCCCTGAGTCTGGGGAGAGTCCAGAAAGAAGTACCAGGCTGTCAGCCACACACTTCAAAGACCTCTCTGGGGTCTCTTACTATTGCAAATGCCCGTGTAGATTTATATGGGCAGCTGGGGAATTGAACCCAGGCTGGCAGGCATTGTGAGCAAGCACCTTATTTTTTTATGTGCCACCACACCCCACAGTGGTTTATTTATTTACTTATTTATTTATTTTGGTTTTTCAAGGTAGGGTCTCACTCTGGTCCAGGCTGACCTGGAATTAACTATGTATTCTCAGGGTGGCCCCGAACTCTCGGCAATCCTCCTACCTCTGCCTCCCAAGTGCTGGGATTAAAGGCATGCGCCACCACACCCAGCATGAGCAAGCACTTTTAACTACTGAGCTATCTCCCCAGCCTCTCTTCTTCCCATTCTCTACAGGAAAGACTCTAAGACCGGCAAAGGCTGAGACTGTCCAGCTGCCCAGTATAAGGGCTGACCTCAGTCCTCATTCTACCTGAGAGTGACCCCTCATCTTCTCACTTTCCCAACTGGTTTGTTTCTGTCGAAATGTCACGGGGAGTGGGCAGGGAGCGGATGCTGGAGGACAGCCCAAAGGTGTGGAGAGCAGTGTGGAGCTTTGGCTGGTCCCTGCCTGTTTCTTTTCCGTGTTTGCTGGCTGCTGGTGGTTTCTTTCTGTGTTTGGATTTATGAAAGGAGCCAGCTTCTCCGCCATTAATGGAATTCCTTGGATCTGTAAGCTTGAAATAAACCCCTTCATCCCATAAACTGTGTCTGTTTGGAAGTTCATCCCAGCAACCTGGAGCTGTCTACACCAGCTCTCCTTTTTCCAGTACTGAGGATTGAACCTAGGGCCGTGTCGCAGGCCAGGTCTCTATCCTGAACTGCATTCCAGCCCCTGCTTTCCTTTCTAATATGCAACTTTCCTCATCTGCAAAAGTCGGGGGGGGGGGCGCAATGGTACATACTGTAGGATAATGGGGAGGACATGTGATTGGACACAGAGGCGTGTCCGGCCTATGTTGAAGCCAGCCAGTGGAGCCCGAGGGACGCCAGCCCTGGGCTCACTGCTGCGGGGAGTGAGGTTAACCTGAGTTCAGGGATGGACGCTGGAGATTTGGATGGAGCCAGACCAATGTTGATGAGTCACCAAGATATGGGATTCAGGGCTGGAACGGAGCCCTGGAAAATAGTTATAACTTGCTGGGGGGATGAGTGGAGAGAACCTTCCAGAGTGGGAGTGGGACACCACATGAGCAAGGATAGGAAAGTGATCAGCTCCACCAGGAAGCCACAGTGGCTGGCTGGGATTTCCATCCCCTGTCTCGCCAACAGCTCCCGGAAGTGGGGACTCTCTGATGACACACGTTCCGTGGGTAGAGAAGTGGGGGTGAGCAGACAAGAAAAAGGAACTGGGAAAAGTTGAAAGGAAACACAGCTGCTTTACTGTGGCAATAATTCCAGGATTTATTCCAAGCTCCTCCTCCTTCCCACCCCCTTACTCAGAAGGCCCGTGTATTGCTAACCACCACTGGAAACTAGAAATGGTCATAGCCTCTTGGCAGGTCCAGCCTGGCCGCCCTGGGAGGCCAGCATGAGGTCATATAATTAGGAGTGTTCATAAGGACCTAGATTTCAAAATGCAGTGTCTGTCGGATCTGCACCGATCCTCTAGCATATCCTTTCCAGAGGATAGCTCCTGCCTTGGGCATCTGCTCTGCCCCCACCAGCTGGACCATAATCCATTGCACCACTGATCTATTCCACTTGTATTTTTACAATTATGGTGAAATATATAAGATTACCATTTTACCCAGGCATGGTGGTGCATGCTTTTAATCCCAGCACTCGGGAGGCAGAGGTAGGAGGATCACTGTGAGTTCGAGGCCACCCTGAGACTACACAGTGAATTCCAGATCAGCCTGGGGTACAGTGAGACCTTACCTCGAAAAAACAAAACAAAATTACCATTTTAAATATTTATTTATTTGAGAGAGAGTGTGTGTGTATGCCAGCGCCCTCTGCTACGGAAAACAAACTCCAGATGCATGTGCCACATTGTGCAATTGGCTTTATGTCAGTCCTGAGGAATCAAAACCAGGTCATCAGGCTTTGCAAGCAAGCACCTTTAATCTCTAAGCCAACTCTCTAGCTCTAAAATTACCATTTAACCATTTTTACAGCATCGCCACCATCCATCTCCATAACTTGTCTTCATCCCAAATAGAAACTGTCCCCACTTGACAATAACTCCCTGTGTCCACCTCCTCTTGGCCCCTGGCAGCCGTCCCTTTACTTCCGCTCTCTGTGGATCTGACTGTTCTAAGAACGTCACGCAAGCGGAAGCTCATGTAGCTTAATGTCCCCAAGGTTCAGCCAAGTTGCGGCATGTGTGTGAATTTTCTTCTCTGTATGTGTGTGTGTGTGTGTGTGTGTGTATAAAGTATGTGTGTGGTGTAGTGTGTGTGATGCATGGTCTATGCACATGTGTGTCCCATGTGCATGCATGCAGAGGCCAGAGAAGAACATTGAATGTTCCCTTATCCGTCATCTGCATAGATTTTTCCTCGAGATGGGTCTCTCCCTCAACCCCGAGCCGCTTTCTGTCAGTGAGCCCCAGTGATGCTCTCGTCTCTGCCCTCCCACAGACTGGAGTTACAGAAGTGTCTTAGTCATATCTAGCGTTTTATGTGGGTTCTGGGAAGTTGAACTTGGAGGTCTCTGGCCCCAGAGGCCCTCAGGCTTAAGCAGAAAGTACTCTTAACTGCTGAGCCATCTCCCCAGCCCTAATTTTTTTTTTCCTTTATTGGTTTCCACCACATTTTGGCTTTATCCATTCCTCTCTCAATGGATACTTGGGTGGTTTTTACAATAGCTTTGTGGATAATAAAAATGGGTGCATAGCTGGGCATGGTGGTGCACGCCTTTAATCCCAGCACTTGGGAGGCTGAGATAGAAGGATCAGCTGTGAGTTTGAGGCCACTTTGAGAGTACATAGTGA
The DNA here is from genome assembly GCA_036365145.1 of Orientallactaga sibirica. Classification (NCBI taxonomy): domain Eukaryota; kingdom Metazoa; phylum Chordata; class Mammalia; order Rodentia; family Dipodidae; genus Orientallactaga; species Orientallactaga sibirica. The sequence goes on from JAEOAD010000013.1 coordinate 9,401,660, forward strand.
GTTTCAGCTGGGTGTGCACATGCCTTCAAACCCAGCACTAGGGAGGCTGAGGTAGGACTATTGCTGTGAGTTCAAAGCCAATCTGAGACTACATAGTGAATTCCAGGCCAGCCTGGGCTACAGTGAAAGACCCTGCCTTGAGAAACCAAAAAACAAAAAGTGTACACTATTTCTTTGAGATCCTGATTTCCATTTCTTGGGTCTGGACCTAGACGTGGAATTGCTGGATCATTGGTAAATTTCTTTTTCTTTTTCTTTTTTGTCACACCTGACACAAATAAAAATTTTATAAAAAGAAAAATAAGGCTGGGCATGGAGGGGCATGCCTTTAATCCCAGCATTTGGGAGGCAGAGGTAAGAGGATCGCCGTGAGTTCAAGGCCACCCTGAGACTACAGAGTGAATAAAAAAATCTAAAAACAAATTATTTGTGTGTGTATGTATGCATGTATGCGTGGGTGCAGGGTCTTTTGCCACTGCAAACAACTTGAGATGCATGCACCACTTTGTGTTCAGCTATTAAAAACTTTTTAAAATTGCTTCACTTTTTTTTTTGGTCAAGTGTTGTGATGCACGCCTTTAATCCTAGCACTTGGGAGGCTGAGGTTGGAGAACTGCTGTGAGTTCAAGGTCAGCCTGGCTAGAGTGAGATCTTGCCTTGAAAAAGAAATAACCAAAAAACCATGTCATTTTTATGTGTGTGTTTTTTTGAGAGAGAGAATTGGTGTGCTAGGGCCTCAGCCACTGAAGTCAAACTCCAGATGCTTGCACCACCTGGTGGGCATGTGCAACCTTGCACTTGCCTCAGCTTTGTGTGTCTGGCTTATGTGGGATCTGGAGAGTCTAACATGGGTCCTTAGGCTTTGCAGGCAAGTACCTTAACCACTAAGCAATCTCTCCAGCCATTTTTTTTAGGTAGGGTCTCATTATAGCCCAGGCTATCCTGGAATTCATTATGAAGTTTCAGGATGGCCTCAAACTCACAGATATCCTCCTACTTCTGCCTCCCAAGTGCTGGGATTAAAGGAGTGCACCACTGAGCCCAGATATATATATATATATTTATTTATTTAAAAAATTTTTCAAGGTAGTGCAGTGTCTCATGCAGTCCAAAATTGCCCTGAACTCACTAGGTAGCTGAGGCTGGCCTTGAATTCTTTTTTTTTTTTTTTGGAGAGACACAGAGAGAGACAGAGAGAGAGAGGAAGACAGATAGAGATGGGCACACCAGCAGCCTCTCAGCTGCTGCGAACGAAATCCAGATGTGTGGGCCCCCTTGTGGTCAAGGGCAGCATTGCGCCCTTGCGTCACTTTACATCTGGCTAAACATGGGACCTGGAGATTGGAACCAGCGTTCTTAGGCTTAGGAGGCAGGCGCCTTAACCGCTAAGCCATGTCTCCAGCCTTGAATTTTTTTTTTTTTTAAATATTTTATTAGCCTTGAAGAGGGTGCTTAGGGCCTCCCTCTGCCTCCAGATGCATGCACCCCCTTGTGCAGTGCTGGGATTATAGACATCCTCTACTAACCACTCAGCCTTGAATTCTTAATCCCTCTGCCTTCACCACAGTGCTGGGATTATAGACATCCTCTACTACATTTGGTCTCTTAAGGCATTTGGAAGATGTCAAGTCCTCGTAAGCCCCAGGTGGCTCAGCTCCTCCGCTTCTCTGACAAGGCACCCACACTGCCCGAAATGCTATAGTGGACATCACATACTCTGGGCGGGATGAAGATGGGGTGAGGGAGGACAGCTGCAAGGAATCATGAAGGGGAGTATTTAGAATATTTTTGCTCTCCTTGTCCCCAAAACCCGGCAGGCTGAGGCCAGTGCAGGGCTCTGGGTCACTACAGAGCCCTGAGTCTGGGAGAGTCCAGAAAGAAGTACCAGGCTGTCAGCCACACACTTCAAAGACCTCTCTGGGGTCTCTTACTATTGCAAATGCCCGTGTAGATTTATATGGGCAGCTGGGGAATTGAACCCAGGCTGGCAGGCATTGTGAGCAAGCACCTTATTTTTTTATGTGCCACCACACCCCACAGTGGTTCATCTTTTTTTTTTTTTTTTGGTTTTTCAAGGTAGGGTCTCACTCTGGTCCAGGCTGACCTGGAATTAACTATGTAGTCTCAGGGTGGCCTCAAACTCTCGGTGATCCTCCTACCTCTGCCTTCCAAGTGCTGGGATTAAAGGCGTGCGCCACCACACCCAGCATGAGCAAGCACCTTTAACTACTGAGCTATCTCCCCAGCCCCTCTTCTTCCCATTCTCTACAGGAAAGACTCTAAGACTGGCAAAGGCTGAGACTGTCCAGCTGCCCAGTATAAGGGCTGACCTCAGTCTTCATTCTACCTGAGAGTAACCCCCCATCTTCTCACTTTCCCAACTGGTTTGTTTCTGTCTCTGTTCTTTCCCTGTGCTTCTTCTACCCACTCTTTAAAGTCTTTTTTAAAATCTTTTTTTTTTTTGTTTATTTTTTATTTATTTGAGAGTAACAGACAGAGAAAGAGGCAGATATAGAGAGAGAGAATGGGCACGCCAGGACCCCCAGCCACTGCAAATGAACTCCAGGTGCATGCGCCACCTTGTGCATCTGGCTTACGTGGGTCCTGGGGAATCAAGCCTCGAACTGGGGTCCTTAGGTTTCACAGGCAAGCACTTAACTGCTAAGCCATCTCTCCAGGCCCTAAACTCTTTTTTTTAAAATTATTTATTTATTCGAGAGAGAGAGAGAGAATGGCTGCACCAGGGCCTTCAGCTACAGTAAAAGAACTCCATACGCATGCACCACTGTGCATCTGGCTTACATGAGTCCTGGGGAATCAAACGTGGGTCCTTTGGCTTTGCAGGCAAGTGCCTTAACTGCTAAGCCATCTCTCCAGCTCTCTTTAAACACTTTACCAGGCTCTTCCCTCTTTCTGCACAGCTCCATCTCTCTCACCACACGCATGTAGGGTTACCTAGGTCCAGGTCTCCAGGCCTGTTTACCAGTGCTGGCCCAGACCTTGTCTTGTCTGCCCAACACTGGTCCAGATGCTACACATACCTTCTGAAACCAGCTGTCAGGATGTGGGTCCCCATACCCTCCATGTGAACCTTTTCCAGGATCTCATGGTTACCAGCACCATTAGCTGCCCTTTTCCTAGTGTGGCTGGTGATCCATTCCTTTATCTAGTTCCCCTGGCCATGGGTACTGACTGCCGGTCATCTTCTATCCATCCAGGGGACAACGCTGCGGGTTGCTTCCCATGTGCGTGAGCCTCAGGAAGGTTTCTGCGTGATGCTTGATGAACAGATCCAGGACGCTGACAGATCACTGTCAGACAAGGAGTTACTATTTCTTCAGTGGAGGGAGTCCACAGCCAGCATTCTCTTGTCTTAAGCAGTCAGGCATTGAAAGCGGAGTGTTGCACTAACCTTCTCACTGCTGGGAAAAATACTTGACCAAAAGCAGCTGATGGGAGGGAGGAAAAGGTTTACTTTGGTTCATAGTCTTGAGGCGAAATCTTATCATGACATCAGCTGGGAGGTAACAGCAAGAGTGAGCTAGCTAGCTAATACACGGGAGGGCTGGGCTGATAAAACTCAAGGTCTGCCCCCAGTGACATGCCTCCTCCAGCAAGGCTCCACTAGCTGGGGATTGGGAATGGACTTGATCACAAACACATGAGTTGTGGGGAACATCTCACATTCAAACCACCACAGGGGGCAATGCTGTCCCAATGGTATGCAGAAAAATCAGTATCAGAGCAGTGTGCACAGTGTGGTTATCTTTCTACAAATACTTTACTTGCTTTTGAAGTAGGGAGCTCTGTTCTCAAAACTGACCTCCTGGGCTGGGGAGATGGCTTAGCAGTTAAGGCACTTGCCTGCAAAGCCAAAGAACCCAGGTTTGACTCCCCAGGACCCATGTAAGCCAATACCCAAGGGGGCACATGCATCTGGAGTTTGTTTGCAGTGGCTGGAGGTCCTGGCGTGCCCATTCTCTCTCTCTTTCTCTCTCCCTGCCTATTTCTGTATCTCTCTCTCAAATAAATAAATAAAGTTTTTTTTGTTTTTTTTTTAAACTGACCTCCTCTGGTTTTGGTTCAAGACAGGATCTCACTATGCAGACCTGGCTGGCATCAAACTCAAGATCCTCTAGCATTCTCCTTCCCAAGTGCTGGGATTACTGGCATGTGCCACCATGCCTAGCTTTTTTAAAAAATTATTTATTTATTTGAGAGAGAGGGAGAGAGAGAAAGAGAGAGAAAGAATGGGTGCACCAAGACCTTCAGTCACTGCAAATGAACTCCAGATGCGTGAGCCACTTTGTGCATCTGGCTTATTTGGGTCCTGGGGAATTGAACCATGGCCCTTTGGCTTTGCAGGCAAGTACCTCAACCGCTAAGCAGTATCTCCAGCCCCATGCCTGGCTTTTTACAGATACTTAAGAAAAAAAAAACTTATGGACCATATAACAAACATGGAGTTGTTTTCACCTGAGGAATAGGGGAGATTTTCTTTCTCACACATTTTTGTGAGGTTTGGAATGTTTGTATCACATGCTTTAAACTCAGACGAACATGATGAAGGCAAACAGTAGGATGTGGTAGAGCGCCCACTGAAGGACGCACAAGATTCCATTCATCTGCAGCTCTGCAGGAAGAATTAGTGGCTGAGGTCTGGTATCTGTTACATTCAGTGGTAATTTCTTGTAAGGCCCTGTGGTGGTTTGAATGAGACGTCCCCCATAGCTTCATGTGTTTTGAGTATTTGGTCCCCAGTTGGTGGCAGTTTGGGAGGTGGGGGTGGAGCCTTGCTGGAGGAGGAGTGTCGCTGTGGACAGACCTCAAGGTTGATGAGTTCACCCCGGCCATTAGGAGCTCAGCTCAGCTCATTCTTGCTGCTTTCGTCCATCACTGTGGCAAGACATGATGCCCAGCCTCTGCTCCATTGTCCTTTCCCTGCCATGATAAAGCTTCCCCTTGAGTTTAAAAAATGAAATAAAATCTTTTCTTTTTTTTTTTTTTTTGGAGAGAGACACAGAGAGAGAGAGGGAGAGGAAGACAGAGAATGGACACGCCAGCAGCCTCTCAGTTGCTGTGAACGAAATCCAGATGTGTGCGCCCCCTTGTGGTCAAGTGCAGCATTGCGCCCTTGCGTCACTTTGCATCTGGCTAAACATGGGACCTGGAGATTGGAACCGCTGGAGATTGGAACCAGCGTTCTTAGGGTTAGAAGGCAGACACCTTAACCGCTAAGCCATCTCTCCAGCCCATTTTCTTCCTTTTTTTTTTTCCTGGTTTTTCAAGGTAGGGTCTTGCTCTAGCCCAGGCTGACCTGGAATTCACTCATGGATCCTCCTACTTCTGCCTCCTGAGTGCTGGGACTAAAGGCGTGCGCCAGCATGTCTGGCAGGTTGGGTGTTTTGTCCTAGCAACAAGAAGTTAACTAAAACAGCACCCTTCTAGGTGTCACCTTCTCCTTTAACCCAGGACTAGGCAGTGCTTGGGAGAGTGGGATAGAAGGATCATGTGAGTCCAGGAGTTCAGGGCCATCCTGGGCAACATAAGCCCGAGGAGAAAAAAGTCTCAGGACTTATCTCAGAGACAGAGTGTTTGCGTAGCAGATTCAAGGTCCTTGGGGACCATCCCAGCACAGCAAGACAAGACAAAACCCCAAACCAGGCATGGTGGTGCATACTTGTAATCCCCACACTCAAGAGGCTGGGACAGGAGGAACACTACTGAGTTTTGTTTATTTTTAGAGAGAGACAGACAGACAGAATTGGCATGCCAGGGCCTCAGTCACTGCAATCAAACTCCAGATGCTTGAGCCACCTAGTGGGCATGTGTGACCTTGCACTTGCCTCACCTTTGTATGTCTGGCTAATGTGGGACCTGGAAAGTTGAACATGGGTCCTTATCTTCACAGGCAAGTGCCATAAATGCTAAGCCATCTCTACAGCCCACTAATGAGTTTGAGAACAGTGGGCTATGTAGGAGTTCTAGGCCAACTTGGGGTACATAGTGGGAACCTGTCTAAGCAAACCAGTCTCTCCCCAGCAAAAATAAATAAATAAATAAATAAAAGGAGCCAGGCATGATGGCACACGCCTTTACTCCCAGCACCTGAGAGGCAGTGCTAGGAGAATGACCCAGAGTTTGAGGCAAGCCTGGGCTGCAGAGTGAGTCCTGGACACCTGGGCTAGTGAGACCCTTCTTCAAAAAAAAAAATTCAGGCTGGGGATGTAGCTCAGAGGTAGGGTACTTGCCCAGTATGAGTAAGGCCCTGGATTTGATTCTTGGCGCCACAAAAAGTAAAAATAATGACCTCACTGGCATGGTGGCACACGGCTTTAATCCCAGCATTGGGGAGGCAAAGGTAGGAGGATTGCTGTGAGTTCAATGCCGGCCTGAGGCTATATAGTAAATTCCAGGTCATTCTAGACTACAGCAAGACCCTATCTCAAGAAATCAGAAACAAGGGCTGGAGAGATGGCTTAGCAGTTAAAGCGTTTGCCTGTGAAGCCTAAGTGTTCCAGGTTCGATTCTCTAGGTCCCATGTAAGCCAGATGCACATGGGGTACACACGTCTGGAGTTTGTTTGCAGTGGCTGGAGGCCCTGGTGCACCCATTTTCTCTCTTTCTCTCTCCCTATTTCTAATAAAACAAATAATTTTAAAAAAGAAAACAAAAACAAACAAAAAAAGTAAAAGTCCTTTCTCTGTGTGTCTCAAATAAATAAACGAATTAAAATAAAAAAGAAATTCTAAAATATTTACCATTAGTAATGTGAGCTGGTATGAGCCATCATAGCATAACATTGAAGGTATCCAATTAATCATTCTGAAAATTAAGTTAGAGAAGGGTATTATGGTAGTTTAAATCTATGTCCCCCAATAGACTCAAGTGTTATTAAAACAGTTGGCAGCTTCTGACCCTATCAGGCAGACTCCTGCTACAGGGGGGTGGAGGCTGTGGCAGGTTGGGGGAGGGGGTGTCACTGGTATGCAGAGTGAGTTCTGCTGGGGTCCCTCCTGTTTGTTGCAGATTACTTGCTTGTTTGTGGTGCTGGCTAGTGGTAGCTTTTTCTCTCTGAGTGGATCTGTGAAAGGGAGCTAGTTTCTTCTGCCATCAATGGAACTTCCACTGAATCTGTAAGCTTCAAATAAACCCTTCCATCAAAAAAAAAAAAAAAAGGAAAAGTCCATGAACACAGTGGGGTACCTATAGTCCCAGCATGCAGGAGGCTGAGGCTGGAGGATCACTGGAGCCCAGGAGTTCGAGACCAGCTTTGGTGGCACAGTAAGACTCAGTCTCTAAGCAATCATATGCACAAACTATTCCAGACCCACAGTTCGTACACGGCAGGAAGGCATGATGGGCTCGTGGCTATGGCTAGCTGGTCCCTGTGATAAGCTATCAGTGCATCATGGTTGCATGACAGAAGAAAGGAAGAAGCCGGGCGTGGTGGCGCACGCCTTTAATCCCAGCACTCGGGAGGCAGAGGTAGGAGGATTGCGTGAGTTTGAGGACACCCTGAGACTACAGAGTGAATTCCAGGTCAGCCTGAGCTAGAGTGAGACCCTACCTCAGAAAAAAAGAAAGAAAGAAAAGGTCTTCTCTGAGCACACACGGTCCGCCACGGGTGTTTGGTGTTAACTCAATGCAGAGCTGAGGGTGCAGCTCAGTGGTAGAGTGCTCGCCTGGCATGTGTGAGGCCCTGGGTCCCATCCTCAGCCCTGGAGACAAGTGGTAAAAGAGGGACAGCAACACTATCCCCATCACTCCAAAATATAAGACTTTGTAGCTTTACAGCAGGGAAAGTCATGTCAGGTGACATCGCTTTGGAGAAAGTCTGTTCTGCGGTTTGCCTGCCAGCCAGCCTGGCTACGGAGTTCCGGCTCTTCTTCCCCAGAGCAGGTTAAAGAGCCGTTCTCTTCCGACAGCTGGTCTCGCTGAGGTCTACAGTCACACTGCTGTCAGATGACAGTCAGATGAGCCTGGTGGTGGACAGTGACACAATAACCTCTCTCTAGACACCACGCTCCCTTGAGTGAGGCTGGCTTAAGGTTTTCTCCAGGGAAGGGAAGCTACAGATACAGTGATGATCTACACACCCTTGAGCCGGGCACTCCTATGACCACCTTCCTACTTCTTTTTATTTTTTATTTTTAGTAGGGTCTCACTCTGGCCCAGGCTGACCTGGAATTAACTACACCGAACTTGCAATCCGGGCACTCTCTGCCTCCCGAGTGGCCACCTTCCTACTTCTTTTTATTTTTTAACAAACTATTTTTTAATAAAAATTATTTGAGGGAGAGAATGAGGCAGAGGAAGAGAGAGAGAGAGAAAATGGGTGTGCCAGGGCCTCCAGTCACTGCAAACGAATTCCAGATGCATGTGATGCCTTGTGCATCTGGCTTACATGGGTCCTGGAGAGTCGAACCAGGATCCTTTGGCTTTGCAGGTAAGTGCCTTAACCACTAAGCCATCTCTCCAGCCCTGCCCCCCCCCCAACATTCCTACTTCTTGTGGGCCTGTTGCAACTTGGATCTTTCTCCAGATTACACACACCAAAAGCCCTCAAGACCAAGGCCATTTGGGTGCTGAGCTGCAGTTCCCTCCAAGTCATCAAGTTAACTATGAACGTTTCATTGCCTCATGACATTTTCCCATTGCTGACAGGACAGGCAGGGATGTCACAAGAGCATCTGACCAATTCTGAACTGCACAGGGCTCAAGACATCTCCCCTCCAGCATCCCCAAAGGATCCATCAGCTGGCCACTCAGGAGCTCCTTAAAATGCAACCACACAAAGGTCTGAATAGATGCTTGGGGCTGTGGGAGGAGAAATGGATGTGGTGTTGCAGACCTACCTGGGGCAGGAAAAGGGTTTGTCCGGGGACAGTGTGAAGAAAGTGGGAAGGGTGCTCCTGCCTGGAGAAGCAGTCTAGTGGAGTGAGTGTTGAGAAGAGTGTGCACACTGACTCACGTGCCTCCTCATGCCATGACCACCATCCCCCACCCCATGCAGAGGAGAACAAGAGCCATGTCTCCGGCTCTGGCTAACAGATCCTGGTTCTGCCTCATTCCAACTAGGTCACAACCTTTAATACACTTGTTCACCAATCTGCAGAAGGAACAATCTGAGTCCCTGGTACATGGTGCCAGAGTAAATGCTATTTACTCTTAGCAACTTCGTGAGCCTTTAGGACATTGGAGAAAAACTACAGCAGAAATAAGGGCTGACGCTGGTCCTGCAAGAACATCTAACAGAGCCAGGCGTGGTGGCGCACGCCTTTAATCCCAGAACTTGGGAGGCAGAGGTAGGAGGATCGCCATGAGTTCAAGGCCACCCTGAGACTATATAGTGAATTCCAGGTCAGCCTGGACCAGAGTGAAACCCTACCTCGAAAAACAAACAAACAAACAAAAACAAACAAACAAACAACATCTAACGGTCACAGGAGACCTGTGATATTCATTCACAGCCCTCTTCCAATTCTCACTGAAATCTGAAATTACTAAAATTTGCTTGTAACGCTTCCTTTCCTCCATGACTCTGAAGAGCTAAGCCCACGTTAGTCCCTGCGTGAGGACATTACAGGCTGACCACACATCTTAGTACAGTGGTTTATTTCTCTTCCAGGAGAGGGTAAACAAGTACAAAGCAGGGGTTTGCCCACGTGGCTCCTAAGGAACCCCCAAGGAATTTTCGTTTAGTTTCATGCATTAAAACAATCCTTAGGTTGCCAATAAGGAAATGTTAGAAGCAACATCTTGAGGTCCCAGCTCCTAGATCTGCATGTGACATGGACATACAAAGGCGGGTTCACCGTGTGCATAGATTAGTGTGAGACCATGGTGAAGCTAGTGTCTGGTGGCCTCTTTTTTTATGGTGGAAGACTGCTTGGGAGGTATTGGTTTGATGACAAAACAGTGGCTCTTCTAAAAATGCAAACAGAACCTGACCCAAGCCTGCTTCGGTAAGCGAGACCTTCGGTGTTGGGCATTCTGGTGTTGGCAGGGCTTAGAAGCACCAAAGACCCTAACCCTGGGCAGGCAGGGCAGGGGTCATTATTTCCTCCTGGCCTAAAAGCTCATTTGTACCTGGCTGGTCAGGGCTTGGGACTGGGATGGAGACCTGGCAAATGGTGAAGGCGAGGAAGAGGTCTGTCCTCACTTCAAGCCACAATCGCACCACCCTTGTTAAAAACTTTTCACCTTAATCCTTCTGGGAGACAAAAGGGAAAAACCAGTTGTCCTGGGCCCTGCTGTCCCTTGGAGCAGGGGGGATGCTACTCAGACTTCCTGCTTGTCTTCTCTCCCCTGCCCCCTTACAGGCCCTCAGGTGCCCTGAAGAGTAGCTTGAGACACTAATCTTTATTTTATTTAAAAAACAAAAACCACTCTGCTGCCTCTCCTTCAGGTCCATAAAGAACTGGCTGTTGCCAGTAACATCTGCAAAAGTCGCGGTATACCAACCAGGTCTAAGGATTGAGGCCAAATCTATTGAGAAAACTGGGTGTTTTACGAGGTGCGATTCTTTGGATCTTCCAAAATGCTTAAAACACTGGGAAAAGAAGTTTTCATAGTGTCTGTTCTGTTCATACTCGAGACTGTCCCTCCTGCAGATACGATTTCAGAGCATCAATTCTAGGATGGAGGTGGATGGTGGAGGTTCGAGATGGGCCGAATGTGGCAGGCTTTCTCCCACGCTTCCGTACAAGGATGCCAGGCTATGGTGACTAGCTTGAAGTCACCAGTCCCCTCCGCAGAGCACTCCTGACACCGTCCCTCTGGGGCCCAGGAAGAGTCTGTATGGCCCCAGAACTTGGATGGAGACAATGTTCCCTCATATATACAGCTCCTGATCGGCACTTCCTGTTATCGCTTGCCTGGAAATGAAGGCCAGGTGATGGGAGGGTGGGGGATAGGATTTTGGCCATGCTAACACGAGGCAGAGTCCTGGTAGCAGGACTGAGAACAGAGCTGTCAGGCTGGTGGTGCCTGACGCGGTCCCCTCCTCACTGCCACGCCCCGTTTACTAAGGATGAACTGAACCCGACAAGGCAGCTAGCTCAAGGACAGTAGCTAGGCCCTGGGAAGTTCTGGGCTAGAGAGCAAAGCAGGAGAGGCCCGCCCGGTCATGGGTCTTGTGTCCACTGGGTGCCTTTGGTCAGGAGTCCCAGCCATGTCTCTGCAGCCACAGGGACCTACTGGTGTCCAGGCGCCTTTGGTTTCTATTAAAGAAACAGCACAGCTTGGATCAGCATCCATCAAAAACCAAACCAGCAGGAGGCGGCAGGTGCCTTCGGCGTTAGGATGGAAACTCATAGTGTCTCAGGTGTTCATCTGCCACGGACATGTAGGTGGCCCTCATGCTGGGAGAGTACTGTGGGAGAGAAGGGGGCATCGTCAGAGCAGGGCACTCATCACGAGCTGGCATTGTACACGCCACCCTCTCCTTCGTATCTGCTGGCTTCACATTCATGAATTCAACCAATTTGGCATCAAAGAAAACTCTGAATTTTAAAAACTTGTGTCTGATTTGTGCACACCCATATGTGCCCCACACCCATCTGGACACCAGGCTTCAGCCTTCAATGTAACGTTCATACACACACCAGGGTTCCTCTTCCTCCCACACCCACCCCAGTGCACATACAGCACCTAGGCTGCACCCTCACCTCATGGGCAGTGTGACGGCACGTGGGAAGTTAGCAGCTGGGAGGCAGAGGGCACAGTCCCACAGAGACAGGCCCACATCCCAGCTGTGTATCCCACATGCCTGTGACACTGGCTGAGGTCTCCTGACTTCTCCTAGCCTCAGTTTCCCCATTTGAAAGATAGACCTGGTTGGAGAGATGGCTTAGCGGTTAAGGCATTTGCCCACAAAGCCAAAGGATCCTGGTTCGACTCTCCAGGACCCACATAAGCCAGATGCACAAGGGGGCACATGAATCTGGAGTTCAGTGCAGTGCTGGAAGTCCTGGCATGCCCATTTTCTCTCTTTCTACCTCTTTTCTCTCTCAAATAAATAAATAAACAAATGAAAGGCAGACCTAAGAGTTTTCAGCAAGACCCTTCACGCACAGGTCTTCAAAACTAAAAACCCTGCCAGGCATGGTGGCGCACGCCTTTAATCCCAGCACTTGGGAGGCAGAGGTAGGAGAACTGTCGTGAGTTCGAGGCCACCCTGAGACTACATAGTTAATTCCAGGTCAGCCTGGACCAGAGTGAAACCCCACCTCGAAAAAAAAACAAAAAAAAAAAAAAAAAAAAAAAAAAAAAAAAACCTAAAAACCCTGATGCTCAGGCCACACACACCAAGATATTTTTGTTTATCGAGGGAAAATGCACAAAACATAATATTAGCCGGGTATGGTGGCACACACCTTTAATCCCAGCACTCGGGAGGAAGAGGTAGGAGGATTGCCATGAGTTTGAGGCCACCCTGAAGCTACTTAGTGAGTTCCAGGTCAGCCTGGGCTAGTGTGAAACCCTACCTTGGAAAACAAACAAACAAACAAACAAAAAAAACAGAAAGAAAAGAAAAAGAAAACATAATATTAAGCATTTAAAAGTGCTAGCAAAAAAGCCAGGCATGGTGGCACATGCCTTTAATCCCAGCACTTGGGAGGCAGAGGTGGGAGTATGGTTGTGAGTTTGAGGCCACCCTGAGACTACAAAGTGAATTCCAGGTCAGCCAGGGCCAGAGTGAGACCATACCTTGAAACAACCAAAAAAAAAAAAAAAAAAATAAATAAAAAAAAAAAAATAAAGCCGGGTGTGGTGGCGCACGCCTTTAATCCCAGCACTCGGGAGGCAGAGGTAGGAGGATTGCCGAGAGTTCGAGGCCACCCTGAGACTACATAGTTAATTCCAGGTCAGCCTGGACCAGAGTGAGACCCTACCTCACAAAACCAAAATAAATAAATAAATAAATAAATAAAAATAAAATAAAAAACGTGCTACCAATATTCTATCTTTTTTGTTTGTGTTTTGAGCTTCCAATATTCTTTTTAAAAAAATAACAAAACATTTTAGGGCTGGAGAGATGGCTTAGCGGTTAAGGTACCTGCCTGCTAAGCCTAAGAACCCGGTTCCAATCTCCAGGTGCCACATTTAGCCAGATGCAAAGTGATGCAAGGACGCAATGCTGCACTTGCCCACAAGGGGGCGCACGCATCTGGATTTCATTCATAGCTGCTGAGAGACAGCTGCCTCGCCCATTCTCTGTCTCCCTCTCTCTCTCTCTCTCTCTGTCTCTCTCCAAAAAAAAAAAAAATTATTTATTTATTTATTAGAGAGAGAGAGAGGGAGACAGAGAGAGAGAGTGAGAACAGGCACACCAGGGCCTCTAGCCACTGCAAATGAACTCCAGACGCATGTGCCACCATGTGCATCTGGCTTACGTGGGACATGGAGAATCGAACCTGGGTTCTCAGGCTTCACAGGCATGCGCCTTAACCGCTAAGCCATCTCTCCAGCCCGAGCTTCCAATATTCTATCTCCTGTGTGCATATAACTGTCAGAGAACAACCTCCAGTGTTACCTTCAGGAACACTGTCCACCTCTTTTGCAATAGTGTCTCTTATTGGCCTAGTGCTAACAAATCAGACTAGACTGGTTAGCCAGTGAACCCCAGTGACCCACTGCCTCTGCCTCCCCAGTACTGGGATTATGGGTGTGTGCCACCATGCCTGGCACTTATGTGGGTGTTGGGGATTCAAGCTCAGGTCCTCCAACTTTCAAAACAAGGTCTTTACCAACTGAGCTAGCACTCTCACTCTCTCTCTCTATATATGTATATACATATATACACACATATGTATATATGATGTATGTATATATTTATATATATAATGTATGCATGTGCATATATATATATATATATTTGAGAGAGACACAGAAAGAGACAGAGAGAGAGTGAGGAAGATAGATAGAAAATGGGCATGCCAGCAGCCTCTCAGCTGCTGGGAACGAACTCCAGATGTGTGTGCCCCCTTGTGGGCAAGTGCAGCATTGCACCCTTACATCACTTTGCATCTGGCTAAACGTGGGACCTGGAGCTTGGAACTGAGGTTCTTAGGCTTAGCAGGCAGGTGCCTTAACTGCTAAGTCATCTCTCCAGCCCGTATATATATATTTTGAGGGGATTCTCAGTCTAGCCCAGGCTGACCTGGAACTCACTCTGTAGTCCCAGGCTGGCCTTGAACTCAAAGTGATCCTCCTACCTCTGCTTCCTGAATGTTGGGATTAAAGGCATGCACCACTACATGCAGCTCTCTAGCTAGTATTTTTAAAAATATATTTTTTTAGGGCTGGAGAGATGGTTTAGCAGTTAAGGCGCTTGCCCAAGAAGCATAAGGACCCAGGTTCAATTCTCTAGGACCCACGTAAGCCAGATGTACATGGTGGTGCATGCATCTGGAGTTTGTCTGCAGTGACTAGAGGCCCTGGGGCATCTATACTTCCTCTCTCTCTCTCTCTCTCTCTCTCTCTCTCTCTCTATATATATATATATATATATATATATATATATATATATATATATATCTTTCTGCTTGTAAATAAATAAATAAATTTTTCAAAAATTTATTTTAGAGAGTAAGTGTGTATGGGCATGCATAGGCCCCTTTGTGCATCTGGATTTTCAAGCAAGTACTTTTAACTGCTGAGTCATCTCCCCTGCCTTCCAGCTAATATTATTTATATATATATTATTTATCTATTTGAGAGACAGAGATACAGAAATAAGCAGGTAGAGAGAGAGAGAGAAAGAGAGAGAGAGAGAGAGAGAGAATGGGTGTGCCAGGGCCTCCAGCCACTGCAAATGAACTCCAGACACATGCACCACCTTATACATCTGGCTAATGTGGGTCCTGGGGAATCCAACCTGGGTCCTTTGGCTTTGCAGGCAAATGCCTTATTCACTAAGCCATCCCTCCAGCCCCAGCTAATATTTCTTTTAACTATTCTTTCTGTTTTTTGTTTGTTTTTCAAGGTAAAGTCTTGCCCTAGCCCAAGTATTCTTTAGCCAGTTCCAGTGATGGAGAAGCAGAGACCTAGCCACAACTGTGAGCTCAACAGACCCCGTTACTCTTCCTAGGAGTAGGCATGGGATTTCTCACACCACCCACCCACTGTGCCCAAAGGGCCTTGACATGGGACCTGAGAGTCCCACCGGCTCATGAACAGTGTGGTCTGCTGACCTGAGTACAGGAGCCAGTACGTTCTGTTTGACTGCTGGCTCCACAGAAGTCTCAGGGGTCCAGGTCAGGCATACAAGCAAGCATGACACTTTGGGGCATGTATGTGTGTGTGACAGGTGAGTGCATGCCACGGTGCTTGTGTGGAGGTCAGAGAACAACTTCAGGGTGTCGGTTCTCCCTCCCATTTTGTTTGAACCAGGGTCTCTCATTTTGCCACGAGCAAGGTCAATCTAGCTGGCCCAAGAGTTTTACATGGATTCTGAATATTGAACATAGGTCAGCAGGCTGCACCTTTAACTGCTAAACCATCTCCCCAGCCAGAAAGCTGGCTTTAAACTGTTTATTTTTTTTCCATTTCATTTATTTATTTAAGAGAGAGAGAGAGAGAAAGAGGCAGGTAGATAGAGAATGGCCATACTAGGGCCTGTAGCCACTGCAAACGAACTCCAGACACGTGCACCACCTTGTGCATCTGGCTCTACGTGGAACTTGGGTCCTTAGGCTTTGTTAGGCAAGTGTCTTAATTGCTGAGCTATCTCTCCAGTTGATTAATTTTAATTAAGTTTTTTAAGATGTATGAGACCAAGTGCTCTTGGCTTCTAAATGTCAGACAGGCATAGTTAAGAAACAGCACTGAGGGCTGGAGAGATGGCTCAATGATTAAGGCACTTGCCTGCAAAGCCCAATGACCTGGGTTTGATTCCCCAATACCCACGGAAAACCAGATGCACAAGGTGGTGCAGGCATCTGGAGTTTGTTGGTAGTGTCTAGAAGCCCTGGCATGCCCATACTCTCTCTCTCTCTCTGCCTTTATCTCTCTGCTTACAAGTAAATAAGTAAAATGCTAAAAAAAGAAGAAAGAAAGAACACTGAGCCAGGTGTGGTGGTGCATGCTTGTGAGTTCAAAGCCAGCCTGGGACTACAGAGTGGATTCCAGGTCAGCCTGGGCTGAAGTGAGACTCCACCTTGGGAAAAAAAAAAACAAAACAGGGCTGGAGAGATGGCTTAGAGGTTAAGGCGCTTGCTTGCAAAGCCAAAGGACCTTGGTTTGATTCCCCAGGACCCATGTAAGCCAGATGCACAACGTGGCACATGTGCCTGGAGTTCGTTTGCAGTAGCTGGAGGCCCTGGCGTGCCCATTCTCTTCCTCCCTTTCTCTCTCTCTCTCAAATAAATAAATAAATAAATAAATAAATAAAAAAACAAACAAACAAAAAAACCCAAAAACCCAACAACATTGTTTTGAGCAGGGCAAATGACAATATGGTATGTAATAGTATATTGTGGTTAAATCCTGCTTTTAGACTCTTGATCCTTTCAGTTCCCAAGTGCTGGAATTACAGGCATGTGCCACCTTGCCTGACGCTTGATAAATTTGTTAGACTTCAAATCTCCCAGGCCCCTTCCCTGGGAGATTCTGTTCTGAGTCTGGGAAGAATTCCCAGTGTTGGTATGATGACACAAATATTAACATGCGGTCATTGTTTTGGGCTGGGTCCCAAGAGACTACACTGAGAAACAAAATGGAGTCACTGCTGCTAATGTTCCAAATTATCAAGCTGAAGCTACACTGTTTATATGACCTTCGGAGAAATACAAAACAATTGCCAACTTTCCTAAACGGGTCAGTTTGAATCAGCATGATTCCACAGTTCCTTCTGCCTGAATCCTCACCAAAAAATGACCTGAAGTAACCCGAAGTTAACCAATTGGGTATGTCTCCATTGTCCCCCCCCCCATTCTCTCTTCCCACTTTATAAGGAAGATAACTTCCGAGCAGCCAGTCCACATTCTGATCTTTGTTTCTGCTTTCCTTGGTCCTCTCAGGGCTGGTGGTATAGCTCCATGGTAGAGTATGTATGAGGCCCTGGGTTCTATTCCCAGCATCTAAATAAAGATAAAATAAAACCTCACTCTCTTCTGCTGGGCTCAAAGGAACCCAGCAGGACTCAAAGCCCCTAGGGCTGAGCAAAGAATGTAAGATTTTAGAACTGCAGATAAATTCAAAGACCTTTAACTGGACTTATTATAATCTTGTCCTTTGGCAGGACTTTGCACCATGGCCCTGGGCCATCTTTGCCTGAGTCAAGGAAACCGCGTCCGGTAGGACAGGAGGGTCCCCTGAAGGCAGAGTTAAGGGAGACAGTTTCCAGCCAAGGAACCTGCTGCACTGCAATAAATGCCCTAGTCGCGTCACTCATCCACTAACCTGGCTGGCTGTCCCAGAGAGGGAGACTGAGGCAGAAGACTCTTTCCAACTCAGAGGGGATGTGAGAGTTCAAAGCCGGCACAGGGGCCTGGGGGGGGTAACCAGCTGTGCTGGCTTTATTGAGGCAGATGCCCACATCCTCATCCTGTGGGTTTCCTGGGTCAACAGTACCAGTATGTATATCTTGATGCCCACAACAGGAGCTTGGGGCCACAGTTCTTGCCCCAGGGCTGGCTGAACTAGGAAGAGTCAATGAGGGTTTCAAGGCAGACCTTAATTCTGGGGAGGGTTTGGTCTGTCCTAGAAGGTTAGTTCTTATTGATCTCTGCTAAGGGCAGAATTTAATTTGAAGAAATAATTTTTAAAAATTTTTGGCTGAGAGATGGCTTAGTGGTGGCGCTTGCCCTTGAAACCTAAGGACACAGGGAGGCAGAGGTACCCACAGAGCCAAATGTGAGGTCGAGCAGCCACCCTGAGACTTTGAAGTTAATTCCAGGTCAGCCTGGACCAGAGTGAAATCTATCTATCTATCTAAAAAAAAAAAAATCTTTTTTTGGCTGGAGATCTATCTTCTGTGATGCCTCTTTCTTGCTCAAATAAGTGAAATAAATACAAAGGTTTAAAAGTTTACCCATATAAGCCAAATGCACAAGGTGGTGCTTTAATCCCAGCACTCTTTGCAGAGGTGGAGGATTGCTCAAGAGTGCTATCTATGAGACTATCATCTATCTATCTATCTATCTATCTATCAGCCTGTCCACCTGAGCCCCTACCTCGCAAAAACAAAAAAAAAAAAAAAAAAAAAGTTTTTTAAAAAGTTTAACTTTAATACCAGTACTTGGGAGGCAGAGGTAGGAGGACTGTCTTGAGTTTGAGGCCACCATGAGACTACATAGTGAATTCCAGGTCAGCCTGGGCTAGAGTGAGATTCTACCTTGAAAAACCATACACATACAAAATGTCATGGGCTGGAGAAGTGGTTCAGTGGTTAAGGTGCTTGCCTGCAAAGCCTAAGAACCTGGGCTTGATTCTCTAGTACCTGCATTTAAAAAACCCATCTCTTGGGCTGGAGAGATGGCTTAGCGGTTAAGGCACCTGCCTCCTAAGCCTAAGAACACTGGTTCCAATCTTCAGCGGTTCCAATCTCCAGGTCCCATGTTTAGCCAGATGCAAAGTGACACAAGGGCGCAATGCCGCCCTTGAGCACAAGGGGGCACACGCATCTGGATTTCGTTCACAGCAGCTGAGAGGCTGCTAGCGTGCCCATCTCTATCTGTCTTCCTCTCCCTCTCTGTCTCTGTGTCTCTCTACAAAAAAAACACATCCTAAAGTCTCTTCAGCCTGAGAGCAGTTTAAGAGGTGTGGAATAGTCCAGCTCTCTTCTCTGAATGAAAGCTAGGCTGAATGAAAGCTTAGTCCATCTGACCTGGAATTAACTATGTAGTCTCAGGATGGCCTTGAACTCTCGGTGAACCCACCTCTGATTGTCACAAGACATGAGATATTTAGATATTTATTTATTTTTTATTTTCTTTAAAATTTTAAAAATTTATTAGAGACAGAGGGGGACAGAGAGAGTGAGTGAAAGAATAGGTGCACCAGGGCAATAGTGGCATGTCTGTTATGGGGGAAACCAACTACTCTCTAATTGGACTGGAGGCCTGTTCCATGGGAGGGAACACAGCCCTGATACTGAAAACACGACAGGGGTAGTTATGAGCCCTAAGGGTGTAATGTCTGCTGGTGTCTGGCTAAATGTATATACTGTGCTCACCAAACTGCCCAGTAAGCATTTATCTTAATGTCCACACCCATATATTAATGCTACTCTCACTTTTGGTTAGAGAAGCTTCTCTTTTTCAGATGGTGGCAACCTTAGGATGACTCAGAAGGCACCATGGTGCTGAGAAGAAGTGACAGAGGAGTGCTTAGCACTGAAACATCTCAAACCTACCTTCCAAGGCTCAGGGTCCATTGCGGAAGAGGGGCGGAAAGAATGTAAGAGTCAAAGGAAGAGTAGGACTCCTTACAACATGCTCCTCCAGACACAAAATGGCCTGGATATCCATGACCTCACAGTGCCTGACACTACCTACACAAGACCTTCATAATAGGAGGAAAAGATGATGACATCAAAATAAAAGAGACTGATTGAGAGGGGAGGGGATATGATGGAGAATGAAGTTTCAAGGGGGAAAGGGGGGGAGGGAGGAAAATAACATGGGATATTGTCTACAATTAAAGAAGTTGCCAATAAAAAAATAATAAAATAAGGGCTAAAAGAGAGCAAGGTGCAAGGCGGGCCTGCTAAGCCAGAATGCTGGTTCCAACTGCAGCATCCAATCTCCAGGTCCCACTTTATGCATCTGCAAAGTGAGGCATGGGACCTGGAGACTTGCCCGAAGGGGGGGTCCTCTGGTTACGAGACAGCATCTTAACTGCTGGCAATTTCATCTCCTCTAGCCTGAGAAATTTATTTTCTCTTCCAAAAATAAAAAAAAATAATAAAAAAATTTAAAAAAATAATAAAATAAAATGAGATGTGCCCATAGCCTCATGTGAACTGCAGAAGACTTGTCCCCACTTTATGCAGTTTGGGAGGTGGAGACCTGCCAGAGGACCTGTGTCTGAGGTTTAAATGAGGCAAGGGTTTGCCATCTCTAGCCTTTTTTTTTTTTTTTTTTTTGTTTTTCGAGGTAGGGACTCACTGCAGTCTGTCCTTGAATGAGATGGAATTAAGCCTCATGTGTTCTCAGACTTGGTCCCCAGCTGGAGGCAGTTTGGAAGGTGGAGCCTGCCAGAGGTGCTGGGATTAAAGGCATCTCCAGGGGTTTGGTTCTGGGTTGTTGTTTTTTTCAAGGTAGGGTCTCACTTTCTAACCCAAGCTGACCTGGAACTTGCTCTGTAGCCCCAGGCTGGCCTCAAACTCACAGGATCCTCAAATTCTGGGATTAGAGGTGTGTACCTCCATGCCTCACTGACCTTAAGGTCCAGCTCATTTAGATCACGTCCGCCCAGGGATGCGATGCTTAGCTGTCTGCTCGTACTATGCTTTCTCTGTCAAGACGAAGCTTCCCCTTGAAACTGTCAGCTGATACAAACCTTTTTCTCCCATCCACTCGTGGTCAGGTGATGTATTCCAGTTTTCCAGAAATTAACTACAAGACCTATCAAGTACGCCCAGCTACCAGGCAGATTCCGGATGGGCCAACGTGACAATGATGCTGCTGGTGTTCTTGCTTGAGGACAGGTGTCACAGGTTGCCATTTATCTCAAGGACAGATGTGCAGTGAGTCACGCCTGGGTAGCCACACAAGCGGGTAAGATTGCCTTCTGTCTGCAGTTTGTGAAGTGTGTGGCAGCCTTGGCTCAATGTTTATTTATTCACAAAGCTGTTTCCTTTTCCACCTTTGTGGGGAACACTCACTGGGCTGGTAGGTTTGATCTTGGGATAATGTCCCAAGCAAGGGACAGAGCAGTGACTTTGCCACAGAAGGTTGCTTACCGTGGGTGGAGGGGAGCCTCTCCCGATGAGGGGCACGTTCTCGTAGCGTGGGTTCCCACCAAAGAGCATGGCCTGGTTCCTGCTGATCAAGAGAAGAGCTCAGAAGCTGGGCGTGGTGGCGCACGCCTTTAATCCCAGCACTCGGGAGGCAGAGGTAGGAGGATCGTCAAGAGTTCGAGGCTACCCTGAGACTACAGAGTGAATTCCAGGTCAGCCTGAGCCAGAGTGAGACCCTACCTCAAAAAAACAAAAAAAAAAAAAAAAAAAGAAGAGCTCAAGAGCGTCTGCGAGTGTGTGCTCAAGTGTGTCCGTGCAGATGGCTACCCTGGAACCTCACTAATGTTCACATGGAAGTGGAGGGATGGGAATGGATGAAGTGAGGGACTGTGGGCAAGAACACACAGGACAGAGAGCCAGGCACAGTGGCTCATGCCTGTAATCTCAGCCCCTGGGAGGCTGGGCTACAGTGTGAGATAAGACCAAAAGAGGGCTGGAGGGATGGCTTAGCAGTTAAGGCCCTTGCCTGAGAAGCCCAAGGACTCAGGTTCAATTCCCCAGTACCTATGTAAGCCAGATACACAAGGTAGCACATACATCTGAGTTCGTTTGCAGTGACTAGAGGCCCTGGTATGCCCATTCTCTCTCTCGCTGCTCTTTCTCTCTCTCAAATTAGTTAACAAAATCTTTGAAGGAAAAACCCTCGAAGGGAAGCAGGGGACATGCAGCAGACTGGGACAGGAGCAGCACAGGCTAGAAAAGTTCAGCTTCTCAGTACTGGGACCCACCTGAGGATTTGTGACAAAAAGGTCACAGTTGGGCTGGAGGGATGGCTTAGTGGTTAAGGCGTTTGCCTGCAAAGCCAAAGGATCCAGGTTCGATTCCTCAAGTCCCACGTAAGCCAGATGCACAAGGCGGCACACGCATCTGGAGTTTGTTTGCAGTGGCTAGAGGCCCTGGCGTGCCCATTCTGTCTGTCTGTCTATCTCTTTCTCTGACTCTCTCAACCAGGGCTGGCCTTTTATGCCCAGCTCCCCTCAAAGATCATGCTGCTCAGCCTGGGTATGAGGGGCTCAGGGCTCCCACCGCACGTACATGTACCGGAGACAGGGGCGCTCGAGATGGTCTGGGTGGGGCGGCTGCAGGCTGCTCTGGCTGCCCAGGCCACTGCTGTAGCTGCAGAAGCTGTGCAGCTGCCCCCTCGGGGGGTTGTGGGCCGCGATGCGCCGAGCTTGGGGGTTGAAGGGGTCGTTGTCATCGATGTCATCATAGTCTCTATCCCTGGAAAGAGATGGAGAATTGGGTCAGCGGTGAGCGGGGGGAGCCGAGGCTGCTGGGTTCTGTGCGGCTTCCCAAGACACTCTTGGGCCGTAAGCTATCTAAGCAAGATTCCTTACAGAGCGCGCTCCACCTGTTCTCAAGTCCATGTCCGCTTTTCTTCCAGGCAGCCCACCATGCTGATGGCCTATTGGTGATGTTCTAAAGCTCCACTCTGGTGGTCTGAATGTGAACTGTTCCCCATAGCCTCAAGCATTGGTGAAAAAGCCCCACAGTTAATCCCAGCTGCTGGAGCCTTTGGGAGGCAGAGCCTTGCTGGAAGTGGTGTCACTGGGGTGGGCCTGTCACCTCATTGGTGGTTCAGTGGTTAAGGTGCTTGCCTGCAAAGCCCAAGAACCTGGGCTTGATTCTCTAGTACCTGCATTTAAAAAACCCATCTCTTGGGCTGGAGAGATGGCTTAGCGGTTAAGGCACCTGCCTCCTAAGCCTAAGAACACTGGTTCCAATCTTCAGCGGTTCCAATCTCCAGGTCCCATGTTTAGCCAGATGCAAAGTGACACAAGGGGGCAATGCCACACTTGACCACAAGGGGGCACACACATCTGGATTTCGTTTGGAGCAGCTGAGAGGCTGCTAGCGCACCCATCTCTATCTGTCTTCCTCTCCCTCTCTGTCTCTGTGTCTCTCTACAAAAAAAACACATCTCTTCAGTCTCTTCAGCCTAAGAGCAGTTTAAGAGGTGTGGAATAGTCCAGCTCTCTTCCCTCTCTGAATGAAAGCTTAGGCATCTGGCTTCCCTCTCTGAATGATTTTTTTTTTTTTTTTTTTTTGGTTTTGAAGGGCTAGTCCAGGCTGATCTGGAATTAACTATCTAGTCTCAGGAACCCACTGATTGTCACAAGACATGAGATATTTATTTATTTACTTTTATTTTCTTTAAAATTTTAAAAATTTATTAGAGACAGAGGGGGACAGAGAGAGTGAGTGAAAGAATAGGTGCACCAGGGCAATAGTGGCATGTCTGTTATGGGGGAAACCAACTACTCTCTAATTGGACTGGAGGCCTGTTCCATGGGAGGGAACACAGCCCTGATACTGAAAAAACACGACAGGGGTAGTTATGAGCCCTAAGGGTGTAATGTCTGCTGGTGTCTGGCTAAATGTATATACTGTGCTCACCAAACTGCCCAGTAAGCATTTATCTTAATGTCCACACCCATATATTAATGCTACTCTCACTTTTGGTTAGAGAAGCTTCTCTTTTTCAGATGGTGGCAACCTTAGGATGACTCAGAAGGCACCATGGTGCTGAGAAGAAGTGACAGAGGACTGCTTAGCACTGAAACATCTCAAACCTACCTTCCAAGGCTCAGGGTCCATTGCGGAAGAGGGGCGGAAAGAATGTAAGAGTCAAAGGAAGAGTAGGACTCCTTACAACATGCTCCTCCAGACACAAAATGGCCTGGATATCCATGACCTCACAGTGCCTGACACTACCTACACAAGACCTTCATAATAGGAGGAAAAGATGATGACATCAAAATAAAAGAGACTGATTGAGAGGGGGAGGGGATATGATGGAGAATGAAGTTTCAAAGGGGAAAGTGGGGGGAGGGAGGAAAATAACATGGGATATTGTCTACAATTAAAGAAGTTGCCAATAAAAAAATAATAAAATAAGGGCTGGAGAGATAGCTTAGTGCAGGCGCAGGGCCTGCTAAGCCTAAGAATGCTGGTTCCAACTCCAGCAGTTCCAATCTCCAGGTCCCACGTTTACCCAGATCAAAGTGAGGCAAGGGGGACCTGGAGACTTGAACCTGGGTCCATGAGGTTTCAGACACAGCATCTTAATTGCTGGCAGCCATTTCTGTCTAGCCTCCCTCTCTTTATTTTTGTCTTTGAGTTAAAATAAATAACCTAATAAAAAAAAATTTCAAAAAATAATAAAATAAAAAGAGATGTGCCCCAGGGCCTCATGTGTTCTGCAGACTTGGTGCCCGGCTTTATGCAGTTTGGGACCTGGAGAGCCCTGCCAGGGTCCTGAGGTTTGTCTGGCAAGCATCTTCGAGGGTTAAGCCATCTCTCTAGGTTTTTTTTTTTATTTTTGCTTTGAGTTAAAGCAATGACCTACTGCAGTCAGTCACTTGAATGAGATGTTCCCCATAGCCTCATGTGTTCTGAAGACTTGGTCCCCAGCTGGAGGCAGTTTGGAAGGTGGAGCCCTGCCAGAGGTGGTGGGATTAAAGGCATGTGCCGGGGGTTTGGTTCTGGGTTTTTTTTTTCAAGGTAGGGTCTCACTTTCTAACCCAAGCTGACCTGGAACTTGCTCTGTAGCCCCAGGCTGGCCTCAAACTCACAGGATCCTCAAATTCTGGGATTAGAGGTGTGTACCTCCATGCCTCACTGACCTTAAGGTCCAGCTCATTTAGATCACGTCCGCCCAGGGATGCGATGCTTAGCTGTCTGCTCGTACTATGCTTTCTCTGTCAAGACGAAGCTTCCCCTTGAAACTGTCAGCTGATACAAACCTTTTTCTCCCATCCACTCGTGGTCAGGTGATGTATTCCAGCAACGAGAAATTAACTACAAGACCTATCAAGTACGCCCAGCTACCAGGCAGATTCCGGATGGGCCAACGTGACAATGATGCTGCTGGTGTTCTTGCTTGAGGACAGGTGTCACAGGTTGCCATTTATCTCAAGGACAGATGTGCAGTGAGTCACGCCTGGGTAGCCACACAAGCGGGTAAGATTGCCTTCTGTCTGCAGTTTATGAAGTGTGTGGCAGCCTTGGCTCAATGTTTATTTATTCACAAAGCTGTTTCCTTTTCCACCTTTGTGGGGAACACTCACTGGGCTGGTAGGTTTGATCTTGGGATAATGTCCCAAGCAAGGGACAGAGCAGTGACTTTGTCACAGAAGGTTGTGGGTGGAGGGGAGCCTCTCCCGATGAGTGGAGGGGAGCGTGGGTTCCCACCAAAGAGCATGGCCTGGTTCCTGCTGATCAAGAGAAGTTCAGAAGCTGGGCGTGGGTTAATCCCACGGGAGGCAGAAGAGGATGGCCTGGTTCGAGGCTACCCTGAGACTACAGAGAGATTCCAGGTCAGCCTGAGCCAGAGTGAGACCCTACCTCAAAAAAAAAAAAAAAAAAAAAAGAAGAGCTCAAGAGCGTCTGCGAGTGTGTGCTCAAGTGTGTCCGTGCAGATGGCTACCCTGGAACCTCACTAATGTTCACATGGAAGTGGAGGGATGGGAATGGATGAAGTGAGGGACTGTGGGCAAGAACACACAGGACAGAGAGCCAGGCACAGTGGCTCATGCCTGTAATCTCAGCCCCTGGGAGGCTGGGCTACAGTGTGAGATAAGACCAAAGGAGGGCTGGAGGGATGGCGTAGCAGTTAAGGCCCTTGCCTGAGAAGCCCAAGGACTCAGGTTCAATTCCCCAGTACCTATGTAGCACATACATCTGAGTTCGTTTGCAGTGACTAGAGGCCCTGGTATGCCCATTCTCTCTCACTGCTCTTTCTCTCTCTCAAATTAGTTAACAAAATCTTTAAAGGAAAAACCCTCGAAGGGAAGCAGGGGACACGCAGCAGACTAGGACAGGAGCAGCACAGGCTAGAAAAGTTCAGCTTCTCAGTACTGGGACCCACTTGAGGATTTGTGACAAAAAGGTCACAGTTGGGCTGGAGGGATGGCTTAGTGGTTAAGGCGTTTGCCTGCAAAGCCAAAGGATCCAGGTTCGATTCCTCAAGTCCCACGTAAGCCAGATGCACAAGGCAGCACACGCATCTGGAGTTTGTTTGCAGTGGCTAGAGGCCCTGGCGTGCCCATTCTGTCTGTCTGTCTATCTCTTTCTCTGACTCTCTCAACCAGGGCTGGCCTTTTATGCCCAGCTCCCCTCAAAGATCATGCTGCTCAGCCTGGGTATGAGGGGCTCAGGGCTCCCACCGCACGTACATGTACTCGGAGACAGGGGCGTTCGAGATGGTCTGGGTGGGCGGCTGCAGGCTGCTCTGGCTGCCCAGGCCGCTGCTGTAGCTGCAGAAGCTGTGCAGCTGCCCCCTCGGGGGGTTGTGGGCCGCGATGCGCCGAGCTTGGGGGTTGAAGGGGTCATTGTCATCGATGTCATCATAGTCTCTATCCCTGGAAAGAGATGGAGAATTGGGTCAGCGGTGAGCGGGGAGGGAGCTTCGAGGCTGCTGGGTTCTGTGCGGCTTCCCAAGACACTCTTGGGCCGTAAGCTATCTAAGCAAGATTCCTTACAGAGCGCGCTCCATCTGTTCCTAAGTCCATGTCTGCTTCTTCCAGGCAGCCCACCATGCTGATGGCCTATTGGTGATGTTCTAAAGCTCCACTCTGGTGGTCTGAATGTGAACTGTTCCCCCATAGCCTCAAGCATTGGTGAAAAAGCCCCACAGTTAATCCCCAGCTGCTGGAGCCTTTGGGAGGCAGAGCCTTGCTGGAAGTGGTGTCACTGGGGGTGGGCCTGTCACCTCATTGGACACATCAGAGTTCACTGATGCTGTTTCTTCCCAGCTGAAGTGACAAGACGTGATATCCCCAGCTGTTTTGGCCACACTTTCCCTACTATGATGAAACGTCTCCTCAAAACTGTAAGCTGATCCTGGCCGGGTGTGGTGGCACACGCCTTTAATCCCAGCACCCGGGAGGCAGAGGTAGGAGGATCGCTGAGAGTTCGAGGCCACCCTGAGACTACATAGTTAATTCCAGGTCAGCCTGGACCAGAGTGAGACCCTACCTTGCAAAACCAAAAAAAAAAAAAAAAAAATAAATAAAAAAATAAAAATAAAAATAAAAACAAAAACAAAAAACAATAAATAAAATAAAATAGAATTAAGCTGGGCATGGTGGCGCATGCCTTTAATCCCAGCACTCGGGAGGCAGAGGTAGGAGGATCGCCATGAGTTCGAAGTCACCCTGAGACTACAGAGTGAGTTCCAGGTCAGCCTGAGCCAGAGTGAAACCCTACCTCAGGAAAAAAAAACGAAACAAAACAAAACAAAACAAACCTGTAATAAACCCTTTTCCTTCCATCAGCTGTTCTGGTTGGGTGCTTTGTCCTAGCAACAGGAAGTTAACTGCTTCACCCACCTTGTCCCCATCTCTCCCCAGGGAGACTGCTACTGTTGACCATCTGTGGTAGTTTTGAGTGTGATAGTTTGTATGTATGGTCCCATAGACTCAGGTGTTTTATTAAAACTGAGCTTGCAGGGCTGGAGACATGGCTTAGCGGTTAAGGCACATGCCTGTGAAACCTAAGGACCCCGGTTCGATTCTCCAGGTCCCATGTAAGCCAGATGCATGTGGTGGCGCATGCGTCTGGAGTTCATTTGCAGTGGCTGGAGGCCCTGGCGCACCCATTCTCTCTCTGTGTCTCAAATAAATAAATAAAAATAAAATATTAAAAACAACAACAAGAACAACAACCAAAAAAAAACCCTGAGCTTGCAACCTGAGCCCCCAGAAGGCAGATCCCTGCTCATAGCGGGCGTGTCACCGAGGGACAGAGCTGAGCCCTACTAGGTGTGAAAAGAGCAGCTGAGCTGTGTGTGTTTGTGGTGCTGGCTGTCGGTGGTGTCTCTCTGCATCTATGGCAGGAAGGAAGCGTCTTCCGCCATTGATGGCGTTCCCATGGAATTTGTAAGCCTGAAATAAACGCTTTTTTGGTCAGGTGTCTGCCCCCGTCCTTATCATTCTGCCTTACAAAGTCTTGCTCAGGAAGAAATTACCAGGGAACCCCAATCAGTTGCAGGAAGGCTGGTACCTGGAGACCCCCCCACCCAAAGCCACCTTTTGGTCTCAACTTTCGGGGAAGCTTCTACAGAAATCCAGCCAGCCTGCTGAGACTAAATGCTGGGTCCTCTGTCACCCTCTTGGGTCTTAGGTGATCAGCTCAGGGGGATGCATCTCCCCCCAAACCCCCACACTGCAGAGGAACCCCTCCTTTCTGGTAGTGCACCTGGTAGCAAAGTATTTCCAAGCTCGTGGTCCTGCACAGATGAGGGTGGAGAAGGCCAGGGCGGCCAGGAAGGAGAAGAGGCCAAGGAAGAGCAGACCCTCGATGCCATCGTAGCAGATGCCAGTGAGGGCGTCCAGGTAGTCCTGGGGGGAAGAGCAAGGACACAGTATTAGGACCAGGGGGACAAGGCCTGGAGTGTGACCTCGTCTGTGACCAGCTCTCACCCAGCCTGGACTTACAAGCTGTTGGCTGCTCCCCACCCCAAGCACCTTTCACTGTCATTAAGGGTCCCCACTCTGAACATGGGGTGCCCTGGTGAGGCCCACTCTACAAATATTTGCTGAGCACCTGCTGTGTGAGGTACGGGAGGGCTGGCTCTCAACTGGATAGATGAGGTGTCATAAAGAGACTGGGAGAGCAGGGGTGAATCTTAAGGAGAGGAGGGAAAGGGGACAAACTGGGCATGCTCAGGACAGAAAAGGCCAGAAAGAGTCTACATGTTACCATACATGAGGGGAAACATGGGGTGCTTGGGAATGGAAGGGATGAGAATTAACTTTTCTTTTCTTTAAAATATATTTTATTTATTTATTTATTTGAAAGAGAGAGAGAGAGTGAGTGAGAGGCAGATAGAGAGAATGGGCGCACCAGGGCCTTTAGCCTCTGCAAACGAACTTCAGAAACATGTACCATCTTGTGCATCTGGCTTACATGGGTCCTGGAGAGTCAAACCGAGATCCTTTGGCTTTGCAGGCAAATGCCTTAAGCACTAAGCAATCTCTCCAGCCCAACTGTTCATTTTTTTCTTTTTCCTTTTGGTTTTTCAAGGTAGTGTTTCACTTTAGCTCAGGCTGACCTGGAACTCACTCTGTATTCTCAGGATGGCCTTGAACTCATGGCGATCCTCCTACCTCTGCCTCCTGAGTGCTGGGATTAAAGGCGTGCACCACCACGCCTGGCTCCAACTTTTCTTTTTTCTAAGTACTGGGGAAATTCACTCAGGGCCTTGTACCTGCTAGGCAAGTGTTCCATCACTGCAACCACAGCTCTTTTTAATTTTTTCTTTTCTTTTCTTTTCTTTTCTTTCTTTTTTTTTTTTTTTTTTTTTGGTTTTTCAAGGTAGGGTCTCACTCTAGCCCAGGCTGACCTGGAATTCACTCTGTAGTCTCAGGCTGGCCTTAAACTCACAGTGATCCTCCTACCTCTGCCTCCCAAGTGCTGGGATTAAAGGCGTGCGCCACCACTACATCCTGGCTGCTATGTGTGAGAGGTCTTGGATGGTAAGGGGGCAAGGAGAGGTGAAGGGTGGTGTTCTACCTCAGGGGAACAGTTAGATGTTCCTGGCTGTCACCTAGGGGAGCAGACTGGTACCTGCACCA
This sequence comes from Orientallactaga sibirica, assembly GCA_036365145.1. NCBI lineage: Eukaryota > Metazoa > Chordata > Mammalia > Rodentia > Dipodidae > Orientallactaga > Orientallactaga sibirica. The sequence continues at coordinate 9,431,210 of JAEOAD010000013.1, forward strand.
TGGTGAAAGCCATTGGGAGTCAGAAATAGATCCAGGATCATTTAAAAAGACACTTGTTGGGCTGGAGAGATGGCCTAGTGGTTAAGGCGCTTGCCTGCAAAACCTAAAGACTCAGGTTTGATTCTCCAGGACCCACGTAAGCCAGATGCACAAGGTGGCACATGTTTCTGAAGTTCGTTTGCAGAGGCTAGAGGCCCTGGTGTGCCCATTCTCTCTATCTGCCTCTCTCTCTTTCTCTCTTTTTTTTTTTTTTTTTTTTGTGTGTTTTGAGGTAGGGTCTCACTGTAGCCCAGGCTGACCTGGAATTCACTATGTAGTCTCAGGGTGGCCTTGAACTCACAGTGATCCTCCTACCTCCTCCTCCCAAGTGCTGGAATTAAAGGTGTGCGTCACCATGCCCGGCTTCTCTCTCTTAAATAAATAAATAAAAATATTTTAAAATGTTCTCTCTTTTTTTGCCCCAAGAGAATAAAAAGGCAGTTGCTGGGACTTGCTAAGGGGTCTCATGTTGTTAGTTCTGAAGTTATACACAAGACCCTTACTTGACAGCCCTGGAATCTTCAGTAAATAACTTGATAAGTATATCCAAATACAGGTACATGTCAACATGTGTACACTATCCATCCACACACCCACCCATCTGTTCCCACAAAGAACTTATAGTTTCCTTATGTATAAGAATTTCAAGACCACTGAGATGACCCAAAAGGCAGCATAGTGCTGAGAAGAAGGGATGGAGAGCCAGCCATGGTAGCACACGCCTTTAATCCCAGCACTCTGGAGGCAGAGGTAGGAGGATCACCATGAGTTTGAGGCCACCCTGAGGCTACATAGTGAATTCCAGGTCAGCCTGGGCCAGAGTGAGACCCTACCTCGAAAAACGAAAAAAAAAAAAAAAGAAGAAGAAGAAGGGATGGAGGGGTGCCCAGCACTGAAACAGCTCTGTCACACCCTCCAAGGCTTAGGGACCATTGCGGAAGAGGGGGCAGATAGAATCTAAAAGCCAAAGGAAGGGTATGACTCCTTACAATGCAACTGTCCAGACAGAAATTGGCCTCGATACCCATGACCTTGCAGTGCCTAGCAATACCTTCGCAAGACCCTCAAAATGGAAGAAAAAGATGATGACATCAAATTAAAAGAGAGACTAATGGAGAGGGGGAGGGGATATGATGGAGATTGAAGTTCTAAAGTGGAATGGGGGAGGGGAGGGAAATATCATGTGTTTTTGTATGTAAGTATAGAAGATGTCAATAAAAAATTTAAATTAAAAAAATTCTAGAAGAAAACAAACAAACAAAAAAAAGAATTTCAAGCCGGGCATCATGGCACACGCCTTTAATCCCAGCACTCAGGAGGCAGAGGTAAGAGGATCACCGTGAGTTCAAGGCCACCTGAGACTCCATAGTGAATTCCAGGTCAACCTGGGCTAGAGTGAGACACTACCTCAAAAAAAAAAAAAAAAAAAAAAAAAAGATTTTCTACTCTTTCACAGTGTAAGTACTACATGTCACATAAGATAAAATGTCACTGACCATGGCGGAGCACAGAACCGAGTGCTTCATAAACGGCAGTCGTGGTCACTGTCACGACTATTTGTTCTAAATCCAAGAGCGTGCAAGATGTTGAAATACATTGGCTCGGGGCTGGAGAGATGACTTAGAGGTTAAAGCATTTGTCTGCAAAGCATAAGGACCCAGGTTCCATTCCCCAGTACCCATGTAAGCCAGATACACAAGGTGGTGCATGTGTCTGGAGTTCATTTTCAGTGGTTGGAGGCTGTGCCACGGCCATCCTCTTTCTCCATCCGCCCGTTCCTCTCTCAAAATAAGTACATAAACAAATAAAATTTTAAAAATTGAAATACAATGGCGGGTGAAGAGCTCACATACTCCCAGAATTTTGGTTGCATTATTGAATATACATGTCCTTTTTCTGGGGCGGGGTTTCAAGGTAGGGTTTCGCTCTAGCCCATGCTGACCTGGAATTTACTATGTATTCTCAGGGTGGCCTCGAATTTACAGTGATCCTCCTACTTCTGCCTCCTGAGTGCTGGGATTAAAGCCTGGTGACCTTTTTGGTTTTGTTTTGTTTTTTTTAGACAGGATCTCATTACATAGCATAGGGTGGCCTTGAACTTACTCTATAGCCCAGGCTGGCCTCAGATTACAGGCATGTGCCACCGTGCCCAGTTTGCTTCATCTGTGTGATATCCCAAGTTCCTGGGAAGATGACCCTGACAGGGAGAATAGGACATTGACCTGAAGCCATAAATATGAATGGGTTGACCAGATGCCTGGGGATTCTGGGAAATGGAGAACTGCCTTCCTCACATAAGTCAGGGTCATCCAGTGGTCTAGAGCTAATCTAGCCAGCTCTTCTGCCTTTGTCCCAGGGTTCTTTTCACTAAGCACTACTGGATAGACTCAAGAAGTCAGGGCTGGAGAGATGGCTTAGTGGTTAAGGTGCTTGCCTGCAAAGCCGAAGAACCCAGGTTCGATTTCCCAGGACCCATGTAAGCCAGATGCACAAGGTGGTGCATGTGTCTGGAGTTTGTTTGCAGTGGCTACAGGCCCTGGTGCACCATACCTCCTCCCTCCCCCACCGCTTCTTTCTGTCTCTCTCTGCTAAATAAAAATATTTTTGCCAGGGGTGGTGGCTCATGCCTTTAATCCCAGCACTGGGGAGGCAAAGGTAGGAGGATCACCACACAAGTTCAAGGCCACCCTGAGACTACATAGTGAATTCCAGGTCAGTCTGAGCCAGAGTGAAACCCTGCCATGAAAAACAAAACAAGACAAATTAAAAAAAATTTTTTTAAAGGCCATGAGTGGTGGTGTACACCTTTAATCCTCAGAAGGCAGAGGTAGGAGGACTGCTGTGAGTTCGAGGTTACACTGAGACTTCATAGTGAATTCCAGGTCAGTCTGGGCTAGAGTGACACTCTACCTTAAAAAGCAAAACAATGGCCGGGCATGGTGGTGCATGCCTTTAATCCCAGCACTCGGGATGCAGAGGTAGGAGGATCACCGTGAGTTCGAGGCCACCCTGAGACTACATAGTGAATTCCAGGTCAGCCTGAACTAGAGTGAGACCCTACCTCAAAAAAACAAACAAACAAACAAACAATGGGGGGCTGGAGATATGGCTTAGCAGTTAAGGCACATGACTGCAAAGCCTAAGGACCCTGGTTTGATTCTCCAGGCCCCACGTATGCCAGATGCACATGGTGGTGCATGCATCCAGAGTGTTTGCAGTGGCTGGAGGCCCTGGCACACCCATTCTCTCTCTCTCTCTCAACCCCCCCATCTCTAATAAATAAATAAGTAAAAATAAAATCTTTAAAAAAAAAACCAATGGGGCTGGAGAGATGGCTTAGTGGTTAAGACATTTGTGTGCAAAGCCAAAGGACGCTGGTTCAACTCTCCAGGCCCCATGTAAGCCAAATGCACAAGAGGGCGCATGCATCTGGAGTTCATTTACAGTGGCTGGAGGCCCTGGTGGCCCATTCTCTCCCTCTCTCTCTCTCTGCCTCTTTCTCTCTCTCAAATAAGTAAATATATACAATGTCCTTAAAAACAAAACAAAACAATGCCAGGCACGGTGGCACACGCCTTTAATCCCAGCACTTAGGAAGCAGAGGTAGGAGGATCGCCATGAGTTCCAGGCCACCCTGAGACTACATAGTGAATTCCAGGTCAGCCTGGGCTAGAGTGAGACCCTACCTCGAAAAAACAAAAACAAAACAAAACAAAACAAAAAAACAACTCCCCTTAATCCCCCACTCCCTTCACATACTGTCCTGCTTCAGTCTTGTTCCTAGGCCTGGAGGTAACCCAGGTAGTCCTTCTCCTAAACCTCTCTGGGAAAATGAGGCCTGCTGTGACACTCTGCACCCTACACAATCCTCTGGGGTCACCCCAGCACCTTGTGTAACCCTCGGCAATCCAGCATGGCGGTCAGCTGGTGCAGGCTGGTCTCAGATGAGTTCAGCAGGAGTTGGATGCCAAGGAGGTCTTTCTGAAACAGGATGAGGGAAGGAAGAGGCAGAGTGAGCCGTGGGGGAGGGTTTATAGACCAAACCACAAAGAGCAGCGTGCTCACAGGCCTTTCTGAGCCAAAGGAAGGGGCTGAGCCGCAGGGAGAGGGATCCACAGCCAGCAACGGGCTGGCTAAAGCTCCATGGGGCCCAGGTGAGGCGTGGCAGAGAGAGGGTTGTTACAGTTTGTTTGGGGCTCCCCTCATCCAGAGCAGATGTTTGGGAGGTAGCTGCTTTACCTCTGATGTGGGGAAGAGGGGCACAGCAAACTGAAGCAGGCCTGTGACCTGGATCTGCATGGTGGTCAGCGAGCGTTGGAAGACGGTCAGTGACTAGGTGGAGAGACCATAATCTCCCATGAGGATGCATTTCCCAGAAATCCCACTGCTACCAAGAGGCATGTTCTCCTGTAGTCTCCCTGCAAATATCTGCTCATGCTTTGAATGCCCAGCAAACATTAGGAATTAGAACAGAGAGGTCGTTGCCCCGGCCATCTGGTCAACCCGACTACTATGGTTATGATTATGGCCCTCCTCTGTAGGAATTCTCCCCACATCCCTCTGGCTTCTTGAGAGCTCCAGCCTTCTTGCTACTCAGCTGTGGTCCTCTGACCAGCAGCACAGACCGTGCCTGTGAGCTTGTGGGAAATGCAATTTCTTAGGTTCCAACCCCATCTCCTACACAGCACCTGCAGGGAGGTGCGCCCACATCATCATGGTGGAATACACTAACTGAGAGCACAGACCCCTTCTGAGGAGCGGCTAAAGGAAGAAGAGCACAGTGAAGCAGAGCTCGGCCACCCACCTTCCCGGTGGGTGGGTTGAGGCTCAGGGTCCAGAGGGAGAGTGGCGATGGAAGGGGTTGTGGGCAGGGTGAACTTGTACCTGCTGGAAGGGGCTGCTTATGCTCTGACTGCAATGCAGGTAGTAGCGGGCCACCTCTGCAAAGCAACAACATCAGCGTCAGGACCAGACCAGCCGCCTCCCCTCCCTCCACAAGCTTTCAAAGGAAGTAGCCCGGAAGTCTAGCTGGATCTGAAGTCTGGGGCAGGGAGGGGCTGGGTGCCTACAGGGCTGAGAACAGGTGCAGTGGGTCCAGCGGTGTGGGTGTGCTCTGAGGATCAGGAGTGGCTCCAGGACGTTACCTGTGCTGATCTGGTTCTGTGTATTGTTGAGGATGTAGGTGTCAGGAGCCATGCAGAAGTCACTGGTGCCCTGAGTCACAGAGACAGGATGGGATGAAGAGAGAGGTTAGACACTCCGGCCCTGGGAGGGGCAAGAGCCCCACTGCTCCATCCATTTGCATTTCCAGCTCATTCGTGAGCACAGAAGTTCGGAGCCAGACTCCTGGGTCCTTTCCTACTTGTTACCTTGGAGAAGTCACTGCTTCTTTCTGGGCCTCAAAGGATATGGTGATACTATTCACAAATGGTATGGGCTGGAGAGATGGCTTAGTGGTTAAGGCGCTTGCCTGCAAAGCCAAAGGACCCAGGTTCGATTCCCCAGGACCCATGTAAGCCAGATGCATAAGATGGTGAGTGCATCTGAAGTTTATTTGCAGTGGCTAGAAGCCCTGGTGCACCCATTCTCTCCCAACCCCCCCCCCGCCTCTCCCTCTCAAATAGATACAAAAAATTAAATATTTAAAAACAAATGATGTGAGGTGTTCTGGACAGGGCCTGTTAACCATTACTCAGGTATTTGAGGCCAGGAACCTGAGCCCAGCGGGCAGCAGGGGGAGTGTGGGGTTGCTCGGCATGCCAGGTTTATCAGCTTATCCCAACTGGACTCTCGTCATCAAGTCCTGCTCACTCTGGTGGCCAACTACAGAAGCTTCCCCAGTCACCTCCCGAGAGTGAGGTTAAAGCAGAGTCCAGCTTGGACCCTGTGGGGATAGGTGCTCACTACCGACGGGACAAAAAGAGTATGAGGCTGGGAGTCAGGAGGGAACTGGACCTGCAGCTTGGCCTGCCTAGGTGACCACGAAGGCTAGAGCCACTACATGAAAGAGGTAGCAGGAAGATGTCACCCTGAGCCCAGATTTTGCTAGGGATATGGCTGGAAGTAGGGAAAGGGGGCCACCTACTTTTCAGAGTCATCAGGCTAGGTTCCAGTCCTGGGTCCCATTCTTAGTGTCCACCCCCTTCTCTAGTGCATGTTTCCCTAGGCAGGGGACCTTCAGATGGCCCTCCACTGCCAGAGGCCCTAGCCTCTTTCAGGGCTACTGCACTCTGGCCACACACAGCATCACTGCCACCTCACTGAGTTAACAGATACATATTGAGTACTCACTAAGTGCCAGGCACAGTTCTAGGATGGGTAGTGGGGGGTGGGTCTGCATCCTGGTACTTAGGCTAGAAATTGTGTGGGGCAATGAGTCCCTCTGGATATAAAGCTTCCCAGAGACCCATGAATGCCCCCCCCCCATACACACTTACTTTCTCGGGACCCTGAGAGGACGGCTTTTATATACAAACCACCAACATACATAATAAATCAGCTGGCTTTTTATTATCGATCAGAGCTGCAGCACCAACAGGCCTGACGGCCCACCCTCCACCTCTATTGCTTAGCTAGAGTGGCAGAGACAGGGCATGTGGGGTTGGGGAAACAGAGTGAGGCCACCATCTAGGTTTAAAAGAGAGGGAAGGCTCCTATCCAAGTCCCCACCAGGGCTGTGGCCCGGCTCCCCTTCCTTTCTTAGGCCAGGCCTGAGTGTCAGCCCCAGTCTTCCCCAGGGCAAAGTGAGCTAGGATGGTATGCGTTGTGTGACTTAGTGAGGATCCTAATCTACTAGTAAAGAAGGTGCACGCATGCATGTGCACATGCATGTATATGTGTGCATGTGTTTGTACATGGACCTTGTTTATGCAGCAGTGAGTGAGAGGGAACAAGGAGAGAGGTGAGCTGAGGAAGGGACTATTTAGAGCCCTTGGGTATGGGTGGGAGAAGCTGCTAAGAACCCATCTGGAACAAACGCGACTGTTTAGGGGGACACAGTGGGGTTGAGGCAGGATCTCACTCTAGGTCTGACTGATCTGGAACTCGCTCTATAGCCCAGGCTGGATTCAAACTCTTGGTGATCCTCCTACCTCAGCCTCCCAAGTGCCAGGATTAAAGGAGTGAGCCATTACGCTCAGCCAGAGGTGACTTTCTAGAGGGGTCACCCTCGGAACCCTCACATGATAAGAACTGGTGCATTAGAAGCCAAGATGGGGCTGGAGAGATGGCTTAGTGGTTAAGGTGCATGTCTGTGAAGCCTAAGGACCCAAGTTCAATTCTCCAGGTCCCATGTAAGCCAGATGCACATGGTGGTGCATGTGTCTGGAGTTTGTCTGCAGTGGCTAGAGGCCCTGGTGCGCCCATTCTCACTCTCTCTATCTCTAATAAATAAAAAAAATAAATCTTAAGAAAAAGATATTTAAAATAAGAAGCCAAGATGGCGACTGAATACTAAACAATTACTGTGAGCCCTTTGAGGCAGGCACCATTATTCTCTTCATTTCACATAGGAGGAAACTGAGGCACAAAGAATTTTAGGACACAGACTGGGGCTCCAGCAATCATGCTCCTGCCTTTGGCCGGGAGAGGTGGGCCTGTTGTCTGGCAAGCCTGGGTACCAGAGTGCTCCATCAGTCTCCACTCCTGTGGTCATGACGCCTCTGTGAGGATGGGGTACTGTTTTGTTTTCCTCCCTGGCACTGTGCCACCTCTGCCCGAACAGCCGTACAACCCCCAAAGCTCTTCTGTGGCTCCTTGCTGACCATGCAAGGAGTGGCCAGGAGGATCTGAGGCCAAGGTCTGGAGGGTCTAAGCTTGGTTCCCCAGCTCCAACTACCCTCTCCTCAGCATCCCTTGGAATGTATTAGATTCTCAGGAGTCTCTGCTCTTGTCCTATGGAGGCCTTTCCTGGTGGAAAGGGGTGGTGGTGTCAATCATCTGGCCCCTCAAAATAGGCAGTGATGGCCACACAAAAGCACTGCACAATGACCCCTTGACAGCTGGTGGCTCCCTCCCCCCTCTTGCAGCTCCTCCTTGCCCCGCTTCCCATTAGCATGCCTCAACATCCTCAGCTCTATCAAAGGCCCATTCAGTGGGCCTCACACCCCGCCTCTCCTGCACAAGGGCCTGACTAAAGGAATTAGGGAAATGGCATGGCTCCCAGCTCCCTGGCATTCCATGGCACCCAGTTGCAGACGAAATGGCCTGTGGGGTTCTCTGCCCAGGAAGCCCGGTGAGAGAAGCTCCTGCTGGGAGGGAGCCAGCTCCCAAGAGGCAGCTCACGGTGGCAAGCTGGACACCACCACTGCTTTCAAAGACAGAAACAGGATGGGGGCGCACGAAAGCTAACCACAGAAAGCTTCCCTGTGCTTGCACTTGTCCCTGGAGGACAGGCTGCCAGCTGGGCAGCTGTGCCTGTCACTCAGGCCAGCAGGGCCCCTCCCTGCACTGTTTACAGCCATCCCAGCTCCAGAAGCCACCAGAACGCTTTGAACCCTGATTTTTTTTCCTTTTTTTTGGGGGGGGGACACAGGATCTCATGTAGCCCAAGCTGACCTCAAACTCACTTCATGACCTTGAACTACTGATCCTCTTGCTTCTACCTTTTAAGTGCTGCTGGGATGACAGGGATGTCCCACTGTGCCTGGTTTATGGGGCCCTGGGGATTGAACCCACAAATACTAGGCAATCACTCTGAGCTACATCCCGAGCTCTCTTTTTACCTTTTATTTATGTCTTGGAAATGTTTTTATTTATTTATTTACAAGCAGAGAGAAAAGAGAGAGACAGAATGAGCGCACCAGGGCCTCCAGCGGCTGCAAACAAACTCCACATGCATGTGCCACTTTGTGCATCTGGCTTTATGTGGGCACTAGGGAATTGAACCCCAGGGTTATTAGGCTTTGTAGGCAAGTTCCTTAAGCAATGCACAATCTCTCCAGTCCCTATTTGTTTATTTAATTGACAATTTACATACTTGAACCTAATCATTTGATCATACTACCTCTCATCTCTGTTTTTGTTTTCTTTTTTCTTTTTGCGGTAGGGTCTCACTCTAGCCCAGGCTAACTTGGAATTCACTATGTAGTCTCAGGATGGCCTCGAACTCACAGCGATCCTCCCATCCTTGCCTCCCGAGTGCAGGGATTAAAGGCATGCGCCACCACGCCCGGCTTCTTTTTATTTTTGAGACAAGGTCTCACTAAGTTGTCCCGCCTGGCCTTGAACAGGGTACCCTCTTGCCTCAGCCTCTGAGTGGCTGTTGGAAGTTAGCACTTCCAAGCAAGTCTCTGTCCAAAGGGGCAGAGCCAAGTGGCACCAGGGCCACTCATTCTGTGCCGAAGGACAGAGCAGGTCAGCCCAGGACACTGGGCAAGGTATGGTGTGGACATAACTCCACCTTCATCCTTTCAACCCAGGTAACTCTGGTGGCATAGGTACAGGCCACAGGGCTGGCTTATGCTCTTAAATCAGCAAGGGGTTCTGAAATCTAGCAAAACGTGTCCCCAACCCAACGTGTGTACATATTCACACAGCGACATGCACACAAACACACACACACACACACGGCGTGTACCCAGGGATTCACATCATATCACACCGAGCTGCCCCCAGGTCTGTCTTTTGCCCAGACACTGTTCACAGGGAACATGCCCTCCTGGGTCTTGCTCCCCTGGGAACATGGCCCTGTTGGGTGACACGCAGCAAAACCATTTGCTGAGTCAATGAGCAAACAGACTCGGGTGTGCAGCTCAACTCTAGGCTATTGAAACCAAACATTTTTTTTCCCCTCTTTTTGGTTTTTTGAGACATTCTCTCTTGTAGTTGAGGATGGTCTCAAACTGTCTGTATAGCCAAGGAAGGCCTCAAAATCTTGATCCTCCTACCTCCATCTCCCAAAGGCTACGATTATAAGCCGTGGCACCACACCTGGCTCATTCTTTATTTTCTGTTTGTGTTTCTCTATGTGTGGTGTGCTGTGGTATGGGTGTGTGATGTTTGCACATGGGTGTGAGAATGCCTAACCTCGTGGACATGCTTGTAGAAGACAGAGGAGACAGGTATCCTCACCTGTCACTCATCCTTCAGACAGTCTCTCAGTGAACCTGGAGCTACCATGTTTTTGGTCAGACTGGCTGACCAGTGAGCCCCAGGGATTTTCCAGTCTCTATGCCCCAAAGGACTGAGGTTACAGGCATGGGTGACCATGTCCAGCTGTTTAAGTGGGTGCTGGAGATCAAACGGAGGCTTTTTCAAGCCCTCTCGGGCCCTCATGCTTGCATAGCAAGGTTCCTTACTCACCTAGCTATCTCTCTGGCCCTCAAACATGCTTGCATAGAAAGCACTTCCCTTTGTCATACCATCTACTTTTTTTTTGGGGGGGGGTTTACTTATTTATTCATTTGAGAGTGGCAGGCAGATAGAGAGAGACAGAGAGAGAGAGAGAAAATGAATGGGTGCACCAGGGCCTCCAGCCACTGCAAACGAACTCCAGATGCATGCGCCCCCTTGTGCATCTGGCTTATGTGGATCTTGGGGAATCGAGCCTCGAACCGGGGTCCTTAGGCTTCACAGGCAAGCACTTAACCACTAAGCCATCTTTCCAGCCCTGTCATAACATTTTGAGCCACTACATTCATAAACGAACCCGTGTGTTTCCGAAAGTGTGTTAGTGTGAGGGCGATGGGACCAAAGGATCAGAAGGCAAAAGAACTGGCACCTTCCACATACCTGGTGCCAGGAAACAGGCAAAGGAGAGCGCTTCCATTGCCGGGGGGGTCCTTCAGCTCTTGCTGCACACCCACCCAGCTTCCAGCAGGTTAGCCCTCCACACCCCACGGAAGCCAACTGCCCCTCCCCCATGCGTTCTCTGCCTGTCCCTGCAAGCAGAGCTGTTTTATGTTCTTGGCCCTGTGACCTTGGGCAAGCCTCATCCTGTCTCTGGGCCCAGCCAAGGTGATCCGAGCCCCTTCAACTCTGGGATTCTAGGATGGTAGGTGAGGAACCGAGGCTGGAAGCCAGCCTGCCCGAAGGCTCTAGACATCACCAGCAGACAGACTGTCCTGGTCAGTCCAGCCACCCATGGTCCCAGCACTCACCACTGCTGCGGCCGAATCGGTGGCCAGGGAGGCCCAGCTGAGGAGCAGGGTTAGCACCCCACAGCACAGCACCCTAGGAGAGAAGCAGAAGCCATGGGACCCCGTGAAGGCGGAAAGGTAGGGGTCCCCCCTGATGGCAGTCACTCCGTCTGCTTCCAGCACCCTTTCTTGCAGGCAGGGATCTGCTAACGGCTGGGAGAGGGCTAGCCCGACACCCAAAGCACAAGCTATGCAGCTGAAGAGACCCGCAGCTGAAAGGAGGCATTGGCCAAAGATGGCCGGAGGTGTTGGACTTGGTCCACACGGGGAGCCCCGGGCTCCTTTCTCCCCTCGAGTGCATGCTGAGGAGGGAGCAGTCTGGCTATTGGCACCGTCAGGGACAGGCAGGCCTTCGTTTCCCTCTGTGAGTGGCACCTCGCCTAGCTCTTTGTCCAAAGCTCCCGGGCAGGGCTACTCACGAGGCTAAGAGACACTTGGAGCGCTTGGCAAGTCCCAGGCAGGTGACAAGACAGATGACCAGGTCCAGGATGAAGAGCAACAGGTAGGAGAGCCACCTAGGGGGAGGGAGAGAGGACATCAGGGTCAGCAGAGTGAAATCCCCATTTCCTGCTTCCTGTTCATAGCCTGGAGTAAGCACGGTGGTACACGCCTATAACCACAGCACTCAGGAGCTTGAGGCCAGAGGATTGCCACAAGTTTGACGAGAGCCTGGTGTACACATTGAGTTTCTGGACAACCAGGCTACATAGTAAAATCTTGTTTCCAAAACCATGGAAAAAAGGGGGACCACATGGTACAAGAAGAATCATCTGGGGTTGGAGGAATGGCTTAGCAGTCAAGGTGTTTGTCTGCAAAGACAAAGGACCCAGGTTCAATTCCCCAAGTCCCACGTAAGCCAGATGTACAAGGTGGCACATGTGCTGGCATTCATTTGCAGTGGCTGGAGGTCCCGGAGCACCCATTTTCTCTTCCTCTCTCTCCCTCTCTGACTCTAACAAAAAAATACAAATAAAAATATTTTTAAAAAAAGAATTATCTGGGCTGGAGAGATGGCTTAGGGGCTAAGGCGCCTGCCTCCTAAGCCTAAGAACACTGGTTCCAATCTCCAGCGGTTCCAATCTCCAGGTCCCACATTTAGCCAGATGCAGTGACACTAGGGCGCAATACCGCACTTGACCACAAGGGGGCGCAAACATCTGGATTTCATTCGCAGCAGCTGAGACACTGCTGGCGCTCCCATCTCTGTCTTCCTCTCCCTCTCTCTGTCTCTCTCTCCAAAAAAATAATAAAAAAAAAAAAAGAAAGAAAAAAGAATTATCTGCATCACAAGGTTTGGAGGTGAAACCAGTTTGGAACACTGCAGCATTGAGTGTTAATGCTGGATCAGGTCTGGTATGCAGACTGCCCATACTGGTTAATTGTGTTTGTTCTCCCGTTTTGGCTTGGATGGAGGAGCAAGCAAGAAACCAGGCATTGGGGCTGGAGAGATAGCTTAGTGGTTAAGGTGCTTGCCTGCAAAGACTAAGGACACATGTTTCATTCTCCAGATCCCACATAAGCCAGACATACAAAGGTGAGGCAAGCGCAAGGTTGCACATGCCCACTAGGTGGCACGAGTGTCTGCAGTTTGAATTCAGTGGCTGAGGCCCTGCCGTGACAATTTTCTTCTCTCTCTGTGTCTCTCTCTCTGGCAAAATAATAAAAATAAATAAATAAAAGTGCTAAAAAAAAAACTAGGAAAAAAAAAGAATTATCTGAATATCTGTTTTTACAATGGCTCTCTCCATCGGTAAGTCTACATAACCAGACAGTACATACAGATACAGGTCATAGCCAGCAGTCCACGTGGACCCTTGGGTGGGGGTTGTGGTGGGCTCCAAGAGCTAGCAGCACAAAGTGGAGCCCCACCACGGCCCTCTTCAGCAGGCTGGCCTGCTTGCTGGCTACACGGTGCTCTTTTCTTCCAAGCCATGCATGCCAGAGGTGAGGGAATGAGAGTGAACGATCTGCTCCCTGGCTTCTGGATCGCCCAGAGTTGAGCTGATGGGGGAAAGCTACCTTATCCCATGAAACCTCTGTTTCTGTATCTACAGAGGAAGCTTGAACCTCTTATGGGACACAGCGAGGGCAAGGAGTATGTGCTTCCTGGAGGCGAAGGGGCAAGGCTACCATGGATTTCATGGTGTCTGCTCTCCAGGCCGAAGGATCCAAACCTGAAGTCCAAGAGCACAGAGAACATCTTCAACAAAGTGCCCTTGCCCCTCTCTCTCCCATTAGGCCCCAAGGTGGGCCTCATGAGGCAGCAGCAACCTCAGCTGGCAGCCTTGCCCACTTGCCCTGTTCTGGGGGACAGTCTGAGCAATGCAGGGAAGAACCCCAGTCCCCACAGAGTGGTCTCCGTGTGTGTGCATGTGTTGCATGTTCATGAGTGTGAGTGTGTGAGTGCAAGCACAGCGCACATGTGGAGGTCAGAAGACAACTTTTTAGGTGTTGGTCCTTGCCTTCCATCTTATTTTGAGGCAGGGTCTCTTGTTGTTCCATGAGCTTCTAGAAAATCCTCTTGTCTTTGCCTCTCATCTTGCCAAAGGTTTGCTGGGATTATAGAAGCCTATCAAAAATTCTAGCTTTGGGCCTGGAGAGATGGCTTACCGGTTAAGTGCTTGCCTGTGAAGAATAAAAATTCTGGTTCGAGACTTGGTTCCCCAGGACCCATGTAAGCCAGCTGTACAAGGTGGCACATGCCTCTGGAGTGCGTTTGCAGTGGCTGGAGGCCCTGGTGCACCCATTTTTTCTCTCTGCCCATCTGTCGCTCTCAAATAAATAAATAATAATAAAAAAAAGACCTCCCGCCTAGGACTTGAGTGTGGTGGTGCACGCCTTTAATCCCAGCATTCGGGAGGCAGACGTAGGAGGATCACTGTGAGTTCGAGGCCACCCTGAGACTACATAGTGAATTCCAGGTCAGCCTGAACTAGAGTGAGACCCTACCTCAAAAAACCTAAGGGGGGGGCTGGAGAGATGGCTTAGGGGTTAAGGCGCCTGCCTCCTAAGCTTAAGAACACTGGTTCCAATCTCCAGCAGTTCGAATCTCCAGGTCCCACGTTTAGCCAGATGCAAAGTGAGGCAAGGGCGCAATGCTGCACTTGACCACAAGGGGGCGCACACATCTGGATTTCGTTCGCAGCACCTGAGACACTGCTGGCGCTCCCATCTGTCTTCCTCTCTGTCTCTCTTTCTCTGTCTCTCTCCAAAAAAAAAAAAATAATAATAATAATAAATGAAAAGTTTAAAAAAAAACCAAAGGGGGAAAAACTTCTAGCTTTTATAGAGGCAGGGAATCTGGGTATTTGAACCTAGGTCTTCATGCTTGCACAGCAAGCACGTTACCCTCTGAACCATCTCGCCAACATGCCCAGCATGGTAGGTCCTGGGGATCTGAGCTCAGGTGCTCACATCTGTGCTGCGAGCACTTTATCCAATAAGCCATTTCCCCAGCCCCAAGAATTATCTTTTTTTAAAAAAAATTTTTTATATTTTATTTATTTATTTATTTATTTATTTATTTATTTATTTATTTATTTGAGAGAGAGAAAGAGGCAGAGAGAGAGAGAGAGAGGGAATGGGTGTGCCAGGGCCTCCAGCCACTGTAAACGAACTCCAGACACATGCGCCCCCCCCCTTGTGCATCTGGCTTACGTGGGTCCTGAAGAATTGAACTGGATCCTTTGGCTTTGCAGGCAAACACCTTAACTGCTAAGCCATCTCTCCAGCCCAAGAATTACCTTCTGATTGTTGCTTCTCTTGACACAAAAGCCAAGACAAGTCCATTGCCTAGGTCTTTCCAGCAATGGAGGGTCAGAAAGGCATCAGAATATGAGAGTAGGGATGGGAGAGCTGGCAGAATGACCAAGCGGCTCTAAGGCAGGAGGAGAAAGCTGGAGGCCCCCTGAAAACGAAGTGAGATGCTGTCTTTGTGAATCGAGGCTCGATGCCAAAAGCGGTGGCCTAACCAAACCTGCAGCTCCCGCCAAGAGCAACAAGCAGCCCCCCAGCTCGTCTTTTGAGGTCCTAGGACTGAAGCCGGGGCTTTGGGACAAGAACAGGGATGGTCTGCTTCTCACTGGAGGCTACCAAGGAGACAGTTTTTTTAGATTTAGAACTGGAAGGTGCCTCGGAAGCCATCAAGCATCAGTATGTACAGACTGGAAAGTCAGCCCATGGTGGCCAAGGACCTCAGAAGCTCCCTGGGAACTCTTCTTCCCTAGGAGGGGCACAGACAGTCACAGGGCACCTGCGGGGACATGGGCTCCAGGTCTCCGGCCCAAGGATGTGTTGCTCCCTCCCCTGCCTTCTTTGGGGGTGGCTCCTGAGCCTGAGCCAGCCTTCACCGCTGTGGTTAGCTGTGTCTCCATGTGCTTTCCCGGCCTGCTGCCTGCATCAGCAGTTCCTAGAAACAGCTCCTGGGCGGACGTGTTCTCCCAGAGGAGCCCCAAGGAACTGAGGGAGGGATTTCTCACCAAGAACTTGGCTCTCATCTGTGGAGCTGCTCTAGACTGTACCACTCCCACAATCCCACCACATCCGGTCTCTGGAGGCCAGCCTCTGTCTGTCTTAAGCCCCAGGCTGTTAGCTCCCCTCTAAGCGGATGGGCCCCGGCTGGATGGCCATGCGAGTAACAACCACTGGAAAGTCACACGGGGTGGGGGTGGGGGAGGCTCTCAGAGGAGCCTGTGAGCTATGGAAGCTCATGTGGGACATGAAGTAAGCCAGAGAAGATGGAAGACATGAGCATCAATTTTCAAGAGCTGCAGGGGCCCACCTTGAACAAGACTTTCCTCATTGACCTGAACCGGAATGAGAAAGATTTGGGGCCGGGCGTGGTGGCACACGCCTTTAATCCCAGCACCCGGGAGGCAGTGGTAGAAGGATCACCAAGAGTTCGAGGCCACCCTGAGACTACATAGTGAATTCCAGGTCAGCCTGGACCTGAGTGAGACCCTACCTCGCAAAAAAAAAAAAAAAAAAAAAAAAAAAAGAAGAAGAAGAAAAGAAAAGAAAAGAAAAGAAAAGAAAAGAAAGATTTGGGAGTTGGGACAAAAGGGGACTCCTTCAGTACCCCAGTGAAGGAACTGAGTGCCCTAATCACCAGCCTTCTTTGATCTTTTTTCTTAGGGCATTTTCTTTATTTATTTCAAAATGAGAAAGTGGCAGAGAGAGAGACACAGAGAGAGTGTAAATGGGCATGCCAGGGCCTCCAGCCACTGCAGACGAACTCCAGACACATGCGCCCCCTTGTGCATCTGGCTTATGTGGGTCCTGGGGAATCGAACCGGGATCCTTTGGCTTTGCAGGCAAATGCCTTAACTGCTAAGCCAATTCTCCAACCCCTTCTTTGATTAAAAAAAAAGAAAAAAAACATTTTACATATTATTTATTTGAGAGACAAAGAGAGGAGAAAAAGAGGCAGATAGAAAGAATGGGCATCAGGGCCTCCAACTTCAGATGTATGTGCCACCTTGTGCATCTGGCTTTACATGGGTACTGGGGGATGGAAACTGGGTCCTTTGGCTTTGCAGGCAAGCACCTTAACTGAGAAGCCATCTCTCCAGCCCCTTCCTTGATTTTTAATATTTCTTGACCTATTTCATTCACTGTGGTCTTTATCAAAATGCCCACAGGTCCTCTGCCAGGCGCACTTGGGGAGCAAAGCCAGGCCAACAAGGCACTGGCTGTGAATGCTCCACTCATCCTGACATGAAGATGTCAAGGGACCTGGCAGCAACCAGCTTTCCCAGGTCACAAAGTTTAGTAGGTATCACTGCTTGGGGCCATAGGAGGTGGCAGACCATATTCAACACTGGCAGTTTCTTTCTGTCCCCGGGAGAAAGGCAATTTGTCTATGAGCATCTGTGTGGGAGATGGACCAAGGTCCCTTTCTTTTGTGAGTGTGTGTGTGGGTGGGGGGAGGATATGAGGCAGCTGGTGAATTCACTCTTATACATGTTGAAGGAGGTGCCTAATAAGACTGCCATATTTGGGACGATGTTGGACCTCTGTTTTTTGGTTGTTGTTTTGGTGTGTGGTTTTGTTTATTATTTATTTATTTATTTATTTATTTATTTATTTATTTATTTGAGAGCGACAGATGGAGAGAGAGAGAAAGAGGCAAATAGACAGAGAATAGGCGTGCCAGAGCCTCCAGCCACTGCAAGCGAACTCCAGATGCATGCACCACTTTGTGCATCTGGCTTACGTGGGTCCTGGGGAATCAAGTCTCGAAGCAGAGTCCTTAGGCTTCACAGGCAAGTGTTTAACTGCTAAGCAAGCCATCTCTCCAGGCCTAAAAATTATATTTTTATTTATTTATTTGTGAGCAGAGAGAGAGATAGAGAGAAAAGAGACAGAGAGAATGGGTATGCCGGGGCCTCGAGGAGCTGCAAACGAACTCCAGATGCAAGTGCTACCTTGAGCATCTGGCTTGATGTGGGCACTGGGGAATCGAACTTGGGTCGCTAGGCTTTGCCGGCGGTGCTTTAAGGGCTAAGCCATTTCTCCAGCCCATGTATGTGTTTTTTTTTTTTTTTAATTTTTATTGACTTTTAATCTTACATACCAAAAAAAACCCCACCTGATATTTCCCTCCCCTCCCCCATTCCACATTAGAACTCCGGTCTCCATCATATCCCCTCCCTTTCTCCATTAGTCTCTCTCCTAATTTGATGACATCATCTTTCTCTTCTATTTTGAGGGTCTTGCAAAGGTATTGCTAGGCACTGCAAGATCATGGATATTGAGGCCAATTTCTGTCTGGGCAGCTGCATAGTAAGAGGTCATATCCTTCCTTTGGCTCTTCCATTCTATCCGCCCCCCATGTATGTGTTTTTAAAAGTCAGTTTCATGTATCTCAGGCTAGCCCCAAACTTACTGTGTAGCTGAGGATGACCTTGGACTACTGATACTCCTGCTTAAAGATGAGCCCACCGTGCCTGCTGTATGTGGTGTTGGAGGTCAAGAGCAGGCAAGTACTCCATCAACTGAGCTACATTACATAGCCAGCCCCACGATCCCTTTCAATCCAGAATGTCCATGACACTGTGGGAATGCAAGCAGTAGGGGAGAAGGAGGGGGAAGGAAGTCCTTCCCCTTGGGAAAGAGTTCCAAGGGGGAGGTCTCGAGCCTCTTCTGGATTCAGCTTGGCAGTGGTCTCCTGGGTGGGGCTTTGTGACATAATAGGAGATAAATACAGAAAACGGAGTTTATTGTGCAATGTTAACTTCTGATTTTCCTGAATGGCTTGAAGAGGAGCCAAGTCACTGGGGGTGGTGGCAGGGATTCAAAGAACCAACACAGGTCCTCTGACACATACATGTCTCTTCCATCCTGTATTTTCATGGTGCTGAGCAACCAGCCATGGGAGCATACTGCCGAGTGGACCACACATAGCCCACACTATTACCCTGCCGTTTGGCTGGAAGTCACTCTGGGACCAAGATGGCTGTCTCTTTCCAGTGACTCCCCCAAGATTTTATACTCAGAAGGAAGGCAGCCAGGGGATGGAGAGACAGCTTAGCAGTTAAGGTGCTTGCCTGCGAAGCCAAAGGATCCTGGTTCAATTCTTCAGGACCCATGTAAGCCAGATGCACAACGGGGTGCATGCATCTGGAGTTCATTTGATGTGGCTGGAGGCCCTGGCGCACCCATTCTCTTTCTCTTTCTCTGCCTCCTTTTCTCCCTCAAGTAAATAAATAAAAAAAATATTTTTTTATTTTTAAAAAAGAAACAAAGGCTGGAGAGATGGCTTAGGGGTTAAGGCACCTGCCTCCTAAGCCTAAGAACACTGGTTCCAATCTCCAGCTGTTCCAATCTCCAGGTCCCACGTTTAGCCAGATGCAAAGTGACTCAAGGGCGCAATGCCGCACTTGACCACAAGGGGGCGCACGCATCTGGATTTCGTTCGCAGCAGCTGAGAGGCTGCTGGCATGCCCATCTCTATCTGTCCTCCTCTCCCTCTCTCTGTGTCTCTCTCCAAAATAAAATAAAATAAAAAGAAACAAGAAGAAGGAAGGCAGCCAATTTGGAATCTCTGATCTACACCAGGGTTAGGGATGGGGGCAGCAGGGGAGACATAAAACAAATCCACAGGGTGAATGAGGAAGATATGGGTTTGTATTCCTAAGCAAGGTGGAAAATGTGGGGCAATTTCTCTCAGTCCACCATTGGTCACCAACTACTTGGTGAGAATGAGGGAATCACTTTACCTGCAGATACAGCCCCACTGGCCCTCCGACTGCCTCCCCCAGAGCCTCACCTATAGTACTCCACGTAGCCAGTCTGGTTGGACAGCTCCGTCAACTGTGTGGTGACCTCCCTCCACACAGGCAGTCTTGAGAGCTGGACAATAATGTTGCCCGCCATCTGCTGCATGAACTTCAGGGTCTGGATGTAGTCACCCCGGGCAGCAAAGATCTCACTGAGCCGAGCCAGGTGTTGCTCCAGATCCATCTTCATCTTCTGGGTGTTTCCAGATACCTAGGGAGGGGGAGAAGCTAAGAGTCTGGGCCTGGAGCAGGAGAAGGCAAGAGAAAGCTCCGGGGGTGGACAGGGTTTCTGCTTTGAGCTGTCAAAGAAGCCTCTGTAAGCAGTAGTTGGCTATTTGAGCTTAAAGGGACCTAGCATGCCAGCCCAGACTCAGAGAAGGGATCAAAGCCACAGGTCCTGTCACCTGTTGCCACAGGGTGGATCTGGAATGTTCCCCAAGGTTGGCATGTTAAAAAAAGGCTTGGCTGGGTGTGGTGGCACACGCCTTTAGTCCCAGCATTCGGGAGGCTGAGGTAGAAGGATCGCTGTGAATTCAAGGCCACCCTGAGACTACATAGTGAATTCCAGCTTGTGGGCTGGAGAGATGGCCTAGTGGTTAAGCACTTGCCTGTAAAGCCTCGGTTTGAGGCTCAATTCCCCAGTACCCATATAAGCCAGATGCATGCATCTGGAGTGTGTTTGCAGTAGGTGGAGGCCCTGGTGCACCCATTTTCTCTCTCTCTCTGCCTCTTTCTCTCTGTGTCTGTTGCTTTCAAATAAATAAAGAAAATTAAAACAAAAAATTTTTTTAAAAAAGCTTGGAACCGGGCATGGTGGCTCACGCCTTTAATCCTAGCACTCGGGAGGCAGAGGTAGGAGAATCACCATGAGTTCGACTACATAGGGAATTCCAAGTCAGCCTGGGCTAGAGTGACCCTGCCTCAAAAAAATAAAAACAAAACAAACAAACAAACAAAAGGCTTGGTTCTTACTTGGTGGTGTGGGAAGGAGGTGGGGCCTGGTGGGAGTTTCTTTAAGCCTTCAAAGGGAATATTGGGTCTTTTTTTTTTTTTAAGATTATTTTATTTATTTATTTATTAGAGACACACAGAGAGAGAGAGAGAGAATTGGTATATCAGGGCCTCTAGCCACTACAAACGAACTCCAGACATGTGTGCCACCATGTGCATCTGGCTTACATGGGACCTGGAGAATCGAACCAGGGTCCTTAGGCTTCGCAGGTATATGCCTTAACAGCTAGGCCATCTCTCCAGCCCATGGGTCTTTTTTTTTTCAACATTTATTTTTGTTTGTTCAAGGGCCTATGTAGTCTCAGGCTGGCCTCGAACTCATAGCTATCCTACCTCTGCCTCCCAAGTGCTGGGATTAAAGGTGTGCGCCACCACGCCTGGCCTCTTTTTATTTTTTATTTTTTTCTTTGTTTGTGGCCACAATGAGGTGAGCAGCTCCACACAGTGTACCTGCAAACGTTGTTCACTGTCCTAGAATTCTTTTTGTTCAAATTTGTATTTCTTTATTTTCGTGCATGTGGTGCACACAGACATGTGTGTGCGTGCGAGTGTGCATGCGTGTGTGCGTGCGCGTGTGTGTGTGTGTGTGTGTGTGGAGTTGTCTGTCCACCTTCTTTGAGGCAAGATTTCTTGCTCCAGCAAACAAAGTTGGTGTATAAACTTCAGATTCTCCTGGCTCCACCTCCCATTGGGGTAGTCCTGCTGGGGTCCCAGAAACACATGTCACTATTATGTGGGTGTTGGGGTATTGAATCTGGGCCAGCAGGCTTTTCATCCAAATGCTGAGCCATCTCCCCAGCCCCCGTCCTGGAATTGTTGGCTCTCAGTGACAGAGAGAGACTTCAACCAGACTCTGGGATGAGGTTCCTGTCCTGCGCCTAAGTTTTCTCTGCCCATCTTCCCTCACACTCAACCACGCACTGAAGGCTGCCCAACTGGGCAGAATTCACCATTGCTTCTTTGTAAGTTGACATCTCAGGTATTGGTGATTGTGATGGACAGCTGACTCGCACATCCAGCCAGCAGAAGTTTGGCCTTGTTCTGGCCTTCACCAGGGCTTTGATTCTCAGATTCAAACTTTACTGAAGGCTGAGTTTTAGAAATCTGAAAACCCCAAATCCAAAACAACTTAAATTCCAGCATTAAGTCTGTGCAAATAATCCCAAAAGTTTTGAAGTCCCAAACACTCCTGGAATCCAGCATTACAGATAAGTCATGCTCAGCCTGTGGGCTGGGCCGATAGCTCAGTGGTTAGAGGAGCTTACTTGCAAATTCTAAGGACCCGGGTTCAATTCCCCAGTATCCATGTAAAGCCAGATGCACAATGTGGTGCATGCATGTGGAGTTTGTTTGCAGTGGTAAGAGGCTCTGGCATACCCATGTACATTCTCTAATAAGATAATTAAAAAAAAAAAAATTTTAAAAAGAGATGGAGCTGGGCCTGGTGGCGTATGTCTTTAATCCCAATACTTGGGAGGCTGAGGTAAGAAGATCACTGTGAGTTCAAGGCCACCCTGGGCGTACATAGTGGATTCAAGGTCAGCCTGGGCTAGAGTGAAACCTTACATTAAAAAAAAAAAAAAAAAAAAGCTGGGCATGGTGGTACATGTGTTTAATCCCAGCACTTGGGAGGCAGAGGTAGGAGGATCACCGAGAGTTCAAGGCCACCCTGAGACTACATAGTGAATTCCAGGTCAGCCTGGGCTAGAGTGAGACCCTACCTTGAAAAACTAAAAAAAAAAATAAAAAAAAAATAGAGCTGCTCAGCCTATATAAGAGACCCAAAAATAGTAGGGAAGGGGCACATGAGGCTAGACCCCTCCCTAAGGAACGAGTGGCAGTTAATAATTGCTGGGGGGTGGGGGGGGTTCTTCAGTGGTATAACCACTAGAAAGTTGCTCACACTCTAGTAAATAGCCCTGTGTGCTCTTTTAAGCAATCCAATTAAACTCATTGCTCATTGGGTTATCAAGAAAAAAAAAAAAAAAAGCCTAGTGTGGTGGTGCACGCCTTTAATCCCAGCAGAGGGAGGCAGAGGTAGGAGGATCACCGTGAGTTCAAGGCCACCCTGAGAATACATAGTGAATTCCAGGTCAGCCTGGACCAGAGTGAGACCCTACCTCACAAAACCAAAAAAAACAACAACCCTAACCCAAACAAAAACAAAAACAAAATGGCAGGGACTGTCCTTGCTGGCTCCCAAACAAGGGGCCAGACACAGGAGGCTGCCAGGCTGGGGGAACACAGCCTAGTAGCATTAACTCATCCCTGCTGGGTCTGAGCAGAGCCTGTGTGTTGGCACCCTGGAGAAGAACGGCTATGCTTCTGTTTTGCTTTGAGACAGGGTTTTTCCCAGACGGGCCTGGAACTTGCTATGTGGTTCAGGGAGACCTTGAATTTGAGATCCTCCTGCCTCAGGCTCCTGAAGAGCTGAGATTCCAGGCCTATTCCACTAGGGAATGCTTTTTTTTATTTTTTTGTTTTTTCAAGGTGACATCTCACTCTAGCCCAGGCTGACCTGGAATTCACTATGTAGTCTCAGGCTGGCCTTGAATTCATGGCTATACTCCTAACTCTGCCTCCTGAGTATTGGGATTAAAGGCATGCACCACCATACCTGGCTTCTTTTTTTGTGTGTGTAAAAAGATTTTATTTATTATTTATTTTCAAGGAGAGAATGGATGCAGCCAGGGCCTCTTGCCACTACAAACGAACTCCAGATGCATGTACCACTCTGCACAGTGGGTACCTGGGAATTGAACCCAGGCCATCAGGCTTTACAAGCAAGTGCTTTTAACCACTGAGTCATCTCTCCAGCCCCAGGGAGGTTTTTTTTTTTTTTTTTTTGGTTTTTCGAGATAGGGTCTCACTCTGGTCCAGGCTGACCTGGAATTAACTATGTAGTCTCAGGGTAGCCTCGAACTCATGGCAATCCTCTTACCTCTGCCTCCCAAGTGCTGGGATTAAAGGCGTGCGCCACCACGCCCAGCTTTTTTTTTTTTTTTTTTTAATTTTCATGCTAAACACAGAAGCACAAGCAGCTGGAAGGAGGGCTGACTGAACTAATCCTCACCCGAAGCCTTGATCCCAGAGCCTGCCAGATAAAGTGGCACAGGAGGGGGTTTGCTCTTCCAGGCACTCTGGGGAGGTGGGGGCACAGTGAGGAGGCCCCAAGGACAGGGCACCAGGCAGCCAGCTGCGGCCTTGGGGAAGTACAGGGACTTCACATCAACCCTGTGGCTCTTTATGTCTGCCCTCCACTGTGACGTCCTGGTTCCTGAAAAGTGAGTGGCTGTTTCACTTTACTTTCTCAATATCAGCACCTCTTCCTTTTTTTTCTGGCCTGTGCCTGGCTATTTGGACTTGGTGAAGGATTGAGACATTAAGATAGAGAAACTGAACTGGACGGAGTGACTCAAGCCTGCAGAATCCTAGCACTTGGAGGTGGAAGCAGGAGGATTGTGCTGCTCAGAGTTGGCGGGCAGCCTTGGCTATCCAGTGTGTTCCAGGCCAGCCTGAGCTACAGTGTGAGACCTTATTTCAAACAAAAGAAAACACATTTAAAAAAAGGACGGGGGGCCGGGCGTGGTGGCGCACGCCTTTAATCCCAGCACTCGGGAGGCAGAGGTAGGAGGATCGCCGAGAGTTCGAGGCCACCCTGAGACTACATAGTTAATTCCAGGTCAGCCTGGACCAGAGTGAGACCCTACCTTGCAAAACCAAAAAAAAAAAAAAAAAAAAAAAAAGGACGGGGGGCTGGAGAGATGACTTAGTGGTTAAGGCATTTGCCTGCAAAGCCAGAGGATTCTGGTTTGACTCTCCAGGACCCACATAAGCCAGATACACAAGGGGGCACATGCATCTGGAGTTTGTTTGCAGTGGCCGGAGGCCCTGGCCTGCCCATTCTCTCTCTCTGCTTTTTTTTCTCTCTCAAATAAATAAATAAATAAATAAACAAACAAATATTTTTAAAAAGGGCTAGGGATATAGCTTGGTTGATAGTGTGCTTGTCTGGCATGCACAAAGCCCTGGGTTCAATCCTTAGAACTGAATAAAGTGGGCATGGTGGTGTGCGAGGCTGCAAGCCCAGCACTCGGGAGATGGAGACAGGATAGAAATTCAAGTTCAGCTGGGCATGGTGGTGCACGCCTTTAATCCCAGCACTCGGGAGGCAAAGGTAGGAGGATTGCTGTGAGTTCGAGGCCAGCCTGGGACTACAGAGTGCACAGTGAATTCCAGGTCAGCCTGGGCCAGAGTAAAAGCCTACTTAAAAAAGAAAGAAAAGAAAAAGAAATAGAGAAGTGAAAATTTTAGATGATAAGCCAGGCACGTGTCAGTCATAGGCCTGTGGGAGAATGGGAAATTCCAAGCAATGCCTGATGGCCCAGGGTTCGATTCCCTAATAACCACATAAAGCCAAATGTGCAAACTGGTGCATGCATCTGGAGTTTGTGTGCAGGAACTAGAGGCCCTGGCATGCCCATTCTCTCCCAGTCGCTCTCCCTATCTTTCTCTCTGTGTTTCGAAATAAATAAATAACATTGAAACACACACACACACACAGAGCTGGGCGTGGTGGCGCACGCCTTTAATCCCAGCAGAGGCAGAGGTAGGAGGATCGCCGTGAGTTCGAGGCCACCCTGAGACTATATAGTTAATTCCAGGTCAGCCTGGATCAGAGACCCTACCTCAAAAACCAAACCAAATGTCTTGCACACATACACACACACACACACACACACACACACACACACACACACACACAGGCCAGCTTGAGACTACAGAGTGAGTTCCAGGTCAGTCTGGGCTAGAGTGAGATTGTACCTCAAAAACAAAAACAAACAAACAAAAAACTAAACACAAAGCCGGGCGTGGTGATGCATGCCTTTAATCTCAGCATTGGACAGGCAGACGTAGGAATTATCTCCATGAGTTCAAGGCCAACCTGAGAGTACATAGTGAATTCCAGGTCAGCCTGGGCTAGAGAGAGACCCTACCTCGAAAAACAAACAAACAAACAAACAAACAAAAACACAGGACAATAAACATCTGTTAAGTCTATTTTTCTTTCTAGTGTCATCTCAGAAAATAACAAAACTGGGCTGGAGAAATGGCTTAGTGGTTAAGGCATTTGCCTGTGAAGCCAAAGGACCCAAGTTCGATTCCCCAGGATGCATCTGGAGTTTGTTTGCAGTGGCTAAAGGCCCTGGTGTGTCCATTCTCTCTTTGTCTCCGCTTGCAAATAAATAAATAAAAATGTTAAAAAAGGTAAAAAAGAAGAGTGTTCAGTTTTTAAAAAAAGAAAACAGGGCTGGAGAGATGGCTTAGCGGTTAAGGCATTTGCCTGCAAAGCCAAAGGATCCCGGTTCGATTCTCCAGGAACCATGTAAGCCAGATGCACAAGGGGGCGCATGCATCTGGAATTCGTTTGTAGTGTCTCGATGCCCTGGTGTGCCCATTCTCTCACTCTCTCTTTCTCTATGCCTCTTTCTCTCTCTCAAATAAATAAAAAAGAAAACAACAAAATTAAAGAAAAATGTGAAAAATCACAGTAATGACCTACTTGTAGCTTGATGCTTGCTCATGTCACCCCCAGGTTCAGAAAGACCAGGGCACCATGCCCCCAACGTGACTCTCTCCCATGGGAAAAGAGGCTCGGAATGAGGGAATGGTTAGCTCTCTCCTGGGCAGGGTCAGCAGCCAGTCAGAAGCTGGTGTCGATTCTCTCAAAGGATAGGGGCCTTGGCTCTCAAAGCCCGGGCCCCAAGCAACAGCATCACCTGGGAGCTCATTATAGATACAGATTAGCAGCGCTGCCTCAGACAGGGAATGGGAACCCAGGGGTGGGGCCTGCTGTCACAGTTCAACAAGCACTGCTGATGCAAGCTGGAGGTTGAGAGCCTCTGTGAAGGAAAGAGCACAGTGTCCCGAGGTGATCTGAGAGTAGCTGGCCCGGTGCGGAGCAAGCCGAGTGAGGAGAGCACCAAGCTCAGGTTCATGAAAAAGTGTGTGTGGGGGGTTGTGTGCAAGTGAGAACACAAGGCTAAGACCTGAGGCCTCACGTGAGCTCTGGGTTCTTGCTGTGAGAATGACTGGTTTTCAACCTTGGGGCAGCCATGACACCTCCCTGTACCTCAGTTTCTCCACCAATGAGCTCTCCACAGACCTGCTGCAGGCACAGATGAGACAGCCAGACTGGCCAGTAGAATGGGACAAAGCTCACAGCTTTACCTAAGGGCTCCTTTTACGCCCCAGGGGGTTGAGGGACTTTGCGCCTTGTGCTCTTACTGAATGCAATGGGTTGGTATCTTGGTAAGTACAAAGCCAAAATAAGCACAAAAGAGTGGAGAAGGAAGGCTGTAGAGAAGGCTCAGTGGTTAAAGATGCTTGCTTGCAAAGTCTGATAGCCTGGGGTTCAATTCCCCAGTAACCACGTAAAGTCACAGATGCACAAAGTGGCACATTTTCACTTGGAGTTCGTTTGTAGTGGCAAGAGGCCCCCTTGCTTCTCTCTCTTTCTGCTTGCAAATAAATAAGTAAAAATATTTTTTTAAAAGAAGAGTAAAAAGGGGCTGGAGAGATGGCTTAGTGGTTAAGCCCTTGCCTGTGAAGTCTAAGGACCCCGGTTCAAGGCTCCATTCCCCAGGACCCACGTAAGCCAGATGCACAAGTTGGCACATGCACTTGGAGTTCGTTTGCAGTAGCTGGAAGCCCTGATGTGCCCATTCTCTCTCTCTTTGCCTCTTTCTCTCTGTGTCTGTCTGTCGCTCTCAAACAAATAAATAAAAATAAACAAACAAAAATTTAAAAAAAGAGTAAAAATATTTTTTTATTTGAGAGAGACAGAGAGAGAGACAGAGACAGATAGAGATGGGTGTGCCAACAGCTTCTCAGCCCCTGTGAACGAATTCCAGATGCGTGCGCCCCCTTGTGGGCAAGTGCGGCATTGCGTCCTTGTGTCACTACGTTTGACTAAATGTGGGACCTGGAGATAGAACAGGCATTCTGAGGCTTAGCAGGCATGCGCCTTAACCGCTAGGCCATCTCTCCAGCCCAAAATATTTTTTTAAAAAAAGAGTGGAAAAAGAATTCTCACCTGCAGCAGGCAAGGAGAGCACTGGGGTTATTTCCAAAGCAGTTCTCCACCCAAACACCAAACACGGGTGGCACAGGGATTGATCAAGGGCATCTACACATCTCTATATAAGGCTGGGCCTGTTTCTAAGCATGCTCAGTTTAGAAGTACGTCCCTAAGCATGCTCAATGTAAGATCATAGTTTAAAAATAAAAGACAGCAGACACATTTCGGGGACACATTTAGCTCAAAGTCTTGGAGCATATATGTAAAAGGTTAAAGTGCTTTTGGGCATGCTAGGTTTGCACTATAAAGTTTTTAAAAAATATTTTATTTGCCAGGCACGGTGGCGCATGCCTTTAATCGCAGCACTTGGGAAGCAGAGGTAGGAGGATCACTGTGAGTTTGAGGCCACCCTGAGACTACATAGTTAATTCCAAATCAGCCTAGGCTAGAACAAGATCCTACCAAAAAAAAAAAAAAAAAAAAAAAAAAAAAAAAAAAGGTACATGCACCACTTTATGCATCTGGCTTATGTGGGTACTGGGGAAATGAACCTGGGTCCTTAGGCTAGGCTTTGCAGGCAAGCGCCTTAACCACTAAACAATCTCTCCAGCCCAGCACCATAAAGTTTGATCTGAAAATAAAGAAAAGGATATTTAAAAAAAATTATTTATTTATTTGCAAGCAGAGAGAGACAGAGAGAATGGGCTTCAGTTGCTGCAAACTCCAGATGCGTAGGCCACTTTGTGCATCTGGCTTTACATGGGTACTGGGGAATCAAACCCAGGTCATCAGGCCTTGCAGGCAAACGCTTAACCGCTAAGCCATTTCTCCAGCCCAGGAAAGGAAGGATATTTTGAAAGTATATTCACACACGGGTCTGCCCCTGTAGGTCCATGCCTTGCTTAGTCACTGACAATCCTGGGGTAGGAACCTAGATTCAGGCTCCTTCCCCAGGGCACTGGTTCCACACAAGGTATTCATTGCCCACCAGCACCCCTTAAATTACCCCTTTCTGAGCCTCCAAATCAAAGCATGAAGCCATTAGAACCCTGCCAAGTCGGCCCGAGCCCTGAGCTGCCACCCCACCCACTGAGACACAGGCTTCCCTGAGGAAGAAGGGAGGGTGGAGGCGTCTTGCCCAGAGAGGGGAATGCAGGGAAGAGCCACTAGCTCTGTGTAGAGAATAGCCCCAGAAGGCCAAGGCCTCTGGTTGGCTGCCCTGAAGGGCCCAGGTCCAAGTCTCCTGGTTTGCTCACATGTTCACACCCTGACTCTTCGGCCCACAGCCTCCGGCAACCCCAGCATCTTGGCTTCATGGTGATTATAGTAATTATTATAATGACACCATTATCTCGGTCCCCCAGGTGGAGCCCTCATAGCTTACCCGGTGCTTTCACTGGCATTAATTCACCTGACGCCATTTACGTGCTATTTGCACCTTATTCCTTGGATTAGGGAAGCCGCCTAAGATCTGCTGTCTCTTCTGGGGCCCTCGAGCCTTAGTGCCCATTCTGAGGGCTACCCTAGCTTCATACTTGCCCTACTTTGCAGTAATAGTGGGAGGACGAGGGGCTTATCTGCAGAGACACAGAGCCCTTCCCTTGGGGAACAGGGTTGGGGATGGTTTAATGAGCAAGACTTACAGCCAACCTCCAAATCTGGCCTTGGTGCACTGAGGGCCCGGGGAATGTTCCCAGCTATCTTATCTCCCCAGCATACTGCTCTCCCCTGAGATAAGGATTTGGGGGACTAAGTTTTCCCACCAGGCTGGTTCAGCCAGTGAAGGTCATGGCCTTGAGGCTTTCCTGGGCACGAGAACCTCCTCCCCCTGCTGGGTTCTTCTCCCAAGGAAGCTGGTGCAGGAGGAGGTGGCACGAAGCCAAGAACAGGCAGACAGGCCAAAAGGCAGTGTGCTTGGTGCCAAGGTGAGTAAAGAGTGGGTGAGATCCCGTGCAGTTTCTGTGAAGCGATCTCTGGGGTTCTCTTCTTCAGCTTCCCCTACCCCTGCAGCCTCTCACCCTCATCCCAGAGCTGCGCAGCCCAGAACCTAGAAATCTGAGGCATGGGCTTTCTCGGGGGACAAGTCCTTGGGACACAAAGGGTGGATGGATCAACTCTGCAGGAGAACAGGATCTAAGTCCCACTCACCCGCCCCTGCCCCCAACTGTTGTAGAGCTTTTCAGGAGCACAGCTGTCTCTTTAAGAAGAGCATCCCAGCCCCCACCCCCACCCCAGGGTGAGGATGACAGAGGGATTAGAGCCTTAGAGGAGCTTAAGGGAGCAAGCAGGAGGGGCCAAATGAGCACTGAGTCTGCTCCAGGAGGATGCCAGGGCATGAACCAATTGTTCTGGGCTGGGTTTGGTGGCAGAGATTGCTTGAACACAAATGGGCCTGTGGCTGGGGGCCTCTTACTTCTCTATGGGGACCTGGTTCACAGAGGATCACACAAAGAGTGGTGTAGATGCCCAAGGGGCAATTGCCCTGAAAGTTGCCCTTGGCCTTTTTTATCAGGGTCCCCAGGAAGTATTCGGGGTCCTCACAGAGACTGCATGGAAAATCGTCAGGTAAGACTAACATCCAGCAAAAGTGACAGGCGCAAGGAGGCCAAGAGAAACACACTCCTCGCTCTCTGTGCCTGTCACTAAGTCCAGGGACTCAGTAGAATAGCTCTTCCCTTCTCTCAACAGTACCACATCTCCTCTGGTTACTGGTCAGCCCAGCACAGCTAGCTCTCCACGACAGTGCTGAAGCCAGAGCCTGAGACACCGCCAGGTTTATGTGGAATCCCCCTAACACCTTCGATTCCTCCCTTGTTTCTGAAGAATTTCCCCCTTTGTATGCAGCACTTATAGTGAATATTAAAACATCCACGTTTATTTGGATATGGAGGCACAAGCCTGTAATCTCAGCACTGGGAAGACAGAAGTAGAACTACAGTTGCAAGTTCAAGGCCAGCTTGATGTACATAGCGAGTCCTAAGGCAGTCAGGGCTACTTGGTGGGATCTGTCTCAAAGAGACAATGAGAAAAACAAAACAAAACAAACAAACAACAACAACAACATCAACAAAATCCCATGGGCTGGGAGGATGGGTCAACAGTTAAGAGCATTTGTTTGCAAGGCTTGCTGGCCCAGATTTGATTCCCCAGAAGCCATGTGGAGCCAGATGCAAAAGGTGGTATGTGCAACTGGTGTTTGCTTGCAGCAGCAAGAGACCCTTGTACATGTACACACGCATAATGTGTGTGTGTGAATAAAAAATATATACTTGGTTTTTTTCAAGGTAAGGTCTTGCTGTAGTCTCAGCGTGGCCTCGAACTCACAGATGCTCCTACCTCTGCCTCCTGAGTGCGGGGATGAAAGGTTGTGCACCACCATGCCTGGCAAGAAATACAATTTATTTTTCTCTTTCTCCTTTTCTTTCTTTTCTTGTCCTTTCCTGTCCTGTCCTGTCCTGTCCTGTCTTCCCTCCCTCCTTCCCTCCCATCCTAGGTAAGGTCTCACTCTAGCTCAGGCTGACCTGGAATTCACCATGTAGTCTCAGGGTGGCCTCGAACTCATGGGGATCCTACTACCTCTGCCTCCTGAGTGCTGGGATTAAAGGCATGCGCCACCACGCCCGGCAATTTTTTTTGTTTGTTTTGTTTTTGAGTTAGGGTTTCACTCTAGCCCAGGCTGACCTGGAAATCACAATGTAGTCTCAGGGTGGCCTTAAACTCATGGTAATCCTCCTACCTCTGCTTCCCAAGTGCTGGGATTAAAGACATGCCCCACCATACCCTCCTGAAATAAAAATATTTTTAATGGGGCTGGAGAGATGGTTCAACAGATAAGGCTAGCCTACAAAGCCTAATGACCAGGGTTCGATTCTCTATTATCCACATAAAGCCAGATGCACAAGGTGGTGAATGAGTCTGGAGTTCATTTGCAGTGGCTAAAGACTCTGGCATGCCCATTCTCTATCTGTCTCTTTTGCTCTCAAATAAATAAATTTTAAAAAATAAAATATTTTTTAAAAACACCAAGGAGGGCATGGTGGTGCACACCTTTAATTCCAGAACTCAGGAGGCAGCGGTATGGAGAGTCACCCTGAGTTTGAGACCACCTTGAGACTACAGTGAGACCCTACCCTGAAAAATCAAACCAAACCAAACCAAACAACAACAACAACAATCCAAGGTCAAGGTCTCCTTTAGGGGATGAGCAAGTAGTCAGCTCTCTGCAGATGAAAGGGTTGAGCCTCTCCAAACCTGTCCTGGGTCATAGAAATTGCATGTTTGCCAGGCACAGCAACTGCAGTTTAGAAGGTAGCCCAGCCCTGTAGCATGCAGCTGGCCTGCTGGGATCTGACTGACACCCTTGTTCTGGCCACAGTGATCTCACGGGCGGTGCCCATGGCCAGTCAGCCGCCCACAGCCCTTACCAGCTCGTCGATCCCAGAGAAGGTGTGGTTCGCGCTGTCCAAGGAGTAGATCAGCTGGTGCACCCCGTCGTTGGTCTCACTGTTTCCATAGAAACCAACGCCCACTGCAGCACTACAAGTAAGACCCCAAACAAAGGTTAGGGGTGACACCACGGAAAGAAAATGTTCATCTTTACATCAGCCAGATGCACAAGCATCTGGAGTTCATCTGCAGTGCCTGGAGGCTCTGATGCGCCATTCTCTCTTTCTCTCTCTGCCTCTTTCTCTCTCTGACTGTCACTCTCAAATAAATATAAAATAAACTATTTTTAATTATTTTTATTGACGACTTCTTTAATTGTAGACAATATCCCATGTTATTTCCCTCCCTCCCTCCCCCCACTTTCCCCTTTGAAACTTCACTCTCCATCATATCCCCTCCCCCTCTCAATCAGTCTCTCTTTTCATTTTGATGTCATGATCTTTCCTCCTATTATGATGGTCTTGTGTAGGTAGTGTCAGGCACTGTGAGGTCATGGATATCCTGGCCATTTTGTGTCTGGAGGAGGACGTTGTAAGGAATCCTACTCTTCCTTTGGCTCTTACATTCTTTCCGCCAAAAAAAAAAATATATATATATGTATATATATATATATATTTTTAATATTTTTTAAAAACTAGTTTTAGGGGCTGGGGAGAGATGGCCCTGTGGTTAAAGGTGCTTGCTTACAAAGCAATTCCCCAGTACCCATGTAATGCCAGACTCAGAAAGTGGTGCCTGTGTCTGGAGTTCATTTGCAGTGGCAAGAGTTCCTGGTATGCCCATACTCACTCGCTTTTTTTCTGTCTCAAATAAAAATAAGTGGTTTTCAGTTCATAGAAAAACTGAGTAGTAAGCTGTGGAGATAACTCAGCACTTACAGCAGATTTGTAAAGGGCTGGAGAGATGGCTTAGAAGTTAAGGCGCTTGTCTGCAAAGCCAAAGGACCCAGGTTTGGCTCCCTAGGACCCACATAAGCCAAATGCACAAGTGGTGCATGCTCTGGAGTTCGTATGCAGTGGCTGGAGGCCCTGGTGTGCCCTTTTCTCTCTCTGCCTCTTTCTCTCAAATAAATAAATAAAATAAAATTTGCAAAGCCTGCCAGCCTGGATTTGATTCTCCAGTACCCATGTAAAGCCAGATGCAAAAGTGGTACATGCACCTGCATTGCACTGACAAGAGGCCCTGGAACACCTATACATACATATACAATAACACTCATGGGAAATATATATTTAGCAGGGCATGGTGGCACATGCCTTTAATCCAGTACTCGGGAGGCAGAGGTAGGATCACTGTGAGTTCGAGGGCCACCCTGCAACTACATAGTGAGTTCCAGGTCAGCCTGGACTAGAGTGAAACCTTATCTCGAAAAACCAATATATATATTATGTGGGTCCTGGGGAATGGAACCTGGGTCCTTTGGCTTTGTAGGCAAGTGACTTAACCACTGAGCAATCTCTCCAGTCAGTATGTATATTATGTGTTTGGTTTACTATTCTTATACATATATATTATATATATATATATATATGTTATATATTTGGTTTGTTATTATTATTATTTTTGTTGTTTTTGAGGTAGGGTTTCACTCTAGCCCAGGCTGACCTGGAATTCACTATGTAGTCTCAGGGTGGCCTTGAAATCATGGCAATCCTCTTACCCCTGCCTCCCCAGCTGGGATTAAAGGCATGTACCACCACGCCTGGCTTGTATTTGGATTTTTTAAAAGAGTTTATTTTTATTTATTTATTAGAGACAGAGAAAAGGAGAGAGAGAGAGAATGGGCATGCCAGGGCCTCTAGCCACTGCAAACAAACTCCAGATGCATGCACCACCATGTGCATCTGGCTTACATGGGACCTGGAGAATTGAACCAGGGGTACTTTGGCTTCGCAGGCATGCGCCTTAACCGCTAAGCCATCTTTCCAGCCCTTGTATTTGCATTTTTGAGATAGGGTCTTGCTCTAGCCAAGGCTGCCCTGGAATTCACTCTGTAGTACCAGGCTGGCCTCAAATTCATGGTGATCATCCTACCTCTGCCCATCTAAAATTTTTTATATTTATTTATTTATTTGAGGGAGAGAGGTGGAGAGAGAATAAATGGGTGCACTAAGGCCTCTGGCCACTGCAAATGAACTCCAGACACATGCATCACCTTGTGCATCTGCTTTTACATGGGTACTTGGGGAATTGAACTTGGGTCCTTTGGCTTTGCCAGCAAGTGCCTTAATAGCTAAGCAATCTCTCCAACACTAATTTCTTTTTTTATTTTTTTAATTTTTATTTATTTATTTATTTATTTATTTATTTATTTATTTGCAAACAGAGAGAGAGATAGAAGTGGCCTCTAGCCACTGCAAACAAACTCCAGATGCATGTGCCCCTGTGCATCTGGCTTATGTGGGTCCTGGAGAATCGAACCGGGATCCTTTGGCTTTGCAGGCAAACGCCTTAACTGCTAAGCCATCTCTCCAGCCCTAATTTCTTTTTTAATTGAATGGCACTTGGCATGGTGGCACACATCATTAATCAGTCCTTGGGTGGCAGTGGTAGGAGGATCACTGAGTTCAAGGCCAGCCTGGGACTACATAGTGAATTTCAGGTCAGCCTGGGCTAGATTAACACCCTACCTCAAACAAAACAAAACAAAACAAAACAAAACAAAACAAAACAAAACAAAACAAAACAAAACAAAACATAACAATTGAGTGGCAAGAACAGAATTCCCATATATCCCTTGGTCTGTGTGTGTACTGTCCCCCACTATGACACTCTGCATGAAATGGTATGTTTCTTACAACTGAAGAACCCGTGTGGGAACATGGGTGTCACCCTGGGTCCATAGCAAGGGTTCGCTTCTAGTGTTGCAAATTCTAGGGAGTCTAGACAAATGCATCATTTTGTGTATCTTCCATTATAGTATCACACAGAGTGGTTTCATTGTCTTATCTGCTCTGCCCATCCCTCCTTCCTCCAGCCCCTGATCTCGTTATGGTCTCCATAGATTGCCCTTTTCCAGAATGTCCTATCATTAGAATCAGCTTCTTTCACTTAGCAGTCGGCATGGAAGGTTCCTGACTGCATTTCCTTTCAGCCCTGAATAATATTCCATTGTCCAAATGTGCCTCAGCTACTGAAGGATGTCTTGTTTGCTTCCATGGTTTGGCAATCGTGACTAAAAGCTGCCACGCACACCCAGAGTGTGGGCTTTTGACTTCAGTTGAAGAACTTTATCCTAGGGTTTGAGGCTGGGGAGTGATGGTGTGCAGAAGCCAGCGTGCTCCTGGCAGATACACTTAGTTGTCCGGTAGGAAGAGCTCTCCTCTTCGTGTGACTGAACAATGTGTGTGCGTGTGTGTGTGCATGTGCACATGTGTGTTTGTGTTTTGTGGGAGGGTTGAAATAGGGCCTCATGTATCCCAGGCTGGCCTTGAACATTTTTATGTAACTAAGGATGGTCTTGAACTCCTGATCTCCAGTCTCTATCTCCCTCAATTGAATACTTGTGATTACAAGTGTGAGCCATCATACCCAGTTATGGGGTGCATGCTAGACAAGCACTCTACCAACTGAGCTATATTCCCAGCCTAGGTATGACTCTGAAAGGTGGTGTGGTAGTTTGAATAGATGCCCCCCAATATATTCAGTGTTTTATTAGTTTGTAGTTTGCACCTGCAGCCACCTGGCAGGAGGCAGTGTCACTGGGCGGGTCTTAGGGTACAGCCCTAAGGTGTGGTGGTGGGTTTACAATTCCAATCTAAAGATATGCAAAGTGCACAGCCAGGTGTGGTCTTTAATCCCAGCACTCAAGAGGCAGAGGTAGGAGGAGCGCCGTGATGTCGAGGCCACCCTGAGAATACATAGTGAATTCCAGGCCAGCCTGACCTAGAGTGAGTAAGACCCTACTTCAAAAAACCAAAATAAATAAATAAATAAATAAAGACATGCAAAGTGTTTAGTTCCATCTGGAGTTCCTGAAGTGTGCTGTGCTGGTGTGGCTTTTGGCTTTTTCTCTCTCTGCCTGGTTCTTTAAGAGGGGGCTAACTCCTACCATTATGGAACTTCCCCTGGATCTGTAAGCTTCAATAAATAATATCCCTTCCTCCATAACTGTGCCTGGTCTGGAAGTTCATCTCAGCGAACCTGAAGCTGTCCGCTACAGTGGGTAACCACAGACTAACATGGGGATGCTTGTGACAGTGGGGTCTGGTGGCGCTTGAGCACGCACACCTTGACCAGTTCCTCTACACAGGTGGGCTTGGAGGCTACCAAGGCCTGGTGAGATGAGCTCAGTGCCACCCCGTGTCTCTCCTGACATCACCAGGAATCAGGGACTTGCTTGTCCTCTCTGCTCTCCCCAGGACCTCTCCACAAGGTCCTCGATTTTAAGTTCCAGCTAGTGGAAAGATTACCTTACCGAGCGGAAGCCTGCCTCCTTAAGCCATATCCCCACCTGGACCTGCTTCCTGCTTAGGGAAGCCAGACTGCGCCTCCAATTCTGTACCACACTGCATCGAACATCTCAACGTGGCCTCTACGTCACCTGCTTGCTGCCTGCTCTCCAAGACAAGATATGTCCTTCCTAGGGTAAGATCTGCAGACCTTGGTCCAGGCTGTTCCTGTCTTCTAGACTCAACCAAGGCTTTTGTCTTTGCGTGCGTGCACTTATGTACAGGGGTAGAGAACATTGGATCTCCTACTTTATCACTCTTCCACCTTGTTTCTCTGAGACAGTCTCTTACCGCAACCTAAAACTCCCCAGTTTTTGACTAGACTGGCTGACAATGAGTTTCTATCTCTGTCTCCCTCAGTGCCAGGGTTACAAAAGCACATCCATGGTCGCAATTTTATGTGGGTCCTCATGCTTGCACAATAAATGCCCTTACACATGAGCTGTCCCCCTAACCCCTCTTTGCTTTTTTTGTTTGATTGTTTTTAAAAACAGGGTCTCACAAAGTCCAGGCTGGTCTCAAACTGGCTATGTGGCTGAGGATGACCTTGAACTTCTGATGTTCCTAGCTCCCCCTGCCCAGTGCTGGGATTACAGGCATGCATGACCATGCCATTTCCAATATCACTTAAAAATGTATTTTTAAAATATTGTATTTATTTATTTGAGAGAGAAAGAGAGAATGGGCGCACCAGGGCCTCCAGCCATGGAAAATAAACTCCAGATGCATACGCCCCCTGTGCATTTGGCTTGTGTGGGTCCTGGAGAGTCAAACCAGGATCCTTTGGCTTTACAGGCAAATGCCTTAACCGCTAAACCATCTCTCCAACCCCAACATCAATTTCTGAGGGGAGCTCTGAGCAGCAGTCAAGTCCAGTTCCACTTATATGGGAAGGCAGAAAAGTGGCCCCAATGTTCAAGAACTCCACCACCACCACCACCTTGGGCCTCAGCCCTACATCCCCACTGACCTCAAGATCTGCAAACTGCCCCTTCCTGAAGTTCTCTGCAGGGGTTCCTGTTAAACTCAGTCTCTCCTCTTTCCTTTATGGCCATATTTGTTTTTGTTTAGTTTTAACCAAAAGCAGAACTTGAAACCCATGTCTGGTCCAACATTCCAACTTGTACAATTCCTTCCCATTCCTGACTGTATCGCGATCGTAATCTATCTGACCTACACCTCCCAGGTCACAGAAGACTGATCAAGCAGCTTCCTGAGAAAGCTAAGCACGTCCACCTCCACTCGGATCTTGCTCTTTCTTTAAACAGAAAGGGGCTTAGGAGTCAGGCCTGTAATACCAGCTACTCAGGAGACTGGAGAGGGCTTGTGAGTTGGAGGTCAGCCTGGGCTACATAGAAAGACTGAGGCTGAGCCGGCCATGGTGGCGCACGCCTTTAATCCCAGCACTTGGAAGACAGAGGTAGGAGGATTTCTGTGAGTTCAAGGCCACCCTGAGACTACATAGTGGGTTCCAGGTCAGCCTGAGCTAGAGTGAGACCCTACTTCTAAAAACAAAAACAAACAAACAAAGACTGGGGCTGGAGAGCTGGTTTAGCCATTGAAGGTGCCTGATTGCAAAGCCTGCAGACTGAGGTTTGATTCCTCAGTACCCATGAAAGCCAGATGCACAAAGTGGCACATGGCATCTGGAGTTCATTTGTAGGGGTGAGAGGCCCTGGTGCATCCATTCTCTCTTTGTCAAATAATTAAATAATTTTTTTAAAATTAACACTGTGTCAAAGTAAAATTGAAAAGGACCTTGAAGCTGGGTGTGGTGGTGTATGCCTTTAATCCCAGCCATAGGAGGATTGCTGTGAGTTTAAGACCAGCCTGGGGCTCCAGAGTGAATTCTACGCAGATCAGCCTGAGCTAGTGTGAGTCTATGCCGCCAACAACAACAAAGAGACCTTGATCATGTAACACTTGCTTAGCCTATGTTAGGCCCTGAGTTCAGTCCCTAGGATGGCAAAACAAAACAAAAAACCAGGACAAGACCTAAGGTAGAATCTTCTGGAAGGTTATTACAGAAACCTCTTTCTAGGGTGCCTTCAACCCTAATTTGGGCTATAAGGATTACAGAAACAGAATCACCTGGAATGAGCTGGTGTGGTGGTACAAGCCTGTCACTCTAGCCCTTGGCAGGTGGAAGCAGGTGGATCATTAAAAGTTGATGGCAAGCCTAGGCTACATAGCTCCAGGCTAGCCCGGGGTGCCATGGTGAGACTCTAACTCCAAATGAAAACAATATCAGAGCCGGGCGTGGTGGCGCACACCTTTAACAAGGCAACTGAGAATAGTGAATTCCAGGTC
The DNA here is from genome assembly GCA_036365145.1 of Orientallactaga sibirica. NCBI lineage: Eukaryota > Metazoa > Chordata > Mammalia > Rodentia > Dipodidae > Orientallactaga > Orientallactaga sibirica. The sequence goes on from JAEOAD010000013.1 coordinate 9,469,965, forward strand.
AGCCTGGACTAGAGTGAGACTGTACCTCAGAGAAAAAAAAAGATGCACAAAGTGGTACATGCATCTGGAATTTGTGTGCAACAGTTGGAGGCCCTGGTATGCCCATTCTTTCTGTATGTCTCTCTTCTATCTTTCTCTGTGCTTGTAAATATATATACACAATTTTAAAAGTTTTTAAGATTAAAAAAAAAATCAGCTGGAATGCTTGTTAAGGTGTGGACATGAGGGCCCTACCCCTGAGCTCACTGGACTGATGGCTTAGAAATTGTATTTTTTTTTCCTAGATTTTATTTTAGTTATTTGAGACAGAGAGAGGGAGAGAGAGAAAGAGAGAGAATGGATGTGCCAGGGCCTCTAGCCACTGCAAATCAACTGCGGACGCATGCGCCACCATGTGCATCTGGCTTACGTGGAACCTGGAGAATCAAACCAGGGTCGTTAGGCTTCGCAGGCATGCGCCTTAATCGCTAAGCCATATCTTCAGCCCTAGTAATTGTATATTTAATGAGCTCTGTCCTTTGCTATCTCTCCCTCCCCAACAGTTCATTAGTATTCTTTGCATCCACACACTTGTATAACCAGCTCTGAATCGGCCTGGCTGCACCATGGTGCCGTCCATCTTTCCCTGCTGTAAAGGGAAGCGACGTCAAACTGTTCAGCTGAAGCAAAGTGCTCCCAACATTCTCCAGTTACTCTCTTTATCTAACAAGAAAGTAATACAATTTTTTTTGGTTTTTGTTTTTGGTAGTGCCAGAGTTCATATCCAGGGCCTCACACATGCTGGGTGGGCACTCTACCATTGAGCTGTGTCCTTAGCCCTGAGACAACGTATGTGCTGAAAAATGTCTGTAAACCAGGTACAATGGCTTACACCTTTAGTCCCAGGTAAGCCTGAGCTAAAGTAAACCTTGCCTCAAAAAAAAAAATCTAATTAAAAGTCTTCTGTTTGCTCTTTTTTTTAAAAAAATTTATTTTTATTTATTTATGTATTTGACAGAGAAAGAGGGGGAGAGAGAAAAAGAGAGAATGGGTACATTGGGGTGGGATGCATACGCCCCTAGTATGTCTGGCTTAGGTGGGTCCTGGGGAAGTGAACCTGGGTCCTTTGGCTTTGTTAAGGCAAGCACCTTAACTGCTAAGCCATTCCTCCAGCTCCTGCTCTTGTGCTTATTATTTTCTTCTCTATTTGTCTAAGTGACAAGGGATTCAACATCAAGTCAACACTGTTCCATCCTTTTAATTCCTTCTTGCCCTGCTTTTGAAAATGGGACAGGGAGAGGCAGAAGGATCAAGAGTTCAAGGCCAGCCTGGGCTATGAGACCAGGTCTCTCAAAAAAAAAAAAAAAAAAAAAAAGAGTCAGATGTTGTGGCACACACCTTTAATCCAGCACTCAGGAGGCTGAAATAGGAGTATCACTGTGAGCTGAGACTACATAGTGAATTCCAGGTCAGCCTGGGCTATAGCAAGACCCTACCTCAAAAAAAAAAAAAAGAGCTGGAGCTGAAGAGATGGCTTAACGGTTAAAGTTCATGCCTGTGAAGCCTAAGGACCCTGGTTCGATTCTCCAGGTCCCACGTAAGCCAGATGCACATGGTGGCACATGCATCTGGAGTTCACTTGCAGTGGCTGGAGGCCCTGGTGCACTCATTCTCACTCTTTCTCTCTCTCTGTCTCTAATAAATAAAATAAAATAAAATCTTTAAAAAAAGGGCTTGAGGTATGGCTTAGTGATTAAGGCACTTGCCTAAGGATCCAGGTTCGATTCTCCAGATCCCACATAAGCCAGATGCACACAATGGCACATGCATCTGGAGTTCGTTTGCAGTGGCTAGAGGCCCTGGCATGCCCATTCTCTCTCTCTCTAACAAGTAAATAAAAACTAAAATATTAAAAGAACATATACACACACACACACACACACACACACACACACACACACACATATTACCCAAAAAGCCGGGCGTGGCACATACCTTTAATCCTTTTAATACCAGCATTCTGGAGGCAGAGGTAGGAGGATCACCAGTGAGTTCAAGGCCAGCCTGAGACTTCATCATGAATTCCAGGTCAGCCTGAGCTTAGACTGAGACCCTACCTCAAGAAACAAAAAAAAAAACAAAAAAGGCATTTGCTTGCAAAGCCTGCTAGCTGGCCCAGTTTTGATTCCTCAGCACCCATACATATAAAGCCACATGCACAAAGTGCCCCACACATGTGAAGCACATTTGCAGTGGCCAGTCGCCTTGACATGCCCATTCATCCTAGTTAGCCAGCCAGCCCCAGGAATCTACCTAACTCCCTGGTGCTGGCATTACATGCATGTCATCCATCACACCTGGCATTTTATGTGGGTTCTGAGGATCCAAACTCAGGTCCTCAGGCTTCCACATGAGCAAGCACCTTACCCACTGAGCCATCTCTCCAACACCATTATTTTCTACATCTCTCAGTGAGCCAAGGGCACAGGATCAAGAAGACAGGAACAGTGGCTTTGTTTTCCCCTCACCTGGGACCAGTGTGTAGAATACTACAGGACAAATTTTGCAACAAAGGCCTTCTGTTCTGAGTTTTCCTTAAAGTGCAGGCGACAATTACAGAATCAGAATCCTTAAAAATCATTTTTACCAGCTGGGTGTGGTGGCGCATGCCTTTAATCCCAGCACTCGGAGGCATAAATAGGAGGATTGCTATGAGTTCAAGGCCACGCTGAGACTAGAATTCTAGGTCAGCTTGAACTAGAGTGAGACCCTACCTTGAGAAACCCCCCCCCAAAAAAATCATTTTTATGGGGCTAGAAATCCCCCAGTATCCACGGAAACTGGACACGAAAAGGGGCTCGTGTCTGGTGTTTGTATGCATTGGCAAGAGACCCTGGAGGGCCTGTGCACAGGCACAACGCAGATATATTTTTTAAATTACTGCTGAAAAAAATATATATGGCCCTCAAATTATGATGGTTCAATAGCACTCTGACTTTATGGTGCTACGGAAGCAGACTCCCACAGCCATTCTGCTTCCACTAGCAGTGCAGTGGTCAATACAAGAACGTCAGCACTGTCATACCATAGGCTTGATCTGATATGCTTTTACCAGACTTCCGGCTAACCCAAGTGTTCCGAGCTGTTTAAAGCGGGCTGTGATAAGTGAAGATGCCAGGCAGATTGAGTGCATGAAATGCTGTTTCTTTTAAGAGAAATGGGTTTATCTATAATCCTACTGAAAGTCTAGAAGCCCTTGTATTTTTCTTTTCTTTTTTTTCGAGGTAGGGTCTCACTCTAGCTCAGGCTGACCTGGAATTCACTCTGTAGTCTCAGGTTGGCCTCGAACTCACGGCCATCCTCCTACCTCTGCCTCCCAAGTGCTGGGATAAAAGGCATGCACCACCACTGCCCGGCAAGCACTTGTATTTTTAAAAAATATTTTTATTTATTTATTTGCAAGGAGTGCGAGGGAAGAGAAGAGAGACATCACTTTCGAAGGGCCCTGTGTGGCTGCCAGGCCTGGCTTGCACTGGGTCAAAAGTCGAGGACCACTAGGAAGACCCCCATCCCTATGCTAAGGACCAATTCCCCATGCTTGGCAAGAAAAGGGGTCACCTTCGTTTGGGGAACAGGTCTGCTCAGCCAGGTGGCAGAAGCTTGGTCCGTGAATGTGGTTACACATGGATGAGCCACTTGGACTTGCTGGGGGAAAAGGGAGGGGTGTGTGTGAGACACGAGCAGGCTTTCCCTTCTAGCACGTGGGCTGAAGCTGCCCCTCCTAACCCCTGTGCAGAGGGACACTCACCAGCAGAGGAGCCCGGCCGCCACTGCCGTCCAGGTGACACAGCAGGAGCTTCGCTGCTTGGTCTGCACACCATGGTCCCGCTGGCAGCAGCATGTGCACACCAGGTAAGCAGCAAGGAAGGCCAAGTTCAGGCCCAGGCCGACGGCAGCCAGCAGCGCCAGGAACAGCAGCGACTGGAAGAGGAAGGGGCTGGTGTCAGCTCTTGTCTCTCCAGCAGAGGAGAGTCTGGGAGCGCAAGGATGGAGCTGTAGGTCAACCTTGACCTTCCGTTCATCCTGTCATCACTCTATGTAAACTGACTACCCAGGACTTAGGCACCACAGTGTGGGTGACGGAGAAGTAGGTGGGCTCAGAGATGTGAAGGGCTGGTGAGGGAAGACAGCAGTGTGCGGCTCGCCTGGGTTTCTGGATGAGCACCACAAACCAGGCTGGGCCCATGGATGAGCTCTGAGTGGGGGAGAGCTGCCAACGAGAGCTAGAGCCATGCTGTGAGTGATGGGCACTGTGGCTGTGGTAGACAGAGAAAAGTGAGAGGACCTCTCTAGCATCCAGCAGCCCCAGGAGGAGATAGCCTTAGGCAGGATGCCTTGGGTACCAGGGATTGAGCCAGGGCCTCTTGAGCTGGTATAGATGCTGCTGGTATCATACACAGGCCCCACCATGCCAGTCAGACCATTCCCAGCCTGTGCCAGAATCAAACGTGCCTATCATCCTAGGTGTTGGAACCATCCAGAATCCCAACACCTGTGTTGGAGGATGGATGACGGGGTGGGTTCAGAGGGGACAGAAAGGACGTGCCTCGGTGTCCCTCTCACTCCATCCTGTCAGGGACTCAGGAGCCCCTGGTAACGCCAAGGTCGGAGTTCTGAGCAGGGCAGGTAGAACCTCCTCAGGTCCGCTCAACGGCTTCTGGGTCCTGCCAAGGAGCTGCTGTCTGTCAGGAGACCTGGCTTGCCCCTTCTATCATACCCTCCAATCTCTTGATTTGGCCAGATGGACACCAGATGGCTTCAGGATCAGTGGCCGCCAGCCAGGCCTAGACCTGCCTGTAAGTCAGGCTCCTGAGCAGACAGTCTCCCCTGCTTCCCACGTGGCTCCAGGGGCATCCCATCCAGAACTCCAGCACCCTCATGGGGGACACGCCCGCAGGGGCCCCTTAGGGACTACACAGGTCAGAGAACCTGAATGGTAGCCATCCACAGGGTGGGAGAACGCAAGACCCCAAGGCCTAAGGGGAACAAGCCATGTGCAGGGATACACATAAGGAGGTGGCCTGAGGCAGCTGATGATGACTGCGGTCTGAGGACGGTGGCCATTTTTTTTGGGGGGGGAGCAGGGAATGATGGTTCAATTCTCCAGCACCATCTTATGCATGCTGTTGTGAACACATATTCGCACATGTAAAATAAATACAAATTTTAAAATGTTGTGTGGTGGCTCATTCCTACAATCCCAGCTCTAGGGAAATGGAGACAGGTGGCGCCCTGAGGCTTGCTGACTACTTAGTCTCACTGAATTGGTGAGCTCTAGATTCAGTGAGAGACCAATCTCAAAGAATAAGATGGAGCCCGGCGTGGTTTGAGGCTTTAATGGCTCAGGAGGCAGTAGGAGGATCACTGAGAGTTCAAGGCCACCCTGAGACTACATAGTGAATTCCAGGTCAGCCTGCCTGTCAGGTTCGAAAACCCAAGGACCCAAAAAAAAATAAAGCCAGATAAGATGGAGGATTTGAGGAGATGGCTCAGTGGTTAGAAGACATTTGACCTGGAGCTTGTCTATCTGATTCCTCCACCTGCCAGATGCAGGTACATGGACCAACATGACCTGGATATCTGCCCTCCACCTGCACACATGCATGGACCAACACACACACACACACACACACAAACAAGACTGAAATGACCCCCCTCCTCAGGTAGGGTTCGAGCTAAAGACATGAAGACCTTCCTCAGTTATCTTCACTAACGATTTCCCAATCTGAATCTACCATGTGTCCCTAGTGGGTACCCTTTCAGTCTCTTCAAACCTGCCCTACCAGGTCCCAACAGCTGGCTCCCACAAGCTTTCCCTCCAGCCCACTCCTTTTTTGGCAGCCTAGGGATTCCGGGCCTGAGGCCTCTCCAAGGCTGGACAGCTGGCCTCAATTAGGTCACCTATAATACGGTCCAGCAAGGGAAGGCCATGCTTGGAATATTCAAATGTTAACAGTTAACAGAATATCCTTTCCTTGCTGGGCGTGGTGGCGCACGCCTTTAATCTCAGAACTTGGGAGGCAGAGGTAGGAGGATTGTTGTGAGTTCAAGACCACCCTGAGACTACATAGTGAATTCCAGGTCAGCCTGGGCTAGAGTGAAACCCTACGTCGAAAAACCAAAAAGAAAAAAAATATACATATATCCTTTTGTTAATAGTTCACTTCAGCAACCCTGCTCCCAGGGCCCACGTGGTTAGAAAACAGGGAAGGAGGGAGTGGAAGAGATCAAGAAGAAATGTTGCTGAGTGTGGTGGCGCGCCTTTAATCCCAGCACTTGGGAGGCAGAGGTAGGAGGATCACTGTGAGTTTGAGGCCACCCTGAAAATATGGAGTGAATTCCAGGTCAGTTTGGGCTAGAGTGAGACCCTACCTCGGAAAAAAAAAAAAAAAAAAAAAAAAAAAAAGGATGGAGAGAGGCTGTGGGGTACAGAGCCCTGCTGCTCTGTAATAGGCCATTATTTTTCTGCCTCTAATTAATGCTCAAGTCCCTGGTGCATAGCTGGGATGGGAGGGAGGAAGGAGGAGGGGGTGGAGAGTTTTGCTCGTATGCCCTCCAGCTCTGATGGCCAGAGCTTAGAAGAGTCTCCCACATCACCTCGTGCCTTCCACTGAGCCACCACCATCTCCCAGCCCCGCCCCGGCACCATGCCCACAGCCCCCACAGCAGTGCCCAGGCTCTCCCTTATCAAAGCTACTCCATTTATTTCTGGTCTGTTGCTCTGTAATAAGGGACCCTGAGTGGGGAGCACCACCCTAGGGCCCAAGCTATAGGACAGCAGTGACCAGTGTGGTCAGATCCCAAGGGGCTTCTACACAGAGTTCGCGTGACAACTAGAAAGACGAGGCAACCTTCAGGTGTGCCCACAGACAGAGCCCACCCAGGTGGGTTGGGAAGGGTTAATGCCTCCGGCCTCTGCATGACAGTCTGATGATCATGACTCCAAGCTCAGAGGGGATGAACGGGCTTCCTCATCTTGACCTTGGCTGTTCTCCCACAGGGCCCGGCTTGCTGTCTGCTCTTTCCTTCTCAGATCTGCTCCCAGCCGAGCCAGGGCGTCCTGTAATTCTCCAGATATCCTCCACTCTGTCCCCTCCTCTAGCCCCAGGCACTCACTTGGGACTGACTGGCCCTTTCTTCTTTCTTTTTTATAAATGATGTTTTATTTTATTATTTAATTAAATTAGTTAATTACTTTTGGTTTTTTGAGGTATGGTTTCACTCTAGCCCAGGCTGACCTGGAATTCTAGCCCAGGCTGACCTGGAACCTCTGCCTCCCCAGTTAACTAAAGGTGCTGGTCTCAGGGTGGCCTTGAACTCACTCGGGAGGCAGAGGTAGGAGGATCCTCGAGGCCACCTCTGCCTCCCGAGTGCTGGAAAAATTAAAAAAAAAAAAAGGTGTGCGGCACCATGCCCGGCTTCTATCAGCTTCTCTATAGGTCCAGCCCTGCACTTGAGACTCTTAATATAAAAGTCTGAACCCCCAAGACAGACTCTCAGGAAAATGCAAGCTTAGTATGAAATGAACACACCTCACTCCACCTTCTAACCACATGGCTGGATAGCTGAGCCAGAGAGAGAGTGTGTGTGTGTGTGTGTGTGTGTGTGTGTGTGTGTGTGAGAGAGAGAGAGAGAGAGAGAGAGCACATAGGAAGTGTGCACGGACATGAGATTTTCAAGGTCTGGTCCCCTCGGGGAAGGGGGCTGGTGGATGGTGATACCAATTCCCCAGGCAAGGAGGAAACTGAAATAGTTTGTCAGTGACACGAAGCTAGATTTAGTGTCCCCAGCACTGCCCACTGGGCACCTCGCCAAGCTGGGGTCTCTTTCTTCCCAAGCGGGTACTGTGGCACCAGGCCATCTGCTTCTAACCTACTCGGGTCCTTTCACGAACTCCTCGAAGGAGAGGCCATCTCCATTCCAAGGCGGCTAACCTGTCAAAGACAAGATGCCAGCTGGAGCTCTGGGTGGCTTCTCCTTCTACACTCACAGCCACACCTGGCTGCCTGGAGACCTGAGCCTTGCCTCTGCTGGCCCCAGGGCAACGGGGCCAGGGCTACAGGCTACTTCTTTACTTTTCTTGTGCCTGTGGCAAAATACCTGATGAAAGCAACTGAAGGAAGGAAGGGTTTGTTTTGGTTCACAGTTCAAGGGTAGGTTCTCGTGGTGGCAGCGGGAGCTTAAGGCAGCTGGTCACGTGGCTTCCATTGTCAGCATACAGCTGGTTTCCTCCTTTTAAAATATACTTTTTTTTTTTTTTTTTTGGTTTTTCGAGGTAGGGTCTCACTCTGGTCCAGGCTGACCTGGAATTCACTGTGTAGTCTCAGGGTGGCCTCGAACTCATGGTGATCCTCCTACCTCTGCCTCCTGAGTGCTGGGATTAAAGGCGTGCGCCACCACGCCCGGCTAAAATATACTTTTATTTTATTTATTTATGAGAGAGAGGTTGGGGAAAGAATGGGCACACCAGGGCCTCCAACCACTGCAAATGAACCCCGGATGCATGTGCCACCGTGTGCATCTGGCTTATGTGGGTCCTGGGGAATCACCTTAACTGCTAAGCCATCTATCTCTCCAGCCTCCTTTTTAGTCAGGCCAGGCCCACGGCACCTGGAATGGTGCTGCCCCCACTCAAGGTGAGTCTTCCCTCTTCAGTTAAACCTTTCTAGAAAACACCTTCCCAGATACGTGTTTTCCATAGTGATTCTAAATCTAATCAAGTTAATAACCAACACACAGACCAGACAGCCTTCATGAGGACTCAAGATCAAGCTTACTGGAGGAAGAAGGATCAACTACTGGGAAAGTGGGAGCTTCTGTTGTGCTCAAAGACCCCACAAAAGCCAAGGGGGATGTGCGTACCTTCAACTCCTGATCTTGGGAGGCAGAGGCAGGTTCATCACAAGTTGAAGGCTAGCAACACAATCTTAAAAAAAAAAATTAAAAAGGCACCAGGTAATGAGTAGGGGCCCTACTTCTTCAGGAAGGTTCTAGAATACGATCTGTTCACCAGATAATCTGCTTAAAAAATTTTTTTTTTAGTTTTTAATTTTTTTAATAGAGAGAGAATGAAGCTGGGCATGGTGGCACACAGCTTTAATCCCAGCACTCAGGAGGCAGAGGTAGAAGGATCACTGTGAGTTCGAGGCCACCCTGAGAATACAAAGTTAATTCCAGGTCCAGGTCAGCCTGAGCTAGAGTGAGACCCTACCTTGCAAAACCAAAAGAGAGAGAGAGGGGGGGAGAAAGAAAGAAAGAAAGAAGAAAGAGAGGCAGAGAGAGAGAGAATGGGCACACTAGGGCCTTCAGCCACTACAAATGAAGTCTAGAAGCATGCACCACCTTATGCATCTGTCTTATGTGGGTCCTGGGGAATTGAATTTGGGTCCTTTGGCTCTGCAGGCAAGTGCCTTAACCGCTAAGCCATCTCTCCAGCCCTTAGTCTGCTTTTTTTAAGGCTTTGCTCTGCTTTCTGTATTTCAAGCACCTATACAGCCACTTCTAGTATGAGCCCACACCTGCCTGTTTCCATCTTCATTCACTCGCTGAAGCACATAGACATATAAGCACACACACATAAGTGCAGACACATGCATGCAAACACACTGACCCAAAAGTTTCCACTGTTTATAGATGGACCATGAGCTTCAGTTGTCTTAGTCTCCCAGATCAGAGTCTGCAACTTTCTTTCTCTACCTAACAGGGCACTGTCTTTGGAACTTGAAACCCACGGTCATTTGTCTAGTGACTGATATCATGAGGCCTTATTAAGCTCTATAAAACCACCTGCAGTCCACAAGTTCTGTGGACTGCTTTGCTGATGAGAGGTTTAAGTTTTAGGGACCTGAGCTGGAGAGATGATTCAGGGGTTGGTTAAGGCACTTGCCTGCACAGCCTAATGACCTGGGTTCAATTCCACAATACCCACGGAAAGCCAGATGCACAAAGTGGTGCATGCCCCTCTGCAGAGGCCTTGGTGTGCCTATATTCATTCATTCATTCTCTCTCTTTGCAAAAAAATTTAGGGCGAGATGGCGTAGCGGTTAAAGCACTTGATCGTGAAGCTGAAGGACCCAGGTTCGATTCCCCAGGACCCACGTAAGCCAGATGCACAAGGTGACGCATGTGTCTGAGTTCGTTTGCAGTGGCTAGAGGCCCTGGTATGACCATTCTCTCTATCCGTCTCTTCCTCTTTCTCTCAAGTAAGTAAGTAAATAAATAAATAAATAATAAAATATTTTTTAAAAAATCTTAGAGACATGCCCCATGGTTTGTCACACTGAAGCAGAACCAGAGTCCAAGCCAGCCAGTGAGATGGCAAAGCCCCTGCCCCAAACTGTGTGATGACAGTCATGGCTCTGTGCCCAGAGAGCGGCTTCATAGACTCCTCAGCCGCTGCTCCCAAAGGCCCCTGCTGCCTTGGTTATCATGTCACCAGGGCCTGGCACAGCACTCAGTCCCAATTAAGTTTGCTGAGGACCAAAGTGACTGACAGCAGAAGGGCCCAATCCATGCTGTGAACTCTCTGGCTGTAACCTACAGTACTCAGGAGGCGAGGAGAGTACCAGGGCAGGTGGTCAGACCACAGGGGAGCGTATCAAAATAGGAGCCATACTTCCGTGTGGGCCAATTCATCTCTCACTGTCCCTTGCCTCCACCCACGGCAGGATGAGATGGGAGTGGGGTCAGGGTATGATAGTGGTCACGGGAAGTGGACACCCTCTGGAGTTAGCATTCTTCAGCCAGGACGGTGGAGGAGGGAGGGGGAGGGGCTGTGAATGGGCCCTTCTGGCTCAGTTGCCACTTGTCCATGGACTCTGAGTCGGGTAAGGCAGGCTCAGCCCTTCCAGCCACAGCTGCTGTCAAGACAGGTGTTGTGAGGGGACATTAGGGGTGAGGAGTGACCTTACCACCGCCCCCCCACACTCCTAGGGGTCTCCTTGCCTTGACCCAGCTGGGGGATTTGAATCAATCTTTCCAGTAAAAAACAAGAAAATATAGTTGGGACCCTGGGGGCTGGGGCTAGGATTTCTCCACAGCCCCCTCCACGCTAACACAGCTGTTCTGAAATCAGATCTGCCTCTTCTTCTCCGGCAGGAAGTCCCTGGAGCTAAGCCAGCATCCCCAGGTCCTCAGGGAACACGCCTTCCTTCCCAGGAGTAGGGGGGCGGGACAGATACAAATCCAGACACCGGCTGGTGAAGCGCAGCCTCTTGGAGCTGTGTCCCTCCAACAGCACAAAGGGGTCCCATTCTCTCCTCCTCCTGAAAGGAGAGGGCAGGAACCACGGGGTCCCGCAAGCAGTGGTCATTCTTGGGGGAGAGGGGGGTTATTATTAGACTCTCTGCCACCGTCTCTGGGACACAGCAGGAGATCACTATTCCCTGGCCATTGAAGGAGGAAGGCCTGGAGTGGCAAGCGATGGGAGACGAACTCTCAGATAGTCTGGTGAGGCTCGCTCAGTCTCAACTGCCCCACACTGGGGATCAGAAGATCGTCTTTTGCCACTACAGTCAGAGGTCAAAGTCCTGAGACACTGGCACAAAAAAAATGGGCCTCGCCTCGGAGCCTTTGAATCTCTGACCCACTGGAGGGAACTGACTCAGCGGGGACGCAGTGGGTTTGCCCATAGTTGAGACAAGCTGGGAGACCAGAGCTGGGTCTGCCAGGGAGGTCAGGAGTCTGCCCTGCCCTGGTCTACAGGGTGCAGAAAACCACTGAGGGAAAGGGATGGGAATGACTGGCCCAGCAGTCAAGACCCCCGCATGTGTGTGTGTGTGGGGGCTGGGACCGGGCAGATCAGCCCCACGAGGGGACATTAGTTTTCAGAACAAGGTGAGACTCAAAGACATTGATGTGAGATGAGGCTGATCTGAGGCCACCTTCCTTTCCTGAAACCCATGACTGCGGGTTCTCTCGGGGAGCAGGAAGGAAGTGACCCACGCCGCCTCCCCCATCCCTGCAGCCTTCCAGGAGGGGCCAGGCAGAGGTCTGTCTTGGCAGCGGGTCCCCAGACCCAGCTGCGAAGAGCGGCGCTGGAGGACTCCGGAGACTCAAGTCAGTTTCTGTCTGGAACTTCTCCCAGGCCACCCGGTCCGGCAAGGAGGGCGTCTCGGAACGGCCAGTGGAGAACTTCGGGGCGCCCCTGGCTTTCCGCACACCTCTCTCTCCAGCCCTCCCCATCCCACCCCACGCTTCCATCGCTGCCCCGTTCCGGCCTCGCGCCCACGGCCTCGGCACCCTTCTTCCTCCACTTCCTCGCGCCGGCTGAACTCCCAACTTCCCGAACCCCGATGTTCTCAGCCAAGAGAGGCCGCGGGACCCGAGCGAGGGTCAAGGGTCCTGGCGTGAGGAGAGAGATGGGGGTCTGGGAGGCGAGGCCAGACGGGGTGGCGCGGGGGCGCACGGCCGGATCGGGGGCGCACGGCCAGATCCGGGGCGCACAGCCGGATGGGGGGGCGCACGGCCGGATCGGTGGCGCGGGCACTCACCTCCTGGTAACTCTCGTCGCGGGGGTTGAAGGTGCTGTCCACGGGCTGCAGGCGCAGGCCGAGGTGCGGGACGCTGTGCAGCCACACCACCCACCAGGGCGCTATGTACTCCACGCGCGCCGCCGGCATGGCTCGGACCAAGGGCCGCCCGGCAGCTGCGGACCGACGCGGTGGCAGCTTCTACCCGGCCCAGGACAGGCGCAGCCCCGCCCCATCCCGCCCAGACCACGCCTCTCTCTGGATGCGTGTCCCGCCCACCTCACCATAGCACCCTCCTCTCTGGATGCGTGCCCCGCCCACCTCACCATAGGCCCTGCCCCCTCCCAGTCCAGACTACTACCTGGACACACACACCCACTCTAGAAGTGTGGTCCAAAAGCCACCATCTCCTTTCTGGGTGAAGAAGGTGGAAGGAGACGTGAGGAAAAGTGAATTTCAATCTCTAGGACCTCAGGCTTTTCATTAGTGACTTGTTTTTTAAATTTTTTTATTTTTATTTATTTATTTGAGAGAAAGAGAATGGGCCATGCCAAGGCCCCTAGCCACTGCAAAAGAACTCCAGACCCATGTGCCACCTCGTGCATCCGGCTTACTTCGGTACTGGGGAATCGAATGTGGGTCCTTTGGCTTTGCAGGCAACTGCTAAGCTCTCTCTCCAGCCCTATTAATGACAATACAAATCAAGACTATAGGCTGGGCGTGGTAGCCAGCACTTGGGAGGTAGAGACAGGAGAATCAGGAGTTTAAGGTCATTCTCCACTTCCTGAAGTAAGGGGCCCTTGGGGTTCTCTAGTAGGATAGGAACGGGGGGAACCCAGGGAGGCAGGATCTGGGGTGTAGTGAGGAAGAGTATTAAGGGGCACATTTATTGAGGTTTACTGTCAGACACTTCTGTCAGTGAGCAGAGGGGGCAGAATCCCTTCCCTCTTTGACCCCATGCTGAATCTACTTCTTCTTTTTTTTTTTTTTTTTTTTTTTTTTTTTTTGGTTTTTTGAGGTAGGGTCTCACTCTAGCTCAGGCTGACCTGGAATTCACTATGTAGTTTCAGGGTGGCCTCGAACTCACAGTGATCCTCCTACCTCTGCCTCCTGATTGCTGGGATTAAAGGTCTGCGCCACCATGCCCGGTTCTTAAGTGTAGACAGCAATCACAGGAGGTCATGTATTTGCTTGAGGAAAAGCCCAAGGGGGTGGGGCAGCACCCAGGGCAGCCACCCCGAGTCCTTTGCTCCAAACTGCAACTGCAAGCAGCTTGGTGTGGTCAGAGCAAGGAGTTCAGGCTGGAGACAGGCAAGGGCCAGTGGAGACCTGTGAAGTGGCCAAGAGGTTAAGACAAGATTGGGCTTGGTTGGAAACTGCTTGGCAGCCAGCTGGAGGATCCTAGCAATGTGAGCTGAGGAGACGCTGCAGGGAACAGAGCAGAATATTAGGTTTCTAGCTCAGGGGATCAAGTGGATGCTAGTTCCCTGCAAATGCTAGCAACCAAACGTGATTGCTGTGTGGGGAGAACTACAGACACCCCTGCGTTGTCAAAGAACCCAGGCCAGAAGAGAGCCTGCTCTGTCCTGTTTGGTCAGGGCCTCCCCTTGGGGTCAATGACTCTGTACAGTTGATGAAGCCTGGCTGCTGCCATGTTTGTACATGCCAACAGCCGAGGCAGAAGGGGTGCAGGATGCTGGGAACCCCCTTTTCTTTAATATTTTATTTGAGTGAGAAAGAGGGAGAGAGAGAATGAGTGTACCAGGGCTTCCTGCTGCCACAAACTACTTCCATATGCATGTACTACCTTGTGCATCTGGCTAACATGGGTCCTGGGGAATCGAACCTGGGTCCTTTGGCCTTGCAGGCAAGCGCCTTAACCACTAAGCAATCTTTCCAGACCTGCCCTTTTCTACTCACAGGAGCTTCCCACTCATTCAGCACATTTTATAAAGCATCTTCTATATTCTAAATATAACACACAGTCCTGTCCCCCTTACAGTATTTAGTAGGGGGTTGGAGGGCTGGGGAGATGACACAATGATTAAAGGTACTTGTTGATTATCAAGTCTTCTGGAACAGGTTCAAATCCCTAGCACTCATGTAAAGCTAGCTGCAAAAAGTGACACAAGCATCTGGCCTTTGTTTGCAATGGCAAGAGACCCTGGTATGCCCATAACATGTGCAGCATGCGCACACACACTTGTAAATTAAAGTATTTTTAATAAGTAGGGGTGAGTGGCGGGTTTTTAACCCAGTGATTAACTATAAACCTGTTGAACTCTTGAGAGTCTTGGGTTGGTGTGTAAAGGAAGGGAGGAATCTGGGGATGTCGACAGAGACCACAGGGATAGATGAGTTGATGGATGGGGCATTAGCTGAGGTGTCCTGGGGAAGGTTCTGAACACCCAGGCTGGGCCCTTGTGGGGTCAGGACTAGTGGGCAGGGGAAGGGGACTCTAGTAAGGAAAAACCAGGGTGGGAGTGACAGGGACAATAGTGAGCTGCAGGGCACACCAGTGGCTGCTCACCAATGGCCAAAGTATGAGAGGAACTTTGAGGTAATGGAAATGTTCCGTGGATTGCAACCGTGTTACACAACTATAAAGGCTTGACAAGATTCTAAAACCGTGACAAAAGGTGCAAATTGCACCTTCCCCCTCATTGCTCTTTGTTAAAAAATGCAGAGAGAGAGGAGAGAGAATGGGCACACCAGGGCCTCTGTAAACAAACTCTAGATGCATGCACCACTTTTGTGAATCTGGGTAGGGCAAGCGCCTTTTAAGTGCTGAGCCATTGATCCAATCACCCCCACACACACACTTGTTGCTTTTAAGATGAGGTCTTCCTTAGTACTGATACTATGTAGCCCTAGTTGGCTTTGAACCTCCTACTGTTCCTTCCCAAGTTGACTTTATTACAAAAAAAGAAAACCTTAAGTTTAGGGCTGAAGAGAGGGCTTAGTGGTTAAGGTGCTTGTTAGCAAAGCCAAAGGATCCAGGTTTAATTCCCCAATACCCATGTAAAGTCAGATGCACAAAGCGGTACATATATCTGGAGACTATTTGTAGTGGCTGGAGACCTTAGTGCACCCATTTTCTCTGCTTGTAAATAAAATTATTTAAAACTTAATTTTTAGCTGGGTATGGTAGCACAATCTCGGTGATCCAAGCAGTCAGGGAGCTGAGGCAGGACCACAAGACCAGTTTGGGCCAAATGATGAGGCCTTGTCTCAAACCAAACAACCCCCCCCCCCACGTCCCTTTCGAACCACTCCTTTATTCAAAACAGAACACTGGGAGGGAGGCTGGTGAGGTGGACCAGGGTGAGATCACCTGAGGCCCTCAGGCCCTGTGAACCTCTCCCTCTCTGAGGAAGCCACTGCGGGCTGTCAATGATAGTAAAGAATGATAAGTAAAGGCATTTCATCTCCCCTTCCTGCCTCCCCCCAGGTAGGGTCTCACTCTGGCCCAGGCTGAGCTGGAATTAACTACGTAGTCTCAGGATGTCCTTGAACTCAGGGCGATCCTACCTGTATCCTGGGATTAAAGGTGTACACCACATTTCACCAGTTTACTGGGGCCCCTTTACAGTGCTACTCAGGGCCATTAACCATGGGACTTTCCAGGACTGTATCCCCCCAGGAACCTCAAGAGGCATGGCCCCGGGTGCTGCACAGCCATCCTCAGCTGCCCCTACTTCACCAGGCCTGTATTACTCATTATGACGCAAAGCCTCTGGCTGTAGTCCATGCCACCAAGTGGGAAGCATGTAGGTGGTAGGATAGTCACTTGAGGATTGACTTTGAACCTGGTACAGGTGAGGCCCAAAGGGCTGGGCTAGACACAAGACAGTCATGACAGCACAAAAGCTAAGGCAGTTGCTGTCCCTCAGGGCTGTGGCTGAAGTCACCTGGTTTAGATCTGAATATCAAGGCTTTTTGAGCTGGTCAGTATTCTAGTTCCCAAAGACCAAAGATGTGATCCAGGAATCAGGGGCCAGCCAGAAACCCACCACCCAGGGACTCACCATGTCAGCGCAAACCAGGGCTAAGTCCCCAGATGCAAAGTTTCTAACCTACAGGGCCTCTGCAGCCAGCCTTGCCCTCACAACAGCACCCAAATGATTCAGGGCTAAGCCAGGGTGGGAGGCACCACATTGTAGATGCCTTCTCTGGACCACACAAGCCCGGCAGCATTAGTCTCCTAGGAGCCGGAAAGGGCCTTCGGACAATGTGTGAGGAACAAAGAACGCCAAAGTTGGAAGCGCTCGCTCTCCCTTGGAAATCCTGTTTAGAATGGACTAGGCTGGAAGCCACTGAGGGTGCCACAGCTGGGTCTGTCAACAACCCCAGGGTGCCTTGTGTGCCACCCTTTCCTGGAATAAACAAAACCCATGCCTTCCAATAAACTCGAGCAGATCCAAAAATTACCTCATCCTCTTATGGAAGCAAACTGCTAAAACCTGCTTGTTTAAGCATTTAATGCAATTCTCAGCCCATCAACTCTTTAAAAAGCAAAGATTAAAAAAACGGGGGGAAAGCCAATCTCAGCAACTTACACTTGAAAATAGATTTTGATATAAACTATTTCCAATTACTGGAGTTTAGAATTGCCAGAATGGCGCCATACCTCTGAGGCCAGTCTCCAAACCCAGATGAGTCCCAAGATATTCCTCTAACTCTTTTTTTTTTTTTTTTGGTTTTCTAAGTTTCTCTCAGGTGCCCAGAACAGTCCCAAGACTTTTTAACTCACTTAACTCTTGACTAGTTTTAGGAATTAGTAATAATTGCCCAAGACCCAGGGCCTGTTGGCCCTTCTCTCTACATGCTAGCCCTCATGGACCAGTAAGAGCAGCCTGTCACGTTTCTGCAGGAATGTCAACTCGATCTGAGACTGGTCTTCCTTCCTCCACTCTCTACAGAGACCCTTTTAAGTCTGTCCCATCAGTCATTCATGGCAGCACCCCCCCTTCCTGACTTTGCTTTAGTCACAGCTTGACACACTTCCTACTGCCCTCCAAGGGACATTCCCACAGGCTAGGGCTAACTTCCTTTCATTAGAAGGCGAGCTGGACGTAGCATCTGAGAGCACTCACCAGGAGTGCGTGCTGGACTGCTTCCCTAACAGCTGCTCTCCCATCATGGCCTCCTGTTAACTTGTTTTCAAGTGCAGGGTAAAATAATCCCGACCCAAGATCTGGGGGACAAGGATGTGGCAACCAGAACCACCCCATCCCCACCAGAAGCCACTACACCAAGCATCATTTCCCATGCAAAAGACAAGGGACACTTGAGATTTTTCCAAGATTTTAATACATTTCAAACGGCGGTGTCTGCTTCATTTCAGCTCCTTCACTGCCAAACCTAGGCAGAGACAAACAAGGAAGTCATTTTACTCAAGGTCCTTTGATTGACTCTGAACTTAAGGGAGCCCACAGAGGTTAGGGTTTCCTAACACTCCCCACAGACCTAGCCCACTGGATGTCATCAAATCCCTGCCCCGCAGGGTTGTTGTGAGGATTAAGTGACTTAAACTTCTATGAGCCAAGGAAGATGCTTCTGGCATCAGACATAACCAAAGGTCCGCAACTATGCCTTGCACTACCTATACAAAGCAGACATCTAAACCACAAAATGGTTCTCCTGGACAAGGGAGATGGCTCAATGGATAGAGCACTTGCCATACAAAAGCATCAGGACCAGAGTCTGGTTCGTCAGGGCAAGCTTGGGTTCAAATCAGAGACCCAGCATACACTTCTCTCCTAACTCTGGGGACTTGACATCAGATACCCCCCTCAGTCTCACTCAGCAGGGGCAAGGGACTGCTTTAGCGCTCTGCCTTCTCCTGGTCTAACTCTGGAGACCACTTAATATCAGCCCCTCCTCCCCAGCCCACTGAGGCTGCCCCAGGCTTGCTCACCGGGGGGCAGGGACTGCTTTAGCTTCTCGGCCTTCTCCTTGTCTGTGATGACCAAGGTGTACAGGTATCTGCTGCAGCGCACTTTGAACTTCACGTTGTCCTTGTTCTTCTTGATCTTGACAGCTACAGAGACCAGAGAGGTTAGACTGTGCCAGGACCAATGCTATACAGTCCATGTGCCTTACAAGCACCCAAGTGCTACACAACACGGCAGCATGTTCTCTAACAGACCTAATTATTACCTCTGGAAAGGCATGGGAGCAATGAACTGTTTTGTGTTCACTCCTGGAAACCAAGTGTCTGTCTGCACTGGCAATGTGACACTCTGGGCAAGTCCCCACCCTTTTCAGAATACTTCATCCCAGCAGGGTAAGCTTTCCCCAGGTTTTTGTGGAACCGGTTTCCTGTTTCTGTCTTGACATCACAGCCAGGATGAGCCCCAAGTGCACTTCAAACCCCACTGTGCAAACCGCAAGTTTTGCACACTAGCTGTTTGTTCAAACATTATCACACTTCCATCCACCCAGCTGGAAGTCTGCTTCCCAGGAGCGATTTGGCCATTTCACGTACTTGTCAAAGCCCGTGCTCCAATTTCCTTAAGAACCAGATGCCGCTAACTACTCAGGCTATATAAAAACAGCTAAGGGTCCTGCACTTCGACTGCAGACAGGATGGAGCACCTCACAGGAAGCAGCGCTGGGGCTCATATCAAGCCCATGGCATTGGCTACCCTGGCACACACATTTTATTCTTATTAAGTCCAGACACCTGGATTCCAGCATCCTAACATTCAGTTACTGTCCAGGAAGTAGCTGTGCCCCTGGAAATGCATTTGTGCACCACTTCATGATGGGCGTCACAATCCCACTTCTGGGCAGACCCAAAAGGAACAAAGAAATATTTGCGCACCATGCTGATGACATATTCACAATAGCCAACATATACCCCTCCCGTTTTTTGAGGTAGAGTCTCAGTCTAGCCCAGGCTGGCCTCAAATTCAGCAATCCTCTTACTTCAGCACCCTGAAGGCCGGAATTAAAGACATGAGCCACCATGCCCAGCTTTGTTTTGAATTTTTAAGACCGTCTATGTAGCTCAGCAGGCCTTAAGCTTCCTGCTCCATCTTCCCAGGTGCTGGGATTATATAGGCATGGGCTATACTTCCATTTACTTGCAAGTTGGGAACTACTACAGGAGGACGCCCAGGTACTATGTGACAGTAAAGTTCACTGTGGTCAGGGGCTGTACTTGGCCTACTGTGCAAACACAACATGTAGTACTGTCTCCCAGCTTGTAGGACTTGTGAGACTTCTATGCATCACTCAAGATCCCATTCAGAGATCATATATATATATATATATGTTTTTAAGCAGAAACTCACTCTGTATCCCCAGCCAATCTCAAATTCACAGCGACCCTCTCCACCTCAACCATTTTTTTTTCTTGGCCTGGCTGCCTTGCTATTCACTCCAACACCCATCTACCCGATTTTGACTCCCTTTGTCAGTCAAGTTTTATCAGCTTTCCAATGTGGAGAACCGAGGCATTCAGCCTCTTCAACTGAGCAGTCACCCGGTTCTCAACTATAGGACTACCCAGCTTGTATCCTACACACTAATCCAAGAAATCCCCTTTAGAAGGGCTGGGTAGGTGGCTCAGTGGTTCACAGCACTTGCTTACAAAAGCCTGCTGGCCAGGGTTCAACTGCCCAGACCCACCAAGTGGAACAAGTGTTTGGAGTTGTGTGCAGCAGCATGAAGCCCCGGCGCGCCCATTGTCTCCCTCTGCCTGCAAATAAATAACGCCCACCGCGCCCCCCCTTAATTAAGTCTCGAATGTAGGCCGATCGTCCTACTTCATCTTCGGAAGACCGGGATAAAAAGTCACGGCACCCGGCTAGAAACAGCGTTTAAGACGTTCGATCCATAAACAAGTCGTCTCAAAGGGTTTTTTTCCTCCCCCAAGAGAACCGTGAGTGACAGGCAAGTTTCGTACGCAAACGCTCCCGTCGAGCCTCCGGGACGACCACTTACACTTGGCGTCCTTCCGCCTGGCCGTGAGCAGAAAGTCCTTGATTTCCTCAATTTTCCGAGGCTGCAACACAAAAGCAACGGACCCTGAGCTCTAGCGACAGGCGAGCTCCCCCCCCCCGCGCGCGCACGTTCCCGGGGTCTCAGGACGGAGCCTCGCAGGGGCCACACTCACCATGGCGAAGCAGCGCGGACAGGGCGAACCAGCACCTGCGGAGAAGTCCCGGCGTCAACGTAGCCGTGGTTCCCCGCTTCCCCGTCCCGTCCCGGAACAGCAGCCCCGGCGCACGCCCTGCTCCCCGCCCTCACCCTCTGTCCAAGTCCCGAGGTCCCCGCGTTCCACCCGGCCTCGGATGGCCCCAGATTAAACGCTCAACCCCACTTACCCAAAGAGCAGCCAGAAAGCAGGGAGAACCCAAGAGAACGGAAAAGAACTAGACTTCCGTTTCCGGGCAGTTAAACCCTCCCAACAGAGGAAATTGGCTACGGTGTCTGCAAAGGGTCAAGAAACAGTTACGCGTTCGTCCTTCCAATCGTAGCGACACTGCCCCCTTGTGGTTAAATTTAACAGTGCCACTCTGGCTGCCACCTCTCCCGCCAGCTCCTCTAGCCAGCGTCCTCGCTTCAAGACTACCCGTCCCCTTCAGGCCACTACTTGTTTTCTTCCCGCTAAATCTTCCAAACCTCAGCTTGATTTTGCTAGTCTTTATTTGAGATTCATGAGACCTGTGCATTGAGCCTCTATGCAGAGAACTCTTCCATTCCTAAGCACCCGAGTCCCCCCTCCCCGTGTTACCGGGGTGGGGACGTGTCCCACGTTCCTTTTTGACAGACACCTAAAGTTTAGGGTCCCTTTCTCTGTGCTCCGTAGTCCTTTACACATTGCTGTGCACTGGAAGAAAACTTACTAGTTTCAGCAACCGCACTGTCCGGGTCACTGGGTCTTTGGGTAGCCCCAAGAGTGGGACTTTAATCCCATAACCGCCAGTATAGCTGGACATGGCACCTTTGTTGCTTCCCGTGGCACCTGCTGTCCAGATTCCCCAACCCAGGTCCAACAATTCACCCCTTGGCCACCAGGCTTGGGGACATGCAGGCTGCCGGGGGTGGAAAACGAGTGGCAGGTTCGGCCAGGCAACTTTCCTTTTGTCCCGTGGGTTTCTCGCAGCAACCTTTCCCTGCCCACCGCACACAGTTACCCTCAGTTCTTATGCCACGTCTAAGGTAGGCTAAGGTAGGCTCCAGTAAATCTGTGGTTATCGATTTTATACTTACCCTCCACTTTTATTTTATTTTCAACCTCTTGACAAATGTCTACATTTTATTAGGTTTGTTGCCCTCCCCCCAAATTTAATAATCTTACAACAAATGTAATTGCCTTGTGCTCGTTATTACACAGCTGCCCTCTGGAGGGGAAGAGCACTTTGCCGGGAACTTTATTTTGAACTTACTCTCCTTCCTGCTCCTCTTTCTCTCTGGAGATGAAGGCGCCCAGGTGGAGCACCTGGGGTGCTGGTGATACAGGGAAAAACACACAGGTGATAAGAGACAGAAATTAGCTAGACAGGGCTGGAGGGATGGCTTAGCAGTTAAGGCATCTGCTTGCAAAGCCAAAGGACCCAGGTTCGATTCCCCAGGACCCACATAAGCCACATGCACAAGGTGGCACATGCGTGTTCACAGTGGCTGGAGGCTCTGGCGCTCTATTTCTCTCTCTCTCT
Organism: Orientallactaga sibirica; assembly: GCA_036365145.1. Lineage (NCBI taxonomy): Eukaryota > Metazoa > Chordata > Mammalia > Rodentia > Dipodidae > Orientallactaga > Orientallactaga sibirica. The sequence continues at coordinate 9,492,145 of JAEOAD010000013.1, forward strand.
CTCTCTCCCTCTTTCTTTCTGTCAAATAAATGAATAAAAATAAAAAATATTTTAAAGAAGAAAAGAAATTGGCCAGGCAGTCAGGGACTCCAAAATAGGACTCCAAAAGTGAGTTTTTGGTTTAATTCCTTGACTAAAAATGTCACTAAGCTTGCAGAAATCTGGATGTTTCACCCTCCAGGAAAGATTGCTAGGTTAAGCTTGCGCCCTTCCTAGGACAGAAACTCTGATCCTTACCTGAGATGACTGGCAAAGCTGTAAAATCTGGTCTTTGTCCATAGCAACCTGCTGACCTGGTCTTCCTCATGTAGCCACTCCCCATAAAAAACAAACAAACAAAACCAGATCTTAGTCTGTCTGAGTCTGGAGGTGGGCTTCTCAAACCCCCTCTTCTCTCCCCCAGCAATTGCTCCACCTTGCTTTCTTCTCTTATGTTCTGGACTTAAGCCCCATCTCTTGTTCCTCCTAAAGCTTTAAGCTATAATATAGTCTTTCTGATCCTTATCTTCTGATTCATGGCTTTCATTTTTTGAATTCATAGGATGAGGATCTGGGAACACTCCAAATTATCAGTGCACTGAAGTACAAGGAACCCCAAATTCCTGTATCACTGTTTGTACACAAGTCTTTTCAGGCCAGGCTTCTGCAGCTGTCAGTGTTGTCAGTGTGGCTGGGGTAAGGAGGGGAGAAGCCAACAGGTAGAAGCTTCATTTGAGATGTGTGAAGATAGACTCTGGGAATTGTGAGTGCTCTGCCCTGATGCAAGGACATCCCCACATTTCTTAACCTGACTCTGCCAGCCTGCCTCAGGCGCATGCCTGTCAGGTTCTGGGTTTGAGAGAGAGGCACTAAGACAAGCATTTTCTTGAATTTAAGACTTTATTTTAATGCCAGGAGAGATTGATGGGATCAGAAACCATAGGGAGGGAGAGACACTGGAAGCAGAGAAAGAGAGGGGGAAGAAAATGGAGAGGAAGAGGAAGGGAGGGAGAGGCGGTGTGATTCCTGGGGTCCCTGTGGCCTTTGTTCCCCAGAGACGTCCAGGCAACTGTGGAGCAGGATCTTGAGTGGCCCTGAGTGCGACCGGAAGAAACGCCCAGGAAACTGCATTGGAGGAAAGCTCATTTATTTACCAGGGGAGTGAGTTTATAAATGTTCATGTAGTGGCGGGAAGAGGTGTGGGGTATGGGTCACAGGGGGATTGGCTCTGTGAAGGCTGCTGGCTGGTACCTTATTAACATATAGTGACGTAAGCGGACAGAGGTCATAAGGCTCTGGGGAAAGCGAAACCTAAGTCTTATCAGGATGTCCAGGTGCCCCGGGCTGGGGGAGGGAGTGGCCACACTCCTGCCAGTCTCGAGATTGTCTGGGTCCAGGCTCACTGCAACCTCGGGGTCTGGGGCCCTTAGTCATGCCTGACAGCTCAGGTCTGCCTAAACCTCCAGTCACTCCTGGGGGCCTTCAACCATGCCCTCCAGAGGGGGGTGTGCACACCAGGGAGCAGGAAGGCCAAAAAGGGAGAGGCTAGGCCAGAGAAAAGAATGTTAGGGGTTATGGGAAGGAAAAAAGGGGAAATGGCCCTGCAAGGGAGGGACCTTGGGTGATGGGCTGAGGTGGGGATTTGGGAAGGTGGTGTTCTCTCATCCAGAGGTATCCTCTGTTTCCAAGAGTGGAGGTGGTTCCAGAATCCCAGGCCTACTCTAGGGCCTGGCCAGGTGGGAGGCGGAAGAGAGCTCTGTGACTCTCAGAGTGCCTTTCAGTCTTCCCCACCCCCACGCCTCCACAAGTGACTGTCCTTCCAGCCACACGTAGGGCTCTTATCTTTCTGGGCATTTTCTTCCTCTCCCTTCCCTCTTTCCTTCCTCCCTCCCTCCCTCCCCCTCCCTCCCTTCCTTCCTTCCTTCCTTCCTTCCTTTCTTTTTTTTGGAGAGAGAGAGAGGGAGAGGAAGACAGAGATGGGCGCACCAGCAGCCTCTCAGCTGTTGTGAATGAAATCCAGATGCGTGCGCCCCCTTGTGGTCAAGTGCAGCATTGCGCCCTTGCGTCACTGCATCTGGCTAAACGTGGGACCTGGAGATTGGAACCACCGGAGATTGGAACCAGTGTCCTTAGGCTTAGGAGGCAGGCACCTTAACCGCTAAGCCATCTCTCCAGCCCTGGCTGGGCATTTTCTAATCTGCAGGCACCATCCTGCTGTCCCTTCAGGTGCCTCAGGGTACTCAGTCTTCACAGCTCCCCTCCACCTGACCCCCTTCATGTAGAACCTTCACCTCTAACAAGAGTTCCTTGTCACCCAGAACCATCCTGTCTGCATAGGCTGGGTGACAGGGCTCCCTGTGTATCTGTGCCAACTTGGAGGGAAAGGACATGCTGTAGACAGCAGGTGTTCAATGCTGACTCTGGAGGATTCTCCAGCTGGATGCAGCCTCTGGGAGCACTCACCGTAAGAAGAGGCGATCAGAGGGAGGGATGGAGGGAGGAAGGACAAGACACAGGAAGGTTTAGATGGAGGCAGGGGTTCATGTGCCCAAAGCAGTGCTTGGCACATAGTAGGTGCTGAAATGTATTTGTTGAGTGAATGACTGGTATATTTCCTCCTCAGTGCAGGGCCTGCAACACAGGGTTGGGGACAGAAGCGGTGGGGTGGGGGGGAGAGCTGCACTTCCCATTGGCAGCCATCCCAGAGCGACAGATGTTGGCTCACTTGAGTTGGGTAATTTAAGAGAACATGGATATGTGGTAACAAACACAGACAAATTTGTTCAAGTACCCGAGGTCTCCTCCTGGCTCCCTAAGGAGAACGGATGGCAAAATACACTGCAGTGGTGTGTAGCGGAGAGACTGCTTCCCAGGCTCCACGGAAGAGCCTCAGATGTCAGCATGTGACTTGGGGCTGTTGGAAAGGCGGGAGCTAAAGCCCCAGCCTTGTGCAAAATGATCAATGCCCGAGGTTTCCCCGTGATTCCCAAACATCTAGGGGACAGCAGACTGTAAAGGGCCCACGAGGGGTCCTGCAGGAGGGGAGAGGTCAGGCAGGAGACCTGGCCTGACTGGAAGTTCCCCTCTGTCTGTGAGGGCCACTTTGGCTGTGAAGCCTGGAGGCCAGCCTGGAAAGTTCAAGGGTAGAAGCTGAGGGATAATAGAGCGTTAGTGCCGTTGACTGAACGGGCAGGAATGAGGGATTTCACGTAGGGCTGTCAGAGGCCACAGCTGGGCAAGGATGGTGTTTGGGGATTGTTAGGTCTGACAGGCCCCAATATGGAGTCACTACGGACAACAGGATGGGCACAGAGACATAAGGAAGTGGATTATGCATGGTCCTTAAGAAACCTGCCCAGCCACTATGGCCTCCTTGCCTGTAATGCCCCCAGGTAATGGCTTCCTGGTCCCTTATTTTGTAAATCACCTGGTCTCTGTTCTTCTGTCACACCCTGGCTATCTTAGATCTCCTCTCAGCTCTTCCTTTCCTCACCTTTCCCTTGCTGAAAGCCCTATAAAGCCCACTACCTGAAGAACTCAGGTGGCCTGCGCTCCGCTCTTGAGAGCCAGCCCTGGCAGCTCGTGCTTTTCCCGAATAAAGCTTCCATCTTTGCCTCAGAGTGTTTTGCGTGGTCGTGGTCACTCCCGAACCTTACAGGGATGTGTCCTGTTCCTGGCCTCCTTGGGTCTGCTGCTGGGCTTGGGGCAGGCCACAGCAGGGGGCACATTCCTCCTCTGCCCCTGTCAGGTGGGAACAAGGAAGGCTAATGTGTTTGGATTTCACTCTTTACTTTCAAAGGCACTGGTGTAGGGCACAGAGACCTGGTACCACTCCCGATGGGCAGAGGGGCAGCTGATCTGAAGGCATCCAGCCTGGGGGAGTAGGCGGTAGAAAGGCTTCCAAACAGCAGGATGACGCCGGGTGTGGTGGTTCACGCCTTTAATCCCAGCACTGAGGAGGCAGAGGTAGGAGGATCGCCGTGAGTTCGAGGCCAGCCAGAAACTACATAGTGAATTCTAGGTCAGCCTGGACTAGAGTAAGATCCTACCTCGAAAAACAAAACAAAACAAAAAAACACAAAAAACAAACAAGCACACAAACAAACAAACAAAAAACAGCAGGATGGAGAGAACGGGACATTGAGCCAAGCAGAGAAGATGAAGGCTTTCTGGGAACGGTGGGGAGAGCTGTCTGGTCAGAGCGGAGGCAAGTAGGATTTGAGTTAGGCAATGTGTTGGAAAGGCTGAGGATCAGGGGAGCTGGAGGCTCCCAGAGTGCCCATCCCAGCCTTCCTGAGTCTACTGTAAACCTGTCCAAACTCCAGTCCGCTGGGTGATCTCCGGAGCCCCGGCTTCCTGTCTCTGACATGTGTCTGGAGGACAAGAGTACTTCCTCTCTGTCCTCCCCAACAGCGGGCTGTGAGGTTCCAATTGGACATGTACACTAGAAAGCCAAGGTCACTGACCATCATGGCTGTCCTGGCTGTGGGTGCAGAATCTACCTGCCACCACACAGGGGCGCTGAGAGCAGGACTAGAGACTGAAGGGAGACAGCAAGGCTTCTTGAATCTCAGCCCCTGGGAACCGCATATCCATTTTAAGTGCCAGATGTGCGGTATTTCATACCTGGCCGAGTGCTTTCATAGCTCCCGACTCACTTAATCTCTGGGAGGGCCCCAGGAGGCCCATGCCTTTGGCTGTCAGCAGGGCTGGCCTTTAAACCAGTCCCACAGGAGCTGTTTATAAACCTCTCAGGCACTCAGCAGGAGGAGAGCTTAGGGTCCTTGTTGAAATTGGGTACCTGGAAGAGCAGAAGAGGATGCAGAGGGAAAGAGAGAGGGAGAAAGGAAAGGAAGGATGTGGGCAGAAGGCCCATGCTTTACTCATTAATGGGGTGCTGAGTAACCCCCTCTCCCAGGCCCCAAGTAATCCTCAAGACCCTTAGTTGGCCCCAGGTGCAGACAGGCGTAACCTCCTGCCAGCTGCTGAGCTCAGAGCCACAAAGCATGGCTGGTCAGCCCGCAGCACTCAGCATTGTTGATGGACTGCTTCCCCAGGCTCCACGGAAGAGCCTCAGATGTCAGCATGTGACTTGGGGTTGTTGGAAAGGCGGGAGCCAAAGCCCCAGCCTTGTGCAAAATGATCAATGCCCGAGGTTTCCCCGTGATTCCCAAACATCTAGGGGACAGCAGACTGTAAAGGGCCCACGAGGGGTCCTGCAGGAGGGAGAGGTCAGGCAGGAGACCTGGCCTGACTGGAAGTTCCTCTGTCTGTGAGGGCCACTTTGGCTGTGAAGCCTGGAGGCCAGCCTGGAAAGTTCAAGGGTAGAAGCTGAGGGATAATAGAGCGTTAGTGCCGTTGACTGAACGGGCAGGAATGAGGGATTTCACGTAGGGCTGTCAGAGGCCACAGCTGGGCAAGGATGGTGTTTGGGGATTGTTAGGTCTGACAGGCCCCAACATGGAGTCACTACGGACAACAGGATGGGCACAGAGACATAAGGAAGTGGATTATGCATGGTCCTTAAGAAAACCTGCCCAGCCACTATGGCCTCCTTGCCTGTAATGCCCCAGGTAATGGCTTCCTGGTCCCTTATTTTGTAAATCACCTGGTCTCTGTTCTTCTGTCACACCCTGGCTATCTTAGATCTCCTCTCAGCTCTTCCTTTCCTCACCTTTCCCTTGCTGAAAGCCCTATAAAGCCCACTACCTGAAGAACTCAGGTGGCCTGCGCTCCGCTCTTGAGAGCCAGCCCTGGCAGCTCGTGCTTTTCCGAATAAAGCTTCCATCTTTGCCTCAGAGTGTTGGCGTGGTCGTGGTCACTCCCGAACCAGGGATGTGTCCTGTTCCTGGCCTCCTTGGGTCTGCTGCTGGGCTTGGGGCAGGCCACAGCAGGGGGCATATTCCTCCTCTGCCCCTGTCAGGTGGGAACAAGGAAGGCTAATGTGTTTGGAGAGCTCTTTACTTTCAAAGGCACTGGTGTAGGGCACAGAGACCTGGTACCACTCCCGATGGGCAGAGGGCAGCTGATCTGAAGGCATCCAGCCTGGGAGTAGGCGGCAGAAAGGCTTCCAAACAGCAGGATGACGCGGGTGTGGTGGTTCACGCCTTTAATCCCAGCACTGAGGAGGCAGAGGTAGGAGGATCGCCGTGAGTTCGAGGCCAGCCAGAAACTACATAGTGAATTCTAGGTCAGCCTGGACTAGAGTAAGATCCTACCTCGAAAAACAAAACAAAACAAAAAAACACAAAAAACAAACAAGCACACAAACAAACAAACAAAAAACAGCAGGATGGAGAGAACGGGACATTGAGCCAAGCAGAGAAGATGAAGGCTTTCTGGGAACGGTGGGGAGAGCTGTCTGGTCAGAGCGGAGGCAAGTAGGATTTGAGTTAGGCAATGTGTTGGAAAGGCTGAGGATCAGGGAGCTGGAGGCTCCCAGAGTGCCCATCCCAGCCTTCCTGAGTCTACTGTAAACCTGTCCAAACTCCAGTCCGCTGGGTGATCTCCGGAGCCCCGGCTTCCTGTCTCTGACATGTGTCTGGAGGACAAGAGTACTTCCTCTCTGTCCTCCCCAACAGCGGGCTGTGAGGTTCCGATTGGACATGTACACTAGAAAGCCAAGGTCACTGACCATCATGGCTGTCCTGGCTGTGGGTGCAGAATCTACCTGCCACCACACAGGGGCGCTGAGAGCAGGACTAGAGACTGAAGGGAGACAGCAAGGCTTCTTGAATCTCAGCCCCTGGGAACCGCATATCCATTTTAAGTGCCAGATGTGCAGTATTTCATACCTGGCCGAGTGCTTTCATAGCTCCCGACTCACTTAATCTCTGGGAGGGCCCCAGGAGGCCCATGCCTTTGGCTGTCAGCAGGGCTGGCCTTTAAACCAGTCCCACAGGAGCTGTTTATAAACCTCTCAGGCACTCAGCAGGAGGAGAGCTTAGGGTCCTTGTTGAAATTGGGTACCTGGAAGAGCAGAAGAGGATGCAGAGGGAAAGAGAGAGGGAGAAAAGAAAGGAAGGATGTGGGCAGAAGGCCCATGCTTTACTCACTAATGGGGTGCTGAGTAACCCCCTCTCCCAGGCCCCAAGTAACCCTCAAGACCCTTAGTTGGCCCCAGGTGCAGACAGGCGTAACCTTCTGCCAGCTGCTGAGCTCAGAGCCACAAAGCATGGCTGGTCAGCCCGCAGCACTCAGCATTGTTGATGACCTTTGCAAACTGGATCATTCTTTTTTTTTTTTATTAAATATTTTATTATTTATTTATTTATTTATTTGAAAGAGAGAGAGAGAGCGATACAGAAATAGGCAGGTAGAGAGAGAGAGAATGGGCACACCAGGGTCTTTAGCCACTGCAAATGAACTCCAGATGTGTGTGCCCCTTGTGCATCTGGCTTACGTGGGTCCTGGAGTTTTTTTTTTTTGCTTTTTCGAGGTAGGGTCTCACTCTAGCCCACGCTGACCTGGAATTCACTATGTAGTCTCGGGGTGGCCTCGAACTCATGGCAATCCTTCTACCTCTGCCTCCCGAATGCTGGGATTAAAGGCGTGTGTCACCACGCCCAGCTTGGATCATTCTTTTTTGGGGGTGAGGATGGTGCTGTTTTGAAGGCTGCAGGATTTTGTAGCAGCGTTCTTTGGTCTGCGCCCAGTGGAAGCTGGATCTTCACAATTGGGACAAATAAAATGTCTGGAGACAGTGCCAAATGTTCCCTGCAGGGCCAAATCACTTCTAGTTGGAATCGCCCAGGGAGAGCAGTACAGAGCCAAGAAAATATTCTTTATTCTGCAGACTACTGCATCCCGAGCTTGCACTGTGTTTTGTGTCCTTATGGTCCTGGGGATGGAACCCAGGGACTTGCACGTCTACTGCTGTGCTCTATCCCTGGCCCTTGTCTCCGCTCTGTGCCTGTAGCCATCTGACTTCTGGGCCCAAGCCATTGTCTTTTAATTTTTGTTTTTTTTGAGTCAAGGTTTGCCTATGTAGCCCAGTCTGCCAGTCTGGCCTTTAACTCCCAACAATCCTCCTGCCTTATCTTCCCAAGTTCTGGGACCACAGATGTGCATCCCTGTGCCTGACTCCAGGCCATATCTTTTTTTTTTTTTTTTTTTTTTGGCTTTGCAAGGTAGGGTCTCACTCTGGTCTAGGCTGACCTGGAATTAACTATGTATTCTCAGGGTGGCCTCGAACTATCGGCGATCCTCCTACCTCTACCTCCCGAGTGCTGGGATTAAAGGCGTGCGCCACCACGCCCGGCTCCATATCTTTTTAAAAAATATTTTTATTGCTGGGCGTGGTGGCGCACGCCTTTAATCCCAGCACTCGGGAGGCAGAGGTAGGAGGATCGTGTGAGTTCAAGGCCACCCTGAGACTACATAGTGCATTCCAGGTCAGCCTGAGCTAAAGTGAGACCCTACCTCAAAAAACAAAAAACAAAAACAAACAAACAAAAAAAACTTATTGACAACTTCTTTAATTGTAGACAATATCCCATGGTACTTCCCTCCTTCCCCCCACTTTCCCCTTTGAAACTTCACTCTCCATCATATCCCCTCCCCCTCTTAATCAGTCTCTCTTTTCAGTTTGATGTCATGATCTTTTCCTCCTATTATGACGGTCTTGTGTAGGTAGTGTCAGGCACTATGAGGACATGGATATCCAGGTCCAGGCCATATCTTTTTAAAAATTTTTTTATTTATTTATTTATTTGTTATTAAGAACATACTTTGTATGGATACATCATGCGTTGGTATCATCTTTTTCCTTCTTCCTTTCTCCATTCCACAGGGGGCCTCCTCAGTGGGGTTGCTGATTTTCCCCATGGGGCTGTGGGTTATGTGTTGTGGGAGCAGCAGTCAATTATTGGGGGGAGGCAGTGTCTCTGGGTATGACATCCCAATCTGTGACTCTTACAATTTTTCTGTCCCCTCTTCTCTGAGCCTTGGTGGGTGTGTTTTAAGTCTACTTCAGTGATGGGCTCTTAGGAGCCTCTGGATCTCTGCTTTGGTAGGTGTTGAGTGTCCTCAGGGTTGGTCTCCTTCACCCTGGGGCTGATTGTCAGGCTCCCCATGGAAGCTGCACTCTTGCTTGTCTCCCCACTTCTTCTGTGGATTCACCTGGACCTTGGCTGAAATGTGAAAGGTGGTTATCTTCTCGAGTCTCGCTACCTTCTGAAAAAGAAAAACAGATTGATTCTCCAGTGGAGAGTGAAGTCAGCATAGGTTAAATAGGATAAGTTTATTAATTTAGAGAGATTTTGATGGATATAGCCCCTCTTGCAGCCAAAGACTAGTGGGAGCTTGACATTGGAGAGCATAATCTTTGTTTCCATAGGATTCAGACCTGGTTCCCAGTTCCAGATTATGGGTTCCTGTCCAGTGAGCAGATCTCTTAGCCAATCAGAAAGCCATTCATTACCCACTAAGGCTGTGTGCCACCACTGCACTGTTGGGCACTTCTTGTCAGGCTGGTTGTTTGGAGTCGCTTAGACCCCAGCTTGCTCACACCGTTGCCACTTTCCCCCAGAAGCTCATTTAGGGCTTTCCAGCACTAGAGTGGCTCTCTTCCAGATTCCAGCCAGGTCTCTCTGTGTTCTGTGTTGGCAGCCTATGGTGTCTTCAGCAATAGGGTCTTGTCTTTTACTTCAGGTGGTTAATCAAGTGCTTGACAGAAGTCTAGGCTACATCTTTGTGACTTTTCTCATATTTGCATATCTTTTTTTTTTTTTTTTTTTTTGGTCTTTCAAGGTAGTGTCTCACTCTAGCCCTGGCTGACCTGGAATTCACTATGCAGTCTCAGGGTGAACTCAAACTCACAGTGATCCTCCTACCTCAGCCTCCCGAGTGCTGGATTAAAGGTGTGCGTCACCATGCCTGGCTTTATCTCTAGGTTTTTTTTTCTTTTTTCCCTCCTCCCTTCCTTTCTTCCTTCCCTCTTTCTTTCCCTCTTTACTTGTTTACACACACACACACACACACACACACACACACACACACACACCCCCGCATGCCAGGGCCTCTAGCCACTGTAAATGAACTCCAGGTGCATGCACCACTTTGTGCATCTGGCTTTATGTAGGTACTGGGGACTCAAACCCAGGTCTTTAGGCTTTGAAAGCAAGCGTCTTAACCGCTGGGCCATCTCTTCAGGCCTATCTCTGGGTTTTTCAGAGGATCACTATGCACTGCCTCTGCTCCAGGCTACTAAGGTGGGCGTGGCCAGTTATGGTGACTGGTGTACATCATGCAGCCCCATAGGCCTGAGCTGCATCCTCCCACGGGGCAGCTGCCCTCACAACAGGAACACCTTTTCTTGTGGCCTTGTGTTGGAGAGGGAGAGGTAGGTGAGGTGATGGAGAAGAGGCACTAAGCCACCCTTAAGGTGCCCGAGAGACAGCAAATGCCTAGCCAGGTTTTCTAGAGTCCTTCTGCTGGCCAGCCCTGGTCCTGTGCACTTTCTCTGACACGATGACATCTGTTCAGAGCATCCTTTGTGTGACTCCTGTCCCTGTCCTGATCCAGGGAGCTCACAGACTAATAGTGGAGGCAATGATGAACCAGGGCCCCAGGGGAAGTACTTCTCTGTGAATCACTCACGGTTGTCTAGAGGAACGGATCTGATAGAATGAACATGCGTTACAAAGGAGATTAGATTGGCTTACAGGATACGGACTGTGAAGTCCAACAATGGCTGTCTTCAGAATGGAGAGTCTGTGAATGGGGTAGCTGCTCAGCCCACCAGGCTGGATGCCTCAGCAGTCCCACTCTGGCACTGAAGGCCTGGAGAGCCGCTGGTATTCAGCCCACATTGGATGGCTGAAGAAGCCGGGTTCCAGTATCCACGAAGGACAGAAGCAACAGGGTAGATGCACGCACCAGCAGGTTGCAAGGGCAGCCAGGCAAAAGACGTAGCTTTCCCCTGGAACCTCTTTATTTCTTTAAAATTTTTTTTTAATTTTGTTTTATTTTATTTTAGTTTTTTTTTTTTCCCGAGGTTGAGTCTCACTGTAGCCCAGGCTGACCTGGAATTCACTATGTAGTCTCAAGCTGGCCTTGAACTCACAACGATTCTCCTACCTCTGCTTCCCAGGTGCTGAGATTAAAGGTGGGCGCCACCACACCCAGTTTTCATTTGCTTGTCTCCCTTCTTTCCTTCCTCCCTTCCTTCTTTCTCTCTCTCTCTTTTTCTTTTTTGACGTAGGGTCTCATTCTAGTCCAGGCCAACCTGGACTTCACGCACTCTCAGGGTGGCCTTGAACTCATGGCGATCCTTCTACCTCTGCCTCCTGAGTGCTGGGATAAAAGACATGCGCCACCATGCCCACCTGGCCTGGCACCTCTTTATCTATAAGCTGCCCTGAGAAGGGCTGCCTGCTCTGAGGGAAGATCTTCTTCCCTTGTCCAATGTTTCCTGGAAATGCCTCACAGGCCTTCCCCAGAACCAGGTCCCTATGTGACTCCTGATCCAATCATATTGACAGTAGAAATTTAACTGTCACACTATGGGACCAAAAGGAGGTCAAGGGGACCATCCAGGCTGCAGAGGAGGTGAGCTTGGAAGTGCGCCATGGCTAAGTGACCTGGATGTTGATTCATGAAGAAGACTGTCCCTTTGTCCTGAGAACCCACCCAGCACCTTCACAGAAACTGCCAGAATGTTCCAGCCCTCACCACCAAGAAGTTCCCTGGGTGGGTCAAAGGGAGGGCTGGGAAGATGGCTCAGTTACTTGCCTTGCAAGTATGAGGACCCAAGTTCGATTCCCAGAACTCACACAAGATAACAGGTGTGGTGGTGTGCTCCTGTGTTGGGGTCCCCCCTAGGGCCAGCCCAGGAGGGACAGCAGGGTCTCTGCCGAGTTGGGGTGAGAGGCGTGGAGTCACGACACAGACTCCCCAGAGGCGAGCTGCCCTCCCTTATTGAGGAAGTACACGAGCTTTAAGGGGTTTGGCTGGCCAATCATTGTATGGGGTGGTCCCCCTTTTTGTGACCAATGACAGCCTGTCTCCAGACAGATCATCTCGTAGCAGGTTTCTCGTGAGCATGGGACTGTAGCTATTGTCATGCCAGGCCTACACAGAATGACATGTTCACAGAAGCCACTTCCTGGTTTCTCTGCCATGCGATCTGGCTAGGGCCAGACCTGCATTGTGCCATACACTCCTGTAATCCCAGTGCTGGGGAGTCAGTCCCTGCTGAGGCTTCCCTGGCCAGACAGTCGAACCTAGTTGGTGAGCTCCCGGGCCAGTGTCAAAAGAAGTGGATGGAGGATGGAGAGATGCCTTAGTGGTTAAAGCATTTGCATACGAAGCCCAGATGCACAAAGGGACGCTCGTGTCTGGAGTTTGTTTGCAGTGTCTACAGGCCCTGGCGTGCCCATTCTCCCTCTCCCTCTCTTTGTCTCTAAGAGAGAAAGAAAGAAAGAAAGAAAGAAAGAAAGAAAGAAAGAAAGAAAGAGAGAAAGAAAGAAGGAAAAATAAAATCTAAAAAAAGAGAGAAAGCCTTAAAAAAGAAGAAGAAGAAGAAGAAGAAGAAGAAGAAGAAGAAGAAGAAGAAGAAGAAGAAGAAGAAGGAGAAGAAGCCGGGCGTGGTGGTGCACGCCTTTAAACCCAGCACTCGGGAGGCAGAGGTATGTGGATTGTCATGAGTTTGAGGCCACCCTGAGACTACATAGTGAATTCCAGGTCAGCCTGGGCCAGAGTGAGACCCTACCTCAAAAAAAAAAAAAAAAGAAGTGGATGGCCTGTCTGGGGGTGACACCCAAAATTTTGTTCTGGTCTCCACACGTACATATGTGCATGCACACTTGCACATACATGAACATGTGTACATACAGTCATGTACACACACATACATGCATGCATTTAAAAAAAGCTAACTGGACAGATGGCTTAGTAGTTAAGGCATTTGTCTGCAAAGCCAAAGAACCCCTGTTCAATTCTCCAGGACCCAAGTAAGCCAGATGCACAAAGGGGTGCATGTATCTGGTGTTCATTTGCAGTGACTGGAGGCCCTGGCACACCCATTCTCTCTCTCTCTGCCTCTTTCATTCTCTCAAATAAATAAATAAAATATATTTTAAAATAATATATAAAAAAGAGCTAACGTGGGGCTGGAGAGATGACTTAGCAGTTAAGGTACTTGCCTGCAAAGCCAAAGGATCCAGGTTCAATTCCCAGTACCCATGTAAAGCCATATGCACATATGTCTGGAGATCATTTGCAGTGGCTAGAGGCCTTGGCATGACCATTCTCATGTGTGCTCTCGCTCTTGAATAAATAAATAAATATTTAAAAAAATAAATAAGAAAGAGCTAAGGAGCCATTGGACTGGGCGGCTTCAATCCAGGTGTTCTTCCTGGAGGAGGAACACCACTCCTGGAGATGGCAGTCTGGGTTCTCATACTGCCTGGCTGGGAGACCCTGAATGACTCCCACCTCGTCTGAGCTGCAGGCTCTGCTGGAGGAGAGTATTGATACCTGTCCTTCGTCTGGCCACTGTGGCCACCTGTGTGTCCCCGCAGGCCCCCCCTGCTTCTGAGCACTCAGGAGCCATGAGGGACAGAGGTGGTCAGCCTGGCAGGGAGGGGCTGGAGGAGGAAGGGGGCTGCACAGCCATTGCTCTCCCTTTCCCAGACTTGGTGAGTCAGGAGGAGGGGGCTCCAGAAAGCCCCAGGAGTCTCCTCCAAGAGTGGCAGAGTTGGCATTGACAGATGATGCCTCCTCAACTCCCCTGCCTCCTCCTCCTCTCCCCCCACCGTGCCACCAGCCCTGTTCCCTCTTCAAGCTGCTTCTCTGGTGGCCAATCTGCTCCCCCAGCAGTGAGGAAAGTGATATTGGGATGGAGGAGAATCCATCTTGAACTCAAAGGACAGATACCCCTCCTACAATATCACCATGTGCCAGGGTGAGGGGACATTAGAGTAGAAAGAGAAAGGCACAGGCCCTTTAGAGTAAGGGGCAGGGGCCAGCCTATCGGCGTGTCTATATCTTGCATTATGCAGCGCGGGAGAAGAAATCAATAGAGCTGTCAGCCATTAATGCATTCAGCCCTGCTGACGTCCCCACCTCGGGATGCTCCAGACGGATGCTTCAAATTAAACAACAGGGAGGGGAGAGGGGCGTGGGGGGGCGGGAGACATACACCCTGACAGGCCAGAGGAAAGCAGGAGCACGACCAAGGAGCTGAGGAAATTAAAGTCCATAAATCACAAGGTGTGGAAAGCGTTCCCTGGAGTGAGTGACAGGGGACCCTTAATGCCAGCAGCAGTGTCCCTCTGCCTGGTGGGAGTCCTGGGGGAGATTGGTGGCTGGTCAGTGGCTTGTCATTTCCAGATTGGTCCCTCAAGAAAGGGTGGGAGGGCTGGAGGGATGGCTTAGCGGTTAAGGCGTTTGCCTGCAAAGCCAAAGGACCCAGGTTTGATTCCCCAGGACCCATGTTAGCCAGATGTACAAGGGGGCGCACACATCTGGAGCACCCATTCTTTCTCTCTCCCTCCCCCTCTTTCTCTGTCAAATAAATTAATTAATTAAAAAAAAAGAAAGTGTGGGAGGGCATGGGCAGGTTTCCTACCTTGCTGGGGTGGATGCTGGCATGGGGGTGTGGTACCTTTGGGTCGTGGTAGGGCCTATCTGGGGGCCACCTTATTTCCTGCTGACTTGTTCCCAGGTAGCTGAAGGCTTAGCCTAAACCCTGGCTCTTCCCTTTGGCTCCCAAGAGCAGATCTCAGAGAGAGCCACTCCACTGTGATTGGCCGCCCCACTTCCCCTCTCTGTCGCTGTCCTCTGGCCCTCTCTGCTTCCTTGGCTCTGCTGGCTGCCCAGATACCCTCCCCTTTGCCCCATTCTTCAAGTCCTTTGCTGATAGCTATGTAGTCTCAGGCCTGGTCTCAAACTCACGGTGATCCTCCTGCTTCTGCCTGTGCCTCTGCCTCCTGCATGCTGGGATTAAAGGTGTATGCCACCACCCTACCTGGGTAAATGTTTTTATTTATTTGCAAGGAGAGAGAGAGAGAATGAGGGAGAATGAGGGAGAGTAAACAGGCCTGCCAAGGCCTCCTGCCACTGTAAATAAACTCCAGATGCATATGACACTTTGTGCAGCTGGCTTTATGTGGGTACCGGAGAATTGAACTTTGGCTGTCAGGCTTTGTAAAGGCGCCTTTAACCTCTGAGCCATTTCTCTAGCCGCCGTTTTTTTTTGTTTGTTTGTTTTATTTTTTGTTTTTGTTTTTGAGGTAGGGTTTCACACTAGCCTATACAGACCTGGAACTCACTGTGTAGTCTCAGGATGGCCTCGAACTCACAGTGATCCTCCTACCTCTGCTTCCCAAGTTCTGGGATTAAAGGCGTACGCCACCATGCCCAGCCTCTAGCCACCCCTTTTGAGGCAAGATCTCTCACTGGCCTGGCACTGACCTAATTAGGCTAGACTTCAGCCCCGTACCTCCCCCGCACTGCATGTCATGTTGCCATGCCTGACTTTACCACGTGAGGGTTTGGGGGATCAAACTCATGTCCTCATGCATGCAAGGCAGGCACTTTACCCACTGAGCCATCTCCCTAGCCCTTGCAGAGTGACTGAATATGTACGGAGCAGCTCTTGGGAGCCAGTAGGAGTCAGTTCCCCCACCCCTGCGGACTACAGCAAGACATCAAGGCACACGTGGGAGGATGGGGGAAGAGTCTGGAAAGGCCACTGAAGGGTTTAGCATAACATCCAGGAGCTGGGCGTTAATAGCAGGTGGCAAAAGTCCAGGCTCTGACTAGGTCACTTTGAGGTACTTGTGAGTCAGCAGATCCCCACTGTTTGTCTGTTTTGTTGTATTCTGCCTGGGAAGCTGGTCCCCGGAAGAACCCGGTGGCGGGAAGGATGGTGTGTGTGTGTGGGGGGCTCTGTTTGGACCTGCGACTAGACTGTGAACAAAATGCATACAATGTGAAACACATTATTTTTTAATAAAGAAGGAAAAAAAACCATAAAGACGGAGAGGATGAGTTCTAGCTCACCCCCAACCATCTGCACCTCAGGGCCATCCCTCATGTTAATGAGCCCATTCAAATCTCGTTGGCTAATGAGGAATTTAATGGTCGCAGACTGACAAGCGAGACTGAGCAGGGAGACAGGAAGGTCGTTACGAAAATGAAATGTGTATCTAAGGGCCATACCACTGCCATCCTTCCTGCCCACCCCAGTGGGTCAGCTCAGCGTGGGTGACAGATGACAAGGACTGGGGAGACCTCACCTAGGAACCCCTGGCTTCTGGCAGGGCTGGAGGGGAGGGGCGGGAGTCAGCACCAGGGACAGGGCACAGCATCGCTCTTCTGGGTACCTTTTTCTCTCCATTTGCCTCTCAAGTTTTTCCAAGACTCAGGTGGGACATCAGCTGCTCTCAGAAACCTGCGCATAGCCCCAGGTGGGCCAGGGCCTGGGGTTGGCATGGTAACCTTTGCGCATGCTCACAGCACCTGGGCTGTGGCATTAAATGTTACCCATTCTTGGTGGTTTCCCTGCTACTTTGTGAGCAATTTGCTTGCCGGGTCTTTGTATTCTGAATGCTGACTACATGGCCAGTATGGTGCAAGATATAAAGAGGAGTCCTTCTAAAAATATTTTTAGGGGCTAGGGAGATGACTCAGTGGTTAAGGCACTTGCCTGCAAAGCCTAAGGCCCTGGGGTTCGATTCCCCAGTACCCATGTAAAGACAGATGCACAAGAGGGTGCATGCTTCTGGAGTTCGTTTACAGTGGCTAAAGGCCCTGGTGCATCCATTCTCTCTCTATCTGCCTCTTTCAGATAAATAAATAAATAAATAAATATTTTTAAAAATTAAAAAAATATTTTTAGGGGCTGGAGAGATGGCTCAGCAGTTAAAGGTGCTTGCTGGTAAAGCCAGACAGCCAGAGTTCTACTCCCTTAGCACTCATGTGAATCCAGATGCACAAAGTGGTGTATGCAGCTGGAGTTTTGTTTGCAACAGCAAGAGGCCCTGGCATGCCCGTTCTCCTTCTTTCTCTCTTTGCTTGCAAATAGATAAATAAATAAAAATCCAAATAATAAATAAAAGTATTGTTAAAAAGTTCTGGGGGCTGGGGAAATGGCTTAGAGGTTAAACTGTTTGCCTGTGAAGCCTAAGGACCCTGGTTCAATTCCCCAAAGACCCACGTAAGCCAGATGTATGAGGGGCACATGTGTCTGGAGTTCGCTTGCAGTGGCTAGAGGCCCTGTCGTACCCATTCTCTCCCTCTTCCTCTCCTCTCTCTCTCTCTGCCTCTTTCTCTCTCAAATAAATAAGTAAATAAAATACTTTTAAAAAAGATTATATAAAAAAAGTTCTGGGCTGGGGAGATGGCCCAATGGTTAAAGTGCTTGCTTGTAAAGCTTTCTGGCCAGGGTTTGATTTCCCAGTACCTGTGTAAAGTCAAATGCATAAAGTGGCACATGCATCTGGAGTTTGTGTTTAGTGGCAGGAGGCCCTGGTGTGCCTGTTCTCTTTCTGTTTCTCTTTCTTCCATTCTCTCTCCTCACAAATAAATAAATAAAAATATTTAAAAAAAGAAGCTGGGCGTGGTGGTGCATGCCTTTAATCCCAGCACTCAGGAGGCAGAGGTAGGAGGATTGCCATGAGTTCAAGGCCACCCTGAAAATACTGAGTGGATTCCAGGTCAGCCTGGGCTACTGTGAGACCCTACCTTAAAAAAAAAAAAAAAAAAAAAAAAAAAAAGTCCTGGCCGGGTGTGGTGTCGAATTCCTTTAATCCCAGCACTCAGGAGGCAGAGGTAGGAGGATTGCTGTGAGTTTGAGGCCACCCTGAGACTATATAGTGAGTTCAAGGTCAGCCTAGAACAAGACCCTACCTTGAACCCCTCCCCCCCAAAAGAAGTCCTAGTGTAAATAAAAGTTTGTTTACCTTAAAACTATAGCAACATATATATATATATATATATATATATATAATATATATATAATTGGAATTCACTATTAGTTTCAGGGGGCCTCGAACTCACAGCAATCCTCCTACCTCTGCCTCCTGAGTGCTGGGATTAAAGGCGTGCGCCACCACGCCTGGCAGCAATATTTTTATTTAATTATTTGAAAGCAGAGAGACAGAGAGAGAGGATGGACGCACCAGGGCCTCCAGCTCCTGCAAGCAAATTCTAGGTGTAGTGCTACTTTGTGCATCTGGTTTTAAATGGATACTGGGGAATCAAATCCAGGCCAGCAGGCTTTGCAAGTGAGTGCCTTTAACCACAGGGCCATCTCCCTGGCCCCCAATTTAAAAAAGAAAAATCAATCAATTAATGTGTGTATGTGTGTGTGTGTGTGGGCATGCTAGGCTCTCTTGCCACTGCAAATGAATGCCAGAGGCATGTGCTACTTTTTACACCAGGCTTTACATGGGTGCTGGGCATTGGACCCAGGTTCACAGGCTTTGCAAGCAACAATCTGGAACTGTTAGGGCTGGAGAGATGGCTTAGTGATTAAGGCGCTTGCCTGCAAAACTGAAGGACCCAGGTTCGTTTCTCTAGGACCTACATAAACCAGATGCACAAGGTGATGCATGCGTCTGGAGTTTGTTTGCAGTGGCTAGTGGCCCTGGTGTGCCCATTCTCTTTCTCTCTCTCGGCCTCTTTCTTTCTCAAGTAAAAAAAAAAAAGTAAAAAAATTTTTTTAAAAAGAATTAACTGCTGAGTTATCTTCCCAGCCCCCCCCAAGCTGTTTTTGTTTTTTTAAAAGATTTTATTTTTATTTATTTATTTATTAGAGACAGAGAGAGGGAGAGAGAGAGGGTGAAAATGGGCATGCCAGGGCCTCTAGCCACTGCAAATGAACTCCAGATGCATGAGCCACCATGCGCATCTGGCTTACGTGGGACCTGGAAATTCGAACCGGGATCCTTAGGCTTCACAGGAATGCATCTTAACCACTAAACCATCTCTCCAGCACCACCCCCCGAGCTGTTTTAATTGACAGTTTTTCTACCTGTAAATCATGTATTTTGATCATAATCTCCTTCTATTATCGTCTTCTGTCTTTCCTCCCCCATCTCCCTTCCACTAAATCCCTTCTTTCCAACTAGTCCCTCTTGTACTTTGATTGCTTTCTTTTTTTATTTTAATTTTTTTATATTTTATTGTTATTTATTTATTTGACAGACAGAGAGAGAGAGAGAGAGAGAATGGGTGTGCCATGGCCTCTAGTTGATGCAAACAAACTCCAGACGTGTGTGCCTCCTTGTGCTTCTGGTTAACGTGAGTCTTGGGAAATGGAACCTGGGTCCTTTGGCTTTGCAGGCAAATAAATGCCTTAACCGCTAAGCCATCCCTCCAGCCCTAAATATTTTTCGTTCTTCATTTTCAAGCAGAGAGCAAGATAGAAGTGAGACAGTCAGAGAATGGGCACACCAGGGCCTTCAGCAGTTGCAAATGGACTCCAGATGTCTGCACCGCTTTATGCATCTGGCTTTATGTGGGTCCTGGGGAATAGAACCTAGGTCGTTAGTCTTTGCAGACAAGCGCCTTAACCGCTGAGCCATCTCTCCAGACCTGTTTATTTATTTTTTTATGTCCCCTCTCCCTACATCACCCATGACAGAATGTCAATGGGCCCAATAGTCACAGGTTTTTTTTTTTTTTTTTTTTTTTTTTGTGGTGTTTTGCAAGGTAGGGTCTCACTCTGGTCCAGGCTGACCTGGAATTAACTATGTTGTCTCAGGGTGGCCTCGAACTCTCAGTGATCCTCCTACCTCTGCCTCCCGAGTGCTGGGATTAAAGGCGTGCGCCACCACGCCCGGCTTAGTCACAGGTTTTGTGCAGGTAACCACAACCTCTGTGAGATCATGAACACTATGGCCACACAACAAGGATTTCTGAAGGATGAATGAATAAATGAATGAGTGAACAAGTGAGGTAAGTAGAGGAGTAGCTACTAGGTCTGATGAAGCCGCCAAGGACATATGGCCAGGACACTGAAAGTGAGGGCAAACATTCAGAAACAAGAGAAACATCCCACCCCTGAGAGATGCATGCATAAGACAGACAGAGAGAAGTTAGAACAGACTTCCAGAAATTTCTGTAAGAGTCCCAGAGCTCCCTTCCTCTTCCCATCTGGCCATGTTGGACTAGATGTGGAATTCTGGGACAATGTCCTACTATGGGAATTGAGGATACCTCTGGGTTGAGAAGAGAGAGATGCCATCTTCCTCAGCCCCTATCTCAGACAAGGCCCGTTTCTTGCTGGGCAGTTTCCATACCCCCACCCCTTGCTTTTCCTGTTCCCTGGCCATGCACTAGAGCTTCGCTGGAGGGTGTGGTGGGCAGAATCTGTCCTTGGTATAATGCCCTCCCTTTCATGTGAATGTCCCCTCCAAAACTCATGCTGAGAGTTAACTGCTAAGTAGTTGAGCATGGTGGCTCACGCATGTAGTTCAAGCACTTGGGAGAGGGAGGCAGGAGGACCAGGAGTTGAAGATCATCTTTGGTTACATAGTGAGTTTTTGGCAGGGCTGGGCTACATGAGATCCTGTCTCAAAACAAGGAAAACCCAAAAGGAAGGAAGAAAGGAAGGAAAGAAAAAGAAAAGAAGAGCTGGGCATGGTGGCATGCTCCTTTAATCCCAGCACTCATGAGATAGAGGTAGGAGGATTGCTGTGGGTTTGAGGCTAGCCTGGAAGTACAGTGAGTTCCAGGTGAGCTTAGCACAGAGTGAGATCCTACCTTAAAAAACCAAAACGAAAAGAAAAAGAAAAGAAAGAATGAAAGAAAAAGAAGAACGTTTCATGGGCAATGTGATGAATGAGACAGGACTTCTAAGAGGTGATTTGGTCATGGGGACTTGGTCATTTGAATGGATTAATGCTGTCCCCAGTCCCCACCAGTCTCCCTGTCTCCAGGGGACTCGCTTGCCCTCCCGCTATCAGGATGTAACACGAAAGCTCTCTCCAGAGGCTGCTGCAGCGGCCCTCTTGGGCTTCCTAGCTTCCAAAGCTGTGATATTCTGTTATAACAATAGAAAACACGTAACTTGCTTTAGTGAATATAATATAGTAACGGGATTTTAGGGGTGTCAATTAGATTCCTAAGGGAGTTACAAGGTGGGTTATCCTGGGTTGGCCAGGTCTAACCATGCGAGCCCTTTAATATTGAGCCTGGGAATCTGGTCTCCTGGCTTTGGAGAAACAGTTTACCATGAATTCGACAGCTGTGTGCCAAGGACCACACACATTCCTGGGAGAGTTTCCCTAAGTCTCAGGTGAGACGCTGTCCCTATTGACACAGCCTGGGGAGACTGTGTTAAACCCTCACCTGCTTCCAGACCCATAGAAAACCGGGGCGATAATAAATGTGTGTTGTTTGAAGTTGCTCAGTGGGTGGCAATTTGTTACAGAGCAATAAAAACATTCCGACCACAGGGCAGATGTATGTGGATGTCCTTGCTGTGGCTTAGCCTCTTTTGGGCTGGGGTCTCCTCGCTCAGCAACGTGACAATGAGAAAGAAAATGAAAATCCAAGATGGAGCGACTCCAAACTGTCACCTCAGCAAACAGTGGCACTTAGATTTCCCATTATCGATCCCCTCGGTGAGTATTCTCCAATCTTGTAATTACAGGGGGACTTTTTTTTTTCCTTCCAGTTTGGGCTGAATTGCTTCCCCTCCCCCCACCTCTCCTTTATTTCTTTAAACTCACAATCACACAGATTCTTTGCAGCTGTGGTGTTTAAATAAACAATGCTAATCATTTTAATTGAAATCCGATCTCAACAGTGGGAAAGGCTCTTCCTCTTATCTTGCCCAAGCAGGGGAACAAACCCTGTGTGGGACAGCTCAGGGATGGAAGGTCACCTCCCCCGAGCAGATCTGTCCCCTCCGAAGGCCTGGGTTCTTGCTGCTCACTGGAGCGCTGACCGATGTTGAGCTGGTCATCCCGGCGCCTGATGGCTGCAGGCACAATCTAGGCCAGCATGCTCCTGAGAGTTGAGACAAGTCCTTTAATTCATCCCTCTTATTTGCCGTGACAGTTGTGGGTGGCGGGTAATTTTGTGCCTTTCTCTTTCGACTGCTGGGTGACTTTCTACTTAACACAGCTTGAAAGGTGGGGGGTAGGTGGGAGGGATTCTATGGACACTGGGTGCCGCTAAGTATTCTATTTTTTTTTCTTCTTCTTTTTTTTTTTTTTTTTAAAATCTTACATCTCTTTCTAATCATGTTTTAGGTTTTTAAATTTTTATTTATGTATTTGTTAGAGATAGATAGATAGATAGATAGATAGATAGAGAGAGAGAGAGAGAGAATGGATGTGCCAGGGCCTCTAGCCACTGCAAACGAACTCCAGACACGCGTGCCACCATGTGCATCTGGCTGATGTGGGACCTGGAGAATTGAACCGGAGTCTTTAGGCTTTGCAGGCATGTTCCTTAACTGCTAAGCCATCTCTCCAGCCCTGCTAAGCATTCTATATGGCACATGGTAGGCCCCAACAGAAAGAATGATACAGGGCTGGAGAGATGGCTTAGCAGTTAAGGTGCTGGCCTGCAAAGCCTAAGGACCCAAGTATGATTTCTCAGGACTCACATAAACCAGATGCACAAGGGCAGTGCATGCATCTGGAGTTCATTTGCAATGGCTAGAGGCTCTGGCGTGCCTATTCTCTTTATCAGCCTCTTTCTCTCTCTCAAGTAAAATAAAATAAATTTTAAAAAGAATGATATTGCCCAAAATGTCAATAAAGCTGAGGGTGGTGGCACACACCTATAATTCCAGCACTGGGTAGGCAGAGGCAGGAGGATTGTTGCAAGTTTGAGGCCAGCTTGGACTACATGGCCAGTTACAGGTGAGCCAGGGCTACCTACCTACCTACCTGTCTCCAAACCAAACAGCTAGCCAGCCAATCGCTTAACCAAAAACAAAATAAAAGTCAATAAATGTGGAAGCTAAGCAACCATGAGCTAATTTATTTCATTTATACTCACTTTTTTTTTTTTTTTTTTCCCAGAGGGTCTTACTATGTAGCTTAAGCTGTCCCTCAACTCTGTAAATCTCCTGCCTTCCTCCTGAGTGCTGGAATTACGGTTTTAGCCACCAAGCCCTGCTATCTTAAGTCCTTGAGCATCTTTGTTTGTTTGTTTATTATTTATATTTATTTATTTGACAGAGAAAGAAGGTGAGGGAGAGAGAGAGAATGGGCCCGCCAGGGCCTCCAGCCACTGCAAATGAACTCCAGATGCATGCGCCCCCTTGTGCATCTGGCTAATGTGGGTCCTGGGGAATTGAACCTGGGTCATTTGGCTTTGCAGGCAAACGCCTTAACCGCTAAGCCCTTGTTTATTTATTTTGTGCATGTGTGTGCTTAGAGTATGTGTGTGGTGTGGTGTATGTGATATGTGGCATATACAAATGCATGTGCCCCACGGGCATGCATTCGGAGGCTAGAGAAGAATGTCAGGGTCCTTCTCCTGAGATGGCATCTCTCCCTCAATTCAGAGCTGCTGTTCCTTAGTAAGTAAGACCCAGGTGGACTGGGGTTACAGACATGTGGGGTCATGACCAGCTTTTTTTTTTTTTTTCTGAGGTAGGATCTCACTCTAGCTGACCTGGAACTCACTGTAGTTCCAGGCTGGCCTCCACCTCACAGCTACCCTCCAAAGTGCTGGGATTAAAGGCATGTGTCATCATGCCTGGCTATGACCAGCTTTTTAAATGGGTTATGGGGAGTTGAACTTGCCTGTCTCCCTCAGGCCCAAGAAGTCTCCTTGCTTAAGTGGTAAGCATTCTTAACTGCTGATTCATCTACCTATCCCCATGTTAATTATTATCATTATCATTATTATCATTACTATTTGTTTCATTTTTATTTTATTTTTTTTTTTTTTGAGGTAGGGTTTCACTCAAGCCCAGGCTGACCTGGAATTCATTATGTAATCTCAGGGTGGTCTCGAACTCACTGTGGTCCCCCTACCTCTGCCTAATGAGTGCTGCGATTAAAGGCATGCGCCACCAACGTGGGAGATGGGGACTTTGGAACTGCTTAGATGATGACACGCGTGTGCACACACGTGTATGGACACGCAGAGCCCTTTTTCTCTAGCTCTGCCTCACTCTGTCCATCCCTCTAGAGTTGGCTTAGACACCCCCTCCTCTAGGAATGATTTCCATGCGCAGGCTGTGGGCTATGGGCTGTGGGCCTATGGGCTGTGGGCCTGTGGGGCTATGGGCTATGGGCTATGGGGCTGTGAGCCTGTGGGCCTGTGAGGCTGTGGGACTGTGGGCTGTCCTGTGGGGCTGGGGGCCTGTGGGGCTGTGGGACTGTGGGCTGTCCTGTGGGGCTGGGGGCCTGTGGGGCTGTGGGACTGTGGGCTGTCCTGTGGGGCTGGGGGCCTGTGACGCTGTGGGGCTATGGGCCTGTGGGCCTATGGGCTATGGGGCTGTGAGCCTGTGGGCCTGAGGCTGTGGGCTGTGCTGTGGGGCTGTGGGTGTGTGGGGCTGTGGGCTGTCCTGTGGGGCTGGGGGCCTGTGGGGCTGTGGGCTGTCCTGTGGGGCTGTGGGCATGTGGGCGTGTGGGCGTGTGGGCGTGTGGGCTGCCCTGTGGGCTGTGGGGCTGTGGGCCTATGGGGCTGTGGGCCTATGGGGCTGTGGGTTGTGGGCTGCTGGGTTGTGTCCTCTGCACATATAGGGCTCCTCATGCATGTGGTTTCCCTGCATTTAGCCAGTCTGTTACTTATTCATCCCAGATCAAATCATCTAGTTTCCCGCCAAAATGACTCCATGATGACAAAAGTCAGGGCAGTATTTACCTTCGGAAAAAGACATTGTGGTCTCTCTTCTCGTGACACCGCAGTGCATTTCTCAGAGGTTGTATTACTGTCCTCGTTGCGGTGACACAGTACCCGACAGAAGCAGTTTCAGGAAGGACAGGTGTCTTCTGGTTCACAGTTTGAGGAGACATCATGGCGGGAAAGGCACAGCCGCAGGAGCGTGAGGCTGGCGGGTCACGTTGCATCCGCAGTCAGGAACGGACAGTGGCGAACGTGTGCTCACTGCACTTTCTCCTTTTCTTTGTTTTTCCGAGGTAGGGTCTCTCTCTAGCCCAGGCCGACCTGGAATTCATTATGTAGTCTCAGGGTGGTCTCGAACTCACTGTGGTCCTCCTACCTCTGTCTCCAGGGTGCTGGGATTAAAGGCGTGCGCCACCACGTCCAGCTACTTTCTCCTTTTTCTTTAGCCAGAGATTGCAGCCCATGGAATGGTGCCCCCACATTCAATGTGGGCTTTCCCACTTCAGTCTACCCACTCCCTCACAGACATGCCCAGAGGTTTGGCTTCTGGGAGATTCTAGGACATCAAGATGAACCAGCACAGGTAGGAACGGTTCCGGGGGCTGTCCTGTTCCTTGTTCTGGGAGCTGGTTTACTGTAGTGGCTGCTTCGTGAAACTTGCCCACTATATCCTGTGATCTGTTCCTGTTCCACATATACTTTCTTTTTCTTTTTCTGTTTTTTTGAGGTAGGGTCTCTAGCCTAGGCTGACCTGGAATTCACTCTGTATTCTTAGGGTGGCCTCAAACTCACGGCGATCTTCCTATCTCTGCCTCCAGAATGCTGGGATTAAAGGTGTGCACCACCATGCCTGGATTACTTATACTTTCTGAATTAAGAGAATGCTTAAGAATAGTCTGGTTTAAACCAGGCGTGGTGGCACACGCCTTTAATCCCAGCACTTGGGAGGCAGAGGTAGGAGGATCACTGTGAGTTCGAGGCCACCCTGAGACTACATAGTGAAATCCAGGTCAGCCTGGACCAGAGTGAAACCCTACCTCGAAAAAAAAAAAAAAAAAAAAAAAAAGATGGGCTGGAGAGATGGCTTAGCGGTTAAGGCGTTTGTCTGCGAAGCCTAAGGATCCCGGTTCGATTCTCCAGGTCCCACGTAAGCCAGATGCACAAGGGGGTACACGCTTCTGGAGTTCGTTTGCAGTGGCTAGAGGCCCTGGCGTACCCATTCTCCCCCTCTCTCTCTCTCTTTCCCTAATAAATAAATAAAAAAATAAAATCTTTATAAAAAAAAAAAAAAAAAAGAATAGTCTGGTTTATGTTTGCTCTGGCCAACCTGCCCTTGACCAAAACCTCATCCAGACAAGACAACTTTATGCATCCTTATCATCTGTCATCTTTGCTCTGGAGTTCTCAGCATCTCCTTGCCACAGTCTCTTCATTTTTAAGGGGAATAAGTATTGTCATTTCTGCCTCATCTGGTTTCACATATTTGTTGTCAATCAGGAAATGCCTATCTAGTGTTTAGTGTTTTATGACTAGCACAAAAAGCCCTCACCTTAGGTGTTTTGCCCCTCTTATTTTATTTTATTTTTGATTTTTCAAGGTAGGGTTTCACTCTAGCCCAGGCTGGCCTGGAATTCACTATGCAGTCTCAGGGTGGCCTCAAACTCATGGCACTCCTCCTACCTCTGCCTCCCGAGTGCTGGGATTAAAGGTGTACGCTACCATGCCTGGCGCCCCCCTCCCCTTTAATTAATCAGGATTTCATTCTCACCTAGGCTGACCTGGTACTCACTCTATCCCAGGAGAACTCATGGTGTTCTCCTACCTCCTAATTAAAATGTGTGCACTCAGGATTAAAGGTGTGTGCCACCATGTCCAGCTCAATAGTAGATGCTCAGTTAAGGTTTTTATTTTTTATTTTTTGAGGTATGGTCTCACTCTAGCCCAGGATTACCTCGAACTCACTCTATAGTCCAAGACTTGCCTCAAACTCACAGTGATCCTCCTAGCTCTGCCTCACAAGTGCTGGGATTAAAGGTGTGTGACACCATGCCTGGCCAGCTAAGGGATTTTTTTTTTTAAAAAAGTATTTTATTTATTTATTTGAGAGAGAGAGGGACGGAGACAGAGGAGGCGACAGATAGAGAGAGAATGGACATACCAAAGCCTCTAGCTACTGTAAACAAACTCCAGACACATGTGCCACCTTGTGCATCTGGTTTATGTGGGTCCTGGGGAATTGAACCCGAGTCCTTAGGCTTCATAGACAAGTGTCTTAACCACTAGCCATCTCTCCAGCCCCAGTTAAGGTGTTTTTTTTTTTGAGGTAGGGTCACTCTAGCCCAGGCTGACCTGGAATTCACTGTGTAGTCTCAGGGTAGCTGTCTCCCAAGTGCTGAGATTAAAGGTGTGTGCCACCACGCCCAGCTATCTTCCTTTTTTTTATTTTAAAGATTTATTTTTATTTTTTTGTTTATTAAAGGGGAGGGAAAGGGAGAGAGAGAATGGGAACACCAGGGCCTCTAGCCACTGCAAACAAACTCCAGATGCATGTGCCACCTTGTGCGGTACTAGGGAATGGAACCTGGGTCCTTAGGCTTCACAGGCAAGTGCCTTAACTGCTAAACCATCTCTCCAGCCCATGGCTTTCTTTCTTTCTTTCTTTTTATTTATTTATTTATTTATTTATTTATTTATTTATTTATTTATTTAGGTTTTTCGAGGTAGGGTCTCACTCTAGCCCGGGCTGACCTGAAATTCACCATGGAGTCTCAGGGTGGCCTCAAACTCATGGCAATCCTCCTACCTTTGCCTCCCAGTGCTGGGATTAAAGGTGTGCATCACTACACCCGGCTCTTTTTTTTTAAAGTTGGTTTTGTTGTTGCTGATGCTATTATTTTTTTTAAAGATTTTATTTATTTTATTTTATTTTATTTTTTTGGTTTTTTTCGAGGTAGGGTTTCACTCTGGTCCAGGCTGACCTGGAATTCACTATGTAGTCTCAGGGTGGCCTCGAACTCTCAGCGATCCTCCTACCTCTGCCTCCAGAGTGCTGGGATTAAAGGCGTGTGCCACCACACCCGGCAATTAAAGATTTTATTTTTATTTATTTATTTATTAGCGACAGAGAGAGGGAAAGAGAGAGAGGGAGAGTAAGAAGGGGTGTGTCAGGGCCTGCGGCCACTGCAAATGAACTCCAGACGTGTGCACCCCCTTGTGTATCTGGCTTACGTGGGACCTGGAGAATCGAACCTGGGATACTTAGGCTTCGCTGGCAAACACCTTAATCACTAAGCCATCTCTCCAGCCCCATGGCTTCCTTTTTCACTTTGAAAAATTCCCTGGCCTGGACTTTACACTCCATGGTCACCCAATGCACTGGATGCTTCTCTTCCTGGGGAGAGTGTTGCCTGAAGGAGGCTGGGGTAGTGGAGAGGGGGATGCAGGGTTCTAGGATTACAGAGCAAGCAGGAGAGTGAAACAGTGGGTTGAGCCATGGACCCCCGGGAGGCCCTGTTGATCTCCCAGACCTGGGGCACAAGAGGGCTTCCTGGAGGAGGTGGTTGGGATGAAGACTTGACACAAAGGGGATTAATCAGTCAACAGGGTGGTGGTGGGGGGAAAGCACCCCAAGGACACCTGAGATTAACACAGTGTGGCTGATTCAGAGTTGGAGAGGGGCTTGCAGCCCACACTCAGAGGCAGTGCTCTATCTGGAAGTGATGGACATGAATGGTCCAGACTGTTCAAAGTGTGGCCTGAGGTTTGGAGTGAACCCAAGAACTGTTCACTGACTGACCTTCACAAATTAGCACAGAATTGAGAGGAAGCATTTAATAATTTGCAGAGCAACTCCACAAGGCAGCTCTAGTCCTGCAAATTTAATCAGAGTAAAAATTAGGCTGGCTTTGCATGTTATTTTATTATTTATTTTTTTTTTTTTTTTTTTTTTTTGAGGTAGGGTCTCGCTCTAGCTGAGGCTGACCTGGAATTCACTATGTACTCTCAGGGTGGCCTTGAACTCACGGCAATCCTCCTACCTCTGTCTCCCAAGTGCTGGGATTAAAGATGTGTGCCACCATGCCTGGCTCTATTTATTTCCTTTTTAAAAATAATTAAAAAATATTTCATATATATATATGTTTTGCAAGGTAGGGTCTCACTCTGGTCCAGGCTGACCTGGAATTAACTATGGAGTCTCAGGGTTGCCTCGATATCTCAGCTTTCCTCCTACCTCTGCCTCCCGAGTGCTGGGATTAAAGGCGTGTGCCACCACGCCCGGCTTTTAAATATTTTTTAGAGAGAGATAATTGGCATGCCAGGACCTTAGCCACTGCAATCGAACTCCAGACACTTGCTTCACCTTTGTGCATCTGGCTCACATAGGATCTGGAGAGTCGAACATAGGTCCATAGGCTGCACAGTAGAGAATGAGAGGGAGAGAGAGAGAGAGAGAGAGAGAGAGAGAGAGAGAGGAGTGGATTAGCGTCTGCTGGGGTTGAGGGGAGGATAAGGGAAGGGAGAATGACAACTGGTGGCTAGGGGGTTTACTTGTGGGCCGATGAGGCATTTTGAAATGAGTGGTAGTGGTTCCACAACCTTGTGAATATACAGTGCATGGGGCTGCACTGCTTTGAATGTGAGTTGGTAGTGTGCTGACATGGACAGATGGTCTTGGTGGTAGGTTGTGAGTTCGAGGCAAGCCTGGGCTCCCTAGCAAGATCCTGTTCTGCCAGCCTGCTGACTGGAACTTGATTCCCCAGCACCCACACAAAGCCAGATGCAAAATGCTGCATGCGTTTGGGATCCCAGCATGCCTACAGCAATGGGAGGCAGAATCGGGAGGATCCAGAAGCTCACAGGCCAGGTAGACTGGTGCATACTAAGTGACAAAATCCAGACAGCAAGGAAGACCCTGTCTCCAGGAAAAGTGGAAGGAGAGGACGGATACCCTGAGGTTGTCCTCAGACGTCCACACGTGTGCTGAGTGTGTATGCCTATATATACACACATCATACGCATTCACATGCAAATGAAAAAGGGCAAACTTTATGGCATATATACATATACAAATACATACATATATATCTACCCTGTACACACTGGTGGTGGGATGGAACTCAGGGCCATGTGCATGCCAGACAAACGTTCTCATCCTGAATGTGTGTGTGTATGCGTGTGTTTTAAGACAGGCTGTCATGTAGTCCAGATTAACCTTGAACCCCCTATGTAGCTGAGAATGATCTGGAACTTCCGATCCTCTTGTTTCCACCTCCTAAGTGCTGGGATTACTGGCCTGTGCCACCTCACCTGGTTTAGGCAGGGCTGGGGATCAACTCAGAGGCTGTGTGCATGTTGGGCAGGCACTGCACCAGCTGAGACACGTCTCCAGCTTGAATCATGGCAGATGCATACGCCACCTTGTGCATTTGGCTTAAGTGGGTACTGGGGAATTGAACTCAGGTCAGTAGGTGTTACAGCTCAGTGAAACCTAGCATCTACAAAGTCCTGGGTTCGATCCCCAGCACTGAAAAATATATTCAAGTATTGATCTTCCAGAAACTGGTCCCCCACCTCCGTTGGCTGAGATAGCTCATCACCTTTGTGTTGCTATACAACCCGACCTTGTGCTGTGGGTGTGAGTGGTGTGATGTCCAGGGTCCAGACCCCGCTGCTAGCCGGCTCATTCTGCATCAGGAACTCTGGCTACGCATCTTCTGCAATGGGCTGTAGTCCTGAGAAGGTATGGGCAACCCCAACATCCAGGGCTGCTGGCCTCTGATCAGTACCAGCGTAGCTGGTGAACAGCCACTGTGACCATTGTCCTTGGAGTATAATGGGTGAGCACCCTGGGCGTGGCTCTCTATGAAGAGCTTTATAAACACTGCCACCACATCTCTGGAGAGCTCTGCAATGGGGCTCGAGTTCCTGCCGGGGAGAGCGAGTCTTCCAGAGTGCCCACATGGCAGCCTACTCATGGTGTGGAAGTGTTCCCATACAGGTCATCTTGCCTTGAAGTAGGAGCTCTTAGCCCCTGTACATAGGAATCAAGAGATGGAAACCTCGGGAGCTGCCTTAAAGTGACAGGGTCCCAAGAGAGTGATGAAGATGGGCCACTCAGATTGTCCCTAGTTTTTAAAAATTATTTTATTTATTTTTGGAGAGAGACACAGAGAGAGACAGAGAGGGAGAGGGAGACAGAGATGGGCGCGCCAGCAGTCTCTCAGCTGCTGTGAACGAAATCCAGATGCATGTGCCCCCCTTGTGATCAAGTGCGGCATTGCGCCCTTGCGTCACTTTGCATCTGGCTAAATGTGGGACCTGGAGATTGGAACCGCTGGAGATTGGAGCCAGTGTTCTTAGGCTTAGCAGGCAGGCGCCTTAACCGCTAAGCCATCTCTCCAGCCCTGTCCCTAGTTTTTTATTTTTATTTTTTTTATCATGGTTATGATAAAATAAGGATGGGATATAGGCCAGGTGTGGTGGTGTACTCCATTACTCCCAGCACTAGGGAGAATAAAGTAGGAGAATCACCATGACTCTGAGGCCAGCCAGGGCTACAAAGTTTATTCCAGGTCAGTCTGAGTTAGGGTGAGATCCTGCTTCAAAAAAAACAAGCTGGACATAGTGGTGCACGCCTTTAACCCCAGCACTTGGGAGGCAGAGGTAGGAGGATCGCTATGAGTTCGAGGCCACCCTGAGACTACATAGTGCATTCCAGGTCAGCCTGGGCTAGCGTGAGACCCTACCTCGAAAAACCAAAACAATAAAAATAAAAAATAAATAAAAAATAAAACATAAAACAAAAGTGGGGGCTGGAGAGATGGCTTAGTGGTTAAGGCATTTGCCTGGAAAGCCAAAGGATCCCGGTTCGAGTCCCCAGGACCCAAGTAAGTCGGATATGCAAGGGGGCGCATGCATCTGGAGTTCATTTGCAGTGGCTGGAGGCCCTGGTGTGCCTATTCTGTCTCTCTCTGTCTCTTTCTGTCTCTTAAATAAATAAATAAATAAATAAATAAATAAATAAATATTTTAAAAAATTTAAAAAAACCCACAAAAGTGACAGAAACAACTTAGGGTTTCAGGGTAGTTTCGGTTCACCTGGGCAGAGAGGGCCTGGCAGCAGAGTGTTGGGCAGAGGGGCTGTTTATATCCTGCTGAATCCTGAAGCAGGGCGGGGGAAGTGGGGAACTGCACTTAGTGACGTACTTTCTCCAGCCAGGCCCCAACCTCCTTAAAGAGTCTTTCTTTGAGTTGCCGGAGCCAGGATGGAGGCTGAGAGTTGGTTAGCTGAGCTGGGCCTTCCATCCCATGAGTCTGCTGCTGTGTGGTGGATTCTGGGAGAATCTGAGACCTTGGGTTCGCTTTCCCACCATCTCTAAAGAGCTCGGTGTTGGGCTACTGGGCCTGCTTGTTGGGGTGAGGACTTGAGATCCTGATCCAGATGTGGGGCATCAGAAAGCCAGTTCTTCGGTGGCTGGCAGGAACCTCAACCACATGCTGAGACCTTGCAGAGAAGGTTCCTCAAACCAGAGCCCTGAGCCTTCCTTGTGTGAGGAGCATATGAGTCCTGGGGGGAAAGTTCTGGAAGAGAGTGGGTTTGGACAGAGTCTGAGCAAGAAGGAAAGGAAGTGGGCTGTAAAGGCATGGCAGAGGCAGGGGCAGAAGGCAAGCAGGGACATCTCCACTGTCATTTAACTTCCATTTCATGACTGGTGGCATCACTCACTCGAATGTAGACCATAAAAATTACAATTGATGTTTCAATTAGTTATAATTTACAGAGTGATTACATTTAATTTCTCTTTTATTGTATTTTAATGGCTTCGAATTTCTTGTTGATGAGATCCAGGCCCATGCTTTGAAGTCACAGGCCGCAGGGTGGGGAGGGGGCTGGGGACATGTCACTGGGACAGGTGGGCAAGTGCCAGCTCCGGGGCCTCTTGCTGTTACCCAGGCTCTCCTCAGCTGATCCATGAGCCTTATGTAGTTTTTGCTACCTGGGGTGTGAGTAGGGTGTGGAAGGAGAAGTTGTAGGGTGTGGAATGCATGAGGAGCTTGGGGCTCTGGTGCGAGTGTCTGTTTCAATGATCCTATTAATGGGAAGGAAGCTTGTATCTTCTTAAATAAGGATCTGGGGGAATGAGGCAGAGAGGAGAGGGTGGGTGAGAAACTGGGAGCAGACTCCATTGGGTATGTCTCTTTTCCCAGGCTGGGAGAACACAGACGTGTGTGTGTGTGTGTGTGTGTGTGTGTGTGTGTGTGTGTTCAGCCCTGAAGCCCAAGTGCGGTAAGAAGCCGCCAAGGGGCTGGAGAGATGGTTCAGTGGTTAAAGGTACTTGTTTTGCAAAGCCTGAGTATGTGGGTTCAATCCCCACTACCCATATAAAGCCAGATTTACAACGTGGCCCATGTATTTGGAGTTCATTTGCAGTGGCAGAAAGCCCTGGCATGCCCATATTTTCTCTCTCTGTCCTCTCTCTCAAATGAAAAAGAATGTCTACCAGGGAAGACAAACATTGTGCCTTCCTCCAATTTCTCTTTCCTCCTGGCCTAGCTCAGTGTGGGGCAGTGCCCAGCTACCTGGTGCTTAATAAGTACCAGCTTGATGCACAGTGAATTGAGATTCTGGCCCTGACCCCTGGTGGGTTTTGGATGTGAGCTCCTACGCTGTGATTCCTTTTGAAGCTTCTTGGCATTTGGAGGAAGTTCTTCGCACAGCCTCTCCTTCCTTCTTGCTGGAGGCTCTGTAATGGCTAGAGGCGGCAGCAGGGGAGCTCACTGTGCAAGGCCCATACTATGCATCCTGCAATGGTGGCCTCACATCCCCCTCCATGTTTAGACCCCGGCCCTGCTGTGTAACCATAGGCGACAGCCGATGAAAGACAGGCTGTCCACTTTGTGTGACTGAGTAAATTAATTGCAGGTGGCCCCTAGGGTGTTGGGCCTTTCTGCCAGTAGGTGATGCTCATAGCACCACTGGCTTTGAACCAGCTTCAAAGTGTCTCCAGGAAGGGCCTCTGCATTGCCTGAAAAGCAGGCCAGACTCTGTCAACTCTGTGGGCGAGGAGCGAGGGGCTTCTCTGGGTGGGAGGTGGGAGTCAGCACATCAGAGGCTCAGGAAGGGGGGGCTTGTTCTGGGATTAGGTGGGGTGCTGGGCTGCATAGGAGGCTGCTGGACCACCTCAGCTGGTGGTTGATGCTGAAGATGGAACAGGGTTCTGATCCCCGCCCTCCATCCTTCCTCCACATGGCGGAGTCCCAGAAGCAAGCAAGTGTGACCACGTGGCTCCCCTATGTGCCTCCCTCCCACCCTTACAACCACATCAAAGAAAGGAAGGTGTTTCAAGTAAGGGCAAGTCCAGGCAGCAGAAGAGAAGGCTAGGCAGTGACTAAGTTCCAGACAATTAAATCACACAAGGAGAGGGAAGAGCCCGCGAGGGGTTTCAGGTCCTTCTGACCCTGTCATAATCTTAGGTCAGAAAATAAAATGGCAGCTTGGTCTTTGGTACTTTCCCCATGGCCTAGAAGCATTCGCTTCCTGACAGTTGTTAAGGTCCTCGGAAGTGACCGCGAAGCACTCCAGGTTTTACTAATTAGTTAGATGTAAAAAGAGGGAACAGTAGGTCACACACCAATTCTCCTGAGGGATTCCTGGTGTATGTGTGTGTGGAGGTCGGATGACAACCTCCCAGGCGTCCTTTCTCAGATCCACCATTTGCCTAAAGCTCACCAGTTAAACTAGACCAGCCAGCCAGTGAGTCCTAGGGGTTCTCCTGTCCTCACTCCTCAGCACCGGGAGTACAGATGCTCGCCATCATTTTGGGGCATTTTTAATTTTTAAAAAATTTTTATTGTTTTGGTTTTTCGAGGTAGGGTCTCACTCTGGCCCAGGCTGACCTGGAATTAACTATGTAGTCTCAGGGTGGCCTTGAACTCATGGCGATCCTCCTACCTCTGCCTCCCGAGTGCTGGGATTAAAGGCGTGCGCCACCACACCCAGCTCGATTTTTGGGCATTTTTATGTGGGTTCTGGGGATCAAACTCAGGTCTTTGTGCTTGTGAGGCAAGCACTTTATCCACTGAGCCATCTCCCCAACCCCTTCTGCCCACATACTGAAGGAAGGCCTTCACTGTGAAGCCAAGGCTAGCTTGGAACTCACTGTGTAGCCAGAGCTGATCTTAAACTCTCAGTGATTCCTTCTGCTTCCAACCTCCCAAGTGTGATTAGAAGTGTGAGCTACCATGCCTGGTAGATTCTTTGATTTTAATTTAATTTAATTTATTATTTGCAAGCGGGGGGAGAAAGAATGGGCATGCCTTGGCCTCTAGCCACTGCAAACAAACTCCAGACACAGGTGCCCCCTTGTGCAGCTGTCTTACGTGGGTCCTGGGGAATCGGACCTGGGTCCTTTGGCTTCACAGGCAAGTGCCTTAACCGCTAAGGCATCCCTCCAGCTTGATTCTTTGATTTTAAACATGCTTTTTTTTTTTTTTTTAAGATTTTATTTTTTATTTAATTAATTAATTTATTAGAGACAGAGAGAAGGAAAGAGAGAGAGGGAGAGTGAGAATGGGCACACCAGGGCCTCTAGCCACTGCAAACGAACTCCAGATGTTGTGCATCTGGCTTATGTGGGACCTGGAGAATCGAACTGAAGTCCTTAGGCTTCACAGGCACGTGCCTTAACCACTAAGCCATCTCTCCAGCCCTTAAACATGCTTTGAGCTATTAGAATAGGGCAGGCTGTTCAGCAGCCTTGGGCCTCAGTTTACCCTAAGTGGTTGGTGGTGAGCAACACCCTAAAATCTCCAAGACTCTAGTCTCTTCCATGTCATATGCATGGGCACAGTCCTGGGCAGACCCCCAGGGGGCAGTGGCTGAATGGAGGCCTTGTAGCTGGACCACCCGCTGCAGGTGCCACGGTGGGAGGTGTCCTGGGATCTCCACCAGGCGCTCCCAGTCCTGCTTACCTCTCAGCAGAGGGGCACAGTGGGCATCTGTTGGCCCTGGGTCCTGTTTGCTTCTTAGTGCTGCCACAGGAAATGATTACAAACCTGTTGGCTTAAAGCAACAGAAATGGACATCTTATAGTTTTAAAGGCCTCAACTCTAAGACCCAGGAGTCAGCAGGGCTGGACACCCTCCTGAGGCGCAAGGGGAGGATCTTTTTTTTTTTTTTTTTTGGCCCTGCTTGTGGCTGCATTGCTAGGCCTCGGCCTCGGCCTCCATTGACATCTCCTGCCGATCTGGTGTCTGTCTTGCAAGGACACTTTCATTGCCTGTCAGGGCCACACTAACCCAAGATGAGCTTGTCTTACTTTTTTTTTTTTTTTTAAAATATTTTATTATTTATTTATTTATTTGACATCTCCAGAGAGAGAGAGAGAGAGATGGGTCTGGTCCAGCCACTGCAAATCTTACAGGACACTTTCATTGCCTGTCAGGGCCACACTAACCCAAGATGAGCTTGTCTTACTCTTTATCTGAAATGTTCCTGCAAACCCTGTTTCCAAATAAGGTTCTATTCTGAATATCTGGACAACCACTGTAGCCCCACAACATCTGTCTTCTAGCCAGTATACCTTTCCTCGTTTGGGACACTGCTGTCCCTCTCCCCATTGCACACAATTTGGACGGACAGATAATTGCAGTGTCCTTTTTCGTCCTTTTGGTCACAGGGACATACTTAATCACCCCTGAGTCATTGCACCTGTGTCCCAGGCTATAGGAGCGGGCTGGTTCATTCAACTGCAGCAGCAGGGGAGAAAAGGGGAGGGGGAGGAGAAGGAGGGAGAGAGAGAGAGAAAGAAGGAACAGGGGAGGCAGGGGAGAGAAGGAAAGGAAGAAAGGAAGGAAGGGAGAGAGAGCGAGCCTTCCAGAACCTTCACTTCTGCACTCATCACCTGTAACCATCCCCTTCCTCCAGCCTCCATCCGGAAGGCAGCTGGTGTCCACAAGGAACAGAACCTGCTGAAGGGCTGTGCTGGTGGTGGGCAGGTTTGAGCAGCATTACAGGAGGATGAGGAAGACCGGCATTCTAGAACCCAGGCCCACCAGTCGTTCATTCTTTACCCAGCTTGGGAGCCACCAACCTTTCCTTTGCTCTGGGGAATTTGAGCAGTGGTTCAGTTCTGTGCACTAGTGCCCAGGCAGCTACAACCACTTAGGGAACAATGAGTGACCATCGTGGCAAGCAGTCCTGTGTGAGGAGAGGTGGGGTGGGCAGCCATCAGGAATGTTATTAGAAGGGATTCCGGCTCTGGGCAGCGGCTGTGTTAGATTAATGATTTAATAAGCATGCATTAGGCACCTCCCATGTGCCAGGGCCAGGGGATGCAGAGATACGGCAATGAATGACAGTGGTGAGATAAAGTAGGTCATCTGGAGGCAAGGAGGCTGGAGGGGTGGACTCTGTTGTGAGGTGCCAGGAAGGAGAAACTGCAGGAGTGAGCTCTCCGAGGAGTGGGAGGCAGCGCCTTACTCACACAGCAGGCGTCTGGGAGCATTTGTTGAATAAATGAGTTTAGATGTCTTATGGTTCACTTGCTCGTGCCTGCCAGTGACTCACGCTGTGTGCATCGCTTTCCTGTGCACAACATTCATTCCCCAGTATGTGCATACGCGGGCACGTGTAAACACACACATGCACACGCACAGAATCAACTGTCTGGTTTAACACCAGGCACCTGGACGCGCAGAGCAAGCAGCTATGGTCCATGGGCCCACGCGGTGGGTAGCTCTACTCTTTATATTATCTGCCCCTCCCTGCAGTGGGCGTGGTCGGGGGCGTGGTGGTGGTGGTGGCGGGGCTGCGAAGCTTCTGGAACGTGGGCCTGGAACTCAGCTCCTAATGACTTACTTCGTGGATCCCACACAGCCTGCTTCATGTGTAGGGCTCTCTTGCCACCAGCAAAGCTCTGGGCCATATTTTGCATGGACCAGGCACTCAAGGTCATTTCTGCAAGGGTCGTGACTCTTGTGCTCTCTGAGGGGTCTTCAAGGAGAGAAGGATGGAATTTTCCAAGGGAAGCATCAGGTGGGAAGGGGTTGTGTGTACGTGCTTCTGGAAGATGGGGAGGCTTTTGCGCCTGCACTCCTGCTTGCTCTTGCACACTGGAGTCTGTGCTGCTGGTCCTTCGTGGAACCACTAGATGTCAGCGTTTCTTAAGAGTTAAGGCTTGGGAGCAAGGACGGCATGCTGGAGAGGGAACTTGTATCTAGGCGAGGAGAATGTGCCTAGGTCACGCCCATTTTATTGATGGGAACAGTAGTTCAGGGAACATAAATAAGATTTAGATAAGGGTCCCCCCGGACATTATTCAGTGAGTCATACGAAACATCCCCAGGTTCTCGTGCCTGGAATTCACTATGTAGTCTCAGGGTGGCCTCAAACTCATGGCCATCCTCCTACCTCTGCCTCCGGAGTGCTGGGATTAAAGGCGTGCGCCACCACACCCACTAAAAATATGTTTTATTTTATTTTATTATGAGAGAGAAAAAGAGACAGAGAGAGGATGGGCGCACCAGGGCCCCTGGCCACTGCAAAAGAACTCCAGATGCACGCACCATTTTGTGCATCTTGCTTTATGTGGGTACTGGAGAATTGAACCTGGGTACTTCAGCTTCACAGGCAGGCCTTAAATGCTAAGCCATCTCTCTAGCTCCCCATCCTTTCTTGTACATTGACTTTCTCTTCTGGCACAGTACTAGGTGCCCAGCAAGCCCCTGGCACGTGTGTTGAATGGGTTTGGAGGGGACAGAGGCAGCAGAGGGGCACCAGGAGACAAAGAACAGGAGATGGAGTCCCCCAGTGCATACCCCCTGACCTCCATAGGGCAGATCTAGGGACCTGCAAACGCGAGGCAGGGATTGGTTCCTGACACTCTAAGACAGTCCCAGCAACACTCCACACCTCTCAGGGCGATGGCAGTCACTTCCATTAGAGGGGAGTGGTGTCAGACCAGCACGATGTTTATGGGTTTATCCAGAGATAAGAAAGGTTATCTACTGCCTACAATACTTCCCTATGAGAGCTCAAGTTCCATCATTAGAGTCTGTGATTTATTTAGGTCAAGCCATGACTCCCCCTAGGAGTTTTACATAGTTTCTTGCATGTAATAGACTATTCAGTAAATATTTGTCAACCGAGTCTCCATTAAAATGAAAATACCCTGAGGAGGGATAAACCGTTTTCATTTGCTAACACTTCACTGCAAATTAGTTTATCACACTAACTAGTGCCCTAACGAGGCTTCTGAGGGGCACCGGCTCAGCAGCAGGGTGTTTAGAGGGGGCACCTGGGAAGGGGGAGATGCACGTGGGGTGGGGGCTTGGGCAAGTGTCTGGGAAGATGCATTTTGACTGAGAGCGAGGACTACTGTGCTCAAGGTCAGATAAGGACATTGGGGTGCCTGCTGCCAGGGAGTATGAACACACTTTGAACACTCTCTCTTTTTGGTGTGTGTGTGTGCGCGCACGCGCGCATGTGCACAGTGTACGCAGATATGTGTGCCTCATGCATATGACTGTGGAGGCTAGCGAAGAGGACATCAGGTGACCTCCTCTATGGCTCTTGTGACTTGTTTCTCTGAGACAGAGTCTCACTGAACCTGGAGCTCCTGTCATTTATTTATTTATTTTTAAAGGTTTTTTTCTCTTTAATATTTTTTATTGACAATTTCTATACTTACATACAAAAAATGCATGATATTTCCCTCCTCTGCTCCCATACCCCTTTAGAACTCCAATCTCCATCATATCCCTTCCCTCTCTCCATTAGTCTCTCTTTTAATTTGATGTCATCATCTTTTTCTTCTATTATGAGGGTCTTGCGAAGGTATTGCTAGGCACTGCAAGGT
Source organism: Orientallactaga sibirica (assembly GCA_036365145.1). Taxonomy (NCBI): domain Eukaryota; kingdom Metazoa; phylum Chordata; class Mammalia; order Rodentia; family Dipodidae; genus Orientallactaga; species Orientallactaga sibirica. Next base: position 9,531,753 of record JAEOAD010000013.1, read on the forward strand.
CATGGATATTGAGGCCAATTTCTGTCTGGACAGTCGTACCCTTCCTTTGGCTCTTCCATTCTATCCGTCCCCTCTTCTGCAATGGGCCCTGAGCCTTGGAGGGTGTGACAGAGATGTTTCAGTTCTGGGCACTCCTCCATCCTTTCTTCTCAGCACTATGTTGCCTTTTGGGTCATCCCAGTGGTCATCGCCATCTGAAAAGAGAAGCTTCTCTAACCAGAAGTGAGAGTAGCGTTAATATGTGAACATGAACATTAAGTGTAGTGCTTTCAGGGCATCTTGGTGGGAATAATATATACCTTTAGCCAGACAAGAGCAGGCTGTATACCCCTAAGGCTCATGACCTCCCCTGCCATAGACTTTTGCTTAGGTTTTTCAGTACCAGGTATGTATTCCCTCCCGTAGAGAGGGCCTTCAGTCCAATTATGGAGCAGTTGGTTACCCCAAGAGCAGATATACCACTATTGTACCCGTTCAGTCATTGGGCCTGTATGGCCAAACTTGAATATTCAGTGTCCACTGTTTTCACTGCTGATGACTTCTGTCTCCCGTATGGCTGAATGCAGTGCAGCTTTTTCCAGCTTTCAGTTGGCTGGTCTACAGGGAGAAGGTTTTCTGCTCAGCAATAGCTTGCTTTCTCAGTGACCTTGCCTCTCAGGCAAGAGAGGTCTTCAGCAATAGGGTTTTATTATCTGTTTCTCAAGGGAAACCAAGGGCCTTGGCAATAGCCTTTAATGTTTTGGAGGCTACCGGGACCTCTTTGGCCAACAACTCACTGGAAGGTATCTCATCTCAGGCACTGAAAATTTTCTAGTAACAGTCTATAGCTTCTGGATGTGCCATTATTCAAAAAAGTAATTTTACATAAGTCTTATTCACAATATCTTGAATTTTGATTGACCCTCCCCCTGCCCTTCTTTTATGCATTCTCTTCCCATGGCCTCAGTATTTTTAAAGTTTTAAAAAATATTTTATTTATTTATTTTAGAGAGAGAGGAAGAGGAAGAGGCAGAGAGAAAGAGAGAATGGGAGCACCAGGGCCTCCAGCTACTGCAAACAAACTCCAGACACATGTTCCACCTTGTGCTTCTGGCTTAGGTGGGTCCTGGGGAATTGAGCCTTGGACCAAGGTCCTTAGGCTTCACAGGCAAATGCCTTAGCCCTTAAGCCATTTCCCCAGCCCCCTTTTTAAAAAGAAAAATATTTATTTATTTATTTGAGATGAGAGAGAGAGAGAGAGAGAGAGAGGGAGAGAATGGGTGCGCCAGAGTATCTAGCTACTGCAGATGAACTCCAGACACATGTGCCACCTTGTGCATCTCGCTTACGTGGGTCCTGGAGAATTGAACCTGGATCCTTAGGCTTTGCAGGCAAGTGCCATAACTGCTAAGCCATCTCTCTAGTCCTATTTTTTTTTTTCATGGTTAAACTGGCTGACCAGGGAGCCTCATCAATCCCCAAGAGAATGGGTGCATCAGGGCTTCCAGCCACTGCAAACGAACTCCAGATGCATGCACCACCTTGTGTATCTGGCTAACGTGGGTCCTGGGGAATTGAGCCTCCAACTAGGGTCCTTAGATTTCACAGGCAAGCGCTTCACCACTAAGCCATCTCTTCAGCCCCCAGTGTGTGCTTTTTATCCACTGAGCCATCTCCCCAGACCCTGAAAACTTTTTAATGATCTCCAAAGACTTTGGGAAAAGGTCCTAACTCCTAGGAGTATAAAGTTCCTTTCTTATCTGGCTGACTTATGCCTCCCCAGCCCCAGACCCTTGGATGCTTTAGCCCAACTTGTGCTTGAACCTAAAATGGAGCCTCATGGCCCTCTTTACTTACGACTTGTTGCCTCCAGCTGGCTCCCTATTCCAATGGCTTATTCAACTTTAAGTGAAGTGTAACATTGTCTGGGAAGTCTTCTGTGATCAGCGCAGTCTACAGGAGGTTTTCCCTCTAGGCACCCCTGTGGCACTCTGTTCTTGCACCCTGGCAGCAGTTATATCACAGAGCCAGAAGAGATTCCTACAAAGTCGTTCTGGCCTGGGCGTGTAATTCAGTGGTAGAGTGCTTGTCTAGCACGTGTGAGGTCCTGGGTTCAATCCTCAATACTACCAAAAAGCCAAAGCCAACCAAACCACCACCACCACCAAACCCCAAAGCCTTAGGAAGTGTTACTGCCACTCCTTCCAAGACTCAGAGAACTTGCAGAAGAGAGGGCAGAGAGGATGTCACAGCAGAATGGGGAAGAGGGTTTGAAACTGCTGGCTCCTGGGTGCGACCTGGCCATTACACTCTCGAAGTCACAGCAGCTGTGGTTACCTGCACAAGACCGAGCTTGTTAATGCTTTGCCACTGATGGGGAAGGACACATGAGACCCCACACCTCCCAGAGTGGCTAATGGCAGTTGATGGTTTATGGGAAGCGGGGCTATCAGCTTCATCAGTCTGCAGAGTTTTCCAGAAAATTTCCCGAGCACTTCATCGCCTCATGTAGTAGCAACCCAGCTTATCCTTAGGGGAGTAATTCTCTCTCCTCTCTCTCTCTCTCTTGTCTGTTATTCAGTGAAATAAAAACCCTAAAAATACCCAGGGTTTGTTCAACTTCCAGTTCAGTGCAACCATTATTTAGTCTCTGGTGAAACCATTGGTTCCTGAAACTCTGGTTCTGTACTTGGACCTTCACACCTCCAGACCATCAGAGCTTAAAGGGGATCAGGAAACAGAATCTTGTGCCGGCTGTCAGACAATAGTAAGAGGAGTCAATTCCCCATGTCCACCCTACCTTTCCCTGGCATGTATATATTGGTTCTGCGGAAAATACTTCCATAGATGGTTGAGTCGCAGCATACTGCGTCATGTAAATAGAAACCAACCTTGTGGAATGTTCTTGTCCAATTGGTGTTATAGCAATAGAGGCAATGTGCCATGGGCAGCTCCTTGTCTCAAGGGTGGAGCTTCTGTCTTGTGGCTTTGCTCACCTGTCTGAAGTAGGGTTTTCTCTTTCTCCACTGCAAAGTTACACTTACGAAGAAGCCAGTGCACGTGGCTCATACCTAATGGAGTGGAGAATTATGCTTTCCCTCTTTGAGAGTTGAGTAGGTACATCAATTATTTGGAATTCTTTGTATAAGAGATTTGTCTGTTTATCTAGCTCTCTATCTCCCCTCCTACCCATTGATCTATCTAATCTATCTATATCATGTATTTATCTAATAAATCATTTATTTGTATCACTATACTTTCATATTTTGATTTATTTAAAATATTTATATTTATTTGAGAGAAAAAGAGGGAGAGGGAGAGAGAGCCACATAGAGAATGGGCATACCAGGGCCTCCAGCCACTGCAAATAAACTCCAGATGCATGCGTCACCTTGTGCATCTGGCTTACATGGGGAATCGAACTGAGTCCTTTGGCTTTGCAGGCAAATGCCTTATCCATTAAGTCATCTCTCCAGCCCTATCTTGATTTCTGTCTTTAAAAATATTTCATTTATTTATTTATTTGAGAGAGAGAGGTAGACAGAAAAATGGGTGTGTCAGGGCCTCCAGCCATTGCATGCAGCACCTTGTGCATCTGGCTTAGGTGGATACTGAGGAATACAACCTGGGTCCTTAGGCTTCACAGGCAAGTACCTTAACCATTAAGCCATCACTCCAGCCCTATCTTGATTTCTTATTTTAGACTCAGTGAGTCCCTACCATGAAGTATGAAGACAGTTTATTCCCACCATCCATGCTGACCTATTTTTGGTTTTTTAAATATAATTTATTTATTTATTATTTGAAAGAGAGAGAGAGAGAGAGAATGGATACACAAGGGGCTCCAGCCACTGCAAACGAACTCCAGATGCATGCACCCCCTTGTGCATCTGGCTTACGTGGGTCCTGGAGAGTTGAACTGGGATCCTTTGGCTTTACAGGCAAACACCTTAACCACTAAGCCATCTCTCCAGCCGCCCCCGACCTATTTTTGGTAATTGTGTTTATGTCTTCTACTGGTTACCTCAGTGGTGTTTTTTCAATTTTAATTTTTATTGACAACTTCTTTAATTGTAGACAATATCCCATGATATTTCCCTCCCTCCCCCCACTTTCCCCTTTGAAACTCCACTCTCCGTCATATCCCCTCCCCCTCTCAATCAGTCTCTCTTTTCAGTTTGATGTCATGATCTTTTCCTCCTATTATGATGGTCTTGTGTAGGTAGTGTCAGGCATTGCAAACCTCAGTGGTTTTAATGAATCTGCTTAAACTAGCACTTCTCGTTTCCTTAACAGAAGAGCCTGCTTCTGTGTGCTTGTTCTGTAAGTTGAGGACAGCATCACGACTCCTCTTCTTTCACTCACCTTTCCTCCCGACCCCTTTTAACTTCTCAACTTCTGCCAGCTTTATCTTTACTTTAACATTGCCAAAACTTGGTGACATTTACATTCTGTCCTTTAACCATATTCGTGCCCATTCATAGATTACTTTGAAAGTTGAAACTCAGTCAACAGACTTTTCATTTTGATGATGGTGCAGGTTTGTTTTCTGCAGTGGTGGGGGGGGGATGGTGGGGTCGAGAAGGATAATATTCCTTGTTCTCTCAGCCTCATGCCACGACCTTGCGTACACAGGTAAAGGGGGCTGTGAAGATGGCTCAACAGTTACAGGCACTTTCTGCTTAAGCATAAGGACCTTTCAGGTCAAGACTGCTGAGTTTGGTTCCCCAGGACACGTAAAAAGCTGAGTGTGCCAGGCATGGTGGCGCACGCCTTTAATCCCAGCACTCGGGAGGCAGAAGTAGGAGGATCGCCATGAGCTTGAGGCCATCCTAAACTACATAGTGAATTCCAGATCATCCTGGGCTAGAGTGAGACCCTACCTTGAAAAACCAAAGGAAAAAAAAAAAAACTCAAACAATAACAACAACAACAACAACAACAACAAAAACAAAACCAAAAAGCTGGGTGTAGTGGGATGAAGCCTAATCTTAAAACATTTATTTGATGTGGCTCTGGCTTATAACTCCCAGTACCAAAAATCAGTTACAACCTACACTGAGCTGTTGATTGGAGAGAACTACGAGGTTCCCAAAACAAGACAGGCTTCTGTCAATTCTGTCAAAGCACTTGATTAACTGCCTGAGATAAAAAGTAAGACCCTATTGCTGAAGACACCACATGCTGCTGACACAGAACCGCAGAATCTGGAAGAAAGCCAGTTCCCAGATGGTCTGTCCATATAGTGCTGGAAAAAACGACATGACCTACATGGGGGAAAATGGCCGACAGCATCGTGTGCTAGCAGGGGGCACTGCTATACGAAAGCAACCAGCCTGACAAGATGGACATGCCTGTGCAATAGTGGCACTCAGCCTCGGTGGGTAACCAATGGCTCTCTGAAAGGCTAAGAAATCTGCTCAGTAGAAAGGAACCCATAGCTAGAACGGGAAACTGAGTCAGAATTCTATGGAGACCAAGATCCTGGACTCCAACAAGAAGCTCCCATTAGTTTTTGGTCAAAAGAGAGGTTACACCCATCAAATCTCTCTTAATTAACAAGGCTTAGCCCATTTAACCTATGCTGACCTCATTCTTCATTAGAGAGTCTGTTTTTCTTTTTTGTTTTTTCGAGGTAGGGTCTCACTCTGGTCCAGGCTGACCTGGAATTAACTATGCAGTCTCAGGGTGGCCTCGAACTCTCAGCGATCCTCCTACCTCTGCCTCCCGAGTGCTGGGATTAAAGGCGTGCGCCACCACGCCCGGTTTAGCACTTTGGTAACTTTTGAGTCACCCCAGTGGTCATTACCATCTGCAAAGAGAGAGTAGCACTAATATATGAGTGTAAAGATAAATATTTAGAGAGCAGTTTAGTGGGCATAATATATCCATTTAGCCAGGCAACATTAGTAGTCCCCCCCTCCCCCGCCTACCTAAGGCTTATGACCTCCCACCCATGGGTTTTTCATTAGGTTTCCAGTACGGGGCATGAATTCACTCTTGTGGAGCAGGCCTCCAGTCCAATCAGAGAGCAGTTGGTTTCCCCTATAACAGACATGTCACCATGACACCAGTTGGTATATTTGGCCTGGCTGGCCAGTTATGAAGCTTGTAGGATCCACTGCTGGTTCACACCGCTGACGACTTTTCTTCCCCAAACAGGCTTTGTAGCTCTTTCTAGCTCCCTGACAGCTTAGTTAATAGGGAGGAGGCTTCCAGCTCAGCTCCAGCATGAACTATAGCCCAAGTGTGTGGAGTCTTCAGCGATAGGATCCTATCTTCTAGTTCTGGTGGGAACCCAGGGGTCTTGGCAATGGCCTGTAATGTTTCGTGGCCGTCAGGAACCTCTCTGGGCAACAGCCATTGGGAGGTATCTCACCCCGGCACTGGAAGTTTTCTAATAACCTATGGTTTCTGGACACAACATTCTCCACCTCCACAGGATACTTCTGCCCAAACTGTCGTATTTTTAGTTTGCTTTATGCTTAAATCTTGTTTGCTTTTTTGCTCTTGGAGTTTTCTGTTTTTTGGTTTTTCGAGGTAAGGTCTCACTCTAGCTCAGGCTGACCTGAAATTCACCATGTCGTCTCAGGGTGGACTCAAACTCATGGTGATCCTCCTACCCCTGCGTCCTGAGTACTGGGATTAAAGGCGTGTACCACCATGTCCTTTTTTTTTTTTTTTTTTTTTTTTTAAGGTAGGGTCTCATTCTAGCCCAGGCTGATCTGAAATTAACTCTGTATTCTCAGGGTGGCCTTGAATTCATGGTGATCCTCCTATCTCTGCCTCCTGAGTGCTGGAATTAAAGGCATGCACCACCACACCCCGCTGTTTTTATTTTATTTTATTTTATTTATTTATTTGAGAGAGAAAGGGGAGGGGAGAGAGAGAGAGAGAGACAGATCCGATGGGCATGCCAGAGCCTCTAGCCACTGCAAACGAACTCCAGGTGCATGCGCTCCCTTGTGCTTCTGGCTTACATGGGTCCTGGAGCATTGAACCTGGATCCTTTGGCTTTGCAGGCAAATGCCTTACCGCTAAGCCATCTCTCCAGCCTGTTTTGTTTTTTTTGAGGCAGAGTCTCACTGTAGCCCAGGCTTACTTGGAACTGTCTGTAGCCCAGGCTGGCCTCAAAATTACAGTGATCCTCAATCTCCCATGTGCTGGGATTATAGGTGTGAGCTACCACACCTGGCTACTTAGAGATTCCTACACCCCCCCCCCCCGTGCTCAGGCTGACCTGGAACTCACTCTGGATTTCCAAGCTGACCTCAACTCACAACCATCCTCCTCCCTCTGCCTCCCAAGTTCTGGAATTAAAGACTTGTGCCGCCACTCTGTCCAGCCTCCTTTTCTTAGACCTTTTTTTTTCGAGGTAGGGTCTCACTCTGGCCCAGGCTGACCTGGAATTCACTCTGTATTCTCAGAGTGGCCTTGAACTCATAGTGATCCTCCTACCTCTGCCTCCCAAGTGCTAGGATTAAAGGCCTGCGCCACCACACTCAGCTTTCTTAAACTTTTAAAGTGCATAATTTGATTCTTTTTTTTTTTTTTTTTTTGTAGAAGGAAAATAACCTCATCACCTCACAAATACTTCCGAACTTCCTCCTCAGCCCTTCGAACGCTTCGCCCCCACTGACTCTTGGTGAAAAGCCCGTCTTTGAAGTCCACTGACTCTTCATCCTAATCAGCCGCCATCCTGGGATTTCTTCCTTTCTTTTTTATAAGATGTGCTTTTCTTTTCTTTAAAATTAATTAGTGTGTACGAGTGTTCCATGGCCCGCATGTACAGGTCAGAGGACAACCTTGAGCTGTCTCTTTCCTTTCTCTTTGCTTTCTCCTCCCCCTTCCCCTCCTCCTCTTCTCTCTCAGCTCCTCCCCTCCCCTTTCTAATCCCAACTCTCTCCTTTCCTGTCTTTTGTACTGAGGATTGAACCCAGGACCTCAACACATGCTAATTACAGAGTTAACATCCTCTGATCCTATTTTCTTTTTTCATCTTGGAATTTGTCTTTATTTATTCATGAGAGAAAGAGAAGAGAGAGAGAGAGAGAGAACAAGTATGAATGGTCACGCCCGGGCCTCCTGCAGTTGCAAATGAACTTCAAATGCCTGCACCACTTTGTGCATCTGGCTTTACATGGGCATCAGGGAGTTGACCCTGGGCTGTCAGGTTTTGCAAGCAAGTGCCTTTAACCAATGAGCATTCTCTCTCCAGGCCCGGAATTTGTCTTTTATTTGTCACATGACTGATGAATATCATTTTTCTGTTTCTTCTTTAGAATGAAGGAAGTTGTCTTAGTCTGTTTTCTGTTTATGTAGCAAAATAACAAAATTATCTCTCTTTTTTTTTTTTGTTTGTTTGTTTTTCGAGGTAGGATTTTACTCTAGCTCAGGCTGACTTGGAATTCACTATGTAGTCTCAGGGTGGCCTCCTACCTCTGCCTCCTGAGTGCTGGGATTAAAGACGTGTGCCACCATACCTGGCCAATTATCTGGGTTTTAAAATTTTTTTTTTTTTTTTTTAAGTAGGATCTCCTGTATAGTCCAGGCTGTGTTTGAACTTACTGTCCTCCTGCTTCAGCCTACTAAATGCTGGGGTCTCAGATGTGCATCTCTATAGTCACCTAATCTCTTTTTTTTTCAAGGTAAGGTCTTAGTCTAGCCCAGGATGACCTGGAACTCACTCTGTAGTCCCGGGTTGGCCTCAAACTCATAGTGATCCTCTTACCTCTGCCTCCCTAGTTCCGGGATTTAAGTTGTGAGCCTGGCTTAATCTCATTTCTTTTATATAATTAAATTTATTAGATTTTTTTTCTTTTTATTTCTTTTTATTTATTTATTTCTTTTTATTTTATTTATTTATTTTTATTTTAAAAAAATGTTTTATTTTTATTAATTTATTTGACAGAGAAAGAGGGAGAGAGAGAATGGGCATGCCAGGGCCTCCAACCACTGCAAACAAACTCCAGACGCATGTGCCCCCTTGTGCATCTGGCTAACGTGGGTCCTGGGGAATCGAACCGGGGTCCTTTGGCTTTGCAGGCAGATGCCTTAACCGCTAAGCCATTCCTCCAGCCCTATTTTATTTATTTTTATTTATTTATTTTCCTTTTTTAAATTTGAGAGAGAGAGATACAGAAATAGGCAGAGAACTGGTACACCAGGGCTCCAGCCACTGCAAATGAACTCCAGATGTGTACATCACCATGTGCATCTGGCTTACATGGGACCTGGAGAATTGAAACTAGATCCTTAGGCTTCACAGGCAAGCACCTTAATCGCTAAGTCATCTCTCTAGCCCAGATTTTTTCTTTTTAAATATTTTAGTTATTTATTTGTGAGTGTGTGTGTGTGGGGTGGGGGAGAGAAAGAATAGGTGTGCCAGGACTTCCAGCCACTGCAAACAAACTCCAGATGCATGTGCCACCTTGTGCATCTGGCTTTATGTGGGTCCTGGGGAATCGAACCTGGGTCCTTTGGCTTTGTGGACAAGCGCCTTAACTGCTAACCCATCTCTCCAGCCTCTCAATCTCACTCTTTTTATACCAGTTACTCTTGTGGGAACCAGTGGCCTATGAGGACTACATTCACCCCAGTCATGATCTTCCATTAGGTCTCATCACTTAAAGAAGGGTCCACCACTTCTGATTATCCCCACCCTGAGAAGCAAGCTTCGAGAACGTGCACCTTTGAGGGACACACTCCAACCACCGCGTCCACAACTGCAGCAGGGGTAGATATTCTTGGAAGCAGCTCTGGGTTCGTGCTTGGGGACCATCTCCCTGTCTGGCTTTGCTTGATGATGCCTGGGCAAGGCAGTGGCTGTGCAGCTAGGACATGGGAGGTATAAGTGGCAGAGAGAGAGAGAGAGAGAGAGAGAGAGAGATAGATATCCCAGACCATCAGCATCCACACTGTGTCCTCTCTCAGTTTCCGACTTAGCCAGGAGTCCTTTCTGGTTCTCCGGAGCTGCGAATAGGCAAGAGTGGAATTGAAGAGTGATGAATAACGGATTTGTTCCATAGACTTTCAATTAACTCTGCCTTTAAGTACTGCCTCCCTATTTCCCCTCCCACTCCAGGGCTTGTATTCAACAACAGGCCCTGAGCGTTCTAGCATTCTGTGTTTTATTTTTAAATATTTATTTATTTGCGAGGAGAAAGTATGGGTTTGTCAAGGCTTCTAGCCACTGCAAACAAATTCCAGATGCATGTGCCATTGTGTGCATCTGGATTTATGTGGGTACTGGGGAACTGAACCCTGGGCCGACAGGATCCCACAGGTTTTGCAAGCACGTCTTCTCCCCAGCCCTGTGCTTTCTTTTAAGGGGGTTCAGCAGCTGCCTCAGCTCATCTCTCCATCATGTTTTTGTTGTTGAGATGGGGTCTCATTATGTTGCCCACTGCTCTCCTGAGCCTGCTGCCTCTGCCTCTTCAGCTGTTTCGTACGGACGTACACCAAAACACTGGCTGCCCTGTTCCTCTACAGGTGTACACTAAAACACCGGCTGCCCTGTTCCTCTACGGGCGTACACCAAAACACCGGCTGCCCTGTTCCTCTACGGGCGTACACCAAAACACCGGCTGCCCTGTTCCTCTACGGGCGTACACCAAAACACCGGCTGCCCTGTTCCTCTATGGGCGTACACCAAAACACCGGCTGCCCTGTTCCTCTACGGGCGTACACCAAAACACCGGCTGCCCTGTTCCTCTACGGGCGTACACCAACACAACCGGCTGTTCTGTTCCTCTACAGGTGTACACCAAAACACCGGCTGCCCTGTTCCTCTACAGGCGTACACCAACACAACCGGCTGTTCTGTTCCTCTACAGGTGTACACCAAAACACCGGCTGCCCTGTTCCTCTACAGGCGTACACCAACACAACCGGCTGTTCTGTTCCTCTACAGGTGTACACCAAAACACCGGCTGCCCTGTTCCTCTACAGGCGTACACCAAAACACCGGCTGCCCTGTTCCTCTACAGGCGTACACCAAAACACCGGCTGCCCTGTTCCTCTACAGGCATACACCAAAACACCGGCTGCCCTGTTCCTCTACAGGTGTACACCAACACAACCGGCTGTTCTGTTCCTCTACAGGCACAAACCAACACAACCGGCTGCCCTGTTCCTCTACAGGTGCACACCAACACAACCGGCTGCCCTGTTCCTCTACAGGCACACACCAACACAACCGGCTGCCCTGTTCCTCTACAGGCGCACACACCAACACAACTGGCTGCCCTATTCCTCTACAGGCACACACCAACACAACCGGCTGCCCTGTATCTCTCTACAGGCACACACCAACACAACCGGCTGCCCTGTTCCTCTACAGGCAACACAACTGGCTGCCCTATTCCTCTACAGGCACACACCAACACAACCGCCTGCCCTGTTTCTCTACAGGCACACACCAACACAACCGGCTGCCCTGTTCCTCTACAGGCACACACCAACACAACTGGCTGCCCTGTTCCTCTACAGGCACACACCAACACAACCGGCTGCCCTGTTCCTCTACAGGCACACACCAACACAACCGGCTGTTCTGTTCCTCTACAGGCACACACCAACACAACTGGCTGCCCTATTCCTCTACAGGCACACACCAACACAACCGGCTGCCCTGTATCTCTCTACAGGCACACACCAACACAACCGGCTGCCCTGTTCCTCTACAGGCACACACCAACACAACTGGCTGCCCTGTTCCTCTACAGGCACACACCAACACAACCGGCTGCCCTGTTCCTCTACAGGCACACACCAACACAACCGGCTGCCCTGTATCTCTACAGGCACACACCAACACAACTGGCTGCCCTGTTCCTCTACAGGCACACACCACCAACAACCGGCTGCCCTGTATCTCTACAGGCACACACCAACACAACTGGCTGCCCTGTTCCTCTACAGGCGCACACCAACACAACCGGCTGCCCTGTATCTCTACAGGCACACACCAACACAACTGGCTGCCCTGTTCCTCTACAGGCACACACCAACACAACCGGCTGCCCTGTATCTCTACAGGCACACACCAACACAACTGGCTGCCCTGTTCCTCTACAGGCACACACCAACACAACTGGCTGCCCTGTATCTCTACAGGCACACACCAACACAACTGGCTGCCCTGTTCCTCTACAGGCACACACCAATACAACCGGCTGCCCTGTATCTCTACAGGCACACACCAACACAACCGGCTGCCCTGTTCCTCTACAGGCGCACACCAACACAACCGGCTGCCCTGTATCTCTACAGGCACACACCAACACAACTGGCTGCCCTGTTCCTCTACAGGCACACACCAACACAACCGGCTGCCCTGTATCTCTACAGGCACACACCAACACAACTGGCTGCCCTGTTCCTCTACAGGCACACACCAACACAACCGGCTGCCCTGTTCCTCTACAGGCACACACCAACACAACCGGCTGTTCTGTTCCTCTACAGGCACACACCAACACAACTGGCTGCCCTATTCCTCTACAGGCACACACCAACACAACCGGCTGCCCTGTATCTCTCTACAGGCACACACCAACACAACCGGCTGCCCTGTTCCTCTACAGGCACACACCAACACAACTGGCTGCCCTGTTCCTCTACAGGCACACACCAACACAACTGGCTGCCCTGTTCCTCTACAGGCACACACCAACACAACCGGCTGCCCTGTATCTCTACAGGCACACACCAACACAACCGGCTGCCCTGTTCCTCTACAGGCGCACACCAACACAACCGGCTGCCCTGTATCTCTACAGGCACACACCAACACAACTGGCTGCCCTGTTCCTCTACAGGCACACACCAACACAACCGGCTGCCCTGTATCTCTACAGGCACACACCAACACAACTGGCTGCCCTGTTCCTCTACAGGCACACACCAATACAACCGGCTGCCCTGTATCTCTACAGGCACACACCAACACAACTGGCTGCCCTGTTCCTCTACAGGCGCACACCAACACAACCGGCTGCCCTGTATCTCTACAGGCACACACCAACATAACTGGCTGCCCTGTTCCTCTACAGGCACACACCAACACAACCGGCTGCCCTGTATCTCTACAGGCGCACACCAATACAACCGGCTGCCCTGTTCCTCTACAGGCGCACACCAACACAACCGGCTGCCCTGTATCTCTACAGGCACACACCAACACAACCGGCTGCCCTGTATCTCTACAGGCGCACACACCAACACAACCGGCTGTCCTGTTCCTCTGTAGGCGCACACAAACACAACCGGCTGCCCTGTTCCTCTGCAGGAGCACACCAACACAACCGGCTGCCCTGTGTCTCTGCAGGCACACACCAACACAACCGGCTGTCCTGTTCCTCTACAGGCACACACCAACACAACTGGCTGCCCTGTTCCAGGTAGAGGAAACAGCTGGTGCAAAGCCAAGAAAATGCTCAGTGTATTTTCAGAAACAGACAGAAGGCTGGCCATGCCTGGAGTAGAGTGGAGGCGGGGTGGGGGAGGAAGGGGAGGAAGGGCAGGCAGGCGGCTCTCCAGGTCATCCAAGGCCTTGTAGGTCTGGGCGAGGAGTTGGCATGCCATCGTGAGTGTTAAAGAAAGCCGTTTAATCAGGGGAGTAACAGCATCTGATTTATAGACCTAAACCCCTCCCTGTGCTGCTGAGTGGTGAATGGATGGTATGGGCCATCGAGGAAGCTGGGAAAGCAGTTAGGGACGACTGGGGAAGGGCAGGCAGCTCGAGTGTGGTGGAGATGGATGAGAGGAGTGGATGAATTCAGCCCGTGATTGATGAATGGTGTCTGCAGGCCTGCTGATGGATTACACATGGGGCATTGGGGACGGAAGAATCTCCGCTAACTTGTAGATGTTTTGGCTGGCATGCAAGGTTATGCCATCTCACGCTATTTTCATGGCACCGGAAGGTCAGTGTTGCAGGTGTCCGCTTACAGCAACGGGAGGCATTTGTTGAAAGCTGGAGAAAGTCAGGTAGAGGGGATAAAATCATCAGCTGGGTTTGCAACGTCCGTAAGGAGGTACCCTGTAGGAGGCAGGAGTCTGGGACTGTGGGCAGAGGATAGTCTGGAACAGAGATCTGAGGGCCACTGATGGGAGTGATGGGCGAAGCCACAGAAGTGGGTGAGGCCCTTGGAGAGCGGGTGTTAAGAGAAGAGGTCGGGGCAAGGACAGAGCCACTGGGCATGCTGGTTTTGTAAGGTCCAGGAAAGCCGGGGAAGGCACTAAAGTTAGAACAGACTTAGGGGAAGGCAGGGTCACACAGATCATGAGAAGGATTTTAGAAAGACGAAGGGGACAATGGCAACAACTGATGTCTGCCCTCCGCTCTGGGGAGAGTCAGGGCGACTGTGAGGACAACCCCAGAGGTGACATCAGCAGACACCATAATTACAGGCCCATTCCATGTCAGGGCCTAGGATTTTGTGGTGTTACCTGTTTAACTGCCCACCACCCCTGGCCCCTTTTGGGGGTAGAGCCTCACCCAGGACTGGAATTGCTGGGTCCAGGCTGAGCTGAAACGAGCTGAGCCATCTTGGAGGAGGGATGCTCTCACCACAGCTGATTGGTCCATTGGTGTCACCTGACTCACTCTGGCCCAGGTACCTCCTGGGAATTTGGAATTGGCAGGGGGAGGTTAAAATTCATTGCTTTCCAAGGAGCCAGGTTTCTTTTTCCCTTTCTCTTCCTCCCTTCTTCCATCCACCTTTCCATTTCTCTTTCTCTTCTCTCCCTCCCTCTGTGTTTTGATTTGGGATGCTGGGATACTGGTAGTGGAACCCAGGGCCTCTCCTCAGCCCCTAGAAGCTAAATTTTCTCTTACAAACCCAAGAGCTCTGAGTAGAATATGCTGGAACAAAACAGCCGAAGAAAAATGAGCCCTAGCTCTTTCCTCCTGGAAGCCTGCATGCAGTGGCCTCCTTGTATTCTAGGGCAATAAATTCCTCTCTTCATTTTAAATTAGTTTCTATATGTTTTCATCACTTGTGACCCAAAGTCCTCATGAATTTCCATTATTACCCCAGCTTTCCAAACAATAACACTGAGTTTCATTTAATTTATTTCAAAACATTTCTTACTTATTTGCAAGTACAGAGTGATAGAAGGGAGACAGGCAGAGAGAATGGATGCGCCAGGGCCTCCAGCCGCTGCAAATAGAATCCAGATGCGTGTGCTGCTTTGTGCATCTGGCTTTTACATGGGTACAGGGGAATTGAACCTAGGTTGTTAGGCTTTGCAGGCAAATGCCTTAACTGCGAGCCAGCTCTCCAGCTCCCTCCCCCACCCTTTCTTTTGGAGACAAGGCCTTTCTTGTTGCTTTGGCTGTTGGGAAGGCCAGTCTAGCTGGCCTGCAAGCTTTGGTTTCTCTTGGCTCTGCCTCCAATTGCTACTAGCATGGTGGGATTAAACATGTACACTTGAAGCCGGGCGTGGTGGCGCACGCCTTTAATCCCAGCACTTGGGAGGCAGAGGTAGGAGGATGGCTGTGAGTTCAAGGCCACCCTGAGAATTCACCAAGTGAATTCCAGGTCAGCCTGGGCTAGAGTGAGACTCTACCTCAAAAAACAAAACAAACAAACAAAACACATGCGCATGTGTGTACTGCTTTTTGTCCAGTTTTTTTTTTTTTTTTTTTTTTTTTTTTGTTTTTCAAGGTAGGGTCTCGCTCTAGTCCAGGCTGACCTGGAATTCACTATGTAGTCTCAGGGTGGCCTTGAACTTATGGCGATCCTCCTACCTTTGCCTCCCGAGTGCTGGGATTAAAGGCTTGCGCTTTAAAAAAACCAAGCCTGCCTGGCTTTTGGTCCAGTTTTACACGGGTTCTGGCAATTTGAACTCCAATAGGCAGGCTTGCAGAGCAAGTGGCGTTGAGTTTCAGCTCTCTGTGGAGGGTGTTGGAGAGCTGCCAGGTACGCCTGCTGCGCAGCCCAAGGCCTTCCACACTGCTCATCCCCCGAATCCCAGGGACAGTAATTTCTCCTTCCGCTGACCCCTGCAGTTTGGAGTCACATACATCTCCCAGCTCATGACAGGCCCAATTTCAAACTTTGCCACATCACCCCTACAAGTGTGCTTGAATTTCTCAGACCTTTGTCCTGAGCGGGCTCAGAAAAATATGGTTCCCATTACCACACTGCCTGGCACGGAAGCTTTGCTCTTTACTGTCTTGTTAGGGGACCACGAAGGCTGTAGAGATGTGAAGGGTGAGGTGAGGTGAGTGTAAGGACCCAGACAGAGGGATGGGCAGGCACAGAAGATGGAAAGGCAATGAAAGGTGGGGGAATCCAGGTTCAAGAAGACAAGAAAGCCGGGCGTGGTGGCGCACGCCTTTAATCCCAGCACTAGGAGGCAGAGGTAGGAGGATTGCCGTCAGTTCGAGGCCATCCTGAGACTACCTAGTGAATTCCAGGTCAGCCTGGGCTAGAGTGAGCTCCCACCTCGGAAAAACAAAACAAAAGACAAGGCGATTCAAGACGCACAATGACTCAATGGAAAGAACGGGGCAGCCATCTTTAATCTGGTCACGTGGATTCTTGATTCCATCTATTCATAACCTCACATTGTCCTCAGATGTCCAAAAGCCTGTGCCCTTGGGCTTGTCTCCCACCTGGAAGGCTCCAGCCATAACATTCTCAGTTTCACAGACACACCAAGCCCTCAGTGCCCTGCTCTGTGTTCCCACTGCCCGCGGGCCTGGAGATGCCCTGCTGCTTCCTCAGTCCCCGAAGCTCAGCTTGGCTCAGTCCTCAGGGCCCAGGAAGCTCTGAGCACCCAGGGTTCTCCCCGTCACGGTTCTGAGAGGAGTGTTGTGGTACTTGGAGGTGGAAGGGGGCAGAGCAAAGGGAGTAAGCAGGGCGGGGGGGCACTAGCACCATGGGTCAGCCACAGATACCAGGCACCAGGGCTGGATCTATGGGATCCTATGATGGGCGTCTCACACCTGCACCCTCTCTCCCAGGATAAACGCACAAGGGGTCAAGGGTATGCCAAGGACATGAAGTCCTTTACTCTCTTGGACTGGATGGGAGTGAGCATCCTCAGGCACTCTGAGGAATCTCTGTGAGGGATATGAGGAGTCTGTTGGAGGATAAGCAAGGCTCTCTGGTCCTTGCCAGAGGCTGGGCTGTGCAGACTGCCCTGTGACAGATGATGGAGCCTTGAGGGGGTGGGGCTAAAGGAGTGCTTGGTGAGCACCTTGCCTGGCCACAGGTGATCCCTGTGAGCGTTCGCTGTCTTAGCACCTCACTTGTTTCCTTTTAATTGGATTTATGCTCATTTTGTGTCTATTTCCTAATTTTTTTATTTGCCTGCCTCACTCCTACTAAGTTTTTTTTGCTTGTGTTTGTGGTGTGCATTTGTTTGTATGTATAAGGTGCACGTGTGTGCACATGTGCGTGAATATCAGAAGTTAACGTCAGGTGTCTCCTAGGTGCACTCCACCTGATTTAAAAAAATATTTTATTTTTATTTATTTATTTATTTTGACAGAGGAAGGGGGTGGAGAGAGAGAGAGAGCAAGAGCGAGCACACCAGGGCCTCCAGCCACTGCAAATGAACTCCAGATGTGTGTGCCCCCTTGTTAGCATGGGTCCTAGGGAATCGAACCAGGGTCCTTTGGCTTTGCAGGCAAACACCTTAACTGCTCAGCCATCCCTCCAGCCCATTTCCACCTGATTTTAAAAAATATTTTGTTTATTTATTTACTTATTTGAGAGAGAGAGAGAGAGAGAGAGGGAGGGGTGAGGGAGAGAAAGAAGCAGATAGAGAATGGGCATGCCAGGGCCTCTAGCCACTGCAAACGAACTTCATATGCACCTTGTGCATCCTGGTTTTATGTGGGTACTGTGGAATCAAGCCTGGGTCCTTAGGCTTCACAGGCAAGTACCTTAGCCACTAAGCCATCTCTCCAGCCTGCCACCTGATTTTTTGAAACAGGGTCTCTCACTAAACATGGAGCTCACCTATTTGGCTAGACTAGGTATCCAGCAAGTTCTAGGGATCCTCCTGTCTCTGCCCTGCCTCCAACTCTGGGACGGTAGGCAGCTACCACTATGCTTGGCTTTAAAAAATTTTTTTTTGAGGCAAGTCTAACAGACTAGCCCCCCCTTTTTTTTCCCCTTCGAGACAGGGTCTTGTCTATAGCCCAGGCTGACCTGAAATTCACTCAGTCTCAGGGTGGCCTTGAACTCACAGCAATCCTCCTACCTCTGCCTCCTGAGTTCTGGGATTAAAGGTGTACACCACCACACCTGGCTTGGCTTAAAAATTTTTTTTCATTTATTGATTTGAGAGAGAGAAGGAGTGAGAAAGAGGCAGATAGAGAATGGGCACATCAGGGCCTCCAGCCACTGTAAATGAACTTCAGACACATGCGTCCCCTTGTGCATCTGGCTTACGTTGGTCCTGGGGAGTTGAATCTGGGTCCTTTGGCTTTGCAGGCAAATGCCTTAACTGCTAAGCCATCTCTCCTTCCTGGCATTTTTAAAAATGTGTGTGTGTGAGAGAGAGAGAGAGAGAGAGAGAGAGAGAGAGAGATAGATAGAGAGAAAGATAGAGAGATAGATAGAGAGAGCCAGAGTAAGGATGCACACGAGCATGAGAGAGAATTGGCATTCCAGGGCCTCAGCCACTGTAATCAAACTCCAGACATGTGTGCCTGAGAGCATGTGTAACCTTGTGCACTTGTGTCACCTTGTGCATCTGGCTTATGTGGGACCTGGAGAGTCAAACATGGGTCCTTGGGCTTTGCAGGCAAATGCCTTAACCACCTAAGCCATCTCTCCAGCTAATGCCTGGCTTTTACATGGGTTCTGGGGATTGAACTCAGAACCTCATAGTTTCATGGCAAGCACTTCACCAACTGAGCCATCTCCTCAGATCATCCCCATCCAAACATATTTCTTTGTTTGTTTGTTTATTTATTTTTATTTATTTTGAGACCACGGTCTTACTCTGTAGCTCAGGCTAGCTTGGAACCTATTATGGCAATCCTCAAACTCATGGCAATCCTCCTGCCTCATCCACCCAAGTTATGGGTTTATAAGTGTGAGTCACCAGCTTGGTATCCACTGTAGGCTTGTTCAGAAGATTGTTTCGCTGGGCCCAGTGGGATAAACTTGTAAATCCCAGTACTTGCGGGGCTGTGGAGGTTTGCCACAAGTTTGAGGCCAGCCTGCATTACATAGTGAGAGCCAAAGAAAAGAAAGAAAAGAAAAGAAAAGACAGAAAAAAGATTGCTATGTGGGCAGCAGATTTTAGTTGGCAGGGTATCAAGAAGAAACCAGCTAGGGGGCCTCTGCTGGAGTTCAGGTGACAGGTGCTAGGGCAGTCATTGGCTGGAGGGGGAGGCAGATCCAGGATGAATGATGAATCATTGCGTCCAGCTCATGGATTAGATGCAGCGAGGGAGGGAGAGAAGGACCAGAAAGACATGTGAGGCAACTGAGTGGACCTGGGGTGACAGAGCTCCTGAGCCCAGCTAGGTTGGCCATGCTGGCTGGGTATGTTCAAGTCAGGTGCATGGTAGGGCCTCAATCCACATTTGTTAGGTGAATGAATCTTTAGAAACAGCAAGAGGGGGAGGGGAAGGGGCAGAGAAGCGAGCGTGAGAGCCAGAGCTAGGAAGAAGTCGGCTTGCCAAAGTGTGCCAGGACCGTGGGTGGCCGTGTCTGGTGGAAGCCATGTGTGTATGTCCAGGGCTGAGCTTTTCTCTTGACTCCATGCACAGTGGCGTGGAGTGCTTTTAGCTTTCTGAGCATGTGCCCAGCCCTTTTCAAGTAGGGAATGCCATTCTCGATAATCAATCAAATCCCAACGGGTATGTTTCACATCTGCGCGGTGGCTTTAAGAGCTGGTATGTGATCTGCTAGTGTCCTTCCCATCGCAGGAGCCTTTGTGGAGAAGAGGCTTGACTGGCTTGTGTGTCTGAGGGACCACAATGAGCGAGCAGAGTGCCTGCTTGTCTGAGTGGCCCTCACCACATTGAGAACGTTCTTTGTGACTACTGCATGGGGTCTGCTTGCAGCCTGGCCAGTGCATCCCCACTAACTTACCAGGATGGTTCCAGGGTTATCTGGGCACCGTGGAGAAAAGTCCCGCTTTAACTCTAGTGGCTACTGTCACATTCTTCTTCATTTTTTTAAAAATTTATTTTTGGAGAGAGACACAGAGAGAGATAGACAGAGAGGGAGAGGAAGACAGAGATGGGTGTGCCAGCAGTCTCTCAGCTGCTGCGAATGAAATCCAGATGCGTGCGCCCCCTTGTGGGCAAGTGCGGAATTGCATCCTTGCATCACTGCATCTGGCTAAACGTGGGACCTGGAGATTGGAACCGCTGGACATTGAAACCAGCGTTCTTAGGCTTAGCAGGCAGGCGCCTTAGCCGCTAAGCCATCTCTCCAGCCCCATTTTTTTTTTTTAGAGAGAGAGCAAGAGAGAGAATTGGTGTGCCAGGGCCTCAGCCACTGCAATCAAACTCCAGACACTTGCGCCACCTAGTGGGCATATGCGACCTCATGCTTGCCTCACCTTCGTGCATCTGGCTTACATGGGATATGGAGAGATACTGAACATGGGTCCTTAGGCTTCGTAGGCAAGTGCCTTAACTGCCAAGCTATCTCTACAGTCTTGTTGTCACATTCTTTTACTCATTTGGAATTTGCTATTCTGTCTCCAACTACAGTTGCCTCTTCCTTCCTTGGATATAAGGGTTCCTAGCCCTGGATAGAGAGGGCTATCAGTCAGCTATCAGTATTGTCTAGGCCTGTGGAGTTCCTAGTTCTGTGCGTGTGTGACTCCCTCTGGCTGGCTGGCCTTAAGCAGGGGCACAAGCCTCTGCATGCACCTTCTGCAGTGTGGTCCTGCTGCTGCTGCTGGGGTGGTCCACCTGGATCTGGGCTCAGGTGCAAGGGTTCAAGCCTCACCCCTTAATGAGATGTCTGTGGTTTGTGGCAAACCTGCCTGAGTACTTCAGTTGCAGCCAACTGGGTCAAGAAGGAAAGGCATAGACTGAGGGACTTCAGAGCTTGGTCCCAGGTGCCGTGGTCTCAGGAAAGACACAGAGAGGAGAGAGGAGAGATGCCTTGTCTGCCAGGTCTTTATGCCAAGGTAGGCACATGATACCAAGTCACAGGTCCAAGATGGGGACCAGATGCTGCTTGTCAACAAGCCCAAGATAGGGGCCGCTGAGGGCTGAGGAGCTCAGGGTAGGAGAGATCATCTGTGTGGATGGCACGCCACAGGAAGGCTTGGGGAGGGGCGGAGGAGGTGTCTGTTTTTCTTGCTTAGACGGGCTCAGCTTGCACTAAGGACAGAGCCTTTGCCTGAGGGAAAGGACATCTATTTTGGTGCAGTCAGAATAGCAAGTGCCATTGGTTAGGGACATAATCCACAAGGTGTAATCAAAAACCAAAATGCTGGGCTGGAGAGATGGCTTAGCGGTTAAGGCACCTGCCTGCTAAGCCTAAGAACGCTGGTTCCAACTCCAGCGGTTCCAATCTCCAGGTCCCATGTTTAGCCAGATGCAAAGTGATGCAAGGGTGCAATGCTGCACTTGACCACAAGGGGGCGCACACATCTGGATTTTGTTTGCAGCAGCTGAGAGGCTGCTGGCGTGCCCATCTCTGTCTTCCTCCCTCTCTCTCTGTCTGTCAAAAAAAACAAAAAAAAAAAAAAACAAAAGCCACCATGTCCAGAGGGGAGCAATCAGAACCAAAGGTCTGGAAAGCAAGTGTTGCTGGCGGGAGCTGGAGAAGGAAGCTCCAGACATTTGGAGGTTGGAGGTTAGGACGTGCAAGAAAGCTTGGCTCCACACCGAGAGGTGGATTCCAGCTCCTCTTCAGCAAAACCCTCCATATCCTTCCCGCTTCCTGTTTTGTCATGGGACTCCATTTCCCACCCTTGATATTGCCCTTGGCCATGTGACTTGAAATGAGTTTTAGTGAAGTCTCCAACATACTCATGTGTGTTGGCCTGCCCGCCTGAACTGTCGGAGTGTCCTATCAGAATGGCTTGACATACAGCGGGCAGTTTTGAATCCGGCCAGTGCCAAAGCCCGGCAGCCTTCAGCAGGAAACAATATTATTGATGCCAACCTTCAGACCTATGAACAAAAAGACAAGACAAAACAAAACAAAATAGCCTGCTTTTTTAAGCTGCTGAGTGCCCCCCCCCCTTGAGGTAGGGTCTTGCTCTATCCCAGGCTGATCTGGAATTCACTATGTAGTCTCAGGGTGGCTTTGAACTCATGGCAACCCTCCTACCTCCCTCTCCCGAGTGCTGGGATTAAAGGCATGTGCCACCATGCCTGGGTTAAACTGCTGAGTTTTGAGGAGGTTTATGACACGGCTAATGAAGATTCTGTCACTGAAGACAGGAGTTGAAGCTTAGACTGTTTGGTGGGACATTGCAGAGGGGACTGCAGCATGAGGCAGCTCTTAGGGTTGGGACACTCTTAAGGTCTTTTCAGCCTCTTGGTCATGTAGTGTCATGTTGTGGAGGGACTTGTGTTTCTCTACTCATTGGCAGCTGGCACTCAGCATCCCGGGAGATGGGATCCATAGAAGAATAACATTTTAAGCTTCATGCAGACCAGTTCTGCGCCTCCCACCTCAGCCAGACGTTTCATGTACCAGTCAGAGTCGAATCAGGAATACATAAACCACTTCAAGTGCCGAAAGTGGGGCAATTTTATAGGAATTTGACTGTATAAGGGAAGGAAGAGCTGTGAGGTTAAATGGGGTGGAGGAGCAGGGGGTCTGTTGGAAAGCAAGAAGCTGTGACTGTGGGACGGAAGATGCACTAGTTATGTCACTGGTCGCTGTGACCAAATCCCAAGAGCAGCTCAAGAAAGGAAGGCTTGCTTTGCCGGGCGTGGTGTTGCACGCCTTTAATCCCAGCACTCGGGAGGCAGAGGTAGGAGGATCGCTGTGAGTTCGAGACCATCCTGAGACTACAGAGTGAATTCCGGGTCAGCCTGAGCTAGAGACTGTACCTTGAAAAACAAACAAACAAACAAACAAACAAACAAACAAACAAACAAACAAACAAACGAGGGAGGGAGGGAGGGAGGGAGGGAGGGAGGATGGGAAGGAGGGTTAACTTCAGGGGATGCAGTTCACCATGGTCCAGAAGGTGGGAAGGCAGCAGAGGGGAAAGCAGCTAGTTGCATGGCATCCATAGTCAGGAAGCTGAGGGTGAACAGGAAGTAGGTCTGGGCTACACTCCCAGTGACCTGCTTCCTCCAGCAAGGCTTCACCTTCTAAAGGTTCTAGTACTTTTCCAAACGGTGCCAACCAGCTGAGGACCAAGTGTTCCAGCACCTGAGCCCATGGGAGGGGCATCTCCCATTTATGCCACAACAAAGGGCAAGAGTGGGGGAGAGGTGGTGCTCTGTAATCCTGAGGCTGGAAATGATAGTTGTAAGAGGTCTGCCTGCTCTGGGGTAGAGCCTCCGAGGAGATGCAGCTGCTGGCTTCTGGGACATTCTTGGGGCAGAGTTTTCTCTCTGTTTTCCTCCTGCTCTCCAGTCTCCTGTAGGTGTTTCCTACTGGGTACATACAGGTGACAGAGGCGCCTGGGGGTTGTCAGGATCAGCCTCACTGTGCTACAGAGAAGGGCGGGTGTGTTGGTCTGCTTTCATGTCTGTAATGGAGTACTTGAGACCAATTAATTTTATATTAAAAGAGATTTATTTAGCTCCAGTTTATTTATTTATTTATTTATTTATTTATTTATTTATTTATTTATTTTTTAGGCAAGCTTAACAGACTGGTCTTTTTTCTTTATATGAGGGAGTGAGAGAGAGAATTGGTGCACCAGGGCCCAGCCACTGTAATGGAACTCAAGACGTGTGCACCACCTTGTGTGCATGTGTGACCTTGCATGCTTGTGTCACCTTGTGTGTCTGGCTAAAATGGGACCTGGAGAGTCAAACATGGGTTCTTATGCTTTGCAGGCAAGTGCCTTAACCGCTAAGCCATTTCTCCAGCCCTAGCTCTAGTTTTTTTTATGTGTGTGTGTGTGTGTGTCTGTGTTTTGTGTGTGTTTATGTGTATGTGTCTGTGTGTATATGTATATGAGCATGTGTATATATATGAGTATGTGTATGTATATGTGTGTATGTATGTATGTATGTATGTGTGTGTGTATATATATATATGTGTGTGTGTGTGTGTGTGTATGTATATGCATGCTTATATATGGATGGTACACATGTGTATGCATGCATATGGAGGCCAGAGTCAACATCAGGTGTCTTCCTCAATGGTTCTCCACATTGTTTTCTTTTTTAAAATTTTAATTAAAACCGGGCATGATGGCACACGCCTTTAATCCCAGCACTCAGGAGGCAGAGGTAGGAGGATCGCTGTGAGTTCGAGGCCACCCTGAGACTACATAGTGAATTCCAGGTCAGCCTGGGCTAGAATGAGACCCTTACCTCAAAACACCAAAAAAAAAAAAAAAAAAAAAAAAAAATTAATTAATTTGAGAGAGAGAAAGAGGCAGAGAGAGAGAGAGAGAGAATGGGCACACCAGGGCCTCGGGCTGCTGCAAACAAACTCCAGTTGCATGAGCCCGCCCCGCCCCCCCCCCCCCCAGTGCATCTGGCTTATGTGGATCCTGGAGAACTGAACCAGGATCCTTTGGCTTTGCAGGCAAACGCCTTAACCACTAAGCTATCTCTCCAGCCCCTGCACATTGTTTTCTTGAGACGGAGTCTTTTGCTGAGTCTAGCACTCACTCATTTGACTAGACAAGATAGCCAGCAAGCCCTTGGTAGTCTTCTGTCTCTGACTTTGCTGAAGTAGGATTACAGGTGTGCGGACCAGGCTCAGATTTTTGACGTGGCTGCTGGGATCCAAACTCAGGTCTTCCTGCTTGCACAGCCAGCACTTTACTCCCCGAACCATCTCCCTAGCCCCTAGCTTCAGTCTTGGCATGTCAAGGGCACAGGGCTGGCATTGGACCAGCTCTGGTGAGAGTCCTCTTGGCTATGGCAGTATGGTGGGGGAACATATGTGAAAATGAGACTGGCTTTCAAAACAGGGAACCGGAGTGGCTGGGCGTGTGACAACGTTTTGTCAGCTGATGTCCTTGATCACCGAAGGCCCTCCTCCAGGCCCGGCCTCTTACAGGCTCCCCACCATTGTTACCACGTTGAAGACTAAGCTTTCAATTCACAAACCGTCAGGGCCATAACTTAAACACAACGCAACTCTGGCAGCAGGGAAAGGAGGCCACGCAGGCTGCAGACTAGCACTTCTCCTCGGGGTTTTTAATGGCCACTGGCCACTCTGCCTGCCTTGGTATTGGTCTCCCTGTCCACCTGGCTGCATGGCCAGAGCCTGTGGATACTGGTTCTTTTGTCCTCTTCCTCAGGAGCCCAGGATGTGAGCTCCATCACCCCAAACTGAACAATACTCTTCTTGACACTTCCTTTGTCTCCACCCTGCCTGGGCATTCTTTCCCCTTCACTTGCCTTCAGCAGTCGGAATATTTTCTAAATATAGTTTAGATCACTTTACTCTCTTGATTAAAATCCGTCAATGGCTTCAAATCCAAACTCCTTTGTCCCACATGGTATTTCTTCCGCTTTTTCTTTTTCTTTTTCTTTTTTTGCATGTGTGGTATTTGTACATGTTTATATGTGGGTACACTTTTATATGTGGGTGCAGTACACGCATGCATGCGAGTATGAAGGTGAGAAGCTGAGATACGGCCTCTTCCTTAGTTGCTCTCTGCCTTTATAACATTTTATTTATTCATGAGAGAGAAAGAGAAAAGGGGGAGGGAGGGAGGGAGAGAATGGATGCTCCAGTACCTCTAGCCACTGCCGACAAACTCTAGATGCATCTGGAGCATCTGGCTTATGTGGGTACTGGGGAATCAAACCAGGTCCGTAGGCTTTTCAGGCCAGTCCTAGTCTTAAAAAAAATCTTTTTGAGCCAGGTTTTTTTTTTTTTTAATAGCAGGTATTATCTCTTCTCCCCTCGCCTCAGTTCCCATGACTTTGGAGACCCTCTTCAATGTGGTTATGGTATTCGCCGTAGGGCTCAGACAGTCCCTGTGGGGTAGCAGGGCCATGCTTCAGGATATTCCTACCCACTCTGTGAGCCTCACAACTTTTGAGACCCACTGTCATTCTTTTATTTCTACACTGGCCTGTTTGCCACTGGCCCCAGATTAGACCATAACCTCTATGAGGACAGGCCTTGTCATCTGACTCTTTCCTCCTTCCTTCCTTCCTTCCTTCCTTCCTTCCTTCCTTCCTTCCTTCCTTCCTTCTTTCTTTCTTTCTTTCTTTCTTTCCTTTCTTTCTTATTATTTTTTAAAAAGATTTTTATTTTTATTTATTTATTAGAGACAGAGAGGGAGAGAGAGAGTGAGCGTGCCAGGGCTTCTAGCCACTGCAAACGAACTCCAGATGCATGCGCCCCCTTATGCATCTGGCTTACGTGGGAACCTGGAGAATCGAACCGGGGTCCTTAGGCTTCGCAGGTGTGCACCTTAACCACTAAGCCAGCTCTCCAGCCCCTTATTTTTTGGTTTTTGAGGTAGGGTCTCACTGTAACCCAGGTTGACCTGGAATTCACTATGTATTCTCAGGGTGGACTCGAACTCTTGGCTATTCTCCTACCTCTGCCTCCCAAGTGCTGGGATTAAAGGTGTGCACCACCAATCCCAGGTCTCAATAAAGCATAGCCCAAAACAAAACATCACTGGCCACTTACCTCTGCCTCCCAAGTGCTGGGATTAAAGGCGTGCACCGCCACGCCTGGCTTCCCTTGTCTCACCCATTTCCTGCTCTTCTTTTCAAGCCTCCGAGGCTGCTGAATGAAAGAGCGAATGGACAAGGTGACGGTGGTGGTGGGAGGCAGGCGGCTCAGCGACACTCAGCTTGACCTCCCAGAGAGAGAAAAGCCAGCATTCCTGTGGATGGCTTGGGCCTGATCTCCACATGGAAAGATGGTGACTAGGCTTTACTGAGTGTTGGTGACATGGGCCCCCTGTCACAGCACACAAGCTGACTTGAGGTGGGGAATGGCAAGGTGCTAAATAAAGCAGAAGTCTCATTGTCTCCGTCCTCTGATTACCAGGTACTTAGGCTGCAGTTACACAGCCGGTGGTGATGAGCTGTAATTGCAGGCGGTTCCCAGGCTTATTTTTTCCCCTCAGAACATAAAGCGATACCTGTAATTTCCCCAAAGATGCACTCCGGGACACCATCCTGTGGCTGAAGCTGGGCAGTTTTTGTTACCCACTAAACGAGAGCTTTTCTGGCTTCTTTCTGGAGAGCAGGTGTGCCGGCTAGGGGCAAGTACTTCCATGTCTTGGTCTAGATCCCACCAACAACTTGCTGGGTACTCTGGGCCTCAGTTTTACCCACCCAGAAAATGGGTGTTCAGGAGAGCGAGGTGTGAGGGACTCTTTCTCTCAGTGGAGCTCATAGACCTCAAAGGAGGAGCCTGAGGAAACAGCCAGCAGGGGAGATCAGGAGGCAGCGCCAGTCACCAGGAGGACTTGGGGGCTCTGGTGGGGACCTCTTTCCATAACTTGGGCAGGAGCCTTCAGCCTAGGGCAGGTTCTGGAAAAAGGAATGATGCCACAGTCCCCACGTCCCTGCCCCAGGTCTCCTCAGTGCCTGAAGCAGCCTAACTTCTGAAGCCACTCAGCCTCCACCACCTCATTGCCGTCCTGTTGTTAGCGTCTGGGCTCGGGCTGGGGTGTTGCCATCTTTATTACATTGCCGGGACAAAAGACCCTGACAAAAGTGCCCGGGAAAAGGCAAAGTTTATTTCAGCTTACAGTTCGAGGGGCTACAGTTCATCAGGGGTGGCCCGGGGGTGGGGAGAGTTATGGAAGCAGCTGGTCGCATTGCATCCACACTCAGGAGCAGAGAGTGATAAATGTTGGGGCTTGGCTCCATTTCTCCTTTTTTATACCCTTGAGGACCCCAGGCCAAGGCATGGTGGTGCTACCCACATTTAGGGTGGGTCTTCCCACCTCAGTTTACCTAATCTAGAAACTTCCTCACAGAGATGCCTAGAAAGTTGTTTCCATGGTGATTCTAAATCATTTCAGATTGACATCTGAGATGAACCATCACATCACATGGTTGGAAGTTTGAGGCTTGGAGATTCCAAGCCTGGGGCTGCCCAGTGTATGACAGGCTGTGAGGGGGAGTGTCTGCTGACCTTGCTAAAGGGCCAGGGGACAATCTTAGTCCACTTTGTGTTGCTAAAATGGAACACCAGACTGGGCACTTAATTTCTAGAGAACAGAAATTGATGAGGCTGGCAAGACCAGGACAGAGGGTGTAGCAGACAGCTTCAGGTTCGCTGAAATGAACTTCCAGACCAGACACAGTTATGGAGGTATATCTTTACAATGGAATCTCAAACCCACCACACCTTAAGACTGGCCCCCAGTGACATTGCCTCTAGCAAGGTGATTGCAGATGCAAACTATAACTAATAAAACACTGAATATATTGGGGGACATATATTCAAACTACCACATTCCGTCCCTGGCCCCCAATAGATTTATAACTATCACACATTGTAAATTGTACTCAGTCCAATTTCAAAGGTTCTCACAGTCTTGACCAACTTAAGATAGTGAGTCCTGTAAAATCAAACAAGTTAAATACTTTCAACATGTAAAGGTACAGAGTAAACATTTTAACTGTATAAGGCATAGCAAGGAGAGACTAGAACAATGCAAACTCAACCACCATCAGCAGTCATCAAACTTCTGCAGTTCAAGTTCAATATAACCAGAGACTGACAGTCTCCAGGTTTTCCAATTCTACCCCTCCAGCTGGGCAGAGTTGCCAGGGAAAACTTTGATCCCAGGCCAACACTGCACTACATGGGAGTCCTTGCATAGTCCTGGTATATCCAAAACATCTTCAGGTCTCCATGCAAACCACGGTCCATCTTCCAAAGGCTCTTCCAGCCTATTCCTGAGGGTCTTCATGCCCTGCCTCATGCTGCAACTCAGCAGCGGCTCCTGGAACCGTGTGCAATTCATGACCACTCCATGCATTTTTCATGCTTCCAAAACTAATATCAGGTGTGCAGCCATATTCTTAATCCAGGAACAAAATAAATCATAGCCTTGAAAAGCAGGTTCCTTCTCCAGTCAACTCTTTCCAAGAGTTTGCATTTCTAATAGTCTTTCCTCAGGCATCCTCTCCATTGTTTTAATGTAAAGTAGTCAGGCCACCTTCCTTCCACCTTCCTTAAGATTGCTAATGTGGTTGACAATAGCAGCTCAGTAACCTGAAATCAGTCTCAGTGATTTAAACTTGCTTGAGGTCTTCCAACTTAAAATCCTAAAATCTCAGTCCGATATCTTTAGCCAAGCACATCAGTCCATTACAAATTTAACCTTGATCAAACTTTCTGGGCCTGGATAGCGGAACGTAGCCATCCCTTATGCCAGTAGCCCAGTTCCAACAAAGTCCTCTGCATTCTTTCCTTCCCCTTAGAAAGCTCATAAGCCAAGCCTTAAAGTTCAATACTGTCTGCACTTAGCATTCTCAAACTCTCATCAGAATAGTCCATAAAACTTGGCTTACCATTCCAGAAGTTATCTTCAGTTGCAAGCACCAAGTCTATGCCCATTCCCCCAAAACAAAGGTTCCAAAAGACGAATATCCACATGGTCTGGTTCATCTCACCCCACACTCCTCGGTACCACTTTACTGTAGCAGACAGCTTCAGGTTCGCTGAGATGAACTTCCAGACCAGACACAGTTATGGAGGAAGGGATATTATTTATTGAAGCTCACAGATCCAGGGGAAGTTCCATAATGGCAGGAGAAGCAGCCTGCTTCATAGGACCAGGCAAGAGAGAGAAAAGCCAACCAGCCACCACAGCACACAGAGCAAAAACTACAGCCAAAAAGTCACACAGCACATTTCAGGAACACCTACTGGGCACACTTTGCATATCTTTACAATGGAATCTCAAACCCACCACACCTTAAGACTGGCCCCAGTGACATTGCCTCTAGCAAGGTGATTGCAGATGCAAACTATAACTAATAAAACACTGAATATATTGGGGGACATATATTCAAACTACCACAGAGGGGTTGGTACCTGGCGAGGGCCTTCTTGCTGGGTCACCTTACAACAACTTTCCCCCAGTCCCTGCCCCTAGCCTCCTCGGTTTCTGAAGATCCATACTAACCTCAAAGAACCTTCAGCCTCCCCCACCTTCATCATGGCCCCGTTTGCTAGAGTCCTTGCTCAGGCTGGAGGGATTGCCCTGAGAAGTTTAGGGCAAGATGGTCCCATTGTGAACATGGGGGATGCCTATGGAGACCTGGGGAGGGAGGGAGGGAGGGAGGGAGAGAGAGAGAGAAGCTGAATCCATCATTTAAAAAATATATTTTATTTATTTATTTACTTGAGAGAAAGAGGTAGAAAGAGAGAGAGAGAGAGAGAGAGAGAGAGAGAGAGAATGGGTGTGCCAGGGCCTCCAGCCACTGCAAACAAACTCCAGATGCATGTGACTCCCTGTGCATCTGGCTTATGTGGGTCCTGGGGAATCAACCCGGGGTCCTTTGGCTTTGCAGGCAAATGCCTTAACTGCTAAGCCATCTTCTCTAGCCCTGAATCCATCATTTTAGCAGGAACCCACTCTCATATTTAACCCATATACCCATGATCCCAGCACTAATTCACTCATTGCCTCTTACAGTTCCCATCCTTAACATTGCTGCATTGGAGATTAAGTTTACAACTCATGAATTTTCGGGGACCCAGTAGGTGCTATGTGCCCCAGGTCCTCCAGTTGCTGTCCTCATTGCTTTCCATGGGGATGTTGTTACAAGGGGACCCCACCCATAGTACTCATCTTGGTGGCTCATGCTCAGTGGGTTTCTGGGGCCTGGGCAAGGGCCAGAAAGGTATCGTTTCTGGGGAAGATGGGATACAAGCTGTCCAGCTCCGCACAGATTCTCCAAGGTGAGACCAGACATGGCCTGTGCCGGTGCTGGGCTCAGAGAGACCGGTAGATACAGGTGAATGAGACTGGCTGCTGCTTCTCCTTCTTCTTCCTCCTCCTCTTCTTCTCTTTGTCCTTCTAATTTGTGTATGTGTGTGTACCCATGCCTCAGTGAGGTCAGAGGACAATCTTTGGGTATTGCTTTTCTACCTTGTTTGAGACAGGAGAGATTTTATTTATTTATTTATTTATTTATTTATTTGTGTATTTATGTATGTATTTATTTATTTATGAGAGAGAAAGAATAAGAGAGGGAGAAAGGGAGGAGGGAGGGAGGGAGGGAGAGAGAGAGAGAGAGAGAGAAAGGAAGAAAGTGGCCACGCCAAGGCCTCTAGCCACTGCAAACAACTTCACATGCATGCACCACCTTGTGCATCTGGCTTACGTAGGTACTGGGGAATTGTGCCTTAACCTCTAAGCCATCTTTCCAGCCCCTGTACTCTCTCTCTCTCTTTTGCCACTGGCTCATAAGCTTGAGATCCTCTTGGTTCTGCCTCCCATTGCCACAGGCCAGGTCTGTGCGCTGGGGACCACACTTGAGTTACAGCCTTGTGAAGCAAGCATCTTTAACCGTTGTGCCATCTCCCTGGCCCCACCTGGCTGCTTCTGACAGAGCAGCTAACCCTTAGCCACCCCTGCTGTGGGTTCTTTGCTTCAGGTCACCTTTGAAGATGAACAGATCCAGGTCTGGAGGGATGGCTTATCGGTTAAGGCATTTGCCGGCAAAGCCAAAGGACCCACGTTCGATTCCCCAGGCCACACGTTAGCCAGATGCACAAGGGGGCGCACACATCTGGAGTGCATTTGCAGTGGCTGGAGGTCCTGGTGCACCTATTCTCCTCTCTCTCATATAAATGAATAAATTAAAAAAAGCTTGAAAAGATAAAAAAGATATTTGAAGATGAACAGATCCACATTGCTCGGGGCAGGCATCCTAGTCCCTGGTGGGGGTCCTGGGCTCATACTGTGGCAAACTGAATATAAAAGGCTCTCAGCCCAAGCACTATCCTCTCTTTTTTTCCTCCACTTAGACCTACAAGAAGACAAATGCCTTACCTGGGCAAGAGTGTTGAGTCATTCCTCAGAGGTCTGCAGAGAAGCGTACCTGCCCAGCAGGCTAGACGGCATGCGTGTCCGTTTCTGCCCCACAGACTTGGAAGATGCCAGCGGGAGCTTGGCAGGTGCTTGTTGAGTTCACAGCCTGTGCAGCTGGGACGTTGCACCTCTGGGATCATTAGCAGGTCCTCTTGCTCCTCCTCCTCCTGTCCCAGCACCTTCCTCCTGGGATGTGCTTCCTTGTAGTTCTAGAAAGCCCTGGAGGAAGTGAGGTCCAGCTGCCCCCACTGGCCTCCACAGCAAGCCTTGCTCTGCCTTCTTCAATCCTCATTTCTCTTACAGTCACATCCCAGACAGAGTCTCTGCCCAGCCCAGCGCCAGGTGACCGAACATGCCAACCTATCTTCTCATCTCCAGCCCTGCTTCTGGTCTAACCCAGGCTGACATCCCCCCCCAACCCCACATTTCACAGCGTTCTCAAAGACAGCATGTGAATGAGGAACTGGAGGTTTGAGGTCCCAGGCCAGGCCTGGGGATGACAACCCTGCAGGGTGATCTGACCTGTCACTTCTGGTTTGGGTAGGGAGCGGCACAGAGGGTAAGCCAGTGACTTAGGCTTGGACCTGGGTTCACAAGGGACAGGGCCATGACCTGGTTATTATAAATTTGGACAAGGCATGCTATGGGGTGAGATAGACTCTGGCCTGGACAAGCATGGGCCATGCTGAAGTCCTGTCCCCAAGGCTTGATCACTGGAGTTCGGAGTCACTTCCTCAGCTCGGCTTCCATGATGGCCCTGGTTCCTCTGTCTCTGACTTCTGCTCCCCTGGGGCAATTTTTGTCTCATCCACTGCTTTGCCCAGTATATTTGTTCCTAGGTGACAAAGAATCACTCAGCCTGGATGGTTTAAAACAACAGATATGGGGCTTGAGAGGTGGCTTAGCAGTTAAGGTGCTTGCTGGTGAAGCCTAAGGACCCAGGTTCGATTTCCCAGTACCCACATAAGCCAGATGCACAAGGTGGCACACACATCTGGAGGCCCTGGTGCACCCATTCTCTCTCGCCATCTGTCTCTTCTCTCTCTCTCTCTCTCTAATAAATAAATAAAAATATTTCAAAAACCACCAACAAAAACAAAAACAACAGAAATGGATGGCCTCAGGTCTTGAGATCAGGATGTAAACTCACAAGGTGAGCAGGGCCACACCTCCTCAATCCTTCCAGCCTCCTGTTCATGTGCATGTGTGTGTGCATGCGTGCACATATATAGACATATAGACATGCACAGGCCAGAGTACTACTTCAGGTGTTGTTTGTTAGGCGCTGTGCACCTTAAAAAAATTTTTTTTTGAGGTAGGGTTTCACTCTAGTCCAGGCTGACCTGGAATTCACTGTGTAGTCTCAGGGTGGCCTCGAACTCACAGTGATCCTCCTACCTCTGCCTCCCCAGTGCTGGGATTAAAGGCGTGCGCCACCACACACGGCCATCTTTTTAAAGTTTTGTTCTTGTTGTTTGGTTTTCTCAAGGTAAGGGTCTTGCTTTTAGCCCAGGCTGACCTGGAATTCACTATGTAGTCCCAGGCTGGCCTTAAACTCACAGTAATCCTCCTACTTTGGACTTCTGAGTGCTGGAATGAAAGGCGTGTGCCACCATGCCTGGCTAAAAAGTTGTTGTTTTTAAATTATTTTTATTTATTTATTTGAGAGAAAGAGAGAGAGGAAGAGGCAGATAGAGAGATGGTCACTCATTGGCCTGGAGCTCACCAAGAAGACTAGACTGGCTGGCTGGAGAGCCCCAGAGATCTGCCTGCCTTCATCTCCCTAGTGTGGTGATTACAAACACGTGCCACCATTACCCAGCCTTTAAAACATGGGTTCTGGGGATCAAACTCAAGTCCTGTGAGAAAAACATTTAACCAACTGAACTATCTCCCCAGTCCCTTTGCTACCTCTTCTACCAAATGGATCTTTCCAGCATTCTTGGGCATTCCCTGACTTTTAGACACATCGCACTGGTTTCTGCCTCCATTGTCACATGGCCATCTTGTCCCCATGTCCTGGTCTTTTATATGTCTGTATTCAGATTTCCCTCTTGGTATAAGGATACCATCACACCGGATTAGAGCCACCCTAGTGACCTCATATGTGACTTTACTACATTTGAAAAGATCCTAGTTCCAAATGAGCTCACATTCACACGTGAGGGGTTAGGACTTCAACACACTGTTCTTGGGGAACAGACACAATTCAACCCATAACACGAGCAGCATCACAGAAAACATGAGGAGCATCACAGAGAACACGAGCAGCATTTGAAAAGATCCGAGGAGTTCCAAATGAGCATCCCAGAGAACACAGGAGCATCACACGAACATGACCATGAGGGTCACAGAGAACACAAGAGCATTCAGAACACACTGTTCACAGGGAACAGAGCACACACGAGGAGCATCACAGAGACCATGAGGAGCATCACAACCCAATATCACAGAGCAGCATCACAGAGAACACGAGGAGCATCCCAGAGAACACGAGGAGCATCACAGAGAACACGAGGAGCATCACATAGACGAGGAACATCACATAGACCATGAGGAGCATCACCATGAGGAGCATCAGAGAACAGAGGAACATCACACATGAGGAGCATCCCAGAGAGCATCACAGAGACCATGAGGAGCATCACAGAGAACACAAGAGCATCACAGAGAACACGAGGAGCATCACAGAGAACAAGAGGAGCATCACAGAGAACACAAGAGCATCACAGAGAACACGAGGAGCATCCCAGAGAACATGAGGAGCATCACAGAGAACACGAGGAGCATCACATAGACGAGGAGCATCACAGAGAACACGAGGAGCATCACAGAGAACACGAGGAGCATCACAGAGAACACAAGGAGCATCACAGAGAACACAAGAGCATCACAGAGAACATGAGGAGCATCACAGAGAACACGAGGAGCATCACAGAGAACACGAGGAGCATCACAGAGAACACGAGGAGCATCACAGAGAACATGAGGAGCATCACAGAGAACACGAGGAGCATCACAGAGAACACGAGGAGCATCACAGAGAACACGAGGAGCATCACAGAGAACACGAGGAGCATCACAGAGAACATGAGGAGAGAACACGAGGAGCATCACAGAGAACAGAGGAGCATCACATGAGAGCATCACAGAGAACACGAGGAGCATCAGAGAACAGAGGAACATCACAGAGAACACGAGGAACATCAGGAGCATCACAGAGAACACGAGGAGGAGCATCACAAGGAGCAGAGAGAACACGAGGAGCATCACAGAGAACAGAGGAACATCACAGAGAACACAAGGAGCATCATCACAGAGCAACAGAGAACACAAGGGAGCATCAGAGAACACAAGGAGAGAGAACACGAGGAGCATCACAGAGAACACGAGGAGCATCACAGAGACCATGAGGAGCATCACATAGAACACGAGGAGCATCACAGAGACCATGAGGAGCATCACAGAGAACACAAGAGCATCACAGAGAACACAAGGAGCATCACAGAGAACACGAGGAGCATCACAGAGAACACGAGGAGCATCACATTGCAGAGAACAGGAGCAACAGAGAACACGAGGAGCATTGCAGAGAGCATCAAGCATCACAGAGAACACAGCATCACAGAGAACACGAGGAGCATCCCAGAGAACACGAGGAGCATCACAGAGAACACGAGGAGCATCACAGAGACGAGGAGCATCACAGAGGAGGAGCATCACAGAGAACACGAGGAGCATCACAGAGACGAGGAACACAGAGGAACATCACAGAGAACACGAGGAGCATCACAGAGAACACGAGGAACATCACATAGACCATGAGGAGCATCACAGAGAACACAAGAGCATCACAGAGAACACGAGGAGCATCGAGAGAGGAGCATCACACGAGAGCATCACAGAGACCACGAGGAGCATCACAGAGAACATGAGGAGCATCACAGAGAATAAGAGGAGCATCACAGAGAACACGAGGAGCATCACAGAGAACACGAGGAGCATCACAGAGAACACGAGGAGCATCACAGAGAACACGAGATCATGAATATGGGACACGGAGTCAGAGGATGAGTGTAGCTGTGCTTTTTGGGGGTTCACACTGAAGCAACTGGTTGTGAGGGGGCCCCAGTCACTAAGCTGGGACAGAAGACCAGGGTTTGAGGAAAAGCCCTACCCTGGGCAGGTAGACCGGCAGGTAACAGTTGATGGCCTCTGGCTGTTTTTGAAGGACGGCTCACAAGCCCCTTTAAACTTTCTTGGACGCAGCGTGAGCAGCCTTCCTGACTTGCATTCTCCTGGTTTTTAGCATATTCGAACCACGTCCTAGGAAACCACTTGGTTTTGGGTTAACTAGCCCTTTCCACTACCCTCCTTAGAGAACTGTCACCAGG
Organism: Orientallactaga sibirica; assembly: GCA_036365145.1. Lineage (NCBI taxonomy): Eukaryota > Metazoa > Chordata > Mammalia > Rodentia > Dipodidae > Orientallactaga > Orientallactaga sibirica. Next base: position 9,568,259 of record JAEOAD010000013.1, read on the forward strand.
AAAGCTTCTAATCAACCAAACGTCCATATACATTCACCAGCTGTCCTGGTAGCATGGAGGAGAGAGAGGCCATCTGAGAAGTTTCTGGAAAGCAGAGGCTGTCAGAGACTGTCGGTGGCCTCAAGGCCTGGGAACCCTACAACAATTCCATGGCAACCCCTCTTCCTCTATCCTAGCTGAGAGGCTGCCCGGCCTCATCAAATTTAGATTAAAAGGTGTAATTTTGTCGGGATGCTTGCTGCTGTAAGGCACTGCTGTGTTCTGAGCCTCAGGTGCTCCCCACCTCAGCCTCTGAGCATCCACACACCCCATGGGCTGGCAGCCTCATCAGCTGTGCCCAGCTCCTGCTACTGGCCTGCCTCCGCAGGTGGTGGCTTTGCCTGGGAGCTTGTGGGAAAGCAGAGAAAGTGGCCTTCCCCTTTCTGCTGTATTTTTCCAGTGCTGGGGATCAAATCTGGGACTTTCTGCATACGAGCTTCCCCCCTTTCTGAGTTCTCGTAGTCTCTGAAGCACCCCAGGGGGACAGAGTAGGTATTAAGTGTCAGAGCACCTTTGGAGTGGGAAGAAGCCAGCTTAGCTCCAGGGAGGCCGGCTGGATTCCTGGGTAGCTGCAAACCCACCTTCTAAATAGAAACAAGTTTCCATGGCACAGTGAGGTAAGGTGTGGGTGCTGGGGGTGAGCGCCAGGAACAATGGCTTCATTAGGAGGCTCTAATGAGATGGAGATATTCCAAGGCAAATGATAATTGCAGCCTGTAAGTGCAAATATTTCTAGGATGGAAGAGAAAGTCTGCAGGAGGGGTCACCCAGGACCTGTCAGTGAGGGAGTGCTTGGGTGGGGCTGGCTTGTTTGGGCCACAGCCGAATCTAGCCCCACCTTTCTCCACTGTATTCCTGCAGGGACCCTGGAGGGCCTCTAAGTTTGTGGGTCACAGAGCACCTTTTGAGCTCCGGGAAGGGCCTTGCACTGTTTATGTTGGGGGATGTGGTACAGGCTACAGGGAGGATTATTTTATGTCTGGACAGAAATTCCTGGAGAGACACACCCAGGGTGGGAGTGAATGAGGCAGAACAAACTGACTTCTTTTTCCAAGGGTCCAAGTTATTATTTGGCCAAGAGGCATTTTCTGAGCATTTCCTGTGTTCCAGAAACAGTTGTAGTTGTTTGAAAGGATTGAAAAAAAGTTATTATTTTTTTTATTTGAGAGAGACACAGACAGAGACAGAGAGAATGGAAGAGACAGAGAGAATGGGTGTGCCAGGGTCTTTTCAGGCACTGTGAGCAAACTCTAGATGCATGCGCCCCCTTGTGTGCATGTGCGCCATTGCATGCTTGCATCATTTTTGTGTCTGACTAAACGTGAGACCTGGAGATTTGAACAAGCATTCTTAGGCTTCGCAGGCAGGCGCCTTAACCACTAAGCCATCTCTCCAGCCCCCTTTTTTTAAAAAAAAAAGATTTTATTTATATTTATTTATTTATTTATTAAAGACAGAGAGAGGGAGGGAGAATGGGCATGCCAGGGCCTCTAGCCATTGCAAACAAACTCCAGATGTGTGTGCCACCTTGTGCATCTGCCTTTTGTGGGACCTGGAGAATTGAACTGGGGTCCTTAAGCTTTGCAGGCATGTGCCTTAACTGCTAAGCCATTTCTCCAGTCCCCCTTTCTATTGAAGTAGGGTCTCACTCTAGCTCAGGCTGACCTGGAATTCACTATGTAGTCTCAGGGTGGTCTTGAACTCACTGCAACCCTCCTACCTCTGCCTCCTGAGTGCTGGGATTAAAGGCGTGCACCACCACACCCGGCTGTTTGAAAGGTTCTTTGAGAAAAAGGGACAGCAGAACGTTAAGAGCCAGAGGGTGGGAGGATGTGGAAGATTTATTTTCTGGATATAACATGGCCGTTCTCTTCACGAGCTCATGATGGCTGTGCTCTGCACAAGCTGGAGCTGGTCAGTAGTTCATCATCGGTGGGGGACAGGGGGAGGTTCATAATGACAGGAGGAGGCAGAAATTGGCTAGGCAGTCAGGGTAACCCTGAAAGTAATGGGCTTTTGTTCCTTGACTAAAAGCAGGAAATGTCACTAAGTTTGCAGAAACCTGGCTCTCCACCCTGCAGGGACATTCTCTAGATTAAGCTTGCACCTTCCTGAAGGACAGAAACTCTGAGCTTTACCTGAGATGACTGGCAAAGCTGGAAAATCTGGTCTTTATCCATAGCAACCTGCCGACCTGGTCTTCCCCACGTAGCCACTCCCCATAAAAAAACCCCAGATCTGGGCTGGAGAGATGGCTTAGGGGTTAAGGCGCCTGCCTGCTAAGCCTAAGAACACCAGTTCCAATCTCCAGTTCCCACGTTTAGTCAGATGCAAAGGGATGCAAGGGTGCAATGCCGCACTTGACCACAAGGGGGCGCACACATCTGGATTTTGTTCGCAGCAGCTGAGACACTGCTGGCGTGCTTCCTCTCTCTCTCTGTCTCTGTGTCTCTCTCCAAAACAAACAAACAAACAAACAAACAAACAAACAAACAAAAAAAAAAAAAACCCCCCAGATCTGAGTCTCGTGGTGGGCTTCTCAAATCCCCTCTTCCCTCCCCAGGCAAGACCTCACCTTGCTTCCTTGTCTTATGTTCTGGACTTAAGCCCCTTCTCTTCATCCTCCTTTAAACTGCAATCAAATCTATCTGAACTTTATCCTCTGCTTTTATTCTTTGAATTCATAGGACCAGGATCTGGGAACAGCCCAAATTATTGGTGCATTGGGGTACAAGGAACCCAAAATTCCTGTATCAATACGATCCTTCTCCCTCCAGAGTAGCTATTGACAGTCAATGGTTGCTGGGGGTGCGGGGGAAGGAAAGCACGTTTTTTACTGGTGTGGCCACTGGTGAGCTGTCCATAATCTAATAAATACCCACGCCCTCTGTGCTCATGCAAACAACCCTAATTTAACTCAGTGGTACACACACACACACACACACACACACACTTGCACGCATGCACGCACACACACCGACCATGAAAGTACTTAGGGAGAAAGAGTGCAGTGGAAATGGGAGGAGATAAGAGAAGGCAGTGGGGGTAAATTTGGCCAAAATACATTCTAAACATGCATGTAATTTTCAAAAATACAATAATAAGGACTGGAGAGATGGTTCAATGGTTAAAAGTACTTGCATGCAAAGCCTGATGGCCTGGGTTCAATTTCCCAGCACCCATGTAAAGCCAGACGCAGAAAGTGGCACATGTATCTGGAATTTGTTTGCAGTGGCAGGAGTCCCTGGTACACCCATTCTCTCCTCTCTTTCTCGCTCCCTCTCAAGTGGGCATTTAAGAAAACATAATAAAGAAAAGAAAGAAAGAGGAGTACCAATAGTTGCCCCCGTGGGGCTTATGCTTGAGTGGGGGTGGTGAGAAAGAGGACACTGATCAGAGTAATTCAACCGTGTGGTCCACTGGGAGGCTGCAGTGCTGCTAGAGAAAGGGGTGGGTGCCTGTGAGTGTGAGAAGGAAGTGGACAGTCCAGAGTCACTGGGCGGTGTGAGCTGAGGGGCGCCGGTTCCCAATGAAAGCACACTGGCTGGCCCAGCCTTTGCGTTTGCTACACAGCGTAAGGAGTTCATGTGTCTCCGCCCCGGGGCTCTCCTCCTCGCACTGACCCTGCTGGGCAAGGATCTCTCTTCAAGTCCTGCAGGGAACCCACAGTATCTCACTTGTTGTGGGACTTCAGTCCTTCCTGGCCAGATTGCTGGGGCTTCTTGGAAGCCACCCCGTCTTCTTAGCACAGGTAGCTTTGTCCCTTCTTTTCATCTCTCTTCAGAAGGATGTCCCTTAATGGGATAATGTATACAAATGACTTCCTACAGTTTCAGGACACTAGAGAAAATGGAGTCTTTTTCTGTGATGTCTGTATTTGCGGCCTTAAGTAGCTTAAATTTTTTTTTTTTCTGTTGCTGTGAAAAAGTACTTGAGAAAGCAACCTGAAAGGAGGCAATCTTAATTAATTATTAATCAATACCTTTTGCACGTGTATAATGTACGTGTGTGAGTACATGTTTCTGTATGTATGTGCGTGCTGGTGCACGTGTGCCACAGTGTACATCTGAAGGTCACCAGACAGCTTCAGGGGTTGGTCCTTGCCTTCCACCTAGCTTTAAAACAGGATGTCCTTTTGTTTGTTTGTTTTTATTTATTTATTTGAGAGACAGAGAGAGAGAGAGAGAGAGAGAAAGTGGGGAGGGGGAAATGAAAGAGAATGGATGTGCAAGGGACTCTAGCAGCTGCAAGTGAACTCCAGATGCATGCTCCACCTTGTGAATCTGGTTTATGTGAGTCCTGGGGAATTGAACCTGAGTCCTCCTACCTCTGCCTCCTGAGTGCTGGGATTAAAAGTGTGCGCCACCATGTCCAGCTAACACAAGCTGTCTTTGTGGTTCATCTCTGCATACAGCAGGTTAGCTGGCCCTGAAGCTTTCAGGATTCTCCTGTCACTGCCTCCCTGTCACTGTAGGAGGGTTAGAAGGACAGACCCTCGCTGCCGAGTCTATCTCGACATGGGTTCCGGGGATCTGAAGTTAGGCTTGTGCACAATATGCTTTTACTCACCGTCGTTTGATTTCAAGAAATACTTATTTTGGCATACAGTTTTAGAGCGTTGGCTGGCTTGGTTGTTTCTGGGCTGTGGTGACACAGAACGTCCTGGTAGAAAGAGGTGACTGAGCAAAGCTGCTCACTTCCTGGTGGTCAGGAAGCAGAGACAAGTGACTCACTCAGTGAGTGACCTACTGCCTCCAACCAGGCCCCACCATCTACAGCTCCACCACCTTCTAATGGTCAACTGAAAGCTTGAATCCATCCATGGATTCAACCCCTGATTGGCTACAGCCTTCATGTTCTAATCGTTTCTGGAAACACCCTCCCGTACACACTCAGAGGTGTGCTTTGTTAATCTCCTAGGTGACTCTCAGTCCAATCAAGATTAACCAACACATTCTCTTTCTCTCTCTCTGTGCCTTATCTACTACCTGACAAATTATTACCTGGAAAGGAAGTGGGCAGGGGGAGATAGAGGGCTGAGGATGGGATCCAAGTGCAGGGCTCAAGTTCATAGCAGACAGGGTGCCTCATCCTCACCTGCTTCTTGGTGAAGTAAGGCCTGGAGGCCTGGTGCTTCTCAAGGGGCAAGGGTTCTTGATGAGGCGGGGTGGGAATGGGGACAGAGTGGTCTACTGGAGAGACGTCTAGGCACTGAATCTGCCTGGCTACACTGCCTTTCTTCAGCGGGGGACCACTTTGTGCCCTGGGACAGTTTCCCAACAAAAGCAGGCAGAGTGAGAATGGATGATGAGATGAAGTTAACTATGTAATTTTCCAACCAGGGAGTAAGTGGCACTGGGATTTCAATCCAGGTCTCCTCAGGTGCAGAGCCTACCTGTGTAGCCAAAGCCTCCATCACCTGGGACCTGGTACTTACGGTCCCCCTGCTGTTTGACCCGTTGCTGGGGACTTCCTCACAAACCACCCTCACTGGTGCATGGCTTCCTGTTTCCCCATCCTCATCTCGTCTTCCCACTGAACGCTACACAATGCAGGCCGCACACGGCCCACACTGTGCAGACGAGCCCTGGGCCCAGCAGGCACCAATTTCAGGCCTTTCTGGGAAGTGTCCTCTGCTCTTCTCCCACATCTCAACTTCAGGCTCCACTGTGGTCATTGTTATGAGCCACGAAAGAAGCAGCCCTCTCCGGGTAGGGAAGCACAATACAAGATCTATGGGATTTAATAAGAACATCCCAGCTCTGACATTATTGCGGTTTTCCGGTGACATTCGCTCTTTTGGGAGGTAAATTTCCTTCTCTTTAATCCACTGTTGCTTAAGCAGGTGACCCACTCTGTGTTATTACAAGCAGGTTATTATGACCATAAATCCTTCTGCTTCGGCTTCTTCCATTTACATTAAATATAGTCTCAGTTATGGTGCCTAAATTAGCTTTCATATGAGGAAATCTTAGTATAATTTAAAGGAGATGAGGAATATGAGCAAGGAGGGGGAGGGGAGAGAAAAACGAGAACAGAAAGAGGCTTTCGGACCCCAAATAAGGAAGGAACCTGACTCCCGCCTTCCAAGATGCCCACAGCCCCCTGGAGCGAAGGCGTCTCGAAGTCCTTATGGCCAGACTTTCATGCATTTGAAAGATCTTTGTGCAACATATGTGGTGTCAAGCCACTGGGTCCAAAAGATGAGGGGACCATTGTGTGATACTGATTATAGGACATTGTGGAAAAGGCACATTGACCAGTGGTTACCAGAGGCTCATGGGGAAGAAAGAAGGGAGGGATGAATAGGTGAACCATAGGGGATTTTTCTAAAATGCATGTGTGTGCACACACACACACACACACACACACACACACACACACATATGTGCAAGGCCAGAGGACAACCTCAGGCTTTATTCTGAGGAAGACCACCCACCTCTTTGAGACATAGCTTCTCATTGGCCTGACGATCATTAGGCAAGCTAGGTTAATTGTTAGACTGGTTGGCTCCAGAGCCCCAGGGATCCTACCACCCCCATCTCCCCAACACTGGTATCACAGGGGCTTGCAAACAACCACGCCTGACATTTTTATGTGGGCACTGGGATTTGAACTCAGGTCCTCACGCTTGCAAGGCAAGCACTTTGCTGACTAAGTGATCACCCGAGTCCCACGTTTTAGGACAGTGGAAGTACTTTGTGCGTGATTCAGGATATGCAGCACAAAGCAAACCTTGCTATAAACTATGGCATCAGTAATGGTAGGGTCTCAGCGTCCAATCAACAGTGGGAGGGACACACGCTCCAAGACAAGGTGTAAGTGATAAGGAGGCTGTGAGGTGGGTAGAAAAGGGCATTTGGGCACTCATTTTTTTGATCAGTTTTTCTACAAAGCAACTAAAATATAGTCTATTAGTAAAAAAAAAAGAGAAAAAGAGGCTGGAGAGATGGCTTAGTGGTTAAGTCACTTGCCTGCGAAGCCTGAGGACTCATGTTCAACTCTCCAGGTCCCACATAAGCCTGACACACAAGGTGACACAAGTGTGCAAGGTTGTGCATATGCGCACAAGATTGTGCACATGTCTGGAGTTTGATTGCAGTGGCTGGAGGCCCCGGTGCACCAATTCTCTCTTTCTTTCTGATAAAAAAAAGAAAGAGAGGGCTGGAGAGATGGGTTAGTGGTTAAGGTGCCTGCCTGATAAGCCTAAGAACGCTGGTTCCAATCTCCAGGTCCCACATTTAGCCAGATGTAAAGTGACGCAAGGGTGCAATGCCGCACTTGCCCACAAGGGGGCGCACACATCTGGAGTTCGTTCGCAGCAACTGAGAGACTGCTGGCATGCCCATCTCTATCTGTCTCCCTCTCCCTCTCTGTCTCTGTCTCTCTCTGTGTTTCTCTCCAAAAATAAATAAAATAATAAAAAAAAATAAAAAAGAGGAAAAGGTGAAGAGAGCACCTGAGCTTTGAAGAGCCTTCCAGCCCTGGGGAGGCAGTGGCATTCCTGTGGCCTCACTTTTCTCAGGTGTTTCAGGAAGTGCTCTGCATTCAGCAGGAGATGCTATTCTCCCCAGCAGGGATACACTGAAGAATCAGATTCTCTCTCTCTCTGTGTCCCTGTCTAATTCTGCATATATGTGGTATGTGTGTGCAGATATGTGTGCCCCAAGCTCATGGGTGTGGAGGCCACAGAAGACCCTTGGGGGCCTTCCTTTTTTGCTCATCTGCCGGTTTCCTTGAGAAGAAGGAACTTGTAAAAGGCCCCCAAGCTCCAGCACCCTGCGGGACTGGGGGTACAGAAAACACGGCCACACTCAGCTTCTCAGGTGGGTTCTGGGAAATTGAATTTAGGGGTGAGAGGGGGATACAGTTAGGGTGACTGGATCCCCGAAGGTAAAAAAAAAAAAAAAAAAAGGCAGAAAAGTTTGCACTTGCTAGAAATCAAAGATGGGCTGACTTCTCTTTTGCCTAGTTCCCTAGACCTGTTTTTCCACAAAACAGCCAGGACCCCCCTCCTGGAAGGGAGGTCTTTCATAGGATTTAAACATTGTAATTGGTCAAGTTCAGCCCCTGGAACTTGGTGCCAGGGCTAGCCTCTTTCTGAGACAGCCCCTAGCCCTAACCAACCAGCTCTGGTTTACCTGAGCCGGAAGACACCCCACCTCTCTAAGGTTCTAACTACCTTTGCAAGGGGAGGGCAGGCTCTCGGACCATTTGGGAGCTTCTAGCTGTGGGTGAGTTTTTCCCTCTGCTGGGTCTAGGATCAGGCCCAGCCAGGAGGACCCCTAGCCCTTACTCTCCACATGGGCTCCCTTATCCCTTCCAGCTCCCCACGTGGAAGGAGTTCCTCAAATTTTCTTTTCTCACTTTTCTTTACACATTTTTCTCCCAGGCTCTCCATGTGGGATCTCTAGCCACGAGGGTGCCTTTCCTTGGCTCTGTACTTTCCTCAATCAATATAATAATTTAATAATTATCCTTCTCAGTCTTCTTCTTCTTCTTTTTTTTTTTATCTAATTCTTTGATTAAAATTAGAAACGAACCTAGGGTTTGGGGTTCAAGGACTTTCCTGGACCCCTAACACCCCATGACAGCAGGTCGTAAGGCCTCACACTTGTGCCGCAGGAGCTCTTAATCCTGAGTCGTCTCTCCTGTCTCACATGGTCCTCGATGGGGCCTACGTGCTAGCGGAGGGCTTTGGTAGCCAGCAAGCCACCCCAGAAGCAAACCCAACCAGTTCACGTAGTAATCTGTTCCCACGAGGCAATTAAAATGGAAATGAGGGCTGCAGAGATGGCTTAGCGGTTAAGGCATTTGCCTGCAAAGCCAAAGGACCCCAGTTCGATTCTCTAGGACCCACATAAGCCAGATGCTCAAGAGGATGCATGCGTCTGGAGTTCGTTTGCAGTCATTGGAGGCCCTGGCATGCCCATTCTCTCTCTCTCTCTCTCTGCCTCTTTCTCTCTCTGAAATAAATAAAAGTTAAAAAAATGGAAATGAGTTCGAATGGTTGTGAAGGGGCAGCCAGGGCTGTGATTTAACTGTATCCTGCAAATTCACTCCCGTGTTGAAAATTGAATCCCCAGTGTAACAGTGGTGAGGAAGGGACCTTAACAGGTGGTCAGAAGGCTGGAGAAATGGCTCAGTGGTTAAAAGCACTTGCTTGCAAAGCCTGATGACCTGGGTTCGATTATCCAGTACCCATGTAAAGCCAGATGCACAAAGTGGCACATGCCTCTGGAGCTTGTGCAATAGAAGGATGTCCCTGTGTGCCAGTCTTCTCTCTGTCTTTCTCTCTGTCTCTCAAATAAATAAAATATATTTAAGAAAAGAAAACAGAAGATCAGGTCTTGAGGACAGTCCTCCTGAATGGGTTAATGTTATGGCGGGTGTGGCCTCATTATTATGAAACAACTTGGGGCCTCTCTCTTTCCACCATGGGATGGAAGAGTCTAAGGCCCTCCTTGTAGGAGGTAAACCCCCTTGACCTTGGACTTCCCAGTCTCTGGAACTATAAGGAGATACATTTAGTTTCTTCATAATTTATTTACAAAACTAAACAGACTAAGCTGGGGACAGTACTGACACTGGGTATTCTGTTTGCATCCTTTGCCTGTCCCCACTCTGGATCTCAGGAACTGAGCTGCAGTCAAGATGCAAAGCAGGACAGGACAGACAGCTTAGCAGTTAAGGTGCTTGCCTGCAAAGCCCAGAAACCCATGTTCGATTCTCCAGATCCCATGTAAGCCAGATGAATAAAGGTGAGGCAAGCGCAAGGTTGCACGTGCCCACTAGGTGGTGCAAGCGTCTGGAGTTCAATTGCAGTGGCTGAGGCCCTGGCGTGTCATTTCTCTCCCTCTTTCCTCTCTCTCTGTCTCTCTCTAAAAAAAAAAAAAAAAAAAAATTAAAAAGATAAGAAGCAAATCCTTGAGCATGCATGTGAACATCATGGAGATTTCAGTGTGCGTTTCTCTGATGACCACGATACTGAAAGTCTCCCCATGCCTAGTAGTAATAATTTTTTTTTTCATCTTCTTTCCTGGAGTCTAGTTAAATCTTGTTTTTTCAAACCTTTTTATCTGTACTTAATTTCATCTTTACTCTATTGAATGTATGGTTCCTTGTGGGTTTTGAACAGAGGTCTGTAGTGGCTAAATGTATTACAAATATTTTCTCTTAGTCTGTATTCTCCCCCCTCTTTACAAACAGTTTTAAAGTGATGTGTGTGTGTGTGTGTGTGTGTGTGTATGTCAGAGCTTCTTGCCACTGCAAACAAACTCCAGAGATGTGTGCCACTTTTTTTTTAAACTTTTTATTTTATCTTATTTTTTTGGAGAGAGACACAGAGAGAGAGAGAGAGAGAGAGAGAGAGAGAGAGAGAGAGAAGACAGAAATGGGCGCGCGAGCAGTGTCTCAGCTGCTGCGAAGGAAATCCAGATGTGCTCGCCCCCTTGTGGCCAAGTGCGGCATTGCGCCCTTGCGTCACTTTGCATCTGACTAAACGTGGGACCTGGAGATTGGAACCGCTGGAGATTGGAACCAGTGTTCTTAGTGTTAGGAGGCAGGCGCCTTAACCCCTAAGCCATCACTCCAGCCCAGTGTGCCACTTTTTGGGTCTGAGTTTACATGGGTACTGGGGGCTAGAACCTGGACCTGGCTTTATAAGCAAGTACCTTTCACCACTGAACCATCTCCCCAGCAAACAAGTGGGGACTTGTTTGAGAGAGGGCTTCTAGTCTAGGTTGACCTCAAATTTCATATGTATCCAAGCATGACCTTGAACTCCTTGGCCTTTTTACTTGTACCTCCCTAGCATAGGGAGGACAGGTAAGTACCACCACACTTGGTTTATGCAGTGCTGGGGATTGAACCCAGGGCCTTGTGCATGCTAGACAAACACTCTTCCAACTGAGCCACATCCCCAGCACTTCTTTTGATTCTCTTAATGGAATATCTCATTGTTGCTATTGTTCTCGGGTGTGCTCCAGCGTGCACATGCCATGGCGCATGTTGTGGAGGAATGCCGGTTCTTGTTTTCCACCTTGTTTGAGGCAAGGTCTCTTATTCACTGCACTGTCTACCAGGATAGCTGGCTCATGTCTTTCTGTTAGTTCTCTTATCTCCATCTACCAAAAAGAAAAATGCTTTAAAAAATTATTTATTTATTTTTGTTTTTTTGTGGATCTCGCTCTAGTCCAGGCTGACCTGGAATTCACTATGCAGTCTCAGGGTGGCCTCGAACTCATGGCAATCCTCCCACCTCTGCCTCCCAAATGCTGAGATTAATGGCGTGCGCCATCATGCCTGGCTACACATGTATTCTTGAGGAGGGCGGGAGAGTTATCTTGTCAGTACATTAAAGACATCATTTGGGCTGGAGAGATGGCTTAGAGGTTAAGGCACCTGCCTCCTAAGCCTAAGAACGCTGGTTCCAATCTCCAGGGTTCCAATCTCCAGGTCCCACGTTTAGCCAGATGCAAAGTGAGGCAAGGGTACAATGCCGCACTTGACCACAAGGGGGCGCACACATCTGGATTTCGTTCGCAGCAGCTGAGAGGGTGCTGGTGCACCCATCTCTGTCTCCCTCTCCTTCTCTCTCTGTCTCTCTCTTCTGCATTACATACTTGTTGAAGGAGATAAATAAACTGTCTAATCCTCTCTAGTATGTGTCTTTTTGCCCTTTGGTCTATCGCCACCGGTTCAAAGGCAGTTTGGGTCTGACGTGCCTCGATTTGTGTGTATTAAGTTTTGTTCTGTTTTGGGCTCATTGAGTTTCTTGGATCTATCTGTTTACAGTTCCCATCAAATTGGAAAAATATTGGCCTTTCATTTTTTTTTTCAAATACATTCATGCCAATCTTTTTTTTTTTCTGGAATTTCAATTATATACAGGTTAGAAAATGATTGCTGTCTCACCAGCGACTGGTTTTCTGATTTTTTTTCTATTGTGATTTCATTTTACATAGCCCATCGCTACGCCTCCAAGGTCTCCCCTTTTTTTTTTTTTTTTTTTTTTGCAGTGTTTGGTCTGTTGTGAGTTGCTTTCCATGTATTTTTACATTTTATTTTGGATATTGCATTTTTGTGTGTGTCTACATTTTTTTAGGGGTATTTTTTATACACCCCACTTCTCTTGTCATTTTCAAACATGTTCATGTTTCTTTTATTTTCTCCAGGCAACTAAAGTTTTTGTAACCAATTTCCAAGTGTTCTTGTTGATTAATTCTGAAATCTCTGTCATTTATTGTTCTGTTTTCTTCTTCTTCTTTTTTAAAGATTTTATTTTTATTTATTTACTTATTAGAGACAGAGAGAGGGAGAGAGAGATAATGAGAGTGGGCATGCCAAGGCCTCTAGCCACTGCAAATGAACTCCACACACATGTGCCACCTTATGCATCTGGTTTATGTGGGACCTGGAGAGTCAAACCTGAGTCCTTAGGCTTTGTAGGCATGTGCCTTAACTGCTAAGCCATCTCTCCAGCCCTGTTTTCTTCTTTATGATGAATCATACTTTCCCACTTCCTTCCATGACTTGTTATTTTGGGTTAGATGCCAAATATTGTGAATGTGTACTGCATTTTTCCTTTACAGAATTTTACATTTTGTTGTGGTATACCATTAACTTGATTGGCTAAGTTTGGCCTCCCTGAGGCTTGAATTTAATTTTTGTGAGTCTTTTTTCTTTTTTCTGGAGCACCATCTACTCATGTGCTAGTTAAGTCCTATTGCTAAATCAATATCTTTCTGGGGACTCTATCTGATATCCTGTATATTATGAAACCTTGTCACTGTAGTGGCTGGGGGGAAAAAACTCAGTGAAGAGTTCTTGTGACTTTTGGGAATTGTTTGACCTTCTCTTTCACACATGCACATCAATATTTAGTTGGAGATTCAAGGTGAACTTTTGTTTTGCATGTATATGTGTGGGTGGTGTGCATATGCATGTTCATATGTAGGTTTGCACATGTGTATGTGCCAGCTGCACGTACACACGTGCACGCACGTGGAAGACAGAGGCTGATGTCAGGGGTCTTCCTCAGTCACTCTCCACCTTACTGTTGGATAAGGGTCTCTCGCTGAACTGAGAAGTCACCAACTCAAACAGCCAGCTAGTCCGAGAACTCCAGGGATTCCCTGTCTCCTAAGGGTGCTCCACCACACTCTCAGCACTTTCCATGGGTGCCAAGGATCCGAACTCAGGTCCTCATGCTTGGTCCACAAGCACTCTCCCCACTGAACATGGCCCCCAGCCCATCTTTGCCAATCTCTTCGTATTTTTTTTTCTGTCTAATGCTCAAGTCCACAAATTTCTGCCCTGTAGTCTCCACAAAGCTCAGTGTGTCTTTTCTCATAGCAGACATATCCTTTGCTCTGTTTGAGTGAGTCCCGCCTCTCTTTGCTGAGGTTTAGAAATCCTCTTGGCAGTAAGCACGGGCTTACCTGGTTTACTCCTTCGTATCAGAGATCACGCTTTTATCCTGCGTGTTGTCCAATATCCGAAAACAGTTGTTTCATATATTTTCTCGTCTTCTGCGTGATTACACTCGGAAGGAAAAGACAAACACATTTTCTCCTTTTACTATATTCTTACAATGCCGGACGCTTTGCCTCTCATCACTAACAGGTGGAGGGATTTCTTTTACTAATACAGAACATGTCTCTGGTGGACATCAGCTGAGGGTCCTACAGTTCAGTTCAGTTCTGCACTGTCTGCCTATAGATAATGTCGGAACGTGCAGGCTGTGGGTTCTGTCCCCTACAGTTGTCCCCGTCTGAGACTCCAATTGCAACCCCAGGCTGTGATTTGTGTTTCTGACAGACTGACTGAAAATTACCCATTTCATGGCACCACCTTAGGTTCTATTTAATTTTCTCGAGCAGCTCGTGGAACTCTGGAACACAGGTGACTTGTGCTATCCCATGAATGATAAAGGATATAGTTGAGAGATGCACAGGACCAGGAGGGGCTGTGAGCTTCCATGGCATCTCTGGGCAAGCTGCCCTCCAGGTATCCTTGTTCAGCAGTCCAGCTTGCTCACCGGGCTGGGTCCGCCTGACTTTTTAGAGGGTCTTCGTTAGATAGGCATGCCCGGTTACATCACTGGCCATTGCTAGTTGATTCACCCTTCAGCCCATCTCTCTTTCCTGTTTTGTTTTGTTTTTTTCTTTTGAGGTGAGGCTGACCTGGAATTCACTTTGTAGTCTCAGGGGGGTCCTTGAACTCACAGCGATCCTCCTACTTCTGTCTCCTGAGTGCTGGAATTTAAAGGCATGTGCCACCACACCCAGCTCCTAATCTTCTGTTTTATTTTTATTTTTATTGACAACTTCTTTAATTGTAGACAATATCCCTTGTTATTTCCCTCTCTCCCCCTACTTTCCCCTTTGAAACTTCACTCTCCATCATATCCCCTCCCCCCTCAATCAGTCTCTCTTTTCAGTTTGATGTCATGATCTTTTCCTCCTATTATGATAGTTTTATGTAGGTAGTGTCAGGCACTGTGAGGTCATGGATATCCAGGCCATTTTGTGTCTGGAGGAGCACGTTGTAAGGAGTCCTACCCTTTCTTTGGCTCTTACATTCTTTCTGCCCCCTCTTCCGCAATGCTAATCTTCTGTTTTTAACAAATATTTTTATTTATTTATTTGGAAGAAGAGGAGGAGGAAGAAGAAGAAGAGGAAGAAGAGAAGAGAAAGAAATAGAATGGGACAGGTCAGGGCCCTTGCCACTGTAAATGAACTCCAGATGCATGTGCCACTTTGTGCACCTGTCTTTTCGTGGGTTCTGGGGTATCAAACCCAGGCTGACAGACTTTGCAAGCAGGTACCTTTAACCCCTGAGCCATCTCCCCAGCTCATAACATTCCAGTCTTCTAATCCCATGATTGGTTCTCCTGGCAACCAGCCTCCATCTGAGGCTACGCTAGAGTCCCCCAAGAGTTGCTTTATTGGAGTGAAGGGCACTCCTATCCCTGGGACTCAGGAGTTTTGTCTCTCAGGGAATAGCCAATATTTTAGGAGCTCTGTGGCAGCAGCTAAGGCTAAATATGAAATATTAGAACAAAACTTCTCCATGTGCCCTTTTCTTCAAGGGTTCTAGGAGCTTCAAGCCAGGAATTGGGGGTAGAGACAAATATTTATATATTTTTTATTTCACACAGGGCTGTTCTTCCAGCAGTTAATTCTTCCTGAACGGGAACAGTCTATCCCACATATTTTATTTTGTTTGTTTATTTTTTTACTAGCCTTTAACTAAACATATTTTCTTATTTCCCTCCTACTGAGAAGTGTGCTAATTTGTAAATATTGGGGCTGGATCTAGATGCCTTTATTTAGATACTTGTAATTTATCAGAAAACATTCTGTGATATTTCAGTGACTGGAATGTATTAAAACTCATCTTGCAGAATATAATCTATTTTGATGGCTATTTCATGAGCAGTGGAAAGGAATGTGTCATCTATGACTCTTTGACAGAGTGCTCTATAAACATCAATTAGGTCACATTGATTGACAGTGCTACCCAGAGCATCATTGTATGTGTTTATTTTTAAAAGACATTCTATCAATTATTCAGAGAGAGGCTTTAAAATCTCTCACAGTGCTTGCGTAGTCATCTGTTTCTTTATGCAGGTTGATGTGTTTTTCTTTCATGTGTTTTGAAGTTCTGTTATTAGGTGCTTGCATTTTGAGATTACTACGCCCGCTTGATGTATGTTCCAGTTTTTTCCTCATGGAGTGTACCTTTTCATATCTGGTAGCATTCCCAATCTTTAAATTGCCTTATATCACAAAAGAGCTTTCTTTCATACCTTACTATTGACCTAGACGTACATGATATAAAATGCCCCTTTTCTTTTAAATAGTAAGTAATCCGTCCTGATAACCCGTGTCTCTTATTTTTATTTTTTAGTCCATTTATACTTAATGTAATTATTGAGGTGACTTGGTTGTGATCTTTGTGCTGTCTTCATAGCTATCTATTGCTGCATAGCAGGGGGCCGCACTTGTAGCTGTGGAGATAGCCGACATTACCCCACAGCCTTTGCACGTGAAGATCCTGGCATGGCTTAGTTGCTCCAGAGTCTCTCATGAGGCTGCAATTAAGGTGTCGGCTAGGGCTCGAGTCTTGTCCGAAAGCTTGACTCGGGAATGATTTGCTTCCAAAGTCATGGGGTTGCTGGTGGGATTCAGCGCCACACAGACAGGTAGAATGCGAGCCTCAGTTTCCCACTGGCTGTTGGCTCTCAGCTGCTTTCAGTTTCTTGCCATGCAGACATATCCGCAAGATAGCTCACAGCATAGTGTGTGTGTGTGTGCAAATGCTTCTGCCTCCATGCACATGTGTGAGGAGGCCAGAGGCGAATGTCAAGTGTCCTCCTTTATTATTTGTCTGTGTTGTGAGCATCATTGATTATCCTGTCTCCATCTCTGCCCTCTCACAGGACTGGGATTACAGGTGCACATGGTCATGCCTAGCTTTTTATTTTTTTATTTTTTTATATTTTTTATTTATTTATTTGAGAGTGACAAACAGGGAGAGAAAGAGGTAGATAGAGAGAGAATAGGCACACCAGGGCCTCCAGCCACTGCAAATGAACTCCAAATGCACACGCCAACTTGTCTATCTGGCTTACGTGGGTCCTGGGGAATCGAGCCTCAAACCGGTGTCCTTAGGCTTCACAGGCAAGTGCTTAACCGCTAAGCCATCCCTCCAGGCCCATGCCCAGCTTTTGACATGGGTGCTGGGGGCTGAACTCCTGCCCTCTTAGGTGCTCATGCTTGCACACGTGCTCTTATCTATTAAGCCATCTCCCCAGGCCCAGGAGAGAGTCTTCTAACAAGACAGAGATTACAGGCGTTTATAACATAATCACGGGAAGGACTTTTCTGTCATCTTCGTTATAGTCTATTGGTTAGAAACAAGTCATAAGTCCTGTCCACACTCAAAGGTGTGTCTTAAGCAGAAGGTGGGCATCTATTAGGGTTTGTCTTAAAGCCTATTTGCAAATAAATACTTACTTATTATTTTCTAGTGTCCCATTTTCTCCTCTTTTCTTACCTCCTTGGGTTTTGCATTTCAATTAAAAATATTTTATTTATTTGCACAGAGAGAGAGAAAGAGAGAGAGAGAGAGAGAGAGAGGGTGCACTAGGACTTTTTCTTCTTGTCATTGCAATCAAATCAAAGCATGTGTCACTTTGTGCATCTAGTTTTATGTGGGTCGAACCCAGGCCAGCAGACTTTGCAAGCAAGCTACTTTCACCACTTAGCCACCTCCCCAGCCTTCTTGATTTTTTAAAATATATTTTATTTATTTATTTCAGAGAGAGAAAGAGGGAGAAAGAGAGAGAGAGAGAAAGAGAGAGAGAGGGGGGGAGGGAGAGAATGGGCACTCCAGGGCCTCCAGCCACTACAAATGAACTCCAGATACATGTGCCCTTTTGTGCATCTGGCTTACGTGGGTACTGGGGAATCGAGCCTCGAACCAGGGTCCTAAGGCTTCACAGGCAAGTGCTTAACCCCTAAGCCATCTCTCCAGCCCCCTTCTTGATTTTTAAAATACATTAAGTTTTAAGGGCTGGGGATGGAATTTAGTGGTACAGAGTGTATGAAGCCTTGGGTTCCATCCCTCTACCACCAAAAAAAAAATTAATTTTAAGATCTCAATTGCTTTTGTTTTTGTTTTTGTTTTTTGTTTTGTTTTCTTAAGGTAGGGTCTCACTCTAGCCCAAGCTGACCTGGAATTCACTAGGTAGCCTCAGGGTGGCCTTGAACTCATGGTGATCCTCCTACCTCTGCCTCCTGAGTGAGAGTGCTGGGATTAAAGGCGTGCGCCACCATACTTGGCTCAATTGTTTTTTTTAAAAAAAAAAAAAAATCTCTTTTTGTATTTTGTATCTTTTTGTATTTTATGTCTCATTGTGATTTTGCAAATGCTTGCTTTCTGTATCCTGAATTTATCTCAGCATAGACAATATTGTACCACTTAAGTACAAAATGTCTGACTTGCTAGAGGAAGCTTCTATTGCCTCTTTGTTCTCCCTCTACCATGCTTTTGTTCTCGCTCTACTGTGCTTTTTATAACTGCAAATAGAATCCCTATCAACACATAATGCCAATGTTTTCACTTTAAACAGCTAGTTGTCTTTCAACAAGTTGTCTTTCAGAACTTCTTTTGAGGGAGCATGTGGGGAATGATCTTTTGTCTGGGACTAGCCTCTGTATGTGGGTTTGGTTTTTTTTTTTTTTTTCTTCAGTTTTTCAAGGTAGGGTCTCATTCTAGCCCAGGCTGACCTGGACTTCACTATGTAGTCTCAGGGTGGCCTCAAACCCCTGGCAATCCTCCTACCTCTGCTTCCCAAATGCTGGGATTAAAGGTGTGTGCTACCACACCCGGTGGATTTGGGTTTTTTAAGATATTATTTATTTGCAAGGAGAAGAGAGAGAAAGAGAGAGAGAGAGAGAATGTCAGGGCTTCTAGCCACTGCAAATTCATTTGCCTCTTTGTGCATCTGGCTTTTGTGGGTACTGGGGAAAGGAATCCAGGTCAGTAAGCTTTGCAGGCAAGCGCCTTTTCCATTGAGCCATTTCTCCAGCCCAATTTGGGTTTTAAAGCTCTGATGGTTCAGGCCATCTTCCTGGAGCAGTGGGTGGGCTCACTGGGATCCTGGTAATGTGGGAAGACATTACCAGAGCTAGAAAAAAGTTCCTTATGGGCTGGAGATATGGCTTAGTGGTTAAGGCACTTGTCTGCAAAGCCAAAGGACCCAGATTTGATTCCCCAGGACCCACATAAAGACAGGACTCATAAAGAGGTGCGTGTATCTGGAGTTAAAAAAAAAAAAAAAAAAAGAAAGAGAGAGAGAGAGCCCCTCATGACAAAGCTCAAATGTTTCAGTCGCCTCTGCTGTATAGGTGACCTAGAAGCTTAGTGGTTAGCAGCCTGGGAAGTGGACTTAGTCAGTTCCCACTCAGTCTTTCAGCTGTGATGCTGAGTATGGCCCTTGACTGGCCAGAACCTCAATTTTTCTTTCTTTCTTTTTTTTTCTTTCTTTCTTTCTTCCTTCTTTCTTTCCTTCCTTCCTTCCTTCCTTCCTTCCTTCCTTCCTTCCTTCCTTCCTTCCTTCCTTCTCCCTCCCTTCCCTCCCTCCCTCCCTCCCTCCCTCCCTTTTTTCTTTTTAAAGAAATTGTGTGTATTGCTGAAGACTCCACATACTTGGGCTGCAAGGTCACTGAGAAATCCTGCTGGAGCTGAGCTGAAAGCCTCCCCCATGTGGACCAGCTGACAGAAAGCTGGAAAAAGCTACGCTGAATGCAGTTCAATGGGAGAGAGAGAAATCACCAGTGAAGATACTCAACAGTGGAACCTGCAAGCCTTAAATTTGGCCAGGCAGGCCAAATGGGGCAACAGGGGCAACAGTGGCATGTCTGTTATGGGGAAACCAACTGCTTTCTAATTGGACTGGAGGCCCGCTCCATGGGAGGGAATACATCCCTGATACTGAAAACCTACAACAGGGGTAGTTATGAGCCCTAGGGGTATAATGTCTGCTGGTGTCACACTAAATGTATATACTATGCTCACCAAACTGCTCGGAAAGCACTTCTCTTAATGTCCACACCCATATATTAATGCTATTCTCACTTTTGGTTAGAGAAGCTTCTCTTTTCAGATGGTGGTGACCTTGGGATGACTCAGAAGGCACCACAGTGCTGAGAAGAAGAGACAGAGGAGTGCTCAGCACTGAAACATCTCTATCACACTTTCCAAGGCTCAGGGTCTGTTCTGAAAGAGGTGGCAGAAGGAATGTAAGAGCCAAAGGAAGAGTAGGACTCCTTACAACGTGCTCCTCCAGACAAAAAATGGCCTGGAATATCCATGACCTCACAGTGCCTGACACTACCTACATAAGACCATCATAATAGGAGGAAAAGATCATGACATCAAACTGAAAAGAGAGACTGATTGAGAGGGGGAGGGGATATGATGGAGAGTGAAGTTTCAAAGGGGAAAGTGGGGGGGGGGAGGGAGAGTATTACCATGGGTTACTGTCTACAATTATGGAAGTTGTCAATAAAAAATAAATTAAAAAAATGAAAAAAGAAACTGTGTGTGTGTGTGTGTGTGTGTGTATGGGTGGGTGCATGTCACAGCACACGTGTGACAACCTGAGGATAACCTTAGGGAATCTGCTTTGTCCTCTCTCTCGCCACCCTGCTTGAGACAGGATCTCCCTTATTATCACGTTTTTCCACATCACTTCCGGTGTGCCAGTCTCGACGGCCCATGATCTTCCAGACTCTCTTGGCTCCACCTCCCATTGCTTCAGGTACATCGGGATCACAGAGTGGCTTTACGTGGGTGCTGGGGAGTTGAACTTGGGGCTACAGGCTTGCAAGTCAATGTCTTGATCTGCTGAGACATCTCAGGGGGAGTTACATCGTGGGGTCATTTATGATCTGAACTGGAAGCTGTTGGCACAATGCCTGGCAGATGCTAAGTACTTAATAAGTGGCAACAAAGTTTGTTCTCGGTGGAGTTGCTTTCACCCGTGCACCGGGAGACCTGTGCATGAGGGGCAAAAGTGTGCCTTCGCTGAGGCTGGGAACTGACCCGAGGTGCAGAGGATATTGGCTTCTGGGCTTCACCTTGAAGGCTCGAGTTTTCTAGCTCACTAGAGACACCAGGCCCTGATGTCTGCTCAGACCATCAAGGACGACGAAGACCCGACCTCACGGAGGGATGGAAACGGCCAATCCTGACAGGGTGCTGGAGTCTGGCCCCTAGAAAGCAGGGTTGGGCTAGTCCATCTGTGCATTTGCTCATAGGCCCATCAGGCTGAGGTTCTGGGATAGTCATCTTTCTTGGTTTTTGTTTGTTTGTTTGTCTATTTCTTTTTATTTATTTATTTGAGAGTGACAGAGAGAGAGAGAGAGAGGCAGATAGATAGAGAATGGGCTACCAGTGCCTCCAGCCACTGCAAACGAACTCCAGATGGCTAACATGGGTCCTGGGGAATTGAGCCTCGAACCAGGTTCCCTAGCTTCACAGGCAAGCGCCTAACCACTAAGCAATCTCTCCAGGCCCCCTTTTAAAAATATGTTTTATTTATTTGAGAGAGAGAAAGGGGGAGAGAGACAGAAAGAGCACACCAGGCCTCCAGCCACTGCAAACGAACTCCAGATGCATGCTCCACCTTGTGCATCTGACTTACGTGAGTGCTGGGGAATGCCTTAACTGCTAAGCCATCTCTCCAGCCCGGTTGTTTTAATCATGGTTAATGGATCCTCAGATGTGTAAAGAGGCAGTGTGGTAGCCAGTGTGCAAGAAGGCAGCTAGTAACAGCCACCTCCTGCTGTTTGTATCCTGGTGCAGTATCTCCCACGCTGAATACGGCTGACCTGTGTCACCGAGAGGATTGTGAAAGGATGACCTCCAAAAATGCCACCAAAGTCACTCCTTGATGTGGGAGAAGCCAGCTGCCATGTCTTGAGAGAACTCAGAATAGCCGGGTGGAGAGGTTCCCACGAGAGCAACTGAGGTCTCTGGCCAGCACAGTTCCATGTGGGCCCACCATGTTGGAAACAGGCCACCGGAGCCCCAGGGCAGCCTTCAGACTACTGAAGTCTCAGCTGGCCTCTTCTGTGACACCCCATGGCAGCCCCTGAGCCAGAGCCACCCAGCTAAGCTGCTTACACAGTCATGACGCTTACAAACTCTGTGGGACGGTCAATGCCTATTGTTTTTAGCTACTTGGTTTTGGAATGATTTTTTTTTTCTCCCACGGCAGTGTATAACTCGTGGGCTGGGGAGAGAACTCAGTTGGCAAAGTACTTTACTTGCAAGCATGAAGACCTGAGTTTAATTCACAGCACACATGTAAAAAAGGTTGGGTGAGGGCTGGAGAGATGGCTTAGCGGTTAAGTGCTTGCCTGTGAAGCCTAAGGACCCCAGTTCAAGGCTTGATTCCCCAGCACCCACGTAAGCCAGATGCACAAGGTGGGGCATGCATCTGGAGTTCGTTTGCAGTGGATGGAGGCCCTGGTGTGCCCATTCTCTCTCTCTCTGCCTCCTTCTCTCTCTGTCTGTCTGTTGCTAATAAATAAATATAAAATAAACAAATTTTTTTTTTTAAAAAGGGCTGGAGAGATGGCTTAGTAGTTAAGGCGTTTGTCTGCAAATCCAAAGGATCCTGGTTCAATTTTCCAGGACCCACATAAGCCAGATGTACAAGGGGGCACATGCATCTGGAGTTCGTTTGCAGTGGCCAGAGGCCCTGGCATGCCCATTATCTCTCTCTCTCAAATAAATAAATAAAATATATATTTAAAGTATTTAAAGAAAAGGCTGGGTGAAAAAGGCTGGGCATGGTGGCACACTTATAATCTCACTGCTGGGGAGGTGGAGGCAGATAGATCCCTAGGGCTTGCTGGTCAGCCAGTCTAGCCTGTTTGCTGAGCTCCAGCCCAGTGGGAGACCATGTTTCAGTGGACGGAGTTCCTGAGAATGACACCTGAAATTGTCTTCATGCTTTCACATGCATGCACACATATGTGCACATGTATAGTACACAGATATCTGCATCCGTCCATCTATCTATTATCTATCTATCGATCTATCTATCAATCACTCATATAGGTGGCCAAGAGAAAAATCTGAAAGAGATAATGCCTCTCCAAGATTTTTGTTTTTGAGGTCGGGTGTCACTCTAGCCCGGGCTGACCTAGAATTCACTGTGTATTCTCAGGTTGGCCTCGGACTCACAGCGATCCTCCTACCTCTGCCTCCCGAGTGCTGGGATTAACAGCATGCGCCACCATTCCTGCCCTATCCAAGATTTGAATTAAAGCCTTAGACGCGTTTAGTCTCTTCAAAAACCTTTGCTATGCTGCTGTGTTTTGAACATCCAAGAGAGTGACATAACATTGACCTTTTGCAAAATTCACTTGACCACAGGCCCCCACGTCTGTGTCCACCCTCTCCCTGAGAGCTGGTGTTTGGGCGGTCTTTCAGGCATGCTGCTACTTGGAGGGGGGGGGCAGAGTCGCTGCCTCACGTGTTCAGACCTCCGTTTCTTATTTGCAAAAAGACATGGATTTAATAACATTGGGACTCTATTCTGAGCGATGCGCTCCCTTCCATCCTGGTCACTTTCAGCCAATTAGCTACAATTGGAAGCAAAATCCAAGCCAGATTAATGAAGGTATAGAGAAGTTATAGATACGCTAAGGCTTTATGCTAATGACTGATGAGAGTGCATAATTGGCTATGGCAGGAGGGGGCAGAGTTGTGAAGAAAGCTCGATTCTTAGAGAAAATATTGCATACAAAGAGCTTAAGAATGATTAATGGAAGTTCTGGAATTACAACACTGAGCAGCCAGGAGAAACTATTGGGACTGGAATTGTTCGGAGGGGAGTGACCTTGAGGAGGCCGTAGGACAGGTCCAGGGAGGTTTTTGTGGACAGATCCCAGGAAGGGGGTAGGACAGTTCGTGGGGTGATAGACAACCTTGAGCAGGGGTTAGCTGTGGCTCAGGAGATGACCCAGGGAGCTGTGGCCTGTTGCTTGAGCAGTATTGAAGCCAGAGACATGATTACAGAAACTGGACCTGGGTGTATCCCGTCATTCCTCGCAGTGTACAACTGTGTCTCCTGATGACTTTCCACTGTAGACAGTGGCTGGACCCTCTCTCTCTTTTTCTCTCTCTCTTTCTCTCTCTCTCTTACACTTAATAAACCAGGATCAATAAGTCCTGGTGAGGAAAGGCTCAGCAGATAACCACATCTTGAAAGGTCCCTGTCTGCAGATCTCGGTATTGGATGTTGTTAAAGGTTGAAAAGAAACTAGCAACGGCCGAGGAAGCCTTCATTTCCTTGAAGTAGGGGGAGCCAAGCCATCCCAGGTCCCTTCCCCTGACACGGACAACTTGGGGACAGGATGGAGTTAGGTTCCTTCATGGGGATTTAGTTGGTCCTTTGCAGGAAACTTGAACCCTGTCCTAGAGCCAAATGCCGGGGCCACTGGCCTTGCTTCTCTCTGCTGAGATCAACAAGGCCAAGGTTCCAGGGAGAGCCGCTTAGCATGTATAAAGCTGTCAGCCTAGGGTGATGAATGGACTGGTGGTCCCCAGGGAGGCTGGGCTCAGAATCAGATGCCGCAGGTCAGCAGAGGCCCCTCCATCCCCTTCAGTGCCTGCCCTGAGCACCCGCTCCCTCCTCTCCTCCTTCAACAACCTTCTCCAGATAGTGTGGCCGGACATCTGGTGCCAAGTGGCATCTTTGGCCTTTTGGCCTCATGGTGTGATGAATGAGTGGGCTGTGCACCTCTTGGGCCCACTCAGACTCATCCCCAGTCTCCCTTTCAAATTGTCACAGAAGGTTGGTTGCTGGGTCTGGGTTCCCTGGAGCTGGAGTCAGGACGGGCGGAAGTGGCTAGGGCTACGAAGGAGGCTGGAACCTGGGTGCACCCCGTCATGCCAGGAGCTCCTCTATAAGGCTTCGTCTTCCTTGCTAGCAGATAGAGTTTTCTTTATGGGAAAAGGCCCTCAGCCAGTCCCTTCCAGCTCAGAAGGCTTTAAGATTATCCATGCAAGCCAGGTGCAGTGGTTACATGCCTGGGACCTCAGCACTTGGGAAGTTGAGGCAGGAGGATCACAAATTCTAGGCCAGCCTGAGCTACAAAAGTGAGACCCTGTCTCAGCTGTCAAAGATCATCCCATCCACTTATCTTCAGGCTTCAGAAGATGATCTACACTGTGTTTTGCTGAAATGAAATTGAACCCAGAGGTCCGAAAGCTTAAATGGATCTAGAGAGAGCGCCCCCCTGCCACTCCCTCCTGACTGCTGCCTGCTCCCTCTCCAGTGGCTGGGACGAGACCCTGGAGCTCCACAGAGGCGAGTTACAGTCGGTGTCGCAGGAAAGAGGCTGGGAAGCCAGCGCCTCACAGGTGTGGCACCTTACTTCTGCATGATGGAAAGCGTTCTGACGAGGCTGGTATGATGGCTGTGCCTGTGTGTGTGCACCAAACGTGCGAGAATGGACGGCATGAACGTAATTTCCCTGAGCTGCATACTTAAAGCTGTATAAGACGGTGGTGGGCTTCAGTCCATGCTACCCCACTAATGGCACTTTGGCATTTGAGGAAACAGCAGAAATGGGAAGATCATTGTCACCTTCAGATCATGGTCACCTTCCTCTCACTTATCTTCCCTGAA
The DNA here is from genome assembly GCA_036365145.1 of Orientallactaga sibirica. NCBI lineage: Eukaryota > Metazoa > Chordata > Mammalia > Rodentia > Dipodidae > Orientallactaga > Orientallactaga sibirica. Next base: position 9,593,520 of record JAEOAD010000013.1, read on the forward strand.
GCAGGTCGTATAACCTCCGAGGGGCTTTTTGATCTATGCAGAGGCAGGTCCAAGGATCCTGGAGTGACGGGTGACCTTCCTATGCCTGGAGGAAAGGGACAGCTTATCTCTGAAGACACAGTGACCCAGAGAAGGCTGTGAACACATAGGCTTTGCCATCCCCCCCCTCTATGCCCCCCCGTGGTAGTTTGAATGTGTGTCCCCCATAGACTCAGGCGTTTTACGAAAGCTTGTAACTTGGGTCTCCAGATCCCTGGCTGGGGGAAGCATCTTGGGGGGGGGGCGCGGGTAGATCCTGGGGTGCAGCCCTAAGGTATGTTGGGGGGTGGATCTGATTTCCAACTCAAGGATATGCAGAAAAATCTGAGCTCTGGTGGGGTCCCTGCTGGGGGTCTCATTCGTGCTTGCTGCTTCTGGTGTTTGCCGGCTGACGGTGGTTTTTCCTCTCTGTTCCAATGTATGGAAGCAGCTTCCTCCATAACTGATGGAACTTCCCCCTCCCTGGATTTGTATGTAAGCTTGAAATAAATCCCTTCTTCCTCTAAACTGTGCCCTTTTGGATGTTCATCCCAGCAACACGGAGCTGTCTACCACACCCCGTAGTTGTTATCGTGAAATCGTGATCCTTTATCTCCAGAGTTACTGTTCAAGTCTCCATCAAATCTAGTATAAAATAGCTCAGCATTACCTTTTGTGTGTGTGTGTGTGTGTGTGTGTGTGTATGTGCGTGTGGAGGTCAGAGGTTCATTCCAGGTTTGCTCTCCATCGCATTGTGTGAGACAGGGTGTCTCACTGAACTGCAATGCACCAATTCTGCTCGACTATCCAGCCTGCCAGCCCTGGGGATCCTCCTGTTTCTGTCTCTGTAGCACTGGGATTACAGTCACATGCCACTATGTCTGGCTTTTTTTTTTTTTGGACAGGTTTTTTTTTTTTTTTTTTTTTTTTTTTTTGCGAGGTAGGGTCTCACTCTGGTCCAGGCTGACCTGGAATTCACTATGTAGTCTCAGGGTGGCCTCGAACTCTCGGCAATCCTTCTACCTCTGCCTCCCAAGTGCTGGGATTAAAGGCGTGCGCCACCACGCCCGGCTAGGTTTTTTTTTTTTAATAGTTATGTATATAGTGTATATATACAGCCATGATGGTAACATCGTTAGCCTTCTCCCTGTCCTCCCCCCACTGGTAATGTGGGTCTTGCCTTATGGGGGTAGCCATCAGTTTATGCGGAAGAGGCAATGACTCTGTGTATAATGACCCAACTCATAGCTCTAACAATATGTCTGGCTTTTTATATAGGCACGGGAGATCCAAACCCACGTTTTCATACTTGTTGGCAAGCACTTTATCCACTGAGATCTCTCCCCTGTCCCTTTCCTTCCTTCCTTCCTTCCTTCCTTCCTTCCTTCCTTCCTTCCTTCCTTCCTTCCTCCCTCCCTCCCTCCCTCCTTCCTTCTTTCCTTCTTTCCTTCTTCCCTCTCTCTCTCTTTCTTTCCAGTCAGAGAGAGAGAGAGAGGGACAGAGAGAAAGAGTGAGAATGGGCACACCAGGGCTTCTCACCACTGCAAACAAACTCCAGATGCATGTACTACTATGTGCATCTGGCTTACGTGGGACCTGGAGAATCAAACCTGGGTCCTCAGGCTTCTCAGGCATGCTCCTTAACCACTAAGCCATCTCTTCAGCACCCGCCCCCCTTTGTTTCTTTCTTTGGGTTTTCATTTCCTTATGAAGTCTACCATGACATGTAAAACTTACATTAAAGAAACATTAATATACTTTTCCCTTGTTAATCTGTCTTGTTATAAAGGCTTCAGCCATGAACTGAGTAATAAGTTTTGTTATGTAAATTAAACACACACACACACACACACACACACACACACACACACACACACACAGCTCGTGCTGCGATACTGTTTGAAGATGGGAAAAGAGGAGGCAATGATACCATTTAGGTTTGTTTTGAGACAGAGTCTTTCTGTGTTTCTCATACTGACCACAAAGTCCTGATCCCCGCTGGCCTCCAGCATGCTAGGGTTACAGGCTTGTACCACCACATCCAGCTGGGAGAGTCAAGTTCATGAACTGTTCACTGACCAGGAGAGAATCCAAGGCTTAGCTACCCCAGTCCCAGGCTGTCTCTAGTCCTTGAGCCTCCTCTGGGGCTGAGGTCACCCAAGCAGGAAGCTCAGGGTGGCAGGACGGGAAGTTAGGAGCAGGCCAAGCAACGGCACATTGACGGAAAGGTGAGGTGGAGGAGGCGGCTCGCTCCCAAGTTCTCTTCCGAAGGGCCCACAGGTCTGGCTCTTTTTGGGTGGGTAGCTACATTTTTTTCCAAATGAGGTTTTTAATTGCTTGATTTACTTATCTCGTCTCGGATCCGCTGATATACTCCGCTGCCTTTTAATTGCTTGAAAAGTTGAGCAGTTTTTCATGTTTTAAGGAGTGCTGAATTGTATAATTAAAACACTAACAGTGTAAATCAACAGTGCAGAAGAAAGACAGCAGAGAATTAAGCAAGTGTGCGGGGATAATAATAAAATCAAACCGGCAGGAAGAGGGCCTGTTACCAAAGAGATTGCTGAGTATCAATGGTGCCCAGGCCTGGGGCGAAAGTGGTCACTTGGGCCCCTTCACCCCACCCGAGATGGCTGTGGAAGAGAGGAACTGGACACAGATGTTGCAGAAATGGCCCAGGCACCTGGTAGAGGTGAAGTCTCCAACATGGCAATGGCCTTGAAGTAGTGTGTGCCACCAGATGGACTGGCTCCCTTCACACCAGGCTGGTAGATTCTGGAGACTTCTAGAGCTTTGATGACACCCACTCCTGGACATAGAGGAGGAAAGGGAGGGGGTTCTCTCTAGGATCCCTCTCCAGGAATATCTCCTTTATGTTTGAGGTCCCCAAGTCTCCCTTCTTCTTCATAATCCCCCACACTGGCTATGGTAGCAGGGAGCTGTTTTTTTTTTTGTTTGTTTTGTTTTGTTTTGTTTTGTTTTGTTTTGTTTTTTTGAGATAGGGTCTCACTCTAGCTCAGGCTGACCTGGAATTCACTATGTCATCTCAGGGTGGCCTCGAACTCACAGCAATCCTCCTACCTCCGCCTCCCAAGTGCTGGGATTAAAGGCGTGTGCCACCACGCCCAGCTGGGAGCTATTTTTTTTTTTTTTTTTTTGGTTTTGTGAGGTAGGGTCTCACTCTGGTCCAGGCTGACCTGGAATTCACTATGTAGTCTCAGGGTGGCCTCGAACTCTTGGCGATCCTCCTACCTCTGCCTCCCGAGTGCTGGGATTAAAGGCGTGTGCCGCCACGCCCAGCTGGGAGCTGTTTTTAAGTAGAGTTGCCTGGAGGCTGGTCCCAGCCTTAGCCCACTGACATTGACAAGTCTCAGGCTGCAGACTTATTATTTGATATTTACAACACCATGTTCCTCCCTCTTATGATGGATGGTTCCCATGTCGGGATCAATATGGCCCTCGTAGCATTTACATATTTATATTATTAATAAGTAATAACTCACCCAGGCAACCCTGCTCTGCCAACTTCTAGTGTATTCCCTGAAGACAGTTAACCTTGTTTTCTACCCTAGCACCAGGGCCAGGAGGAGACAGAATGGAGGGCAGGGTCACATGGGGCGGGTCTGGAAGTCACAGTGTTGTTTTGCCCTCAGCGTGCTATTCTGACTCCTGACTTGTTCTTACATTCCAGCATGGGGGACCCTTCCTGTGTGCTCTATGGACACCTGTCATTGGACGGGTGGGTGGCTTTGTCCTTAATGTGTCCTTGTCCTCTGCATTCTTCCACCTTCACCCAAGGTCCTTCTCAGCCTTCTACCTGGCCTCCAGCTGTCCCACACCCTCTGCCATAAACCCCACTGTAACCACTTGAGAGTGAAACCCACCCGCTCCTCACATCTGTCTCCAACTTTGGGCTCTGCTGGCACACCTGGTGCCTTATCTTCTCCCAGCCCGCACCTGTGCAACCTGGTCCCCATCATCCCACCTCTCATATACTTGATGCACAGACACACATGTACACACCACACCCACAGGCAATGGACATGCAATGTGCACACATGCATGCATGCAATCACACACAATACATGCACCCACAATGTGCAAACATGCACAGAAGGTGCACGCACACACATGCATTCACACACCATGCACATACATCCACGCACGTGCCAGAACAATGCGCACACACACATGCATCCACACATACAATGTATGCACACGCTACAAACATTGCTATGTCCACCTCTTCATTCATTCTGTTCCACCCACTTAGAGTGCCCATCCTCATTTCCCTTTCAATATGAAATCTATCCATCCTTCAAGGTCTGTTCAGGTCCCTCTTACTCCAAGAGATTCTGCCCCCCCCTTTTTGGTTTTGCAAGGTAGGGTCTCACTCTGGTCCAGGCTGACCTGGAATTAACTATGTAGTCTCAGGGTGGCCTTGAACTCTTGGCAATCCTCCTACCTCTGCCTCCCGAGTGCTGGGATTAAAGGTGTGTGCCACCATGTCTGGCTGCTGTTTTTTTTTTTTATAATTTATTATTATTATTTTTTATTTTTTTGGAGAGAGAGGCAGAGAGAGATAGACAGAGAGGGAGAGGGAGACAGAGATGGGTGTGCCAGCAGTCTCTCAGCTGCTGTGAATGAAATCCAGATGCATGCGCCTCCTTGTGGGCAAGTGCGGCATCGTACCCTTGCTTCACTTTGCATCTGGCTAAACGTGGGACCTGGAGATTGGAACCGCTGGACATTGGAACCAGCGTTCTTAGGCTTAGCAGGCAGGCGCCTTAGCTGCTAAGCCATCTCTCCAGTCCCCGGCTGCTGTTTTTTTAAAAAATATTTTTTTATTTTTATTTACTTGAGACAGAAAGAGGGAGAGAGTGAGAATGGGCATGCCAGGGACTCTAGCCACTGCAAACGAACTCTAGATGCATGTGCCACCATGTGCATCTGGCTTACATGGGACCTGGAGAATTGAACCTGGGTCCTTAGGCTTCACAAGCATGCGCCTTAACTGCTAAGCCATCTTTCCAGTTTGTTTTGTTTGTTTTTCAAGGTAGGGTCTCGCTCTAGCCCAGGCTGACCTGGAATTCACTGTGTAGTCAAGGGTGGCCTGGAACACACGGTGATCCTCCTACCTCTGCCTCCCGAGTGCTGGGATTAAAGGTGTGCCCACCATGCCCGGCTGATTCTGCCCATTTTTAGCAACTGTTGGTGCTCTTTTTTTTTAATATTTTATTTTTATTTATTTGAGAGAGATATAGGAGAGAGAGAGAGAGAGAGAGAGAGAGAGAGAGAGAGAGAGAGAGAGAGAATGGGCACGCCAGGGCCTCCAGCCACTGCAAATGAACTCCAGATGCATGCCCCCTTGTGCATCTGGCTTATGTGGGTCCTGGGGAATTGAACCTGGGTCCTTTGGCTTTGCAGGCAAATGTCTTAACCATTAAACAATTTCCCCAGCCCCTGTTGGTGCTCTTGTCTCTCACATCCCCACAAGTGTTGTGGTCTGCACAAGAAATAGTCCTTGAGTGCTTACCATGACCTGGGGTGCTAGGCTAGCTTCTTGAGTTTTTCTTTTTGGAGAGCGATAGAGAGAGAGACAGATAGATAGACAGACAGATAGATAGGTAGATAGATAGATAGATAGATAGATAGATAGATAGATAGGGAATAGGCTTGCCAGCAGCCTCTCAGCTGCTGTGAACGAACTCCAGATGCATGCGCCCCCTTGTGGGCAAGTGCGGCATTGTGCCCTTGAGTCACTTTTTGTGTCTGGCTAAATGTGGGACCTGGAGACTGGAACCGGCGTTCTTAGGCTTGGCAGGCAGGCACCTTAACTGCCAAGCCATCTCTCCAGCCCTTGAGTTTTTTCTTTTCAAGGTAGGGCTTCACTGTAGCCCAGGCTGACCTGGAATTCACTCTGTAGTCTCAGGATGGCCTTGAACTCACTGTGATCCTCCTACCTCTGCTGGCATTGAAGGTGTGCGCCACCACTTTGGGCTTTGCTTCAAGACCCAGTCTTAACCTCAAGAGCTTACAGCCCAGAGCGCGAGGAAGGCATCCACCCAAGAACTGAGTGGAGATGAACCTTTGCATGGGTAGATCCTACTTGGTACCAGAAAGGCTGGTAGAAGGGGATGCTTTGGTGGGAGAGGGCAGGGAAGGCCATTGGAAAATGTGTGGGAAGGGGTTAAGTGGAAGAGCATCCAAAGCTGAGGAATTGAGTGCTAAAGCCCTGTGGTAGGAGGTAACTTGGAAGCGTGGCTGGAAGGCAGTCAGGCAGAGGGTGGGGGGTGAGGAAGGAGTGAGGCAGAATGGGGTGAGGGAAGGGCGGGGACAAGACCTTGCAGGTGTTTTTGGCAATGGCAACTCCTGAGCCGACCCTATGTGCACCAGGACATCAGGGAAAGTTTGAAGCAGAGAGGCGACTGGATTGGATTTGTGGAGAATGAGCAAGAGGGACAGGCAGGTAGTGGGGGGGAGGGGCATTAAGGAGGCCACAGCAATGGTTCATGTGGGAAGTGACGGGGGGGGGAGGTGGCAGTGGGATGGGGAGCAGTGGAGCGGTTTGAATGGTATTTAGGAGGCAGCACCATCAGGACTCAGCGACATTTAGGATGTGGAGGACAGAGAGGGAGGCAGGGTGGCCGTTAATGATTCACGGTCCTGGACAAAGCCACTCGTGGACCTGGGGTGAGCAGGAGGCTGTACTGATGGTGGGGTGGGCATCAGGCTGGATTTGAATGTGTGGAGAGTGAGGGACTTTGAAGCACTCACGAGGAGAGGCTGCCATGGAGGTGGCAGATTCGTAGCGGACAATGTCTGGGGAGATGAGCAGTAATTAAGACCTGAGTGGCAGAGATGAGAGAAAGAAAGGAGAACAGAGGACCAGAATGGAGCACCCCGCAGTCTCTACCTCCCCGTAGTTCTTCCCTTGGCATGCAGTTGATGTTCCAGCAATGATTTCTGAATGAGTAAATGTTCCTGTCACACCTTCTTTGTTCATGTGTGGTATGTCCATGCGCGCGTGTGTGTGTATACATGCATGTGAGTGCATGTGGGTCAGAGGTCAGTATTGGGGTGTCCCCCTTAATTGCTGCCTACCTTATTCTTTTTTTATTTTTATTTATTTTATGTGACAGAGAGAGAACGAGAAAGAGAGAGAGAGAGAGAGAGGGAGAATGGGCGTGCCAGGTCCTCCAGCCACTGCAAACGAACTCCAGATGCATGAGCCCCCTTGTGCATCTAGATTACCTGAGGAATCGAACCTGGGTCCTTTGGATTTGCAGGCAAACACCTTAACCACTAAGCCATCCCTCCATCCCTACCTTATTCTTTTTTTCCCCAATGTGTGTATGATTTGTGTGCAGTGTGTGTATTCACATGTGTGAGTGGGGGTGCACACCTGTTATGGCGCATGTGAGGAGGTCAGAGGACAACTTTCAGGTGTCAGCCCTGGCCTCTGGCTCCCCTGAGGAAGGATCTTTGGTGCTCGTTGTGATTCACTGCTCCCAGTTCCAGACTAGCTGGCTCACAAGCTTCCATGACATTCTGTCCCCACCTCCCATCTTGAGATTGGCGTGCTGGGGTTAAAGCAGCCCTCCGCGGCTCCCGGCTTTCTTGGCTTTTGAATCTGGGCACTCAGGCTTACATAGCAAACAGTTTATCCACTGAGCCATCTCTCCATCCATCATCTTTTTGTTTTGGTTTCAAAACAAGGTCTCTTATTGAATCTGAAGCTCACAAATTTAGTTAGGCTAGCTAGCCAGCAAGGGACCCTCCTGTCACCCCCTTTGCATGCCACTGCGCCTGGCTTTTATGTGGGTGTCGGAAACCAGAACTCAAACCCTCATGCTGTGTGGCAAACGCTTTACCCATGGAGCAATCTTTCGCCGCCATCTACAAGTTCATATTGGAATTGTTCTTCAACTGTGTTTAATAATAATATAATAATAATAATTAATAATAATAATAAGTGCATTAGCCACTACCTGTACAGCAGTACACCTCTCACTTGTAGTGGAGACTCTTCTCCTTGCCAGGTACACTGAGGAGTCCTGGAAGGCTCTCAGTTCATGTAGGAAGCTGAGTCTTGGGCGGGGGTGGGGGGGGACTTGACTGACAGTTATTGAATACTTATTGCTGTGCAACAAGCCAGTCCACAGATGAGAAGTCTGTGTCTGGAAACAATCTTTTGCTCGTGGACTGCAATCTCGACAGAGCTTGGGGATGTTCCCCCCCAGCGTCAGTTTTGTGGGGTTGGGTCCAGGCTGGGACGCCACTGTTTTGATGTGTTTTATTTTTAGTTTTTTGATGCGCATGCATAGTAAGTGATGTGTGTGTGTGTCCACATATGTGTATGCACATATGTGTATAGATACACGTGTCCCATATGCACATATGCAGAGGCCAGAGGAGGATACCCAGTGTCCTCCTTAATTGCTCTTCCGCCTTATTTCTTTTCTTTTAAAAATTTATTTATTTGCAAGCAGAGAGAGATAGAGAGAAGAGAGACAGATAGAGAGAGAATGGGCACACCAGGGCTTCTAGCTACTGCAAATGAACTCCAGATGCATGTGCCCCTTGTGCATCTGGCTTACATGGGTACTGGGGAATTGAACCTAGGCTCTTTGGCTTCACAGGCAAATGCTTTAACCACTAACCATCTCTCCAGCCCTATTTCTTTGAGACAAAAATCTCTCTCTGAACCTGGGGCCCACAAGTTTTTTTTTTTTTTTTTTTTTTTTTTTTTTTTTTTTTGGTTTTTCGAGGTAGGGTCTCACTCTGGTCCAGGCTGACCTGGAATTAACTATGTAGTCTCAGGGAGTCCTCGAACTCTCAGCGATCCTCATACCTCTGCCTCCCGAGTGCTGGGATTAAAGGCGTGCACCACCACGCCCGGCTCCACAAGTATTTTTAGCTCCACTGGCTGACCAGTGATCACCAGCAATCCTCTGTTTCTGCCTCCCTCAGTGCTGGGGTTGCAGGCATGAGTGGCCATGTTCAGCTTTTTAGGTGGGTGCTGGAGATTGAACTCAGGTCCTCAGGTCCATGCTTGCACAGCAAGCGCTCCTCTTACCCACTGAGCCATTTCCCCAATCTCCAGGGACTCCACTTCTGACATGGCTCCTTCACATGTGGCTTGTAAGTCACATCGGGCCTCAGGCACACACCAACCAAAAAGTCACGTTCCTGTGAACAGAATTAGGTGAAAGCCTGACCCAGCAGGCCTCTGGCAGGGGCTGTGTCACCACTGACCTATATCCCCAGCCCCTTCCTCTTTAATCTGTCCCTCCAGCCATCATTCCAGTGACCATATCCCTATGTCCGGTCTTGCATCTTGGCTGGGCCCGGCTCTGTTCCCCTGCCAGTCCCCTCCCTGCAGGCACGTGTCCGTCTGCTTTCTCGGTGCTGTTTTCCCAATGGATGTTGCCCCAGACGGCACTTATTTATTTAACTCTCCGTACCCTCCTTTCTTCTTGAAAAGACATAAACCAGACATAAAGAATGCATAAGATATAAGTAGGCCGACATAAATGAAACGTTTGGTAAAAGAAGAAAGGGCATAAAATGGAGCCACAATAACACCGGAAACGCATGTCCTCCTGGGATGGGCGCTGAATTCGGCTGGGTTCTGTTTTCCAATAATGAAAGCGCATGGGCCACATGGTCAAGTGCGTGGTTCACAGTTTCCAGAAGATGAAAAGGAGCAGGAGTTATAACTGAGCTGGAAGAGCAAACATCAAACAGACCCGGACTGGAGAAAATGAAGAAAATAACACTTCCTTCAGCACTCCAAGCCACTGGCTATCCACCAAGGCTTTTTTTTCCCTGCCCCCAGGGGGAAGGTTGGAAATAAGTGGAGACATTTTAATTGACACAGCTGGGGACAGTAGAATGGGGGTGGGCTTGAGCTGGTGTCTAGAAAGCAGAGGCTGGGGCTATTCCTCCTGAGTATATTACAACTCTCTGATAGCTCCCGAAGAGCCATCTGACCCCACCTGTCAACAGTCTCTGGTTGACAAGCCCCTGCTCCAACCTTTTTTTTTTTTGTGGCGAGCGGGGGCTGGAGACACTGCCTTAATAGCAAGTCAGGGTTGGGGACATAGAACTGCAGTTAAAGACATTTGCTGCCAACTGTATTTAATTCCCCAGCACCCACATAAAGCTGGACAGGCATTTTATTTGCAGTGGCAAGAGACCCTGGTACATATCACCTACACGTATAAATAGGTATTACTATTATTATTATTATTATTTTATTATTATTATTTTCTGGAGAGAGATACAGAGAGAGAGAGAGAAAGGGAGAGGAAGACAGATAGAGATGGGCGCGCCAGCAGCCACTTAGCTGCTGCGAATGAAATCCAGATATGTACGCCCCCTTGTGGCCAAGTGTGGCATTGCGCCCTTGCGTCACTGCATCTGGCTAAACGTGGGACCTGGAGATTGGAACTGCTGGAGATTGGAACCGGCGTTCTTAGGCTTAGGAGGCAGGCGCCTTAACCCCTAAGCCATCTCTCCAGCCCTTATTATTTTTTTTAAAGCAAGTCATTTGGATCCACGTGTAAGTCAGTCCTCTTGGCGAAGAACTGAGTCTTTCTCTAGGCACGGTGCTTAGCTTCCTGAATCCTGGGCTGGGAAGCATAGAAGATGCAGGCCAGTACTCCCCACTCATCACCACTTGTTTCCACTGGTGTATGGTCAGGCTGGTCAGGGTCTGCAGAGAAGATGGGAGTGGCCTTGGCCTTGGATCTGGCCTTTCGTAAACTGGTGGGGTAGTTCATGGTCAGACCCCTGGGATGTCTGGAGTGACTGCGGACATGTGAAGTATAAGCCCTGGCTGGGGTTTTCCTGGCTTCAAGGGTGGGTGCAGACTTTTGTTCTACCAGGAACTCCTTCCTTCCTCATTTCTGAAAGGTGAGGGGATCCCGAGGAGAAAAGCTTGGATACACAGCAAGCTCTAGGTTCCTGTAGCAGGGTGGACATACACCGGAATGTATTCTTTTTTTTTTTTTTTTATAATATAGTATGCACACACTCCCCTCCTCACGACAAACTGCCTCCACCCAGCCCAGCCCTGGGGTGGGCCCAGAAAACATTGTCTCTGTCTCACAGTGGTCTTAAAACACAGCCTTGCAATTCTTGGCTGCTTCTCACATTATAGTCTGTGGAGTCTGGGGCTGGGGAGATAGAGAGCTCGGTGGATAAAGGGCTTGCTGTGCGAGCAAGTTTGGATCTCTAGATGAGGCGGCAGGAGTGTAATCTAATCTCAGTGCACCTGTGGAGAGAGGGGAGGTGGAGGCAGGAGGGTCCCTGGGCAAATGCAGTGGGGCAATCAGTAACCGAATCTGCCTCAGACACAGCAGAGGGAGACAGCTAATGTCTGAAGCTGTGCTCGATCTGACCTCCACACATGCACGGTGGTAGTTGCATACCTGGACCACACACACACACACACACACACACACACACACACACACACACACACCCCACAGTGGGAGCTGTATCTTCCCACTTGAATCTGGGCCCTGTGATCGCTTAACCAGTAGAACTTGGTCTTTTCTGAAAGTGAAGGAGGACAATGAGGGTGTTATGGCTGCTGGTGGTGACTCCAGCTGAGGTCACAGATGCCAGCAGGAGACAACTGCCCAACAGATATGAGAGAGCTTTCTTTTCTTTTTTCTTTTCTTTCTTTTCTTTCTTTTCCTTTATCTTTCTTTCTTTCTCATTCATTCTTTCTTTTCTTTCTTTCTTTCTTTCTTTCTTTCTTTCTTTCTTTCTTTCTTTCTTTCTTTCTTCCCCCCTCCCTCCTCCCTCCCTCCCTCCTTCTTTCCTTCCTTCCTTCCTTTTTTCTTTTTTGATTTTTCAAGGTAAGGTCTCAATCTAGCCCAGGCTGACCTGGAATTCACTCTGTAGTCTTAGGGTGGCCTTGAACTCACGGTGGTCCTCCTACCTCTGCCTCCTGAGTGCTGGGATTAAAGGCATACGCCCCACACCCTGCTTATGAGAGAGCTTTCAAGCAAGAACCTTTTAAAAAACATTTATTTATTTATATATTTTATTTATTTGAGAGAGAAAGAGAGAGAGAGAGAGAGAATGGGCACACCAGGGCATTTAGCCACTGCGAACTCCAGACACATGCACCACCTTGTACATCTGGTGTTACTTGGGTACTGGGGAATTGAATTCCAGTCCTTAGGCTTTGTAGGCAAGTGTCTTAACTGTTGAGCCATCTCTCCAGCTCCTTAAGCAAGCACCTTTAAGTGCTGAGCCATATCTCCAGCCCAACAGAAACCTTTCAGATGACACCATTTCCAGCTGTGGGGCCACTCCCCATAGCTTTGAACCCTCCCAGCCAATGTCATGCGGAGCAGAGATGGCTGCCTTCCCAAGACCATACTACAGACCCGGGGAGCCAGACAAGCAATTGTTGCTGGTTAAGCTCCCGGTTTAAAGTGGCTTGTAGGAAGCCATAGGTAACTGAAACACGTTCCTCCGCGTCCCCCCCCCCCCCCGTCAGGCAATAAATACTTTTTAGCACCTGTCGGGAGCCAGCCACAATGCTACATGTTAGGAATAGAGTCGTGAAGAGGCAGGCAGGGATCTTCGTGGAGGAGTTTGCGCTCTGGTGAGGGAGAGCATAAATAACATGCCAGTGAAAGTGCTCTGGAGACCAACGGTGGCAGAGGAGGGGACAGGAAGAGGGACAGGCCTTCCCTGGTAGGAAGCATTCCAGTGACACTTGAAGGAGATGAGAGCCAGCACCTGGCTTCCTGGAAGGGTTTTCTAGACAGCAGAGACAGCAGGTGCAAAGGGCTGAGGCTGGAGTATGGCTAGTGGGAGGGATATCAAACGGCTAAGTGGAGTGGGGACGGACAGTGGTTGGATGTGAGACCGGGCTGCCGTGGGAGGTGTTGGAAGATGAGGGTCCCTTGAACGAGCTTTGAGGCTTTTTAGCTCAGTTCCACTTCCTGTTTCTCCTTTGTTTCCTGACTGTGGAGGCACCAGCTGCTCTCTCTCTCTCTCTCTCTCTCTCTCTTTTTGGTTTTTCAAGGTAGGGTCTCACTGTAGCTCAGGCTGACCTGGAATTCACTGTGTAGTGTCAAGGTGGCCTTGAACTCACAGCGATCCTCCTACCTCTGCCTCCTGAGTGCTGGGATTAAAGGCGGGTGCCACCGCTCTGGCTTCCAGCTGTTCTCTTGTTGCTCCAGCAAAGGCCCACATCCTAGAGGTTCCCCAACCTTCCCAGATAGGCCATTAGTGGAGATTAAGTGTTCAGATATATGAGCCAAAGGGGGACATTTCACATTCAAACTACCACAGTCACTTCTCTTCCCTCCTTGTGTGTGTGCGTGTGCGTGTGTGTAAGCCAGAGGCTCGTGTGGTTGTCTTCTTCAGTCACTCTCCACCTTATTTATTTCTTTTCTTTGAGGCAGGGTCCTACTCTACGCCAGGTTCACTTGGAACTTATAGCCCAGGCTGGCCTTGATCTCAAGAGCATCCTCATACCTCAGCTGCCCTAGCGCTAGGATTTATAGGTGTGAGCCACCAATGCCCACTTTTCCACTTTTTTTTTTTTTTTTTTTTTTTGGAGAGAGACACAGAGAGAGACAGAGAGAGAGAGGGAGAGGGAGACAGAAGATGGGCGCGCCAGCAGTCTCTCAGCTGCTGTGAATGAAATCCAGATGCGTGCGCCCCCTTGTGGGCAAGTGCGGCATTGTGCCCTTGCGTCACTTTGCATCTGGCTAAACGTGGGACCTGGAGATTGGAACCGGCGTTCTTAGGCTTAGGAGGCAGGCACCTTAACCGCTAAGCCATCTCTCCAGCCCTCCACCTTATTTTTGAAATGGGGGGTCTCTGGCTAAACTTGGCTCATTGATTCTGCTGGACTAGCTGGTAGCGAGCCCGAGGGACCCACCTGTATCTGTCATCGTGGCATTAGGATTACAGACACTGGCTTTAACATCGGTGCTGGGATCTGAGCTCAGGTCCCGTGTGCATAGCAAGCACTTTGCCCACTACGCCATTTCCCCTAGCCCCAGCACCTGTTTCTTGGAGAGCTCATCCATGACCAGGGTAGTTGGAGAAGCAAGAGCTCTTTAGCCCAGAAAACAGCTCAGGGCAACCCTTAGTATTCAGCATGGGGCATTGGGTAGGGGCTGAGTCCCCAACAGTGCCCTATTTATCCAGTCAGCAGGCCTTTCAAAGCTAGACCAAGTTTGGAATGTGTGGTCTGGTCAGGAAGAAGCCCTGCCCTTGGCCTTGGCTTTGACCTAGGCAGGTTTCCTCTCTTGCTTGGAAGGAGAGGTCAGGCAGGGTGACCGCAGCTAGCACCACAGGGAGCTACCAAAGCTTTTTGCACAGCAGGGTGCTTTTCCCAGGCACTTTGCACGCATGCTGATGGTGTGACCAGGCTGTCACTTAGCACTGAGAACAGCTGCTCCCCCAGCAGAGCTTTTCCTGAGGGAGGATCACAGGAGGAGGAGAGGCGGCATCAGGTTCTTGAAGCACCCCAGTTTCCACCAATGGCCCTATCCTCTCCCTGGAACATCTTCAGCTCTGGATTTTAATTCTCCTGCTTTTTAAAAAAAAAAAAATTTTTTTTTAAATTTTATTTATTTTCAGAGAGAGGCAGACAGAGAGGGAGAGGGAGACTTTTATCAGTGTCTCTTTCTGCAGACCACCCAGTGTCTGCCCTTGGGTCTGTGTGGGACCCTGAAGGGTTCTTATTAGCAGGCAGCCTCTGCCATCTCTCCAGTGGAATTCTCCCTTTTATCCTAGTCTCTTTCTGCACCACCCAGTGTCTGGGGTCTGTGTCCTGAGGGATTGCAGCCTCTGCTGACTTCTGAAGGAGGAGGGTGGATTTCAGAGGCAGCACCTCACTCACCAGAATGGAACCTGAGAGTGACACCCCACCCCCCCCAACGAAGTCTTTGCAACAGCCAGCCTTAGCTATGTTCCAGGCTGGGGATTCCACAGGGCTATAAAGGGGCTGCTAAGGGCTTCACCTTGTAGAACTCGATGAAGTCCTCCTAGCTGCGCAGCAATCACCAGTCCAGGACTTTCTACCTTCTCCTGACTACCTGGGCCCGCAGGCAGGTCTCTGCGGACAGCATAAGCCAGGCTCCTTGATCAGGCCAGGGCAGTGGGCAGGCCAGGGCAGGGGCAGAGAGGCTTCCCAGTTCTTCCCAGTTCTCCTATTCTCAACAGGTGGGTCCTTCTCCGTTCTGAGGCCTTTCTCCTGGAGAGGGGACAGCCATGGCTTTGGTTCTCTCCAGTTGCACAAGGATTGGGTTCCCTGAGCCTTGCTTCATCATGATGATTGGCCCCTTCCGCGTCACAGGAACATGACCTTATGGTGGTACATTTGGTTCGCTATCTTGTTGTGGTGATCCTAAACTTCTGTTTTCGTCTTTATTTTAGAGAGATTGAAAGTGTGTGTGTGTGAGAGAGAAACAGAAAGAGAAAAAGAGAGGGAGTGAGAGACAGAGAATTGGCATGCCAGGGCCTCAGCCACTGCAATAGAACTCCAGACGTTTGCACCACCTAGTGGGCATGTATGACCTTGTGCTTGCGTGTCTGGCTAATGTGGGATCTGGAAAGTGGAACATGGGTCCTTAGGCTTTGCAGGCAAGTGCCTTAACTGCTAAGCCATCTTTCTAGTCCTCTTTTCCTTTTTTTTTTTTTTTTTTTTGGAGAGAGACACAGAGAGAGACAGAGAGAGAGGGAGAGGAAGACAGATAGAGATAGGCATGCCAGCAGCCTCTCAGTTGCTGTGAACGAGCTCCAGATGCGTGTGCCCCCTTGTGGGCAAGTGTGGCATTGTGCCCTTGCATCACTTTGCATCTGGCTAAACGTGGGACCTAGAGATTGGAACTGACTTTTTTAGGCTTAGCAGGCAGGCGCCTTAACCGCTAAGCCATCTCTCCAGCCCCTCTTTTTCCTTTTTTGAGGTAGGGTTTGTTATTCATTCCTGGCTATTCTGAAACTTGTTGTAATCCTCCTGTCTCTTCTTTCTTAGTAACAGCCACCACGTCTGGTGTCATCCTGAAAACTTATTTATTTATTTATTTATTTATTTATTTATTTTTGAGGTAGGATCTCACTCTAGCTCAGGCTGACCTGGAATTCACTAGGTAGTCTAAGGGCAGCCTTGAACTCATGGTGAACCTCCTACCTCTGCCTCCTGAGAGCTGGGATTAAAGGCATGTGCCCCCACTCCTGGCTTATTTTTTGAGGTAGGGTCTTACTCTAGCCTGGGTTGACTGTCTTATTCTAGCCTGGGTTGACCTGGAACTCATTCTGTAGCCCTAGGTTGGCTTTGAACTCATGGCAATCTAATCTATGCTTGGCTCATTCTGAAATTATTTTTTTAAAAAAACATATTTTACTTATTTGTAAGCAAAGAGATACAGATGGAGAGAGTCAGACAGACAGACAGATAGAGTATGGGTGCACCAGGGCTTCTAGCCCCTGCAAATGAACTCCAGATACATGTGCCACTTTGTGCATCTGGCTTACATGGGTGCTGGGGAATTGAATCAGGGTCGTTAGGCTTTGCAGGCAAGAGTCTAAACTGCTGAGCCATATCTGCAGCTCTGAAGTTCTTTTTTTTTTTTTAAGTGTTTTATTTTTATTTATTTGAGAGAGAGGGGGCAGATAGAGAATGGGCATGCCAGGGCCTTCAGCTGCTGCAAACAAACTCCAGAAGCATGTGCCACCCTGTGCATCTGTGGGACCTGGGGAATTGAACCTAGGTCCTTTGGCACTTGCCTGCAAAGCCTAATGACCCTAGCATTTGGTTTTACTTGGGTACCAGAGAATCAAACCTGGGCTGTCAGTCTTCACAAACAAGTGCCTTTAACCACTGAGCTGCCATCTCCCCAGACCTCATACTGAAATTCCTTCTTTTTGATAAATATTTTTAAGGCTGGAGAGAACGCTTAATGGTTATGGTGCTTGTCTGTGAAGCCTAAAGACCCATGTTTGACTCTCCAGATCCCATGTAAGCCATACACATAAAGGTGAGGCAGGTGCAAGGTTGCACATGCCCACTAGATGGCGGAAGCATCTGGAGTTCAATTTCAGTGGCTGAGGCCCTGGTGTGCCAATTCTCTCTCACTCTCTCTAAAATTAAAAAAATATATATTATTTATTTATTTATTTGTAAGGAGAGAGAGAATGGGTATGCCAGGGCTTCCAGCTGATGCAAATGAACTCCAGATGCATGTCCCATTATGCATCTGGCTTTATGTGGGGACTGGGGAATCAAACTTGGGTTGTTAGGCTTTTCAGGCAAGCTCCTTAACTGCTGAGCCATCTCTCCAGCTCCTGAAATTCTTAATACCTTGTTTAAAACAGGGTCTCATGTGTCTCAGGCTGGCCTCAAACTTGCTATGTAGACCAGTACGGCCTTCCACTCCGATCCTTCCGCCTCTACCTCCTGAGTGCTGGATTTACAGTTGTGAGCCTCCAGTTTTCTAGACAAGACCCTGCGTTTGTATTTTACACAGGGGCTGTATCTTCTGTGACCATCCTGGGTCCCTTTGTGAAGCTCTACTGGTCAGATGTGTTGAAGAATAACAACCCTCCATTTTACATCAAGCACATGGAGTTAGAGGCAGCCCAACAATTTGTCTGAAGCCACGCATGAGGAAGAGACAGAGCTGGGATTTGAACTTGGGACTTCTGCTTCCGCAGACCACATTCCTTCGCATGCTAATAGCCGGGATGTAAAACCTGGGAGGGTGTCTGCAGCATTTTGCATAGATGCTGATTGCTTCACTGGGGCACCCTCTCCAGCTCCTGATTCAGGCTTCCGCTCTGATTGTCTGGGCTCAGCCTGGCTCCCAGCCTCCTGCTGGGCTGAATCAGGAGTGCAGCTGCCCTGCTCCCTGGCAGCTTGAGCTGCCTGGCCTCCCCCTGTCTCCTTTCCAGACTATGTGTCCCCACCTGCTGCTCCCAGCAGAGAGACCCTCAGTCTTTGGGATACAGCTTTGAGGCTCTGGCCCTGCTGTGATGGATGAGGAAAGAAAATTTGGAAGGGGCTTAATGCTTTTACAGGCTGCCTCTAATTCTATTTTGAAGGGAAGGAGAGGGAAAGGGGCACGGGAGGACAGAAGACATTTCCCTTGGCAGAGACAAGCTGGGAATCAAGATAAATGGAGGCTCTCTTCACTTCCTTACTCTAACCACCCAACTTGGGTTTCCAGCAGACGGGCTCTGGTCTTACTGCTGGGCATCTTGGGACCAGCTGTGGCCACTGATTGCATGCTTGAGGATGCTGGAGTCAGAAGGAGGGTCACCATCCTTTCTGCTTTTTTTTTTTTTTGGTCCTGGCCTTTCTGGGCAACACAACCCTTTGGAGACCCCACCGAAGTTCCAGAAGCAGGTGGAAGGGGCTTTGACTCCCTATTGGATTCATTTGTTCCTTCCCTTCTTGTAGCTCTGTGGGTGCCATACTCAGCCAAACAGGAAGAGTCCTGCTGTCTGTCACCTTCTGCTGGATAACCTTGAGCAAGCTCTGTAAATTCTCATTTTCCACTCAGGGGCACCAAGATAGCCCCAGTGGTTTTCAGCATACACAAGAGCTACTAGAATAGCTAAGTCACCAAATACACTCCTCACTGGTATTATTTGGAAAGGGGCAATAGGCACCACAGGGTTTGGCAAGGGCAGGGTCTGAAGGGAAGACTGTTCCAAGTTTGTGTCCTGATACAGGATGCTCAGGACCGCTGGGCTTGGTGGTGCACATCTGTTATTCTAGCACTTGGGAGGCTGAGGTAGGAGGATCACTATGAGTTCAAGGCCAACCTGGCCTAGAGTGAAACCCGACTTAAAAAAAAAAAAAAAAAAAAAAAAAAAGCCCAGGACCAGTAGTGGTGGAGGTGGGAGGTGCCCCACCCCAAGGGAAGCACATTTCCAAGAAGCCCCCTCCCACGGGCACAGCTTCAGGTTCCCAGCTCCGGTGTGTTGGGGGGACCCCATGTTCCTTCCTCCCTCGTTATTTAAAGTCGGAGGGGTGTGTAAATCAACCAGAATAATTCTCGAGGATCATTAGCGATTCCAAGGCGGCATCTTTTACCCGTAGCATTAAATTAAAAACAGTGCAAAACTGCGGCTTTTTAAAACACATCAGCGCTGCTTCCTCCCTCCTGCCTGCTGTAATCCAAAGCTGCTGGGATCTAATGAAATGAAATTAGCATCTCCCATCTCCCTCTGGCTACAGGTTCTGTGAAGAAAAAAGCAAGCAAGCAAGCTCCTTGTCATGGGGAGATGGAGGAGGATGTCAAGAGTCGCAAGGGGAGGGGTCCCTCCTTTCTCTCAGCCCCCTTATACTGTGCCACCTACCCTGGCCTGGCCACCTGTCCCTACCTCACGAGCTTCTGGGGATGCCAGGAGACCCCCAAGAGGAGCCGGGGGTTCTATTTGTTCATTTCCCCTCTCTGCCCAGCTCCGCGGTGCTCCTAGATGCTGGCTGCCTAGTGGTTTCCCATGACAGCCACACATGCAGACTAGCTGGGTCCAAACCCAGATGCTTGGCCACTGTCCTCTTTCTCCTTTACCTGCCCCTCTCCTTTCTGACTGGAAGGTTCTTTAACCCTCACTGTCATTGCCTCTGGGCTGCTCCCAAGGCCCCTCTCAGGGTTTCTGCGGTGGCGGGGAGGCACTGTGGCCTCTGGGTGGGGAGCTCTTTATTGCTGGGGGACTCGTGCTCCCTCCATGCAGTGATGTCCTTTGCCATCAGGGCAAGAGGGCAAACCAGCCAATGAGATTCCTCCATCTCCCGGGGTCTGGCGTCTCCCTACTCCTAGCCACTTAACTCTGATTGTCTCCCTCCCTCCCTTCTGTCTCTCACTCCTTTCTCTTCTATCCCCCTCTCCCCTCCTCTCTCTTTCTTTTTTTTCTTTTGTTTCATGTAGCCCAGGCTGGCTTCCAGCTTGCAATCCTCCCGTCTCAGCCTCCTGAGTAGCTAGGATTGCAGGCTACCTTACCACCATGCCTAGATGTCTAATTTTTCTTTTTAACAATATTTTTATGGGGCTGGAGAGATAGCTTAGGGGTTAAGGCACCTGCCTCCTAAGCCCTTAGGAGCTTCTTAAACGCCTGTTTGATTGTCCAGGTCCCACATTTAGCCAGACGCAGTGACCCAAGGGTGCAATACCACACTTACCCACAAGGGGGCGCACATGTCTGGAGTTCGTTCACAGCAGCTGAGACTGCTGGCGTGCCCATTCTCTCTGACTCTCTCCAATATATATATTATAGTATTTATTTGCAAACAGAGAAAGAAAGAATGAGAGAGAAAGAAGGAGGGAGAGAGGGAGAGGGAGAGAATGAGTGCACCAGGGCCTGTAGCTGCTGCAAAGGAACTTCAGATGCATGCGCTGAATTTATGTGCAGCTGGCTTTATGTGGCACTGGGGCATGGAACCCAGGTTGCAAGCATGCACCTTAGTTGCTCTGAGCCATCTTGCCAGCCCCAATGTCTGATTTTTTCCTAAAGCACCTTAGAAAACTCCTTTGAGTCCCAGCACTGTAATTCTTAGCCTCATTGTCACTGCACGAGGGTGTGTCTGCTCTGGTGACTGTGGAGGGGTGGTGGTGGTGGTGGTGAGCCTGTAGGGAGAGTTGGCCCATGACCTGAAGTGTGTCTCCCCAAGCCAGTGACTGTGAAACATGCCTTATTTAGGCAGCGTCCCCACGAGCTTGTGGTTGGTAGGAAACCAAGTCCCCACTGTTTAAAAAGTGAGAGAGTTACAGCTGCTGCCCAAGCCATGCCCTGCCTGCCATGTTCCTTGCTCTCATGACTGAGACATTCTGCCTGTCCTGTTAAACCCTGCTCGTGGGCTGGAGGTGTAGTTTGGTTGCCCAGCATGTGCGAGGCCCCGTGTTCCACCCCAGCACCGCACGCAGTGAAAGCCACAGTGATGAGAGTCTTCCTCTCCTCTGTACTGGCATGCCTTACCGTCTTGCAGTGGCCTGGTGTCATTCCTTTGTCCTCCATCCAAGGACAAAGCTACTCTCAGAGAAAGGTGATCCTTAGAAAGAGAATAGTTGGCTTTTCCCATCTTCCTCGACCACAGGGTTTTGCAATGCAGCCAAGGCCGGCCTCAAGCTTCCCATCTTCCTGCCTCAGCTTCCTGAGTGGTGGGATTACAGTGTGTGCCAACACGATGTCTGACCTGAAACCCTTCCTTGTGCGGGTATGTGTGCACATGTGCGTGTGTGTGTATGGGTACGGATGCGTGTGGAGGTCAGAGGGCAACCTCAGTTATCTTTTACAAGGTACCACCCACCATTTAAAAAAAAGGATTTTTTCGCAACAGAGAGAGAATGGGCATACAGGGCCTCCAGTCACTGCAAACAAACAGATGCTTTGTGCTTTGTGCATCTGGCTTTGTGTGGGCACTGAGGAATCAAACCTGGGTCGTTAGACTTTGTAGGCAACAGCCTTACGCTCTGAGCCATCTCTCTAGCCCACCACCCAATCTTTTTTTTTTTTTTTTTTTTTTTTTGGTTTTGCAAGGTAGGGTCTCACTCTGGTCCAGGCTGACCTGGAATTAACTATGTAGTCTCAGGGTGGCCTCGAACTCTCGGCGATCCTCCTACCTCTGCCTCCCGAGTGCTGGGATTAAAGGCGTGCGCCACCACGCCCGGCTTTTCCACCACCCAATCTTTTTAAAGGCAGGATCTCACATTGGCCTGGAATTTGTCAAGTAGGCTAAACTGGTTGGTTAGCAAGCCCAGGGATGCACCTATGTCAGTCTTCCCAGGGCTGGGAAAATAGTCATGTGCCTGCACATATGGCTTTAAATTTAAAAAAAAAAAATTTTATTTATTTATTTGAGAGAGAGAGAATGGGCATACCAAGGCCTCCAGCCACTGCAAACGAACTCCAGATGCATGCGCCACCTTGTGCATCTGGCTTACACGGGTCCTGGAGAGTCGAACTGGGATCCTTTGGCTTTGCAGGCAAACACCTTAACTGTTAAGCCATCTCTCCAGCCCGGCTTTAAATTTTTTTAAAAAAAAGTTATTTGAGAGAGAGAGGCAGATAGAGAGAGAGAGAATGGGCGTGTCAGGCCCTCTACCCACTGCAAAGGAACTCCAGACACATGTGCCACCTTGTGCATCTGGCTTATGTGGGTTCTAGGGAATTGAACCTCAGTCCTTTGGCTTTGCAGGCAAGTGCCTTAACCACAAGGCCATCTCTCCAGCCCACATATGGCGTTTTTTTCTTTCTTTCTTTCAACGTGGGTTCTGGGGATCTGAACTCAGGTCTTCACGGGTGTCTTATTACTTGGGCACAGCTGAGGGTACTGGAATCAGTGTAGACAGCACCTCGCCCCTCCAACAACCAGAATGTATCCCCGTGATGCCCAGGCTCTCCAGCTCAGCAGCGCCCCCTCCTGTAAAGATGTGGCTGAGTTTCCTATTGTCATCCAGGCTGCTAAGTGCTGGGAGGAGGGACAGAGAGCCGAACTTGAGAGAAGGCCTTGATCTCCATCCCAGATCATGTCCTGATAATGAATGGCCTTGACCCAGGCCCTCCAGCTCTCTGCTGAGAACCCTTTCTCCAAGCCAGCATCTTTCTCCCACCTTCCTCCCTTCCCCCAGTCCAGATCCGCCTGGAGGCCCGAATGGCAACCATATGTTTAAGATGCCTGATTGCCGCGCTGTGAGCCAGAAGGGCTGTTTGGGAAAGGGTACTCAGTCAAAACTGTGTTTATATACACAAGGGCCGGCGTCTTTTTATTATGCATAATTATATGCTTCTTAATGTACAAGCATTGCCAGCCATTTTTCCTTCCCCGGGTGAAGTTGCTGCATGGGCGGTGGGTGTCTGTGGGGGTGGGGGTGGGGGTGGGGGTGGGGGTGGGGGTGGGCAGGAGCCCGGAGAGGGCGGCTCTTCTCTACTTGACTCGGGAGTGCTGAGCCCCGAGCACCACGGGTCCCGTCTGATGGATGAGTGTGTGAGCGCGCTTTAACGGAGACAACACATTCTTAGGAGGGGATGCGGAGAATCCAGCTGCAGTAGCGCTGACTTGAAATGTTGCAGAGCCTAATATGAAGCTCTCTCTCTCTTTCTCTCTTTGAGTATCTGCCTCAGACCAGCTCTCGGGCCCTTATCCTGGAAGGGAAGGGTTGATACTTGCTGAAGAGGAATCTCCTCTCCTCTCTAAATTGCACCATCCTGACTCCCAAGCGTGATGTGGTGATTTCTGAAGTCTGTGTCCTTGGAGTTTGAGGTAAACGTGCTGACTGTGGTGGTCATACAAGCTTTTCTTGTGTACACCAGCGGTCCCAGCAGTTGGAAGGATGGAGTAAAAGGATTTTGAGTTCAAGGCCAACCTGGGCTATATAGTGAGATTCTATCTAACAACAAAAAGGCAGAAAGGAGGGAAGGAGGAAGAGGATGTGGAAGAAGAGGAGGAAGAAGAAAGAGGATAAGGAAGAGGAGGAAGAGGAGAAAGGGAAAGAGAAAAAAGAGGAGAAGGAGAAGAAAGAGGAAGGAAGAGGAGGGGGAGAAGGCCATTTGCCATTCCCTAGCATAACAGAGAGGAAAACAAGGCTTCCAGGATCATATGATTGGATGACCCGGGTTCAGATCCAGACTCTATCACGTTAGTTCTTAGACTTTGAACTTGTCATTTAATCCCTTGGACTTGCATTCTGGCCCCCCACTGATAAAAAGGGAACAGTGTTAATTTCTATACCACATCAAGAGCCTGGCACAATGCCTGGTGCCTGTAAATGCTTTCTTCTCTGGTTATGATTCAAATAGGGTGCAGGGGGCTGAAGAGGTGGCTTAGTGATTAACCACTTGCCTGTGAAGCATAAGGACCCTGGTTCGAGGTTCAATTCCCCAGGACCCGTGTAAGCCAGCTGCACAAGGTAGCACATGCATCTGGAGTTTGTTTGCAGTGGCTGGAGGCCCTGGTGTGCCCATTCTCTCTCTCTCTCTCTGTCTGTCACTGTCAAATAAATAAATAAGAATAAACAGAAAATTCAAATAGGGTGTGGGCTCTATGTTCAAGGAGCGGGGCCCCTGGCTGTGGCTTCCTCTCTGGTGCCTCCAGCTCTGTTTGAATCTGGAAAACATGCACCCAGTTGTCTTTGAAACAGGGGATAGTTGAGCACTGGGTTTGGCATCAGGGTCCTTCATTGACCAACGGTGGTGCTGGGCACTTCGGGAGCCTCTGAGCTTCATCAGCTATCAAGTGGAGAAGTAATAGACTTGCCCCACAGGCAGACGATGATGAGATTAATTGCAGGACATCGAGATAAAACACATAAAATGTGTAGTGTGCACCGTGCGCGATGTCACCTCGTGTCCGGTTTTATTAGTGGCTGATATTCTACTGAGTGACTGGTGGCTTTACTACCTAGAAGTGTTTTTATTTCCACCGCATCACACAATCCTCAAGAAACCCTGAAAACAGCCAGTTCCCACTGCACAGATAAGAAAAATGAACTTCAGAAAGTCAAAGAATTCGCTGGGCTGCCTCCCACGCTGGCTGCAGAGCCCATACCCCACAGCTCGATGGCCTGGTTAATAAATTGTCACTTATATTTCAGAAGTGGACACTTGGATCTTTTGAGACTGTCCCAGACTTTTAAAATAGGAGACACTGGAGCTCTCTCTCTCTCTCTCTCTCTCTCTGTGTGTGTGATCATCCCTTGTCTCCTTTTCTCACTTCTCACAGCTTCTACTGGGAAGTCCACCTTGAGTGGAAGGGTAAAAGACCAAAGGAGTAATAGGCAACATATATATATGACTTATATATATATAATTTATTTATTTTTGGTGCTCCTGTGTGTGGTGTGTGGTACATACACGTGTGTGTATAGACACTCATGTGCTGTTTGTGTGCATGTGGAGGCCAGAGGGCAATGTCAGGTGTCCTTCTCTGTGGCTCATTTGCATACTTCCTTGAGGTCATCTCTCTCAACTGCCGTTTTTTTTTTTTTTTTTTTTTTTTTTTCTTCAGTCTACAAGCCCCAGTGATTCTCTGGTCTCTGCTTTCTGCAGACTGGGATTACAGACTCTAAAGTCCATGTGCTCAGGGTGCTGTACCCCAGTGAGTGAGGAAGGGCCAATATTCCTAGAACAGTTCATGACATGGACTTCACCCAGGAGAAGTAGGCAGACTGCTGTGGCTGCTGCCGCTTTGCAGGCAAACACCTTAACTGTTAAGCCATCTCTCCAGCCCGGCTTTAAATTTTTTAAAAAAAAAGTTATTTGAGAGAGAGAGGCAGATAGAGAGAGAGAGAATGGGCGTGTCAGGCCCTCTACCCACTGCAAAGGAACTCCAGACACATGTGCCACCTTGTGCATCTGGCTTATGTGGGTTCTAGGGAATTGAACCTCAGTCCTTTGGCTTTGCAGGCAAGTGCCTTAACCACGAGGCCATCTCTCCAGCCCACATATGGCGTTTTTTTTTCTTTCTTTCTTTCAACGTGGGTTCTGGGGATCTGAACTCGGGTCTTCACGGGTGTCTTATTACTTGGGCACAGCTGAGGGTACTGGAATCAGTGTAGACAGCACCTCGCCCCCTCCAACAACCAGAATGTATCCCCGTGATGCCCAGGCTCTCCAGCTCAGCAGCGCCCCCTCCTGTAAAGATGTGGCTGAGTTTCCTATTGTCATCCAGGCTGCTAAGTGCTGGGAGGAGGGACAGAGAGCTGAACTTGGGAGAAGGCCTTGATCTCCATCCCAGATCATGTCCTGATAATGAATGGCCTTGACCCAGGCCCTCCAGCTCTCTGCTGAGAACCCTTTCTCCAAGCCAGCATCTTTCTCCCACCTTCCTCCCTTCCCCCAGTCCAGATCCGCCTGGAGGCCCGAATGGCAACCATATGTTTAAGATGCCTGATTGCCGCGCTGTGAGCCAGAAGGGCTGTTTGGGAAAGGGTACTCAGTCAAAACTGTGTTTATATACACAAGGGCCGGCGTCTTTTTATTATGCATAATTATATGCTTCTTAATGTACAAGCATTGCCAGCCATTTTTCCTTCCCCGGGTGAAGTTGCTGCATGGGCGGTGGGTGTCTGTGGGGGTGGGGGTGCGGGTGGGGGTGGGCAGGAGCCCGGAGAGGGCGGCTCTTCTCTACTTGACTCGGGAGTGCTGAGCCCCGAGCACCACGGGTCCCGTCTGATGGATGAGTGTGTGAGCGCGCTTTAACGGAGACAACACATTCTTAGGAGGGGATGCGGAGCATCCAGCTGCAGCAGCGCTGACTTGAAATGTTGCAGAGCCTAATTCGAAGCTCTCTCTCTCTCTTTGAGTATCTGCCTCAGACCAGCTCTCGGGCCCTCATCCTGGAAGGGAAGGGTTGATACTTGCTGAAGAGGAATCTCCTCTCCTCTCTAAATTGCACCATCCTGACTCCCAAGCGTGATGTGGTGATTTCTGAAGTCTGTGTCCTTGGAGTAAACGTGCTGACGGTGGTGGTCATACAAGCTTTTCTCGTGTACACCAGCGGTCCCAGCAGTTGGAAGGATGGAGTAAAAGGATTTTGAGTTCAAGGCCAACCTGGGCTATATAGTGAGATTCTATCTAACAACAAAAAGGCAGAAAGGAGGGAAGGAGGAAGAGGATGTGGAAGAAGAGGAGGAAGAAGAAAGAGGATAAGGAAGAGGAGGAAGAGGAGAAAGGGAAAGAGAAAAAAGAGGAGAAGGAGAAGAAAGAGGAAGGAAGAGGAGGGGGAGAAGGCCATTTGCCATTCCCTAGCATAACAGAGAGGAAAACAAGGCTTCCAGGATCATATGATTGGATGACCCGGGTTCAGATCCAGACTCTATCATGTTAGTTCTTAGACTTTGAACTTGTCATTTAATCCCTTGGACTTGCATTCTGGTCCCCCACTGATAAAAAGGGAACACTGTTAATTTCTATACCACATCAAGAGCCTGGCACAGTGCCTGGTGCCTGTAAATGCTTTCTTCTCTGGTTATGATTCAAATAGGGTGCAGGGGGCTGAAGAGGTGGCTTAGTGATTAACCACTTGCCTGTGAAGCATAAGGACCCTGGTTCGAGGTTCAATTCCCCAGGACCTGTGTAAGCCAGATGCACAAGGTAGCACAAGCATCTGGAGTTTTGCAGTGGCTGGAGGCCCTGGTGCACCATTCTTTCTCTCTCTCTCTTTCTGTCACTGTCAAATAAATAAATAAGAATAAACAGAAAATTCAAATAGGGTGTGGGCTCTATGTTCAAGGAGCGGGGCCCCTGGCTGTGGCTTCCTCTCTGGTGCCTCCAGCTCTGCTTGAATCTGGAAAACATGCACCCAGTTGTCTTTGAAACAGGGGATAGTTGAGCACTGGGTTTGGCATCAGGGTCCTTCATTGACCAACGGTGGTGCTGGGCACTTCGGGAGCCTCTGAGCTTCATCAGCGATCAAGTGGAGAAGTAATAGACTTGCCCCACAGGCAGACGATGATGAGATTAATTGCAGGACATCGAGATAAAACACATAAAACGTGTAGTGTGCACCGTGCACGATGTCACCTCGTGTCCGGTTTTATTAGTGGCTGATATTCTACTGAGTGACTGGTGGCTTTACTACCTAGAAGTGTTTTTATTTCCACCGCATCACACAATCCTCAAGAAACCCTGAAAACAGCCAGTTCCCACTGCACAGATAAGAAAAATGAACTTCAGAAAGTCAAAGAATTCGCTGGGCTGCCTCCCACGCTGGCTGCAGAGCCCATACCCCACAGCTCGGTGGCCTGGTTAATAAATTGTCACTTATATTTCAGAAGTGGACACTTGGATCTTTTGAGACTGTCCCAGACTTTTAAAATAGGAGACACTGGAGCTCTCTCTCTCTCTCTCTCTCTCTCTCTCTGTGTGTGTGTGATCATCCCTCGTCTCCTTTTCTCACTTCTCACAGCTTCTACTTCCGGGAAGTCCACCTTGAGTGGAAGGGTAAAAGATCAAAGGAGTAATAGGCAACATATATATATGACTTATATATATATAATTTATTTATTTTTGGTGCTCCTGTGTGTGGTGTGTGGTACATACACGTGTGTGTATAGACACTCATGTGCTGTTTGTGTGCATGTGGAGGCCAGAGGACAATGTCAGGTGTCCTTCTCTGTGGCTCATTTGCATACTTCCTTGAGGTCATCTCTCTCAACTGCCGTTTTTTTTTTTTTTTTTTTTTTTTTTTTTTTTTTTCAGTCTACAAGCCCCAGTGATTCTCTGGTCTCTGCTTTCTGCAGACTGGGATTACAGACTCTAAAAGTCCATGTGCTCAGGGTGCTGTACCCTAGTGAGTGAGGAAGGGCCAATATTCCTAGAACAGTTCATGACATGGACTTCACCCAGGAGAAGTAGGCAGACTGCTGTGGCTGCTGCCACAATCTGCTTTTGACTGGGGTGGAAGGATGGTCAGATCCTGTGTGTACATGTCCTGTTTTGATGCTTTTAAAAAATATTTTATTTATTTGAAAGGGAGTGAGTGAGTAAGAGAGAGACAGGGAGAGAGAGAGAGAAAAAAAAGAGGGGGGGAGGGAGAGAATGGGCATATCAGGACCTTTAGCCACTGCAAATGAACTCCAGATGCATGTGCCACCTTGTGTATCTGGCTTACATGTATACTGGGGAATCAAACCTAGATCCTTAGCCTTCACAGGGAAGTACCTTAACCACTGAGCAATCTCTCCAGCCCCCTGTGTTGACTTTTGTCCTATGACCTATATTGACACTTTTAGAACACCCATAATATCTTGTACTAAGATTTTTGTTCTTCTCCCATAAATATAACAAACTTTGTTTGTCGTGGATTGGTCACTTCCCAAGTAAGGGTGGGTTGCAACCTCAATAAGTGGATGCTTCCCTCTACAGTGCTAAGGGCAAGTCGGTCTTTGGGCCTTGCCATCTTTGCCCGCTGGAAGGGAGATGCCCAGAGCCTGGGAGGCCGCCAGGAACAGCCTGCACATCACTGGCGTAGGAGCTGTCCTTGGTAATGGAGATTTAGCATCTGAAGGACGCCCCTCCCCTTGTGATGTGATTAGCTCTTAAACACTCTTCCAGCAAGGGTTTGCTCAGGGACACCGACAGCCTCTCTTCCCTCTCGTTCTTACTACCCACTGCCCCCTGAGATTTAGAGTCAGGACGCGGTCTTCCCTCTCGTTTCCATTACTTTAGTGCCTGAGTTACTGAGCCATTATCCCTTGAAGAGTTCTTCATTCGACCTCAGGGAGCAAAATCCCAAGCACCATGGAGCCAGCCTCTCTACGCTGGTGGCGGTGTCTATGGGCCCTCCATCCATTTAGCTCCTTTATATAAGACTCTGCTGCCGCTCACGACCATCCAACCTTGGGCAAGACCTCCACTTCTTTGAGATTTATCTTCCTAATCTATAAAATAAGGTGGTTGAAATAAAATGTTCACGACAGTCCCTCACCATCCTGTGATTTCTTTCAGCCACTTCCCAACCCTAACATAATAGGGTTAAGAGGCTGCGACCCTGCTCCGAGGACTGTCTGCCACCTCTGGCTCCCCTCCCCAAACCTTGACCCACCTCGGCCCACAAAGCTAGCAGTGCCCAAGGAGGAGCAAGGAGGAAATGGACCAAGTTAATAGGAGACGGGAAAGGACGGATGCGGGTTGAAATCCTCTCCTTCAATGTACGAAGTGTACCAGAAATTGATTCCGTACTCCTGCTTATGTGCAGTTCCCTCCCCCACTGGTGCAGGGAAGAAAGACATCGCATAGAGATTAGCTGTTCTGTACTGAAGCTGCAATTTGCCCATCTGCTTATTATTCCAGGAGCCCCAACACTGTTCACATAACTGCTCTCTTGTCCTTGCTCTTTTTCAGCATGTCTTTTGTTTTCTTTTTTAAAATTTTATTTATTTATTTATTTATTTATTTATTTATTTATTTATTTATTTAATTTGAGAGAGACAGGGAGGGGGGGTGGGACGAGGCAGAGAATGGGAGCGCCAGTGCCTCTCAGCTGATGTGAATGAACTCCAGATGTGTGCGCCCCCTTGTGGGCAAGTGCGGCATTGTGCACTTGCGTCACTTTTGCGGCTGGTTAAATGTGGGACCTGGGGGTTCAAACAAGCATTCTTAGGCTTCACAGGCAGGCGCCTTAACCTCTAAGCCATCTCTCCAGCCTTCTTTTTCTGTCTTTAGACAACCGGGGTCTGGGTGGTCTCTAATGGACCATGTGTGCCAGAAGGTCTGTTTTTTTTTCTTTTTTCCTTTTTCAAGAAAGCTGTGGGGGGGGGGTCTCTGTCCCTCCAGAGGTGACTTTCTTGACCAAGGACATGGTCCTCCCAGCCAGGAGTCTGGGTGGATGGGAAGTCCTAGCCTGCTTTCCACAGTGTCAGGGAAGGGATGCTTCCTGCCTGCTGCCTCTCATGCTTTGGTCTCTGAGTAATAAAGTCAGTCTGGGTGGGGGAAGTGGAGCAGGTGGCTCTGATAAGGATGAAACAAAATGCATGTGTTTTCAAAGTTTCCCCCCAAGCCCCAGCAGTGTTCTGCAAAACTGTAATACTATTTTGTAAATAGATGGAATTCGGCTTTTTTTTTTTTTTTTTTTTTTTTAACCCATTGGAGATACAAAGCCAGCTGAGCTTCTTTGACTGCTTGGCGCTCTCTCTTCTCTCTCTCTCTCTCTCTCTCTCTCTCTCACACACACACACATTGGCAAACTGGAAAGCAAACCCGCCTCTCTGTCTCAATATGCAGATGGGGCCCAGGGAGGCATTGGTCCTAGAGCCCGTTTTGGCACAGCCCATGCCCAATGAGATGGCCAGTTTGTTCAACCCTGCATTAGACCCCACGGAGCAACCATGCTATGAAGCAGACAGAAGCGTTGGCAGGTTGCTCTGACTCCTTCTGGAATCTTTCTCTTCTGCCCAGTGGTCTGGGATGGTGTTCTTGGGGCAGGAAATGAGGCCACTCACGGTCATCACAGTTCAGTGACAAGGGGCCTCGGCAAAGCTCACGGGACTGGAGGGCACTGGCCACAACTCCCGATTCTTGGAGCTACAGCACTTTTAGCAGGGTAGGCATGGCCAGATGTGGGTCTTCAGTGCCTCCGCCCCCAGAGGTAGGGATGGAACAGTGAGTTGCAGAAACTAGCATCACCTGGCTCTGAGTGACACTGGTGGCCATGGCATTGGAACCTGTCCTGGGAGCTGGGGCAGTTGACAGGGCCATCACTACACAGGGTCTTGTGGAGCACTGTCCTCCTGTTCTCTAAGCATACCATTACCATCTTTTTTTTTTTCTTTTCGAGGTAGGGTTTCACTCTAGCCCAGGCTGACCTGGCATTCACTGTGGAGTCTCAGGGTGGCCTCAGACTCACCGATCCTCCTACCTCTGCCTCCTGAGTGCTGGGATTCAAGGTGTGTGCCATCATGCCCGGCTATTGTTTTGTTTTTTTTGAGGTAGGGTCTCACTCTAGCTCAGGCTGACCTGGAATTCACTATGGAGTCTCAGGGTGGTCTCAAACTCATGGCGATCCTCCTACCTCTGCTCCCGAGTGCTGGGATTCAAGGTGTGCGCCACCACGCTTGGCCCATTACCGTCTTCAGCATGACCACCCTGAGAGACCCTTGGGATTGGCCTGTTGGTGTTCCTTCACGGAAGTCGGGGGAGAAGGGGTGACCAGTAGATCCTCACCTGAGATTCAGCAACTGCCTCTCCTTCCTGGAGTGATGTAGCTCCCTTTGTGACCCCCACGCTCCTGTAAGCAGCCCCTTGCCCATGCTCCTCTGATTACAAGTCACAGACTCATCAGTTCACCTAGCTGGACTGGGATGGATCAATACTTTGGTCTGTCACTGGTGCCCTGTTTGGGGTGAGAAGAGGGTTGCTTACATCTCCCGGGAAACGCTCTCACCACAGGAGGGAATGCAGAGAAGGAGTCAGTCTGGTGTGTGGGATTTGGGACATTCTGAGTTTGAGGTGCCCAGAATTCAGCTGCAAGGTCTGGGTGAAGTGTGTCCTTGTGAGCATATGGGGACAGCAGGGAAGACCAGCACATAACTGAAGGGCACAGCAAGATGAACCCCACTATTCTAGTGATTTTGAGGACACAGTAAAATTCATTGAATTGAATACTTAAAGTGGTGAGAGTTTTCTGATGTTTAAATTATACGTCCATGAAAAGGCAGCTAGAGAGGACGAGTCAAAGAGGAAAAAGACACGAGTCTGGTGTGACAAGGAGCAGGGAACAAGAACCTTGTGGCAGCTGTGACATCTGCTCCTCACCAGAGCATACGAGCAAGACCAGAGGGCTGGATGGTTTCCGTCTCCCTGCAACAACCCGTGGCCACGCAGGTCCTGAGAGTACCTGGGAGCAAGAATGTGTTCATGGTGGGTGGGAATGAGCGGGTCCCCTGGCCTAGATTCTTCAGGTAGTCCTACACCCTGGCAACCTATTGTCCCTCAAAAATGTTGCTCAGGAAAGCAGAAGCAAATGACTGATATTCAGTAAGTCACTAATGGTTGGGAACTCCATGTAGCTGGAGGTTGGCGAGCCTCAGGACTAGTAGTGAGTGCAGGACACCAGCCTGCTGTGGTCTGGATGTTATGAATTCTTCAGAGGCTTGTGTCTGTACCCAGCGTGTTGCTACGGGGAGTTGGTGGCATCTTTAGAAGTCAGGCCAAGCTGGGCATCATGGCACATGCCTTTAATCCCAATGCTTAGGGGGCAAGGCAGGAGGATTGCTGTGAGTTTAAAGCCAACCTGAGACTACATAGTGAATTCCAGGTCAGCCTGAGCTAGAGTGAGACCCTACCTTGAAAAAAAAAAAAAAACAAAACAACAACAACAAAACCACAACAAACCAAAGCCAGGGGAGACGGCTCAGCAGAGTGCAATGATTGTATTGCCAGCATAAGGATCTGAGTTTGTTCCAAAGAGCCCATGTAAAAAACGCATAAGCCACCCTCCAATGTTGAGGGGGATCCCCTCGGCTTGCTGGCCAGCAAGTTTAGTTTAATTGGCAATCTCCAGACCAGTGAGGGACCCTGTCTCTAAAGAGGTGGGTGGAACCTGAGAGGAATGACACCTGAGCTTGTGCTCTGGACTCTACACACATGCACACAAATGTGCACACACACACACACAAACACCTGCACTGCACACACATGAACATGTGCACACACATTAAAAAACCAACATAGAGCTGGAGAGATGGCTTAGCAGTTAAGGCACTTGCCTGTGAAGCCTAAGAACTCATGTTTGAATCTCCAGGTTCCACATAGCCAGACACACAGTGATGCCAGTGAGCAATGTCGCACATGCACCACAAGGGGGCGCACACACACCTGGAGTTCGTTCACAGCAGCTGAAGGCCCTGGCAAGTCCATTCTCTCTCTCTCTCTCAAAAAAAAAAAAAAAAAAAAAAATCCATGATGTGGTGGTGCACGCCTTTAATCCCAGCACTTGGGAGGCAGAGGTAGGAGGAGCACCGTGAGTTCAAGGCCAGCCTGAGACTACATAGTGAATTCCAGGTCAGCCTGGGGAAACCGTACCTCAAAAATAAGAAAATAAAAAAATCCACTTTCCATGCTGATAGCACTCCTGCCAACATGGTGAACGTCCCTAAAACTCGCTGGACTTTCTGCAAGAAGTGTGGCAAGCACCAGCCCCACAAAGGGACCCAGTACAAGAAGGGAAAGGACCGTCTGTATGCCCAGGGAACGCGGAGTGACGACGGGAAGCCGAGCGGCTACGGTGGGCAGCCTAAGCCTATATTCCGGAAAAAGGCTAAAACTACGAAGAAGATGGTGCTGAGGCTGGAGTGTGCTGAGCCCAACTGCAGATCTAGGGGAATGCTGGCTAGGAAGAGACGCAGGCGTTGTGAACCGGAAGGAGATGAGAAGAGAAAGGGCCAAGTGGTCCAGTTCTAAACCAATTTTGCTATGAAAACAATAAAATGAGATTATATTAAAAAAAATTATAAAAAAACAACATAATCGATTGAACCAGGATTATTATTCCACAGAAAGGGATGACTCACTGGTGGGCAGAGCACCTCTGGTCTTGGTGCCCTCCTCTTCAGACATCCCCCACATGCCCACGTACAGAGGAAGAGCTGGTGTGCTGCCTGCTCAGGGGCTGTTACTGACAGTGGGGGCGCTGAGGGCATCACCTACAGCTAATGTGGCTGCTGGGTACAGGATTAGCCCGCTCCCTCCTCAGGTCCTTCCCTCCTCTTACTCCTGCAAACCTCCAGGTGTTCTCTGAGCTTTAATCACTACGAAGTTGGATGGAACTGGCAGCCCGAATGAGGACGTTCCTGGGAACCCAGTATTAAGGATCCAGGGAGAGCCACAGGGCTGTGGGGATGGGCTGGGGCAGCCATGACTTCTAGAATGATGGTGAGAAGATGTCCACCAGCTCCTTCTATGCACAGTACACAGTTTGCCCCAGGCCAGGGGGAACCTGAGGCTTTGGTTGATTTCTGAAGATCATGTCGTTTTTTGTTTTGTTTTGTTTTGTTTGTCAAGGTAGGGTTTCACTCTATCTCACATTGACCTGGAATTCACTATGTAGTCTCACGGTAGCCTTGAACTCATGGCGATCCTCCTAACTCTACCTCCAGAGTGCTGGGATTAAAGGTGTGCGCCACCACGCCCGGCTCTGAAGGTCATGTCTTTGAAATCCAATTCACCTCTTGACTAGCATTCGAAAGGGCCCATTTGCTGGGTTTACTCGCGGCCTTCACTCTGCAGTTTTCATTCCGTCTTTATCGCGGCATTTTAGGGGATTGACCTACAGCAGCAAGTTCCTTAGGCTGTTCGGCCCAGAGGCTCGCTCGGGCTATTTCATGTAATTGGGTTTATAGATGGACAGGGCACTGTGAAGGCGTGCACATCACGGTGATCCAGAGCTCGTCATTCTGTCAGCAGCCATGGAGAGAACAGGAAGAGAAATACAACTGTCACCATGGACATGGGACGAGGGTGTCCAGGTCACGGCAACTCCGGGAGCGGGAGACCCAGTGTCCAGGATGCTTCCCGGGGTCCCTACTGACGAATGAGTGTGTTCCTCTATCGAGTGGCAGTTGGGTGTAATATGATGGGAAAATTGGGGTTCTGGGGTGCTTCCCGGAACCCCAAGCCCTGAGTTCATGTCTGCGAATTAATCAAAGAATTGGCAATTCCAGATTCAAGAGAATGATTTTTAAAATGCCACATTTTATTCAGATTTTACAAAGGACTGAGGAACAGGGAAGGCTGGGAGGCAAGGGGAGATAAAGTGGAGAGAAGAGAAGTACACCACGTGGAACCCCAAAGCCCGTGTGGGCCACGTGGAGCTCAGGAGTCCATGTGACCAGATACAGGTCTGGGGGGAAAAGTGTGGAAAGAAAAGAGAAAAGAAAGTTCAAGAAGCTCCCCATGTGGGGAGCTGGAGGAGATAAAGAACCCATGCGGAGAGTTAAGGGCCGAGAGAAAAACTCACCCACAGCTGGAAGTTCCCAAGTGATCAGAGAGCCTGCCCTCCCCTCACAAAGGTATTTATAACCTTAGGGTGGTGGGCTGTCTTCCGGCTCAGGTGAACCAGAGGGCCAGCTGGTTGGTTAAGGCTAGGGGCTGTCTCAGGAAGAGGTTAGCTCCAGGGGCTGAACTTGATCAACCACAATATTTAAATCCTATGAAAGACCTCCCTCCTAGAACGGGTCTTGACTGTTTTGGAAAAACAATTTTTTGGAACTAGGCAAGAGATACAAAAAAAAACTTCCCTCCCCTTTTTACCTTCAGGCGGGACCCTGACTCTGCCCCTTCATTGAGACACAAAGGAAGGAATTCTGTGTACACTGTTCCCAGAGCTTGGCACATAGTAAGTGTTAAGGATATTGGTGCAAAGCAGAGACCGGACTGGAACCCCAGCCTCGGTTGGGGTGGTTGGGGCGTACTGCTCCTTTTCGTGGGGCAACCTTACTGCTCAGCCAGTTTGCACGCCCCCAGGTCAGTTTTAGGTGTCTGTGCTCAGGACCTGGAGGGAGTTTTTTTTTTTTTTTTTTTAAATATATTTTATTTAATTATTTATTTGAAAAAGAATGGGCATGCCAGGACCTCCGGTCACTGCAAATGAACTCCAGATTCTTGGGCCCCCTTGTGCATCTGGCTTAGGTGGGTGGATATGCCACCTGCTGAGAGCCACGTAACCAAGTAAGGACGTCAGACTGGAACCTATGTCTGATCCAAAGTTCCAGCTCAAAACCTATTTTATTTTCCTTATTTTTTATACGAATGTACAAGTATTTCTTTTTTAATATTTTATTTATTTGAGAGAGGAAGAGAGAAAGATATATATGGAGATAGAGAAAATGGGTGCACCAGCAATTCTAGCTACTGTAAATGAACTCCAGAAGCATGCACCACCTTGTGCAGTTGGCTTTATGTGAGTACTGGGGAATCAAACCCAGGTCTTTAGGCTTTGCAGGAAAGTGCCTTAACCAGTGAGCCATCAGCCCAACCCCTATTTATTTTCTTTTTTTTTTTTTTTGAGGCAAGCCCAACAGACTGGCCTTTTTTATGAGAGAGAGAGAGAGAGAGAGAGAGAGAGAGAGAGGAATTGGTGTGCCAGGGCCTCCAGCTGCTGCAATTGAACTCCAGACACCTGTGCTACCTTGTGTGTACATGTGACCTTGCAAACTTGTGTCACCTTGTGCGTCTGGCTTATGTGGAACCTGGAGAGTTGAACATGGGCCCTTAGGCTTCACAGGCAAGTGCCTTAATCACTGAGCCACCTCTCCAGCCCCCTATTTATTTTATTTCTAAAAATATTTATTTGTTTGTGGGATAGAGAGAAAGAGAGAAAGGATGAGAGAGTGAGCATGGATACACCAGAGCCTTCTGCCACTGCAAATGAACTCCAGACACATGTGTGCCACTTTGTGCATCTGGCTTTACATGGGTACTGTAGAATCAAACCTAGGCCATCAGGCTTTGCAAGCAAGCGCCTTAAGCCACTGAGCCATCTCCCAGCCCTACAAACCTACTTTGCTGTGGGGTTCTGTGTGTGTGTGTGTGTTCCTATGTGTGTGGGCACATGTATGTGTATGTGTGTGTGCATGCTTATGTGATCATACATGTACATGTGACATCTAGAGGTCCACACTAACTGTCTTCTTCAGTTGTTTCCAGCTTATTCTTTGAGGCAGTCTCTTGCTGAACCTTGAGCTCACTAATTCAGGTAGACTCACCAGTGAGCCCCGGGGAATTTCTGTCTCCGCCTCCCTGGCACTGGGATTACAGGTGTGCACCACCATGCCCAACATTTTACCAGGGTTATGGGGATCTGAACTCAGGTCCTCCCACTTGTGTGGCAAGCTCTTTTCCAACTGAACCATCTCCCCAGTTCCTTCGTAAGATTCTTTAGTGTAACCATCTCCATACCTCCTTTCTCAGCAAAGGGACTGTCCCAAGGTGGTTGACATCTAGTCCCTTGGGGACCAGTGTAGCCCCTACTGGCTGCAGGGCCTTTGCCTCCCCTTTCCTCCCCAGCTTGCCCTAATTCTTGCTCAGCCTTATTCTTCCGTCTCATCGCCTCTCCCAGGGCCTTTCCCCAGCTTTCCAGGACTGGTTGGTTCAGAGTCACAGCTCCCTGACCACGTGGGGTCCAGGGCAGTTCGCCCACATTCTTCTACAAAGCATCCTTGCCTCCCAGGATGGGGACAGAAAAAGGACAGTCACAGTCACTTCCTCCCCCATCCTGCCAGACCCAAGCCCTTCTCCTGTGCAGACATCCCCAGCCAGGATGTTTTGGGAGGGTACCAGGAGAATGTTTCTCCCCCCACCCTGTGGCCAACCCCCCACCAAAAATAAAAAGCATCCATTTTCCACGAGACTTCAGAGTTTACGGTCTCTCACGGAGAAACGGAGCCAATCCTGCTGCCGGGGAAGCTGGCAGCTCCCAGAACCCTGGTGCCCTCCCTACCCGTCTCCACATAATGGGAAATCATTTCCAGTGGGAGGAAGTGGTGCAGGGCCTTGTGTGCTGGAGTTGTTGCCTCGTAACTGCAACAAAAGAGAATGTGGGACAACAGCCTTTCTGGCCGCTGCCTTTGCCACCGAGAACGGCGCGCACGGGCCAGAAAAATCTCACTGAGGGCCCCCTCCCAGTCTCCTTCTCGCTAATGATAAATAATGTGTAGTTTTCATTTGGAATTGAATTTCATCTCTCCCTTGCTGGTGTGTTTCAGGTATTTCTCTCTCTTTTTTTTTTCTTTTTCCCTTGGGGCTTGAGAAAAAAAAAACCAGACGTTTTTGCACTGACTGTGTGCATTTATTCCCTGCCAGAAATTGACACGTGGTCTCATTAATCCCTCCACATTTAGTCTCACCTGAAAACACTCACCTGGCTGGACCAGGAGGGGAGCTGTTTCCATGAGCGCTCTTCTGAAGGTAGACAGGCTACAGGGGTGTCCTGGGGTCCGGTCACTGCTCCCACTAAGAGCTTGCCCTGGCTCCCACTAAGAGCTTGTGAACACAAGATGTCACATGTTTAGCACATCCTTGGACCAGCAGTAGCATCGGGCCACTGGGAGCCTGGTAGCGATGAATGCCTGGGCCTCACCCAGTGGTGCAGGGCCTTGTGTGCTGGGTCTAGTGAAAACTCTGCATTTTAACAAGATCTCCGTGTGCTCTGAATGTGTCCTGTGGCTTGAGAAGCACTGGCCTGAATCACTCCCGTCACCCTCAACCTTGGCTGTCTGTCCACTGGCGTCATCCGGGAAGCGGGGAGCGTTAGAGAGATCCTTAAGCCCATGCTGCGCCCCAGGCCAATTGAGCCAGCGCCTCTGGGGAGGGGAACCCATGCATCTGTGCATTTCCAGAGCTCCCCTCGCCATAAAGTCATGAGGAACCCCTTCTGAGGTTGAGCTGGAGGAACTGAATTGGAAATATGCCTCACCCGGCCCTGACCTTGAACAGAGAAGGGGCCGTTATTCTCCCTCCATGGTCACTCATAAGCACCACTCATTGGTCCAGAGAGTTCAGCTTTGCCAAGTCCAGCACCATTCTTCTTTCCAGTGGGCTACAATCACGCATCCTTCTCTTAGACACTAGCTCAGCTGAGGGTGGAGGATGGTGGGTAGATGCAGGGAAAATAGGCCGAGCCAGGCTTTGCTTACCATTGGCCGAATCAGAGCAGGACCCACAGAGCCCACATCCCACAACCCTGAAATCCCACTATGTAAGTCCTTTTGAATTAAATCCACGGCCAGCCGGGTGTGGTGGCACACGCCTTTAATCCCAGCACTCGGGAGGCAGAGGTAGGAGGATTGCCGAGAGTTCGAGGCCACCCTGAGACTACATAGTTAATTCCAGGTCAGCCTGGACCAGAGTGAGACCCTACTTTGAAAAACCAAAAAAAAAAAAAAAAAAAAAAAAAAAAAAATCCACGGCCAAAGCTTGACAAACCAGCTATCACGTTTCTCTTCGACTTGATGGCATTCACCAGCAATTGATCAGAGCCCTCTTTCTCGGGAATCCAGACTTTTCTCTGTACTATTCCAGGCAGCCAGGACAAAGAAGTAGGGGTGCAGGAGATGAAAGCCAGTTGTCACCCCAGGTCTGGATCATCAGCCCATCACTCAGGAAGACACTAATGGCATGGACATACTTCTCAGCCAACACCTGCTGCCAGCCATGGTGAAGGTCTAGCTGATACTTTCCTCTTTGTGGAGGAGGAGACGGGTGACTTTCAGGTCCTCCTGGTACCACAGAGCTTGGGGGTTGAGGAGGTCTCACTAGTTCAATGTACGAGAGACATGTACGTAGCCTGGGTTAGAGACCTGGACTCAGGCTACTGTTGTAGCCAATGACATCATCTTTAGGAGAGCGACAAAGACCCAGATCCTGGCCCCAGCTTGTCCCAGCCCAGATGGAAGGCAGCCAGTGAGATGTGCATACGGTAGAGATGCTCAAGGTCAAAGGATGCTAAAATGAATGCGGCTTGGAGCATCTTTCGAAGACTGTGCCAAGTCACAGGAGCCACGGAGGGAGGGAGACAAGACGTCACTGCTCCTAATTGCATTTCATGACCCAATGCTCATGCTGCAGAGCTGTCTGCCTGCCGGACTACTTCTCCTCTTTTCTTCCTTTCTTCTTCCTTCCCTTCTTCTTCTCCTTCCTCTTTCCTCCTCTTTTCTTCCCCTCTCTCTCCTTCTTTTCTTCCCATCTTCCTTGTCTCCTTTCCTCTTCCTCCTCCTCCTCCTTCTTACATGGTGTTATGTAGCCCAGGCTAGCCTCCAACTCACGACGGAGCTCACGAACTCCTGATCCTCCTGCCTTCACCTCCCACGTGCTGAGAATACAGGCACGTGCCACACCTGGCAACCTGTTTCATTTCTCACTTTTTCTCTCTCTTGCCCTCTGTCTCTCCCCTGCCAAACAGGTTTTGGGGAGCTCTCAGCCAGCCCTTTGAATCTGGAAAGAGCAAAGGGAGAAGGGTCTTCCTTCCTTTCTATTCTGCCAGTAGGGTTGGGAAGAAGTTGGCAGCCTGAGGTTCCCTGGCACAAAGACCTGAAGGCCCGTGGGTGTCCTTGACCCTTTCAAGGACAATGGCATGAGAAGACTGGGCTAGTTATTGAGATAAGGTCCCAGGGAGTTTAGGTGGGTTAGGAAGTACCTCACCTGCCTTCCCCAACTTTGCTTTTGTTTGTTTGTTTATTGTTTATCAAGGTAGGGTTTCACTCTAGTCTAGACTGACCTGGAATTCACTGTGTAGTCTCAGAGTGGCCTCAAACTCATGGTGATCCTCCTACCTCTGCCTCCCGAGTGCTGGGGTTAAAGGCGTTCCAGAGACATTTTTTAAAATAATTTTTTATTGACAACTTCTATACTTACATACAAAAAAATGCATGATATTTCCCTCCCTTCCCCTCATTCCCCTTTAGAACACCAATCTCCATCATATCCCCTCCCTCTCTCTACCAGAGATATTAAAAAAAAATTTTTTTTTATTTAGCTGGGCGTGGTGGCACATGCCTTTAATCCCAGCACTTGGGAGGCAGAGGTAGGAGGATCGCCATGAGTTCGAGGCCATCCTGAGACTACATAGTTAATTCCAGGTTAGCCTGGATCAGAGTGAAATCCTACCTTGAAAAACCAAAAAAAATTTTTTTTATTTATTTGCAAGCAGACACACACACACACACACACACGCACACAGAGAATGGGCATGCCAAGGCCTCCAGCCACTGCAAATAAATTCCAGACACATGTGCCACCTTGGGCACCTGGTCTATGTGGGTCCTGGGGAATAGAGCTTGGGTCCTTTGGCTTTGCAGGCAAGTGTCTTAACTGCTAAGCCATCTCTACAGTCCCCCTCCCCCAAGAGAGATTTTGTATGCTTTTGGTATGGAGCTGAGCAGGGGTCCTCCCCATCCCACTGGATTTTCCCAGGAAGACACTGGCGGCGAGAGGCTGTGTAGGTACACGGAGCTCCCTGCTCCTCACTGGTGAGTTCAGACGAGCCCTGAGTCCTGGGTCACTGCAACGCTTCTCTCTGCGGCTGCTGCAGGCTCCTTGTTCCAATGGAGCACCAAAGAGAGCTGTGCTGACTTCCATTCACCTTGATGCCTCGCTCTCCCTGTGTGAATGGAGAGGCTTCTGCCCTGCCACACTGTCCATCTTTGCCAGCGCAGAGCCAGCCTTAAATTCACCTGCTTCATCTTGCTGCGATAGGTGCCTGGGAGGCTGGGAAGCAGAGGGCTCCGTTTCCACGGTTTAATGACAGTGTGAAATGGGTGATGGACCCGCCAGCCCCCTCTTGTCCCTCACTGTCCCCAGGAAGCCCGCCCTCTCCCTCTTTCTGCTGCACATTTCTGGCTGCCGACAGAGCCCACCCCGTCTGGATGGACTGACTGGTCGGGAGAGTATTTATTTTAAGTGGCATTTCAGCCCGGGTTGGGATGTGCTTGGCTTATTACCCATAAATATCAACTAACAGAAAAGGGTGGCCTCTGGGAGAAAAAGTGGATGCTTCAGAGGGAGACCACAGCTGACATCTTCCCAAGGGAGATGGGGACAGAGTACTGCGGCGCCTGGATTTTACAGTGAGTGCAATTCACAGGACCTCATGGTGTCATGCACCGTGCCAGTGTGGCCTGTGGCAGAGCACCGTGTGACTGTTTTCTCTGGGGATATGGGTCTAAGTGACCTGAAGATCCATGCAAGGGGCAAGATGGAACCTGCAGAAAGGGTGTGATTAAGGACCCAGGTAAAGAGGGAGTGATTTTCTGGGACTTCCTGGAGGAGGTGGCTTTTGGAAAAGTGCTACTGCTGGAAGGGAGGGGGAGAAGCATGTCACAGACGGGAACAGCATGCGCAAGGGTGTGTGCATTGGTCTGAGCAAGGCAAGGTGCCTTCTGGGGAGCTGGGGATGGATGGAGCCACACGGAGAGAGGAGATGGAAAACACTGGCCACAGATGGTGAGCGCTCCCCGGAGAGGTGGGGTTCCAGCCTGCAGAGTGACTCCTTCCTGAGCTTTGAGGGTGGTTTGGATCAGAGGCTCT
Organism: Orientallactaga sibirica; assembly: GCA_036365145.1. Taxonomy (NCBI): domain Eukaryota; kingdom Metazoa; phylum Chordata; class Mammalia; order Rodentia; family Dipodidae; genus Orientallactaga; species Orientallactaga sibirica. The sequence goes on from JAEOAD010000013.1 coordinate 9,636,048, forward strand.
GTGCCTTGGCCAGGACAGGTCATTGGTTGGCCCAGCTCTGGGGTGGCTCTCCTAGGACTCACCAGGGAGTCTGGCGGCTCCCATAGGATGAGCGTGGACCTTGGAGAGGAGGGAAAGAGAACCACTCACTCCCCTGAATAGGCCCTGAGTCAGTGGAGCCGTGCTGGTGGTCTCTCTCTCTCTCTCTCCCCTCCACTGCCTCTCCTCTCCTCTCTTTTTCTCCTCTCCTCTCCTCTCCTTCTCTCCTCTCCTCTCCTCTCCTCTCCTCTCCTCTCCTCTCCTCTCCTCCCCTCCCCTCCCCTCTCCTCCTCTCCTCTTGTCTCTTCTCCTCTCTTCTCCTCTCCTCTCCTTCTGTCCTCTCCTCTCCTTTTCTCCTCTCTTCTTCTTTTCTCCTCTCCTCTCCTCTCCTGTCCTCTCCTTTCCTCTCTTCTCCTTCTCTCCTCTCCTCTCCTTTTACCTTCTCCTCTCCCATCTCCTCTTCCCATCTTCCCTCTCCTCTCCTTTGCTCTCTTCCTTTCCTCTGTCCCCTCTTCTCTACCCCCTCCACTCCTTTCCTCTTCTCCCCCCACTTCCTGTGAGGCAGTCATGCTGTCCTCCACCATGCAGATAAAGGCCTGAGCATGCAGCAATAGGCAACAGTTACACAGTCCACGCAGCACTGTGGAGTCTTGAAGGCAGGTGGGTGGATGCTGTTGTGCATGAACATCCAAACCAGGCACAGTTTCAGGGAGGAAGGGATTTATTTCAAGTTTACAGATCCAGGGAGGAAGTTCCATCAATGGCACAAGAAGCTGCTTCCACACATCCAAGCAGAAAGAGAACCAAACAGCCCAGAAAAACTGAAAGCAGCAAGCACGACTGGGCAGCAAGCAAGAAACTCTGCCCTCGCCGGGTGTGGTGGGGCACACCTTTAATCCCAGCATTCGGGAGGCAAAGGTAGGAGGATCGCCACGAGTTCGAGGCCACCCTGAGATTCCATAGTGAATTCCAGGTCAGCCTGGGCTAGAGTGAGACCTTACCTTGAAAAACCGAAAAATAAAAAAGAAACTCCATCCTCCCCCACCACGTCTCTGCAACCTTTGGACTGGAATTCAGATCCACCCCAAACACACCTTTGGGCTGGACTTCAGGATCCATCCCCAATGACACCTCCTCCAGCCAGGCGGCTGGAGACCCAAGTTGTACAGACTTTAAGAAAACACCCAAGGGCTGGAGAGATGGCTTAGCAGATAAGGCATATGCCTGCAAAGCCAAAAGACCCAGGTTCAATTCCCCAGGACCCACATAAGCCAGATGCACAAGGGGGCACATGCGTCTAGAGTTTGTTTGCAGCAGTTGAAGGCCCTGAGGCACCCATTCTCTCCCTATCTGCCCCTTTCTTTCTCTTAAATAAATAAATAAATAATCAGATACCAGCGTCTATAAGGCACATACATTCAAACTACCACAGACGTGGGCACCTTTCATGGCACGACCCCACAGCTGACTACGAGCAGTTTAGAGATGAAACCATTTCTCTTTCCCTCTTTGGGTACACTAACTTCTCCCTAAGGGCTGAGAAACAAGACATGGTGTTACCCACCATATGCTGAGGCTCAAGTGATTCTGCCCATAGGGCTTTGAGGTGGACAATCAGGGACGTCAGAGGCAGAAGGAGGCTTCCACAGAGTGGCCCATGCCCACTCCAAGTGTGGTGCGCAGAGTCCTCCTATGCCACCGGAAGCTGTCATCCAGGCATGGCCTGGAAACTGAGGGCTTGTGCACATTAGTGTGTCTGTGAGAATATATGTGAGACAGAGGGTATGGCTATGCGTGACCGTGTGAAAGAATGTGTCCGAGCATGTGTGTGGATGTGTATATGAGTGTGAGTACATGAGTGTGACGTGATTGCGTATGCGTGTATGTGTGTTACACGAGTGCATCTGTGAGTGTGGTCCAGCATCAGGCATCCCACTGCGCATCCTCTACTGACCCTTCCATGTCCTGAGCGCAGTCACCTGACCAGCGGTTCAGCAAGGCCTTTCAGGCAGAGCCCTACCCGACCTGTTCCAGTCTGAATGTGAAACATCCCACACAGGCTCATTCACGGGTTTGAACCTTTAACCCCCAGCTGGTGGAGCTGATTTGGAAGGTGGAGGAATCTTCGGGAGGTGGAGCTCAGCTGCAGGAAATAGGTCACTGGGGGTGGGCTTTGAGGTTTTCTACCTGCTTCCGGTTTCAGTCTGTAATTGTGAAAAAGCAGTGCCCCTGGGCAAGGAACTGCTCCTGCCACCATGCCTTCCCAGCTGCAGCAACTGAAATCCTTTTGAAGCTGTGAGCCAAAATAAATCCCTCCTCCCTTACGTTACAACTGTCCGATATTTTGTCATAGCTATGAGAAAAGTAACAAACACTGTCCCCAGCCCATCAGACTTTCCCAGAGGAAGGTGAAGGTCCCCCTTCCATGTTCCAAACTGCCTCCAATCCTTTTCTTCTTCTTCTTCTTCTTCTTCTTCTTCTTCTTCTTCTTCTTCTTCTTCTTCTTCTTCTTCTTCTTCTCCTCCTCCTCCTCCTCCTCCTCCTCCTCCTCCTCCTCCTCCTCCTCCTCCTCCTCCTCCTCCTCCTCCTCCTTCTTCTCCTCCTCCTCCTTCTTTTTTTGAAGTAGGGTTTTGCTCTAGCCCAGGCTGACTTGGAATTCACTATGTAGTTTCAGGCTGCCCTTGAACTCTCAGCGATCCTCCCACCTCTGCCTCTCAAGTGCTGGGATTACCCGCATAAGCCGCTATGCATGGCTTTCTCGAATCCTTAATGCCTCTCTCATACCGTGCCAAAGCTGAATCCTGTCCTGACAGAAGTTGCTCCACTTACTCTTTGGAAGCCTCTAGTGACCTAGGCATGTGACCCAGGCATGGCCAATCACAGGGTCCCATTTCCTGGATAAATGTGATTGGTCTAAAGCGGGCAGGGCACCAGAGCAGGTTCCATCAGAGTCCTTCCTTGGACATTGGTCCCTGGATCCTCTCAGAGGACAACTTCTACACGGGAGGACAGTACAGAGAAAGAGCAATGTGAGCTGTCTGATGGGGGCCATCTTTACCGGGACCGTGAGAGAGCCTGTCTGTAGCCAGAGAGGAGCAAAGACGGAAAGGCTATATGTTATTTCAGAACCCTGTCAGGTACTCGAGCCAATAAATTCCCTAATGCATTGCTGCGGTTTGAGTTTGGTTTCTGTCCCTTGAAAATTACAGAGTTTGGAGCAATGCATTGGAATCCCAGGACTGTACCCTCGTCCTCTCAGGGTATGGCGCCTGCTGGGACTTACACCCTTATCTTCTCTTCTCTTACCTCCCCTCCCCCACATGACTAGAGGCAAAAGTCTCTCTTCCAAGTCTTTCTCCCCTGATACAAACGTGTGTCTGCACAAACCTGCATACACCCATGCACACACTACCTCACCCACCCACTCCCCTGCACACAAACGTGTGTCTGCACAAACCTGCATACACCCATGCACACACTACCTCACCCACCCACTCCCCTGCACACAAACGTGTGTCTGCACAAACCTGCATACACCCATGCATACACTACCTCACCCACCCACTCTCCTGCACACAAACGTGTGTCTGCACAAACCTGCATACACACATGCACACACTACCTCACCCACCCACTCCCCTGCACACAAACGTGTGTCTGCACAAACCTGCATACACACATGCACACACTACCTCACCCACCCACTCTCCTGCACACAAACGTGTGTCTGCACAAACCTGCTGCACACACATGCATACAGTACCTCACCCACCCACTCCCCTGCACACAAACGTGTGTCTGCACAAACCCACCCATGCATACTACCTCACCCACCCACTCCCTGCACACAAACGTGTGTCTGCACAAACCTGCATACACCCATGCACACACTACCTCACCCACCCACTCTCCTGCACACAAACGCGTGTCTGTCTGCACAAACCTGCATACACCCATGCACACACTACCTCACCCACCCACTCCCCTGCACACAAACGTGTGTCTGCACAAACCTGCATACACCCATGCACACACTACCTCACCCACCCACTCTCCTGCACACAAACGTGTGTCTGCACAAACCTGCATACACCCATGCACACACCTACCTCACCCACCCACTCCCTGCACACAAACGTGTGTCTGCACAAACCTGCATACACCCATGCACACACTACCTCACCCACCCACTCCCTGCACACAAACGTGTGTCTGCACAAACCCATGCACACCCATGCACACACTACCTCACCCACCCACTCTCCTGCACACAAACGTGTGTCTGCACAAACCTGCATACACCCATGCACACACTACCTCACCCACCCACTCTCCTGCACACAAACGTGTGTCTGCACAAACCTGCATACACCCATGCACACACTACCTCACCCACCCACTCTCCTGCACACAAACGTGTGTCTGCACAAACCTGCATACACCCATGCACACACTACCTCACCCACCCACTCCCTGCACACAAACGTGTGTCTGCACAAACCTGCATACACCCATGCACACACTACCTCACCCACCCACTCCCCTGCACACAAACGTGTGTCTGCACAAACCTGCATACACCCATGCACACACTACCTCACCCACCCCACTCTCCTGCACACAAACGTGTGTCTGCACAAACCTGCATACACCCATGCACACACACCTCACCCACCCACTCCCTGCACACAAACGTGTGTCTGCACAAACCTGCATACACCCATGCACACACTACCTCACCCACCCACTCCCCTGCACACAAACGTGTGTCTGCACAAACCTGCATACACCCATGCACACACTACCTCACCCACCCACTCCCCTGCACACAAACGTGTGTCTGCACAAACCATACACACACATGCACACACTACCTCACCCACCCACTCCTGCACACAAACGTGTGTCTGCACAAACCTGCATACACCCATGCACACACTACCTCACCCACCCACTCCCCTGCACACAAATGTGTGTCTGCACAAACCTGCATACACCCATGCACACACTACCTCACCCACCCACTCTCCTGCACACAAACGTGTGTCTGCACAAACCTGCATACACCCATGCACACACTACCTCACCCACCCACTCTCCTGCACAAACGTGTGTCTGCACAAACCTGCATACACCCATGCACACACTACCTCACCCACCCACTCTCCTGCACACAAACGTGTGTCTGCACAAACCTGCATACACCCATGCACACTACCTCACCCACCCACTCCCTGCACACAAACGTGTGTCTGCACAAACCTGCATACACCCATGCACACACTACCTCACCCACCCACTCTCCTGCACACAAACGTGTGTCTGCACAAACCTGCATACACCCATGCACACACTACCTCACCCACCCACTCTCCTGCACACAAACGTGTGTCTGCACAAACCTGCATACACCCATGCACACACTACCTCACCCACCCACTCTCCTGCACACAAACGTGTGTCTGCACAAACCTGCATACACCCATGCACACACTACCTCACCCACCCACTCTCCTGCACACAAACGTGTGTCTGCACAAACCTGCATACACCCATGCACACACTACCTCACCCACCCACTCTCCTGCACACAAACGTGTGTCTGCACAAACCTGCATACACCCATGCACACACTACCTCACCCACCCACTCCCTGCACACAAACGTGTGTCTGCACAAACCTGCATACACCCATGCACACACTACCTCACCCACCCACTCTCCTGCACACAAACGTGTGTCTGCACAAACCTGCATACACCCATGCACACACTACCTCACCCACCCACTCTCCTGCACACAAACGTGTGTCTGCACAAACCTGCATACACCCATGCACACACTACCTCACCCACCCACTCTCCTGCACACAAACGTGTGTCTGCACAAACCTGCATACACCCATGCACACACTACCTCACCCACCCACTCCCCTGCACACAAACGCGTGTGTCTGCACAAACCTGCATACACCCATGCACACACTACCTCACCCACCCACTCTCCTGCACACAAACGTGTGTCTGCACAAACCTGCATACACCCATGCACACACTACCTCACCCACCCACTCTCCCTGCACACAAACGTGTGTCTGCACAAACCTGCATACACCCATGCACACACTACCTCACCCACCCACTCTCCTGCACACAAACGTGTGTCTGCACAAACCTGCATACACCCATGCACACACTACCTCACCCACCCACTCTCCTGCACACAAACGTGTGTCTGCACAAACCTGCATACACCCATGCACACACTACCTCACCCACCCACTCCCCTGCACACAAACATATGTCTGCACAAACCTGCATACACCCATGCACACACTACCTCACCCACCCACTCTCCTGCACACAAACGTGTGTCTGCACAAACCTGCATACACACATGTACACACTACCTCACCCACCCACTCTCCACACAAACGTGTGTCTGCACAAACCTGCATACACACATGCACACACTACCTCACCCACCCACTCTCCTGCACACAAACGTGTGTCTGCACAAACCTGCATACACCCATGCACACACTACCTCACCCACCCACTCTCCTGCACACAAACGTGTGTCTGCACAAACCTGCATACACCCATGCACACACTACCTCACCCACCCACTCTCCTGCACACAAACATGTGTCTGCACAAACCTGCATACACCCATGCACACACTACCTCACCCACCCACTCTCCTGCACACAAAAACGTGTGTCTGCACAAACCTGCATACACCCATGCACACACTACCTCACCCACCCACTCTCCTGCACACAAACGTGTGTCTGCACAAACCTGCATACACCCATGCACACACTACCTCACCCACCCACTCTCCTGCACACAAACGTGTGTCTGCACAAACCTGCATACACCCATGCACACACTACCTCACCCACCCACTCTCCTGCACACAAACGTGTGTCTGCACAAACCTGCATACACCCATGCACACACTACCTCACCCACCCACTCTCCTGCACACAAACGTGTGTCTGCACAAACCTGCATACACCCATGCACACACTACCTCACCCACCCACTCTCCTGCACACAAACGTGTGTCTGCACAAACCTGCATACACACATGCACACACTACCTCACCCACCCACTCCCCTGCACACAAACGTGTGTCTGCACAAACCTGCATACACCCATGCACACACTACCTCACCCACCCACTCTCCTGCACACAAACGTGTGTCTGCACAAACCTGCATACACCCATGCACACACTACCTCACCCACCCACTCTCCTGCACACAAACGTGTGTCTGCACAAACCTGCATACACCCATGCACACACTACCTCACCCACCCACTCCCCTGCACACAAACGTGTGTCTGCACAAACCTGCATACACCCATGCACACACTACCTCACCCACCCACTCCCCTGCACACAAACGTGTGTCTTCACAAACCTGCATACACCCATGCATACAGTACCTCACCCACCCACTCCCCTGCACACAAACGTGTGTCTGCACAAACCTGCATACACCCATGCATACACTACCTCACCCACCCACTCCCTGCACACAAACGTGTGTCTGCACAAACCTGCATACACCCATGCACACACTACCTCACCCACCCACTCCCTGCACACAAACGTGTGTCTGCACAAACCTGCATACACCCATGCACACACTACCTCACCCACCCACTCTCCTGCACACAACGTGTGTCTGCACAAACCTGCATACACACATGCACACACTACCTCACCCACCCACTCTCCTGCACACAAACGTGTGTCTGCACAAACCTGCATACACACATGCACACACTACCTCACCCACCCACTCTCCTGCACACAAACGTGTGTCTGCACAAACCTGCATACACACATGCACACACACACACCTCACCCACCCACTCTCCTGCACACAAACGTGTGTCTGCACAAACCTGCATACACCCATGTACACACAAACCTCACCCACCCACTCTCACCCACCCTGCACACAAACGTGTGTCTGCACAAACCTGCATACACCCATGCACACACTACCTCACCCACCCACTCTCCTGCACACAAACGTGTGTCTGCACAAACCTGCATACACCCATGCACACACCTCACCCACCCACTCTCCTGCACACAAACGTGTGTCTGCACAAACCTGCATACACCCATGCACACACTACCTCACCCACCCACTCCTGACACAAACGTGTGTCTGCACAAACCTGCATACACCCATGCACACACTACCTCACCCACCCACTCCCTGCACACAAACGTGTGTCTGCACAAACCTGCATACACCCATGCACACACTACCTCACCCACCCACTCTCCTGCACACAAACGTGTGTCTGCACAAACCTGCATACACCCATGCACACACTACCTCACCCACCCACTCCCTGCACACAAACGCGTGTGTCTGCACAAACCTGCATACACCCATGCACACACTACCTCACCCACCCACTCTCCTGCACACAAACGTGTGTCTGCACAAACCTGCATACACCCATGCACACACTACCTCACCCACCCACTCTCCTGCACACAAACGTGTGTCTGCACAAACCTGCATACACCCATGCACACACTACCTCACCCACCCACTCTCCTGCACACAAACGTGTGTCTGCACAAACCTGCATACACCCATGCACACACTACCTCACCCACCCACTCTCCTGCACACAAACGTGTGTCTGCACAAACCTGCATACACCCATGCACACACTACCTCACCCACCCACTCCCTGCACACAAACGTGTGTCTGCACAAACCTGCATACACCCATGCACACACTACCTCACCCACCCACTCTCCTGCACACAAACGTGTGTCTGCACAAACCTGCATACACCCATGCACACACTACCTCACCCACCCACTCTCCTGCACAAACGTGTGTCTGCACAAACCTGCATACACCCATGCACACACTACCTCACCCACCCACTCTCCTGCACACAAACGTGTGTCTGCACAAACCTGCATACACCCATGCACACACTACCTCACCCACCCACTCCCCTGCACACAAACGTGTGTCTGCACAAACCTGCATACACCCATGCACACACTACCTCACCCACCCACTCTCCTGCACACAAACGTGTGTCTGCACAAACCTGCGTACACCCATGCACACACTACCTCACCCACCCACTCTCCTGCACACAAACGTGTGTCTGCACAAACCTGCATACACCCATGCACACACTACCTCACCCACCCACTCTCCTGCACACAAACGTGTGTCTGCACAAACCTGCATACACCCATGCACACACTACCTCACCCACCCACTCTCCTGCACACAAACGTGTGTCTGCACAAACCTGCATACACCCATGCACACACTACCTCACCCACCCACTCTCCTGCACACAAACGTGTGTCTGCACAAACCTGCATACACCCATGCACACACACACTACCTCACCCACCCACTCTCCTGCACACAAACGTGTGTCTGCACAAACCTGCATACACCCATGCACACACTACCTCACCCACCCACTCTCCTGCACACAAACGTGTGTCTGCACAAACCTGCATACACCCATGCACACACTACCTCACCCACCCACTCTCCTGCACACAAACGTGTGTCTGCACAAACCTGCATACACCCATGCACACACTACCTCACCCACCCACTCTCCTGCACACAAACGTGTGTCTGCACAAACCTGCATACACCCATGCACACACTACCTCACCCACCCACTCTCCTGCACACAAACGTGTGTCTGCACAAACCTGCATACACCCATGCACACACTACCTCACCCACCCACTCTCCTGCACACAAACGTGTGTCTGCACAAACCTGCATACACCCATGCACACACTCACCTCACCCACCCATGCACACACTGCACAAACCTGCATACACACATGCACACCACCCACCCACTCTCCTGCACACAAACGTGTGTCTGCACAAACCTGCATACACCCATGCACACACACACCTCACCCACCCACTCCTGCACACAAACGTGTGTCTGTACAAACCTGCATACACCCATGCACACACTACCTCACCCACCCACTCTCCTGCACACAAACGTGTGTCTGCACAAACCTGCATACACCCATGCACACACTACCTCACCCACCCACTCCCCTGCACACAAACGTGTGTCTGCACAAACCTGCATACACCCATGCACACACTACCTCACCCACCCACTCTCCTGCACACAAACGTGTGTCTGCACAAACCTGCATACACCCATGCACACACTACCTCACCCACCCACTCTCCTGCACACAAACGTGTGTCTGCACAAACCTGCATACACCCATGCACACACTACCTCACCCACCCACTCTCCTGCACACAAACGTGTGTCTGCACAAACCTGCGTACACACATGCATACAGTACCTCACCCACCCACTCTCCTGCACACAAACGTGTGTCTGCACAAACCTGCATACACCCATGCACACACTACCTCACCCACCCACTCTCCTGCACACAAACGTGTGTCTGCACAAACCTGCATACACCCATGCACACACTACCTCACCCACCCACTCCCCTGCACACAAACGTGTGTCTGCACAAACCTGCATACACCCATGCACACACTACCTCACCCACCCACTCCCCTGCACACAAACGTGTGTCTGCACAAACCTGCATACACACATGCACACACTACCTCACCCACCCACTCTCCTGCACACAAACGCGTGTGTCTGCACAAACCTGCATACACCCATGCACACACTACCTCACCCACCCACTCCCCTGCACACAAACGTGTGTCTGCACACACCCATGCATACACACCTCACCCACCCATGCACACACAAACGTGTGTCTGCACAAACCTGCATACACCATGTACACACTACCTCACCCACCCACTCCCTGCACACAAACGTGTGTCTGCACAAACCTGCATACACCCATGCACACACTACCTCACCCACCCACTCTCCTGCACACAAACGTGTGTCTGCACAAACCTGCATACACCCATGCACACACTACCTCACCCACCCACTCTCCTGCACACAAACGTGTGTCTGCACAAACCTGCATACACCCATGCACACACTACCTCACCCACCCACTCTCCTGCACACAAACGTGTGTCTGCACAAACCTGCATACACCCATGCACACACTACCTCACCCACCCACTCTCCTGCACACAAACGTGTGTCTGCACAAACCTGCATGCACACACTCACCCACCCATGCAAACGTGTGTCTGCACAAACCTACGCACTCACTCACCCACCCACTCCCTGCACACAAACGTGTGTCTGCACAAACCTGCATACACACATGCACACACACACCTCACCCACCCACTCTCCTGCACACAAACGTGTGTCTGCACAAACCTGCATACACCCATGCACACATCACACACATGCACAAACATACCTCACCCACCCACCCACTCTCCTGCACACAAACGTGTGTCTGCACAAACCTGCATACACCCATGCATACACTACCTCACCCACCCACTCCCTGCACACAAACGTGTGTCTGCACAAACCGTGTGTCATGTACACACACCTCACCCACCCACTCTGCACACAAACGTGTCTGCACAAATGCATACACCCATGCATACCTCACCTCACCCACCCACTCCCCTGCACACAAACGTGTGTCTGCACAAACCTGCATACACCCATGCACACACTACCTCACCCACCCACTCCCTCAGACACAAACGTGTGTCTGCACAAACCTGCATACACACATGCACACACTACCTCACCCACCCACTCTCCTGCACACAAACGTGTGTCTGCACAAACCTGCATACACCCATGCAACCTACCTCACCCACCCATGCACACAAACGTGTGTCTGCACAAACCCTGACACCCATGCATACACTACCCACCCACCCACTCCCCAGACACAAACGTGTGTCTGCACAAACCTGCATACACACATGCACACACTACCTCACCCACCCACTCTCCTGCACACAAACGTGTGTCTGCACAAACCTGCATACACCCATGCACACACTACCTCACCCACCCACTCTCCTGCACACAAATGTGTGTCTGCACAAACCTGCATACACCCATGCACACACTACCTCACCCACCCACTCTCCTGCACACAAACGTGTGTCTGCACAAACCTGCATACACCCATGCACACCCTCACCCACCCACTCTCCTGCACACAAACGTGTGTCTGCACAAACCATGCATACCTCACCCACCCATGCACACAAACGTGTGTCTGCACAAACATACACCCATCACCCACCCACCCACTCTCCTGCACACAAACGTGTGTCTGCACAAACCTGCATACACCCATGCACACACTACCTCACCCACCCACTCCCTGCACACAAACGTGTGTCTGCACAAACCTGCGTACACACATGTACACACCACCTCACCCACCCACTCTCCTGCACACAAACGTGTGTCTGCACAAACCTGCGTACACCCATGCACACACTACCTCACCCACCCACTCTCCTGCACACAAACGTGTGTCTGCACAAACCCACACACACATGCATACAGTACCTCACCCACCCACTCTCCTGCACACAAACGTGTGTCTGCACAAAACCTGCATACACCCATGCACACACCACCTCACCCACCCACTCTCCTGCACACAAACGTGTGTCTGCACAAACCTGCATACACCCATGCACACACTACCTCACCCACCCACTCTCCTGCACACAAACGTGTGTCTGCACAAACCTGCATACACCCATGCACACACTACCTCACCCACCCACTCTCCTGCACACAAACGTGTGTCTGCACAAACCTGCATACACCCATGCACACACTACCTCACCCACCCACTCTCCTGCACACAAAGAAAAATCCACCCAAATTACATAAAGAGGGAACTCCCTGAGCTTAAGTTAGGGCTTTTCCTGTTTATCACAAAATCGGGAGGGGGGTGGCTCTTGCACACAGCCCTCTAAGCACACTCAGGCTTGTCTTTCTCCTTCTGGTCACTTGGCCACTCATGCCAGAGGGCCCCGAGACCCCGTTCTAGAATTATAGAATCTTGGCGGCAAAGGGCAGCTCGTCCAACCTTCTGTCCAGTGTGACAGTCCCAGCCCAAACAACTGACAGATGGCAAGGTACTGATGTATGCATGACAATGAGTCAGGCAGCTCCCTTCCTTCTGGGGCAGCCCTTCTACTACAGGGCAGCTTTCACTGCCAGAAAGTTCTTTCCTTTTGTGCAGCTAAAAAATCTGGCACTGCGATGCCCTGGGTTGAAGGCCTGGCCTCTGGGATGGCATAAAGTCAACCTGCCCCTCTTCCACATGACAGATTCCACACTGCTGAAGACAGCTTGTCCCCAGTGGGTCACTCTTTCCCTTCTAAACAGCCTCGTTTCTGAAAAGCACATCAGAAGAAGAGAGAACAGCCCGGTGTCCTTCTGACCTGTCTTTGCCCTGCGCATGCCCCCTACCCGCCCCACGATCTGCTTTCTGGATGGAACCAAGATCTATCCCAAGCTTGACACTGGGTGGCGTCTGAAACCCTGGTAGCACTATACACATGCCAGAGCCTCACCCCCAGAGACTGTGTGGGGTTAAATCCAGCCATCTGGACTCTTCAGAACTCCTCAGCCAGTTCGGGGGCAGAGCGGCCATTATTCTGAAGGGGAGTAGGGAAGTGCTGAGCGCGGCACTGTGAGGCCAGCAGGTTGGTGAGGCCTCATTTCATTCCACGTGATAGAAACCCTTAACTGGCTTAGGCAAATGGAAACACACTGGTGCAGGAGCTACAAGGGATTATGGGAGGCACCTGGCCCCAGGGGCTAGACTGAGAAGTTAAAGCTTTTGATCCCTTGACCTCTGTGTTGGGGTCCCCCCCTAAGGCCAGCCCAGGAGGGATGGCAGGGTCTCTGCCCAGTTGGGGGTGAGAGGAACGGAGTCACGACACAGACTCTGGGAGTTGGGCGGAAGCAGCAGAGGGCGAGCTGTCGCAAACTCATTTATTCAAGGAAGTGTAGGGGGTTTTAAGGGGCTCGGCTGGCCAATCACTGTATGGGGTGGTCCCCTTTTTGTGACCAATGACAGCCTGTCTCTGGACAGGTCATCTCGTAGCAGGTTTCTCGCGAGCATGGGACTATAGCTCTTGTCACGCCAGGCCTGTGCAGAATGCCGTGTTCACAGAAGCCACTTCCTGGTTTCTTTTAGCATGCAGTCTGGTTAGGTCAGGCCTGCATTGTGCCATACATATCCTCCTTTTTGTTTTTATTATTGGCAACCCTGGGAGGTATGGTTTTTTGCCAAGCCATTGTTGAACCCAGGTCCCAAGGGATCACCACATGTGACAGTGCCTGTCTTAGGTTGTCCCATCTCATGGAGTCTTACCCGTCATTAGCTATTCGCCATCCTAGTGAGAAAACCCGAGGGGTATGGCCTGGTATGGCTTTTAGCATGAGGTCTGGCTAGGGCCAGACCTACATTGTGCCATACATGTGTGGCTATTGCCTAGGAGGCATGGGAGGGCCAAGTGGTGGTGGCTCTGTGGTGTGTGAACAGTCCCAGTGAGCAAGAATTAACTATAGAACCTGAAAAAGATTGGGGTAGGACAGGTTGCTGGGTGACTGTCGTGAGCTCACCCTAGCATCATAATTAGTAGCATTGAGTGTCCTTAATGGTCGCAGATCAATGTAATCAAAGGAGTTGCAAAGGAATTTATGGCTGGTTGGAGGATAACATTACCATAAGAGGCATTAATAAGCAAAAAAAAGGGCAAAGATGTGACTAAGGAGAAGTTTGTGCTTGAAGGGGGAGGAATATAGTAAAATACAGTGGCTAAAATAAAGCCTAGGAAAAGTGTGGGAATATAGGCCCACTGCACCAAACAAGTATGGCCTAAAAAGAATTGTCTAAAATGGTTTTTGGGAAGTGGTAGTAGGTAGAAAAGGAGAAAAAAAGTTGGAATAAGTTTAAAGTCCCGTATCCAGCCTGAGGGGTTTGGCATCATCCTCTTCATCAAGGTCGATCCCTGAGTCAGTGGCTGGACAGATGTTTCTGGCAGGGATTCAGATCGGGATCTGTGAAGTTTCTGGAAAGACACAAGCATACCCTTGGCCCTGTGTTAAAACTTTTGTTTTATAATTAGTTCCTTTAGGGTCCTGTTAGTTCTCTCCACTATGGCTTGTCCTTGTGGGTTGTAGGGGATCCCAAGGGAGTGTTTGATTCCCCAAGATTCTATGAAGGATGTGAATTGGGCAGATGTGTATGCAGGGCCATTATCAGTTTTAATTGACCAGAATATGCCCATGACCAACATAGCGGTTTTTGTCACCTTAATGACATGGGACACCTTCTCCCCTGAGAGAGCAATAGCAAAAGTAAGCTTAGAGTAAGTGTCCACAATGACGTGGACATATTTGAGGTTACCAAAGGAAGGTATGTGGGTAACATCCATCTGCCAGATAGAATTTGGGGTAAGGCCTCTAGGATTGACTCCTTGAGGCTGTAGGGGGCCCAAGGGGGCTAGGGGGCACATGGCTTAGCATTGGCTAAGCGAGAGCTCAGGGTATAGGGTTCTTAGGCTAGTGGGGGATAGATGGACTCTTTGGTGTAAATGTCTAGCTTGTTCTAAAGGTGGCAAGGAGAAGACAGCAATAAACTTGTCTACCTGCAAATTCCCATCAGCAATAAAGCCAGGCAGACCAGTGTGTGAGTGAATGTGTTCAATACGTCTGAATGTGGATGGCCCTTTGTATGTAAAAGGACCTGTTCAAAGTAAGAGTCAATGCCAGATTCCTGGGCTGCTTTGCAGATGAGAGCCAGATCAGAGAGGAGGGTGGGGTACCAGGGCCTGGCTGTTGCATCTGGCCCTGTGTTAACGGGAAGGTGGCGAAGGGGTGTGCCAGGGAACTGGCAGCTGCGTGGGTGCATCCAGGACGGATCAGGCAGAGGTCTTTCCAAGGGTAAAGAGGGGGAGGGGTGGTTGTGAGCATGGCTGCTCCAGGTGGCAGTTGTGGGCTGAAAAGGCAGCGGGCAGGCAGGTGGTTTGCGTGGCGGTCTTGGGAGGGACGAGATTTTAAGAGCCAGTTTGTTTTTCCTTACAGCTTTTGTTATGGGTGGAAATGACTTCCTCCATGGAGGAGCCTTTAAGGTCAGCAATTATGGCAAGGAGGATAGGAAAGAATGGGGCAGGGGTGTGTGTCCTTCGTTAACCTCTCATTTCTTCACGAGAAAGAGAACCCGGAACCAAATGGAAGTGTCCCAGATGTTCTCTGGATTAATCCATGGGGCTAAAAGAAGAGTTTTGTCCCCAAAGCTATGGAGGTCCTTTTGTTTTACTTTTTTTTTTTTTTTTTTTTTTTTTTTATGGAGAGAGACAGAGAGAAAGGGAGAGGAAGACAGATAGAGATGGGCGTGCCAGCAGTCTCTCAGCTGCTGTGAATGAAATCCAGATGTGTGCACCCCCTTGTGGTCAAGTGTGGCATTGCACCCTTGCGTCACTTTGCATCTGGCTAAACATGGGACCTGGAGATTGGAACTGGCGTTCTTAGGCTTAGGAGGCAGGTTCCTTAACCGCTAAGTCATCTCTCCAGCCCCCTTTTATTTTACTTTTAAGTCACATTGCAGGAGGAGGGCCTTAAGAGCCTGCAATTGCGGCATCCTCTGGTGGGGAGGGAGGTTGCCCATTATGGCGTGGTGGTGTTGGGGGGGACTAGGCTGGGACACTCCTGAATCAAAGAGACTGAGAAAATAATAACCCAGATCAAAAATGATAGCCCAAAGGATAATCATGCAAACCACAAGTCCTAATGCCAGGGCCAGCTGAGCCATATGGATAGAATGTTTAGGACCCACATGTCTTGTGCTTAGTGGGGGACTTCCGTGGGTCATTATTCCATGGCTGTATGCCCACATGGTGTCTCTGGGGAGGCTCAGCCAAAGGCCTCACCTTGGTTCTGAAATCGGGCTGGTCAAACCTTTATGTGATTTTGCTGGGACGAACCAAATAATGGAGGGGCCAACACGGACTTCGGGGCCGTGCAGCGATGTGTACCTTCCTACTGGGGGGAAAAAGATGAACAAAGGAAAAGGGGGGAGGAGTGGGCTGCCCACTCACCCTCGGGCAGCTGTCAGCACACGGAAAAGCAAGGGGCTTTTCTCACCAAAGATCAAGAAGGGGGTCTTGCCAATGTCAGGGGGACTGCTCACCAATGATCATGGAGGGGGCGCCTTGCCAATGCCAATGGGGGAGAGGGTCCCTGTTCAGGCTCCAGATGCTGGGGTCCCCCATAAGGCCAGCCCAGGAGGGATGGCAGGGTCTCTGCCAGAATTGGGGGTGAGCAGTGTGGAATCACGACACAGACTCCAGGAGTTGGGTGGAAGCAGCAGAGGGCGAGCTGCTGCAAACTCGTTTATTCGAGGAAGTGCAGGGGGTTTTAAGGGGCTTGGCTGGCCAATCATTGTATGGGGTGGTCCCCTTTTTGTGACCAATGACAGCCTGTCTCTGGACAGGTCATCTTGTAGCAGGTTTCTCGCAAGCATGGGACTGTAGCTGTTGTCATGCCAGGCCTGCGCAGAACGCCATGTTCACAGAAGCCACTTCCTGGTTTCTTTTGTCATGCAGTCTGGTTAGGGCCAGGCCTGCATTGTGCCATACACCTCTGGTCTTTAGCTTGGATTCATTCTAGAAATGGATCTCTCCGGATGGTGAGGAAAATGGGCACGAGTAGCCCAAGTTCATGGTCACTCAGTGCATATATCAACCTCAAGCCAGGTCTGGTGGCACACACCTTTAATCCCAGCACTGGGGAGGCAGAGCTAGGAGGATCTCTATGAGTTTGAGGCCAGCCTGGGTCTATAGTGAGACTCTACCTAAAACAAACAAACAACCCCCCCCTCCCTCAAAAACCAAACAAAAAGGCAGCTATCAAACCTCAGTGTGACAGAAATGCTTACCCCCTCGGTATCTTAAATTCTAGGGGAGAATATTTTCTTGGTCCAACTTGAGGTTTCTTTTTGAGAAAAGTTTTTTTATTAGCATATATTAATTATACATACTACTAGGTTTCATTATTCATTATGACATTTTCATACATGCACATATTTGATCTTTTTCACTTCCTGTTACCCTCTCTTATTCCCCTCCCACTTCTACTGCGCCTCTTCTTTTGCCAACTTAGCCAACCTTCTTTTTCTTTGGTGTGGATGTGTGTGTGGCATGGATGCACACACACACACACACACACACACACACACACATACACACACACGCATGCATATATGCATGTGTTTTCTTGCATGTGGAGACCAGAGGTCGTTGAAGGTCTTCCTCAGTTATTCTTTGAGAACAAAACTAGAGCTCATTGATTCAACTGGACTAGTGACCCAGTGACCCCAGGGTCTCCCTGTCTCTGCCTCCCCAGTGCTGGGATTCCAGGTATGTGTGTCACTGTGCCCAGGGTTTTCCATGAGTTCTGAGGATCTGAACTCAGGTTGTCATGCTTGAATGGCAAACACTTTACTCACTGAATCATCTCCCCAGTCCCAGCCTTCTACTTCATGTTAATGTCTATTTAGTTTTTTTTCAACTGATATAAGGCATAGCAAGGAGAAACTAAAACAATGCAGGTCAACAGTCATCAAACTTCTGCAGGTCTCACTCCAGCCCAGGCTGACCTGGAACTCACTATATAGTCTCAGGGTGGCCTTGAACTCATAAATCATAGCCTTGATCTTCCTATCTCTGATCTATCTCCTGAGCCTCCTGCTAAGTGCTGGGCTCCATTAAAAAGTCTCAGGCATGCTTGCACCTTAAAATGCAATATCTTGCCAAGCACATCAGTCCATTACAAATTTCTCATGATCAAATTTTTTGGCCTTTTTGTTTTTGGCAATCCAATGCCTTTAAGGCTTTTTTTTAAAACCAAAACAGGGTGAACAGGGTTATTTACAGGAGCTTTGGCTTTAATGTTGCAGACAGCTTCAGGTTCGCTGAGAAACTTACCTGGAGGAAGGGATATTATTTATTGGCTACATCACTGAAGAAAATGCCACCACAGCACACAGAGCAAAAACTACAGCCAAAAGGTCTCTTCAGGAACTCCCTGTCAGCAACCATTAACGCTTATAAAGCCTGCTGAGAGTCCAAGAGTGCATCATTCAGGGCATACTGGAAGGTAGCATTCCACAGCACTCCACCCCCCACTTCCAAGCACTCCACAGCACTCTACCCCACACTTCTGGAAGGTAGCATTCCACAGCACTCCACCCCCCACTTCCAAGCACTCCACAGCACTCTACCCCACACTTCCAGCTCGTCCTTTCTTTTCACCATGTCTTTCATGATGCTGTCTGAGTTGAGGTTCCTTTTAACCAATCACCATGCCATGGAGGTAGGATATCAGGATTGGGTCATATACTTATTCATGCTGGCTTGAGAGAAGGCTCAGGACATGGGGGATGGAGAGTGAGCCACGAGGGAATGCATGCCAGGCCATGTGACTGACACCAACCTGCAATGAGGGCTGGTGGGATTTTTCCTGGGCAAAAGGTCTATTATACATTTTAAAAATATATCATATTATTTATTTGCAAGAAGAGAAAGGGAAGAGAGAGAGATTTGCTGGGTGTGGTGGTGTGAACCAGATGAATGTTTGCTCCCCCGCTGGTGGCAGTGTGGGAGATGGAGCCTAGCTGAAGGAGGTGTGTTGCTGGGGGTGGGTTTGGGGGTGTTATAGTCTGATTCCCCCTTTCCAGAGCTCAGCTCGTTCTTTTTCATTATCTTCCTTTTCCTGTTGTGGCGGGAGTGAAGTTCAACCTCTGCTCATGCCACGCTTTCCCCATTATCATGAAGCTTCCCCATGAGACTATAAGCCAGATAAACCTGTTCCTTCTGTAAGCTGCTTTTGGTTGGGTATTTTGTCCCAGCAACAAGAAGGCAACTACAACACTGGGAGATTTTAGCTTTTTTTATTCATTTTTTATATGAGAGAGACAAAGAGGGAGAGAGAGAGAGAGAATGGGTGTGCCAGGGCCTCCAGCCACTGCCAACAAACTCCAGATGCATGTGCCCCCTTGTGCATCTGGCTTACGTGGGTCTTGGAGAGTTGAAACAGGATCTTTTGGCTTTGCAGGCAAATGCCTTAACTGCTAAGCCATCTCTCCAGCCCCCTGTCCATTCTCTTTTAATATTTTATTTATTTAAGAGACAGAGAGAGGGAGAGAGAGAGAAAGAGAGAGAGCGAACGAGAGAGAGAATGGGCACACCAGGGCCTTCAGTCACTGCAAATGAACTCCAGATGCATTACCACCTTGTGCATCTGGCTTACATGCGTCCTGGGGAAATCAAACCAGGATCCTTAGGCTGCATAGGAAAGTGCCTTAACTGCTAAACCATCTCTCTGGCCCTGACCATTCTTTTTTTTTTTTTTTTTTTTTTAATGAGAGAGGGTGAGAGTGAGAATTGGCATGCCAGGGGCCTCCAGCCACTGTAATCAAACTCCAGACCCATGTGCCACCTTGTGCACATGTGCAACCTTGCACTTGCATCATCTTGTACATCTGGCTTAAGTGGGATCTGGAGAGTCAAACATGGGTCCTTAGGCTTCACAGGCAAGTGCCTTAACCACTAAGCCATCTCTCCAGCCCTCTGACCATTCTTATCTTACTCATTAGTTCTTCTGGCTATCCTTCCATTCATTCATTACTTTTTCTTTCTCTCAGCTAGAATGTGCTGGGTTGTAGGTTGTGCTGACACACTTCTGTTTTCTTGCTCTACTCTGTTGGTCAGTGGTGTGGTTCCTGGTGTCTCTGTGGCCATGGTTTCCCCAGAGACGTCCAGGCAACTGTGGAGCAGGGTCTTGAGTGGCCATGAATGTGACGGGAAGAAACATCCAGGAGGCAGCGTCAGAGGGCAGCTCGTTTATTGTCAGGGGAATGGGTTTATAAGCATTTGTGAAAGAGCAGGAAGAGGTACAGGTCATAACGGGATTGGTTAGTACAGAGGTCCCGCTGATGCCTAATTAGCATGTAGGGACTTTGGGTGAGCAGGAAAGGGTCACATGGTCTAAGAAGTGGCGGGAAAATGTATAGGAAATGGGCCCTAGGGGGATTGGTTGTGCGAAGGCTGCTGGCTGATACCTCATTAACATATAGTGACGTAAGCAGACAAAGGTCACAAGGCTCTGGGGAAAGCGAAACCTAAGTCTTATCAGGATGTCCAGGTGTCCCAGGCTGGGGAGGGAGGGGCCTCACTGCTGCTGTTCTCGAGATTGTCTGGGTCCAGGCTCACTGCAACCTTGGGGTCTGGGGCCCTTAGTCATGCCTGACAGCTCAGGTCTGCCTAAACCTCCAGTAGCCCAGGGGCTTCAACCGTGTCCTACAAGTGGGACCTCTCCCTCCCCTCCAATGTAGGTGAGGCTACTCCATCTTTTTAAAAGCTTTTTATTTTTTTATTATTTTTTTGGAGAGAGACACAGAGAGAGACAGAGAGAGGGGGGAGAGGAAGACAGAGATGGGCACGCCAGCAGTGTCTCAGCTGCTGCTAACGAAATCCAGATGTGTGCGCCCCTTGTGGTAAAGTGTGGCATTGCACCCTTGCATCACTTTGCATCTGGCTAAACATGGGACCTGGAGATTGGAACCGCTGGAGATTGGAACCAGAGTTCTTAGGCTTAGGAGGCAGACGCCTTAACCCCTAAGCCATCTCTCCAGCCCTACTCCATCTTTTAACACACCCTTTCAGTTTAAAATTGGTCACCATGCTCCATATGTGCCCTGGGCCCTGCAGTGAAAAAGCAGAAACCATACCAGTTACTTTAACAGAAAGAATTTAGTAGAAGAATTTAGCTAAGTGAGCTTTGTGGTATGATAACGGAAAAGCTCTGTGTGTGGGTAGTGTGGGAATAGAAAGTTGTAAACGGAGGGGCTGGAGAGATGGCTCAGTAGTTAAAAGCATTGGCTTGCAAGCCTCACTGCCTAGGTTCAATTCCCCAGTACCCATGTAGAAGTCAGAGATACAAAATGGCTCATGTGTCTGGAATTTATCTGCAGTGGCAGAAGGCCCTGGAGTCTTACCCACACCCTCTCTCTCCTTGTGAATATGAATAAATAATCCTTTTTTTTCTTTAAGTTGCAAACTGGGGCAATGACTGGGAACAGAACCAGCTCACTGTGGGGGTGAGGACCCGTTACCACGGTGACACAGACGATGAGACGCAGGGAAGACATGAATAGCAGCAAGGCCCTCCTTGTCTCCTGCCTTTTGGTCCCCTCTGGTGCCCCCTAGTGGCAGGGGCTCAAGTAGAAATATGATTTGCAGGGCTGGAGAGATGGCTTAGGGGTTAAGGCGCCTGCCTGCTAAGCCTAAGAACTCCAGTTCCAATCTCCAGGTCCCACATTTAGCCAGATGCAAAGTGACGCAAGGGCGCAATGCCACACTTGCCCACAAGGGGGCGCACACATCTGGATTTCCTTCACAGCAGCTGAGAGACTGCTGGCGCGCCCATTCTTCTATCTGTCTCCCTCTCCCTCTCTGTCTCTCTCTCTCTGTGTCTCTCTCCAAAAATAAATGAAATAAAAAATTAAAAAAGAAATACAATTTGCAGAGTCTCAGGCCCAGCGGAGTCAGTAGAGTTGAGGGTGGGGGCTTCCTGCTCTGGTGGATTTGCTGTGGCCACCCTGAATTGAACTGTTGTTTATGGCCTCCCCCCCCCCCCAGACAGTCCGAGCACTAAGAACTTGGCAACACACTGATACTTGGACCTGACTTTCCAGGTCCTAGACAGCACCCAGTCATCCCATAAGTGGTCCGCAGACTCCTCCCAGGAAGAATTTTGCAGCATAAGCTATTCAAATTCAGGTGCAGAGTGATGCTGGGGCTCAGGGGTGAGACCCCCACTGTGTCAGGCTCCCACCCAGACAGGCTTCTGGAGAGTTGTAGCCTCTCCTGGACTCTTCCAGAAAGGGAACCATTTGCCTGTCATAGTTTTGGCTAAGAAATTGGTAACATTCCCACTTAGTGCTGTGTGACCTTGAGCTAGTGAATTACCTACTCCAGGTCTTGATTTCTTCATCTGTACAATTCCCTGGGGCGGGGGCGTTGTCACGCAGGAGGGACACAGTGCCAGGCACACATGGATGGATGCTGGATGGTGGCAGGAACCGTGATTATCTGTCAGAAACCAGACTTTCTGTTTTTTTTGTTTGCTTGTTTTAGTTTTTTCCTTTCTGGTTTAAAAATAGTTTAATTAAATTAATTAATTTATTAGAGAGAGAGAGAGAGAGAGAATAGATTTCTAGTCACTGCAATCAAACTCCAGACGCACGCTCCTCCTTGTGCATCTGGCTTGGGTGGGTCCTGGGGAATCAAATCTGTGTCCTTAGGCTTCGCAGCAAGCTCTTTAACTACTAAGTCATATCCCCTGACCTTTGCTGGTTTTTATAAATATATATCTCTTCTATATTTTTATTTACTAATTTATGAGGGAGGGAGGGAGGGACCAAGCAGGGAGAGAAGAGAGAGAGAGGGCGAGAGAATAAGAATGGACATGCAAGGGCTGCTGCAAACGAACTCCTGACATAATCTCTGCTTTGCGCACCTGGCTTTGCATGGGTACTAGGGAATTGAACCCAGGGCTGGAAGGCTATGCAAGCAAACACCTTTAACCTCTGAGCCATCTCCCCAGCCCTCAGTCTTTGTTCTTGAGGCCTGTGTGATGCTTTAGTTTTTTCTTTTTTTTTTTTTTTTTTCTTCTTCTTTTTTTTTTTTTTTTTTTTTTTTGGTTTTTTGAGGTAGGGTCTCACTCTGGCCCAGGCTGACCTGGAATTAACTATGTAGCCTCAGGGTGGCCTTGAACTCACGGAGATCCTCCTACCTCAGCCTCCCGAGTGCTGGGATTAAAGGCGTGCGCCACCACGCCCGGCTTCTTTTCTTTTTTATTTAAATGAGGGTGTCAGGGCATCCAGAGGCCAAAGTGAAGGAAGAGAGTGAGAGTGAGAGAGAAAGAGAGAGAGGGAAGAAGGGAAAGAGAGAGAGGGAGGGAGAGAGAATGAGAATGAGTCAGCTCCTGGAGTTCCAAAGCCTGCCTAGGGAGGCCCAGCAAAGCCACAAGGGGAGCACCGCCCCCACCTGATGGAGCACTTAGAGAACCAGACCAAAGGACCCTGCCCTGCTCAGCAGGGTCCCGCGGATGGCCCTGTGGTGGCCCAGACGAGGCGTGTGGAGCCGCCTGAGCCACACACAAGATTTTGAGGCTGCTGCCGTGCGAGTCTGGATCCGAGTGAGTGGGTGTAAAGAATGTCAAGCGAGATTCGATTACAATTTTTATTTTGGAAAAACCTTCATCAAAATATGTATATCTAATTAGGACAATTACAGCACAGGAACAAAAAACTGATTAAAAATCAGACACTCCATAAATTACAAGTGTTTTCCTCCAGCTGGGGCACATCTCCGGCTGCTGAGTTGCAAGGCCAATCAATGGAGCCGGGGCTCCTGGAGCAGGCGGGGAGGTGGCAACACCAGGGCAGGATGGAGGGGTGCTGAGTGCAGTCTGGAGGCTCCTGGGACTGCCTGGATATAGCTGTGGCTCGTGGGGGCAGGAAGAGCAATCACGTTGTGCTTGAGCAGCGGTCTCTCTGTGAGAAGGGGTTTGGAGAGGCGTGTACTGCTTGTACTGAGCAAGTGTGCACATGGGGGTGTGTGCACTAGACTGAACTCAAGAAGCAGACATGAATGTGCACACGTGTCCATCAGCCTGCGAACATCTGGGCAAACATCTGGGCACCAGCAGAGGATGTGAAGGTCTAGGCATCAGTAAAACCCATGCTTGCTGCTGGTGTTTGTGTCAGAGGCGGGCCGCATGCAGAGCCAGAGCAGTGGGCCTGTGTGCCCCCGGCATAGAGGACATACTCAGAGGATGAAGCCTGGCATGTCACCAGACAAGCAGAAGTGCCCTTTTAAGATATCCCAGGGGACTGGGGAGATGGCTCAGCGGATAAAACACTTGCTGTGCAAGTGTGAGGACCAGGCTTCAGATCCCCAGCATCTACTTAACATGCTAGGTGGGTATGGAGACCTGCCTATGATCCTGGCACTGAGGGGATCCCCTGGGAGAGCTGGCTTGCTAGACTGGCTAAATTGACAAGCCCTGGGCTTAAGTGAGAGACCCTGCCTCAAATAAATAAGGTGGAGGGCAATGGAGGAAGACACCTATGTCAACCTCTGGCCTCCTCACACACATGCACTTATATGTACTTGGATGCAAGTGTGCCCATACACATGTGAACACACACACTCAGATATCCCAAGATGAGGCTATGTGGATAAAGATGGCTGCTTAAAAAAATTTTTTTTTATGTGCAAGCAGAGAGAGAGGGGGGAGAGAGAAAAAGAGAGGGAGGGAGAGAGAGAGAGAGAGGGAGAGAGAGAGAATGAAAACACCAGGGCCTCTATCCACTGCAAACAAACTCCAGATGCATACGCCACTTTTTGTATATGTGGATACTGGGGAATCGAACCTGACTCCTTAGGCTTTGCAGGCAAGTGCTTTAACCACTATGCCATCTCTCCTGTCCCAAGATGGCTGCTGGTTTTTTTTTTCTTTTTTTTGTTTTTCGAGGTAGGGTCTCACTCTAGCCCAGGCTGACCTGGAATTCACTATATAGTCTCAGGGTGGCCTCGAACTCACCGCAATCCTCCTACCTCTGCCTCCCGAGTGCTGGGATTAAAGGCATGCGCCACCACGCCCGGCTATGGCTGCTTTTTACTGAGTACTTTCTGTTACCAGGCTCTGTGCTACACTCTAATGAATGCATTATCTTGCCAAACCTGCTCAGCACACTCACAGGTAGATGTGGTCTGCGGAACAATACACCCTGCCTCCTAAAAGATACCCACCTCCCAATCCCTGGAGTCCACGAATCCATGGTCTAATGTGGCAGCAAAGGGACTTCAGAAGATGTGACGGAGTTAAGGTTTGGGGTGGCCGTGAGCTTCCTTAGACATAGAAGCCAGGGAGGTGCTCAGTGGATAAAGCGCCTGCCGCCCAAGCCTGAGGTTCTGAGTTTGGGTCCGAGGCCCCACATAAAGTCGGACGCCCTAGTGCTCGTGCCTCTAACCCTGGTCCTTTCAGGACCAGAAAGGAAGTGGAGACTCGATTGGAAGCGTGCAGACCATCTAGTCTGGGGAACGCAGAGAGGAGAGACCGCTGTCTCAGATGAGGTGGGAGGTGAGGAGCATGCCCTGAAGTTGTCCTCTGAGCTCCTCATGTGCTCTGTGCTTGTGCATGCCCTCACTCTCACACATGAACACGCATGTGGGCACAGACACAGAGAGGAGCAGAAGTGAGTGGTTAGGGAGAGAGATGTGAGGACAGAGAATGTGCAGAGACGGCCCTGCTGGTTCTGAAGATGGAGGAAAAGGACTGTGAGCTGAGGACCACGCAGGCTGCAGAGCTCAGAGAAGCAAGGAAAGGGGCTCCTGAGGCCTTCTAACACCCACGGCCCTGCCACTGTGTGGTGTGAGCTCCCTGGGAGTCATGTTGGACTTCTAACACCCACGGCCCTGCCACTCTGTGGTGTGAGCTCCTTGAGAGTCGTGCTGGACTTCTAACACCCACGGCCCTGCCACTCTGTGGTGTGAGCTCCCTGGGAGTCATGTTGCACTTCTAACACCCACGGCCCTGCCACTCTATGGTGTGAGCTCCCTGAGAGTCATGCTGGACTTCTAACACCCACGGCCCTGCCACTCTGTGGTGTGAGCTCCCTGAGAGTCATGCTGGACTTCTAACACCCACGGCCCTGCCACACTGGAGTGTGAACTCCCTGAGGGTCGTGCTGGACTTCTAACATCCATGGCCCTGCCACACTGTAGTGTGAACTCCCTGAGGGTCGTGCTGGACTTGCAAGCTGTGATGAGTTTGTGTGTCAGCCACAGTGTAGATGATGTCATTTGGCCACTTTATAGATAAAGAAACTGGAGCTCAGAGACATAAAGCAATATCCCAAGCTTGCCCGCCCAGTAAGGGACAGAGTCATCCTATGAGACAGTGTGGCCCCCAAAACTGTGCTTGCCTGTCCATCCTGCCCACTGACCTGCACAGTCTCTCTTAGAGGACACTGCAAAGCCAGGTTTTAATCTCCAGGTCAAGTTAGAGATGCCCCTGCCCTGCTGCTCATCAGACGAGATGGAACAGAGGGACCTATTCTGGGAAGAGAATATTGAAGCTCCTGGACACGTTCCATTTAAAGCCTTTGCTGAAATAGCTTGTCTGTGTTCCCTCTGAGGAGGGGAAGGGGTTTATGCTCGAGCCGGGTCCAGCTTTGGCATGCATTGCTTCTTGCATCCGCAATCAATCCCCTGGGAACACAATCCAGGGCCTTGGCTCCTCTGCTCCCTTTCTCCCAGCTCAAGCCAAGTTCCAGTAAGTCAGCAGTCTTGCAGCTGGGACTTCCACAGTGCTCCACTGGCCTTTGGAAGATCAGGAGATTACAGTAGGCTCAGACCTCGAAGCCTGGGCATGGGGGGGGGGCAAGGTGGAGGGTTGAAGGAGTCTGCTGCCCCCCTCCCCTAACTGCCTCACTTTTCTGCTACTAGCTGGCTATGATGTGCCCAAAAGAGCCCCTTGTCCAAGGTGGCATCAGGAGGAAGGGCATGCAGAAAGGAGTGCTTGGTAAGATGCTTGGACTGATGTGAGCCACCAGCCTTGCCGCCGGCTTGCTTGGCTCACGTTCTCTGTCCATAAACCAGGGTACCCAGAGGACATGCAGAGCTTCCCTCTAGCTCAGACTCTCTGACCCCAGTGTTTCCCATCCTGCCTTGTGTCACACAGGCATACTGAGCCCCAGCATCCAGGGCTCAGGGAGGTCCCGCTCTACCTGCATATTCTTAGAGAAGGCTGGCTGTGGGCTACTCAGGTGGGCTTCAGGGTGGCACCCCAGCTGGGTGCCAGGGCTGGGGAGGGGAGATGAAAGCTGCTGTCCAGTAGGCGATGACAAGCAGTGCTGGCACTGCCCGCAGACCCAACAGCCCACCTGTGTGTCATTGTGGTGGTTTGAATGTAAAAAGAATGGTCCCCCCTAGACTCATGTATTTGAATACTTAATCCTCAGTTGGAGGTGCTGTTTGGGAAGGCTGGGGAACCTTTAAGAGGTGGAGCCTTGCTGGAGGAAGTGTGTCACTGGGGTGGGCCTTGAGATCAGCACGCTTTACTTCCTCCCTGCTCATGTGGCAGTGTGAACTGGCTTTCTTCACCGTGATGGCCTGTTACCTGGAACTGAACCAAATTCTTCCTCCCTTAAACTGCTTTCTGTCAAGCATATGCTGTTGGAGCAACAAGACTCACTGTATAGTCCCAAGAGAATGCTCTCTGACCCCTGTAACCCGGATGCTGAACTGGGAGACTTCCTATCAGGGCATTGAGGCTGTGCTATGGTGGGTACATGCTTGACTGGAGTCATCCCGCTAGACAGTAGGAAGGCTGAAGGGTGCTTTGCCCAGAGTCTGTGGGTCACTGGCTCCTGTCCCAAAGGATGATTGTCACTCCTTAAACACCACAGCCTAGTATTGTAGAATATCCAAGCTGGGAGAGGGGTGGAAATGTGGGGTGTCATCTCAGAGCTAACTATCCCCAGGCATTCTTCACCTCCTGGATGCTTTTTGGAAAACGCAGGATTTGTTTGTTCACTTTGGGATGCAGTAGGTCACGCCTTTTCCTCTCTGCCACAGTTATGTGCTAAACCCTCAGAATGCTCAGGACCTCCCTCTATGACCGTCCACTCACCAATTCACCAGAGAACTTCGGGAATTTCAGTGCAGGGACGGGCACATCTCTATGCCATCAATCCAATCTTGTCGGAACCAGGGTCCACTTGTTACTGACATTACTTTGCATTACCACACGGTGTCACTGTTGGAGACGGGTCTGGTGTAGCTCAGTTGTTGACAGTGATGACAGGGACCTCATAGTCCAGGCTGGCTGGTGAAGCAATGCCCTCCAAAAGCCTTAAGGTCACAGCTTCCTTTAGTTAGGAAGCTTCCATGCTCAACCAACAATTGTGTGTCAGGATGTGTTGATCTGGGGAGCTTCCCACCTCAACCTTGAATTTCAGTACTGTCTGTTCTGCATGGATGCGTGAGTCCCACCCTGAGCTGGGTCATCAGTGACTTTACACACCAAATGTGCCTGTTGTCTTTCTCTGCCCCTCAGCTTTGAGCAAGGCCGCTCAGGCCCGCCTCTTGCTGACCCTTAGAACTTTTCACCTTTGAACCTAAAGAATAAGATGTCACGTTTGTTTCCTCTGGGCTCCAGCATGGGATTTCATCTCACTCATCCATCCATGTGTTTGTTTTTTATTTACTTAAATTTCTTTTGTGATATTGGGCATAGACCTAGGGCCTTCTGTTTGGCTAGCAAGTGCTACACTACTGTGTTATACCCTCAGCCTTTTACTGTTTTTTTTTTTTAATTAATTAATTTACTAGAGAGAGAGAGGGAGAGAATAGGCATGCCAGGGCCTCTAGCCACTGTAAACAAATTCTAGATATCTGTGTTACCTTGTGCATCTGGCTTCAACTGGGTACTGGGGCATTGAACCTGGGTCCTTTGGTTTTGCCAGCAAGTGCTTTAACCACTAAGCCATCTCTCCAGCCCAGTTTTTGTTTTTATTTTGAGGCCAGGTCTCATTAAGTTGTTCAGGTTCTCTTTGAACTCACTCTTCACTCTATAGCCCAGGCAGGCCTTGAACTTGTGATTCTTATTTCTGAAGTAGCTGGGATGACAGACCACATATGTTCAATTTTTAATTTTTTTAAATGACTAGAAAGATTGCTCAATGGTTAGAGGCATGTGCTTGCAAAGCCTGATGGCCCAGGCTTTGTTCCCCAGTACCCATGTAAAGCCAGATGCATGAGAGGCACATGTTGAGTTTGCAATGGCAGTAGGTCCTGGCTCATCTATTCTCTATTGTTTTTTTTTCTCTCTCTAATAAATAAATATTTTTAAAAATTTTAGGGGCTGGAGAGATGGCTTAATGGTTAAGGCTCTTGCTGGTGAAGCCTAAAGACCCAGGATCAATTCCCCAGGACCCATGTAAGCCAGATGCACAAGGTGGTGTGTGTATCTGGAGTTCATTTGCAGTGGCTGGAGGCCCTGGCAAACCCATTCTCTCTCTCTCTGTTTCTCATAAATAAATTAAAAAATTATAACAAACTTTAAAACTTTATATGTGTGTGTGTGAGTGTGTGAGTATGTGTGTGAGTGTGTGTGAGTGTGTGAGTAATGTGTGTGTGTGTGTGTGTGTGTGTGTGTGTGTGTATGCTACAGCATGTATGCAGATGTCAGAGGATGGCTTTGATGTGCCTGTGCTCCACCTTCTGTGAGGGAGGGTCTCTTGCCCCTGCAAATGAACTGCCAGATTGCAAAGGAATGTTAGGCTAGCTGACCTGTGAGCTTCAGACTCTCTTGGCTGTGTTTCCAGTGCTCCAGGCACTTGGGATCACAGATGCATGCACTACTTTGCATCCAGCTTTATGTGGGCGCTGGGGAATTGAACCCAGGTCAGCAGGCTTTGCAAGCAATCATCTTTAACTGGGGAGCTCTCTCCCCAATCTCACTTATAGTTTTTAAATATACATTTAAAATATATTTTATTTATTTATTTGAGAGAGAAAGAGGAAAAGAAAGGGAGAGAGGGAGAGAGAGAGAGAGAGAGAGAGAGAGAGAATGGACAAAGCTATTGCAAATGAACTCCAGATGTGTGCGCCCCCTTGTGCATCTGGCTTACATGGGTCCTGGAGAATCAAACCAGGGTCCTTTGGCTTTGCACACAAACACCTTAACTGCTAAGCCATCTCGCCAGCCCCTAAAAATATTTATTAATTATTTATTTATTTATTTGTAAGGAGAGATGAGAGAGAGAGAGAGAGAGAGAGAGAGAGAGAGAGGAGAGAGAGAATGGGCATGATGGGGACCGTAGCCACTAAAAAGGAAATCCAGATGGATGCACCCCTTTGTACATCTAGCTTTTTATGTGAGTACTGGGGAATTGAACTCAGATCATTAAGCATTGCAAGCAAGTGCCTGAACTGCTGAGCCATCTCTCCAACCCCATGTTTTCTTTTTTGAGACAGGGTTTCAACTAGACCCAGCTGCTCTCGAATTTGTAATCCTACTGCCTTAACCTCCTCAATAGTAGGATTAGGAGTGTGTGTCACCTCACCCAGTGCATGCTGGGCTGGAATCCAGGGCGCTGTGCAGGCCAGGCAAACACTCTTCCCACTGAGGTCCATCCCCAGCGCCCACTTGTACGTTTTATTGAGACATTTCTGTTGCCAGCAGCAGAAACCCAACTTGAATCGGGAGCTCAGTGGCCCATGTATCTGGAGACACCCAGCTGTGCTCACTGGAAGCACAGGTATTTCCAGGAGCACGCAGTTGGTCAGGAGTCGCTCTGTCTCTCTTCCCACCCGACTTTCATTTGACTCCCTTTCAAGGTAGACCTCTCTAATCTCTCAGGTTGTCACACACCCAGTACTGGCAACTACAATGCAAAGGATTCTTTTTGTAATTTTTCTATGAGAGAGAGAGAGAGAGAAAAAGAGAGAGAGAGAATTGGTGTGCCAGGACCTCCAGTCACTGCAATTGGATTCCAGATGCGTGTGCCACCTTGTGCACAGGTGTGACCTTGCGCGCTTGTGTCACTGGGCGTCTGGCTTATGTGGGACCTGGAGAGTAGAACATGGGTCCTTAGGTTTCGCAGGCAAGTGCCTTAACTGCTAAGCCATCTCTCCAGCCCCAAAGTATTTTTTAAAGTGTACATTTTGTTCAACCTCAATAAAGACGACCTTTAGAAAGATAGTTACAAATGACCTTCTACACATTAGAGGCTTAAACTATTTATGTAATCACTGCACTCCAAACGCCTGCCTACCTGCTCCCACTACCTCTAAAATCTTATATAATTTCCTAGGACTAACTTTCAATTTGCAAAGTGGAACTCTCTGCCCTACAAGCCACATCCAGAAATATTTTAGTATTAAATTATAAATGTGTTTCTTCCTTTTCTGTATTTGCATTTGCTTTTTTGAGAGTTTCCCCTTGACTTTTAAAGACTTACACCTTTAAAAATATAGACTTGGGCTGGAGAGATGGCTCAGTGGTTGAGGCGCTTGCCTGCAAAGCCTAACAACCTGGGTTTAATTCCCCAGTACCCATGTAAAGCCGGATGTACAAAGTGGTACCTGCATCTGGAGTTTGTCTGCAGTGGCTAGAGGCTCTGGCATGCCTGTTCTCATTCTCTCTCTGTTTTTCTTTCTCCTTGCAAAATAAATCAATCAATAAAAATATATTTAAAAAATAGACCTTTATTTTTAAAGGAGAATTTTGGGCTCACTGAGAATAAGAATTCAGAGCTTTGGGGACTGGGGAGATGGTTTAGTCGTTAAAGAAATGCTCGCCACTCAAACATCAGGACCTGAATTTGGATCCCCAGAACCCATGTAAAATACCTTAGCTGTAATCCCAGCACTGGGGAGGTGGAGACAAGAAATCCCTAGGGCTCGCTAGCTAGTTAGCCTGTATGAATAGGTTAGCACTAGGTTCAGCAAGAGATGAGAGACTCTGTCTCCAAGAACAAAGAATTGGATGGAAAGCAATTGAGGAAAAGACCTCTGGCTTCCACACACATGCACATATCCATGTAGAAACACACATACAAGCACATATGTACACACACTACACACATGCAAAAATAAACGACAAAATTTTCATAATACTCCTTCCCACCTCTCCTACTATTTGCGTCATGCCTCAGGATATTTTACAATTGATGAGCCTTCCCGAGGTGTTCCAGGACGACGGCGATTGGCTGGCTTGAACCACAGCCCATCTCTGATCCAATCACACTGACCAGGGTGCTGCATCCCAACTGTCCAAGTCCCACGACCGCATGTGTGATGTCATGAGATCACATCTGTAAACCTGGAGGAGGGGCTGCCCAGGTCACCCTGTGTGAATGGCATACAGTGCCAGAGGAGTCCCAAAAGAGTCCAAGGGTTAGCACATTGGGTAGACAGAAATGCTGCGTGCCAGGGCCCAGGCGGTGACTCAGTTGGTAAAGCACTGTGCCAGTGTGAGGACTTGACTTCGGATCCCCAGCACACATATAAATGCCAGGCAGGCATGGAAGCCTGCCTATAATTCCAGTGCTTGGGAGGTGGAGACACAAGATCCCCGGAGCAAGTTAGCTAGCTAGCAGCTCAATCAGGGAGATCTGCGCTCAAGTGGAAAACCCTGTCACAATAAATAACGGAGATTGCGATTAAGGAAGACACCTTCTCTGACCTACCTACCTACACGCATGCACACAGGCACACGCACACGTACGTACCCACCCATGCAACCATGTATACACACACATGCGCAAAAAAAGGAGAGAGAAAGAAATATTGCCCTCCATGTGCCAAGCTCTATTCTGAGGTGCTGTAGTGAGCCCTCTTTCCCTAGTGATCTTTGTCATCTATCAGAAGCGACCTCTACAACCCAGCAACCAGGGCTCCGTGAGGATGTGACAGCCTTCACTCTACCTGTGGCACATGGTGCCATCCTCACTGGACCCTCGCTTCTCCATGTTCCCTTGAGGAAGGTCACCGCTGGATGCTGTGAGCCTCCTCTGCTGGACATGAGCCCATTTCTCGGTGCTCCCTCCATGACCTTGTTTCTGCTTGAACAGACAGAGTGTGGTCTGAGAGCCTTCTCAGGGGGCTCAATTCCAGGACACCTCGGTATGTGGTAATGTTCTGTGTGTGTGTGTGTGTGCGCGCGCACGTGCAGGCATGCACGCATGTGTTGGGGTGAGGCCAGGGGTTTGGACACCCTGTCTTCACTGACAGTGGCAGGGGAAGGGGTGGCCATCTGGTGGTGCGTGCTTTCTCATTATCTATTCCAATTACCATTCTGGTCCCAGGAAGAGGCAGCTATATGGCTGGCAAGGCAGTGGCAGTCCCACTGGCTGCTGGGATTGGAGGGTGACCATATCCCACCAGGGAAGGGAAGAAGAAGCCAGAGGGACAGAGAGCCAACTGGGAAGGTGATCGTGCCCACTGCCCCTTACTCCCAGCTCTTTTCCTCCTTCAAGTCCCAGCTATGTGGTCTGTGCTGCCGCTGGTGTGTGGGATATGATCCCTCTCCAGCTCCCCCGCCAGGGCTTTCCCCTCCACCCCGCTCTTGCTCAGCCCCAGCAAGGTCCGAGCGAGGAAAGAGACAATGCCTGGGCTGAAAGCTGTGATGCAGATCAGTGGTCTGCTTGTTTTCAGTCCATTTCTCAATCTCCCTGCGCTCTGCTCAGTGTTGGGGCGGTGCTGCAGGTGAGCTCCTGCTGTTCAGGGAAAGGTGGCCTAGCGGGAGATGGGGGCTGGGGAAGAGGAGGAGGAGGAAGAAGAAACCAGCTTGGGTCTTTCAGCACTCCTTTGCTTTCTCACTGTCCTGCTGACACTGGTCCACTAAGGCCATCTTCTTGTCTCTCCAGCCCATGTGGAACAATGACAGCTGTCACAGTTGCCTCCTTCCATCTCCCTTGACTTCTCCAGCCCCTGAGTCATCTGTGTACTCTCTTTGGATACTCAGACTGTGTCCGTTTTCTGTCTGGTTTCTGATGTTGCAGCCCTCTGCCTGGCCCAGGTGGGTTCCTACCTCCCTCTGTCACAAGCTAGCTGGGTGACCTTGTGTTGCAGTCAGGTTCGTGTTGCTGGCAGAAATCACCCAACCAAGAGCAGCGTGTGTGGAAAAAAAGGATTTATTTTGGCTTACAGACTCAAGGGGAAACTCCATGATGTCAGGGGGAAACAATGGCGTGAGCAGAGGGTGGACATCACCTCCTGGCCAACATAGGTGGACAATAGCAACAGGAGATTGTGCCAAACACTGGCAAAGGGGGAGCTGGCTATGACACCCATAAGCCCGCCCCCAACAATACACTGCATCCAGGAGGCGTTAATTTCCAAATCTCCATCCACTGGGAATCTAGCATTCAGAACACCTAAGTTTATGGGGGGACACCTGAATCAAACCTTGGGTTCTGGCTCTCTCTCTCTGAGCTCTAGTTTTCATCTGTATAAAAGGAAGGGAAAGGCGGGAGAGATGGCTTAGTAGTTAAGGCGCTTTCCAGTGAAATCTAAGAACTCACGTTCAAATCTCCAGGTCCCATGTAAGCCAGATGCACAGTGACCCAAGCGCACAATGTTGTACATGCACACAAGGGGGCGCTCACATTTCAAGTTTATTTGCAGCAGTTGAAGGCCCTGGCATGCTCTCTCTCTCTCTCTCAAATAAATTTTTAAAAAAGGAAGGGAAAAGTGTAGAGGGAATTGAGGGCTTTTCTGTTGTTCTTCTTGACTGTAAATCTAGGGATCTTTAAAAAATATTTTATTTATTTACTTGCAAATAAAGAGAGAGAGAGAGAAAGACAGGATATATGGGTGTACCAAGGTCTCTAGCCACTGAAAACAAACTCCTGACACATGTACCATTTTGTGCATCTGGCTTTACATGGGTACTGGGGAATTGAACCTGGGTCATTAGGCTTTGAAGGCAAATGCTTTAACTGCTGAGCCATCTCTCCAGCCCAGGGATCTTTTAAGTTGTTCTCCCCTCGCCTGAGAGAAACAGTCCTGCTCATGGGATGTGGCCTCACATTTGGAAGGAATTAGTACCATCATTTTTCCATGTTGGTGGGGTTCCAACCTGGGCTACGAAGACAGATTGTCATCCCGGGCAGTCAGAACCATGGACAATTTACAGAAAAATTTCTTTAGTGCAGTAAGAGGAATAAAGTGGCTTAGAGGTTAAGCCACTTGCCTGAGAAGCCTAAGGATTCAGGTTGGATTCCCCAGTACCCATGTAAGCCACATGCACAAGGTGGCACATGCGTTTGGAGTTCATTTGCAGTGACTGGAGGCCCTGGCGCTCCATTCTCTCTATCTGTCTCTTTTCCCCCAACTCTTAAATAAATAAATAAAATGTTTTTTAAAAAAGAGGAAGCGGGGGGCTGGTGAGTATTGAGAAAAACTAGGTGGAACCACCTTTATCTCTTCCCCGAGACACCTACCTTTCCCATGTCAAGCTCAAACAGTTGTCAGTGTGGGGAGGGAAGTTTCAGGAGGTGGAGCTTTAGGAGGAAGCAGGGGAGAGATCAGAGAAGAGCTGAGGCCCTGCTTGGGGTTTGAAATGCCCAAGCTGTTAATTTGAGACTAATCAATGCTAATTTGCAAATATCTGGCTGCTGGAGCAGGTTATCTGTTTCCCATCAAGATGTCCCAGGGGCCTCGGGCTCTTCCTCATGGCTACCCATCCGGCACCCTCTCCCCACTCAAAGGTGCCATGGGACCAGCTGGCAGGGGGAGACAATGGCACTCTGCAGCTTTTTGAGCCTTCTCCCCCACCCTACCCGCCATGGTGTGTTGGAAGAAATTCAGGACACAGGAGGGGAGAGGAGGGGTGAAGAGGCTAGAGGGCCGGCCAGCCCTGCCTGGGAGGAGGAGAATTACCAAAAGTGCAAATTACCCAAACCCGTGATTAACATTTCTTCCAAATCTGCATGAATATTAAAACACAACCCACCCTGGTCCCCACACAATGAATTCTGCATGAATCTTAAGATAAATCGTTTGGATAACTTAGCGGCAGCTGTACTCCCCTGCTGCCAGCTGCTTCCCAAAATCATTTCAAGGCGGGTAAGGGGCAGGAAGGAGGGAGTGCGCGGAAAGACCGGGAGGTGCCAGGAGGTGCCAGTTGTTTGGGGCTTTCTGCTCAGGCACCAGGGCCAGGCAGAGAATAAGTGCTGTGGAGTTTAGGAAGGAGTTTCATCAGATGCTGGAATGGTACACGATGTGAGCCATGCCTCCCCAGGACACCCTGTTGTGTTCCTGTGACGCTGCTTGGCATCCTCATTCCCTGAGAAGCAAACCTACCCAGATGGCCTTCATCTGACATCCACCATGCTGGAGGTGGGGCATCAGAGGGAGAGGGCAGCCTGGATTCTCAGCTGGACCCAGCTTTTTCCCCTAAGAGACACTTGGCAATGCCTGGAGATTCTTGTAGCTGGAAAGCTGGTTCTCCTGATACCACAGAGGCTATCAGATACCCCACAATGTACAGTGCAGTCCCCAACAAAGAATAGGCCAGCTTATGATGCCCGTAGTGCAAGCCTGAGAAAGCCTATCCTGGGGGTGCATACCCACCTTGATGTCTCTACTACCCCAGAGAATCCGGCCACCCACACAAATGGCCTGTGGGTAGAAGTGAATTAGCTAGGGCCCTGGGTTGGGGACTGGAGTCATGGTTTTGAACTTGCATGTGGCAACATCATTACTGTGAGTGTCACAGTATTGGGCAGGGTCCCACAGGCAGCAGATGGCACCCTGTAAGGGTTCTAGCCAAGGCAGTTTAATGACAAAGCTGTTTATAGACCGGTGAGTGGAGTTAAGGGACCTGGTCCCAGATGGTGTAGGTGTAATGCCCAGTTCATGCCCCCCCCCCCAGAGACCACCAAAGAGTCCAGACACGTATGCAAAAAGCAAAGAGCTTTATTTCAGGCTTAAGCTCGGTCTCTTGACTTCACCAATGCAGTGGATTCGTGCAAGAGCCTCGAGCTGTGTTTGGGAGAAGCTTTTATTGGGTTCAAACAAGGGGAAGGGAGATTTCTAATATGATTGGTTGACATTTACCATGAATTTACTTGTTACAAGTTGATTGGTTATCCAGCAGCTGAGGAACATTAAGCAAACTACAAAGCCACAGGAATGTGTAACACCTGCTTATTTTGTCTAATTGGCCCGTTATTTTGGGTCAGCATGGTCTTTCCAGTAACTGGTTGTTCTGACTTACATTCTGGGAACCTGACCTGAGTTTAACCTGAGGCCTGCAAGGCAGCTGAAGCCTGTCATGGCGTTACTTTGGTTCTCGGGCCTTTCATAGGATCCAGAGGGCAATAAAGGTGGGAAGTCTTATACTTTTAGATCCAAAGGGGCACAGGTAAAGGGATAGTGGTAGTGGGGCCTGGATCTCCAGGACATGAACACTGGCCACAGCAGAAATAGCTTCCGTCTGAACCAAGGTAGTCTCTAGCTAGTGCCACACAGACTGACCAAACACAATTTAGAAGGCAGGGAATAAAGGGTTCACCTGATGTCATCTGTAGAGGTCGCCCGCCCGTTAGAAGTGCAGAGCAAGGGAAAGAAAGAATGGGGTTGTCCCAGCAGTGCACATGGGAAAATGGGGGCCAAGTGAAGACTCGCTACCCAAGGGGCATTCTAGGGGACCAGTACAGAGATCAGCAGTTAAACAAAACCTACAGAATAGCCCCTGATCACAATTACGAGATGATCTGTGCAAAATGCCTTTTGGAAAATTCTAGATTCTCTCTCGGGGGTAGACAGAAGGTTAAAATGTTAGATTTCACTGGGAGGCTGATCTGAGAGAGAGAGAG
This sequence comes from Orientallactaga sibirica, assembly GCA_036365145.1. Classification (NCBI taxonomy): domain Eukaryota; kingdom Metazoa; phylum Chordata; class Mammalia; order Rodentia; family Dipodidae; genus Orientallactaga; species Orientallactaga sibirica. The sequence continues at coordinate 9,674,510 of JAEOAD010000013.1, forward strand.
AGAGAGAACTTCAGGAAGCCAACGGCATGCTGGGATTCAATTTACAAAAACACAGTTGAAGCGCCAATTTGCAGAAGTGCATCCTTGTCTAGCGGGAATTTCATTTGTAATAGAGTGTCCACAGAGAAAAAAAAAAATCTGGCCTGGCATGTCAGAAAGCTGGGCACGGACCGGAGGTCTGGTCCCTGGGAGGTTGGGGGCAGGAATCTACCAGCTTGGTGGCTAGATGTGGGTGTGAGGGGACAAGGGATCAGACATGGGGCCCAACAGATGGGCAGAGCCTGCTTCTTGACCTGGGAAGGCTGGGGTCGGGACTGGGAATCTAGTTCCACTGGGTGCCATTGCGCATGCCCAGGCAGACTGTCACCAAGTTGTAAAACCCTCTCTTTTTTCCAAAAATGCTCTTCCTTCCTCTTCCCTCTCTCTGGCCTCAGGTAGGAAACCAGCCTTTGCAGACTCTGGTAGGTACCTGAAGGAGGGGAGTGTGAATGGCTTCCCCAGAGCCTAGCGGACCCCAGGGACTGCCTCCTGTTTCTGGTTTTAAGCAGCAACTTAACAAGAAATAGACAAACAGGGGTGCTTTTTAACTCGGCAGGGTGATTGGGGGAGTGAATGAAAAGCCCATTATAAAAACACCGTGGAGGGCTGGAGAGATGGCTTAGCCGTGAAGGCATTTGCTTGTAAAGCCAAAGGATCTTTCAAAAGATCGATTCTCCAGGACCCACGTAAGCCAGATGCACAAGGGGGCGTATGCATCTGGAGTTTGTTTGCAGTGGCTGGAGGCCCTGACGTGCCTATTCTTTCTCTCCCTCTCTCTCTGTCTCTTTCTCTCTCTCAAATAAATAAATAAATAAAATATATTTTAAAAAACCCCACCATGGAGGCTATAGACAACGTTGTGGATGATCAGTTATACAACCTGCACGCAGCCAAACTCAGACAGACGCTCCTCACCGTGACCCGGTCCACAGTGGCGGTGGGAAGCTGACTTTTCCAGTCAAGTCAACCTGGTCCTCAGCACCGAGTCTGTGACCTTCACCTTCCTGGGGCTCTCCCTCGAGCTCCTCCGTCTCCACATGTGGCTGGGGCCAGCCCCTGGGAGCCATGTCTGAGTGGCAAGCCCCTGGGTCTGCCTTTCAGAGCTGTGGCAGGAAAAAGAGCTCCGAGGGTGGGACCAGAGCTGTGAGGATTGAGCTTGATCCGGGCTTCCTGTCTTCTGCCCCTCTGCAGGGCAGTGGGTGGGTACTAATCAGAGAAGCCTTCTATCTTCAGCCTTAGAGGCTACCAGTTTCCTTTTCTTGCTAGGCCCTACTGGTGTCCCCCATTCCTTGGGTTTTCCCCCAGCCTTATTTCACCATTGTTAGTGGTTGTTTCATTAAGACTCTATTTTCCTCTCAATATTTTATTTATTTATTTGTTTGTTTATTTTTTTATTTATTAGAGAATGAAAGGGGGGTGAGAATAGGTGTTCTAGGCCATTGAGACCCTGCCACAAAGGAGTGACCAGCATTCCTGAAGATGACACCTGGGGTTGCCCTCTGTCCTCTGCGCACACACACACACTCACACACAAACATACATATATACATATATACACATACATTAAAAACGATTTCTTTTCTGGGCTGGAGGGATGGTTTAGCAGTTAAGGCATTTGCCTGCAAAGCCAAAGGACCCAAATTCAATTCCTCAGGACCCACGTTAGCCAGATGCACAAGGGGGCACAAGCATCTGGAGTTCGTTTGCAGCAGCTTGAGGCCCTGGTGTGCCCATTCTCTCTCTCCCTCTTTCTCTCTGTCAAATAAATAAATAAATAAAAATAAAATATTTTTAAAAATGATTTCTTTCCAAGACCCTGACGGTCCACCACCCAGCTAAAGCTGATAGAGAGATGCAGGTTGCAGGGCTGGGTCCACAGGAAGTTTGGACTGTGTGGAGCAGTGGGAAGGAGACTTGGTTTCTGTCCCAGCTCTGTAACTAGCTGGAGCTATGGGCAACTTGCTTCAGAATCTTCAGCTTTTCCCTTCATGAGATTATGGTGATGATGATGACGATGATAATGGTGATAATGGTGATCGTTCATATGTCATAGAGTTCAAATGAGTAAATTTATGTAAATTTTAAAATGCCCCAGCACAAGCCATCAGAACCATTAACTATGTTTTTAAAATTATAGTAACAAAATGAAATGTGCTTTCTTCCAGGCTACATAAAAAGTACTCAGCAACCAGCCTCCCTCCTTTTTTTTTTTTTTTTTTGGTTTTGTTTTTTGTTTTTTAGAGGTAGAGTCTTGCTCTAGTCCAAGCTGGCCTGGAACTCACTATGTAGTCTCAGCCTGGCCTTAAACTCATGAAAATCCTCCTACCTCTGCTTCCCTAGTGCTAGGATTAAAGTGTGCACCTCCACACCTGACTCTTTTTTTTTTTTTTTTTGGTTTTTCGAGGTAAGGTCTGGTTTCACTCTGGCTCAGGCTGACCTGGAATTAACTATGTAGCCTCAGGGTGGCCTTGAACTCACCACACTCCTCTTATTTCTGCCTCCCAAGTGCTGGGATTAAAGGCATGCACCACTACACCTGGCCTGGCTCATTTAAAAAAAAAAACAAACTTATTTTTATTTATTTATTTGAGAGAGAGAGAAAGAGGGAGAAAGAGGAAAAGAGAGAGAGAGAGAATGGGTGTACCAGGGTTTCCAGACACTGTAAACAAACTCCAGACGCATGCACCCCCTTGTGCATCTGTCTTACGTGGGTCCTGGGGAATTGAACCATGGTCCTTTGGTTTTGCAGGCAAGTGTCTTAGCCATTACTCCATCTCTACAGCCCTCATTTCTTTTCTTTTCTTTTCCTTTTCTTTTCTTTTCTTTTTCTTTTTCTTCTTTCTTTCTTTCTTTCTTTCTTTCTTTCTTTTTTTTTTTTTGAGGTAGGGTCTCGCTTTAGCCTAGGCTGACCAGGAATTCACTATGTATTCTCAGACTGGCCTTGAACTTGTGATAATCCTCCTACCTTGGCCTCCTGAGTGCTGGGATTCAAGGCATGTGCCACCACACCTGGCTCCTCACTTTTAAATAATGTAGTTGTGATGCCTTGTCTCCTGTGGTTAGAAGGACCTTGAAGCCATGTCTGTCCTTAGAGATGCCTGTGAAGCTCAGCTCCTAGATCTGCACGCTCTCCCCACGATCACCGGTGAGGACCTGGAAGTTCAGCCGTGGCTATTTCTGGTCCTTGCAGAACTGTGGTTTCCTGCAGGGCGTTTGTGCACAGATGTTACCAAGGGCCTGTGGTACCATAGGACCTGTGCTGAGAAGATGGTTCTTAAACTCATAAGGTCTTCTGTTTTGTCTTGGGTCATTGAAGCAGAACTACAATGAACCCAAGATCTGGAGTGAACTGGTTTCCGGTGAGAGAGAAAGCAAGTGCCAAGGGCTCCAGGTTCATAGTTGCCCTAGGAGTTTGGGACAGTGTCACACAACCAGCCACATTCTGCATCTCCTCTTGTTGGACTTAATTAGAGAAACGGGCTTGGCATGATTTTGGGGGCAGAGCTCTCCTCTTTCTGCAGGGGATTTGTGGATGTATCACCATTATTGGCAATCACCGCCAACATCAAAACCATCATCTCGGCCGCACCCCCATTGCTGCCGTCACCACAGGATTATTGCCACCAGCACCATCACCATCACTGCTGTCCATGGTCAGTACCACCGCCATCCCCTCAAAAACCTCCACACCACAACGACCACCACCACCACCACCATCATTATCACTGCTATACCACGACTAACCACTACCATCACCAGGACCACTCCCCTATCACCATTACCCCTCAGCATCAGCAGAGCAGCCCCTCCCATTTCAGTCATCCCCTTTTCTGGGCAGAAGATGGCATAGCAGGGTCCTCAACAGTCTGTCCATTCTCACACAAAGACATGGATGTTCTTCCAGTTCAAAGGGCAGGGTGTGCTACAGACAAAACCCTAAAGCAAGATACCCAGAATAGATAGGCTGTGACATCAAAATGCACTGGATGTAGTTTCTGGTATATTAAAATCTTTCCATCTCCATGGAGGAAATCAGACCATTTAATTGGACTTAGGTTTGGGATGCCCACAGCCTAAACCCTCTGAATAGGAGCTCATGTGAATCAAGCACCACTTTCCAATAGCATTGTCCTTGACACCACATCCCCGTGGCCTAGAAATCCCAAGCTCCTCTCCTCTCCTCTCCTCTCCTCTCCTCTCTCTCCTCTCCTCTCCTCTCCTCTCCTCTCCTCTCTATATTGGTTATCTATGGCTATATAATACAATGTCCTGATACTTACGGGCTTAAACCAGTGCACGTACGGCTATCTCATAGTGCATGGGTCAGGCATCCCAGGGAGCTGAGCAGGGACCTCTGGCTCATGACCTCACAAGGCTATGGTGTAGCTACCGGCTGGGGCTGAAGCCAGTACACAGGCTTGGCTGTGGAAGACATTTCCACACTCACATGGTGACTGGAAGGCCTCAGCAATGGGAGGGCTGTTGGCCAGGGGCTGTCCTCAGTTCTTTACGAGGGCGTCTCCATAGGGTGGTACGTAGCATGCTCATGGTGAGCCAGCTGGGGAGTGGGGGCAGGCCAGAGGTCAAGGGTTTTATGGCCCGATCTTGAGTGTGATACCCCATCACTTTCACCACACTGTATCCATTGAAAGAAGTCAGTAAGTTAAGTCCACACACAAGGACATGGATACAAGGCTATTCTTGAGAGATCACTGGGAACTGTTTGGGAAGCTGTTGTGTGGCACGGTCCTCCTTGGAAGTTGTGTGTGGCACGGTCCTCCTTGGAAGCTTGTGTGGCACGGTCCTCCTTGGAAGCTGTTGTGTGGCACTGTCCTCCTTGGAAGCTGTTGTGTGGCACGGTCCTCCTTGGAAGCTGTTGTGTGGCACGGTCCTCCTTGGAAGCTGTTGTGTGGCACGGTCCTCCTTGGAAGCTGTTGTGTGGCACAGTCCTCCTTGGAAGCTTGTGTGGCACGGTCCTCCTTGGAAGCTGTTGTGTGGCACGGTCCTCCTTGGAAGCTGTTGTGTGGCACTGTCCTCCTTGGAAGCTGTTGTGTGGCACGGTCCTCCTTGGAAGCTGTTGTGTGGCACGGTCCTCCTTGGAAGCTGTTGTGTGGCACGGTCCTCCTTGGAAGCTTGTGTGGCATGGTCCTCCTTGGAAGCTGTTGTGTGGCATGGTCCTCCTTGGAAACTTGTGTGGCAAGGTCCTCCTTGGAAGCTGTTGTGTGGCACAGTCCTCCTTGGAAGCTGTTGTGTGGCATGGTTCTCCTTGGAAGCTGTGTGTGGCATGGTCCTCCTTGGAAGCTGTTGTGTGGCACGGTCCTTCTTGGAAGCTGTGTGTGGCATGGTTCTCCTTGGAAGCTGTTGTGTGGCACGGTCCTCCTTGGAAGCTTGTGTGGCACGGTCCTCCTTGGAAGCTGTGTGTGGCATGGTTCTCCTTGGAAGCTGTGTGTGGCATGGTTCTCCTTGGAAGCTGTTGTGTGGCACGGTCCTCCTTGGAAGCTTGTGTGGCACGGTTCTTTGAGAGAAACAACTATTGCCATCTTTGGCGGAAGTGACAGTGACTGCTCACAAAAGACTCTCAAGACTGGGGCTATTGACAGTCTTCCATAGAAGGATGTGAGTGGAGGGGGTCATTAGATCCTCACTTGAGATCTCAGGCGCCCCCTGTTCCAGCTGGATGCAATGATACACATGGTCTTGGGGTCTTCGGGTGGGGGATACAGAGTATATAGAGGGGAGATGAACAAGGCATGTGGAGTTCCATCTGTGCAGCGATGGGGAGGTTATTGTCTGTCTATGGTGGGGTGAGACTTTTTGAGCCCATGGCTGCCTTAAAAAAATATCTATATCTATATCTGTATCTATATCTATATCTATTTGAGAGAGGGGAAGAGGGAGAGAGATAAAGGGGGAAGAATGGGTGTGCCAGGGCCTCCAGCCACTGCAAACGAACTCCAGATGCATGCACCACCTTGTGCCTCTGGCTTACGTGGGTACTGGAGAGTCAAACCGGGATCCTCTGGCTTTGTAGACAAAACGCCTTCACTGCTAAGCCATCTCTCCAGCACCCATGGCTGCTTTTAAGCCAACACAATCCTATAAGCAAGCACTTGCCCGTGCTCTGTAAGGAAGCCCAGTAAACTCATTGGTTTTCCAGGTTGAACTTGGGTGGGGCCCGCCCTTTAGTGTCACTGTCCTCTCTGGGGAGAGCCAGCACTTGTTGTCGTCTGCCCAGAAGAAGGCAACAGAGGTTGTCTGCCGTCCTCATCCTGACCTCGGGTGTGAGGCCAGCAACGAGGTTCTCACTGCTCCTCTAGTTGTAGATGACGTCAGGGATCAAACATGCACTTTCATGGTGGCATTATTCACAGTAGCTCAAGACGAGAAATGTCTGCCCATCCATCCACGGATGCATGGGACCCTTAGATGTGGTCTTTTCAGATGGCGTGGTGGGGGTGGTACTATTCAACTATCAGAAAAGATGAAGTGTTGATACAGTCCACAACATATATGGACATTAACAACATGATGCTAAATGAAAGAAACTAATCACAGCCAACCATGTAGCGTGTGACCCCAGAGGAAATCTCCACAGTCACAACCAACCATGTGTTGTTTGATCTATGTCCACAATGGGTCAATTTATAGAGAGACAGGAAATGGTAGTAGGTTGAATGGCAGCCTCCCAAAAGATATGTGCATGTTCCGCCTTGACAGCCTATGAAAATGACCTTGCTTTATTTATTTGATTTATTTTAAATTTGTAGCTCAAGCTGGCTTCACATCCACAGCCATCTTCCTCCCTCGGCACCTCAATTATTGGGATTACAGATATGAGTTACTATGTTCAGCTTGTGAGATAACTTTTATGAATGCTCTCTGTAGATTTAACTAGAAATCCCAAGATGAGCTTACTCTAGATTTAGAGTGGGTCCTAAGGTCAATGACATATGTGTCTTGTTGTCCCCACTGTGGGGCTGGGGATCAAAACTCCTTGGAACTTGAACATGCTAGACAAGTGTTCTAACACTGAGCTATACCCCAGCACCCCTCTTTTTGAGACAGGATCTTGATTATGTAGTTTAGGCTGGCCTCAAACTTGTGATCCTCCTACCTTAGCCTCCTCACTTAATGCTGGGATAGCAGGCACACACCACCACACCCAGCTGACATGCGACAACATTAATATGGAGGAAAATTTGAGACTCACAAACACAGAAGAGGCCGTGTGATGACAGAGGTCAACACCGGAGTGGTTCTGACCACAAGCCAAAGAACACACGGGGTCATCAGAAGCTGGAAGAGGCGGGAGGATTCTCGCCTAGAGCCTTTGAGGGCTGTAAGAACTGTCAGAGAATCAATATTTATTCTTTTAAGCATGAATCTGTTGCAGCAGCCTCTGGAAATGAGGGGTGACTCCTTGGGAGCAAAAGGGTTGTCTGTGGGTGTATTAGTTATTTTTTCTGTTGCTATGATAAGATGCATCATGAAAGCGGCTTAAGAAAGGAAGGGTTTCTTTTAGCTTACAGGTGGAGGTCACAGTCCATCATGGTGGGGAAGGCAAGGTGGCAGGAACATGAAGCAGCTGGTCACATTTGTCTGCAGTCAGGAAGCAGAGAGTAACAAATGCTTGTTCTCGGTTTCCGCTCCCTCTTTATTTAGTCCTGGACAGAATGGTGCCATTCACAGAGTGGATGTTCTCACCTCACTTCATCTAATCTAGTCATGGATTGTTTTCTGTTGAAATATTTTTAAATTTGAGAGACAGAGAGAGAGAGAGAGAAAGAGAGAGAGAGAGAATGGGCATGCCAGTGGCCTCTTAGCCGCTGTGAACGAACTCTAGATGCGTGTGCCCCCTTGTGTGCATGTGCAACATTGTGCTCTTGCATCACTTTTGTGTGGCTAAACGTGGGACCTGGAGATTTGAATGGGCATTCTTGGGCTTTGCAGGCAGGTGCCTTAACTGCTAAGCCATCTCTTTAGCCCTCTGTTGTAAATTTTAATTTTTTTAGAGAGTGAAAGAGAGAGAGAGAATTGGTGCACCAGGACCTCAGCCACTGTAATTGAACTCCAGACACTTGTGCCACCTAGCTGGCATGTGCTCACCTTCGTGTGTCTGTCTTGCGTGAGATCTGGAGAGTTGAACATGGGTCCTTCGGCTTTGCAGGCAGGCAAGTGCCTTAACCGCTAAGCCATCTCTCCAGCCCTCTGTTGTGATTTTTTTTTTGGGGGGGGGGGTTCTAGGTAGGGTCTCACTCTAGTCCAGGCTGACCTGGAACTCACTATGTAGTCTTAGGGTGGCCTTGGCCTCATGGCACTCCTCCTGCTTCTCTCTCACAAGTGCTGGGATTAAAGGCGTGCGCCACCACACCCTGCTTCCTCTGTTATGATTTTCAATCCTGGCAAGTTGACAACTGAGATTAACATTAAGCATGACAGGGCAATGAAAGTTTTCAAAATTTATTGAGGTGATGAGAGTACAGCTCTGAGAATTTAGTGGAAGTCACTGTATCACAGTGACTTTAAATGGAAACTTAGATGATGTGTGAATGATATCTCAATAAAACTGTTTCAGAGAAAGCAAGGGATTTGTCCATCTTCCTGAGAGGCAGGGCCAGAGGCAGGACAAGAAGATGGGTGTTGTCAGCCTTGTAGTGACACATGGCCAAGTTATTTCCCCTGGACCGTGAGAACCATCATAGAACATAGGTGGTGGGAGGCCCTGGTTACCTTGTTTTTCCTCTTCCTTCCCTTCCCTCCCTCCTTCCTTCCTTCCTTCCTTCCTTCCTTCCTTCCTTCCTTCCTTCCTTCCTTCCTTTCTTTCTTTCTGAGATAGGGTCTCACTCTATCCCAGGCTGACCTAGAATTCACTGTGTAGTCTCAGGGTGGCCTTGAACTCATGGTGATCCTGCTACCTCTGCCTCCTGAGCACTGGGATTAAAGGCGTGTTCCACCATGCCCGGCTTCCTCTTCTTTTTTAAATACTTTATTTTTATTTATTTATTTATTTGACAGAGAAAGGGATGGGGAGAGAGAGAGAGAATGAATGGGTGCGCCAGGGCCTCTAGCCACTGCAAACGAACTCCAGACGCATGCACCCTCCCCCTTGTGCATCTGGCTTACATGGGTCCTGGGGAATTGAACCTGGGTCCTTTGGCTTTGCAGACAAACACCTTAACCACTAAGCCATCTCTCCAGCCCCTGTTTCCTCTTTCTTATACATGTCAACCCTTCCCTCTGCTAGGGTTTAACTTTCTCTCTCCCTCCTCTTCCAGTTGTCCCTGCTCTGTCTCCCTTACCCCATTTATCACCCCCTGACTCCCCTCAAAACAACAAACCTCCAGGGGTAGGATTCATTTCCAAGCCCTCGGATATCAGGGGAATTGAAAGCATGGCAAATATTTCTGAGATCTAAATTACACCAACCCCGGAAGGCTGAACTTGCGGTAGAATCTAGGTTATGAATTGTAAATCAGATGCCATGCAAAATACTTGCAGAAAAAAATTCAATAAGCTTCTTTTGCTACCAACACAGGAAAGCAGGGCCTGGTGAGGCAGAAAGAGGCAGGCTGGGGTTTCAGGAAAGGAATGGGTTGAGTGAGGAAGAAGGACCAGGGACAGGATGGCGTTCTCTAGTCCTGTTTGGCCAAGACTTCTCTGGGATGGGAATTAACCACTTTCCATTGGAGGAGCCAAGAGGTCTCCATGGCCCCTTTTTTTTTTTTTTTTTTTTTTGGAGAGAGACAGACAGAGAGAGAGGGGGGGAGAGGGAGAGGGAGACAGATAGAGATGGGCATGCTAGCAGCCTCTCAGCTGCTGTGAACAAACTCCAGATATATGCGCCCCTTGTGGGCAAGTGCAGCATTGCCCCTTTGCGTCACTTTGCATCTGGCTAAACTTGAGACCTGGAGATTGGAAGCGGCGTTCTTAGGCTTAGGAGGCAGGCCCCTTAACCACTAAGCCATCTCTCCAGCCCTCCATGGCCTTTTGCATGAAAAACTCTCCAAGATACAACACAGCCTTGCAAATAAGTGTGATGTACTTACCAGCCTGCCTGTCCTAGGGGTGGACTGCTGGAGACGCTCTGAATCACAGCAGGGCTTCCTTGCATGAGGAGGGTTGTCTTTTGTAGGTTCCACCTCTGTGGCACCAAAAAGGCAAATATAAAAAGGACAAGATCGTCTTCCTTCAGGCATCTTTTCTTCTCTGGTTTTGTGCTCAGAGTCCCTGGGAACTTCCCCCTGGCTCAAAGATTGACAGAAAATGAGACATTGCCGGGGACCAGTTTTTCCCTGCTTGTTCTTGGCCTCTTGAATCTCTTGCCACATCCGCATAGCAGCTGCTCTGCTGTGGCAGCTGGTGATGCATTTGTCATCCACCGAGTCCCACCCACGGGGCACTGTGTTGGCTGCTGGAGAATACAGGACTGAGAGATGAGGCCCTCCCCTAGCAGGTCTGGTGGTGACATGTTGAGTCCTCTAGCCCTGCCTCCCAGGTTCTCAGAAAGTCCATGTTGTGGGCACACACTGCACCAATCTGGGCTGCCCTTGGCCACAGCAGGGCTATGGAATTTGAATCAAGAAGCATGAGGGAGACTCCAACTGCCTATGTAGGGAGAGGTGAGGCCGTGAGGCCTGAACACTCCTCACTTATTAATAGGTATGAGGAATCTGGGCGTGGTGGCGCACGCCTTTAATCCCAGCACTTGGGAGGCAGAGGTAGGAGGATCGCTGTGAGTTAGAGGCCACCAGGTCAGCCTGGGCTAGAGTGAGACCCTACCTCGGAACCCCCCCCCCAAAAAAAAAAGAAAGGAAAAATAGGTTTGAGGAGGAGAACATGGAAGCCTCCTTTGGTGGTACTCGGGGCCCTTCTAGGCCATTAAAATGCAGTGCCACACATGTCTCTGGGCTGCAAACTGCACAACCAGCCTCATCAGAGTGGCCTGGCCAAGCTAAGCCCCGTGCATTTAGTTTTCCACAGGATAGCTCTGGCTTTATCTCTTTCTCCTTCCTTGCATCTCTCCCTTATTCCTTACCCACACTGGAAGCACCTGGAGAAGAACAACTAAGGAGATGAACTTAAACTCTTTAAAAAAAAAAAAATCAAAGACACAGGGGCATGGGATATCTCCCAGTGAGCTGTTGGTCAAGGAGATTCCTTGAAGCCCCCAAACCACATCGGCTATTCCCGCTGCTCTTGTTCGCACATTGAACTAGATGGCAAAGTCCTATTGCCAAAGACACCACTTGCTTTGGTTGGAGGACACTGAGAAACCAAACTGGAGCTTATCTGGAAGCTTCCATCTTGCTGTCATAGTGCTGGAAAGTACTATGAAGGCTGCTGGGGGAGGGAGAAAAAGTCATACGTGGTCTTACACAGTGGAGGCCATGGTGAACTATACAAGCAACTAGCCAGGCAAGATGGTCCCACTGGTGCAATAGTGGCATGACTGTTATGGGGGTAAACAATCACTCTCTGCTTGGATTTGAGACCTGCTCCACGGGGGAAAAAAGTTCATGCCTGGTACTGAAAACTGAGTCAAAATCCTATGGCTGGGAAGGTCATAGTCCCTAGAAGGTAGGCTACTTCCATTGTTTGGCTAAACAGATAATGTTGTACCCATCAAATTGCTCTAAGTATTTTAAAAAAATATTTTATTATTCATTTATTTATTTGAGAGAGAGAACGAGGCAAAGAGAGAGAGAGAGAGAGAATGGGCATGCCAGGGCCTCCATCCACTGCAAACGAACTCCAGATGCATGTACCACCTTGTGAATCTGGCTTATGTGGGTCCTGGGAGTTGAACTGGGATCCTCTGGCTTTGCAGGCGAATGCCTTAACCTCTAAGCCATCTCTCCAGCCCGTGCTCTAAGAACTTTTGTTTATGGCCACAGAGCTGCTTGGGCCTTTGGTCAGAGCAGCTTCTTTTTGCAGTTGGTGGTGACTACTGTGGAGACTCAAAACCCACCAAAGCTCTGAACTAAGTGACCGTGGAGTGCTCAAGTGCTAATGAGACATCTGCGTCACCCCTTCATGGCTCAGGGAACGTTGAAGAAAAGGAGCAGATCACATGTGGTGGGGAGGAGTGCTGTGGAGCACTGTCTCCCAGACATGCCATGGCTGCTGCATGCGAGACCTCACAGCAACCATCATCACCCACATGAGACCTGCACATTTGATGGTGGATGGTGCAGAAGGGCAAGCAAAGGACATCAAACTAGAGGGGTTAGTTGGAAAGAAGAGGGGATTCGATGGAAGAAGGACGAGGGAGGTGAGGTAAGAGAAGGGAATGGGAGGGCGAGTGCAGTGGGCAGACCGAGCCAGCCACTCCTCCCTCCATCACCATCTGGGGTTTATGCCTCTTGAAAGTGGGTGAGTCTAAAGACTTGCTTTTAGGGCACAGGTCAAAAGGTGATGTCACTTCTGTGACAGGGTTTCTTGTGTTCTTTGTTGTGGCTGTGACAAATACCTCAAGGAAGTAAAGTGTTGATTTTGGCTTACAGTTCCAGAACAGAATCTCATGGCAGGGAAGGCATGGCGGCAGGAGGTTATCTGTTCACATTGTACCCATAGGAAGGGAGAGAGAGAGAAAAGAAAAGAAAAGAGAAAAGAGAAGGGAAGGGAAGGGAAGGAAAAAGAAGAGAAGGGAAAGGAAAGAAAGGGAAGGTAAGGGAAGGAAAGGAAAGAGAAGGGAAGAGAGAACAAACAGGAAACAGGGCCAGGTTGTAAAACCTCAAGACCTGCTTCCGCGATTCACTTCCTCCTATAAGGCTCTACTTCCTTAAGTCTCCACAACTTTCCCAAACAGCGCCACCAGCTAAAGACCAAGTGTCCAAGCACACGAGGCTATACGGAACATCTCACGTTCAAACCTCTGCTCTGGGCTGCATAAGATCACAATCCCTGTCTTGTTAGCAGATTCTGGAACCTTCCCAGGTTGCTTGCAGGCTTTGATGAGTCAAGCTGCTATGACGGAGGGACCCAGGTGGCCAGGAACTTGAGACCTGCAGTCCAACAAACTTCAAAAAGCTGAATCTTGTCAACAACCACTCATATCTGGATGTGGATCTGTCCCTAGGTGGACCTTCAGATAACAAGCCGGCCTCTGCGTTGCATCGTGCAAGAGACCCTGAGACAGAGGACCCAGTAGAGCCGTGAATAGACTCCCCAGGCAGATGCTGTGTGAGAACTGTGATTTCAGCTGCCAAGTTTCAGGATGATTTGTTCCCTAGTGATGGATAACTAGCATAGCAAATTATGGAGTGTCCCAGTTGTCCATTTTGCATCTGGAGGATGGTTCCAATCAGGGCTGTAGGCAGGATTAACTGAGCAGGTGCCTGCAGGTGTGTCAGACAGTGCCTGGCACCTAGGAAGCCAGGAAGAGCAGCTTCAGTATTAATTTATAATGTCCTAATAATAGTGGCTGCTCTGGCCGCTATGCTTAGGACCCCTGCACCGCTGCTCTTAATACACACACATTTATGCAGGTCACTCAGTCTGTATCCAATGTTGCCCAGCTGCTGTCAGAATACCAACAAGTCCCGCGTGCCGCTTTGGGAATAATGTCCCTTACGCTGATAGAAAGCTTCAGTGCGTGTAAAGCTCACCTCAGTGGCATTCACTCACCTCTCAAAGCAGGGCGGGGCCTTCTGTCTTCTGATTTATTTGGGGTGTGTCGCTGGGAGGAACAGAACCCATTTTTCTTTTTCTTTTTTTAAGTTTTTTAAAATTTTTATTTATTTGAGACAAAGCAAGGGTGTGTGTGTGTGTGTGTGTGTGTGTGTGTGTGTGTGTGAAGAGACCAGAGGTCAATGTCAGGTATCTTCCTCAGCTGCTCTTCACATTACTTTTTTTTTTTAAATTTTTATTTTTATTTATTTATTTGAGAGAGTGTGCGTGAATGGGCATGCCAGGGCCTTCAGCTGCTGCAAATGAACTCCTGATGCGTGTACCCCCTTGTGCATCTGGCTTACGTGGGTCCTGGGAAATTGATCCTGGATCCTTTGGCTTTGCAGGCAAGTGCCTTAACTGTTAAGCCATCTCTCCAGCCCCTCACCTTACTTTCTGACACAGGATCACTCACGGAACCATGGAGCACGCCCATTCTGCTACACCGGCTAGCCAGCAAACTCAGTGACCCTTGTCTCTGCCTCCCCAGTGCTGGGATTACAGGGCGTGTGCTACCATGCCCTGTGTTCACATGGATGCTAGGGACATGAACTCAGGTCCTCAGCCTTGTGCGGCAAGCACAGAGCCATCTCCTCAACTCCTGGAAGCACCCTCCCTTTTGTGTGTGTGCGTGTGTGTGTGTGTGTGTGTGTGTGTGTGTGTGTGTATGAAAAACTTGAATCAAATGTCTTATACCATGAAAGTAGCCATTTGTACATAATCCAAGCTGTGGAAATGGTTCAGTGGTTAAAGCTGCTTGCTTGCAAAGCCTGCAGGTCCAGGTTCGATTCCCTGGTACCCATGTGTCTGGTGTTTGTTTGTAACAGCAAGAGGCCCTGAGGTCCCTATTCTCAATCTCTCACACACACCCAAACAAATAAATAAACATTAAAAAAGAAAGAAAAGGGCTGGAGAGATGGCTTAGCGGTTAAGATGTATGCCTACAAAGCCTAAGGATCCCAGTTCGATTCTCCAGGTCCCACATAAGTCAGATGCACATGGTGGTGCATGCATCTGGAGTTCGTTTGCAGTGGCTGGAGGCCCTGGTGCACCCATTCTCCCCGCCCTGTCTCTAATGAATAAATAAATAAAAAATAAAACCTTTTAAAAAAGAAGGAAAAAAGGAAGTATAAAATGCAGCCAGCACTCCTAAAGGAATCTTCGGACTTATCCATCAGTCACTCCACATACCCTCCCCCTGCCCCGGCAGCCGCTCACCTGCTCTGTTTCTGTCTGCTCTGTGCAGTGCCTGTACCTGAGCTCACGCAGTGTTTGCGTCTTCTTCCCCTTGTCATGGTGTTTTCTTTCTTTTTTTTTTGATTTATCCCCATTGCACCTGGGTAGGTACTTCACTGCCTTTCATGCTGAGTAATAGGCCACCATGTGGATAGCTGCGGCATTTTGTTCATGGAAGGGTCTTTGGTGGGAGGAAGAGCAGAGCACTAAGGCCTGGAATGAGGGCAGCCAGGTGAGTGGGGCCGTCCATGATGGTCAGGCCCGGGCCCAGGAGTGGGCAGCACAGCTGGGTAGACTGCTGCCTGTGTCTGGAGTCTCCTCCTTGGGCCAAATGTATCCTTCATAGGCGAGGCTGGTGGTCTGAGTGCAATGTCAGGTGCTTCCAGGCTGAGACTCTGAAGCCACTATGTCCCTTAGCTCCTTGTCCAGCTGAAGATGAGTGACATCACGTGACCTGAGGCCTGGGGCAGAGGACCAGGAGCAGGTGTCGAGGGTCTCCCCAGGTCCATTCTTGAGGAGATGAGCAAAAGCTTTCCTTATGCTAAGTTACTGAGGTTTTTTTTTTAATGTGTATATGTGGGGTGTGTGTGTGTGCATGCACACTTGTGTGTGCATGTGTAAAGGTTATTGTTTGCTGTCAAGTGTCTTTCTCGGTCCCTCTCCACCTGTTTTTTTTTTTTTGTTTTTTTGTTTTTTCGAGGTAGGGTCTCACTCTAGGCCAGGCTGACCTGGAATTCACTCTGTAGTCTCAGGGTGGCCTTGAACTCATGGCGATCCTCTTACCTCTGTCTCCCGAGTGCTGGGATTAAAGGCATGCGCCACCACACCCGGCTCCGCCACCATGCCCGCTCCACCTTATTCTTTGACGCAATCTCTCACTGAACCAGGAGATCACCGATTTGGCTGGACTAGCTAGAACACAAGTCCCAAGGATCCTCCTGTGTCCACCTCCCCAGTGCAGGGATTCCAGGCATGTGCTACCAAGCTTCACTTTCACAGGGCTGCTGGGATCTGAACTCAGATCCTCGCACTTGCATGGTAAGCACTTTACCTGCTGAGCCATTTCCACAACCCAGTTTTGTGTTTCTTTTTGTTTGTTTGTTTGTTTTTTTAACTGACTCAGTGGTTTTCAGCCAAAGGTGACTTGGACCCCAGGAGTCATTGAGGAGTGTCTGGAGACTTCTGTCATTTTGTGTTTTTTTGTTTGTTTGTTTGTTTTAACAGTGCTGGGGCTAGAACTCAGGCCCATATGCATACTAGGCCTGTGCTCCACCACGAAGCTGCACCTCCACCCCTGGAGACACCTTTGATGGTTATGATGAGGCTTTTCCTGGCACCTCGCAGAGAGAGGTCAGGGGTGGCTTCTAAACATGCCACAAGGCCTAGAAACCCCCATAACAAAGAATTGTCTCACTCGAGATGTCACAAGTGCCGCACAGATGAACTGTGCCTTCTGAGCATCAGAGGTCCACTTACCGAACCCCAGGGGCCTGTCCCTGGTGACCCTGATCTGGCCTATCATCTGTCTATCTCTCCATCTCTTCTTGTGATCATATTCACAGCCCCACTCCCAATGCTGCCTTCTGCTGTCCCTACCTGGCACACCCTCCTGGTCTTTTAGGTGAGATGGGCATACAGGGGCCAGGTTCTAGATCCTTCTGACCCACATTGCAACCTCCTAGAGTTCTCCAGACACCCCCGAGGCTGCTGCTTCCTCCCATGGGGCGTCTTACCTGTTCTTAGTTCCTCTGGTTTCTCCTGAGCCCCACAGGGACAGTTGGCTGCGTTTAGTCCCATCCGCTCCCTGCAGGAAGTTGCCCAAGCAATGTGCCAGTGGCACTCCTGTGGCTGTGCTACCCTGACAGCAGCTGATCCAATTTTTCTCAATTAGTACATTTAATTATTAGCAACATTTCACTTGAGTAGAATTAATTACCCCATCAGTAGCTCTGGCCAACTCTGTCTTCCCAGCACAGGTTCCTACCGGTAGCTATTTCCCTACTGAGGCCATATCCTCCTCTTCCTCTAAGGAAACAGGTTCTTGGCAAGGGGCTCCTGGGAATGAAATCCCCTATTTTATGCACCTGTGGAAGATTCTAGCCAAAACATCCAATCAAGCTAGAAATATTATGGGCGGCTGGGGTGAGCCCAGGACAGGGAGAGGGACAGCTGCCCAAAGTGATTAATATTATTCTTCCCCTGAGCTGAGTACAACCCGTGGACCGTTTCTGCCTCTGGCTGGGATGTTTCAGAATAGGTGTTCATTCAGGGAGGATGGTGCAGAGATAGACAGTGGAGCCCACCCCACTTTTCTCAGCTACCTGCTTCACAGTGGCCCTGGGAGGAGGGCTGAGCCATGCAAGCAACACATTCAGGGAAGCTAGTGTACTTGGAGTCCCCAGGGCATCCACCATTGGATGGGGGCCAGCCCCATCCCAGAGCCTCCCTCGGGAGCAAGAAAAAAGTAGTGACTTCGATGCCACGTCAACCTGCATTTGTGTCTAAGCCTGCAGCCGGCCAGTCCAGTGAATTGTTTAAACCAGTTTTCAAACATTTCATACATCCTGAGTCCCAAGAGAGACTCTGGGAGAAAATGAGGTGGGGGCAGCTGCAGAGCTGAGGTTTGGGAAGTGCAGCATTCTACAGCTGCCTCTTGGGAGCCATGTGATGATAAGACCAAGATCATGGAGGCCAGCGTTCTTACCTTATGCCATCACTCAACAATTCCTGACCACGGGCTTGCCACTGTTGTGGTTTGAATGTAAAATGTCTCGCGTAGGCTCATGTGTTTGAACACTCGGTCCTCAGCTGGTGGTGCTGTTCGGGAAGATTGTGGAACCTTTAGGAGGTGGTCTTCCTGGGGAAAGTGGGTCACTGGGGGTGGGTCTTGAGGTTTTACAGCCAGGCCCACTTCTTGTTTGTTCTTTGCTTCCTGACAATGATGTGACCAGCTGGGACCCCTGCTCCTGCCACCATGCCTTCCCTCCCAAACTGTAAGCAGAAATGCCGTTCCTCCTTAAAGCTGATTTTTGCCAGATATTTCATTACACTGATGAGTAAGTAACTAAAACACTTTTTCTCGCTCTAGCTCCCCTCCCACTTTGGTTTAGTTATCCGTAAAATGGGATAAGCAAACACAGAGCATGAGGCTGAAGTGAACTAATCACCTAAGGAGTGCTGGGTGCGCTGAAGTACAGTCCGCTGGGCCTGTGGTTATTGCTTTCAGGTTGATAAAGGCTCTGAGACACCCTGAATCAAAACAATCTGTTTAATTTTAATTATCCCGTTACCGTTCCTTCCTTTTTGTGGCACTGGAGATTGAACCTTGGAGCTTCATGCATGCGAGGCAAGTGCTTTACCACTGACCTACATCCCCAGCTCTCTTTTTTCTTTTTCCTTTGAGACAAAAATTTCACTAAGTTATCCAGGTTGGCCTTGAACTTGTGACACTCCTGCCTCAGCTTCCTGAGTAGCTAAGCCTGCGCTGCCAGTTCCTACAAAACTGTCCTAATTTTATGTGACTACAAAACCTTTTCAGAGCTGCAGGGCTGTTATTTTGGGTATATTTAGGAAGAGCTGGTGTATTATGTCAGGACCATATGTTCCTGGGAAGTGTCTGGAAAGGCCTCCAGAACTTTCTGTACAAGCCTTTTCCAGGTCTCAGCCACCCTACCTCTGTCTTCAGTCAGTTTTTCAGAAGGTCACTCAAATGGACCCAGACACCCCTGCCCCATGAGGTTCATGCTACTTTCCCAGAATTCTTCAGGCCTTTTGTTAATGTCGGTGTCAACTCAGTAGGAGGATTTGGAGGGTCAAGGGTCACGTCTCCATTGCAACATTCTGATAATGAGTCTCTATGTCTTTATGCTAAGATGTGCATTGAGCTATGTCTTCACTTGAGTCTGTCCAGGCCTGGGTAAACAGTAGGTGCATAATCCATGGTGCCAGAGCAAGAAACAAAAGCCAAGAGACTGGACCCCAGCCATGGTTTATAGCAAAAGGCATGCCAGGGTGGATGTGGTTCTGACTTCAGAGTAGAAAAGCCAAGGTTCACATTCACCCTCACGTAGCAGTGTGGCAGCCTTGCTGATCCCATCTGGGCAGTGTCTACAGTTCCCTCCGTGTGGACTTCCTCACACAGTTGTGTTGAAGGTTAGTGGGGTTGCTCTATGGGAAGGGGTTTGTCCCGAGGAAAACACCATGATGTCTTGTTGACGCTTCCTACTCCCCTCCTCTGCCACTCTGCTCCTCCTGGGACAGGTACTGTGAGCAGGACCAAAACCCAAGCCATCACCCAACCCTGGGGATGAGTGTCACATTATGTGCTGTGACAATATTTGATGAATTCATAGGCGCCTAGAGGAGCAGCCTAAGTAGGTGAATAAAGTGAGAATATTCGCTGTGACAATCAATATTCCTTCAATTGAACCATCTCTGCAGATCTGACATTTGGATTTTTTCTTTTTTGGCTGCATTAACTGGATTTATGCTTGCATACAGTGCACACGGTGGCAAAGCGGGGGTGACAGTGTCAGCGGGCCATGTTGGAACTGGATGCTGCTGGGAGCAGGTCCATTTCAATGAGTCCCCAGCTAAGTAGGAGCGGATGTCCCTGGCACAGTACTCACCTGGCCCCTGAAGCTGAGTGCTAGAAGGTTCCACTTGCCTATGCTCCTTCCAGCTCAGCACAAGCTGAGAAAGAGCCTGGTGCCAGTCTTGGAAGCCCTGGTCTGGTACCCTGGACCAACAACTACTTATCACTGGTTGAAAGCAGAGGCCACATATTGGTTTTTTTCTCCTCTATTTTGGTGTGTGTGTGGGGGGGTATGCATGTATGTACATGTGTGTGTGCACGTGCATGTGGTGGCCAGAGGAAAACACTGGGGTCCTCGATTGCTTTTCTGCCTTATTTCCTTGAGTCAGGGTCTCTCACTGGACCTGTAGCTTGCCATTTTCAGTTAGACTTGCTGACCAGCAAGCCGTAGTGATCCTCCTGTCTCAACCCCCTCCTCAGTGCTGGGATTACAGGGATGTGTGGACATGCCCTGCTTTTTTGAAAAAATATTTTTTATTTATTTATTTGAGAGAGAGGAGAGGAAGAGGCAGAGAGAAAGAGAGAATGGGCGCACCAGGGCCTCCAGCCACTGCAGACAAACTCTAGACATGTGCACCCCCTTGTGTATCTGGCTTACGTGGATCCTAGGTAATTGAACCAGGATCCTTAGGCTTCACAGGCAAATGCCTTAACTGCTAAGTCATTTCCCCAGCCTCATGCTCTGCTTTTAACATGGGAGGTGGGAATTGAACTTGGTTCCTCACGCTTGTGTAGCAAGAGCACTTTACTGACTGAGCCATCTCTCCATGCCCCCCCCATATGGCTTCTTAAAACACTCTGTGGGGCTGGAGAGATGGCTTAGCAGTTAAGGCGTTTGCCTGCAAAGCCAAAGGACCCGGGTTCGATTCCCCTGGGCCCATGTAAGCCAGATGCACAAGATGGCTCATGTGTCTGGAGTTCATTTGCAACAGCTGAAGGCCCTGGCATGCCCATTCTCTCTATCTGCCTCTTTTTTTCTCTCTCTCTCAAATAAATAAAAGTTTAAAAAATTTTAAAAATCCATTCTGTGATTGAGATAAACCCAACACTCAATCTGGCCTTGGCTTGGTTGCTAATAAATGGTGGCAGGTCAGTGACCTTGATAAACATCCATAACATATATATTTCTAAAAATATTATTTATTTGTAAGCAGAGAAAGAGAGAGAGAGAAAGAGTCTGAGAAAGTGTGTGAGTATGGGTGCACCAGGGCCTCCTGCCACTACAAATGAACTCCAGATGCATGCTCCAATTTGTGCATCTGGCTTTATATGGACACTGGGGAGTTGAACCTGGGCTGGTAGGCTTTGCACAAGCAGGTGCCTTTAACTTCTAAGCCATTCCCCCAGCCACAGAACTTATTTTTCTCTCAGTTTACCCATCTGCAAACTGGAGTTGATAGCAATACTAACCCGTATTGAATACCAGCAGATGTTGGACAGTCTTTTCTGACCTTTATATAATCAATGTCCCTAGTTCTCCCCTTGACCTAGAAGGTAAGCCCAGGAAGGGTCCCAATTGCAGGCGAGGAACTGAGACAGAGCTGTGCATTAGAGGCAAAAGGTAGAGACTGAGCTTCAATTCTGTCACATAATAACCCTATAAGCCAAAACTCTGACAAGCAGAACAACTGAAAGGAGGTTAAGGAAAAAAAGAAGTCAGAATAGTAGCTTTGACCACTAGAAAGAGTGCTAGGATTACTTAAGGAATCCAAATGGGGAAGAACCTTTAGCACCTTCTACAATCTTCTAAAGGTTCCAGAACTGTAAAGGCTTGGAAGGTGCCCTCAGCCACATGTATAACTTCACTCTTTGTCCATAATTACTTAGCTCTGTTTTTCTTTGGCAGGAAAGTGCAGTGTGAGCAACATCCCTGTGTTTGCGCCTGACTTTGACATGTACTATCAGTGTGATTAGGCACGTTCCTTACCTTCCTCGTCTGGGGTGAAACAGCAATCACTCCTTCCTCCTACGTCTATTGTGAGGATCAAGTGGGTGAATGTGTATGAAATGTTTGAAGTAGGGCCTGGATGTGCTGAGTGCTAGCTGGGATCATAGCCTCCTCCAGCCTCAACCTGACTAGCAGTCTTACCCTGACCATACAAGCTGAGTGAACTTTTTCTCCTCACCTCAAGTCCATGCATCAGTCCCCAGGCAGAACCTGTTGCCTCACATCAAGTCAACTACCACCACTAGGCAGAGTGAGGCCCAGAGGTCACCCAGGTCTCATTCAAGTACTCGTTCCATGTCTTTGTCTGTTTTCTGACACTGTCACAGAATACCACAGGCTGGGTAAGTTATGAAGAAAATATATTTGTTTCTCACACTTCTAGACTCTGGGGAGTTCAGTAAGAAGGTGCTGGCATCTGGTGAGGGCATCACACAGAAAGAGTAATGTGAGAAAAGGCAAAACAATTTTAGGGTCCTGACTCACTTTACACTAACTCCCTCCTGTGACTTT
Organism: Orientallactaga sibirica; assembly: GCA_036365145.1. Taxonomy (NCBI): domain Eukaryota; kingdom Metazoa; phylum Chordata; class Mammalia; order Rodentia; family Dipodidae; genus Orientallactaga; species Orientallactaga sibirica. The sequence goes on from JAEOAD010000013.1 coordinate 9,696,505, forward strand.
ATACTACACACCTCCTGTGATAACTAACCCCTCCTGTGATAATGAACCCCTCCTGTGATAACTAACCTCCTGTGATAACTAACCCCTCCTGTGATAACTAACCTCCTGTGATAATTAACCTTCTGTGATAACTAACCTTCTGTGATAACTAACCTTCTGTGATAACTAACCTTCTGTGATAACGAATCCCCCTGTGATAACTAACCCTCCTGTGATAACTAACTCCTCCTGTGATAACTAATTCCTCCTGTGATAACTAACCTCCTGTGATAACTAACCTCCTGTGATAACTAACCTCCTGTGATAACTAACCTCCTGTGATAACTAACCCCTCCTGTGATAACTAACCTCCTGTGATAACTAACCTCCTGTGATAACTAACCTCCTGTGATAACTAACCCCTCCTGTGATAACTAACTCCTCCTGTGATAACTAACCCTTCCTGTGATAACTAACCCCTCCTGTGATAACTAACCTCCTGTGATAACTAACACCTCCTGTGATAACTAACCTTCTGTGATAACTAACCTCCTGTGATAACTAACCTTCTGTGATAACTAACACCTCCTGTGATAACTAACCTTCTGTGATAACTAACACCTCCTGTGATAACTAACCTTCTGTGATAACTAACCTCCTGTGATAACTAACCTCCTGTGATAACCCCTCCTGTGATAACTAACCCCTCCTGTGATAACTAACCCCTCCTGTGATAACTAACTCCTCCTGTGATAACTAACCTCCTGTGATAACTAACCCTCCTGTGATAACTAACCCCTCCTGTGATAACTAACTCCTCCTGTGATAACTAACCCCTCCTGTGATAACTAACCCCTCCTGTGATAACTAACCTCCTGTGATAACTAACACCTCCTGTGATAACTAATCTTCTGCGATAACTAACCTCCTGTGATAACTAACCTTCTGTGATAACTAACACCTCCTGTGATAACTAACCTTCTGTGATAACTAACCTCCTGTGATAACTAACCTTCTGTGATAACTAACACCTCCTGTGATAACTAACCTTCTGTGATAACTAACCTCCTGTGATAACTAACCTTCTGTGATAACGACCCCTCCTGTGCTAACTAACCTTCTGTGATCACTAACCTGTGATAACTAACCTCCTGTGATAACTAACCTCCTGTGATAACTAACCCCTCCTGTGATAACTAACCTCCTGTGCTAAGTAACCTCCTGTGATAATAGCACTAAGCCATTTATGAGGCAAGAGTTCCCATGACCTACTCATTTCCCAAAGCCCCTCCTTCTTAACAGCATCAAGCTATGAATGTGGGGACTAAGTTTTCAGCACATGAACTTTGGGGGCACAGTGAAACCACAGCTCCCCGTAAGGAAATTTGAACTAAGCAAAACCATCACTGGGTGTCACTAGTGGGGAAGCAGCTGCTTAGAGCTCAGCTCTCTGATTCTAGCCTTTTAGTGTCTTCAGCTAGTTTATGACCCTGTAAGTTGCACATAGCTGATAACAATGCAAAATATTTCTTGGCCACAGACATGTAAATAAATTCTGTCCAGTGGTTCCACTGACCGCCCTCTTCCCACGGAACAAGGCCAGCTTCAGTCTATTTGTAATTCACTTCCACTTTCCTTATTCTCCACAGAAAACTGATGCTTTCCAACTCCTTTGGATTGGTCCCCTCATTAATATTAAGTCTCCAAGAATTCCCCAGGGATGCATGTAAAGCAGAGGTCCACTTACCCCTTGATACAGGCAAGCATGTTTTCTACAAAGAGCTGCTTCCTCCTGCAGGGTGGGGTATTGTTTGCGCTGTCAGCTTCCCCAAACACCTGAGCACATCAGCTTCAAAGAGGAAAGACTGATTTTCACCACCAGTTCGGGAGGGTCTGTTGCTATGTGTCTGTGGTGAGGCACATCAGACTGACAGCTGGAAGGTATGGTGGAGATAAGCTGCTCCCCTCATGGGCATAGGGAACAGGGACACAGAGAGAAAGGACCCGGGGGCATGTCGCCTGTGACCTACTTCCTCCAATGAAGTCCCACCTCCTAATAGCCCACTCAACTATGGATTCATCCATTGACCAGGTGTGGTGGTTTGATTCAGGTGTCCCCCATAAACTCAGGTGTTCTGAAGGCTAGGTTCCCAGCTGATGGAGATTTGGGAATTAATGCCTCCTGGAGGCAGTGTATTGTTGGGGGCGGGCTTATGGGTGTTGTAGCCTGCTTCCTCTTGCCAGTGTTTGGCACACTCTCCTGTTGCTGTTGCCCACCTGATGTTGGCGAGGAGGTGATGTCCACCCTCTGCTCGTGCCATCGTTTTCCCCTCGAGCCTGTAAGCCAAAATAAACCTTTTTTCCCCCACAAGCTGCTCTTGGTCGGGTGATTTCTGCCAGCAACGTGAACCTGACTGCGGCACCAGGTTACAGCCCTCATGAGCCCATGGCCGATCCACATTGTCACCAGCTAGGGAGCACACTTTAACACGTGAGCCTTGTGGGAGAATACTTCATGTTGAAACTGTAGCACTCCCTGCTATGCTGGACTTGGTTACTGACAACAGTGCCTGTAAAGTAAGCACAGGCGTTGAAGGACAGGGCGACGTGTGATTGGCAGGTCATCCTAAGGTGAGCTTGGATGGGAGCAGAGCTGAGAGGAGCAGAGCCACCCTGTCCTGACTGTGAATGGACGGATGGAGGGATGGACTGAGGGCCTCTTCCACTGGCACAGGGCACCCCTCACCCAGAGTGCATCCACCTTGGGAAGAGCTGGGATATCTCACTATGGTGAGAGCACCCTGGTGTATGAATGGCCCAGCTGGCCTGGTCAGGATGGATGTGGCCAGGAGACTGCAGGACAAGCTGAGGGTGTGTGTGTGTGTGTGTGTGTGTGTGTGTGTGTGTGTGTGTGTGTGTGGCTTGACCTTTCCTGGGGGTGGAGGTGAACATTTGGTTTGGTGTTGAACGTCCACAGGACCACAGCTCCGGGCTGATCCCTGGACCAGCCATCAGCCGTGAGGCCACCTGGTTAGCTTGACTCTGTTCTCTTGGTCTGGAAAGCCGCGGCCTGGTGCATGAACCAGGGTGTATTCTGCTAGGAGGAAGCAACGTGGTACCCAAACGGCCTTCCTCACCTGGCAAGTTTGTCTTTTCTATATTTTCATTTCATTGCCAGCAGAGAGACAGAGATAGAGGGAAAAGAGAGACACAGACGGAGAGAATGGGCTTGCCAGAGCCCCCAGCTGTGGCAAACAGACTCCAGGTGCATGAACCACTTTGTGCATCTGGCTTTACGTGGGTACTGAGGAATCAAATCTGTATCCTTGGGCTTTTCAGGCAAGCACTTTAACTGCTGAGACATCTCTCCAGCCCCAAGTTTGCCTTTTGTAGCAAGCCCTGTGCCAAGTTCCATTCTTTCTGGCATCGTTGGGAACCAGGGAGTCCTTTTCTGCCGGCTTTCAGATGGCCACGTGCCCGTTGTGTGCTCACATGACGGGGGTGGGGGGGGGAGAGCTAGTGAGTTCACTGGTCCCTTTCTCCTCTTTCTTTTGGTAATTTCTTTTTCAAGGCAGGGAGGGTTTCACTCTAGTTCAGGCTGACCTGGACCTCACTCTGTAGCCCCAGGACAGCTGTGAACTTCCTGCGATTCTCCTACCTCAGCCTCCAGGGTGCTGGGATTAAAGGCACGAGCCACCATGCCTGGCACACACTCTCTCTCTGTCTGAATGTGTATGTTGTGTTTGCATGTGCGTGGGCTGATGTGAATGGGTGTGCATGCACATGTGCGTGCATGCGTGTGGAGGCCAGGGATAGATATTGGGTATCTTCCTCAAATGTCACCTTATCTTTTGAGATAGGGTCTGTCACTGAACAAGGAGCTCACCGATTTGGCTAGATGACCGAGACGGCAGGCCCTAAGGATCTACCTTTTTCAACCTCCAGTACGATTGCACCTGGCTTTATGGGGACCCTGGGGATACACTCATGTTTGCGCATGTATCCACTTGAGCCATCTCCCCAGCCCTTGGTGTTTCTGTTTATGGGGACACTATCCTGTGGGCCTCACCCTCACGGTCTCATTTTGACCTAACCCCCTTCCAAAGGAGTTACAATTACAGCTTCTAAATTTGAGGGACACAAACACTGGGTTCATAGAATGTCCTGGGCCACTAGGTACTTGTAGGCAACCAGTGTTTGGGAATCACTGGAGATTGTGTCTAGGGCAGGACACCAATTAAACTGTTCCATCGGTGGGCACCCATGTTGTTCCCAAGGCCCATCCTGCAGACAACTACAGCCTGCCAATGTGTATGCAGGATGCTTTGGGTGCTGGGACCCCAGTTGTCTCAGCATTCTCCGGATGGTAAGTCCTGAAATCAGCATCTTAAACCAAGGAGCCCAGAGTTCATTGTTGCTGGAGGAGAGATGGCCTATTTTTTTGACTCACTGGTCTTTGCAGAAAGGATAAAACATTGAATTTACTGAGACATGACAGGGCTATAGCAGGAGAGGCTGGAGTTAGATGTGAAGATGTTCCAGGCTGTTAAAAGCCTTACTATCTTTTTTTTTTGAGTGTCAAAAGGTGGGAAATAATGTTTTCTTTTTTTTCGAGGTAGGGTCTCACTCGAGCCTAGGCAGACCTGGAATTCACTATGTAGTCTCAGGGTGGCCTTGAACTCACAGCGATCCTCCTAACTCTGCCTCCTGATGGCTGGGATTAAAGGCGTGTGCCACCACGCCCGGCTCAAATGGTTGTTTTCAATCTTTTACAGCAGCTGGATTTGAACTGCAGCAGCCCAGCCTCACAAGCATTCATGGCCTGGTGTGGTTGAGACCCCAGCAGAGCCATCATCAAATATCTTTGTTCTCTGTTTTAGTGAGAAAGAAAGAAAGATAAATAAACAAGCAGAAGAAGCAATTTCATGTTTTTCTAATAGATCAAGGAAGGAGGAGTGGGGAAAACAGTTTCAGCCACTACTTGAGATATACTGTCCCCCTTAAAGCAACAAGAACCTCAGAGTCAAGTTCAATAAAGACATAGAACAGCCCGGCCTGACTTCTTGAGAAAGAGTGAACTGTCCCCAGTGAGGCCTGAGGGAAGAGCCATGAAGGGCTTCTGAATTTGGCTCTCTTTCTAAGCTGGTGGATGCTTGGCTCCACAAGTGCAAAGGTGGCAGCAGAGTGACAAAGGCTGTCACCCACTGGCCTCAGAGGCCCTGAGCAGCTGGGGTTGTGACAGGTGTCAATCAGCATTGACAGCCTCCAGGCTCAGCTGCCAAGTCTTTGCTGTCTCTCCGTGGCCCTAATTGCATTTGGCCTTGGGGTGGCAGGTGAGGAAGAGAGCTTGAGAAGATCTTTTTTAGTGACATCTGGTTCCTGGGCTTGGTTTGGTCCTGTGGCCATCAAACCCTGGGCGTGATGGTTAATGTTGTCCACTTAATTAGTTCTTGAATCACCCAGGAGACAAATCCCTTGGGGCATGTCTGTGAGAGTTTCTAACTTGGGTTCATTGAGGTGGGAAGACCCACCTCACTGTGGATGGCACCATCCCATTGGCTGGAGGAGCAGACTGAGTAAAAAAGAAGCAAGCAAGCTGAGCATCCACATTCATCTCCCTTTGCTTTTTTTTTTTTTTTTTTTTTTTCGGACAGAGACAGAGAGAGAGAGAGGGAGAGGCAGAAAAAGAGAGAATGGGTGTGCCAGCAGCCTCTTAGCTGCTGTGAATGAACTCCAGATGCGTGCGCCCCCTTGTGGTCAAGTGCGGCATCGCGCCCTTGCGTCACTTTGCATCTGGCTAAATGTGGGACCTGGAGATTGGAACCAGTGTTCTTAGGCTTAGCAGGCAGGCACCTTAACCACCACGCCATCTCTCCAGCCCTCTCTCTCTGCTTTTATAACTGGGGTGCAATGTGACCAGCTGCCCCCTGCTCCTGCCACCATGCCTCCCCTCCCATGAAGTACTATATCTCCTCAAAGGTTCCACAATCCCCCCCAAACAGCACCATCTAGCTGGGGACCAAGTATACAAACATATGAGCCTGTGGAAGGTGTTTCACACTCAGTGTGTAACGTTGGAGGAAGGAGGGAGGAGGAGGGAGGGGAGTCAGAGGGGCGGGCAATGCTGCAGGATCCATCAGACCTGCCCAGCAGCAGGAGCCGCACAGCCTACTTTGGCATGCCCCTCAGGGCCAGTGCCCCCCCCCCAGGGGTGGACCTGCCCAATGCAGACCTGGAGAAGAAGGGGTGACCAGGGTCACTCACTCCCCATATCTCTTCCAAACCAAGACTTGGGTGCCATCAGCAACACCCAATACAAAGTGCGTGCTGCATTTCGAGGCTGGGGTTGGAATCCAGCTACTGTTAAAAACCTTGGAAAAGCTGAGGCTCTTTTCTTGTTGTTTCCTTCCTCAGTTACCACATCAAAGCTATTTTGTTGGTATATGTTCAAAAAGCTGTTTTTTAATCTCCCAAATGATAGCGTCTCTAAATGTTCCTGTCGTTGTAAATTACATTGTGATTCCCAAGCCAATATTTTTTTTCTTTTTTCTTTTTCTTTTTTTCTGAAGTCAATTAAAAAAATCCCTCCAGGGGCCTCTGCTTACGGCATTTCTCTGGCACACCCCACATCTTGGTGGTTAAGTTCTAGCACTGCCCCCCCCCTTTTTTTCTCTTCCCAATTGTCCTTTGCTGTAACCCACAGGGCCAGCTGCCTCATTGCCCTGTTTGAATTTGGGGATAACTGGCACATTGCTATGAATAGCCCTGAGCAGGTAGGGCCCTCTAAATAAACCTGGACTCTCGGTGCCCCTAGCTTCCTACAGTGGGAATCCTACAGGCCCTGTCCTTCATGGGGCCCAGGCCTCCACCACTGAGCCAGGTTCTAAGTTTCATAGTCGCCACCCCCCACCTGTTGGCTGTGCTAATTGCCCAGCGCATCGGCAGCTCTCCCCACATCTCCCAGCCTCCCGGACTAATGACTCATCCTTGTGCGGCCATTTGTTTGTGCTGGTTTCAGACAGACTAATGCTTTTAATGGCACATAATCATTTTTCAGAAGTCATTTGATGCCACTAATCATCTCGGTAATATGCCGCGATGGAACGCATAATGACATTCGGAACAGGACAAATGGCAGTGCGATTCCTGGCTTTTCCCCCCTCTAATCTATATTTTACCACACTCTCTCCTGCTAATGCCATCAAGAGCTGTTAATAAACAACTATCTTAAGGATTTCTCCCTCTCTGAGGTTTGCAAGGGCACTCCGTTAAAAATACATCCTGCTGGCATTATCCCCGGGCAGGGGAGAGGAGGTAAAAGGTAGCTGTCACCTCTCTCATGGGGCTAAGGCCTGGCTGCAAAAGCTAGGACCTCCTTCACTCAGGTAGGGAGATGATGGGAACAGAGGCGTATAAGGAGGAAGGCCTTGAAAACATGCCTGATCAGGGTCGTTTTCAGCCGGTTCCCTAGAGTCCAGAGCTCCATGGAGAAAGAAAGTTTGACTGACAGATGGGAGTGGGCTTGGAAGAGAGAGGCTGGGACTCACACAGGGATCTTCTCCTCGACACTGGTCCGCCTCAGAGGGCAGTCCCAGGGGCGTACGTGGTGCCCCTGAAATCGTCGTGGCTATTGTGGGCTCAGGGGAGATGATCTGAGAAGATCTAGTCCAAGACGTCTCTCCTGGGCCTCCTTAGGCCACGGATTCTGACTCTACTAACCCGTGCCCCTAAGCTGGCCACCTAGGATTCTTGGGATTTCTGGAAGTCACTGCCTGGGGTTTCTATCCTGATACGTTCCAGCCAGCTGTGAAGTTGATAAACCAACACTCCTGACCCATCCCCGCCAGAGAGCCCTGCTCGTTGCCATGATCCTGTTCCTTCCTGACTCTCCAGTGGGGTCTGTGTGGTCATGATTCAAATGAGGTGACATTTTACCCTAATGGCTGACAGAGAGTAAGTGCTAATAAAATGCAGCAATTACAATAAATAGTACTGACAGGGGTCAGCTGGGCACCACATCAAGAGCCCAGGGGACAGACGGAGGGCTGGACCTGGGACAGTTGCCGCACTATGGTATGCACATCTGGGTTTCGTTCTAAGGGTTTCACCTTTTCTTTCTGCCCTTCTGCTCATCTGGGCTTCTTCTTGGGTCTCCTAGGGCCACAGCAGTATACTCGGTCCCCATGGCTGAGCTTCCCCACAGACACAGTTCCACATTGTTGAGTACTCAGTCTCCTGTAAGATATTTTATTTTATGAGAGAGAGAGAGAGAGAGAGAGAAAGAGAGAGAGAGAGAGAATGGGTGTGCCAGTGGCTGAGAGACGAACTCCAGATGCGTGCGCCCCCTTGTGGGTAAGTGCAGCATTGCACCCTTGTATCACTTTATGTCTGGCTAAACATGGGACCTGGAGAATCGAACGGGTATTCTTAGGCTTCACGGGCAGGCGCCTTAACCGCTAAGCCATCTCTCCACCCCAGATATTTTATTTTTATTTATTTATGAGACACAGAAGATGGGCACCACAGGAACTCCATCCACTGCAGACAAACTCCAGATGCATGCGCAACCATGTGCATCTGGCTTATGTGGGTACTGGGGACTCAAACTCCAGTTCTTAGGCTTCACAGGCAAATGTCTTAGCCACTAAGCCATCTCTACAGCCCCAGTGTCCTTTAAAAATGTTTATGAGGAGGGGGAGAGAATGGGCATGCCAGAGCCTCCTGCCGTTGCAAACAAAGTCCAGATGCATGCACCACTTTATGTAGTTACCGGGGAATCAAATCTGGGCCATCAGTCTGCAAGCAAATGCCTTTAAGTGCTGAGCGATCTCTCCAGCTCCCATTCACTCTCTCTTTCTTTTTCTTTTCTTTTCTTTCTTTCTTTTTTTTTTTTTTTTTTTTTGAAGTGGGATTTTACTCTAACCCAGGCTGACCTGGAATTCACTATGTAGTCTAAGGGTGGCCTTGAACTCACAGAGATCCTCCTACCTCTGCCTCCTGAACCCAGGGATTAAAGGCGTGTGCCACCTCGCCTGGCTGTCTCTTGACTATGAAAACGTAGGTGCATGGATGACGGGGAGTAAGTAAAGCAAAGGAGAGTTGTTGAGAAAAAGGTGAAAAAGTGTCAGGACGAACATGCTTGGAATATGGCCAGCGTTTAAAGAAGAGATAGAAATGAGAAAAAGGCAAAGTTATACTTTCTGAACTAGAACTCAGAGAAGGGAGAAGGCTTGGCAGTTGAGGACTTGCAAGCAACTGGATCCATGGAGGGTTTCGGGGGGGGGGAGTTAGCACATTATCTCATTAAGAAGATAACTATTTCTCATGTGTTCTTAACATGGCTTTAGATGAAGGGTGGTCTCTTGACCAGGTGAGTGATAGACATGCTCTGGTTAACTTAGAGAGAGAGAGAGAGAGAGAGAGAGAGAGAGAGAGAGAGAGAGAGAACATGGCCATGCCAGGACCTCTTACCATTGCAAACACTCTTCAGACACACGAGCCACTTTGTGTATCTGGTTTTATATGGGTACTGGGGAATTGAACCCAGGCTATCAGGTTTTGCTGTCAAGTGCCTTCTACCTAGCCTTGCTGGTTAACTCTTAAAGGAGGGAACCTTAGCTCTGATGCCCCCATAAATCCCCCTTTTATACTAGAGAGATGGGAGGTAAAGATCGGGCAAGCCTGCCAATGTCTGCTTACCTATAATAGCAAAAGCTGCTGAGGATCCTGAATGGGTGGACAGGTGCCCAGGAGGCAAGGTGGTGAAATGGTTAAGGACAGGCTGTAGATGTCCAGGGGCCATGACATGGCTCTCATCCTTGGCTCTGCCACTTTGTCAGAGTTCAACTTTGGGTCATGAACCACCCAGAGCTCTGTTTGCTCATCTATAAAAGAATGCTAGTGACAACTTCGTGGCAGAATCTCTGTAAAGATTAAACAAAATAATTTGTATGAGATGTTGAGCACAGAGTAGGCCTTCATGCAACACTGACCATTAAAGCCGCTGCCCTGGGCAGTTGTGGGGTCCCACCAGCCTCAGTGAGTTCCTCAGCAGGAAGCAAGACATGGTGGAGTGGGGAGGAGCTTGGAGGCAAGACAGCAGTGTCTCCAGGGATCGCAGGGGAGCCTCCTGCCGCTGCTGTGCACCCCAGGTTGTGCTCCGTCACCGCCCATGTTCCATCCACACGACGCTTGAGATTCAGCTGCAAAACCATCTGTTAGCTAAAGGCAGAGCACCCAGCATCCTTGCTGCTGTTTAAAAATTTAGTGTAAGCTGCTAGGCGAGGGCTGACCAGAGTGCTGACATCCATTTTAATCAAGTCTTTTATACCCCCATTCAAGCACAGGTAGGGGGGACCATGAGCTGCAGACCCTGCACAATCCTGTCGCCCAAGCCTCATGCTTGAAGCTAGGGCAGGAACCGAGATGGAGGGAGCCATGGGTACAAACACACTAGCTGAGCAGGCACAACTGCTCAAGCCCATACCCAGATCGCTGTCCTGAGGCCTAGTTGGGAACAAATCCTGAGTCTCCAAGAGGGTCCATCTTCTTCAGGGTGCCTAGGCCAACATGTGGCTTTCTCCAGGGTCCACATTGGTCTCCAGCCTTGCTTGTCCCCTTGGGAGGCTCTGCTTTGAAACAACAGCAATAGCGACAGTGGATTTTCATTGGCGATTAACCTATGTTCTGCATCAGACAACTAGACGTGTCTATAGTGACCCTGTGTTACCCTCTCTCAAGTCCCAAGGGACTGGATAACCTTGTTTTACAGGCAAGGGAAATGAGTGTTGGAAAAGTGAACTGACCTGTAGGGCTCCTAAGCCATAGAATACAGGGCTTCACTCCCAGATTTCTGTTCTTCACAAGAGGAGTGAGAGTACCTTTTCTCTCTTAAATTAGAAACTGTTGGGCTGGAGAGATGGCTTAGTGGTTAAGACACTTGACTGTGAAGCCTAAGGACTCAGGTTTCGATTCCCCAGGATCCATGTAAGCCAGATTCATAAGGAGACCCATGCATGTGGAGTTCATTTGCAGTAGCTGGAGACCCCAGTACCTATTCTCTCTCTCTCTCTCTCTCTCTCTCTCTTAAATAAAAAATTAAAAATAAATTAAAAGAGAAACTGTCAACAGATACCTGCTAAGGAGTTCTCTTCTCTCCCTCCCTCCTTCTCATTTTTCCCTTCCTCCCTTTTTTTTTTTTTAAAATAAATATATATTTTTTATTTATATTATTCTGATTTTACATTCATAGTATTGGTTCCATTGTCCTCCTCCCCATCCTCCCACTTTCAAAGGGGCCCTCATCAATGGGGAATGTGGATCGTGCATTGTGAGTTTGCTCAAGAGCAACTGGGGGAAAATGTCTGACATTGGTCCAAACAACTTGCAGTCTAAGATATCCAGCAGGAAACAATCTGACATAATGCTCATACAAGTGCAGTAGTGGCAAACAGCCATGGTGGGTAACCAACTGCTCTTGATTTGGCTAATAAATCCATTCAGTGGAATGGAACTCATTGCTGGAACTGGGAAATAAGTCAAAGCCATGTACAAAAAATGAGCTCAGTCTCCAAGATCTAGAGGCCACCAAATGTGGGCTAGAAGAGAGCCAATGCATATAAAATTCCCTCCAAAACATATATGGTCATCCCTTCCTCCCTTTTATTCTGTATACATTGCTCAAATGTTTCTTAGTTGTGTGTGTGTGTGTGTTGGTGTGTGCATACGCAGGTGAAGGCCAGTGTTTTCCTCCTTCTTCATCTTATTCTTTGGAGACAGGGGCTCTTGTTAAACCTAGAGCTCACAGCTCACCAATTTGGCTAGAGTACTGCGGTAGTTTGAGTAGACGGCCCCCAATATATTCACTGTTATATTAGCTTGTAGTTTGCATCTGCAGCCACCTGGCTGGAGGCAGTGTCACTGGTGGATCTTAAAATGTGGTGGTGGGTTTGAGATTTCAATCTAAAGATATGCAAAGTGTGCCTAGCTGGAGTTCCTGAGGTGTGCTGTGCTGTGTGGCTTTTGGCTTGTGGCTTTGCTCTCTGTGTTTGGTCCTGTGAAGGCAGGCCAGCTTCTTCTGCCATTAGGGAACTTCTCCTGCATCTGTGAGCTTCAATAAATCCCTTCCTCCATAACTGTGCCTGGTCTGGAAGTTCATCCCAGTGAACCTGAAGCTGTCTGCTATAGAAGAGAAGAGCTAGCCTCTGAGCCCCAGGGACCCTGTCTCCTTCTCCCTAGTGCTGGAATTATAGATGTGCACCACCATACCCAGTATATACATGGGTTCTAGGTCCAAACTCGGGTCCAGCTACTCAAGCAGCATTACCCACTGGACAGTCTTCCTAGCCCATAAATGCTTGTTATGCATCCAGATAGTTCGCTAGGGGCAGAGAGAAATAGGCATCAATAGGTCTTTTGCCTGAGAAGCTTCTAGAAACTTGGGGGGGGTAGTTTCACCTGGGATGTCCCAGGAGGACGAGATCTCAATCAATCCCTTCCCCTTCACCCCTATGGTGTAAATTCCTTTCTTGTGGTCTAGGCCAAGAAAGTTGAGACTGTCCCTGGGCTGAGACTCAGGACCACACGCTGCTCATACCCCTCCTTGGAGACCCAAAGCCTGCAGATCGTTGAGGACGCCTCCTCATGGCTCGGAGGACGTCCCCGGGGATAGTCATAGCTGATAAGGGGAGGTGGTGAGTGGGCATCATCCTGTGTGCGGACGGGCAGCCTCGAAGAATGGAATAGGTCAGGCTGTAATACTGGGGACTGCAGCCCCCTTCCTGTCCCCCCAGTCCATGGTCCTGGTTATGTTTTTGTGACCCAGGAACAAATGATGGAGATGCTGACTACAAGGAGAGCTACATTTCTCTCAGAGCCGCGGATTGCAAGGCTGTCTAGTGAAACCTGCAATTTTGTTGTTTCTCAAGCACACAAGTGCTGGGAAAATGCATTTCTGGCTGCCTCTCCTTTACACCTCCTGCTGTTGGTTTGTTCCCCAGAGAATCAGGGCTGCCTCAATCTTTTCTCTCCCTCCATTAATGACCCTCTGCAGCTCACACATAATCCAAATACAGACTTCAGTCTCATATGCCAGAAATTTCCTCTGCCAGGCTGGCAGAAGGAACGTCTTGGACCCCCATCCTCCTGGGTACATGGTTCCCCAGCACACAGCACATGACCTAGTCCCCGGGTTCCACAAAATGTCCCTTCAGCAAGTAAATGTGTGCTGGAAGAGAAGGTGCAAAAAGACGCAGAGTGGCCTGGTGTGGGGGTCGCACGCCTTTAATTCCAGCACTTAGGAGGCAGAGGCATGAGGATCACCCACCCTGAGTTCAAAGCCAATCTGAAACTACATAATGAATCCCAGGTCAGCCTAGGCTAGAGTGAGACCCTACCTCGAAAAACAAAACAAAACAAAAGAAGTAAATCAAAAAAGAGGCAGAATGTGTGGAGGAATAGACAGTGGGATGGAAGATGACCCTCCTACCTCTGCCTTTGGAGTGCTGGGATTAAAGGCGTGTGCCACCATGCCTGGCCTCAGATTTTTTTTTTCTTTCTGGGGATTAGTTAAAATCATGGACAGCTGAGTGCCTCTCTCAGGTAGGAAGGTATACACTGGCCACCTTTGGAGCTTACAAACCACCTGTGACACATCTACACAGCACAGGAACCCAGCTCTAACACAAACCATGGATGTTCAGCATCTCCTGGAGTCATTTCAAATGCAGTTAATTAAAAGAAACTCAACTCAGGGCTGGAGGGATGGCTTAGCGGTTAAGGCGCTTGCCTGCAAAGTCAAAGGAGCCAGGTTTGATTCCCCAGAACCCATGTTAGCCAGATGCACAAGGGGGTGCATGCGTCTTGAGCTCATTTGCAGTGGCTGGAGACCCTGGTGTGGCCATTCTCTCTCTCTTTCTCTCTCCCTCTCTCTCTGTTAAATAAATAAATAAAAATATTTTTTAAAAAAGAAACTTGAGCAGGGCGTGGTGGTGCACGCCTTTAATCCCAGTACTCGGGAGGCAGAGGTAGGAGGATCGCCGAGAGTTTGAGGCCACCCTGAGACTACATAGTTAATTCAGGTCAGCCTGGACCAGAGTGAGACCCTACCTTGCAAAACCAAAAAAAAAAAAAAAAAAAAAAAAGAAACTCGACTCAGAGGTCTGCCTGATGTCCATGACACACTGGAAAACACTAAACCACAGAGAAAGAAAACCAGTCTGTGGTGGTGGGTACCGAGTGTGGGAAGAAACTCAACGTCAAAGGGCTTAAGGGAACTTTCTGGGGTGAGGCGATCATTATGTATCTTGAATAGTGTGGTGGCTGCATGACCATACATTTGCAAAATCTCTCAGAGCCATACCCCTTACAAAAGGGTGAGGTTACTGGGGGTGGGGACACACTGACATTTTGGAGGCTGAGGCAGGAGGAATGTCAATTAGGCTACAGAGTGAAATCCTGCCTTAAAGCAAAACAAAAACCTCTAAGAGGGTGGAGTTTGCTGCACGGAAATTATGTCTTAAAAAAAAATATCTTGGAGGGCTGGAGAAATGGCTCCACAGTTAAGGTGCTTGCCTGTAATGCCTATTGACCCAGGTTCAATTCCCCAGTACCCACATGAAACCAGATGCACAAAGTGGTGCATGCATCTGGAGTTCGTTTGCAATGGCTAGGTCCTGGTGCACCCATTCTTTCTCTCCCTCCTTGCAAATAAATAAATAAATATTTAAAAATGTTTTGTTTTTTTTTATTTGTGAGGAGAAAGAGTATGAACATTCCAGGGCCTCTTGTCCCTGCAAACAAACTCTCCACTTGACCCGTGCTCCACTTTTGTGCACTTGGCTTTACGTGAGTGCTGGAGAATTGAACCCGGGCTGGCAGGCTTTCCAAGAATGGGCCTTTAAACACTGAACCATCTCCCCCAGTCTGGAAATGATCTGGTAATTAGAAGACATTGGGGTGAGGGGAGAGAGCTGTGGAATCTGAACCAGTGATAACTCCCACGAGACTCTCAGGGGTGTGGAGGACCTGTGGGGCTACCACTGCATATCCCGTGGGTAGTGAGGAGGAGCCCAGGACACTGTGTGGCTCTGACGATGCCTCCCTCGGGACACAGCTTCGGAGTGGCGCTTTCACACCTGCAGGCCTGAGTGTTGGCTAATGGGGCTCGGGTTCATGTCTAGGTAATAATGGATTGTCATAGGATCACTGGGTTAAAGAAGCCTGAGAGGAAGGGAGGTGAGCGGTGGAGAACTCTGGTCTCCCATGGAGCACTGAAGGTGGGGGCCTGGTCTCAGCCTGATGGATGGATCCAGTCAAGTGGCAAACCTAAGGCCATAAAATTCCCTCCCGCCATAGGTCAGCTTCCGTTCCCACAGGCGGAAAAGGTCCTGTTAGCGCCTCCGTCATTAAGCAATATAGACACAGGTAATTGGCTTCACTTTTCAGATGCAAAGTTAAATGACTCATCATTATCTTATTAATGAAATCAGGGCCTGAAAATGAAGCATGCCTGGCGTTTTGCCGCTGCAGCACTTTCTAGAAGGGTCAGATGTTCATGGCCCCCGCAGCTCGCTTCCTTGACACTTTCTGGCCCATCTGCACAGCTCATGTTTTCGCCACCGGCTTTCCTCAACCAGTAGGTGTTATAGGGGCTGAAGACAAGAAAGCTGATGTCTGCTGAGCCCAGGAGGCTCCTTCTACACCTGGGCCCAGAGCACACAGGCAGACTCTTGGAAGCCGCCCTCTGCAGTAACCTCATAGACGAGGTTGGGTCTGGAAGCTTAGGTTTGGTCACGTTTGGTGGCCATCCTTTGTGGGGTGACATTCTGCCCATGTGGGGCCTCCTCTGGCTCCTCTTCCCGCACTGGTCTGATTGTTCTCGCTACTCTGAGGCCATGGGACTTGGGAGATTGCGTTCAGCTGTCAGTAGGAACAGATTCACAGATGGCAAGAACTCACTCTTCCCCTCTCTTGTTTTCATTTCCTATATTATTTTTGGTTTTTGGTGCTGGGGATGAACTCAGGGCTTTATACATGCTGGTCACATACTCTATCACAGAGCCGCATCCCCAGAGGCCCTCTGCTTTAAATCAGGCAGGACAATGTTTTCAAGGACCTGGCATGGGCTGGGGAGATAGCTCAGGGGCTAAAGTGCATGCTGCTTAAGCATGAGGCCCTGAGTTCAGATCCCTGGTGACCTTGGGAAAGCTGAGGTAGACCATGCCTGTGTTGGGGTCCCTCCTAGGGCCAGCCCAGGAGGGACCGCAGGGTCTCCGCCCGGTAGTAGGTGAGAGGCACAGAGTCATGACACAGACTCCAGGAGTTGGGTGGAAGCAGGCAGAGGGCGAGCTGCTGCAAACTCCTTTATTCAAGGAAGTGTAGGGGTTTTTAAGGGTTTGATTGGCCAATCGTTGTATGGGGTGGTTCCCTTCTTGTGACCAATGACAGCCTGTCTCTGGGCAGATCATCTTGCAGCAGGTTGCTCACAGGCATGGGGCTGTAACTGTTGTCACACTAGGCCTGTGCAGGATGCAACGTCCACAGAAGCCACTTCCTGATTTCTTCTAGCAGGCGGCCTAGCTAGGGCCCGACTTGCATTGTGCCATACATGCCTGTAATCCCAGTGTTGAGGAGGTTGAACCGGGTGGGTCCTAAGGACTTACTAGTTAGCTAGTTTAGCCAAATTAATGAGGCGCTATCTCAAAAATAAGGTGGAGAGCAATTAAGGAAGGCACCCGAAACCAGCCTCTGGCCTCCACATGCATGCAGACACACATGTGCACTATTATCCCTCTTCATGACCTGTGTTCACAAGTGTGTGCTTACATGCCTATGAACACTCACATGCACACATGCACATGCGCACATGCACACATGCACACGTGCGTGAAGTCCCAACAGATTCCCTGGGGTCTTGATCAGATTGGCTATGTGCTCCTGTCTTGGATCTATGGGGGCAAAGCCTGTCCCAGTTTTTCACCTAGAAGTGGGAGGGGCCTGGCTGTGGGCTCTCTGTGCTTCGAGGAGCTCAGCACTGCTGAGCAGTGGCCTGGCCAGTACTTCTTTTTAAAAAATTTTTTTTCTTGACAGCTTCTATACTTACATAAAAAAAAAAAAATGCATGATATTCCCCTCCCCTGCCCCCATACCCCTTTAGAACTCCAATCTCCATCATATTCCCTCCCTCTCTCCATTAGTCTCCCTTTGAATTTGATGTCATCATCTTTTTCTTCTATTTTGAGGGTCTTGCGAAGGTATTGCTAGGCACTGCAAGGTCATGGATATCGAGGCCAATTCCTGTCTGGACAGTTGCATTGTAAGGAGTCATACCCTTCCTTTGGCTCTTCCATTCTATCCGCCCCCTCTTCCGCAATGGTCCCTGAGCCTTTGAGGGTGTTACAGAGGTGTTTCAGTGCTGGGCACTCCTCCATCCCTTCTTCTCAGCACTATGTTGCCTTTTGGGTCATCCTAGTGGTCATCACCATCTGAAAAGAGAAGCTTCTCTAACCAGAAGTGAGAGTAGCATACATATGTGAATATGAACATTAAGTGTAGTGTTTTCAGGGCAGCTTGGTGGGAATAATATATACATTTAACCAGACAAGAGCAGGCTTTATAACCCTAAGGCTCATGACCTCTCCTGCCATAGACTTTTGCTTAGGTTTTTCAGTACCAGGTATGTATTCCCTCCCATAGAGAGGGCCTTCAGTCCAATTATGGAGCAGTTGGTTACCCCAAGAGCAGACATGCCACTCTTGCACCCGTTCAGTCATTGGGCCTGTATGGCCAAACTTGAATATTCAGGGTCCACTGTTTTCACTGCTGATGACTTCTGTCTCCCATATGGCTGAATGCAGTGCAGCTTTTTCCAGCTTTCTGTTGGCTGGTCTACGGGGAGAAGGTTTTCTGCTCAGCACCAGCTTGCTTTCTCAGTGACCTTGCCTCTCAGGCAAGAGATGTCTTCAGCAATAGGGTCTTACTATCTGTTTCTCAAGGGAAACCAAAGGCTTTTGGCCAGTACTTCTTGACTCCCCTCAGAGGCCATTCTCTGTCCCCAGAGCCAGCCTGGCGAGTCCTCCCTGGGCAATGGAGATGGAGGGGACATCACCAGCAGGACTCAGCTTCACCCCTTTGGAGGTCAAAAGCCACCAGGGGAGAAGGTCCTATTTAGATAGTTGAGTTTCCATTATCTGAAATGCCTGGGGCCAGAGGCGCCTTGTCTTTTCTTTTTGTATTTGTGGAATATTTACTCTTATATAATGAGATATCTTGGGGGATGAGACCCAAAACTAAGCATGAAGATTTTTGTTTTCTATACATCTTATGTACATAGCCTGGAGGTAATTTTATAGAATATTTGAAGTAATTTGATGCATGAAATAAAGTTTCATGGTGTGGAGTTTTTCTCTTGTGCAGTCCCATGGGGGCTCAGAAGATTCTGGATTTTCACATTAGGGATGTTCAGCCTGTATGAAAGAAAAGACCTCAGTATTCCTACAAACCTATGTTCCCAAGAAGCCCAGCCTCGCACAAGCCCCTCCTGCCCCCCAAAATGTGCAGCTCTTCTTTCTGTACTGTGAAGGACTTGGGCTTTCTGTGTTATGATTTGAATATGAAATGTCTCTCACAGCCTCAAGTGTTGGGGGCTTGGTTGCCAGCTGATGGGTTTTTGGAGGAAGCGATTGGGACCTGAGGGTTCTGATCTATTCAGTGGGTGCATCTCGCTGGCTGTGCAATATGATGGTATTACTGGGAGGCGGCAAAAGGTAGGAGGTGGGTGGAGGAAGCAGGTCACTGGGAATGTGTCCTTGGGGCTGTAGCTTGCCTGGGATTCCTTACGTACTCTAGAAAACATATTTTCTTGGACTGGGAAGAAGGCTTAGCAGTTACGGCTCTTGCCTGCTAAGCTGAAGGACCCAGGTTCGATTCCCCAGTACCCACATAAAGTCAGATGCACATGGCGGTGCATGCGTCTGGAGTTAATTTGCAATGGCTAGAGGCCCTGGAATATTCTCTTTCTCTCTCTCTCTCTCAAATAAATAAGTAAAGCCGGGCGTGATGGCACACACCTTTAATCCCAGCACTTGGGAGGCAGAGGTAGGAGGATCACCATAAGCTCAAGGCCACCCTGAGAATACATAGTGAATTCCAGGTCAGCCTGAGCTGGAGTGAGACCCTACCTCGAAAAACCAAGATAAATAAATAATAATAAAAATTAAAATATTTTTATTCATTTAGGAGATAGAGAGATAGATAGATAGAGAGAGAGAATATGGGCATACTCAGGGCCTCTTACCTCTGCCAAGAAACTCCAGACACATGTACTACTTTGTGCATCAGGCTTCACATTGCTGAGGAATCAAGGCCAGGATGACAGGCTTTGCAGACAGGCACTACCTGCTTAGCAACCGCCCCCCAGACCCCTTTGATATCCTTACTCCTCTTCTGCCTATCTGACAAGTAGCAAGGAATGGCCTGCACCAGCTACCGCCACCACCATGTTCTCGTGAAGGGTGTGGAAGCAAGTAGTCACCTTCTGAATTCTCTGAGACTGTGATCAAAACAAATCTTCCTTCCCTCAAGTTGTTTCTCTAGGTATTTTGTCACAGTGATGAGAAAAGTAATTAATATAGCTGGAGAGACCGCTTCCCACATCAAGAGCATCCTTTTCTCAAAGGACCTTGCCTGCGTTTCACTACTTCTGAAATGAAGGGCTTCTATGGTGTGCCGTGTGCCCTGTGCCCTCTGCTCAGTGTCGGGCATCTAAAAAATTTTATTTTTGTGAGGTAGGGTCTTGCTGTATAACCAAGGCTAGCCTCATTGAACTTCCAATCCTCCTGTGTCAGCCTCCCGATGCTGGGTTTATATAATCCCACTTGTGGTCATTTGAATGCATGTTTCCCAACAGACTCAGATGCTTTATTAAAACTGTAACTTGGATCTCCAGCAGCCTGCCTGGAAGGGGTGTTACTGGGGGCAGATCCTGGGGTTCCAGCCCTAAGGTGTCACTGGGGGTAGATCTGGTTTCAGCCTAAAGGTTTGTAGAACAGTCTGAGTTCTGCCTGGGTCCCTGTTGCTGCCTGCTGGCTTTGCGCTTGCTAGCTTGTGGGGCTGGCTGTTTGAAGGTAGCTGTGTGTTTGGATCTGTGAAAGGGGGCCAGCTGCTTCTGCCTTTGTCGAACTTCCCCTGGATCTGTAAGCCTGAAATAGATCCCTTCCTCCCATTAACTGTGTCTGGTTTGGAAGTTCATCGCAGCAGTGTGGAGCTGACTGCACCACCACTGACCACGGATTCCACCAAGTACGCTATGTTACACCGGGTACAGCCTTTCAAATGGAACCTATCTCTTCCCCTCCTTCTCACCATTTCATTGATTTGGAAGATCACGTTTTTTACTTCATTCCACACCAAGAGCTCTGGCTGAAGCGCTGAGTCTCTCTTCTCTCCTTCCCTAGATGCCCAAGTCCCGCAGACTTTTCTCCACATTAAAAGGGCCCTTACCCTCATGCTGTCTGCCTCTGGCCTTCCCAGAGGGGGCAGTGCTAAAATCAGGTGATGTCCTGCATACCTGATGGGAGGCACTGGAACCCCAGAGACACCACAGACCTCAGATCCTGACCTCTGGGACACTCCTGGCACTGCCCATTTGCCAGTGGGCTCCTGATATCCATCGCCAGCTCCCCTAGCTCCAAGAGGTTGACCATCACCCCCAGCGTCGTGGGACTCATGTCAGCTATGCCCATCCTCTGTCTTTGGTCTCCTCTGGAGACCCCAAAGACTTCCCCAAAGTCCCAAGCTTTACTGGATTCGGTTTCTTTTCACTTTCTCTCGGATGTTTCCGCTCTTGTCAGGATTGCTTTGGTGTTGATCAGCTATGCCTGATCTGGAAGGTTAAAAAGTAAAAAAAGAAGGCTTGTGAGACCAGAAACATCCGTTTTTCATATTGCTGTTCTGGAAGTCTCAGGGCTGGGAGGCCTGCAGCTTCTTTCTTGCTGCTCTTGGGGAAGAGGTCAAAGGGCTTTCCTGAGACTCGGATGGGCGCTGCGTCTCTGTCGGATGGCATTGCTGGGGCCCCAGCCATTAGTCTGCTGGGAAGACACTTGGTACCAGGGGTGACCCATGAAGATTGGGCTGTCTCCAAGGCCTGAGCTTCTGGTAGCTTTGAGGAAGGAAAGGGAGGCAGATGCGATAAGCAAGGAAATCCTCATCCTCCAAAGGGAGGGGAAGGGAGAGAAAGAAAGAGGAAGGGGAGGAAAGAGAAGGGCAAGGCCATGTGGTTTACTTCATGTCAGGTCATAGACATGGCTCCTTTATGAGGACACGTTAGTTCTATGGAGACAAAGTAGCCATGCCCCCTGCAGTTCCTTCTGACCCCTGGCACCACACAGAGAGAAAGCTGCCTGTCTGGGTGGGATGGCACCAACTCTCATTTAGGGCTCCATAATCCATCCTGTGCTCGCCTCTAACCTGAGTCACATCCATCCTGTAGCAAGGCTTTATCTCTAGTTAGAGACCCTCCCCTTCAAAGGTGATGAAATTTAAAAAAATCTTTTTTTATTTTGAGAGAAAGAGAGAGAGAGAATGTCCATCCCAGGACCTTCAGCCTGTTGCGAGTGATCTGTGGTCTGGGCTAGAACTAGGCAAGCTAGCACTGGGTTTGCACTGTGCTTCTCTTCTGAGCCACATCAAGTCTCAGCTTTTCCACTCCCCTGTGCAGAACTGGCCTAAATTGTACCAGCTGCCACTCTTGGGGTGAGGGGGCTGGATTACCTGGGTTACATGAGACAGAGTTATTGCAGTTGCCTTCTAGCTGCTAAGACTAGCTGCTCTTGCAAAAGCAGCTGATGGGAGGAAAAGGTTTGTTTTGTCTCAGTCTCGGGGAGAAGTTTTAGCATGGCAGGGAAAGGATGGCAGAGCAGAGGCAGGGCATCACTTCTTGCCACAGCACCTGGAAGAAAGCAGCAAGCGTGAGCTGAGTTCTGACAAGGGAGACATTGGCTATAACACCCCTGAGACTCCCCTAGCAACACACCCCCTCCAGAAAGGCTCCACCTTCCAAATTTCCACTGGCTGAGGACCAAACATTGAAAACACATGAACGAGTCTCTGAGGGCTATCTGATTCAAATCACCACAAGTGTTGGCTTTGGGGATTGGGCAGAGCTTTATCTGCAGGCTGCATACATGGGGCGGTGCTGGCCAGCTCTGTGGAAATGGCCAAACTGGGGGCCTTTCAGCCATCCTTGAGATATGTCTCCAGGGCTGGCCTGTGCAGCTACCAGAATATAGAGGATCTTCTCTCTTCTACAAGATTCCTTCCCTTCCCTCCTTCCTCCACAAGGTATGGATGTGCTCCGAAGGCTGCGTAGGAAGGTTGCTATGAGTGTGAGGCCAGCCTGGGACTACAGAGTGAGTTCCAGCTCAGCTTGGGCTACAGTGAGACCTTGCCTCAACACCTACCCTTCACCCAAAAAAAAAAAAAAAAAAAAAAAAAAAAACTTGTATGAGGGCTGGAGAGATGGCTTAGTGGTTGAGGCACTTTTTTGCAAAGCCAAAGGACCCAGGTTCTTTTCCCCAGGACCCACATAAGGCCAAATATACAAGGTGCTCAATCATCTGGAGTTTGTTTGCAGTGGCTTGAGGTTCTGACGTGCCCATTTGTTCTCTGTATCTTCCTCTTTCTCTCTTTCTCTTTAATAAAACAATAACAATGTTTTAAAAATCTTGTATGAGCCAGGCGTGGTGGCACACGCCTTTAATCCCAGCACTCAGGAGGCAGAGGTAGGAGGATTGCTGAGAGTTCAAGGCCACTCTGAGACTACCTAGTTAATTCCAGGTCAGCCTGGACCAGAGTGAGACCCTACCTCAAAAACCAAAACAACAACAACAACAACAACAACAACAACAACAAAAATCTTGTATGAAAGAATTAGGACACAGCAGTGGGATAGTCTGTGAATACCAGTAAGGCTCTTGCTATATATGAGCTACAGTTCTTGCTGTCGTCTGCCGGCTCTCTGACTCCATCTCAAATCATCTCCACTGGCTCAGCCTTTCTGCTCTCTGGGCTGGAAGGCCTTTATGATTGATAGGACAGCAGAGTGTCATGACAAACCTCTGTTGTGGCACAAGATGACTTAGTGAGAGCTGCTGGCAGTACAAGAAGCCTCTATGGAAGCATCATAGAGATGTCTCTCAGGTGGTAGGCACTGTGGGACACAAACCTGGGGCTGCTACAAATCACATGACCATGTCTGTCACATGACCTGAGAGCTTATCATCCATCAGGACTGGAATCCGCTGGGAGTTCTAAGTATTGTTTTCCTGTTCAAATGGGAGGGAAGAGAGGAGTCCCCATGACCCATTGTCCTTAGAGGCCTGGCCTTCTTTCTCTACAATGGCCAGCCTTTGACTTTGAATGAGCCACTGCCTCTATCTCTCAGCTCCTAGAGCAGACCACAGACACTTTTATTTATTTATTTATTTATTTATTTATTTTGCTTCCTAATTTTTTTTTTTGGAGAGAGAGAGAGAGAGAGGGGAGAGAATGGGCGTGCCAGTGGCCTCTCAGCCACTGTGAACGAACTCAGATCCGTGCGCCCCTTGTGGGCAAGTGTGGAATTGTGCCCTTGTGTCACTTTTGTTCTGTTTAAATGTGGGACCTGGAGAATTGAATGGGTGTTCTTAGGCTTAACAGGCAGGCACCTTAACTGCTAAGCAATCTCTCCAGCCAGCTTCCTAATTTTTAAAACTTATTTTTATTTTTATTTTTTATTTTTTTGGAGAGAGACACAGAGAGAGACAGACAGAGAGAGAGGGAGAGGGAGACAGATAGAGAATGGGTCCGCCAGCAGTCTCTCAGCTGCTGTGAACGAAATCCAGATGTGTGCGCCCCCTTGTGGGCAAGTGCGGCATTGCACCCTTGCGTCACTTTGCATCTGGCTAAACGTGGGACCTGGAGATTGGAACCAGGTTCTTAGGCTTAGCAGGCAGGCACCTTAACTGCTAAGCCATCTCTCCAGCCCAGCTTCCTAATTTTTATACAAAGGTGATTCCATTATTTTACCCCATTTTGTAGACCAGGAAGCTGAGGCTCAGAGAGGTCCCAGACCCTACAATTACCTGAGGTTTGACCCTGCTCTTCTGGTTCCTATTGAGAGGGAGTCAGGCAGTCAGGTAGCTCTTTTAAGCAGTTAGGGTGACCCCTGAAAAAAAAAAAAAAAAAAAAAAAAAAAAGATAGGAATGTCTTTGGGCCAGGATCTGACTTCTTATCTCTTGCCTAGATCTGTTTTTTTTTTTTTCCCCACAAACAACCTGGTCCCTGGGATTTAAATCTAGTCCTAACATTGTGGTTGGTCAAAGTTCAGCCTCCAGAGTTTGGCGTCATGGCTGGTCTCTTCCTGAGACAGCCCCTATCCCAAACCAATCAGCTGTCCCTCAGGTGGGCTGAGCTGGAAGTAGGGCCCACCACCATAAAGTTATACATACATTTATGAGGGGAGAACAAGGTCTCTGAGCTGTCTGACCAGCCTCTAATAGAAGGTATGTTAATGTGGTCTCTCATTCAAAGTATCTTTTGGGAGTTTGGAGAGATGGCTTAGTGGATAAGGCACTTGTCTAAGAACTCATGTTTGAATCTCCAGGTCCCACGTAAGCCAGACACACAGTGACACAGCACGCAATGTTGTACATGTGCACAAGGGGGCACACTCATCTGGAGTTCATTTGCAGCAGCTGAAAGCCCTGGTGCACTCATTCTCTCTCTCTTTGCCTCTTTCTCTCTTTCTCAAATTAAAAATTAAAAAAAACCCTTTTGTATCATACTCACCCTCCTTCTTGGGGTGATGTGGGATAATCCAGTACCTACATGGAGTGTGCAGTGAAGAGTGACACAGGCTTTGCGACATAGCATCAGGCTCCTGTGAACACAGCACTGTGGTACCTTAACAAAAGTTCAGTGTGGGCCTGGAGAGATGGCTTAGCGGTTAAGGCACTTGCCTGCAAAGCCAAAAGATCCTGGTTCAGTTCTCCAGGACCCACGTAAGCCATATGCACAAGGGAACGCATGCATCTGGAGTTTGTTTGCAGTGGCTGGAGGCCCTGGCATGCCCATTCTCTCCCTCCCTCTCTCTCTGCCTCTTTCTCTCTCTTAAATAAATAAATAAATAAATAAATAAAATATATTTTAAAAAAAGATCAATGTGAGAAGCAAGATGGCTACTAAGTGACAACAGGCAAGGAATATATACAACGTGGGTACACGTCCTAGGAAGGATGGAGCGGGCGCAGTGAGGGATTTCATCAGGTCATACAGACACGGCACACACAATTTCAAATTTCTAATTGGGTCATTTTCCATTTCCTGCCTTTGGACCAGGTTGATTGCCGTAACTGAACCCCTAGCAAGAGAAACCATAGATCAAGGGGGACCGTTGTAACCAGTTTGGTTTCATCTTTTAAAACACACATTCTGTTATTCAAAGCGCACATTCTAGTTTTCAGGACAGAGCGGGGTTCCCAGAGCCCTGGCAATTCCACTGGCACCAAAATAGGACCCACAGGGGGGCGATCCAATTCTGTGTGCCCCTCGGACTGCAAGGGTGAGGGAGCAAAGACGAGAGCGCAGCCAGACGGGCTCTGTGCTCTCTGTGCCTCACCCCTGCTGCCTTCGTGGTGCAGTGTCAGGGTTTGACTTGGCTCCATGGTGCTGGTTTTAAAAAGGCATCTCACTCAGACTATTCAAATTTCCGGAATAAATGCTCTGCACCACTGATCAGAACGCCCGGAGTCAACAGAGACGGTGACATCTTAAGAAATGCACCCGGTACTTAAGACTTTCATCTTAATTATACATGTTCAAATCATAGACAGATTTTCTCCTTCTGGTCCTGAATATCAGAGCTGCCAAATCCAATTGAATCATCTTCTTTTAAATGCATTTTGCAGTGTGCGTTTGCCGTTTTCCCAATTTCCATTGTAAACGAGCACCAGAATTGTGCTGAGGGCCCTTTTCTTACAGGCCGCATTATTCAGCCGGCAAATGAAGAAAGAAAATGCTGATTGCAAAAGAATTAAAAAAAAAAAAAAAGATTCTGGGCAGCCTTTGGGTTTGGCTAGGGCTGGATGTGGCCAGGCCCAGGATTCTCTGTGCTGGAGAGCGGGGTGTCCTTTCTCCCAGGCAGGGATGATCGAGGAAGGTGCTCTTTCTAGAAGGACAATGTTCCTTCTGAACCAGCCAGATCTGAAGCCAGCCTCCAGGCCCGGGCAGGAAGGAGAGGTGTGGATATCTGTGGGCTAATATCATTGTTGTCATCACCGTACACTCCTCACGTTTTCTTTTTAAAAACTTATTTATTTTTATGTGTGTATGTGTGTGTGGGGGGGGTATAGATGGGTGTGCCAAGGCCTCTTGTCACTGCAAATGAACACCATAGATGTGTGTGCCACTTTTTGTGTCTGGTTCACGTGGGTGATTGGGGAAATGAACCCGGGCCAGCAGGCTTTGTGAACAAGCACCTTTAACCACTGAGCCATCTTTTCAGTCCCATTTTGTTTCTTCTCTCTCTTCTCTCTTCCTTCCTTCCTTCCTTCCTTCCTTCCTTCCTTCCTTCCTTCCTTCCTTCCCTCCCTCCCTCCCTCCCTCTTTCTTTCTTTCTTTCTTTCTTTCTTTCTTTCTTTCTTTCTTTCTTTCTTTCTTTCTTCTTTCTGTGTGCGTGTGCATGTAATGTGTGGTGTGTGTATGCAGATGCAAGTCCCATACACATGTGTGCAGAAGCCAGAGGCAGATTTCCAGTACTTTCCTCTATGGATCTTCCACCTTATTTCTGTGAGATGGAGTGTTGGGGTCCCCCCCAAGGCCAGCTCAGGAGGGACGATAGGGTCTCTGCCGAATTGGGGTGAGCAACGTGGAGTCACGACACAGACTCCGGGAGTTGGGTGAAAGTGGAAGCGAGAATCCACAAACTCGTTTATTCAGGAAGTGTACATGGGTTTTAAGGGGCTGTTAATCCTTGTATGGGGCGGTCCCCTTTTGGTGACCAATGACAGCTTGTTTCTGGACAGGACATCTCAAGTAGGCTTCTCCGAGCATGGGGCTGTAACTGTTGTCACATCAAGCCTGCGCAAAACGCCACTTTACAGAAGCCACTTCCTATTGTCTTTGCCATGCGGTCTGGCTAGGACCAGGCCTGTATTGTGCCATACATATCCTCCTTTTTGTTTTTATTATTGGCAACCCTGAGAGGTATGGTTTATTGTCAAGCCATTGTTGAACCCAGGCCCCAAGGGATCATCATACGTGACAGTGCCTGTCTTAGGTTGATCCATCTCATGGAGACTTACCCGTCATGGGCCAAGTGCCACCTAGGTGAGGAAACCCGAGGGGGATAGCCTGGTATGGCTTTTGGAAAGCCATTGTTGAACCCAGGCCCCAAGGGATCATCACATGTGACAGTGCCTGTCTTAGGTTGCCCCATCTCATGGAATCTTACCCGTCCTGGGCTGGCTGCCATCCTGGTGAGAAAACCCGAGGGGTATGGCCTGGTATGGCTTTTAGCATGAGGTCTGGCTAGGGGCTAGACCTGTATTGTACCATACATATGAGGCTGTTGCCTAGGAGGCATGGAAGGGCCAAGTTGGCGTGGCTCTGTGGCATGTGAACAGTCCCAGCAAGTGAGAATCAACTAGAGAGCCTGAAGAAGACTGGGGTAGGACAGGGTGCTGGGTGAGTTCACCCTAGCGTCATAGTCAGTAGCATTGAGTGTCCTTAATGGTAGCAGCTCAATGTAATGAAAGGAGTTGGAAAGGAATTTATAGTTAGGTGGGGGGGGATAAGTTTAAAGTCCCATATGTAGTCTGAGGGGTCTGGCATCATCTTCTTTAGCAAGGCTGGTCGCTGAGTCAGTGGCTGGTGGAGGGAAATAAGTTTAAAGTCCTGTATGTAGTCTGAGGGGTCTGGCATCATCTTCTCCAGCAAGGCTGGTCGCTGAGTCAGTGGCTGGTGGGGGGAAATAAGTTTAAAGTCCCGTATGTAGTCTGAGGGATCTGGCATCATCTTCTTCAGCAAGGCTGGTCGCTGAGTCAGTGGCCGGTGGGGGGAAATAAGTTTAAAGTCCCGTATATGGCACAATACAATGGAGTCTCTCACTGAACCAGGAACATGAGCTGTTTTCTGGTTAGACTGACTGACCAGTAAGTCCCAGCAATTCTTGTGCCTGCATCACCCTCAGGGCTGGGGTTATAGGCATGTGTGGACACTCCCAGCACATTTACCTGGGTGCTGTGAAGGGACTGAACTCAGATACCCTCATGTGTACACAGCAAGTACTCTTACCTGCTAAGTCATCTCCTCCACTCCCACACTTTATTTTTTTTATTTTTATTATTTTATTATTATTTTTTATTATTATTATTATTATTATTATTATTATTATTTTATTATTTTTATTATTTTATTTTTTTATTTTTGTCCTGGCTCGGGCCATCTGGGAGCCTCATGTTCTGGCCTCTCCCAGGGAATGGCTGATGTCATGAGCTATGTTCATAGCCAGTGCCTGTGTCCTCAGTAGTGCCCGCTGCTTCTGTCTTCCTGAGCTCTCCTGTACACACTGAGCTCTCCTGCACACGCTGAGCTCTCCTGTACACACTGAGCTCTCCTGTACATGCTGAGCTCTCCTGTACACACTGAGCTCTCCTGTACACACTGAGTTCTCCTGTACACACTGAGCTCTCCTGCACACGCTGAGCTTTACTGCACACACTGAGCTCTCCTGTACACACTGAGCTCTCCTGTACACACTGAGCTCTCCTGCACACGCTGAGCTCTCCTGCACACGCTGAGCTCTCCTGCACACACTGAGCTCTCCAGCACACGCTGAGCTGTCCCGTACACACTGAGGTGTCCCGCACACACTGAGCTGTCCTGCACATACTGAGCTGTCCTGTACACACTGAGCTCTCCTGTATACACTGAGCTCTCCTGCACATGCTGAGCTGTCCTGCACACACTGAGCTGTCCTGCACATACTGAGCTGTCCTGTACACACTGAGCTGTCCTGTATACACTGAGCTCTCCTGCACATGCTGAGCTGTCCTGCACATGCTGAGCTGTCCTGCACATACTGAGCTGTTCTGTACACACTGAGCTGTCCTGCACATACTGAGCTGTCCTGTACACACTGAGCTCTCCTGTATACACTGAGCTCTCCTGCACATGCTGAGCTGTCCTGCACATGCTGAGCTGTCCTGCACATACTGAGCTGTCCTGTACACACTGAGCTGTCCTGCACATACTGAGCTGTCCTGTACACACTGAGCTCTCCTGTATACACTGAGCTCTCCTGCACATGCTGAGCTGTCCTGCACACACTGAGCTGTCCTGCACACACTGAGTTCTCCTGCACACGCTGAGCTCTCCTGCACACGCTGAGCTGTCCTGCACATACTGAGCTGTCCTGTACACACTGAGCTCTCCTGTATACACTGAGCTCTCCTGCACATGCTGAGCTGTCCTGCACACACTGAGCTGTCCTGCACACACTGAGTTCTCCTGCACACGCTGAGCTCTCCTGCACACGCTGAGCTGTCCTGCACACACTGAGCTCTCCTGCACACGCTGAGCTGTCCTGTACACACTGAGCTGTCCTGCACACGCTGAGCTGTCCTGTACACACTGAGCTCTCCTGCACACGCTGAGCTGTCCTGCACATGCTGAGTTGTTCTTCACACACTGAGCTGTCCTGTACACACTGAGCTGTCCTGCACACGCTGAGCTGTCCTGCACACACTGAGCTCTCCTGCACATGCTGAGCTGTCCTGCACATGCTGAGCTCTCCTGCACACGCTGAGCTGTCCTGCACACGCTGAGCTGCCCTGCACATGCTGAGCTGTCCTGCACACGCTGAGCTCTCCTGCACGCGCTGAGCTCTCCTGCACACGCTGAGCTGTCCTGCACACGCTGAGCTCTCCTGCACACGCTGAGCTGTCCTTCACACGCTGAGCTCTCCTGCACACGCTGAGCTCTCCTGCACACGCTGAGCTGTCCTGCACACGCTGAGCTGCCCTGCACACGCTGAGCTGTCCTGCACACGCTGAGCTCTCCTGCACACGCTGAGCTCTCCTGCACACGCTGAGCTGTCCTGCACACGCTGAGCTCTCCTGCACACGCTGAGCTCTCCAGCACACGCTGAGTTCTCCTGCACACGCTGAGCTCTCCTGCACACACTGAGCTGTCCTGCACACGCTGAGTTGTCCTTCACACACTGAGGTGTCCTGCACACGCTGAGTTCTCCTGCACACCCTGAGCTGTCCTGCACACGTTGAGCTGTCCTGCACACACTGAGCTCTCCTGCACACACTGAGCTGTCCCGCACACACTGAGCTGTCCTGCACACGCTGAGCTCTCCTGCACACGCTGAACTCTCCTGCACATGCTGAGCTCTCCTGCATGCACTGAGCTGTCCTGCACACGCTGAGCTGTCCTGCACACGCTGAGCTCTCCTGCACACGCTGAACTCTCCTGCACACACTGAGCTCTCCTGCATGCACTGAGCTGTACTGCACACGCTGAGCTGTCCTGCACACACTGAGCTCTCCTGCACATGCTGAGCTCTCCTGCACACGCTGAGCTATCCTGCACACACTGAGCTATCCTGCACACACTGAGCTATCCTGCACACACTGAGCTGTCCTGCACACACTGAGCTGTCCTGCACACACTCAGCTGTCCTGCACATGCTGAGCTATCCTGCACACACTGAGCTGTCCTGCACACACTGAGCTGTCCTGCACACGCTGAGCTCTCCTGCACACACTGAGCTGTCCTGCACACACTCAGCTGTCCTGCACACGCTGAGCTATCCTGCACACACTGAGCTGTCCTGCACACACTGAGCTGTCCTGCACACGCTGAGCTCTCCTGCACACACTGAGCTGTCCTGCACATGCTAAGCTGTCCTGCCCATGCTGGGGTTCTTGGCATGGGTTTTGAGCTTCTCCTTTCTTCTCTCCCACCATGTCCACATTCACTGATTTCACCAAAGGCCAGTGCCCCATGTCTTACCCATGCTGAGATCTTTGGGCTCACTTTCTAGAAGGGAGGAAAGTTCCTTTGGTTCAGACTAGTAGGCCCTGGATCCCACATCTGGTTTCCAGCTGTACCATAGACCAGCTGTGTCCCCGTATCATTTCATTACCATAATCCCTGTCCTTTCCCTACTCCCAAGCTCTCCCAGCTCCCCACAGATGCTGGGGGCTCCTGGGTTGACCTTGGACTTCTGCTTTCTTCCTTCCCGTCATGTTCCCATTCAATGATTTCAACCAAGACCAATGTTCCTGGGGATACCCCAGTCAAGTTTTTGGGGCTATTTTCTAGGAGAGAGGAAAGTTCTGTGGTGGTTTAGATCAGGTTTCCCCCACAAACTCCTGTGTTTTGTGTACTTGATCCTTAGCTGGTGGCAATTTGGGGGATGGAGTCTTGCTGGAGGAGGTGTGTTTTGGGGGCAGGCTTAGGGGTGTTAGAGCCAGCTCCCCCTTGCCAGAACTTGGCTCATTCTCTTGCTGCTGCTTTCCTTTCTAAATATTTTACTTTTATTTATTTATTTATTTGAGAGAGAGAGAGAGAAAGATGCAGACTTAGGCAGGTAAAGAGAGAATGGGTGGGCCAGGGCCTCCAGCCACTGCAAATGAACTCCAGATGCTTGGGTCCCCTTGTGCACTTGGCTTATGTGGGTCCTGGGGAATCGAACCTGGGTCCTTTGGTTTTTCAGGCAAGCACCTTAATCACAAAGCCATCTCTGCAGCCCTTGCTGCTGTTTTCTATCTGCTGTGGCAGAGATGAAGTCCAGCCTCTGCTCAAGCCGTGCTTTTCCCTGCCACCATGGAGCTTCCCCTCAAGACTGTAAGCCCAGCAGCTGCTTTTGGTCTGATGCTTTGTACCAGGAACAAGGAGGTTCATTTGGTTCAGAATAAGCCTCGGAGCTAAGCTGTCCACATCTGAATCCCAGTGGTACCACAGACAAGCATCTCATAAGCTTAACTTGTTACCATCTCTAGTCATCAAGCTCTGAGTCTGTAAACTAGGGATGTTATTAATATTGATTATCATCTTGATGGGATCTAGCATCACCTAGGAGACAAACCTAGGGTTATGTCAGGGGAGTTTCTGGATGAGGGCTCCCCTGTCTCAGCCTGCCCAGTGCTGGATTTGCAGAAATGCACCACTGGAGCCAGATTTTACATGGGTGCTGGGTATCCTCATGTCTCAAGTCCTCATGTCTTCACAGTAAGCGCTTTGCCAACTGAGCCATCTCCCCAGCACAAAGAATTTTAAGAAGGAAATCTTAGTGCATCAAAGCCCATGGATGGTGTTACTGAGCCCCCACATGGCTGCACTGGTCCCATGCCCATGACACTGGCCTTGGCATCATGCCCTGGAGTTCCTATGCTTCAGGAACTGGGAGACATCCCTGTGTGCCCTGGCTAGTCGCCAGCACCTGGCATTTCCTGGGTCACGACCACTGGCTCAGTGCTCAGGAAGTTCAGTCCCCTGGCCTGTGGACAGGCAGCTCTCCCTGCCTTAGTCCCATCCCCGCTGCCCCAGTCTTCCTCCCTGTACTCTGTTCCAAGCCCAGGAACTCAAGAAGGCACCTTTCTCTTGAGCTCTGTCCAGACTGGGTCCTTCGGTGGGGCCATTAGCTGCTGGATGCTCCCTTTGTCTGCATTGTGTGCGGATGAAAAGATAAAGGTGTTAATAAGACAGAGCGCTAATTAATTACAGTGAGCTCTATAGCTTTGCTGTTTGAATGCTGAAAGGAAAAGGCATCTCTGGCCTGCTTCCTCTCTTATGCAATTATTTCATCTGCGGCAGAGAATGAGCAGATTGCTAATAATTATTAAATCTGATCGTCATTAGCCTCTGAGCTCCAAATAGTCTGCTCAGCATTTTCTCGGCTCCTGACCTCAACCACTGAGTTCAGGGACTGGGCATCAGGCAAGGAAGAGAGAGACCATGGGCCACTTTGTGGGGATGGGAGGGAAGTTGGAATGCACCCACTTGGTCCCACTTGCCCTTTGCTCAGTCCTGCTCTCCCACACACACCTGTCTATAAGCCTTGCCAGGCCTATTTGCTGATGAAAGTGACTACAAGACAGGCACATGGAGAGTCAATCTATCTCCAGAATGGTCCAGAACTCTGTCATGGATGGGGGGAGAGAAGAGAGTGGTAGAACTTGTGTGTTTTGAATACTTAGTCCTCAGCTGATGGCAATTGGGGAAAGTTCTGGGGCATTCAGCGGGGAGAGGAGTATGGCACCTTTCTGGAGGAAGCGTGTGGCTGTGGGGGGCGTGGGCTTTGAAGTAATATAGCCCAGCTCCAAGCTCAGTAAATAGACTACTTCTTCCCAACTGATGTGGCAAGATGTGATGCCCTGCTGTCTTGCTCACAGGAGCATGGGTAACTCAAAGCCCACTCCAGTAGAGATGGTGGCTCATGAAAGCCACATCTCTGGAGCTCTCTGTGCAACTTGCAGGCAGCTCCTCTGAAGAGTCTCTTCTTTCTAGAAATGGTTACTGCTTATGTCACCCTGGGGATCTTGTAACTTCACAAGGTTCCTAATCCCTGTGGTGGTTTGAATGTAAATGTCCCCATAGCCTCGGGTTTTTGTGTTTGAGCTTTCTGCTTAGTCCCCACCTGGTGGCATCTTTGGGAGGTGGAGCCCTGCAGGAGGAGGTGTGTCACCAGGGGTGGACCTTGGGGCTGACTCCAGCCCTATGTCTACAGAGCCAGCTGGCATTGCTGTGTGCACTCTCTGCTGTGGATGTATGAAGGAGTGAGCCAGCTTCCTCCACCATGATGAAGCTTCCCCTTGAAATTATAAGCCTGAAATAAACCCTTCCTTCCCATAAGTTGCTCCTTGTCTGTTGTTTTGTCCCAGCAATGAGAAGGTAATTAAAAGGCCTTCCTTCTCCAACCAGGAATGAATAGTTCAATTGAGAGGTAATAGATACACAACACTAATGCATGGCTAGTGCTGTGACTGAGAGGCGACCCCATGCTATAAAAGATCCTCCATTTGTGTGACTGGAGAGGATTCACGCAGGATGGCTGGATCTGAGTGGCCCAGATAACATCTCTTATGCCTGTGCTGTGTACACAAAGGCCCCAGGAGTCTTGTCAAAATGCAGATTCTAAGGGGCTGGGGAGATAGCTCCATGGTTAAAAGTGCTTGATGTGGCAAGCCTAATGACCAGAGTTCAGATTCCCAGGACCCATATACAGTTAGACACAAGCGGTGGCCATGTCTGTGATCCCAATGTGCCTATGGCAGTGGGAGCTGGAGTCACAAGAGTCCTGAAGCTTGAGGCTCGGCTAGTCTGACACTCTTTTTTTTTTTTGAGAGAGAGAATGGGTGCACCAGTGGTGTCTCAGCTGCTGTGAATGAATTCCAGATGCCTGCGCCCCCTTGTGGGAAAGTGTGGCATTGTGCCCTTGTGTCACTTTTTGTCTGGCTAAACATGGGACCTGGAGAATCGAACCAGCGTTCTTAGGCTTGGCAGGCACCTTAACTGCTAAGCCATATCTCCAGCCCTAGTCTGACATTCTTGATGCTAAAATGACAAGACCTTGTCTCAAAATGCTGGTGGTATAGTGGGGGAACATGGCTGTGTTTCAAGTGAGGGGAGGGGAGGACCATCACCTGGAGGCTGTTATCTGATTTCCATACATGCACAGTGGCACTTGCATGTCCCCTCCACCCCCAACACACATATACACATGTAAAGAAATGCAGATTATCCCTGGGCTGCCACCAGTGGGCCATAGATTAGTGCTGCTTTCACATTTGGCCAGACAATGGTGACTACTGGGGAGGCTCAAAAAGCCAGATGCACAAAGTGGTGCATGTATCTGGAGTTCTTTCATAGTGGCAGGAGGCCCTGGTGTGCTCATTTTCTCTCTCTCTCTCCCCTCTCTCTTTTTCAAACAAACAAACAAACAAACAAACAAACAAACAAACAAACAAACAAACAAACTCATCAGAGTGCTGAGAATACCTGACAGTTGAGTACTCGTACTAAATGAGACATCTTTATCACGCCCTCCGAGGCTCAGGGAATATTGCAGAAGAGGCGGCAGGAAGAATGGAGAAGGACAGGGAGAAATGCTTTGGGACACTGTTTTCTGGCTTTGTGTCCTTTACCTCGTGACCTCACAGGGGCTGTCATGACCTCCATAAAACCTCCGTAATTATCATTCCGACATGGATGACAGAAGCACAAGAAGCCCTCAGAATAGAGGAGGCTCTGGCTGGAAAGAAGAGTTCAGCGGAAGGGAGGGTGGTGGTGGGGGCAAAAGAAGATTGAGAGGGGATTATGTTCAAGTAGGAAGGTTATCAATGACAAAAAGTAAAATTAGGGCTGTAGAGATGGCTCAGTGGTTAAAGGCGCTTACTTGCAAAGCCTGATGACCCAGGTTCAATTGCTCAGCACTCACATAAAGCCAGATGCACAGAGTGGTGCATGCATCTGGAGTTTGAGTGCAGTGGCAGAAGGCCCATTCCTTCTCTCTCCCCCCCCAATAAATAAATAAGAGATAAATATTGTTTTTAAAAGCAAAGTAAAAATATTTTTAAAAATGTAGATATTCACTCAGCAGTTTAAGCTGGCCTGAAACGCTGGGCGTGCAGGGTGACTGGCCTCAGAGTGCACGCTGGGGAGCAGCCTAGGCTGACCAGGTCTTCCTTCTTCTCTTTCCACATGCCCTCCACAGGGCTTGTCAGACTGTCCCATTATACATTGCCATCTGACCTGCCCTTCCAGCCCTTTTCCATCTGTACACCCCTCCAAAATGTCTTTGAAATCCACTTTTTTTTCCCTCCACAACACCATGTAAAAGCATTTCTTGCTGTCTGGCCAGAAATCAACTCTCTAAGAAAGCCTGACCTAGGGGAGCTTTAAGAAAAAGTTTAATTGGCTGCAATTAACACAACCAAATTGGTTTGACATGACTGTAATGACCAGTTCTCCCTTCCCTTGCAGTCCATCTCTCCTTTTGTGAAGGAAAGTTCTAGAAGTGGGTTTTTGCAACCTGGGCAATCCCTGCACGGCTTTGGTGAGCTATGTGGGTCCTTGGTTGCCAGGCTTGGTTGTGGTCAAGGGCTGAGGAAGCTCTGGGTGCAGGAGGGAGCTGCCCTTTTCTAACCAGCACTTCCAGCTGGGCACTGTGCTGAAGCAGGCATCATGCTTGCCTCCCTCTGTCTGCAGAAGCACTAGCAGGAAGTGGGGCATGGTGGGGGGAGAGGCAAAGCAGCCCTGGGGTTTGCTTGTGATTCTGAAATCAGTGTTCTCTATGCACTATCCCGTGTGGCTTCCAAACAGGTCCAAGAGCCGGCAGAGATTCATAACGCACTGTCCTTAGGCACCAATTGAAGCGAGGAGGCAGGAGGAGGCAGGAGGAGGCATGCGAAAACCTTAATAGCAGCATTTTGTGATATAGATACTATTTTAATGAACATATTTTTATTTACTTATTGAAGAGAGAGAGAGATTGAGAACATGGGCACTCTACGGTCTCTTGCCCCTGCAAACAAACTTCAGACATATGTGCCTCTTTGTGCATCTGGCTTTATGTGGGCGCTGGGGAATGGGACCCAAGCTGTCAGACTTTGCAAGCAAGCCTTATGCACTGAGCCATCTCCCTAGCCCCCAATGCCAACATTTTAAGAATAAAAATTAACACCAAAGGAAACCCCACGAAGAAAATTCTGCAAATTTCCAATAAACACATGACCCCCTAGGGCTGGGGTTGTATGAGACACATGGGGCCAACAGCAGGGTTACACCGACACCCCTGCCCCCACGGCAGCATTTGGATCTTTTGTTCCTTGTGAGATTTTTCATGCAGACCTGCTCTGTGCGGGTGAGCAAATAGTGTCTTGAAATGGGGAAGAGAATACTTTCCTCAGAGCCATGCAGAGACCCTGGCCTGAAAGAGCAGGTGCTGAGTAAACCTTTGCCCCCCGCCCCCGTACCCATTCCCTCCTTTCCTGACAGCGAGGACCTAGGTAAGGTCACGGGAGGGAGGCAGAGCCAGTCACTGCGCTTAGCTGCAGGGTCCCCCTTCTGTTTAGTGTTGCAGGCCCATGTTTTTTCACCTTCCCCCCATCTGGCCCTGTCTTCCTTCAGAAGACCAGAGACCTCCCAGCCCTCCAACCTCTTTCCTGGTTGAATTATAAGGAAGGAGGCAGGGCTGATCTCTCTCTCATTGCCATTGAGCTTGGTGTGTGTGTGTGTGTGGGGGGTGTCCCTGGGAGTGTGTACAGTGGGGAGAGGGAGAATCAAAGTTCTCTGCAGATGCTAATCTGGGATCACACTTTTCCAGTCTGGGGCTACCTCTTTCAGAGTGAGGAGTGGAGTGCTTGGTGGTCAAGATCTCCCATCTGTGTGATGGAATTCCTTCCAGCCCTGGGGAGGCAGATTTTGAGGCTTTGCATTTGGGCTCAGCACGAGTGCATAGAAGAGGTGTCCATGGCCCTGGGATCTGGGGTTGGGTAGATACCAGCCTGACTCCCTCCAGCCCTCCAGGGTCACCTGGCCTCTCTCCTTCATGCAGCCTGTACCCTGGGTCCTTAATCAGTCTACAGAACAACAGACCCTTTAGGACACCTGCCTAGATCCTGTTGAGCACAAGGGAAGGGGGACTTCCATGTCCTAGGAGTGAGAAGCTTAATTCAGAAAGCCTGCAAAGGATTTGCAAGTGAAAAATGCTGTTCTTCTCCAGGCCCCTTCCCCCATGGGAGATCACAATGGGGTGGATAGTTCCCTCCCACCAAGGTGAAGGTTCCACCCTGGGAGGGGCTGTCCCTCCCCACCTTGTCGTCTTCCTCAGTCCCCTCAGAACCAGGGTGGCCCTTTTCCTTTGCCTCTTCCCCCAGAGAATCAATTTGAGCAGAGAAAGGAACAAGGCTATTACAGTTAACACCACTCAGCCCGAGAGTCACTGGGTCTTCGCTATTCATCATTCCTAATTAATTAAAAAGTAATTACTTATGGATCCGACTTTCATTATTTACACCCCCCAGGCTGTGAGGATATTACTTTCCTCAACCCTCTGGTTTCCTGAGCTGCTCTGGCACCAGCGATTGCAGCGTGAAGCGTGCTGAGGTCCAATTACAGCCAGCAGCTCCATGGGGATACACGAGTCCTCGTCACAGGTCATGCAGGCTGTGGGGAGCTAAGGCCCCTTCTGAGAGCCTAGGAAGGGACTTGGAGGAGGTGGAGTTGCCCTGGTCAGCTCCACATGGCAGCTGAACCCTTCTGTCACCGGAGCCACCCTGAAACCTGCTCTACAATGTGTGACTGTGGCCCAGCCACATGTATAGTCTTACAGCTGTTAGAAATGCAGGTTCTCTCTCAGGGCTCTCCCCACCACACCTGAGGAATCCAAATCTGCTGTTTTAAAATAAATAAATAAATAAATAAATAAATAAATAAATAAAATTTATTGGGAAGAGAGAAAGAGGGAGGGACAGAGAAAGAGAGAGAGAGAGAATGGGCACTCTAGGGCCTCTAGACACTGCAAATGAACTCCAGGTGCATGTGCCACCATGTGCATCTGGCTTACAAGGGCACCGGGGAGTCAAACCTGGGTCCTTAGGTATTGCAAGCAAGTGCCTTAACTGCTAAGTGTAATGCCCAGTTCACGGCGCCCCCAGTGACCACCAAGGAAGACCAAACACATATGCAAACGCAAAGAGCTTTACTCGGGCTTAAGCTCGGTCTCTTGCCTTCACCAACGCAGTGGATCTATGCAAGAGCGCGGAAAATCAGAATGGCTAATTTGAACAGTAACTGTACTTGGGGGTTCTTGATTGGTCTTAGGATTTTGGCGGGCTAGGTCTAGGGGAATTTCAAACTTAATTGGCTCAGCAAGTGGCGGTTACACTTGAACAGGTTGGCGCGTGCAGTTACATTCATTTGATTGGTTGACATTTACAAAGCTCTGAGATGGTGGATCTTATTGGGCCGTCCAGCCCAGGACCATAAGAATGTTGAGTCATACTCACACGGCAAGTTTATGGTTTTTCCTGGTACTGCTTGTTCTTCCCTTGATTCTGGGAACTCGGCCCTGTGGCCTACAGAGTGACTGAGGCCTGTCATGGTGCTACTCTGGCCTGGGTCTTTCACTAAGCTATCTCTCCAGCTCCTGACTCTGTTTCTCAACCTTCCCACTCACAGGCTTCCAGAGCTCCTCACACGAGAGAGGCACCTTCAGTGGACGTAGAGGCCAAGCTGGGTGGTCCCTGCGTTCCTCTGTGTGTGGCTAGGCAGGTTACACATTGCTCATCGCCTGTGTTACCAGTCCTTAGCTTCCTAGTCTCCTCCCCACCAGTTCTTTCCCATGGCTTTCTTGACTTCACACTTTCTTGCTCTAGGCTCGGTTTGCTTCCTGTGAGTAGGCCTGCTCTGTCTCTGTGACTCCGAGCTGGGCCTGATCTTCAGGGACTCCAGGCTAATGGACTGCTGGGTGTACGACTCACTTTCCAGTCTCTTGCTCCGGTACCAGAGCTGCTCCCTGAGAGCACAGTCGACACCCGAGGCTTCCTCTGCTTATGACCTGGGCACACTTGTAAGTGGTTTCTCCGTGCTTCCTCAGCTGCAAAGGGAACGCTCCCATTCTCAGAGTGGCTGTGGGGAATCGATGGCGGCAGACATTTGGCTAATTGCAGTTATTATTGTTACTATTGTCAGGGGAGGGGCAGGTCGATGGTTTTCCTACACTAGTGGCCCACGTGTTTTGAGCAGATGGGGAGGGGAGGGATCCAGCCATGGAGGCTACTTGGTGGGGAGCTTGGACTCCGGCCAGTGAGGAGTGAAGTGCCCTGAGCAATGAGGCTTGAGGTTCAAGTTGTCCCCAAAATGTTCATCGTGATCTCCTAATGTCTACCATTTGGGTGCTGGGACAATGGGGGTGCAGTGTGCACTGGGTGGAAGGTCTGATCATTATAGCCACTTCCTGGTCTAGAGTGGGGACTCTCAGTAGGGCAGGCCTGCTGGGATCTCTTGGCAATACTAGACTCAGTAGCCATAGCTGTGCCATCTCCAGTGAATGTGTCTTTAATATTTTATTTATTTATTATTTATTTATTTGAGAGGGTGGGGGAAGAGGTAGAGAGACAGAAAATGGGCACACTAGGGCATCCAGCCACTGCAAACGAACTCCAGATGCATATACCACCTTGTGCATCTGGCTTATATGGATACTAGGGAATTGAACCTGGGTCCTTAGTCTTTGCAGACAAGTGCCTTAACCATTAAGCAATCCATCCAGCCCTGAATGAGTCTTTAAAAAATATTATTTATTTATTTTTTTGCATGCATGCATGGGTATGCCAGGGTCTCTTGGTGCTGCAAATGAATGCCAGATGCATGCACCATTTTTTTTTTTTTTTCGTGTTTGGCTTTACATGCTGGGGAACCCAGCCTGGGAGAGTAGGCTTTGGAAGCAAGTTTCTTTAACCACTGAGCCGTCTTCCCAGCACTGTGGTGAAAATATGCCACTGATGGTGTGTAAAAGATGACCGAAGGGGCTGAGGGAGCTAGAGAGGATGATGGGAAGGGTTTGGGAAGGAGAGATGGGAAGAAGCAGGGTGGGATGATGGAGGGAGGAGTGATGAGGCACCTCCACATGACCAGACAGTTCAGACAGAAACCTGGGACAGGCGGCTCTGAGCGCTGAGAAGGGACTCAGCCCTAGAAAGCTGAGGTGCATCTCAGATGGACCAGTGCAACAGCTGTCTTGGCAGGGCCGGGGTCCTTTGTGAACTCTTGTGAAATTTCTCAGCTATTGCGTATGGGAGGACTGGCCCTGTGGTCCCTGCAGTAGCGGCTCCCTGACCCCCTCTCCTATAGATGAAGCCCCGTCTCCCTTCCCACCATCTCACATTACCTTCATTGCTTCCCCCAATCATGCAGGACAGAAAATGCACTGGGATATTCATTGGTATGTTCTTTCCATTACAGGGGAAGAATTGGAGTGTCTGGAGCTATTTGGTTTGGTTTGCTGTATTTTCCACTCTCCTCCCCCAGCCAAAGTCTTTCCACTTTCCTGTCCCATAGGCATTTGGTACATGAGCACAGAAGCTGGAAAGACCTGCCCCACATTATCTGGCCTCTAGCGAAGGAAGTTTGTCTCACCAAGGACACAATTTCCATGCCCAGAAGGGGAGAGCATTAAGGCTTTGCAGAAGAAGCAGAAGGAGGAGGTTGTCCCCTGATAGGAATGAGAAGGTGGAGGCTCTTTAATTTCTGCAACCAGCATTCTCGTTTTTTTTTTTTTTTTAATTTGAGAGAGAGAGAGAGAGAGAGAGGGAGAATGGTGTGCTAGGGCCTTCAGCTGTTGCAAACGAACTCCAGACATGTGCACATGTGCAACATTGCATACTTGCATCACTGTGCATTTGGCTTACATGGGGCCTGGAGATTTGAACATGAGTTCTTAGGCTTCACAGGCAAGTGCCTTAACCCCTAAGCCATCTCTTCAGCCCTGCAATTCTTGAGCATTCTTGAGATGCTCTGTGGATGTGGACGTGTGAGGAAGATTAGGGATTCAGGCACCAGGACTCGCCATCTTTTTTTTTTTTTTTTTTTTTTTTTTTTTTTTGGTTTTTCGAGGTAGGGTCTCACTTTAGCCCAGGCTTGCCTGGAATTCACTGTGCCTCGTGAGTGCTGGGATTAAAGGCATGCACCACCACGCTGGGCTAGGACTCTCCATCTTAATTGAGTCTAAGCCTTATCCCAGTACCCATGCCAGACAGCTACTAGATTTCAGGGGACTACTGGTAGACCTCACGCTCTCCAAAAGTTCCACTTAGCAAGGATTGTTACCTCCTTCCTATGACCTTGGGGAGGGAGGTGGTAATAAAGGAGTCCCAACATCGAACTTGATTGCACTTCTTGCTATCCCCGTGGGATGGGGCTTGGACTCAGATTGAATTTGGCTTCAGGAAAATAAAGCCATGCACCATTTCTTGCACCCTCGAGATGGTGATTGCAAATTTATTCATTGCACAGCGCAGGAGGGAGGGGACAAGATTACTTCATTAAACGAGTGACTTTGCTCTCTCTGGTTTCTCCACTCCTTGCTTCACCTCTCCCTCTCTTTCCCAGTTAGTGGGTGTGGAAAATGGAACTGGTGGGAGTGGGGCAGCGTCTGGCCATAGGGTGGGGGGAAATATTTAGGCCTCTGTGATGACACGACCATGGAGGAGTGCACTCCCTGACACCTTTAACAACATTCTCATGAGCTGACTAGAGATGTCTGATTCTTCCTCCAACACTTCATTTCATGTACCCCTGGGGCATGCTCTCGGGTGGTTTCCAGCAAGCCCCTGGTGATGAAGCTGTTGAGTATGGCTTGGGGTAGCCTAAGGGAAAGTGTCATGCAGGCATTTCTCAACGGCCCATGGAAATGACATGAGGTTTAGCAACCGGTTGCCAGGTAACACTGGTTCCCGCCTCTCACTTGGCCACAGGAAGAACGTTGTAAGTTAGGGGCGTCCAACTTTTTGACATTGCAACTTTGTTGTCGGCTACATTCATAGCATTCATATCTGTGCTGCAATGTGTGCAGCCCGTAGGCTGAGAGGTGGACATGCCTGTTGTGATGGTTGATTGACAGGATCTAGAATCACCTAGGAGACAAATCTCTGGCCATGCCTGTTAGGGATTTTCTAGGTTAGGTTAATTGAGGTGGGAAGACCCACTCTAACTATGGGTGGCACCATTTCATGGGCTGGTCATCCTGGACAGAGAAAGAGAAAGAGAAAGGGGGAGAGAGAGAGAGAGAGAGAGAGAGCGCTAACTGAGTAGCAGTGTTCCTTGCTCTTCTTTGTGACTGTGGACTGCTTCATGATCCTGCCCCCATGCCTTCCCTGCCATGATGGATTGTTTTTTTGGAGAAAGACACAGAGAGAGACAGAGAGAGAGGGAGAGGAAGACAGATAGAGAATGGACGCATCAGCAGCCTCTCAACTGCTGTGAACGAATTTCAGATGCGTGCGCCCACTTGTGGTCAAGTGCGGCATTGTGCGCTTGCATCTCTGTATCTGGTTAAACGTGGGACCTGGAGATTGGAACCGGCGTTCTTAGGCTTAGCAGGCAGGTGCCTTAACCGCTAAGCCATCTCTCCAGCCCTCAGTCTACAGTTTGAGGAGATAAAACTCCATCATGGGGGCTGGAGAGGCTAAGCCATCTCTCCAGCCCTCAGTCTACAGTTTGAGGAGATAAAACTCCATCATGGGGGCTGGAGAGATGGCTTAGCGGTTAAGGCACTTGCCTGCAAAGCCAAAGGATCTAGGTTCAATTCCCCAGGACCCATATAAACCAGATGCACAAGGTGGCACATGCTTCTGGAGTTTGTTTGCATCAGCTGGAGGCCCTGGCATGCCTATTCTTTCTCTCTCTCTCTTTCTTCCTGTCAAATCAATAAAAATTAAAATATTAAAAAAACCTGTAGACTTAAATCGACCCTTCCCCCTTACATTGCTTTTTTCAGGTGTTCTGTCATAGCAATAAAAAAGTAACTAATACACAGGTATTAAGGTTTTTCAAGCTCTCCTTGAAACCCCCAAGGAAAGGAAGCCGCTCTGGGAACTCTGCCTCCAGGGGCGCATCCCTCCCTCTGCTGTCCGTCATTCCTTTTCTTTTCTTTTCTTTTCTTTCCTTTCCTTTCCTTTCCTTTCCTTTCCTTTTCTTTTCTTTTCTTTTCTTTTTGTTTTGGTTTTGCGAGGTAGGGTCTCACTCTGGTCCAGGCTGACCTGGAATTAACTATGTATTCT
This sequence comes from Orientallactaga sibirica, assembly GCA_036365145.1. NCBI lineage: Eukaryota > Metazoa > Chordata > Mammalia > Rodentia > Dipodidae > Orientallactaga > Orientallactaga sibirica. The sequence continues at coordinate 9,740,314 of JAEOAD010000013.1, forward strand.
CAAGGTGGCCTCGAACTCTCGGCGATCCTCCTACCTCTGCCTCCCGGGTGCTGGGATTAAAGGTGTGAGCCACCACGCCCGGCTACTCCTTTTCTTTTCATCCACTTCTCCAGACCTGGTTCTTCACAGCTGTGTCTACTACTCTCTACAAAATGATTGGTTTGAGCCGGGCGTGGTGGCGCACACCTTTAATCCCAGCACTCGGGAGGCAGAGGTAGGAGGATCGCCATGAGTTCGAGGCCACCCTGAGACTACATAGTTAATTCCAGGTCAGCCTGGACCAGAGTGAGATCCTACCTCAAAAAAACAAAAACAAAAACAAACAAACAAACAAACAAAAGATTGGTGTGTTGCCCTGGGGCGGCTGCAGATTCCAAAGTGTTCCTTCCTCAGCTGTGGTCCCCTGTCCCTGTGCAGTAAGACGTCTTCGAAATCGTCTCTCATGCTGAAGTCCCAGTGGTTTGCATGGGCCCACACCTCCACTGGAATACCCAGTGTGCTGAGAGCGATTGATGAACTTAATCTGATGGGGTGCCATGGCTCGGGCAAGGCCCATGCAGACCCGTCAGAGGAGCCAGGCCAGGGATGTAGATTAGTGCATTACACACTCAGAGGAAGGGAAGGTGCTGTCTGTGGGCTCACAGATGGGACAGGCATCCCTGTACTCTCAGAAACCTTATTAAGGAAATGACGTCATTGTTCACAATTGTGCACGACTTGCCAGTTTTAGTGTAAGGAGTCAGGGGTCGGCAAATGAGCTGAAACTGGCCAGATCAGCAGGAGAAAAGACAAGGTTCGTTTTACATGCCCATGGGAGTACTCTATAAGGAGCAGCTTTATAAGCAGCCAGGGGTCAGGGTTTATGTGCCAGGTTCATGGTGTGGGGCAGGCATCTCTGGGCTTCAGTAGGAACTATGGAGGACTCCCACCAGGTTTGCATTTGGCCTAAATGTTGATCCCCTCTCCCTAACTTAGTCACTGAAGCCTTAACCCTCCTCTCCTGCCCACCCCCCACCAGCATTACTCTTCTTGTTGCTGTGACAAGAATTCCTGATTAAAACAATTAAAGGAAGGTTTTGAGGATACAGTGTGGTGGGGAGGCACATGTTGTCAGGGGTGTGAATCGGCTAATTACATTGTGTCTGCAGTCAGAAAGCAAAGAGGGGGGATGGGGGGAGGGAGAGAAAGGGAAGAGAGATATGAATGCCCCCGCTCCACTCACTTTCTCCTCGTTATGCAGTCTGTGATTCTGGCCCATGGAGCGGTGCCACTCATGTTCAGGGTGGGGTGTCCACCCTCTGTCACACCACTCTGGGTGAGTCCCCCTTAGACGTGCCAGGGATGGATCTCTAAGGTGGTCCGCCAAGATGAATCATCACAGAGAGTAATTCGGGTGCAATGAAGTCACACATGTGGGGCTTATGCCTTTATAGGGAGACACTCCAGAAGGCTCTCTCCACTTCTTCCCTGTTGACAGGGAGATGCCATGCCTGCTATCTGCTTTTTGCTGTGTTTTCTCCAACTATGATAACACTTCCTCTCCAGACTGTAACCCGGAAGTGAACCCTTGTCCTTCCAAGCTGCTTCTGGTCGGGTGTTTTGTCCCGGCAACAAGAGGGGACTGTTCTGCAGGATGTCAATTGTTGAGCTGGAGTGAGCGGGAAGAAAGCAGCTGGGCACGTGCAGCGTGGAAATGAGTTACATTTCCCAAGTTTGGCTCCAGGGGATGAAGGGAGTCACCTTTGATGTTCCTTGAGAGGTTCGAAAGGAGATTTTAATTGCATTTAAGACAATTCTTGACTACAAAATATAAAGTAGTATCTGCTTCCAGCATGACTCACATCCTAGACCACACGGGTTTCTTTCTGGGTTGGGAAAAGAAATGGCTCCAATTGGTTGAGCAGGTACCATGCGCCAGGCACCGAGTCCCTCATGTTTTCTCCTGGCAATCCTGCCAGGCCAGTGTGATCATTGCCCACATCCACAAACTTTGCTGGGATCATCCAGTCAGTATGAGATGGTGGGGGACGGGAAGGAATTTCTGATGCTAGATCTGTCTTTCTTTTCTTTCTTTCTTTTTTTTTTTTTTTTTTTTTTGGTTATTTATTTATTTATTTTGTTTTTTTGAGGTAGACTCTTGCTCTAGCCCAAGCTGACCTAGTATTTGCTATGTAATCTCAGGGTGGCCTCAAACTCATAGCGGTCCTCCTACCTTGGCCTACCTAGTGATGGGATTAAAGGCGTGTACCCCCACGCCCAGCTTGTTATTTTGTTGTTGTTGTTTGTTTGTTTGTTTGCCTTCAACTTGCTACGTATTGAGAATGATCTTGAACTCCAAACCCCTCTGCGTTCACTTACCGAGTGCTGGGATTTGGGGCATCTATTACCACAACCACTCTACAGCCTGAGTTCTTCTTTTGTTTGTTTTCTAAATTTTTGGCGTGTGTGTTGTGAATGTGTGTATGAGGCATGTCACCATTCACATGTGGAAGTCAGAAGACACTTTTTATTTTATTTATTTATTTATTTATTTATTTATTTATTTATTTATTTATTTTAGAGAAAGAGAGAATTGGCACACCAGGACCTCAGCCATTGCCATCTAACTCCAGTGGGCATGTGCGACCTTGTTCTTGCCTCACTTTTGTATGTCTGGCTACTGTGGGATCTGGAGAGCAGAACATGGGTCCTAAGGCTTCGCAGGCAAGTGCCTTAACCACTAAGCAATCTTTCCAGCCCAATTAAAAAAAAAATTTAAAAAGTTTCATTTTTATTTATTTACCTATCAGAGACAGAGAAAGAGTAAGAGAGAGAGAGAGAGAGAGAGAGAAAGAGAGGGGGAGAATGGGTGTGCCAGGGCCTCTAGCCACTGCAAACGAACTCCAGACTCATGCACCAAAACATATGCATCTGGCTTACTGGGTACTGGAGAATCGAGCCTCGAACCAGGGTCCTTGCGCCTTGCGTCACTTTTTGTGTCTGGCTCAATGTGGGACCTGGAAATTGGAAACAGAATTCTTTTTTTTTTTCTGTTCATTTTTTGTTATTGACAACTTCTATACTTACATACAAAAACACATGATATTTCCCTCCCCTCCCCCATTCACTTTAGAACTCCAGTCTCCATCATATCCCCTCCCCCTCTCCATTAGTCTCTCTTTTAATTTGATGTCATCATCTTTTTCTTCCATTTTGAAGGTCTTGCGAAGGTATTGCTAGGCACTGCAAGGTCATGGATATCGAGGCCAATTTCTGCCTGGGCAGTTGCATTGTAAGAAGTCATACCCTTCCTTTGGCTCTTCCATTCTATCCGTCCCCCTTCTGCAATGGTCCCTGAGCCTTGGAGGGTGTGACAGAGGTGTTTCAGTGCTGGGCACTCCTCTATCCCTTCTTCTCAGCACTATGTTGCCTTTGGGTCATCCCAGTGGTCATTGCCATCTGAAAAGAGAAGCTTCTCTAACCAGAAGTGAGAGTAGCTTTAATATGTGAATATGAACATTAAGTGTAGTGCTTTCAGGGCAGCTTGGTGGGAATAATATATACATTTAGTCAGATAAGAGCAGGCCTTATACCCCTAAGGCTCATGACCTCACCTACCATAGACTTTTGCTTAGGTTTTTGAGTACCAGGTATGTATTCCCTCCTGTAGAGAGGGCCTTCAGTCCAATTATGGAGCAGTTGGTTTCCCCAAGAGTAGACATGCCACTATTGCACCCGTTCAGTCTTTGGGCCTGTCTGGCCAAGTTTAAATATTCAGTGTCCACTGTTTTCACTGCTGATGATTTCTGTCTCTCATACTCTGCATGCAGTGCAGCTTTTTCCAGCTTTCAGTTGGCTGGTCTACAGGGAGAAGGTTTTCTGCTCAGCCCCACCTTGCTTTCTCAGTGACCTTGCCTCTCAGGCAAGAGATGTCTTCAGCAATAGGGTCTTACTATCTGTTTCTCAAGGGAAACCAAGGGCTTTGGCAAAAGCCTTTAATGTTTTGGAGGCTACCGGGCACCTCCTTGGCCAACAACTCACTGGAAGGTATCCCATCCCAGGCACTGAAAATTTTCTAGTAACAGTCTACAGCTTCTAGATGTGCCATTATTCAAAAAAGTAGGTTTACATAAGTCTTATTCACAATATCTTGAATTGGAACCAGCATTCTTATGCTGGGCAGGCAGGTGCATTAACCGCCAGGCCATCTCTCCAGCCCCCTAAATATATTTTTATTTATTTGCGAGCAGAGAGAGATAGACAAGAGACATGCATAGAGAATGGGCGTGCCAGGACCTATAGCTGCTGCAAACTAACTCCAGATGTGTGCATCACTTTTTGCATCTGGCTTTATGTGGGAACTGGGGAATCGAACTCTGGTCGTTAGGCTTTGCAGGCAAGCACCTTAACTACTGAGCCATCTCCTTAGCTGCCAACTTTTGGGTGTCAGTCCTCACCTTACCTTTGTGGCAGGGTTTCATGTTGCTTCCCAGGTGTTTCCACTAGGCCAGCATGGGTAGCTGGGATTACAAATGCCACAACGTTGTTCTGCTTTGCACATGAACTTGGGTACTCATGCAAGTGGTTTATTCACTGAGCCATCTCCCCAGCCCCCAGAGTCTGAGTTCTTTTTGTTTTTTAATTTGAGAGAGAGAGAGAGAGAGAATGGGCACAGCAGGGCCTCTCAGCTCTGTGAATGAACTCCAGACGTGTGCGCCCCCTTGTGCACATGTACAACATTGCACCCTTGCATCACTTTTGCATCTGGCTAGATGTGGGACCTGGAGATTCGAACGGGCATTCTTAGGCTTTGAAGGCAGGCGCCTTAACCGCTAAGCCATCTCTCCAGCCCGAGTCGGAGTTCTTAAGTGAGATACTCAAGTGAGGGATCCAAGGGCACAAGTATTCCCTGGCTTGATTCTAATTCCTGGATGCCTCAAGATCACCTGAGTGCTTACTCCGGACTCTAACAGCAGCCCCCTGCCTCCCTAAGCCCACTGTACCATGAGAGACCAATCTCCTATGCTGACTGCTGTTCTTCCCCAAGGACTGAGCCCTCCTCCCACGCAGTGCAGGCCTGAAGCCAGCAGACAGCCTTTGTGAACTCAAATCTTCTGCTTTGCCAGGCGTCTTAGTGACAGACCACAAGCATGCCCGGGGCATCGGCCGGAAGACGAAGGGTCAGCAAATTATTTAGAGCTTGCCCTATTTTAACCAGGACAAAAGTGGTAGGTCCACATGACTTCAAGCCATAGTCCCTTTGAAATTTCACCAGTTTTAATCTGGTTACCAGTAAGATACTCAAAGTGGCTTATAAAAAAATAAAGAGAATTCATTCAGGCATGTGCCTGGTGAGTCCTGAGGTAGAGTCTGGCCCAGTGAAAGGGTTGATTGAGCAGCCAATCGCTCTCCAAAGAACTTGCAGTTTCCCACTGTGGCCTGCCTGACCTGGCCTTGCTTGCTGCCTCCAGGAATAAACGCTCTTTCCATGCAGATAAATTTGGATCATCACCGTCTGTTTCCAACCCACCTGCCACTGATGCGTCTAGCCTCTGAGCTGCCCTGACATTTTCTCTGTATCTCCCCTCCCAGTTCTATTTCGGGACTTTATTCATGCTATTTCCCCCTTTTGTCTCTTTTAAAAGGAAAATCTCCTTTCATGATTATAAATGCGATGCTTGCTCATCGGAGAAATGTATAAATCCACAGAACCGTCGGAAGAAGAAAGTTTAATAACTCCCTTGTACTGTTACCTAGACGTGCCAGCCAAATACAGGTGGGTAGACAATTGTCCCTAGGGAGTATGACACTCAGCTTGTCAATGCCTGGTAGCAGTTCGCAGGCCACTGACAGAGGGTTGTTTCCAGGGCACTGGAACTTCTGTGAATTATTTTTCCCATGGCCATGAGATCTGATGAGAAACTCCCTAAGGAAATGAGGAGATGGCTCAGCGGTTAAAGTTACTTGCTTGGGAAGCCTGCCAGCCTGGGTTCAATTCCCTGGCACCCATGCAAAGCTGGATGCAAAGGGCCACATGCATTTAACATACCAACATGCCTGCGACAATGGGAGGCAGGGCCAGGAGGGTCCAAAGCTAGCATTTCTGGCAGTTTGTCTCCAAGTCTTTTTTTTTTTTTTTTTTTTAATATTTATTTAGGGGTGTGTGTGTGTGTGTGTGTGTGTGTGTGTGTGTGTGTGTGTTTAGTGTGGGAGGGCTTGCTAGGACCTCCAGCTGCTGCCAACAAATGCCAGATGTGTCTGGCTTCTGTGGGTGGCTTGGGAATTGAACACAGGCTGGCAGGCTTTCTAAACAAGCACCTTTAACCACAGACATCTTCCCAGCTCCAACCTGTTGGCTGGTCTGCAAGTGGAGCACAGACCCCTCAGAGTTGTCCTCTGACCTCCACACATGTGCTGTGACATGCAAACGCATACACACATGCATGCACCCACACCGACATAAATATGTAAGTAAAACATTTAAAAAGAAGCTCCCTAAGGGAGCAGGGATTTAATTTGGCTCATGGCTTGAGAGGATTTTCAGTCTGTCCTGGTGGGGTGGGTATGGAAGGGTGGGCATGGAAGGGTGGCTCTGTAGCTCGGAGAGAACTTGGAACCCTAGCAATCTACTTCCTCCAATAAGGCTTCAACTCCTGAAGGTTCTACAACCTTTTGAAAATAGCACCAGTAGCCAGGGACCGAGTGTTCAAACACACGAGTCTATGGGGACATTTTACATTTAAACCATAACAGAACCCCCGGGCTGGGGCAGGATCTGCTTGTTACTAGGTTCAGTTTGTACCCCAGGGCAGCTCTGCTTGGCTTCATGTCTCTTCCTAGGGGGACCCTCTAGAGAGTAAAGTCTTTATTTCCTGTGCAAAGTGGCCTCCGAGTGAGAGATCAAAGTTTCGAGAGAGCTGAAAAGCAATTAACTTCACTCAAAGTGAAGGATATTGTTTTGTGCCACTAGACGGATTTTTTTCCCCTAGAAAAATTACGCCCTCAAAATCAACATTTGATTTCGTCTTTGTTCGTTTTAAGAATGCTGTGAGGATATGCCCAGGCAACATGGGACTTGATAAAAAAAATGATGCAGCTGAAATAATTTGAAGGCTGGATACAGCTTTGCATTTGTTTTCTGGAAAGCCGGTACCAATTTACACCTCAGAGCAACATACAAGGAAGGCCTAGCTCTTCACAGCCTGAGCAGCACTGAGAATTATAATTTAAAAACATTCATTTGATGGTGAAATATTGCTTTGTTGTGCATTTGTTTACAACAAAGCTGGATATTTCCTCCTCTTGTTATTATTAACCTCTTGGATTTCTTTTGTGTTTTTTTTAAAACAATATTTTATTTATGAGAGAGAGAATGGGTGCACCCGGTCCACTAGCCACTCCAAACAAACTCCAGACGCATGCACCACCTTGTGCATCTGGCTTACGTGGGCACTGGGAATCGAACCTGGTTCCTTAGGCTTTGCAGACAAGTGTCTTAACTGCTAAGCCAAAACTCTCCAGCCCTCTTTTTTTTTTTTTTTTTTTTTTTTTTTTTTTTTTTTTGAGGTAGGGTTTCACTCTAGCCCAGGCTGACCTGGAATTCACTGTTGTCTCAGGGTGGCCTTGAACTCACTACAATCCTCCTACCTCTGCCTCCTGAGTGCTGGGATTAAAGGCGTGCGCCACCACGCCCGGCCCTCCAGCCCTCTTATTGTTTTCATAAAAGGTTTTTGTTTCTGTCCATGTTTTTCCTTGTTGCTTTGTTTGAGTACTTTATATACTGTGGTTAACACACCTTAACCATATCCATGGGTCATCATTCTCACAATTTCATGATCTTAGTCCCTGAAGTTAGATGATTGAATAGGGAAACAAAAGTTGCCCCGACAGGGCCAGGTGTGATGGCACATGTCTGTAATTCCAGTGACTCAGAAGGCAGAGGCAGGAGGGTTGTGAGTTTGAGGCCAACCTGGGATACTTACTGAAATTGTCATTAAGGAGAAAGAAAGCATGGGGTCTGGGAGGTGGCTTAGCAGGTCAGAGCACTTGTGTGCAGGTATGGTGACCCAAGTTTGGTCCCCAGCATCTGTGTAAAAAGTTAGACATGACCACAAACGCCTCTAACCTCAGGCCCGAGGAGGCCAGAGATGGGAGAATCGCTGGGGCTCTCTGGTCATCCAATCTGATCTAACACTGTAGCTTCAGGCTCAGTGAAAGATTCTGTCTCACGGAAAGAGAGTAGAATATTATAGCAATAGAGGCGGACTCCTGGCATTCTGCTCTGTCTTCCTGAGTGTTTTCATCTGCACACTCACACATGGATATACCATACGCACACCACACAGGTGCACGTGCCCCAAATCCCCAACATAACAACACCAAGAAAAGTTGCCATGACACATAACATACATGACATCCTGGGCTGACCTCGTAACCTTGTTGGACTCCCGTAACCCTTGCTCCTCACACTAGCTGATTGCTCCCTCACCATGACTGCTTTGGGTCAGCCTGCCCCTGGCAGCCATATGTTGCCAACACTCTGAAGTCTAATGTGAGACAACTTCAAATTTTGCAAAATGCAAAAGAGGCAAAATTTCCTGAGGTTGATCAAAGTGATTATGGAGAATGACTCAAATCACATGTGTGGCGCCTGGCAAATGGGGACAGAGCGACGTTTACAGCCAGTTAACAATTACCGAGGAGAAAATCTACCCGGCTGATGAAATGACAGGCACTTCAAAGGAGAGAGATTTGAATTGTAGAGGATTAAGACAGGCCATTGGGAAAATTGATGACGCCTTCAAATATTTTTTTTTTTTTGCAAAAAAAAAATGTCCTTTTTATGAGTGTGCTTCGAAAGTCAGACGTGAAATCAAGGCTGTTGTATAGTGCTATCAGACAATCTTGTCAGAAAAATTATGCCCCTCGAATCAACATCGTATCCTTTGTTCATTCGAAGGATTAAAAAGGAGTTGCATTCAGAGCCTGTTTTTGTTAAATGTAAGCTAAAACAAACTGTTTCATAATTTGTCATTTCTTTTAAAATATAGAGTCACAATCAAGCATTTATGTCACTCTATCTTTCAAATGAATTCACTGCGTGCCCTTCCTTTTTCTAATCTCAATTTTCTTCAACTAACAAGGATGTCCAATATTCGAGCTTGGGATGTATTTGTGTGTGTGTGTGTGTGTGTGTGTGTGTGCGCGCGCACATGAAGGGTGTCTGCTACCCTCTGTCCCCAGCTCAGGACACTATAAAGCACCAAGCCCAGACCTGGAGGTCAGCTGTAGGAATATCACCTAGGTCATGTCTTGGTAGCTAATGGTTCTCTCTGGAGCATGTGAGGTGCTGAGTGCTGCATGAAAGCTCAGTTGGAGGCGCGATGATCTGTCTCATATCAACAATGTCAGCAAGCCCAGTGGGTTGTCTGCGTTGACACCCATCAGTCACACAGCTGGACCCCTGCTGGACTTGGCTCTGGAGCCAAAGCTAATGGTAGCTCCTGCTTACTCATGGTGGGGGGGCCTTTGCTGGGCTCGCCACTCCTGGACCAAAAATGGTTCTGGGTCAGGGTCAGACAAGTCCAGGATGCGTCAGGTCTCATGTCCTGGGCTTATGGCTGGAGATGACCTCTTTTCTTAGGTCTTGGGTCACTGCTGCTGCCCCTCTCTCTGTGTCTATGTCTTTCTCTCTCTCTGTCTCTCCCCTACCTCACGCCTTAAGCTAACATTTGTGGAAGCAGTTTCTTTCTTTTTTTTCCCCCTTGACATCTTTTTAGTGATGTTTAGTTCCTCCAACTCCTCTGTCAAGGGAGATTGCCCTAAATCTTTTTTTTTTTCTTTTTTGTTTTGTTTTTCGAGATACGGTTTCACTCTAGCTCAGGCTGACCTGGAATTCACTATGTAGTCTCAGGGTGGCCTCGAACTCACGGCGATCCTCCTACCTCTGCCTCCCAAGTGCTGGGATTAAAGGTGTGCGCCGCCACGCCCAGTTTGATTGCCCTAAATCTTAATACATCCCTTCCATGAGTGTTCGCTTCAGTATCCTAAAGAAAAGGCACCGGAGCTCAAGTTGAATCTTTAGCAGGTGTCTGGTGCCATTTTGGTTTGCTTCTCATCTTTGTGACACAGCGTCATTTGGTAGTTCCGTGGGCACATCTGCCAGTCTTCCTGTTGTCTTTGAGTCTTCTTAAAATTTAGTTATGCCCTGATGTATCCACTTGGTTCAAAGTATACCTACAATGCATTTCTTTTTAAGAAACCTTTGAAAATTTATAATTTTTTTGCACATGCATGCATGCTTGTGCGTGCCCATGCCCATGCCCGTGCCCGTGTGTGTGTGTGTGTGTGTGTGTGTGTGTGTGTACCAGGGCTTTCTGCTGCTGCAAATAAACACTAAATGCTTGTGACACTTTTGTGTCTGGCTTACAGAGATGGCTTGGGAATTGTACCAGGGCCGGCAGGCTTTGCAAGCAAGTTCTTCAACTGACTGGCCCATCTCCCCAGCCTCCCCCTCCTTTAATTGGAGGCAGAGTCTCATATAGCCAACACTGGCCTGGAACTTTCTATGTAGCTGAGGATGACATTGGATTCCTGATCCTTCTGCCTCCACCTCCCAAGTGTTGGATTATAGGTGTGTGCCGCTGCACGCAGTTTCTGTGGTACCAGGGAGGAAAGCTCGGGTTTTGTGCGTGCTAGACGAAACTCTAACAATTTCGCGATATCCCCAGTCCCGTGGGATGCACTGCTATATTCAGGGTAAGGTGTGTCATATTAGCTGGTCCAGGCTATAGTGGGGTGGGATACAGACAGTCACATGACCCCAGTGGAGTGTGCAGGCCCACCTCCATGTTCAAAGTACTAAGCCTCTGTAGGACAACTGGGTCCAGTTCACCAGCCTGGCCAGGCTGTGGCTAAAATTAGGTTCTGCACCACGTCCCATCCTCCTTGGGCTGCTATAGCAGGCTACTGAGGAAGCCAGGCCAGCCATGTAAGCTTTTCAACAGGCCTTTGTGTACGTTACATCTGGTCATATCACACTGGCCACAGCAGCCTGAGGCCATGGGGCAGGAAGGATACTCTGTCCACCTGAGGCCAGGGGAAGGCTTGGATGTGTGGACAGAGCTCCAGGGAATGAATGACAGAGAACAATGGATCAGTGGGGGAAGCGTTTGCTGCTCAAGCACAAGGACCCAAGTTCAGATCCCCAGTGCCTATGTCCAAAGCCAGGTGTGGTGACCCAGTCCTGTAATGCCAGTGCTGGGAATGTGGTCACGGAAGGATCCCTTGGGCTTGGTGGCTAGCTGGTCTGGATGACCTGGTGAGCTCCAGATTTGGTGAGAGACCCTGTCTCACACAAGAAGAGTGACTGGGGCAGACAGCCGATGTCAGCCTCTGACTTCCACATGCACACCTACATACATGCACACACTCTTGCACACACCTGGGCCCATACATGTACCAACATGAATATATTCATGTGCACATGAATATATACAAATATACAGGCTCCCCTACCCCTGAAAAGAGATGAACACTGAGCATTCAACACTAATTCCTTTTTTTTTTAATTTTATTTTTAGAGAGAGAGACAGAGAGAGATAGACAGAGAGGGAGAGGGAGACAGAAATGGGCGCTCCACCAGTGTGTCAGCTGCTGTGAACAAAATCCAGATGCATGCGCCCCCTTGTGGTCAAGTGTGGCATTGCGCCCTTGTGTCACTTTGCATCTGGCTAAACGTGGGACCTGGAGATTGGAACTGCTGGAGATTGGAACTAGTGTTCTTAGGCTTAGCAGGCAGGTGCCTTAGCCGCTAAGCCATCTCTCCAGCCCAACACTAATTCCTTTTTAAGTATCATCTTGAACAAGCCTCCCCTTTTCCTGAAGGCAATGAGGAAAAGGAGTAGAATCTCTCAAATGCCTCCCTTAACCCTCACCATGGGATCATGGGCAGGGACCCACCCATATGCTGGGACAGACAACCAGCAGGTGTAACAGAGACTGTTGTGTCACTACGATGGAATACCTGACAGAAACAACTTGAGGAAGGACAGATTTATTTTGACTCACAGTTTGAGAAGGTTTCAATCTGTCAAAGCCGGGAAGCCTCCACAGACTGGCTTCGCCTGTGACAACGGGAGCCTGAGTCACAGGCTATTCCTATCTTGGCCAACCAGGAATCAGAGAACATGGGCTGAAATCAAGGATGAGGTATACTCTTGAAAAGCCTATCCTTAGAGGCCTACTTCTGTCAGCCAGGCCCTACCTCCTCCAAGTTTTATAGCCTCCCAAAATAGCCCCACCGACTGAGAACCAAACACTGGAACCATGAGCCCATGGGGGGCATTTCAGATTCAAACATTAATAGCAGGAAAGAGCCTAAAGCAGTTCAGCTGCCGGAAGCAAAGTCTCCATTCATACAAAGCAAAAAGACAGCAGAAGAGCTCCTGCACATCCGGGTCTATGGGCGGGTGACAGGTCACCACCTAGCCAGGTGTGAAGGCATATGCACTCACACCACACACACCAGTGTGGTTCTATAGGCATCAGGTGAGATGAAATCCTCTGGTAATGAAGGAACAGTAATAAAAGCAGCTAGCCTGACTGCGGCCTCCCTAAGGTCTCTGTGTGGTTGGAGCCCTTACATGGGCAGGCGGTGTGTTGGGGGGCAGCTGAGCATTGATTACTTTCCACAAAGAGGTCATTGTCCTAACCTTCCTTCCCGGTGGTGATCGGCTTCCCCTCTTCTCCTCTCCTCTCTGCCATTTAATAAGGACAGGGCAGACGGGAGAGGATGCTGTAAAATCCAATTAAGTGCAGTTTCAAAAGGCATGCTCTCCATGTGGCACTGCCTCCCACCACCACAAACAACAGCAGGCCTGCCTGCCTGCTGGCTTCCCAGAGGCAGGTGCTGGGGAGGAAGCTGCTGGGAACTTCCCAATGCCTGGGAGTCAAGGTTGCTTTAGGAAGAAATAGAGAGAGAGAGAGAGAGAGAGAGAGAGAAGCCTGGAGTCAAGCAAGGTTGTTCTCTTGCTCTCAAAGCAGAAGGTGGAGTCGAAAGGGTGGTATATGCCCTGGCTGGTTGGGGCCTTTGACTGTCCTCCAGAGACCCGTTTTCCCGTCCTCTGGTCTCTGGCCACACTCTCTGCTCTCTAATGGTCGCCACTTACACCTCCAAGTGAGGCCCTTCTGGGGTTTGTGAGCTCCATCCCAGACCCATCGTTGGCAGCAGTGGGAGGAGGGGCTTCGCCGCAGGGCAGATGTTTCTGTTCTGCAGTGGAGACGAGGGGATGATGCGGGACGTGGTGTGCAGATGGGTGGGAGTGGAGATGGAGCCTGGGGGGCTTGTGAGCAGGATCAATGCAGATGGTGCCAGTCGCCTACAATTGCCGTGGCAGACGATTCTGACGAAGTGCCTTGCAAACCGGCAGCAGCCCGGAGCTTTCCCCATGTTTTCTGATGCCTCTCACCCCTCCAGGCTGTCTCCCCACCATGGGCCATGGCTTCCCCTGGAACTGGATCTCAACTATCCCCAGTGACGTGTGCAACAGTTCCACCAGTCCTCCTCACACTCTGGCTTCATGATTCCCAGATCTACCTGGGTTCTGGGAGTTCCAACTCTGCCTGTGTCTCCTTCGCCAGGTCCCCTCATCGTCAGCAGCATTTGTCCACCTCCATAACCTCACCGTGAGCCGGTGCCCTCTCCCTAGCTCTTTTCTCTTCTTCCTTCCGCTGCCAGTGGGATTAAAGCAAGTCCTCAGATTCTAGCCCGTGGAGAGGCTGGCTGGATCAGTTTACTGTTGTGTTGCTAGGGCGAAATGCCTGCCAGGACTTGAGAGGAGGAAGTTTCGGAGGGTTGAGTTCATTCATCAAGTCAGGGAGGGCATGGTGAAGGCAAGTGGCTCACAAGGTTCAATCCATGGAGGTGCTGTAACGGTAACCATGGCTGGGACAAAACACCCAACCGGAAGCAGCTATGGAAGGAAAGGGTTTATTTCAACTTACACTTTTGAGGGGAAATTTCATCATGGTGGGGAACACATAGCAGGTGTCAGCACGTCTCCACAGTAGCAGGCAGGAAGGGAGAGAGAGAAAAAATATATAGCTAGTGGCGTGGGTTGTAACACCTCAAGGCCCGCCCTCAGTGACACAATTCCTTTGGCAAGGCTTCACCTCCTGAAGTTTCCCAAACAGCTGGGAACCACGTCTTCAAACACATTAGCCTAAGGGGTACATTTTACATTCAGATCACCGTGGTATGTCCTATTGGGATATGCTTGTATTAAATAAATTACTTGTCACTTAGCTGAATCCAAATTTCTCTTCGTATGCTCATTTCTTTTATTTTTATTTATTTATTTTTTTATTTTTGAGGCACAACGTCTCGCTCTAGCCCAGGCAGACCTGGAATTTACTATGTAATCTCAGTCTGGCCTTGAACTCACAGTGATCCTCCTACTTCAGCCTCCCAAGTGGTGGGACTAAAGGTGTGCACCACCACAGCTGGTAGATAGGCAGAGAAAGACAGAATGGGTGTGCCAGGGCCTCCAGCGGCCTGCAAGTGAACTCCAGATGCATGTGTCACTTTGTGCATCTGGCTTTACGTGGGTCCTGGGGAATTGAAATCTGATCGTTAGGCTTTGCTGGCAAGTGCCTTAATCGCTGAGCCATCTCTCCAGCCCAGTATGCTCATTTTCATTTGCAAAAATCTAGAAGCCCTAAAAGTAGAGTCAGATAGTCCTTGACCCCCTCCCCGAAGTCCTATGTCCAGGCAGGTTTTGTTGTTCTGTATGTCCAGTCTTGGTGGTCGTGACCGTTGTCCTTGTACATTAATTACTTCTCTCATCCCTGTGACAGGATGCCCACCAGAAACAGCTTAAGGGAGATTTATTTATTTATTTTAATTAATTTGTTTATTTGAGAGAGCGAGAGAGGGTAAAAGGCAGACAGAGAGAGAGAGAGAGAGAGAGAGAGAGAGAGAGAGAGAGAATGGGTGCACCAGGGCCTCCACCCACTGCAAACGCATTCCATATGCATGCTCCACCTTGTGCATCTGGCTTACGTGGGTCCTGGGGAACTGAACCGAGGTCCTGCAAGAGATTTATTTTGTCTTGCGGTTTGGGAGGGGGAGTGGGCAGAATGCAATCTATCACTGTGGGGAAGGTGTGGTGGGGGGGGCTCTGGGGCGGGGGGAGCTCATAGAAGATACTTGTTATGTGATGCTGACCCGAAATCAGAGAGGTCTACCTGGAGCCCCGCTGGGCGATAGCCCACAAACCCCACCTATGGTACTCCATCTGCCATCTGACCTGATAGCTCAAAGGTTTCACAACCTCCCAAAGCAGTGGGGACATCTGGGCACCAAGGGTTCAAGTACATGAGGACATGTAGGTCATCTTCCAATCACAGCACACTGCAACGGGAGCATCTACAAAGCAGGCTAGGTAGGGCAATGCCAAGAGAACTGATTCTGGCTCCATCTTGTCCTAGCTGAGGAAGCCCTTTGTCCAGGACAACAGAGCTGTTTCCTGCTTGCGTGCTGGGCAGCAGAGGCTCCCGGCCCGTGTCTGTAAGAGGGCATGGATGCCGCAAGTTGCACCACCTACAGATTCACCCTGACGTGAGCATGGTCTGCAGGGGTCTCGGGCCTTCAAGAAGTTGTCTCTAAGCTGGGCGTGATGGTGCATGCCTTTAATCCCAGCACTCCGGGAGGCAGAGGTAGGAGGATCGCCGTGAGTTTGAGGCCACCCTGAGACTACAGAGTGAACTCCAGGTCAGCCTGGGTTACAGTGAGACCCTACTTTGAAAAACCAAAAAAAAAAAAAAGAAGAAGAAAAAGAAGTTGTCTCGAGGACTCCCGCGGTAGCTGCAGTCAGCAGCCGACACTGGATTGGCTGAGGGTGGAGTTTCTCATCCCTAAGGTGAATCTGCCTCTGTTCACTGGAGCAAGATAGAAATGCCCATCTGGATTCTTCACCTCCTCCCAAGAAGGATCCCCTCTCTTCTAGGACCCCGAACCTCTCTGGTTCTTGCCTGACAAAGGAGACCAAGGAAAAAGACTCTTTTCCTTCTCCAGCCAGGCTCTTTCTTCTATCATTTGAGTTCGTTATTCAGTAACAAAAACCAGCTCCGTCCCAACGTGCGGCTGTGTCATCTAAATAATCATGGCTGGGAAAGTCCCCCGTCTTACCCTCCATCCCACAGTCCTCCAGTTTTACTTCTCAGTCCCAGCTCATTAACTTGAGCTGTGATGATAAGCTGCCCCATCGCCCCCATCCCGCCCACCCTCCTCGGAGCTGGTGAGCGTAGCTTGGCCAGGCACCTCTGTTAGCATTGCCACCAGCGGCATGAATGGAGTCCCAGGTCGTTTATTCATGCTTCCATCCACCCATCGATTAATTCATTCATTCACCAAATGTTTACTGAGGCCCTAGAACAAACCAGATGTTGTCCTGTTCTATAGCTGGGACCTAGAAATGCCTTGGAAAGTTAAATAACAACATAAGACCAAAGAAAAAAATCATATAAAAATGGAACCACCTCTCCTAACTCAAAGGGGAGGCATTGGAGGGGAGTTGGGAATAAATATGAAGAATAATAACTTTGAATTGAGGACTCCTGGGATCTTGACACTTGGGAAGCTTATAATCCTTATTTGTAAGATAGATATTCCTGGCCTTACCACCCATCATTTACTATTCTTAAAAAAATTTTATATTTTATTTACTTGAGAGAGAGAGAGAGTGAGAAAGGGAGCGAGAGCGAGAGAGAGAGGGAGAGAATGGGCATTCCAAAGACTCTAGCCACTGCAAATGAATTCCAGATGCATGCACCACCTTGTGAATCTGGCTTTAAATATGGGTACTGAGGAATTGAACCCAGGTCCTTAGGCTTTGCAGGTAAGTACCTTAACTGCTGAGACATCTCTTTATCTTCCATTTTTTTCTTTTTAATTTTTAAAAAATTTGATTGAGAGAGACAGAGAATGGGCATGCCAGCGGCCGGCCTCTCAGCTGCTGTGAACAAACTCCAGATGTGTGCGCCCCCTTGTGTGCATGTGCAACACTGTGGGCTTCTGTCACTTTTGCGTCTGGCTAAATGTGGGACCTGAAGAATTGAAGGGGCATTCTTAGGCTTAGCAGGCAGGTGCCTTAATGGCTAAGCCATCTCCCCAGTCCTCATTTTTTTCTTTTTAGAGAAACATTTGTGAAACAGGGTCAGGAGCAGGAGAGATGCCTTAGCCATTAAGGTGCTTGCCTGCAAAGCCTAAGGACCCATGTCAGACTCTCCAGATCCCATGTAAGCCCCATGCATGAGGTGATGCAAGCACACAAGGTTGCACATGCGCACAAGGTGGCACATGCGTCTGGAGTTTGATTACAGTGTCTGGAGGCCCTGGCATACTAATTCTCTCTCTTTCCATCCCCCCCTCTCTCACGTTCTCGCATAAAATAAAAAAGGCCAGTCTGGGGGCTGGAGGGATGGCTTAGCAGTTAAGGTATTTGCCTGCAAAGCCAAAGGTTCAACTCCCCAGGACCCACGTAAACCACATGCACCAGGGGGTGCACGCATCTGGAGTTCGTTTGCAGTGGCTTGAGGCCCTGGAACACCCATTCTCTCTCTCTCTCTCTCTCTCTGCTTATTTCTGTCTGTCTCTCTCTCTCTCAAATAAATAAAAATAAAATATTTAAAAAAAATACAAATAAATTAAAAAGGCCAGTCTGTTGGTCTTGCTCCAAAAAAAAAAAAAAAAAAAAAAAAAAAAAAACCAGGATCAAGGTTTGGGGTGAAAAAATAACTTTGTGACTGTGTGCTATTATACATCTTTGATATGTTCATTTCTCATCTCAGCCATCGTGATGTGGTTTGGGGGCTTCACAGGAAGTTACAGTAGTAGAGATGGCAGATAGAGTTGTGGCTACCCAAAGCTTTACTGGCAGTGGTGGAACACATTGAAAACGGGGTGCTTGGCACTCCAGGGGTGCCATTGGTCAGCGCGTGGTACGATACAAACTGGTGTACTCATTGGCGTTGGTGGGAGGCAGGCTTCTTGCTGGCCGGTGGCAGGAAGCCATGGCCCCTCTCCACGTGGCCTCTCCATGAGTGAGGTCTCATGTCCTGACCCCTGGCCCTCCCCACCTGCTGTCCCTTCATAATCTACTCTCAGAAATGGCACACTTCCTCTTCTGCCACACTCTCTTGGCCACAGAGACCCTGTGGTACAAGGTGTGCTGGTGCTGCACATAGCTCAAATACCAGGAGGTACATTCTTTTGGACCATTCTAGAAGGTAATGGCCTCCCTTTTTTGTTTGTTTGTTTATTTATTTTTGAGGCAAGCAAAATAGACTGGCCTTTTTAAAACCGTTTAAAAACTTTATTGACAGCTTCCATGAATATAGACAATATGCCATGATCCTAATCCCTCCCCTCACCTTTTTTCCTCCTTCCCAAATCCCACTGAATCCCTTCTTTCCAACTAATCTCTCTTTGTTTGATGTCATCAGTTTTTAAAAATTTTTTATTGACAATTCTATACTTACAGACAATAAACCATGTTATTTCCCTCTCCTCCCCCATTCCCCTTTAGAACTCCACTCTCCATCATATCCCCTCCCTCTCTCCATTAATCTCAATTAATTTAATGTCATCATCTTTTACTCCTATTATGAGGGTCTTGCGAAGGTATTGCTAGGCACTGCAAGGTCATGGATATCGAGGCCAATTTCTGTCTGGACAGTTGCATTTTAGGGAGTCATCCCCTTCCATTTTTTATAAGAGAGAGTTAGAGTGAGAGGGATTTGGTGCACCAGCAGCTGTGATCGAACTCCAGATGCATGCACCACCTTGTGCACATGTGTGACCTTGTGCATGCATCACCTTATGCATCTGGCTTAATTGGGATCTGGGGAATCAAACCTGAGTCTTTATTCTTCACAGGCAAGTGCCTTAACAGCTAAGCCATCTCTCCAGCCCTCTCGTCCTTTCTTGCTTCAAGCCTCAGTATTGCATCTTCCATTTATTCCTACAACAATTTTTTAAAATTTTCTTTCTTTCCTTCCTTCCCTCCCTCCCTTCCCTCCTTTCTTCTTTTTTCCTTCCTTTCTTTCTTTCTTTCTTTCTTTCTTTCTTTCTTTCTTTCTTTCTTTCTTTCTTTCTTTCAAGAAAGACAGAGAGAATGTGTGTATGGGAGCACCAGGGCCTCCTGCCACTGCAAACAAACTCCAGATACATGCACTACTTTGTGCATCTGGCTTTAAGTGGGTACTACAGAATCAAACCTAGGCAGTCTTTGAAAGCAAACACTTTAGTTGCTGAACCATCTGTCCAGCCCCAATGTTTTTTTATTTGTTATGTTCTGGCTACGTTTGCCATCCCTGGGGGTTTCTAAGCAACAAAAATAAATCAAATTCCATCCAGCCCACACGTGCTGACATCCTAGTGGAGTTCCAGTCTACAGTCATCTGCAAAGCAGAACAAATGGCCAAGAGAACAGAAGGGCCGTCAGACCCCTGTGAACTCTCTCAAAGGGAACAAGTTTGATGCTTTGAGATAGGATGTGTTTTGGGGTGAGGATGGGATCAGTCAGTCCACCTCTGGAACCTGCTCTGGTGTAAAACTCTTTCAGAATTCTACCACTGGTCACCATCCCATGGTTTCTGCTACCCCTCCCTCTACACAGCCAAAGCTCTCACCCTTAGCTGAGAGATGTTTCTTAGGACTGACTGAAGGCAGGTTTTAAAGGGGCCATTCAAACGAAGGTGTTTTGAGTAGTGATTATATCCATGGAATAAATGGAGAGCCCCCGTGAAGAGGGACAATTTGGAAAGGATTTGTGTGTGTGTATGTATGGGTGGGGTGTGTGTGCATGTGGGTGTGCTTGTGCGTATGCAAGTGTGGGTGTCCATGTGTGTATGCAGGAGTGCTTGCACATGTGTGTGTGCATGCGTGTGGTGGCCAGAAGCAGGCATAGGTGTCTTTTTCAGCCACTGTTTCATCTTTTATTTTTCTTTGTTCTTTTTTAATTATTTATTTATTTATTTGAAAGCGACAGTGAGAGAAAGGGACAGAGAGAGAGAGAGAGAGAATGGGCACACCAGGGCCTCCAGCCACTGCAAACGAACTCCAGATGCCTGTGCCACCTTATGCATTTGGCTTACATGGGTCCTGGGGAACTGAGCCTCGAACAGGGGTCCTTAGACTTCACAGGCATGTGCTTTAACCACTAAGCCATCCCTCCAGCCCTTTATTTTTTTAAATTTTTAAAAAAAAGAGCAGGGGCTGGAGGGATGGCTTAGTGGTTAAAGCGCATGCCTGTGAAGTCTAAGGACCCTGGTTCGATTCTTCAGGTCCCACATAAACCAGATGCACAAGGTGGCTTATGTGTCTGGAGTTCATTTGCAGTGGCTGGAGGTCCTGGCACGTCCATTCTAACTCACTCTGTATCTCTCTCTCCCTCTCTCTGTCTCTAACAAATAAATAAAAATTAATCTTTAAAAATTAAGTTTTAAGTAGAAAGTTTGTATGGACACATCATGTGTTGGTACCATCATTTCCCTCTTCCCTGTCCCCATTCTGCTGAGGGCCCTCCTTAGTGGGATTGCTGGTATTCCCCCTAGGTTTGTGGGTTAGGAGATGTGAGGGCAGTGGTCAGTCATTGTAAGGGTGGAGGTAGGAGGACAATGCCTCTGGACATGCCCTTCTACTCTGTGGCTCTTCAATCTTTCTGCCCCCTCTTCCCCACAAAATGCCCTGAGCCATGACGGGTGTGTTTTAAGTTTACTTCAGTGTTGTACTCTCTGCAGCTTCTGGATTTCTACTTTGGTCTGTTTTGAGGGTCCTCAGTGTCTGTCTCCATCACCCTGTCGCTGGTTGACAGGCTCACCAGTGGAGCGGCACTTTTGCTCATCTCGCCAGTTCCTCTGTGGTTTCGCCTGGGGCCTGGCTGATATGCGAGGGATAATTTATCTCCGTGGTCCTCACAGCCTCATGAAAAAGAAAAACAGATTCTCCAATGGAGAATGAGGCCATTATAGGTTAAATGGGATAAGCCTTGTTAATTAAAAGAGGTTTTGATGGATGCATCCTCTCTTGGCCAAAGATTAGTGGGAGCTGCTCACTGGAGTCCAGGATCTTGGTCTCCCTAGCAACCTGACTCAGTTTCCAGTTCCAGCTGTGGCTTCCTTTCCACTGAGCAGATCTCTTGGCCAATCAGAGAGCCATTGGTTACCCACCTAAGCTAGGTGCCACTATTGCACAGGTGTGTACATCTTGTCAGGCTGGTTGCTTTCATATAACAATGTCCCCTGCTAGCACACAACGCTGTTGGATATATTTCCTCAGCAGCTCATGTAGCACTTTCCAGCACTAGATGGGCAGACCATCTGGAAACTGGCTTCCTTCCAGATTCCACTGGGATCGCTCCATGTTCTGTGTCTGCAGCATGTGGTGTCCTCAGCAATAGGGTCCCACCTTTTACCACACGCAGTTAATCAAGTGCTCTGGCAGGAGCCTGTCTTGTTTTGGGGACTTCGTAGGTCTCTCCTATCAATATCTCATTGTGGGTCATAACCGATTTCTGGTACTGGGAGTTATAAATCAGAGCCAAGTGTTTTAGGGTTAGGCTTCATCCCAGCCTCTTCAGGGCCCTTAGCAGGCAATCCCTGTATACTTCTGCCGAGGGTTATATATTTTAGTCTGCTATCCAGGAGAAAGTTTTCTATGGTACCAATTCATTTTGGATTTACATTTTGGATTTTGGATTTTTGTGTGGCTATCCCCCCACTCTGCCATTCCCTTTCCCCCAAACACTTTCATCTCTATTATCTGGTCCTCAAGCTGCCCATCTGGTATGCCTGCAACTCAAGCTATTCCAGGTTAGGAACGACAGATGAGGGAGAACATGTGGCGTTTGTCTTTCTGTGCTTGTGTGAGTTTGCTTAGTATGATCTGTTCCAAGTCCACCCATTTTTCTTCAAATTTCATTATATCATTTTTTCTTAATGCTGATTAGGATGCCATTGTGTACAGGTACCACATCTTCATTATCTAATCGTCAAACGATGGGCATCTGGTTGATTCCAGCTCTTAGTTATTGTGAATTAAGCAGCTGTAAACATGGCTGAGCGAATCTCTCTGCAGTGAAGAGTGGGACCTTCCAGATAGAGGCAAAGTAGAGGAATAACTTGATCAGTTGGTAGGTTTATTTTCATTTTTTAGGAGTTTCCATATTGATTTCCATAGAAGTTGTAAAAGTTTCCACTTCCATAGTAGTAAATGAGGGCTCCTCTTCCCTCACACCCTTGCCAACATTTATTGTCATTTTTTTAATGGTAGAATCTCATAGATGGCTAAGGATGTTGAACATTTTCTTAAGTGAGTATTAACCTTTTTTATTTCTTCCATTGAGAATTCCCTTTTCAGTTCTTTGGCCCCCCCTTTTTTTTATTATTGACAACATCTTTAATTGTAGACAATATCCCATGTTATTTCCCTCCCTCCCCCACTTTCCCCTTTGAAACTCCACTCTCCATCATATCCCCTCCCCTCTCAATCAGCCTCTCTTTTCAGTTTGATGTCATGATCTTTTCCTCTTATTATGATGGTCTTGTGTAGGTAGTGGCAGGTGCTGTGAGGTCATGGATATCCAGGCCATTTTGTGTCTGGAGGAGTACATTGTAAGGAGTCCTACTCTTCCTTTGGCTCTTACATTCTTTCCACCACCTCTTCAGCAATGGATCCTGAGCCTTGGAAGGTGTGTTTAGAGATGTTTCAGTGCTGAGCACTCCTCTGTCCCTTCTTCTCAGCACCATGGTGCCTTCTGGGTCATCCCAAGGTCACCGCCATCTGAAAAGAGAAGCTTCTTTAACCAAAAATGAGAGTAGCATTAATATATGGGTGTGGACATTAAGAGAAGTGCTTACTGGCTAGTTTGCTGAGCATAGTATATACATTTAGCCAGACATTACACCCTTAGGGCTCATGACTACCCCTGTTGTAGGTTTTCAGTATCAGGGATGTGTTCCCTCCCATGGAGCGGGCCTCCAGTCCAATTAGAGAAAGGTTGGTTTCTCCCATAACAGACATGCCACTATTGCACCCATTGGCTCATTTGGCCTGTTTGGCCAAATTTAAAGCTTGCAGTGTTCACTGTTGAGTACCTTCACTGGTGTTTTCTCTGTCTCCCATTGAAGTGCATGCAGTGTAGCTTTTTCCAGCTTTTTGTCAGCTGGTCCATATGGAGGAGGCTTTCAACTCAGCTCCAGCAGGATTTCTCAGTGACTTTGCAGACCAACTATGTTTTGGGGGTATCTGTGACCTCCCTGGCCAACAACTCACTGGAAGGTATCCCATCCCTGGCACTGAAAATTTTCTACTAAGAATCTATGGTTTCTGTGTGTTTCATTGTCCAGAAAAGTATGTGGAGTCTTCAGCAATAGGGTCTTACCATCTATTCCTGGTGGGAAACCAAGGTCCTCAATAATGGCCTGTAATGCTTTGGGGGTATTAGGAACCTGGCCAACAACTCTCTGGAAGGTAGCCCATCCCTGGCACTGAAAATTTTCTAGTAACAATCTGTGGCTTCTGAGTGTTCCATTGTCCAGAAAAGTAGGTTTCCATATGACTTATTTATATCCTCTTAGATTTTGATTAGCATTCCCTCCACCTTTCCTTTACTCAATCTCTTCCCCTGACCTCACTTAGGCCTTTTTACCCACATTAATCTGTTCTTCTACTTACATATATAGAATACCATCCTATTAAGTCCCCCCTCCCTTTCTATTCCCTTTATACCCCCTTTCTAGCTTACTGGCTTCTGCTACTGAGTTTTATTCCTGCTCACATAGAAGTCCAATCATTTGTAGCTATGATCCACATATGAGAGAGAACATGTGACGTTTGGCTTTCTGGGCTTTGGCCCATTTAAAATGAATATTTTATTTATTTATTTGCACAGAGAGACAGAGGAAGAGAGAGAGAGGGAGAGAGAGAGAGAGAGAGAATGGGCGTGCCAGGGCCTCTAGCCACTGCAAATGAACTCCAGATGCATGTGTCACCCAGGCTTTATATGGGTACTGGGGAATCAAACCCAGGTCAAGGCAGGCAAGTGCCTTAACTAGTGAGCCATCTCTCCAGCCCCCATTTTTGAGTGGACTGTTTGATTTTAGGTATTAGGCCTTTGTCAGTGGTATAGCTGGTAAAGATTTTCTCCCATTCTGTGGATAGTCTATTGGCTCTGTTTATGGTATGTTTGTCTATACAAATGCTTTTTAGTTTCATGAGTTCCCACTGGTTGAGTGATGGTTTAATTTCCTGGGCTACTAGAGTATTGCTCAGGAAGTCTTTCTCTACTCCTATATTGGGGGGAGTTCCCCCTATTATTTTTCTTCCAGGCAATTAAGAGTTTCAGGTCTATGTTGAGGTCTTTAATGCATTTGGAGTTAATTTTTGTGCATGGTGAGAGAAGTGAAGGTCTAGTTTCAGTTTTCTACACGTGGTTATACAATTTGTCCAGCACCATTTGTTGACAATGCTGTCTTTTCTCCAGTGTTCTTTGGCTACTTTGTCAAAGATCAAGTAGCTGTAGTTGCTTGGACTAAGGGCTGGATCTTCAATTCTGTTCCATTGGTCTTTATGTCTGTTTTTATGGCAGTGCCATGCTGTTTTTATTACTATGTCTTTGTAGTATAGCTTTAGATCAGGTATGGCAATACCTACACAGGTTTTTTTTTTTTTTTTTTTTTTTTGCTGAGGATATTTCTGGATATCCAAGGCCTTCTGCCATTGCATATTTATTTTGAGATAACTTTTTCTGTCTCTGTGAAGAATGATGCTGGGATTTTTATTGGTATTGCATTGGATATCTATGTTCCTTTTGGTAGGATTGCCATTTTCATAATATTAATTCTACCTATCCAGGAACATAGAAGGTCTTTCCACCTTTTCATGTCCTCCTCAATTTCTTTCTTGAGTGTTTTTATATTTTCATTACAGAGGTCTTTCATATCTTTGGTTAGTGTTATTCTAAAGTATTTGACTTTTTGTGCTTATTGAAAATTTATATTTATCTTTTGCATATAGGAAGGTTATTGATTTTGTGTGTTGATTTTGTATCCTGCCACTTTGTTGAAGGAATTTATCACCTTTAGAAGTTTTATGGTTGAGTTGTTTGGTGTCACTTAGGTATAGGATCATGTCATCTGCAATAGGACCAGCTTGACTTCTTCCTTTCCAATTTGTATCCCTTATTTGTATCTGCCTTATTGCTAGGGATGGGACTTCTAGTACTATGTCAAATAGCAGTGGTGAGAGTGGGCACCCCTATCTTGTTTCTGATCTTAATGGGAACTCCTTGAGTCTTTTCCCATTAAGTAGATTTGGGCTTTAGATGCTTTGTATATAGCCTTTATTATGTTGAGATATAAACCCTCTGTGCCTAGTCTCTCCAGTGTGATCATAAGGTGTTGTATTTTGTCTAAGGCCTTCTCTGCATCTATTGAAACAGTCAAGCAGTTCTTGTGTTTAAGATTATTTATGTGGTCCATTATGTTAATCAATTTCCATATGTTGAACCATCCCTACATCCCTGGGATGAATCTTGCTCAGTAAAGATGGATTATGCTTTTGGTGTGTTGTTGAATCTGGTTTGAGCAATTTTTATTTATTTATTTATTTTTAGAGAGACACAGAGAGAGTGAGGTGAGAGAGAGAGGGAGAGGAAGGCAGAGATGGGCGTGCCAGCAGCCTCTCAGCTGCTGCGAATGAAATCCAGATGCATGTGTCCCCTTGTGGTCAAGTGTGGCATTGCGCCCTTGCGCCACTTTTCATCTGGCTAAACGTGGGACCTGGAGATTGGAACTGCTGGAGACTGGAACCAGCGTTCTTAGGCTTAGGAGGCAGGTGCCTTAACTGCTAAGCCATCTCTCCAGCCCTGGTTTGTGAGATTTTTGTTCAGGATTTTTGCATGTAAGTTCATCAGGGACATAGGTCTTTAGTTTTTTTTTTTTTTTTTTTTTTTGGTTGTATCTGTGTCTGGTTTTGGTATTAGGGTGATGCTATCTTCATAGAAAGAGCATTCTCTGTTCTCTGATTATGTGAAAAACTTGAGAAAAAATGGTTTCAGTTCTTCAATGAAGGTTTTGGTAGAATTTGGCTGATCATCCATCAGGTCCTGGACTTTTTCTTTTGGGGAAGTTCTTGATTACATTTTCAATCTTGATGGATGTAATAGGTTTGTTTAGGAGATTAATCTGTTTTGGACTTAGTTTTGACAGATGATATATGTCTAGGAATTCATCCATTTCCTCCAGGTTATCCAATTTTGTGGACTAGAGGTTTTAGAAGAACGTCCTGATGATTCTTCCAATTTCATTGATGTCTGTTGTGACCTCTCCCTTTTCATTTCTGATTTGTTAATTTGAGACTTCTCTGTTTTTGTTTGATCAAATTGGCCACGGGTTTATCAAACTTATTTATTTTTTCAAAGAACCAGCCCTTTGTTTCATCAATTTTATTAATTGTTTTCTTAGTTTCCAATTCATTTATTTTTTTGCTATAATCTTTAAAAAATTTTTGTTTATTTTTATTTATTTATTTGAGAGCAACAGAGATAGAAAGAGGCAGAGAGGACTGGAGAGATGGCTTAACGGTTAAGGCACTTGCCTGTGAAGCCTAAGGACCCAGGTTCAATTCTCCAGGTCCCCCGTAAGCCAGATGTACATGGTGGCACATGCATCTGGAGTTTGTTTGCAGTGGCTGGAGGCCCTGGCACACCCATGCTGTGTCTTCTCTCTCTGTCTCTCTTTCTCTCTCTGTCTGTCTCTCTCCTTGTCCCTCTATCTCTAATAAATAAATAAAAATAAATTTAAAAAAAGAAAGAGGCAGAGAGAGAGAAAGAGAGAGAGAATGGGTGCATGAGGGCATCCAGCCACCGCAAACAAACTCCAGATGCATGCACCACCTTGTGCATCTGGCTTACCTAGGTACTGGGGAATCAAGCCTCAAAACAGGGTCCTTAGGCTCCACAGGCAAGCATTTAACTGCTAAGCCATCTCTCCAGCTCTCCATCATTTTTTTATTGACAACTTCTATACTTACAGACAATAAACCATATTTCCCTCCCCTCCCCCATTCCCCTTCAGAATTCCATTCTCCATCATATCCCCTCCCTTTTTCCATTAGTCTCTCTTTTAATTTGATGTCATCATCTTTTTCTCCTATTATGAGGGTCTTGTGAAGGTATTGCTAGGCACTGGGAGGTCATGGATATCAAGGCCAATTTCTGTCTGAACAGTTGCATTGTAAGGAGTCGTACCCTTCCCTTGGCTCTTACATTCTTTCTGCCACCTCTTCCACAATGGACCCTGAGCCCTGACGGGTGGTGTGATAGAGATGTTTCAGTGCTGGACACTCCTCCGTTCCTTCTTCTCAGCACTATGTTGTCTTTTGGATCATCCCAGTGGTCATCACCATCTGAAAAGAGAAGCTTCTCTAACCAGAAGTGAGAGTAGCATAAATATGTGAATATGAACATTAAGTGTAGTGCTTTCAGGGCAGTTTGGTGGGGAAAATATATACATTTATCCAGACAAGAGCAGCCTTTATACCCCTAAGGCTCATGATCTCCCTGCCATAGGCTTTAAAAAAATTTTTTTTTATTATTATTTTATTTATTTTTGGAGAGAGACACAGAGAGAGACAGACAGAGAGGGAGAGGAAGACAGATAGAGAATGGGCACGCCAGCAGTCTCTCAGCTGCTGTGAATGAAATCCAGATGTGAGTGCCCTCTTGTGGGCAAGTGGGGCATTGCACCCTTGTGTCACTTTGCATCTGGCTAAACGTGGGACTTGGAGATTGGAACCCAGTTCTTAGGTTTAGCAGGCAGGTGCCTTAATCACTAAGCCATCTCTCCAGCCCTGCCATAGGCTTTTGATTATGTTTTCAGTACCAGGCATGTATTCCCTCCCATAGAGCAGACCTTCAGTCCAATTAGAGAGCATCTGGTTTCCTCCAGACTAAACATGCCACTGTTGTACCCATTTGGTCATTTGGCCTGTCTGGCCAAACTTGAGGTTTCCAGGGTCCACTGTTTTTACTGCTGATTGACTTCTGTCTCCCATAGGGCTGCATGCAGTGCAGCTTTTTCCAGCTTTCAGTTGGTTGGTCTACAGGGAAGGTTTTCAGCTTAGCACCAGCTTGATTTTTCAGTGACCTTGCTGCTCAGGCAAGTGAGGTCTTTAGCAATAGGGTCTTACCATCTGTTTCTCAAAGGAACCCAAGGTCCTTGGCAATAGCCTGTAATGTTTTGGAAGCAACAGGGACCTCCTTGGTCAACAACTCACTGGAAGGTATCCCATCCCTGACACTGAATATTTTCTAGTAACCATCTATAGCTTCTGGATGTGCCATTATTCAAAAAAGTAGGTTTGCGGGCTGGAGAGATGGCTTAGCAGTTAAGGCGCCTGCCTCCTAAGCCTAAGAACACTGGTTCCAATCTCCAGGTCCCACATTTAGCCAGATGCAAAGTGACGCAAGGTCACAATGCCGCACTTGACCACAAGGGGGTGCACACATCTGGATTTTGTTTGCAGCAGCTGAAAGGCTGCTGGCGTACCTGACTCTATCTGTCTTCTCTCTCTGTCTCTCTCTGTCTCTCTCCAACAACAAAAAAAAAGTTGGTTTGCTCTAATCTTAATTATTTCTTTCTCTCTGGAACTCTTTGGGTTGGATTGTTTTTGTTTTACTAATGTCTTTAGGTGGATGGTTAGGTTATTAATTTGAGATCTCTCTGACTTTGTTATGAAGGTTGAGTACTATAAATTTTTTCCCTTAGGGCTGCCTTAATTGTGCCCCATAAGTTTAAATTTTTTTAAAAAATTATTTATTTATTTTTATATGAGACAGATTGAGAGAGAGAGAGAGAGAGAGAGGATATGAGAATGAGTGTGCCAGGGCCTCTAGCCACTGCAAATGAACTCCAGATGCATGCCCCACCTTGTGCATCTGGCTTACATGGATCCTGGAGAATCAAACCTGGGTCCTTAGGCTTTGCAGGCAAGTGTTTTAATTGCCAAGCCATTTCTCCAGCCCATGTCCCATAAGTTTTGGTATGTTGTGTTTTCGTTATCATCATTCAATTCAAGAAATTTTACAATTTCCTTTTTGATTTCTTCCATGACCTGTTCATTGTTTAATGGCATGTTATTCAGTCTCCAGGAACTGGCCCAATTTTTAGTGTTTCTCTTGTTATTAATTTCTAGCTCTAAAGCATTGTGGTATGATATGATGCAGGAAGTTATGTCAATTTTCCTGAATTTATGGAGTCATGCTTTATGCCCTAATATATGATCTGTTTTGGAGAAAGTTTCATGGGCTGCTGAGAAGAATGTGTACTCTGTATAATTGGAATGGAATGTTCTGTAGATATCTGTTGGGTTTAAGTGATCTGTGGTGTTGTTAAGGTGTATTATTTCCCTGTTGATTTTCTGCTTGGATGATATGTCTAATGAATAAAGGGGGTATTGAAATCTGACTACAATGGTATTGGGATTTATTTCTGGTTTATTGTCAAATAGGCTTTGCTATATAAAATGTGGTGCACCTGTGTTTGGTGCATATAGATTTATGATTTGGGATGTCCTCTTGTTAGGCCATTCCCTTGATGAGTAAAAGGTGGCCTTCTTTATCCTTTTTCATTAACTTTTGGTTTGCAGTCTATTTGATCAGATATTAATACAGCCACACCCCCTTGATTCTTATTTCCATCTGGCTGGAGAATCATGTCCCATCCTCTCACCCTGAGGAGGTGTCTATCTTTAATGGTGAGGTGGGTTTCTGGAAAGCAGCAGATGGAAGGGTCTTTTTTTTTTTTTTTTTGTGATCCACCCTGTGAACTTGTGTCTTTTTTCTTTATAGGTGAGTTAAGTTCATTAATGTCTAAGGTTATAATTGTGGGTTGATTTCATCCCTGCCATGCTGGAGGGTTTATGGGATTTGGTGCTTTGAATGTCTTCATTGGGTTGTCACATTCGTCCTCGCCTGGGTCTTGAGCCTGGCTATTTGACTCTTCTGTGTGGAGTATTTCCTGAAGTATTCTCTGTAGATTTGACTTTGTGTTCATATAATCATAGAGCTGGCTTCTGTCATGGACAGTGTTCCTTCCTCCATCTATTATGAGGGATATTTTCGCTGGGTACAGCAGTTTGGTTTGGAAGCCATATATAGTTTTTTTAGACTTTGAAGGACTCCATTCCAAGCTCTCTTCATGGATTCCATTGAAAAATCTGAGGTAACTGATGGCATTGCCTTTGTATATAATGAGTTATTTCTTTCTTGCTGGTCTTAACACTCACTCTGTGTTTTCATTGTTTAGAGTTTTAACTATGATGTGCCTTGGAGAGTTTCCTCCTTCTTCTTTTTCCGAGGTAGGGTCTCACTCCAGCTCAGGCTGACCTGGAATTCACTCCGTATTCTCAGGGTGGCCTTGAACCCATGGCGATCCTCCTATCTCTGCTTCTTGAGTACTGGGATTAAAGGCGTGTGCCACCACATCTGGCTGAGAGTTCCTTATTTGATCCTGTCTGTTTGGTATTCTGTGAGCTTCTTGTATCTGGATTGATCTCTCTTTCATAAGATCAGGAACATTTTCTTCAGTAATTTTGTTGCATATATTCTCTATACCTCTGGCCTGGATTTCTTCCCCTTCTGGTATATCCATGATCCAGATATTTGCTTGTTTTAGGAAACCCACAGCTCCCTCATATTCTGCTCCCATGATTTCTTGAATTTATCAAAGCTTTTGGACTCTCGGTCAGTTTCTTCTGTCTTGTCTTTCAGATCAGAGGTTCTGTCTTCTACATGAGTGACTCTGTAGTGAAGGCTTCTAGAAAGGTTTTTAAAAGCTCTATTTGATTTTTGTTTCCTGCTGTGCTTTTCTGCATCATGTCCATCTCTTTTTTGAGGTCCAATTTCAGGTCAAGGTTTGATTTTCTTGATTTTTCCTGGAATTCATCCTTGCATTTGATTATGTCTTCATTAAGCTTAATCAGCTGGTTGTTGAGATCCTCTATTTGTTGATTCACCTTCAGTTCATTTATCTCTCTTTTGATGTCCCTGTGGTTTTCTTTTCTTTTCTTTTTTTTTTCAAGGTAGGGTCTCACTCTAGCCCAGGCTGACCTGGAATTCACTATGTGGTCTCAGGGTGGCTTTGAACTCACATTGATCCTCCTACCTCTGCTTCCCGAGGTATGTCACCATGCCTGGCGTCTGTGATTTTCTTCAATTAAGTTAAGCCTAGTTACAAAGACTGTGCATTTCATTTATGTGATTGTTGCTTTTTGCTTCCAGTTCAGTGATTCCTTTAGTCAGAGTCACATTAAATTTATGCACTAAGCTTATTGTGCTTTCATTGTGGGATTCAAGTTCTGTTGTCTCCTCTATGTTCTATTGGAGGATTCCATTGTGGGACTAGGAAACCTTGTTGGAGATCTCTTAGTTTGTCTTTCATTGTTTTTTTTTTTTTTTTTAATGGGTCTACCCATCTCAGGGTAAAAGTCTTATATTATTAAGGAGGAAGCAAGTATTTGACCTATAGGATCTTCAAGTGAGTGTTCTTTTTTAAAAACAATATTTTATTTTTATTTATTCGAGAGAGAGAGTTATAGAAATAGGCAGGGGAGAGAGAGAGAGAGAGAGAGAGAGAGAATGGGCATGCCATGGCCCCCAGCCACTGCAAATGAACTCCAGATGCATGTGTCCCCTTGTGCATCTGGCTTACATGGGTCCTGGGGAGTTGAACCTGGGTCCTTTGACTTTGCAGACAAGCACCTTGACCGCTAAGCCATCTCTCCATCCCCCAAGTGAGTGTTCTTAACTTCTGAGCCATCTTTAGCCCCCACCTTATTTTTTTGAGACATAGTCTTTCAGTGAACCTAACACTCACAAATTTGGCTAGATAAGCTAATAGGCAAGCTCCAGAGTTCCTTCTGTTTCCACCTTTCTTGTGCTGGAACTATGGGTGGGCTGCCATGCTTGGCTTTTATGTAGGATCTTGGGGATCAAATGCAGGTCCTGGTGCATGGCAAGAGCTTTAACAACTGGGCTATCTCTCCAATCTGAAGAGGGACAGTTTGAATGGGATGCCCATTATCCTAATGGAGAAAGTTCTTGAATGTTCTTTCTAAAAAAACTTTGTATTTTTCACACAGACTACATGACTTCGACATGGGATAGAATAAAAAGCCTATCTCTAAGTTTTCTCTACATTTCACCCCCCTTCCCCTCCATGCTTCCCTTCCTTCTTTCCTCCTTTTTCCTGTTTTTTTTTTTTTTTTTTTTTTTTTTTTTTTTTTTTTTTTGGTTTTTGGAGGTAGGGTCTCACTCTGGCCCAGGCTGACCTGGAATTAACTATGTAGTCTTAGGGTGGCCTTGAACTCATGGTGATCCTCCTACCTCTGCCTCCTGAGTGCTAGGATTAAAGGCGTGCACCACTACACCCAGCTCTCCCTTTTCCCTGTTTTTTAAAAAAATATTTTTAAGAGAGAGAGAGAGGAGAATGGGCATGCCAGGGCCTCTAGCCACTGCAAAAGAACACCAGACACATGCACCACCTTGTGCATCTGGGTGACATGGATTCTGGGAATCAAACCTGGGTCCTTTGGCTTTGCAGGCAAATGCCTTAACTGCTAAGCCATCCCTCCAGCCCCCTTTTCCCATCTTTGTTCCTTCCCACCCTCCTTTTCTCACTCTACTTCTTCATTCTGTTCCTTCCTTCTTTTCCTTCCTTCCAGTCCTTTTTTCTTTCTTTTGCTGTTTCTTCTTTCTGGCTCCCATGGGCTATGTTGGGACTAAGACGTCTTTCAGGTGAATTGCAGGGGTTAAGGCCTGCCTGGTCCTCAGAACTTTACAGTCCTTCTTCCTCACCCTACCTGACTTGTCAGCTCTGGCTTGGGCTCCTCAGAGGTGAGATGGGGAGCGGGAGGTGGGAGGGCTACTATTCCCCATGGGCCAGTCACCACTCTTGGGAAGGAAGCAGATGGAGACCCACAGACTGGCTCTCTGGCACTCTGCCAGCCCCTCCCTGCCTCCCTTTCCTCTATCATGTCACTGGAAGCCACCTTCATAGTTTGGGAAATAATCTCTCCTTCTGATCCACACTCAGCCCACCCTCTCTTCCTGCCAGTACAAATAATTTGGCAACATAAACACTGTTGTGCGTGATTGTTCGCAAGCTCCTGTCCATCAAATATGCTTTCTTTATTTTTTACTTATCTCTTTTTCAAAAAAGGGAAGGAAAAAAAACCCAGCCAACTCTGGAAGATATCAGAGTGGGCTACATGGCGGGTAGTGTGTCTTTCTCGTCTCTGAAGAATTTCAGGAGATTTGATAAAAAGTTCTGACAGCTGGCAAGCTAAGGCGGCTTTTAAGTGAGGGCTAATACATCTCCTCTCAGATCAGGGAAAGGGTGGAGGTGGGCATCTGAGGGAGGGGACTTCCCCCTCACGTGTCTGCATTGAGCCACGTGTAAAGCTCTGCTCAGCGAAGCTCACTCGAGTGGAGTTGAAACAGATCCAATGCCTCGCCATCTGGCCCTGATTGTAAACATGTGTACACAAAGTGACTGTCACTTCAGCTAATTCGCAGGGGCTCGGCTGCTTTTGTGTTTTCTATAGCTGTCCTGGGATGAGGGGCAGAGCAGTGACCCCTGAGGACAGCGGAGTGTACAGGTGGGTGTCTCCATCCAGCAGAAGAATGCCAACCTGCAAAGCCTCTGGGTGCCAGCCAGCTATCTTATGCCAACCTTTCCTTAGAGCTTCAGGCAGCCTCAGAAACAGTCACCTGTCCATCACTACTTTTGACGCAGTCACTGCCTGTCCCGACTCGAAGGGCCCCAAAGGCAGGTGTGTTACACTCTTCTTTCTCTGTGTCAGGAAACATACGTGAGAAGTTGACACTGAATGAAGACACATCAGTGGCATCTTTGTGACTGTCCTAATGCCCTGCTGCTTCTTCCACCATGATTTCTTCTGCTTCTGTCTTTGCTGAGCGGAGTCAAAAGCAGAGCCCTTACCCTCCACTGGGTGGAGGGGAGAAATAAATGCATCCTCTGTCTCTTGAGGAAAGAGACCCTGGGTGAATTGGTTACCTTTCTCATTGCTGCAACAAGGACTTGGCAAGAAGCTGGGCGTGGTGGCGCATGCCTTTAATCCCAGCACTTGGGAAGCAGAGGTAGGAGGATCACCATGAGTTCGAGGCCACCCTGAGACTACATAATTAATTCCAGGTCAGCCTGGACCAGAGTGAGACCCTATCTCAAAAAAAAGCCAAAACCACAACCAAAAAAATACTTGACAAGAAGCAGCTTTAGGGAGGCAGGGTTTATTTATTTCCACTTACAGTTAGAGCGGATACAGCCCATGGAGTGAGGAAGGTATGGCGGCCGGAGCATGAAACAGCTGGTCCCCTGCATCCAGTCAGTTCACTTTCTCCTTTTTCCTTTTTCTTCAGTGCCAAACCCAGCCTGTGGGATGCTGCTGCTCACAGTTGGGTGACTCTTCCTGCCTCAATTAGCCTCATCTAGAATATCTCTTACAGACAAGCCCCGAGATTTGAGCCCAGAGTGACTCTGATTCTGTCCACGTTGACAATGGCTGTTCACCATCACACTGGGAAAGATCTCATCATCTTCTGGGCCTCCATTTTATCACCTTTTAAATGGGATCATCAGCCCTGAGACTTCTCAGGTGCCTCCTGACCCTGGTCCCCATGTAAGGAGAAGGATGTCAGATGAGGTTCAAAGGACAGTCCTTAGGAGGGACAAATGCTGCAGAGCTCTGGGACCAACTGAGGGTGACACTGCAGCTTGAAGGTGATCATGAACACAGGAACACCACCTTCTAGGCTCTTTTGTCTCGGACAATGTTCATTAAGATTCTCCTGGTCTTGGGCTGGAGAGGTGGCTTAGCGGTTAAGGCGCCTGCCTCCTAAGCCTAAGAACCCAGTTCCAATCTCCAGGTCCCACGTTTAGCCAGATGCAAAGTGATGCAAGGGCACAATGCCGCACTTGACCACAAGGGGGCGCACGCATCTGGATTTCGTTCACAGCAGCTGAGAAACTGCTGGCGTGCCCATCTCTATCTGTCTTCCTCTCCCTCTCTCTCTGTCTGTCTCTCTCTGTGTGTCTCCAAAAATAAAAATAATAAAAATGTTTTTTTTTTTTGTTTTTTTTTTAAAAAAAAGATTCTCCTGGTCAACATAGCTGCTGCTTCATTCCAGGAACAAAGTTTGCTACGGACAAGGGTGTGGTAGTTTGAATGCGATAGTTTAAATGCTCGGATCTATGAAAGGGAGCCAGCTTCTTCCACTATTGATGGAACTTCCCCTGGATCTGTAAGCCTGAAGTAACCCTTTCCTCCCATAAACTGTGTCTGGTGGGACATTTGCCCCAGCAACATGGAGCTGACTAAAACAGAGGGGCTGTACCAGAGCAGGACTAAGACACCAAGCAACCCACCTGTTTGTGTCCTCTGGTCTTCATTCCCTCCCCTCATCTTCAGACCCTCACAATGGCCTTAGAAGGAAGGAGCTTCGCCTCCCCAACTTCCTGTCGCCCATTCTGCCCAATGAGTAGATGACATGTCTCCTCAATTCCTTCCTCCTCATAAACGCAGATTTAATTTTCTGTACCTGAGAAGAAAATGTACTTTCTCCAACAGCCCCAGGGAAGGAAGCTAATTATCTTCTATATTTTTCCCCCAGCAGGAAGAGCAAAAATTGACA
Organism: Orientallactaga sibirica; assembly: GCA_036365145.1. Taxonomy (NCBI): domain Eukaryota; kingdom Metazoa; phylum Chordata; class Mammalia; order Rodentia; family Dipodidae; genus Orientallactaga; species Orientallactaga sibirica. The sequence continues at coordinate 9,776,067 of JAEOAD010000013.1, forward strand.
TGGGATGGGAAGCCCCACACGACAGTCCTGCGGTACCAAGGGCGGCACTTGCTGGCGCTCAGGAAACCTGGGCAGTGGGGCAGAGGTAGCCTGCATGCTGTGTCTCCAATGCCTGCAGTTTGGAAATGTGTGGTTGCAGGACGCTAATGCCACCAGATAGGCAATGCTGCAGGTAGGATTCTACCAGGGACAAGTGACAACAATGAGATCCTGGTGAGTGGTGCCACAGGGAGGCCACTGAAGTGGAGATAGTTGGAATCAAAGCTCTTCTTCTTTCCTCCCAGGGCCTGAATGAATAGCAGGCAAGGGGCAAATGCCTTGGGGAAAGCAGCTTGGAGGAAGCCGTTATGATTTCCAGGAAGAGGGATAGACGTCAGGATGTGGCTACTGATGACCCACACTTTGACAACCGACATGAGGCCACCCAGTGCTCCACATCTGCCCGTGACAGGTACCTAATTAAAGTTGGACTGAAACAGACCCAAACCCACTTAATCCAGCTTCTAGTTGCCTTGCTAATTCAGGTACATGTGAGTGTGGACATGAGTTTTCCTGTTGGGTGAATGTTTATGAAATCTTAATTAGGTTGTGTGTATCCGAGCAGAGATGGAAATACATCTTTCTTTTTTCTTCCTGTAATGGTCTCACTTCCTCAGGGGACATTAGAGTTCCATACGCAATATTCTCTGAGGAGGGAAATTACTAATGGGATGATTGGGATTCGGGGGGGGGGGCAAGCCCTGGATTCAATCAAATGGATGACGGATGATGCCTTTTTTTTTTTTCCCCTTTTAAATCAAAACCTCAAATTGGACTCTCAGCAGCTATTTATAGCCTGTCAGGAGAGGCTGGCATTTGACTATCAAACTCGTATTGGATAAATTTTTAATACTCTTTAATGTGACAGGTCAGTAGAGGCAGAGGCCATGCGCTGTGTTGCGCACATAGTGGACACTCTGGGATTCATTGAAATGGACAGAAGGGCTCTGGAGACATGGTGTCAGGGAGAGCCCACGATGTCCTGTTCCCTCCTTCCTGTCTCTGTCCATTGTTTGGGCCCAATTGCTGGGACAAAGATAACCTGCTGTGCCATTTCTCTCCAGCTTGTGCTGGTGGCCCAAATGTACCCGCTTCCAGGAGATAGGACCCAAGCAGAGCCTGGCTGCGCTTGGATGACAACCTTGTGGAATTTAGATGGACACTTCCTGGCAACGGCCGCTTGAAGCACGCTGACCCTCTGAGCAGTTTCAAGGGATTGGTTTAGTGTTGCAGGCTTGCCTTGTAGAACAGGGCTGGGGGGGGGAGGTGGGGGCTGGAGAGATGGCTTAGTGATTAAACGTTTGCCTGTGAAGCCCAAGGACCCTGTTTCGAGGATCGATTCCCCAGGACCCACGTAAGCCAGATGCACAAGATGGCTCGTGCATCTGGAGTTCATTTGCAGTGGCTGGAAGCCCTGGCTCACCCATTCTCTCTCTCTCTCCCTCTCTCTGCCTCTTTCTCTCTTTGTCACTCTCAAATAAATAAATAAATAAAAATAAACATTTTTTTTAAAAAAAGAACAGTGCTGGGGCACAATAGCACATAATGATGGCCCCCCCATAACCACATCTACCCATTTAGTCTTCCTTGGAGACAAGGGTCTATTCTAGCTGAGTTTTGGTTAACCTTTCTGAACCTCTCTATGGACCCCACAACCCCTGGGGTGAGGTTCTCATGGTAAGGGAGAAAAGGTCTTTGCATGCCCCTCCCTCTTCAAGGAGTCAGGTCATTCTTCCACAGGGTGATGCCTCCATTTCCTATGCACAACCAGCCCCTTGCACATCTCGTCCAGACGTGGAGTGTGCTAGCCACTGGACATTCTGCCTGTCTGTCCACTTCCTAGGCAAGGATGAGGCTACTTATCCATGGACCATACATAGAGTAGCCAGGGTCAAAAGTCCAGAGCAAGGCCGGGCATGGTGGCGCATGTCTTTAATCCCAGCACTCGGGAGGCAGAGGTAGGAGGATCGCCGAGAGTTCGAGGCCACCTGAGACTACATAGTGAATTCCAGGTCAGCCTAGACCAGAGTGAGACCCTACCTTGAAAAACCAAAAAAAAAGTCCAGAGCAGTGATCTTGGGACTGCAACTTTCCTCAGCAACACACAGGTTTGTCAGAAACCCAGATTGCTGGTCCCATCCTTATGGCTTCTACCTTAGTAAGTGTTGGGTATGGAAAGGGAGCTGCGTGTCAGCCAGGCCTGGAGGTGCTGATGACACTCTGGAGATGCACTTGAGATTGGCTGGTCTTCTAGGACCGACTCCCACTCCAGGGTGCTTAGGGTTGAAGAAGACGGGGCTGGGAAGCCTAATGGTGACAGCAAAGGCCATGGACCTGCAGGGCCATGCTGTGTGCTGCGGGGATCAGAGGAGGGGGAGTTGGAGCTGGATCTGAAGATTTAGGTCAATTGTGGATAACGGGAGAGAAAGGGGTCATCTGGATGTGGAGCAGAGCTTTCTGGGTAAGGCTGTTGAGATTGATAGGGACAAGAATGGCAACACAAGACTGCCTTTCCCCTCCTAGCCCTTTCTCCTTCTGGGAGGATCAAAAAAGGAGGGATGTTCACTTTTGGCCAGGAAGAGTGACTGGGCACTCTCACATAGCCAGAAAATGGCTTCCCATGGATTCTGATTTAATTGTCTGTCCTTGTGTGCGTGCATGTGTGTGTGTATGTGCGTGTGCGTGTGTGAGAGTGCAGGCATGCATATGTTTAGGTCAGAAGACAACTTCCTGGCATCAGCCGTTACCTTCCACCTTGTTTGATGCAAGGTCTCTTGTTGGTCACTGCTCAGTTCGCCAGGCTAACTGGCCCACCAGCTTCTGGCAAACTCTTCTGTCTCTGCATCCCTTCTTGCAGTAGGTGTGCTGGGATTACAGCTGCCCACCACAACATCCAGTTTTCACATGGGTTCTGGGGATCTGAACTCACTTGTGTAGCAAGCACCTTATCCACTGAGCCATCTCCCTAGCCCTCTTTTTCTTACTTTTTTCTTCTTTCTTTTCCTTCCTCCCTCCCTCCCTCCCTCCCTCCCTCCTTCCCTTCCTTCCTTCCTTCCTTTTCTCCCTCCCTTCCTCCTTTCTTCCCTCCTTCCTTCCCTCCTTCCCTCCCTCCCTCCCTCCCTCCCTCCCTCCCTCCTTCCTTCCTTCCTTCCTTCCTTCCTTCCTTCCTTCCTTCCTTCCTTCCTTCCTTCCTCCATCTCCTCTCTTCCTCTTCTCCCTTCTCCTCTCTTATCCCCTCCCCTCTCCTCTCTTCTCCTCTCCCCTCTTCTTTCCTTCCCTTTCTTTCATTTTTCAGTCCTGGGGATTGAACCCCACAGCTTTGTACACACTAGACAGGCACTCTGCCACTGAACTACATCCCCAGTCCTTCATTTTTAAAAAAAAAAATATTTATCTATCTATTTATTTATTTATTTATTTATTTATTTATTTATTTGCAAGCAGAGAGAGATAGAAGAGAGATAGACAAGACAGACAGAGAGAGAATGGGCACATCAAAGCTTCTGTTTTTTTGTGTGTGTGGGGGGGCACTGGGGAATTTAACTCTAGTCATTAGGTTATGCCAGCAAGCACCTTAACCACTGAGCCATCTCTCCAGCCCCAGTCCTTCATTTTTAATGCATGTGTGTAAGTGTGCATGTTTGTGTATATGTGGATGCATATATGTGTACACAAGTATGTGTACACATGGGTGGGGGTGCGGAGGTCAACCTTGAATGTTCTTCCTCAGGAATGTTTCCAACTTTTTTTGTGGAGCCAAGGGTCTCTCTTTAGCCTGGAGCTTCCCAGTTAGGCTAGACTGGCTGCCCCATGAGCCTGGGCCCTAGGGAGACGTCTATCTTCACCTCCCTAGGCCTGGCGTTGTTACATGTCCTAAGGAATGAACTCAGGTCCTCATGCTTGTGACATAAACACCTCACTGACTGAGTTAGCTCCCCTGCCCAGACTTTCATTTCTTTGAGACAGGGTCTTGCTATGTAGCTCAGGTTGACCTTGAACTTGCAATCTTCCTGCCTCAGCATCCTGAGTGCTGGAAATGCAGGAGTGTGCCACTAGGCCTGGCTTTTTATTTATCTGTTTGCTTGCTTTTTATGAGAGGGAGAGAGTGAGAGAAATCAAGAGAGAGAGAATTGGTGCACCAGAGCCTGTAGCCACTGCGATTGAACTCCAGGTGCATGCATCACCTTGTGAGTCTTGCTTATGTGCGTTCTGGGGAGTTGAACCTGGATCCTTAGGTTTTGCAGGCAAACACCTTAACCACTAAGCCATCTCTCCTGCTCCTTTTTTTTTTTTTTTTTTTTTTTAAATAAAGCTCCTCCAGAGTGGACTAGACCCAAACATATGACCATTCACCCAGCCGCACTGGAGAGTTGGACAAAGGACTGTCCGTTTCCTTGCTGCTGACACCTTCTCTGTTCCACGGAGGGTAGCGTGACCTACTTTCTCTGTCTGTGTCTTCTTTTGCACGTGGACACTGTTGGGATGGAGGGGCAGATGGAAATGCCAGCATGTCTGTGTTGATGCTGTATTTGGGTGTCACCCAAGCTCTTGTTTTCCTGTCAGATTCCGGATGCGGCATTTAGATAGTAAACCTCCACCGCCCGGCATTTGCTGGGGAGATCAAAGCACCTTACGGAATCCAGAGACATCCCAGGGTTTGCTGCCAAGAGCTGGCAGCTCTGGGCATGGGGCAGGATGAGGCTGGCGCAGGACTGTTTGGGCTTGAAGACAGATGACAAGAGGACACTGTGGGCCTGGGGGGATCTGTGCTCCCCCGGGGCTTCCTTTAATCCCAGCTCTAGCTCCCCTAACCCCAGAGAGCCTGGGTATACCCAAGCTTGCCTGGAATATTTAGCGTGGTACTATGCATTGGTAGCTGCTTGTGGGTGCCACCTTTTCAGGTCCTTCAATACGTAGAGAGACAGACCACAATGCTGGGCAGGATGGCTAGCTCTGGACCATCTCACCCCGTTCCATCATGCAGCCAGATATCTGAAAGTGGATCCAAGGACTCAGGACCCACCCTACCTGCCTGTCCCTTCTCTTTAAGGAAAAGCAAGAAAAGGCTGAATCTACCCTTTTTGCGGTCCCACTGGAGATATGGGTGGTATACAGCCAGCCTCATCTGTCCCTTAGTGCTCCAGAGTACCCCTGCTGTGTCTCCAGAAGCTTGAAAACAGCACGGGAGCAGGAGGGGCTGAGCCTGCAAGGTGCGCAGGCCTGGGGCACTAGCCCGAGCAGCGCTGTTCTTCTGGGAAGTGTCCCTATTCACTGCAAGTCCTCAGCAGCTGCCCAATGTCACCGGTGTTTATTAACCTTTCCTCCACACAGCAAAGAACATTGTGTCTTTCCACACAGGTTCTCAAGAATTTCAATTATTTAGTGTTTTTGCTCCCCCCCTCCCCACTTCCAGGAGGAGCCGTTATTAACATCTCCCTGGTTGGACTTGTGAAGGAACAGTTTGTCTTTTCTTGACAAGAACGTTTGAGAGATGCTCGTGCAGGGGGTACCCTTGGGCTCAGGATTTGGCTGTGGCGTCTCCTTCTCCACAGCCATTCGTTATTCCCATTGACAAGGCGAAAGTGAGGGCTCCGCCCAACACCCTCAACTGACTCCGGAGTTTTGAGAGGCCTTAGCCACCCCACTAGGACCCATGTATCTTAGAAGTTTGATTCTGGAAGGTTTGGGATGCTTTCCAACTCTCTGGCATCCCCTCTCTACAGCCGAGACAGGCAGTGGGCAGAGAAGTGTTGATGGGAAAGAGGCTAGGCACACATGGGGCCTGGGGGCTGACTATGACAGGGAGGCAGGGAGAGTGTGGTTTCAGCAGATGGGCAAGTGCTGTTTCTGTTGGCAACTCCATTTTGCCCTCCAGGTTGTGCAGGTGTGGCAGTGACCCTGACCCCGCCCCCCCCCAGGCGTGTTCCATCAGGCTGGGCTCCGGAGAGAGAGAAAGAGAGAGATTTTTGGCAATGACAGAGACATCCCCTCTGGCCCCTGCAGGTGTGCTGCAAGGAATGAAGCCACAGATGCCAGGGTGGGCAGTCTCCCAATGCCAGGTGGGAGGGGACAGTCCTCTACATCTGTGCCAGCTTCTCAGGGTCTCAGAATGAGAGACAGTGGAGAGGGCTTTCCAGAGGTCTTCACTTCTGGAAATTTCTCAACGGAGTGTCTGTTGCTTGCTCTCCGTTGTAGAGCAGGGGAACTGCGATGCGGAGGTGAGTCTACGGATCCTGACTCCTTAACTCTCCCTCCCCACCAGGCCTTTTGACCTTGGTCTATCCAACATACTTCCACGGCTGACCAGCCGGGCACTGGCACTCTCTTCTTCCAGAGCTGACCAAGATGAAGCTCCAGGCTTCCTTCCAGAGACCAGATCAAAGACCATGCCCTCCATGTTGCCCAGATACCACCCCTCCTGCCCACTCTTCAGCTCTTCCCCTCCAAAGCAGGAAGTAGTCTTCCTCTTCCGTATTCTCAGAGCACTTTCTCTACTCGGTCCTGTTATTACACATCAATTCTTCCTTCTTATCCTGGTTTCCCACCCGCATATCTTATATCATCTCTGAGTTGGCAAGCTCCTTAATGGCAGGAGTCATTCCTCATCTGCCTTTATGGCCACACCGCACCGGGCACTGTAAATGTTGACTGAATAAGAAACTCAACCTTGTGACTTTCTGGGGATTCATGTCACCGGGAGGAGAAGGCCGTCCATCTCCGTCTCCTACTCTATGGGAGGTGGAGGGAAGAGACTCTGTCCACTAACTTATCAGTCCATTAGCAGCTGTTTCTGGGGCAGTTGTTATGGGCCATGTTAGGAATCTAGGGGGCCCCAGGGAAGCCAGCTGGATGCCCTCCACATCCCCAACCCCTTCCTATGTTCCATATATCGTGTAAAGCAGTGGCTTCCTAATGAGTTAACAACTCCCTGGTTTCCCATGTAGTCTAGCCATACCAGTTGTAACAGTTAATTTCTCATTACTGGGACAAAAAAAAAAAAAACCCACAGACAAGAATAGCTTATGGAAGGAAAGGGTTTATTTATAGTGTTGGGGGAAGTTCCATCATGGCAGGGAAAGCATGGCATGAACAGAGAGCCAGGTGTCACTGTCACACCAGCAGGGAGAAAGCAACAAGAGGCAGCTGAATGTGGCAAGTGGGGCCCACCTCCAAGTGACACACTCTTTAGAGCAAAGCCTCACTTTCCAAAGGTTCCATAAACTTCCCCAACAGCACCACCAACTGGGTATCAGGTATTCAAACAATGATTCTATGGGGGACAGTCTACATTCAAATTATCACACCCGCGATGAGAATTCTACAATGAAGCCATCTTGGTTCTCATGGTACACCTTCCAGCAATTGCCGTTGACCTTCCCAGACCTTCCTCTTTGCTGTGCATGTCTTTAATCGGATGTATTTCTTTTTTGTTGTTTTTTGAGGTAGGGTCTCACTGTAGCTCAGGCTGACCCGGAACTCTCTTTTCACTCTTAGTTGCTCCATTCTCCATCGCTCTGTCCACCCTTTGCATACTGTGTCATGCACACACATGCTCCTTGATTTATAAACTTCAGAGCTTAAGGCCACGGTTTTTGTTCTTTTTTCAAGTAAACTTTCAGGACTTATTTGGTCACACTCACTGCTTCTTTTCCTGCTCCTAGTGAAGGTAGGTCTACACTCATGGGTTAGTCGCCTTGTTGTGTCGTTTTTGTATGAGGTGAGAAAAATGATCAAGCTGTTTTTTGTAAGCAACACACAGTGGTTTCCATTACAAAGTGCGTTTCTCTCTGCTGAGATCAGGCTGTGCCTTGCACTAAGTTACTCCCTGTATTGTGTGAAACGGTGGCTTTCTAGACTCTCCTTGCTCCTGAGGACTCTATTTTGAGGGTGGAGGATGCTCTGCTCCTGAGTTGATGTGTGAAGGACACCACCTTCCACCATCTGTCCAGCACCACCCATGTGGAAAGGATTGACAAATGACTTATTCCTGGGAGTACAAAGGGTGCTACTTTATATATTTATCAGGGTGAATTGGGATCATAGGATCACATGTGCATATTAGAATCAAATCAGGGAAGCCATGCCCAAGAACTTACTGGACCCACCAGAATGAGGAATGGCTATGACTCTCTCACTGGCCCCCCATAAAGAAATGGACACCCAGCATTGTAATGGTGATGACCCTCCCCGACCTGTCATCTGACTGTCCAGCTATTGATCCATCTGAACCTTCCCTCCTGCCTCTGTCCCTATCTTCTGTACCTGGTGTGTCCTTCACCTGGTTCCTACAGTTCAGCTCTGACTCTGCAGCCTGGCTCTCTTGCTAACCTCTAGAAGTTTCTCCAGCTTCTCCTGCGGCAGATTATCTTATCAACTCTTTGTACTTCTTCTTCTCTCTCTTTTTTTTTTTTTTCCGAGGTAGGGTTTTCACTCTAGTCCAGGCTGAGCTGGGATTCACTATGTAGTCTTAGGGTGGCTTCGAACTCATGGTGATCCTCCTACCTCTGCCTCTCAAGTGCTGGGATTAAAGGCGTGGAACACCACTGCCCGGCAACTCTTGGTAACTTCTATCAGATCCTCAGCTCTGGCCTCTCAGGAACTCTGCCTTCTTAACTCTTTCATGGCCATATATAAAGATATATTGACTGTGTGATTTGAGCGTTAACCTTATTAATTAGGAATGGAATAAAGGGACCTGTGTTTGCCTCAGCTAAAGCTGTGAAGGAGAGCTGGAGTATCTGGCAAATTGTTGCCGTTGAATCTACTGAGCCTGTGAATTCGTTATTCAATCAAGTCTGATATTGCAGAAAACATGTTCTTCTGTTTCGGACATAGTGCCCTCATGACACTCTCTTGCCCGATACTTGTGGGATGAGTGGCTTGTGTGGTGAGGCCTCTCTTCTTTGTGGTTCTTTGGAGACCAAGTGCCTCTCCAGTATTGTTCTGCCCTTTCCTAAGCCTTGTGTTCAGAGCCCTGGCTGAAGCTGAGCTGTTAGGAAGGAGAGAGAAGGCAGGAAGAGTGTCCTTGTTCAGTGGCTATCTTCTCTATTCTTTCTTTCTTTCTTTTTCTTTTTTATTTTATTTATTTTTGGAGAGAGACAGACAGAGAGGGAGAGGGAGACAGATAGAGATGGACGCGCCAGCAGTCTCTCAGCTGCTGCGAACGAAATCCAGATGTGTGCGCCCCCTTGTGGTCAAGTGTGGCATTGCGCCCTTGCGTCACTTTGCATCTGGCTAAACGTGGGACCTGGAGATTGGAACCGCTGGAGATTGGGACCAGCGTTCTTAGGCTTAGCAGGCAGGCGCCTTAACCGCTAAGCCATCTCTGCAGCCCTTTTTTGTTGTTGTTGTTTGTTTCTCAAGGTAGGGTCTCACTCTGGCTCAGGCTGACCTGGAATTCACTATGTAGTCTCAGGGTGGCCTCGAACTCACAGCAATCCTCCTACCTCTGCCTCCTGAGTGCTGGGATTAAAGGTGTGCACCACCACGCCCGGCTCCATCCATCCTTTCTTGACAATCCTGACAGCTGGATTTCTGCCGTAAGAATGCTCCATTGACCAATAATCCCAACAGCCACCAATTTCAGGTTGTCAGAGATAGAATCCTGAACGTGCTTCCCAAGTGTTATTCAAACACTAATGTAGTTACTGCTGTGCTGGGACTGGGCAAATGTATTCAAGGTTACTAACTATCTGCCTTCAAAATAGACAGGTTATCTGGATGGACCAGGTAAGGCCAGTATAATCACACAAGCCCATTAGAGCTGAAAGAAAGGCAGAAGAGAGAGTCCAAGAGTGAAAGGCTTCAACGTGCCATTGTTGCTTCTGAGACGCAAGGGTCACAGGCCAAGCCCTAGTGACCAAGAGCAAACCACCACCAATGGTCATCGGGGAAATGAGAGCCTCATTCTACAACCACGAGGAACCCAAACTGCCTAGCAACCTGAATGAGGTGGAATGGAGTCTTTTCACAGCACCCAGGAAGAGCCATGCAGCAGACAGCTTGATTTTGTCCTCTTGAAACCCGGAGCCAAGCCACATTTTCAATCTATGGGATGGTTGAAAGAAGTAACGTGTGTTGTGGGGCCGAGGAGATGGCTGTAATACCAGCACCTGGGAGATCCTTGGGGCAAGCTGGCTGAGACTAGCTGAACTGATAAGCTCTGTATTCAAGTGAGAGATGGTTTCTATAAATCCGGCAGAGAATGACCAAGGAAAATGCCCAATGTCAATCTGTGGCCTCCATATCTACACCCACACACAATACACATATGCCCTTACATTACACACATGCAACATGCAAAACAGAGAGATGTGTATCATGTTACGGCATTAGGCTTGTGGGAATTGGTGATGGCAGCAATAGGAAGCCAGTGTGCAGAGGCCTTACGCAACATCTGTGAGTTGATTGACCCAGAATGCCCTGCAGGCTTCCACGATATTTACATTTATGAATTTACCTAGGATGCTTGTCACACGGCATCACGAGGTCAAACCAAAGCCCAGGAACCCATGCAAAACCTCTGCTGCATGGCGGCAGACATGCATTGGCTCAAAGGTCCTACATCTGCACTGGGTGGGAGGGGCACCTGAAACGAGCCAGGGTGTTGGATTCTGTTGTGTTAATCTCCCGTTGACAACTTGACAGGATTTAGAATCACCATGGAAACAAATATCTTGGCCTGTCAGAGGTTTTTTTAGGTTTGATGAATTGATGTGGGGAGTGCTATTCCAAATGTTGGGGTCCTGGACTGTGTAAAAAGAAGAAAGTTGCCTGAGCCCCAGTATTCGTTCCTCTCTGCTTCCTGACTGCTGACCCAGGTCTGCTTCAAGTTCCTGCTGCCATGCCTTCCCCACCGCTATACTGTCACCAGGAATAAATCCTTCCTCAAATTGCTTCTGGTCAGGTATTTGAGCAAAGTAACTAATAAAGTGAGTAAAACAGACTCTAGAAACCAGAATACACTCTGCTTTTATTTCCTGCCAATGATTTACCAAGACCCTCCGTCCTGTTGATTTTCACGACACCCACCTTCCCACGTGCAACTGGCTCACGTTTGTTTATGCGTGTGTGAGCCTGTCTTCCACATTGGAACATAAGCTCCCTGCAGGTGGAAAGTCCCGTTTTTGTTTCTGTACATCTCAAGCATTGAGCTCAGATCTGAGGCCCTTCAAGTGGTCAGTATGCATTTGGTGAATGAATGATTAACCCTAACTGTGACATCACTCCCCCTTGGAGTCCGCATCACAGGCTCTGATTCATTTTGTACAGGAAAAAGCAGCCCCCATCACACCTTGGCAAGAGGGGCCAAAAAAAAAAAAAAAAAATCTCATTAGGATGCAAAAACAAACCAATTCCTAGCACCGATTTGGAACCTTTGATAGGCTCAAAGAGTTGGAGAAGTTCTAAAAATAACCCTCACAAAACTTTGCTGTGACAATATCAGATCTCTCCCCTCTGCAGGCGCTAGAGGAGCCCAGGTCTACTAAATTCAAACCACAGGGCATGCCAATCCCCTGAGACTTCACTCCCGGAGCTAAGATAATAATCCCGGGTTTTGGCAGGATTTTTTTTTTTTTTTTTGGCTCACACACAACTTCTCTTGAGCATGAAAGGACAGGCTGTCCCTGCCAAATGGAAGCACCTCGGAAAAACTGGCTGGGCTGCGAAGGCCATTCCCCCACAGTCAGTTTTTGGTGGATTTGAATGGTGTCTGTGGTGTGCCAGGCCAGGCACCGCCTCTCTTAACCCTTCTGGTCCTAGACACTGTGGATATTCTCATCTCCTCTGGAGACTGGAAATGAAGTTGCTTTTCCAAAGTGACACTGTCACGGGATGCTGCAGAGATTCAAGGGCAAGCCTGTGGCTCAGGCCCTAAGCATGGAAAGTTCTAGAACTCCTGAAATTGGATTTGCTCAGGGGATAACTGGGATAATCTTGGGTCGGTGTGTGTGTGTGTGTGTGTGTGTGTGTGTGTGTGTGTATGTATGTTTGGCTTCCTGTGTTCCCCCAACCCTTCCATGTCTCCTGGGGTCTGAGAAGAAAGACAATGGGCTGACCTGGGAAAGTGGTAGTGTCCATGGAGAAGAGCCCATAAGAGGAACCAGGGCCAGGAACAGATCTTGATCACAGGTCTTGACTAGAATCACAGGCCCATGGACCTACCATCCTCTTCCCACCATCCCCGGTAGCACCTTTGCATATTATTAATCATATCAATTATATATCAGCGGTAATCACCTCCATGACCACTACAAGATCATTAATATTTACCAATCATTAACGCTATTAATATTTATTAATAATTAATATTAATACCCAGTAATGATCTAGAGTAATGCTTGTCAATCTATCAAAAATATCATTAATAATGGTATAACATTTATTATAATCATGAATATTTATGACATTTGCTATGCACCAGACATCCATTAGAAAAGCTAGTGTGGGTGGTAGACAGAAACATAAACATATGGCAACTGACAGAAAAGGAAACTGAGGCACAACTCAGAATCCTGCATAAGGCCAACGTTCAGTGGAGGTGGAGGTGGAGGAAGAGCCTGGCTGACTGGAGCCCGAACTCAGTATTAGCTCCATGCTACATAATGTCTGAGAAAGCAAGTGTCAGGTTTTCATTTAAAATGCGACATTTATTGAGCGGGCCAGTGTCACCCACTCAGAGGAAAAGGAAGCGTCAGGAGGGCACAGTGCTGGGTGACCCAGGATCAGGGAGGCCCTGACCTCCCAGAGATGGGGCGGAGACTGGTACCAGTCGTTTGTATTAAAATGCAAATTTCTGCCTTGCTTGCTGGTTTATCATCTGACTCGTTATACAATTTGCCAGTTATACAAGAAAAATTACCATAATGGGGCCCTAGGGAATGGTTGTAAAAAAGAGACCAAACGTTACTTATCGGGCCATTCCACTACAATTATCTTCCGCGTTTGTTCTTTTCCTCTTCGGAAAAAGGAAACCATCCGTGGCAGGGCCAGGGTACCGCCTGGGCGTAGGGAGCAAGTTGAAGTGCAACCACTGTGTCTGTCTCTAGTCGGCTTCCTCTTTCTGCTCCCACGGCTGCTGTCTGCCTTTGCCAGCCGCCACTGGTGGGCAGGTTGTGTGGGCACATGGTGCAGAGGACAGAGACTGCAGGTGAGGTTCAGATGTCTCTTGGCCTGGAGCTGGCTGGATCCCTTCTCCTGGGGACTTGATGTGGAGGTAGTACCCCTTAGAAGGACGCAATGAGCATCATTTCTCACTTCAGCAGGTGCTGGGAAGGTAGTTGGGACCCAGGTAGGCTGCAGGTTACTGGGCTTCTGCCAAGGGAGTAGTTGCTGTATGGGGTAGTCCCCTGTCTCACCTCTGTCCTGACAGTTCTTGCTCCCAAGGAAAATTTCTGCCGGATGTATGCCAGCCTGGCCTTCTCCTGAGGCTCTTTGCAACTCCTTGGACTTGGAATATAATAAGCAGGAAATAAATATTGGATGAATGAATGGAAGTCTGTGCCTGTGAGCATGTGTCTGTGTATTTCTAGGTTATTCTAAAGATGTCATCCCCACGGGCTGGCTTCTTTTAGGTCCAGCCAAATCTTCTGCAAGCCCTAAGGCCTCGGACAATTTCTCAGGCTGCTAGGACCAGCATATTCAAACAGACAGGGGAGCAGATCATGGCAGTCCACCGGCTGCCTGTGCTCACTGTTTATAGTTCTACTTTCCCCAGACCTTGGGCTTCTCTGTCATTCTTTCATCCCACCAAGGACAGAGAAGTTCTTTTGTCTTACTTCCTGGGGCTCCCCATTTATGTGTGCCACGATATGAAAGCTAAACCCTTATTGCTCCTGAGTTAAATTTGCAAAGGACAAACTCAAAGCCATAAACCAAGTGCTCAGCCTCGGGCCTCGCAGGGACGGCTCTGACATCAGACTTCTCTGGCTCTCTGCACAGAAAGGGTGCAAGCTTCTCAGACATTACCCTCAAGCTAAAGGTTCCATGTGCCAGCCCCTGGGGCCAGGGCATGGGTGAATCAGTTTGATGTCTGGCTATCGAGCCCCAATTAGTGGCAAAACCACTTAGTAGTCAGGTTCTAGGACGGCTCATGGGTTTTGAATACTTGGTCCCCAGATTCTGGCAATTTGGGAAAGTTGGGGGGCCTTTGAGAGGTGGAACCTTGCTGGAGGAGGTGTGTCACTTGTTGGCGGGGGGTTGCCCTTTGGATTTTAGCATTCGAGCCCTCTTGCTGCTGTTAGATAGCTCACTCAGGCCGCTTCCTTCCTGCCGCTGTGGAGACGGGATGCCTTCCTGGCTATTTGCTTTGTCAGCTTTCCTCTCCAAACCATAAGCGGAAATAAACTCTTTCCGTTCAGAAGCTCATTGTCCAGCAACGAGAAGGTGGACGTCTGTAGACCTGGATTCCTTTAGTAAGTGGCAGATGAGTGCATGAGCCGAGAGGAGACAACAGTCTTCAGGGACAATCACAATTTCTAGAGCAGGGGTCAAGCCTGAAGGTCAAAGACAGCCTCGTGGTCTGCTTTTCCTAGCTTATGAGCTAAGACGGTTTTTACGTTTTCAGATGGTGGTGGTGATGGGAAACCAAAAGAACGTTTTGAAGCTGGGCGTGGTGGCGCACGCCTTTGATCCCAGCACTCGGGAGGCAGAGGTAGGAGGATTGCCATGAGTTCGAGGCCACCCTGAGACTACAGAGTGAATTCCAGGTCAGCCTGGACCAGAGTGAGAGCCTACCTTGAAAAACCAAAAAAAAAAAAAAAAAAAAAGAATGTTTTGTTGTTGTTGTTATTTCGTTTTTTAAATTCCTTCAAGGGGTCTTTTTCTTTAAATTTTCCTGGTGGTGATGCTTGGGTTTGAACCCAGGGCTATTCATATGCTAGGCAAGCGGCTCTACCACTGAGCCCACCTTCTCAGCTCAGTAAAAAGTATGGGAATCCACTGCATGTGCCAATGATATCAAACTCATATTTCAGTGCCTGCAAATAAAGTTTTATTTGGAACACAGCCATTGTTCAGTTCTGTGGGTTTGGATGACCAGGGCTGCATTTGTTCACCCACAGAGCTGAATGGCTGAGGTAGAGACCCCAGGCCCGCAAAGCCTCTGACATTTGCCATCTGACCCTTGGCGATGACATTGGCTCACAGCTGCTCTAGAGCATCACTGTCCTTCCACCTGCCATCTTCCAGTGTGGGACCTGAGCCATCTGGGCACCATGGGAAATATGCTGGTGTTTTGGGTCGATTTTCTCTTACTGGAACTCATACTTTTTAAAATGAAGAGGGGAGTATTGAAGGAGGGAGCTGGCACTAGGGGTCCTTGGGATATAATATTTCTTGTGGCGTGAGTCAAGCCCATCCTGATTTCTCTCTGGACTTCATCTTTTTCCCACTGAAAAACAGCACTGCAGGAAAGTGGCAGGGACCCTCAGACATACGGGTTGTCAGGGTTGATTGAACTGGGGGCCCAAAGGGATGGAACTCTGAAGAGCCACCTCACTCAAAGTGTTGTTCCATCTGTCCCCACCTTGGGTACATCTGTCCTTGTCAGACATGTCCTGATTTTTTTTTTTTTTTTTGGTTCTGAATGTACATTCCTCATAACAACACACTTGCGATAGTGCATACCCAATTAACCAACATTTATTTAACGCCTGACATGGGTAAATGATGTACTCTACACTAAGGAGATGTGGGGAAGTCAATAGTGCCAGGGCTGCCATTATGTGCCCAGGATGAAGGCAGTGTGCTGGGCACTCATCACTGGTGCCTCCCTGTGCAGTCGTGACCCTCACTCCCCAGAGGGAGGACGAGATAAGTTGCCTGTACGGAGGAGGTAAACTAAAACCCAGTATCCAGGTCCCCCCACCTAGTGGGAGAGGTTTGTGGATGTTAGCTTCCGCAGTCCCAGGCTGCCCCTGTCAGCAGACAGCCCAGCGTCCGAGGCAAGAGCAAGAAAGATGGTGCCGCTGTTGTTCCATAGACTCAGCCGGCAAAGGGGAACGGAGAGGTGAGCTGGCCTGTCTTGGGAAGAGTCTCCCTGTTGGTTCTCAGGGGCCACTGGAGGAGGACATTAACTCAGTTTCACTCTGACCTGGGGAAGTGAGGACTGAAGGAGGGCAAGGTGATGGATTTCTTCCACTTGGCCTGTATTGATTGGCTGGTACACCTGTCTTTCTTCCACTTGGCCTGTATTGATTGGCTGGCACACCTGTCTTCTTTGCTTGGCTGTGGGGACAATCTCTCAGTATCCCTTAGATCTCCTAAACAGATGAATATGAAGTCCCAACTGTGCCCCAGATACTATGCTAGCCGTGACACAGTGCTTGCATATGACAGGTGTGAAGACATGTTTAGTCTCTGCTGATGGTGTCCACCCCAATGGCAGGCTTTTTTTTTTTTTTTTCTAGGAGCTTCTGGGTAGTACCAGAAACCTTGGGGAAAAAAAAATATGGGATGACAGAGATCCTCAGGTAACTGTATCTTTCCTTCTGCTTTCATTCATCTGCATTCTGCTCAGAAGGGCTGTTCTCGGGCTGGAGACATGGCTTAGTGGTTAAGGCATTTGCCTGCAAAGCCCAAGGATCCCGGTTTGATTCTCCAGGTCCCATGTAAGCCAGATGCACAAGAGGGCCCTTGTGTCTGTCTCTAATAAATAAATAAATAAAAATAAAATCTTTTTTTAAAAAAGAAGGGCTGTTCTCTCCGTCACTGGGAGCAACAGGCCCATCGTCAGTTTACATATGTGGGGGTGGGGAGGGCAGTGTACATGTGATCTTTCTGTGCCCCGTGTGCTTGCCTGCATGGGAGATGGGGACAAATGCCTGTGGTAGCCAGAGAGGAACATCAGCTACCCCTTTCCAGGACTCTGAGGCCCCTTGTCATTTTGAGCCAGAGTATCTTACTGATAGTGGAGTTTGCTATTTTTTTTTTTTTTTCGAGGTAGGGTCTCACTGTGGGTCAGGCTGACCTGGAATTCACTCTGTATTCTCAGGGTGGCCTTGAACTCACAATAATCCTCCTACCTCTGCCTCCCGAGTGCTGGGATTAAAGGCGTGCGCCACCACGCCCGGCTATGAGTTTGCTGTTTTTTTTAGAAGCCTAAGCAATAAGGTGGTCTCTCCTCCCCATTGCGAGACAGGGGTTATAGGCACATGTGGCCGTGCCCAGCTGTTTACCTGGGATCTGGAGATGCAAAGCCAGGTGGTTTTAGAACTCCCTCAGGTCCTCTATCCAGCCCTGCTGTTTCTTTTGGTAAACCACAAGGCAGGTGAAGTTCCTTCTCCCATCTTCCCCTTCACCCTCATTTATGCTATGCGCTGGTTTAGAGGTGAGTTATCCCTGCCTTCCAAAAGTCTCATGTGTTGAAGGCTTGATTCCTAGCTGGTAGTTCTTTAAAGGAAGTCATGGGATTCTGAGGGCTCTGACCTAATCAATGGATTAATCTACAAATGGACTCATATTTTGGTGGCATTTTGGGGAGGCAGTGGAAGCTAGGATGTGGCCCTGGTTGGAGGAACTAGGTCGTGGTGGGGACATGCCCTTGAAGGGTGGGCCTTGTCCATGTGCTGTCTCTTCTTTCCCTTTCTACCCCCCTCACCTCCCTTCCTGTCTCTTTTTCTATCTTTCTGCTTCCTGGTTGCCAGGAAGTAAGCAGGTCTGCTCCACTGCACCCGCTCTTACTGCAGCCTCAGAAGCTGCATAATGTTTTATCACAGCCTGCTAACCACAAGCTGATACCTCTGGAACTGCGATCTAAAGCACCTATCCCTCCTCAGTTGTTTTCCTCGGTTATTTAGTGACAACAATGAAAAAGATGACTAGCCTGTCCTGGGATGGTTAATCTTGCTCGTCCAACCTGATGGGATCTAGAATTGCCCAAGAGACAAATCTCTGGGCAGGTCTGTGAGGTACTTTCTAGATTAGGTTAATTGAGGTGGGACTACCCACCCTAACTGCGGGGGACACCAATCCTGTGGGCTGGGGTCCTGGGCTGAATAAAAAGGAGAAGACTGGCTGAGGA
This sequence comes from Orientallactaga sibirica, assembly GCA_036365145.1. Taxonomy (NCBI): domain Eukaryota; kingdom Metazoa; phylum Chordata; class Mammalia; order Rodentia; family Dipodidae; genus Orientallactaga; species Orientallactaga sibirica. The sequence goes on from JAEOAD010000013.1 coordinate 9,794,128, forward strand.
CAAGCATGCATCCCTCTCTGCTTCCTGACCACAGATGTCCTGTGACCACCGGCCTCAAGCTCCTGCCGCCACACCTTCCCTGCCACATGGACTGGGCCCTTGAACTGTGGACTACAATAAACACTTCCTTAAGTTGCTTTTGTCAGATGCTTCATCACAAGAAAGTGACTAACAACTTGTCTCCGGAGCCCCAGAAAGAACATATCTCTGAGCATCGAAGAATCCACTCTGCCACCTCCGACTCCAGGATGCCCCTCTTTCTGTCCAGTCCACACAACTGTCACAGGATATCTGTTCCCCATGCAGTGTCCTCCCACTTGGCAGGCAGGTCTATGCCTTACTGACCTGAGAAAGGGGACAACACATTTGTGGCTCCTAAGGTCCTCCCTCCAAGGTCCCTGAGAACCATGGGAGAGTGTGTGACGTCATAGGCACCGATTTGGCATTGTTTTGTCTACTTCCCAGCTTCTTACCCCTGCCAGGCACCATCTACTGAGTTCTCTTGGTCTCAGTGGTCTAGACTCAGTCTTTGGGATCCACAATAGTGAATCCAGAAAGGTCTCAGGGTCCAAAGAAGAGAGAATTAAGGAGGGATGCTCAGCCTCATACTTCGGGCCAGAACCTTCTTAGTGGTGAGGCTACCTTGTGCCATGTAAGATGTGGAATAGCAGTGCTGGTGCCCCAGATGCTAGTAGCACCCTTCCCCAATGTGGGACAACCAAAAACGTTTCTATTCAGAGACAAAGGTATTTTGGCAGACAAGATCTTTCTTGGTTGAAAACAATTGCAAAAACAACAACAACAAAAAAAAAAAAAAAAAAAAAAAACCAGAAAACAAGAATGGGATAGTCAGTCTCGTTTATTTTGAATTCATGATCATGCCTCAAAAGCTTCCTGCTGCTCCCCGGTCCTTGACCTTGGACTGTCCATTGTGCATTAGCCCTCAATGGCATGGCCGTGCCCGTTTCCCCTGCTGGCCTCACTGCTCTATCTCAGCCAGCTGGCTCCGGAAGGCAGCCTGCCTTGGCTTCAGCTCCTGGAGGTGTGACCAGACATTCTGATTAGTGCTGATTAAGGGGACCGGTGCGGTCAAGGGCAAAGGGGCTGTCATGGGGGAACTGTGATGGCCAAAACTGTAGGATGTCACAGTCATGAGCCGGGTGGGTTTCTGAGGGAGGACACAGGAGGTGATCAGGCTTGTTAAATAAATATTCAGAGCTTAGCATATCTTACGATGGCTTTATCTCCTTCTACCTTCTGATGCTCTGACTATTTGATCAACTGTGAATCCCTTTGCCTTTTAAATATTTTATTTATATATTTATTTGAGAGAGAATGAGCGAGAGAAAGAGGCAGAGAGAGAGAGAGAGAGCGAGAATGGGCGCGCCAAGGCCACTAGCCACTGCAAACAAACTCCAGACGCATGCACCACCTTGGGCATCTGCCCTGTGCCTTTTAAATGTTTAAGTATAATTTGTTGACTATTGTAATATGTGTGCTTGTCTTTCTTCTCCTCCCAGGCTGGGCGCTTCCTCCTGAGCAGAAGTGTGGACGGTCAGACTGTCCCCTAAAAGACCGAACACACATAAGAGACAAGGCGGTCGGGAAGAAGAGTCTGGCTGGGTGAGAAATGGTTTAGACTACCGTGTGAGCTGGAAAGAGAAGACTAGAGAGGAGTCTAAAATGTCCTCATGCAGTTGCACCAGAGTTGGCAGTGTTAGCACCTGATGGCGGACCAGCAATTTTACGTTTGCTTCTTCTCTGCATTTGTTCAGATTTCCTCCATGCAGTCAGTCTGCATTCCTTCCATAATCTGAACGAATATAAGAAGTATGTTCAAAGCCGGGCGTGGTGGGGCACGCCTTTAATCCCAGCACTCGGGAGGCAGAGGTAGGAGGATTGCCGAGAGTTCGAGACCACCCTGAGACTACATAGTGAATTCCAGGTCAGCCTGGGCCAGAGTGAGACCCTGCCTCGAAAACAAACAAACAAACAAAAAGTCTGTCCAATGCCTGTAGAAGCCAAGAAGGGAAGAGTGTGCCTTTTCTGAGGGAATGACACTCTTGAATAGCTGGGTCCATGGTGTATAGGGCAAAGACATACCTGTGACCCTCATAAAGGGGACGGTGCTCATCTTAGGTGATAGCCTCTGCCTGTGTCTGGAGACGTCTGCATGTTCGGAGCTCAGGGCCAAGAGGATGCAAAAGCTTTAGTTGCCCACCAGGGCTTTGTCACTCCCTCCTGGCCTCTACAGAGGGCTCACTCAGCGGCTGCATGGAGGAGCCCACGTCTGTCTGCCCTGAAAGACAGAAGTTCCTGTTTCAAATACAGCCCAATGGCATGGCCTGTTAAACAGGCTCTAGTTGACATTTTAGTAGTCCCTTGGCTTCTAAAATGAGTCCCCAGCACCTGTCAGAAGTGCTGGAATGTGACCACTGCTGGGTGTTCTTGCGGGGACCTGGGAGCAGAGAGAGAGAGAGAGTTGGGACACTTACCGAGTGTCCACTGTCATGGTTGGCACGGGACACCATTAGATAGACAAGGTCAAGACATCGCCCCAAGACCACTCCACAAAGCCCATGCGCTACAGCTCAGTGACTTAGATGTGGCTGGTGTTGGGCAGGCTCCTGCCATGCTCCTCCCCATATAAGGCTCCCAGTGAAAACTTCAAAAAAGTATTCATTTTTTCGCCTGTGTGTGTGTGTGTGTGTGTGTGTGTGTGTGTGTGCATGAGCTTGCACACGTGGAAGTTAGAGGACAACTTTCAGGAGTCAGTCCTTGCCGTCCACCTCACTTGAGGCAGGCTCTGTCATTCCCACTGCTCACACTGCATTTGCCAGGATAGCTAGTCCTCAAGCTTCTAGAAAATTCCCTAGTCTCGGCCTCCTGTCTCACTACTTACTGTGTGATTACAGTAGCTGGCCATGACTTCCAGCTTTTCCTTTTACTTGAGGGTCGAAGGATCTAAACTGAGGTCCTTGGTCTTGAATAGCAAGCCACCCTGAGCCAGCTTCCCAACACGCCTCCTCTGCATTTCTACTTAGATCACAGGGCGTGTGTTTGTGTGTGTGTGTGTCTGCACATTTGTACATGTGTGGGCACATGTGTATATGCATGTATGAGATAACCTCCGACCTTGTTCCTTGGATATGTTGTCCACCTCTTTTGTGCAACAGGAGCTCTCACTGGCCTGGAGCTCACCACTTAGCCAGACTAACTGGTTACCCATTAGACTCACTGGTCAGCATGCTCCAGGGATCCTCTTGTCTCTGCTTCCCCAGCATTGGGAGTATAAACACGAGCCACCACTCCTATTGTTTTGCATGCATTCTGGAACCTAATCTGGGTCCTCATGCTTGCGAGGCAAGTGATTTACTCTCTGAGCTATCATCTCCCCAGCCCAGATCATAGGTTTGAACAAAATATTCCTTTTCTTACTTGAAATCATTTGCAAAGTGCCCTTCTAGTCAACAAGCATTTCTTTTTTTTTTTTTTGGGGGTGAGTCAAGAGAGAGAGAGACAGATAGAGATTGGGCGTGCCAGCAGCCTCTCGGCCACTGTGAATGAACTCCAGACATGTGCGCCCCCTTGTGGGTGACTGCGGCATTGCGCCCTTGTGTCACTTTGCGTCTGGCTAAACGTGGGACCTGGAGAATCGAACGGGTGTTCTTAGGCTTGGCAGGCAGGAGCCTTAACCGCTGAGACATCTCTCCAGACCGTCAACAAGCATTTCTGAAGTCACCATGGGATATTCTGAACATACCAAGCAATAAGGGGAATCGGGTGAAGGTCTGAGATAACAAAAGACAAAGGTCTTTGGTCTGGGAGCTTCTAGTCGTTGGCCTGATGGCTCTGTGAGCCACAGATGTATCTATAATTATAAGAAAACCACAAAATGAAGGGAGAACTGAGCAGGGGTTAGGAAGGAGGGAGTGATTCTACCTGGGGAAATCCAGGGTGGCTCCCTGGTGGAAGTGTCCTTTTGATGCACAAGGAAGGTGTCCGAAGGTCCTGGGAGTCATCAGGGAAGGGACCTTGAAGGTGAGTGCTTGGCCCATCATCACCACAGGCGGTGTGGAAGGAGAGGGCTCCTCTTTGGATTCTTAGCACAGCAGCCAGAGCCCTTCCCAAGTGAGCGCTCTGACCTCCCCCTCCCCCCACAGCCATGTCTCTGCCCAGGAAGTGGTAACTGACCCAGGCAGGAAGCCCTTGAACCTGTCAACCTTACTCAGCATGTGTATGTATACAGTGCAACCCATGAGTCTGGAATTTGTGATGTCCAGCTTTGAATTTAAAATCTAGTTCATAAGCAAATTATTTCAGTAAATAAAATTTCTAGGTCAGCTGCTTGTTCTTTCCTAGCAAGCCCTTGTTTTAGACAAGGGCAGCCCAGAGGGAGGACGGAGACACAGAAGCAAGAAGGTTCTGGGCTGGGAGGCACAGCCAGACTACCCTGGTGACACTGGGACCTTGCAGAATGAGTCTCTGGGTGATTTGGAAAGAGCTGGCTCCCTGCCTGGGCTGTCTCAGTGTGGGGTGGGTTGGTCGAGCCAAAGGTCAGGGTCTGCCTCTCCACTATGATTATGCATGGATACAAACACAGGCAACATGCAAGAGCCCTGGTCTGACTGTCCACCTGCGGTGTGACGGCCATTAGCATCTAAATCTGCCTTGGAATTCTGATCCTGTGACTTGCTAGCTGTTTGATCTGGGACAGGTAATTTACCCATTTTATAGCCTCACTGTTTAATTTTGAGCTAAGTTCTAGGTACTGTGCTTGACACCTTTCTAATATACGCTACCATTATCATCACTTTGCAGATAAGGAAACTGAGGCAGAAAGCAAGATGGAAAGAGCCAGAGGGATCAAGCAATTTGCCGAAGGTGGCAGCTCTGGTCAGGAGAACCCTGCCTGGACTGCCGGCCCTACGTTCCCAGGCTGCTGGGAGGGATCTGGAGCAAATAAGAGCTGGGTGGGGCTCTGGTACCTGGCAGTCTCCACTCTCCCAGCTCCATCACTCCTCCACCAGGCAGAATCTCTGAGGAAGGTAGGCCTTACAGAGGAGGCAGGAGCTCAGAGCCATCCTGCGAAGCTGTCTGGCAAGACTGGGGGCAGAAAGGCCAGGACCTTGTAGGGGAAGTTTTCTGCCTCCCAGCACAGCCCCGATTGGAGCCCATTTACATCTTAAAAACCCAACTTAGAAAACCACAATCCATCAGCCAGCGATGGTGTAAATTGCTTTGCTAAATATATTTCTGGGTACATGGTAAGTAAAAATATCATGAATTTAATAAGCCTTGGAATTCACATTTTTTTCCAATCCTAATTAAGTTTCTCCTCTGCGTCGGCCGTGCTCGTCTGCGTCGGCAGGGTTGGGAAGGGAAGACGGCTTAGGCTGGCAGCCGGAGCCCAGCTGGGTGCTCCCCAACTGCGGACGCATGTCCTCCTCTCAGCCGTTTAGCACTGTGATGTGGCTGAATGTTACTCTCACTCACTGAGACCCTGGTGACTCAGGATAGGCTGCTGCTCTTCCGGAGTCAGGGCTAGGAATCAGGATTTGATCTCAGTTCTGGCTACCTCACACTCATTGCCTCTGCTTCTCCAATCATTCCTAATGGGTCCATGGAGTGGTGATTCTGGTCCCCAGAACATCCTGGGCTACTGGCCTCCTTAGTAGCTGGCTGTATGGCTGCTTGTTTTCTCATGAGCCTGCCCTCCCCACCACCCCATATTCCCATGACCATACAAATGCCAGCCTTGGGTGCCACACCCCATGACAAAAATCCCAAAGTGCTGATGGCCGGGGGTGGGGGGGTTACTATTGTAATGGTTAAGTTTGTAAGTCAGCCTGGCTGGGTCACAGTGTCCAGATCTCCTGTCAAACATTACTCTGATATTTGAATGTAGTCTCAGGCTGGCCTTGAACTCATAGTGATCCTCCTACCTGTACCTCCCGAGTGCTGGGATTAAAGGCGTGCACCACCACGCCCGGCTTATTGTGGATATTTCGGTGGAGGAGTGCTTGGGATGAAATTAACCTCAGAAAACCTTCTGCCTGAAAAATTGTGAGCCCTGGTCCTTCCTTCCCATTTCCATCTTCAGCCAGTGAGGGGGAGATGAACGCTGGCTGTTGCATTTTGGTGGGGTAAGGGTCTGTTTGCACCATCCACTGCCTCCCTGTGACTTAACACAGCAGTGGGCCTCATGCAGTTCATGACGGGTCTGAACAGAACAAAGACGGGCCTCCCCAGAGCAAAAAGCAATCCCCCTGCAGGGGCCTTGGACTGGAGCTGTGGCTCTCCCAGCTCACTAACCTCTCCAGTTGCGTGGGTCAGTTCCTTGAGATCTCTCTCTCTCTCACACACACACACACACAATCTCCATCTCTATCTCCTCTATCTCTCTGCACACACATCCTCTTGGCAAGCCCTAGTTCAGCACAACCTTGCTGAAGTGTGATCCTAGGCCTTCTGCTCCTGTGGACACCCCACGCTGTCCCGGGAAACAAGAACTGTCCCCAGTCCTCTTCAGAGGAGGAACCTGGAGCTGGAGTGACTCACCTCCCGTCCTGGCGGAAGGGTGAAAAGCCGGGGAACAAACCATGGTAGAGTTTGAATTCCCACCTGGGAAACGTAACCACTGCTTTAAGCAACACCTTTAGACCCCGTGGGTCTTCTGCAGGGTGGACAGGCTGCAATCTGCAAAGACCTTGGACATGCAGCTTACTACGAGAGGGGCGGAGTGGGAACTAACTCAGGAGGGTTTCCTTGGCTATTGGCCCAAGGCACCCACTGACCCCATGTGACCACTTGGCTTCCTGGCCTTACTCTTGAGTCCCCAGGGACGACAGACTTTCCATCTGTCGGGGGACTGTCAACTGTGAAGTTGGGCAGGCAAGGTCGGCAGGCAGGGATGTGTAAAATCCATCTTTCATCACCCAAGCCCGTGGTGGCGCCGCTGTGAAACCGTGAATAGAACATTAGCCACATATTACAGGGTTATGTTCCATAGTGTGATGTGTTTTCCGGGTAGGTTCCAGGGAGTGGTGGACATGCAGCCCTAGGGAAGGTCAAGGCCAGAGGTCTCCAGTGCAGTCCTTTGATGGGCCTGAGGCTGCCACGCTGGCTACTCCAGTTGCCTTTTGTAACAATGCAAGCCTTCGACAAGCTACTTACCTAAACCATTCCTGCTGACCCTCCCGGACTTCCGTGAAAGACACTGGAGTCAGTAGGCTGTAGGAAGCAGACAAGGGCTTAATAGCTGAGGTCCCTGGGCTGACATCTTTTCCTCTAGGGTCTAATCCTTAGGGTAGATATGAATTTTGCTTGACTCCACCCTCCTCCCTCCCCTGCTTCCTATCGCTCTTACGATAAGGCACCTGTTGAGGACAGTTTCACATTGCTGGTAGAAATCACCCGACCAAGAGCAGCTTGTGGGAAAAAAAGAGGTTTATTTTGGCTTATAGGCTAGAGGGGGAAGCTCCATGATGGCAGGGAAAATGACGGCATGAGCAGAGGGTGGACATCACCCCCTGGCCAACATAAGGTGGACAACAGCAACAGGAGAGTGTGCCAAACACTGGTCAGGGGAAGCTGGCTATAATGACCATAAGCCCGCCCCCAACAATACACCGCCTCAAGGAAGCGTTAATTTCCAATTGCCGTCAGCTGGGGAGACTAGCATTTAGAACACTTAAGTTTATGGGGGACATCTGAATCAAACCCCCACCGTACCTATCTCCAGCTTGGCCCTCTCAGGCTCCTCTCAGGCTGTCCTGGGTCCCAGAAGCTCAGGTCTCCTCTGCTGCCTGCTTCATCCCTGCCTGCCTCTCCTCTTCCCCTGCTGGGTGTCACCTTCTGTGGTCTTGACCCTTCCTGGTTTATCTCCTCAAGTGTCCCCAGCCCATTCCCAGAGGAGATGAGGTATCCCTGTTGTGACATGTAACCCTCATGTTCATCTGGTCATGACGTGGGTTTATCTGTCTAATGTCTGTCTCCCTAGCTGGACACATCTGTGCCCGCATGGTCGACCTGTATCAGATGCTGGGCGGATGACTGAATGAGCCTCAGAATTGTAAACGTGGAGCTCAGGGAAGAGGAATTACTTTGGGAATGCCACGTTCCCCAGTGGGGGTGTCCCTGCCCACCCGCCATTGACTGTGCCTGGCTCCATCTTCCTTGGATGATTTAAAGTGGAGGGGAGGAAGAGGAGGGTGGGAAGCCTGTGAATGCTTCTGCTACCCAAAGCATCTGCTCACGTGGTTCTGTAAAGAGAGGCGTGGCACTGACATGGGCAAGAGGGAGGTAGGGGCATCCCTGTGTCTTTCAGCCTGAGGCAGGGGGAGCTGTGCCTCAGGTGGGTATGGGAAGGGCCTTGCTGGCTGAATGCCTAGAGGAAGAGCTTCCCTCAGCCTGAGCAGACCCCCAGGCCCTGGAGGAGCCAGCTTGGGGAAGGATACACGTGGCAGGGGACAGGCTGATGGCAGGCAGGAACCTTCTCCCTCGTGTCTTCTGTGTTCTCCATTTTCCTGGAAAGCCTGGCGAGCAAGGAGAAGGGAACATAAGATTGTCCTAAGTCCAGGGTTCCTCCGATGGCCAGTATGTTAGATAGCACCAGGCTTCGGCAGATTCAAGCCAACGCGGGTCATCGGGGATCCTCACAAGGGAGGCGCTGCAGGAGACCACTTGCGGTGGCTTTGTTCCCAGATCATTTTCAGCCATGTGGACCCTTCCTTTTTCCCTTCTTAACAGTGCAGAGCTGCCAGCCCTGAGGTCTCTTTTAAAGCAGACACCTCTTCCGTTTAGTATACATAGGGGCACGCACACACGTAAACTCTGAGAAGCCCACAGGGCTGGGTCAGACAGCGCCTTCACTCTCTCATCGCGTCTTGCTCTTGCTCTGATGGCCTTCAGTGGTGTAGTGAACATCTAGAATACCCTGGAGGAGTCTTGTCTCCCCCAGGCAGTGAAAGTCCTTCTTCTGGGCAGTTCCACGGTTGCCATCTTTCTCCTGAGCTGGTCCATGTGGCTGCCTTCGTGGATGGAGCAGGGCTGGGGAGGGATCCTGGAATCCCAGGCCCCTCCTCATATATTTTTTAAAGATTTTATTTTTATTTTATTTATTTATTAGAGAGAGAGAGAGAGAGAGAGAGAGAATGGGCATGCCAGGCCTCTAGCCACTGCAAACGAACTCCAGATGCATGCACCATCATGTGCATCTGGCTTACATGGGACCTGGAGAATCGAACTGGGGTTCTTGGGCTTTGCAGGCAAGCACCTTAACCACTAAGCAATCTCTCCAGCCCATATTTTAAATTTATTTATTTATTTATTTATTTATTTATTTGAGAGAGAGAAAGAAAAGAGAAAGAGTGAGAATGTGAGAATGGGCTCTCCAGGGCCTCCAGCCACTGCAAAGGAACTCCAGATGCATGTGCCACCTTGTGCATCTGACTTACGTGGGTCCTGGGGAATCAAACCTAGGTCCTTTGGCTTTGCAGGCAAATACCTTAACCACTAAGCCATTTCTCCAGACCCCCCTTCATCTTTAATCTCCTATATGTTCTTCTCTGCACCAATGCAGCAGCCTGGGGGACAGGTAGCCCTGCCACAGATGGGATGCAGGCGCTCGGCCTCCATGTGCCAAGCTGCTTCTCCCTGGCTTCGTGCTTCGTGCTCTGGGGAGAGGCTGCAGCCACCAGGCCTGGGCTGAGCCATGTGATCCTACTGCAGGTATTTTTAGCTTTCTCATTAACCGAGTGCTTTCAAATTAGCCTTCTATTAACCTCAAAGGAAAATGAAAGTGTGTTTTTTTCCCCTTTCCCAGAGTGAGTCTCTCCCGCAGAATATCAAGGTTTCCATGATTAACGTTTCATGCGCCTTGAAGCGCTAATGAAGTTGGACTCTGTAATATCTAATTCGATGGAATAATTGCTCCACGGTCTCTGCCTTGGCAGGGGATGCTGCCACGTCGGAAGTGGTCTTCTCCTTCCCATGGCTCAGTCCTTTGTCCCTGTCTCCCATGTCCCCAGCCAAAGACCACTCCCCACCTCTACCCCCGTCTTCATTCTGGAAGGATCTCAGCAACCAGCACTCCCTCCTATGTCATCATTGCCCATCCTGAACAGGTCATCCCACATTGATGTTTGTCTGCTGCCCAAACAAAAAACATTGTCTGTTCTGTGGGCAGCAGGCCTGGTCACGCAGAGGCCTCTTGACTTTGGCACTGTCCCTTGAAGTGGGTTTATCACTCTGGACCGGGATTCTGGCTGGATATGGGGGATAAATAACCTTGCAATTTCCAGGCAGTGGCAGAAGTCATTACTATGATTTCTATTGGCCACCTGGTATGCCTGGCTAGGGTCACTGGGATAGTTTGAACGTGAAATGTCCTCCATAGCCTCATGTGTTTGTGATGAAGCCTCATTCCTGAGCCTCAACTGGTGAAGCCTTTGGGAGGTGGAGCCTTGCAGGAGGAGGCATATAGCTGGGAGAAGGCCTTAGGGAGTAAAGCCCACTTGTCACATTTAACACTCTCTCTCCTTCCTCCCTGCTGGTGGGGAGTCGTAACGCCCTGCTGTCTGCTCCTGCCGCACTTTTCCTGCCATGATGAAACTACCCCTTGAAACTATAAGCCGGATATAAACCTCTGTCTTCCATAGGCTGCTTCTCACGGGGTATTTGGTCCCAGTGAAGAGAAGGAAACCGTCAGTCACCTGCCCAGTGTCAAGGATTGGTTTTTGGGAGAAACAAGTAGACCAGGTACCCGGAAAGCATTGCAGATGGGAATGGATGTCTGACATCAGATAGCATTCAGGCACTGGAAAGTGTGTCTTTCTCATTGCTGTGAACAAATACCTAATCAGTTTTGGTGGGGAAGGCAAGGCAGGCCAGAGTGGGAAGCTGGTGTCACATCATTACCTTAGCAAACAGAGGGAGGGGAAAGCATATGAGGTCTTGTGCTGTGACACCTCAAGGCCCCACCCCCACCAGTTGCATACTTTCTCCAGCATGTTTCCATCTCCTAAAGGTTACACAGCCTTCTAGAAAGTGCCACCAGCTGGGGGTTAAGTATTCAAATACACAGGCTCATGGACACCATTGATATTTAAGCCAGCATGGTAGGGTTGTCCTGGCCATTGCTCTAACCTGTCCTTTGATCGCTTGTCCAGTCTGTCCTTGACTCACTGAGCCAGTGGTCTAGCCTATCCAGGCCCTAGATTTGACTTTCTTCTTCCTACTCCCGTTCTTAGCCCCCTCCCTTGCCTTTGGGTCTGCTCTCATCACCGATTGCCTCACCATCACCCCAACTTTGTTTCTCTTCTGTCCCTCCATGTGTGTGAGACCAATGGCCCTGGAATCTTGGAGGCTCCAGGATTGGCAGGTGCCCTGGGAGGGCAAGATGACACTAGATCCTGGTCTCTAGGGTACAGATCTCCACCACACAATTCTGGTTCTCAGATGACACTGGGTCCCAGCTTCCAGGCTCAGATCTCCCCCACATGGCTCCCAGTTCCTGGATGACACTAGGGTTTGAGTTCCCAGGACTCGTATCTCTCCCGATGCTCAGATCGCCCCTGGCATGCTTTTCACTTCCTCAAAATAACATCAGGTACAGATTTCTCCTGCATGGACCAATGGGAAACATGGGTCAAGGTGAGGGATCCAATCACAAGCCCAGAAACGGCACAAAAACAGAACGTGCACTCCTGAAGACCAATCCAAGGATGAGGAGAGGGGATGGGAGGAGCATAGCAAAGTAATAAAAACCTGACCTCCACCAGGACCCCACCCTGAGAGAGCTGTTCTGTCAATAGACTCTCACTTCTGCCCTGCTACACCTGTCTTCCCATATCCGAATTCTGCAGCTGGAAAGTAGAACCCACTAGTTGTCCATCTCTCTAAAGTCCATGCTCTCTAAAGTCACTGTAATGAGGAAGGACTGGAGGCTCCTTAGCTGGGGACCTCTTAGGGACACATTTGGCTCGTCACCAACACGTTGCTTCTCGTGTGAGCAGCTTGGAGAAGTTTTGGTCCCATACCTAAGTATGTCACTCAGTCCGAAAAAGCTCCATCACGTGGGTGGGAGAGACTCCGACCCCACCTCCCTTGCCATGTCAGTAAGGGTCCTGGCTTGCCCAGTGGCTCACTGGATGTGGTCAGATTCATAGACACCGGAGGAGCCTGCCAGACATATAAATGAACGAGCAGACCAGGGTCTCATGCCCATGATAAGGGTCTATATAGATTCAGTTTCTGCACCAAACATCCAAATGCCTCCTGCCTTCCTCCCCCCAGAAAGGTCCCCTTGACACTTCATAATTGAAACATCAAATCGCAAACTTGTCATTTCCCTGTCAAAGTTCTTCCTTTCCTCTGTATTTCCTACCCAGTCATATTGTTACTATCAGCGTGCCACCTCGTCAGGAATCTGGGAATCACCCTAGACCCCCTCACCCAGTCTTGGTGCCACTCCTCTGTTCCGTCCTGCTGTCCCGTGCCACTGGGCCCTTGCAGGGACTCAGGATCCTGCCACTCTCTTGGGTATAGTGTCTCAACTTGCCTTTTTGTGACAACTTTCCTCCCAAGTCCAGTTTCTTTTCTGAAACCTGAGGACTCACTCTTAAAATGTGCTTCTGGCTGGGGAGGATGCTCAGCAGTTAAAGGTGCTTGTTTGCAAAGACTGCTGGGCGGGGTTCAATTCCCCAGTACCCACAGAAAGCTAGATGCACAAAGTGGTGTGTGTGTGTCTGGAGTTCGTTTGCAGTGGCTGGAGGCTCTGGTGCATTCATACTCTCTCTCTCTCCTCACAAATAAAAAAAAATAAATTAAAAAAATAAAAATTAATACATAAAAAAATAAAATGTAACAAAAAAAAAAAAAGTCACCATGGTGGCGCACTCCTTTAATCCCAGCACTCGGGAGGCAGAGGTAGGAGGATCACCATGAGTTCGAGGCCACCCTGAGACTACATAGTGAATTCCAGGTCAGCCAGAGCTGGAGTGAAACCTTACCTCAAAAAACCAAAATAAATAAAAAATAAATAAATGAAATGAAATGTAGGGCTGGAGAGCTGACTCAGGGGTTGAGGCGCTAGCCTGAAAAGCCTAACTACCCAGGTTCGATTCCCCAGGACCCACCTAAAGCCAGATGCACAAAGTGGTGCATGCATCTGGAGTTCATTCGCTTTCTGCTTGCAAATAAACAAACACAAGAAAGTAAAATGTGCTTCTCATGGTGTGCTCCCCTGCTAACTCCTTCAGAGACCCTCTGCTACCTTCAGCTAAGTTCCCACCCTGTAGATGGCTCAGGAGCTTCTAAGAACAAATGGATTAGACATGTCTCTTATCCCAGGTCAGTCTCCCCGACACACAACCATGTTCAGGTCCAACTGACTACTATAGTTCCCAAAGCCTCCCTCACCAGTCACACTGAAGTGATTTTTCATGGTGTCACCTGTGACTGGAACACTTTTTCTTCTTGGTCCATCCCATAAGACCTTATTTATCCCATAAGACCTCTTCCCGTATCTCCTGTCTGGAGCAATCACTGCAGCCGAGGAGTTCTTCCCATTAGGTCAGGAATCCCTGCACATCCTTGCCTGATTTCCCCTCCATTTCACTGCCCTCTACAGTAAGGCTTTATGCAAATGTGAGTCCAGACAAAAATGTTCCCTGGGTCTTTTCCGTGCTGGGATACAGTAGTGACATCCTGTTGTTTTATTTTTTTTTAATTTTTAATTAATATCTCTGTGTGTGTGTGGGGGGGAGAGGTGGGTGTGCTAGGGTCTCCTGCTACTGCAAATGAACACCATACACTTTTCATTGTGTCTGGCTTTCCCTAGTTGCTGGGGAGTTGAACCCAGGTTGATAGGTTTTGTAAGCAAACACCTTTAGCACTGAGCCAGTGAGCAGGTGGGACGTGGTGTCCAGGAGGTGGGTTGTTGCTGCTCCTCTGCCCACTTGCCCCCTGCCTTCCCTCACCTCTCACACCGTTAGTCCTCTGGGAGATGTCAGCAATCCTGGCAGAGGCTCATTTAGAAAAAGCCTGCAACAGAAAAACTTCATCTTAAAAGCCAGGTAGGGGGTAATTAACCACATTTCAAAAGAATTCTTCTGTTTCAAAAGGCTCTGTGACAGGGAACCCACAATTAGCAGGATCCCCTGGAGCCCTGGCATCAGCAGGGTGGCCAGGTCAGGCAGCTTCCTGGGTTTGTGGCACACCCAGCCCCTAACCCGTGTGTGTGTGTGTGTGTGTGTGTGTGTGTGTGTATGTGTGTGTGTGTCTATGCATGGACACACACATTAGCTGATTCCCCTTCCTGGAAGTTAAAACACTTCTTTCTTTTCTCCTCTGGTTTTAATCATGCCTTTTCTTGTAGGGAGGGATGGCGCCTGGACTGATGTCCCTCATTTCACAGATTAGAAGCTCCAGGTTTCAGTAGCCCAGGCAGATGTGCAGAGAAGACAGGATCTGGAGGGTGCATGCATGCGTGCGTGCCTGTGTGTGCGTGCATGCGTGTGTGTGTGTGTGTGTGTGTGTGTGTGTATGTGTGTGTGTGGTGGAAACTGCTCCTTCTATCCAGGAAGCCTTATCCTTTCTTTCTTCTTAAGAGAGTCTTCGATGCATTTGAGGAGGTAATAATACCAACTAAAAGACTGCATTATTTTGGCTCTAAGCAGTGAGGCATGGCCATGGAAGGAAGTCTATCCGTGGGAAGTGGAACTGCTGGGCAGCAGGCAAGGCTGGAGGTGCTGCTCTCTCTCTCCCCTCCCCCATTCTTCCTCTCTCTCTCTCTCTCTCTCTCTTTCTCTCCTGCTGGTCCAATTCCTTGTTCCAGGACACAAGAGCCTGGAAACACAAGTGGGTACCCACCAGACCCTGTTATCTGCACTTAACAATACTGGGTGGCTCCTTGGTGGTAGTTCTCATTCTTGCACTCCTCCCGGCAATGTGACTTCCCTCTTTTTTTTTTTTTTTTTTTTTGAGAGAGAGAGAGAGAGAAAAACAGAGAGAGAGAAAAAAAAAGCAGAGCAAGAGAGAGAGAGAATGGACGGGCCAGCAGCCTCTCAGCTGCTGTGAACGAACTCCAGATGCATGCACCCCCTTGTGGGCAAGTGTCGCCTTGTGCCCTTGTGGCACTTTTTGCGTCTGGCTAAATGTGGGACCTGGAGAATCGAACGGGCTTTCTTAAGCTTGGCAGGAGGGCGCCTTAACCGCTAAGCCATCTCTCCAGCCCATGACTTCCCATTTTTGACACGCGACATGAAATAAGTGAGCCAGATGGATATCAGAGAGCTTTCCCCAGGGCTCAGTCCCCAAGCCTGCCTTGTAGAATGAGCTCGGCACCTTCAAAACCTAGGCAGTTTCAGCTGGGACTTTGCCCTATGCACTGCCTCCTGAGCCCAGGTCAGCCTACAGACTGGGGAGGATGGATCCACCCACTGCGCGGTGGAGTTCTCCCCTCCGTGCCAGGGCCTCATCACCCAAGAGAAGATGAAGGATGGTGGGCGCTGGCTCTTCTCATACTTCCAGGCCCCGTGGTCTCTTCCCGTGCTCTTATGCTGGGTGTTCTCCGTCCAGCCAGGGGCCTGGGAAGTGAACTTGAAGGCCATCTCCTTTAGGAAACGCCCCAGTCTGGAGGTGGAAACTGTGGTGCGGTTCTGAGCAGGTCACGGTGGAGCTGTGCTTCCAGGTTTGCTGGCCTTTCCAGGTGGACGCTGCTACACCTTTCACCATCAAGTTTGTGGGCTTTCAGGCCTTGTTGAAGTAGCTTGTGGTTTTTTTTAAAATTATTTTTTATTTATTTTTGGAGAGAGACAGAGAGAGAGAGAGAGAGAGACAGACAGAGAGGGAGAGGGAGACAGATAGAGATGGGCGCTCCAGCAGTGTGTCAGCTGCTGTGAATGAAATCCAGATGTGTGCGCCCCCTTGTGGTCAAGTGCGGCATTGCGCCCTTGCGTCACTTTGCATCTGGCTAAACGTGGGACCTAGAGATCGGAACCGCTGGAGATTGGAACTAGCGTTCTTAGGCTTAGGAGGCAGGCGCCTTAACCGCTAAGCCATCTCTCCAGCCCATGCTTGTGGTTTTTTATCTATCCATTCATCTCAAACAATTACCGTGCCGGTCCTCCTGTTCCATGGCGTCTTTCCTTCAGCCCAGGGTTTATTTGGGCCGCTCAGAAGTGGGTGATAGCATCCTTCCACCCTGGGGGCTATGAATTCTGGGCTGCATGGAAAGCTGCACTGCTTTCCCCATTACAGGACACCCCTGGAACCCTGAGCAGGGTTCAGAGATTGGGGGACAGTATTGGGATGCTTTTCACCTCCAGCCCCTGGTCCTTCTGTTTCCACCCAGTCTTGTAAACATGCCTCCTGATCTGTTCCTTTCCTGCTGGTTGATATATTTCCTGTTTCTGAAAAACTGTAAAGTTGGTAAGAGCAGGCTTACCAATTCCATTGGAAATGTTTCCCTTTTGGTGCAATTTCAGAAGTCTTCTGTGTCAGTTACCCTCTTGTTGCTAGGCCAAAACACCTAACCAGAAACAGCAAACTAGAGGAAAGAGTTTATTTCAGCTTTCTGTTTCAAGAAGTTTCCTCAGGGCAGGGAAAGGATGGAAGAACAGAGGCTGGGCATCTCCTCTTGTCACATCAGCTGGAGAGCAGAAGCAAGAGTCAGTTAGCTAGTGACCACCTCGTGGGGCTGGTTAATAAACTCCTAAGTCCTTCCCCAGCAACGCACTTCTGTAAGGAAAGTGAAGGAGAAATGCAAAAGAGAACACTGGGTTTGATCTCTAAAGACAAGACTGTTTATTGAGAGAAACAGCGAGGGGCGTCAGCTTTCTCGTGGGACGAAGGGTGAGGCACTGAGCCAGGCTAGGGTGTAAGTTTATAAGAAGAGTCCTGAGAAAAACAGACTGGACCAGGGGTAGTTGATAAGAAAATTGTAGCTGCTTGTGTCCTTGTTCAGAATAGGCTTCTTCAGCCAGGACTGTCTAAGGGAGGACACTCAGATGGTCCCTGGTCCTTCAAGGCCATCTAGGCTAAAGGGAGTACATCAGTCAGGGAAGGTGCCAAACTTCTTTATTGCCTGCAAGTTTAGGGATAGCTGTTAACTCCCTTTAGTTTTCAGGGAAGGCTATTAACCCTTCAACTTACTCCAGTAAGGCTGCACCTCTCAAAGGTACCACAACTTCCCCAAATTACCACCAGTTGGGAACCAAATATTCAAAACATGAGCCTATGGGGGATGTTTGACATCTTCACAAAGGGAAGGATCCTCTTCTTTATTAAAATTCTGGTGAATGTGATGGCACGCTCCTGTCATCCAAGCACTCGAAAGGCTGAGGCATAAGGATAAGGGTAAGTTTGAATCTAGCCTGGGCTATAGAGTGAGTCAAAAGAAATAGAGTGTCTCAGTTACTTATGTGCAGCTGATGGGAAGACAGTGTTTATTTTGGCTTACAGTCTCCAGGGAAGGCTCTGTGATGGCAGGGGAAAGGATGGTGTGAGCAGAGGCTGGACATCGCTTCTGCCACAGCAGGGCAAACACTGCAGGAGAAGACTGTGCCAAGCACTGGTGTTGCAGTCAGGTTCACACTGCTGGCAGAAAACACCCGACCAAGAGCAGCTTGTGGGAAGAAAGGGTTTATTTTGGCTTACAGACTTGAGAGAAAGCTCCATGATGGCAGGGGGAAAATGATGGCATGAGCAGAGGGTGGACATCACCTCCTGGCCAACATCAGGTGGACAACAGCAACAGGAGAGTGTGCCAAAGACTGGCAAGGGGAAACTGGCTATAACACCTGTGGTGATTTGATTCAGGTGTCCCCCATAAACTTAGGGGTTCTGAATGCTAGGTTCCCAGCTGATGGAAATTTGGGAATTAACACCTCCTGGAGACACAATATTTTTGGGGCAGGGCTTATGGGTGTTATATATTTTCTCTAAGAATTTTCCTCTTGCCAGTCAGTGTTTGGCACACTCTCCTGTTTCAGTTGTCTACTTGATGTTGATGTCCAGCCTCTGCTCATGCCATCGTTTTCCTCTGCCATCATGGAGCTTCCCCTCAAGTCTGTAAGCCAGAACAAACTTTTTCCCCCACAATCTGCTCTTGGTCGGGTGATTTCTGCCAGCAAGGTGAACCTGACTACAACAATACCCATAAGCCCACCCCCATCAATATACTGCATCCAGGAGGCATTAATTCCCAAATCTCCATCAGCTGGGAACCTAGCATTCTGAACACCTAAGTTTATGGGGCACAGCTGAGTCAAACCACCACAACTGGCAAGGAGAAACTGGCTATAACATGGTAAGCCTGTCCCCAACAACAGCCTCTTCCAGCGAGGCTCTGCCTCCCAAATTGCTCTCCGCTGGGGATTAAGCATTTAGCACACATGAGTCTATGAGGGACATCTGCTTCAAACCACCACACAGGGGCTGGAGAGAGGGAGAGCTCAGGTGTTGAAATAGCGTGAGGACTTGGGTTTGATCCCCAGTTCCCATGCAGGTGTAGCAGTGTGTGTCTAAATCCCAGTACTGGGGAGGTAGAGATAGGAGGATCTCTGGAGCTCAGTGGGGAGCTGGTCTAGGGTAATTGAGAGACCTTGTCTCAGAAAGGTGTGGATGGCAGTCATAAAGATGACACCTGAGCTTGGCCTCCACATGCATCCACACAAACACGCATGCACCTGCATTATGCATGTGTGTTCGCACACACGCGAACATGTGCATGCATACATTCAAGAAATAAAAAGTCATTAGGTGGAAGCCACTCCTTCTCTTGAGGGTGGGGAAACTGAGGCTGAGAGAGGCGATGAGCCAGGTCCAAGTGTGGCACAGACGGCTCACAGGAGAAGCCAGGATGGGAATGTGAGGTGTTCTGGTTCCCACACATACCACCACTCCCTCTGTTTCATTATGAGCCCTGGGCAGCTATGTTTTGGCTGGAGGCCCGGGAGGTATGGACCATACTGCCCTTTCCCCCTTATTTGCCTCCAGGGCTCAGAGAAGACCAAACCATTTCATTCACATTGTCACAGCTCGAAGAATTATCTGACTTTTCTCTGAAGAATTTTCTTTTTCAGACTTGACCTTTGAGGATTCATCCAACTACAGAATTCTTCATTGGGATCATGGGCCAGGCTTGGGTCTTTGCAAGCTTGGGCTTTTATGACTATGATAGACAGGCATGCCATGGAAAGAGCTGGCCTCAGAATGGGAGTGGACCTCCCCTCCCCCTTTGGTGTGTAAACATCCAGCAGAAATTTCCAGAAGGATGGACAGAGGAACACTTGGGTGGGACCTACCGGCTGGAGTTGGACTTGTATGTAGGGAGAGGTTGGTCTTTTAGGCTGTTCCCTGCTCGTCTGCACACCTTAGTTCTGGGTAGAAGGGCACTGGAGACAGGGAAAGAATGGATTTCATGAGAGCCTCTCACAGGGCTTTGGGACTGAGATAAGATATTATCTCTTGTGGTCACAGGGCATCCCATGGACCAAAGTAATATGGGGCATGATCCCCTACCCTGCCCCATCCTGCCCCAGTTGGTAAAGGAGCATCACTAGGCACTGTGAGACACCAACAGACAGGGACGCTAGGCAGGAGGTGGCTGTGGAAAGCTGTGGTGTCTCTTGCCCTGGAAGCTGATTTCTGGGAGGTGATTCCAGGAAGCACAGGTATGGGATGGGGAAGATGAGGCCAGGAGAGGAAGCAGCTGGTTCTGTGTGTGCTCATGATTTCTGGGAGGTGATTCCAGGAAGCACAGGTATGGGATGGGGAAGATGAGGCCAGGAGAGGAAGCAGCTGGTTCTGCGTGTGCTCATGATTTCTGGGAGGTGATTCCAGGAAGCACAGGTATGGGATGGGGAAGATGAGGCCAGGAGAGGAAGCAGCTGGTTCTGTGTGTGCTCATGATTTCTGGGAGGTGATTCCAGGAAGCACAGGTATGGGATGGGGAAGATGAGGCCAGGAGAGGAAGCAGCTGGTTCTGTGTGTGCTCATGATTTCTGGGAGGTGATTCCAGGAAGCACAGGTATGGGATGGGGAAGATGAGGCCAGGAGAGGAAGCAGCTGGTTCTGTGTGTGCTCATGATTTCTGGGAGGTGATTCCAGGAAGCACAGGTATGGGATGGGGAAGATGAGGCCAGGAGAGGAAGCAGCTGGTTCTGTGTGTGCTCATGATTTCTGGGAGGTGATTCCAGGAAGCACAGGTATGGGATGGGGAAGATGAGGCCAGGAGAGGAAGCAGCTGGTTCTGCGTGTGCTCATGGCCCAAGCCTACTCCTTCATCCCTCTGAAGCTTGTGTGTGCGGGCAGCACACAATTCCAGATTGTTCCACCCAAGGGGTGAGGAAGTGGTAAATTTGTTCATCAGCTCTCCAAGGCGGGGGTGAGGGGGATGGAAGGTTAATCCTCTGGTAGGTCCATGCTTCTGCTTCTGGATTGAGCCTTGAGGCTGAGTCCTGGGTGTTTGCAGCCAGTATCTGGGAGGAAAGGTCAAAGCCAAGGCCCTGTGGGAGGGGCACCTGCTACAGGGCAATCCCGACCTGAAACTAGAGAGAAAGAGAGCATGAGAACAAACAAGCATGGCGGGTGACAGAGTCTTAGTCTTGGTGGGTGGAGGAGCCACAGTGTTCCCGAGGAGCAGCATGGCAGTATAACACACACCCGGGCAAAGGAACCTTGTCCTCCCACCACATGGGCCGAGTGGAGGCACTGTGGACAGAGTGAAGAAGATACCTGCCCATGCAGCTGCGAGCACGTGGATGGAGTTCGAGTCTCAAGGTTCTGTGAGGAGTCATGCTGTGTAGATACTGAAACGCCTCCATTCCCTCTCCCTTCCTATTTCGGCTGATGCCATTTTTTTTTTTTTTTTTTTTTTGGAGAGAGACAGAGAAAGAGAGAGAGGGAGAGGAAGACAGATAGAGATGGGCGCGCCAGCAGCCTCTCAGCTGCTGCGAACGAAATCCAGATGCGTGCGCCCCCTTGTGGTCAAGTGCGGCATTGCGCCCTTGAGTCACTTTGCATCTGGCTAAACGTGAGAC
This sequence comes from Orientallactaga sibirica, assembly GCA_036365145.1. Classification (NCBI taxonomy): domain Eukaryota; kingdom Metazoa; phylum Chordata; class Mammalia; order Rodentia; family Dipodidae; genus Orientallactaga; species Orientallactaga sibirica. The sequence goes on from JAEOAD010000013.1 coordinate 9,815,175, forward strand.
CTAGAGATTGGAACTGGTGGAGATTGGAACCAGCGTTCTTAGGCTTAGGAGGAAGGCGCCTTAACCGCTAAGCCATCTTTCCAGCCCCTAACTCCAATTTTATCCCATGTTGGTGCAACCCAGGAAGGGACTTTAGAGCCATCCGTACTGTCAATGGAGAGCAACCTGGAAGTCAGGAGTCCAAGGATGGGAACAGGTGTAGTCAGACTCCACACACTGACATTGCAAGATTCCCAGGAAGGGAAGATCTGGCGGTCCTTAGTGCAATTGCTCGTGCTGTGGGCACAGGGTGGGCCAGAAGGGGCTGAGTCACACCCTGTTTGCTGCGTCAGTGTCAGTACAGTGCCTAGTGGAACCTACATTCCTGAGCTGCTGCGATGAGCAGAGGGTCTTGGCTAGACCCATGTTGTGTAACGGGGTGCTGGGGTCCAGGAAAGTCCTTGAACCCTAAACCCTAGCTTCATTTCTAATTTTAATCAAAGAATTGAATAAAAAGAAGATTGAGAGGATAATTATTAAATTATTATATTTCTTGAGGGAAGTACAGTACAGAGCCAGGGAAATGCACTCAGGTGGTTAGAGATCTCACGCGGGAGGCCTGGGGAAAAAAAGCATGGAAAGAAAAAAGTTCAAGGAGCTCCTGACATGTGGGGAGCTGGAAGGGATAAAGGAGCCCATGTGGAAAGTAAGGGCTAGGGGGCCCTTCCGGCTGGGCCTGGGCTGAGCTGGACCAGGCCCAGCCTAGGGAAAACCTCACTCACAGCGGGAAGTTCCCAAGTGGTCAGAGAGCCTGGGTTCCCCTTGCAAAGGTATTTATAACCTTTTAGTGGTGGGCTGTCTTCCGGCTCAGGTGAGCCAGAGGGACAGCTGGTTGGTTAGGAAGAGGCTAGCCCTGACATCAAGTTCCAGGGGCTGTACTTGACCAACCACAACGTTTAAATCCTATGAAAAAGCCCTCCCTCCCTCCCTCCCTCCCTCCCTCCCTCCCTCCCTCCCTTCCTCCCTCCCTCCCTCTCTCCCTCCCAGAAGGGGTCCTGGTTGTTTGTGGAAAAACAGGTCTAGGGAACTAGGCAAGAGATAAGAAGTCCAATCGTCTCTGATTTCTAGCAAGTGTGGACTTTCCTGCCTTTTTCACCCTCAGGGGTCCAGTCACCCTCACTGTGCACCCCCCTCATCGGGACATGTGGACATGAGCAAGAAGAGAGCGACTGTCACTTCCTTCCTGCGATTTGGGTGCGGGCCATTTCCACCACCAAGGAGCCCGGGAGGGCGGACTCACCCTGCACCATATTCATTGAGGATATTGTGGGTCCAGGACACCCCGTGCTACAGAGCGGGATCTTGGTTGTCACCTGAGGCGTGTTTGGACTCACCAGTTGCCTACAAGAGCAGATCCAGAGCCAGCACATGGAAGTGGAGGCCCATGCTCTCCTGGGATCCAGCTTTATGCTGATTTTTAAAAAACAGGAGTGTAATTAGTCTTTCTCAAGTTCTTTCAACACGATGACATTTTTTTTTTCTTCTAGAAAACAAGTCTCGGGGACTGGAGAGGGAAGAGAACAAGGTACACTGTTTACTCCTTCAGCGCTCTCCAGCTAATTCTAACAACAAAGGCAAAGCTGCCTCACAAATTCTTTGCGGTCCTTTAATAGCACAGAAAAAGAAGGCGAGGAAAAGGCGGGGGTGGGTGCAGGCACCCACGTGGGCAGGAGCCTGCCTGACACCTATTGTGTATGCTCAGTGTTCCTCCATGCCTTGGCAAGTGCAAAGACAATACGCAAACCCACTTAAACCATTATGAGAACGGCACATGAGAACTAGCTGTCTGGGCACCAGGACCGGCGGGGGTGGGGGGTGGGGGCACGGAGGGGGGTGGGCTGTGTCTTCCCTAGCTGAAATGTGACGCTCACCAACATCAGAGGCAAGGCATCAATTCTCTCCATTTACAAATCCCAAGATTCAGGATGGAGAAGACCTGGGCCAGGATCACACCAGTACCTGTGAACCTAGGATTTCCATGCCACTCCAGAGGGACCTTGCGGCTGCTGTGAATGGAGATGTGGAGTTGGGGGCTGGTAATATTTGTTGTTAGGATGGTTTGATGGACTTGGGGGTGGGTAGTGTGAGGAGGATGACAAGACAAATAAACAGAAGGACTGGAGAGAAGTTTCTTTTATGTTTATGCCTCTCTCTCTCTCTCTCTCTGTGTGTGTGTGTGTGTGTGTGTGTGTGCCATGAGCATGCATGTGAGTGTAGAAACCAGAGGGTAGCATCAGGTGGTATTACCCGCAGGAACATCATCTCCCTCTTATTGATGCAGGGGCTCTCATTGGCTTGAAGCTCACCAATGAGACTGGACTGACTGGCCAGCCCACTCCAGGAATCCTCCTCTCTCTTCCTCCCCACTTTTGGGTTTACAGGCACATGCCAGCATGCCTGGCATTACACAGATTCTGGGGATCAAACTCTGGGCTGCATGCTTTGAAGCAAGCACTTTATTGACTGAGCTGAGCTGTCTGCCTGCCCAAGAAGACGTGAGATTCAGGGGAGAAGAGAACGTTCTATGGCGTGGAGAACTCGGGCAGTGATGGGAGGAGGGGGTAGAATGTTTCCAAAGCAGAAGCAGACTCTAAATCAAGTGGTGCTGATGGTGAAGTGATACTGATGGTGTCTGCAGGGTCTGAAGCAAGGGGCAGGAGGTGACAGAGGTGTGTGTGTGTGTGTGTGTGTGTGTGTGTGTGTGTGTGTGTGTGTTCTCCCTCTGGGACTCAAACACAGTGAAAACTATGGGAAGACATCAGAGGCTGGTATGGGGGTATGAGGTTGACGAGGAGAGGGTGAGCTGGTGAGTGGTGAGGGTGAGCTTTTCAGCAGGCATGTGAAACACCACCCCCCCAACGCACACACGCAGTAGGCACTAAATAAGTGCTGTGGAAATTTACCGCCCCAAAGCCGCGGACGTGGTGATAGCAGTCTTGCACTAGTAGCTGTAGTGTTATGGCCGCTATTCAGGAGAATTATGACTGTGATAAAACCTTCCAGGCTGCCGGCAGCTCCGAAGACTGAGGACTCTTAGCACTGGGACTCGAAGTGTGCAGCGACGGGGACATGAACTCAACCAGACGTGGCCGCAGCAGCCATCTCTGAATGTGGGCGGCATGTGAGGAGCAAGGCGACTCTCAACAAAGGCATCCTCAGAGGGGGCTGCCTCCTGCCCCCAGAGTAAATCTTCCTGACGGTAGGGACCTCCAGGGCTCTGGCACACAGGCCACTCCTCGGCTCAATGCCCTAGTGCTCTTGGAATGCCAAAGGAAGACTTTCGTGTGACCTTGCTGTGTGTTTGCTAGTGTGGCTAACCTTTGTTCATTCTTACTATATATATGCCACTAGGGTAAACTCTTCTAAAATTCCTGCATGCCTAAGGTATGGATGCTAGCACTCATCACTGGGATCCACAGAAGGTGCTGGTACTGAGGCATAGGTGCTAGTACTGGTCACTAGTTTTATTATTATTATTTATTATTATTATTTTGGAGATAGACACAGAGAGAGACAGAGTGAGAGAGGGAGAGAGAGGGAGAGGAAGACAGAGATGGGTGCGCCAGCAGTGTCTCAGCTGCTGAGAACGAAATCCAGATACGTGCGCCCCCTTGTGGTCAAGTGCGGCATGGCGCCCTTGCGTCACTTTGCATCTGGCTAAATGTGGGACCTGGAGATTGGAACCACTGGAGATTGGAACCGGCGTTCTTAGGCTTAGGAGGCAGGCGCCTTAACCCTTAAGCCATCTCTCCAGCTCCCTAAATTTTTTTTTGTTTTTGTTTTTGTTTTTTATGAGGTAGGGTTGCACTCTAGCCCAGGCTGACCTGAAATTCACAATGTAGTCTCAGGGTGGCCTCGAACTCACGGTGATCCTCCCACCTCTGCCTCCCGAGTGCTGGGATTAAAGGCGTGCGCCACCACACCTGGCTACTAGGTTTTAAAGAAGCAGAGAGGCCCTGATCTTACCTTGGTGGGTGCAGGAGCGCAGGTGGGTGGGCTAGGGTCTGTTCTCTGAGTCTTTGCTGAAGCTACATCTCCTGCTCAGTGCTTATGTCCTGGCTGCTCCCACTCAGTCATTAGAGAAACCACTCGTCTCTTCTGTCGGTGGAGCTGTACTGGCCTCCCTTTTCTGGCTCTAGGAAGTATGCGAGTGCAGGTGTGGAGGCACACCTGCTGGGGTTTGACCCACGGCTCTGCTTTCTTAAGATGTGTGGGTGTCTCAGTTTCATCATTTTACTTGTGTGTACGCATGCGTGTGCATTTTCACGTGTGTGAGAGTGGGCACAGGTGAGGACAACCTTAGAGTCATCCTCAGGAAGGCTGTCCACCTTTTTTGAGCCAGGATCTCCATTGACCTGGAGACTATCAATTTGGCTAGGCAAGCTGGTCAGCCAGTCTCAGGGATCCCTCTGTGTCTGCCTGCCCAGAGCTGGGATCACAAGCACATGCCACCACACCCCGTGTTTTCATGTAGGTTATGAGGCTGGAACTCCTGTTCTCATGTTGGGGAGGCAAGCACTTTACTGACTGAGCCATCGCCCCAGGCCTCGTTTCCTCACTTGTAAACCAGGGTCTGAGGATTTAATAAAATGTGTATGTGGAAGATTTTCTATCTGGATGACATAGAGTGTGGGTCTGCAGTGAAAAGCTCTCATTTGCTCAATGCTTCTTCCTGCCCAGGTGGTGTTGTCTAGTGGAATTAACCAGTTCTGGCAGAAGAACACCTGCTTCCTCTTAGCCTGGCTTCAGACCCTTCGAGCATCCTCACAGATAATCCTTGGCGATGCTTCATATTGACCCAGGGAATAGATTTCCCTTTACTTACCTGCCCCAGCCCAGTGATTAGACTCAAATGTCCAACAAGTTTCTGCCTCCTGAGTCATTGGCTTATCAACAGGACCTCTTCCAGGTGGGGGGAGGGTTCCTGAGGGACAACTAGGAGAGCAGATTCAAGTATTTGGCTCTGCTGGGGCACACATTGTGAAGTGGGGAGGCTGGACAGGGAAGCAGGACCTGATTTCAGGAACTGGCTAGAGAATGTGTATCCCTTAAGAAGTGAGAGCATGGGCTGGAGCGATGGCTTAGCGGTTAAGATGCTTGCCTGTGAGACCCTCAAAATAGAAGAAGAAGATGATGACATCAAATTAAAAGAGAGACTAATGGAGAGAGGGAGGGATATGATGGAGACTGGAGTTCTAAAGTCCAATGGGGGCAGGGGAGGGAAATATCATGTGTTTTTGTATGTAAGTCTAGAAGTTGTCAATAAAAAAATAATAATTAAAAGAAAAGATGCTTGCCTGTGAAGCCTAAGGACCCACTTTTGACTCTCCAGATCCCACGTTAGCCAGACGCACCAAGATGAGGCGAGTGCAAGGTCACACATACCCACTAGGTGGCGCAAGCCTCTGCAGTTCGATTTTAGTGACTGAGGCCCTGGTGCGCCAATTCTCTCTGTCTCTAAAAAAATAACAAAATAAAATAAATAAGTGAGAGCTAGGTACTGCACAGAAGAAGCCTGCAAATGGACTGTATAGGAAGAACCTGGTCACACTAGGGTGGTCACTGCAGTGCATATCTGCATGATGGTAACCATGGTCCTGCCTCAGTTTCCCCATCACCATGCAGACCTAACAAGGATGCTATTGCTCATCAATACTGGCAGTTAAATTCACCTGCCCATTTATCATGTGTCTCAGCCCACTAGAATGTAAACTCCCCACCTAGGGCCAAAGCCCATTTTGTTTTCTGCTGTCTTTCTGGAGTGAGGCACTCGGATATGCATGGCATGAATAATGCAACAGAGGCAACTTATCATAGAGGTGACTCCAACACATGGGAGGTGGGCAAGGAAGTGTTTCAGGGCATAATTCCTCCTTTGGAATTGCCACTCACTTGGGCAAACACTTGATTTTTAGTTTTTTTTTTAATTTGAGAGAGATAGAGAGAGAGACAGACAGACAGAGAATGGGCGTGCCAGCGGCCTTTCAGATGCTGTGAACACACTCCAGATGCGTGTGCCCCCTTGTGGGCAAGTGTGGCATTGTGACCTGGAGATTTGAATGGGCATTCTTAGGCTTGGCAGGCAGGCGTCTTAACCGCTAAGCCAGCTCTCTTGCCCTTGATTTTTACTTTTAAGCCCTGACCAGAAGCATCCTCCATGGAGGGAGTATTCGTTCTTTTTCTTATAACTATAACCAAATCCCTGACGAGAAGCAGCCCCAGGGGGGAAGGGCTTATTTTAGCTCACAGTTTCAGGGGTATAATCTGCCATGATGGGAAAGGTCTGGAGACAGGAGCATGAGGCTGCTTGCTTACATCTTGGAGGAGCAGAGGGACTGAACAGAAATGGGGGATGGGTTATAAATCGCAGTGCCTGCTCTTGCACACCTGACTCCTCAGCCCAGTGACCCACTTCCCCCAGCCAGGCCTTCCATGACCTTCCAAAACAGCACCACCAGATGGGAACACATGGGCCTGTGGAGGGGCATTTCACATTCAAATCATAACAGAGGGTATGGAGGGGAGACTCATCATTAGAAGAAAATCCCCCCTCCCCCCCCAAGAAGGCTGGAGTCTCAGATGAGGACAGTTTGTGGTACATAACAATTAGACACCTGTGAAGACAGAGAGAAGGTCTTTGTCACTTTGTGCATTGCTCCTTCCTGTGATGACATTGTTCTTGAGTGGTGAGTAATTGAAGCCTCAGGGCCACCTCTCCTTCTGCGGATAAGTGCTGCTCCGATGCTCCTGGCAAAGCGGGCGCAGTGATGAGAAACAGAACCTAGCAGTGCGCGAACACAAACCAAGAAGTCAATAACTGCTTGACATTCTGAGAAGTCAGGCTACTGGTGGATCTAACACCATGGAAGGCCTTTTCCCAGTAGGCGCTAAAGTGGTTTGACAATGGTTGCCTATTACGGAAGATACACTTGAAAAGAAATGAACCGTTCCAAGAAAGCTGAATGCTATTGTCTACTTTGCGGGGGGAGGGGGGCGCAATGAGGTAAAGGTTTGAATGAATTTCATCTTAGGAAGGGTGCTGTGACAGATAACCTTTATTGTTGCCTGGATTGGATCATCTTTTTATTTTTATTTTTTGTGAGAGACCGAGAGAGAGAGAGAGAGAGAGGAAGAGGCAGAGAGAGAAAATGGGAGCACCAGCTTCTCGGCTACTGTGAATGAACTCCAAACATATGTGCCTCCTTGTGGGCAAGGGCAGCATTGCACCCTTGCATCACTTTTTGCGTCTGGCTAAACATGGGACCTGGAGAATCCAACAGGTGTTCTTAGGCTTTGTAGGCAGGTGCCTTAACCGATAAGCCATCTCCCCAGCCTGGGGGAATCATGCCTTTTGGGCAGCCTGTGAGTGTTAGCAGTCACCTTCTCATTGCTGGGACAAAACGCCTGACCCAAGGCAGCACATGGAAGGAAAGGGGTCATTTCAGGTTTACGGTCTCCAGGGGAAGTTTCATCATGGCATGGCAGAGCAGAGGCTGGCCATCACATCTTACTGTTGCTGCTGGGAAGTAGCAGGAAAGGTGAGCTAGCTCTGGCAAGGAGGGTTTGCTCCCAAAGTGCCACTAGTTGGGGACTGAGCGGGAGGCTTCATCACAAACACGCGAGGCTCTGGGAGACGTTCCGCATTCAAACCACAGTGGAAGTGTTTCCAGGAACAATGAACTTGGCCCTCCCTCGGAGTGGACAGTACTTCCTTCCAGTGGTAGCCTATATATAAAGAACCTTTTGCCTGACTTTCTGTACTCCTTGCTGGTGAGGGCATCTACCCTGTTGTCACCAACCTTCACTGGCATCGGAACCCAGTTGCTTCAACCTTCTGACATGGACTGAAGAGCAGCGGCTCTCCAGGAATCCTCCTGGCCTTTGGGACCAGATTGGGACTGCTGACACATCCAGCCTCGTAGACTGAGCACCTACTGGGTTCTCCGTGTCTCCAGTGTGCAGCCAGCCATTGTTGGGCTGCTCAGCCTGTTCGTGGTAAGCCAAGCTAATCAATGCCTTTATGACATGTATTCTTTCTTTCTTTCGGTTCTGCTCCTTTAGAGAACACGAATACAGGTGCTTTCCAACAGTTTTGATGTGGGCGCCCAAGGAAGAAAATCAGAGAAGCCATGAAGGAATAATTGTCCTCTCTCATCTGGATGCCAGCTGTTTCAAAGGAGCTCATTCCTTGGACAGTCTCACAAATTGGAGGACTTCATTGCAGTGTGGTCCAGTGCCAGCAACCACAGTTAACAGAGACTCCAGGAAGCTGTAGGTAATTGAAGGAGCCTTCAGGAATTCTGAATGGAAGAGGCCATGTTTGTGGTCTCCGTAGGCCAGGGAAACGTGTCTCGAGAACCCATCACCCACAGTTAGCAGTGGATACATTTGGGGACATGCTCACTGCTGGAACATTCCTTCCCCTGGAACTTCAGGTGGCTGATTGTGGAGACCTTATGTGCTCTTAGCGGATCTACGGGGGCAGGAAACAGAACACTCATAGCCTTTGATTGTATCCTGATGGGCTTTTTCCATGCGGTAACATTTAGCTTTCTTAACAACCCTACAAGGTAGCTATTATTATCCCAATGTTACTGATGACTAAAAGAAGGATTTGAGAGGTTAAATTTTTTTTCCACCAGGTTGTGCCATTAAACAATGGGCAGATTGGGCTTTGAGTTCATGCCATAAGATTCTTTGGCACCCACATGTATGACGCGTGTCCAATTATTCTGTGTGGTTGGCGTCTGTATGAGTGTGACCTGCAGTTGTGTGTAGGTGGTTTAAGGAGTCTCTTGGGTGGCTGTGATAATAACGTTGATTAGCTGTTCATGTTCTGTAATTTCTTCCTTTGGAGGAAACCCCCCAACCCCCACCACACACAACATTTATATTTCTAGTTTTCAAAAGGACTGAAGGAAAGATGGGTGCGGGTGGACTGGCTTGATTTTGTCTTCTAGATTCTACATTGTTTGAATCACTGGTGGATCTAACTCATAAGTACCGTGGACTGGTGGCTGATGGTATGAGTCTGCTTTTGTGTTTCCTCCAAGCAAAGAGAACCAGAAACTTCTTCCAAGGCCACATTCCCCAGTGTCAGCAGTCCTTAAACTAAGCGAACAGCACAGTCAGTCCTCCCCTCTGCTGGAAGCCTGGGACAGCCACTAGTACTAAAGCCGATGTATTGGGGGCTGGAGAGATGGCTTAGTGGTAAAGGCGCATGCCTGCCAAGCCTAAGAACGCCCGTTTGATTCTCCAGGGCCCACGTTTAGCCAGACGCAAATGATACAAGGGCACAATGCCTCACTTACCCACAAGGGGGCACACGCATCTGAAATTCATTCACAGCGGCTGAGAGGCTGCTGGTGCACCCATTCACCCATTCTCCCTCTCTCTCTCTCTCTCAAAAAAAATGCCTATGTATTGAAGTTCTATCCTCATTGCACCCAACCAAAAGCAGCTGACAGGAGGAAAGGTTTTATTTTATTTTATTTTGGCTTACAGTCTTGTGGGGGCAGGGTGAAGGGGGAGGTTCATGATGGCTGGGGACAGAATGGCAGGACCATAGGCTAGACATTACCTCTGCCACAGCAGCTAGCAAACAGAAGCAAGAGGGTGAGCAAGATTCTTGGCAAGGTGGAGCTGGCTACAGCATCCATACGACTGACCCCAGCAACACGGCTCCTTCAGCAGGGCTCCACCTCCCAAAGTTCTATCAGCTGGGACCAAGCATCCAGAACAAACAAGTTTATGGGAGATGTCTGATTCAAACCCCCACATTGTCTCTGTGCCATGATGTTCCTGCACATGTACACGCGTTTGATGATATGCGCCAAGAAATGCATCGTGAGATGATTTCAGTGCTGTGCAAGCACCACAGAATGCACTTCTGCACACCTACACGGACCACCATGTGGCAACTAACACAGACATACCCCACGATGCATCTTTACAGGACGCTTAAACATTTCACTATAGGCTGGAGATGTAGCTCAGATTGCTTGCCTGATGTGGACGAAACCCTGGGTTCCACATAAGCCAGATGTGATGTAGCATACACCAGTAATTCTAGCACTTGGGATCTGGAGGCAGGAGCATAAGTTCAAGGTCATCCTTGGCTACATGGTAAGTTTGCAGCTAACCAAGACTACATGAGACTCTGTCTCGAAAAAATAGAGTATAATCAAGGGCTGGAGAGATGGCTTAGCAGTTAAGGCACTTGCCTGCAAAGCCAAAGGACCCAGATTCGATTCCTTAGGACCCATGTAAGCCAGAGGCACAAGGTGGAAAATGCATCTGGAATTCGTTTGCAGTGGCTGGAAGCCCTGGCATGTCCATTCTCTCTCTCTAAAATAAATACATACACTAAAAATAAAATATTAAAAAGAGTATAACAACATACTCTCAGAATAATAATTTTAAAAGCATAGTAATAGACATATAAATCAGTAACATTAATTATCATGTATAACATGTAACCGTATGTACTGTATTTTTGAACGATTGGCAGTACAGTAGGTATATTTACACCAACATCACCTCAAACATGTGAGTAAGGCACCATGTTACTATGGTACACAATTGCTATGGTGTCACTAGCTGATAAGGCTTTTTCGGCACCGTTGTAAAATCACAGGACTACCATTATCTACGTAGTCTGTTGTTGGCCAAATATCATTATGGGACCCATGTCTGTATGTACGTGTATTTAATGACCTTTCCATTTCAACTAAGCACTCATTACAAACTCCAGCACAACTTTTGTAGTTTGAGATACAACAGCAAGACCAGCATTGAGTTCTCTTTCTTTCTTCTCAATTTCATGGATTTGTGCTAACCGTTGATTTTAGAAGCTTAGAACGCGACTTTTTCTTTCCTTATTAGGTCAAGAACTTTCATCTTTTCATCTGAAGGAAGCCCTTTTTCTATTTCTTCTTGACATATACAAGTGGCCAGAACCTCTATTCTTGTGTTATCTGCATGGAAGCATGGTGGTACGCTGACGCCTCATCTGGTAACCAGATGCTACTAAGTGACTAATGGGTGGGACGTGTGTCTGGTGTGAACACACTGGACAAAGTATGCTTGTCATCCTGGGCAAGACAGAATAGGACAATCCGAGACTTCAACCTGTGACTCAGAATGGCAGAGAAGTCAGAGTTCCCCAAGACTTAAAAAAATAGAAATTGATACTATGTTTCTAAAGTTTGCACGGAGCTGGGCATGGTGGCACACACACACTTGTAATCTCAACATTCAGAAGACTGAGGCAGGAGGACCGGGAGTTTAGGATCAATCCGGACTACATTGTGAGAGCCTATCTCAAAAAGTCAAAAATAGGAGAGGCTGGAGAGATGGCTCAGTAGCCAAAGTCACTTGCTTACAAACGTTGATGGCCCAGGTTCGATTCTCTAGTACCTACGTGAGGCCAGATGCACAAAGTGGCACATGGGCCTAGGGTTAGTTTATAGTGACAGGAGGCCCTGGTATGCCCATGCTAACTAACTCTTTCTTTGTTTAAATAAATAAATAAATAAACAAATAATTTTAAAAGCCAAAAAAAAAAAAAAAAAGAGCATGGAAATCCCAAAGAATCCATAATAACAGAGGAACAATCATCAACCAATCTTAAAACCGGATGAACCTGAGACTCTGTACTTCCTGAACTTAAGAGTCATTATAAGGTAGTAAAATTCATGTGGTATTGCCATAATAAGACACTAACTGGTCAATGAAGCAGAATAATGAGGCCGGAAATAGATTTACACTTCCATGATCAATTTGTTTTGGAAAACAGCACCAAAAACATTTCAACAGAGAAAGAAAAATCTCTCTACCAAACGTTGTGGGAACAACTGGGTGTCCACCGGGGAACCCCAGGCCTCACAGGGCCCACGAAAATTAATATGAGATGAATGATGGACTGAAGCGCTAACAACTAACCGTAAAAAGCTTGTAGGGAAATAAAAGAAAGAGAGTGTGCAAGCTAAGGAAGGTAAAAAAATTTAAACAGGAAACAAAGTCATAACTGTAAAAGAAAACAATTACAAATTAGACATTTTCAAAATTAAAAACCCGTCAAGAGCTATGCTTAAGAAAATGAAATCACAAGCCACAAAGCGGGAGGAACTGTTTGCAAGCTGTGTGTCTGACAAAGGACTTGTGTTTGGAGCCCGTAATAGATGTCTACAACTCAATAATGAAAACGCCAACAGCTCAATGCAAGAAGACAATGATCCCAAGAGATACTGTATAAGGGAAGATTTATGAATGGCTAAAATGCCCATATAGAAAGGTGATATTTTAGTAAATAAACAAATTAGTTATTATTAGTTAAATGCAAATTGATATCCCAGTGGGCCACACCACATAGCCATACCCACTCAAACAGCTAAAATGGAAAGGCTGACAGCACGGAATGTTGGTAAGGATATGGAGTTTCCAGAACGCACGTGCATTGCTTGTGAGAGCATAAAATGTTATGACAAGTTACACAAAAAATTCTGATCATATCTTGGGCTGGAGAAGTGGCTTAGCGGTTAAGGCGTTTGCCTGCAAAGCCAAAGGATCCTGGTTCGATTCTCCAGGACCCACGTAAGCCAGATGCACAAAGGGCACATGCATCTGGAGTTCGTTTGCAGTGGCTAGAGGCTCTGGCTTGCCAATTCTCTGCCTGCCTCTCTTCTACCTCTCTCTCTCTTTCTTTCTCTGCTGGCAAATAAATAAATAGAAATTAAAAAAAATAAATTTAAGTAAAACAGCAGCAGGAGAGTGAACTGAACTCTGGCCAAGGGGAGCTGAGCTATAAATACCCCAAAGCCTGCCCCCATTAACATACTTCCTCCAGCCAGTTTCCACCTCCCAAATTGCCACCAGCTGAGGACCAAATATACAAAAAAACCATGAGTTTACAGGGGACATTTGATTCAAACAACCACAATCCATGTCCAGGTATTTTTTAAAAGAGAAATGAAAGCTAAGTCTTATATATAATTATTTATTGTTGTTATGTTCTTAGTAAACCCAAACTGGAAAGAATGCAACTATCTGTAAGGAGAAGAATAGATACATGATTGTGTTAGACAGAGTTCTCTAGAGAAACGGGGCCAAGAGAATGCACGTGTATTAGTACAAAGGGGACTGATTACCCTGGCTTCCAGGATCCGGGCTGGGCAGTACAACAATGGCTGTCTACATTCTGGAGAGGCTGAGAGCTTGGTACTGCTCAGTCCATAAGGCTGGATGTCCCAGCAGTGGCAATCTGGTGCTGGAGGCCTGAAGCTCCCTGGAATGTCCTTGGAGAGTCACTGGTATTGAATCCATGTCGGAAGGCTGAAGAATCTGGAGTCTGATGTCAGCAGTGACAGCAATAAGCAACGACAGGACCACACTGCTTTCCGTGGACTTCTTAGTATGTGGGCTCTCCATTGGAAGGTGCTGCCCGCTCTGAAGATGGGCCATCTTCCCCTAGTTCTTCCTATGGACATGTTCTCATAGACATGGCCAGAAGTGTGTCTCCTAGGTGATTCCAAATCTGATCGAGTTGAGAGTCAAGACCCAACACCCCAGACATGGAAGAGCCACACCACGGAAGACTACTGAGCGTAACAACAGCAGATAATCTCACTCCAGATACGTGACGCGGACAGAAAAGGTCTGTATTGTATTTTGGCGATATGAATTCTAGAACAGGTAAAAACGAATCTGTGCTACAATCAGAATAGGGGTTGCCCAGCAAAGGTGGGAGTTTATTTCCCGGGAAGGAACACCGCACACAATCTTAGCGAGGTGGAAACATTCTGGATTGTATTAAAGGGGTGGTTTATATGAACCTATCCATCTGTCAAAATTGCAGCATGAATATTTGTGCATTTCAATGTATATAAATTTTACCTAAAAGCTACAGAGAAATGAAGTGGAAGGCTGTCAGATGGGAGGAGGAGTGCTCCTAACTGCTGAAGCGGCATGGGGGTTTATTACAATATTGTGTTTATTTGTAGATATTGGTCATTTCTTATAATAAAACAGTGAAGGAAAGACTCCATTATGACTGCATATGCTTTGGCTCAGGGCCTTGGAAATAATCAGAGCAACGTCATCCCTGAATGAAGACACAATGCCACCAACGCTCCCTTTCTTCCTGCCCTCTTGGCCATCTGTACACTCCTGCAAGGACTGTAATATCCGGAGGCATCCTGCCAAGAATTGTCTGAAAATGGCACACCCCTGGGCTTAGCTGTCACACGAGGAGTTAAGATTCTCTGGTAGCAGGGATGTGTGTCTGACAGCTTTTCCAGGCTGTGTCTGTCAGTTTTGAATGGATACTTCCTCAAGGTGACCCATCTTCAGCACAGCCAGTCTCTCTACCCTTAATGTTGGGAGTAGAGGAGAGTGGGGAGGGCAGGAGCCAATGCCAGGGCTGGGCTGCAGAGCTGAGGCAGCCGGGGCTTTCTGTTCCACAGAGATCTCCCATAGGCATCTGCGAGGGTAGAAGCAGTGCCTTCCATTTCTGGGACATATGATTTTACCATCTCCTTGACCAGGGCTTTTTTATTGCCTGTATAGATTTGTATGCCTTAATGTGGGTTTATGCGTGTTTGTATGTGTGTGGGCACACATATGCGTTGGGGGGGGGCAAAGGTTGACATCTGGTGTCTTACTTGATCACTCTTCACTTTAATTTTTTTTGAAAATATTTTATTCATTTATTAATTGGAGAGGGGAGAGGAGAAAGAGGCAGATAGAATGGGCACGCCAGGACCTCCAGCCATTGCAAACAAACTCCAGACACATGGGCCACCTTGTGCATCCGGCTTATGTGGGTCCTGAGGAATTGAACCTGGGTCCTTAGGCTTTGCAGGCAAGCACCTTAACCACTAAGCCATCTCCCCAGCCCTCCACTTTAATTTTTAAGACAGGTCTCTTATTGAAACCCAGAGCTCAGCATGGGCTAAATAAGCCATCCAGCAAGCCCTAGGGATCCTCCTGTCCTTCCCCCACCCCCACCCCTGGTGCTGGGATGCCAGGGGTGCACCACCACACTCAGCACGTTGTGTGGGTGCTGGCTATCCAAACCCAGGTCCTCATGTTTGCATGGTAAGTGCTTCTCCACTGGAGCCAGCTCCCCAGTCCCGAGTGGGACCTTTTCTTACACCATTCATTATCAGTGTCAATCCTGATTTACTGGAGAGCCACCCTTGGAAAATTCTTTCATTTCCTCTCCATAACAGAATAACCCCCACAGGTCATCTGGGGAGTTCTGCAATTCCTATAGAAAGGAAGAAGATGGTATTTCCCAATGTGCACCTTCTCCAGGCCATGGAACTTCACTTGTGAAATTCAAATGTGTGCACTGAGATTGAAAGTGCACTGCAAACCTTTCCAGAGGGGGGAAAATAAAAAACCGCGGCATCATAAGTAAAGAATGAAACAGACTTGAGACGCTGCCAGGAAATATTCTGTCTATAACCCCGTGAACTCGATCCAATATCTGCTTAAGTGATGCCGGTGCTGTGAATGATCCTCTCTCTCTTCTAAGACTTTGGCCTTCTTGGCCCAAGTCCTTCCCTAGCCAAGTCCCGTACCTGCCACAGCCCCACAGCACACCTTCTTTCCAGCCTGTGCCTCAGCTTACACCAAGGTGAAGTTCAGGCATTTCACCATGAGCCTTCCCTCCATCCCAAGGAGAATATTTATGTGTGATAATCTGAACAAATACAAAAGCATCAGACATATACAAGGAACTTTTAAATGTATGTGCACAAATTAAATTAAGAATCAAGAGCCCACAAGGCCCTTGCCACGGCACCCCTCTCCCCTTAATACGCTGTTAGCGCCTGGGATGCTTTCTATTCCTCTCCTTTGGGGCTAAAGTGGGGTGACTCAAGAGAAAAGCCCAGGAAGTAAGCTGGTGGGCAGGCACTCTTCTGCAAGACCTCCGTGGCCCAGAGGATATTTTCATCCCAAGCTGTGTTGTGGGGATGAGGGAGCAGCAGCTGTGTTTCGGGGTTTGTCTGTGGGGCTGGAAAGCCAATTTGTCCTGCCTGCTGCTGCGAGAGGATCCTTATCCGCATTATCAGAAAAGATAGCAGGAGAAAGCTGTCTGGGGTGAGCAGGCCACCGAGCAGACGGCCTTTTATTGTGCCAAACTGTTCCCTTAATTTCTGTGACAGAGTAATACAGAGTCTCAGGCCATGACCTTTTCTCGGGCCATTATAGAAGTCACATTTGGTTCCGTCAGGAGGCATCACGGGAAGGCTTCATCATCGCTCCACATGTAAGGTGACCCTGTACAGTGCCAGATAGAGACGGATGCGCCAGTCCGGCAGTGCACAGAAGAGCTACTGACAGATGGTACAACGTGCTGGCATGTGGGCCTGCTGCCTCCCCTCTACCACGTTGCCCTGCGAGGGATGGAGGAAGGGGCCAAGTCCATCTTTTGTGGCTATCATAAAATACCAGAGACTGGCTGATTTGGAAAGAAAAGAGGTTTGCTCGGGCTCCTGGTCTGGAAGCTGGGAGGTCGTAGGTTGAGTGGCCACATCTGGTCAGCTTCTGCTGAGGAACGGTGATGCTTCAGCTCCTGGTGGGAGGGATGTGGGCACATGTAGAAGATGCCAAAGATGAGGGACAACCTTGCTTTATTTCCAACCTGCTTTCCACTACTTAAGCCAGTCCCTCAAGAGTGAGAGCTCAATTACTCCAGGAGGGTGCAAATCTGTCTATGAGGGCCCCACCCTGAAATGCAAACACCTCCCGGGATGCCCCGCCTCGTCGCCACACCACTTCACTGGGCACCAAGCCTTAGCATGCATTTTCTGTGCACATAATATCCCAACCACAGCACTCAAAGGCAATGGGTGGAAGGGGAGCACTGTCTGGACTGGGCTGGCGGGGGTTGAAAAGGCTATGCGTCACACGTCTGTTTATCCAGTTAAGCTGTGGGGCCCCCAGGTTGTCACCTGTGTGACAGCAGGTGTAGCCTAGTGGAGCTCAGAGAGACCTTGAACTTGACAGTTGTCTGGGGCTTTGCAAGCTTCTAGGGGAGAGGATCAGGAAGCTCTAGGGCTTGTCCGATCGCACACATTCACCCAGCGTTTATACCGATCCGTTGTGCTAATGAAGCCTAGCGGGGGAGGGGGTAGGATAGAAGATGACCAGTGACCATTCCTCCCAGAGGTGCCATCTTTGGATGTGACACCCTTAGTCCCTGCAAGAGCAGGTGAACACGCCTTATGCTCCTGAGCCCTCTGCACCCAGAAACTGTCAGCCATGTGTTGTACATTTCACGGGTGGGGAGTTCGGGGGGGAGGCAGTGCTTTGGAAGAGGGGCGCTGTTGGGTCTCTGTTGCTGCTTTACTGGTGGTGATCAGGGTGGAAGCATGGAATTACAAACATTCTAGAACCTGACATTGACTCAATCTGGATTGGCTTAAGCCAGACACCTGAGCTCCTGCAGCTAGCTGCTCTGCCACCAATTCACCCAGGGGTGTTGGGTGAGGCAGTTGCTCCTTCTCCTCCTCTTTTCCCCTCCTCTCCTCTCCTCTTTCTCCTCTTCTTCCTCTTCCTCCCGGCTTTTTGAGGCAGGATCTCACTCTAGCCAGGCTGACCTGGAACTCATGTTGTAGCTCAGGTTGGATTTGAACTCTCAGTGGTCCTCCTACCTTAGCCTCCTGAGGGCTGCATAGTGCTTTCTTCACCTTTGGCAGCAACACTCAGCATGTGCTATATGCAAGGTGTGGTGACAGTGTGTGTGTACGTGTGTGAGTGCACATGTGTGCAGATGCACAAACGTGTGTGCTTGCATGTGTGTATGGAGGCCAGAGGTCAAGGTTGGGGGTCTTTCTCAATCTCCACCTTCTTCTTTGAGACAAGGTCTCTTGCTCAACCCAGAGCTTACCCATTTGGCGAGTCTTGCCGCCCAGTAAGCCCTGGGGTCCTCCTGTCTCTGCCTCCCCAGCACTAGGACTGGAGGTATGTCACGGTGCCTAGCACTTTACTCGGGCTCTGCGGATCCAGCCCAGGTCATCATGCTTGAGAGGCAAATGCCTTGTCCACTGAACCATCTCTTTAGCCCGGTGACAGCATTTTATGCAGTTTGTGTCACCAAGGCCTCACAGTACCCTACAATGTCAGTGAGTTCGTCACCTCCACTTCACAGGTCAGGAAACTATGTAAGGAGGATGCTGTCCTCTAGGCTTGGCTCCCACACTGGAAGATTCTGGGTCACTGCTTTCCTTGAGGATTCGGTTTAATGTAGACAGTCTGCGGAAGCAGGACAGTACTGGTTATAGAGAACATTTATTACCTGGCACCACTGTATTAATACACCAGCCTGGAGATTTCTGGCAGCTTCTGGGTCTTTCTGGAGGAAATTTTCTGCGGCTTTCTTTTTACCTTCCCTGGGAACAGTAGTATGGGGAATGTGATCTTGGCACCAAAGGCTATGGCATCTAACAAGTCTGTTCTGCCAGGGTGATCCTGATTCAGCCCCCCCCCCCTCGGAGCTCCCTGAGGCTGTTGTTCCTTTATTCTCATGGAACGTGGTGCTGGACCTCCCTTGCAGACACATCTTCCGAGTAACTGGGGCTCCCCAGGAAGGCTCCAGGTATGGTTGTGTGCCTGGGTAAGTGTGAGAATGAGTAAGTGTGTTGTCTCTGAGGTATGTGAGTTTGTGTCCATATGGTCACATGTTGGTGTAAGTCTATGTGAGTGGTTTTTTAATGCTTGCAATTAAGAAATGTTAGCCGGGCGTGGTGGCCCACGCCTTTAATCCCACACTTGGGAGGCAGAGGAAGGAGGATCACCGTGAGTTCGAGGCCACCCTGAGACCCAGAGTGAATTCCAGGTCAGCCTGAGCTAGAGTGAGACCCTACCTTGAAAAATCCAAAAAAAAAAAAAAAAGGAAATGTTTTTGAAAGCTGGGCATGGTGGTGCATGCCTTTAATCCCAGCACTCGGGGAGGCAGAGATAGGAGGATTGCCATGAGTTCAAGGCTACCCTGAGTATCCAGAGTGAATTCCAGGTCAGCTTGGGCTAGAGTAAGACCCTACCTCAAAAAAAAAAAAAAAAAAAAAAAAAAAAAAAAAAAAAAAAAAGAAATGCTTTTATTTATTTATTTGAGAGAGTAGGAGGGGGAGAGAAGGGGTGTATGGATATGTCAAGATCTCCTGACACTGCAGACAAACTCCAGATACATACACCACTTTGTGCATCTGGCTTTAAATGGGTACTGGGGAATCGAACCAGGATCTTGCAAGCAAGTGCCTTTCATCACCGAGCCATCTCTGCAGCCCTATACTTATGTCTTCTGAGTGTATGAATGTGAGTGCCCGAGTGTGTTTGTTTGTAAGTGTTCATGATGTGAGTCATCTGTGTGAACATGTGTCTTTCGTGTGTGTGAATGTGTTTGAGTGTGTCTGTATGCATCTGCTCATGCTTGTCTTGGTGCGTGTGCTGGTGTGTCTGGGTCTATGTCTGTGGAAAGTGTGAGCCTGAACGTGATAGTGAGTCTCTGTAAGTATGTGAGTGCAAGCGTCTGTGAGCCCCTGGGTGTATGTTGGTGTGGCGATGGATTTTTGTATATGAGTATGCATGTGTCTCTCCCCATGTGAGTGTGTGTTGGTGTGTGTGAATCTCTGTGTGTGTTGTGTGTGTGTTGGAGGTGCCTGAGTCTGATAGTGTGTGTATGTGTTGAGTACATACAGGGCCTCTAGGTACTTCCGGGTGGATTGCACCAGCATGTGGAGGAGCCATTGAAAATCCAATCGGGAGTGACAGTAAGACTGCGAGTAGCGAAGGGTGGGCCGGGACAGTGGGGCAGGGAAGTGGGGAGGGACAGCGAGACTTGGTTGAGCAGGTGGGAGGAAGAGGAGCTGAGCGGCCAGTGCGCCGGCGGCCGGCAGGGGGCGCTGCGCGCAGAGGACGGCTGCCAGGGAAGGCGCGGGCCGGTGCTTGCAGAGCCTAAGGACGTGCAGGACCCTGCGGGAGCCTGAGCACAGATGCCAGCCCCTGGCTGGGCCGCATCTCCGGAGGGAGCCTAGGGAAATGGCTTTGCTTTTGTCCCCACACAGGGCTAATCCAGGCCTGCTTGTTTCTTCCAAGCCTTTTAGCTCCTGTCCTGCTGATTATCCGCCCAGTGAGGGGGTGCTCACCCGCTTTGTTCTCTTCAAAGAACCGCTCCAGGCGGGGCGGGGGGGGGAGGCGGTTTGTGCGGGGATGTTGCCCCCCCTTCTGTCTCAGAAGGGGGGTCAGGGGGCCCACCTCCCAGTGGTCTCTAATGGATCTGGTGTCCTTATCCTGGGTTTTGGCATCAGACGTTGCCATGGGGACATCACAGGATTCAGCATTTTGAGGACGGGCGCAATGGGGGGGGGTGGATGTTAGGGAAGGGGAAAGGTGAGAGGGAGGAGGGGAAGAGACAGGGGAATTCTCAGGTTCTCCCCAGGTTTGGGGGTTTGGGATGTGGCCCGGAGGAAGTAGGAAAGGCTGTTTGAATTTCCTGGGCCAGAAGACAAGCGCCTTAAAACAACAGAATGTCCTTCCTCTGCAACTCTGCAGACCAGGAAGGGTGAAATTAAGGCAGGATTGAGCTGGGAGACACTTCACTGTACCTCCACAGGGTCTCCATCCTGTCTGTCCTTTCCTTGGGGGTCCCTGTTAAGAACGCCCTTTTGGGGGACTTAAGGACCTTCCTTTAATTAACAATCATCTCATCTCTCAGAGACCCCTTTCCCAAATAAGGCACTTCTCTAGGTGGGCTGGGACTTGGTCACCTCTCTTTGGAGGCCACACCACGTCTGGTGGCTTTGATCTGAAGTGTCTCCCTCAGGCTCATGCGGTTTTAGCACCTAGTTGCCAGCTGGTGGTGCTGTTTTGGGAGGTGGTGAATGGTACAGAAACTTCCTGACCTACCAAGATGTGAGAAGCTTTCCATGATCCTCAAACCCAGCCTCCATTCCTCCCTTCGTGAGCCAAAGCAAACCTTTCCTGTTTCAACGTTGTTTCTGGCCAGTCTTTTCTCTCACAGTATTGAAATAAAGTTATATAATACACTGTGATTCAAGCCACTGTGGCAGGCGAGCTCACACCGAGGAAGATCAGGCTTGGGGGAGGCGGCTCTGAGGATGCTTTACAAACCCTGTGCTCTCTTGAGTTCAGCACCTGGCTCTGCCACTTACCAGCTGTGACACTGGGGAAGGGACTCATCACCTCTGCCCCAGGGTTAGAGCTCAGACCAGGATGGCAAATGGCTTCTGGGCTGTTGTGAACAAGCAGTTAGGTCAAGCTTCAAGAAGTCCTTTGTACAGACTGAATACACTGTGCAAGTCACGTGAGCGTTTGCTAGGACTGCTAATTACGTACCACTGGTCACTCTTCCTGGGGGCCCAGCAACTATGCTCTGTGGAGTCTCCTGGAGGGTAGTGGGTAGGTAAAGGCCTTAGTCCTTCACCCTTGGGGAGCCAGACGCTCTAGCCCTGTCCAACCCCCACCCCCGCCCCACAGTCTCCTTTGTTTACCTGGTCCATATTCCTCAGGTTCTATCTCACACCATTCACATAAAAAAATAAAAAAAGAGTTCGAGGCCACCCTGAGACTCCATAGTGAATTCCAGGTCAGCCTGAGCTAGAGTGAGACCCTACCTCGAAAAAATAAAATAAGGGCTGGAGAAATGGCTTAGTGGTTAAGGCGTTTGTCTGCGAAGCCAAAGGATCCCGGTTTGATTCTCCAGGACCCACGTAAGCTAGATGCACAAGGGGCACATGCATCTGGAGTTCGTTTGCAGTGGCTAGAGGCCCTGGCGTGCCCATTCTTTCTCTGTCTGTCTCTCTTCTATCTCTCTCTGCTTGCAAATAAATAAATAAACAAAAAATTAAACTTTATTAAAAAAATAATAAAATAAAATAAAAAATAAAAAAAGAAACTTCCTTCATGAGTAGAGAAATTCAGACAGCCCAAAGAATTTTTCTTATAAGCTTATTTTCTCCCATGAGTCATTATAACATTTTTATTTATTTATTTATTTATTTATTTATTTGTTTATTTATTTATTTAAGAGAGGGGGGTATACAGAGAGAACGGGTGTACAACAAGGCCTCCAGCCACTGCAAGCAAACTCCAGACACATGTGCCACCTTGTGCATCTGGCTCATGTTTTGGGTCCTGGGGAACTGAACCTGGGTCTTTTGACTTTTCAGGCAAGTACCTTAACTGCTAAGCCATCTCTCCAGCCCCATTATTACTTCTTTTTGGTTTCTCAAGGTAGGGTTTTGCTCTAGCCTAGGCTGATCTGGAATTCACTATGGAGTCTCAGGGTGGCCTTGAACTCATAGTGCTCCTCTTACCTCTGCCTTCCAAGTACTGGGATTAAAGGCGTGTACCACCACACCTGGCTACATTGTTTTTTTTTGTTGTTGTTGTTTTGTTTTTTTTCTTAATTCAAAGGACTGTCTTCAATTTGGAGGTTTTGGCTTTCCTCCATGTTTAGCATCAGGTGCATCCCATGTTTGATGAGATAGTGAAGACAGTGGAGGGGCTGGGAGATGGCCCAGCCCAGGTTTACCAACAGATAGGCCTTTATTTGTAGTGGCAAAAAAATCCTACACATACACACACACACACACACACACACACACACACACACACACACAGGGTTTTTAAAAGACTTTGGATAGACTACTTTGTGTCTGAATGTCTTCAGGAGAAAAATAGAAAGTTGAGTTGTCATGTCTCACTGGTAGTTTCAGACGTGTAATCTCACTCCTTCCATTTCACAGAGAATGGTGCTAAGTTCCAGGAGGTTCTAGAATGGGCCGTAGTCATGTGGCTAGAAAACTGAAGTTGGGCTTTTCAGCTAAAGCCTGTGCCACCCATGGTTACCACTCAGGCCACCGGGAACAATGGAGCACTCTTGCCTTCTGTCTAGCCCAGGTCCATGCCAGCCTTCCACACAAGCCTGAAATCTGAAATCTCCCTGCATCCACGAGGCCCCCTTTGCTGAGGCCCTGTTCTGTGTCTCATGCTGAGCCCGCCTGCCTGTGCCAAGGTGGCTGAACACTGCCACTGGGAATGGTTGACAAGCCCCTTGGCCTTCTTTTCTTTGGGACATGTGTCCAACTCAGGATTTTAAAAAAAATTTTCACTGAAGCCTCCATTGGATTTAAAAAAATTTTTAATTTAAAAAATATTTTGTTGGTTTTATTTATTTATTTGGTTTTTCAAGGTAGGGGCTCATTCTGGCCCAAGCTGACCTGTAATTAACTATTTAGTCTCAGGGTGGCCTCAAACTCATAGCAATCCTCCTACATCTGCCTCCCAAGTGCTGGGATTTTTAACTTTAATTTTAATTTTTTTATATTAGATGGAGTGAGAGAGAGAAAATTGGCACACCAGGGCCTCAGCCACTGCAATGAAACTCCAGATGCTAGCACCACCTAGTGGGCATGTGCGAACTTGCGCTTGCCTCACCTTTGTACGTCTGTTTAACATGAAATCTGGAGAGAGTTGAACATGGGTCCTTAGGCTTCGCAGGCAAGCGCCTTAACCGCTAAGCCAGCTCTCCAGCCCCTCCATTGGGTTTTTAAAGAGGATGCATTTCCTCCTTCCCACTGGTGGCATCAGTTGTGACTCTGATTACAGTAGAGAGTGTTTTTGAGGCGTCCCAAATGACAGCAAGGAGACATCATTGCAGGTCCCTCTTGTGACCATCACTGGCTTCTTATCTTGAAGAGGAGGAGACTTACCCCCCCCCCAACAAGGTCACTCTCAGACTCTACACGCTGGTGATCATTCTGTCACTCACTCACCCCATGCTGCCTCGGGGTGCGCGGTGCGGTCCATCCCCTGCACATGTGTGTGGGCACATATTGTGTATGGGTGCGTGTGTGTGTGTGCGTGCGCGTGTGCATTTGCATGTGGAGGCCAGAGGTTAAAGTTTGGTGTCTTTTCCTTTCCACTTAGGTCTCTCACTTGAACCCAGCGCTTGCCCACTCAGCTGGTCTAACTAGCCAGCTTCGCCTGGGGATTCTCCCTGTGCATCACGTTCCACCCCGTGCAGCATTTACGTGGGTGCTAGGGATCCGAACTTAGGTCCTCATGCTTGCATGGCAAGCGCTTTACCCACTGAGCCATCTCCCTAGATCCCTCTTGGCTTTCTTGTTTCTTGTAAATGAAGTGCCCCGGGGTTAGGACTGCCTGACTTTCTCTCCAACCCTGCCTGATGATCCCAGAAGGATCACACATAGGATTTCACAATGTGCTCACATTTCCCAGCAGCCTTTGGACCAAAGCGAGTCTATCTCATCTTCCTCCTGGGCACTGATCTTGAAGGATCCTCTCTCCCCATACTTCATAGGCACTGATGGTCCCTGTGAAACAGGATCTCAGATCAAGCTGGATCCAAGGTCCATCCTCAGGACCAGTCTCACAGACAACATTGCAGGAAATCTTGAGGCTCCTTCTTGTGACTATCACTAACTTCCTAGGTTGAAGATGAGGAGACTTAGAACCCCCCCAAAACAAGGTCTCTCTGAGACCCTGCATGCTGACTTCCCTTCAGTCACTTACCCACCCCATGCTGCCTTGGTGGCTGCTGGTGTGGTCCATCCTCTTCATGCGGGATGGTGGGAGTCGGCAAGGAATGGGAACTGTGAACTACACAAGCTTTAGGACAGGCTAATCTGCGAGTTCACTCGTGAATATTTGGTGGCACTTAACTAGGTGTAGGCACTTGGGTCACATCAGTGAACAGAATGGCATCCCTTGACAGAGTACGCATATTAGGAAAAGGGGGAAGACACACACTAAATAGCAGACACATAAGGAAGGAAATTACAGGCTGGAAGGATCTAAGTACCCTGGAGTAGACAGAAAGTAGACAGAAAATTGAGATAGGATTGCTCGCAGGGTGCGAAGTGGGTCACGACTTAGAACGGAAGGACTAGAGAACCCAGGAGCTTCTTATTTCTCACCGAAGCCTTTGTTGGAGTTTTAAAGAGCACGCGTCACCTCCTTCCCACTGGTGGCATCATCAGCAGTCACTGTGATTAGAGAGTGTTTTTCAGGCATATCCCGAATGACAGCAAGGAGATTGCATTAAGTGGTCACTGGGCGGTTCAGAGCCAACACCCCCAGCAGCTCAGAGATGGCTGCAGGGCCCTGGAGGGCTCCACGCTGAACACTACAGCTCCCCCTACAGACGAGAAGACCACAGAGCGGGACGTATGCACAGGCAAATGGCTGGCCAGGAAGGATGCCGTGGAGTGGTACAGGTGGGCTTCTGGAATGCCCTGCTCCCTCTTCTTAGAAATACTTTCCTGACTTGAATTTCAGGGCCTCAGAGCCCATGGATGCTTCCCCGGCTTACTTGCTTGCTTCTCCTGTCCCCAGTCTTCGAATGCAGGTGAGTCTCGGGACTCGGTCCTTTGACAGTTTATCTGTGCCGGCTATGCACACAGCTCATCCATTCTCGTGCCTTTAAATACCATTTAGAAACTGAAGCCTCTTAAATTTTTATCTCTGGCTTGGACTTTGCGTCGGACTCCGGACTCATATATCCAACTGCCTGCTCCATATCTCCACGGAGAGGGCTGATAGGCAGTGGCAACAAAAAAAAAAAAAGCACTCCCCGCATGTGTCCTGTTGTAGGAAAAACAGTGATCAGCACTCTGCTACCATTCCAGTGGCCCTACACTGATGGCAGCAGAAGCAGTGCATTCTGGGCTTTTCCCAGGCCTGGGGTCTGGGGATGGGGATGGGGAAGGGGAAAGGAGAGGCAAAGCGAGGATGGGCCCATTCCTGAGGTGTGTAGGATGTTCCTATGGGGGAGAATGGCTCAGTGAACTGCACTCGGACTGCGCTGTAGTGGAAATGTGTCTTTACTGTAAGCCCAAGAGCCTGCGAGGCCCTAGACATCAGGGTGCTTCTCCCCTCCCCCCCCTCCCCCCCCCTCCCCCCCCCTCCCCTCCCCCCCCCCCTCCTCCCTCTCCTCCCCTCCCTCCCCCTCCCCCCTCCCCTCCCCTCCCCTCCTCTCTCCTCTCCTCTCCTGGGTGCCAGGCCTGCGTCACAGCCTGCAGGCTCACGTCTCCCCATATAGCTCACTGACATCTCACTCCAGTAAGTCTTTCCCACATCCAATCCTGCCCCTCTGGGGCTTCAAATGAACACAGTGTGTACAGTGACTTTTCTCATTACTCTGACAAAGTGCCTGAGAAAAGCTCTTTGATGAAAGAAAGTTTCATTTTGGCTTGTGCTTTAAGAGGGGATAGAATCTATCCGGGGGGTATGGGGAGGAGGAGGTATTGTGGCAGGAACATGACGTGGCTGGTTACATTGGGTCCACCATTAGGAAGGAGAGAGAGAGAAAGAAAGAGAGAGAGAGAGAGACAGAGAGATGAATGCTGGTGTTCTGATGATTTTCTTTTTACTTGATTTGTGACTCCAGCCCATGGAATGCTGCTGCTGCTGCTCTGCTCAGTTAAACCTCTCTGGACATACCCAGAGGTGTGTCTCCTAGGTGATTCCAACTCCAGTCAAGTTGACAATGAAGACTGGCCATGACACGGTGACACCTCGTATCTCATCTGTTCAAAATGGAAGTAGCCAATGAGGCCTTCCCTCAAGAAGCCTCCTTCTCCCTCTCCTGCTTCTCTGCTCTTTGCCATCTCCATAAATGGCATGCTGCTGTCAGTTGCTCAGCAGAAAACCACCAATGTCAACCTGGAGCCCGTGTCCATTCTCCCTTACTCCCCCAGCAACAGTGCTATTGGCAGTCAGGGCAGAAGTTGACAGTATGTGACTATCTTGATATGGATCCCATTGCAGGCCAAGCTCCTGCCGTCCCCAACTGCCCAGCCTGACTTTCCTGCCCTCATTCTGACCCCTCCCCTTTCTCTTGAATGAAAATATATATATTCTTTCCATTACTGTGACAAAACAAACACCCAGCCAGAGCAGCTTACAGTTCAAGGGGAAGTTAAATCGTGGTGGGGAAAGCGTGGCAGGAGCAGACAGCCAGCACCCCATCTTCACATCAGCAGGGAGAAAGTAGAGAGAGTTAGCTCTGAACACCCAGTGAGGCTGATAATAAACCTCAAGGCCTATCCCCAGTGGTCCACCTCCTGTATACCTCCTCCAACAAGGCTCCACCTCTCAACGGCTCCACCAGCTGGGCATGAAGTGGGAGGCTCAGTCACAAACATATTAGGCCATGGGTGACATTTTGCCTTCAAGCCAGCACAGTGTAGTGCTTTAATGTGTGTGGCATGTGCCTAGACAGACATCCGCATGGAAGACAGAGGAGGGTGTCAGGTGTTCTCTTCTGTCTCTCATGGAACCTGGATCTCCCCATGTCTTTAGCCTGTGAGCCCCTGTCAGAGCTGAGGTTATAGGCATGCAGATAGCCATGCCAGGCTTTTTGTGGGGGTGTTGGGATTGACCACCCATGAAATTGCTCCTTCCTCCTCTGTCAACTGCCATCCCTTGAGGTTTCCTGACCAACCCACACCAGGATGCTGTGGTAGTTTGAATGGCTGTCCCTCAATAACTCAGATGTTTCATTAAAACTTGTAACTTGGCTCTCCTTTCTCTCTCTCTTTCTCTCTCAAATAAAGAAATGAAAAACTAAAAAATATTTTTTTAAAAAAAGGGCTGGAGAGATGGCTTAGTGGTTAAGGTGTTTGCCTGCAAAGCCAAAGGACCCAGGTTCAACTTCCAAGGACCCAAATAAGCCATATGCACAAGGGGCGCATGACTCTGATGTTTGCTTGCAGTGGCTGGAGGTCCTGATGTGCCCATTCTCTATCTCTAGTCTCTTTCTCCCTTTCTCGCTCTCTCAAATAAATAAATGAAAAAAAAATTAAAAAAAAAAACAAAAAAAACTTGTAACTTGGATTTCTAGTCTCTCCGCTTGAAAAGGTGTCACTGTGGGCAGATCTTGGGATCCAGGTGTGTCTGTGGGCGGATCTTATTCCAGCCTAAAGGTATGCAAGAGACATCTAAGCTCTGCCTGAGACCCTACTGTTTGTGCTTCCTTGTGGAGCTGGCTGGTGGTGGCTTCTCTCTGCTTGGATTTATGAGAATGGGAGCCAGCTGCTTCTGCCATTAAGGGAACTTCCCCTTGGATCTGTAAGCCTAAATCCACCCTTTCTCCTAGAAACTGTGTCTGCTCTGGATGTTCATCCCAGCAGCATGGAGCTGACTACAACAGGTGGCTTGATGCCTCTCCCAGGAAACTTATGTGGATTCTCTTTAATTATTTGTTTTGTTTTGCTTGGTTGGAGACAGGATTTCATTGTGTAGCCCAGGCTGGCCTGGATCTTGCCTTCCCCCTGGCTCAGCCTCCCCAGTACTAGGATCACAGGTATGTGCCACTGCACAGAGCTAATCCTGCTTGAACATGCGTCTGTCAGGTTGACTCCTGCTATTGGAATGGCAGCTCCCTGGAGGCAGGAGGCCGCTTTCTTCCTCCCTCCAGCCCATGGCTGCACAGGGCAGGTGCTCAGGAGTATTTGTTATGTGAGTGAAGAGTGAAATCTCCCATCAAACCACCTGACACATAGGAGTATTTGATAAATACTGGCTTTATGAAATTTTGACTGTTTATATTTCATAAAATTCAAGAACTTGCAGAGCAGAAAAGGAAAAAAAAACTATAATCTTATTGTTTTAGCTTCTCCAGATTGACTTTTGCAAAAAAGATAAAAATAATATATGCAGATAGAAAAATCCCATTAGGTATCAAAAGCTATGGAGGGAAAAGGAAACCTTCTACCACTACTGCCGGCACTGCCCAGGGGCAACCTCCACAGGGTGCCAGCACTTCAGGGGCCCAGAAGAAGCCCACCTAACAGGGGGACTGGAGTGACTAGGATTCATTGTGTGGCATCCTCCCCTCAGGACCCTCCAGTGGACTTAGTGACGTAGACAACCCACACTGTCCACGGTCATCTCCATGACGCTGCACGCTCTAATGTCCCCATCCCCTTCTCACTGGCCCCTTGCTGCGTCCAGCCTTGCAGGTTGCATTTCAGGGCCTTTCCTGGCTCAGGGCTTTGTAGCACTTTTTTCTCTCCCTGGAAGTCCTTCTTTCTCACTTTACTTGGCAAACTTCTACTTCCTCTTCCGGTCTCAGCTCCCTTCTTCTACTGGAGGGAGTATCAGAGTCGGGGGGGGGAGGGGATTATCAAAATTTAGGAAGCTGGTTATGCCCTCAGAGTTCTGAAGTAAGCTTTGGGGGTGGGGGCTGTGGCTCTGCAGTTCTAACAAGCTACCCAGTGATGCTTCTGCTGCAGAAGCTGCTGAGGGAACCCCGCTTTGTCGCTGTCATGTGTGTGTGTGTGTGTGTGTGTGTGTGTGTGTGTGTGTGTGTGTGTAGCAGCTGTGTTGTATGGGCAGATGTGTGTCCCCTGTGAGCATGCAGATGGAGGCCAGGTGAGGACATTAGGTGTGTGTCTCTAGCTCTCCTCTGCCTTAACTCTCTAAGACAGTGTCTCTGAATGAACCTGGAGCTGCCCAGGTTTTGGGCTAGACCAGCTGACCAGGAAGTCCCAGCAATCCTCCTGTCTCTGTTCCTCTCTGTGCTGGAGTTACAGGCATGCATGGCTATGCTTAGCCGCTTTCTCTGTTCTGTGTGTGTTGGGGATTGGACTCAGATCCTCCTGCAGGAACTTCTCTTACCCATTGAGTCATCTCTCTTGGCCAGAACTCTGCTTTGAAAACCACAGGACAAAATGATGCTTCTTGAGGGTGCCAGCCCACAGATTTGACCCTTCACCCCTTTCTAAATTAAGTTCTCTTGTAGACCTCTCCTCTTGTAGACCCCCCCCACCGCCCACATTGTGCTTTTCCTTCTTCATACATTTCATAGTATAATTTAAAGTCCAAGTTTATTTGTATTTAATGACTATATTCAAATCTAGACCAGACCAGATGGAACGTGTTTGTTTTCTTCTGCATGCTTTCTTGGGCCAAAACAATAAGAAAGGCCAATAAAAAATAAAAGACCTTGTGTAGTGGCTGGAGAGATGGCTCAGAAGTTAAAGCCGTTGCTTGCAAGCCTTCTGATAATCAGAGTTCAAGCCTCAGGGCCCACACAATGTAAAACCTAACTGCCTACAACAAAGGGAGGTGGATCCAGGAGAACCCGGATGCAAGCAACAGTGGCAAGAGAGACTGTTTCAAGAAGGTAGAAGGAGAAGAGAAATACCCTGAGGTTGTCTTCTGACCTCCACACATGTGCGTGGCACGTGCATGCCTGTGCACACACATATCATACACATGCACACATATATATGAGAACAAATAATAAGAATAGGGGGAAAGGAAATCGTGTGAAGATAAACTGTCATATAGAAGGGGAAATTAAGATTGATTAAACACAAATAAACAGGTCATATCATCATAGAAAGTTCCAGAATAAACATGATTGGCAGAGGCCACATGATTGATTGAGGCACACCAGCTCTGTTCCAGGTAACAGACTTGGGCAGAATCTATGACTGTTTTATTTATTTCTATATCCCCAGTGCCTGGTCCATAAAAAAAAGAATTAATGAATGAAAATACAGTCAGCCCTCCATATCGACAATTTCCATAGCCTCAGATTCAACCAACTGTGGATAGAAAATATTCGGGAAAAAATTGCAACTGTAGTGAATACGTTGACTTTTTTCCTTTGTCATTCCTGAAACAATACAGTATGGCAACTATTTACATAGAATTTACATTGTATCAGGTATTTTAAGTAATCTGGAGATGATTAAAAGTATATAGGGGGATGTGTTGGCTTCACACAAATACTGCCCCATTTTACATAAAGGACTTGTGTGTTGGTCCTGAACCAGCCCCTACAGATACCCAGGGATGCACGTCTACAATTCTGTGTAGGCATTTTCTCCTTTCCTGGACGCAGCAGCCCATCCTCCTAGGCTTGGTATGAGGGACCCATCTCCTCTCTGGTATGGGAGGCTGGGATCGTTCAAGATCTTGAACCTGGCCTCACCTCCCCAGCATGATTGGCAAGGTCCCTCAGACTGCGAAGCATCTCCCACCGTCGCTTCTCCTTAGGTAAAATAATGAGAGAGAAAGGGAAGAGAGGGCCCATGGACTGGTTTATTCCCATTAAATACGAAGAAGAAGATCAAAGCCAGGCAGAAAAGAAGACGAAAATAAAAGGAGAGGGACAGGAAGGCAGGAAGGAAGGGAAGGAAAATGAAGGTGGTGTGTGCGTGTGCTCGTGTGCGCACGTGTGTGTGTGTGTGTGTGTGTGTGTGTGTGTGTGGCGGGGGGGATCCACACTGAAAACGGGCTCTCCTCTTCTGAGATGTCTGTGGGCTACCTGCCAAATCAATTGATTACATCTGTAGGCAGAGTTGCCTTTTTATTTCACACCAATTTTCACGGGCAACGTAAGATAAAAATGGAAGGGACGAAGTGAATGGGAAAGATGATTGAATGTTGATGAAAAAGGGAAGGCATTGGGGGGGGCAGGTACTGGACACGCTGCTACTGGGGATGGTGAGAGGGTAGTCTGAACAGTGTAGGCTTCCTCTACCCCATTATGATTTTCTTTATGTATTCTCTAAAAAAAGCCCTGTATCGCCTGTTTCCAGGGACATGCTAGTCACAACCCGCCATGGCTGGGATGGTTATGACAGGGAGGTGAGCCGTGGGGATTCTCTGCATCCCTGACTTGGGAGTCAGAGGGCTTGGTGAGCGGTGAGTACTCAAGGCTCCGAGTAGCTGGTGACATGCTGGGTGATCTTCACTCAGCCTCAGTTTCCCCACCCGGAGTGGGGAAAATCACTCCCTCAGCGCTCATGCAAGGTGTCCTGACAGGTGGGAAGTCTGAGAACTGTGTTATGAGCATCGAGGATGATAAGCAAGCTTCTTGTCCCAGCAAGCAACAACTTCTCACTGGACCGTGTGTTTGTTCCATAATGGGCTGGCTGCGGTGGATGCTTGGGCATTTGGTGTTTTCCTGCTTCCCTGGAAAGGTCCTCCACCCAGCTGGCCATCTGTAGGACTCCATTTTCTAGAATTCTGGATAGCTCCTCAGCTTCTCGGAGATCCAGTGGTCTCAGAGCCCTCAACCCACAGCAGTAGCCTACTGACCCCAGTGGCCTCTTCCCCTCTTCCCTTTCTTGCCTCAGGCCTCCCTGTAGCACTCTCAAACACTCCAGACCTTGCCCAAGGAAAGTCCCCAGGAAGACGGCAGCTCCATGCATTGTCTGGACGGAGCAGGGTATGCTGAGCTCCGGGCACTGTGACTCTCCAGGTCAGCAGCCGTGGGATGCCGGACACCTCCCTTAGCTTCTCTCAGCCTCTGTTTCCAGAGCTGTAAAACGAGTCTTAATGAACCACAGTTTCATGGGTCTGATTCCTACATGGAGAAAGAATCAAATTAACCTTGGGATTGCCACAGGGCAAAGATGCAGACATTACACTGTAGATCTGGATTACAAGATTAAAGATCAATACAGCATTGTACAGAAGCAAGTGTTAAATTGGGTGACAAACCTGAAATAGAGCTGGAATGAGAAAGAGGTATCAGAGTAGGCTCCTTGGAAGAGCCGACGCTGGGCTTTAAAAGTTAGGGGAGTCCTGCGAGGTTGGGGCCCAAGGCTCTGAGCAGAGGTGCAAAGAGACTTGTTGAGTGGGACTCTGTAGGTGAAGGCACCACGCTCCTGGAATGGAGCTTCTCTAGTCTGGGGCTGATGGCATCAGGTCATGGGCTGCCACGTGTTTGCCAAGTGGTGGATGCCAGGGTGATAGGAATGCTTTGTTCTGTCACAGCTGTCTACAATTTTCTAGAAAGAAATGGTTTGGCTGTTCCGTCCCATTCTATCTCCTCTCTTCCTTTCCATCCCCATCCTGTTTTATCTCCTGTTCTATCTTCTTCCATCCCACTCTATCCAATCTCATCTTTTAAAATTTTTTTTTATTATTTTTTACTTATTTTTGGAGAGAGAGACAGAGAGATAGACAGAGAAGGAGAGGGAGACAGAGATGGGCGCGCCAGCAGTCTCTCAGCTGCTGTGAACGAAATCCAGATGCATGCACCCCCTTGTGGTCAAGTGCAGCATTGCGCCCTTGCGTCACTTTGCATCTGGCTAAACGTGGGACCTGGAGATTGGAACCAGTGTTCTTAGGCTTAGCAGGCAGGCGCATTAGCCGCTAAGCCATCTCTCCAGGCCCCAATCTCATCTTAAACCAACCAGTCTTAAGCCATAAGCCAAAAGAAAAAGAAAAAGAAAAAAGAAAAAGTCCCTCCTTTCTTAAGTTGGTTTTTTTTTTGTGTGTGTGTGACAGCAACAAGTAACTAATATAATTCCCACCCAATCTGTCTCGTGTAGGAAGGGATTGCGGCACCTGTAGGGACTCTGGGGAACAGTCCCCTGGCACAACTGTTTGACACAGGCTTGGGGAGCTGTGGCTGAGGCTCTGCCCACTGAGCTACTCAGAGGCGGAGGGTTTAGGTTTGACCAGAAAAATTCCCTGTGGGTAGCAGCTTCAGCACTTCTGTTTCCAGAAGGACTTGAAGATACTGTGTGTGGAGTCTGAGCCTGGACTGGAGCTCCCTGGGCAGACCACTGTGTTCTGTCTGGTAACCTGGAGCCATCAGCTGAGGGACCCTTACCGTTATGCCTGCTCGGAGCTAGGCTCTCTGCAGTCTATTTCAACCTGGGCTGTCTGACCACTGTGAGAGGCTGGATACAGTGTCAAAGAGCACAGGGGCTGGGGCCCAGCATGCTGTGAGAGCCTAGCCCTGCCCTTTGCCTGAGGTGTGACCTGGGAGAGCTTCTATCAGCTCTGGGCCTCCGTGTCCCCTCTGCGGAGGGAGCATGCTAACCGTGTCTGTCAGGTTGTGGTGACGATTTGATGAGCTATGACAGAGGGAGCAATGGGAAGAGCTCTCTGTCCACAGCAAGCTCTATCATCACCGGCTGTTGTCATCATCTCTCTTGTCATTTATTCTTACAGGAAAAGGAGGCACTGGCTTCCTGGATGGGATTCCCCAGGACTGGTTCTCTGTGAAGGGAAGAGGAGGATTCGGAATCAGTGTGAAGGGCTCACCATGGCCCCAAGGCTGACGTTCAGCACATGTCCAGCCCACTCAGTCAGGGTAGTATATCCGCTAAATCATTTGTATGTTGGTGAGGACAAACCTGATACTTACAGCGTTTCAGTGCTGGTCCCCTAGCCTTGACCTTCCCCCACTAGGCTGTGTTCCTCACTTCACCCCCATGTCTAGGAGAGGAAGTGGCTGGGCAGACCTGCATGGCTCCAGAGCCCCTGAATGAGTGGGAAAGGAGAGTATAGCAGCTGTCCCCAGTCAGCACCCCAACCCACCACGCATCTCTTCTTCCCACTCCTTCCCCCTCTCCTACATTCATTGCCACAGTGGAGGGCCGAGCTGGGAGGTCTAATACTGCCTGGTTAATGGCTTATAGATCGTTGGTGAGTCGGGCCTGATGGAAGTGTCTGTTAAGGTTGGCACTGGGAGCCCGAGTCAAATGGCCCGAGACAGATTCATGGCTGTCTTCCAGGCCAAGCCAGGAAAATGCTTCCAGACAGCCTGCTCAGCTCTCAGAACTTGGGAAGTCTGGAGTGATGGAGGGGACCTTTCAGAAAGGCTGAAGCCACCCCTAATGGTGGGACAGAGCCCCCAGGCCCTATGTAGAGTGTTTGAACCCCAGACACGAGGATGGAATTGCCTGAGCACAAGCTAAGCTGTGAGCAAAGGACAGATGTTCAGATTCGCCCGGAAACAAGCCGGGGAAGATCTGATTAATGAACACTAATTTGGAAGGAGACCAAGCTGACCTAGTAATGGATTCTGAATTATGGAATTTTGAAACTCAATTTTGCCACTCTTAAATAGATAGACTTCAGTAGAAGTACCCAATAGAAAATACTCAAAGTGTGTGCATGAGACAGTGAGAAGAAAGACAGCGAGAGCACACTACCTTTGTCCTGTAGGAATTCACCGTATCCAGGGAAATGCTGGGTACCCTATTGTATTACTTGATGTTTAGCCAAACTTGATGACCAAGTGGTGACCCAGAGGCTCTTGCGGAGCTGGGGGGGGGGCGCTCACTAGAATGAACAGATGAATGTCATGTAACTTCCCACTGAGTATTTGTGCACACACTGGCACCTCTGCCAGGCTTCTGGTACCCGTGCTTTGCCTTTGCCATGGCTCCCCTTTTGCTCTGGCTTCTCCCTGGTCTGTTGTGTTGCCCAACACTTCCATATCCAAACTGCCACGGTCAGTTTCTGGTGGAAAAGATGAAGCCTCTGCTTCATCCCACTAGCCACAGACTAGAGAGACTCTTGGTCAAAGGTGTTTGGTGTCCTGGGGTTGGTATCCACCCCCCCCTCGCCTTGAAGATCGAAGACACCCAACTTGGGAAATTGCTAAGAGCCCAGCCGAGGCCCAGTCAGGTTTAAAGGGTTTCAGAACCTGGGTGCTCTGTCTCCTGAGCTCTTTAAGAAACGCTCCCAACATTTACCTCCAAAGGAGGTTCGGCATCCCAAGTTCTTGGCAGGGCAAACTGTAAATCTGGATATGAACAGATAATGGAGTGACTTCAAGGTTATGTGGTGCGGGGCTGACAAGATAGATGGCTCTCACCCACCAGCCTTCCCAGTGTCTTCAGGGCTGGCTCTCCCTCTCCCTCTCCCTCTCCCTACCTCTCTTTCTTTCAACCATTTTAAAAAGAAAACATTTTTTAGAGATTTTAATAACTGTGGAAGGATCCTGTAAGGCGGGCAGGGGAATCGATCATTTTTATTCAGTTGTGCGCCATAAAATGTAAGTTTGGGCAATAAATCTTACCTTGAGGGGAAAAGACAGGGTGGCTGACCATTAATGGGACTCCCTTTTTGGAGATTTTAATGAATGAATGAAGTAATTAGCCTGAGTAATTAGCAGCTATGGTTCCCATCTCCCTAGTGGGACTCAGTTCCGGTTTCAGACTCAGGCATAGACTGGGGGTGGGGCCAATGCTTT
This sequence comes from Orientallactaga sibirica, assembly GCA_036365145.1. Classification (NCBI taxonomy): domain Eukaryota; kingdom Metazoa; phylum Chordata; class Mammalia; order Rodentia; family Dipodidae; genus Orientallactaga; species Orientallactaga sibirica. The sequence continues at coordinate 9,851,224 of JAEOAD010000013.1, forward strand.
CCTCCAATCGAGTCTTTCTCCCCATCTGCCTGAGGTCACCTTCTATTATTTCAAAGCCATGTCTCACCACTACGTACAAAGCACTCACAGTGGGTAGGGAGCCAAGGGGAATTCAAGACTCAGAGTCTTGGGCCAGTTGTCCAGCAGGAAGGCTGCGCATTCCATTCTGTGGGAGGCTGACATAGGGGAAGGGTGTGAGTGACAGGAATACTGGGAGATAAGTCTTTGGGGATGTGACTCAGAGGAGAGTGCTGGAGAGAGGAAGTAGAATTCCAGAGTAGCTGGGCTGCAGAGATGGCTCAGCTGTTAAGATGCTTGTCTGCGAAGCCTAAGGACCCAGGTTCGATTCCCCAGGGCCCACATAAGCCAGATGCACAAAGTGGCACATGCGCCTGGAGTTCGTTTAGAGTGGCTGGAGGCCCTGGTGCACCCATTCTCTCTATGTGCCTCTTTCTCTGTCTCTCTCAAATAAATAAATATTTTTAAAAAGAATTCTGGAGTAGTTAGCAGATAAAGCACCTGGCATGCAAGCCTGTGGACCCGACCTTGTACCCACAGCACCCACGTGAAGTGCTAGGCATGGTGGCGTGCTCCTGTCATCCCAGCACTAGGGAGGGGGAGACGGGCAAATCTCCTGTCTAGCCTGATCCGCTAGGTCTAGGTCCCCCCTCACTGAAGGAACTTTTCTCAAAGAATACGGTGGAAAGTGACTGAGGAAGAGACCCTTATGTTAGCCTCTGGCCTCCACATGTGTGAACACACACTCATGTACATGAAAACACATGCACACCACACACACAGAATTGTAGAGTCTTCATTTTTCAAGGGCTTTGGGTGCTCACTGCTCGTTTTGAGAATGGGAATATTTGGGGTGTGAGAGAGGGAACTCTGGTTTTCCCAGTCTAAGTTATTACCTGTCCCCCCTTTTCCATGGATATAGGGTATGTTTTTTCCAGGCTCTCTTGACCTTACAGTATCCCCGATGTCTCTCCACGAGTCTTGGTCACGGCTTTGGGAACGTGCCTTAGGGGGGACGAGTGATTGTGTAGGCTACCAGCCTCCACTTTGTGGCACAAATCTCTTGGCCTTTGTTCCCATTCTCCCTACAGGCAAAAGTGGGGCTGTTGTCTGGCAATCTCAGGCTGCCATACCAGAGAGCCCTGGACGGGGGCTTTACCCAGCCGTTCTGGAGGCTGTGCATCCAAGAGCAAGGGACCAGCCAGTTTGGTTCTGGTAAGAATGACCTTCCTGGTATGCAAATGGCCAAGTTTTTGCCGTGACCTCAAATGGGGTGGAGGAGGGGGAGAAGGCTTCTAAAGTCTCTTTTTCACTTCTAAAAGGGCCTCATCCCATAGTGGGGCCCCACCCTTATGACCTCATTGACCCCATCACCTCCCAAAGGCCTGTAACAGCTGTTATGGTAGCAGATGACTGAGGCTGTCTAAACAAGAGTTTCTTTGGGCTCACAGGTGTGACAGCTTCCGTCCACGGTCACTTGGTTCCTTGACTGTTGCTTCTTGGTCTGTGGTGAGGTAACACATCATGGAGGGAGCATGTGGCAGGGGGACGCTCACTTACTGTACGGCCAGGAATGAGAGGGAGGGGATGAAACTTGGGTCCCACGATCCCCTTGCTGTGGGGCACGGAGGAGGCTCAGTAGAGAGAACACCTGCCGGGCAGGCATGAGGACGTGAGGTCAGAACCCACATAAAGCCAGGTACTGTAGAGTCACTACCTGAAATCCCAGCACTCCTATGGAGCATCCACAAGGACGTGTGGCCAGTTAGACGGCGTACAGAACAGCAAACAAGAGCCCCTGCCTTGTGACAACGGTGACAACGGACACAGGGGCTGTACTCTGACCTCCACGTGCCTGCCCAAAGGCCTAAAACCTCGCACCAGGCCCCACTCCTTAAAGATTCATCCATCTTCCAATAGTGCCAAGTTAGGGGCCATGAGTTTACCAACGTGGGCCTGCGGGAGACATTCCACATCCTAACTAGAGACCTGCTCATCTCAACACCATCCGTGGGGCTTTACCGTGTGAATCCAGGGGGACACAAGCCTCCCCATGGCAGATTGGGCATGTGGAGACTGTGCCTCTGTGGAGGTGGGGCAGAGGAGTCTTTAAATTGGGAGGTGTGATGGAGGAGAAGGGACAGGAAGGGGGGAAAATATCCACCTGCTGCTGCTACATCAAAGCTTGTGGGCAGAGTGTGAAGGGTTTCGGTCACTGCTGCCCCAGCCTCCTCCCCAGAATCTCTCCTTAGGTCCTCAAATCCCATCACCTTCCTGCTTACAGCCCTCCCTGTGCCTCTCCCCCAAGCACTGAAGGGGAGCCTCCAGCCTGGCCTCTTCCCTGTGGTTGGCAGCATTCTGGACGTTGTCAGCAACAAGCTGCCTGCCACATCCTGGGTGCACATGAGACTCTGCAAACAAAGACAGGGCATCCAATTATTGCAAACACAGCCTGTTTCTGTTTGCTCCTCAGATTTGGACTGTCTGCCCCGAGCAACACCATTGATTGCCTTGAACTTTTCCCCTTCAAGCTCCAACATGATTCCTGAATCGAGGACTAGGCAGAGCTGCAGGCTCCCTGGGACCAGAACCTGGGCAAACGTCTGTGTGATGGGTACCGCTTCCTTCCTGGGGAGGTAGTTATTCAAATGTCCCCACTTAGAAGAGGTGGAGCCAACATTTAAAGCCAGGAGTGTATTCCAAAGCCGGAGCTCTTTCTGATGCACGGAGGTGCCAGCTATGTGGAGACTCAGCACAGCGCTGGGGAAATGCGAGAAGAGGAGACGTTTATCGTGATCAAATGCAGATGGAACTTGGACACCACGCTGTGACTATAGCTCGGTGGTGGGTCAGTGTAACATCTCCAAAGACAATGACAGCCGATTGCTTTCTTCAAAGGGAGGCATGTTTAAAGATTTTTGGGTCATGTCTGAGTGAGGATCACTGGAGCAGAGTGGTAACACGTTGGTATGTTGGTGAGTGTGGGAGGTTCCTCCTGAGGAGAGAAAGCGGATATTCACACTAGTGGTCTGGGTGCATAAATTACACAACATTCACACTAGGCGATGCTATACACTACCGAAAACAATTAATTAGAGCTACGCCAGAGAGTTCCCCAAGGTACTGTTGAGAAAGAGAAACAAGATACAGGAGACTATATCATGCAGCTTAGTGAAAGAAACCCTGACAAAGACCAGCTGTCCGTGGATAGTAAGGACCTGTGTGTGTATACATGAAGGCATGTGGTGTGTACAAACACTTGCACAAAGATAATTATGTAGGTATGCACGTATGCATGTATACAATGCACATGGTCCTCTATGCCTCCAATGGCCACGTGTATGGATTCTGCTAACCTTGGGTAAAACATATGTTTTAATTATATCTGTGCTGAACATGCACGGAACTTGTGTTTCTGGTTGCTATTCCCCAAACAGTACAGGATAACATCTATTAACAAAGTGCTTACATTGTACTGGATACTATAACTCGCATAGAGATGAGTTAAAGTCACAAAGGAGGGGCTGGGGAGACGGTTCTGTGGCTGGAGTGCTTGCTACAAAGCGTGGGGACCTGAGTGCCGATCCCCAGCACTCACATAAAAAGCTGGGCATGGCAGTGCATGGCCATCAGAGACAGGTGGAATCCCTGGGGCTTGCTAACCAGCCTGTCTAGCTGAATCAGTGAGCTGCAGGTCCAGCGAGAGACCCTGTATTGAAAAATGAGGTGAGGAAGGGCTGGAGAGATGGCTCAGTGGTTACAAGCATTGTCTAAGAAAGCATGAGGACCCAAGGGGACGTGAGACAGCCTGAGTTTGAATTTGCAGAGCACATGTAAACAGCTGCGTATGGCTACACATGCCTGTAACCCCAGAGCTTTGGGGAGCAGTGGGCAGCAGAGACCAGAGACTTTCTGGAACTGGGGAATCAGTAAGAGACTCTGATGCAAGGAAAATTCTGGCAGGTACATGATGGAGGGGGAGACCCAGTGTTTTTCTCTGGCTGCCCAGGTGAGCTCGCGGGCGTTGCAGGTGTGCACACTGGCACCGCATCAGCACACTCTCGTTACATACATCAAACACCACACATGTCGCACCACACATACAACGAAAACAAGGTGGACACTGACTGGGGAAGACACCAGATGTAAACCTTTAGCTTCCACGGATGCGCGTGCACACACACACAGACACACCCACACAGGAAAAGTATACCAAGGACAGACAGCGAGTTATGTGCAAATTTGATGCCATTTAAAAATATTTTTCTTTATTTATTTGAGAGAGTGGGACAGAGAGAAAGATGCAGACAGAAAGAGTGAGACTAGGCATGCCATGGCTTCCTGCTACTACGAACAAATTCCACACACACCACTCTGGGCATCTGGCTTTACAAGGGTACTGGGGAATTGAGCCTGGACCATCAAGTCTTTCAAAAGCACCTTTAACCACTGAACCATCTCCCCAGCACAGGATACCATTTTTTACATAAGGGACTTGAGCATCCGAGGAGTTTGTTATCCTAAGGAAATTCTGGAACCAATCACCCTCCAACACAGAAGTATGACTGTATTTTTATATATGACAATATGATTATGAAGAAAAATATGGGAGGCCCCTTCATAGGATGTCATCATGGGTTTGCAGTGGCCATGTGTAGGAAATAGAAGAATGGAGGGCAGTCAACATCACAAGAAAAAAACACACACACCTCCACACACCATGCAGATGGCCTCATTAGACATTGTCTAAGGTTGTAAAAGTGTCTTCCCCTGGAGCAGCAGAGATCTGGGTGAAGGAGTTGGAGAGATCAGGCCCCTGCTGACCCAGAGGCAATGTGAGAAGCTGAGGACAGTTGTGAGAAAGCCTCCTCGCAGACTTCCCCACACCTTACCCAGGAAGAACGTGCTGCTGCCTGTCTTTACATAGCTCTTCGTTCACTTTCTTCTTTTTCTTTTTAAATAAACCTTTAAAAATTCTTTCTTTATTTATTTATTTATTTGAGAGGGAGAAGGAGAAGAAGAGGTAGGTAGAGAGAGAATGGGTGTGCTGGGGCCTCCAGCCACTGCAAACTAACTCCAAATGCATGGGCCACCTTGTGCATCTGGCTTACATGGGTACTAGGGGATCAAACCTGGGTCCTTAGGCTTTGCAGGCAAGCGCCTTAACCGCTAAGCCATCTCTCCAGCCCTCTTTGTAGGGCTGAAGATGGACCAAGGGCTCGGGTGTGCCAGGCAAGCCCTACACCACTGAGCTACACCCCAGCCTGCTCACTTCTGAGCTTCAAAGCTGGCCCAAGGAGGAACTAGAAACTGATTTTGGCATTTCCTTGAACTACCATGTTAGGGACCTCATCTGGTTCAATGCTAAGCTGAATAGTCAAAGGAGAAAAGAAATTCGTTTGCACTTCTGCTACCGGGGCGGGGGGGGGGGAGTATAGCATCTACCACTTCAGCAGGGACCACTTTGAGAGTAAAGAGGAGAGCTATAAGTCTCCCGGAACTGTGGGAGCAAGCCCTGGTGAAACTAGACGTAGGGTCACCCTGGTGATGAGGTCTACTTTCTCATGACCACTATCTTCCTGCAAACATGATTCAGATCATATCCAGAGTGCCTGACTGTCATAACTGGAGCTCAGGGGATTGAGCTCACACTGAATTAGCATACAACCATGGGCATGAGGGGCCTGTCCCCTCAAGACTGTAGGAATGAAATTCAAGGGATGGATGGCTTTCTCAGATACCGCTCAGCCCCAAGGACATTGCTTCATGCCAAGCAAGTCTGAGATTTCTGCCTGTGGCTTCAGTGTGGTTGGCCTGGCCTTTAAAAGATGGAGAGATGGCTTAGCGGTTAAGGTGCATGCCTCAGAAGCCTAAGGACCTAGGTTCAGTTCTCCATTCTCATGTAAGCCAAAGGCACATAGTGTCACACATGTCTGGAGTTCGTTTGCAGTAGCTAGAGGTCCTGGCATGCCCCATTTTCACTTTCTCTGTCTCTCTCTGTAATAAATAAATAAAAATAAATATTTTAAAAGATGGAAACAAGCCGGGCGTGGTGGCGCACGCCTTTAATCCCAGCACTCGGGAGGCAGAGGTAGGAGGATTGCTGTGAGTTCAAGGCCACCCTGAGACTACATAGTTAATTCCAGGTCAGCCTGGGCCAGTGAGACCCTACCTCAAAAAACCAAAAAAAAAAAAGAAAAAAAAAAAGATGGAAACAGCTGGGCGTGGTGGCGCAAGCCTTTAATCCCAGCCCTCAGGAGGCAGAGGGAGGAGGATCGCCATGAGTTCGAGGCCACCCTGAGACTACATAGTGAATTCCAGGTCAGCCTGGGATAGAGTGAGACCCTACCTCGAAAAACCAAAAATAAATAAGTAAATAAATAAATAAATAAAAATAAAAGATGGAACCAATGACCGGCCTAAGGCACCTTGTAGCTAATGTGTCCAGCATCATTGGTTTGGATTACAAAATAAATTATATGCTGATTCATATGTGAAATGTTTGGGCTAACCCCTACCCAGGCTGTCTCAAGGATGTCTATTCCCCTGTCAGTATCCTTCTTTCCAAGGCTCCCTGCAAGTCTTATTTAATGCCAGAGGTCGATACGGAGGCTGATGACTGGAGAGAGAGGGAGGGAGAAAGATGCTTTATTCCCAAGCTATCTACTAATCTGTCGTGACACGACTTAAAGATGCAGGCAGCCTTCTCTCTGAGCACAAGAAGAAAAGCTGTTTGAAATGGTGTGTGGAGACCAAAACTCATACACAGGGTGAGAGGTGCAGAGGTGGAGATGGGAGAATGACCCAGGAGACCCTTTCAACATCAAGACCCACCCATGCCTGAACGCCATTCCATGGGCTAGGAAGAAAAATGGCGTCTGTAGCAATTACTTTTCTCCTTGCTGGGAGAAAACATCTGACCGGAAGCAGCTTATGGAAGAAAAGGGTTTGTTTCGGCTTACAGTTGCGAGGGGTGCTTCGTCATGGCAGAGAGAGCATGGCACACGCAGGAAGCTGGCTCACGTTGTCACAATCAGCAGGGAGGGAAATGAGAGAGTGAGCTGAGTCCCGCATCCCATCTCCACAGCAGTAGGTAGGAAGTAGTCTGACTGCTTGGTTTGAAGCTGGGGTATAGTACTCCACCCCACCCCCAGCAACACACCTCCTTCAGCAAGGCTCCATCTCCCAGGGCACCACAACCTTTGCCACCAGCTGGGGACCAATTATTCAAAACACATTAGCCCAGGGTGGGGTGGAGTTTTATTTAAACCACCACAGCTCCCAAAAATGTACATATTCTTTTTATTTTTAATTTTAATTTTTTTTTTTGATTTTTCAAGGAAGGGTCTCACTCCAACCCAGGCCTGACATGGAGTATTTTTTAAATTTAATTAATTAATTAATTTGAGACAGAGAGAGGGGGAGAGAGAGACAGAGAGTGAGAATTGACCTGGAATTTACTCTGTAGTCTCAGGGTGGTCTCGAACTCACATTGATCCATCTACATCTGCCTCCCAAGCGCTGGGATTAAAGGCATGCACCTCGAAGCCTGGCTGAGATGTACATATTCTTATCCCTGGAGCCAGAGGACTACATTCCTTTATAGGGAAAAAGGAGACATTGCAAAAATGACTAAGGATCTTGACATGGAGATATGAGCTTGGACGAATTCAGGTGGTCTTTCTTGTCATCACAAGGAAAGGTAGAAGGGTTAGAGTCAGGGGAGAGGGAGAGAAGAATAGAAGCACACATTGCTGGTCGGGAGCCAAGAACCAGGGAAGCTCGACCTCCCCAGGAGCCAAGAAGAACAAAGGTACAGACTCTTTCCTACAATCCCCAGAGCTGGGATCCAGCCTTGCCAATGTGTGGACTTTAGTTACATGGACCCGTTTCTCACTTCTGACCTCGTGAAATGTAAGGTCACAAATCTGTGTTGGGGTTGGGAATTTAGCTCACTAGATGAACAGTTGCCTAGCAAGTATAAGGCCCTAGGTTCGGTCCTTAGCACTGCAAAAAAAAAAAAAAAAAAAAAAAAAAATCTGGGGCTGGAGAGATAGCTTAGCAGTTAAGGCGCCTGCCCGCTAAGCCTAAGAACACCCATTCCATTCTCCAGGTGCCACACCAGATGCAGTGACGCAAGTGTGCAATGCTGCACTAGCCCACAAGGGGGCGCACACGTCTGGAGTTCGTTCACGGCAGCTGAGAGACCGCTAGTGCACCCATTCTTTCTCTGTCCTAGAAGTCAGAGAAACCAAACCAAATGCTCCCAGCTTCCTGGTTGCTTGAGCTCAACTTGCATTGGTTAGCTTGGATTTCCTGCCATTTGTAATACCGAGAATCCTGACTGATGCCCCACTCTCAGGAGGACAGACACGTCTTCTCAGAGCAGTCCCACTAGGAAAATACCAGAACTTGCTTTTGTTTTAGCCTTGGGGAGTCTCAACACTAGATATTTGAAAGGCCAGCGGGGACAGATTTGGGCAACTTTGTCCTTCTGCAAATGAGCAATCTCCGTGAAACTGGATGAGCCATGGCATACCTGGGTAATGGTGGGTTTGGCGCCCGTCCCATGTTCTAGGTCTGGAGTCCAATACACTGGCTGCAGAAAGCCAGACGGCCTCTGAAATCCCAAGCAAGAGCACAGGATTGTGTGAGGATCTGTTTGAATGTCTTTCTTCCTGCAACAATTGAATGGTCCAGGGTCATTCTCCTTGAGATGGTGCTTCGACTGAGGATGCTGGAAGGCCGGACTATCTTGACCCTGGGTTCTGCCCTAGCTGACCCATCCTCTCCCACTATGTCTCCCCACAGCCTCCTGCATGAAACACACGGGTGCTGGGTGCTGCCACTCACGAGGTGGCACAGTGCAGGTGACCATCAGCTTCTCAGACTTGATTGTTTAGACAGCTTGGCCAAACGACAAAGAAAAGGCTGTATTTGGTGACTAGAAAAGCAATACTGTGGTAGAGACGCCTTATTCTTTTGAAAAATCTGTGGTAAGTGAATTTGCATCCAGTTAGTAGTAAATCTGGCTGGCTGGCTGGCCCCCTCTCCAGAAATTGCAGGATTTCAAAGCACTTGGGTCTGCTTTATTATTTTATGATCGAGAGAAAGCAAAGAGGGAAGGGGGGCGGAGAAAGAGACCCCCTGGCACTGACTTCTTGGGGAGGGTAAATTGAGAATGGTAAGTTTCACAATTTTTTTTTAACAGTGTCTCGGAGCTCGTTGACTGGGCTGGGTGAATCACTGGAGCAAGGTGGGTAAATCACGATTGGGGAAAGAAATCGCCCTCTCTCGGTTCTGTGTGTTATGATTTAGAAGGCTCTGAAGAACGCTTGTCATGACATGCTCTCTAAAACCCTCTTTAAAATTCAGCTGGAAAGGCCCAGGAAAAAGATATACAGGCCTTTGTGGAGAGAGGGGGAGCTGAGACATTGGCAGGATGCTGCCAGAGGGCGGGAGTGGTCCATGCAAATTTGTTTAAAGTCCCGGGTCAGCAGCTGTGGGGAAGGAGCCCGCTTTATCCTTTTAAAGAATAAAGTGGACGCTATCTCTTTTGGATTGGAGCAAAGCCAGTGGCGGAGTGTTTTACATTCTCGGCACAGGAACACCCTGGGCGACCCGCTTCTCTCTTTACTTCTGAGCCTGGATGAAAGAGAAACCTGGCTGGGGAGACGAAGGAGCAAGATGATATTATGAAAGACGGCTATGGGGCACGTGACTTCTCAAGTGGGAAGAACTAGATCAGAAATAGACCAGCCAGTAAAAACTAGTGTTCCTGGAGGTTTTAGGACAAAGACCTGGGCTCTGGCATCTCTAACAGGTTAGGCTCCACCATCTGTTCCAGACAGTTAAGAGATGAGCAATGGTGGGTGAATGGCTGGGGGTGTGGGGGGTGTGTGGAGATGGCTCAGTGGGCAAAGAGCTTGCTGTGCAAGCACGGGGACCTGTTTGGTTCTCCAGCATCCATGTAAAATGCCAGGGGTGGAGGCCTGTGCCTGTCATCTTAGCAATGTGGAGGCAGAGACAGGTGGATCACTAAGACTTGCTGGTTAGCTTGTCTGGCCAAACTGGTGAGCTCTGGGTTCAAGTGCAAGACTCTGTCTCAAAGAATAAGTTGGGGCTGGGGAGATGGCTCAGGCATTAAGGCATTTGCATGCAAAACTTAACGACCTGGGTTGGATTTCCCAGTGTCCACATAAAGCCAGAGGCACAAAGCGGTGATGTATCTGGATATTGTTTTAAGGTGGCTTCAGGCCCTGGCACACCCATTCTCCCCCCTCCCATCTCTCCTTGAAAATAAATAACTAAAAAAAAATATTTTGGTTTTTCGAGGTAGGGTCTCGCTGTAGCTCAGGCTGACCTGGAATTCACTATGTAGTCTCGGGGGGTGGGGGGCTCAAAGTCTCGGTGATCATCCTACCTCTGCCTCCCGAGTGCTGGGGTTAAAGGCATGTGCCATATATTTTTTTTAAAAAAGAATAAGGGGCTGGAGAGATGGCTTAGCGGTTAAGGCGCCTGCCTGCTAAGCCGAAGAACCGGGTTCCAATCTCCAGGTCCCACGTTTAGCCAGATGCAAAGTGAGGCAAGGGCGCAATGCTGCACTTGACCACAAGGGGGCGCACGCATCTGGATTTCGTTCACAGCAGCTGAGAGACTGTTGGCATGCCCATTCTCTGACTCCCTCTCCCTCTCTCTCTGTCTCTCTCTCTCTGTCTCTCTCTCCAAAAATAAATAAAGTAAAAAAATTAAAAAAGAAAAGAATAAGGTGGAGAGCAATTGAAGAAGACACCAGATATCAACATCTGGCCTCCATATACATATGCATCCACATGCTTACAGATACACGCACGCACACACACACACACACACACTCAGGTACTAACCTGAGCTTTAGGTGAAGTAGAGCAGAGGGCAGAGGAACAAGGAGAATGCATCATCAAGCAGTCCTGGCCAAGATTGGATCCTGCCCTTCATTGACTCAACTCCAGTTCAGAAAAAGTCCCTATTGTTTGAGGGGACCAGGGGCCTCTCAAGAGATCTCCTGCTCTGGGTGCAGTCCCACCCTCAGGAATAACTGCCAATATCCTGTGAGGTTTTGGTTGTTCTGGAATCTAAGGGAATTGCAGGTTTATGGCAATGACTTAACTCTATTCCTTCAGCCCTGAAAGGGGGGTTGTGGAGATCCAGTGGCAATGTGAAGCAGAAGTGTGAACCAAAGTCAAGGAGACAGATACAGAATGAAGGCAGAGGTGCCAGGATGCCATCCCACTTTTAGTTACCTTTTGGGCACATGTGTGGAAGTGCTTTTCAACCAAAGCAATTTCTAAGTGGTTGTTCCACCCAAACTGAATTGATTGATTTAGAGACAACCCAGCCTGGCTTTGAACTTGTTATCTTCTTGCCTTAACCCTCCCTGTGCTGAGATTATAGGAATGGGCCACAACGCCTGGCTTAAAAGCAAACTTCTTTTTTTTTTTTTTTTTTTTGAGGGGGGCAGTTTCGAGGTAGGGTCTCACTGTAGCCCAGGCTGACTTAGAATTCACTATGTAGTCTCAGAGTGGCCTCGAACTCTTGGAGATCCTCCTACCTCTGCCTCCCAAGTGCTGGGATTAAAGGTGTGTGCCATCACGCCCAGCTTCAAACTTCTTTTAAAAAATATCTATTTAGCTGGGCGTGATGGCACATGCCTTTAATTCCAGCACTTGGGAGGCAGAGGTAGGAGGATCACTGTGAGTTCAAGGGCAGCCTGAGACTACACAGTGATTTCCAGATGAGCCTGGGCTAGAGCAAGACCTTACTTCTTAAAAACAAAAAACAAATTATTTTTCATTTGAGAGAAAGAAAGTATATGGGTGCCACTGCACATGAGCTCCAGATGCATGCACCATTTTGGGTATCTGGCTTTATTTATGTGGGTACTGGGGAACTGAACTCAAGCTGGCATACTTTGCAAGAACCATCAGCCTAGCCCGAAACCAAACTTCTTAGCACAGATTTCAAGACTGCCTGGCCTTGACTCCTAACTTCTGTCCTCACTCCTTCTGTCACTCACTGGGAGTGCTTTTAACTTGCAAAGTACAGACACCCACCTGTGTGGCTGAATTACACACCATGGAGCCCATGGATTAAAGACAGGGGTGTACTCCAAAAGGTTTTTTGTGGAACCCCCTTTCACCATCTATGGAAGTTCTTACCTGTGTCATCTCTGGTGGGCTCAGCTTTATTTTTGGTTTAAATATTTTATTTATTTTTATTTATTTATTTGACAAGGGGAGGGGAGTAAGAGAGAGAGAATGGGCATGCCAGGGCCTCCAGCCACTACAAACAAACTCCAGACTCATGCACCCCCTTGTGCATCTGGCTAACGTGGGTTCTGGGGAATCAAACTGGGGTCCTTTGGCTTTGCAGAAAAAACGCCTTAACCACTAAGCCATCTCTCCAGCCCCTTAGCTTTATTTATTTATTTTTACACACATTGCATACTTGGCTAGATTGACCATTGCTTCTGGAACTATTTATCAATAAAACTAGCTAAAACTCACTTATTGCTTACTGCGATGAAATAGACAAGTGTGTGACACATCCAATAGGAACAGAACAAGGGGTTGACAAATGAGGTCAGTCCCTAACTTCACACCCTAGACACCTGGCTTGCCACAGGTGTGACAATTCAAAGTCATCCAGGGTCACATAGATGGGGGTTCTGCCAAGAATCTAGCCTATGGGATAGGGCTCCTGCATCCCCCCCTGTCTCTAGCCCATAGGATATGGCTCCCCCATCACCCACTGTCTCCAGCCCATAAGATACGGTCCTCCATCCCCCACTGTCTCCAGCCCATAGGATATGGATCCTGTATCCCCCACTGTCTCCAGCCAATAGGATATGGTCCTCCATCCCCCACTGTCTTCAGCCCATAGGATATGGCTCCTGTATCCCTCACTGTCTCCAGCACATAGGATATGGTCCTCCATCCCCCACTGTCTCCAGCACATAGGATATGGATCCTGTATCCCCCACTGTCTCCAGCACATAGGATATGATCCTCCATCCCCCATGGTCTCCAGCACATAGGATATGATCCTCCATCCCCCACTGTCTCCAGCACATAGGATATGATACTCCATCCCCCACTGTCTCCAGCACATAGGATATGATCCTCCATCCGCCACTGTCTCCAGCACATAGGATATGGATCCTGCATCCCCCCTGTCTCCAGCCCATAGGATATGGCTCCCCCATCACCCACTGTCTCCAGCCCATAAGATACGGTCCTCCATCCCCCACTGTCTCCAGCCCATAGGATATGGATCCTGTATCCCCCACTGTCTCCAGCCAATAGGATATGGTCCTTCATCCCCCACTGTCTTCAGCCCATAGGATATGGCTCCTGTATCCCCCACTGTCTCCAGCCCATAGGATATGATCCTCCATCCCCCACGGTCTCCAGCACATAGGATATGATCCTCCATCCCCCACTGTCTCCAGCACATAGGATATGATCCTCCATCCCCACTGTCTCCAGCACATAGGATATGATCCTCCATCCCCCACTGTATCCAGCCCATAGGATATGATCCTCCATCCCCCACTGTCTCCAGCCCCATCTCCTCCATCCCCCACTGTCTCCAGCCCATAGGATATGGATCCTGTATCCCCCACTGTCTCCAGCCAGGATATGGATCCAGCCCATAGGATGTGGTCCTCCATCCCTCCATCCCCACTGTCTCCAGCCAATCCAGGATATGATCCATCCCCACTGTATCCAGCCCATAGGATATGATCCTCCATCCCCACTGTATCCAGCCCATCCCCACTGTCTCCAGGATCCTCCATCCCCCTCCAACCCCACTGTGATCAGCCCATAGGAGGATCCATCCCCCACTGTCTCCAGCCCATAGGATCCTCCATCCCCACTGTCTCCAGCACATAGGATATGGATCCTCCATCCCCACTGTCTCCAGCCCATCCCCCAGGATATGGATCCTCCATCCCCACTGTCTCCAGCACATAGGAGGATCCTCCATATGATCTCCCTCCATCCCCATAGGATATGATCCTCCATCCTCCCCAGTCTCCAGCCCATAGGATATGGATCCTCCATCCCCCACTGTCTCCAGCACATAGGATATGATCCTCCATCCCCCACTGTCTCCAGCCCATAGGATATGATCCTCCATCCCCCACTGTCTCCAGCCCATGCTCCTCCATCCCCCACTGTCTCCAGCCCATAGGATATGATCCTCCATCCCCACTGTCTCCAGCCCATAGGATATGGATCCTCCATCCCCACTCCAGCACATAGGATATGATCCTCCATCCCCACTGTCTCCAGCCATAGGATATGATCCTCCATCCCCATCCCCACTGATCCTCCATCCCCACTGTCTCCAGCCCATAGGATATGATCCTCCATCCCCCACTGTCTCCAGCACATAGGATATGATCCTCCATCCCCCACTGTCTCCAGCACATAGGATATGATCCTCCATCCCCACTGTCTCCAGCCCATCCAGCCCATAGGATATGATCCTCCCCATCCCCACTGTCTCCCCAGCACATAGGATATGATCCTCCATCCCCACTCCCAGCACTGTCTCCAGCACATAGGATATGGCTCCTCCATCCCCCACTGTCTCCAGCCCATAGGATATGGTCCTCCATCCCCTACTGTCTTCAGCCAATAGGATATGGCTCCTGCATCCTCCACTGTCTCCAGCCCATAGGATATGGCTCCTGTATCCCCCACTGTCCCCAGCCCATAAAATATGTCTCCTCCATCCCCCACTGTCTCCAGCCCATAGGATATGATCCTCCATCCCCATCCTCCATCCCCACTGTATCCAGCCCATAGGATATGGCTCCTCCATCCCCCACTGTCTCCAGCCCATAGGATATGATCCTCCATCCTCCATCCCCACTGTCTCCTCCCAGCACATCCCCACTGGATATGGATCCTCCATCCCCACTGTCTCCAGCCATCCTCCATCCCCACTGTCCAATAGGATATGATCCTCCATCCCCACTGTCTCCAGCATAGGATATGATCCTCCATCCCCACTGTCTCCAGCCATAGGATATGGCTCCTCCATCCCCACTGTCTCCAGCCCAGCACATAGGATATGATCCTCCATCCCCCCCATCCCCACTGTCTTCAGCCATGGCTCCTCCATAGGATATGGCTCCTCCATCCCCACTGTCTCCAGCCCATAGGATATGGCTCCATCCCCACTGTCCCAGCCCATAAATATATGTCCTCCATCCCCACTGTCTCCAGCCCATGGCTCCTCCCCATCCCCCACTGTCTCCAGCCCATAGGATATGTCTCCTCCATCCCCCACTGTCTCCAGCCCATAGGATATGATCCTCCATCCCCCACTGTCTCCAGCCCATAGGATATGATCCTCCATCCCCCACTGTCTCCAGCCCATAGGATATGATCCTCCATCCCCCACTGTCTCCAGCACATAGGATATGGATCCTGTATCCCCCACTGTCTCCAGCCAATAGGGTATGGCTCCTCCATCTCCACTGTCTCCAGCACATAGGATATGGCTCCTCCATCCCCCACTGTCTCCAGCACATAGGATATGGCTCCTCCATCCCCCACTGTCTCCAGCCCATAGGATATGGCTCCTCTATCCCCCACTGTCTCCAGCCATCTTCATAGGTCCCAATATGCTTGTGTTTCCTTGCTTGACATTCTTCTTCTCAGGTCAGCCTTTCAACCCTGGAAGTTAAGGATGAACATAATCTGCATTCCACAAATGAGCATAGTATGTCACAGAATGGTTGAGTAACTTATCCACAGTGACACGGCCACCTGTGGATGAAGAACAGCGCACTCCTTCTTGAGTCCATTGGAGTAGTCCCAGACACTGAAGAGTCCTGTGTCCCTCAGAGCTGGGCTGAGAGCTCTCAATCTCCTAGCTGGACATTGGCTGAGCCCTGCTCTACTTTATATATGCTGTCGTGGACCCTGGGGCTTCCCGGCCAGTGTTTTTGGAGAATCTAGAGTGGGATATGATAGGCGGGTAAATGGATAATCGCCAAGCCATGGGAAGTGCAAAGCTAGAGAGAGAGGCAGTGTTGGCAGGGCTTCCAGGTATCAGGGCTGTGCAGCTGGGCTGGGATCTCTGCTCTGGGTTTGCAGGTGTCTAGACTGAAAAAAACCTCATTCAGGGCTGGAGAGATGGCTTAGCGGTTAAGGCGCCTGCCTCCTAAGCCGAAGAACTCTGGTTCCAATCTCCAGTGGTTCCAATCTCCAGGTCCCACCTTTAGCCAGATGCAAAGTGACACAAGGGCGCAATGCCGCTCTTGACCACAAGGGGGCGCACGCATCTGGATTTCATTTGCAGCAGCTGAGAGACTGCTGGTGCGCCCATCTCTATCTGTCTTCCTCTCCCTCTCTCCCTGTCTCTCTCCAAAATAAATAAATAAATAAATAAAACCTTATTCCCGCATGTGGTGCAGCACTTGTGGACTGAGCCCGCTGCCTCAGTTCCTCGAAGGCATCAAGGCCCGAGGGAGGTGAGGACAGGCGCGCTCAGGAGCTGTAGCCACACACAGCAAGCGATAGCAGCAGAGGCTATAAGATCTCCAAGTCAGCCAGCTGTGCACACCCCTGTGGCACTCACCTGCTGACTGCTCCAAGCTTGTCTGAGGTCGCTTTTATTGAATCTGACTAGCCTGGAATTAATTGCACTAATATTATTGGCATTAATAGTATACCAGGATGTATTTATATTTTATTCCTCCCTCAACCAAACACAATCTTGTCATGCTTGGGGTAGGAGGTGGCAGGCAGAACTGAAGCAGGCATCCCAGGAGGGTAGAGTTGGGAGAAGACTGCCCCCAGGTGTCTATATCTGACTGGGAGGCCCTGGTATTGCTGTCAGCTGCTCTGTGCCCAGCCCTTAGGACGGGGTTCAAGCCACTGTGGGTAGGTGTGTGCCTTTGCAGGTGGAAAGGGGAAGCTTTAATAGGGTCTTTATTTACTTTATCATCATCATCATCATTATCATCATAGGTTTGCTGAGATAACATCTCCAAGCATGAGCGCTGTCCACGACGGGGCTTATGCCTTTATACCAACTGTAGCAGACAGCTTCAGGTTCGGTGAGATGAACTTCCAGACCAGGCACAGTTATGGAGGAAGGGATATTTATTGAAGCTTACAGATTCAGGGGAAGTTCCATAATGGCAGAAGAAGCTGGCCTGCTTTCACAGGACCAAACACAGAGAGAAAAGCCACAAGCCAAAAGCCACACAGCACAGCACAGCACAGCACAGGAACTCCAGCTAGGTACACTTTGCATATCTTTAGATTGAAATCGCAAACCCACCATCACACCTTAAGATCAGCCTTCAGCCAGGTGGTTGCAGATCTAAACTACAGTCTAATGAAACACTGAATATATTGGGGGCATCTATTCAAACTACCACAATCATCTTCATCATTCCTAGAGACTGGGTCTTGCAGTGTAGCCAGGCTGGCCTTGAACTCATACCTCAGCTTCCAAATGTTGGGAGAACAGGTCCAGTACGCAAGGTGATGAAGTGGTAGCAATGGGTCCCCAGCTTCTAGCCCCCGTTCCAAGAAGTTAGAGACCCCAACATTTAGCCTGCCTGGGGCTATGGTGCTGGGGACCCTCCTTTCTCCCTTCCAGCTTCCTGACTGTAGCTGGGAGCCAGGCTGCGACAAGGAGCTGTCATGTCCCCAAGGCTCTCCTGTGGTGTCCAATGCTACATGGCTACATGACTTGCAAATGGAGGTGCGTGTGTGTGTTTTATTTCTGAGGTGCCAGTAAGCCCCGAGCCTCGAAACGTAGACTTCTTATAATTCACCAGGTCTATTTTACAAGTCATTTGGGACTTGAACACAAAAAGGCTTCTTGCTACTTTTTTATTCTAAAGAGTGCATAAAATGTATACATACAGTTTAAAGAAGAGTAATAAACTAACACACCCATATATTTACTTCGAGCGTGAGAAGTAGGACATTGCCAGTTCCGAAGAAGCCCCCATGGGTATTTAGTCCCCATCACCTCCCTCCTCCTCTCTACCAGAGCTAACTCTCTCTGCTGAGTTTCCTACTAATCATTTTCTTGCTTCTTTTCCACAAAGTTTTACCAGGCATTGCAGGTCTTCCTAAACAATGCATTATTTAGCTCCGCTCGAGTTTCAAACTTTATGGCATAATGGAACTGCACCGTAGAGGGTTTTTTCTTTTTTTCTTTGTCTGTGCATTGCTTCTTTTGTTCCACAATATATTTTTGGGATTCATCCATTTTTGAATGGGAGTAGTTGCAGTTTTTTTTTTCTTTCCACTTCTAAATAGTTTTCCAGGGTATGAATATATGCCTGGTGTACTGCTGGTAGAAATTTGGGAGTGGGGCATAATATGAACGTTATTGTAAATGTCAATTTATACTGTGGCCCTCAGAGCAGAAGCCTGGATATCAAATGCAAAATTTTCAGGATCTGATTTCACAGGGACTGAATCAGAGTGTGCATTTTCGCATAAGTCTATGCACATTTAAGTTTGAACAAGGCTGGAGGGATGGGATGCTCAGTGGTTAAGCACGCTTCCTGTACAAGCACGCATGCCCGAGACTACCTGAATTTGAATCTCTAGAACTCACATAAACAGCTCTGGGCGGCCACACACATCTGTAACCCCAGTTCTGTGGGGGAGCAGAGACAAGAATCACTGGGGCATTTGTGAAAGGAAAGTTCTGGAATCAGTAAGAGACTCCATAGCAAAGAAAAACAGGTGGGTGAATGATCGAGGGGGACCCTCATCGTTCTCCAGGTGAGTGCACAGACACACGTGCATGCATACACCATGCACACACCACACCACAACACACCACACATAGTACATACATGCAAAACACAAAGTTTTGGATGCATTGTTCTGTGCCCCAGGATTTATTTCGAGGAGTGAGTTGTTGAGCCCGAGGGTAAGCATGTTTTCATCCCTACAGTAAAGTGCTAAACTCTTCCAAAGTGCCCAGTGTCCACTCCGTCCCAGAGGAGGGTGAGGGAAGGATCCAACCCCGAACATATGGGATCTCAGAGAGTTTAGAACCGGCTGCCATGGCACGGAATCAGACTGCCTTTTGTTTCGTTTCGTTTTGTTTTTCCTCTTCTTCTTCCTGATATTTTCCTTGTCTTCCTTGGGAATTAAAATGACCTGTGACAGGTTTCTTCTCTTTTATGATCGGCAAGAGTGGCTCCTAAAACATTGGGTAGAAATTGCTGATAAATTGCTTAGACCTAGTTTTTTCTTCCTTGGAGAGTCTTAGCTAATAATTCAATGTCTTTAAAGGTCATTAGACGCTGTAGGTGTTCTCTTGCTTCTTGGATGAGTTGTATTTTTCTAGAATTTATCCATTTTGTCTAAGCTTTACAATTCATCACTAAATCTTTCAGAACCTTGTTTCGTGAGTTTAATCACCAAAGCTTTTGCAGTTATGACCCCCCTTTTAATTCTTAATTAGATTATCTTTTTCACCTCCCCTGCCATACTTCTTTTTTTTTTTTTTCCCCTGTCTGACTCATCTTGAGAGGAGATGGTCTTTATAACCAGGTATGGTGGTTCATAGCTATAATTACAGTGCTCAGAAGCAGAAAAGGTTTACCATTGGGTTTGAAGCCAGCCTAGGCTACAGAGTGAGTTCCAGGTGAGCCTGGGTTAGAGTGAGACCCTGCCTCAAAAGAACAAAAAATATATTTCTTGAGGCTGAGGAGATGACTCATTGGGTAAAATACTTGCTATAAAAACATAAACACTTGAGTTTGGATCCCCATGTGAAAATGTAGGATGCAGTGGTGCATGCCTGTGATACCAGAGCTGGGGAGGCAGAGAAAGGGAACTCTAGGGCTTGCTGGCTGGAAGGTCTAGCTGACTTGGGGAGTTCCAGGTTCCATGTGGGACCCTGGCTCAAAAATAAAATGGACAGCCCGGCGTGGTGGCGCACGCCTTTAATCCCAGCACTTGGGAGGCAGAGGTAGGAGGATCACCATGAGTTCGAGGCCACCCTGAGAATACAGAGTAAATTCCAGGTTAGCCTGGGCTAGAGTGAGACCCTATCTTGAAAAACTAAAATAAATGAATGAATGAATAAATAAATAAATAAAATAAAATAAAATAAAATACAATGGAGGCTGGGTGTACCTCTAATCCCAGCACTTGGGAGGCAGAGGTAGGAAGGTCAACCATGAGTTCAAGGCCACCCTGAGACTACAGAGTGAATTCCAGGTCAGCCTGAGCTAGAGTGAGACCCTACCTCGAAAAACCCAAATAAATAAATAAATAAATAAATAAATAAATAAATAAATAAATAAAAATTAAATGGAGGCTGGGTGTGCCTCTAATCCCAGCACTCAGGAGGCAGAGGTAGGAGAATCACACTGTGAGTCTGAGATTAGCCTGGAGCTACAGAGTGAGTGCCAGGGCAGCCTGGCCTGGAGTGAGACCCTACCTCAAAAACAAACAAACAAACAAACAAACAAACAAACAAACAAACAAACAAAAAAGGTAGAGAGTGACTGAGGGAGATACCTGATATCGACCTCTGGCCTCCACGCAAATGCTAACACACCTACATACACATGCATCTGCATACACGAGTCCACACACATATCACATAAGTACACACACACACACACACACACACACACACACACACACACGTAAAGTAAAATCTTTCCTTAATAAAAAAAATGAATTTAGTCTTTGACATTTCTTCCTATTGAACTTTATTTTGTGTGTTTAATTTTACTTTTAATTTGGCTCTCTTTTTTTGGTGTTCTTTTGACTTCTTCAATCGGGTGCACATCTTTTATCTTTTTAATCTTTAATTAATTAATTAATTTATTTATTTATTTATTTTGGTTTTTCAAGGTAGGGTTTCACTCTAGCTCAGGCTGACCTGGAATTCACTCTGTAGTCTCAGGATGGCCTTGAACTCTCAGCGATCCTCTTACTTCTGCCTCCCGAGTACTGGGATTAAAGACGTGCGCCACCACACCTGGTTTAGTTTAGCTTTTTTTGAGGCAGGGTCTCACTCTAACCCAGGCTGATCTGGAACTCTGTTGGTACTTGAACAGAGTACTTGAACTCGTGGCAGTCCTCTTACCTCAGCCTCTCTAGTGCTGTATTGATAGGCGTGAGCCACCACACCTGGCTAGAACCTTTATTTCTAATATTTATTTCTAATGATTAAAGATATAAATTTTCTTCTAAAGTCTGTAGTAATTGAACCCACACAATTTTTACTTGAAATAATATTGTAATTAATTATTTTTTATTTTATTTATTTTAGAGAGAGAGAGAAAAAGATGGGGGGGGCAGAGAAAGGGTGTGTCAGGGCCTCTAGTCACTGCAAATGAACTCCAGAAACATGCACTACCATGTGCATCTGGCTTATGTGGGTACTGGCGAATTGAACCTGGGTCCCCTGGCTTCATAGGCAAGTACCTTTATTGCTAAGCTATCTCTCCAGACCTATTGGTATTAATTATTTTGTAGTCTTTCCACTCCTCCCTCTCTCTCTCTCTCTCACACACAGTCTTGGTGTACAGCCCAGGATGGTATCAAACTTGTGATCTTCCTGACTCAGGTCCTGAGTACAGGATTTCATTAAATCTTTTACTTGAATGCACTGGAGTCAAAAGCGGTGGAGATGAGCTCTGTGCTCTGGCACACGGTGAATGTTTGTGACTTCTTCATGCAGTTGTGTAACAAATGTGTGTTCTCTTACTGTTGGGTGAACGTTTCTATACATGACGATGACATGACGTTTAGTGATGAGTGACCAACAGTCACGTATTCTCAGCACTTAAGATGAGTTCTGGTCCTCTAACCTCCATCTCCTGAGTCCTGGAATTATAGTGATGCACGATCACACTCTGTGTGTGGTCCTGGGAATGGAACCTAGGGTGCTGTGCATGCTAAGCAAGGTCTCTACCACTTCAGCTACAGCTCCAGCCCAAGTTTATTCTTTCAATAAATGTTTGAAGAATTTACCATGGGATATATGTGATTTTCCCCCCATGGGACAGTCATAAGCTATTCATTTAATCTCTTTAATAGAGACAGAACCAGGCAGCTCATCTATTACTTTTTTATTTTTTATTTTTATTTTTTGGAGAGAGACACAGAGAGGGACAGACAGAGAGAGAGAGGGAGAGGGAGATAGAGATGGGCGTGCCAGCAGTCTCTCAGCTGCTATGAATGAAATCCAGATGTGTGCGCCCCCTTGTGGTCAAGTGCAGCATTGTGCCCTTGCGTCACTTTGCATCTGGCTAAACGTGGGACCTGGAGATTGGAACTGGGTTCTTACACTTAGCAGGCAGGCGCCTTAACCGCTGAGCCATCTCTCCAGCCCATCTATTGCTTTTCAATGAACTGAGATTATTTGTACCTTTCAACAAATGTGTCCATGGAACCCTAGATACTGAATACATTGTTGTAACACTGCCCACAATAATGCCTGAATATCTTTTTAGTGTCTGTAGGGTCTGGTCTGATGTCTCCTCTTTCATTCCTTTTTTTTTTTTCTTTCTCTCCTTATCAGTCTGACTAGAGAACTGATCTTCACAGTCAACATTTCAGTACACTTATTTTAACCTACTGTTTTCCATTTTATTCATTTCTGCTCTTTGGTATCTTTCCTTCTTCTTTCTTTGAGATTAAGTTGTCCTTCTTTCTATATTTCTTCGTTACAAAAAAAATCTGTGTGTGTGTGTGCTGGTGTGTGCTCACGTGGAAATGTGTGTACTACAGTGTAGGTGTGGAGGTCAGAGGACAGCCTTGGATGTCCACCCTTACCTTTTACCTCATTTGACGCAGGGTCTCTTGCCTGCTGGCCCGGGAGCTTCCACGGACTCTCCAGCTTCCATTCCCCCCTCCCTGTAGGAGCAGTTAGATTACAGATGTGTGCACCACCATGTCTTGTTTGCTGTAGGGTCCGAGGCTTCAAACTCAAGTCATTACACTTGAACGGCTCGGGCTTTTACCTACTGAGCCATCTCCCTAGTCCTTATACTCTCTTAACACCAAAATTTAGAGAAGCTATTTGAGGCACTTCTTCTTTTCCTTGTTTGAGTGCAATAATACAAATTCCCCCTGAAGTATTGTGTCAGCTGCTTCCCACAACTTTTTTTTTTTTTTTTTGGTTTTTCAAGGAAGGGTCTCACTGTGGTTCAGGCTGACCTGGAATTAGCTATTTAGTCGCAGGGTGGCCTCGAACTCATGGTGATCCTCCTACCTCTGCCTCCCACCTGCTGGGATTAAAGGCATGCGCCACCACATCCGGCTCCCACAACTTTTAATATGTGTGTTCTGTGTTTTCTTCAGTTAAAATATATTTTAATCTCTCTGTGACTTTTTTTTTTGAGTCATTAGAAGCATGTTATTTAATTTTAAGTATTTGGTTTCTACTTTATCTGGGTTAATGAATACATTTTGTGCAATTTCAGCCTGTTCGTATGTATTTTGTGGTCCAGAATTTACATGCACTGGCTGGTTGGAATGTCTTATATACATCAGTTGTATCAAGTTGGTTAATACTTTCTAGGGGTTCTAGTCCTTTCTGGAGTGTGTGTGTGAGAGCACGTACATGCGGGTGTGCATGCACATGCACTGTGTGCATGTGAAGGCCTGAGGACAACCTTGGGGTGCTTGTCCCTCCTTCCACCTTGTTTTTTTACCCCTACTGTGTTCCAGTCTAGCTGGCCCACAGGCTTCAAGACTCCCTTGCCTCTGCCTCCTGCTGCTGTCAGTGTATTGGGTTCACAGATGCATATGCCACTTTGTGTCAGACTGGGGAACTGAACTCAGCCCAGTAGGCACATTCAGCCACTGAACAAAATTAGTCGGGGCATGCGCCATTTCCTTGGCCTGTGCTCTTCCCAATTTTGTTTACTGCTTCAGCCGCTTGCTGACATGGGAGTGTTGAGACTCCACCCATAGTTGAGGGTTTCTTGACTTCTTTTCAGCTCTAACAACTAATTGCTTTCATAGTTTGAGCTTCTGCTGGTAGGTACAGATGCCTTTAAGATGATTATGCCTCCTTCCTTGCTTGATCTTAGTTATCAAGCAATGCTGCTCTATCTTTGGCCACATTCCCCCCTCTGAGGTCCACTTTTCTGCTTTGAATGTGGCCGTTTGGCTTTCCTTAATCAACGCTTGCATGCTTTGCATGAGTGTATTTTCTCCCATCAAATTACTGATTGCTTTTTTAAAAAAAATATTTATTTTTTTATTATTTGTAAGGAGAGAGAGAATGAATGAGAATGGATGCACCAGGGCCTCTTGCCACTGCAAACAAACTCCAGACACATGGCAGTGCTTTGTGCATCTGGCTTTCTGTGGGTACTGGGGGATAGAACCCAGGCATTCAGGCTTTGCAAATAAGTGCCTTAACGACTGATCCGTCTCTCCAGCCCTATGTGCAGAATTTTCATGTTTTTATATTTAAAAGTGTGTCTCTTACAGACAACAAATAATTAAGTCTTGCTTCTTAAATTCAACCTGGCAATCTCTGCCTTTTATATTTAATAAATATGTTTGTTGTATTTATAACAAACACATATATATTTATAAATATAAGTATTTATTTTATATTTAATGTCACGATTGATAGGATTTAATTTAAATTCCTCATATTGCTAAATATTTTGTATTTGTTCTACCAAATTCATGATGAAATTTATTTATTTATTTATTTATCTATTTATTTATTTTGTTTGTTTGTTTTTGTTTTTTGAGATAGGGTCCCACTCTAGCCCAGGCTGACCTGGAATTTACTCTGTATTCTTAGGGTGGCCTCAAACTCATGGCAGTCCTCCTATCTCTTCCTCCCGAGTGCTGGAATTAAAGGTATGTGCCACCACGCCCGGCTTAAAATTTATTTATTTTTTTATTGACTAATTTGCTTATTTCATCTTGTCTCCATTTTCGGCTCCTTGGTTTTTCTTTCTTCAAGAGCATCTTTCTAGGTACCCAGAGTCTTTAAAATATACCTTTGCTGTCTGGCCATCTCTCTTTAGATAATAGCACACTAGGAAAGATGGCTTAGTGGGTAACAACTTTGCTTTGCAAGCCCTGAGGACCTGAGTTCAATCCCCAGTGCCCAGGCAAAACAGCCTGTGACCTCAATGCTGAGTGGGGTAGAGACAGGAGGGTCTCAGGGTTTCTCAGTCAGCCAGTCTAACCAAAAATGGGGAGCTAATTTAGACTCAGGCAGAGATCCTGATTTAGAGAAATAAGGTTGATTAGTGATAGACAGGGACACCTGCCATCTTCCTCTGACCTTTACATACATGTACACAGGGCATGCATGTCTTTACACATACCACACACATAGTACATACCACATACACACAAAAAGAAGCAAATGCTAGCACACTAATTGACTATAGTGTAAGAACTTTACATTATATTTTCAATTTCTCCCTCGTGTAGTTTGTAGTACTGACAGCATACTTCTGCAATTGGTATAAGCCTCAAAATATTGTTCAAGTCTTTTTTCCCCCTTCAGGAGACAATTATTTGCAGAGTGACTAAAAGTGAGAAAATAAAAATTTAAATATTTGCCTTCATTTTTGCCACTTCAGGAGCGTTTGTTTACTGTGAGTGTTCAGGTTTCTGACTGGTGTCACATTCTCTGTGCCTCAAGAACGTCTTTTAGCAGTCTTGCATTTCCAGGGGTGTGAGTAATTAAATTCCTAAGCTTTGGTTCATCTGAGAATGTCTTTATTTCTCTGCAATTTTCAAAAATTATTTGCACTGGGACTTCAATTATCTATATGGGAGACTGGAGCCTGAGACGGTGCTTATATTCTGATCTGATTTCCGGTTTCCTTTTTACATAGACACACATACACACACAGTTTTCTTTTGTGTTTCACTGTGCGATGTCTCTTCATCCGCATTTTGCTGTGCGTGTCTATTAATAACACTGAGAAGGGCTTTTCATTTCCACCTCTGTCCTTCATTCTTGCATTTCTCGTTGACTCTCCGTCCTTCATTCTTGCATTTCTCGTTGACTCTCCATCCTTCATTCTTGCATTTCTCGTTGATTCTCCCACTTTATTTCAGCTGAAAACGTCCATCCATCAATCTGTGCTTTTCACTTTTTACCGGATTCCTTTCCATTTTAGTTATGGTTATTTTTAGTCAGAGGATACAAACTCCAGTTAGGTTTCTTGACTAAGTTCAAGAAATGTGTTGCATAGCACAGCGATGTACAGTTAATGGTGACGCATTGCATGCCTGAACCTGGTGAGAGCTGTTCAGCATTCTCATCGTTAAAGAAACAGGAGCGAGCTGTGTGTGGTGGTGCACGCCTTTAATCCCAGCACCGGGAGGCAGAGGTAGGAGGATTGCCACAAGTTCAAGACCAGCCTGAGACTACATAGTGAATTCCAGGTCAGCCTGAGCTAGAGTGAGACCTACCTGCAAAACTCGAAAAAAAAAAAAAAAAAAAAAAAAAAAAAACCAAAAAAACAAAAAAAAAAAAAAAGAAAAGAAAAAAAAACAGGAGTGAATACTGGTGTTCACTGTCTGGATTTAGCCACTTCACCTGGTAAACACCATGTAAGAACCGGACGTGGTGGCACACACCTGTCATCCCAGCACTTGGGAGGCATCAAACAAACAAACAAACAAACCATGCACGCAAAGTTTAATCCCAGCACTCGGGAGGCAGAGGTCGGAGGATCGCCTTGAGTTCGAGTCCACCCTGAGACTACATAGTGAATTCCAGGTCAGCCTCGACTAGAGTGAAACCCTACCTTACAAAAAAGAAAAGAAAAGAAAGAAAACAAAAGAAAAGAAAGACAACAAAAGAAAACAAAGAAAACAAAGAAAACAAAAGAAAAGAAAGAAAAGAAAGCAGGAGGCTTCTCAGTGGAATCGGGTCAGAGGAGAGGTGAGAAAAGAGGGTAATAGGGAAACAAAGATGATAGTGCTGGAGAGATGGCTTAGTGGGTAAGACACTTGCCTGTGAAAACTAAGGACCAATTCACCAGTATTTAAGCCAGATGCACAAGGTGGTGCATGCATCTCTTTGAGACAGGGTTTCTTGCCTCTGCAAACAAGTGCTAAGACTGCAAATGAATGCCTGTCAGACCAGCTGTGAGCTGGATTCTCCTCTGCTCCCATTGTCACAGATTCTTTGAGCCCACAGATGCATGTTTTTGCTCCAGGGTTTTGAATTTTTGTAACTGCAGTGTCTGGAGACCCTGGCACACCCATTCTCTCTCTATCTGACTCTTTCTTTCTCGCTCTCTAAGAAATAAAATAAAATAAAACATTTTTTTTTAAAAAGAGGGTAATTGGACAGGCATATGATCACATTACACATAGGCTCGTTATGTAAGTTCTTAATTTTTAAAAAGGCCTGTGATGTCAACTGCTAATAGGGGGCCTCACCTGAGGAGAAGGCCTCTGCCCAAGACCCTGGAATCAATAGCTCCTGCTGACTGTAACATGGGGCTTCCCAGGTCATTTCTGCTGGGTGTTGGCCAATGCCCTGTGGTGGTTTGAATCAAGTGTTCCCCGTAAACTCATGTGTTCTGAATGCTTGGTGCCC
Organism: Orientallactaga sibirica; assembly: GCA_036365145.1. Taxonomy (NCBI): domain Eukaryota; kingdom Metazoa; phylum Chordata; class Mammalia; order Rodentia; family Dipodidae; genus Orientallactaga; species Orientallactaga sibirica. Next base: position 9,878,851 of record JAEOAD010000013.1, read on the forward strand.
AGCTTGTGGAGGTGGAGCCTCGCTGGAGGAGGTGTGTTGCTGGGGATGGACCTTGAGGTTTATAAGCTCCTAGCTTGCCAGTGTTAGACAGCTCACCCTCCTGCAGCTGCGTTCCACCTGCCGTGGTGAGGGGATGTCCAGCCTCTGCTCATGCCGTGCTCATTGGAGTGTCCCCTTGAGATTGTAAGCCAAAACAAATCATTTCATCCCATCAGCTGCTTTTGTTCTGGTGTTGTGTGGTAGCAATGCAAAGGTAACTGCCACACACCCTGGCTGGCGTCCTGTCATTTGTCCCATGTCATTGCTTCATTTACTTAATATCCCTAGTAAACTCCCTCTTCAAAACCCCAAATATGGCTATTGTGGCTCACTTTTTCTGTGCAAAACAAAGCCAATCACAGATGGTGGAGGCTTGTGGAGGTGTCTATTCTTTCTCAGGAGCACTGGGCATTGGCTAGCAGGAACGAGCTGTGAGTGGCAGGAAGCCCTGATTCACCAGAAGCTTCCAGCTGTTTCAGACTGAAGGGCTGCTCTGTCCTTGGACTTCAGGATTCTTGAGAGCTTGTTTGGAAGTTCTAGCAAGGGAGGGCAGCTACTCATATACCCTTGATGAAAGGAGAGGTCCTCCTTTATTCCGTGTCCTCTTTGACCAAGGGCACAGCTTTGAGGGGGACATACATGGAGCAGTGAGGGAGGAAGGGGACACCTGCCTGTCCAGCCAGATCAACCCTGGAAATCAATGGCATGACAGATAGCTCACCTCTGGCTTCGGGGGGGTTCTTTATGTTTTCTGCTGGCTCTCCTTGTTACTCTGGCTTCAACAAAGCAGATCCTTCATGACTCTTCTCTCTGCGAGGGGCTTGTTCTTCACTGGAGCTCAGGGTCCTGAGCTGTCTCGTGACACAACTCTGATGAGTTCCAGAAAAGTTACGATTCAGTCTCTTGCCCAACGTTTTCTTGTTGCTGGGATGAGAACAAAGATTTTTTTTGGTCAACTTGCTATAAACTAAGAAGTGGAAATTCTGAACCTTTCTTTTAAAGGTATCAACCCTCCCTTCCAGAAGAGCATCACATGCCATGCAGAGGCGCTTCCCGAAGACAGACGTGGACACCTTGCAAGATGTTTTCCAAAGTCTTCAGCAATTAACTTTTTCCAACACTTGAATTCTCCGTGTTTTTTCTCCTATCACCTCTTGGAATTATGGTCAGACTTGTGCTGCGTCTCTAGCTGCATCCTCCCCGCCACCCCCCCCTCCACTTCTTTTTCATCTTTGTCTTCCTAGAATCCTGACAAAATGGCTTCTGGGGATCTTTGTGTGTGCGCTACTCTCTATTCCTTAGCACTTTATAGAATTTCTGTGAAACGTGTGGAAGTTGAGATCCTCAAAGGGCAGTCCTGTTAGCTTCTGCTGGGCCCTACCAAGCGGGGATAACTTCAAATTTAATTTTTTCTCTTGAGGTCTTTTGAACTTCAGGCAGCTAGAGTGATGACAGGGAAGGCACGTGAGGATTAATTTATTGTCACAACGTCTCAGGTGAGGTACTTTTCCCCTCACTACATCCAGTACCAAGATTGAACATGACAAGCAAGCTCCTTCCTGCCTCCTTCCATGGCGGATGGCTACATCCTCATTCTTATGAGATGAACGTCTGTGCTCAGATGGCCTCCGGTTCTATTAGACTCGTTACTCTTCTCCTGTCTGCCCTGTCTGAGACAAGCATCAAAATAGAGGCCCTCGCCTCCCAGTTCCAGCAGAAATAATCAGGGGTAGTATTGTCCTTGGCACATGCTTTCTCCTTTTGTTTGTTTGGGTTCTCTATAGAGCCCTTGCTCTTGTACCATCCAGGCATTTCAAAGGAGGTATTTATCTTCTGTATTTCCCCCTGTAATTTTAGTTGTTTCAAAAGGAAGGTCAGGCACAGCATCACGTTCACTGGGCTGCTGGGATGCAAGTGAATAGGGTTAGTCTTCTACGGTGTGTAGCGAAGTGTCCCAGCTACACGGGCCATTCATCTCCCTCCTCCAGCTTTGAGCACGGGAGCACACTGTGGGGACGGCGGCTGGGTGGGAGGGCTCTGCTCTGCTCTGTCACATGCGAGATGAAGTTGACCACGTGTGTTTGTTGTTTCATGGTCTTTAAGTCATCTACATTTAGTCTTCGCTTCTAGTACAGACGGAGATGTGATGTGGCGGATGGGTACTGAAGACATCCGGAGCCAACGGGATGATGTCAAGAATCGGGACTGAAGAACCATTGACGTGTTGCGCATCTACGGTGCCAGGATACACATCCAGTCCCAAAGGATACCACAGGGGCTCAAGATGGACAAAATAGTCCACACCAGGGCTAAGAGGAGCGTCCATACCTCTGGCTCCTGAAAAGGTAATGACCTTTGAAAGAACAGCAACCTTATTCTGTGCTCCGTACGAGGTCTGTCAGCCTTTGAGAGGGACACTTCTTTATGCTTTTTTGACAGTTGCAGAAACTGAGGGTTAGTGGAGACAGGAAACTGGGGAGACGGCTCAGCCAATAAAGCGCCTGGCATGCAAACACGAGGACCTTGTCTGGATCCCAGCACCCGCATAAATGCTAGGTAAGCGTGGCAGGTCATCTGTAATCCCAGAGTTGGGGAGCTGGAGACATGGGATCCCCAGTGCAAGCTGGCGAGCTCGACTGGCTGAATCAGTGAGCTCTCGGTTCACGTGAGAGGGCCTGTCTGAGGAGGTAAGTGGAGAGCGATTGAAAGAGACACCTGCCATCGACCTTTGGACTCTATATGTATGCATACACCTTCACATGCACACACATGTGCACTCACATACACATGGATAATTAATAATAATGATGATGATGGCAAGAGGAACCAAGATGCCCCAGGAAGTTGGGTTGCACTCACTGGGATACATATAAAGGTGGGGAGCCTTAGTGGGCAATCTAAATACATTTCTCTTACAAGTAGCATTTCGTGGCTGTAGAGATGGCTCAGAGTTTAAGGCGCTTACCTGAAAAGCCCAAGGACCAGGGTTCGATTCCCTAGTAACCACATAAATCCAGATGCACAAGGTAGCACATGCATCTAGAGTTTGTTTGCAGTGGCTGGAGGCCCTGGTGTTGCCATTCTCTCTCTTTCTCTATGTCTCTCTCTCTTTCTGTCTGTATCTGTTCCTTTCTCTCTTTCCTTCATAAATAAATAAATAAATAAATAAATAAATAATAAATAAAATATGCATTTCAATGGCTGAAAAGGGTCCCTCATGGGTCTCATGGGTATGTTGCCAGGCTTCAGAAACTGCTCAGCATCTGACAGTCTGGCGATGCCTACTTGGGTGAGTAATGATGAACATGGAGCCTCGACGGACGCAGCCACTTCGCTGGGTTTGGGAGGGGTATGAATAGAGTAAAATGCTTTCATCATTTGCCAGGACCAAACATTTATTTTTCATTAATGTTTCCTCGTAGAATAATGTCGCTTTTACAAAATATTGTGTCAACCGAACAGAGAGCTCCCTTTGTCGGCATGCTTCCCCCACCAGCGACATCTCACTTAGGAGGGTGCTCTTGTCACAGTTAATGAGCCTATAATGCATCATTATTAATTGCAGTCCACACTTTTCTCAGATGTCTGTATTCTTGCCATAACGTCTCTTTTGGACCCAGAATCCCATCAAGGACACCACAGTACACTTAGTGACGGTGCCTCCCTGAGACTTCCACATTTTGAGGCAGACTTTTTCTCACTTTGGATGACCTTGTCGGTTTGGAAGACACTAGTTAGTGTTTTGTAGACTGTTCCTCAATCGATGTCTGCCCGTATGTGTTTCCTTGTATGTATGTGTGGGTGTGTGTGCACATGTATGTACACATGTAGAAGCCAGAGATCAAGGTTAAGTTTCTCTATTCTCTCTGCTTTATTCTTTAAGGCAGTATCTCACTGACGCTAAAGCTCATAGATTCAGCAAATTATCCAGACTATGAAGCCCAGAGAGTCCCTGTCCGCCTCCCCCTCACTGGAGGACTTCCTTGTCCGCCTCCCCATCACTGGACATGATCCACAAAATAGTCACACAGGACTTCCTTGTCCCGCCTCTGGCTCCAGAGATCCACCTCTCCATCACTGAACAGCTTGTCCGCCTCCCCATCACTGGAGCACTTCCCTGTCCGCCTCCTTTTTTGACAGTTGTCCGCCTTCACTGGAGGACTTCCTTGTCAGCCTCCCCATCACTGGAGGACTTCCTTGTCTCATCACTGGAGGACCCTTGTCCGCATCACTGGATCCTCCCCATCACTGGAACTTCCTTGTCCGCCTCCCCATCACTGGAGACTTGTCCGCCTCCCCATCACTGGAGGACTTCCTTGTCCGCCTCCCCATCACTGGAGACTTCCTTGTCCACCTCCCCTCACTGTTCCTTGTCCTCCTCCCCATCACTGGAGGACTGGTCCTCCCCATCACTGGAGGACTTCCTTGTCCCTCCCATCACTGGAGGCCTTCCTTGTCCCCTCACTGGAGGACTTCCTTGTCTGCCTCCCCATCACTGGAGGACTTCCCCCTCACTGTCCTTGTCCTCCTCCCCCTCACTGGAGCACTTCCTTGTCCTCCTCCCCATCACTGGAGGACTTCCTTGTCAGCCTCCCCATCACTGGAGGACTTCCTTGTCCGCCTCCCCATCACTGGAGGACTTCCTTGTCTGCCTCCCCCTCACTGGAGGACTTCCTTGTCCTCCTCCCCATCACTGGAGCACTTCCTTGTCCGCCTCCCCATCACTGGAGGACTTCCACCTTGTCACTGGAGGACATCCTTGTCTCCCATCACTGGAGGACTTCCTTGTCAGCCTCCCCATCACTGGAGGACTTCCTTGTCCGCCTCCCCATCACTGGAGGACTTCCTTGTCCGCCTCCCCATCACTGGAGCACTTCCTTGTCCTCCTCCCCATCACTGGAGGACTTCCCCATCACTGGAGGACTGGTGCCTCCCCATCACTGGAGGACTTCCTTGTCTGCCTCCCCATCACTGAGCACTTTCTTGTCCCCTTCATAAATAAGCCTCCTAAATCACTGGAGGACTTCCTTGTCCGCCTCCCCATCATGCATTTCAGCACTCCCCCTCCTTGTCCTCCTTGTCTGCCTCCCCATCACTGGAGGACTTCCTTGTCACTGGATCACCTTCCCCCTCCCCTCACTGGAGGACTTCCTTGTGGAGCCTCCCCATCACTGGAGGACTTCCTTGTCAGCCTCCCCATCACTGGAGGACTTGTTCCCCTCACTGGACTTCCTTGTCAGCCTCCCCATCACTGGAGGACTTCCTTGTCCAGCCTCCCCATCACTGGAGGACTTCCTTGTCAGCCTAACATCACTGGAGGACTTCCTTGTCAGCCTCCCCATCACACTGGACTGGAGCACTTCCTTGTCCCTCCTCCCCTCACTGGAGGACTTCCTTGTCAGTCCTCCCCCTCACTGGAGGATGTCTGCCTCCCCTCACTGGAGGACTTCTTTTGTCCGCCTCCCCATCACTGGAGGACTTCCTTGTCCGCCTCCCCTCACTGGAGGACTTCCTTGTCTGCCTCCCCATCACTGAGGAGCCTCCCCATCACTGGAGGACACTCCCCATCACTGGAGGACTGACCTTGTCCGCCTCCCCATCACTGGAGGACTTCCTTGTCCGCCTCCCCATCAGACTTCCTGGAGCACTTCCTTGTCCTCCCCATCACTGGAGGACTTCCTTGTCCCTCCCCCATCACTGGAGGACTTCCTTGTCCGCCTCCCCATCACTGGAGGACTTCCTTGTCTGCCTCCCCATCACTGGAGGACTTCCTTGTCCACCCCCCTGGAGGACCCATCACTGGAGGACTTCCTTGTCCTCCTCCCCATCACTGGAGACTTCCTTGTCCAGCCTCCCCATCACTGGAGGACTTCCTTGTCAGCCTCCCCATCACTGGAGGACTTCCTCCCCCTCACTGGAGGACTTCCTTGTCTGCCTCCCCCTCACTGGAGGACTTCCTTGTCCGCCTCCCCCTCACTGGAGGACTTCCTTGTCCGCCTCCCCATCACTGGAGGACTTCCTTGTCCGCCTCCCCATCACTGGAGGACATCCTTGTCCGCCTCCCCATCACTGGAGCACTTCCTTGTCCGCCTCCCCATCACTGGAGGACTTCCTTGTCCGCCTCCCCATCACTGGAGCACTTCCTTGTCCGCCTCCCCCTCACTGGAGGACTTCCTTGTCAGCCTCCCCATCACTGGAGGACTTCCTTGTCCGCCTCCCCATCACTGGAGGACTTCCTTGTCAGCCTCCCCATCACTGGAGGACTTCCTTGTCCTCCTCCCCATCACTGGAGGACTTCCTTGTCCGCCTCCCCCTCACTGGAGGACTTCCTTGTCCGCCTCCCCCTCACTGGAGGACTTCCCTGTCCGCCTCCCCCTCACTGGAGGACTTCCTTGTCCGCCTCCCCATCACTGGAGGACTTCCTGTGCCTCCCCTCACTGGAGGACTTCCTTGTCCGCCTCCCCCTCACTGGAGGACTTCCTTGTCTGCCTCCCCATCACTGGAGGACTTCCTTGTCCGCCTCCCCATCACTGGAGGACTTCCTTGTCCGCCTCCCCATCACTGGAGGACTTCCTTGTCTGCCTCCCCATCACTGGAGGACTTCCTTGTCCTGCCTCCCCATCACTGGAGGACTTCCTTGTCCTCCTCCCCATCACTGGAGGACTTGTCTTGTCCTCCTTGTCTGCCTCCCCTCACTGGAGGACTTCCTTGTCTGCCTCCCCCTCACTGGAGGACTTCCTTGTCCGCCTCCCCATCACTGGAGGACTTCCTTGTCCTTGTCACTGGAGGACTTCCCTCCCCCTCACTGGAGCACTTCTTGTCCTCCTCCATCACTCACTGGCCTCCCCATCACTGGAGCACTTCCTTGTCCAGCCTCCCCATCACTGGAGGACTTCCTTGTCCTCCTCCCCCTGGAGCACTTCCTTGTCCTCCCCATCACTGGAGGACTTCCTTGTCAGCCTCCCCTCCTGGAGCACCCCAGCCTCACTCACTGGGAGGACTTGTCCGCCTCCCCCTCACTGGAGGACTTCCTTGTCAGCCTCCCATCTCCTTGTCCGCCTCCCCTCACTGGAGGACTTCCTTGTCAGCCCCCCTCACTGGAGGACTTCCTTGTCAGCCTCCCCCTCACTGGAGGACTTCCTTGTCCTCCTCCCCATCACTGGAGGACTTCCTTGTCCTCCTCCCCATCACTGGAGGACTTCCTTGTCCGCCTCCCCATCACTGGAGGACTTCCTTGTCCGCCTCCCCATCACTGGAGGACTTCCTTGTCCTCCTCCCCTCACTGGAGGACTTCCTTGTCCGCCTCCCCATCACTGGAGGACTTCCTTGTCCGCCTCCCCATCACTGGAGGACTTCCTTGTCTGCCTCCCCACTCACTTCCCTTGTCTGCCTCCCCATCACTGGAGGACTTCCTTGTCCTCCTCCCCATCACTGGAGCACTTCCTTGTCCTCCTCCCCATCACTGGAGGACTTCCTTGTCTGCCTCCCCCTCACTGGAGGACTTCCTTGTCCGCCTCCCCATCACTGGAGGACTTCCTTGTCCGCCTCCCCCTCACTGGAGGACTTCCTTGTCCGCCTCCCCATCACTGGAGGACTTCCTTATCTGTCTCCCCATTGCTGAGGGTACTGGTGCTCACCATGCCCAGCATTTTATGTGTGTGATGGGGATCTGAACTCAGGTCCTCATGCTTCTGTGTTAACTACTTTCCCCATGACTCATCTCCCCACCCTAATTTTATTTCCTCATAATTTTCCAGTGTGATAAATTTTGGGAGAGCAAAAGTGCCCTTCATATGAGTGACATGATATCACATTAAGGGTACATAACAGGAAGTGTTGGTGTCTTCACTGCAAAATGACTCTGTAGGTTGTCTTTTTTTTTATTGTTGTTGCTTTATTTTGGTGTTTTGTTTTGGTGCTGGGGACTGAGCTAGGGCCTCATGGAGAGCACTCTACCATAAAACTATATTCTCAACCTTCTATTTTTTTAGAAAAACAAAACAAACAAAAAAATCTTCTTATTCTTAGATAAGGTCTCACTGAGTTGCCCAGGCTAGCCTTGAACTTATTCTGTAGCCCTTGAAATTGTGATCCTCCAGCCTCACTCAGCCTCCTGAGGTGCTGGGAATCCAGGCTGGTGCCACCACATTTGGCTGAGCATCTCTTTCCTTGCTCTATTTGCATCCTACTATTTTCTTTTTTAACATTATTTGAGAGAGAGAGAGAGAGAGAATGGGTGCACCATCAGCCTCTCAACTGCTGTGAAAAAATTTCAGATGTGTGCACCCCCTTGTGGGCAAGTTTGGCATTGCGCCCTTGCGTCACTTTGCGTCTGGCAAAACGTGGGACCTGGAGAATCGAATGGGCATTCTTAGGCTTGGCAGGCAGGCAGGCACCTTAACTGCTAAGCCATCTCTCCAGCCCTGCATTTTACTCTTTAAAAGAAAGTTGTTGGTTGTGATCCTCTGTTAGAACGAGGGATAACTCTTCTCCCTCCCTCACAGGTGGGGAAGCCACGTTGGTAATCAGAATGCCTTTGCTGTGAAAGAGATTTTTCTCTCTCCTCACATGTCCCTTCACACAGAGCAGCAGAACTAACTGCCCCCATTTCCCCTCCTACCTGCTTAGTGCCACCATGAGTCCTTGCTTCCTGGTGATATGTTGGGGCAAGATGAACACTGGCTAAGCAAATCTCACTACTACTGTCAATCCTGCAAAGGTTGTCTGTGGTGACCAGGGAGACAGAGCCTTGGTCTGCTGTCCAGAGAGCTGGATTTCTGGTCACTTTAAATCAATGAGTGGGGCTGGGGTCTTAGGTGCTGGATGGGCTGATAGACAGATTGGAAGCAAGCTGACATGCCACTGTGACACATGTGATTGAAAGGGCAAGAAAGCTGAGGCCTAGGACCGGGAATATAGCTCCATGGTGGAGTGCTTGCCTACCATGCACAAGGCTCTAGGTTTGACCATCACAGCCAAGGCGACCAAAAGGCTGGAGTCTGGAGTCCCACTGTCTTTCTTAGATGGGGAGTCTAATCCACCAGAGGCCCTCTGATGGCCAAGCATCGTGGGGGACTAGGGAAGTGAGACCATGTCTACAGCACACTTATTATGCAAAAGATTCAACCATGGAAGTTTCCAGAAGAAAACTGAGACATCCTGAGAGCAGACAGTGGGGATGGGTGGTAAGTGTAGAGAAAGGCCCAAGTGGGACCATTATGGAAGAGGTGATGGAAAGAATATAAGAGCCAAAGAACGGGAGGAATGCCTTGGAACGCTTTCTTCCAGACACCAAGTGGCAGTCGCATTTATGAATGGCCTCACGAGGGCTGTTGCTATCTGCACAAGACCAGCATGATATGATGGCACAAATAATGATGACATCAGACTAAAAGAGGGCCTAGTTGGAAAGAAGGGGTTCAGTGGAGGAAAGATATAAGAGGAGGGACAAGGAAGGGTGGTGGGAGGGGATTATGGTCAAGGTGCATTGTGTATATGTATGGAGGTTGTCAATAAAAAGTTTTTTAAAATACTTATTTATTTATTTATTTATTTATTCATTTGGGAGAGTGAGAGAGAAAGAGGAAGAGAGAGAGAAAGGGAATGGGCATGCCAGGGCCCCCAGCCACTGCAAACGAACTCTAGATGCATTCACCCCCTGGTGCATCTGGCTTACATAGGTCCTGGGGAATTGAACCAAGGTCCTTTGGCTTTGCAGGCAAACACCTTAACCACTAAGCCATCTCTCCAGACCAATAAAATATTTTTAAAAAAGCAAAAGGCCTGAGTGATGGGACCATGAACAGAGCATGTGGACATTTTGGTTCATGGGTGTCTTCCATGCCACCTCTATGTCTAGCTGGATCTCTGACATTGCGTGGGGAGTTGGGGAGACTTGATGTGTCACATTTCTGCATCTGGGCGGAGGGAGGGCAGATTAATAGCACATGCTTGTTGGTGGCAGGGACGGAACCCACGGATGAACCCTGGGTCACAGAATGGTACCAAGGCCGATAGCTTCAGAGTTGAACACTTTTCTCCCTGCTGTGATAATGATCTCCCCATGACTCCAAATCACTCTGGTGAGCTGAGCACCAACGATGACGCAGATCAGTGAGTTGTTCAGGGTATGAGGGAACTGCTGCCCAAGGTCAACGTCACCGCAGGTCACTGCTGTCTGGATACCCAGTTCAGTGTCCCTCTCTTCCCTCCACCCTGCATCTATCCACCGCTCGTCAACCCCGGGGAAGAGAACAGTTGTTTATTACATGAGGAGCAGGGAACATTAAAGTTGGAAAATTCCTTTCGAGTTCAGGGCTTTCGAGAACAAAACCAATACACTTAAAATGCAAATTCCACTGACACTAATAAGCAATATATATACACACACGCATTTACACATGCAAATGAGTGGAGGGGAGTGAGTGCAGGACTTTCCTGCACAGCACTGTGCACATGTAACTGTATCCCTGACACTCCGTCAACACCGAGCTGGGAGGCTGTCTCGGCCTGTCCTCAGGCACACCTGGCCCTGCAGAAGCCAAGCATTGCTAAAGTTCAAGATTCCCTATTGCTCCGTGTGATGCTGAAACAGGCACTTGGAAGCTGTTTGGGTTAAAAAGCATTTGGTACAATGCAACTGTCCACACAGAAACTGGCTTCAATATCCATGACCTCACGGTGCCTAGCAATACCTTCACAAGACCCTCATAATAGAAGAAAGAGATGATGACATCAAATTAAAAGAGAGACTAATGGAGAGAGTGGAGGGGGTATGATGGAGAGTGGAGTTCTGAAGGGGAATGGGGGGAGGAGAGGGAAATATCATGGCTTATTGTCTGTAAGTATAGAAGATGTCGAGAGAGAGAGAAAGAGAGAGAGAGAGAGAAGCATTGCCTCCTCACTTGACCCACTCTGATGGTTAATCTTGGTGGTCATCTTAATTGGATCCAGAACCACACGGGAGACAAATCTTTAGGCGTGTCAGTGAGGCATTTTCTAGATTAGGCTAATTAGATTGAGGTAGGAAGTTCTAACCTCACTGTGAACTGCGCCGTCCCATTGGCTGGGAGCCCGGAGCACAGGTGAGAACTGCCTCCTCCCTGTGGACTGAAAGTGACCAGGTTTTCCACATTCCTGCCGCCACGCCTTCTCTCCTCAAACTGTAAGCCAAAATAAGCCCTGTCTTAGGTTGCTGCTTGCCAGGTATTTTGGTCACAGCAATGAGAAAGTAACTCACACAGACCCACAGGGTAGCTGGAGGAACGCCATGAGTTCAAGGCCACCCTGAGAATACAGAGTGAATTCCAGGTCAGCCTGGGCTAGAGTGAGACCCTACCTCAAAACACCAAAAAATGGGCTGGAGAGATGGCTTAGCGGGTAAGGCCTGCTAAGCCTAAGAATCCGGTTCCAATCTCCAGGTCCCACGTTTGCCAGACGCAAAGTGAGGCAAGGGTGCAATGCCGCACTTGACCACAAGGGGGCGCACACATCTGGATTTCGTTCGCAGCAGCTGAGAGACTGCTGGCGTGCCCATTCTCTATCTGTCTCCCTCTCCCTCTCTCTCTCTCTCTCTCTCTCTCCGAAAAAAAAAAAATTAAAAAAACACCAAAAAAATAATAAAATAAATAAAAATAAAAAATAAAAATAATGCAGGGTGAAAGCCTGACATCTTTGCTTTCATTTTGGGTCTGTCTCCTTGAATTTGGTCAAGGGATAGAGATAAGTCAGTTCCTATACTTATAGTCACCTTGCCCTCCAGGAAGAACCAAACCCCACAGGGCAGATGCGGATAATTACCCACGAAGGGGAGGCCGAACCCTGAAACCAAAGGATCATCTTACAGGGAGCAGATCTGTCTCCGCCAGTAATGGTGGTGACAGGAACTTCAGACATTGCAGAACCCGCACCGAGACCACGATGGCAGCCAAGCAGGATGGCTTCATAAAGATGGAGTGTTCAAGGCCAGGCTGGCTTACATGTGGGGCTGTATCTCAAAAAAAAAAAAAAATGTTAATAAAAAAGGACCATGAGCATGTCCTTTCACTTATCAGTTCCACTAAAAAAAATGTCTTGGGGCTGGAGAGATGGCTTAGCAGTTAAGGCACATGCCTGCGAAGCCTAAGGACTAAGCCCAGGTTCAAGTCTCCAGGTCCCACATAAGCCAGATGCACAAGGTAGCGCATATATCTGGAGTTTGTTTGCAGTGGATAGATACCCTGGCACACCCATTCTCACACACACTCTCTCTCTCCATCTCAGTCTGTCTCTAATAAATAAATAAATAAATAAAAATAAACAAATAAATCTTTTAAAAAAGTGGCTTGAATGCTCCATCTTCCTGCCCCAACTTCCCAGTTGCCCAAGGGCTGGAATTACAGCAAGTGCCATCACACCTGGCCTTCATGGACTTTTTCTAGTTTTGGATAGGGTCATGCTAGCCTGGCTGGCCTAGAACTGACTATGAAGACCAGGCTGGCCTCATACTCAGAGCAATCCTCCTGCCTCTGTCTCTTGAGTGCCAGTGTTGCAGGCATGAACCACCACATCTGGCTTCACAGGCCAAATTGCCCTCTGGGGCTTAGTGGTTAAGGCATTTGCCTGCGAAGCCTATGGATCCCGGTTTGATTCCCCACGACCCACATAAGACAGATGCACAAGGGGGCACATGTGTGTGGAGTTCGTTTGCAGTGGCTGGAGATCCTAGTGTGTCCATTCTCTCTTTCTTTCTGCCTCTTCCTCTCTCTCTCTCAAATAAATAAATAAATGAAATATTTTTTTAAAAAAATTGTCCTCTGGCTTGCCTGTGCAGATTTGCGCTCCTGTCCCCCATAGCAGATGAGGCTCTGGGTTCTGAAAGCATCTGTACTCTGCCTGTCTGCTTTTGGCGCACGCCTTTAATCCCAGTACTCGGGAGGCAGAGGTAGGCGGATCGCTGTTAGTTCAAGGGCAGCCTAAGACTACATACTGAATTCCAGGAATTCCAGGTCAGCCTGGACTAGAGTGAAACCCTACCTTGAAAAAAAAAAAAAAAAAAAAAAAAAAAAATTAAAATTAAATAAATAAATAAATAAAAAATAAAAATAAATAAAAGCATCTATACTCTACCTGTCTGCTTTCTGTTCAGAGACTGGAATGAACAAAGTGTCCCCCAGTCCCTATGGCCTCATTTCTCTGCAGCTCTGGGGGCACAGCCGACCCACAATAAATACTGGTGGCTTATTGAACTAGTTCTCTATCTCCCCAGCCCTAGCCTACCTCCTGGCAATCCTGGGTGAGTTTGTCCTCCTTCTCCAGTGCGCACCGGTAATAGATGGCCAGGAGCCCGCCTCAGCCTCATCTCCCCGTGTGATGAGGGGCAGGATAAATGTGAAGTGAGTGGCAATATTTTCTGAACGCAGGAAGCTGCGGAATCTATCACTCCAGCCCAGGCCCCGCAGACAAGTGTGGAGTGAGCATGGTATTGGGGGAGGGGGTCTGGGGGAGTTGAGGTCAGGGCCAGCTCCAGCCAGGACCAGAAGGAGGCAGCAATGGGACAGAAGGTCAGGCAACCTCCTGCTCGGGTTTCTGAGCAGGAAGTGGATTTGCAGCCACCTGGAGGCAAAGCTTAAAAAAAATGGAATTTGGGCTGGGGAGATGGCTTAGTTGGTAAAATAGTTGCTTCGCAAGCATCAGTTTGTTCTGTAGAACCCGTGTCAAATAAAAAGTAAAGAAGGAAGCCAGGCGCAGTGGCTCACACCTTTAATCCCAGTACTCTGGGAGGCAGAGGTAGGAGGATCGCCATGAGTTTGAGGTCACCCTGAGACTACATAGTGAATTCCAGGTCAGCCTGGGCTGGAGTGAAACCCTTTGTCGAAATACAACAACAACAAAAGCAAAACAAACATACAAAAAAAAAATAAAATAAAGACAAAGAAAGTCTGAGTGTGGTGGTGTCATCTCTACACTGGGGAGGTGGAGACAGGAGGATCCCTGGAGCTTGCTGGCCAGCCGGTCGACCAAAGGTGGACATCACCTGAGAAGGGACACCAGAGGTGTTCTTTGTTCTCCACACACGTTCACCTACCGCACACATTCATGAAGTTACTGCAAAATTAATGCTCAGTAAGTTACCAGGCAGGACAGGTGGGGTGGGGGCTGTGGAAGGTGGGAGGAGGAAAGGCAGGGGGAGACAAGCGCCCTGTGGTTTGATGGGTGCTCAGGACAAATCACCCTCAAACCTTCGGAGGTCATTTTAGTGGGTGTTTCACGTAACTCCGCCCTCCCATTACCTCTCTTTCTCCCCTTCTTCCCTCTTTGGGCTCATCTGGTTTGATGGGTGCTGAAGACCAACAGATGACTTCTCTCACAGTCTGAGTCCTCAAACCTCGCCATAGCCAGGCTTCCCAGGAGGGACACCTTCATTTTGATGGTGGCTCTGGGTGTTTCAATGCATCGAATCCAGGCCCTTAGTAATGACTTCCCCAGGCGTCTCAGCTTGGTCATGTGACTTGCTTTCCCCTGAATGATGGTGGCTCTGTCACACATGCATAGGTTCAATGCTTCCCTCATGGGACCATGTCCAGGCTAACTTGCTGGAGGAATAGGAGAAGCATACAAAGGAGAGTCGCATTGTCACAACTCAGGACACTCAGGATCAGCCAAGTGGCCGGCTGAACTCAGAAACATTAGCAAGCCCAGCTGAGAGCAGCCAAGGTCAGCTGAGCTCCATCCAGGTGGCCTCCAGAATCAGCAGAAATCATAACTGGTTGTTTTCAGTCACGAAAAGATGGCATGCTTGGTATGTAGCTAGCTGCTACATCTCCCTTGTCGAAATATTACATGCCATTCCAGAAAGGCAGCCTAGAGGAAGCCAGGCTAGACCCTAAATATGGCTGACCTGCGAAGTCCCCCTACATCTCTGATGTTCATTTATGAAATAGGCCTGGAGCTATTCTAGGAAGACGCAGTCAAACAAACAGACAGTGAGAACTGCTAGGCTCCTGGTAAATTCTGCGTACCCTTCACCCCCATAATTTACGTCTTACCGGTTTTCATCAAAATTTGCATCTTACTGGTTTTCATCAAATTGCATAAATAGCCCAGGCTCATTGAATGGTAAGAGTCTAAAAGGTAAACGTTCCACCTCAGTGCATCATCTGTTCCTACCCATCCACTTGCCTCCATTCTGATTTCCTTCCCTAAAGGTAACCACTGGCACCAATTTGGTGTGTCTCCCGTCAGTTTGCAGGGTACAGACGCACAAGCCCAGGGATGGTTTACTTTACAAAACAGGGAAGTGTGATGAACGGCTGTGCTGAGAGCTGTACCTTTTACCTAATGGCCTTCTGGCAGGTCTACTTCATTCTTTTTAAGAGCTGCATAAGATTCAGGGCGTGGACATTGTACAATTGAGCTGTATCCCTGATAGATGCTTACACAAGCCTACATCCTGTTAGAACAACTGAAATGAACTTATTTGTGTATCAGTTAGGGTGAGATGGCTGTGGGGATGTATACTGGAAAATGGAGCCACTCAGTCACGGGCCTTATCTCTCTTCATTTTTTTTTTTTTTTTTTTGTTTGTTTTTTTCAAGGTAGGGTTTCACTCTGGTCCAGGCTGACCTGGAATTAACTATGTAGTCTCAGGGTGGCCTCGAACTCACAGAGATCCTCCTACCTCTGCCTCCCAAGTGCTGGGATTAAAGGCATGAGCCACCACGCCCGGCTCTCTCTTCATTTTTAATGTATTCTGCCAAACTATTCTCTAAAAAAGACCAGATGAAGAGATGGCTCAGGGGGTAAAGTGCTTGCCATGCAAGAAGGAGGACCTGAGTTCAATTCCCATCATCCGTGTAAAACGCTGGGCACGGTAGCATGCACCTGCCTGTACTCTGGGCACTGGGGGAGGGCCAGAGCAGGAAATCTCTGGGGCTCCTCAGCGAGCTATTCCAGTCAAACTGGTGAGTTCTAGGTTCAGTCAGAGACCTTGTCTCAAAGAGCAAGGTGCAGTGGTTGAAGAACCCAACAGGTGTTGACCTTTGGCCTCCGCACACGTGAACACATGTACATGTGCATCCACACGCACGCACACATGTGCCCACACATGCAAATGTGTGCATACATGCAAAAACACAGAGTGTATAGCATAAGAATGAATGGCCTTCTCCATGCCCCGGAGAGAATCAATCATGTGAACTTCTTGTCAATTTGTTGGGGAAACACATCATCTATAATTTTTTAAGTTATTTTTATTATGTGTGAGATTGAAGCTGTTTTGGGTATTTATTGGTAATTTACATGTCTTTCTTGGTGAATTGCCTGTTTACATAATTTGACTGTTTTCTCCATCAGCTTGTGATTGCTTTCTTATTTAATGTGGCAGGTCTTTATATATTATGGCTATAAACTCTTAGTCATAGGAGGCTCCAATTTTCCTGAATCCATCATGCTCTGCCTTTTAGACAGGCAATCTCATTAAAAACCCAAAGCTGTGGGATGTTAATTTATTCACTAGGCATTTCCTGTCTGTTTCAATGTTGTAGCTGGAAGGGGGAACCCTCAGGGACACATGGAGATGCAGGGAACAGGAGACTGTCCTCCTGACTCCCTTCCATCTTGTTCCCTTCCACCTTCCATTGCTATCATGAAACACCCAGGACGAGATGCCTTATAAAGCAAAGAGGTTAACTTAGCTCACAGTTCTGAGGTTCAAAGGTCTGGCAGGCATCTCTGGCAGCAGACATCAAGGCAAATGGCTCAGGAGTGAATGCTGGAGGGGAAGACACTGGTTTTCAAGGCAAATGGACTGGTTTTCAGGGTTGATGAGTGCCAGGAAGTGACTGGTTTTCAGGGTTGATGAGTGCTGGAGGGGAAGACCCGTACTGGTTTTTAGGGTTGATGAGTACTGAAGGGGAAGACCTGTACTGGTTTTCTGGGTTGATGAGTGCTGGAGGGGAAGACCCGTACTGGTTTTCAGGGTTGGGTTGATGAAGTGCTGATGATGCTGGAGGAAGACCATTACTGGTTTTCAGGGTTGATGATGGAAGATGAATGGGAGGAAGACCCGTACTGGTTTTCAGGGTTGATGAGTGCTGGAGGGGAAGACCCGTACTGGTTTTCAGGGTTGATGAGTGCTGAGGGGAAGACCCGTACTGGTTTTCAGGGTTGAGCTCATTGTCTCTTGATCATGATGAATGACCAGTGAGGACAGATGAAGAAAGATAAACAAATGAAGTGTTGTTGTTGTTGTTGTTGTTGTGTGTGTGTGTGTGTTTTCTTTTCTCAAGGCAAAGTCTCACTCTAGCCCATGCTAATCTGCTATTCACTCTGTAGCCCAGGCTGGCATCTAACAACAGTCCTCCTACCTCAGCCTCCCAAGTGCTGAGTTAAAGGCGTTTGCCACCATGCCTGGTTTGCAGCTGAAATTCTATTGAAAGGAAAAGAAAGGAAAGGGAAGGGAAGGGAAGGGAAGGGAAGGGAAGGGAAGGAAAGGGAGGGAAGGGAAAGGAAAGGAAAGGAAAGGAAAGGAAAGGAAAGGAAAGGAAAGGAAAGGAAAGGAAAGGAAAGGAAAGGAAAGACAAGGAAAGGAAAGTTCCTTGTTAAAGAGGGGTCCTGAAAAAATGATAGGCCACCTGGAATTCTGGAACTTTTATGTAGTATTTACATATATGAAAATTAGGCATTGATTTGGAATGAGCTTTATTGGTTAAGTCAAAATGTACATGGGGACTGTGATAGGCTGGTTGGTATGGTGGTTTGATTCAGGTGTCCCCCATAAACTTAGATGTTCTGAATGCTAGGTTCCCAGCTGATAGAGATTTGGGAATTAACATCTCCTGGAAGCAGTGAATTGTTGGGGGTGGGCTTATGGGTGTTATAGCCAGTGTCCCTTTGCCAGTGTTTGGCACCCTCTCCTGTTGCAGTTGTCCACCTGATGTTGGCGAGGGGTAATGTCCACCCCTCTACTCATGCAATCGTTTTTCCCTACCATTATGGAACTTCCCCTTGAGTATGTAAGCCAAAATAAACCTTTTCCCCACAAGGTGCTCTTGGTCTGGTGATTTCTGCCAGCAATGCGAACCTGACTACAACAGTAGAGGTGGTACCAGAGGAGTGGTGTCAATTTATGCTAGACTGTGTGGCTTTGGCCTTTTGGAGCTGATTTTCAGGAGGAATGTGGAAGGAGATGCCTTGCAGTGCTGTAAGTATAGCTTGATGGACTATTCTGGTCAGAGTTTAAAGACCTGGATGCAGTAAGAACTATAGACTGTGAGGTTTGGCTTGTGAGGGTGAGAAAAAGCTTTGCCTGGACTGGGCTAGAAGCAGTTTGTGTGAGAGGCTTGCTGTTATGCCTGTGTCCTGAGAACTTGTACAGGGTTGCTTTGTGTAGAAACAGACTGGTGTGTGCAGAGAGATATAGCACAGAAAAAAATGAAATCTTTGGGCTGAAGCTTCTGCCCATTCAGCTGCAATTATATGAGAGATTACAACCATTGAGACTGGGCCAGCTGACATGCATTGGGACAACAGAAAAAAATGCAGAGTCTTTTGAAAGAGCCTGAGTTCTCAAGGAGTGTCCTATTCTTCAAAGTCTGTTTTATTCCCCCTTGGATTAGCAAATTGGCACCCTAGCTGGTATTATGGGGTAGAAGAAATGCAGGAAAGAGAGGGTAATTGAATTTGCAACACAGTCTTGTGTTTTGGAAATGGCCATGGGCAGTGTGAAGCAGGTTTGCTGGATGCCTGCATGGAGACCCTATGGAGCCGTGAGGATGGACTGTGGGTTGCAGTGAAGATGCCAGGACCATGAAATAGCTGCTAAGGAAAGCTGCTGGCCCCACATGAAGTTTTCCAGGACTGTGAGTAGCTTGGCTGGAGGGGTGGAATTGGAACTCTAGCCACTGCAAATGAACTCCAGATGCATGTGCCACCTTGTGCATCTGGCTAACGTAGATCCTGGGGAATCGAACCAGGGTCCTTTGGCTTTGCAGGCAAATGCCTTAACCACTAAGCCATCTCTCCAGCCTTAAGGTCTTAATCTTGATGGCGGGGGGAGGGAATGTTGTAGGTAGGCAGATACTAGGCTTAGAAGTCATTGAAGAAAACCCCTCACCTCTTGTCTCCCTGGTAACATTAGACAGGGAAGAGCCACTTCCTCCTGATCAGAGCAACCAAATACTCTGGTCCTGGAAGCCTGTCTGTCACTGATGTTGTTCAGGGACCATCCCTCACCTCCAGACATGCTAAAGCAGTGGTGGTGTAGTTATCCCTTAATGAGATTGTGGTAGTTTGAATAGATGGCCCCAATCTATTCAGTGTTTTATTAGTTTATAGTTTGCATCTGCAGCCACCTGGCTGGAGGCAGTGTCACTGGGCAGATCTTAAGGTGTGATGGTGGGTTTAGAATTTCAATCTAAAGATATGCAAGAGTGTTCCTAGCTGGAGTTCCTGAGGTGTGCTGTGTTGTGTGGCTTTTGGCTTGTGGTTTCTCTGTGTTTTGGTTCTGTGAAGGCAGGCCAGCTTCTTCCGCCATTATGGAATTGCTCCTGGATCTGTAAGCTTCAATAAATAATATCCCTTCCTCCATCATTGTGCCTGGTCTGGAAGTTCATCTCAGTGAACCTAAAGCCGTCTGCTACAGAGATAATGTACTTAAACATGCTGAAGCCCCTCCCTCCGGGCAGTTGCTCACAGACGCTCACTGCGGAGTTCTAACTGAACAACATAACTTTCCTTTCCTTTTCCCTTTCTTGCTCTTTTGTGGGTGCTGCTGGAAAATCTAGGCATGCTCGCCCCAACACTTGGGGGCTTTTCTACCTTTATATCCCAGCTCCCCACCCCTGACCCTGCAGACCCCTCTCTCCTTTCTTTTTGGGAAATGTTCCAACTCTCCAGAGTCCTTTTCTGTATTTTTCCTTAATAAAGTCTGCTTTTGCCCTCTTCACCTCCTTGTCTACATTCCTTAATTCTTCTTCAATGTGCCACATGCACTGGAATTCAAGAGTCTTAGCCACTCTGGCCCAGCTCATCTGGGCCAAGAGGCCCCATTGCTCTCAAAAGCCCCACATCAAGGGCCTGGAGAGATGGCTTAGCGGTTAAGCACTTGTCTGTGAAGCCTAAGGACCCTGGTTCGAGGCTCAATTCCCCAGGACCCACATAAGCCAGATGCACAAGGTGGTGCATGCATCTGGATTTCATTTACAATGGCTGGAGGCCCTGGTGCACCCATTCTCTCTCTCTCTTTATCTGCCTGTTTCTCTGTCTGTTGCTCCCAAATAAATAAATAAAAACAAACAAACAAAAAAACCCACAACAAGATGGGGCTGTCTTAATGAGGAATAGGAAGATGGTGGAGTGAGGTCGTGACAAGAGAAGAAGTCCCCAGCCACCAGCCTCGGGAGACCCAGCAGGGGGACACAGGGGGACATGGGCCGTCTCAAATATTCGTTCTCTGTCTGTGGGAGGGAAGACGGCCCTCAGTAGACTGGGACTTCTGTCCTTGTTCTCAAGGGTGTCTCCTCATAGCTATGCCAGGAGACAGGCTCCTTTGAAGCCCAAGTTAGACTGCTGCTTGCCCAAGCCAAAGCCCGCAGTCTCCATGGGATAAGGAAGACTTGGAGGTCTGCATGACCTTGGGCAAGTCGCCTCCCTTCTGTTCTCTCTGCCGGTATGGAGATGAATGTTAGGGAAGTGGAGCAGAGTTCTACCCTGCAACAAGGCCACAGCCGCTGTCTGCCCCCCTGCAAGGTCCAGGCCACCACTGGTGGTACCCTGTATGGCACAATACAGGCCTGGTCCTAGCCAGACCGCATGGCAGAAGAAAACAGGAAGTGGCTTCTGTAAAAATGGCGTTTTGCGCAGGCTTGATGTGACAACAGTTACAGTCCCATGCTCGCGAGAAGCCTACTACGAGATGTCCTGTCCAGAGACAGGCTGTCATTGGTCACCAAAAGGGGACCACCCCATGCAAGGATTAGCAGCCCCTTAAACCCCATGTGCATTGTGCTAAATAAACGAGTTTGTGGATTCTCGCTTCCGCTTTCACCCAACTCCCGGAGTCTGTGTCGTGACTCTGCGCTGCTCACCCCATTCGGCAGAGACCCTATTGTCCCTCCTGATCTGGCCTTGTAGGGGACCCCAACAGTACCCAAAGCATCTGCTGCCTACTGCCGGATCACAGAAGGCAAGATGGGGAGCCAGCCGAGGTCACCCCATGCAGGGGCCCAGGAATCTTCCCGATTTTAATGAGGAGATCATTCAGTTAGCTCGGATTTCCCTGTCAGCATCTTTCATTAACTACAGGCACAGTGGCGCTATTAGGGACCCAAGGAGAAGCAGTGGGGACAGTGGGTGAGGCGAGTGGGGGAGCCAGGCAAGTTGTTAAACAGATTAGGGTGGGGGGGGTGTTGGAGAATGAGCAGTAATAAAGAAAACAGGAAAGGCGAAATGGGGCCCGCAGGGGAGGAAGTCATGCGCAAAGCAGCACAGACAGGGGCTGCATTCCAGCCCGGGCGCCTCTATTGTGCTATGCACAGCCTAATCAGGTGCCAACAGGATCCGGCCTCCTTCTGTAGGCTGGTAACCATTCAGTCCTTCCCCAGCTCCCTGTCCACACAATAGCCAGCCAACAATAAACAGCAACGCATCAGGTTCCCAGATGTGCCCTCCCAGAAACTGCTGGGGCCTGCCAGGGACCAGGGGGCTTCCCTGGGCAGGGTTTTATGGACGAGCCATGTGTCATAAGGTGAGGGCGCTGTCAGTCAACAGGGCGACAGAAATCTCAGCATTCATTGTTCAGTTTTAAGCACTTCTGTGTGTCAACACTCTCAGTGCTCCTGCGAAGGTATTACTGCTCCTGTTTGATAGATAAGGAAATTGAGTCTTGGGAAGGTGACTTCAGACACCAGCTTAAGCACAGCTGCCTTCCAGAGGTCATCAGATGTGGCCGCCTACTGTCGCAAGGAAGTAATTCAGTAAGCTCGGATCTGGATTTACCTATCAGCATCCTTTATTAAATGCAGGCAAAGCTACGCTATTAGGGAGCTGAGGAGAAGCAGCGGGGACCATGTATAAATAAAGTTTTATTGGCACACAGACATAGCTGCTGCCATATGCTCTGTGTCTGGTTTCTTGCTGCAAGGGCTGAGCTGAGTAGCCGTGACTGACACTGCTTGGCCTAAAATATTTACTACTCCAGACCTCGATAGGAAACTTTTGTTGAGTTCTGGGTTAAATGTCCTACTCAAAGTTACAGAGCCAAAAGACAGAGATTGTACTGGCATCCAATTGACTCTGATTCTACAAGTTCTGTGGCAAAAAGGAGCCTTGGGGGCTGGAGAGACGGCTAAGTAATTAAGGCACTTGCCTGCAAGGACCCATGTTCAACTCTCCAGATCCCACATAAGCCAGATGCACAAAAGTGACGCAAGCATACAAGGTCGCACGTGTGCACAAGGTGGCATCTGGAGTTCAATTGAGGAGGCCCTGGCATGCCAATTCTCTCTCTCTCACACATACTCTTCCTCTCTTGCATAAAAACAAAACAAAATATGACATAACAAAACAAAACAAAACAAAACAAGACAAAACAAAACAGGCCAGTCTGTTGGGCTTGCCTCCAAAACATAGGGAGCCTTGGAAGGTCCCAGATGGGAGGAACCAGAAGAGGAACATGTTTCTCCTCCTTCCCCCACCCCTGGCCCTGTGCATCCTGGAGATGGAAACCAGGACCTTGCATCTGAGCTACATCCCCAGTTCTTCTTAACCAACTTGGCAAAGGACTAAAGTCTCAGGCTCTGTCCTAGAACCCCTGGAAGTTGGAGAGGGCCAGCCTGGCCAAAGTGGCTGTGTCCATGGGCCTGCAAGGGGAGGTCCCTGTCTCCTCATGCTTTCCACCTTAGGACGCAGTGGCATTCCTGTCCAAGCTCAGCTGAAGCCTGGAAGGGTGCAGTGTGTGACCAGGGGCACCAATAGAAGGTCATCCTGGGCCTTGATGGACAGACAGACCTATTTTCCCTCCTGATGCTCCTGAACCTCTGTGGGTAAGAACATGGTTCTGGGCTCAAGGGCAGAGGTCAAACCCCTTTAGAAGCATCTAAGGACAAAGCTGATTGCTGAGCATGGGGCAGCGGTACTAGAACCTTCTCTGAAATCCACAGTGGCATGAGAGCAGTCTGCCCATCTCGGGCAGTAGGAGTTGGGCAAGCCAGTTGCTATGAGCTTGTGCCATGATCCCAGCTTGTGTCTGTCTTATCCGATGTTCACAGTCCACATCTTGCCCAGCTGACTCCCGACCTTGTGGTCTGACCATGCTATAAAATTTCAAGTGAACCGGGAGAGGTGTCAGGCCATGGGCAATGGATCATAGACCCACAGGTGCTGCCATGACCTTCCCCATGCACTGAATGGACATGGCCAGTTCTTCCTAGCATTCCTGATGGCTCAGCTGGTGTCTCGGGAAATTTTTCCCCTGGAGAGATGTGAGCATACACCTTCACCCCAAACAGGGCTCTGATGGCAGACCAGTACCAGTTCAGTGAACCAATGAGTTTACTGGAATTCCTTCCAGACCATGGAAAGAAATTTACAGGCACATGGAGCCCCACTACCCTAAGCAGCCACTTTGATGGGGCTCTGGGTCAAGGTTATTCCTGGGTACTCCTCCCTCAACCTCAGGATGAGGGGCTTCCTTACAGAGCATGGGGCCCCCAGAGCAGCCATACCACCCAAAAGTCTCATCCCGTCCTGGCTGACGACTTCCCTGTGGCCACTCCCAGAAGCTCCTTGTCCATGTCCAGGAGTAGGGGACCACAGAGCAGCACTTCAGTGGGACTCACTCTATTGGGGTTACCCCAATAGATGCTCCTTCCTCAGCCTGGGGGAGAGGACTAACTTACAGAGCATGGAGACCCCAACAAAACCACCTCGGTGGAGCTCCTTGTGCCTTGATCTTTCATTCTCTACTCTACCTTCTTTTGAGGTCATGAGACCTTGTGGGTTATTGTATATAGCTGGCACAGGGGGGTACCTGAGGTCTCAGGTGGGGGTCCGATGACCCTCCCCAGGCCTTTTCTCATGAGTTGAACCCACTGCTTTTTCAAAAATATTTTTTAAAATTTTATTTAATTAATTAATGTATTTATTTATTTGAGACAGAGAGAGAGAGAGAGAAAGAGTGAGAATGGGTATGCCAGGGCCTCTAGCCACTGCCAACGAACTCCAGACACATGCGCCACCATGTGCATCTGGCTTATGTAGGACCTGGAGAATCGAACCAGGGTCCGTAGGCTTCACGGGCATGCGCCTTAACCCCCAAGCCATCTTCTCCAGCCCGATCCCGCTGCTTTTGATAAAGCCAGCAATAGTTGTTCACTGCTTTCAGTGGGGGAGGTATTGAACCCCTCAACAGCTGAGGATGAGCTGCAGAGTCCTCCCCGACACAGACTGCCAGAATGGCACCTCTGCCAGCCAGGATTGTCTTGGAAGGAATGTCAAGGTCCTATTTGGGCAACATTTTCATGGCGGGAGGAAGATGGAGGGGAAAGCCTCCAGAGGTGCCGCTGCGCATTTTTCTTGTGCTCCTTACCTGCTTCCGTCCTCACTACTTCTTCTGGGAGAGCAGAAAACAGGAAGGAGGGTGAGAAATCTCCCATTACACATGTCTATTTTGTTTTGTTTCGTTCTGTTTTGTTTTCTGCCGTCCCTCTGGAAGACCTGCATTTTGCTGGGAGGAGACGCAGCCGTCATGGCAACCTTCATTTGGACCCCAGATCAGCTGCTCCCTTCTTCCTGGAATTCTCTTAAGCAGACAGGCTGTTCCTCTTCTCTCCACTTCCTGGAACTGTCCCCAGTGTGTTAGATGACAGATCAAGGCTTAGTACATGATTAGACAGTTTCCAGCAAACCGGTGATGTAAGCACCGAGACCAATGGCCGCAGGTAAACAGACTTGTAAAAATCAACAGAGACGAGCGAGCGAGAGGCAGAGGTGCCATAAATTCTGTTTAAATACAAATGCTTTTCCTGGGCATTTTTTTTTTTTTTTGGTTTTGTGAGGTAGGGTCTCACTCTGGTCCAGGCTGACCTGGAATTAACTATGTAGTCTCAGGGTGGCCTCGAACTCTCGGTGATCCTCCTACCTCTGCCTCCCGAGTGCTGGGATTAAAGGCGTGTGCCACCATGCCCGGCCTTCCTGGGCATTTTAATAGTTCTTTCTGCATGTGCATGTGTATGTGGTGAGCATGCGTGTGTGTGTGTGTGTGTGTGTGTGTGTGTGTGGCCATGTGCATTGTGGGTGTATGTGCACATGTTGAGGTCAGAGGCCAATGTTAGGTGTCTTCCTCTCTACTTTATTTTTTTTGTATTATGTATATGTTTTACGTATGGATGTTCATGTAACATGTGTGTCTATGAGCATGTGTGTGCTGAGGATGACTTTGACTTTCTTATTCTTCTACCTCTACCTCCCAAATGTTTGTATTTCAGGCACGCTCCACCATGCCCACTTTGTGTGATGCTGGGAATCAAACTCGGGGTGGTAGCTTCCTACAGGCCCTCTGCCTGCTGGGCCACATCCCCAGCCCTGCTCTGGATTCTTCCTAGCGGGCCCTCTGCCTGCCGAGCCATGTCCCCAGCCCTTCTCTGGTTTCTTTGGTTTGATTTTCTGAGGAAGGGTCTCACTATCTTAGGCCCAGCAGCCCCCACAGGTAGAACCCTTCTTCCTCAGCCCTTCCAAGTCCCAGGATCACAGGTGTGTGCCACCAGGCACAGCTTGCTCCCTGTTCTTTCTACACTCCACACCTGTTGCTTCATGTAACCTTTACAGAAATTTCTGCAAGACTGAAACTGTCACCTTTTCTTGAACAGTTGGGGTTATGTCCAAAGTCCCACATCTAGTGAGAAGTGAGCCATATGTTCCCATCCTTCCTACTTCTCCATGGAGCTAGAACTTCCTGAGAGAGACTGGAGTGTGGCCAATAACAGAGAATGAATAGTCACCCAGTTCCCCGATCAGACACTGATGGCAGTGAAGGCCTGGTCACCAGACTGTGGCCTTGTTAGAACTGTTAGGGGTGAGGCTTAGGGGAAGCGAGGCCATCCCTGAAGGAGGTAAGGACACTCTACTCCCTTTTCTTCATCTCTTTATCTCTCTCCTTGCTTCCAGCCACCAGAAAGTGAGCAGCCTTTCTTGACATGACACCCTCTGACACCCTCCTGCCACAATGTCCTGCGCTGATGCAGGCACACAGCAACAGCATCTGGTGATTGCCATGGAGACATCTGACACAGTGAGTCAAAGTCGGCCTTCCCTTCTTATCCTTCTCCTCCTCCTTCTTCTTCTTTGTCTTCTTTTAAAAACAGTGTTTTGTTTGTTTTTTGAAATAGGGTCTCACTCTAGCCCAGGCTGACCTGGAAGTCACTATGTAGTTTCAGGCTGGCCTTGAACTCACAGTGATCCTTATGCCTCTGTCTCCCCTTACTTTAAGAGGCTTATGGGCTGGAGAGATGGCTTAGCGGTTAAGGCACCTGCCTCCTTAGCCTAAGAACGCTGGTTCCAATCTCCAGGTCCCACGTTTAGCCAGATGCAAAGGGATGCAAGGGCGCAATGCCGCACTTGACCACAAGGGGACTCACCCATCTGGATTTTGTTCGCAGCAGCTGAGAGGCTGCTGGCGTGCCCATCTCTATCTGTCTTCCTCTCCCTCTCTCTCTGTCTCTCTCTGTGTCTCTCTCCAAAAAAAAAAAAAAGAGAGACTTATCTTAGGTGTTATGTCAAAAACATAAAGCTGGGCTGGAGGGATGGCTTAGCATTTAAGACATGTGCCTGATAAGCCACAGGACCTAGGTTCAATTCCCCAGGACCCACGTAAGCCAGATGTACAAGAAGGCGCACTCATCTGGAGTTCATTTTCAGTGGCTGGAGGTACTGGTGTGCCCATTCTCTCTCTCCCTCTTTCTCTCTGTCAAATAAATAAATAAAATAATTGCTTAGCCAGGCATGGTGCATGCCTTTAATCCCAGCACTCAGGAGGCAGAGGCAAAGGTAGGAGGATCGCCATGAGTTCGAGGCCACCCTGAGACTACATAGTGAATTCCAGGTCAGCCTGGGTTAGAGTGAGACCCTGCCTCAAAAAAAAACAAAAAACAAAACAACAAAAAAATCCCCAAAACTCATAAAGCTGACTCACACAGTAATAGGACAATGTGCCGATATCTTCTGTAAGAGCTGATGTCCCTCCCTCTTTGAGGGCACCAGGAGCAAGGGCTGAGGACCAAGAAGAAACAGGAGAGCTGAAATGATGGAGGTGACCAATGTCAGAGTTATATCCAAGGGCTGTTAAGGAAAGGGCAGAGCTCACCTGTGCACACTGAGCTGGGGACTCAACAAGGCATGGTGGAGTGATCTAGAACATAACCCACAAGCCAGTCACTCAAGGAATAGCACTGTCGTGGGGCTTATTTCTAGATCCTCGTCTGAACCTTGATTCCCCGGAGGGGAAAGTCTCTGATGTCTCATTTCACTGAAGAACGTTGTTGCAACAAAATGGCAACCAAAACAGCTCAAGGAAGGGAGGGCTTATCGTGGCTCACAGATCAAGGGTGCAACCCATCATGGCGGGGAAGGCGTGGCGGCAGGAGCCGGAGGCAGCTGGTACCATGGCATCCGCATTCAGGAAGCAGAGAGGAAGGACGGCTGCTGCTCAGCCAGCCCTCTCCTCTTTATTCAGGCCAGGACCCCAGCCCATGGGGTGTGCTGGCCACACTCAAGGTGAGTCCCTCGACTTCCGTCACAGAGAAGCCTAAAAGTTTGTTTCTATGGTGATTCAACATTCTGTCAAGTTGTCAGACAAATAAACAAATGGGCTAGGTTAGGAGAGGTGACTCAATCAAGGTCACACACAAAGAAGAGCTGGAAAAAATGGCTTTACTCGGCCCAGGTGGACCTGATGCCAGGCACTGTCTGTTCACCACCTACAGAGAGAAGACACTGTGGATTGTTGGGGGTGCTTTCCCATCCCCCTGCCAAGTGACGCTACAGTCTGGCTTTGACTCCAGAGCCCCACCTCACCCCTGAAGATGGAGTGGAGGGGCCTAATGGATAGCGATTTTTATTTTGAATAATTCACACATGCAGATAGAATAGGCCCTGTGTGTGTGTAAGATAGAGTAATTAACTGAATGGATTCCCACGAGCCAGGCTCATGAAACAGAGTGTCACAGTAGCTGAGAGGGGCCTGTTTATCTGGGTCCCTTTTAGAGTTCATTGCCTGAGGAAATAAACTCTTTTTTATATTTTTCATTTTTATTGAATTATTTGTGCGTGTGTGCATGTGTGCATGTGTGCATGTGTGTGTGTGCGTGTGTGTGTGTGTGTGTGAGAGAGAGGCAGATAGAAACAATAGGTGCATCAGGGCCTCTGGTCACTGCAAACGAACTCCACACGCATGTGCCAGTAAGTGCATCTGGCTTACATTGGTACCGAATGCTTAGGCTTCGTAGGCAAGTGTCTTAACCACTAAGCCATCTCTGCACCATTTCTTAAAAAAAAATTATTTATTTATTTGCAAGCAGAGAGAGAGAGAGAGAGAAGAGAGGAAGACAGAGAGAAGATGAGCATGCCAGGGCCTCTAGCTACTGCAAACGAACACCAGATGTGTGTGCCCCTTGTGCATCTGGCTTACATGGGTCATGGAGAATCAAACCAGGATCCTTTGGCTTTGTAGGCAAATGCCTTAACCGCTAGGCCATCTCTCCAGCCCCTGGAAATAAACTCTCTAATAGAGACTTCTTTGTTTTCTTTGAAACTGTGTCTCACTACGCAGCCCACACTGGCATCACACTTGTTCCATATCCCAGACTGGCCTTGAACTTAGGATTCTCCTGCCTTAGCCTCCCGGATGCTGGGATGACAGGTGTGTACCACCATGCCCAGCTGTACTGACTTCTTGCTTCATCAGTCTTTTCTTCTTTAAATCATTTGCCCTTCATGTTGGTAGTCCCGATGGTACATTGCTTTGTATGTCTGGTTTGGAGCTCGGTTTAAACAACTCCTTGCTGACAGTGTCCAGGCTGGCTGGGGACTCACTTCCTCCTCCCACACGCCTCTCCAGG
The DNA here is from genome assembly GCA_036365145.1 of Orientallactaga sibirica. Classification (NCBI taxonomy): domain Eukaryota; kingdom Metazoa; phylum Chordata; class Mammalia; order Rodentia; family Dipodidae; genus Orientallactaga; species Orientallactaga sibirica. The sequence continues at coordinate 9,907,980 of JAEOAD010000013.1, forward strand.
GAGACGCTGTCCTTATCCCCATTCTGCAGATGAGAACACTAAGGCACAGGATGTGTTAGTGGTCTGTCCCTCATCACATAGCTGGAAGAGGACAGAACAGGGATTTGAGTGTGAACAGTTGGGCCCTGGAGTCTGAGCTATGACGTCACACCGTGTCATGTCATCCTGAAGGGAGTCCATGACCTGCTTCTGTCTGCTGCTGCCTGTGTTGCTGGGGCCGCCCTTCATTTGTTGTCACACTGTCAAGTGGCAGAACACAGAGGCTGGGGGGAGTCTATGGCCATACCACCCTGAACGTGCCCTGTCTAGTCTGAGAAGCTGGAGGGTTAGGAACAGAAGCAAAGTACATGGGGGTGCCATTGAGGGTCAGGCTGTCTGGGCCATCTGCCTGCCTGCTACTGACTCCCCTCCTATTTCCACACACTGCCCCATTCTGATTCTGTCTCGTGGTGAACAGAGCCCTGGTTGGGGATTATTTGCTTTTTTTTTTTTTTTTTTTTTTTGCGTGCACTCATGTGCACGCGCGCGCGTGTGTGTACCTGTATGAATGAGAGCACGTGCACACACTATGTGTGCATGTGAAGGCCAGTGGTTGATGTCAGGTGTCCTTATCGATCACTTTCTACTTTCTTTTCTTTCTCTCTTGATTTTAATATCTATTTATTTATGAGAGATTTGTGAGAGTATATAAACACCCTAGAGCCCCCTGCTGCTGCGAATGAAGTCCAGATGCATGTACCACTTTGTGTGCCTGGCTTTACGTGGAGACTAGGGAATCAAGCCCAGGCCAATAGGCTATGCAAGTAAGGACCTTTAACTGCTGAGCCATCCCTCTGGTTTCTCTACCTTGTTTTCTTTTAAAATATATTTTATTTATTTATTGGAGAGAGAGAAAGAGAGCGGGAGAGAATGGGCGCACAGGGCCTCCAGCCACCACAAACAAACTCCAGATGCATGCGCCCCCTTGTGCATCTGGTTTATGTGGGTCCTGGAGAATTGAACCAGGATCCTTTGGCTTTGCAGGCAAACGCCTTAACAGCTAAGCCATCCCTCTGCTTCCTCTACCTTATATTTTGAGACAAAATCTCTCACTGAACCGGGGAGCTCCCTGATGTGGCTAGAATAGCTCGCCAGCCACCCCCAGGGATCCTCCTCTCTCTGCCTCTCCAGTGCTAGGGTGACAGTCTTGTGCTGGGTCACCATGTTTGACATGTACAAGGTTGCTGGAGATCCAAACTCAGGTCTTCCTGTTTGCTTGGCAAGCATTTGAGCAGCTGAGCTGCCTCCCCGGCCCCCAGAACCCTATTTTAATGAAGTGTGTTGGGAGTTGGTGACTTAGCCACCTGCATAAGCCCCTTGCTCTGTCCCATGTCATACACATCCACCGTCCACCAGCTGGGAATTAAGTATAAAGCTTGATGACAACCACATGAGGCTATGGGGGACATTTTTCATTCAAGCCACCTGTGGTGGTTTGATTCAGTGTGTCCCATAAACTTAGGTGTTCTGAATGCTAGGTCCCCAGCTGATGGAGATTTGAGAATTTACATCTCCTGGATGCAGTGTATTGTTGGGGCGGGTTTATGGGTATCATAGCCAGTTTCCTCTTGCCAGTGTTTGGCACACTCTCTTCTTGCTATTGTCCACCTGATGATGGTGAGGAGGTGGTGTCCGCCTTCTGTTCATGTCATTGTTTCCCCCTGCCATCATGGCGCTTCCCCTCAAGTCTGTAAACCGAAATAAATCTTTTTTTCCTCACAAGCTGTTCTTGGTCGGGGGTTTCCTGCCAGCGATGCGAACCTGACTGCAACACCACCATAGTGGGGATTTCTGTGTTGTTCTTTTTAGATAATTTATTAGAGAGTGAGAAAGAGGCAGAGAGAAAGAAAGAGAGAGAGAGAGAATGCAGGGTCTCTAGCCACTGCAAACAAACTCCAGATGCATACACCACCTTGTGCATCTGGCTTATGTGGGTACTGGGGAATTGAACCTGGGTTCTTAGGCTTCTCAGGCAAGCACCTTAATCACTAAGCCATCTCTCCAGCCCACCTTGTTGGTTTATTACTTGCATCCCTAAAGCATCATAATTGGTCCATTTCCAGGCCTGGACACCTCCCCCTTGGTTCACGTGAGCCTAGACCATCTTGCTAGCTGCCTCCACAGCCTGTTCAGGGTCCAGGGCTGTATGGCCCATGACTCAGGAACCCTGTGAAGACTGGACTTTAATTTAATTAATCTTGTGCCAAGCATGAGAGCCGAAGTGATCCCGGCCGAGCCCGGGAGATGACTGTGCTGGTGCAAAACAGCAGGGAACTTTTGCTCTGTGACAGCTGATATTAGAATGACTCCAACTCTCGTCATATCTAGTCAATGTATTATATTCCTGATAGATAATGGGTGAGTGCAGGTTAAGTGTCTGCTGCTGCATTCCGATTGTGGATATTTAATTAGCTCTAAAATTAAAGTGCTCTTTTATCACTGCACTGTTAGGACTATTTGATTCCTAATTGATTGAGATTAAAGTGTCTTCCAAACATCCCCATGTCCCTTTGTCAGTCCGAGTGTGAGACAGTTTAATGAAAGCGTTTGACATTTCAAAGGGTGACTTAAATGTCTTGAAGCAGAAGATGGGGCTTGGGTGGATTCCACACTCAGGGTGGGGTGAGAGGAACTGTTTCTTTGTAGGGATGAGGTTTAATGAGGGGGAGGATGGCTGTGGGATGCTCCCAGGGTGGCTGAGACAGGGTGGTGCAAGGGGTTGGCCATTTTTCTGTTGGTTGAGAAGATGGTTGGCTCAAAGCATCAGAGTCTTAAGAGTCCCCTCCCATTCCCCACTGGCCAAAATTGATGTCTTCAAAGGGTCTCATTTCGCTAAAGGGCTGGCTTGCTCATTGCTGGCCTGTCTCTTTCCCTGACTATCACGCATCCTCACAAGCCCCTCTCCCACCAGGCACATCCACCATGCCCTGAAGCAATGGACATAAAAGGCTTGCACTCTTTTCTCTTTTTCTTCTGGCTTCTTTCCTGACATAGGTGCATATTTCTGGTTCTCTTTCTATCTCATCTGTTTTTCCTTTCTATGCAACTTTTCTTTCTCTCCTCTCTTTTCTCCCTTCCCCTCTCCCCTTTTCTCCCTCTGTTCCTTAACTTCTCAACTCAAACCTGGCTTCCCTTCCCCTGCTGACCTGCTTCAGGCCGGCAGCCTGTCCTGACTCCTCAGCTCTCCCCTTTTGCCTAAAGCTCCCACTCCAAGCCATTAACAAACTCTCTATTCTCCAAAAGTGTGGTCTCAGAGCCTCTTTACTTGAACCTCTGTCACCAAGGCAGCCTTTGTTTGTTTTTTCTGATCCATAATGCATGGAAGAGAGGGAGCAAGGAGGCTGGTTAGGTGATAAAAAGTAGGCAAGCGGCTGAAGAGATGGCTTAGCGGTTGAGGCACATGTCTGCAAAGCCTAAGGACCCTGGTTCGATTCTCCAGGTCCCATGTAAGCCAAATGCCCAAGGGGGTACACACATCTGGAGTTCGTCTGCAGTGGCTAGAGGCCCTGGCGTGCCCACTCTCCCTCTCTCTCTTTCCCTCTCTCTGTCTCTAATAAATAAATGAATAAAAATTTTAAAATCTTTAAAAAATAAAACCTCTTATGTCTACTTAAAAAAAAGCAGGCAAGAAGGAAGGGAGAGAGGGAGGAAGGGAAGTGAAAGAAGGAAGGGAGGGAGGGAAGAAGGGAAGGGCAACAGGCTGGTTCTATGAGCGGCAGCTGAGACGATGTCCTTTCAGAGTCAAAGCTGTCATTTTATTTATTTATTTATTATTTTTAGGAATCTTAGAGCACTGTGTTGAGGTGGCATACTGAGGTCCAAAGCCAGAGAGAGAGGAGAAATAAGCTCTGGAAAGCTGGAGGACAAGGCAAGGTGGTCCCTTTATAAGTTTCTGGGGAAAAGGAGTGTGACTGGGCACAGACTGTGTGAGAGAAGTCACGGAGAGAATGTGGAGTGGGAGGGTAAAGAGGATCTCTCGTCCTTCAAGGTCTCCTGGAGGGTCTAGTCTGCACTACCCTGTTCTTAGATAGGACCCAAAGCCATAGCCCAGGTGGCTTTGGGTTTCCCTGGTAACAAGGGGCTGGTTATTGCTTTCCTGTCTGGCCCTGATCTTGGGCAGCAGGGGCCTCTTAAAATGACATCTATTTTTTTTTAATATTTATTTATATATTCAATGTGTGTGTGTGTGTGTATGTGTGTGTGTGTGTGTGTGTAAGAGAGAGAGAGAGAGAGAGAGAGAGAGAGGGAGAGAGGGAGAGAGAAATGGGCATGCCAGGAACTCTAGCTGCTGCAAATGAACTCAAGATGCTTTAGGCTTTGCAGGCAAGCACCTTAACCATGTAGCCAACTCTCCAGCCCCAACAACATCTATTTTCTAGCAGGACAGTAGAAAGGGGGCATGGAACATGGTAGAAAGAGGAATGACTTTGAGACGCCATGTGGTTTGGGGCTCAGCTCTGCCACTTATAAGCTAATTGACCTTTCTTGGTTGGCTTGAATTTCAGTTTCCGGGTCCTTATATACAATGACAACAGCTGCTTCTCAGAGTTACATGGAAATTATATACTGTGGTCACGTTGTCCAGGAATCCAGCCTGGCTATAACAGCTGCTCAGCGAAGTGGGAGCCGTTATTGGGCCCTTTTGTGAAGTTCCAATTGTGAATGAAGACGACTCCCAGGCCACCTTGATCAGGGCAGTGAGGCTTCCTACCGGCCTGGGCTCTACATTGGGGACATTATATCTGTTATCCTCCCATTGCTGAAATAACAACAACAACCAACCTGATCAAAAGTAGTTTATGGGGGCTGGAGAGATGGCTTAGTGGTTAAGGTGCCGGCCCGCTAAGCCTAAGAACAACCGTTTGACTCTCCAGGTCCCATGTTTAGCCAGACACAAGTGATACAAGGGTGCAATGCCACACTTGCCCACAAGGGGGTGCATGCGTCTGGAGTTTGTTCACAGTAGCTGAGAGGCTGGTGGCGTGCCCATTCTCTCTCTCTCTCTCTCTGACTTTCTCCAAAAAAAAAAAAAAAAAAAGTAGGTTATGGAAGGAAAGGTTTTTTTTTTATTTTTGGTTTAGTTTCAAGGGGAAGTTTCATCTTGACAGGGAAAGTGTGGCAGGAGCAGACAGCTAGTGTCACATTGTCACATCAGTAGGAGGAAGTAGAGAAGGTAAATGCCAAATAGGGCTAGGCTATAAAAACACAAGGCCCACCCCCAGTGACATACTTCCTCCAATAAGGCTCTACCTCCCAAAGGTACCACAACCTTCCTACACAGCCTCAGCAGCTGGGGCAGGGGGTGAGCATTCAAGCATATAAGGTTATGAGGGACCACCACAGACTTCTAGAGTAGGAATTAGGGACTCCAGGTGGGATTAGCAGCTGGTCTGGCCAATCCCTTTGCCTGTGTTTGCCCCTCCCACATGAGCACTGTCACAACAAAGCATCTTCAAGCAGGTGATTGTAAATAAGAGAAATTTATTGCTTCTGATTCTTGAGGTTGGGAAGTCCACAATCAAGTCCCCGACAAGTTTGGTGTCTAGTGAAGACCAGAGTTTGCTTCCAATGATGACTTATTGCTGGGCCTTCCTGGGGGGACAGTGTGCCCTGACACCGAAGAAGAAATGGAAGGGGACCTTTGTGAGTCACCAGTCCCATTCCTGAGGACATAACTCTCCTGGCCTAGTCACCTGCTAAAGTCTCCATCTCTTTGTCATGCTGGGGGGTCACTGTTCAACATGGACTTGGGATGGACACAAACATTCAAGTCATAGGCAAGGCTTATGGAAAACCAGGTGACTTTCTACAGCAGTTTCCTCCACCTTGCTGGGATAAAACACCCGACCAGAAGTAGCTTATGGAAGGAAAGGGCTTATTTCTGGCTTACAGTTTTGAGGGGAAGCTTCATCATGGCGTGGGAAGCATGACAGAGCAGACAGCAGGGGGTCACACTTCCACAGCAGCAGGGAGGAAGGAAAGAGAGTGAGCTTGTCACATTTGTAAGCAGGGCTGAACTGTAGAATCCCAAGGCCTGCCCCCAGAGACACACCTCCTTCCACAAGGCTCCACCTTCCAATGGTTCTCTCAGCTGGGGATTAAGTACGAGGCTTAATCACACACACACACACACACACACACACACACACACACACACACACAAGATGATGGGGAACAATTTATATTCAAACCACCCACAGTGATGAAAGCTAATTGCATTCATTTGGAAGAGATCTGAAAGACTTTAATTTTTCTTCCAACTATTTCTGGAACCACCTCTACAAAAATGCCTCTTCCGTCTCCTCTGGTGATTCTTTCCATTCAAAGAAGTCTTTAGAAGTTTGAATATTTCTGCCTTCACAGAATCAAATCTGTCGGCTGCTTTCACCAGCCTCTTAGGCCACGTCACCTACCTTTGTGATAGGTGTAAGTACCATTTGCCCAGTATGCTCTTCTGTTCTCCATGCATGTGGTAGAATTATACTGACTGGCCCCTGGTGGTTGGATAGGAGCATATGACCCTTTTTTTTTTTTTTTTTTTTTTTTTGAGAGACACACAGAGAGAGAGGGAGAGGAAGACAGATAGAGATGGGCACGCCAGCAGCCTCTCGGCAGCTGCGAACAAAATCGTGATGCGTGCACCCCCTTGTGGTCAAGTGCAGCATTGTGCCCTTGCATCACTTTGCATCTGGCTAAACTTGGGACCTGGAGATTGGAACCGCTGGGGATTGGAACTGATGTTCTTGGACTTAGCGGACAGGTGCCTTAACCCCTAAGCCATCTCTCCAGCCCAGCATATGACCACTTTTGATCAATGGAATGACCATTTAATTGCTAATGTGAGTTCCACCATGGTGCCTTTTCCTTCTGCCTAGTGACCAACCAAGTCCCAGGTGGTGGCTGTTCCATCAGGCCTAGATTCCAGAGCCCCAAGGAAGCATGGTAGGAAGTAGAAGATTTTTTTTTTTTAATGTTTGTGCAATGGAAGCTTTAGATGTGTTGCTATCGGAGCCTGATGGGTTCTATGCTAACCTGCACTCTACCCCTCCCTGTTTAGCAGTTTGAGTCATTGAGAGAAAAGTGTTGTTGAGGAACTCTGACCTCTGGACATGACCTGGCTTGTTGCTGTCTCGAAATCACAGAATCTCTGATTGATTACCCACAGGAGAACCATTCCAGACTGGACCCACAACATTCCCTCATGGAGGGATGCTAGATGCCCCTCCCCAAGGCTCTGTGTGGTTCATGGATGCTGGCAGGAAGCGGCTCAGGAGACCTGGCTGCTCCCAAGGATATGTAGGGGATAATGGTTGCTGGGAGAGGCTGGAGTGGGGTGCATTTTCTCCAGTGATGTAGTCTTCCCAATGCCCATTTTCCTCACCCATATTCCCATAAATAACACCAATTAAATTCATTGGTTCACCAAACTAGACTTTGGTGAAATCCGTCCTTTGGTCTGGGGTGAGCAGATGTTTGTTTCTGGGAGGGGACTTGAGTAGGTTTGGGGAGAGCTGGAGGTTTCCTCGCACGGCTGTGGTGCCCGCTCCGAAGGCAGGTGCTTGGCTACAGACACGCAGCGTGGAGACTGTGGGAAGTCGGACATAATAAATGGCAAACCTGTATAATCTCATTTCATACTGAGCACCGAGAGCCTTGTCACCCATAACATGGACTTCCGAGGACCATGCCCACATGCATTGCAAATCGGAGTCTCCCCTGTGTGGGTGTGAGGACTCCTTGGGGCTACACACTCCTCTCCTCTGTCATGCCCTTGTTTTGAGGGAAATTCTGTTTGTGTTCACACCATGCTGTCGCCACTCACACGAGGTTCAATACACTGCACAGAGAAGAAAAGGGCCCCCAGAACGAGCAGAAGAGGGCTCACCGGTAAGTGTGAATATCTGACTTCTCCTTAGCCTGTTGGATTGAGAAAGGCCAGATGGGTTACACAATGTATTATTTCCTGAGTTTTTTTGACTTTCTGCTAAAAAAAAAAAGAAATTACTTGGCTTGTGAAGTTCAAACACATTTATGAAAAATAGCAGATGCCTATTAAATTGGACAATTAGCTTTGGGACTCCAAAGCTAATCAGAAGCATAGCTTTGACAGCAATTATTTGATCCTGCCTTTTTGAGGATACCTCAGGTGTTCATTAACCATAACACGCACATCCGCTCACATGCGTGCACATGCGCACACGTGTGCGTGCGCCACGCGCCACACCAGGCCTGGTGCAGGCAACAGGCACTCGCAGCTTCATTTCCTGAGCCATCACCTTGAGGGAATGAGAGAACAAAGGCTGAGAAGCTGTTGTCCCAGGGGAGGCCCAGGAGGGAACACCGGTGGTAGCAGTCCTCAAAGACATCTGTTGCCCACAAGCAATTTTAAAAAAAGAAAGAAAGAAAGAAAATGTGGGTCAAATTCTATCAAGAGAGGCCAGCGACAGACTCTCCGTGGCCCACTACATAAATTGCGTCCAGACCATGGCTGTTGGCACGCTTCCTTCTCTCCTCTCTTGCCACACTCCCCTGCCAGCTCCATCTCTCTTCTGGCCCGATGCACGGCTTGCAGACCATCTCCCCAGTTGCATTCACTCTGCAGGTTGCTTGGCTCCAGGTTGGAATAAACTCCATGCAAATAGGGGAAAATCCTCAAGATACAATAGCCGAGGCAGAGGTCCCAGGGCCTGAACGAGAAAGGATGTGACCCTGTCTGGTCCTCCACACCCCCAGCTCTCTTCCACCTTCCATTTACCACCCGTGGAGGCCCATGTGCTAAAGGAGCTGCATTTTTTTTTTTTTTGATAATTTCATGCACTTATATAATATATTTCAATTACATTCTGCCACTGAACCTTTTTTTTTTTTTTTTTTTTTTTTCCTGTTTTTCAAGGTAGGGTCTCACTGTAGTTCAGGCTGATCTGAAATTCACTATGTAGTCTCAGGGTGGCCTCGAACTCACGGCGATCCTCCTACCTCTGCCTCCCGAGTGCTGGGATTAAAGGTGTGTGACACCACGCTCAGCTGCTAAACCTCTTTTTTTCCAACTAGTCTACTAGCCTGCTTCCTACTTTTTTGTCTTTTTTTGCCCTGTCACCTCATTGAGTTTAATAAGGATTGCTTACATTAGCATGAGTGGAGGGTTATTTACTGGGGTATAGAGACTCGCCCTTCTCAAGCAGTCACGTCCTGAGAAGAAGTGGTGGGATCTCCTGAGACCATCCCCCACCACGATGGAATGTGGATGATCCAACCTTGTGGCAAGAAGTCAGGCGCTTGATATTTGCCACCATGTGCTCACTGTGATGGTGACAATGACAGGAGGAGCCATTCTAACTGGGGAACAAACTTGCAACTGAGCCTGTCCTAGCCCAGTAATTACCCTATGTTGCAGTCAGGTTCACATTGCTGGCAGAAATCACCCAACCAAGAACAGCTTGTGGGGAAAAAAGAGGTTTATTTTGGCTTACAGACTCGAGGGGACACTCCCACGATGGCAAGGGAAAATGATGGCATGAGCAGAGGGTGGACATCACCCCCTGGCCAACATCAGATGGACAACAGGAACAGGAGAGTGTGCCAAACACTGGCAAGGGGACACTGGCTATAATACCCATAAGTCCACGCCCAACAATACACTGTCTCCAGAAGGCATTAATTCCCAAATCTCCATCAGCTGGGAGCCTAGCATTAAGAACACCTAAGTTTATGGGGGTGGGGGGGACACTTGAATCAAATGCCCACACTCTACAAAGACCTCCCTCTGCCTCCGACAAGGCAGGCCTTCTCCGCTGGGAGCTTTCAAGGTTGCCCAGCTATGGCTTTTGACAGTGTAGGAGTACCCTGCGGAGGGCTGTTTAATGTTCTCGCTGTCCATAATGGGATTTAATTGTAATGATTTGGTATTGAATTCCCCTTAACAAACCGGGGGAATGGATCCTGACTGTTTGCGAGTCGGGCAATGATGAGACTTCCTTTCTTCATGTGTCAAATGTGGGTGAGCTCAGGACACAAGGCAGAGAGGAAGGTCTTTAGGGTGTGGGATGGGGCCATGACCTTCCAGGCATCAGTGGGTGGGTGTAGAAGGCTCCTCTATACCCCTGGGCCCTCCTACTGGTCTGTGGGAGGACTGTTATGTGGGGACACGTGATGGGTGGTACCTGCTAATGTAGGTGAGAACGTAAGTCATGGTGCTCTAGCAGAGGAAATTCCATGGATATTTACGAGAAGTGATGGGCCGTAATGACTGTTCTGAACATTGTCACTGCTCCAAACACTGTACACGGATGAACTGATCTCACAGTGATACCAGGCCATTGGCAATGTTTTTGTGCCTCTGGGGAGATGGCTAATGCATAAGTCATTTACCCAAGGCACCAAGTAGAGGCCCTGGGATTTGAACCCAGGCCTTGTGGCTCACTTAGGCTCCTGCTGAGAGGTGAATAGGAGGTGTGAACTGTCAACTTGGCAGGGTTTAGAATCGCCATGGAGACAGATCTCTGGAAAACAAATGTCTGGGAAGGATTTTATAGATTCGGGTAATTGAGTGGAAAGACCTGGTGCCATTCCATGGGTGGGTCCTGGACTTCATGACAAGGAGAAAGCCAGATGAGCAGTGGCCTTCATTTCTCTCTCTCTCTCTCCCCTTCCTGACTGGGATGCAGTGTGACCAGCCACATCAAGCTCCTGCCACCCACCATGCGTTCCCTGCCATGCTGGACTGTGTCCCCTGCAACTGTGAGACCAAATAAGCCCTTCCTCTCTCTCTCTCTCTTTTTTTTTTTTTGAAAATTATTCATTTATGGGGGACGGGAGAGAGAATGGGCACATTAGGGCCTGCTGAGGCTATAAATAAACACCAGACACATGTGCCACTCTGCATCTGGCTTTACGTGGGCCTTGGGGAATGAAACCCAGGCCATCTGGTTTGCAAGCAAGCGCCTTAACCACTGAGCCATCTCTCCAGCCCCCTTTCTCTCTTCACTTTGTTTTTGTCAGTTCTGTTGCAACAATGAGGAAAGGAACTAATGCAGTTATTTACTGGTGGTGGTTTAATGTGTCACCTTCAAACCTCTCAGCTGGAGAATCATACTTGTCATCTCACAACATGTGTGATCTGGCACCTGGGTGGGGCATAGCTGGAGCCCCTGCTTGGGACTTTTCACAGGTGTGGTCAGGACACCAGCCAGGCCTGGGGTCTCATCGGAAGGCTCGATGCAGGATTCACTTCTGTGGTTATTGGCAAGATGAGGTACCTTGCTACTCAGTTGGATGGAGGGCTTCAGTTCCAGGGGACTGTTGGCCAGAAGCTTCCCTCAGCTTCCCAACACACAAAGAAATCTACCGCGTGCAAGGAAAGGCCTCCGAAAGACAGCAGATGAAAGCCTTTCAAAGGGATCCCGGGAATGACATCTCGTTCCTCTTAAACGATCATGGTGGTGGCCTGTCACAGAGAAAAGAACAGCCAGTCATACCACCCACAACCCATGTCTAAGGTTAGAGAACATTCTGCCAAACCATTCGGCATGGGCTTCTACTCTTCTTCAGGGCTGATGACACCTCCTCCAAGGCAGCTCCGAGGGAAAACGACCTTCTGCTAGCATGGTTCCCAACCCTCTTCCCCAGGAGTCAAAATGAATAGACAGAATGTGGCGTCTGAAAATGGTGTTGAGTTTTGCAGCCAACCATTTTAAACAATTTCCCTCCAGCACGTCCCCACCTTCTGTTTACCTTATGGAGGGTTGAGCTGTTTGCTGGTGTATTAGATACTTTCTCATGGCTTCACCAAAATCCTTGCCACAGCCAGGTGTGGTGGCGCACACCTTTAATCCCAGCACTCGGGAGGGAGAGGTAAGAGGATCGCCGAGAGTTCGAGGCCACCCTGAGACTACATAGTTAATTCCAGGTTAGCCTGGACCAGAGTGAGACCCTACCTCAAAAAAACAAAACAAACAAACAAACAAAAAAAATCTTTGCCACAAACAGTTTAAGGAAGGAAGAGTTTATTCTGGCTCCCAGTTTGAGGTTACCGTGCGTCCATCATGGAAAATGAAAAGGCATGGCAGTAGGAACTTGAAGCAGCTGGTCACATTGCATCCACAATCAGGAAACAGAGAGATGAATGTGGATGTTCAGCTGGCTTTCTTTTTATTCAGTCTGGAACCCCAGCCCATGAAGAGAGCTGCCCCCAGTTAGGGTGGGCATTCCATCTCAACTGACCTACTCTCAAAACTCCCTCATAGACATGCATGCAAGGGTTTTGTTTCCATGGTGACTCTAAGTCCCATCAAATTGATAAAATTAAACATCATAGCGCTGTAGACACTTATTGAGCTTATGAAATTGGCACAGTGCCCACCGTTAAAACTCCAGAGATCCAAGCACACAGCTCCTGGCTTCAACTGAGCCTGAGATCTGTTGAGAATGCAGCCCACCTGTAGAAGCAGAGCTGAACGGAAATCGTTTCGCTCAGAGCCCAGACAACATGGACCACCCCAGGCTCAGCACAAGTTGCCCTGGAATCCACGGGAGGTGGGAAGAGGGCAGGATCTGTGGGACTTTTTCCCATGGAAGGTGATATTTGAGCTGGGCGTGGAAGAATGGTAAGTCTGGGAGGTGGTGGATAAGGAAGGGATTTCCAGAGAAGGAAGTGTACACAGAGGTCCAGAGGCCCATGGGACATAGCATGAGACTAGACACTGGCAAGGAGGAGGCTGCAAGCGACCAAGCAGCTGAGAGCATGTCCCAGCAATGCTGGCTGCATCCCGAAGGTCTGTGTCCCAGCACGCCATTAATCCCAGCACTCAGAAGGCAGAGGTTGGAGGATCACCATAAGTTCAAGGCCACCCTGAGACTACAGAGTGAATTGCAGGTCAGGCAGAGCTAGAATGAGACCCTACCTCAAACAAACAAACAAACAAACAAACAAACAAACAAACAAACAAACAAAAATGTCGCTGTCAATAAATGCCGCACCGAAATGGATATGTTGTTATGCCACCAAACTGTTCAGGAGGTGGTGAGAGAGATTCCTGTGTCCCCAGGGAGAGGGGGTGAGGTGCAGCACTGTGCAGGAGACACTGAGGGACCTGGGTGGCCAGTGTGAGCCACCCCGCCCTCCACTCCCGAGGGACAGGGAACAAGTGCAGAGACCTCTTTCGGGACCCACCGTACCACTTAGATGGAGGACCCTCGCCCTCCAAGACTGCCCAGTGGGGGAAGGGAGGGCGGTTTTGAATTCTGTTTATTTTCTAGGTGGTTCCCCCCCACTTTGCCTGGACATTAACAGAGTTAGCTTAGGAGACTTCCGCTAGGAGGGGGCATGTCAGAGTTTTGCCATCTATCATGTCTCCAAATCCAGACCCCATATCTGTTCCCTCCCTACGACAGCTGGGCCTTGGGGGTGGAGATCATTCTAGTTCTTTCTCCCGTCAGGGGTGCAAGGATGGCTCTGCAGCAAGTCCCAAAGTCAGGGGGAGGGTAAAGTAGAATGAGAGGACACAGCATCAGTGGGAAATGGCAAACGACATCTCAGGCTTCTGCACAAAGGTCCTTCTCCACGGGTTCTCCCTGACTTCCTGGGTGGAATGGAGCATGCTGAGCTATCCGTGGCCCTCCACACTGCCATTACTTCCCACTCTGCTAAGTGTCACTGAGGCTGGCCTGATGACCTTAGCCACCATCAGGCTCTCTGCCTCTCACGTGGGCTTGGTTAGTGGAAGTGGTCAGCAAGGGGCTGAGGGTAGAAAGACAGTCAGGTTGGGGCACTCCTTCCTGAGAGCTACTTTAGTGGGCAGCAAGAGAGCTGTGATCTGGTCCCCTTTGCTACAACTTGCTCTGTTTTTAATTTTTTTTTTTTTGAGGTAGGGTCTTGCTTTAGCCCAGGCTGGAATTCACTAGTCTCAGGGTGGCCTTGAACCCACAGAGATCCTCCTGCTTCTGCCTCCCAAGTGCTGGGGTTAAAGGCATGTGCCACCATGCCCAGCTCATTTTTAATTTTTAAAAAATTTTTGGCATGTGTTTATGTGTCTGGGCGCACATGTGTGGGCAGATGCACATGCACTTGGAGGCCAGGGATCAATATCAATTGTCTTCCTCAATCACTCTTCACTTCTTCTTCTTTTTTTTTTTAATTTGAGAGAGACACAGAGAGAGAGAGAAAGAGAGAGAGGGGGGAAGAGGCAGAGAATGGGCATGCCAGGGCCTTCTCAGGTGCTGTGAACGAATGCCACATGTGTGTGCCCCCTTGTGGGCACATGCAGCATTGTGCACTTGCGTCACTTTTGCATCTGGCTAAACGTGGGACCTGGAGATCTGAACACATGTTCATAGGCTTCGCAGGCAGGTGCCTTAACCACTAAGCCACCTCTCCAGCCCAACCTTATGTTTTTTTTTTTTTTTTTTTTTTTGAGACAAGGTCTCTCACTGAACCCAAAGCTAGCCAGCAAATCTTAAGGATCCTCCTGTTTCTAGATCCCCAGTGCTGGGATGACAGGCAGATGTCACTGCCCAATTTGAAGCTGGGTGCTGGGGACCTGAACTCCAGTTTTCCTGCTAGCACAGTGAGCACTTCTCTGACTGAGCCGTCCGCCCAGCTCCACTCAGGGTTTGCAGCACCGCTCCCTCCCCTTGTCCTTTCATCCTGGGAGGGGGGATGGCTCACTGCTGCTGGGTCCAGGGTACTTAGTCAGCCTCAAGTGGGTCCTCTGGACCCAGCTCACATCTTGGACCATGCACCACAGTTAAGGATGGGTCTGCTTCCTGCCTGCTGTAGAGGGATATACGCCCCACTCCCGTATGGAATCTTTAACCCTGTCCTTCATTATTGTACTCTGATGCATGGGTCATTAACTCCAGTGCTATTCAATATTTACCACGCTATTGCTATAGTCTGTCTCCCCCACTCAGTGAAGGCGGCTGTGGGCAAAGGCTCTGCTTGGTTCCTGACAGTATGCCTAGTGCCTGGACGGGGGGAGCATGTCACAGATGAGGACCCACACAGCGCATGTCTGCTCTCTGCCCTTCCAACCTGAGGAACTCCTGCCTAGAGTTGGGAGAGGCTCTGAGGAGCACAGGAGCCAGAGGCTGCAGAAGATGCTAGAAGCCAGGGGTGGGGCGGGAGCTCCTGGGAAGAGAGGAGTGAGGCATTTTGTCCTCTGAGGCACACTTGCACTAGGAAATAAAATGCTTTCACCTTTATTAGCACTGATAAGAATAATAGTCCATTCTCTAGGCTTTTAAATCTTACTCGATCATCGTTTCTAAGCGAAGCTGCTGAGCATAGCGGGAACGACAGGCCTGACTTGGTTAAATCATTCTTGGTGTCTCTGCTTCTGCCAACACCAGCCTTGGGGGAGGGCCCAAGGCTTCACCTTGGAGGCTGACAGGGAGAAAGGGAGGATGCTTAAAAATAACAGCTGTCCCAGAGCCCTCAGGACGTGCACCCTGCTCTACCCCACACAGCACAAAACCCCAAAGTGAGGGTATAAGAGCTGGACTTCCTGAGTTCAAATCCTGGCTGGGCACGTATAAGCTGTGTGGACCTAGGCATATTATTGACCTCTCTGGGCCTCTGGGCCTCATTTCTAAAACCAGATTGATAGGGATGATAAGGCATCAAGGGACTGTTGCAAGAATATAGTTGATATCCTTGTTGATATCGATAAAGTGTTTAAACTGGCATCGGCCCATCGTGAGGGCGTGGGCATTTGTGGGCGACGATTCATGTTAATTGCCTGCTTACTCTGCACCAGGAAGTCACCCAGGTGGAGTTTATCAGGGACAGTGAGTGGATGAAGACATCAGTGTTTGGTGGGCTCATCACCCGCATTCAAGGTCATGCACCTTGCTAAGGACAGAGGCATGACTTAAGACTGGCTGTTGGATATCATGGATGCCAGTCAAGCCACTGGACCTGGGGCTTGCTGTTGGCTGACCATGTTTATACTCTCTGGCTACTCACCCACCTCAAGGCTGGCTAAGAAGTTGACCTGGGTGTTGGTGATCAGAAGTAAGCCAGGTATGGTGACACATACCTGTAATTCCAGTGCCCAGAGGCTGAGAGAGGAAGATTGAGAATTCTGGGCCAGGCAAGGCTATAAAGTGAGACCTGGCAGAGAAATAAAATGAAAGAGAAGGGAAGGGAAAAGGAGAGGAGAGAAGAGGAGAGGAAGAGATGGGAGGAGAGAGAAGGGAAGGGCAGGGAAGGAAAGGGGAGGGGAGGGGGAGGAAAGGGAGGGGAGGGGAGGGGAAGGAAGGAAGGGAAGGGGAGAGGAAGGGAGGGCAGAGGAGGGGAGGATGACTCTAAAGCCTGGGAAAGAAGGAGGAGAAAGGCTAGAGGTTCACAGGGGTAGGGGACTCTGAAGGATAGCCGGATGTCCCCTCACCCAGTAAGCACACACCCACTTCCTTCAGATTTAGGACTCTATGTGCTCCATTCTGGAATGACAACATGGGGTTAGGCAGGGAAGGAAAGGAATGTGGAGGGGGAGTGAGGTCGGGGAACCACCTCCCTCCACACCACACAGAGCACACGCTCCTGGGCAGACAGCGTTATTCATATTGATCTACCTAATTTTCAGAAGCAAATTGATCTTGGCTTTCAACAACTGATGTAGGACAGAGGCATCTGAGAGGCCTTTTCACGTGGTAGACCACCTGGGGCACCCATGTCCATGAGAGCCGAGCTGCAGAACTCTATTGTCTCCCAAGGGCCAAAGCCAGTGAGGAAGCCCACAGGGCTTTCGTTTCACACCCACCCACAGGGCAGCAGGACTGCGGGATTCCTTTAGTGTCTAACAGTGCTTTCCCAAGATGCCTTTGGACCCAGGCCTGGCAAGGCAGAGGAAGGGCCCGCCAAGGACCCAACGGATGTGGACTGAGGATTCAGTCCTACCTAGGGATGGTCTGGAATTATCCAGGATGGTCTTGTTGGAGAGACTTGGAGGGGGCCAGACGGCTAGATAGTTCCCAGAGAGGCAGTGTAGCAGGAGAGACTTCACTAGATGATTCTACAGGACAGCCTGGCCCTCTCTCTCTAAGAGACTGGTGCTGAGGAACTTTGAGAACAACCTGTTGCCTCAGAAGGTCAGGATCATTTTCTCAAGGAGCAGATGGTTAGAAGATCTCCTTCTTGTCATTAATGGGAGGCGGGTGCAGGGCGGTGCATGCCTGTGATCCCAGCCCTCTACAGATGGAGGCAGGAGGATCAGGGTCTGTTGCAGCCAGGTTTGCACTGCTGACAGAAATCACCTGACCAAGAGCAGCTTTTGGAGGGGGGAAAAAGGGTTTATTTTGGCTTACAGACTCTAGGGGAAGCTTCATCATGGCAGGGGAAAAGAATGGCATGAGAAGAGAATGGACATCATCCCCTGACCAACATCAGGTGGACAATAGCAACAGGAGAGTGTGCCAAACACTGGCAAGGGGAAACTGGCTATAACACCCATAAGCCCACCCTCAACAATGCACTGCCTCCAAGAGGCGTTAATCCCCAAATCTCCATCGGCTGGGAACCTAGCATTCAGAAACCTAAGTTTATGGGGGACACCTGAATCAAACCACCACATTCTGCCCCTGACCCCCATAAACTGATATCCATACATGATATAAAATACAGTGCATTCAGTACAATTTAAAACATCCCCATAGTTTTTCTCAATCTTAATGATGTTCAAACATCCCCATAATCTAAGGTCTTTTAACTGAGCCATAATACCAAAAAATCCCCCCAAAACCCATAATGGCACAGAATAAACGCTCACACTGCAAAAGATGGCATTGGACATAACAAAGAAATATTCACCCAATACGAGATTTAAAACAACCAGGGCAAACATCAAACTCTGTAGCTCCAAGTCCAAAATCTCTAACCAGTGACAAATCTCCAAGTTGGATAATTCTAACCAGCAACAAATCCCTGGAATTCCAACTCTGTCCCTCCAGCTAGGCTACTCACAGTCCTGGAAAACTTCATCCAGGGCCGGCAGCTTTCCTTAGCAGCCATCTCATGGTCCCGGCATCTCCACTGGATATCCACTGCAATCATGGTTCACCCTCATGGCTCCATAGGGTCTCCATGCAGGCATCCAGCAAACCTGCTTCACACTGCCCATGGCCGTTTCCAAAACACAAGATCGTGTTGCAAACTCAATGACCCTCTCTTTCCTGCATTTCTTATACTCCAAAATACCAGGTGGGGTGCCAATTTGTTAATCCAGGGGGGGATAAAGCAGACTTTGAAGAAGAGGACACTCCTTGAGCACTCAGGCCTCTTCAAGACTCTACATTCTTCCTGTTGCCCCAGTGCAGGTCAGCTGATCCAGTCTCAAAGGTTGTAATCTCTCAAACAATTGCAGGTGAACAGGCAGCAGTTTAATATTTTAAATTTATTTTTCATTTTTTCTGTAGCCACTGCAAACGAACTCCAGATGCATGCACCCCCTTGTGCATCTGGCTTACGTGGGTCCATCCCTCTGCTCACACCAGTCCATTTCCACACTAAAGATTTCATTTTTTCTGTGCCACATCCCTCTGCTCACACCAGTCCATTTCCACACAATGCAACCCTGCACAACTTCTCAGGACACAGTCATAACAGCAAGCCTCTCACACAAACTACTTCTAGTCCAGTCCAGGCAAAGCTCTTTCTCACCATCATAAGCCAAACCTCACAGTCCATAGTTCTTACTGCATTCAGGTCTTTCAACTCTGAGAAGAACAGTCCATCTAGCTGTACTTACAGCACTGCAAGGCATCTCTTGGGACAAGGTTTCAAATCCTTCCACATTTCTCTTGAAAATCAGCTCTAAAAGGCCAAAGCCACACAGTCAGGTGTCTAGCAGCAAATGACACCACTCCTTGGGTACCAACTATACTGTTGCAGTCAAGTTTGCACTGCTGACAATAATCATCCAACCAAGAGCAGCTTTGGGGGAAAAAAGGGTTTATTTTGGCTTACAGACTCAAGGAGACACTCCATTATGGCAGGGGAAAATGATGGCATGAGCAGAGGGTGGACATCATCCCTTGGCCCACATAAGATGGACAAGAACAGGAGAGTGTGCCAAACACTGGCAAGGGGACACTGGTTATAACACCCATAAGCCCACCCCCAACAATACTTGGCCTCCAAGAGGCATTAATTCCCAAATCTCTATCAGCTGGGAACCTAGCATTCAGACAGTAAGTGTATGAATCAAACCACCACAGGGTTCAAGGCCAGTCTTAGCTACATACCAAGAACAAAGCCAGCCTGGACTACATGAGACTATCTCAAAAAAAATACAAAACAAAAAAATCAAGGGGCTGGAGAGATGGCTTAGCGGTTAAGCACTTGCCTGTGAAGCTTAAGGACCCTGGTTCGAGGCTCAATTCCCCAGGACCCATGTAAGCCATCTAGATGCACAAGGTGGTGCATGCATCTGGAGTTTGTTTGCAGTGGCTGGAGGCCGGGTGTGTCCATTCTCTCTCTCTCTCTCTCTCTTCTCTCTCTCACTCTGCCTCTTTCTCTCTTTGTCGCTCTCAAATAAATAAAATAAAATAAAAAAATAAAATAAAAAAAATAAAAAAAAAATAACCCAGAACAAACAAACCAGCAGGGCAGGCAATAAACAGTGACTGACTTGTGACCCCAGCAGAATAACTGTGTCACTGGCTTCACTAGAGAGTCCTTCCCTGTTCTTGTCAGTTCACAAGGCTGAAAGGACATGGGCAGTGGCCTAAGACCCAAGTAGGCAAGGAGCCCTGCCACCTGTGAGCTCTGGAGACTACAGGATCTGACATGTGCATCACCTCGTCGTCCACGCAGAGCGGGACCAGAGCCATGTCTCTTAATAAACAGAGGGAGGGAGAGTTACTGTCCATCACACCGAGCCCAGATGAAATTCACCAGCCCGACTTGGGCATTCACCACAGCTAAAATTCTGTCTCCCTGCCAGCTTTGAGTGCTGCTTAAAAAGCTGATGTGTGGTTTAGGGTGTGATTTTGGAATGGGCTTCCACTTGCCAGACATTCTCCATGCTCCATATTCTGTGGGGTAAAGAGGCCCCAGAGTAATAGCAGAATGAAATCATCCTTCTGGAATCGACCAGAAGGGCTCTCACTTGTGGGGGATGGTGAGGGGCCAGGGGCTGACTCCTGAAGATGGGAGTAGAAGGTGCTCGGCTGTGTTTTGGCCATAGGAAGGGCTGGAATGCTCATAGGGCTAGGTTGTGCTTCCCAGGACTCTCTCGGAGACCCCAAGTCTTCAGAGAGTAGTTGGGCAAGGTGATGTCCCTGCTTGGCAGTGGTGGTGGGGTGACAGACCCAGGGGTGTCTCTAGAATAAGCGCTACTGCGCTGCTGGAGAGGTGGCTTAGCGGTTAAGGCGTGTAGCAGACACTTTCAGGTTCGCTGAGATGAACTTCCAGACCAGGCACAGGGAGATTTATTGAAGCTTACAGATCCAGGGGAAGTTCCATAATGGTAGGAGTTGGCCCCCTCTTCAAGAACCAGGCAGGGAGAAAAAAAAAAGCCAAAAGCCACACAGCCCAGCACACTTCAGGAACTCCAGGTAGAACGACCCACCACCACACCTTAAGATCTGCTCAGTGACACTGTCTCCAGCCAGGTGGCTGCAGATCCAAACTACAAACTAATAAAATACTGAATATATTGGGGGCCATCTATTCAAACTACTACAAGGCACTTGCCAACAAAGCCAAAGGACCCAGGTTCAGTTCCCCAGGGCCCACGTAAGCCAGATGCATACGGTGGCACATGCGTCTGGAGTTCGTTTGTAGTGGTTAGAGGCCCTGGTGCACCCATTCTCTTACTCTCTCTGTCTTTTTCTCTTGATCAAATAAATAAATAAAAAGAAAATATTTTAAAAATGTTTAAGCCGGGCGTGGTGGCACACGCCTTTAGTCCCAGCATTTGAGAGGCAGAGGTAGGAGGATCGCCATGAGTTTGAGGCCACCCTGAGATTACATAGCGAATTCCAGGTCAGCCTGGGCTAGAGTGAGACCCTACCTCGAAAAAAACCGAAAAATGAAAAAACCAAAAAATAAAAATAAATTTTAAAAATGTTTAAAAAGAAGTAATATTGTAGACGGATTAAGTTACTTTCCTTGTTGCTGTGACAAAATAGCTGACAAAAACCTCTTAAGGGGGGAGGGTTTATGGTGGCTCACAGTTTGAGGGGTCAGTGCATCATGGTGGGGAAGGCATGGTGGCCCGGGCATGAAGCAGCTGGTCACGTCTGAACCACAGTTAGGAAATAGAGAGAAATGAATGCTGGGGCTAAGTTTTCTTACTCCCTCTGGTCTGGGACTCCAGCCCAGGGGATAATCACATTCAAGGCAGTGCTTCCTGACTCCATTAAACCTCCCTGGGAACACCCTCATAGACACACCTGAAGGTAGGTTTCCATGGTGATTCCACATCCAGTCAAGTTGCCAATGAAGATGAAGCAGCACGGCTAGGCACCTGGGCCTTCCTGGGAGTGGGCACAGTGGGGACAGTGGAGGCAAGGTCACCCTACTATTCCTGTAGAGAGCTGAATAGGGTGCGCCATAAGTCTTGACCTCCCCCCAACACCGGACCCTGGCACATGACCTTAATTTGGAAATCAGATCTCTGCAGTCATATGTAGTTAAGATAAGGTCAGATTGGGTGACAGTCAGGTCTGAATCCAGTGACCAATGTGCTTGTAAGAAATGAAGAACGGGATGGAGAGATGGCTTAGCGGTTGAGGCCTTTGCCTGAAAGCCAAAGGATCCCGGTTCGATTCTTCAGGACCCACGTAAGCCAGATGCACAAGGGGAGCATATGTGTCTGGAGTTTGTTTGCAGTGGCTGAAGGCCCTGGCATGCCCATTCTCTCTCTCTCTCTCTCTCTCTCTCTCCCTCTTTCTCTGTCTCTCAAATGAATAAATAAATAAAATATATTTTAAAAAAGAGTACAACCTTAAAAAAAATAAGAAATGAAGAGCTCACATAAGGAGAGGCCAGCTGACAGCAGAGAAAGATACAAGTAATACATCTATAAGCCAGGCAGCATCAGGTTCCCAGCGGCCACCAGAAGCTGGGAGGGAGGGCTTGGGACAGGGTCTGCCCTGAGCTTCAAGAAGGACCTACTCCCGCTGACACTTTGATTTTAGCCCTCTGGCATCCAGATCTGTGATATATCACTTTTTAAAAAATATTTTTTTAATTTTTATTTATTTATTTGAGAGAGAGAGATACAGAAATAGGCAGATAGAGAGAGAATGGGCACACCAGGGCCTCCAGCCAGTGCAAATGATCTCCAGATGTGTGCGCCTCTTGTGCATCTGGCTTACGTGGGTCCTGGAGAATTGAGCCTTGAACCAGCATCCTTAGGCTTTGCAGGCAAGCGTTTAACCACTAAGCCATCTCTCCAGCCCTATATCACTTTTTTGTGTTGAAAGTCACCGGGTTTGCAGTCATTGGTGGTGGCCCTAGCCCTGGAAAATAGTGTGTATCCTACTGAGCTGCCTGAGTTTGGTTTTCACCCACACTTGCCCTCCAGGGCCCAGCTCTGGATTCAGATCTAGCTTTTTCCATTTCCATCAGACACCCTATCCTCCCAAAGATCCTGGGAGCTTGGGCTGGGGGGCACGTCACGAATCCCATTTTGCAGATGAAAAAACAAAGGTCTGTTTTTCCATGAAATATGCTAACAAACAGGAAACTATACATGGCGAGTGTGGAGAAGTTCTCAGAGTCATCTGGACCCACATTTAAGTCAGTTTACCAGCTTGACCCTGACCATGGCCAGGGCCGGCAGGGGCACCCATGTCCTGGAGCCTTCTCTGCATCTTCAGTGGCATCCCCATCTCTGCCCGCATGCACAGGGCTGAGCAGCCTCCGTCCCCCTTGGTCACCACCCTGGGGTGCTCAGGGAAGGGGAAGCCTACACATCCGGGTCCATCACAGGCACCAGCCTGCCACTGACTGAAGCCCCAACGTGTGGATCTCTGCCTTCTAGGTAAAGACAGCAGCCAGTTAGGGAGCCTTGGCTGGCCACTGGTGGTGCTCACAACACGGGTAGCCCATAAGCACGTTACTAACCATAAAAGAAGCTAAATTTCATTGTTTGGGCCATTTGGGGGGTACCAGAGGAGAGAGACAATATGTGAATCACAATGACGAAAGATTGACTGTCTCTGTCGGTGCAGATAGAGGGGCTGGCTGGAATTATTGCAGCTGGAAAGAATTGTATTTTAGGATCTGCCCCAGGTATTAATTTGTGCTGGGCTGATCCTGTCAGGAACATCCAATGCTCGTGGTATAGAGAAGTAATACTTTAAAGGGCCTCACCACCAATTGGACAGACCCACGGGAGCTGGGTGTCAGAGCCTGGGAGGCAACTGATCCCCTGAGCAAGATTTTCCAATAAGTTCCAGATGAAAAGCATGTGGCTGCTGAGTAATATCATCTTCGGAGACTCTCAAACCAGATATGTCCCCATCTATTGAACTAGCTCGTGGATCATTCTGCTCCCCAAAGCCCAGAACAACTCTGTCTGCCTGCTCACCAGGGTCTGGCAGACCGGAGGGCACCAGGGGGGTCTCAGCACATGGCCCTGTGTGAAGGTCAGACAGGGTGGGAGTGCCTTGGAGTGCAGAGCCCTGTGGGCGTCCTTCTGTGAGTTTTCTCACTGCTGGGACAACACACCCCACCAGAGCAGCAGGCAGGAGAGAAGGGTTGATTTTAGGCTGATGAATTTGAGTGGAAGCTTCATCGTGGTAGAGAAAAGCAAGGCAGAGCAGAGTCTAGGCGTCCCATCTTACCGCAGCAGCCGGGAAGGAGCAGCAAGAGTAAGTGAGCTCTGGCAAGGGGAAGCTGGGTTATGACACCCCCGAGCCTGCCCCCAACAGCACACCTGCTTCAACAAGGTCCAATTCCCGAATTACCACCAGCTGGGGACCAAGTACTCAAAACACGTGAGGCCATGTGGTGGGTGGGTGTGTGTGTGGGGTGCATCTCATTCACCGCCCCCCACTGGAGGAGATGGGGAATACTCCTGCAGTCTTCAGAAACCTTCTATGAACACTATTGTCTCTCCAAGGCCTGTCACAGGGCTTCTTTTCTCGAAGGCTGGTTCAAAGACACCAATCCCCGTGTGCTTGCCAAAGATCCTGTCAGTCCATTCCTTCCACCCTTTTCTTTGCTCTCGGATATGTTTGGTTCAATTGGTCTGACTTTTATTTTTTATTTAATTTTTTAATTTATTTGAGAAAGACAGAGAGAAAGAGAGAGCGGGATAGAATGGGCGTGCCAGTGGCCTCTCAGCTGCTGTGAATGAACTCCAGACATTTGCGCTCCCTTGTGGGCAAGTGCAGCATTGCACCCTTTTTGCATCTGGAGATTGGAGCCAGGGTTCTTAGGCTTGTTAGGCAGGTGCCTTAACCGCTAAGCCATCTCTCCAGCCCCAATTGGTCTGGCTTTTGCTACAGGTCACAATCAACTACCAGAACTAATTACAGAGCGGACTGCTTGCATTCACCTTGGAATCCTTTTGGAGTTTGAGTATTCCTGTGACTCAGAGGTCTGGCATATCTGTGAGCGCATTGCCTCCTCCTCCTTCATTCCTTTATTCCTTTGGTCCCATCTTTTTCTGATAACCCAGCCTCCTTGCTCCAGCCTCAGCTTGCATTTGCACAGTGTTGTGGCTGGAGCAAGAGTCTGGATGAGCTTTGAGAGCAGCAGACAGGAGTTGGGTTCCCAGTAGACAGGAGGTTTCTTACCTTCTGTGTGTGTGTGTTTGCATACTCAGGTGTACTTGCACTTGTATGTGTTCCTCAGGTGCCATCCACCTCAGGAATGCTGTCCACTTCTTTTTGAGACAGGCTCTCTCATTGACCTGGAACTTATCAAATAGGCTAGACTGGCCGGCCATTGAGCTGTGGGGACCTTTCTGTCTCCAACTCCCCAGTGCTGGGATTACACATATCACCATGCAAGGCTTGTATTTATTTTATTTTATTTTATTTATTTTTTATGAGACAAAGAGAACACATGTGCACGTGAGAGAGAATTGGCATGCCAGGGCCTGCAGCCACTGCAATCAAACTCCAGATGCATGCGTCTCCTTGTGTGAATGTATGACTTTGCACATGCATCACCTTATGCATCTGGTTTACATGGGATCTGGGGAGTCCAACATGGGTCCTTAGGCTTCACAGGCAAGCGCCTTAACCACTAAGCCATATCTCCATCCACTTTTATTATTTTTTTATTTTTATTTATTTAATTATTAGATACAGAGAGGGGGGAGAGAGTAGAGAGAGAGAAAGGGCATGCTAGGGCCTCTAGCCACTGCAAACAAACTCCAATGCATGCGCTACCATGTGCATCTGGCTTACGTGGGACCTGGAGAATTGAACCTGGGACCTTAGGCTTTGCAGGCATGCACCTAAACTGCTAAGCCATCTCTCTTGCCCCCCTGTATTATTATTATTTTTTAATGAGAGTTCTGGGGATTGAACGCAGGTCTTCATGCTTGCAAGGTGAGAACTTTACCGAGTGAGCCATCTCCTCATGCCATATTCACTTCTTGGTGAAGTGAGGGCCTCCTTCAAACAGCCACAGTGAAGGCTGGGGAGGTCACCCCTCAGTCCCAGGCAGCTGGGCAGGACTGAGCTCTTACACACAGCCAGCTTCTCACTCTTGCTGGAGCGGCCAGGCTACTTGCTCCACGAGTGACTCTGTCTTTGGTGGTCCTCACTCTTCCCAGGCAGCTTTCTGTACCACACCACACACTCCCCGTGGTCACCTGGAAAGAAGTGAAACGGAAAGGGCTTGGAGGAAGACCATGCAGACTTGGTCTTCCTTTAACCTCAATCAAGGTCGGAGGGGCAGCTCTGGCCTGGCCATGAGGGAACTGGAGATCACGTGTCTTCCACTACATAGAGCAATAAACCGTAACTGTAAAAGGTGTTGGGGGCACAGGTGTCCTCCTGACCGAGAACAATTGAAAAGTGGAAGAACAATTTTCTCTCATTGATCAGCCCTTACAAAGGCACTTGCCCTGAGGGGCAAGGTAAGGACTGGCTTTGAGGTCCCAGCACCGCGGCTTCTGGACTGTGCCCAGTTGCCCTCTGGTCTCTACAAGAATCTGACCTACCATGGCCTGAAGGAAGCCCTGGGGCAGAGCTGGCTGCCAAAAAGACAGTGATAAAGCCAGAGAATGGCCAGTGCCCAGGGCCACATGTAACCTCAATGTCTCCTGGGTAGGTTTTCAGGCTCCCTGCTGGGCCCGCTGGCTTTGAACAACCTGATCTGTTTTCTGGTCTGGGAGATGGAGGTGTCCTAGGAAGGGGGGAGTTCCAGGGGCTCTGGGGATAAAAGCACTTGCTATGAAAGTGGGTCCCCAGCACCCATGGAAAGCCAGACACCGTGGTGAGCACCTGTGATCCCAGCTCGCCTACATCCATGGGGAGATGGAAACAGGAGACTCCCTGGGGGCTGATGGGTTAGTCAGACTGGCAAAAGCAGTGATGAACAAGAGACCTGATGCAAACAGGTGGAAGGTGAGGACTGGCACTCAGGAGAGGCTTAATGACTTCCACATGTGTGCCATGGCACTCATAGGACTGCAATCATACACAGAACACACACACACAAAGAAAATAAGTCATAATAATAATAATAATGATAATGATAATAATAATAATAATAATAATAATAATAATAATAATGAAAAGAAAAAGAGTCCAAAACCCTCAGCCTTCTGCCCATAAAAACCGGCAGGTTGTGGCTATTAGTACACAGCTCTGCTGAGTGGAAGATACCACCCCCAAATGGCAGCCATCACCCCCTGCCTTGCAGGATGAAATTGTCCCCCTCAGGCTCTCGGTGAGGGTGACTAGATCTGATGGAAACCTTCCCACAGATAAGGACAGAGCAAGGCCAGAGGGGCTGAGTGGCTGTGTGTGATTACAGCCGCCTCCCCAGCAGCCAAACAGGTCCCAAGTAGGTGGGAGGGAGGGAGGGTGGGAAGATATGGGTGGGGTGCACCTTCATATTTCACAGTAGGAAGCCTTGGTGAATCTGGGTTGTGAGAGGCAATTTGCCACCGTACAAGGCACAGAGATAGGCAGTTTGGCGTCCGTGTTTCATATGCCTATAGCACTCGTGGGTCATCGTTACAGACACCCCTGCCTGTCCTCATTTCCAAAGGTACCATGGATGGGCAATATCTCCGGTTGAAGGCCACAGAGCCATAGAAACATAAAATGGGGGGGTGGAGGGATGGCTTAGCGGTTAAGGCGTTTGCCTGCAAAGCCAAAGGACCCAGGTTCAATCCCCCAGGACCCACGTAAGCCAGATGCACAAGGGGGCACATGTGTCTGGAGTTTGTTTGCAGTGGCTGGAAGCCCTGGAGCTCCCATTTTCTTTCTCTCTCTCTCTCTCCCTCTTTCTCAGTCAAATCAAATAAATAAATAAACATAAAATATTTTAACAAAAAAAAAAAAAGAAAGAAACATAAAATGGGGAACGGAGGCCATACTAGCCCTACCAGGCTGAGCTAACCCCAAGAGTGGGATCACGACAGGCTCAGACGACAGAGGGATAGCAGTCCAACGAGGTGACCATCAGGCAGAGGGAGATGTTCACGGAGGCCCTGGAACCCTGGAGTAATGTCTTTCAAACGGTTCTGAAAGCACAAGAGAGCCGCCGGAGGCTTAAAGGAGGAGTCTAGCTCGTCTGAGCTGCAGGGGAGACAGAAAGGGTCTCTCTCCTCCTTGGCTTCAAGCACCCTAAAATGCACTCCTTTGTCTGGGGTCTTCTCGGCACTCCCTGTCCATCTTATTCCATTCTGCAAAGGATGACCTTTGGCTATCTGCAAGCTCACTGCCTCAGTGACCCTGGGACAAGGCTGAGGGTGTACTTCCTCCCTGGGCAGGGGGCATAGGATTCAATGCTTTGCCCACAGTGGAAACCCAGCACTGAATTTGTGAATAAATGAATGAGTAAGCTTATGTATGTAGGCTACAGCCTTGATTGCCGTGCCATCCCGACTTCTTTTCTCATCCAGTTGAGCTCTCCGAGTCTAATCCCTGGACCCTCAAGGGTCTCGGACAAGCAGGTCCCTTTTCTGTTTTGAGCCCGCCACTTCCAGTTCCTCATCTGCATGAAGCGGCTGCCCCACAGCCACCCTTCCCCATGCAGCACCCCAGAGCTCAGTGGCCTCCGCCACCTCTGCGAATGCTAATGGCCTGATATTTACTTTCTCTTGCCCTTCTTTCTAGCCTTTCCCCTCATCAAATCTGCTCTGCAACAAATTATCCGCTTCCCATGACCTCCTTGTCCTGTCTGAAGCCACCACGTCCTAAACAGCTCCTCTTGGGGTATCACCTCCCCCTCTCCCTCCCATGCCCGACCCAGACACTGGATGGACCCCAGCCCTCTCCTGCATGCCCCCCCGCCCTCATCAGGCACTGGCGACCCCAGTCATTTCATTATAGCAATCCTCTTCACCCTGGGAAGTCATCGCCATCATCGACCATCGCAATTAACTTTCTAAAAGGCTCCCTGTTCATAAGAAGCGAAAGCCGGGTCCTGCCGAGGGAGATCCCTTCAACGCACAATTACCTTGGTGGGGTGATGGAGTTACTTGTGTCACAGTGGGAACTACAGATGAGTTTTACACTGTTTAGAGTGAGACTCTGCAGAACTTCCTGTGTGCAAATGGCGTGGGCAGGGTGGGAGTGAGTTGCCCCTAAGTGGATTACTGAAAGCACTGTGGAGTGTCAGGTGACCTTGGAGAGCCCTTCCAAAGTCAACAGGCGTGCAATGGAAATGACAATGGCTGTGGCCAGATTGGGAATCTTTGGGAGGGAAGGGAGAAGCACACCCAGGCATTCTTAAGGATTCAGTCCCGCTGTAGGAAAGGCTGGGTGGCAGTGTCCAGGATCAGGAAGTCTTGGGGCATGAAGGAGGTCTGGTGCTACTGGGATTCTGGAAGGGAGGGTGCAGACCGTGTTTGGGCTGAGCTCAGCTGGAAGGATGAGCAGGGAGCCTGTGACCCTGGCAGGAGGTTTCGGACTCCAGACTTCATGTTGTCATGCTAATGCCAGGAGGCCCTGAGGATACGCAGATGGGTCTGCAGAGAGGCAACTGCTTCTGCCCTTAAGGCCCATGGCCAGGGGCTAGCCCTGCCATGCACTGGCTTGTTTCTGTCGGCTTCTCACTGAGGAGACCCTGCAGCCTGCTTTCCTTCAAACTCAAAGAGACCTGGGCGAGGTCCTGGCACAGTGTCTGGCACATATCAGGTGGATAAATATATATATATATACACAAACATATAGACATGTAGTAGATGTATAATATTTCAGTTAAATGAACTGGGATGGATTCATACACACTGCTTAGGCAGATGACATTGTCCAAAGATGAGCCGAATAGAATCTCCCATTCCATGGGCCCTGGTTATCATCTGACCTCAACACCACTCCCTCTCCCACCCCACCTTGATCCAGGAGGATTTCTTACCGCCTTGACCATTAGAATACATGGAAGTGACGCGCAGTGCTTCTCAGCCTGATATAAAGACAGCTCGCACCCACCCAGGCTTTCTGAGAGGTGCTCTTGGAACTCAGCAGCCACATGATGTGGAAGCCCAGAGCAACGCACACGGAGACACCCTGCGAAGGCATTCCAGCTACCAGCTCGCTAGGACACCAGCTGATAATAGGTGTCACCCAATAGACTTGGGAGTAAAGACACTGCCAGAGAATTCTCACTTCAATTATTGAGTCCGCCCTCCCCCCCCCCGCCCGCCTTCTAGTCTTGCCAGCCAAAGCCCCAGGCATCAGGGAACAGAGACAAGTTCCCATTGTAGCCTGTCTGAATTCCTGACCCACAGAACCTGTGAAACAGAACATAAAGATTCTCATTCTTTTTAAAAATTTTATTTATTTATTTATTTATTAGAGACAGAGAAAGGGAGAGAGAGAGAGAGAGAGAGAGAGAGAGAGAGAGAGAGAGAATGGGCATGCCAGGGCCTCTAGCCAGTGCAAATGAACTCCAGATGCATGTGCCACCATGTGCATCTGGCTTAAATGGGTACTGGGGAATCTATCCTTGAACTGGGGTCCTTAGGCTTCACAGTCAAGCGCTTAACCACTAAGCCATCTCTCCAGCCCAGGGATTCTCATTCTAATCCTATGCATTTGGGGATGACTTGTTCCCCAGTAATGGATCACTGATTTGGTCAGAATCCCTCTGGTGCCCTCGCTGGCCCCCTGGTGTCTGGCTTGCCCATAACTGCCTTTGGGTAGAGTGCAGTCTCTCCCTCCTGTCAGTGGTTGCCAGGGTAACAGGGTCCCCTTGGCACAATGGGTGGGAGCAACACTTTTCTAGAAAGTGCCTGAACGGCTTTCCCATCCCTTAGAAGAGACAATGGGATGGTGTTTCAAGGTTTGATCAGTACAAAGGGAGCCAAAGTTCTTTAGAGCTCTCATTCTCACACTGATTCTCTTACATTCGACCCAGCCTCAGCCAGTCACAGCTCTCCCTTTCCCCTCTGTGGAAGGAGCAGGCCAGACAAGGTGAACTTCTAGGTCCCTCTTGGCTCTAGGGGACACGCATTAGGAAGGGAGCTCTAGAAGAACAGAATGAGTAGAATGGGTATGTGTCATAATGGGTCCAGCTGGGTTAGCTGAGGAGATGGGCTGTGCCGTCCAACAACAGCTGTCTGAAGGCTGCACAGTATGAGAACCTGGTAGCTGCTCAGTCCGTGAGGCTGGATACCTCAGCTAGCTCAATCTGGCACCAAAGGCCTGGAGGATTCCTGGAGAGTTGCTGATCTTCATGGTCCACACAGGAAGGCTGATGAAGCCGGGTTCCAGAGACTATGAATGGCAGCAACAGGGTGGACAAACTCGCCAGCAAGTCGCATGGGCAGCCAGGCAAGAGGTACTGCCTTCTGCTGGAGTTTATTTATAGTCTACCACTGGGAAGGGCTGACCACTCTGGACACAAGTCTTCCTCCGTCCATTAATCCTTCTTGGAAATACCCTCAAAGACCTGCCCGAGAGGTCTATCTCTTATTTGATTCCCGGTCGTTTCAAGTTGACAGTAGAATCTAACCAGCGCAGTGTCTGAGCCCATCCGTAGCCCTGACTTCAAATGGCAGCTCGTCTAACCATGAGGGGTTCAGCACACCACGCAATGACGGGGGCGGGGGCGGGGGGGAGGCCGGAGACTGCATGGGCGAAGGGCTTTCTTCTTCCTCCTGCCATTGATTGAATGCTACCAATATGCCATGCTAGGTCCATACTGGATCTAAGTAATTCATGAACCTCTGAATACATGGGATTTCTTTATTATTTTCTCATCTCCACTGAGGGCCATTTGAAGATGATCAGTTCAAATCATTATTTAGATTCTGCCTAATCGTTTTTTTTTAGACCAGCATTGATAATCACAGCTGTCTCTAGTCTGCCTGATGGTGATTTCCCACAGAAGGGACAAGTTCATTGATACATATTTTCCCAAGAGAAGGCAGGATTCCCCAGTCAACAGATTTGGGTGAATATCGCCTCAGTTTCCTCAACTTGGCAGAGTGCTTAAAGCAACAGGCCTCCTACTCTCTTCCTAATCTGTAGTTCGGTGTGTCGTCCTCTCTCAGAAGTTCCCTGGAACACACTGTCCCCTCTGTCTGTATAACCTTCCCCTCATCCTTTCTGGCCAGCTCCATTCACCCCTCACACCTCAGTTTCCACCGAGTCCAGCTGGTGTTTAAAGACAAGTAAGGTGGCTTCCTGTGGACCCACAAGAAGTAGGGGCTGAGCCTGTTCCTGCTGTAGAAGACATTTCCATGCCTGCTGGAATGCAGATGTTCTCCAGAGGAGCGGCCACGTCTCGGCGCCTTCTGTCAGCTCCCAGACCCTCTTCCGGCCCCTGCCTCATGGTAGCTGCTTAGTCAGTGCTCTTGAACAAATAAGAGAATGGCAACACACCCCAGGCCTGGATGGTGTGTTGTGGGAGCAAGCTCTCCTACAGTGTGGATGCCTGGCAGGGTTCGTCAGGCCATGAAGACACTCACCAGGTATCATGCCTTTGTGGAAGATATGCTTGCTTGCATGTAAAAATCTGCCCAAGTGGGATGGAGGTGCTGTTCCTTATAGGGGCCACCAGGGCTCCAACGACGAAGAGGGTGGTATAGCAGTCAGCTTCAGGTTCACTGAGATGAACTTCCAGACCAGGCACAGTTATGGAGGAAGGGATATTATTTATTGAAGCTTACAGATCCAGGGGAAGTTCCATAATGGCAGAAGAAGCTGGCCTGCCTTCACAGGACCAAACTCAGAGAGCAAAAGCCACAAACCAAAAGCCACACAGCACAGCACACTCTCAGGAACTCCAACTAGGCACACTTTGCATATCTTTAGATTGAAATCTTAAACCCACCACCACACCTTAAGATCCACCCAGTGACACTGCCTCCAGCCAGGTGGATGCAGATGCAAACTACAAACTAATAAAACACTGAATATATTGGGGGCCATCTTTTCAAACTACCACAGGTGGCATAACAGGTTTTCTTTTTTTTATAAATAAAATACTTTTTTTCCATTTTATTTATTTATTTTATTTTAGAGAGAGAGAAGAGAGAGAGAGAGAGACAACTGGTGTGCCAGGGCCAGAGCCACTACACACTCCAGATGCTTGCACCACCTAGTGGGCATGTGTGACCTTTCCTTTTCCTCACCTTTTTGTGTCTGGCTTACGTGGGATCTGGAGAGTTGAATGTGGGTCCTTAGGCTTCACAGGCAAGTGTCTTAATCACTAAGCCATCTCTCCAGCTTGCATCACAGTTTTTTTTTTTTTTTTTTTTTTTTTTTTTTTTTTTTGCTTTTTCAAGGTAGGCTGACCTGGAATTCACCATGTAGTCTCAGGGTGGCCTCAAACTCATGGTGATCCTCGTACCTTTGCCTCCCAAGTGCTGGGATTAAAGGCGCGTGCCACCACGCTCTGTGCATCACAGATTTTTAAAAATTATTTATTTATTTGCAAGGAGAGAGAATGAATGAATGAATGAATGAATGAAAAATATGG
This sequence comes from Orientallactaga sibirica, assembly GCA_036365145.1. Taxonomy (NCBI): domain Eukaryota; kingdom Metazoa; phylum Chordata; class Mammalia; order Rodentia; family Dipodidae; genus Orientallactaga; species Orientallactaga sibirica. The sequence continues at coordinate 9,941,086 of JAEOAD010000013.1, forward strand.
GCCTCTAGCCACTCCAAATGAACTCCTGATGCAGGCACCACTTTGTGGATCTGGCTTTACATGGGTATTGAGGAATCAAACCTGGGTTGTTGGGCTTTGTAGGCAAGTGCCTCAACCACTGGGCAATCTCTCCAGACACATCACAGTTTCAAATGCTGTGGGAAACCCTCTCAGAGCAGATGGGAGGGGGACTCAACATGAGCCATCCCAGCTAGCTTTCGTAGCTACCCTGTCCCTCCGTTCCTTCTCTCCCTCCTTCCCTGCTTCCCTCCCTCCCTGCTTCCCTCCCTCCCTCCCTCCCTCCCTCCGTCTCTCCCAAGTCCCTTGTTCTGCTTCCTAGAGGACACACAGAACTCTGAAGGGGACACGGAGCACTGTAGTCAGGTTGGGAGCACAGACCTGCATGTGGGGCTGCCGGCCAGAGGATAGTTGAGAATATTTTTTCAGGGAAAACATGGCCATGTCATGTGGTATCTGAAGAGATTCACTTCCTAAGAAATGTCTCCCAGGTGGGCTAGCTGTCCTGGGCTTCCAGAATGCCAGACAGAGCCCTTGATCTTATGTAAGGGAGACCCTGCAGCAGTTTGCTTCAAGAAACCAACTGCCCCTCCCCTACCCCCTATTAGACTCTAACTCCACAAACTCTGCAAGTAAAGCCCTAGGGCATAATCGGGGGTGGAAGGGAGAACCAAGTGTGGGTATTACACTGTGAAAACCCCTAACTGCCTGGCCTGGCAAATGAATTAACTTGTTAAACAAAATGCATACATCTGCATACATTTGAATACATGAATAGGATCAACTCAGACCCTGCCCAGGTCCAACTTCTCTAGGGAGGAGGAGAATCTTGGAAAAAGAGCTTGGGACGGCAGTCTCATTGCACCTTAAAGAGCCCGTGCTTTTGAAATGCTATATTTATAGATTAAACACAAAAAGCATCTCCCTGCTGCATTAAAAACTACCCATCAAGGCTGAGGACTCCAAGGAGCAGTAAAATCAATCTCATTGCATAAAGACAACAGCAAGCAATTGGCATGACATTTTAAGTAAATGCTACAGCCATTTGTAAATGTTCATTTTCCGGGAGACCCCATCTATTATATGACAGCTATTTTCTTAGCATCCCAGTGTGAATTCAGTCAGTTTACAGATAAGCCCGTTGAGGAGAATGGATATCAAGATGTAAAGTGCTATAATACGGACAATTTGTTACTGCTACGCCAAGTCGCTCTGTCATTATGTATCTGCCTCTTGCAAGGGTTAGAAGCCACTTGGCGAGTTTTTTACAGGTTGGTGTTTCATAAGTGAGGGCTTCTAAGTGGGTGGAGAAGAAATGAGGTGGGGGTAAAGGAAGCTACCTGCACTCTAAGGTGGGTTATAGGTGACTGACTCAGAGCGAAGGGGGCCAACCTTATGTGAGAGCTCTCTGGTAGAGACATACTGTTGCCCCATACTCCTGACCCAAGGAGCCCCAGGTGAAAGGGTCCTCTCCCGGCGAGAGCAACAGTGAAAGAAAGGGCTTCTCATTAGAGAGGGGATGGTCTCACAAAGGCCAGACGTGTTCCCCATGAGGCCGACCATAGTTCTCAGATGTCCATGCAAAGTTGGACTGGTGGGGTGGAACTCACACTGGGACCCTCTTCCATCCATCTCCTCTGCAGCACCCTGTGCCTCCGAGTGGACAGAGGGTCCGACAGGGACTGAGAAACAGCGTAGCTGCAGTGGGGAAACCTGTTCAGGAGCCACTGCAGTTGAAATATGGCCCGAGAGAAACTGAGGGTCCCCCCAGTCTCATATGTCACCGTTAACTCGGACAACCCAGACATTTCCAAGGAGGAAATAAATGACCTCCGTGGTGAACCTGGAGTAGTGTTGAAGAGGTGCTAGGTACGGCAGGTGACAGATTGCATCAGGCTCTCCAGGATGGGTGCCTTTTGGGGAGGGGCTCAGCCCGCAGGTGGTGAGGAAACCAAATGTCTGGACATTAAGTGAGGCTTCAAAAAGGATGGGAGTCTGGAGAGATTCACTGTGCTTTTGTTATCAAGGCACCAGAGACCAGGCAAGCAGCTGTTTCTCTACTCTATTAAACTCTGCACTTCTAGCTTCACTTCTCTTACCATTCATTCATTCACTCACTCACTCATTTGTTCATTCTACATGGGGAGGCTTCTCAGATTTTCCCTTGGGTATGGAACTGGTCATTTGGCCTCGTAGCCCTTTTAGGGCACAGATTTTTTTCTCCATTTCTGGCAAAAATAGATGAATGATAAATGGATGAAGGAAGGAAGGAAGGAAGGAAGGAAGGAAGGAAGGAAGGAAGGAAGGAAGGAAGGAAGGAAGGAAGGAAGGAAGGCAAGTTCTCCTCAGATGTCTCTTTAGGTAACTGGGCCTTTAGCAGAGCCTTGATGTAATGTTTAATAAATATTCATGAAGTATCCATCTGAAGAATTGATCGAAGCCAGTATCTGCCAGATTTTATTTTTATTTTTAGAGAGAGAGAATTGGTGCACCAAGGCCTCAGCCACTGCAGTAGAACTCCAAACGTTTGCACCACCTAGTGGACATGTGCGAACCTGCGCTGACCTCACCTTTGTGCATCTGGCTTACATGGGATCTAGAGAGTCAAACACAGGTCCTTAGGCTTCACAGGCAAGTGCCTTAACTGCTAAGATGTCTCTCCAGCCCTCTATCAGTGTATTTGTTTGTTTGTTTGATTGTTTGTTTTTGTTTGTTTTCAAGGTAGGGTCTCACTGTAGCCCAGGCTGACCTGGAGCTCATTCTGTAGTCCCAGGCTGGCCTCAAACACACAACAATCCTCCTACCTCTGGGATTAAAGGCATGTGACACCATGCCCAGTAACATCCAGCTTTGAATCCACCCATGGATGAATCCATTGATGAGTCTTCAGATCCATTCACTTTCCAAAGCCCCACCCATAAATATTGTACTTGGGCCAAAAACCCTTCAATGCCTGAGCCTTGGGGGAACATTACAGAACTAAACCTCACCACTAGCTCCCTTGAATTTGATCCAACAGTGGGAATAGGGTGAATGAGCGCGCCCTCGGGAAACTGCTCAGGAGTCCCCAGGTCCTGAAGCTGAGGTCAGCCCTTTGAGCTGTTCTTCAATGGCCTTCCCAGGCCTCCTCCTGCTTCCTAGGAGGGATGTTTCTGTGGCAGGTCACACAGATGTGTCACAGGTGGCAGTCCCTGAGCAACACCAGCAGCAGGGAGAAAGCCCCGTGGAGTCAGAGTGCTGTGCTGTGATAACAGAGGGTCGTGTCCACAAAGAGAGGTACGAAGGCTCATCTAAGCTGGGAAACATTTGGAGTTTATAAAGAAATGTGTAGGTATATTAAAAAAAAAAAAAACCAGTCAGTTTCCTCTAAGATAAATAAATGAGCAATTGCCAGCTGAGGTGCCATGAGAGTACTCAGCTTCATCAAGCAGTGTCATCTCGAGGTAATTTAAAGGCTCCATTTATCATGGCTCTCCCACCCTGTGTGTCACCGCTGCTAACAGTTCTCCAGCCCCAGCAGGAAGTTGCCAAACTAACTTCCAGTCATGTCTGTGTCTGCACTTCCACTAGAGCGACTCTTGTATCTTTATGTAGAAGCACAGGTGACAATCAAGAGTTGACAAGAAGGGTGTCCAGGGAGGTGACCAGGCAGAAGGACCACCAGCCACCCCAGGTAGTCTCAGCTGAAGGTGAGGCTGGGAGTAGACTTTTCATTTCTTATTTATTTATTTATTTATTTACTTACTTATTTATTTATTTGCAAAGAGAGAGAGATAAGAATGGGCACACCAGGGCCTCTAGCCACTTCATACAAACTCCAGATGCATGTGCCACCATGTGCATCTGGCTTTAGGTGGGTACTGGGGCATTGGACTTGGGTTGTTAGGCTTTGCAAGCAAGGCTTTTCATTTTTAGAGCCAGAATACCATAAGAATTATGAATTCTCACTTTTGCAAAGAAAACTGAATGGGCATTGGTCTCCTCACCTCTTCATCCCTCAGCAACCCAAGGAGAGAACCCAGGAGAACAGTGACCATGGGGTGCACTGTTCCAGACAGTAGTGGGCTGTGAAAATCTTTAGTCTGAGGGAGGAGGCACGTGTCTGTAATCCCAGCACTTAGGAGGTGGAGACAGGAGGATCAGGAGTTCAAGGTCATCCTTAGCTACATAGGAAGTTTGGAGCCAGCCTAGACTTAAAAAAAAAAAAATGCTGTCTCAAACAAAAACAAAACAAAACACAAAATACAGAATAGTGGTAGTCAGGGGCGGTGAGAGATGTCACTCAAGAGTGCAAAATTTCAGTTAGGCAACATGAATAAGTTCCAGAGATCTGTGTACATAGATTTTTGTGATCATGGCTAACCAATCATACTGCATTAGAGAGCTGAAGTCACTAAGAGGGGATCTGGAATGTTCTTAGCCCCTCCCCCAGAAACAAGTACAGCATTATGGCATGGTACAACGTGTAATCATCTCGTAATACCTGTGTATATGGAAACATCTTGTTATATACCATAATTTTCATTTGCCAATTGTATCTTAATGAAGCCGAGAAGAAAAAAAGTAAAACCCATGGGCCTGGATTCAAGCATATATACTTAGTCCTCTAGAAGCTTCGAGGCCAGAAAGAAACTCCTTTATCTCTCTGGACTTCTCTTTTCCTTTCTCCTTTACCTCACTGAAGATTAAATGATATCCCTGGGCCCTGGACAGATTAGGCACCTGCAAAGTGAAAGTCATGAGCAGAGAGGTGGAGTGACTTGTCTGGAGTCGCTCAGTGGGGCCCAGTGTTGTGGGGCGAGTTGAGGTCCAAAAGCTTCCTCTCAATTTCTCAGCTGTTTCCATAGCAATGGATCCCAACCTGTCAATGAGCGCACTAGTTTTGTGACATCCCATAGTATATAAAATTATCTGAAGGCCATCACAAAATAATCAAATCACATGCTCTGCTGTGCTCTCTCTTGGTGGCAATGTCATAAAGATTTGACAAAAATGACAAGATGTCAGTTTGGCTCCTAAGGAGTCAGACATCCCAAGCTCAGCCTGTTGAGATGATTTTTGCCTTTGATGCTGACACAGGGAAAGTTCCAGTCAAGATTCTACTGTTTGTGTCTTTCTAATTAACCCCCAGATACTCACCTTCAATGCCCAGGATCCTTCATCCCTCAAAGTCCCCTTCCTTTCCCATTGCCCGTACGTTCAGTTCTACTTTCCACCCTCCAAAGTATTCCCATCCACTGCCCAGCAGACTTGCGCGCTATGCTACCAATACCACGGCAGCATTTCTTAAAGTGCGGTGGTGAAAGATGTGTCCAGGAAAGTGAGCGTGCCAAGTCCCCAGAGAGTGTGTATTTCCAGCAGGCTCTGGGGCGGTGGGGAGGTGCTGCTACTCCAGCTTGGAGTTAGTTAATGAACCAGAGCTGTGACTTTCCAGTCCAGGCACCAGAATCTACCTTTTTTATTTATTTGTTTTTTAAGTTTCTTGAGACAGGAGCTCATGCAGCCCAGGCTGGCCTTGAACTCCTGATCGATCTTACCTCCACTTCCCAAGGGCTGAGATCACAAACGTACACCACCACGCCCAGCTCTGGGCTTGTGAATAGAGTTAAAATAGTTAGCTGGGCACCATCCTCAGAGTGTCTGATTCCATGGGTCTGGGGTGGGACCTACGAACGTGCACATCTAAGCAAGTCCCAGGTGAAGATGTTGGGCGGAAGGCTGGGATGTGGCCAGGTGGTGCAGAGAGTCTCCAGGTCTCTCTCAGCTCTAGAACTTGGTCCACCTGTGATACCCAGGTGTCGCTCTGCTGGCCTTGGAGTGCCTTCCTCCATCTTGCCCTGAGTGAAGCTTCTCATCTGAGACTCGCTCCTGTCACAGGGCAGAGCTCACCCCCTGTCCCTTCATCTAGCATAGATATATACACACCCGGCCAGATGGAGAGAGACTAATTTTGCAAAATCTGCACAAAAATCGGCCGAATTTATGTCCCCCCTGCAAAAGCGGCACTGCCGAGTGGAAATGAAATGCAGGGATCCTGGGCACTTCCATTACCTCTTCATGTCACCGGCAGTGACGGATGGCGGAAAGTAAGATTGCAAACGGAATCGCTTTCGCTTTGCCCAGAACAAACTCCGCCTGGTGCCAGCACCGCCTGCAAATCTGCAGCTCTCCCGGGTGTCACAGACAGCCGCCACCAAGAAAGAAGGTTCTCACGACAGCAGCCAATGTGTGTCACCCAGCGCACCCTGGGGCCGTCCTTCACCTGCAAGCAGGGGCCCCTGTAGGCGGAAGGGAATCCAGTTTGATTTAATGCGGTTCATTTTTCTTCCTTGTTTTAATCATAGAGTAATAATAATAACAAACTCCCCTTTATATAGTGCCTTTCATGGCCAGTGTATCATAGAACACTTTACAGATTTAATAATAGAGTTTCGGAAATAAATAATGGGAAATAATAACAGGAAGGATAAATAACATATTTATGGAACTGTATTGTTGGTTTATGGTGGGAAACAACTGCTCAGACAGCCAACAGCAGGAAATGGAGATGTTCATAAGGGAGAAGGAAAGGGAGATGCTTCCAGGTAGCACTTGCACTGAGCTTGGGTGAGGGGTTCAGAAGAGGAGGTGATGAAGGCTAAGAGCTGCTGGGGGATCTTGGGGTTCTGGGGGGGACAGGACTGGACGACACAATGAGGTCCCTCTATATGTGGCTGGCCTCAGTTGTGTTCTTCAACTATAAAGTCTAGGAGGGATTTTTTTCAGGGAGGAGGAAGATAAGATTAGACTCAAGTAAAAGTTGGGCCCTAATGTCCAGGCCCTTTGACCCTAGCAGGCAAGGGACATTTGCTAGCTGTGAGCTGGTCTGGAATGAGACCCTGGAAAGGAAAGGCCAAGTTGTAGAGAAATTTCTCCAAACAGCTGTAACACTCTCCTCTGAGGCTGCAGTTGGTGCTAGTCTGGAAGGGTTGGTAGGCTCAGGAGTGAAAAGAAAATTGGGCATGGTACACAGCCTGTTATTCCAGCCACTCCAGAGGCGGAGGCAGGAGGATTGGAAGTTCAAGGCCTGTCCGAGCTACAGAGTGAATTCAAGGCCAGCCTTGGCAACTTAGTGAGATCCTGAGTCAAAATAAGAAGATAAAAGGGGCTGGAGAGATGGCTTAGCAGTTAAGATGTTTGTCTACAAAGCTGAAGGATCCCAGTTTGACTCTCCAGGATCCGTGAGCCAGATGCACAAGGGGCGCATGAGTCTAGAGTTCATTTGCAGTGGGTGGAGGCCCTGGAGTGCCCATTCTCTCTCTCTATCTCTGTCTGTCTGTTTCTCTCTCACTTTCTCAAGTAAATAAATAAATTAATTAATTAAATTAAAAAGATAAAAGAAGGCTGGAGATGTCGCTCCATGGTAGACTGCTTGCTTGAGCAGGCACAAGGCCCTAGGTTCAATCTGAGTGCTGAAGCAAAAATAAGTGGGTGAGAAGAAAGATCAGGGACCGTGCCCTGCTATCAGGCCAAGCAGAAATTACTGGGCTCATTCTTGGTTTGTGGCACAAGCCTTGTCCTCTGGTCGATGATGCCCAGACTAGAGCCTTAACCCAGGCTGGTTTCTTGCCTGAGTGTAACTTGCCTGGCAGTGTCCCAAGGGCTTTACGTGTGTTGTTCTTTCCGTAGAGGAATAAAGTGGCTTGGAGGCTGCATGCCTAAGGACAGTGAGAAGGCATGGCTCAGGCATGAATCCTGCCAGCTCCACTCCCAGTCCCTTCCTCTCTTGCTCTAAGGTTTCAGTGGAAGCCACAATGAAGACAGTGTCAAGTGCAGACGGTCAGCGAGGGTGGCTCTAGTCTTGCTTCCAGACACTGCACTGCACATCTCCATGAGGTGCCAGCCTTGATCTACAGAGGAAGCGACCGTCCCGGAGGCCCACCCCTACCCCTGGGACCCGAATACCGAAGCTGCAGAGCAGGCTGGTTGCCGAGGCCTGAGTCTGCTGTTGGCCAGCCCTACAGCATGAACCAATGGCTCCAGCACAGGCCCACTTTGAGACCCATCCGTGTGTGGGTAAAAGCTCCCCCCAAACTGGTCTGCCTGGTGGAACCTCCCACAGGACAATGCTTATTTGCTTCAGAAAATTCTGGAGCCACTCGGGCTTGTAAACAAGTATTGCTCACCATACCAACACCTGATGTAGGCTTTAAATTAATCAGTCCTTTTTTTTTTTTTTTTCTCTTTTGGTTTTTCCAGGTAAGGTCTTGCTCTGGCCCAGGCTGACCTGCAATTAGCTTTAGGTTGACCTTGAACTCACAGCCATCCTCCTATCTCAGCCTCCCCGAGTGAGTGCTAGGATTAAAGGTATGTGCCACCATGCCAGGGTATTGCACAGAGCCCTCTCCTCAGAGCATCTCTGGCGTCCAGATGCTGAGCAGATGTTACAGATACCTGGCTGGGGCACAGAAGGAAGAGGAACTGGGCATTGCTGAGTTGTCAGATCCTGGTGTTGCTTCCCTATCAGACCCTTGTCCCCACTGATCTATGTTGTGTACCTTTCTTGAGTGCCAACTGTATGCCAGGCACTGTGCAACACCCTTAGATAAAGCCACGGATAAGCCAAACAGAGCCCCCAACACCTCAAAGAATTCAAGAACTATAGATTTGCAATCTAGCTAGGTAGATGGGGCTGGGGGTCAGGGGCTGAACCACTGACATTCAAGAATCTCCGTTTCCGCCTGCACCATGGTAGGGCTGAATAGTGGTCAGTGAGTCAGAATCCTGGGAGTAACAGGCAGCCTGTGTGTGTCTTCCCCCACCCACGCCTCCCCAAGCCTTGGAACACTGCGCTGTGACTGTCACCGGGATGGCATTTGTTACCATTTCCTCACTGTCAGCGTTGGCAAGCGGCTGCACAGACCTCCTGGGGCGCGGAGCTTAGTATTAGAGTCAGACAAGTGATTTGCATCTTAGTCTTGTTAAAAAGCAAAAGCTGCCCTTGTCACCTCCATCTCCCGGAAGCAAGTGCTTCCTAACTGTCAGGGTATGACAATAAGGACCAAGGCTACCTGGGCTCCCGGTGGGTGGCCACTCCCAGGCTTTGGTGAACTGTTCGCCATGGTACGCTTGTGCTTGCTTTCCTCTGGGCCCCTCCGGGGGCAGAGCCCCATGGGGGGGTGGATACAACCGGGAGAACCCTTGCCAATCTCCAGCAGTGTAGACCCGAGCCAGGAGAGCACACGTAGGTGAATGGGAAGCCATGTTTATGAAGACAAATCAGGTGACAGCCGTCAGTGCCACCTAGCAGAGCCGAGCATTATCTGAAGAGAGTTGGCAAAGGGGTCGGCTCTCACATTCAACCCGAACAGTGCTTAGGCACTGGCGGCCGGGTGTGTGGGGGATTCACCCCAGCTGCAGCTCCTCTGTATGGTCTATGCTGACCTCTTTCCTCATAGCAAGTCAGCTGGCGGCACTAATATGGCCTCCGATGTCCCCCACGATGCTGACTGTCACCACCAGTGGGAATTTAGGGCCAGTGAGGAGGCAATCGTAGTATGGCTTTCATGGTACTTGACCAGGCTGGTGGGCAGCCTTCAAGGTGCCCATTGAAATGAAGCCATCCACCTGCCCTCTAACTCCCAGGGGACATAGCCTCTGGCCCATCAGGGGAACCTCCATAACTCCAAAGTAGACGGCAACCTGTGGCCCACAGTTCCACATTCTGCCCTGCTAGGGTTTTTTTTCCCCCTCACAAATCAGGTTTTACAGGAGCATTGATATCCCTCATTCATTTGCATATTATTTGTGGCGGTTACTGTGGCCGTGGCTGTTGACTGGCTGTAGCAGAGACCATTTGAGGCACGAAGTCAAAAAATCTTTTGTTGGTCTGGACACTCATGTAAAATGTTTCTAGGCCTCTGCTTGAAACCCTTGGGCTGCCTGAAAAAGCAGCATGCACGGTCAAAGTCAAGGCCTCCGGTTACTTCACTCTCAAGTTCAGACTCTGGAGTCCCCTGGGGGGCGTGGGGGGGATACTTGATCCTACTCCTTTGGGATTCACTCCTATAACCAGTCAGTGGCCGGAAGGGTGGCTGCATACCTCACAGACCCTGGCATGGCTGGAAGAGAGAGCTGACACTAGGAGGCAGAACATGGTGGCCTAGGGAAGCTAGGCCCTGTTCCGGGCTGGGACACATGGATCAACCAGGGCCTGTGTGTTAATTACTTTTCTCTTTGCTGAGACAAAACTCCTGGCTGGTTTCATGGTGGGGGAGGCATGGTCACTGGAGCTCCAAACCCAGTGTGGCAGGAGCTGCTGGCATGTCGTGTTATATCTTAGAGGATCAAGAAGGAGAGACAGGGCTGGAGAGATGGCTTAGCGGTTAAGGAGCCTGTCTACGAAGCCTAAGAATGCCCGTTTGATCTCCAGGTCCCATGTTTAGCCAGACACAAAAGTGATGCAAGTGCACAATGCCACACATGCCCACAAGGGGGCGCATGCGTCTGGAGTTCCTTCACAGAGAGAGAGAGGAAGAGGCAGAGAATGGGCATGCCAGGGCCTCTCAGCTGCTCATTCTCTCCCTGCCTCTTCCTCTCTCTCTGTCTCTCTCTCTTTGTCTCTCTCAAATTAAAAAAAAAAAAAAAAAAGAAGGAGAGAGAGAGAGGGAGGGAGAACCCCCAATGGCTGCTTCTTAGTGATGCTATGCTTTTGCTAAGCCCCACCTCCCAATGTTTCTACAGCCTCCCCAAACTGTGCCACCAACCAGGGGCCAAGTATTCACACGCACAACTCTGGGGGGCAGCTTGCAGAACCAAAGAGTCAGAGCTCCCCCTCCCCCTGGGCTTTTGGCAGGCAGTACCAGGAGGAGCAGGGGTCTTGCTGGGACACAGACCAGCAACACCTACACCCTGTATCTCCTTCCTTGGCATGGAGTGAAGACTTCCCAGCATGCTTTGCGTTGCATCTTAGTCCCCAGAAGGTTCTAGTCTGTTGACTATGAGGGGTATCAAGTGCCTGAAACATTTGTAAGTGTTTAGCAAATGTTCGCTATTACTGCTAATAACTATTATAAAACCCAGACTTCTCTCCGCTGCTTCTACCTGCTGGTCCTAATACAATTTTCTGCCTGTGTAGCATAGTTCTGCCCCGTTTTCAACAGGACAATTTAAAAAAGATATTTGAAGATCCTTGCCTCGAGTCTGAGCCGTAGAGTGGCAACTCAACTCCCCCGCACGCCAGCAGCTTCCAGCACAATGGACTCACCTCCGGAGAAATGACATGTTCCTCTGTCTCAGAGTTGAGCCTATATGTTGTTTAAAAAAATGTATAAATAAATCTACAGCCTATGGAGTAATCCTGTCAAAAACCTGTTTCTAGAACTTTCAGGGTGTACTGAAACTTACACACGTGGCTGGGAGTGTTCCAGCTTCCAGGTGCTCTAGGTCACGTTGGGTGTGGCGCAGCAGGAGGCAGATCAAAGCAGGCATCCGTCTGGATTCACTGGGCAGGTTTTAGCTGTTACTATACACATGCTTATAGGCGCCCTCACCCCCTCTAGCCTCCGCCATGTAGTTAGAAGTAATGCACTTTGCCTTGGGATTACAGGAAGCCCTCTGCAAATGTGCTCCCGGCTTCCTGGCCACGAGGGATTCACACCACGCACCCTGCAAGTAAGAGGATACCCTAGCCACGCTTGCAGTCGCACACCTTCCTCTCTGCTGTGCAGCCCGAGTGTTGCTTTATGTGTGTCTTTGATAAATGCCTACAGTTTTATATTCTAATTGGTAAGAGACACAACACCTCAGAGGCTGGGGAGAAGCCTCAAGTGCTCGAGTGGGAAATGAAAGTGTTTCCAATGAGGGGGAAGGCAGTCACAGAAAACAAAAACAAAAACTAGCAAGAGGTGGTGGCGGTGGCGGGGAGGGGGTGGAGGGGGGGTTCCCAGCGCACAGGGAGTAGAGGAAGCTTGGTGTTGCAGATTTTGGAGGCTGACCTTGTTTGTGCCTCAAAATCAGTTATCAACAGTTGCGTATTTGGGCTGCAGAGGGGCGTTGATTGGAATAGGAGCATTTTTTAAAAGTTTTAAAAAATATTTTATTTATTTATGAGAGAGAGAGATTGAGAGAGAAAGAAGCAGATTGAGAGAGCCCGGGTCTCTAGACACTGCAAACTAACTCCAGACACATGAGCCTCCTTGTGCATCTGGCTTATGTGGGTTCTTGGGAATCGAACTGGGGTCCTCAGGCTTTTGCAGGCAAATGCCTTAACTGCTAAGCCATCTCTCCAGCCCAGAATAGAGGGATTTTTAAATGGGAAGTCAGCATTCTTTTATTAAAATGTGTGTGTGTGTGTGTGTGTGTGTGTGTGTCCGCTCATACCTTGGCACACATGTGGAGGTCAGAGGGCAACTTCAAGGTATCTGTGCTCCACTTCCTTTAAGACAGGATCCCTCCACATTGCAAATGAACTGCCAGACCGCGAACGAACAAATGTCAAATTAGCTGGCCCCGTGTGAGTTTTTAGATTCTCCTGGCTCCTCTCGCATTGTTGTAGGAATATTCAGATCACAAATGCATGCACCACTTTGCTTTCAGCTTTCCGTGGATGCTGGGGAATTGAAACCAGGCAGAGGCTTACAGGCTTTGAGAGCAAGTGCTTTTAAGGGCCTTTAACTGCCAAGCCATCTCTCCAGCTCCAGAAGTCAGTCGTCTTGACTTCATTCCATCTGCAAAGAGAGAAGGCCGGGACATGGATGAACACAAAAGATACCCAGACGTGGAGGTGAATTCGTGAGCTGGATCAAACCAGTACACCTATGTTCTGCGTCACCATCACCCTACAGCACCTGCCCCGGCTGTGTGAGCCCCTCTGCTCCTACTCCAGTCCCATCTGCCCTCTAGTACTTGCAGAAGTGTCACTTCAAGTCCCAGGGTGCTTCCTAGATTCCAATTCTACATTCAGTGCAGGGTTAGGACACGTCTTAGGGTACACTGATGCTGTGAGTATGTGGGTTTACTTTGCAGAGCAACCAAGGGGACGGACAAAGTGGGGCATCTTGCAACTAAGAGGATGGTTTGGGGTTCACTTGAGTCCCCAGAGTCCTGCTTACTTACTGGCTATATGACCTTGAACAAGTTAATCTCTCTGAGACTCGCGTTTTTATTTGTCAAATGGACATAAAACATCATCCGAGGATGGCAGAGGAAAACTGGTAATGTTAGTTAAATACTGAGCTCAGCATCCGGCATGTACGAAACCCACAGTGAACAAGGTTATATTATAACTCAAAATGTACTACACAGAGACACGGCCTTGTGAAGAGGTTCAGAGCAAGAGGGAGATGCATTTTCTCCAGGCACCCGCCTCAGGAGGTCACCCCAAGCTCTGGCAGGCAACTCCCAAGTCAGGGAACATTCTCACTGTAGCTATCACCATCAGACTTAGCAGGAAGAGACCCCCACCGCAAACTCAAGGGAGATGGCACAGGTGTGGCCTGGCTCATCTTGGGCTTGTCATAACAGGAAGTCTGGTCCAGAGAGAAGCCAGCAGGCAACGCTGGGTGGGGCAGAAAAGGGAAAAGAGAAGAACGGAGATGGTAGGATTCCCACCTGTGCCACACCTCTGCTTACACACAGATTTCCTGGCATTAATAGGAGGTTCAGCTTGGGGTGGACGGAGGAGCACCTTATATGTTGATTTATATTTCCACCTGCCTGCTGTTTGGCTACTGAAGTCCTGTAGGAGCAGCCTGGGTCTTCCCGTGGCCGGAAATGTGAGTGGCATCATGGCTGAGAGTGCACGGAATTCCCCGAGGTCACTAGCTTGTGAGTTTGTCTGGTCAATACCTCGAGACTGTTTTAATGTCACATCCTTTGCGGTGCATGTTGTGCATGTACATGGGTGCATGCAAGTGGCAGGGGGCCCCTGGGTAGAGAGTAAGTATATACTAGTCTGAGATCCAAACTCACATGAGCAGAAAACCCCACATGAGTTTGCCTTGAAAGCGGGTCAGTGGGTTTAGATCTTACCCCAGCCAACATTAGCACCCTGAGCAGTAGGATTTCTCAGGCTCGTTGCTGCTGACATTTGGGGGATACTTCGTGCTGTGGGGGCTGTCCTGTACTAGGTAGGATGTTTTAGAGCATCCCCGGCCTCTACCCACTAGATGCCAGGAGCACCCTCCCACCCTAGTCGTGACAATCTGAAAATGTCTCCAGACATAGCCAAATGTTCCCTGGGGACAAAACCGCCCCCAATGAGAGCCACCCCATACGTCTCTTGGGACCTAGATGGATGTGCAGAACATGGGTGTGGGAGGTTGGCTACGAACATGGCAATGGGCGGGGGTAATCAGACCATGAACCCCCATTTCCTTCCTGCCAGCTATAGGAGGCTCCAGCTGATGGCTCCTTGCAAGTCTTTTATAGTGAGCATTTAGCACTCGGCCTGTTAGCTCCTGGCTTCCTCTTTGGGCTCTGGTTAGAGAGAAAGAAGCTAGACTCTATGTGCAACAGCCTACCCTCTCTACCCAACCACCCCTTACATCTCCAGGGGACTTGAGGTTCCCAGGAAAACATCTTCAGAAAGGGCCCTGCTGGAGCTGGCACTGGAGTCCTGGCTGGAGAAGCCAGGGGGATGCAGAGGCTGAGAGAGGGAAGAGAATGTTATCACAAAAAACCTGATTTTTCTACACACTCTATCAGCTCCCCATCTGCTCCTTGATTAAACGTACTGCCGCGCTCCCTCCCCACATGCCCGCTGCCAGGACGTCTCGGGAGCCCTGATTACATCTGTGGAGAGAGCCTCAAACCTCACAGATGAGCAGGCCTATCGATCAGCCTGGCAGCTGACGTGTGTTTTAAAATCTGGAGGAGGATGGGCCGGAGAACCATCAGGCTAGGGGCTGTGTGTGTATGTGTGTGTGGTGGGGACTCTTACCCCAAAGGGAAGCTCCTCCGTCCTCCTCCTCACCCCCACTCCAACACGGCTCTTAAGATTCCTATCAAATATCCAAGCTCTGCACTGGAACCCTGAGTGGTCTCCTTCCTCTCCCTTGCCTGTTTCCTTTTTATTTTATTTATTCTTGAGAGTGAGAGAATAGGTACAGCGGGACTTTTTGTTGCTGCTGTTGCTCCAGACACATGCACCACTTAGTGCATCTGGCTTCACATGGGTACTGGGGTATCGAACCTGGGCTGACAGGCTTTGCAAACGAGCACCTTTAACCACAAGGCTGTCTCCTTAGCCCACTTTCTCTCTTTTCAAAACGTGTGTGTGTGTGTGTAATGGTGATGTGTGTATGAGCACAAGTGTGCCAGGGTGTGCTTGTGGAGGTCAGAGGACAATGTCAGGAATTTGTTACTCTCCCCATCTTGTTTGAACCACACTCTGTTTTATTGTTGTTTACCACTTAGAAAGGCTAGACTGGCTGGCTGGAGAGCACTGGGCTTCGGAATCTACCTTCCATTGAAGTAGGCACTAGTGGGTTTACAGATATGTGCACCATTTTGTGCATGGCTTTATCTGGGCGCTGGGGATTAGAACTCTGGTCTGTAGGCTTCTGCAGGAAACACTGAGGCCGCTGAGCCATCCCCCTAGGTCAGTTTCCTTCTCTTTAGCAGAAGGATGTAGGAGTTGGGTAACGTGGAGTGGCCTCTAGAACCAACAGTCCATGTGTTGCAGCCTTGTGATTTTGCCTGGCCTGAGTCAGCAGTCCAGCGTCTCCCAGAAGCTTGTTACAAATTCAGGCTCTCGGGCCCAGGCGGGGCCTGGTCTAGGCTGGATGCATCGGAACTGCCTTTAACAAGCTCCCCAGGTACTCCACGGCCACGTGACAGCGTGCCAAGCACGCGGACATCTCCGTTCATTTAGCTCCTTCAGAGATGAACAGGTAAAAGAAATCTCTCCAAGGGAATGACTCATCACCTTCTCTGGCCTCGGAAAACTTTTTACAGAGATTTTCTTCCTGCCTAAGAACTTTAACCCTAAAAGGGAGCTGACTTTGAAATGCCTTGAGATGAAAATCTCTATTCAATCAGCCCCTTAACAAGCCTAGGGATAAAAGACAAGCCAGACCCCCTTCCTGCCCTTAAGGAGCGACTTCTGTGGAGGGGGACAGGCAGACCTCCCTTTCTTCCTTAAAAAGATGCCTCACGGAGCATTACATTACTAGAATCTGACCAGAGTCCCAAGAGGGACACGGTTCTCTTGGAACTTTCCATATCGGATTCCCTGAGGCAGTTGTAACAAATTACCAGAAACTCAGTAGCTTAAAGCAATAGAAATTAATTCTCTCACAGTCCCGGAGGCCAGAATTCTGATAAAACAGTGTGAGCGAGGCCCCCTTTCTTTTGGAGGCTCCACAGAAACCCTCCAGTTTACAGTGGTGGCTGCGTCACTTATCTCTGTCATGGCGTCACCTGGCATCAAAGCCCCTCTCTCTTTTGTCCCCTATGGTCATTTGTGATGGCGGGTAAGGTTGCATCCTGGTTGTTCAGGATAAGTTCACCTCTCAGTCCTTAACTACATCTTCAAAGATACTTTGTGCACAGACCTCATGATCACACGTCTCGGGGATTTGGTGTGGATACCGTTAGGGTTGCTATTTCTCTGCCTACCATAGTCTCCAGTGCAATCCTGGGTGGGGGTGGGATAGTATGGTTCGGAAATATTCTCCCAAAGGCTCGTGTGTGGAAGGCCTAGCTCCCCTGGAGGCACTGTGGAGAGGTGAGTGGATCAGGAGGGCATTGATGGATGGGCTAATTCACTGATGAGTTCAGACAGAGGCTATTAGGACTGGCGGAGGTGGGGTGGCCAGCTGGAGGAAGGAAGTCACTGGGAGCGTGACTTTGAAGGGTGTATCTTGTCCTCGAACCCTTCCTTGCTCTCCCTCTTCCTCCTCCTTCTCAACCATACAGTGCGCAGCCTCCTCCCCCCATGCTTCTGCCATGACGCTTTTCCTAACCGCAGCTCGCCATGGGGCTGTGGCCACGGACTGAAACCTCGGAAACTGTGAGCCCAAGCAAACCTTTCTTCCTTTTCAGTTGCTTCCTCGGGGGTTTTGTCACAGCAATGACAAGTATGCACCGGGTGAGTTAGGTAACATCAAGTCAGTCATTTGCTTGGAGTGATTTTGTGGTTCAGAATGTGGCATCTCCTGGGGTGGGATCCAGTACCACTGGCCAGGTGCCCCCCAGGTTCCTGATACACCAGGTCTTGGGAAGGCTTTAAAATGATGCATTTCACCAGGGGTGGTGCACATCTTTAGTCCCAGCACCCGGGAGGCAGACATAGGAGGATGGCTGTGAGTTCAAGGCCAGCCTGGGACTACGGAGTGAGTTCCAGGACAGCCTGGGCTACAGTAAGACCCTACCACGGGGGAAAAAAGAGATTGTGCAATTCTAGTAAGTTCAAAGATGAGGTGGATAAACACTGGATGGGGAAAGGTGATGAGTCTCCAAGACTTAACAAATAACCCACCCCAAATAAGTCTCAAAAAATTTGAATGTTGATGACCAGCCAACAGCAATGGCACCTGCCATAGATAGCTGGTTCGTTGGAAGAAAATGCAAAGACGGGCCACCTCCTGTTACGTGAGCAGGTGATTCCCTTGAGATCCGGCTGCTGCTCAGTGCTTGGAATGTAACGTTAAACCCACCAGCATCAGTTGGGCCTCGCCTCTGCCTGCCTTAGTTGTCAAACGCCTTCCCTCACAGGAAGGATTCCCATGCTATCAGCCACCAAAGGTAGTGAAGCAGATACACAGGAGGGGCACATGACAATCCCTTCTGAAGGAGGCCCTGAGCAAGCGGTGATGGCTAGCAGAGTTTTGTGAGGGAGGTGGCTTGGCCGGCATCCCCAGAGTGCTGGTGTGTTCCAGATGGAGGAGAGGGGGGAAAGGGAGAGGAGAAATAGTGTGTCTATGAACGTCGGTGTGGCCAAATCACTGCATCTAAGCATCGAGGCTGTGTAGGAGATGAGCCAGAGACCCTAGCGGCCCCAAGGAAAGCCTTCCTTGCCTTCCTGCAGATTGACAGGGTGTAGCTTGTGTGTCACAAGGACGATGTAATTGGCCTTTTTCTTCAGGAGAACAACCTGTTTGGTGGCTGTACAGAATAAGTTGGATGAGGTTGTCCTGGGCCCCAGATCATCACTTAGGCATCTAGAAGACAATCCAGGCAATAAATGACCGGAGCTGGGACGGCAGCCCACGCTGGCGCGCATCTGGATGGACGGATGATGGCTGAGCCAATAAATGAGCAAGCCATCAGTTAAGCCAGGCTCACCCCATCTTGGCAGAGACAGACTCAAAGGACAGTGACGGGGACGCCCTGGTGTCCTTGGGCATTACACACTTGGGTCCCTCTCTGGGAAGGGCGTCTCTTCTTCCTCCATACCGTGCTTCCCTTCTGTCCTTGTGGGGAGACGACACTTTTCTCTCTGATCACCCAACGTAGGTTTTACTAAGATCTCCCAAATGTTAAACTGGCTAATTTCTGTGGAGATTTTTCTTTAAGCCAGCATGACATGGGCTTTAAATCAATTTGATATCCATTGTCTACAGATCCACATGGAGAGGGTCCTTGGAGGAAGGGTACCAATTATTTTCATCAGTCAGGAGGACAGACTGGCTGGGAAAAGCTGGGACTGTGTGTGAGGAGGAGGAGGGGACACAGGCTTACATACATGTGGGGAAGGAGTTATGGCTCACAGCTACCCAAGAAGACACAGTGATGGGGAATGAGGTTGCCATAGGGTCACGGGGCGGGAAGGAGGACAGGCCCCTATGAGTGATAGACAGGTAGGAGAGTCTGTTAAAAGGGCTGGGTATGCTGAGGTATCTGCCAAGTTCAAGGAGTTTGGCCTTTGCTCTCAGGTCATTCTATCCATTAACTATCTGTAGTTGGGGAGTAGGCAAGCAAAGTGCAGGGTCCGGGTAGGGTGGTGGTGTCGGTGATGGCGTGAGCAGGGAAGGTCAAGGGCATTCTTTGGCAGCCATTTTGAGCCTGCTTTGGAGCTCCGGATCTCCAGGAATGCTTATGAATGAAATCAATCCTGCCCCCGACGCAGGGAGACAAGCCAAATTCACAGGCTCCATCTTCCCGTCCAAATGGTTCCCTTCCCCTTCAGAATATTGCTTTCTAATAGAGCCCAGCCCCGCCGTCCTTCCTCCCCGAGGGATGTTTCCAATTTATCTGCCCTCAGTGGAGGACGTGGGTGAGTTGCTAATATGGCACCAGCCCAGCCGGCCCAGTAGTCAGACTGGGCAGGAGGTAGAGACACAAGCTTCAAGGATAAGACGGGCATATCCACCCTGGGCATGCTTGCCAAATCCAACCCTGAATCCATGGCCAGCTCCTAAAAGAGATCCTCTTCTCCTTATCCTTAGAGTCAGGAACAGTCATGTGACCCAGCATGGCCGATCCCAACAACAAATCCTGATAGCCAAAGATTTGTCAGGTGACCAGCTTGGCCGATGGTACATTCCAGTTTTGACTTTGCTGTAAGCAGTGAACAAAGCATTGGTTTGCAGTAGCCTTTTGGGTCAATGACTGGGGTGGTGTCAGAAGTAGGAAAGCCGGACAGATTCTGCCCAATTAGGGACCAGTAAGCTATTACTTCCAGTGTTCAGTAACGAATGGAAACTAGGCTCCAAGCAGTGGGGAAGCCACTCTAGGGACAGCCTGTCTGTGGCTCCAATGTAAGAAGGAACCAGAGACAGGTGGAGAAATTCTCCCGCCGCAGCCCTGACTCTGCTGTCCAGCTTCCGGAGCTGTGGTGGCTTGAAAGTATAATGTCCTTCATAACCTCATGTGTGTGTGTATTTTTAAATTTTTAATAATTTTTTTTATTTGAGAAAGCAAGAGAGAAAGAGGCAGAGAGAGAGAGAGAGAGTGCCAGGGCCTCCAGCCACTGCAAATGAATTCAAGACACATGCGCCACCTTGTGCATCTGGCTTATGTGGGTCCTGGGGAATGGAACTGAAGTCCTTTGGCTTTGCAGGCAGCACCTTAACCGCTAAGCCATCTCTCCAGTCCTCGTGTGTTTGTTTTAGGCCTTATCCTTGATCCCCAGCTGGGTGAGCCTTGCTGGAGGAGGTGGGTCACTGGGGGCTGCCCTTGGGACTTTATACTCCAGCCCCCTTGCCAGAGCTGGCTAGCTCACTCTGGCTGCTTCCTTCCTGCTGAAGTGATAAGATGTGATGCCTAACTGCCTGATCCTTTCACGCTTTCTCTGCTATAACGAAGATCCCCTCGAAACTGTAAACTGGAAATAAATCCTTTCCTTACACAAGCTGCTTTTGGTTCTGTGTTTTGTCCCAGAAATGAGAAGGAAATGGCTGCAAGAGTCCACGTGTTCTCTACTTTTTAATTTTTATTGTTTTATTTGAGAGAGACAGACAGACAGAGAGAGAGGAAGAGGCAGAGAAAGAATGGGTGCACCAGGGCCCGAACTTCAGACACATGCGCCCCCTTGTGGTGCATGTGCGACATTGCGTGTTTACCTCACTTTTGCGTCTGGCTAAACGTGGGACCTGGAGATCGAAGGGGCTTTCTTAGGCTTAGCAGGCAGGCGCCTTAACCTCTAAGCCATCTCTCCAGTCCCACGTGTTTTCTACTTTTCAAAATTTCCCCTAGCCTTCCATCCACACCATGTGTGCCAATATCCTTCCAGAACATTTTCTTAGCGTGGCTTTCTGTTGCTTGCAACCAGAACCCTGGTGGATTCAGAAGAAAAAGTCTTCAAGGTCTGGTAAAAGCTGAACCCACACAGTGGTCATGTGGAGGGTCCGATGCATTGTCCTCCCCCTGCCTGGGGGCCAGACAGGGAGGCTGAGCTCCAGTCCTGCATTTCTGCGGTGGAGACTTCTTCCTGGAGGGTGCCTGATGGACCCTGAATCCCATCCCCTTTGCCCCACCCTCAAAATACTTTTCTTTTATGCCCATATCTTGCTGTGGTCCCGATGCCACCAAAATGTAGGAGGAAGACTCTGAGGCAAGTCGGAGGGACACCGAGATGAAGTCTCCCTGAAAAAGTGGTGGCAGTGGTTGACAGAAGTTGGTTGGGGTGGTTTCTCACTCTGAAGGAGGGGCAGGCAGGGCGGGGCTTTGACTCTGTGCCTGGATAGCCCCCATCCAAGGCTGTTCACCCACCTATCCTTTTCATTTTCTCCACAGGTCTCTGCAGCAGTGTAGAAAACTGAGGCACAGAGAGGGCCTGACCACCCATGAGCTGTTCAAGGTGACACAGAGATTACATGGCAGGAGTTTGCCTCTGGGTCCAGAGCCCCAGGGTCTTCAGAAAACCTTAGTGGGGAGAAAGGGAGTTGACCTTGGAGCAGCAGGGTCTAGAGTCAGGGCTGCGGCGGGAGAATTTCTCTTACATTGGACCCACAGACACGCTGTCCCTAGAGTGGCTTCCGCACTGCTTGGAGCCTAGTTTCCACGTGTTACTGAACACTGGAAGTGATAGCTTACTGTTTCCTAATTTGGCAGTGGCTGTATGCTGGGTAGTGTCACCTTGTGTTAGCAGGTGTCCCAACAGGCTTTGTCCACACCACTGGTGCTCAGGGGACATGGCTCCAGGGGGTGTGGGAATCATGAATCCCAGGTAGCTGGGACCTTGGGGCTGCTTCTGAACCCCAGCCTGCTCCTGCTAGTCTATGTCAAGGGCAAAGCGAGTCCAGAAAGTCTTGAGACCTTTATCCTGAGTTTCAGGGTCTGAGGGGGAGTCAGTGAATGTCTAGGCCAGGTGGGATAACCAGATGAGGGATGGAGCTGTCTTGCACCTTAGAATATAGAGAAAGTGGCCTGTGTCCCTTTTACGCCCAAGAGAGACCACAGGTTGTCTCCATGAGGCCCTCAGCTCAACAGACTTGCTTTCATTTCTATTAATTAATTAATTAATTAATTAATGTTTATGAGAGAGCAAGAAAGAGAAAATTGGCAAGCCAGGGTCTCTAGCCACTGCAGTAGAACTCCAGATGTGTGCACCACCCTGTGTGCATGCGTCACCTCGTGCGTCTGGCTTACGCGTGGGTTCTGGGGAGTCCAACCTGGATCCTCAGGCTTAGCAGGCAAGTGCTGCTGTATCCCCCTTCCCAGCCCTGCTTTAGTTTCTGGATGATCCCCCCACCATCCCAGGATGCAGTATTCTGGGCTTGTGGCAGTTAAATCCCCTCTTCATCTCTAGCAAATGAAAAGGAAGTTCAGGGGCTGGAGAGACGGCTCAGTGGTCAGGGAACTTGCCTGCAGAGCCTAACAACCTGAGTCTGATCCCCCAGCACCCATGTAAAGCCAGATACACACGTGCCACATGCATCTGGAGTTTGCTTGCAGTGGCTAGAGGCCCTGGTGAACCCACTCTCTCTGTTTCTCTCTGTGTCTGTCTCTTCTTGCAAATAAACAAATGAAAAGAAGGTTGATTCCTGCCCTCCTCCATGGGGTTTCAATGCCTTTGAGTTTTTTAGGGAAATGGAGGGATGCTGCAACTTCCTGGTCATCATCAGTCCTCTGGCCAGCCCAGCAGCATCACTGGTCACTCTGTGCCCCGGAGTGCCTCGCCTCCTCTCTCATCTCTTTGTCTCATTTCATATCCTCCTCCAGAGTCCCACATTTCCTCCAATGTGAAAAAAAAAATCTCAGCTTTCCCAGGCACTCACCCAAGGGCCCACCTGGAGCCTCCATGGGACCCGTGCCTCTCTCACAGCATAGTGTGGTTATCCCTGGGGATCTGAGGGTTTTCGTTAGCTTCCTTGCCACCCTGTCAGATGGGTGTCCTTCACAGCCGTGTGCACAGAACTGAGGCTCAGAGTTGGAGACCCGCCCAGGATGGCCCCTGCCAATCACCGAGGCCAAATGTCCACTCAAGGTGCAGCCCAAAGCTATCTCTGCATTGCTTGGCTGGCAAAAGGTGGCGAGGTACCGAGGAGGCTACCAGATATGCAAGGGGGTGCTAGGAGGCCGTCTAAAGAACAAACCTTTGCTTCCCAAGAGAGTGCGGGGTTCTCTGGGTGGTATCTTGTCTTAAGGGGAGGCACATGCCGAAAGGCAATAATAAGTTGCAGCTGATGGCAACAAGGAAGGTCAGAGGTTAGAAGAGAGGGGCCAGCTGTGGGTAAGGAACACTGAGCATGGAGGGGACCAAGAGGAGGCTGAGCCAGAAGATGAGATGAGCCCAGGTCCAGAAGCCCACGCTTGGCATACCAAGCATGCCTGTGCATGTTAACCTTATCCTGCAGCTTCAGCCCCAGCCACGAGGGCCCACATGCACATTTCCATCTTCTTCCTTCCCAGCCTCCCTGGGGCTCCAGAGATTTGCAAATCTAACAAGCAACTCTTGTGCCCAGCCGCCCCTTCTGGGGTCATGTGGGCTCCGGGGATAGAGCTTCACCCCCACCCTTCATCCTTCGGCAGACTCTCACTCCAGCTCCTCCTGAGTGTCAGGGAAAGGCCGTCCAGATCCATCTTCTATCCTCTTGGCTCCAGGCCGTTCCCAGCAAATGAAAAACCCACGGATCAATGCCAGAAAAATGACCATCTCTACTCACCCCGCCGGGAGCAGAGCTCTCAAAGCGCCCACTCCTGGGTATGAGAAGCAAGATGCCCTGGGATTGTTTGCTAAACTGCTCAAGTTTCATCCTCTCTCGGGGTGCAGGTGCACTTCCGGTAGCTCAGGGCCAACTCATTCATCTATCTGTCACCCACGCCAAGGCAGCCACAAAATATTGCTGTGGCCATCAGAGTGTAAGGGTAGATAGAAAAGCGTGGCAGTGGGGTCCAGGACACATGCACCCCGGCTTCAGTTTGGGGTGTGCTCCCCGGGACCAATGTACCTGTGTGTTAAGCAGATCCTCATATGCCACTTGAGTCTGAGTTAGGATTAATGGCCGGGCATTGTACAGCTTTTCAACTTCAGCTTGTGAATATATATTAGGGCTGCGTCCTCGCTGCAGCTGGAGTGAAAGAGCTGCCGACACCTCACTGAAGACTTGAAGGAAGGCATCGAGCTCAGAACCAATTTGGCTCCCAGGCCCATCCCTCCATCGTGGGTTTTTCTCCCTTCTCCCTTGCTTATGGGCATAATTAAGGCGGCGGGGAAAGAACCCGAGTAGAACAAGCCATTGCGGTGGCTGAGAACACATTGTCTTTGAAGTCCTTGGGTTAGCACGCAAGCCTCAGCCAAAGCTCTGTGACTTGGGCCAACGTATTCAACCCCTCTGAGCTTCAGTTCCGCAGGGCCAGAAATCCACCTCCGCCAAGGCTTGTAGGGCTTAGGAAGATAAACAGCGGGAGGCTGCTTGAGCTCCTGGCTTATGGTTTTGTTGCCCAATCAGAGTTGTAAACACAGCCAGTGATTCGGCCTAGTTTAGGCAACCCCCTTTCCCTCAAAGCATGGTGAAAGAATGTCGGGAAGTTGCAGAATTTCTGGGAGGATTTGGGCTCATGACAAGAGCCACAGCATAAGTCCCACCAAGGCCCCTCAACCTCCATGGAGCAGCAGAGGTCTCAGGGTCTGGCTTCTACATATAGGATTGTGCTGTGGCCACCGCAGGACCCCTGTGCCCTTGGCTATCCCACTTGCTGTTTCTGTCCTGGGGTTACTTGTGACCCATTCCTGGCTGCGATGGTGGGTCAATCTCTTGGGGAGCCCCTCCACTGATGTTTCGCTGCCTCCTTCCAAGGGAAGCCTCTGCCAGTGACATTCCCAGAAGACAATGGTGATGCCCAAAGGGTGCAGAGCTCTCTGGGACTTAGAACGCAAAGGCGGGGAGCGTAGCTGTCTTCCAGAGTAAGTCAGGATGCACCGGAGACAAAGAGGTAACAGGAGTGTGTGTGTGTGTGTGTGTGTGTGTGTGTGTGTGTGTGTGTGTGTGTGTGTGTGATAGATTCACTGTCAAGAACAATATCACGCAATTATGCAAGCTGAAAAGTTCTAAGACCTACAGAAGGTAGATGGGAGATTGGAGACCCAGGAGAGCTGGCGTAGCACGAGATAGAAGGCCAGGGGCCCAGGAGAACCCCAGTGCACCTTCCTGCCCACTAGCCCGCAGCTTAGGACCCAGGAAGAGTTCGTGTTCCCATCCCCCATCCAAGACCCCAACTGGAAATGCTTCATGCTCCAGCCCCAGCAGGTAGAGGGCGCTCTCTCCCACCCAAGCCCTTTGTTTTTGTCAGTTCTTTAATTGTTTGGAAGAGCTCTACCTACATAGTGCGAGGGCAGTCTGCTCTACTCAGCCTGCAGAGGCCAGAGGAGTGTATCTCACCCAGGCACATGCTCACAGAGGCACACAGGACAAATGTCACTGTACGGTCCACTAAGGTGACAGGTAAAATGAACCGTCACACCAGCCAGGAAAGAACAACCACAGTCCAAGCACAGAGCCATGGAGAAGGTGGATTCAAGTTCCCAAGGTCATGTCCCTAAGTAGACTTGAGATCCACTTCAAAGACATTGGACTAATGGTTTGCACCCACTTTGGTCCAAAATAGCCTGAGTTCAAATATTGTCTTTGCAATGAGGAAGGCTTGTGAGAGTGTACAAGTCAGTTAAGCTTTCTGTGTCTGTTCCATTCTCTGTAGAACAGACAATGATAACGCCTTCCTTGAGGACTGACTTAATATGTGAAATAGAAAGTTCTGGGCAAACAGTGGGTACTTAATGTGTTGCTTCTTGTCCCACAGAAGACATGCTGTCACGGTGTGCGGCTGCAATGCTGAGGGGCGGGGCTAGGTTACGAGGAGATGCATGGAGATGTGAGGATTGCTGCGAGGGAAAGTCAGCCTCTGCCTGGACATCCAGGCCCCACCAGGTTTTCGTTGGAGTTCCCCGGATAAGTGTGTCTTCAGAGGGTTCTTTCTGCGGCTCCGGTCCAGCTTTAGTTGCTCTAGGAAGCTGACATTCCTGACCTGATCCTGCCTCTGCCCTCTTGGAAGGGTCTAGAAACAGTGAGTCTGGCAGCATAAGTCAAGCGCAAAGTTTGGCACCACTGTGAGTTGCCAAGATGTTTTCTTGAACCCGTGTGAGCCTGTTGGCCAAAAGCAAACTTGTCTCGTCTCCCTCCACTGGCCCTTGGCCATGGATTTGGTGACCATTCTGCAGTCCTTCCCTTAGCAGTGAGGATTCCTTGCTGGCACTGACACGGAGTGCTCCACCCCCACCTCCACCCTTTGCCTCCAGTTCTCAGAGTGTTCTCCAGTGAACCACTGAAGACCAGAGCCGGGAGTTGTGATCCCAGCTATCCCTGGAGTTAGATCCCTGAGTCCCGCATCAATGCTGAGAGCCTAGGGAAGTTATGAAAGGCCAGCCAGCTTTTCCCGCACAGGGTGCTTGCACATGGACCCAGATGTAGGAGGGAGGGTGACAAGAGAGACACTTACAGCTTCAGAATTCACATCCTTGAAGTCTTTCTTTATACTGAAGAATGTTGCAGCCTATGTGCCAAGAGCCCAGGGGACCATCAGAGAATGTCGCTTCTGGGTTGGGGAGATAGCTCATCAGTAAATTTCGTGCCTTGCAAGCATGAGGACTAAGTTCTACCCCAAGAAGGCATGTTCTTTAAAAAAGTGGTTGTGCGTGCTTGTAATTCCAGCACCAAAGAGCAGAGACAAGAGAATCTCTGGGGATCGCTGGCTGCCCGTCTAGACTCTTTGGAGAGTTCCAGGCCAGTGAGAGACCCTTTTTCAAACAAGGTGGATGGCACCTGAGGCCTACACACACATGCCACATGTGCATGCACACCTGTAACATGAACACACACAAATGCACACACACACACACACAGAGGGAGAGGGGAGGGAGAGAGGCAAAAAGATGCCACTTCTGGGCTGGAGAGATGGCTTAGCAGTTAAGGTGCTTGCCTGCAAAGCCTAAGGACCCAAGTTCAACTCCCCAGTCCCCACGTAAGCCAGATGCACATGGTGGCGCATGTGGCTGGAGTTCATTTGCAGTGGCTAGAGGCCCTAGCACACCCATTTTTCTCTCTCTCTCTCTCTGCCTTTTTCTCTCATTCAAATAAATAAATAAATAGGGTAGCCAGGCGTGGTGACACAAGCTTTTAATCATAGCATTTGGGAGGCAGAGGTAGTAGGAGTGCGGTGAGTTCAAGGCCACCCTGAGACTACATAGTGAATTCCAGGTCAGCCTGAGCTAGAGTGAGACCCTACCTTGAAAAAAAAAAATGCCACTTCTAAACAAGTCTGTGTTCACACACTCTCAGGCCAGCCCGTAGGGGAGGGGGCTTCAAGTTTTAGTTTCCCCCAAAGCCTACCATGTTGCAGGTTGCTGTAGTTTGGATCTGGAAAGTCCTGTAAAGATGCGTGTATGGACAGCTTGGTCCCCAGTTTGGTGGCACTATTGGGGAAGTGGTGGGAGCTTTAAGGGGTGCAGCCTAGTTCAAGAAAACAGGTCATAGGGAAGGGTGGGCTGCCCTTGAAGAAGACGACATTGGGACCTCTCTCTCTCTCTCTCTCTCTCTACTTCCCAGCGGCCGCTGAGGTGCGTGCCTTCCTCTGCCACGTGCTTCCCACCGTGACAAGCTGCCTTGTCATAGGCCAGAATCAACAGTGTCAAGCAATAATGGACAGAAACTTCTGGAACCATGAGCCCAAATAAGCATTTTTTTTTCCTCATAAGTTGATGTTTTGGATATCTTGATACAGCACCAGAAAGCTGGCTCACACACAAGGATTTGGGTGTGAGGAGCTTATTTGATCCCAAGCTGCATATAAAAAGGTTGGGAGGCTGAGGTGGAGAAGAACAGGTAGCAAGGGATGGGTTAGGGGGAAGGGGACCATAGTGGGCACCTGGGGCTCACCCATGGGGGACCCTCTAGGAGCTGAGAAGCACCCTCGGGTTGCATATTCTCCACACAGTCCACTGTTTTATGGTGGACAGCTGCTCCTAGAGGGTGCGATTGGCCCCAGGGCTTGAATCCTGCCCCAGCCCGAGGGGGACAGTTCTGATCCATAGGTGGCTGCTGCAGGAGGCCGAGGGGCAATGGGCAGGCACTGGTCCATCGGCCAGCAGCCCAAGGTCCTCCTCACAATCAAGCAGGTGGCCAGGGCTCCACTGGGGACCATGGGCTTCCCTAGGTGGACAAACACAGTCAGTCCTTTCCTCACAGTCTCCATAACTCCTCCTCTTTAGGGTGGTCCTTCCTGTGGCCAGCCCAGGGACATTTTGTTCCATGAGAATGGAGAGGAAACGGATGTATCTGAGGAATTCAACCTGTGTGGGCCAAGGGGAAAGGAGGAAGGATGGAGCAAGAAGAGTCCTTAAAATATCCCTCAGCTGTTCCAGGATCAGAGATCCACACTAAATCTCCAGAAAAAAGGAGTAATTACACTGTCAGCAAAGGTGATATAATTTTTAAGACTCGGTTCCACAGCCATAATTTTTCCCCATCCTCCCCGTGTCTCACAGGGGATTTAGGGGCCAATTACCTGTCAGTTTGCTGAGAGATGCTGTTCCTAGGCAGGGAGCCATCACCTGCCACAGCTTCCCTAAGACCCACTGACAGCCAGGTGGCTGGGTGGGGGAGTGACAGCCGGAAGGGTACAGATCCTAGAGCTGGAGGGACTGAAAGCTGCTGGGCTCAGAGGTGCCATTGGGGACTCAATGGAAAACAGGCCAACCCCGCCACAGGCTTGGGGTGATGGCAGGAAGCAGGAGTTGGGGTTCTTGGCTGGGCAGGGTGTCGTAGTTTATTTCCTGTTGCTATAACTACATACCACAGACTAAGTAATTGATAAGGAAAAGAGGTTGATTCAGCTCGCTGTTCTGAAGGCTGGGGAATTCAAGGTCAGTGGTTGCATCTGCAGAGTCCCACACATGGTATCGTGTGGCAGACACTGAATGTCCTAGCCAAACTCTCTCTGTCTCTCTTTTAATTAAGCCACAATCCTGGGATGGAGGTGTAGTTTAGTGATGGAACACCTGCTGAGCAGTGAGAGGCCCCAGGCTCCATCCTTTTTGAGCAGCCTGTAACATACACATTATAGTTTTCATGAAATTTTGCTTTCAAACCCATTCTAGTAAGAGCGGGTACCTCTATCTATCAAGGGCCTTTTAGGAACCACCTGTACTTTAACTTCAATGATAATACCTTTGCCTAGCTTCCAGATGTTCCCTAAGAACCTAGGAAAATACACACACACACACACACACACACACACACACACACGCACATGCACGCGCGCACACACATTAGTCACAGTCTCATCTGATTAGGGTCTCATGTTTATGTCATTTAACCTTAATAACTTCCCCAAGGTCCCACCTCTGAAAGCCACAGTCAGATTAAGTTTCTGCCCTGTTAATACCTCACAGCGGGAATTAGATTTCAGCATCAGTTTTTAATTTTAATTGTATTTATTTTTTTCCACTTTGACATATTCATACATGTGTATAATGTATTTTCATCTTATTTTCCCCAATTATCCTTTTATCTCCCTCCCATTAATACCCTCATCCCCTCCTCTCCAATTAATTCCCATCTTATTTTTATGCCTTTTAAAAAACCCAATGAGTTAAATCAGGGTTGCTTGTAATATCACGGGTAGAAGGTGTTTTACTGTGGGATGGCCAATGTCCTAGTGGCTACACCACGACTGAGCATGACTCCCCTCTCCCAGAAAGCATGAGCTGCCATTAGCTACTCGGGGAGCTCTGGGGTCTCATGTCTTCTTCCCACATCGGTAGAGAAATATTGACAGGGTCAATCTTGTCAGCATCAGGTTTTTTTTTTTTTTTTTAAATAATTTTTTGTTTGTTTTTATTTATTTATTTGAGAGCAACAGACAGAGAGAGAGAGAGAGAGAGCAGTAGAGGGGGGTGGAGAGAATGGGCGCACCAGGGCCTCCAGCCACTGCAAACAAACTCCAGATGCATGTGCCACCTTGTGCATCTGGCTTACATGGGTCCTGGGGAATCGAGCCTCGAACCAGGGTCCTTAGGCTTCACAGGCAAGCGCTTAACCACTAAGCCGTCTCTCCAGCCCTCAGCATCAGTTTTGTTGGGGGACAGTCAGGCCATAGGACATGGATGGGGCAGCAAGCTGAGTTCTAGTATAATCAGAGCATCCCAAGGCAGGCCAGGCCCTTCCAGCCCAGTCTCCCAGCCTCACGGTGAGAGAGGCAGGCGAGAACAGCCGTGAGTCTGAGCGCTCTGCAGCCTCGGTGAGCTCTGGCCCTGTGTGCCCCCGGACAGTTCCTTCACCTCCCTGTGCTTCCTTCATGGCCTCAAGGATGGAACCTGCTCCATCCGATTGTTGGCTGCTATGTTTAACTCCGTTGGAGCACTGACTCCTGCCGGGGGCTCGCTCAGCCTCTCTTGAATACTTCGGGGCACAGGAAGCTCACTGGGTGGAAAAGCCACCAGTTTCTGCTTTGGACTAGTTTGCTGAGTTTGACTGAGTCAGAATGTCTTCTGTAGCGGCCATCTACTGACCCTTTTCATCTTCAAGGGTCATTCATGTGCCCCCCTGCCAGGCTGCAAGGCTCGACTGCAAGCATGCGCAGTCCCTTCCCCACCCATCAAGAAGTCATGAGCAGCCCCTCCTGTACTTCTCAGACTCTGAGACACAGATTCCACTCTGCCAAGAAGGTCAGGATGGGGATGGAGAAGATGGCTCAGCAGTTAAGGCGTTTGCCTGCAAAGCCAAAGGACCCCTGGTTGATTCCCCAGGACCCACATAAGCCACATGCACAAGGAGGCCCATGTGTCTGGAGTTCGTTTGCAGTGGCTGGAGGCCCTAGCATGCCCATTCTCTCTCTCTTTCTCTCTCTCAAATAAATAAATTAATTAAATATATTTTTTAAAAAGGTCAGGATGCCCTTGTCCTCAGCACCTCTCCTGGGAGTCACTCCCTCTGGTCCAACCAGAGCTTAGGCTATACCTGAGCATCAGTGGAGTCAGCTTGTGGGTCTCTTGTCCAGCTTTTCCCTTGTTCTTCAAGTCCCAAACATTCCTCGGAGCTTCTCTCAAACAGAATATTCATTATTTTAGAGACCCACTGAGCCTGGCTTCCTTCTGTCTTTTTTTTTTTTTTTTTTTGAGAGAGACAGAGAGAGAGAGAGAGGAAGACAGATAGAGATGGGCGCGCCAGCAGTCTCTCAGCTGCTGCAAACGAAATCCAGATGCTTGAGCCCCTTGCATCACTTTGCATCTGACTAAACGTGGGACCTGGAGATTGGAACCACTGGAGATTGGAACCAGTGTTCTTAGGCTTACAAGGCAGGAGCCTTAACTGCCAAGCCATCTCTCTAGCCCCTGGCTTCCTTCTGGCTTGGCCTTCTTTAGGTTAAAATGAGGGGCTGGAGAGATGGCTTGGCAGTTAAGGCATATGCCTGCGAATCCTAAGGACCCTGGTTCGATTCCCCAGGTCCCACATAAGCCAGATTCACATGGTGGTGCATGCGTCTGGAGTTCATTTGCAGTGGCTAGAGGCCCTGGTATACCCATTCTCACGCTCTCTCTCTCCCCATCTCTCTCTGTCTCTAATAAATAAATAAATAGATTAAAGTGAGATTGGCTCTGCAGTCAGGTGATCTAGTTCAAAGCGGTGTGAACACCACTCAGTGCCTCCGTTTTCCCATCTGTACCATGGGGATATTATCTGTGTGCTGTGATAGGCAAGGAGTGGCCCAGCAGCACAGCGCCTGCTTCACAAGCATAAGGACGTGAGTTTGCTCTTCACTAGCCATGTACGATGCTGGGCATTGTGATGCACGCCTGTAATCCCAGCCCTGGGGAGATAGAGCCTGGACGGGATCCGCTGGCTGGCTGGTCTAGTATAATTGGTGAGCTCCAGGCCAATGGGAGACACCGTCTCAATGGATGGGGACACAGTTCCCGAGGATGACACCCAAGGTTGTCCCTTGGCCTCCACACACTCGGAAATGCGCGCACACGCACACACACACACACACACACACACACGTACACACGTACACACACACAACTATAAAAAGAACACCAGGAGTGCCAGCTTGCAAACAGCACAATTCAGACCGTTCCTCGTGGAGGGAGAGGCCCTCCAGGAGGTGAGCAACCACACCTTCCTTTCATGAGGGTCATACTGTGACTTTAAAATTTTTTTTCTCTCTTTTCATTGTTAATCATCATCATTATTATTAACAATATATTTTGTATGGATACATCATATGATGGTACCCTCTTTTCCCTCATCCCTGCCCCCATTCCGCTGGGGACCCCCAGTGGGACTGCAGGTATTTATTCCCCATGGGATTGTGGGTTATGTGCTATGAGAGCAGAAATCAGTTATTTTTGGGGGGAGGGATGGTCTCTGGGCGTGATGTCTCAACCTGTGGCTCTTTCAGTCTTCCCACCCCCTCTTCCGTAAAAGTCCCTGAGCCGTGGTGGGTGAGTTTTAAGTCTACTCCAGTGACAAGCTCTGATACTGTGACTTTTGATGCTTGCCCACGCCTACTAGCCCCAAGATGCTGGGCACAGGATGACTTCCCCTGGCTGGCACTCCTTCCTCAGAGCCGGTGTTTGGGGCCCTGCTTTGTGTACCTGAGCACCTTAGTCGTCTGTCCTGACTTGGAGGCACTGCCTCCTCAGGGGAATCCCCACCCCAGGTCTTTAAGAAGAGATCACCCTAACATCTTCCAGATGGGACACGGTTGCATGCAGTTTCATGGACCTCTCAAACACTCAGGTAGTGGAAACCAGGGTGGCACTACTGGGGGGAGGTGGGACCTTGCAGAAATGGGCCTAGTGAGAGGTTCCCTGGTCACTGCGGCTGGGCCCTCATAAGGTAGTTCTATGCCACCCTTGACCTCTTAAGAGGTCGGTATAAAGACGTAAGCCCCGTCGCGGACAGCGCTCGTGCTTGAAGATGTTATCTGTTTCCTGTTCCGACACATGTTCCTAGAATTACCATCTGCCATGATCGTGGTGAAATAGCTCATGTGCAGCCCACTGCGGTACTGTCTAGACTTCAAAGGCCTGGAACTGTGAGCTGAAGAACCGTCTTTTCTTCCCAAGGAGCTGCTGTCGAGTGTTTTGTTACAGCGTGGAAATGCTGACAAATGCGACCATACCTTCACCATCCCTTCTGCTACCATGAGCCCTCCCTCCTTCGAAGTTGGTCTGTCAGGTATGTTGTCTCAGTAACACAGGTATAACGAATACACTCACACAACCTCCTCTGGTGTGTTCCACACTTCAGCTGCTGACCAGGAAGGGGACGCTCAGAGGAGAACTGGAGAATTCTGGGAAGGCTTCTCCCCACCGTTTCTCACCCACCTGCAGGCCAAGTACTGCTGAGACTCTGGGATCGAAGGGACTAGCTTTCTCTTGGGCAAGACCTCTTTTTATTGCGTATGTATGTGAGTGTGGTATACATATGTGTGTGGGCACATGTGTGTATGCTCAAGTGTACAGACACATGCATGCAGAGGCTAGAGATTGACCCTCAGGCACTGTCCATTTATTTTGCTGAGATCCATGTTCTTTCACTGAACCTGGTCCTCACTTATTCTACTAGACTAGCTAGCTAGCAAACCCTATGGGTCCTCCTTTGTCGGACTCCCCAGCTCTGGTATTACAGGTATGTGCCACCACACCTGGCATTTACATGGCTGCTGGGGATCCGAACTCATGTCCTCATGATTGCAAGGCAAGCACCTGACCCACTGATCCATCTTCACTTAGACAAGTCTTAGAAGAATGTGGAAGGAGCCCCAGTATCACCTACCCCAGAACTCTGCCCTCTTTGGAGCCATAGAGATTTGCAGTGGACAGGGAGGAGTGGGGATTCATAAAACGAGCTCCACATGGTGACTGAGAAACTTAAATGCCATAAAGCATGCCAAGCAGTTGGCATGCAGAAGGGCTCCATGAATATGTTGCTTCTATTTTTACTAGAAAGCCGAGGGAGAGGACTGTACACCAGCTTCCTCCACTTCACACATCTCAGGGTGTTTGAGCCCAGGCACCACTACGGAGACAGTTAGCTGTCTAGATGCAAGACACTGAAGAAGCTCCTCCATAGGACCTGACGGCCAGCCCTTTTCCCAAGAAGCACGGGAGCTGGCTGTGTCGGTGCCACGTGTGACTCAGGCAGTTGGGAAAATAATTAAGTGCTAACTTGTCATATTTTTAATGAAGTTCTGGAGTTAGAGATTTATAATTGCTAATGAGCCAGGCTAATAATTAGTTGCTTTATAATAAGGATGATGATCACTCAGACACAGGGAAGAGAGAGTCAGGCTGTGGTCTAATTTTTCTACTGTAATTATGCGACATGCCCAACTGCCTGGAACAGTTCTCACCCTTCTGTCCTTTGGCTCCAGCACAGCTCTGGACTTTCCTGGCTTTGTCCTTCCTCTCCCTCTCCATTCCAGCATCTGGACCTCGGAGACCCAGTGCCTCCTGCTGGCAGCCATTGCCCATTGCCTGCCTCCCTTGCTGTTTTGTGGCTTCAGTCCTTCCTTGCTAAGAGGTGGGATGGGCTAACTCTATAGGTGGAGAACCATCTGAACCTGTGGTCCAAAGAAGAAGCTTGGTATTGGAAGGACACTCTCTCTGGGTTTCCCTCTACCTCAGAGGGAGGCTGGAAGCCCCTGATCTCTTCCATGGTGGCTTCTGCCCAAGGGAGCCTGGTAGCAGGACTGCCCTGCAGCAGGACACACTGGGGATTCCCTGAGCTGGACCACTCCGGGTGATGGAGCCAAGCAGTGGGTGGGGATAACAAGGTAGGTAGCTCAGACGAGAAGCTGCCCACCCTCCAGCCTTTTCCAGCTTCTGAAGTGTCACAAAAAGAACTCGCTCTATCTGGGAGAGTACTGGCTTAGTGTCCTTATTCATTGTCACCTGGCTGCCTGACTTGGGTAAGTGGCCCACCGTTGGGGGACCTGGGTGGAAAGTGGCAGAACTGGAACAAGAAGATTGGAGTCTTCTGCAACACTAAGGTGGCTTAAACATGGGCAAGGCTATAAGAAGGGGGGGGTTAGAAAAGGGTACAGACACACTCCACACCTCCATGGTGTTGAAACCTATGGGAGCCTTTGGAACCTGGGGATTCACTGCAAAGAAGAGTCCTAGGGAACCAGTGAAGGCATAGGTACTGAGAGAGGCCCTGTCACCATTGGCATCTCTGGACCTAGAATACATTGCTTGAGGGTAGACCAGATGTCTAAGTATTTGTTTTGAATCAAGTAAGTACATTGTAGTCCAAAGAATTCCTTCATTTCACCATGGTGAGAATGGTATCTCCTGGCTCCCACCACACACACCTCTGGTGGTCTCCTGAGGTTAAGGGGGCATCTGTAATACCCTGGGAAAAAGTAAGAAAGAAGACAGAAAAGGTCACTGGGAAGCTAGTTCAGCGGATAAAGTGCTTGCTGCGGGAGCACGAGGACCTGAGTTCAGATTGCCAGTGGCCATGTAATTGCCAGGCATGGTAACATGTGTATGATTCAAGCACTGGGAAGGCAGAGACCAGTAACCTCTGAGGCTAACTGGCTCTAGGTTTAGCAAGAAACCCTGACTCAAAAGGTAAGGTGGAGGTAGCCGGGTGTGGTGGCGCACGCCTTTAATCCCAGCACTTAGGAGGCAGAGGTAGGAGGATCGCCATGAGTTCGAGGCCACCCTGAGACTACATAGTGAATTCCAGGTCAGCCTGGACCAGAGTGAGACCCTACCTCGAAAAACAAATAAACAAAAAACAAAAGGTAAGGTGGAGGGCTGGAAGGATTGCTTAGTGGTTAAGGTGCTGGCATACAAAGCCAAAGGACCCAGGTTCAATTCTCCAGAACCCACATAGCCAGATGCACAAGGTGGCACATGTGTCTAGACTTCATTTTCAGTGGCTAGAGGCCCTGGTGCACCCATTCTCTCTCTCCCCCTTTTTCTCTCCCTCTCTCTCTCAAATAAATAAATTAAATTAAAATATTTTCAAAAAATAGATAAGGTGGGGGGTTATGGAGAAAGACCACAGATGTGGAATTCTGGCTTCTACATGCATGCACACTCACCCATCTACAAACATGTTTATACACACGCACACCACACACATGCACATGCAAGAAAGAGAGAGAAAAACCACAAGAGGCACCCAAACCTAATGTGGGCTGTACACTGGGGTCCAGGATGGAAGTCAGGGATTCTGAGAATTTGGGGGGGGAATGCATCCTTAATCCCATTAACCTCAATTTTAATGTAGCAGCTCCTGCCACTCCAAACACAGTCGACCAACTGCAGACCAACGAGCAGAGCTTGGGACTTGCACGAGTGTAAAACACAGATATTTTCACATCATGTCACAGTTGTGGCAGATATCTCAAAATATTGTGTGTACTCATCTCTACTTTGAAATTATGGTACTTATAAACCCACTGCAAGATCTGGTTATTCACCACGTTAATAAAAGAGCACGTGAATTACTACATGTTTGGTTTTTAAAATACAAATTACTACAGATCTTTTGAGAGCAGTTTGATAGCTGTGCTTCAGTATAATTGCTTCCCTCCCCATTTTCCTCCCCACCCTATTTTCAAGATACATACCTCTCTCTGACCCTTCCTTCTCAACAGACTCACTGTTGACCTTGGCTAAGACTGACAGTTCACTATCGAAATGTAACCCTGAGGAGGAGGCCAGAAGCTCAGGACGAATGAGAGAGTTAACACATCCCTGGAGGAAAGCCAGGCCTGGTGGCTGATACCTGCCATTCCAGCATTCAAAAGGCTAAATTAGGAAGATTTCTATGAGTTCAAGGCCAGCTGGCACAACAATGTGAAACACTGTATTAAAAGGGGGGAGGGCTGGAGAGATGGCTCAGTACTTAAGGTGCTTACCTGCCAAGCCTAAGGACCTGGGTTCGATTCCCCAGTACCCACATGAAGCCAGATGCACAAAATGGTACATGTGCCTGGAATTCATTTGCAGTGGCTAGATGCTCCAGTGTGCCCATTCTCTCCCTCTCTGTTTCTCTCCCTCCCTCATAAATAAATAAAGCGTTTTTAATTTAGTTTAATTTTATTTATTTGATAGAAAGGGAGATAGAGAGAAAGAGGCAGATTAAGAGGGAGAGAGAGAGAGAGAATGGGCACACCAGGGCCTTCAGGCTCTCCAAACAAACTCCAGACCAATGCGCTACCTTGTGCCTACGTGGGTCCTGGAGAACGGAACCTGGGTGCTTTGAGTTAGTAAGCAAACACCTCAACCACTAAGCCATCCCTACAGCCCAAGAAAATAGGTTTGAAAAAGGCCAGAGGAGGTGGCTCAGTTGTCAAAACACTTGCTGTGTAAGTGTGAGGACCTGAGTTCAGATCTTCAGTACCCACGTCAAAGCTGGGTGAGGTAAGTGCGCACCTATAATCCCAGTGTTTGGGAGGCAGAGATGGGGATCCCAGGGCAAGCTGGAGAGTTAGTCTCTCTGAATTATGAACTCTGGGATCCATGAGAGACCCCATCTCGTCTGACCCTTCCTTCTCAACAGACTCACTGTTGACCTTGGCTAAGACTGACAGTTCACTATCGAAATGTAACCCTGAGGAGGAGGCCAGAAGCTCAGGACGAATGAGAGAGTTAACACATCCCTGGAGGAAAGCCAGGCCTGGTGGCTGATACCTGCCATTCCAGCATTCAAAAGGCTAAATTAGGAAGATTTCTATGAGTTCAAGGCCAGCTGGCACAATAATGTGAAACACTGTATTAAAAGGGGGAGGGCTGGAGAGATGGCTCAGTACTTAAGGTGCTTACCTGCCAAGCCTAAGGACCTGGGTTGATTCCCCAGTACCCACATGAAGCCAGATGCACAAAATGGTACATGTGCCTGGAATTCATTTGCAGTGGCTAGATGTCCAGTGTGCCCATTCTCTCCCTCTCTGTTTCTCTCCCTCCTCATAAATAAATAAAGCGTTTTTAATTTAGTTTAATTTTATTTATTTGATAGAAAGGGAGATAGAGAGAAAGAGGCAGATTAAGAGGGAGAGAGAGAGAGAGAGAATGGGCACACCAGGGCTTTCAGGCTCTCCAAACAAACTCCAGACCAATGCGCTACCTTGTGCCTACGTGGGTCCTGGAGAACGGAACCTGGGTGCTTTGAGTTAGTAAGCAAACACCTCAACCACTAAGCCATCCCTACAGCCCAAGAAAATAGGTTTGAAAAAGGCCAGAGGAGGTGGCTCAGTTGTCAAAACACTTGCTGTGTAAGTGTGAGGACCTGAGTTCAGATCTTCAGTACCCACGTCAAAGCTGGGTGAGGTAAGTGCGCACCTATAATCCCAGTGTTTGGGAGGCAGAGATGGGGATCCCCAGGGCAAGCTGGAGAGTTAGTCTCTCTGAATTATGAACTCTGGGATCCATGAGAGACCCCATCTCGATAAATCAGGTGGAGAACGGTTGAGAAAGGCACCCAACATCTGTCTCTAGACTCTACACACACACATGCACTGAACACATACACATGCCTACACACATAAGTATACGCATACACACATGCATGCACACCATATACACATGCAAAAAAATGTCATAGGAGGAAGGTGACACTGAGGCTTTGTCCCCACTGGCTCCCTGCTGGCTGGCACAATTGGCCACTCAGGTGCCTTGAGGTCCAGGTGGAGCAGTGGGTGGGCAGTGTACTTCCCATGACCATGTAGCTGGTCCCACTACATCTTAGATTCCGTACCTGTGCTTACATGGCTGGGACCAGGAGATGGATAAACCATTCTTTGGAGTTCAAAGTGTGTCTGACTGTGGCTGCACTCTGAGCCCATCTCCATCCACAGTGATTACCGGATCTCCCCAGTGTGGCAGCTGGGGCGCAAAACGAGTCACCCAAGGTCTGGAGAAGACAGCGACGTTTCTTTTTGCTGACTCTCCTCCTTCTGAGTGAAAGAGCATGCTCCAGGGACACAGTCCGTTTCATTTATTCAGTGACTATCACCTAAAGTGTGACCCTGGGGAGAGAGCCTGGGCAGACACTGGTTAGGCAAACGGCATGCCAGTCCTTAGTGGAAGCTACTGAATAAGAAACAATGAAAAGTAGTTGGCAATGGGGCGGGTGGAGGTGGCAAGAGGGAGCCCCATGTCCCACAGCGGGCCCAGTCCGGAGGCTCCTGACACTGCTCTCGTAACGATAACTCACCTCCATCGTTCAGTTTCCTAACGATGTTAAATTTCACCTTTAGATTCCTTTGACCCACAGTGTTTCAATGTTTCCCATATACTCTAGATTTTCTTAAGAAGAGTCTGATTTCACGCATGCTCTTCCTTCATGCCCATAAGCCATTGAAATGTCAATTTGGGGGACCTCAATGGGTAAGACCACTTGCTGCAGAAGCATGAGGGCCTGCGTTCAATCTCCAGCATCCACATAAAAAACTGGGCATAGGGCTGGAGAGACAGCTTAGTAGTTAAGTGCTTGCCTATGAAGCCTAAGGACCCCAGTTCGAGGCTCAATTCCCCAGTACCCACATAAGCCAAAGGCACAAGGTGGCACATGCATCTGGAATTCATCTGCAGTGGCTGGAGGCCCTGGTGTGCCCATTCTCTCTCTCTGCATCTTTGTGTGTCACTCGCAAATAAAAATAAACAAAAAATTAAAAAAAAAAAACTGGGTATGACTGCGCATGACCATAACCCCAGCCCCAGAGGACGGGAAGATCTCTGAGGCTCTCTGGTCAGCCGGTCTAACCGAAGAATGGTGTGGGCTCCAGGTTCAGTGCGAGACCTTGTCTCAAGGAAGTAAGGCAGAAGAATGCTAGAGGGGGGCACCCAACCTCCTCTGGCATCTGCATGCGCGTGCACACACACACAGACATACACACACACACACACACCAAACAATTGCACTATTACAGCAATGCGTCCCAAGTCGCCTTATCCCAGATACATTCATGCACAAATCATTGCCATCTCTCGGCCCTGCTTTGGGGGTTGGGAAAATGTCTTGTGTGACACCGCACGCAGCCCCTGCCTCCTCCATCTCCCCTACAAGTTCAGCTCTCCCAGACTCTCTCGGAAGGTGTTTACGCGGGACATGAAAGGTCATTTTGAAACAAGAGAAAACAGAACAGAAGGGCGGGTAGGGCTACCGTGCAAAGAGGTCATAAGCCACATTCTAGTGCTTCTTCCTGGCCCTTTGTATTGAGAACTGAGCATTTTCTCTTTGCTCACCCAGAACGGTCCTTCAAAGTCTCTTTGTCTGAGCTGGAGGGAAGTGAGCGGCTGGGAGCAGATGAAGGAATTGCGTGAATTAAGACTGGGGTGCAAGTCTTTTTACTCGAAAGTTGTGGGCCTGGTGGTGCCTTCCCTCAGGTGGGCTTGGAGAGGGTTGTTTTTGCTTGTTTTCAAATAAAAACAAAAGATTTTTTTTTAACAATGGCATTTGTAGAATAGACTTCCGATGTTCTAGGAAACTGTCGCATTCAAGATCATAGTTCCTAAGGATGAAGAGTTCCATGTGTCAACTATCGAACACATACTGTGGGCTGGCTGCTGGGATGCCGCATATACCACGTAAGGGCGGGAGAAACCTCATTTTGCCAGCATGCTACATGTGAAACACAGTACCAAGATCTGAAGTTAGTTGTTGTTTTGCGAGGTAGGGTCTCACTCTAGCCCAGGCTAACCTGGAATTCACTATGTAGTCTCAGGCTGGCCTCAAGCTCACAGCGATCCCCCTGCCTCCCAAGTGCTGGGAATAAAGGCGCGCACTGCCATATCCAGTATGATCTGAATCTTAAAGTCTGGCCCCAGCCCTCATTTGCAGACCTGCTCTATGCCAGGAAGGGCAAAGCCACTCCAGCATTCAGCATTGCCTAGCTACAGGCAAGGGGAAAGACAAAATGCTCATGCGGACTATCAGCAGCGGGAGCTGTGTGGGTGGAGCCCAGGCCAGGACTGAAGAGGAAAGAAAACAGATGGCCAGCCGAGTGAAGCTCAAGTGGGGGTCTCTGCTGGGCCTGGACTTTGCTTGCCCTTGGGTCTAATTCTGAGGGCGATCACATAGTGTGGCATAATGATTCCCATTTTACACAGGAGAAAACTGAGACCAAAGATAGCCGAGATCATAGCCAATATGTGAAAGAGCC
Source organism: Orientallactaga sibirica (assembly GCA_036365145.1). Taxonomy (NCBI): domain Eukaryota; kingdom Metazoa; phylum Chordata; class Mammalia; order Rodentia; family Dipodidae; genus Orientallactaga; species Orientallactaga sibirica. Next base: position 9,982,156 of record JAEOAD010000013.1, read on the forward strand.
AGTCAGCCCCTTCACATCAGTCCTCATAGCAACGCCCACATCCTGTATCTCCCCTCACTTGGCTAAAAAGCCAGGTGACCTAAAAGATGCTTATGTTGTACTCATATATATTACTATTAAACAAAAAACCTCCAGGCAGGTGGAGCCTTAATTGACCTTAAAGGCTTTTCCAGGAAAAAGTTCATTTTTGCTAACAATGGGGATCCTAAGCTGCGGCTCCAGCCCCGGCCCGAGCACTGCCCCGAGCCTCAAGGCGTCATTTTTGGTCACTTTTGTCAACTTGCTTTAAAAATATCTTAGAATGCCATCTCCCACGGGGCCCACTTTTAAAAATTAAAAAAACAGCTGGAGACATTCATATTGCCCTGCTAGAGGTAAAAAAACCTGTTTTTCAAGTCTATATGGCTATATCCTACACACCATTGTCCCACCCTTCGCTGCCTTCCCATTAACATAAAGATAAAAAAATGCCTTAATTGTTAAACACTTGCCTGTAGAGCCTGATTCGAGGCTCAATTCTCCAGTACCCATGTAAACAGTGGCTGGAGGCAGATGATGAGAGTAGTTCAAAATCTAAATCACAACAATTGCTTCCAAAATGCATCCTCCAGGAAGCCTGCAGTGTCGCATCTGCTTTGACTTAATAATACCTAGAACCTTGAGTGTGGTAGATTCTTTGTGTGTGTGTGTGTGTGTGTGTGTATGTGTGTGTACGTCCACATGTGTGTGCACATATAGGCCAGAAGCCATCTTCAGGTATTTTTCCTCAGGAATGCTGTCCACTACTTTTTGATACAGGGTCTGTCATTGGCCAGGAACTCACCGATTTGGCTAGACTGGCTAAGCACTATCCATGGATCCTCCTGGCTCCGCCTCCTGGATGTCACGCATGCTCAGCATGTTATGTGAGTGCTGGAGATGAAATTTAAGTACCGTGCATTTTACCCACTGAGCCATCTTCCCAGCTACCCCCTCTGTCTCTCTCTCCCTCTCTCAGACAGTCCCACATTTATAAGCCAAACTGGCCTGGATGTGCCCATGTAGCCTAGATTGGCTTTTTTGCACTTATAGCCACCCCCCAAAATTGGGGCTACAAATTTGAGCTACCATAATCATAATCAATTTATCTTTTGGGGGGGGGGTTGAGTTAGGGTCTCACTCTAGCCCAGGCTGACCTGGAACTCACTGTGTAGTCTTAGGCTGGCCTGGAACTCACAGCAATCCTCCTACCTCTGTCTCCTGAGTGCTGGCATTAAAGGCGTGCACCACCATCATGCCTGACCCCAGAAGAGATCTCACTATGTTGCCTAGGCTGGTTTCAAACTCATGGGCTCAAATTATTCTCTTTCTTCAATCCCTCTCCCCACAAGTAGCTGAGACTAGGGAGGCATATTAGCACACTTGGTTTATAGCAGACTCTTTTAAAAATATTTTAATAAGCTGGGTATGGTGGCACACACCTTTAATCCCAGCACTTGGGAGGCAGAGGTAGAAGGATCACCATGAGTTCAAGGCCACCCTAAGACTACATAGTGAATTCTTCCAGGTCAGCCTGGACTGGAGTAAAACCCTACCTGGAAAAAAATTAAATATACATATATATATACATACACATATACAGGATATACCCTTATATCCCCTCATCCTGGCTTTCATTACCTGAGGGCCCTCTTCAGTGGGATTATGGTATCTACTGTGGAGACATGAAGGCCTCAGTCAGTTCCTATGGGGAAGTGGGGGATTGTGCCTCAGAGTATTCCCACCCACTCTGTGGCTCATACAATCTTTCTGCCCTCTCTTCCACAATGTTCTCTGAGCCATGGCAGGCTTGTGGGCAGTCTGATTTAGTGTTGAGTTCTCTGTAGCCTCTGGATTTCTGCTTTGATGGATTTTGATTGGTCACCGTATCTGTCACCATCACCTTGGAGCTGGTTGTCAGGCGAGCAGTGAGAGCAGTATTCATGTTGTTGCTTGCTCTGCAGTTTCTCCTGGGCCCCAGCAGATGTAGTAGAGGTGGTAAGTCTTGTGGTGGGCAGTTGGTTATCTTTTTGTCTTGTGGATTAATCTTGTCTCTCCTCCACTTTTTCTGCTATCTGTAAAATAAGCCATATTCTCCAACCAAGAGTGAGAGCAGCTTGGGTTAAAGAGGGTTTATTTGAGAAAGTTAGTTGAGAGATTTTTGGTGTGCAAATCCACTCTCCTTCTCCAGAGAGCAGTGAGGGATTCACTCTGAAGTATAAATTTCCTGACCATGGGATTATGACTTGGTTTCCAGTAACAGATATGAGTTCTCTCCCACTGAGCTAGCCTCATGTCCAATCAGAGAATAGTTGGTTACCCACAGAGGTTGTGTGCCATTATTGCATGACTCCATACTTCTTGTCCAGCTGGTTGGTTTCATAGTCCATGGCAGACTCTTTAATAAGTACTTGTTGAATGAAACTTGTGAAGAAGAAGCAATTGAGTGGGTATGCACATCTTGTATGGTTACCTTTAAAAAAAGCAGTCCTCCCCTCTTAACTGGAGTCCTCCCATTCACCTCGTGGTCACCTCCTTTCATCAGCGCTGGAAGCTGGAAGGGAAGTAGAGTCCTCCAGCTGCCTCCGGGCTGCTCACGCCTCAGAACACAGTATTTAAATCCCCTTAAATAATCTGTTTTCATGGGCCATCACAGACAGGTTAGTAAATTCCCCACACGCTCACTCTCTAGACAAAACCGACATCCCAGGTCCCCAGCAAATTGGCCGTTGTCCTTTAATGGTGGAATTGAATCCAGCAAATAGGTGCACTTTACAAGAAAGTTGTTCCCATTCAGACAAAAAGTCCAGCCTCACGCTCCGGAAATTTCCAGTTCACGGCCCATTTCTCTGCAGGTATAAAGGAGAAAATAAATACCCTTTCCAAGGCAAGTGATTAATTTCAGCCAACATTTTTTGAGGCTCCTGCTGCTGATGGCTGGCTCTCTAGCTTCTAATCCATGGCCCTGACAAGGTTGGGGGAAGGGGGGGAATGGTCCCATCTCTGGGATTTCAAGCTTACAAACATCTCAGCTTCCATATGCTGGTGACAAGGAGCCTCTTTTCACGCTCCCAGTGGAGAGGAGACAGCCAAAAAAGACTAGAGGTGGGAGGGGAATCGCACATTTTTTCCTGGGTCTGGGTGGTTGTGATTAGCAGCAGCTCCACCTCCATGCCTTTTGTAGGCACCACTGTGTGCAGGGCCCCATGCTGAGGGGCTGGGAAGAGAGGCTGGGAGATGCACGTCTGTAATGCACTGCTAAATAGCTTCACTGTTTCTGAGGGTAACTCACACTGGTAGCCAACATGCCAGAGGGTTGTTGAGGTCTGAAGCCTCTGGTTTTACTATACGCAGGCAGTCCCCACCCCCACAAACAGCATCCTCTTCCCCCATTAACTCAAGCTACTCACACCTTGTGAATCAGTCATCTACTGCTGTGTAACAAACAGCCTTAAATTTGGAGGCTTAAAATTGCCATTTGCTCTTGTCACCTTCTGAGCTTCCGGGTGTGGGGGGCGGGGTCATGAACATCCCCAGCCTTGTGAGTTTCCTGCATTTAGTCCTAGGCCCGCCCCTCCTCCCTGGAGGGCAGAATGTTTCAACTGTAGGACTTTGAGGCCTGCTAGGCACTGGAAACTTCTGGGAGCTGGGGATGGTCTTTCATGGACTGACTCAGGCTTACCTCCTGCTGGTCTCAGGGTTTAACCATAAGAGAAGTTTCTAGACCTTCCTTAGAATGTACACGTGCTCTTGGCCACAGCAAGACATGAGGTTAATTTTGATCCAAAAGCAACATGGTAGATCGACCAGTCCCCCCCCACCATGGTTATGACTGCTTGGAAACCCCAGCAGTGAGTACATGGAAATATGATTTTTTTCTTTCTTCTTTTTCTTTTTTCTTTTGCTTTTAATATTCTCAATATATTTCATATGGGTACACCATGTGTTGGTACCCTCTTTTCCCTCATCCCTGGCCCTATTCTGTTGAGGACGTTCCTCAGTGGGGTAGCAGGTATTCCCCATGTGGTTGTGGTTTATGCATTGTGGGAACAGCAGTCAGTTATTTTTTTGGTGGGGGTGTGGAGGGAATGCCTCTGGACACGATGTCTCAACCTGTGGCTCTTGCAATCTTTCCACCCCTCTTCAATATGGGGAGTTTTTTGGATATAATTAAATTATGGATCTCCAGATGATCGTCCTAGCTTTGGGACAAAGCCTAAATTCAGTGATTGGAGTCTTTAGAGGAAGGGAAGACGCTGGGACGAAGGGTACCATGGGGGCTGTGTGAAGGCAGAGAGAGGTGTGATGCAATGATGTGCCCAGGACTGGCAGCTGCTGTTAGAAGCTGGGAGAGAGGCGCTAGGTGGATTCCACCCTTGACTTTGGCCTTTGAACTCCCTGGTGCACAGCAGCACTAAGATACTCGCACAGGTGAGGCAGACTCCATCTTTGGGAAGCAACTGCCAAGACCTACTGAAAGGGGTGGGGGGAAGACTCAGGAAGGTGGGCAGGAAGAGAGCCCCATTTGCAACCTTGCACCTCAATTTCCTAGTTTCCACCCAACTCCTGGCAAGTATCTTAAAACGCAAGAGCAGCCACCGGATGCCAGACACCATCCTGCCACAGCCGGCTGGTTCTGTTTCAACACAGGCCTTCACAGAGAGAGCGTGTGTGCCTGGAGGTGCCGGCGCTGGTACAGCTGCTTCCCCAGCAACAGCCTCTCCTCCCCGAGACAGATTCCTCACCACAACCAGTACCACATAGCCTCTGTCGCCTCTATCTCAGACGAGCCGAGGAAGGCAGATATCCAAGAGATAGGCTGCCAGCGAGTGCTGGGTGCAGCCCCAGCCCCTCAGGCATCTTCAACACTTGCAGTCCAAGCGGCCTGGGATGGCTTGGGTCCTCTGCCCTTTCTAATAATCTGAGTCTGTCCCCATTGCACAGGAGGGTAGACTGAGGAAGGACGGCTTTTCATCTGCAAACCCCTAGGCTTGCTCTCTTGGAGGTCTGACTGCAGCTCCATGGAGCTCTCAGCCCACGTGCTCTGAAACCCCAACTGACACAGGGTTCAGTGGTGCAAAGAGTGCCCGATGCCTACGCCCTGACCCAGTCACTAAGGCACCATCAACCACACTGATGGCTGGCATGTCACCTTCCCGACTTTGTCCTGGGATCAACACCGAGGTGCTGGCTGCTGCTTCTGGCCCCAGCATGCCTTGCAGCCAGGCTTTCTCTTGCCGGACTGGGTCTTCCCTTCCACCTCCAAAGTTCCTGGAGAGGTGCTGTGAACCGGGCACGGACTATAGTGTCAGGGTCGAGGTCAAGGTCAACAGAAAGGCTGCTTTCAAATCAACAACAGGGAACTCCTGGGCTCACAGGATCCTCCTTCCACAGCCTCCCAGTAGCTAGGACTCCATGTGCATGACACTGCACGCTGGATGAGAAACGGCACATGGCTCAGCTTGCAAAAGTGGCGAGAAGAAAATCAGTGGGAGATCAAGACACGGAGGTGGTGTGTGGGAAGGAGATGAAATTTGAGCAGGGCTGTGAAGAATTGGTTGAATGGTGTCCCCTAAATTCATGTCTTTTTTCCTGGAACCCCAGAATATGATCTTTTGTGGAGAGAGATCCATCACTTATGTGTTTAGTAAAGTCACATCGGGGCAGAGTTTCCCCTGCATCTCATGGGACAGCTGTGCTTATAAGAAGAAGAGAAGAGGGTTGGAGAGATGGCTTAGCGGTTAAGGCACTTGCCTGCAAAGCCCAAGGACTCACGTTCAACTCTCCAGAGCCCATATAAGCCGGACACACAAAGGTGAGGCAAGTGCAAGGTCACACATGCCCACTAGGTAGTGCAAGCATCTGGAGTTCAATTGTGGTGGCTGGGGCCCTGGCACACCAATTCTCTCCCTTCTCTCTCTCTCCTCTCTTTCTCTCTCTCCCTCTCTCTAAAATCAAGTTATATGTATATATATATTTTTTTAAAAAGAGAAGAAACACAGCTATGCACAGAGACACCCAAAGGAGAAGGAAGGCCACTTGTGGCAGAGGCAGAGATGGGTGAGATACAGCCACAGCTAGGAATGCTAGGGATTGCTGGCAGCTGGCAGAAACTGGAAGAGGCAGGAAGGACCCTGTCCCAGAGACATCAGAGGAGTGGAACCCTGCTGGTACCTTCGTTTCAGCCTTGAGCCTCCAGGGCTGTGAAGAAATCAGGGCTTATCACTAGAAGGAACCAGCCTGTGTAATTTTGTTAACAAATGCAGGAAACTCGTGCATACCCATGTGGGGAAGAGTGTTCCAGGTCCTGGAGGAGTCAGTCAGTGTGAGTGCTGTTGGGAGAAAGCTGCTGGGGCAAGCAGAAAGGAAATGGGGGTGGCAGGCCACTAGTGGTAGAGATGTGTCCACAAGGGTCTGGTGCTCAGGTATAGGGTCTTGTGAGCCACAGTGACCTTTGTATCTTATTCTCAGCTGCTGTAAGAAGAGATTGCAAGAGGTGGACTGTCACTGGGGAAAAGATTTTGCCAGATCCTCAGGGAATTAAATGTAGAATCACTGCAGATGACATAGCAATTCTACTCCAGGAAAAATGGAAACAGCTTTCTCTACAGAAACATGGACATAGATATTTACAACAGCATTCTGTGGAATGGCTCAAAGGTGGTGTGGTGGGTAGAATGAAATGCCCCCCATAGGCTCATGTGCTTTGAATCCTTGGTCTCCAGCTGGGGGCAGTTTGGGAAAGTTGTAGAGACTTTGGGAGGTGGAGCCTAGCTGGAGGAGGTGTGTCACTGGGGGGTGGACCTTGTCATTTTGCAGTCAAATGCTCTGCCACTGAGCTATACCCCCTGGACCTTGTCATTTTGTAATCCAGCCCCCTTGCTAGTGCTAAGGAGCTCACTTCCTCCCTGCTTGGTGTGGAGATGTGCCACCCCCGCTGTCTGCTCTGACATTCTCTCCTGCCTCGATGAAGCTTCCCCTTGAAACTGTAAGCCAGAGGTAAACCCTCACCTCCCATAAGCTGCTTCTACCCCTTCAAAGGACGCCTTCCAGGAAAGGGAATGGAAATATATATATATATATATATTTTATTTGCAATATATATATATATAATATATATTTTAGAGAGAGAATGAGAATGGGTGTGCCAAGGCCTCTTGCCACTGCAGACAAACTCCAGATGCATGCACCACTTTGTGCATCTGGCTTTATGTGGGTACTAGGGAACTGAACCCTGGCTGGCTGGATTTGCAGGCAAGCACCTTTAACTGCTGAGCCATCTCCCCAGCCAACTAGATATTTATTTATTTATTTATTTATTTATTTATTTATTTATTTATTCATTCATTTATTTATTTTGAGAGAGAGAGAAAGAGAGAGGGACTGAAAGGAGGCAAAGAGAGAGAGAGAGAATGTATGCCACAGGGCCTCAGCTGCTTCGAAAGAACTCCAGTTGTGTGCGCCCCCTTGTTGCGCATGTGCGGCATTGTGTGCTTGCATCACCACGTGTCTGGCAACATGGGACCTGAGATTCGAACAATTCTTAGGCTTCGCAGGCAAGCGCCTTAACTGCTAAGCCATCTCTCCAGCCCATATTTATTTGTTTTTAAAGTGAGGAATAAAGCTCTCACATTTATCACATGAATAAACCATGGAAACATGCTGATGGGAAGAAACCAGATACAAAAGACCCATTGAGATATAGATGGCAACTCCACCGTGTTAGAAAGTTGATTAGCAGTGATTTGGAACTGGATGGCTAAAGGGTGTGGGGTCTCTTTCTCAGATGATAAAAATGCTCTAAATTAATAGTGGTATTGCACATATACGAAATACGCTAACCAACATTGAATTTCACATTTTGAACGGATAAATGATAGGACATATAAATTATATGTCAAGCTTTTTTTTGTGTTTTCATGTACGTGTGGTTTGTGTGTATGTGTTTGTGTGCGTGCAGGCACACATGCTTGTGGAGTCCAGAAATCCACGAGTACTGTGCATGTGTGTTTTATGTGTTCATGTGGACGGGGTGCACATGTGTGTGAAGGTATGGGTGCACAAGTGTTTGGAGGCCAGAGGGCAACTTCAATTGTTCCTCAGAAACAACATCTACCTTTTCTGAAACAGGGTCTCTCATTGGCCTGGAGCCACCAGATAGGCAAGACTGGCTGACCATTTGGCCCCAGGGATCCTCCTACATCCACCTCTCCAGTATTGGCATGTGCCACCACTGTTGGCATATATATATATATATGTTATTTTTATATATTTGAGTGTGAGAGAGAGGCAGAGGCAGATATAGATAGATAGATGATAGATGATAGATAGATAGATAGATAGATAGATAGATAGATAGATAGATAGATAGATGATAGAAATATTGGTGTGCCAAGGTCTCTAGCTGCTGAAAACAGACTCCAAATGCATGCCCCACCTGTGCATCTGGCTTACATGGGTCCTGGAGAATTGTACCTGGGTCCTTTGGCTTTGTAGGCAAGTGCCTTAACCACTAAGCCATCTCTCCAGCCCCATTCTCGGCATTTTTATGTGGGTTCTGAGGACCCAAACTCAGGTCCTCACGCTTGTGAGGCACTTTGCCCACTGAAGCATCTCCCCAGTCCTCTACTGTAATATCTTCCCCGCACTCAGTTCCTGCCCTCACCTGGCCTAGACTGTAGAATGTGACCTACAACTTCCCCAGCCCCTTCCTTGGCTGGAGGTGACCACTCCAGGCTCCAATGACACCCTTCCCTCACATTTCAAACTGCTGCCTTGGACTATTGCTGCCCCCATACCAAGGCCAAGGCCATCAGCACTGAGCTAGCACATTGAGAGGAGCAAGGTGGTGGTAGGTGGGTGCAGGAGGGTCTTCTCCTACCGACCTGGTCCTGGTGATCCACGGTGCAGGGTCTCAGCTCACTCTAGCTTTCTTGCTTCCTGTTTCCTGTGTCAGCCCTGGAGGCACATTTAAATTACCGTGTGTGTGTGTGTGTGTGTGTGTGTGTGTGTGTGTGTGTGTGTGGTGCATGTGTGTACACATGTTCAAATGCGGGTTTGCCTGCATATACGCGTGTGGTCAGAGGTTGATGTTGGGTGTCTTCCTTAATCTCCACGTTATTTTGGAGGCAGACTTCTCACTGAACCCAGAGCTCACTGACTGTCTAGACAAGCTAGCCAGCAAGCACTATAGGTGTGTGCCACTGTGCTTGGCATTTTATGTTGGTGCGGGGATCCAAACTCAGTTCCTCAAGTGCAACAAGCACTTTACCAACTGAGCCATTCTTTACCCCTTTAATCACTTTTTTAAACCATTGATGTGGGCTGGAGGGATTGCTTAGTGGTTAAAGTGCTTGCTTACAAAGCCTAAGGACCCAGGTTTAATCCACAGTACCCATGTAAGCCAGATGCACAAGGTGGCACATGAATCAGGAGTTCGTTGCAATGGCAAGAGGCCCTGGAGTGCTCATTCTCTCTCTCTTTCTCTCTCTCTCCATATATATAAAATCTTTCTCAAATAAGTAAATTAATAACATAGATTTTTAAAAACCATTGATGTGTGCTGGGGATGTGTTTTCCTAGCATGCATAAGGCTCTGGGTTTGAATCTCAGCTCTGAATAAACTCAACATGGTGGTGCATGCCTGGAATCCCAGAAAGTGGAGGCAGAAGGATCCGAAGTTCAAGGCCATCCTTTTTGCTACATAGAGTTGAAAGGCAACCTGGGCTACACTGGACCATGTCTCAAAACAAATAAACCAACGAACCAAAAACCTGTTCAGTGCAGTTTTTTAACAGTGTGATCTGGAGGGGCCCTGGCAGGGACACTGCTATGCTCCTGAATGATCAATGCAAAGCCAGAGTGAGGACCCCTGGGACTTTCTAGGATCTGGTCCTCACCTGTCTCTGAACCCCAGAGATCAGACTTCCGAACGTTCAGGATAGGCCCAGAACCTGTACTCCAATAACACAACCTGCCGGGGGGCCCAGGAAGGAAATATGGAGCAGGAAGGGACATGCTGGACCTTGTGTCTGGGCCTCTCCCTTCTTCTTCATCTGTCTTCATTATTCAGTTATAGGCCCTTTTTGTCAGGGTGGCTCTGAACTTGGGCCCTCTGGGCTTAGTTGTTCTTTGCATGTGTTGGGCATAAAAAGACTCTAGAAAGCTGGGGCATTTCTGCTTCCCAGGCAAAGAGTGCCCAGCATGGGTAGGTCCCTGGGGAACTGAGCAGGAGACATGTGGAGGTGCTGGGGTCAGCACAGCTCAGACTCTTCCTCCCTGTCTCATCGCGGGTATCACAGGGGCTACCACAGGCCTGTCATCCCTACCTCTGCTCAGAAGGTGGACTGGGCCAGGCAGTTGGGAGAGGGGAGCTGGATCACCCCACCCCTGTCTTGCTCAACGACTTACCCAAACAAGAAGGTGTTGCTGGGCCAGTTCTGCCCAACCTGAGCCCTCTTCTGGGGCCCACAGAGATTTGGGAAGGGTCAGGACAGAGGTCTTTCAGGTGTCCCCATGTGAAGTGTTGTTGGTGTTGCTAAACACGGGCTGGGACTGTGAGGAAGCTGGCCTGGGCTATTGGGCATGGCCGGGGACCTTGGGCTGAGGGGGTTGCAGCCTTATCGTCAGAAACCCGTCTGGTGATGGAGCTGGCCCTCCCTTTTCTCAAGGTCGTAGTGTGCCCCATCTTCTCCCAGAGGAGGCGGAACCGGTGGGTCCTCCCCCCATCCCAAAGCACCTGAGCATTCCATAGTCAGGTTCTGCCCCCAATCCACAGTTCCTGACCTTGTGGCCAGCTACCCAAGAGACCTTTATATGGTAGTAAACAGTCTCACTGCAGCTGTAGCCATCTGATATGTGCCTGAAGTCATGTAGCTTTCCCCGCCACTTCTGTTTTCTCCCTCGCAGCAGCTTCTCCCTCGCAACTTCTGCCTTCCAACACCAGCCAATTAGATAGCGACCCATAAACCTATGTATCCAATCACCTTATAGTCTGTATGTGCCTTCTCAACCTTTCTCAAGTGTTTATAAACCCACTCCCCTTTTGAATAAACGAGAGTGCGCTATCCATCAGACCATCTCCCAGGTGATCATTGCCGCTGCACTCACCCGCTCCAAGACCCTCTTGCCCCAGCTCCTCCTGGCCAATGACCCCCTGGAGTAGGGAGGACCCACAAAGTTTGATGGGGGCTCTGGGCCTCTAGACATCTAAACTCTAAACCAGACAAGAGCTGGAGGGCCCCAAGCAGTGACTAAACCCACTTCAGGTCAGACCTGCACCTCCTGCTGCTGGCTGTGGCATTCAGCGAACACCTGCCTATAGCTACCACTTTGTCCCACCTTCCTTGGGCAGCTGCTCTCCTGCCAGGCTCTTTTCTTGTCCCAACAGCCAGAACTGGGATCAGGATGCCCACAAGAAACAGTGGCTGCCAGGATGCCCACTAGAAACAAACAGTGGCTGCTTAGAACCATGGTTGAAGTACTGTCTTCGGCACCAGGGCAGTCTCCTCGTCTTTAGGTGGTGAGGAGATGGGACTGACTGGAGACCTAGCCAGGCCCCAAACCAGTCTCCTGACACCAACAGGAAGGTCGCTGTCCTAGTCAAAACCTGCCCTGGCCAGCGGGGCTTCAATGGGAGCAAGGACCCTAGAGAACCTGTAATGAAAGGGACAAGAGACACAAGGAACCGACAGCAAGACAAAGTTCTGATCAAGCTGTGTTTTTTATTTTTCTCAGGGTGCCTTTTATACAGCAGAACAGGGGAATTTGTCAGCAGTCTAGGTATTGCTACAATTCTGTTTCAACAGGACAAGGGAACAGCCCCAAGGCCACAAGATATTCCACAGGACAAGGTCCCTGCCTTCAAAACCACAAGATAACGACTTTTCATTCTCTGTGGGTTACATTGTTCTTTCTCTGTGCATGGGTTAACAAACAACTGCAGACCTTGTGACTTTCCAGAACAGACAACTTATCACAAAATGGAGTCACTACTCAAGATGGAGGCACTTTTGGTTACCTAGTGCCCAACGGTTCCCCACAAAAACCCGGATTGGGGGCCAGAATGCTTGGGCTCCATACCAGGCTCTGCTTCAATTCAGCTGGGTGACTCTGGGCATGTCTCCCAACTTGTCTGTGCTTCAAGTGTCCTCTCACCTATAAATATGAAAACAACTGTCTGATTTTAGCTTTAGCATGAAGATTAGTTTTAGAAATGTGAGTGGTTTTTTTTTTAATGCCTTGTTTTATTTATTTATTTATTTTTGAGACAAGGTCTCATTACATAGACCAGGCTAGACCTCAACTCGCAATCCTGCCCTCACTTCCTGAGGACTGAAGGGATAAACATGCAAAATTATGCCTAGCCTGAAATTTGGTAAATTTTCTTTAGACAAGCAATCCTAGTACTGTTGTGATAACTTGAATGTGAAATGTGCCCCATAGCCTCATGTGTTTGTGGTTCATTCTCAACCCCCAGCTGGTGACACTTTGGGAGGTAGAAACTTGCTGAAGATATGTTGCTGGGGATGGGCCCCAGAATGTTCTAGTCCTAGCCTCCTTGCCAGGCCTCAGCTTTCTCTTGCTGCTCCCTCCCAGCTACGGTGACAAGATGTGATGGCCAGCCTCTGCCGTACCCTGCTTTCCCCATCATGAGGAAACGCCCCCTTGAGACTGTAAGCTGAAATAACCTTTTTCTCCCATCAGCTGCTTTTGGTCGGGTGTTTTGTCCCAGCAATGAAAAGGTAACTATTACAGTTATCACACGTGAGGGACAGTGTTTGAATCCCTTTATAAAAGCTAAGCTATTTGTGATGACCCTGATGAGGTAGGTCCCACGTTTTACACATAAGGAAACTGAGTCATGGTTAATACAGGCAGTAACTAGTGTTGCAATGGTGTTGTTCAAACTCAGAAAGGGTGGCTGTTGGGTGTGCCCTCTCAGCCTGGGCACCACATTCGCATGTGGACAGCAGTGAACATCCAGTGTTTGTGTCTGTTACCACTGGGGGACGGGAGCTCTGACTGGGGCCATGGCCATGAACCTGGGCCTTTCTCATCCTCCTTCCATTCTTGTAAGTGAAGAGGGGCTCTGGAAATTTCCATCTGGGTGCTGTAAGGATGGGAGGCAGGGCTCTTCTCTTCTGTCCCAGGAGGGATGGATGGATCCAGATGTGGCACTTGGTGAAGAAGCAAAATGGGGTGGTTCCTGTCTTAGGCAGCTCTCCCACTCCCTGCGGCCCTGCCAACCCTGAAGGTATGAGGCAAAGCCAATGAAACAACCTCTCCCCCCAAAACCATCCATGTCAAAGGTCCGAGAACATTGACGTGAAACAAAAGCCAGTGAAACTAATGACTCACTGTGGGATGAGGGAGCTTGAGGGTTTGGAAGGAGAGGAAGTAATTTCTAGGATCTCTCTCACATAGAGCTGTTTGCTCTCCCTCCTTGCCCAGGGTGACGGTCAGAGTGGCCCTGCGTATGCGAAGGGTCACAGAAATGGACAGAAACCATGCCATGCAGCCCTGGAGGCCACCGGCTTCAAGGAACATGTCCAGAAAACTAAAGACTCCCTCACCATTGTTCCTCTCTGTAATTGCTTTGTGCTAGAGAACCCTCCCGGCATATTGACCCCTGGACCCTCCCAGGAAAAGACTGGGAGCTCGGAGGACCCCGCATCTCGCAGGCAGTCTGCTCTTCATTTTCTGGCGGCCAAGTGACTTTCTTCTCCACAGAGGGAGGCGAGCTGCCACTCTGCGTTCGCTGCCCTCTGCGTGTCTGGCCTGAACTGCCACAGAGGGGCCACGCACAGCAGAGCAAAGGCCACCTGCCTTCTGAGAAGGGAACACCCAGCAGGCTCGGGGCCAAGCAGGAAGCTCTCTCCTGCTTCCTGGATGGGTGATCTGTGCATCGTACAGAAGCCTGTGCTCGCAACAGTCCCCACAGGGTTTAATGCACAACTTTGACTGTTTGGAAGAAAACTTTTTTGATGTGTGTATATATGTTTATAACATGGCGCTCATGTGGAGTTCCCAGGACAACGTGTGTCACCCCTCCCCTTCCACCTTCTTTGGGTTTGTCACTGTTCTCTGCTGCACTTTCTAGGCCAGGTGGCCCATGAACTTCCCGAGGAATTTCCTGTCTCTGCCTCCCTTCTCACGGTAGAGCGTGTCGGGATTCTAGACTTTCACCATAGCATCTGGTTTTATGTTGGTTCTGGGCATCCAAACTCAAATACTCAGGTTTGGGGCACCAAGCTCTTTATCCACTGAGCCATCTCCCAGGCTCATGGCTTGAAATTTTTTAATCACTTTTCACAGGAGGCTGGGCATTTTCATTGGCACTGCCTCCCCACCCCACCGACAAGTTAACTGGTTCTCAGGGGAGGCTTGTGTTCCGTAGGTTAAAGTTCCTGAAATTAAGAGATTCCTTTCTCTCCCCCAATGGCACAGCACAGAGAGTTCCTTACAGGCCGGGTCCTGGACTACTAATGCCCCAGGCAGAGGGGAGGGAGGAAGGCTGGAGTTCCTCAATTAAGACACAACCATCCCCAATGAATGAGGACCCCAGGTACTGCACAGGGCTGGAAGAGGTGGACAGGCAGAGCCTAGATCTCTTGAGGGAGATTAGTTCCTGCTCCTGTCTGAGCCTGCTTTCTTCCCTCCTCTGTCCTCTTGTGCAGAGGGGGCAGCTGGAAAACCACAGGGAGCTGTGGTATGAAGACCCAGGTTTCAATTCCACCCACCTGCTGTGTGACCTTGACTCACACCTGCTGTGTGACCTTGAGTTTGTGTCATCACCTCTCTGAGCTTGTTTTCTCATCTACAAAATAAAGGAAGTGAGGACCCTATGGTATTAATGCAGGCAGCGCTTATGCTTCCTCCAACCACTCAGGAGTCAATCTCACACCCTGGAGCTCAAGGCACAGCCGCCTGGCATCCTCCTCACCCAAGGGGACAGAGAGAGCCAGAAAAAGGAGATTTAAGTTGAATGCGGGCCACCAGGGGTCTGGAAAAGACCTGGGTGTGAAGAGGATCTTTTTGTGCTTTCTGATAATTAAAACCTGAGTTTGGATCCCGTGGTGAGCTAAGGTTCACAACATCAGCTTCAAAGGTGGCGGCATGCCCAGAAGTTTGCACTCAGACTCTGCGCGGTCCCTTTATGTCCCCATAATGGAGCCGCACTGGCTGCGGGGCAAGGCCAGGCTTCTCTTCTCTCTCCTAGAAAGAAACACGCCTCTTCTCTCAGGAATGCAAATTTAATAGTTCTTATCCATCCAAGTTCATGGGAGTAGTCCGTGAATGCGCTGCCTGCCTCACTCTCTTCATCCTAGGAGACTTAAAGTGATGAGGGAAGAAACACCGCTTCGTCTTTGTGGGTGCAGGGAGGAGAGCCTGGGGGTTAGATCTGGACACAAGACACGGGTGGGGAACGGAAGACCCTCTTGTAAGAGAGAAGCTGCGGATTAAAGACCCCAAGGCATCTGGGGTTTCTGCATATTTTCATACTGTTGAGTCCTTATGGCCTTTGGCCATATGGTGTTATGTCCATGAGAAATTAGGCACATGGAGGGTGATGAGGTGTGAGCAAGGCAGAGGAAATTTACTGAGGAAAAGGTGAAAAAAGCCCCAGAGTTTCAAGGCAAATATACTTAGGAGCTTGGCATCCAAAGAAGAGAAACATAGGAGAAAAAAAAAAAAAAAGAAGAAGAAGAAAAGAGAGAGAAAGAAAAAACTACAAAGGTTATACTTCCTCAGAAGTAAGAAAAGGGGGCAGGCTCGGGATTGAGGGTCTTGGAGCACTGCACCAAGGAAGGGGCTTCTGGGATACATAGATCGTACATTATGTCACTAAGAGAATACTATTCCTCACATGTCTTTAGCAGTCCTTTAAGTGGGGAGTGGTCTCTTGGCCAGGTGAGCCACTGACTCCATAGCTCGGATACCTCCACCTGCCACCCTTTCATATCAGGGAGACAGGAAGTTGGGTCTCACCTTCCCTGATGACCTCCAACACTGCTCCTATCTGCCTACCTAACCATACCAACCTACTGCTGCTGGCAGTCAGGACAGCCCTGGAGAAGCTGCCCCTCCAGTGTGTGGGGACTCCCACCTCCATATATAGGGAGAAGAGAGTTGGACCCAAAAGTTCTGTCCTATAAATTTGAGCAATAGCAGAGTCCTTCTGTCCAAAACGCCTGCCCTCATCATGCCCCACACCAGCTCATTCTTTTACAGAGAGAGAGAGAGAGAGAGAGAGACAGAGAGAGAGTGTGTAGGTTAGAGGACACCTTTCTGGTCATCATTTGAAATCTCCCTCCCCACCCCCTTCTCTTTTTCTCTCTTTCGTTGTTGACTATTACACTCACTGCAAGCTGTCCAGATTCGGGAAAATTCTCTCTCCACCTCCCATCTCACTGTCCACTGGCAGTGTGCTGGGATTACTGAAGCCAGCCAAGGCCTCCAGCTTTGACGTGGGGTCTGCAGAGTGAACTCCTGTACTCAGGCTTGAACAGCAAGGGTTCTATTCACTGGGCACTCCCAACCCCCAGCCCCGGGACTTCTTTCTGTTCTGCCCACCCCCCAGGGGTGCCACCTCCCCTTGGCAAGGTTTCTGGGAATACCCCTGGAGGAGGGTTCATTGCTGGGCCTTGTGTCTCTGGGCATCTTTGGGCTCCTTTGGGACAGAGGTTTTGTTTCCTTTGTCCCTCTAGCCTTTCTGTGGTCACTGAATTTTGCTGTGGGGACCTGGCCAGCCCAGCTTTCTCTTGGAGTGTCAGACTTGCTCTTTTTCCAGGATGTGAACACGGTGGGCCTTTGAGTGAAGAGAGTGAAGGGATAATTTTCTGACGTTAATATGCAAGCTGAGATCTTCTCAGTGGTTAGTGATCAAAGGGCTCTCCCGCCTCCTGAGCCCCAGCAAGGGGGGCGGGGAACCTTGTAGCTCCCAGGCTCAGTAAATGGCTTTAGACATCATCGCAGCCAGGACCTCGTAATTAAATTTTACACGTTAATCTGAAAGGGTCTCTCTGAAGCACTTTCTGAGAACTCAGCAAGGTTAATTCAGGGAAACCCCAGCCAGGGCGCAGCCTTGGCTTAAAATGGAAACACCATGGTTGCCACCTACAGGTTGGACACCACTGGAAATTGCTTTATGCTAATGAGTGTATTTGTTGACCTGAGGGGCACTTGTAGCACACGCCTGGATTCCAGAAGACCGGAAGTTCAAGACTGGCCTGGGGAGATGCCCAGAGGGTAAAGTACTTGTTGCATAAGGTGCTAAGCTCAGGTCCCAGGACTCACGTAAAAGGCTCATGTTGTAGTGTCTACAGGGAAATGGGAGGCAGAGACAGATCTGTAATTGCAGCACCCAGGAGTATGAGGCAGGAGGATCAGAGCTGCAGGCCTGCCTGGACTACACAAGACGGTGTCTAAACGAAGGGGTGGGGTGGAAAGGAGGAGGAGGAGGAAATGAAGAGAAAGGGGAAAAGGAAGAAGAGAAGAAGGAGAAAAAAGAAGAACTCACAATGCTACCCGCCTTAACATCCTGACCAAACCACGCTCAGAAATTGCCTTCTTCGCCACGGCCCCTAGTCCCTCTCTGTCCTCACCATCCCATCCCCCCGTTACTTCTTGTTGCCCCACTCTGTTCTGTTTCCAGTCCTGAGTCCCCCCTGTCTTGTTAGAGCTCAGTGTCCTGGAGCCCTTGTCTGTCTCACTGGCTTTAACACGTGCTGCTTGCTCTTCCCCAGCACTGAATTCTTGCAGAGCACAGACACTGTGTTGGAGGCTGGAAAGGACTCGGAAAGGAGGGTATGGATGCAGACTCCATGCTGAGGAGTTTGGTCAGCTCCTCTGGCCGGTGAGGGAAGGATGTTGCTTGCCAAGTCACATGGGGCCAGATGCCGATTCCCAGGAGCCAGCAGCCGTTCTGCTCTGTCCTCTCTCCTCTGGGTTAGACCTCTGGTTTCGAGCGATGATCCCCTTTCCCTGGGTTCCCCATCCCGCTGGTATCCTCTAGGTTGGTGCCTTCTCATTGCTGAAAACGCTCGTTGTTTTTTTTTTCAAATGAACGGGTGCTGTGTGTGTTGAGCGTCCCCATGCTCGTGACTCGGTGAGGAAGCAGGCTGGATCAGAGAACACATGTTGGGGACTGGGGAGATGACTCCATGGGTAAAGTGCTTGCCTTGTAAACATGAGGACCCGAATTCCAATGTCCAGCATCCATGTACACCTGGAACCCCAGCATCGGGGGAGGCAAAGACAGAAGGATTAGTAAACTCTAAGTTCAGAGAGAGACCTTGAAGACACCTGACATTGACCTCTCACCCCCACAGCCATTTTCACACACATGCATACACATTTACATGCACCTAGACACATGAACATGTATACACATGAGCATGCATACACAGGCACACCATACCCCAAAAGAAATCAAATCAAATAAAAAAGAAACATATGTGGCGGGTTGAGAATAAAATGTCCCCCATAGCCTCATGTGTTTACGATTAAGCCTCATACTTAATCCCCAGCTGTCAGAGCCTTTGGGCGGTGGAGCCTGGCTGAATAAAGTAAGCCAGTGGGGGTGGGCATTGGGATTTATTAATCCAGCCTCCTTTGCCAGAGCTAGCTCACTCTTGATGCTTCCTCCAAGCTGATGTGACAAGATGTGACAGCTCCGCTGTCTGTCCCCACCATGATGAAGCTTTCCCTCAAAACTGTAAGCCAAATAAAATCCTTTTCTTCCATAAGCTGCTTCTGGCTGGATGTTATATCCCAGTATTGGCAGGTAACTGCTACAACATGTGTGGACCCAAATATAAAAACTACATTGATTAAAAAAAGAAAACATGGGGCTGAAGAGATGGCTTAGCAGTTAAGGCATTTGCCTGCAAAGCCAAAGGACACAGGTTCGATTCCCCAGGACCTATGTTAGCCAGATGTACAAGGGGGTGCGCATGCGTCTGGAGTTAGCTTGCAGTGGCCAGAGGCCCTGGCGTGCCTATTCTCTCTTTCTCTCTCTTCCTCTTTTTCTGTCAAATAAATAGATAAATAAAAATAATATATATGCATATATATATATAAAGAAAACAGTCTCATAGCTGCTCCAGGGTGACCTGCCCAGCACCCCTTCCTACAGCACTGTTCATGGCCCTGCTCCCCATTCTAGGATCTGTGGGTCTTGTTCAGAGGCTCAGGTCAACCAGTCGAAAGCTTTCCTGGAGTTTTGGATACTGAGGCTGGGCGTGGGTCTCTCTCTTTCCTCCCTATCTTTGCCACCACCACGAGGCATCTCTAATGTTCTCCCTCCCACCCCGCAACCCACACATCAGCAAAGTGGGGTGCGGAAGAGACTCCAGCTGTTGAAGATAGCTGCTGTTGTCCCTGAATGGGGACCACCTGGCACCAAAGTGGGGTTGGGTTTCTTTATTGAGGTGGATCGGCTTAGCAGGGAAGTGACAGCTGCGAAACTCTCACGGTAGCAGAGGCGGACAATTTTCTCTCAAAAGGAACTAAGAGGTTTGCAAGAATGGAAGCACTCTAAACAATCAGGGGGTTTTATCTCAAATGTCCCTGAACACTGCCTGAATGGTGGCATAGTCTAGGAATCTCAGGAGAAGCCCATTCCCCGCCTCCCCAGGCAGTTAATTGGCTTGGGGTGGGGACTGGTATAGAGTCTGATATGGATTTCAGGACTCAAGAATCTTCATATTCAAAGGTTTTGGCCTGATGCTCCCATTGTGAGAAGCACCGGTTTTGATAAATGAAACATTAGAGACCGGGCTTGGTATTGCACACCTTTAGTTCCAAACCTTTAGTTCCCAAATCAGGGAGGCAGAGGTAGGAGTACCATTGTGAGTTTGAGGTCAGCCTGGAGTTACAGAGTGAGTTCCTGGTCAGCTCAGACTATGGCTTAGTGGTTAAGGCACTTGCCTGCAAAGCCTAAGGATCCATGTTCGACTCTCCAGATCCCACGTAAACCAGACACACAAAAGTGAGGCAAGTGCAAGGTCGCACATGCCCACTAGGTGGTGCAAGCATCTGGTGTTCAATTGCAGTGGCTGAGGGTCTGGTGTGCCAGTTCTCTGTCTCTCTCTGTCTCTTTTCTCTCTCCCTCTCTTGCTTTCTAAATAAAAAATAAATAAATATTAGTGAAGAAAGTACACAAGGAACTGTAATGATTGGCTCAGTTAGTAAAAGGGTGTGCCACACAAGTGTGAGGACCCGAGTTTGTATCCTCACATAAAAGCTGGCCATGGTGACATGCACCAATAATCCCAACACTGGAGAGGTGGAGCCAAATTAGTGAGCTCCAGGTTCAAAACCCTGTCTCAATAAACAAGGAGGAGAGTTACTGAGGAAGACACCTAAGACCCTCTAGCCTTGACATACACATGCACACACGTACCCACACACATGCAAACATGAACACATGCAATAAAAAAACAGTACCTAAATATGGCCTTGTCTTTAAGTAGTGCTTTGATCACCACTACTGAATTTTGTACACCAATAATGTAATAAAATGCTATCATTTCTACTTTTTTTTAGAGAAAGAGACAGAGAAAGCGAGAGAGATAATTGGCACGCCAGAGCCTCAGCCACTGAAATTGAATTCCAGACACTTGCGCCATCTAGTGGGCATGTGTGACCTTGTGCTTGCCTCACCTTAGTGGGTCTGGCTCACATGGGATCTGTAGAGTCGAACCTGGGTCCTTAGGTTTCGCAGGTAAGCACCTTAACTGCTAAGCCATCTCTCCAGCCCACATTTCTACTTTTTAAAGGAAGGATAGTTGGGGATGCCTAGGGCTTAACTTCTCTGCTAGCCTTACAGGGGCTAACCTGGCACTCTGGCCTGTTAAGCCTAAGGAAGTCTTACTGCCCAAATTTCAGATGAAACACCAACCAGGTAGGAAACATGCATGTGTATTGAACCAATACCCACTCCACCCACCAAACAGTGAGCAGCTGTGGTTCTCAGCTGCCCAGTGCTTTCTGTTACCCAACTGCCAGGGTTTCTGAATCATGATGCCTCTTGGACAGCAGAAGAGGTGAGCTCAAAGGAGACCACAAACCCCCTCCTCATCCCAGAATCAGCCAAGGACATGGCTGGGTTAAGCAATTCGGTTCTCCTGTCAGGGGAAATCTGAGTCCCATCTTGCACAACACTGGCTCTGACTCCAAGGACTGGGGATATTCACAGGAGCAGGGCCTGAAGCAGCTCCCCAGCCATTTTGTCCTGTCAATGCAAAACATAGCTCTCCCCTTAAAAGGAACAACTTTATTCCAGAACCAAATGTAAGTGACATAGATTACGGTTACCTCAATGTCATTGTTCAGATGTAGAAACTATTGCATGATTTTTAATGTTTATTATTATTATTAACAACATATTTTGTATGGATACATCATGTGTTGGTTCCCTTTTCCCTCATCCCTGCCCCCATTCTGTTGGGGACCCTCCTCAGTGGGGTTGCAGGTATTCCCTATGGGGTTGTGGTTTATGTGTTGTGGGAGCAGCAGTCAGTTATTTTTGGGGTGAGGGAATTCCTGTGGGCATGATGACTCAATCTGTGGCTCTTACAATCTTTCCACTCCCTCTTCCGTAACATTCCCTGAGCCATGGTGGGTGAGTTTTAAGTCTACTTCAGTGGTGAACTCTTAGGATCCTCTGGATCTCTGCTTTGGTAGGTGTTGAGCGTCCTCAGGGTCTGTCTCCTACACCTTGGCTCTGCTGTTACCAAACAAAAGAAAGTCTAAGCAAGGTTCTTCCCAAGTGCACTGGCGGAAGCATCAGGCAGGTGCATTACAGCACAGCAGGAATGTCTCTCTTCTAACTCTCAGATGTCATGTGATGGCATCCTGAGCTTCCGGGTTGGTTGACACTCACGGTCGACTAAGTGAACACATCCCAAAAGGTTTCACGTGATGGTCACAAGCGTGTGAGGTCACACACAGAGCTGGGCAATGAGTGACTATTAAAGGGATGGAAGATAATTAGTTCTGGGCTAATTCTGTGACACTCTAACTGTCCAGTCCTGGTGTCTAATAAGTCAACTGGCCTTGTAGAATCTTCAACACAGGTGTGGATTAAAATTATTTATTTACACACGTGTGTACATGCGTGCATGAGCACCAGGAGCTGAAGAATGTTACAACGAGCACCAGACAAATGTACCACTTTTTGCATCTGGCATAACATGGGTAACTGGTGAATTTAACCTGGGTCCTTGGGCTTTGCTGGCAAGTGCCTTGACCTCTGAGCCATCTCTCCAGCACAGGTGTGGCTTTTTTTTCTGGAAACTTTAGTTCACAGCTCCCTACCCCCACATTAGGGCCTGTTCTCCCTGGCTCCTTTCTTGGTCCAGGCTAGCGTTCTGCCTTTTAGTCAACTCTGTGAGCATAAATTTCTCTCTTTATGCCCTAGTTAGCCAAGGTCAGCTTCTGCGACTTGCCTCCCCAAATCCATCTGTTGCACCAGAAAATTCCTTGTGGCTGGATGCCCATTCCAGATGCTACAGAACCAAAACATGGAGGGGAGGGGGACAAGGACAAGGACAAGGAGGTGAGGACCCATCCCAAGGATACTTGCAGTTGTCATTACATGAGGGCTACAGTGGGGAAGTCAAGCAGTAGACGGAGGGAGCCTGACCAAAGGAAGGGCAAGGGATCGGCCTTGGTCAGGTAGCATGACAGCAAATAGACAGTGTGTACCCAAGAAACCACAGGGTGATTAGGCCTTCCCTCCTATGTGTGGCAGCCATGTCAGGGGGAACATTTATTGGGGGAGCAACAGCAATGTTTGGGTGAAACCAGTCTGGCTTTCTACTATTTCCATGGGCTGGTAGGAGACCTAGCTTTCTTCCTGGTCCTAATGTTGGGTAAATATCGACAGAGCCCCCCAGCGAAGCTAAGAGGGAGAAAGGCTATTCCCATATTTCACAGAAGCTAAGACACCAACTGCAAGGTGTACCATTATTTTATGTATCCAGAAAGAAAAAAAAACTAGACAGATAAATTATAGCATTGATTGCAAAATATGTCCGATTGCAGAAATAGTAAAATATAAAAAACCGCTATCTTTGTGAATCAATAACAGGCAGTAATGATAATAAAATACTAATCTCGTTCTTATTTATGACACCTTCTGCCAAGCTCTTTACCTCTGTCTTCTCCTGGAGCCCCCTCAGGAACCCTTCCTGGCAGGGGCCATTATGCCTCAGAAAAAATGAAGCTCAAACATTTGAGCAAATTGGTCCCCCCAGGTTTGAAATGAGGATCATGGGACGTAGGGCCGGCTGGCTTCTTTAGAGTGAGCTGAGGGGAAGGTGGGGGCAGAACAAAGAGGAACCTTGCCTCGTCTTCTGTTGCCAGAAACATAGCTAGTCAATAAATTATTGAAAGCAACAGCCCGTCTACCCAGGTAAAAGACATTTGATGGAGGTTTGATAGTAGAATAGTCTGGGTGTAGCTAGGCTTGTTCACTCTCTGAAAATCCAACTATCTGGTGATGTGTGGGCATATTGTCCTATTGAAAAATTAAAGCTCTGTAGTGAGGGCTGGAGTCCCTCTGACCACTTATCTTCCTCTTTGCTCTCTCTCCTGGCGCCACCCTGAGGTGAATAAGCCCATAATTTTAATGTTTAATTTTCTGCATTCACACTCATTAGTGGAAACATGCACACTTTCATGCATATAGAAAGCATGTGGTATTGCACCATAGTCTCAAAATATAATTTCTTTTATTTTTTATTTATTTACTTATTTTGGTTTTTCGAGGTAAGGTCTTGCTCTAGCCCAGGCTGACCTGGAATTCACTCTGTATTCTCAGGGTGGCTTTGAACTCACAGCAATCCTCCTACCTCTACCTCCCAAGTGCTGGGGTTAAAGGCATGCGCCACCACCATGCCCGGTTCAAAATATAATTTCTTAAAAATTCATTTTTGGGGGCTGGAGAAGATTGCTTAGCAGTTAAGGTGCTTGCCTGCAAAGCCAAAGGACCCTGGTTTGATCACCCAGGACCCATGTTAGCCAGATGCACCAGGGGTTGCACGCATCTAGAGTTCGTTTGCAGTGGCTGAAGGCCCTGGCGTGCCCATTCTCTCTCTCTTTCTCTCCCTCTTTCTCTTGAATGAATAAGCAAATAAAATATATATTTTTAAAAAATTCATTTTATTGAGATATAATTTAAATACAACAAAATCTACTATCCAATAAGTCTGGGCAAATAAGCATATCCAGGTACCCTTAACACCACTGGAGATTTAGAATCATGCAAACGTTGTCATGGCTACCGACAGTCAACCCCATTCCCGCCACTAGCCCGTAGTGACTGCTTTCTGTCCCGATGGCTACTTGTGCCTCTTTTTCTGGAATATCATAGGGATAGCAATCATACAGGGTGGACTGTTTGGTGCCTTCCACTCAGCATAGTGTGTTTGGCATTACTCACATTGTTGCCCCATACCAGTCATTGGTCCTCATTTACTGCTGAGAGATATCCATTGTGAATCAGCTATGCCATGGGGTAGCTATCCATCCTCCTGCTGGTGGACATCTGGGTTGCTTCTCATTTTAAGGAATAATCAACGTTCTTATGGGCATTAGCATAAAAGTGGATCCCACCTCCTTGGGCTAAGAGTCCTGGCTGAGGGGTTTTAGTTGGGTGGGTTAACTCTGAGCAAGCACAGGTCCATGGAAAATGGTTGACTCCGCTCCCTCTGCACGACAACAATGCCACTGCTGAGAGGCTCCATGGAAGAAGAAAGAAACATCTAGATCTCTGGTCCTCACCATTGTTCCAGGGCCTCTTGAATCCGTTGGCCATGGGACAGCATGGTTTGATGCTGTTCGACTTCCCCATGACCAGGACAACCCAAATGCTCTTGAGTAGGATTGAGGAGGTGTCCTAGTTACTTTTGCATGGCTGTGACAAAATACCTGATGGAAACAACTTACAGGAGGGAAGATTTATTTTGGCTCACAATTTCACAGGGTCCCAGGCTGTCACAGTGGGGAGGCATGACAGAGCTTGTGGCAGCAGGAGTGTGATGCGATGCCATTCACACAGCCATGGACCAGAAAACAGAGAACTGCCACAGGGAGTTAACCTATAACCTTCAAAGGTTGTCCCAAGTGACTTACTTCCACCACCCATGCCTCAACTCCAAAGGTTCCACAGCCCTCTCAAATAACACCACCAAGTCGCATGCATCTAGAGTTCATTTGCAGTGGCTGGAGGCCCTGGCGTGCCCATTCTCTCTCTGCCTGCTCTCTTTCTCTGTCTGTCTATTGCTCTCAAATAAATAAATAAATAAATAAATAAATAAATAAATAAATAAATAAAATAACACCACCAGCTAGGGCACAACTGTTTAAAATCTGATTTCACATTTAAACTGTAGCAAGAATAGTCACCATTTTCAGATATGGAGCCTGAAGCAGACAACTTCATGATGCTGGTATGAGCATCCAAACTGGGCACAGTTTACAGGAGGAAGGGGTTCGTTTCAAGCTTACAGATCCAGGGAGCTGGTCCATGTGTGGTGGAAGAAGCTGAGTCTATACATCCAAACAGAGAGAAACAACCAAACAGCCAGCAAACACCAAAAGAAGTAGCAAGCAAGACCTTCACAGAGCTGAAACCTCTGCGCGTACCTTTGGGCTGGAATTCAGATATTCTCCCAGTTGATACCTCCTCCAGCCAGGCTGTTGGAGACCCACGTTTCAAGCTTTAATAAAACACACAACTCTGTGGGGGACATGCATTGACACTACCACAAGCCCCTAACTGGATATAGGAAAGAAACCCACTTGTGGTGGTTTGAATGTGAAATGTACCCTGTAGCCTCATGCACTTATAATTAAGCCTCATACTCAGTCCCCAGCTGGTAGCAATTTGGGAGGTGGATCCTTGCTGGAACAGGTGTGTCACTTGGGGCCGCCCCCCCCCTTGCCAGTGCCCAGCTTACCCTTGCTGCTACTTTTCCAGCTGCCATGGCAAGATGTGATGCCCAGCCTCTGCTCTACCATGCCATGATGGCACTTATCCTGGAAAACATAAGCCTGAAATGACCCCTTTCCTTTCGTCAGCTGCTTTTGGTTGGGTGTGAAGGCAACTGTTACCCCACCTCTTCTTTCCTCTACTCCCACCTCTTGGCCCTTTGATACTCTTTGACTCCCTACCCACCCACCAAAGCTGCCTTTCCATTGAGCCCGCCCTTGACTACCATGTACGGCAAGTGAGCCCGCCCACCAGGAGATCATCTTCCCTTGGGCTCCCGGCACTGCTCGATTGGCACTGAGCAGACCGTGCTTGTAGCATTAGCTTTTTATGTGCAATCACTTAAATTTATGTGATTAAATTAAAGGAAGTAATATGTGAGCGCACACCTCCATCTAGCTCCTGCCATGTGGTATTATCATCGTTCAATGGCTTGACAGAGACTTCAGAATTATCCCTACTGGGAGGTCATCCTGAACCTGGCACCCAGTAGGTGCACACCAACGTTTAAGTGTGTGAACGCGGGCAAGCACTTTGCAGAATGGAAGGCAGTTAATGATGCTTGGAGCGGGGTGGTGAGGGGTTCTGATGCTGTTGCTATAGTTGTAAGTTATCTTTCTAGCAAGGACTGTTCTTTCTTCTTCTGTGAGCATGGCAGAAGACAGCCTGGTTCCCATGTACATGCTGGCCAACACCCACACCTGTGAGTTCATTCTGAGGAGCTCTGGCTGCCTCCTATGTCCCTGACTTACCTCTGGAACATGCAGCCAGAGCTCTAAGCTGGGAAAGATGAATGGTACAGATTGTGCCCTGCTCTGTAGCAACTACCTGCTTACCTGGGCGAGGACCTGTCTTCTCTGAGCCTCTTTCATGTGTACAGAGTGAAGCCTATGTAGCTCAATTCCCAAAGTTCCCTGCACCAGCTCTGATCTCAGCATGGGGTGGTGAGGGGTGGGCTGCCTCACCAATGTAGTCAGGGACAGCTTGAATCTCAGATGGTGTTCTGGCCATCTCCTCTACAAGAAGGCTGGGCAGAGGGTGCTCAGGGCTGGGATCACTCACCGTCAACAACACAGCTGTGACAGGGAGGAAGCTGGGTACAGAAGCAATCTTCCTTTAGAATTCGAGGCTGGTGGTGTGTGCCTTGGATAAAGTTCAGGTAATTGTGCCTGCAGCCTGCCTCCTCCTTTCCCCCGCCTCTCCCTGTGCTACGCTGGCTGACAGAGTTATAATAATTGGGTGCCTCTGCTTAAACTCATCAGCTCCAGCTTCCTGAAAGGAACGTTGCAATTAGCAGTTCTCACCCTGTAATAAAGCCTTTAATATCCACTTTCATGGTTCATATTACAGTCATTCAGGCCTGTCCCCTCACACACAGCCTGTCAGGCAGAGGGGCTGGTTGCCCACGAGGGAGCTGCCCTGCTGAGTGGCTCAGCACACAATTGTTCCAGAGGCCCGGCAATCCGGGCCAGGCAGCTGGGGAACTGGGCTGGAAATGAGAAGGGATATCTCTGCCCTCCCAGGTTCCCAGGGGTTGATGGGGTGGGGTGAGGGGAGGCAGGCAGGAGACAGGGGCCTAGGGACAGCATCCTTACCTCTCCCTTCAGTCTCCTACCAGGTCTTCAAGCTTTCTTGCCATCAACTCACCCCTGTACTGTTTAGAAAAAGCAAGAGAACAGAGGTGGTGCTGGGAAGAAGTGGAGGGTTTGTGATGTGCACACTTGCCAGCTGTCTCAAATCTCTCATAGAGGAGGCCACACTTAATGGTGCAGGGAGATTATGTGTACTGGGGAGAGAGACAGCTTTAGCTGGAGGCTCTGGCTGCCCTCACCAGAGCAGTGGCCATCCTGGAAAGTACCTGGCCTGCTCTGGGAAGAGGGAAGGCTGCTGGGTAAGGTCTCACTCAGTCTCTCAGTCATTGATTTGTAAACATTTAATGAATGTGGTGTACCATGTAAAAGAAGACACACCTTCATGGAGACAGAGTAATGAATCAATGGGAATGGCAGTGCCTATGCAGGGGAGGGGGCAGAACTGTAGCAGAAAGGAAGGGAGTGGGAGGAATAGCCTGGGGGAGAGAGCAGCACCTTGATTAGTTGTTTGGCTCATTGCTGTGACAAAATGCCTGATGAAAAGCAACTTAAGGAAGGAAAGTTCTGTTTTGTCTTACATTTTGAGAATACAGCCCATGGTGGTGGGGAGTGTGTAGTAACAGTCACACGAGGCTGCTGGCCACATTGCATCCACAGTCAGGGAGGAGAGAATGTACCAGAAGTGGTGCTGGGTTTTCAAACCTCAAGACCTACCCTCAGCGACCCACTTCCTCCAGTAAAGGTCTACTTTGTAAAGGTTCCACAGCCTTCCAAAACTGTGCCACCAGTTGAGGGTCAAGCATTCCAAACAAGGGTTTATGGAAGGACATTTCACATCTCACAAGCCACAATAGTATTCAAGGCTTCCTGGAGGAGAGAATTATCCCATGTGGTTGGTTGTATTTTCTTAAAGTGCCCATGTACTAGTTATATCCCACATGCTGTTTCAGAATATGCCCACTTCAAAGATTTATGTCTTCTTCCCTTGGACCTTGACAGCCCTGGGGACAACCTTGATGAGTAGAATGTAGGAGAAGTGATGCTGCAAGACTTACAAGGCTGCAGACCTTCTGCTGGGATCTTCCTTTCTGGATACTTGTTCTTGGAACACAACCGCCATGTTGGAAGGAAGCCTAAGCTATGCATAGGGGCTTGTTTGCAGCAATCCTGCTTCACAACAGCTGCAGCTAGGAGACAAGTTGATGTAGTCAGAAGTGCATGTGGTTGAGAAAGTGCTCAAGGAGACTCCAGCCCCAGCCTCTTACTGAAGTCTGTGTGAGACCGTAGTGAAGAACCACCTAGCTGAGCCCAGTCATGCCCAGAACACTCAACTGAAGTGACTGCTATTGTCCAAAGCCACTAAGTTTGGAGTGATTCATGATATAGTGTAGGATACCCAGAAGGGCCATCACAATAGAGCTTGACTAGATGGTGGATGATGTTCTAGGCAAAAAGGCCCCAGTACAGATGGAGAACGAACACATGATATCTTTGACTGGACAGCACAGAAGCTGATATTAGCATGTGTACACACATGGGGGGGGTGCTGCAAGATCTGTAAGACTGGACAGTGCAGTGGGTGAGACTCCACCACCCTGTTGGTCAGGAGGAGTTATGGAGGGTTTTGTGCAAGAGAAAGATACACTCACCTTGGGATGTAGAAAGAGGACCAGTATCAATGTGGACAGTGGTGTAGAGAAAAGAGAAGTTTATTCACTGAGTATTTATTACTATCTACACAAGTGCTGGGAGAAGACAGGAGTCCACTTGAGAGAAGAAAGTGGGGGTGGCAGTGGCAGTGGCATGGAAAAGAGCGTCCTGTGATATTTCAGGGGTGTGGTTGGCTTTTTGGCCTGGTGAATATGGGAGATGATGCAGATGAGGGAAAGACTCTCAGGTTCCTGAGTTGCATGACGAGGGATTTCCTGAAGTAGAACAGAAGTAGAGAAGCAGTTGGAGGGAGGAAGCTAAAGGGTTCTACTTGGGGTTCACTGATTTTTTTTTTTAAGTAGATGAAGATGTTCTAAGGGGACTGGATTCACAATTTCTTGAGCTCAGGGCAAAGGGCTGAACTTGAAAGACAAGTGAAATGTGCCTACACAACCAAGCCATAGGAGGGCCCAAAGAATGTGAGGGGAGGAGGGAAGAGGGCAAGATTCTATAGACAACCAGTGTCTAAAGGTGGAGAGAAGAGGAGGCAGAAGAGGTGGAGGAAAAGGAAGGGACAAAAGAAGCAGTAGGTAAAGTGGAGAGCCAAAGTGGAACAAGAAGTCAAGGATGGAGTGTCTGGGTGGCCATGTTCAGAGATGTCAAGGATGGAGTGTCTAGGTGGGCATGGTCACAGAGGTCACTCATGCATGTGGCACGATGGGCAGCTAATTTCTGGTTTCTATCATGTGTGTAATTGTGGGGAAGAGCATGGAAGAGAGGGGCCATGTGAGGCAGGGGAGAAGCCGGGATCCTCCTGTTCTGGGAAAGAGTACATTGGATATCTCTCCATTGGGGGAAGTGCTACCTGGTGGAAGAAATCAGTGGGGTATAATGATGTGACATGTGCCCTACTGCATCAGTCAATTTTCTGTTGCTATGCCGAAATACCTGAGGATGGGTAAAGCCAAAAGAAGTTTATTTACCTTGCGGTTTTGGAGGTTGAATGGCCAAAACTGGGCAGGCCTATTGGTTCAGCTTTGGGCGAGGGTCACCTTGTGTGCACCACATCATGGAAGATGGATCAAGGTAAGTGTATCTATGTGAGAAAGGGATCATGTAGCTGGACACACAGAGGAGAGAGGGTTGGGAAAAAAGGAGAAGAGAAAGGGGAAGAGGAGAAGGAGGAGGAAAGGAGAAGAAAGAAGAGCGAGGAGAGGAGAGAGATGAAACCTTGTTCACCTTCCTGTTCCATCTAGGCTCACAGCCAATGGGATAGTTCCTGTGCTTATTCATGGCTTCCCCACTCACAGTTGACCCAACAAACAGTCTCCTATGGGAACACCCTCACCACACCTATTCCTAATGATATCCCAGTCCTCCAAGCATCCCTCAATCCAGTCAAGGTGACAGCCCAAATGATCCATTACAGGCGCTATTTTACAGCTGAGAACATTGAAGATTCAAAGAGACTAAGTGATCCTTGGACTTTGGCCCCAGAGGGCAGGAATCAGAACTCAGGGTCCCAGTCACCCAGACCAACATTCCTCTTCTCCCCACCCAAATTCTCCAGGCAGCAGAAAGCCTCAACTCTCCCATCAGGCAGCTTTAGGTCTTGGGTGGATATTTCAACTCTGTGCCTCTGCTACCCACACATCTTTCTTCCTCTGGCTTGGGACAACTTCCACCTCTCTGGCTTTGGCAGCCATTTCCACTCAGCCTTCTACAACGCTCACACCTCAAGTTGTCACCAGCTTATAGAGGTGACCAGAAGTGGGTGGCAGTGGGCTATGGAAGGCGAGGTGGAGGGGAGGGGTGGAAGGCTGAAGAAGTTGGTTTCATTTGAGGAAAGAAAGGAACAAGAGAGAAAGGCACCGGTTAGATTTGCTGCAAGGCCGTCTGGAGACACCCTAGCCCCCTGGTAGCCTCAGCCTACCTGCTGAGCCCAGTGCCATGGAACCAGAACACATGGAGGGAAGCCAGGCAGGTGCTTAGCGTCTCTAATGTGTTCCATTACCAATGTTCCACAATGAGGTAATTATGTGAGGAAATAATAAACGTGTCAGTCTTTCTGGAAATATTTTTCCTTCTAGCGAGGGGGGAAGCGGCCCCATTGTTTTTCAAGAGCATCTCTCCTCCTGTACATATTAATTAACTGTGCTCTGGCTCCGCCACCTCACGGCATTTGTATTATTCATAAACGTCTTGGGGCTGTGGTAACGTATGTACTCCCCTCTTCAGCTTGGAATCATTTTTTAATTTCGAGTTCTTTTTTGACTAATTGCACTTGCGGTTTGTGCCTTCTGTACCAGGAGCCCTGGCCCCCTAGCTGTTTTCCTCGTGCTTGGCCACCCCCCCCCACCCCTTCCCTCTCCCTCTGCCGCTTCCAGGCACCCTGACTTGCAAAGTCTTTTTCCAGATCCAAAACGCATGCGGATCTGGGCTCTGGGTGGGAAGGGACGCGTTTGAGAGCATGGATCTACTCCTCCCGGGCTTGGTCTCTAACCTTTGTCATACCCTCCCCCTCTTAACCCTCCTGGGGAACTTCCCCAATGACTCCACTCACTCCTGTATTTCTTTACTCCAAGGACTCTACCCCTCTCTATATTTCTTCACCCAGCACTCTTCTTTAAATTAACTGACTTCATGAATTTGAGCAGTTTGCAGAGAAATTGACTGGTCAATACAGAGCATTCCCATGTTCCCCCTCCCTCACTCTCCCCTCAGTGTCCCCCACTATTAGCATCTTGCCCTGGTGTGGTCCACTACTGGAGAGCAACACTGACACGTCGCTTTTAAATGAAGTGCACAGTTATGGTAAGGGTCACGCTTGGTGACGTACAGGCTGTGGAGCTGGATAAATATATACTGTGGTGTGTCCACCCACTGTCACAGAACCAGCTAGAAGCATTCTCTTGCCCTAAAAACCTGCTGTGCTCCACCCAGCAGTCACTTTTCCCTCTCTGCCTTGATGCCCTAAACTTCTACAAGCACTGATCCTTTTACTGTCTCCCTAGTTTTGCCTTTTCCAGAATGTTCTATGGTAGAACTTAAACTGTTTAAAGCCTTTTCAGTGTTATGCAAAGTCTGGAAAAACATTCTGTCCCTTCCACTGGGGACAAGGATTCCAAGTGGTTTGGTGCACTGAGGGTTTCAAAGGCCTTACACTATGGCCATTCTCCAAGGCACCTGCTTCCCGCTGTCCTTAATTTGTATGTGTATATGTGTGTGTGTGCATGTTCAGCTACATATGGTCGCGCATGTTTATGGGTGAGCATGCATGTGTGTGGCCAGAGGTTGACATTGAGTGTCTTCCTCGGTTGCTCTCTGCTTTATTTAAAGAGGCTGACTCTCTCACTTGAACCCAGAACTCATGGATTCAGCTAGTCTAACTAGTCAGCTTGTCCCAGGGATCCCTCAGTCTCTGTTTCTCTAGCGCTGGTATTACAGGCAGGCCACCATGTCCACTAAGCATTTAAGTGGGCACTGGAGATCTGCCTCTGGTCCACATGTTTGTGCAACAGGCATTGTATCATCCCAGCCCTCAGGCTACCATTGTTGTGGTAGAGGATGGACAGAGAATGGAAGCAGTCTTTGCATGGGCAATCTTTTGGTCAGTGTCCCCAGAGCCACTCTATCAAGGGGCACATGTCAAAGCAAACACGGTTCTTCTATTCCAGGGACACACATTGACACCCCACTTCTTGGGCTTGGACGTCTTGATGAGACTCCTTCCTGCCCACGGAGGCTGCAGATTACAAGTGGCAAGAATCCACCAGGAACAGACAGTCTTTGGCCCAACAGCCGCTGCAGCTGGGAGAAAAGAGCCACTTTCCCCAGCCATGTCCAGCTGTGCTGCTACAGCAGGGCCCAGCTGGTGCCAGCCTCTCTGGGCCCCCCGCCAGTCCTGGCCCGACACCCCCCTCTCCAAGCCTGGCTGGATTCCTCTGTAAGTGGGTCTGGGAGGAGGTGTAGATGGAACAGCAGCCATCCCCGGGTCCCCATCGCCACCCCAGCTCACTGGCCGGGTGAGGTGGGAGGGGTTTCCATCTTGGGGGTCTCCGGTTCTAATCCAGTTGCTCCGTCCTTTTCATTGTGAGCAGAACTCCATTTGCATTCTTGGGGCCATTGGAAAGAACTCTCTGGAAGTGAGTAGCAGCAAGTCTGGCTGTGGTTGGGTTCCTGCCTTGCCCATGGTATGGCCCCTCAGCTTTGAAGCCACATACTCGTGGGCAGCTGATGCAGCTATAGACAGGACTTTGTGGCTATTATGCCCCTTTGATGTCTCAAGCTTCTGTCTTCCCATCTGTATAGTGGGGGCAGCCAGCCAGCCTTGAAAAAGAACACTGTGAAGATGTGATGGAGCCCTGTCTGGCAGGTTGCTAAGCGAGAGACTGATGAAAAGGATAGGAGTGGCCCAAATCCTGTATCCCGCTGCCCAGTTCAGGCCCCCTCGAAGAACCATGGGAGAGAACCCAGCTCCTCTGGTCTTCGTGCCAGCCAGCTACTATACTTCTCTCTCACTTCCTTCCTTTTTTTTCCATACCCCCACCATGAGTCACTTCTCATGGAACCTCTGTATTGATTTCTTGTGGATTTCACTGAGCAGTCAAGGTGGGTGGTTAGTTCTGTGTTCTCATCCTGTAAATAATAACCACTTGGCTACTTTGTGGCAGGCTGTGTGAGGTTACACCCAGGGGAAAGATAGGCACGTGTCTCAGTCACATCAAAGTGATAGCCTGCTGGAGAAGGCTAGTGTTGAACAAGTTACTTTAATAGGGAGCAAAAGCTAGCACTGCTCAGCATGAGGTGATCAGGCTGGTCGAAATGATCAGGAAAGACTTCCTGGAGGAGGTGGCCGAGACAAATTGCTCTGAAGCCAGTGGAGTCCTCTTCACTCCACGGATGCTCCCCCTTCAGGGGCAGGCGCAGCTTCCTCGTCATCAGATGCAACCCCTCTTGTTTTGTTTTGTTTTAATTACATTTGAATGTAATTGTTTTAATTACAATTGGGTGTAAAATGTCTCCTATAGCCTCAAATGTTTGTGATTAAGCCTCATACTTAGTCCCTAGCTGGTGGGGGCTTTGGGAGGTGGAGCCTTGATGGAGGAGGTGTGTTGCTATGGGTGGGTGGGGGGACCTTGGGGTTGGTTAGTCCAGCCCACGGCATTTCAGAGTCAGCATGTGCTAGCTGCTCGCACCCTGTCACTGATACATGAAGACGTGAGCTGGTTGACTACTCTGACATGTTTTTCTCCACCAGGATGACAGGAAACTTCCCCTCAAAGTGTGAAATAAATTTTTTTTAAGTTGGAAAACCTCCAAGCAAGTTTGAGCTGCTTGGGTCAGGTGTTTCATTAGGGGAGAGAACTGCAAGGTGGCCCCACTGCATTTACATTAAAACAATGAGGTGCTGTTAAAAATGCACACACACACATACAGAAACACAGTTTTAGCCACTAAAATATTCCTAGCATCCACACATAATGTCATGAAATAGCAAAGTGCAATAACAATTAAGACCAAAGAAAATAGATGAACTAAAGGCAGAAGCAAAGGCACTGGGGTCACAAGGAGCCATTTAAGCCTGCGCAATCAGGGCTGGAGAGATAACTCAGGGGTCCAGAGAACTTTCCTATGCAAGCACAAGGGCCTAAGGAGGTCTGAGAGACTACCCAACTTTGATCCCAGGACCCACATTATCAGCTGGGCATGGCCACATGGGTATTTCTTGTTTGATTTTAACCCCAGTCTCATGGGGGAGTACAATTTACAATGTGTGAAAGTTAGAATCACCTGGGCTCACCAACAAACAGCAAGTTCCAGGATCACTATAGAGACTATTTTATAGTTTGCATCTGCAATCACCTTGTAAGAATGCAAGGAAAGAGATGGATGGGTTTGACATTCCATTGTAAAGATAACAAACTAGCCCCTCCAGACAGTACTTTTGGCTGAGAGTTTTGCTCTGTTTGCTGTGGTGGCTGTTGGCTTTTTCTCTCTGCTTGGCCCTGTGAAGGCAAGCTGCTTTTCCTGCCATGCCACATGAGCACATTTGCCATAACACACAGTTCACCCTACAACCCCTACAATCCCTACAACCCCTATAGCCTCAAATGTTTGTGATTAAGCCTCATACTTAGTCCCTAGCTGGTGGGGGCTTTGGGAGGTGGAGCCTTGATGGAGGAGGTGTGTTGCTATGGGTGGGTGGGGGGACCTTGGGGTTGGATAGTCCAGCCCACAGCGTTTCAGAGTCAGCATGTGCTAGCTGCTCGCACCCTGTCACTGATACATGAAGACGTGAGCTGGTTGACTACTCTGACATGTTTTTCTCCACCAGGATGACAGGAAACTTCCCCTCAAAGTGTGAAATAAACCCTTTCCTCCCCATCCTTGGGTCAGGTGTTTCAACAACCCCATACACACACACATGCAACACCCATACACAAACACAATTTTCCCACTACAATTCCTAGCATCCACACATAATGTCATGAAATAGCAAAGTGCAATAACAATTAAGACCCACAAAGGCACTGGGGTCACAAACCCCAATCAGGGCATAACTCAGGGGTCCAGAGAACTTTCCTATGCAAGCACCCTACATCCCTACCCCTTTATCCCACACATTGTCAGCTACACGGGTATCTGTAACCCCAGTCTCATGGGGGGAGTAGAAACCTGAGAATCACCTGGGCTCACCGACAAACAGCAAGTTCCAGGATCACTAAGAGACGATTGCTCAAGTAAGAATGGGTGGAAAGAGATGGAGGGGCTACACCCAAAACTCCCTTCCAGACACACCACTACAATCCCTACATGAGCACATATGCCACACACACACCCTACAACCCCCACATCCCTACAACCCCTACACACCACTACAACCCCCACATCCCTACAACCCCTACACACCACTACAACCCCCACATCCCTACAACCCCTACACACCACTACAACCCCCACATCCCTACAACCCCTGCACACCACTACAACCCCCACATCCCTACAACCCCTACACACCACTACAACACATCCCTACAACCCCTGCACAACACTACAACCCCACATCCCTACAACCCCTACACCCTACAACCCCACACACCACTACACAACCCCACATCCCTACAACCCCTACACACAACCACTACACAACCAACCCACACATCCCTACAATCCCTACTACACACCACCACTACAACAACCCCTACATCCCTACAACCCCTACACACCACTACAACCCCCCCATCCCTACAACCCACACCACACACACCACAACCCACAACCCCTACATCCCCTACAACCCCTACACACCACTACAAACCCCACATCCCTACAACCCCTACACACCACTACAACCCCCACATCCCTACAACCCCTGCACAACACTACAACCCCCACACCACTACAACCCCTACACACCACTACAACCCCCACATCCCTACAACCCCACATCACTACAACCCCATCCCTACAACACACACCACTACAACCCCCACATCCCTACAACCCCTGCACAACACTACAACCCCCACACCACTACAACCCTCACATCCCTACAACCCACACATACCACTACAACCCCCACATCCCTACAACCCCTGCATACCACTACAACCCCCACATCCCTACAACCCCTGCACACCACTACATCCCCACATCCCTACAACACCACTTCAAACCCCACATCCCCCTACACAACTACAACCCCACATCCCTACAACACACCACTACAAACCCCTACATCCCCTATAACATACCACTGCAAAACCACATCCCTACAAACCCCCTCCCACAATCTGGGCATCCAAACAACTGATATCAACACAAACATGATCAGTTACAAATTTCTCATTATCATTTGAACCTCATTTTTCAAGAAAATAAGGCTTTCAGGGGCTGGTCACCAAGCAGTGGATTCTGAGGACATAGTGGGAGGTACCAGCCATCTCTTTCTGGAGCAAACACAAAGAAAGGAGCTGTGTGGGGCATCTTGAATGCCCAGGGACAACTCAGCATCCAGAAATGATCCGATCCAACTCTGGCTGACACCTGAGTCATCTATAATCTGGACACTGGGACTCTTCCCAGGGGACTTGGTGCAATGTGGGTGCTGTGACCCCTCCCCAGTGCTAGAGGTGAGATTCCAGCTGTATGATGCAAAGCTATTTCTGATTCAGAGGCTGCTGCCAAAGTGATGTCTGAAAGAGATTCTCAGCATGTTCCATAAAGCCCAAGAAACCTATTAGCAGCCTAAGGCTGCTCCCAGAGAAGGGGGTGACTGAGCGACCTCTAAGCTCTCTATCTTACCTGTGAAAATGGTTGGGGGTGCTCTAAGTGTGGGCAAATAGCATTCAGAGCCAGGGAGAACTGTGGAGTGGTTTTTCCCATCCAGGAAGTGCACAGCCCCCCAGCTCACCCAGGAAGGTGTGCAAGAAGGCATCCATGGTGCACACCTGTGATCATAGCACTTGGGAGGCACAAGCAGGAGCATCAGAGGATCAAGGCCATCTGGAAGTTGAGGATGTCAGCCACATGCCCAGGGCAGGGGACAGGAAACATGGCTGGGTCCAGCTGAGTCTCTTTTCATAAGGCTATCAAGCTACCTCTCTAATGGGTGGATCTTCATTTCCTGGAGTCTCAGATCTTCGGGCTGTGGCAGGAGGAGGTGAAACTGAAATGGGATGGTAGGGATTCAGGAAAGTCCTTGAACCCCAAACTCTGGGTTTGGGTTTGAATTTAACCAAAGAATTGGGCAAACCAAATTGAGAAGGATAATAATTCAATTGTTATATTTACTTAGGGAAGTACAAAATCAAGGGAAGGAAAATGAATACACCCACGTGGTCTGAGACCCCACGTGGTAAGTCTGGAAACTCTGTAAAGACAGAGAGAGAGAGTTAAAGAGGAAAGACAAGAAAGTACAAAGAGTTCAAAGAGATCCTGCTATGTGGAGGGCAGGAGGTTCATGAGTGATGAATGGGCCACTAAGAGAGGTTGCCCTCTCCTGGTAAACATATTTATAACCTTATAGCAATGGGCCCTATCTTCTGGCTCAGGCGAGCCAGAGAAACAGTGGATTGGTCTGGGCTACGGGCTGTCTCAGGAAGAGGCCAGCTATGATACCAAGTTCTGGGGGCTGAACTTGACCAACCACAATGTCAGGGTTAGATTTAAATTCTAGGAAAGACTTCCCTCCTAGGAGGGATCCAGGTTGTTTGTGGAAAAACAGATCAAGGGGCTAGAGAGATGACTTAGTGGTTAAGGCACCTGCCTACCAAGCCTAAGAACACCCGTTCGATTCTCCAGGTCCCGCGTTTAGCCAGACATACAGTGACACAAGGGTGCAATGCCGCACTTGCCCACAAGGGGGCACACGCTTCTGGAATTCATTCAAAGTGGCTGAGAGGTTGCTGGCGTGCCCAATCTCTATCTCTCTCTCTCTTGCTCTGTCTCTCTCTCTCTCAAAAAAAAGATCTAGGGAAAAGGTAAGAAGTCAGGTCACACTTTGAGCTCTAGCAAAGAGGAGACTGTAAGGATACTTTCAGGGACCCAGTCACCCTAACTGCCCAACAAAGCAACCTGACTTCCTCTCAGAGGCTTCATTCACCTGTGCCTAGTTGAAGGCTGCAGGCTGAAGCCCATGAGCTCAACACCCACTCAGTGAGAAGACAAGAGGTAGGGCCCATTGGGAGCTGCCCCGACTTGCTGGTTCCACTCCAGGAAAGTCCAGATGACACCACTGTCTTGTGGACACCATGACTACCTAGAGCAGAAGACCAGGAACTAAGATGGTACTACGAATTTCTTCCCCCAGGAAAACACCTGTCTCCGACTGGGCAGCTTGCTTCTTCCTGGGCTTGTAGGGTGAGCTGACAGACAGCTCCTCAGGGTCTCATTTGAGAAAGGAGGTCTTTGGCAAAACATTAGCAACTAAGAGACAAAGCAAGAACAAAACCCAGTGGCAAGCCAGTGATGAGACAGTGATTTGCCTGTCTTCTGAAGAGCCTCTGGGGCTGCTGTTTCCCAGACCAGCATTTGCTAGAACTTGAGCGGTAGAAAGCTCCAGGCTCTGTTGTCTGACAGGCCTGAGGTATGAGATTTCTGTGCAACTAAGGGGCATTTGGATGCCTTGGGAAGTCAGCCAGAAACAAAACCAAACTCCACCCCAAGGTGGTGAGAATGTCCATTGTAGACATTAGGTGCCTATTGTGGGTTGATTTGTATCCCTCCATAAAGCTACGTTGAAAT
Organism: Orientallactaga sibirica; assembly: GCA_036365145.1. Taxonomy (NCBI): domain Eukaryota; kingdom Metazoa; phylum Chordata; class Mammalia; order Rodentia; family Dipodidae; genus Orientallactaga; species Orientallactaga sibirica. Next base: position 10,021,666 of record JAEOAD010000013.1, read on the forward strand.
CCTTGTCCCTGATCCCGGAGAAGAATGTGGCCTGACTTGGAAATAGGGTCAATGCACATGTAATCAAGTTAACATATGGGCACGCGGGTGTAGAAGGTAGATTCATTTGGAGGTTTGCCGGGGCTTTTTAAATGCCGGGGCTTTTTACCCTCACCACCGGCAGGTAGAGCAAAAGAGAGAGAGAGAGCCGGGCCAGCCGTTTCTCTCTTGAGGCTGAGTGAGAAGACAGGTGTCGGCGACTCAAACCCCTCCCCACTGGGAGAAAAACCATGTCGTCTTTTATTGTCAGGGGAGATATTTATGTGTTTTGAGGAAGGGGAAGAGGGAAGAGGGGATGAGAGAAAGGTATAAGGGCCAATATACTTTGAGGAAGGGGGTGGGAAGAGGGGATGAGAGAAAGGTATAAGGGCCAATATACTTTGAGGAAGGGGTGGGAAGAGGGGATGAGAGAAAGGTATAAGGGCCAACAGTATTTCATCACGTCAGCAGCAGCTGGGTGGAGGCAGTTTCAGCTTAGGTGCTGAGTCAAGGGCAGGTACTCAGGCTCGACTAGGCCTTACCGGGAATAGGCCAAGATTGGCTGGGCTAACCACTCGGCTTCACACCGGGCAGGGCCCAACAGAGGTTTACTTTGGCTCATGTCTCCAGAGAAAGGTTGAAGGGCTGTGGTCTGGTGATGACTTTCTTGCAGGCAGTATCCCAGGGGGCTCAGGGTGTCACATGCTGAGAGACAAGGGGCACAAGAGTATCTGTGTGCATCCAACTTCTCGGTCCCCCTCTCTGTATTGCCACCAGGAGTGAGTCATGATGGTAGTGGTGGGGAGTCTCACCATATTATCTACCAGTTGTGTGTGTCTGTGGTGCAGGCAGATACGCATGTCCCATGCACACATACACAGAGGGCATCCCCCTCAATTACTCTTCTGCCTTATTTCCTTGAGACCTGGAGCTATTTTTCAGTCACACTGACCAGCAACTCACAGCAATTCTCCTGTCTCTACCTCCTCTCAGCAGTTGGCTTTCCAGGCCTTTTTTAAAAATTTACTTTCAGATACTTTTTTTTGGCATGTGTGTGTAAAGTGATGTGTGAATGTGTGTATGTGTGAGGTGGTGTGTGAACGTGTACATGTGTGTGAATGTGTGTGTATATGTAAGGTGCTGTATGGATGTGTGTGTGTGAGGTGGTGTGTGAATGTATGGGGGGGTGGTGAGTGAATGTGTGTGTGTGAGGTGATGTGTATGTGAATGTGTGTGTGAGGTGGTGTGTGGGGGGATATGCACATGTATGTGCCCATGTGACAACCCGTATGCTTGGTTGTGGCAGGGTGCACTTAGAACACTGGGTGTCCCATTCCATCAGTCTTCTTCCTGTTTTTATTTGAGTCAGAGTCTCGTACTGATCCCAGAGCTTGCCATTATTTTTTTAAGCTCCAGAGATTTCTGGGTGTCTGCTCCCCATGGTACTGGGATTAGAGATGTATGACCATGCCAGTCATTTATGTGGGTCCTGGGATCAAACTCCACCTGTCTCTCATACCTCTTTAGACCCTCATGCTTGCACAGGGAATTCTCTTCACCAGTGAATCACTTCTCCAGCTATGTGTAGGTTTTTATTTTTATTTATTTTTTTTTTTGGAGAGTGACACAGAGACAGAGAGAGGGAGAGGAAGACAGATAGAGAATGGGCACACCAGCAGCCTCTCAGCTGCTGTGAACAAACTCCAGATATGTGCGCCCCCTTGTGGGCAGGTGTGGCATTGCGCCCTTGCGTCACTTTGCATCTGGCTAGACATGGGACCTGGAGATTGGAACCAGTGTTCTTAGGCGTAGCAGGCAGGCGCCTTAACTGCTAAGCCATCTCTCCAGCCTTATGCATAAGTTTTTATGTGGGTGCTGGGAATGAAAGTTGGGTCCTCATGCTTGATCAGCAAATGCTTTTACCTGCTGAGCCATCTCCCCGTCCCCAACCCCTGACTTCTTTACTGTTGTTGTTCTAGAAACAGTCCCACTCTAGCCCAGGCTGACCTGAACTCACACTGTAGCCCCAGGCTGGCCTTAAACTCACTTCAATCTTCTTATCTCAGCCTCCAGAGTGCTGGGATCAAAGATGTGCGCCACCACGCCCAGCTGCCCCGTCCTGTCATCTTAATCCCCTTCCAAAGTCCCCATCACTGAACACCACAGCCAGGCTGTTTCTTCCTTCTAGATACCTCTCAGTGGGGCTGAATTTCAAACCCCAAGCCTTAGGGACCTCTCAGACTGCATTCACAGCACAGGAACAGAGAGCCAGGTGCTCACTGTGGTCATCAGGCAAACGTCCACTGACAATCACAGGGTGGCAGACTGTAAGGGTAAAGCTACCCAGGAATCCCACAGGGTAGTCATAGCATCTGTTCTTAGGTGGCAAAGGAAATTAACTCGCAATGAAGAGCCCTGGAACCTTAAAGCGACACAGTGGGTGAGTGGAAGGTACAGCTTTGCAAAACAGGTCACCTTGTTTTCAAGTAATGATTCTTAAGGTTGTCTTCCTGACCGTCAGTAAAGATGCGATGTGATGATGAAGTGATGACTCAACAAAAAGGAAGTTATTTATTTTTTTTTTTACTTTTTCTTTTTCGTTTTCTTTTTTAATCAAAACAGAGCTGTATAATTCTTGTTGCTAGGACAAAAACACCCAACCACAAGCAGTTTCTGGAAGGAAAGGGTTGATTTCTGGCTTTCGCTTTGGAGGGGAAGTTTCATCACAGCTGGGGAAAAGCATGGCACAGCAGAGTGCCAGCTCCCATTCTCATGCCAGCAACAGGGAGGAAATAACAAGAGTGAGCTCTCAGGCTGGGGAGATGGCTCAGCAGTTACCGGTGCTTGCTTTCAAGGCCTGAAGACCTGGGTTCAATTCCCCAGTACCCATGTAAGGTCAGGGGCATGAAGTGGCAGATGCTTCTAGAGTTTGTTTGTAGTGGCTAGAGGCCCTGGTATGCCCATGTCTCTCTCTTTCTCTGCTTGCAAATAGATAAAACATTAAAATATTTGAAAGAGGGAGCTCTTAGACTAATCAACCTCAGGTCCACCCCATGGACATACCTCCTCCAGCAAGGCCTCACCTCCCACCTCTCAGGGTATAGGTTGGAGAGATGCCCCACCTCCAGGTAGATCTCAGCCAGGGCAAACATCCTCCAGCAAGGCCTCACCTCCCTCAGCTGAGGATCAAGTGTGAGGCTTAATCACAAGTACGTGAGGCTATGGAAAGCATTGTATGTTCAAATCACTACAAGAGCAATCCAGAAAACCAAAAAAGGAATTCCACACAATGGAGTTCTATTCAGTGGTAAAGAAAAATGAAATTATGAAATTGGCAGGGAAATGGATGGATCTGGAAAGGATTATACTAAATGAGGTAACCCAGGCTCAGAAAGCCAAAAGTCACATGTTCTCTCTCATATGTGGATCCTAGCTACAAATGTATAGTCTTGTGTGTGAACTGGAACCACTAATTAGTAGAAGCCAGTAAGCTGGTAAAAGGCTATAAGGGAGGGAGGAAAGGGAAGGACTTAAGTGTATGATATTGTACATATGTAAGTAGAAGAACAGATTTCAGGGAGGGGAATGGCCTAAGCAAGGCCAGGGGAAGAGAATGTGTAAAAGAAGGGCAGGGGAAGGCCCAATCAAAATTCAAGATAGTCTGAATAAGACTTATGTAAACCTACTTTTTTGAATAATGGCACATCCAGAAGCTATAGATTGTTACTAGAAAATTTTCAGTGCCTGGGATGGGATACCTTCCAGTGAGTTGTTGGCCAGGGAGGTCCCTGTAGCCTCCAAAACATTAACAAGGACTTTGGTTTCCTTTGAGAAACAGATGGTAAGACCCTATTGCTGAAGACATCTCTTGCCTGAGAGGCAAGGTCACTGAGAAAGCAAGCTGGTGCTGAGCAGAAAACCTTCTCCCTGTAGACCAGCCAACTGAAAGCTGGAAAAAGCTGCACTGCATGCAGCCATATGGGAGTCAGAAGTCATCAGCAGTGAAAACAGTGGACACTGGAAAACTCAAGTTTGGCCAGACAGGCCCAATGACTGAACAGGTGCAATAGTGGCATGTTTGCTCTTGGGGAAACCAACTGCTCCATAATTGGACTGAAGGCCCTCTCTATGGGAGGGAATACATGCCTGGTACTGAAAAAACTAAGCAAAAGTCTATAGCAGGGGAGGTCATGAGCCTTAGGGGTATAAAGCCTGCTCTTGTCTGGTTAAATGTTTATATTATTCCCACCAAGCTGCCCTGAAAGCACTATACTTAATGTTCATATTCACATATTAATGCTACTCTCACTTCTGGTTAGAGAAGCTTCTCTTTTCAGATGGCGATGACCACTGGGATGACCCAAAAGGCATCATAGTTCTGAGAAGAAGGGATGGAGGAGTGTCCAGCACTGAAACATCTCTGTCACACCCTCCAAGGCTCAGGGTCCATTATGGAAGAGGGGGTGGAAAGAATGGAAGAGCCAAAGGAAGGGTATGACTTCTTACAATGCAACTATCCAGACAGAAATTGTCCTCGATATCCATGACCTTGCAGTGCCTAGCAATATCTTCACAAGACCCTCATAATAGAAGAAAATGATGATGACATCAAATTAAAAGAGAGACTAATGGAGAGAGGGAGGGGATATGATGGAGAATGGAATTCTGAAGGGGAATGGGGGGAGGGGAAGGAAATATCATGGGTTTTTTTGTATGTAAGTATAGAAGTTGTCAATAAAAATGATATATAGTCAAAAGAAAGAGACCAAAACAGAGTTGTGGGCTGGAGAGATGGCTCAGCAGTTAATGCACTTGCCAGCAAAGCCAAAGGACCCAGGTTCAATTCCCCAGTACCCATGTAAAGCCAGATGCACATGGTGGTGATGCATCTAGAGTTTGTTTGCAGCAGCTGGAGGACCTGGCTACCCATTCTCCCCCACCTCACCTCTTTATCTCTTGAAAATAATGTATTTTTTTAAATGTCTTATTTGACCTTAGCTCAGAATTATCACCAGATCTGCAGGGTAGAGGGTCACACCATGCTGAACACTCAGGGCATCACTAAGCCGCCTAGGATGTGTTCATAAGCGTCGAGCAATAACCAACTCCTTTCACAAAGTCAGAATCAGCAGGTCAGTGACAGTCACAGCTGATCTGAGGTTCTCCTTATCAGAGATTTTTTTTTCTAAAAATGAAACAGGTGTCAAAGTTGAGAGGAGTAGAAGAACCTGCTGACAACTTGCCTTCCCCTCAGGAACAATTATTGGTTTGAGAAACCCACATTCAAGGTGTGTGGAGTTGTCTACATGATACACAGTTTCCGAGAGAATAGTAAGCAGGATAAGTGAGCATGACAAAATTCTCACTGTTACTCGTGCACTGGCAATAATGAGGGCCGACAGGTTGGCACAGTCCCGTATCAGGTCCAATCAGGGGAGATTGAGTCTCTTAATTCAACTCAGTATTTATTGGGTATTTATTGGTTCAAACTGGAAACACATTCCGAGTACATAATGTGGGGTGGGATATTTTACAAAGGTGAGGGCATGGAAGAAAGAAACCAGAAACTCGGGGCAGGGAACAGTTGTGATGCGACACCCCCATCCTGAAAGGACAGGGGAGGAAATGCAGCCACCATCCAGGAGGTGAATCACAGGAAGGGGCTGGCACCTTAGGTGGAGGGAGAAAGCTACCTTAAGGCAATCCTGCACAGTGTCCTTGACTTTACTGCTCAGCCTTATTCCTTCCTTGCTGGATCGTAGGCAAGGCTCCCCATGAGGCAAACCCAGCAGGAAGCTGCAGGGCCTTGAAGACAGTGGATGGGGTCCATTAAGGCCACCTCCAGCCAGGGGTGGAGAGGGGAGGTGGAGCTAGCTGGAGCTCATTCACTGCCTGTCTTCAAGGCTGTCTTCTCCTAGTTGCTTCCACTCTCTGTTATTCAGGATGTCAGCTTTGAGCTGTGTGCATGTGCATGTGCATGTGCGTGCATGCGTGAGTGTGTGTGTGTGTGTGTGTGTGTGTGTGTGTAGTGTATGTGTGTGGTTTTGCTAAAGCTGACTCACATGTTCAGAGTTTGGGGAGCTGGTTCACACAGACCCAAATGTAGATCCCAGTCATTTTACCTTTCTTGTCATGATCCACCATGGGAAATGAGAAGTCATACCCTGAAGGCATCCTGATGGCATTTTGATTGATCCTTGAACATTAGGGTTTCATACGGACAGTCAAAAGGCCCTCACTCATTCGGGGCTTCTCAGGGGCTTGATTAATCAGGCCCACTGATAGCCGCAGCTCTCTACAGCTCTGCCCTGGTCAGCCTGTGGCAGGGCAGCCCTGGTTCAGATGCGGGGTGTAGGATGGAGAGATGTTTCCAGTCCCCAGCTGCATCTCAGCCAGGAAAAATCCTGAAGGCATTCCTCTGCCCACAAACCAGTACCTGAGACATCAAAATTCCTCAAGTCAGACTCCGATACTCCCAATGTTTACTCAGTGCCTCTCTCTGAAGACCTGGGTAAATACCAATTAGTTTTCCCAGGTTACAAAGAAGAGGAAGTGGCTATGTCATTCCTCTCTCAAAGCACACAGCCCAGAAAGGCAGACTGTTCTTTGTAGGTTCGTTTTATAATGTCGATGATCATGAACAAGCAGCCCAGCTTCTCTGAGCCTCAAGGTTCTCCCATCTGTCAAATGGGTCCTCACGACATGGGGTAGTCCCAATTCACATAAGGATCCCAGCAGGCTTGCCAGGCCGTGGGCTCTGATTTGGGTCACTCATTGAAGTGGGGAAGTTTGTCACGTTCTCCAGGAAGTTCACGGTCTGATTGGGACAAGGGGAAAAGCAGACACTGTGTTTGCATTGTAAATCCTCATCAAGGTGACAAGTCAGAAACCTGGAGTGGGGGAGATGACCCAGTGGGTAACACTCTTGCCTTGCAAGCATGAGAACCTGAGTTTGATTTCCAGAATCCACATTAGAAAAAGCCAGGTGAGGGCTGGAGAGATGGCTTAGCAGTTAAGGAGCCTGCCTGCTAAGCCTAAGAACGTCAGTTCCAATCTCCAGGTCCCACGTTTAGCCAGATGCAAAGTGACACGAGGGCGCAATGCATCTGGAGTTTGTTCACAGTGGCTGAGAGGCTGCTGGCGCGCCCATTCTCTATCTGTCTCTCTCTCTCTCTGTCCTCCTAAGTAAATAAAATAGTTTTTTAAAAAAAGCTAAGGCAGGACTGGAGAGATGGCTTAGCAGTTAAGGCGCCTGCCTGCTAAGCCTAAGAACGCCAGTTCCAATCTCCAGGTCCCACGTTTAGCCAGATGCAAAGTGACACAAGGGCGCAATGCGGCACTTGACCACAAGGGGGTGCACACATCTGGAGTTCATTCACAGTGGCTGAGAGGCTGCTGGCGCTCCCATTCTCTATCTGTCTTTCTCTCCCTCTCTCTCTGTGTCTCTCTCTCTAGAAGAAAAAAGAAAAAGAAAAAAACTGGGTGAAAATCCCAGGGCTGGGGAGGCAGAGGCAGGCACATCCGCAGGGCTCAGCGGCCAGTCATTTAGCCTCCTTGACAAGTTCCAGTTCAGTGAGAGATCCTCTCTCAAAACAGATGGATGCCACCTGAGGAATTACACCCAAGGTTGCTCTGGCCTACAACATGCATGCACATAGCCGAGCACCATGCCCCCCCGCCCACACACCCAAGTGTACACACACATATGCATGAACATCACCCCACACCCAAAACCCAGAATGGACCTCTATGTGGGCTTATTCTGCTGGAGAGGCTAGATGCAGTAGGCTCCCAGAGAAGGCAGCAAGGAAAGGCGAGGGGCCAGTTACTTAATATCCAAGTCGTCCATGCATGTAAAATTTGTACACTAACCCTTGATCCTCCCAATATGCTACTTGTTCCAAATACTTCTGGTCTCATGCTGCAGATAAGGGTCACTCAGCCTGTATCTTTAAGCCACTGTCCATCAATCTCCTTCAATATCCATTTCCTGTGGCTCTTCTGCCACCATCAGCTACACTCTTGACCCACACAGGCTTGTCCCTACATCCCTCTCAACCACCTGCACGCTGTGCAGCTTGGATGTCACAGGTCAACAGAACCATCTGCACCTTCCTTGTACTTCTCTGGTAAGACAGCCAGCAATGTAAGTGGCAATTAATCTACAGGGGGAGAGGGCCGGAGAGATGGCTTAGTGGTTAGGGCACTTGCCTGTGAAGCCTAAGAACTCATGTTCGAATCTCCAGGTCCCACATAGCCAGACACACAGTGACACAAGTTCACAATGTCGCGCATGTGCACAAGGGGGCACACGCGTCTGGAGTTCGTTCCTAGGGGATGAAAGCCCATTCTCTCTCTCTCAAAATAAATAATTAAAAAATAAAAAATCTACAGAGAAAGCACCTTGGCAGCATCCGCAGGGTCCTTCCAGGGCTCAGAATCTAGGGGCTCAAAGCTGAAGAGTGAAGGTGAGTCAGCCAGCGCAGCACACACAGAAGCATCTGGGGATAGGCAGCCATGTGTGGGAAGGCACAGGGTTCAAGATCTTTCTACAGGGTGGGGCATGGAGGGGATCCACAGACTATGTCAGGTGGGAAAACTTCAGGGGATCCCTCTTCTCCTCAGTCAGCATCATAAGACATCCTAACCTCCGGAAGATGAGACCCTAAGCCGCCAGAGACCCAGGCAGTAGTGATGTTGACTCAGAGCCTCTCTCCCAAGCCCTGGGCAAACACCAATTAGTTCTCCTGTGCAGCGCTTGGCAGCCCAGGAATCTTTTCCAGAGGGCAGAGCCTCTCCTCAGGAGCTGCTGGAGCTCAGAGACACAGCTGGAGTCACTGTGCTCCTCTCTGGTTGGATTTATCGGGGGACCCAGGGTTGACACAGTGTCCCTTTATGACCTTATCTTAGGAAGTGAAAACTGTGGCCCAGTTTGGGATTTCTGCATGCGTGCGTGCGTGCACACACACACACACACACACACACACACACACACCTGGGGACAAAGAAGAAATAAGGTGGAGAGGGGGTTGCTGACTGAGAGCACTCACAAGCACATAAGGTGTGAGAAAGAGAGAGAGAAAGATTTCACAGATTTTAAATATAGGAATATAAATATTTGAAAATCTGGGGATCTGTACATGTGGGAAAATGCATATTGGGCTTATGGAGTCAGATCCCAGGAAGCAAAATATTCATTCCCTTGAAACACTGTGAAGAGAGGGTCATGTGTATTTAAAATTCTCTCTCTCTCTCTTTCTTTCTGTCTCATACAGAGAGAGAGAAACAGACACAGAGACACAGAGAGAACTATTCAAAGCAATGACATAGATAGAGGTGCATTAACATCTAAACATATAGACAATGAAATATACTTAGAAGTAAGCATGAGTAGAGTTGGAGAAATAGCTCGGTGGATAAAGCACGTGCCATGCAAGCATGAGTGCCAGGGATCAGATCCTCAGGTCTTATGTAAAGCCAGACGCTGTAACACTGGTGTCTGTGATCCCGGGGTGCCTACCGTGAGAAGGGAGGTACAGACAGATGACTCTCCCAGAAGCTCACAGGCCAGCCCCAGTGAACGATGAGAGACTTTGCCCCAGACAAGATGGAAGGCAGAGACAGACACCTGAGGTTGTCCTTTAATCTCCATGCGTGTGCCATAACACACGTGTGCCTGCACTCATACAAACACGCACGCACGCACCCTACATGTACTCACAACACACATACCAAAAGCCAAAACTATGTCTAAGGATCTGCCTTTTACCCAAAGGCCCGTATCCAGGACTCATTCACAGGTGTCTACGTGTTATAGGGGTGGCAGGGACAGAGACAGGGCTGGGGTCTGAGGAGCGTGGACTTGGACAGAAGCCCCATGGCTTCTACAGAGGTGCTTACGGCCAGATGACCACCTTAGCTGAGATACAGGCCCTTCCTTCCAACCGAGCCACAGCAGGGGATTGGGGGCTGAGACACCACACTCAGGGCATAGTTGTCGCTATGCATACGGGTACTCCAGGTCTTTGAAGGAAGGTGAGGCGTTTACTCCTCAAGCTTCCGTGATTGGATGAGCGAAGAGCCCGTCAGGTAGCAACACGGTAGACGTGGCCTTGGGAAAATCCCTTTCATCCAAGAAGTGAGGAGTCCCCAAGGCGCTGAGTTTTCCACGTCCCAGCCAGAAGACTCTTCCAGCTTTGCCAGCTCAGGCACCTTCCTCCTACAGCCCAGCCAGGCCACCTGTTGTCCCTGAACTTCCAGGGCTGGTGTAGGGGTGTGGCCAACTCTCAGCTTGCAGCTTGGAAGCCAGACACCAATGAACTTTGGAAATCCGAGATCCTTCCCCAATGGCCTCCTCCCCGAGGGGTGGAGTTTACTCTTCCTTCTGTCCTGGAGGAATCCCTTCCATGCCAAGTGATCTTGTCTGGCCCTGCCAACTCTGCAAAGCCTGCTGGGAAGATTTTCAGATAACCCTCATTGAGTCACCTTCTTGCTGGCACTCAGCGCTGTGAAAAAGATACGGCAAGCAGGGTCGGATAGTACAAGCTGGGTGCGGGGCAGCAGCAGGATGTGGGTGGGGAAGATGCTCTGCTGACCCCTTTCCCCACCCTTCTGGATGCCCAGAAGTTAAGCAGGGTCTGACTGTAAGAGGCCCTGTGCGTGCTCGCCATATCCCTGCGACACGACCAGTGTCCAACTTTGCTCTGTCAGCTTGAAGTCTTGCCCAAATTGTGGCAGGCTGCTCTCTGACACACCCAAGCTTCTGATATGTCCAGGGTGGCATGACCTGGAGGTCATTCTGGTGGGATTGAGAGAACTGTTCTTTTTCTGTTTGTTTTCTTGAGGAGTCAGGATGCTCCACCCTAGATCAGTGCCTCCTGAGAGCTGGCGCCTGTACACCTCTGGGTGTCTCCCTAGATCGTCCCTATGCCTTCCTTATACTCTTCCCTCAGACCACCCCTGTCCACCATCAGTGCCCGTTCCTCTCAACTAAAGCTCCATGTGTAACCATCCTATAGCCAAGGGGAAGGGCACAAGTGTCTCTCTTTAGAATATCTTAGTTCAGCCAGGTGTGGTGGCGCAGGCCTTTAATTCCAGCACTTGGGAGGCAGAAGAGGATCACCATGAGTTCAAGGCCACCCTGAGACTACAGAGTGAATTCCAGGTCAGCCTGGGCTACAGTGAGACCCTACCATGGAAAACCAAAAAAAAAAAAAAAAAAAAAGAATATTTTAGCTCTTGCCAGGATGCTTACACAAGCTCTTGGATCCTTCTCAGCCAGCTTCTGGGGAGACCCAGGGGCACATTCATGCTGACCAGGCTCCTGGTGAATTCTGCGGCCCCTTGGCTAACATTGACATAGTGATCCTCAGGCTTGACCATCTCTCCCAAGGAGCCAGGTCTCAGAAGAATGGATGAGAACCTGCTCCTGGCTTGGGGTGGGCTGGGGCTGACTGGGTCTGGAGTTGATGAGGCGATGTCTCTTCTTTGCTCATGAGATGCAAGGGTTAGGTTCAGGCTGCAAGGAGTTTTCCGGGATCCATGTCCCTCCCACCCTCCTTCCATACCCAATACCTGCCTCTAGGAAACAACTGCTAACTTGGGGCTCCCCATGAGCCCTTCTGAGATTCTTCCTATGGGTCTCTGGACAGTGGGGGGGAGGGCGGGTAGAAAATTCAATCCCAGATAATGCTACAGAGAGGGCATGGGATTCTTGGACAACTCTTAGCCTGAACAGGAAACCAATTTGCAAACATATAAAGTATACTGTAACATTTACCACGGAAGGAAAGGTCTGGCTACGTTAGAAAGAAAAGGTTCTCGTCCATTCTTCTGAGGTCTGGCTCCTTGGGGGAGATGGTCAAGCCTGAGGATCACTAGGTCAATGTTAGCCAAGGGCCACAGAATTCGCCAGGAGCCTGGTCAGCATGAATGTGCCCCTGGGTCTCCCCAGAAGCTGGCTGAGAAGGATCCAAGAGCTTGTGTAATATAGTGGGTTGGGACTAGGGGAGGGATGATGGAGGGTGATAACTGAAGTTCAGGATCTCAATTGGGATTGTGATGGCTTGAATTAGATGTCCCCCATAAAATCATGCCTTCAGAATGCCTGATCCCCAGCTGATAGCAATTTGGGCAGTGGACCCTTGATGGAGGAGGTGTGTTACGGGGGTGGAGCAGGCTTATGGGTGTTATAGCCAGCTCCCCCTTGCCAGAGTTTGGCACACTCTCTTGTTGCTGTTTTCCACCTGCTGTGGCAAAGGTGATGTTCGGCCTCAGCTCGTGCCAGGCTTTCCCCTGCCATCATGGAGCTGCCCTTTGAGACTGTGTTACAGTCAGGTTCACATTGCTGTCACAAAACACCTGACCAAGAGCAGCTTGTGGGGGAAAAAAAGGTTCATTTTGACTTACAGACTCGAGAGGAAGCTCCGTGATGGCAGGAGAACACATTAGCATGAGAAAAGAGTGGACATCACCTCCTGGCCAACATCAAGTGGACAACAGCAACAAGAGAGCATGCCAAACACTGGCAAGAGGAAACTGGCTATAATATACATGAGCCAGCCCCCAGCAATACACTGCCACCAGGCGGCGTTACTCCCCAAATCTCCATCAGCTGAGAACCTAGCATTCAGAACACCTACGTTTATGGAGGATGCCTGAATCAAACCTCCACAGACTGTAAGCCAGAACAAATCCTTTCTTCCTATAAGCTGCTTGTGGTCTGGTGTTTTGTCTCAGCAATGAGAAGGTAACTACAACAGCAGTGATAAAAATATTCTAAAATTGACTGTAGCAATATGTGAGAATATACCCAAACCATTGCACTGACTGCCTTAACTGGGTGACGTGTATAGTACATATATTATGTCTAATAAAACTGTTTTCAAAAGGAGGTAGCTTAGAGCCAGGTGTGGTGGTACATGTCTTGACTTCCAGCACTTGGAAGGTGGAGGCAGGAGGATCAAGAGTTCAAAGTCAGCCGGGCGTGGTGGCGCACGCCTTTAATCCCAGCACTCGGGAGGCAGACGTAGGAGGATCGCTGTGAGTTCGAGGCCACCCTGAGACTACATAGTGAATTCCAGGTCAGCCTGGGCCAGAGTGAGACCCTACCTTGCAAAACCAAAAAAAAAAAAAAAAGAGGTCAAAGTCATTCTCAGATACCTAATGACTTTGAGGCTAGCCTAGGCTATGTGAGACAAGATCCTGTCTCAAAATAACAATTACATTTTTAAAAAATGCCTGGTTTAAGTTTTAAAAGATGATAAATGTAGAATACCACTATATAAGGAGCTTACATTCCACACTACAGAAACTCACCTTTTAAAAGGCTTAAAAGTACCTTCTTGGGAAAAAAAAAAAAAAAAGCAAAACAAAACCCAACTCTGTCCTTAATAGCTCAAGCTCTGGGTGTCTGTGTTTTACTATAGCTCAGTTAATATGTAACATGCTAATAGGTAACTTGCTGTCTGAAGTTGCTCATAAGCCATATTTAGAAAGGTTTCAACATTACTCAACATGTTCCATTTGCAATATAACCTCTCTGTGATGGGGATTTGTTTGTAAGAGACGAGAGACAAAAGAATGTCAGAGTAGCAAAAGTCTTTGTGAAGGGGTTAACCATTTAATAACCATGTGAAAAAAAATAATGCCTAAGTGAGGTCAGGGGAAGGGATTTAGTAAAGGAAAGGTGGAGGGAGGGCTAATCAAAATCTAAGAGGATATAAATAAGTCATATGGAAACCTACTTTTCTGGACAATGGAACACTCAGAAGCCACAGATTGTTAGTAGAAAATTTTCAGTGCCAGGGATGGGCTACCTTCCAGTGAGTTGTTGGCCAGGTTCCTGATACCCCCAAAGCATTACAGGCCATTATTGAGGCCCTTGGTTTTCCACCAGGAACAGATGGTAAGACCCTATTGCTGAAGACTCCACATACTTGGGCTGCAAGGTCACTGAGAAATCCTGCTGGAGCTGAGCTGAAAGCCTCCTCCATGTGCACCAGCTGACAGAAAGCTTGAAAAAGCTACACTGCATGCAGTTCAATGGAGAGAGAGAAATCACCAGTGGAGATACTCAACAGTGAACACTGCAAGGCTTAAATTTGGCCAGCCAGGCCAAACGAGCCAACAGGTGCAATAGTGGCATATCTGTTATGGAGGAAACCAGCCGCTCTGTAATTGGACTGGAGGCCCACTCCATGGGAGAGAATACATCCCTGATACTGAAAACGTACGACAGGGGTAGTCATGAGCCCTAAGGGTGTAATGTCTGTTGGTGTCTCACTAAATGTATATACTATGCTCACCAAATTGTCCAATAAACACTTCTCTTAATGTTCATACCCATATATTAGTGCTACTCTCACTTTTGGTTAGTGAAGCTTCTCTTTTCAGATGCCAGTGACCTTGGGATGACTCAGAAAGCACCATGGTGCTGAAAAGAAGTGACAGAGGAGTGCTCAGCACTGAAACATCTCAAACCTACCTTCCAAGGCTCAGGGTCCATTGCGGAAGAGGGGGGGAAAGAATGTAAGAGCCAAAGGAAGAGTAGGACTCCTTACAACGTGCTCCTCCAGACACAAAATGGCCTGGATATCCATGACCTCACAATGCCTGACACTACCTACACAAGACCATCATAACAGGAGGAAAAGATGATGACATCAAAAAGAAAAGAGAGACTGATTGAGAGGGGGAGGAGGGGATATGATGGAGAGTGGAGTTTCAAAGGGGAAATTGGGGGGATGGAGGGAAGCACTATGGGATATTGTCTACAATTAAGGGAGTTGTCAATAAAAAAAAATGAAAATTAAGCCAGGTGTGGTGGTGCACACCTTTAATCCCAGCACTCGGGAGGCAGAGGTAGGAGGATTGCCAAGAGTTCAAGGCCACCCTGAGGCTACATAGTGAATTCCAGGTCAGCCTGGGCCAGAGTGAGACCCTACCTCAAAAACTCAAAAAGATGAATAAATAAATAAATAAATAAATAAATAAAAATAAATAAAAATGATAAGGGCTGGGGATGATTACCCAGTGATTAAAGTGCTTTCCCTACAAGCACGAGGTCCTAAGATGAGGTCCCTAGTGCTGGTGTCAACATGTTGGCTGGGTGTTGTGAGCCCATCACTGCAGTGCTGGGGAGGTGGAGACAGGGAGTCCCTGGGGGAAGCTAGCCAGCTAGTCCAGCTGAATCAGTGAGCACTATGCTCCAGGAGACGCTGTCTCAAGGAAGAAGGCAGAAAACCATAGAGGAAGACACTTGATGTTGACCTTTGGCCTCCATGCACATGTATACTCAAGTGTATCCCCTACATGTATGCACATACCTGTAAAAAATTAAAATCATTAAACAATTTTTGTTAAAATAATTAAAAGCCGGGCATGGTGGCACACGCCTTTAATCCCAGCACTTGGGAGACAGAGGTAGGAGGATCGCCGAGAGTTCAAGGCCACCCTAGACTACATAGTTAATTCCAGGTCAGCCTGGACCAGAGTGAGACCCTACCTCAAAAAACAAAAACAAAAAAAAATTAAAAATATGGGCCGGAGATATGGCTTAATGGTTAAGGCACTTGCCTGCAATGCCTGAGGACCTAGGTTCAATTCCCCAGTACCCACATAAACCAGAATCAAAAAGTGGCACATGTGCTTGGAGTTCATTTGCAGTGGCTGGAAGCCCTGGCACACCTATCTCTCTCTCTCTCTCTCTCTCTCTCTCTCTGCCTCTTGCTCTCTCTCAAATAAATAAATAAACTATTAAAAATTAAAAATGCATAAAAGAGGGGGGCTGGGAGGTGACTCAGTTGGTAAAGTACTTGCTATGCGAACATGAGGACCTACAAAAGCCAGGGGTGGTGGTGCGGCCCGTGCCTGTAATCTTCGCACTTGGGAGGTGGAGAACCATGGAAGAGGGACAGGGAGGGCCACAAAAGAAGGTAGTGGGAGGGAATTATGTTTAAAATAGGGTATGCACATGTGCAAAATTCGGCAATAAAAAGTTTACCAAAAAAAAAAAACAAAAACTTTAACTTCTTCAAGTGAACATGTTCTCTTTTGGGGCTGTGGAGTAGACTTGACTTTCTAAAGCCCTCAAAGGGTTCCTGGAACATAATGAGTAGTTATTTTTAATAATTCTTAATAATAATAATTACCAGCTGAAAATTACACAGAACCTGCTACTAGAAATCACCACTGCATATGAAATTCTTATTCATTAGCAGGGAAAGTAATTAGTGCTGAAGTAAGCCTCTCGCTCTCTCAGTAAGGCTTACCTGGTAAACTTGATTAGTTTAAGGACAGCGGTAAGGGGTGGCTTTTGAAGATAGTAGGGAAGCTTGGTACGATGCTCACCCACCTGCTGAAAATCCTGACCTCAGAGAAAGGATCTGAAACAAAGGGCCCAGCCAGCCATGAGCGTTCACACTAGAAGATATGCAATTTCTAGCCAACATGAAAGGTGAGTGGGTAAAGGAGGGCAAGGAGCTTTGAATACTCCCAGGGTGACAAGACCAGGTCAGCTTTGCATATTTAGATCTGGAGGCCACTCTGGTGGGCTCATGATAATGTTCCTTTTGTTTTGTTTTGTTTTGTTTTGTTTTGTTTTGTTTTGTTTTGTTTGACATATACATATATGTGATTACATTTTGATATGCCCCCCCCACATTACTTCCCTCATCCCCTCTCAATCTCCCTGTATGCTTTCCTCTGACCACTCACCAGTGGCTATGCCACCGAAGAGAATTCATCTCCATTTCGGTCATTAGCCCATTAGGGAGCAGAGTACCCTCCCAAGGCTCTCCCCTACCTAAAACTGTGGTGGTTTGAACGTGAAACGTCTCCCATAGCCTCCTATGTTTGTGATGAAACCTCATATTCTGTCCCCAGCAGGCAGAGTCGTTCAGAGGTGGAGCCTTGCTAGAGGCGATGTGTCACTGGTGGCAGTCCCTGAGGTGTTCATTAGCTCCCTCACCCTGACCGTTCCATCCTGTTGCTGGTGTGTAAAGACGGGAGCCAGTTGCCTGCTGTGCCACGCTTTCTCCACCACGATGAAACCCCCTTGAAACTGTAAGCTTGAAATAAACCATTTCCTCCCCTAGGCTCCCTCTGGTCAGGTGTTTTGTCCCAAGCAATAAGAAGGTAAGTGCAACAATAACAGAATGCTGGCTGCCGTGTCCTGTACAGGTCTCCGTGCTGTCAGTTCATGAGTCTAATGGCCTTGTCATCTCTGGATGCCAGAATGCCAGCATTCCTACCCATCCTCCAGTTCTTTCATTATTTCTGTCTCATCTTCTGCAACATTCTCTGAGCCCTGGAGGGGGAGAGGACTGTTCTTTAAAGAGGAGCTAGCTCTGAGATGAAAATGGAAAATTTAAAACAGGGTATCACTTTGTGTCCAAGTTTTGTGTTTCTTTTAACTTTTGGTTCAGATGTAATCTGTTTATCCGTCTCCTAGAGAGGAGATGGGAACTAATCTGTGCCATTTTATATCTAGTGAAAAAGCAGTCATTGTTGGAGGATATGTATTTTGTTGTAATATCGTGTCTCTTGCTTACCAAGTTCCTAAATAGGTTTTAGAGGGAAAAGGATTTAGATAAAGATGTCAAATCCTAACTCATTGTCAGAAGCTGTGCAGGGTCTAAGGTTTCATACTCCTCCAGCAGTTACAAGTCAGCCAGCTTCCCACTGATCCATAGACACTGGCAGAAGATGTGAGACTCAAGGCTCTGAGACAAAAGGTAGTTTATTACAGCCACACTGGTAGCCAGATAACCTCAGTTTTGCACCAGTCCCTCTAGCCACAGTTTCCATAAGGCAGTGCAAAGAGGGCCAAGTGATACCTAAGCACAAAGTGGAATAAAAGAAGAGGCCCAAGGGGCTAGAGAGATGGCTCAGCAGTTAAGGTGTTTGCCTGCAAAGCCAAAGGATCCCGGTTTGACTCTCCAGGACCCACGTAAGCCAGATGCACAAGGGGGCCACAAGGGGGCGCAGGCATCTGGAGTTCATTTGCAGTGGCTGGAGGCCCTGGCCCGCCCATTGTCTCTCTCTCTCTCTTCTTCTTCTCTGCCTCTTTCTCTCTCTCAAATAAATAAATAAGTAAAATAAAAAGAAGAAGAAGCCCAAGCCTAGGAACTTAGCATCTCTTGGCATGGACAGTAAACCACCTGCCTGCCCTTGCTTCAGATGGTGACAATATGTTGTCTATGAAAACTCATGGAAAGAGAGTTCAGAAGAACAGTAGTCAGGGTCCCTGCTTGCAAGATGTATAGAAATATGAGATGTACCATATGATAACTAATCATGACTGTCAGAGTGGTGGGCTCTAGAATCACCCACGGGACAAGTCTCTGGTCAAGTCCATGAGGAAGTTTCTAGATTAAGTTAACTGAGGTGGGAAGACTCACCCTGAATATGAGCAGCACCATCCCATGGGCTGGGTCCTGAAATGAATAAAAAGGAGAAAGTGAGCTGAGCTCTCTCTGTGCTTCTTTTGTTTTAATATTTTATTTTTATTTATTTATTTGAGAGAGAGAGAGATACAGAAATAGGCAGGTAGAGAGAGAGAGAATGGGTGTGCCAGGGCCCCCAGTCACTGCAAATGAACTCCAGATGCATGCGTCCCCTTGTGCATCTGGCTTATGTGGGCCCTGGGGAGTTGAACCTGGGTCCTTTGGCTTTGTAGGCAAGCACCTTAACCGTTAAGCCATCTCTCCAGCCCCTCTCTGGGCTTCTTGTCTGTGGATGACTGTAACCTGCCATCCCATCTTCCTGTCATCATGCCTTCTTCACCATGATGGGCTGCACCCCTGTACTGTGAGCCAAAATAAACCTTCTTTGCTTACATTGCTTTTTTTTTCAGATGTCTTATCAGCAATGAGAAAAGTAACCAGTATAGAAAAATTGATATCAGGAATGGGGTCACCGTGGTAATGATGAAGTTACATGCAGTTCTTGGGAATGGAAATGTGGAAAAGTTGGGAACTGAAGGCTCAAAAGCCCTGGAATGCTGTAAGATAGGCTTAACAGGTCATTGTGATGGGAGTTTGGAAGACTGAAAAGTGGAGAGAAATACAAATAGTGAAAACCCAGATCATAAGGTTTCAGAAGGGAGCAAGGACTCTGTCAGGAACTAGGACATTTGAGCTATATCCTGGCCAAAATAAAAAAAAGTTAAGAAAAAAAGAAAAGAAAATCTGGCTGCATTCTGTCTTGTTTCTTGAGAACTTTCAAGGCTGAACTCAAAAGTAAAGGACTGGGATTGGAGAGATGACTTAGCGCCTGCCTGCCAAGCATAAGAACGCCCGTTCGAATCTCCAGGTCCCACATTCAGCTAGATGCAAAAAGTGATGCAAGGGCACAATTCCTCACTTGCCCACAAGGGGGTGTGTGCATCTGGAGTTTGTAGCAGCTGAGAAGCCCTGGCGTGTCCTTACTCTCTCTGCCTCTTCCTCTCTGTCTCTCTCTCTCAAATTAAAAAGAAAATGTAATGGACCGATTGGTTTGGTGAGGGACACTTCTCACAGCACAGCATTCAGGCTGCGTCAGGGATAGTGCTCGCTACTCTTGTTCAGGGTAACCATGAGAAAGCAAAACGTGAAGCTGAAAGATAGGAAGAAATGTGTTTGGCGAGGAAAGAAGGGAGTTTAAAATTCAGACAAGGCAGGCATTGAGAACGCAGTTCTGTTGGAGAGATAAACACATTGAAGAGAAATGCCCGGCTCTATTCTGAAACAATCCTGGAAGGCAAGACCCCACTCACCAAAGGCTCTCCAGCTTGTGGAAACCCAACTTCATCTTAAAGGAGAAAACCTGCTCACCAGCAAACACCTATGTCTCCCCAGGGTTACCACAGAAAATGATGTAACTGTGGTCCAAGGAGACCAGGCTAGCTACCTCTTGAGCTGGCAAGGACTTGGCAGTGTCATTCACATGGTATTAGTTTCATATGCATGACAGATGTGAGGGTGTGGGAATCGTGGAGATTTTCCCCAACGTTCCAGAAGGCCACAGAGGTCAGGAAATGTGTGGCAAGATTCAGGCTTCCTGCAAGGCAGCTCTAGGTGGGCATTGCATGAAACTGTGCAGGTGAAGCTTGGGTCCCCCTCAGATGTTGCAGGTGTCACTATTGCTGTGACAGAAAGCTTCAGGTTCGCTGGGATGAACTTCCTGACCAGGCACAGTTATGGAGGAAGAGATTATTTATTGAAGCTTACAGATCCAGGGGAAGTTCTATAACGGCAGAAGAAGCTGGCCTGCCTCTACAGGACCAAACACAGACAGCGAAGCCACAAGCCAAAAACCCCACAGCACAGCACACCTCAGGAACTCCAGCTAGGCACACTTTGCATATCTTTAGATTGAAATCCTAAACCCACCACCACACCTTAAAATCCACCCAGTGACACTGCCTCCAGCCAGGTGGCTGCAGATGCAAACAACAAACTAATAAAACACTGAATAAATTGGGGGCCGTCTATTCAAACTACCACCGTGGGCATTGCGTGAAACTCTGCAGGTGAAGCTGAAGTTCCCCTCAGATGTTGCAGGCGTCACTAGGGTGGGGCATCCACTTGGAATGCTATAGGCAGGAGTGAAGCTGCCGGAAGAGAGAGGCTATGTACGCTGCCAGAGACAGCGCTGTAGCGGCAAAGGCTACCCAACACCCTTAGGGCCCAGATGCTGGACATGGAGCTGAAGGGTTTGACGCTTTTTGCCCTGCTGGTTTTCTGTCTTGCTTTTGTCTGATCTACTTGCCATGTCCCTGTTCCTCCTTTGTGTCTCAGGAATGTTTATTCTGTACCATTCTATGTTAGAAGTTTGCAACTTGACTTCTTGATAATTTAGGGCCTCACAGTTAAAACGATTACCCGAGGGGCTGGAGAGATGGCTTAGTGGTTAAGGTGCTTGCCTGCAAAACCAAAGGACCCCGGTTTGATTCCCCAGAACCCACGTAAGCCAGATGCACAAGGGGGCGCATGCGTCTGGAGTTCGTTTGCCGTGGCTGGAGACCCTGGCTCGCCCATTATCTCTCTCTCCCTCTCTCTCTCATCCTCAAATAAATAATAAATAAATTAATTTTTTAAAAAAGGATTACCCGAGTCCCAGAAGAGACTCTGCCTACACTTTTATTTTGTTTACTTGTTTGTGTTTGTAAAATACATGTGTGGTATGGCGCATGTGGTACATGTGTTGTATGATGTATGCGCACGTGTGTGCAGATGCACATGTATCCTGTGTGTGTGCGCGCGTCCTTCTCCTAGTGAGCATGCATGTACTTCTGTAGGTGATGCCTCTCCCTCCTCCTGGAGCTGCTGTCCATCAGTAGGGTTGAGCAATCCCCAGTCTGCGCCCCTGCACACAGGGGTTGTGAATGTATGTGGCCATGCCCAGCTTTTATGTGGAAACTGGCAGTTGAAATTGGTGGTTTTCAGCTGAGATGACTTCATGCTTAAATGGAAAGTGCTCTTAAGCACTGAGCTCGCTCCCCAGCTCAGTACTCGCACTTGTGAGCAGTATTGAAATGTTGAAGGCTATGGGTTGTTTTTTTTTTAAATTGGACAGAATGCATTTTACATCAGGAGATGCTCTTGAGCCTATGGGGACAAGGGGTGGAAGTTTATGGCTTCAGAGTGTATGTTTGGATGTCTGCCTGACAACAGGGCAGCCTTCTAATGGTTAATATCGTTAACCTGATAAGACCAAGAGTCACCTAGAAAACAAGTCTCAGAACACGTCTCTGAGAGTTTGTAGATTAGGTTAGTTGAAGTGGGAGGACCCACCCTGACCGTGGGTCACACCATCCCACGGGCTGGGCTTCCAGACTAAAGGAAAAGGACAGCGTAGGGCTATACAAAGGTGAGCACCTAAGTTTGGATCCTTGGGACCCATGTGAATTCAGACACTGTAATGCAAGCATCTAATGCCGGTGCACAGAGGATGAGACGGGAGGTGGAGACAGGAGAATTCTGCAGCTTGCAGGACAGCTATCCTGGCGAACGCAGTGGTGAGCAAGCAGCGACTAAGCCTCGAACAAGGTAGAAGGTGAGGATTAACAGCAAAGTTGTCTTTTGATTTAATCCCAGCACTCGGGAGGCAAAGGTAGGAGGATCACCATGAGTTTGAGGCCACCCTGAGACTACAGAGTGACTTCCAGGTCAGCCTGGGCTAGAGCAAGACCCTACCTCGAAAAACAAAAACAAAAAGAAGCTGACCTTTGATCTCATGCTGTGGCATGAGAGTGAGTCAGCATTTACATGCATGAAAATACACACACACACACACACACACACACACACACACACTCACACTCGCATGCAGTGAACTGAGACCGACATTCATCCCTCTCTGCACACTGACGGTCGATGCCGTGATACCGGCTGCCTCACGCTCCTGTTACCATGCCTTCCCTGCCATCTGGACCACACTCCTTCTTCAATTGTGAACCAAAACTATTCTTTCTGCGCTTAAATTGCTTCTAGTCAGATATGTGGTCACAACACAAAAAAAAAGGTAACTATCACGAGTGGAAATCAGTCTCTCAGTCCTCTCATCACATTGTCACCTTGGGCACGTCACTTGTCCTCTTTGAGACTCAGTTTTCACATTTACAAAACGGGGGCAGTACCCATCTGATGTGTGACAGGAAAGAATAAATAAAATTTCAGCATAGTTTTCCAAGCACAGTTTCCACTACACAACAGACATTCAAGACATGTCCACTGGGCTAGAGAGATGGTTCAGTGGTTAAGGCCCTTGCCTGCAAAGCCTAACAAGCAGGGTTTGATTCCCCAGTACCCACATAAAGCCAGATGCACAAACTGGCACGTTCATCTAGAGTTCTTTAGCAGCAGCTAGAGATCCTAGCATGCCCATTCTCTCTCTCTCTGTTTCTCTCTCTTTCTGTGTGTCTGTATCTCTCTACTTGCAAATAAATATATATTTTTTATTTTAGAGAGAGCGAGCGAGAGAGAGAGACAGGGAGAGAGAGAGAATTGGAGTGCCAGGACCTCAGCCACTGAAACTGAACTCCATATGTTTGTGTCACCTAGTGGGCACGTGTGACCTTGCACTTGCCTCACCTTTGTGCATCTGACTTACGTGGGATCTGGACAGTTGAACATGGGTTCTTAGGCTTCACAGGCAAGCGCCTTAACGGCTAAGCCATCTCTCCAGGCCTAAATTTTTTTTTAAAAGAAATGTCCATTACTTCTTCCTGCCATATCTTCTTTCACCTACAGCAGTTTAGTGAAGACTTGTTCAGTGTAAATCTAACACTTGCATGGATTCTCATTAAGATCCATTACTGTGACACTCTTGTGAAAACTTTGGTGGCTATTTTGTTTCAAGGTGGTGGCCTCCTTGGCAAATAGAATGTGTGTGTCTTGATCCCATTAGTAGTAGATCAGACTTGATCAGTTTCAACCCAGAGACTCACCGTTGAATAATTCAAAAGTCCTGGACCCTCCAGTTCGGCAGGGCAATTCAACTGTGTCACATGTTTAAATCACTTGGGAACTTTTAAAAAAATAGTCCCTGCCTCCAGTCCCAAGTGACACTCTGAGAGTATGGCTCAGGCATCAATAGTTTGAAACACTCTTCAGGAGAATCTGGTAGGCAGAGAGGGGCCACGGCCAGTGCTCACCCCACGGCTAGAGAAATTTACATACACAACTTTGCGTGACACTTAAGCCATTTCCTTTGAGTGTAATTGGTCCAGCTCTAAAAAGGTCATCATGCATTTGTAGGTACTTCACGAAGCCCAGAGGAGCCGTGGTCTGGGGAAGAGAAAAAAGGGGGCACAGAGAAGTAAGTAACTGAGACTGGGAAGGTCTGTGCTTTAATGGAAAATAGGCTAACTACCCCCCCCCACCACCACCACCACCATCACCTTGCACCCTTTGGAATTCCACCATGGCCTGAGGACAGACAGACAGCAGTGACATACTTTGGGCACTTCATGAATACTTGCACTTAGGCTGCGACTTCCCGGCAGCACCCGCAGCAGCAGCAGCATCAAGCATTCCTTGTGCACACTCAGGGTTGAAAATAGCTCCAGCCCCGGCCTTGCTGGCTCCCTGGCAGACTAGATTATAGGATTAACCCTTCGCCTCCTGGCTGGACAGTGGGAAGCTTCTTTCTTCCCTTTCCTTGGAGAATCCATGAGCTCGGTTTCCACTTTCTTCGCCCATCTCTCCTTGGAGCCACCCGTACTTTTGCTTTGCTAGCGTGTCCAGAAGGAGAAACTAAGGCAGACCCCAGTCACAGGGATGCCAGCTCTGGTTCAGGAACTGATTGCTTGTCTGCTGGCCATAGTGTGTCCCCCTGTGTTCCTCCTGTGACTCGGAAGGGAAGGCACAGGGGCAGAAGCGGGGACCTCAGGGACTTTCATTCCAAAGTCAGAATTTGGAATTTGCCTTAAGCTACCGCTCAATCCCCCTCACTCATAAACATGCAAATCACCCAGGTAAATGGGACACCTGAAGTACACGAGAGCATAATCTGTCTAAACAATTCAGGCTGCAGGCAAATTAGCTAAAATGCAATGCAATGGGCTTTGTAGACGGCCCGAGACTATTTCCTGCCTTTTCTTCTCAATGCCTGGCCAGAAAGAAAAGGGCTCAGCCACACCAAGGGGAGCCACTTCCATCCACTTTGAAAGCCCAGGCTGGAGGTCCCCAGTGGAGGCTCATTCTGAAAGCCACATGGGGCCCGCCAGGGCTTCCTAAGGAACCCAGGTTGCCTTGACATGTGCCTGGAGCCTGATTTCTGCTAGATTTACGGACATGAATGAGTTGACCAGGGGCTGCAGAAAGCGGGCAGCGAAGTCCAAGGGCTTCTGGCCACACTTGTTGGGAGGGGTAGGACAGGCTGAGGACCACTGGGGAAACTGAGTCACAGCACCGACTGGTGTCCCTCCCGACATGATTGTGTGACTTTCTAACTCATAGCTAGTCAGGCAAGAGTGTGGGGGCTGCAGAGGTGTTGGAGGAAGGGGCTTGGAAGTCTTGCTGTCTCATCTAGCTGAGCTGAGCCATGTCAAAAAAATATATATGGAATTGGCCGTGGCCTTAGATCCTCTCTGTGTCTCCATTCTTAGCCCATCCCCTTCTCTAGCTTTTATGGCCAATGGCATGAAAACAAGGTTTTTGTTCCTCCTCCTTCTTGGACACCTGCTGCTTGCATCCTATCTACCTAAAGCCTCATAGACCTCGAGGGGTGACATCATATGTCCGTCGCTGCGGAAACGGACAATGAGGTCAGACAGTGGGGGCTTGATGGCTTCAGGCAGGGATAGAGGTGCCGGCATTTCTGGAATGGACTTTGCTACAGATTAGAGGTGACACAGGGGAGCAGCCAGCCAGCTGCCCCAAATGGAGAGAGGGCTGGGACTGTGGCTTGCGGAGGGGGGAGGGGGCTAAGTGGATTAGCAGCCACTGCCTGAGCCGCGCCCCCGGAGCCTGATTGCTTATTCGGAGCTGGTACTACTTGTAATTTGTTGGCTCAAAGGTCGGGGACTTCTAAGGAAGACAGATTTCCTAGTGGCCAGTCCTTGGGGACTGAGCTCTTGAAACCTATTGGCCCACATTTCAGCTGCGTGCAAGCTTTGAATTCCCATTGGGGTGAGAGTCGCTCACATGGGGGAGGAAAAAATGAAGAGTCAGAGGTGAGCGTAGGTGGGGGCTTGGTACGGGAGGAGCCATATGTCCAAGAAGGTCTCCTGTGGGGGACACAAGGAGGGACAGAAGAGTTGATAGAGCCTCAGGAGACAAGGAGAGAGGACACTTTATAAATCACCAGCTCCTTCGTAAAAATGGAGTCTAACCTCCCCAGCTTTGCTCCTGAATTTATTAGCAGTTTCATTTCCTTGGGTAATAATTCATTATCTCATTCCCAGTCCAGGGAGCGGCGCTGGCCCAGAAGTGGCATTTACCTTCTCGTACCTTAAAGTGATGCTTTTTTTTTTTTTTTTTTTAGCTGTGTCATCTTCCCATCACTCTTAACCCTGCCTCCCCCAGTGTTAGCTGCATCCTTACATACCCTGGACCCTGCAGGGCCCCCAGGAAGGGCTGACTCTGACTGTGCCAACGCTGGCCTGCCCAGCAGGCTTCACAGCCGCCCACCCCTCCCCTTCTAGCCTGTCTGTCTTTCTGATGCTACTTACTGTCTTTGGGGCCCTGAGCCTCTCTATTGTGAAAGCAGACAGCTGCAGACTGTGGTGGAGATAGAGCTGTGCTACCAGAGCTCAGATAACTGCTGCTGGGGGGACCCAGTGGAGGGCTGGGGGGGCCGCAGGTGACAGCTTAACTGGAGGATCTGAAAAAAGCTATTTCAATCCCATCTCCATGTGGGAGATAGGCAGATGCTCTTGTGTGGAATGCGACGTCTCTCTTTCTCTAGCCCCTCTGCCAAGGCAGAAGGAAGCTCCATTCAAAGGGCAGGAAGGTGCTCTTTCACTCACACACTCCCTCACTCTTCATTCTACGTGTATTTGTGTGTTCGTGTGTTTATGTGTTTGTGAGCAGCTGCACACACAGAAGTTGGGAGGCAACTTTTGGGTCAGTCTTTGCCTTCCGTTTTGTTTGAGGGAGGACGTCTCCTTGTTCATCTCTCCCTTCACCAGGCCAACTATTTAGTGAGCTTTCCAGAATTCTCCTGTCTCCCTCCCTGCTCACCACAGGTACCACTGAGATTTCAAAGCCAGCCACAGCTGCCGGCTTTTACAAGGGGTCTGAGGATCTGAACTCTGGCAATGCAGCAAGCACTTTATCCACTGGGCCGTCTCCCCACATCAGGTGATGCTTTTGACTAGAAAAACATCCTTTGCTCAAATCCCATCTCTCCACATGTCACACACAAAAAGAAAGAAAGAACAAAAGAAAGAAAGAAAGAACAAAAGAAAGAAAGAAAAAAGAAAGAAAGAAAGAAAAAAAGAAAGAAAGAAAGAAAGAAAGAAAGAAAGAAAGAAAGAAAGAAAGAAAGAAAGATCCCCTTCTGAGACCCAGTCTGTGGGCTGGAAACATGGACGGGACACACTTACCCTCACCACCCAACATCCACGGCCAGGCTTGTGCCCCCTCTGCCTCACCCAATCTGTGTTTCTGGCCCTGGACCTGAGGGATCAGTGAACAATAACATTGTGTTTCTCACTTGCTGGGCACTGTCAAGTGGTATGGTTTTGCCATGTGGCAAATGTCGTTTGAATGTGATGTGCCCTCCCTTGTTCTCTGCTTCCTGACCGTGAACTGAATGACCATGACCAGCTGTCTCAAGCTCCTACTGCTATGCCTTCCCCACCATGCTGGACTCTAAGTAGCCTAGAACCATAAGCTGAAATAAATCTTTCCTTAACGTGATTTTTCTGGCAGGTATTTTGTCCCAGCAATGAGAAGGTAACTAAGGCAGAGAGAGAGGGGCCCTGCCCTTCTTTAGACCCAACTGTTAATGGGCCTGCTCCAACTATACCCTGCAGAGAAAGAAAGGGGATGAGAAGAGAGGAGGGCAGATGAGGGGAACACGTGTAAACCAGCCATGGTGCTCCCTAGCCTGAGTGCTGGGAGAGCTTTAAGTACTGTCAAGTGAGGGGTGGAGTTGGCAGCAGTGAGGTCTGGTGTGCTCACACCCCAGTTCTCTCCTCCTGGCCACCAGCTCCCATGCGCCCCGTTGACTCTCCAAGACAAAAGGAAGAATGTCAGGAAAGACTGATGCCCAGCTCTGCCTGGCCAAGGCCCCCGTTCTTACCCTCTCTACTGTGCTAGCGGCTGCTCCTGGGTTGGAGTCTTGGTGCCTCCTGCATTTGAGACTTGTTTCTCAAAATAGTAGCAGGCATCAAGCATGTGTGGCTCAGGGTCCCTTCGTCACAGAAGAGGGACACAGAGAGGCTGAGGCCGCTGGGAGATGCCCAGGCCTGAGGTGTGAGTGTCTTTCTGTGGCCCTTGAGCCAATAGTAGAGCCAGGAGTAGTAGATAAGGCTTTGTCCCAACTCTGCTATCAGCTGAGAACCCCCCCCCTGCCCTGGACACCCACCCGGGTTCCTTGTGATGTCTCTGTCATCCCCAAGGTCAATGTCACACACAGGCAGACCTCTTACCTGCCTGGACGTTGCCATTCCTGATGCTCTCTCTCCCCCCAAGGCTGCTTCTAACCCCAGACTGAAAGTAGAGCCCTAAAACTGACACTCAGACATCAGAGTTCAAGGTCAAGCTCAGCCACATGGCTTCAGGAAAGCCACATCACTTCTCTTAGCATGGGTTAAAAAAAAAAGTCAGAGGAGGGGCTGGAGAGATGGCTCGGTTGATAAAGCACTTGCTGCGCAAGCTGAGGACCTGAGTTCGGATCCCTACTGGCCGTGTAAATGCTGAGCGTGGTGGTGAGCACCTGTTATCGCAGAGCTGGGGAGGCAGAGACAGGCAGATCCCTAGGGCTTGCTGGCTAAGTAGTCCAGCCAAATGAATGAGCTCTGATTTCAGCAAGAGACCCTGTCTCAAATAAATGAGGTGGACGGCGATTGAAGAAGACATCTGATGTTGACCTTTGGCCTCTACACACACGTGCACATAGGCACACCTGCACACACACGTGTCCACATACATGCAAACATGCATACACACACACAATCACACAACACATATACACGTGCAAATAACAAAAAAATACCGAGAAAATTGAAGCCCGCTTGGCTGCATTGAGATGAAAATGAAATGAACTATAGGAACATTGCTAACTCAGTATGGGGCGGGGCTACAGGGCTCAATATCCGCTCACCTATATATCTATGCCAATGAACCCAAGTAGTTCATGTAGTTCCTGGACCAGCAGCATCCCCAGGGGGCTTGCTACAAAGACCCACTCCCAGGCTCTGCTCCAGACCAACACAACCAGACCCTCTAGAGGGGCTCAGAGATCCTTGTTTGCACAAGAGCTAAGTGTGAGAAGCAAACCACGCTTGTCACACTAAATGCGGAGTGTAATAAGTCATGAGTCACTGTGGCCCACAGCCATGCCGACTCAGAGGGGACAATAGAAAGATGAGCACAGCAGCTTGCACTTTAGGGGCGCATTCCGTTGGTCTGTGTGTGAGGCACGCTTTCGTTCCCCAGCCTGCCAAATCCTCACAACACCCTGAGTGCTAGGCCCTGATGCCCCATCCATTTTATAAGAGAGGAAACTGAGGCATGCAGAGGTAAAGTGATGTTTCCGGGTTGGTGGGACTGAAGCCAAGCATTCTGGCTCCAGAGGCGGTGGGCCTTGCTTCCTGGGAGTGTGAAAGCTATAAGAGGAAGGAGTGGGGAGGGGCTGATGGCAGAGCAGGACAGGGTGCATCTAGGGACTTCCAGACCACACTTTGTTCAGAACTGGAGCTAGACTGGAATTCTCAGCCTCCTCTCTCCCCCAGGCAAGCTGGCTTCTTGTCCTGGGGAGCCCAGATGTTTTCACCATGCTTCGGGCAGATATGCCCAGCACTGGCTTTGCAAAGGTGGCCGCTTACACCACAAAGGTGGACATACAGGATGGGGGAATAAGAGAGGCCAGAGGTTAGAACCTGGAGGAGGGTGTGAACACATATCAGATAGAAAGGTGACAGACAAGAGCTGCAGGGCAAGCCTAATTAGGGGAAATTGTCTAAACTTACGCATTCCCTGGACTGTAATCTCAGCACTGAGGAGGCAGAGGCAGGAGAATCCTGAGTCCCAGATCAGACATAAGGAGACCTTCTCTCACAAACATCCAAGGAGCAGACTCACTCCCGCGGAGCCTTGCCTTTCTGAGTTCTAACTCAAAAAGCTTAGCTTGGACTGGAGAGATGGCTCAGCGCTTAAGGCACTTGCCTGAAAACCCCGATGACCTGGGTTAGATTCCCCAGTACCCATGTAAAGCCAGATAAACAAAGAGGCACATATGTCTGGAGTTTGTTTATAGCGGCTAGAAGCCTTGGCATGCCCATTCTCTTTCTCTCTTTCTTTGCAAATAATTAAATAAATAAATATTACAAAGCAGAACTTTCTCTTTTTTAAATTTTTTAAATTTTTTTATTGCGGAGGAAGAGATAGGCAGAGAGAGAGAGAGAATTGGCACGCCAAGGCCTCAGCCACTGTAATCGAACTCCAGATGCTTGCGCCACCTAGTGGACATGTGCGACCTTGCGCTTGCCTCACCTTTGTGTGTCTGGCTAATGTGGGATCTGGAGAGTAGAACATGGGTCCTTAGGTTTTGCAGGCAAACACCTTAACCACTAAGCCACCTCTCCAGCCCAGAACTTTCTCTTTTGGATTGCCCTTTCTTTCTCTTCTTTGGATGCCAGCCCAAATCCTAAGCTTGCTTGCCCTGACGCTTTGGGGCTTCTCCACCATTTTCTCAATAACTTTCCTTTGCCTTATTCAAAACACACAAACAAATAATAAAAGGGGGTACAGACTAGCTCACGGATTGTAACCTCCTGAAGCAGGACCAAGCATCCTGTTTCTTGAACTCCGGGATACAGACAAGGGCTCAATCTACCTTCCCCAGCAGTTTAATCCACCAAGTAGAGAGAGCCCAGAGCTTCAAGTCACACAGCACATGCCAGAGGCCTCCACTTGGCACTCATTCTTTGCAAACCTAAGATTGTTAAGTCAGTCCTCAATGAACCTCTTCTCCCCAGTGCTGCTCAATGCAAATGCTTCACTCCAAAGGGGAAGGCTAGTTTGAGCCTCGCTCTGTTATTGTATTGATAGCAAACTGGTGCTTACCCTGTATAACCAGGAATGCCTAGTGACAGCCACCAACCCAACACAAAGTGCCATGCTGCATAGAGCTGTATGTCTGGGGTCCCCAGACTACCCATCTCTTCTTAGACCCCGTCATTTGGGCTAGAAGTCCTGTTAAAACGACCAGTCATCTTTTTTCTCTTTCTCTTGCATTGGCTCCAGAGCATTTTTGGTTCAACGCACAGCCATCTTTGTTAGACAGATGTTACATTCTCCTACAGAAGGACAGACAGCCAGGCTGCGGCGCTCTATTTTAGGAACATGACTAAGCTTACATCTCAACCTTATTTTTACACTGAACTTATTTCTTTCACAAGAGCTAAGAGGCCAGGTTGCTCTGTTGAGGGAACTTGCCAGCAAAGGGGCCAAGGGACAGGAAGACCAGAACAAGATGACGCAGAGAGAGAGAGAGAGAGGATGCAGGAAGGTCATTTCATCCCCTGAAACACAACACGGAGGGCCTTGGCTCCAGGCAGGAGGACACGTCACAGAGCTATTGATTTGCTCCAGTCTGAACCCTCTGGATATTCATGAGATTGTGACTTTGATCGTCTCTGAAACGTCTCAGTTCTACATTCGTGGGCCAAGGTGAGAGCCACCGTTTCTCATCCAAGCAGCTAATGTACTAAATGGAGATCAGAAGAGAAGAGGGAATAGAAGAACGGATGACTAAATGATGAACGACTAAATGATGTCGTATTCTTGAAGGAATAATACATGATCATTAAGAATATATGAGCGGGGCTGTTTACCTCACAAGCATGAAGACCCGAGCTCAACCCTGTCCACATAAAAGCTGTGTGTGGTGGCGCATACCTATAAGACAAGTGCTGGGAAGGTGGAAATGGGCAGATCCTGGGGCCTCATGGGTGAGTGCCAGGCCCGTGAGCCACCTGTTTCAAAAGGAAGCAAACAGCACCCAGGGTTGTCCTCTGGCCTCCACATGCACCTACACACACATCACACACATGCCCACATACATAAAACACACATGCCATATGCATACTACACACACACACACACACACCATACCATCTTTAATGACATGGAAACTGTACACAATATGAAATTAAGTTTGAAGAGATCCAGCCCTCAGACTATGTACTCAGGGACAGCCACACAAAGTAGGTTAAAAAGAGATAATGAGGAAGGAGTGAGGGAGGTCAAAGGACACATGTGACACAGAAGGCAGGAAGGGGATACAAGGAGGGCAGGAAGATGGGTATGGATGGGGGAAAAGAGAATCAGATGAAACAGATTGTGATTGAAACAGCACTATAATGATACCTAAAACACTATATCCTAGTTAAAAAAATAAGTTAAAAAAAAACTAGAAAAAGTAAGCTAAGGTTTGCAATATGCCTTTATCCTATCTAGTTTGAATTTTTATTTATTTATTTGAGAGAGAGAAAGAGGCGGAGATAGATAGATAGATAGATAGATAGATAGATAGATAAAGAGAGAAAGAGAGAGAGAGAGAATGGGAGCACCAGGGCCTCCAGCCA
This sequence comes from Orientallactaga sibirica, assembly GCA_036365145.1. Taxonomy (NCBI): domain Eukaryota; kingdom Metazoa; phylum Chordata; class Mammalia; order Rodentia; family Dipodidae; genus Orientallactaga; species Orientallactaga sibirica. The sequence continues at coordinate 10,053,929 of JAEOAD010000013.1, forward strand.
CTGCAAACGAACTCCAGACACATGTGCCATCTTGTGCATCTGGCTTACCTGGGTCCTAGGGTATCCAGCCTGGATCCTTTGGCATTGCAGAAAAGCGCCTAAGCCATTTCTCCAGCCCTAGTTTTAATTTTTAATTTGAGCCCCTTTAAAAGTAAAAACTGAGTAAAAAAATTCTTCATATACAAATACATTCTAATTGTACAGAAAAAAGTAAATTAAAATTAAATATCTAAGTATATGTGTGTACTGATGGACACTGTGGTTAATCAATTGGCATGCCTGGGTGCTTTTTGTAACGATCAGGACCAGAAGGCATTCTGACTGTTTCCAGTCTGGGACTATTTCATAGCTATCATGAGCTGTCTGAGGGGATGAGATCCGAGTTTAAATATGATTTATTTATTTGCAAGGAGAGAGAATATGAATGAGAGAGAGAGGAAATGGGTGCACCCGGGCCTCTTGCCATGGTGAACCAACTCCAGATGCATGCACCACTTTGTGCATCTGGCTTGACTTGCTGACTGGAGAACTGAACCCAGGCCTTCAGGCCCTGCAAGCAAGCATCTTTACCCACTGAGCCACCTCTCCAGTCCTGAGAGCCAAGTTTAAAGACAACTTTGATTCATGCTTCATACTCAGCTTCTCTGCTAGTCTGGAGGTAATTTGGTGCTGTGATTTAGTGAGCCTGAATTTTGACTGCAAGCCGTCCCATCAGCTCAGGCATGGATTTTTGCCTTGCATGGCATCACACCAGTGCTCAAGTCATTTCAGACTATGGAGTGCTTTGGATTTGAGAATTCCAAATTAGGGATGTTCAGCCCCAGTACATATAATTATACATACATGTGTTTATCACATTAAAATTTTTTTTAAAAAATGAAGCAGGGTATGGCGGTGTGTGTCTGTAACCCCAGCTCTTGAGAGGAAGGGAGGCAGGAAGACTGGAGCGCAAGGAGTTCATCTTCAGTCTGGGCTCACTCCCCACAACTGTGGAGATGGCTCAGTGAATAAAGTGCTGAGTTTGGATCCCCAGCACCCATGTAAATGCCAGGCAAGGTAGTGCATGCATGTAATCCCAGCACTGGGGATGCAGGGATGGAAGGATCCCTGGGGCTAACTGCCTAGTGAGTCTAGTGGAATTAGTGAGTTCTTGGTTCAGCGAGAGACAAAAAATATAAGGTAGATAGTGACTGAGGAAGACTTTGTCAAGCTCTGACCTCCACACACACATGCTCATATGTGCTCAGGCCCCCACAAATGCATACACACCACACATGCACATGCCAAAAGCACATAAACAAGAGAGATCAAAATTATTTACATGCATTTCCTTCCTCAGATGTTTTTTGTATTGGGGACATCTAGCTACTTTCATATTAAAACTTGTCTTTGGATCTGGAGGGATGGCTTAGCGGTTAAGGCGTTTGCCTGCAAAGCCAAAGGACCCAGGTTCAATTCCCCAGAACCCACATTAGCCAGATGCACAAGTGGGCACACACGTCTGGAGTTCATTTGCAGTGGCTGGAAGCCCTGGCACACCCATTCTCTCTCTCCCTCTCCCTCTTCCTTACCCTCTCCCTCTCCCTTTTTCTCTGTTAAATAAATAAATAAAATAAAATAAAATATTTTTAAAACTTGTCTTTATTTCTGCACCTACATAATTCATATATGTAGATGTGACTTTAAAATAGGGACAGTACCCAGATGTCCAGGTGGAAGTGACGGAAGCACAAAGGGCCATATAAGATGGAGGCAGGACAGTCATTGTCAAATGGGAGATAGGGTGAAGGAAGCAGAGGTTAGGGTGGTGCAGCTGCTGGTGGAGGGCATCTTGTGACAAGGGATCCAGGCAGCTTTTGGAAGCAAGAAAAGACCAGGCACAGATCCTTCCTTGTAGCCTTCAGAAGCCTGTGCAGGCACCGAGATTTCAGCCCTGTAAGACCCACTGGGGGTTCTGAGCCCCCACCCCCCATGCTGAGAACGATACATTTCTGAAGTTGTGTTGTTTTCACGGCAGTGGCAGTCTGTCACAGCAGCCATAGAAACACGGACACTTCATGGCAGGCCTGTCTTCTGGAAAGGTCACCCAAACCCAGAACTTTCCTCACCTTCCATGGTGAGGCTCTGAGGGAGGTGGCTGCCTCACTGGGAACTCTTGGCATACTTAAATGACCTTCACATAAAGCCACATTTGTGTCTCTGTGTGTGTTCCTGTTTGTGGGGATGCGTGTGCATGTATATGTGTGTGCATGTGGAGGCTGGAGGATAACTTTGGTCCCTTTGCTTAGGAATGCTTCCTACCTTTCCTTCAGGCAGGCTTTACACTAGGCCTGGCACTCATCACGCAGGCTACATTGGCCTGTCAGTGATCCCCAGATCTGCCTCCCCAGTGCTGAGATTACAAATGCAAACCACCACACCCAGATTTTTCTTATGTGGGTTTTGGGGATCAAACTCAGGTTGTCATGCTGGCACAGCAAGGGCTTTCCAGACTGAGCTATCACCCCTGTACCCCAGAAAACTCTGCTGTACAAAGTAAGCTCATAGTTCTACTGGGGGGAGGAGGGATGTCTGCTTACTCCACAAGTTCCTTCCACACTCTGGGGTGGCAGCTGGTACACCCCTGGGAACAGTGGGGGGACATCTATCTGCTTGTGGCTTAGCCACAGCAGTGGGGAGATATGGTAAATAATCAACATGAAAAAACAAATGATGAATAATGGAGGGGAAGGTGGTCCGTGCCATGATGTGGTGGTTTGATTCAGGTGTCCCCCATAAACTTAGGTGTTCTGAATGCTAAGTTCTCAGCTGATGGAGATTTGGGAATTAACACCTCCTGGAGGCAGTGTGTTGTTGGGGGTGGGCTTATGAGTGTTATAGCCAGTTTCCCCTTGACAGTTTGGCACACTCTCCTGTTGCTATTGTCTACCTTATGTTGGCCAGTGGGTGATGTCTACCCTCTGCTCATGCCATCATTTTCCCCTGCTATGATGGAGCTTCTCCTTGAGCCTGTAAGCCAAAATAAACCTCTTTTTTCCCCACAAGCTGCTTTTGGTCAGGTGATTTCTGCCAGCAATGCAAACCTGACTGCAACAGTATAGTTGGTACCAGGGAGTGGGATTGCTGCTAGACACGTGACTGTGTGACTTTGACCTTTTGGAGCTGATTTTCAAGAGAAATGTGGAAGGATTTGATACCTTAGCCTAAGAGATGCCTTGCAGTGTTGTAAGTACAGCTTGATGGACTATTCTGGTCAGAGTTGAAAGACCTGAATGCAGTAAGAACTATGGACTGTGAGGTTTGGCTTGTGAGGGTGAGAAAGAGCTTTGCCTGGACTGGGCTAGAAGCAGTTTGTGTGAGAGACTTGCTGTTGTGCCTGTGTCCTGGGAACTTGTGCAGGGTTGCATTGTGTAAAAATGGACTGGTGTGAGAAGAGGGATGGCACAGAGGAAAAAATTAAAAAAATAAAAGAAATCTTTGGGTGAAACTGTTGCCCATTCAACTACAATTGAGAAATTACAACCATTAAGATTGGGCCAGCTGACTTGCACTGGGACAACAAGAAGAATGTAAACTTTTTTGAAGGGTCCTGAATGCCCAAGGAGTGCCATGTTCTTCAAAGTCTGCTTTATTCCCCACTGGATTAACAAATCAGCACCCTACCTGGTATTATGGAGCATACATAATGCAGAAAAGAGAGGGTCATTGAGTTTGCAACATGGTCTTGTGTTTTGGAAACAGCCATGGGCAGTGTGAACCCAGTGGAGATGCCGGGACCACAAGATGGCTGCCAAGGAGAGCTACCGCCCTGATGAAGTTTTCCAGGACTGTGAGTCACCTAGCTGGAGGGGTGGACTTGGAACTCCAGAGACTTGTTGCTGGATAGAATTTTCGGACTTGGAAATTTGTCACTGACTAGAGTTGTTGGACTTGGAGATGCAGAATTTGATGTTTGCCCTGGTTGTTTTAAATCTTGTGTTGGTTAAATAGTTCTTTGCTATGTCCAATGCCATCTTTTGCAGTGTGAGTGTTTATTCTGTGCCATTATGGGGTTTTTTTGGTGTTTTTTTTTGTTTTATGGCTCAGTTAAAAGATCTTGGATTATGGGAATGTTTGAACAGCATTAGGATTGATAAAAACTAAGGGGACTTTTAAAGTTGGACTGAATGCATTGTATTTTACATCATGTATGGTTACCAGCTTATGGGGACCAGAGGCGGAATGTGCTGGTTTGATTCAGGTGTCCCTCATAAATTTAGGTGTTCTGAATGCTAAGTTCCCAGTTGATGGAGATTTGGGAATTAACGCCTCTTGGAGGCAGTGTATTGTTGGGGGTGGGCTTATGAATATTATAGCCAGTTTCCCCTTGCCAGTGTTTGGCACATTCTCCTGTTGCTATTGTCCACCTGATGTTGGCCAGGGGGTGATGTCCACCCTCTGCTCGTGCTATCATTTTCCACTGCCATAATAAAGCTTCCCCTTGAGTCTGTAAGCCAAAATAAACCTTTTTTCCCACAAGCTGCTCTTGGTCAGGTGATTTCTGCCAGCAGTGTGAACCTGACTACAACACATAGAGTGAGTCCAGCAGAGAAGGGTGATTGGGGTGATGGGAGTTACCTATGCTTTTCCTGGGCAGACATCTACTCATACCACTGCCACAACAAAGTAACCATTCCACCCAAGTCCAGCTCAGTGAAGTGGTGAGTTTAGTGGGCTTACCTATAGGATCATGGATGACCAGTGAAGCAGTTCCTTTCTCATTGCTAGGAGACAAAACCAGAAGCATCTTACGGAAGAAAATGTGTTGTTTTTTTTTTCTGGCATACAGCTTTAAGGGGATGTTTCATCGCGGTGGAGAAAGCATGAGAAGAGCAGACAGCCGGGTGTCACATCTCCACATGAGCAGGGAAGAAGTACAGAGAGTGAGCTAAGTGCAGCCATATGGGCTGGGCTATAACATCCCTCCAGGCCCACACCCCGTGACATACCTCCTCCAGCAAGGCACCAGCTGGGGATTAAGCAGGAGGTTTAATCACAAACCCATGAGAGACGGGGGGGCATTTTATAACCCAACCACCACAGGGAGTTTACTGCCAGGAGAATGGGTGACCTCAAACCAACTGAAACGTCCCACCCAAGCATGGATGAGGACCCCTCCCTATGGGTGCAGAGATAGAAGCTCCCTTTCACTTAACCTTTCACCCTCTATATAGTCTAGCACCTTCCCAGACCACATGCAGCTAGGGAAGAATTGCCCACAGTTGGGAGGAGGTTGCAGAAGGGAGTGGCTGGATTCTAAGGTGAGGGCCTGATGATCCTCCTCATCCCCTTCTTCTATGGGGGAACAACAACAGGCCTGGTTTTATTGGGGTGCTGTGCAGATAGCTGCAGCCATGTTATACCCAAGTGACAGTGGCCCCCAGTAATGAGGTGGAGGCAAGAAACCAGTGGCATGTCTACTAGATGGGGTGGTTGGTGTCCATCTTGTTTGATCTGTTTTTTTAAAATATATTTATAGGGCTGGAGAGATGGTTTATTTGCCTGCTGCCTAAGAATGTTGGTTCCAATCTCCGGCGGTTCCAATCTCCAGGTGAATATGGATGCAAGAGGGGTCACTTGCCCACAAGCAAATGATTTCGCTCACAGCTGCAGAGACTGCTGCGCCCATCTCTATCTGTCTCCCTCTCCCTCTCTGTCTGTCTGTCTGTCTCTCTCTCTCTCATCTGTGTCTCTCTCAAAAATAAATAAAATAATAAAAAATAAAATAAAATATATTTATATATTTATTTGTGAGGCGATACAGTGAATATGGATGCAAGAGGGTCACTTGCCATAGCAAATGAACTGCAGACGCATGTGCCATTTTGTGCATCTGGCTTCAAGTGGGCACTGTGGAATTGAGCCCACCATCTCTCAAGCAAGTGCCTTTAACTGTTGTCTTCAGCCCTCACCTCTTGTCTTCACATTTAGTCTGTGTCAGGCTCTATGGACAAATGTCACATAGCCCCGGCCTCATTATAATCTTATAACTTGATGCTATTGACCCATTTTTACAGAGAATGTTGAGGCAAAGAGGTGAGCTGATAGTTACCATGTACATAGCTGACAAGTGGCAGCAAAGGGACTTGAGTCCACGCCTTGTGGCTCTGGCCTGTGCCCTTGTCCTTTTATGCAAGGATGTCTGAGGTTTGCATTAAAAAAAAAAAATCAAGGTCATAAAGGAATTGGCCAGGCAGAAGAAATGGCCATTGCCAAGGTCCTGAGGCAGAAGCATGTCTGGTGTGGTGGCCAGTGCGTGGGCTGGAGATCAGGAAGAATGAATGAGTAGAACAGCCACGTAGGCCAGGTTGCCGGGGCCTGGGGCCATGGGAGGGAGAGGAGGGGATTTAATTCTTGTCCTGACAGAAAGAGAAGCTCTGAAGGGGTTTGAGCTGTGGGCAGTGTGTCCTAAAGGCTGTGTGGATGACGGGCCATCAGGTGAAGGAGAGGAGCCTATGTCCCAGCCAGAAATGGTGGCGGCTCAGCCAACCTGGTGACCACAGAAAGGAAGGATGATGGTGGGCTTCTGGGCAGTGTGGAGTGGAATCAACCTAATGTCCTGATGGGGGGATGTGGAGTGAGGCGTGCGGGGGGCGGGGGGGAGAGAAGTGTTTGCGATGGCCTGAAGAAGAGACCAGAAGGTCCGTGTCATCTATGCCAAGATGGAGGATGGCTTATTTCCCACCAGCGTGGCAACTTCTTCACCTCATTCCGACGCAGTGGCATGATGGTAACCACCGTGCTATTCGGGCATTAGAACCAAGCAAGGGAAGGGTAACCAGAGGAGTCTGTGGTTAGAACAATGGAGGTGTTCACGTCGTTCATGCTAACTGGTCCGAGGCCCCTGAGCAAGTCAAGAGAAGCCTTTAATAACTGGCCGCAGAGCCCAGCAGGACCAATAATTCCAGCCCTTGGAAAATGGAGGCACGAGGATCCGAAGTTCAAGGTAATCGTTGGTTACGCAGTGAGTTGGAGGCCAGCCTGGGCTGTCTGAAACCCTGTCAACAACCTACAAACCCAAACAAGGCCTAGGCCCAAGCTGATATCCTAAAAGCCAGACTCAGAAGATACAGGGAGAGGCTCCTGAGTGTCCCCTAGTGGGAAGTTGGGGAAAATGGTACCAGAAGGCACCCAGCCTCATTCCAACCTTGTCCACCACTGGGCCACATCTCGCTCCTGCCCAGAAACATCCATGTAACGGGAGGTGGGCGGCTCACACAGGGGTGATGGAGAGACACACTGGTGATTTGTTTCACTGCTTAGAGAGGAACTCTCGTAGCATTTGTATTTCTTTGCAAGAGGCAGTGGCAAAAGGTAGGAATCCATCTTCCAACTGAACTCTAGGCAGAAGAAACTTTATGTAAAAGATGCTTAAAGATCCTTTCCCAACTGGATATAACGGTGCACATCTGTAATCCTAGCACTGCAGAGGCTGAGGCAGGAGGATCGCAAATTCAAGGCCAGCACGGGCTACTCAGACTAAAACCAAACCCAACTAAAAAAAGAAAAGAAAAGAAAAGAAAAGAAAAGAAAAGAAAAGAAAAGAAAAGAAAACAGCAATCCCCCTCCACTCCCATCAGCACCAAGATCCCAGAACTCTGATGGTGGCAGAGAAAACAAGCTGGTGGGGACAGTGAAAAACAGTACAAAAATACAGTGCCCAAAACAGAGAGACAGAAAGATATAGCATCTCTCACTTCCTGCCAACACCAAAAGGATGAATGCATCTTTTCTTTTTGAAATTTTAATTTATTTATTTTAAATTGTCTTCTTATTATTTATTTATTTATTTATTTATTTATTTGAGACAGAGAAAGAGAGAGAGAGAGAATGGGCACACCAGGGCCTCTAGCCACTGCAAATGAAGTCCAGATGCATGTGCCACCATGTGCATCTGGCTTATGGGGTCTGGGGAATCAAGCCTTGAACTAGGGTCTTTAGGTGTCACAGGCAAGCACTTAACAGCTAAACCATCTCTCCAGTCCTTTTTTTTTTTTTTTTTTTGGTTTTTCGAGGTAGGGTCTTACTCTGGTCCAGGCTGACCTGGAATTCACTGTGTAGTCTCAAGGTGGCCTTGAACTCACAGCCATCCTCCTACCTCTGCCTCCTGAGTGCTGGGATTAAAGGTGTGCGCCACCACGCCCGGCTTTTTTTTTTTTTAATTGACAACTTCCTTAATTGTAGACAATATCCCATGGTACTTCCCTTCCCCCCACTTTCCCCTTTGAAACTCCACTGTCCATCATATCCCCTCCCCCTCTCAATCAGTCTCTCTTTTCAGTTTGATGTCATGATCTTTTCCTCCTATTATGATGGTCTTGTGTAGGTAGTGTCAGGCACTGTGAGGTCATGGATATCCAGGCCATTTTGTGTCTGTAGGAGCACGTTGTAAGGAGTCCTACTCTTCTTTGGCTCTTACATTCTTTCCACCCCCTCTTCTGCAATGGACCCTGAGCCTTGGAAGGTGGGTTAGAAATGACTCAGAAGGCACCAGGTGCTGAGCAGATGGGACAGCCCTATTTTTATTTATTTATTTGAGAGCAACAGACAGAGAAAGAGGCAGAGAGAGAGAGAAAGAGAAAATGGGCGCACCAGGGCTTCCAGCCACTGCAAACGAACTCCAGATGCATACATTACCTTGTGCATCTGGCTTACGGGGTCCTGGGGAATAGAGTCTTGAACCAGGGTCCTTAGGCTTCACAAGCAAGTGCTTAACCACTAAGCCACCTCTCCAGCCTGGATGAATGTATCTTAAAGTACAGGGTAAAAAAAAAAAAAAGACCTTGGCAGATACTGACATCAGTCTTTCAGATGGTTGCTTTATGAATATTTATTAAACATCACACCTGAGGCACAGCACAGAGTTCAGGGCGGGGCAGTTTCACACATGGCATTTTCCCTGGTGGTGCTGACAGTCTCTTGGATTGCAAACATCACTTTTAATTTTTATTTATTATTTGAGAGAGAAAGAGACAGATAGAGAGAGAATGAATGGCATACCAGAGCCTCCAGCCACTGCAAACAAACTCCAGACGTATGTGCCACCATGTGCATCTGGCTCACGTGGGTTCTGGGGAGTGGAACCTGGGTCCTCAGGCTTGGCGGGCAAGGACCTTAACCACTAAGTCATCTGTCCAGGCTGCAAGCATCACTGTTGACAGTCTGAGTCAAGGTGCTGCCGGCAGAGTGGACCCCCAGGTGAGCAGCCACCTCCAGCATGCGTAACTCCTCAGGGTGAGAGGCATGTGGTGCGTGGTCATCATCCCTGGCGTTCATGCTTTGGAGCCTTTCCTCTAGAGCAGAGGATGGGTTAGGATGGAGTGGCGGGGTCCCTCCATCATGTCACGCTCCCTCACCAGCACCTCTTTCTTTATTTTAATTTAATTTAATTTATTTATTTTTTATTATTTATTTATTTTTTTTTTTGGTTTTTCAAGGTAGAGTTTCACTCTAGCCCAGGCTGACCTGGAATTCACTCTGTAGTCTCAGGGTGGCCTCAAACTCACAGTGACCCTCTTACCTCTGCCTCCCTAGTGCTGGGATTAAAGGTGTGCGCCACCATGCCTGGCTCTTACATATATATATATATATATATATTATATATATTATGAGCGAGCAAGAGACAGAATGCTGCTACAAGTGAGTTCCAGATGCATCCACCACTTTTTTGCATCTGGCTTTACATGAGTACTGGGGTATCAAACCTGGGTTATTAGGTTTGCAAACAAGCATCTTTAACCACTGGGTCATCTCTCCAGCCCGCTAGCCCCTCTTTCTGTTGCTGAGCACAATGTGTATCTGTGGCCGGGAAGGGCATCCTGGAAGCTTTCTGTCTATCAGTCATTCCGTGAACAAACATCTATATACGGTTTACTTTGTGCCGGGCCTGTGATAAGCGCTGTCATATAATAGGCTCTCAATAAATATTTGTGAGCCTACGGGGATATAAACCTTATGAGCCTTCCCTGGGCAGAAAGCCAGCTCCTACCTCCACGTACTTCCAGTCATTTCCCTGGATGCAATGTCCAGGGAGAGGGGCCGCAGGATGAGGGGTACTCGGTACCTAGGAAGAAGAAGTGGCACGGTGTTCCCACGCATCGGGCATCTGCCCAGCTTGCTGTGGTCATGATGCGTCACCATGTGAGCTTTCTGTCCCTCCTCAGCTCTCAGGAAAACGATGGAGCCGTAGCCCTTGGTAAATACAATCTCCACCCGTGGCCCGAGCCCCAGGTGATTCCTTGTCTCCGGCACTCGGTCCTTGCTAAAGATCTACATTTTGGACCCGTTAGTCACGTGAGTCCCAAGTCTCATGGCTTTGGGGCTAATAGATCACACCATCTAGGACAGATGCCCACGCCAAGGCAGCCCCGTCCGACGCAGTCACACTCGGTTATAAATATCTATAGAGTGCAATACCGAATAATTGTGGGGCATATTTCACCCTGCCTGTTGAACACATCGCAAGAAAGGAATTGATCCCTGCTGTTTCATTTATTAGATGGTGTAATACCACAAAAATCGTTTCCACAATATCCCAAACTAAATCATTTATTCTTGACAAAAATCCAATAAAGAGCTCAATCCTTCTCCATAGGCAGATAAAGCACAGATTAATGGGGCTGCCTAGATCAAAAAATGCTGGGGAAATGAAAGCGAGATAGAGAGAGAAGGCTCCTTCCTCCTCCTCACTTCCCCAAGGCTGCCTTGGCTCAGGGTTTTATTACAAAAAGCCGCCTAAGTATTACAGGCTAATCCGTAAATCCCAGCCTAGTAAAATATGTGACGGATTTGTAAATTGTGCCCTTTACAAATCTGATTGAACTTTTTTTTTTTTTCACTGAGAGTTTTGCCTTTCTCCTTTTCCTCATCTTTTTACCTTTCCCCACTTTATGGGCTTTTCTTCCGGCTGTTTGAGACTCTGCGTCCAGCTGCCTGGGCCCCTCTACCACTTCCTGTTAGCTCAGCCTCCTCTGGGAACGCTTTCTGACCTGAGTGATGGAGGGTGGAGATCAGAGAGGGCACCAGAAGCCCAGAAAACGACTGACTTCTTCTCTTCCACCATCCACATCCACAGGGAAATCAGATACAGCTACTCAAGGTCAGGGTCAAGGCCAGTGTCAGGAATGACAGGAGGCAGGGGCATGGGACCCACCTAGATCAAGTGTGGACAGTTCAAGCGTTTGCTGGGGCTCTCCGCCATTTCCCGTGGAGAAGCTGGGGATGAAAGGGACAATGAGGCCACTGGAAAGTTGGCTGGAAGGGGCTGTGGGGGGAGTGGAGGGGGTCTCATTTTCATTTGACCTCTACTCGAGCTCTAAATGACCTTGAACCACTCATGGCAGGCAACTCCTCAGGGTCCATCCAGAATCCCCATCGCATGTTCTCTACTGTGTGTGCCCGCTCTGGAGGATCGCACCTCGGTGTTCTCACCACCCCAGTGTATATTCCAGGATGTGGGACTTGCAGTGATAAATCCCCAACAAAAGCCCCAGGCACACAGACCCTTGCAAAACACCACGCCTAAATTTCCTGTCCGTCTGTACCGAGAGAGGAGCTGGTCAGCGGGGCTGGCTTCTAGCTGCCTCGGCCTTCCACCACTTCCCGCACAGAAGCAGAAAAGTGCATGGGCAAGCCGGGCCTGGTGGGGCAAGCCTTCAATCTCAGCAATCAGGAGGCAGAGGTAGGAGGATCACCGTGAGTTCAAGACTACCCTGAAACTACAGAGTGAATTCCAGGTCAGACTGAGCTAGTGTGAGACCCTACCTAGAAAAACAAAATAATAAAAAAAAAAAAAAACAAAACTCCATAGGCAAGGGCTTGGCAGTCAGTAGAACCTGGGCTTGGGGCTCAGATCTGTCATCTCCTCTCTTTGGGCATTCGCAAGTCATATAACTTTTTCCAGCCTCAGTTTCCCCATATGAAAATGGGGATGGTACTAGCTATTGCAAACATACCTGTGCTAATGAAAGAGAAAATGCAGACAAAAACACCCAGGGCAGAGCAAGCACACAGCGAGTCCATCATCATCTTCCTCATCAACCCTGAACATATATATCTCCTTCAGCAAGACCGTGAAGAAAGACTGAGGCTATAAAAGGTCCCTGAAGGCCCACCACAGGCAGCTCTTCAGTCCTGCATCTGGAGCCCAGGTGGAAGTCTTTAAAGGAGCCCATATTGCAAACATCTGGGGAGCAGAGGATGCTGGGAGTGGGTCGTCCTACTTGGTGCTGTGTCTCACATCATATTGGTCCTCTGAGTCTGTACCCCAGTATCCAGGAGAAAGCCATTCTTTCCTTTTGTTGCATATTCCCAAAGGCAGAGGGAAGAGTGAGCTGGGATGGTTGCCCTGGCAACTTTCCTCCCCAGCCCCTCCCACACTGAGGCCTGTTCAGTATAGAAATAGGACTGGAGAGGAGGGAGAGAGGGAAGGGTCCTGGGACCAGCAGTTCCTGGCATGGGGTTTTGCAGCATTATAGAAATGCAATAAAACAGTAACTGCCAGGCTGGAGAGATGGCTTCGTGGTTAAGGCACATGCCTGCAAAGCCTAAGGACTCCAGTTCAATTCTCCAGTCCCACATAAGCCAGATACACATGGTGGCACATGTGTTTGGAGTTCATTTGCAGAGGCTGGAGGCCCTGTGTGGTAGTTTGAATATATGTCCCCCAATATATTCAGTATTTTATTAGTTTATAGTTTGCATCTGCAATCACCTTGCTAGAGGCAAGGTCACTGGGGGCCGGTCTTAAGGTGTGGTGATGGGTTTGAGATTCCATTGTAAAGATATGCAAATGTGTCTAGCAGGAGTTCCTGAAGTCTGCTGTGTGACCTTTTGGCTGTAGTTTGTTTTTGCTCTGTGTGCTGTGGTGGCTGGTTGGCTTTCTCTCTCTCTGCTTGGTCCTGTGGAGAGCAGGCCGCTTCTCTTGCCATTATGGAACTTCCCCTGGATCTGTAAGCTTCAATAAATAATATCCCTTCCTCCATAACTGTGCCTGGTCTGGAAGTTCATCTCAGCGAACCTGAAGCTGTCTGCAACAGTAAAGTGGTACCGAGGAGTGTGGGGTGAGATGAACCTGACCGTGTGGATATTCATCTTTTGGAACCTTTGTTTTGGAGGAATGGGCATGGACTTGGTGCTTGCAACTGAAGATGCCTTCTGGAGTGGTAAGCCAAGTTTTATGGACTATTCTGATGAGAGTTTGAGAATGCTAAGTGCAGATAGTACTGAACTTCGAGGCTTGGCTTATGAGGTTTCTAAGGGGAAGGAAAGACTGCAGAGGACTTTGTTGGAATTGGGCTACTGGCATAAGGGATGGCTACGTTCTGCTATCCAGGCCCAGAAAGTTTGATGAAGGTTAAATTTGTAATGGACTGATGTGCTTGGCTAAAGATATCGAACTGAGATTTTAAGATTTTAAGTTGGAAAACCTCAATCAAGTTAAAAGCAGAGGCACTGAGACTGGTTTTAGGTTACTGGAGCTGCTATTGTCAACGCATTAGCAATCTTAAGGAAGGTGGAAGGAAGGTGGCCCGACTTGATTTACATTAAAACAATGGAGAGGATGCCTGAGGAAAGACTGTTAGAAATGCAAACTCTTTGGAAAGAGTTGACTGGAGAAGGAACCTGCTTTTCAAGGCAATGGTTTATTTTGTCCCTGGATTTAGAATATGGCTGTGTCCTGCACACCTGGTATTAGTTTTGGAAGCATGAAAAATGCATGGAGTGGTCATGAATTGCACACGGTTCCAGGAGCTGCTGCTGAGATGCAGCATGAGGCAGGGCATGAAGACCCTCAGGAATAGGCTGCAAGAGCCTTTGGAAGATGGGCCGTGGTTTGCATGGAGACCTGAAGATGTTTTGGATATACCAGGACTGTGCAAAAGGACTACCATGGAGTGCAGTGTTGAACTGGGATGAAAGTTTTCCCTGGCGACTCTGCCCAGCTGGAGGGGCGGAATTGGTAAACATGGAGACTGTTAGTCTCTGGTTATATTGAACTTGAACTGCAGAAGTTTGATGATGGCTGATGGTGATTGAGTTTGCATTGTTTTAGTCTCTCCTTGCTATTCCTTATACAGTTAAAATGTTTACTCTGTGCCTTTACATGTTGAAAGTATTTAACTTGTTTGATTGTACAGGACTCACTATCTTAAGTTGATCAAGACTGTGAGAACCTTTGAAATTGGACTGAGTACAATTTACAATGTGTGATAGTTATAAATCTATTGGGGACCAGGAGCTAAATATATTGGGGGCCAGGGGCGGAATGTGGTAGTTTGAATATATGTCCCCCAATATATTCAGTATTTTATTAGTTTATAGTTTGCATCTGCAATCACCTTGCTAGAGGCAAGGTCACTGGGGGCCGGTCTTAAGGTGTGGTGATGGGTTTGAGATTCCATTGTAAAGATATGCAAATGTGTCTAGCAGGAGTTCCTGAAGTCTGCTGTGTGACCTTTTGGCTGTAGTTTGTTTTTGCTCTGTGTGCTGTGGTGGCTGGTTGGCTTTTCTCTCTCTGCTTGGTCCTGTGGAGAGCAGGCCGCTTCTCTTGCCATTATGGAACTTCCCCTGGATCTGTAAGCTTCAATAAATAATATCCCTTCCTCCATAACTGTGCCTGGTCTGGAAGTTCATCTCAGCGAACCTGAAGCTGTCTGCAACACCCTGACATACCCATTCTCTCTTTCTCTCTGTCTCTCTCTCTCTCTCTCTGTCTCTCTCCCTCCCTCTCTCTCTGTTTCTAATAAATAAAAATAAAATATTTTTTTAAAACCCAGTAACTGCCTTAGAAACCAGATTGTTGCTCCCTCAATCTCTGCCAATTCCTACCGTCATCCCAGGATGGAACTGACCCAAAAATTCCCTAGTGATGGCTGCTGGGATGAGCAAGATGCAGCTGGCCCCTTCCAGCTGTGGACCTCTGCAGATGTAAGCCTTTGCCAGTCTTCTGTACATACGATGGGCATATTGCACGGATCCAAAACTGGACCTTGTGCAAACCCTGAGATGCAGGAGGAGACAGACAGGGAGGAATTAGATTTGACGTTGAGGAGAATTTCTTTGCTGGCCAGGCTTCCACAGAATCAGAGACTTTAAACCCGCCCTGGCAGGAGGGGGTGGGGGAGGGAAAAGAATAGGACAGAGGCTGCGATGACTTGAGGCAGATGAGGCAATTGGAAGGCTTTACTTTCAAGGAACATTCTAGAAAAAGGGGGGTTCCCATCTGCCACATTTCTGAGAGAAGTGGACTAGACAACAAGAGTTCAGCTGCTCCCACAAAGCCAGGGTCTTCCTTTGGTCCCTGGGGCACAGCCAGCAGATACTCTCTGCCTCCCTCATTAACCTTTATCCTTGAGTTTCCTGCTAAGGGTCAATCCTGGCAACCCAGACAGCCACGCCTAACCTGATCAGAGGGGACAGCTCAGAGGATGGTCACCCTCCATTGCCCACATGGTTCCTCCTGCCCTTTCGAATCCTGTCATTGATATGTAACTGTTCGGGGTATTTTTTTTTATTTTTTTAATTTTTATTTATTTATTTGACAGAGAAAGAGGGGGGAGAGAATGGGCTCACCAGGGCCTCCAGCTACTGCAAATGAACTCCAGACACGTGCGCCCCCTTGTGCATCTGGCTAATGTGGGTCCTGGGGAATCGAACCTGGGTCCTTTGGCTTTCCAGCCAAATGCCTTAACCACTAAAGTATCCTGGATATGTTGGGATATGTTTTTGATGGGGAGGTGAATGATGCTGGTGGGGTGAAAGCACAAGAGGGAATGGTGGGTACAGGTTAGGTCCCTGGCACCTGGGCAACCTCATAGTTGGGGAAAAGGCAATCCCCGTAAGTCTTTTGTGGACCTGGAGAAGAAAAATAAAAGTCAATGAGACGCTGTATCTTGGAA
Organism: Orientallactaga sibirica; assembly: GCA_036365145.1. Lineage (NCBI taxonomy): Eukaryota > Metazoa > Chordata > Mammalia > Rodentia > Dipodidae > Orientallactaga > Orientallactaga sibirica. Next base: position 10,069,867 of record JAEOAD010000013.1, read on the forward strand.
GCCCGGGTATAGGAACACTTGAACACTCACCCGGTTTCTACTGGAAAGTGGAAGCCAGGCAATGTGACTGAGGGACACTGGAGGATGTCCATCCTTCTACCTACAACCCCAAAAAAACCAAACTGTTATAATATGGGGGTGTGGAGTCAGTACCTGGTCCCTTTCCCACCCTCATGGCACCTCAAAGAGGGTGCATAGAACAATTAAAACCCGATCAAGATCGTGTAGATGCAATCTCTCCTGCAGAGCTTTTTAAAATTTAATTTAGTTTTTTGTTTTGTATTGTTTTTTTGAGGTGGGAATCTCCTTCTACCCCAGGCGGACCTGGAATTCACTATGTAGTCTCAGGGCAGCCTTGAACTCACAGTGATCTCCCCACCTCTGCATGACATGAGCCACCACACCTAGCTCCTGGAGGGTTTTAAAAGGGAGAAACGCAGTTCGCCACTCCAGACATGTGCTCTATGCAGCTGCCACACCAAAGTTTGTCTGCATGGGGCTGGGCTGCTCTGGGCTCCTCAAAAACAATAGAGAATCTTCTGGATATTTGTGCTCCTGCCCCCTTCACTCTTGTTGTCACCCATCAGACCACAGGATGAGATGGGTGGAGGGACGGGTGCAGCAAACCCATCAGGGTCAGGGCGAACGTCTCAGTAACTTCTTATTTATTGGCTCCTCCGGTCTCACAATGGCTGGTTCTGCTCAATATTTTATTCTTGTTGCACCTGCTCAGAAGCAGAGCTGTAGGCATTTTTGATAAATGGATTGAAAGGTTCGTCTGCCTTTGCTGAAGTTTCTCTAAGTGCCTCCGTCCAAATCTCCCACTGAAATTCTATTTCCTATCTTCCTACTATGACTTCACTCCCTGGTGGCACCTCACTTCCACCCTGCTCACCCTCCCGTGCTCCGTTACCCCATCAAGCGTGTACACATCCTGAGAGAAGATGTACACCTCTGGATACTCACCAACGCAACTGCAGCCGTGTCTACTCAGGGCACCAATGTACGCAGAGCTGGAGTGTATCTCCCCCCAGTCAGGGAAACCATACAATAGTTGTGTGCACAGGCCTATCCTGCAGACACACGGATGCACATGCACGCAGGAGTTGTGACGCATGAGTCTTGCACACAAGGAGCCCCTGTGGGCACACGAACACAGACGGGCTTTCCCTTCTAGTTACGTGCATCTGACCCCGACCCCAGGGAGCACAGCAGAGGCCAGAGCTCTCATGGGATATGGATGAAGGTGATGGCACAATCAGAGTAGAAAGGAGGGCGTGCCCCAGTGGTCCTTGCAGAAGCTCCCTTGGCCTCCAAAGAGTCCCACCCTCAACTCTGGGCTGGCAGACTCATTCAGCCTTCTCCTTCTTCCTCCTATCCTCCTGCCCTGTACTGGAGGCCCCACTGGGCCAGCTGGAGGCTTTATTCAACCACATGTGAAACAGCTCAGAAGCTGCACTGGGCCGCCAGCCGTTTCCATAAATAACTTGCTGGGCCTGGCTCCTTGCCTTCCTGGTGATGTCATTGGCGTAGGCCCAGTCATGAAATCATAGGCTTCCCTTCCCTGGGCGCTCCTTCTGGGTGGAGAGACCCTCATCACAGAACTGTCTGCTGGGACCTTGCCTGTCCACACCCCTTCCTGTTCCCACCCAGCCAGGTGGTGGATGTAGGCTTTCCACTATTCGGACTGACTGCGTGGTGGTGCCACACAGTACCTCCCCCCTGCCTGTCACCAGTTACTGAACAGCCTCCCAACGTTTCCACCTCCTTGGGGTATTGTTTCCAGGTGACACAGACACAGGTTTCAAGGGTGGTGGAGAAGGGGCTGGTGCCTGAGTGGAGCTCCATCCAGGAGGCCCCTTCAGCTGTGTGACTTCAGACACAATGTTTCTCCTCTCGGCTTGTTCTCTCGTTTTGAAAGCAGAGGGGATATTGGGAGCTATAAGGGTGCTTGTGAGGCTTTCATGGGCTGGAGCTATGAAACATGGAAGCCGGCACATTGACTCATCAAGCAGTCCCGGCCTGTGCTCACATGCTCCTGAGGCCCCAACTTTGTATTTGCTCTGTCCTGTGTCCGTGCGCTCCTCTCCGCGGCTCATTTCCCCAAGTGGGGAGCTGTCACGATCTCCTGGCTCCATTTTTTACTGTGTAGCTGAGGATGGCCTTGAACTCCTGATTCTCTTGCCTCCACTTTCCAAGTGCTGGGTGGGTAGACATAGATCCCCACATCTGGTGTCCATGGCCTCTTCATCTCATGCCTGAGATCACAACCTTGGAACCAGAAGTGGGAGGCACTGAGAGTGGGCAGAGCCAGGGGTGGGAGTTGCCAAGCGTGGAAGGGACCAGGAGTTGGAGGAGCCATGGGTGGGAGGAGCCAGGGTGGGAAGCAGATCCAGGGTGCTCAGACTCCACTGCATCCTGGACTTTGCACACAGAAGGGGGTTGGGCTTCCTCCCAGAACAATCTTACAACATAACTGCTAACATTAACCTTATCTTCTTTTTAAAAATATTTAATTAATTAATTTATTTAAGAGAGAGAGAGAGAGATAGAGAAAGACAGAGAACAGGTGCGCCAGGACCTCTACCCACTGTAAACAAACTCCAGACACATGCTCCACTTTGTGAATCTGGCTTACGTGGGTTCTGGGGAATTGAACCTAGGTCCTTAGGCTTTGCAGGCAAGTGCCTTAACCACTAGGCAATCTCTCCAAGCCCATTCACCTTATTGTCTACAGGAGGAAAATTAAGCTGAGAGATTAAATATCTCACTACAAGAGGGGCTGTGGAGATGGCTCAGTGGGTAGGGATACTTCCTACACCAACATGAGGACCTGAGTCCCCAGCACTCATGTAAGAAAGCTGAACGTGACATCACTGGTCTGTGATCCTAATGGGGGGGCGGAGACAGGAGGATCACTGAGACTAAGCTCCAAGTTCAGTGAGAGACCCTGTCTCAAGGAAATGAGTTGGATGAACTGTAGAGAACACCTGACATGCATCTGCACACACATCTACACACACACACACAAACACACTCTCAGTATAGGAGCCAATACACACCATGTCCTAAGACGCCCTGGACCTGCCAAGATCCCTCGCCTAGTCTCCAGATATGTGTGCTTGCAGAGTACACACGGGGGCCACCAGGAAAGCAAGCATCTCTGGACTCGAGGGTGGGGAAGGCATGCTACGACTTGTGTCCCGTGTGGTAACCACAGAGTCCCAGGCGCCGGGCTCGTGAAATATACTCCCGATTTTGATGACTCAGCACAGCAAATAGAAGGCAAGAGAGCTCATGAATAATTCTTTTGTATTTATGATGTGTTGAGATGATAATATTTTTCATGTGTTCAGTTAAATAAAATATGCTATTACAAATAATCTCACCTGTTTCTTTTCACTTTTATGACGTGGTTATTAGGAGGCTTAAAAACCGCATGTTTGGCTGGCATATTTCTGTTGCATGTCTGGTCTGTTGCCTCCCTATGTGCTGAAAACTGTTCATTGTCTCTGGTTCTGACACGGCTAGTGCGATGCCTTTGGGGATAGGGCTGCTTCCTTCCACCAAAATAGCCACCCGTCCCCACCAGGGATTGTGAGGGGATGGGGCCCATAACCAGGTATCTGTACTTGGCTTCTGTGCCATATGGGATCTCTGCCTGCCCACTGCCAGACACTCTTGAGCTAAGCTTCCCACAGTTGAGTTTTCCAGGCATCCCAGCCTCCAGTCTGAGGCACACCCTGCTTGTTTTGCCATCTAAGCTCTGTGATATTGCTCCCTTAGAGCTCCTACTTAGACCTTGCTTCTCTCCTCCAGTCATGTGGGTCTTAACATCCTTCAAAACCAAGATTAGGGCTGCAGAGATGGCATAGTGGTTAAGATGCTTGCCTGTGAAGCATAAGGACCCAGGTTCAATTCCCCAGTGCCCACATAAGCCAAATGCATAAGGTGGTGCATGTATCTCTCTGTCTGCCTCTTTCTCTCTCTCAAATAAATAAATATAATTAAAAAACAAAATCAGAAGCCGGGCGTGGTGGCGCACGCCTTTAATCCCAGCACTCGGGAGGCAGAGGTAGGAGGATCGCCGAGAGTTCAAGGCCACCCTGAGACTACATAGTTAATTCCAGGTCAGCCTGGACCAGAGTGAGACCCTACCTCAAAAAAAAAAAAAAAAAAAAAAAAAAAAAATCAGAAGTCAGCTCCTCCATGCAACCTTCCCAGATTCCTTCAATGAATGAGTCAGTTACACTGTGCCCAGAACCCGCCCTGGCAGGAAGCATTGTGTGCTGGGCCATTTGTATTCATATAAGTCATCAATGCCATCCAAAGCAGCCACTGGAATGACTCCTCATTCCATATGGGGAAACTGAGGCAGGGAGAGATTAAAACATCTTGTCAAAGCCGGGCATGGTGGCGCATGCCTTTAGTCCTAGCACTCGGGAGGCAGAGGTAGGAGGATCACTGTGAATTCAAGGCCACCTTGAGACTGCAGAGTGAATTCCAGGTCAGCCTGGAATAGAGTGAGACCCTACCTCAGAAAAACCAGAAGAAGAAAAAAGAGAGAAAGAGAGAGACAGAAGACTTTAAAAGTAGAGGAAGGGCTTGGGATATGACTCATCTGGCAGAGTGCTTTCTTTCTTTTATATTTTTTGATCTTTCAAGGTAACGTCTCACTTTAGCCCAGGCTGACCAGAAACTCACTTTGTAGTCCAGGCTGGTCTTGAACTCATGGTGATCCTTCTACCTCAGCCTCTTGAGTGCAGGGATTAAAGGAGTGTGCCACCACGCCTGGCCTCAGAGCACTTTCTTAGGTTCAGTCTTCAGCAATGCATAAAACAGGTGCGGTAATCCCAGCACTTGGGAGCTGGAAGCAAGAAGACCCCAAGCTCAAAGTCATTCTCAAAAAGTAGAGAAAGTAGAATTTCAACCCACTAGTAGAATGGCCCTCTAGTCACAGCTAGAGACATCCCAGGTACCCCTAAAAGACAATTATAGTGTTGTGAGCCAGGGTCCCAGTTCATTCCCTGTTGTAACTCCCCCAATGAGCAGTTAAGTGCTGCCATAAAGTAGGCACCTAATAAATGTGGCCTGAATGAGATCAACCCTGTCTTGGTGGTGCTTCAAATACCTCACTTCCGAGGCTGGCGAAATGGCTCAGGGGCTAAAGGCACTTGCTTGCAAAGCCTGTCTGCCCAGGTTCAATTCTCTAGTTGTCCACATAAAGTTGGATGGGCATTTGTTTGCAATGACAAGAGGCCCTGGCATGCCCCCACACACAAATAAACAAAAAAATAAAAAAAAAAAAAAAAAAAAAAACTTTCCCAGTGCCCTAGTGATCTTGCTGGGCAGCCTCCCACCTCGTTCCACTCAGCTCCGGCTGCCAGCCAGTGCTCCCCAGGGTCCTCTCTGCACCTGCTTAACACTCGAGTTACTGTCATGCGACCTCTGTCAGCCGCCGGGAATTAATTCCCCAGGTTACCGCTGCATAAAAACCAAACTCTCTTCTTTTATGATCTCTGCACGCAGTGCCCTTTCCTTTTATACAGGCCCCCACCATACTTCAGGGGCATAAATAAATACAGTGTAACTTGTAGCAGCTTTTATCTACTGCAAGCTACTGTGACCCGGAGCTACCTGGAACCCCAGCTGCTCCGAACAGGTGCAGGAGACTTGGGGCACCATGAGAAATGTGGGCGGCCAATTCAAAAGCTGTCTGTACCTTGCGTGGTCCTTCATGCACCCGTTACCAGTTCCCTTGAAAAGCTCCTTAGGCTTCTGGTGTGCCCTTCCTGGATTCTAACCAGCATCCGCTATGACCCACCTGCTATGACCGCATTTGGAAGGAATGCTCACTCCGCGCAGCAGCGAGCCCCATGTCATGGCAGTGGATGGGCTGGTGGGCACAGGGTCCTGGACTCTCTAACTTGTCTGCTCCCACCCCAGCCAAAGCACCAGAGAGATTTTGTGTGTGTGTGTGTGTGTGTGTGTGTGTGTGTGTGTGAAGTTTCCAAACTATGCCCATGATTCCAAGGGGTCCCTCACGTGGATGCTGAGGTCTACAGCCACTCTGGGGAAGGGAGGCCATTCCCAGAGTCCCACAATCCTCACACCAGCTCCATCTTGCTCACATCTGCCCACCTGGCTCCGGGGCCTGGGTGGGAGGATCCAGACTTACTGACCCTGCTTGCTGGTTTTGAATCAAAGGCCATAATCCCTGACCATGTTTTCCATTAGGAAAACGGGGGGGACTTCTCTGCTATCCAGGTTCCTACTGAAAGATCTGGTGGGGGGTCAGGTCGATGCTCTGTGGGAGGGGAGGAAGCCTAAGAACTAACCATCGCGTGGTCCTGTCAATTGTCTTGCCATCTGCCCTTCGCAAAGTCCGGCTCTGCCAACAACAGTTGTCCTTTCACAATGGTGATTAACACGAAGGAGCCAGAGCCTTAAAAACCAGGGCCTCATTTCCTTCACATAGCCCAGGCCCAGGGCACAAATTTGCCTCCGTGGTCCTCATGTCTACCTTGGCCCGGATCAGTGGGTCGCCCCTGGCTTTCTGATCCCCTGCCTTCCATCCTATCGTCCTCCACCCCCTGAACTGCCTGGATTGCCGTGGCTGAGACAGGCCAACATTTCCTTGCTGAGGAATTGGGTGAGTACTTGGGTATATTTAGCTGGTGAAACTGCAGGATGCCTAGTTAATTAAAGCGACACGATTCACCGAGGAATGCATCTTTGGTCTCAGTGTGCCCCGTGCAGTATTTGGGACATATTTACGCCAAATTTGCTCAGCATTCCTTTGATGTTCTGGTTTCGCCAGGCATCCTGTCCTCTGCTTGCCATTCCCAGCCCCGGCCGCGTGCCATGCTCAGGCCTCCAGAAAGAGGTTCTGGGTTTGTGGGTCCTCCGCTTACAAGACAGGGTGATACCAGCAACCGCCCCCCCATCCACTTTGAACCCGGGAACTCTTTTTGTAGTAGGAATGGCAAGCCCCAGCTCCAGGAAGGGCTTAAGGGTGGCAGCTGGTCCCTCTGGGCGACAGGATGGAGGTTCACTCCCTTTTGGTTTGAGACACCCACACTTGGCTCCCTCTCAGCCTCCCCCTGGGATCCCTCCTTCAAGGGCCCCATGGGCTCAGCTCTCCTTTGCTGAGTCAGCTGCTATGTGAATTTGGCTCCAGGAACAGCAGGGTGGCCTTCCGGGGCCAGTTTCCATGTCCACTTTTACAACCCTCACACCCCACCCCACTGTATTCTTAGTTTAGCAAGGAAACAGCCAAGGTAATTCTGTATCTGGGGCTTCCCAAATGCTACACCCCGCCCCACCACCACCATCTCGCTGCTCCCTACCCTCCACAAGAAGAACCCGGAGCTGGGAGCAGCTATTTTGGAGATAAATTGCTTAATTAGGGGAAAATTACTTAAATTTCAGCAGCAGCAGCAGTAGCAACTGCAACACTGATGTGCATAAAAGCCTTCAATCCCAGTTCCTTCAGAGAAGAGCTGGACCCACAGCACACCCACGGCTGCTTCTCCAGAAGGACAGAGGAGAGAGTCTGTGCTGGGTGTCAGGGGCCTTCACAGACACACACACACACACACACACACACACACACACACTCAAGAACACGCATCATCTTCACCACCAGCCCAGGAGGGCTCTGCTAGACGTTAGCAAACTCATAGTGTGTGTGTGTGTGTGTGTGTGTGTGTGTGTTTTAATCAAAGGCTAGGGGTAGCACATTACGAACTAAATGTCTGTGTCCATCCAAACACACACCCTAGCCCTCTGTGTGATGGTGAGAGATAGGGCCGTGATGAGGTCATAAATATGGAACCCCCAGGATGGGGCTAGTGCACTGACAAGAGAAGACTTTCTCTACTCCCCCCTCTTCCTTCTCCCTCCCTCTCCCTCCTCTTTTATCCCTGTCCCTTCCTCTCACATCTCCTGCTCTCTCCCATGCTGCTATCTTGATGTCTGACTTCAGCCTTCAGGATGCTGAGCAACAAATGAGTCTGAGCTCTGAGTCAGTGGTACTGTGTTGAGCAGTTCAGGCTGAGGCACATTTATTCTTGCACATGTGTGTGGTGTGGTGTGTGTGGTATATGCACATGTATGTGCCCGCGTTAGCACCCTGTGCACTTGCCTGAGGCAGGGCACACTCTCTGGCAGTGGCCAGAGGGGAACATGGGGTACCCTTCTCCATTTTCTTCTGCCCATTTCTTTTTCCTTGGGCCAGAGTCTCTTACCGATCCTGGAGATTTCTCATGAGCCCATTGGATTCTCTGGTCTCTGCTCCCCCAAAGAACTGGGGTTACAGATGCAGACGGCCACGGGTCCCAAGGATTGAACTTGAGCAGTCTTCCTTGTCAGACCCCTATGTGTGCATAAGAAGTGCTCTTAGCTGCTGAACCCTCTCTTCAGGCCTCAGTCAACACAATTCCTGTGGAGGCCTGTGGTCAAAGACTGGTCTTCACACTCAATCAGTTGGACGCCATGCAGAGCAACAGCCATGGGCAGTGCTTACGGGAGCAGGCATAGCTGTGTCCCAAGAAAATGTCATAAAACCAAGTGAGAGGCAGCTTTGGCCCTGAAGCCAAAGTGTGCTGACACGGAGGCTGACCTTGGGGGTCCAGCTGCTTTCTGGCTACAGGGTCCTCAGGGCATGGGTGAGGATCTCTTTGAGCAGCCTAACTCTCCGCAGGCCCGGGTGGCCTTCAGCGGGGACCGTGCTCAGCGGCGAGGCTGTCATCGATGTGAATGTGTGCTCTGGGGGCAGACAGTCCTTGCTATGCGATTATGAGGCAGGCATTGAACTCTGAGTTTCCATTTACTCATCTCCAAATTGATAATAATCAGCGTTCCTTCCTGCCAGGGTTATGGAGGTAATGAATGCGACGGTGCGGGTGACACTGAGTTGGATCTGCAGTATGTGCTTATTGGCACAGGCTTCCAGGAAGGGGTGGGGGCTGGGGGAGTGTGTTCTAGTCTCAGTGTTTGGATCTTCCAGAACAGCCCTGGTAGAAAGATTTAGGGGTGTCCAGCCCATGGCCTGCAGGTTGTACGTGGCCCAGGATAGCTATGAATGAAGTCCAACACAAAACCCAAACTTACTTAAAACACCATGATGGGCTGGAGAGATGGCTTAATTGGAAAATTGCTTGTCTTACGAGCACGAGGACCTGAGTTTGACCCCCCAGTAATCACATTGAAACAAAAAGCCAGACATGGTGGCACATGCCTGCAATCCAATCATCGGGGCGATAGAGACAGAGATAGGTGGACCCCGGACCTCAATGGCTGGCAAATCCAGCCTCATTGCTGCACTCTAGGCAATGAGAGAACCCATCTCAATAAAAAAGGTGGTCAGTGCCTGAAGAGGACATCCAGAGTTGTCCCCTGGCCTCCACATCCATGCATGTGCACTCAAACTCACACACACACACACACACACACACACACACACCCCTATAAGGTTCTAGGGTTTTTTTGAATTAATTTTTTTGTTTTTATTTATTTATTTCAGAGTGACAGATAGGCAGAGAGAGAGAGAGAGAGAGAGAGAGAGAGAGAGCACCAGGGCCTCCAGCCACTGCAAATGAACTCCAGATGCATGTGCCCCCTTATGCATCTGGTTTACGTGGGTACTGGGGAACTGAACCTCGAACCGGGGTCCTTAGGCTTCACAGGCAAGCATTTAACCGCTAAGCCATCTCTCCAGGACCCCTCTTTTCTTCGAGATTGTCTTGCTGGCTGTGGTGGTGCACACCTTTAGTCCCAGCAGTGAGGAGGCTGAGGTAGGAGGATCACTATGAGTTCATGACCGTCCTGGGCTACAAAGTGAGTTCCAGGTTAGCTTAGACTTGAATGAGATGCAGCTAAAAACAAAATGAAAAACAAAACCCGAGAAGAGAAGGGGGGAGAGCTGAAAGATCTTTTTGATTCCTTGATTATGAGGTGCTTGAGTGCCATCTTTGTAGATGACAATGTGGCCCAGAGAAGCCAAAGGACTGGACGTTCCTAAGTCCGCTTCCTCCCAGTCCTGGTACCATCCCACCTCCCAGATGGAACTCCTGGAACCCTTCTGGACACTTCTAAGCTTCAAAAAGACCACAGCGGAAAGGCGTGAGGCCACCCTGCTACGTGATGACAGAGGTAGAACCAGCCTGAGTGAGCGACTTCACGCATCACAGGGCTCTTGACCTTACTGCTTAGTGTGACCAGTCCCAGGGGAACAATGATCCTTGGTCTTGTCAGGGAGCGGCTACCCACCGGCATGCCCACAGGGGATGCTGGAGAGCAAGAGGCTCTGCTAGGTCTCTCCTGCTTGTAGAATGCCATCGTTCCAAGTCTCCTCTACACAAGGCCACCCAGCCAGATGTTCCTCCCACCTGGAAGCCCACACAGCCTCTTCTAAAGTCACTGTGGCCTGGGGTAAGGCTTGGTCCAGAAGCAGCCGGACAGTGTGATGGAATCTTCAGGACGAGACATCTGTGCTTCTATTAGGAGCGATGGTGTACACCTGTCTAAGGGACACCTCCTTCAGTGTGAGGAGGGAAGGAAGAGGGGGTGGGAGGGAGACCCTAAAAGGGACAATAAACAGAAGAGGACAGTAGCCCAGAACCCACGGGGACTGGAGCTGTGGGTGCAGAAAGTCAGAAACAAACAGCCACACCACCCTGGACGCGCCCCATCTTGTCTGATCTCAGATGCTAAGCAGGGTGGGGCCGGGTTAGTACTTGGATGGGTGAAAGTCAGAACCAAGAGCCACTCAGGATCTGGGTCCCAGGGGAGCCGTGTGCTGCCTTCAAGGAACGGAGACCTCAGAGAAGTGGCTTCTGGAAAGGAAGTTTAACCAAAGATGATCCTCTGGTGAGAACTCGGGGTGGAGTTAGGCAGGGGTGCCCAAGTGCTAGGGAGCAGCCCGAGACCCAGAGTCTCCCCCCGCCACTCCAGGAAGCCATTCCAGCATGAATCAAGTGGCATATGCCTAAGTCATAATGGAGCAACGTGAGGTCTATATAGAGCTTACACTAAGCCCCAGTCGAATATTCCTTTTTTTTTTTTTTTTCGATGTAGGGTCTCACTCTGGCCCAGGATGACCTGGAATTAACTATGTAGTCTCAGGGTGGCCTGGAACTCACGGTGATCCTCTTACCTCTGCCTCCCAAGTGCTAGGATTAAAGGCATCTGCCACCACGCCCAGCTCCAGTCCAATATTCTGTGTTCTGTCCAGCAAACTACAGGCAGGCAGACTTAGAGTGCCGCCACGTTCCTCATCTATGCAGACGGTGAAGGCTGAACTCTGACCTCAGCCCCAGTACCTCACTTTTGCCTGTCCCCCTAGGACTTCATCTCTGCCTGGGATCCCATTTCTGGCTTCCTGGCCTTGTACTTCTTTGCCTTGTGCGTGTGTATGTGTGTGTGAAGGTGTGTGAGTGCCACACCATATGTGGATGTCAGAGGACAAGCTTGGGGTGTTGGTCCTCACCTTGCACAGAAGACAGAGTCTCTCTTGTTTGCACTGTGAACAGCAGACTGACTAGCTTCCCCTGAACTTTAGGATCCTCCCAACTCTGTCTCCCACTGCCTTAGGTACAGGAGATGACAGGTGTGGCACCACTTGCGTTCAAATCCAGCTTTATGTGGGTTCTGGGGATCTGGACTCTCTAGTCATCAAGCTTGCACAGCAAACTTTTTTTTTTTTTTTTTAACCACTGAACTGAGCCATTTCCTCAACCTGTTCCTTGCCTTGTCTATCACCAGCTGTTTCAGCTCCTCTAAGATCATGTCACGATTCTGCCACCCACTCCCCACATCTGGGCCCTACTCCTTCCACCTGCCACAGTGCCACCAACATGCTGGAGACAGGCGTGGACTCTCAAACGTGTCTTCTGCTTGTGTGATGTGAATTCAAATTCTTTCCCTCTGACCTCCTTGCTCCTGTCCCTCTGTCTTGAACACACAGTGGTCCCTGGACCGGCAGCAGCACCCGAGAGCCCTCTGGTGAGAAGTGAGCATTCGCTGCCAGGGCCCAGAGCTGCTGAGTCAGACGCTCCTGGGGCAGAGACCAGCCATCTGTTTGTCCAAGCCTTCCAGATGACACTGACTCTGTCAAGACTGAGAACCACTGTCTGGCACATCCCAGCAGCCTCCGAAGCATTCTTTCTAGTCTAGGCCAAGTCCTCACATTCTCCCTACCAGTACCATGTCTTCGTCCCGTCTCTGTCTCTGTCTTTTTCTCTTCTCTGCCTTCTTTTTTTCTTTCACATGCGCACGGGTGTGTGGTATGTGAACATGTGCGTGCGTGCGTGTGTGCATAGAGGCCAAAGGACAACCATACCTGGCATTTTATGTGACTACTAAGATCAAACTCAGATCCTCACACCTGCGAGGAAAGCACTTTCTCCAGTGACCGAGCAAACTCCTCAGTCCCAAAATTAAGTTCTTAAGCACAGGACCTGAGGCCCTTTGCATTGGACCCAGACTTCCTTTCTAGCTTCCTCTCAGTCCTCTCCTAAGCCGCCTGGCCCTTGTGTATCCAGTGACTATTCTCTTCTACCCCTGAAAGTCTTGCCCATCAATGGGCTCTGCGTCTCAGTGCTCTGAGGCCTTCCGCTCCTTCTCTAGCAGCCATGGGTAAGTGTAGCCTAATGGTTTGGGAACATGCCATTCCTCCCGTTCACAGAAAGGTTCCAAAGCCTGGGCAGTCATCTTCTTTAACAGTACAGGTCTGGGGCCGGACACTGGACTGACGCAGGGCACTTGCCAACATTTATCTACTGGTGACAGGGATGAATATGCTCTGGTCTGCCTCTAAGAACCTTACCCCCATCCCAAGCCATCCTACCAAGCTCACCCTCTCTCCCATCTTGATACAAGTGCCTGAAATCGTAGGGCCTCTGGGGATCTCTTCATCCTCCCACACTCCTGTGTCTCATAAATGCCAGACAGCATTTAAGAAGAGTGAGGGAGTGGTCCTTCCTTGGAGACCATCAGGCTGGCGAGGGTCTATTCCCCATCCTAGGGGTGTTGGAAAGAAGTAGCCACCAGTTTTCCTTCAGGTACCTTCAAATGGTCCCAGCTAACCAAAGAAGGTACGTCATGGGCACTTCCGGCCTGTAACATCCTGCTGTAATCTCGACACTGCACACTGTTTGAATGCTATTCCTTTGCCCGTATGTTTAGCCTGTCCCGTCTCTCCCCCGCTACATTTACCTCCCTAATAATGCCTGCTTGTACCAACATTAAGATGGGCTTGCATTTCCTGTCCATGTAACCATGGATACAACTTCAGGACAATCTGGAAGTGCGGTACAGAAACGGAGCCTCAGCTTTACCTTGTCGTGTGCATATTCCCCCCCCAGACCCTCAAAGGGTGTAGGACTTTTCCCAGTGGAACCCAAGTGACATGACTAACACCCAGGAGGTACCTTGGACATGTCAACACACTGGATCCGTCAGTGGTCAGTGTGTTCTGCCCGTGGATGAGGCCAAAATAAACAGTGGGCCCCAGATGGGATGCTCAGACCCCAAGGAGAAACACCATGTGACGGGATGCTACTGAGGTCCCCCCTTCTATTGATGCTGCCCTTGAAAACTTGACCCAGCCCTGCCGAGCCCTGAAGCCCTTCCCACCCTAGCCACTGGAATCCTTTCAACTGCAACTTCAAGACCATTGTGAGGGGGTCTCTACCACCTCTTGCCTCCAGCTGACCAGAACAGCTTAGTTTTGTCTCATTTGTTCCCAATTACAGGGAAGCATGCTGCCCCTACCCCTGAACAGTACCCCAGACAAGGAGAGCGGACACCCCCACCCCCAGCTGCCCCTACCCCTGAACACTACCCCAGACAAGGAGAGTGGGCACCCCCACCCCCAGCTGCCCCTACTCCTGAACATTACCCCAGACAAGGAGAGAGGGCACCCCCACCCCAGCTGCCCCTACCCCTGAACACTACCCCAGACAAGGAGAGCGGGCACCCCCACCCCAGCTGCCCCTACCCTGAACATTACCCCAGACAAGGAGAGCGGGCACCCCCACCCCCAGCTGCCCCTACCCCTGAACACTACCCCAGACAAGGAGAGCGGGCACCCCCACCCCCAGCTGCCCCTACCCCTGAACACTACCCCAGACAAGGAGAGCGGGCACCCCCACCCCAGCTGCCCCTACCCTGAACACTACCCCAGACAGAGCGGGCACCCCACCCCCAGCTGCTGCCTACCCTGAACACTACCCCAGACAAGGAGAGCGGGCACCCCCACCCCCAGCTGCCCCTACCCCTGAACACTACCCCAGACAAGGAGAGCGGGCACCCCCACCCCCAGCTGCCCCGGGTGGGCTTCCTCACAATGTTCTCTACTCCTGTCCCATTTGTCCTCCTAGAGACACTGGGTACCCTGCATTGATGCTGCTTCACAGACCAGCTCCATTCTCTCTCCCCAACCTCAGATGGGTCACCTAGCAACCCTGACAGACAGCCAGCCTGGCCAATCACCTGTGGCAGCTGACATCCACCCGCCTCCACCTGCTGGAGGGAGCCACAGATCCAGTGCTGCCCCATCCTGCCCTGCCCCCAGCCACCTGTCTACCACCATGGGACCTTCCACGGGCCCCTAAAGAGGCAGCTCGGTGGTCACTACAGCTTCTCAGCTCACCCCTTGCTCCCCACCGGAGGCCGATTCTGCGGCTTAATCTGTGACATTTAACATAAATAGTTTTCTATTCCCAGCTGACCTTTAATGGCTTTTATCATCAGCTGCGGTTCCTGGCAGCCATACAAGAGTCACTATCTGTTGCCTTGGTCCATTCCGACAGAATGCCCAAGGAGCGTCCAGCTTTGGACACATGAAGCTGGGGCGGGGTGGGGGGGGTACTGGCCCCTGGAGATGTCTGCTGAGACTAGAGCTTGCCACTCTCTGCCCGGAAATATCATTCCATGTTTCAATTAGAATTAGCGGGGAAGCCAGTTATTAAGTGGTAAGTTATTATGGTAATGAGACACTCCACATTAAAGGGGGGCAGCTGCTCGCCTGACTCTAATGGGCACTTTTCAAGCCCCTAATCCTTCCCTGATGCTTTCCTGCAAGTATGCAGGATGCAACCAGGAGCGAGAAGGCCAGACAGAGGTAGTTCTTGTGGCCCCCCTGTACCCAGCTTCACCCCTCAACATCCCAGGTAAGTGAGGCGTTACAGTGGTATTGATCCTCCACTTGAAATACTCAAGTCGGGCCTTCATGCTCCCAGAAGTTCCTGTCTAGTTGGTACGGGGGGGGGGGTCCTCCCTCTTCCCCCTCTCAGATGGATGCTTTGTTCGTGGGGGAGAATTTTGCAGTTTCCTCGAGAGGTTTGGGGTTTGTTGCTCTTTTTTTTATTATTATTTTTTAAAGTATTTTATTATTTATTTATTCATGAGAGACAGTGAGAGAAAGAACGGGCACACCAGAATCTCTAGCCACTGCAAACAAAGTCCAGACCACCTTGTGCATCTGGCTTATGTGGGTACTGGGGAATTGAACCTGGGTCTTCAGACTTTGCAGGCAAGCGTCTTAACCACTAAGCAATCTCTCCAGCCCCTATTGCTCTTAAAAAAATTTTTTTTAAAGAATATATTTTCTAATCTTTATAGGTTTTTAAATTTTTTAATTTATTTATTTGAGAAAAGAGGAGAGAGAGAAAGAGAATGGGTGCCATGGGACCTCTAGCAACTCCAGATGCATGTGCCAACATGTGCATCTGACGTACGTGTGTACTGGGGAATGGAACCTGGGTCCTTAGGCTTCCCAGATGAGCGCCTTAACTACTAGTCCATCTCTCCAGCCCTATTGCTTCACACATGCTCTATCCCTGAACCACACTCCCCAGATCCCTGAGATATGGGTTTGGGCAATGAGTCTCCAAATAGTGAAGACACAGAGAATGGCCTGCAGGCTGGAGGGCAGGGAGTAGAAGCGCTTGTCCTATGCTGCCTGTGGCAAAGTCCCATGACCACTGAGATCGCAGTCTCTCCGGACATCACAGAGGCTTGGTTCTTGGCCACTGCTCTGCCCCAGGGCACCTGAAGCACTCACGCTGAATCATGACAGTCCTTGGCAGAAGCAGGTTAGGGACAGTGAGCCATCTTCAAGGCGGTGAAGTCAGGCAAGGCCTATCGGATCTGCGGTGGGGCCGCGGAATTCGCTTCACTGATTCCCAGTGTCTGCATCCAGCGGAACTGCTCTCGTACTCCAAACCCCTGGCCATCTGGGGTGCCTGCCATCTGGATCCTTCCTTCTCTCTCTGTGGCTGGGTTCATCTGCCATTCATCTGCAACCAGCTGGTGGGGGCTCATCATGTGGGTCCCACCTCCTGCCTGCCACACGATCTCAAGTGAATCACTGAGCCCCCAGCCTCCGTTTCCCCATCCATAACATCATGAAGGTTAGTAGCCAGCACAAAGGAGGCACCTACACGGGGCTGTAAGAGGAGTGCTTGGTCTGTGGGCATAATTATTCTTTTAAAGACCATCAGAGTGGGCTGGAGAGATGGCTTAGTGGTTAAGGCGCCTGCCTCCTAAGCCTAAGAATGCTGGTTCCAATGTCCAGCGGTTCCAATCTCCAGGTCCCACGTTTAGCCAGATGCAAAGTGAGGCAAGGGCACAATGCCACACTTGCCCACAAGGGGGCGCGCATCTGGATTTCGTTCACAGCAGCTGAGAGACTGCTGGCGTGCCCATCTCTATCTGTCTCCCTCTCCCTCTCTGTCTCTCTCTCCAAAAATAAATAAAAAATAATAAAAAATAAATAAAAAAATAAAGACCATCAGAGGGGAAGATGAAAGAACAGGAATAGAAGCCCATGCTAGTTTCTTCTTCCCTGAGACCTGACATAGATTTAAGGAGGAGAAGAGAGAGGACGGGGAAACTAGAGGTGCAGCGACAAGTAGGGAGAAAATGAGATATCTGGGACAACTAAGGAGAGAGGGTGACATCTCTGCTCTCTCTCTCTTCCCACTTTCTCCCTCTTTGCTTATAAATAAATAAGTAAAAATATTTTTTTTTAAAAAAAGGATAAAGGGACTGGAGAGATGGCTTAGCAGTTAAGGTATTTGCCTGCAAAGCCAAAGGACCCAGGTTCCATTCCCCAGGACCCACATAAGCCAGATGCACAAGGGGCTCATGCATCTGGATTTCATTTGCAGTGACTGGAGGCCCTGGCATGCCTGTTCTCTCTCTCCCTCTCTTCTCTCTCTCTCTCTCTGCTTTCAAATAAATAAATTAAAAACATTTTTAAGGATAAAAAAGGCACTAGGGAGAAGGCTCAGGGTTAAAGGTTCTTGTTTGCAAATCTTGCTGGCCAGGGCTCAATTCCCCATGTAAAGCCAGATGCATAAAGTGGCTCACACATCTGGAGGTCATTTGAAGCAGCAAGGGGCCCTGATATGCCCATTCCCACTCTCTTTTCTCTCCTTCCTTCTCTCTCTCTCTCTCTCTCCTTGCAAACAAATAAATAAAAATATTTTTTAAGAAAGAGAGAGGCCTCAGGTACAAAAATGTGGAGCCAAACAATTTGGGGAGAGGACCAGTTCTTGGAGAAGACCACAGACGGAGATCCTGGGCCTTACTGAACTGTGCCACTCTATCACGCCAGGGAGGAGGTGGGGAGAGGAAATGCGGAGGGGGGGAGAGGAGATAGGGAAGCAGGAGGAAGAGGGAAGAGAAAGAAAAAGAAGAGGGAAGAAAATGTAGTCCCTGATAGGACGCTGAATCTGGAAGGGCCCTGGGTGGGAGGCCAGGCAGCCAGAGGGCCAGGAGGCTGGGAGGTGGGCACCCAAAGTGCCAGATTTGTTCCCTTCCACTCGGCTGTACCAACAGAAAAGAAAATGGATCTGTGGAGCCCAGACAAGGCGGCAGAGACAAGATGCAGAAACACGACTCAGGCCCAAGGAAAATTACCTTCGTAAGCACTGCCTTGGATCCATAATCACCTTCACGTGGAGCTCGGCTTTTCAGGGGAGGGGCTGCTGGAGAGCCCCCAGGTTTGATTCCTTTAATCTTTGACACCGCCTGTCATGAAGGAATGTGTCATTAGGACGCACTGTACCTTCCCAGCAGCCCAAGCTGCTCGCACCTCGCAAGATGAGAGGAGGCTGGTGCTGAGAAAGCCACCACGATGGGACGGGCCACACTCTTAATTGGCTTATTTGCTTCGTTTGGACTCTGTCCTGTCTCCTCCGAGATGGAGCTACTGCCAAGATCTCCACAGGGATTGTACCTCTCAGAAGACACTGGTGTATGACTTCACTGTGACTGTGCTTCAGTGACATTTCGGGAGCATGGCGGTGGCTACCAAGCCCCAGTATACCAGGCAGCGAGCTGAAAATATCCCTACCTGCTCCGTGGAGCTCCTTGTGACCGAGCTCATCACACATCTGAACCCTCATCCCAGGCCCCTGCACCTTGCTATACATAATCTACCCTGGAGACAACGCTCTGTCCCAAGAGCACCAAGGAAGGCTTTCCTTGCCTGGGAAAGGCCAGCCTCCTCTTTTCACACTGGGCAGCCAAAGAGACGAAGCAGAGGCTCCGGGGACATCCCGGGCAGACTGGGTACATCTTTACAGAGAGGAGGCAGGAAGACTGGGTCCAGATGTTGGAGACCTGGCAGCAGATGTCTACCTTCAGCTCTCACTCTGGGCGTGTGTCCAGGGAGCACTCTACCCAGAAGGGGCCACCCCTCCTCCTCCCTCGGACCCCAGCCTCTCCTTGGGCATGCAGGCTCTTCCTCCATCCAGCACTGGCCAGAGAGTGTGCAGATGAGGGCAGCAGCGTTCCCCTCCTCCAGGCCACCCTGCCCCACAGGCCCTGCTGAGTTAAAAGGCAACGAGGAACCCTGTAGCTAATCACCTCCAGCTGGAACAGCGGGCCTCCAGCGCAAAAGTGTGGGGCCAACCAGCGTGAGGAGAGAGCTGGTTGGAGGAAGAAGTCACATGTAGGATCTCGGCCCATGCTGAGCTTCACTTTGCCTCTCTGCCACGTCTGGGAGTCACAAGCAAGGCCGGCGGGGACAGCGTGTAGTCTTAAGGGTATGGAGGAGTCTGGAAGTCTGCAGCGCACGGGCACAATCTGTCCAGCTCCCAGAGGCCATGCAAATCCTAGCTGTGCGCCATGTGATCTTTGCTCATCTGCCAAGTGGGGACTACCTGAATCCTGAGTCCCGGGAGGGGCTGTTGTGAGCACTGGAGGCAACAGTCAATGTCAGAGCTTGGCACACAAAACAAGGGCTCTTCATGGAGTCCTTTGACCCCAGGCTAGATGAGCCCAGCAGATTTAAGACCCTACATTGTTCTATGGAAAGACAGATTCAGGGGCCTGGAGAGAGGGTTCAGTGGTTAAAGGAACTTAATTGCAAAGCCTAATGGCCTGGGTTTGATTCCCCAGTACTCATGGAAAGCCAGATGTACAAAATGGTGCATGGATCTCGAGTTCATTTGCAGTGGCAGTGGAAGAGAATGGGTGTGCCAGGGCCTCCCGCCACCGCAGACGAATTCCAGACACATGTGCCACCTTCTGCATCTGGCTTAATGTGGGTCCTAGGGAATTGAATCTCGTTCATTGGGCTTTGCAGGCAAGTGCCTTAACTGCCGAGCCATCTCACCAACCCTAAATAAAAATATTTTTATAAAAAGAAAGATCTTCCCAGGGCTAGAGTGACGGATCGGCAGTTAAGAGTGCTTCCTGGGCAAGCATGAAGCCTAATGATGTCTGACAGACTACTGGAGTTTGACCCCTACGACCCACATAAATAGCTCCACATGGCCACGCATCTCTCAGTCCACTCTTGCAGGACACAGAGGCCGCAGAACCACCAGGCTCATGAAAGAATAGCAGGGTCCGGGCTCAGTAACAGACTCTGACTCCAGTAAGAAAAGGTAGAAGAGCGATGGCGTGGGCTGCATGATGTTCCTTACCAGTCACTACAGGCAAGGGCACAGAGTGCTGCATGGACACACACACATGCCTACAACACACACACGTGCCTACAACACATACATCATACATCATACACACACATACACCACACACACACACATACATCATACACACACATCACACACACACATCACACACACATGCCTACACCACACACATACACCACACACACATGCCTGCACCACACACACATGCCTACACACACACACATCACACACACATGCCTACACCACATGCCTACACCACACACACATGCCTACACCACATGCCTACACCACATGCCTACACCACATGCCTACACCACACACACATGCCTACACCACATGCCTACACCACATGCCTACACCACATGCCTGCACCACACACACATGCCTGCACCACACACACATGCCTGCACCACACACATCACACACATCCCTACACCACGTTACACACACACACACACACACACACACACACACACACGCAAAAAAAACCTTTCCAGTTTCCCTTGCTTATGATCTTCCAAGATGTCAATCTCACCGCCCCCCACCAACCCCGGGCATATTTCATTGTTTAGCAGGGGTTCCAGAAAAGGAGGTGGGTATAATGGTTTGAATGTGTGCCCCAAAGTACATGTGTGGGGAAAAAAATTCTTTTATGGTACTGGGGGTTGAACCCAGGACCTCTCAAATGACAGGTAAGATCTCTCCCACTGAATTTCATGCCCAGTCCTATTTTACTTTTCATTTTGAGAGAGTCTCAGTAAGTTGTCCAGGTAGGGCGTGAACTTCTGATCTTTCTGTCTCAGCCTCTTGATTGGCTGGGATTATAGGCATATGCTGTAATCTTAATCAGCAAATGCAACAGTGTTAGGACAATGGGGCTAATAGGAGGTGATTGTGCCACGAGGTTTGCTGTAAAAGTGAGTTCAGGCCTGGAGAGATGGTTTAGCAATTAAGGTGTTTGCCTGTGAAGCCACAGGACCAGGTTTGACTCCCCAGGACCCACATAAGCCAGATGCACAAGATGTTGCATGCTTCTGGAGCTCATGGCTGAAGGTCCTGGCATGCCCATTCTCTCTCTCTCTCTCTCTCAAATAAAAATAAATTTAAAAAATAAATAAGGGCTGGAGAGATGGCTTAGCAGTTAAGGCATTTGCCTGCGAAGCCTAAGGACCCAGCCAGGTTTGATTCTCCAGGTCCCACCTAAGCCAGATGCACATGGTGGCACATATGTCTAGAGTTCATTTGCAGTGGCTAGAGGCCCTGGCGCCCCCATTCTCTCCCTGCCTCTCTCTCCCTCCCCTCCTCTCTCCTTCTTTGTCTCTAATAAATAAATAAAATAAATCAGCAAATAAATAAATAAATAAAAGTGAGTGCGGCCTTCTCTTCCATCCTTCCCATCCTTCCTAGCTCCCTTCTCCTGTCCTTCCCATCCATCCCACTCTCAGCCTCTCCCCCTTCAGCTTTCCTCTACCACAAGATGATGTAGCACAGAGGCCTTGGTCAGACCTTGGTACCTTGCCCTCTTGCTCTTGGTCTTCCCAATAAATTCCTGTTCCTTATAAATGATCCATCTTGGATATTCTGCTGTAGCAAGCAAAACGGACTAACATCACAGTGCTATGCTCTGGCCTAACCTAAGTTATATCTACATGAAATAATAGTCTCACCCGTCTAGCAGCCCAGAATAGACATTCTGTAACCTCACAGCCCCAGTGGACCCTTGGCCGTCGAGGTATGGACCATGGACCTACAGAGTCACCATCACCCGGGAGCTTGTGAGAGACACAGGATGCGGAGCCCCAGCCAGAGCTCCGTGCCGAGCGAGTGCCCTGGGTCGCCGCAGCACAGGGAGCACGAGACGGCGCCTCGACATCTCCCAGGCAGCCTTGGGGTCTTTCTCACCCCTATGTCATCTCAGTGATACACGTCTCCTGAAAGGAAATGATGATTAATTACAGCTACTCACAGTACCAACATGCCCAAATAATGTCACTTTATGAAACAAGAAATGAGAGCCAATTTAAGGCAATTCCTAGCACTCTGCGACCTAGCACTTGATTCTGATGTGCGTACTTCCGGGAAAGATAATTACAGTTGTGACCCACATGCCTGGGGGCCCACTCAGCACCCAGCCTTTGAGGAGGATAGCTGCTCTGACCCACCCTCTGCACAGGAGGAGGAGCCCACTGTAATTCCAAGAGGTTTTTCATCAGGTGATAGGGACACAGACACGCCCCACTGCCCACGGCAGCCATGCTGTCACTGGGTGAGTTCTTTTCTCTCTCTCTCTCTCTCTTTCTTTCTCTTTCTTTCTTTCTTTCTTTCCTTTCTTTCTTTCTTTCATTTTTTCTTTCGAGGCAAACCCAACAGACTGGACTTTCATTTTTTTTATGCAAGAGAGTGAGAGCAGAAGACAGACTGGGGGCTGGAGGGAGAGAGATTTGGCTCGCCAGGGCCTCCCACCTAGTGCGCATGTGCCCCTTGCGTGCTTTGGGCACCGTGTGTGTCTGACTTACATGGGATCTGCAGAGTTAAACATGGGCTCTCCTTAGGCTTCACAGGCAAGCACTTTAACTATTAAGCCATCCCTCCATACCTCCAGTCCCAGCGATTCCTTTTTTCTTTTTTAGAAAGGTCCTCCTCAAGTTGGTCTGAGAGCTGGCCTCCTAGTGCCCCTATCTGAAGGCTGTCACTCAGTCCCTGGCCCCATGCTGAATGTTCCAGCTCTTCTTTCACATGACAGCTCTGTTGGGTTTCTCATGACTGCAGCAACAAATTGCCTCAAACTGAAGTGGCTTGTAGCAACAGAAATTGATTCTTCACAGTCACGAGGGCTACAAGGCCAAAGACCAGGTGTTAGGGATAGCACTCTCTCCCCAGGATGGATGAGAAGCTCCCTGCTGCCTGCTCTGGCTTTGAGTGGCATCACTGGGTTTGTGACCACGTCACCTGTCTTCACACGGCTTCTCCTCCCTCCAGCATTGCCTGCCTCTCTCTTATACATCGAATCTATAGTCTAACCTGATCATCTCACTTTGACATCCTTAACTTGGTTACATCTACAAAGAGGCCTCTTTCAGGCTAGGACACATCTGTAGACTCAGGTGCACAGGACTGTGACAGGTCTTTGGGTGTCACCGCTGAACCCACTACACTGCCTGTAACACTTACCTTCTCACTGCTCGGACAAAACTCCTGGCCAAAAGCAGCTTCTAGAAGGAGAAGGTTTATTTCCACCTGTCAGTTTCAGGGGTTTTCCATCATGGTGGGAAAACACGCAGGAGCAGACAGCTGGGTATCATATCTCCACATCAGCAGGGGGAAGATACTGAGTGAGATAAGTGTGGCAAGTGGAGACTGGGTTATAACACACTAAGACCAGCTCGAGTGACACCCCTCCTCCAGCAAGGCTCCACCTCCCAAAGGCTCCACTGGCTGGGCACTGGGATGAGGCTTCATCACAAGCGCATGAGGCTATGGGGGACAGGTTACATTCAAACCACCAGACAGCCCAGTCACATAAAGGCACAGTCTCAACCCATTTCTTCTGCTCCAGCAAAACCAAATCCCAGGACCCTTGAAGCACATCTACCTAATGACTAGTCCTCCTCTGACAAGGGAGTTGGATAAATTTGACTCATTGGTGCTGGGTGACTCACAGTGGATGGTGAACATTGTTTAGGCAGATTACTTGGAAAAGAAGCTTCCCCAAATCAGGTATGAGAAAGGGGTCAGGTCACAGTGGTATCCAGGACACAGGATTTAAGGCAGCACTCATCCCCCCAGGCTTGCCCAAGTACAAGGTAGGCTTGGGAACACAATTAACACTTAAGGTTACAACCTGATCCCCAGTCTATGGAGGAATGTTCTATAACTGAGCCATTGACACAACTGGGCAGCCAGAGTGAGAAGCCCTCCCACAGGTCTGGTCCTCACAGCTTCCTCATCGGGTTCCCAGGGTGGCAGTCCCCTCCCTGCCTGGAACAGTCCCAACCCTGGGGAGCAGAAACAGCACATGACAAAGCAGGAGCCTTCCTTTCCACAGCATAGTGATCGGGGTAGAGAGTGCCCCTGGAGATCGGTGGTGTACAAGTTCTGCCATTCTCTGAGGTTTTTCTAGAAATGACATGGTCCTTTGAGACCCAGGTTCCTGAGCTCCTCTGGAGACAGAAGGTGAGCCTGCCCAGTGCGGTGCCTTCCAGGCAGATCTGTGCCATCTCCTGCTGCTGCCGCCGCACGTGGCCACAAGTTCTTGGAAGGTTTCCCAGCCTTCCTTCCCTACTGCCCTTCTGGCTCAAATAATGAGTCCCATTTTCACAGAAGCTTTACAGGTTTCCCCTTTCATGGAACCTGTGCAATGCCCTCGACATTCGTCCATTAGCTCCATTTCACCAAGCTTGAGCCCGAGGCTCGGGCAATGAATAAGCTGTCCCAGGCCTTCCATCCAGCACTGGGCAATGACAACTGGGTTTCCCATGCATCGCTCCCTGTGGTCAAGTATCTTGGACTAAACACCATGTAACAACGATGCTCCATGGTCTGGGGGAGGCTCAGGAACACAGACATGTGGCCTGGTCACCTCTAGAGTCACCTCTTCTGACCCAGAGGAAGAATCGGTGAGGAATGAGCAGGAATGGGATCTGTCCGGTTCTTGCAACTGGCAGAGAGACTTCACAGAAATCAACAGCATGTGGCTGGGCCAGGAAAAAGAAAAGAAAAAGGCTGTCTGCTGGCCTCCTGGGGCTGCTAAATCAGCCATCACCCTCTCCCGCTCTCAGAACAGAACATCCTCTGGCTTCACTCACAAGGCTCAGCCCCAGTCCAATTGCTCCTTCCTGGAAACACTTCCCAGTGGCCCCGTTTCTGAGCTGGGACTGGGAAAAGACAGAAGAGCTGTGCTCTGTCTCCACACCCCGCTTCCTCCATGCTGTCCCACTTGTGTGACATGGAGCCCCATCCCCAGTTCTTCCCTCCTGCTTGGCCTCCTGCTCTGTCTTAGAGGCGGGTGCCTCTACAAGCATCAGGCAGGACCTGCTCATCTGAAACCACTTGGGAGACTCCAGAGAGTGGCTCTCCATTTGAGCTGGCATGAGCTCAGGGTGGATGGGAAGTGAGTGGGCATGAGCTCATTGAAGCAAGTGCAAGATCACACATGCCCACTAGGTGGTGCAACCATCTTTGAGTTTGATTTCAGTGGCTGAGGCCCTGGTGTGACAATTCTCTCTGTGTCTCTCTCCCACTCTCTCTTTCATTTTTTTTTTTAAACCTGGATATTGCTGTATGTGCCTGTAATCCCAGGGCTAGTGGTGTGGACAAGGGGGGATTGCTAGGACTTGTTGGATGCTGTGTCTAGCAGAATCAGTGAGCGCTTGGTTCAGCAAAAGATCCTGTCGTGGAATAGAAGGTGGAGCAAAATGAAGAAACACACCTGACATTAACCTCTGGCTTCCGCATGCATGTACACACGTGTCCATGTTTACTCAATCACATGTGTACTCACATCTACACAAACACACAGATGCACGCACAACACGCATGCCCAAATAACTCCATGCAATGAAGGCCTACTCCCAGCTTATGGTGTTATGTGGCCCATGGTGAAAGCGTTAAGGTGGGGCCTAGATGGAGAACATTGGACCACTTCAGGTGTGTTCTTAAAGAGGATGTTTGTTTGACCACAGGCCCCAAAGTGACTCAAGAAACCAGGATTGAATTCTTGGAAACTGAGCCAAAAATCAATGTTTCCTCCTGATAGGCTGATTTCCTCCGTTTTTTTTTTTTTTAATTTTAATTTTTTTAGTTTTATTTATTTATTTGTAAGGAGAGGGAGAGAGAGAATATGAATGGACACACCAGGACCTCTAGCTGCTACAAACAGACTCCAGACACATGGGCCACTTGGAGCATCTGGCTTTCCACAGGTACTGGGGAATTGAACCCTGGTCATTAGGCTTTGCAGGCAAGTGCCTTAACCACTGAGCCATCTCTCACAGCAATGGAAGGCTAGAAACAGTAATAAGCATAGTAAGACTGCCTGCCCTACAGGTTGTTAGAAGAATCACAGTGACTGGCAGAAAAGAATTTGTCATCTGTAAGTTGACCCTTACATGTGGTCACTGTTGATGCTATCACAATAGGAGTTCCTCTTGTCAGAGACCCACCTTCCCTCCAGCCTTCTTACTCCCACCAAAGCCAGGTTTCTCATGCTGGGACTGTCGCTATGCCATGGGTCTTTACATTCTAAGTCCCAGGATCTCCGGATGTAGTTGTGTTTGGAGACAGGATCTTTGCATTCATATTTTCTCATTGTTGTGAACAAATGCCTGACCAGAAACAACTTCAGGAAGGAAAGGTTTATTTTTGGCTTACAGTTTTGAGGGGAAGTTTCACAGTGGGGAAAGCCTGGCAACCTGGCTCATCAGGTAGCAGAGAAGGAACAGTAAGTGGGCATGGCTATAAAACCTAATGCCTGGGCGGGAGAGACAGCTTAGGGGTTAAAGGCACTTGACTGTGAAGCCTGAGGACCCAGGTCTGATTACCCAGGACCCACATAAGCCAGATGCACAAGGTGGCATATGCATCTGGAGTTTGTTTGCAGTGACTGGGGTCCCTGCCATGCCCATTCTCTCTCTCCTTCCCTGTCTCAAATAAATAAACACCAACTGCCTGACCCTAGTGACCAACTTCCTTCAACAAGGCTCCACCTCTTAAAGGTTCCAGAATCCTCCCAATTAGACCCATCAGCTGGAGACCAAGTGTTCAAACACATGAGCTGATAAAAGACATTTTTCTTTCTTTCTTTTTTTTTAAATTTCATTTTATTTATTTACTAGAGAGACAGACAGAGAGGGAGAGAGAGAAAGAAGCAGATACAGAAAGAGACAGAATGGGAATGACAGGGTCTCTAGCCACAGTAAATGAACTTCAGATGCACGCGCCACCTTGTACATCTGGCTCACGTGGGCCCTGGGGAAATGAACTTAGGTCCTTAGGCTTCACAGGCAAGTGCCTTACCTGCTAAGCCATTCCTCCAACGAGACATTTTTCATCCAACCACAACAGCCTCCAAATTGAGTTAAATGAGGTGACTGAGTTAAATGAGGTGGTTAGAGGGGGGTCCTGACCCAGTGCTTTACAGGAAGAAAGGAGCTGGAGGGACACAGGTGTGCATGGAGGAAAACCAGTGTGAGAACCCGGGGAAGGTGGCTCTTTCTTCAAGCCAGGGATGGAAACCTGGAGCAGATTTGTCTTCAAGGAAGAGGGGTTCTGTGGCTGAGAGAGCGCATGTCTGACATCCAAGCCCCCAGAAGCCCTGGCCAATGAACACGGTCACACCATCACTCTATGTCTGGGAAATGCTGACTGCAGGGGCCGTGTGGAAACAGTGCTAAGGTAAGTTTATGGGCCACTCGGCTTCTCTCAGCCCAGAGGCCCTCTTGACCTCAAGACCCCTCCCAACCAAAGACACACTAATGGGCTGCTTGAGTTTCCAGGGGGGATCAATAACATGGCGTTTCCCAGACTCCCCCGACACGGAACCCTTTCCCTGCAAAGTACGGGATTTGTGATCTTCAGACGTTCTGGAAACTTCTGGCTCTGAGGACCATTCTGTTGCCAAGAACTTTGCCTTTTTCTTTCTTCTTTCTGCCCCTCTCCATAAGCTGGGGAGAGGAGGGGCATAGAAGGGCTAGGGGTGTAAAACCAACCAGGTGGGGGATAGGGCCGGGGGAGGCGAGGGCTGAACTGTGCCCCAACCCCTCTGCCACACGGTGGCCCAGTCCATCTCCCTTATCAGACACACACAGAACAGAGCCAGCCTCGCTGTGTTTTATGGCCCTATCATGTGTGAGATCTTACCCATTAGGGGGAAGCTGTCAACACAAAACATAGATTTCAAGACACACTTTCTACTGTAGGATTATGAATAACCCCTCCGATCATTAGAACCAGAGCATTTTTAAAAATCCAATTTATTTCTCACTTCGAAACCCATTTAGTCTGCTTCCTGCCTTCTGTGTTAGAAAGGGAGGGTTGGCAGCTGGAGTCTTCCAGAACTGTTTCCAGAAATCCTGGAACACACCCCCCCACACACACACACCGCCCAGAAATTATACAAAACCTGTTATCCATTTCCTGCAACCCACCCAGGTATTTCCATAGGAAGTCATCCCCTTGGTAATGAGGCAGAACTGGAGAGGGTCCCTGCAGCACAGGGAGACATTGTCGAAGGCTTCCCTGCAAGAGGTTGTGATTCTATCTGGCTGGGTCCTAATGCCACACACAAAGCCAAGACTTGAAAGAAACAAAGCTAGTCACAAGCAAAGGAGCACGAGGACAGAAAGCTCCATTTCTGCGTGGTGCCAGCAACAGACAGCAGACACTGGGGCTTCCACGAGCAAGCAATGCCGCCACCCCGCGCCTGCCACATACCCCGTCCATGCGGCCCTGTTACTTTGCAGTAAAACCTGAGAGATTCATTGGAACATATGTCCTCCATCTCCACTCACCACTCCCCCCCACCTCCAGCAGCCCACCACAAGGACGAGAGCTGTTCATCTCCTTTTTGGCTCAGCTCGCAGCCTCGGAACACTTGTGAGGGGCACCTTGCCCAGCTTTGCGATCTCACGAGGCACAGGGGTCTTTCTGAGTGTTGGCACGCTCCCAAGCTCCATGTTGTCTTTGCTCTTACCTTGTGAAAGCACCACGGACGGTGTTTCCTGGCCAGGCCAGGCCAGAGTGGACAATGTCTTCACGGAGGGGCCACAGGACGAAGCTCCCAGGAGGTTCGAGCTGCAGAGGTTCGAGCCCATATGCTTTATTGCTTAGCTAACGGCTTCCCATTGCCAACCTGCGCTGGTGGCTGGGATTCACAGATGAGGCAGCCACGCTCCTTGAGGAGACCAGTGTCATGAGAGAAAGGGCCCAGGAACAGCTGTGCACAGATCCACCTGCGTCTAGGCACAAGGCCATGGGCAGCAGTGGCTGGCAGCCCTGAGGAAATTGGGGCTAAATCTTCAAGCCATTTGAGAAGGGTCAAAAGAGAGGACAGGGTTGGAGAGATGGCTTAGTGGTTAGGACACTTGCCTGCAAAGCCAAAGGACCCAGGTTTGAGTCTCCAGGACCCACGTAAAGCCAGATGCACAAGGTGACGCGTGCATCTGGAGTTTGTTTGCAGTGGCTAGATGCCTTGGCAAACCCATTCTCTCTCTCTCTCCTCCTCTCTCAAATAAATAAGTGAAATGTAAAAAAAAATGTTTTTAAAATAAGAGGACAGCTTGAGCTGGGCCTGCAAGCACAGCTAAGAGTTCATCCGGTGAGTAGAATGATTTGTTTGCCTTGCACTTACTAATCTCTGAAATTACCTTCGCATGTGGGTGACTCATTGTTTTTCCACACGCCCCCCAATGTCTGAAATCTCTGTCTCCCTAAAATATCAACTCAACGAGAGCACAACTCTCACCAGAGTCCTTGTGTCTCGTTCAGCACATAGTAGGTATACAGAGCTATGCGCTGGATGATTGGGAATTGAGGTAGGGATGGGGGAGGTGGGAATCAAGGCCTAGGAGAAGCCCGGCTGTCAAGGCCCTTGACAGTGAGTGACGAGCACCTGCCTCACTCGAAAGTCTCACAGAGCTCTCAAGACTCCAGGTACTTGGGTGACCTCGCCAAGAGGGCAGCGACCAAGAAGCCCCTCTTCATAACTCCCCAATGCATCCAAGGTTGCTATGGAGAAGGGCCCCAGTAAAGTGTCTGGGCTCTATCCCTCTCGCCAGCTTAAATGGAATGGCTGCCCCTGCCCTGTACCCAACTGGGGCACCCAGGGAGGCCCCAACCCAGCACATCAGG
Source organism: Orientallactaga sibirica (assembly GCA_036365145.1). NCBI lineage: Eukaryota > Metazoa > Chordata > Mammalia > Rodentia > Dipodidae > Orientallactaga > Orientallactaga sibirica. Next base: position 10,099,668 of record JAEOAD010000013.1, read on the forward strand.
AACCTCACCACCCCAGTGTGCTTCCTGTGAGCCTCAGTCCTTTTAGCTCTCATTTGTAAGTGGGCTTCTGCCCAAGCAAAAGATTCAGCGGGAATCCGGCCGGGTTCCCAGACGCTTAATTGGAGCTGGGCTCTTCATTACCCGCACACCTGTTCCCCAACACCATATGGTCCGAGGTAAATAGACTGTAATTGTTTATCCAGAGTCAATTCTGCCGTGAGTGGGTGGGTGCGGGCAGGGGCTGCAGCCTCCTCAGTCTCCATTCGTTCATTCCCTAGCCCCAACCTCTCTCCAAGCTTCTGAAGGACAAAGCTACACACAAGGTTAAGGAGTCCAGGATGCCCCGGCACAGCCGCCATCTGTATCCAGGGCCCACCTTGGAGCCGTCCCTCCACGCTGCACAATTCTGCTGGCTGTCATGCATTTGGCAAGCAAGTCTCTCTACCACTGCCAGCGTGGTTGAGCAGGCAGGTACCTCTCTGGCCCTGGGCTCATTTTTCTCTTCTCCCATGGAGACTGGAGGATGTCTGAGATGGGTTGGGGCAATGCCAGGCCCTGCCTGTCTCAGGACTGCCACCCGTCTGCAGTGGCTTGGGCAAGTTCCTTCGGTCTCGGAACCTGGGCTGCTTGCTATGTCTACGAAAAGTGAAGGCACGTCCTTCTATGTCACTTGGCTCGTAATCACACAAGTGTCTGGCATTTGTCAGGTGGCAGCTCTTAGAGGAAGGCCCTGTATTTCACACGTCGTGAGGTGGTTAATGTGGGTTGTGTCAACTTGATGGGACTTAGAATCATCATGGAAAACCATGTCTGGGCATGTCTGTGAGGAATCTTCTAGATTAGGTTGTTGGAGGTGGGAAGACCCACCCTAAACGTGGGTAGTGTCGTTCCACGGACTGAGCATTCTAGAACGCATTAAAGGGAGAGCATTAGCTGCGCTCCAGCACCAGTCGCTTCCTGCCTCCTGCTTAAGGACACAAGGTGAGCAGCTGCTTTAAGGCACCATGCCGTCCCCTCCATGATGAACTGTAACCTTGAACGGTGGGCCAAACCAAACCCCTCTTTCCTTAAGTTGCTTCCTGTCAGGAATTGGGTCACAGCAGTGGGGAGAGTAATGTAAGCACACTTCACAAGTGAACAAACAAAAGGATTAGGTTGGGGAGGCCCTTGGCCAAGGTTAACCAGCCAGGGTAGGGTCATTTAGATAGCGAAGGCCTCCAACAGACTCATGTGTGTGAATGCTTGGTCCACAATGGGTATTGCTGTTCGGGAAGTTTGTGGAAACCTTGGGAGGCAGAGCCTTGTCGTGTCACTGGGGATGAGATTTAAGGTGTTATAGTCCAGTCCCACTTGATGTCTTGTGACATACTTCGTCCCTGTGGTGTGAAGATGTGACACAAGTTGTCTGTTCCTGCCATGCTTTACCCCCCATGATGAAAATTCCACTCAGGGGCTGCAGTGATATAGCTCAGCAGTCAAGGCACTTGCCTGCAAAGCCTAACAACCTGGGGTTCAATTCCCCAGTACCCATGGAAAGCTAGATGCACAAAGTGGTGCATGCATCTGGAATTCATTTGCAGAAGCTAAAGGCCCTGATATGCTCTTTCTCCCTCTCTCTCTCTCCTTCTCTCTCTCTACTTGTTAATAAATATATTTTTTTAATTCTACTCAAAACTGTAAGCTGAAATAAACCCTTTCCTAAGCTGCTTTTCGTTATGTTGTTCCAGTCCTGAGACAGTAAGTGGTGCATGGGCACGGGGAAGCCAGATTTTCACTCAGCTCCGTGCTGTCCTGACCCCAGTCTCCTGAGCATCAAATTCCACTTACGTTGTTGGTAGCACATACAAGGAGCCTGGCTTAGTGCCTGGCCTCCAGGGAAGGGTCACTAAGTGCTGCTGTCTTCTCTCTGTCCTCCTTCACTGTGCACACCCCCTCCTCCATCCTGGCTCCAGTGTCTGTGTGGCATCCAAGCTCCAGGCTCCAACATGTCCCCTTCAAGGTAAAGTATAAATAGAGCAGATCCCTGCCCCCTCTTCAGTCCTCTGGTCTTTATTCGTAACCAGTCTTGCTCTTCCAGGGAGAGGTGTCCCTTCCTCTTGGTATCGCTGTCCCCAGTGTGTCCTAACAATGACGTGGCCAAAGGTAAAAGAGGAAGGAGGCTGGCAATGCCCCTCAAAGAAGTGAGTTCCTTTGCTGAGAGAGATCCCATGGGTGCATCTTCAGAAAGGAAAGGAGTCCCCTGGGCTGGAGAGATGGCTTAGCGGTTAAGGCACAGGCCTGTAAAACCTAAGGACCCTGCTTCGATTCTCCAGGTCCCATGTAAGCCAGATGCACAAGAGGGCGCACGCATCTGGAGTTTGTCTGCAGTGGCTGGGGGCCTTGGTGTGCACATTCTCCCTCTCTCTGTCTGTAATAAATAAATAAATAATAAATAAACATAATCTTTAAGAAAAGAAAAGAAAAGAAGAGAAGAGAAGAGAAGAGAAGAGAAGAGAAAAGAAAAGAAAAGAAAAGAAAAGAAAAGAAAAGAAAAGAAAAGAAAAGAAAAGAAAAGAAAAGAAAAGTCTCTGAGCATTCCCTAGGCCTGGCTGAAAGACGGTCCCATTCAGGACGCCGAGGGCTCAGATCTAGGGAGGGGACTAGAGCTACATGGGAACCTGGATGCTAAAGGCATCACTGAAGAACACAGACAAGATTTCTTCCAGGTGCCTTCATTCCCTTCCCTGCCCAGAGTTCCTCTGCCTTCCCCCAGCTGCCCCCGGGAGGATAAATGGCTTCCCTGGGCCCAAGAAAACGGATGCTCTAACCTCTTAATCTATACCGAATTGGCCCTTAATATGATGAAAGACTTCCAGCACTTTCGACTCTCAGGTGTCCCCTCCCTCGCAGACACTCCTCAGAGCTTACCTGGACTGAGCAGGCTGCCTCCTAGTGAGTTCAGATGCCCTGCCATCCCCAGCCAGCCAATAGCAGCACACCTCCCCCCTTCCCAGGCCTGCTGCCAGGTGCTGTAGGAGGCTCCAAGAAAGGATACTGCCCGAGGAGCTGACATCCCTCTGGATAGAGAGATGCCAAAATCCCACTTCATACACCGATTGGACCATAGAGACAGTCCCTTCAGCCCATATCAAGTACACTGCGAAGAGGAAGCTTAACACTAGAGGGGGATGGGCAGGGGAGGCTAGAACCCAGGGGGTAATTACAGATTTTTCTCTACAGGAAGCTGCCCCAGAGGGCCAGAGATCTCTGATCCCCATGGGCCCCTGGTTATTCTGTGAAAGCCAAGGGCTGAGGCAGGAGCAAGAATTCTGCCACCAAGAAAAAATATATATATATGTAAGGAAATGAGAAAAGAGCTTTTTCCTAGCAACTGTTCCAGCTGCCCAGGGGGACGCACTTTGAAGCAGAGCCTGGAGCCCCAAGCAGGAACAGCAAACGGCTGCCTCCCTGCCACATGTGCAGGAAGGGGAAGGCATTTTAAAAGATATTTAAGTTGCTGCATAAATTGGCCCCTCAGGGGATACGAGGGGTTCTACTTCAGCCTGGTGGCTACAGGGACGTTTTCCACCGCAGGCATCAGGCTGGAGGCTACAGGAGTGACTGGTAGAGGCCTCTTCCTACCCTAGCCTGCAATGGATGTAAAGTGTCCTAGACGCAGGACTCCCAGTCCCTGGGAATGGGAATATTGGAGGAAACCCTTGTCATTCAAATTATTCCAAAAGGAAGTAGGTCTTAAGTGAGGAGCGGGAGCGGGTAAAAGAGCAGGGAAAGAATTGTGTGTAGGCATCCCGTCCTATAGCAGTATTTGTTTTTTTTTTTTAATTTATTTTTGGTTTTTCAAGGTAGGGTCTCACTCTAGCCCAGGCTGACCTGGAATTCACTATTTAGTCTCAGTCTGGCCTCGAACTCACAGTGATCCTCCTACCTCTGCCTCCTGAGTGCTGGGATTAAAGACGTGCGCCACCATGCCGGGCTCTATAGCAGTACTGAGTCAAGCACTTTGGGACGCTGTCCCAGTCAAGCCGTGCACACTGTCCTGCCCATGGCATAATACTCCCATTTCACTGATGAGGAAACGAAGGGCCAGATAGATGAAGGCATTTGCCCAAGGTCACACCACCAGAAGGGGCCCATGGGGATTCGAACTCAGACTACACACAGTGCTTCTCTTCAAATGCCCCCCTTCAAGGCAGGTCCAAGCAAGACAGGAACAGACTTCCTGGTCCTCTACATGTCAACTTGAACTTTGGGGTGTAGCTTTGGGCCCTGGAATAGATACAGATGATTCCCAGAACTGCTAGGGACTGAGGTTGGGGAGAAATGCTGTCCCCCAAGACTCATCCTCTGAGCAGAATGCCTGTGTCCAGCCCTTAGGGCCCCTGTCACTCATGGGGATCAGCTCACTGGGCTAGCCTGAGCTCCAAGCACCTGCAATTCTCCAGCTCAGGGATTCTCTTGACCTGTGTAGAGGTTACAGTCCAAGGGCAGGAGAGCTGACGCGCCAAGAGCAGCGTTGGTCAAGGTCAGGTTGAAATGGAAGAATAAAACCTCTTGCTTCAGCCGGGTTTGGGTTTGGCAGTGCACGCCTTTAATCCCAGAACTTGGGAGGCAGACGTAGGAGATCGCTGTGAGTTTGAGGCTAGCATGAGACTACATAGTGAATTCCAGGTCAGTCTGTGCTAGAGTGAAACCCTACCTCGAAAAACAAAAAACAAAAAAAAAAAAAAAAAAAAGAGAAAGAAAAAAAAAAAGAAAAAGAAACAAAAATCTCTTGCTTCAGGCTGGGGATGGAGCCCACTTGTAGAACTCTTGCCTCAGGTGCCAGGCGCACAAAGGCCAGCCTGGGTTTATCCCAAAAGCCCAACAAGCTCAAAACCCTACAAAATTCCACCGTGGTGGTGGTTTGACTATGCAATGTCCCCCACAGCCTCAGCGTCTGAATACTTCATCCGGAGCTGGTGGTGCCTTTCGGGAAGGCTGTGGAGTCTTCCGGAAGTGGACCTTTGCTGAAAGGAGGTGTGCTACCAGGCTTACCCTTGAGGTTCATTAACCCAGCCCTGGTGGGTTCTTCCTCTTCCTCCCTGCTGACCTGAACATGCCTGGCTGTCTGCTCCTGCCCAGCTTTGCCCTCCATGATGGAACATCCCCTCTAAGCTGTAAGCTAAATAAACCACCTCTGTCCTTAAGCAGCTCTGGGTCAGATGGGCTGTCCCAGCAACGAGAAAGCAACTGCTACACCCAGCACCCTCCTTTGAGTAGAATAACGTAGCGACGTCCTGGTGGAAGTGAGCCCCTGGGACCAAGGCAGTGATCTGCTTGGCAACATGGGACCCTCCTTACTGAGGCCTCGCCCTGCCCTTGTCCTCCCCCACTCCTTACTGGTGCTTCTTGGGGTCCTGCTTCTGTTTTCTTCTTCCAACCTGATCCTCCTGCTCTGTGCCTCCTGATGCCTGACTTCCTTTATCAGGAGGAAGAAGGCAGGTTTCTCCAGGACAGACAGAACTAATAACAAGATCACAGGAGCTCACGGACACGGGCATCAAATCTCACACAGAAGCACCAGGTCCGTATCTCTCCATCTGTAGCACGGTGCACCATAGCTGTGGCTGGGGCCGCCTGGCCCCCTTGTTGATGAAGTGCATTATAAGTGCTAAGTAATAATAATGCTGTCAAATGCCTCGGTGCTCAAGCAGGAGCTCTGGGCTCCAGATAAAATGCCAGACAGATAGATGAGCAGGCGGAGGAATTGCTCTGAGAAGCATCTCCCCCCACCCCAGCTCCTGGGGTCTAATAGATAGGTCCAATCAGTCCGCTTCAATTACTGCTTGGGGACTAATAGCCGAGAGCTGATTAAATCCCCTGCTCCGGAACTGGTGTGACAGTGCTATGTCTGTCCTGCAGAGCTGGTGACAGCAGGGCAGGGGAGCATGGGGAAGATGGGGTGGCAGTCTGCCTTCCCTGGGATGGGGCATGCGCCCATGGCTGTCTGTGCTCACCTGGAGACAAGCTGCACGGTAGCACCCCCACCCGTCCTTTGCCATTCATCTCACCCCGACCTCTCTGCAAGGTGGGAGACTCTTGCTGGCTCTGGTAAAAATTTCTCAGAGAGAGGAGACTTGCTGTGGCTTGATTGTGTCAACCGTGTCCCCTCCCCCTACATACACCAAGTTCATGTGTTAGAAACTTAACCCCAAAATTTATTTGTATCTTAGTAGTATTTAAAAGTCTGCCCTTTGGGAGGTAAGTAGGGTTAGAGGGGGTGGTGAGGGCATTAGTGGCTTTTTAAGCAAATACTTTTGTTTATTTGAGAGAGTGAGAGAGGGACAGAAAGTGAGTGAGTATGGAGCTCCTGCTAGTGCAAAGGAACTGTAGGTGCATGCTCCACTTTGTGCATCTGACTTTGCACGGGTACAGGGGAACTGAACTTGGGTCATCAGGCTTCGCAGGCAAGTGCATTTAACTGCTGGTCCAGCTCCCCAGCCCCTTATATCAGTAGCTTTATAAGAAGAAGCTATCGGGCTGGAGAGATGGCTTAGGGGTTAAGGCGCCTGCCTCCTAAAGCTTAAGAACCCGGTTCCAATCTCCAGGTCCCACGTTTAGCCAGATGCAAAGTGACACAAGGGCGCAATGCCGCACTTGACCAGAAGGGGGCGCACCCATCTGGAATTCGTTCACAGCAGCTGAGACACTGCTGGCGCCCATCTCTGTCTTCCTCTCCCTCTCTCTCTCTGTCTCTCTCTGTGTCTCTCTCCAAAAAAATAATAAAAAAAAAAGAAGCTATCATAAGGACCTCACCTGATGCAGTACAAATCCCAGGACCATGTTCTTGAACTTCCCAACCTCCAGAGCCATGAGCCACATAAACATTTATTTTTTTATTGTAGCCCAGCCTACACCACCTCTTGCCTCTGCCTGCTGAGTGCTAGGGTTACAGGTATGAGCTGTGATACCTGGCACCCTCTTTATAAGTCACCCAGTATGAGGTATTTTCTTAGAGTCACAGAAAACACACTAAGACAAGGCTTGACAAGGCCAGGGAGAAACAGAAAGACAGGAAATTTTCATGTCCAGGGGTCAGCTGGGGGAGAGGTGGCTGTGCCTCACTGGAGAGCCACAGGATTCAGCTCACGACAAAAATTAAAAATAAAAATAAAAGACTGGCAGGTTGGGAGGCCCATCCCAGGTCAAAGATGAAGGGAGGCACGTGGGACTGGTGGATGTAGGCTCCAGAGGCTGGGGCTATGGGCAGGGCCTATGGGAAATAGAGGAGAATGTAAGTCTAACTCTGGAAGAAGCTATTTTCCCTGGGGAAGGGGAGCTGCAGATGACATCCCCCCCAAGTCACAGTGGGTATGTTGCTCCTGCCATCCCCGCTCCCCCACACACCAGCTCTCCTGCTCTCTCTCCCCCATGACACGGCATTCCAGAGTCACCCTGCTGCCGCTGTTGAAGGCCAAGGCCTTCCCAACTGGAAGTGAGTTTATCTGGCTGAACGGGGCATCTTTTTCCATATTGAGGCCACTGACCCCAGAAAAAGAAAGATGTGATACAAAGTACATGCCTGGGAAAGGAAGAGGAAGAGGAAGAGGAAGAGGAAGAGAGAATGGAGAAGAAGAGGAGGAGGGAGGAGAGAGGAGGCAGCATTGGGAAACAATTTATATTTGAGAGAGACTACAAGAAGACACTTGATTCTCTCATAGTCCTTCAGAGAACAGGACAGCGTGAATGTTGCTGAACATGTGTTCCTTCAAAAATAAAAAACACAGAGAATGGAAAATCAGATCCAGGCCTCACAACAAGTCGTTCCTAAGTGCTCACAGTTGGGTGTGTGGATCCTCAGGGGCTGTGCGGGAAGAACCTGGAAAATGAACCAGGAGATGTCAGCTTCGGGAGGCCTCTGGCCCCACCCTGCAGGAAGCCACAAGAATTGGTACTCGTGTGCTGGGGAAGAGCACATTCATCTCCTGCATGTGGGAGCCAGACTCCTATGGTCAAGTTCCTCAGATCCTCAGAAGGGAGTGGAGGAGGAGGAGGAAGAGGAGGAGGAGACAGGAACCAGGACCTCTGGAGGCAGGCCAAGGAGTGGAACACCACTCCTCGCTCCCCCGGTGAGAGGGAAGTGAGGTGGGTTTGACAGTGTGAACATGGTAAGGAGAGGCCAAGGCTGGGGACTGGAAGCCGGGGACAGCAGGAAGCAGAAGTAGGTCGGTGCGGTTGGGAGCTGTGGTGGAGAGCTGGGAGCACAGGGAACTGGGGTGTAAGTGAGATGGGGCTCATTCTGGGAGGGAGCAGTGACCAGCAAGCTCTTGCTCGCTTGACTCCAGAGTTTCCAAGAGTGAAGGACAGTAGTGGCTGGCTAGAGCAGATCTGGGATCTAGTCACAGGACAATTTTCCAGTTGGTGTAGCTCTGGCTAAATTGCGTGTTCCTTGTCAACCCCCCTCCTGGTTTTCCTTCTGATGAAAGAGCAAAGCAGAGCCAGAGAGACAGTTCAGGAGGTAAAACGCTTGCTGAATTCAGATCCTACGCACCCATGGAAACGCTGGGCATAGCACTCTCGTACTCCCAGTGCTGGGGGGTAGGAGACAAGCGGATCCCCAGGACTCGTTGGCTGTGTAGTCTAGTTGAACCAGTGAGCTCCACATTCAGTGAGAAACCTTGTCTCGAAAGAAAGAAAGAAAGAAAGAAAGAAAGAAAGAAAGAAAGAAAGAAAGAAAGAAAGAAAGAGGAGAAAGAGAGAAAGAAAGAAAAGAAAGAAGTAAGGAAGAAAGAAAGAAAGAAAGAAAGAAAGAAAGAAAGAAAGAGAGAAAGAAAGAAAGAGAGAGAGAAAGAGAGAGAGAGAAAGAAAGAAAGAAAAGAAAGAAGGAAGGAAGAAAGAAAGAAAGAAAGAGAAAGAGAGAGAAAGAGAGAGAAAGAGAAAGAAAGAAAGAAAGAAAGAAAGAAAGAAAGAAAGAAAGAAAGAGAGAGAGGAGCAATTAGGAAAGATCCTTAATGTCCCGACCTCTGGTTTCTACTTGCTCATACATACATGTGTGTGTGCACCCCCATACACACATGCACCCACAGTCATGTGAACCCACAAACACACACACCACATGCCTGTGCACTCAAAAAAAAAAAAAAAAAGAAAGAAAGAAAGAAAGAGAGCTGCTCTGGGGAGTGCATGCGCCAAAAGGTAGCAAAGACCCAAGGAGATAAACCGCCCCTGCATCTCAGGTGAAACCACAGCGGTACTGGGGAGACGCGCAAGAATCCTGCTTCCATGGTGAGCCTGCCAAGCAGTGCCAGGGTGAAGGAGACAGACGCCAAGGACACTCAACACCTACCAAAGCAGAGATCCTGAGGCTCCTGAGAGCTCATCACTGGAGTAGACTTAAAACACACCCACCAGGGCTCAGGGAATTTTGCGGAAGAGGAGGCAGAAAGTTCGTAAGAGCTACAGGTTGGAATGTTATGCCCAGAGGCACTGCCTCCCCCCACCCCCCAAAAAATTAAAAACTGACTGCTGCTCCCACAACACATAACCCACAACCCCGTGGGGAATACCTGCAACCCCACTGAGGAGGGCCCCCTGAGGATGGGTACCAACACATGATGTATCCATATGAAGTATGTTCTTAATAATAAAAAATAAATAAAATGAAAAAAAGAGAGAGGGGTTGAGGCCATCCCACTGAATGTTATAAAGTATGTTCTTAATAATAAAAAATAAATAAAATGAAAAAAAAGAGAGAGAGGTTGAGGCCATCCCACTGAATTTTCTAGTCCTCGGGCCCTGCCTCCTGGTCCCTCTCTGCTTTCAACATTTACCTGAGCACCTTGCCCTGGGCGTGGCTCCCCCACCTGCAGACGTCTCTGGTCACTTGCATGGGGTGCTAGGCTTCACGTGTGGATTAGTTTGCCATAGCAACTGTAACAAAGCATGATGGCCTGGGTGTGGGGCGGGGCTTAAATAGAAATCTTCTCCACAGTTCTGGGGTTGGGAAATTCAAGATCAAGGTATGAGCAGGCTAAGGTTTTTGTTGTTCATCCCCCTCCTTGGCTTTTGCTGGCTGTCTTCTCCCTGTGTCCTCTCGGGGTCAGCGCTTCTGTGTGTGTATTTGTGTCCTTAATCTCTTCTTTATATAAGGGCACCAGTCATGTTGGAGCAGGGTCCACTCAGTGGCCTCGGATGAACTCAAATTGCTCCTTTGAAGCCCCTATCTCCTAACATAGTAGCATTTTTATAGTTTTGGGGGTCAGGATTCCAACATAAGGAACTGGGGGAAAGACATAATGGAACCTGTGACCGAATATAGCAGAGGAGGCACACACAGGCCATCAAGGGTGGGCCCAACTGCCTCTGCTGACTCAGTGAGGAGTCCTTTCTTGTGGTGGTTTGAATCATATGTCCCCCATAGACTCATGTGTTTTGAATGCTTGACCCCAGCTGGTGGCAATTTGAGAGGTGGAGCCTTGCTGGAGGAAGCGTGTTGCTTTGCCAATAGGAGATCAGCGCACTCTCTTGCTGCTTTGCGCCACTGCTGTGGCAAGAAGTGATGCCAAGCCTCTGCTCTACCACCTCCTCCCTGCCATCGTGAAGCTTCCTCTTGAGACTGTAAGCCAAAATCAATCCTTTCCTCCCACTGGTTCTTTTTCAGTCCGGTGTTGTGTCCCAGCACCATGAAGGTAACTGCAACCGTCCTGTGAGTCTTCCATGATGGCAGGCCTGACCCAGGGCAGAAAGCAGGCAGACCTTGCTTGGGAGGACCCCAGTGCACATCTCAGCCTGGGTTATGTCTCTCCTTTCTCCTTCTGTGTCAGGCTGTCTAGATCCTGTCACCCTAGTTCCAAACAGGAAGTGCGGGTGGGGGGGAAATCCCTCTCCACCTTCTCCCCTCCCCAGAGGTCATGGGTGGTACAGGGAGATGGCGACTACGACCAGCATTTGTCATTAGTGCTTCATAAGAGGATTGAAGTTGGGCCATGCTCCAGAGAAGGAGGAAGAGGAGGAGGAGGAGGAAAAGACCAGGAGGCGTGGCTTACTCCAGAGCGGAGAATGGCACTTACATGGAACATCAGCTGGCTGTGCAAGCCCCCGGGCGACACAAATGAGGAAGGCGCCCTGGTGGATTCATTCAACAGGAGGAGCAGGCAGAGGCCCAGAGGATAAGTGACTGCCCAGTGCCAACTTGCTGTACACCTCTGAGTGCCCGAGTTTGGATCCATGTAAAATCCAGAAGCTTTAGTGAGCTTCTGTAATCCCAGGGTGCCTAAGCAGGCAGGAACATTTCCCAGAAGCTCATGAACGGAATGGTGAACCAGGGACCCTGAACTCAAAACGAGGCGGGAGGAGAGAACCAACTCAGATTGTCCTCTGACTTCCACGGGCGCGTTGTGACACTTGTGCCCCACCCACCACACACACACACACAAAACACATCCCCACAAACAAACAAACAGAACTGGGGTGGAAGAAAATCACTGGACTGCTTGGGAAGGGCTTCATAGTAAAGGTGGAAGGTTCCAGATCACTGTCCATCTAGACGATGCTCCCGTGGTCTCAGACACAACACTGGGGGTTTGAAACAAACATTCCTAAAGCTCTGTGGGGTAAAAGTTGTCCAATCCCCAGTAGGTTCAGATCAATCAGCAAGAGGCCAAAAAAAATAATAATAATAATGAGCCAGGTGACTGGACTGGCTGTCCTGTGACAAATCCTCAAAGGTGGAACCTAGAATCACAAGATCAAATTCCAACACCCAGGTCCAGGCCTCCCAGCGGCTGCACAGCCCTCAGCACCTCCCTGTGTAATTTTCCTCGAGTTTCAGATGGCAAAGACAATTGGATGTCGGAGCTGGTTTGAGTCTATGATCAGACCGACGACTTCCGTGGATTTCCCAGTGCGAGAGCCTGAAGGCCCCGGGAAAATTTCCCCAGTGGCACAGCTCTGTTCCCAACATGCTCCTCGCCTCCCCCGTCCTGCAGCCTTATTGGATGCAGTGTGATTGTCTCCCGGGCCGTAATGGAATTTTATCAGGGATCTCTGTAACTGGATTGCTTATTTGCAGCCCGAGCCCGCCGGCGGCTCCAGATAAAGAATGCAGAGTCTGCTCCGCATGTCAGAAACCCGGCTCCGTCGCCATCCATCATCCTGTCAAGCATCACTGCAGACAGCCCGCTTCAAGCCCCATCAGGTGGGAGATTTTCCGCTCAAGAATAACAAACAGCATCAGTTCGGGGAGCCTCTGTCCCACCCTGTGCCTTCCTTACAGGTGAACGAATTTAGGCTTTCCCCGTGTCTCCCCTCCATTCTCCTTAGAGCCCACAGCAACAGCCCTCAGTTCTAGAAGCCTCTAAATATCACAGTGGGTTTACACAATCCTACACAGAATACAGATGCCAGAATAACAATTCTTTACATGTACATAACACGAGGAAAATTCATCCAACTACTTTCTCCCATTGACCTTCACGGCCACCGGAGGAGAGAGGCAGTATCATTGCCGGGTTTGGAGGTTGGGTGAGGAAGGCTCAGAGAAGTTCAGAGGCCTCTCCAGGGTCACACAGGGAGAGGAAGTTGGGATTCACATCTTGTTCTTTTGATTCCTCTTGCAGCTGTTTGTTCTTCCCCCAGATTTTCTTTTCTCCAGCCTGGTCTGTCTTTGCTGTCACTCCACGCATGGCGTGAAGAAGAGCTGTCCATTTCTATCTTTGTCCTTGCTTTCTGTAGAAGGACATTGATGGTCACCGCTCTGCCCTGCCTCTCCTCTGAAGCACGCCAGCTGAGGTCAGTGATGTGGGAGTTCCCCGGAAGGTACCAACAGTGACACAGGGTCCTGTTTGATCTGATCAGATCAGACGCCCATGCCAGCCTGGGTCCTTGTTTTGTGAGTGTGCAGGGAGATGATGGGCTTGGGAGCAGAGATCCTCATCTCATCCAAGATCTGAGACTTGGTACCCCAGGACTCTGCTGCCCATCTTTACCCAAGCCATCTGGGAGCATCACTGTGTCTCTGTGGCAATTCTTGCCACAGAATGTGAGGGAACTGGGGCTCTGTACTTGCTTATTCTTGTGGTGTGGAACACTCTTTCCAGCCCCCCCCTCAGACTGTGAACCCCCAAAATGAAGGAGAAGAGCAGAGGAGGAGCTACGCTGCTGCATCCATGGTTGGTGAGTACCAGGTATAGGCGAGAGAGGGTAACAGACACGTGTCCACCTTCAGCCATGGATCATAGGGGCACAAGGAGTTGTGGTACACAGAACAACAACCCCTGAAAATTAAACTGCCCTACTCTCTAGAATCTATGGATATTGCTTTATACAGTTTAAAATGGATCTTGGACTGGAGAGATGGCTTAGCGCTTAAGGCACTTACCTGCAAAGCCAAAGGTCCCAGGTTCAATTCCTCAGGATCCACATAAGCCAGATGCACAAGGTGGCGCATGCATTTGGAGTTTGTTTGCAGTGGCTGGAGGCCCTGGTGTGCCCATTCTCTCTCTAGCTGTCTTTCTTGCTCTCTCTCTCTCTCTCTCTCTCTCTCTGTGTGTGTGTGAAGTAAATAAATAAAAAGAAATTATTAAAAGAAAATTTAAAAATAAAGAAAAACATTATAAAAATAGATGGTGCAAATATGATTAAATGGGAGAGTATTCTGGGTTGTCTGGGTGCACCCCAAACACAATTGAGGGAGAGAGAAAGAGAGAGAGCGGGGCAGAAGTAGAGTTATCCTGAGGAGAAAATGCAATGAGCCCACAGAGGCAGAGCCACAAGCCAAGGAAAGCTGGCAGTTACCGGAAACTGGAGGAAGCAAAGCCAGCCAGGAACAGCTTCTCCCCTGGAACCTCCCACAGATCTTCATTGTGGACATCAAAATTCATATTGGACTTTTGCCTCCGGAAGTGAGAAGATTCTGTCATTGCAAGCACCACTCTAGGAGACCATTTACTAGAGCAGCCACAGGGAACTCATACCAGAGACCAAAACATCACCAGTAATAACCACTGTCTCTGGAGAATCCACCCACCGAGGCCAGTCCTGGAGGAACTGAAACAAGCCCCGCCCCCCAGAAAAAGTGAGAGTGAGAGGCAAGTGTGCTCAGACAAATGTCATCAGTTGCATAACAATTGTTTCTCCATTTCTGTTCACATTGGCCATGGCTCTCCCTCATCTTTCCCACTTGTTTTTCTCTTTCTGTCTCCACTAACCCACCCGCCTTCCCAGAGGGCACTCACTGGGGCTGTGGTGTTTACACAAGGTCTCACGGCTTCCGCTCTTCCCACATTGTGTGTGTGTGTGTGTGTGTGTGTGTACAGTATGTGTCTGGAGATAGGGTCCTGTGGTGGTTTGAATGGAATGTTCCTCAGGGCTCACATAAGCTCATGTGTTTTGAATACTTGGACCCAAGGTGGTGTCAGTTTGAGCAAGTTGTGGGCCTTTGGGAAGTAGAGCCTTGTACGATGAAGTGTGTAACTGCGGGTGGGCTTTGAGATCATAGACCCCAGCTCCAAGACGGTATTCCAATCACCTGCTTCTTGGTGCTGTGGGAGATGTAGAACCCAGCTGGGTCTCGCCCTCCCTGCTGTTGATCATGTGACATTGTGAGCCTCCTGCTGGGACCTAGCTTCCTCTGCCATGATGAAAGTTCCCCTTGAGACTGTAAGCCAAAATTAACCCTTTCCTTCCACAAGCTGCTTCTGGTCGGATATTTTGTCCCAGCAATGAGAAGCTAACTCCTGTAGGACACGACTACCTCGTAAATCATGATCTGGTGACAACTGTCCCCTCTCTCTGTTCCATCCCTCTCCCTTCCTTCACAGGAGCTCCTGGCTGCCATACCAGCTGGATTGGATCCATCCGACATAGGACCTCCAGGGTGGAGCAAGTGCCTGCCCTTATCCTCTGCCAACAGCCCCCCACCCACCCACCCCCACACACTGGAAGTGTTCAAAGTGCAAGTGTGAAGTGACACTTCTTGAAAGCCTTGGAGCAGGTGCTGGAGGAGGAGGAGGAAGAGAGGGAGGCAGTTGGAAAAGCCTGCATGGGAGAAGGTGCTGAAGGAGGCGGGGTGGGAGAACATCATGAGAAGTTTCTAGGGAGAGAAAGGAGGAGAAGGAAGAGGAGCCGGCCATAGGAGCAAGCCAGGGAGGAATGCCTTTATGAAAATGTGCACGCGAACACACAGAGGGGCAGAGAGGAACATCTGTGGAGACAGAAGCAGGATGCCTTCTCCTGTGTGTAGAATCTAGATTTTTCTAAAAAGACATGGAGCCAGGCGTGGTGGCACACACCTTTAATCCAGCACTCAGGAGGCAAAGGTAGGAGTATCGCCATGAGTTCCAGGCCACCCTGAGACTACACAGTGAATTCCAGGTCAGCCTGGGCTAGAGCAAGACCCTAGCAGGAAAAAAAAAGACATGGAAGCAGAAGAGACTAATTAAGACAAGGAGCAGTGGGAGGGGAAAGGGGGAGCAAGAGAGGGCATACGCATATGATCAAAGGGGCGTATGAATATGATCAAAGTAGATGATATACATAAATGAGGGTGTCATAATGAAACCCCTCACTTTACATGCTGTATATATGCTAATAACTGGCAAACAACAACAACAACAACAAAAGGCAGAGGTTAGAGTGTGTAGCTGCAGGGTAAAGAATGTCAAGGCTGGGCTGGGGAGACAGGTCAGCAGTGAAAGGCCCTGGTTTGCAAAGTGTGCCCGCCTGGATTCGATTCCTCAGTACCCACTTATAGTCAGATGCACAAAGTGACGCATGCATCTTGACTTCATCTGCAGTGACAAGAGGCCCTGGCACTCCCTCTTCTCTCTCTCTCTCTTTGCAAACAGATAAATAAAATATTGGGGGGGGAGGAATGAAAAAGAATAATGTCAAGGACTACTGGAAGCCGCTAGAAAGGAATAAGGGTGGAACTCTGGGCGTGTTCTCACCGAGAGTGTGACCCTGAAGAACCTTGACTTTGGACTTGTAGCCCCAGAGCTGTAGGAGAACTGACATCTTGTGGCACCAACCCATGGTACGCGGCCTTGGTGCCCTGGTGGGTTTCACTGAGGCGATGGGGAGGCTCTGCGGGCATGAGCTGAGAGGCTCACCAGGCAGCAGGCTGTTAGGAAGAGTTCTAGAGAAGCAGTAGAAGCTAGAGATGCTTGAGGCACTGCTCTGCAGGCCATCGTGGAAAGAATGGCCACAGCTG
The DNA here is from genome assembly GCA_036365145.1 of Orientallactaga sibirica. Lineage (NCBI taxonomy): Eukaryota > Metazoa > Chordata > Mammalia > Rodentia > Dipodidae > Orientallactaga > Orientallactaga sibirica. Next base: position 10,115,857 of record JAEOAD010000013.1, read on the forward strand.
GCCTTGTTCTGGGTGAGCGTGGAATGTGGGAAACGCAGGGGGCTCAGGACTGACCCCAGGGAAATTCCGTTCAGGATGAACTTGAAGAAACATATCCCCAAGGAGAAACCAATGGATGCACGCATGCATACGTATGCGTGAGTGAGTGAATGAATGAGAAATCTGGGGATAACTGTGTCCCCAAGATCTATAGAAAGAGAATAAGATTCAACAAAGTGCTTCCTCCCCGCCCCCCCATAACCATCCTCTATTCTGGGGTATGGGGCAGATATAAGCAAGCAAAGTTAAGTCACCCCCAAATAGCTAACTCTCCATATGGAGGGAAACCAGATGTCCCTAGGCATCCCGTACAGGATTAATTAACAAATGAATCACATGGGCTCAATGGATCAGGTTCAGAGACAGAGAAAGCACCTAGGGCTTCAGAGGTGGAGGGTGGAGGATGGGATTGCTGATGTTAGGTGATATTAGGCCTGGGTTTCCAAGGAGGACAGGTACCCTTTGTGTGGGGAAAGAGGTGAGCAGGAGATGGTCAAGTCCAGAGGGCTTGGAGGCCCTGTGGGGAGAAGACGTGACCTCAAGGCTGGCTTGGACAGAACAACATAAACACAGGACCAGCTACTAAGGAGGTGGAAAGGGCTGTCTGGGGGCCTGAGGGTGGGTCAGCAACTTTGGAGTTGACTCTGCCAGTGACCTGGGACAAATAGAAAGAATTTTTCCCTTTTTTTTGGAGGGGGGTGGACGGGGGAGGTGCTGGAGATCAAACCCAGGATGTTAAGCTTGCTAAACCAGGACTAGCTAGAGAGGTGTCCCCAGTGCTGGGGACAAATAGAAGAGCTGTTTTGTTGTTAGTGTGTGTGTGTGTGTGTGTACAGGCACACGTTCACGTGTGTGCACATACATGTCACCGCTCGAAGACAACTTCAGGTCTCATCCTCAGGAATGTCATCTACATCCTGTGCGACAGGGTCTCTCATTGGTCTGCAGGTCACCAATGAGGCTACACTGGCTGGTCAGCTAGCATTCGGGACCCTCCTGTCTGCCCTCTAATGCTGGGGTGGACAGACACCTTCATCCAAGAAGGTATGTGTCCAATCTGTACCCCAACAAAACCTTGGTGGCTGGGTAAATTAGGGGTCCCAGATGGAAGAGGCTGGGAACATGGCAGAGCTGTGACAGTCATTCCACAGAGACGTGGTGGACAATGTGCACGTGAGGAGCTGTCCACAGCAGTGCACAAGAAGCTGGTGGGTGGCAACCGTTCCAGGGAAACTGGGGCCTGAGTATGAATGAAAAGGAGATGTTAGCTGGGCTTCTCCTGCCACTGGGGGACTCAGGCCCTGGGCAGAACCCATTCATTCCAACTCACTGTGGACCACCATCTCTGGGTCCTTTGGTCTCATTTCCTTCTGTGTGTGGTGTGGCTGCAGTGGAGCTGCAGGCCTGTTGTGCTAGCAGGAGCATCCAAGACGTCTGGGGTACAGCTCCAACCTCTCAAGAGAGTGGCATCCTCGTCACCACTTCCAGAAGGTTCTCAGGTGACCATCTTACCTTGCAACCCATAGCGGTCAAGCTTCCTGCTCCTTATTCCATGCAACACCTTCTGCGATCAACATACCGAGGCAGGAATTGCCAGGAAGAGAAAATTCAGCTCCCTTCGTCTCCCCAACTCAGAGCTGGCTCTCGCCCACAGCCCTGTTTTGCAATCTCTCCTCTGGCGCACTTTAATATTTAGAGTTGCGTGGACAGAATGTGGAGCGTGAGAATTGATTGGCCTAGGGAGCAAAGGCTTAAGAGAGCTGTCACTCACCTGAGATCCATGAATCCTGCAGGACTACTCCCAGGGCCATTTTGGGGGGGGGGCGCCCCAACTGAGAGACCGTGGAGGCTGCCTCTCTGGTCTTCCCCAGGTCTTCACCTGTATTAGCTCTTTTTTCTTTTTTTTTTTCATTGCTGTGACAAAAATCTCTTACGAAAGCAACTTAAGAAAGGAGGGGGGTGTTTTGGCCCACAGTTTAAGGGTACAGTCCCTTTTGAATCAGTCTGGAGCCATGGGATAATGGCTCAAGCGCGGGGACATGCCTCCTCCTGGGTGAAGCCTCTCTAGAAATGGCCTCACAATCGTGGCCAGAGGGGATTTAAATCCCATCAAGCTGACAATCATGATAAACCATCACACCACCTAAGTTTCCCCTGGTGTGCTTTTTCTCCACCCCTAGTCATCCTCTGCGAAACAGGGAGGACCAATTTCCCTTTCTTTGATCATTTTCCCCCTTGTTTGCATACTGATACAGCTGTAAGAAACTGCCTGTAGCTTCCCAGCCAAGAACAACCCACAGTGATTTCCTCACGGTGCCCAGGAGTCAGGGTCCTGGCCTGGCTCAGCAGGGTCTTTTGGCTCAGAGTAGATCACAACTAGACTCAAAAGTGTTGTCTGGGGGGGGGAGGGGCGCTGGAGAGATGGCTTAGTGGTTAAGATGCTTGCCTGCAAAGCCTAAGGACCCAGGTTCAATTATCCAGGTCTCACACAAGCCAGATTTACATGGTGGTACACGCATCTGGAGTTTGTTTGCAGTGGCTAGAGGCCCTGGTACACCCATTCTCATCGTCTCCCTCTCTCTCTCCCTCTGTCCCTCTCTCTGTCTCAAATAAATAAATAAATAAATAAATAAATAAATAAATAAATAAAAAGAAATCAGAAAAAAATGTTTTTTAAAGTGTTGTCTGGGGTCTCATCAAAAGGTAGGAATAGGGCTGGAGAGATGGCCTAGCGGTTAAGGCACTTGCCTGCAAAGCCTAATGACCTGGGTTCAAGGCTCCAGCACCCACATAAAGTCAAATGCACAAAGTGGCTCATGTATCTGGAGTTCATTTGCAGTGGTTAGGGGCCTTGGTGCACCCATTACCCACCCCCTCTTTTCTCTCTCTCTCTCTCTGCTTGCAAATAACTAGATAATATATATATACATATTTGCAAAAAGGTAGGAGTGGGCTGAATCCCCTCCCAACCTCTCCCTCTGATCGTTGTCAGCGCACAGTTCCTTAAAAGCTGCTGGCTGAGGCTTTTACTTCCTCGTTGGCTGGTGGCCAGGAGCCACTCTTGTTCCTTGTCACCGGGGGCCTCTCCAGCTTGCTGTGGATCAGGAGAGAATGCCTGCAGGAGAAAGAAAGTCCTGCAGGAATTAATCTCATCCCCATTGCTCTCTTCTGCTTATTAGAGACGTGACCACGTGTAGCCCCCGAGGCAGGAGTCAGGATCCCACAGCAAGAACAGCAGGAAGGGCTGGGGAGAGGGCTCAGCCTGCCAGCCCAGGTTTGGTTTCTCTCTACCCACCTAAACCCAGATGCACAAAGTAGCATGCATATGCAGAGTTTGTTCATAGTAGCAAGAGGCCCTAGCATGCCCATTCTTATCCTCCTCCCACCGCTCTCTCTCATAAATAAGCAATACCAGGAGGGAGATCTTCATCTTCGGGGGGAGGGAGCTACATATGAAGCTTTTTAAATTTTTTTAATTTAATTAATTTATTTATAAGCAAAGAGAGAGATAGAGATAAAGAGAAGAGAGACAGAGAGAGAATGGTCACACCAGGGCCTCTAGCCACTGCAAACAATGCATGTGCTCTGTGTGCATCTAGCTTACGTGGGTCCTGGGGAATCAAACCTGGGTCCTTTGGTTTCGCAAGCAAATGCCTTAACCACTAAGCCATCTCTCCAGCACCTACATCTGAAGCTTTTGACCACAGTGGCTATTTGTGCTCGGCTCTTGCTAGGTATCCAGTATGAGAAGTGGAGCTCTCTGGATCCCACCGAGTTGTAACAAGCACCAAACAGGATGTGCTATGCAACAGACATGGCAGAGATGGGAGCCAACGCCTGTGTTCAGCGAGAATGAACAGGACAGTTGGAAAGGCACGTGTAGGACAGGCTTCCTAGAGTGGGGATGGACGTGGGACATCGTCTCAGGACAGAGGCCACTGCTGTCCTTGGTTTTACATAACCCTGAGACCCCTTGAAGGTGACAGAAACCTGGAACCACCTTGATGAATTGTTCCCTCTTGAACCGTGAGCCCAAGTAAAGCTCTCCTCTCTTACGCTGCTTCTTCACATATCCGGCACAGTGACAAGAAAAGTCAATAGGTTCTCCTCTTACCTGCTATCCATCATGTCGTGGTCCCGCTTAAAATGCCCTTCCCTGGCACCCCTTCTTCCTCTAAGCATCTCCAGCCAATGTTCTAGACCGAGGGTCTTGCCTTCTAGGATGGCTCTCTCAGACCCCCCTCACCCCAGTGGCTCATGCTTCTCTTGCTGACCCCCTCCCCGATGACAGCACACACACAGTCCATCTCACTGTTCTATTAGGAAGTCAAAGCGCTGGCTTTGGAGTCCCACCACCAACCTTGGGTCTCAATGCCATGTCTTCTCTGGTTTTTACGTCTTGGTCTGTTAAATGACGAGCGGGAGGGGGAGGGGTATTTGAGTTAAATGAACTCTGATTCCACAACTTCTCTCTTCAGCTGACTCGCATCTGGATTTCCACCAGATGTTCCCGTCTGCCAGGCCCACCGCTGCACCTGACTTTCCACACATCTGTCGCTTGTGGGGGATGCCCCATATACCCACCTTCCTTGCCATGGAAGGAAGCTGCTGTTTTGTGACAGCTGGGTTGGCGGGGGTCACCCACCACACCTGGCTACAGTCAAGCTCCAGATGAAATGCTGCACAACAGAACCTTCTCCGATGTGCCCAGTGTGGTCAGCCAGGGGCCACATGTGGCTGATGGACACTCGTGTGACCAAGGGGCCAGTATACTTCCTTGCATTTCATAATTATTAATTTGCACTTGACTTCACTGGCCACATGTGGCTTGTGCCACACTGGACTGGGGTTACAAAAAAGCCTGGGGATGTGCTTAGCCCACTGCCAGGTACCCAGGGCCTTTCCTTGGTCTCTGGAGTGTCAGCAGATGCTCAGCCTGGCTGCGGGCACAGGACCCTCCCTGTGGTTGACAATAACTAGCACATGCTTTTTTGTTTGTTTGTTTTTTGTTGTTTTTTGTTGTTTTTGTTTTGTTTTGTTTTTCGAGGTAGGGTCTCACTTTGGCCCAGGCTGACCTGGAATTAACTATGTAGTCTCAGGGTGGCCTTGAACTTGCGGCGATCCTCCTACCTCTGCCTTCTGAGTGCTGGGATTAAAGGCGTGCGCCACTATGCCTGGTTAGCACATGCTTTTCACAGGTGCACAAGCATAGTGCTTATTACGCAGTCTCCAAGGCATGAGTCGGGAGCATGCGTGCATGCCAGCATGGTTGCCAGGATGACGAAGAGGCTGTTGGTCCACAGGCACCCCTCTGAGTAGCAGGGCACTGAAGTCCATCCTATTCCCCTAGCAGGCAAAAAGTCCAGCTTTTTGTCTCCATTCCTCCCATTAGCCATGCCACCATCTTCCAGATGATTCTATCTATCCATTTCAAGGAAGACATATGCCAAACCCTCAGCTCCCTCCCTCCTGCAGAGGCCCTGGTCTAGGCTGCCCTGATGGGAGAAGGGTCTCCGAGGCTCCGCTTGGCTCTGCTAAGACTCGCAGTGTCAGCCTGGCTATTTAATAACAATATAGTACAGCTCCAGCTGAGCACCAGCCAGGGTCCCTCAGGGTCTGGTGCCTGCGTAACGCTCCCAGCTGCAGGAGGAGGGCCCACAGAAGAGCTCTGGAACATTCCACTGGAAAACTGACTCAGAGAAGCTCCCACATAGCTGTGGGCTCCAGAATTGGGACCCAAAAGCTAAGACATTGGTCTAAGAGGTCCACAGGCTCTTCCTGCTTCCTACATGCCAGCCTATGCCAGCCATCCTAGGACAGGCTGTGTGGCAGACTGCTCCTCTTACACTGAAGAAAACAAAGCACAGAGAGATTGGCTCTCTCTACACTTGTACAATAGAGCCTAGAATCCAGCCCAGGTTGCCTGGTCCCAGAGATGGCCCCTTACCTGTATGGACAATGGTCATTCCTGTTTGGCCTGTTAAACGGGGACGACAAGCTTAGAAGCATCACCTGCTGCTAAGGATGGAGAAGGAAGCTCTCTCTACATGGATGGATGCCTTAGATCCCTTGTAGTGTCCATGGGCAACTGGGGTGCTGAAGTCTGAAGATGAGGTGCACCCAGGGAGCAAATGAAACCCCTCACACAGGCGTGCACACACCTCCAGTGACTCACGCGATGCTTTCCTGAGCAGCCGGAGGCTCTCAGGCTGACCGTGGTGCGCAGCAAGCTCTTCCTCTGAATCAACCTCCCACGTCCACCTGTCCACACACAGGCACCCGCCTCCCTGGCTCCCTGCAGACATAACATGCTTCTCTGAACTTCTCTGTGCAGAAGCCACCAGCTCCTCACCTATCTAGCCCCTGTGATTGCCCCCAGGGCCACCTAGAGTCCACAGCCATTCTTAGTTAGGCTTGGGGTGACATCATCCTTCTCATGTCTCGTGGGACTGGCCTTGTATGGCTGTCACCTTCTTGTTGCTAGGAAAAAGCACCTGACCAAAAGCGGCTGATGGGAGGAAAGTTTTCATTTTGACTTACAGTCGCCAGAGGAAGCTTCATGATGGCAGGGGACAGCAGGACATGAGCAGAGGCTGGATGTCACCTACTGGTCACAGCAGGTGGGAAACAGCAGCGGGAGGGTGCAAGGTTCTGTCTCCCAAACTGCCACCAGCTGAGGACCAGATATACCAATCACATGATTTCATGGGAGACATCTGATTCAAACCATCACATCCCACCTCCAACTCCAGGAGCCAGCCGTCAGTGGGCACAGGATTGGTTGGGGAATGCCCATGTGACCCCAAAATTCAGGCTCGAATGTGGCTCTCATTGGTTGAGGAGGAAAAGTCAGTTTTCTCCCCAGGCCAGAGGTGTGGGAGGTCCCATTGCTTCAGTTGCCCCAACGAACAACAGAAGCCAAAGGAAAATAACAATATAGTACAGCTCCAGCTGAGCACCAGCCAGGGTCCCTCAGGGTCTGGTGCCTGCGTAACGCTCCCAGCTGCAGGAGGAGGGCCCACAGAAGAGCTCTGGAACATTCCACTGGAAAACTGACTCAGAGAAGCTCCCACATAGCTGTGGGCTCCAGAATTGGGACCCAAAAGCTAACACATTGGTCTAAGAGGTCCACAGGCTCTTCCTGCTTCCTACATGCCAGCCTATGCCAGCCATCCTAGGACAGGCTGTGTGGCAGACTGCTTCTCTTACACTGAAGAAAACAAAGCACAGAGAGATTGGCTCTCTCTACACTTGTACAATAGAGCCTAGAATCCAGCCCAGGTTGCCTGGTCCCAGAGATGGCCCCTTACCTGTATGGACAATGGTCATTCCTGTTTGGCCTGTTAAACGGGGACGACAAGCTTAGAAGCATCACCTGCTGCTAAGGATGGAGAAGGAAGCTCTCTCTACATGGATGGATGCCTTAGATCCCTTGTAGTGTCCATGGGCAACTGGGGTGCTGAAGTCTGAAGATGAGGTGCACCCAGGGAGCAAATGAGACCCCTCACACAGGTGTGCACACACCTCCAGTGACTCACGCGATGCTTTCCTGAGCAGCCAGAGGCTCTCAGGCTGACCGTGGTGCGCAGCAAGCTCTTCCTCTGAATCAACCTCCCACGTCCACCTGTCCACACACAGGCACCCGCCTCCCTGGCTCCCTGCAGACATAACATGCTTCTCTGAACTTCTCTGTGCAGAAGCCACCAGCTCCTCACCTATCTAGCCCCTGTGATTGCCCCCAGGGCCACCTAGAGTCCACAGCCATTCTTAGTTAGGCTTGGGGTGACATCATCCTTCTCATGTCTCATGGGACTGGCCTTGTATGGCTGTCACCTTCTTGTTGCTAGGAAAAAGCACCTGACCAAAAGCGGCCGATGGGAGGAAAGTTTTGATTTTGACTTACAGTCTCCAGAGGAAGCTTCATGATGGCAGGGGACAGCAGGACATGAGCAGAGGCTGGATGTCACCTACTGGTCACAGCAGGTGGGAAACAGCAGCCGGAGGGTGCAAGGTTCTGTCTCCCAAACTGCCACCAGCTGAGGACCAGATATACCAATCACATGATTTCATGGGAGACATCTGATTCAAACCATCACATCCCACCTCCAACTCCAGGAGCCAGCCGTCAGTGGGCACAGGATTGGTTGGGGGAATGCCCACGTGACCCCAAAATTCAGGCTCCGAATGTGGCTCTCATTGGTTGAGGAGGAAAAGTCAGTTTTCTCCCCAGGCCAGAGGTGTGGGAGGTCCCATTGCTTCAGTTGCCCCAACGAACAACAGAAGCCAAAGGAAACACAGCATGGCATGGAGAGACCCAATGCCCATGCCCATAGAACCATTGTCTCCTGCATTTTGTGGGGCATAGATGTTCTAATAAAAGGGTTCCATGACACACGCCTCCTCCTTTTTGGTTTTGCTCAGGCCGTGTTTTTTTTTTTTTTTTTGGTGGGGGGAGGGGTGGTTCTAGGTAGGGTCTTGCTCTAGCCCAGGCTGACCTGGAATTCACTCTGTAGTCTCAGGGTGGCCTCGAACTCACGGCGATCCACCTACCTCTGCCTCCTGAGTGCTGGGATTAAAAGCGTGCGCCGCCACGCCCGGCTTTGCTCGGGCCGTTTTGAGGCACATTGACTTTCACCTCTGGCCAGGAGGACTGACCATCTTTCTTTTTCTCTGCCTGCCTATCAGCTTCCCTCCCAACTTTCCACAACTGCTGCTCTGGATTCCATGCAGAGAAACAGGCCCGCTTGCTCTATACTGCCCAGGAGGCCAGGGTTTGCTGTGGTTCACTGGCATCACTGAGGGAGTACCAGGAAGCTGTCTGCAACCCTCCTGCTATTCACTTAGGCACAGCCAGCCCACTGGCAGCTGATGTGGCATTGCTCCATAGGGAAGAAGCAAGGCCTGTGCCCTCCACATGACTGCCCCTGCCCAGCTCTTTCTGCATGCCTTGCTTTGGTCCTGGGGAGACTCCGACATAGAGTTGTGACCCCAGGGCCTGAGCTGACCAGCAGGTTGCTTCCTGCCCCTGGCTGGGACCTTAATGAACAGAGTTGCCTTATTGATTAATCCATGGGATGCCTACCACAGCTCTCAGACTACAAGTAAATATAGCCTACTGCCTCACAGCCCGCAGAGTCAGGGACACAGATAGATGTGCAGAGTTGGCCTGGGTTTCAAGGCCAGCTCGTGTCCTTACAGCCTGGAAAAATCAATGGATTTCAGACAGTGCAAGGGTCCCCACTCTCACAGAGGTCTTCCTAGCCTCATCAGAGCTGAAGTTACATCTTTGGGAAGCATGGCTCTTCTAGCCAACGCTGAGTGTGACCAGTTTGGGGACAGTCAGGGTAAGGCCCCCAAAGGCACAGGACAGCCTTCTAATCTCGGCTTATCACCCATGACCAGCGGCTTTATTAACAGGCCCCTTTAGTCCTCTGGTGTTCTCGTCTGTAAGATGCAGCTGGCATAGTACCCATCCAGTGGGGTTGAATACAAGGTAAGAAAAGTTGCTGAGAGAAAACACTGGGCCATCTCTAGGTGTGCACGACATGGTGGCTGCTCTGTTGTCACTATGATCATTAGCCAGGGTCTTCATCCCTGTCACTCTGCAGGGCCTCCATCTCCCTTGCCTCCATGACACGGAAGGGGCTTTCACCACACACACACACACACACACACACACACACACAGAGAGAGAGAGAGAGAGAGAGAGACCAAATTCACATCAGCACCCACTCCCAATTTTCCCAAAGTAGATTTTTCACTTGAAAATGTGAAACTCCCGGGTCCTTCTTTCTGGCCTGACAGGCAAGGACTCCACCCGCTCTCTGCTGCCAGTATTGGAACGTCTGCCAAACCAACCGGGTTTTGGAAGGGAAATCAGTTGCAAATTGGAATCCAAATGCATTCCAAATAGAAGTGATGTTTGCCGTGCTGTCTGTGGGACAGAATCGTGCCACCACCTCCTTTCCGTGGTGGGGTAAGGACAAGAATGTCACTGGTCCTGGATTGACTTGCATCAGAGCTACAGGCCAGAGTCTCAGGGATGCCTGCATTCCTGTCAGCGCTTGTGGTGAGGGTCAGGGTCAGCAGAATGCACCTGTCCCTGCACTCCCAGAGCCCAGTGCTCCTGTCCCCATGCTCCCAGAGCCCAGTGCTCCTGCCCTGTGCTCTAAAGGTCTGACACTCTCTGTCCCCGCACTCCCAGAGTCTGGCCCAAGACTTCTGGATGCAATTAATCTCCCAGTTCCATGGGCTCCACCCGTTTAATTCTGGAAATGCTTGATTCTTTCAACAGGGACGCTGCCCTCAGAACAGAGATGTAGGCCTGGTCCGCCCTGACCATGCCCAGCCTCTGTCTTCAAAGTCTGCCCCCTTTCTTTCATCCGCGGTGACATTTCCAAGACCAGAGTCTGCACACCCACCCCACAAGAAGCCGGAGCTTCTTTCTATGAGCTTTAACCAGGCTCTTAAGTCTCAGAAACACCTCCCATGTGTGACTGTGTGAATTCTGTCACCACCCCTGCAGCTGCAGAAGAGTCCCTGGTGGGCGCACCAGGGAAGCAGCAGCCAGAGGGATCCTTGCCTGGGGCCTGCCCAGAATGCCAGGATGGGCCTGATGGATAGTGAAGTCCCACCACTCCCAGCCTCTCTCTGCTGCTGCCTGGTCTAAATGTGCAGGGGTTGCCTCCATGAGTGGTGATCAAAAAGCCCTCAAAGCTAGCCACGGGAAGTTGAGACAGGAGGCTCATGAGTTCAAGGCTAGCCTGAGCTATACACAAGATCCTGTCTCAAAAAATAAAAAATAAAAACAACAGCAGCAACAAAATCAGTATAAAAGTCAGACCTGGGCTAGAGAAGATGGTTTAGCAGTTAAGGAGTTTGCCTGCAAAGCCAAAGGACCCTGGTTCGATTCCCTAGGACCCACGTAAGCCAGATGCACAAGGAAGTGCATGCGTCTGGAGTTCATTTGCAGTGGCTGGAGGCCCTGGCATGCCCTTTCTGTCTCCCTATCTTTCTGTCTCTCAAATAAATAAATAAAATATATTAAAAGCCAGACCTGTTCAAAGGCCTGTAGCCCTAGCTACGCAGGAGGCTGAGGAGGGAGGATTCCAAGTTCAGGTTTGGGATATCGAGCGAGTTGGAGGCCAGCCTGGGTAACTTAGGAAAAACAGCTTAAACAAGCCCTTTCAGGAGACGGGTCCCATGCTCCCAGGGCCTCTCCTGTGTGCTCAGAGCTAGCCAAGGCCTCCTTCACAGCTCCAGCCCCTGCAGTCTACTCAGCTTATCCAAGAGTCCAGCGTTTTCACTTGCCACAGAGGGAGTCTGGTAGGACGAGCCAAAGGGATGCAGGGCTGAAAAGAGTGCTGACTCCATGGTGGGGGAGGACCCAGCCACTTTTTCTTCCTGCCCTACAGTGCCCACCAATACCACACACACACACACACACACACACACACACCTTCCCGTACAGCACAGGGGGCTTGTGGTCACAGCATTCATGTGTTGTGTAGGCAGGACACCTGTTTCTCCTGCTATTCATAGTGTCACCTCTTTGTACAGCCACCTCCCTAAGGTGTCCTTGAGGTGTGTGCAAAAGAGAGAAACTGAGGCAGGGGCAGCCCGGAGGCCACTTTGGAGAATAGAGCATCACCAAGTCCATCTGGTTCCCTGTCGGCCTAGATCCTACACCCTGGTCAGCCCTCAGGGAGGCCAGCAAAGACTGTTATGTCCTCCCCACTCACATGGGGGTGACTGTCCCATCACTCAGGGACATGTGGCCCTGTGGTTTGAAGCCCCACATTGTGGCAAAGTCCCTTCATTTGGATGAGATGAGTGATCATCTGGGCTGTTAGAAAAGTACTTGACATTTGGGCTGCAGAGATGGCTTGGCAGTTAAGGCACTTGCCTGTGAAGCCTAAGGACCCAGGTTCGATTCCCTATATCCATGTAAGCCAGAAGCACAAAGTGGCTCATGCATCTAGTTTGTTTTCAATGGCTAGAGGTATGCCCAGTCTCTCTATCTGCATCTTCCTATCTCTCTCTCTCTTTCTCTTTCTCTCCAGTAAATAAATAAATCACATATTTTTTAAAAAGGAAGAAAAGTACTTGGCATGTCCTGTTCAGGTGTCCGTGTAAGTGAGTTGTGAATCCGTGTTGAAATGCAAGTCCCCAGGGAAGCTGTGGACAGTTAGCTTGATCCCGGATATCAGCTCTGGATTTCAGCGCTGGTGGCTTCCTGCTGGATCCTCGTGTTAAGAGGGATTCTGAAGCTGAAGCCTAGATGAACCCAGGAGACCATGAATTACCTCTGCTTAGGAAGACGCACTGCCGAGATCTTTGTCTGCCATTTGTCACTCTTGCCCACGAGGTGTCTCAAAGTCTCTTTCTGTGCAGAGCCCTGGCCCAGTGCTCTGCCTGGTGAATGTTTAGGAATGACACTGGGGACTCTGCAGTGCCTGCAGGCCTCTCTCTCCGACTGTAGTATAGCCTTATGCAGAGAGCACTGTGTTGGCTGCCTGACCTTGGTGAGAAGGTTGCACAAGCCTGAGACCAAGAGAGAGCCTGCATGGGCAAGATTAGCACTGGCTCTCAGAGAAACTGTCTGTGCCAGCCCAGTGCCAAGCAGGTCTGGGATACCCCAATGTGGACACGGTAACTTTGGTCCTCCCCGTCCTAGCCTCTTTCCTCCAGGCCTCAGCATACAGCGTCTGAGCTAGGACTCAGGCACCATGGCTTTGCCTCTGGTCCTGGAGTCTCACACCCCAGCCAGCCAGAGAAAGAACCCTCCCAGGACACTGAGGCACAGAGGCAAATGGCTTCTCCTGTGACAGGTGTGTCCTTGAGGTGTGTGCAGCCTCCTCACTCCCAACCACCCACTCCCAGCAGGAGCAGGTGTAGGAGGGTCTCCAAGGAGGCCTTCGTGAGCAAGCCCATCTGTCCTCATGAGATCAGACTTCCCTCGCCAGCCTCTCCAGGTCACAAAGCTGAAGGTGACAGAAAGTTCAGTGTCTCCGTGGTTTAGCATCTGTCCTTTCCACCAACTGCAAAGGGGAGAGGACACACACGTGCTTCATCTCGGTCCTCTTCCAAGTCAAGCTTTCCTTGAGGTTGACCCGGAAAGGGATCTGTATGCTGTCTAGCTCTGGTACGTTCCACAAAGAATGCCTGAGATGGCTATCCCAGTGGTTTTTTTTTTGTTTTGTTTTTTTGTTTTGTTTTTTTGGTTTTTCGAGGTAGGGTCTCACTCTGGTCCAGGCTGACCTGGAATTAACTATGTAGTCTCAGGGTGGTCTCGAACTCTCGGTGATCCTCCTACCTCTGCCTCCCGAGTGCTGGGATTAAAGGTGTGTGCCACCACGCCCAGCTTCCCAGTGGTTTTCAAGGACCCTTAACTGATACTAAAATGTTTCCAGGTGTTCAAGTCTCTTACGTGAAACAGCATGGTATTCGCATATAACCTACGCACACCCTCTTGTATATTTTAAGTCATTTCGAGATTGCTTGCAAGCTCTAAGACAGTCTAAATGCTACATTCGTAGTGTCGGACTGTGCTGTTTGACATGTAAAAACTCTTGTATGTGTATCATACAGATGCAATATGGGGGGATATTTTCCACCCACAGCTTGTTGAATCTGCAACATACGGAACTGGTGCGTTAAAGCTCCGATTGAACTAATATTTGCAAAGCTTTCTCATCAAGCCACCTGAGAACAGGGCGAACTTGCTGGGAGTGCCAAGTAAGCCACCGTGGCTCAGCTCCTATGCTGTAAAAGGGAAGGGTGACTTCCATGACACCACGACTGAGAGGTGGTGGCTAAGGTCACTATTGTCCAGGAAACAAGTACATTGGCTGAACCGGGAGACTGAGAACTCTGGACCCCACAGGACCCACTTCCCTCATGGTTGAAGCAAATGAACAAACCATGTTCATGTAGCTGGCCCATGCGGAGGTACTTTCCCCTCCAACTCTGTTAATACAGCCTTAAATGATGTCAAAATTAGCAGTTTAAATCTTTGGCTCAAGAATGGAGATTCAATTGACTTCAGATACTATTTGGGGGTAGTTGGAAGAGACTGAAGAATGTATCCTTTGGGGGACTCCAACCTTTTCTAGGTTTGAGCCACACAACTCCTGAGCACTCATCCTCATTCCAGCATCTGTCCTGTCCTGAACAGTAACCTTAAGAATAGTCCATCAAGGAGCTGGAGAGATGGCTTAGTAGTTTAGTGCTTGCCTGTGGAGCCTAAGGACCCCGGTTCGAGGCTCGATTCCCCAGGACCCACGTAAACCAAATGCACAAAGTGGCGCATGCATCTGGAGTTGGGGCTGGAGGCCCTGGTGTGCCCATTCTCTCTCAATCTGCCTCTTTCTCTCTCTTTGTCTGTCTCTCTCAAGTAAATAAATAAAAAAAAAATTAAAAAAAAAAAAGAACAGTCCATCAGGGCTGAAGAGATGGCTTAGTGGTTAAGGCACTTGCCTGCAAAGCCTAAGGACCCAGATTCAATTCCTCAGTACCCACGTAAGCCAGATGCACAAGGTGGCACATGCATCTGGAGTTTGTTTGTAGTGGCTAGAGTCCCTGGAACACCCATTCTCTCTCTCTCTCTATGCCTCTTTTTCTCTCTCTTTTAAATAATATATTTTTTTTAAAGCACAGCCCATCAGCCTGTAGGCGCTGGGTGCTAACATGGGTCTCAGTCCACGCTCACCCAAGAGCAGATCCTGAGAGGAGGATTTTTAGGTGCCTCAGGACTACCCTGTGGAGATGTGAAGTCACCCAGGGATGAGTGTGTCATCAAGCTCTCTCCTATGTGGATAGCTGGAGCTTCTCCCCGTCAGGATTTCCAGGGCTCTGTAAGCAGAGGCCTCCGAATGTTCCCAGCTGAGGGAAGAGACTGGTGACGGCAGCTGGGGTGAGCTCCCCTCATGTCAGGTTAAGCAAATTATGACAGCTTCGGAGAAAGCTCCGGGCCGAGAGATGGAGACCCTGGCAGGTGGAAGGCAAGAGGAGACCCTGAAAACCAAGAGCTGCGGGATACAGTGCTACTGGTGACACAGGTTCACCTCGCCTCCTCTTCGCTTGTGCCCCCTCCTGCTCTAAGAGGACCTGGGAGACTCTGGCAGAAGATAGAAACAAAGCTTTCTGCTCCACCCCAGTCACCTCTTACCCTCCCGTGCCTTTGTCTGCTGCCACCCAGACAGCAGGGCAAGCAGACACTTCTAGAAACACTTTGGAAGTCCTAAAACTAGAACCAAAATGCAAGTGCCCTGGGGCTGGAGACAATTAGATGTGATTACAAAGAGGGCCTCCGCGTCGCCCTCTCTCTAGCAGCAGATGCTCCTGTCACGCAGTCTGAAGGAGTCCAGATGTGTTTGTGCAGGCAGCAGAACCGCGGCCTCCCCAGAGCAGGGATGAAAGAGAAGCTACCCAGGAGCAGCTGGTACACAAAAGAGGCTGGGGACACAAGCCTAGCCCAGGGCGGAAGCTCTCACGCACCACAGGGTGGGCTCGGGCCTTTGGATGGAGAATGAGCAGGAACCATGGGGAGTTGCACAAAGGGGCAGCAGGGGCCCCAGGCATTTGGGTCCAGGGACTGGGCTGAGAAGCCTGAATACTGTTCCCAGAGCCTTGGACTCTGAGCCCAAATGCACTGCTCTGGGTTTACACAGGAACTCGCCACGAGAGCAGGCATTGTCTTGTTGGCTGCTTCCCAGGAGACACAGAGCTCAGGCCACACGGTAGGAGGCAGGAGGGAAGAAGGGAGGAATAAACACAGACAAGAAAGTCAACATGGCCGGGCGTGGTGGCGCACGCCTTTAATCCCAGCACTCGGGAGGCAGAGGTAGGAGGATCACCATGGGTTCGAGGCCACCCTGAGAATACATAGTGAATTCCAGGTCAGCCTGAACTAGAGTGAGTCCCTACCTCAAAAAACCAAAAAAAAAAGACAACATGGGGCTGGAGAGATGGCCTAGCGGTTCAGGCGCCTGCCTGCAAAGCCTAAGAATGCTTGTTCGAATCTCCAGGTCCCATGGTTAGCCAGATGCAAAAAAGTGATACAGGTGCACAAGGTCGCACATGCACACAAGGGGTGCACGCGTCTGGAATTCGTTCACAACGGCTGAAAGGCCCTGGTGCATCCATTCTCTCTCTGCCTCTTCCTCTGTCTCTGTCTTCTCACTCTCTCAAAAAAAAAAAAAAAGACACCATGTTTGTCACCACCCAGGCTGAGCAATCTGGGCATGAGGCATGAAGCATGTGGGGATGGCTGGGACAGATGGCAAAGTGACACGGTCTTAGAGCATGAGTCCACTAGCGGGACTTCCCTGTCTGTGCTCCTAAGTATCTCCAGGTCCTTGTTCCCATCCACAGTGCTGTTTCAGTGTCAACTTGTGGGTGAGGAGATGGGTGGACGGATTCATGGATGGATGGATGATGAACTAATGGATGTGTGGGTGGAAAGATGGATAGGTTAGTGAATGGGCAGTTTGATGCACAGGTGAATGAATTAGTGGGTGGGTGGGTGTGGATCGGTGGGTAGGTTCATGAATTGGAGTGTGGGTAGGTGGATGGATGGACAGATAGACAAATGATGGATGGAATGATGGGCAAGTGGGTAGATGGGTGAATGGATGGATGAATAGATGGGTGGTGGGTGAATGGGTGGATAGGTGAGCAGATGGATCTATGGATGGATGTGTGGATGGGTGCATGATGGATGGATTTGGAATGGTGGGGGGGTAGAGGGATGGGTGATAGATGAATAGATTGGTGGGTGGATGGATGGATGGTGGATGGGCAGATGCTAGATGGTTGGAACAGCGAGTGGGTAGACGTATGGATGAAAAGGTGAGTGGGTAAATGGTTGGATGGATAATGGGTGGATAAACAGTTACACGGAGGAATGGATGGTGGGTGGGTAGGGAGATGGATGGATGATGGATGAAAAAAAGAGGCAGGAGTGTAAACTCCAACGAAAGCTGGCTGAACCTTCCAGCTTTGGCATGTCTACCACCCAAAGCCAATTAGGAGGGCACAATCCTGAAGGAAGTCCCATCCCCACCTAAGCTCACAGAGGGGGTAGACTCCCCAAACCTAAGATGCATGTCAGTACCTGTAGCAGCTGCATCAGACACATATATAACTGAAGAGCTGCTCAGAACCAGCAGGGCACAGACTGCCAGAGCCATCCAGCATGGCTTCCCAGACCCTGGCAGGTCCAATCCAGGCTGTGCCCTAACTCTGCTCAATTGCTATCTGTGTTTATGGGCCCATAATCAAATGGAAACTGAAAGTTTCTCATGAGATTCATCCGTCAACATCGCGTGGTGGCTGGGCCCGCGCAGGGAGGCTGGGTTATAAATACCACAGTAGGCCCGAGCTTGGTTCCGTCTCAAGGGACTCGTGGGTCATTTTTCAACCCAGCACTAATCCAGGAACTCGATCTTCAATCAGACAGTGTGTCTAACAGGCTGGGGTACTGCTTGTCTCTCGTGGGATCAGGTTGGTGAAAGCTATGACTGGAGAAGAATCCAGAATCATCTTTTCGATAGGCCAGGAGACTCACAAGCCTCTTGGACCCTGGACCCCACCTGACAGCTCTGAGCTCTGAGGGGGACCCTCCAGGGACCCACCCCTGCAGCCTTATACGGGGCTGTGTACCAAATGACTTGTACCAGAAATACTCGGGAAAAAAATGATGCTTTCCTTATCACTAAAGAAGCTTGGTGTTTTTGGAAAATCAGAAGTACATGGGACGGGAAGGTAACCCCAAATTCCATCTCCAAGAAGTCCAAGCTCTTTAATATTTGTGGTGCGCAGATTTCTGGTTTTCTTTCTCACTCCTCTCAACACTTTCTCTCCTTTTGTTATTTTTTATTTATTTATTTGAGAGAGAGAGAGAGTGATACTGAAATAGGCAAGGAGAGAGAATGGGCACACCAGGGCCTCCAGACACTGCAAACGAACTCCAGATGCATGCGCCCCCTTGTGCATCTGGCTTAGGTGGGTTCTGGAGAATCAAGCCTCAAACTGGGGTCCTTAGGCTTCACAGGCAAGCGTTTAACTGCTAAGCCATCTCTCCAGCCCTACTCTTTCTTTATTAAATACATGATGGCGCACACGCTGCTGTTCAGGCTGCCTCTCAACTCAACTCACTGGACTGTTCCAACCATTCTGATATATTTCGGTCTCTTTCCTAAAGCATAATTCTTTAAAAATATTTATTTATTTATTTATTTATTTATTTATTTATTTATTTATAGAATGGTTATCTCTGTTGGAGAATTTGCTTCTCGTTTTCAGATGGATGCAAAACTTGGGGAGAGAATCAGCCCATGGCACCTCACCAGGGCCCCAGAAGAAACCATAGAGTAATTGGGGAAATGAGCAAGAGTGCTGCTTTCTTGGTGAACCTGATATCAGCACAAGGGTGAAGGAAGGGTGATAGACACAGAGGACACTCAACTTCTACCAAATCAGAGATCCAGAGACACAGAGGCTCCCATAAGCCCATCACTGAAGTAGACCTAAAGCGAACCCAGCATGGCTCAGGGAAATTCGCAGAAGAGGGGTGGAAAGATGGTTAGAGCCACAGGTTGGGGCATTATGCACAGGGGCATTGCCTCTTCCCCATAACTGATGGTTACCCCAACAATGCACAACCCATAATCCCCATGGGGATAACTGGCATCCCCAACGAGGAAGGTCCCTTAGGAGGTGGGAGGACAGGGATGAGGGTAAGGATGTTACGAACATGTGCTGTTTACACACTGAATATGTCTATAAGTAATAAAGAAAAATGGAAAAAATTATTCATTCATTCATTCATTCATTCATTTAAGAAAGAGAGAAAGAGGCAGATAGAAAGAGAGAATAGGTGCATCAGGGCCTCTAGCCACTACAAATGAACTCCATATGCATGGGCCACTTTGTGCACGTTTGGCTTAGGTGGGGTACTGGCGAATCGGACCTGGGTCCTTAGGTTTCATAGGCAAGCGCCCTAACTGCTAAGCTATCTCTCCAGCCCCAAAGCATAATTCTTGATATATATAATTCTTGCATGTGTGGTTGGGTACATATGCTGACATGACACCTGAGCCTAAAGAGGCCTGAGGAAAAATGTCAGGTCTCCACCTCCATCCCTCATCCTCCTGTTTGTTCCTTGAGACAGAGTCACTTACTTATGCTGGACCTTGACACCTCCCCCCCTCCGCGAACTCCAGTGATTCTCCTGTCGCTGTTCCCGATAGGACAGGAGTTACAGACATGTGTAACCATGCCTACAGACCATAGCTAGTGTGACAGTGATCTTCTTGTTGCTGGGACAAAACACCCAACCAAAAGCAGCTCAGTTCATGGGAGGAAAGTTGTTTATGCTGGCTTACAGTCTCGAGAGCCAGCTCCATGCTGGCAGGGAAGAAGAGATGGCATCAGCACAGGGTGGACATCACCTCCTTTTCCACTGCAGGTGGACGACAGCAGCAGGAGAGTGAGTCTTAACACTGGCAAGGAGAGCTGGCTATAACACCCCTAAACCTATAAGCCCTCCTCTAGCAAGGCTTCAGTTCCCAAATTGCCACCAGCTGGGGACCTAGCATTCTACGAGTTTTGGGAGGACACCTGATGCAAACCACCATTTATGTGGGTGCTGCAGGGGAGTCAAACTCAGAAGGTCTCAGGCCCCCTCAGGCCCTCCTGCTTGCACAGGGATTGCTCTTAATTGCAGAGTCCTCTCTCCAGCCCTCTCATGGCTTCTTTATTAAATACATTATGTTAAACACTCTGCTGTCTGCGCTATTATCCCTGCCCCCAAACTCATTCTTAATATTCCGACCATCCCATTCTGCCATGTCGCTGTCTCTCCTAAAGCATAATTCTTAATTGTTAATAGCCATATTAATTTTCTTGGCCAGTCCCTTTCATTGAACAATTGGATTGTTTCTGTCTTTCCACTGGCACAAAGGAACATATTGTACTGAGATCTTTGTAACAAATCTGATCATTTCCTGGAGATATCTTTGCAAGAGTGAGAGTGTGCTGTCAAAGAATACTGATATTTTTAGAAGTCTTTTGGTATTTCCTACACTGTCTCTCATGTTGCATGTGGTAAGAAAGAGCCAAATACTTAGGGGACAATTCTGGCTAGGAACTACTCGAGAGTCATGAAGATATAAGGAAATAACGTTTGTCACAAGCATGGAGGAGGCAGTTCATCTCTGTGCTGACCCCAGATGTTTTTAGAATCACAGCTTACTCCTTTGGCTGCCTACAGCAGATTGGAGACACGGTTAAGGCTGGGATACTAAATCCTCGTAGGAAATGAACTCTGAACCAGCAAGCTCCTTCTAGACTTATTGGTGCTTTAGGATGTATTTAAAGGTAACATTGCACCTGGTCTTTGCTGTTTAAGACTTTGACCTGAACGCTGCTACTTAATTGGGTGATGGGGGCAGGGAATGGTCTGGTTAAGAGAAAGGTAGGGAAGATGGCTCAGCTGGGAAGAACAGTAAGGTAGAAGCAATTAGAAGGGCCACGAAGAGTAATTAGAGCAGAAAAGGATTCAAGTTTCCTGGGACCATAGAGAACATGGAAACCTCTTTTATGTTACAGTGCAATGGAAAGGTGAATTCTGGGCTGACTTGTGCATTTAAAGTGGGAGGCAGGGGCTGAAGAGACGGCTCGGTGGTTAAAGCGCTTGCCTCCAGAGCCCAATGACCCAGGTTCAATTCCCCAGTATCCACGTAAGCCAGATGCACAAAATGGTGCATTAACTTAGATTTCATTTCCAGTGGCTAGAAGCCCTGGAGTGCCCATGTTCTCTCTGTCTCTCTGTCTCTGTCTCTGTCTCTCTCTCTCTCTTGGTCTGTATCTCTCTGCTTGCAAATAAATAAGTAAAATAAAACAAAATGAATTTAAAAGTGGAGGTAGGAGGTTGGGGAGATGTTTCAGTGTATAAAATGGCTCAAGCTGGAGCACCTGAGTTCAATCCTCAGGCCCCTGCATGGAAAAGCCAGAGCACTGGTGGGCTTCTGTAATCCCAGCACAGTAAAGCTGATGGGGAGATGGGAGGCAGAATCAGGAGAACTTCCCAGAAAGCTGTGGCAGGCACAGCAGAGAACAAAAACAGTGAGACTCCAGAGAGAGAACCTCACCTCAAATGAGGTGGAAAGGTAAGGATTGACCAAAAGGGATCCTCTGACCACACATACGCACTGTGACACATGTTGTGGTGGTTTGAATTAGGCGTCCCCCGTAAACTCATGCGTTCTGAATGCCAGGTCCCCAGCTGATGGCAATTTGTGAATTGGAGCTTTCTGGAGGAGGTGTGTTGTTGGGGGTGGCTCCCCCTTGCCAGTGTTTGGCTCACTCTCCTGTTGCTGTTTTCCACCTGCTGTGGCAGAGGTGATGTCCAGCCTCTGATGTCCCCTGCTCTCTGGCCATGCCATCCTCTCCCATCCTGCCTCTCATGCCATCCTCGTGAAGGTTATTGTTCCCCATGTGCCCTTTCCCCATGAAGCACACACACACTCTCAGTACAAAGAAAACTAAGGAGCAAAAAGAACCTTTGGGAAAGAAGTGGGTTTCAGTGAGGGGAAGAGAAGAGCCAAAAGAGGGTAGGTGGAGGGATTAGGTAAATTTTCTTTTTCTTTTATTAAAAATTTTTGAAGACAAAAAAGAAAGCCATCCTCTCCCATCAGCTGCCTTCAGTTGGGTAATTTGTGCCATCCTCGTGAAGGTTATTGTTCCCCATGTGCCCTTGCACTCGTACCCATGAAGCACACACACACACACCACACGAAAACTACAAAGAAAACTAAGGTGAGCAAAAAAGAACCTTGGGAAAGAAGTGGGTTTCAGTGAGAGGGGAAGAGAAGAGCCAAAAGAGGGTAGGTGGAGGGGATTAGGTAAATTTTTCTTTTTCTTTTATTAAAAATTTTTGTTCATTTTTACTTATTTATTTGAGAGCAACAAACAGAGAGAGAAAGAGGCAGAGAGAGAGAGAGAATGGGCACGCCAGGGCCTCCAGCCACTGCAAACGAACTCCAGATGCAAGCGCCACCTTGTGCATCTGGCTTACATGAGTCCTGGGGAATCGAGCCTCAAACCAGGGTCCTTAGGCTTCAT
Source organism: Orientallactaga sibirica (assembly GCA_036365145.1). Lineage (NCBI taxonomy): Eukaryota > Metazoa > Chordata > Mammalia > Rodentia > Dipodidae > Orientallactaga > Orientallactaga sibirica. The sequence goes on from JAEOAD010000013.1 coordinate 10,138,024, forward strand.
AGGCAAGCGCTTAACTGCTAAGCCATCTCTCCAGCCTTTTTTTTTTTTTTAATTTTTGGGATTATGTAAATTTTTAATGAAGTTTCTTATTTTAATTTTAAAAAATAAGGGATGGGAAGATTGCCCAATCATTAAAACCCACTGGCCCAGATTGACCTGTGTTTGATCCCCCAGGACCTGCATAAAGCCAGATGATGCACCAACTGGCACATGCATGTATCTGGAGTTAGTTTGCAGTGACAAGAGGCCTTGGCATGCCTATTTCTGTCTCTCTCTCTCTGTCTCTCTCTCAATAGACAAATAAATAAAATTTTAAGGAAAGAAAAGAAAAAGAAAGTGGGAGGCAGGAAGAGAACAAGGCTGGTAACTTTCCCGTGTCCATGGATATTTCACCCCCATTCATCCTTTCCCTGTTCAAAGTCACACACACATCCCTTCGGAGACCCTCCCCTGAAAGATGTTCATCAGAGTCTCCAGGTTGATTATATAAATTTTTAATGAAGTTTCTTATTTTAATTTTAAAAATAAGGGATGGGAAGATTGCCCAATCATTAAAACCCACTGGCCCAGATTGACCTGTGTTTGATCCCCAGGACCTGCATAAAGCCAGATGATGCACCAACTGGCACATGCATGTATCTGGAGTTAGTTTGCAGTGACAAGAGGCCTTGGCATGCCTATTTCTTCTGTCTCTCTCTCAATAGACAAATAAATAAAATTTTAAGGAAAGAAAAGAAAAAGAAAGTGGGAGGCAGGAAGAGAACAAGGCTGGTAACTTTCCCGTGTCCATGGATATTTCACCCCCATTCATCCTTTCCCTGTTTCGGAGACCCTCCCCTGAAAGATGTTCATCAGAGTCTCCAGGGACAGGGGCTCTTGAAATTGGGACACAGTTGTCTGTGGGACCTGTAACCTCCCTGACATTGCATTCTTCTTCCTTCCTCAGCCCCCACCTGCAAGCTATCACGTACTCTTTTGGTAATATATTTTATTTACTTATTTATTTACTTATTTGAGAGAGAGAGAGAATCAGGGGCACATGAACTCCAGATTAGCGCCACCTTGTGCCATGGGTCCTGGGGAAATGAACCGGGATCCTTTGACTTTGCAGGCAAACGCCTTAACCGCTAAGCCATTGCTCCAGCCCCTACCACATACTGTTTGTAAACATCAGGAGTCTGCAGGCCACAGAGACCTCCCCCGCCCCAAATCACAACTCTTATTGTGCAATCTCAGGGGAGTTAGCAAACCATTCTCTTTGTGTGTATGCATAGTGTGTGTGTGTGTGTGTGTGTGTGTGTGTGTGTGTGTGTGTGTGTGTGTACATGGAAGCCAGAGATTACATCAGGTATATTCCTCAGTCACTCTCCACCTTATATTTTTGTGACAAAAATAAATAAATAAAGTGAACCTACAGCTCACCCATTAGGCTAGACTGGCTAACTACCAAGCCCTAGGGGTCCCCTGTCTCTGCCTCCTCAGTGCCAGGATGACGGGTGTATACCACCATGCCAGGCTTTTGACATGGGCACTGGGAATCTGAGCTCAGGTCCTCATGTTTGAGCAACAAGTACTTCAGTCATTGAGCCATCTCTTCAGCCCAGCAAGCTTTTCTGATCGCCATTTTCTCATCTGTAGAGTGGGCCAGGAGTTGTTTGCCTTCATTTTGTCGACACAGGCATAAAGAATATCGTAATTGCAGAAGGGCTGAGAACATTAATAGAAACACATCACAGAGGCCCACTGATGTGTCTTATCATTTTTTTCTTTTCCCTATCCAAGATCAAGGAGACTGTTTCCAGAAAGGCTGCCCATCTCCACACTGCAGCCCGGGCCAGTCACTTTGGGAAAGAGCAAATCAACTGTGGGATGCTAAATGTAATGTTGGCGAGCCTTTTGGGGATTTAACCTAAATAAATAATCATGGCTGGAGCTGCAAAATTGTTCCTGACAGTGTTTCTGTGGAACCTGGGAATCTAAATATCAAGTCGTAGGAGGGGTAAATAAAATACCAAACATACACGTATTAAACCACTACCAGTATAAATTTCAGCCGAGCTGAAGTTTTGCATTTCTTGAATGATTTAGTGCTTCACTAGCAGTCTTTGTGTATCATCGACTTGTCGTGAGCATCATCCAGGCATGGGACAGATATGTCTTTATATATGGTTATTCTGATTTTTGTCCTCATGGGTTGTCTGAGTGCTTTGTAAATGAATGAATTGGCTTCTTCTCTGTAGTTGGTGCCATAAATATTATTTCCCACTTGCCCCTTGTCTTTTGACCCCAGTGGTCTCTTGCCTTTATGTTTCCCACTAAAGTTCTAATTTCTTGGACGTAGCTAAATCATTATTTTTTTCTATGACTTCTGGATTTTGTTTGATGCTTTGGAAATTGGTTTTCAACTCCCATGTTGTAAATCTACTTATCCAAATTTCTCCCATAATTCTTATTGTTTCATTTCTTTAAAAACATTTAGATTCTTGAACCATCTGGACTATGTTTTGGTAGGAGGAGTTAGTGGGAATCCAGGTTTATTATTTTTTTTTCAAAGAATTAGCCAGTTATTCCAAACCACTTATTGGATAATCCCTCTTTTGGACAAATCCTTTCAATAAATCCTTTTTTGAAGGGTTCACAGAATCCTTTGAGAATCTGATGAAGGGTATGGATATTCTCTCCAGGAAAAAAAAAAATATGTACGTCTTCTACAGACTGAATTTCATAAACAGTCTCAGCAAGGCCCTTCGAAGCACATTCAACTGCTCTGAGGGTCCTGCTGTCTCTGGATAAACCCCTCTGCTGTATACAGAAGGAGCAGCGAAGACACAGTGAGATTCGGGCTCCAACACAGGTCAGTGAGAAACCATAGTGGAGAGAAGAATGGGCTAAAAATAATCCCCAAACCTCCTCCAGGCCAAAGATTCCCTGGAAGCTCTGCACTGCACCATCCCCTGTCCTTAGAGTTCAGAAGAGTCCCCTCACGCTCCTCCAGGTTCAGGGCATCTGATAGACTCCACAAGCTCACCACATGCAGACCCGCCCTTCTCAAGTTCAGGAAATAGTAATTGGGCATGGCGGTGGGGATAGCTTACTGGGAAAGCTCTTGCTTTGCAAGCATAAGAATCTGAGTTTTATCCCCAGAACTCAGGTAAAAACGCCAGATGTGGGCTGGAGAGATGGCTTAGCAGTTAAGGCGCCTGCCTGCTAAGCCTAAGAACCCGGTTCCAATCTCCAGGTCCCACATTTAGCCAGATGCAAAGTGATGCAAAGGCACAATGCCGCACTTGCCCACAAGGGGGCGCACGCATCTGGATTTCATTCACAGCAGCTGAGAGACTGCTGGCACGCCCATCTCTGTCTCCCTCTCCTCTCTGTCTGTCTCTCTCTGTCTCTCTCTCCAAAAATAAATAAAATAATAAAAAAATTTAAAAAAACACATCAGATGTGGTGGCATGTGTAATACCAGTGCTGGGAAAGCGGAGACAGAAGGATCCCTTCAGCACACTGGTACAGTCTGGGAAAAGTGTGGACCAATCCATGAGGTTAGTGACAGCTAACAGACCAGGTGAACCAGATGGGCTGGAGGAGGACAGACCGTCCAGGAGCAAGAATGGTGGACCATGTGCAGACAAGGAGGCATAGAGGGTTTCTAGACCAGCAGAAGAATGGCCAGGGATAAAGTGTCTCAGGGCTCTGGCCTGTACCAGACTCCAGAATAGTCCCCTACCCCCAAAGATGGCAGAGCCTGTTCCCAGGGGGCCGTCACTGGCACACAGAGCCCCAGGAGAGCTCTACCTCCATGGCAAGCATGAAGGCACAAAGATCCCGATCCATCCACAAGGTCCTTGAATGGGTGACCCTCCTTAGCCCATTGTTTTCTGGCCCTTGCATGATGGAGGAGGTGAAGGATCCAGTTGATGCTCACGAGCTCCTTGTCTTCGCATTTCTCCTCCTCCCTCGAAGGGCTGTGAGAGCTTGGGGATGTTTGCAAAGACAAGCTATATCCTCAGACCTCCCAAATCCTCCAGACCCGTCATGACCAGCAGGCAAACCGATGTCATTCCTGGCTTGGCCAGTAGGCGTCGCTGTATCCACCACACCCCATCTTTCTCTCCCCTGCCAAGCAGCAAACAACACTCACACAGTCTTCCAGTCCTTCGAGTCTTTCCAATGGCTCTCGTCTTCAGAATGCCACACCTCTGACTTTAAGCAACTAAGGGTGGCAGCCATGTACCAAGCTGTATCTTCATGCAAGCGACCTTTGCTGGGCAGAGGTCAAAGTCTGCAGATGTAACCTGGCCAGTGTCAGAGCAATCCAAAGCCATGTTGAAATCACATGATGCAGTCATCCTTAATGCCACTGTGGTGACCACCTTAGCACAGGCAGGTGTGATGAGCCTCTTGGGCCTCTCTTCTGCTTCTAGGTCATTCCACGTAGTGCAGACATAGCAACTGTTTTCTCCCAGCCGGGTCAGTGGCAGGCATAACTAATGGATCCCAGTTCTTTTCTTCCTCCCCATCTGGGTCAGTGGCAGGCATAACCAATGGATCCCAGTTCTTTTCTTCCTCCCCATCTGGGTCAGTGGCAGGCATAACTAATGGATCCCAGTTCTTTTCTTCCTGGAACCTAGATGCAAATTCAGAGCTTTCCTCACACCAAACTCCTGGGAATCATGAGTTAGTTAGAGGTTGAAATGTCGACATTAACCTTGGAGGTTCTGCAAAGATTGTGGAAAAGTGCTCACCTGGGCCCAAAGCTCAGAGAAGTATGTGCTAAATGGTGCGGAACACTGAGAGCTATTGCAGTACTGACGTTAAGCACTTAGTGTGCTGAACTGTATTCTGTTTTACCCGAGATTCTGCTATTGATGGTGAGATAAGTACCAAAAGACTGAGCAAAATGGAGAACCATCGAATAACCAAGAAGCGACGTGTACCAGCTAACTAGAGTGTTCTGTCTACACACTGAGGAAAGAAAGTCGTTATTCCATTTTGCTGATAGGACACATTCCCCAGTTCAGCATGTAGAACCCAAGGTCTGTCCAAGCAGAGACCAGAAAGTACATCACCAAGAAAGCAGAGCAGAGGGACTAAGGGTGGCATCAGTTGGAAGAGTGCTTGCCTGGCACCCTTGAGGCTCTGGGTTCAATCCCACACTGCATAAACTGGGCATGATGGCACATGCTTGTAATCTCAGCACTTAGGACCTGGAGACAAGAGGATCAGAAGTTCAAGATCATGGTCCTCTGCGTAGTGAGTTTGAGGCCAACCTAGCAACATGAGATCCTAGTTCAAAGAAGGGGGAGGGAGATTCCATGGCCTCATGAGTAAGAGTGCTTACTGAGCAAACACAAGGGTCTGCCCCAGCACCCACATAAAGAGTGGGGTGTGACCACACACACCTGTAACACCAGAGGCAAAACCAGAAAGCTCTGGAATCTTCAAGAGACTCCAGCTCAAGGAAAGAAGTGTATGAGTGAGGAAGGAAGATCACCTGACATTCCCGTGGCTGGGGTCTGGGGCACCGGTGGATGGCATGGTCTGACCCAAAGGACACTGTCAGAGGCAAAGAGGGGACCCAAGGCCATTGTCAGAGGCAAAGATACAGTGGAGAACAAAAGAGAAAATCAGAGAACGGGTGCAAGGCAATGGCCCAGCCTCTCAGCAGATGGCATGCCCAAACAGAACACGTGGGAGTGTTGAGTGAAGGGCACATCCAAGGAGAGTGTAGCATCCTAGGGCTGTAAGTGTGGAAGGAAGCGGGCAGGCACTAGAGTGTTGGCCAGCATAGCTACAGAAGTCTTGTGTTAGAGACGTGGACACTTCCAACCCTTGAAGGGATCCATGGTAGCTGGCCCCAAAGGTCACAGAGAGGTACAAAGGGGTAAAGAAGCTGACGGAACACGGGGACACCGGCACAGCAGGAGCCAGACAAACAGGAAGGCAGCAAGCAAGTTAAGGGGTGAACCCAAGGGATCCGTAGATAACAATGTATTCAGTGGCGTGGAGGGAGCCTGGGAGCTTCCATTCACGCTTGGTCACATGCCTGGCTCCCCTTCCAGCTAAGGCCCTGACCGTATGTATGACTAGGGGCCAATGAGGGCTGATGGAAGACCTTTCGGAGTTCCTGGAAAGGATTTTCCTTCCTGATAGGATAAGGTGTTGAGGTAGAAACTGCTTCTGGATGGAGCTGCATGCCGTGAGGGTGTGTGAAGTGATGGCAGCTCTTCTGTGAGAATAGGGAACAAACACCCCAGGGAGAATGGAGGAGTATAAAGGTGGTGTTACCGTTGGCTATGAAGTGTGCCCCAAAAGGTTCATGGGTTGAAGGCTTGGTCTCTAGCTGGTGAGTTCAGATACTGGATCAGGAGGGTTTGAATCTAATCAGGGGATTAAACCATTTACAGATTCATAATTTGATGGCATTATTGGGGAGTGGCAGGAGTTAAGGCTTAGAGGAAGCAGATCACACGGGACATGTATTTGAAGGATGTGTTGTTCCTGGACCCTTTCTCCTCTCTCCTCCTCTCTTCCTCTCCTCTTTTTCTCTTCCCTCCCTTCCTTTCCCTTTCCTCCTTTCCTCCTCCTTCTTCTCTCTTTCTTTCCTGACTTCCACGAAGTGAGCATCTTGGCCATGCCACGCCCTTCCCCCCTAAGGCTCTGCTTCCCCATAAGCCCCACAAACAGTGGAGCCAGCCAACCACGGGCTGTAACCTCTAAAACCATGCACCATGCTCCAGTATTTGGTCAGAGCAATGCATAACTGACCGATACAGAAAAGCAGTGCTAAGAGGCAGGGTCATCATCACTGTAGCAGAACAGGGGGTCCTGGAAGCCTTTGGGAAGAATTTAGAAGAGTTCAGAGAAACAGACTTATAGCAGCAGTGCTTACTGTGCAATTCTGGTGCATGGCTGGAAGATCAGAATGCCCACATAGTGCCAACATGAAGACTGTCCATGAGGCTTCCACTGGGAACAGGCATTCCCTTGGGAATGGGACTGAGGCCATCTGTTTTGCATTCTGACAAAGAAGTCATCCGCAGTGTTCAATGTCCTCAGACTCGGTGGGAGGAGGCTGAGTTTAAAGGTGTGACTAATTTGGCAGAGGAAATTTCAAGGCAGCTCAGCACTTAGGATGTGGTGTGGTTATTGCTGGCTGGTTTGAGCCAAGTGTTTAGAGAGAAGCAGGAGCAAAGAACAAAATGGAAAGATTGGGGGGGGCGGGGAAATACTTGTAGTTTGGTAGAAAAGTCCACAGTCAAGTAGGGGGCTAAGGAAGTCATGGTTTCTGATGAGATTAGAGTCATTAAAAAGAAGCCCAGTGGGCGTGAGAGCAGCTCAATGATAAAGGTGCTTGCTTGCAAAGCCTGACAGATGGGAATTGATTCCTCAGTGCCCATGTAAAGTCAGATGCACAAAGTGGCACATACATCTAGAGTTCAATTGCAGTGGCAAGAGGCCCTGGCATACCTATTCTCTCTTTTTTACTCATTTTTTCTCTCTCTCCTTGAAAATAAATAAAAATATTTTTAATATTTTATTTAGTTGACAGAGAAAGAGGGAGAGAGAGAGAGAGAATGGGTGCTCCAGGGCCTCCGGCCACTGCAAATGAACTCTAGATACGTGCATCCCCTTGTGCATCCAGCTAACGTGGATCCTGGGGAATTGAACCTGGGTCCTGTGGCTTTGCAGACAAATGCCTTAACCACTAAGCCATCCCTCTAGCCCCAAAATATTTTGTTTTAAAAAGATTGTAAGAGGGCTGGACAGATGGCTTAGAGGTTAAGCTGCTTGCCTGCAAAGCCTAAGGACCCAGGGTCGATTCCCCAGTACCCATGTAAGCCAGATGCACAAGGGAGTGCATGCATCTGGAGTTTGTTTGCAGGGGCTAAAGGTCCTGGCATGGCATTATCTGTCTGTCTCTTTATCTGCCTCTTTCTCTCTCAAATGGATGAATAAAATATTTTTAAAAAATTAAAAGATTGTAAGAACCACGTGTTGGGAGGGAATATCCAGAGGCATTGCCCCCCTCCCCCTTCTCCTCCCCCTCCCCCCCCACAATGACTGGCTGCTGCTCTCACAACTCGTAACCCACAACCCCATGGGAAATACCAGCAATCCTGCTGAGGACAGCCCTCAGCTGAATGGGGCAGGGAGGAGGGAAATAATGGTACTAACACATGATGCGTCCATATAAAGTATATACTTAATAAAAACTTTTTACAAAAGTAGCCAAGTGGGCCGGGGTGGTGCTCAGTAGGAAAAAGCATGTGCTGCACAGTATGGTGACCTAGGTTCAGGTCCCCAGGACCCGTGTAAAGCCAGACGCAGTCACACACAGCGGCAATCCCAGTACTCCGACAGTGAGGCAGTGGGATGGAAGTGGAGACAGGAGGATCCCGGGAGACTTGTGGGCCAGCTAGCCTCGCATATGTGCAGCAATCCATGAGAGACCCTGAGTCAGCAAGGTGGAAGGGAGCCTAAGGACCGACCGGCACCCGAGGTGGTCCTCTGATCTCCACAGGCTCGCTCACGCGAAGGTTAAACGAAAGAAGAAAACACTTTGCACTGGGGCAGTAGGTCATATGTCTTAAGGGAAACTTAGGAATCCACAAGACCCCTCGCACTGCAGGCTCAAGGACATGAAAGTATAAATGCAGTTAAAAGGCTTTCTGTCGGGTTGGAGAGCTGGCTTAGCAGTTAAGGCATTTGCCTACAAAGCCAAAGGATCTAGGTTCAATTCCCCAGGACCCATGTAAACCAGATGCACAAGGGGGCACTTGCATCTGGAGCTCCTTTGCAGTGGCTGGAGGCCCTGGCGTGCCCATTCTCCCTCCCTCCCTCTCTCTCTCTCTCAAATAAATAAAAGAGATTTTTTTTTAAAAAAGGCCTTCTGTCAAGAAGAGGGTTTCCGAGGCTGAAGAGGTGCCTTAGCAATTAAGGTGTTTGCCTGCAAAGCCTAAGGACCCAGGTTCAGTTCTCCAATACCCACATAAACCAGATGCACAAAGTGGTGCATGCGTCTGAAGTTCGTTTGCAATAGCAGGAGGCCCTAGAGCACCCATTCTCTCTCTATAGATCTACCTTTCTCCCTCTCTCAAATAAATAAATAAAATATTTTTTAAAAAGAGAGAGAGGGAAGAGAGTTTCTCTGGAGTGAACACAGTGCTGCCCAGGAAGTACTTCCTTAGAGTTCATTTATGGGCTCAGCTGGCCAGGCACTCAGACCACTCAGATCCCTGTCACCCAACCAGGTCCCGTTATTGCTCTGGCTGGCAGGTAGCAGGCCTCGGCACCACTCAGCTGCTGCCGCGGGTTGGCAGGTGTACAGAATGCACGTGTTGTGGGATCACAGGCTCGTCCCCTCAGCTTTCAGAGAGACACTAGGGAGGGTCAGGGAGGACGTGGCAGGGTTGGAGTCCCTGTAAGCAGTGCCCGGGAGGATGAGGCTGTGAGCCTGAATCCTAAAGACTGAGGAGATGTTGAAGGGGCCAGGAGCACAGAACACCTGCCAGGCCAGCTGCAGACAGTCAGCAGAACCAGGGTGACAGAGGCCATATGAGGCACCCGCCAGCGAGGCCATGGTGACTTCACTACCCAAGCCCAGTGGAGCTGACACGCTCCCCAGGGAGCTGGGCACAGAGCTATGGAGCATTTAGAATGTGCCCTCCTGGCCTTTGTTCTTGCTTTCGCCCCACCCTTCTTTTCTCTGACCCTATTCCCCCTCCCTCTTTTTTTTTCTTTTTAAAAATATTAAAGAGAAGGAGGCAGACAGAGAGAGAATGGATGCGCCAGGGCCTCCAGGCATTGCAAACTCCAGACACATGCACCACCCCTGCACATCTGGCTTTATGTGGGTACTGGGGAATTGAACCTATGTCTTTTGACTTTGCAGGCAAGCTCCTTAACTGCTAAGCCATCTCTCCAGCCCTGTTGTTTTTTTTCTTTTTTCTTTTCTTTTTCTTTCTTCCTTCTTTCTTTCTTCCTTCCTTCCTTCCTTCCTTCCTTCCTTCCTTCCTTTCTTTCTTTTCTTTTCTTTTCTCTTCCTTACTTCCTTTCTTTTTTTCTATTTTTTTTTTTTTTTTTGAGGCAGAGTCTCACTCTAGACCAGGCTGCTTTGAAATTCACTCTGCAGCCCAAGCTGGCTTCCACTTCACAGGGAGATTTTGGCCATTCCTTTCTTTTGGAATGGTAATGTTTACCATGGACTATTGAACATTGAAAATATATTACTTGTTTCTGTTTATTATAATCACTTTATTGTTATTAGGGTATGTATGTAAGGGTAAGAGTGTGACACTCGCTCATGTGGAGGTCAGAAGAAAGAAAACTTCAGTGTATGTATCGTCTCCTTCCTTGTTTTGCCAACTGTAAACATCAGCCTTTCTGGCCTGAGAGCTTCAGGATTCTCCTGGCTCTGCCTCCCATTTCTCTTGGTGCATGAGGGTGACAGGTACGGGTGCCACTTTTGCTTGCATGGGTGCCAGGGATTTGAACTCTTGTCAGTAGGCTTGCAGAGCAAGCAGTGTTAACTACTGAACCACCTCCTTGGCCCCATGTTTTTTCTCTAAGATAATTTTGACATTTAAATTTTTTTAAATTTTATTTATTAGAGCAAGAGGAAAAGAGGCATATAGAAAGAGAGAGGGAGAAAGAGAGAGATTGAGAATGGGCACACCAGGGCCTTCAGCCACTGCAAACAAACTCCAGACACATGTGCCACCTGTGCATCTGGCTTTACAAGAGTACTGGGGAATCGAACTCAGGTCATTTGGCTTTGCAGGCAAGCACTTTAACTGCTGAGCCATCTCTCCAGCCCCCCAGTGGACCATTCCAGAGCTCAGCAGAACATCTGGCTCATCATAGGTGTTCCCTAAGTATTTCTGATGACTCATTACTGAAGGATGGACCCAGAGCCTGGCTATGGATGCCAGGTGCCACGATATCCTTCCTCTTTCTCTCCAGAGGTCACGGCCACCTCGTGTCCCTGTAGAAGGAATAGGTCAATGACTCCCAGAGCGTCTTCGGGAAGGCTACATGGCTCCTCACATACAGATGACTCATAAGGATGGATTTGTATCCCCTTCCAATGACGATGCTCCTGTAATAAAGAATTTAATAACCCGCTGTGCCTGTGCCGAGAGAAAACTCATTTGTTTAATAGGCAGCCGTTTGGCTCTGTCATGTTCATTTAGTTTTTAATGACACACAGTTGTGCCAATATTGATTTTAGCTTATAGGGACTCAAAAAATTTACTGTCTAGATAGATCCAAGACACAACCATTTCATCTTGCCTGTCCTGAAGACGCGTGGCCCCCCAGCCCTGGCCTGGGAGGAATCTGATTGCCAGAAGCTAGGCTCTGCTCAGAGCAAGGAGACCTCCTGGCCGGGCTGTGCTCATCTCCTGCACGCCCCGCCTCACCTGTTGTGTTCATCAACCAGGAGTGAAGCAGCTGTCGCCATGGGAGGCGTCATGTTTTTCATCTCAGAGAGTGAAACAGGTCTGTGTCAAGGAAACAGGAGCCAGTTTTCCAGGCAACACTCAGCCATGAGTTACCTGTGTGTATGCCTCTGTGTGTGTGTGTGTGTGTGTGTGTGTGTGTGTGTGTGTGTGACTCTGTGCGCGCGACACACACGCACCCTTTACCACTCAGCTGCAAACCCAGAACGGAAAGAAGGCTCTGTAGATTATTCAAAGTACAACGTCAAATATCATTTGGACCTCTGGGCTGGGGCACCTCTCTTAAACATGGCTTGCCATGTTGTTTTTATGTTTTTATTTTCAACCAGGGACTGTATAAAAACCAGCAAAAAGGATTACTGAGGCGAGCCGAACCTACCGGTGTGTTCTGAATAGTTCATTTAAGCATAAATACATCCAGCAGGCCCTTGATATTTGTAGGTTTGACATTTGTAATCTCGGCTGCATGCAGCCTCAATTATTCGGAAAGAGTGCTGAAGGGTGGACCAGAATAATAATAAACAACATTTACTCAGCACATACTACATGCCAGGCACGTGGTCCACAGCAAATTGTGGAAATTACCTCGCTTTGTCTCCACGTCACTCCTTGAAGGTGGCCAAGTTGGTAGCTTCATTTCAATTTTAGATAAAATTTCCTGGGCTGGAGGGATGGCTTAGCGGTTAAGGCGTTTGCCTGCAAAACCAAAGGACCCAGGTTCAATTCCCCAGGACCCACATTAGCCAGATGCACAAGGGGGCACATGCGTCTGGAGTTCGTTTGCAGAGGCTGAAGGCCCTGGCGCTCCCATCCCCTCTCTCTCTCTCTCTTTCTCCGTCAAATAAATAAATAAAAATAAACTATAAAAAAATTTTTCCACTTGGAGAGGTGTGTGGTGTGCATACACACGTACATGCATGTTCATATGTACATTGATGTGCAGATATGTGTGCACATGTGCATGCATGCATATCGAGGCCAGAGGTTGATATCTGCTTTCTTCTTTGATTGCTTTTCACCTTATTAATTCTGACAAGGTCTTCCACTTGAGCCTGGAGCTTGCTAATTTGTCTAGCTATTTAGTTTGCCCCTGGCAGCCCCTGTTTCACCCTTGAGTTTGAAGATTACAGATAGCTAACATTTTTCTGCCCAACAGTTCTGTCAGTGCTGGGGATTAGAACTCAGGTCTACATGCTTGCACGGCAGGCACATTGCAGACTGAGCCATCTCCCAAGTGGCCAGTTCCTCCTTCTCGTTGCCATCATAAAACACCCAACAGAACTGACCCAAGAAAGGGTTTATTTTGGCTTACGGTTTGAAGTCACAATCCATCACAGTGGGGAAGTTATGGCGACAGGAGCATGAAACAGCTGGTCACATCCATAGTCCAGCCAGGACCCAGCCTAAGGCATGATGCTGCCTAGATTCAAGGTGGATCGCCCCTCCTCAGTTCAGCCTCTCCAGAAACACTCTCACAGACCCCCCTGGAAGTGTGTCTCCTAGGTGATTCTAAATCCCATCAAGCTGACAGCGCAGATTTACCATCACAGTTTCCAGTGGCCCCGAGTCCATGACTTACCCAAGGCTGCTCACCTTGGTGGGGATGCATGAACCTCACTGAGCAGGTGTACCTGCACTGGGGAGACAGGCCCAGCAGGAACACGGCTCCACGTTGGGCCACAAGCACGAGAATTATCTCTCTGCTTCGGATGGACACAGCCAGACATTCTCAGGGGAGTCACTAGCCATTTGCATGGTGACTGCCTTTCCTAACCCCTGCGATGCCATTAAAATAAGGCCGGTAATAGGGAGAAAGGAGACCACTCTGTACACAGCCCATTACGATAATGAATCATATTAAATATAATTCCATGCCATTGGCCTGCTTAATCTATTGATGTAAGTTTTAGCGCTCACTTTATTCGGGATGGCAAAGTCATGGAGGATTGATTCTTAAATTCACAAAATTTGAAAGGACCTATAAATCATCTCTACCATGCCAGTCCCCAGAGATGCAAAATGACCTACCCAAGGTCACACAATTAAATCTAACGTGGTGGCCTTTCCTAGGAGACATTAGCATGGGGACCCTCAGCAGCAAGGCAGCCCCCCACAAGAGCCAGGGTCCTCTTGGATAAGTGGGTTTCACATGCTTCATTTCAACCCAGAGTACCATCTCCATGCCCATCAGCCTCCCCACTCGATGGATGCTCATAACTACGGCCTCCATCCTGACGTGGCTAGCTTTCTGCTGTTTGCCTTGGTGATGCCCATTCTTGGCCCAGCATGGCACCCAAGGGTGGCCCTACAGGGTCTGGGTCAGATGTTCCTCGCTGGCCTCTTACTGCCCACCCCCTCCTTCAGCCTCAGAATATCCTTCCTGCTTCAGGATCTTTGCTCAGCTCAGAATCCTCTGCCGCTGACCCTCTGCTAAATGCCTGCCGGTCCTTTAACAGTCATTCACCAGTGTCCAAGGGGAGCTCCCTCCACCTCTCTGGGTCAGTACACTGTCTCTACCAGTTCCTGAGCATCCTTCATTGTTGCTAACTTTCTTAAAAATAATTGGCTAGAAAACCTCTGGTTTGGTAAAAGAGGTCTCAAGGTTCCCTGAGTTCTTACAGCCCATCCGCCCCTCCCCCCAAAGTGCAGGGCTTTTTCTGATCTGGCCTTCGAGGTCACTGTGTCACATGACTTCATCCACATTCTACCAGTTATAGAGAGTCATGATGTCATATAAGGCCAGGACAGACCCAAGTGAAAGGACATAGACACCATCCCTTGACAGGTAGTCACATCAAAGGTCACATCACAAGAGTGTGTGAAGGGAAATGGAGATATCTTTACAGTCATATTTTTTAAATTACTTGAGAGAAACAGAGACAGAGGGGAACAGGCAGAGACAGAGAGAGAATGGGCATGCCAGCAGCCTCTCAGCCTCTGTGAATGAACTCCAGACGTATGCGCCCCCTTGTGGGCAAGCATGGCATTGCGCCCTTGCATCACTTTTGCGTCTGGATAAACATGGGACCTGGAGATCAAACAGGTCTTAGGCTTGGCAGGCAGGCGCCTTAACCGCTAAGCCATCTCTCCAGCCCCACAGTCATCTTTTTATAAAAAAAATTTTTATTGACAACTTCCAGAATTGTAGACAATAAACCATGATAATTTCCTCCCCTCTCCCACTTTCCCTTCGCAACTCCACACTCCATCATATCCCCTCCCCCTCAATCAGTCTCTCTTTTATTTTGATGTCATCATCTTTTCCTCCTATTATGATGGTCTTTGTAGGTAGTATCAGGGATTATAAGGTCATGAATATTCAGGCCATTACACCCCTAGGGCTCATGACTTCTCCTGTCATAGGTTTTCAGTATCAGGCGTGTGTTCCCTCCTGTGGAGTGGGCCTCCAGTCCAATTAGAGATGGTTGGTTTCCCCCATAACAGACACTGCACTTGTTGCCTCCTTTGGCCTGGTTGGCCCAACATAATGCTTGTGGTGTCCACTGTTGTTTATCCCCACTGATGTGGTCATCTGTTTTGTGTGTGGTGTTTTGAAGCAAGGTCTCACTCTGGCCCAGACTGACTTGGAACTCTCTCTGAAGCCCCAAGCTGACCTCAAACTCACAGTGGTCCTCCTACCTCAGCCTCCTGAGTGCTAGAATTGAAGGCGTGTACCACCCAAAGATTTTCTAGGTTAGTTTAGTTGAGGTGGAAAGAGCCACCTTAACTGTGGGCAGCACCATCCCATGGGCTGGGCCCTAGACCGTGTAATGAGGAGAAAGCTAGCTGAGCATTGCTGGTTTGCTTTGGAGACTATGCCTTGTCCACGTGGGGGCGTGAGCTCTAGTCTTTGCTCTCTGCTTTCCTGCTGATGTGACGCAGGCTTCCAGCTCCTGACCTGATGGACTCTACCCTTTGAAACTACAAGCCAAAAGAAACTCTTTTGGGCTGGAGGGATGACTTAGTTGTTAAGGCATTTGCCTGCAAAGCCAGAGGACCCAGGTTTGATTCCCCAGGACCCACCTAGGATGCACAAGGGGGGTACATGCATCTGGAGTTCGTTGGCAATGACTTGAGTCTCTGGCATGCCCATTCTCTCTCCTCTCTCCTCTCTCTCTCTGTCCCTCTCTCTCTGTCAAATAAATGAATAAAAATAAAATATTTTTAAAAATAAATAAATAAACTATTTTCCAGAATGGAGAAGTTCACTACTACACTGTATTAATTATTTTTCTCATTGCTGTGACAAAACACCTGACAGAAGCAACTTAAGGAAGGAAGGCTGTGTGTGTGGCTCACGGTTTGACAGCACAGTCCATCACAGCGGGGAATGTAGTGGCAGGAGCATGGGTAGCTGGTCACGTTCATTCCATGGTCAAGAAGTAGACAGAAATGAATGGTGGTGTTCAACTCACTTTCTCCTTCTTAAATGGTCAAGGACCCCAGATAATGGGGTCTGCCCAGTTAGGGCAGGTCTTCCCTCCTTAGTTAAATTTCTCTGGACATGCCTCCACAGACGTACCTAAGGTGTGTCTCCTGAGTGATTCCAAATGCAGTCAAGTTGACAGTGAAGATGAACCATCACTGAAGCCGCCTTCCATGCAGCAGGAGTAATGCCATGTCTTTATCCATGGAATAACTGGTGCCCAGTGTTGCAGTTACCTGCTCATCGCTGGGACAAAACACTTAAACAAAAAAGCAGCATATGTGGGGGTGGGGGCTGGAGAGATGCTTGGTGGTTAAGTCGCCTGCCTGCCAAGCCTAAAAATGCCCGTTCGATCTCCAGGTCCCATATTTAGCCAGACATAAAGTGGCACAAGCATGCAATGCCATGCTTGCCCACAAGGGGGCGCATGCATCTGGAATTGGTTCACAGTGGCTGAGAGGCCGCTGATGTGCCCATTCTCTCTTTCTGCCTCTTCTTCACTGTCTCTGTCTCTGTCTCTCTCTCTGTCTCTCTCAATAATAATAATAAATAATAATAATAATAATAATAGCAGTGTATGGGAGGAAAAGGTTTCAAGGGGAAGTTTATCATGGCAGGGGAAAGCATGGCAGAGCAGAGGATGGGCATCAAATCTTGTCCCATCATCTGGGAAGTAGCAGCAAGAGTGAGCTAGCTAGTGAACACCCAGCAGGGCTGGGCTGCCAACCCTCAAGGTCAGCCCCTGGTGACACACCTCCTCCAGCAAGGTCCCATCTCCCACAGGCTCCACCAGCAGGGAACTGAGTATGAGGCTTAAACACAAACATATAGAGGCTGTGGGGACATTTCACATTCAAACCACCACACCAAGTGCACAAATTCAGTAATTATTGGATAAATGGGTAATATACATAAATAAATGTCGACACATGAATTCAAGAGGAGAAGGAGGAAGAGGAAGGAGAAAGGAGAAAACAAGAGGGAGGGGAAGTAAAAAGGAAGGGAGAGAGAGGAAAGACGAGAGAGAGAGGCACTATGAGAAGGAAGTATAATTAAAGAAGGAGGCATAATTAAGCATGGGCCCCTGGACACCTTTGACAATTGACTTTTCATGTTCTGGTCCCAAGGAGGATGTCCTGCAGCCCCCACAGGGCACCTTTGGAGGCTGTGCCGAGTTCATTTTGAGGTGTGAGCTCAAAGATAACCTCATTTCAATATCATGCAGAGGAAAAGGAGACGAGAAGAACCAGTGGTCTGAAAAAAAAAAAAAAAAAAGGAGGAGGAGGAGGAGGAGGAGCCAGGCAAGCACAACGCATTTCGAAGCCCAGAAGAAATATAATTTAATTATCTCAGCCTCCTCATTTTGTAACTGTCGCAGCAGAGAGGTGACTGTGTTTTATGCCGCGTCACGCAGCCAGGGGCACTTGGGGCAGAGACAACGTCTGTGTCCCTAAAGCAAGTGATTCAATAACGTGGACTTCTTTGATTTACTCCCCTTGCTGGGTAGCAGGTTAATAAAACTTCAATCAACTCAGTAAGTCGCTCTTGCTCGTTCTTGTGACAAGGTGGCGCACATGCAGGAAACTCAGAATGAAGTGTTCTCCCAGGCCTGTCTCGTCGTCAACACCGCTAGTCACTCTGTGCCAACTAGGGACTGGTTCTGGCCAGTTTCACCGCTTGGCCCTTGGGCAGAGTCTGCCCCCACCCGCCATGCCCACTGCCAGAGGTTTGGCCTGGTAGGTAGGTGAAGCAGAAACTTGGAAGAGTAGTGTTGGGGAGCCAGACAGTCAGGGGGTCAGGAGAGCCTGGCACTTGCTCAAGCAGGTTCCCCCACACCTGTGGCCCTCACTGTCAGCAGGCCCCTCCATCCCTTGAGGCCATTAGCCCTCGCAGCATGCAAAATGACAATTGACAGAAAATCCTATCGACAGACCCTCATTGAATACAATTACCCAACAGGAATCATCCTGGCTGCATTAACCAGAGTGGAACTAGCTGTGATCTGGCGGGACTCCCAACGTTCAAGAACTTTCCCAGTCAATACTTGAGTGTTATTTAAAAAAAAAAAAAAAAAAAAACCCTGTCTGGAGAGGAAACATCTAAATCACACGCCGTCCTTTCCAACATGCACCTGGCCTTCTTTGATATGTCCCATTCAGATTCACCCACTAGCCTGTATACTCCCATGATTACTGCAAAGTGCTTAATATAAGATTTCTTCCTTATGCACAGCACCACCCTCCAGTGGAACATGAAGCTACTGAGGTGGGGAGAGATGCAATGGCCAGCAGCCTGTGATTTCAAGTCTGTGACTTTTCACGGTGGCCTCCTGTCACATGCACGTGACCCTCCTGGGGACCCTGAGGTCGCTGTTCAAAGTGGAAAACACACAAGGCACTTGTGCTTGCAGATATCTGGGGTGTTCCTGGCAAAGGCAGAACAGGTGCAGGGTTCCAGATACAAACCCAGCTCCCAAAACACTGGGGTTCTGGCTCCAGGAGCCTCCACACTTCTTTTTGTTTGTTGTTGTTGTTGAGGCAAGCCCAACAGACTGGCCTGTTTTTTGAGAGAGAGAGAGTCAGAGACAGAGAGAGAGAGATTGGGCACACCAGCAGCCTCTCAGCTGCTGTGATCGAACTCCAGACGCTTGCGCCCCCTTGCGGACAAGTGCGGCATTGCACCCTTGTGTCACCTTTTGCATCTGGCTAAACTGGGACCTGGAGATTGGAACCTGCATTCTTAGATTTGGCAGACTGGTGCCTTAACCACTAAGCCATCTCTCCAGCCCCAGACTGGTTTTTTTATGAGAGAGAGAGAGAGAATTGGTGTGCCAGGGCCTCCAGCCACTGCAATTGAACTCCAGATGCACGTGCCCCCTTGTGAGCATGTGCTACATCGTGTGCTTGCATCACTGTGCGACTGGTTTACGTGGGACCTGCTGAGTCGAACATGGGTCCTTAGTCTTCTCAGGCAAGTGCCTTTACTGCTAAGCCATCTCTCCAGCCCCATATTTCTTATTTTTGGATAAGAGAGGCAGGGGCCTTGGTCTTCTCAGAGGCATGGCCTTATAGAGAAGAGCATGCTCAGAGCCTCTGCCCACCTGCCCTAGTCCCCTGAGGAATCAGCTCCTGATGTGGAGGGACACCTGGGTGGCTCTGGGGACTATTCTGGGGCCTTTCCAAGTATCTACCCTTCCCCTGGGGATGCACCCTGTGAGGCCGACACTGCTATCATCCCATTTTATAGATGAGCCAATGGAGGCACAGAAAGGGCAAAGGGCATGCCCAAGACCACCCAGCATGTGTGGGAACTTCACAAGGTCCTCTCCAGTGCCCACTGTGCACTTCCCTTCTGCTAACAGGTGAATTAACACAACGACCGTGCCTCTTGGTGCCCTTAGGCCACCATTGCCACGGACTGGGCACTTGAGCACCAGAAGTGTGTCTGCTCAGCATGCTGGAGGCCAATGTTAGGAGTCCATATTGGCTTCTCCCGAAGCATCTCTCCTTCGCTAAACGAACTCCAGATGCATGCACCACCTCGTGCATCTGGTTTACGTGGATACTGGGGAATCAACCTCGAACTGGGGTCCTTAGGCTTCACAGGCTTAGCTTAATTGCTAAGCCATCTCTCCAGACCCAACCCCCCCCTTTGTTGAGGAAGCGTCTCTAGCCCGGGTTGACCTGGAACTCACTCTCTAGTCCCAGGCTGGCCTTAAACTCATGGCAAGCCTTCAACCTCACGGTTTCTTTTACAACAACTCTTCTCCCTTAATAGCCAACTCCATCCCTTACTGCAGCATTAATCCATTTATAACAACGAAGCCCTCAAGACTCTTTAGTCACCTCTTAAAGGTAACACCCCCTGGAAGTGTCCCACACTTCCACTTTGGGGGACACATTCAACCCGTCACAGGCATCCCTATCATTACATGTCGGCTTTGGTACTGAGGATGGTGGCAGCAAGTGGGGAGGACCCAGGATGCTAAGTGAAGTCTGTCCCTCGGGTGCCAGGCAGGTGCATGGTGCCCGATCAGAAATCAACAAGCTTATCAGAAAGAAGGAACCTTGAGCCCTCCCCTCAGAAAGAATCCAGCTCAAAGAGAGCAGGTTTAAGCCCCCTGTGCCTGAGCGGTTTGCTGCAAGAGGAGGAAAAACAAACCACAAACCAAACAAAACAGCTTACAGATCTTAAACTGTAACAAGTAGAGCAGCGCCTGTGAAGCCAGCCTTCTCCCCGAGCCCCCCGAGGGCGCTCTGGGGATCCCCGGCAGCCCTGCCCCTTTGATCCCAGTGGCTGTAAACAGGCCAGGATCAATGAGGGAAGGGTTGTGTTTTTCTGTGCCCTGAATTGGAGGCAAAATGTATGTGGAAACAGAGAAATCAATTCCCAACCTTGGAGCCTTCCTAGGAGAGCAAGCTTCTCCCAGGAATGTGAAAATGAAGAGGAGGGGGGTGGTGCTGAGCCCGCAGCATGACTGACCTTGGCCTTGAGGCAAGGCCAATAAGTTTGACAATCAACTTCTCTCACCCTTCAAGAGAGTCTCAGGGGCCAGGGGGAGGGGAGGCAACACGTCCAATCTCCCGTGTGTCGGAAGGATGTGTGGTTGCATGTGTTCGTGTGTGTGTGTGTGTG
The DNA here is from genome assembly GCA_036365145.1 of Orientallactaga sibirica. Classification (NCBI taxonomy): domain Eukaryota; kingdom Metazoa; phylum Chordata; class Mammalia; order Rodentia; family Dipodidae; genus Orientallactaga; species Orientallactaga sibirica. Next base: position 10,158,550 of record JAEOAD010000013.1, read on the forward strand.
TGTGTGTGTGTGTGTGTATTTGTAGTTATGTGTGTGGTCATGTGGGTCAGTGTGTGACTGTTTGCATGTGTGCATGAGCCCATGGGGCCATGCTAGTGACTTGAGACTTACAACTTCTGCAGAGAGTGGAGGACAGGCCTTGAGAACCTGGTTGCACAGCCCATGGAACCCTGTCCCAGGACAGCCTCCCTGATGCAGAACCAGACACAGGGATTCTCCCTTGAGCAAAGTGTGAAGGGACTTCCTTTTGGAGACCCTTGTAAGAGCGGGGTTAGCTAAGGCAGCTGGCCAAGCAAAGTCAGCCTACCCCCTGCTGGCCTGGGTCATTCTACTTCCTGCCAGTGGCTCAGCAGCAGTGAGCCTCCCCTGAAGTGGGAGCAGGAAGAACAATGCTCCGAGGGGTCTAGTGTGAGCACTCTCCGAGCTAGGTGTGAGCACTCTCCGAGCTAGGTGTGAGCACTCTCCGAGCGAGCCAGGTGTGAGCACTCTCCGAGCTAGGTGTGAGCACTCTCCGAGCGAGCCAGGTGTGAGCACTCTCCGAGCTAGGTGTGAGCACTCTCCGAGCCAGGTGTGAGCACTCTCCGAGCCAGGTGTGAGCACTCTCTGAGCACTGACACTAACTGCTCAGGGAACTCAGGCTGGCCACCCCAGCACTGTGAGAGGTTCTGCAGGCCATCTTTATTTTTGTTGTTGTTGCTGCTGTTGTTTTTTCTTTGAGGTAGGGTCTCGCTCTAACCCAGGCTGACCTGGAATTCATCATGTAGTCTCACGGTGGCCTCGAACTCACAGTGATCCTCCTACCTCTGCCTCCTGAGTGCTGGGACCAAAGGTGTGTGCCACCACGCCCAGCCACATCCTTACTTTGCAGGGGCATTCCACCTGTGTCCTGACCCCAGCACTGATAGGGGACACAACCTGGAGTTCCAGGGAGACTTCTTGGCATGGACATGCTCCAAGATTCTCAGACAAGCATATGGAGACAGAGGAGGGAGCGTTTGTCCTCTGGGGGTCAGGGTTGAGGGCCAAGGTTGCTGTTCCCGGGCCAGTCTCGTTATGGGTACTCTCAGGTGTCCATAGCCTCCGTCTCAGGCTTGGCACACTCTCCATGTGGAATAGTTCTTGCCAAGCTGCACAGGGCCTAGCTGTGGAACCAGAGAGGGTGAGGGACATCCCCACCACACAGGGACAAAGTAGGTGTCCACAGAGCAGGGGTTTGGGTCTGCCAGCCTCTCTGATCCTAAAGACCTTTCCCCAGCCTGGAAGCGGGGGCCAGTCATGCTCAGGCAGAGCTCTGAGGATACTGAATGTCCCCAAAGCCCAACCCTGGAGATGAAGCAGCAACCTTCTCTCTCCCCAGCTCCAGAAAATCAGAGGCAGCGGGACCACTTGTGGGCATCCAGCCTGTCCGCTGCCAGCCTCATTCCAAAGATCACCAGTGCTGTTGCCTGCTGTTTGTTCTGCTCTGGAACCAGACAGGGCATAAAGCATACCCTCCACACCTCCTTGTGGCTCACAGCCAGGTCATACAAGCAGCAGCATCGAGGGGTACCAAGACTCACGTGGGATCTGTGCCCAGCGGGCTCCTGGGTGTTGTTCCTTTCTCAAGTCCCATGTAGGAAAAGAGGAGACCCTGGCCCACGGACCTGATGTCCCAACCAAGGGAGGCAGTCACCAAGGGAACAAGGGTCCAAAGTGAAGAAATCCCACTGCTCACTTTGTCTGTGGAATATGGGGCTTTTTCTCCTTCCCATGTCATGTGACTTCGCTCAAGGCAAGCTTCACCCCTCCCTAGACAATTAGGGAAATAGGAGTGGAGAAGGTGAGTGTTTTGCTACTGGCCTGCTGTCTTGTCCCTTGGGAGGGCTACAGCAAAAAGTCATTAGCTAGAGGGCTTATAAGCAACGGAAATCTGGAAGTCCAAGGTGAAAGCACCAGCCCATCGGATGTCTGGTGAGGGCTGGCTTCCTGGTTCATAAACACAGCCCTTGGCTCTCTCCATGGTGGAAGAAGTTGAGAAAATTCAGCCACAGAAGAAGAAGGACCAGAGCCCAGGAAAAGTAGTTTTGAGAAATGTCCTACTGATGTTGTGCTGGGATTGAATATGGCTGTCACAACCTTGCACATAACACAATCCCTACAGCTTGAACCTGGTGAGGGTGGCTGTCAGGGGACGCTGGGACAGATGTGCTAAGATTATGGAACCAAGAGCCATCGTGGAACTTGCGGCTTCTATCTTGACTAATGCCGTAAGGTACAAGTGAGGAAGCTTTGATCCAAGAGCAGACATTTCTGATAAGGTAGTATAGCACTTTAAATGTATGACCCCACAGACCCAGGCTTAAATATTGAGCCTCCAGTGGATGGGGACCTTCTGAAGAAGTATGTCACTTGGTGATGAATCTTGGAGTCCAGCCCTAAGGTGTGTTTGGGGGCAGATCTTGGAGTCTAGCCCCATAGATGTGTTTTGGAGCTCTGGCTGTTTCTGCTTGCTCATGCTTTGTGATGTTGGCTATTTGGTGATGTCTCTCTGCTTTGATCTATGGAAGTGAGCCAGCTTCTTCTGCCATGGATAGTGTTCCGCTGGAATTTGTAAGCCTGAAATAAACTCTTTCCCCTACCCCACCCATAAGCTGCTTCTGGTTAGATGTTTCTGCCAGCAACTCAAAGCTGTAACAGAGTGTGATGCCCCAAGCAGGTGTGTGTGTGTGTGTGAGAGAGAGAGAGAGAGAGAGAGAGAGAGAGAGAGAGAGAGAGAGATATCTTGATTCTGTTGTCTTTCCCACCAGGATGAATCAGGTAAAATGTGTACCAAGGGCTGGGGAGGTGGCTCAATGGTTAAAGGCGTTTGCTGTGCAAGGCTGAAGAGGCACATGCGTCAACAATCCCACCATTCTTAGGGCAGTTGGAGGCAGAATCAAGAGAATCCCAAAGCTCATGGGCCGGCTAGTCAGGCCTTGCCAGTGGCAAAACAAGATCACTGTTTCAGACAAGGTGAAAGGAGACCATCAACACTCTAAGGTTGTTCTTTGATCAACACACACACACACACACCATGGTACGCATGCACCCTTACACACATACGTATGCACACACACACAAGTTTTTAATTCTTTTAAATTTTTTATTTTATTAATTTATTTGGGGGGGCGGTATGTGTGTATGGATACACCAGGGTCTCTTGCTGCTGCACGTGCTCTCCATGAGCCACTTTGTGCATCTGGCTTTACATGGGTTCTGGGGAATAGAACCTGGGCCAACAGGCTTTACAAGCAAGCACCTTTAGGTGTTGATCCATCTTCCCTGCCCCACATGATTTTTTTAAATGTTCACCAATCAGTGGGCATGACCCTCACCCAGCTCATGCTTTGCAACTCTTTGGGCATACCGTGGGACTCCAGTCCAGGCAAGAAGACAGAAGGAGCTAGAGAGATAGCTTAGCGGTTAAGGCATTTGCCTGCAAAGCCAAAGGATCCCGGTTCGATTCTCCAGGACCCACGTAAGCCAGATGCACAAGGGGGAGTATGTATCTGGAGTTCGTTTGCAGTGGCTAGAGGCCCTAGCATGCCCATTCTCTCTCTCTCTGCCTTTCTCTCAAATAAATAAATTTTTACAAAAAGAAGACAGATGGATCAAAGTAGTACTGAGAGCTGCGTTGTACTCCCAGCCCTTTGCATCCCTCAGTTTCATAAAGGACAAAAATAGGAGGCAAGCTCGAGACAGCTCCCATGCCTGGCTCAGGCATCTCAGCCAAGAGAAAGGAGGGGAGGGAAAAGGAGGAAGAAAGAAAAATCAGCCACTTAAGGTCAGAGTAGTGAGAATAACATGAAAACACTGCCAACAGAGTGGAAGCAAGACGGCCTTCGAGGGTGGAAGTGTGACAACAGAGTTTTGCTTGCCTCAGGCTGGTGTCAGGCTGGTGGAGACAGGGATGCTGCTTAAAGGAGGTAGAGGGGGTGGCTGGGTTCCGGGTCTCAGAAGAGGTTTGCCAGGGTCCTCCCAAGTGGGGATGAGCTTCTGGCCACGTTGGCCTCCTAACCACAAATGAAGCTGGCACCTGGGACCTCTTCGATTCTTGAAGGCTGACGGAGTGGAGTTTTGATGGATGGCATAGGATGGGATGGCATGTAAATGTATGCAAACGAGGCCTTGGAGAACGGCCGTGCTTTTCTTTATTTGTTTATTTAGTTGAAACAGAAGAAATATATGCTCACTGTAAACAAATCAGAAAATTAGACTTAGGCGCACAGAGTGAAATCAGAATCCTTTGTGTTAGTCTCCCACCCCAAGATAAAAAAAGACAAAACCCATTGCTGACATCTTGGTGTGTGCTCTTCCAGACAATTTTCAACTCATACATAGAGTGTTTTTCCTCCTACCCAGAATAAGTTCTTACTTCACGTACTGTTTTGCAACCTGCTATTTTTTTTTTTTTTTTTTTTTTGTGCATTGAGACTATAACATAAATGAGTGTAGGCCTCTCTCATTTATCCAACAGGCTCACTCATTCTTGTTGGAAATTCAAATTGTGTCCGGCTTTTTTAGACACAAATGAATCACATTAAGGATTTCCAGGTGCAGAGGAGTCTTGCCATTTGGGGGACCATGCACGTAAAAGGGGCTGGGGGTGAGTGGAGGAAGCTCAGGCCATAGGCTGTGGAGACAATTGTTTTTTTCTTCCCTACAGGGTTGGGAGAAAACCACTATCCAAATGTCAGGTTTGCAGACCGGAAGCAAATGACATGCAACCCTCACTGCCTGCCTCACAACTGGTTCTCCAAGAGTCCTGGCTGGCAGGAAGGAGGGTTAGATGGCTTCCCAGGGAGAAGCAGAAAGGAACACAGACCATCAATTCCCCCATCTTAGCACTGAGAACTTGGCTGTCCCAGCACTAGGACCTCCTATCAGCTATGGAAAGGAAGGACACAGAGAAGATAGGACACCTTCTCCCGCCTGATGCGGGGGACACTGGGCAAGGACAAAGAATGGGTCCATGGCCATATGACAGTGGATGTTTAAGCAGGAAGAGATGTGGGATAAGAGGATTATTCACATCACTTTAGCTGAACACTTACAGTGATGGTTAATCTTCAGTCAAGTTGACTGGATTTGGAAGCACCCAGAAGACACACTTCTGGGCATGTCTGAGAGGATGTTTCACTTTCAGGGTTTTTTTTTTTTTTTTTTTTTTTTTTTGCACGTGTGTGCGTGAGTGTGTGTGGTATGCATTTGTAAATGCCCCTATGACACCACCTTTTGCTCTCTGCAACAGCTGGAACAGAAAGGTGGGCTTTCCCTCCATTGCTCCTTTGCCTGTTCTTGTCTGAGCAGAAGTCTCATACTAAGCCTGGAGCGTGCTTTTTTTTTTTTTTTTTTTTTTTCCCTCATGAGGTCTGGCAAATTCCTGTGATGCTATGCTCCTCAATGGGACTGGGGTTTCAGCTGTGTGTGGCTACATCCAGCTTTCAGTGTGGATTCTAGAGATTCAAACTCAGGAGGTCTCAGGCCCCCTAATGCTTGTGAAAGAAGCTCACATCACCACAGAGAGACGTCTCTCCCATCCTTCAAGAAAGGCTTAATTGAGCAGGGAAGACATACCCTCCATGTGGGCAGCACCAACCTATGGGCTGAGGTGGAAAGACTACATAAAAAAGGAGAAAGTGGAGGCTGGAGAGATGGCTTAGTGGGTAAGTCGTTTGCCTGCAAAGCCAAAGGATGCTGGTTCAATTCCCTAGGACCCATGTAAGGCAGCTGCACAAGGTGGCACATGCGTCTGGAGTTTGTTTGTAGTGGCTGGAGGCCCTGGCATGCCCATTCTCTCTTTCTCTCCCTCTGTCCCTGCCCATTTCTGTATATCTCTCTCAAATAAATAAATAAAAATAAAATGTTTTTTAAAAGGAGAAAGTGGGGCTGGAGAGGTGGCTTAGCAGTTTAGGCACCTGCCTGCTAAGCCTGTGAATGCCGGTTCCAATCTCCAGGTCCCATGTTTAGCTAGATGCAGTGACACAAGGGCGCAAAGTTGCGCTTGCCCACGAGGGACGCACACATCTGGAGTTCATTCACAGCAGCTGAGAGGCTGCTGGCGCACCCACTCTCTGTCTTCCTCTCCCTCTATCTCTCTCTCTCTCTGTCTCTCTCTCTCTCTCTCTGTCTCTCTCTGTGTCTCTCTCAAAAAAAAAAAAAAAAGGAGAAAGTGAGCTGAGCACCAGCATTCAGCTCTGCTCCTGCCACCATGACTGTCCCCTCCAAACAAGCCATTTCTTTATTACGCTCATTCTTGACAGACATTTGGTCACAGAATTGAGAATTGTCGGCTGGAGAGATGGCTCAGCAGTTAAAGGCACTTGCTTGCAAAGCTGGGTGACCCAGGTTCACTTCCCCAGTACCCACCTACTTCAAGCCAGACGGACCAAGTGGCACATGCATCTGGAGTTCATTTGCAATGGCAAGAGGTTCTGGCATGTCTGTTTGCTCTGTCTCCCTACTTGTAAATAAATAATAAATCATATTTTTTTAAAAAAAAAGAAATGAGAAAAAATAAAGAATACGGCTACTGTATGCCTAACTGTGTAGGCTCCTTCTCATTTAGTACTTGGTTTATTCTTCAGAACATGCTGCTAGGAAGCTGTCTTTTGCAGATGAGGGAACTGGAGACAAGAGTGAGAAAGACAGAGAGGGGGCATTAACGTGCCTATGGTCAATAGGTCACTTGAGGAGAGAGCTCAGGTGGTGTGAATTCAGCTGCTTTAAGACTCCAGAGAGAGGGGTGGGGATGTATCTCAGTCAGTGGAATGCTTGTTTAGTATTCAGGGGTCCTGGGTTTGTTGCCCAGCACTGCAAAGACCAGATGTGTGTAATCCCATTTGTCTGTCTCTCTGGAGGTGGGGACAGAAAGAACAAAAATTGAAGGTCACCCTACACTACATGAGACCTGTCTCAAAGAAAGAAAGAAAGAAAGAAAGAAAGAAAGAAAGAAAGAAAGAAAGAAAGAAAGAAAGAAAGAAAGAAAGAAGGGAAGGGAAGGGAAGGGAAGGGAAGGGAAGGGGGAAGGGAAAGGGAAAGGGAAAGGAAAGGAAAGGAAAGGAAAGGAAAGGAAAGGAAAGGAAAGGAAAGGAAAGGAAAGGAAAGGAAAGGAAAGGAAAGGAAAGGAAAGGAAAGGAAAGGAAGAAGGCCCCAGAGAGTCTCAGCCTGCAAAGGATGGGCTGAAGGAGACAGGTTGCAGGTAGTGGTGACATGGACAAGTGCTTTGCAGAAAAGGAGGGGACACAGAGGGTGGGAGAGCGGCAAGACTGTCAGGAGCAAGCAAGCAGAGGGCTCCGGGGCAAGCCCGACCCTGGCAGGAGGGAAGCCAGTGGGTCATCCTGCTGCTGCTGCAGTGCAGAGTGCACATCCACAGATGTGGAAGGGCCACGTGAGGCTGTCTCAGAGACCCAGAAAGACAAACAAGAGGATGGGAAGTGGTAAATGACAGGTGTCTGCACCCATGTAGGGGAACTCACAACCCCCTCCGAGTGAGGCAGAGAACAAGCAAGGAGCTCCTGGCTACCTGCTCTCTGTAGCTCCCCACATTACCCCCTTTAATCACAGCTTAGGGCCCAAAGTGAAAGCCACCACTCTGGGCAAGATTTATTAAGTTTCTCTGCACCATTCAGATTCGTTTGTTTTGCTTCATTTTGCCGGTGGCTCCAACATGGCGTTAATGGGCTGTCTTGGATCCATGGTCCTCCTGTGTCCTGGCTGTGGCCACAGGGTGCACACACCGTTTTTATTTGTTTATTTGGCTTGCTTTTTAATTACACCAGGTAGGGAGGCAGGGGCTCTGGGCAGAGAGGATTGTTACATGTCATATTTTTCATTATTGTGAATATTCTCACTAGCAATAATCCTGGTAAATGAGAAACCATAATCCGGAGGATTGGGGCTCTTAATTGAAAAATAATGCTGATGATGTGGTTTGGAACAGAAACAGGAGAGGAAGTTCCTCTTAACCTCCTCCCGTGGCGACAAGGCCCTTTCCTCTGCCAGAGGGCTGACCTGGGCCCGGGAAATCCACAAGAACTGTATGGATTGTTATATTAATGTCTATGCGTGTTTGTTGTATATACATGTTCATATGTAAGGGACATATGTGTGTGTGCAAGTACACATGTATTTGTGTGCACATGTGTGTAGAGGCCAGAGGATAATATTGGAAACCTTTTTTTGTTTATTTATTTGTTTGTTTGAAATAGGGTCTCACTCTCACCCAAGCTGACCTGGACTTCACTATTGTAGTCTCAGGGTGGTCTTGAACTCACAGCAAGTGCTGGGATTCAAGGCATGTGCCACCATATCCAGCTGACCAGAGGATAATTCTGGGACACTGTCCACTTCCTTTGAGTGGGGGTCTCTCAGTAGCTTGGAGCTCACCGGTTAGGATATACTGACGGGCTGGCCAGCAAGCTCCTCGGGTCCATCTGTCTTCACTTCTCCAATTCTGGAATTACAGTTTCACACCGCTATTTTACATAAATATTGGGGCGCAAACTCAAGTCCTTGTGCCTGCGAGACAAGCCCTTTGACCACCGAGTCGTCACCACAGCCTCAATTATTAATATTAATGTTATTATGGAAAATGTGCTGGGCATAGTGATGGCTACAATGCACACTCAGGGAAGTCAGAAGGAGGCCTCCAGACTGCATTTCACGTCAGCTCCTTGGGCAACCACTCCCACCTCACAAACTAGAAAACATGACAATAGGAACACCCAATGTCAGTGAGCGTAGGGGACAACAGCTCTGTAGCATGTAGTAAACTGTGTAGAGCTTCTCGAGAAAGCAGTTTAAAAATAGCAACAAGGTGGCCGGGCGTGGTGGCGCATGCCTTTAATCCCAGTAAACTGTGTAGGAGGATCACCAGAAAGCCAGTTTAGAAAATAGTTAATTCAAGGGCTGGAGAGATGGCTCTACCGGCAAAAAAAAAAAAAAAAAAAAGGCGCTTGTCTGCCAAGGGCTGGAGAGATGGACCCATGTCTCTAAGGACCCTGACTGTCCAGATCTCACGTAAGCCAAACGCACAAGGTAATGCAAGCATGCAAGGTTGCACATATGCACAAAGTGGCACACGTGTCTGGAGTTTGATTTTGGTGGCTGGAGGCCCTGGTATGCCAATTCTCTCTCTCTCTCTCTCTGTTTTATATATATATACCTATAAGAAAATATCTTCAAAGCATGCTTTCCCTGCAGCCCAGCAGTTCTGGGTCTCAGAATGTGTCCCAGTAAACTGAGAGATAAGCTCACAGGTGGCTTTCAACAGAGATCTGGGATAAAGGACCCCAGCTCTCCCTGTCCCAGCTCTCCACTCACCACATGGGGCCATGTGAATTTAAATCAGTTAGGTGAACTCACCCCTCTGTCATACCAGGCACATCTCACCTGTTCCATGATCATACGGGATGCATGGTCAACATAGTGGATAAGACTGGCCTAGATTTTTTTCTAACATCTAGAAAGTTCTATTGGACCATATTATCCCAAGGTTCATCTCCAACCCAGCCTCACTAAGCATCCAGAGGGATGTTTGCAATCACAAAGGCTGTCATGTCATCCCTTTGCTGGGACCCTTTCAAGACTGCCACAGTGCCCCCACAGTGAGATCTTCCCACAGGCCCCTCTCTCACCTCACCTTAGGCCAGTCCCTCCCTATCTTGACAGTGCTCAACAATGTTGATCTCCACCAGGTCTGGAATATGTGAATCCTTTAAACCTCAGGCCTTTGCACAAGCCATTCCCTGCACCTAGACCCACTTCCCTCCATTCACAAGCCTAGCAGGGGACAGGCCCAAGAGTAGATAGAGCTGCTGCTGGCAGCAGTCGCCTCATGGGCTTAGCCCCATTCCCCCAGTGGATCCCCTTTAGAGAGCAGGGCCCCTATAGGGCTCATCAGGGCCTTTTGAGCACCAGCAGGAAGTTAGGATCTGAAGCCAGCTTTTGGAGCTTAGAGAACAGTGTAGTGTGATGCAAGATAAGAGGTCAGAATTGTGGGCTGGTCCTTCCCCTCAGCAGGCACACCTCATGACAAACACCAATGGGCAGACTTGAACACTCTTACCCACATCATCACCAGAGACATCTCATATGGTCCCTCCGGGCAAATGCCAGTTACAACGTTCCTTCCTCAGCCTCTCTGGCACTCTCCATCCCCCACCCCCACCACCCTGAGCCATCACGGACTTCTCCCTGGGCAGTCTCCCTCCCTGAAGGACCAGCCCCTCCAGGACAGGACATTGTCCTGTTCTTTGCATCTCCAGGCCCACCTGAGTGGGTGGCATCCAGTAGGTGCTCAATTGATGCTTGTCAAATGAAGGAGAGAAACGAGGCACCTCGTCTCTGCATTATGAACCTAAATTAGATGTTTCTTGAGAAAAGCAGCAAGGAGTTTACAGCTGGATGCTGAATCGAGTTAAGGCGTTCCTAATGATCTTAATGGGGATTGTTATTTTAAATTAACTAATTAATCTGATTTTAATGTGCTCTCACGATGCAGGCTCATCATCGTCATCATCATTATTTTGCAGCTCTGGATCCAGCCTCACATTCCAGCCGCTGTGTTCCCGTTTTCCAGGTGCGCTGTCGCCACCCACTATCTGTGCACTCATTTCCAGATTCCATTAAAGGTTCCCAGAGTGGACACTCAGGATGCTCAACACACTGGTCTCGCCTGTTATGAATCTTCTTGTTCAGATTCCAGCATCTTGATTATCATCTCCAAGAATCACTTCCCCGGGGTGGGAGTGACATGGATACAGTGAAGGGGGCAGGGAGCAGTGAGGCAAGCTGGCGGGGGCGGGGCGGATACACTGGAGGCTGCTTGCTCCTCTTTCTTCCACCACCAAGCATCCGAACTCAGGCCCGTCGTAACCCAGACCCCACTTCTCACGCTCAGCAGTAAGGGTCGAGTCCTGCTCAAGAGAGTCTGGCTGGGCAGTGGATGGTTTCCAGTAGAGACCTGGGACAGGAGGTATTAGCCAAGGTCCTGTAGAGAAACAGAACGTATAGAATATGTTCTAATGAGGGCTGATTGCTTACAGGCCCAGCAGTCCTACAATGGCTGTCTGCACACTGGAGGGGCTCGGCCCACGAGGCTGGATGCCTCAGCAGTCCCAATCTGGCACTAAAAGCCTGGAGGCTTCTTGGAGAGTCACTGGTCTTCAATTCACCAAAGACGCTGGTGAATTGTGAATCATCTGTGAAGGATGACAGCCACAGGGTAGATGAACTCCACACTGGAGCATGGGCAGCCAGGGAAAAGGCTGCTTTCTCCTGGAGCCTGGAGCCTGGAGCCTGGAGCCTGGAGCCTGGAGCCTGCTACTGGGAAGGGTTGCTCACTCTGGGGAAAAGCTCTTTCTCCCTCCCATAATCCTTTCTGGAAATGTCTCTTATTTGATTCCTGATCTGATCAAGTTGATAACAGAAATGTTGCTGTCACAAGGGGACACGATTAGCAACCCCTCTGACCGTGATAACAGGCCTGGGTACCTGTCTAAACATCGGCAGAGAGGACAAAGAAGAAGAGAGACCTTGAGCAGGACTCTCTCTCTCTCTCCATATATATATATATTTAAGGGCTGGAGAGATGGCTTAGCAGTTAAGGCGCCTGCCTGCTAAGCCTAAGAACCCGGTTCCAATCTCCAGGTCCCACGTTTAGCCAGATGTAAAGTGATGCAAGGGCACAATGCCGCACTTGACCACAAGGGGGCGCACACATCTGGATTTCGTTCACAGCAGCTGAGAGACTGCTGGCACGCCTATTCTCTATCTGTCTCCCTCTCCCTCTCTGTCTGTCTATCTCTATGTCTCTCTCCAAAAAAATAAAAATTAAAAAAATTTTTAATATATATTTAATATTATATATATTATATATACTTTATATATATGTAAAATAAAGACTAGAATGCAATGAGACAAGCACTCACGGTGATGGAGCCAAGACACCCAGAAGGGCCACGCAGACCTTGCGGGGAGGGAACCTGCAAAGGATCCTGGGCAGGAGCGATGTTTGTCCCATCTTGAGGCCCTGTGTTCCCGGCCTCACTTCTTGCAGGATTGACCACCACTCCTTTCTCCTAAGTGCATGAACTCTAAGCTGCCAGGTGAGCTCAGAGTTCCCTTGCCAGGGGGCTCTCAGCCTGTAGGCACCACCACCGTCTCTGAACAGCCGTCCCAAGCTAGCCACTGCACTTAGAGGCTCTCCTGTTTAGGGATTCAAACCTCAAGCAAGTACAGATCAATGAGAAGCCTATTGCTAAATGTGTTCTTTTGGGACGGCTTCACCCCAAGTGTCCTCAGGACTCACCCCCTCATTTTCTTCAAATCTCTTTCCTGGCCACCCGAGTTAGATAAATCCCCTCCCTCCAGTCTTGTTTGCCCTGCTCCCGGCACTCACTCCTCCTTCCTTCCTAAAAATATAAGGGAAGCTTTTCTACGTTTCTGCCTGGCTCTTATCATCAGGTAATGCACTGTGTTTCCGTTGGTCTATTGTGTGAGCGCCATAGAGCAAAGATTCGCGCCTATTTCCTCCAAAGCCGTAAGTAAGGCCCACTGCGGGTGCCTAATCTGTGGTTATTAATCTAGCTGGATGAATGGAGGTTAGAAAGTTGCTTTGTGTCGTTTACTATAAGGTAGCTTAGCCACGCAGAGCCCCCAGTACCACAGAACATGTAGAATCAGATGCTAGCTTGGGTCTCTGTGAGCCTGAGGCTTCTCCACCTAGGGCGCTCCGAAAGCCCTGGCGTTCCTGCTGAGCACTCAAAGACTGCCTTCTGCGCTGCTCACTGTGCCTGGGCTCCAGCCTCAGTCTGACCAATCAGTCTCAGCTCAGACACGAACATCTGTAGGCACCCAGGGTATGTGAGCTGAGGAAATTGCTGACTTTGGGGATGGCTGGAGGCCGTCACCTTCAACATCTGTCCTTGAGACCTTGGCCTCGCGCTAACATACCAGCTCCCATCCCTCTCCAACCTCCTTTCTCTCTAGAGCCGCTGTTCTGTCTTTCCTGAAACTCAGGGGGGAAAAAAGGGTTGTGCCAGGGCGTGGTGACACATGCCTTTAATCCCAGCACTTGGGAGGCCAAGGTAGGAGGATCGCTGTGAGTCCAAGGCCACCCTGAGACTACAGAGTGAATTCCAGGTCAGCTGGGCTTGAGTGAGACCCTACATTGAAAAAAACGAACAAACAAATTAAGTGTTCTGCCCACTCTGGAGTTCCAGGGAGCCTCTGCAAGCATCCAGCAGTTCTAACCAAGATCTTCTTCCACGGGGAAGCCCTCTTCATCTAAGAGGACTTCCAGTGTACCCAATATACAAAGGGTTTGGGTTTGATTTTGTTGCTATTGCTGTCTTCATTTTACAGAGAACAATAAACAGCTTGCCCAAGGTCACCCAGGAAATGAAAAGCAGTCTCTCCTGGCTACAAAGAATGGACAAAGCCAGGCCTGCCTCCCTCTGTCTCATGCCAGCAGTTCCCCCAACCCCAATCCCTAGCAAACGGCTTCTAAGGAATGACTTGCCTGACCCCTCCTTTTCCTGCCCCCCCACTTCTGTCATCCACCCTGGCTGTCTTTAGCACATATACTGCCCCCCACCACCACAGTCGAGAGACCTCTTGATGCTACAACCCATGGGAATTTTGAGGCCCAACATGACATTTCAGCAGCATCTGACTCTTTCTAATAAAGCCTTCTGGCAGCCTCCACTCCACTCTTCTCTCAGGGAACCCCATTTCTCCCTCTCCACTTGAGTCCCTTCATCAAGCACTCCCTCCCCAGCTTCCTGGTGAAGGTCAAGTTCTAGCCCAGGTACTGTCAATGCATGGCAGGGTTTGGCGTGGAGCAGATTCACAATATCTGCTAAGTGGCAGGCTGGATGAATGGAACTGTTACTCTTTCAAAGCTGTACGGTAACACGTTCATTAACACACATCTCCTCCACCAGGCGCAGGCGCCCAGAACACAGGATCTATGCCTGGTCTCCCCTCCATGGATGCTGGGGTACATAGCCCAGGCCTGACGCAAGCAGGAACTCCATCTGTGGATAGTCTGTATAAAAGCCAGGTGCACACACAGGCTGCCTGATTACTTGATTGACAGCAGGTGACCTCCCCCACGATCTCCATGAAAGCAGCCTTCCGAGATTTCAGTGTGCACACCATGTGGACAGCGTGGTAAAAATCTAGATTCTGATTAGTAGGTCTGGAGTGCCTCTGAGACCCTTACATTTTGCTCATCTCCTCGGAGATGCTGATGGTGGCGACCTGTGCACACCACTTTGGGCCACAGGGGCTCTGGGATGCTAACCCGTAAACAGAGCATCCTGTAATTCCAGAATTACAGCCAAGAAGGGGGGGGGGCGTGGCAGCAAAGGGAATCCATAAAAGATGCCAAATCTTGCCCAACTCAGAATCAATTATCCGCCCCTAGGCCATCCGTAGCTGTACTCCTCGTGCTGGCTGCCATGAATAAAATACATTGGTTTCAAAGTGCTCCAGAATCCATAGTCACTTTTCATCATTACGTATTTTCTCAGCTGATGGATGCTCTGCCTATGGGCCGGTGGGGGGGGGGTGGTAGGTGAGAGATCTAAGGGGTCTTATGTCCTGTTTTCTTTAGGGGCTGGTTGACAGGAAGCAGGTGTTACCAAGAAGAGCACCTGGTGGGACTGATAGGAGGCAGGCAGGGAGACACAAGGGACCAAGCGAGGCAGCTAGCTGCAAGAGCAGTTTTCTAGAGCAAGGCGACACGTGTTGACACTCCAAGATGCTCTCTGGGTTGGCATGGCAACAGTAATCCATGTAAATAGCTGACCCATATTTAATTACTAAAAAGAAAACAAGGGGATGGTGGTGGGCTGGGGGGAGAAGAGGACAGCCTGCTGCCAGCTGGCTCCTCCTCTTACATTTGATGACTCCAGGTCCTTTCTGGATGGGCAGTGGATGTTAGTGAGAAATAACCAATACTGAAGGCTTTCCACTTCTCCCAGTACCAGATGGAGTAAGGCCAGGGGAGGCCACGGGTGGTGTGGGGACTCTGTAAGCATCTCTGCAGGAACAGCAGCAGCAGTGTGGGCTTCACTACTGCCAGGCCTTCTGCTAACCTTTATGTGCACTGCTCTACTCCGTGTGAACAAGGGCACTGTGAGAAAAGGGCTGGTGTCACCCCTATTTTTTTTAAAAAAATATTACTTATTACTTATAAGGAGAGCAAGAGAGAGAGAGAGGAGAATGAGAGAGAATGTGCACAGCAGAGCCTCTTGCCACTGCAAATGAATCCTGCTTTGTGATCTGGCTTTACATGGGTACTGGGGAATCGAACCTGAGCCTGCAGGCTTTGCAAGTAAGTACCCTTAACTGCTGAGCCATCTTTCCAGCCCTCATCATCCCTATGATTAAAGGTAAGAAAACTGGGTCTTGGAGCAATGAAATGACTTGTCCAAGGTCACATGTCCAGTAAGCAGTTGTCATAGCATACACATTAGTGACTATAATGTTTCATATGTGATGTCAGCTTGACAGGATTTGGAGACACACATCTGAGCATGTCTGTGAGAGTGTTTGTAGAGAGGTTTAACTAAGGAGGCAAGACCCACCCTGAATGTGGGTGGCACCATGCCATGGGCTAAAGTCCCAGGCACAATAATAAGGGAAGGAGGAAAAAATCAAACTGAACACCAGCACTCCTCTCGATCGGACTGAAGACATGATGTGACCAGCCGCCTCACACTCCTGTTTCCTTGCCTTCCCCGCCATGATGGACTGTGGCCCCTGTGTCTTCCTTAAGTTGCTTGGTCAAGTATCTTATCATACCAACTAGGCAAGTAATGTAGTGATTTTTGTGCCGGCCCCTCCCTGTGTGGTTTGAAAGTAACATGTCCCCCATGTGCTCCTGTGTGGCACTGTTTGGAAGGTTGTGGAACCATTAGGGAATGGAGCCTTGATGGAAGAAGTGTATCAGTGAAGGACAGGCCTTGAGGTTAAAGCTGTTTCTCTCTCTCTCTCTCTCTCTCTCTCTCTCTCTCTCCTTCCTCCCTGGTGATGTGGCCATGTAATACCAACTTCCTGCTCCTGCCATGATTTCTTTTCTTCCCTGATGATTGACTCTACCCTCTGGAACTGTGAGCTGAAATGAGCCCTTGTTCCTTCCATAAGTTGCTTCTGGTCAGGTATTTTGTCCCAACAATGAGAAAGTAACTGAGACAGAAAACGGGAACCCGGAATGGGATCATCACTGGAATAAACCAGACAATCTGGATTTGAGTCTCTTGAGACTGGTTTGTGGGAGGAAATAGGAAGGATTTAGAGCTCTGGACAAGATAAGCCTTATAATGCTGTGAACAGAGCTTACTGGGTCATTCTGTTGGGAGTTCAAAAGACCAGGAGGCTGAGAGAAATGCAGACAGTGGAGGCTAGACTCATAAGGTTTGAAGGGGGAGCACAGACTGTCTCAGGAAGTGAGATAGAGGCAGTCTGTGTGATATTCTGGCTAAGAAACTGAGTTCATTCTACCTGTATCCAGCAAACTTGAGAAAAGTTAAATTGATAAATAATGGGGCTAATGTGGTTTGGCAGAGGAAATTTCAAGTCAGAACAGCATTGAAGCTGTGGTGTGGCTTCTTTTGGCAGCTCTATTCAAATCTATCATAAAAGAGAGCAAAATTCAGATAAGAAAGATACCAGAAACATATCAAGCTTGGCACAGAAAGAAATATAAATAAGCTTAAAGTCCCTGCCACAGAAACTTCCATGGCTTTAGGTGTAATTGTTAAAAAGCTCACCACCGCTAAAGATAAGCCAACTGCTTTGTACTGGGACAATAGGAAGGATGCTCTGAAGGCAAGGATCAAACTAATAAGAATGCATATTCTATTTTTATTTATTTATTTATTTATTTGACAAAGAGAAAGAGGGAGAGAGAATGGGTGTGCCAGGGCCTCCAGCCACTGCAAATGATCTCCAGCTGCGTGCACCCCCTTGTGCATCTGGCTAATGTGGGTCCTGGGGAATCAAACCTGGGTCCTTTGGCTTCACAGGCAAACTCCTTAACTGCTAAGCCATCCCTCCAGCCCAAAAATGCAAATTCTTTTGAAAATAAATGGCCTGAAGGGAGAGTGAAAGAGTTCCTTGCTCTCTGAGGCCAACATACAGAGGCTGTGACAGCTGGGTGCCAGGCTGATAACAGAAGTTGGTAACATCTCCCGCATGGTGCTAATGCTGGAAGAATAAAAAAATTCAAGGTGTGGAGGGTCATGTAGTATCCCACCATGGTTCCAGAGAGCCACTGAGGCTAAGTATATGAGATAGGGTCAAAGTCCTTGCTAGAAGGCCCTGTGAGGCCACTGTGTGAAACTATGAAGGTGAACTGTGAGTTACAATGGAAACCTCAGGATATTGGAGATGCCAGGACTATGGGACATTCACCAAGGAAAGTTTTAGGTCAGGGCAGATGCTACCCAAGAGAGAGGTTATAGGCAGCACAGCTGTATGCATGGAGCTGCCTAAGCCTTTTGGAGCCCAGACGATTTCATCATGAGTCCCAGATACTAGACGTGGAGCTGCAGCATTGGGTGTTTGCCCTGCTGGGTTTGTCTTGTTTTGGTCTGAACTTTCCTTGATAGACCCCTTTTCCTCCACTTGGAATGGGAATGTGTCCCAGTATATGTTAGAAATATGCGATTTGCATTTTGATTTTGCAGGGCTCACAGTTAAGAGACTGCCTTGAGTCTCAAGTGAGACTTGGGACAGTGTTAGAACCAGTAAAGACCATGGGGACTTTTAAAGTTGGACTAAATGCATTTTGCATCATGACATGGCTTGAATCGGATGTCCCCTACCACCCATAAAATCATGTATTTTTTAATGTTTGGCTCCCTGCTGATGGCAATTTGGGAGGTGAACTCTTGCTGGGGCAGGGTGTGATAGCCAGCTCTTCCTTGCTAGAGTTTGGCTCACTCTCCTGCTAGAGTTTCCACCTGCTGTGGAAGAAGTGATGTTTAACCTCTGCCCATGCCATGCTCTCCCCGCATCACGAGGCTTCTCCTCAAGAGTGTAAGCCAAATAAAAATGTTCCTCTTAACAGCAGCTTTTACCCAGAAGTTTTGTCCTAGCAACAAGAAGCTGTTCTGTCTTAGCAACAGGGTCTGAAGGGGCTAAGGGCAGAGTATTGCAGTTTGAGTATAAAATACCCTGCCTCCATGGGTTCATATTTGAACATTTAGTGCCCAGCTGGTGGTGCTCTTCTGGAAGGTTGTGGAAGCTTTAGGAGGTAGGGCCTTGCTAGAGGAAGTATGTCAGTGGTGGACAGGCCTTGAGGTTATAACAGAGTCTCACATGCTTCTCTCTCTCTTTCTCTCTCTCTCTCTCTCTCTCTCTCCTTCTTCCTTGCTGACATGATGATGTGATGCCAACTTCCTGTTTCATCCATGCTTTGCCTGCCACGATGGACTCGACATCAGGAGCCGTGAGCTGAATTAAACCCCTTTTCTTTCATAAGCTGCTTCAGGTATTTTGTCCCAGCAATGAGACACGGACTGATGTATTTCCCCTTGACTCTAGGCTGGCCTTATAACACGCTTTAACCCACACAGTGAGAAATAGTCAATGAAATGCCAATCCAGTGTGACTTGACCCAGCCTAAGTGTGCAGGTGCTGCTTTGTTGTCCTGGGCCCCTGATTCACTGTATAAGAAACGTAGCACTCCTGCTTGAAAAAGTAAACAGACAGAAAAAGAAGGAGAGAGAGAGAGGAGAGAACCCCAAACTGCCAGAGATCACTGCCGAGACTAACAGAAGAACCACCCAGCTGATCCTAGGCCAGATGACAAATGCATACGCTAATTAATAATGGCAGTTCTTTAAGCTGAGAATTTCTGGAGTGGTTGGTTGCTCACCAAGAGATAACAAATGCATGCAGGTTTTCTTGGTCTACCTGCAGGACTGGCCCTGACTCACCTCACAGCTCCCTCTGGTCTTGTCATCACAGTGTGTACAGATAGATCTTCTGATCCACAAAGAATCTCTCATTTCTCCACTTGGGTGCAACACACATTTCACCAAACCTTGATTCTACTTCCCAAAGTACCTGAATGGTTTCTCTCCCCCCCCCACCCTGCCGGCTCTGTACCTTGCATCCCATAATCCCCACTGTTCCCACCCAGTGAGGCGACCTCCTGGCAGCTCTTGCCACACCCACTCTTGCTCTCTTTATCCTATTCCCACTGTCTATTTCACCCTGTCCTTCTCACTGCCTGGTCTACCAGGTCCAGCTTTGTGGAGAACCCAGCTTACACCCAGCTCAATCTCCTCCCTGTTATGGACTCCAATCTCTTGCCACTCCTCTCTTTTTGGGGACTCTTTTCCACCCCATGGGTCTCCCAAAGGTGGTTCTCCCTAGAATGTTCTGCTCTCTGCTTCTCAAGATGGTTCTCTATTCATTCTTCAGAACTTGGGTTACCTCCAACCCCAAGGGAGGGAGTTGAGGTATATTTTACATATGGCAAAATGCCTATATCTCAAGTGCACATTAATATCCATATAACCATGTCCCAATCAAGACACCCAATGTTCCCATCGACCATTGCCTAGATCAGGATAAGCAGACTTCCATCAGTCCTGTCACCCTCCTGGGTCCTTTGACAGCCAGTGGCCTACCACCAGGAATCATTACTCTGTGTTTTTCCTCTCTTCTTGTCTTCTTTTGGTTTGGTTACCACCACCCCCTCTTCCTCTGGTCAACAGAGTCTTGCATATAACCCAGGCTATCCTCATACTCAAAATCCTCCTGAGTATACCAATTCCTGTTCATTATCACTATAAGATCATTCCTGCCAGTTCTTTAATTCCATGTCAATGACACCCAGCAGTATTTATTCAGGGACTGAGTTCTTTCACTCAACACAATGCCCTTGAGATTCCTCCATGGGAGATGTGTTAGTCGTTGGATTTTTCTGTTGTTGAATATTATTTCCGTATGTGAATACACTTCAGTTGCTCATCCATCCTCCAGTTTGCAGGTGTTCTGGGTCTGAGTTACTAGTACAACTATGATAGTCATTAGTTTTTTAAAAATATATTTATTGCCGGGCATGGTGGCGCACGCCTTTAATCCCAGCACCCAGGAGGCAGAGGTAGGAGGATCGCAGTAAGTTCGAGGCCACCCTGAGACTACATAGTGAGTTCCAAGTCAGCCTGAGCTAAAGCGAGACCCTACCTCAAAAACCAAACAAAAAATTAAATATACATATATTTACTTATTGGACACACACACACCAAGAATATGGGCATACCAGGGTTTCTCGACACTGCAAATGAGCTCCAAAAGCATGTGTCACTTTGTGCATTTGGCTTTACATGCTTACTGGAGAACTGAACCTGGACTGGCAGTCTTTGCAAGCAAGAACCTTTAACTCCTGAACCATCTCTCCAGTCCCATGATGTTCATTTGTGCACACACATCTTATATACACACATGTGCATTTCTTTAGCACAGACAACTCAAAGGAGGTTCATTCTGCCTCTGAGAATTCATCCGATCTCCAAAGCCCCATGCTATTCTGCATTCCTACATGCAGCATGCAAGTTCATGCTCCTCCCAAACCATGCAATTGTTGCCCCCTGGTCATTCGGACACCTCTACACTGCTGCGACCTGCCATGATTCATGTGAACCCAGTTGGTGACTAGGATATTGACTGCCATCCTAGTGGCTGATGGGCCTTCAGGAATGCCCCTTGGCAAGTGACCATGGGGTTGCCCCATCGTTGATGGTTGTGTGGTTTGTCATGGAATTACTGAAGTGAGGGGCTGAGTTGTCACACTGCTCTCATGGAAGGTGTCTTGAAAAATCATCCTCCCACCTTACCTGCCACACACATACACAGCACACCCAGAATGCACCAGACACTATCACAGCACACACAGAATACACACCACACCCATGTCACACCCAGAATACACACCACACACACCACAGCACACCCAGAATACATACCACACACATGTCATACCCAGATATACACATCACACCCAGAATACATACCATGCCACCCACACATGCACACTATGCACCACACTCAAGTACACATTCCACACAACAAACATACCACCCATTATACATATGAACCCACACATGCACACTAGTACCACACATATGTCCACACACCACACAAACTACATATATGTACCTGCACCTTGTGCACACATGGCAAATATTCATGCCATATATACAAAAACCATAAATCAGACACTGCACATATCAACCACATACCTATACACACACCACAGACCTACAGCATCCATCTACCATTCTTGCACACAAATCATACCATAGGCATGTAGCATACTACATGTCACATGCATCATGAATGTATTCAACCAATACACATACCTACCACCCAGTATACACATGGTAAATAGATACATACACATACATGCGCCATGCATACATCACACATACATGCCCACAAAGGCTTACAAATACACATGCCATAGACACACAGGACATATGCACACCAAATTTATACACAATCGCCACCAAGGCATACCACACACACTCATCTCCACACCACAAGCAAACAGCACCTATGCATACATCCCCCCACCCATAGCACAGCAGCCCCCCACATGCACACACCACCTTTAACATCCCCACACACCTCCAGACACAACACACGGCATACCATGCACCCTCAACCATCCCACACAGCCAGTTACACACTCTCAAAGCATGTCACGCTTCCCCTGGCTAAGTTGCACAAGTGAAACACCAGGCACCCGCTACGTGCTGTCCTCATGTAGACTCAGTATGAGTCCAGAACACAGCTGCCCTGTGGATGGCTCATTCTCCAGCTCTGGGCGCGGGGTCAGGCACAAAGAAGGCCATTCTGGGGTGGGGGGCCCAGAAAGGGTCTGTCAACAAGTAGGCAATGGAGCTAGGTGTATAGCCCCATGGGAGAATGTTCACCCAACATGCACAGAGCCCCCCCCAACAACACACACATACACACCCATGCCCGACAAAGTAATCCCACAGGCAGATAACATGTCAAGTGTTGTTGACACCGGAGGGAGTGATGCTCTATAAAGTGGGCGGGCAAATTTCTCTGATGAGGCAATGCTAGGCATGTATTTTAAGCTGAGGGAGGAACCCAGTGGCTGCCTGGGGCAAAGATGGCATGATCAACATGCCCAGGAAGATTTCAGTGATCGAAATGGAGTGCGGGGTGGGGAACAAGGCAGAGAGCTACAAGGTTTGGGGAGCAGTTTATTATGTAGGGTTGATTTTAAATAGTTGTCATCACAATCTAGTGTGGGGAAACACACACGCACATATGCACACACACACACACAAGCACACACTCCAATAGCTTTGTACAGCAACACCTACGTTTATCACACATGCGGTATTCTAATTTTTCTTCTCTGCCATACCATTTTGTACTATTTTGTATAATAAAAATGCTAATCTTATGCACTAGGTTGATTTCATGACCTGTTAATAGATTTCTGTGTAAATGGCAAACATTTTGGCTTTTCTTCTGAGAGAGAAGCCAGAGGAGGGGTTTTGGCTAGAGAAGTAATGTGACCTAAGCTGTGGTTAATTTTTTAAAATTAAAAATGTATTTTAAAAAAAAAAAAACATTTTAACGGAGAATTGTAAACAGACACAAAGAGGAGGGATATTAGAATGCTTCGCACGGTGCAGTTCTTCATTCAGCATCAATTACAACAGTGCCCTCTTCCTTCCCACCGTCCCCAGACTCTTGTTCTCTTGAAGTCATTTCACCCAGATGCATCCATACACATTACTAGCAAATAACAACAATATAATCTTCTTACCCAGAGAAAACAGCAGCCATTATTTTACACCATCTTTCACCAGTTCATGATCCATTTTTCTCGATAGTCTCAAAATGGGTTTTTTTACACCTGGTTGATTTGAAGCCGGCTGGGCACGAGGTCCATCTACTGCCTTCTGTGACACTTCTGTTTCCCCTTTCCTTCCCTCCCTTCCTCCTTCCTTCTTCTCTCTCCCTCCTCCCTCCCTCAGATATTGAGGGTTAAGCCACATAAAACAAAACGAACGGTTTGATGGGTTTGGGGTTAACATAGGGGCCCATGGGACAACCACCCAAATCAAAATATAGAGCATTCGTCACCTGGGTCTCTCAGGTCATCATCACCACCAAGCCTCACCCAGAGGAAAACTGTCTCTGGGAGCCATGCCTGAGCTTGAAAGCCCTAAAAACAGAATCTCAAGTCTGTTTATCTGGGCGTGCTTGTTCAAATCATGTCTGAGGGACTCATTCCAGCTGTGTGCATCACCGTTCACGTCTTCTCATCACTGTGTTGTATCCCGTTGTAGGGATTGAGTGTAATACCATTATCCGCTCTTCTGTTGATGGACAACGATGTCGGTTCCCATGTGGGACTGCGAACAGTAATGCAGCCTTGAACATTTTTGTACAAATCTTTTTTATGTGTTTATATTTTTATATTTCTCAAATAAAACTTGGTTGTTTTTTTTAAGACTGGTTCTTCTTCAAGGTCCTGAGTATTTTCAAGTATATTTTAAGAATAGCCCACCTGTTTCTCTTAAGAAGCTTGTGAGGATTTTGACTGGCTTCGTATTGGATGTATAAATTGGTTTGGAGAATTTGACCATCTTAAAAATGGTGTTTTGCCCAATCTGTAAGCATGGTATATCTCTCCATTTAATTGGGTCTTCTTTGATTTTTTTTTTCTTAGCAAAAATTTGAGTTTTCAATATAGAGGTCTTTATATATTTTATTAAATTTGTTTCTAAAGCATTGTAATATTTTTCTATGTTATTTTATTTAATTTTTATTTATTTATTTGAGGGAGAAAGAGGCAGAGAGAGAAAGAAAGAGAATGGGTGTACCAGGGCTTCTAACCCCTGCAAACAAACTCCAGACACATGAACCACCTTGTACATCTGACTTATGTGGTCCTGGGGAATTGAACCTGGGTTCTTTGGCTTTGCAGACAAGTACCTTAACCTCTAAGCCATTTTTCCAGACCTCTATGTTATTTTAAATGATACTGTCATTAAATTTTTTCCTCTAATTTCTTTTTTTTTTTGTAACTCTTTTATGAGAGAGAAAGTGCAAGAGTTAGAGAGAGAACTGGCATGCCAGGGCCTCTAGCCACTGCAATCAACCACCAGACACATGTGCCACCTTGTGCACATGTGTGACCTTGCACACTTATGTCACCGTGTACGTCTAGCTTACTTGGGACCTGGAGAGTCAAACATGGGTCCTTAGGCTTCTCAGGCAAGTGCCTTAACCACTAGCCATCTCTCCAGCCCTTTCCCTCTAATTTCTTATTGTTAATACAGAGAACTATAACTTGATTTTGTACCTTTGACCTCCTATCCTAAAAGCTTGATAAATTCACTTACCGAGTCTAAGAACTTTTATATAAAGCGTTCAAATATTCTATTTATAATCATGTCATCTTTAAATAAAAAAAAAACAATTTTATTCTTCACTTCCAATTTTTTGTAGTTTTAATTTCCTTTTCTTGACTTATTGCACTGCCCTGGTTTTGTGCATAGGCTGAATAGAAGTGGGTAACCTTGCCTTCTTTCTAGTCTTAGAGAAAAAGCATTTTAGTATGTGTGGTGGTTTAATTCAGGCAACCCCCATAAACTTAGGTGTTCTGACTGCTAAGTTCCCAGCTGATGGAGATTTGGGAATTAACACCTCTTGGAGGCGATGTATTGTTGGGGGCGGGCTTATGGGTGTTGTAGCCAGTTTCCCCTTGCCAGTATTTGGCAAGCTCTCCTGTTCCTGTTGTCCACCTGATGTTGGAGAGGGGGTGATGTCCACCCTCTGCTCATACTGTCATTTTCCCTGCCATCCTGGAGCTTCCCCTTGAATCTGTAAGCCAGAATAAAACTTTTTTCCCACAAGCTGCTCTTGGTCGGGTTATTTCTGCCAGCAATAAGAACCTGACTGCAACAGTAATATAGTGAGGGGCAGATTGCAGTGGTGTGATTCAGGTGTCCCCCATAAACTTAGGTGTTCTGAATGCCAGGTTCCCCAGCTGATGACAGTTGGAAATTAAAGCTTCCTGGAGTCAGTGTATTGTTGGGGGTGGGCTTATGGGTGTTATAGCCAGCTTCCCCTTGCCAGTGTTTGGGACACTGTCCTGTTCCTGTTGTCCGCCTGATGTTGGCCAGGGGTGATGTCCACCCTCTGCTTATGCCATCATTTTTCCTGCCATTATGGAGTGTCCCCTCAAGTCTGTAACCCAAAATAAACCCATTTTTCCCAAAAGCTGCTCTTGGTCAGGTGATTTCTGCCAGCAATGTGAACCTGAGCTGATTTTCAAAAGGAATGTGGAAGGATTTGAAACTTTGGCCTAATAGGTGCCTTGCAGTGATGGACTATTCTGTCCAGAGTTGAAAGACCTGATGCAGTAAGAACTATGGACTGTGAGGTTTGGCTTATGAGAGTTTAGAAAAGGCTTTGCCTGGACTGGGCTAGAAGCAGTTTGTGTGAAAGTCTTGCTGTTATGCCCGTGTCCTGAGAAGTTGTGCAGTGTCACATTGTGTAGAAATGGAATGGTGTGTACAGACGGATATGACACAGAAAAAATGAAATCTTTGGGTGAAACTGCTACTTGTTCAGCTGCAATTGAGAGATTACAAACATTGAGATTGGGCCAGCTGACTTAAATTAGGACAACAGTAGGAATGTAGACTCTTTTGGAAGGGCTTGAATACTCAAGGAGTGTCCTGTTCTTCAAAGTCTGCTTTACTCCCCCCTGGATTAACAAATTGGCACCCTACCTGGCATTGTGGAGTATAATAAATGCAGGAAAAGAAGGTCATTGAGTTTTCAATGCAGTCTTGTGTTTTGGAAACAGCCATGGGCAGTATGAAGCAGGTTTGCTGGATGCCTTCATGGAGACCGAGTGAGCCATGAGGATGGACTGTGGCTTTCAGTGGAGACCCAGTGGGGATGCGGGGACCATGAGATGGCTGCTAAGGTGAGCTGCCAGCTCCTGATGCAGTTTTCCAGGGCTGTGAGTAGCCTACCTGGAGGAGTGGAATTGGAGCTCCAGAGACTTGTTGCTGCTTAGAATTACCAGACTTGGAGTCTTTTCACTGACCAGAGTTGTTGAACTTGGAGCTACAGAGTTTGATGTTTGCCCTGGTTGTTTTAAATCTTGTATTGGTTGACTATTTCTCTGCTATGCCCAGTGCCATCTTTTGTAGTATGAGTGTTTATTCTGTGCCATTATGGACTTTGGGGGGATTGTTTTGGTATTATGGCTCAGTTAAAAGATCTTGGACTATAGGAATGTTTGAACCTCATTAAGATTGATAATAGACTGAATACATTGCATTTTACATCATGGATGGTTATCAGTTTATGGGGGCCAGGGGCGGTGTTGCAGTCAGGTTCACATTGCTGGCAGAAATCACCTGACCAAGATCAGCTTGGTTATTATATTTAAAAAAAAAAGTTTTATTTTGGCTTACAGACTTGAGGGAAAGCTCCACAATGGCATGAGCAGGGGTGGACATCACCCCTGGCCAACATCAGGTGAACAATAGCAACAGGAGAGTGTGCCATACACTGGCAAGGGGGAACTGTCTATAACACCCATAAGCCCGCCCCCGACAATATACTGTCTTCAAGAGTTGTTAATTCCCAAATCTCCATCAGCTGGGAACCTAGCATTCAGAACACCTAAGTTTATGGGGGACACTTGAATCAAACCACCACATTCCGCCCCAGCCCCCATAAATTGATAACCATACATGAGGTAAAATGCAATGCATTCATCCAACTTTAATAGTCCCCATAGTTTTTATCAATCAATTCCAGTGATGTTCATACATCCCCATAATCCAAGGTCTTTTCTAATTTAGCCATAATATGAAAAAAATAACCTTAAAAATCCCATACTGGGGCTGGAGAGATGGCTTAGCAGTTAAGGCGCCTGCCTGCTAAGCCTAAGAACACTGGTTCCAACCTCCAGAGGTTCCAATTTCCAGGTCCCTCATTTAGCCAGATGCAAAGTGACGCAAGGGCGCAATGCCGCACTTGCCCACAAGGGGGCACACGCATCTGGATTTCATTCACAGCAGCTGAGAGACTGCTGGTATGCCCATTCTCTATCTGTCTCCCCTCCCCCTCTCTCTGTCTGTCTCTCTCTGTGTCTCTCTCCAAAAATTAAAAAAAAAATCCCATAATGGCACAGAATATACATTCACACTGCAAAAGATGGCATTGGGCATAGCAAAGAAATATTCACCAATACAAGATAAAAACAGGGCAAACATCAAACTCTGTAGCTACAAGTCTGACAGCTCTAGTCAGTGACAAGTCTCCAAGTCTGATAATTCTAACCAGCAACAAGTCTCTAGAGTTCCAATTCCTCTCCTCCAGCTAGGCTACTCAGTCCTGGAAAACTTCATCAGGGACCAGCAGCTTTCCTTGGCAGCCATCTCATGGTCCCGGCATCTCCACTGGGTCTCCACTGCAAGCCATGGTTCATCCTCATGGCTCCACTGGGTCTCCATGCAGGCATCTAGCAAACCTGCTTCACACTGCCCATGGCCGTTTCCAAAACTCAAGACCATGTTGCAAACTCAATGACCCTCTCTTTCCTGCATTTCTTATACTCCACAATACTAGATAGGGTGCCAATTTGTTAATCCAGGGGGGAATAAAGCAGACTTTAAAGAACAGGACACTCCTTGAGCATTCAAAAGAATCTACATTCTTCCTGTTGCCCCAGTGCAGGTCAGCTGGCCCAATCTCAAAGGTTGTAATCTCTCAATTGCAGCTGAATGGGCAGAGTTCACCCAAAGATTTCATTTTTTCTCTGCCATATCTCTCTGCTCACACCAGACCATTTCTACACAAAGCAACCCTGCACAACTTCTCAGGACTCGGGCAAACCAGCAAGCCTCTCACACAAACTGCTTCTAGCCCAGTCCAGGCAAAGCTCTTTCTCACCCTCATAGTCCACGCTTCACAGTCCATAGTTCTTACTGCATTCAGGTCTTTCAACTCTGACCAGAACAGTCCATCAAGCTGTACTTACAGCACTGCAAAGCATCTCTTAGGCCAAGGTTTCAAATCCTTCCACATTTCTTTTGAAAATCAGCTCCAGGGGCTGGAGAGATGGCTTAGTGGTTAAACACTTGTCTGTGAAGCCTAAGAACCCTGGTTCGAGGCTTGAGTCTCCAGGACCCATGTAAGCCAGATGCACAAGGGGGAGCACACAACTGGTGTTCGTTTGCAGTGGCTGGAGGCCCTGGCACACCCATTCTCTCTCTCTACCTGCCTATTTCTGTATCTCTCTCTCTCTCTCTCTCTCTCTCTCTGTCTCAAATAAATAATGAAATATTAAAAAAAAGAAAAAAGAAAGAAAGAAAATCAGCTCCAAAAGGCCAAAGCCACACAGTAAGGTGTCCAGCAGCAAATGACACCACTCCTTGGGTACCAACTATACTGTTGCAGTCAGGTTCACATCGCTGGCAAAAATCACCTGACCAAGAGCTGCTTGTGAAAAAAAAAAAAAAAAAAAAAGGTTTATTTTGGCTTACAGACTCGAGGGAAAGTTCCATGATGGCAGGGGAAAACAATGGCATGAGCAGAGGGTGGACATCAGCCCCTGGCCAACATAAGGTGGACAATAGCAACAGGAGAGTGTGGCAAACACTGGCAAGGGGAAACTGGCTGTAACACCCATAAGCCCACCCCCAACAATACACTGCCTCCAAGAGGTGTTAATTCCCAAATCTCCATCAGCTGGGAACCTAGCATTCAGAACACCTAAGTTTATGGGGGACACCTGAATCAAACCACCACATTATTTTAGAGGGAATTTTATATGCATAGGCCCTCTTCTCACCCACATTTGGTGGTGTCTTGATCTTGGAGACTGGACTCATTTTTGTACCTGGTTTTGACTTATTTCCCAGTTCCAGCAATGAGTTCCATTCCACTGAGTGGATCAATTAGCCAAATCAAGAGCCGTTGGTTACCCACCGTGGCTGTGTGCCACTACTGCACTTGTTTGAGCATTACTTCAGGTTATTTCCTGCTGGTTAGCTTAGACTGCGAGTTGTTTGGACAGATGTTGGCCATTTTCCCCCAGTTGCTCATGTAGCATCCTCTGGCACTAGTCTAGCTAACTGTCTCGGGACTGACACTCTTCCAGATTCTGGCCAGGTCTCTCCATGTTTTGTCTCACACGCGTGTGCTGTCTTCAATACTATGGCCATTGCATCTATCTAGTACTAACTTTTCTCTCTGTTGGAAAGTTTGTTTATCTTTTTCAGATGGACAACGAACCTAACGGGAGGACCAACCAATCACACCTCACCGGGGCCCCAGCTGAAACCATAGAGTAATGCATGGGAAGGGCAAGAGTACAGCGTTCTTGGTGATCACGACACCAGAAAAAGGCTGAAGGAGATAAACACAGAGAACATCCAACTCCTACTAAGCCAGATATCCAGAGACACAGAGGCTCCCAGAACCTCATCACTGAAATAGAACTAAAATGACACCAATGTGGCTCAGGGAAATTCACGGAAGAGGCCACAAGTTGGGGCATTATGCACAGAGACTTGGCCTATCCCCCATAACTCTTGACTACCCCCACAATGCATGACCCACATTCCCCATTGATGAGGGTCCCTTTGGAAGAGGGAGGACAGGGAGGAGGATAATGGAGTCATCATTATGAATGTTAGATTAGAATAATATAAATTTAAAAATTATTAAAAAATAAATAAAAATAAATAAAAATATTTTTGGAAAAAAACACCACATTAACTTAGGTGTTCTGAATGCTAGGTTCCCAGCTGATGGAGATTTGGGAATTAACGCCTCCTGAAGGCAGCATATTGCTAGGGACGGACTTATGGATATTATAGCAAGTGTCTCCTTGCCAGTGTTTGGCACACTCTCCTATTGTTCTTGTCCACCTGATGTCGGTGAGGGGGTGATGTTCACCCTCTGTTCATGCCATCATTTCCCACTGCCATCGTGGAGCTTCCCCTTGAGTCTGTAAGCCAAAATAAACCTTTCTTTCCCCACAAGCTGCTCTTGGTCAGGTGATTTCTGCAAGCAATGTGAACTTGACTGCAACAGTATGTCACCCAAAAGTATGATTTAACCTTAAGTTTCTCATAGATTCCTTTTATTAAATTGAATTTTTTCTAGTGGGGAGCTGGAGAGTAGTAATTCTATCATAACTGGTGGTTATATTTTGCCAAATGCATTTCCTGCACTTATTACAGTGATCATTTTTTTTCTTCCTTATCTCATTACATGGTCAGTTAAAAAGTTTTTATGAGGGCTAGAGGGATGGCAGAGTGGATGAGGTGTTTGCCTGCAAAGCCAAAGGACCTAGGTTTGATTCCCCAGGACCCATGTTAGCCAGATGCACAAGGGGGCGCACGCATCTGGAGTTCATTTGTAATGGCTGGAGGCCCTGGTGTGTCCATTCTCTCTCTCTCTACCTCTCTCTGTCAAATAAATAAAAATAAAATAAAAATATTTTTTAAAAAGTTTTTATGAAAGCTGGACGTGGTGGCACACGCCTTTAATCCCAGCACTTGGGAGGCAGAGGTTGGAGGATCGCCATGAGTTCGAGGCCACCCTGAGAATACAGAGTGAATTTCAGGTCAGCCTGGGCTAGAGTGAGACCCTACCTCGAAAAAACCAAAAAAAAAAAAATTGTTTATGATAGTACTGGAGATCAAACTCAAGGTCTTACAGATGGTAGGTATGCACTCTACCACTGGGCTAAATCTTCAGCCATGTGAATTGATTTTTGAATGTCTAGTTGGCCATATATATAATTTTATTTTTATTTATTTATTAGAGACAGAGAGGGAGGGAGAGAGAGAGAAAAAGAGAGTGAGAGAGAGAGAATGGGCATGCCAGGGCCTCTAGTCACTGCAAACGAACTCCAGATACGTGCACCTCCATGTGCATCTGGCTTACGTGGGACCTGGAGAATCAAACCTGGGTCCCTTAGGCTTTGCAAGCTTGTGCCTTAACCACTAAGCCATCTCTCCAGCCCTGGCCTTATATTTTGAAATGACCTCACTTGTTGATATATTATTCTTTAAAATCTTCGTGGATTATATTTCCTGGGCTTTGGGAGTGGTTGGATTGTTGTGTTTGAGTTCATGAAAGATGGTATTCTCATAAAGTTTCCTTGCCAGGTCTGGTTTTGGTATGCTGACCTTGTGAAACGAGCAGGAAGAGAGTCCCTCATTACCTGTACCTGTGTATGCGGTGTGATTTCTTCCTTAAAAGCTTGAAAGAATTCACCAGTAAGCTATTTTGTTTCTGCTAAAAGTTATTTTTAGATGCGATTTTTATAACAAATATAATGCTATTAAGATTTTTCTAGTTTCCTGTGATGGGTTGTATTTTTTTTTTGCAAGTAATTGCTCTATTTCACCCAAGTTGTCAAATTTATTGGTGCATAATTTAATACTTTATTTTCATTTATTTATTTGAGAAAAAGAGGCAGACAGAGAGAGGGAAAGAGAGAGAGAGAGAGAGAGAGAGGAGAGAGAGAAAGGGCGCACCAGGGCCTCTAGTCACCGCAAATGAACACCAGACACATGCACCACCACGTGCATCTGGCTTACGTGGGTCCTGGGTAGTTGAACCTGGTTCCTTAGGCTTCTCAGGCAAGTGCCCTTGTTGCATAATTTTTATATCATTACCTCACTACCTGTCTTGTCCGTGGAATCCATGGTGATGACAACTCTTCAGTTTCTTGGATTCCCCCCTTTCTCCTTTATCAGTTTGGCTGTGCTTCATTAATTTTATTAATCTTTCCAAAGCATCAATTTTTGCTACTTGGTCATTCTTATTAATTTTCTGTATTGCTTTCCATTGTCTAGTTCATGGATTTCTGCTTTTAGCTTTAATATTTCCATCCTTTTACTTGGCTTTTTTTCCCCCCTGGCTTCATCAAGTGGATTTTAAAACCTTTCTTCTTTTTTATTATGAGCATTTAGACCATAAATTTCCCTTAGAACATTGAATAGCTTAATTTCTCAATGTTTTATATATTCTGTTTTCATTTACATTCCATACAAAATGCTTTTTAATTATTTGTGTGGTCAGTGGAATATTTGGAACTATATTGCCTAACTTCCAAGTATTCACAAATTTTCTAAAATCTCACTTTATTGATGTATGATTTAATTATGTGACACTTGAAGGATATATTCTGTGAGATTTTATTTTTTAAATATTTTTATTTATTTATTTTCAGGCAGAGAGAGGGAGGGAGAAAGAGAAAAGAGAGATGGGGAAAATAGGCATAGAGGGCATTCAGTCACTGCAAATGAACTCTACATGCACATACTACTTTGTGTATTTGGCTTTACATGAGTACTGGGGACTCGAACCCAGGTCTTTAGGCTTTACAGGAAAGAGCCTCAACCTCTGAGCCATCTCCAGCCCTGAGATTTTATTTTAATGTTTTTAAATTTGTTTATTTGAGACAGAAAGAGGGAGAGAAAGAGACAGAGAGAGAAAGAGAATGGGCACACCTGGGCTTCCAGCTACTGCAAATGAACTCCAGATGCATGTGCCACCTTATGCATCTGGCTTCCTTGGGTCCTGGGGAATCAAACATGAGTCCTTTGGCTTTGCAGGCAAGTGCCTTCACTGCTAAGCGTCCCCTCCAGCCTGAGATTTTATTTTTTAATCTTTGAGACATCCCCCCTTGATCTAGCATGTAGTTAGTCTTGGTATACATTGAAAATAAAATATCTCCTATAGTGTTCCAGAAACATGGAGCTATGTCAGGCTATGTAACAGCATCGTTCAACTCCTTCATTGATGCTTTGTCTATTAGAGGTGTTTACACCTCCAATTCTTATGATGCATTTGTCTATCTCTTTGTGGACATTGTTATATTTGTGTGTGAACATGTGTGTATATGTGTGCATGGGTGTGCAAATATCATAGTGAACCTGTGGAGGTCAGAGGACAGCCTCATAATATTTCTTGAGTATTTTTAATTTTTATTTATTTATTCATTTGAGAGCGCGAGAGAGAATGGATATGCCAGGGCCTCTAGCCACTGCAAATGAACTCCAGACATATGAGCCACCATGTGCATCTGGCTTATGTGGGTACTGGGGAATCGAACCTGGGTTCTTAGGCTTTGCAGGCAAGTATCTTAACCACTAAACCATCTTTCCAGCCCAACCTCATGATATTGATCTCCTATCCTTCCATCTTTTTGAGACAAAGTCTCTTGTTTTTGCCATTGGGAAGGCCACGCTAGCTGGTATGAACTTCTAGGTTCTCTTAGCTTCACTTCCCACTGCTGTAGGTGACCTGGGATTATAGACATGTGTGCCTCTTTGCATCTGGCTTTCTCTAGGTGCTGAACATCAAACTCAGGTCAGCAACCTTATCAAAGCCAAGGGCCTTTAACCACTGAGCCATCTCCCCAGCCCATGTTTGTCTATTTCTCAATGTATTTCTGTCAGTTATTTTCTTCATGTTATTTCTTTTAAGTTCTGCTATTAGATGCATATAAATTTAAGGCTGGAATGTCCTTTAACAAATTCACCCTTTTATCCAAATGCAATGAAGGCCAAGAGCTGTAGCTCTGGGGCTAAGGGCTCTCCTAGCAGTTGAGAAGTCACGAGCTCTACCAGTGGCACTGGAGAAAAGAAAAGGTCGCTGCCTATGCTTCTCATTAAGACTCTGCTTGGCCGGTCACCATTACACACAACTTTCTGATGCTCCGTGTTTGTGTTGGGCTCTCCTCACCTTTAACTCGGCCATGGTTATATATACTAAATGGTGCTTCTTATAAGTGGAACATAGCCAGATCTTGATTTAATTAATCCATTTTGACAATGTCAATGTTTTGAGAGTTGGGTTCACATAGACTTTTAAAAATGAGAGTCTCTTGGGCCCGAGACCACCAAGTGCAAACTCCCCAGAACCCACTTAAAAAGCTGGGCATGATCACATGCATCTATCACCCCAGAATGGAATGGGGTCCAGAGGATCCCTGGGCTTGCTGATAGACAGCAGCTTTGGGTTATGAGAGAGAACCCTTCTCAAGGAAAGGCATGTGAGGAGGAGAGATGAAAGATATTCTCCTCTGACCTCCACGTGCACACACATGCATACACCACACCCCCACATATACTCCGCACAAGCACATACATGTTGTGGAACCCCTAGGGCCAGCCCAGGAGGGACGGTAGGGTCTCTGTCGAGTTGGGGGTGAACAGCGCGGAGTCACAACACAGACTCTGGGAGTTGGGTGGAAGCAGCAGAGGGCGAGCTGCCGCAAACTTATTTATTGAGGAAGTGCAGGTGGGTTTTAAGGGGTTTGGCTGGCCAATCATTGTATGGGGTGGTCCCCTTTTTGTGACCAATGACAGCCTGTCTCCGGACAGATCATCTCGTAGCAATTTTCTTGCAAGCATGGGTCTGTAGCTGTTGTCACGCCAGGCCTGCGCGGGACACCATGTTCACAGAAGCCACTTCCTGGTTTCTTTTGCCATGCAGTCTGGCTAGGGCCAGGCCTGCATTGTGCCATACACATACACATGCAGAAAAAAAAAATCATTTGGTTAAATTTAGTTCTACTTTCAGTATTTGCTATTTGTCCCAATACTTGTCACCCTATTACCTATTACCTACTTTCTTTTTGGATTAATTATGTTTCAGTGTTCCACTTTATCTCTCTCCACTGATATTTTTAGGAATGCCTCTTCAGGTTAATTTTTTACAGCTGCTCCGGGTTATAACATACACCCTCCATTTAACATATTTTGCTCTCAGATCATTTTGCGCTGCTTTACATTGTAAACCTCTTGCTGCTATATAATGTGCCCTTGCTGTTACATGTTTTACATCCACATAAGAAATGAACCGTACAAAACATCATTTATAACTTCTCCAATAGCCAATAGTCTGCCCAAAATTAAAATGTATTTACATGCATACATATAGCTTTTTATTAGCCTTGAGTTTATACCTTTGGGTACTAAATTAGTTAGCTTTCTAGTCACTGTGACCAAATAACCAAGAGAAATAACCTAAGAGGAGGAATTATTTACTTTCACTCACAATTTTCGGAGGGACACAGTCCATGGTCACTTGGCCTGATGCTCTTGGCCAAATAGCCACAAGGGGGCGCACACATCTGGATTTTGTTCACAGCAGCTGAGACAATGCTGGCGCGCCCATCTCTGTCTTCTCTCCCTCTCTCTCTCTCTCTGTGTCTCTCTCCAAAAAAAAATAATATATATATATTTACCATCTGTCCTCTGTTCATATATGCTGTTCACCTTTCACATTACAATATTTAAAATCAGGCTTGGGAGCTTGCCACACAAGCATGAGTTCCTGAGTTCAGATCCCCAGAGCCCACATAAAACCAGATGCTCTAGTGCAATCATCTGTAATCCCACTGGGCCTATAGCCAGAAACGAAACGGAGTTAGGCGAATCCCCCTAACAATGTTTGCAGGCCGTGTAGCCTGGCAAAGGAAGTGGTGAATGAGAGACCCTACCTCAAACAAGGTGGGAGGTGATGATGGACACTCGAAGTTGTCCCCTAACCTCCACACCCATGCCACGGCACATGCATGCTCACACTCACACACAGAAACATGTGTGCATATACTGACACACCGTAGACACAAAACCAGTTTTTGAATTGTCACTTCAGTCCTTGCTAATTCACTCAGCCTCTTGTTCTGCTTCAATGACTTTTTTCCCTCTTGATTATAGGGCACCAGATTCCTGCTTCATCGAGTGTTTTGTAATTTTTAATTATATTTCTGACATTGTGCACAAGAGAACCAAAGTGCCTAATTACCTGCTGAGGTGGGAGGCTGAGTCAGCTTAACTTCTGGTGGTGTTGAAGACTCTGAGATGCACTGAAGTTTGCAGGATAACCAGTTCACTGAAGACTTCCTCCTGCTTGGAGGGTTGGCCCAGGACTTACTGTCCCAGGGCTTTGGATCTGAGAACATGTGACCTTTCTCTGTGTGTCAGCCCCCAGATGCCAGGTCTGGAACTTATTGGGGAGTTCATTTGCCTTCCATCTGCACCCCGGCTTTGTGCTGCAGGTGCGCTCTCTGCACCCTGCTTCTCTGCTCCTGTTTCTTGGTTCACTGTTGCCTTGAACTTGATGCTTGTCCTGGAGGATATTGAGAGTGTTTCTCAAATAACCCTATAGGTTCTCAGTCATCGCCACACACAGGGTGTGTGTGTGTGACTCTGGAAGGTGTGACTCTGCCATACCACCTTCGTGTGACTATTACTGATTTTTGTTTTTACTTTAAGCTGGGCATGGTACTACAAGCCTAGAATTTTAGCACTGGGGGGGGGGCAGGAGACTCCCTGGGGCTAGCTCTTGTAGCTGAGTCACTGAGCTCTGAGTTGAGTGAGAAACTCTGCCTCACAATGTAAAGCGGGGACTTGGATGCTAAAGAGATGGCTCAGCTGGTAAGAGTGCTTGTCACACAAGCATGAGGGTCTATGATATCAATCTCTAGCACCCACGTAAAGAGTTGGGTGTGATAGCACCCACCTGGAACCCCAGTCCTGGGGAGTGTGAAGACTGGGGAATCGCTGGGGCTCACAGACCAGCCAGTCTGACTGAAAAAAGAAATGGCAGCTCGGAGTTCGTTCAGTGAAAGACTCTATCTCGAGGAAAGAAAGTGGTAGAGCAATTGAGAACACCTGATAGTCTCCTCTGGCCTCCACACATGAGTACTTAGGGCACCCACATCTGTATACACACACACACACACACACACATACATTATGCATACACACTCTATACCACACATACTACACTCGTGCATGTGCCAAAAAAAAGTAAGGTGGGAAGCAATTGGGGAACACACATGCCCTCTGGCCTACACATGAACAGATACAGGCATGTACATATACAACTGCGCGCACACACACACGCACACACACACACACACACACACACACACACACGGGCACATACACTATACACACATTCACATGCCAAAAACATGACTTCTTTTTTACTTCTGTATATGATGGTTTTAGATCTTCCCCTGACACTCTGACAGTCATAGGTCCCTCTCATCCTTAAATTTGCTTATGAATATGTGTCCTCAGCTCTGGGATGGCTTTTAAAAGATGTTATCAGATAATGTATCTGGCTTGTTTTCATTTTTATTTTTATTTTTTTATTTATTTTTATTTTTGGAGAGAGACACAGAGAGAGAGAGAGAGAGAGGGAGAGGAAGACAGACAGAGATGGGCGCGCCAGCAGTCTCTCAGCTGCTGTGAACGAAATCCAGATGGGTTTGCTCCCTTGTGGTCAAGTGCGGCATTGCGCCCTTGCGTCACTTTGCATCTGGCTAAACGTGGGACCTGGAGATTGGAACCGGGTTCTTAGGCTTAGCAGGCAGGCGCCTTAACCGTTAAGCCATCTCTCCAACCTTTGTTTTCATTTTTAGGATCGAAGGCAGAGGGCTGGCCTCTAATAATTTTCTCCGTCCTAACTGGGTGGGGGCAAAACTCCATTCTCACCAGGGGCAGATGGCTTGATAAATGGTTATGCAGCAAGTGGCAGCCTCCTCGGCTGGGAAGCTCCCAAGCGCTCTGTGTGTCTGTGGGGGAGATGTGCTCTCAGCCACCACACTTCCTCCTTGAAGTCTTTCCAGTGTCCCCAGCAGCCCTGGGCACTCCTTCCTCTACACTCCTCTATTCTTTGATCCTGCCAACATGAAAGTTATTTTTCTCACTGTATCATAATAGTTTACATGTCTGTGTTCTCTGCTGAACTTTGAATTTCTTGAGGGCAAGAACCTTATAGTTCATAAGTTGTGTACACACATAGAAATGCATATGCACACATATGTGTGTGTGTGTGTGTTGTACATATATAATACACCCAGAAAGATAACTTAATGACAGATAGATCTATAGTCACATAGTAATTTTTTAAAAAAACACAGGTACCTATTTAACTGACTCATGAATTTTCGCCTCTTGTGATCAGGTCCTGTGCCCCAGATGACACATGGTCAGTGTGAAACCCATGTTTGGGGAGTTAATGCATGAGGAAAAGTGTTTAAAGTGCCTGCTGCCCAAGCACAAGTCCCTGAGTTCAGCTCCCGAGCACCCACATGAAAGCCGGGCATGGTGGTGTGCACCTGCATTCCAAATACCAGGAAATCACAGACGGGAGGTTCCCTAGGGTTTGCTGCTAAGTAGTCTAGCCAGATCAGTGAGCTCTAGGTTCAGGCTGAGACGCTGTCTCCAAGAAAAGGATGGAGGGCACAGCCGGGCGTGGTGGTGCACGCCTTTAATCCCAGCACTAGGGAGGCAGAGGTAGGAGGATCACCGTGAGTTCGAGGCCACCCTGAGACTACAGAGTGAATTCTAGGTCAGCCTTGGGCTAGAATGAGACCCTACATCAGAAAACAAAACAGAACAAAAAGATGGAGAGCGAGGGTTGTAGTTACCTTCGTGTTACTGGCACAGTACACCCAACCAAAAGCAGTTTGTGGGAGAAAAGGGTTTATTTTGGCTTACAGACTTGCGGGGAAGCTCAATAAGGTCAGGGGAAATCAAAACATGGGCAAGGAGAGGCTGGACGTCACCTCCTGGCCAACATCAGGTGGATAATTACAGCGGGAGAGTGTGCCAAACACTGGCACGGGGAAGCTGGCTTTCACACCCATAAGCCCGCCCCCAACAATACACCTCCTCCAAGAAGTCTCCAGTTCCCAAACTGCCATCATCAAGGAACCCAGCATTGAGCACACATAGTTTATGGGGGAGACACTTGATTCAAACCACCACAGTGAGCTACTGAGGAAGGCATACAACATTTACCTCTAATGCACATGCACACACATGCACCCACACACATACAAACATGCAAACACAGACTCACCCAACACCACACAGGCATAAACATGCAAAGAAAGAGAGAGGAGAAGAATGAGGGACTGGAGAGATGGCTTAATGGTTAAGGAGCTTGCCTGCAAAGCCTAAGGAACCAGGTTCAACTCCCCAAAACACATATAAGCCAGATGCACATGCAGCATGCATCTGGAGTTCCTTTGGAACTCCACAGCACTGGAGGCCCTGGCATATCCATTCTCTCTCTCTTTCTCTTTCTCTATTCTCTATCTGAAAGAGATAAAGAAGAAAGAAAGAAAGAAAGAAAGAAAGAAAGAAAGAAAGAAAGAAAGAAAGAAAGGAAGGAAGAACAAATTCCTGATCTCTGTTCTGAGATTCTATCAGCATGAGATTTGATTGACACCCGCCACCCTATGGTGCTTTACTTTCTGCTGGGCGGGGAAGGGAACGAGTTTATTTGCATATGCAATTTTACATTCAGCCTTTGTTTGCTTTAGGATTTAGACTGGTGGCACCATGAGTCAGTTGTCCAGAGGTGACAATCAGCAGAGGTTTTGAGAACTGGCCCAAAAGCTGGCCTGTAGTTGGTAAAAACCTACTCTGATGAGGCCACTGGACTTGGAGGGCCGAGTAAGCTGTTAAAGGCATCTCCGCCAACCCTCTCTCATAATCAGATTCTAGAGCATCTTGTTCCAAACCTCACTTCTGCTCCCAGAATCCTCCTTCCACCACAGTGCTCCATTATGCCTGGGCAGGAGTCTCATCTCAGCACAGAATCTCTGAGTCTGCTGTTTCCTCTCTTGTGAGCACTCACTGCACAAGCTCCTATCTGCAGGGCACCCACCCTGCGTGTCTTCCCTTCCCCACCATCTTCCCCCACGCCAGTGTGAGCATCCCCTCCAAAACACACACACACACACACACACACACACACACACACACTGATCCTGGACAAGCCCCCTTCCTGGCTGGATGACTAGAAGACAGTCCTCTGGCACAGCAAGGGAGTCATCTTCATCTCCTCCCTCCAAGGTCATCCTACAAACTGCCTTTACATTCCAAGCCACATTGGCTAGGGCAGGGTCTGGGAGAAAGGAGCTGGGAGAGTCCCTTCTCCAGGGCTGCCAGAGCATGGAGGTGACCAGGCAGCAAGCAAAGTAGTGAAAGCATCCTAGGAGCATTTCCAGCACCTTGAGGGCAAAAGCGGTGGCTCCAGGAGCTCCACCAGGCTAGGTTCACCTGTCCCCAGCATGCCAGTTAAAGAAATGAGTTGATAGTGAAACACAGAAAGAGGCGAGTTATTCCATGTGGCTACACTGGAAGGCAGAACAGATGAACGGGTTGGTGACCCCCTAAGACCATCTCGGGCCACTACATGAGCTTCAGATTTAAAGAGAAGAAGAAGTGAACAAGTTATGCATTACTAAACCCTCCCGGTGAGGCTGGTCTCCTTGATCTTTGTTTCCAGCAAGATCGTTGGTCCAGCAAGATGGTCTGAAGTGGCTTGAGTGAATCAATCGTGTTCTACGAGATGACGCTTCTGCTCCAGGGAGCAGCCTGGCCCTTGTGGGTAACTGCCCTCATCTGGCAGTGGGGGGAAGAGGGGAGGTCTGTCCTTAGAGGTTTTGTTCTGCCAGGAATCCAACATGACCATTGACTTATCTCTGTGCCTTGAAGAGAGATGAAGTGGCTTGAGTAGATATTCCTTGAGTAATTAGCATGCCAACTTGCAGAGGTCAATAAAGTGACCCAAAGGAAAGAAGACAGGCACAAAATGAAGGTTTGTTACCAAAACCAGATTCCAAGAGCTTGTCCCAGAGAGGATATGAGCCACAGGGGTCACTGCGGAGGGAGCAGAGCTGATGCCATCCACTGGAGGGAACCTGCATATCCCCGACCTGGGTTCAGAGAATCTTGCCCCATCCAGGCTCAATTCACCCTCAGGGAGCCACCAGCCAGCGTCCAGACACACCAGTGGGCCAACAGCCACAAGCAGGCCTTTATTAGTCAGTTACTGGGGGAGAGAGGTGAGATAGTCAGACTTTGAAATCCTCCTGTGACGGGGAAACAGGAGCAAAGGTGTGGAGCAGATACTGTCAAAGGCAGCGAGTTGGGCTGTAGGTGAAGCATCGTCACTCAGCATGGTAATAAAACTACAAGCTAGGATGAATGAAGTACCTACCCAATGCTGATCACACCCAGACAGTGTCTGCATTCCCTACAAGGTAGGCAGATCACCCTGAACAGGTGAGGACACTACACTACTGCTTAGTGGTAATGAAAATCAAGATTTGCTCTTAGAAGGTTCTGATGTCAAAGTACACGGTCTTTTCACATCTGCTGCCCGATCTTTTTTTTTTTTTTCCCTCACTCTAGTCCAGGCTGACCTAGAATTCACTATGTAGTTTCAGGGTGGCCTTGAACTCACGGTGATCCTCCTACCTCTGCATGCCTGCTGAGTGCTGGGATTAAAGGCGTGTGCCACGATGCCTGGCTTGCTGCCTGATCTTAAGCCATTGTAAGTCTGGGTTTGTTTGGAGCTGTTCTGGTTGACCAGTTATCTCTCTCCAAAATCCTGGATGGTCCTTTAAAAAAAAAAAGTTTGGAAATGGACAGATGGATCAGTGGTTAAGGCATTTGCTTGCAAAGCCTGATGACTTAGGCTTGATTCCCCAGTGCCCATGTAATGCCAGATGCTCCAAGTGGCACATGCATTTGGAGTTTGTTTGCAGTGGCTGGAGGCCCTGGCATTCCCTCTCTCTCTCTCTCTCTCTCTCTCTCTCTCTCTCTCTCACTCTCGCTCTATCTCTCTGTTTGCAAACAAAATGAATAAAAAATATTTTGTGTATGCATGTGAGTATATGGTATGTTTCAGTGTATGGGTGCATGTGTGCCACATACGTGTGTGGAGGTCTCACTTTTTGCCTTATTTGAGGCAGGGTCACTTGTATGCCAGGCTAGGCTGATGTAGGACCTTTCCAGGATTCTCCTGTCTCCACATGCCATCTTGCTGTAGCGAGCTAAGATTACAAATAGATGCTATGACACTTAGTTTATGTGGGTTCTGGGAATCTACACTCAAGACCTCATGATTGCTTAGCAAGTGCTTGATCCACTGAGCCGTCTCCCCAGGCTCAGATGTTCTCATGTGACTAAGTGTGAATCTAGGAGTAGAGGGGGAAGGGGAGACAGAACACCCATGGGTGTGTCTCTCCTTTCACAGTAATGGATAGTCATTCTGAGCAAGCTCTTTTCGCAGGATTCAGGAGATGTTGGGAATCTGTTTTCCCGCTCCCTGCAAGAAAGTTAATCAATGTTAGAACCAACCGGTTCTGTGCCAAGATGACAACCTGGAGAAAAGGGATTGGTTTTTTAGCTGCTGGGGTTGCTGGTCAGGCCCCCTCCTAACTCCATGGGGCCATTTATTGACATTGAAATATCTCAACAATAAGCAGCTATTGATGCCCCCCCCAGGTCAATACCAAGACTCATTGACCCAGACTGCAAATATGGAAGGCGGTGAGTCCAAGGTCACTACTTACCTGAAGGGATGAAAAATAAATCGTGATAAGAACCAAAAATAGAAATCAACATGCAGACTCTGGTGTGCATTGCGTTCCCTCCTTCCAGCGGGAAGCTATTTTAGGCCATTTCGGGGCTCTTTTGCATCAGGAATAGAGCTCGGAACTGGAGAACAAGAAAGAATAGAACACGATCCTTCTCTGCTTGCCCCAGCCAAGGAGATAGGGCCAGTTGCACTGCCGGTGGGATAAGAGTCCAGTCCTTGCAGAGAATCTGGGTGCCTCCAGCCACTCAGAACGCACGCTCTGAAGAGAAAGCAGAGTGGAATTTCCACACACAAGAACTACGGTGGGCATGACAATATGGCTTCCGGTAAAGCCAGCTCTCTGCACAAGACCTGGGGAAGGACTATGGGGCAGTGAACATGACCTTCACTTGCTGGGGCAACGTGACATCAAAGACAGAGTAACCTGGAAGAGGAAGGAGACACCAAGGTCTAAAGCAGGGAAAAAGCAAGCTGCCTGCCTGATCACTTGCCTGGCCTCCCTCTCATAAACACCCCAAACTCCAAGTTGCTGTGCTGTGACATTTCCTCTTCTTAAGGGCTATTTTTATTATAATTATTTGTTTAAGCTTAATTAACTTCTTTCCCAATTACAAAGGAAATCTGTGTTCTCTGTAGAAAATGTCAAGCCAATGCGGGATGAGTCTTTTAATCTTGTCGGAGTGCTCTGACTGTTTGATGAGGGGAGGTAAGCACTGGCTTTGAATGGGGAGAGTTCAAGTTTCAGTTCAGCAACTTAGTACACACGTAGCTTTGGTAAAGACATTTTTGTTGTTGTTGAAACAGGCTCACATGTAGCCCAGGCTGACCTCGAACTCGCTATGTAGCTAAAAATGACCTTAAACATCTGACCCTCCTGTCTACCTCCAGAGTCCTGGGATTACAGGGATGCACCACCAAGCTAGGTTTTTGCAGTGGTAGGGATGGGGTCCAGGGCTCCTTGCACACTAGGAAAGCACTGTACCAACTAAACTACAGCCAGATCCCAGGAATGATTTTCTCTGTTGCCATTTTCTGATAATATAAACCTGCTTCGTGAAGCTGCTACAACGATTAAATAGGGATTTATGTAAAGCACCCAGCAAAATACTAATAAAGTTGACAAATGTCTGACAAGTTTTATCACAAAACACACATATATACGTACAGATAAGTAGTGCGAGGAGCAGAAACAAGGATGTGACTGCCGGGAGTAAAGATGATTTTTAAATGATAGGAGAACTTTATATACAAGGGTGCTCTCACAAATTTGACAATCAATATGAAGTAGGTGACTCCTTAAGCAAAAGCAAATGGCATTTCAATATAAGTAAGAATAAATCTCAGATGTTCTCATCACAAAAGGATGTTAAATATTTGAGGTGATGGATAGACAAATTAACTTGATTTAATTGTTCCTCTTTGTTTTGATAAACTATAATATCACTTTGGGCCCCACAAACATGCAATTATAAATTCTCAATGCATAATTTTATAAAAGAAAACAAGTAACTGATCAAAATTGATTAAAGAGGGTCGGGGACATAGCTCAGTGGTTAAAGGTGCTTGCTTGTAAACCCTGCTCACCAGATTTCAGTTCTCCATTACCCAGGTAAAGCCAGATGCACAAAGTTCCACATGTGTCTGGAGCTCTTTGAAGCAGCAAGAAGCCTTGGCACACTTATTCCTTCCCATCCCCCACTCCTTCTCTTTCTGTCAGATAAAAAATGGTTTTTTTAAATTTTTTAAAGATTTTTTTTTAAATGATCAAAAAGAGATCAAATAAAAGTCTATCTGAGTCAAAAACCAGTCAGGATATAGAAGTCAAGGAATCTCAGACCAAAGTAGATTAATAGAGGAAGCTACAGAGGTGATGGTAGAGCAGAGGAACCTGGCAGGGTTGCCTAGCAACAGTCAGAAGCTAGAAGGACCAGGAAGGTGTCCACATCCAGCAGCAGGGGCCCACATGGAAGTTGGACCCACAAGGAAGAAGTTGAAAATGGTGATGGAAGTCATAAAGGGGACGTAATTACTGTCAGCAATAATGCCCAAAGCAGGAGAAGCAGAGAGAGAGATAGAGAGGGAGAGAGAGAGAGAGAGAGGAAGAGAGAGAGAGGAAGAGAGAGAGAGAGAGGGGAAG
Organism: Orientallactaga sibirica; assembly: GCA_036365145.1. Classification (NCBI taxonomy): domain Eukaryota; kingdom Metazoa; phylum Chordata; class Mammalia; order Rodentia; family Dipodidae; genus Orientallactaga; species Orientallactaga sibirica. Next base: position 10,203,203 of record JAEOAD010000013.1, read on the forward strand.
AGAGAGAGAGGGAGAGAGAGAGAGAGAGAGAAGAAGAGAGAGAGAGAGGCTTTACATGCTCCCCACTTCCTTCCTTCCATTTTTCAGTCAGTGCCTCTGATTGGATGACCCACCCGGAAGCCCAAGAGCAAGACACCAGGATGAACATGCAGTTTCCTGAGATGCTGAGCAAGTAGAGGAAGGTCAAGGAGGGACTCTGATGTCAAAGAGGATCACCACCGCTCAAGGTCGTGCTCCTCAGGAGTATATGAACAAGCTCTCTACTTAACCTTGACTCCCATGATGTATCAGCTACTCAGGGGTATACGTCTATGAACACGTTCCAAATTACTGCTTTGAAAGAACATGACCCGAAACCCAGCCCAGAGGAGCTTAAAAAGTAAGAGGTCAACTCCATTCCTACGGGTTAGAGATTAAATTCTCCACACATCAAAGAGTAAAATGCTGTACTGAGGTGTAATTTGTTTTAGGAAATAAAGGATGGGTCCATATTAGGAAACATATTAATGCAACCTTTTTCTTTTTTGGTTTTTCAAGTTAGTCCAGGCTGACCTGGAACTCACTATGTAGTCACAGGGTGGCCTCAAACTCACAGTGATCCTCCTATCTCTGCCTCCCGAGTGCTGGGATGAAAGGCATGCACCACCATGCCCGGCTAAATGCAATCTTTACTTTAGCAAATCTAAGGAAACCTTTCTGTTCATTTCAGTGGACATTGAAGAGAGATGACAGAGAACCTTGGCAGTTTTGACCAAGTTCCATTTGTCAGAATTCAAGGTTGCGGTGAGCAGTGGCTCTTTTCTTTTCTCAGAAGGAAAGACGAATCAGCTTCGTGAGCTGCCTCATTCACTGGTCAGACGACCATCACAGTGGAAGGGGTCGTGGCTTCAATGATGGCATGAACCCCAAATTCTTGTTGAGGCTGAATTCCAGCAATACTCAGAGACTGGGCCTGTGGGAGGTGATGAAATCCTGACAACCCCATCCTCACGAATGGGATTAACACCCTTATAAAGGGGATCAGTGATGAAGGCGGTTTTCTTGTTTGCTTCGAGGGAGGGTCTCGCTTTAGCCCAGGCTGACCTAGAACTTACTCTATCATCCCAGGCTGGCCTCACACTCACAGGGATCCTCCTACCTCAGCACCCCCTCCCCGCCGTGTGCGGGACTCGAGGCACGCTCCACCATGCCCAGCCGAAGACTACTTTCTCTGACCCTACTACCTTCTGCACATGAGACCCCAGCACCCAGGTGCCGTCCTGGAAGCAGAGATCCACCCAGGCCAGGCACCAACACCATCACGTGATCTTGGGCTGCCAGCCTCCAGAAATACAACAAACAAATTTATATTCTTTATAAATTACCGAGCTTTAGGTACTTTGTTATAGCAGCTCATACATAGCAAGACAGGTTTGAGTCCACTCTCTCTCTCTCTCTCTTTCTCTCTCTCTCTCTGTGTACATGCATTTGGAGGTTACAGGACAACCTTAGATGTCACCCTAAGAACATCATAATACCTTTTTTTTTTGAGACACCTTTTTGACCTCATTGGCCTGAAGTTTACTAATTAGGCTAGACTGTCTGATCAGAGTCCTGTCCTATTTCTGCCCCAGTGCTGGAATTACAGGAGCACACCGCCATGCCCAGCATGTTTACGTGGGTACTGGGAATCAAACTCAGGTCCTCATGCGTGCCAGGCAAGTGCTTTACTGACTAAGCTATCTCCCTAGTCTCTCTACTGGTTTATTTAGAGCAGCCTTCTGCTAGTGCCACTGAGTCTGTGCCTCACCTTGCACCAGCTCACTAGCAAAAGATTGATGGAATGGAAGGAAATTTCTCAACCTGGTACATCTTCTTTCCCGCTATAGCAAGCCAGCCACAAATATCATTCTTAATAGACATCTATGAAAATCATTGCTACTGAAAACAATCCAAATAAAAGTTTAAATGCCATAGTCCCTACCACTTAACATTATGTTGGGAATATAGGCTAAGACACTATGAGGATAAAACAAACCGAGGGAGAAATGTGGGTGAGGGAGAGCCCCGACTGTCAGCATTTGCATGTGATACAATGATCAACCTACAGAACACGGGAGAATAAACTGAAAAGTATTAGAACAAATAGAATTAAATTGAATGTAAAGTCAATACACAAACCCAATAGTTGTTCTATTTGCCAGCAACGACCAGTTGGAAAATACAATAGAAAAGTGGGTGGGAAATACAATAGAAAAATGGGTGCTGGTCACAAGTGTGACGGGAAGAATGAAATGCCCAGACCCACTGAAAGTAGGGATGAAGGTTTAGGTGATCTTCCCTGTGAGAAGACTCAGCCTTGAAGACAACACCAGTTCTCCTTATATTAATATGGCAATAGAATCACAATTGAAACCCAGACAAGAGGAGCTTCCCCCCGCGCCCCTCCCCAAGTGCTGAGGATTGAACAGAAAGCCTCACACAGACTAGATAAACACTCTCCCACTGAATACATCCTATCTCCTGTATGGCACAATGCAGGTCGGACCCTAGCCAGACCACATGCTAAAAGAAACCAGGAAGTGGCTTCTGTGGATGTGGCATCCTGCACAGGCCTGGCGTGACAATAGCTACAGTGCCATGCTCGTGAGTAACCTGCTACAAGATGATCTGCCCAGAGACAGACTGTCATTGGTCCCAAGAAGGGGACCACCCCATACAATGATTGGCCGGCCAAACCCTTTAAACCCCCTACACTTCCTTGAATAAACGAGTTTGCAGCAGCTCGCCCTCTGCTGCTTCCACCCAACTCCTGGAGTCTGTGTCATGACTCTGCGCTGCTCACCCCAACTCGGCAGAGACCCTACCATCCCTCCTGGGCTGGCCCTAGGGGGGACCCCAACAATCTCCTTTTTAATTTTTTTTTTTGAGACAAAAGCACGCTAAATTTCCCAGTCTAGCCTTACACTCATTGTTTAGCCCAGGCAGGCCTTGAACTTGCAATCCTCCCGCCTCAGCCCCCTGAGTCATGGGAATTACAGGCCTATACCACTAGGCCTGGCTCAGACATGAATTTGTTTTGCGATGTTTGCTTACTTGTTTGCGTGTGTGTGAGTGTGGTATGCATGCATGTGTGTTTGAATGTGTATGTGCTGGGGGGGGGGGCGTGTGCACTTATGTGTACTGTGTGTGGAAACCAAAGGTCAGCATTGGGTGTCTTCCTCAGTCACCCTCCACCTTAGTCATTGGACTAGACTGACTAGCTTGGGAGGCCCGAGGATTTCCAGTCTTCTCCTCCCCAGCACTGGGATTACAGGCACTCGCCACCACTCCAAACATTGTACTTAGGTCCCCAGACATGCATTGCAAGCACTTTACCCACAGAGCCATTTCCCCAGTCCCTCCAATAAGAGCGTTTAATGACTTGTTTCTAAAACCCACATGGAAAAAAAAAAAAAAAAAAAGCAACGCTCCAAATGACTGAGAATTTTTTTAAGAAGCACAATGAGTGGGTCTTGCCCATTAGGTAAAGTGCATACTCCAGAGGCATTTGTTAAGAGAACTCGGTGATGATGCAAAATAAACCAAGAGACGAAGTGAGCAGAACAGAGGCCAAACCACATACTGTCTTCGCATGGTGATTTAGGCTCAGGTTTAAGTGACCTCCCAGCAGGAGGAGGGTCGCCTGGACAGGGAATTATACTCCATCCCGTTAGGGGAGGTAGGCCCTGCATCTCAAAACACACAAAAAGTCAATTCAAAATAAACACCAAAACATAATCAAAATCCAACAACCAGGCCTGAGAGATGGCTTAGCAGTTTAGGTGCCTGTGTGAGAATTACAAGGGAGCTCCACCACACTCAGTCTATGCAGTGCTGGGGATCAAACTAATGGTTTCCTGCATGTTAGACAAGCATACTACCCACTGAGCAATACTCCCAGCCCATAATATTTTTTAACTCATCAGATTTATTAACTGAAAACTATAGATTGCCATGCCCCTACTCGCCTGCTGCAAAACCTGGTAACTTCACCTTGGGGGGTTCGCTGCTGTCCTAGGAATAGGGATGTTTCCTGCAGTCACTGTAACATGGCGACTTCAGCCTTCCCAGTGGATATTCCTACCCGAGCTTTCCCAGCACCTCTTTCTGCTCATCCATCTCCTGACACCCAGGCAACCAACTGCTTTCATTAAATACCTCCAACCTTACATGAATAGTCTTGCTCTGTTTTCCCATAAAACGTAATCAGATAAATTATAGTACATCTGTATTATGCAATCAATACAAGTCAGCTCTTTTCTTTGCAAAACAAAGTAGATATGTATTATCATGGAACTCTTTCTGAGACATATGATTAAATAAGGCAAGTCACAGAGGGGCTGGGGAGATAGCTCAGTGAGTAAGCATGTTTGATGCACAAACACAAAGCCCTCAGTCTGACCCCTGTCATCCACGTAAAACACCAAGCATAGGGCTGGGGAGATGGCTCAGAGCTAAAGAGCACTCACTGCTTGAGCATGAGTCCCTGGGAGCATCCGAGTCCACTCAAGTTTCTTTCCCTCTGAACCCACATAAGCATCTGGGTGTGGACACACACATGTCAATACCCCTGCCTGCCCAGAGAGTCATGAGCACTTGCTGACTGATAAACAGCAGCTCCTGGGTGAAAGTGAGATACCACCCCCCCCCTCATCTCAAGAAAATAATAACAATAGGTAGAAGAAATAAAAAATAAGTGGGCTGGAGAGATGACTTAGCATCTCTCCAGATCCCACATAAGCCAGACACACAAAGGCGAGGGAAGTGCAAGGTCACACATGCCCACTAGGGGGCGCAAGCATCTGGAGTTCGATTGCAGTGACTGAGGCCTTGGAGTGCCAATTCTCTCTCCCTCTCTAATAAAATAAGTGAAAGAGCAATAAAGAAGGGGATCCAAAGTCATTCTCCATAGGCACATCTACTATGCATAAACACACCACACACCGCAGCACACATACCCCCCCACACACACACAAAGTGTGATTGTTTTCCCCTATAATCCTAGCACTGAGATGAATGGAGCCAGGAGGGTTTCTGGGTCCTACTGGTCAACCTGTCTAGATGAAAAATGGTGAGCCCCAGGTCCAGTGAGAAATGCTGTCCCAAGGAAATAAGGTAGAAGAGTGACAGAGGAAGACACCACACATCCTTTTCTGTCCTCCACACATGTGTTACAGGGCATGTGCATCTGTATGCAACACACACACACACAGTAACAGAAAAATTATGTATAAGATTATGTGACTAAAACTTAAAAATAGGGCTGGAGAGATGGCTTAGCGATTAAGGCGCCTGCCGCCTAAGCCTAAGAACGCTGGTTCCAATCTCCAGGTCCCACGTTTAGCCAGATACAAAGTGACGCAAGGGCGCAAGGGCCGCACTTGACCACAAGGGGGCGCATGCATCTGGATTTTGTTTGCAGCAGCTAGGAGGCTGCTGGTGCACCCATCTCTATCTGTCTTCCTCTCCCCCCTCTCTGTCTCTCAAAAAAAAAAGTAAGTATATATGTGTTGATATGCACAGGAATGTAACAATGTTAATTCACCATCACACTGTATGCACACTTTGTAGGGTTCCCTGGAGGGGCTAATGGGCGAGTGTGGTTGATGGGAGAGACAGACTTTTTTCCTGCATATTTTCCTGCTAATTGAGCCTTAAGAAGTATTATTGCAGAGACAAAGCACACATCAGATCATACTTTCAGAAGCAGAGCCCCAGACCAGGATCACTGCTCAAGTAACTTTTGGAAGGCGTGCTCCTGAGAAGTGAAGACCATGGAATCAGGAAGGGGAGGTGTTGAAACACAGTGTGAGTTTCACTAATGTCCCCCTCAGCCAGCAGGATCCACAGGGCAGCCTGTAGCAGGAATGGCCTCACAGGGCTTCCTCCTGATGCCAGCTCTTGGGGCCTTTGTGTCCCAATATCATCATCACTGGATGCAGGCTCTCATCTGAGTGGGAAGGGTCTAACCAACCCCCCCAGGATTTCCTGGCAACTCCAGATGCCAAGGCCAGTTTGCTGGGCAAAGGGGTCAGCTGTGAGCGGCAATAGTCAACATTGTAGCAGCTCAGGGACAGTTGTGCTTTCCTGGCAAAAAGGAACTAGGACAAGACCCCAGCAGCACCCATGACATTGGGGGGTGCTCAAATCTGTTTGCATCCATAAAGCTCATTCTACCGAGGTCAGCATCTTCACAATTGCTTGGTTACAAGTTCTGGGGAAACTCACAATCCCCAAGGGGATAACCCACGACCACAATGAGGAAGGCCCCCTCAGAAAAGGGGCAGGGACAAAGTAAAAGATGGCACCAACATGTGTTGTTTCCATACTAATTATGTCCATAACTAATAACAAAATAAATTTAGGGCTGGATTGATGGCTTAGCCATTAAGGTGCTTGTCAGCAAAGCCAAGGGACCCAGGTTCAATTCCTCAGGACTTTTATAAGCCAGATGCACAAGGTGGCTCATGTGTCTGGAGTTCGTTTGCAGTGGCTAAAGGCCCTGGAGCACCCATTCTCTCTATATATCTGCTTCTTTCCCTATGTCTGTCTACCTCTCATAAATAAATTAAGTAATTAAAAAATTTAAAAATAAAAGATCAAGAGAGAGAGTATAGGACAAATACATCCCAAGTGGTTACAATTAGAGCTGAGGCCACACTGGTACTGACCTTCCCCTTCTTCTGGTATTCATCTCTGATGGCCTTTCATGGCCAACTTGTGTGGCTTGCCCAAAGTGGGTGGGTTGAGCCCCTGTTTACCAAACTTATTAAGCCAGTAGTGTTGTATTTGCCCACTGTCAGTAAAGGGCATGCAGGGCATGCATGACATGCCCTAGTTGGCTGCCTAAGCATCCAATACATTCAACCCTGTGTCTGGTGTGTACCAGGAGTTCTACCTCCCGGTGAGTGTCAGGAGCAACACTTCCTGTTTTGTGTGCTGGTCTCCTGGAATGAAGAGGCCAATGTGGTGAGACACATCCAAGCACCCATGGCTTTACATGGAAGGAGTTTCACTGTATCTCCTGATGGAACCATCCTCCTGGGAGCTATACGTCTAACCACACAGACCTGAAGTCGAAGAGAAACACAATTTCCCATGTGAGTCACTGGGAGGAACAGTTACTACAGCGACCCTTCTTTGGGTCCTGTGACATCTAAGCCCGTGTTTCTATCTACTGGGGAGAGCACTCTGCAATGATCATGCGCTTAAGATCATTAACTTATTATCATACCACCTCCTAAGATACAGCTTCGTGCTACGGTTTAGATGATCAGTATCCTCTCTATGCCCATAGGTTACAGGTTTGTTCCCCAGGTATAGCAGTTACCTTCTTGTTTCTGGAACAAAACACTGGACCAGAAGTAGCTGAGGGAAGGAAGGGGTCAATTTCTGGATACAGTCTTGAGGGGAACTTTCATCACAGTGGAGAAGACACGTCAGGAGCACACAGGCAGGCATCACATCTCCACATCAGCAGACAGGAAGTAGAGAGAGTGAGCTAAGTATGGCACATGGGATGGAACTATAACACCTCAAGGCCCACTCCAAAGTGACACAGCTCCTCCTGAAAGGCTCTACTTCCCAAAGGCACCACCAGCTGGGGATTAAGTATGACTCTTAATCACAAACACATGAAGCTCTGGGGACATTTTATATTCAAACCATGTCACCAGGGTAGCACTATTGAAAAGTGGTAGAATCATTAGGAGGCAGAGCCTAGTGGGGGATCCTTGTAATATTGTGGGAGGGGAGTGCCATCAGCCTGGGATTTCTTGGTAGGTCTCAGAAGAGGAATTCTATACTTTGGATCTGATATGTCCCCTTAGGCTCCTGTTCTGAGCACTTAGTCTCTAGCTGGTGGCACTACTTTCGGGGGCCATGGAACCTTTAGGAGGTGGGACACAGGAGAGCTCTCTGAAGGTAGGTGATCCCTTTCCTTGTTTCCGCCTTGTTCTCTGCTTCCGGGTCTTCTGTGATGTGAACAGCCTCCACCACACATTCCCGCTGGCATGGACGGCACTTTCCCATCATGCTTTCTTCACCACGATGGACTGAAACCTTGAGCCAAAAAAACTCTTCCCTCCCTAAAGTGGTTTCTGTCCGGTGTCGTGGTCACAATGGTACAAACCCAACAATCAGTACAAGGATTGTTATGAAAGCCCTAATTTGGCTTCGGCATGGTGGTGCACACCTTTAATCCCAGCACTTGGGAGGCCAAAGTAAGAGGATCATTGTGAGTTTGAGGCCAACCTGAGACCACATAGTGAATTCTAGGTCAGCCTGGGCTAGAGGGAGACCCTATCTCCAAAAACAAAACAGAACAAAAAAAGCCCTACTTTGGCTCCACATTTCCTTTCTCTGCTCCAGCTCTTAATGGAACTACTTGTTCCTACACAGCCACCATGACATGTCTCCTTGTATTGCCCTCACAAGAGGGCAACCAGTGGAGCTCCCAAATCTCTCAGTTACTTAGTACCACAGATCTGATTAATACATACCCATCCTCCCAGGATGTCCTTTCTAATCTGGTGTCTTGGCTGCACTTTCTTCTTTTTAAAAATTTTTACTTTATTTTATTTTTATTCTTTTTCTTTTTTTTAATTTTATTTATTTATTTTTTTGAGAGAGACAAAGAGAGACAGAGAGAGAGGGAGAGGAAGACTGATAGAGATGGGCATGCCAGCAGCCTCTCACCTGCTGCGAACGAAATCCAGATGTGTGCGCCCCCTTGTGGGCAAGTGCGGCATTGCGCCCTTGAGTCACTTTGCATCTGGCTACACGTGGGACCTGGAGATTGGAACCAGCGTTCTTAGGCTTAGGAGGCAGGTGCCTTAACCACTAAGCCATCTCTCGAGCCCTTAATTTTTATTTTTGACAACTTCTATACTTACAGAAAATAAATCATGATATTTCCCTCCCCTCCCCCCTTTTCCCTTCAGAACTCCACTCTCCATCATATCCCCTCCCTCTCTCCATTAGTCTCTCTTTCAATTTGATGTCATCGTCTTCTTCTCTCAGCTGCACTTTCAACAGGTCATTCTACTAGTCCAGTGGACCGGCAGCCCCTGAGTGGTGATGGGTGTAGAAGAAGCTCCAAGGCCTAGCAATGTCGTCTTTACTTTCCTCCCCCCAGTTGAGGGCTGTGAGAATGTGTGATGGAAGCCGTTCACAACATGGCGGACAGAAATTTCCCAACATATCCCAAAGCACAGAATACCCCAAAGTTTTATCGATGTGCTAGACCACTGGATTCATATTCCTACCCTCTGGAGAACAAGCTTCCCAAGGCACCAAAAGCATTTGCCCCTCTCGCATATTAATTCTAATTAACATATCACCTACGCAGTGAAACAATGGGATGTTTTGTGGAACATCCAGGCATCAAGATTCTTTGCAAAACAGAGTGGGAGAATTCACATAGGTCTGGGGCAAGACTGTGAATGTTTAGTGTTGCTTGTCATGTGAATGCAAACTGCTTAAGATCATCCATCCTGAGAGGCATGGAAAGCAAGGCACTCCACAGATCAGCTCCTAGATTAAGACACATTACCTTTTTCCATTAGAGATGTTACATGAGGGCTGGAGAGATGGCTCAGCAGTTAAGGCGCTTGCCTGCAAAGCTTAAGGACCCAGGTTCGATTCCCCAGCCCCCATGTGAGCCAAATTCACAAGGTAGTGCATGTGTCTGGAGTTCATTTGCAGTGGCTAGAGGCTCTGGTGTGCTCATTCTCTCTATCTGCCTCTCCCTCTCTCATAAATAAATAAAATAAATTATTAAAAAGAGATGTTACATGAAGCTACTAGCTACAGTTGAGGCTGGGACTTGCTTAAACTTGACATCTGTCATGATCCACCTGGTTTTTGTAAATATTTAATTAATTTATTTATTTTTGATAAAGCAAGAGCAAGAGAACTGGGCACATCATGACCTCTAGCCACTGCAAACAGACTCCAGATGCATGCACCACCTTGTGTATCTAGCTTTACCTGGATACTGGGGAATCGAACCCAGATCCTTGGCCTTTGCAGGCAAACACCTTAACAACTGAACCATCTCTTCAGACCATCCATTTGGTTTTAGAGGCACTAGACAACATGAATAGGATAAGGACCACCACCCCTGTATCCTGGGAGACTTTGGGGTGTTAATCTCTGCCTTTTTTCCCATTGTGCACTATAGTTTTTTATTTCCTATCCTGATCTGGTGGGGGAGGCCGTCAATTTAAAAATGTCCACTTGGCTTTTTCTAGCATGTCTTAACCATAAATAACTTATTGCAATGGTGACTAGAGCACTGGGAAGATGGCTCAGTTGGTAAAATGTCTGTCATGCAAGTGTGAGGACCTGAGTTTGGATCCCCAGCTCTCAAGAAAGTGCCAGGTGTGAAGCTGAGCCCCTGTAGTCCCAGAACTCAAGAGACAGACAAGTAGATCCCTGGGGCAAGCTGGATAGCTAGGCTGGCTGAATCCTTGAGCTCTGGGCTCCATGAGAAAGCCTGCCTCAATAAATAAGGTCGAGGGAGACACCTGATGTCAACCTCTCACCTTCACACACATCTATACACACGTGCACCCCCCACACACGTGTGCCCATACAATAATGCACACACACACACACACACATACAGAAGAAAGAGCCAAGAAGTGTCCATTTTAATATATTTTATTTATTTATTTATTTGAGAGAAAGAGGTAGCAAGAGAAAGAGAGGGAGGAAATAGGGGCGCCAGGGTATCCAACCACTACAAACGAACTCCAGATGTATGTGCCCCCTTGTGCATCTGGCTTATGTGGGTCTGAAGAATCAAACCAGGGTCCTTTGGCTTTGCAGGCAAATGTCTTAAACGCTAAGCCATCTCTCCAGCCCAAGAAGTGACCATTTCAAATGCTATATCTGCTTCTAAGGACGGCAATTCATGGCCTGTGAAAATGACCACCAGTTGACCATGGACTCATTGTAGCTCACGTGAGGTAGCCTGGGTCTAGAACCGTGCTTATTGCCTGGCCTCACACGCCCCTAGTCTATAGGAACACTAGAGTAGCCCTTTGGGCCTCTGCATCTCATTGTCAATTTGATTTTTCCCGACCCTTAAAATATCTGGGTATTCCCTTTTCCGATGCTTCAATGATCTGTCTTCTCACCAGGGGGCACTGGCTCACTTCTGAAAGCCCCAAGGAATCCTCCAAGGCTTGCCCTGACCACAACCACACAACCACACAGGCACACTCACAAGTCTCAGGTCGTACCCTCTCCCCATTAGGGCCCTGGCTTTGCACAAGCTCTGACAAGCTTGAGAAGTTACACTTCTCTGGGCATGGAATTTGTTTTTTAATATTTATTTATTTATTTGAGAGAGGGAGAGAGAAAGAACAGGCCCGCCAGGGCCTCCAGCCACTGCAAACAAACTCCAGAAGCATGTGCCCCCTTGTGCATCTGGTTTACATGGGTTCCGGGGAATCGAACTGGGGTCCTTTGACTTTGCAGGCAAACGCCTTAACCGCTAAGCCATCTCTCCAGCCCCTGAGAAGTTACACTTCTCTGAAGTTGGGTATCTCTTCAAATGAGATTCCAGTTTGGTTTTCAGAGTGATCAGTCATTCAGTTCCAGGTGATAAGGACCCCATGTCCACAGAGATCTGTTTTGAACTGGTGATTAATTGACTTGGGCCTGTCATTTTCTGTTGTTGACACTCCAGTGGCCCTCAGAAATAGCCTCTCAATTTTCCAATCCTCACAATTACTGTCTCAGCTATACTGCTCAAATGCCAGAAACATAGCAAAAGCTGACACATCCCCTTCCAACTATAAGCTGTCACAGAAATTGTGTTATACCAGCACATTCCCAGAACAATCAGTTCTCCTCCCTACGCCCGTGTCGGGGTGCTCATCACTGGCAGATCGTCCAACTCCAGAATGCCCTCCATACAACCTGCTGCTTTTGACATCTTCTGTCTTACATCAGTTTCCTGGACCAGCGCTTCTCAGAGTGCGGCGTCTGGACCAGTCACATCATTACTTGCTAAAAATGCCGATTCTTGAGCCCTTCCCTAGACCAACTGAAACAGAAATTGTGAGGATTTAGCCGCATAATATGTGCTTTAACAAGCCCTGTAAAAGGTAAATGTTGAGAGCCAATCACCCTAGAAGCAGAGTCCAGGGTAGGAATTTTTATACAAGCGACACACTGACTTCATGAAGGGATGTTCTTAGGACGAAGGTGGACGGACGTGAAGGGGGTAAAAGAAGTCAGAGCAAGAAACTGAGAAAAGGTGTGGATTCTGTTGGAGTTTTGACTTAGCCCTGAGGTGCTCTGAGCAGGCACCCCTGTATCAGTTCGCCATTGGCTAACACACCCCTGCTGAGGAGGGTGGAGGAAAAATTCCAGGCCAGGCCATAGGCAGTTCTCTAAGGAAGGGAAGTTGTGACCCAGCCGCAGCCAGTGGAATGGCAGCACCCAGAGCCTGCGAATTTTCTTCACAGCCTAGAAACATAGGAGATAGCTGGGGAGATAGCTCAGCTGGTAAAATGCTTGCCTTGAAAGCGTGAGGACCTGAGTTCAAGCCCCAAAGCCCATATAAAAAGAGCCAAGTATAGGGCTATACATTTACAGGACCAGCACTGGGGAAGCAGAGATCATCAGATCTTTGGGGCTCACTGATCAACCAGCCAGCCTACTTGGTAAACTCCAGGCCACTAAGAGACTCTGTCTCAAAAAAATAAAAAAAGTGAGTACACCTGAGGTTGTCTTCTGGCCTCTATACACACATACATATGTACACTCATCCATGCCACAACATACGTACACACACACACACCACCCACTATGTATGTATGTATGCATGTATATAGTGCACCAGATAAAAAGTCAAATAAGGGCTGGAGAGACGGCTTAGCAGTTGAGGCATATGTCTGTGAAGCCAAAGGACCCAAGTTCGACTCTCCAGGTCCCACATAAGCCAGATGCACAAAGTGGTGCATGTGTCTGGAGTTCGCTTGCAGTGGCTAGAGGCCCTGGTGTGCCCATTCTTTCTCTGTCTTTAATAACTAAATTTAAAAAATTTAAAGTCAAACAAAGGCTGGGGATGAAGCATTTCCCATGCATCATGAATACCTGGGTTCAGATCCCTAGGTCCCAGATAAAGCCAGATGTAACGCTAGAGTCTGTATACCCAGCATGCCTAGAGCAGGTAAGTAGACAGAGATGAGTCAGCCCGAAGCTTGTGGGCAGTTAGCAGCACGAACACTGAGAGTTCCTGCCTCAAACAAGCTGTAAGGCGAGGACTGATGCCCCAAGTGTGGTGGCTGGAATGTGAAATGCCCCAATAGCCTCTTGTGTTTTGAATGCTGCTCTTCAACTGGTGGCAATTTGGGAGGTGGAGCCTTGCTGGAGGAGGTGTTTTTCTGGGGGCAGACCTTAATGCTTATTACTCCAACCCTAAGGGGTGTTCACGAGCTGGCTTGCTCGGCTCCCTCCCAGCTGGTGTGATAAGATGTAATGCTCAGCCTCGCGTTGCCGTGCTTCCTTTGTCATGGTGAAACTTGCCCTTGAAACAGTGACCCTGAAATAAATCCTGCCCTTTCAGAAGCACTTCTGGCTGGGCGGTTCCTCCTAGCAATGAGAAGGAAACTTCAACACCAAGGTTGTCCCATGACTTCCACACGCATGCCATGGCATTGTGCAACCACACACGTGTGTGCACGTGAGCACACACAAAGTCAAGCAAGTGAGATTTGAGCCTCAGCCCCAAACAACACATATCTGGCCTTGCCCTTGGCCTCTGTTCCTTCATTTATAATATGAGGCTAATATCGGTCCTCTATGGTTGTGAATGTCAAATTAGACGATTATATTACACATATATGAATGCATTGTAAACTTGATACAGTGATATTATATAGTTTATGTTTGCTGTGGAGTAGAAAAGGAATGCATAATTTACATTTGGTGATAGGATTTATTACACAGATGGAATTGCTGGGGCACAGGGCCTCACGTTTTTATCTTAACTAGGTATTGCCAGATTGCTCTCTCAAATGATTATATCCACTTACACTCACACCAGCTGCAGCACAGGGGAGTTCTCATTGCCTTATGACCTGGCCAGTTCTCGCTCATTTATTTCCGTCAGCCTAATGGGTCTGAGGGACATGTGTTTTTGGAGACACGTGTTCAAGTACATGTTTCCTAGTCTTTTGGTTAAACGTGGAAACAAGTAGGCTGCATCTCATTAAGGGGATAAATAAATGACGTGTGGTGTAGTCAGATTGTGTATTGCTATGGAACAGTTAACTAACACCGGCTGAGCTAATTTGTAATACATCTGCACATACATATATACATGACAATAATGAATGGGAAATATAAATTATGGCAAAGGTTTTTTTTTATTTCAGTTAATTAATTGATTTACTATTAATTAATCTATCTAGGTATCCCTGTGTGTGTGTGTGCACTATGTGTGGCATGTGTGTCTGTGTATGTGGTGTATGTGTATGGTTTATGCACATGGGTGTGCAGACGTGTGCCCCCTGGCACACACATGGAAGCCAGAGGAAGACTGAACACCCTCTTTTTTTTGAAAAACAATAATAATTTTTTTATTTATTTGACACAGAGAAAGAGAGAGAGAATGGGTGCACCAGGGCCTCCAGCCACTGCAAATGAACTCCAGATGCATGCGCCCCCTTGTGCATCTGACTAATGTGGGTCCTGGAGAATCAAACCTGGGTCCTTTGGTTTTGCAGGCAGTCGCCTTAACTGCTAAGCCATCCCTCCAGCCCCGAGCACTCTCTTTTACCATTCTTCCATCTTATTTACCTAAAATGGTCTCTCAATGAACCTGTAGCACCCCATTTTCAGATTAGACTGGCTGAACAGTGTGCCCCAGTGACTCTCCTATCTCACTGCCCCTTAGTGTTGGGGTTACAGGACATACATAGCTTTCAGTCTTCAACATGGGTGCTGGAGATAGAACTCAGGTCTCCACTCTTAGGCAGCAAACTCTCTTATCCACTATGGCCCCAGCCCAGTATTTTGGTGTTTTTTTTTAATTTCTTTTTAATTTTTTTATTTATTTTTGAGAGAGAGAGAGAGACAGAGAGAGATAGACAGAGAGGGAGAGGGAGACAGAGATGGGTGCGCCAGCATTCTCTCAGCGTCTGTGAACAAAATCCAGATGCGTGTGCTCCCTTGTGGGCAAGTGTGGCATTGCACCCTTGTGTCACTTTGCATCTGGCTAAACGTGGGACCTGGAGATTGGAACTGCTGGACATTGGAACCAGCGTTCTTAGGCTTAGCAGGCAGGCGCCTTAGCCGCTAAGCCATCTCTCCAGCCCTGGTGTTATTTTTTTAAGAGAGGGTCTCACTATGAGGATGACCTTGAACTTGTGGTCATCCTATTGCCTCAGCATCCCGACTACTGTGATTACAAGCATGTGCCACTGTGCCACTGACTTTTACAAGCACAATTTACTTATATACATATACATTTATAATAAAAAGATGACAATATACTTTGAGTGCCACATCAGATTCGTGATAGTGTTTACTTACATTACTTCTGGGGAAGGAGGAGGCTGGGTTTGGAGAGGGAAACACAAAAGACATTGACCTTATCTTGACATTTGTATTCTGCAATAAAAGAATGCTCAAAAATATATATATAAATGGGAAAAAAAAGTTTTATGCCTGCTGATCTTGCAGAACAATTAAATGACTTCATCTCTCTATCCTTTTTCATTTTATTGTGATTATAGTTTCAGTGGCCCAGGGCAGAGTCCAACAGAAGGGGACCAAGGGGTGTGGTGACCACCTCCTGTCTCTTGCAACACCTTCTTGGTGTTGGCGCATGCGCCAGTGAACAGGAGTCCCAAGAATGTTGCCCTCATGGAAGGATGGAATGTAGGCCCCTCAGGGGGAGGATAGACCAAACCTGCTCTAAGCACAGCAATGGGAAATAGCAGGGTGCAGTGATGAAGTTAATTGGGGAGACTGCATTTAAATTAGGGCATTGAGAAGCACATTCTGAAAGATAGATTTATTATTATTATTATCATTATCATTATTATTATTGGTTTATCAAGGTATGTTCTCATTCTAGCCCAGGCTGACCTGGAATTCACTATGTAGTCTCAGGCCTTGAACTCACAATGATCCTCCTCCCTCTGCCTCCTGAGTGCTGGGAATAAAGGTGTACACCACCATGCCCGGCTGAAAGTCGAATTTGAGTGGACCTGAGAATTAACAGGAGCTGATAAGGATAGGATTAGAGGCAGGAGCATGACTTCCTTGGGAATTGCAAGGAGCCGGAGGGAGGAAGGGAGGGAGGTCAGGAGGGAGGGATGCCCAGGGAGCTTGAGAATGTGACGCAGGAACAGCAAGAGATAAGCAGGCAGGGCAGGATCAGACAGGGACTGACAGGCCCCTGGAGGATGTTTGGTTGGTTTGTTTTTTTTTTTTAATCTTATGAATCTTATGAGTAATGGGGTATCTTCACAAGTTTTTTTTTTTCTTATGAGTAATGAAGTCTCCTTGCAATTTGTGTTTAAACTCACTCTAAAAATTTCCAAACACACACGGAAGCAGAACAGTGCTGTGAAACCCTGTGTGCTTCATTCCAACATGGCCACGCTCCACCTTGCCTTCCCATCTGCTATTTTATTGAAGAAAATCCAATACGTCGCATCAGTTCACATATCTGTATTACTGTATGTACTTCCAAAAGAGGAGGAGTCTCTTTCAGGGGGGAAAAATAACTGAAATGTAACAGTGCAGCTTACAGAATAATTGCTGAATAATGTCAAACATTAAAGAATTTTGAGCAGGGGAATCCCATGATGCAATTTACTTTCAAAATATCAGCCTGGACTTGTCAGTCAGGCAAAATGTGCCCATTAGTGCAATAGTGGCAAGCTAGGGATAACCAACTGTTCTCTGCCTGGATTTGAGGTCTGCTCCATGGGAGAGAATTTATGCCTTATACTAAAAACCTAGTTAAAAGCCTATGGCTGGTGAGGTATGCCCAGCAGGGGAAGCTACCACTGTTGTTCAGCTAACTGCATGTATTATTCCTGCCAAATTGCCCTCTAAAGATTTATGTTTCTGCCCCTATATTAATGCTGCTTTCACTTTTGGTTAGAGAAGATTCTCTTTTCAGATGGTAGTGACCAGTGGGGAGACTCAAAACTCATCAAAGTGCTGAGAAGACATGGCAGGTGAGTGTCCAGCACTCAATGAGTTATCTCTCTCACACCCTTTGAGGCCCAGGGACCATAGGGGAAGAGGTGGCACAAAGAATGTAAGAGCCAAAAAATGGGGTGGAGTGTTTAGAAGGCTGTCTTCCAGACACAAAGTGGCAGTTGTGTTCATGACCTTGCAGCACCTGTTGTGACCTGCACGGGACCTATATAATATTGGTGCTAGTCAGCATGTTGTTATGGATCATGGAGGAGGGGAAAATGATGTCATAGTAGAAGAGGAACTAGAGGTAAATCAGAAGGGGTTCAGTGGAGGGAGGGATGGAGGGGGTACGAAGGATGGTGGTGGGAGGAGATTATGATCAGGGTGCATTGTATCTAGGTATGAAGATTGTTAATAAATTAAAACAACAACCAAACTATCATCCTGGCTACGCTGAGCAGAATGGGTTGTTGCAACAGAGATAGCTCTCAGAGGGCACAGTGGAGGCCCAGGAAAAACTTGGAGGCTGGGCAGGAGTGGCAGAGAAGGCTTGAATTACAATGCCAGCACAGACTTGGTGGTGGGTGAGGTTTGGAGGATCAAGCAAGGGAAACACTATGATGGTTAACCTCTGGTTATCAGTTTGGTGGGATTCAGAATCACCATGGAAACAAATGTCTGACCATGTCTGTGAGTGATTTTTCTAGTTAGGTTAGTTGAGGTGGGCTGGGTTCCTGGACTGTATAAAAAGGAGAAAGCGATGGGCTGAAGGGATGGCTTAGCGGTGAAGGCATTTGTCTGCAAAGCCAAAGGACCTTGGTTCGATCACCCAGGACCCATGTTAGCCAAATGCACAAGGTGGCGCATGTGTCTGGAGTCTGTTTGCAGTGGCAGGAGGCCCTGGCATGCCCATTTTCTCTCTCTCCCTCCTTCTTTCTCTCTGTCAAATAAATATAAAAGGAGAAAGTGAGCTAACACTCAACATTTCGCTAGCTCTACTTCCTTCCTGCTGATGTGAAGTTGTGATGCTGGCTTCCTGCTCCTGTCATGCTATCCTGGTCATGATGGTCTCTACCCTCTGAAACTTTAAGATGAATTAAACCCTTTTCCTTCCCTTAGTTGCTCCTGATTGGGTCTTTTGTCCCAGCAACAGAAGGAAACTGACACAGATACCAAAGACGGTCTGACTCTGGCAAAAGCATTAGGGAGAGTGAAAGTGATATTTCCTGAGATGGGAGCTATTGTGCATCTATTTCCTATGAATTGAATTATTCCATGCTACAGGAGGAAGTAAAACTCAGGAAGTAAAGGAAACATACAAGACCCAGAAAGGATATGAAGCTTACAAGGCTCATAAAATAATTGAAGTTTACAAAGACTCAGGAAGATTCTGAAACTAACAAGATTCATCTGTCTATTACTGGTCTTTCCCCAAGGTTTTAAAGCAATTTCTGGCAAGAGGAGACTCTGATGGGCTGCATTGCCCACAAGACATGCAGGGACATCCAGGGATGCAGCTTTTGTGAGCAGGTTCTTTGGTGCCACAGCTGCCTTTGAAATACCCATGGTCCTGGATGTAACCCAACAAATTCACTGGTTCTCAGGGCTACACTTAGGTTGAACGTTTTCTCACAAGAGCCCCAGGGTGGCAGGGGCAGGGATAGGTTATAGGAACAAAAGAGCAAAGAATTCATTTTGGGGATCTCTCTCTAGTGCTGACCTCTCTGTTCCCATGAGGTTGCTCAGAGAGGCCAGAAAATAGAATCTGCCTTCCTCTTGGCCTCCACCACTTCCTTCTTTCCCCTTCCATTAGACCACTGCCTGCTTGGAGCATATCCTGGGAGGAGCAGGCCTAGACTGCAGGCCAGAGGAACAAAACAGCCATCCAGTTTGTTGGAAGAGCCGTAAGCTGTCCGTGGGCAGAGAGGGTCCATTCTGCCTTCTTGCACCTTCAAGATGCCCCATGCTACAATCCCGAGTGCCCTCCCTGAAACATTCCCACCTCTTCTGGCAGGAGAACAGTGACTTTTCCAGACACAAAAACCATCGCCCTGAGCAATGCTCCCAACCTGGGGTAAACACTAGCGTGAACGTAGAGGAGATACAGACAGTGCCAGAGAGATCTGCAAACCCATACAGAGCCTTTGAGTGAATCAGAAACCAGTCCCCTCTGGGCAGACATAGCCCAGAGTCACGTGACTTTGATCATGGCCAGTATCCGTGAAAATAAAGGAAACAAAGAAGGGGGTTCTTTCTGGGATAACCATGGCGACCCCTTTGTCAGGATGTCCCTGACAATAAATCCTCGTGCTTAAATGACCACAGCGGTCACTTGCCACAGCCAGAGACTTTGTCCTTGCTCCTGATTGCTTTTAATCTGGTCGGGGAGATGAGACCCACATTGGAATAATTAGATTACAGGATACCTTGGCTCGTCTTTGTGTGTGTTCGCATGGGAAGGAGGGAGCTGTGGTGGGAGCCGAGTGGATTCTGTGACTAGAATTTAATGGTTTGGCAAAGTCCCTCCCAAAGTGTGGATGTGAACCCGGCGAAAGAGGGAGGCCGGCCCAGATAGCAGTGTTCCCACACCTTCTTCTAGGTGTAAAGCACCAACACCATAGTGGTCTGGAAAGTCAAGGGGAGAGAACTTTCTGGAAAGTCACAGACAATACTGCTCAGGTGCCTAAGCATAAAAGCTGACAGAAAAATCTTTCAGGAAAATTCTTTAGAGGGCAGTGAAGCAGCCCCCATTTTCCCAGGAGTTTGGGAAGGGGCTGGAACAAGAGATGGCTAGAGCCTGCTTTTACATCAAGTTAAGAAATTTGGCAGCCAGAGCCAGCTGAGAAGCAGGATAAGAGCTGAAGAGGCGAAAGGGTCACGGAAAGCCCTTTCAAGTGGGGAGATGCATGCTTCTATTTAAAGGTGTTGGGAAAAGTCAGTGCAAAGGGAGAGACTGCGGTGGAGAGAAGCAACTACACAGAGGAGAAGGGTCCCCTGGGAGTGAGAAGGCATCTCACCTTAGAGAAGGGCAGTGCCTCATTTCTAGACTTGGAACGATGTGAGGAGGGCTATGGGGACAGATGCGGTGACAAGTGAGGACTCTTTGAAAGCACATTTGAGGTGAGTATAAATTAGGACAGATCTTGTCAAAATGGGACATTCACACACACCACCCAGAGGTCTACTTAAAGTCTAAATCCTGATTCAGTATGTCTGGGCTGAGGCCAGATGGTGCATTTCCAACTTACATACAGCTAGTGACATACAGCTAGTAAAAACTGTATGTGGTTTCCATGTAAAGCACTCCCCAAGGCACATGTGTTTGAATACTAAATCCCCAACTGGTGATGCTGTTCTGGAAGGTTGTGGAACTTTAGGATAGAATCATGCTAGAGGTCCACATCTCTCTCTCTCTCTCTCTCTCTCTCTCTCTCTTTCTTTCCCACCCTCACTCCCTCACTCCCCCTCTCTCTTTCCTGGTATGATGATCTAATGCTGGCTTCCTGCTCCCCTGCCACAATGGACTCTTCTCTTGCTGAATTAAAAACTCTTCCATGAGCGGTCTCTGGTTGGGTATTTGTCCCAGAAACAAAAAAGTAACAGATATACCTTAAGAACAGAGCACATAGAGGAGAGGAAATTGTCAATATCCTAGTTTAAAAAAGCCATAGTTGGGTTGGAGAGATGGCTTAGCAGTTAAGGCCTTTGCCTGCAAAGCCAAAGGATCCCCATTCAACTCTCCAGGACCCATGTAAGCCAGATGCACAAGAGGGCACATGTGTCTGGAGTTTGTTTGCAATGGCTGGAGGCCCTGGCATGACTATTCTCTCTCTCTCTCTCTTTTCTCTCTCTCTCTCTCTCACACACACACACTATGCTTCTTTCTCTCTCTCATAAATTAATTAATTAATTAATTAATTAATTAATTAATTAAATAAAATATATTTTAAAAAACAAGCCAGGCATGGTCACACACACCTTTAATCCCAGCACTTGGGAGGCAAAGGTAGGAGGATTGCCATGAGTTCAAGATCACCCTGAGACTATATAGTGAATTCCAGGTCAGCCTGGACTAGAGTGAGACCCCACCTTGCAAAAAAAAAAAAAAAAAAAAAAACAGAAGTCACAGTCCCAGAGCACAAGGACTCCCAAACAGGAAAGGCCAACACAGAAACACAACCAGTGACATTTCGAACGAGATGAGAAGTTCTCAAACAGGTTGTCTGCAGAGCTATAGGATGAAACTACTGCAGGTCTCCAGAGAAATTCAGAGCTTCTGCTTGCTACAGTGTTCTTGAACCTAGGATTTAATATACCCAGCCAAACTGTCACTGCCATGGTAGGGTGCCCTGGTATGAAGCATGCCTTTCTTTGCTTTGAGACAAGGTCTTGCTGTGTAGCCTAGGTTGGCTTCAAACTCATGATCCTACCAAATCCAGCAAAAGTATGACTTTTTGACTGGGAATCTTATGGATTCTGTTTCTCTGGGCAGTTTCTCATATAGCCTTTCAATGACATAATGGCAGTGTGAAATTCAGAAAAAAACAAGACAGTAATATAGTATAGATATGCAGGTCTGGTTTTCTAACTTTAGCTAGAAATCAATAGAAAAACAATGAGGTAAAAAAAAATTTAAAAAAAAAAAAACAATGAGGCACGGTAATTTAAGAATGTGGGTGATCACAAAAAAATTTTGACAACAGAAAAGGTTGCTGAGCATGTAATGACCAAAAAATAATTCAAAGTCAATGCATAATGAACCTAAGGTGTTTCTGGAAGCACTCAACCTTGTTATGTCGTGGACACCTCCACTGTAGCCTTGGTTCTGAACACACAACATGCACACATCACTGGACTTTGCCTGCAACACAGCTCAGATTCAAAATTATTGCACTTTACCAACTGCATTATTTTTACTGTACATACAATGTTTTCTCCTCTTACAGAAATATAATGATTTAATTATGAAAAAAATTAAGACTTTAATATTTTTCTACTGTTAGACAGTCTGGTTTAAAAAATTCACACTTGAGTTGCTGATTTGAGCTTTACAAAAAAAAATAGTTAAATGAATTTTGGTTTAAGATTAGAACAGAGTTTCCAGCAATTTCTGAAGTGACCTGAAGCATAATTCTGCCATTTTATATTGTATATTTGTGAAAGCAGTGTTCTCAGCATTGGTGATTATAAAATCAAAATATTGATCAACTCTGAAAAGTATTAAAGATGCTCTGTGTCCTGCAGGCAGTGTCATATATTGAATAGAGATTTAATTTTTTATGTAAAAATAAATAAATATATACATCTCATTAGTATGTTTCATTATACAATCCAATGAATTGCTTTAAAACAAATTTCTTTCTGATTTATTCTCAGTAAATGTTTGATTTGTACATCTATTTTATATGCCTATATACTGAGGATTGTATAAAATATTTTCAGATTAAAAAGGGGTCAGGGCTGGGAGATAGCTCAGTGGGTAAAGTGCCCACTGCACAAGAATTAGGACCTGAGTCCAGCACCCATGTATAAGCTGGACGTAATAGTGTGGACCCATAATCCCTGCACTGGGAAAGCAGAGCCAGAATGCTCCCTGGGGCTTGCTACACTGCCAAATCAATGTGCTTTGGGTTCAGTGAAAGACCTTGTTTCAAAATTGAGGCGGAGGGCTGAAGAGATGGCTTAGCAGTCAAGGCACTTGCCTGCAAAGCCCAAGGACTCATTTTCAACTCTCCAAGTGCTATGTGAGCCAGATGCATAGGGATGTAAGCACGTGAGGTCACACATGCGCACTAGGTGGTTCACGCATCTGGAGTTTGATTGTAGTGACTGGAACCCCTGGCATGCCAATCCCCCCCACTCCTCTCTCTCTCACTTTATTGCCTAAAGAAAAAGGCCAGTTTATTGGGCTGACCTCAAAAAAAAAAAAAAAAAACATGAAGCAGAGAGAGGGGCTGGGAAGATGGCTCAGTGGATAAAGTACTTGTCACACAAGCATGAGGCCTGGAGTCCCGATCCCCGGCACCCAGGCAAATGCTGGACTGCACCTGGCTTCCCCTTGCTTGGCGAAGGAGGCAGGGACCCCTGGGACAAGCTGGCTAGCTAAAGTAGTCAAAGTGGCCAGCTCTAGGTTCAAATGAGAGACCCTGCTTCAGGAAAACTAAGGTGGAGAGCCTTTGAGAAAGACACCTAATTCAATTTCTGACTTCCACATTCATGCACTTATGTGCAAATGTCCACACATGTAAACATGCATACACACATGCATGAACACCCATGCAAAAAAATAAGGGTCAGTGTGATTGTTCTTCTATACTTCCACATTGGTCTTCCATACTCACCTGCACACACATGCATGAATACCTGTACACACATGTACCCACTCACATAAATATGCACATATATCACATACACAAATACTGCTTGGGGGTGGTATGAGTTCCAGTGATCCTTGGTCTCTGCTTCCGTGTGAGGCTGGGATTACAGAAGTACATGGTCAAGCCCAGAAACTGGGGGTTGAACTTGAAGTCTCCCAGGCCTCCTCAGGTCCTTGTCGTGCTTGCATAGGAAATACTCTTAACAGCTGAGTCATCCCTATGTGTGATTTTTAACCAGGTCAAAGTCAAGTGCAGAAAAACCAATGCAACTGCCCTGAACTGCCACCTTCAGACAGCTTCAGACAAGCATAGACGGGCTGGCCAGCACTTCCACCTGCAAGACAACAGAACAGATTTGGACAGTAGTACACTTTCCAAATCCAATAGTCATTTTCTTTCAGAGCAAGAATGTGTTTTTTGTTTTGTTTTGTTTTGTTTTGTTTTTGTTTGTTTTTTTTTTTTTTTTTTTTTTTTTTTGGTTTTTGGTTTTTGGTTTTTGGTTTTTCAAGGTAGGGTCTCGCTCTACCCTAGGCTGACCTGGAATTCACTATGTAGTCTCAGGCTGGCCTCAAACTCCAATGATCCTCCTACCTCTGCCTCCTGAGTGCTGGGATTAAAGATGTGCGTTACCCATACCTGGCTTGTAAAGGGCCATCTAGTTAATATTAAAGTGTATTTTCAGGCCGAAAGTTCTCTCTAGCTACTATGCAGCTCTGCTATAATAATGCAGAAGTAACCATAGATGGTATGCAAATGAACAAGCATGGGTGAGTTTCAACAAAACTTTATTTATAAAAATAGAAAAGGGAGCCAGATTGAGTCACAGGTAGCAAACGCTCTTTCCATTATCTTGAGGACAGCCAGCATGTTTGAAACTGCTAAGGAATTATTAAGAGAGGACTCTTTTTAAAATATATATATGCATATATATATATATTTAAATTAAGTTAATTTATTTGAGAGAAAGAGGCAGAGAGAGAGAGAGAGAGAGAGAGACTGGGCATGCCAGGGCCTCCAGCCACTCCAGACACATGCTCCCCCTTGAGCATCTGGCTTACATGGGACCTGGAGAATCGAACCAGGGTCCTTTGGCTTTGCAGGCAAATGCCTTAACTGCTAATCCATCTCTCAAGGACTCTTTAAGAAAAATGGCTTGGCCTGAGTTTG
Source organism: Orientallactaga sibirica (assembly GCA_036365145.1). Taxonomy (NCBI): domain Eukaryota; kingdom Metazoa; phylum Chordata; class Mammalia; order Rodentia; family Dipodidae; genus Orientallactaga; species Orientallactaga sibirica. Next base: position 10,227,949 of record JAEOAD010000013.1, read on the forward strand.
ATTCCAGGATCCACATAAAAAGCCAGTGGTGCATGCTTGTAATACCAGGGCTATATAGGTGGAGACAGAAGGAACCTTGGAGCTCACTGGCCAGTCAAACTTACTTAGTGAGTGCTAGGTCAGTAATAGACCCTGTCTCAAAAAACGGTGGACAACATCTGAGGAACTACCCAGGGTTGTCCTCTGGCCTCCACATGCATGTTTGCACCCATACACACACATATGGACACACAATGGCTCGTGTTACTGGGTGCTCATTCAATGCCAGACCCATTATCACCTCTTAAGCAGCTACTTTTTTTTTTGGTTTTTCATTTTTTGGTTTTTCAGGGCAGGGTCTCACTCTAGCCCAGGCTCACCTGGAATTCACTATGTAATCTCAGGGTGGCCTTGAATTCATGGCTATCCTTCTACCTTTGCCTCCTGAATGCTGGGATTAAAGGTGTGGACCACCACACCCGGCTCAAAGCAGCTACTTTTATCAATATTATTTCACATATGAAGAAATAAAGAAGACTGGAGAGATGGCTTAGTGGTTAAGGCACTTGCCTGCAAAGCCTAAGGACTCAGGTTCTATTCCCCAGAACTCATGCAAGCAAGATACACATGGTGGCACATGCATCTGAAGTTCATTTGCAGTGGTTAGAGGCCATTTTCTCTCTCTCTCTCTCTCTCTCTCATTCACTTGTAAATAACTAAAAAAGTAAAAGCAAAGAAAAGAAATAAAGACTCATATCTTTCTGACACTAACCCTCCCCTAACCCTAGCCCTACCTCCTATCAAGACTTCCATCTTATCTTTCTTAAAAAAATTTTTTTTTCTTATCCCAAATGCTGGTGCATGCCGTCCCGGAATATAAGAGGAGTCATTTTTTATACATACTGACTTTTACGAATCTGTAAAGTTTTATAAAGAGAAGAGTCCTTTTCAGAAAGCAAGTGAGCAGGCCTCCTTCAGAGCTTAACTCACAATGTACGCATTTTGCATAGCTGATGAAAAGTAGCCTTGGGCCTAACACTCGTGGCGCTTTTGCGTGTAATTAGCTTGTAAGACCTTACTTCGAAATGAAGTGAATGCATGTGGTTGTAATATATTGAAGACATTGGTTAAACATTAGGTTAATTTTTAGGGATTGGTGAACGTTCTCTGTAACTCTGAAAACTGGGGAAACACACAGTTGAGGTGTAAACAGCTTCATCTGCAAGGTCATGGTACTCAAAGACACCGTCGTGGAATGGAGAGTTTGTTCACAATAGACATGTATTTGCCCTGCTTGTTTCAGCTGAATTGAGCATGTATGAGGCATAGAGCTGAACATGCAAAAACGCCTGCCTTCGAGGGCTTGGCAGTCCAGTGAGGAGATACAGGCGGGAAGTCAAAGGTCAAGTTAGATCTGTAGCTCTGCGGGTCAGATGTTGGGGAAATTGCCAATGGGGCTTGACCTCAGTTTGAGGAAGAGTGCTTGCACACAAGCATGAGGGTGGGAGACGAAAAAACCCCTGGGGGTCCTTCACTAACAATGGCAGCTCTGAGCTGAGGGACAGACTCTGTCTGGAGAAAACATGGGGGGCGGGGAGATAGAGCCGGATACTCAATATTCTCCTCTGGCCTCCACACGTGTGCACAGGGAGCATACATCTGTGTGCAACCACACACGTGCATTCATGACACACACACCACATCACACACTCTAAACACACACACACATCGAAAAAGGGGAAGGGCTGGAGTGATGGCTCAGCGATTAAGGGCACTTTCTGTGCAAGCATAAGGACCTGACGGGGCCTGAGTTCTAACCTCCAGAACCCACACAAACAGCTGGACATGACCACATGCATAAGTAATCCCAGTGGTGTAGAGAGAGGAGGAATGGTTTAGCAGTTAAGGCACTTGCTTGCAAAGCCAAAGGGCCTGGGTTTGATTCCCCAGGACCCATGTAAGCCAGAAGCACAAGGCGGTGCATGCATCTGGAGTTCGTTTGCAGCTACTTGAGACCCTGGGGCACCCATTCTCTCTCTCTCTCTCTGTCTCTCTCTCTTTCTTTCTATCAAATAAATAAATAAAGATTTAAACAGAGAGAGAGGAGACCAGAGACCTGGGCTCACGGACACCAAGCTCTGGAATCAGTAAGAGACTCCATCACAAGGCAAAAACAGGCAGGTGAGTGATGGAGGGGGACACCCAACATTCTTCTTTGGGACATCACAGGCAAGCCCACAGGGCACTGCAGTGTTCAAGCTGCCGCATCTGCACATACATGTGCACACACCACATGCGTATCACACCTATATCGAAAAGAGAGTAGGAACTGGTAGCATGTGTGTGCGTGTGAGTGCATGTACATGTGTGCTGGGAGGGAAACCATCTGCGACACAGGGGAACGTCCAGGTGGAGGGGCCAGGCAGTCACCATGCTGGGTCAGTAACTGTGCCTCTTTGAACTTCTCTCTAGAGTGGATTGCTCTTTCAGAGTGATTGGCAGCGAGGCCTCACTGGTCAGATACCATTTAAACAGAGTTGCTATGAAGGCCAAAGAGTGTGCCCCTGGCCATTTGGAGGGAGGGCAGTTCGAGCCCAGGAACCATCGAGAGCTAAGTGTGGGGGTCGGCCTGGGTGTGGAGTGGCTGTAAAAGGGCAAGCAGGTCGGCTGGGCTCACTTGGAACAGCCCCGATCAAAGGCACTCGCCGTTTAAGGTGTGAGAACTTGGCTCTGGCGACCCTGAAGGGCAGATCGTCTGGTTTCCTCTTGTTTTAAACAGATTATCCAAAATTCGCTCGAGTTAGAGTTCACTGCTCTGTGATTCTGAATGGCCCTAAATAATTCTACATCCTTGTCCAATCCAAAGATCAATGTCCCAGCCTCCCAGAGGCAGGCTTCTCTGTGGTGTGTATGTACTTAATGGCAGACATACTATAGCCATTTTCAGATAAAATGACTCCTAGTTTTGTCTCTGCAACTACCACAAAGTACTTGTTCTATCCCAACCAGCTTCCTCCTTCCTGGCCCTTTTAGGGGCGTGTTAGAGCGCCCTCTCCTGTCGGGCAATAGCATGGTGCTTTTGCCAGGCGGCTGGCCACCCTTCCCTACCTCGGCTTTCCAAAAGGCTGAAACAGACCCAGCTATAAAACATTCCTAGCTTTCCTCATGTACTTGCTTCCTGTCCCAGCCTAGCCTACATTTAGCAGTTTGATTGTTTAAAAATGCTGTCTCCTGTGGTCTCTTAACCTCTATTCTCTCTAGCTTGCTTCTGGCTTCCAACCAGCATGCCCTGAGCCTTTCTGTGTCAGTTTGGATGGTTTAGGGATTTTCTCCGTCTCTCCAAGCCTCCCAGTCTCCTTTTCTAGAGAAGGAGAAGGCACAGGCGGGAAGGAACAGGTGGATGCTGGATCAAAACAAGCCCAGGGCTTGTAAGCCAGGAGTCTAGCCCATGGGACTTTGGGCCCTGGCACAGAGACTAAAGGTATAGATTGCCCATAGCCCAGCCATGGACAAGCACTGCCTTCTTAGGTCCACCTTCCTAAGGGAGCACTTGGGAAGCTGAAGCAGGAGGTTGGTAAGGTTGAGGCCAGCTTGGACAGCACAGTGAAACCCCATCGAGAGATGAGAGAAAGAGAGAAAGAGAGAGAGAGAGGAAGAGACCACATCTTGCCTTCCCCCTTGAAAGCCAAGAATAGAGCCTCATAAGTAAACTTATCAAGCCAGCACCTTGGCCTTGGACTTCCTCACCTCTAGAACTGTGGGAAATAAGCATTTATTGCAGCAGCCGCCTGGGCTGTGCAATTTATTATGGCAACCAAGCTCATAGGACAGGGGATCTAGGACCACCCTTTTTCCAATGGAGATTAACAAAGCACTTCTATTTCACTCCTTCCCTTTCTCCTTCTTCAAACAGACCGAGATCAAAAAAGAATGGCGCTCAAGTTCACTGGAAGCCTGCTGTAATGGTTTAGATGCGAAATGCCCCCCAATCCCCCCCCCCCCGCCGTAGGCCCATATGTTTGAACACTCGGGTCCCAGTTGCTGGCCCTGTGTTGGGAGGTTGTGGAGCCTTCAGAACTGTGGCCTAAGCCGAAGTAGATCACTGGGGGGTGGGCCTTAAAGGTAATATCTGCTTCTGGTTCTAACAGCCTGTTCTCTGCTTCCTGATTCACCCCGTCCTGAACAAGCCATCCCCATTCCACACTCCCACTGCCATGAACGAAACTGCCCCAGACGCCATACCTTCCCAGCCACACGGCACTGTTCCCTCTGAAGCCACATGCAAAATAAACCTCTCCTTCCTTAAATTGCTTCTGTATTTTGTCCCAGCAAGTCAACTCATTGTCTTGGTTCCCTATGGGCGGAGCAGTAATGCTGAACTGAAAGTCCCTGTGGAAGGGGGCTGGCCTTGTCTCACTCCGCCCACATCACCCTGAGCCTCCAATGCACCCTCACACTGGGAGGGAGAACACCATGGTGCTGGCAGGAATGGACCCTCACTATCTTTGTTCTGAAAGCCTGTATCTCCTCTAGTCTCTTCGGTTTCCCTTCTATGTTACATTGTGTCACTTCTTTGACTCACTCTCTCTAGTTTATCTCCAGCAAAGCAGCCACCTAAGTGGGCTTCATGGCTGCGGGTGGCACCCGGCAACTTGACATCAGAGTTGACGGAGTTAGGCAGCTGTGGTAGGAGTGAAAGCTCATGTCTGCACCTCCAGGGTGTCCCTGCTGGTCCCTGACTCCATTCCATGCTGGTGGAGCACAGTGTGATCCTGTAATTGAACACTCAGTCTTAGCTCTCGTTACATCTGAGATTGGAAATAGAAAAATCTACACAGTAACCATGCTGAAAGGCTGACTCTGCCCAGCCTGCCCTGTGCATTCTGCATGTGAAATGGGGCTGAGGTCAGGTTCGATGTCTGAGGATGGTGAACAAGGAGGATGGTGGCCTTCCCTGATAGCAAGAAGCCCTGCTTACCAAATTGGAAGATGCAGCCCTGAAATTACAGAAACTAACCCTTGGAGAAGCAGAGTTGCACCCTTGACCTGGCATCCTAAGAGTCGACTTGCTGATTCCAGAGGCAGAACCCGAGAGATCGGAGACTAACCCTTGGGGTTGTTTACCAAGACTGGGCTGACTCCTAGCTAGAACAGTGCCTGAGAGAGAGGAGAACTAACCCTGGGAGGTTTTTACCCAAGTGTGGGCTAGCTGCCTCTAGCAGGAGCCTGAGGAAAAAGAAACTGACCCTTAGAATAAACCAAGGGTGGACCCACTTCATCCTCTGAGCTTACTGAGGCTGTAGCTTCGTGTCTATAGGTGCTTATTGACATTTTAATTGAACAGGCAAAAACCCCACTAATATGGGACTGGAGAAATGGCTCAGCAATTAAAAGCACTTGCTTGCAAAGCCTGCTGCCTCGGGCTTGATTTACCAGTAAAGCCAGATATACCAAGTAGTGCATGCATCTGGAGTTCATTTGCAGAGACAGGAGACCCTGGCATTCCCATTCTCTCTCACTGTCTCTCTTTCTCTCCCTCCCTGTCTTTGTCTCTTTATGTCAAACAATAATTTTTGTGGGGGGTTGAGGTAGGGTCTCACTCTAGTCCAGGCTGACCTAGAATTCACTCTTCAGTCTCAGGGTGGCCTTGAAGTCATGGTGATCCTCCTACCTCTGCCTCCCTGAGTGCAGGGATTAAAGGCGTGCGCCACCACGCCTGGCTTCAAACAATAATTTTTTTTTTTTTTTTTTTGGACAGAGACACAGAAAGAGACAGAAAGAGAGGGAGAGGAAGACAGAGATGGGTGCACCAGCAGCCTCTCAGCTGCTGCGCATGAAATCCAGATGCATGCGCCCCCTTGTGGTCAAGTGCAGCATTGCGCCCTTGTGTCACTTTGCATCTGGCTAAACATGGGACCTGGAGATTGGAACCAGCGTTCTTAGGCTTAGGAGGCAGGCGCCTTAACCGCTAAGTCATCTCTCCAGCCCTCAAACAATAATTTTTAAAAACAGTAATGTGTGAAGAATTAGTATTATATGGGTAAAGGACAAGGAACTTTTGGCTTTGGATAATCCTTCAACATTTGTTAAAGGAAGGAGTTTAGGGATATGACCTATTGGACTTGGCTAATTCAGGGAGCTCTCTCTCTCTCTGTCTCCATTCACTAATGGAATCACACTAAACCCACTTGTTATTTTCAACAGATCTGTGGCAGTCCTGTGTGTGCTTAGGAACTGACTTTATTGTCTTCAACTCTATGCACTTCTTATGCATGTATGTTTGTTTTAGGTCAAGTGTCCAACTAGGCTACTGATGTAATTTGACAAAAAACATAGTTTAGGATGTTGGTTGCCAATATTAGTCTTCTGTGCTGTACAGACCAAAGGTACATCAAGGTACAGGAAACCTGGTCACATCACTTTAAGCGGATGGATTACATAGTTGTAAGATTAACTTTGGGCAAGTTACAAGGAAAGAATTTAGCAGGAAAGCTTCTCAAAGCAATAATCTCAGAAAAGTTATTTGTAAGGTCCATGAGAAATATTCCCACAGTTCTTTCCCATAGTTCATTCTGTAATTTCATTCTTTTTTTTTTAAAAAAATTATTTTTATTTATTAAAGAGAGAGAGAGAGAGAATGGTCCCACCAGGGCCTCCAGCCACTGCAAACAAACTCAACACATGTGTTCCCATGTGCATTTGGCTTACATGGGTACTGAAGAATTGAACCAGGGTCTTTAGGCTTCGTAGGCAAGCACCTTAACCGCTAAGCCATCTCTCCAGCCCCCCTAATTTCATTGTTATAGTTCATTCCCACAGTTTGTTCTTACAGTTCATTCCTAGAGCCAATCTCCAAACCTGCCCAGTGTCTACCCTAGGCTCCCAGGGTCACAGAGCCTTTGCTTAAAGGGTCCTCATACAAGCACCCCCTTCTCACTGTGGTTTGAGAGAAGTGGAGAAAGTTGTTCTATCTGGGCTTCCATGGGTATGTTCCTAAGAGAAAAGTAACTTTTATTAATTAATTAATTAATTAATTTTTATTTTGGAGAGAGACAAAGAGAGGAAGAGGAAGACAGAGATGGGGGCACCAGCAGCCTCTCAACCACTGTGAACGAAATCGAGATGCATACGCCCCCTTGTGGGCAAGTGTGGCATTGTGCCCTTGCGTCACTGCATCTGGCTAAAAGTGGGACCTGGAGATTGGAACTGACGTTCTTAGGCTTAGCAGGCAGGTGCCTTAACCACCAAGCCATCTCTCCAGCCTGTATTTATTTATTTATTTATTTATTTATTTATTTATTTATTTATTTATTTATTTATTTATTTGGTAGGGTCTCACTCTAGTCCAGGCTGCCCTGGAACACTCTATGTAGTCCTAAACTGTCCTTGAACTCATGGCAATCCTCCTACCTCTCCCTGGAATTAAAGGTGTGCACCACCACACCCTGCTGAAAAGTAACATTTTAACCTCACACCCACTTTGAAATGGAGAAGCTGGGCGGAGCAGCCAGGCCTTCCCTCTCTTTTGAAATGAATCCTCTTGTTCCCAATCTCTGCTCCTGCCCTGAGCTGAGAGTCAAACGTCCAGAGAAAAGTCTTCCAAAGGGACCTGGCCCTGGAGATGGAGAGAGATGGGCTCCAAATGAAGGAGGCGGTCTGACCTGTCCCCAGAGCATTGCTGGAGCGCTGTGCGGGGGACTCCAGTTGAAAGGGGGTGAGATGGCAATGGGAGGTGAAACAGCCCCGTGCGGTTCACGGCTCTTCCTGATGAGACACCTGGGGCAATGTCACCGTTCTAACCTCCTAAGCCATGGCGCCTGTGGAAAGAATGAGAGAGTGCCCTCTGAAGTGACTTTCCAACGAACGAGTCCCGACCCAAAGGGGCAGGCTGCCTGCACAGTCTCCCCTTGGGCTAGTAAAGCCAGTGAGAAGAAAGCTGGGTTTGCATAAGCCAAGACCCCAAGTGCCTGAATCCTCCTTCCCATCCCAGATGAATGCAGACAGATTTGCAACAAGGGGTGGAGAGGCCATCTCCCCTTTCTCCTTTACCTTGCAGGCATGCTTGGGGACTGCCAACGAAGGTGGGAGAGCAGCTGGGCACGGTGGCTTGTGCCTATAATCCCAGCACTCGCGAGGCTGAGGCAAACGGATTGCCACAGGTTCAAGGCCAGCCTATTCTACATAGACAGCCTGGATCCCAGAGTAAGACCCTGATTCAAGACAAGCAAGCACCCTCCTTTTCCTACACTATCCTGGGGATAAAGCTCCCAGGTTTGCAGGGCTGCACACAGCTGTCCAAATGAGTTCTGCTTTTAAGCAAGGAATAAATACAATTTGGGGCCTCAGGAGCAGACTCTCGCTGCTGCAAATCTAGGGATTGGATGCAAACAGGAAGGAACCCTCCAAGGTTTCAGCCTTCTGTGCCCATATGAACTCCAGCCTCTCAGAACAGAGGCAGCTCTCTGGCTGGCTGAGAAGCAAGCGATTCTCTGGCAAAATTGGCTCTCAGGCCCCCTCTGTGTGCCATGCACGCAACAGCACCCTAAAAAAAAAAAAATCAGCTGTTCCTGGGAAGGGCCTGAGCTCTCAGCTGAGCCTTCAGAGCAGGTGGGAGGGTGTGCACAAGGTTGCTTCTGCACATTGAAGCAATAGAAGGGTTGTAGCCACCCAGGAGGTGGGGTGGGGGTTGGAAGGCTGGTCACATCTAGGTTGCCTGTCTCCAAATCCCTTCCAGTCAGGAATCAGCCAGGCAGAGAGGCTTGGGCCTGGATGGGGAGCAGACAGGAGAAAAGTGACAAAATGTTGTTCGAATTAGGTGACTGGAAGATGGGGAGGGCAGGATAGCTTTTCATCCGTTTTCCCAAGACGCCCTCTGCTCTTCTTCAAGATAGGCGACATGAGAACAGAGGCGTTTTGAAATGCATGCAGTGGCAGTGACCAGCAGGGCTCAGAAGAGGCCCTGGGATGGGAGCTGATGGGGCAGCGTCTTCCACAAAGTCAGTGAGGGACAGGCCCGAATGTCAAGAACCAGAAAGGGGAAGCAGCAGAGATGACTCCAAGAAGAGAGAGGAACAGGGTGTGGGTAAAGGTGGAGGGCTTTCTCCCTTCCCTTTGCAGCAGAAGAACCAAACCTGTAGTGCTGACTTCTCCAGCAGGCTAAGTGCCAGGGAGCGGAGTCTATTAGGGACCCATGAACAAGTTTTAATTTCTTTTAAAGTCGGAGAGAAAAAAAAAAAAAAGGCCGTTCAGATGGAAGGAAATGTTTTAATATGTAATAATATGCTTGTTTTGATGCTGATATAAATAAAAATATTATTTTTATGTCTTTTAATGGAGGAAAGGGTCATTGGAGGCAGAGGTGCCTGGTGCCTATGTACGTGTGACTGTGTTCTGCAGCCGAAGCTGGGCTTCTTGGGCCCCCAAAAGGCAAATTCTGCTCACTTCCCTGGAACACGGGAGGGAGTCCTCTGATCCTCTCTTTTGCGTCCCATTCTTCTGCCCCTTGCAAGAAGTGCCCAGAAGAAGAGAGAAGAAACAAAAAAACGCACGTTCTGGGCACCAACTTCACTTTCTCAGCCTTCTGCGAGTCCCAGGCCTCCCTTTTGTCTTGCTCTGGTCCGCCCTGAGCGTTTCCAGACTTTTGAAGTGTCTGACCTGGGAAGGGAAAACTGGAATCAACCGGTTGACTGACACCCCCCCCCTTCCCAAACCGTCCTCCCTCTGCCCCTTGTCACTCAGAGTCAAGTCGGGGAGGGGGGAGGGGGGCGTTGGGGAGTTCCCCAGCTAAGGGAGACCGGGATGAGCAGGCCTTTGAAGGAGGGATGCCCTGTTGAGGCTGGAGAGAGCGGAGGGGTGGGCGCGCCTCTCCCCAGCACGCTCCCCGATGGCACCGAGACCCCTCCGGCGGGTCCCTGAGGGGGGAGGACGCTGGGCGCCCGCGGCCGCGCACACGGATCGTGTTTCCACGGGGCTCGCTCCCGGGCTTGGCTCGGGGCCGTCGCCGCCGCCCCCTCCCGGCGCGCAGGCTGCTCTCCAGTCGCGGCCACGGGGAAGCGCTCGCCGCCCCCCCCCACCACCACCCCGCCTCTCCGCGTCTCCGCCTCCGCCTCCGCCGCGCTCGTCCCCGGCTCCCGCGGCCCCCGCAGCCCCGGCTCGGCGCACGCACAAGCGGCTCTCCGGACGCCGAGCCAGCCCGGGGAAACAGGAAGGCTTGGCGGGCTCCGGCGAGCAGAGGCCACCGAGGTGGGCGGCGACGGCGGCACGGCCGAAACAGCACCGGGGGACGGCCGTAGCTCCTCCGGACCCCGCGCACGGAGAACCGCAGGGACGAGCGGCCGAGGAGGCGCTGAGACCCCCCGAGCCTCCTTCCCCCGGGGAAGGAGTGGGCACTGCCAGCCCGGCTCTTGGTGAGCTCCGGCCGGGGGCGCAGCGGAGGGCAGAGCCGGCGCGCTCTCTCTCTCCATCCTCGCGGCGGCGGCGGTGGCGGCTGGAGGCTCCACGCCGGAGCGCCGGCTTCTTCCAGCCCGGCCGCGGAACCCGGCTGCCGTCCCCCGCCGGCCCGCTGCCGCTGCTGCCTGCTGCCTGCCGGGGACACGGGCGCACCGGGCTGCGCGCCGGGCTGCACGACCAGCAAAGTTTGCTAACCGGAGGGGCTCGGAGCCGAGGGCGCGCCCGGCGCTGAAGACCCTCCCCAAAAAGACCTGGAGCCCCCGGATTCCGTGCTAGAGCCGAAGCGGGTCGGGGAAGCTCGGCCCCGCCAGATGCCGCCTGCAAAGTTACAGAGAAGAAAACTTCGGCTCCAGAGAGACTCGGACCGTTATGCTTGCTAACCGAGCCCCCCGAGCCCTGCGCCCCTAAAAGAGGCCAAGCAGTCGTGCCTGTCACCGCGATCGATCGACTCGAAAAGGGTCCTGGTAGGGGGAGGGCCGGACTCCCTGGAGCGGCGGTGACAGCGTCGGCCCGCAGAACCCAACCAGGGGGCGGGGAGGGGCGGGGGGCGGGCAACGTGGCCACCAGAGGAAGTTTCCTAAAGTTGTCCCCTTATTCCGGTGCTCGGCCAGCTACCCGGACGGATCGCCGGGGCTGCCCTGCCTGCGAGGGGAAGTCGGGGTGCTAAGGGGAAGGAGGCGCCCCGAATTTGAAGGGCGGTGTGGCCTCGGTCTCTGCGCTTGACCCTCGCCTTCCGGGTGCATCGCCCGCTGGGACTTGGACAGTGAAGAGGAGGAGGAGGAAGCCTGGAGGTCGCCGGACCGGCCCCTGGGGCAGAACGCTCCAAGGCTCATAGACAGTCTCTCCGGAGAAGGCGCGGGGTACGGGACCCCACAGGATTATAAAGCAGGGTGCAGGGAAGAACCCCAGAACAACCCCGCCAGGCTGGCCACCATGTGGAAGGTGCCCATTTGGACTCTGCTGGCCCTGCATCTGATCCCTGCGGCTGGAGCCCAAGGTACAGGCGACGCTCCCCACGTGGGACTAGAGAGGGGGCTCATGGTGGGCAGGGGAGGGGGACCCCTGAGACACCGCGCTCGGCCCAAGCAGGAGTCGTCTCCTGGGAATCTCAAGACCCCCCCCCATTTCTCCCAGTTCTGGGGGCTTTTATTTTGGGGGTGACAGTCTCCCCGCGTCTTGTGGCTTCTGAATGGAGAAGGTGGGCTCGCCCAGGGAGCATCCTAAGGTGAAGTTAGGAGGGGCGCTGTGTCTGTGGGTGCCCCCGAGCCGGGGTGGGAGGGGCGCGCCATTCCGTGCCCCGCTCCACGTTCCAGCACCCGGCTCGAGATCCTCGGATCGGTGTCGGCGTGGAAGGGCCAGGCCGTGCAGGGCACACGCAGGCCGCTCTGGGGAAGAGAGGATTGGGCGGGCTGCTGTTGGAAGAAGCCGAAGTCGGGAGCGGGGTGCCGGCTTGGGTTTCCCTGGTCAGCAGTTGCCCTACTTGGCCACAAACAGGAGCCTACGCCTGGCTGCCTGGAAAGCCACTGGATCTGGGGGTGCTTTGTGGCCTCGGCCTGGAGCTGGGCGGTGGGGCCAGGCTGGGATGGTACCAAGGGGGTGTCCACGGGGTGGGGAGGCGTCTGGAGCTTGCATCCCACCCACCTCCAGACACACCCATCTGCCCGCCCCTGCTTTCAGCCTCTAGTGCTGGATTGCCTCGCAGAGTCCGCTTTGACCTGTGGCTCCCGGAGCTGCCTGACCGCCAGAGGCGGGTGGGTGCGCAGTGGGAGCGTTGGGAAGGGCGTGGAGGTGTGACAGGCGCTGTCCACTCCTGAGACGGATGTCCAGACGTCTCCCCGATTCCCTGGCTGGTCCTGGCGAGGAAGGGCGGCTGCATTGGCGCTTTCCTGCCTTAGGGGTTCATTCGTGGATCCAGGCAGCGGTGCCCATGGTGGTGGTGTCCGAGCGGCGCCTGCTGGGGGAGGACGGAGACGAAGTCTAGACTAGAGCCCAGGACTCAAGGGTTCTCCCTTTCGGCCTTTGGTTTTCCAGGCTCGGAAGGAGGTGGGACCCAGCCTGGGACACCCTGGTGGCTGGTGGTGGGGGGGGGGACGGACCAGGGGGGACTGTAACCTGTAACCCCAACAGAGTCACTCCACCACTGGGGTGGCAGAGCCCTGGGGAAGAGTGGGACCCAGTGTTTCTAGAGACACGCAATTCCCCAGAGCCAAGATCAGAGATGAAAATAATCAGCTCGTGCTCACAGGGTCGAGGGGAGGACTTTATGAGGTAATTTAGGTAAAAGCGCTTAGAAATTTTGTACCGAGCTCTATAAATGTAAAGTAATAAAAGTTATTATTTTTATGGCCATCATAAAATCTTCCAGCATGCAGGGACCTCAGAGGTCATTTTATACTGGTAGCCATTTAACTGATGGGGAAACTGAGGCCCTTGGCAATTCAGCAACTTGACTACAGCCACTCTGAAATCTGGGGTGGGAATAAGACCCACTCTTAAAGAGTGGTAGCCCAGGGCTCCTTGTATGGGGACTGTCTTTGTGGGGTCCCAGAAGGACAATGAGGCTGGGTGAGTAGGAACAGGTGGCCCTCTGAGCACCTCACTGTGTTTTTTTTTTTTTTTCCTGAGGTGCCCATGTGATTAAGTATAAAGCCAGGGTGGGGTGTGTTATGAGGTGGTATCAGTTTGTGTGCACCCTTCGAGCTCCGTTACTGCAGATTCCAGCAGCCACGTGACTTGTCTTTTCCAGACAGGTGGCTTACCAGTTGGTCTTCCCTTCAGGACCAGGCCCTTACAGAGCCTCCGGGGCACCTGGGGGCCCCTCTTTCAGGTTCTTCCTGCGCCCTTCTGACTCGTTTCTACACCCGTTCATCCTCCCGAGGTCAAAACTCTACCTGTCTGGCTAAAGTTATGGACTCTGCTCCTATGTTTCTTGCAGAAGAGCACAAACCCTCCTGGCACGATCAGCTGAAGGCCGTTCTGATTGATGCTCCCTCTCTCCCTCCCTCCCCCTCTCTCTCTCTCCTCCCATTTTTCCTGGTTGCTGCATTTTTTTTTTTTTTTTTGAGTGTCAGGCTGCCCAGGCCCCTGCTGCTCCTATTATACTCTCTGGCTCCCAGGGTGTTTGTTTGCCAGTAGTGGGTCCTTCTTGCCATTTGTCTCCCAAATGGCAAACCCTGTGGAGGATTATGGGAAGGCCATCTCTGTACCTCAGAGTGAAGGCAATGCTGGGTTTGTGTGTTGGGATAGTGGGATGAGGGCACAGGGTCATTTCTTAATCTGTTTTGGCATCAGAGTTTCTTTGAACCTGAAGCCTGTGGGGGTGGATAAAACAATGTCACTTCTGAGCCCATGAGGCCCATTCTGCAGGCATGGCACAGTATGAGACCCGGCTGGCTGCTCCTTCATTGAGACGAACCTCCATTGGATTGGCTAAAGCTTTGGGATTTTTATCCAGATTTCGCCTAGGTCGTTCCCTAGGTGTTGGACTTGGCTACCTCACTGGGTTATACTGAAAGCTACATTTGATCATTTCCCTCCAAATTCATGCCTTAGGATTACAACTCATTTCCCAGACAAAACATAAGGATGATCTAGGAAGCACATTCTTTCTGGCAGTGGAAAGAAAGAGCTCTCGTGGCCTACCTTTGCCACAGAGGTAGAGGGTCTGACATCCTGTTTGGTTTTTGCTTGCTTATATGAAGGTGCATGTGCTGTTTGTGTTAGTGTGTATATGGTGTATGCATGTCTTTGTGCCGTGGCAGTGCCCTGTACATTCCCCTGCAGTGGCCCAAGATGAACATTGAATGTCCCACTCCATCACTCTTCTGCCTGCTCTTCTTTGAGCTGGGGTCTCTTCCTGACCCCAGAGCTTGCTGTTTTTCCATAGCCCACTCGATTCCCTGGTCTCTTTGCTCCCCTTTGCAGGATGGGGGTTACAGGAGTGCATGGCCACACCCAGCTGTCTTGGTGGAATCTGGAGATTGGAAATTGGGTGGGTTCAGACCGCATCCTCCCCGCCTCCCCCCCCCCCCCCGTGCACCCTCATGCTTGCCCAGGATGCTCATGTAACCACTGAGCCTTCCACTTGTATTTTACCAAGTGCCTCAAGGGACTTCGCATGTGATGGTGAGATGTTCACTGCCGCAGGGCATGCTGGCCCAAGTGGCTAGAAAGAGGCCAAAAGCTACCTAGCCAGCTGGTTCCAGAAGGTTCTTGCAAGAGAACTGTGCCTGGGGGAAAAGAGCAAGAGGGTGTCTGAACTGAGTGAACCAGACAAGGGAGAAACCCTGCCACAGACCTGGAAACTCCAGTGTGGAGGGTCCCAAAGGGAGAAAGTTTAGTGCTAGGAGCTAATCACAATAAAAGCCCAACAGCACGCAAGGGAATGGGATGAAAGTTTAATTACATGGTGTGGCTAAGCTGTAATTATTAATTACTGACAGCAAAAAATAACTTATTGATTAGGGCCTCTTGCTAATTACCAGAAGGCTGAGTGTCATGCTTGCCTGGGGCTCAGCTGTCAAAAGCCCCACACAAGAGTGGGGTGGAAAAGGTCCCTGCTCCCTCCATACCCTTCTCCCCTGCTCCCACCTCTCTCACCCTGGGACCCCCCCTTAGCATCAGCTGGGGAGTCTAGAACATTCTTGGTGTGGTGAGATGATTGGTAGAACTTGGTGCTGGGATGAGGACTCAGGACACTGAGGCAGAGGTGGCATCACATGGACAGACAGTGCTCACCTGCTGCAGAAACCCTCCCTCTCATGCCCGTGCATTAGTTCAGCAAAGATGTATCGACCGCCTCTCCCCTACGTCCTCTACAGAAAGACTGGAGAAGGGGCCAGGAACCTCGTTACCTCAGGGAAGGGAGGCTGGGAAGAAGGCCAAATCCCTTACGGAAAAACCTGTGTTTAAGCAGGGCCTGAATGGCCAACTTTAAGATGGTGTGTTAAACTGTGTGTTGGTATGCATTTGACCTTGTACTCCAGAACGCAGTTAGGCAGTGAGCTAAAGGTGAGGAAGAATGGGCTTGTTCTCCATCATAAGAAACGAGCAGAGTCCTTGCGTTGGACTTGAAAGGCGCATGAAAAGTCAGCTAAAGCTGTCCTTTGCCCACACAGCCAGGGCAAATGGATATGTGGGTTGACTTGTAGGCCTTTGGTGATGGAGAACTCACTTCCTCCTATCAGCTGGTTCTTAGACATCGTCTTAAATCGATGGAAGAATTGGCCTCCATGTGGTTGGTCATCCAAGGATTTGATTTAGACGGTCCTATGCTTGGCTGGAAGCCACCAACCCCTCACCGCACCCTCCCATTCAGCCCCCTCCGGGAGTCAGGAGACTGAGCTGGCATTGATGGTGGGTGTTGCTGGGCTGCTTGCTATGAGATACCCACTCTGGCAGTCTCCCCTGCCCCTGAGTTGTTGCAGACAGCCCTGGAACTGTCTAAGCGGTGGGAATTAGTCATCGTAATTTGGGCCTTGGGATGCCAACAGCAACAAATGGGTCAGGAACAACTGGCCGAGTGGCCCGCCGCCTGTGATGGAAGAGAAAACAAGCTGGTTGCCGAGACATCCTGGGTTCCTTCCGCTGCTATACCAGCCCCCCCTGTTGAGATAGGTCCTCTGAGACTTGCTGGTAAGGTGGTGCCAGGGCTGCCTGGGTCCCAGGTGTGGAGGAAGAGAAGGAACTGTGGCTCCTGTCTGGACAGAGTCTTGGCAGAAAGTGTGGAGCAGGTTGTGGCTGCGCCTGCACCTGAGGGACCCCTTCAGGTATGGGGACTGTCAACAGGCCAGGGGCTTCCAGCTGGGTCGGACCCTGTGAGTCTTGCTTCCACCGTGGGGAGATGCTGAACTGAGTCTCAATTTCTTCATCTCTGGAGTGAAGGGGTAAGAGTTCTCCCTGCCATCTTCTGCCTGGGGTTGGGATAATCCTGAGCTACTGGAGGAGCCTTCCTCGGGTCCCTCGACACACTGATGATTGACATGCCAGGGACCAGGCCCCACAGGAATCTCCCACATGGCACAGAGCACGGGATAAGGGAGGAACGAAGGAAGAAAAGCAATTAAAATTTGATTCCACTAGGAAGCGATTAGTGGCTGAGAGGGGCCATGAAATTTTGATGATGTGACGATCCATAGGGAAGGAAACATTACTGTTGTCGTGTGGCTCAAGTAGGGGATTGAGCTTCTGGGGTGGACGCAGAGACTTGAAGGGGCAGCTGGAGCTAGGACACTGAGGCCTTCCTGGGCTGGAGATGCAGGCCAGACAGGCCACTGGCGTGTGGTCTGGAATCTGAGTGACAGGCAGAGGTATGGCTGGCCACCTGGACACATGGGTGGCCATCACACGCGATGAAAGCTATGAAGAGTCCAGTACAGGTTCCTCACTTCCTGCTTTGAAAGCAGCATGTGACACCGGAAGCTTGGATAGGAGTGCACCGGCCGCTTTGGGGCCTGAGACGTGGGCAGCTCCCTGAGTTCAAGTCCCACTTGTCATTTATTGCTTGGATGACTAACACCAGCTATGTGTACCTGGATGTCTTCATCGGTCAAGTGGGAGTATCAGACCTGTTTCATTGGTGGTGGCAGCAGTTGCTGTATCAAATAGGCTGAGCTCTTAGAACACGACTCGGTATATAGTCAGCCCCAAATAAGTGTCATCACTGCACTGTCACTATGATCTTCATCTTGGTGGTATAAGGTCAGCTTTGGGCTGGGGTTGAGATAGGTCCCGTGGCCTCAAAACCTTCTGTCCCTTCTGTCCTTCACCATTCTCCAGTGACATCTGAACTTTTGATATTACGGATTTCCTTCTTGGGCTAAAGCATTCTTGTCCCCTGCTTGAAATGTAAATATGCCACAGAAAAACCTACATAATGAGCTGTTGTCTGCTGTGTAGACGTTAGAGTAAATACTTTCACTGACTCTTTCATAAAACCTTGAGTTTTATCTGGGCTGCTCTTCAGCCCACCCTATGAAGGAGGTTGACCAGAAAGTGCTCACGTTAACACTACTATCTTCCAGTTCCAAAGCATTCACTGTCTAGCCAAGATCATTCAAGCGGTGAAAAAGACGGTAACAGGCTGGGCATGGTGGCGCATCCCTTTAATCCCAGCACTTGGGAGGCAGAGGTAGGAGGATCAGCGAGAGTTCCAGGCCACCCTGAGACTACATAGTGAATTCCAGGTCAGCCTGAGCCAGAGTGAGACCCTTTTACCTCAAAAAAAAAAAAAAAAAAAAAAAGACGGTGACACACGCAAAGCCCTAGGTTCAATACCCACCATGGCTGGAAGAATTAAAAACAGATACAACTGTGAATATAGGTTTGCTTCTTCCCAGAACACTGCCACTGATCTAGCAAAGAGAGTCACCCTCAGGAAGTGCTTGCCACTCTGCTTTGGGACCACAAGCCTAAGGGATCTGAGAGCAATTTACTGTGACTGCAGGATTGTCCCCAGCTCTCTGGAGACGGGATGGCCTCCCCCTCTCTAAGGAAATTGAAACCTTCCCTCCGTTCTCCATTTGCTTACTGTCAGGGTCAAAGCCATAGGTTCTGAGGCCAATACCTGGTTCGTCACCCTCTGCTCACAGACACAGTCCCAACTCTGTCCCTGCTCACCCCTGTGCCAGCCCTGCTCCAAGCTCAGCCTGTCCTCCCCGCCTATGAGCCCACAAGCATCCTGGCCTTTTTCTTGTTCCCTCTACTGAGCCAGACCCCATTTGTTCCCCACCCATAGTGAAGTCACCCTTGACCCCCAACTGGAATGTAGCCCCAAAAGTTCCCACTCCCAGCATGGCCGTGGGCTGGATGCCCCGTCTTCTTTGGCCTTATTGGTGCTGACGGATCTTGTAATGTGTGTGCGAGACTGATTTCTTTAATTATAAACTCCTGGAGTCTAGAAAATAACGCTTCATCAACAAGGATGGAGGTATTAGACATCAATTGCTTTCCCCAGTGAATGAACTTAACCCTTTAAATAGAGTGCTGTGAGGGTTTTGTGAAGAAAGGAGCAAGTAGGTGACTGCAGTGTGGTCCTTGATGCTACCACGGAGATTTCTTCTGGGTCCCTCAGGACATGTTGGCCAGTGTGGCAGAAGGACCCTCACTGGGCAGGGGTGGGGAGATGCTCGTCCATGATGACACTCAGGGTGGAGGAAGCAACCTGCAGTGCAGCCGGAAGCCGCTCACTTGTCCATCCGCGTCACCTTCTCCTTTTGCCTATTTTATTTCCTAAATAAGTGGACATTTGCATTCCACTCAAGGTTTATCTGAATTCTATTCAACAGGAAGAGAACGTGTCAAAGCCAGCTGACACTGGGTTGGGTCTTCCCGTTGGCTTTTGAGACCCCCTCCCCACCCTGGGGGCATATAGAAAAACCCCCATGAGGCGATTTCTTGGGTGATGTCTTCCATAAGATTCTAAGACGCCTGGCATAGATATTCCAAGCATTTGTGTTTACATCTTTTCCCTGTAGTCTTTTCAAGCAAGTGCGTCCCAAACACAGTGCACTGTCTGGCCACAACTGGTCTGTGATAGTGACGACTTTGAGGGTGGTGGGTATGAACATCTGGCTATTGTCCCCGTCCAGATAGATGCCTTGCCCCTTGGGCCATGCGTGTGTCTCAGTTTTTCAGCTCCATACCACTGGAGGCTGTTGCCTAGACTCTCCTCCATCCTTTGCAATGGGGACTGGACAAGCAGGTGAGTAACAGCATTTTCCAGAGCTGGTGGGGCAGAGCCCTGACGAGGGCCTACAGACCCTCTTTAGGGTATTGGACTCCTGTATAACTGTTCTCCTTTTCATTTCGATGTTGGGTTATGGCTCAGAATCTGAGGGTACAGTACAGTTCTTTATGGCAGGGAAAAGCATGCCGGCAGGAACGGGAGACAACTGGTCAGTTGGCACCCGCAGTCAGGAAACAGAGATGAATGGTGGCGCTCAGCAGACTTTCTGCTTTCTAACCAGTCTAGAACTATGGTTGACGGAAGGTGTGGCCCACATTCAGGATGAGCTTTCCCTCATAGACACACCCAGAGGTGTGTTCCCATGGGAGGAGAAGATGAACCGTCATAGATGTTCAGGTGTCTTCCAGTAACCATCCGAGTGTAGGTAACCCTGTCCCTTTCTTCTAAGCCAGCTGACCTTGGCAAGTTGCTGAGGGTACTGAATAGCAACACTAACCATATTAATACCATTCGTATTTTCTGGCCAGCTTCCTTCATAGGTTGGCATTAAGGGCAAATGGCATGCCTGTGAAAACTGCTCACATAAATTTGAGTTTTCATGGAAGGTCCCAGTAAAAGATATACCCTATGGCCTACACAACTGGTAATAGCTTAAGGTGTGGCTTCACAGTGGCATATTACATATAGCTTCTAGAAGAGTCTGTCCTCCTACAAAGCTGAGCTTTAACTATAGTTTCCTCCCTTGTAACAGCTCTGAGCACCTCGCTCGAGCTGTCTCCAACACCAACTAGCTTTGTGTGTGTGTGTGTGTGTGTGTGTGCTGTGGTGTGCATGTGTGTGTAGGCATGTTCATGTCTGGGTAAACAAGTGCATGTGAAGACCATAAGTTGATGTCAAGTGTCTCCCTGTGTCTCTCTTCACCTTATGTATTGAGACTGGATTTTTTTGGATAATTTTTGTTTTTATGAGAGAGATCATGAGTGAGCGTGAGAGAGAATTGGCATGCCAAGACCTCCAGCCACTGAAGTCAAACTCCAGATGTATGCACCACCTTGTGCACATGTGTAACTCTGCACGCTTGTGTCACCTTGTGCGTCTGGCTTACGAGAGATCTGCAGTCGAACATGGGTCCTCAGGCTTCGCAGGCAAGCACCTTAACTGCTAAGCTATCTCCAGCCTTTTTCTTTACTTTTTAAATATTTTTGAGCTGGGCATGGTGGCATACACCTTTAATCCCAGGATTTGAGAGGCAAAGGTAGGAGAATTGCTGTGAGTTTGAGGGCACCCTGAGACCACATAGTGAATTCCAAGTCAGCCTGGGCTAGAGTGAGACCCTACCTCAAAAAAAATCCAAAAAGAAAAAGAAAAAGAAAAGAAAGGATGAAAGAAATATTTTTATTTATTTATTTTATTTATTATTTGCAAAGAGGGAGGGAGGGAGGGAAGAAAGGAAGAAGAGAGAGAGAGAATGGGCACATCAGGGCCTTCAATCACTGCAAATGAACTCCAGACGCATGTGCCACCTTGTGCATCTGGCTGACATGGGTCCTGGGGACTTGAACCTGGGTCCTTTGGCTTTGCAGGCAAATGCCTTTACTGCTAAGCCATCTCACCAGCCTAAGACTGGATTTTTCACTGAACCCAGACTTCATTGATTCAGCTTCGTCTAGCTGGCCAGCTTGCCCTGGGATGCACCTGTCTCTGCCTCTCAAGCACTGAGATTATAGGCACATGCCACCATGCCCAGAACTTACATGCATCTTGGGGATGTGGACTCAGCCCCTCATGCTTGTGTAGCCATCACTTTTTATCTACTGAGCCATCTGCTCAGCCCACTAGTGCTCTTGATCAGGTACCATCAACCCTCCCCATGCCCCTCAACATATTTGTGTCTCCTGTGTTTCCTCCGGGCAATGAGCCTGGCCTGGCACTGTTATTTATCTCTTGCTCCCCTGGCCTAATGCCTCAGAACTCAGAGTAGAGCAAGAGCGTGCCCAGTACTTAATGCCCCCTGCCCAGCCTTGTAGTCTTCCTCCTTGTGGGCAGCATGCTTGGCAGTGGACAACTCTGCTTAGCCTGGTGACCCATGTCCTCTCCATTTTGAGTCCCTTCTCCTGGATAGGGCACATCTGCAACAGGGGGTGAGCTGGGAAGCTGTTGCGGGCCAGGCTGCTGAGAAGGGCCGGGGGAGTTGCTCATTAGCTCTGCTCCAAGCTCGTTATCAGTCTGCACATCACGGGGTGAGAAATGGCTGTCGTCAGGATGGTAATAAACGTGCTCCTGTCAGCATTGATGTGATTGCACTAATGAAGAGAAATCAGCCACCCAGAGATGCCCGCTGCTGGCTATGGCTTCGGGTGTCCAGAGCACTCTGTCCACTGTCCGTCCTCCCCCACCTGGGGAAGAAGCAATGGCCAGGCTGTGGGGGTGGAGCAAAGAGGTGTTGGTATTGAACTCCTTGCTGCTGAGGCTAATCTGTGGAGAACCTAGAAGGTTCTGGAAGCCATTGGAGAAAAGGCTTACAGTACAGCCCTAGGAAGAGAGGGGTGGGGTACTGAGGTCTTCAGCCCCAGCTCAGGCCTGGCCAGGGCAGTCAGGAACAGCCAAAGGATTGTGGTCCTTTTGATGTCTCAGCCTCCCTTACAAGCCTTGGTTTTAAACCAGCCTGCAGGAAGGCGTGGGGGGAACACAAGATCCATTGTTCATGTCCCCCAGCCTGCCACCTCGCCTGTGATGTTAGAACGCATTGTGTCTCCAGGAACTTGGAATGCCCAGCCCCGGGGAATGGGGAGCAGACCTCGGGCTCAGCTCTTCTGCTGTGCTGGGGAAGACCCAGAGGTACTGGGCTAAGGCCAAGCCAAGCTGCCTAGATTCTGATGGATGATGAGAAGGGAGGGGGCACTTGGAGACTGGAGCAGGCAGGATGGAGAGGATGAGGCTGTGCCTCAAGGCTGGGGCCTCAAGATTCCCATTCTTCAGCTCAGATGTAACTTGCCAGAAGTGGTGGTCCCACTCTAGAGGGGAAGATTGTTAGAGGTGCAGATTCCCAGGCCCCGCCCCTATTACGTATCAGAAGCATCAAGTCTAAGGTGGGTCCTGGTACTCTGCTTTTACTAGTAGGTCCTCACATATTACTTAACTTTTGCTGGCACAGGGACCATACTTTGAGAAGGCCTGGTATAGATAGATAGCATGGGTGGTGGCCCCAGTGGTAGCTGGACTGAGTCACTTCTGCCCAGGTGGATGATGCCAGCTTCTGCTGGCAGACGACTGTGGAAAGCTTGCTTGGTCAATATGTGAACTTGGCCTATAACCTTGCACCTGGGTGATGGTTACTACTAAGTCTTTTCTCAGGAAGTTCTTGCTCTGTGTACTTGTATGTGTAGTGGGCTCGTATGCACATGTGTGCACATGTGTATGGAGGCCAGAGGATTCTTCAAGTGTCATTCCTCCCTCAGGCACCACCCACCTTTTATTTATTTATTTATTTATTTATTTATTTATTTATTTATTTATATTTTTAATTAGAGAGATAGGGGAAAGAGAGATTAGGTGCTCTGGGGCTTTCTGCCACTGCAAATGAACTCCAGATACATGCATGACTCTGTGCATCTGGCTTTACATGGGTACTGGGGAATTGAACTAAGGGAGTCAAGCTTTACAAGCAAGTATCTTTAACCACTGAGCCATCTGTCCAGCCCCGACCACCCGCCTCTTAAGAGACAGGCTCTCTATACTGGCCTACAGCTCAACAATGGGCTAGACTGGCTGTCTAGCTGTCCCCATGGATCCGTCCATCTTCACTGGGATTACAAGCACATGTCACCATGTCCAACTTATTTTACATGGGCTCTGGGGATTGAACTTAGACCCCTCATGCTTCAAGGTAAGTCCTTTACTGACTGGGCTATGTCCCTGTCTCCAGAAAGGTCTTGCTCTGAATGTCTCTTAGCCAGTTTCCTGTCACTATAACAAAAAATATCTGAGCCAATCGACTTAACTAAGTGAAAGGTTTATTTGGGCTTACAGTTTTGGTAGCTCGGGCACTTGGCCATGTTGCTTTGGGTCTGTGGTGACACAGTGCTGCCTGGCAGAGACGTCTACTGGTGTCCGGGAAGTAAAGACAGAGGAAGAGAGAAAGAGGAAGGGGACTGGAGAGGTGGCTTAGTGGTTAAGGTGCTTGCTGGCAAGGCCAAAGGAGCCAGGTTTGATTTCCCAGTACCCACATAAAGCCAGAAGCACAAGGTGGCACACATATGTGTCTGGAGTTCATTTGCAGTGACTCTCTACCTGCCTGTCTCTCTCTTTCTCTGTCTGTCTCTCTTTCTAATAAATAAATAAAACATTAAAAAGAAAAAGAAAGGGGGCATTATCCTAATATCCCCTTAAGGCACACCTCTAGTGACCTCACTTCTTCCTACAAGGCTCTACTTCTTTGTGTGTGTGTGTGTGTGTGTGTGTGTGTGTGTGTGTGTGTGTATGTGTGTGTGCACATGCTATGATGCACTGTGGAGGCCGGAGGACAACCTTGGGGTGTTGGTCCTCTCTTTCACTTGTTTCCGACAGGCTCTCCCTTGGTTTTGGCTGATGGGTGCGCCAGACTAGCTGGCCCCATGACCTTCACGATTCTTCCGACTCCCCCTCCCATTGGCACAGATGCTCTGGAATTATAGACACATGTGCCACTTTTGAGTCGTGCTAGGATCCAAACTCTGAGCCCTCTGCCCAGGCCCTAGGTGCCACTTCTTATCGGTCCCACCAAAGCCAATAGCACTGCAGGCTTGTGACCAAGCCTTTAACATATGGAGCTTCGAGGCTCTTTTCCAAATCACGTCGCCATCCTTTCTTAAAATAGATGTGACGAAACCAGCCCAGAAGCTCCTGTCCTGGGAGGGAATGCGCCCGGCTGAGTTGAGGGGTAACAAAAACTATTGGCTCCCCAGATATTCTTCCAAGTTTCCACCGAATGCAGTGGTGCAATGTGTGGATCCCAGCACAGCCTCGGGCAGCTTCCTGGCCTCAGGGCACTTCCCGTCCAGTGAAGGAGTCCAGCATGTGGTCAGTCAGGAGGGACAGTGTGAGAGGTGCTTACTGTAGATCGGAACTACACGATTCCAGAGGTGATCTGAGAATGCTGCCCAGAGGGGTCTTCAGCGCAGAGGAGACTGACCCAAAGCTTTCCCTTAAGAGATGGGTGACGTCCCCATCTTCCCCAGAGACACTGGGGCCTTGGTGTCCATCTTTACTGTTTCCAAGTGGCAGTTAGCGGCTGCAAAGGTGCACTTCACAGCTTCCGACTGCTTAGAGCAAGTGGCGCTTGTTCCCAATTGCGGGACTTCTTCACAGGCCTCTGCTTGCCCTCCGGGTACCCTTGTACCAGCTTGTAGAAGACACAGCTTCAGAGCTAGGGAGGTGGCTCCGGGAGTAAGAGTGCTTGCTGTGCACACATGGGGTCTTGAGTTCAGTTCCCTAGCACCCCAGGGCATGGCCACATACATCTGTAATCCTTGCTCGCTCTCTCTCTCTCTCTCTCTGTGTGTGTGTGTGTGTGTGTGTGTGTGTGTGTGTGTGTGGTTGAGGACCTGAGAATCTGGGCCTTGCTGGTCACTCTGACCACAAACAGCAGCTCCAGGTTTTAATGAGTCTGTCACCCAGAGAACACCTGACGTTGTCCTCCGGCCTCCACATGTGGTGCGTGCATACACCACACCTAACACACATATGCCACAGATACTACACACACACACACACACACACACACATGTACATGCACACACAAAAAGAGAGAGAACATACAGGCTTCCGGAAGGAAGTGGCAGGAGGGAAAGCTGGGCGAACCGTCCCATTCTGTACATGTGATAAGCAGGTTCACGTGTGATAAGAGCATGTGTTTGGGGTTTGTGGCTTTGTCACCATCCTTCTCCTCTGAAGCCTCCCTAAGGGATGACTGGTGAGCTCAAACTGTAGGGAACTCAGAGACTCACAGGGGAGGATCAGAAAAGGCCTTCTGGGTTATAGAGGAGGATGTGGAATGGAGTGAGGTACTGGGTTTCGCATTCCCTTTGCAGGCTTCGCCCACTGGTTTTCTGCTTAATTGAAGAACCAGCCTCCAACTGGGGTTTCCCTGGCCCCTCTTCCTCAGCCCCGTCCCCTTTGCAGGAAGCTGAGCTTTGTGCATGGTCATATCTGTGAAGTGAGAGGTGGCCTGGGCCCCCGTCTGGGCAGTCTTTGGTGGAGGGGGAGAGGTGGAAGGAGGCTGCATCTCTCTAGAGTGGGGTGGCTCTGAATGTTCTTGTGAAGTTAGGCATCAGGGAGGCAGGCGTGGCCCTGGAGCAGCGCAGATAGAGCTGCTCCTAGACGTTGTGCCCAGACTCCCCTCTGCCACCCCACAGCTTAACCACACACACACACACACACACACACACACGCACGAGGTCTTGAGCTGGGACTGGGGAACCTGCAGCTCTCCCCAATAATACATGGAGTCCACCAGAAATCAGAACATCGTAACAAGAGGCTACTCTGACCTTTGCCACGTCCTTACCAATGCCCAGTGCGAGGCATCCTTTCAGCACGTCAACCTGAGGAGACTTTATTTTCCCCTACTATGCTGATCAGAAAACTGAGGCACCGAGAGCTCTAGCAGCTTGCCCAAAGTCACACAACTTGTGAGTGGTGGATCCACGCGCGGATGCAGGCGCTGGACGCCGAGCCTGTGTTCTCGACTGATGGGTGGTGGAGGAGGTTCCTTGCCTTGCTGCCTTCCCTTGAACCTTTAATGAGATGCTATTCCCATAGCTGGTCTAAAACTTGGCCTAGCTGTGTCACTTAGGAGACTAATTGGCTTCCACCAAATTAGCCAAGCCTCTGCTTCTGTTAACTGTGGCTTTAAAGTAAATAACCAAACTCCCTCACACGCGGAGGATTGTCTGTTATCATGTAGGGCATTGATCTAGCATGGTTCTGGCCTGTGGGATACTGCTGTGAGTGACAGGTAATTTCTGTTGTCAACGTGACTGGGTAAGGAATCACGTAAGAGACATTGTGCCTCTTAGGTAGGTCTATGAGCACCTTTCCAGAAAGGATTAACTAAGCAGGAAAGACCTTCCCCCAGAGCGGGCGGCTCTGCTGATGACAGCCTAGATGTGAAAAGGCTCCAGGAAAAAGTGGCCCTTTTGGCCTGGCTGCTCACGTCACTTGCTGGTGCATCTTCCGTGTTGCTGTGGTCCTTTGTGGCTGACTTCAGCCTTCTGCTGTGGACGCTGGCTCTCCAGGAATCCTCCAGGCCTTCAATGCCATACTAGGGCTGCTATGACATCCAACCAGCCTCATGGACTGAGTAGCTATGGCATTCTCAGGCGCCCTCTCTCTCTCTCTCTCTCTCTCTCTCTCTCTCTCTTTCTCTGCGTGCATGTGTGCGTGTGTGCGTGTGTGTGTGTGTGTGTGCGTGTGTGCACAGGTGCAGACAGCATTGTTGGACTGTCCAGCCAGTAACATGTAAGCTGATCTCATAAATCCTATTTATTTATTTATTTATTTATTTATTTATTTATTTATTTATTTAGGTTTTCTGAGGTAGGGTCTTGCTCTAGTCCAGGCTGACCCGGAATTCACTATGCAGTCTCAGGGTGGCCTCAAGCTCACGGTGATCCTCCTACCTCTGCCTCTCGAGTGCTAGGATTAAAGGCGTGCGCCACCACGCCTCGTACTCTCTGTTACATGATATATTCATTCTGTCCGTTCTTGTCCTCTAGTGAACCGTGACTAATGTATCCTGTAAGCCCAAGACATTTCTTTGGGACCCCTGTCCTAGCCCAAGCCCACTCTGACTGACCCGCCTGCTAGGACTCAGTCAGCCCGAGTCACCGCACACTGAGCTCTCCCACCCTCTCTAGCAATCTAGATTCTCAACGCCCACACCACACACAGAGCACCCCGGCCGGCACTCGGCTTCTGTGTGTGAAAGAGGGTGAGGCTGAACAGTGACATCTGACGATGGCACCATCGCCGTCAACATCACTGTCGAGGCCATCCCCATCAGCCCATCCCTGATTGACCCTGGATGTATCTAAATGGTAAGACACGCTGTGATGTCACATGTCCCTAAGAAAGATGGTGAAAAAAGAAAGGAGATGCTATTTCAGCCATCAAGTGCGTTCCGACTGCAGAGATATAAAAACGAACAAAAGAAAAAAAGTGTCTTTAGAGGGTTAAATGTATCAATGGCCACTGTTGATACAACTGGGTGCCACTTGCCAGCCTCCCTTCTCAGACCCTCATATCACCATGAGCTTGTCGTTGCCATCCTAGCAACCAGAGACCTGAGCAGTCTAGAGGCACAGAAAGCACTAGACACAGTTCCCACCATGGGGCTTCCCAGGGTACCATGCCTCCTGCCAGGACTTCACTCTCCGAAGGGCATAGGCAGAGCAGCAACAGAGAAGAGGCCATTGGATTAAGAAACCTCCAACAGGGCTGGAGGGATGGCGTAGCAGTGAAGGCTGCAAAGCCAAAGGACCCTGGTTCAATTCCCCAGGACCCACGTAAACCAGATGCACAAGGGAGAGCACGCATCTGGAGTTCGTTTGCAGTGGGCTGGAGGCCCTGGCATGCCCATTTTCTCTCTCCCTCTTTCTCTGTCAAATAAATAAATAAATAAAAATAAAATATTTTTAAAGAAACACCAACAGACTGCAGGCTTCCGCTCTATCCCCAGCACAGGGGTTCTAAGCTCATGGGTGAATCACACTCCTATAGGAGTCCAGACATACACCAAGCTGCCCTGGTGAGACCTCTGCTTTGCCCCAGGATCCCAAACACCCTCTCCTCCTCCCACTGGCTTTTAGAATGTACTGGGCCTGAAGAAGCCTCTCCCGCCCTGTCCTGCCCCAAGCTCGAATTCCTTCCTCAGCTGTGCCTGATGCCAGCACCTGTCTCCTGGGGAACTGAGGCCCCTAGGGGTAAAAGTTTGGCATGGGTTGCTGGTGGGGGTGAGGGAGCTAGGAAGCCAACCCCTCCCCACAGTTGGGACTGCCTGCCCCAAACCAATTTAGATCTACTTGGCTTCTCCGTTCCCCTTCCACTTTGGCCAGTCCAAAAAGGGAAGTGAAGGACCAGCCTGAGATTCCACAGGGACCCTGGGGACAGGCTGGCACGGCTGAGCTCATCCTCCTGGCCCTTGGGGCTTGGTATGAAGGTTTCCTTAGCGACACCAATGTCCTAGGGCAGTTGCCTCTCCTTCCCTGCCCTGGTAAGTTTGCTAACCTGGCATCAAAGACCAACCCAGAGGCGAGGGGAGCTACTCTTGCTTTGGGCTGTTCCTTTCCCAGTCCTCAGCAGACGCTTCCTTGCTCAGGACGTTTTCCCAGGAACTCCAGGCCTTGTGACTCTGGTAGCATGGGTGTCTGGGCTTGTAGTGGCCTGTTCAATGGGCCCAGCTCCTGGCTCAGTGCTGCAGAGTCAAGTCACAGGAGCCGGTGTGGATGAAGGTCCAGCCAGGTGGGCATGCTCTAACTCACTGGCAGGACCATCTGCATCACTGGCAGGGCCTGGCACAAAATGAAAAAAAAAATGGTTAAGAATGTGAAGATGATGACCAGACAGGATGGTGAGACCGCAGACATCCCATCCCCTCTCCAGATCTCTGTTTATGCCCTGGAAAGTCTGGCTGCCAGGAATCTGTTTTCCTGCGGTCCTTTTCCTCTCCCAAGGATGGTGAGGCAAGGGGCCCCTCTTGTCTCAGACCCTGGCAAGAAAGGGTGAGGCAGAAGAATGCTGAACAAGCCTGGAAACTCCCCAACGAAGGTCTCCCGTTTCATGCAGGAGGCTGGGAGTGAGGGCCAGCACCCAGGACTCTGGTGCCTGCGTGTCTGGTCCTGTCAGGTGTGTACTGCCCTCAGCCTCTGGCTCCTCAGCTCCTGAGAGGCTGGCTTTGATGCCAGCACACACCCAAGAGAGAATTGGGGCCCTCCTGCTTGTGAGCTATGGGGTCTCAGTGAGACACTGCCACTCTCCTGGTCTTAGATGTGCTGTGAGGCAGCCGAGGAGTGGCCTGTGAGTCCATTTTCCGTCACTAGAACAGTCTCCTGAAACAATAATTAATAACACATAAGGTTTACTGCAACTTGCACTTTTTGACATTTCTGTCCATGAGCAGGTGGCCCTGTTGCTTTGGGGCCTGTGGGGAGACAGTATCCATAGTGGCAGAGCAACACGGCTCACCACGTGGCCAGTAAGCACAGACAAAGAAAAGGAAGAGACCAGGGTTCCTGAGTTCCCTTCAAGCCTTCCAAGAGCATTCCCGATGACCCACAGACTTCCCACCTCTTAAAGTCTCCACCGCCTCCCAACAGTGTGGAGCTGGGGTCTCCACATGGGCCTCGAGGACACTCAAGATCCAAGCTAGGGCTGGAGAGATGGCTAAGTGGTTAAGGTGCTTGCCTGCAAAGCCTAAGAACCCAGGTTTGATTCTCCAGGTCCCACGTAAGCCAGATACATATGGTGGTGCATGTGTCTGGAGTTTGCTTGCAGTGGCTAGAGGCCCTGGTGAGCCCATTCTCACTCTCTGTCTCTCTCTCTCTCTCCCTTTCTCTCTCACATACACACACATACTTTCCCCCTCTCTCTGTCTCTAATAAATAAATAAAAATAAAATAATTAACAAACAAAAAAAGAGATCCAAGCTAAAGCGTGTATCCTCTTATATCTGGTCTGATTTTTTGAAGGACTTTAGGGAACTCCTGCCAGTCTGGGCAGACTGTCCTTTTGTCTGCTGGAGGCACAGAGGGCCTGACACTTAGATGCCCAGCCGTACTGCTTTCTCCCTCAACTTTGGTTTTTCCAGCCAGGTGGAGCCAGGTCACCCAAGGGTTTAGACGAGCCTTTCTGTGAGCAGCTCAGGGCAGTACTCAGACCAGCAGCTGCAGAAGTTGATGGCCCAAACGGCAGTGCCCGGGGCCCTCCCCCAGCTCTGCCCATCAGCCTCCGTTCTTGAAGATGCCCTGGCTGGCGGGTGTGCTTACCACAGTCCGGGAAGCATTGGAGTGCTGGCTATATTTAGGAGCACAGAGACCTCCTCAAAGTCCGGTGGTCAGCTCCGTCCACTTTCCCAGTGTATGTGTGGAGGAGAGCTTCCAGGTTGCCTAACACGGGTGGAGTTGGAATCCCCGTTTCCTGTGTCCTCGGCTCCTGCCCGGAGCCAGCAGGATAAAGCGTTGACAGCCCAGCCCTCCTGGAAACACTGCTCTATTAATGGCTGCTTGAAGGGCTGTCTTTGGTACAGGAAGAACATGAAAAAGGATCACCCCTTAAATACACAAAACTGAAAATTCTCCAGGGACCAGCGCGGGAGAGCTCTGCGGGAGGGAACCCATCGCTTATTTAAGGACAACTCCCTACACTGCCAGTGCAGTGCAGCTCGGCTCCATTAAACAGCCAGCCCTGCGGTGGAGGGAGCTGAGGGAGTCAGGGTTGGGAGGCTTCAGGGGAGTTAGTTGGCCCTGAGGGGGTCAGGGGCCCAGCATCAAGTGATGGAAGGCAGCCAGGCCCATCCCCATACCTGCAGGGCAGGGGAGGAAACACAACAGAGTTAGCTAGGATGCAGTCAGTTTACCCTTGCTCACTCGCTTCCTTCTTCCTTCCACCATCTTAGGGCCTGTGCTGATGGGCCAGGGTTCCCCATTCCCCTACCAACCAGCTGACGAGGCCTCCGTTTCCAGAGCAGTGGAGAACCACTGAGTCCCTGGGTAGAATAAGGACCCTAGAGCCAGATTGCTACTAGGTCTTCGGGCAAGCACTGTAACCTCTCTGAGCCTCAGTTTCCTGGTCTGAATGAACATCAGGGATGGTCGTAACTCACTCCTTGATGGAGTTGGAAGCATTACTTGTCTGTCAGAGCTCCGAGGACAGGCTGTGCTGTGCAGTCGTCACAATATAAATATTTGTCAAGTCCAAATAAGATGGGGAGCCATGTCTAAATCAGGGAGACAGGGCACCCTGCTGGGGAAGCAGGGAGGACTTTAGGAAAGATGGGACATTTGAGCAGGGAACAACACAGACACGTCGCTGTTAGAAGGTAGAGATGCAGGCTTGCTTCAGAGGTTGCCACAAGACAGGAACGCCTGAGCATCGTTCCTGGACCACAGCAGATCTGCAAGTTTCTCTGAGGTCCCTCTGGGGCCCTTGTCCCAGTGGAGGACTCTGCTGGCCCCATATGAGGCATAAGGCAGGCTAGAAAAGAATCAGGCCCTTGTGTGAGTCACCATAACCCAGGCAAGACCATGCCTGGGTTTTCAGCACTTACGCGTCCCTTCCACTCAAATCTGAACTGGAAAGGTGTGGAGTAACAGGAGGAGGAGGAGGAGAAGGCTAAAAATCGAGGCTTGTGTGTTGCATTCATGACCCCACAGTGACTGTTGTTACCTTCTGAATGTGTGTCTCCCCCCATAGTCTCAGGTGTTATTAACATTAAGTTTGTAGCTTCTGCCCCTTAGCAGGCAGACTCCTGCTATTGGGCGGGGAGGTGGGAGGGGGTGCTGTCCCTAGGGGTGGATCTGAATTCCAGCCTAAGGTATGCAGAGAAGTATGAGCTGGAGGGGTCCTGCTGCTGGAGGTTCCTCCTTGCTGGCTTGTGGTGCCAGCTGTGTGGTTGTCTCTGCTTGAATCTGTAAAAGGAGGCCAGCTGCTTCTGTTGTTGGATGGAGCTTCGCCTGCATCCATAAGCCTGAAATAAACCCCTTCTTCCCATAAACTGGGTCTGGTTTGGAAGTTCATCCAGCAACGTGAAGCTGACTAGAATTACTGCACAAGACGTGTCCAACACTGGGCCCGCTGGTACTCTGTAATGGATGGTGGAGGAAGGCGTGAGGGCCCCCACCCCTCCTTAAGGAGCTGGCATCAAATGGTTTCTGGAGGACAGACAGAAGACATTTTCTAAAGAGTGTAGCCGCTGGTAAGTTGTGTGTGCTCTGCAGGCACCTAAGCTCAGCGGCTCACACAAGAAGACATCAAAGTATAAAAGGAGCTAGATGAGAGAAAGCGTTCAGCGGGAAGTAATGGGGAGAATTACGATCCATTTATTATATACGTGCATAAAAATTGTCAACTAAAAACAAATACTGGGGCTGGGAGGATGGTTCTGCAGTTAAAGGTGCTTTTTTTCCAAAATTTCATGGCCCTTGTTCAGTTCCCCAGTAGCCACCATGTAAAGCCAGATGCATGAAGCGGTGCACACATCTGGTGTTCATTTGCAGTGGCAAGAGGTCCTGGTGGGCCCATACACACTGTGTCTTCTCACAAATAATTAAATAAAATATCAAAATATATAAAATATTTAAAATATTAAAAATTAAAGGCCGGCAGGGTGGGGCACACCTTTAGTCCCAGCACTCGGGAGGATCAGCTGTGAGTTCAAGGCCACCGTGAGACTACAGAGTGAATTCCAGGTCAGCCTGGGCTAGAGAGAGGCCCTACCTTGAAAAACTGAAGGAAAAAAAAATTAAAAATAAAACAAATACTCCATGATTCTGTGTGACTACATGGTGAGTCAACATACTGGGGTATCCACAGGTATCAAACAGTATGACTTTGCTCTGAATTCAGATATATTTTCAATTAGAACAGGCTATTGAAGAAGTTTAGATATCTGGAGGGGGGGTGGAGATTAAGGGCTTCCCTCCCTGATCTTGTCCAGTAATGGAAACAAGTCCAGTTGGTGGAGCATCAAGAGTCAAGCGGTAGGTCAAGCTGCAGGTCATGGGGGACAGGAGGTCGGGGGAGAGCTGCCCACATCACTGGAGGGTTAGGGCGTGCTCTGCTCACCAGCACAGTGGGGCGTGGCCCTGCATGCTGCTGATGTTCTGGTGACACCTTCCCCTCCCGTCCCCTGTAGTTGACCTCTGCTCTCACAGGGAGAAAAGTACTTCAGCCCATGGCAAAAAAGCCCTCCGAGGGTAGAGCATGTGGCACTAGGGTGGGAACACGTGGCTAATGGGCAGTGCCCGTGCCTGTGTCATGCCCCTTGCCTTGATGCTGTTGCTGGGACACGCAGGACAGGCAGCTAAGGAAAGGATTCAAATTTGTCTGTCCCGTTTCTCTTTACCCTTGGTTTTCAGACGTTGGACTGTGGTATGCCTAGACACGGTTTGCTCTATATTTATTCTGGCTGATGTTCAGTCATTGTTGAATCTGTATACTTGTGTCTGACCAAATGCAGGCAAATGATGACCACTGTGATTTCCTCAAGTGTTTCTCGGCCCTTGTCTCTCTCCTTGTCGGGCTTCACTAACACCTCTTTAAATGTTTTGATAGTTCCCTTTCAGCCTCTGCTTTTTTTGTTTTTTGTTTTTTTACAATCTTTTTGGATTCAACAATTTCTGTATAACAGACTGGGGCGGTTAAGGTGCTTGCCCGCAAAGCCTAATGATCCAGGTTCAATTCCCCACTTCCCACATAAAGCCAGATGCACAAAATGGCACATGTATCCGGAGTTCATTTGCAGTGGCTAGAGGCCCTAGCAAACCCATACTCTCTACTCTTACCATCTCTTCTTTTCTCTCTCTCTCTCTCTCTCTCTCTCTCTCTCTCTCTCTCTCTCTGTGTGTGTGTGTATCTGTATCTCTGTGCTTGAAAATAAATAAAATATTTAAAAATTTTCTGTATATTTTCAAGTATCTTATTTCCATATTACTCTTTTGATAAGTCATCCATTGTATTTTTAAATTTCATATATATCTCATTTTCAAGTTCTAAGATTTCCATCTGGTGAAATATATAAGTACATACGCACATAATTTCCAGCTCTCTAGATATACTTTCATGCCATTCATAAGGAGTGTATTACCGTTCATCTCACTGAGTTGTAGCTGCTTTAAAATTCATGTCTGCTAATATCAACATCTAGTCATTTCAGGGTCAGTATCATTGATTTCCTTTTTAACCTGATGAGGGAGGAATTGGGCTTTCACAGTTCCTTATATATGCATGGTGTGTGTGTGTGTGTGCGTGCGTGCGTGCGTGCGTGCGTGCGTGCGTGTGTGTTTCCTGGGCATGGGCATCGCAGAATGTTCTGGGGAATCTAGATTCGGTTCTGTTTCTTCAGAGTGTTGACTTTCTTCTTGCTTTATCAGGAATTTGCTCATCTGCTCTCTCGGGTCTTGGGGTACTAGTTCAATATCAGTTCCATCCCCTTAGCCTCTGTTGGGTTAGTGCAGTCTTCCCGGGCATGAGTGGCTTTCAGTGCAGCCAAAGATTTAGGTAGATTCTGTCCATAGAACTGGGGGGAGGGGCTCACCCTTCAGTTCTTTCTTGGATCCTCCCTTACTTTGAGGGAGGCATGTTTGCCCTGATCATAGACTGAGTTTTCTCTTGTTGCTTTAATTCATGTGATGTTCATGTGTAATCAAATTAAACTTTTCTTTTGATGTGGGTGTATGCGTATGATGTGTGTGCGCATACGGGCACACACATGCCACAGCACAAATGTGGAGGTCAGAGGACAAACTTGGGGGCCTGGAGAGGTGGCTCAGAGGTTAGGGTGCTTGCCTGCAAAGCCTAAGGACCCACGTTTGACTCCCCAGTACCCACATAAAGCGAGATGCACAAGGTGGTGCAT
This sequence comes from Orientallactaga sibirica, assembly GCA_036365145.1. Lineage (NCBI taxonomy): Eukaryota > Metazoa > Chordata > Mammalia > Rodentia > Dipodidae > Orientallactaga > Orientallactaga sibirica. Next base: position 10,262,673 of record JAEOAD010000013.1, read on the forward strand.
GTGTCTGGAATTCGTTTGCAGTGGCAGGAGACCCTGGCGTGCTCATTCTCTGCCCCCCACCCTGCCTCTTTCTCTCTCTCTTTAAATATATATATATATTAAAGAAGACACACGTGGGGTTTTGGTCCTCTTCTTGCACTTTGATTGAGACAGGATCTCTGTGGCTTGTCATTGTGAACACCACACTAGTTGGCCTGATTCTGCCTCCCATTGTCAGAGATGCATTGGGAGTGCAGATGTTTGTACATGGGTGAAGAGGATCCGGACTCTGGTTGTCAGGCTTCTGCCGCAAACGCTTTTAGCCGCTGAATTAAGCATTTTACAGTGAACACTTTGGTGATATTTAGTTATACTCTCCATGTTGTATAAACACTACCTCTGTCTAATTTCAAAAAACATTCCTAAACCGGGCGTGGTGGCGCACGCCTTTAATCCCAGCACTCGGGAGGCAGAGGTAGGAGGATCGCCGAGAGTTCGAGGCCACCCTGAGACTACCTAGTTAATTCCAGGTCAGCCTGGACCAGAGTGAGACCCTACCTTGCAAAAAAAAAAAAAAAAAAAAAAAAATCCTGTATCCCCCAAAGGAAACCCTGTACTCACTAAGCAGCTGTTCCCCATTTCTCCTTTTCCCAGGTCCTGGCAGCCACCCATCTACAATTTGTATCTATGAATTTACTGTAATATTCTGGATATCTCGTATACATTGAGTTGTTTTGTGTTTGGATCTTTTCTTTGAGCATGTTTTCAAGGGCCACCGGTGCATAACATGTATCACTACTTTTTTTTTTTTTTAAGGAAAGAAAGTCTCATTTATGACTTACACAAGGGAAGTCCACTGTGGTGGGAAAAGCCCGTCAGGAGTGTGGAGGAGCAGACAACATATTACATCTTCACATGAGCAGTGAGGAAGAAGTTGTGGGGAGAGACGAATGCCCAGTGGTCATTGTTGTAGCTGAATAATACGCCACTGTGTCTACATGTGCCCCTTTGTCCATGGGAATTGTGGAATATCTGCCTTTTGGCTGGTGTCAGTAGGGCTGCTGTGACTTCTATCTGTACGCATAGTTGAGAGCCTGACCTCAGCTCTTTTAGGTATATTTCTAGGAGTAGAATTTCTGAATCAGATGCTTTTTTTTTTTAATTTATTTTTGGAGAGAGAGACAGAGAGAGATAGACAGGGAGAGGGAGACAGAGATGGGTGCGCCAGCAGTCTCTCAGCTGCTGTGAACGAAATCCAGATGCCTGCGCCCCCTTGTGGGCAAGTGCGGCATTGCACCCTTGCCTCACTTTACATCTGGCTAAACGTGGGACCTGGAGACTGGAACCTGCGTTCTTAGGCTTAGCAGGCAGGCGCCTTAGCTGCTAAGCCATCTCTCCAGCCCTCAGATGCTTTTTATTAAAAATCTGAACAATTTTATATTCTTGCCAACAATTGACAAAGTTTTCCTATCTTCACACCAACACTCATTAGTTTTCATTTGTTCGACTTCTGAAGGCTGGGAAGTGGATTCTCATTTGTGGGTTTGATTTGTTTTTAATCTTCCGTCATTTTCTAGACTTTTAAAATTAATTTTTAAGTTAGCATACAAAATCAAAGGTTACGTTATGGCATGTGCATCCAGATGTGTCATGATTTCCTGTTCTACTTCACCCCCCTTCCCCACTGCTTTTGTGCCTCCTGCACCCCATTCTACCCCAGTCTAGCTGGTTCCCTTCCTCCCACCACAGTCTCCCCTTCTACTCTCTTCTACATGTCACACATAATCCATTACGTGTCTCTGATTTGTGTTTCCCTAACAAATAATGATTTAACCATCTTTTCACATGCTTGTTGGTTGGCCATTTGTGTATCTTCCCTGGAGAAATTATTGGACAAATCTATTACTTTGTTCATTTTTCGGCTATGCTGCGTTTGTTGGTGGTGTTCTCTATATATTCTTTGCCAAATAGAGGACTTGCAAATATTTTCTTTCTGTAAATTTGTCTTTTCACTTGCTTGCTATGTCCATTGATTAATAAAAGTTTTTATTTTGATCAAATTCGAATGAACTATTTTTTTCTCTAGGAATCTTATCCAAGTATCCATTGCTAAAATCAAGATCATCAGGATAGTTCAAGACCAGCACAGGTTAATAAAATGAGATCCTAAAATGCCAGTTTTCTTCTGTTTTATAGCCCAGTTTTCTGTTTTGTAGATTAACTTATTTTTTTGTTTCTTTTTTGAGGTAGGGTTTTAGTCTAGCCCAGGCTGATCTGGAACTCACTTTGTAGCTTTGGGCTGGCCTTAAACTCATGGTAATCCTCCTACCTCGGCCTCTCAAATGCTGTAATTAAAGACATGGGCCACCACACTCAACCTGTCTTAATTTTTTTCATATGATGTGAAGAAAGGGCTTGTGTCAGTTACTTTCTCATTGCTGGGACAAATACCTGACCAGAAGCAGCTTAAGGACGGAAAGTGTTCATTGTGGCTTACAGTTCCAATGACGACAGCCTATCATGGCAGGTAAGACATAGAGAGGGGAGCAGAAGGCTAGCTGGTCACATCACATGTGCAGTCAGGAAGCAGAGAGCAAACAGGAAGTGGAGTGTATAAAACCTCAAGGCCTGCCCGCGATAACCCACTTATTCCAGTAGGCTCTTCCTTTAAAACTTTTTATTTTATTATTTTTATTATTTTTTTGGAGAGAGACACAGAGAGAGAGACAGAGAGAGAGAGAGAGAAGAAGACAGAGATGGGCACGCCAGCAGTGTCTCAGCTGCTGCGAACGAAATCCAGATGTGTGCGCCCCCTTGTGATCAAGTGTGGCATTGCGCCCTTGCGTCACTTTGCATCTGGCTGAACGTGGGACCTGGAGATTGGAACCGCTGGAGATTAGAACCAGCGTTCTTAGGCTTAGGAGGCAGGCGCCTTAACCCCTAAGCCATCTCTCCAGCCCAAGGCTCTTCCTTTAAAGGTTCCTAAAGGCTCTATACCTTCCCAAAGAGCACTACCAACTGGGAACCGAGTGTTCAGATTCATGAGTCTATGGGAGACATTTCATATTCAAACACCACAACAGGACTCAACTTCTTGTGTGTGTGTGTGTGTGTGTGTGCGCGCGCGCGCATACATCTCATTTATCAAAGAGATCATTTTTCCCTATGGAGGCTCCTCACAGCCTTGTCAAGCATCAGTTGGCGGTCATGGTAGCGGCTTAGCAGGACTCTGTTCTGTTCCATTGTTCTCTGCACATCTCCTTCTGACGATGCCACACTGTTTTGACTGCCACAGCTTTGTTCTGTTGGAAGTTTAGCTCTCTGTGCCATGCTGGCTTCATCGTGCTGTCAACCCGAAAGCCACTGAAAATGTCGTGCCATTCATTTCTTCCAAGTGACATATCCCTCCAGAGCCTGCTGGCTGTGCCTTCAAGTGGCTGTTGTTAGGAGAGTCCCTTGGCATACCTGTCACCTGCCTGTCCCCGTTTGCCCACCATTGCTTACCTTGGCTCAGGGTGAGTCGGTCTGGGGACAACAGTAGAGGGGAGGGAAGCTACCTGTCCAAGTACTGTTCCCTCTTGCTGAGCCCTTGCTCCCTCAGTCCCCTATACCATCAGACACTAAGTGGCTTATGAATTATAGAGAGAAATGCCATTTCCTGCTCAAAGTTTAGAAATGGAGACTCCTTCCCCACCCCCTAATTTCTCAACCCTGTCCTGTTCATACAGAGCCTTGCAGTACCTCCTCTCTGAGTACACAAAAGGCTGCAGCTATGAAAGATCAAAGGAGTGGTCCCTCTGTGTCTCTTTCTGGTGCCACAGTCCTGGCCCCTTGCATCCCAGGAGGGCCTCTCTGGGGGACTGGCTGAGTCCACAGACAACTGGGGCTCTCCCTTTTCATCGAGAAAGACAAGTTGGCATGAATGGCTGTTTCTGTCTGTAGCCAAAACTTGAAATGTGACTGGGCCAAGTTTAGGGAGGTAATTCTAAGGAGCATTCCTAAGTGCATGTGTGTGTGGGGGGGCGGGTACCATCTTCACAATAATGAATGGGTTTTGTTCATTACCCTTTTCCATCCTTGCAGGTGAATGGGGCCTGTTGTTTCCAGGTCTTTCTGTCTGGGATGACTTGAAGTCCCCACTCTGTCCCCTTCTGGCTTTTCTTCCTGGCTCATCCTCTGAGGGACCTCCTGGGACTTCCTGCACTTCGTGTCCCTTCTCTGCTAGTCATAACTCCTGCAAGGGAAGCTCGGCCTGGTGGTGGCTCTTCCTTTCTGCTTGGCTTTTAGACGCTGACATCTTGACGTGTTCCCAAAACAGGGTCACTTCGCTCTTAGGTTTGCTTGGGTTTTCCCGGATCGCAGAGGCAGAGGGGTAGAAAAGACGACTTTCAGGCTCCCTTTTCTCCTCCTTCTCTCCTGGAGGTGGATCAAGGATTCCCTGGTTAATGGGCATAAAGTGCTTTGAAAACATAAACTGTTAAGTGGCACCAGGGACGGGCTTACTAATTATTTATGATTTCAGGAGAGCCAGTTAATTCACCAGGAGAGGGAGTCGCATTGGTGGGGGAAGGACGATAAATCATTCAAGAGGCCACAGATAGCAGGGACTCCTCCTCTCGCACCCCCTCCCACATACGGAGGGGGTTTGCAGGCCTGGGCACATTTTCTGAAGCTGATGGTGGGGGCACGTTCTACAGGCTATGCCACATGCAGCCTTCTTCCCAAAACACCAGAGTTCTCTTCCTGCCCCAGACCAAGCCTGTGCTCAAAAAATGATTGACTCAGTTCCCCTCAGCGCTCCCCAGAGAGGCACAGAAGGCATAGCAGAGGCTTCCCTGAGAAAAGTCCACGGGCACGCTCTCTGGACTAGTCTCAGGAAGGCCTGCCAATGGTCAGGGATGGCCAGGTCCTTGCTGCTGCCACTGAAATTCACAGCCCACTCCCTCCCTATAGCAGGCTTTCAATGAGGGCAGCCACCTGACAGACAAGTGTGCGCCCAGCCGTGGCCACTTGTTGCTTCTGTCACTCAGTGAATATTTGCCAACTGACTCCCACATGCCAAGCGTGGGCATGTGACAATCTTTTCTCCCACACTGTGCACTCCCTTTAGCTCCCGGCTTCCTGGGAGCATGGATTCTCTGCCTCCACTCCCACCCACCCCGCCATTCTCAGCTGTCCCACTTCACAAGAGACCTCTGGGCCCCAAGCCCTGGAGTCCGACCTTTCCCCAGAGAGCCCATTGCAGTCCTGGAAGGGGCGCCCCACCCCAATTCTCAGACTTTCTAAGGCTGGACTGAGAAGGACAGTGGCTTCCTACTCCTATTACTCACACCGTTCTACAAAGCCGATTGGGTTAGTTAATTTCTTATCCTGCTTCTTTTAAAACTATTTTTATTTTTATTTATTTATTTGACAGAAAGAGGAAGAGAGAGAGAGAGAGAGAATGGGCATGCCAGGGCCTCCAGCCACTGCAAATGAACTCCAGACACATAAGAGCCACCTTGTGCATCTGGCTAATGTGGGTCCTAGGGAATCGAACCTGGGTCCTTTGGCTTTGCAGGCAAATGCCTTAACTGCTAAGCTATATCTCCAGCCCTTATCCTGCTTCTTTTATAGCATCTTGGAATGTTCTTTTTATTCCCAGCCCCAAACAGCCAGGGGGAGGACTCCACTAATGTGCTGCCACAGGGTGATTCAGTCAGGAGAACAAACACAACCAGTGCATCAACAACAAAAACGCCTGCTCAGGGCCCAGCTGTACAGGCAACAGCCCAGGAGGCCCCGGGGTCAGCCCGCCTCTGTCTCCTGGGTTCTCCTTCCTAAGCCTGCGCATCTGTATGCAACTCTGGGGCTGGGGCTGGGCAGCTGCTGGGAGGTAGGGCATGGGAACTTGTCTAGCTCAGGAGAGGAGGAGACAGAGTCAGGAAGGTGAGAGAAGTCTGAGCCGCCCCCTCCCCCAGGGTAGGTTGAGCAGCGCCCTGAGGTTGGTTGCACAGGAGCATCTATGTGGCTGGCCTTTCTGGCCCTTTCATGGTGTCCTGGAGAAGAGGGGGTGCCAATGACAGAATCTGGGTGACATGCCTGCTTTGTGCAGAATGGCAAGCTCACATGCAGAAAGAGGGAGCGTGTATGCATGCACATGCATAGGTGTATGCATGAGTGTCATGTATGTTTGTGTGAGTTTGTATACATGTGTGCATGCATGTTTACTGTTGTGTTCTGTGTAGAACTTGTGTCTGTCAATGTATTTGTGTGTGTGTGAATACATGTATATATATTTATGTACATATGTGAATACATGTGTGGTAGTTTGAATGAATGCCCCCCCCCAATAGATTCAGGAGTTTATTAAAGCTTGTAACTTAGATTTCTAGCCACCTGGCTGAAAGAGGTGTCACTGTGGGTGGGTCCCATGGTCCAGCCCTAAGAGGTCAGTGGGGGAGGATCTGATTTCCAGACTAATGGTATGCTGAGCAGAGTGCTTAAGCGGTGCCTGGGGCTCCCAGAGAGTGCTGGCTTGTGGTGGTGCTGGTAGCGGTTGTTTGCTTTTCTCTCTGTGCAGGTCCGTATAAAGGGGGGCAGCTCTTTCTGCCGTGGAACTTCCCCTGGATCTGTAAGCTTCAAGTAAATCCTGTGCCTCCCATAAAGTCCATCTGCTTTGAAGGTTCATCCCAGCAACGTGAAGCTGACAGCAACCCATGTGTATATATTTGTGTGTGTGTGTGTGTGTGTGTGTGTGTGTGTGTGGATGTTTTTGTGTTCGCATATGTGTGTAGGTGCAGGGTGTGGATATCGGGTGGCGTGGCTATGGGAGTAGATTGCTCCCTTCATGTGGCTGTTGCAGGCAAGCATGGCTTATAGAGGGCTGTAGGCTCAGCCCAACGACTGCCCCATCTTCCAACATCTCCATCCTAGGCACCACCCAGCTGAAAGTCGTAGTCCAGACCATCCTCCCCCACAGTCTCATGTATCAGCCTCTGGGGGGTCACACATGGTGGATAAGATAAAGACTAGAACATCCTGGGCTAGAGGGATGGCTTAGCAGTTAAGGTGCTTGCCTGTGAAATCAAAGGACCCAGGTTCGATGCCCCAGAACCCATGTGAACTGGATGCAGAAGGTTGTGCATGTATCTGGAGTTTGGTTGCCGTGGCTGAAGGCCCTGGTGTACCCATTCTCTCTTTCTGCCTCTCTGTCTGTCTGTCTGTCTGTCTGTCTCTCTCTCTCTCTCTGTGTGTGTGTGTGTGTGTGTGTGTGTGTGTGTGTCTCTCAAATAAATAAAATAAATTAAGGCTAGAGCTTGGGGGTCAAGGTATGGGTTTCCCTCCACTCCAGTGAGCACAGACATAGGGTACCACCCCCATCTCAGATGTTTTCTGGGTGCTGTGAGAGAGCCCTGTAAAGACTTCCCTGGCCCTCCAGGTCCTGGACTTGGCTTCTGGCAGGAGAGCAGCAGGCCACAGGTAGTATATTGTCACAGTGTCAGGGGCCTCTGCTGGTGGTTGACTTAGGAACTTCACAGTCATCCCCCCCCCAGCCCACCTTATCTTCTGGGGTTACATTCCAAGACCCTTGGTAGAGGGGAACAAACCCTATGTAAGCTCTGTTTTTTTCCTGTACATGCACAGGTATGAGAAAATTTGGTTGATAAACTAGGCACAGTGAGGAATTAACAACAAAACTAGTAAAGTAGAATGCAGATAACAATACACTTCATAAAAGTTACAGCCTGTGACTTTATTCCGGGAAATTTCCACCTAATGCCGTACTGTGGAAAGTACATGTGTAGATAAGGGGGGCTGATAGTGTTTTACTCTGAACCCTCAGGTTAATCAGCAGCAACAGGGTGGTAAAGCCAATGGTGTCTAAGGCTGTCCCCTGCTGTATCTCTCCCAGACCCTCGAACAGAATCCCACACTTGTGAGGCAAGAGCGTCCATTCCAAGCTTGTGCTAGTTACATGCCAGCATGGCTCATGGGGCTAGAAAACAAAAACAAGACCAACAATAATAATAAGGGCAGAGCAGAGTACTCAGGACGCATTCACTCCTTGCCAAGCGTGATTTGAGCCACCACTCAGGGATGGCCTCTTTCAAAGTTGCCCGAGACTGCTGTCTCAATCCCACCTCCAGCTCAGTTTAGACACACAGTCCAGCCTAGAGGGCACAAACCGTATTAGGTAAATCCAACAGGGCTGTTATTCCTGGGTTAAGAGAACTGGTCCAGAGTTCTTTAGGAAACCCAGGTAGACACACGGACCATCCTGGGTTTGCCCCTTGGCTGCACTGTGAAGCTTGGTGGTAAGGCCCAGGCCTACAGAAGAATGGGGGAGGCACTCCTGGCTGAGCTATAGACCTCTGGGCTTGAGAGACCACAAGCACCATGCTGGGGAGACTCAACAGTGGAGCATAAATTACTGCAGCAATGGTGGGCTGGCAGGGGGCGGGGAGGGGGATGGGGGTGGGGAGGAGGAGCTGCTGGGAAGGCTCGGGCCTGGAGGCTGTGTGGGCCAGACTTTATTTTCTGTGTCATGTGCACTGCAGGGATGGGGCAGTGAGTTAGCTAATTTCTTTTCTTTTCTTTTCTTTTCTTTTCTTTTCTTTTCTTTTCTTTTCTTTTCGTTTTGTTTTTAACTGCTGGATCTGTCTGGCCATGCTGTGGAACTTATGTACCTAAGACTACAGATCCCTTCATTTTTCAAGATTCCCTTCACTCTTTAGCTTGCAGAAATAGCAGGACCTTATTCGTTCTTTCCAGGTGGGATCCAAGAGGGTCTCCCCCCCCACCGCGTCCCTCTCCTCCCAGGGGGCTTGGCTGATGCATCCCAGGCCTGGCTGGCTGTGGGCCCAAAATAGAAGGGAAGGTGGGGCAGCTGGTAGTGGGGAGGATGGACAGAGAGAGATGCCAATAGGAGGGGGCTGGTCAGCCAACAAATGGGTCCTAGACAAAGTGATGGATGGATGAGCACATGTGGGGGGAGGGGCTGCACAATGGCTCGGGTTTCAGAAGCCTCCCTCCCCGCGCCTTCAAACAGCTGACAGCCACGGAAAGCGGATGAAATGGGATTAGAACATCCTTTCCAAAGACAGCGCGGACTGCAGAGCATGACAATACGGTCCCTGTCCTGCTGGCTTCGTGGCTAATTCAGCCAGTTTGGAATCATCTCTTTCCCCAGGGGGCCTGGGGCCAGGGACCTGGAGGGTGTGGGGGGAAGGGAGGACAGTGGAGGCAGTGGGCAGTGGGGAGCAACCACCATTGGGGTCTCCAGGGAGACGAGGGTTGGAACCACAAGAGGGCCCTGGCTTCTTGCAAAGGTCACCTTGTCCATCTTTCCCTGCCCCCCAGCCCAGCCATGGGATTCCAGAGATCCTTTGCAAAGCCCTTACTCAACTCTGCAGGGACAGTCTCCTGAGTAACAAATCCCCAGGGCAACTGCCTTTCACCTCCTGGCCCCTAGCATGACCCTGGATGGTCCTCAGTATGGTCCTCTGTAAGGTAGATGGGATCATTTTGTCTAACCTGTAGGCTTGGCACAACTGCTACCTAAGGAGAGTCTGGCATACTGCTGCTATTAATGTCAGCGTTATTATTATTACTGTATCACTGCCATTGTTATTGTTTACCTGCTGGATCCTCTAAACCTCTCTGACCCTGTGGGAATCAGGCTAGAGTGAGGACCTGAGCCAGGGAAGTAGGGACATCAGATGGTCACCCTGGCCTTGTCCTGAATCACAGAAGCTATATCCTTGGCTCTTCTTCTAGACCTAACCTCAAAAGGGCCACGGGGCCCAGTGAGGGGTGATAAGACCTGCTGAGCCATCTCTCAACCCTGCACGCAGCAGGGTCACAGCCAGCCAGGCCGGTCAGCAGCCGCTGTGTTTATCTTCTCTTGCTTGAAGAGGCTGCGGCAGGGGTGAAAGGAATTGATGTTTATTTTGATAACGAGTTCTCAATGCGTTTGCAAACTAATAAAATCAACTCATTAGGCTGCATGTTTAATTCACAACTGTACTGTGGGGAGACGAGCCGGCCCTGGTGGCTGATGGGTAAAGTGGGCTCCCTTGTGAGATGGGGGAGGTGTCTGTGGTGCTTCAACTCTCTGTGCAGGGCAGCACGTGGCCAATGGGTGCTGCTGCTCCTTCCCTTGCAAGTTCAGCCCTGAGTCCTGTCCAAGCCCAGAGCTGGAAACAGCTCACTCTGTCCCTGGCTCCTGGCCTCATCTCTCAGTAAGGACAAAAGGGCAGGGGCCCCTCTGGATGTCCCCTGTTCAAAGTCATCGAAGACCAGGGTCCTGAGCAGATGGACCCTTTAGAGCTGAAATGGGAGCAGGGGAGCCCCCCGCCCCCATTAAAGCACAATGACACGTAGACCCTTGTGGTTCTTGCCAGAGTCACTCCTTAGAGAAGAAGCTTGATAGCCCACTGAGAGAAGCTGAGAGATCCACTGGTGGGAAACTGAGGCTGGGCGAATCTCCATGCTGGGGTCCTGACAGACTTCATACTCAGATCTCCATGATGTTTATTCCACCAACTACGTGATCTGAGGCCTCTACACCTGGGGGGAGGGATAGAGATCCTAGTCAGGACTGTTTTGGGGACCATCCCTGGTACCTGTCCCAGATCTCTAACAGGGTGGAACGAGAGGCATAAGCCAACCAGCCCAGGGTGGTTCAGGAGGTCCTGGGGAGTGTGCCACACGGGTCACAGTGGGCCTGGCCCCACCGTGGAGAGGACACCTGCTCCATCATGGTCCTCTTAAGAAAGTGCTGGGTGTCAGTGTGGGCTGGGACTTCCTGGAGGGTAGTCTTGCCCAGTAAGGAGAGGCTCCCTCAGCAAGGTCATAGTGCAGAGGTGAAGGTGATGGCAGTCTTTCAGCTTAGGGTGCTGGCTCCCTTCCCTGAGAGGACGAGAAGTTTGTGTCCCTCAGAGGTAGTGAGTTTGATAACACCACAGTCTCTCTTGGCCCCTGTGCCCAGCCTCAGTATCAGACTGGACACAATGTCTTCGATGTCTAGTAAATTGCAAGTTCATTTCCAGAGAAGATACAGCATTAAGACTGGGAGCTGTCGGGCGGGCATGGTGGTGCATGCCTTTAATCCCAGCACTCGGGAGGCAGAGGTAGGAGAATCGCCTTGTGTTTTAAGGCCAGCCTGAGACTACACAGTGAATTCCAGGTCAGCCTGAGCTAGAGTGAGACCCTACCTCAAAAAACCAAAAAAAAAAAAAAAAAGACTGGGGCTGGAGAGATGGCTTAGCGGTTAAAGGGTTAAAGTGCCTGCCTCCTAAGCCTAAGAATGCTGGTTCCAATCTCCAGTGGTTCCAATCTCCAGGTCCCACCTTTAGCCAGATGCAGTGATGCAAGGGTGCAATGCCACACCTGACCACAAGGGGGCGATCGCATCTGGATTTCGTTTGCAGCGGCTGAGAGGCTGCTGGCGCACCCATCTCTATCTGTCTTCCTCTCCCTGTCTCTCTGTGTCTCTCTCTAAAAAGAAAAAAAAAAAAGACTGGTAGCTGATTTCACACCCTTAGGAAACCTGGGCCATGTTTCCGGCAGACTCTCATGTTCACTGACGTTGAGACGTGGGGGGGTCATGCTCCCCATACTCTCCATATCCTGCTGTTCTCTACATCTGCACACACAGTACACATTCACGTCCCTCCTCCTACACACAAAACACATAGCTCTGCACATATAGGAACACATGTGTGCTAGCCAGTACATGTGTGCATAGCCTTCAGGCTTGCTTGGACACATAATACATTACTTACGCACATGCCACTATACACAAATATGCACTAGTTGCACACAGGCCATGCGCACACTGTTTTTGTTTTTTTTTTTTTTTTTTTTTTTTTTTTGGAGAGAGACACAGAGACAGAGGGAGAGGGAGAGGAAGACAGATAGAGATGGGCACGCCAGCAGTCTCTCGCACCCTTGCATCACTTTGCATCTGGCTAAACATGGGACCTGGAGATTGGAACCAGCATTCTTAGGCTTAGGAGGCAGGCGCCTTAACTGCTAAGCCATCTCTCCAGCCTGTGCACACTCTTTTTATTCATTCTTTCACACACACACACACACACACACAATTTTGTTCTTATAAATGCCCGCCCTTTACCCTTGTTTATGCCCTCTCTTCTTCTCCCCACATACTAGGGAATAGAGCTTTGAAAAGAATGACTCTCGTCCTCCAGAAATCACTAACTAATAATAGCCTCATAAGGACCTCCTAAACCTCTCTCTTCCCCTGATGGCATGCTGCCTGGCCCTATAGTGTGCAAGTCTTAGGCAGGTAACCAGAGCTGTGGTGAGTTCATGGGCGGGAATGCATGCATACTCACATGGTGCCACCACTCCCCTTCGCCTCTCTGGGAGAAATACACTGTGTGAGCACCCTCTCTTCACTTGGCATCCTCACTGTGCCCAGGCAGCCCTGTGAGGCACAGAGACCCAGTGGGTGACACAAATACCCAGAATCATGCACACTGTCTTGGAAATCTGCAGCCACGTGGGACGTGTGATGGGATAAAATCTGAGCTGATGATGGAACGGCTAGTTGATGGATACCCCCCTTTCTACAGTATCTGGGATAAGGCTATTTGAGTCTCCCTTTCTCTTCTGAGGACGTGAACTTCTTTGAAGAGCCACTGAAACTGGTGCCCCCCCCCTCCAAAAGCCACCTGCATGCATGAATAAAAAGTATAAGTTTTAGGGCTGGAGAGATGGCTTAGTGGTTAAGGAGCCTGCCTACCAAGCCTAAGAATGCCGGTTCCAATCTCCAGGTCCCATGTTTAGCCAGTAACGCAAGGGTGCAATGCCGCATTTGCCCACAAGGGGGTGCATGCATCTGGAGTTTGTTCACAGTAGCTGAGAGGCTGCTAGCATGCCTATTCTCTCTCTTCTCTCTCTAAAATTAAAAAAAAAGTATAAGTTTTAGGGTGTAATTTCTGGGAATTTCTGGCCCTGCTTAGGGACCCCTTAGGGCCATGGGCTCCAGAGCATAATTGGCTTTGAAGGTGCCTGGAAGAAGGAAATTGATGTCTCCTCCAGTGGGGCATGAAGAGCTAGCATGCACTCTCTCTCTCTCTCTTTCTCTCTCTCTCTCTCCCTCCACTCCCCCTCCCCCAAGACTTCCAGGTTTTGTCTCCTCATGGCTACCTCCCTGGCCAGAAGGGCTTTGTTCTCTGTGTATAGATGGCTCTATTTCCAGGAAGGTCTCATACACCATCCACAGCCTTGGCCCTTCCTCCTCCCCATGCTCCAGCTGCTTTGGAATGTGGAGAGCTCTGGTAGGCTGTTGCACACTGCCAGGGGTCAGAGGATATCTGTCGCCTCCCAGTAGTGATAAGCTTGGTGACTTCTCCCTTCTTAAACTGCTTCCCCATCACCTCCCACCCATTCCTTTGCTTCCTTTGCATCAGAGTCTTCAGAAAGTTTCCACCCCTTCTGCCTCTGGCTCCCCTCTTCCCTTTCTCATCCTCCCACCTCAGGCGTGGACTCTGGCACCCTGCCAAAGCTTCCCCTGTGGGGCTGGCACTCGGTCCTTCACCATCTTCTGGCATGCCCTGTTTTTGGCTTGGTGCCTCCCTCACTTGTTGGTCAAACTCTGATGTCAGGGCATCCTGGGGCTCTCCCCTCTTCTCTGTGGATGTCCACCCCCTGGGTGATCTCACCCAGTCTCTGCCTGTGATGCCCACAAGTCTCCCTCCAGTGCAGACCCATCTCTCAAACTCCAGACTTACCTATCCAACTCGCTGTCCCAAATTAACACATTTAAGGTCTTGCCAACTTCCACTGGCCCCCTGAAAATCTCTCTATCTGTGGCCTGCCCAGCTTTGAAGAGGGCATTGCCAAGGCACTTGTCCATAGCTATAACCTTAAGGCACCATTGGCTGCTCACTCACAGACCCTGCATACAATCAGTGTTACAGCCTGGTGAACAGCTATCCTCGTGATGCTTAGAGTTTACGTTATTCTGCTGCTAAAACAGGGTCCTGGCAGCCACTCTGTGAGATGCCTGCTCTAATGCCTGCTCCCCTAGATAGTCAGCCATGACCACTCCTTAAAAATAGAACCTCCAGGCTGGAGGGATGGCTTAGCAGTTAAGGCGTTTGCCTGCAAAGCCAAAGGACCCAGGTTCAATTCCCCAGGACCCACAATAGCCAGATGCACAAGGTGGCACATGCATCTGGAGTTTGTTTGCAGTGGCTTGTGGACTTGGCACACCCATTCTCTCTCTCCCCCCTTTCTCTCTCTGTCAAATAAATAAATAAATAAAAATAAAATGTTTTTTAAAATAGAGCCTCCTCCCCGTGTGTGGCCTGCACTGCGTCTAAGCACAGGATGTGGAAAAGGGATCTGACAAAATTCCCTGACAGTGGAGATGCCGGTCAAGCCCACCTCCTATCACCTGTGCTGAGTCACAGGAGTGGCATGTCCCCTGCACATGTCTGTGATAAGAAGGGCACCTTGACCTCTGTGGTCTTCTTCTCTTAAAACCCATGACCACAGGGCTGGAGAGATGGCTTAGTGGTTAAGCTGTTTGCCTGCAAGGCCAAAGATACTAGTTTGACTCCAGGACCCATGTAAACCAGATGCATGTTTGCAGTGGCTGGAGGCCCTGGCATGCCCATTCTCTCCCCACCCCCCTGTGTGGATGTGCCTCTTTCTCAAATAAATAAATAAAATATTTTTAAAAAACCCATAACCACACACACACACACAAAAAAAAAAAAAAAAAAAAAAAAAAACACGAGGTGATCCCAAACTGAGGTACCTGCTACAAAATACCTGGTCTTGGGCTGGAGAGATGGCTTAGTGGTTAAGGTGTTTGTCTGTGAAGCCTAAGGACCCCGGTTCGATTCTCCAGGTCCCACGTAAGCCAGATGCACAAGGGGGGGCACACGCGTCTGGAGTTCGTTTGCAGTGGCTAGAGGCCTTGGCACGCCCATTCTCTCTTTCTTTCTCTCTCTCTCTCTGTCCCTAATAAATAAATAAAAATCTTAAAAAAAAAAAAAAACCCTGGCCTTGTACATCTTACAATGGCAGCAACCATCTAAAACAAGGCATGCCTGAGAAACTGCCACGGCCCTGGGTAGCCAGCAAGGGGTGACAAGTGAATGTAACGTGGGGTCCTAGGTGGGCTGTGAAAGGACATTGCGGGGAAGGGGGACTATCCGATGCACTGTGGGGTGTGGTAGATGACAATGGCGTCCTTTTTGTCACACGTGCTCAGTAGTAGACAAGGCACCTGGATCATGGATATATGGAGGTGAGATTCCCTTCTCAGGGCTGACACAGAGCACCCAACTGAAATCAGCTGCTGGGAGGAAAGGGTTTATTTGGGCTTACAGTCTCGAGGGGAAGCCCCATGATGGCAGGGGAAAGCAGGGCGTGAGCAGAGGCTGGACGTCGCCTCTGCCGCAGCAGTGGAAAACAGCAGCAGGGGAGCGAGCTGAGCTCTAGCAAGGGCTACCCGGCCCTAGACCTGCCCCTAACAACACACCTCCTCCAGCAAGCCTCCACCTCCAAAACTGCCGTCAGCTGCAACCAAGCACCCAAAGCATATGAGTTTATGGGGGACATCTCACTCAAACTACCACATTGGGAAACTCTTCATTTTACCTTTGCTACTGCTGTCCAGTCTAAAATTGTTCTAGGATAAAACATAATTAGCAACTAATGGAAATCACTGCACGTATTCCATGCCCAAGCCTTCAGTAGAATCCCCAAGCCTGAGAGTCCTCGCTCTTCCAGGGGCTTATGAGATCTCTGAGCTTTGACTCTGTCACTTGTCTGAGCTTTGCCTTACATCCTTAGCTCTGGCTGGAGTGTGGCTGCTTCTGTCTAGCACACTTCTGTGTCAGCTGGTCATGCTGCCTGGAATGTTCCGTCCCAGGAAACTCCTTGGCTCTGCCTTGGAGCAAGTCCTCCAGGGTGGGTTTGATCCTGCTTCTCCTATTGAACATGGCAGCTGGCACCTAGCACCTGTTACTTCTGCCCCAGACCCCTGATCCTGCCCGATGTCTTTCTTTTCTTCACTACACATATGGCCCTTGAATACTTCAGGTCATTTGCCTGTTTATCTTGCATACTGGCCCACTGCCTAACTAACTAACTAGCTCCCTGGGGCAACAGCCCTGATCTCAAGGGTTCACTCGAGGACCCCAAACACCCAGAATGGTGTCCGTGGACTTGGACTCTATTGAATACATGAATGAACACAGGTCTCCCTGGTGTTTGGACCACATAACCATTAAGATAGTGTTGTAGTTGAGATGTGAAATGGTAAAGGCTTGGTCACCAGCTCATGGCACTGTGGGAAAGCAATGGGACTTTTAGGAAGCAGAGACTAATAGAAGGTTAGGTCATTTGAAGAATGACCTGGAGGGGACATTGGGACCCCAGTTCTCTCTCTCTCTCTGCTTCCTGACCAATAGGAAGTGAATAGCACCTTGTATTCTCATAGCAACAAGGCCAAATGACCTTGGTCTGAAA
This sequence comes from Orientallactaga sibirica, assembly GCA_036365145.1. NCBI lineage: Eukaryota > Metazoa > Chordata > Mammalia > Rodentia > Dipodidae > Orientallactaga > Orientallactaga sibirica. The sequence goes on from JAEOAD010000013.1 coordinate 10,279,149, forward strand.
CCATGAGCCAGCATATACCCTTATGAGGTTCCTATTTCAGGTATTTTGTCACAATGATGGACAGTTGACCAACACAGGGAGTTAACAGCCCCACAGACCAAGCCATCAGCCAGTCAAAGCGAGGGTCTCATCTGGGGTCCCTTGGCTTTGTTGTCCACTAGAGTCATTCCCATCAAGGACATCCTTGTGGGGATGCCTCTTCTCTTCCTTCGGCAAGCTATGAGGATCCTACAAAACTCTCTTGACCACTCTTGATCCACTCCAGTCCCCTTCTCTTGTTTTGACTCAAATCAGTCCTTGCCTCTTCCTGGGGACACTTCTCATCTCTCGCAGACAATGCGAGGCAAAGAGGCCTCTTCTAGAAAAAGTGTTGAATGAATAAGGGAGGAAAGGACCTTCCCCTCACCTGACCAGCTAACCACAAGGCCGGACTCAGAGCCTTGAATGTTGGAAACCCTGCAGAAACATTGGCATGAGCCATTCCCAGCCTCTTCCACTCTAGAGGTCTGGAAGAAGGCCTCCTGTTTAACCTTTGACCCCTTACCATTCGGATCCACAGTGGGATCCTTCCCCAATCCCTTCTCAGAGCCTCAGCTCCTCGTGCAGGCTGCTATTTCTGGGTCTTTATTCTTTATTTTGGCATGTGTCATGCAGGTGTGCCTACGTGTGTTCATACGTATATGAGTGAGTGTGTGTGTGCATGTGTGTATGCTTGTTCATATGTACATGAGTGTCTGTGAGTGTGTATGTGTGTGCGTGTGTGTGCATGTGGAGACCAGAGGTGAGCGTCGAGTGTCTTCCTCAATTGCTCTCCGCCTTCTGTTTGAGACAGAGTCTCTCACTGAACTCAGAGCTCACCATTGGGCGAGACTAGCTGACCAGTAAGCCCTGAGGAGCTCCTGTCTCTGCCTCCCCAGCAGTAGGATTACAGGCACATGCCACCATGCCCAGCTTTTTTTTTTTTTTTTAATTTGAGACAGACAGAGAGAGAGAAGAAGAGGCAGAGAGAGAGAGAATGGGTGCACAAGGGCCTCTCAGGTGCTGTGAATGAACTCCAAATGCATGCGCCTCCTTGTGTGGCATCGTGTGCTTTGCGTCTGGCTAAACGTGGGACCTGGAGATACGAACGAGTGTTCTTAGGCTTCGTGGGCAGGAGCCTTAACCGCTAAGCCATCTCTCCAGCCCCATGCCCAGCTTTTATGAACTCAGGTCCTCCTGCTGGCATAGCAAGCACTTTGCTCCCTGGGCCTCCTCTCCACTCCCATTCCTGGCTCTCATTCTCCCTTCTCCATGCATGTACAGGACTGAAAATCTGGATTCTACAGGGTGGGGATGCATCCCCCCCTCCATGGCTTTGAGTGAGCCAATGTGGGCTAGAAAACATTTACCAGTCAGGTCACCTGAGTCAGCCAGCGGACACTGCTTCCCTGAGGCCTGGGTGCCAGGTGAGAGCTGCCACCTTGCCTATCAGGTGGTTGGGAAGATGGATGGTGTAGCAGAAGACCTGGCCCAGGACAGACACCAGCATAAGAATGGCTCTGGTTATCTTCTCATCCCCTAAAAGTCCCTCCCAGCTTTTACTTCCTAATCCCATCACCCCCCTCCTAGCTCCCCAGCCTTGCCTTGGAAGATGGGTTCCATGGCCATCCAATCACCCTGCCTGTCCAGCTTCCCTGGGGTGGGTGGGCTGGCTGCTGCTGCGACTCCCTGGACCCCTGCTGCTGCCTCCCAAAACCACAGACTTCATCACAAGTCCATCCGTGTTACTTGAGGCGTGAAGCAAGGCAATAATAAGAAACAAGCTTGGTGTGCCTCTCCCCCCACCCCAAGCACCCCACAAATAATAGGATGTTTGTGAAGGAAAACCGACTCAGCCCCATCTCTGCTAATTGGAGCTCGTCAGCCCTCCGACAAGACCACCTCGTTCTGTTTGTTTGGTCCAAGCAGATTGTTTTGTTCTTGTTTTCCTTAAAACGCAGGAAGGAGAAAGCCAACTCCAGTTTTCTGTGGTCTCCTTGGCTTGGCAGGAAGTTGATCTATCCGCGCTCTCAGAGTGAGTAAATCTGAGAGACTGGAGCATCGAGGTTGACAGGAGAGGGAACCGTCCAAGCTGTGTGTCCTCTACAATATTTGAGGCAACTGAGATGGCCGAGTGTGCCTCGAAGGGCCGGTTGGGGTTGGTGACACACAGGTGAACATGACCCTGGTGGCTCATATGCGGTTAGTGGGGAACCTATCAGATCCTGATGGGATACAGCTGGCTCAGAGAGATGTGTGTGTGTTGGGTCCTGGGTAACAAGGAAACTCCTCCCCGGGATGCTGCTAGGCAAACCTATGTGTGTAAAGACATTGTGGTTTCGGGTAGTTAATGATGCCCCTACTGCCTTCTTCTAAAGGTGGAGGGTCCTACAGAGGGGGCCTCCTCCACTCCAGCCTTCAGCCAGCCTTTCGCCTTCCATGTCTGCTCCTCCACTCCCACCTCCCATGGTCACAGCCAGGCTGGTAGTAAGCTTTGAGCCCCCCAGTTGCTCAGATGCCCTCTCCCCTGGCCTTGCCATCTCTCCCTGCGCAGGCACCCCGCTGAACACTTGTCAGTCCCACACTCCTGCTGTCACGCTCCATGCGTGAAGCCTCTCCCGCACACTGGCCTCCTGCGGGTGCCATCGCCCCTTGCCCATACCCTTTGAGGCTTGGTAGAGGTGGCTTGTGATTTTTCTTCTTGGCTGCCAGAACTCCTGTCTTGTGGAGTCCTTTTGGCAAATAGCTCTCCTTTTTGGACCTCTTTTGAGGTCTTCCCCTTTATGCAGAGTGGTCTACTCCTCCCCATAGCTGGAGTCCCTATCCCCCCTGGCTCCTGCCTAGATGTCTGTGATTAAGACCAGACCTCTGGACATCTTTCAAGGTCTCAGCACCCCCAAAGTGATCCTTCAAATTTCCATACCTTTGTGCCTATGGTCTCAGGGAGAGCCCCACCTGGGCTGAGCCCCTGGTAGACCCCAGTCTCTCTTGCACCCGCCACCGAAATATAACTCCCCAGTTCTCCTGCATCTAGGAACTCCCAAGGCTCAGTGGGGGAGGGGAAGGAGGTGTGGTGGGGGTCCCAGGGGCCACCCACTCTTGGCGTTGTGTGTAGGTGCAGTGCTGAGCCTCATGGGCTGGTGCCTCTTCCAGGGCAATCTGAATCGGGGGTCCCCCGGTGCCTAGCTCACTTCCCGTTCCTATGTCTGCAGCATCCTCCCCTCCTCTCCCGCGGAAGGTCTGAAGGAGCACGGGTGGGGGCCCTCCTGGCATGCCTCTGGAGCTGACTTCTGCATCCTTCCCGGAAAGGAAAAGAACCTGGCCATTGGCTGTGCAGGTCGGCTCTCTGGCCAGGCTGAATGGGGCTCTGTTCTGAGCGGAGATCATGTGTGTGAGCACGGGCTTTCCGCGACCCCCACCTGGAGACCTGGCCTCACCCTGGAAACAAACACTCCGTGGCCAGGCAGGCTGACGTGTTGGCGCCTGTGCTCAGGAGCTGCCCGGCGGGCGTTCCCTGCATGTGGCAAACTCCAGGGGTTACGCTGCCCATTTGGCCCTGGGTTCTGAGACTGGCATTGTCCCCCTGCCAGATGGGCCTCTCTCCTCTCTCTCTCCCCCTGTCCTTCCTCTCTGAGTTCTCTCCCCAGGGGTTTCTATGGTGAAGCCGCTCATGACCACTGCTTCTGGCCCTCAGGAAGCATTCCAGGTGGGGGACATCCTGAGAGGACAGAGTACCATATGCCAGGGCCTGTGTGGTAGAAGGAGCCAGGCAGACCTGGGTTGGAATCCCAGCTCTGCCACTCACAAGCTGTGTAACTTCTGGTAACTTTCTTAAACCTCAATGAGCCTTATTTTCCTAAACTTCTTTGGAATGAAGCTAATACTGCCTCTGTACTAGAGTATTTTTTAAAAAATATTTTTATTTATTTACTTGACAGAGCGGGGGGCGGGTGGAGAATGGGCATGCCAGGGTCTCCAGCCATTGCAGGCGAACTCCATACACCCCCTTGTGCATCTGGCTAACGTGGGTCCTGGGGAATCAAACCTGGGTCTTTTGGCTTTGTAGGAAAATACCTTAACCTTAACTGCTAAGCCATCTCTCTAGCCCTTTACTAGAGTGTTTTTTTTTGGTTTTGCGAGGTAAGGTCTCACTCTGGTCCAGGCTGACCTGGAATTAACTATGTAGTCTCAGGGTGGCCTCGAACTCTCGGCGATCCTCCTACCTCTGCCTCCTGAGTGCTGGGATTAAAGGCGTGCACCACCACGCCCGGCTTTACTAGAGTATTTTTAAGAAGAAGGAATAGTAAGATACTTGAAAAGCTCCGTGCATGAGAGTCTGTTTTAGGTGGCCACTTCTGTGTTTAGAGATTCAAAGGGGAGGGTAGAAACAACAGGGGCCTATATCTATATTCCTATATCTGGGAGGCCTGCAGGGCCTAGTGTGACTTCCCAGCCACCCCAAGGCGTTAACTGTCTTGGGACCCACGGGTAGCTATGTTCCAGAGGAGAAAGATGTTATCTCTCATGATCTCTCCCGTCACATCAGTGTGGTTGATACTCAGGTATTTTAGAATCTTCCAGAAGGGATGGTGGTATTTAGTATGAACCCTCCATCCAGAGCCAGAAGTCTCTCCACCAACAGTGGCCCAGCCTGTGCTTTGACTCCTCATACGGGAAACCTCACAACAGGGTAGGCCACCAATGGTGGGCAGCAACAGGCCCCACTCCTAGGGTACCAACACCCTGTTCTTCCAAACCCAGGTTTCCTCCCAAATACAGACACTCTACCTGAACCCTCATGTCTTTTGCACCTTGGGGACATGGGACAGTGTCCGTAGATACTTTGGGTTGTCACACCTCAGGGAGGAGTGTTAAGTGCTCCTGGCATCGAGGCCAAGGACACTGCAAATGTCCTGTAGGGCACAGGGTGGCCCCACAGCAGAGGATGGTCCCATCCGAGCTGCCAGCAGCGCTGAGTGGAGGAATTCTGCTCTAAACCAACATCCTCCCTCAGGGTGTGCCAGGCTCAACACAGAGCTCCTTGTGTGGGTTCCTTGGGATTTCAGAGACGAAGAATGGGGGAGGGTGCCATCCAACTCCATTTCCATGTGACGTTCTGAAAAGGAGGCTTTGCAGAGAAATGCCACAAAAACTTGGATGTCTTTTTCTTCCATCCACACTTTCATTAATTAGCACCTACTGGGTGCCGGGCATCCTGCTAAATACTTGTGATTCGTAGATGCCAACTGTGAGACAAGGCTCTCTTCTGGCCTCCTTCCTTCCACCAACGGTGATGGGGCTGTGTGTGGAGCTGGGGAGACAGAGATGGAAAAGGGTCCTGACCACGCACACCCTTCCAGGCAGAAGGCCAGTAGGGGGCAGGCTCTTCTTTGCAGCCTGTGGGGCTTGCTGGAGGTTCTGGAGACGGGTGGACAGAGGCACTAAATCCTCCCTCATAGTTGTCAGTGTCCTGTGTTTGTGCCCTTAGTGTGAACTGCTCCAAATTCTGGGCCTCAGGTGACCAAGCCTACCCAACCTACCTACCCATTGGCTAGTTTCCTATAGTTGCCATGGTAAAGTGGGATAAACTAGGTGTCCAGGGACACAGTCTTGGAGTCCACGTCCAATAGGAATGTGTGAACAGTGTAGGCTCCTTTGAGAGGCTGGAAGGAGACAATTCTTTCCTCGTGTCCTGCATCCGCTCTTGTCTTTGGTGCTCTCTGGCCTATAGACGCATCACTCCACCATGACGCCATTGTTACATGGCTTTTCTGTCTCCATCTTATACCATCTTCTCTGTGTCACTGTGACACCGTCATTATATGAGGGCCCGCCCATTCTGGTAGGACCTCATTTTGACTTGATGATATCTGCAGTGCCCTTGGACCGATACGACTTTGGGGGACTCACTCAGCTCAGTCAGTATACCCCTGCAGGGATCCATGTGGTTGAAGACCCATCACTACTGAAGGCTCAATCCTCTTAACAGGTAGGCTGTTAGGCCCAGCCCCTGGCATGTGCTTCCTGCCCCTGCGTGGACCCGGACTGGCTTGGGCAGAGATTGGAATGCAAAGAGAAAGCAGCTTGGATTAGTCAGTCTGAGCAGCTCCAAGGGCAGGCGAAGGGTAGCCGCCAGGGAGTGGAGATGGGACCGGCCAGGCACAGGGCCGGGGATGGGGGAGGACTGTTTGTTTTCAGGACAATAAATGCCTCTTGATGGGCTGTGGTTTACACAGGGCCTTGATGCCAGATCGAGTTGTCTGCATTGATTGGATAGCCACAAAGCCTTGACACAGAAAGGAGAGGAGCTGGTAGGGATGCCTGAAGGCCTTTCCCCGAACCATCCCCAGGCATCCTCCAAGGAAGTTAGGGATAGAATGACCACAGTCTGTGGGGCGGGGGTGATGGGGTGTTGGGGTGATGTCCGGGGTTGGCCCTGGGTACCCCCAGGCAGGACAGCTCTGAGCTTGGCCCCGGATGTGTCTCAGCCTCCTCCTTATTCCAGTCCTCTTCTCTGTGGGGGTGGGGGGGAGGCCAGGCCTGATGGAAAGAAATTAAATGAACAAATTACTACAGTCGTTGTTAGCGACACCAATAGAGCTTTTTTTGGGGGGGGGGAATCAAGGGAGCCAGAGCTTGAGAAATGACCACTAATTTGATGAAGAAAACGAATTCCAGATGTGGCCTCGGGCCAGCACACAGCTGCTGTTCCTGGACACTTGGGCAGAAACCCAGTGCTACTAGATAGAGAAGGCAACAGGAGAAATGTTGGGATACCCAAGGCTCAGGTCACAGGGCCAGTGTACCCCCCTTTTCCGTATAAAGTATCGCACTCCACAGAAACACGGGCGTTGCCACATGCTTGTGGCTGTAGCAACTACAGTGTGAGGGTGTGCATAATGACACAGGGCTACTTGGAGGCAGCCTCCCTTCGAAGTAGGCCTGTAATCTGCTCTCTGCTGCAGCAGCCACTCACGGTGGACAGAGATCCATGGGTGTGGGGCATGTTGATCTGTCAGCAGATGGGGTGGGGCACCCCCTGGGCTAGAAGGCCCCCCTTCCCCCACAAGAACAATTCAGGGGCCCTCAGCTTCTGCCTTGGAGACCACAGGCTCAGCTCTCTGAAGGCTGAGAACACTCTGGGTGCTGACAGGGCTTGAGGAGGGTCTCTGACGCTACCCTGAGTCCCAGGAAGCTGAGGGTGGTTCAGGATGGGCATATGGGCTGTGCTCAAAGGGAGAAAGAAAAAGAGAGAGAGAGAGGGAGGGAGGGAAGGAGGGAGAAAGGAAAGGAAGGGAGGGAGGGAGGGAGGGAGGGAGGGGGGAAGGAAGGAAGGAAGGAAGGAAGGAAGGAAGGAAGGAAGGAAGGAAGGAAGGAAGGAAGCTAATGCATATACCCCTGTGTCCTTCTATGTCCTCCTCTCTCCTTCCTTCCATTTGTTATTATACTAAGTACTGCTGTGTATTGTGTGGGACATAACAATGCAAAATATCCTGTCTTTGTCTTCTTGAAATTTCTAAGCCTTCTAGAAGTTTCTGATTAGAAAAATAAGAAGGGGATGGGGCTGGAGAGATGGTTCTGTGGTTAAGGCATTTGTCTGCAAAGTTTAAGGACCCGGGTTCAATTCCCCAGTAATCCCTTAAAGCCAGATGTACAAGATGGCGCATATGTCTGGCTTTCATTTGCAGTGGATAGGGTCCCTAGCATGCCCCTTCTCTCTATCCCTCCCTGCCTTTCTTTCTCTCTCTCAAATAAATAAAAGTATTTTTATTTTAAAAAGGATAAGAAGGGGGGTGGTCCCATCCAGGAGGATGCTGCACTTATCACTTGCTGTGTAACTAGAACCTTCTGTTTGTAGTTTCATATACTGGAGACCTGTTTAAGATTTTACTTAAAGAAATGGTTCTGGAGCCAGGTGTGCTGGTGCACGCCTTTAATCCCAGCACTTGGGAGGCTGAGGTAGGTGGATCACTGTGAGTTCAAGATCAGTCTGGACTATAGAGTGAGTTCTAGGTCAGCCTGGGCTAAATTGAGAACCTGCTTCAACTCCCCCCAACCCACCACTAACTAACTAACTAACTAACTAACTAACTAACTAACTAACTAACTAACTAACCAGCTGAATGGTTCTGGGCCTGGGAACATGGTTTAGTTGCTAGAGACTTGCCTGACATGCGTGAAGCACTAAATTCAACCGGCAGGACTACATAAACTGGACATGATGGTGCACACCTGTAAGCCCAGCACCTGAGAGATAGAGGCAGGATGATGAGGAGTTCAAAGTCATTCTTGTCTATGTAGCCAGTGAAAGGTCAGCCTGGGATATGGGGAACCTTGTTGAGAAAGGGAGTGAAGAAGAGAAAGGGAGGGAGGAAGGATCCAGTCATTGAAGAAAAACACAGACCTGGAACTCCACTCGGCTCACTGCTCTATGGAAATGAAGGCTAGAGAGGTCTCCTCACCTCCCTGCCCAGGAACCCACACCCTACCACACACATACCTTCAATGACATAGGTACAGAACATGGAGGACCCAGCAAGGCCATTCAGAGCCTCTGCTAAAAGAAGAGGCCAGTGGTCCAGGTTGTGCCAGAGCCTCACACTTAACTGGCAGCTTCCTCTCCAGGAGGGCCATTTACTGACAGTGATGGGTTTTAAGTGGGCCCAGCTTAGCAAGTGGTTTCTATAAAGAGCAGAGCCCCATCCCCAGGGAGCTTGGGCTGGGTAGGGGAGTGAGGAGAGCGGGAGAGACAGGCACTATCAGTGTTATGGATTTTATCGAGTCATAAACAAGGCTGGAGAATAAACAATTAAAATTGGCTGGAGCATGGGGCGGCGGGGCCAGCTGGCTGTCAGAGAGGCCTGTGAAAGCAGAGAGGCCAGGTTGGGGTTTGATACGGTTGGCTGTCATTGAATGGCGCAATGGCCTGGCCCAAGGGGTCACAGGATTAGGGTCTAGGAACATATGCCTGGATGGACTCAAATAGAGACAGCCATCAAACACTGGGAGGACGGAGGTGTCCTGATTTGGAGGTTCCAGAACCCTCCCCCAGATGTGAGAAAACCACTTAGCTAGGTGACCTCAGAATAGTGACCCGAACCCTCTGTTTCTTCATCTGGACCATTAGGTGGAGAGGATTTGACCAAGTAGGAAATAAAGGAATAAGCACGAAGTGGAAGTGCCTGTTAATAGAGCTATAGAAGCAGGTAGAGGGAGGTTTGGAAAGGCCATCGCTGGAGCCTAGAGAGCTGGCACAAGAGTCAGCCATGCCCCCTGCCCCACTTTCTCTCCCTCCCAGGGTTGGGGGAGCATCATAAAAAGCTGGGGTCCTACTGGGAGATGGGAGTTTGCTCCTGGAACATACTGTGGGAACCAGATGCACTATAGCCACTGCCCTTCTGCCAAAGGTCAGGACACAGGCAGGGAGGCCATGGGCAATGCATAAGCACACAGGTGCATGAACCTGGACACAAGTTAAGATGCATCATGCAAGTGAACGCATGCATCTGGAGTTTGTTTGCAGCGGCTGGAGGCTCTGGCGCTCCCATTCTCTCTATCTCCCCCTGCCTATTTCTCTCTCTCAAATAAATAAAATAAAATAAAATAAAATAAAATAAAATAAAATAAAATAAAATAAAATAAAATAAAATAAAATAAAATAAAATAAAATAAAATAAAATAAAATATATGTTTAAAAAGATGCATTGTGATGCACAATGTTTTCATGCCTCTTGCATACCTTTATGGATAAGGCAAGTGAGAGTCCCAGGTTGAATGCTGCGACCTGTCTGAAGTGTCTGGGCCAAGTACACTAGGCAGGCACCCTCCTCAGGGACGGGAGAAGGTGCCCTCCAGGTTCCCCATCGAGTGAGGAAAGGGCCCAAGGTGAGCTCATCTCTCACCTGAGTACTGGTCACAACACCAGGCTATTTCTTTCATTTTGCTCATCCAGACTTCCAGGTAGTTCCATCTCAAAGCCACCCCAGAACGTGTGTGGCTTCTCTCTGCTGAGAATAGCCTCCTATGTGCTCAGCCCTGCCCAAGACAGGCCGGCATGTTAACACAGGCGCAAAAGGAGAGCCGGCCTGGGATGTGGAGACTGGCAAAATGCCCAACGTGATTCCTTGCCCCTATCCCTCTCAAACCCGTCTGCCTGATTTCTTTTTTATTATTATTTTTATTTATTTATTTATTAGAGACAGAGGGGGGGAGAGAGAGAGAGATAGAGAGAGTGAAAGAGTGAGTGAGAATGGGTGTGCCAGGGCTTCTAGCCACTGCAAACGAACTCCAGATACATGCGCCACTAGGTGCACCTGGCTTACGGAGAATCGAACCGGGGTCCTTAGGCTTCGCAGACATGCGCCTTAACTGCTAGATCATCTCTCCAGCCCCATCTAATTTCTGACATACCATTTCACAGGGACTTCTCTGTCAGCCCACTTGGGCCATGTCCACGATGGCTAAAAGATACTTGGCAGCCAGTCTTGGGTGGCAGGAACACAGATGGGAGCTCCACCCCCAACACCCCTGGCCCCTGGCTACCTGCCTGGCTTCCCCCATGCATTCCAAGGATAGGCTCCTGCCAGGACCTCAAAGACAGACACCCAGCCTCCTCATGCAGCCTTCTGCCTCCATGAGCAACAACTCTCTGCACCCCAGCTTCTTGCCTGTCCCCGGGGCTCTGGTGAGCAGCCAGAGCCACGAGCTTGACTCCACACCTCACCAGGAGGTGGCTCGTGGAACTCGGCCCTCTAGGTAGAGAAGTGCCTTTTCCTGTGTTCATCTCCTGAGGCTGCCTCGAGTGACATCCTTGCTGCACAGGGCTGAGATAAGGAGAGATAAGGAGAGGGGGAGACATTGGCTTGGTAGCTTCCATGTGCCCCTCTCCCCAGTCTCTTCCATACCACGTCACAGAGCCTTTTCCAACAGTCCACCTGGGCCATGTCCATGACACCCTCCATCCATTTGGCAGTCAGTCCCGGATGGCAAGGAGCCTGACAGGAACTCCCTCCCTTGCACCCCTGGCCCCTCGCCCCCCCCCTTGGCTGGCCCCATGCATTCCACAGCTGAGGACCATGGGACTGAGAGCTATAGAGGTGAGAATCAGAGCTGAGGACAATAAGACTGAGGGTCATGGAAGCTGAAAGCCACGGGGCTAAAAGCCATAGAGTCAAGGGCCACAGTGCTTGAGGCTCAATGGGGGATGAGCACCGTGGAGGTGAGGGCCACGGGGGTGGAGAGAGACCACAGGGATGAGAGCTATGGAGAAAAGAGCCACGGAGCTGAGGGCCACAGGACTGGGGGTTACAAGGGTGAGGGCCACGAGGACAAGAGCCGTAGAAGCAAGGGCCGCAGTGGTGAGGTCGTGAGTGGGGAGTGAGGAGCATGAGGTGAGGGCCATGGGATGAGGCTAAGAGCCATGGCGGTAACGCCACGGAGCTGGGGACCATGTGGGTGAGTGTGACTGCAGTGAGAGCCACAGAGATGCAGGCCATGGTTATGAGGACCCTGGAGCTGAGGACCGCAGCGTAGGTGAGGGTCACGTGGACGAGGGCCATGGTGCTGAGGACTATGGATCTGAATCTTCTGAGGTAGAACCTAGACAGCGGGTAGAGGCCATCCCTGTGCTCGGGAAAAGGCTGCCAAGGATATGAGATGCCAACCCCTGGGTACCCAATGATGAAGGGCAGCATTCCAGCCCAATATGGCTCGGGCTGTGGCAGGAACTCTCCAGTGGCTGACGTACCCCAGACTCCAGATACTCACAATGCTGCCTCCTCCTCACACAGCCCAGCCTCAGGGCAGCAGAGGTGAACTGTCCCCAACAGGGCCTAACAAATCAATTGGGGGCTGGAGAGATGGATTAACAGTTAAGGCGCCTGCCTGCTAAGCCTAAGAACGCTGTTCCAATCTCCAGTGGTTCCAATCTCCAGGTCCCGCGTTTAGCCAGATGCAAAGTGATGCAAGGGTGCCATGCCGCACTTGACCACAAGGGGGCGCAGGCATCTGGATTTTGTTCACAGCAGCTGAGATGCTGCTGGTGTGCCCATCTCTATCTATCTTTCTCTCTGTCTCTCTCTGTGTTTCTCTCCAAAAAAAAATAAATAAATCAATTGGTCATATATCCATCAGGTTATCCTCTTTTGTCCTATCTCCCCCACCCCCATTTTACTAAGGGCCCTCCATAGTAGAGACACTGGTGAAAATCTCCGTGGGGTCGTGTGTGAGGGGGACGGGGCCTCACATGCCTTCCCACCCTGTGGCTGTTACATTCTTCCTGTCCCTTCTTCTGCAATGTTCTCTGAGCCTTGGAAGGCATGATAGAAGTTTCTTTTAGCATTGAGCTCTCAGTGGCCTTTTATTTTCTGCTTTGATGAGTTTTGAGTCTCCTCAGTATCTACCGCCATCTCCCTGGAGAAGGTTCTATGGCTAGCGGTGAGAGCAGCTCTCATATTTAATCCGCCTCTTCCTCTGCAATGTTTCCCAGGCCCTGTTGGGTGTGATAGAGATTAATCTTTCAGTGTTAGGCACTAGGTGTTCTCTTGTCATTTTGATGGGTCTTGGGTCTCACAGGACATTTTCTTACCCTCATGTTTCCCTTCTGTTGAACGGAGACGCTCCGGCCTCCCTGGTAAATCCCGTGTGAAGAGCAAAGATGCCAACACTACCAAAGTGTAAGCCACAGAACCTGACACGCTTGGCGCTTAGAGAAAGAAGGACATTAAGCATAAGCAGGGACTGGAGAGATGGCTTAGCAGTTAAGGCACTTGTTTGACTCGCCAGATCCCACATAAGCCAGATGCACAAGGTGACACATGTGTAAGGTCGTACATGCTCACAAGGGGGTGCACATGTCTGGAGTTCAGTTATAGTGGCTGGAGGCCCTGGCATGACAATTCTCTCTCTCTCTCTCTTGCTCTCATTCTCTCATAAAAAAAAGGCCAAGCCGGGCGTGGTGGCGCATGCCTTTAATCCCAGCACTCGGGAGGCAGAGGTAGGAGGATTACCGAGAGTTCGAGGCCACCCTGAGTTAATTCCAGGACAGCCTGGACCAGAGTGAGACCCTACCTTGCAAAACCAAAAAAAAAAAAAAGGCCAGTCTGAGGGGCTGTGAACAATGCAGGAAGACTGAGGAACCAGGATGTCCCTCTCCTCTGCCCCTAGGAAGGGAGGGGGGAGAGAGAGTGCTAGCCTAGACACCAGCCCAGGTACCTGTGTGATTTAATAACCATTCTCATGCTGGTCTCCTGGACGACTTCTTACTAATCCAGTTAACGCCTCCTGTGATCCGATTACTCAGCATAAGAAACCTCAAATCTGATCAGCAGGCGTCACGTGAGTGGCGTGGGTTGGGGGTGCTCCAGAAAAGGGGTTTCACTTTTGTTCTCCATCCATTCCTTTCCCCACATCTCCATCCCTTCCAACCTGGGTGTCCTGCCTCTGGGACCAGAATCCAGAGCTACCTCCTTTCTCCCCAGACCCCTGAAAAGAAAGAGGATGCTGTTCCTGCTCCCCAGACCCTGAAAGCTCACCCCATAGCCTCCCGGGGTTTCCCTGGCTCACAACTGTGTCTTTTGGGTAGAGCCTCCTGCACAGTAAAGAGCAAGGCAGCATTTGGAGGGAGGACAGAGTGGGGACAGGGACACCTTGTATTTGCGTCCCACCCACTAGTGGACAGAGTGTGTGATCCTGACCTACCCGAGACTCAGAAAGACCTCCATATCCAGGGCTGGCCGAGCAATCCCCAGAGACCCCATCAGCACTGGACGTAGAGCTCCAGCTGGCAAGGACAGGCACGAGGGAGAAGAGCAGAGGTCAGCCAGCCTCTGGGCACTGGGCAGAAAAGAGGCAGAACAATTGTTCTTTAAATATTTTATTTATTTGTTTGAGAGAAAAAGAGGTGGGATGTGGGGGGAGAATATGGGTGTGCCAGGGCCCGCAGCCACTGCAAATGAACTCCAGATGCGTGTGCCACCTTGTGCAACTGGCTTACATGGGTCCTGGGGAATTGAACCCGGGTCCTTAGGCTTCGCAGGCAAACACCTTAATGGCTAAGCCATGACTCCAGCCCTCAATTGTGTGTTTAAGGAAGTTCCCTCACCCAAACATCTTCCCTGTGCATATAGTAGTCCTTACTTATCCATGGCTTTATTTTTAGTCAGCTGAGGTCAACCAGAATCCAAAAATAATTAAATGGAAAATTCCAGAAATAAACAATTCATATTTAAAATAACATCTCTTGCAGTTCATTGTTATAATTGTTCTGTTTTATTATTGTTGAGGATAATCTTGTACTGCACTTGACATAAGTATTTATAGTTTATCGTTGGTGGGTATACATAGAAAAAGGGCTCAGGGGGCTGGAGAGATGGCTTGGCAGTTAAGGCACCTGCCTGCCAAGCCTAAGAATGCTGGTTCCAATCTCCAGGTCTCATGTTTAGCCAGACGCAAAAAGTGACACAAGGGTGCGCACGCACTTGGAGTTCGTTCACAGCAGCTGAGAGGCAGCTGGTGTGCCCATTCTCTCTCTCTCTCTCTCTTTCTATCTCTATCTCTCTCAAAATTAAAAAAAAAAGGGGGGGACTCAGGGTTCACATGTTCTGGGAGTTTGGGAACATGACCCCTGTGGGTGAGGAGAATGACTGAACTTAAAATGTGCAAGTTGGGGGCTGGAGAGATGGCTTAGTGGTTAAGGTACTTGCCTGCAAAGCTGAAGGACCCAGGATCAATTCCCCAGGACCCACATAAGCCAGATGCACAAAATGGCACATGCATCTGGAGTTCATTTGCAGCAGCTAGAGGCCCTAGTGTGCCCATTCTCTCTCTCCCTCACTCTCTCAAATAAAAACTAACTAACTAAATAAATAAGTGTTATTCATTAAAATGTGCAGGTTGGGCCAGCTGAACTCAGCATTCTTCCCACACTCCTCTTGTGTGATCTTGTGTGGTACAAGCATGACTGGGGTTTATAAGGTGAATACTTTCAAAGCTACTTGACCCTTGACTCTTACCTGTTTGCCGAGCACTTAGTGCCAGGAATGGTGCACAGTAGACCCTCCCTGAGTGTTTGTCTCTGTCTCTAGTCCAGTAAGGGAGAGGATCTGGATGCCCCCAGGCCTTACCCATTGATTCACCCTCCCCTCTTCTCTCTATATCCTCAGCCACCCTCCCTCAGCTGTGCCCTTGTTACCATCTCCGCCCTGTCCTTTCTCCTTCCCACGACAGCTTGGCTTAAGGGTGATGGCTCCTGGTGTGCCCCGTTAGATGGCAGACAGCCACTTTTCTACAAGGCAGTTGGCTGGCAGGGAGCTGATGGGGACAGGTGTAGGCTGGTGGGGACACAGGAAGGAGGTGACCACAAACTCCCTTTGGTTGACTTGCTTGAAACCTAAAAAGGCTAGGACTCCCTCCTCCCTTCCCTTTTGGCTGGGTTCTGACTCCATCGTGATCATTCTTATTATCCCATGAAATCTGTTCTTACACATTCTAATCATGCAGGTATAATCCTGCCAGCAGATATGGGCAGCCACACGGAGCAGAGATGCCAAGATCACAGAGGCTTGGCTCCAGGCAGTGGTGCAATCTCTCTTCTGGCTGGGGAGCTATGTCCCTCTGGGACATGGGAGACATTGGGAAGTTGGGCCACTACCAGAGCTTTAAGCTGAGTGGGCCGAGTCAGTCCACCCTCTCCTTCTACAAGTGAGAAGCCAAGGCTGGGTACATTGGTCGTCCCTGCCCAGTGTCCCCAGAAAGGTGGAGTGTGCTCTTGGCAACTTTCGATCTGAGTTGCAGCTGAGCCTGCAGGGCCACTTCCAGGACCCTATTAACTTTGTGATCCTGGCTGCCTCTCATCTATAGACTTCCTGTGGCTCTGTGGTGCTGACCTTAGGGACTGCCCCCTCCCATGAAGCTTGGACATATGCCCACCTTACTGGGAAGAGCTATAGGAGACCCAGGTGTCCTGATGCCTACTGTATTTTTCTCTCTGCATATTTCAGTCTGTGTACACTAGGACCCACAGGTGGATGGAGTTGTAGGTAAGCCAGGTGCCCAGGCAGATTCGTGTGGCTGAGAAATGAGGACTCATCTTTTAGCGTAGGTGTGCCTCCATATTGTGGATACAGATTGCATTCCTGACAGGTTCAGTCTGCTGCAGACCCCAGCCCTCACATTCCAGGGTCTGAAAGGAGACTCACATGTCCCGGTTCATCCTGGATTTACATAAAGCTAGCTCAACCTGGCAACTCCTCTGTGGAGCCTGTACTAGAGGGGCAGAGACCTTGCTGGGGGTGGGCAGAAACCTGGCATGACTTCCTAGCCACCTTCAGGCACCTGTGGATACATACCCCTAACCTCCATGCGTCTACCTTGCCCTCTGCAACAAGAGCAACGAGGAGTCACTTCCATGGGCGGAAGCTCATGGCCATGGTTGGCTGGAGGCCCGAGATGTTGAGTCTCTGAGCATCTTGACACCATGGAAATTCCGAGTGTGATAGGCCAGGATCTGAAGGAGTGAGACTGGGCAGAAAAAGCAGCCTTGTGTGACAGATGGCACCAGTCCTCAGCTTTCATTCTTTTTTAAAGTTTATTTATTTATTTATGTGTATGTATGCATGCATGTACTTATATAAGAGAGAGAGACCCACTGCAAACGAATTCCAGGCACATTCACTACCTTATGCATCTGGCTTACGTGTCGTGGGTACTGGGGAAACAAACCTGGGCATCCTGTGCTTTGCCAGAAAGCATCTTAACCACTAAACCATCTCTCATTCTTTCAATCTCAATGATGGACAGGACCAATTCTGAGTTGCTGATGTGTTTCCTGTGGAACCCTCAGGCCTTCCAGCATCATGTCCTACTGGGGAGGAGGAATGCCTGAGAAGGAGGCCCTGGCTGCCAGGTTGCCAATTCTCACATGTTCCTGGTACTCAGCTGCATGAGCACACGCCCAGGTTACGGGAACATCCCAACCCCCCCCCCCCCATCTAGGCTCTCTCCCTCCATCCAACCCGCAGACAGCTGTCCAGTTCGTCTTATTAAATGTCCACTTTCATCCAACGCCTCACCTTGCTCACAGCCCCCCACACACACACTCCTCGTTTCATTCTGAGCCAAGCTTTGGATTGCTCTTATCATTTAAACGTCTGCATCGCCTCCTTGCTGGCCACCTGGTCCCCTCACCCCTCCAGGCCCGCTGGCCTGGCGTTTGGAGAGAGGCCACTTTTGGAGCAGAATGGACACATTTGCAGGCGCTCCTGGTGGCAGCTGTCTGCTTTCTCTTTAAGGCTTTTCCCCTTCAGTCTTTGCACTCCACCTGATCACAGCAAGAACAAAGGTGTCATTAGGTGCTGATGACACTCAGCACCTCTGGAACACCTGCTAATCGCAGCGCTGGAGCAGAACCCAGCATGCTGCCCTCTGTCTGTTGCGGGGATGGGGCGCACTTACTCCTCCACCTGCTTGCCTGATTGCCCTACCTCACGCCCCACCTTGAGTCCCAGCCCCCAAGGACCAGACCAGAACTTTCATTGCTCTGTCACCAGCCAGCGCTGCCCTGGGAGCAGTGTGAGTGCTGGGGGCTTTGCTGTATATTTCCCTTTCTTTTTAATGAAGATTTTGTTTTTATTTATATATTAGAGACAGAGAAAGGGAGAGGGAGAAAGAGTGTGTGTGAATGGGCATGCCAGGGCTTCTATCTACTGCAAACGAACTCCAGACGCATGCGCCACCATGTGTGTCTGGCTTACGTGGGAACTGGAGAATTGAACCGGGTCCTTAGGCTTTGCAGGCATGAGCCTTAACTGCTAAGCCGTTTCTCCAGTCCATACACTTCCCTTTCTATCCTTGCCTGGGGGAGAGGAGCAGGGGGCACAGTGCTCCCATTTTGCAGACTAGGAAACTGAGACTTGAGGAGTAAATGACTTGACAAAGATTCACACTGCTGGTAGGCAGTAGAGCAGGCCCCAGAGTCTTTTCTATCTGACTTCAAAGTCTCATTCTTCCCTGCTCCCCCACCCCTACTCTGTAAATCTGACCTGCATCTCAAAGCTCAAAGCCTCTACCCCAAGGACCACCTCCACTTCCTTTCGATTGATCCAGTACCTTAAACGCCCACAGTTCTGCGTTTTGGAAGAGTTGATACTGAGCGTAAGCATATATTTGTGTGGATATGCACACAGTAGTCTCCCCCAGTCTGGATCGTGAAATTCTTACACGTCCGCCATCACACCCTGGAACAGCAGGCTTTGGTAGGCACTGAACAGACAAGCTGAGTGAGCAAGAAATTACAATGCTTATAGTTTTCCTTTCTTGCTTAAACAGACCACTGCATGCCAGCTGAGCCTCAGCATGTGCTCATGCTGTGTGCGGTGTGATGGAGAAGCCACTGGCTCTGACTTCAGTTGCTGCGAGTCCTACTCCTGGCCTGCTGCTCAGCCGGGATGCCTTGTGACAAGTTCTTTGCACTGCAGCTCCCCGTCAGTGCTGGTTTGAACCAAGTGTCCCCCATAAACTTACGTGTTTGAATGCTTGCTCCCCGGCTGGTGGCAGTCTGAGAGGTAGAGCCTTGCTGGGGAGGTGTGCTATTGGTGGTGGATCTTGAGGGTTATTAACCCTGGGCTTGCCAGGCTCCCTCTCCTGCTGCTGTTTTTCGCTTGCTGTGGCAGAGGTGATGTCCAGCCTTGGCTCATGCTGTCCCCCCTCCCGCCACTCCCACGTCATCATGAAGCTTCCCCTGGAGACTGTAAACCAGAATAAATTCATGCCTTTCCGTCAGCTGCTTCTACTCAGAGGTTTTGGCCCAGCGACGGGAAGGTAACTGCCATACCCTCTTCCAGGAGGACCCTCTGTAGAGCCCCCTCAAGGGCGGTAGACTGACCTGTGTCCAGCATCTTCCTCTCAAATGGCCTCCTAGGTTTTCTGTGTGTTTGGACTCTGCACTTGACCTTGCTGCTGTGGCCCTTAGAGAGTCCAGACCTACCTCCAGTGTCAATTGCGGGGTTCCTGTGTCTCAGCCATTGTGACCCTTTGGGCCAAGTCATCCTGTGCTGTGGGGACTGAAATATTGCCAGACATTGACAAGTGTCCTCTGGGACCTGGAATCTTTGTCAAGTCATTTACTCCCCAAGTCTCAGTTTCCTAGTCTGCAAAATGGGTTCCCCGGGTGGGAACCACTGACCTAGAACACGGGTTCTCTACCCTGAGCCTGCCTCAGAATCTCCTGGATGAACATGAACTTCTGGTACTCACTCCAGAGGGCCCAGGTCATCCAGCGGGTGGGGTGGGGGGCGGGCCCTAGAGTCTGACAAGTTCCCAGGGACCTCACTGTGAGTTCGTCCAGTGAACATGGTTAACATTAGAGATCGCCTTGAGGCGAGCAGCTAACATGATGTGGAGACAAGATTCCACAACGGGAGTGCAGTTTCCTAGAGAGCCGCCTCCCTGGGGGTATGCAGGATCGTAACAGACTAGCAAGAGCAACAGACTTATACTATGCGGAAGAAACTGAACGGAGGTGGCTGTGTGCTGAGGAAAGGAGAACGCATCTAGGGAAATCTGGGGGAGCTCCATCCAGAGTGATCAGACGCAGGGTTTGATGATGTGAGAAGGGCTCTTTGCCCAGGAACTGGGAGTTGGACCACTCAGCACCCGACAGAGAAGCACAGTCCCTTGGGAGGCTTGCTGTGAATGGGAAGTCGTCAGCTCTAGAAGGCCTGTGAACGAGCCCTCGCAGGAGACATGAGTCACTGCATGGGAAGCAGAGATAACGGGCAGAGACACCCTTCCCCCACCCATGTGTCCTACAGCCAGACAGAGACGGATGCTACTCTGTGGAGCGGTGCTGATGCAGGCAGCCGGAGACAGGTGCGCTGGGGGTTGGCCTGGCGTAATGGCAAAGCAAAGTCACTAGCAGCTGTGGTGGGGCTGGCAGCATTGTCTGCCCCGTTCACCCTCAGCCCTCAGGCAGGCAGGTGGATGGCCTAGCCCAGTGACTCTAGACTCTAAGGCCTGGAGATGGAATGCCAAGACCTGGGATTAAGGAATCTGGGTCAGCTTGTGGCTGGCTAGATCTCCTTGGGTGAGTGACCGAGTGGAAGATCTCTACCCTGGCAGCCAGGTGCTTGGCCTGGACCTGCTCCTTGGGACATTTTCTCTCACTTCGGAGCTATGGGGAGCATCTCTGTGTGCTCTTGGACAGAAATGGAAGCAGGGCCAGAGAAGCAGCTGGGAAGTGGTGCAACAGGAATTCCATCCCGATCTGCCTCTAAAGAGCAGGCTGGGCTGGGGAGATGGCTCAGTGGGTAAAGTGCTTACTATGCAAGCATGAGGACCTGAGTTCGGATCCCCATTGCCCACAGAAAATGGCAGGCATGGCAGTACCTGCCTGTGGTCCTAGTGCTAGGGAGGTGGTGGAGACAGGAGGATCCCAGGGCTTGCTAGCAGTCTAGCCAAATTGGTGGGTTCTAGATTCAGCTGGAGACATTGTCTCAAAAACTTAGGGTGGAGGGTGATTGAGAAAATCACCCAGTGTTGACCTCTGGCCACTCACATGTGTGTCCATATAAACATGCATGTTTGTGTGTGTATGTGTTGGGCTTGGTTTTTCTGTCTCTGACACGGGGTTTATGTTCCCACTGCATCTGCTCATAGAGCTGTCATGAGAATCAGACAGGACGTCAGAACTGCGCAGTATTGCGACTCTAGAGAGACACGATCATCAGCCACTTAACTGCTGAGCCTTGGAGTTGAAAGAGCCAGGCACGCTCCGCCTCCAGACATCAGGGGAGGTGGTTCAGTCAGCCCAGCTGGTGGATCCGGGGCTGGGACCCCAGTTAGAATGTCCCCCTGGAACAGGTACCCATCCCACCCCACACAGTGTGCTGAGGCATCCAAAATTAAATTTCACGGCTGGGTGCCCAGAGATACCAACTCGAGCCTGTGTGTTTATGGCTCGAGGAGGAGATAAGATTTGATTAAGAAGACTGCTATTAATTTATGGCAAGTACACTGGCGCGAAGGGAGAGGCTGCCTTTAATTAATAGCCAGGAGGAATTTATGCTCCTGGTCTCAGTGAGGGGGAGAGGACTGGATGGAGACGCGAATGGAGCCAAGAGAGCGGGCGGGCGCATTGATTCAACCACATGTGCTCACCTTCTTTTTGAAGAGGATATAAATAAATAAAGGGCGATAGGAAGGAGAGAGGCACTCTGGGTGGAGAGAACGGTGGGTGGGCTGCAGTGGGAAAGGCAGGAGGAGGAGGGAGAGGGGAAAGAAGGAGAAGCAAGAGCCCCCATGCTATAACGTGTGCTAGCATCATGGTACGATGTCTACGTGGGCCACCTGTACCAAGCTTCACCATGGGCATCCCGCCCCCTCTCCTGCTCCCCACTGTGGAGCAGGCAGGAAGTTATTTTGAGGATATCAAACATGGAAGAAGAAATTCAATCGGGGCTGGAGAGATGGCTCAGCGGTTAAGACCCACATAAAGCCAGATGCACAAAGTGGCCCATGCATCTGAAGTTTGTTTGCAGTAGCTAGAGGTCCTGGTGTGCCCATTCTCTCTCTGTGTCTCTGTCTCTCTTTCTCTCTCAGTCTCTCCTTCTCTCTGCTTACAAATAAATAAATAAATAAATAAATAAATAAATAATTTAAAAAAGAAAAGAAACTCAAATGTCCTGAAAGAGTATTCAGTGGCTGGCACAGCTCCCCTCCCCTGCCATTCACTCTTAAGTTCCCAGTGAGCTTCTAACCACCCACTTCTTGCCCCTCCTCCTGTGCGTAGGACTCTGTGCAGATACCTGCAGGTGTATGCATTTAGTATGCGTGATCCTCTATTTAGTCCTCGTGGTGTTCCCCTCAGACACCAGTGTCCCAAGGATGTTCAAGTCTCTCATATAAAATGGCACGGTATTTGCATATACCTTATGCTAATTTTCCCATATAGTTTAAATCCACTCTAAATAACTGACGGTAGCCAGTGCAGCGTAAACGCTACGTAAATAATTGTGACAGTGTATTGTTTAGGACGATGACAATGGGAAATGTGGACCTGTTTCATACAGACCCCATTTGAGGGGAGTATTCTCCACCTGGGGTTGGTTGCAGAGCCCTTGGGTTCAAAGGATGGGTTGTTGTAGTTTCAGTCTAACCCTCCATTTAGAAGAGGACATTGGGCTCAGAGAACTCTTAACTTTCCAGGGCCACACAATTCCTAGACAGAATGGCCCTCCTCACTACGCCCTCCACTGGCTCAAAAGAGAATGCAGTTCATTCAGGGTGGGGTAGAGCTGGAGGTGGGTGGCTTCTGAGTACTGGGGTGGTCAGGTCTGATGGAGAGTGAGCCTATGGGGATGAGAACACCCTAGGGACTGAACCAGCACGTCCTGCCTGATGGATGAAGGCTTGTGCCCTGGGCCTGCCCTGCGCATTGTCTGGCCCTCCCCTTGCACCACACTTCTAACTTGCTTTTACATGTTTTGAAACCCAAACAGAGTCCCGAGACATTGCCCAGCTGAGTGTCACTCAAACGTGCTCCACAGACTTGTGGCGTCAGCACTGAATAACAAAATTTGAGTATCAGGGCAGGCCCAGGAACCTGCTTTTCTAAGGAACCTTCCAGATGATTCCTTGTCACGTTCACTTGAGAAGCACCGAATTTTCCATTTTACACATGGTGAAACTGAGGCCCAGGAAGAGACCCTTAGTGGCCCAAAGACAAATCTTCATGGCGGGGGGGGGGTGATCAAGACTGACCTTGGACAAGCTTTTTGAGGTTCAATGTTCTTTGCACTTTGAACCCTAGACACCCCCTCCCTGGCACCCACAACAGTAAGCATGTGACCTTTAAGGAAAGAGGGTACCTTCTGCATGGGGGGGGCTGTGCCTTCCGCTGTGCGGCTCTGGGTAATTTTCGTAATCCCTCTGAGCAGCAGTGGGTCTCTTTCTAGGAGCCACTTTCCTGTCTGGGTGAATGGTAAGCCTCAGTGAGCTGGTACCTCAGTGGACTGGGCAGGTGGAGGACAGTAAGAAGACGGTGTTGAGTCATTGTTCCCTGATGCCCTTGTGACAGAGGGCTGGAGCAAGCGCTGAGCAGAACGGACCCCCCTCCATCCCCTTCACCCCGTCTTCTGTGCTCCATCCCACACCACTTTGACATCAATCATGACCAAATAAATTAGCCATCAGCGTCCATCACAGCAAGGAAACCACCAGGTGTCCACCTCCGAGTCCCCTTCTTCTGAATCACCCCATGCTCCATGACAGAAACTGATGCCAGGCGCGTGCTCCCAGGAAGGCAAGAAGGAGCAGCAGCAGGCTGGGAAGGCCCAGTTGCGGTAGGGGGTCTGAGCTCTCATTTGATAGCTGGAGAAACTGAGGCTAGGAGAAGCACTTACTAGAGTCCATACTGCTGGTCGCTAAAAGGACTTGGAGCAAACCCTGTCAGGGACCTTGGTCTGGTTCAGGGCTGTCCGTCCGTCTGTCTGTCTGCTGGGTTCTTGATGTAAAGGAGATCCAAGGGTACAGACACCCTCCAGACCTCCTTTCAGCCCTGAAGGCGGGACCTTGCAGAGGTAGCTGTGTTCTGTCCTGAGACTGGCTTTGGTCTCCTAGAAAGGAGGGCAAATGTCACCCTGGGGTGTAGGATGTTGTGTCGAGAAATCCCACCCCTCTCCTCCTGTTCTACGGGGGTCAGCAGCCGACATGGAACAATGTGGGTGTGGGCTCTTCTCCCGGCCCACCCTGCTTGGGTCCCAGTTCTCACCCATTCCTATGAGCCTGCCAGCTGCCCATCCTGGAAGTGACAGTGAGCTGCACCACCCACGGCCATGCCCAGCGGCCTGGGGCTCTAGGTGGCTCCTGTGTGTATACTTTGCCCACATTGAATGCCACGTCCCTCCCACCCACACTGATCATGAAGCCACTGTGTGAGGACGGAAGTCCTTCCCAGAAGCCAGCACCTCAAACCTGCTGCTTCTGCTAAGCAGTTCCAGGGTGGGTTTCCTGCCTGCTGCCTGACCTTGGAGGCCAACTCTGCATGCCTTGGCAATAAAGACCAGCCCCTGACACAGCTCACTAGCACAAAGAGGCCTTGGGGTTAGCTGGTATTGCCATGCCCCACCCAAACCCATATGATCATTCTTGTGCCAGGTCACCTGAACTTGAAGGTGGGCGTCATAGAGAGATCATAAGGGGGTCTACCCGGAGCTACCCTTTCCTCTGGGCATGCAATAAGCCCAGCAGACAGCAGGAGTGATAAGGGACAGTCTTCCCAACCGAGACATACACTACACAGGTGGTCCTCCTTATATGCCCTCTCCGGCTCCCTGGATGAAAGCCTCCTTCCTCTTTGCCTGGAGGGAGCCTTGGGAGGGTGTGAATTGCAGAGACCAGTGACTGCTCCTGAAGAAAGGAATCATTCCACCTGCAGACGGGACCCTTGTCCCTCCCTAGCCACACAAAGTGCCCACTGGGGGCAGGAGAAAAGTGGGGTGGGTAACCACTGCTACTGGGGAGTTGAAGTCTAAGCGACCCGGGTCTTAGCTGTGGCATTTCTCCTTTCATCCGTGGGTATTTAAGTGACTGCTGTATGCTCTAAAGAGATTGGGGGGGGAGACATAAAACATACTGACTGGAGGGAAAGACAGAAGTTAGTTTAACATTATTTAAGTGCTAGACTGATGGACGTCTCCAGGAAGTTTCAGGACTCTGAAATCTTCATCAGGGAATCTGAGTCCCCGAATGGAGGCATCTTAGAGTTTCCCAAAGGTGGTGACAGAAAAGCTGATCCCTAAAGGATATATGTTGGAACTGATAGATAAAGAGGTTAAAAAAGAGAGAGTGTGTGTGTATGTCCTGGGAGAGGAGATAGTATTTATAAAGGTCCTGGGGCAGGCAAGGGGGAGGTCACCACATTTGGGGGACTGAAAGCTAATGGGGGTGACTTTTGAGTTTCAAGAAGCTTATGGAATGGAGTAGAGGACAGGCTGATGCGGCAGACATGAGCCTTCCCGACCACACTTCTGCCCACAGGGTGAGAGTGTAATGTGTGGATGGATACTTCTAGAAGGTTTCCTGGGTAGACAGATCTAGAGTATGCATCTAAAGGGTGGAAGGAAGCTATGCAGGAAGGGAAAAGGTTCTGTTCTCTTCTGAGGGGCCCATGGAGCAGGAAGAGAAGCAGAAGGTTAGTCAAGGACACAAGGTCTCCTGGCATTGAGGTTCCTCCACGGCAAGGTCAGGGTCAGGAGTCAGTGGGCCAGGAGGACAGGGCCCTTCCCCGGAGCCTGGTCCTCGAATGTCACACTTGCTGGCTGGGAGGCTGGCGGACTTCTGCATTATTAATAGTGACACACAGTAAACATTTTGATAATTGTCAGAGCCACAGGCTCTGAGAGTCAGCGCCAGCTGTTACCAGCATGAAGGAAGGGTGGGTCGCTCCTGCCCACGTGCCAGACTCCCTACTCTCCACTCTATCTCTTCTTGCTCCTCAGTCAAGCATATCATGCCTCAGTCTGAAATGGGTAGTGAGTATAGAGGACACCCCCCCACCATCCCTGTCCTAGCCGTCAGGCCCTGAATGGGGCATAGAGCATCCAGATACAGGCGAGGCTAAGGACAATGCTGTGCCACCCTCAGGGAGTGTGGGCCATCTTGTTCCCTACTAGGTAAAGCCAGCCTCAGGTGACCCTGCCAGCAGCCAGCCTACCCTTCCCCAAATGACCATCCCCATTCCACACACCTGGCCCAGTGGCCCACTGCAGTTAGGTGGGGACAGGATGGACGAGGCCTTTCTGTGGGAGAAGAGGGGTTTCTTCCCTGAGGTGTCCTTGGATAAAGGCACTTTATAGCTCTGGCATTCTGGGGGTGAGTAGAGATGAGGGGTCGTTGGTGGCTGGTCCATGGGGCTCCCACGGATGAATTGCTATCAGCCTGGAAGCAGA
This sequence comes from Orientallactaga sibirica, assembly GCA_036365145.1. Classification (NCBI taxonomy): domain Eukaryota; kingdom Metazoa; phylum Chordata; class Mammalia; order Rodentia; family Dipodidae; genus Orientallactaga; species Orientallactaga sibirica. The sequence continues at coordinate 10,305,110 of JAEOAD010000013.1, forward strand.
GTGACAGGGCCACCAGTGACTGGAGGAGCAAGTGGCAGTGTGCTTACCAGAGCCAAACCAAGCAGCCTTTGCTCAGAACTAAGGTCTCAAGAGGCATGGAAACAAATGCCACGTCCCTTATGGAGGAGGGGGGTGAGTTGAGACTCGTCACAGGAGTGGTTTGGGTTGAAGGTGCTTGGAGCTCAGTAGTCTTTGTTCTGCATGGGGCTGACAACATGACGTCCAGGGCCCGGTGCAGTGACTGTGTGAGGCACTTGTTAGCAAGACAGGCAATGTCAGAGGCACTGGTAGAGCAGACTCGCCCTGTTCCCTTTCTCCTCTGCTGCTGTGCCGCTGTCCCCCAGCAATTGTCCTACAGAGCATAAGGTCAAAGACTGAAGCTTTGAGAATTCCCCCAAGCCAAGCGTGGGCGCTGCTGCTTCTGCCCAGAGCACTGTGCGGCTGCCTGGGAGGCAGGCCCAGGTCTCTGTGAGCCTCAGTGTTTCCGGAAAACAAACTATGGTCAGAAACATCATCCCTGTGAGGGAGGGGACAGGCCAGGGAACCCTGCTCGGGGTATGGTACAGAGCCAGTAGTCAAGTGCCACACGGCAAATTCCTCTGCATTGAAAGCCGTGAACAGCTGTTGCCAGCTCTATCAAAAGCAGCTGGGGGGCTGGAGAGATGGCCTAGCGGTTAAGCCATTTGCCTGCAAAGCCAAAGGACCTTGGTTCAATTCCCCAGGACCCACATAAGCCAGATGCACAAGGTGGCGCATGTGTCTGGAGTTCATTTGCAGTGGCTGGAGGCCTTGGCATGCCCATTTTCTTTCTCTCTCTCTCTCTCTGCTTCTTTCTCTCTCACTCTCTCTAAATAAGTAAATAAATAATTTTTTTTTAAGTAGCTGGGACAACTTATGAGAAACTCGAGAGAAACTCATGAAATTAGGCCTGTTGACTTTCCCCTATGGAAGAAAGGGTATGGGGAAGGTTGTGAGACCCCCATCTGAGACTTCAGATGTCCCCTGTGCCAGCACTATGCAATCACACTCAAGGTCTCGTGGAGTCAGGGACAGAGTATACAGAAGGGGGAACAGATCGAGGGCACTGAGCTCCACCTTAGCATCCATGTGGAGGCCATCATCTTTGCTGGGGTGAACTTCCTGGCGGCAGGACTGCTTGGGGCTTTCCATGTTCTGTAAGCAAGCTCTCACCCCGAGGCTGAGGGAAGAGCATCCTGAGGTAATCCCAGCACATGGAGCACCTCCAAGCAGCTTTGGGGAGGCGGTCATCTGTGCTGGGATAAGACTTCCCGGGGGTTGGCTGCTTCGTGAGTTCCATGTTCCTGTAAGTAACCCCTCCTCCTGCTCTGTAAGTGTTGCAGTCACGTTTGCATCGCTGGCAGAAGTCACCCCACCAAGAGCAGCTTGTGGGAAAAAAAAAAGAGGTTTATTTTGACTTACAGCCTCGAGGGAGAAGCTCCATGATGGCCAGGGAAAACGATGACAGGAACAGAGGGTGGACATCACCCCCTGGCCAACATCAGGTGCACAATAGCAACAGGAGACTGTGCCAAACACTGGCAAGAGGAAGCTGGCTATAACACCCATAAGCCCTCCCCCAGAAATACACTGCCTCCAGGAGGTGTTAATTCCCAAATCTCCATCGGCTGGGAACCTAGCATTCAGAACCCCTAAGTTTATGGGGGACACCTGAATCAAACCACAATAAGTAATTCCATTAAACTCACCAAAACTAGTTTTGGTGTCACCGTGCTTTGGTCTGCCGTCTGTGTCCTGGGGTGAGTCGACATGTGTTTGCGTGTCCCCAGGGAAAACGTTTCACACAACACCAAGTGCAGTGGGCTAGCTGCGCCCATGGGGGAGGGGCACTGGAGTCTGGCAAGGAGGATGTGTGATGACCAGTCCCCCCCAGGAGCAGAGAGGGGCAGGGAGTGGAGACCTGCGTGTCTTTTGGGAGGGAGAATCCCCTGCTGAACAGGGACGGGGAAGGTTCTAGGTTCATTTGCCAGGGTGGCTTTGGGAAATTGGTTTCTTGCAGTTCTGGAAGCTGGACATCCAAGATAGAAGTGTGGACGGGGTCAGCTCATTCTGGTGCTCTCCTTGCCTGGTGGAAGGCTTTCTCCCTGTGTTCTCACGAGGGTAACCCCGTGGCCCTGTCCAGATCTCTCCCCTCCCCCACTCTCAGTGCTGGGGATGGAACCCAGGGTCTTTCCCATGTCAGTTAAGTACCCTAACACTCATAGCTCTATCCCTAGCCCTGAGCCTGAGGAGACAAGATCTCCGTGTGTAGCCCAGGCTAGCCTTGAACTCGCAATCTTCTGCCTCAGCCTCCCAAGTGCTGGGACCCCAGGTGTATACAAGAAGATCCAGATCAGATCTCTTCTTATAAGGTCACCATGTCATTGGATTGAAACCCTCACTCTGTCTCCAAACACAGTCACATTCCCAGAGGGCAATAGCTGAAGGCTAGGGGCACCAGTGCAGCCCTGCACAGTGTCCCTAAGGAAGAGTCATTTGGGACACGTTGTAGCAAATCGCCATAAGTCTGGTGACTCAAACAACACACGTTGTCATGTTATACTTCTGGAAATCCAGGACGGGCCTCCCTGGCACTATGGGGGAATCTATTTTCTTGACTTTTCCAGCTTTTCTGCGGCCTGACTACAAACCAGCAAAGGGAAGGTGTCTTTTTCAGCCTCCACCCTAGTTAACCCATTTATATTGCTACACGATACCACAGGCTGGGTGAGTTATGAAGGGAAGAGGTGTGTGTGGACTTATGGTTCTGGATGTCCAAGGTTGAGAGGACATCTGGTGGTGACCTGGCTGGCAGAGTCCAGCGTAGCGTGGGAATCACATGACAAGATGCAAACAGTCGACCTGTGTATCTACAATGCAATCTCTTCCTCCTCCTTCTCTTCCTCCTCTTCTCTTCCTCCTCTTCCTCTTCTTTTAATGATAGGGGTTCATGTGTCCCAGGCTGGTCTTGAAGTCATTATATAGCTAAGGATGACCTTGAATTTCTGATCCTCCTGCCCCTGCCTCCTGGGCGCTATAATTACAGGCACGCTTGACCACGCACAGTTTATTGGTGCTAGGGAGTAAAGCCAAGGCCTCAGTGCATGCTAACCAAACCCTCGACCAGCTGAGCTACGGCTCCAGTCCCCTCTCCTTGTATGACCAAGATTCAGTCATGAGACTCTACTTTGATGGTCTCATTCAGTCGTAATCACTTTCCAAAGCCCCAACCTCCGAACACCATAGTTGGGTAAACTTCCACCCTCTTCATCGCACCGTGGGGATTAAGTTCCCACGTGGGTTTCAGAGGGACAGACACCTTTCTTTCTCATCTGTTTTGTGAGCCTTCAGGACTTGTGCTGACACGGCCCACCTGGGCGGGCCAGGACGCCACCCCGCTTTCCAGCCAGCTGATTCACATCCTTCATCCCATCTGGGCCGTGTCACAGGTTGTGAATGTCTTTGGGAGCTTGTATTCTGCTGACCCCAAGTGACCTGACCACCATCCTACTTTACAGATGAGGAAAAGGATGAGGAGATCAATGATGTTCCTTAGCTAACGGGGACATGGCACGAGTCAGGCTGAGGGACACTGGGCCCCGTGCTATGAGCGCCTCTCTCAGGGACAGTTGGTAAAGGCCAAGTGCACCTTTTTATCCCAGAGAGAAAGGACCTTGTTTCAAGCATCCTTGTCTTCACGGAAGGGTAAGGACCCTTTTCTCAACTAAACACGCTTTTTAAGAGCGCTAGCTTTTGCCTCTGTCTCCCCACTAATGTCCTCTGTGTGTTTGTGGAATAAATAAGACATTGAATGACAGGGCTTGACCCTGGGACTCGAAGCCAGCAGATTTAAGAGTGTTTTAGATACACTCAACAGAAGCCTTTATAGGTCTCTGGAAAGCCCTAGTCCACAGCTAATGGTGCTGCAGACATTACTGTTTCCCTCTCCTCCATGTCCCTGGACCCACTTCCAGCTCCCAGGGGCCACTTTCAGAACCCCCATTCTAAAGCACTTTGGACTCGTGCTTCAATTGCCTGTCTATATCCCAGTCCACAGGAAATACTCCTGTGACCAGAAGGCAGTGTGAGTTGGACTGGGGCAAGACCTGGAGAGATGGAAGACCAGGACACCCAGAAGCCATCTGCATGGCACATCCTTGCAGACTCCCTTGGAGTCCTTGGGGCCTCGGTAATGAGTGCTTCTCCTCAGAGCTGCACAGAAGGCCTGAGATGCTAATGGGGCGGTGTTAGTGGTACCCTGGGGTTGCCACATGCTGCAGAGCAACATAGTTAAGGCATAAGCGTTTATAGCAATGACTGTAGAGATTCACTGTCAGTGACAGCTGGATAAAGTCCCACAAGGTGAAGAAGACCTTAGGAGCAGGTGGCCCTGTCAGGATTAAAGGACAGGGAAGAGCAATGTTTGATCCCAGAGAGCTTGCAGCCCTGGGCTGGCCAGAGCCTCCACGGGGCATATAGAACCCATAATTAAGAACTGGGAGGGACCCTGGGAATAATGTCCACTCCCCTCTACCTGGAGGATGGTGTTCAGCATCTGTTTACAATCACTGAGCGAGTTGACCCAGAGCCAATACTGGAACCTGGGTCCCCTGACCTCCAGAAGGGTGCTCTCCTGTTAAGGGCTCACTGCTTCCAAGTGGCACAAGCAAGGACGTCTCAGCACCAGGGACTCCTTCTGGGGCACTCAGACTCACCCTTTGAGGCAGGCCACAGGACAGAGGTCACAGGCCTGCTGTACTCAGTTATGTGATTTATTAGAGACAGAGAGGGAGAATGGGTGCGCCAGAGCTTCTAGCCACTGCAAACGAACTCCAGACACATGCGCCCCTTGCGCATCTGGCTTATGTGGGACCTGGAGAATTGAACCGGGGTCCTTAGGCTTCGCAGGCATGTGCCTTAACCTCTAAGACATCTCTCCAGCCCGTCTAGCTTTTTTAATGCCAGGGAGCATTTTCCATCCTGAGTAGCTCTTCCCATCTGTAGACTGCTCTACTTCCCCTTGGAATATCCTGCCTGACCTTGGAGTACCAGTGCCATTCTGGGGACATCTAACCTCACCCTCTTGTCTTCCATATCCATCTTTGCCCAGGCATCTAAGGCAAGCCCTTCTGGGCTCGTGTATGGCACAATACAGGCCTTGTCCTAGCCAGACCACATGGCAGAAGAAACCAGGAAGTGGCTTCTGTGAACATGGTGTTCTGCGCAGGCTTGTGACAACAGCTACAGTCCCATGCTCGCAAGAAACCTGCTACGAGATGACCTGTCCAGAGGCAGGCTGTCATTGGTCACAAAAAGGGGACCACCCCATACAATGATTGACCAGCCAAGCCCCTTAAAACCCACCTGCACTTCCTCAATAAACAAGTTTGCGGCAGCTCACTTTCCGCTTTCACCCAACTCCCGGAGTCTGTGTTGTGATTCCGTGCTGCTCACCCCAACTCGGCAGAGACCCTGCCGTCCCTCCTGGGCTGGCTTTAGGGGGGACCACAATAGTCTCGGAGACTTAGCTGCTGTCTATTCTCTCTCTCTCTCTGCATTCACATATATGTGTGTTTACAGAGTGCCCATATCTGTGTAGGCATGTGTGTGAGCACTCATGCATGTCTGTACACCTACATGTGTGTGGAGGCCAGAGGTCAATGTCAGGGGTCCTCTTCAGTCACCCTCCACCTTACTTTTTGAGTCAAGGTCTTGCACTGCACCCAAAGCTCTGTCCGTGATTTGGCCAGACCAGCTGTCCAGCAAGGCCTGGGAATCCTCCTGTCTCTGCCTCCCCAGCACTGGGGTTAGAAGCATATGCGACCATGCCTGGCATTTTATGTGAGTGCTGGGGATCTGAACTCAGGTCCTCGTGCTTGTGAGGCAGACTGAGCCATCTCCCCAGCCCTGCCTGGTTCTCTTTGATGGGAACCTAATGGTCCTGCTTTGGACCCCAGCACAAACCTTTTTCAATTTCCTTCTCCTAGACCCCCAGCCCAGTGCCTTGAGTCTGTGAGCCCCCCACCCCCAGAACCAGGCACCTCTCCCCATGAGAGCCCCAGCCCCCAGCTCTCGTTCCTATTCCTCTCCCAGGCCCAACAAGGCTGCTTTGAAGGCGTCTGGGTGCACGCTCTGGCTCCCACGCCAGGCTCAGCTCCTCGAGCAGTGATTGTCTACTCATCTTTAATTCCATAATTACAAAGACAACAATCCTATCATGCTTGCCAAGTGCCGGGCACGGTCCCGAATGCTTGACACATATTAGCTCGTTTAATCCTGACCCCGCCCTGGAGACAGATGTGACGGCGGCCCTCATTGCCGACACGGTACAAATACACGGAGAGGTGAAATGACGTGGGTTTGCAGGTCGAATGGCTAGTGAGTGGCAGAGCTTCGGCCCCACCTGTCACAGCCTGCCACTGGGCAGGCATTCAGGGAAACACTTAAGAAGTGAACGATAGACTGAATGAACCATGTGTCTGGTTTGGAGTCAACTAGGGCAGAGTTGGAGTCCATAAAGAAGGTACTGGAGGATTTCTTTCTTTATAAAAATGATCACTGGGCTGGGGAGATGGCTTAGCAATTAAGGCACTTGCCTGCAAAGTCAAAGGACCCAGGTTCAATTCCCCATGACCCACGTAAGCCAGATGCACAAGGTGGCGCATGCGTCTGGAGTTCATTTGCAGGGGCTAAAGGTTCTGGTGTGCCCATTCTCTTTCTCTCTCTCTCTCTCAATAAATAGATAAATAATTTTAAAGACTTAATTAAAGGATGATCACTGGTCCAGTCAGAGCTCAGCAGTGACTTTGACTTTGGTCGCTGCTCTCCTCCATAAGGCAGGTGTTACAGCCCAGCACACACGTCAGGAGGCTGACCTCAGAGAGCCTCCTGCTCGGGGCCATCCCCAGGGCAAGTAGCAAAGCCAGAATGTTGGATTCCTGGAGACCTACACATCCATCATATGGCCAAGGCTGGATCCAGCCCAGCCTTCCTTTCATAGGGGGTGAGGAAGGCAGATCGTCTGAGCCTGTGTGAGCAATATCTCAGTCAGCGTGTCACAAAAACACCAAGCAGGGGACAAGTGGTTTCCTGAGGGCCAAGGGCTGGTCTATGCTGAGCCGCTGACAGCCTCTGCCACTGTCTCTGTATTCCCTCCACACCGGGTTTCCACATGACAGCTGGACTTCCCAGGACTTCATCATGGGCCATATTACCACTAGTGTCCGAGCTGTGATGATGTGTCTAGAGACATGGGGAAAGGTGGGGCGAAGTGCCAACTTGGAATTAAATGTTTATTCATCTGGAGCGAGATGCTGAGAGCACCTACTGCTTTAGAAGGGCGGTGGAGGGGATGCGGTGACGGACAGTGGGGGACATTTCTCCTGGTTGTCCCCTGGCTGACATCTGGGCCTGATGGAGGGGGTGGAGCTGGCCTGATTCAGGGACAGGTCCATACCCCACCTTAACACTTCCACCTGGAGTTGTTGCTGCTAGGAAAAAAGAGACAGCTAAGCAAGGCTTGAAATCTGGTGACTGAGGGAGTTGAAAGTACAGACAAAAGAGAAGGGAAGGAGGGAGAAGGATCAGAGGGGCATGCACACGGGTGAGTGTGAGTTTGTAGGTACATGTAATGCCGTGTGTGGCCCAGGGTTCCATCTCATTTGTCTCTCCAGGCAAATCTGACCTAAGGGGGGAGTGACTGAGGAATCAATCATGGATTTGAAAAGTGTTCAATCATTCATTCATCCATCCTTTCATTCATTCATTCAACAGCTATCAGTTGAGAACCTTCCATGGACCAGGCGCTGGTCTAGGGCTGAGGGGTCATGGGTGAAATGATTGTAGAGGAGTGGCTCAGAATCTGGAAGTATTCCAACAGGATAGACAGCAGTGGGAGGGGGTAAGGCTACGAAGGCCCTGCGCAAGCTGGCTGGTAGGGTTGGAGAGTATCCTCAGGGCCATTGTGGAAGAGGTGACTGGAGAGGGTGTCTCTAAAGAAGTGGCATATGGACCATTGCCCCAGTGAAGTCCAGGGTGGGGTAGAAAAAGCTGAGGGACCCTGAAAGGGCTGAGCGCAGCCTGTGCTGGGATCAGCAGGGCCCTGCCAAGGGGACAACCAGCAGTCGGGCCATGGAACTTGCATGGTGGCAGTGTGCACTCGTGGTATTTATTATTCTGAGTGGGCCTGGGAGCCTCTGTGGCTGGTGTGATGTGTGCATTAAATTGAGCTCTCTGCTGCCCTGTGGGGAGTAAGGCAGAGGGACCTGGAAGCCTGGGGTCTAGCAAGACATAGTGGTGGTCCCAGCAAGGGTGCCTACAGGCAGCAGGGTGGTGAGAAAGAGTGGTGGGACCTAAAGGTGCCTACTGGAAGCCAAGTCAATAGGATTCACTGAGAGGGTGCACCGGGTAGAAGAGGAAGACTGGATCCCAGGCGAAGACAAGCTTCTGATGGCTGGGCTGATGGTGATGGCACCTGTCGTTTGTGATGGTTTATACTGATTGTCAGCTGGACAAGGTCTGGCATCACCTGTGAGGGATTATGTACATTAGATGAGCCTCTGGGCATGTCTGTTTGGGATTATCCAGAATAGGCTAATTGAAGTGGAAAGATCCATCTTAACTATGAGCAGCAGCAGAGCACCCTCCTGTGTGCCGGAGACCTGGACTGTACAGAAGGGAGAGAGCTGGCTGAGCTGCAGCATCATCACTCTGCTTCCTCGCTGTGAACTGAATGTGACCAGCTGCCCCCAAACTCCTGCTGCCATGCCTCCCCCACCACAACTGTAATCGCAAATAACCCCTTCTTCCCTGAAACTGACTTTTTTTTTTTTGGGGTGGGGTTTGCGAGGTAGGGTCTCACTCTGGTCCAGGCTGACCTGGAATTCACTATGTAGTCTCAGGGTGGCCTCAAACTCTCGGCAATCCTCCTACCTCTGCCTCCCGAGTGCTGGGATTAAAGGCGTGCGCCACCACGCCCGGCCTGAAACTGACTTTTGTTGTGTATTTGTCCCAGCAAGGAGAAGGTAATTAATATAGTGCCCACCCCTAACATGAGGAAAACTTGGGGACAGTTGGGTTGGGAGGTGACTCAGAGTGACCCGTGGTGGCTAGTAAAACGAATTTGATCACAGGACTGGTCCTGGAGCCAGGTCCCCCTGCCCTCACTGTGCTGCAGAAATTAGGTAGGACTCTAGTTGTTGGTTAGGTCGGACCCCATATAGAGCCCAGCACCCCCACCCCACCCCCACCCCCACCCCCGCCTCGCTCTTTAGCTACATCATTATCTCAACACTAAGAGAAATCCTGGACAACTCCTGCACCAATGTCCTGAGGCTTGTCTAGTCCCAAACCAGACCAAGGTTTCTCAGGTACCAAGAAACGTCTGGAGTATGGCTGGATGGAAGTGGAAGATATAAAGGGGCTGCCACATGACAGCAGAGCTATGTGGCAGGCTCTCATTCATTCATTCATTCATTCATTGGTTCATTCATTCATTCTTTATCCAGCAGCTCTGCATAGGGCACTGAGGCATGGTGGACAGTACAGACAGCTGTCTTCTGTCGGTGCAAGAGACACAGAGGTGACAATGGAGCGTGTTGAGGGCGTGCTTGGTGGGGCTGGAAAGCTTTTCCTCCTCGGAGAGAGCATCTTTGGGAAAAAAGGACAGGTGGGTAGTGACCAGATGCAGGAGGTTACAGAAGGAAGAAATACTGGGGACACAGGAATTATCATAACAGTCACATGCAGATACCCCTTCTCCAGGAGCAAACTGAACATCATCTGCTTGGATCATTCATTCATTCATTCATTCATTCATTCATTCATCTATCTCTGAGCTCATGCTGAAGATAAGGAAACAAACAGCCAACGTCTAGAATTCTAAGAATATCAGGGAAAATGGAGTACCCCAGAGAGGCAGGGGTCATTTGGGGATAAGATCCTCATGGGATGCAGGGGGCAGGCAAGGGCAGGTGCTGGCTGAGGTCCAGCCAGGCTCACTTTTCCTGGAAGATGTGTTGGGCAGGCACGGGAGGCTGTGTTTCCAGTAAGCAGGCATAGCCGGCTTGGGCCCATGCCTCCTCACTCAGATGAGGCAGCTCTGGGGCTTTTTGGTAGCCTAATGAGTGCTGCGGAGAGCTGTTCACAGCTAAGTGAGCTGTAATGGCTTTCTGCGGTTGTTAGACACAGGCTGCCAGCGTCCAGAGGGGCCTCCCAGCCTGGCTCCCCACACACTCCCCCAGGACCCAGATCAATGAGCCCAGGAGGGGGCTGGTGGGCCACGAAGGGTACACCAGGGTTTGCAGTGGTCACTCTTGACTCCTAACCATGGGCTGGTGGAGAGAGAGAGTTCAAAAGAAAGGAACCCCAAGGGTTCAGTCACATCCTTGGAGGGCCTGGGTCCAACATGTTGTGGGGGACCATTTAGGGCTAAGTTGGATTCAGTCCAGAGAGGATTGGCAGAAACCTGGAAAGCAAATGGAGTGCTCTGATGGGCTGTGGTGTTAGAGACAGGCCTGACTTTAAGCTCCATTTGGCTGCAGGCTGTGAGGAGCCTCAGTCTTTCCAACTCTAAAATGGAGCTAAAATGGCATACTTTGAGGGGTGGCTTTGAAGATACATGCCTGGTGTATCCCAAGCGCTTCATGGAGCACAGGTGGCACATCACAGTCACCACCACTGTGACAGTCACCATCACCCACAAACATCTTTGCCATCGCCCGAAGCCTGTACTTCTCACTACCTCCAATGTATCCATTGTCACCACCACATTCCACATTCACCACCACCATCACCACCACCACCATACCTGTTGTCACCACCACACTCACTGCATCACCACCCCTATCGTCACCATCATTGCATCACCTTCACTTATCACTATCACTGTGTTCAGAGTCACCACCTCATCACCTCTACCACCATCATTTTCACCATCATCACATCACCTCTACTTATCACTGCCATCACCACACCCATTGTTTTACCTCATCATCACCACCGCTGCCACCACCACCACCACCATCACCACCACCATCATCACCACCATCATCATCACCATCTTCACCACCACCATCATCACCTCCACCATCACCGCCACCACCACTACCACCACCATCACCACCATCACCACCACCACTGCCACCAACACCACCATCACCACCACCACTATCACAGTCACTCACCACCACCGCCACCGCTGCCATCACTGCCACCATCGCCACCACCACTGCCACCACCGTCACCATCATCATCATCACCACCATCACCTTCACCATCACCTTCACCATCACCACACCCATTGTTTTACCTCATCATCACCACCACTGCCACCATCACCACCATCATCACCACCACCATCACCTGCACCATCACCACCACCATCGCCACCACCATCACCTCCACCATCGCCACCACCACTGCCACCACCATCACCATCATCATCATCACCACCACCACCACCATCACCTTCACCATCACCACACCCATTGTTTTACCTCATCATCACCACCACTGCCACCATCACCACCATCATCACCATCTTCACCACCACTATCATCTCCTCCACCATCACCACCACCACCATCACCTCCACCATTGCCACCACCACTACCACCACCATCATCTCCATCATCATCACCACCACTGCCACCATCACCACCATCATCACCATCTTCACCACCACCATCATCTCCTCCACCATCACCACCACCACCATCACCTCCACCATCGCCACCACCACTACCACCACCATCATCATCATCACCACCACTGTCACCACCACCATCACCATCACCACCACCATCACCATCATTATCACCACCACTGCCACCACCATCACCACCACCACCATCACAGTCACTCTTTCACCACCACCACCACTGCCGCCATCACTGCCACCATCGCCACCACCACTACCGCCACTATCACCACCATCATCATCACCACCGCCACCATCACCACCACCCACCCTCATCACCACTTCACTATTCACCACCATCACCACAACCAACACTTACACCATGGCCACCACCATTAGAACCACCATGATAAGGGATTGACTTATTGGGTGTCATTTGCTTTGGGTTTTCGGCCAGGCAAGTGAGAAAAATGGCAAAACCAAACTCCTTGCTCACCCAGCCAGAGTGGGAGCCTGCCTCCATTAAATGTCTTCTGAGACTTTCTGTGCTGGAGTTTAGGAAAGTCTGTGAGTCATGTGATCTCTGGGTCAGATGCTGGTGTGGGGTGTCAGTCTGATCCTGAAGCCAGGTTGTTTTATTTCTGACAGAGTAGGCAGGCTGGCCTGGGGCTAGAGACCTCATGTCTTTCCTGCTCAGTACAGTCTTGCCCTCTCAGACTTTGATAAGAGTCCTGAGGGGTCCTGGGGAGAATCATGGGGACAGATGGTCCTTTCTTCAGCTGAAGCCTGGAAGAGTTAGGGCTCTGGGGTCTCACTGTCTGTCCCTCACCCAGGGTGAGTGTCTCACATCCACGGCTGTAACTAGGCCTGCTGTGGAGAGGGTCTGGGAAACTTATCACTCCTTATCTTCTGGCACTGAGAAAGGGGATGGTGGTGCCTGGGAGAAAGACAAGGAGGGAGGTGAGGGACTCACAGGTAGAGACCTGCATGGAGGTTCCTAACCACCCACCTACTTGTATGAGCCCTCATGGAAAATGAAAGAAAGTAGAGATAGGGCCTGGTGGCGCACGCCTTTAATCCCAGCACTCGGGAGGCAGAGGTAGGAGGATTGCCATGAATTCAAGGCCACCCTGAGACTACAGAGTAAATTCCAGGTCAGTCTGGGCTAGAGTGAGATGCTACCTCAAAAAACTAGAAAGGAAAGAAAGAAAGAAGGAAGGAAGGGAGGGAGGGAGGGAGGGAGGAAGGAAGGAAGAAATGAAGGGAGGAAGGGAGGGAAAGAAAGAGGGAAAGAAAGAAAGGCTTTGAGGTTGGACTTCCCACCCTGGTTCTACCACTTACCCCTGGCTGAAGGATCTTAGCTCACAGACTCAACATCTCTAAGCCTTTATGCTGAGTTGGAGTTTTCAAAAAAATTAATAAGCAAAACAAATAGGAAGCGAGAACGCCTGGTTCTTATAGAGGTCGCAGTGAATGTAGATTAAGCAAATGTTTGCAAGGCACTTAAACCTGCTGGGTGCTCTTTTAGCCCGAGAACTCTCTGCACTTGTCATGTCATGGGTCACAGGGCCAGTGAGGAGGTGGCCCTGTTGAGAGGGATTCATAAGGTAAGTGTTATGATCATTGTCCCCCAGCAACAACCCCAACTTGTTGGGTAATTAGCTCTTGACCCTGTTCTCATGGCTTAGGGTTCTGAGAACCTCCCGAATCAATCGTTTATCTTCCTTCAATTTAGGAGAATATTCAACCTTTGTAATTTCAGATTTTTTTCTCTGTTCCCATTCACTCTTCCTTCCTCTTTCTAGAACTACAGACTTTAACTACAGTCCCCAAGGCTCTGGACTTTGGGACAATAGTTGTTATGGCTACTGCTGTGTTTGTAGTTGTGTTGATGTGAAATATTTTCAAAAAAATATTTATTTATTTATTTATTTATTTATTTATTTATTTATTTGAAAGCAGAGAGAGAAGAGAGACCCAGAGAGAGATTTGTGCATGCCAGGGCTTGTAGCCACTGCAAAACACTCCGGATGCATGTTCCACTTTGTGCATCCGGCTTTACGTGGGTCCTGGGAAGTCGAACCTGGGTGGGTTAGGTTTTGCAGACAGTTGCCTTAACCACTGAGCCATCTCGCCAGCCCCAGATATTTTTGAGTCTATTTATCAGGCTGTATATTTTCTGTTGACTTAACTTTTCAATCACTGACTGTTCTCTTTAATGCACCATCAAACCTATCTGGTGAATTTCTGGTTTCAGATCTTGTAGTTTTCAATTCCAAGATTTTCTTCTGGTTCTTTTTTGATAGTTTTAGTTTCCCTACTGAGATTCCTTCTCTGTCCATTCATTGTGACTGAGTCTTCCTTTATGTCCTTGAGGATAGTTATGAGAGAGCTATTCTAGAAGAGTCTATATTGGCTGCTATGTTTCTTGTGTAGAAATCACCCTTTCCTGTTTCTCCATTTGCCCAGAAACATTGAACTGTATCCTGGTCAATGAAAAGGACACATTACAGAGTCTGTGGACTCTATTATGTGCACTGGAAGCATATTGATTGTCTTTTAAAAAATTATCAAATATTTTTAGTTATTTATCTATTTATTTGAGAAAGAGAAGAAGAGAGAGAGAGAGAAGTGGATAGAGAATGGGCATGCCACGGCCTCTAGCCACAGCAAACAAACTCCAGACGCATGCGCCATCTTGTGCATCTGGCTTACATGGGTCCTGGGGAATAGACCCTGGGTCCTTTGGCTTTGCAGGCAAGCGCCTTAACTGCTAAACCATTTCTCCAGCCCATTGACTGTCTTTTTAAAAACATCTTCATGTGTGATGTGTGTGTGCGTGTGTATGCATTCATGTGAATGGGGGGGTGCATGCGTTCCACAGCACATGTGTGGAGGTCAGAGGACAACCTCCGGTGTTGGTCGTCACCTTCCATCCTGTTTAAGGCAGGGTTTCTCCTTCCCTCCCTCTCTTGGTCTCTCGTTTAAATTTTTCTGGAACAATTTCATATACATGTGTGTGTTACATAAAAAATATATTTATATTTATATTGTAATCATATCGATTCCCCATTGCCCCTGTCACTCTCACTGGACCCCTTTTCCCACCACGTACTAGTAGATACATTGGCAAAAAGAATGATTCCCCCTTGCCCAGCAACATTAACTACCAACAGCCCCTCAGGGAGGGGTGGTGACTCATCGGTGATGGGATGGAGGCTGGCCTTACTTTGTACAGATCTTTGCAGGTAACCCCACCCTCTGTGAGTTCTTGACTACCGTGGCAATGGCCTTGTCCTGTCCAGGCAAGAGCATTCCACAGCCTCCCTCCCCACTCTCCAGCTCTTATATATATTTTTTTCTGTCCCCTTTTCTGCAGTGTCCCTGAGCCTTGGGGGAGGAGGACATAGACGCTGCACGTAAGGCTGAGCACTCAGCAGTCACTGTCAGCATTTTGACCACTTGTGAGACTGCACTGACCACAGGCCATTGCAAATAGCGAGCTGTGCCAGGCCATGTCTGTCTTTCGTTGCTCACCACTGCATACTTCCGGCTAGCTGGCCTCTGACCTTCCGGGGATTCTCCTGTGTCTACTCCCTGTCACCACCATAGGCCTGCGGGGATGACAGATACACACTCTATATCCAGCTTTTTTTT
Source organism: Orientallactaga sibirica (assembly GCA_036365145.1). Classification (NCBI taxonomy): domain Eukaryota; kingdom Metazoa; phylum Chordata; class Mammalia; order Rodentia; family Dipodidae; genus Orientallactaga; species Orientallactaga sibirica. The sequence continues at coordinate 10,320,423 of JAEOAD010000013.1, forward strand.
CTTTTTTTATGAGAGACAGGGAGAGAGAATTGGTGCGCCAGGGCCCCCAGCGGCTGCAGTCAAGCTCCAGACACATGCACCATCTTGCAAACATGTGCGACCTTGCATGCTTGTGTCACCTTGTGCATCTGGCTTATGTGGGATCTGGAGTGTCAAACATGGATGCTTCAGCTTTGCAGGAAAGCGCCTTAACTGCTAAGCAATTTCTCTAGTCCTGCATCCAGCTTTTATTAGGTTCTGGGGAATCCCAACTCGGGCCCACATTCTTGCACAGTATGAAGTTTGCCCTCTGAGCTGTCTCCATAACCCCTTGACATTTTTTTTTTTAAAGCAAACAGTTAAATTATCTGGAGTTGAATGCCAAACTGTTCATTGTGGCAGGAAGTGACATAAATCTCTGTTCAGAGCCTGGAATGAGGTATATTCCTTTGACTCCAGCACATGGGAGGCTGAGACAGGAGAATTACAAGTTTGAGACCAAATTCAGAAATTTTTCAATATTTTTATTTATTATTTATTTGCAAGGAGAGAGAGAAAAGAGAGAGAGAGAACAATAGGCACGGCAGTGGCTCCTTCCACTGCAGCCAAATTCCACATGCCTGTGCCACTCTGTGCATCTGGCTTTATGTGGGTACTGGGAAATGGAACCCAGGCCATCAGACCTTGTAAGCAAGCACCCTTAGGCCATCTTTCTAGCCCCCGTCTTAAATTTTAAAATGGGGCGGGGGGGGGGAGCAAGCCATGTAGTTTTTGCTGGCCTCCTTGAGACTCAGCCTCATGCACAGAGATTTCAGCAGCCAGCCTAGCAGTGTCTATACAGAGAACGGGAGTCGGCTCCCTCCCTTTGGCTCTTCTCTTTCTGAGCTTCTCTACCTCACTTTCCAGTTACGAGAATTACCTCATACTCTGTCCACGAGGCCTCGAAGCCAGTGAAACCATGGTTTCTGTGTGGGTTTTAGCCTGACCTCACCCAAACGCCCTCCACACAGAAGCTTGTCATTACTGCTCTGTCATCTGTGTGTTGACTCCCTTCCGGGTCTGCCTGCTTCACTTCGGTTTTGCATCCCTAATTCCAGGCACTTATTTTCCACAGGAGAGGGTCGGTCTGATAAGCGGTCACTGCACCCTACCTGCTGGCTAATGACTCTACGTCATGGCCGTGGGCAGGGTTGGACCCACGTGCCTCTGTGTCCGATGGGAATAGTGAAATCAGTTGTGGCTATTGGTTCTGGGAACACAGACTCAGATGGACACAGATGAGGTGGATTTTACGCTGGAAGCCAGCACCATCCCATAGAACTTTCTTGTAGCCACTAGCCCTATGTGGCCAGGATCTCTGGGAAAGGGATTTGCTGTGTTATTTCATCTCAAGTGTGGTGTCAACTTAAATGATGGCACAGGGCTAGCAGTCAGCCATCGGGCAGTACAGTGTGAAGCAAATCCAAGAAATCAAGAAGCTGGATTTATAGAAATAATGGGGGGGGGGAAGCAAGGCATGGTGGCACACACCTTTAGTCCCAGCACTCAGGGGGCAGAGGTAGGAAGATTGCCATGAGTTCGAGGCCAGCCTGAACATAGTGAGTTCCAGGGGAGCTAAAAGAAGGGCTGGAGTGATGGCTTAGCAGTTAAGGTGCTTGCCTGCAAAGCCAAAGGTCTCAGGTTCAATTTTGATAAGCCAGATGCCCAAGGTGGTGCCTGTGTCTGGGGGGTCGTTTGCAGTGGCTGAAGGTCCTGGTGTACCCATTCTTTCTCTCCCTAATAAATTTTTTCAAAAAGGAAAAAATGGGGACAAAAGATAAAGATATACTGGGAGAGGGGATGACAATGTTGTTCGGTTGGTAAAGTGTTTGCTTAGCATGCACAAATCCCTGGGTTTGATCCCCGGTGCCGAATAAAACTGAGTGTGGTGGTGGGAGGATCAGAAATTCAAGGACATCCTGAACTACATAGCGAGTTTGACACCAGCCTGGGCTACATGAGACCCTGTCCAAAAAAATAAATAAATAAAGGAGGAGGCGGAGGAAGGCAGAGGAAAAGAAGATTATTGCTTAAAAAGAAAAAAGGGAAACTCACCTAGGATATTTGAAGTAGGATTTTATTAACTACCCCACCCTACACCCACCAAAAATATGTCTACCTAGAATGGAACTTTCCAGAGCCATGTTGCACTGCAAATCACTCATGCTGGCTGGAAGTTGCTTGTGACTGGCTTTGGCTCCCTCCAGCCCTGTTGGAGTCTCCTGAGTAGTGGACACCTGCCCAAGCCTCCTTCCAGTAGTGGGCAGAGGACTAGCAGAGGGCCATGTGGCAGCCCGGCCATGTCTGGACAGAGGCTGCCCTCCCTTCCCACCCTCTTCCTTCTTTCCTGGAGTAGCTAAGCATCCTGAGGTCTGAGTTGGACATTCTCCTGATTCCTCCCAGCTCTGTAGCCTCAATGTTCCCATCTGTAAAATGGGGAAGGGAGAAGCCCCACCTCACAGGGCTGTTGTTAAGAAGGACAAGTTAGAATGAGCTAATGAGAGGTGCAGCCCAGGGACTTGGCATTCTCAGAGCCACGGAACACAAACTGGGCAACGTGTCTTCGTGGGTCTTATATCTTCTCCCTCATTCCACTGTGCTCAACTTCCCTTTTCCACCCTCTTCCTGACTGTCCCAACCCACCTCCGTCCTTGCCTCTGCTGTTCCTTAGTCCCTGCCTGGGTGGCCTTATATCCTTCCATGCCTGCCAACCTCATTCTGCCTTGTCTATTTTCTTTTTATCCAGTGTATTTGTTCCATGTTTTCCACCCTCTTCCTGACAGTCCCAACCCACCTCATCAGGGTCTCTATCACTCTCGCTTATTCTTTGAGACAGGGTTTTGCAATCAATTCCCTGCCTGGTGCCCAGGCCACAGGGATTACTTATCTCCACCTCCCCAGCGTTGAGATTACGGGCCACTATGACATGCCACTATGACATGCCACTATGCTCAGCTCCTTCCATGCCTGGGGATCCAAACTCAGGTCCTCGTGCTTGTGTGGAAAGCATTTTGCCCACTAAGCCATCTCCCTAGCTCTTATTAAAAAACTTTTTTAAAAATTTATTTTTTTTTATTTTTTTCTTTTAATTTATCCAGTGTATTTGTGTGGGCGTATGCATTAGTGTCCTAATTTGTGCATGTTCATTTTGAGGGTCTTGCAAAGGTATTGCTAGGCACTGCAAGATCATGGTAGGCCATTTCTGTCTGGGCAGTTATGTAAGTGTCATATCCTTCCTTTGGCTCTTCCATTCTATCCGTGTGGTGTGCACTCCTCCATCCCTTCTTCTCAGCACTATGTTGCCTTTTTGTGTCATCCCAGTGGTCATCACCATCAGTTCTCTGAAAAGCCAGAAGTGTGCGTTAATATGTGACATGAACATTTAGAGGTGTCCCCAGGGCAGGTGGGATTTACACATGAGCAGGGGTCTTCACCTCCATCAGGTTTTTCTCCCCCTGTATTCTTTGAGACAGGATTTTTGCAATCAATTTAAAATTCACCCATTGGCCTGTCTAGCCAGAATATTCAGTGATTTTCACTGGGATTACTGTTATCTCCAGCTTTTTCCAGCTTTCAGTTGGCTGGTCTACAGGGAGAAGGTTTTCTGCGGGCACCATGACACTCAGGCATGAGATGTCTTCCACTATGACTATCTATTTTTTATGGGTACTTAATGTTTTGGAGGGATCCAAACTCAGGTCCATCCCAGGTACTGAAAATTTTCTGTGGAAAGTCTATATCTTTTGCCCTTATTCAAAAAGCCATCTACATATGTCTTATTTAATAAAGATTGTCCCTCCCCTTTTTTTGTTGATTCTCTTCCCATGGCCTCGCTTTAGGCCATTCCCTCCCTGTACTCAGTTCTTTCACTGTGTAGCTCAGGCTGACCTGGAACTTGTAAAGGGTTTTTTTTTTTTTTTTTTTGAGGCAAGGTCTCACTGTGTAGCTCAGGCTGACCTGGAACTTGCCATCTTCCTGCCTTGGTTCGCTCCCCAGGGGCTGAGGCCACAGGCACACACCGCCACACCTGGCTTGTGTCTTTTTGTCCTTTGAGGTATTTCTGGCCTCATGTGTCCCTTGGGCTCTACATGACTACTGGTCTCTTCCATCCGCACCTGGCCTCATTCTTGGGAGAGAGGCAGAATTAATTGGATCTAAAAAGAGCAGAGTAGCACCAAGCACACAATTTGAAGGGACTGGTCCCCAAAACTCAGTCATCAAGACAAATAATGCTTTAACATTTTAAAAAATTTATTTTATTTTCAAGCAGAGAGAGAGAGAATGCACATGCCAGAGCCCCTAGCTACTGCAAACGAACTCCTGACCCATGTGAACTCCTGACATATGTGCCATTTTGTATGTGGCTTTATGTGGGTACTGGGGAATTGAACCCTGCTCATTAGGTTTTGCAGGCAATAGCCTTAACCACTGAGCAATCTCTCCAGCCTTCTTGTAACATGTTAATATAATATTTGAAACACCAAATGAATGCAAACATTTCCAGATGAACAAAATACCAAGTCACTCAATGAAAACAGGACCCAATCCTCTAGTTTCTGGCTCCTCTTACCCAGTTTCAGAGCCCAGGCCTGCTGGAACATGTCTTTGTTGCACACTTCGATGTTTTGTTCGTCATGGAATTTTGTGCATTAATTTGACTTTTAGAAATGCCACATTACGATATGATTTGTGTTGAGTGCTGAGGCATTTGGGGCACTCTTCCATTAAACTGTGTGCCTCTCCCACCCTCCTCCAGGTCCTGAACAGAGGACCTTCAAAGGTAGAGACTTAATCCGAGGGGAAGAAGCTTGGGGTCTCCCCACTAACAGTCCCCAGGACCCTCGGTCTTTGCTTCTAGCCCAGCTTCGTGGCCATTGGAAATCAGGACAGAGCCTACCCGTGAGTCATACGAGGAAAAGTAACTGTGAACCCCTCAATGCTCCAAGACTCCTGGCAATAACAACACAGTACTTGCCTAAAGGGGCAACCAAATGGCCCTGTTGTGGGGTGGCCCAAAGAGCCATGTCTTCTCAGGTGCCTCTCTGAAGCCACATCACCCTGTGGGGACTTCCCATCAGCCCCTTGCTGACATGGCTTCCCCCACCCAGCCCCTTCTGGGTCAGTGTCCTGACCTCGTCCACTGAAGGCTCTTCGTCTTCTGGGGCAAAGAGCGTCCACAGGGCAGGGGTGGGGGGGCAAGGGGAAGACTAGCAGGAAGGGCCTGGCCCTGCCAACCCTGCCAACCCTGTCATTGTCTCCCTGACTTGCCCACCACAGCTCTCTCTTCAGACCCAAAAATAGCTCCCCCAGCTCCTCCCTCAACCCTGGCTCGGCCACAGCTAGCTCTGCCAAGTTGTGCAGACAGGGAGAGAAGTTACGAGATCCCCAGAAGCCTGGGCAGAATGAGCAGTGTGGGGAAGGGGGTGGGTCTGGCTTCAGCTGTTCCCAGACAGGGAGGGGAGAAGAGGTCACTTACCCTACCCCCTTGTCCTGACTGCCCTGGCATCCTGGCCTTGGGTCCTTGCTGCCTAGCGTTGTGGGAAGGCTCTGTGTTCCTAAATCAGCAAAGAGTGGGTTGAGCCCCACGTAGAGTCAGGGTTAGGGCTTAGGTGGTAGGGTCAGAGTCAAGGTCAGCAAGGCTATAAGCAGGGCTGTGCCCCCCCTCCCCCGCAGTGTCCTTTCAGCAGCATGCGGGAGTCTGACATTGAAGTTCTATTCTACACACTTGTTTAGTCACAATCCGGTATCTTGAGAGCTCTAGAACATTCCACCTTCCAGCAGCTGAAATCCAGCCCCAGTCTGGTTCTTATAGCCTGGGTTGCCATTAGATTTTTTTTTTTTTTGGCATGTCTTTGTGTGGTGTGTGTGCTTATGTATATGCACTTGTGTGTACAGATGTGTGTATATGCACACAGAGGCCAGAGGTGGATGGTGGGTATTTTTCTCAGTTGTTCTCCACCTTTTCTTTTTGCCACAGGGTGTCTCGCTGAGCCTGGAGCCCACCAATTGGCTAGATTATCTAGCCAGTAAGCCCTAGGGATCCACCTGCCTCCGCCTCCCCAGCACTGTGATTATAGGCATGCGCCACCATGCCCAGCTTTTACACGAGTGCTGGGGATCCAAACTCAAGTCCTCATGCTTGCATGGCAAGCACTTTGCCTACCAAGCCATCTCCTGGGCCCCCATCATTAGAATTTTATTTTATTTTATTTTGAGGGGCTGGAGAGATGGCTTAGTGGTTAAGGCGCCTGCCTCCTAAGCCTAAGAACTCGGTTCCAATCTCCAGGTCCCACGTTTAGCCAGATGCAAAGTGACGCAAGGGTGCAATGCCGCACTTGCCTACAAGGAGGCACAAACATCTGGATTTCGTTCACAGCAGCTGAGAGTCTGCTGGCGCGCCCATCTCTATCTGTCTTCCTCTCCCTCTCTCTCTGTCTGTCTCTCTAAAAATAAAAAAATTTAAATTTAAATTTAAAAAGTATTATTTTATTTTGAGAGAGAGAGAGAGGAGACATATAGAGAATGGGCATGCCAGGGCCTCTTAGCCACTGTGAACGAACTCCAGATGCGTGCGCCCCCTTGTGCGCATATGCAACATTGCGCACTTGGGTCACTTTTTGTGTCTGGCTAAACGTGGGACCTGGAGATTTGAATAGGCGTTCTTAGGTTTTGCAGGTAAGCTCCTTAACTGCTAAGCTATCTCTCCAGCCCTAGAATTTTATTTTTGCATTTGTGATGTGTGTGTGCATATGTATATGTATATGTATATGTGTAGTGTGTGTGCGTGTGTCTGTGTAGAGGTCAGAGATCGACTGGGCATCTTTTCCCATTGCTCTCTACTTCATTTCTGAAGCATGGCATCTTGGTAGAACCCAGAGCTCTCAGAGTCAGCTATTCTAGCTAATCAGCTCACCCCAGGGATCCCCCGTCTCTGCCTGGTGCTCAGATTGCAGACAGGCTGCCCCACGCACCTGGCATTTACATGAGTGCTAGAATCCAAACTCATGTCCTCATGCTAGCATGGCCAGTACCTTATCTGCTGAGTCGTCTTCCCAGCCCTGTTATTTTTAATGATCCCTGTCTGGACTTTATCCTGGTGACTTGGGGTGGCAGAACTAGCAGCAACTGTACACTGGTGATGAGAAAACTAAGGTTCTAAGAGCTTAAGCGACATGCCCAGTGCTGGATTTGAACATCTGTGGACCTGGTTCCTGAAAATGCCTCCACATCATGCAACAGGTCAAGGCAGGGCCAGGGCAAAACTCTTGGGTGCCAGATATACCTCCCGTGGCATGACAATTTAGAAGAACCCTGTGGCAGTTACCTTCTCATTGCTAGGACAACGCAGCCGATTAGAAACAGTTTATGGGTGGAAAGGGTTGATTTGGGCTTACAGTTTTGGGAAATGTCTTCATGGCAGGGACGGCATGGTGCAAGCAGAAAACTAGTTCATGTCATCATATATCAGCAGGGAGGGAGCATCAAGAGTGAGTATGACAGGGCTAGGAGATGGCTTAGCAGTTAAGTAGTTTGCCTGCAAAGCCAAAGGACCCAGGTTCGATTCCCCAGGACCCACATAAACCAGACGTACAAGGGGCACATGCATCTGGAGTTCATTTTCAGTGGCTGGAGTCCCTGGCATGCCCATTCTCTCTCTCTCTCTGACTCTCTCTCTCTCTCTCTCTCTCTCTCTCTGCTTGCAAATAAATAAATAAATTTTTTAAAAAGAGTGAGCAAGATAATAATAGCAAGTCCCAAGCCTGTCCCCGTGACACGCCTCCTCCAGCAAGGCTCCACCTCCCAGAGGCCCCACAACTTTCCCAACTGGTGACCTCAAGTACTCAAAACACATGAGGCCATAAGAAGCATTTTGCATTCAAGCCCTCCCCGAACCCCAGCCCTCTGTGACAACCTACCCTGGGGGTGTCCCCTTCTAAGACCAGCAGCTAAAGACCAAGGAACAGCACTGCAAACAATTGAACACAAGCACCACTGGGGTCCTCGTCCCTGGCTGGATGTTAGGTGGGGAGAAGGTTGGGGGCGGGGAGCCTCTCTCACCCTTTTCTGCTCAAGCTGCCCACCTAGCCCTTGGAAGCTGGGGGCAGCCACCCTAAGGTGTAGTATATGATGCAGAAAGGGAGGGGAGCCTCCCCGTTTAGCATACTGGCACTCACTCGGATCTTGAAGCTCTTTGGGTCCCTCTGAGTACGCTCCCCCATCTCTCCTGTCTGTAGAAAAGCCTCGTTCTTGAGAGCACAGGGGCAGAATGAGAACGTGGGTTATCACATAGTGATGATATTGTATGGTCAGAACATACCATACCCATCATGTTGTGCTCTGTCCTAACACATCATGCTGTGCTGGGGAGCACACCCATGTGTTAGCTCCTGGCTTCTCCTCAGTTATCAACTCTGCATCCCTAATTGGGGCTGCATGTAGACACCCAGGGAGGTCAGATGGATCTCCTCAGCATCGGACAGGAAGAATAACTTTTCTGGCTTGATTCCCCTTCTTGGAATGGCCTGGCTGTGGCTAGCGCTTCCCAACTGTGGGGGGTTCCTGGAGGAGGCAAAGGGACACTGGCTTTTCATTCCCACTTTGTCCAAAGGAGATGAAGAGGCAGGAGAGCTCACTGCCCCCCCCACTTGTGTTTGCCCATCTTCCTGTTTCTAACTGGCTTTGCATTTCTTTTTCTTTAAACGTTTTCCTCAACAATTTTCATACATGCAGGTGATGTAAATTGATCATAATTCCCTCCCCTCCCTAAACCTTTCTGCGTCCCCTCCTTCCTTGGCTAAACTCTTCTTTTCAATTAAATCTTCTTATATTTTGATGACTTTTTAAAATATTTTTATGGATTTATTTGCAAGCAAAGAGAGAGAGAGAGAGAATGGGCACATTAGGGCCTCTAGCCATTATAAACGAACCCCAGATGCACACGCCACTTTGTGCATCTGGCTGTACCTGAGCACCGAGGAATCGAACCCAGGTTATTAGGCTTTTCAGGCAAGCACCTTAACTGCTGAGCCATCTTTCCAGCTTCTTGATGACTTACTTTTCTTTAATTTGTTTATTTATTTATTTTTTTTTTTTTTTGGTTTTTCGAGGTAGGGTCTCACTCTAGCCCAGGCTGACCTGGAATTCACTCTGCAGTCTCAGGGTGCCCTCGAATTCATGGCGATCCTCCTACCTCTGCCTCCCGAGTGCTAGGATTAAAAGCATGCGCCACCACGCCTGGCTCTAAATTTTTTAATTTTATTTTATAAGAGATAGAGAATTGGTGCACCAGGGCCTCCTTGTACCACGTGTGCCATCTTATGTGCGTGTGCAACCTTGTGCGCTTGTGTCACCTTGTGCGTCTGGCTTATGTGGGACCTGGAGAGTTGAATATGGGTCCTTAGATGTCGCAGGCAAGCACCTTAACTGCTAAGCCATCTATCCAGCCCTCTCTTGATGAATTTTTTTTTCTGAACTCCTCATCCATGTCAAAATGTTGATGAGCTCCATTTTGTGGAGGTCTTGTAGAAGTAGCAACAGCTGTTATGAGGTCATAGCAAAATGACCACTTCATGTCTTGAAGATAATCTTCCAGAACACTTACCCCCCTCCTGCAGCTCTTACATTCCTCCTGCCTGCTCTTCTTCAATATCCCCTGAGTCCTCGATGAGGACATTACATATGTCTCAATTAGCACTGATCACTCAACCTTCATTTATTCACAGCACTGTGGTGAATTGCATTTCCCCTATCATCACTACCATCTACCAAAAGAAACTTCTCTGACTAGAGGTGTGATCTGCACGAATCTATGTGGATAGATATAACATAAGTAATTTGAGGGCACATTGATGGCTACCGAATCTCCATTTAGTCAGCCAATGGTAGTGGCTTTCCTTCTATGACCTGGGAAAACATAGGTTCTTAGGCAGATTTTCAGTACCAGGAATGAATTCCCTCCCATGGAGCACATCTCAGAACCAATCAGAGAACAGTTGGTTACCCCCATACCAGTCATGCCACTATTACACCAGTGGGACACCTCTTGGCTGAGTAGTGACTTGTATAGCACACAGGGGGTTCAGCAGTTGGGTAATCATGTTGATGAATAATCTCCCCCAGCAGCCTTCACAGAACTTTCTAGCACTATGCCAACTAGACAAGGGGAAAAGAGGCTTCCAGCTCGGTTCCAGCTTGGTTTTCCATTAGCCTGCCACGAATGCATGTGTTGTCTTTAGCAGTAGGGTCTTACTATCTAGTTCTAGTGAGCATCCAAGAGCTTTGGCAATAGTCTGCATTGTTTTGGTGGCCTCAGGGACCTACAAGAGCAACAACTCATTGGGAGGAGGTATCCTACCCCTGACACTGGGGTTTTCCTGTAACAACCTGTGCCTTCTATGAGCAGCATTATTTATTCCCATAGAAAGTTTCTATCCTGGGATGGAGGACAAAAAAGAGTGATTGGAGGGGATTATGATCAGGATACATTATGTATCTATAGGTAGGTTGTCAATAAAAACAAGTCTAAATAGGGCTGGAGAAATGGCTTAGCGTTTAAGCACTTGCTTGTGAAGTCTAAGGACCCCAGTTCGAGGCTTAATTCCCCAGGATCCACATAAGCCAGATACACAAAGTGGCACATGCATCTAGAATTAATTTGCAGTGGCTGGAGGCCCTGGTGTGCCCATTCTCTCTGTATCTATCTGCCTCTTTCTCTGTCTGTTGCTCTCAAATAAAAAACAAAAATTTTTAAGCTTGAACTTTAAAAACAAAAACAAGTTTAAATAAAGATGACATATTCCTATGTGTATCCCTCATAAACCACTTTGCATCTAAACATAAGTAAATGAGATTAAAGTCACTCCATAGTCTAGGGCTGGGAATTGGCACTTTAGCAGAATTTTGAAAACTAATTTTATTCAAAATATATTCATCATAGAGCACATTTATTACCTATTTGCTTTCTAATGCTGCCCTCTTTGAACAATATGAATTTGCTTTTATGAAAGAAAGGTTCTGTCATATCTAGGGGCTCTCTCTCACACATGCAAAATGCCACATGTTCTCTCTCATATGTGGAATCCTAACTTCAGGTTTTTTAAAATCTGGGTAAGTGAAAGTAAAGTCAGTAGAATCCAGGGTGCTAGAAAAGGAGCTATGAGCAGGGGAGGGGAGGGCTTAGGGGAATGGATTATAGATACATTAACAGAGGGGCAGAATCCTGGAGGGTAGTGAAAATGTTAAAATGGGATCGGGGAGGGGAATGGAAAAACTTATGATGCTGTAAATGCATTCTTTGAATGTGGACCCCAGCAGAGGCAATGCCAGGAGCAGATGTTTTCTCTGCATGCCTGTGGAAGTGGGAGATCTCTTGCCTCACAAGGCAGAGATCAGGACTCCAGTAATTGGGACAAGAAAACCATCCAGGGAAGGGCAGAAAAGGTGAAAAGCTGCAAAGGACCTCAGCCCCTCAAATTGTTGACCTGGTGGCTACCTTGGTGTGGGAAAGACAACTGGCCTCCATTTCTTTGTTTCTCAGATGGACAGATTATATCTAAGCTGTGCTCACAGGCAAGATGCTAAAAGGGGGTTAGAGTTAATATGAATGTGTAGGAAATGTTGAAGTGCGAGGCAAATATGAGATGTACCTCGTCATTATGCCTTTCCCTTCTTCCTTTCTTTCCTTCCCTTCTATTCTCTCTCTCCTTTCTTCCCTTCCTTCTTCCTTCCTCCTTTCCCCCCTCCCTCCCTCTCCTTCCCTGCTCCCTCTTTCCCTCCCAGCTGAAGTTGGTTTTAGAATAAGCCATCCAAGTCCCTTTCTATCTTTAGCTGGACAATGTCATTGTCATTCATGAAGAGATTCTGGAAAGTTCCACAGGAAACCTGGCAGAATCCTATGCAGAGCTGATCACATCCACAAACTCTCCCATATTTGTGGACTCCTTTGACATTTGCACAGTGATACTGTGGGCTGAAAGTCTTTGCTTTCTGTCAATTCCCAGGAAGAACTTGGGGACTTCACCCCCCACACACACACACACTTGCATCCAAGAGCTGCTGAGTGACCCAGAGGCTGAGTCCTCAGCCTGGTGGTCTGGATTCAGAGGGACAGTGGCAGGTAGAGAAAGCTTTTGGAAAGGAAGAACAGAAGGCCTGGGAGTGACAGGTGATAGAAACAGGTGCTCACCCACTGCTCTTTCCACTGCAGGCTCCTGAGGTGCCAGTGCAGTACTTCTATGGAAGAGGCCCTGGGCAGAGTCCACCAAGGCAGAAAGTGTGGGTGTTGGAAGTTCAGAAGCTCTCCTTAGTGAGAAGAGAAACTCCAGTGGCAAGCTGGCTCTCAGGAACCCAGGATTCTCTGTGCTCCATGGAGGGAGGGAGAGAAAGAAGGAAGGAGGGGAGGAAAGAAATATGAAAAGAAGGAAACATAATTCCTTCAAGGAGCCCTGACCTCTGAATGACCTCTGTATCAGTCACCTTCTTATTGCTGAGTTAAACACCCAATCAAAAACAGTTTATGGAGCTGGAGAGATGGCTTAATGGTTAAGGCGCTTGCCTGTGAAGCCAAAGGACCCAGGTTCAATTCCCCAGTACCCATGTAAGCCAGATGCACAAGGGGGCACATACATCGGGAGTTTGTTTGCAGTGGCTGGAGGCCCTGGTGCACCCATTCATTCTCTCCCTGTCTGTCTCCTCTCTCTCTTCTCTTCTCTTCTTCTTCTTCTTCTTCTTCTTCTTCTTCTTCTTCTTCTTCTTCTTCTTCTTCTTCTTCTTCTTCTTCTTCTTCTTCTTCTTCTCTCTGCTTGCAAATAATAAATAAAATAAAGTTAAAAAAATAGTTTATGAGGCTGGGTGTGGTGTGGCATACTGTTAATCCCAGCACTTGGGAGGCAGAGGTAAGAGGATTGCCATGAGTTCAAGGCAAGCCTGAGACTACAGAGTGAATTCCAGGTCAGCCTGAGTTAGAGTGAGACTCTACCTCAAAAAAAAAAAAGGGGGGCTGGAGAAATGGCTTAGTGGTTAAGGCGTTTCCCTTCAAAGTCAAAGGATCCTGGTTCAATTCTCCAGGACCCACGTAAGCTAGATACACAAGGGGCACATGCATCTGGAGTTCGTTTGCAGTGGCTGGAGGCCCTGGCATGCCCATTCTCTCTCTGTCTGCCACTCTTCTATCTCTCTCTCTGCTTGCAAATAAATAAATAAATAATTTAAAAAAAAAACAGCTTATGGGAGGAAAGCGTTCATTCTGGCTTACAGTTTTGAGGGGAAGTGTCATCTTGGTGGGGAGAGCACAGCAGAGCAAGCAGCCAGGGCGTCACATCTTATCACAGGACCTCAGGGAGGAAGCAGCAAGAGTCTCTTAGCACTGACAAGAACTCTGAACCTCAAGGTCCGCCCTCAATGACACACCTCCTCTAACAAGCCTTCACCTCCCAAAGGCTCCCCAGCCTTGCCACATGGCCACCAGCTGAGGACCAAGTGTTCAAAACACATGAAGCTCTGGGGAGCATTTGGCATTCAAGCCACCACAGCCTCTGACCTAGGTCTCAGTCAGGTGGTCCCAGCCAGCAGAGCCAGCCAGTATTTGTGAAGTATGTGCTTCAGCCACTGAAAATATACCTGTTAGGTGGGGCATATAACCCTTATTCTCACTTTACAGCTTAAAAACAAAACAAAACAAAAGCCTAGAGAAATTAAGTGACTTGCTTGCGTCACACAGCTAGGGTGCTGGGTGCCCATCAAGGGCACAACAGGCCACACCCAGTCTCTGTGCTCTCTAGCTCCTACCTGGGACCCTCCCAGCTTGTAAGAAGGAACTGGACGGAGGTTGGGTTCAACTCTGAGGCATGGCCGTCATCCCACGCATGTTTCGAGGCTGGGCTGAACGGCTTCCATACGTATCTCAACTCACGAGGTCCTCATAAGACCCCAGGAGGGTGTTTCCATGATAACCCTAACCCCCGCACACAGAGGAGCCACACCAGGCTCTTCAGATGAAGACGAGGCTCCCCCAGGCCAGGATTGTTGTGCTGCATACTGGTTTGGTCAAGGGGAGCTGTGTGAAACTCAAGCTGGCCGCCTTCCTTCATTTCAAAACCCAGCGTACTCCAGGCCAGGCCTGCTGGCCTACTTTTGCTCATGGCTAGCTGAGCCTAGGGTTTTCTTGCTCTGTGAATCTTTCTGGAAAGAACCTGCTGCTTCTCACCTTGACGAACCACCTCAGTAGCTGGGCCTTCATCCTCCTTATCTGGCATCATTAAGAAGAGGAAGAATGGTCCCTGTGTGTGTCATTTCCTGGCAGTAAATCCTGCGGCGTGGCATTCCTTCACCAACTCTCTACCAACCCCAGTCCCTATGGTGTCTTCCGATGCCCTGGGCACATCTCTGTAGCCCAAGAGCTCGTGCCCTTCCATGTGCCCACAGCCTCCCTCTGTGCACCATGCAGTGGCCTTGAACCACCAAAGAGGAACGCTTTCCCCATCCTTGTCCTCCCTTCATCTCATTCCCAGGACCCCTTTCCTGAGGTGCGAGGCTTCGCGACTCAAAATCTCCCCAGGTGTTTGGAGTCTGCAGTATTTCAATTCTGTGTTTGCTTTATGAAAGGGAAGCGATCTTGTCTGCAGAATATTAAGTGGCTGGGGCGGCTCTGGGAGGCAGGGGCCGCTCATCCACCAACATCTGCTGTGTATGTGATCTTGGCGCGCCTGGCAGCCCCACCGTCATCCACCCACCTGGGCCCTTCCTCATCCTTCCCAGTTGAGCTCTGAGAGTCTGGGGCAGAGAGGCTGCCCGGCCATGCTTGACTTCTGGCAGGGGCTGCCACAAATGATGGCGGGAGCCCTTGGTAGAGCCCAGGCCAACATAAACTCCTCCTTCTCACATCAGCATCCCTGACATAGGGTGGGGAGGCATGTTCAAGGTCGTGTCCTGCTCCCCTTGAACATTTGCTCTAGGCTGGTGCACTAACCTGCTATCCACGTGGCACGTCCTGGCAGGGTTGGCTTCCCGCCTTATATTCTGTGCCCCGTGTCTTCAGACAGGCCAAGTCCTGACTCTGTTCAGGGCTAGGTCAAGATCAAGTTCCCCATGAGGCCCTCACTGACTCATCACTATAGACAGTGCTTGCATGGTACCATTTTCTCCCCACATCCTTATAATCTTGACTCCACCTGAGTCTTTGGAGATGGGACCTGGTGCCTGCAGCGCCTCTCCCCACCCCCTCACCCCCAGCTCAGGGCTAGGCACACAGCTGGTCTTAGAAGACCCAGAGATGAGACAACCTCATTCCCAGGTAGTTTGGTTACTAAACCTCTGTCTGGCCTCAGAGCACCTAAAGGGGTATCCTGAGAGTGGAAGAGATGCCTTTCCTAGGAATGGGAAATCCAGTCTCAATCTTGTAGCAAAATCCACACTCACGGCTGGGGAGATGGCCCAGTCGGTAAAGCACTTGCAAGCGAGAGGACCTGAGTTCGAATCCTCAGCACCTGCATCAATTCCAGGAGGGCATGGTAACCCACCTGTGAGCCTAACACTTGGAAGGCAGAGACAGGCTCCCTGGGCCAAGCTGCCTAGCTAGACCAGCCAAATCAGCGAGCCCTGGGTTCACGTGAGAGATTTGGCCTCATTCAGTAAGTCAGCCAGCCATCGAGAATGACACCCAACATCAACCTGTAGTCTCCACATGCATGCACATGCATGAGTCACGTCTGTGCACACGTGCCTATGAACAGGCGCACACACACACACACGCAAAAGAAGAAAAAGAAATCCACACTTAAATCCTGTTCAGCAACATTACAGGACAGCTCGTGTGTGTGCAAATTTATACTTAGCAAGCAGGATACCCAAGAGCTCCCCAGAGTGAAAAGTGGAAAGTGTGGGTTCATTTGGAGGGGGCTTCTTGGGCATGGGGGGCTTGAAGCCAGGGAGTGACTTACAGAATTCATATATTTAGTTATAGAAAAGGGAGGCGAACTCACCCTAGGACAGAAATAAATGTCTCCACAAGTCTGTGTATTTGCTTGCTAGGACCGTAACTAAAGCAGCCTGGGAGAGGGGCTTAAACAACAGGAAGCTGTCTTCTCACAGTCCTAGAGATGAAACATCCAAGGTCAAGGTACTGGGGGGCGGGGCTGGTTTCCTCTGAGGCCCGTCTACCAGGTGCCTTTATGTCGTAGCTGCTCCTGTGTATATGGAATTGTGTGACGCTCTGCCTCCCAAAGGTGAGATGAATCTGACAAGTGTTCCCAGGAGCCCAACATCATGAAGAGCCCTCCTGGAGGGCTGGAGAGATGGCTTAGCCATTAAGCGCTTGCCTGTAAAGCCTAAGGACCCCGGTTTGAGGCTCGATTCCCCAGGACCCATGTAAGCTAGATGCACAAGGCACATGCTTTGTTTGCAGTGGCTAGTGTGCACCCATTCTCTCTCTCTCTCTCTCTCTCTCTCTCTCTCTGTCCCTCCCTCTTCCTCTGTCTGTTGCTAATAAATAAATTTTTAAAAAATAAAATAAATATTTTTTTTTAAAAAAAGAGCCCTCCTGGAAAGAGGCGACAACCTAAAAGGCCATGGCTGATGCTGACAGTGGGCCTGCTCTGGGGTTAGGGACAGTTGGAAGGCCTAAAACCTCTCTCCATGGGAACCTTAGGATCCCAGGTCCCCTTTGTCCCTCCCTTTCCACACTGCCAACCCATCTCCAGTGATATTAAATAAGTGATATATAAGGATAAAGCCCTGATGGTGAAATAGGTTAGGGCAACATCACCGTCTCTTGTGGGAAGTGTCACGAGTCTCCAGCACTGGGCACTGTAGCCCGCCCTACCCTTCTTCCCCTCTTGTCTGGATGGGGTCTGGAATAAATGCACACCCTGCCCTGTGTATTTCCATGCTCAGCGCCCCCTCCATGCCTAGAGTTAGGGACCACAAACTCCCTCCGGCCTTTAATCCCCAGCCCCCTTACACTAGGCATTCATTTATCCCAAGAAGCAGCCACCTGAGGGCTGGTGCTAGTTCCCAAAAGGCAAGAACCAGGTGGGGAAGAAACGCAGGACCCAGGCAGATCGTGTCTCCTCTAGATAGTTGAGCCAAGGATGGCGACATTCCCTATCTCTGAGTGTCAGCCGGAGGAGGCTGGGGTGAGGGCTGTTGAGCTGAGAGGGCTTAGAGTGCGGCGTCAACACAGCCAGAGTGAGGAGCACCGAGGAGCTGATTCCAAGACGAAGTTGTCAATGGAGCTGTGCCCGAGAAGCAGCCTGCGCCATGTCGAGGCAATGGGCAGTGTGGCAACACTGCCCATAGGCTCTGCAGTCAGTGGGGCCAAGTGCAGGTCCTGTTCTCCCACCCACATCCTACCACAGGGCTAGGGGACGGGCAACTGAAGCTGTGCCTGTTCCTCACCACAGATGCAGGCGCAACACAGGCTCAGGGGTAGGAGGCTTGCCTAGCATATGTGAGGCTCTGGGTTCGATCCCCAGCACTACAAGGGAAGTAAAATAAAACCTAAAATGTGGGCAATCGCAAGCGTGCCTACTTGGCTGGGTGCTAGGAAGTGAAGCTGGGTGGCATGTGACAGACACAATACATGTTGGTTCCTTTTATTAAAAAAAATTATTTATTTATTTGAAAGTGACAAACAGAGAGAGAAAGAGGCGGATAGATAGAGAGAGTGAATGGGCATGCCAGGGCCTCCAGCCACTGCAAACGAACTCCAGATGCATGTGCCACCTTGTGCATCTGGCTTACGTGGGTCCTGGAGAGTTGAACCGGGATCCTTTGACTTTGCAGGCAAACGCCTTAACCACTAAGCCATCTCTCCAGGCCCACATGTTGGTTCTTAAGGGGATCACACTAGAAACAGAGAGGCCGGGACAGAGGCCCACACGTTCTAGGCCATCAGCCACAGGCTGCCTTGGCACGCGTCTTTGCCCGGGTTTCTTCCCTCCTCCAAGGCGCCCATGGTTCTGGCTGTCACTTAACTCAACAGGTCAACTGTCTTGGAGATCATGACCTCCTGCTGGCTTCCCCGGCTTGGATCCTGCCTGGCACCCACAGGCACGTCAAAGGGAGGAGAGGGCCAGCCAGGAGAGACTGGGTGAGCCTGGGAAGTGCATCTGGACACTCTGTAGGCCTCTCTCCTGACAGAGTTCCTGGTCCCAAGCCCTCCCGGACCTGCCTTCTACCACCCACCCGTCCTCAAGGCTTGTGACGGTCTACCTGCTCCTTCCCTGCCCCCTCCCATCCTGTTCATGACACAGCTGTCATGAGTGCCCGCCAAGCTGCCTTAACATGAGGGAATGCTATCTCAAATATGTTGCACAAATGAATAATAAAAACAAAGGAAAATTACCCTCTTTATTGAAACTCATTTTATGAATAAAACAATTATTCTGGTAATTGAAAAAATGTGTCGTTAAATTAAATGCAGTGGTTCCTATTAAAATTTTAGTGCGTTTTTGCTGCTGCCGGCTAGAGGCTGGTAATTATAGACGAGACTTTCGCTTTCTCTTTATTGTTTTTTAATCTCTCAGTGCTGCGGCTCTCCAACGATATTTTATGTCAAAGAGATTTAGAGCAGTGCCCCAGAAGGGGGGCAGAAGCTGGCCGAGGGGTGTGTGTGTGTGTGTGTGTGGTGGGGGGGCGCAGCTAGCGGGGAGACTGCAATGACATCTGCCTCCAACTGGAGCTTGCCTGTCACTCGGGCTGTCCACACCTTGATTGGTCTCTTCACCCATCTGTCAACGTGGTGACATCCAATCACCAGCCTTCCAAAATGCAATGCCCGCCCCATCCACTTGCCTCCGGGACTCTCCTTGGTTTGAAAAGGTCTGCTGGGAGAAGGGAAAGTGTTCAAGCGAGCTGTCCTGAATGCCTGGGTCTTTGGGCCCCCTCATGGAACCTGCCTTTGAGAAGCTGCAAAGTGAAGTGGGTGGGGCAGACCTGCTAAGACTCCTCCTGTCGGGGAGCCATTGAGTTAGGGTGTGGCAGCTTGGTGTGTAAGCCCAGCAGGACACCCATATCTTGCAGTAGCAAGGGAGCAGCGCTGCATTAGAGCCTGTTTAGTGTGGGGTGGGTTGGCAGAGAATAAAGGGCAAGGGACTGGTTGAGCAGAGTTCTAGGTCTTCCAGACATCACCCCCTGCACACGGTGGAGAGGAGGAGAACCTGAAGGTGTCACAGTCCGTGCTCCAAGGCTGGCAGGATCCTCGAGGCTCTTAGCTCAGTTGGACCTTGACATGTTCTATGTGTCTGGCTGCTGTTTCCTTCCTTTCTTTGTCTGGGAGATTAAGGTCCTGGTGGGCAAGGTCTCTGACAGTGCAAACTGCTACTGGGAGTTTGATGAATTGGGCTGTGCTGGGAGCATCTGGGCATTTATCTCCGAGGCACCAGGAGCTGGTTAGAAGCCAGGTGCTGTTGTCCAGTGATGTCAGATGAGCCCTGGGCACCAGGTGGGTAAGAAAGCAGGATGAACCCGAGAGCCTGGCCTAGGTGCCATCCTGCTCCTTGATCACCCTCGTGGGATGATGCCTCTCCAGTCCTTTTCTGGGCTTTGCTTTTGGTCTGGCCTGGACCATAGGGAGCCATCTGCCTGTTTCCCAGGCTCTGGCTTTGGCTATAATGGGAGGCCCTGGCAGGAGATGGGAGGTACTAGGTAGTTCCCCCTCTTTTCTAGCTACACTAGCTGTCCTGAAGGAGGCTGTGTTTGCTTCATGACACTAGCTCCAGGTGGACAGGTGACTCGTCAGGGTTGTGAGAACCCACTTCCTCCCCTGATGCTTGAATATAAGGGGTGGAGAAGACGGCCTGCATTACTAACCATTTGGCTTCCCAGCACTCCCGTCACTGTATTAAATTCCTTGTAGCAAATTCATCCTGTGTGAAGTATTTGTTTTTGTTTTGTTTTGTTTTGTTTTGTTTTTTCGAGGTAGGGTCTCACTCTGGTCCAGGCTCACCTGGAATTAACTATGTAGTCTCAGGGTGGCCTCAAACTCATGGTGATCCTCCTATCTCTGCCTCCCGAGTGCTGGGATTAAAGGTGTGTGCCACCACGACCTGCTTGTTTTTTTTTAAGCTGGGCTCTGATGAGGCACCTGCCCTGTTGACATCCCAGGGAGAGAGATGGCTAACCAAGGGGCTGTAGGTGCAATTCTGAGGCTTGGAAAGGTTGTAGGTTCCGTGGCCTCCCGTGCCCCTCCAGCCTCCTTTCTGGATGTCCCACCACCCAGGAGAGGCTGCTGTGCACAGACGGTCTCCACGCTGTCCTTGTCACCTCTCCAAACAAGTGGCTAGTGGTGCCTTGCCCATTCTAATTATCATCAGACACAGATCCATCCACGCTGGGACAGCTCATCAGCTCGCAGTCATGGAGCGATTTCCCAGCAGTCCAAAGGGTTAGTAGCTAAAGGCAAGTGAAGGGCCCTTTCCTAGGTGGCCAGCAGAGTATGTATTAGAGCCACTGAGCCTTGGGTTCCCTGTGGCCCTGTCCGCCTGTCACCCCCTGCCTCTTGCCCCAGGCTGTGTCCAGGTCAGAACTGCTTGGAGCACAGTGGCAAGAATATCCAGGTCATGCTGATCTGGAAACACCTAGAATGCCATAGGAAGCATGCCCAGCTGCTCTGGGGTCCCCAGAAGCCCAGGACTTGGTGGCACAGGAGCACAGCACAGGGCTTCAGGAAGGTCATTGTGCCTGTTCTGTCCCACTGGTCACACTGTCTCGTTATGAATTTTGGTCATGTCAGTCATGGCTAGCATCTCCCTGGCCTTGCCCTCTAGCCCCCAAGCTGCAGTCAGGGTGATCTTCGGATAGGGAAATCTGTTACTCTCGGCCACCCCTCTTACCAGTCTCCCAGAATCTCTGCTTACCCTCCACGTACACATGGGACCCCCTCTGCCCTTCTGGTTATTGACTGCTCCCCCAACCCCCTTGCATGCACTCCCTCTGATTGGTGACTCCCACCAGTCCTTCTGGTTGTGACTCACAAACCCCTTCTTCTAAGAAGTTGGTCCTGATTCTTATAGTCAAGACTTAAGCTTTATTTTTCTCATATATGGGTATATTTATATGTAAGAATTCATTAAGTCTAGCTTTATAATCCTTTGCCAAACGATCAGGAAAACTAAGCACCGAATTAATTTATCTAAGTCTATATATCTAGTATGTAGTGCTAACATTAAAATATTATCAGCATACCGTCTTCCAAACATAAAGTGGCCACGGTATTCATGACCTCACAGTGGATATGTTACCTACACAAGACCTGCATAAAAGCAGGGGGCGGGGGGCAGTATGATGACATTAAAACAGAAAAGAGAATTGTTGGAAAGAAAGGATTCAGTGGAGGAGGAATTTGAGGGAGGGAAAAGGGAGAGTTGTGGGAAGCGATTATGATCATGGCATATTGTTTAAACGTATGGAGGTTGTCAATAAAAAAAATCTATTTAAAATTTAGAAAATAAAGATTAAGTCTCCCTCCCGCTCCATGTGCCTTGCAGAGCTGGTTCCTGTCTGGAAGCAGGGGCTAAATCTTGGTTTGCAATGCCCTGCACATGCTAGGGACTCGGGGAATGGTTTGCGGGGTAGATGAATGAGGCATTAAATTACCTAACTAAAAATTAATCAAGTACAAGATATAGAGAATCCGGAGCAACAAGGCAGTTGTAGGAAGGGTTCTTCAATACACACAACCCCGGGTGACCAGGCCACGTGCAGGGCAGCAGTCAAGACAGACTTCCAGAAGGAAAAATCCAGCCAGCTCCTCTCGTCCCAGTCCTTTCTCCTCTACTGGCTCCTCACTCCCGCTTCTCTGCTGGCCAGAGAGCTTCCTTGTGAGGGAAGCCTGCTGCTTGCTGCTTTTCTTCTTTGGCTGGGAAGTCATTCCTTTCATCAGCCAGCAACAGGGCTCCTGTGGTGGGGCGGGAGTGGGCTGCAGGTGCCTGGGTGAACCATATGAAGGCCAATGGCATCATGGCGACAGGAGTCCTTGACGAGTCTCCTTAGGTGGCAGCTGGGGTCAGCAGTGAAGGTCAGAGCAGTGCTGAGAAGAAGAAAGCTGACAGCAGCAGCTGCTAGAGGATGACACACCTAGGGGGTGTCTGTGCTGGCAGCAGGGGCCAGGAAGGACCAGGGGCTTCCTGGACCCCAGCTGCCTCCACCGGCTTCTCCACCCGCACTCTCGGAGCTACTGCAGCAGCAGCATGCAAAGCCTCGTCCTTCTCAGGGTCCGAGGAGGCTACCTTCCAGGTGTCTGTCCCTTCCTGAGGACAGCAGCTGGTCCCTAGTGTGCAGGTCAAAGGCTGCAGTGACACACAGGCTAACCCTTGGTGGGTTAGAGGAAAGAAGGCCTGCTTCCCCAGCTCCATTTCCTACAGACAAGGTCAAGTTCAATTCTAAGTTACATCCTCCCCAGAGAGGAGATAGGATACCCACGGTCTGCTGTTAAAAGCAAGGTCACTGGATGCTTCACCAGCTTGCTCACCGGAGGGGACAGTAGGAGACCCTCTACAGAGAGCCGGGTGGTTCTGACTTTGTTTAATTTTTAAAAATTTATTTATTTGAAAGCGATAGAGAAAGAGGCAGAGAGAGAGAGAGAGAATGGGCACACCAGGGCCTCCAGCCACTGCAAACGAACTCCAGATGTATGCACCACCTTATGTGGATGCTGGGGAATAGAGCCTCGAACCTGGGTCCTTAGGCTTCACAGGCAAGTGCTTAACTGCTCAGCCATCTCTCTAACCCTGGTCCTGACTTGGATTCCAATGGGACTTTTGCCTCAGTTGCAGTAACTTCAAAATGGACACATGTCCCTGGGCCTTGTAGGAGGGTCCCCTGAGGTCAGACCAAGGCCAAGAGGCTTTACCCCAGCAGGAGCATCGCTAGGCTTCTCCAAGCCCCAAGCTTGGGACATCAGGAAGGATGCAGACCCCAGGATGGAATGCCATCCCTCCTCCTGCCTGGCTCCGTGGCATTAGATGTGTAACTTAACCTCCTTCAACCTCAGTTTCCTCAAGATGTGGGGAAATAATGTGAGGCCATAATGCTCCAACTGAGATGAGAGAGAAGAGCACCCAGCTCAGCCCCTGATGTCCCCGCCCTCCATCCCACCAAGGGAGAGCCTGCGAGGGCTTCTCAAAGCTGTCCTGTCTGGAGTTATGGCGGCCCTTTTATGCACTGGAGGGCGAACAAGGGTCTTGCTGGACCCTCAGTGCCTCCACACACACCCTTCTGCCCACTGCAGGAGTGCCTGCATTGCAGACCCACATACCTGGAGCCTCTGCCACTGCAGAACAGAGAGGCTTATCTTCCTCGGGGCACAGGGTCAGAGCCCCAGAGCCTGCCACCTGTACAGGTCCTGAGGCAGTGGGCACCGTGTGGGTGCTGGTAGCATCTCTCAGCAGTTAATGTCCACACGAGGATGTTCAAAAGTCCAACCAGGTCCGCTAACGAGGGTGTAATATAGGACCAAGCAGCCTGGCTCCAGAGCCAAGTCTTGTATCCGCACTGTCCCAGCAGGGCTGCAGAGGGATGTGGCTCGGTACCCTTTGTAATCCACAGAGTCTGGGTTAGGGTCCCGTCCCAGCTCTGCTGCTATGATGCTGTGTGACCAGAGCAGCCCCTGCATTTCTTTGAGCTGCCTGTCTCTTGGCTCTTGGAGTGTCCAGTTGTGGGCATTTGATAAACCCTTCACAGGTTCTGAAATGTACATGTGACATCAGATGACAGATCTGACGATGTCAGGCTGAAAGGGTCTTCCAGCTGTCTGGATGGGCCCTTCCACAGCAGGAGTATCCCTGTTTTTTTTCTCCAAGTTCGCGCTCGGACCCTCAAGAGTTCTGACTCGCGAAGTCAGGAAGTGATCCATGGCAGGGCTGGGCCACATGGGAAGAACCCTCGGCACACGTCGGCCCAGGACTGAGGGACATGAGGTCTATGCAGTGACTAGAAGGGAGGCGCCTTCCCTACTCTGAGATATACCACCATTGCCTAGCTCTCTCTAACCCCACCTGCGTTGGGAAGCTGCCTGGCCTATGGCCCTATGTCTTTTAAGTGTGTCCCATGCCATGAAATATCAGCAGGTCCAGGTGTCATATCAGAGCAAAAGTGCCCATTAAGCCACCACTAGCTGCCAGGCCCGTGGAGTTCCGGGAGCAAGATGTTCACAGATATGTCAGCCTAATGAATTAATTGATTCTTTCCTCCACAGCCACCTGCCTGAGAGGAGGGAGAGGGAGGGGGAGAGGAGGGGCAGCTGGGGTCCCTCAGGCTTCTACGCAACCCCTCTCACCCCATCCTTTGCTGCAAGTCGTACAGGCTGCTCTTTCCATCCCCTCTCCAGCGCCTCTCTTTGCAGGTGGGGTGTGAGTCTATAGTGGGGTTCACCCCTCTGTTTCTGGACTATACCCCATCGTCCATCTCTTCCTGAAGCCACTGCTCAGCTTGCCTGCCTGTAGCAGTCCTAAGAGGCAGAGAAGGGAGGCACTTGCCTTCCGGGTGGACATGTCATGTCAGACTCATGCGAGATAGAACCAGGGACTGGGAGCATCTCTACTCGGAGAAAGCCCCAGCTCTGGGGGTGGGAAGGACAGGGCAGCCTAGGGGGCTGAGAGGTCACCCTTGCCCTAGTACACAGAACAGAACCTAGAAACCAGTCCACCCGTCAGCAGCCGAGAGTCCCTGGGTCAGCCTCGGGCTGCAGTGGGACATCTCCCCGCCCGCTCAGAGCAGCTGGTGTCCGCGCCATGAAGCCCAGTGGGGCCTTCCATTAACTGACATTAATCAGGCTGGGGGAGCAGCTGGAAATGGCAGCATTGTCCCCTAGCCACTTTCCCAATGTGACATTCCTAATCAGCCTGCTGGGGTCTCGGGCAGTGGGGTGGGGGTGGGGCTTCTCGATTTCTAGTCCCTTCTCAGGGCGGGGTCAGTTCCTTGTCTTTTTGTTTTCTCCCTTCCGAAGGCCTCGCTTGTTCATTCTCCCCTTCCTCCTAACGTCCACCCCATTTCCACCATCAAGGAGCGCTTGCGGCATACATTAATTTAAGGAGTGACGACGTCTCTACGATGGTGATGGTCACCCCTCCACAAGTCTCCCACCTGCTGCATGAACGCATAAGGTGGGGAATAGGGTGGGAGAGAGAGAGAGAGAGAGAGAAAGATTACAGGCTGGCGGCTGGGGGAGGAAGGCAGGGTTGAGTGAATATAGTGGGACGATACAGTGGGATGGGCTCCCTGCTTCTCAGCTCGTCTGCAGGGGTGTCTTGGGCCATGATAGCCAGGCAGAGCCCCAAGGGAGAAGGAGCCTTGGCAGGAGGGTACGAGCTCAGGAGACTGTTCTCTGCAGGAGACGGGTGGGGAGGAGGAGGAGAGGTCCCAGGGGTCTGGGAAGGACCTGCTGCCCTGCAGGCAGTGTGATTGACAGGCCCTGGTGTGAGGGCTGCTGAGCTGGCTCTGACCTTGGCTGTACCCTGCTTCCCTCAGAAGTCTCACAGGAGCTGTTTCCCCCTCCATGAGGCTCCGTTTTCCACCTTTCAAGAGAAAGGGTTAGGTACCAGCTGAGGTGAGGTGAGGCATACTGCCTTGAATGACTGATACAATTCTGGAGCTGCTAGCTAGCTCAGACATTGATCTGTCTATCTGTGACCCTTTCTCTCGCCCATCCATGCACCCATCCTTCCTCCCATCCATCCGTCCGTCCGTCTGTCCATGTCTCCATCCATGTCTTCCTTCCTTTATTCTTCCTTCCTTCATCCATCCCTCCATAAACAAGACACCCACTAAATGCCAGATGCTGTTACAAACTCTGTCACTGACAAGTGATCACAGAGCCAGACAAGTCCCTGTCCTCATAGGTGCAGAGCTGTAGGGAATCAGCTTGCAGGAATGACAGTAGTGATGCACTGAAGAGGGAAACATGCATGGCAGGCCAGCCTGCCCACTGGGGATCAGGGAAGGCTTCCTGGAGGAAGTGTTCAAAGCTGCGCTCTGGAGGGTGAGTGCTGGGTGCGCATCCCAGGATGCGTGCTGTGAGATTCCAGTTTCTGTGAGCTTCTCACAGGCCAGCCAGAAGCCGAGGGTCTTAGTAAGCATAAGGGCCACTTCTGTGGGTCATCTGCAGGTGTTCTGGCCTGTGGCTCCATTAAACTTCCTCCTGCCCCCGCCCCTCCCAAGACCCTGCACCCTCGGCCCCATCCTTACTCACTTCCCTTTGATCTGGGCTTACAGTTTTGAGGGGAAGAGTCTTCATGGTGGGGACAGCATGGCACAAGCAGAAAGCTGGTGCATGTCATCACGTATCAGCAGGGAGGGAGTGTCGAGCGTGAGCAAGATAGGGCTGGAGGGATGGCTTAGCGGTTAAGTTAAGGTGTTTGCCTTCGAAGCCAAATGACCCAGGTTCGATTCCCCAGGACCCACATTATGCAGATGCACAAGGGGGCGCATGTGTCTGGAGTTTGTTTGCAGTGGCTGGAGGCCCTGGCGTGCCCATTCTCTCTCTCCCTCCCTCTCTCTCTGTCTCTGTCAAATAAATAAATTAATTAAAATAAAATTTCAAATAACTAAATAAATAAAATTTTTAAAAAGAGTGACTTCCTCTTTAGCACCTTTGTGACTTCCTATTTTAAGCACCTTTGTGTTCCTGGGATTTGTCCCCTGGGCCTGATGCTCCAGCCTTTTGTTATATTCTTAAGAGGACCATCAAACCATGTCTCTTCCTTTGCTGCCTCCTACCTATCCCTGTCTCCTCAAGTCCCCACTGTCCTGGCTAGAAGACCCCTGCCAGAGGCTTCCATCATTCCTACTCAGCGGCTCATGCCTTTCCGCCAGGGCAAGTGTCTAGGCTGGCTGTCCCAGAGAAGTGCAGATGGCAGGACCCCTGCACTCTCTTTGTCACTTGGGCCCACACTACCGAGGTCCATGTCAGGAGCAGCCATTGCTAGCACCAGGCAAGCCTTGGCCTCAGCCTCGTTCTCCCAGCTACGCCAGTACCTGACCACCAAAGGCCTAGAAATGGGCCCCGCATGACCACAGGCCACAGGCCGTAGGGGAGGACTTGGGGCCAGATCACTTTCTCCCCTGTGATCTTGGGTACTTTTGAGGTTTCCTGGGGCTCCAAATCCCCAAATGTAACCTCGCCATTGTGTGACACTGGGCAGTTTGTAACGAGTTTATCACGCGCGCTGGTTTATTCAATCCTTATCACAATACCACCCCCAAAGGAGATGCGACTGTCACGGTTTGTCAGCACCGTGGGGGCTCAGAAAGGCTGGGGCTATCTGGAAAGCATGTGGCTAGGACTAGGCCATGACTGGCATGCAAGTCCAAGGCCATACACTAGGACTTCACACTGGCACCGTAGACTCCCATTTTCCTGTGGAGTGGACTCCTTTACTGACAACAGTGTTTTTCATTCCAAGGTCAATGGCTTCTGCCCCTCCATGTGACTCTACCCCACAGCCCATTCCTTCCACTGCTATTCATCCCGGATGAGTTCT
This sequence comes from Orientallactaga sibirica, assembly GCA_036365145.1. NCBI lineage: Eukaryota > Metazoa > Chordata > Mammalia > Rodentia > Dipodidae > Orientallactaga > Orientallactaga sibirica. Next base: position 10,347,914 of record JAEOAD010000013.1, read on the forward strand.
TTTGCTTATTAAATCAGATAGCGGCAGAGAGAATATAAGGGCCAGAGAAGGAAAAGGGGTGCCGTGGAACGCTGCCTTGCAGACATGACGTGGTCATTGCATTCTTGACCGCACAGTGTTAACCTCCACGAGATCTGCACACTGTTGAGCCATCGACGCTCCTTCCTGAAGGATGGAGAAGGCTGTGAGGCCCCCGCTCTGCCTCCAGAGTAACTGGCACTTAATGGTTGCTGGGGAAGGAAGAGACATTTCCTTCCGTGGGTAGCGACTGGTACGTTACATGTGCTCTGATAAATAACTCCACATGTGCTGGATAGATGGTTCAGTGGCTAAGGAGCTTGCCCAAAGCCTGATGACCCAAGTTCAGTTCCCCAGCACCCTCATAAAGTGACATGCACAGTGGCGCATGCATCTGGAGTTTGTCTGCAGTGGCTGGAGGCCCTGGTGCACCCATTCTCTCTGTGTCTGTCTGTCTCTTTTCTCTCTCTTTCTGCTTACAAATAAGTAAATATATTTTTTAAAAATAGCCCTTCACACACACACACACACACACACACACACGAAAAGACACCAAAGTAGAAGAGAAACTTGTTAGAAAGGGGTTCAGTGGGAGGAGGATGGGGAGGAAGATAGAAGGTAATGGTGGAGGGGGCTGGAGAGATGGCTTAGTGGTTAAGGCGCCTGCCTCCTAAGCCTAAGAACACCAGTTCCAATCTCCAGGTCCCACGTTTAGCCAGATGCAAAGTGACGCAAGGGCACAATGCCACACTTGACCACAAGGGGGTGCACCCATCTGGATTTCGTTCACAGCAGCTCAGACACTGCTGGCGTGCCCATCTCTATCTGTCTTCCTCTCCCTCTCTCCAAAAAAAAAAAAAAAAAAAAAGAAGGTAATGGTGGAGGGGTTATGATCAAAATACATTACATACATGTGTAAAAATTATCAAGAAATAAAATCTTAAAACATTAGATTTATAACAGAAATAAAAGACCATATGGAATACGACAAAATCAGGAAGGTAAATATGCTATGAGAAATGTAGAACCAGGGCTGGAGAGATGGCTCAGTGGTTAAGGCACTTGCCTGCAAAGCCTAACAACCCGGGTCCAACTCCCCGTTGTTAAGCCAGATGCACAGAGTGGCGCAGGCCTGTGGAGTTCATTTGCAGTGGCTAGATGTCCTGGCATGTCCATATCCATCCATGCATCCATCCATCCATCCATCCATTCATTTATTTTCTCTCTGCTTCTTAATAAATAAATAAAATATTTTAAAAGCTGAATGCAGAGCCAACAGGATGAGGGCAAGCTCTGGCCTCCAAGCAATGGGAAGTACACAGTACTTGGTGGGCTGGTGGCTTCACCTCACAACGGGCTTGGTGTCCCCACCTGTGAAACGTGGACAGTGCAGCCTTGCCCTTGGAGATGGAGGGGAGGAATCCAAGAGGGACCGGGACGAAGTGCCTAATGAGCCACACTGACTGTGCTGGCAGACCTGGCCTGTGTCCATCTGGTGCTGTCTGCAGCCCGGGGCTTACTCATGCCTTTGCATCCACTTGGCAACAGGGAGAGCCAGGCCCTGCAAGGACACTTGGCAGTCAGCGCTGTCCCCACACTACAGCTTGCCTCCTCCAGACCCTAGGGGCCTGGCCCTTCCCTCTTGCGGATGCCCCAGCTGGAGAGGAGAAAGGATGTCCCTGGAGCAAGCTGTGGAGCAGCTGGCAGAGGCTCACTGTTCAGGGCACTTGGTAGCAGCCTTTCTTTTGGCAACTTCCTAGGCTGAGACCACAATGGTGGCATGCGTGCTGGCAAGGTAGGGATGCCCAGTGCAAGGGTGCAGAGGGAGGCTGGTTGTCCAATGGTTGCCATACTTGGCACATCTATCCCAGCCCCTTCTTTGGCAAAGACACTGGCCTGCCTCTCAGTTAGGGACTAATTTGAGGAGGAGATCCGGTGGAGGGAGAGCCATATGAAAGAGCCTGGAACTCTGCTCCCAGTAGATGGAGGGAGGCCCTCAGGTTTACCCTTCTTAGCTAGCCTCAGTTTCCTCATTTATCAGATGTTACAGATTCTACTGAGAATGTCACATAGGTGACACATAATATTCCTGAAGTTAGAGTAGTGTCATTGCTACAGCAGGAGGGATGGAAGTCAGGCACAAAGAAGTGTGTGTGTGTGTGTGTGTGTGTGTGTGTGTGTGCATGTGCACAGGAAATTTCCTGTGGGTCTTTAAGGATTTAAACCAACCATCAACCCCAGTTGAGGTGACCAACAAGCAACTCTGATAACCTGTCACAGTCTCAAGCTATGGGGACACACACCTCGAGAGTGCAATGTGCTGTCTTGGGCTGGATCCTAGAGGAAACTCGAAAGGTTGACTAGATGATGTGATGTAGTCAATAAGAATGGCTCGTTCACTGTGACGAAGGCACCCAGTGCTGTAAGATGTTGACAACGGGGAGACTGCATATCTGGTGCATGGAAATTCTCGGGAATATCTCGAACATCCTTTCTAACATCAAAACCAATGGAAAGTCAATCAAAACCATTCCCACTGCCAAGTACCGCCTTCTGACTGGGCTCTCTGAAGTTGCTTTCTGTAATTTTCTGTCTTGTATCTGACCTTGTGTTGGACACACAAATAAGAACTTGGTTAATTTTTGCATCATTGTGATTAAAATGCCTGACAGAGCTAGGCGTGGTGGTGCACGCCTTTAATCCCAGCACTGAGGAGGCAGAAGTAGAGGATCGCCGTGAGTTTGAGGCCACCCTGAGAGTACATAGTGAATTCCAGGTCAGCCTGGACTAGAGTGAGACCCCCCCAAAAAAAAAATAAATGCCTGACAGAAACAACTCATTTATTTGGACTCATGGTTTCATAGGGTGTCAAATCCTCCATGGCGGAAGAGCCTGGGGAGGAAGAAAGGAAGGAAAGAAGGGAGGAAGAGAGGAAGGAAAGAAAGAAGGGAGGAAGGGAGGAGGAAGATGTCCACAGCAGCAACAAGTATGCTGTGAAACTTGTAGTGATGCTGGCTGGCAGAAGTAGATCAATATGACTGACCCTCTGGAGGACATACCTTGACCCCTGGTCCGCCGTGATGAGAGGAGCTAGGATCACAGACACTACAGTGTCGGGCTTTGCGTGGGCTCTAGGGATCTGAATCCAGGTCCTCACACTTGCAGAGCGAGTGCTTTATCCACTAAGCTATCTTTCCCAGCCCCAAGGGTGTGTTTTTAGTAGAGAAGTAAATTGGCTTGTTCACAGAGTAGTGGTACATGACTATAATCCAGCTGAAAATCTCAAGTTCAAGACAGACCTGAGCTATCTTGCCAGACCCTGTCTCAAACCAAAAGAAAAAAGAAATTTAAACGCTCCCCTGATTGTTCTAGAACAATGGATGTGCAGTTTGGGGGTGGAAGGAGGAGGCAGGAGACATCACTCAGGAAAGAGGTAATAGCAGGGCAGGGACGTGGGTGGATTCTAGAATTTCTCCTGGTGGAATTGACCACAAGATTAGTGGCAGGACTGATAGGGGCAGGATCAAGGAAGACTCCAGGTTTAGGGTCAAGCAAGCACGAGGCTGGCTAGGGAAAACCCTCCCCAGATAGAAGTGGTGGGAGGTATAGGTTGGGGTTTACTGGAGAGATCAGTTCAAAATGAAGTGCACTCAGGTCACACCTTAGCTGCATGAACAAAGGGCCACCGGCTGGAGATCTTAAAGCACCAGACCTTGATTGTCTCCCAGTACCGAAGGCCAGAACTTAAGGCATCACTAGCAGGGCCACACACACTCCCTCTGAGACTGGATGGAAGCCTTCCTCTCTTCCCCCGAAAAGCAGACCCCCCGCTGTGCTCCTGGCTTCAGTGTTGGGGGAGTCTCTAGCTCTGAGGCCACAGGTGGTCCCCTTGTGCATCTCCGCCAGCATTGCCTTCTTATTAGGACCCAGTTGTACTGAGCCAGGACCACGTCTTCATGATACCAACTTGGTTGCATCTGCAAAGATGCTCTTTTGTGGACGCTGGGGGAGAACTTGAACCTGTCTTCCCATGTTCAGACCACAGCTAGGTCTAGCTTCTGCCCAGGACACATTCTTCATGACCTTGATGCTAAAAATTTAGCTGTGCTCTCAGGCTCCTGAAGCTCCCACTTCCACCTGTGGACTCTCCTCTTCCCACCAGTGTTCCCCCCTGTCCCCAGCCACCTGCCTGTGGTGGTGCTCAGTGGACCCTGGGTGAAGTTCAGCTAAAGGATCTTAATCATTCTGCCTTCTGCTGACTAGAATGCGGGCCGCCTGGACACCCCACAGACTTTGTTTCTCTCTGAGGACAAACCAGCGGCTTCTCACTTTTCCATTTATAGCTGTTGTTCTTCTTGAAGAGACCTGCTCAGCTGCTCAGTGAGTGACAGCCAGGCAAATGTTAGGTGACAAGATGTGTCCCCAAGACTTCTCCTCACTTCCTTGGGAGGCTCAGGGGGTGGAACAAGATGTAACAGGTTCCTCTCCATTCTGTGGGTGATGGCTCAGAGGAGCCAAGGCAGGGAAGCAGTGTACTGCACTGGATGGTGGCAGCCATCCCATGTGCCCTGTCTCTGGCTTCCCTGAGGTCACCTCTGCTGTCCTCGTGGGAGAGTTGCCAATATTCAGGTGACAGTCTCAGGGTGTGAACAGATTAGAATGGTAATGGATCAGAAATAAAGTTCCCTTGTTGTAGTTATCTTCTCGTGGCAGCTTATGAGAGGAAGGTTCATTTCAGTTTTGAGGGGAGCTTCATCATGGTGGAGGAAGCTGGCTCACTTCGTTACACATCCATAGCAGAGAGAACAAACAGCCGGAGCTCAAGCTGCCTCTGAACACACAGTAAGCTGGACTCAAGATCTGTCCCTAATGACACACCTCCTCCAGCAGGGCTCTGCCCACTGTTGACTAAGTAGGAATAATCAAAAATGCCCGAGGCAGGCTAAAGATAGGGCTTAGCGGTTAAGGTGTTTGCCTGCAAAGCCCAAAGACCTCAGTCCGATTCCCCAAGACCTACATAAGCCAGATGCACAAGGTGGCGCATGCATCTGGAGTTCATTTGCAATGGCTGGAAGCCCTGGCGTGCCCGTTCTCTCCCTCTCTCTCTCTCTCTCTCTCTCTCTCCTTCTTTCCCTCTCTCAAATAAATAAATAAAAATATTTTTAAAATGCCTGAGGCTATGGGGACATTCATCACATGCCTGAAGGTTATAGCAGCAATGGGGACCCATACCGCATTGGCTGGAAGACCCCATGGCTAAGAGCTCTTTAAGGTTGAAAAGAGGGATGGAGAGATGGCTTAGTAATTAAGATACTTGCCTGTGAAGCCTAAGGAGCTATGTTTTACACTTTAGGTCCCACGTAAGCCAGACGCACAAAGTAACACAAGTGCAGTTCACAAAGTCAAACATAACCACAAGGTGGAACATGTGTCTGGAGTTCAATTGCAGTGGCTGGAGGCCCTGGTGTGCCAATATCCCCCACACACACACACACGTCCCTCCCCAATCTCGCTCTCTTACATTAAAAAAAAAGGTCAGGGACTGGAGAGATGGCTTAGCCATTAAGTGCTTGCCTGTGAAGCCTAAAGACCCCGGTTTGAGGCTGTATTCCCCTGTACCCACATAAGCCAGATGCACAAGGTGGCACATGCATCTGGAGTCAGTTTACAGTGGCTGGAGGCCCTAGTGTGCCTATTCTCTCTCTTTTTCTCCCTCTTTCTGTCTCTCTCAAATAAATAAATAAAAATAAAAAACAGGTCATTCTTTTGGGCTTACCTAAAAAAAAAAAAAATAAGGTTGAAAAGAGATGGGGCATAGAGTGGGTATCTAATACATGTCACTTCCTGGCCCTATCTCCTACAGTGGCAATGAGAGGTTTTCAAAGGGACCGTGATGTTTCCCTTCAACTGCCTCTCATTGGACCCCAGAGTGACTGGAGGCCTCCTCAGTGGTTGGAGAGGCCAGAAGAGCCCCCTCCATTTTTCTAACTGATATATATATATATGTCCTTATTTTGTGTGTGTGTGTGTGTGTGTGTGTGTGTGTGTGTGTGTGTGTGTGTATCCTTATTTTGTATTTACTGTCAAAGGTATCCTGGCACTTGATAAAACCAGGATTCTCAGTTACAGCCTCCCATGGTGAATTTCTGGGAAAAAAATCCTACGTGATTTTCTTTTTTTTTTTAATAATAGAGAGTGGGGGGAGGAGGAATGGGAGCCGCTCCCTGGTAGAGTGTCTATAGCAGATTCACGGCCAGATGGGCCAGTCTGCTGCTGCTGAGCTCTGCATCCGTGGGAAGCTGCGTGATTTTTGCATGCCTCTGTTTCCCAGCCTGTAAAATAGGCACAGTCTTACCTCCTACCGAAGAAGAATCTGCCTGGCTTCAGAGTCTGGCCCTAACTGGAGACGGTCACTGAGCCCCTCCTGCCCAGGACCAGGAAAACTGCTAGTCCTCAGAGGTCACAAGCGACTGTCCGTCTGCCAGCAGTTGTTAGCCATCGGATTCCAGGATAAATAACTGTCCCTGTTCTGCAGAATGGGGAAGTACCTGCCCATCCTGAAGGCTAAGTGGGTCCCAGGTGCCACATGGGTCCAGTCCCCCTGCCCCGCCAGGCTGGGCATATCTCCTCCTTCTCCAGCCTCAGATTGGTGCAGAAACCCCCTCCCCTCCTCTTCCCCAGAAGCAGCACTCCAGGCCCAGCTCCACTTCCAGCCCTGCTCCTGGACTCTGTTGGCTTCAGGGAGAGCATCCCCCTTCCCCGCAGCCTCCTTTCCATTAGCAGCCCTGAGCCCCGTGGAAGGCGCCCTGCGAGTCCAGTTGGGTCAATAGGTCCCACTTTGGGAGATAAAAGCATGGGGTGGAGAACCAAGTGGGAATAGAAAGGGAGTAGGCAGGGGCAGGGCTGGGGGGTGGCCAGGAACCAAGCGCTGAAAGGGCCCAGAGCAAAATCGACAGATTGGAAATCTACTTTGATGGTCTCTCTGTTTATCCCCCTCATTAACAAACGTGTCCATTTGGTAGGGGTGAGGGGATCAGGGCAGGAGGCTGGCTGGGTTTCAAGTTTGATTTCTCGGGGCTTATAATCCATCTCTCTTTGTATAAAAAAGGATTAATATCAACCATTGAGTATTAACTGAGCACCCAGGCACACACACCACACCATGCACACACACACACACACACACACACCACATACACTTGCATGCACATGTGTGCACATTATCTTATGCTGCTGACTGGAGCAAGCATGGTACCAAAATCCATCTGCACAGTCCCCAAAGCGTGGGGTGGGCCAATGCACCTGCACCCCAGATTTCACTCTTGCCTTCCCCCCTCCACTCCTGCCCCAGCTGGATGGAGGAAGGCCTCTCTGGCCCCATTATGTAAATAAAGTGCAGGGACCAAGATGCTGATCCCATTAGGGGGGATTAGTTATTCAGAAGGCTTGGAGATTAGAATATCAGCCAGAAGGGAGCGGTTGGGCACTGAGGGGAGGGATCTGTGCCGCAGTTGCCTGCACCATCTTGTGCCCTGTTTAAAAAGAGGCCCCTCAGCGGGGCCTGTCACCTGCTTCCAGTGGTGACTATGAGACAAAAAACAACTAGCTGTGTGGCTGAGTCCCCCCCCCCCGTCACCTGTTCATGGCAGGTGGGGGCGGGGCAACAAGTGTTTCTGTGACCTCTTCCTTGATCTGAGGGACAGGTCCTTGCTCTCTCTAGGGCAACAACCAGCAGCCCTAGCCACCTCTCTCACCTCTCTTTTTCTTTTTCTTTTTCTTTTTTCTTTTTCTTTTTCTTTTTCTTTTCTTTTTTCTTTTCTTTTCTTTTTCTTTTTCTTTTTTTTCTTTTTCTTTCTTTCTTTCTTTCTTTTTTTTTTTTTTTTTTTTTTGGAGAGACCCAGACAGAGACAGACAGAGGGAGAGGAAGACAGATAGAGATGGGCACACCAGCAGCCTCTCAGCTGCTGTGAACAAAATCCAGATGCGTGCGCCCCCTTGTGGTCAAGTGCAGCATTGCGCCCTTGCATCACTTTGCATCTGGCTAAACATGGGACCTGGAGATTGGAACCAGCGTTCTTAGGTTAAGGCAGGTGCCTTAAACACTAAGCCATCTCTCCAGCCCTCTTTCTCTTTTTCTTTCTCTTTCTGGCCTCCCCTCACCACCGAAGCACCTGCACACTGGCCCTATGACAGGTAGCAGGCTTGATTAGCACAGCCAGGGGGCTTGGAGAGTATGGAGCGGTTCTGGGTAGGGTGGATACAGTCTCCCACCCAAGGCTTGAGGTTGATTCCTAACTAGATGGGGGAGCACTTAGATGTGAACACCAACAGTGACTCAAGTGGTAACCTTTCCTGTGGTTAGAAAAGCACTTCCTAAACGCCCCGACATCCGGGTCTTTCTCAACCCAATGCAACATACAGTTCTCTGCATCCTGGCTGCCTGTTGCAGATAGACTCTGCCTCTGTGACAGTGACTGTCAAAGCATGGTCCTCGCACCAGTGGCAACAACATCACCTGGAACTTTGCTAGAAATGCTGCTTCCGAGGCCCCAGCAGACCTGCTCAATCACACAGGGGCCAGAAGCTGGGGGGGGCGTGTGCTAGAAATTATGTTCAAGTGCACTGTCTAAGAATCGTCACACAGGTGGGAAGGCAAACCCAGCCAAGGCATGCTCTGTCCACACACTCTTCAGGGCAGCAGCTGGGACTCGTGGCCACACAGGCACAGCACACGGAACACGGCTAATCATGTGAGATGAGCGCAGTGTCGGGCCAGGCAAGGAGGGAGGAACTAGGAGAAAGAACGTTCAGTGGCTGGCTATACCCTTTAGTGAATGTATCCCCAGCTGCCCGCCCTCCTCCTCCACCCCCAGAGGCAGGTCCACTCTCGGACAAGCAGCTTTGCGTTCCAAGGGCTCAGCTGACCTGACCCTCAATCCCAGTCAGCCCCTGCCAATCACATGCACAGGCAGGGGAATGTCTGTACCAACCGTACACTTGCTTGGTGGCACGCAGGTGGACATCTTCCAGAGCCACTGGCAACTGCACTTCTCTTCTTCAGCATGTCCCTGGATGTCCTGTTGAGCAGGCACAACAGAAGCCAATGCAACCAGCTGGGAATTTTCTCCTTTTTCCTGGATCATGGGTGCCAGACATTGACCAGTGCACTGCTGCATACAAGGAAGAAGCTGAAGAAGGAATGACACAGCATGTCTTTTCTAGGGGGCGCCAGAGTGCAGAATGCCCCACTTGACAGTCACTGGACATGCGTGTGGAATGCCAGGATGTCAGAAGGGGAGAAGTAGGGAGGAGACCTCACTCCTGCCCCCTTATTGCTGGCTGTCCTGGAAGTCTCCCTAGAGCATGCAGGCTCCTTTGGGAATTGTGGATGAAGCCACCCCTTGGCGGCTTGGGCGGATTTCACCCAGCTGGCTTCCTTCCACCCTGGCCAGTAGCCACTGGCCTAGGAGCAATCCACAGCAAGTCGCAGAAGACTCAAGGGAGTCCAGGGAGCCAGCCCTGCTGCCTATGGCCTAATTAGAAGAAGAGAACATTGGGTAATGGCCACCACGCTGCCAGAGAGGAGAGGGAGGGAGGTCAGGGCCAGGGCCTTCCCTGGTCCAGGCTGCCGTGCAAATTGGATGGCTTCCATCCATGGGCCACAGAGACTTCTCCCTGATGTAATCACATGTCCTCACGAGAGCCAGGGCCGTGGCTCCCGCTCTTCAAGGCCACTGTCTTCGGCCTCTCCATTTCCCTATCTTTCTGCCCTCCCCCTTTTGTGACAGCTTCTGCCCTTCTCTGTTGTTGGGGTCCCCCCCAAGGCCAGCTCAGGAGGGACGATAGGGTCTCTGCCGAATTGGGGTGAGCAGCACGGAGTCACGACACAGACTCCGGGAGTTGGGTGAAAGTGGAGCGAGAACCCACAAACTCGTTTATTCAGGAAGTGTACATGGGTTTTAAGGGGCTGTTAATCTTTGCATGGGGCGGTCCCCTTTTGGTGACCAATGACAGCTTGTCTCTGGATAGGACATCTCGTAGTAGGCTTCTCGCGAGCATGGGGCTGTAACTCTTGTCACATCAAGCCTGCGCAAAACGCCATTTATACAGAAGCCACTTCCTGTTGTCTTTTGCCATGCGGTCTGGCTAGGACCAGGCCTGTATTGTGCCATACACTCTGTCCCATCTGACTTTCTTTCCGCACCCTGTTCTATGTCTTCAACCCAGAGGTCAGACCACCTCTCCAACCCCACTCGCTCCCAGGGATGCTTTTCCCCATAACTAGACGATATTTCCAGCATCATATTTTCCCCCTAGTCGTGGGCAACTCCCGGTCCCATTGCCAGCCACTTAGCAAATCTCACTTCCTCTCCTCTCAGTGGTACACTTTCTCTGGTGTTTACATAAGGACTACCACTCAGTCACTCACGCATGTGTGTATTCATTCGGCCAACGAAGAGTGCATTGAGTTTTCACTATGTGCCCTGCACTGCCCTTTGCTGAGAAGCTGAATAAAAGAGCTGCTAGCCCAGGCTTTCTGGCTTTCTGGAAGCTTATTGGAAGGATGGTGGTGAGGAGGAGGGGGGAGGAGTGGGAGCGGCAGAATGGCGCCTTGGCTCCAAGCAGAGGTGCAGATGTTGCCCCGCATCACTGGCTCTTCCTGCCACCGTGTTGTGTTTGGAAAGTGATGAATTTCACCACCAGCTAATTAGTCTCTAATTAGCAAGTGGAGTGTAAACAATCACAACAGATGGGGGAGAAAAGGCATTAGCAATAATGACCCTTCTTCAGGGGCCCAGTCTCCAAGACAGGCATTTCCTTGACGGAGATGGAGATGGAGCCAGAGGGCAGCTGGAGGAGCCCACTGATCACCTGGTATGGCTGGCCTTCAGGGTCAGTGCTGCTTGATGCCCTGGTGGCTCGGAGTGTCACGGACACGTCTGTGGCCAAGAGTGGCCCGGAGTGCTTGGAAAGGTGAGCTTTGTAGGGGTTATACAATCGGATATAAGTAATGCTTTGGAGGTTGGGCATGTCCCTAAATGGCCTCAGGGCCTGTGTCAAGGGAGTTAGGGTGTCCCAGACTATCTCTACTGCACAGGATTCAGGCTTATGTTGCTGGCCACTGCCCAATGACCAGGCAGACTGCTAAGGGATGTGCTTGCCTACTCTGGGGTCATTGTCACCCTGGGCTCGGCAACCTGCCCCTGAAGCTTGGCCAAGCCACCATCTTCGTCAGCCCCAAGGGACCTTGAGCACGTTCTGGCTCCTAGCCTGCCTGTGTCCTTGGCTGGAGGACCAGGGATGCTGGCAAACTGGGTTGGAATGTGGCTGGTTTCTGGCATCTCCCCATCAACACGTACCAGAGGAAGGAGACATCGATAGAAGGATGTCCGTGGGCTTTCTTGGTCCTACCCAAGTCCCACAGAGACACAAAACTTGTTGAGAGGACTGGAGGAAAATCTCTCAGGAAGGCCCATGCAGTCCAGCTCTAGGGAGATAGCCTGAGTGGACCAGAAGCTAAACTGGAACCTAAAAGAGAAGGGTTTTTTTGTTTTTGTTTGTTTGTTTGTTTTGTTTTGTTCTCCAAGGTAGAGTCTCACTCTAGCTCAGGCAGACCTGGAATTCACTATGTACTCTCAGGGTGGCCTCGAACTCATGGTGATCCTCCTATCCCTGCCTCCTGAGTGCTGGGATTAAAGGCATATGCGGCTTAAGAGAAGGTTTTGGATGTTCAGGTTCATGTTCATCATGTCTTTATTTTTCTTTAAAAAAAAAAAAAAAAAAACTATTTGGGCTGGAGAGATGGTTTAGTGGTTAAGGCACTTGCCTGTGAAGCCTACCGACCCCGGTTCAATTCCCCAGAACCTATATTAGCCAGATGCACAAGGTGGTGCATGTGTCTGGAGCTCATTTGATGTGGCTAGAGGCCCTAGTGTGCCCATTCTCTCTCTCACACACACAAGAATAAATAAATGTTTTACAAAAAATTGTTTGCATAGTGTGTGTGTGTGTGTGGCCGCGTGTGCGTGCACACACGTGCTCCAGGGTGTTTTTCTGCTTTACATGACTGTCTGTCCAGCTGCACATGGATTGAACACTGGCCAGAAGGCTTTGCAAGCGTCTTTAACCATTGAACCATCTTCCCAGCCCCACACATGTTTATGAAATGCCTGTCAGCTGTACACTGCTGTGTGAGTGCCACAGGAGAGTTAACACTGGGGAGCCTGTGACTGAAAAAGACATATGTGACCTCTGTGGCCAGTTCCTCCCTGAATCCCAGAGCTGCAGCCACAGTGAGATGAGCCTTCCTGCCTGGCCGCCTCCCATCTCTGATGGAACAAGACAGCTTCCACATATCTCCTATCTAGGTTTCTTGGGGAAAAACTGTCCCCATGCAGCTGCTATTACAGGCCTAATTAACAGGCTTGTTTGTTTCATCTGCCTGACACTCATTGTTGGTAAGAAAGGCAATTTCATTGTCTGGCAACGTTACCACAGCCCTGGCAACTTGTTAGCTAAATTGGTTGCATCAGCCCTGGATCCTGGAGGAAGCCAGCGTCTCTCTGAAGGACATGGCTCTCCCCTGCCTTTGTTGCTGTCACCTGATTCAGGTCTGGGAGACAGCCAGCAGCCTGCTTTTGCGGCTCAGGCCTCAGATTGGAGAAGGGACCTGTATTTTGGGGAGAGTGTGGCGTATTTACTCAGCAAGCACTCATTGAGGGCAGGGTGAGGCCCAGAGTGTGCAGGTGGGCAGGTTTCACTTGCTCCTGTCTCAACCGGGGTTCCTTGGCCCCAGCATGGTTGGCATTCTGGGTTGCGTCTCTCTTTGTGGTGGGCAGTCCTTGTGCAATGTAGAATATTTAACAGCCTCCATAAATAGTATATTTGCTACCTCCCTCAAGTTGAACAACCAATGACACCTTCATATACTTCCAGGGTCCTCGCTGAGTACATTCTCTCCCACTTGGAGTCAGGAAAGCCACAGAGTCACCTCCGCTGAGGATCACTGGCCTTGAAAGGAAGACAAGTGCAAAAAGAGATTGTTGTAACAGAGATGACCACTCATGGCAGAGAGGTGACCTGAGCCCTGTGGGGCTCAGATGGTCAGATGTGGGCAGAATGGTCGGGAGGCAAGAGTCTAGCAAGACTGACAAGAATGAAAGCCAAAGTAAGGCTGCATGGTTTGGTAGGAAGCCACAAGTTGTTGAGATCTCTCTAACACTCACTATGCATCTGGTTCGATGGCAAAATGGTTTATGGACTCCTTGCTGGAAAGGAGTGTTTTAGCAGTATGGCCTGGGGTCCTGGGAAGGTGTTTGCATGGGAAACACATAAAGTAGCAGTTTGAATGTAAAATATCTCCCATAGCCTCAGGTGTTTGTGGTGAAGCTTCCTACTTAATCCTAGCTGGTGGAGCCTTTGGGAGGTGGAGCCTTGCTGGAAGAGGTGTGTCACTGGAGGTGGAACCTTGCTGGAGGAGGTGTGTCACTGGGGGTGGAGCCTTGCTGGAGGAGGTGTGTCACTGGAGGTGGAGCCTTGCTGGAGGAGGTGTGTCACTGGGGGTGGAGCCTTGCTGGGGGAGGTGTGTCACTGGGGGTGGAGCCTTGCTGGAGGAGGTGTGTCACTGGGGGTGGAGCCTTGCTGGAGGAGGTGTGTCACTGGGGGTGGAGCCTTGCTGGAGGAGGTGTGTCACTGGGGTGGAGCCTTGCTGGGGAGGTGTGTCACTGGAGGTGGAGCCTTGCTGGGGAGGTGTGTCACTGGGGTGGAGCCTTGCTGGAGGAGGTGTGTCACAGCCTTGCTGGGGAGGTGTGTCACTGGGGGTGGAGCCTTGCTGGTGGAGGTGTGTCACTGGAGGTGGAGCCTTGCTGGAGGAGGTGTGTCACTGGGGGTGGAGCCTTGCTGGAGGAGGTGTGTCACTGGGGGTGGAGCCTTGCTGGAGGTGTGTCACTGGGGGTGGAGCCTTGCTGGAGGAGGTGTGTCACTGGGGTGGAGCCTTGCTGGGGAGGTGTGTCACTGGGGTGGAGCCTTGCTGGGGGAGGTGTGTCACTGGGGTGGAGCCTTGCTGGAGGAGGTGTGTCACTGGGGGTGGAGCCTTGCTGGGGGAGGTGTGTCACTGGGGGGGTGCTGGTGGAGGTGTGTCACTGGAGGTGGAGCCTTGCTGGAGGAGGTGTGTCACTGGGGTGGAGCCTTGCTGGAGGAGGTGTGTCACTGGGGTGGAGCCTTGCTGGAGGAGGTGTGTCACTGGGGGTGGAGCCTTGCTGGAGGAGGTGTGTCACTGGGGGTGGAGCCTTGCTGGAGGAGGTGTGTCACTGGGGGTGGAGCCTTGCTGGAGGAGGTGTGTCACTGAGGGTGGAGCCTTGCTGGAGGAGGTGTGTCACTGGAGGTGGAGTCTTGCTGGAGGAGGTGTGTCACTGGGGGTGGAGCATTGCTGGAGGAGGTGTGTCACTGGAGGTGGAGCCTTGCTGGAGGAGGTGTGTCACTGGGGGTGGAGCCTTGCTGGAGGAGGTGTGTCACTGGGGTGGAGCCTTGCTGGAGGTGTGTCACTGGAGGTGGAGTCTTGCTGGAGGAGGTGTGTCACTGGAGGTGGAGTCTTGCTGGAGGAGGTGTGTCACTGGAGGTGGAGCCTTGCTGGAGGAGGTGTGTCACTGGAGGTGGAGCCTTGCTGGAGGAGGTGTGTCACTGGGGGTGGAGCCTTGCTGGAGGAGGTGTGTCACTGGGGGTGGAGCCTTGCTGGAGGAGGTGTGTCACTGGAGGTGGAGCCTTGCAGGGGGTAGTGTGTCACTGGAGGTGGAGCCTTGCTGGAGGAGGTGTGTCACTGGAGGTGGAGTCTTGCTGGAGGAGGTGTGTCACTGGAGGTGGAACCTTGCTGGAGGAGGTGTGTCCACTGGGTGCGGACTCTGAGGTTCATGAGTCTATCCCGCTGGGTGTTCATAGCAGGCTCATTCAGACTACATTCTTCTGCTGCTGTGACAAGATGGGATGCCCCAGGCTACCTGCTATGCCATGCTTTTCCCCACCATGATGAAACTTCCCTTCAAAACTATAAGTCAAAATAACCCTTTTCCCAACAATGAGAAGGTAAGTGAAACACATGGTCAGAAATCCCTTTCGTTTAAGTAGATCAGGCTAATGACAGATGGCTGGAGGTCAGCAAGGGCCTGATGGATGGAATCCAGAGCACAGATGAAAGAGATGGGTGGAGTGGCTTGCCAGTTTAAGGGATACTTAGGGTGTAAACCCAGCAGGACTAACTCATTTGTTAGTTCAAAAAAAACATGTTTATTGACCACCAACTGTGGGCTGCATGCTGGGTTAAGTACCAGGGCTGGAGCGGGCATCACAACATGACAGCTGGCTCACTTATGGCCTGGGGTGGGGAGGGGTCAATGGGGTGAGAAGGAAGAGAAGAAGGCCAGCGTTTGCTTCTGGCTGGAGTGACTAGGCCAGCAAGTTCTGCTAATTGCAGTAGAGACTTAGGGGGACTCTACAAGCTCGTGGGGCCCCAAGTTCTGTTTTGAACAGTTTAGGTTTGTACACATGAAGGTCAGCAAGATAACAGTTGACTTATTCAGGCAAGAAATTAGGGTTCAAGGCATGGGTGTGTGACCATCTTAATAGTATCTAAAACCAGAGATCAGGCTGTTCTCACCTAGTGAGACTATGGGAAGAAGGGCCCATTCTAAAGATTGGAACCCCCAATATTTCAGAGGCCAACAAAGAAGCAATGTGGTGAGGGAGTGGATGTCAGCACATAAGGATCAGGAAGGAGGACCATCTAGGCGGTGGTGGTGGACAACCAGAGAGCACATGGAGGGAGGGACCATCAGTCATATGCCCTGGAGTAGAGCAGCTAACCCCCACAAGCTGTGGAGGAAAACAGACAGATGAGGGTGAATCAATCGCTCTGGGGAGTTTAAGTAGAAATACTAGGGGTCTACTTGGTTCCACTAGTGGTTGCTACAAACAGAAAATAGGTACATCTCAGTCCATTTTCTGATGCTAATAGCAGACTGGGTATGTTGTGAAGAAAACGGGTTTACTTTGGCTCATGGTTCTGGAGGCCAGAGGTCAAGGGGCTGCATCTGGTGGTAGCCTTCCTGCTGGCAGAGTCCTGAGGTGGTGCATGGCATCACATGCCAAGTGACACAGGATGAAATATGTGTGTTTTCTCTCTTGAGCGCTCCCACTTACTGTAAAGCTGACAGATTCAGTTGCTGGGCTCACCATGATTTGAATAAAATGTATCCCAAAGTCTCACATATTTGAATGCTTAATTCCCAGTTTGTGGTGCTGTTCAGGAAGGTTGTAGAACCTTTGGGAGCGGAGCCTTGCTAGAAGTATGTCGCTGGGGGCAGGGGCAGGCCTTGGGATTTTTCAGTCCAGCACTCAGCTCACTCTTGCTGCCGCTGCTTTTCTAATGTGAAGATGTGATACCCAGCTATCTGCTCCTGCCATGCCCCCATCCCATGACGAAACTTCCCCTTGAAACCATAAGCTGGAAATAAGCCCTTTTCTTCCATAAGCTGCTTCTGATCGGGTGTTTTGTCCCAGCAACGAGAAAGTAACTACCACAGGGCTCCACTCTGATATCGTTTCCCCAATCCTATTCACCTCCCCCAACTCCACCTTTAAACACCATGATCAGAGAAGTTCTCACTCTCTTTATACCTCACAACGGGAATTAAAGTCCCACATGAGTTTTGAAGACATAAACTATATTCGAACCTTAGCACCATGACATTTGTTAAGACCATCAAGGTCGGCGGGGTTGGGGGAGCTCAAGCAAGCTAGAAGGCAAGAATGTGGAGGTTATCTTTTGACACCACTGCTGCCATCCAGCCAACAGAGGCTCCACCCCTCGCCAGTCTTTCAGGCCTAAAACCGCTACACCTGTTTGTAGGGCTGTTGGTATTTCTTAAATCATAGGGAAAGAGATACCACAAATGGGACACCAGAGATGAAAGAAGGAGCCTAAAGAAGCTCATTTTTCTTGCCTCTTAAAAGTGCAGGGCAACTGGAAAATATATGGAAGGACAGATTTGCCCCGCCCCATGTCTGTTCAGGACATCATTCAACCCCTACTGAGTACTCCAGTGGGAAAATAGGAATGGGTCCAGGACTGAGGAACCATCTCTCCCACTACCTCATTACCAGCTGTATTAGTTTTTCATAGCTGCTGTAACAAGTTTCCACAAACTGTGTGGCTTAAAGAACTCTGATACACTGATGTCCAAATCAAGAAGTCAACAAAGTTGGTTCCTGGCAGAGGCGCTGACGGAGACTCTGCTCCTGGCCTCTCTCCTATCTTCTAGAATTTGCTTCAGTCCTCTGTGTATTTAAACTGTAGGTGGGTCTCTCTGACATCTGTTAACTATGCCTTTCTTCTCTAGACATCTCTGTGTCTTCCCATGGCCTTCCTGTAAAGACTCTTACCCTGGGCTTAACGATCATCTTAATCCAGTCTGACTTCATCTTAACAAATGATACTTGCCAAGAACATGGTTTTAAATGAAGCCACATTCTGATGTTCCAGGTGGCCATCCGTTATGGTGAACACTATTAAGCTGACTTATTGAGGCAAGAAATCAGAGCTAACAATGTGGGGGGCATGATCATTCACATGGTAGCTGAAACAAGCAAAGTGGCTGCTTCCCCCTGGAGAAGTGGTGGGTGGGGACAGGACAGCAGAAGACTGGACCCATCCCCCACCCTAGTATTTCAAGACAGTTTTTGTTTGTTTGTTTTGTTTTTTTGTTTTTGGTTTTTCGAGGTAGGGTCTTGCTCTATCCCAGGCTGACCTAGAATTCACTATGTGTAGTCTCAGGGTGGCCTCGAACTCACAGCAATCCTCCTACCTCTGCCTCCCGAGTGCTGGGATTAAAGGCGTATGCCACCACGCCCAGCCCGCACCCCAGTATTCAGAGGCTGAGGAAGAGCAAAACGAGGAGACAGGAAAGGACGAGCAGGGCCTAAGGTAGCTCTCATTCATCATGAGCCCTCCTCATGCCAGCTCCCTGGCCTAGCCTGTTTAATTATCATCCCACTCTATACTGATGCGGCCACACTCATCTCCAGAACACCAAGACACAGAGGGGCGTAGTCAGTTACCCACAGTCCCCCAGCTCACTATGCAAATCTCTGTGCCTTCCAGCCCCAGCTTCCCTCCGCTTCATCTCAGTTGCCTGCATCTTTGTTCCTCATAGCCTGGCTCCCTGGTGCCAGCTCCTAAGTGCTTCTGGCTGCACACTAACCCACCTCCTTTCTCTCCAGAACCATCTTTCTTCTGGACAGGGGAATATTTTCCCCATTGACTGAAAAGAAAGTCAAATCCCCAAAGAAGAAGTATTTACAGAAGGCTGAAGTGGTCACAATCATGTAACAAACTCAGGAAAGAAAAATGAAAACACCCCTCACCCCCACCAGGAGAGCTGGCAAGAGAAGCTGCAAAGTCGAGGAGAGTCGGGGACTCCCCAGAAAGGAAATCTTCCTGGATGAGGCTGCTTCGCTGGCTCCAACCACCCGTGCTGGTGCCATGGTTCAAAGGGCAATGGATGTATTGATTGGCCCATAAGTTATCTGTGACTGGGGGTGGCTAGAGGGGCTGTCCTCTCACCCTTCCTCTCACCTGGAAACGGAAGCTGTGACCTTCAAGGGATAAATGCAGTGGATAAACCATGGAGAGATGGAGCCTCTATGCCAGATGACATCCCTCCCTCCAGTTGGAGACTCAGCAGGGGGTGGGTGAGCCATAGAGGAATGGAGAGGCTTCAATGGCTTTCTTGGGAAAACATGAGGCAAACTTCCCTCCTTTGCTCATCTGAAGCTTGGCATGGAGACAGGTGTCCTTGGGACAAAAGCCTGGGCCTAAGACTTGGCCAGATCCAAGTGTGAGCCCTCCTCTCCTGCTCAAATCCACACGACCTTGGGCAGATCCTCTTCCTCCCGACACGGCTGCCTCCCTTCCCCATCTGTTAGAAGAGTGGTAATGACCTTGAAGGATTGTTGTGTGGATTTTGTGCTTCTAAAGTACCTGGGACAATTTGGCACATTGGCACTTAATGGACGATATCACTTTCCCTTTGCCTACAGACTTTGAATGGAGCACCTCCCGAGTGGGGAAGGAAGCCCAGGGGACAGGAGATGTGGCCATACCATTTCCTGGCTCATCGCTCTCCCTTTCTCTCTGGTGAATTGTATAACTTGCACAACTAACTGATGGCTCAATACCCCTGTATACAAAATCCCAGACCTGAGCAGTCCACGCGGATAGTCACCTGGTTACAACTTGCCCCAAACTGGACTCTTCCGCCATCTTTTCCCCAAGCTAATTCCTACTCTGGTGTTTGTTTGTTTGTTTGTTTGTTTGTTTGTTTGTTTGACAGAGAGGGGAGAGAGAGAGAATGGGCTCAACAGGGCATCCAGCCACAGCAGACGAACTCCAGATGCATGTGCCCCCTTGTGTATCTGGTTAACGTGGGTCCTGGGGAATCGAATCTGGGTCCGTTGGCTTTGCAGGCAAACCCCTTAACTGCTAAGCCATCTCTCCAGCCCTTTTATTGTTTTTCTTCGTGTTTTGATCTTAGTACTGACTCTTCCCTCTCCTGCTGTAGTTGGAATCTTATGTAACCCCAGAGGTCCATGTGACAAAGAGTTGGTCCTCAACATGGCACTGTCTGGAGGTAGTGGAAACATTAAGGGGTGAAGTCTAGTGGGAAGGTGAAGTCTAGGTCATCCAGAGTGTGCCCTCGAAAGAGACACTGGGATCCCCTCCCCCATATCTCCTTTTTCTCTGGCTTTTGGCCATGAGGTGAGAAGTTCTTCTCCGTGACGGTGGTCCAGCCGGTGAGAAGCTGTCACAGGAGGCTGAAACCTCCAAAACTGTGAACCAAAGGAACCATTCCTCTTGTCAATTGATAATGTCAGGTATTTTTGTTCTAGTGCTGGAAAGCTGAATCACACACATTCAGACAATTCCACCCTCCACTCTAACAGCCCCTTTGAAACAGCGCCCAGATTCCACATCTCTTGGTACCTCCTCACCCCCACCGCTCACCCCCCTCCACACACACACTGTGCCATCACCAGACTCCAACTAAACCATCTTCTCTCTCCTTCCATTCATTTCCCTAAATGACTGTAAAGAAAACCAACCCGTGAAAGGGCACCTTACCCAGTGGAAGGTTATCTCTGCCCTGGGGCCTCAGTGTCCACACTTAACTCTTTCTGGCTACGTCTCTCTGTACTGTACTATGGGGGGGGGTTAAGTCACTTCTGTGGCCATTGCAAAGAAGCCCCAGGGCCTGGAAACATCTTGCTAAGACAGCTAGTACCTAATTCTGTGCTCATCCCTGTCTCGTCTCCATTTCTTCTCCTTTCACCGTGACACCCCAGCCACAAGGCTCCTGCCAGTTCTCATCAGGGTGTGAATGGCGGGCCAGGCCATCTTTACTGTCAAACCCTCCAACACGCTCTTCTGTCTGTGTTGCACGTGTCCCGCAAGTGCTCCTTACCTAACTGCAATTTGGCAGTTGGGACTGAAACGTCTGTGTGTGTGTGTGTGTGTGTGTGTGTGTGTGTGTGTCCACGTGGTGTATGTGTGCTCACCTGTGGTGAGGTGTGCTTGCCTGCCACAGCAAGAGGGGAACATGGGGTGTCTCCCTCCATTGCTCTTCCTTGTGCTGTTACTTGAGCCAGTCTCTAAGGGACTTGTCATGCCTGCCATCTTTCTCAGGCTCCAGCGATTCTCAGTCTCTGTTTCCTGCAGAACTGGGCTTGCAAACATACATGGCATGGCCGGCTGCTTATATAGATCCAGGAGTTCAAACTCGAATGGCCTCTAAGGCCTTCTCAGGCTCCCATGCTTGCCCAGGAAGTGCCCTTAACCTCTGAGCCATCTCTCAGCCCCATGCATCACCTTCAAGGTCTCTCTTCAGTGTCATGTCCCCCGTTGCGTCCTGCACGTCACTGCCGCGCACCTTCGCTTTTGGAAGATACTAAGCTCCACTCGCTCAAGGATGACATCATCTCTTCTGCCCCCTGCCCTGGGTAGAGCTGTCAGTCCAAGGTCCTCAGCGGAATCAACAAGCGGGTGACTCATGCAGCATTGTCCCCTTCTTCTGACTGGCCTGCCAGTCCCCAGTTGCCCCACGCTGCCCTGTGTGCCCATTGCCTGGCTCTGTTATCCGCAGTGAGCCTGAGCTGAATGAAGCCTCACGCCCTTAATCATCTTTTACCAAGTGAATCCTATCTCCACAGCCAGCTGCTCAGGACTTCCGAGCAGAGGCCATGCTCCACCTCTTTGCTTGCAGGGCCTGGACCCTGGCTGGTGCGCACTAGGCATGAAAGGTTTGATGAGATGAGTCACGATGGTCTGAGCCCTGTGCTTTGCAGCAGAAAGTACTTCACTGCATTCTCCTCCAAGGTCAGTCAAGAGCTCTCCAGCCCCTTCAACCTGACCTCAGCGGGGCTCTTCCTGGGACACTTTGGAGAGAGAGAGATCTTGACAGGTCTGGGAGCCCAGGTGACCTGCTACTCCGCAGCCCTGAAAGCGCACATGCACATGCTTTCAAAATCACCGCAGCCTCCCTTTTGCCCTCAGGATGACCTGCAAACTCCTTAGCATAGCTTACATTCCCTTTCTTCTCTGGGACCTGAACCCTCACCATTCATTCATTCACTCACTCATTCATTCAAAACCAGGAACTGGGCTGGGGAGATGGCTGTCAGTCAAGTGCTTGCTGTGCACACGTGAGTTCAATGCCGAGAAGCCACATAGAACGCCTGGAATGGTAATCCAGGATCGCGCAGGGGGTGGGGGTGGCAGACAGAGATGGATGGAGCCTTGGCATCCACTGGCAGCCAGTCTCACCTTGCCTCACTCATGAGCTCTAGGACAATGAGAGACCATGACCAAGATGATGGAGGGCATTCATGAAGAATGGCACCCAGCGTTGACGTCTGGCCTCCGCACACACATGCGCACACTCACACATACACAAACGCACCTATAAAGCGAACAGGAAAAGAACTAGGCCATGTGCTCCCAGCTTCTCCTAGAAAGCAGGTCTAGTATTCCCATGTCCTCGTCCTGCCAAGCAAGGGAGGAAGCCAGGGGAGGAGACCAGCTGGCTGGCCCAAGGTCATGCAGTATCTAACTGGAGGAGCCAAGTCCTGGTTCCACCCCATCCACGTCAAGTTAGCCCTTGCAGCCACCTTGTGGGCCTGGCTCATCTCTTCTCAGCTCACAGTCCCTGGCACTCCCACCCATCACCTGAAACTCTCAGAAGCTCTGCATCTCTGACACATCCTGGCTTTTGCGTGGTGGACACTTTCTGCTTTCAAGCCTTCTCGACCCCCTGGCTTGGCTCACATCCTGCTTTCCCTAATTTAGGACACCACTGGGGGAATACCTCCTGCAGTGACCTCTGGGGTCCAGCCAGCTGTGCCCCTGTGTGTGGCAGGCCTGGTGTGTCAAGGGCTTTCTCTGTGGTATGTTGCACAGTTACCAGGTGACTTCTCCATCCCCCTCCACACACACACACACACACACACACACACACACACACACACCACATACCTGTGAGCTCTTGAAAACTAAGGAGGCGTCCTTCCTGCTTCCTGTGATGTCTCCTGGCACACAGCAGGGGCCCAGAAACGGAGTGGACTGGTGCAAGCGAACGAATATACACAGTACAGGTGGCACGCTGCCACCGAGGGCTGGGTGTCCAGGGCACTGAAAACCTGGGGACAACATGAAGGCTTCATGGGGAGGAACCACAGAAGGAAGAGGGTGACAGAGCCACAACCAGGAAGGTTGGTTGAGGGAGAGTGGGGACAAGGAGGGCCTGGTCAGTGGAGCTGAAGCTGCTTCAGCTCCACAACCTCCCTCCACATCCCTGAGGCCCCCTTCCCTTTCTTTCTCCTCCTCCATCCTGCCTCTCAGTCATGCTTGTTGACAACCTCGCATGGGGCCTTTTTGGACCACATCTTTCACCCCTTTTCATCAGCCAAACAGCCCTGTTATATTAATTTATTGTCCTTTCCAGTAAGTTGTAGCCTTCCTGTAAACTCTCCCTTTCCCATGCTGAGGTTGGCTCTTGCCAAAGAGAAGCCTGCAGCTGACCTCCTGTCCTGACCTTGAACCAGGCTGGATGGTCTATCATCAAGGACCCTTCAGGCTTGGACCCCCTGAGATTCATGCCTAGGGCTTCCCTCTCCCTGTGTCATTTTCCCCATGGCACACTTCCTGGGGCACACTGCTGGTGACAAGGTCCCTACCCCCTTGGCTTCTGGCTTCTAACCAGCACTCACTTGCTGTCTGGAGCGGGCTGGGCAGAGCTGAGCTTCTCATGACTTAAAGGAGAATGAGGTCTGGAAAAGAAGCCTGGCCAGCAGGTCACACAGGACCTAAGGGACACAGATGTCTTTACAACTGCCCATAGCCCCAACCACTTGAAACACATAATGGTTTGGCTTCCTGCACCCACCCCATTTTTATAAGACAGAGAGAATTGGCGCTCCAGGGCCTCCAGCCACTGCAGTCAAACTCCAGATGTGTGCCACCTTGCGCGTTTGCATCACCTTGTGTATAGTGGGACCTGGAGAATTGAACCTGAGCCCTTAGGCTTCACAGGCAAGCACCTTAACCGCTAAGCCATCTCTCCGGCCCTGGTTTGGCTTTTATTGAGGGCTTGGCCCAGCCATTCCCGAGCAAGCCCAGATCAGTCTAGGCTCTTGGGAACCATGCACCCTCGTCTCTGCCTGTCTCAGAACCAGGTGTGATAGAGGATGGAGCACCCAAAGGTGGCTTCATAACTTTCCATCCCACCGTCTGTCTTCCGATGGAAGAACGTGGGTTTTGGAGACAGACAGCAATTCTTGCACATCTTAGAACCCGCTTGACCCTCTCAGCAACCTGGGCTGTCTCTCTTGTCTCTACACATTGGTTTTCTCATCTGTCCAGTGGGTGCAGGGATCACACACAGCATAGATCCACAGTATCTTTCTCTAGGTCAGCCAGAAAGGAGAGGAAACAGCCCTCGAATCACTCTCTGGATGAGGGTGTCCTGTGTCCTGGCAGGAAAAGTGGGATCATAAGGAATGCCTCAATCACTTCCTGGACCCAGGAAATAATTAACTCTCCCATCTTCTGGTCCCCAGGCCTGCCAAAATGGGCAGGGCCTTTAGTTCTGGGAAAGAGACAAGGGAAGAGAGAAGGGCAGGGACACTAGCTGCTACTCTCCTTCCAGAATGGCCTGGCTTCTGAGGAACAAGTCCGAATGGCCTGTAGTGTTTGCGCCATCCATCACCCGAGTGCCTCCTGCCAACATGCCAATCCAGCCGCCGCAGGTCCCCCGCTGATCGGGACGGCGTCAGTCACCATTAGCTAAGCTCAGAGCTGGCATGCCGTAGCTAGGGGCCAGGGAGGGCAAGTCAAGGCCTGTACACGAAGTGACTGGCAAGAATGGGAAGTGATGGATGGGGTGGGGGAGGGCCCGTGGAAACAGGAAGATTCCTTTCATTCACGGAGCTTTCCCTAGTCAAGTGGTCTCCTGTCTCGCTGGCTTGACTCTCTTTGAGTCTCTGCTGCTCGTTTTCCTCAGGATCAGCTACTGGGCCCTGGCTTCTGTGAGAGGGTTGGGGACCCTCTTGAACCTGGGGACACAGCGTTAAACAGAAAAAGTGAGAGACACTATTGAGTAAAGAGGAGCCCCTGACCCCCCTTGGAATAACCATCAGGGGCCCACAGTGAGGATTATGTACAATCTCTCTCTCTTCCACCTTCGATCCTGTCACCTTTAATGGGCAGTGATAGTCAGTGAGTTTTCAAAGTGTCAGAGCCAAAAAAGGCAGGGCCAGGAGCCTCAGTGGTTCCTGGGATGGGATGCTAAATGCAGCCACCAGGCAATGGGGGACTTCGCCTATCCTCTGTCCACACCACTAGGCTTCTATTCAGCAGACTCCTGCTGGCTCCCCAAGCAGTCAGGCCACACGTATGTTTCAGAAAAGCCACTTGCCACCAGGATTGGAGAGTACTTAGGACAATGCACTGCCACCACTCTCTGGGAACCCCCATTCAAGAGGCAGAGGTAGGAGGGCCACTGTGAATTCAAGGTCAGCCTGGAGCTACAGAGTGAGTTCCAGGTCAGACTGGGCTAGAGTGAGACCCTGCCTAGAAATAAATGAATAAATAAATAAATAAACAAACAAATAAATAAAACAACTGTGAGAGGAAAGGATTTATTTTCGGTTTACAGTCTCGAAGGGAAACTCCAGGATGACAGGGGAAAGATGACATGAGCAGAGGCAGAAAGGAACAGATCAGAACTTCTTAAGTCTCCCTCTTCAGAGAGGCATGGGGACAGGAAGCAATGGGAGGGCCCAGAAAGTCTTGCACCCTTTTTACTTTCTGTTTGTTTGTTTTGTTTTGTTTTTCGAGGGAGAATTTCACTCTAGCCCAGGCTGACCTGGAATTCACTCTGTATTCTCAGGCTGGCCTCGAACTCACGGCGATCCTCCCACCTCTGCCTCCAGAGTGCCATTTTACTTTGCTTTTGATTAAGCTGAGACTCACATACCCCAGCATCAGAGAGGACAGTTCTGTGGTACTTAGTACCTGAGTTATAAGTACCATCTCTACTCCATCCCCAAACATCTTCATCACCCCAAAAGGAAACCCTGGGCCCATTAAGCAGCCACTCCCATGTCCCTTTCTCGCCACCACCCACAACCGCCTCTGTGGACCAGCCTATCTTAGGCATCTCTTAGAAAAGGCATCCACCAAGGGGTCTGGGGCAGTGGCTCAGCAGTTCATGTCACGTGCTCTGCAGCCTGCCAATCAGTGCTCAATCGTCAGTACCCAAATAAAGCTGGACTCCCACGTGGTGCATATGCCCACAATCCTAGCATGCCTACAGCAATGGGAGGCAGAGCCAGGAGGATCCCGGGGCTTAAGAGCCAGCCAGTGTGGCCTTTCGAGCTGCAAGATCAACAAGAGATCTTGTCTTCAACAAGGTGGAAGCCAAGCGCTGACACGCTGAGGTTGTCCCCTTCTTGACCTCCACATTCATTCACAAGAAATGGCTGTGGTTTCAGTTTTACTCTAGTGGCCTGAAGGTGTACCACTGCAGCTGGAGCCCGTGCAGGCTCTGCCCTAGCCCTTGCTCCTTGGGGAGTCTCCATGCCTGCCAGAGGGGGCACCCAAATCTGTCCACCACGTGGGCAGATCTCCCTCTATGAGGCTCCATGTGACACCAACCAGGGATCACTATCCCCACATTTTGCCTCTGGGCAGCGGCTGATTTGGCATCCCCAGGCAAGCTGCCACACTTCTCTGGGTCCAGAGATCTCTGCTCTTAGGGCCCCACTGTCCCCCATGAGGAAGGAGATGAGCCTGGAACAGTGCCCATGGAGAACAGGAAGCCAGCCAGCCGGAGCCTCTTTCTAATGGGACAGAGGCCCCTAGACTCGCTCCAGCAAGGGGCAGGGACTGCAAGTCTGGGGGTGCATTCAGCCACACTGAGTGCCAGGACCAGAGGGCAAGGAAGGTGGTGATTCAAGCAGGCTTGCTGCCTTGGCTGGGAGGGGCTGCCAGCAGCCTTGGCGGGCGGGCGTGTGCGGACTCTGTGGATAATCCAGCTTGTAAATTGCTCGGGAGACTCTAACTGTGGAAAGGGCCATAGAGCTGCGTGTGTTATTATTTATGATAAAGCGCAGAGGTGCCTGCCAGGGACTGGAATGGGCTGAGCGCTGCGCGCGGGATGGACGGCAAATTGAACTCCAATTTTCTGCTCCGCAGTCTTTGTTACACGCCACAAAGCTCCGGTACAGCGGGGTCACCAGCCTGATGAATGTGTGCTCGTCTTTGGCGGCGGGTTCCGTCTCTCAGCCTCTGCGTGCAGAGGGCGACGAGACTCACTCTTTGCTTTCCCTTGCCCAGACCGACTCCCTCCGTTCCTGGGATCAAGCCCAGCCCTGATCCAAGGCGAGATCAGAGGCCTCAGCCTCCAGCCCTGGTTCAAACCCAGCTCTGTGGCTGACTCCTTTATGACCGGTCTGTCGCTGCTCTGAGCTTCAGATGAGAGAAACAAAGGGGTAGTGATCATACCGCCCTGCCAAGGTGGGTGGGAGGATTAAATGAGGAAACAGGGGGGTGGAGGGGGGGTCTCTCCCATGGATTAGACCTTCAGAAAATGCTTCCTTTCTCGGTGGGCTCAGCAGCCTACCTTAGGAAGGAATGGAGAAGCCAAGCCTCTAAGACACTTGCTGCTCAGCTCGGCTGTCTTTCGCTGGTATTTGGAAGTCAGCCCATGCTAGAGTTAAAGTAGCTATCTGAGGTTGGAGAGATGGCTAAGTGGTTAAAGGCACTGGCTTGCAAAGCCAGTTGGCATGGGTTCGATTCCCCAGTACCTACATAAAGTCAGATGCACAAAGTGGCACGTGGGTCGAGTTGGTTTGCAGAAGCAAGAGACCCTGGCACGCCAATTCTCTCTCTCTCTCTCTCTCTCTCAAATAACTAAGTATTTTTTTAAATCTTTAAAATAAAGAAAGGGCTGGAGAGATGGCTCAGAAGTTAAGGCACGTGCCTGCAAAGCCTAATGACTTGTGTTCAGTTCCCCAGGACCCACGTAAAGCCAGATGCACAAAACAGTGCATACATCTGGAGTTTGTTTGCAGGGCTGGAGGCCCTGGCAAACCCATTCATGTCTCTCTCTCTTTCTCTCTCTCTCTCTCTGTCTGTCTCCTTGCAAATAAATAAAAAAATATTTTTAATTAAGAAAAATACCGGTCATGTCCATGGTGCTTGTCGGCCTGTCTTTCCCTCACTTCCTCCATCTGTGTCCTGTTAGGCGAGGGTTTTCCTCTTAGGTAGGCAAGAGAAGGAATAAAGGATTGAGCCATCCAGACTCGGCGAGCAATGGCCCCTTCCCTGATGCACACTTCTGTGTCATCCCCATGCCCTTGTGAGCCAAGGGGTTGGACTGTCAAGAAGCCCTGGGCTGTGGGCTCTCAGAAGCACCTCCCAGACCTAGCTGGTGAGCTAGGCTGTGGTGACAAAGCCCACCTGCAGGGAACCTTCAAGGAAAGAGTGGGGTGGGGACAGTTCTCTATAGTGACTCTGGACCTGTTGGGGAGGCTGCCCCCCCCAAGGCCAATCCTCATTGATTTCTGGTGTTCTTGGCTCCCCACTATAAACTCCTGCAAGAGTGCTGCCTGAGTCCAAGGGGGCAGACGTGAAGTCCAGGCGGCATGTTCAGCCTTCTGGGGAGGAACTCCTGGAGTTAGTGAAAATTTTATTATCACTGTTTTATAGCCTGAATGAATCTGAGTACACTGACGTGATAATAGCACCGCTAGGCAAAAGCATTCTAATCAATGGTGCAAGTTTAATCTCTGAACCCTCAGACTAGAGCGGAAGGAAGGGTTCCATCCTCCTGTTAATTGCAAAATAAACCCATCGGAAATGAGAGCCATCTTTTTTCTGTGCCACGCTGGGGCTGGTTCAATGTTATTTACCTGTGTGCTGTGGGTGGGAGGCCCTAGCTGTGAGGCAGGTTTGCAGAGGAAGCTTGGAGCAAAGGGGAGGCATGACAATGGCCTCCTCTTGGGGACCGGCCCCTCTCACCTGATATGACTGTCAACCCGTCTTCTAGCAGAGGAGGCTGAGACTGAGGTGGAGAGAGTTACAGGCACATGCCCAGGTCACATGGCTAGGGAGTGACACACATCTACTGGAGTCTTGCCATTGCAGAGCTGGAAGAGGACATAGGAGGTGACCGTGCCCAGGTCCACAGCAATTCAGGTGACTGACTCTCTTGCCTATGAGCCCGTGGTTGGGTCTGGAATTTTGGAGGTCAGAGAGCCCCAGCCCACCTTCCAGGGTGTGACACACAGGCAAGGGAGGGGGTGTCACATGTGAGTATGATGATCCTCCCATGAGCTGTAAGGGAGGTGTCCTCTGAAGTCCAGGGGACTCAGGAGAAGACATCAGTTTGGGTGTTGGAGAGGGCACTGCATTTGAGCCTTAAGGGATGCTGGGTATGAATGACATGGATCCAAGACCCATGTTTTCCTAGCCAAGAAGAAAAGGGACTCCTTGGGAAGCAGAAAACAGAATGCACTCGCCAAAGTTCTTGGGCTGGAGAGCTGGCTCAATGATTAAGAGTACTTCCCAGGCTGGAGAGATGGCTTAGCAGTTAAGTGCTTGCCTGTGAAGCCTAAGGACCCTGGTTCAAGGCTCGATTCCCCAGTACCCATGTAAGCCAGATGCACAAGGTGGCACATATATCTGGAGTTCATTTGCAGTGGCTGGAGGCCCTGGTGTGCCCAATCTTTCTTTCTTTCTCTCCTCTCTCTCTCTTTGTCTGTTACTCTCAAATAAATAAATAAAAATAAGCAAAAAAATAAAAATAAAGATTATTTCCCCACTGAGCATGAGGATCCAGGGACTATGAGACCACTCAAGTGCTTTGAATCCCCAGAACTTACGTGAACAGCTGGGCCAGCTATGCATGTCTGTAACCCCATCCTATGTGGAGCAAAGACCAGGGACTCGTGGAGGTCTTGCAAAGACTCAGGGACTCGTGGAGTGGCTCACGGGTCTTGCCACCCTGAGACTACATAGTTGATTCCAGGTCAGCCTCGACCAGAGTGAGACCCTACCTCGCAAAAACAAAAAAACAAACAAAAAAAAAAAAAAAAAAAGAAAAGGCTCTGGAATCAGTAAGAGACTCCTTCGAGAAAACACAAACAGATGAGTAATGGAGCAATGAAGGGGGACACCCAGCGTCTCCAGCGGCCTCTGTAGGTGTAGGCACGGGACAGCACACTGGTACATACGTGTGCATACACCACATACATTACAGGAAATCACACACCACTTAATAAATGTGCACACAATAATAATCATAATTAATGATAATAATGCCCTTGGACAAGACAGCCTGGTGTGTCGCACTGGAGCTTGGCCTCTGTCATGGGATGATGGGCACAAGTTGCCGTGAAGCACTGTGTGAATTTCCCAGGTCTGCCGTGACAAAACTCCTACAAATTGGATTGCTTGAAACCTGTTCCGTCACAGCTTTTAGAGTCTGAAATCAAGGTGTTGGGCCCTTCTTAAAGCTTGAGGGCATGTCCTTTCTGCCTCCTCTTGGAGTCTGTTGGCTCCCGCAGCAATCCTTGTTCTCCTTGCCTGGTAGACATGCCGCTCTGGTCTCTGTGTCCGTGTGGCCTTCTTCCCGTGAGCCTCCACCCTTGTGTTTCTTCTCCTCGTGTTGTCAGGTTTCCCATCACCGTGGCAAATGCAGGAGAGAAACAACTTAAGGGAGGAAAGATTCACTTGGGCTTATGGTATCTGAGGTTTCGGCCCGTGAGCAGCCAGTTTCCTTGCAGTGAG
Organism: Orientallactaga sibirica; assembly: GCA_036365145.1. Lineage (NCBI taxonomy): Eukaryota > Metazoa > Chordata > Mammalia > Rodentia > Dipodidae > Orientallactaga > Orientallactaga sibirica. The sequence continues at coordinate 10,378,326 of JAEOAD010000013.1, forward strand.
CTAACCGCTCAACATCCTGGACCCGAGGTGGGGGGTAGCTGCTCGCCTCATGATGGACAGGAGGCAAGGCAGAGACAGGAAGGAAGGGGCCAGAGACAGGGTGGACCTTTCAAAAGCACACTCCCTAGTGACTCATGTCGTCCAAACAGACCTAGTCCCCCCAATAGCAGTTCATCTTCTGAATCCATCGTGAATCAACCCATGGGTAAAGGCAGAGTGCTCAAGATCCAACCACTCCCCCAGAGTCCCACCCCTGAGCACCGCCCACATCAGCAGCCCTTCCAGCAGGAGCCTTGGGTGAGGGAAGCATTACCTATCCAAACTATAGCACCTTCGATTTTTCCAAAACTGAGGATTGAACCAAAGGCCTTATAAAATATCCTAGACAAGTGTTCTGCCGTTGAGCTATTTCCCCAGCCCAGCCTATTGACTGATTGATTGATTAATTGATGGAGACATGGTCTAATAATGGCCCAGGCTGGCTTTCAACTCACTCTGTAGCCCAGGCGGGTTTCAAATTTGTCATTCTCCTGCCTGTCTCCCAAATAGTTAAGATCACAAGCCTATGCCACTGGCCCCAGCCCCAGTGTCTGTGTGTGTGTGTGTGTGCGCGTGTGACATCAGATGTCTTTCTCTGTCTCTTCCCTGTCTTATTTTTATGAGTAAAGATCTCTCACTGAGCCTAGAACTTGCTGATTTGGGGACAGCAAGCCCCAGGAATTCCCCTGCTTCCACCACCTCCCAGCACTGGGTTTACAGGTGTATGGTATTTTATGTGGGTGCTACGGGTCCAAACTCAGGTCCTCCTGCTGTCACAGCTTTACGTACTGAGCCACCTCTCCAGCTTCTACAGTGCCTCTTTTGAAGGTACCTGTCCCATAATGGCCACATTACGCCCGTGTGGCCTCCTCTCTGCTGATTACATCTGTAGTGACTGTTTCCAAATGAGGTGGTCACCCTTCAGCCCAGTACAGACACGAGCTTGTCTTCCTCGAAACAAGTGCCCTGACATTCCGTGCCTCTATGAATCTGTGAATACCACATGGCCACCAGGCCTTGTCATCCAATTGCCAGGTGCTTCCAGAGCATCGTGTGGACCCTAGGCTCTGTGCCCAATGCTGGGACTACAGACAGACAAGAGCCTTCACACAGCCCTCCGGCACCCACACCATTCATTCTCCTCTGTCACTTTTTGGCTGGCTATAGGATGGGCTCAGCCCAAGAGAAAATGCTGCGTGAAGGAGGCACACCCCCCTCCTTCCCCAGTTGGGGCCTCAACACACCACTTACGATTCCCCAGGGCTGTGTTGAGGTTCAGTTACACTGGCTGCCCTGGTGGCCAAGCCCCCCTAATCAGATTAGATATGTATTCAAACAAATTGATGATCCGTTCCATTAGATGCATTTGAACATGCTTTTCAGAGCGAGAAATTCATCCAGCCGCAGCTGTGGAGGCCTTGGGGATAATTGATTGTTGCACCCTTCCAGCCCCCACCCCCAATACACCCGTGTCAGAAGGTGCTGCCTCCTGAAGGTCATTGGTGAGGATTAGATTAAAGAAGGTGAGAGCCTTCTTTTCTGGCTAATGAAGCACTTGGCATGCAGGCGGGCACCAGCCCCAGTGGGTCTAGGCATCTGCCAGGAGACAGGGGAGGGGCATCAATTAGCATCTCATTTGCATTTATGTAACGGAAGAGTAGCGGACCTAGGGTGTTCAAGGCCCTGGCTGAGTGGGGCAGGAGCAGAGAGGCAGGCGGACAGGCATGGGGATGGGAGGGTGGGGACCAGCAGGAGCCAGGGTCTTATAACGAGGACACCTGCTCCTGGCTGGTGCATCCCCGAATGTTATGCTGGGAAGCAGAGACCAGCAGGGCCCTGGCAGCCCTCTCTCAGGAAGTTGTACCTCATTTCCTGAACCTTCTACCCAGCCAGCTTCCAGAATTGGTATCCAACCCCCTCCCAATCTGGGTTTAGGTACCTATCAGCTGGATGGATTAAAGGCCACAACAGGAATTAAAATCTGCAGGGGAGAAGAGCTGCCTTGGGCCTGCTCCACCCACTTTAAAGCCCCTTCTGCTCTGATACTGGGCAGCCAGGTTATAGGCATTCAAGCTTCCAAGTCAGGGCTTCTGGAAGCTAGGGAGGAGAGGATGGTGCCAGAACCAGAAGACACAGTAGGGAGGTCTGTGAGTCCTACAAACAACACCCCCACATTGGTTCCCAGGCATTCCAGCGTCGCTCACTGCTCAGCTGAGCTGCTGCTAGAAGCCTGGGAGGTGCTGTTGGAACAGGGGTTCAGGAGGGTCCAGGGTGGAGGAGAGAGCATGTCCTTGTTCGGTAGCCCTTGAAGCTTGTTCTAGAGGGCAGAGGGATGTCTTTTGGTCAATTAAGAGGCCCACACTCTGGCTTCCCCACACCCGTGGTCCAGCATTCCCAGCAGTAAGGGCTCCATGAGAGATGTGGATTCCCAGGCCTGTCTGGGAAGTCAAACACCCTGGGGGGTATGGGGTTGGGATTCAAGGATTCTCCCCTGGTCACTCTAGAGAATTATGATATTATTTTGCTGGGGACTGGAGTGAAGGAGAAGTTTAAGCTAAGATTAGCATCTCTATGGGGCTATTTAGCCTGGAGCCTAGAGTCTAAGGGCGACAATGGGGGTATTTAGTGGACGTGTCAAAAGGACTTGGCAGTCAGGGACCCCTTGACCTGTTATGGGAAATTAGAAGGAAGCTGGAATTGAGACCTCTTGCTCGCTTTTGAAGGCATTGCTTCCCTTCAAGTCTCTGATGTTCCCTTCCCCACAGCCATGTGACACCCCTGAATCACACACAGAGGGCCTGTCCTTCTCCTGGCCCCAAGGATGCTCCCTGTGACTGCCCTCCGTGCACACATACATGCATGGTGCTCATGTATGCACATGTCTCTGTAAACAATAGACTAATGTTTGGTGGGACCTCAGTATACAAGTAATCCTGTGATCCACCATTTAGAAGCTATGCAAAGTCACAGCATGAAAAAAATATTACTCCATCTCCCCAGCTGCTCAGTTCTCTCAAAGGCGTTGCCTTCCAACAGAAGTCTGAAGATACACAACAAATCAGACTTTTACAGTGGATGGGCTAAGCACGCCATAGCTCAGTTGGTAGAGTGCTCGCCTAGCAAGCAGGAAGCCCCGGGTTTGATCCCCAGCACCACAGAAACCAGAGAGCTGATGGATCTGCAAAGACACAACGTTTTATTGGCTGTGATAGAGTCGCCGGGTGGCCCTTCGAAGAAGGCATGCCAGACCAGAGTCCCAGGAGGCTGTGCACAAGAAACCCTTTTGCATGTGCATTGGCTGATGTGACAAGGGACAGACAACATCTTCCTGGGTTCCCTTTTCACAAGACTGAGCATCTCTGCTTGTATCCCAGAGTCGTCTGGAATTCTTCCCCTGAACCATTCAAAGCCTTTGCCCATTTTTTTTATTGGTTGATTAATCTTGTTTATTGATTTGTGAGAACAGTTTTATATCAGGAAAATTAGCTGATGGCCCATGTTAGGAGCTGCAAATACCTTCCCGCAATCTGTCACGTGTCACTTCTGATGCATGAGTCCTCGTTCACCCCTGCAGACGTTTCATACAGCTGAAGGTCCCAGTCTGTCTCCTGACGGTCTGTAGCCCCGCGTGGTACTTAGAAAGTACTTGGCAGGAACTTCACCCGTATTGTGTATTTTTAAACTTCTACGACTTCCTTCCCCCACCGCCTCGTTGTTTTAGAATTTCATTTTCATGTTTAAAACATCAATCCCTCTAGCATTTATTTTGAGGAAAAGTGTGAGGAAGAGATTCAGCCTTATTTTTTATGCCCACATGGCCCCCTGGCTGTTTCAATGCCATGTGTTGAATAATTGATCCTTTTCCCCTCTTGATTTAAAATTCCACGTTCATCATATATTCAGACTCCTTATATGAATTTGGATCTATTTCTGGGATTCCTTCCATGTTATAATCATAAAAAACCACACTGTTTAAATTATTGCAGCTTGATCAGATAGTTCAATATGTGGGCCAACCTCCCTCCCCTGGCCAGTCTTCTTCAGAATTTTGTGAGTTCTTTTGTGGTTGGTTGCTTCTTGTGTGTGTCTATGTATATGTATTGTGCATGCATATGTGTGTGTTCACCTGTGTGGGGGCACATGTGCATGTACAGGTATGTGTGCAGGAGTGTGTGGAAGCCAGAGGTTGACACTGTCTTCCTTAGTTGCTGGCCTCCTTATTGCCAGAGGAAGGGTCTTCCACCTGAGCCCGGAGTGCCTTGGTTGACACACCCTAGCTGGTGAGCTCTCCTGGGGAACTCCTCTCTCTGCCTCCCCAGCTCAGGGACTTCAGAAGCCCAGCTGGCCCACCTGCCATTTTCATGGGTTCTGGGGATCGGAACTCAGCGCCTCACCCTTGTGCAGCAAGCACTGACCACTGAACCACCTTCCCAGTCCCCTTGTTTGTTTATAATGTGGGCTTTAGAATCACTTTGTGCAGGAAGAAGAAAAACATCAGAGCAACAGAACTGTGTGAGATGAAAAGAATGTTTAAGAGAATGTATTTTTTTAATTTTATTTATTTTTGGAGAGAGACACAGAGACAGAGAGGGAGACAGAGAATGGGCGCGCCAGCAGTCTCTCAGCTGCTGTGAACGAAATCCAGATGCGTGCGCCCCCTTGTGGGCAAGGGTGGCATTGCGCCCTTACATCACTTTGCATCTGGCTAAACGTGGGACCTGGAGATTGGAACCGGGTTCTTAGGCTTAGCTTAGCAGGCTGGCACCTTAACCGCTAAGCCATCTCTCCAGCCAGAGAATGTATTTTTATAATATTGATTCTGTCTGCCCATAATTCTCCATGTGCAGTGATCCCTTCTCACAGTGGAGGGGGGGTAGTCACAGGGCTCTTGTGCCTGTACAGTTGCACAAGTAGCACACCTCCCCATCTTAGAACAAACGCTAAGGAAAGCAGCCAGCCTCTCCCAACAGAGTAGGATCCTTTCTCTCCAGATCTGCGTGTGTGACCAGCAGAACAATGGTTGTCCCGACTTACACAGGTGCCAAGTTCCAGTCTAAGTGCTCCCTGGATATTAGTGTATTTAATTGCTCCTCACAGCATAGGCCTATAAGCTGTACGCCACTGTCAATTGACAACCCAAGCACAACACAAATTTCCACATGCCACTGTGCACGCAGAGACAGACAGATACACAGACAGCCAGTCACCCGGACATGCAGACCTAGATGTGCCCACACACTCACATTGACACCCGTAAGTGCACACATGGGCAGACACGTACACAGTGCACACAGTCGTTCTTCCTCAGTGGTCCTTCCTCTTGGACCGCATTGCCCCGAGTCCTGCCATCTCCTGCTTTGGGATGTGTGCAGGCCCATGGAGGACTTCCTGCCACTTCTCTTGGTGGGTCTCTCTCCTAGGTTCCCTATATCCAGAAGGCAGGGGGAGGAATTGGGGAGAAAAGAGCGTCAGTCCCTTTGGCCCACTTGAGGGGAAATCCCATGATGCAATGAGGCAGGGCCTGGTTCCCAGCAAGTGCTTGAGGAGAGTCTTGTCTCCACTTTCTTCCCCTGTGGTCATTATCTCCAGTAACTGCTGGAATCCACCCATCCAAGCAGGAGCCATGAGCCATGCACCCAGGCTGCCCGTTCCCTGGGGTCTGAGCAGTGAGCCAGAAAATGGAGACCTGGAGCAAATGGCCCGTGAGCAAGCTTGCAGGGAGTGAGGGTGGTCTGGTGCTGGTGGAGAGCACCTGTGTGTGTGTGTGTGTGTGTGTGTGTGTGTGTGTGTGTGTGCGCGCGCGCACACGCGTGCACGCAAACACACCCACCACCCTCCCCCTCTCACAGTTCTGGTACTGAGTCAACCCCATATCCAAGGAAGGGATTTCATCACGTGGGGCTAGGAATATTATTGTTTTAAAACAAACCAGCAATGACAGCCCCGAACAGAGGGTTTTTAAAAACGCGTTTCAAAGGGCTCTTGAAAGCTGCTGGAGAATATGAATGCGCCTTTGAAGTGAGAATGTGCCCATTTGTTAAGCTGAGAGCAGCGCTGGCTGCCTCCTGGGTGGGCGGCAGGTCGCTTGCCTTGGCAAGTGGGTTACCGCAGGCTTCTCTCTACCCTGCCAGCTTGGGCCAGAACCCCAGAGGCACAACTGCCTTGGGAGGGACCAGGAAATGATGGTCTGAAAGAGGCGCTCTTTCAACTGCTTTTAAGGCAGGACGTTCGCACAGCATCTGTAAAGAGCGAAGGAGACGTGGGCTCCAGCCAGCAGCTAGCAAAGGAAACATCATCAGAGCTCAGGCAGGATAGAGGCTGGGGGCGCAGCAAAGGGTTTTGGTGGGCGCTTGCTCTCTGTGCCACCCTCCGCCATCCTCAGGCTCACCCTCTGGGGTTAGGGTTCAAGAAAAAAATCCCTCAAAGCTTTGCAAATTACATCTGCAATAAGACTGGGCTTTGGGACAAACAGATGGGGTGCACGGTTGAAAGTTTGGGGCATGCTACAGAACAAGACCAGTTAACCCAAGGCCAGATTGTAATTTCTGCTGAATTATAAATCCATGCTTAAGCCCAGGTGAGACCTGAAGCAAAGCTGAACTTGACTGGGCACACCCATGCTGGTTAGATCCAAAGGTGAGAGGACCAAAGCCAGGGATCTTGGGATTCAGTATGGGGTGCAGAGTAGCCCAGACCCTTCCAGGCTCAAGTCACCCCTCAGTAGTCCCTGACACCGTGTGTCCCTTCCTCCTCTCCTTTTGCCTTGTAACCTTGCTTAGACCCAAGCCAACTGTCCAACCGTCTGGAGCTTTCTCCACTCCGAGTTCACAGGAGAACATGAATCCTGGCTAACACCAGCATCAGGGATGATATGACCACCTCTGCCTGGGGCATCACCTGGAAAGAAAAGACCATATGCCCAGCATCTGCCCCCAAGGGCAGGCCCGGGCCAGCACTGTCACAGTCATTCTCTCATTCAGCCTTGTCACAGCTCTTTCTCTTCGGAGACTACAGACAACCAATGCTTGTCCGCACCGAGTACATGGGCAGTAGTGGGGTGATCACAGACAGGTTTGCAGTGCTGCTGGGGCCCTGTCACTGGCCTGCAGGTCAGGATATCCAGGCCTATCCTGCCAATAGCTTCCTATGCGGCCCAGAACCCATGGAGGGTGAAGGGATATAGTGTGTGGATGTAGCCTGGGAAGGCAGGACATGTGAGAGTCAGCCACTGGGCGATGTGTGGCAGGTCCTCAATAGACATTTGGACATTTGCTAGCTGAGCTGTGAACCGTAGCACTTTCTGGAATATTCTTCCCCAGGCTGTCCATGCAAGACCCAGAGTATAGACACTGAGTGGGCCTCATTTTCCTCCACTTCTCCCATCCCTGGCCCAGCTTCCTGGGGTGAACTGTAGACAGGGCTCAGCCTCTGTAGCTTGCTCTGTGGCTGGGCACCTCCCTCCCCTATGTGTGACTTTGGTCAGGTTTCTAAGGCAGGGACTCCCCATGTCCTCTCTGAAGTGTGTATTATAGTCCCTGCCATTGTGAGTTCACCAGGGACATATGTGGGAGCCCCAGAGCAGTAGAACCAGAAAATAGAGAGCCCCGATAGATGTCGCATCATATATCGAATACGGGCTCCTGCCCTCTACCTTGCCCCATCCCCAAAAAAGCAGATGTCTCAAACACAGGGTTAGCGTTCTTCTCTCCCTTCCCTTAACCCTTGCCCACTCCTTCTTCTACCCTGTTCCTCATTGGCCACAGGGCAGAAGGTACCACTACATCCAAAGCTGTTTGCTCGGGCAATTCCTAACTCTGGGGACCAAAGCATATTGTCTCTCTGCTGAGGGAGCCCTGGGGACTCACACTGTGTGGGGCAGCGACTCTACAGAGAGATGCTCCAACCATTCAGTCCCCACCCACAGCCCGAGGGCCTGCCCCAAGCAGAATGTGGAGGTCGAGGCAGGCTGGCTGAGTGGGGGGAGAGCATCCTGTTGGTGGAGGGAGCCCATTGAACGGGCTAAGCCTTTGAGCGGGTTTGCAGCTTTGGGGAGCAGAACTGGGACCCGCCATCACTTGTAGTTGATGTCACCCAACCTCCGTGTTTTCTTGGTGAAATGTGCATTTCCTTGGGCTGAGGCTCAGAGAACACCTCTCCTTCCTGCTTCTCTGAAGGCTTAGAACCCAGCAAGGACCTGGCTCAGAAGAGAAAGTGACGGAGGGTGATGAAATTGGGTGGGGGGGGGGCGGGGTGTGTGACAGGCAGGCAAGGGAGGACATGAGGGCGGCAAAGCTCGGCTTAGTAAACAAGGAACACTCATGTTGCAAACCAACCGTGGAGTCAGACTGCCCCAAGCTCAAGTACTTCCCAGCACGTGGCCTTGGGCAGATTATCTGCTATTCACCTGCTTCGTCCACCTTGGGTGGAGACTCAGCAGACCAGCACATGGAACTGGGCAAGTACTGACTGCTGGCTTTGTACCCATTTCCCACAGATGACGTGTCCCCGTACTTCAAGACGGAGCCCGTGCGCACGCAGGTACACTTGGAGAGGGGAACCGCCTGGTGCTCACATGCATGGCCGAGGGCAGCTGGCCTCTGGAGTTCAAGTGGCTACATAACAACCGGGAGCTGACCAGGTTCTCGTTGGAGTACAGGCAAGTGATCCCCTCTTGTCCTTCTGGCCACCATCCTGCCCAAGGGGAAGGAAGGTGAGGGGCGTGTGTGCAGGTATGGGGCTCGGATTCAAAGGCAGGCTACCAGGTCTGGCTCTAGACGTGACAACAGGATCCTAGCATAGGACAGCTGGGTGGCAGACCTGGATGCTGCCCGACCATCCCACAGTGAGTGAAGCAGAGGTGATGTGGAGTTGTCGCTGGGGCTCCGTCCATCTCTAGGGGGTTCTGTTGGAGGGGCTCACAGCCAGTGCACTGGGACATGCAGCAACTGAGGACCAATAAAGCAGGAGGAACCTTTGGGGACAATTCAGGGGAAAACTGGGAAGTTGCCCATTCCTTACACATTCCCAGGTCGATGGGCCTGGCTGGCTCTTCCCTCCCAACACACTGAATGGGGAAAGAGAGCAGGAAGTGAAAACAGAGTCCTGGCGCCCACGGATTGCTACTAGCCTGGTGGCAAAGGAGCTTTTCCCCAGCTAAGCCTGGTATCTGCCTGTTTCCTGACCCTACAGAGCCAGAACGGGGGACTCCTTCCTTGTACTCTTAGTCTCCCATCTGTGCCTTGTTTTTATTATTATTATTGGCTCCCAGCCCTGTGCTGGTGATTAATCCCCAGGCCTGATGTGCATAATGGGTTTTGTTGGGGAAACAAGATTGTCCTGCCCTGGGGATGGAGATAAAAATCTACCACCACCGGGGACAGGAATGCAAATGAGCGGAGGGTTTCATCACAGTTGGAGTGTGTCCTTTCACATAGCCATCCTTTCCTTTGTGAAGCTGGGAGGCTAGAGCCTGGAGGGACTGCTGTTCTGAGGTCCCTTGGGCCCTGACCTTGGGCTGGTTCAGCTGGTGCAGTGTGGTCACATTAGCCAATGACAGGGTAGAAGAGGCCAGTGCAGGAGGACCACCCTCCCCTTTGGGCATGTCGAAAGGGCATCTGGACTGGGAAGCAAGTGTTGACCCTGTGCTGGCTGCTGTGCTTCTTGAACTTTCACCAGAGACCAGAGGGGCCTTTCTAAGCAGCCTGTGTGATGGTTGGAGGCCCAGAGCCTCTTCCTAACCACCACCTGGTGCTGTTGGGGACAGCTGACAGTGCAGAGGCCGTGCTCTTGGTGGGGGCAAGCTGACTGGGGTGGGGGGTAGCATCCTGTTGGCGGAGGGAACCCGCTGAATGGACTAAGCTTTTGAGGGGTTTTCCAGCTTTAGGGAGCAGAACTGGGTCCGCCATCACTTCAGCTTATGTCACCCTATAAGCGTGTGCCTGGATGGGACACCGAGACCTTAGGGATGGTTTGCCATGAGTACTAGTGAAGCAGGAACCTCCCTGCTTGCCTTCGGCTGTGGCAGGGAGGAGGTGCAGGATCCTAAAGGAAGAGTCTCTGTCTGTTTCCTAGCTGGTTTAGAGCCCCTTAGTTCGTACCCTGCACTGCCAGGGAACTACACAGAAGCAGAGCCCAGCTCAGTGGCCACCTTTACAAACAGCCAGCCCTTGTCCCTGGCAGCATCCAGGGAGTGTTTAAGGGCCAACTGTTGGTGACAGTAGCTAGGCATGGTGATAGGCCCCTGTAATCCTAGCACTTGGGAAACTGGAGTTCCAGACCAACCTGGAGTACAGGGGTAAGACGAGATCCTGTCTCCAAAACAAAGCCCCCCCCCCAAAAAAAAATCAACCGTTGATTAAGATAATAATGACCATTGTCAATCAAAAAGAATTCATGGGCTGGAAAGATAGCTCAGTGGTTAAAGTGCTTGCCTGCCTGCAAAGCCTAATGACCCACATTCAGTTCCCCAGTGCCCACCTAAAGCCAGATGCACAGTGACGCTTGCATCTGGAGTTTGTTCGTAGCAGCTGGAGGCCCTAGTGCGCCCATTCTCTCTCTCTCTCTCCCTTTCTCTCTCTCTCTCTCTTTAGCTTGCAAATAAATAAATAATATTTAAAAAACAATGCACTGTATGATTTGGCCAGCATTACGATGTGTGCTCTAGAATGTGTGTGTGCATGTGGTATATGCACATGTGTCCTGAGCACACATGCAGAAGGCCAAAGGCCAGATACCTGGTGTCTCCTTCATTGCTCTCCGGTTTCTTTTCCTGGAACAGAGTCTCTCCAAACCTGGCGCACTCCATTTTTCTGTTAGACTGATTGACCCGTGAGTCCCAGACATCTTCCTCTCCCCTCCCCCCGCCCCCAGAACCAGGGTCAGTGCTGGGGTTAACAGTCATGGACAGCCATGCTTGGCTTTCCCCGTAGGTACCCAGGATGGAACTCCGATCCTTATGCTTGTGCAACAACCGCTCCTACCCACTGAGCCATCTCCTCAGCCCTTTAATCCTCTGAACCTTACAGATGTACAAAGTGGGGTTTGGAGACATTAAAAGATCCACCCAAGGTCACCTGCATGAGCTGGGCCTCAAAGATAAACTTCTGACTCCAGAGCTAGAATTGTTTATCCATCCACCTCCCAGCCTCTCAGGGAGGAAGGATTGCTACAATTGTTTCCTTAATGCGTATCCTTAGAAATCGCTCTGCTAACTGCTTGGCACATTCTGGAAAACAAAGCAGTAGGGAGGATGCAGATACTCCGGTTTATGGCTGCGTTGGGTGGAAGTCACTCAGGGGAAAGAAATGAGCTTGCACTTGGGAAGCATCAGCTGGTCTCATCACTGCAGGAGCACTGGTTCTCGTGGCATGGTGGTGATGAGGTGCCCGGATGCAGAGCTGGTCAGGATTAGAAACTTGCTGTGCCCGCGGGCAGGGGCTGCATGGCCTCAACGCCTCAGGCTCTGCTTCCAATGACGTCTCCTGGCATCACGCGGGTCCATCTGGGGCAGCCCACTGCTAGCGAGCCAGATAATCATGGATCTCGGGACACTTCTTTGCACAGCCCCTCTTGGCTGTCTTTGTCCCAACACTGTCCCAGCCCCTCCACTCAGACTATCATCTCTTTTGAGGCCTTATGTCTCCTGCAGGGTCAGAAAGCCTAATTATAATGAAGTGTTCCCTTCTCAAAAATTCTGATTAGGGCTGGAGAGATGGCTTAGCAGTTAAGGTATTTGCCTGCAAAGCCTAAGGACCCAGGTTCGATTCCTCAAGACCCAAATAAGCCAGATACACAAGGTGGTGTATATGTCTGGAGTTCATTTGCAGTGGCTAGAGGCCCTCAGAGCCCATTCTCTCTTTCTCTCTCTAACTGCCTCTTTCTCTAAATCTCTCTCAAATAAACAACAGTTTTAAAAGGTCTGATTATTTTCGAGTGTCCCCTTCTCTGTGTCTCTCTTATACACAACACCCCACACACACACACTCACTTGTTCCTCTCTCTTGTCCTTTGTGACTGTCCATAACACATCCTGTTATACCTTGCTTTCTAATTATTTACATAGGACACGATGAATAGACCCCAGACCTGAGGGAGGTCAAAGCCTCCAAAACGTGGATGGTTCCAGGGACCTCTGCTCTTAGAACCTAGAACCTGACACTGCTGAGACCTCTCCCCTCAGGCTGTGCCCACCTCTAGGTTCAGACTTCATTCTCACATGGTGAGTGACCTTGACAAGTCCAGGGATCAAGGGCTACAGCCGCCTCGTTGTGAGTCGGAGGAACATCCCTAAGCTTTACTTAGAAAGTCTCAGGGAAGGATATTGATTGGCCCAGCTCAAATCATCCCTGACCAATCACAGGACCCAATAGCATGCAATACCATAATTGGCTAGGCCTTGGGCACGTGTCCTCTCTGAGGACATTGCTCACACTCCAGCCACATGTTAGAGAACGAGGGAGGGTGACTGTGGTTAGCAGAAGAGGAAAGAGGATGGTGGGAGAGAGAGACTCCATCTGTGTCTATCACCCCCACCCTGTCCTAGAGGGGACCTAGTCTGCCATGCTTGCTTTGTCTCTCCTGTTCTTCTATTAATTTAAAAATTCACCCAGTGTGGAGCTGAGGCAATGGCTTAGTGGTTAAGGTGCTTGCTTGCAAAGCCTGACAGACCAGATTCCAGTCCCTTATACCCACAAAATGGCTCATGCATCTGAATTTCCTTTGCAGTAGCAGAAGGCCCTCGTGTACACGCTCTCTCTCTCTCTCTCTCTCTCTCTCTCTCTCTCAAATAATTTTTAAAAATATTTCAGGGCTGGAGAGATGGCTTAGCGTTAAGACGCCTGCCTGCTAAGCCTAAGAACCCGGTTCCAATCTCCAGGTCCCACGTTTAGCCAGATGCAAAGTGACGCAAGGGTGCAATGCCGCACTTGCCCACAAGGGGGAGCACACATCTGGATTTCGTTCACAGCAGCTGAGAGACTGCTGGTGCGCCCATCTCTCTCTGTCTCCCTCTCCTTCTCTCTCTATCTCTGTGTCTGTCTCCAAAAATAAAAATAAATATTTCAAGAGGCTGGAGAGATGGCTTAGTGGTTAAGGCACATGCCTGCGAAGGCTAAGGACCCATGTTCAATTCTCCAGGTCCTACTTAACCCAGATGTACAAGGAGGCACACACGTCTAGAGTTCTTTTACAGTGGCTAGAGGCCCTGGCGTGCCCATTCTCACTCTCCCCCTCTCTCTTTCCCTCTCTCTGTCTCTAATAAATAAATAAATAAATAAATAAATAAATAAATAAATAAATAAAAAATATTTTAAAACTTATCAAGTGTTAGGAATATAGCAGGTGTAGTAGTGTAAACATCTACACACACTTATCATTCACCCAACACTCACATTTGAGCCCTTCTCTCTCCACATGCACACTTATACACATGCACTATTTTGGTTGTTGTTTTGGCTGAACTCTTTAAGAATTGATGTGGCTCTCTGTAGCAGTTGCCTTCTCATTGCTGGGACAAAACACCTGACCAGAAGCAGCTGATGGAAGGAAAGGGCTTATTTCCGGCTTTCAGTTTCTAGGGGAAGCATCATCATGATGGAGAAAGCATGGCAGGAACAGGAAGCTGGTTCACATCGTCACACATTGGCAGGGAGGCGGTAGAGAGAGTGAGCTCTGAAGACGCACCAGGGCTGGACAAATAAATCTTAAGTTCCACCCTCATGGATACACCTCCTCCAGCAAGCCTCCACTATCTCCCAAAGACTCCACCAGCTGGGGATTAAGTATGAGGCTTAATCACAAGCACATGAGGCTGTAGATGACATATTGGACCTGGGTTACAGATGCATGTGGCCACGCCCAGCTATTTATGTGGGTCCTTCAGGGTGCGGGGGGGGGGGCGAGGGTTCTCAGGCCCTCATGCTTGCACAGAAAATGCTCTTAACTGCTGAGCCACCTCACCAGCCCTCCTTCTCTTGTTTCTTCTTGAGACAAGATCTCAGTCATGCCAGGCTGGCCTCATAGTAGCTACATCCCAAAGATGGCCTGGAACTTGTTTTTTTTTTTTTTTTTGGAGAGAGACACAGAGAGAGAAGGAGAGGAAGACAGATAGAGATGGGCGCACCAGCAGCCAATCAGCTGTTGAGAACGAAATCCAGATGCGTGTGCCCCCTTGTGGTCAAGTGCAGCATTGCGCCCTTGCATCACTGCATCTGGCTAAACGTGGGACCTGGAGATTGGAACCGGCGTTCTTAGGCTGAGCAGGCAGGCACCTTAACCACTAAGCCATCTCTCCAGCCCGGCCTGGAACTTTGTATCCTCCACCTCCCCAGAAGTAGGCATGCAGGCACACAGGCATGCACCACCGTATGATATGGGAATGGAGCCCATGGCTTCAAGCATGCTAAGCAAGCACTTTACCAATGACGCTACACCTGCAGCCCTGGTTGTCATTCTTTTGTGAAAATTTTGCTCACTCCCTTTAAAATGACTTGCTATCCATATGAACCGGTGGGTTATATTTTTATTCAAATATTCATTTGCATAAAACATGCACAAATATATGTTGAGCAAATTTATATCCTCATTCAAATATTTGTGCTCTGTATGCAATACATTTCAATCTATTCGTGTTATTATTCATTTCAGTACTTATAATAACCCAGATATACCCAGTGGAGCCCCTTCAAACTGGATTATGAGGGTTTTTTTCAACATATTCCCATTTGATGTTGAGTACTTCCTTGGTGTTGGTTGAAAAGAAAAATTCTAAGTTCGCTTTTTACTTAAACGCATGCCAGAAATTACACAACGGAGCATAGGCAGTTTGGCTGGCCAGCGTGATGTCTCACGCCTCTTTGGTTACCTTGTGATGCTAAGCACTTTGAGTCTTTTACAAACTCAGCTTTGAGTCGAGTGATAATGTCCAATTTTCGGGCAGAGAAATGGCTAAATTTACTCAGCAAGTTGAGAGAAAATAAGATTAGAAGTGGTACCATAAATTTAACTACGTTTCCCACCCTGAATCCAAACGAAGAAGTTTACATTCATGGCCAATCTCAAACAGTCTTTATTCCTGGAGGGATGTGTAACCAAAGGAGGTTGGAATGGGGTGTGTGTGTGTGTGTGTGTGTGTGTGTGTGTGTGTGTTGCATGAAGGCAATCCTATGCCTGTGCATCTAAGTGCCATCAGGAGTCCCTTAATGTCCAGGATCCAGCATCCTCAGGCAGCTCTGCCGTTACGATGGCATCATAGAGTGTGCTTACAGAAACGTCAATAGCAAGGCCATCACTTGACGTGACCTTTGATGAAATCAGGACACACAGAGAACACAAGATGGATGAGGCTACTGCCGGCCCAAGATGGCACTGTTTTGTAATTAACTTTTTCTTGTCATTGGTAGAAGGAGTACATTTGAAAATGATGATAGTAAATACAGGGCTGGAAGGTGGCTTAGCGGTTAAGATGTTTGACTGCAAAGCCAAAGGATCTCGGTTCGATTCTCCAGGTCCCACCTAAGCCAGATGCATATGGTGATGCATGCATGTGGAGTTTGTTTGCAGTGGCTGGAGGCCTTGGCATGCCCATCTCTCTCTCTCTCTCTCTCTCTCTCATCCTCTCTCAAATAAATAAAGAAAATAATTTTAAAATATGTTTTTAAAAGTAAATCATTACAAGCAGGTAAGTGTTATGGGTGCCGGACTGTCACAAAACTGACGCCGCCATGGGTTTATATACATCAGCCTCAACACAAACTCGAGAAATGCATTTTGTGCCACGATGTTAGGGTGGCCACTGTGTCACTACATAATTGCAATGACGAGCCCACTGTCACAGCTGTGGTCCATTGCTAACTGAACTGTTGCTAATGGCATACTAGCAACAGTTGGTGAGTGAGCAGGCCCACACTCATCTCTAGGGTCACGGACTTTGGAGTAGGGCCAGCTGGTGCCATCAGCCTCCCCTCTGCCCCCTCGGCTCTGTGACTTTGGATAGCACTGGTCTCCATGGTCTTCTGAGTGGAACACAATCATGGTGATTCTGCAAGAACCCATGACATTCTGCAGGTCAGGCCCCATGGCCAGTGTAACTGATGTGAAATTGGTACCTGTAAGGAGTATGCAAGTCACCTGGCCCCACGGAGCTGTGGGTCAAATGTGATAACAAACCCACTTGGACCATGAGGTTCAGGTGATTCCACACATCTGCTCCAACCTCCCGGCTAGAACCAGAGCCCTCTTTTGCTTTTGGCATGTGTGTATGTGCTTGTGTTCCTGATCATGCGTGTGTGGCACACACACATGTGGAGATCAGAGGACACCTTCCCCATATTGGTCCCTATCTCCCACCTCACTGGAGACAGGGGCTCTCACCCTGCTTGTTGCCCACCCCTCCATTTGCCAGATTAGCTGGCCTGGGAAAGTCTCCTGTCTCTGCTTCCTTTCCTGCTGAAGGTGTGTTGGGATTACAGAAGGCCATTTTACAGCTTCCAGCTTTTACATGGATGTTGGGGACTTGAACTCAGAACTCACGCTTGCATGTCAAATGCATTATCCATTGAGCCATCCCCTCATCCCCAGATCCCTTTTTCAAAGAGCCTCACCATGGTAGATGCGGAGGATGCCTTGTTATTTGTGACAGATTTTTGTACATTTTGGACCCAACTTTGAATATCAGTTTGAGAAACCCAGTGACTGTATAGGTGGAGGGGTGGCCCTCAACACAAAGCAAATCTGATCAAAGAAATAAAACCCCTTCTCACATGAGTGGAATGCTGACAGGAAGTCCCTTCCAAAGGTTATGACCCTGCTACCCAACCTTCCTCTGGAACAGGTGCCCAACTTTACCAAGGGAGAGCTGGAGGCAGTGTACTGCGAGGCTGGTGAGGGGTGGATACTCATCTGGACGGAGTCCAGTGTGTCTGTTAGAATGTGAGAGTGGGGTCCCTTCACTCGTAGGCATAGTTCTCACCTTTTGGACACATCTGGTGGGGGGGGGTCTTTGCATGGGAAAGTGACTCACATAAAGTTTAGCGGTTAAGGCATTTGCCTGCAAAGCCAAAGGATCCCGGTTCAATTCTCCAGGACCCACGTAAGCCAGATGCACAAGGGTACAAGGGGCACATGCATCTGGAGTTCTTTTCTAGTGGCTGGAAGCCCTGGCATGCCCATTCTCTCTCTCTCTCTCTCTCTCTAAAAATAAATAATAAAATATTTTTTTTTAAGAAAGCTACTTAGAAGCCGGGTGTGGTGGCACACGCCTTTAATCCCAGCACTCGGGAGGCAGAGGTAGGAGGATCGCCGAGAGTTCGAGGCCACCCTGAGACTACATAGTTAATTCCAGGTCAACCTGGACCAGAGTGAGACCCTACCTCGAAAAACCAAAAAAAAAAAAAAAAAAAAGAAAGAAAGCTACTTAGGTCAAGTTCTCATGGATTGCCCTGGAACCTCTTCCCCAGAGAGGTCCTCTCCCCCAGAGCTGCTCCCCAGGCTTAATCCATCAGCCTCAGTTTACAGACCTCACACCTAACAGGGCTACAGGGGATAGGGCCACCTGTGCTCATTGCCAGCACCTGGCAAAGCATCTGTGAGATCATTTTGCATTCCGCTGGTGAGATCCACTCCTATGGTTACTCTCACACTTAAATAAGAAGTTGAGTCAAACCAATGTGTGTGTAGGTGGACACACACACACACACACACACACACAAATTCTCATTCACAGGCAACCAGCTGTGCACATACTCAGAGGAGGGCTACTGACTAGTGAGCTGGTGGTACAGGCCAAGGACTTCATGGTCAGCATCCAAGGCAGCGCTGTGAGCTGCGTTTTTTATCTGTACTGGCTTGTTCTGCAAACCCGCAGCTTGACATCCAGAGAATGGGCTGGGGGCAATGACAGAGAGCCAGCACAGCCCCTGGAAGTCTGTAAGACCTGAGTATATTTCTTTTCTGAAAAGATACCCTGAGGCTTCCTGATCTAGCTTCTTCTGACCCAAGGGACAAGAAGCCAGGACTCCTTCTGAGGGGCCAGGGGTGCCATACAGGGGAAGAGCCGACATAGACGGGAAACAAGGGGGGGGGAGCCGGGGCTCTAAGCAGCCCCATTGTTCTGTTGACATCCCTCACAGGCAATCTGTGACATCTGGGAACCCACAGGCAGCCTGTGTGACATCCCTGTGAGAGACACACAGGCAGGAGGATACACGGGGACGCAGAGGCCACGGGAGCCTTTGAACGTCTTCGGAGAGGAGGAAGGAGGAAGGCGCAGCAGGTTGGCAGTCGCATGCATCTTTCCTTACCTCCTCCAGCCCTGTCTGGCCTCCCCTTAAAGTGACAGCCGGTGGCAGAGGCGGCAGATGGAAGACAGAGGGTAGGTGTTAAGAGTTCCTACACTAGTCTTCAGCATGGGCTTTTCTTCCGTGGGTTCACCCTCCCTGCCACTCGCCGTCCTTTACCAATATCCCAAACGGACCCAGAAAGGCACCCAGAAAGGTGGCCAGGGTAGGTGACAGGAACCAGCCAAGCTCTTCCTGGCAGTGCCTCGGGGACACTGGTACCATCATTATCTCTGCTGTACAATGAGGAGTCACAGCTCAGAGAAGTTCAGCGCTTGCTCAGGGTCACACAGGAGCACCTGGAAAGTTGGGTTTCACTAGGAATCTTTTGTGCCCCAGTCCTGTGTCCCACCCCTGTCCTCTAATGCCTTGGGTTGGGGGCTGGTACTTTCCCAAGGCAAGGGTCACTTGAAGATTCCAGCCTTTGGGGTGGCCCCAGACAGCCATGAAAACCACTGTAGAAGACATATTCATGGTGACACTCTGGCCCAGCCCTGTTCCAAGTCCCTCGTGTCTTAATAGACACTCATTAATAAGCATCTGAATGAAACGATCACCTGCCTGGTACCCCAGGCCCTACCGGCTAGTTTGATCGGTTCCTCCTTTCGATCCCCAGCGCCTCTTGTATGTGAGACGCGTGAGCCTCAGTTTCTGCTTCCTGCCCAGTATCTGAAGTCACAGAGCAAAGATAACTGTGAAGTCTGATGCCACAGAGCCTGACACCACCTTGTCAGAAGATGTGGGCAGGGCTGGAGAGATGGCTTAGCAGTTAAGGCAGGTGCCTACAAAGCCTAAGGACTCATGTTCGACTCTCCAGGTCCCACATAAGCCAGATGCGGTGATGCAAGCGTGCAATGTCGCACAAGCACACAAAGGGGTACATGTGTCTGGAGTTTGATTGCAGTGGCTGGAGGCCCTGGTGCGCCAATTCTCTCTCTCATGCATGCACACTTAAAAAAAAAAAGATGTGGTCACGTGTTCATCTAACGTGCATTCAGGATGGGGAGGAGCGGGCAGGCAGTAGTTGTACAGCCCAGAAGGAACCAGCTCTTGACCTAGGTGGAGAAGAGCCAAGAGGTGTGGACAGTCCCTTGTGAGGGAGGTGGCAGCATCGCCAGGTGTCCACACAGGTCCATAAGGACCCCTGTGATCAGACGCTGATCGATGCTGGTGATCGTGCAACCAAGACAGTGAGGTCCTTGCCACATAAGGCAGAAGCCATGTTAAGGTATGTTGCCAGTATTAATGGAGCCTGACCTGCACATGTGTTACCAAGAGAAACTACTAGGGTTGGATAGATGGCTCAGTGGTTAAGGTGTTGGCCTGCAAGGCCTAACGATCCAGGTTCGAGTCCCCGGTACCCACATAAAGTCAGGTGCACAAAGTGGCATATGCGTCTAGATTTCATTTCAGTGCTAGAGGTCCTGATGTGCCCTCTCTCTCTCCTTACAAATAAATAAATAATCTAAATCTTTAAAGGAGAGAGAGAAGGAACAAGACTATTCCATGGGGAACACTAGACCCAGAGGATTAGCCAGGCCTTCATGGGGCAGGAGGACGACCCCAGGGAGCCAAAGGGACAGACATACAAAACCAGAGGGGTAGGAAGAAGACCAGGGGTGGCCAAGGAGGTGGGAGAGGTGAGAGGAGGGGAAGTGGACAGTGGACATAGTTGAATCATAGGGCTGTGAGCCATCTCAGGGAACTTGTCATTCTCTGGAACCCTTGGATTGTTCTTCCCACAGACAGGACCATACATTTTAAAAAATATTTATTGATTTATTTGAGAGAGAGACAAGAGAGAGAGAGAGAAGGGGCATGCCAGGACCTTTAGCCACTGCAAATGAACTCCAGGAGCATGCGCCACCTTGCACATCTGGCTTATGTGGGTCCTGGGGAATTGAACCTGGGTCCTTAGGTTTATCTCTGCAGCACCAGGACCATCCATTTTTGTTTTTGGTTGACAGGCCCTCAGTTATCTAGGTAGGAAGTGGAAAACTCAGCTTGCAGGAAGGTGTCAGCCATGTGGGTGAGAGCAGAAGGGGAAGGGAGATGGGCCTGAGGCCAGTCTGGGGGAAGGTGGCCAGGCTCAGGGCTCTGTGGTCAGGAGGGATACTGTTGCAGTCAGGTTCGCGTTGCTGGTAGACATCACCCGACCAAGAGCAGCTTATGGGAAAAAAGAGGTTTATTTCGACTTACAGGCTCAAGGGGAAGCTCCATGATGGCAGAGGAAAGCGATGGCATGAGCAGAGGGTGGACATCACCTCCTGGCCAACATCAGATGGACAATAGCTACAGGAAAGTGTGCCAAACACTGGCAATGGGGAGACTGGCTATAACACCCATAAACCCACCCCCAACAATACACTGCCTCCAGGAGGTGTTAATTCTCAAATCTCCATCAGCTGAGAACCTGGCATTCAGAACACTTCAGTTTATGGGGGACACCTGAATCAAACCACCACAGAGAGGGAAGATGATGATGAAGGAACCTGGAGATGCGGGAGTCACTGGGTCTGTCTGAGATACTGTTAAGCTTGGCGAGTGGGGGAGTTGGGGGGGAGGATGGTCCCACAGATATGCAGAAGTGGCCGCCTCATCAAGGAAAGGCTGGCAGATTATAGAAAAGGGGCCAGAACGGCAAAGCCATAAGGATGAGAGGGAGGAAGGAAGCTGGAGACCACGGGAGAGATGAGGGTCTTCTGGAAGGGCCCAGTGATCATCCACATCCACTGTGGCTGGATTCAGCACTGCCCTCTGTGTTGCATGGAAGTCCGGCGGCCTTCAGAGAGGGGTGGGATGCAGGTGTGAGGGACACTGGGATGGAAGTGAGTGGAGGAGCTTCTTGGGTAAGTGGGATGCGAGTTGGAGACAGGGATGCACCAGCCCGCATGGGCCAGCTGGCCCTCCTTGCCAGCCCTGGGAGTGCAATCACTATTGGCCCAGCATAGCAGAGGGAGCACTGGAGGGCTAAGGAGACCATTCGGCCTCATCTTGCATCTGCGTCTGGATATCTGTGCACCTCGGTCCTGCCTGGCTTTCTTGCCTCCTCTCACCAACTCCCCTGGCCAGTGGCCTGGCTGAATACCTTATGCTCTGCAACTTGGTGCTCTCCCCTCCTTCCCCCGCCCCCCAAGTTCTCCTTCCCACTTCTGTTCCTTCCAAAGCCTTGCTTAGCTTCCAAGATCCAACCCTCAGGGGTCCTAGTTCTGTTCCCAGTGCTCTGGGCAGGTGTCATTGAACAAGTGACTTCACGCTTGCCTCAATAGCTGGGTCTGGAAAGTGGGTACACTGAAAACCTTGTGCTGCCTCCCAGGGTGGTTGTGAAGGTCCAGATGTGTGATTACACCCTGCTATATGGAAAAGGAGACCTTAGAGCTACCAAGGAAATAAAACTGGCCTCACCCACCCTACTCCTTCCTTAGAACAGGCACCCCACTTCCTTCTCCCTGTCCACAGTGCCCTTCTCACTGTCCTGTGAAATGGGAGATCCTCTTCCTCCACAAAGCCAAGGCCCGTCTGCCTGCTTCAACCTCCTGAAGAGCCACTGCCATTGGGCCTTGACTTTGGACATCTTGTCTGAAAATTGAAGGCTGATGGCATGAGAAGGTTGAAGAGCAGGGATCCGTTATGATGGGCGTAAATTGAATTTTAATAGAGATGTACGTGGCACAGAGCCAGCGTGCTGGGACAGAGGCAAGACAGTAATTAGAAGTTAACGCGTTTAGAAATATCGTAATCCACAGGGAGAGTGGGGAGGTGGGCCTGGAGGAGGAAGAAGCCCACACTGCCCTGCTGGGCCATCCTTCCCCTGACCCCTAAGGACAAAGGTCTGCACCCATGGCCTTACTCCTGCTTCAGGCATGACACACGGCCTGAAGGACCCTCAGGCCACAGCCTTGTGCTGCCCATGAGGAAGGTGACAGCCAGAGCGGGCTTCCTCACCCTGGGCGTTCTTGGCATGGGAGGAGGAAGGAAAGTTCCTCCTTGCGGAGGAGTTCCCTGCATGATAAGGTGTTGGGCCGTATCTTTGGCCCCTATCTACTGTCTGCCAGTCCTTACGCCTGCATATGTGACAACTGCAGCACCCCCACTCACTGCATATGTGCCCTAGGAATGCCACCCCACTTTACATGCCTACGCTCAAAGACAAGTCACTGGTGTCCCCAAGCCCCTTGCAGCTGGAGCCAGGGCTGCCACTCCTGGGTGTGTCCTGGTGTGCCAGGGTCCCAAGGCCCCAGCTCAACACTAGGGGAGGACAAAGCTGGCCGGCCACACTCTCTCTGGTCCCTCTTTGGGGCCTCTTCAGTCCACTCTTCTTCTTCACACATCTTCAATAAGATGCCCCTTGGGGGCTGGAGAGATGGATCAGCGGTTTAAGGCGCTTGCCTGCATAAGCCTGATGATGACGCAGGTTCAATTCCTCAGTGTCCACATAAAGCCAGATGCACAAAGTGGCGCTTGCCTCTGGAGCTTGTTTGCAGCAGCTAGAGGCCCTGACATGCCCATTCTCTCTGTCTGTCTCTCTTCTCTCCAGTGCTTTTTGCTTGCAAATAAATAAATAAATAAAAATAGTTTTATTTATTTTTTTATTTTTATTTTGGAGAGAGAGACAGAGAGAGGGAGAGGAAGACAGATAGAGAAGGGCGTGTCAGCAGCCTCTCAGCTGCTGTGAACAAAATCCAGATGCGTGCGCCCCCTTGTGGTCAAGTGAGGCATTGCGCCCTTGCGTCACTATGCATCTGGCTAAATGTGGGACCTGGAGATTGGAACCGCTGGAGATTGGAACCAGTGTTCTTAAGCTTAAAAGGCAGGCGCCTTAACCGCTAAGCCATCTCTCCAGCCCAAAAATATTTTTAAAATAAACAAAAAGATGTCCCTTGCTCTTCACCATGGGACAAGGAATGAAGGTATGGCACCCCCTCCCCCCCACTGCACACCTGCAAAAATGAAGGCTTAGGCCAAGAACCTGGGCAAGCTCATTCGCCTATGAGCAGGCGCCAGCCTGGCTGCCTGCTGTAGAAATAATTTACTAGGGCCTCCACCGGGCCACTGGTGGCACAGGTGAGGCCAGTGGTAAAAGACACAGGCTGCGGCTGTGGCATCCCCAGAGGTGCTCAGAAACATCTCCCTGCATGGCCTGAACTCCAGTCCATCCCAACTCCACACCCTCAAAGAGCCTCCCCCCCCCGCCCGGTGCCTGAGTACAGGTTCTGCCTGGATCTAGACACCCAGGTCCGGCCTGGGCATCTGCTGTGAGTGGCAGGAAAAGCCAGCGGAGAGGCAGTTGGGAAGGAGAGAGGCGACAGGGAGGGCCTCGGACGGTCAGAGCTGACGGTGGGTGGCAGGAGGCACAGCTGGCTCCTTGTGCCTCGGGTGGACGTTGCAATAATTATGTCAATTAAAACTAATAAGTTCAGAGTGTAAGAGGAAAGGCGGAAAAAAGCAGGCAAAGTCTCTCGAACCTTGGCTGGCTGGGTTTCCATGGCAACCTGTTTCCTCACACACTCCTTAATAGGTTCTGATTTGGGAGGAAGTGGGGCCCCCACTCCAGAGGAAGCTGGGACTGGAAGGAGGTATGGGCTCGCTGGACCTGAACCCCAAAACGAGGCTTTTGGGGGTGGGGAGGGTCGACGCCAAGGGCCTTGAGAACAACCCCCAGCCAGCCACAGAATGTCTGGACAACGTGTAGGCTAAGCTCTTGGTCTCAGAGCTGGTACACCATGGCCCTGAATAGAAACGACTTCCTGGGGACAGGGTATGAGCTAATGTCAGAACTGGAATTGAAAGCCAGACCCCCAAGCCTCTGCTCAGGGCTACTCCATTCTCACTGGGGAAAGTATCCAGTCAGACAGACAGACGTAAGGACACCAGGAGCCAGCTTGGGGGCTCAGGCCCTTGTGGCACCAGTGTGAGGACCAGTGTTCAGATCACCCTCTGCCGTGTGAATGCTGGGTGGGCATGGAGACCACCTGGAATCCCGGTGCAGGGGAGGTGCACGCGGGGGATCCCTGGGGCAAGTCGGCTAGCTAGACGGGCCAAATTAGAGAGCTGTAGATTCAAATGAGAGACTCTCGTAAATAAAGAGAAGAAGGATTGAGGAAGACCCCCGAGGTCAGCCTCTGGCCTCTGTGCACACACCTGCACACACATACTCCCAGTGTGCAAAGAAAAAAAAGCCAGCTTGATTTGGTGCGTCATACCCTAGTTAAGCCAGGAAACTAAGGTCATGAGGGACTCTGTGTCAGGGACAGGGTCCCCTGAACCAGAGGTTCTGCCTCTCTCTTGGACATCTGCTGTGTTCCCTCAGTGTCCCTGTGTGTTCAGGAGGACACATCCATGATGCCCTGGGCTCCCTCAGGCTGAGGCAGCAGGCAGGGCAGAGTGGTGATCTCCCTGACACCGTGTGTCCATTCACGGCTCCGCATGTCCATTCACAGTCCTGGTCCTGACCCTGGCACTGCCCAGCTTTGTAGTGTGCCTTCATTCTTGTTCTCACTTGTCACTCACAGAGGGGCCTGGGACCACGAAGCATTTATTAAACTGCCCAGCTTACAGATACAAAAACTGGAGCCCAGACACTGGGTATGGTAGCATATGCCTATGATCCCAGAATTCAAGGAACTCAAGAGGCATAGGAAGAAGGATTGCCACAAGTTTCAGGTCAGCCTGGGGCACGTAACAAAGACCCTGTCTCAAAAAAAGAAAGAAAGAAAGAAAGAAAGAAAGAAAGAAAGAAAGAAAGAAAGAAAGAAAGAAAGAAAGAAAGAAAGAGAGAGAGAGAAAGAAAGAAAGAAAGAAAGAAAGGAAGAAGAAGGGGGAGGGGAGGAGAGGAGAGGAGAGGAAAGGAAAGGAAAAGGAAAAGGAAAAGCAAAAACAGAGACTGGAGAGAAGGCTAAGCAAGTGATATGCTTTCTTGCAAAACCTGTTAGCCTGAGTTCAATTCCCCAGTACCCATGTAAAGCCAGCTGCACAAAGTGGCACATGCATATAGTTTCCTTTTGCAGCAGCAAGAGACCCTGGCATACCCGTTCTCTCTCTCTCTTTCCTTGTCAATAAATAAATGAAATGTTTAAAAAAAACAGAGCAGGAAGAAGAGAAGAAGGAATAGGAGAAAAAGACAGAGGAAGGAGGAGAGGAAGGGGGAGAAGACGAAAAGAGAAAGGGAGAGAAGAGGAGAAAAGGAAGAAGGAGAAAGAGAAGGAAAGAGGAGGAGATGAAGGAGGAGAGGAGGAAGAAGAGGAGGGGAGAAGAAAGAAGTGGGAAAGAAGCAACAACTGTGACCCAGGGAGGTAATGTGACACGCACAGGGTCACAGCGCACATGTGCATCAGGGCAGAGCAGGGAATGTGGACGTCATCACTGGCTTTGCCCAGAATGGTCTAGAATGCACAGGTGTGCGTGCCTAGCCACACCCTCTCTTCTGCCATCTATTGCCAGTCCGTCCAGTGACTGATATGTTTTCTGTGGCCAATCCTGGAAGCCCGGGGGATCCCTGGCTGTAACCCCAGACTCCCCAGCCCCCCTCCCCCCGAGTTTGAAGCTCAGAGCATGCAAATGAAGGGCTGGCCGCTTCCTTAATGAAAGGCTCCCAGGAAGGCTTGTCTCTGATGAACTGAGGCTATTTATTTCCACCGCGAGGAAATTTAACATGCAAATTAAGAAGGGTTTGATCGTTCATCACCTGAAATTGACGTGCTTGAATTGAGCCCGAATCCCTGGTAACCATCACACATGGGTGGGCATAGGGCAGGCAAGGTCCACAGGGAGGCAGGGAGAGGCGGGCTCCATCGAGGCCCATATGCTTCTGATCCGGGAGGATTCCAGGCGTGCAAATGGTTGGACTGGAGATTCCTGCCGCCCTGCGGGCCTCCTCTTCTCAAGTCTTCCTATATGCCCCCAGCCTTGGCTCTCAGCCAAGACACAAACCAATCAGGCCTCATGCCTCCCCACTGCTCCACTTTCCATTGGGATAGACGCTGCCAGGGGAGCTGGTGATGACCCCACTTATTGGGGGCTGCCTTTGTGCCTGACCCCTTATCCCCACCAGCACCCCTCAGAGCCCTCCCTCCAGCTCATTCCTAGGATTTCTCTGTTGCCTCTCCCCTGTGTCTTAGGCCGCCAGAGGACGCCTCCTCAAGGCTCACTTTGACTTTGAACTTCAACCCTAGTCTCTTCCCTGTAGCTATCCAAGTCCCCAGGGCGGCAAGCACTCCTGGGATGGGACATAGAGCCAGAGTGGGAGTGGTACCAGTGGTTTTAGCTTCAAGTGAAGCCTGAGGAGTTGGTAGATGGCAAGGTGTTCTCCAGTGTGAGTGGGTACGCAGGTAGGGTCTGGGCACTGGTGAGCCACGGAGGGCTAAAGAGGGAGAGGCCCTCCTTCATGCAAAATAGAAAGAGCCAGGAAGGACCATCTGCCCGGAGGGGACTAGCTAGGCACAGACATGGGGGACAACTCACAGCACGTCCAGGGGCAGCAGCCCCCATGGCATCTCCTTCACCCTGCACCCCTAGAAAATGAGGAGGTCCTGCCTATGGGAACATGCTTGGCCTGGCCCGGAGCATAGTCCCTGCTCAGGGATCTTGGCCTACATCCAAAGCCACCCCCAAAATTTGGTGACTTAACCACAGATCATTTCTCTGTCAGCATCTCATGGGCTCACCATGGTCCTGTTCACTGGAGCCTACACCAGGTCGCTTCTTACGTGACCTGTCATCGTATGGAAGTCATAAGGGCCTGATCTGAGAAGCATATCGTAGAAGCCACAAGCCATCAAGGCTTGTGTTTTAAAATGTTCTGTCATGGGACTGAGGAAACAGCACAGCAGTTAAAGCCAGCCACTTGCTTGCAAAGCCCACTGCCTCGGCTTGATTCCCCAGTACCCGTGTAAAGGTAGATGGACAACGTGACACATGTATCTGAAGGTCATTTGTAGTAGCACAAGGCCCTGGCATCCTAATTCATTCTCTCTGTCTCTCTCTCTCTCTCTCTTGCAAATCATTAAACGAATTAAAACAAATACAAAGTTCTAGCACATTCTATGGAGGCAAAGCACCCCAGGACAGAGGAAATAGAGTCCACGTTCTGACAGGAGTGGCTTTAGGATGGTCTCTGTCTCCACACCTTTGCTCAGACCTAGCTAGTGCTCATTGGTTGAGCGGTCACCTTCTCCAGACAGTGACTCCCAAGGGAGTCCCCTAGGACCTCACTGACTCTGCTCTGATCTGATTCCCCCACAAGGTGGCTCTGAAGCCACGTGCAAGTGTGACTTTTTAGAGAGTCCAGACAGAATGGGTTAGGACCCATGGTACTGGAGGAAGCCCAGGAGGTCAGAGGCGATAGAACTGACAAGGCAGTCTCTTCCCTCTGCCCACCAGGCATTTTGCATGGAGCCTGTGGTTCATCCTGTGGGCTTATCAGCATCCATTCATGCCACAAACATGTGACCTGGAAGCAATCAGGAGCTGGGGCGGACCAAGGAGCAAGGCCAGGCCAGGAAGAAAGCTCAAGTCAGCTGGGCAGAGGCGGGCGGGGTTCATCTCATCACAGCTCATCTCTTCCCATCTGGTACTCTCTTCCTGTCACTGTTCCTCACCCCTTGTCGCTTGGTATCGTTAGTCATTATATTTGGTTGCAATTCAAAGGGCCATGACAAAGCCGTTCCTGCCAGAAGATGCCCAAGTCCTTGTTATCTTATGATTCCAAGCATTCAGGGATACTGAGAAGGACTAATATTTAACACCTTCCTTTTTTTAATTTTTTTAAAATTTATTTTAATTTATATTTATTTGACAGAGAGAGAGAGAGAGAATGGGTGCACCAAGGCCTCCAGCCACTGCAAATGAACTCCAGACACGTGCACCCCCTTTGTGCAGCTGGCTAACACGGGTCCTGGGGGATTGAACCTGGGTCCTTTGGCTGTACAAGCAAATACTTTAACCACTAAGCCAATCCCTCCAGCCTTTTTTTTTTTTTTTTTTAATTTTTAACACCTTTCTTGCTTTTTGCGGTCTTGGTGGCTAGCCATTGGAAATGACTGATCTGGAGGTAGAGCTGTCCCAGTGTGGCAACAGCAGGACAGTGCTCATTAAACTGTAAGCAGAATAAGAAGTATAACACAGAGACGAGGACACTGCGATCGTAGCTGTCATTGTCACTGTTCATACCCAGAGTCCCACACAGCATCTGGCCCATTGCAGCACTCCGGGAGGGGAGGAATGAGTCATTATGATGGTGAACGATGTAAGAACACATCTCCCGGATGCTGACTGGATTTCAGGCACGGGCTAAGCAGTTGGCAGTCAGTTCTGCCATGACGCAATGTACGTGTTTGTAAATAGATTACCATGCTATGCAGAATCACGCAAAAACCCACAAGACGTGTGGGGAAACAGAGAATAGGACAACAACACGCAGAATTGCCATTCGTGATGACACTAACGGAGAAGAGTCTAATAAAGACGGAGGCACCGTTTCACACTTGTTCAGTGGTTAAGAAAAGCAGAAATAAAATAGTAGAGGCGGTGCTTTGTAGGAAGGGCTGGAAGTGTGTTTTGGAAGTGGGCATCGGAAGAAACACAGCTCGTGAGTTCTCATTCAGCGGTAGCCGGAGACGATCATCTAAAATCAAGATGAAAAGTTGTGTGGCCTGGAGAGATGGCTTAGCAGTTAAGGCGCCTGCCTCCTAAGCCTAAGAACGCCGGTTCCAATCTCCAGCGGTTCCAATCTCCAGGTCCCACGTTTAGCCAGATGCAAAGTGATGCAAGGGCGCAATGCCGCACTTGACCACAAGGGGGCGCACGCATCTGGATTTCGTTCGCAGCAGCTGAGAGACTGCTGGCGCACCCATCTCTATCTGTCTCCCTCTCCCTCTCTCTCTCTCTGTCTCTCTCCAAAAAAAAAAAGTTGTAATCCCAGGTGTGGGTGGGTGACACCCTCCGGAAACTGAGGACCCTGATGGTGTGAGCATCTGGTGTCCAAGCATCATTCAGTTCACCTGGGTCCAGCTTTCTGTACTCGCATGGTGTTTCTTGCAGACACAATCACGGGTCTACAATTGCCAAATTCACAGGCCCTCACAGTGTTCTCCAACCTAGCAGTGCTATTGGGAAAATTCATGTTTCAAAGCACGCTTTCGCATACACCTGCCTGTGCTTGGGTTCCCTGTGGACACCTGCCCTAATTTTATCCATTAAAGTGTGTGTGTGTGTGTGTGTGTGTGTGTGTTTCACAAGAAGAGAGAGACACAGATGGAGACAGAGAGAGAAAGAGAGAGAATGGGCATGCCAGAGCCTCCTGCCACTGCAAACAAACTCCAGATACATGTGCCACTTTGTGTATCTGGCTTTACATGGGTACTGGGGAATTGAACCCAGGCTGTCAGGGCTTTGCAACCAAGTGCCTTTAACAGCTGAGCCGTCTCTCCAAGCCCTGTCTTGTCCATCGTATAGATGGTGTGCCAGATGTTGGACAAGGTTCAATCCCTTGCCTCAAATCCTGTGCTCCATAGGCCATGGAGCTGGGAGTCAAGCAAAGAAAGGTTGGTTGTAGTCGTGGCGCAGGCTGTATGAGAGTGATTCTTTAGGACCCTGAGCAGTGTCATCTCACAGGTGGGGAAACTGAGAACAGATGAGACACTTTGTCTCTGGCCATCACCAGCAATCCATTCCCCTGGTTGGACACCTCAACGCTGACCTTCCTCTTTAGCCACACCTCCAGCCCTCCTCCTCTTCACAGATCCCTGTGTCTGAGACCACCCTAAATGCTGGTTCTGACTCAGCAGGTCTAGGTGGGGACCCCAAGAGTCCTCATATTTGGACCATTCCAAGTAGGACCAGGCTTTGCCTGGAAAGGCCATGAAAAGCCTATTGATCAGTCCTCCTCACTATCCATCAGCTCCTTAGGACTATCCCTGCATCCCTAGCAGTGGCCCAGGTTGGTCCCCAGCTCAGCATGCATCTTGCTAGAGCCTCCAGCCCTTCCTTTGGGGGTCTTTGTGCTACAGCTTCATGGAGGACTTCCCCTACCCCACCCCTGGTCATCAGTTTTCAACACCATGGCTTCTTCTGGAGGCTGCAGAGCCCTGCCTAGGCTGCCCAGAACCAGGCCTGTACAAAGGCAGACAGCACTTTATTTGTCCCCAACACAAAGGCAAAAGGTGCTGGAGACCCCCTCCTCCTCCTCCTCTAGGAGGAGCTGGCTCTATTCCTTGCTTCCCTCAACTGCTCCCCCCCACCAGGGTTGAAATCTGTTCAAGTCTCATCAAGCCTCCGCCCCGTGGTCCTTCTTCCACTGACGTGGGCTTTCATTGATTTATGGTGTTTTTGCCCTGTGTACATGTGTGTGCAGTGGGTGTATGAATGCATATGCGTGTGAATGTCACAGAGTCCAGAGGGGGACAGCAGCTGTCTTCCTCGGTTGTTCTCCAAATACCGAGGGAGGGTCTTTCACTAGAACCCAGGGTTTGCTTGCTGAATCAGCTAGTCTAGCTAACCAGCTTGCCCCAGGGACCCTGTCCACAGTGGCTAGAATCAGATGTCCCCCATAAACTCATGTGCTCTGAATGCTGGGTCCCCAACTGATGACCACTTGGGAGGTAGAGCCTTGCTGGTGGAGGTGTTGGGGTCCCTCCTAGGGCCAGCCCAGGAGGGGATGCAGAGTCTCCACCAGGTAGGGGGTGAGAGACGTGGAGTGAAGACACAGACTCCAGGAGTTGGGTGGAAGCAGGCAGAGGGCGAGCTGCTGCAAACTCGTTTATTCAGGGAAGTGTAGGGGTTTTTAAGGGTTTGGCTGGCCAATTGTTGTATGGCGTGGTTCCCTTCTTGTGACCAATGGCAGCCTGTCTCCAGGCAGATCATCTCGCAGCAGGTTGCTCGCGGGCATGGGGCTATAGATGTTGTCACGCCAGACCTGTGCAGAA
The DNA here is from genome assembly GCA_036365145.1 of Orientallactaga sibirica. Lineage (NCBI taxonomy): Eukaryota > Metazoa > Chordata > Mammalia > Rodentia > Dipodidae > Orientallactaga > Orientallactaga sibirica. Next base: position 10,409,617 of record JAEOAD010000013.1, read on the forward strand.
TGCCAGGTCCACAGTACCACTTCCTGGTTCCTCCTAATAGGCAGCCTGGCTAGAGCCCGACCTGCATTGTGCCATACATATAGGCATGCTGCTGGGGACATACCTGAAGGTTTCACAGCACTTAGCTTGCCAACATTAGCTCAACTTAGTCTCTTGCTGTGATTTTCCACCTTCTGTGGCAGAGGTGATGTCTGGCCTCAGCTCTACCATCTTTTCCCCGCCATCATGAAGCTTCCCTTGGAGACAGCAAGCCAAGATAAATCTTTTTCCTCCCATCCATCAGTTGCTTTTGGTTGGGAGTTTTGTCCCAGAAGCTTGAAGGTTAACTCCATAACATCTCTGCCTCCCAAGTATAGAGCTAGGTTTATAGATGGACCACCACCACCTGGTATGTACAGAAACCACATGCCCTTTCAACCTCCTCCTTATTCTTCTCTTCATCCCAGAACCTAGCACCCCACTTAATCACCCCGTTTCTCCTCAACCATGTCCCCTGTAACTGTCTCGCTCCCACTCAGGCCATCAGACTTCTTGCACCAAGTCAGAAAGACAACACCTGTGCACCCTCCAGATCCCACCAGCACCATCTCACACGGGCAGCTCCTTCCTCTCCCCACGATCTACCGCTAGGCCAAATTGCCCCAGCCTTGATCTTGACCAACTCGCTTACTGTCCAGTAACCCATCGTAGGTTTTGTGACCATGCTGCTCGGCCCCAGGCTGGGCAGACCTTTTCCATAAAGGGCTCTCAGAGAGGCTCTGTATGAGGCTCTGCGGGCACACAGCTGGATCCCACCACTCAGTTCCGCCACAGTGGCCAAGAGCAGCCATGACAACGGGAGCAGTGGCTCTGTGCCAGCGAGACGGTGCTCCAGTGCAGAGATCTGCATTTCAGGCAATTTTCACTCAGTATGAAATAGTCCTCTTTTGGTTTTATTCCAAAACGTGTACATGTAAAAACTATTCTTAGCATGGCTATTATAGATTTGGAGTGTGTGATGAGGTTTGCCCACCTGCTTTATACCTGGCTTAATACCTTCACAATATTCCTTTGTCCTTAGCCCAGCACAGCAGACTCTGTAGGATGACAGATGGGCCAGCCCAGCCTCTCTCCTGACCACTCTCTTCTCTGGCCAAAGCTGCGTTGGATAAATCACTGTCCTGGGTATCTCTGTCTCTGACATCCACTTGTCATGCCTGGCATCTTTCCTCCATCCTCACCTTTCCTTCACCCTTCCTCTGACATCAGCTCCTTCCCAAAGCCTTTCCTCAGCCCCTCCCCACTCCACTGAGAGGACTTATGTCTGCATTCTTGCCAACTCCACCCTAAAGTCTATCCACCCAGATCTCTTGGTCATCACCAAGCCTCAGTCCTGGGCTAATGAATATGCTTGGTGTAACACTTACTTTCTTTTTGCTGGGACAAAACACTCAGCCAAGAGCTGGAGAGGTGGCTTAGTGGTTAAACGCTTGCCTGTGAAGCCTAAGGACCCCGGTTCGAGGCTTCGATTCTCCAGGACCCACCTAAGCCAGATGCACAAGGGGGCACATGCATCTGGAGTTCATTTGCAGTGGCTGGAAGCCCTGGCAAGCCCATTCTTTCTTTCTCTCTACCTGCCTATTTCTCTATCTCTCTTTCTCTCAAATAAATAAATAAATAACTTAAAAAAAAAAACAACCAAAAGTGGTATATGGGAGGAAAGGGTTTATTTCAGCTTATAGGTTCAAGGAGAGGTTTCATCATGGTGGGGATAGCATGGCAAAGCACACAGCCGGGGTGTCACATCTTATCACAGTAGAAGAAAGGAAGTAGTCTTGATGAGCTAGCCCTGAACACCCAGTGGGCTGGGCCACTAAACCTCATGGTCTGCCTTTAATGACACATCTCTTCCAGCAAGGCTCCACCAGCTGGAGATCAAGCATAAGACTTCATCTCAAACACATGAAGCTATGGAGAACATGCCACATTCAAACGACCACAGTTGGGGACCTTTGCCTAAAAGGTGTCCCACCTTCCCTAAAACATATGTTGAACTCCTAACACCTGGCACTTCAGACTGAGACGTCAGTTGCAAGCAGGGCATTGTAGATGTAATTATCTCAGCTGAAGTCACACTAGGACTAAGATGATGTGACCAACTAGATAGCATCCTTATAAAAGAGGAAGAGGGGGCTGGAGAGATGGCTTAGCGATTAAGGCGCTTGCCTACAAAGCCAAAGGACCCAGGTTCAATTCCCCAGGACCCACATAAGCCAGATGCACGAGGTGGCAAATGCATCTGGAGTTCATCTGCAGTGGCTGAAGGCCCTGGCACACCCATTCTCTCTCTCTCTCTCTCTCTCTCTCTCTCTCTCTCTCTCTCTCTCCCTCCCTCCCTCTCTCTCATTCTCTGTCTGTCTGTCTCTCTCTCATTCTCCATCTGTCTTTCTCTCTCTCTCGCAAATAAATTTTTTTAAAAAAATTTTTTAAAAAGAGGAGAGGAACCCAGAGAAGAGAATAGCATGCAAAGACAGCCAGGAGAAGCCCCATGAATATGCATGAAGATGGAGAAAGTGCTTGGAGGGATGTGGCCACAAGCCAAGGAATGCCTGGGGCTGCCAGAGCTGGAACAACAGAGGCAGGATCTCCCCTTGAGTCTTCAGAAGGCCTGTGACTCCCCCTCCCCTCCCCCCCGCAGGGACCCTGGCTTTAAACTTCTGACTCCAGACCTCATCAGAGAAGTTTCTACCATTCTAGGTCCATGTACTGCCTGGCACTTCCTTACAACAGCACCAAGAAACTAAGAGAACCTTATGGAGGTGGAGAGATGGCTTAGTGGTTAAGGCTCCTGCCTCCTAAGCCTAAGAACACTGGTTCCAATCTCCAGTGGTTCCAATCTCCAGGTCCCACGTTTAGCCAGATGCAAAGTGAGACGCAAGGGTGTAATGCCACACTTGCCCATAAGGGGGGGCGCACGCATCTGGATTTCATTCACAGCAGCTGAGACACTGCTGGCGCGCCCATCTCTATCTGTCTTCCTCTCTCTCTCTCTCTCTCTCTCTCTCTCTCTGTCTCTCTCTAAAAAGTAAAAAAATAAAAAATAATTTAAAAAAAAGAGAACCTTATGTGCTCCAGAGACTGGTGTCCGTGTCACCCGAGCAGCCTCACCGGCTCCACCAGGGACCCTCCTGCTATGGAGGGAGGGGCTCCAGAGCCCAGACACCCTGGCTATCCTGGGAAGGTCTACCCAGTGCTGGGAGGCAGCTTTGCCCTGCACACAGGATGGTGCCCTTCTGTCAACGTGGTCAGACATCTCAACATCAGCCTCTTAGCTCCTTGAGGCCTGATTTCCCACTGACTCTGTATCAGCATGTTTTAGTTTGGTTTATTTCTGGTCTGCCTCAGCCATATTGAATTTGAGCCAGGAGCCAAGAGACCAGGACAAAATAGTCCTCCTGGCCCCGGGGCCAGGACCCAGATGGAGGGCTGTTCTTGGTGGAGGCTGCAGGAACCATGGGGGAAACTCCCAAGCATGATTGTCACCAAGGCAATGCTAGTTTTGCTACTTTTGCAGTCTTCGCTATGTTTGAAATTTGGTTTTATTTTTATTTGTTTTTAACACAATAACCATACCCCCCCTTCTTTCCCAGTCTGCATGGTTTTTTTTTAATATTTTTATTTATTTGTTTGTTTATTTATTTATATGCAAGAAAGAGGCAGATAGATGATGGGTGCACCAGGGCCTCTAGCCACTGCAAACAAACTCCAGATGCATGCACCATCCTGTGCATTTAAAAAAAAAAAAGTTTATTTATTTATTTGCAAGCAGAGAGGGATAGAGAGAAGAGAGACAGAGAATGGACATGCCAGGGCCTCTGCAAACAAACTCCAGACACACATGCCCCTTGTGCATCTGGCTTATGTGGGTCCTGGGCAATTGAACCTGGGTCCTTTGGCTTCGTAGGCAAACGCCTTAACTGCTAAGCCATCTCTCCGGCCCCCTATGCGTGTTTTTGTTGTGTTTTAATATCCAAGCTGGAGGCTCTTGCAGCCTGGACAAGCACTGTCCTGCCTGGCTATTCATTTTCTTTTCTTTTCTTTCTTTCTTTTTTTTTTTTTTTTTTGTTTTGTTTTTCAAGGTAGGGTCTCACTCTTGCCCAGGCTGACCTGGAATTAACTATGTGGTCTCAGGGTGGCCTCGAACTCTTGGCAATCCTCCTACCTCTGCCTCCCGAGTGCTGGGATTAAAGGCATGCACCATCACGCCCGGCTTGGCTATTCATTTTTATTGCTTTTAAAAATGCTCTCTGATGGGCTGGGGAGATGGCTCAGGTGCTCATTTGCAAAGCTTGCCAGCCCAGGTTCAAGTCCCCAGTACCTACATAAAGCCAGATATACAAAGTGGTACATGTATCTGGAATTCCTATGCAGTGTGGCAAGAGGCCTAGTGTACCCATTCCCATTCTCTCTCTCCCTCTCCCCGCCCCCGCCTCTCCTTCTTGCTGTCTGCTCAACAAATAAATAAATAATTTTTATTATTTTATTTATTTTTGGAGAGAGACAGAGAGACAGACAGAGAGGGAAAGGGAGACAGAGAGAGAATGGGCACTCCAGCAGTCTCTCAGCTGCTGTGAACGAAATCCAGATGTGTGCGCCCCCTTGTGGTCAAGTGCAGCATTGCGCTCTTGCATCACTTTGCATCTGGCTAAACGTGGGACCTGGAGATTGGAACTGGGTTCTTAGGCTTAGCAGGCAGGTGCCTTAACTGCTAAGCCATCTCTCCAGCCCAAAATTTTTATTTTAAAATGCCTTCTGATGCCTCCTGGCTGAATGACCTCAGACAACATGCTAAGCCCAGGCTTTAGAGTAGGGAGGGAGGCCCCTTCACCTTTGATTACCATGGGATAAACCACATAAACCAGCCAAGTGCTTGGCTCAGACTCCATTTCCATCTTGTGGGGACTATGACAGAAGAGTCTTGGCTTTCGTCCCAAGCAGAAGCAATCCCACCCACCATTGCTGAGTGGCTATCTCCATTCCCAGCCCTGTTCCGTCCTGTCTCCCCTCCCTGACCAGCTCAGCCTCACCCCAACTTCCTCACCCAGCCAGACAACTGCGGACTGAATAGGAAATTCGCCCACAGGCTCTTCTGTTGATGGCTTGTCCCCCAGTTGGTGGTCTTATTTTGGGAGGTTCTAGAAACTTTCAAGATGGGACCGCACTGGAAGAAACAGCCGACAAGGACAAACCTTTGAAAATAATACCAGGTCCCCAGTCCCCTCCTCCTAGCTCTTGGCATCCTGTCAGCCATGTCCTCCACACACCACAGCCACCATGATGCTCCGTCCAAGCAACCGTGAGCTGAGCTCTCTAAAACCGTGAACCAAAGGCATTTTGGGTACCACAGTGCAGAAGTAACTAATAAACAGGCCTCTGCTGGGATTCCTGGCCTGATGGATAACAGCTTAATGAAGTCCTTGTCCTTGTCCATTGAGAGCTGTTAGTTGGCCCAGAAGGTCACGGGGCTGATAGCCACCCCAAGCCAGGGTTGTCATGGCATGAGAGGCCCCAGCTCAATAATACCACAATGCCTGAGGGTGAATCACAGCATCATGGGCTCTCCCCAGGGAGGCTCGGGGTTGGCAGGGAAGCCGGGGCAGGGCTGGGAAGGCTGGAGGCACTATTTTATTTCTGAAGCAAGTGCTCATTAAGAGGGGGTCATTCAAGCCCACGATGTCCAGTCACCACCTTCAAGCATCAAGCCAGGGTCAGCCTCCAGGCCGCCCGTTTCTTAAGGGTCTGCCAAGAATGTATGGCACCCACCCCCTGCCGTAGTGGACTGATCCTGCCAATTTCATCGCCCTTCCAGCTTTAACAGAGGGGGGTTTCCTTCCTGGCTTCGCCCGTGACCTGGAGTAGTCGAGCAGTGTTCGTTCCCTATGGCTGTGGTAACAGAGCATCACAAGCAGGGATTTGAGCTAGTGTGTGCCTTGCTTTGGTGGTAAAGCACTTGCTGACTGTGTTTGGATTCCATCCCCAGAAACACACACACACAAACATAACGACCTGAAGCAACAGGAATGCATTTCATTGAATCTTGAAAGGTGAGAGGTCAAGGTGTCTCTTTCCTGGGATCTGTGGGTCCACTATTGTCTGTCTTTTCTAGCAGCTACAGGTCTCCGGCTCACATCACTCTAAGCTCGGCTTGCTATCGTCACACACCGTTCTCGCTCTGACGCTGTGGCCTCCCTCCCAAGAGGACCCTTACAGGCTAAGGAGACGTGGGTAAAGTGCTTGTTGCACAAGCATGAGGACCCCAGTTCAGATCCCCAGCACCCACATAAAATTCTGGACGAGGTGTGCTCCTGTAATCTCAGAGCTGGGGAGGTGGAGACAAGTAGATCCCCGGGCTCCCTGGCTGAATGGGTGACGTCCAGGTTCAGTAGGAGACCCTGTCTCAAAGAATTGGGTGGAGAGATCAACAGAGGAAGACCCCCACTGAATGTCAGCCTCTGGCCTTTACACACATGATTACACATATGTGCACCTACATGCATACAAATGCATACACACACCCAAGAAAAAGAGAGATGAAGGAAGGGAGGGGAGGTGGGAAGAAGAGTAGGGGTCTTGTGATTATGTTGAGCCCACCCATTCCTCTAAGATCACCTCCCTGTTTCAGGACCCTCACTCACCCCTGCAAAGTCCCTCCTACCTATGCATTGGTTTCCGTGGCTGCCATGACATAGTTCTCCAGAGAGTGTGGCTTAAAGCAATGGAAGTCGTTGGGGTCCCTCCTGGGGCCAGCCCAGGAGGGACGGCAGGGTATCCGCCAGGTAGGGAGTGAGAGGCGTGGAGTCACGACAGACTCCAGGAGTTGGGTGGAAGCAGGAAGAGGGCGAGCTGCTGCAAACTCGTTTATTAAAGGAAGTGTAGGGGATTTTAAGGGTTTGGCTGGCCAATCGTTGTATGGGGTGGTCCCCTTCTTGAGACCAATGGCAGCCTGTCTCCAGGCTAATCATCTTGCATCAGGTTTCTCAAGAGCATGGGACTATAGCTGTTGTCACGCCAGGCCTGTGCAGGATGCCATGTCCACAGAAGCCACTTCCTGGTTTCTTCTAGCAGGCAGCCTGGCTAGGGCCCGACCTGCATTGTGCCATACAGGAAGTTCCTTCTTGGATCCCAAGGCAGAGCCATGCCCTCTCTAAACTCTCCAGGGCAGGTCTGTCTTGGCTTCCCCCCAGCTTCTGATACAACCAAAGATCCTGAGTGCTCCTGGGATCTGAGTCCATCATTATATAGACTTCTTATTTATTTATTTATTTATTTATTTATTTATTTATTTATTTATTTATGACAGAGAGAGGGAGAAAGAGAGAGAGAGAATGAGAATGGGGTGCCAGGTCCCCCAGCCACTGCAAATGAACTCCAGACACATGCACCACCATGTGCATCTGGCTTATGTGGGACCTGCAAAATCAAATTAGGGTCCTTAAGCTTTACAGGCATGCGTCTTAACCGCTAAGCCATCTCCAGCCCCATGTAGACTTCTTGCTGGGTCTCTGGGTCTCTTCTTAGAAAGACACCAGGGGCATTGGATTAAGGTCCCTAACAAGGAACTCATGTTAACGTGATTACATCAGCAAAGCCGCTATTCCCAAATAATGTCACAGTTGCAGGGTCCAGACTAGGACACCTTTTGTGGGGACACAATTCAATACACAATATAGCATGAAATAACACACGTATGATCTTCGGGGATCTGAGTGTGGCATCTCTGGGGGAATGCTTGGGCCTTCCATGGCAGCCAGTTCATTTGCGCATCTAGAAAGCGTTCATGGCCTGTGCTGTTCTAGACAAGATGGGGGGGGGGGTAGACACAGACTTGGGAATGTATTAATTACTTTTCTCTTCCCTGTGACAAAGTACCAGACGGAAGCAGCGCACTGAGGGGAAGGGTTTTATTATGGCTCACGAGGGGTGTGGTCCATCAAGGCAGGGAAGGCGTGGCGGCAGGTGGCTGTCTGTGGAGATATGACGGAATGGACCAGGCAGCAGAGAGCTCAGGCCGGAAGTGCAATCAGACTGCAACCTTCAAAGGCCTGCCCCCACGCCTCACCTGTGTGGCTCACTTCCTCCATCTAGGCCCACCTCCCTAGGGATCTACAATCTACACACAGTCAGTTGGGGACCAAGTGATCAAATACTGGGAAGACATTTCACATTCAACCCATAATAGGGGAACACATGCCAGTAAAATGACGTTACGGGGCTGGAGACATGGCTTAGCAGTTAAGGTGCTTTTATTTTTTTTTTAATACTTCTATTTTACTTTAAGTCGGAGGAAGGCAGATGTCACAACTCAAAGATAGAGACAGTCCCTGGTTTTGTTCCCATCTCCAGGGATTGGAGAATGCCCACCCACATTGGTAAGGGTAGCCTCCTTACTCAGCCCACCAGTTTAAGTGCTGATCTCTCTCACCAATACCCAGATACCATGGGTGCCAGCACCCAGGCATGATGGTTAATTTCAGTTATTTTTAAAGAAAATTATTAATTTATTTATTTATTTATTTGTGTGTGTGTGTGTGTGTGTGTGTGTGTGTGTGTGTGTGTGTGTATGCACCCATGCATGTGCACACCAGGATCTCTTCCACTGCAAACAGACTCCAGACACACACACCACTTTTGCATTTGGTTTAATGTGGAGTTGCAATCACCTTCACATTGATTTCTGGAAAAATATGCAGCCAGAGGTAGCTTATGAGAGGAAAGGGTTTATTTCAAGTATACCAAGTCTTTCCCCAAGCCCACTACAGAAACCGATGGCGCGTGTTAGACTCTTCCCTAAGATGTGGGAAAGAGTTTACAGCACGGGACAAAAACTTGCTTAAAATAGAACAGAAATCATTGCTCCTGAATTGTCCCATCAGCGTCTGATGTCAGCCTCAGGCTTTATAAACTTCCTATATAGGAAATAATCATCTCTCTCTCTCTCTCTCTCTCTCTCTCACACACACACACACACACACACACACACACACCATTCTTCCCGCCCTACTCACCCCCATCAGCCCAGATGCTTGCAGTGGAGAAAGCAAACGCCCCAGTCCCTTTCTCGCCCTCAGCAGGGTGGTTCCAACAGTTCCTGTCTCTTCCATTGCTGGGCCTCCCATTCTGTGATCAAAGGATGGTGGCACTGGGCAGTGGCTCAGTTGGTAAAGCACTTGCCATACAAGCTTGAGGACCTGTGTTTGGATCCCATAAATGCCAGGTGGGCACGGCAGCCTGCCTGTAGTCCCATTGCTCAGGAGGCAGAGGTAGGGGTCCCAGAGCAAGCTGGCTAGCTTCACTAGCCAAATTGGCAGCCTCTGGGTTTCAAGTAAAACACAGTGGACAGTGATGGAGGAAGATATTCAGCATCGCCTGTGGCGTCCACGCAGACCTCGTGCTCACATACTTGCACACACATGCACACCACACACTCAGCCGCCCAGGGCCTTCTCCCTGAGCTACACTGCTGGTCCTTTGTAACTATTTATATCAACACATTCCAGATCCAATTTACCCAGCTCAGACTCCCCTCTCCTGCCAGGCATGGTGGCTCACACCTATGGCCTCAACACTGGAGAGGCTAAGGCAGGAGGGTTACGGTGAGCTTGGGGCCAGCTTTGGCTACAGAGTGAGGCCTCATCTCAAAAAGAACACTTCTCAGGGCTAGAAGATGGCTGGGGGAGTAAAGCACGTGTCATGCAAGGATGGAGACCTGAGTTCAAATCCCTAGTTCCCGTGTACAAGCTTGATATGGTGGTGCATGCTGAAGAGATGGCCTATGGTTAAGGCGCTTGCCGGCAAAGCCAAAGGACCCAGGTTCAATTCCCCAGTACCCACATAAAGTCAGAATAACAAGGTGGCACGTATGTCTGGAAGTCGTTTGCAGTGGCTAGAGGTCCTGGCGCACCCATTTTCCTCTCTCTCTCTCCCTCTCTCTCTCTCTCTCTCTCTCTCTCTCTCTCAATCTCTCATTCATGAATAAATTAAGAAATAAAATATTTTCAAAAGAGTAAAATGGAGAATGACTGAGGAAGTCACCTGATATTGACTTCTGGCCTACACACACACACACACACACACACACACACACACACACACACACCACACACACTTGCAAAAAAATGAACAAATAATTTTAAATGTTAAAATGAGTCTCTTTCTCCCCTCCATCACTCGGTGTCTCCCTGAGTAAGGGAGAGGAGGGTCAGCAGGCAAACTTTTCTTCAAAGTGATCTCCAGATATGAAGAGCCCCAAGCTACCATGTGTACATGCACTTGAGACTCGTGTCCTGTGTGCCAAAGTGTGGCCTGAGGCAAGTCACATCCTATCTCTGGGCCCTGTTTTCTCACCTGTAAAGAAGGGCTTATATGAGCAGAGCCCGCTGTAGTAGAGTAAGTGAGTCCATATGTGCTAAGGCCCTCCAGGCCCTGGCATTTCTGATAACCATGAAAACACTTGTTAGGTGTGAACTGCGTGTGGTGTGTTGTGATTACTATCATGACAGGTATGTGACTCCCTGTGAGTCGCCACGGACAGAATTCTGCCTTCTCTTCTGAAGGCCTTTTGTAAAAGCAAACTTCGTGCCTAGCTGGCCAGATCTCAATGTCCCCTGCTGCAGAGCTGTGTGTGCTCACAAGTGTGTGAGAACACATGCACACAGCATGGTGCTTGCTGCCTAGGGCCCAAAACCCCAGAGAAAGAGGAAAGAAAAAGTCAGTCCCCAAGCCCAGTTGTCCACTACTGTCCCTGAAATTTGTCTCGGCCTCAGCTGCATATGGGCAGGCAGAGGACACAGGATCCCTGCTGACCACCATGGACCTGGAGACACGTTGCCTTTAGTACTTGATATGGATTCTTGTTTTGATTTTTCGAGGTAGGGTCTCACTCTGGTCCAGGCTGACCTGGAATTAACTATGTAGTCTCAGGGTGGCCTTGAACTCACAGCAATCCTCCTACCTCTGCCTCCCGAGCACTGGGATTAAAGGCGTGTGCCACCACTCCTGGCTTTTAGTGTGGATTTTTTTGTATGTCTATGTGTATATGCTTTGTGTATACACATGTTCATACGTGTGCGAGGCCAGGGGTTGATGTCAAGGGCTTTCCTCTATCACCCTCATCTTATTTTTTTGAGACAGGGTGATTGTAGCAGACAGCTTCAGGTTCGCTGAGATGAACTTCCAGTCCAGGCACAGTTATGGAGGAAGGGATATTATTTATTGAAGCTTACAGATCCAGGGGAAGTTCCATAAAGGCAGGAGAAACAGCCTGCTCTCCACAGGACCAAGCAGAGAGAGAAAAAGCTAACCAGCCACCATAGCACACAGAGCAAAACTACAGCCAAAAGGTCACACAGCACACTTCAGGAACTCCTGCTAGGCACATTTGCATATCTTTACAATGGAATCTCAAACTCACACCTTAAGACCAGCCCCCAGTGACATTGCCTCTAGCAAGGTGATTGCAGATGCAAACTATAATAAAACACTGAATATATTGGGGGACATATATTCAAACTACCACAGTGATCCTAGAGTTCACAGACTCAGCGAGAGTATCTGATCAGTAAGCCCCAGAGATTCCCTGTCTCTGTCTCCCCAGCACTGGGAGTATTGGTGGGCACAGCCACACCAGCATTTTATGTAGACACTGGGGATCTGAGCTCAGGTTCTCTCGTTTGTGCCTCAAGCACTTTCGCTTTACTCACTGAGCCACCTCCCTAGACTCTTTTCCTTGAGTGTTTTTCATATGAAGAGAGGCCTAGAGAGAGCACGGAGCATGCATGTGAACGTGTGTGTACACGCATGTGCACATGAATGTGTGAGTTGACAGATGGCTGGGTTCCATGACTATGTGTGTGTATATATACACAACAGTGTGGGCATGAATGGCCTGTGAGCATGCTCTGTGCGCGCAGACGTGTGTGCACGTGTACACACGCCCTTCATCCATGTGAGCATCCCAGCGTGCGTCTCCTGGAGTATGATTTATTAACCAGGACAATACAAGGAGAGTGTGCCCATTATTTCTGGTGTTTGCATCAGCTCCTGACAGCTCGGTGGAATTGAAATATCTTATTTAATGTGAGTAAGAATCATTTTAAATATCAACTGTGACACCCAAGGACTGGAACCAAAAAGGGCATTGTGCGGAAGATGCCATACTTGTTGGGCATTTATTTTCTCACCCGCTCCTCCCTCTCTCTCTCTCTCTCTCTCTCTCTCTCTCTCTCTCGTCTTTCAAAGTCCAGTCCTTCTCCTGCTGCTGTGCTGTGCACTCCATCCCAGTCCCTCTGCTCCTCTAGAGGAATGGTCCAAGCAGTGGAGTCCCGCAGGTCAGGACAGCAGGGCAGGATGGAGTCTGAGTGTGACTTCTTTTATCACCCCCTTTCTGCCTAGCCCCAAGCAAACCTGGACCCTTTGCCACTCTCTCTTGCAGTAGCTAACTGAAGGAAAGTAAAACTCCCTCCACGTTCCACGCTCTGTAGCTGTCACAAAGCCTGAGGTGGCTATATGTGGGAGTATGGGAAGATCTCCAAGACGTACCATCGCCTGCGCAAAACGAGGGATGGAGCAGAAGGCCAGAGCTACTGCTTATTTAGTGGAGAGGTTGGAAGTTTGAGTTTATTCATGTGTGCGTTAAAGAATTATGCAAACATAGGAAGATCGATGTGAGTTCCAGGCCAGTGTGAGCCTACAGAGTAAGTTTCAGGCCAGCCTGGGCTAGAGTGATACCCTGTTTTCAAAAGCAAAATTTAAATAAAAATAAAATCAAATAAAAAGTGAAATTAGGGGCTAGAGAGATGGCTGAGCAGTTAAGGCACTTGTCTGCAAAGCCTAGCAAGCCAGATTTGATCCCCCATTATACACACATAAAGCCAGATGCACAAGGTGGCACATATATCTGGAATTTGCAGGGGCTGGAGGCCCTGGTGTGACTATTCTTTCTCTCTCCCTTTCCTTCTTTCTCACTTTCTCTCAAATAAGTAAATAAATAAAGTTTTAAAAACACTTCTATAACTCATCCAGATAAGCAAAAGTGAAAGTCAAGCCCATATCTCCCTGAACGGAAAACCTGGTGCAAACTTCCGTGTCACACTTCTTGGTGAGGCAGGCATAGGACCTGGGCATGTGGATAGGGCCTGCTTTCCCAGCCAAGAGGGCAACCTCAGGTGTGTGGGGAGGGCAGAGCTGTGGCTTGTGTGTGTCCTGGCAGCCGAGGGAGCACCCAGTGACAATAATGCAGTTATTGTGACTTTGTGGGATGTTTATAGGGTGCTGAATGTGCAAACCAGGACTCTGGCCAGCTGACTCCCCCCATCCAGACAAGGAGGCAAGAGCTACAACTGGTCCTGTGAAGTGGGCTCCCCTGGTACCAGCACCATTACTTTAAATAATGGTGCCTGCAAGCTCGAAATAGATCTCCCAGGCGGGAGCAGTAGCATGGAGACAGCCCGGGAGAGAGAGGCTGAAGGAACAAATGGGGCAGGGGCTTTGTCGCAGTGCTGCTGGGTCAGGTAGTGTAGACCCTCCACTTCAGGGGGACAGACGAGCGGCCACAGGGCAGGGGACAGATCAGCAGCCTTGCTCCTTCCTCATGGGGCCTGGAAGTATCTGGCCAGACCAAATGGACAGTGTTCCACAGAAATTGAATTTCATTAAAGTTTAAATTTCGCCACGCATCACTGACATCAGCAAACAAATCCAGATCAAATGAGTCCCCAGCGCCATTTTTATAATGTGTACTTAAATTATATGCACAAAAATGCACTTTTTAAGTTTTATTTTTAAAATAAAAGCAATATGTGTAGATGATAAAGAGGATTCTGATGGCATGGAAAGACATAAAATAGGAAAAGTAGACCTTTCCCTCCCCCACTCAATCCTGGATACTTCTCCCAAAAGAGAGATAACACATTCTGCACACTCCATCTTGAAAAAATGTTATACAAACATACAGTACGTTTATAGGATTGTGTGTGTGTGTGTGTGTTCACATGAGTATTTGTATATACAACACATAAATAAGTGCATTATTTCAATTTACCCAAACAGTATTAGACCAAATAGTGTTATGACATGGTACCACTTTTTTTTTTTTTTTGGAGTGAGGTAATAAACTTAGATTGCTTTGATTGGGCCAATTTGTTTAATCCAAATAGTGAGAATTTGATAGCCCGTGTCTCTACACAATAGCACCCAAGTACACTTTAATATTCTTATTCGTAACTATTAGATCTGAAATTGTTTAGCCTCTAGGGACCTCATAGTTTTTAAATATCTTCTTCTTTTTTTTATTTTCTTAACGTGTGCGTATGACATGTGTGGTGTGTGTGTGCGCACATGTTCCTGCGTGTGAGTGCAAGAGCATGTGCCGTGGCACATGTGTAGAGGTCAGAGGGCAACTTGTGGCCATGGATCCTCATCTAGCAGCTTGTTTGAGGCAGGGTCTCTCTTTGTCACTGGTGCTCACTGCTGCGTTCCCCGGACTAGCCGATCCATGAGCTTCTGCGAAATTCTCCTATCTCTCCCTCCCCTCTCAGTGCTTGTCCAGTGTGCTGCGATTGTAGAAGCCCGTCACAGATTCTGGCTTTTTTTTTTTTTTTTTTTTTTTTTGGAGAGAGACAGAGAGAGAGAAAGAGGAAGACAGATAGAGATGGGCGTGCCTGCAGTCTCTCAGCTGCTGCTAATGAAATCCAGATGTGTGCGCCCCCTTATGGGCCAGTGCGGCATTGCACCCTTGCATCACTGCATCTGGCTAAACGTGGGACCTGGAGATTGGAACCAGGTTCTTAGGCTTAGGAGGCAGGCGCCTTAACCGCTAAACCATCTCTCCAGCCCCAGATTCTGGCTTTTTATGTGGAGTCTGGAGATCCGAACTCAGATACTCAGGCTTGAGCAGCAAGCAATTTATCACTGCGCCATCTCGCCAGCCCTCGCTTAACCCTCCTTCTCTTCCCTTCTTCAACTTCCTTCCTATGTTCCTTGTGTCTTGGAGACTTGTCTGTTTCATCCCACACAAGTGCACTTCCTTCTTTCCACTGCTGACCCCATTTCCTCTTGGTGGGTGGCTAAGTTGCTTCCAGCTTCTCCCGTGATCACAGGCAACGCTACGGGGAATGCTACAGTGAACATCCTTGTCCGTATTTTTTTTTTTTTTTTGAGGCAGGGTCTCACTCTGGTCCAGGCTGACCTGGAATTCACTATGTAGTCTCAGGGTGGCCTTGAACTCACAACGATCCTCCTACCTCTGCCTCCCGAGTGCTGGGATTAAAGGCATGTGCCACCACACCC
Source organism: Orientallactaga sibirica (assembly GCA_036365145.1). Classification (NCBI taxonomy): domain Eukaryota; kingdom Metazoa; phylum Chordata; class Mammalia; order Rodentia; family Dipodidae; genus Orientallactaga; species Orientallactaga sibirica. Next base: position 10,424,941 of record JAEOAD010000013.1, read on the forward strand.
GGCTCTTGTCCATATTTTTGTCATATTGTTGCAAGTATATTTGAAAGGCCACTTCCCAACAGGACGAGCCCTGGTCAGAGAGCTTGCGTATTCAAATTGTGATGGAATTTTTCCCCAAAGGCTGCATCCATTTACAGTACCACCAACAGACCCATCGCCCTCGCTGTTGCCCACACTTGGTTTACTATACCTGAAAATCACTGGCCATCTGACACGGGAACGGGTTCTTGTTTGAATTGGAATTTCTTTCATTAGGACCAAGGCTGAGCAGTTTCTTACTTTTTTTTTTTTTTTGGGGGGGGGGGGTTTCGAGGTAGGGTGTCACTCTGGCTCAGGCTGACCTGGAAGTAACTGTGTAGTCTCAGGGTGGCCTTGAACTCATGGTGATCCTCCTACTTCTGCCTCCCGAGTGCTGGGATTAAAGGCGTGCGCCACCACGCCCGGCTTAGTTTCTTACTTTTTTCATGAGTTTATTGGCCATTTCGATTTCTTTTCCTCCCCCTGGTGTTTTTCTTTTTAACTTCAGATCCCACTTCTAAAAGTAGATCGAGCCCACCTCCTCTTCCACCACCCTCGCTGATCACCCTACCCTGTTAAATACCCAAGCAATCTTTCCAAAGTCACCTCCCCTCGGCTCAGAAAAAGTAAGGCAGCCGGCAGGAGCAAGCCTTCAGGATGGGCTTGAGGATGAGGGGAAAGGAAGGAACAGACTGGCCAGAGCTAACATCACACTGCGTTACAGTACCAAGGGACAGATGCAAGCTGTAAGCTGTTGGCAGAGATAAGAGGCTGGGGCAGCCAGAAGGTTGTGGATGATACTGCAGAGTGAGAACACATAGGACACACACGTATGTGCACACGTACGCACCACACAGCTGAGCAGTCAGGCTTGTACAGTCTTTAGATGGAAGGGGAAGCCCTTTTGGGATGTGGCTTCAACCTCTAACTGGTTCTGAGCCAGGTTTGGGGTCAGAAAGGTTCAGTGGGATGCTGGCTGTGTTTCTCATATGTGAAACTACGGGTCGAGGCTAAGGAGTTTCTGAACTTCAACATCCTTGCCCTAAAGTGTTGGTGGCTGACAAATACCTCCTTCATGGTGTCAGTGTGAAGGTTAAATCAATGCCTCACAAATACTGGCCCTAGGCAGCTTGATACCATACATGTAAAATGAGAGCCGTAACACTAGTTTAGGGCTTTGCAGAAACCCAAGTTTTAAAATTTTTACTTCCGTTGACTTTATGCTGAGATTAGGGGGTTTTATCATCACAAAAATATCTCTTAAGTAAAATGCTGACCATTTATTTATTTTTCTCTCCTTAGCAATTTTTTAATATGATTTCTTTTTGTTTTTAAATGTGTGTTGCTTGGTTCTGTGTGCTTTTTGGATGGTTGGTTGGTTTTAATGATCTTGGCCTAGTAAAAAGTGGACAATCTTACGTTGATCCCCATTTATTTTATTTTATTTTATTTTTTTTTTTCTTTTGGAGAGAGACACAGAGAGAGACAGAGAGAGAGAGGGAGACAGAGATGGGCGCGCCAGCAGTGTCTCAGCTGCTGTGAACAAAATCCAGATGTGTGCGCCCCCTTGTGGTCAAGTGCAGCATTGCGTCCTTGCATCACTTTGCATCTAGCTAAACGTGGAACCTGGAGATTGGAACCACTGGAGATTGGAACCAGCATTCTTAGGCTTAGCAGGCAGGCGCCTTAATCCCTAAGCCATCTCTCCAGCCCAATCCCCATTTTTTTAAAAGCATTACTGGTCCATGCTATGCAATCATCTGGGAACTGTAAGAGTCTGTACACTGGGAAGTGTGAACTGAGGAAATGTGTGAAAAATACTTAATACAGCATTGGAAGCACGGAGGGTCACATCATTGGCAACGGTGATATTGATGTGAGCCTGGTGCTGGTAGAGGTGTGATGACAGTGATGGCCAGGATGATAATGATGGTGATGTGACCATGGTGATGACGATAATGATGGGGACAATGCTAGTGATGATAATGATCATGATGATGGTGAGCGTAGTGCTGGTGATGGTGATTATGATGGTGATGATGTTAATGATGGTGGTAGTCACGGTAACAGGGACGGGTAACAGTGATAGTGGTGATCATGATCATGATGGTGGTGGTGGTGATGGTGGTTGTCATGGTGACGGTGATGGTGATAGTTAGTGGTGGTCAAGATCGTGATAGTGGTGATGGTGGTTGTCATGGTGACAGTGATGGTGATGGTGATAGTGATGGTCACGATCATGATGGTGGTGATGGTGGTTGTCATGGTGACAGTGCTGGTGATGGTGATAGTGATGGTCATGATCATGATGGTGATGATGGTGGTTGTCATGGAGACAGTGCTGGTGATGGTGATAGTGATGGTCACGATCGTGATGGTGGTGGTGGTTGTCATGGTGACAGTGCTGGTGATGGTGACAGTGATGTCACGATCGTGATGGTGGTGGTGGTTGTCATGGTGACAGTGCTGGTGATGGTGATAGTGATGGTCACGATCGTGATGGTGGTGGTGGTTGTCATGGTGACAGTGCTGGTGATGGTGATAGTGATGTCACGATCGTGATGGTGATGGTGGTTGTCATGGTGACAGTGCTGGTGATGATGACAGTGATGTCACGATCGTGATGGTGGTGGTGGTTGTCATGGTGATAGTGCTGGTGATGGTGATAGTGATGGTCACGATCGTGATGGTGGTGGTGGTTGTCATGGTGACAGTGATGGTGGTGATGGTGATGGTCACGATGATGGTGGTGGTGGTGGTTGTCATGGTGACAGTGCTGGTGATGGTGATAGTGATGGTCACGATGGTGGTGGTGGTGGTCATGGTGACAGTGATAATGGTGATAGTGATGGTCATGATTGTGATGGTGGTGGTGGTTGTCATGGTGACAGTGATGGTCATGGTGATAGTGATGGTCATGGTGGTGGTAATAGTGATGGTAGTGGTGATTGTCATGGTGACAGTGATGGTGGTGATAGTGATGGTGATGTGATGGTGGTGGTGGTCATAGTGATGGTGATGGTGATAGTGATGGTCGTGATGGTGGTGATGGTGGTGGTGGTCATGATGACAGTGATGGTGATAATGGTGGTCATGAGAGTGATGGTGGTGGTGGTGATAGTAGTGGTGATGATGATGGCAAAAGTGAGGGTACGGCTGGAGAGATGGCTTAGTGGTTAATGCACTTGCCTATGAAGCCTAAGGACCCATGTTTGACTCTCCAGATCCCCTGTAAGCCAGATGCAGAAAGGTGAGGCAAGTGCAAGGTCACACATGCCCACTATGTAACACAGGGGTCTGGAGTTTTACTTCAGTGGCTGAGGTCCTGGTGTGATAATTCTCTCTCTCCCTGTCTTTCTGTCTCTGTCTCTCTCTCTCTCTAAAGTAAAAAGTAAAAATAAATAAATAAAGTGACGAGGGTGGTGGTGGCGGGATGACAATGGCAGTGGTAACTGTGATATTGATGGTAATTAATCATGATGATGGTGGTGATGTGATATGATGATGATGGTGATAATGGTGGTGGTGGTGGTACAGTTGTGGTTGTGACGATGATGATCATGGTGGGGTGATGATGATGGTGATGATGACAGGCTCTGACCAAGATTCATGTAAAACAAACTATCAGGGCTGGAGAGATGGCTTAGTAGTTAAATGCTTGCTTGTGAAGCCTAAGGACCCTGGTTTGAAGCTCTATTCCCCAGAACTCACATAAACCAGATATCTTCACAAGGTGGTGCATGCATCTGGAGTTCATTTACAGTGGCTGGGGGCCCTAATGTGTTCTCTCTCTCTCTCTCTGTCTCTCTCCCTCTTTCTCACTCTATCTGTCTCTCTCAAATAAATAAATAAATATTTTTAAAAAACTGTCAACTCTTGGCAATGGACTGCTCCATGCTACACTAAGCATGCTCTAGGGGCCGATGACTTTGACCTGGTCCACCAAGGCATCAAGGCAAACCTGCACCACCCGAGCACTGGGGAGAGACACGAGAAGCCCAAACTCTTATTCACCACAGGCAGAAGAAGAGTTGATCTCCCAGGGCCACCAGCCCCATCCACACCAGGAAGCCCCACTCACCCATGTCTCCCTGTAGAAAGCTCTTCTCCTCACCTGTAACCTCCATGCCTCTGTGCAAGGAGACTCTTCACACAGCTCCCTCCAGCTACTTGAGAGTCAACCCCTGTGGTCCCCCCCACCACCCTACTACTGTCTGTGTTGTTGCTGCTGCTGTGTTAAGGAGAACTGATGCACTTGGAGAGGCATTCAAATTACCCTTCCTGTCACCTCATTTCCTTCCTTCTAGTCCTATACCTGGCCAAAAAAAAAAAAAAAAAAAAAGTCTCTGTCTTTCTTTCTTTCTTTCTTTCTTTTTTTTTGGTTTTTCAAGGTAGGGTCTCACTCTAGCCCAGGCTGACCTGTAATTCACTATGTAATTTCAGGGTGGTCTTGAACTCACAGTGATCCTCTTACCTCTGCCTCCCAAGTGTTAGGATTAAAGGGGTGCGCCACCACGCCTGGCTAAATGTCCCTGTCTTTCTCAGTGAGTCACAGGCAGGGGAGGACAGCAGCCTCAACAGACTTGTCCCAGTAGGCAGGGTCAAGGACTCTTGTCACAGCCCCTTCAGACCACGGGGAAATCCGAGCTGCATTCTATGTGGCCACGCAAAGCCTTGTGGCCTGTGGGAGGGTCTCCCTGAGGTCCCTGGCATAGACCAAGAGTCAAGAGTTTCCTGGTGCTGGGCTGGAGAGATGGCTTAGTGGTTAAGTGCTTGCCTGTGAGGCCTAACGACCCCAGTTCGAGGCTTGATTCCCCAGGATCCACGTAAGCCAGATGCACAAAGTGACGTATGCATCTAGAGTTCGTTTCAAATGGCTGGAGGCCCTGGTGCGCCCATTCTCGTTCTCTCTCTCTCTCTCTGTCACTCTCAAATAAATAAATAAATAAAAGAGAGTTTCCTGGTGCTATTCAAATGGCTGGAGACCCTGGTGCTCCCATTTTCTCTCTCTCTCTCTCTCTCTCTCTCTCTCTCTCTCTCTCTCTGTCATTCTCAAATAAATAAAAGAGAGTTTCCTGGTGCTATTCATCCAAATGAAGGTGACCCCCTGACCTCTGCACCTCTTTAGCTGTGTGCTTTACTCATTGGTTGTCTCATCTGTCCCCTAGGTACATGGTCACCAGCCTTGACCGTACCCACGCTGGCTTCTACCGCTGCATCGTGCGTAACAGGATGGGGGCCCTGCTACAGCGGCAGACGGAGGTCCAAGTGGCCTGTGAGTACTACGGGAGACCTGGGGCAGGAGAGGGTCCTCAGGGTCCGTACCCACCCTCCATAATCCGGGCAAAGCCAAATCCAGGCCAGCAAGGGCCCTTTCTAATTGGCTAGGCCAGTCTCTTTATTTTAGCACCTGGTGGAAACAAGGCCCAAAAAGGGTGCAGGTGTGCTCCAAGGTCACCCAGCTGATTAATGCTCACATACCTGGTTATACTGTGACTCTGTGACAAGAGCTCCTTCACACTTTGTTCCAGAAGAGAAGAGAGTTGACCTTATCATCCAAAGATAGGATCACTGAAAGGCACCTCAAGTTGGGGGACCAGGATTAGGGGGTAAGGGGGTCAAGGGACAGTCAACCCTCACCAAGCCTTTGGGGTGAGCCTTTATCCCCAGTGTCACCAAGGCTCAGAAAGGGATCCTTAGATTGACAAGGATGAGAGGATGATGTCTGAACAAGCCAAGGGGTCTCAGGGGCCAGGGCCTCCCCACGACTCAGCTTCCTCTTTCCAGACCCGCCCCTTCCTGAAAACACTGCTGTGTTCCGAACAAGGAGGCCTCATTGGCTGCTTCAGGCTAGATCTTTAGGGGGAGCAGTCCAAGGATGCATTGTTGACTGTGAGGATGTGGGAATGCTTCGTGAGCCCTGGGGTTTCACAAGAAAGGACCCTCTTATCCCGAGCCCTGACAGTAACCTCAGAGTTAATCCTGAGGGGAGCTAGCTATGAGGAGAAAAGTCACACAGAGAGAGAGAGAGAGAGAGAGAGAAATTTGCAAGACAGCCTCTAGTGATGTATTGAGTGTGTAGTAATTAGGAAAAACAACCTTAATCAAGAGTGGAGGATGGACTGGTCCATAAACCAGCACTAAAGGCAACTCAGCTTAGACCCAAGGAGTGCACGGTCTGAATCCTAATGGGCAGCTCACGAAGCTGGAAGACCATGTCCAAGTTTCTTTTAGCCCTTAGCCTATTCCAGAGTCCAGGGGACAAGCAGAGCTGGGGTCAGCCTGCAGGGAGACAGACCATATGCACAGTGTGCACGCCAGTGTGCGTGAGAGTGTGTGTAAGTGTTCTTGAGAAGGTTGATCTGCCTTTTGGTTCATAGGCTGGGGGGTGAGTGTGTCATGAGTGCGTGTACAGAGATATTTGTGCAGTACTGAGTATGTATCTGCATCCTTCTGCCTCTAGTTCATAGTGCCAGTGTGTGACGTTGAATTGTGTGGGTTTGTGTGCAAGCATGTGCACACAGATCTATCTGTGCATATGCAGAGAGTGTTCCTAAGTGTGTGCATGTGTTTATAAGTCCGTGGGGATTTGACATGGTCTGCCCTAACGCCCATGCTCCCCCGGCTTCCGCATCCCTCCGTCTGCCTGTTGTCTGTCCATCTGTTTTCTTGCATAGATGCACTCTTTTGAGGGTGTATGGGGCCAGCGGCTTCTCCCAGCCTCTTGGTCACCTGCCCTTCTTGACTATAGTCACCTCCAGAGGTGGGAAGTTGGGGTCCTGGAGCTCCCTGTTGCCTGTTGCACTTTGCACCTCTTTCCAGGGATCCTGGCGCCAGCAGGTCCCACCCCAAAGAGGGGCTATGTCTTGGGTTCTAATGAGAAATTAATAAGGCAGCTGTGCTAACAACTAATGATAATGGCAAAGTCGTTAAAAAAAGATTCTTTACATGTTTTTAATTACAGCAATTAAGGGGAAGACAATAAAACATCTCCCCACCACCACCAGCAGCCCCCTTGTTGGCCCCACTCAGAGTCTCTTCTTTGTGTTTTTAAAGGCGCCATAAATTTCCGGCAGTGGGCAAGCGGGATGAATGGCCAGGAAGGTAGGGAGAGCCCTCCAGAACAGAGACACCTCTGAGCCAGCCAGTGCTCCACCACATCCAGGGACTGTGGGCACCTCGGAGCTGCTCTCACCTAGGTGACACCACAGCCACTCCCCCAGACCTCGCTGCTGGCTTAGCTCAGATTGGAGCCAGTTACTCCTTCAATGAGCAGAACAAGAATTCTAGGAGATGGGCCTATGGCCCTTAATTACTAATTTAAAATTGAATTTGGGGGCTGGAGAGATGGCTTAGCGGTTAAGACGTTTGCCTGCAAAAACTAAAGGATCCCAGTTCGATTCTCCAGGATCCATGTAAACCAGATGCACTAGGGGCACATGCATCTGGAGTTCGTTTGCAGTGGCTAGAAGCCTTGGTGTGCCCATTCTCTCTGTGTCTGCCTGTCTTCTATCTCTCTCTTTCTGCTTGCAAATAAATAAATAAATTTTTAAAAAGAAATTTGAATTTGGAGACTGGGGAAATGTCTTCAGTGGTTAAAGGCACTTGGTTGCAAAGCTTGCAGCCCAGGTTCCGTTTTCCAGCACCCACTTAAAGCCAGATGCAAGTGGTGCATGCATCGTGTACCTTGCACTTCCCTACACATGCACACACACACACACACACACACATACACGCACACACATGCGCACACACACAACATACAAATAAAATAAAATGGGATTTAGGATCACACTGCAATCACCTAGCAGACTGGGGTAAGTTTAACATGCCCGCTATCAGCCTCCTCTTCCTGATGCCCTCTCCGCTGCATGAGTGTGCATGTTGAGTATCAAGAAGCCATGCAGCTCCTCAGGGCAACATTGAGGGTCTGTGTGGAGGATTCATTACCTGTCTAACCACATCAGTCTCTCACGAGTGACTGTAATTAGCCAAGCATGGGGCACATGCCTATAATCTCACTAGTCAGGAGTCTGGAATGAGGAGATCTTGATGGGTTTAAGGCCAGCTGGGTTATATACTACAGCAAGTTCTAGGCCAGCCTCAGAAGCATAACTAGACCCTATGTCAAAAAATAGACAATATGGGGCCCCGGTGTGGTGGCGCTTGTCTTTAATCCTAGCACTCGGGTGGCAGAGGTAGGAGTTCAAGGCCACCCTGAGACTACATAGTGAATTCCAGATGAGCCTGGGTGTAGCAGACAGCTTTAGGTTCACTGAGATGAACTTCCAGACCAGGCACAGCTATGGAGGAAGGGATCTTTATTGAAGCTTACAGATCCAGGGGAAGTTCCATAATGGCAGAAGAAGCTGGCCTGCTTTCACAGGTCCAAGAAAGAGAGAGAGAGAAGCCCCAAGCCAAAAGCCACACCACTCAGCACACTTCAGGAACTCTAGCTAGGCACACTTTGCGTATCTTTAGATTGGAATCTCACACCCACCACCACATCTTAGGGCTGAACACTAAGATTCACCCAGTGACACTGCTTCCAGCCAGGTGGCTGCAGATCCAAACTACAAGCTAATAAAACACTGAATATATTGGGAGCCGTCTATTCAAACTACCACACTGGGCTATAGTGAGGCCCTACCTCAAAAAAAACCAAGATATGCCGGGCGTGGTGGCGCACGCCTTTAATCCCAGCACTCGGGAGGCAGAGGTAGGAGGATTGCCGAGAGTTCGAGGCCACCCTGAGACTACATAGTTAATTCCAGGTCAGCCTGGACCAGAGCGAGACCCTACTTTGTAAAATCAAAAAAAAAAAAAAAAAAAAAAACCGAGATAAATAAATAAATGTAATTAAAACAGGGTGCCCCACTGTGACAGTTGCTGAGACAGAATACTTGAGCAGAAGTAGCTTATGGAAGGAAAAGTGTTTTTTGTTTGTTTGCTTGTTTGTTTGTTTGTTTTGGCTTACAGTTTTGAGGGGAAGGTCATCAAGGTCAGGAAACACAGCAGGGTCACTGGGCGTGGTGGCACATGCCTTTAATCCCAGCACTCAGGAGGCAGAGGTAGAAGGATCACCCTGAGTTTGAGGCCACTCTGAGAATACAGAGTGAATTCCAGGTCAGCCTCTAGAATGAGACCCTACCTCCAAAAATCAAAAAACAAATAAACAAAAACAAACTGCTGGGCATGATGGCACACACCTTTAATCCCAGCACTTGGGAGGCAGAGGTAGGAGGATCACCATGAGTTTGAGGCCACCCTGAGACTACATAGTGAATTCCATGTCAGCCTGGGCTAGAGTGAGACCCTACCTCGAAAAACCAAAACAAAACAAAAAAATAAACCGGGGTGGATTCATCACATCAGAAGGGAGGGAATGGAGAGTGATGGATGGGCATGCTCAGCTACACTCTCCTTTTCGCCCAGTGTGGGACTACAGCCCACAGAATGGAGCAGCCCCATAGGGCCTTCCCACCTCAACTAACCTAATCTAGAAAATTCCTAGCAGACATGCAGAGAAATTTGTTTCCATGATGATTCTGAATCATGCCAAGTTGACAACCAGAGATGAACTGTCACTCCCACTATATTCCCAACACTGTTCTTGGCAGTGAGGACACGGCAGGAACAAGACCAGAGACTCCACCTGCCCCTGTCCTCAAGGAAAGCTAAGCCATGAATCTACCATATGATATCGGAGGCCCACGGTGGGAAATAAAGTATTATAATGAAAATGGAGCCAAGTGGAAGAGGTAGAAGATGGGACAGACATCTTCCTTGATGTGGTGGTGGAGGGGTTCTTCAATGTGATGCTGAGCAGTCTCGGAGGAAGGTGGGTGAGCCACACAGAAGGAAAGATCGTCCAGGTCAGGGACAGGAACTTCAAAGATCCTGTGGTGGACTTGAGGGTCTGAGGCCAGGGTGGCTGGAACACAATGAGAGAGACGAGGGCAGCTGGCAAAGTTGGGCCTTGGGATCAGACTGTGGCCTGCTAAGCTTTGCAGAGCCATCTGGAAGTCATATAGATGGCTGAGGCAGAGTCATGATAGGATGTGGTGGAGGGAGGGCTGTTGTTTTCATGACGACCCATGAAGCCACAGTGAGGTGCTATTTCATATATACCAGACTGGCAAAACCCAGAGTCCAACCAGACCATGCGGGTGGAAACCCACATCACTACCAATACTATTAATTGCTAAATTGGTGAAATTTGGGGAGTCAGAGCATGATTAGCAAAATTACCATGTGTGTACCCCACATGCCCTAGAGGTCCCCACAACGCTTGTGGCAGGAGGGCAGAGAGAGGCTCAGGGAATTCCATGCGGACATGAAAATGAATGAATTCTGGGCAAGGACCTGTGGGGAGATCCACAAACTAACATTCCCAACACACAAGTCACAGAAGCTCAAACATAAAGTAATCTCAGGTGCAAAAGTTGGCAAACAGGGCTGGAGAGATGGCTTAGCGGTTAAGGCGCTTGCCTGAAGAGCCTAAGGACCCAGGTTCGACTCTCCAGATCCTACGTAAGTCAGATGCACAAAGGTGAGGCAAGCGCGAGGTCTCACATGCCCACGAGGTGGCACAAGCGTCTGGAGTTCGAGTGCAGTAGCTGAGGCCTTGGTGCACCAATTCTCTCTCTACCTCTTGCTCTCGCTCTCTTTAAAAAGTAAAATAGGGCTGGAGAGATGGCTTAGCGGCTAAGGCGCCTGCCTGCTAAGCCTAAGAATGCTGGTTCCAATGTCCAGCGGTTCCAATCTCCAGGTCCCACATTTAGCCAGATGCAGTGAGGCAAGGGCGCAATGACACACTTGCCCACAAGGGGGCGCACACATCTGGATTTCATTCACAGCAGCTGGGAGACTGCTGGTGCGCCCATCTCTGTCTCCCTCTCCCTCTCTGTCTATCTCTCTCTCTCTCTCTCTCCAAAAATAAATTAAAAAAATTTTTTTAATTTTTTAAAAAGTAAAATAATAGCAGGGTGTGATGGTGCACACCTTTAATCGCAGCACTTAGGAGGCAGAGGTAAGAAGATTGCTGAGAGGCCACCCTGAGGCTACATAGTGAATTCAGGTCAGTCTGGACTAGAGCAAGATCCTACCTTGAAAAACCAAAAATAAAATAAAGTAAAATAAAAAGTTGGCAAACAGGATGGATTAGCCTTGAGTAGTTTGAGAGCATGCCCAGTGGGGGGCGGGGGGTGATATGGGAGTCTCAATATTCAGGGAAGAGGTTTGCCCTAGAAAGGGTGGGACGAGAGGGTGAAGCGCCCAGGGAAGCCTGCCAAGCAATCATCAGTGTTCTGGTTGTTGAGCTCGATGGAGGGCACAGAGGTGTCCATTTTATTCTTCTTTAAATTATACATGTAATTATATTAATTTTTATAGGCATGGCCTAGCTCATGATTTTAAGATGATTTAAAAATAAGCCAAAGCAAGATGGTATAATGACGGGGAATGCTTACATTACAGGCCCTTTGAAGCTGTGACAAAAGCATCAAGAATGAAGCGTAGGCCACATCCAGCTGAACCCCAGGCCCACACTCCTCTGCTCTGGGGGGACTTTGCTGGGAAGGTTGAATCCACCCTTCAGGGCATGACACAGTGGGCAGGCAGTTGGACTGACAGCCCCTCACGGAGTAGATGGAGTAAAACCCTATCTACTTCTTCCTGAGCATGAGAACTGTCTCTAGGGACCTCTGGACCCCAACACTCCTCCCCCTTCCTTCTTCAGCCAGGGTTCCTGCATTGGCAGGCTGGTCTGACTCCCTCAGCAGCTTCCCACTGCTGGACTTGGCACAGCTCTGGCTGTGTGCACGTGGCAGCTGCATGCCCATGTGTATATATAGATGCTGCCTGCCTGGGCCAGGGCTCCCAGCGCAGAGCCCAGAGCCCACCTGGCAGTCCAATGGACAGAATGGGAAGGCATCTAGGGCCTGGGAGCCACAGTGAGGTTAGGAGACTGTGGGGTGGACAGGTGGAGAAAAGAACCCATGTACTAGAGGGACCAAGGGCAGCTGGATCCTCCTTCCTCCATCTATCCCACTGTACCATACATGCACGCATGCGTACACCATCCGCACCTTCACACATGTGAACCTACACATCTCTAGACATCTGTCCCACCACATAAACATACACACCCACATATAACCACCCACCCTTACATACAACCATCCCTCCACATGTGTAAAAACATACAAACAACCATCCATCCCACACACATACACACACACATATAATCACCTACCTCTACATACAACCATCCATTCCCCCACACATGCATGCTCACCCACATACAACCATCCATCCATCCATATGTGCAGATAACACACATACATATAACCATCCATCCCCGACATGCAGAAATGAATGCGTATCTATAACCTAACGCTCCATCCCTTTCTCTACTTGTCCATCCACTCATCCACTCATCCACTGACTGCCCATCTCACCCTCAGCACATTCCTCCGTCTATTCATTCAGCCATATATTCCATCTCTCCATCCAAGCCCAGAGCAAGGCCCGGCTTGCTGAACTTCCGTTTCCTGACTACACCTTCGCTCCCACCCCACACACATGTTTTTCCTTCTAGGCACTAACCACCCCCCACACACACACACACACACATACAACTACACCTAACCCTTATTTATAGCTCCGCTTAAAAGACGCCTCAGCCGTTTCCCAGCCTGAATGAAGAAGGTTCTGCTGCAGCCTGTCACCGAAGACCTGTGCCCTTCCTTCCTAGGAGCTGTCACAAATGAACATTTGTCTTGGCTGTCTTCCCAGCCAGACTGGAAGCTCCCTGAGGGCCAGGCTTTCTTCAGCACCTTACACAGCACCGCCCACAGAGCCCTCCTGACGCACAGTAGGGTTCCATAAAGCGATGTTGAATTTAGACAGAACCTCCTGGTGCAGAGTGAGGAGACAGCCTTCCTGTAGGGAATTGCTCATGAATACAACAGACTCCCCAAGCTGACCACATAGGAAAGAACACGGAGGATTTCCATGTGGGATCTGGGTCACGGGTGAGGCAGAGAGGGTGCACAAAGGGAGGTGGCACTGGGCCAGACCTTAACTGCTTAATGTCGGATTGGCCACTCCATCTCCATGAACCTTCATTTCCTCACCAACCAAATGAAGCTAATAAAACGAGAAAGAGCGAGGAGAAAGAAACACGATTACCATGAAATTGCTTTAAATTGTTTAAATATATCTTCTGAGTTCTATGGAAAGTTTTTTTTCAGTAGATAAAATTATTGTAAGAACTAAAAATCAGCGTGATTTATTGATGTAATTTTTATAGACAGAGCCAAGTAATAGAAATTAATAAACAACTAAAAATGCATATTCATTAAAATTGAACTTGTCACATTATTGGAGGCTTAAATGACATAATGCATGTGCAGTCTGCCCAGAAAGAAAGCCAGCATGGGGTCAGTGCTGGACAAGTCTGTTCTTTAATTCTCTCTGGATGGTTTAGGATAATGTTTGTTCAGGAAGTCATGTTTAAACTGAGCCATGAAAAATGTACAGGATTTCAATATTTTAATGCTGAAAATATTAGATACCACTTTTTAAGCACTTTTATATACTCTTCTGGTTTCTATGGTGACATCACAAATCACTCCAGGATATAATAGTGCTGGTTCATCGTGCTCACAGAGTCTGTGATTCTGGAATCAGGACAGGACCCAGTGGGGACAGTGGGTCCTGCTCTGTGATGACTGACGTCTCCGTGGAAGATGTGAACGCTGCAGGTGAAACGCACACGTTGGGCCAGGTCTCTGGTGTTGGTGTTGACTCTCACCTGAGGACCTCAGTTCATGGCCACCTGGGCTGTTCCCATACGTGCTCGGGCTAGCACAACATGGTATCTGGATTCCAATGGCCAGTATCTAAAGAGCAGAGCCAGGTGGGAGGCTGTGTCCTATTGATGACCTTGCCCTGAGAACCACATAGCATTTGCTTCCAGAATGTTCTATTGGTGGAGTAATCACAAGTTCCTGAGATTCAAAGGAAGGCATATGGGAGAGGACTATGAGTCCCATTCTAAGGGGTGAACATTGATAGAAAGATGCCACTTGGGGGCTGGAGAGATGGCTTAGCAGTTAAAGTGCTTGCCTGCAAAGCCAAAGGACCCAGGTTCAATTCCCCAGTACCCACGTAAGCCAGATGCACAAGGGGGTGCATGCATCTGGAGTTCATTTGCAGTGGTTTGAGGCCCTGGTGCACCTGCTGTCTCTCTTCTCCTTCTCCTTCCTCTTTCTCTTCTTCTTCTCTCTCAAATAAATAAATATTTTTTTAAATGCCACTTGGCATACACATCTTATTTCATGTAACCTTCAGCGCAACCCAGAAGGAATGTTCTCTTAATTTTTCATTGTCCAGGAGAGGAAATTAAGGCCCAACAACAAGGTTACAGTTAATAAGAAACAAAGCTAGGATTTGAACTGAGCTCTCAAAGTCTCTGCAGCTACAACTAACATACTTCCTGCCAGAGCTAGAGCAAAGATGCCAACAGCGAGGCTTATTTTTTGAAATACTAAATCGGTTCCATCATGCAGGATGCTGGGGAGCCACAGAACCTCGGTGAGTCATGGACTGTGCTGGTAACATTCCAGGCAAGGGTCCAACAAAAATAGAGGCCCTGTGGTGGGAGGCAGGGTGTAGGGCATTCAATGTGTGGGCAGTAAGGCAAGAAAGGTTGCTTGGGGTCTGAGGAAGACGGGTCCTTGAAAGAATCCTGACAAGAGGATCTAGACCTTCCTTGGGCAATTAAGAGATACCACCGGCTTCAAGTAATTCGGCCACATGGTCAGAAAACCAACGGTGTGTAAGAGGGATCCTGATATTGGAAGGCCATGCTGGTTGTTGGTGGCTAGAGGAATGAGGCTCGCTTGCTGAAAGGAGCTGTGGGGACCTGGGCCTTGAAGATTCATGAGATGTGTGGTAGTTACTTTTTGAATTGCTGTGACTAAATACCCAGCAGGAGGTAACTTAATTGAGGAAGGGTTTATTTCGGTACAGAGACTCCCATGTCCTGGGGAGAAAGGAAGATATGGGGCAGGTCCTGGTGGGGTTCCCAAGTTCCTGATGACTCTGAGATGCAAGAAGACAGAAGAGTCCCAGGCCACCTTCAGCCAGGACAGCAGCTTGCAAGTTTGGCTGGTGGCTGACCAGTTTGAGGACTACTGATGTGGGACCCGCCCACTCCAAGAATTCTGGGAAAGGGACAGGTTCCAAAGAGAACCTGAGGCATGGCCAGTTGGATGACCACAATGGGTGAGGAGAGGGCAGAGAGGACATGATGTTAGGCGTTGGCCAAAAACATCCCCCATGATAGGAGTCCAGACTGCTTAGGATGTGTGGCTCTGTTGTCAGGGAGGGAACCACTGGACAAAGGAGCAATTAAGAACCCCTAAATCTATGGTCTTCTTTTTTTTTTTTTAATTTTATTTATTTATTTATTTATTTATTTGCAAGCAGAGAGACAGACAGAGAGAGAATGGGCATGCCAAGGCCTCCAGCCACTGCAAACGAACTCCAGATGCATTTGCCCCTTGTGCATCTGGCTTACGTGGGTCCTGGAGAATCGAACCGGGATTCTTTGGCTTTGCAGGAAAATGCCTTAACTGCTAAGCCATTTCTCCAGCCCATCTATGGTCTTCTTAATCCTCAGTACACATAGGTTTGCTGGTCTGGTAAGCCCAGGCCAAGCATAGGATAGTGATAGATGAAGGATGAGGCCGGAGGCTTATGTTTGGTGCGAGGCTCTAGGCAGGAGTTCTCAACAGCTTTTATTTATTTATTTTTTTTGCATGTGTATGTATGTGTGGCATGCAGGTGTGCGTGTATGTTCATGTATGTGGGTACACATGTGGGTGCAGGTGCATGTAGTGTGTGTGTGTGTATGCACACACGTGTGTGCATGCAAAGGCCAGAAGTCAATGTGAAGTGTCTTCCTCAGTTGCTGACCATCTCAATTTTGGAGATAGAGTCTGCCCCTGAACTGTGAGCTAACACTGATTCAGCTTGGTTAGCTAAGCAGCTTACCCTAGGGGATCCCCATGTCTCCACCTCCCCTGGCTTGTATGTGGGTGCTGGGGACTCAAACTCAGGTCCCCGTGCTTATGCAACAAGCATTTTTACCCACTGTGTTCTTTTTTTTTTTTTTTTTTAACTCAACCTGGGTAAGTACTGCTTGTTCTGGTAAACATGGACGCCCTTTAAGGGTGTCCTGAGAGAATGTAGGCTCAGATCATGCATGCCCAGGGTACCTGAGACTCTGCATGTCTGACTAGTGTCTGAGGGTGCCTGGGCCGTGGCCTCATGAACTACATGGAGAATGGGAAGAGACCTTAAGTCCTACTCAATGTCACGGATATAGCAGTCAGTCCTGATAACCCCACCCCAGCCCAGTAGGCAGACAGGACCAGAAAACATGCCCTGCGTGTGTCACGTAGATTCTCTGCCTCCCTCTTGGCTGATGGAACAGCGGAGCTATGAGGAGCAGGCACTTCCTTACCTGCCAAGGGTGGCTATGATTTAAAAAAAAATAAGAAGAAAAAGCAATATGGGGCTAGGGAGATGGCTTAGTGAGTGAAGTGCTTGCCCCGTAAGCACGAGGCCTCCAGTTCCATACCCAGAACACACATGAGAGGTGGAAGCACTTATAATCCCCAGGTTGGGGAGGCAAAGACAGGAAGATCCCGGGGATTCACTGGCCAGACGTTCTAGAGTAATCCGTAAGCTCCAGGTCTAATGAAAAACCCCCCATCCCCCCCCCAAAAAAAACACGGGTGGCACCTGAGCAGAAATCACATCAGAAGTTTCCTCTGACTTACACACACATGTGCACACACTTGCACGCACACGTAGACACACATGCACGCACAAAAATAAAAAAATAATAGATTAATTTTAACAAGCAGGCAGAGCAGCACGATGCTGATTTTCACACGTGCACCACCCCTGTGGTGGTTTGTGAGTAGCACAGACCACACTCTTTTCCTCCTGCCCATCCACCTCCACCTGAGGGTACAGAAAGCTGACCCCAAGATCCACCGAGGACCCCACAACCTACTGCCTGCTGTATTGAAGCAGAAGTCCAGGGCAGGGACAGAGGAAAGCCACCCAGACTAGAGTTGAAGGTCTTGAGTTGAAAACCTGGCTCTGCCCTTCCCTCGCTAGGTAACCTTGGATGGGTTAATTAACTTATTTGAGCTCATTTGCACAGCTTTTTTTCCATCGTAAAACACATGAAATAATAATGCGCCTCTTGTGGCTATTGGGCAAATCAATTGAGTCCAGAATATGTGGTTATAAATGATAGGAAACCCAAATGTCAAAGCAGAGCATGTTACAGTAATGGGTTACAGGATTGGGGGTTGCTCCAAACTCAGTGGTCCCCTCCCTGTGGTCATCCTGGTGATGGTGGCGCAGTCCTTTGACCCCTGTACCCTTCTCCCTGCAGACATGGGGAGCTTTGAGGAGGGTGAGAAGCCTCAGAGCGTCTCCCACGGAGAAGCTGCTGTCATCCGAGCTCCACGCATCTCCAGCTTCCCCCGGCCCCAGGTGACCTGGTTCCGTGATGGCCGCAAGATCCCGCCTAGCAGTCGCATGTGAGGCCCTGCTCCTGGGTCAGGGGCGGAGGGGGAGGGGGGTCAGGGGACTGGAGGGAGGCTGGCCATGAGGGAGGAGGTTGGAGGCCAGATAGAGTCCCCCACATACCGTGGAGAGCCCTTCCTAGAGAAAGCTCTTTCAGCAATTCTGGGACCACAGCCAAACTGGGCTCCTCCCCGGATGGGGAAAGACTTGGTCTGTGAGGGGTTTTCTTGGACCCATGAGGACCAGGGCGTTGCCACCACCACACTCTGGCTGACAAATATTTCTGCTTCCTGGAGGATTTAAGACACCTAAACACACCCATGCAAAGGTACTGTCACCAAGGTGACAGGCCCAGGGCTCTGACCATCAGACCCAGGGGTGCCTAGGAGGGTGCAGGTGTTTGCATTGTCTGGGTGTGGCCGGGTGTGTGCTGGGGTACAAGGGTGTGTGTTTTGGCTGTATGGAGTTCATGTGGCCAGAGAAGACACACACACACACATGCATACACACAGGCCTTTCACCAAGCACAAGGACCCCTTCTGTCTGCCTCTGGCCTCCGATACGGGCTTGGCTTGTGGGCATAGTGGTAGAAGCCAACACCTCTCACCTCCCCTGGTAACCAGAGACAAGAGCCTTCCTCCAGCAGACACCGCCCTGCATGTTCTGATCCTCCCGAACTCCCGACCCCTGTTTTCCTCTGTGCGTGCTAGCTCCCCCCTGCTCCCAGACAGACCACCTTGGCCCACCCTGTTCCTCCTAGGACTGGTAACTCCTAAAGACTGCGTGGAGCTCCTGCCGGTCTGCAGGGAGTGGAGGGAGACATAGGCAGAGCTGCTTAGGAGCATTAAGTCCAGGCATGGGAGCATAGTGACAGTAGCGTGACGTGGGGACAGCAGCTGTGGTAACTGAGCAGCCGCCAATTTCTCGGACTGCGCTAGGCACCCACATTCATACGCCCCCTCTCCACCAGGCAGCTGCGCCCCCTGAGATGCTCAGGGACTCACTCAGCCTTACTCTCTTACCTACCCAGAGGGTACCAGCTTCCAAATCTGTTACTGAATGCTTAGCACAACAGCTCTGTGACATGGCTGCCTTTATCACCGTTGTCCCAACATTAAAGGGTATCCATCCCAAGTGAAGCGGGCTCCAGCCCTGCCGACTGACTCCCAGTCAAGTCTCTGATCCGTACCTTCTGTGAAGGATCCATGCAAACAGACACTGGGACACAAACGAGGGACCGTGCTTCAGAGAGCTGGTCCTGGGACAGCGATTGGCAGCCTGAGCCTCAGTGGAACTAACTCGTTGGGGAGTGTGAAATACATAGACTCTTGGGTTCTTGCCTAAGGCACTGATTGGATTAAAATGGGGTAAAGTTTGGCCATCAGATTTTATTATCTTGTTTATTTTTGTGAGTGTGTGTGTGCATGTGTGTGCATGTGTGTTGATGTGTGAGTGTGGCCATATGGCATGTGTGTGGAGATCAGAGGACAGTTTTCGGGTTAGTCCTTGATGTCTGCTTCATTTGAGGCAAGAGGACTCTGGATTTTCTCTCCACTCTGTTCTTCTTGTGCTGTGCCGCCACAAGCTTCCAGGAAGTTCTCTTGTCTCTGCCTCCCATCCTTCCATCAGCGTCAGCATGCTGTGAACTCAGGTACTCCACTTGAGCAATGAGTGCTTTCTTTATGTACTGAGCCATCTCCCCAACTCCCAGCATCAGGATTTTGGAAAGCCCCCCACCCGCACAGGTGATTCTAATGTGCAGCCAGTGTGGGGAATCACTTAGTATGTGTCAGCAACCCACAGCCACAGTGATGCTGTGTAACAAAACATCCCAGTGGAATTTAACACAATGAGCACTTACTATTTTTCTCAGGAGTCTGCAGGTTGGTGATCTAGGCTGTGGTGGTCTGGGTGTTTCTTCTGGTCTTGGCTGGGCTCACTTGTCAGGGGTTGTCTGGCTACTGACTAACCTGGAATGGACTTACTGTAGATGACAGGTGGCTAATCTGCACTCCACATGCCTCATCCTCCATCCCGCCAGCCCAGCATGTTCCCTGGGAAGTGCAGAAGAGCAGGAGAGAAACAGAAACGCACATGTGAAGGCTCTGCTGGCATGCCCTTGATCAAAGCTAAGATATGGCAGTGCACAGAAGCAGCGGGCTGTGTTTATGCATGCTCCACCCTACAGGCCTCTGCATGAGAGGACAGCTGGCACAGGGCATGGGGCGCAGAGACCTAGCAAGGTGAACGCCTGCCTGCCGTATGAGTTACAAAGACTGAATTGGCAGCAGAATGGCTCAGCCATCACATGGATATTGAGATCCTGTTGGAAAAGTGGACCGCTCTACCACATGGGGACTGGGACAGGTTGATGAGTCCCAACCCCATCCTAACTTCCTTTCTGAGTTTATCTCTTGGGCCCCAGGTATATCGATGAAGGCATCCTGTAAGCCAATCAGTTGGTAATGGCTGCCTGAAACACAGAGTCAAAAAGGATTCTGAGGCCTCATCCCTATTCATAGGAAAGAACATCGTGGTTGATTAGTAATGCCTGCCCTGGCCACAGCATGGGGGGCGTGCTGGTACTCACCCACTACATTGACAGAAGCAGACGGAGCCCTTGCTCCAGCCTCTCTTCCATCATCCTCTTCTAACACCTTTCTGCCTTCTTATTTCCACCCTCCATCCTCACCCACTTCTCAAGAACTCTGTGGAGCAGGACAGAACCACCATTTTCTGCAAGAGCACACACAGCACCCTCCCTGTTACACATGCCATTCCTGCCCACCCTCATAAACACTCCTACCAAGTGTGTGATGGAACAGTGGGGTGGTTTTATCTCGGTAATTACAGTGGATTAATATTCATAACAGAGCGGGAAGGATCCCTAGAAGCAAGTCCCCTGTGTCTGTATGCCCAAGCTCCGTATCTGATGAGCTCTGTCAGCCAGAGAGCTGTGCAGGGCACGCAAGGCTTCACTATCTCACCTCTTACCATCGGGCAGAACACAGATTAGGGCCACCTCACCAGGTCCCCCAAGATCTCTGTTGAAAAGGAGACAAGATTTCTCACAGAGACGCGTGCTGGGGGCTCTGCACATATTCCAGAATGACTTATTCTAGCCTTAATTAAATTACAGATTGAGCTCCTATGGAGCTGTGAAAAGAGGGCTGGCTGAATAGGAGAAGTGAGTGGAAGTGGGGCTGGGCCAGAGTGAATTAAGACCAGGGTGTGGCTGGTAAACGAGGCCCAACCTCTGAGAATTGTGCTTTACTATGCGTGCTCCCTCAGTTTCTCTCAGTGTGGGTGCATCTGGGGTGCAGCGGGCTGGAGATCCTCCTCAGGACCACAAACAGCTACACATAGAAGTGAGGCATAGTACCTTTCCAGGGTGGCCTACCCAACAAGGGGACGTTGAGCATGCAGAGGGCTGGGTGCTCCAGGACCCTGCTGGGTTCTGATTGACAAGTCATAGGACCTCAGGACCTTCTGTTGCCCTCACATCCCAAACTTGAACTTAGGCCCTGTGACTTGCCATGACCCGTGGCTCCCAGACCCAGGTGCTGGGGACAGCAATGACAGCTGCGATACTGATCAGACCCACATCCCTGTCACCTAATCTCATAGAAGAGGAGTTCCCCCCCCCCAAATTCTGACCTAGAACAGGGGACAGGAGTGCCTCCTCCACACAGTCACTTGGCGGGCCAGGTTACAAGCACTGTACCATCACCAAAGCAGGCTCCTAGGTCACCCTGGAAGAGAGCCAGTAAGGATGATTCAGAAGCTTCCATGGTCGGAGCTGGAGAGATGGCTTAGTGGTTAAGGCACATGCCATGAAGCCTAAGGACCCTGTTTCGATTCTCCAGGTCCCACATAAGCCAGGTGCTCAAGGAGGCACATGCATCTGGAGTTCATTTGCAGTGGCTAAAGGTCCTAGCATGCCCACTCTCACTCTCCCTCTCTCTCTTTCCCTCTCTCTGTCTCTAATAAATAGATAAATAAATAAATAAAAATAAAATCTTTAAAAAAAAAAAAGAAGTTTCCATGGTCCAAGGCTGGAGGTGTCCACACCCTTCCTCTATGCCACACCTGGACCAGGAAGCTGCTGAGTGTGTCCCTGGCTGTCCAGAAGTCACAGCTGAGCGCTTCGTGTTGGACAGGCCATCCACCGTGCCATAGCCCATAGCCCACTTTCTACTGCACGCAGCACCATGCCACAGACCGGGGTATAAAGTCCTGACTCCTGATTCTGCAGGTCCAACATCAAAAGGCCTCACCCAGGACTGGAGAGATTGCTCAGTGGTTAGGGCACTTGCCTGAAAAGGCTAAAGACCCAGGTTCAATTCCCCAGCACTCATGCATGCATCTGGAGTTCGTTAGCAGCAGCTCGAGGCCCTCATGCGCCCATTTTCTCTCTGTCTGTCTCTCTTCTCTCTCTCTATGTTTGCAAATAAATAAAGGCCTCACCTGGTCATGACCTTGTTGGCTGCATCCCAAGGTGGTTCAGGGCATCACACATGTGTCAAGAGACATAGACCTGGACTGAGTGTGCGTGTGCAAGTGTGTGTGTGTGTGTGTGTGTGTGCATGTGAGTGAGTGTGCGTGTGTGAGTGTGCGTGTGTGTGCAAGTGTGTGTGAGTGTGTGTGTGTGAGTGTGTGTGAGTGTGAGTGTGTGTGCATGTGTGAGTGTGAGTGTGTGTGTGTGTGTGTGCGTGTGTGTGTGTGTGTGTGTTCTGCTCTCTCTCCTTTTAGGAAGCCTTCGGGAGTCAATCAAGGGCTCTACCTTAACGTCCTCACCACACACAGTCACCTCCCACGGCCCACCTCTTAACGCCACGGCCATTTGTGCTTCCCACCATCTTTCTGCTTCACTACTGGAATTAGATTTATCCCAGCTCGCGTACCTGGACGAGCCTCAGCCAACACGTTCAAACCACACCCAGACCATAGCATTCAACTCCACTCAACTTCAGAGCCAGGCATCCTGCCTGCAGGGCCATCCCAAGTCTCCTATGTCCTGCAGGATGTTGCCAACAGCAGCCATTTGTGGGGACCCCACCGCCATGCTAACCACAGCTGTCCAGAAATTCTCAAATGGCCCCGAGAAGGCAGAGTCACCATGGGCTGAGAACCGCTGACCTAGAAAGGTCCATCATATGACTTCTTACCGCCCTTTGCTTCCTCATGCCAACATCTGCAGAGCATTGACCTTGCAGAGATGCCATTCCCATCATGCACCTGACGCCTTGACACGTCTAGAAAGCCCTATATAAAACAGAAAGAGGAAGAGAAAAAAAAAGGAGTAAACACGGCTCCAGAAAAGCTCCAACCCATTACTGAAGTCTCCTTAATTCAGAAGTAATCCTCCACTCCACCAAAGAGTACCCATAAAATGAGCTATGTACAATCCCAAGAAAAAATGAAATAACAGAAAGAAAGCTCGATCATAATGCATACAGAGTATAGTTTAAAAGGCAGAGAATGGCCGGGCATGGTGGTGCACACCTTTAATCCCAGCACTGGCGGAGGCAGAGGTAGGATGATGGCAGTGAGTTCGAGGTCAGCCTGAGACTACAGAGTAAATTCCAGGTCAGCCTGAGCTAGAGTGAGACCCTACCTAGAAAAAAAAAAAAAAAAAAAAACAGAGAATGGGCAGCAGGGAGCCTTCCCAGTGAAGAAGAGAATTGGGGTGATCCTTCTCTGGAGGGGGGGTGAACGTCAAGTATCTAACTATAGGGAAGGCTCCTGGAGGCTGGTAGACCTGTTTCCACAGTGCCACGGCAGTGGGGGTGGAGGAGGAACTGGGACCTATATGACCAGTACGCTGAGATTCCCACCAGGCGAGGACTGTGGGAAGGGGGACAGGCTGTTGCGTTGCTGGGAATCAAGTGGGGAGTAAACAGAAATAGTGGCAGAATCCTGGACCCCTCGCTCCACTTAGGGGCTGGGAGAGGTCCTTGTAAAGAGTTCCTTCCCCCTGCGAAGATGAGGAAGCACAAGAGGCTGGAGCCCAAGGCCTGTGCCAGAGTCACCTTACCACCCTTCAGCCCTTCCCCAACCCTTAGCCACTGCCACAAGCTACCTCTGAGGACCAAAACCCCTCAGGAGATTCCCAATCCCAAATCCCACATTGTTAAATATGGTTAAAAATATTCCAGCCTGGGGCTGGAGAGATGGCTTAGCGGCTAAGGCGCCTGCCTGCTAAGCCTAAGAACGCTGGTTCCAATGTCCAGCGGTTCCAATCTCCAGGTCCCACGTTTAGCCAGATGCAAAGTGACGCAAGGGCGCAATGCCGCACTTGACCACAAGGGGGCGCACATCTGGATTTCGTTCACAGCAGCTGAGAGACTGCTGGCGCACCCATCTCTGTCTCCCTGTCCCTCTCTGTCTATCTCGCTCTGTCTCTCTCTCCAAAAATAAATAAATGACAATAAAAAAATATTTTAAAAAAATATTCCAGCCTGGGGGAATGGACAGATGGCTCAATGGATAAAGTTCCATCCCCAGTACTCACAGAAATGCTGGGTGTGATTTCAATGCCTGTAATCCCAGAGCTTGGAAGATGGAGACAGAGAGTCCCCACAGCAAACGAGCTGCTAGACTAAGTAAATCAACGAGCTCTGAGTTCAAGTGAGAGACCTTGACTCTATCAATTAGGTGGAAGCCGGGCGTGGTGGTGCACACCTTTAACCCCAGCACTCGGGAGGCCGAGGTAGGAGGATCCCTGTGAGCGTGAGACCACTCTGAGACTACAGAGTGAATTCCACAT
Source organism: Orientallactaga sibirica (assembly GCA_036365145.1). Classification (NCBI taxonomy): domain Eukaryota; kingdom Metazoa; phylum Chordata; class Mammalia; order Rodentia; family Dipodidae; genus Orientallactaga; species Orientallactaga sibirica. The sequence continues at coordinate 10,449,347 of JAEOAD010000013.1, forward strand.
CAGACTAGGCTACAGCAAGACCCTACCTCACAAAAACCAATAATAATAATAAATGCCAGGTGTGGTGGCGCACGCCTTTAATCCCAGCACTTGGGAGGCAGAGGTAGGAGGATCACTGTGAGTTCGAGGCCACCCTGAGACTTCACAGTGAATTCCAGGTCAGCTTGGGTTACAGCGAGACCCTGCCTCGAAAAACCAAAATAATAATAATAATGATAAATAAGGTGGAGAGCAATCAAGGAAGACACCCAGTTTCAACCTCTGGTGTGCCGTGCACATGCACCCACTCATGTGTGCCTACATGTATAACATGCATACATATGCATTCATACTACATACACATACACATGAAATATATATATATCTGGCTCTGGACCTACTTCCTGCCACCTCATTAGTTGGAAATAAAAAGAACTCTCCAGAAGGAAAAATGGGGCATCATTAGAGTCCCTAAGCATTGGGGCAGAAGGGCATACCTCCCTACTGCCCAGAGCTCTATTGATGGTGTGAGGAGTCCCAGCATGCGAAGCCCTCAAACCAGGAGCAGGTGTGGGTAGACCCAACACAGCCAGGCTGGGAGAGAGCTGGGCCAGAGAGGCAATAGTGGGGATGTTTATTTGAGATCCTGTTTAAAACTCTGTAACATTCACCTAATGGGAAAATTTGAAAAGAATTCAACTGGATTTGTCCTTGTTAAACTAACATTAAGGATGTTTAACAGCTGTCTCGGGCACATCACATTACAATCCGGAGATCGACTTGGCAAACTAATGGTTTTGTTTGGCATCGGGAGAATTGGGTGAAAGGAGCCCGGCAGAGCTGGCATGGGCACTGCTCCAAGAGCCACTTGCCTCACGTTTAAGGGGGACTTTTGCTCCTTATTCTCTGCCTGGACACCTGGCCCCAGGGAGGACCTGCGTGGTAGGACTCGGGAAAGGCAACTGGGCTGGAACAAAACGTCTGTCTGTTTTTGTCCTGTGAATCAGCCCAGTACGTCTCTGTGTTCGCAAGCTTCGAGAGTGGGAGACTTATCCCCAGGGCGGGGATTGGAGACATATGGCCCCCAGAAGTCTTACGTTTCAGGTGACCAGTGCCTTTGGAGTCTGTTGATATACAGATGTGGGGGGGGGGTTGAGGAGACAGCTTAGTCAGTACAGTGCTTGGTGCACAGTCATGAAGACCTGAGTTCAGATCCCAAGCACCCATGTAGAAGACAGGCCTGGTGACACCTGCCTGTGATCCCAGGGCAAGAGGGATGGAGGCAGGAATATCTCCTGGACTTGATGGCCAGTGTATCTAATTGAATTGGTGAGAGAGGGCTGGAGAGATGGCTTAGCGGTTAAGGCACCTGAGGACCCAGGTTCAATTTGCCAGTACCCAGGTAAGCCAGGTGCACAAGGTGGCGCATGCATCTAAAGTTCATTTATAGTGGCTAGAAGACCTGGTGCACCCATTCTCAAGAAAGAAAGAAAGAAAGAAAGAAAGAAAGAAAGAAAGAAAGAGAGAGAGAGAGAGAGAGAGAGAGAGAGAGAAAGAAAGAAAGAAAGAAAGAAAGAAAGAAAGAAAGAAAGAAAGAAAGAGGGAGGGAGGGAGGAAGAAAGAAAGAGAGAAAAAGAAAGAAGAAAGAAAGAGAGAAAGGGAGAGAGAAAGAGAGAAAGGGAGAGAGAAAGAAAGAGGGAGGAAGGGAAGGGAAGAAGGAAGGAAGGAAGGAAGGAAGGAAGGAAGGAAGGAAGGAAGGAAGGAAGGAAGGGAAAGAGGGTGGGAAGGAGGGAGGGAGGAAGGAAGGGTGGAAAGGTGAGAGAAAGAGGGAAGAAGGAAGGAAGAAAGAGAGAGGGAAGAAGGAAGGAAGGGAGGGAGGAAAGAAGGAAAAAGGGATGAAAAAGCCAGGCATGGTGGTGCACGCCTTTAATCACAGCACTCAGGAGCCAGATGTAGGAGGATCACCAGGAGTTCAAGGCCACCCTGAGACTACATAGTGAATTACAGATCAACCTGGGCTAGAGTAAAACCCTACCTCGAAGAACCATCCCCCCCCCAAAAAAAAAGAAAGAAAAAAAAGCAAAGAAAGAAAAAAATACTTTTTTAAAAAAATGATGAAAAACCCTAATCTCAAAAAAAAAAAAAAAAAAAGGTGGAGATAGATACTCGACATTGACTCCTGGCCTCTACATGCACGTGTACCCACATGTACACCACACACACCTGCAAAATGAAGACACACAGCTTTCAGGGTGGTGCTGAGACACTGATTCTGGAGAGTCTCTGCTTGTTTCTGAGGTCATTCATCGCTCCCTGCCATTCACTCATTCACTCCACGAACTTTTCTGGGTTTTGTTTCTGTTTTGGTGCTTGGATTCTCAGGATGCAAAGATGACCTCACGAAGCCATCGAGGCTGAGACATGGGCAAGGACAGAATTCCAAGAGGGCTCACAGGGAAAAGCCCCTCACTCAGCCCCAGGGTGGACTCTGGGGAAGCTTCATCCTTTGTGAGGTGAAGGGTGGGTGTTGGGGTTACGATGGGTGCCACCGAGCATGGCGGAGTCTCTGCTACTCAGTGAGTAGTCGTGGTTGGGGCTGGAGTAGTGCTTGGAGACAACCTTCTCTCCTCTTCCCACTCGGATAGGTACTAGGGTCTAGGGTCAGGCTACCTTCCTGGGGTCGTCAGTCACACTCCGTGGCTCCAAGCCCCCTTGGGTCCCCATCAAAGGAATGCTTTCCTCTTTCCAGAGCCATCACATTGGAGAACACCCTTGTCATCCTGTCCACGGTGGCTCCCGACGCTGGTCGCTACTATGTGCAGGCAGTTAACGACAAGAACGGAGATAACAAGACCAGCCAGCCCATCACTCTCGCCGTGGAGAGTAAGTCAGCGCGGGGACCCAGGACCGCCACTGAGCGGGTCATTAAATCTCAGAAATGGTACTCCAGGGGGCCGTTGGGAAGATGGAAGAGCGGGGATGCCCCGGAGGAGGGGGAGAACAAGGTGGGGAGGGTGGGGGTGAGGGGAGCCAGTGCAGGTCACAGACAGGAGAGAGGTGAGTTCTGGAGGGAAGCTGAGGTGTTGTTCCCAGAGAGGAGCTGCTTAGCTGAGCTGTCACTGTGGCTGCACAAGGCTGAGGAGACTGGGGCCAAGTTAGAGAGGGTGTGCATGGGTAGATGTCAGACACCCTGGGCTCAGATGCTGCTGGAGAGAACACCCCAGGGAGATTGAAGGCTCAGGGTTAAAGAAATACACAACCTCGTCTGTTTTTGGTGTTTCTGCTTGGAGCCAGGAAGTCCCTACGACTGGCTCTCGCCCTGGGTTCCCACCCCCTGCCTATCCTTGGACATCCCATATCCCTGGCAGAGTGGGGCACAGGAGCTGAACCCACAAGAAGTACATGACTGGAGTGGGGCATGGTGGCGCACGCCTTTAATCCCAGCAGAGGTAGGAGGATCACCATGAGTTTGAGGCCACCCAGAGACTACATAGTGAATTCCAGGTCAGCTTGGACCAGAGGGTGATCCTACCTCAAAAACCAAAAAAAAAAAAAAGAAGAAGAAGAAGAAGTACAAGACTGGCCCAGTGACAAAGAGATACTTCATCCATCCATTGGGACGAGACCAGAGCCTGTTTCGCCGCCCCCCCCCCACACACACACACTGGCCCCCTCAGGACTCGTCCTCAGGAGGGAGATGGTAGGATGGGTAGTCAGCGTGTCCTCCAAGCTGGGAATCACCAAGACTAACCCCCAAGAGCAGGGGATGAGCCCAGCGCTTGCGGCACAAGCTGAGCGCCACCCAAGCTGGGGGAGCCAGCTGTTCATATCCCTCCACATCTGTGCCTCTCTCACTCCCAAAGCCAGTCTCATCTAATCCGTGCAGTGCCAGTGCAGACTCCTCAGCCATGACTTGTGTGTGGACGACCAGTGGCGATTTCTCTACCCTCCTTGACCCCAGCCTCTGTCTGCCAGTGTCCAGAACATTCCCAAGTCCTGCTACCCCTTCCCTGGGCTTTCCAAGCTCCAGCATCACCCATTCCAATGGTTCAGTCGATTCCTTCCTTCACTCCGGCTTCCAGGAGTGTGGCTGGAAAGCAATCTGAAGGTGGGGGAAGCCGTTGTGTACAGACCAATAAGGGTCATAAGTGTTACCTCCGCCTCTGACCTAAACCAGAACTATTTCAAAGGAAAAGGAATTTTTCTTGGAAGGAAATAGATTTTTCCCCCATTGATTTCTCAATGAGCACAATGCAGTGGTTTGTTGAGAGAAAGCACTGGGCTAGGACTCGGTTAGTAGAGAGGTTGCTTAACATGCATTGGGAGGCCCTGGGTTCGATGCCCAGCACCACATAAACTGGGTGTAGCAGTACACGTCTGTATTCCAAGTACTGGGGAGTTGGAGGCAAGAGAGTCCTCTGTCATCTTCAGCTACATAGAAACTTCAAGGTTAGCCTTGAAAGTTGTTAAAGTTAGTGAAACAGGCCTTGTCAAAAAAAAAAAGGAAAAAGGGGCTGGAGAGATGGCTTAGCAGTTAAGGTGTTAAGGCGCTTGCCTGCAAAGCCAAAGGACCCCAGTTTGATTCTCCAGGACCCACGTAAGCCAGATGCACAAGGGGGCGCATGCATCTGGAGTTCATTTGCAGTGGTTGGAGGCCCTGGCATGCCCATTTCTCTCTCTCTCTCTCTCTCTCTCTCTCTCTCTCTTTCTCTCTGCCTCTTTCTCTCTCTCAAATAAATAAAATATTGTTTTAAAAAAAAGGCAGTGTCAAAGCCACGTCCAAGTCAAAGTCAGGCATCTTCCTGTGTGACTCAGTTTACCTAAGACCCAAGGTCAAGGAGCCCTTGCTCTGTGCCCCTCTTCCAACATCCAGCTCCTCCTCCTCCTGAGTTGAAGCAGCTATTCTGTGGCTGACTGGGGCATCGCTTGCTCAGTTATCTCAAGCTACCATAGCCCTCCTCACTCAATTCCATCTTAAAATACCATAGCCCTGCAGACCTCTCAAGAAAGGCCACAGGGCTCATTCTATACCACCCCCCTCATCTGCCCATCGAACTCCCTCCCAGCTGTCTGTCTCCTCCACCCCAGTGCCCCTCCACTCCTGCGCCCTCGCTGTGCTTTGTGCTAGATCAAAATTTGTACTGGATTTGTAGAGAGCAAAATCGGCCGATTTTTAGCTAATTTCCCCTCCCACGAATGATTGCACTTCAAAACCCTGTGCTTGCGCTGACACGCTCCCCCACTCCCGCCTGCCTGCCAGCCAGTTCGCGAGGAGCAATTGCCACTTCTCACCCACCAGCAACTCAGACTTCCCTTGGTTCCCTCGAAGAGAGGGCAGGGAAGCCACACACTCCCACCCCTGCCCCTCCCTCTTCCTCCATCCCAGGCTCCTCTCAGGCAGCTTCTTAGCAGCCCTTGGAGGAGCCTTGCTCCTTAGAAATAGGGGAGGAGGACTGGAGAGATGGCTTAGCGGTTAAGGCACTTGTCTGCAAAGCCTAAGGACCCAGGTTTGAGTCCCCAATACCTATATATGCGTCTCCCTGGTGCACCCATTTTCTCTCTCTCTCTCTCAAATAAATAAATAAAATATTTTAAGATATGGGGGAGGGACGAGCTGGACTGGTGACCCCAGAAGTTGCATCTGCCCCAGGTAATACCATAATCCTGAATCAGAGTTGCATTGCTCTATAGAAATATGACCTGAGCCGTAACATGCACATAACTCTAATTGTGTTTGGGTGTGTGTGTTTGAGACAGTGTCTCACATAGCCCAGACTGGCCTCAACTCCCTCTGTAGCTGAGGAAGACCTTTAATTCCTGATCTTCCTGCCTCCTCCTCCCAAGAGCTAGGATTACAGGCATGCACTCCAACGCCCTGACAGGTTGCCCCATTTTGCGTATCACTGAGCGTACGCGGAGGTCAGCGCTAACCCTCGAGATTCAGGGTTCTCTTGGTTCCGCCTCCCATTCGTTAGGTGCACTGGGATTACAGATACATGCGCCACTTTGCGTCCAGCTTTATGTAGGTGCTGGGGATTTGAACTCTGGTCAGCAGGCTTGCAGAGCAAATGCCTGGTTGCCCTACTTTCTTTTTTTCTTTTCTTTTCTTCTCTCTCTCTTTTTTTTTTTTTTTTTTTTTTTGAGGTAGGGTCTTGCTCTAACCCAGGTTGACCTGGAACTCACTCTGTAGTTCCAGGCTGGCCTCGAACTCACTGCGATCCTACCTCTGCCTCTCGAGGGCTGGGATTAAAGATGTGCACCACCACACCTTGCTCTGGTTGCCCATTTTTAACCAAGTAAAAGGAAATAAGTAGAATTCACTTTATTAATATATTTTACTTAACCCAACATATCCAAAATATGCTTTTAACATATCATCAGTATAGAATATATTAACAGGCTATTTGACATCGGTTTTTGCATACTAAATCTTTGAAATCTGTGCGTGTTTTACACTTACAGCACATCTTAATTTGAATGCTAAATCTTCATCTGAAATACGTGATCCGTATTTAGATTTCACAAAATTTACAGCTAAGAAGGTAGAGTCTTATGCCTAAGTTGTTCCACTCGCTCTTAAAAGTGTTCTAATAACCAAATTGGGGATCCGATTGTAATTAAATGTAAATTAGTTAAAATTAAATCTCATTAAATCAAAGGGGGGGTACCAACCACATTTCAGGAGTTTGGTTAAGCACACGTGGTTCTGTGGCCCGTGTTGGATGATGGATGCCCTGGCCTTTATGGACTGGGTACCCTGATCAGGAATGCAAGTGTCTATCCAGCCCATCTGCCCGGGAAGACACTAAGAGCCCTGCAGTGATGCACGAAGCACCAGCGGCTAGGTGAGTCACATGTCCCTGAGCCCGGCTTCCTCCTCTCTAGCCTGATGCTTAGGGCAGAGCTGGGGCTGGGGGGCGGGGATTCACTGAGGTGACTCGGAATGGGTCAGAGCACATGGCCCTTGTCTCTGGAATGGAAATAGTCCCGGGCAGCTGAATCCTGCTTGGCTGTGTGTGAGGAGCTTGTCTGCATTCTCACGCCTGTGGATGGTGCCTGGAACCCTAAGCTCTAAGAGTTGAGGCTGTGCATGGAGGAAGAGGCGGTGACAGAGGTTTCCAGGGTCGGTGTGGCTCCCCTATGCAGTGTACACCTGACTGTCATGTGGTCCACTGGGACAGCTGTGCTGAATGACCTCCTTAGGTCACCGGGTCTACTGGGGTGAAGGACAGCTCAAGCATAATGCAGACGTGCATCACTGGGGATGTGTGCTGCTCACACTCTGCATGTCTCGTGGGTCTCCATGCACCTGCACTTCCTCCTCATGTAAGTAAGCTAGCCCAGGCCTAGCATCCAGAGCCAAGCCTTTGTTCCTCCCTCAGTCCCTTTATCCCCAGATCCCTGACCCCTCCACTCACATCCACACACCTGCAGGAGTGGTTGCCCAGCTGCCCACCATCAGGTCCCAGCCTGGCACCTCTGATACCACCATCCATCTAGCCAGCCCTCCACCATCTTAAACAGCGAAGCAGAACCCGAACACATCTCCCTCTGAAAGCTGGTTTTCCCCAGGGTCCTCCTATCTCAAGGCATCCAGTGGCCAAACCACCATAGCCCTTCCATCAAACTTCTAGACCATCACCGTGCCCTGCTGGCTATGTCCTCCCCTTCATCAGAAAGCTTGTTCCAAGAGCTTGACTTCCAGTCCAGAGCTGACCTCATAAATCCGCAGCCGCTCCATCCCCACCTAACCGCTCCAAATCAAATCTGCTTTCACCTCTTCAAGAGAACTAGCAAATGAGCTTCGTGTCACGACACGGCTCTGACATGTTGGTCGCACTGCATTAAGAAGGATTCTGAGGACAGACCTGGGCTCAGAGGGGTGAAGTCCTAGAACCATTGACTGCTTTTTCCTGAAGCCTACAGGCGGATGTCTGGGGAGGGGCAGCAAAATGGTAAGGAGTTTGAGCTCTATGTCCTCCTCCAATTCCAAGGGCTACCCAGCACCGTGTGCACACCCTCACTCACTCATCTCCTCCTCCTCCCTTCCCTGAGGACCTCCCAGCACCGTGTCCACACCCTCACTCGTGCAGTATTTCTAGGCTGCCCTCTTGCTTTTCTCTGAGATCCACTCAAGTCCAGTGCTCCTGTGAAGCCACCCTGGGCTGCTTAAGGCTCCTCCTGGTCTCTGAAGTTGATGACGTATGTTCCACTTGGTCAGGAACCCCCACCTCTCAGTCAGACCAGAGGCCTTCATTTGGCCTGGGCTAGTGGGACAGTTCTTTCCAAGGCAGGCAGTCACCAGAGGGAGGACTGTCCCCTGCTGAGCATGTCCTGTGTGCCAGGCACCAGGTGCTCCCCCGGGACCAGCTGACCCATCCTGCCTGGCTTCCTTCCCGCCTCTGTCATGCATCTCCTCACATCACTGAGGTGTTGGCGTTGATGGGACATCCTCCCAGGCTGTCTTCCTCAGGAGGACAGACCCTGCCTTACCTGCTGCTGCCCCAGAGTCTGACACATACCCATCAAGATGTGTTGATGGTTTTGTTGTTGTTTTTTTTTGTTTTGTTGATTTGCTAAGGTAGGGTTTCACTCTAGCCCAGGCTGAACTGGAATTCACTATGTAGTCTCAGGCTGGTCTCAAACTCATGGCGATCCTCCTACCTCTGCCTCCCGAGTGCTGGGATTAAAGGTGTCACTACCACGCCCCACTCAAGATGTGTTGAGAAAGGGATTGAATTCACTTAGCTCATTTAGGTAGTGAATTTTTTTTTTGATCTTTGTTTTTTGGGGTTTTTTTTTAGTACTAGGGGTTGAACTCTGTCTCACACATGCTGTACAAACACTCTACCACTGCGCTTTATGATCCCCATCCTCTTGTTACTTCTTATTTTGAAACAGGGTCCTGCTAAGTTGCTCAGTTTGGCCTTGAACTTATTCTGTAGCCTGGATTGGCCTTGAACTCTCAATCCTCCTGGTTCCATCTCTAGAGTAGCTGGGACAATAGACATGAGCCACCTGGCTGGACTCAGGTTCTGTGTGTTTGGTTGGTTGGTTGGCTGATCTTGAGACAGGATCTCATGCAGCCCAGGCTAGACTTCAACTTGCTATGTCACTAATGATGACTTTGAACTCTTGATGTTCCTGCCTTCTCCCAAGTGCTGAGATTGTAGACCTGTGCCACTCTGCCTGGTTTATGGGGTGCTGGGGATCAAACCAGGGCTTTGTGCATGCTAGGAAGCTGAACCAACTGAGCTATAGTCTCACTCTTGAGTGATGACTTTAACTATATACTTTTAGTTACTGGGAAAAACAGAGACTCAGTGGAAATAGAGGGACCTACTGAGGCCAACCCCAGAACAGTTGGTGCAGAGCAGGCCTTAAACCCAGGGCTTTTTAAACTTCACGTCCTCCTCCTTCCAGGATTCAGGGTCCCCAGCCACTGTGGCTCCCCTCCAGCCCTACAGACTATTGCCTGGGCCTGGGCCTGGTCACATGGCTCAGGGTCCCTCTCCAGGCATCAAGCTAGCAGTTCATTCTTTAATCTCACTGTCTGGCCACCTGCAGCTCGCCTAGCCCAGGCTGTCTGGTTATCCGGCCAGCAGCACCGGCTTGGACTCTAACAGCCTGTCTCCTCCGTGTGGCCCATTAATCTGAACCATGGTACCTGCGCGCCCAGCATGTAATAAACAACTTAGAGCACACTTTTATGGATTCAGCTATATCAGCAGCTTTCAATCCGATCGCTCTTTATGGCACCTACATGAGGCTTTATATTGTTGCAATTACTCTGTTTTATATGCGCCTTTCTTGGCCCCTTCATTTTACTTTATTTTTACATTTTATTCCCATTCTTCCTGGGCTGTTTCTAGCTAGGCCTGGAGTCCGGGTAAGAAATCTGCCTAGGGCTGACCACAGTGGCCCAGAGTAGCTTCAGAGCCACACTGTGTTCCTGGCCCACAGAGGGCATCCCATTACTGTCACCCACAGCAGTCGTCACGGCTAGCTCCCTCCAGAGCATCCTGGAAAGAGGCCAAATGGATAGATTTGTTGTGCATGGAAAAGTCCTCTTGGGGTGTGTTTTAGGAACCAGGGGCATAGTGGATATCGGAGGTGCAGCCAGCACTGGCCCACAACTCCACAGAGAGGTGTCTGGCCACCTCCCAAAGGACCCAGAACACAAGGAGAGAGATGCCAGCACCTCCGTTCACATGGGCCTGGGGTTTCTCTAAGTCCCGAGCATGGAGGGTCCCCTCACGTCCATCATGCTCCCTGGGAGACAGCGATGGGGATGGTTCTGCCACTACTCCGTTCACTGGAGTGTGTTTGTACAACTGCTCTGTGCTGGAGACATGGTGACTGGCAAGACTAGGCAAGATCAGGGTTCTGATGAAACCACAGACAAGCCTTAGCCTTACATAGGTTGGGGGTTGGGCCTGGAGTTTGAATCCAGGGCCAGGGAACTGCGTGGTTGGGGGTGTGCTTCCTGGCTGGCATAGGGCTGTCTTCTCACCCAGTACTCACATAGCTGAAAGGCAGAGGAAGGAAGGAAAAGATGGAGAGGCTGAGAGAGAAGAGAGGTAAAAGACAAAGAGAGGAGAGAGGCTAAAGAGATGGCAACAGAGAAGAGAGAGGGGTGAGAGAGGATCGCAAGGTGGAGAGAGGAAAAAGGAGAGAAGTGAGGGAAAGAAGAGAGGTAGAGAGAGAAAGTGAGAGAGATTACAGCAAGGAGACAGAAGAGAAAGGAGGGACAGAGAGAAGAAAGTGGTGACAGGGAAACAGACAAGGAAGAGAGAAAGGTGAGAGATGGAACAATGTGGTGGGAGGAGAAGAGAGATGGAAGAGAAGAGTGAATTAGAGAGAGGACAGACAGATGGTGCACGAGGAGAGGCGAGAGACAGAGAGCGACAGAGTCTGAGAGAGAAAGGAGGTGAGAGAGGTGGAGACAGAGAAGAGAGAGGTGAGGGGGACCTAGGAAAAAAGAAGAGTGGGGGACAGAGACATAAAGGAGACAGAGAAGAGCAAAGTGAGAGAGGAGAGAGAGCAAGAGAAGAGAATGAAAGACAAAGAGGAGACACAGAAAAGAAGGGTGAGAGAGAAACAGAAATGGAAGAGATGGGAGAGAGAGGGAGTGAGAGAGGCATGCAGAAAGAGAAGGGCGGGAGAGATGTCGGGGTGAAGAGGAGGCACAAAGAGAGGCTGTGCTGCACCCTCTTCCTCTTATGAACACACTTCAGCCACGCCTCTCCAACTCCCAAAGGCCCCACCTCCAATGCTAACACTGCGGCCACTAGGGTTTCAGCACATGGCCCACAGCCAGGACCTCATAGGCTTCCACCCCTCGTACTGTCCCTGGAGGTCACCTGGAGGCTTGTTACCACGGGAGTGTGGTAATTCCCTCGTGGGTCTGGAATCTGATATCAAGGGAGAGTCAGCAGGGCTCTCCCTCCAAGAAGGGACATTGCTCTGATGACCACTGGCATGGCCCAAAAGGCAACATAGTGCTGAGAAGAAGGGACGGAGGAGTGCCCAGCACTGAAACACCTCTGTCACACCCTCCAAGGCTCAGGGACCATTGCGGAAGAGGAGGCGGATAGAATGGAAGAGCCAAAGGAAGGATATGACTTCTTACAATGCAACTGCCCAGACAGAAATTGGCCTTGATATCCATGACCTTGCAGTGCCTAGCAATACCTCTGCAAGACCCTCATAATAGAAGAAAAAGATGATGACATCAAATTAAAAGAGAGACTAATGGAGAGAGGGAGGGGATATGATGGAGATTGGAGTTCTAAAGTGGAATGGGGGGAGGGGAGGGAAATATCAGGTGGGTTTTTTTGTATGTAAGTATAGAAGTTGTCAATAAAAAAATAATAATTTTTTAAAAATAAAAATAAAATAAAATACCCCCCCCCAGAAAAGGGACATGGTTCTCCTGCCTCTTCCACCGCTGGCAGCAGCTGGCTCCTTTCATAGCTCCACTTCACTTACTTCCGCCCTACTCGGCTTCTCCTGTGGATCTGTGCCTAGAGTCCACTCCTCCTGTTCTGGACACGGGTCACACTGGATCTAGAGCCTGCTGCAACTCTGTATGACCTCGTCTCAGATGTCACCAAAAACGATAGCAGTTTCCTTCTCAGTGCCAGGACAAAACAGCCAACCAGAAACAGCTGCCGGAAGGGAAGGGTTTATTTCCGGCTTGCAGTTTTGAGGGGAAGTTTCATCATCGTAGAGACAGCATGGCAGGGTCAGACAGCTGGGTGTCACATCTCCACAGCGGCAGGGAGGAAGTAGAAGCGTGAGCTGTGAACACCCCACGGGCTGGATGAACAAACCTCAAGTCCCCCCCCCCCGTGACACACCTCCTCCAGCAAGGCTCCAGCAGCTGGGAACCAAGTCTGAGGCTTAGTCACAAACACATGAGGCTGCAGGGGACATTTTACATTCAAACCACCACAAAGACCCTAAAGGCATCACATTCACCTCCGCTGGGTGACCATGTGCAGGGGTGGGGTTGTGTTCTGGGTTGAGGATGAAGAAGTGAGTCAGCAAGGGCACAGTCGGGGAGGAAAGAGGACTTGGATGGTGGTGGGACAGGATAGTGACAACGGGGAGGGCCATGGTTGCCTTTCAGGAGCAGTGAGGAGGTCTCTGGCGGGCTCCCCTGACACTTGGGTGTGACTCGTGGGCAGAAGAAGAGGATAAACACAGTCCTGAATTTGCCCAGAGATGCATCTCTGGGGTTTCCTCAGTATTTCACTTGCTCAGTGCCAGCCTGCACATCAGCCTGGCCAGGCAGGGACGGGATTTCTCGCCTCCTCCGCCACCTCCTCGGCTAATGCTTGACCTCTCCCCAGATGTCGGGGGACCTGCAGACCCTATCGCGCCCACTATCATCATCCCGCCTAGGAACACTAGTGTTGTTGTCGGGACCTCGGAGGTGACCATGGAGTGTGTGGCCAACGCCAGGTAGGCGGCGCCTCCTCGCTGGCTTCTTGCTCCCTTACCGCAGCCGACAGCGCAGTCACCATTGTGGCTGTCACATGAGGACCTCCGAGAGCCGAGGAAGGGTGGCAGGTGGCTGCTAGCTATTATGCTTAGTAGGGTCAGCTCTTCCCAGGCAGACCAAGCAGAGAGCACCCGGCAGTGTAGAGTTACAGGGGCACAGACAACCGTCCAGGCTATGGGTCCCGTGGGAGAATCCACACATAGAGTCCACAGAGGGTCCTCAGAGCCGAGCCCTTCTGCAAGTAGTGTTCATTGGAGGAGCGAGCGCATGTGTGGGACATAATGCACGAGATGGGGATGGTGCAGGAGGGAGACCTGGGCCAGCTGCCGTTGCACCCCTCACCTGGGAGACTGTGAAATCATCCCCAAGCCACTCATGAGAATAGTATGCTGAATGCTTCCCACCCGACCTCCTTGTCCCCAACATGACACATGCCCCAAGAGGACAGGCAACCTGCCCACAGTCACCCAGATGACCAATAGCAGAGGTGAGTTGCAGCTAGTAACCCCTGAGCCCCGGCTCACTGCCTTGCCCTGGGCCTCGGTCTGCTGCACTGTAAAGTGGAAACAACCAGGCTCAAACCTCACCAAAGTCATACAGGCAGAACACCGAGCCCGGCCGCGCCCATCGTGCCTGAGCGCTCCCCAGAGCCAAGCTGCTTTCATAGGGTAGGGAGTTGTTAGACTGAGAGTCCCAAGGTCACCTCCAGCCAAAGACTCCTGGAGAGCCCTTGTAGGGGTGTTTCTGGAAACACACTCCACAGAGCCGTGGCTTCTCATAAGTGTAAAAGAGCTGGCCAGGATGTGTATTAAAAGCTCTGAGAAGTCCCATAGCAAAGATAGATCTGCCCAGTTCATTGGACAGAGTTTTACACTTCATGCCCTTTTTCTAGAAGATGCTGAAGGTCCAAACAACCAGCCCTGCCCACTTGGGAAGCTCCATCCTCAGGTGTGACCAGGTGTGCTGGGCAGGAGCACTCAGGCATACTGGATCTCCACGGCCTGGGGTATAGGGGTCCATGATGGTGGGAAGGGACTTGAACGCCCCCTCCAAGTTGGGTGGGCTCTGTCTCCCTGCCCTTGTTCCCGATGCCAAACTTGTCACACCTCTCCTTGTTACTTCCCCTAGCCCTCCACTCCTGCCAAGTCACTCATTTTTGGAAGGATGCCCAGGGAGGGGCTAAGAAGCTAGGGTAACGGGTACAGTAACTGCTGCACCCTGGACCTATCCTGGGGGTTCTTTCATGATAACACGCCCACTTCACAACCACCCAAGGCCAGGACAGTTGCCCCCATTCTACAGATGAGGAAACCGAGATGCAAGACCCTGAAGGACCTTGCCATGAAACTTCCATCCAGGAAGTGGCAGCCAGCTCAGCCTGTAACCCTTCCCATACCTGCCCCAACCCTAGGATCCTTCCAGAAGCCCCTGGTTAAGAACCTGCTTCTCTTCCCCTACAGGCCCCTGATCAAACTGCACATTGTCTGGAAGAAGGACGGGGCATTGGTGTCCAGCGGTATCAGTGATTACAACCGCCGGCTCACCATCCCCAACCCCACGGTCAGCGATGCTGGCTACTACGAGTGTGAGGCCGTGCTACGCAGCAGCAGTGTAGCCCCTGTCACCCGGGGTGCCTACTTGTCAGTGCTGGGTGAGATGGGGCTAGTGCTGGGCTCCCTCGGCGGGATGGGACGGGGGTCAGGACAGTGTGGCCACGCGCCACCGCCACTGTACTTAGATCAAAAGAAGTAAAGCTCTGGTCTCCTCCCCTGGTCCTTTGCTCACAGAGCCACCTCAGTTTGTCCAGGAGCCAGAGAGACACATCACAGCGGAGATGGAGAAAGTTGTTGACATCCCCTGTCGGGCAAAAGGTAATACAGAAACACCGACGTAGGGACAAGGACCCCAGACCTTCAGCCTGACTCATCCCTGCCCCAGACATCTCTAAGCCCCACCTCCCTCTCCACACAGTATCAGTGAGAAGAGAAAGCTGGTTGGGAACAGACGCCCAGGGAAACAAACAGCCAAATTACCGTAATCTCAGGCTGCAAATCAACCCCACGTAACTCAAGGGTTGCAAATGAACCCAAATTACCGTAATTTCAAGACAGGTGACAGACCCAAATTACCGTAATTTGAGAGCTGTAGACAATTCCAAATCACTGTGATGCCAGCATCCACAGACCCCGTGCATCTCCCTGGACAAGGTCTCATCCCATCCATTCAGCCGCTGGCATGCCGCCTCGCTTTTCTCCTCCCCCTGTTATTCCAACTTAACCCTCTGTCACAGTCAGGGGAGAGTTTCTGCCTTTCCATCTTCACTGTCCCTCTTCCTGACCCAGTGGTGCCAAAAGATAGCCACTGCCAGGGGACGCGAGGGGCCGAGGTCATGCCAGGTACTGTCATACCGGTTATCCTAACATCAGAAGGCTGAGGCAAGAGAATTACTGCAAGTTCCAGGCCATCTCAGGCTAGGGAGTGAGACCCTGTCTCAAAAAAAAAAATCAGAAATAAGGGCTGGGGAGATAGTCCAGTGGATAAAGTCCTTGCCGAGGAGCATAAGACGAGAGTTCAGATCCCCAGCACCCACATAAATGCCAGGTGGGCATAGTGGCCACCTGCAATCCCAGTGCTCAGGAGACGGAGACAGGGTGCCCTTGGGGCAAAGCCAGCTAGCTAGACTCGCTGAATCACAAGCTCTGGCTTCAAGTGAGAGACCCTGCCTCAGTTAATGAGGTGGAGAACAATCAAGAATGGCATCTGGAGCCGGGCGTGGTGGCGCACGCCTTTAATCCCAGCACTTGGGAGGCAGAGGTAGGAGGATCACTGTGAGTTCGAGGCCAGCCTGAGGCTACAGAGTGAATTCCAGGTCAGCCTGAGCTAGAGTGAGACCCTAACTCAAAACACCAAAAAAAAAAAAAGAATGGCATCTGGCATCAGCCTTTGACTGCCACCCGCCCCCACACACACACATACACCCACACACACAACTGGGGCAGGGAAAGGGAGGAGCAAAGAGAGAGGGAGAGGCAGACAAGCAGAGAAGCAGTAACAGGGCACATAGACTCCCAAGATGGGGTGGCGGGGGCAGATAAGGCCCTGGCTAGAAAAGGTGATTAGAGGGTCATAAATAGTGACAGCCCTGGGCTGGAGAGATGCTTAGTGGTTAAGCCCTTGCCTGTGAAGCCTAAGGACCCCAGTTGGAGGCTCGATTCCCCAGTACCCACGTAAGCCAGATGCACATGGTGGTACATGCATCTGGAGTTTGTTTGCAGTGGCTGGAGGCCCTGATGCACCCATTCTCTCCCTCCCTCCTTCTCCCTCTCTCTCTGTTTCTAATAAGTAAATAAATAAAAAAAATAAAAATAAACTTTTTAAAAATATAGTGACAGCCCTTTCAAGTCCCCTAGGCAAAGGCTAAGGGCTGCTTGGTAAGCCAGTAACTACACCGGGCTTACCATGCACCCGTGATGTGCCTGGGCTGCATTTACAAATGAGCCAAGGAGCCCAGTCCCCTCCTATTTTCAAACTTATATTTGTGTGAAGCTGATGCAGAAACCAATAAACAAATAAAGATGCCTTATTTCATCTCATCTGAAACGCCATACACGGTAAGATGCCCCGTTATTTTATGTGCCTCTAAGAAAGAAAAAAGGCTGCCAATTAAATTATGACATTCTGTCAATCCTAAGCCACACCCCGTTCCCCAAGACACTTCATCGGATGGAGGAACCACTGTGGCAGCTGTCGTCCAAATGGAAGGGGGCAGGGAGGAAAAAACAAGCAAGTTCGGGGGTGCACAGCTGTGGTGGCCCCTCTGTGAGTGTGGGGGGTTCCTCTGGGAGTCACATTTGAGCAGTCAGAGGGACGGAGGACAGGAAGGACCAAAACATACCTCTGAGAGCAGTGAGCCAAGCTGAGGGACAAGGGACCCCCTTCCACCTCCACATGCAGACCAGGAAGGATCCACGGGACAGTAGATCCTAGGCCTGCTGCTTCACAGGGCTCGGTGGACAGGGGTGTTTGGAACCAAACCTGCACATAAAGGAAGACTCACTCAATATGCAGAAAGCTGTGATAAGCAGGGCAATTTAAAAAAGTAATACTAAGGGCTGGAGGGATGGCTTAGCAGTTAAGGCGTTTGCCTGCAACGCTAAAGGAACCAGGTTTGAATCTCCAGGACCCACATTAGCCAGATGCACAAGGGGGCGCATGCGTCTGGAGTTCGTTTGCAGTGGCTGGAGGCCCTAGTGCGCCTCTCTCTCTCTCTCTCTCTCTCTCTCTCTCTCCCCCGTCTGTCAAATCAATCAATCAATCAATTAATTAATTAATAATGTATTCACTGAAAAAAATGTGTGTGCACACCTGAAATCCCAGCTCTCAAGCTAAGGCCAGATTACTGTGAGTTTGAGGCCAGCCTGGGCTACATAGTAAGTTTCAAGATAGCTCAAGCCACAGAGTGAGAACCACAGAAAGAAAGAAAGAAAGAAAGAAAGAAAGAAAGAAAGAAAGAAAGAAAGAAAGAAAGAAAGAAAGAAAGAAAGAGAGAGAAAGAGAGAGAGGGAAGGAGGGAGGGAGGAAGGGAGGAAGGGAGGAAGGAGGGAGGGAAAAAAGAAAGAAGAAAGACAAAAGGAGGGAGGGAGAGGAAGGGAGAAAGGGAGGGAAGAAAGAAAGGCTGCAAGATGGTTCCATGGATAAAATGTTTACTTCTAAAGCATGAGTTTTAGGGACAGGGAGATGGCTCAGCAGTTTAAGTGCTTGCTTGCAAAAACTGCCAGCCAGTGTTCAATTCCCCTCTACCCACGTGAAGCCAGATGCACAAAGTGACTCATACGTTTGCAGGGACAAGAGGACCTGGTGTGCCCATGTGTTTGCTCTTTCCCTCCTTCCTCTCTCTCTCCCCCTCTCTCTCCTTCCCTTCCTCTTGCAAATAAATATATATCTTTCAATTTTTATTTATTTGTATTTATTTGACAGAGAGAAAGACAGAGAGATAGATAGAGAAAATGAGAGAAAGGACATGCCAGGGCCTTCAGCTGCTATAAACGAACTCTAGACACATGTGCCACTTTGTGTGTCTGGCTTACATGGGTCCTGGGGAATCTAACCTAGGTCCTTTGGCTTTGCAAGCAAGCACTTTAACTGCTAAGCCATCTCTCCAGCCCAGTAAATAATTTTTTAAGTGTGAGGTTTGGAGTTCAGGTCCCCAGCACCTATTTAAGTGCCAGGTGGGGGCCACCTGTAATCCCAGCACCCAGGAGATGGAAGCAGGGTTTCCTGGAGCAAGCAGGCTAGCTAGACTGGCAGAACCAGCAAGCTCTGGAGTCCAGTGAGAGACTCTGTCTCAGTAAATAAAGTGCAGCGCAGTCCAGGAAGACACCAAGCGTCAACCTCTGGCCGACACATGCACATACATGTGCACACACGTACACCCTTGAATCCACATGCATATGAACACGCATACACAGTACACATCTACACAATATGGTAATAACAAGTCGTCCTTGCTGTCCCCAGGGGTGCCACCGCCCTCCATCACCTGGTACAAGGACGCAGCTGTGGTGGAGGTGGAGAAGCTGGCCCGCTTCCGGCAGCGCAGTGACGGCAGCTTGCAGATCAGCGGCCTGGTGCCGGACGACACCGGCATGCTCCAATGCTTTGCTCGAAATGCAGCTGGAGAGGCGCAGACCTCCACCTACCTGGCCGTCACCAGTGAGTGGACGTCCCTGCCCCGCCCCCGAGCCAGGGTGCAGGTATCCTCCACTCTGAGGTTGTTGAGGGGTGGGATTGTACTGTAGAGATGGGATCCAAGGAAGCCACCCACTTCCCCCGTAGCCCTGCTCCCTCACAGTCCTCCCTGGGGTCCTAGAGCCACTGATGCTTCTAAAAATTAAAAAAAATAAATAAATAGGGCTGGAGGGATAGCTTAGTGGTGAAGGCATTTGCCTACAAAGCCAAAGGACCCCAGGTTCGATTCCCCAGGACCCACGTGAGCCAGATGCACAAGGAGGCACACACTCATCTGGAGTTAGTTTGTGGTGGCTGGAGGCCCTGGTGTGCCCACTCTCTCTCTCTCTCTCCCTCTTTCTCTGCCAAATAAATAAATAAATAAATAACAATAAAAAGTATATATATATATATATATATATATATATATATATATATATATATATATCAGATTCCACCTGCCATGTGTCTGCTGACCCCGGGTCAGGGTTAAAACCCTGGCTCCAGGCAAGAGGACCTACTCAGGGTTTCGGAGAAGGACCCTGTGTCAAGAAGTTCTCAACTGCTGGCTCCTTCAAGGAACTAGAGTCTCGAGTTACATTCGGTAGAAGGCAAATCCCACTTCCCTTGTCATGGAGGGGGCGTGAGCTGCCCTCTGGACTCTCAGTTTCCCCTCAGTGAAGACTTGAGGCTCCAAGGGGCAGAACCAGCATGCCAGGGTCTTTCCCCGCAGAAGACTCTACAACACTGATACAGCAGGTAGAGAGAGCGAAGGACCTGGGCCTCTGTGGGCTCAGAGCTCCTGGCCCTCCTTTCAGGAGTCCTCCTAGGCATGGCTAATAGACTCCGTTTCTCCGTTTGCAGGTATCGCTCCCAACATCACCAGGGGCCCCCTGGACAGCACGGTGATTGACGGCATGTCAGTGGTACTGGCATGTGAGACCTCAGGGGCACCCCGGCCGGCTATCACTTGGCAGAAAGGTAGATGAGCTAGATATCCGGAGGTTGTGGCCGTGTGACAGCCTAAGGAAGTCCTTAAAACCAGCTGTCAGATTGGGTTTCCTGTGTACAGTTGTAAAGGTTACATACTCACCCACCATACAATCCAGGAGAGCGTCTTTTACGTCTCATCTCCCTCTCCCTCCCTCCCTCCCTCCCTCTCCTCCTCACTCTCTCCCACTCATACTCTTTTTTTTTTTTTTTTTTTTTTTTTTTTTTTTTTTTTTTTTTTTTATGAGGTAGGGTCTCACTCTGGTCCAGGCTGACCTGGAATTAACTATGTAGTCTCAGGGTGGCCTCGAACTCTTGGCAATCCTCCTACCTCTGCCTCCCAAGTGCTGGGATTAAAGGCGTGCGCCACCACGCCCGGCTCTCTCCCACTCATACTCTTTACGTTTCTTGTTCTCTGTCTCTCTCAGTCTCTGGCTATGTCTCCCACCCAGGCCTCCTGCAATCCTACCGCAGGGTTTGACCTGACCATGGCCAGAAAAAGCAGAGACACCCTCTCCTCTCTTTTCTCTGCCCTCCCATCTGTCCCTTTCCACACGTCCCCTGAAGGTGACTCTCACCAGAAACATCCTGTCCTATAGCAGAATGCCCATCACCACCTTGTCAGCCTCTCTCTCTCTTCCCCCTTCCCAGCCCAGGTGCAGCTGCCTCTCGAGGCCA
Source organism: Orientallactaga sibirica (assembly GCA_036365145.1). NCBI lineage: Eukaryota > Metazoa > Chordata > Mammalia > Rodentia > Dipodidae > Orientallactaga > Orientallactaga sibirica. The sequence goes on from JAEOAD010000013.1 coordinate 10,469,730, forward strand.
TGGCTGCCTGCCGCTCACTGCCCACAGCAGACAGAGCGTGGCCTCCCTGGTAAAGGACAGACACAGTGATGGGTGGAGGAGAGTCAGGAGGTTTTGGCTCTGGACACCACCCAGTGTGGCCTTGTGACCCTGGATCCATCACCAAGCCCCAGCTCAGCCCTGCCCCCAGCCCATCTAGCATTCCCAGAGCCAGGTGCCTGCTGGAAAGCGCCCAGAATGTTAGCTGTTGGGGACAGGTGCCAGGGCTTCAGGCTGACCCCCACCATGCCATCCTCAGGGGAACGCATCCTGGCCAGCGGCTCTGTCCAGCTGCCTCGCTTCACACTGCTGGAGTCGGGCAGCCTGCTCATCAGTCCCACGCACATCTCTGACGCTGGCACCTATACGTGTTTGGCCACCAACTCTCGGGGGGTGGACGAGGCCTCTGCAGACCTGGTCGTATGGGGTGAGTGACCATGGTTCCACGCACTTTTACATGTGTTTCTGCACACATGTGCTTAACAGGACACCATTAGGGGCAGGTTCCCAATGCCAGCACTTCCACACGGTGTCTCTGACCAGCCAGGACTCTCTCTGTTAGAGGGATGATGACAAATTTATTCAGAGGCCAGTAACTGGGAGGTGGTGGTTCCGCCAATGAGAGCGTGTGCCCGGTAGGGAGAACTCAGAGGAGCCGCTTTTTTTATACTTTAGGACAGAGATCAGCACATTTCTTCTGCCAATGGCCAGTTAGTAAATATTTTCAGCTCTGTGGGCCAGACAGTGTCTTTCATAGCTCCTCTGACATCATGCTGCTGAGAAAGCAATGCAGTGGGTGAGGTCCATTCCCATGAGGCTCCTGACTTAACGGGCCACTTCCAGGCTCCGCCTTGGCCTGGAGTATGTTGGCCTTGACATCATGGGATGTCTGGAGCCCCTCCCCACTTAGAATCCACATCCCAGACTCGTAGGCACATAGCCGCCTGTACAGGCTGATCCCAAGAGCCTGAGGTAAAGGAGTGTATACTGGACACCAAGTGTCCTGCTTGCACCCTGGTCAGGCTGGCCAGCTGGCCCTAGTCACCTTGCCTGAATCTGTGAGTCCTCGGCATGCTTGTAGCTTCTGAGAATCACAACGCCACACAGGTAATGTCCTTTGCCTTCTCCTGGGAGGGACTTTCAGTGTGGCATGCTTAACCCACACATGAAGTCTTCCCTCTTCCAGCCACATGTCCTCATATCACCAAAGGCGTGTCCCTCCCGTACCTCCCAGTCGCACTGGGATCTCTGCTCACAACACCGTCTCCACCATGTTTTATAGCTCGGACCCGCATCACCAAGCCACCCCAGGACCAGAGCGTCATCAAGGGTACGCAGGCCTCTATGGTGTGTGGAGTGACCCACGACCCCCGAGTGACTGTCAGGTACTCCAGGCAAGAGGGGAGGGGAGGCCCATAGAATAGGGTGACGCTCTCAAGAAGTCAGTACCACCTCTAAGGCCACACCTCGCCCTGGGAGACCATCCCCAGGGTGGGCACAGGGCTGAGGTGCAGAGAATGCTAAATGAATCCCTGGGGACCGGGTCACCTTGAGTCCAGTTGAGGCAGAGTCCCAGGGCAGGAAACAGGAAGAGGCAAAGAAACCTGGGATCAAGAGGAATGGAGAAAGGAAGGAAGGGAAGAAAGAGGCATTTAGGATGGAGAGGAAGAAGGCTGTGTTTGTGCTGTCTCTGGCTAGTCCAGGACAGCTAGTCTGGACACCACGGCTAGTCTCCCTGCCCCACCCTGCTTTTTAGACCCTCTGACTAATTTTATGTGAACTAATTAATGTAAGCCCATGGGGTGTTCATGTCTTATTTTAAATATTTTATTTTTTTTTATTTATTTATTTGACAGAGAGAAAAGGGGGGAGAAAGAATGGGCTGGCCAGGGCCTCCAGCCACTGCAAACAAACTCCAGCTGCATGCACCACCTTGTGCATCTGGCTAATGTGGATCCTGGGAGATCGAACCTCAGTCCTTTGGCTTTGCAGGCAAACGCCTTAACCACTAAGCCATCCCTCCATCCCTCATGCCTTATTTTAATATTTCCAGCAGAGAGGTTCAGGAGAAGATGGTTCAGGAGCAAAACATAGGGCTGAAGCAGGACCCAAACTGAGATCACCTCCCTCCATGGGGAAGCCAGGACCGTGACACTCCAGTGACACGGCTCCCAGATTGCTCATCACCACTGTGGAAGTCACTGGAGAGGCTGGGAGGGGTAACTGTGGACAGAAGCAGCCAAGAGCGGCTTAAAAGCCTGGTCCCATCCAAGCTTGGGCAGGGACGCCTGGCATACTGCCCCCTGCCGAAGGCGCTAGGAACTACACATGGCGCGGGTGGGGAGGGGGCTTTGTGCTCTTCCGTAAGCTCCAGAAGGGCGAGGAGCCCTTAGAAGATGCCCCGCATGTCACCCTGCCAACTAAGGAGCCCTGCCACTGTCACACAGCTGCCATGAGGCTGGGAGGGGCGGGCGGCGCTGCCTCTGGCCGACACGGCCTCCCCGCGGCCGCATGCGGGTCCTGCAGCACCACCTGGTGGTCGTGGGGCAGAGGACCGTCTCCAGACCGTGGTTTGCACGAGCTGAGAAGCCAGGGTTCCAGAGGGGTTCGAGGCTTCACCCCGTTAATTCTCACTGACATATTGTCCCCACCCGGGTTGAGAAATACTCCATGACGTGTTCTCTGCCTTAGCCTTTGAAACAGTCGCCATGTTCTGGCACAAATACAAGTATGAATGAACCCTGAAATACGATGTAGCTAAAATTCTGTTGGCAGGTCAACCACAAGGATGCACGCTCCTAAACTTTTCTTTCAAAAAATTGGGCTGGAGAGATAGCTCCGTGGTTAAAGGCACGTGCTTTCAAAGCCTGACGGCCTACGTTCAAGTCCCCAGTACCCACATAAAGCCATATGCACAAAGTGCATGCATCTGGAGTTCGTTTACAGTGGCAGGAGGCCCTGGGGCGCCCATACACTCTCCATCTCTCTTTCTCTTTCTCTTAAATGAATAAACTTTTTAAGTAAAAAAAAATTGTAAAGCGTGGCTGGGGAAATGGCTCAGTGGATAAAGTGCTTGCCACACAAGCCTGAGGTCCCCAGAAACCAAGTAAACCCCGTATGCTGTGGTGGGCATCTGTAATCCCAGGGAGCTTAGCCGAAGGAGGTGGAGACAGGAAGATTTCCCAGAAGCTTACAGGCAAGCCTGACAAACACACCAGTGACTAGCGTGAGAGAGTCTGCTACACACCAGGTGCGGCATGGCAAGGACTGAAACCCCAAGTAATCCTCTGACCTCCACACACACACACCGTGGTGTATGCACGCCCTCACTCAGGCAAGAGTGCACACACAGCGCTGGCGAGATGGCTTAGCAGTTAGGCACTTGCCTGCAAAGACAAAGGACCCAGGTTCGGTTCCCCAGGACCCACGTAAGCCAGATGCACAAAGTGGTGCATGCATCTGGAGTTCATTTGCAGCGGCTGGAGGCCCTGGTATACCCATTCTCGCTCAGTCTCTCTCTCTCTCTCTCTCTCTTCTCTCTGCCTCTTTCTCTCTCAAATAAGTAAATAATTGAAAAAACACATAAACACATCATACACACACATACACCCAAAAAAATTAATACAGCAACTGTGAGCAGGACAGCAGGACGTCAGAGAACCACATCCCATGCTGCTATGAGTCAGACACACCTGTCATAATGCAGCCTTACACTTTCCACATACATGAACTGAACACACTGCTGAATAACCAAAAGCTACGTTAACTCAGTAACTCTTTCCATTGGTGTTTTATTTATTAAAATGCCATCTACTTCTTTTTTTTGTTTGTTTGTTTGTTTTTTGTTTTTCGAGGTAGGGTCTCACTCTGGTCCAGGCTGACCTGGAATTAACTATGTAGTCTCAGGGTGGCCTCGAACTCACGGCGATCCTCCTACCTCTGCCTCCCGAGTGCTGGGATTAAAGGCGTGAGCCACCATGCCCGGCCCGCCATCTACTTCTTAATTGGAAAAGACCTGTGCATTTTATTCCTTCTCTAGATAGTTATTTGATAAAGGATTTGGGTCTCTCTTGCCCACTCTCTGGGTGCCCTGGCAACCTGCAAGTCGAAATTCTGGCTACAGTTTCTTGGAAAGTGTCCTCACCTGGAAATGAGTCTTTTCAAGATGGGAGGAGAAAAAAATGAGGCGATGGCTCTAAAGTAAAAAAGTGTTTGTCACGCTATCCATAAGGACAAGAGAGCAGACCCTCAGCAACCATGGAAAAAAGCCAGGTTTGGTGGCATGTGCTATAATTCCAGTGCTGGAGAGGTAGAGACAGGAGGATCCCTGAGGTGCATGGGCTAACTTGTCTGTCTGGTCCTGTGAGGTCTGACCCATGTTGGACTCACAAGGTGACACACCGCAAGATTGCACACGCACACATGGTGGCACACACATCTGGAATTCGACTGCAGCGGCTGGAGGCCCTGGCATGTTAATTCTCTCCCTCCCTCCCTCTTTCTCTTTTCATAAAATTTTTTAAGATATTTATTTATTTATTAGCAACAGACAGAGAGAGAGAGAGAGAGAGGCAAAGAGAGAGAACAGGTGCACCAGGGCCTCCAGCCACTGCAAACAAACTCCAGACACATGTGCCACCTTGTGCATCTGGCTTATGTGGGTCTTGGGGAATTGAGCCTCAAACCGGGGTTCTTAGGCTTCACAGGCAAGTGCATAACCACTAAGCCATCTCTCCAGCCCTCATAAATTTTAAAAAAATAAATAAGGTGGGCTGGAGAGAGGGGTTAGCAGTTAAGGCGCCTGCCTCCTAAGCCTAAGAATGCTGGTTCCAATCCCCAGCGGTTCCAATCTCCAGGTCCCACGTTTAGCCAGATGCAAAATGACTCAGGGGCACAATGCCACACTTGACCACAAGGGGGCACATGCATCTGGATTTCATTCACAGCAGTTGAGAGACTGTTGGCGCACCCATTCTCTATCTGTCTCCCTCTCTCTCTGTCTCAAAAAAAAAAAAAAAAAAAAAAAGGTGGAGAACAACTGAGGAAGCCATGTAAGGTCAATCTGTAGCCTGCACACACACACACACACACACACACACACCCCCCCCACACACACACAAACACACAGACAGAGACAAAACACAGAAAAAAAACAAGAAGAAAGACTACTGGCCCCTCATCGCAGAATGTACCCAAGGCTAGCTCTGAATGTCTCCCAGCCAATCTTTCTGCAGTGCGAAGGGGGCGCCCTGCTGCCCTCTGCCCTCCTGAGATAAATGAAGAAAGGCAGGCTTCCACATTTTTTAAACTCTCAGGTAATTTTAACATATTGCAAGAAACATGGTTAAAGTCCTGTTCTATCTATAGAGTGCATCGGGGTCCCCTGGACAGGCTAGAAGGGACTGGGACCCCAGCTCACACTGAGCTGTTGGCCGCTCAAATCCTAAGTGAGGAGATGTTTTCTGGGCAGAGCCAGGTCCTAGGAGTAAGGCTCAGACAGGTAAAAGTTGCCATTAGGAAATGTCTCCAAAGCCATTCTAGAACAATCTGTTTGATACCTGGACCCAGATCTGGACCAAACCTGAACAATCTATTTTTAGTCATTATTACTATTTATAAGCATTTTTACTTTTTACTATATAATGAATCCAGTCCATTTTAGGAAGAAAACAGAAAATGCAGATAAGCAAAACAAAAATGAGGGCTTAGAGAAAAAAAAAACAGAGTACAGCTATCTGTTCCCTTAATTAGACATCATCCGTGATGATATTTGGACACCATCAAAAAAGCCAGACGTGCACTATTCCTTAATCGCTTTTTTTCCCCTTAAGAACCTACCATGCCCTGTGTCCCATGTCAATAAATATTTTTTGCATAAGTTCAATTACAGGATTATTCGGGAGTCCACGGTGTGGGTGCAACATAATTTATATTCCCCATTCACAGTTGCTGGATACATGCACACTTTCTAAATGTTTGCCAAGATGAAGAAATCTCATTAGGAGTGCTCTTGTAACTAAATATTTCTACATGCCTTTGATTTGCCCAGGGCTGTCTATCATTACATAAAGGCAAGAGACACTCCAAAACCCACCATCAAATGCTAACAGCCAATTGGATAGCTGTCGAATATTCAGAAAAATGCCTGCCCTGAATTGAATGGACTTGGGATTGTTTCTTTTTGGTTTTTGTTTCAATTTTATTGGTGGGAAATAATAAGAGTGTAGTTTTGGTGGGGGGGGAGAGTTGGACTTTGTAGGGGTTACATATAGGTGTATGTGTGTATCCATGTTCATATGCATGTGGGCGTACATTGTATGTGTGGGTGTACACGCATGTGTGTGCATGTGGAAGACAGAGGTCAATGTTAGGTTCTACTTTTTTTTTTTTTGTTTGTTTTTGTTTTTTTGAGGTAGGGTCTCATTCTAGCCCAGACTGACCTGGGATTCACTATGTAGTCTCAGGGGGGCCTCAAACTCATGGCGATCCTCCTACCTCTACTTCCCAAGTGCTGGGATTAAAGGCGTGTGCCACCACGCCCGGCTCTCTACCTTGTTTTTTGAGGCTGTCTCTCACTGAACCCAGAACTCACCAGTTCGGCTAGACAAGCTTGCCAGCAAGTCCTAAGGATTCCCCTGTCTCTGCCTCCCTAGTGTTGGGATTATAGGCACACACCACTATGTCTGGTATTTTATATGAGTGCTGGGGATCTGAACTCAGATCCTTGTGCTTGCAGAGCAAGCACTTTACTGACTAAGCCATCTCTCCAGCTCCTTTTGTGTTGGTGGGGTTTTGGTTTGGTTTGGTTTTGACAGGGTTGCCCAGACTGGCCTGGATTTGTAGCAGTCCTGTCTCTACCTCCCAAATGCTGGGATTACAGGTGTAATGCCTGGCTAAAAGTATGTGGAATTTTGAAAGAAAATACCCAAAGCGTCTTGCAAAGGGATGGTATGCCTGCACTCCCAGCAGCAACAAGTGAGCATGTGTTTTTCCAGCTAGCCCTGGGCGACATCATTGGATGTGGATGGTCCCACTAGTTGTGGAATGGCTTATTGTGTGGCCTGGTTCTCTGTGTGGCTTTGTTGCTTTTTTTTTTTTGTTTTGTTTTTGTTTTTCTGGTTCTTCAAAGTAAGGTCTCACTCTAGCCCACGTTGACCTGGAATTCACCATGTAGTCTCAGGGTGGCCTCGAACTCATGGTGATCCTCCTACCTCTGCCTCCCGAGTGCTGAGATTAAAGGTGTGCACCACCACATCAAAACTCTCTGTGTCTTCACTGGGAAGGACTTTAGGTTGTTGTCTTACAGTTGAGCTTTAAGAATTCTCCCTTGGTTTTGGGTGACAGTGCTTTAGCAGATGTTTGTTATGCAAACATTTCCTCCCACTGTATGGCTTCTCTTTTTATCCTCCTGACAATATCTATGGAAAAGTGGAAAATTTTAATTTTGACAAAGTCTGGTTTATCAGTTCCCTCTCCCCTTAATCACGCCTCTGGTGCTTTATCTAGAGATAGCGCCAGAGGACAGGCAGCCAGAGCCCCTCTGTGTTATCTCTTAGGGACTTTATAGGTTGCCATCGGATGTTTAAGGCTCTTATCGATTTTGAATTAATTTCTTGTCGCAGGTATGAGGCTTGTACCTGCAAGCGTGGCTTTGCATTTGGAAATTGAGTTGTTCTAGCACAGGTATCTGTTACTTGGTCATGGCTGTGAAAAACACCCAACCAGAAGCAATTGATGGAAGGAAAGGGTTAATTTAATTCAGCTTACAGGGAAGGCAAGGCAGGAGCCAGAAGCAAGCATCAGACAGGCAGGCAGGAAACAGAGGAAGTACAGGAAGTGGGACCAGGCTAAAAATAAATAAATAAATGAAAAATAGGGGGCTGGAGAGATGGCTTAGCAGTTAAGGTGTTTGCCTGCAAAGCCAAAGAACTCTGGTTCAATTCCCCAGGACCCACGTAAGCCAGATACACAAGGAGGCACATGCATCTGGAGTTTGTTTGTAGTGGCTGGAGACCCTGGCGTGCCCATTCTCTCTTTCAAATAAATGAATATGACATATTTAAAAAAAAAACTCAAGGCCTACCCCAGTGACCCACTTCTTCCAGCAAGGCTCCACCTCCTAAAGATTCCACGATTTCCACATCGCCCCACTTTACTGAGGACTGAGCAAGCAGACACAGGACTGTTGCAGTCACCTTCTCGTTGCCGAGACAAAGCACCCAACGAAAAGCAGCTGATGGGAGGAAAGTGTTTATTTTGGTTAAAGTCTAGAGGGGAAGCTCCTTGATAACAGGGGGAAAGATAGCATGAGCGGAGGCTGGACACCACCTGCTTGCCAGCATCAGATGACACTAGCATCAAGAGAATGAGCTGAACACTGGCAAGGAGAAGTTGGTCAGAACACCCATAAGCACAACCCCAGCAACACACCTCCTCCAGCACAGTTCCAATTCCCAGTTCAAACTGCCACCAGCTGGGGACCAAGCATTCAGAACACATGATTTTATGGGGGAGCACCTAATTCAAACCACCACAGTAACCTGTGGAGGACATTTATATTCAAACTATAACACCTCTGTCCCCCATAGGCTCTATGGGCATCTCATGATGCAAAATGCATTCAGTCCAACTTTAAAAGTCCCTGTAGTCAGGGCTGGAGAGATGGCTTAGCAGTTAAGGCACTTGCCTGCAAAACCTAAGGACCCAGGTTCTATTCTCCAGGTCCCACGTAAACATATGGTGGCGCATGCATCTGGAGTTCACTTGCAGTGGCTAGAGTCCCTGGTACCCATTCTCTCTCTCTCTCTCTCTCTCTCTAGTAAATAAAAATTAATTTAAAAAATAGTCCCATAATCATTATCAGTCCCAATACTATTCAAAGGTCCAATGTCCAAAGTCTCTTCTGAGGCTCAAGACACTCTTAACTGGGACCCTCTGTAAAATAAAATTAAAAATTACATTCTTAGGCTAGAGGGATTGCTTAGTGGTTAAGGTATTTGCCTGCAAACCCAAAGGACCCAGGTTCAATTCCTCAGGAGCCACATAAGCCAGATGTACAAGGTGGTGCATACATCTAGAGTTCATTTGCAGTGCTTAAGGCCCTGGAGCACCCATTCTCTTTCTTCATTTGTGCCCCCCTCTCTCTCTCTCTCATAAATAAAATAAATTTTTTAAAAATTACATTCTTGTAAAATGACACAAAGTGAACATTCCCATTCCAAAAAGGATAAATAAGAGCATAGCAAGGAAAGATTTTACCAAAGCAAGTCCAGAACCCAGAAAGGCAAACACCAAATCCTGCAACCCCATGTCCTGTATCTGGATCTTGAGATGAAATCATCTGGGATCCAAAAGGCTTTGGCAGCTCCAACCCTCCAGCTCTGCTGCCTATAGCATTCACAGATTCTCTCTCTCTCTCTCTCTCTCTCTCTCTCTCTCTCTCTCTCTCTCTCTCTCTGGACAAGATCCAGTCTGAGCCTGCAACCTTCTTTGGTGGATGTCCCATGGTCCTGGCATCTCCAACATCCTGGAGTCTCCATCACAATTTAAGTTTCATCTTCATAGCTCCATACAAAGGCATCTCAGGGCTCTTTGCATGGAAGTTGACCCTACCTCACATTACCTATCCTCAGTGGCTCTCTGGAACCATGGTGCAATACTCTACAACCCTCTCCATCTTGCATGCCTCCAAGACCAGCACCATGTGGACAGTGATGCCAAGTGTTGCTGCCAGCTTGGGATGCAGACTGGCTTTGGAGCAGAGTTGTAACAGCCTTTGCATGCTGACTGTGGGAATAGGAAATTCCTCTAGCATTCTCCCCTCAGACTTTCTCCTTTGAAAGAATTTCCATACTTATAAGCTGGGGCTTTCAGTGGGTTGGTCCTTGCCCTCGGGACAACTTTCCTATTGCCCCAGAGCAGAGTAATAGACTCCCTTTAATGGTGTTCATCTCCTTAAAAATTACAGCCAATGTGCCTGTAGTCTCCTTGTCTGGGATTTTATCCTGCCTCACATTTCTTTCCTTTCTCAATTTCAGATTTTTGATATTTTTCTGTTCTGCATTTTGCTCTCTTGTAGACCTGAATCAGAGCATCTAAAAGAAGACACTCCACAGACTTAATATTATCCAGCCTTGAAATTTCCCCTGCCAAACACATTAGTTCATTATTTTTCCAGTTTGACCTTACTCCAGTCCTCAGGACACAGGCAGGATGCAGCCAGGCTCTTTGCCAGAATATCACACTAACTACCTCTTATCCAGTTCCTAGTAAGAGTCCCCTCTGAAACCTCATGAGCTGAGCCACCATAGTCCACATGTCCCTCAGCCTCCTGGTCTTCCAAACTCCCACCAGAATGGCCCATTAAGCTCCCTATGGGTTCTCTAACCCACAGTTCCAAATCTTTCACAGTCTTCCCACAAACTAGTTGCAAAGGCTTACAAATCACATGGTCAGGTTTATCACAGCAACAACCCTACTTCTGGTACCAGATTTCTGAATCAGTTACTTTCTTGTTGAGATGGCTCTGTGGATAAAATGCTTGCCACACAAGCCTGAGGGCCTGAGTTCAGATCACCAGCACCCACGTAACAATGGCAAGGCCTGATGGTATGTTCCTGGGAGAGGGGCAAGGCAGCAGAATCCCAGGGACTTGCTGACTAGTATGTCTAGCCAAATAGGTGCATTCTGAGTTTAGTGAAAGAACTTGTCTGAAAACAGAGAGAGCAATAGAGGAAGACTTCCAGGTTGGCCTCCACCCTCCGTGTGCATGTACACACATGTGTACCCACAGTCATGCATTTTGCACACAAAAATATATGTTACAGATGTACTCTCACTGGCAGTCATGGATTCTCTAACTCCTGATAGTTCTAGGACCACGAGCCTGACCTACGACTGTACTTGGGTGATGGGGAGCTATCTCACTCTTTTACTAAGAATCATAGCCTGGGCTGCAGAGATGGTTAAGACACTTGCCTGAAATGCCTAATGACTCGGTTTCAGTTCCCCATTACCCATGTAAAGCCAGATGCACAAACTGGTGCATTCATCTGGGGTTTGTTTGCAGTGGCTAGAGGCCTTGGCTCACCCTTCTCTCTCTCTGCCTCTCTCTGTGTCTCTCATTCTCTCTCTCCTTGAAAATAAATATATAAAAACACATTACTGACATGGTTTTTTAAATATTTTAATTTATTCATTTATTTATTTATTAGAGAGAGAGAGGAAGAGGCAGATAGAGAATGGGCACTTCAGGGCCTCCAGCCACTGCAAACTAATCCCAGATGCATATGCCACCTTGTGCAGCTGGCTTACGTGGATACTGGGGAATTGAACCTGGGCCCTTAGGCCTTGCAAGCAAGTGCCTTAACCACTAAGCCATCTCTCCAGTCCCTGATTTAAAAAAAAAAAAAAAAAACATGAACCATGGGCTACCTCCCTAGGGGATACTGTGCACCTCACCCCACAGAGCCAGATCTCCAAGTGTGTTGATGACGATGGTAACGGGTGTGTTTTCTCCAGAACAGAGATATGTCTTATTGTCAGGCACAGATGTATGTGTAGTTTCTCCAGTCTCCCCTCATACCAACTGAATGAAGTTAAAGTGATTTTTTTGGACACTAGAGTCAATTTGTCACAATGATGTATTGATCTAACAACTCCCCTCATAAAACTAATTCCAAAGTGGAGACGATGTGGAAACTTTAATTCTTTCTCCCGCTGTAATATTTTTTACTTCTTCAGGAGAATCCCTTCGTCAGCTCTTGCCTGTGGGCTGTTTGTGATGGCTTCTGGAAGAAGGCAACAACAGTATGACCCAGATCTGAACCAAGGGTGTAAACAACTGTATTAGGGCTGGAGAGACGGCTTAGCAGTTAAGGTGCTTGACTGCAAAGCCTAAGGACCCAGGTTCAATTCCCCAGGACCCACATAAGCCAGATGCACAAGGTGGCACATGCATCTGGAGTTCGTTTGCAGTGGCTGGAGGCCCTGATGAGCCCATTCTCTCTCTCGCTCTTTCTCTCTCTCTCTCTCTCTCCCCCTCTCCCTGCATCTTTCTCTCGTAAATGAGTAAAATCAAAATATTTTTAAAATAACTGGTAATAACCTGCTGCACTTGTGCTCCTGGGGACCCAGCACCTGCCAGCAGAAAGCTCTCCCTCCACAGAGTCCTCCCCCGTGCTCAGCAAAGACTCACTCTTGTGACCTGTAGTCACCCCCTTGCCAGCCTTTGGTTTGCTCCTCCAGGAGCCTTGGGACACTGGCTGGGGTCCTCCCTTCACTTACAGCCTGTCTTCCTTTTAGGTATGTATGGGAGAAAGATGGGGCCACCTTGGCCATGGAGACCAACCCTCGGGTCCGCTTGGAGAGAAACGGCTCCATGCACATCTCACAGACGTGGTCAGGGGATATCGGCACCTACACCTGCCGGGTGCTCTCTGCCGGTGGCAATGACTCGCGCAGTGCCCACCTGCGTGTCAGGTATGGACAAAGAAAACAGAGGGAACAACAGTAACGGGGTGCTCAGGGCCAACCAGCTCCCTTTACTTGAGACACAAAGCCATGTATGACCTGGGTCCCTTAGGACACCCCATAAGTATCTTTCCAGGCCTATTGCTCAACTCGGGGAGGCCCCCATCACTAGTAGAATTCTTAGTAGGGCTTAGATGAAACTGGTTCTGGACAGAAGAGCATGCAGGCAATAGCCAGATCTACATTGCAGCATAAGCTTGCCCCGAGGAGACAAGGGCACGCCAGGTCAGGTGCCAAGGACAGACCGAAGTCACGATTCCACCCACATCCAGCTTGGCACAACAGTGAGATTGTGCGGCTTACTTATAAGAACATGGGTGAGGGGCACACAGGACTGGGGTGATGCCAAGAGAACCACATCACTAAAAAGTCTCACTTTGGCATGGACAATGTCTCCATAGCTGCATAGATGGAGTCCCCACCTCAGTTACCCTCCATCCATGCTATACCCTAGCACATCCCAGGACCACATGAAGCTGTGGTAGGACCATCTAGAACCTGGAGGTGGGGACACGAGAGAGAGGCTGGAACCACACTGAGGATCCAGTGGCCCTCCCGCCCCTCTCCCCCTTCTATGAGGAGATGTCCACAGGCCTGATCTTGTTGAAGACGCTCCTTGGGTAATCACAGCTCCTCTTACTAGGACAGTAATGGATAGTGGTGCACAGCTGTAATCTCAGCACTTGGGATGTGGAGGCAGGGGGATGAGGAGTTTGAAGCCAACCTGGGCTACATGAGATTATGTCTCAAAAAAAAAAATTTTTTTTAAAGATGGTAGTTTCTTCAGAGGATAGCATTCTACAACACACATTTAGCAGGAAGTGTCGTGGACACAGAGGGCCTATGCAAGCTGAGTCCAAAGCCTTGCCACCAGAGCACTTGAGCCGTCCCTTCACACATGTCTCTCCTCCAGGCAGCTTCCCCACGCCCCTGAGCGCCCTGTGGCAACCCTCAGCACCGTGGAGAGGCGCGCCATCAACTTGACGTGGGCCAAGCCCTTTGATGGCAACAGCCCCCTGATGCGCTACATCCTGGAGATGTCGGAGAACAGTAAGGTCCCCGCTGTCACCTTTCCACATCCCCATGTGTCCTGGGCACAAGTTAGCCATGGGCTGGAGTCCAAGTCCTTTAACACACTCTTCCTGGGGCTCTGAGAAGATTCCCACCCACCCACCCCCACCCCTGCAACTTCAGCTTCCTCATCTATAAAGGGAATGCCAGCCTCCTCCTGTCAGGTCATTGTGACTTCTGAATAAGGAGTGCACAGGAGGGGCTAGAGGGATGGCTTAGCGGTTAAGGCGCTTGCCTGCAAATCCAAAGGATCCCAGTTGATTCCCCAGGACCCACATAAGCCAGATGCACAAGGTGGCGCATGCATCTGGAATTCATTTGCAGTGGCTGGAGGCCCTGGTGCACCATTCTTTCTCTCTCTCTCTCTCTCTCTCTCTCTCTCTCCCTCCCTCTTTCTCAAATAAATAAATTAATTTTTTAAAAAAAGTGCATAGGAGAGCCAGTGTGGTGATGCACACCTATAATCCCAATCCTCAAAGGCGGAGGTAGAAGGAACTTGAGTCCAAACCCAGCATGGCTACAGGCTAGGAATGATCCTGTCTCAAAAAAAAAAAAAATGCCTTTAAAGCAAGGCATAGGAGGGAGGTGTCAGCCTAGACAGTGTGTAGTAGACAGCCTCAGGTCACTGGGACGAACTTCCAAATCAGGCACAGTTATGGAGGAAGGGATATTGACTAACGTTTACAGATCCAGGGGAAGTTCCATAATGGCAGAAGAAGCTGGTCTGCATCTGTTGGTCCAAGCAGGGAGAGAAAAAGCCCCCCCCCGCCCCCAGTCACTGCACCACAAGTAAACACACTTTAGGAACTCCAGGCAAAGCTCTGGCACTTTGCATATCAATAGTCTGGAATTCCAAATACACCCCCACACCTTAAGGCTGGACCCCAGGATCCACCCACAGTGACACCTTCTCCAGCCAGGCGGCTACAGATCTAAATCACAAACTTTAATAAAACCCTGAATGTATGGGGGGCCATCTAGTCAAACTACCACGGGGTGGGAGTGGGGTGGGGCTACAAAGATGGTGCAGTCAGCCAAGTGTTTGCATCACAAACATGAGAACCTGAATTCGATCTCCAGAACCTACATGAAAAAAATCAAGCTGGACATGGTGACATGTAGCTACATTCAACTATTGGATAGGTGAAGACAGATTGGCTCCCTGGAGTTGGCTGGTCAGACAGATTAAAATAATTGGTTGGGGGCTGGAGAGATGGCTTAGTGGTTAAGGTGCCTGCCTGCTAAGCCTAAGAACGCCCATTCGATTCTCCAGGTCCTACATTTAGCCAGATGTAAAGTAACGACGCAAGGGCGCAATGCCACAGTTGCTCACAAGGGGGCGCATGTGTCTGGAATTCATTCACAGTGGCTGAGAGGCAGCTGGCATGCCTATTCTCTCTCTCTCTCTCTCTCTCTCTCTCTCTCTCTCAAAAAAAAAAAAATTGGTTGGGCTAGAGAAATAGCTTGGCTACTAAAGTGCTTGCATTGCAATCATGCGACCTGAGTTTAATCCCCAGTACCCACATAGAAAAATAAACATTGCTGGGTGTGGTGGCGCACACCTTTAATCCCAGCACCCGGGAGGCAGAGGTAGGAGGATTGCTGTGAGTTCAAGGCCACCCTGAGACTACAGAGAGAATTCCAGGTCAGCCTGAGCTAGAGTGAGACCCTACCTTGAAAAAAACAAAAAAAAAAAAAAAAAAAAAAAAGAAAAAAGAAAAATAAACATAAAATACTCTTCAGACCAGGGCAAGAACCCATCTCAAAGGGGGCCAGGGTGAGAGGAATGACCCCTGAGGTTGTCCTCTAACCTCCATAAGCCCTACACGCACACACACACACACACACACACACACACACACACACACAGTTTTAAAAAATTAAACAAAAAAAAAAAATGGAAAAAGCTGGATATGGTGGCATTTGCTTTTAACCCCAGCAACCGGGAGGCAGAGGTAGGAGGATCCCTGTGAGTTCAAGGCCACCTTGAGAATACATAGTGAATTCCAGGTCAGCCTGGGCTAGAGCGAGACACTACCTTGAAAAACCAAAAAAAAAAAAAAAAAAAAAAAAAAAAAAAAAAAAACTAAAATATAAAACTAGACAGTGCATAGAAAGTGCTTGCCAAGTACCTGACATTATAGAGGCCTCAAAAACAGAGGCTGCTATTGTCATTGTGATTTTCCTTCTCCAAAAAGAGCTGTAAGCCCCAAAGTTCACGGGTGTAAAATCTAAACGGTGTCCTCAATACAGTTTTCTCAGAGTTTATTGATTCAAGAGGGAAAGATTCCCATGAGCCCTTGCTTCCTCCCAGTTCCCTCCAGCACCTGGGTCACATGGGCTAATAGGACCCAGAAAAATGACATGGCCATCTCTACTGAGCTAAGTTGGGGAGACACCCTTCTGCAAGCTCAAAGCAATGTCTCCTGCTGAGAATGAAGGGTAAAAACACGTCCCATCCTCCCCGAAACACCCACCTCTCCTGCCACCCTCTGTCCCTGCAGATGCGCCCTGGACCATCCTCCTGGCCAGTGTGGACCCCGAAGCCACTTCAGTGATGGTTAAAGGTTTGGTTCCTGCACGCTCCTACCAGTTCCGTCTCTGTGCTGTCAATGACGTAGGCAAAGGACAGTTCAGCAAGGACACGGAGAGGTGAGGAGAGCAGGTGTTCCCAAAAGCGGGTAGATCTAAAGCCAGCATGATGCGTAGGAGGAGCCCAGGGAAGGGTGTCTGTCTGATCCCTGAGACTTGCCTCGTCTTGGTAGAATGAGATAATGAATGTGGCTGACCTCCCAGGGACAGCCTGAGGCTTCAGTGAGATGACAAGCAGAGCAGTGTTGGCACAGAGTGGCCCAGGAGAACCATGAAGTGGCCTGGGTCATCCCTGTGACCATGAGCTAGCCAAATTCAAAGATCCTCCCCACTCATTCTGCTCCTAGCCCCAGGGGCGGCCAAGAAGGTCAGCAGGTGTCCTCAGTGTCCCCATTCAATGGAGTGCCTGATGACAGGCCCGGGAGCCTCTTGGTGAAGCTCTTATACAATGATAGACTCGGAGTAAAAGGCTCGGGCCATCCGTATGGAAACGTCACACGGTGAATGCACTTGTACAGAGAGGGGCAGTTCTGCCCACTTCTAGTGACTTTCTAAGCACTTGTCCTTCGAGAAGTCAGCATGGCTGTGACATACAATGTATGTACCAAGGTCGTGCACATGACTCTTCAAAAGACACCCTCCAGGCAGGGTATGGTGGTACACTTCTGTGATCCAAACACTCAGAAAGCCGAGGCAGGAGGATCACAAGTTCAAGGCCAACCTGGTCTATTGAGTGAGAGCCTGTCTCAAAACAATAAAAAGTACATATATACACCCTGCAGTGCCAGAAAGAGATGTCTGACTTCAGCAACTACTGGAAGTGTTCATAGTTGAAATAGATTCAAACCTCGGGCTTTCCCTAGAGTGACGTCCCCAGGGGCCAGAGGGAGACAATTGACAGGCCAACAGCCCGGCATGGGGAGCAGTTACAGAAGAATTCAGTTTGCTGCTGTTTGCTGAGCACTTGTTCTGCATGTACCAAACTGTGTCTGGCTCATTGGAGGTGGTCCAGTGAACAAAGACCTGGCTTGGATCCTCAGAAGCCACAGAATCTCAACAGGAGGCTGGAAGTGCTGGGGAGATGTCCCCCCCGCGCCCCAGCCGTGCCCCACGGATCCCCCTGTTTGATTCTTGTTTTCATCTTCAGTATCCATGCTCATGGGCCTGAGTCATCACGGGAAAGGTTAAGCCACCCTCACTTTAGCCTTCACAGAAACCGGACTGTTTGGAAAGCGATCCATCAGAGAGCGAAAACATAAAAATAAACAAAAAGGGGGAAAAGCATCCATCAAAAATAATTAACTTTTGTTTTTAATGGATAAGTGTCAGCTATGTGAAAAATACACTTAGGGGGTGGGTGACTGAGCACCTTCCCAGCACCATGCCCACTGCCCATCCTGGGCCTCTGCTGCCCAGGCTAAAGCACGCTACCTGCTGGCCCAAGGGAAGTGACTAATAGCCTTATTTCTAAAACAACTGAACAAGAAGCCAGGTGCCATGACACATGCCTGTAATTCCATCCTCAGGAGGCTGAAATAGAAGGGCTTGAGTTCAAGGTCAGCCTGGACTACATAGCAAGGCCCTGTCTCAAAAAATATATATATAGGGGCTGGAGAGATGGCTTAGCAGTTAAGGCACCTGCCTGAGAAGCCTAAGGACCCATGTTCAACTCCCCAGATCCCACACAAGCCAGACACACATCTGGAGTTCGATTACAGTGGCTGGAGGCCCTGGTGCACCAATTCTCTCTCACTCTTCCACACTCACGCGACTCTCGCCCTTGATCTTGCTCTTACTGTCTCTCATTAAAAAAAAAAAAAAAAAAAAGGCTAGGGCTGGAGAGATGGCTTAGCGGTTAAGGCACCTGCCTCCTAAGCCTAAGAACCCAGTTCCAATCTCCAGGTCCCACGTTTAGCCAGATGCAAAGTGACGCAAGGGCGCAATGCCACACTTGACCACAAGGGGGCGCACACATCTGGATTTCGTTCACAGCAGCTGAGAGACTGCTGGCACACCCATTCTCTGTCTGTCTCCCTCTCCCTCTCTCTCTGTTTGTCTCTCTCTGTGTCTCTCTCTAAAAATAATTTAAAAAATTAAAAAAGGCTAGTCTGTTGGACTGGCCTCAAAAACAGTGGAATGCAAGGGGTATGGCTGCAGAGATGGCTCACTGGGTACAGCACTGGTTGTGCCAATATGAGGACCTGAGTTCAGATCCTCAAGATCTACATAAATGCCAAGCATGGTGGTACATGCCTATAATCCCAGCACTGGGGGGACAGAAACAAGAATCCCTGGGGCATGCTGGGAAATGAGTCTAGCCAAATCACTAAGCTCATCTCAAAGAATAGAGGTGGAAAGTCATTGAGGGAGACACTCACTATCAAACTCTGGCTACACACACACGCATGCACACATACACACACACACACATGCACACACACACACACACACACGCATGCACACCATATATACGTAGAATAACAAACAAACAAGCAAATAAATAAAAAGCCACAAACAAGCCCAAAGACATTAAGTGGCTTGTGCAAAGCACACAGCAAATGTGAAGGCTTATCTGGGGACAGCGCATGGCAGGGCTGGCCTCATGGTCCCCCCACTATACACCTCTTTGGATGGAGTGGAGACTGAGTGAAGGACCTCTTGTTTTCTTCCCTGCTCCAGGGTTTCCCTCCCTGAGGAGCCCCCCACAGCCCCTCCACAGAATGTCATCGCCAGCGGCCGGACCAACCAGTCTATCATGATCCAGTGGCAGCCACCTCCTGAGAGCCACCAGAACGGGATCCTCAAGGGTTACATCATCAGGTACAAGGGAAGAGGGGGGGAAGGATGGACAAATCGTCCAGGCTCGCTGCAGATCCTCACTACCTAACAAAGACCAGGTGACAAGAAATGGCAGGAAGGATTTAGGTTATATACCCAGAGAGACCTTTCCAATAGCCACAGCCTTAGAAAGTAACAAGAATAGGGCTGGAGGAATGGCTTTGTGGTTACGGTGTTTGCAAAGCCAAAGGACCCCGGTTCAATTCCCCAGGACCCACGTTAGCCAGATGCACAAGAAGGTGCATGTGTCTGGAGTTCGTTTGCAGTGGCTGGAGGCCCTGGCGTGCCCATTCTCTCTCTCCCCCTTTCTCTATCAAACAAGTAAATAAATAAAATTTTTTTTAAAAAAAGGAAGTAATTAAGAAGCACAGTTAAGGCCACAGCACAATATCAAGACTGCACAGAAGGCAAGGCTGCTGTAGGTCAAGGCTGATAGAGGGAGAAAAGGCAGCTGTCCTGTAAAGCCAACTCAGACGTCTGTATACATGGAACATGAGTGGAAAAATCGATGAGGCAAGAATTGGCTGTATGGATTTTTGCCTTTAACTGAGGAGGTCAGGTTTACCTGTGACTTAAAAGCGAGCATGAACGCTTTTCTTTTCTTTTCTTTTTAAAAGTATTTATTTATTTATTTGCAAGCAGAGAGAGATAGATAAAAGAGAGGCAGACAGAGAGAGAATGGGCACACCAGGGCCTCTAGCCACTGCAAACGAACTCCACATGCATGTGCCCCTCATGCATCTGGCTTACGTGGGTCCTGGGGAATTGAACCTGGGTCCTTTGGCTTCACAGGCAAATGCCTTAACTGCTAAACCATCTCTCCAGCCCATGAACGCTTTTCACACTGCAGCACTCCTTCATTAAAGTAACTCAACGGAGAGATGGTTCAGCAGTTAAGGCGCTTGCCTACAGAGCCTGACAACCAGAGTTTAATTCCCCAGTACCCACGTAAAGTCAGATGTACACAGTGGCCCACACATCTGGGGCTCAGTTTGCAGCTGCTGGAGACCCTGCCGTGTGCATTCTCTCTCTCTCTCTCTCCTCTCTCTCTCCCTCTCTGTGTGTGTATGTGTGTGTTTGTGTGTCTGTCTGTCTGTCTGGGTTTGCAAATAAATAAATTAAAATTCTTTTTTGAAAAATTAGCTTGATGGGCTGGAGAAGATTGCTCAGTGGTTAACATGCTTGCTTGCAAAGTCCAATGACCCAGATTTAACTCCCCAGAACCCATGTAGAAGCCAGATTGCACAAAAAGTGGTGCATGCATCTGGAAGTCGTTTGCAGCAGCTGGACTCCCTGGCATGGCCATTCTCTCTGTCTCTTCTACTCCCTCTGCTTGCAAATAAATTTTTAAAAAATTAAATACACAAATAACTCAAAATTTGAAATGACTGACAACACCCATCCATCACCCAAGATCAGGCTGGCTGTAAAGCGACTGGCCAAACCCGTGTCTCTTTCTTGCACACAGACACCCTTGGGTGCTGGAGTGCTCCACAGCAGGAAGAGCCCTTGGCCTGTGTACAGTGGCTGACTGAACCGACTCTTGCTTCTTCCCCCAGGTACTGCCTGGCCGGGCTGCCTGTCGGGTACCAGTTTAAGAACATCACGGATGCTGACGTCAACAACCTGCTGCTAGAGGACCTCATCATTTGGACCAACTACGAGATCGAAGTGGCCGCTTACAACAGCGCTGGGCTGGGCGTCTACAGCAGCAAGGTCACCGAGTGGACACTGCAGGGAGGTGGGTAGAGACAGCCATGGAACAGCAGGGGCGTCCCTTTCTTCATGCCATGTCCTGTTGGGCCCTGTACCTGTCGGGTCCTCTGCCTGTCCAGTTCAGAGCAACGTTGCCAAGCATGCTATTGTTCTTGGGTGGGCTCTTTGCCTGGCACCTGTCTCCCACAGTGCAGGCGGCTGAAGGGTAGAGGAAAGGGAGGTCAGGTGCAACATTGAGAAGGGCAGAGGGACAGTATGTGAGGTTTTGTATTAACTGGAGACAGCTTACATCTCCTTCTATCTGTGTCACAGGTCTAGCCTGTAGTGTTTTTTTTTAATTTGAGAGAGCTAGAGAGAAAGAGAGCTAGAGAGAGACAGATAGAGAATGGGTGCTCCAGCAGCCTCTCAGCCGCTGTGAACGAACTCCAGACACTTGCACCCCCTTGTGGGCAAGTGCGGCATTGCGCCCTTGGGCCACTTTTTGCATCTGGCTAAACGTGGGACCTGGAGATTGGAACCGGTGTTCTTAGGCTTGGCAGGCAGGCCCCTTAACCGCCAAGCCATCTCTCCAGCCCTGTAGTGTTTTTATATAGCCATTGAAGTGGGACAGGCAAGGTTGTTGAACTTTAATTAATTCAGAGAGAGTGAGGAGACCCCTTGGGTTAGCAAGACATCCGTCTATTGCACTGGGCAAGGTGAACCAATGCCCTTCAGCCCTCCTCCATCTTGTGCGTGATCTCTTCTAGTTCCCACGGTGCCCCCAGGCAATGTGCATGTAGAAGCCACCAATTCCACAGCCATCCGCTTCACCTGGAATGCCCCCAGCCCCCAGTTCATCAATGGCATCAACCAAGGCTACAAGGTAAGTTAGACCCCTGCTGTCCCTGAAAGGGACCAGGGAGAGGTGGAGGGCTCAAGGGATCGGGAAAGATCTCTGTAAGTTTCTGACACCATAGGGTCCAGCAAGCAGGGGACGAGGGATAAAGACCTCCAAGGCCACACACAGGACTCAGGGAGATTGGACAGTGCCCAGCTGCCACCAGCCAGGGTCTGTCTTTAGGGACCCCCACCACAAACAAGGCCTGGTCATCTGAGGGTAGCCATGCCCGTCAGAACAACATGGCATTCATTTCTTGCTTTCATGGCTTGACTATCGCCTTGACCCCCACAGGGTATGAATGATAAGGACTCTGGACAGACTTGAGCTAAAATCCCAGCGGCCCTGGATAAGCTCTTTAATCCTCCATGGGTGGCTGCCTTTTCCTCAGGTCCTCATGAGCGTCCTTATAAGGACAAAAGTCACATTGGATTAGGGTCCACCTTAGCAACTTCAGTTAACTTCAAGCACCACTTTCAAGAACCAAAAGTTCTGAGCTGGAGAGATGCCTTAGAGGTTAAAATGCTTGGCTGAAAAGCCAAAGGGCCCAGGTTTGATTCCCCAGGATTCATGTAAGCCAATGCACAAGGCGGTACATGCAGCTGGAGTTCGTTTGCAGGGTCTGGAGGCCCTGGCATGCCCATTCTCTCTCTCTCTCTCTCTCTCTCTCTCTCTCTCTCTCCTTACATCCATTCTTCCTTCTTTCTCGCAAATAAATAAATAAATAAATAAAACCAGTTCCTCTGGGGCACCAGGTTTAGAAGTTTGACATAGGATTCTTCAAAAATGCTGTGGGGAGCCAGGCGTGGTGGCACACGCCTTTAATCCCAGCACTCGAGAGGCAGAGGTAGGAGGATCACGGAGAGTTCAAGGCCACCCTGAGACTCCATAGTTAATTCCAGGTCAGCCTGGACCAGAGTGAGACCCTACCTCGAAAAAAAAAAAAAAAAAAAAAAATGCTGTGGGGGGCTGGAGAGATGGCTTAGTGGTTTAGGCACTTGCCTGCGAAGCCTAAAGGACCCAGGTTCCATTCCCTAGTACCACACAAGGCAGCACATGCTTCTGGAGTTCGTTTGCAGTGGTTGGAGGCCCTGGTGCACCCATTCTTTCTCTGTCTGCCTCTTTCTCTCTCAAATAAATTAATTAATAAACAATTTAAAATATTTTTTAAAAAAGAATGCTGTTGGTCCCATGACAAGCAGTAGGCACAATGCTGGCAGGTCACTGGCCAGTTCAGCTGTGCTGAAAGACAGGGACCTGTCGGCCATCCGGCCTTTGATCTCACGCCTGAGTCCCTCCTGTCTTCCTACCTGCTGTCTCCTGAGAGAATGAGATACAGGTTGTGCACACTATGTTTGAAAAGGGTGGTGCCAGCCCCCAGCAGGTGGAAAGATGCCATGTGCTCCGTCCAGATGTGGGAACAGAAGCAGGACATATGAGAGGCGTGCTAGTGCAAAGCCAGGGACAAGAGAGAGAGGTGAGGTTCTGGGTTTAAGCTACAGGATCTGGTGGCTTTGAAGTGCCAGCTGCCACTTCCTGAAGCCTCCCACACCATCACCACCACCACCACCACCACCCCGCCCTGTATCTGCATATGTACCACAGCCAAGTTCATTTCTAGGACAAAGCAGCTTCGGAAGGGGGCTGGATAGGAAAGGAGGGAGACTCCATTACAAAGAGACTGTCGGCCTGTGTTCAGAGTGACCTAAGGGCCAGAGCCTGGACTCATGCAGCCGCAGACCTCCCACTCCCAGGAAGCCCAAGAACACAGGCCCACAGAGCGAGCTAGCGGAGATTTCCTGGGATGGAGCTTCAGCCCAAGCTTACGGTGCTGGCTGGCTAGAGCAGACTGCTAATTGGGACTCTGGGGAAGAAAGGAGGACTGCGTGGCTGTGGAGCACAGAGGCTGGGCTGGGAACAATTAGCTTCTCGTTGCCAAGTCATAGCTCAAGTTTTATCTGCATAAGGGAAGCTGAGCTACAAACTTCTAAGGCAAATGACTTCCCGAGGGCTGCAAGGCCAGCCAGTGACCAGGACAACTAGGACAATGTCCCACAGTGAACTCGAGCAAAAGGAGGCTGCAGAAGTTCCCCAACATGCTTATTCTGAGACTCAGCCACAAGTCTGCACCCCACAGCTGCTCAGCAAAGCCAGCGCTGCCCAATTGCTTGAGTGCAGGAGCTGGTGGGAGGGAAAAGAGAGTCACACTTAAGGGGACTTGCCACGTGTCAGGAAGCTAGCTACAGGTCAGTCATTCACTAACATTCCCTCATGGACACTGCACAAGAGCCCTAAGAATTAAGATCCCACTTTCCAGGGCTGGAGAGATGGCTTAGCAGTTAAGACATTTGCCTACAAAGCCAAAGGACCTCAGTTCGATTCCCCAGTGCCCATATAAGCCAGAAGCACAAGGGGGCACATGCATCTGGAATTTGATTGCAGTAGCTGGAAGCCCTGGCCTGCCCATTTGCTCTTGCTCTCTCTCTCTCACACACACATACTCTGCCTCTTTCTCTCTCTCTCAAATAAATGAATAAAAATAAAATATTTTAAAAACAAAAAGAATTAAGACCGATAAAAAAAAAGCTGAGATTTGATCTAGAGCCCTGCATCTTCTTACATGAATGAGAAAACAAGGGGTTGGGAGATGGTTCGGTGGATAAAGCATCTTATAAATATGAGGACTGAGTTCAGATCCCAAGCACTCACATAAATGCCAGTGCTGGGAGACAGAGACAGGGAGTCCCAGGGCTCACTGGCTAACTAGTCCAACCAAATTAGTGAGCTCTGAGTTGAGTGAGAGACCCTGTCTCAAAGAATAAAGGAGAAAATTACAAAGAAAGAAAGAAGAAAGAAAGAGAGGGGGAGAGAGAGAGAGAAAGAAAGAAAGAGAGAGAAAGAAAGAAAGAGAGAGAAAGAAAGAGAGAGAAAGAAAGAAAGAAAGAAAGAAAGAAAAGAAAGAAAGAAAGAAAAGGGGGAAAGAGACTGAGGAAGAACCCTCTGATATTGCCTTCTGGTCTCCACATGCATGCACATATATATCTACGCATATATGAATATGCATGCATACCACACACATGCAAAAAAAGAAAGCATTCGTTACATTTTCTTTTTGATATTTATTTATTTGCATGGGGTGCAGTGCTAGGCTCTCCTGCCACTGCAAACAACATAGCAACGCTTTTTGTGTCCAGCTTTACGTGGGTGCTGGGAAATTGAACCCTGGCTGACAGGTTTTGCAAGCAAGTACCTTTAGTCAGTGAGCCAGCCCCACATTGCATTGTCAATTGTAAAAGAGTATCCGGGACTTGTTGTTTTGAAGGACAAATGAACAAAGTCAGCATCTTTTTTTCCCTGCCTCGTCAGCCTTCATTGCTTCTGTCATGGGCAGCAGCCGTGTTTGTCCCTTATATGTGCTCAACAAGGAGATGCATACCTTCTTTCCACTGTGGAAATATTCAAACACCTACAAGAGTCGAGGGAAGGCTGTAACAAGCACGGAGTACCCTTCCCAGCCTCAGCAACGATCAACTAACTCACAGTCACCATGTCCCATCAGTGTCACGCCCTCTGCCTGTGTGTTCTGGAATATTCTAAAGCAAATCCCAGACAGTGAGTTGTGTCATTCTTAAATCCTTCTGCAGAGGGCCTGGGAGAAGGCTCTGCAGTTAAAGACTCTTGCTTGCAAAGCCTGCCATCCTAGATTCAATTACCAAGCCGTACCCCTGTAAGCTAGACACAAAAATGGCTCAAGAACCCTGCACAGCTTTAATCCCAGACACAAAAATGGCTCAAGAACCCTGAGGGTGTTTCCAGGTCAGCCTGGCAAGTGGCCCCAAAAAAAAAAAAAAAAAAAGAATAGCAGGCCCATACAGACACACACACACACACACACACACACAAGTGCAAATAAGAATTTTTAAAATGATAAACAAATGCTTCTGTTGAGGAAGATTATGGATGAGGCCTCTATTGAAACAAAACCACAATTATCACATTATCCTACCTAAAAATGCCAATAGTCCCTTTGACATCATTAGATATCCTGCCAGCCTTCAAATTTCTTTGATTGACACCTTATTCCCATTACTGGTTGATTTATTTGCTCAGGAATCTACACGAAGTCCACGTAATTGCAGTTGGTTGGTTTTGGGGGGGGGTTGTTTTCTTTGTTTTGAAGGTCTCAGTTGATCTATAGATTTTTTTCTCTCTCTCTCTCTATCACACACACACACACACACACACACACACACACACATAATTTACTTCATGAAGAAACTTGGCCATTTGTCATATGGAATTTTCTACCGCCTGGATTTTGCTGATTGCATCCCCGTGGGGTCACTTAACTCATTCTTCTGAGTACTATATTTGCAGTAAATTGGACCATAGAACTAGCAGTTGATCAGATTCAAGTCTGATTTTTTTTTTTTTGGTTCCAAAATATAGCTTCCTAGGTTGTACAATGAGATTTATCATTTATTTATTCATTTATTTATTTGAGACAGAGAGAAGAAGAGAGGGTGAGAGTGAAAATGGGCACGCCAGGGCCTCTAGCCACTGCAAACGAACTCTAAATGCATGTGCCAATATGTGCATCTGGCTTACGTGGGATCTGGAGAATCAAACCTGGGTCCTTAGGCTTCATAGACATGTGCCTTAACCACTAAGCCATCTCTCCAGCCCCTCAGTTGTACAATGTATCGACATCAGAAGGTGCCAAGTCTGGCTGCCTCTGTCATGGTGAGGTTGGTGGCCCTTGTAGGAGCTGCTTTTTCATTAGGGGCTACAAAACAAGAATGGGAAATATTATTTCTTCCTGATTAAAATGCTGAAATACTTTTTTTAAAAAAATAAGAAGAGGGCTGAAGAGATGGCTTATGGGGTTAAGGCGCCTGCCTCCTAAGCCTAACCTAACCTGGGATCTCCAGGTCCCACGTTTAGCCAGATGCAGTGATGCAAGGGGGCGCACATCTGGATTTCGTTCATAGCAGCTGAGAGGCTGCTGGCACGCCCATCTCTATCTGTCTTCCTCTCCCTCTCTCTCTGTCTCTGTCTGTGTCTCTCTCCAAAAAAAAATAAATAAATAAGAAGAAAGAAGTTTCCTTTCATTAGTTTTTGACTACCTGAACATTGAGTTCCTTTTAAGAAGAGCAGTGTCATCTATGGCCATACCACCCTGAATGTTTTAAGCCTGGTTAGTACTTGGATGGGAGAAAGAGCTGTGTAGATATAAAATTCCATTCCTTTCCATTTCTTACTGATTTTCAATAGCATGAATTGACTTATCAACCTCTACTAAGGTTACAGGAACGTTGGGTTAGAAGAGGTATCCTTTGGATTGATTTTGGTTTGGGTAGTATCCTTTTATACTTAAGGATTTTTTTAATATTTTATTTTATTTGAGAGAGAGAAAGAGCACACCAGGGCCTTTTGCCACTGAAAACAAACTTCAGTCCCATGCACCACTTTGTACATCTGACTTAATGTGGCTCTTGGGAAATCCAACCTGGACCAGCAGACTTTTCAAGAAAGTGTCTGTAACTGCCGAGCCATCTCCCCAGCCCCAAGATTTTTTTTGTTTTTACATCTGATATGTTTCAGCCATTGTCATTGATGGCAAATTGACTATCATTAGTGACTTCAAGTTGGCTTCTGAGTCCTTTCAACATGGCCCCGGTATCTCTGATAGATTCCAAGTATATTAAGTGTGCATATAATTGACATGTAAATTTTACCAGGCTTGGCAGTACAGGCTTGTAATCTTAGACACTTGGGAAGCTGAGGCAGGAGGATTATAAACTCAAAGCCAACCTGCTATAGAGAGAGTTCAAGGCCAGTCTGGGTAACTTAAAAGTAAAAGGAGGGCTGGGGAGATGGCGCAGTGGTAGAGCATTTGCTGTGGTAGTTTGAATGTGATTGTTTGAATGTTTAGTCCCATAGACTCATTCAGTTTTGTTTTGTTTTGTTTTGTTTTGTTTTGTTTTGTTTTGTTTTGTTTTGGTTTGTTTTGTTTTTTTGGTTTGGTTTGGTTTGGTTTGGTTTTCGAGGTAGGGTCTCACTCTAGCCCAGGCTGACCTGGAACTCACTCTGTAGCTCCAGGCTGGCTTCAGACTCACAGTGATCCTCCTATTCTGGGATTAAAAGCATGCGACATCCCGCCCAGCTCCGGTCACTTTTTATTATACTTCCTACTTGAGCCCCACTAGGCAGATTTCTGCGAGAAGGGACATGTCACCCGGCGGAGCTGAGTCCAGCCCTGTGAGGTGTGTGGAGGGCAGCCTGAGCTCCGGCCGTTCACGCTGGCCGCTCTCGGTGTTTGCCGGCTGGTTGGTGGTTTTTCTCTGCTTGGATCTGTGAAAGGAAACCAGCTTCTTCTGCCCTTGATGGAAATAAGCCTTTTCCTCCCATAAACCACATCTGGTTGGATGTTCATGCCAGGAATGGGGAGCTGACTACAACACTTGCTAACATGCATAAGGCCCTGGGTTCAAAACAAATCTCTTCCTCCTGCCTGCGCTTAGACATTCCTCAAGAAGTTCTGGGATGCTTCTTGCTGTGGGGATGTACTATTCATTTCTGTACTCACTCTGCTAATGGACAGCTGGGAGGAGGTATGTTTTGTTTTGTTTTGTTTTGTTTTGAGTCTCGCTCTAGCCCAGGCTCCAGGCTGACGTGGAATTCACTAAGTAGTCTCAGGGTGGCCTCGAACTCACAGTGATCCACCTACCTCTGCTTCCCAAGTACTTAGATTAAAGGCGTGCGCCACCCCGCCTGGTGTTTTTATTTTATTTATTTATTTTTTTTTTTGAAGTTCAAGGACAACTTTACTAGCATTTGAGAAAACAACAGGGTACACAAGCTGTGAGGGGAATGGATAATAGGAAGAAAGTGGAATCCCAGCACACGGGAGGCAGAGGTAGGAGGATCACCGTGAGTTCCAGGCCACCCTGAGAATACAGAGTGAATTCCAGGTCAGGCTGGGCTAGAATGAGACTCTACCTCGAAAAACCAAAAAGAAAAAAAAGAAAAGAAAAAGAAAAAAAGAAAAAGAAAGTGGAGATGTATAATAGGTAGAAAGTCATGCCATTTGAGTTAGGGTCCAGAAAAGAGGCGAGTTCACCGTGGAAGTCAGCAAGCATGAATGGGGAGCGGGGTGGGGTTCCTTCCAAGAAACCATGAGAAAACCCAGAGTATCTGGGCAAGCATGCTGAACATTCAAAATCGGATCCAAAGATACAGAAAAGTAGCAAAGGAGAAGTTACGTTTTTTGAGTTGGAATTCAGAAAAGCGGGCAAGCTTAGCAGTAGGGATCTTCAGGCAACTGCCTCAAGAATTATAAAGCGCCAGGCGTGGTGGCGCACATCTTTAATCCCAGCACTCGGGAGGCAGAGGTAGGAGGATCGCTGAGAGTTCAAGGCCACCCTGAGACTACATAGTTAATTCCAGGTCAGCCTGGACCAGAGTGAGACACTACCTCACAAAACCAAAAAAAAAAAAAAAAAAAGAATTATAAAGCATAAAATACATGTGGATAATTGCCGTTCAATGTCAGGAACACAGGCTTTTCCATGACCTCGTGGGTCTCTTGCCTGCATCTCTTCTCTCCACACTGAAAGTTCAGTCCCTGCCCAAGCCACATCGTCATCTACCTGTGTCATCACAGACACACAGATCTCAGGTCAGCACCAAGCACCACAGTTACTGACAAACAGCCCCAAATTATCTGCATCCTTTTGGTCCTGGAGAACATCCCACAAGGGTCACACTTCACATGGCTGTGTTGTGACGTCATTTGAACTAGTTTCTCTGTGTAGAAATTTGCTGTGGCTTAATACCTTGTAAGGTCCCTGGCTTCATTTTGGTTTTGATTTCATTTATATACTTTTAAAAATTTTTTTATTTTATTTTTGGAGAAAGACAAAGAGAGAGAGAGGGAGAGGCAGATAGAGAATGGACGTGCCAGCAGCCTCTCAGCCACTGTGAAAGAACTCCAGATGCGTGCGCCCCCTTGTGGTCAAGTGCGGCATTGCGCCCTTGCGTCACTTTGTTTCTGGCTAAACGTGGGACCTGGAGATTGGAACCGGCATTCTTAGGCTTAGCAGGCAGGCGCCTTAACCGCTAAGCCATCTCTCCAGCCCTCTGGTTTTGATTTTTTAAGAGCAGATTTCTTTTTGTTTAATTCTGTTCTGTGATCACGTACAATGCTTACGTGACTCCATAGTCACCTACAAAACCAGTACTCGGGAAATCAGGCCTGACCCCATGGCTCTCACAATCCCAGTGGCGGGGTTGGGGGAGCTTGGGTTCGGATTTTTCCTTCCATTTCTTTTTTATTTAACATTCTATTTATTTATTTAATAGAGAGAGGCAGGTAGAGAGCAAGACAATGAACGTGCCAGGGCCTCTAGACACTGCAGATGAACTCCAGAGTCAAACACCATCGTGTGCATCTGGCTTATGTGGGTACTGAGGAATCAAACCTGGGCCCTTGGGCTTCCCAGGCAAGCATCTTAACTGCTAAGCCATCTCTTCAGCCCCTCCTTCCATTTCTTTAGCATAAGCAGGTACCTTCCTGCATGCGAACAAGAGTCCTTCCATTTTTAAATAAAAGCCAGTGTCCTTCACACTTCCTCTTGCATGTGTTCGTCACACTGAGTAAAGGATGGGAAACAAGAAGCCACTCCTTCAAGGGCATGGCCTCCAGTGACCCACTTCCTCCTGCTATCAGTCCTTTCATCTGTGAACTCAACAATACAGAAAGCCATTGTTAGGTCATAGCAGCACTCAGTATCTGTCACTTGTCAACAGTGGCACCCACCAAGCCTTCAACACATGAGTCTTTGGGAGGGACACTTGATATCTAAACTGTACCACATAATAACCTTGGGAACCACGAGCCTACAGTTTCACCCCAGAGTAAATATTTTGAAGCAACCTTGGGAAGCCATGGCTCTGCCACCATCTTGAACATCAGAGGTTGACCTACAGAATCAAGCCAACATCGTTGGTCCTCAGAATCCCACTTTCTGGGCCTCCTGTGAATTTCCTATGGGTCATTTTGGTGGGCAAAATCCAGTAAATAGTACACCTGTAAAGAAACTCTTTTTCCCTTTTTTTAAAAAAATGCCAGTGATTGTAATTAGCGTAAACCCAATAAAATAATATTTACTCGAATTTTACACTTGCTGGGGAACACACCACACAATTAATTCGAACAACATAATTAATTCAAATTTACATTAATTAAATTAAATTAAAGCATTAAACTCGTTTCTTCATCTACTCCAAGGAAGTTGGGCAATTTAATTGCTATGAAACAAGATAACTGAAATAAAGAGGATATTTAACATACTTATTAAATGCCACTTAGTATTTCTGATTAGTATTTTTAGGGTCTAATTAGTGTCTGATTAACTTGCCATAGGCTATCTTTTCACAATACCAATTAAATTTCAAAACATCCTTTATAAACATCGGGCCCTGAAAGGGGGAAGGATTAAGCTTTGTTAGAGGCGTGAGTTAATCAGGACACATTGGCGTGGTATTGTTTTCTATCTATAAATACCCATGCTTATTAAACTTCATCAAGTGGAGCTTTTCACCATTAATTGCTGTTTAATCAACTTCAAATAAATGAGGAAATCGCTGGGACCAGCTGCCATTGTTGGAGACAGATGACAGGCCCAGAAAACAAGAGCGGCAGGTGAGAGAGGAGGAGGCAGGCTTGGGTAAGGGACGGGTGGAAGGTACCGGAAGGTGGGAAATGAAGTGGTGGAATTCCAACAGGATCTCTGTGACTCCCCACCTCTGAGTGACACGTAGGGTGGAAGTCCCCACTGGAAACAAGCTGTAGAAGGATAGCGGGGGAGAAATTCAAGGGCAAAGCGGTCTGGCCCCTAGGAAGAAAGAGGGCCGCTCAAGGACTTCAGCATCTAGGCCTGGGAGATGGCTCAGTGGATAAACACTGTTCAGGGCTGCAGAGATGGCTCAGCACTTAAGGCACTTGCCTACAAAGCCTAATGACCAGAGTTCGAGTCCCCAGTGCCTACAGAAAGCCAGATGCACAAGGTGGCACATACATTTGGAGTTTGTTTGCAGTGGCTCGAGGCCCTGGCACACTCATTCTCTGTCTCTCTTCTCTCTCTCTCCTCTCCTCTCTCTCTCTCTCTCTCTCCTTGCAAACAAATAAATATTTAAAAAAAAAAAAAAAAACACTTGTTTAAGCTGGGCATGGTGGCACACACCTTTAATCCCAGCAATCAGGAGATAGAGATGGGAGGATTGCCATGAGTTTGAGGCCACCCTGAGACTACATCGTGAATTCCAGATCAGCCTGAGCTAGAGTGAGACCCTATCTTGTAAAGAAACAAACAAAAAGGAAAAAAACAAAAAAAACAAAACACTTGTTTAAAGGTGATGAACTAAGTCCAGATCCCAAAACTCATGTAAGAAAGCTAAAAGTGGTAGCAGGAGTCTCAATCCCACCACATCCATGTTGAGATAAGAAGCCGAGACAGGAGACTCCCAGGACACTCACAGGCCAGGCAGCCTGACGGATGCAGTAGCCAACAAAACGAGACCCTGCTTCAAACGAGGTGGAAGGTGAAGATTGGACACCCAATGTTGTTCTCCAACCTCCACACACACACACACACACTCACCATGTGCACATCCACACCCACACATACAAATACATATACATTCACACACATCATATGCACACATACATGCAAAGATGCTTTAAATAAAAGAAAGAAAAAAGAAAGAAAGAAAGAAAGAAAGAAAGAAAGAAAGAAAGAAAGAAAGAAAGGAAGAAAGAAAGCCAGGTGTGGTGGCGCACATCTTTAAGCCCAGCACTCGGGAGGCAGAGGTAGGAGGATCGCCATGAGTTCGAGGCCACCCTGAGACTACATAGTGAATTCCAGGTCAGCCTGGACCAGAGTGAAACCCTACCTCGAAAAACAAAAAAATAAAAAGAAAAAGAAAGAACGAACCTCAGTTTCCCTCTATAGTGTAAATCACTCAGCCTCTCTGAGCCTCAGTTTCCTCATCTGCATAGGAAAGGGGAGACTTCATGGCTGTGCCATCTACAC
This sequence comes from Orientallactaga sibirica, assembly GCA_036365145.1. Classification (NCBI taxonomy): domain Eukaryota; kingdom Metazoa; phylum Chordata; class Mammalia; order Rodentia; family Dipodidae; genus Orientallactaga; species Orientallactaga sibirica. The sequence goes on from JAEOAD010000013.1 coordinate 10,502,469, forward strand.
AGTAACCCAATATTCCAGATTCAGAAGGACCCCACCTTGGCTGAATGCTCTGCTGCTGTCAACAGGAAATAACTTTTGTTTTGTTTTGTATTTGTTTTTGTTTTTCCAGGTAGGGTCTCACTCTAGCCCAGGCTGACCTTGAATTCACTCTGTATTCTCAGGGTGACCTCGAACTTTCTGCGATCCTTCTACCTCTGCCTCCCGAGTGCTGGGATTAAAGGCGTGTGCCACCACGCCGGGCAGGAAATAACTTTTGAACAAAGAAAGGGGCCCCGGTTTGGTTTTGTGCTCTTCCTGTAAAGCTCTCATGGGGTGACCAGGAGAATGAGGTGACAGACCCCAATGGGAAGCTCCCAGCACTGCTCCCAACCTGCAGTCAGTCAGAGGCTCAACACATGAATGAGAGCATCCGAGTGAACGCAAGAGAGACCAGGCTCTGGCGTCCTCCGGGTCACCTGCCTGGTCTCTCGTTTCCCTGCGAATGGGAACCAGCAGAACTAGACCCGTGGACTCTGTCCATTGGCCCAGTCTGTCCCAGCAGTCTTTCACCCCTGCTGAAACAATGCTGCTGGCCTCTCCCCAGTTGATCGCCTGGGAGCCAGAGCAGGAAGAGGAGGTTACCATGGTGACAGCCAGACCCAACTTTCAAGACAGCATCCATGTGGGCTTCGTGTCTGGCCTGAAGAAGTTCACGGAGTACCTCACTTCCGTCCTCTGCTTCACCACCCCGGGAGACGGTCCCCGCAGCAGCCCCCAGCTCGTGCGCACCCATGAAGACGGTAGGTGCCATCAGCTTCCATTGAGTTCCCACCCACCTGCCCAGGCACACTTGGGTACTCCAGGGCACCCTGGACGACAGTGGTCATCCTGAATCTCAGGATAACTGCCCTGGCTCTAACAGACACTGGTGGGGGGTGGGGGGCCTGTGTTGGGGAACAGTGCCGGGGCCCGTGGGACACCTGAGTTTCAGTGACATCCTGGACACCTCGCTGAAGGTCAGCTGGCAGGAGCCGGGAGAGAAGAATGGCATCTTGACAGGTAAGTGGTACAACACTTGGGGACAGTCGGCTAGGACATCCCCAGGCTGAAGCCAGCTCCCATTCAGACCTCCCAGCTGAGCCACTCCCTTAGCAACCATGGGCCACCTCTACTCTGCAGCACACGCTCCAGCTCGCCATGACTTTAGGATCTCTGGACCATAGGGGTCTGCCACATGATTTCTGCCTGTACTTCCTGCCCATGTTGGCCTTCCCCCACCCACCCGCCCACCAGGCCCTGGGCGTGACACCAGCCACTCCCAGCTTGTTTGGTCCCACTGTGAACCAAGCTGTCAATCTGGTGAAGTGAATTGTAGAGCAGGGGTCAAGTTCAAGGTTACAGGCCTAGCCGGGCTCCCACCAACACCGTGGGCTTTCGCCAGGGTACCGGATCTCCTGGGAGGAATACAACCGAACCAACACCCGTGTCACCCACTACCTGCCCAACGTGACCCTAGAATACCGCGTCACGGGCCTCACAGCTCTCACAACTTACACCATTGAGGTGGCCGCCATGACCTCCAAGGGCCAAGGCCAGGTGTCGGCCTCGACGATCTCCTCTGGCGTGCCTCCAGGTGGGTGCCTTCTCAGCAGGACTCCTGCATCTGCTCTGCTGAGCAGCGCCCATTCCCAAGGGGCTTTGTTTGCTTGTTTGGTTTGGTGGATGGATGGATGGATGGATGGATGGTTAGATTTTTTAAAATAAATAAATAAACATATATATATTAATATATTTGTGAGAGAGAGAACATGGGCATACCAGGGCCTCTTGCAGCTACAAATCAACTCCAGAAGCCTGTACTACTTTGTACATCTGTCTTTTTATGAGTATTGGAGAATTAAACCTGTGCCAGTAAACTTTGCAAACAAGCATCTTTAACTGTTAAGCCATCTCCCCGGCCCAGTGGTCGGATTTTTGTTTGTTTGTTTTGTTTTGTTTTTCAAGGTAGGGTCTCACTGTGGCCCAGGCTGACCGGGAACTCACTATGTAGTCTCAGGATGGCCTCGCACTCATGACAATCCTCCGACCTCTGCCTCCCCAGTGCTGGGATTAAAAGCGTGCGCCACCACGCCCGGCCAGTGATGGGATTTTCAAGACAAGGTATCACTCTGTATTCTGGCTGGCCTGGAATTCACGATATAGCCTCGAGGCTGGCCTTGAATTCACATCAGCCCTCTGCCTCAGCCTGCTGAGTGCTGGAATTATAGGCGTGAGCCAACACACACACAGGTATCGTTTGGTTTTGGAGACAGTGTCATGTAGTCTATGCCGCTCTCAAACTTGGGGTCCTTCTATCTCAGCCACTCAAGTGCTGGGATTGCAGGAATGAATCGCCACACCTGGACTTGTTGGGGGTCCCTGTAGTGGGGGAAAGAAATTTTTCATCCCACAGGGTTCTTGCCTGTGCTGGCTCCATAGGCCAGGGGCTCCCCTGAGCAGGATTGGATCCCATGACCCCAGATCCCTGGGTGGAGGCTAAATGGCTCATTGCCCCTCAAACTGCCCCTTACAACAGAGACCCCAGGAGGACTCCTTCCCATCTCACTGGCCGTGTTGCCTTCCCCCTTACTTCTCACCTCACACCAGGTTCCCACCAGACACCAATCCAGGGGAGGATTTTCACCGTTGCCCAGCAAATGCACATTGGACACCAGCCGATGAAACAGTTTCTTGGGGTTGGGAATAATTTCAGACCTGGCGTACAGCAAGCTGGGTCTGGCCTCAGCTCTGCTTCTGACACGCTGAGCAGGCATCCTCCCTGTGCCTCAGTTTCCTCCATGTATACATGCAGAGTTGGACTAGGTCACCATGTGGCCCTGTCCAGATCTGTAAGGCTGTGAGGCTGTGCCTATGTGGTCCAGCCAGAATCCCAGCGCATTGAGATGGTTGAATCACACCCAGCTTCTGTCAACCCCACAGAGACAGTATATATCAGTAATACTGGCAGATATATCTGTGCAGGACCCCTCCCCCCCAGGCTGCAGCTGTGAGCTTCCTATAATCCTCACTGCAGCCCCCACTTGGTGTGAGCATTCTCATCTGCATTATAGTGACACATAGAGAAGGAGAAAGGTTGCCAAAAGACATACAGTCTGGAAGTGAAGGAATTGGATTCAAACTCACATGTCTGTTCTTTCTGTCCATCTGGAGCACCATGAACCCTGGGGTTCCTGATTGGGAAAGAGGAGCTGCCTCCTAGGCTCCCGCCCTTCTTGCCTCCCCAATCTTTCCTGGGCACGGAGGGTTAGAGGAATGGGACACAAATGAAGGACAGGATTGAGGAGTTTCATTGTTCTGAGCCTGGCTTGGTTTTGTACAGCTTCATAAGTATTTTCCTTAGCACCAAAACTGCCAAGAGAGGGCTGTAGAGATGGCTTAGCAGTTAAGGTGCTTGCCTGCAAAGCCTAAGGACTCAGGTTCAATTCTCCAGATCCCAAGTAAGCCAGACACACAAGATGGCACATGCATCTGGAGTTCTTTTGCAGTGGCTATAGGCCCTGGTATGCCCATGCTCACTCTCTCTCTCTCTCTCTCTCTCTCTCTCTCTCTCTCTCTCTCCCTCTCTCTGTCTCTAATAAATAAATAAATAATCTAAAAAAAAAAAAAAACACCCTGCCAAGAGAAGTGCCTGACACACACAGTCCCTGGAGGTCTACCCACCCCCAGATCTGTGCCAGCCTCCTGGTATGAATGTGGTAACCCACAGCATGTACAAGCCCGGGGGCTGAGGAGAAAGCTCAGTGGGTAAAGTGTTTGCTCTTGCAAGCATGAGGACCTAAATTCGATCCCCAGAATCCATGAAAAACTGCTGAGTGTGTGGCACACATTTAAAATCCCAGTGCTGGGGAGGCAGAGACGGATGGAAACCTGAGGCTTGATGGCCAGCTAGGCCAGCCTCACTGGTGAGCTCTGTACCAATGAGAGACCCTGTCCCAAAAAGAGGTGGACAGCATTCCTGAAGAATGACACCTGAGGCTGTCCTCTGTCCTCCACACACATGCACACACATACAAACATGCATATGCACATATACACACACACCACACACATAACGAAAAAAAAATACATAAAGGGACTGGGAAGATGGCTCTATTCTGTGCAGATATGGGCCTGAGAGGGCCTGAGTTTGATACCCCAGCACCCATATAAATAGCTGGTGTGGCCTTACATGTCTGTAACCCTGGTCTTATGGGGAGTAGAGACCTGAGGATTTCTGGGGCTAGCACAGATGCCAAGCTAGGGAATAGGTGAGAGACTGAGTCTCAAGGAAACATGCACATGAGTGATACAGGTCACTAGATAGTCTCCTCCGGCCTCTATGCACATCTGCACACACACATGCATACACCTCCATACACACGTACTACACACATGTACAGCTGGTATCACCTGGGACCTTTCCAGGAATGGTGAGGTGCATAGCTCCCTCCGTGCCTAAAAGTTCTGTTCTGGGGGAAGGAGCCACCTTCTCAACTTTCCTGTTTTTCCAACCCTGTTCCTTTCCCAGAGCTCCCAGGGGCGCCCACCAACCTGGGCATTTCCAACATCGGCCCGCGCTCCGTGACCTTGCAGTTCAGGCCTGGCTATGATGGGAAGACCTCCATCTCCCGATGGCTGGTAGAGGCCCAGGTAAAGCCAGTCTGAGGGGACCCCACCCCAGCCAGCCTCGGGCAGCCCCACGGTCCTGAGTGCAAGGGTATGCATGTTCAGTGATACGTGTTTACCCATGCAACTCTCGTGTGCCTCCACTTACAGGATACCCATGGTCAATTCAAAATGTCAAAATCGAAAATGTATTTCATGTGCCCAAGCTACTAACTGTCCCTAGCTTAGCCCCAGTCCATGTTAAATGTGCTCAGAGTCTTCCCCTTAGCCTGTACTGGGACATTGCCACGGATTGTACCACATATTACATGCCCAGAAAAAGATTGAAATTCAAAATTCCAACTGCGGTTTCTACCACATTTGTCAGTTTTGCACCACTGTAAAGCTGAAGCGTTGTGTAGAAGAATCATGGTAAATTCGGGACTGTAATATCAAACAGTGAATTAGAGACAGTCTGTATATGAAATATGTCCATAATTCCCATTACTGTCTCTACCCCACCTCACCAGTGCACACAAGAACATCCCACATACCATTGGCCCATATGGAACTGGCTGGCTAAGAAAAATAGCCTATAGCCCCTTCACTCCATGGCTGTCAGCCTTGGCTACATCCTGGAATAGACAGGGAAGCATTCAGAAATTAACACTTTGCTCTACCCAGAAAGGTGGAATCAACTGAAGAGTGGGCACTGTTAGAAGCACCTAGGGTGTTGAGAAGGATCACGGGGAGCCTGGTGAAGAGACAGGTTCCAGGCCGGCCCCAGGGAGCCTGATGGGCTGGTTTAGGGTCAGCCTGAGGAAGGTGTTGATAACCAGCCTGCTTTGGGGTCCTTACGGGAGAGCTCAGAGCCATCCCTGCAGTCAGTCATGGGATTTGGACCAGACCTTCTCTGGTCAGGCAGGGCTGGTAATTCCCAGCAGCTGGGTGTGGCAGGCTGGACAGTCTAAGGTCCCTTTCTCCAGGTGGGCGTGATCGGGGAGGGAGAGGAGTGGACGCTAGTCCATCAACTCAGCAACGAGCCGGACGCGCGCTCCATGGAGGTGCCCGACCTCAACCCTTTCACCTATTACAGGTAAGACGTAGGGTGGAGGAGGGCAGAGCCACCCCAGCCCCCCCAACACCTAGCTCATCCCTTCTGTCCCATTCCAGCTTTCGAATGCGCCAGGTGAACATCGTTGGCACCAGCCCACCCAGTCAGCCTTCTAGAAAGATCCAGACCCTGCAGGCACCCCCAGACATGGCTCCAGCCAATGTGACCCTACGCACGGCCAGTGAGACCAGCTTGTGGCTGCGCTGGCTGGTAAGGAACCTTCCAAGGTAGTAGGGCAAGGTGTCCCGGGTCCGACCCCACTCTGCAGAGCTGTTATGACCTCAAGAAGGGAACATGTTGAATACCTACAATTCTGTCTCTTTACTTTTTTTTTTTTTTTACTTTTTTTGCATGTGTCTCTCTGCTATGCATGTGCACATGTATGTTTGAATATGTGTGGGCACATACGTGTATGTGAGTGCACATGTATGTGGATGCCGGAAGTTGACAACCGACATCAGGTGTCTTCCCCGGTCACTTTGCACCTAATTTACCGAGTCACAGTGTCTCTCTTGAACCCAGAGCTTGCTGATTCAGCTAGTTTAACCAGCCAGCTTGCCCCAGGGAGCCCCACTTCACCCCCCAAGAGCTGGGAGCACAGGCTGACATTGCCATGCCCACCCATCAGTTACATGGGTGCTGAGGATCAGAACTCCAGTCTTCACACAGACAGATTGAGCCATCTCCTTAACCCTTTTTTACTTAAAATAAAAGACAGGGCATGATGGCACACGCCCTTAATCCCAGCACTGGGGAGGCAGAGGTAGGAGGATCGCCTAGAGTTCAAGGCCAGCCTGAGACTATATAGTGAATTCCTGGTCAGCCTGGGGTAGAGACAACCCATAACTTGAAAAACCAAAAAAAAAGAAAAAGATATATTTCTTTCTTCTTCACTTACCTGTAAGTTGCCTGATTGTCAATCGTGAACAAAGGTACAAATGAAGGAAAGAACAAGAAAAAATGCTGTTTTCTGGGCTGGAGAGATGGCTTAGCAGTTAAGGCATCTGCCTGCAAAGCCTTAAGAACGCCTGTTCGAATCTCCAGGTCCCACGTTTAGCCAGACACAAAAGTGAGGCAAATGCCGGGCGTGGTGGCGCATGCCTTTAATCCCAGCACTCGGGAGGCAGAGGTAGGAGGATTGCCGTGAGTTCGAGGCCACCCTGAGAATACATAGTTAATTCCAGGTCAGCCTGGACCAGAGTGAAACCCTACCTCAAAAAACCAAAAAAAAAAAAAAAGTGAGGCAAGTGTGCAATGTTGCACGTACACACAAGGGGGTGCATGAGTCTGGAGTTCATTCACAGCAGCTGAGAAGCCCTGGCTCACCCATTCTCTCTCTGTCTCTCTCTGTCTCTCTCTCTGTCTCTCTCTCTCAAAAAAAAAATGCTTTTTTTCTGGGTGGACATCTTTAACTTCCTGCCCCATTTAAGCCTCCGAGGAATGAAGCAAAGACCCGTTCTTATCCAGTTAGGAACTTGCCCATGGCCACACAGCTCCCACTAGGTGGGTTTCAAAGGCAGTCCCCACCCCCACCCCCGCACCCTTCCTACCACTGCTGAGTAAGGGGCCCGAGTACCTGCTCCTGAGATGGAGGATAGGAGGAGCTGGTGTCACGTGTCAGGGTTGTATGCTTCCTCTTCTGACAGGCCATGTTCCAAACACTTATTCGAAGTCCAACTGGGAATGTTCTCAGCAAAAGCCTCCACAATGGGGTGATCCTGGTCCCAACATTTATCATTATTGTTACTTTTTTATTTTTATTTTTGGCTTTTCAAGGTAGGGTCTCGCTGCAGCCCAGGCTGACCTGGAATTTACTCTGTAGTCTCAGGCTGGCCTCAAACTCACAGCAATCCTCCTACCTCTGCCTCCTGAGTGCTGGGATTAAAGGCGTGCCCACCACACCTAACTCCTGGTCCCAACATTTTACAGAAGAGGAAACAGGGACAGAAAGAGCTCAGATTAACTCCCCCAGGACCCTGCGTCCTCCCACAACCTCAAAGTTTACAGCATGGTGGGGATCCCAGCCCAGCCCAGAGAGTCCACACCCCCAAAATCCACAGGTCAAGCCACTGAAAATGTTGCTCTTTCTCAGACCAGGGAACGGGACAGACTGTTTTTCTGGGGCAAAGTGCACCAGCGTGATTGTCAAGAAGCAGCAATCCCAAGAGGCACGAGGAACAAATGAGAATTTTTACACACTGAATAAGAGGGCGAGGGAGTAGCCTGTACCCGGGGCTCCTTAGGGAACCCTGGCATCTGAAAGACCCAGCTTGATGGTGTTCCCCAAGTCCCTCACCACGGAGCCCTTCTCGTTACATGTGTGATCTCTCACAAGCTGTGCAAACCGCAGCTTGCAAGTGGCCCTGCACCTTGGGGCGGGGACTCCCTTTCACAGAGGGAGATGGTATGGGAGAAAAGCAGGTGGCTATAAGAGCACTTGGCAACATCAGCCCTCAACATACCCTGGGTGTTAATTCTAGCACCCCTCCCAGAGTGGCAGGTGACCCAGGGCGCTGTGGGTGGGTGCCTGGATACTGACCTTCTAGGGCCTCAACTGTGGCTCTGCACCCCTTCCAGGTGGCCCTTCTGCTTATCTCCTGACTGTCACTGAAGCCATTTTCAAAAGCTAAAAAGTTAAAGAGCGAAATACTAGGAGGGTGAGGGGTGGAAAGGCATTGGTGGTACTGTGCAGGAGCCCGGCTGTTACTGGTACATGGTCCATTACCGCTCCTTAGCTGTAGCAGAACAGCACTCCAGACCTATCTTAGCCTCTCAGGCCCATTGATGGCTGCCTTAATGGTCTCTGGCTTGTGTCATTAAGTGTCTACAGAGGGGCAGATATGAAAGGGGAGAATGGAGAGACAGAGAGAGAGAGAGAGGGAGGGAGGGAGGGAGGGAGGGAGGGACCCGAGGGGAAAAATTGGATAAAATGGGACAGAATGTGGTAAGCTGTGAAGTATGGGCATTTGGAGCCCTGAGGAGACAGAATGAGGAAAAGCTATAGAAACCCCAGCTTCAGAGGACTGGTGGCTGGGCTCCCGGCTCTCATCTGCTTCAGAACAAAAGCTCCCCACACTCCCCATCCACCTCCACTGTCTATGGACACTGCCAGGTTCATCCAAACCACCTTGAACCGGTGAGCACACCCCTCCAACCCGGGTCTCGGCATCAAGAAAATCACCCTTTCCCTTAGTTAACACTCAAACCAGAAGGAAAAGGCTGCAGATTCAGGAGAGAGATTGAGGTGTGCTGGATAGCAAGACTTCCTGGCAGTAACAGGTGCCCTTTCCGTGGGAGGATGCCCTCTCTCTCTCTCTCCCTGCCAATGCTTGCTCCTCCGAACACAGCATGAGCCGAGACCGGACGTTGTTGGCAGCCTGAGTGAGGGGGTTATGCTGGGAGACCGTCAGAGTCCATCAACACCCAGAAAGGGTCACAACCAGCCCCATCCCTGATGAAGATGGAGGTTTCTTCTCCCCAGAGCTCAGTGTGGAGAGACGGGGAGGTGGGGCACGGAACACCGTGTTACGAGATCAAGCCACACCTGGGAGAGAGCACCTCTCTCATGGACATGGGCCACTTGGATGGCAGGCTGGGAAGGAGGGGCCCAGGGCAGCCACCTCCCCCATCCCTCACCCACCCCTGCCTTCCTGCAGCCCCTCCCAGAGATGGAATACAACGGGAACCCTGAGTCGGTGGGCTACAAGATCAAGTACAGCCGCTCTGATGGCCACGGCAAGACGCTGAGTCACATGGTGCAGGACCGCGTGGAGCGGGAGTACACCATTGAGGACCTGGAGGAGTGGACAGAGTACCGGGTCCAGGTCCAGGCCTTCAACGCCATCGGGAGTGGGCCCTGGAGCCAGGCGGTAGTTGGCCGAACCCGGGAGTCAGGTATTACTATCCTTCCGTCCCCGGAACTGCCACATGTCCACAGACACCCTGAGCGGGTTTTCCTGAGGGCTTTGTGCATGGCACAGTGGTCTGTCACACACCCAGGTCCCCAGGGCTCGCCTCTTCCCTGTGACAGTCCTCTTAGGGCCTCTGTGAGACAGGGAGACAGTCCCTGGTCTCCAAACTGCCCATCCCACTGCCCTCAGCTTTGGCCCTGACCCCCTGAGAGAAAAAGTTTGCTCTTAGAATATTCCAGAGACAAAACCAGTCACTCTCAGGATCCTGGCAAGGGGTGACCCATAAGCGGCCCTCATATGTCCACTCTGTGCTTAACAGTCCAGTGGCCTTTTCCTGATACCTTTTAACTAACAGGTGGCTCTTCTGGCCTCCAAAGTCCCCTGGCTAGAAGGTCATCCAGTGTCAGTCAGAAAGCAAGGCATGGAGAAGAGTATAAGTTCCAGAGTCCCAAGCCATGCAAGGTTACAGAGCGAGAGAACCTGTCTCATAAAACAAAAACAAAGGGAGCCGGCGTGGTGGCGCACGCCTTTCATCCCAGCACTCAGGAGGCAGAGGTAGGAGGATCACAGTGAGTTCGAGGCTATCCTGAGTGTACATAGTTAATTCCAGATCAGCCTGGGCCTTGAAAAACAAAAACAAACCATCAGCAACCAAAAAAAAAAAAAAAAAACACATAAAGTTATTCTGAGCAAACCAAAATGAAAAAGTCCAACTTGAAACCAGAAACCGCATCTGCAAAGCTGTCAGGAGCTGTCCTAGTGGGGTCACCTGCGTCCTGGGGACTGTGGCGCGTTTGTTTCCCCTTGGAGCTGGGTCCTCCCTCAGCCCACGTCCTGCTTCACCTCCCACAACGATCCATCCATCGGGCGGACTTTGGGTTCAGTTCCTTCTCTTCGCCTCTGTCTCGTACAGTCCCATCCTCTGGTCCCACCAACGTGTCCGCGCTGGCCACCACCTCCAGCAGCATGCTGGTGCGCTGGAGCGAGATCCCAGAGGCAGACCGCAATGGGCTCGTGCTGGGCTACAAGGTGGGTCTTGGGGACAGTGGTGGGTATGGTGCGCTGGCTTCTCCCATCATCCCCTTCCAAAGTGCCCTGTCTTTGTTCTGCTCTGGGTCTCTGCCTCGCAGAAGGGACACTGGCCTCCCAGTCATCACAGCAGCCCAGGAGGTCCCCTTCCCCAGTCTTAGGGTGAGCACCAGGGTCCTCGAACGTCTCCTCTTCCAGAAAGAGGACCTGGGAGCCCCCACCTCCTTCTTAGTCCTGAAGAGCCCAGTCTAGTATCCATTCTCTTCTAGAATCTAGAGCCTCGCTGGCTCTTAGCTGAGTCTGTTCTTGTGCCTTGAGCCCTCTAAGAACAGTAGCTTTTACAACTACCCCCTGGGGCCAAGCCCTTCTAAGTAGCCCCAGTCTTTAATCCCAGCACGCATGTAGCAGACAGCTTCAGTCAGGTTCGCTGAGATGAACTTCCAGGCCAGGCACAGTTATGGAGGAAGGGATATTATTTATTGAAGCTTACAGATGCAGGGGCAGTTCCAATAATGGCAGAAGAAGCTGGCCTGCCTTCACAGGGCCAAGCAGAGAGAGCAAAGCCAACCAGATGCACAGCACACAGAGCAAAACTACAGCCAAAAGCCACAGCACTCTTCAGGAACTCCCGCTAGGCACACTTTGCATATCTTTACAATGGAATCTCAAACCCACCATCACACCTTAATGCCCAGTGACATTGCCTCTAGCAAGGTGGCTGAGGATGCAAACTATAAACTAATAAAACACTGAATGTATTGGGGGCCATATATTCAAACTACCACAACGTGGAAGGCAGAGGTAGGAGGATCACCATGAGTTCAAGGCCACCCTGAGATTACAGAGTGAATTCCAGGTCAGCTTGAGCTAGAGTGAGACCCTACCTTGAAAAACCAAAAAAAAACAAGACAGAAAGAAAAAGAAGAAGTCCCAATCTGCCTGCCCAAAGCCCCACCCGTTCTGGAGTGCGATCCAGGACAGGGGCTGGCAGGGTTACACCAGGGCTGAGTTCTTCCTTCCTCCCTGTGCTGGGCTCCGGCAGGTGAGGTACAAGGAGAAAGATTCGGATGCCCAGGCCCGGTTCTGGTTGGTGGAAGGCAACTCGTCCCGCAGTGCTCAACTCACAGGCCTGGGCAAGTATGTGCTCTACGAGGTCCAGGTTCTGGCGTTCACGCGCATCGGTGATGGCAGCCCCAGCCACCCTCCCATCCTGGAGCGGACGCTGGATGACGGTAAGTCCAAATCTCAGTGCACCCAGGAAAGACACCCCTCATCCTTCCCATGCAGTTTTGTTCCTGGCTCATACCCCAAGGAGTGCTGCAACCTCTGGCTCCTCCTGTGAAAACGGGGTCACCAAAGTCTACCAACCATACTGCAAAAGAATGCCAATCACAGCCCGTGTGCCCTTAAGAAAGGACAGTGTGGGGCTGAGGAGAGGGCTGGCAGTTAAAGACTTTTGCTTGCAAAGCTTCCTGGACCAGGTTCAATTCCCCAGTACCCATCTAAGGCCAGATGCACACAGTGGTGGGTACATGCATCTATAGTTCATTTGCACTGGCAAGAGGTCTTGGAGCACCCATTCTCTCTCTCTCTCTCTCTCTCTGCCTCTCTTTCTCTCACTTGGTCTTTCACTCTTGGTCTCTCTCATAAATAAAAGTCATTTTTAAAAAAGAAAGAACAGGGCTGGAGAGACAGCTTAGCAGATAAGGTTTGCCAGTTCAATTCTCCAAGGCCCACGTAAGCCAGGTGCACAGGTGCATCTGGAGTTCGTTTGTAGTGGCTAGAGGCCCTGGCATGCCCATTTTCTCTCTCTCTCTCTCTCTCTCTCTCTCTCTCTTTCTCTGCCTCTTTCTCTCTTTCTCTGCCTCTTTCTCAAAAGTAAATAAGTAAATAATATAATATAATATATTTAAAAAGAAGAAGAAGCTGGGTGTGGTGGCACATGCCTTTAATCCCTGCACTCGGGAGGCAGAGGTAGGAGGATCACCATGAGTTCAAGGCCACCCTGCAACTGCACAGTGAGTTCCAGGTCAGCCTGGACTAGAGTGAAACCCTACCTCAAAAAAAAAAAAAAAAAAAAAAAAAAAAAAAGAAAAGAAAAGAAAGGACAGGGCTGGAGAGATGGCTTAGCAGTTAAGGTGCTTGCCTACAAAGCCAAGGGACTCAGGTTTGATTCCCCAGGACCCACATAAGCCAGATGCACAATGTGGCGCATGCCTCTGGAGTTTGTTTGCAGTAGCTGGAGGCCCTGGAACACCATTCTCTGTCTTTGTATCTCTCTGTCTCTTTGTGTCTCTCTTTCTCAAATAAGTAAATAAAAATATTGTTTTTAATAAAGAAAGAAGACAACGTGAGGACAGTTGGACATCTGAGTCCACCTCCTGATCTCGGTAGGACAAGAGCACAAACAGGGACTTGGTACTGGTTTTGATTTTCTTTTCACCTGGGGAAGGTTCACTGTGAGTAAAGTCTGTGAAAGAGAATGTCCTCGTTTGTGCTGGGCACAAGTTTCCTGGTCCTGTTTGCAAAAGAACACCAGCCAGGCTGCACACGCATCTCTGGCAGAACATCCAGTCCCATGCGGACCGAGAGGCACTCTGCCCCTCCCCCCACACACACAATCCCAAGGTCTGCCCACCACAAATATTTGCAGGGTCCAGACAAGAGTGCACAAGGAGGCCCCAATACCATATGTCTATATATTCTAAAGCTATAAATCAAGCTAATGAACTGTTAAATTAAATATGTTCTATTCTCCTGTCTTGACAAATATACCCACATAATGACCTAGAAGGCCAAGTTTGCGTTTACAAATCTCAGGCTCCTTGACATGCTGGGCTGGAATGAGGCATCACAAGAACTGTGTTGTCTTCACCCCTCCCTCTGCCACTGGTCCCTCCTACCCTGCCCATCCCTACCCTCCTCTCCTGCACACTATTCACTTTCCATCCCAAATCCATGCCCAAATCAGCTTCCTTTAGGTCATCTCCAGCCCAGGACACACACAACCAGCCCTGAGGAGGGAGACCTGGAGAACGAAGGGGGACTTTCAGAGCCTGAGATTCCAGAGCCGGATCTCAAGAGCAGGGACATACAGACTCAGGGTGGACACTTCTCATCACCTCAGGGTCACCTCATCCAGTGGACGGAAGGACAACCTAACTAAGCATAGACCAGGCAGGGGTACGGCCTCGCGTGTATGAGGCCCTGGGTCCTGTCCCCAGCACTGCAAAATTAATTAATACAATTTTTAAAATCAAGCACTGACCCCCACCATGGCAGGGCCCACCTGCCCATTCAGAGAATGTACACAGACACAGAGCCCAAGGAAGTTGAAGCCATGGGCCCCTGCCAAATAACTAAGGCCCATCTGGAATAGAGACACACTTCATTCCACCTTCTAGTTCCTGCCACATAACCCTGCTATTTTTTTGTGTTCATTTATTTATTTAGAGAGAAAGAAAGAGGCAGAGAGAGAGAGAGAAAAAATGGGTGTGCCAGACCTCTAGCCATTGCAAATGAACTCCAGATGCATGTGCCATCTTGTGAATCTGACTTATGTGGGTACAGGGGAATCGAACCTGGGTCCTTAGGCTTCACAGGCAGAGACCTTAATCACTGAGCCATCTCTCCAGCCCAGTAACCCTGATTTTGAGGGTAGGCTCTGCTTTGATCTCATTTGCTTGGAGCTCCACTGCACACCCTCACTGAGCTGTCCCCATCCTCCACCCAGCTGCTCTGCTGGAACTGGTCTTGGCTTTGGCAGGGACAGGGGCGGGCAGCAGCAGCCTCACAGTTCTCCTCTGTCGCCCCTCCAGTCCCAGGCCCACCCATGGGCATCCTGTTCCCAGAGGTGAGGACCACATCTGTGCGGCTCATCTGGCAGCCCCCGGCAGCCCCCAATGGCATCATATTGGGTAAGCCTGTGTGGGTTCTGCGCAGGAGGAGGGAGGGAGGGCTACAAGAGGCAAGAGATGGGACAGGTCTGTGAAGTGTCAGAATCCACTTAAGAACTGGCCCTGAAGAGCCAGGTATACCTGTAACCCAAGCACTGGGGAGGTGGAGGCAGGAACAGTAGGAATTCAAGGTCATCTTGACCACAACACAAGTTTGACAACAGACTGGGCTATATGAAACCCTGTCTCATACACACCCAAAACAAGAATGAGATCTGAAGAACCAGCCATGATGGTGCGTACCTATAATCCCAGCACTTGAGAGGCAGAGGCAGGAGGATTATTGCAAGTTCAAGGCCAGCCTGGTCTACATAGGGAGACCTTGTCTCAGAATAATAATAATAATAACAGAATCTGAGTCTTATTCTCAGGGTTTGCTGCAAGAGGGCAAGGTCATAATTAAGATCTTGGATGGACCATGCACTGAATTCTTGCCTCCCAGTGCTCCTGGCAGCTGGCTAGATGGCCAACCCCAGCCAGGCACTGGCAAGTTGGTCACGTGTATCTGTCTTGGACAGTTCATGCTCAAAATCCCAGACCCGCTAGCTGCTCAGGGAAGACCAGGCTCAGAGACCTCGCTACACACTCACGGTTCCCCCACCACACGCACACGCAGGCGCAGACACCTTCCTGTGACCTTGAGCAAAGCTGCTGTCACCATCACCCAGGGTGGAGCCTTCACCGCTGAAGTGGCGGTTGAGTGGGGCATGGTGGTTTCCACCTGTACGCCTCCTGAGAGTAACTTGAGAACTTCAAGTTCAGCCTTGGCAACTTAGGTCTTGTTTCAAATAAGTAAATACATAAATAAATAGAATAAACATTCAATACTCATATAAAAGGATGCCTTGGTCCACCTCTACCTGGTATGGGGCTCTGTGTTAGGTTTATGTCACACTGCCCCGGGACGAATGACACACCTTGGAAGACAAAATGACAGGGGGCATAAAGTGCTGAAACTCGAAAGCCCCTGGCTGTTGTTCTAAAGCCTCCATTTGTTGTTACTCTGGCCTCGCCCAGCCTCAATCTCTTCACTTGGATGGACAAGGGGGTGGCTGATGTTATGCATTGAACCCCCATTGAGCCCCCATCTTCCCCTAGTCCACACTCCCCAACTGCAACAAAGAGTGTAAGAGTGACCAGGAGAGATGACATGACACAGACAAAAGCCAGAGAGTCAGGGCGACCCAAGGACAGACACTACTGTGGACAAGGAGGGAAGGACTCTCTCGAGACTGGGACAAGTGTGCCCTGCTATCCAGAACTACCCTTCTCTTCCTAACCCACAGCCTATCAGATCACGCACCGGCTCAACGCCACCACAGCCAACACTGCCACGGTGGAGGTACTGGCACCCAGTGCCCGCCAGTACACAGCCACGGGCCTCAAGCCGGAGTCTGTGTACCTGTTCCGAATCACAGCCCAGACCCGCAAAGGCTGGGGAGAAGCCGCAGAGGCCTTGGTGGTGACCACGGAGAAGAGAGGTGACTGCCTACGGGGCTGGGGAGACCCGGAGAGCTAGCGAGGGGCTCGGAACCTTACCCAGGTGCTCTAAGCCTCTCCTGAGGAGTGGCTGGGACCAGCCAGTGCGGAGCCCCCTCCCCTCCCACACCGCTGCCTGGTTCTGGAACAAGCTGGGGGGGGGCGAGCGCTGATCCTGGGGTGAAAGTTAGTGACGGGCCAGGCTGGCTCTCAGCGCTGAGCAAGGAGCTCCTATGCCCAGGATTCAACTCTGTTCTGCTTTCTAAAGGGACAGCTGGTGACTGTCCTCTGTTCTGCTCCCCCCATCACAGCCCTGGCTTTGCCCAAGTGGGCAGCAGATCGGTACTGGAGTCTGGAGTCCTGGCTGCCACTGTCCTACTTCCCTGAGCTGGCCCCTTGCCCAAACATGGGTGCCCTAGATACAGGCCTGAGGTCCCAAGTGGGGTAAAAGTGTCCCCAAGAGAAACCAAAGGACAGTGATTCTCAGCCTGGAGCTCCTCTGCTTCCAGGGGATGTTAGGCAACTTCTGGAGACATTCTGACGGTCCCAGCTCAGGGAAGGTGCTCGTGGCGTTGAGGCTGGGGACACTGCCAAGCACCCTGTGTTCACAGGTGGTCCCACCACAGAGAAAGCCAAGGCCAATAATCCTGAGGCTGGGCAGCCTGACGTCTTGGGGGGTGGAGGGTAGGCTGAGGAGAGACGAGAATCCAGGCAGGACTGGATTCCCACAGGAGAGCATGACTCAGTTCCCTTCAGTCAGGGACAGCACAGGTCCCATCTCCGCACGGTGAACAGCCCAGAGGCGGCTATGGGAGACGTGACTGCCCCGATGCTTGGGACTCTCACAGCAGAGGGTGCGTCTGCCTAGAGACTTGGATGTAGGCTGCTGGCAGAGACTGTGTGAGGACCACACAAGTCGGATGGAGAGGAGGTGTCAAGCCCAAGCCACTCCTCCACGACCACTCTGCCCAAGCTGACCTGTCCCTGTCACCCCCTCTCCATCTCCCAGATCGCCCACAGCCCCCCAGCAAGCCCGTGATACAACAGGAGGATGTTAAGGCCCGTAGTGTGCTGCTGTCCTGGGAGCCGGGCAGCGATGGGCTCTCCCCAGTACGGTACTACACCATCCAGACCCGTGAGCTGCCCAGCGGCAGGTGGGCACTGCACTCGGCCTCCGTGAGCCACAACGTCTCTACCTTCACTGTGGACAGGTGAGGCGGGCTCCACGCCAGCATCTCCATTCCTTTCCCAAATGGGGACAGCCCCCAGAGTGGTCCCTGAGTGAGGGGTGGAAGCTGCCGAGAACACTTGCAGTCGGACACCCAAATCTTCCTCAGCTCGCCCCACCAACCCTCGCCCATCCCCTGAAGCTCTGTCGCCCTCTCTAGAAACCCCATTAACTGTCCGTAGAAACCAGCCACCTCCTTAGCAAAGCTCTGGCCATCCGTCATTAGCAGTGCTCCAGGCAGCTCGCACCCTCCTCCTTGCCGTCTTTAATGGGGACTCGGAGCTTCACTCCGAAACTCTGGCTTCATTTTAATTCCTGGTAGTTGTATTTTTATATGCCAGTTGATGTGACTGGAAGCTTGAGAAATCCTTCCCTTCCCCTTCCCCATGGTCCTGTAAATCAAGAAGAAAGACATTTGCTGGAGAGAAAATGAGGCTTGTGGAGACACATCTCCTTCTCTCCAGGGAGCTCCCGTCCCTCCACCCTTCCCCAGTTCTCTGACTTCAGGGAAGGAAGCACCGCTGGGGAGGGCTGTGGGGTTGTTTGGAGAGGAATGGATGGGTGCCTAGGGGCTCCCTCAGCCTGCGGAGCATGGCCTGGCTGGACATGTCTCCCTGGGGACATACAGCTTAAAGTTACAGCTAAAGGCAGCCCACATGGGCATGGTCTAGGGACCTGACCCGAGCGCTGAGCATCCCAGAACCTGGTACCAGTTTGACCCTTTCCTGAGCCTCGGTGTTCCCATCTGAGTTGTGGGTCAGCACCCCTGCCTTCCTTTCCCTGAACGAGATAGATGTGACCCCCATGGTGGAGGCGTGGGCAGGGCGAGGTTTTAAGGAACACTGTTTTTGTCAGCACTGTAGCGCTGAGAGAAGAAAATAGCAAATATTCAGAGGAGAAAGGATTGGTTTGGGCTCGTGGTCTCAAAGGCTTTAGTCCGAAGTCAGCTGGATGCATTGCTTTGGGCCGACGAGGTAGGGTAGCACAGTGGTAGGAGCGCGTAGGAGAGGTTCGTGATGGCCGGGAAGCAGAAAGATGGAGCAGTGTGGGGACGAGCCGTACCTTTCCAAGGCAGATCTCCAGTGACCTGCTTCCTCCAGCAAGGCCTCACCTGCTGCAGTCTCCATCATTTCCTAAAACAGCGCCCCCCCCCCCCCGCTGGGGACTAGGTCTTGGACACGTGTACCTGTCTTGGATATATCATGCTCAAAATGACAGCAAACTCCTAGGTTGCTGGACCCCAATTCTCTCTGCAGGCTCAAGCCATTCACATCCTACAAGTTCCGAGTGAAAGCAACCAATGACATCGGGGACAGCGAGTTCAGCGAGGAGTCGGAGTCCCTGACCACCCTGCAGGCCGGTCAGTGCCACCTCCCAACATGTGTCTCTTGCTGTAACCCCTGGCTACTTCCTGGGCACAAAGATGGTCTTCCAGGGGAGGGGCCTCCGAAGGTGACAGTTTGGTCCCCAGACTAGCCAGGCCCATCAGCCTCCAGGCCAGAGTCCCCAGGTTTGGCTACCTTTGACCCACCTGGCATGTTGAATGCATTCCTTCCCTGAGGTCCCTCAGCTACCGGGGAATGGGAGGGGATAGTGTCCCAGCAGTGACCTAGTAAGATCCAAGGCTCTCTCTCGAGAGAGAGTCTGACATCTCCCCATTCTCCGTGGCTCTGCAGAAGTTGGGTTGGTGAGTTTAAGTAGGATTGCCCATTAGTCCAGTGTGAGCAAGACCTGTTTCCTGTGGGTTCGTGGGTGGGACTGACACCCCAACCCCCAGAACTCCCTATCTGCCTCTCTCCACAGCCCCAGATGAGGCGCCCACCATCCTGTCTGTGATGCCTCACACTACTACGTCTGTGCTAATCCGATGGCAGGTACGGCCGGGCAGGGTTTGTCGCTGAGAATTCAGATGAGTCCTTGGCCTGGGATCAAATCCCAACAATCAGGCTGGAGAGATGGCTTAGCGGTTAAACGCTTGCCTATGACGCCTAAGGACCCCGGTTCAATTCTCCAGGTCCCACGTGAGCCAGATGCACACGGTGGCACATGCATCTGGAGCTTGTTTGCAGTGGCTAGAGGCCTTGGTGTGCCCATTCTCACTCACTCTCTCTCCCCCTCTCTCTGCCTCTAATAAACAAATAAAAATAAAATCGTTTTAAAAATACCCAACAATCCACACCAAGACTGCCTGGGCCCCTGTTTTCTATCCCAGACCACATGAAGAGGCATGAGAAATCCAGGTGTGCACATCACTGAGCATCTTACACACACATGCACACTCCTAGTCTACCTCCTGAAGCACTAGGCAGGTGCCATCACCCCCTGCTGCAGATGGGCACAAGACTCAGGAGGGACCCCGTCATGCATCTGAAGTGGTAGGGTTTGGTCACTCCCCTATGTCTGGGGAACCCTTGGGCAGAAAAGTACTCTGACGGTAGCTGTGGTCACCACTATACCACCA
Organism: Orientallactaga sibirica; assembly: GCA_036365145.1. NCBI lineage: Eukaryota > Metazoa > Chordata > Mammalia > Rodentia > Dipodidae > Orientallactaga > Orientallactaga sibirica. The sequence continues at coordinate 10,522,270 of JAEOAD010000013.1, forward strand.
ACGCCACACCCAGAAAAGCACTTGGGACTTTGAAGGCCCCTGAGACCTAGATTAGCAGTCAGTGAGGGCTTCCCACTTCAGTCCTGCACCATCACTTTGAGCAGGTCCCCTCATTGTACGTAGAGACCCCTTGCCTCAGCTGCCTGCTCTCTGATGGGCTGCCAGTTCTTCTGGGGCCTGGGGACCACCACAGGCAAACCTTAGCAACCAGGCTGTCTAGCGTCATGCTATTCTTCGGGACCCTCCCATGATTCCTTTTTTTTTTTTTTTAATTTGTTTGGGGTTTTGGTTTGTTTGTTTTTGTTTTTCAAGGTAGGATCTCACTTTAGCCCAGGCTGTCCTGGAATTCACTCTGTAGTCTCAGGATGGCCTCAGACTCTCAGTGATCCTCCTACCTCTGTCTCCCGAGTGCTGGGATTAAAGGCGTGTGCCACCACGCTTGTCTCTCACCCATGATTTCTGAACCCAGCCTTGGGCTCAACAGGCCCCAGGGACCAGCTCCTGTCCCCACTTCTCAGGAGCCAAGGGTTTGAGCCCAGAAGCTTCCCTCTGTATATAGCCAAGGCCTTGGGATCCCAGAGGAGGTACCCCATCCCCCCCAAGTGGAAACAACCTGGCATCCACATGCCCATGAGACCCGAGCCAAAGGAGGCCAGAACAGATGGGCCACCCTGGGGAAAAGGGCAGGTGATTGATGCCCACAGTAGCCAGGGAGACAATTAAGAAGCTAATAAAAGGCTGAGCCGATTGTTTAAAGGAGGCATCATAAAAAGTCATTCCCTGTTCTCCAACTTAACTAAGGACAGCAGCAGAAAGCAAAGGAGACAGCCCACTCATCCATATACATGCTGGAGAGTAAGTTGGGAGAGGGCTCGGCTTACAGGCAACCCCAGGATGGTCAGCAGGAACCAGAGGTGACCCCAGAATTCCTGGACCGGCACAGCTTGGGTGTCCAGATGTGGGTTACTAGGCCTCATCCTTGCTGTGTAAGCTTGAGCAAAGGCCTTACTCTCTCCGAGAATGCCCCTACACTGATGGCGGGAGACTGCATGGTGATTCTGCTCTTCTCTGCCTCACGGGGCGCACAGCAGTCTCTTTGGAAAGGTCCCATGCTGTCCCAATGTCTCTCCTTACTTTGGACATGGTCCCTGCTTTGGGGCCACAGGAGGCATGATAGAAGACAGAGAGGGTAGAGTAGGCTGGGCAGAGGAGAGAGCCCGCCTCGTGTTTTTCCTTACAGCCACCAGCTGAGGACAAGATCAATGGCATCCTCCTGGGCTTCCGGATCCGGTACCGGGAGCTGCTCTACGAAGGGCTGAGGGCCTTCACTCTCCGAAGTATCAACAACCCTGGGGCCAAGTGGGCAGAGCTTACCTGTGAGTGGCACTCTGCGGCCTGGGGAGGGTGGAGCAGGTGCACTCAGCTCCCTGAAGTCCATTACCCTACAACCCTGCTCCCTCCCCATTTACCTCTCTCTCTCTCTCTCTCTGTCTGTCTCTCTGTCTGACTGACTTGTTCATTGACTGAGCATTTATGGAGAATCCCCAATGTGCCCCCAAGACACTCAGGACATAACAGTAATCCAGAAAACAGTTCCTTCCCTCTGGGGGGTGGGGTGGCTGGCAGATGGAGGCATATGGAAAGTAAACGCTGAAACAGATGTCCAGGACCAATATGGACAGAATGTTCCAGCAGGTCTAAAAGGGATCACTTGGCCTTGGTGCTAACCAGGTGGTTGCAGGTTAGGCCACTGTAACAATGACCTCCTCCATGCTGCTGCGACAGAACAACTGGCCAGAAGCAGCTCGTAGAGGGAAAGGGTTGATTTCAGCTTATAGGCTCAAGGGTGGGTTTCGTCACAGCAGGAAAAGCATGGCAGAGCAGACGGACAGGGCCTCACCTCTTGCCACATCGACTGGGAGAAAGCAGTAAGAGTGAACCAGTGGTAAACAGCCAGTGGGGCTGGACTAATAAACCCCTGAGCCCACCCTCCCCTCCCAACCATACATCGCTTCCAAAGCTTTTCTAGCCAGGGATCATGTATGAGGCTTCATCACAAACACATGAGGCTATGGGGACATTCTGCATGAGGAGAGTTCAGCAGCACGAGGGGCCACCTGTTTTAAGGATGCCCCCCTTTCCCCAAGAGCAGCAGTCAAGGTCCCCTCCTGGTGCCCTTGAGATCAGGGAAGCCAGCCTGCACGCAGAAGGTGGGAGCAGGGAGGAAATCGGGTAGAAATGCCAGGGAGAGAGGGTAGGGGGCAGTCATGAGCAAGGGAACAGTATGGGGAACATTGTATGAGGTGTGCACTTAGATGGCACCAGTGATGGCTTTGCCACCAGGTAAGGACCAGGGACCAAGAGGCTTTTTAATAACATAGCCAGAGCGCAAGGCTGGGCTAAGGAGGCCAGCTGGAAACACAGTCAAAGGTCATTTGTTTTTGTTTGGGGGTGGGGTTTTTTTTGTTCTGTTTTGTTGTTTGTTTTTTGTCCAGATAGGGTCTCACTCTAGCTCAGGCTGTCCTGGAACTCACTCTGTAGTCCAAGGCTGGCCTTGAACTGACAGTGATTCTCCTACCTTTGCCACCCAGGTGCTGGGATTAAAGGCAGTGCACCACCACACCCAGTTTGCTTTTTTATGTTTGTTTGTTTTTCATATTTTGTTTTTGTTCTATTTAAAATATTTCTATTTATTTGTAAGAGAGAGAGAGAGAATGGGCACTCCAGGACCTCCAGCCATTGCAAACAAACTCCAGATGCATGTACCTACCTAGTGCATCTGCCTTACGAGGATCCTGGGGAATCAAATCTGGGACCTTTGTTTTTGCAGAGAAGCACCCTAACCACTAAGCCATCTCTCCAGCCCTTGTTTTTGTCTTATTTATTAATATATTTCAGACAGAGAGAGAAAGAGCTAGAGAGAGAGAGAGAATGAGCATGCCAGGGCCTCCAGCCACTGCAAACAAACACCAGATGCATGTGCCACCTTGTGCATCTGGCTTGCGTGGGTCCTGGGGAATCAAACCGGGGTCCTTAGCCTTCACAGGCAAGCGCTTTAACCACTAAGCTATATCTCCAACCCTTTTTGTATTTTTTATTTTTAGAGAGAGACAGAGAGAGAGAGACAGAGAGAGAGGGAGAGGGAGAGGGAGACAGACAGAGAATGGGCGTGCCAGTAGTCTCTCAGCTGCTGTGAACGAAATCCAGATGCATGCGCCCCCTTGTGGTCAAGTTCGGCATTGCGCCCTTGCATCACTTTGCATTTGGCTAAACATGGGACCTGGAGATTGGAACCAGGTTCTTAGGCTTAGCAGGCAGGCGCCTTAACCACTAAGCCATCTCTCCAGCCCTCCAACCCTTTTTTAAAAAACTTTTTTGACACCTTCCATAAACATAAACAATGTGCCATGATCACAGTCTCCTCCTTTTCCCCTCCCAAGTCCCCCTTCTTTCCAACTATTCCCACTCTCTGTGAGAGGCCTGTTTGGGAAGGAGTGTGTCATGAGTGTGGACTCCACAGGCTCCGTGTTGGTTCTCAGAGGGGAAAGTGAGACAGGCAAGAGAGGCAGAGGGGTACCAAAGATGGGGGGTTGCAGTAGCAAGAAAGTGGGGGCAGTCTAGGACCCTCTGGCTATGGCATTTCTTCTGGAAATTCATAATCCTCCTATCTCTTTGGAGCCAGTCTTCCGGGCCTGTTAGCCGACAACAAATGATTGAACATGTAACAAAAAGAATGTTAATAGAAAAACTCGGAAGTACCTGATCCAACAGCTCGTGTTATTTTCTTATTCTTATTTATTTATTTTGGGGGGGCCGACATGTGCTTGTGGTTGTGATTTTATATGGCCTGTGTATAATACAGTCATATTTCCTGCTAGTAAAATTGTTTCTGGTTCATATGGGGAAATTGATGATGCCAGTATTTCACTGCCTTTTCTAAGAGCTCCAGTGTGAAACCAGGGAGCTGCTAGGGACTAGCGGGTCCCCCAGAGCTGTCCTTGGGGTTATCAGGCTCTGAGAGGGCTCCCTGTGACCTTGGTCAGTGCACACCTGCATAGAGAGAGAAGCGTTTTAGAAACTGCTCCTCCGAGATGCCAATCCTGGCCCCCTGACTCCACAAGTGGGTCTCTGTCTGCTTTGTCGCCAGTCCTGTTGCCCCATCCCACCCTGGTTGGTTCCCTGGGGTGGGATACTCCTATGTGCACTAACTCTGTCTGCTATCTCCCTGGCCCCTCACCTCCTCCCCCCCCCCCAGCTCTGTACTCCATGCGGAACCTGACCCGGCCCAGCCTCACGCAGTACGAGCTGGACAGTAAGTCCCCTTGCATGGTGGTGGCCCATGCTACCCGGGATGGGTTGGGGAGGGGACCTTCAAGAAAACCCACCCCTCCAGGACCAGGACCACCCATAACACGCAGGGTTGTAACACCTGTAATATGTAAGGCAGCGGGCATTGTAGGAATGGGTCCTCCCAGTCTGCCCTGTGAGTGTGGAGTGAGAAAGGAAGTCCACAGCCCTGTGAGGATGGGGCTTAAAGGCAGCACGTCTAGAGTAGCAGGTATAGGATGCTTCAGGACAAGTGGGCAGGTGTCCACATTGCTACTGCCCAGCTTTGACCTGTCCAAGATGTACTGGGCTCAGCTATATCTCTTGTCCCTGAATTACACTCTCCAAGGGATTAGCTGTATCTCACTGTCCCCGCCTGTGGCTCCTCTAGGGAGTACCCTAACCACCAGCCTATCCCTGCATGGCTTATCTGGGCTCCCTGCTCTGTTTCTGAGTCCCAGGGGGCTCTTCCCCCTACACACACATCTGCTCAGAACACTGACTGCTCTTGAGTCTAAATTTCCCTCCTAAGCTGTCACCCTGGAAAAAGAAGAGGGAAGGGAGCCAGAGAGAGGAAAAATATCTTGGTCACCCCCAGTAGGGACCGCATCTCCCACCCAGGGTGACAGAGCCCATTTTCTTGCCTCTCTCAGCCTAATACCAAGCACCCTGGACTTGACTAATGCATGGGGTTTCTTGGCCCAGAATTCACATTTAACAAGCCTCTCCCTTCTAGTGCTAAGCTAGTGAGGGACTGTGGGTGCAGCTCTGTGGTAGAGCTTATTCTTAGAACAAGAGAGACCCTGGATTCCATTCCCAGCACCAAAAGAGAAGTAAATTTAAGCAAAAGAGTTGGTAGATGGGAACAGGTAGAACCACAGCTGGGACTGCTTATGTCTCCCATGGCAGGCAAGGAAGGTTTGACCCTCTGTCTCAGGGTGCCCAGGAACACCCCTTTCAGTCTCAACAGTGTCCACTGGGAGATTTAATTGAATTGTCACCCTAGAACAGGACGCCACCCAGTAGCATTGTCTCATGTGTCCAGGTTGGCAGATACAGCCTAGGCATCTAAGGCCCCTCTTGATCATTTCTTCCTGAACCTTCACACAGGGCCCTAAAATGACAGCCACGCCTCTTCCCTCACCTACAACCTCCATGGAGAAGTCCTTTCACAAGATCAGTGACTTCCTCTCTCCATTCCCCCCCCCAACTCTCACCCACAGATCTGAGCAAGCATAAACGCTATGAGATCCGGATGAGTGTGTACAATGCTGTGGGTGAGGGGCCCTTGAGCCCCCCACAGGAGGTCTTTGTTGGGGAGGCAGGTAAGTGATGTCTGCCCTTTCCAGCCTCACAAGATCCAGCCAGGGGAGGTACAGAATCCAGAGTCCTCGCCCTCCCCCAGCCCACTTCCCCTCCCCGTGTTCATGCGTTTGCAATCATCATGACTCTCCATCCCTCGTCAGTGCCCACCGCAGCACCACAAAACGTGGCCATCCACGGCATCACGGCCACACAGCTGGATGTGACCTGGGAGCCACCGCCGCTGGACAGCCAGAATGGAGACATCCAGGGCTACAAGGTAATGATGCTCTGGCAGAGCAGTGGAGTGGCAAGGGGACAAGGGCCTTGGGGAGATTAATGGGGTTGGGGAGGTCATAAGCATTTCCTGCTCACAAGCCAGATGCTTACTTCTCGGGCTCTGCTACACACCTATGGCCTTGGCTGTCTGTACCCAGTTGGCAGAAATAAATATGCAACTGGAGCAAAATGACACTCATCTTCCTCAGTATCCCAGGCATGCAAGGGACTCAAGCTATGCCTCAACGTATTCCTGTCTGAGGAGCACAGCCCACTGTGCCACCTCCAGCCTCAAACATCTCATAAGACCCCTCAGAGATACTGGTTAAACAGCCTGATGGCAAAGCACCGCTGGGTAGCATTTGAAATCTGCCAAAGGTCACGTCCAGATCCAGATGCTCTGCTATGATGGAGCATACTTTGTCCCTTGTTGTTGCAGTTACTGTCTTGTTGCTGGACCAAAACACCCGACCACAAGCAGCTCATAGGAGGAAAGGGCTTATCTCAGGCTTACAGTTGTGAATGGAAGTTTCTTCATAGCAGGGAAGGCATGGCAGAAAACAGCCTGGGCATCTCGTCTTGCCATGGCAGCTGGCAGGAAGCAGCAAGACAGTGAGCTGAGCTATGGCACTGGCAAGTGGAACTATTAAGACTCAAAGTGTGCCCCCAGTGACACACCCCCTCCAGCAAGGCTCCACCTCCCAAATTGCTGTGAGCTGAGGATTGGGTAGGAGGCTTAATCATACATACATAAAGCTGTGGGGGACACTTGACATTGCAAGTACCACACTTGCCTTCAGAGAGCCATCTGGGAATCTTTCACTCTGATGAAACCCCCCAGAAAGCTATTAGGTTATAGAATTGGACACTCAGGTTTTTTTTTCATTTAATTTATTAATTTGAGAGAGAGAGTAAGAGGCAGATAGAGAGAAAGAGAGAATGGGCGTGTCGGGGCCTCCAGCCACTGCACGCGAACTCCACAGACATGCGCCACCTTATGCATCTGGCTAAAATCTGGCTAACATGGGTCCTGGGGAATTGAACCTGGGTCCTTTGGCTTTGCAGACAAACACCTTAAATGCTAAGCCATTTCCCCAGCCCTGGATATTCATTTTTTACAGATGAGGAAACCAAAGTCCAGTTGAGGTAGCCTGGAGAGAACACAAACTAGCAAGAGGCAGAAAGTCAGAACAGGCCCCAGCTCGCCGATGCCAGGGCAGGGAAGAAGCTGAGCTTCCTGTGAAAAAGGGGCATGTATCCCTGGTGGGCATGGTTGGAGCAAACAGCCCATGGCCATATTTGAGTCTTGTCCCCCTAGCTAGTCTCTGAATGAGTTTGACTCCTAATGCTTGGATGTTTTAGAGAATACTGTGAAACTGTGAAAACCCTGATACCTGATGGTTAGCTGACTTGGGCCAGCCCCTCATTCCACAGGCAGACACAAGTCTCTCCAGGAGGGAACTCAGCCTCTTGAGACAGACAGCCTCACCCAACTTAAGTCAATATCCAGCACTGGAGGCTCTTCTGTCCAAGAGGAGAGAGGATAGGAGGAGGCATCTTGCCAAGAAGGCTCTGAAGATAGATGACACCCTCAAGTCTCTGCCCAGGAGCACCAGCTGGTGAAACTAAATATTGCACCCTTAGCATATGCCTCCCCAGAGAAGGAAGGTGCCGGGCGGAGCCAGAAAGTATGACAGCCGCCAGACTGTCGAGGTTTGGAAGTGGCAAATTAACATACAGATCCAGGAAATGTGTGGGTGCACAGGCATCATATAGGACACAGCGATGTCTGTGGGTTCCAGAAAACATGGGCCGTACCTGGGTGCGGACTGCAGAAATGGAATTGCCACTTCCTGCATGTGTGTTAATCAACATGTTGACATAGGCAACATTCACACTAATGGAAATGACGTGTTAACATGATTAACCAATGAGTGCTGCTCAATGAGTCTTGTAGTTGAGACAAGCTGAGCTGCCTGCAGCCCAGACAGACGCCCTAGAGCAAGTTACTAGAGCTTCAGCCGTTTAATGGCACCTGTCTAATGAGAAAAGATTCTGTGCCCTCCTCCCCTCTTTGTGCTCGGAGTAAACAGCAAGCAAAGAGACAGCATGAGCTTACATTTGGGAAGCAGAGCACCAACAGTGTACAAAATAAGTAACACTGCCAAGTAGTGGTAAACAAAGCAGGTTAAGAGGAGAGCTAGATCCGGGGGGATAGGGAACTTGACATTATAAATAGGGTTGTGAAGAAAAGGCTTAATGAGAGCTGGGGATGTGGCTTAGTTGGTAGAATGCTTGCCTAGCATGCATAAAGTCCTGATTTTGATCCCCAGCATGGCATAAACTGAGCATGGCGGTGTGTGCCTATAATACCAGCACTTAGGAGATAGAGGCAGGAGGATCAGAAGTTCAGGGTCATTCTAGGCTATATAAAGAGTTCAAGGTTAGCCTGGGATACATGAGACTGTCTCAGGAAAGGGAAGGGAAGGGAAGGGAAGGGAAGGGAAGGGAAGGGAAGGGAAGGGAAGGGAAGGGAAGGGAAGGGAAGGGAAGGGAAGGGAAAGGAAAGGAAAGGAAAGGAAAGGAAAGGAAAGGAAAGGAAAGGAAAGGAAAGGAAAGGAAAGGAAAGGAAAGGAAAGGAAAAAAGAGGCATGTATGATGTGATATTTGAGCAAAACACTTAAAGGAATACAGGTCAAAAAATCACATGATTCTAGACACAGAACTTTCCAGAGAAAGGAGAAAGCAAAGGACCTTGGGTAGGTGGTGATTCGAGAACACACAACCAGCAGAGAGCCTCGCGTGTTGCAGGAGTCAGCTGAGGAACGTGATGGGAGATGGGAAGAGCGCCGAGCCAGCCAGAGCCTCGAGGGCCTGGGGCTTTGGACTTGAGGCCAAGGGGCTTTGTGCAGAAGAGAGGCACAGGGAATTTGGACGTCCAGAGGGTGGCTCTGGAGTTTAGTCTGAGGTGGAGACCACAGAGACCCAAGGAAGACTGAATCACGCAGGGGAGAGAGTACAGTGGCTCAGACAGGTAAAGGTGGAGCTGGGAAGCTCTGACAGGTGACAGTGCAGTGAGGGAAGGAGAGGCAGCGAGGACAGCTCCCAGACCAAGGAGGCGAGAGGAGGAGGTGAAGGAAAGGGAGGCGAACACCACACCGTTAGAGATGACTGGAGACAACTGCCAGCCAGTGTGTTTGCTCCAAGACATCTACTGACCACCAAGGGGGCTTAACAGAGCTGAGAATGCAGGTGGAGCTCAAGAGGTGAACACAGGCAGAAGCCTGAGCACTGGGAACAAAAACAGCCGGCGAGCCCACAGCTCCTGATGAGAGACAGCAAGCACAGTCGGGGAGTGGTGATGCTGGGTGTTAAGAGAGACTGACAGTCTGGCTGTTTTGCAGATCTTGATATTTAAAGAGAGAGAGAGAGAATTGGCACTCCAGGACTTCAGCCACTGAAATCGAACGCCAGACACTTGTGCCACCTAGTGGGCATGTGCAACCTTGCACTTGCCTCACCTTTGTGTGTCTGGCTTATGTGGAATCTGGAGAGTTGAACATGGGTCCTTGGGCTTTACAGGCAAATAACCCCTAAGCCATCTCTTCAGCCCTTGATTGACTTTATTGAAGATGCTGGAATCAGGCCAGACAATTCAATTTAATGGGAAAGTAGAGCACAAATTTGGCACTAATATGGCTCACTAGCATTTTTAAAATAAAGGTTTTTTTGTTTGTTTTTGGGTTTTTTTTTTTTTTTTTGGTCTTTCGAGGTAGGGTCTCACACTAGCCCAGGCCAACCTGGAATTCACTATGTAGTCTCAGGGTGGCCTCAAACTCACAGCAATCCTTCTACCTCTGCCTCCCAAATGCTGGGATCAAAGGCATGCGCCACCATGCCCAGCCATTTCATAAAGTTTTATTGGGACACAACCGTGCCCATTTGTTACTAGGCTACTTTTGCACAAGAACAATAGACTTGACGAGTTGTAACACAGACTGAGTGGCTTGCAAAACCAAAAATACTGATTAAGCCCTTTGCTGAAAAAAAAAAAAAAAAAAACTTGCATAGCCAAGCATGGTAGCTCATGCCTGTGATTCCAGCACTTGGGAGGCTGAGGAAGGAGGACTGATGAGGGTTCCAAGACTACCTTGGGCTACAGAGTGAAACCCTGTCTCAGAAAAACAAAAACTTGAGGTTGGGGAGATGGCTTAATGGTTAAGGCGCCTGCCTGCTAATCCCTAAGAACGCCGGTTCCAATCTCCAGGTCCCACGTTTAGCCAGATGCAGTGACACAAGTGTGCAATGCCACACTTGACCACAAGGGGGCGTACACATCTGGATTTTGTTCACAGCCGCTGAGAGACTGCTGGCACGCCCATCTCTATCTGTCTTCCTCTCCCTCTCTTGTCTCTCTCTGTGTCTCTCTCCAAAAATAAATAAAATAATTTAAAAATTTTAAAAAAAAAAGAAAAACAAAAACTTGAGGTTGGGGAGATGGCTCAGAGTTAAAGGTGCTTGCTTACAAAGTCTGCAGTCCCAGGTTCAATTCCCCAACACCCACATAAAGCCAGATGCAAAGTGGTGTACCCAGTTGTGATCTCAACCCACCTAGGGGAAGGGAAGACAGAGCCGGGAGATGCCAGACCAGCTACTCTGAGGTTCTTTTGCAATCTGGCCGTTTCACTTGCATTAGCCAGAGACCCTGTCTCAAAGGAGGCAGAACCCAGACACTGTGAGGTTGTCCTCTGACCTCTACCTGCCCTCCATGGCACTTATGCCCTCCCTACACATGCACGCGCACACACATGAATTCAAAAGCAAAAACGTAGCAGAATGATGCGTGAGTAATGCAGAGCTCACAGGGAAGCTTATGAAAGGAGCTGGTGCTGGGCCCTATGTGCAGTGGGCTCCAGAGAGAATGGGGCAAGGTAGGGAGTGCTGACGTTCCTTTTGGGAGAGTTGCTATAAAGAAGGTGGAACAATGGGTGGAAGCTAAAAAAGACATGCAGGCCAGGCTGTGGTGGTGCACATCTTTAATCCCAGCACTCGGGAGGCAGAAGTAGGAAGATCTCTGTGAGTTCAGGGCCAGCCTGGGACTACAGAACGAATTCCAGATCAGCCTGGACTACAGCAAGACCCTGCCTCAAAAGAACAACCACCAAAAAAAAAAAAAAAAAAAAGACATGCTGTCCACAGAGCAGGGTTTGGAATAGGGGAAATCGCAGCTTATTTATGTGCTGATAGAAATGATCCTGGGGGTGGGAGGAAGCTGGAGAGATGGCTTAGCAGTTAAGGTGTTTGCCTGCCACCAAAACCAAAGAAGGACCCAGAATCCAGGTTCAACTCCCCAGTACCCACGGAAAGCCAGCTGCACAAGGTGCGCATGTGTCTAGAGTTTGTTTGCAGTGGCAAGAGGCCCCGGCATGTCCATTCTCTCTATATTCTCTCTCTCTCCCCAACTTCTCTGATAAATAAAATAATTTTTAATTTTAGAGAGAAGAGAGAGAATTGGCGCACTAAGGCCTCAGTCACTGCAATCGAACTCCAGACACTTGTGCCACCTAGTGGGCATGTGTGACCTTGCACCTGTCTCACCTTTGTGCATCTGGCTAACATGGGATCTGAAGAGTAGAACATAGGTCCTTAGGCTTCGTAGGCAAGCACCTTAACCACTAAGACATCTCTCCAGGCCTAAATAATTTTAAAAAAAGAAAAGGAAAAAGAAGCCGGGCGTGGTGGCGCACGCCTTTAATCCCAGCACTTGGGAGGCAGAAATAGGAGGATTGCCGTGAGCTCGAGGCCACCCTGAGACTACATAGTTAATACCTGTTCAGCCTGGACCAGAGAGAAACCCTACCTCGAAAAACCGAAAAAAAAAAAAAAAAGGAAAAAGGGGCTGGAGAGATGGCTTAGTGGTTAAGGTGCCTGCCTCCTAAGCCTAAGAACACTGGTTCCAATCTCCAAGTCCCACTTTTAGCCAAATGCAGTGACGCAAGGGTGCAATGCCACACTTGACCACAAGGGGGAGCACACATCTGAATTTCGTTTGCAGCAGCTGAGAGACTGCTAGCGCACCCATCTCTATCTGTCTTTGTCTCTCTCTCTCTCTCTCTCTCTCTCTCTCTCCAAAAAAAAAATAAAAGGAAAAAGAAGTTATCCTGGGGGAGCTGGGGGAATGATTCCACGGATAAAGTGCCTGCTCCACAAGCACCAGGACCTGCATCTGGTCACCAGCACCCATATAAAATGTAACATGCCAGTATGGTGGCAATGCCAGTACTAGGGAGGCAGAGACAGGGCTTGCTGCCTAGCCAAATGGGTAAGCTGAGAGACCTGACTCAAAAAATAAGGTGGAGAGATATTGAGGAAGACACCCAATATTGATCTTTAGCCATGCAAAACAAAAAATTTTTTTAATATTTTATTATTTTTTATCAGACAGAAGGAGAGCAAGTGGGAGAGAGAGAGAGAATTGGCATGCCTGGGCCTCCAGCCACTGCAGTCGAACTCCAGACGCATGCGCCATCTTCTGCACTTGAGTGACCTACTGGGTCTATCTCATGTGGGACCTGGAGAATTTAGCATGAATCCTTAGTCTTAGCAGGCAAGTGCCTTAACCACTAAGCCATCTCTCCAGCCCAGAAAAAAAATTTTTTTATTTTTTTATTTTTTTTTATTTATTTTTGGAGATAGAGACAGAGAGAGATAGACAGAGAGGGAGAGGGAGACAGAGATGGGTGCGCCAGCAGTCTCTCAGCTGCTGTGAATGAAATCCAGATGTGTCCGCCCCCTTGTGGGCAAGTGCGGCATTGCACCCTTGCCTCACTTTGCATCTGGCTAAACGTGGGACCTGGAGATTGGAACCGCTGGAGATTGGGACCAGTGTTCTTAGTCTTAGCAGGCAGGCGCCTTAACCGCTAAGCCATCTCCCCAGCCCCAGAAAAAATTTTTTAATCAATGGGAAAAAACTGTGCCTGTACTGACACATACAGACATTTTTCTTATTGTTATCCCCTAAATGATATTAGGGAACATTATAACTGTTAACTAAACTATTTAACTAAATTATTAACTAAATAACTATTTACGTAGCACATAGCATTAGGTATTATTAGCAACCTAGAAGTGATCTCTAGTGCATAGGTTGGATACAAATACTACGCCATGTTACCTAGGAGACATGACACTCCCAGAATGTGGGCCCCTGAGAGGTTCTGGAACCAGTCCCATATGGGGATGGAAGGACACCTACATAGAACTGTGCAGTGCCTGGACAAGGGCACCCCACTATAGTGGCGGTCATGAACTTCAAAGCCTGCCTCTCAAGCCAGGTGTGGTGGCTCACACCTGTAACCCCAGCAGCAGAGGCAGGAGGATCCCTGCAAGTGTGAGACAGCCTAGTTTAGATGGCGCCTTTCAGAACGGGCCGGGATTACAGCTGTGTGCCTGCGGGTGGATGTCACAGGGCCGGAGCTCAGTGAGATGGATAAGATAAAGCAAGCTGTGGGTTGGGGTGTAACTCAGCTGGTAGAGCGCTTGCCTAGCATATGTGAGGCCTTGGGTTGGATCCCCAGCACTGCATAAACATACCATTAACTCAACCCAGCATGGTGCACACTTTAAGCCCCAGTACTTGGAAGATAATGGAAGGAAGATCAGAAATTCAAGGTCATCCTTGGCTGCATATTCAATGTGAGAAGAGCCTGGGCTACATGAGACACTGTCTCAAAATAAAACAAAACAAAAAACAAAGACCTATCCCTGTCCCCTCATACCTGTTAAGGTGGCTGTTATCAAAAACTCAAAATAAATGGGCTGGAGAGATGACTTAGTGGTTAAGGCACATGCCTGCAAAGCCTAAGGACCCAGGCTCAATTCCCCAGGACCCACATAAGCCAGATGCACACGGTGGCACATGTGTCTGGAGTTCATCTCATTTGCAGTGGTTGGAGGCCCTGGCCTGCCCATTCTCTCTCTTTCTCTCTCCCTCCCTCTCTCTCTCAAATAAGTAAATAAAAAAAATTTTTAAAAATCAAAAGAAGTCAGGCATGGTGGCGTGTGCCAACACTTGGGAGACCAAGGGAGGAGGATTGCCATGAGTTCAAGACCATCCCAAGATTACATACTGAATTCCAGGTCAGCCTGGGCTAGAGCAAGACCCTATCTTGAAAAACCAAAAAGAAGGAGAAGAGGAAGAAGAAGAAGTCAAAAGATAGTCGGGTGTGGTGGCACACTCCTTTAATCCCAGCCCGGAGGCAGGGCTAGGAGGATCACTTACGTCTGAGGCCAGCCTGGGACTACCTAGTGAGCTCCGGGTCAGCCTGGGCTCGAGTGAGACCCTACCAAAAAAAAAAAAAAATCAAAAGATGTTGCCTGGCATGGTGGCGCACGCCTTTAATCCCAGCACTCGGGATGCAGAGGAAGGAGGATCACCATGAGTTAAAGGCCAGCCTGAGACTACAGAGTGAATTCCAGGCTAGCCTGGGCTACAGTGAGACCCTACCTTGAAAAAACAAAAAAAAAAAAAAAAAAAAAGTCGAAAGATCACAAGCAGAATGGAGAAACTAAAGCCTTGGCCGCTGTCCTTAGGAATGTGAAATGACACAACCATTGCAGAAAAGTCTGGAGGTTCCTCAAAAAATAAAATAAAAATAGAATTACCATATGATCCAGCAATCGCCGCTCTTCTGGGAATTTATCCAACAGTATTGAAATCAGGATCTTGGAGAGATGTCTGTGCACCCGTGTTCACTGCAGCGTGATCCACAATCACCAAGGAGTGGAAAAGCTGGGCATGGTGGAACATGCCTGTCATCCCAACACTTGCGAGGTGGAGTCAGGAGGATCAGGAGTTCACGGTCATCCTTGGCTATATAGCAAGTTCAAGGCTACCCTGGACTACATGAGACCCTGTCTCAAAACAACAACAGCATCTGCTGACTTCAGTGGCTATGCACCATGTCTCTGTATGAGCCACCACCCAAGGGCATGGGCCAAGCCATGGGTCCTTTCTCTCCATATCCTGCATTTCTCCCTCTAGGGGTTGTCTCCCATAAGCAGGACATAAACCTATTCGGAATTTGTTTCCTTTTTTGGGTGTGTGTGTGTGTGGTGAGTATGTACATGTATGTTCATATGTGTGGGTGCAGGTATGCATGCCTGTGTGCACGCATGTGTGTGCAGAGGCCAGATGTCAACATTGGGTGTCTTCATTTATCACTTCTCCCACTTGTTTTTATGAGACAAGATCTCTCAGTGAGCCCAGAGCTCACCAGCCAGACTAGCTAACCAATGAAAGCCAGAGGCCCTCTATCCCTTCCTCCCCAGGGCTGGGACTTCCAGCAGCGTGCCAGTGTGCCCAGCTTTTATGTGCCTGAGGATCTAAACTCGGCTCCTCATGCTTATGTTGCAAGTGCTTTAGTCACTGGTCCATCTCCTCAGCCCAAAGGTAATCTCTGTGAGACCCAGACAGGACTCAAGCCCACAATCTCCAGTTCAGGAGGCTGATGCCTTCCCCATTAGGCCACTGGTTCACCCCCTTCCAAGTAGGCAAGAGGCCCTGGCATGTCCATTCTCTCTATGTGCCCCTCACCACACTAGAACTCTTCCTGCTGGGACTGCCTGACCTCAGAACACCATGTGAAGTGCACGTGGCTCCCTTCTCTTCTCTCACTGACTCTTCTCCCACCTCCTTGGATGCAGGAAGCCCCAGGAAGCCCTCATGACCTCTTCTCTGACTAGGAGACTCTGCCGATCCTCTAGCCATGTGCAGATAACACGCAGATCCTCCGTATTGGCCAGCCCTGACCCTTGTTCCCTGAACACTGAATGCAGCTGTGTGAATCCTCCTTGCGAGTCCATGAATGAGCGAGTTTATGAAAGACCGCAGCCGCCCATGTGAGAAGAGTGTGAAAATAAAAGAAGGCGAGGCTGGAGAACAGCGAGGATCTCATAGTAACAAGATGTCCTCGCTGCCACTCGCCCATGCTGGGGTGGACGCTTCTCTTAACTCTTTCTCGCTTTCATGGGCTTCCTCTAGAAACTGAGAAATTGAAAAGCCCATAGGTACAGGTACTTCTTTGGCCAGCAGGTGGCACCAAAGGATCTCCAATGCTGACGTCCGTAGCACAAGGTTCTAGAAGTTTGAGAATCTTCCCTGTGGACCTAACTAGGCAGCGCCCCAGCTCCTCCTGGATGTGGAATGGCTGGAGGCACTGTGTGGAGCAATGCTGCTTTCCGGCCCCCAAGACTTCTGCAGCCACATAGTGCCTTCCAAAGCTAGTCAGGTCCCCAGAGAGGCAATCATGCCCTTCACCCCTCACACTAGCCCTGGAAAGTGGGTGTCCTGAACCAGTTCAGAGAAGTAGTGCATGCCTGACCAACCCACGCTGCTGATACACAGTGAAGTCAGGATTCAGACCGGCTGCCATCTTACCCCAGGCCTTCCTTTGCAGTGGGCTCTGCAAACTGTACACAAACCTCTCCAGAGCTTTGCACGATACAAACGTTGCCTGGGGCTTTGCAAACTACAGCGTGTGCATGCATCACCAGGAGTTTTGCAAACCATACAATGCACGTGTGTTGCCAGGGCTTTACAAACACATGTGTTAGGAACCTACAGCTGCTGATAAGAAAGTTGGGGTGGACACTCGGTCTCTCTGTCCCTCACCAGCTCCCAGGTCATGTGACACTGCCAGCCCTTGCACCCTGCTCAGTTGGGGCGGAATCCACACTTGTATTATCCCCAGCTCAGGCTCCTGTGGGACAGAACGGGTATATTCCTCCAAGATCTTATGCTGAGGCTATGTGCCAGTGTTAAATTGTACAGGTGCTGCAGTGAACCAAGATGCCTGGGGTCTGAGCCCTCATGGGATTTACTGTCTAATAGAGCCCAGAGTCTCAGCTGGGAAAAGGAAGTGTCTAGAAGCTGTCTCAAAAAGCTTTTAGTGGGCTGGAGAGATGGCTTAGCAGTTAAGATACTTGCCTGAGAAGTCTAAGGACCCATGTTCGTCTCTCCAGGTCCCACATAAACCAGACACTCAAAAGTGAGGCAAGAACAAGGTTGCACATGCCCACTAGGTGGCACAAGTATCTGGAGTTTGATTTCAGTGGTTGAGGCCCTGGCTTGCCAATTCTTTCTCTCTCTCTTATAATTTTTTTTTTTAAAAAAAGCTTTTAGCAAGCTAGGTGTGGTGGCGCACGCCTTTTAACCCAGCACTCAGGAGGCAGAGGTAGGAGGATCACTAAAAGTTCCAGGCCAGCCTTCATCTACAAAAAAAAAAAAAGAGAGAGAGAGAGCTTTTAGGACTGCCATGTTTCCTAGATGACTCATGGCAGTGAAGGTGTCTGATTTTTTTTTTTTAAGGTAGGGTCTCACTCTAGGCCAGGCTGGCCTGGAATTCACTATGTAGTCTCAGGCTGGCCTTGAACTTACTCACAGCGATCCTCCCACCATCCTGACAAAGATGTCTCTGAGATGGGCAGGGGCAGAAAGGAAGCCTCCTGCCTTCATGCCCTCACTCCTATAATCTTCGGTGTCCACAGATTTATTTCTGGGAAGCCCAGCGGCGGAACCTCACCGAGAGGGTGAAGACGCTTTTCCTGGCTGAGAACAGCGTGAAGCTCAAGAACCTGACTGGCTACACGACCTACATGGTCAGCGTGGCGGCCTTTAATGCTGCGGGGGATGGGCCCCGGAGCGCCCCCACCCAGGGCCAGACCCAGCAAGCAGGTAGGAAAGGGTCTTGGAGAGGGGAGGTCGGCTTTGCTGGGGCAGGAGGACCTTCCGTGGAGTCTGGGCTTTTGAGAGGAGTGGATGCAGCTGTCCAGGCCCTGTGAGCTGTCCTGTATGGGGACAGCACAACCTACAGAGAGGGGCCTCGATGTGAATGTCCAGAGAAGAAACTCTCTCCCCATGAACCTTGAGAAAACCCCCAGGTCTTGCCCATCCCGCCCACCTTAGGTGGCTCAGGAAGTCACCTAAGGGGTAGCCACACTCCTGCCTCCTGCCTAGGTCCCACCTGCTTTCTTTTATCCCCCTAATCCTTATTTTCTTTTCCTTTTTAAAGATTTTATTATTTATTTATTTATTATTTATTTGAGACAGAGAGAGAGTGTATGTGAGAATGGGCACGCCAGGGCCTCTAGCCACTGCAAACAAACCCAGACACATGCACCACCTTGTGTATCTAGCATATGTGGGACCTGGGGAATCAAACGTGGGTCCTTAGGTCGAGAGGCATGTGTCTTAACCGCTAAGCCATCTCTCCAGCCCCTTATTTTCTTATATGAGCCCACACTTAGTTTGATGCTGGAGATGCAACAGTGAATGAAGCCGAGTCCCTGCCCTAGTGAAGGGCATAGATCATAAGCAAGCAAGCAGGTGGTTTGGTTGCAGATGGTGGTAAGATCTGACGACCTAAGGGTGACAGGGGTGTGGATGGCCTTCGACAAGTCTGCCCACAAAGGCCTAACCCAGATGGTGACATCTGAGCTGAGCTGGCTTGCCAATTCTTTCTCTCTCTCTTATTTTTTTTTTTAAAAAAGCTTTTAGCAAGCTAGGTGTGGTGGCGCACGCCTTTTAACCCAGCACTCAGGAGGCAGAGGTAGGAGGATCACTAAAAGTTCCAGGCCAGCCTTCATCTACAAAAAAAAAAAAAAAAGAGAGAGAGAGAGCTTTTAGGACTGCCATGTTTCCTAGATGACTCATGGCAGTGAAGGTGTCTGATTTTTTTTTTTTAAGGTAGGGTCTCACTCTAGGCCAGGCTGGCCTGGAATTCACTATGTAGTCTCAGGCTGGCCTTGAACTTACTCACAGCGATCCTCCCACCATCCTGACAAAGATGTCTCTGAGATGGGCAGGGGCAGAAAGGAAGCCTCCTGCCTTCATGCCCTCACTCCTATAATCTTCGGTGTCCACAGATTTATTTCTGGGAAGCCCAGCGGCGGAACCTCACCGAGAGGGTGAAGACGCTTTTCCTGGCTGAGAACAGCGTGAAGCTCAAGAACCTGACTGGCTACACGACCTACATGGTCAGCGTGGCGGCCTTTAATGCTGCGGGGGATGGGCCCCGGAGCGCCCCCACCCAGGGCCAGACCCAGCAAGCAGGTAGGAAAGGGTCTTGGAGAGGGGAGGTCGGCTTTGCTGGGGCAGGAGGACCTTCCGTGGAGTCTGGGCTTTTGAGAGGAGTGGATGCAGCTGTCCAGGCCCTGTGAGCTGTCCTGTATGGGGACAGCACAACCTACAGAGAGGGGCCTCGATGTGAATGTCCAGAGAAGAAACTCTCTCCCCATGAACCTTGAGAAAACCCCCAGGTCTTGCCCATCCCGCCCACCTTAGGTGGCTCAGGAAGTCACCTAAGGGGTTGCCACACTCCTGCCTCCTGCCTAGGTCCCACCTGCTTTCTTTTATCCCACGAATCCTTATTTTCTTTTCCTTTTTTAAAGATTTTATTATTTATTTATTTATTATTTATTTGAGACAGAGAGAGAGTGTATGTGAGAATGGGCATGCCAGGGCCTCTAGCCACTGCAAACAAACTCCAGACACATGCACCACCTTGTGTATCTAGCATATGTGGGACCTGGGGAATCAAACGTGGGTCCTTAGGCTTCGTAGGCATGTGTCTTAACCGCTAAGCCATCTCTCCAGCCCCTTATTTTCTTATATGAGCCCACACTTAGTTTGATGCTGGAGATGCAACAGTGAATGAAGCCGAGTCCCTGCCCTAGTGAAGGGCATAGATCATAAGCAAGCAAGCAGGTGGTTTGGTTGCAGATGGTGGTAAGATCTGACGACCTAAGGGTGACAGGGGGTGTGGATGGCCTTCGACAAGTCTGCCCACAAAGGCCTAACCCAGATGGTGACATCTGAGCTGAGATTTGCATGGGAAGAGGCCAGCTGCAGGAAGTTTTGGAGGCAGAGTGCAGAGCTGCATCCTGGGCAGAAGGGCCAGCAGGTGCAAAGTCTTGGGGGTCGGAAGGGATCAGAGGAACCGAGAAAACCAGGTACTCACAAGGCAATGAAGCAAGAGACAGGTCTCAGAGCCTGGAGGACTGCAATTCATTTTCAGTGTGATAGGAAGACATGGGAGGGTTTGAGCACTAGGATCTGGGTGGGGGGTGTATATGTGTGTGCATGTGTGTTTACAGGGTCTCAAGTATCTTGGGCTGGCCCCCAACTCACTGCATAACTGAAGATGGCCTTGAACTTCTAATCCCCTTGCCTCCACCTCCTTAGTGCTGGATTACAGGCATGTGCCACCATAACCAGTTTATACAGTGCTGGGAATGGAACCCAAGGCCTTGGCAATGCGAGGCAAGCACTCTACTAACTGAGCCATATCCCCAGCCACTGGTTTATGTTTTGGGAGGGAAAATTTGCTCTGACTGCTAAACAGAGGAGACTGTAGAGAGAAAGGACATGGAGGGATGGCATCTAGATGGGGGGCGGGACCCCTAGGAGAGGATGCATGGAAGAGGAAGGCCTGTTGCTCATGTGCACAGACCAAGCCCTGTCATGCCCAGAGTTACTGTCAGCCAGTATCACACTGGATCTTTCTGGAAGTCCTTCATCTCTTCATCTCCGTTTCTCAATGAGCAAGAGTCACCCTGGGGCTGGAGAGATGGCTTAGCAGTTAAGGTGTCTGCCTGCTAAGCCTAAGAACGCTGGTTCCAATCTCCAGCAGTTCCAATCTCCAGGTCCCACGTTTAGCCAGATGCAAAGTGACGCAAGGGCGCAATGCCGCACTTGACCACAAGGGGGCACACACATCTGGATTTCGTTCACAGCAGCTGAGAGACTGCTGGCATGCCCATCTCTATCTGTCTCCCTCTCCCTCTCTATCTCTCTCTGTGTCTCTCTCCAAAAATAAATAAAATAATTTTTAAAATTATTTTTTAAAAGTCACCCTGGACGGAAAGCATGCGTCTTGCCCTGGGTCCCCCAGCAGGTTATGGGGAAAAGGGAAGATGCTAGAACCAAGAAGCCATGGTTCTCTCCTTCTGGGCCCTCTAAGTCCATGAGTTTCACATCCGCAGACTCAACCAACCAAGGATGGAAAATGTCCCAAGCCTTTGTTTCTTCTGGCCAGGCGTGGTGTCGCCTGTCAGTAATCCCAGCACTTTGGAAGTGGAGGCTGGAGGATCAGGAGTTTAATATCACCCTCAGCTCCATATTGAATTCCAGGCCAAACGGAGCCCCTGTCTCCAAAAACAAAAAGAAATTCCATCTGCACTTAACATGAAGGGACAACAGAGTTTGACAACTATGTAATATCTTTAAGTTGTATGGTGTATTCATTGTAAGTAACTCAGAGATCATTTAAAGGCTATGGGAGGGTCGAGAGGTATAGCTCAGTGGGACAGCTCTAGTCCAGTGTATAAGATGGTCTGGGTTCTACCTCCAGCCCCACTAAAAAGGGGATGCAGGAGAATCGTGTAGATTATAAGCAAAAACACCACCATTTTAAGCTGGACATGGTCTCATGCCTATAATCCCAGTACTCGAGAGGCTGAGATAGGTGGGTTGCCATGAGTTCAAGCATAGCCTGGGCTAAAGAGCGAGTTCAGGTTAACCTCAGGTACTGCAAGACCCTGTCTTTTTTTTTTTAACAAAAGGATATGGCTGGGGAGATGGCTTAGTGGTGAAATGGACTTGCTTGCAAAGCCTGCAGGCCTAGGTTCAATTCCCCAGTACCCACATAAAGCCAGATACACAAAATGGAACATGCATGTGGATTTCATTGTCGAGGCAAGAGGTCCTGTTGAGCCCATTCTCATTTCTCTCTCCTTCCCTTCCTCCTTCTCTTCCTCTTCTCTTCCTCTTCCTCTTCTCCCTTCTTCCTTCCCTCCCTACCCACAAATAAATATTTTTTAAAAAACATCTTATATGAGAGACTTGAGCAAACTGGGATTTTGGGTGTCTATGGGATTTGCAGAGCCAGTTCCCCTGCAGATACCAAAGTCAAGTTTATAGCCTTCTGCCCTGGCCTCCTGGAAGTACATTTCTCAGCCTGCTGCTTCCCTTACTGTGGGTCACACTCAGCCTTAAAGGGCTCCTGTAGCAGACAGCTTTGGGTTGCTGAGACGAACTTCCAGACCAGGCACAGTTATGGAGGAAGGGATATTATTTATTGAAGCTTACAGATCCAGGGGAAGTTCCATAATGGCAGAAGAAGCTGGCCTGCTCTTACAAGACCAAACACAGACAGGAAATCCCCAAACCAAAAGCAAATGTGGTAGTTTGAATCAATGGCCCCCAATATTTCAGTGTTTTGTTAGTTTGTTGTTTGCATCTGCATCCACCTGGCTGGAGGCAGTGTCACTGGGCAGATCTTAAGGTGTGCTGGTGGGTTTAGGATTTCAATCTAAAGATATGCAAAGTGTGCCTAGCTGGAGTTCCTGAGGTGTGCTGTGCTGTGGGGCTTTTGGTTGCTCTCTGTGTTTGGTCCTGTGAAAGCAGTCCAGTTTCTTCTGCCATTATGGAACTTCCCCTGAACCTGTAAGCTTCAATAAATATCCCTTCCTCCATAACTGTGCCTGGTCTGGAAGCTCATCTCAGCGAACCCGAAGCTGTCTGCTACAGCTCCAGAAACACTCACAGAGCTAGTTGCTAACATCTTCTCTAGATAAGGCCCTACCCCTGGGAACCCTCTGCTGACTCCCCAGGGCCAGCCCAAGACTCCATGTGACTGGCTGAACGTGCTAGTCTGTCCATCTGTCTGCCTGTCTATCCTGATAATGATCTGTTAGTGTCGTTGGCCGGATAGGATCCCTTGGGGGCCTGGAAGCTTCCAGTGGGTGCTGTGGCAGCAGGACAGAGTGTCCTGTCCCACGTCCCTTTAGCCTGGGGGGAAGCAGGAAGGGGCCCTAGCTCACCTCCCTCCTTCAAAGCTAGCTCGCTGACCCTGCCTGCCTCCAGGAGCTGGAGCCGGAAGTGGGTCAGGATTAGCTCTCTCAGTGGGAGGCAGTGCTGGACAATAATAGCCTGACCATCCACCCAGCCAGCTCAGGATGCTATGAGGGGGATGCTTCCTGCCCTTCCTGTCTGCCCCCCCTCCACCAGAGGCCCCCCCCACCTCCATGTTTTCAGGGTTCTCAATCCAAGAAAATATCTCTTCCGGAGGGTCTGACTGTCCTTGGCCCTGACTCCTTCCGACAGCATGGTGTCTCACTGACAAACCCTGCAGCCCAGAGATGAGAGGAAGGCCACATCTCCTTCGTTCTGACATCTTATTTAGCTCCTACTTCATATTATGAGGCCCAGCCACCCCATCTTCTCTACCAGCTGAAAGACGCACCCCATGAAGCCAGGAAATGGCCTTACCTCCCAGTGACACTTGGGGATATAAGGGTTGGTCTCATGCTGCCAGCGAGGGCTAAGAGCCACTTAGAAGGAGGAAGTCCCACTTCTCCAACTTTAAGGAAGAGCTAAGTTCCTTTTTCTTCAAGTGCCAGGGACCCTAATATTGGAAAGTTGAGTGGTAATGACATCAAGGGAATAGGGAGGACCTCAGGTGACCCCCTTGCCTTCTCCTGCTGAGCCCTGTTCTCTCTTCTCCCCCGGGCGCAGACCCAAATGCTCCCGCCAGTTGCTGGGAGCCAGACTTGAGGCTTTGAACTTCCACAGAAAGAGAAACACAAACCCTTTGCTGTGTCCACAGCCCCCAGCGCTCCACGCTCAGTCAAGTTCAGCGAACTGACCACGACCTCAGTGAACGTGTCCTGGGAAGCCCCGCGGTTCCCCAACGGCCCTCTGGAGGGCTACAGACTGGTGTATGAGCCCTGCACCCCGGTGGATGGTGAGTGGGGACCCCAACCCCAAGAACCTGAGATCCTTACCCTGTGAGTGCTGGTTCACACATGCTCAGAGACCGCATGTGCTCATGGCTGCTGAGATAATATGGTGAGAGCCTACCCATCTTAACCACAGGAAAACTGTGTCTCAGACCAAGGAATAACCAATCCATGGCAAAGTTAGAGCAGCAACTGAAGTCTCCCAACTTCTAGATAGAGAAAATGTTGTTGGGGAACGGTGCATGTGATTGTGAGTGTTCATACACATGTGTGGGCACGCATGTGGAGGTCAGAGGACAACTTATAGTATCATCTCTCAGGAACACTGTCCATCTTATTTTTTTATTTTTTTATTTATTTTGGTTTTTCGAGGTAGAGTCTCACTCTAGCTCAGGCTGACCTGGAATTCACTATGTAGTCTCAGGGTAGACTTGAACTCATGGAAATCCTCCTGCCTCTGCCTCCCAAGTGCTGGGATTAAAAGCGTGCGCCACCACCCCCACCTTGTCCATCTTTTATTTTAAGACAAGGTTTTTCATTGGCCTGGAGCTCACCAACTAGGCTCTACTGGCTGGCCAGCAGCCTTAGGGGTCCTTCTGTCTCCCCCTCCCCAGTGCTAGGCTTATAGACACATCTGGCTTGTTGTTTGTTTGTTTGGTTTGTTTTGTTTTGTTTTGTTTTGTTTTGTTTTGTTTTGTTTTGTTTCAAGGTAGGGTTTGGCTGTAGCCCATTCTGACCTGGAATTCATGCAATTCATATGTAGTCTCAGAGTAGACTCAAATTCACAGTGATCCTCCTACCTCTGCCTCCCAAGTGCTGGGATTAAAGGTGTGTGCCACCACGCCCGGCTCCATCTGGCATATCTGTGGGGGATACTGGGAATCAGACTCAGTCCTCGTGCTTGTGAGGCAAACCCTTCGCTGCCTGAGCCATCTCCCCAGCCCATAGAGAATTGTTAATACATTCTTTCCGTTTAGCCAACAGACTGGGAGAGAGGGAAGTCCGAGCAAAATGTAGCCCCCCAAGAAAGGAGGTCTCTGTGGGGACCATGAAGAAGGGGGAACCCTGAAGGTCTTACCCTCTCCTAGCCCCCTCCCACATGCCCCAGCCTTACCTTCTTTGGAGTATCAGGAGACCCCCTTAGGAATCTGAACAAAGCCACAGGAAGATACATGCAATTGGGGGGGTCACTGCACCCCACTTTCCATCTGTGAGCCCACTCTTCAGTATGACTGAACTCACACCCTGTGTCCTGTTCACCACAATTTTCAGGCCTTCCCTGACCAGTCCCTGCCCCTCATCCATCCTGACCAGGACCCTGCCCCACCTCCACACTCCTAGGTGCCTGGGTGACCCTATAGTTGACATCAGACACTTGTCACTTTAAAAAAAAATTGTTTATTTTTATTTATTTTTTTGAGAACAACAGACAGAGAAAGAGGCAGAGAGAGAGAGAATGGGCACGCCAGGGCCTCTAGCCACTGCAAACAAACTCCAGATGCATGTGTCCCCTTGTGCATCTGGCTTACGTGGGTACTGGGGAATCAAGCCTTGAACTGGGGTCCTTAGGCTTCACAGGCAAGCACTTAACCGCTAAGCCATCTCTCCAGCCCCCAACCTGTCACTTTCTTGCCCAGAGGACAGTCCTATCCCAGCGTATGAGTGAGCTGAGGATGAACAGAGTGCCAGCTACCATTTTAAGAGGACAGGGGAGTTAGAGGCAGGAAGGTTCCTGGGCCGGTGGCACACTGGTGGCAGGAAATGACCATTTCTGTAATCAACCCCTCTTCACTTCCACCCCTCCCCAAGAACGGAGCTAGACAAGAACATGGGACGAAGCCTGGGAACATCGCGGCAGCCAGCAGTTCTAGGTCAGTGGCAGGA
Organism: Orientallactaga sibirica; assembly: GCA_036365145.1. Lineage (NCBI taxonomy): Eukaryota > Metazoa > Chordata > Mammalia > Rodentia > Dipodidae > Orientallactaga > Orientallactaga sibirica. Next base: position 10,547,860 of record JAEOAD010000013.1, read on the forward strand.
ACAATGGCCCCTAGTCTTTCTGGCCACCACCTGGGGGCCAGCATCCCATGCTACAAAGTAGAGCTGTGTGTTAGGACGCCAAGGGAGGTGCCAGGCCTCAGGAGGAGATCCGGTCAGGTGCAGGTCAGAGCCGGGAAGACAAGATGCAGGAGGGTCTTGAGACCCACTTTAAGAATTGGAGTACTTTGTCTTCTGTGACCTCAGCCCAGCAAGGTCTAGACCACACAGCTGAACTCCATCTCCTTACCTATTCCTTCCTGCCAGACTTCTGACGGCTCCGCTAATAGCATAGGGCAGCATTTAGCACCTGCTTCTGAGCCTTGGGACAGGACCAGCAATGTCCCCTTGCCTGTAGAGAAAACCAAAGTCCAGGCATGTGAGGGATTCATTCAGCAATGTCAAAGAGCGTGTGCCAAGGCAGGGGAGGTGGCTCAGTGAGCGAAGCTCTTGCCACAAAAGCGTGAGGACTCCAATCCCCACATAAAGGGGGATGCTATAGCACTCATCTGCAATACCAGCGTTCCTATGGAAAGATGCGAAGTAGAGACGGGATCCTGTCCCAAAGTCAAAGGGGAGGACTGACACCCAAGGTTGTCCTCTGACCTCCACATGCACATCTGTACACACACCTCACTTTCCATCTGTGAGCCCGCTCTTCAGTATGACAGAACTCACCACAATTTTCAGGCCTTCCCTGACCAGCCTCATCCATCCTGACCAGGACCCCGCCCCATCTCCACACTCCTAGGTGCCTGGCTGACCCTATAGTTGACATCAGACACTTGTCACTTTTTTAAAAAATTGTTTATTTTTATTTATTTTTTTGAGAGCAATAGGCAGGTATCCAGAGTCCCTAATCTGGGTCCTGGTGGCTCACTTTGTTCCTTTAGGCTCGCATTCATTCAGTAATTCATCACTCACTAGATAAACTTGGCACCTACCATGTGCCAAGTGCTCTGTCCTTATACAAGACGCTCTGCGTTCCTGTCTGGGGTGATCTTGATGCCCTGATTCAGCAGAAGAGGAAACTGAAGACCAGCTAAGAGACACACCTGAAGACATCAGGGCCAGTGTAGGGGCTGCAAAGACTGTCCCTCCACCTTGACAAACAGGCACCTTGAACACCAGAATGAAACCCCACTCCAGCCCTCTGAGAGGTTTTGCATGGGTGAAGCACGGAACGTAGCCAGCCCACCTCATGAATGCCCCTTGGTGACTGTGACCTGGCACGCTGGGGCACTGAATAGCCAAGTGTTCCAGGCATCGGGAGTGCCTGGGGTCTGTCTCTCACTGGTGTTGACACTAGACTAGGGATGACCTGGGTCTTCTCTAGCCTAAGACCCATGGCGTAGCAGTCACCTTCTCGTTGCTGAGACAAAATACCCAACCAGAAGCAGCTTATGGGAGCAAAGGGTTTATGTGAGGCTCACAGTTTTAAGGTGGAAGTTTCATCATTGTGGAGAAAGCAGAGCAGAGCAGGCAGCTGGCTCACATCTTCATCCATCAGCAACAAGAGTGAACTAGCTGGAGATCTCAACCCACAAGGGCTGGGGTGATAAACCCCGAGGTCCGCCTGCCGTGACACACCCCCTCCAGCAAGGCTCCACCTCTCAAAGGCTCTACAACTTGCCCAAATTACCACCACCTGGGAACTGAGGCACACGAGGCTATGGGGGACATCTCATTCAAACCACCACACATGGTATCTTTTCAGAAATACTTCCTGATGGAGGAATTCAAGTTTTATGCAATGCTATGTGGCAGAGGTGGACAACGTGTGGGGGCAGTAGTAATACAGGATTCGGAGGACTGTCCTTCCAGGAGCTAAAGGACCCTGTGGCTACTGAGGGGACGGGCAGACTGGATATAGCTATTCTTGGAATTTTTTTAATTATTATTATTTATTTTTTTTTTTTTTTGGTTTTTCAAGGTAGGGTCTCACTCTGGTCCAGGCTGACCTGGAATTAACTATGTAGTCTCAGGGTGGCCTCGAACTCTCGGAGATCCTCCTACCTCTGCCTCCCGAGTGCTGGGATTAAAGGTGTGCGCCACCACACCCGGCTATTCTTGGAATTTTTTTAAATTTTAAGTTTTATTTATTTGAGGGGGAGGGAGAGAATGGGAATGCCAGGGCCTCCAGCCACTGCAAACAAACTCGAGATGCATGCACCACCTTGTGCATCTGACTTACGTGGGTCCTGGGGCATTGAACCCTGGTCCTTTGGCTTTACAGGCAAACGCCTTAACCACTAAGCCATCCCTCCAGCCCTGGGTTTTTGTCTTTTATTTTTAGCCACATTGCCCTTTCCCTGAGAACATTTGCGGAACTGTGTCCTTGACACAGTGTGGACAACATGGCTGTATGGGTGACAGTCTGATTTCAAGGACTGGGGTGCCTGGACATGGCTAGGGCTCGGGCCAGGTCATGACATCACCCCCCCCCAAGACCTCCAGTGGCCTTGATGGCTCTGTTCCCACCAGCACGCACTTCCCTCTGTACTTCCCCGCAGGGGTCAGCAAGATCGTGACGGTGGACGTGAAAGGCAACAGCCCACTCTGGCTGAAGGTGAAGGACCTAGCAGAAGGCATGACCTACCGATTCCGCATCAGAGCCAAGACCTTCACTTACGGCCCTGAGATTGAAGCCAATGTCACCACAGGCCCAGGAGAAGGTAGGAACGATGTCCCTCGACTCTACACCAAGTTCTTCTGCCATCAAGGCAAAAGCGGCCCCCAGATGTTCAGATCTCGGCTAGACCTTAAAGATGAGGTGTGGGGAACATAGAACTCACACTTTCCTCTGTCCCCTATCCTGGTGAACCCTTCCCTTTCTCCTTCTTCCTCTATCCTTCTGTCCTTCCTCCCTCTCTTCCTCCTTCCTGTTCTCCCTTCCCCCTCCTTCTTCCTCCCTCCTGGGCTTGCTTAATAGCATCTGAGTCCCTGGTATCCTCAAGCCACAAAGCCTGGAGTGACCTAGACCCCCACCCCCCACTTCTCAACACTTGGGCCCATGCACACAGCCCAGCCTGTCACAGGGTCTCACTATATAGCCTAAACTGGCCTCAGACTCACCGTCTTCCTGCCTGAGCTCTGAGGTTACAGGGGCGCACCACCACACTCTCCAAGCTTTTCAGTTGTTCCTTTCATCCCCCCGACCACCTCTAGTCTTCAGCCCCTATCACCTCTTTCAGGAAGGATGCAGATTCCCCAATCTCCAGCCTGGCCTGAACCATCTAGCCCACACCCCAGGATCCTACCCTCCCCACCACAGCTCTCAGATCAGGGTTCAGAAGAGTCACCCTCAGCTCCTGTTCAAATACTCCCAGGGTGGACACAGAGGCTCTGATTTATGGGGTCTGGGGACTGCAGCCAGCTGTTCTTGGTCACGGGGACCCCTGGAGTCTGTGATGGTGACAGTGCCTTCAGAAACTCTCTGGTACAGGGGCAACCTCCCCACAGCCACTCCCCTCCCTCTCCTCTAGCCAGCTGCCTTTCCACACAGAAGGCCACTTTGTATCTCCACCTTTCTGTGTCAGTGCCCCCTCAGAATCCCTCTTTAATTGCCTCGTCTACTTCCCCCTCACTTCCATCACCTTCCACCCTCCTTTCTTCCCCAGACCCATGGGATGGTCAAAGTTTAGCCTTCAAAGTCCACGTCACAGGCGCAAGTTTCTAGGTCCTGAATACAAAAGCCACTTCCCAGGCCACGCCGCTGCCTCCCTTCCTAAGGAAGTGCCCATCCCATCTGAAGCTTCTTCGTCTAAAATGTCACCTTTCTCCATCCTGCCCCTTCAGCCAGGGACAGACAATGGCCTCCTTCCTCAGAGGACAGGTCAGCCTGGGCACCGGAAGAGGAGCAGTTATAGAGAGCCCGGGTCCCCTACCCTTCTACCTGCCAGTAGGTTTGTCACCCCCTGGTGGCCCTGGCTAGCCACTCCTCACTTGGACTTTCTGACGACTTTCTATTCCCCCATGTCTTATTGTGTGTGAGGAGGTGTGAATGCGCAGGAGCTGTCCCCACTCTGCCCTTCCCCTGTCCCCAGCCCTACCCTGCCCCATGCTGCCTCTCATCTGAGACTTCCTGGAACAAAAACACAAAGAGAGCGGACAGGTACAGGGAAACCCTCTTGGTATCTCAGGGGACAGAAGCCCACCTCCTGGAGGACAGGGTGTTCCATAGGCTTACAGTATCCCAGGCTCAGAGGGCAGGGTGGGAGAGATGTTGAACAGGAAGCTAAGGAGGGGTGAGGAGCACCCAGAACGAAAACGAGCCTTGCCTGGTGGGTGTGGGTGAGAAGAGATCTGTAAAAGACAACAGGCAGACTGACTGTCCTTCTCTTCTTTTCACACCAGCCAGTGGTGAGTCCTACTTCCACCCTGACATTGTCCCATGCAGAGTTAGAGCCCAGGGTCCTGAGAGCTACCTTCACCCCTCCATCTGTGAGCTGTAGGCACGATGCCCCTTGGAGAAGGAAGGAAATAAGGTTCTCCAAAGCCTGGCTGCAGTGGGCTGTCTAGCTTGTGAGAAGTCCCTGGCCTCCCATCTAGGCTGGCCAGCTCTCCCAGGAGATGTTTTTCCCAGCATGTATCCAGAGATCCCAGCCAGCCACTCACGCATTCACAGCCTCTGTCCCCTAGTCCTACGAAGCACATAAGAAGCCCCTGCTATGTGCCAAGCTCCGGATGCTGAGCAACAGGTATAGTGGGAAACAGGCTTACACATATCAGGAGCCCGGGGGACAGGCACCAGGCCTCTAGTAACAGGTTCCCCTATGGGAAGCAGGGGCTTTCGACCCTCTGTAGACAGATACCTAGCCCAGTTCTCTGTGACAGATACAGCCTCCTGGCTCCTTCTGCTGGCCAACATCCCAGACTGTTAGCTGGACACACCTGGTCAGGAGAGCTGGGAAGTTCCTGGGGCCTGAGCTTGCTCTCTTCACACCCAAGTGAATACAGATGCATTTGGAGGGTGGGAGACTTCAAACAGGAAGCAGAATGGATAGCGCCACCCCATGCTAGGGAAGGAGATGTTGGGGGTCCTTCAGCCAACCCCGCTGAGCCTGCTCTGCTGTCATTCCACCCACTTGGACTCCTCCCATGATACCTCCCTTCAAGCTTTACTTCCAGGAGGCCCTTGCACACGGGTAAACTGAGGCACCCTGGAGGGCTGTCATAGGATCAAAGTACCCTCATAGAATGGGCTGCGGACAAAGTGTTTTCCAGACAAGCATGAGAACCTGAGCTGTAAAAAGCCTATCGCTGTAGCACTAGCTTCTGCAACAGCCAGCATCTTGCCTAGGGCAGGAAGGGATGGGAGAGAGCAGACCCACCAGGAAACTTGCAAGCCAAACTAACGGAGTGAGTGAAGGAGGGCAGTGGTGAACACTGCCAACAGCAGAGCCCCAAACAAAGTGGAAGGCAGGGATCAACACCCACAGTTGACCAAAGACCTCCACACGTGTGTGGTGTCATGCACGGACCCGAGCGTGCGCGCGCACACACGTACCCAGAGAAGTTCTGGCTAGACCTAAACGTCAGATCCTTTGACTCTGCTATAGAGCTCTTCCTGGAATCATTGCCTGTGCCCTGTCCTGCCCTGTGATTTGGAATGGTGACTGTGGGGGTGACAGGAAGAGAGTAGTCACATCCTGGCATACGTGAGACGCAGTCCTCGGGTTCCAGTGCTTGCAGAGAGTCCTGGAGGCTCTCTGGCTGGGATTCATCCGTTTGTCAACCTCTTCCCTATCGTCAAAGGTCCACAGGCTATCAGGGAAGGTGGCCCCTCTAAGTTCCACAGAGCCCCTTGCTCACTGTATAACGTTTTGCAGGTGCTCCGGGACCACCAGGAGTGCCCATCATCGTGCGGTACAGCTCCGCCATCGCCATCCACTGGTCCAGTGGGGACCCAGGGAAAGGGCCCATCACTCGCTACGTCATAGAGGCCAGGCCTTCAGGTATGCATCCCTGCCCTGTCTAGGCTATGTCTCCCTCGGGGCTGACACTCCACAGCTCACTTCCTGCCCTCGTCCTGTCCTTGCACCTGGACTTAATGTCTGTCCATCTGAGAAGCCGCCAATGCTGTCACAAGTGAGACCGAACGTAGCCGTAGCAGTTAACTTCTCATTGCTGGGACAAAATACCCGACAGAAATCACTTTGAGGGCGGAAGGGTTTATTTCAGCTCACAGCTCCAGGTTCCAGTCCATCATGGGGGAAGGTGTGGCAGCAGGAGCTTGAGGCAGTTGGTCACAGTTAGCAGTGAGGAGGCAGAGAGCAATGAACGCTGCTGCCCGCCCTGCTCTCTCCCTTCTACATAGTCTGGGACCCCAGCCCACGGCACGGTGCCACCCACAGTGAAAGCGGGTCTTCCCACCTTAATTTATCTAACCTAGAAAATCCCTCCCAGGTGATTCTAGGTCCTGTCAATATAAACCCTCACAGGGGCCCTGTTGGGTGGCAGGAATGGGGGTGGGGCTTCCTCGGAGCTACACTCTTGCTCAGGGAACTCCCAGGAAGCCCCCAAGCACGCTCTTAAGTGTAATGTACGGACCTACCTTTGGAATCTTCAGGAAGACATTGGACCAAGGGTTTGGCTCACGTTGGTTAAATACCCGTGTCCTATAAACTTTTTAAAATATTTTTAAAAGGGCTGGAGAGATGGCTTAGTGGTTAAGGTGCTTGCCTGCGAAGCCTACGGACCCATGTTCTACTCTCCAGGTTCCACATTAGGCAGACGCACAAAGGTGAGGCAAGCGCAGGGTCTCACATGCCCACTAGGTGGTGCAAGTGTCTGGAGTTTGATTGCAGTGGCTGAGGCTCTGGTGTGCCAGTTCTCTCTCTCCCTTTCTCTCTCTCCCTCTCTCTCTCTCTAAAAACATTTTTTTTATTTTAAAAAATACCCGTGTCCACAAGCTGAGTGTGGTGGCGCAAGCCTTTAATCCCAGTACTGGGGAGGCAGAGGGAGGAGGATCTCCGCGAGTTCGAGGCCACCCTGAGACTACATAGTAAATTCCAGGTCAGCCTGAGCTAGAGTGAGACCCTACCTCGAAACACACACACACACAAAAAAAAGTGTCCTGCTTGTGACCCCACTGACAGATATACCACCTAACTCAAGAGACCCAGCTGTCTCTTCAGCAGCACGTCTGCACCCTTGGCCCACCTCTCTGCTCTGCTCTTGAACTTGTACCAACCTCTCTTGTCAAGCCTGAAATCGAGTCACAAGAATTTCCAAAGCCATCAGGAGATGAACAACTGATAAGTCACTGAGGGGAGGGGGCGCTGCTCTCCACTCTTGTTTTACTCTCACCCCGACACCTGCCTCCCCAGCTGCAGCCGGTTACTTACAGGCACTCCAGCCCCTTCCGTTGCTAGGTTTCCAAGCTAGTCCGGGGTGCTGGAGTCAGCCAAGAGCTGCCAGCTCATCCTTTGTATTCAGGGGATCTGTGCTTAGGTGACTGAAGTTCAGAAAGAAAAGAGGAGGCTGTTTTAACCTCAAGAACCAATAGTGGTTCCTAGTCAGAAGTGGGTGAGCTTACGAGTCGCTAACACTTGTAATTGAGAGCTAAAACATCCCGGTGGCAGATTGTTCACTCCTCAGGGTGACTGGGTGCTCATCACCCTGATAGTAAAAGAGTTAATCATTCCAGGAAGCCGCCGCCGCCGCCACCCCCGCCTTTGCTTCCATCTAAGGCTAACAGTCACCCCAGTAGAAAATGCATCTAGAAGCCCAGAGGCACCATGTCGCTGGGCTACACGCTGGCTGTCTCCCCACTCCAGATGGTCCCTCCCTGGGCCTCTGGTGCCAGCTGCTGAGTTGGCCAGGAGGCCATTGCGTGGGACAACTACCCAGGGCTCGCACCTGTTTATTCCACCCAAGTTGGCCGTGCCAGGCTGTGGAATGTTGGCCCCGGTGCTCGGGCCTGTTGGTATTCCAGTGCTCCCTAGGAGGCCCAGCGTGAGCCGCCTGGTCTTCCACGCTTGAGGCCTTGGTGCACACAGGTGGAGTGGAGGAGGACGTGTCAGCGCTCCATGAAGGGCTGAGGCCAAGCAGCACCACACGGGAGAGGGAGGAGAGGGGAGTGGACCCGGGAAATGCTGAGGCCCCTAAAACTGTTGGAGAGAACGTTGGCTCTATTCCGGCTGGTCCTGCCTCCTCCATGACCTGTAGTCTCTCTTTTGTGCTTCTCCACGCCTGGGACCTCCTCGTCTTCAAGATGAAATAGCTCTGAATTGCTGTGCTCTATGGGACAGAGACTAAGCCAAACATGCCACTGTCTTCAAGCTAGAGAGGTGCCAGGTACAATGGAGCCAGAGAGGGACTCACTCCAGGACTGAGAGCCCATGAAACAAACCTCACATATCATATCAGCTGACTCTGGGGCTGAAAGCCAGGGCCACAGAGTGACATTCCAGCAGCTTCTGGCCTCACCCTTTGTCTATGTGGGGTAGAGCAGGGGAGAATAAACGGCAGGCAGGAGGTAGGCAGCTTCTAGAAGCAACAGCAGGAGTTTTCATAAGTAAGTCTGTTGGCAAACACCAGTTATATCTCAGTTGCACCTAGCACTTGCCCTAGCCACCCTGAGGAAGTTCAATGCCAAACAGAAATACCAGCACTAGACTGGGGAGATGGCTTAGTGGTTAAGCATGCTTGCCAATCAAGCATGAGGGCCACTCAGGCTGGAGACCGCCAAGTTCAGCTCCCCAGAAGCCATATTAAAATCTGGACATGGGCCGGTTGTGGTGGCGCATGCCGGTAGGATATTGCTGAAGAGGCGGAGGCAGGAGGATCAGGAGTTCGAGGCCAGCCTAGGCTACACATTTAGGGCTGGAGAGATGGCTTAGAAGTTAAGGCGCAAGCCTGCAAAGCCTAAGGACCCTGGTTCAATTCTCCAGGTCCCACATAAACCAGATGAAAATCTGGACATGGGCCGGGCGTGGTGGCGCACACCTTTAATCCCAGCACTTGGGAGGCAAGAGGTAGGAGGATCACCATAAGTTCAAGGCCACCCTGAGACTACACAGTGAATTCCAGGACAGCCTGGACTAGAGTAAGACCCTACCTCGAAAAAAAATAAAATCTGGACATGGCTCTGCACCTCTGTAACTCCAGTCTGTGAGTGGGTCGGGGGTGGAGACTAGAGAATCGCTAGGTCTGGCTGATAGACCAAAAAAAGTGTGGTGAGAGCCGGGCGTGGTGGAGCATGCCTTTAAGCTCAGCACTCGGGAGGCAGAGGTAGGAGGATCACCATGAGTTTGAGGCCACCCTGAGACTACATAGTGAATTCCAGATCAGCCTGGGCTAGAGTGAAACCCTACCTCGAAAAACCAAAAAAAAAAAAAAAAAAAAAGTGTGGTGAGGAGAAGCACATTCCACGTGCTGGGGAGCTCTTTCTGGAAGTCCAGAGTCCAGGGAAGAAAGGGTCCCGTGAGGGCTAGTGAGATGGCTCAGCAGTTAAGGCGCTGGCCTGCAATGCCTAACGACCTGGGTTTGATGCCCCAGCACCCACATAAAGCCAGATACACAAAGCGGTACATGCATCTGGAGTTCAGTTGCAGTGACTAGAAGCCCTGGCGTGTCCATCCTCCCCCCCCCCGCCTTTGTGTGTGTGTGTGTGTGTGTGTGTGTGTGTATGTCTCCTCCCTCTCGCCTTGGAAATCAATAAAATATTTTTTCTTTAAAAAAAGAATGGGGCCAGGCATGGTGGTGCACGCCTTTAATCCCAGCACTCGGGAGGCAGAGGTAGGAGGATCGCTGTGAGTTCGAGGCTGCCCTGGGTCTACATAGTGAATTCCAGATCAGCCTGAGCTAGAGTAAGACCCTACCTCGAAAAAAAAAAAAAAAAAAAAAAAAAGAATGGGTCCTATGAGGGTAAAGCCAGAGGTGCTATGTAAGAAGGGAAGCATAAATATATACATATGGATTACAGATGTTTTGGGGTTCTTTTGTTTTTTGGGGGGGGGTTCAAGGCAGGGTCTCACTTCAGCCCAGGCTGACCTGGAATTCACTATGTAGTCTCAGGGTGACCTCAAACTCACAGCAATCCTCCTACCTCTGCCTCCCGAGTGCTGGGATTAAAGGCGTGTGCCACCACGCCCAGCTAGATGGGTTTTTTTTTTGTTTTTTTTTTTTTGGTTTTGCAAGGTAGGGTCTCACTCTGGTCCAGGCTGACCTGGAATTAACTATGTAGTCTCAGGGTGGCCTCAAACTCTCGGCGATCCTCCTACCTCTGCCTCCCAAGTGCTGGGATTAAAGGCATGCGCCACCACGCCCATCTTTAGATGTTTTAATAAAAAGAATAAAAGAGGGCTGGGGGATGGCTCAGCAGTTAAAGACACTTGCTTGCAAAACCTGACAGTCTTCAGTGCCACGTAAAGCCAGATGCACAAAGTGGAACATGCGTCTGGAATTTGTCTACAGTGGCAAGAGGCCCTGGCGCACCCATTCTCTCTCTCTCTCTCTCTCTCTCTCTCTCTCTCCCTCTCTCTCGGCTTGTAAATAAACCTTAAAAATTTTTAAAGAATAAAAGAGATACTCCAAACAGTGTCTTCAGGAAACCTCTCCCGAAGCTCTCCCAAGAGCCAGGCGCCAGGGGCGGTGTTGAACCCGCAGACCGCAGAGAGCCACAGCTTGATCCAGGTGGGGGTGGGGGTGGAAGCACGGTCACTAACGGCGCATGTCCTCTGTGTCCTGCAGATGAGGGACTCTGGGACATCCTCATCAAGGACATCCCCAAAGAGGTGACCTCCTACACCTTCAGCATGGACATCCTGAAGCCGGGTGTGAGCTACGACTTCCGGGTCATTGCGGTCAATGACTACGGCTTTGGGACCCCCAGCAGCCCCTCCCAGTCTGTACCAGGTACCCACCTGTCGAGGGAGGGAGGGGTGGAGGAGCACCTGGGGAGTAGGGAAGGAAGACAGATATTAGGGTACGAGGAACATCAGGGTGGTCATCAAAAGGTACTGTGTCCCTCAGTTCCCCTGAGTTCTGGGGCCCAGACTCCCATCAGCTCTCAGACCATAAACCATGTTTCCATGGATACTTCTCCCCACCAGAACAGGCAGGGTCAGCCTCCTGTGGAGCAGTAGACTGTCTCAGAGACCTGACTGAGGAGAGCCCTGGTGGACCAGGCTCACCTCACACCCTCTCGTGTTTCTCTCATTCTTACCACACAACTTATCTATCCCAAGGCTCGTGAAGGACTCTAGTGTGTAAGCCTGGGACCCAATCACCGACCGCTTTGAATACTAAGATAGAAATACTTCTGCTCTCTGGGCAGGCGTCCAAAAACCCATCTCCCCTCTCACTCACATACCCGTGCCTCGTGCCCAGGCTGGTGAAACCAAATCATGGCATACAAATAGTCCAAGACAAAATCAGAAGAGCCAGCCAGCCGGGCGTGGTGGTGCACGCCTTTAATCCCAGCAATGGGGAGGCAGAGGTAGGAGGATCACCGTGAGTTCGAGGCCACCCTGAGACTACATAGTGAATTCCAGGTCAGCCTGGGCTAGAGTGAGACCCTACCTCGAACAACCCAGAAGAGCCAACCTCCCACTGGTGGCAACATGCATTAATAATCTCTGGGTGGAGAAAACAGTATACTGGGGGCTTTGACAGAAGGGGAGTCCTACCTTGACGAGGCATTCTAAAGACCCACTCGTGCTTGGAAGATGGTCCAACAGATAGTGCCCCCTTGCAAGCCTGAGTAGCTGAGTTTGAATCCCCAGATCCCACATAGAAATCAGAATTCATAGCGGGCTTCTGCAATCCCAGAACACTGGTGAGATAAGAGGCAGAGACAGAATTTTCCAGAAGCTCACAGACCAACTAGATAGAAGATAATGGCAGACACAAGGTTGTCCTCTGACCCATGCACATGTCTGCACTCACATGAACACACACACACACACACACACAAACAGACCAAAAAATAAAAATAAAATAAAATAAATAAATAAAAGGAACCACTTACATCGTCTCTCCCAACTCCTCTGGCTTTCCGCCACCAGTTAGGAAAAAACATCAGCCCAAACAGAATTTTGGGGAAAGTTCTTCCAGGCTTCCTGCAGGCCAAAGAAGCATCTGCCCCCCCCCCTCACAAATTTGGGTCTGCCTATCAAAGCACCTCCCCCAACTCCCAGGCAAGGGGGAAAGTAGCTAACATGCTACTAACTTCTCCCCTTGTGCGACTGGCAGACATTACAAATCGATCCTAGCACTCTTTTCCTAATGAATCAGAAAGTAACCCCAGAACCTTTCTCAAAACAACCCTCCTTTCTAAAGGATCAGATCTGGAACTTTCAGAGGGCACAGACCCCCACCACCACCACCACCTATCCATAAACCACATGAGCAGTTGGTAGGACCTCAGCTGGGATGGGACTGACCACCCTGACCCTGACACGCCCCCCCCCATGTTGCAGCCCAGAAAGCCAGCCCGTTCTATGAGGAGTGGTGGTTCTTGGTGGTCATCGCGCTCGTGGGTCTCATCTTCATCCTGCTCCTGGTCTTTGTGCTGATCATCCGGGGCCAGAGCAAGAAGTACGCCAAGAAGACGGACGCGGGTGAGTGAGCCAGCGCCGTGCCCCGCTGGAGGAGTTCACTGCTTTTTCACAAGTCTCCCTTTTGGGGGGAGCTGGAGTGGGCAAGTCTCTCTCCTGGCAATGCACCTGCCCAGATGGGGCATCCTGGGGTTCCTCCATGTGACTGAAACTCTTGCTTGGAGCTTGAATACTTCCTTGTGCCTTGATGTTAATAAGAGAAAGAGGGGCAGCCTGGGAAGGTGAGAGAGTAGAGCCCAGAGGAGAGGTCATATGATCTGAAAGGTGCCGATGCTCCTTCCAGGGGGCAGTGCCAAGTCCGGAGGCCTCGGCCACGGGGAGATGCTGAGTTTGGACGAAAGCAGTTTCCCTGCCTTGGAACTCAACAACCGACGGTTGTCCGTCAAGAACTCCTTCTGCAGGAAGAACGGCTTATACACCAGGTAGGGGCTCTTTGCATGCGAGGCAGAGGCGGGAGGCTTAGGGGACACACTCTAAGACCTAGGGGTGCTGGCTGTGGAGGGCCACGGAGCAGGCCATCCCCATCCTGGGAAACAGCATTCAAGCTCCAGGGTTGGCAACGTTCAGCAGAGAGACACACAGGTTCCGGCAGTGCACTTAGATGCTTGCACTGTTCCCACCAATCCAGACACAGCTTGGGCAACACTAGAAGACGCACAGGGAGGCTGGTCCTAAGGGTTCCTTCCAACGGTGGTAGAAGGCAAAACCTTGTAAAACCATGCAAGCCAACCTATGGCTGTTTGAAGCCAGTGCTCTGCTTACAGCTGGGTAGATTGTCACGTGCCAAACAGATGAGCTGGGCCCAGCCAAGTCACACAGGAGCCACAGCTCCTCAGTCAGAGTTGCTGAGAGCTTACAATCATTGCTGGTACCCTCCCCGCTTTAGAGGATGCCCTCCTGCCACCATTCTTCAGCAACTAGGAGACAAAGGTGGAATGGAGGCTGATGAGGTAGCCTAGTTCCTTCCTTCCTTCCTTCCTTCCTTCCTTCCTTCCTTCCTTCCTTTTTTTTTTCTTTCTTTTTTTTTGTTTTTGTTTTTTCGAAGTAGGGTCTCACTCTAGCTCAGGCTGACCTGGAATTCACTATGTTGTCTCAGGGTGGTCTTGAACTCACGGTGATCCTCCTACCTCTGCCTCCCCAGTGCTGGGAATAAAGGCGTGCGCCACCACGCCCAGCTTTTTTCTTTCTTTTGGAAGCAGGGTCTCTCTGCAGGCCAGGCTGACCTGGAACTCATTCTGTAACTCAGGCTGACCTCAAACTCCTGTTGGTCCTCCTCCTACCTCAGCCTCCTGAATGCTGGGATTAAAGGCATGACCGACCACACCCAGCCAGCTTTTATTTCTCCCACTTTGTTCTTGCCCTACCTAGCCTCCCTTAGCCCACCCCCTTGGTCATCAGGCTGCTAGTCCAAAGGACAGAGGCCAGTGCTTGGCCCACCTGGTCCTCCCGTGATAGGATGTGGCAGTTTGATGCTCCCAAGAGCTCAGCGGAGATTGGGGTTGCAGCCAGGGGAATTCTGTCTCCAGCCCCAGCTCTATTGACATTCCTGGCTCATTGGAGGCTGGTGGGGGGGGGGAGCGTAGCGTCTCTGGGGTGAGTTCACAAAGCTTCCCTCTGTCTGCTCTTGGAGGGGTAAGCCCCATGTGCTCCTCCAGAGGGATGGAGGGGAGGGCAGAGGGCGGAGCATGTAGGCTCTCATCCTCAGCCAAATGCAGCCTTCCAGAGAAAGAGCCATTTGAGGCTGGTAGTGGCCGGCCCAGCAGGGCCCAGCATGACTTCCACAGCCCCTCTGGGCTGGCTCCTCGGCCTGCCACAGGGAACAAGGGGGCATTTCACAGATGACCTCACCACCTTCTGCCCTCCTGCATTTCCTCCCCACACACTGAGGCCTATGTGTGTCCTACATCCATTAGAAACATGAAACTTTTGCTTGCACCAAACCAGCTGCAGGCTCCAAAGGAGCGCACCTGGCCACAGCCATGATTCCTGTGCGTGCGCACACGTGCGCACCAGTCTCTCTATCTCTCTGGATGATGCCAGGACAGTGTTAGCATGGCATCCCATCGTCCTCCTCCTCCTCCTGACCCATTTTCCCAAGACCCAGGCCTACAGAGTGTGACCACAAGGAAGAGGAACTCAGAAGGGAGAGGCTGGTGGCCTGGCATCCTTCTTGGTGGGCCTGAGGCCGTCTCTCCGTCCCACTCACCCACTCTCTCTAGGTCCCCTCCGAGGCCCAGCCCCGGCAGCCTCCACTACTCCGATGAAGATGTCACCAAGTACAATGACCTCATCCCAGCCGAGAGCAGCAGTCTGACTGAGAAGCCGTCGGAAATCTCCGACTCCCAGGTATGGAACAGGAGGGTGGCAGCCCACACAGACAGCTAGGATCTGCTCCAGGACTGGGCTCAGGCCTAAGCAGTGGCCCATCACCCACCCACCCTTCCTTCCTTCCTTCCTTCCTTCCTTCCTTCCTTCCTTCCTTCCTTCCCGCCTGCCTGCCTTCCTTCTTTCTTTCCTTCCTTTCTTCCTGCCTTCCTCCCTCCCTTCCTTCCTTCTTTTCTTCCTTTCTTCCTGCTTTCCTCCCTCCCTCCTGTCCTTCCTTTTCCCTCCCTTCCTTCCCTTCCTTCCTTCCTTCCTTCCTTCCTTCCTTCCTTCCTTCCTTCCTTCCTTCCTTCCTTCCTTCCTTCCTTCCCAGGGCCATAGAGACCTAGGGGGCCTAAGAAACCATCCAGAAGTAAGTAATGAATCCTCGTCACATCCCCATCATCTTGCCCAGGGAGCAGATGAGGCCTTATTACCAGAGGTCCCCCCAGGGCGTGGTCCCCTATACTTGCAGAAGCGTACCCCCTTCTCAGTAGCTGAAGGTGAGGAGAGATATTAGGGGAGCAGCTCCACCCTGCCTTGTGCTGCCAAAGGCCCAGGAGCTGCACGGCTCAGCTGCTTGGGCTGGAGGTGCTCCAGGCCTGAGGGAACCATGGAGCAGGGCAGAGAGGCACACCATGGAACACATGTGATGTACGCCACAGAGGCTGTGTACGTGTGATGTACGCCACGGAGGCTGTATACGTGTGTTGTGTGCCACAGGGGCTGTGTACATGTGATGTACGCCATGGAGGCTATGTACGTGTGATGGGACCTGCATTTGGCTCCCGGACCATCTGTAGACCAGGCAGGCTGGTAAGGGACTCTGTTATGCAGCTGTAGAAGGAAGGACTGGGATCAGGAATAGATGAACCCAAGGCAGGGCGCATGGTGACCATTCCAGAAACATCAGCTTTTATGTGAAGAAGGAGCGTTCATTCCAGCACCTTCACCTACAATCCCCCACCGCAGCCCTCTTGGCCTGAGCCAAGCTTCGTGGCTGCAGAGGAAGGGCCCATGAAAGGCCAGTTCGTCCCATACCTTGGACCTTTCTGCCTCGTGCTGGGACAGGCTAAGGAGGAAGAGATGCCAGCAGGGAGAAGGGCTGGGAGGTGCCAGGAAGCTGGGGATCCGTAGCAGTGGGCTGAGGGTCTCTCATGTGCTGCTGGGTTTATTTAGCTCCAGGGTTACCAATGGGCTTGGCAGTCATGAGCTCAATTCCTACTCAAAGTTAGCAGACCTGGCCTGCTTAAAGTTGCAGGCTCGTAATTCCTAGCACTCAGGAGCCTGAGGAAGGAAGGTCACGAGTTCAAGGCCTACCTGGGTATGTGAGTCACCTTCTTTTGTTTTAAATATTTTATTTGAGAGAGAGAGAGAGAGGCAGATAGAGAGAGAATGGGCATGCCAGGGCCTCCAGCCACTCCAAACACACTCCAGACACATGCACCACCTTGTACATCTGGCTTATGTGGATCCTGGGGAACCTGGGTCCTTAGGCTCCCCAGGCAAGTGCCTTAACCCCTAAGTCATCTTGCCAACCCTTGAGTCACCTTCTTATTGCTGGGACAAACACCCAACCAGAAACAACTGATGGGAGGAGAAGATTTATTGTGGCTTATGGCCTCCAGGGGAAGCTTCATTCGAGCAGAGGCTGGAAACACATCTTGCCACGGCAGCTGGGAGGTAGCAGCGAGTGTGGGCTAGCTCTGGCAAGGGAGCTGGGCTACAGAACCTTCAAGGTCCACCCCCAGGGACACACCTCTTCTACTAAGGCGCCACTTCCCAAGACTCCACCAGTTGGGGACCAAGTATGAGGCTTAATTCAACATGTGAGGCTATGTATGGGGACATTTTACATTCAGATCTCCACAGTGGCTACTCAACAAGATCAAGGCCAGCTTGAACAGCTCAGTGAGACCCAGAGTCAAAACAAAAAATAAAAGGAGGCCTGGGGGTGTAGCTCAGTGGTAGAACACTTCCCTAGGAGACCCTGGTCCAATTCCCAGTACTGCAAAAGAAAGAAGAAAGAGAGAGAGAGAAAGGAAGGAAGGAAGGAAGGAAGGAAGGAAGGAAGGAAGGAAGGAAGGAAGGAAGGAAGGGATGCTAGTAGGAATGGAGATCCCAGCTTAGCCTGGAGACTCCACAGAGAGCAAAATTGCCCTGACCCTATTGTGATTTAGGCTATAGCATCTTTTATGAATATTTATCTCTATGTAACCACATAAATTTGAGGGTCTCACTAGGATGGTCAAGAGAGGCCTAGATCCTTCTCCTGAAGTCTGACTTTCTTTCTTCCCCCAATGATAACAATCAGCATTTAGATTCTAGACCCTCGAGGTAGAATTTTAAAAAAAGATCAAGAGACTCCCTCTGCCCATGGTGCTGCAGCTTGGGGCTCCTTAAGCTAAGCTTCTGTCTGGAGAACAAAAATGGCCAGTGGGAAGGACTTTCTGTGTAGCTCTGTTCAATGGTCCTTAGCCTTATTTCTTTAATTAATTAATTTACTTATTTGCAAGAGAGAGAGAACAGCTGCGCCTCTTGCCAATGCACACAAACTCCAGACACACACACATACACGCATCACTTTGTGCGTCTAGCTTTCTGTGGGCACCGGGGAACTGAACCCAGGGCATCAAGGTTTACAAACATCTTTAATTGCTCAGTCGTTTCCCCATCCCCGGCCTTGGCTTTTGAAAGAACCATTTTTCTGGTGTCCTCACTGGCTGGAAACAAACCTCTGAGGGCAAACAATACTGTCCAGATGTCCCCAAGAGCTTTGCCTCCCAGGGATGCAGTGTCATCCTAGGGCCATGGGACCATGCCATTTCCTTAAAGAAAGAACCCTTGTTCTCAGCGTCCCTCAACTTCAGAAGTCTTGCCACTCCAGGGTTAGAAGAAGGGGAGCGGGAATCCTTTGCTTAGCCCTTGGGCTGATTGGTTTACTACAAACCCATCACTTGCTGTTTCCATAGCAACCTGGAAGCACTCACTTCCAAAAGAGGGGGTTTCAAGGCTCCAGAAGGCTGTTGTCACAGCACTGCTTACACTCCTTTTGGGAAAACAACAGCTGCCCGAGGCCAGGCTCTGGAGGCCTGCAGGTAGAAGTGGAGAAGGTTTGATCTGGGTTTGCTTGGAATGGCTTTGTCTGCTCTGAAAGCTGAGTTCCATGAAGGCAAAAGCAATATGACAGGGTTTTTTGGTTTTGTTTTTTTTTTTTTTTTTAGTTTTTTAAAATATATTTTGTTTGTTGATTTATTTGAGAGAGAGAGAGACAGAATGGGCACACCAGGGCATCCAGCCACTGCAAACGAACTTTGTGCATCTGGCTTACGTGGGTCCTGAAGAATCGAACCAGGGTCCTTTGGCTTTGCACGCAAATGCCTTAACCACTAAGCCATCTCTCCCTAGTCCCTTGAATAGTGCATGGAACCTGGGTTCTCTGAAAGGTCACTGAGGAAGCTGAACACTCAGAACAGATTCAAGAGCAAGAGCAAGTTCCCAAAACGAGAAACAAAGATTCCAAATGGTTGTCATGGTTTCTAAGACAGGGTCTTGCTGTGTTGCCCAGGCTGGACTCAAACTCCCAGATTCAAGCTATCCTCCTGCCTCACTTATCCTCAGTAGCTAGTACGAGGGGTGTGTTCCACTTAGTGTGGGAAAATAAAACTTAATGGTCATGAAGGTAGTATTCCTTTTTGACCCACACACAAACTCACACATTCAAAGAGGTGTGGCCTGACTCTTCCAAAAACGATGACAGTCCCTGGGGACTGTGCTCAAGGTCCCTTTTGTCTCACCATGTTGTCATGGTAACCCTCCAAGACCAGTGTGTCATTTTTTTTGTACAGAGTCAGAGAGGATAAGTAAGTTAACTCAGGTCCAACAGCCTAAGATTTTATTCCCCAGGTTTCAGAGCCAAACACTGTCTATACCAGGCATTCAGTGCTGCCCAATTCGACTCTGTCCTAAAGCCCCACCTATAGAGCTTTCCGGAAAAGTCTTCAGATGGTGCCAGGAGACATCGACTGGGGCCAGACGTCTTTTCATTCCATTCCTCAAACTTGTGTTTTGCAGATAGCTGTGGAGTTTCAAGGGGAGGGAAGGAAAAGAAAGGAAGGGAAAGAGAGAGAGAAGAGAAGATGGAAGGAAGGAAGGAAGAAGAGGGGAGGGAAAGGAGGAGAAAGAACAGGAGGAAGAGAAAGGAAAGGAAAGAGGGAAAAGCTCAAGCCCACCCTCAAACAACAAGGAATGCTCAGAGGAAAGTGCTCGAGGCACTAAATTTATCCTTGACTTCCTCCCCCATCCGCACACCCCCACTGACCTTGGACAGTACCTCTTGGGCATGGATGCCCCACCTCCCCAGAGGGCTGCTGCTGAGTGGAGAGATGCTCCAAAGATAGCACTGGAGCCTGGCATGGTGGCATACGCCTTTATTCCCAGCACTCAGGAGGCTGTGAGTTTGAGGCCACCCTGAGGCTTCATAGTGAATTCCAGGTCAGCCTGGGCCAGAGTGAGACCCTACCAAAAAGAAAAGAAAAGAAAAGAAAAGAAAAGAAAAGAAAAGAAAAGAAAAGAAAAGAAAAGAAAAGAAAAGAAAGGTAGCACCGGGCTGTGATGTGGTGCCTGAGCCCTAGGTGAATGAAGCCCACTCTGGCTCTTAGCGAATCTGTGACAAGGAGGGTCCTTGGCAAACCTTCACCCTCATAAGGCAGGTACCATCATGCACTGTACAGGATGAAGTCAAGCCACGCCGCATCCAGCCCTCGTCTCCTCTGGAGGAGGGGTGGGGCCTGTTGGCTTTACAAGTGTTACAAACCTGGCACTCAGCTTCCCAGGCTACTTCAGTTAGAGCAGGTTTCAGGAAGTGACCGAGAACATGACATGGGAGGGCACCTGTCCCCACTGTATACCGTATCTGTTGTCAAAATGTTCAATGTCTTGGTTGACAAATAACCACAGTCCTGCTGCCCAAACTGTCACCAAGGGGAACCCGAGCACACAGCTCTGTGATTCTGCAATTACCACAAAGATAAGACCCCAATTTGGTCAGGTGGCTTTCCTCTGCGCATCAGAGCTTGACAGCCAGGCTCTCCTTCCTGTCTCTCTTCCTATCTTGCTGGTGCTGTGGGTGGAACCCAAGCTCCTCCTACATGCTGGGTGAGAGCTCTCTATCAGTGTGCGCACCCCCAACCTCAGGGCATGTTTCTCAAGGTCACTCTCAAGACATGAAGGTCATGGAGACATGGTCCCACCTCCCGGGAGCTCGCAGTGGGCTGCAGGAGTCAGGCCTGGACACAGAACAGATGACCCCTCCCTCTGATGTCTCTGTTATGCACATACCTAAAGACCCGGCCACATCTCACTGGGTTACCAGTCAGTATACAGAGTGTGACAAGTCCACACAGGTGACAGTCCTGGGCGGATGACACATCCCTAACTCTCCCTCAATTTCAGTGTCTCCAAAAATCACTACTTCTTTGGGGGTGTCTCTCTCCCCAAGTTCTTCTTTTTGTAAAAATTATTGGTATTTATTTATTTGAGAGAGACAGACAGGCAGAGAGAGAAAGAGGCTGAGAGAATGGGTGCACCAGGGCCTCCAGCCCTTGCAAACGAACTCCAGATGCATGCGCCACCTTGTGCATCTGGCTTACGTGGGTCCTGGGGAATCAAGCCTTGAACCGGGGTCCTTAGGCTTCACAAGCAAGCACTTAACCGCTAAGCCATCTCTCCAGCCCCCAGGTTCTTCTTTTGCAAAATATTTTTATTTTTTTTTTTGCAAACAGAGAGAGATAGAAGAGAGAAAGACAGAGAATGGGCCTGCTAGGGCCACTAGCCACTTTGTGCACCTGGCTTTACATGGGTTCTGGGGAATCGAACTCCAGTCCTCAGGCTTTGCAGCCAAGAGCCTTAACCACTGAACCATCCCTCCAGCCTTCCTCTGGTTCTTCTAAACACAAGTCCACACAGGCATCCTGGTTTAAATTCTGAGCTGGACTGTCCAAAACTCACTCTAAAGCTAGGGGAGATCTGCCCATCCTGTGAGATGGTCACAAACAAAAAGTCAATTTGACGGGGCTGGAGAGATGGCTTAGCAGTTAAGCACTTGCCTGTGAAGCCTAAGGACCCTGGTTTGAGGCTCGATTCCCCAGGACCCACGTAAGCCAGATGCACAAAGTGGTGCATGCATGCATCTGGAGTTCATTTGCAGTGGCTGGAAGCCCTGGCATACCCATTCTCTCTCTCTCTGTGTCTCAAAAAAATAAACAAAAACAAAAAAGTAACTTGACATAAAAGCAACATACAGGCAACAAAAATGGTTTAGCGATCAAGGCGTTTGCTTGCAAGCCAAAGGACCCAGGTTCAGTGACCCAGGAGCTATCTAAGCCAGATACACAAGGTGGCGTATGCATCTGGAGTTCATTTGCAGTAGCTGAAGGCCCTGGCAGGCCCATTCTCTCTGTCTCCATATATCTCTCTCTCTCTCCCTCAAATAAATAAAACTTAAAAGAAACCCATGTATAATATAGTGAGAAAAGCCCTAGTAGTAGGATGGTAAGGAGTTGCCTCTCCCCAAGGACACAGGGTGGTGGGGGAGCCCAGGGCTGTGTCTCTAGGGGTGTAGGAGAAAGGGGGCTCCAAGCTTAGGGAAGACACACCCAAAGATATTTACAGAGCCTGTGGCCTTTTTTGCTGGAATTTCTAAAAATGCAGCATGGCTGCATTCCAACTCCATTTTCAAAATAACAGCCCAAGTTTGGTAGGGAAAAAAATATGTATATTTAACACACAAATCAATCTCAATGGAAAAGGAGTGCCAAGCCCACAGCACATGTCTTCTGATCCTGATACTCAGATCTTAGCAACAGCGACAGCTCATTGTAAAGGAATTAACATCTCTGTGAAAAGCAAGAAGAAAACAGAACCAAACCCATTTTGTGTGCTATTTATTGAGCCCCGGAGCACTCACTAGAAGCTGGCTGGGCCCCAAGGGTTGTTGAATGGCACACTACTTGGTCCTTAGAGCCCCTGGGAGGCAGGGGTGGTATTATGGACAGCTCCAAGCAAAACAACAAGAAAGAGTAAGAGGGCTGAGGAGATGGCTCAGCAGTTAAAGGCACTTACTGACAAAGCCTCAGGCCTGGGTTCAATTCCCCAATACCCATATAGAGCCAGATACACAAAGTGGTGCATATGTCTGGTGTTTATTTACAGTAGCAGAAAGCCCTGACATGCCCGCTGGTTCCGCACCACTGTACCAGACACTATTTCTGTATGCATGCTGGCTCCAGTAGTGAGCAAGACTCTTCATTATAGTGTGTTATGGTCTGTCAGGGAAGGCCACATATGAATAAATAATCACATGGTGCACTTCTCATTCAAATGTCACAGAGCCACAGTGATTAACTATGGGAAGAACGTGGTGTGGGCTGGAGGGATGGCTCAGCAGTTAAGATGCTTGCCCGCAAAGCCTAACAACCCAGTTTGATTCCCCAGTACTCATGTAAAGCCAGAATCACAAAGTGGCACATACACCTGGAGTTTGTTTATAGTGGCTAGAGGTCCTGGCACACCCATTGTCTATCTCCCTGTATCTCTTCTCTATGTCTGTGTGTGTGTGTGCGTGCAAATAAATGAATAAATAATTTTTTAAAAGAGCTGGAGAGATGGCTTAGCGGTTAAGGTGCTTGCCTGCGAAGCCTAAGGGCCCATGTTCGACTCTCCAGATTCCATGTAAGCCAGATACACAAAGGTGAGGCAAGCACAAGGTTGCACATGCCCACTAGGTGGTGCAAGCATCTGGAGTTCAATTGCAGTGGCTGCCAATTCTCTCTAAAAGAAAGGAGAGAAGGAAGGGAGGGAGGGAGAGAGGGAAGGAGGAAAGAAGGGAGGAAGGAAAAAGGAAAAATAACGAAAGTGACGTCCATGGTCCAGGGAGATAGCTCAGTCAATAAAGTGCTTGCCTTGTAAGCATGAGGACCTGAGTTCAATTCCCAGACCCATGTGTAAAAGCCAGGCAGGGTGGTCCACTCTTGTAATCCCTGCCCTGGAAGCCCCAGGTTCTTCTTTGCAAAATATTTTTATTTTTTTTTTTTGCAAACAGAGAGAGATAGAAGAGAGAAAGACAGAGAATGGGCCTGCTAGGGCCACTAGCCACTTTGTGCACCTGGCTTTACATGGGTTCTGGGGAATCGAACTCCAGTCCTCAGGCTTTGCAGCCAAGAGCCTTAACCACTGAACCATCCCTCCAGCCTTCCTCTGGTTCTTCTAAACACAAGTCCACACAGGCATCCTGGTTTAAATTCTGAGCTGGACTGTCCAAAACTCACTCTAAAGCTAGGGGAGATCTGCCCATCCTGTGAGATGGTCACAAACAAAAAGTCAATTTGACGGGGCTGGAGAGATGGCTTAGCAGTTAAGCACTTGCCTGTGAAGCCTAAGGACCCTGGTTTGAGGCTCGATTCCCCAGGACCCACGTAAAGTCAGATGCACAAAGTGGTGCATGCATGCATCTGGAGTTCATTTGCAGTGGCTGGAAGCCCTGGCATACCCATTCTCTCTCTCTCTGTGTCTCAAAAAAATAAACAAAAACAAAAAAGTAACTTGACATAAAAGCAACATACAGGCAACAAAAATGGTTTAGCGATCAAGGCGTTTGCTTGCAAGCCAAAGGACCCAGGTTCAGTGACCCAGGAGCTATCTAAGCCAGATACACAAGGTGGCGTATGCATCTGGAGTTCATTTGCAGTAGCTGAAGGCCCTGGCAGGCCCATTCTCTGTCTCCATATATCTCTCTCTCTCTCCTCAAATAAATAAAACTTAAAAGAAACCCATGTATAATATAGTGAGAAAAGCCCTAGTAGTAGGATGGTAAGGAGTTGCCTCTCCCCAAGGACACAGGGTGGTGGGGAGCCCAGGGCTGTGTCTCTAGGGGTGTAGGAGAAAGGGGGCTCCAAGCTTAGGAAGACACACCCAAAGATATTTACAGAGCCTGTGGCCTTTTTTGCTGGAATTTCTAAAAATGCAGCATGGCTGCATTCCAACTCCATTTTCAAAATAACAGCCCAAGTTTGGTAGGGAAAAAATATGTATATTTAACACACAAATCAATCTCAATGGAAAAGGAGTGCCAAGCCCACAGCACATGTCTTCTGATCCTGATACTCAGATCTTTCAGCAACAGCGACAGCTCATTGTAAAGGAATTAACATCTCTGTGAAAAGCAAGAAGAAAACAGAACTAAACCCATTTTGTGTGCTATTTATTGAGCCCTGAGCACTCACTAGAAGCTGGCTGGGCCCCAAGGGTTGTTGAATGGCACACTACTTGGTCCTTAGAGCCCCTGGGAGGCAGGGGTGGTATTATGGACAGCTCCAAGCAAAACAACAAGAAAGAGTAAGAGGGCTGAGGAGATGGCTCAGCAGTTAAAGGCACTTACTGACAAAGCCTCAGGCCTGGGTTCAATTCCCCAATACCCATATAGAGCCAGATACACAAAGTGGTGCATATGTCTGGTGTTTATTTACAGTAGCAGAAAGCCCTGACATGCCCGCTGGTTCCGCACCACTGTACCAGACACTATTTCTGTATGCATGCTGGCTCCAGTAGTGAGCAAGACTCTTCATTATAGTGTGTTATGGTCTGTCAGGGAAGGCCACATATGAATAAATAATCACATGGTGCACTTCTCATTCAAATGTCACAGAGCCACAGTGATTAACTATGGGAAGAACGTGGTGTGGGCTGGAGGGATGGCTCAGCAGTTAAGATGCTTGCCCAAAGCCTAACAACCCAGTTTGATTCCCCAGTACTCATGTAAAGCCAGAATCACAAAGTGGCACATACACCTGGAGTTTGTTTATAGTGGCTAGAGGTCCTGGCACACCCATTGTCTATCTCCCTGTATCTCTTCTCTATGTCTGTGTGTGTGTGTGCGTGCAAATAAATGAATAAATAATTTTTTAAAAGAGCTGGAGAGATGGCTTAGCGGTTAAGGTGCTTGCCTGCGAAGCCTAAGGGCCCATGTTCGACTCTCCAGATTCCATGTAAGCCAGATACACAAAGGTGAGGCAAGCACAAGGTTGCACATGCCCACTAGGTGGTGCAAGCATCTGGAGTTCAATTGCAGTGGCTGCCAATTCTCTCTAAAAGAAAGGAGAGAAGGAAGGGAGGGAGGGAGAGAGGGAAGGAGGAAAGAAGGGAGGAAGGAAAAAGGAAAAATAACGAAAGTGATGTCCATGGTCCAGGGAGATAGCTCAGTCAATAAAGTGCTTGCCTTGTAAGCATGAGGACCTGAGTTCAATTCCCAGACCCATGTGTAAAAGCCAGGCAGGGTGGTCCACTCTTGTAATCCCTGCCCTGGAAGAGCAGATACAAGAAGATCCCTGGGGCTTACTAGTCAGCCAGTCTAGCCTACCTGGAGAGTTCCAAGCCAATGAGAGACCCTGTCTCAGAAAAAAAAAAAGAAAAGAAAAGAAAAGAAAAGAAAAGAAAAGAAAAGAAAAGAAAAAAAGGAAGGGAAGGAGGGAGGGAGGGAAATCAAGAAAGAACAGGTGGATGGTGTCCCTTAGAAACAACACCCAAAATTGTCCTTTGGCCTCCACACACGTAGGTACACACATGTATATGCGCCTGCATACATGAACACACACAACAACAACAACAAAAGTGTGCAGAGCAGTTGAGGTACAGGGGAAGGTGAGATGTGGAGGAGAGTTCTGGGGGGAGGGAGCCACTCCCCAGAAGCGTAAGTAGGGCTGTCTAGAGGGGTGGACATTCATCTGATGGGAACGGTTGAGCCAGTCATGGAAGGAGCTGTGTGGGCCTGTGTCGGGAGCAGGGCCCCCCTTTTGGCAAGGTCTCTGCTGAATGCCCCTGATCTTTCATCTGCATCTCCTCTCGTTCATCAGGTTGGGTCACCCATTGAACAGGTTCAGCCAAGACCTCATCGATCCTCCATTCTCTTGTTCAAGGGCTCCAGAGAGCAGGGCCTGGGATGCAGTTCACATCCTGTTGACTCTGAGGGCCATGTCCACTGTCCAGTTGCCTGGCACAGGGGGACTAAACAAAGAGGCCTCTTCCCAACCCAACCCCACTTTAGGGATCTCCCACAAGGTGTCTGACAGCAGAGGGGTAGGCACGCATTGGCTGTAACTTTACCTGTAAGGGGACAGCAGTAGCATGCGTGCGTGTCATTGACTGGGCTGACATTGTTCGAGCTGCTTTCATACAGGGAGCCCAGAACCCTGACACAATTGTACCTCAAGGGGACATCAGTGAAGTCCTTTAAAGATTCTCAGGAGATGTTTAGCATGGCATCACCCCCATCCAACTCTAATCCCCAGAGGCCACAGCCCCTATAGAAGATGACATACTAGCTCCAGGGTTAGCACACATATGGGCCAAAGCCAGAAAGAGGGTGGGGGGGGGGCGCACAGCACATGGCCAGACAGGGGAGAACTCCTGGGACCCCAGATGAGGGAGGGGGCTCTGGCTTCTAGTCTCCCAGTCTCTGAAAGAGCCTTCCAAGGGGACTTTCCTGTCTTCCAGAGACTGGACAGGATACAGACCCCTGCCTGGCGGCTCCAGGTTTCAACCTTGTTCCCCAAGGCCTGCATGGCATCACACCCCACACCCTTGCTGGCCAAGTCTGGTGCAGGAGTTGAACAGAGGAGCCAAGGGCTTTGTTCTCTTTTGTGTGTTTCAGCTTTTTCTCCAGGGTCCCCCCTTTGCTTCTGGGCCCCTCCCCACACCCGTGGCCAGGCCTGGAGTCTGCCCTCATGCTCCAGACCTGGTAATCGTTGATTGAGTGGCTTTGAGGAGCTGTTAAGAGTCCAGGGAACTAAAGCCGTCGCTTGATGGCCTGGCAGGATGGACCCTGAAAGCCCCCTTTGTGCTCTCCCACTCCTGGGAAGCTGCATTCAATTACCGAGAGCGAGCTGAACGCTGCAACCAGAACCCTGTCCCCTCTCGCTCTTTCTTCTCACCCCACCCCCCACCTGGAAAAGAAACAGATGTGCCGGGTGGTGGAAGCGGCAGTGGGAACAGCCGCTAGGCTGAGGCAGAGAGCCCCTTCCTCGGCCTTGGGGAGCTGGGGGAGGGGCCTGGCCAGCCACTCAGCCCCCTGCCTCCCCCCCCCCCGCCACCTCCTGTGGGCTCCCTCCTCTGGCTTTCCCATTCCCGTCAGGACTGCTCCCCTAGGGGATGGGCACCCAGTAGGTGCCTAGTAGGTGCTTCGTAGACCAGAGCCACTGAGCCCAAGTGATGTAGGTGAATGGGCTTTAGGATCTGGGTCCCAGGACAGCCAGAGAAGCCCCACGCTGCTCCCCAAACCAGGCGACCTACCCACTGTTGGGAGAAGAGGGTCAACCTTGTATCCCCCTGCAGCAGCTTCTCCCCCAGCCCCTGGCTCTTAGTCGCCTCACTCCAGCCCTGTCCTCCACCCTTTTCTCCTTTTATCTTGCTTTCACCCCCGACAGGTAGATAGAGATGTACCCATTTTACAGACAAGGGCACTGAGCTAAGAATGGAAGAGTGGTACCCCCAAATATGGCCCCCTAGCATGGGCCCCGCCACTACCTCCTCTCACCCCAGAGGCTTGTTCACAGTGGGAGGGGCTGAAGCGTGGGGCTAGCCAAATTCCTAGAACCTGAACGTGCTGACAAGTCTTGAGTCTGTGAGGAAATGTAGTCCCCTACACTCCTTGATCCTCCGGAAGGCGGGACCCCCAGTCTCCTGTCTCGGGTCGTCCACTCTGGCCCCAGCATACAGGGCCCTCTGGTCTTTTGTTCTGAGTGGGCAGCTGGACCCCAGGCAAAGAAACGCTTGCATTGTGTTGCCTTGAGTCCAGGGAGAATAGGATGAGAGGGCCTGGCCATTGTGGGCTCTGCCCTGGGGACCGAGAGGAGCAGGAGCTTCAGGAAGGAGGGGAGGAGTCAGAGAACTAAATAAGCAGATGGCCTGGGAGTAGTGCATCCCCCTGGGAAGTGAGGAGGGGCCCTCATCCCCCCTTGATAGCCTCCAGACCAGAGTGTGGGAGCTAAGAGCAAGTGCAGGCTTTGGAAAATCGGGCAGATCTGAGTTGAAGTCCAGCTAGACCAGTGCCTCGAGCGAAACCCTCACCCTTTCTGTCCTTGGTTCCTCTTCAGAACTCAGCAGCATCGGTCCTCACACAGTGCCAGAAACGCAGCAGTAGTGCCCACACAGTACCAGTACTTGGCGTAGGTACTCATGCAGCATCAGGGGTCACGCCGTCAGTGCTCATCCACTCAGCACAGTACATAGCATCAGCACTCACACAGTGCCAGTACCCTTGCAGCATTAGTACTCACAGAACCAGTCAGCCTCAGTGCTCATGCAGCGTCAGGAGTCACACTGCCATTCATTCCACATCAGTACATAGCATCAGCACTCACACAGAATCCGTGCTCACACAGTGCCAGTACCTGTGCAGCATTAGTGCCCGTGCAGTATCACTACTCGGCGCCAGTACTCATGCGTCATCAGAAGTCACACTGTCAGTGCTCATCCATTCAGCATAGGACCTAGCATCAGCACTCGCCCAGTGCCAGCGCCCAGGCAGCATCAGTACTCACAGAACCAGTGCTCCCTTGCATAGCCTCAGTACTTACAGTCGGTACCCATTCAACGTCGGCACACACACAGCATTATAACTCACCCAGTGCCAGTGCCCAGGCAGCATCACCATTCACAGTGTCCGCACCCAGAGATGCCCTGTCACAGCAGTTCCCACTCTTCTGCAGAGCACCTATCTGAGCGGTGACACCACTGTAACCCCAGAGTCATGTCTCTCAAGGTTCTAAATGTCACCCAGGACTCTGAGTTCCACAGAACAAAATACACATTTCAGCCAGGCATAGTGGTGCACGCCTTTAATCCCAGCACTCGGGAGGCAGAGGTAGGAGGATCGCCGTGAGTTTGAGGCCACCCTGAGACTACATAGTGAATTCCAGATCAGCCTGAGCTAGAGCGAGACCCTACCTCAAAAAAAAAAAAAAAAAAAAAAAAAAAAAAAAAGATATACATTTCATTTCCCTGGGGACAAGACCACCTAGCTATAAAGCAAGGCACAGGGGACCACCCCAAACTCAGTGTTGGACCACTTGGGTCTTCTGGGTGACCTCCTCCCCCAAGTTAGGCTTTCCTTGGGTTAGTAAGTAGCTAAGTGCCCAGCCAGGGGCCCTGGTGGGCAGGGTGAGGAAGGCAGAGGCATTAGCTGGGTAGGGGTCTGGAAGCCCAGGGAGCCAATGTCCTCTCGGCTCCCTTTCCCTGGATGTGCTGTCCTCCGACATCGGGGCTGGTCTCGTCCCGAGATTTTTCCATCTTTTGTCTTGTTACTTCTCAAAACATTGTTTGTGGGGGAGGGGCCCATGGTATTTTTAGTTCTACGACTCAGACTTTACAATCTGGATTGACTCATCTCTTGCAGACGAAGGCTGTGCAACACCAGAGCATCATAAAATGTTTAAGAATCATTTAATTTTTTTTGCACTTGCAAAAAAAAAAACCAGCTTCAGAGTCACATGTGAAAAATTCAGAGTTTTTTGTTGGCATTTTTCAAGATTATTTCTAACTCACGGTTGCTTTTAACTTGGCTCACGCATAGGTGGTTGTCACATACATAAATGTCATGTCACATACAAAAATGAGGCACCTGCACTTTTCTCTGCCTCAAACTTCCAGAAGTCATGATCTGGGTCTTTGCCAACACTGCAAGTCAGACACACCAGACATAGCTGGTCGTGATGGTGTTTGTGTCACCCCAGCACTCAGGAGACGGGGACGTTAGGATTGCCAGAAGTTCAAGGCAAGCCTGGGATATATAGTGAGTTCTGTGCTATTTAGGCTAGAGTCTGACTTTGTCTCAAAAAAAAAAAAATTCTGGTCTAAGGAGATGGCTCAGTGGATAAAGTACTTGCCACGCAAGCACAACTACCTGAATTTGAATCCCCAGAACCCACATAAACGACAGACCCTGTATTGGGTACCTGTAATGGCAGCACACCTGAGGAGAAACGGTGGGATGGGGTGCAGAGTTAAGAGGATTTCCCAGAAGCTTGAGGGCCAGCTACCCTGGTGAACGCAACAACGAACAACTGAACAGCAAGGGACCCTGCCTCAAACAAGGTAGAAAGCAAAGGCCGACACCTACAGCTTTCCTCGGACCTCCACCCACACTCAGTGGCACACACGCTCTTGCACTCACACACATACCAAGACACCAGACCAAAGAGTCACATATTGTGTGGGCCCAGAACATGCACCCCTGATTGGGGGCTGGGGAAAGGGAAGAGACTGTACTTTGGGGTGATGGGATTCTTGGAGCTCAAGAGAAGAGGTGGTCATATGTCACAGACAGACGCAGGGCCACTGAGCCAAGCCCTTGAAAATGATTGACGGCATGTTAAAGGGATTTTACTTCAACTGGAGAAAAGGTTGGGTTTTCACGCTGAGCCTGGTGGCACAAGTCATTCATCCCAGCTACCCAAGAGGCTTAGGCAGGAGTCTAGCAAGTTCAAGACCAGCCTGGCTATATAGTAAGTTCAAGGCCAGTCTGGGTAACTCAAGAAGACCTAGTCAATAGAAAAAGGGATGGGGTTTAGTTCCGTGGTGCCGAGCAAGCCCAAGGCACTAAGTACCACAGACGCACAGGTGTTCCACTCACATCAAATACAGTTGGTCCTCCTCCCCCCTACCACGCACCATCCATGGTGTCAGTTACCTACAATTAACTGGGTTCTTAAAACATTAAGAGGAAGCCAGGCATGTGTGGCACGCATCTTTAATCCCAGCACTCGAGAGGCAGACGTAGGAGGATTGCCATGAGTTTGAGGCCAGCCTAGGACTACAGAGTAAATTCCAGGCCAGCTTGGGCTAGAGTGAGACCCTACCTCAAACACACACACACACATATGAAAATTCCAGAAAGAAGATAATTTGAACATGGTGACATACACCTGTAATCCCAGCATTTAGGAGGCTGAGGCAGGAGGATTGCTTAGTTTGAGGTCAGCTTGGGCTACATAGTGAGAGCCTATCTCAAAAAACAGAACAAGAGCTGGGCGTGGTGGCGCACGCCTTTAATCCCAGCACTCGGGAGGCAGAGGTAGGAGGATCGCCGTGAGTTCGAGGCCACCCTGAGACTACATAGTTAATTCCAGGTCAGCCTGGGCCAGAGGAGACCCCACCTCGAAAAACCAAAAAAAAAAAAAAAAGAACAAAAGCTGGGCGTGGTGATGCCCGCCTTTAATCCCATCACTGGGAAGGCAGAAGTAGGAGAATCACCGTGAGTTTGAAGCCAACCTGAGACTACAAAGTGAATTCCAGGTCAGCCTGGGCTAGAGTGAGACCCTACCTCAAAAACACAAACAAACAAAAAACCCCAAACAACAACAACAAAAAGAACCAAGAGACCACATACACATAACTTTTATTACGTTATTATGATTGTTCTGTTTATTGTTGTTCTTAATCTCTTGCTTTGCCAAATATATAAATGAAACTTTATCATAATATGTATGTATGGGGAGCATAGTGCCCGTTAGGTTTGGTGCTGAGATTTTGGGAGTCTGTTGGAGGTCTTAGAACATAGTTCCTGTGGATTAGGGGGTGACTGCCTGTAGCTGCTCTCTGCCAACACTCTGGTAGACACCTCATGTCTGTCTGCCTCTGCATTGAAGTGGCATGACCTGTCAAGCCCCTAGTGGCAGTGAGGGAGGTGACATGAGGAGGTCAAAACAGAGTCCTGGGCTTATGATGCAAGGTTTCAAAACCACTGGTTCCAATCTCCAGTCCTCTCCAGGTACGTTTAGCCAGATGCAAAGTGGAGCCTGAAGCCCAGCAGCTGAGACACTGCTGGCATGCCCATCTCTGTCTTCCTCCCAACCTCTCTCTCTCTCTCTGTCTCTCTCTGTCTCTCTCTGTCTCTCTCTCTCTTTCTCTGTGTCTCTCTCCAAAAAATAAGATTAAAAAAAAAAAAAAACCAGAGTCCTCTATACTTTGGAGCCTGAAGCCCACACGACACTGACACCGCTGATTTTCCATTTTCCCAGGGAAGTGACAGCGAGTATGAAGTGGACCCGAACCCCCAGAAAGCCCACTCCTTCGTCAACCACTACATCAGCGACCCCACCTATTACAACTCCTGGCGGCGCCAGCAGAAAGGCATCTCTAGGGCCCAGGCCTACAGCTACACGGAGAGTGACTCGGGAGAGCCAGACCACGTCACTGTCGCCAACAGCCACAGCACCCAGCAAGGCAGCCTCTTCCGGCCCAAAGCCAGCCGGACTCCAACGCCCCAAAATCCCCCCAACCCCCCGAGTCAGCAAAGCACCCTCTATCGTCCCCCCAGCAGCCTGGCCCCTGGCTCCCGGGCTCCCATAGCAGGCTTTTCATCTTTTGTTTGACATCGGAAGAGGAAAAAGAATTTGAAGAAAAAAAAAAAAATGACACCAAAATCCTCCATCACTTCCCACAAGCCTGCCAGAAAACAAAAACATTGAGAAACCAAGTCAACTTTTCACCTCCCACGTTTATTTTTCCAGAGATTCCAGGGCCAGCAACGTCATCGGTGCGGAGGAGGAGGGAGAAGACCCCCGGAGGACATGTGTGTGGCCAGTAACGGGTTAGCTTCTAGTCCGTGGTGTCCACTGGTCCACTGCGTGGCCGGGAGATGGGCAGGTCTGGAGATGAGACTGTCTTGCGTCTATGGAGGATGGAGTGGCTTGGGCTCCTGGAAAGAGGGAGCAAAACAAAGGACTGGCAGGCATGGCTGAGAAATGGAGAAGTTTCTACCCACCCCCTTCCCACTTGTGCCACATCCCTGGGCCCCTTGCCCATTCACTTCTCTACACAAAGGCTGGGCATCCCCAGAGGCAAAGCCCACCTTTTCTCTTTGTCTTTTCCTCTGGCTGGTGTCCCGTGCCCCCTCCCTTCCCCCACTTCACTGCCTCATCACCCCCACTGCTCCCTTCCTTGCTCAAAGTCTTCACCAGGCTTATTTAGAGAAAAGGCAGGGGATGGGGGAGGTGAAAAACCTACTTAACAAACTCCTTATTTTCTGCATAATTTTTTTAAATTGTGAATTCAAGGAAGTGGGCCTGAAGGCTTGGGAGGGATCAGAATCCCTGAACACTGCCTGCTGTTGCTTGAGTTCACTTCCCTGAGTGTAGACCCGGGGGGATCTTCTGGGGAGCAGAAGTGGGAGGCGCTGCTCCACTGTGGCAACCACTGGGTGGGGTGCCCTGCGGGAGGCCAGGGACTTGAAGAGGAGCAAGCCTCTGCTGTTCGTGTGGTTCAATCCAAGTGCCATCTGCCTCACAGAGAGGGACATGGTGGGGTACTTAGAACAAGAAGCTCTGCTCACCTCGTGGGGTGAGGGTGCTGTCTAGAGAGACACCTCACGCTCCTCTGGATAGGTACTCTTACTAACCCACTCCTCCTCCGCTATAAACCTGCCAGGAAAGCGTCCAGAGAACCCTCTCCCAAAACCACCCCAGAACCTCCTGGCCCTATATAGGTACTTTCCAGATGAATGTCCCTCTGTGTCCCCACCCACAGCCTCCTAAGCGCAACAGCCAGGCTGGAGGCCCCAGCAGCCGCTTGCTCTGGTGTGCCCAACCCTGAGGTTTGAAACAGCCAAGGGTTACCCCAATTCCCAATAGCACCTTCCAAGCTGGGCTCGGCCTAGCCAGATCTGAGAGCCAGAAGCCTGATCCAAACTGGATGCAGCCATGGAGATGCTAGGTCAGCCCAGCCAGGAGAGGCGGGTCAGATGGGATCCAAAGACAAGCATAGCTGGCAGAGGGAAAGCTTTCTGCTCCCAGGAATGTTCTGCAATCTTCTGCACAAAGCCCTTCCGGGGGCTTGGTCTTCCCATCAGCTGGGGACTTCCCACACAAGGGTTTTGGGGAGGAGTCTTTCAGATGCTCTGCGATGTCTGAGACTCTTTGAGCCCACTGCAACTTAGGGGAGGGGTGGTTGCCTCCCTTAGAGGAGCTGATCCACCAAAGCATGTCTGATTCAATGTAGGACCACGCTTGATGGGAGTGCCCGGCACAGACATTACTGGCTCTGCAGAGAGGAGCGATGCCAGATCTGAGTAAGAATGGAGAGCATTAGAGGAGGCCCACGTTGGGAAAGGAGGAACAAAGCCAAGGAAAGACAGAGCCTGCCCGCCCGGAACCTTCCCCAGCAGCCTCCCATTAGTCACTGCTAAGGGCGCAGGGCCAGAGAAGTCCAAGTCCGAGCCAGAGGGAAGGGTGCTCTCAGACCGCGTAGAACCTCCCCACTCACCTGTCCCAGGACCGGCATGTGTGAATGGTTAAGCTGTCAGTAGACAGGCTGGGCACACAGGTGAGCCTGCTGCCCAGTGTGAACACTGGCTCTCCGTCAGGAATGTGGCCCAAAACACAGTCTTGTTCCTAAATGAGGACGAAGGGTCGAGGCTTTGTTCCTCCAGGAATCATGGTCAGGGCCACCTTGGACTTGTCAGGAAGGTGTGGACCCCACCCAAAGCAGCATCTGGTATCTCCAGAGCCACGCGTCTGCAGCCACTGCCACTCACTCCTGTCGTCTTCTCGTTTTTTTTTTGTTTTTTTTTAATCTTCATCCTTTCCCCTGCTTGCAGAGGATTTAATCTTGTAAGGAAGTTCCCAGTTTGCATTAGGGAATTACTAGCCCAGCCCAGTGAGGGAGTTTTGCAGAGCAAGATGAAATGAGTAAAAACATTGTGTGTGTGTGTGTGTGTGTGTGTGTGTGTGTTTCTGTGTGTGTTGCATATGAGGCCAGTTTTCCTTGCTTTTAATGAATCACCTGGGGCGCCGAGATCCTCCTCCTCCCCATGTGTTCATTCACGCCCTTGCTGACACCCACATGCACACAGGGTGGTGTCCAGGCACACCTTTGCTCACACACATGCATACGGAGGTATGCACAGGACATGCATCTGTGTGTGAGCAAAGGGGCTCATTCCACGCCCTCTGGTGGCTCCAGGTGTCTCGTCCTCTATGAGCCTCAGGTGATCTGGGTTACTTGTGCTTGGGGTGTGACTGCGACCTATTGCCCAAGCAGTGAAGGAAGGACACGGCCAACCACAGCTCCTAGAAGGCCCAAGGTGAAAGTCCCCACTCACACAGTCCCCACCTGTCTGATACGTGACCAGCCACTGGCCCAGCCACACCTAGTTACCCTTTAGATCTCCCGCTCTGAAACTCTAGATTGCTTTAAGACACCTCTTAGCCCGTGTTTACATATCTGCTGGGCAGTGGAGGCTCCCGGCCACTCCTCCCACACACCTGGCCACATCAGACGGATGTGATGGGCATAGCCCGTGGGTTTAGATTCTTGGCCTTTGATTTCCAGTGATGCCAGAACTTCTGCCTGTGTGACTGAACTGGAAGCGGGTTCACAGCAGGACACACCTGGCCCCTTTGACATTGCTTCATTGTGCCCTAAGGAAATCTGGTATTGTATCCAGGAGCCTACGCTTGGCACCTCCCTCCCACCCCCGACTGTGCCTCCCACGTTCATGCGAGGCCTGCGCCAAGACTGCCAAGACAGACCAGAGAGAAGCCCTGGGTTCCCGAAGTACCTTCCTCCAGGAGCACCAGGAAGTTTGTGAACCCACACTGCCTCCTTTCTATCCTTCTCCCTCTCCACCCCCAACCGGACACTGCCATGAGTGAGAGGGGACAAGGACACAGTGGGGCTGGCCTTATCCAGCATACACTTCTTGAGGCCTTCTGGCGCTGTCCATGTCTCCCTGGGCAGCGCATCTAAAGGTGCCAGAACCTCACTGTACGCCACCCTGGGAAGGGGCTCCCCTCACCTTCCCAGCAGACAGCACAGTGAAGGTGTCACACTGCACAATGGGCCAGCGGGCAGGAGGGGAGGGGACCCTTAGTTACCACCAGCTCCAGAGTGCCTCCGTGTGATCCTGTCCAGGGAGGACACCCATCCTGTCCAGCACCCTGAGCACAGGTGCCCCCTTGGGACCACTCCTTTTGCCTCTGTTTCCATAAAATAACCCAAAGCATTTAAATATGTTATCTTTTCTTCACTCATATAAACTCCAAAAACAAAAATCAATACAAATCTTTATTTTTTGATTTAAAAGATATAACAAAAGTTATGGGGAGAGTATTCATAATGGCAGGTGTCTATCTGTAAGAAAAAATATATATATCTATATGTCATATAGCTTGTTAGCAGGTTTATTTTTTAAATGAA
Organism: Orientallactaga sibirica; assembly: GCA_036365145.1. Taxonomy (NCBI): domain Eukaryota; kingdom Metazoa; phylum Chordata; class Mammalia; order Rodentia; family Dipodidae; genus Orientallactaga; species Orientallactaga sibirica. Next base: position 10,584,030 of record JAEOAD010000013.1, read on the forward strand.
AGGTAAGAAAGAAATTGATTTGAAATATATACCATGAGAAGTCCCATGTCCTGTCAAACTGTTGGTATTTTATAAATAAACTTTTGTTTTGGAGTTCGGAAGCATTTGTCCTTCTTTCCCTCCCTGGAAGGTGAAGGCAACCTATCCCATACCCTACCTGAAGAGTCTGCCCCAAACAAACATTCACCTCTCCCATAATGAGTCAACCGCCAGACCCACTTGCCCTCTTACTTCATCAATGGGTGATGTCTATGTCTTCAAATGAAACAAGTTATCCTGGGCTGAAGACAGACTCTGGGTTTGATCCTCAGCGTGCACGTCGTGCAGCATGCACACACACACACACACACACACACACACACACAAAAGGGGGGGCAGGAAGATTACTCAGTGGTTAAAGCATTTGACTGCAAACCCAGATTTGATTTCCCAGTATCCACGTAAAGTCAAATGCACAAAGTGGTACATGCATCTGGAGTTTGTTTGCAGTGGCTGGAGGCCCATTCTCTCTCTCTCTCTCTCTCTCTCTCTGTCTCTCTGTCCTGTCTCTCTCTCTGCTTGCAAATAAATAAATAAAATACTTTTTAAAAAAGAAGGAAGGAAAGAGAAATGTGCTACCTTATATAGTTTTTGGTTTGGTTTGGTTTGGTTTGGTTTGGTTTGGTTTGGTTTGGTTTGGTTTGGTTTGGTTTGTTTTTTTTGGCGGGGTGGGTAGTGGTGGTGAGGAGACTCTGGTAGCTCAGGCTCCTCTCAAACTTATTATCTGAGGGTGACCTTGACCTTCTGATGACCCTCCTACTTTCACCTGTTGAGCTCTGGGATTGCAAGTGTGTGAGAGACCATGCCTGATTTATGTGATCCACACTGGGGCTTTGTGCACGCCAGGCAATCCCTCTACAAACTGAGCTGCACCCCCAGCTCTATTTTATGTCTGTTAAACATGGGGGATAAGAACCCCTCAGATGCATGATGCAACTGGAAGTGGTTCACAGTCATAACGGCCAGAGCTCCCTCTTCCGTGATGTTCACTCTGTGCCAAGCATGGATCTAAGCAGACTCTCTCTCTCTCTCTCTCTCTCTCTCTCTCTCTCTCTCTCTCTCTCTGGAAATGCATGCTCTCTTACATATGGTAAGGCAGTTCCTTGCTCTTTTTAAAAATTTTTAAATTTTATTTATTTTTGGAGAGAGACACAGAGACAGAGACAGAGAGGGAGAGGGAGACAGATAGAGATGGGCGCTCCAGCAATCTCTCAGCTGCTGTGAATGAAATCCAGATGCGTGCACCCCCTTGTGGTCAAGTGCAGCATTGCGCCCTTGCGTCACTTTGCATCTGGCTAAACGTGGGACCTGGAGATTGGAACCAGCGTTCTTAGGCTTAGGAGGCAGGCGCCTTAACCGCTGAGCCATCTCTCCAGCCCTTGCCCATTTTTGACTGTAATTTTTAGAAACTAACACCTAACTGCCAGTGACAGGACGGACTTTCATGAGAAACATTATGTAGCATGGTAGATCAAATCCCTTTGATCCACACAAGGTGTTTTGATTTTTTTGTTTGTTTGTTTGTTTGTTTGTTTGTTTTTTTTTTTACATTCTTTAATCCTTTATTGTTGCTATTATTAAGGTCTTATATTTTTATAGGGTCTTGCTGCCTAGATACCTTAGTGCTGCTGGAAGACACGGATCTGTTTGAAGTGCTTACATCCCACACTGCTAAGCTACAGGCAGTCTCCAGGTGATCCCACTAAACAGTTCATCCCAGTGGTCCTAGAAAGACCCTTCAGGTTTGACCAGTCATCCTCAATCTAATGTGCTTTGAGATTCCATTGATTGTTAAAAACTACTGTTACAATGCTGGTCCAGTTCCTTCAGAATCATTCTGGAGAAAAGGCCCTCTTCCTCTACTTTTTGATTTTTTTAAGCTCAGACAAAACGGCCTTCAGTGCGCTACCCCTCAGCATACATAGCATGCCGGTTTCTAACTGGAGATCGGCGTCAGGTAGTTCAAGTGTCATCAAGGGCGAACGTCAGGGCGGGGAGGAGGCCCAGCCACTTGTCCCCTCCCCGGCTGCGTGAAATGCAACGTTTCCTGAGTCATGGGACGAAGGGAGGGGACCTTGGGGCCCATCTGCCCACGCCACGTCCCTCTCTCTCCGTCGAGGGGGGTCACAATCCGCTGAGCCTCCTTCCCAGGGCCCTTACACAGGCCACCTCCTTCCACCCACGAGACGCCACCAAGCGCACCTTAGCTCTGCACGCTAAGCCCTTCCCTACCCCAACCCTGTTTGTTTGTTTTTTTTAGGGTTTTAGCCCAGGCTTCTTTTATGTAGTCTCAGGGTGGCCTTGAACTCTGCCTCCCAAGTGCTGGGATTAAAGGCGTGCACTACCAGGCCCAGCTCTGTTTTTTGATTTTTTTTTTAATCTCAGAAAAAGTGAGGAAAAGAGAGAGAATGGGTGCACCAGGGCCTCCAGCCACTGCAAATGAACTCCACATGGGCCACCTTGTGCATCTGGCTTATGTGGGTACTGAGCTGGGTCCTTAGGTTTTGCAGGCAGGCGCCTTAACTGCTAAGCCATCCCTCCAAGCCTGTTTTTTTTTTTTTTTCTTTTAAGACAGGGTCTCACTATGTAGTCTGGAGTGGCCTTGAACTCAAAGCAATCCGCCTGCCTCAGCCTTCCAAGTACTGAGATTACAGGTGTGCATCTCTACGCATAGATTTGAACTCAAGGCTTAAGCTGCTCAATGTATTGATGTGGGGCTGATGCACTCTGCCATACTTACCTTCCCATAGCTTAAATCGTGGACTTAACTAAGAAAAAGAGAATAAAGATAAATCATTTTAGTAGTTCAAGGGTCGGGAGTGCTGCTCTGTGGTAAAGGAGATGCTGTCATGCATAAGGCCCTGGGTGCCTTCCTCAACACACACACACACACTAGCATATAGATGTAGGGTGCATTTCTTATGCATTAGATATGGAGGCATACTGAGGCTGCTTGTCTGATGAAAATACAATTAAAGCTTGTTATACATAGTTTAAATTGTTACTTAAATGCAGAAATGTAAATTCATTAACCAATCTGATGAGTCATGACATTTTTTTTCTGAGAAAGGGCTCCAACTATAGAGCTCTTTATGAACATGTGACCAACTACTTTGCACAAATCACATTTATAATGCACCCATAGTGCGTTCTAGGTTCTGTGTGCCCTCTCTTTCTCTCTCTCCTTCTTCCCCTCCTCTTCCTCCTCCTCCTTCTTCTTTTTGAGGTAGAGTCTCTCCTAGCTCAGGCTGATCTGGAATTCACCATGTCGTCTCAGGCCAGCCTTGAACTCACAGTGATCCTCCTACTTCTGCCTCCCAGGTGCTGGGATTAAAGGCGTGCGCCACCACATCCAGCTCTCCTCTCTTTCTCTCTCTCTCTCTCTCTCTCAGCAAGGTTTTACTCTGTAACCCTTTCTAGCCTTAAACTCACAGCAATCCTCCTGCCTCAGCTCCCAAGTACTGGGGTTACAGGCATGCACCACTCTAGCCCAGGCTGACCTGGAATTCACTCTGTATTCTCAGGGTGGCCTCGAACTCATGGCAATCCTCCTACCTCTGCCCCCCTCGTGCTGGGATTAAAGGTGTGCACCACCACGCCTGGCTTTTTTTTTTTTTTTTTTTTTTTTAATCTTTGAGCTGCGTGCTCATTCTGTAGCTCTGCCTGGCCTCAAACTAGTGGCAATCCTCTTGCGGCAACCTCTCAAGTGCCTGGATTACAGGCATGAGCCATCGCTTCCAGTTCGAGTTTCTGTTGTTTTCTGTAAAGCGTGAGTTTATAGAAATGAGATGTTGCTGTGAGAGCAGAATACTAGCTTTGGTGCTCTTTTCCCAGTTCCTGCCTGTGACTAAGTCAACACACCCTTTGATTTTTTTTTTTTTTTGTAACGTCTCTGTAAGAAAGCCTTCCTTTTCTCCAGAGCCTTCAACATACTTTTCAGAGAAATGACTATTTTTGCCACTCTTATTTTATACACTGACTTCACAGCTTATTAAACTGTATAATTACTAGAAAAAGGACAACTGGCATAAACAAGTGTGGGATAATTGACACTTTGTACACATGCAGCTCCACGCGGGACGGGCAGAAGTGTGCACTCACCGTCAAAAGCAGTCATCACACACGGGGCCGTGGGGGGTGTGGGTGTGCCTTGCACAGGAATATAAAACAAGACACCCACAAAAGCCACTAGTCTGATGAGAGGATATCAGACAAGAGGCCTCTGTAGACAGGGTAGTGAAAACCATTGCAAGTAACTCCAGGCCACTCACTGCCTGAAGATGTTTGCTTAACGCTCAGTAACACGGAAGTAGAAAGAGTGGGCTGGTTCTGGAACCATCCCTTGCAGATGGTGAGCCTTTGTCTTTTTGTTTTGCTTTGTTTTCTCGTGTTGTAGACTTGCAGTATGGCCAAGCTAACCTCAAACTCACAGCCCTCCAGCCCCTATTTTCCAAGGGCTGGGATTAGAGGTAGGTGGCACCATTCCTTTGGTTCTCTTAGTTTTCTCAGGAGCAACGAGTGAGCTGAGAAGTACCACCAATGAGAATGCTGTAAAAAAAACATAAAGCAAGGTGTGGGCCCCACTGTCTATAATCTCACTTAGAAGGCAGAGGCAGAGGCAGGAGGATCAGGAGTGGAAAGCCATCTTCAGCTACACAGAGTTTGAAGGCAAGCCAGGCATGGTGATGCACACCTTTAATCCCAGCACTAGGGAGGCTGAAGTAAGAGGATCATAGTGAGTTTGAGGCCAGACTAGGGCTAAGGTCAGCTTGGGCTAGAGGGAGACCCTGCCTTGAAAACAAAATTTAAAAAATTTTAAAAATAGAATTTGACGCCAGCTTGGGCTATGAGAAACAACGAAAAACACCCAAAAGACAAAAATATATATGGAGTGGGAAAAAGAAGGGCTTTGAATACCAAAAATACGGTGCACACACAGAAAGCATTTTATGCAAGCATATTTTTAAAATATTATTTATGGGGCTGGAGAAATGGCTTAGTGTTTAAGGCACTTGCCTGTGAAGCCAAGGGACCTAGGTTCGATTCCCCAGAGCCCACATAAGCCAAATGCACAAGGAAACGCATGCATCTGGAGTTCGTTTGCAGCAGCTGGAGGCCCTGGTGCGCCCATTCTGTGTGTGTGTGTGTGTGTGTGTCCCTGCCTATTTCTCTCTTTCAAATAAACAAAGAAAAATAAAATATTTTTAAATATTATTTATTTATTTATGAGAGAGAATAAGCACACCAGGGACTCCCACCACTGTAAACAAAATCCAGATGCATTTTCCACTTTGTGCATCTGGTTTTACATGGGTACTAGGGAATCAAACCCAGAAGTTGGGTTTTGCAAGCAAGCGCCTTTAACTGCTGAGCCATCTCTCTAGTCCAGAAGCATTTTAGTTCCAGGCCTCAGAGAAGCCTCACAGTATTCCTGAATTCCAATCTTCCTCATTTGTGTGTGTGTGTGTGTGTGTGTGTGTGTGTGTGTGTGTGTGTGTGTTACTATGTGTGGTGAGTGTGCTTATGTGTGTGGTTAGTGGGGTGGTGAGTATGTACGTAATGTGTGCAGATGTGCGCCCCAGGCATGAATGTGGAGAAGAATGTCAAGTGTCTTGCATTGCTCATCCAAGTGTTTCCTTAAGACGGAGTCTCTCACTGAATCCAAAACCTCAGTTTAAGGTCAGACGGGCTGACCAATGAGCCTCAACAATTCTCCAAATTCTGCTCCCCACAAGACTGACATTACAAGCATGTGTGGCCATACCCAGCTGCTTATAGGGGAATGGAGCTCAAGGAGAATTAAGCCCTCATACATAAGTGGCAGGATCTCTTACCCGCTGAGTCATCTCCCCAGCCTCGTTCATTTTCTTTTTTAAAAAATATTTTAGCCAGGCGTGGTGGCACACAACTTTAATCCCAGCACTCAGGAGGCAGAGGTAAGAGGATCGCTGTGAGCTCAAGGCCATCCTGAGACTACATAGTATGTTCCAGGTCGGCCTGGGCTAAAGTGAGACCCTACCTCAGAAAAAAAAAATTATTTATTTATTTGAGAGAGAGAATAGACTCACTAAGGCCTCCAGCCATTGCAAACGAACTCAGCTGCATGCACACCTTGTACAGCTTTTGTGGGTACTGGGGAATTGAACCTCAGTCCTTAGGTTTCGCAGGCAAGTGCCTTAACCAATAAGCCATCTTTCCAGCCCCTCATTCATTTTCTAATTCCAGGCTGGCCTATCTCTAATGGAGGCACAGACTTGGGCCATCTACAACTAAAAGGCCAGCTATACCAGGAGGGGAAGAAAACGTTTAGCCGGGCATAGTGGCACGCAACTTAGTTCCAGCTGCTGTGAGGCTGAGGGGAAAGGATCACTTTGGCTCAGGAACTGGACGTTAGCCTGTGCAACATTGTGACACGCCCTCTCAAAACAAGACAAGGGCTGGGGACGTGGCTCTGGCTTCACAGGTAAAGTGCTTCCCTGGCATGCACGAGGCCCTGGGTTTGATTCCAGCACCACATAAATTAGGCATAGTGTCATGTCTCTGTTTCCCAGCAGTCAGAAAGTGGAGATAGGAGGATCAGAAGTTGAAGGTCATCCTCGACTATACAGCAAGTTCAAAGCCAGCCTCAGCTACATTAGATCCTGACACATACACACACAAACACACAAGGCCTGAGGCTATGGCTCAGTAGTCAAAGGCTCTTGTTTGCAAAGCCCATTGGTTCAAGTTCAGTTACCCAGATGCAAAAAGTGATGTATGCTTCTGGAGGTCATTTTTAGCAGCAGGAGGGCTTGGTGCTCTCTCTCTCTCTCTCTCTCTCTCTCTCTCTCTCTCTCTCTCTCTCCCTTTCCCTCTCTAATAAATAAATTTTTAAATTTTTTATTTATTTTATTTATTTGAGAGAGAGAATGAGGCAGAGAGAGAAATGGGCATGCTAGGGCCTTCAGCTGCTATAAATGAACTCCAGATGCGCCACCTGTCTTACGTGGGTCCTGGGGTATTGAACCTGGGTCCTTTGGCTTTGCAAGCAAACTCCTTAACCACTAGGCAATCTCTCCAACCCAAAAATATATTTTTTAAAACAGAATTAAAGCCAGATGTGGTGCCACACACCTTTTAATCCCAGCACTTGGGAGGCAGAGGTAGGAGGATCACCATGAGTTTGAGGCCATCCTGAGATTACATAGTGAATTCCAGACCAGCTTGGGCTAGAGTGAGACCCTACCTCAAAAAACAAAAACAAAAAAAAAAAATTAAGGAAAGTTTAAAATACAAATCAGACATACTTATCCAAAAACATTCTTTAAAGCCAGGCATGCCTGTGCATGCCTATAATCTCAGCACTTAGTGAGGCAGAGGCAGGAAGATGTCTGTAAGAGATTTTCTAGATCACATTAATTGAGGTGAGAAGACCCACCTAACTGTGGGTGGCACCATTCCGCTGGTGTCCTGGACTGTACAGAAAGGAGAAAGCAAGCCTGGTGCGGTGACACACACCTTTGATCCCAGCTCTTGGGAGGCTGATGTAGGAGGATCACTGTGAGTTCAAGGCCAACCTGAAGCAACAGAGTGAATTTCAGGTCAGCCTGGGCTAGAGTGAGACTGTACCTTGAAAAAAAAAAAAAGGAAAGAAAGAAAGAAAAGAAAAGAAAGGAGAAAGCAAGCAAGCTAAGCACCAGCTTTCATCTCTGCTTCACAACTGCAGACTGAATGTGACAAGCTGCCTCATGATCCTGTCACCATGCCTACCCCCACCACGATGGACTATATACCCTGTAACAAATCTAAAATTAATTCTTCCTTATATAAATTACCTTTGTCAAGGTATTTCATCAGGGAAATGAGAAAAGAAACTAATATAGCACCCATGTGTGCCATGGCCAGCGGAAGTGTGCTCCTTGAACTTGCACAGAAGTCTTGAAGGAAAGAGATACCCAACAGGGCTGGAGAGATGGCTTAGCAGTTACAGCACTTGCCTGCAAAGCCAAAGGACCCAGGTTCAATTCCCCAGGATTCATGTAAGCCAGGTATACAAGGTGGTGCATGTGTCTAGAGTTCATTTGCAGTGATTAGAGGCCCTTGTGAGCCCATTCTCTCTCTATCTGCCTCTCTGTTTCTCAAAAAATAAGTCAGATACCCAATAGGGTCAGGTGGGGCACTTCTCAATCTCACCCTCCTGACATCTTCTGCCTGAGCTCCTTGCAATCCAGGTCTAACCCCCATGGGAATTCAGTGGGCTGGGATGCAGTCCACACAGAACAGCACTCAGGAGGCAGAGGTAGGAGGATCCCCATGAGTTCAAGGCCACCCTGAGGATACAGAATGAATTCCAGGTCAGCCTGGGCTAGAGTGAAACCCTACCTCGAAAAACAAAAAACAGAACAGCTTCCCCACAGTGCATCGAGTGAGGTCACCTCACCGTCTACCTGAATGTGCCTCCCAGTGTTGATGTCCCCATGGAAAGTTCCACTCTTGTGCCAAGGAAAATAATCCACACACTTCTCTTAAGCTCTTTCTCAGTGTTCCCAAGTCATAGGATTCAATCCGAAGAGGCTTGCTGGGAATTTTCATCAAAACAGTGTATAGGGCTGGAGAGATGGCTTAGCGGTTAAGCCTGCCTGCTAAGCCTAAGAACCCGGTTCTAATCTCCAGGTCCCACGTTTAGCCAGATGCAAAGTGACGCAAGGGCGTAATGCCGCACTTCACCACAAGGGGGCGCACGCATCTGGATTTCATTCACAGCAGCTGAGAGACTGCTGGCACACCCATCTCTACCTGTCTTCCTCTCCCTCTCAGTCTCTCTCTGTGTCTCTCTCCAAAAATAAATAAATTAACAAAAAAAAACAGTGTATAGCAGTGACCTTCACATTGATGGGACAAAACACCAGACCAGAAGCAGCTGATGGGAGGAAGGGTTTATTCCAGCTTCTAGAGGAAGTTTCATCACGGCAGAGCAGAGGTTGGGCGTCACAACTTGCCACAGCAGCTGGGAGGTAGCAACAAGAGTGAGCAAGGGGGAGCTTGGGCTAAAATACTCCAAAGCCACAACTCAGGAATACACACACCTCCTCCAGCCAGACTCCACCTCCCAAGTTGCCACCGGCTTGAGAATGAGCATGAGTCTTAATCACAAACACATGAGGCTATGGGGGACACTTCACACTCAAACCACCACAGTGGGATTTCAGGAAGTGTCTCTGTATTTTCCTTTTTTACACTCTCCTAAGCTGCCGTAGTCTACACTGTGTGGAGACCCTGCCTGTGTATAGCAGTTAATCCTCAGAGCGGCTCTAGCATGTGGAATTTCCCCACCCACAGATAAGAACACCCTCCCGCTATGAAAACATCCGAGCCGGGATTTGAACCCTGGGCTGGCCTGGCTCCATGGTGTCCCCTCTTTTAACCATCAAGCAGCCATGGCTGAGAGCTTAGATACTACTCAACCCAGAGGAGGCGGCCACAGTGTGTTGGGGGAGACTGCCAACCCCTGGCTGGGTGACACATGAACAGGAGGCATTGTCACCGTCTGCTGTGTAGCAGACGATTTATGAAGGAATGTAGGCTTCCCAGGAAGATTTCATTTATGGACATGGAAACTTGAGTTATATATAATTTTCACATTTAATAAAACAGCAATCTGGTTTTTATTTTTCCAGAATCACCAACCACTCTTAGCTCACAGGCCACACAGTAACAGAAAGATCAAGGATTTGCCAATTCCTGGTGGGGCTTACAGTCAAGCCTACACTTGCTATAGTCCTGTGGGTTCTAGTGGGGCCCCCAGATATGGTAGACAAGATTACTGTAGCAAGCTGAATCGTCTCACCCCAAATTCACATTCACTGGGAGCCTCAGAAGTTGATTCCAATTGAAATTGGGTCTTTAGAAATGTAATTAGTTAAAATGAGGTCATACTGGATTTTTTAAAAATCCAATGAAGCCAATGACCAGTGTCCTTATATGAAATAGAAAGGACATAGGGACACATTCAAGAGAGAAGGCCATGGGAAGACAGAAGCAGACATGATGATACGTGCCTATAATTCCAGCGTGTGGGTCATGAATTTGAGGCCAGTCTGAGCTACATATCACAATGCTGCCTCAAAAAAATAAATAAATAAATAAATAAACAACCAGAGCTGGAGAGATGGCTCAGTGGTGAAGCTGCTTGCCTGCAAAGCTTGAGGACCCAGGTTCGATTCTCCAGGTCCCATGTAAGCCAGATGCACATAGTGGCACATACGTCTGGAGTTCGTTTGCAGTGGCTAGAGGCCCTGGAGTGCCCATGCTCACTCTCTCTCTCTCTCTTTCTCTGTCTTTGTCGCTAATAAATAAATAAATAAATAATAAATCTTTTTAAAAAGAAGAAAAGGAAAGTTTAAGTGGAAGCCAGCCAGCTGGCCTATTTTTAAAAAATAATAAATAATAAATAAATAAATAAATAAATAAATAAATAAAAAAACAACCAACTAAGGCTGGGGAGATGGTTCAGCAGTTAAAGGTGCTTGCTTGCATTCCCCAACCACCCACATAAAGCTGGACAGGTGCTTGTTTGCAACAGCAAGAGACCGTAGTACATACATGTGTATGAACACAAATAAATAAATAAATAAATAAATAAATAAATAAATATTTTTTAAAACCAACCAATAAATAAGACAGAGCTGAAGCTGGGCATGGTGACGCATGCCTTTAATCCCAGCACTTGGGAGGCAGAGGTAGGAGGATCACCATGAGTTCAAGACCTCCCCGAGACTACAGAGTGAATTTTAGGCCAGCTTGGGCTACAGTGAGATCCTACCTTGAAAAAAAAAAAAAAAAAAAAAAAAAAACCAGCTGAGACCCAGAGAGAGAGACAGGCTAATGAAAGAAAGGCTTGCTTGCCAAGGATCATCAGAAACTAGGAGAAACAGGAAGAGGCACCCACATTCACTCAACACCCTCAAGAGGGAGGACAGCCCTGCTGATAATTATTTTGGACTTCTGGCCTTCAGGGCTGTAGAAGGACACATTTCTGTCAGTGTAAAACACCTAGTTTGTGGTCACTTGTCAGAGCGGCCCTGGGACTTGCCTAAGAAAATATCCTTGGAGCTCCAGTGCACAGCCTTCAACTTAACACACTTGAGCAGGGGCTGGCAGGATCCCAGGACCAGAGACCTCAGGTCTCCCCGCCGCTCCCTCCCCCAGAGATCTTAGATTTCTACCGAAAACTCCAGCCAGCCCTGAATTAAATTGGCAATTATAAGATGTTGGCTTTCCTGTTTCTCCCTAACCTCTCCCTTTAAAATTACTTCCACCTCTCACTGAGAGCCGAACGAGTCATTCCCTGAAGTCAGCGTTCTGCAAAATACTTGTCCCACATGCTGGTGACCGGAACTCAGGGTTCTCACCCTTTGTAGCAGAGCACTTTGGTGGAGAGGCGAGGAACAGATGGGAACATGGCCAGCCTGGTTGTGACGGGGGAAGGACCTGCGGCTTCCTCGGCTGGCACCGTGCCAGGTACGTGGTGTGTGGAACCTCACCAGCTCCACTCTGGGAGTGCGAAGGGGGAGAACAAGTCACCACATTCATCAACTCGTTCTAGAAGCCAACAGCCCAACAATAGACAGAGGAGTCATCATCACAGATCCCACAGGGACACTTCGCTACACTTTGCATAATCTCACTTAGTTAATGATGTTACAAAGACAGGAAGGAATGGAAGACAGATAAGCCAAGTAACCTATTCCGAGGGGACAGAGCTAGGATCTCAGCTAATGCCAGTGGACGACCACAGAGAAAACATGGCTTTCTAGCTGCAGAGCTGGGCACCCACCCACATTCCCACTGGAGACTCAGAACAGCACGTCAACGCTCAGGCCTGGGCCACTCTGTACTGTGGACTCTTGAGTGGAGAAAATGATTGTCCAGTTTGAGGCTCCTAGGATGACATGGAAATAATGCTGGCAATCCTGACTTGCTTGCTTCCACGATATTTGTCTCTTAAAGGGGTTGGCCCATAGCAGGGAAAATCTGAGAAGGTTCTGGAAGATCTGGGTATAATGAGAAAGGCAAGAAGCCAGAGAAGCTACCTTGCAATTAATGCAGATGTCATTTCTTGGAAGCAGACCCACGGAGAGGGACAGAAGTGGGCAGCTGTAGGTGGAGCCCAGGGTGGCCATGAGGACCACATGTGACTACAATTTTGCCTCGGCTTCCCCACCCCTACCCGGTCCTTCCCACTGCAATCAGGCCTCTGTCTGTGCTTGTCCAGCCCTGTCCTCCTGCAGACACTGGGGTGTGAATCAGAGGGCCAGCTCATTTCTGTTGCTTTCTGTGGTGCTTGGGGGTGGAGGCAATACAGTGTTGTTCGGGTCACGATGCCAGGATTTCACCACAGGGGGAGTTCCTGGGGTTCTGCCCCAGGGTACTTCCTCTGGGGGACACGCCCTCAGACACCCAGAGAGCAAGAACCTGCATGAAAGAAAGAAACAGCCAGTGCCAGGGAAATTGTGGCTCCACACAGTGACTTGATGGCAATTGACAGTGGGCTTCAGAAGACAGTGGGCACAGGAGGTAAACGGGTCATATGGAGAACCTGCCAGGGACAGCACTCCATGGCTGCTGACAGCAGAAAATGAGAGCCCAATGTCAGAATCAGCAATCGAGATTATGTAAATTCCTTTATGCTTAAATACTCGCAATTAAAACCCATATTTAAATATATGCATATATTTAAAACATGGTGGTGACAGACTGTATACTCTAAAAATGGCTGTAACAATCTCCCGTCTGGATGCTCTTGACGCAGCTCCCGTCAAAAGGTAGGGTGCAAAATGGGCTGTGGGGTCACACGCGTGTCGTGAAGGCAGGAGGCTCAGAAGTTTAAGGTCATCTTTGGCTGCATTGTGTGTTTGAGGTCAGCTTGTCTCAAAACCAAACAGAACAAACAGGGTGCAGTGGAGATGGCTCTGGAAGCAGAAGGGGCTTGAGTTCAGTCCCCAGCACCCATGAAAAACTGGATGCAGCCCTGGGTGCTGTGGGTGGGGGTGGAGACTGGGGAATCACTGGGGCTTACTGGTCGGCCAGTCTAATTGACAAAATGGCAGATCCAGGTTCAGGGAGCGTCCCTCTCAAGGGAGCAATGTAGAAGAGCCATGAAAGAGGACACTGCTGTTCTCTCTGGCCTGTGCACGGTGCTATCCGGGTGTGCGCCTCTACACTACACATATGCATATACTACGTATACAAGTGCCACACGCATGTGCCACAAAAGAAAAGAAAGGCAGAGTGAGCTCAGTGGTAGAGTGTCCACCCAGCACATGTGTGACGCTCTGGGTTTGATGCCCAGCATGGCAATCAACAAACTAATGCCTAAACATTTTATTTTATTTTTATTTGTTTATTTGAGAGAGAGAGGGAGAGAGAGAGGCAGGTAGAGAGAGAGAATGGACACACCATGGCCTCTAGCTGCTGCAAACAAACTCCAGATGCATGTGCTACCATGTGCATCTGGCTTAAGTAGCTACTGGAGAATGGAACTGGGTCCTTCGGCTTCGCAGGCAAGCACCGTAACTGCTAAGCCATCTCTCCTGCCCCCATGTAAACATTTTTAAGAGGTGAGGTCTGTTGCACTTTCCTTCTCTTTGCTTGAACAAAGCACCTTACCTAAAGCAGCTGATGGGAGAAAAGTTTTGTATTCTGGCTTATAGTCAGTCAGTCTCAGGAGAAGCTCCATGATGGCAGGGAAGTGTGGCATGAGAGCAGACTGGACGCCACCTCTGTCACAGCAGGTGGGTGACAGCAGCAGGAGAGTGAGCTGAGCTCTAGCTGGCTACAACACACCTCTTCTGGCAAGGCTTCACCTCACAAATTGCCATCATCTGGAGACCAAGTGTTCGGAACACAGGACTTTATGGGGGACACCTGCTTCGAACCACCAAAGGGTCCCTATTCACCATTTACCTGGCGGGAAGTGCTGATGGCAGAGGTGCTGCTGTGTGGCATTCAAGGCTTGGTCATTGTCTTTTTGTTTTTCTTTGGAAGTTTTCTTTTTAAGACTGGGTCTCTGAGCCGGGCGTGGTGGCACACACCTTTAATCCCAGCACTGGGGAGGCAGAGGTAGGAGGATCACTGTGAGTTCAAGGCCACCCTGAGACTACATAGTGAATTCCAAGTCAGCCTAGGCTGGAGTGAAACCCTACCTCGATAAGAAAAAAAAAAAAAATAGATGGAAAACAATTGAGGAAGACACTTGACATCAACCTCTGGCTACAGAGTGAGAGAGAGGCACACACACAAGCACACATATACATGACAAAAAAAGAAAGAAAGAAAAATTTGACTGGATATGACGGTGCAAGCCTGTAATCCCAGCAATGGGTAAGCTGAGACAGCAAAATTGCAAGTTTGAGGCCAGTTTGGGCTACCTACTGTGACCCTATTACAAATATCTAAAAAGAGGACTGGAGAGATGACTTAGCGGTTAAGACGCATGCCTGCAAAGCCTAAGGACCCCGGTTCCATTCTCCAGGTCCCACGTAAGCCAGATACACAGGGGGCACACGTGTCTGGAGTTCGTTTGCAGTGGCTGGAGGCCCTGGCGTGCTCATTCTCACTCTCCCTCTCTCTCTGACCCTCTCCCCCCCCCCGCCCCGTCTCAAATAAAATAAATAATCTTTTAAAACATCTAAAAAGAGCTGAGGCATTTGAAATGTGTTCTCCTTTCCTGGGCTTCCAGGTGCCAGACCTGTGAGACAATGAATCTTTGCACTTGGTCGCCATCTTGAAAGGAAGTCCAAACTATCCCAAGTACAGAGACTACACATGGCTTGTAGCAGTTAGCTTCTGGTAGCTGGGACAGAACACCCAACCAGAAACAGCTTACGGGAGGAAAAAGTTTATCTTGGCTTGCGGTCTTGGGGGAAGTTTCATCATGGTGGGAAAGTGTGGCAGAGCAGACAGCTGAAAGTCCCATCTTTTACAGCAGCAGGAAGGAAGTCTTCCAAGTGAACACCTAGTGGGCTAGACGACTAAACCTGAAGGTCCCACCCCAGTGACACCTCCAGGAAGGCTCCATGTCCCAGAAGCTCTACAGCTTTCCCAAACTGCCATCAGCTTGGGACCAAGTACACAAAACACATGAGCCTATGGGGAGCATTTCATTTAAACTTCCACACGTGTGTTCTGGCTGAAAACACAGATTCAACAAGCCTAAGTGACATTCCAGAAGATTCCAACCCTGCAGTATTTGGGCAGCCCCAGATTTAGAGACCCCTTCATCCCGAGCAGAAACAGGCCCTTCATTCTATTCACTGTCCAAATTCATCAACCCCAGGGAACCCAGAATCTTAATAAAACAATTTTTTCTTAAAACATTTTATTTATTTATTTATTTGAGAGAGAAAGAAGGAGAGGAAGGAGAGAGAGAGAGAACGGTTGCAGCAGGGCCTCCAGCCACTGCAAACAAACTCCAGATGTATGCACCACCTTATGAACCTGGCTTACATGGGTTCTGGGGAATTGAACTTAAATCCTTAAGCTTTGCAGGCAAGTGCCTTAACTGCTAAGCCATCTCTCCAGCCCATAAAACAATTTTTAGAGTATTTACATGTGTGTGTGTGTGTGTGTGTGTGTGTGTGTGTGTGTGTGTGTTCTGTATGCATGTGTTTGCAGGTGCCCATGCCTCATGCACATGTGAACAAAGGTCAGAGGAGAATGTTGGATGCCTCCCCTGTCACCCTTCTTGTTTCCTTTTGACAGAGTCTCTCACTGAAGCCAGAACTGTGGTCTTTGGTCAGATGGACTCTTTCCAACAAGCCCCAGTGATTTTCTGGTTTCCACTCAGTGAGGTTAGAGGCCCGTGTCACCATGCAAATGGGTTTTGGTAAGGAGTTTGTTTCATCGTACTGGTAACTGGAACAATTAGGTGTGCCGAGCATACATGTTCAGGTCGCCTCTGACACACAGGCCACCCGTCTGGATGAATGAGCAGGTCTGCCTGGTTTTGGATTCTACAAGGCTAAAACATTGCCCAATCTGGAGTCAAGCCTTCTCCGAACCTTCTGGCAGAAGGGGAGTTTCCACAATATGCTAGACATGCTTCTAAGAGTTGTATGTGTAGTAGCTTATTTGAACTCCAGAAAGCCCTTGAGGCCCCACACCTGTGGGGCTACAGGACCCCTAAACTTTCTAGTGGAGAAATGAAAAATTAGTGGAAGGAGACACGTGGCTGTAATGCCAGCATCAAGGAGGTAGAAGTAGAAAGATCAATAGTTCAAGGTTATCATCAGCTACATAGTGAGTTCAAGGCCAGCCTGAGCTACATGAGACCCCTGTCTCAAAAAAGAACAAACAACAACAGCAAAAAGGTCAGGTGTGGTGGCACATGCCTTTAATCCTAGCACTCAGGGGCAGAGGTAGAAGGATTGAGGTGAGTTCATGGCCAGCCTAGGACTAGAGTGAGATCCAGGTCAGCCTGAGCTAGAATGAGAGCCTACCTCAAAAACAAACAAAAATGGGCAAAAATTGGGAGTACAGGAGGCAGGGTGTAAGCTGAGGGTGTGGGTTCCTCTTAGCACATGGGGGAGTTTACGTAAGAGGGTTGCTCTGAGTTAAAGGCCAGCCTCCAGCCTGTGCTAGAGTGAGAGTCTGCCACAAAAAAAAAAAAAAAAAAAAAAAAAAAAAAAAAAACCTACACACAACTAGGTGTAGCGGCACATGCCTTTAATCCCAGCACTTGGGAGGTAGAGGTAGGAGGATCACCATAAGTTCAAGGCTACCCTGAGACTACATAATGAATTCCAAGTCAGTCTGGGCTAGAGCGAGACCCTACCTCAAGAAAAAAAAAAAAAAAAGCCTACACCGGCTGGATAAATGGCTCAGCAGTTAAAGTGCTTATCTGCAAACCTAATGACCTGGGTTTGAATCCCCAGTACCCATGTAAAGCCAGATGCACAAAGTGGCAGATGTGTCTGCAGTTTGTTTACAGTGGCTAAAGGCCTTTGCGTGCCCATTCTCTTTCTCTCTTTCTCTCTTCTTGCAAATCAGTCAATCAATAAATAATATACAAACACACGAAAAGGTTGGAGAGATGGCTCAGCAGCTAAGGCCTGAGAGATCACTCCTATTCAATCCCCAGGATCCACATAAACAGCTGGGCATGGCCACACATGCCTGTAACCCCAATGGGGTGGGGAGCACAGACCAGAGTCTGTGGAAAAAAAAAATAAATAAATAAAGGCAAGCTCTGAAATCCAAACCAAAGACTCCTGCTCAAGCAGGAATGGGCAGAAGATGGGATGGTCCATTCTGGCCATAGCAGATGAGTTCACCACGCTGTAGGCTAGTGTACCAGGTACCACATGGGCACGTATGCATATTCCACACACACCACACCACACCACGTTTTATACACACACACACTTCTTTCAAGAGAAAAATGCGCTACTTGAACAAGAAATGACCCTCAACTTGCAAAGATACCACTTTAAAGAGCCCAGGTGCTGGGAGATACTACCTGCTTAGAGGAGGGCACCCTGTAAAGTTTAGGGGTCTTGCAGTCCCACAAGAATGGGGTCTTACAGGACTTTCTGGGGATCAAGTGAGCTTCATGTAAAGCTTTCAGAAGCTGCCTCACATCTCATGGAAACCGATATGTGTTGGGAGCTTGTTGTTGCTATGATCAGACAGGGCCTTGAAGCCTTAGGGTCTCCCGGAGGTACCCCAAGAGCTGCACTGAAAACAAGCAGAACAGATGGGGCTCCGGGACCCTCATTCCAAACACAGCAGGACCACCCTGATCTGTTTTATGTCTTGTACTGCTAGCTGTATTTGAGGAGTAGGGGGTGGGGAAGGATACCCTGCTTACAAAGTATAGCATTTGCAGCTGGGCGTGGTGGCGCACGCCCTTAATCCCAGCACTCGGGAGGCAGAGGTAGGAGGATCACCATGAGTTTGAGGCCAACCTGACACTATATAGTGAATTCCAGGTCAGCCTGGACTTCAGTGAAACCCTACCTCGAAAAACCAACATTTTTATATATATATATATTGCATTTAGGGACTGGAGAGATGGCCAAGTGGTTAGAGGTGCTTGCTTGCAAAGCCTGCCAGCCCGAGTTTGATGCCCCAGGACCCACATGAAGCCAGATGCACAAAGTGGCACATGAGTCTGGAGTTCATTTGTAGCAGCAAGAAGCCTTGGTGTGCCCATACTTCTGTCCCCCTTCTCTCTGCTCAGAAAAAAAAAATTCTTTTTTAAACTATACATACAGCATTTAGAAACCACCTTTGTGGTGAACAAGCCTAGTCCAGAGGGACCCATTCTCACCACAAGGTTTGCTAGTAGCTGCCTATGTGGCCTTAGACAAGCCACTTAACCCTTCTGGATTTTCTTTTCTTTTCTTTTTATATTTTTTTTTGGGTGGGGGGGGGTTCGAGGTAGGGTCTCCGTATAGCCCAGGCTGTCCTGGAATTCACCATGTAGTCTCAGGGTGGCCTCAAATTCACAGCAATCCTCCTACCTCTGCTTCCCGAGTTCTGGGATTAAAGACGTGTGCCACCAGGCCCGGCATTTTCTTTTTCAATTTTGTATGTATCTGGGTAAGTGGAATTGTATATTTGCGTATGTATGTTGGGGGGGGGGTGCACAGGCATGACACTCATGTGGAGCTCACAGCTTGAGGTGTCCGTACTCAACTTCCACCTTGTCTGAGAAAGCGTACCTCTTGACGTTTGCTGCTGCAAACGCTAGACTAGCTATCCAGTGAGGTGGGATCACAGGTGCGTGTACTGCTTGCATCTGGTGTTACGTGGATTCTGAGGATCTGAACTCTGGTCATCAGCCTAGTTCAGCAAGTGCTTTTAACAACAGAGCCACGTGCCCAACGCCTGGGTTCCGTTCTGAAAGTGAGTAGCTTAGGTGATCTCTGACATCCTATCCTTCTCCCTGAAGTAACCAAGCTATTTATTCAAAAAGAAGGAGAAGCCAGGTGTGGTGGCGCACACCTTTAATCCCAGCACTCGGGAGGCAGAGGTAGGAGGATTGCTGTGAGTTTGAGGCCACCCTGAGACTACATAGTGAATTTCATGTCAGCCTGGGCTAGAGTGAGATCCTACCTCAAAAAAAAAAAAAAAAAGTGGGGGGCGGGGTGAATGTTCTCTTCTGCACATGCTTGTGTCATTAGTTCAAAGGGGAAGGTGGGGGAGGGAGGGAAATAACATGGGATATTGTCTACAATTAAAGAAGTTTTCAATAAAAAAATTAAAAATTAAAAATAAATTCAGTAATAGAAAATTGTCAATGAAGAATAAATTTAAATTTAAAAATAATATAAATAAATTCAGTAGCAAAGACCCCAAGCATCCTCATCATAGCTTCTCCTTCTGATGTCTTTTAATGACCTTGGGCAAAGTTTGATTTTGTGGGGGTCTCGCCATTGGCATGCCATTCCCAGACATTTCCCTTGCTACCCTGGAGTCTGGGGGCCATCTGCTCTCACAGCTCCCCTCACTGTGAGCTTACCTAACATGCCTTTTGCCTTTGACTACGACTGCTTTCTGCTGGAGTGGACAAAGGGCTTGTGGAATAGAGAAAGCTAGCTTCCTGCGGCATGAAGCCATCAAGCTGAGATGTGTAAATTAGCCTTGACATCAGACACGGTTGAGTTATTGTTATGACTCCCAGGCTTCCCGGGACCAAGGGACACATCACACACACACACACACACACACACACACACACACACACACACACACAGGCGCATACTCCAAGCCCACAGTTAAGAACGTGGAAACTCTACAGGAGAGAAAACACGAGGGAAGGGCAGAGACCCTCACCCTCCTTATGATCTGACTGACCACCAGCTCTAGGCTGATCTGTCATAAGAAGGATGTGTCTTACAGCCTCTTCCTTCCATGCATAAGACCAGAGGCTGGAACAGTGTAGGCTGGGGGTGGGGCCAGGCGGGGGTGGGGCGGGGGATGCAGAGGCAGAAGTCCAAAAACATCAGAAGCCCATGCAAAGGGTCTGGGGCGTTGGGGCTCAGTACGAAGGAACAGAAGAATGGGGGCAGCGTGTCCAAACCGAAGGCACAGGTACTCGATCTCCTGCCTGGAGGAGCGAAGGCTGCTCCTTTCAGCTCTGGGAACATCTGGGCAGAGGTGTCACATCAAGTTGGGCTGCAGAGGATGCCGAGTGACACCTTCAGCTCCAATCATCTTCCTCTTTACCCTCGGGTCTTGCACTGAGCTCTGGGAAGTGATTTAATTGGCAGTGGTAAAGGTAGTGACTGTAGCTGTTACTGTGGCCTTCTAGAAGTGCCTTGAAGCAGGATGAGTCTCCTTGAAGTGACATTGAAACTTCCTTGGCATGTAAGGGTCTGCCCCGCTTGATAGGAATGGCGCCTGGTCTTCCTGGCTGCCTGCTCTTCCCACCATATGCATGCTAGTGACTAGACTGCACAAGTGTCCACTGGAATGTTCTGTCCTGCTTCCCCTGGTGCTGGGGTCAGCTTTGGCTGCAGGGAGGGGTCTTCCCAACGGGATTTGGAGTTAGTTCCTAGTGGCGTCACTTGAACAAGTTATTCAGTCTTCTGTTTTTTGATGTTTTTTAAAAATTTTATTTATGGGCTGGAGAGATAGCTTAGCGGTTAAGGCGCCTGCCTGCTAAGCCTAAGAACCCAGTTCCAATCTCCAGGTCCCACATTTAGCCAGATGCAAAGTGATGCAAGGGTGCAATCCACACTTGACCACAAGGGGGCGCACGCATCTGGATTTCGTTCACAGCAGCTGAGAGACTGCTGGTGTGCCCATCTCTGTCTGTCTCCCTCTCCCTCTCTCTCTGTCTGTCCCTCTCTGTATCTCTCTCCAAAAATTAAAAAAAATAAAATAAATAAAAAATTATTTATTAGAGAGTCCCTATCCCTTTGATCCCTCTGGGGCCCAGGAGACTTCTGGCTAACAGAAGCTATTCTCCAGCAGAGCTGGGTCTGTGCCCAGCCCGGGTCCCCTGCCAGGACACAATGACTGAAAGCCAAGTCCCTCTTATGAAACCCACCAGAGTCCTTAGCAGATGCCCAGGACTTGGTTCTAGGAGAGCAGCTCAGCAGTAGAAAGCCCTTGACTAATATGTGTGAGGGACTGAATTTCATCCCCAGGTTGAGGGGAAACAAACAAAAAAAAACCCACCGAGGCTTGCCTCCTGCAGATAAATGTGACTAATGATTTTCTGTTAGCTCAGTTCTGGGAAACACTGATGAGGCTGGTCCAATACTATGCAAAGATGGACACTGGGGACCAAGCCTGCTTCAGATGGAGCCTGACCGTGAGACTGCTCGGTGCCTGCCGACACAGTAAGTCCCCTCCATGTGGCCCAATCTTTGCTGGCCTGAGTCTTCCTCTTACTGCCCAACAACACCATGGGTTGGCTGCCTGTTGCACAGACTCCAGGGAGCTTGAGTGACTTTCCACAGGTTCCACGGTGCTGGCTGGGATTCACAGCTAGGATCACTGGACTCCAAGGTCTGCATTCTTAATCCAGACTCTCAGAACCTTGAAGCTCTGAGAAGAGATCTCTGCTGAGGAACGCGGCCTGGCTCTCTCAGCTTTCCCAGAATGTATGAAATCCTGGGCTTTGAAGGTGTAGAGATCTCCAAGAGCATCCTTCCAGGGTCCTGGCTTCCAAGACCTGCCTGTGGGTGAAGTCTGTGCTGATTGTATCAGGAGCCCAGAGCTCTGGCTTTATCTTTCTTGCCCACTCTCTTCTGCCTCTTGAATGGTACCATCTCCTGCCTTCTTGGAACTGTCCCAGCTCAGGGGTGAGGAGCAGCCTGTTAACAGCATGATAGTGCACAGTGACAGACAGGGCCACTATAAGACTCTGGCAGTCCCAGTGAGCTAGACTCAGCCTTCCATCCTATTAGAGAGACAAGTAATGGTGAAAAGAGAAAAGAGATTCATTCACTGTGGGAAGAGAAAGAAATATAATGAAGGAATCCAGGGACTTCCAAGTTCTGTTTTTAGGGTACGAACGTGAGGTTTAAGCAGAGAGCTGATGCACACGTAACTAAGAAATCCTGGTCAAGGTATGGTCCCGTCCATCACTGCCCCATTGTCTCGGTTCCAGTCCATCCTGTAAGGCAGTCAGGTAAGTCGTCAGAACCGTGAAATCCCTGCCTGAGAGGCAAGTTCCTCCTCTGACTGGCAGTACTAGGCTTCAAGCTTTTCCTTCCCCCAGTATGGGATTCCTGGGGAAATTTTAATTCTTTGTGATTCATTATTTGTTTTCTTTTAATGCTTATTTATTTATTTATTTGAGAGAGGAGGGAGAGAGAGAGAGAGAGAGCGTGAGAATGGGTGCACTAGGGCCCTCTGCCACAGCAAACAATAATTCCTGGCATACAATAGACCTGAATCTGAGCCAAGGTGTTTTACCAGCATTGTGTGGTATGATGGCATGCACACTGCAAAATGCCCCTGATGTGTGCTCAGAACCAAGGCGGCAGTGAAGTCGTGCAAGGCGACACAGGCAAACACTACCAGAAGCACCTCAGGTTCATTACACATTTGATTTTGCATTAACTTTTGGTCATTGCAAATACAAAAATTTTTACTGTTGCCAATTTTTTCATGGCCCTGGCATTCGGTTATGTGGCCTCTGGTTGATGAAAGTGTGGTGTAGAATAAGGGAGGAGAGCAGGCTCTGGGCTGGCCCTCCTGAAGCCCCTGGGGGAGCATGCTGTCTGGCTTCTTAGTTGGTTCTAGATGCCCAGAGCCCTATTGACTCCTTCAGAGGGAGTCATGGGACTGGAACCTGGGCCAGAAGAGTCCCCAGAAGAGATTAGAGTGGGCTCATGCCGAGCCCCAGGTGCTCTGTAGGGTGTGGTTAACCTCTGGGTCTTCCCAGCTGCCCTGCAGAGGTCAGCTCAACCCATGGAGGGGCTTTGGGTGGTTCCTCAAGCAGGGAACTCAGGAATGAACTTGTCCTGAAGTAAGAGAGTGACTTAGCCGAGGGCCAGGCCCCAGCTGGTAGTTGCTGACTTGGGTCTCAGGCAGGCTCATCTCCAAACTACCCACATTAGACCCTTGGGACACCCTGAGGTGTGTCCACTGCAGGGCCGTCTCTCAGGTTTCTTTGTTTTTGTTTGTTTGTTTGTTTGTTTTGTTTTTCGAGGTAGGGTCTCACTCTAGTCCAGGCTGACCTGGAATTCACTATGTAGTCTCAGGGTGGCCTCGAACTCAAGGTGATCCTCCTACCTCTGCCTCCCAAGTGCTGGGATTAAAGGTGTGTGCCACCACGCCCGGCCATCTCTCAGTCTTTAGGTAGTACAGCTCAGGAGAGAGATAGGAAGACAGCCGGGTGTGGTGGCACAGGCCTTTGATCTTAGCACTTGGAAGGCTGAAGTAGGAGGATCACCATCAGCTCCAGGTCAGCCTGGGCTAGAGTTAGATCCTGTTAAAAGAGAGAGAGAGAGAGGGAGATGTGGGACTGGAGAGATGGCTCAGCACTTAAGGCGTTTGCCTACAAAGCCTAATGACCCACGTTCAATTCTCCAGTACCCATGTACAGCCACATACACAAAGTGGCACATGCATCTGGAGCTCATTTGCAGTGGTAGAGGCCCTGGAGTGCCCGTTCTCTCTCTCAATATATATATATAGGTTTTTCGAGGTAGGGTTTCACTCTAGCCCAGGCTGACCTGGAATTCACTATGTCGTCTCAGGGTGGCCTAGAACTTACTGCGATCCTCCTACCTCTGTCTCCCAAGTGCTGGGATTAAAGGCGTGCCCAGATATGAATAAATTTTTTTAAAATGAGATAAGTGAAGACAATTGGGTGTTCTCATGGAAAGGGGCCTTGGAGACCAGTTCATTCCAGAAAGGAAGTGCAGGCTGAGTGTATGGTTCAATGGTAGATCACTTACCTAGCATGCACCAGGCCTGGGTTCGATCCCCAGAACCAGCAAGGGGGAGAAAGGACTTGCCCAGAGCTATATTTATGGCAAACACCTAAAGAGACTAGGTGTGGCTTCCAAGTTCTCTGTAAGGGAGTGGGATTGGCCAACTCTCTTGGGGCCCAGGTAAACTAGCACAATCTAAAACCCTGACTTTAATGAACACTGGCAAGTATGCATTTGGTGGTGGGAGGGGGGACACATCGAGGAGAGGCAGGCTCATACAGCTGTACCAATCAGGCATGCTCAAGCCCCAAAGGCAGGCCCCAGCAGCCCATGGCAGGCTGAGACACAAGTTCAGGCCTAAAGGATTATAGGTGAGGTTATACAATGAAGACTTCAAATCCTTCCCCAAAGTCTGAGGCTTAGAGCTTGTCAGAAATTTCCAGGTAGGCAGTCAAGCTGCCAGTTCTTCATTTTGTTAATTTCCTCTGATTCTCCACAGATGGCACCAGCCTGAAAGGTGGGAGTGAAATTTACTTTCACTGAATTCTTAAGTAAGAATTCCCCAGGTTCAGGATCCAAACAGCAGAGAAAATTAGCACTTTCTTGTAATCATGCCCTCCATTCCCCACCACCCCCTTCCCACATACACAAGCTATAGGCTAAAATACTATCTAGGTCAAAGAGGGGGCTCCTGGCCTGGACAGCCAGGTCCTTCCTCAAGCACCCTGAGAACTCAAGATTGAACAAGACAGTCTTTATGTAAGACAAACCTCCCCTAAGGTTAAATGTTTGTGGAAGGAGCTTGAATTTGAATAAGGGGCAGATGCATTACAAAGGAGCCTGCACTCTTTGTCCTGGAGGGAGGCCTCCAAGATAAGCCCTCTACTGCAGACGGCCAAACCCAGGACACCCAGCAATCAGCCAGTGGAGACCAAGTCCACAGGGCCATCTATCTGCTGGGGACCTTCAGGGTGGCCTGAGAACAGCAGTCACTCCAGAACATCTTCCCTGTAGAGAGGAGGGGGACAATGTGTTCCCTCCCTGGGAAAGGCAGGGGGAGGGGATGGACAGCTGGTATTTGGAGTGAACTGGTATTCCAATATAATTTATTGAACATGGAGCAAAAGAGACGAAGGAAGGGAGCTATCTCAGAGAAAATCAGAAAGGTATTTTTGAAACACATAATACACTGCTAGAGAAAAAAGCCCAGGAACCCCAAGAGTGTGGGAGGTATCCAGCTAGGAGGAATTGTGGGGAACCACACCAGTTGAAAGGACTGTCAATGGCCTGCAGTTGCTAAGCACCTTTTGTTTGTTTTTAAGGTAGGGTAACACTCTATCTAGCCAAGGCTAACCTGGAACTCTGTAGTCCCAGGCCAGCCTTGAACTCACAGTGATCCTTCTAGCTCAGTCTCCCAGGAGTGCTGGGACTAAAGGCGTGTGCCACCACAGCGGTCTGGCAGCACTTTACTTAGGTGATGTCAGGGGTGGTGCTGTGCCCATTTTACAGAAGGGGAAGTTGGTGGTTAATTGATGTACTAATAATAAATGTTAGAGCTGGAATTCCAAGCCAGAGGTGTCCCCTCCAATCAGCTTGCCTCAGAGCATTGCGGCAGCCCCCCCATCCCAAATTACAATAACAGCCATTTACTCCCTGAGCCAGTGCTTTGTAGTCACAGAGCCCCGTCACACCAGGTATCTTTCATCTTGACAGCGTCCAGGTGAGGCTGGGAAAGGACTCATGTTAGGGTAGTCAGACTAGGGAAAGGAGTAACAATTTCCCAGTGATAACCCATCCGCGGAGAAAGCCTTCTGGCTCCCAAGTTGCTCAGAACCTGTGTCTAACTTTGATTTTTTTTTTTTTTTTTTTTGTGGCTGAAGGTTGAACTCAGGGCTTCATGCATGCTAAGCATGTGTTTCTCCAGGCCCCCAAACCATGCACCTACTTTTGGGTTTGATGTTCATGCACCGTGGAGTAGTCCTTGCACCCTGGGACCTCAAGAGCTGGAAGCTTTCGCGGGCCAGGGAGAAAGGGAAGAAGGAAGTACTAGGAGGTGATGTTTCACAGGAAGCTGAAGGAAGGGAGGGAGATCTCCTGGCCTCACTGGGGGCACTCCCACTTCCTTTGAGCTGCTAAGGAACTTTCACTTTGGACTGGCTCCACTTTCCTTTTATTGACTATTTCACCACCACCCCTCCCCGGCATTTATGACTTTTAATGATCATTTGTTAAGTGGAAACTTCCTCTCCGAAAGCACAGCGCCCAATTGCCTACTTCTCACAGGATCAGGCCCTGGGACTTAGAGGGATAGTTAATCCCTGGAGGTTCCCTGGGAGAATAAGTGAGAAGGCAAACCCCACGGATTTGGGTAGACAGGGACGTTCAAAGCCAGGTGACCCTGCTGAAACTCTTGCTCCTCACAATCCAAGTCTGGACCGCGGCCGCTGCCCTCAGTTTCCCGAAAAAGTTGGGGACAATCTGCTCCAGACTTTAGGGTCGCTTGTCCAGCAAGCGCAGGGGCCTGGAAGAAAGCGCTGCAGGCCCGGGAGGAAGTAGGGGAGGAGGGTTTGGGTTTCTTGTCATTGTTCAAAATGGGGAAGAGAGCCTCCCGCCTGAGCCTCGGGAAAGGGACGCAACCCTAGCCCTAGGGACCCTACATCAGGGTTCGCAGCTGGAGCGCAGGATGCATCCTGCATGGGACCGGCGGCGGTGGGGGAGACAAACACACCCCCAAAGCGGCTGCATCATCACATGGAGCTGGCGTTGTCTCAGGCTTTTGGATTTGAACCGCGGAGGCCCAGCGGCTGGGCAGAGCTTCCCGAACCCCCATTGGCTGCAGCGGCGGCGTGACGTCAGCGCGGGAGGGAGCAGGGGGCGGGGCCTGCGAGGGGCGTGTCCGAGCGGCTGCCCAGACCCGGAGCCCCCGGAGCTCGGGAGAAACAAACGCCGGCGCAGCCATGGGCAGCCAGCCTGGCCGTGGCGCGCAGCCCAGCGACCGGAGCGCACAGCCGAGCCGGCCCCGCGCTCGGGGCTTTGGGGACCGAGGTAAGCCACGGGCATCCATCCACTGCGAGCCGTGCCTCCGCGTGAGGCCTGGGTGGGCTCGAACCCCTGGATGGGGCGGGGAGGATCGATCAAAAGAGCCAAGGCTTGGAGGAGGGGTTGTCTAGGGGCGCGAAGAGGGGCGCGGAGACCCCCTCTACACACACATACACTTCTAGTCCTAGGTGTCTGGAGCTATTCCCCGCATCCATCCAAGGGAGGCAAGGCTGGGACCAGGACTCTTATAGGGGGCGACTTGGATGCCCAGGACCCAGAACCTCGCACCGGGTCCCCCAAGACCTCGGCATACGGAGGAGGGGGCGGTTGAACCTTGCGCAGCGTGGCCAGGACTCGATGTCCTCTGCCGGGTAGACTGAACTCGCCAGGCTGGCTTTAGGGGTGCTGCTTGGGATGGGTGAGTGGGTTGGTTTCAAAGGTCCACCCCTCCTTTGCCCAGGAATGGGGTGTGTCGGTGTGGGCAGGAGCACAACCATGGGCGACGCCGATCGGCGGTGGCAGAGGCGTTCGTGGCCGGGTCCCCCAGGGGGGCGTGTGCGCTCGGAGTTCTCCTGGAATAAGAACCGAATGCTTCGCCCTTGTCGTGGCAGAGGCGTGTGCACCACGCTCTCTCGTACGCACACATTGCAGTACGCGTCACCCAGTGTCACCCAGGCCCGGGGAGAAAGGAGGGAAAGGAGCTGCCTGGAAGGCAATGGCCCAGCGAACAAATACTGTCCCCGCCCGCGCCAGCCCATCCCTCCCCCGCCCGGCTCCCGCCCCGCCCGCCTGCCCGCCTCGGAAGACTTGGAGGCCAAGGCCGCGAGAGGCCCAGGCTGCCGGCGGCGGGGTGGGGCCGGGCGGAGCTGGCCGCCCGCTCCGGAGCCCGGGAGACGGCTTGGCGCTGGGGCCACGCGCAAGGGCGGAGGTGGGGGAGCGCCCCGAGCACCGTGCTCGCCGCTGGGCCGGGGGCCGGTGGAGGGTGGTTGATAATTTAACCACCCCGCTCGGAACGTTTGCGGCCAGATCTCGGGTTTTGGCTCCACCCTCCCTCTGGAGCGCCCCCAGCCGGAGGTACCTAATTGCCCCATTGCTGGTGATGCCCCCCACCCCACCCCGCAGAAGTTGACCTGGCTTCTTAGGGATCCCGGCTGCTGCGGGTGAGTGTCCCAGCCCCGGGAGATGGGCAAAGGGCCAGGACTGGAGTGCTGGGGCTGGTTAGGCTTCCTGGAGGAGGATTGAAAAGAGAGAGAGTGAGTGAGTGTGTGTGTGTGTGTGTGTGTGTGTGTGTGTGTGTGTGTGTCACGGGGGGAGGGGTGCTCTCTGCTAACTCAAACCAGGTTCCTTGTGTTTGCCCTGAGATTGTGTGGCCTGGGCTTTAGAAGTTTTGGGTTTTTTTTTTTTTTTTTTTCTTCTCCCTGGGAGAATGAAGGGGAAATAAACAGAGTGCTTTCCCCTTTTCTCCTTGTCTGGGAAGTTCTGCTGCAGCACCCACACCCCCTTGCAGTCTTGACCGAGCTCCCATGTCCCTCGCTGGGTTCACGATGTAATTCTTTACCAGGTAGCTGAGCAGTTAGTTGAACGGAGGGGAAGAGTCCTTGGGGGGGGTTGTCCCTGTGCTGCCAAGTCCCCTGCCCTCACTCAGGAGAGGATGGGGGTGTTAGAAGCAAATGGTTTGGTTTTCTCCTGCTTACCTCCAGCAGCCATCTGGACCAGAGATGTGGGGAGCATGAACAATGAGAGGCCCCTGGCAGGGGGCCTCTGCCATACAACTTCTTTGCCCTGTCTAGGTTTCTAATAACTACAGCAACTCCCGCCCCTTTCTGAGGCTGGGCTGGAGGAGGGGACCACCAGTAAGATGGACTGATTTTTGTAAGAGAACAAAGAACAGGGCCCAAAGCAAGGTGGGAGCTGAGTTGTGGGTTTCTCTAAGAACTGGGGGGCGGGGGGTGCTGAAGCAGAGCTTGGCTTCCCTCTGATCAGCCCAGGGGCGTCTGAGGCAATAATGGTGCATCCACCAGGATCCGGAGAGGTGCGGTCCCTGCTGAGTGTCTGGAGCCATGAGGAGTGTGGGGGTGTCACATGTGATGATCAGCCTGTCACTGCCTGTGTGACTATTGATCAGTGTGGCTTATCTACTCCCAATTTGGACTTTGCACCTCTGCCCCTTGAGGACAGCTGCTCTTTCCCACCGCAGGGAATCTTGGGAGATAAGGAGGGAGTCTGGATTCTCAATGATCCCTGCAAGAACTCCAGAGAG
This sequence comes from Orientallactaga sibirica, assembly GCA_036365145.1. NCBI lineage: Eukaryota > Metazoa > Chordata > Mammalia > Rodentia > Dipodidae > Orientallactaga > Orientallactaga sibirica. Next base: position 10,613,247 of record JAEOAD010000013.1, read on the forward strand.
CCTGTTCCCAAGTGGTCGCGATTTGGGGGGTTGTCTGGGCCCCTCTGATAGCTCCTAGAGTTTACAGAGTCCTGGCTCAGTGAGGACAAACCATGTTGTCTACAGCTCAGGCCTCTTCTGTGCCCATTTCTTCCTTTTCCTGGGGTTTTTGCCTCTCTCTCTCTCTCTCTCTCTCTCTCTTTTTAGCCCTTCTTTCCTCTTCCAGTTTCTCTCTCACACATGTGTCCTCCCAGTTCTTGTCCCAAGCTGATATGTGCCCTGAACCATCTTCCATCCCATTGCCCCTTGAAACTGGCATTCCAAACTTCCCAGCCTGAGTCGCAACCCACCGAGCGAGGGTCTCCTCTATAAAACTGGGAGATTGGGCAGATGTTGACCTGAGAGGAAACCCTAGATCCTTCTTTCAAAGTCAGGAGCTTTTCCAGAAGAGTCATATAGGTCTTCTCGGGTTCATGGACCCCAGCTCTCTAACCCCTTTGGAGTGGCTGATTGATTTCCTTGTCAAGGACAGGCTGTTCCCAGCTGTGGCAGACAAGGTGTTCGTCGTTGGCCTCTCCCTTTCTTCCTCCTTTTTTGTTCTTTATCCCTGCCACCCCCTCCCCATTAGGAACAGGTTGGTAGAGGAAGGGTCTGCAGCCAGCGTTCAGGATGGCTCTGTGGCAGCAGCTCCAGCTGCGACATCCTACACTCAGACTCACAGGCGCTTGACCCTGTGTGGGGAGGGAGGAGTCTGTCCCGTGGAGGAACAGTAGAGCTGGGTTGATGCCAGCGATAAGGCTGGGGGTGGAGAGACGGAGAAGGGTTGAGCAATCTCACCCTGGGATCCAAGAGCTGACCTGTATACTGGAGGCTGTTCCTCAACCTTAGGAGAAAGAACAAAATCCCAGCGATCCTGAGTGCCAGTTCTAGCCAGTCTTTCTGATGTGCTTCCAGAAGGCTTGAACCACGCCAGCCCTTTCTAAGCAGAGCCTGGACAGTGGGACGGGAGGTGTGACTGGCTATAGCCTGTGTTGCCTGTAGTGACATTCCCACTCTCAGAGTCCCTGAAGCCCTAGTTTTAAGTGTACCTCCTGGAACTTCGGGCTGTCTTCCAGCTGAGGCGCATTGGAGCCCATCCCCTCCAGGCGCTGTCAGCTTACCACTTTGACTCCCTGCCAGGGTGCCAGTGCTGGCATCTAGGGCCATCCTTTGCCTGCAACTGGTGGTTCCCTACTCCACCTTCCCTGAGGAAAATTTTCCTTTTGGGAGCTCAGGTGAGAGGAGCCTTGAAGTACCATGAACATATGTACTTACATGGCATTTCCTGTTCTGGTCTTAAGGGCTCAGGGCATCGGGGCAAAAAAGACTCCTGAGCAGTCTTGGTGCTGATCTGGGGCAGTTTTGACCACTGGCCTCTTGTCTTGTCCATGGAGTGACACATCCAGCTAGCCCAGCTCCAGCTTCATGCCATCCCTGGTTCTCTGCACACTTGTGTCCACGCAGTAACTGAACTTGGTCCCCAGCTTTGGATCTTCCTGGATGTGACACCGGAGCCAAGTTTGATGTTCTGACTTCTCCCTGTCCTAACTCTCCACCCTGGGGTTCCCCACTCCCTGTGACCCTCTACTTTCCTTCGATCGTTGCCCTGGCCTGAAGCATCCCATACACACCCACAGAGATTAAAACTCCATCAAGTGGTACAGGGGATCGAGCTTAGAAGGAACGGAGAGAGAGGCCAGTGGTACAGTGTGAGAAAGGCTTTCGGGAGAATGTGGAGGCGTGTAAAGGCTCTCACCGCGGTCTCACCACTTCAGTCACATTGAAGTTTGGTGCATTGTTGCTGCTGATAGCACCCGGGGTCTCCTAAATGTCCTGGGGTATCTCTTTCTTAGTGAAGTGAGTCTCTTTTCTCACCTCTACCTCACCAACCTTATCCAATTGAAATTAGAAGGAACATAAATCCTGCCTGAGAGGCTTCTTCATCATGCATTGTTAAAGGTCAAAAGGTGAAGATGAAAGGCCGTAAATGGCCTCCGTGCAATGTGCAGTCTCGCTGCTGCCAGGGAATGCCCAGGAAGGGATCAGCTCACGCTACACCCTGGAGCATGTTGAATTAGGTGTGTGCAGGTGTGCCCACTCGTTCATCACCCACAGTGTCTACAGACCTCCAGTGTCCGTAGGTGTGGGATACCTGCTGAGGGAGCGTGTCGTGGTATCTTTGAAGCATGCATGAAGTAGTGCCGCTTCTGGCACAGTGCTGTGCCATTTCATGTTAACTTGGTGGCTCTTCAACGTATTGCTGGAGGCTTTGAGACCCATTGAGGAAACTGAGGCACAAGGAACATGGCCAGTGTGACAAGCCAGCTTGTAACCTAGGATCGTTGGCTCTTAAACCCCAAGCTCCAGCAGGGCCAGGATGGAAGGTCTAGCAGCTTGCTTTGGAAGGAGCCAGACTCACTGCACGGGCTTTGCTCTGGAGACCCTGGGAGTGTAGCCTCCACTCCTGGGTGCTGGGCAGGCTTCTAGGAGAAGTGAGCTGAAACCTAACCAGGCCTGGGGATCTGATTTCATGATTTCAAGCGAGGCCACTTCCTTCTGAGATGGGGCAGGGGTCAGCAGTGGGGCCGCTCCCAGACCAGGGTGACTATATTTCATGCAATCACTTTAGCCCCCTGCCAGACACCTTGCCTCTCCCCTTGCTGGTGATGCATTGCATTGGGCTCCCAACTCGCCCGTTGCTGGTGGTTGCCTGCACTGGGTGGCAGACTCCAGGAAACACACGTATCCAGGAAGGGGCCGTAAACAAATGAAGTTGCCGGATGTCCTTGAGTCACTGGCTCTGCGTCTTCTTGACTCCTTGGTCAGTTGTCGTTTCCGGTCACTCCAAAGCCTTGGCTCCTTTCTCTTCCTTTCTGGGCTGCTCAGATTCCAAGGCAATGGCCGAGGGAAGCCTTCTCCTTTGCCTTCCTGCTAGCTTCCTTCCCTTGGTTCAAGGCAGATGGTTCTGGAATGAGGATTAGAGGTAGGGCAAAGATGAAGGAGTTGATTTCCAGCCTAGGATTTCCAAACCACAAGACCCCCAGCAGGATGCACCTCCACTGGGAGGAGACTACGGTCTGTTTCCTGGGATTAATTTATTTTCTCTGCAATAGTAGAGAATGTGGTGCCCAGATTTTTTTTTGGGGGGGTGGATTTTAACCAGAAACTGTTTTCAGAACTGTGAGCTTCCTGTGGATATGTGTGTACCTGTCACCTTCATCACATCTTCAAGGCCTGGGTTCTGAGGCTTACCACACCCACAGAGTGGAAGATGCCCAGAGTTCAGAATTAGACTGTCTGAACGGAGTCTTCTCTCGGCTCTGTCCTTCGCAGCCATGTGACTTGGGTGAATCATTTGACTCTTTCAGCCTCAGTGAAATTCTTATCTCCAAGATGGGCACAGTGATGATGACCCATGGGGTCGCTGGGAGGATGACACGAGATTAAAGCTTTTCCGGGGTTGCTGCCTTACGTACCAAAAAGCAGTTTCAAGCCGGGCGTGGTGGCGCACACCTTTAATCCTAGCACTCTGGAGGCAGAGGTTGGAGGATCACTGTGCGTTCGAGGACAGCCTGAGACTACAGAGTGAGTTCCAGGTCAGCCTGGGCTAGAGCGAGACCCTACCTCAAAAAAATAAAACAAAACAAAAAGCTATTTCATGTGAATAGAGCGTCTCGCACATTCACACATTTGGTGCTGAGTGAAGGCTCTGCGAATACTGGTTCTGTCTCATTCTTCCCTCTGACCCGTGGTCTGGGGAGAGTAATTGCTTGGTGCAGGATCTGGCTGTGCCCCTGAAGCACATAGTGTAAATGTCGGTTGGGTCCCAGAGCTCTCCTGATTCTAAGTCACTAGACTTCCCAGAAACTAAAGGACGGATAACCCCAGGTACAATGTGTGTATGTCCCCCCTATCTCAGTTGAGTGATCACCATTTTCTTATACACTGGAAGAATTACAAATTCAAGCCAGGAGTGATACTACACAGTTGTCATCCCAGCACTTGGGAGGGGAAGGCAAGAGGAAAGCAAGTTTAAGAACAGCCTACGCAGGCTGGAGAAGGCACTTGCCTGCGAAGCCCAAGGATCCAGGTTTGATTCCCCAGTTCCCATGTAAGCCAGATGCACAAGGTGGTGTATGTGTCTGGAGTTGGTTTGTAGTAGCTGGAATCCCTGGTATGACTATCTTTCTCTCTATCTGCCTTTCTCTCTCTCTCCAGTAAATAAGTAAATAAATAAAATATGGGGGAAAAAACAGCCTAGGCTATATGAAAAAAAAAATTACAGCTTGTTGGGGATGATGGAGAATGTCTATGGATCCGGAAGAGAATATGACCCTTAGAAACATGATGCCAGGAGCTGAGGCTGTAGCTCAGCAGTAGGAACATGTTCTTAGCATGTATGAAGTCCTGGGTTCCATGACCTTGTTCCAAGCACCCTCTCATCCCAGCAAAAAGGAACATAAGGCTGGTAATACATGTAACTTTAACTTTTCTAGTAGCCACATTTTTTTTTTTCTGAGATAGCGTCTCACTCTACCCCAGGTTGACCTGGAACTCACTCTGTAGTCCCAGGCTGGCCTCACACTCAGAGGGATCCTCCTACCTCTCTGCCTCCCAAGTGCTGGGACTAAAGGCATGCACCACCACCCCAGCTTCTAGTAACCACATTTTAAAACTAAAGAAAGGTGAGTTTTAAAAATTGAACCCATACCCAAAATATTGTCATTTCCATGTGGTTATTAATTATTAATAGTGTATTTTACATTTTATTTATTTATTTATTTGAGAGAGAATCAGTATGCCAGGACCTCTAGCCACTGCAAATGAACTCCAGATGCATGTACCACCTCATGTATCTGGCTTACATGGATCTTGGGGAATCAAATCTGGGTCCTTTGGCTTTGCAGGCAAGCACCTTACCTGCTAAGCCATCTCTCCAGCCCTTTTACAATTTGGCTTTTTTTTTTTTTTTTTTTTTTTTTTTTTTTTTTGAGGTAGGATCTCACTCTAGTCCAGGTTGCCTTAGAATCCTCCATTTAGTCTCAAGCTGGCCTTGAATGCACAGCTTTCCTCCTACCTCTGCCTCCCTAGTGCTGGGATTAAAGGCATGAGCCACCACACGTGGCTTACTTTTTTTTATACTAAGGCTTTAAAATCCAGTGTGTATTTTACAGATAGTACATTCCAGCCTGGATGCTAAAACTTTATGAATATTTGATCAGTATTTGGATTTCATAAAATTTACAGTTGCAAACAGATTCTCAACACCCAGGTTTCTCTGAACATGCTGACGTTTTCTCCAAAGGGACTCAAGCATCAGTTTTAAAATTCAAAATAAAAGAAATTCATTATTAAGAATTCAGGTCCCAGGGCTGGAGAGATGGCTTAGCAGTTAAGGTGCCTGCCTGCTAAGCCTAAGAACCCAGTTCCAATCTCCAGGTCCCACGTTTAGCCAGATGCAAAGTGACGCAAGGACCCAATACCGCACTTTCCCACAAGGGGGTGCACGCATCTGGATTTTGTTCACAGCAGCTGAGAGGCTGCTGGTGCACCCATTCTCTGCCTTCCTCTCCCTCTGACTCTCTCTGTGTCTCTCTCCAAAAAAATAAATAAATAAAATAAATAAAATTAAATTAAAATAAAAAAAATAATTCAGGTCCCAGAGTCACACACACTAACCACAGTTTAAGTACTCAGTAGCCCCAGGTGGCTAGTGGCTGCCATATTGGGTTAGTAGGTTTAGGTGTCACTGTGAATGGTGGGCACAGCAGTATTGCATGTGTTGTGGCATTTAGTGCTATAGTGATAGTTGTAGCAGGTATAACAAGATCAGAATGGAGAATGGGAGAGATGGAGTTTGTTGCAGGCGAGGGGCTTATCTGTTTGCAACCCCCAAAGATTCCATCATAAAGTTGATTCATGCATAGGGTGGTACAGGTTTAATAGGAGAACTTTAAACATATGAGGCAGAAAATGTTACCCGGCTGGAGCTATCGGTCAGCAGTTAAGCACACTTCCTATGCAAGCATGGGGGCCTGAGATTGCCAGAGTTCAAATCTCCAGATCTCACTTAAACAGCTGGTTGTGGCCACACAAGACTGTCACCCCAGTCCTGCAGGAGAGCAGAGACCTGACAATTGTTGGAGCCCCACAAGCTCCTAAATTATTACAGACTCCAGCTCAAAAATTAAGACCAGTAAAGAAGTTGTCAATAAAAATAAAAATTTAAAATAAGGAAAAAAAAAATAAGACCAGGATAGAAGGAGTGAGCCACTGTGAATACCCCGCCACAGGCAAGCACATAGGGGGCCACGTCACACCACATTACACACACACACACACTCCACATCACACACACACACACACACACACACACACACACAAAGCGTTATCTTGTTTGCAGTTTTGTTCTTGCTGTGTTGGGATCCGACCCAGGGCCTCTCTCGTGCTAGGCAAGCAGTTTGCCACTGAGCTGCGCCTTGGCTAGGCAGAAAATGTGACCGGTTGGAAAGTACATAGATGTACATAGGTGAGCACAATACATCTGTGACCACAAGAGACCATAAACCCAGAAAAAGCCTGACAAGAAATGTTTGAAGGCGCTAGGAAGAAAGCATGGAACTTAGTGGAGAATGTCTTAAAAGATTTAAGTAAATAGATATGACTTAATGATGTGATAAAGTCAATTCTTCCCAGTTGTGTGTGTGTGTTTTTTTTTTTTTACTTTCAGTTCTAATACAGTCTTGGCAGGATTTCTTTTGGAATTTAAAATGTTCCTCCTTCCCCTGCTCCCCTCTTCCCTCCCCTCCTCTCTCTCTCTCTCTCTCTCTTTTTTTTTTTTTTTTTTTGGTTTTTCGAGGTAGGGTCTCACTCCAGCCCAGGCTGACCTGGAATTCACTATGTAGTCTCAGGGTGGCCTTGAACTCACGGTGATCCTCCTACCTCTGCCTCCCGAGTGCTGGAATTACAAGGTGTGCGCCACCACGCCTGGCCCTCCTTTCTCTTAAGACAGGGTCTTGGTGATGTGGCCCAAGTTGGTTTTGAACTTGCAGTCCTCCGGTCACAGTCTCAAATTGTAGGTTGCTGGGATGACAGGCATGCAACGCCCCATGCCTTTCTGGAACTTAAAGTATTTGTAAAGTCCAAGTGGATGACAAAATTCATTGGAAAAACCAAGACAATTTTAGGACAGAAAAGTTAAATTAGGGATGTTACCCTGCCGGATACTCAAAATATATGTGGTGACATTCTAGATAATAGAGCAGCGAACAGAAGTGCATACATATGTGGAAATGGGCCCTTGGCTGGACCAAGTCATGAAGAATTTCACAGAGTTTCATGGAGATGGAGTAACATGTGTTGCTATGTGAACATTTTAAAACAAAACTTGGGCCGAGGTGATGGCTCAGCCATTAAAGGCACTGGCTTGCAAAAAGCCTATTGGCCAGGATTCAGTTCCCCAGTACCCCCATAAAGCCAGACGCACAAAGTGGCACATGTGTCTGGAGTTTGTTTGCGGTGGCACGAGGCCCTGTGTGTGTGTGTGTGTGTGTGTGCATGTGTGTTTTGAGACAGGGTTCCACTTTGTAATCCAGGCTGGGCCTGAAATTCACTGTGTAGTCCAGACTGCCACAAACTTGTGACAATCCTCCTGCCTCAGCCTCCAGAGTACTGGGATTTCAGGTGTGAGCTACCACACCCAGCTACTTCATTATTTTATTTGTATTTATAATTATTATGATGGTGTGCATGTCACTGGGGATCAAACCCAGGGTCTCCCACATGCTAGGCAAGCACTCCAACACCAAGCTACAACCTCAGCCTTCTTTTAACTTTTCTTTTTAATCTTGAGACAAAGGTTGACTTAAATTGCCTAGATTAGCCTTGAATTTATGATATAAAGCAAGCTACGTTTGAACTTGTGATCCTCTTGCCTCAGCCTCCTGAGTAGGTGGGCTTATAGGCCTCTACCTCCAGGCTTGGCCTTTAGTGTTGTATTTTAATTTTTATGTTCCATTTTAAGTGACTCAGTGTTAGAGAGTCACAGACATCTCTAATTTGGTGTATTATCTTATAGTACTTTATTTTCCTATGACTGGTTTCAATTGCATAGCTGATACTTTTAGAAAAGGAAGTATTTTTTCATGAACTTGGGTAGGAAAAGTCTTTGATTCACAATATCAGTGCTGGAGGGCAAGAAATCAGCTTGGACCCCCAATTAAGCATTAGCTGGAAAATGGTGAAACACCATAATATAAAAACACACATTTAGTAAATCTGCAAAAATATGATGGTTGAAGTTTAATCTTTGAAGAAGTCAGACATGAGCGTTGGAACGTGTGAATTCCCACCACTGAGAGAAGAAGAATGGCAAAAGGTTGCAACAGAGAGCAAGCAGTTTCCAAGAGAAGGGGTGCGGGTGCAGATCATATTCACCCTCGTTATGAAGCAGAGAATGCAACTCACAGGTTTGGAGGGAGGGCTTTTTTTTTTTCAGTTCAGTAAAAGATAGCTGGGTGTGATGGCACAAGCCTGTAATTCTAGCTCTCGGGGGTAGGAGGATTGCCACAAATTCAATGCCAGGGCCTGGAGAGATGGCTTAGTGGTTAAGCACTTGCCTGTGAAGCCTAAGGATTCCGGTTCAAGGCTCGATTCCACAGGACCCACGTAAGCCAGATGCACAAGGTGGCGCATGCATCTGGGGTTTGTTTGCAGTGGCTGGAGGCCCTGGCGCACCCATTATCTCTTTCTATCTATCTGCCTCTTTCTCTGTCACTCTCAAATAAATAAAGAATAAACAACAAAAAATTCAACGCCAGCCTAATCTGCAGGGTAAATTCCAGGCCAGCCAGGGCTACATAGTGAGACTCTGTTTCCAGAAAGAGAGACAAAGACAAGAGAAAAGGGAGGGAGGAGGAAGGAAGGAAGGAAAATAGGAACACAGATAGGCAGAAGGCAGATAGGCAACATCATCCCATGTAGCTGCGACTATAATGTGACATGCAGGGCATTGTTAAGAACAGGATTATAATAAGAAACAGAAGTAATTTTATCAACGAATCTTGCAGAAAGAAAGACACGAGCATTTTTAGGTGAAAGGGTAGTTAGAGTCTCAACCAAAGAATGAAACATTTATCAGACACTGACTGGATGTAAAAATTAGAATTTGCGGACTGCGTTTGAGTGACGTCGTGTAATTTGCTAGCATGGGAACACTTTCACCCCGGCGTGAACAATGGTAGGCTTTATTCCTCCGGCTACAAAGCTGCATGTATAATGACGGGGGAAATGTCTAAATCTGCTCCATCTTGTAGAAGTATTATGTAGCTACATTTTTTTTATTTTTATTTTTTGGTTTTGCGAGGTAGGGTCTCACTCTGGCCCAGGCTGACCTGGAATTCACTATGTAGTCTCAGGGTGGCCTCGAACTCACGGTGATCCTTCTACCTCTGCCTCCCGAGTGCTGGGATTAAAGGCGTGCGCCACCACGCCCAGCTGTAGCTACATTTTTAAAAGTAAAAAAAAAAAACAAAAAAAAACTGTGGTGGTGCACGCCTTTAATCTCAGTACTTGGTAGGCAGATCACTGTGAGCTTGATGCCAGCCTGAGACTACACCTACACAGTGAATTCCAAGTCAGCCTGGGCTAGATCGAGACCCTACCTCCAAAAAAAGGGGGGGCTGGACAGATGGCTTAGTGGTTAAGGCGCTTGCCTGCAAAGCCAAAGGACCCCGGTTCGATTCTCCAGGACCCACGTAAGCCAGATGCACAAGGGGCACATGTGTCTGGAGTTCATTTACAGCAGCTGGAGGCCCTGGTGCACCCATTCTCTCTCTGCCTCTTTCTCTCTCAAGTAAATAAATAAAATACATTAAAAAAAAGTAAAAGGAAATTGTGGAAATAAACATTTAACCTAACATAGTCAGTCTTATTTGAACATGCAGTCAATATAAAATGTTAGTGAGACATTCTCATTGTCATATTGAGTCTTTAAGATCCCGTGAAAGGATTGCACACTCAGTACCTCACAGTTGGGACGAGCCACATGGAGATGGTGGCTACCATATTGGACAGTGAGGTTTAAATATGTTTTTAACCTTATTTTATTTTATTTATTTGAGAGAGAGAATGGGCACGCCAGGGCCTTCAGCCATTGCAAACGAACTCCAGACACATGGGCCACCTTATGCATCTGGCTAACGTGGGTCTTGGGGAATCAAACCTGGTCCTTTGGCTTTGCAGGAAAGTGTCATAACTGCTAAGCCATTTCTCCAGCCCAAGGTTTAAATATTTAATGAATCCATAGAGTGGAAGTCGACGTTGGGGAGATATCCTGGCCTGACATGCTTTCTCCATTGCCCATTCATCCTGTGTTTCCCTGCCCTGGAGGTGGCTGAGCAATGAACAGCACAACTCCTTGGAGCTGCAGAAAGCACAGAGTGACATCTAGGACCCCAGTCACTTTCCCTTCCAGGAAGGAGCCATCAAAGCCTAGGATGTTTATCTGTAGGAAATGGGATGTGCCCCATTGCGGCTGGCCTGGCTTGACCAGCCACTGGGGAGGAGGGATAATCAGAATTCCTCTGGTCTTCTGCCCGGGAACCCAGGATAAGACCCGGAGCTGGGGCAAGTTGAGGATTTTGTAAAGCGGGCCTTCTGCTAACCCCACGTCCCCACAGGAGACCTGGCTTGGGTTCTGATGGATCCTTCCAGCTCTTCTCCCAGGGATTCAGGACATTGGGAAGGTTCGAGTATAGCTGGCCCTAGCGGCAGACCTCCATTCAGGAAGTCAGTAAATTGAATTTTGATTCTAAGGGTCTTCAATAAACAGCCCCCGTGTCCATCCTACTCAGCCCCTCCAAGCCCATGTATTTCACTCCAAGGTCTGCCCGAGACAGGCTCACATCAGGTTGGCTGCTATGAGCAGTGGGGAAGTTTAACCTGTGGAAACCTCAACTTTCCCTTCCTGTATGTAAAAGGGGAGCAAATCCCACCCTCCCTGCAGGGTGACTTTGAAGCCCAGAAGCATGCATGTCTGTTGTCCCTAGCATGATGCCTGGCACACAGTAGGCACCTAGTAAAAAAGGAACAGATGAGAGAGAATAGCACTTTTTCTGCACGTGGCCAGTTCCTAACCCTCATCCTCAGCCCCTTCTTATTCTCCCTGTTGCCAAGCCGTCACCTGCCCAGCCTATCTCTGACGAGGTCTGTCTTGTGGGAGGCTGGCCTCTAGCTTGGAGCTCAGTGTGGCTGGACTGAGGCCAGTCTCCAGTGAGTGGGCATGGTTAGCGGTCACCTCCTGCTTGTGGAGGAGGCTTGAGCACCAGGAAGCAGCTGTTGGTGAGTGAGTTCTCCTAGAGGGTAGGGTGTCTTCATCTCTCTGTTCCCTGATTCCAAGGACTCTCTAACGTTAGCTCTATTCCAGGTTGTATGGATGTGTAATTACAGCTCTGTATCTTATAGATTGCTCACTCTCTCCTCTCAAACAATTTAGAATCCAACAAGAGCCTAATAAACATGTCCAGTTTGGGGGGGGAAAGGTGTCTCAAGGGTGGGTAGGAAAAAGAGGACAGATTTTTGCGAGGGAGGAAGAGTAGGTAAGAATGTGACTGAAGAGGGGATGAATGAATACATGTGGGTAGCTGCTCTTACTTCCATTGATGGTTTGTATTCGCAGCTGCTGAGCACTGAGAACTAGTTTTAAAATTAGAGTCTTTCCCTTAAGCCTTTGATGCTTTGGGTTTATTATTATTATTATTATTAAAATAGTCTCACCACATTAAAGGAAACTTTTTTTTAAGTTTTCCTCTTGAGTCCAGCATACCTTTTTTTTTGGTGTGTATGCACGTGTGTGTGTGTGTGTGTGTGTGTGTGTGTGTGTGTGTGTGTGTGTGTGTAGATGATCATACCTCAAATGCATGCATGTGGAGCCAAAGGAAGACCTCAGGTATCCTACTATTGCTCCTCAGCCTTATTTTCCTGACACCTCGCCTGTCGCTGAACCTGGAGCTCTCGTTTTTTCCATTAGCTGGCTGACCAGAGAGTCTCCGTGCTCCTCCAGTCTCCGCCCTCCTCACCGCTGGGGTTCCTGGCACGTGTAGCCATGCCCAGCTTTTTACATGGGTGCCTGGGATTGAACCCAGATCTTCACGCTTGCTTCCACAGCAAATGCTCTTAGCCGCCAAGCCACCTCCCCAGCCTCGCCGGCGTAGCTTCTTGGTTTCTCTGGGTGCCCTTCCAGTCTTCGTTGACACATGTTTGGGTGGCGCTGAAACCTGTGTGCAAGCCAGTGCGTGTCCTGCCTTTCCCCATGTGCCACTGGGGAGCAGCGTCCTGGGTGGCTGTGTGGTCTGCAGATTCTCTGACTTTCATGACTGTGGCAGGCCTGTGAGCTCATGGTTTCCTTTTTCTCAGCCAGCCCCTTCCATGAGTGGGGGCGAGGCAGGGGCCAGAGGGAGCCCTTTCCCATCTTGTGCTGTTTGACATGAGTGAATCTTTTTAAAAAAAAGTTTTTATTTATATATTTATTTGAGAGAGAGAGAGAGAGAATGGGTGTGTCAGGGCCTCCAGCCACTACAAATGAATTCCAGACGTATGCATCCCCTTGTGCAGCTGGTTAACATGGGTCCTGGGGATTCGAACCTGGGTCCTTTGGCCTTGCAGGCAAATGCCTTAACCGCTAAGCCATCCCTCCAGCCCCAAACCTTTGATTAATATCTGCCTGTGGGGCTTTTTCCTCCGGTCACAGTTCCATGGGGTAGGTGTCCACATGTGGAGGTGGCTGAATCACTCTGTGGCCCAGGCCAGTCTTGAAATTGCCATCTCCCTGTCTCGGCCTCCCTGACCAGCTGGAGTTGTAGCCAGCTTGTGGTGGCTGAGTCGAGTCATGCTTGTTCACCATAGTTGCGGGGGCTCCACGAGCCCCTCATCCCGAGGTCATTAGGGCTGTGAGCAGCTCTTGGGTCAGAGTGTTGTGACTTTCCCCCTTCCGGGTGACAGAGCAGTCCCACTTGGGACGAGGTGGTGGCGGGTACAGGTGGGTGTTATTCAGAGAAGACTTGGATTGGCAGAGGAGACCCGGGCTCTAGTACTACACGCGCTCCGTGACCTTTGACAAGTCACCTCTCCTTGTCCCTGCAGCCTCATCCAGGCCGCTGGATGGCATAATCTTGGTGGCAGTGTGGGAGCCGCATTTCAGTGTCCCCCTACAACTGAGGCATGTGATAAAACCCGGTGTGTGGGAAGGACATACCAGAACTGTTACAGCTGTCCTTTGGTGTACCCAAGGGAATTGGTTCCTGGTCCCCCTGGGATACCAAAACCCAAAGATACTCATGTCCCTTACATAAAATAGCGTAATATTTGCTTGTAACTTACGCACCTCCCGGTATTCTTTGAGTCATCTCTAGGTTACTGAGAGTGCGGCATGCAGTCTAAATAGTTGTGCATATTGTTTAAAGAGTAAAGACAGGGTGTGGGAGTGTGAATGCGTTCAGGAGTGGTGCAGTTTCTTTTCTGAGGATTTTAAATATGAGATTAGTTGAATCTGGAAGTGGGAATCCACAAATATAGAGGGCTTGCCATGTATTAATTTAAAAAAAAAATTAAGGGGCTAGGGAGGTGGCTTAGCAGTTCAAGGCACTTGTTTGCAAAGTCTGCCGGCTCAGGTTCAATTCCCCAGTACCCATGTAAAGCCAAATGCTCAAAGTGGCACATGTCTGGAGTTTGCAGTGGCTGGAGGGCCTGTCATGCACACGCACGTGCACTCTTTCTCTCTCTCTCTCTCTCTCTCTCTCTCTCTGTCTCTCTGTCTCTCTTTCTCATCAATAAAAATATTTTAAAACAGCCGGGTGTGGTGGCTCATGCCTTTAATCCCAGCACTTGGGAGGCAGAGGTAGGAGAATTGCCATGAGTTCAAGGCCACCCTGAGACTACATAGTGAATTCCAGGTCAGCCTAAGCTAGAGTGAGACCCTACCTCGAAAAACAAACAAAAAAAAATTTAAAAACAATTAAAACAATTGTCAGTAGTCATGCGTATAGACTGTAAGACCGCACGCCATGCATGTACATGTAAGGGACATATCAGGTGTTTTTCACATGGTACCCTCACACTTTGGATAACTACATCACTGTTTTAGCAGATGGAGCCTGGCATTGGCATGAAGCCTTTCATCTGGCCTTCCCATCTCTGGAAGTTCGGTCCCCTCCCCCACACCCAGGTATTTTAGGGCGATCCTTGTCATAGAGTCATGATGATGGTATTTCATTTCCATCCTGGGCTTTTGTTTCTTGGAACTGTAGCTCTTCAGGCTAGATGGAGTATTTTCAGTCAGCACATCTTAAGCTCTTGTGCTCACAACAGACTTTGAAATACCAGGGCTTTCTAAAAGATCTAAAAGATACTGAAGTCAGCTGCAGATCGCCCTGTCACAGTGAAAGTCCCCTTGGAACTCGTCACAATGCATGCCAGAGCACCCATAGTTCTGCCACCCCACCCCCCAGCTGTCCCTGTGCTGGTCATGGCTTCAATGAAACAGTCCTCTGTCCCCTAGGCTCTTTCTTATCTTAGTGGGGTGAACGGGTGAGTATTCCAAAAGGCACCCTATCTTTCATGACAAAAGCCAGAGCCACCAGCCTCTTCGGGAGCAGTGTGGCCTGTGCAAAGCTGGTTTTTCTTCCCTCTGACAGACCTTGAGTAGCACCGGCTGCCTCCTCTTCTTTGGGCAAAGGTAAGTTCTTCCTAGGGGCAGGTATAGTGTCAGCCCTGTGAGGAAGGCCATGACTCACCAGACATGACTCAGCCCTGGAAAGGGGTGCCTGGAAGCCCCGTGGAAGCTACTCTTCCCCTCATACACCATCAGGGTCCTTAGCAACTCCACCCCCAAAACACATCCAGGATCTGTTCCCCTCTGTGTTCTCATCAGCCACATCTTACTCCCTGCCCTAAATTCCTGCAAAAGCCACCTGACTAAAAGCTCACCTCCCCTGTGGCTCTAGTGCCAGAAGCCATCGGGAGCTTCCAGATACACAGTTGGATCGTGTTTCTGTATAGCCACTGGTTTATGCATCCAGCATGACACCTGAACTCTTCACCTGGTCTGACGGGAAAGGAAGGCCCTGTGTGACCTGACTCCTGGCCACACACAAATACCACCTGCATGTGCCTATCTTGAGGACTCAGCACATGCTGTCCCTTAGGCCTTACGCATTCTTGACATGGCTGTCCCCGTGGTCACTCAGCCCTTAGAGCTCAGCTCATAGTGTCTCTTTCTCAGAGAGTCCTCCCCCAGGATGCCCACTTTCACACTTGCTCCCATCACCCTGCCCCTTGTCACAGGGATGACTACAAGTCGACCGGTTTATATACAGGGTCACACCCTCACACGCCTCCACTCGCCTACACGTGTGCCATGGGAACATAGCATGCTGTTTTCATTGTCCTGCCTCCAGTGCCTGGAAGAGTACAGTTGTCGCTCAGTTTGCACAGGGGATTGGTTCCAGGAACCCCCTCCCCCAAATACCAAAAACCCAGATGCTTAAGTCCTGAGTATAAAGTGTATTGTTTACACATGAGCTATGCACAACCTCCCCAAGTCACCTCTAGATTTACTTGAAAACACAATGTAAGTGGACAGTGGCTATGATGTAATGTTTGGGGGTAAATAAGGAAGAACACTATGAATGTTCAATACAGCTGCATCTCCCACACATCCCCCCAAAAAGAAAGGTTTCAAGTAGTGGTTGGTTAAATGTTCAGATGCAGAACCCATATTTTGTGGACGGCTGACTATGTGTAGCTCCTGGGAGCCTGCAATAAAGTAGTGAGTGAGTGAAGAATGAACCAATCCCTCTCAGAACGAGTCGCCTTCAGTACAGCAATGTTGCCCAGAGCTGGTTTCTCCCATGGGTGCTCAGAACCCAGGGAAGGATGGATAGGGGTGTGGCTGCCCTTGGCAGTGGCAGTGGGCACTGAAGCATGTGTGCTTTGTGGACTGGGTTGAGCTGCCGGTCAGTACAGAGTGGGAGGCCTGCCTGGCTGTCCCAGGAAAGATCAGATCTGGCTTCTGCCTCCAGCTGGGATGCCAAGGACAGGTCACTGCCTGGGCATTTGGCGTGGGGTGTGTTGATCCAGCCTGACCTGTCTCTGGTCAGTCTAGAAGGAACTATTCACCCTGCGTCCTGTCAGAGAGGGTGGTCCTCTGTGTTTCCAGGGGCTGAGCTCTAAGCAGGGCTTGTGGGAACCCCACCAGAAAGGACTTGTGGCTTCTGCCTTAGGGGAAGGTACTGGGGTCAAAGGGGAATGTGCATAGGGGAAACGGGCCCTCTGAGGCTCAGAAAAGCTAGGTGGGGCTGCTTTGTGCTACTAGTCCGTTTCCTGTGCCTACCCAGAAAAGTGGGATGTGGCTTCTAGGGTGGCATGTGGTATCCCACTTCGGGTATAGGCAGTGGGGAGTGACCACCTGGCCTCCCGAGGCAGTCTATTTTAGCCACTTCCTCAAAGCTGAGTCACGGTGTTAGCAACACTTTTCAAAGCCATAGCTCCCGTGGTCCCTTCCTCTTCTTCAAGGGTATTTAAGGCCTCTCAAAGGACTTTCAGCCCCTGCTGGCCCAGCTTTCACCTTAATATAAGGTCCCTGTCCCCTGCTTGTTCCTAAAGCCCCTGTCTATCTTCCTCCCAAGCTCTTCCCTTTAGAAGCTCAACTGTCACTTGGGCCCATGAAACCAAGCACTTAAAGCTATCCATTGAGTCAGTTCCCTGTGGCCTTTCCAGGCTCGGCCTGTGTTGTCTGTCTGAGCTCTGGGACCTCAGTGGTGAAGCCTCGCCCCACCTAGACTGTTGGGACAGTGAAATAGGTTGGGAACTCCAGCTAGGCCCTCTGCTGCTGGACACTGAAAATGGTTTGTCACAGCTGCAAAGCCTTGTACCCACACCCCTGGGACTGAGATCGTAGGAAGTGGGCAGCATTGAGTAGAGCTGTCACTGTCTTTTAGGGGAAGGAGGTTGGTATCCTGAGGGGCTAGGGCTGCCCAACATGGGCATACGGGACTGTCCAATGAGCATTAACCCTCGCTGACATTCACTGAGTGTCCCTGTCCCTCCCTCCCTCCCTCCCTCCACCGTCCCACCGGCAAGACAGGGATGGGGAAAGGGGTGGCTAATGTACACTAGGTCCCTCTGTTGGCCAAGGGGTTCGCCAGCACCTCTGGATGGTCCTGGATGGCTGGGCCTGTGGTTTCCCATTATTTTTATTTAATGAGCACTTCAAGTGGGAAACCACAGTGCAGCCGAGCTTCCGGGTGCTGGGGATTCCCACCCTCAGTGAAGCCCTTTCGTAAGTGACAAGTGCACTTGCAGCCAGTGGGTCTTATACCCTGGACGCCCCACCCACCGCAGGACAGCCTCTGTCCTGTGTCACGTGTTCTGTTTGCGCGTGCTTTTACACCTGAGCAGCGTTCTCAGCCCTGCACTTCTGCCTTCCAAGGAACCCGAAGGCTGAGTCTGCAGCCCCTTTGGGTTGTCATGACGGGGGGGGGGGAGGGGGATGAACGCTGTACTCACAGGATGACTCTGCCCCCACCAGAACATCACCTGGTCCCAAATGTCCCTAGGCCAGAACCTGCTTTAGGGTGACATAATTTTCTTGAGATGGCAACAGGCTCTGTCTGCTTCTTTGAACCTCCTGAGCAATTGGTGAGAAGGGCGCTACGGTGACAAGGAGGCCTGGGGCGGGTGCCCTTTCTGAGCCCAGCTGGCGCTGCTTGCTGGGGTGTGAACTCTCCTAAGACTGAGTCACTTTGCCTCAGTGACCCTGCTTTCTCATCCGTAAAATGAAAGAGCTGCCTGGGTGTCCCTTCTAGCAATTTGAGAGGCTGGCACTCCATAAGCTTCCTAGCCTGCCTCACCTGCCCACCTGGTGGGCTTTGCCAGAGTCATGTGACCAGCACTGACCCTGCCTTCCCTTTATCTCTGTCACTCCCCACTCCCCCCCGAGTTGAATTTCCCCCCAAAGTTTGGCCTGAGAGCTCATGGTTGGGCCAGAGGGTCACCTAAGGTGATCAGGGGTCAGCAAACTATGGCCCACAGGCCAAATCCACCTTGCTATCAGTTTTTGTAAATGAAGACAGATTTTTTTTTTTTTACCTTTACTAATCGATTGTAAAGGATTCAACCCAAAAGAGCCAAATAGAAGGAAGTGTATGAGGCATGGCATGGAACACTGGCACATACAACCCTTCCAGCACCTCTGTGCATCACCAACCCCTGTGTCTGTAAATAAAGTTTTTTTTTTTGTTTTGTTTTGTTTTGTTTTGTTGGTTTTGCAAGGTAGGGTCTCACTCTGGTCCAGGCTGACCTGGGATTCATTATGTAGTCTCAGGGTGGCCTCGAACTCTCGGCAATCCTCCTACCTCTGCCTCCCGAGTGCTGGGATGGCCTCGCTAACTCCCGGCAATCATTAATTTTTTTTTTTTTTTTTTTAAATATTTTATTATTTATTTATTTATTTGAGAGAGAGAGATACAGAAATAGGCAGGCAGAGAGGAGAGAGAATGGGTGCGCAGGGCCTCCAGCCACTGCAAATAAACTCCAGATACATGCACCCCATGTGCATTTTTTCATGGAGAAAGAAATGGTTTAAGGCCGGGCATGGCCATCTCTCCAGCCCATAAATCATTTCTTTTAATCCACTTTTCATCCCAGCACTCGGGAGGCAGAAGTAGGAGGATCACCGTGAGTTCAAGGCCACCCTGAGACTACACAGTTACTTCCAGGTCAGCCTGAGCCAGAGTGACACCCTACCTTGAAAAACCAAAAAAAAAAAAAAAGATTTAAAACAAATATTTTTATTTGTTTGTTTGAGAGATAGTGAGAGAAAGAGACAGAGGGATAGAAAGAATGGGCACACCACGGCCTCCCCAGCCACTACAAATGAACTCCAGATGCATGTACCACCTTGTGCATCTGGCTTATGTGGACCCTGGGAAATCAAACCAGGGTCCTTTGGCTTTGTAGACAAGAGCCTTAACTGTAAATAAAGTTTTATTGGGACATAGCCCTGATCATTTGTCTATGGCTGCTTTGTGCTAGGAAGAAAGTTCAGTAGCGGTAACAGGTAGTTCCAAAGATGAAATATTTGCTCTCTGACCCTTGGTAGAAAGTATTTGCTGGCCCTGGTTGGGCTGTGCCTGTGAGGATGGGGAAGCTGACTTTCCTTGGCCTCCCCAGGGCTCCTAGGAGAGTCTTCGCTGGCCTTACTGTGGAGCAGGTCTAACCCCAGTTGCCTGGGAACTCGCTGTTAGCCATTGGCCTAGCAGTGTTACTGCCCGGGTGTGGTAAGGGGCACGAACTGGCACTGGAAGGACAGTCTTCAGGGTGGGCAGTGAGTGTTTGGCATAGAATGAGAGAATGTGGTGAGGGAGGGTGAGGACACAGAGGTCAGGCCAGGAGTCCAGGAGGCTGTGTTTGGGGCTGAAAGGAGCTCAGATAAAGGCAGAAAAGAAGATACATAAGGGGTCAGGAAAGGGACACGGGAGGGACTACGGTTTCAAAGAATGTTTGAAGACCAGCTGTGTGGCACAAACCACCAGACAGGATTCAAGAACACAGACCCACTGGAACCTTCTGGAAGCACGTAGCCCAGGTGGGAAGGTTAGAGTCCAGTCTGTGGGGTAGGGTGATGTAATAGGTCTCTTCCGGGAGAGGGGACATCCAAAGTGCTGTGGCAGGCTGGGGCCCCAGAGTTGTGGCTGTGGCTGTGGAAAGTTGTTTTTTTTTTTTTAATTTAATTAAAAAAAATTTTTTTTATTGACAACTTCTATACTTACAGACAATAAACCATGATATTTCCCTCTCCTCCCGACTGTGGAAAGTTTTATGGGAGCAGTACATTGTTCCCCCTGAGGCCTGAGGATGTTGGGTGCACCAGGTTATAGGTTGTTGTGGCCAGATGGCTCCCCAGGAAGGGGATTGGTGAGCAACAGCATGGCGGGAGGGTAGCAGGGATGGTCACTGGATCGGGTTTGCATGGAATGAAGAATCACTGTGGGCAGGTTTGGCTTTAGCCACAAAGTCTAGGAAGAGGGCTGGAGGGATGGCTCAGTGGTTAAAAGCACTTGCTTGCACAGCCTCCCAGCCCAGAGTTCAATTCCCTAGCACCCACGTAAAGCCAGATGCACAGTGTGGTGCATGCTTCTGGAGTTCTTTTGAAGCAGTAAGAGACCCTGGAATACCATACTTAATCTCTCTGTGTCTCCCTGTCCCTCTCAAAGATTTAAAAAAATATTTTATTTTTGTTTGTTTATTTATTTATTTGACAGAGAAAGAGAGGGAGAGAGAGAAAGAGAATGGGCATGCCAGGGCCTCCAGCCACTGCAAACAAACTCCAGATGCATGCGCCCCCTTGTGCATCTGGCTAACATGGGTCCTGGGGAATTGAACCTGGGTCCTTTGGCTTTGCAGGCACGTGCCTTAACCGCTAAGCCATCCCTCCAGCCCTCAAATAATTTTTTTATTAAAACAAAAAGTAAAGGAAGAGTAAGACCAGGAGAAAAGTGGGGGGGGCCGGTGGAACTGTTTAGGTGGTTATTGGTGGCCAGGGTGGTATGGTTTGTCTCACAGTGGAAGCAGGTCAGGTCTTGCTCTCTGAGCTCGGCATTGGGATTGGGTGGACCTGCAACTGTTGAGCCTCTGAGACATTGCTAGCAGCAGGACTGGGAGAGAACAGGCCACCCAGAAGACCAACCCCGCTCCTTACCTCTCCCCACCCTGCCCAGCTAGCTGAACGTGGTGTTTGGAGCAAGTCCCTCTGGGGAGGGCGGGCCAGGCTTGGCCCCAATATTAAACTTCACCTTCGCCCTTGCAGGAAACCACATGGGTAGTTTCCCTGGGCTCTGCTGTCCTCTGGATTTCTCATTTGTCTCTCGGGGACTGCACATCTCGGGGAAATCATGGAAGAGTCGAGTTCCTGCCTCCCTCCATGGAGCCTTAATGTTTAAAGGAACCGGAAGGGAGTTTCTCACTCTCCTCCCTGAGAGGCGGGAGGTTGAATCTGTACACAGAGCTTGGGGCCCCCAAGTGATGTCACAGGCAGGGATCCCCATTTATGGGATACCCTGTGAGGGCTGGAAGGCTGGCGAGCTGGTTCTATGGGTCCCGGAAGCCTCACCCCAACTCTGATTCAGAAAGAGAAGCCACACATGCGGCGGTAGGTGCTAGTCTCCTCTTAGGCCCGACCTGTCTGTTCCTTTGGCTCTGACTCAGGCTGAGGTGTCCGGAATTGAGGTTTGACAGCAAGAAGGATTGGGGGCATTTCTGCAGACTGTGATTATTGTTCTAGTACCTTTACGTCCTTAAGTGTGTGGTGGCTGGTGACATTTGCTCTCACAGCCTCCCGGTTTGGGGAAGGGGGTGGAGGAGGTAAGGTCCTTCAGGAGAAAGGTCACCTCCCTCTCATGGTTCAGGGAAAGTGTCTCTCTAGTTTCTGGTACTGAATTTGAGCCAGACTTGCAAATCACTCCTCCTCCTCCTCCTTGAGAGCCTGGAGATGAAGAAATGGCAGAGTTTGGAAACTGATTGCCGGTGGATTCCACATACTTTCATTGAACGGTGGGCGGGTGGGTGTTGGTGCCACATGGCCCTCCAGTGTTAACTCTATCCCGCTCTCTGCTTGCAGTCCTCTGACCACTCTGTTGGCATTGCCCCCGCCCACTGGACTCAGCTTCAGATCTAACCCCGCACCTGCCTGACTCCTGCGGAGGGCCCACTTCCCCTCCTGGCCAGCACCATGCCTATCCTCAAGCAACTAGTGTCCAGCTCCGTGCACTCCAAGCGCCGCTCCCGAGTGGACCTCACCGCTGAGATGATCAGCGCCCCTCTAGGTGACTTCCGCCACACCATGCATGTGGGCCGGGCTGGGGACGCTTTTGGTGACACCTCCTTCCTCACCAGCAAGGCGGGTGAACCTGACGGCGAGTCCCTGGACGAACAGGCCTCCTCCTCATCTTCCAAACGCAGTCTCCTGTCCCGGAAGTTCCGGGGAAGCAAACGGTCACAGTCGGTGACCAGGGGGGACAGAGAGCAGAGAGACATGTTGGGTTCCCTGAGGGACTCGGCGCTGTTTGTCAAGAATGCCATGTCCCTACCCCAACTCAACGAGAAAGAAGCTGCAGAGAAGGGCTCCAGCAAACTGCCCAAGAGCCTGTCCTCCAGCCCCGTGAAGAAAGGAGCTGCTGGGGACAGCAGCCAAGAGGAGGTGGGTGCAGGGGAGATGGGCCCTCATCGGAATGGGGCCACGGGCCCCCACTCCCCCGACCCTCTGCTTGATGAGCAAGCCTTTGGGGATCTGACGGATCTGCCCGTTGTACCCAAGGCCAACTACGGGCTGAAACATGCTGAATCCATCATGTCCTTCCACATTGACCTGGGCCCCTCCATGCTGGGAGATGTCCTTAGCATCATGGACAAGGATGAGTGGGACCCCGAGGACGAAGGTGGCGGCTACCGGGATGAAGAAGGCCCCGGCAGTATGGTCCAGGCTCCCCCTTTGCCAGAGGTGGCCCCTTCCCTGGGGAGACAAGAAGACAAGGCCAGCCTGGACCTGGCCTCACTGCCTTCGCACGCGCTAGAGGATGAAGGGTGGGCAGCAGCAGCCCCCAGCCCCAGCTCGGCCCGCAGCATGGGCAGCCACACCACGCGGGACAGTAGCTCGCTTTCCAGCTGCACCTCCGGTGTCCTGGAGGAACGCAGCCCAGCCTTCCGAGGCCCCGAAAGGGCCAGGGCCGCTGCCCTGAGGCAGTCGGACAAAGAGTTCTCTTTCATGGATGAGGAGGAAGAGGAGGACGAGATCCGAGTGTGAGGTCCGTAGACAGTAGCCTCCCCAGATCAGGGGAGCATCTTCTTCTCCATGTCCCCCACCCCACCCTACCCGCCTGACTGCGACCTTTGACCTTACTGTGCAGGGGCGACCAAGAGCTTCCCATTGGAGTCTGTAGACCCTGGACCTCGTTGATGGGGTGCTTTGCAGGGGACAGGGGTAGCGACTAGTGCTTGACTCCCTGACACACCCTGCCTCCCTGCAGCTGCCTGGGATGGGGTTGTGTCCCAGCAGGAATCTTGGTGGGGATGGGGGGAGCTTGTCTCCAGCCTGGCCTCAAATGGGTACCAGATGTTAATTTGAGTTCTTGCCATGTGCAGCCACCCCTCCAAGGCCTGGACACTTGGCTACCTTTTTCTGTCCTGGCATCTGGTGCCCACAGGGAGCTATGTGTGGGCAGGAGGTGGGCGGGGGGCACATGTTCCTGTTGCTCCCTTCTCCACCCCTGCCTGGCTCCTCACTGGAAGCCTGGCTAGAACAGGGGACAGCCACAACTTGTACACTAAATGACTCTCCCAGGAGCCAGGATAGGATGGGGGTACAGAAGGAAAAGCCTCAGGTTTCCTGGATATTCAAGAAGGGGTCCTTCCTCAATGACACTAGGGGCAGGGCTGGGCACCAGCCCGTGGGTGTGTTTGTTTTTTATTGCATTTGAACTCGGATCGAGCAACGTCAGGAATAGATCCTGGACTAGAAGAATCAAATCCTTTTAGCAAAACTTTATCCTGAGCAACGGCACAATGACTGTTATATACTTAAGACTGGGGGGGGGCCCACCTAAGGGGATAAATATCCCCCTGTGTATGTCGCCCATCCCCACCTCTATAGCTGTTAACAGCTAAGCAAGGCCTATGTAGAAGATTTCTGGAGTATGGTTTAAAAAGAAATTATACATCATTCCTGGGGTTGGGAGAGCTGTGTATTAACTGGGTGGTTTCCTACCCACCTTAAGGAAGACATGTCTGTCTGCTTCCTTTCTCAGTCCCTCCCCACTGCAGAGGCCAGGACCCTGGGGTCAATAGCTGCCAGAATTAACAAAAAGAAAAGAAAGAAAACAAGAAAGAGAGAGAAGAAAAAGAAAACAGGAAATGAGAAGACTGAATTAAATTGGAATTTTAGGCAAACAAAAGTTTTTGGGTTTTTTGTTGTTGTTGTGTTGTGTTTTTCCTTTATGAGACAAGGTCTCGCTCAGTAGCCCAGGCTGGCCTCCAACAACTCATAACGTTGGCCTTGACACTCCAAGCACACTTCCTGTCTCACCCTAGTGTTGGGATTCCAGGCAGGCACCACCATGCCTGGCTGTTTGTTTTTCTGAAATTCAAGTTTTGTTTGGCTCCTGTAACTCTACCCAGGGCATGAGGAGAAGCTGGGGCCTAAGCCCCAGCCATGACAACCTACTACTTTTCTGTCCTGGGAACAGGCTGACACACCTCCCTGTAGGTGGAACCGGTAGGAGGCTGAGGAGAATGAACTAAATAACAACACAGGGCCAGGGCAGCTGAGGGTGGAGGCCCAGTGCCAGTAATCCTGCCTCCCCAATCCTGCCCGGGCCTGGCACTGAGGCACTAGCCTGGACCCCGACTGGGGCTCCTGTGTATGTAGGTAGCCTAATTAGGTCCTTCATCGGGTAGAGCCTGGAGGAAGCTTCAGGACTGTGCCCCCTGTCCAGCAGCAACCCGCTCCCAAGCCCATGCTGGTCCGTTCTGAACTCTAAACTTTGTATTTTTTTCCATGATCTTGATAAAGCAGTAAGAAAACATTAAAAAGCCCTTCTAGCATACCTGGCGTCTGTCTGTTTCTTGAGGTCTTATTTCAGGAGAGTGGGCAGACGGTCGGTCCGCAGCTCCTGTGTCTGCCTGTGGTCATGAGGTCGAGGCATCTTCTCTCTCTCTCTCTGTTGCTTGGCCTGGCCCCTCCAGCAATGCACTTAAGCCTCATGGAAGGATGAAGGCTCCTCATGTACCTCTCTGCCTGGGTAGGACCTACGGGCTCAGGCACTCTGCAATTGATGGGTTGGGCAGGGCCTCAGGGGACTTAGTCCCTAAGTCACACTGTGTGTGTGCCTGGGTCCTTTCAGTAGAGTGAGAGCCCTGCCACTTTTAGAGGACGGGACAGCAGACCATGGTATAAGGTTTGGATGTTACTGGAAGGAGGAAGCTGTTCTTCCAGGCCCATCCCCCCAGCATCCATATGAGCGGCACCTGTCACCCCCAAGACACTTGGTTCTTAGGATGCTGGGAGCAGGGACACAGGGACTTCCCCTTGCTATTTTCACCTGGAGAATGGATTTGCAGGAGGCATGCTCTGGGCTCAGCTATGCTGTTCGGTGATGTGGAACCTCCTTATCCCTGTGCTGGGTGAAGGGATGCTGCGGGGGGCAGGTGGGGCGGGGGGTCCTAGGCCAGCAATGCAGCATTGGAGTTAGAGCATCACAAGTTCAAAGCCCCTGCCCCCTCCACCACCTCCGCTCCTGCGTGCCTCTCAGGAAATGAGGTCGGGGTGTATCTGCTTGGGTGTGGGGATCAGGTGAGTACTCCGCCTACAGCCCTGGCTTGTGTCTCTCTCGGACCTTCCCTTCCTCACACCCACATTCCCTCTGCCTTGGGCGGCTACACTAAGAAAGAATTGTGGCCTCCTGCTTGCTGTCTGCAAACTCGGAAATTTGGGGTTGAGTTCTGGCATTTCCCGGTCCTCCTCTGAGCATCTACAGAGAATTTGGGGCTTCCCACTCATCCTTTCCCTGAGAAGCAATTAAAGGAATAATTAGAATGTCACCCATGTCTCTGTCCCCAGACAGGCTCATTAGAGTGAGGGAGGGACATGTTTAATGAGGGTAGGGCAGTGGCCCTGAGGGGGAGAGGGAGTCCCGCTGGGGCACATGGAGCAGTTCCTGAGAGCTACAGCGTGGTGACTAAGAGAGGAAGGGACAGTTAAGTGAGACCTGGATATAGCCAGAGCCCCTTGGGTGGACCTGGCTTACTCAGGTGTGGCGTGGACCTGAGGGTAAATAAAGCTACCCTCAGGGACTGTCATAGAGTTCCTGAGGATCCTGAGAGGCCACCAGCCCCCCAAATGTGTTAACCTGGCTGGCTTTGAAGACGTTATACTCTGGGGCACCACAGACGCAAGAGCTGGGTCTCCAGGTTCTGTCCAGACCTGCCCCCGGGCCTTGGACCCGTGATTCTCCCTCTGAGCAAATGTGTTGACTCCACCTTCAAAATCAGGCACTCATTAAGTTGTTTCCAGTTTCCACCAGAGGCTTTGTCTTCAGTGAGAACACTGAGCCAATATGTAGATGGAGCCCTAGTGTCCCCCTGAATGGGCTGGAGAAAGTGGGGTGCCCTTTCTTACCTTCCAGCCTTGGTTCATGAAGCTTACCTGAGAAACCTACGGGTCCTCAGAGCGAGTCGTCTTTTTTTTGTGTGTGTGTGTGTGTGTGTGTGTGTGTAGTGTGTGCATGTGTATATGTATGTTGGTGTGTGTATGGGCACACATGTATGTACATGTGGAGGCCAGCAGTCATGTCAGATGCCCTAATTTACTCTCCCATCTTTTTTTTTTTTTCCGAGGTAAGGTCTTGCTCTAGCCCAGGCTGATTTGGAATTCACTATGTAGTCTCAGGGTTGTCTCCAACTACAGTGATCCTCCAACCTCTGCCTCCCAAGTACTGGGATTAAAGGCGTGCACCACTATGCCTGGCTATCTTTTTCTTTTTTTAAAAAATATTTTATTTTTATTTATTTATCTATTTGAGAGAGATAGAAAGAAGGCATGCCAGGGCATCTAGCCACTGCAAATGAACTCCAGATGCATGTACTACCTTGTGCATCTGGCTTTTGTGGGTCTTGGGGAATTGAACCTGGGTCCTTAGGCTTCGCAGGCAAGTCCCTTAACTGCTAAATCATCCCTCCAGCCCTCTTTTTTTTTTTTTCTAGGTAGTGTCTTGCTCAAGCCCAGGCTAACCTGGAATTCACTATATAGTCTCAGGCTTGTCTCTAACTCAGCAATCCTCCTACCTCTGTCTCCCAAGTGCCAGGATTAAAGGCATGCTCCACCACACCCATCTTTACCTTTTTTTGGTTTTTGGTGAGGTAGGGTCTTACTCTAGCCCAGGCTGACCTAGATTTCACTATGTCGTCTCAGGGTGGCCTCGAACTCCCGGCAATCCTACCTTGGCCTCCCAAGTGCTGGAATTAAGAGTATGTACCACCATGCCCAGCTCACCTTAATTTTTTGTGACAGGGTCTCTCACTGACACTGGAGTTTATAGATTCCACTAGACTAGCTAACCAGCAAGCTCCAGGGATCCTCCTGTCTATCACCCCAGCACTGGTTTACAGGCGTGTGCCATCTTGTCTTGCCCAGCTTTTACATGGGTGCCGGGATCCAAACTTAGGTCCTCACGTTTGTGCAATGAGCACTTTACCCACTGAGATCTTTTTTTTGAACACCAAATTTCACTGTGTAGGCTGGTTTTGAACTTCCAATTCT
Source organism: Orientallactaga sibirica (assembly GCA_036365145.1). Taxonomy (NCBI): domain Eukaryota; kingdom Metazoa; phylum Chordata; class Mammalia; order Rodentia; family Dipodidae; genus Orientallactaga; species Orientallactaga sibirica. The sequence goes on from JAEOAD010000013.1 coordinate 10,640,629, forward strand.
CCTGTGTACAGATAGGATATACCAAGCCTGGTTCAAATGCAATTATAAAGGTAAATTCTCTAGGGTAGTTCAGACAACTTGAGACAAGGACCAAGAGATACTTCTGGGTAATAATTTAGTCATTTAGATTCCAATCTCAGCTGACATTTCTCAAAACCTGATGGGACCTCAAAGCCTTCTGGTTTCATTCCTAAGCCAGCTGCTGCCTCACCCAGGTCCAGTCCTCCTCCAGGCACATTTCCTCCCATTTCCCCTAAGACTCTGTTCCTATTTGTTGGGTCCATTCTATGCCTGGTCTTGTCAGAGTCTCAGAATCACTCTGTGAGGTGGTTACTATCGCACACCCATTTCACAGATGAGGCAGTTTAAGGTGAAGGGACTGGTCCACCCCCTCACCTCCAGAGCCAGGACACAGCCCAGGCATGGGCTTCAGTGCCCTTCCTACAAACTACTAGGCTGCCAGCCCAGCAACCAACATACTGTGACCCAGAATGACCAGGTGGGGACAGTGCCCAGCTGAGCAGCACATCACAGAGGCCCTGCTGGCAGCCGTGCTAGTGAGGAGGACTATAGCCCAGGACAACAGGGGTGTGAGCTGCTCCTGGCTCTGCCCACCAAGCAGTGCAAAGGCCCTGAATGTACCAGAGTCACCTGCCAGGCTGGACCAAGCAGTGGTTGGGCCCTGGGCTCCTGGAGCCCACAGTCTCAGGTCTGTTCCTGCTGGAACCCGGGCTCATTCTTGGTAGTGCTCACCTTTGACCCCATCAACCCACCCACCCAAGGGCCTTCTCTTTCCGCCTAGGCTGCACCACATTCCCAGGAGAAAGTGGATGGAATCAATGAAGGATGCCAGGATCTGTGTGTGCGTATGTGTGTGCGTGTGCGTGCGAGTATGTGGAGGCCAGAGGCTGACATCCACAGCATCCTCAATCCCTCTCCACCTTATTTATTTTTAAAAAATATTTTTTATTTATTTGAGAGACACACAGAGAAAAGCAGAGATATATAGAGAGAATGGGTGCGCCAGGGCCTCCAGCCACTGCAAACGAACTCCAGATGCATGTGCCTTCTTGTGAATCTGGCTTACGTGGGTCCTGGGGAATCGAACCTAGGTCCTTTGGCTTTGCAGGCAAATGCCTTAACTGCTAAGCCATTTCCCCAGCCCCTCTCCACTTTATTTACTGGTTCACGATCTCTCACTGAATCCAGAGCTCACCAATTCAACTAGTCTAGCTAACCAGTTTTCCCACAGCATCTACCCGTCTCCACTCCCCTAGTGTTGGACTTAGAGGTGTGCCACCATGCCCAGAGTTTTATGTGGGTGCTGAGGATGGAACTCGGGGCCTCCTGCTTGTGCAGCAAACACTTTTACTGATGGAGTATCTGCCCAGCCCTGGAGTGTGAATCTTGGAGATATCTGGCATTCTTAGCATCTTCCAAGCTTTGGATCTGGTTCCCAGCCTGCCCCTGTGTTATGGATGGGCAAGCTGAGTCTGGGACAGCCAAAGGACTCTGAGGACAACCTCAGAGCAGCATGGGAGACATTCACTGGTTTGGCTTTGGCTCTGGCCTGGCAGGAGAGGGACGGGTCAATGGCTGGCCAGTGTACAAAGCTAGAAGAGAGTAGGAATTTAGGGAGAGTTGGAGGCGCTGGCCTTCTCAAGGTGTGTGTTGCACTCCTCACCCAGCCCTGGCTTGCCTAGACCTCTTGTAACAGCTGTCCAGGCAGCCCGGCCCCTTCCTTCTATGCCTGGGCAGGTGTCTTCCCCACAACCCTTCTACTATAGCACTTACCTGTAAGCAATTCATCCCTGGGCTAGAGGCCTTGATTTTAGGGTGCAGGAAAGAAAAAGTAAGAGTATAAATGGGATCTGGAGAGACGGTTCAGTGATTAAAGGCACACACTTGCAAAGCCTGATGCCTAGGTTCTCCTCCCCAGTACCCACATAAAGACAGATGCACAAAGTGGCAATGCATCTGGAGTTTGTTTGCAGGGCAAGTGGTCCTGGTGTGCCCAGTCTCTCTCTCTCTCTCTCTCTCTCTCTCTCTCTCTCTCTGTTTCCTCTGTCTCAAATAGGATAAATATTTTTTAAGGGCGTGAGTTCAATTCCCCAGTAACTATGTAAAGCCAGATGCACAAAGTGGAGCATGAGTCTGGAGTTCTTGTACAACAGCATCAAGAGGCCATGGCATGCCCATACTGTCCCCCTCTGTCTCTCAATTTCTCTCTTCCATCTTCACAAATAAATAAAAATATTTTTAAAAAGGAAAAAAGAGCCAGGCATGGTGGTGCACACCTTTAATCCCAGCACTTGGGAGGCAGAGGTAGGAGGATCGCTGTGAGTTCAAGGCCACCCTGAGACTACATAGTGAATTCCAGGTCAGCTTGGGCTGAAGTAAGACCCTTCCTCAGAAAGAAAAAAAAATGAAATGAAAACAATACAAATGGGAGTCAGGCATGGTGGCACACACCTGTAATTCCAGCACTCAGGAAACTGAGGTAGGAGGATTGATCTCTGAGTTTGAGGCCAGAGTGGGCCTATAGAGTGAATTCTAACTAGATAAGCTTTGGCTAGAGTGAGACTCTACCTCAAAAATAAAATTAAAAGAGCTGGAGAGATGGCTTCATGGTTAAGGTGCTTGTCTGCAAAGCCTAAGGACCCAGGTTCAATTCCTCAGGACCCACATAAGCCAGATGCCCAAGGTGGCACATGCGTCTGGAGTTCGTTTACAGTGGCTAGAGGCCCTAGTGTGCCCATTCTCTCTCTATCTGCCTCTTTCTCTCTTTCAAATAAATAAAAAAAAAATATTTAAGATAAAAAAAAAAAAAGAATAGCCAGCTGGGCATGGTGGTGCACGCCTTTAATCCCAGCACTCAGGAGGCAGAGGTAGGAGGATCACTGTGAGTTTGAAGCCACCCTGAGACTACATAGTGAATTTCAGATCAGCCTGGGCTAGAATGAGACCCTATCTCAAACAAACACACACACACACACACACACACACACAAAAGAGGACTGGAGGGATTGAAGGCATTTGCCTGGAAAGCCAAAGGACCCAGGTTCGATTCCCCAGGACCCATGCACGCGTCCAGAGTTCGTTTGCAGTGGCTGCAGGCCCTGGTGTGCCCATTCTCTCTCTCCCCCTGCCTTTCTCTGTCAAATAACTAAATAAATAATAAAATATGTTTTTTTAAAAAGGAATAAAATGTCCTGGGCATTGTGGCGCAAGACTTTAATCCTGGCACTTGGGAAGCCAAGGTAGTAGGATTGCTGTGAGTTTGAGGCCAGCCTGAGATGACACAGTGAAGTCCAGGAGTCAGCCTGAGCTACAGCAAAACCCTACCTCAAAAAGCCAAAAATAAGTAAATAAAACGGGAGTGCTTGTCTAGCCCCTCCCCTTCATAAGCCCCTCTAGGCGCAGGCTCCCTGCCAGCCTCCAGATGGGACACTGCAGAGAACACTTCCTGGGGAGGAAAAATATTTGTAGGCAGATGGATGTTGGTGGGTTGGCCTCGGAGACCTGTTGCCTTGTCCTCCAGAGAGAGGATCCCATCCTGGGAGGGGATGCAAGAGCCAAGAGTAGCTGCCTTCCTTGGCAGGAATCCAATTCAAAAGTAATACAATGTATGTTTTTAAAGAAAAGGGAAAAAAGTACCTACCTATGGAGGCCGCAGGGTTGTGCCCCAATTATGTTTTCTTTTTATGCCCTGCTTTGTTCCAAAACGGCTTGGAGGCAGCTTACAAAAGTACGTTAAAAACAACAGGCTAAAAATAGACAAGAGAGAAACAACGATGGAACATGCAGTACAACGAACCAGGAAGCACAGGCAGAAGGGGTGTCCAGGTGGGTCCCCGCGGCTGGCTTGCAAAGGCAGGCTCTGGTGTGAAGGCAATCTAACTGTGACATCTGTCATACCCACCCAGCTTATCATGTTTTTTAGAAAGAATTAGGGGGAAAAAAAGAGTTTGAGCCTGGCATGGTGGTGCACGCCTTTCATCCCAGCACTCGGGAGGCAGAGGTAGGAGGATCACCATGAGTTCGAGGCCACCCTGAGACTACATAGTGAATTCCAGGTCAGCCTGGACTAGAGCGAACACTACCTCAAAAAACCAGAAAGCAAAAGAAGAAAAATAGGAGTTTGAGAATTCCCAACAAAAAAAAGAATATATATTTTTTAAATTTTTATTCATTTTATTTGTAAGGAGAGAGAAAGATAAATATGGACGCGCCAGGATAAACTCCAGACATAGCTGTCATTTTGTTCATCTGTCTTTATGTGGGAATTGGGGAATTGAAACCTGGGATTTCAATGCCTTTAACTGCTGAGCCACCTCTCAGCCTCTTTAGGGTTTTTTTTTTTTGTTGTTTGTTTGTTTTTGTTTTTGTTTTTTTGTTTTTTTAGATGTAGGGTCTCACTCTAGGCCAGGCTGACCTAGAACTCACTCTGTGGTCCCAGGCTGTCCTCAAACGCACAGCAATCCTCCTACCTCTGCCTCTTGAGTGTTGGAATTAAAGGTGTGTGTCACCATGCTCACTCTTTTATGGAATGTGTTTGTTTGTGCCAGTACACCTTTAATTCCAGCACCTAGAAGGCAGAGATAAGAGGATCTCTGTCTCCTTGACCTTGGCTTCTGGTTGCCACTGGAGTTGTGAGGAGCAATAAAGCTATTGTCCCCAAGCCCCAGAATTGATACTTATTACTGTACCCAGAGCCCACTAGGGCCCGGCTGCAGACACGTACACCAAAGAAACCCAGCGTGTGGGGGTCAGCAGTATGACACAAGTCACCCACACAGTTCACATTCTTCCCAGAGGAACTCTCAGCCCCTGAATCGTGGATATCTGAAATTGGGCATGGCTGATGGGGACAGACCTGTGCATCCTGACCTCCGCCCGCTAGGTGTTAAAGCACAGGTTGTCACAGTCCAAATGTCCCAGACATTATCAAACATTATCCATTCTCTCTCTGTTCCTCTCTCTCTCTCTCTCTCTCTTTGTTTTGTTTTTTTTAAGTAGTGTTTCACTGTAGCCTAGGCTGACCAGGAATTCACTATGGAGTCTCAGGGTGGCCTCGAACTCACGGTGATCCTCCTACTTGTACCTCCCATGTGCTGGGATTAAAGGCATGTGCCACCATGCCCAGCTTTTTCTTTTCCTTTTTATATTTTTTTTGATAAGGTGTCATATAGTTCAGGCTGGCCTCAAACTCAATATGTATCCTTGAACTTCTAATCTTCCTGCCTTCACTTCCGCAATGAGATTATAGGCATGCACCACCATGCCCAAGCATATGGTGTGCTTTGGGCATGCTAGATAAGCACTCTACCAACTAAGCTACATCCCCAGGCCCCAAATGTGAGTGGTTTTTAAAGTACACAGCCTATTTTGTAACAGAGCCCAAGTTGACAGAGAGAGAGAGCAGCTGCTTATTTGACTGGAGAGAACATGTCTAGGAGTGGCATCCTCCATCAAAAGATGGAATCTGGGGACTGAGAGATGGCTTAGCTGTTAAGGCATTTGTCTGTAAAGCCAAAGGATCCCGGTTCGATTCTCCAGGATAAGCCAGATGCATCTGGAGTTCATTTGCAGCGGCTGGAGGCCCTGGATCACCCATTCTCTCCTTCCCTCCCTCCCTCCCTCTCAAATAAATAAATAAAATATATTTTTAAAAGAGAGAGATGGGGCTGGAGAGATGGCTTAGCTGCCAAACGCTTGCCTATGAAGCCTAAGGACCCGGTTCGAGGCCCCGATTCTCCAGGACCCACGTAAGCCAGATGCACAAGGAGGTGCATGCATCTGGAGTTCGTTTGCAGTGGCTGGAGGCCCTGGCGCACATTCCTCTCTCTCTCTCTCTCTCTCTCTCTACCTGCCTATTTCTGTGTCTCTCTCTCTCAAATAAATAAATTAAAAATAATAATAAAATAATAAAAAAAAAAGAGAGAGAGATGGAATTTACAGCCTAGCTAAGAAGCAAGTGCCAAGGCAGATGTGGGTGCGGTGAACCCAAAAGGGAAGGGAGGTCTTGGGGGTGAGTCTGGTACCAGGGCACTCTGATGAATCTCCCGATCATATTCTGGCCCCGGGTCAGAGTGAGTGGTTTATCCAGGCTGGGAGGAGGGGCCACCCTCTGCTGCCTGCTCCTGCCACCCACGCCTGCTGGGCTGTGTGGGCACAATGGCCTCCCTGTCAATAGTGGGGCCTGGAGGGTTTTTCCATCTGTGATCCGTCTGCCTGCCTTGTGATCTAAGAATTATTTAGAGATAACAAGGCTGGAGGGCAGTCTGTGGGGATGAAAATGGGGTTTTTCTTCCAGACCCACTGGACCCAAAGGCAGATCCAATGTGTGACCTTGGACTCACAATTTATTAAGTGGAGTGCAACCACCAGGCCTGGGATAATCATTCCTCTCGGTCAGAGGGTGAATCTCTGTTGAATAATCATCTCTGATCCAGGGTAGTCACGCAGCCTCCGAGGAATACCAGATGAGCCCTTGGGTTAGAAGTTTGCTAACAATTGTGAGTAACTTTGACCTTCTCTACATGTTTGTTCTAGAAAGGCCGAATGCCGGAAGCTTAGGGAAGAGCTTGTCCTTCCAGGGGCTGATTTTCAGCAACCCCAGGCTTCTGCAACAGGGCTACTGACTGCCTTTGACTGGAGGTCTCTTTGGAGAGTGATCCCAGGGCTACGTGTGCAGAGGGCCCTTTCTTTTATTATTAATTTTATTTATTTGATAGAGAGTGAATAGATGAGCCAGGACCTCTTGCCACTGCAGATGAACTCCAGTTGCATGCACCACTTTGTGCACCACGTAGCTATTACGTGGGTACTGGGAATCGAACCAAGCCAGCAGGCTTTGCAAGCAAGCATCTTTAACTGTTGAACCTCATTCCAACCTTTTGATAAGGTGTCATATAGTTCAGGCTGGCCTCAAACTCAGTATGTATCCTTGAACTTCTAATCTTCCTGCCTTCACTTCCGCAATGAGATTATAGGCATGCACCACCATGCCCAAGCATATGGTGTGCTTTGGGCATGCTAGATAAGCACTCTACCAACTAAGCTACATCCCCAGGCCCCAAATGTGAGTGGTTTTTAAAGTACACAGCCTATTTTGTAACAGAGCCCAAGTTGACAGAGAGAGAGAGCAGCTGCTTATTTGACTGGAGAGAACATGTCTAGGAGTGGCATCCTCCATCAAAAGATGGAATCTGGGGACTGGAGAGATGGCTTAGCGGTTAAGGCATTTGTCTGTAAAGCCAAAGGATCCCGGTTCGATTCTCCAGGATAAGCCAGATGCATCTGGAGTTCATTTGCAGCGGCTGGAGGCCCTGGATCACCCATTCTCTCCTTCCCTCCCTCCCTCCCTCTCAAATAAATAAATAAAATATATTTTTTAAAAAGAGAGAGATGGGGGCTGGAGAGATGGCTTAGCGGCTAAACGCTTGCCTATGAAGCCTAAGGACCCCGGTTCGAGGCTCGATTCTCCAGGACCCACGTAAGCCAGATGCACAAGGAGGTGCATGCATCTGGAGTTCGTTTGCAGTGGCTGGAGGCCCTGGCGCACCCATTCTCTCTCTCTCTCTCTCTCTCTCTCTCTACCTGCCTATTTCTGTATCTCTCTCTCTCAAATAAATAAATTAAAAAATAATAATAAAATAATAAAAAAAAAAGAGAGAGAGATGGAATTTACAGCCTAGCTAAGAAGCAAGTGCCAAGGCAGATGTGGGTGCGGTGAACCCAAAAGGGAAGGGAGGTCTTGGGGGTGAGTCTGGTACCAGGGCACTCTGATGAATCTCCCGATCATATTCTGGCCCCGGGTCAGAGTGAGTGGTTTATCCAGGCTGGGAGGAGGGGCCACCCTCTGCTGCCTGCTCCTGCCACCCACGCCTGCTGGGCTGTGTGGGCACAATGGCCTCCCCTGTCAATAGTGGGGCCTGGAGGTTTTTCCATCTGTGATCCGTCTGCCTGCCTTGTGATCTAAGAATTATTTAGAGATAACAAGGCTGGAGGGCAGTCTGTGGGGATGAAAATGGGGTTTTTCTTCCAGACCCACTGGACCCAAAGGCAGATCCAATGTGTGACCTTGGACTCACAATTTATTAAGTGGAGTGCAACCACCAGGCCTGGGATAATCATTCCTCTCGGTCAGAGGGTGAATCTCTGTTGAATAATCATCTCTGATCCAGGGTAGTCACGCAGCCTCCGAGGAATACCAGATGAGCCCTTGGGTTAGAAGTTTGCTAACAATTGTGAGTAACTTTGACCTTCTCTACATGTTTGTTCTAGAAAGGCCGAATGCCGGAAGCTTAGGGAAGAGCTTGTCCTTCCAGGGGCTGATTTTCAGCAACCCCAGGCTTCTGCAACAGGGCTACTGACTGCCTTTGACTGGAGGTCTCTTTGGAGAGTGATCCCAGGGCTACGTGTGCAGAGGGCCCTTTCTTTTATTATTAATTTTATTTATTTGATAGAGAGTGAATAGATGAGCCAGGACCTCTTGCCACTGCAGATGAACTCCAGTTGCATGCACCACTTTGTGCACCACGTAGCTATTACGTGGGTACTGGGGAATCGAACCCAAGCCAGCAGGCTTTGCAAGCAAGCATCTTTAACTGTTGAACCCTCATTCCAACCTTATTATTATTATTTTTATTTTTATTATTATTATTTTTTTGGTTTTTCGAGGTAGGGTCTCACTCTGGTCCAGGCTGACCTGGAATTAACTATGTAGTCTCAGGGTAGCCTCGAACCCTCGGTGATCCTCCTACCTCTGCCTCCCAAGTGCTGGGATTAAAGGCGTGCGCCACCACGCCCGGCTATTTTGTTGTTGTTTTTTTTTTTTTTTTTTTTTTTGGTTTTGCAAGATAGGGTCTCACTCTGGTCCAGGCTGACCTGGAATTCACTACGTAGTCTCAGGGTGGCCTCGAACTCATGGTGATCCTCCTACCTCTGCCTCCCGAGTGCTGGGATTAAAGGCGTGCGCCACCACGCCCGGCTATTTTGTTGTTTTTTATGAGAGAGAGAGAGAACTGGCATGCCAGGGCCTCCAGCCACTACAATTGAACTCCAGACACGTGGGCCACCTTGTGTGTCTGGCTTATGAAGGACCTGGGGAGTCAAACATGGGTCCTTAGGCTTCTCAGACAAGCACCTTAACTGCTAAACCAACTCTCCAGCCCCTTGTTGTTGTTTATTTATTCATGTGTGTAGGCACATGTGGAGGTCAGGGAGACAACCCCACCTTCTTTGAGACAAGATCTCTCGCTACTGCAGACAAACTGCTGGACTATAAATGAACGTAAGACCAGCTGGACTGGGAGCTTCAGATTCTCCTGACTCCATCTCCCACTGGCACAGGCATGCTGGGAACACAGACGCATGAGCCACGTTGCGTTGGGCTTCACACGGGTGCTGGGGAATTTGAACCGAGGCCGGCAGGCTTTACAGGCAAGTGCCTTTAACCACTGAGCCATCTTCCCAGTCCCAGAGAGCTTTTTCTGTAATGCAAAGCTGATGGACATTGGAAAGTGAGTGTCTTCATTGAGTGGCCAGGTTGGAGTGCATTCCCAAGCCTGGATATCAGAAGTGGATTCCTGGTCAAGTATCTAACCCCTATCTTCATCCTCAGACCTAAAATAAAAACGCTGTCTATGTGAGTGTCCGTGTGGCACGTATGTGTGTAGTGGTAGGCATGTATGCTAGGTGAGCACTTGCCACTGGGCTAAGTGGTTTCAGCCCTAAGTGGTTTCCACATATAATACGTATATATATGATGTATATATATATGTATACATAATATGTATATAATGCTGGAGATTGAACCCAGAGGCCTCACATATGCTAAGGGAGCATTCAGCCTTCTTCTTCTTTTTTTTTTTTGGGGCTTTTCAAGGTAGGTCCTCACTCTAGACCAGGCTGACCTGGAATTCACTATGTATGGCCTTAAACTCACAGCGATCCTCCTACCTCTGCCTCCCGAGTGCTGGGATTAAAGGTGTGCACTGCCATGCCCAGCCTCAGCCCTCCTCCTTCTTCTTTTTGGTGTCTGTCATTTTCATTTTGAGTCAGGGTCTCAGTAAGTTGCCCAGGCAAGCCCTAAACTTGCAGTCCTCGCACCTCAGCCTCCTGAATAGGTAGGATCATAGGCGTGGGCCGCCAGCTCTGGCTCACCCAGCAGTTCTTGATGTCAGAAGGTTCGTGTGACCTTCATTGGGTTCAAACCAAGGCATGGGCAGGGCTGCCTTCCCTCTCTGGGATCTAGGGGTGACTCTGTCCCCGCCCTTTCCCAGCTCCTACAGGCCACCTGTGTTTCCTGGCTCATGGCCCCTTCCTTCTGTCATCAGGTTGGCATCTTCAGCCCTGTCTCTCACTGTCCCTTCCTCTGACCCTCCTGCCTCCCTCTTATGAGCATCCTGGCGGCCCGCTGGCATAGGCCAAGGTGTACTCTTCATCTCAAGATCCTTCATTGCCAATGAGCACGTTGGCACACATCTGTAATCCCAGCACATGGCTGAGGCAGAAGGATTGCTACCAGTTCAAGACCAGCCTGGCTACATAAGTCAATATGAGGCCAGCCAGAGCTACATAGACCCTGTCTCAAATAAATAAAGGGTTGGAGAGATGGCTTAGCAGTTAAGGCACTTGTCTGCAAAGCCAAAAGACCCAGGTTCGATTTCCCATGACCCACAAAGCTAGATACACAAGGTGACGCATATGTCTGGAGTTTGTTTGCAGTGGCTGAAAGCCCTGGTGCGCCCATTCTCTCTCTGCTTCTCAAGTAAATAAATAAAAAAATTTTTAAAATAAATAAAGGTTGGATGTGGTGGCACCGCCTTTAATCCCAGCACTTGGGAGGCAGAGGTAGGAGGATTGTGGTGAGTTCGAGGCCACCCTGAGACTACATAGTGAATTCCAGGTCAGCCTGGACTAGAGTGAGACCCTACCTTGAAATCCCCTCCCCCCAAAAAAATAAATAAGCAAAAACATAATAAATAAATAAATAAATAAATAAATAAATAAATAATTGTTGTGGTTTGAGAATCAGATGTCCCTATAAACTCATGTGTTCTGAATACTTAGTCCCCAGCTGGTAACAATTTGGAAGGTGGAGCCAGAGGAGACGTGTTGTTGGGGGTGGACTTTGGAGGGTTGTAACCAGCTCCCCCTTTGCCAGAATTCAGCACACTCTCTTGCTGCTGCTGTCCGCCTGCTGTGGCAGAGGTGACATCCAGCCTCTGTCACACCATGCCTCCCCCTGCCATCATGGAGCTCCCCCTCGAGACTGTAAGTCAAAAGAAACCCTTCTCCCATCGGCTGCTGTTGGTCTGGTGTCTTGTCTCAGCAACGAGAAGGCGACTGCAGCAATAATCCTTCATTGCATCTGCAAGGTCTCTTGCCATATATAGGGATGGATTGTCAGGTTCTGGGACTCCGAGGTGGGCTACCATCCTGCTGCCCACTCTGCAAGACAAGGGGCTGTGTTTTGTTCATTGTGAGTCATCCAGAGTGAGTAGAAGTGGCAAAATATTTTTGAGTGAGTGAAGGAATGAATGGCCAGGTAGGCCAGAGGTTAGAGGGTGGCTAGCCAGAAGCAGTGTGGGGACCAGAGTGCAAGCTGAACCTGCCCCAATCTGCCACCTTCACCAACTCACTTTTGCCTGATCCCGAAGCCTGATCCACAATGCGTGGGAGACCGTAGATGGAGCCAGGGCCTGTGAAAGTTTCTCTCTGTTCCCATGGAGGCTCTGGGTAGTGGTTGCTCTGCTGGCTCAGAACCAGAAGGCTGTGGGAACGGAACCGAAGGCCAAGATGAGATTTGTGGTGACAATAATATGGGAGGAAAACTGTTGGGGACACCCCTGCAGGCATAGACTTGACTGTGAGTTTGAAACTTCATGTCTCTGTGACTCTCAGCCCACAGGGACAAGCAAAGGCCTGATCAGTGTTCTGGCCATCTTGCTTGCCATATCTGCCCAGGGAAGGAAGGCAGGGCCCTTTCCCACGCTGCATCCTGGGAGGCGAAAAGGAACTTAGACCTGGGGTTGCACAGGCCTGAGCTCCAGGTCTTTAGGAAGCAGAGCGTAAGCTCCAGGCCCAACTGAGTCAAAGACACGGAACCTCTCAGAGCCCGCTGAGTCTCTCTACCCTCCCCCTCAAGTGGTAATTGTGAGGTCAACAGCTGTCCCTGCCAAGTGGCATCTTCCAGTCACACAGAGTGGGGTAGAGAGCAGAGCACACTGGATTATTGTCCTTGAGGCTGAGCAGCCTCAGCTGTGGGTCACTGGAAGTTCTTCCCGGCTCCTGCTCCCCCCATACCATGGCCATCCAGCTGCCAAGCCAGGCCCCCTGAGCCCTCCTGCAGTGGCAAAAAAAGCAGGGAGCCCCACCCTCCAGGACAGGCCTTCGCAAGGCCCTCAGGAATCATAAACTTGGTAATAACAGGATGGTGCCATGGACTGGGGGAAGAACACTTGGGTCATTGAATGTCAGGTCCCATGCATTCCCAGTATGTTTTTTTAACTTTTTATTGACAAAGTCCATAATTATAGACAATAAACCGTGATAATTCCCTCCCCTCTCCCACTTTTCCCTTCACAAATCCACTCTCCATCATATCCCTTCCCCCTCTCAATTAGTCTCTCTTTTATTTTGATGTCATCATCTTTTCCTCTTATGGGATGAGGGTCTTGTGTAGGTAGTGTCAGGCACTATGAGGTCGTGGATATCCAGGCCATTCTGTATCTGGAAAAGTGCATTTTAAGCAGTCCTTCCCTTCCTTTGGCTCTTATATTCTTTCTGCCACCTCTTCCTCAATGGATCCTGAGCCTTGGAAGGTGTGATATATAATTTATTTATTTATTTAAGAGAAAGAAGCAGAGAGATAGAGAGAGAATGGGCGCACCAGGGCCTCCAGCCACTGCAAATGAACTCCAGATGCATGCACCCCCTTGTGCATCTGACTTATGTGGGTCCTGGAGTGTTGAACATGGATCCTTTGGCTTTGCAGGCAAATGCCTTAACTGCTAAGATATCTCTCCAGACCTATAGTGCCTTTTGAGTCATCCCAGAGGTCACTGCCATCTGAAAAGAGAAGCTTCTCAAACCCAAAAGTGAGAGTTGCATTAATTTATGAGCATGGATGTTAAGAGAAGTGCTTACTGGGCAGTTTGGTGAGCTTAATATATGCATCTAACCAGACACCCACGGGCATTACACCCCTAGGGCTCATAACCTCCCCATCACAGATTTTTTTGTTTTGTTTTGTTTTCTCAGGTAGGGTCTCACTCTAGCCCAGACTGACCTGGAATTCACTCTGCAGTCTCAGGGTGGCCTCAAACTCACGGTGATCCACCTACCTTTCCGCCCGAGTGCTGGGATTAAAGGCATGCGCCACCACGCCCAGCCCATCACAGGTTTTGAGATAGGGTCTCGCGCTAACCCAGGCTGACCTGGAATTCACTTTTTAGTCTCAGGGTGGTCTTGAACTCACAGCAATCCTCCTACCTCAGTTCCCATGTGCTGGGATTAAAGGCGTGCACCACCATGCTGGGCTGTGTTGCCATTGTCATACCTGGAGATGGTGTGATGGTTAATCTCTGCTGTCAATTTGACAAGACTTAGAATCACATGGAAACAAATCTCTGGTTGTGTCTGCCAGGGATTTTCTAGATTAGGTTAGTTGAAGGGGGAGGAGCTGCCCTAAGTGTGGTTGGCACTGTCCCATGGACTGGCTTCCTGGACAGTATGAAAAGGAGAAAGCTGACTGAACATTCAGCCTCCATTACCCTCGCTACTTCCTCCCCGCGACGTGACAATGTGAAGACACTCCCTGCTCCTGTCATGTTTTCTCCTCCATAATGGACTCTCCCTCTGGAACTATATGCTGAAATAAACTCTTCCTCCTTCAAACTTATTTTTGTCAAGTGTTTTGTCCTGGGAACAAGAAGGTAACTGATACAGACAAGGAGGACAGCAAACAGGTCCTGTTTCTCATGGAAAGAAACTCTCATTAAGACTACCCCATGCAGGCTGGAGAGATGGCTTAGTGGTTAAGGTGTTTGCCTGCAAAGCCAAAGGACCCCAGTTCGATTCTCCAGGACCCATACAAGCCAGATGCACAAGGGGGTGCATGTAAATGGAGTTTGTTTGCAGTGGCTGGAGGCCCTGGTACACCCATTCTCTCTCTCTCTCTCTCTGCCTCTTTCTCTCTCTCAAATAGATAAATAAATAAAATACATTTTAAAAAAAGACAACCTATAGGCTGGGCATGATAGCGCATGCCTTTAATCCCAGCACTTGGGAGGCAGAGGTAGGAGGATCGCCATGAGTTCAAGGCCACCCTGAGACTACATAGTGAATTCCAGGTCAGCCTGGGCTACAGTGAAACGCTACCTCAAAAAAAAAAAAAAAAAAGGACTACCCCATGGGGCTGGACAGATGGCTTAGTGGTTAAGGCGTTTGCTGGCAAAGCCCAAGGACCCAGGTTCAATTCCCCAGGACCTATGTAAGTCAGCTGCACAAGGTGGTACATGCATGTGGAGTTCGTTTGCAGTGACTAGAGGCCCTGGTGCACCCATTCTCTCTCTCTTTCTCTCAAAATAAATAAATAAGATATTTTTAAAAAAGAATACCCCATGGGTTTTTCTCACTTCTCCACAGCCCACCAAGGAAGTAGCATTAGATGCCCCACATAAGCTCATGTGTTCTGAATGTTTGGTCCCCAGTTGATGGCAGTTTAGGAGCCTTGATGCAGGAGGTGTGCTGTTGGAGGCGGGCTTAGGAGTGTTACAGCAGCTCCGCTTGGCCAGAGTTCCGCTCACTCTCCTGCTGCTGTTTTCCATCTGCCGAGGCAGAGGTGATGTCCAGCCTCTGCTCATGCCAGGCTGTTCCCTGCCCTCATGGAGCTTCCCCTCAAGACTGTAAGCCAAACTATCAATTCCTCTTACCAAGTGCTTTGGTCTGGGTTTTTGTCACAGCAACGAGAGGGTAACGACAACACATTTATTGGTCCAGTTTTACTGATGGGGACTCTGGGTATGAGAGAATTACATCCAGTGGCTGACAAAGCCCAGATTTGACATGTGGCTGCCCCCTGCTACATACTACATGAACATACTACATGAACTTAGTACAAGAGCATGGAAATAAGGCAGGTGCATCACGAGGCGTGATGAGGGGTTGGGGATATAGTGATGTTGGTGGAGTGTTTGCCTGGCAAGGCTGTGTGTTCTTTCCCTAGCATTACATACACCAGGGGCAGTGGTGCAGGCCTGTACTCCCAGCACTCAGAAGGTCTGGGCTGCAGGAGACCCTATTGCAATATATATGTGTGTATATATACACACACATGTATATGAAATGTGGGGAGGGGAGGGGTCTGGGGTATAGTGAGCGGTAAGAGGACTGGGAAAAGGATGGGTCCCTGTAGAGCCAAGCTCTGCAGCCAGAAAATTCTAAAGCTCTGGGCACTGGCCCCCTGCTTTTCAGAATGGCTCATTTATACAGGGAAAGGAATAGTGTGGTGATGAGTCATGGAATTTGCAGTCAAGTTCAATGAGAGCCTCATAATGATGGTGATTAAAAATTAACGCCACTGTTTGCGCAGCGATTTGGTGTCCCCTTTGCGCCTGTGGATTAATTAATAAACGACAATGCACATGCCCAGGGTAAGCTGTAGAGCACAGATGCTGGATCTGGAAGTTTCAGAGGGGACATTCATGGGTGGGCACCTGGCCCCTTCCCAAGGGTATCACCAAGACTGGCCTAGGCCTCCCTTTGACCAGTGGAATGCTGTTCTACCTCAGGAGACATGATGTGGTCCAGGCTGGGGAGCAGGGAAGCTCTCCCCCTACCCCGACCCCATCCTAGCCACAGGGACATTTGTAACCAGAAGCAGAGAATTCAACTTGAACTTGGCTGCCATGCAGCCTGAAGAATCCCCCTCTGCTCAGTGACAGCTGGGGTTCTCAGTTTGGTGCTGCCAAAAAGAATTTCGGGATCCAGGAGGTGGTTCAGTGAGTAAAGTACTTGCAATGCAAACGTGAGTACCTGAATTCAATACCCAGAGTCCATGTCAAATATTGGGATGTGCCAGGCTTGGTGGTGCATGCTTTTAATCCCCAGCACACTGGAGGCAGAGGTAGGAGGATCTCTGTAAAAGAGGATGTTAAAAAAGAGACTAATGGAGAGAGGCCAGTCTGAAGGGGAGGGGAGGGAAAATACGCACCTTTGGTATGTAAGTATGTTTTGTTGTCAATAAATATTTTAAAAACACAGTGAACTCCCCAGCACACTGGAGGCAGGTCAGGCCTGGGTCTGAGACGACACAGTGTGAGAGCCCTGGTGACTAAAAAAAAAAAAAAAAAAAAAAAAAAAAAAAGTAGGGTGTAGTGGCACATGTTGGTTGGTAAGTCCCAGTGCTGGGGAGGTGGACACTGCTGGGGCTCACTGGCCAGCCAGTTTGGCCTACTTGGTAAGTCCATGCCAAAGAGAGACCATGTTTCAAAAAAGGAGGACAAAGCCAGGCATGGCACGCCTTTAATCCCAGCACTCTGGAGGCAGAGGTAAGAGGATCACCATGAGTTTGAGGCTACATAGTGAATTCCAGGTCAGCCTGGACTAGAGCAAGACCCTACCTCGGAAGAGGAAAACAAGGTGGACAGTGTTCTTGAAGGTAACACTCAAAGTTGTCCTCTGGCCTCTACACTCATTTGTGCACCAGCACACACATGTGCACACATAGGACAAGTCAGAGTGAAGCAAAGTCAGCGAGTTCTTTGCTTAGGAGGAAGGTCAGTGGCACTTGAGGCACCCACCCAAGTGTGGGTGTGAGGAGACCCCTACATGCTTCAGCAGCTGCAGGATAGGTGACTTGAGGGCTTTTGGAGTTACACTCTTTAAAGGAGGCTAGGTAACCTATAACACTGAGGGAGGAAATAAAAAATGTGCTGGTCTGGGCTGGAGAGATGGCTCAGCAGTTAAAGGTGCTTGCTTGCTAAATCTGATGACCCAAGTTCAATTCCCCAGGACCCACCTAAAGCCAGATGCACCAATGGCACATGCCTCTTGAGTTTGTTTGCAGTGGCAAGAGGCCCTGGTGCACCCATTCTTTCTCTCTTTCTCTCTCTTTTCTTGCAAATACATAAATACATTTTTTTAAAAAATGTATTAGTGTATGCATTTTCTTATCAGAAGAGGGTTTTTTAAAATTTTTATTTATTTATTTGCAAGCAGAGAGAGAGATAGAAGAGCAGCAGACAGAGAGAATGGGCATGCCAGGGCCTCTAGCCACTGCAAACGAACTCCAGATGCATGTGCCCCTTGTGCATCTAGCTTACGTGGGTCCTGGAGAATCGAATCAGGATCTTTTGACTTCGAAGGCAAACGCCTTAACCATTAAGCCATTTCTCCAGCCCAAGAAGAGGTTTTTTGTTTGTTTATTGTGAGGCAGGATCTCACTCTAGCCTAAGCTGACCTGGAACTCGCTCTGTAGCCCAGGCTGTGCTCAAACTCATAGTGGTCATCTTTCCTCACTTCCTAAGTGCTGGGATTATAGACATGAGCCACCAAACTTGGCTTGAAAGAAATTTTATTTCTTCATTCATTTATTTGAGAGGGAGAGTAAGTGTGCCAGAGCCTCTAGTCACTGCAAACAACCTCCAGACACATGTATGGCTTTGGGCACCTGGCTTTATGTGGGTCCTGGGAAATTGAACCCCAGGCCATCAGGCTTTGCAAGCAAGTGCCTTTAACCACGGAGCCAGCACCCCAGCCCATGCGTTGAAACTCTTAACTCAGTCAGGAAAGATACAGATCAGGTCCAGATGCTAAAGGTAAAGGCTCATTTCCTTTCCCATGTCCCCCTTTATATTTATTTTATTTATTTTAGAGAAAAAGGAGAGAGAGAGAGAATGGATGCACCACAGCCTTCAGCCATTGTAAATGAACTCCAGATGTATACGCCACCTTGTGCATTTGGTTTATGTAAGTCCTAGGGAATCGAACCTGGGTCCTTTGACTTTGCAGGGAAGTGCCTTAACCACTAAGCCATCTCTCCAGCCCTTTCTTTTGCTTTTCATTTACTTTTGTGTATATATGTGTATGATGATGGTGGTCATGGTGGTGGTGGTGTGTATGTGTGTGTGTGCATATCATGGCTTGCATGTGGCAGACAGAGGACAGCCTGAGGGCTTTGGTCCTTGCCTTCCATGGCAAGGAAGTTTGAAACAGCTCGTCTCTTGTTTTGCTGTTGGGAGGACCACACTGGCTAGCCCAGGAGCTTTGGGACTCTCTGGACTCTGCCTCCCATTGCCAAAGGCACACTGGGATTACAGACTCTTATACCACTTGACATCTGCTGTATGTGGGTGCTGGGGATCCGAACTGCAGTCAGCAGGCTTGAAGACTAAAACCTTTTAACCACTAAACCATCTCCCCAGACTTCTTTCTTTTCCTTGTCCCCCAAACCCCGCCCCCGCCGCCACCTTTTGTTTATTTGAGACAGGATCTTGCTATGTAGCCCAGACTAGTCTGGAACTCACCATGAAGCCCCAGGCTGGCCTCAAGCTTGTGACAGTCCTCCTGCCTCAACTTCAAAGTTCTAGGATAATACCAGCTCTTGTCCTGTCTTTTATCCTGCCTCAGGTTTAGCCAATTCCTGTTTGTCTTCTGCAAGGTTGGGAATCAAACCCAGGGCCTGACACCTGCTGGGCTAATGCTGGACCACTGAGCCACACCCCCAGCCCTGGCGTGTGCTTCTGTTTGCTCACCTATGAAAGGAGGGCTTCTGGAGCTAAATATCCAAGGGGGAGGGTGTGCTGCCTCCCGAGACTGCTATAGCAGATGGCCACAAGCCTGGGCTGGAGTTCATTCTCTCACATTCAGGAAGCCACAAGTGTAAAATCAAGGTGTCAGCAGGGCAGAGTCCTTCTGGAGGCTTGAGGGACAGCCCCATGTCTCTTCTACCTTCCAGTGATAGCTGACTGCAACATGTGGCTTCCTGTGATAGCTGGAAGGCTTCAGTCTCTACCGCATGGAATTCTTCCTCATGTCCTACGTCAATCTCCCCATCCTTTTTCTTTTCTCTCTTTCTTTCTTTCTTTCTTTCTTTCTTTCTTTCTTTCTTTTTTTTTTTTTTTTTTTGAGACTAAGGTCTCATGTAGTTCAGGCTGGCCCCCAACTAGCTGTGCCCCTGAGGATGATCTTGAACTTCAGATCCTCCAGTCTCTAAGTGCTGGAATGACAGGTAAAAAACAACCTAACTGGCTCCACTTTTTTTCTTTTTTGAGACATGATCTCATGTAGCCCCCCAGGCTAGCCTGCAACTCTCTCTGTAGCAGAGGATGACTTTGAACTTCAGATCCTCTGTCCCTACCTTGCAAGTGTTAGGATTACAGGTGTGAGTCACCACACCCAATTAAAAGAATTTTTTTTAAAAAAATTTATTTGAGAGAGAGAATGGGTATGCCAGGGTCTCTAGCTACTGCAAACAAACTCCAGACACATGTGCTACCTACCTTGTGCGTCTGGCTTATGTGGGTACTGGGGAATCGAACCTGGGTCTTTAGGCTTCTCAGGCAAGCTCCTTAACCACTGAGCCCACCATACCCAATTGTATTTAGTGCTAGGAATTGAATTGCAGGGCCTTGTACGTTTTTGGCAGGCTTCTATCCACTGAACCACATCCCCAGCCCCTCTTCCTTTTTGTACATTTAACCCCTGAACCATCTCTCCAGCCCCTCAATCATTACTATTTTTGAATAAATAAATTGGTGTGCGTGCACACATGCTGCAGTGTGCGCATGGATGTTAGAGGACAACTTTCAGTTAAGCCTTCCTTGCTTCCCCACTTGTTTTGAGGCAGGGTTTCTTGGTCACTGACCACGCCTGAGCTTGAAGGAAAATTTCCTGTCTTGGCTCCCTTCTCCACATCGGCACACTGGGATGGCAGGTGCCTACCACAACTTCTGGCTTTTACGTGGGGTCTGAGAATCCCAACCCAGGTACTCAGAGTTTCACAGCAAGTGCTTTTGACCGCTAAGCCACCGCCCCTCGATAACTTTATAAATTTTATTTATTTGCCCATGTGGTGTGTGTGTGTGTGTAGTGTGTACAGGCACATCAGGGCCTCTTACCACTGCAAATGAACACCAGACACTTGTCCCACCTCTGCATCTTTTAAAAAAAAATTATTTATTTATTATTTGAGAGAGATAGAGACAGAGAAAGAGGTAGAGAGAGTGAGAGAGAGAAAGAGAAAGAGAGAGAAAGAGAATGGGTGCACCAGGGCCTCCAGCCATTGCAAACGAAATCCAGACACGTGCGCCTCCTCGTGTATCAGGCTTATGTGGGTCCTGGGGAATCAAACCAGGGTCCTTTGGTTTTGCAGGCCAACACTTAACCACTAAGCCATCTTCTCCAGCCCTTGTTAAAATATATATATTTTTTGATTTAATGACTTACCTTTTGCATCTTTACAAGGTGGGTGGGTTGGGGAACTGAACCCTGTGATGACAGGCTTTGTAAGCAAGCATCTTTAGCCTTTGAGATATCTCCCCAGCCCCCAATAACTATGCTTTAAAATTACCCCTCAAGAAGCCTTCTCCCTGCCTTTCTCCTCAACTCATTCTGCATGGGGGCTCATCCTCTTTTCCAAGAATCCCTTGGGGGCTCTGCTGCCTTTCTGATTGAAAAAGAACAACAACAAAAAAAAAATTGCCAGGCATGGAGGCTCACGACTTTAATCCCAGAATTTGGGAGGCAGAGGTAGGAGGATTACCATGAGTTCGAGGCCACCCTGAGACTACATAGTGAATTCCAGATCAGCCTAGGCTAGAGTGAAACCCTACCTCAAAAAAAAAAAAAAAAAAAGAAAAAGAAAAAAAGGAAAACAAAAACACCTCACCCCTCTGCGGACACACTGGAGCCCTGTCCTCTTCCTTAGACCTCACTTTTGCCAGACAAACCCCACACTGTCCCCTCAATTTGGACGGGTCCACTGCCTCTTGCCTCCAGATTTCATACTGCTGACCTCACTTCTGGAACATTCTACCACATCACCACCAGACTGTCCTCCTAACACCTTTTCCCTGCCTTTTGGGCCGCTTAGCTTATCACATCGTCTTCTCTTCCAGCCACTAGGCCATCCCTGAGGGCAGGCAGGCTCCGAATCCCTTGGCTGTTACCATCCACTGCCTTTAGCCTGTTTGCTCCTGGACTTCCTCCTGTCCTGCCCTCCCCACGCCCTCCCAGGCCCCTGCAAACCTTCAATGGGCCCGTGGAGACAGATGAATGTCCTCCTGGGACCTAATCAATACCCAGGGATACAGCCAAGGGAAACAAGGCCTTCCTTCTTCCCCTGGTCCTAAGCCTCTGACAGCCCCAAAGCTCACCCCTCTTCCTTAGGCCCATAGTGTAGTCCAGGGCAACCCCAGCACAGGAAGTCTCCAGTGCTTCCCTGCCCCACCCAGCCCCGCCTCCGCTCCAGGTGTCAGTCAGTCTCTCCCGCAGTTTCTTTTCAGATCTGGAGTTGAGGACAACAAATCTAGTAGGTGTGATCGCCTTAGGAAACCGCTGCGTAGCTGGTTCTCCTCTGCTCAGTCTCAGACCTCCAGGGCACCTCCCACCTTACTCTTCTGGGTCCCAGCTCCCAGGAGCTCGATTGAGTTATGGTTCTGTGAGCAACAAAAGCCAATAACTGCCCTGGAAACAGCAACTCCCGCCAAGGCGAGGCCAGTTCAGGCTGAGCAGGGGGATGGGGCAGCCTGTTTTAATTAGAGCCCTAAAATGTTCCTTTGCCCTAAAATGTTCCTTTGAAAGCTGTTTCAGATGTCCCTCAGCCCCGCGGCAGGGATGCAGTAATCATAATAATGAAAAAAAAAAAAAACAAACATTTGCATGGGGATTTAGTTTACAAAGCACTTTCTCAGGGGTGGGGAGGCGCTGGGGTGACCCAGTGTAGTGCTAGCTGGAGAGCCAGCCTGGGCCTGGCCTTAGCTCCATCCTCTAGCCAAAGGGGACTGGGTTTGCGTGTGGGTGAACAAAGCCCTCTCCATGCAACGGTTTCCGATGCTTCTGGCTTCCATTCTCCTTTTCCTCTCCCAGGAAGAGCACACTTGGAGCTTGTCCCTCAGGATGGAAAAGAAGGGTTTCAGAGAAATGGGAGACAGGGACTGGGCGGGTGGGACCCAGTGGGTTTGGGGCGGGGGCTTAGCTCTGCCCCATACTCTCTGGTTGAATCACAGCCTTGCTGCGGTTGGTTTGTGCAACATCTCACCTGAAGCCGTGCCCTCCCATATACAGTGCCAGCGCAGGTTTGGTGACATACAGAGATAAGCAGGTGTGGGTCTTTGCGAAGCTCTCTGCCCGACTGAGGCTTGTGCGCACCGTGTGGAGTTGTGGGGCCCCGGGGCATTCGCACCTGCACGGGTGAGAAGGCTGAAGTAGCTTGTATGCCCACACATGGAGTCACAGACAGTCATCTGGCCACTGACATCCTGTGTGTGGGGCGGGGGGTGAGGGGGAAATCATATCAGGCTTTCGCCCCTTAAGGGCTATATAGGGCCCACCTCAGGAGTTCTAGCACTCTGCATGTGCCTCAACAGATGACAGATGTAGGGCATCACAGGGTTGGGGGTGGAGGTTCACATTCTCCTTTGAGCAGGCTGTGGGGATGTAAAAGAGCCCCGGGCTCCTTTCTTTCCCAGGCATCACTATCCCCTCACCCACAGTTTCCTGAGGGGTAGCCCCTTTTCTATTTCTCTCCCTCTCTTTCTCTCTCCTTCTCTCTCTCTCTCTTTTTTAAATTTTAATTTCTTTTTATTTATTTATGTGAGAGAAAGAGGCAGAGAGAGGAGGAGAGAAAGAATGGGCTCGCCAGGGCATCCAGATGCTGCAAACAAACTACAGATGCATGCACCTCCTTGTGCATCTGGCTTACGTGGATCCTGGGGAATTGAACCTAGGTCCTTTGGCTTTGTAGGCAAGTGCCTTAACCACTAAGCCATCTCTCCAGCCTCCCCTCCCTTTTTTCTTTTTTTTTTTTGAAGTAGGGGTTCACTCTAGCCCAAGCTGACCTGGATTTCACTATGTAGTCTCAGGGTGGCCTCAAACTCATGGCAATCCTCTCACCTCTGCCTCCCAGGTGCTGGGACTAAAGGTGTGTGCCACCATGCCCGGCCTCTCCCTCTGCTCTCTTTGAGGCAAAGTCTCATTCTAGCGAAGGCTGACCTGCAACTCACTTTGTAACCCAGGCTGGCCTTGAACTCATGCCAATCCTTCTACCTCTGCCTCCCAGGTGCTGGGATTACAGGCGTGGTGAGCCAGTATACCTAGCTCTCTCTTCATGGCTTCTGGATAGCTTACTGCTATCAGACCGAGAGAGTGAGAGACCCACAGAGAAGATTCCAGTATGACTCCCTGGCCTCTGGAGTTCCCTGGCTCATCTTGAGCCCTCTGCCTCCTCTGTTTCAGAGCTGGGGGACTAAGAGCTGGGAGTGGTGGCGCACGCCTTTAATCCCAGCATTTAGGAGGCAGAGGTAGGAGGATCCCCATGAGTTCAAGGCTAGCCTGAGACTATAGAGTGAATTCCAGGTCAGCCTGAGCGAGAGTGAGACCCTACCTCGAAAAACCAAAAAAAAAAAAAAAAAAATCCAGAGTTGGGGGACTCAGCTGAGGTTTAGAAGCTGTCCCTGGAGGGTCAGAACTTGAGGGACCTTGCAGATCCAAGCCAGGGAGGGGGTATAGGTGGGTTTGCTGGTGGAAGGGAATGCGGTTTCCCAGACAGCAAGCCAACAGAGCTCTGAAGAAGCCATCTTCTCCTCCCCCAGTGTCTGCCTTTGCTGTGTGCAATGTCTTCCCGCTGAGATGAAGGGCTCTAGGAGAGAGGCGAGGAGCAGGCCTGGGCTGGGCAGGACCGCGGCTGCGTGGTCAGTCCCTACTAGGCTCAGTGTGGGATAGCCTGGGCAGGGGCAGGGTTTGGTCTTCTAGGTAGGGCAGTGGCCTGGCCACCCCTCGGCATTTGTTATCAGGGTAACAACAAGGCTGCCTGGGAGGGGAAATTCCTTCAGCCTTGCTGGGGATGGTGGGTCATGAACTTTGACCCTGTGTTCCCAGGAAGCTCCAGACCTTCTTATTCTCTCCCACCCTCTTCCCAGGGAGGAAGTAGCTTCTTTCTCCTGATATAACTGGTTCAGTGGTCCCAGCCATTCCTTCTGCCCTTGGGAAGCTCCCTATACAGACTTTGGTATCTTTTATTTTAAATAAAAATACTGCCGGGGGCCTTGGTAGCGCAGTCTTTTAATTCCAGCACTCATGGAGGCAAGAGGCGCTCCATGAGTTTGAGGTCACCCTGAGATATATAGTGAATTACAGGTTAGCCTGGACTAGAGTGAGACCCTACCTCAAAAAAATATATTAGAAGAGCCGGGCGTGGTGGCGCACGCCTTTAATCCCAGCACTCGGGAGGCAGAGGTAGGAGGATCGCTGAGAGTTCGAGGCTACCCTGAGACTACATAGTTAATTCCAGGTCAGCCTGGACCAGAGTGAAACCCTACCTCGAAAAACAAAAAAACAAAACAAAACAAAACAAAACAACAACAACAACAATAATATATATATATATATATATATATATATATATATATATATATATATATATGTATGTATGTATATGTATATATATATTAGAAAATATTTCAGGAGCCAGGCCCACGTGGTGGCGCATATAATCCCAGCATTTGGGAGGCAGAGGTAGGGAGATCACCATGAGTTTGAGGCCAGCCTGAAACTACATAGTGAATTCCAGGTCAGCCTGGGCCAGAGCTAATTTGTGAGCGTGTGTGTGTGTGTGTGTGTGTGTGTGTGTGTGTGTGTACACTAAGGTCTCTTAGTACTTCAAATGAACAAAAAACTCATACAGCACTTTTGCTTTTTGTGTCTGGCTTTATGTGCGTATGCAGGAATTGAACCTGGGCTAACAGGCTTTGCAAGTAAGGGCCTTTAACCATTGAGCAATTTTACCAGACCATTTATTTATTTGACAGTGAGAAAGAAAGAGGAAGATAGAAAGAATGGGTGCACCAGGGCCTCTAGCTACTGCAAATAAACTCCAGACACATGCACTACCTTGTGCATCTGGCATTACATGGGTCCTGCAAAATTGAACCTAGGCCCTTTGGCTTTGCAGGCAAGTACCTTAACCAACAAGCCATCTCTGCAGCCCCCATTTTGTTTTTATTTTTTATTTATTTTTAATATTTTATATTTATTTATTTGACAGAGAGAAAGAGAGAGAGAGAGACAGAATGGGTGTGCCAGGGCATCCAACCACTGCAAACGAACTCCAGATGCGTGCGCCCCTTGTGCATCTGGCTACCGTGGGTCCTGGGGAATTGAACCTGGGTCCGTTGGCTTTGCAGGCAAACACCTTAATCACTAAGCCATCCCTCCGCCACCCCCATTTTTATTTTATTTTATTTTGGAGAGAGACACAGAGAGAAAGGGAGAGGAAGACAGATAGAGTTGGGCGGCCAGCAGCGTCTCAGCTACTGTGAACAAAATCCAGATGCGTGCGCCCCCTTGTGGTCAAGTGCGGCATTGTGCCCTTGTGTCACTGCATCTGGCTAAACATGGGACCTGGAGATTGGATCTGCTGGAGATTGGAACCGGCGTTCTTAGGCTTAGGAGGCAGGTGCCTTAACCCCTAAGCCATCTCTCCAGCCCCCATTTTTATTTTTTGAGACAGGGTCTCACTTCAGAGTCCATGTTGGCCTGGAACTTACTCTGGCTCAGGCTGGCCTCACACTGGAATGCTAGGATGGTTGGCTGGCCACAGTCTTTGAACATTACCAAAAGCAGAGGCCACTTTTCTACTGCTGCTGTGGACCAAGGCTGTGTTGCCGTTCCCTTCTCCTTGATGGGACAAACACCTGACCGGAAGCAGCTGATGGGAGGAAATGATTTATTTTTTGGCTTACGGACTTGAATAGAAGTTCCACAATGGCATAGGAAGACATGGCATGAGCACAGGCTGGACATTGTCTCTGTCATGGCCGTGGGACAGCAACAGGACAGTGAACCCAGCACTGGCAAAGGGAGCTGGCTCTCACCCCCACAAGCCCAACCCCAACAACACACCTCTTCCAGCAAGGCTCCAATTCTCAAAATTCCACCAGCTGAGGAACTAGCATTCACAACACATGAGTCATCTAATTTAGACCAACACAGATACCCTCTTCCCAAGCCCCCCCACTACCAGTGCAGCCATGCTGGGGGAGGCCTGACTGATCCGCCAAGACTTCTGAATGTCACTTCTGCCTCATGGGTCCCCTTGAGACTCTTCCCATAGAAACACATAGTTGTCCCTAAAAAACCTGTCTCCAATAAGGAGGCGTTCCCAGCCCTCCTGAAATCCGTCTGTAGATCCAGGTGAAGAAATCCTGAAGATCCTGCTTTAGGGGGTTAGAGGAAGGTCAGGGAGGACCTGGAGCCTGCTTGCCCACCTGGCTGGTTTGTGGTCTTAAATGATGGTGTGAGAAGAGAAAGGAGCTCACTGGTCACCCAGGACTCTATGTGCAGCCATGATCAAAAGGGGCTGAATGGGGCTGGCTTAGCAGTTAAGGCGCTTGCCTGCAAAGCCAAATGACCCAGGTTCAATTCCCTAGAACCCACGCAAGCCAGATGCACAAGGTGGCACATGCATCTGGAGTTCATTTGCAGTGGCTGGAGGCCCTAACACACCCATTCTCTCTCTCTCTCTCATAAATAAATAAAAATAATTTTTTTTTTTTTAAAAAAAGGGACTGGTTCAGAGTGATACCTGCACAGAGAGAGAGCTGCTATTACTGTCACAGAAGGTCACATCAAGGTCGAGGATGACTGAAAATGGCAGGAGGACACCTTCCCTATGTTCTAGCCAAGAGCTGGGCATACAAAAGCCAGTCCTGCTTAGCAAACATCGTCCCTGCTCATGGACAGGCCTACTGAATGAAGACAGTGAAACAGTCCAAGATATATTTCCTGTCTCCTGTCAGTCGTTACAAAGCTGGCTGTTCCATAGCCACCTTCGCTCTCTGGAAGCTTAACATAGTGAAGGTCGTGACCTCAGCAGGCCCCTAGTGAGATCTTGCCAGGGACTGAGCAGAACACGGGCACGGAGCCAGGCGTGGTGGCACACGCATTAATCCCAGCACTTGGGACTTGGGAGGCCGAGGTAGGAGGATTTCCATGAGTTCGATGCCAGCCTGGAGGTTCTTGGGGTTTGCCTCTGGAGAGGGCTGGATATGGAATTGGGAACAACTTTCTGTTAATACATCCACGTTCTCTGCCTGGTTTCCTGGCCCCTCTCAGGGTCTAGGGAATGAGATGAAGATTGGGGGGCAGGAGGCCTTAGGAAAACAAGCCAGGCCGGGTAGGGTCTCCAGCATGTACGCTGGTCTGCAGGGACTTTCTGCCCATTCCAACGTAAGCATGAGATGCGCTGGCTTCCAGCTCTCTGCGGGAAAGGGCACTGCTGTGGGATCCTAGCTGGTGTGACCTCAGCAGGATGCCCGTGTCCTATTTCTGCTCCAAGTTCAGTAATGTCCCCCTGGCTTGTCCCTCACCATGACTGTGGTATGGGTGGTACAAGCTTGTAATTACAGCCCTTGGGAAACTGAGATGGGAGGATCAGAAGTTCAAGATCAGGGCTAGGGAGATGGCTTTTATCGCTTAAGGTGCTTGCCTATGAAGTCTAAGGACCTAGGTATGATTCTCCAGTAGCTATGTAAACTAGATGCACAAGGTGGTGCAGGTGCCTGGAGTTTGTCCGCAGTGGCTGGAGGCCCTGGCATGCACATTCTCTCTCTCTCTGTCTGCCTTTCTGTCTCAAATAAATAAATAAAATAAATATAAAAAAGAAGACGAAGCTAATAGGCTTTGGCTGATCTAGGAGAGGAGGCTTGGTGAATCCAGATGCAGGGTGAAGATGCAGCAGCCTGATAAAAACTATGCTGCAATCAATTCTTTTTAAATTTTTATGTATTTATTTATTTATTGGCAAGCAGAGAGACAGAGAGAGAGAATGGATGCACCAGGGTCTCTAGCCACTGCAAATGAACTCCAAATGCATGTGCCACTTTGTGCATCTGGCTTTACATGGGTACTAGGGAATCAAACCCGGGTCATTAGGCTTTGCAAACAAGTGTCTTAACCTCTGAGCCATCTCTCCAGCCCTGTAATCAAAAAAAAATTTTTTTTATAAAGGAAGCAGTTCAAGGTCATCCTTGGCTATATATTGAGTTTGAAGCCAGCATGGGATCCTTGAGACAGGCTTTCAAATCACTAATAATAATAATAACAAAAATGAAAAGGGGGACCGGAGAGATGGCTTAGCTGTTAAGGTGCTTGTCTGCAAAGCCTAAGGACCCAGGTTCAATTTCCTAGTACCCACGTGAGCCAGATGCACAAGGTGCCACATATGTCTGGAGTTCATTTGCAGTGGCTGGAGGCCCTGGAGAGCCCATTCTCTCACTCTATCTGCTTTCTCTCTCTTTATCAAATAAATAATAATTTGTTTTAAAGGAGGCACTGGCTGGGCATAGTGGCACATGCTTTTAATCCCAGCACTTGGGAGGCAGACATCCCGAGGGAGGATCGCCATGAGTTCGAGGCCACCTTGAAATGACATAGTGAATTCCAGGTCAGCCAGGGCTACAGTGAAATCCTACCTTGAAAAAACAAAACAAAACAAAAAACAACAAAAAAAAGAGGTGCTGGCTGGGTGTGGTGGCACATGCCTTTAATCCCAGCACTTGGGAGGCAGAAGTAGGAGGGGGCCAGCCTGGAACTTCCAAGTCAGCCTGGGCTAGAGTGAGACTCTACCTTGGGAAAAAAAAGCCCAACCAAATAATCAAAAAAATATAAAATAGCAGGTATGGTGGTGCATACCTTTAATCCCAGCACTCAGGAGGCAGAGATTAGGAGAATCACTGTGAGTTCGAGGCCACTCTGAGACTACATAGTGAATTCCAGGTCAGTCTGAGCTAAAGACCCTACCTTGAAAAACCAATAAATAAATAAATAATAAAATAAATAAATAAAATAAAAAGGAAACAGAACAAAGCCTGCAATCTACCAGGCTCGATGCCCTAGTTTACCCCAAAGAGAAAGGACGTTGTTTCTGGGTGCAGGCCTGGCTAATCCATGTGCAGCCAGCCTCAGGTGAGCCGCCTCCCAGTCCCCGTAGGCCTCAGGCCAGCGCTCCCCAAACAGGACTCATTCTTCATCTGCTTCTACGACACTCACCATCCCCACAAGGGACCCACACCTCTGTCCTCTTTCCACTCTCGTGCCATGTCTATTTCTATTTCTATTTCAGAAGGAAACCATGTGTCCCTTCCATACACGGCAGACTTGCATCATTTGTTGGAAAGAAAAGGCAAGCGTAAATAGAAAGCCATGGAGTTAAGAAGACTGGCCCCTAAAATTATCTTGTGCGGTCAGGTCTGCTCTAGCATCTTACCTCCCTGCTGACCTCAAGGCCTTCCTTATCCAAGAGGCTATTTAGGGCAACCGAAGCTGCCTTCCCTCACTGAAGGATGAAGTCTGTTATTGTGTTTTAGTGCTCACCCTTCCCAGTGACAGTGTACAGCCACTCAGTGCTTTGCAGAGTTGGTGGTGGTGGAGGGGGGCTGGGGATTAACTAGTCTAGTGTCTCAAATTGTGTCCCCAAAAGAATAATTGGGGCTGGAGAGATTGCTCAGTGGTTATGGCACTTGCCTGCAAAACCTAATGACCCAGGTTCAATTCCCCAGTACTCACATAAAGCCAGATGCTCTCTTTATCTGCCTCTTTCTCTCTCAAATAAACAAAATATTTTAAAAATATTTTATATTTATTTACTTGACAGAGAAAGAGGGAGAGAGAGCAAGAACGGGCACACCAGGGCCTGCAGCCACTGGAAACAAACTCCAGACATGTGTGCCCCCTTGTGCATCTGGCTAACGTGGGTCCTGGGAATCGAACCTGGGTCCTTTGGCTTCGCAGGCAAACGCCTTAACCGCTAAGCCATCCCTCCAGCCAAAACAAACAAAAAAAATTATTTTTATTTATTTTTGGAGAGAGACACAGAGAGAGACAGACAGAGAGAGAGGGAGAGGAAGACAGGTGGAGATGGGCGTGCCAGCAGTCTCTCAGCTGCTGTGAACGAAATCCAGAAGTGTGCGCCCTCTTGTGGTCAAGTCCTCTTGTGGTCAAGTGCGGCATTGCGCCCTTGCGTCACTTTGCATCTGGCTAAACGTGGGACCTGGAGATTGGAACCGCTGGAGATTGGAACCAGCGTTCTTAGGCTTAGGAGGTAGGTGCCTTAACCGCTAAGCTATCTCTCCAGTCCCAATCATTCTTTTAAAAAATATTTTGTTGGGCTGGAGAGATGGCTTAGCGGTTAAGGTGCTTGCCTGCAAAGCCTAAGGACTTATGTTTGACTCTCCAGGTCCCATGTAAGCCAAATGTATAGTGATGCAAGGGTGCAAGGTTGTACATATGCACAAGGGGACTCATGCATTTAGAGTGATTGCAGTGGTTGGAGGCCCTGGAGTACCAACTCTCTCTCTCATTCTCTCTCACACGCCTTTCATCCCAAGGCAGAAGGAGGCAGTTCAAGGCCACCCTGAGACTACACAGTTACTTCCAGGTCAGCCTGAGCCAGAGTGACACCCTACCTCGAAAAACCAAAAAAAAAAAAAAAAAAAAAAAAAAAAAAAAAAAAGTCTGTTGGGCTTGCCTCAAAAAGAAAAAAATGTTTTTTTAAAAGGGAATGACTGGAGAGAGGAAGAGAGATTGTGCAAACAGACAAGGAGGATTCTCAGGGACACCCCTCATTCAAGAGTCTCAGGACCACCTTTAGGACACACCGTGCAAGTCGCCCATCCCATTGGTGATGGTGGGCGGGCTCCAGGAAGAACACAGATCATCTCAGCATTTTGTTCCCTGCCTGATCTTGGGAGCTCAGGCATGTGACAGTTCATGAGGCTGCTCACATGTCTTTCTAGAATGGAAGGACAAAATTTATGTGGAAGTCAGTCCCCTTGGTAATTGCTTAAAGTGTTTTCATTTAAAAATGCTGCTTGGGGGCTGGAGAGATGGCTTAGTGGTTAAGGCACTTCCTGCAAAGCCAAAAGGCCTAGGTTTGATTCCCCAGGACCCATGTAAGCCAGATGCACAAGGTGGCACATGTGTCTGGAGTTTGTTTGCAGTGGCTGGAGGCCCTAGTGCACCCATTCTCTCTTTCTTGTCTCTGCTTCTTTCCTCTCTCTCAAATAAATAAATAAATAAATAAATAAATAAATATTTCTTTAAAACATAAATAAATAAATAAATAAATAAATAAATAAATAAATAAATAAATAAAAATGCTGCTTGGCCAGGCATGGTGGCGCATGCCTTTAATCCCAGCACTCAGGATGCAGAGGTAGGAGGATCACTGTGAGTTCTAGGCTAGCCTGAGACTACATAGTGGGTGACAGTAAGACTCTACCTTGAAAAATCCAAAATAATAATAATTAATAATAATAATAAAATAAAAATACAAACGCTGCTTCAAGGACTGGGGAGATGGCTGTGGTTAAAAGCACTTGTTTGTAAAGCTCACGGCCCAGGTTCAATTTCCCACCATCCACATAAAGCCAAATGCACCAAAGTGGCACTTGTGTCTGGTGTTCATTGACAGGGTCAGGAGACCCTGGCGAGCCCATACATAAAACATACATACATGCTTGGAAACAAACAAAAACGCGCTTCATGCTCTCAACTCTCAGCTTCTATGGGTCATGTACTTTACTAGGCCTGGATGTAGGGATCTGGTCGCTTTTCCCATCAGCTCTGTTTTTGGGGCAGATGTGCGAGCTCACAGTATGATATGTAACCTATGGTCTTTTTTTTTTTTTTTTTTTTTTTTTTTCTCGAGGTAGGGTCTTACTTTAGTCCAGGCTGATCTGGAATTCACTATGTAGTCTCAGGGTGGCCTTGAACTCACGGTGATCCTCCTACCTCTGCCTCCCAAGTGCTGGGATTAAAGGCGTGCGCCACCATGCCAGGCTGTTTTTTTTTTTTTTTTTTTTTTTTTTTAATCTATGGCTGGAGAGATGGCTTAGTGTTTCAGGTGCTTCCTTGCCTGCAAGACCAAAGGATCCAGGTTCGATTCTCTAGTACCCTCATAAAGCCAGATGCATAAAATGGTACATGCATCTGGAGTTATTTGCAATGGCTAGAGGCCCTCGTGCGTCCATTCTTTCTCTTTCTCCCTGCTTCTTTTTCTCTCTCTCAAGGCCTCCAAAAAATATTTTTAAGTAGAGAGAAAGAATGGGAATACAAGGGCCTCTTGCCACTGCAAACAAACTCCAGACACGTGTGCCACTTTGTGCATCCAGCTCTACAAGTGTACTGGGGAATTGAACCCAGGTCGTCAGACTTTGTAAGCAAGTGCATTTAACTGCTGAGCCACCTCTCCACTCTCTGGTTTTGTTCTTATAGAAATGAGCATCAGGCTGGAGAGGTGGCTCAGTGGTTAAGGCGCTTGCCTACAAAGCCAAAGGACCCAAGTTGGATTCCCCAGGACCCACATAAGCCAGCTGCACAAGGTGGCACATGCGTCTGGAGCTTGTTTGCAGTGGTTGGAGTTCCTTGTGAGCCTATTCTCCCGGTTTGTCTCTTCTCTCTTTCTTTGACTCTCTCAAATAAATAAATAAATAAATAAATAAATAAATAAAACTTAAAAAAAAGAGATGAGTATGTCTAATGTCAGATGGCATCATACGTTCAGGTGGTATGGGTGTAGAGCTGGCACCTCTCCTATCATAGAAAATAATTCTCATTCTTATGCCCAATGTGCTGGTGTGGAAGTTCCTGTAATGTAATCTTACTACTTAGGAGACAGAGACAGTGAGGGTTGCCAGTTTGTGGTCTGCCTGGGCTACATAGGGAGATTCTCAAAAAAGAATAATTCATATATAAAATTCTTGGACAGAAATTTCTCTATTTTTGAAAGTATCCTTGAGGAGGTAAGGGAGCGTGACTGGGCATTTGGATGGGCCCTGGATGTCCACGATACACATTCGCGGGCAAGGCGGGAAGGCTGAGGTGTTGCTGCCACCTTCTGGTCAGGGAAGGGATGCACAGATGTACATCCAGGCTGGACTGCGCTTGCGTGGAGTTCCGAGGATAAGCTGGTGGTGTTGTTGGTTCTCCCCGTTCACTTTGTTTGAGACAAGGTCTCCTGTTTGCAGTTGGGAAGGCCAGACAAGCTGGCCCACGAGCTTAGAGGTTCTCCTCGCTGTGCCTCCCATTGGGTGGGCACACTGAGACTACACTGCACATCTGGCTTTACCTGAGTGCTGGAGTTCCAAACTCTGGTTAGCAGCAGGCGTGTGGAGCAAGTGCCTTTAACCAGGAAGCCATCTCCCCAGACCCTCCATCAAGTGTTGACCAGTCCTAGGGTAAGGTCACTTTGAATCCTTACAGGGTTTAAACCCAGGCATAGTGTTGTACCCAAGGGCTGTTCACTGTCAAGGAATGAGTAAATCCTTTCGCAGTGGAGAGGGCTGAGTGAATGTGGGCCTAATGTGCAGCAGCCATGTTTGCAAACTGCCTCGCAGGCTTTCAGAAGGGTGTAAACAGAAACATTCTCTGAGTCTGCGCCTGACAGGAGGCACATCTGGGCTGCATCTTCCTCCCTGCTTCCTCAGAGACACCAAAGAGAAACCCAAGGGGTTCCTACAGCCACTGTGGGCAGCTGGTGCCTGCAGGGATGGCTCCTCACGGGAGAACAGCAGCTACACGTGACCTGGCCGGATCCACAGCTACTTCCCAGCCCAGCTTAGTATAGCTATAGCTGTCCCTCTGAGAGGTGCCCATTGGGCTCTGTGCCAAGTGGAAACTGCCCCTGCCCTTGGCATTTCCTAAAAAAAAAAAGTCAGGCGTGGTGGCGCACACCTTTAATCCCAGCACTCAGGAGGCAGAGGTAGGAGGATAACCTGAGTTTGAGGCCACTCTGAGACTACAGAGTGAATTCTAGATCAGCCTGGGCTAGAGTGAGACCCTGCCTCGAAACAAACCCCTGCCCCTTCCCTGGAAGAAGTGGAGGCTGCGTAGCAGAAACGGTAAGAGGGTGACTCCCCGCACAATGCTGGAAGTGTTCCAGCTCGGGTCTCTAGGTCTTCTCCAGGCCTCTCTTCTAGAGGCCTCCATTACTTCTGGACATGTGGCCCTGCCTCCTCCTCCAGATGT
Organism: Orientallactaga sibirica; assembly: GCA_036365145.1. NCBI lineage: Eukaryota > Metazoa > Chordata > Mammalia > Rodentia > Dipodidae > Orientallactaga > Orientallactaga sibirica. The sequence continues at coordinate 10,674,886 of JAEOAD010000013.1, forward strand.
GAGCATTCTCACCCACACTCTTACTGGGATCCACCTTTCTCAGATGGCAGGAGAGATTTGAAAGCTCGTGAAAGACACTCTACTCCCAGGTGCTCTTCTCTCTTCCTTTGGCCCACCTGGGATAACTTAAGCATGCTCCACCTTTTCTACGCTGCCAGCCAAATTTAGGCAGAGTTCCCATCAGGGTACCTGTGCTCCAGGGACTACGTGTCATTCTTCCCTGTTCTTAGCTCTGTGATTCTTTTTTTTTTCCGAGGTAGGGTCTCACTGTAGCCCAGGCTGACCTGGAATTCACTCTGTAGTCTCAGGGTGTCCTTGAACTCCTGCCTCTGCCTCCTGAGTACTAGGATTAAAGGTGTGCGCCCCCACACCCTGCCAACTCTGGGATTCTTACTGAATTCTTAGCATGGCTAGGTTGGGAGGGATGGATGGGGGAAAGCTACCAATGAGGAGCTAGGATGTTTGACTAGCTTTTCTTTTTTTTTTTTTTTTTGATTTTCAGAGGTAGGGTTTCTCTCTAGCTCAGGCTGACCTGGAATTCACTATGTAGTCTCAGGGCAGCCTGGAACTCACAGTGATCCTCCTACCTCTGCCTCCCAAGTGCTGGGATTAAAGGCGTGCGCCACCACGCCCTGTGGATTATGATTTTGTCATGATTGTTTTCATGTATAATTCTCCCTCTGGGTGAAGTAGACCTTTGCTTTTTGAAGTCCCCTGTGTAAATACCACTGTGCTTGGCAATTAATGTGTCTCAATTACTTCATTGGCTTCTATCCGGTGAGACCCAAGTGCTAATTAGCCCATTGGGTAAGCGCCTACAATTCCCAAATCCCACCAGCGCTGGGCCCTGCTTTCTGGACCCATATCCTTCTGCATTTCACTGGTCCACGGTGAAAGATTGAGTGCCTGGTCAACATCCGCCCACCGTACTTCCCTGCACTGCTGCCAGCCTGGCGGCCTGGGTGCTGTTAGCTGCACAGACGCCCCTCCTCCCTGTTGACATGTAGGGATGCAGGGTGTGTGAGGACTTCTCACAAGCTGTTCTGAAAGAAGAGAATCATTTCCTAGCACTCCCCTGGGCTTCTGCAATTGCCAGTGTTGTAGTCTCTGCCTGGGGTGACAGGCTGCTTCCCTGGGGGCTCTGAGTGAGGGGTGCAGCAGGCTGGTGCTGGGGAGGGGAGGTTGCAGTGGCTCCACACTCTCTCTCCTCTTTCCTACTTTCCCCGGTCCCTAGATGAAGACTAAATTCTACCCAAGAAACAAGAAGGTGAGTATTGCAGGTGGGGCGCCCATGTTCCTCCTTCTCTTCCCTCCACACAGGTCCCTGCTCGGCAGGGAAAGCCTGCTTCCTCTCACTGCACTGTTCTCATTGTCTTCTTTGAATTGCTAGGTCCTGATCCTGTGAAAGTCGTACAGATGTGGGGCACCTCTAACTGATGGTACCTCCAGATCCCCCCTCCCATCACCTCTGCTTAGAGCAGGACTTCTGTGTGAGTCTACTCTGAGGGTTTTAAAAAATTTTTTTATTATTTTATTTTTGGAGAGAGACACAGAGAGAGACAAAGACAGGGAGACAGATATAGATGGACGCGCCAGCAGTCTCTCAGCTGCTAATGAAATCCAGATGCATGCGCCCCCTTGTGGTCAAGTGCAGCATTGCGCCCTTGTGTCACTTTGCATCTGGCTAAACGTGGGACCTGGAGATTGGAACCAGCGTTCTTAGGCTTAGAAGGCAGGCGTCTTAACCGCTAAGCCATCTTTCCAGCCCCTGAGGGTTTTTTTTTCTTTGCTGGGTAACACAATATTTAAAAAACTTATTTATTTGCATGTGTGTTGTGTATGTGCATGGTAGGGCTGTTTCTCACTGCAAATGAGCATCTTAAGGAAGCCACTTTTTGAATCTTAAGTGGGCAGCTTGAGAATTGAACCTGGATTGGCAGTCTTTACACGCAAGTGCTTTAGCAACTGCTCAACCATCTTCCCACCATTTTATTTTTTATTTAATTAAAAAATTTTTTTAATTGGGCATGATAGTGCACACCTTTAATCCCAGCATTTGGGAGGCAGAGGTAGGAGGATCACCAAGAGTTCAAGGCCACCCTGAGACTACAGAGTGAATTCCAGGTCAGCCTGGGCCAGAGTGAAACCCTACCTCAAAAACACAGGAAAAAAAAAGTATTTTTTATTTATTTGCAAGCAGAGAGAGGGGAGGGGGATACAGATAAGAGAGAAAAACAGAAAGAATGAGTATGTCAGGGCCTCTTGCTGCTACAAATGAACTTCAGGACACATATGCCACTTTGTGCCTCTGGCTTTATGTGTGTACTGGGCAATCAACTCTGGGCCGTGAAGCTTTGCAAGAAAGTACCTTTAAACCACTGAGCTATCTCTCCAGTCTCCACCCCGTCCTTTAAAAAGAGGCTTTTAAATATTATTTATTTACTTGCATGTTTGTGCATAGGTCTGCTGAAGTCTTTTGCTGCTGCAACCAAACTGCAGACACCTGTACCCACCACTTTCCATGTCTGGCTTTATATAGGTGCTGGGGAATTGAATCTGGGCTGGCAGCCTTTGCAAGCAAGTGCCTTTACCCACTGAGCCATCTCTCAGCTAAGGGGTGATTTTTTTTTTTGAGAGAGACAGAGAGGAGGGAGACAGATAGAGATGGGCGCGCCAACAGTCTCTCAGCTGCTGTGGACGAAATCCAGATGTGTGCCCCTTTGTGGTCAAGTGAAGCATTGCGCCCTTGTGTCACTTTGCATCTGGTCAGGAGGAGACAGATAGAGATTGCATCAGCTGCTGTGACCTGGAGCGCCCCCTTGTGGAACCGGCATTCTTACTTTGCATCTTAGGGAGGCAGGCGCCTTAACCACTAAGCCATCTCTCCAGCCCTAAGGGGTGATTTTTATTAAAGAAAATGGGCTTTCAAGAGCTAGGCATGGTGGCACATGCCTTTAATCCCAGCACTTGGGAGGCAGAGGTAGGAGGATCTCCATGAGTTTGATGTTACCCTGAGACTACATAGTGAACTCCAGGTCAACCTGAGCTAGAGTGAGATACTACCTTGAAAAACCAAAAATAAAAAATAATAGAAAAATGGGCTTCAGTTCAGGACTTATGATTCAAAGTCAGTTTTCTGTATCAAAGCCATGCCTGATTCAGAGATATGTCTGGTCTCTATAGAAATATGCATTTGTCCCTACTCAGATCAAGCATCTTAAGACCCCATGTCAAGGATCAGCACACTACTGCCTGAAGGCCAAATCCAACGTATGCTCCCCTCATTTTTGGTAGTGTTAGAGAGTGAAAGGGTGTTAGGCGTGCTAGGAAAGTGGTCTACTGAGCCACATCCTCAGCCTCCCAATGCTTGTCTTTCTACAGCTGAGAGCTAAGAATGTTTTTGAAAAGGTTGAGGTGGGGGAAATCAAGAAAGCATTTTGTTCTGGGCATGGTAGCACATACCTTTAATCCCAGCACTTGGGAGGCAGAGGTAGGAGGATCTCTGTGAGTTCGAGGCCAGCCTGAGACTACATAGTGAATTCCAGGTCAGCCTGGGCTAGAGCAAGACCCTATCTCAAAAAAAAAAAAAAAAGGACATTTTGTGACATAGTGTATTAGTCAGCGTTCTCTGGAGAAACAGACAGATAGAATGAGTGCATATAATAAAGGGGATTTTACTGGACATGGGCTGGGCAGTCCAACAATACCTATCTGTAGGCTGGAGAGTCTGAGAACCTGGTGGCTGCTCAGTCCACGAGGCTGGATGCTTCAACAGTCCCAATCTGGTGCTAGAGGTCTGGAGGATTCCTGGAGAGCCGCTGGTCTTCAGTCCGCACTGGAAGACTCAAGGGATGAGGTTCTGATGTCCACATAGGACAGCAGTAATGGGGTCGATGCAAGGAACACTGGCAGCCAGGCGAAAGGTACTACACCCCCCTAAGTCTTCTTTATGTACAGTCTACCACTGAAAGGGCCACCTCCTCTGGGACAAGGTTGTCCTAACTCCATCGGTCCTTCCTGGGAAATGCCCAAGAAGTGTGTCCCTCACTTGACTCCTAATCTGACCAAGGTGACCATAGAAATGGTCACACATGAATAAATGACCCTTCCAGGACTCATAGCATGCTGTCTTACTGGAAGCATCATTTGCATGCTAACCCTGAATGTGGAAGGAACTCACATAAACCTAGTTGCAGCCTCATCCCTCAATGGGACAGAACTGGAGGGGAGGTCACGTGGTGGGCGATGGGATCAGAAGGGTGGAACGGAACGCTGCCAGCACCCTCGTGAATAGATTAATGCTGTCCGTGAGGTCTTATGTTCATGGACTGATTCAGTTACTGAGGTACCGTTGTTGGAAGTGAGTTCCACTTCTGTCTTACTACAGGGCCTCTCTTTGCACACCCTTGCTTGCTCTTCACTTTTCTTGGAACAGTACGAGGCCCTTATCAGAAGCCAAGCAGATGCAACCTTCTGTTTTTTTTTTTTGGGGTTTTTTTTTTTTTTTTTGGTTTTTCGAGGTAGGGTTTCACTCTGGTCCAGGCTGACCTGGAATTAACTATGTAGTCTCAGGGTGGCCTCAAACTCATGGCAATTCTCCTTACCTCTGCCTCCCAAGTGCTGGGATTAAAGGCGTGCGCCACCACACCAGGCTTAGATGCAACCTTCTGATCTTGGGCTTCAGCCTCCAAGCATGTGAGCTACACCAGCCTCTTTTCTTTGTAACTTATCTAGTGTCAGGTATTCTGTTACCACAATAGAAAAAGAAATGGTCTGAGGAACAGTTACCTATTGTGTCTGGTTGTTCCAGAGCTTTCCATGAGTAGCTATGAGACCTTTGGCCCCCAGAGTCTGAAATGCTTATACTTTGGTATTTTTCCTTTTTTTTTTATTTATTTGAGAGAGAGAGAGAGAGAGAAATAGGCAGGTAGAGAGTGGGCATGCCAAGGCCTTTGGCAATTGCAAACAAACTCCAGACGTGTGTACCCCTTGTGCATCTGGCTTATGTGGGTCCTGGAGAAATCGAACCTGGATTCTTTGGCATTGCAGGCAAGTGCCTTCACTGCTAAGCCATCTCTCCAGACCTACTTTGTTCTTTTAGAGAAAAAGTTTGCCATCCCATGGTCAAGGAGACTACATGTTGGAATGCCATTAGAACTTGACAGAGGGACTGGAGAGATGGCTCAGCAGTTAAGGCTGATGGCTTGGGTTCGATTCCCCAGAACTCAAGTAAAGCCAGATGCACAAAGTGGTGCATGCATCCAGAGTTCATTTGCAATGAGTGGCAAGAGGCCTTGGTGTGCCCATTCTTTCCCTCCCTCCCTCTCTCCTTGTAAATAAATAAAAAAAAAAAAGCTGGGCATGGTGGCGCATGCCTTTAATCCCAGCACTCAGGAGGCAGCAGAGGTAGGAGGAGGATCGCCATGAGTTCGAGGCCATCCACCCTGAGACGACATAGTGAATTCCAGATCAGCCTGAGCTAGAGTGAGACCCTACTTTGAAAAACAGAAACAAATAAAAAACTACAGATAGTACTTGGGAGGTGAAGGCAGAAGAATAAGGTGTTCAAGGCAATCCTTGGATACATAGAGTTCAAGGGCAGCCTGGGCTGCATGAACCCACATGTCAAAACAAACAAAAACCCCCAAACCCTAAAGACACCTTTCCCAAGTCCCCGTTTGTTAATAAAGTGACAGGAACCCGTGTGGAGTGTGTGTGGGTGCCACATCCTCCGTGCAGGTGTTGTGTCTGCACCTGAGAGCTCGGTAGCAGGCATCTCCTTATGGCTTCACTTTATGCCCAGTCTGTTGTCAGGCCACAGATTTAGCTCCTCCAGCTCCTGCCATGGATGCTCTCAAACTCCCTTCTCAGGCAAAGCCCTTGCTCCCCCATCAGAAGCTCCTGTCCTCCTGTCTGTGGCTCAGGACTCCAGAGTCAGGCCAGCGCTACACGTTAGCCAAGAAGCCGAGAGGGCAAGGGGAGCACTTGGGTCTGCTGAGGGCAGGAGGGAGGGAAGGACTGGGCAGTTAGTGGAGACCGTGACTCCACGTATGAGGTAGTTGATAAGGCCACAATGAGGCCAAGGGGTGTGAATTAAGAGACAACGGTGGCCCGAGGTTCAATTTCCAAGTCACCCACGTAAGCCAGATGCAAAAGTGGTGTAAGCATCTGGTGTTTGGTTGCAGCAGAAGAGGCCCCAATGCATTCATGTGTGGGATTGAAGGTGTACATGCGCGTGTGCGCACGTACACACACTTAAAAAAGATAGAATGAGCCAGGTGTGGTGGTGCACACCTTTAATCCCAGCACTAGGGAGGCAGAGGTAGGAGGATCACCGTGAGTTCAAGGCCAGCCTGAGACTACAGAGTGAATTCCAGGTCAGCCTGAGCTAGAGTGAAACCCTACCTCAAAATATATATATATATATAAAATTAAAGAGAGGATGAGGTATATATTGATAAACCAGATGTTATAGCACTGACTCTCAACTCTCCTGCCAGCAAGAGTGTTTATTTTTATTTATTAATTAGAGACAGAGAGAGGGAAGGAGAGAGAGAGAGGGAGGATGGGTGCAGCAGGGCCTCCAGCCACTGCAAATGAACTCTGGATGCATGCACCACCTTGTACATCTGGCTTATGTGGGACCTGGAGAATTGAACATGGGTCCTTAGGCTTCGTAGGCAAGTGCCTTAACTGCTAAGCCATCTCTGCAGCCCTGGCTACTGTTCATAACTGCATGTCGACACACCACCAAACAGCCAGAACCACAAGCAAGAGCAAAGCCAGCAGCAAACAGCAGGGACCCTGGCAGAGCTCAGATTGTTCTGCATACCTCTGGGTTAGAAATCAGATTTGCTCCTGACACCTTAGGGCTGGACTCCAGGATCCGTCCCTAGTGACACTTCCTCCAGCCAAGCAGCTGGAGACAAGCTTTGATAAACTCTTGAAGCTGGGTGTGGTGGCACATGCCTTTATTCCCAGCACTTGGGAGGCAGAGGTTGGAAGACTCACCGTGAGTTTGGCTACATAGTGAATTCCAGAAGTCCAGGTCACTCTAGATTAGAGTGAGACACTACCTCAAAAAACAACCCCCCCAAATATACCACCAAACACCTGAGTCTATTGGGGGGCATACATTCAAACTACCACCAAATTAGTGGTGAATAAAAATAAAAAGTAATATTAAAAAAAAGGAGGTGGAGGCAGGAGATCAGAAGTTCAAGGTCATCTTTGGCTACACAGTGAGATTGAGGCTACTCTGGTCTATATGAAACCCTGTTTAAAAATAAAACAAAGCCAGGTATGATGGTGCAGGTCTTTAATCTCAGCACTTGGGAGGCTGAGGTAGGCGGATCACTGAGTTCGAGGCCAGCCTGGAGCTACAGAGTGAATTCTAGGTCCACCTGGGCTAGAGGGAGACCTTAACTTCCAAAGAAAAACAAAACACAAAGGAACTACATTTTGGGGCAGGAGAGATGGCTCAGCAGTTAAAGGTACTTGCTTAGGCTGACAGCCTAGGTTAGATTCTCCAGTCCCCACACAAAGCACAGGGTGGCACATGCATCTGTGGCCAGTGTTCATCTGCAGTAGCGATAGGCCCCAGCATACCCATTCTTTTTTTTTTTTTGGGGGGGAGAGACAGAGAGAAAGAGAGACAGAAAATGGGTGCACCAGCAGCCTCTCAGCTGGTGTGAACGAGCTTCAGACTCGTGAGCCCCCCTGTGGGCAAATGTGGCATTGCGCCCTCACGTCACTTTGCATCTGGCTAAACGTGGGACCTGGAGAATCGAACGGGCGTTCTTAGGCTTAGCAGGCAGAAGCCTTAACTGCTAAGCCATCTCTCCAGCCCAGCATACCCATTCTTTATCCCAAATAAATACATGAAATAAAAGATTAAAACAAAATAGAACAGTTCTACTAGGATGCCAGGATTAAGAGCAGAATCCTTGACTTTCTTGTATAGTATGATGCATGATTTTGGGGTTCAGGAGGGGTCTCCCAGAATTTATGAACCCCAAGGTTTAGACAACACGGTCAGGAAGACACGTTTACAGCTGATACTAGTTTTGAGTGAGGACTGGGCAGTGTCTTCTTAATATAAACAGCATGCTTAATCACCATCATGCCTCTTAGAATTAACAATGTGATTAAACAAAACTGACTTTGGGAAGAAAGTCAAGGAAAGACCCTGGCAGAACCAGGTCTGCCTGGCTTAGTAAGAAAGTTATTTGCTAGGCAACAGTTTTAGATTGCAGTAGTTTTATTGTCCACGCTCTTTCTGCCCAGTTTAATCTGAACTGTCCAGTCTGTTCTGCTGTTGACTTGGTCATGCTTCTGTGACTTCTGGCATCCTCAGGTAGTGTCCAGGCCATCATGACTTACGCCAGCGCTGTAGCTCTTGGGACAAACAGAGATAAATATGAGGATTCAAGAGGCCACGTCTACTGACTATTCTATATTTTTTTCTATGGATCATTTTGCTACACTTAAAAAATATATTTATTCATTTGAGAGAGAGAAAGACCAAGAGAACAGGTGTGCCAGGCCCTCTAGCCACTGCAAATGAATCCCAGATACATGTACCACCTTGTGCATCTGGCTTTACATGGGTACTGGGCAATCAAACCCAGGTCCTTAGGCTTTGTAGGCAAGTACTTTAACCACTGAGTCATCTCTCTGGCCCTATACTTTTGTTTTATAAGCTGAGAAATAGCTGTGTTTCTAAGGAGAAACGTTTATTTTAAATTCTCCAGTCCATCATGGATGTGCATGTGCAATGGTGGGCACGGGTCCTGGTGCATGTGAGGTCAGAAGACAAGCTCAGGTGTTGGTCCTCTCCTTCTACCTGGTTTGAGACAGGGTCACCTGCTGTTGTTTTGCTTCTGGGAAGGACAAACCAGCTGGCCAGCTGAAAGCTTCAGACTCTCTGGCCTCCTCCTCCCACTGTCATAGGTGTGTTGGGCAGACAGACACATGCAACTTCCCAGCTTTTTTTTTTTTTTGGTTTTTTGTGGTAGGGTTTCACTCTAGCCCCAGCTGACCTGGATTTCACTATGTAGTCTCAGGGTGGCCTCGAACTCATGATGATCATGGTGATCCTCTGCCTCCTGAGTGCTGGGATTAAAGGCATGTGCCACCACGCCCAGCTGTGTCCCAGCTTTTTACATTGGTGCTGGAGATCAGAACTCTGGTGGGCAGGTTTGCAGAGCAAGCATCTTTAACTGAGTCATCTCCTCAGCCCACATTCTTCAGCGTTGACTTAGAATACCATGTCTAAAACCAGGCATGGTTTTACAGGCTCATGCCAGTAAGCCCAGCAACATTCCAGAAGTGAGGCCAGTCTGGGCTACAAAGAGCTTGTCTCAGAACAAATCAGTAACAACAAAACCAGGCTGTAGTAGGTGAGTGTAAGATCTTTCTCATGCCATCATGAGTTTGGGGTGGCGGGGAAATATGGTAAAGGAGAAAAAAACAAGACCACTAGATCTCCAGTGACAATACTAAGTGGAAGACCAGAACAATTACGTGAATTTTAGTCAAATCTTACAAAGGTCTTATAAATAACAACTAACAGAACCCCGGCACTTCCCAGCACCAGCACATTCCCTAGGCCATGTCAAATGCTACAAAACTGGGTGGTGAACAGCAGTGGGAGGCTCCTTCGGAGCGCTGGCGCCTCAGGACCACAAGTGCGAGCGGGCTTACTCAGGTGCCTGAAACTCCAGCTGCAGCCCAGGACGAAGGACCCGACGAAGAGCATGGTGATGGCCCCCACTCCACTCTTCCTCACGGTGGTGCTGCACCTGACCCAGCCTGTTCAGAGACACAGCGAGAACTGTGAGAGCGAGGTCCGAGTGCGTCACTCAAGTGAGCCCTGCTAGCTTGGGCCATGAATTGTAATTACAGAACTTACACACCTACACAATGTATTCATACATGATGCACAATACTTAAGCAGATAACAGGACTAAACTACAGAGATGTTAATAAATTTACTCTTACGTTGAGAGCTTGCTGACCGTCTTTGGTGGTGCAAGATGAATGCAATTAGTTAACTGCTCAACACTGCCCTGGCTAGTTGCGGTGGCAGGAAGGGCTGGGAACAGGCCGTGGTTAAGAGGCAGGGGCAGGAATTAAAGTGAAAGGTCTGAGCAAAGGGCAGCAGCTGCTGCATTGGCTTTGGTATTTTCAATGACACTTGACCCCAAATGAAAACAGAAGACAAACAGCCCTTGTCTGCTTCCTCTGCCTACAGCCTACAGCAGCAAGAGAAATGTCCCCGAGGCCTGGAGCGTATCAGAACCCAACAGTCAGCAACTCCAGGCTCACCTTTGTGCACAGCTCCCAAGAGCCTCATCAGAGGGAAGGTGGAGGCTGTAAGCCTCATCGGGGCTTCCAAACTCCTGCCATCTGCCGAACTTCTTTCCAACCCAGGAACTGCAGTTCCAAACAGAAGTCGCTGTGACAGTCAGTCCAGCTAAGTCCATCCCTCCCAGCAGTGATGCAGGTCCCCAGGGTGAAGCTGAGAAATGCAGTCAGCAGGTGGATCAGTGAGCTCTGTAAGGGACCACAGTGAACTCCAGTTCCAAGTCAAACCTGTCTCAGGTTAATCTAAAGGCTGATGGGGGACTGGAGAGATGGCTTAAAGGTTAAAGCACTTGCCTACAAAGCCTAAGGAACCAGGTTCGACTCTCTAGTATCCACAAAAAGTCAGATGCACATGGTGGCTCAAGCATCTGGAGTTCGTTTGCAGTGGCTACAGGCCCTAGCACACCTATTCTCTCTCTCTCTTTCTCTCTCTCAAATAAATGAGTGAACAAAAACAATAAAAAAATTATTATCTGAGCCAGTCATGGTGGCACATGCCTTTAATCCTAGCAATTGGGAGGCAGAGGTAGGAGGATCGCCGTGAGTTCAAGGTTATCCTGAGACTACATAGTGAATTCCAGGTCAGCCTGGGCCAGAGTGGAAACCTACCTTGAAGAAGGAAAAAAACAAAACAAAAACAAAACCCAAAACACTGACTGAGCACCTGTGGCTATGGGCCTTGTAGGTGTTCTGACGACTTGTGCTGCCTGGGTGCTATGTGTACAAATGAATTGTCCTTTTGATTGTGTATGGTGCTGGTGCACATATGGAGATCAAAAGACAGCTCTGGTTGTCAGTCCTAGCCTTCCATCTTGTCTGCGGCAGGATCTCTTGTTCACTGCTGTGATCCCCAGGCTAGCTAGCCCACAAGCTTCTGGGATGTTTCTCCTGCCTCTATCTTAGCCCACTTCCAGACACCTGGCTTTTATGTGGGTTCTGGGAATCCAAACTCAGGTACTCACGCTTGGGTGGCAAGGGCTTTATTCACGAGCCATCACTACCATCCCCAAATGAAGTTCTATCAGCAGCCTCACAGTTTAGGGACCAGCATGACGGTCCACTACAGACTCAGTATCCTTTGCACTTGAGATGCTTGGAACCAGACAGAAGGGTTTCAAATTTTGGATTCCAAAATTTTTTTTGAATATCATACACTTTATACATATAGCCTCCAAACAATTTTATACAACCTGTGTACATATGTGCATGTCTATATATGAACACACACATGCACACACACTTAGCAGGCCTCAGTGGTCAGGCTTGGGACTCTCTCTACCTCTTGGGACTGCTAATACTCCGGTCAGGTAGTAAGGTGCCTTTTTTTTTTTTTTTTTTTTTAAATTTTATTTTTTCGATGTAGGGCTTCACTCTAGCCTAGGCTGACCTGGAACTCATTCTGCAGTCTTAGGCTGGCTTGGATTCCAAAATTTTTTTGAATATCATACACTTTATACATATAGCCTCCAAACAATTTTATACAACCTGTGTACATATGTGCATGTCTATATATGAACACACACATGCACACACACTTAGCAGGCCTCAGTGGTAAGGCTTGGGACTCTCTACCTCTTGGGACTGCTAATACTCTGGTCAGGTAGTAAGGTGCCTTTTTTTTTTTTTTTTTTTTTAAATTTTATTTTTTCGATGTAGGGCTTCACTCTAGCCTAGGCTGACCTGGAACTCATTCTGCAGTCTTAGGCTGGCCTTGAACTCACAATGATCCTCCTACCTCTGTTGGGATTAAAGGCGTGCATCACTACAGCCCAGCTTGTTTGTTTGTTTGTGTTTTAAAGATGTTCTAGATTTTGGAGCACTCTGAATTTTGGATTTTCACCTTAGGGATGACACGCAAGCCTGTTACAAATAGCTCCTGCTCTGTGTCACACTTACTACACTGTCACTTCATTGCTCTGTGAGGCCACTAAACTTTCCTATATATGCTCAACACATGAAAACATTAAATAAAACCAGAAAAGAAAGTGCATGCTTCTTAGCCACATTTTTCCTGCATGTTTTTCTCCATGTCTGTGCTAGGCAGCTAAAGCTACTCCTATGGTTTCCTAGTCTTGGTTTGGTTTGTCAGGAGATAGGCTAAATTAAAAAGATAGGATTTAGCAGGGCGTGGTGTGGCACACGCCTTTAATCCCAGCACTCCAGAGGCAGAGGCAGGAGGATTAATTCAATGCCACCCTGAGAATACACAGTGAATCTCAGGCTAGCCTGGGCTAAAGTGAGACCCTACCTTGAAAAACAAAACAAAACGATTGGTAAAAGGTGCTGTTGATATAAGCATGCTCAGGTGCTCGTGATATTAATCCATGAACAGGGCTGGCTTCCAAGCAATTACACAGGGCATTCTTCTTGCAAAGTCAGGGTTAATCTCTTAAAAACAAAGCATAGGGCTGGAGAAATGGCTTAGTGGTTAAGGTGCCTGCCTCCTAAGCCTAAGAACGCTGCTTCCAATCTCCAGGTCCCACGTTTAGCCAGATGCAAAGTGACGCAAGGGCGCAATGCCGCACTTGACCACAAGGGGGCGCATGCATCTGGATTTTGTTTGCAGCAGCTGAGATGCTGCTGGCGCACCCATCTCTATCTGTCTTCCTCTCCCTCTCTCTGTGTCTCACTCAAAAAAAAAAAAAAAAAATAAAGAAAAAGAAAAAAGAAAAAAAAAGAAAACAAGCACAGGGCTGGAGATAGAGCTCAACACACCACACCACGGTGGAGCCAGTCATGTTCTCAGCAATGCTGGGAACCCAATGACACCCTGACCTGGTCCATCTCTAGTCAACTAAGCTTACTCACTTCCAGCTAGAGGTTCAGGTGAGCTTGAGTCATGGACACCAGTCAGGATGAGCTGAGATCACTTAAGAAGCACAAGAAGCCACTCACTGAGCACCCACAGGCTGGTGGCGGCCATTTCCAATGTCTTCCCGGTTTGCCATCTGGCCTCTCTCCCTTGCCCCTCACGGCTTGGTTGAATCAGGGTCTTTTGTTCACCCCTGCAAATGCCAGGAGAGGTTCTAGGTGGTGCTCCTGTCTCTGCCGCACTGGGATTTACAGATGCCAGTGCCACAGCTTCGGGCTTGTGTGGGTTCTGGATCTGAGCTCGGGTACTGATGCTTCCACGGCAAGGGTGCCATCTCCCCAGCCCCCAAATGAATTACTTTTAGATTCTACTAGCAGCTGTACATTTTAGCAAATACCATGACTTTTACTGCAGCTGAGTACGCTTCACACCTGAACTGTTTAGCACCAGAAGTTGCTTCAAACTTTGGAGTCTAAAAATTTTTTTGGAATAGTATATACCTTATATATAACCTGAAAACAATTTTACCCAGTTTTTTTTTTTTTTTTTTTTTTTCCTGAGGTAGGGTCTCACTCTAGCCCTGGCTGACCTAGAATTCACTACGTAGTCTCAGGGTGGCCTCAAACTCATGTTGATCCTCCTACCTCTGCCTCCCGAGTGCTGGGGTTAACGACGTGCACCACCATGTCTGGCTCAGTTGTTTTTAAGTATTCCTGTGCTCTAACAGCTTGCCTGGGTTCCCAACATGGTCTGGGACCCCTGATACTGCTGCCCCATCTCCTAGGCAGTCTTCTGTCTTGTTTTTATCTGTTAGTCTCCATGTTGTTACATCTCAACTCCAATTTAAGGGGTTAGGCATCCACTGGCAATAGCTTCCATCTGCTGGTACAACTACTGAAAACCCTCAGCTAATCAGGGCCAGCCTGAGCCTCACAAGATCCTTTTAAAGAAAAACAAAAGCCTCAGCTGGGCGTGGTGGCACACGCCTTTAACCCCAGCACTCGGGAGGCAGAGGTAGGAGGATTGCTGAAAGTTCGAGGCCACCCTGAGAATACAGAGTGAATTCCAGGTCAGCCTGGACTAGAGTGAGACCCTACCTGGAAAAACCAAAGGGAAAACAAAACAAAACACCTCTTTGAACTCCTATACCTCTGAGTTTTTCTCCTCCCGAGGCCCAGTCTGAATCCTCTTACTTCTCCTTCCACTATGTGCCTTGACTGCTACCTTCACTCGGCCAGCTTGAACACTGTTCATCCCCCAGCCCTACAAACAGCTCTGCTTGTCTCTTCTTTGCTTCTCTTAATTTCAACCTGTCATGTGAGACCTTAAACCTGGAAACACTTTCCTGTACCACCCAGTTCTGAGTCCAGTGCTTATTCTATTGGGGTGACTTCTGGAATCTTCTGGAGTACTCAGCTTAAATTCCCATCAAATTTCTATTGCCCATACCTCTCTACTCAACACAGAAATTCAATGGCCATTAAAATCACCAGCCTTGGGTTGGAGAGATGGCTTAGTGGTTACGTGCTTGCCTGAAAAGCCAAAAGACCCAGATTTGATTCTTCAGGACCCACATAAGCCAGAGCACAAGGTGGTGCATGCATCTGGAGTTTGTCTGCAGTGGCAGGAGGCCCTGGCGAGCCCATTCTCTCTATGCTCTTTCTAAATAAATAAATGATAGGGCCAGAGAGATGGTTTAGCAGTTAAGGCACGTGCCCACAAAGCCAAAGGACCCAGGTTCAATTCCCCAGGACCCACGTAAGACAGATGCACAAGGGGGCGCATGCATCTGGAGTTCATTTGCAGTGGCTGGAGGCCCTGGCACACCTGTTCTCTCTTTTACCTACCTATTTCTCTCAAATAAATAAATTAAATTAAATTAAAAAAAATAAACTAAGATCACCAGCTTGCCCTTGTCCAACCTTCAACTCTTGGTGGAGGAAAAGGGAGAATGGCCAAGCATTACCATTGGCCCCAGAGCAATGTTTCCCTAAGTGTAAGTGTAACGCATGGGACCGTGTAGGAAAGAGGTGACAGCAATGAGAACACTAGGAATTCTGAGCCTAGCTCAAGCACACAGCAGTGTGGATGGGCTGGACGGCCCTTGAAAACCAGCTGACTTACCTTGTGAGAAGCTTTCTCCCCGGGGACTGGCAAGCTGAGCCATCTGGGCTGTTAAATTCCAATGCTGAGGTGTCCTTGGCAACACCCCTAGTCCAACATAACTGGGATAGAGCTCGGGAAACCATTCCAGCCCTAAAGAGATGGGGAGGGCTCTGGTGTCAGCAGCAACAGCACAGCCAACAGGGGAGGTTTTAGAGCTGAGATGCTGAGCTGAATATGAAGATGGCTGGCACTCCACCTGCAGTGCCTGGGGTTGGCAGGCAGATCTGGCTCCCAGGGAGGCCTGCTCCTTACTTTCCCCTGACAGCGTCACAGCGGAGGCCTGATGAGGACCACAAAACTGTGTTTTCTCTCCTTGAAGAGATTTCACAGCCAGAGGGGACAGGCTCTGATGACGTGGCTGGGATGCGGAGAGAAGCTTCCTGTGAGCTGCTTCCTGGGACGTGGACAATTTTAAAAGAACGTCATCCTGCGGCTTCTCCTCTGTGAAGTCCCCATGGTGACTATCCACATAAGCCCAGTTTAGCATGCCTGTGGAAGACACACTTTTCTGAGCATTTTCTTCGCTCCCACACTTTACTCTGAGTCCAAATTCTTTTTCTGGGTTCTCCCTAAATTGGAGTTCACTCAGCAGGTTAGTGTGAAGGCCTACAACGAGTGGCTTGGAGTTTCTTTCCAGAGTCTCCATGGGTCCAGGGTCAGTGGAGGCTCCTGGGAGGTGACCTCCACCTCTGGAGCTGTTCTCCTTGCCTGACACAGGTGCTCTCTCTCTCTGCACCCCACTGCTGAGATTCTTTGCAGAATGAGAATTGCTAATAGGCACATCTTGTGATTTTGCTAGAAGCCCCTGTTTTTGGAGATCCACTGTGTCCAATGTCCTGTTAGGAGAGCTGGCCTGTACAGCACCAGGCAGAAGTGAGGAGTGTTTTCTAGCTTCATTAGATGAAGAAGGCTCCACTGCGCCAACCAGTAAAGCCGCTCCCGTTTCTGAAGGCCCACATCTGCTTGCCTCTGACTTAGGCACATCCTTTACAAGTTCTGCTTTAGGAGAGGTGGTAACAGATGCCCTGGACAAGGCTGCTATTTCTCCCTGAGAAGTCTTCTCTGGCTCAGAGTGTTTTACTGTCGGAAAGGGGAGCTGATGTGGATCCTTGATCTCCTTATCTGCCTTCCTTGTGCCTGCTCTTTCCAAGCCAACTGCTAGAGGTGGAAAGGACCCAACTGTCCATCCTGGTCTGTCACTTATCAATTTGGTATTTCTGCTTTCGTTTTCTGTCTCTAGCTCTCTCCTAGCCTTAGTTAAATCTTTGATGGGCCTCTTCTCTTTTTTAGTACGTGGAGGTATAGCTGGCTTGGAGTGATAAACTTGACTCACAGCTGTGTCCGGCCCTATCACCTTACAATGTGGCAAGTGGGATTTTAATCGTTTAAATGGTTTCTTGCAGTAAGGACACACTTCCATTCTGGACCCAGTATCACTCATTCTCTTCCTGAAAAGACAAAAAAAAACATAAGGAGCACAGAGACCAAGTATCCACATAAGTATAAGCTGTTCCTTTTTTTTTTTTTTTTTTGAGGTAGGGTTTCACTGCAGCCCAGGCTGACCTGGAATTCACTATATAGTCTTAGAGTGTCCTCAAACTTATGGCAGTCCTCGTCTCTCTGCCTCCCAAGTGCTGGGACTAATGGCATGAACTTTACCTTTTATCGTTCAGGTTTTTGTTGTTATTTCATTTATTTATTTATTTTTTGGTTTTCCGAGGTTGGGTCTCACTCTACCTCAGGGAGACCTGGAATTCACTATGTAGTCTCACGGTGGCCTTGAACTCACGGTGATCCTCCTACCTCTGCCTCCCAAGTGCTGGGATTAAAGGCGTGCGCCACCATACCTGGGTTATTTTATTTTATTTTATGATGTAGGTTCTCACTCTAGTCAAGGCTGACCTGGAATTTACTGTGTAGTCCCAGGCTGGCCTCAAACTCACAGTAATGCTCCTACCTCTGCCTCCCTAGGGCTGAGATTAAAGGCGTGTGCCACCATGCCTGGCATTATTGCTCTTTTTAAAAAATATATATTTTTATTTATTTAGAGAGATAGAGAGGCAGATATAGATAGAAAGAATGGGTGCATGAGGGCCTCCACGCACTGCAAATGAACTCCAGATGTATGTGCCACCTGTGCATCTGGCTTAGTGGGTCCTGGAGAACTGAACCTGGGTCCTTTGGCTTTACAGGCAAGTGCCTTAATTGCTAAGCCATCTCTGTAGCCCCCTCTCTTTCTCGTTTTGGAGTTCACTGTGTAGTCTCAGGGTGGTCCTGAATTCATGGTGATCCTTCTCCTGCGTGATGGAATTAAAGGTGTGTGCCCCCATGCTGGGCATTATTTTTCATATTAAAAAAATAATTTATTTATTTGTGAGAGACAGAGACACACACACACACAGAGAATATATATGGGCATGCCAGGGCCTCTGGCCACCACAAAGGAACTCAGATGCATGCACCACCTTATGCATCTGGGTTTATGTGGGTACTAGGGAATTGAACCTGGGTCGTCTGGCTTTGCAGGCAAGCGCCTTTATCTCTAATGCATGTCTCCAGCCCCATTTTTCATATTTTTGAGACAGGTTCTCATATGTGACCTAGTCTAGGCTGGTTCTGAACTACTGATCCTCTTGCCTCTACCACCCAAGAACTAGGATTACCACCTTATGCCACCATGCTAGGGTATTACCTAATTCAATTTATCTGGGAAAAAAAAAATGAAAATATGAATATGAATGGGCATGCCAGGGCCTCCTGCCACTGCAAATCAACTCCAGACACATGAACCACTTTGTGCATCTGGCTTTGCATGGGTTCTGGAGAATGAAACCTGAGCCACCAGGCTTTGCAAACAAGTGCCTTTAACCACTGAACCATCTATCCAGCCCCAGGGTATTACCTTTTAAATATATCTGTAACAGACTAGGTAAAAAGAAACTTTAAAACATTCCTGGTTGTGGAGAGATGGCTCAGAGGTTAAAGGTGTTTGCTTGCAAAACCTGATGGCCTGGATTTGATTTCCTGGTACCCATGTGAAACCAGATACATAAACATTTCTGGTTGTATTTATGCTTGTGTTTTATACTTCTTCAAGTCTTTTAGAAACCAATCATAT
Source organism: Orientallactaga sibirica (assembly GCA_036365145.1). Lineage (NCBI taxonomy): Eukaryota > Metazoa > Chordata > Mammalia > Rodentia > Dipodidae > Orientallactaga > Orientallactaga sibirica. Next base: position 10,693,350 of record JAEOAD010000013.1, read on the forward strand.
AACAAAGCCTTTTCAATATCCTAACAAAGGAGTTAGCAGGGCCAAAACATGTCTAAGTTATTATGTCTAATAAGTTAATGCTTAGTCAAAGGAAAAGAATCACAATATCAGCAGAATAAAACTGCTGGCTATTTACGTCAACTGGATGTTACTGAATATAATGAAATTGTTTTAAAAATGTGCATATATGAAATAATGCATAACACAAATATATACACAAAGGACATGGACTTCAATTTTTTAGTTGTAGTTTGTGGTACAGACTGAGTTGATTAATTGGCAAGTCTTTTTTAGTTTGATATTCTTGTTAAATGTATACCATTTAAAAATTTCTCTGTTGTCGGGTATGGAAGCGCATGTCTTTAATCCCAGCATTTGGGAGGCAGAGATAGGAGGATTGCTGTGAGTTTGAGGCCACCCTGAGACTACATAGTAAATTGAAAGTCAGCCTGAGCTAGCATGAGACCCTACTTTGAAATCCCCGCCCCCAAAATAAACTTTTCTGTTATCCTTTGTATTTTTTATTTTTGGAGAGAGAGGTAGAGAGAGAGAGAGAGACAGACAGACAGACAGACAGACAAAGAGACAGAGATGGCGTGCCAGCAGTCTCTCAGCTGCTGTGAACGAAATCCAGATGTGTGTATCCCCTTGTGGTTAAGTGTGGCATTGCGCCCTTGCGTCACTTTGTATCTGGCTAAACGTGGGACCTGGAGATTGGAACCTCTGGAGATTGGAACCAGCGTTCTTAGGCTTAGGAGGCAGGTGCCTTAACCACTAAGCCATCTCTTCAGCCCTCTGTTATTCTTTAGAGTTGGAAAAGAAGAAGCTTAATTCCATCTTCCTCTTCCATTTAAAAAAACATTTATGGGCTGGAGAGATGGCTTAGCGGTTAAGGCATTTGCCTGCGAAGCCAAAGGATCCTGATTTGATTCTCCAGGACCCACGTAAGCCAGATGTACAAGGGGACACATGCATCTGGAGTTCGTTTGCAGTGGCGGGAGGCCCTGGCGTGTCCATTCTCTCTCTGTCTGCCTCTCTTCTATCTCTCTCTCTCTCTGCATGCAAATAAAATAAATAAATAAAATTTAAAAAAACATTTATTTGACACAGAGAGAAATACAGACAGAGGCATACAGAAAGAGAGAAATTGGTTGCACTAGGGCCTCCGGCTACATCAAATGAACAAATGTGTCACCTTGTACATCTGGCATTATGTGGGTCCTGGGGAATTAAATTCGGGTTCTTAGGCTTTGCAGGCAGGTGCTCTAACTGCTAAGCCATCTCTCCAGCCCCCTTCCATTTTTTGCTAGTTCTATAAATTTCCATTGGGCAGAGAAGCTATCTATCCTAGCATGTGTGTCTTCTCACACTCTAAGAGAGCCAGATGGTGTATAATCCCAGCACTCAGAGGGCTGCCACAGGAGGCTGGAGAGCTCCAGGTCAGCCTGAGCTACATAGGAAGATCTTGACTCCAGCTACCATCACCACAAACCCTTATCCCTGAGCCTGGCATATATTTGTTGAATGGAGAAATGTGCATAAACTACATAGTACTGTGACAGCAAAAATTTACTGGCTACTAAATAGTTTAAAAAGCTATCTTTTACAAAATAAACATCAACTTCTCCAAGTTAGCAGTCCATCTTAACCTACACGAAGTCATACAAAATGACCTTTCTTTGATGTTTTGACAACATCAGAAAAGGGATGGGCTGTTTATTTACAAAACACATACAATTAAAGCCAATTCCTGGGCTATTAGTAACTTTAGAAAGAACACAGACTTCTAGATGCTTCTGCCTCTAAGCTACTCCACCTCACACTTAATCCTACTGGAAAGACCTCTGTACATTTACAACACACATGTGAACATGGGGCCTGTTTTCTTACTGACCTCCTCTAGAAGGCTGCTAATTTTGCCATTTTTTCCCTCCCCGATCTACATGCTTTTTAAACGATCACTGTTCCCGAGTTTGATAGAAACTTTGAATGTGAGCCTGTGTAAGACATGATCAGAGGGGTAAGCAAATCGTCCACAGAGAATAAATATGGCCCCTGACCAAGCCAATACAAATAACTGGGTAATGTCCCTGGTAGGCAACCGGGAATTTTCCAGAAACCAGCCAGTTAAAATTTCAGCAAGGGCTGGAGAGATAGCTTAGCGGTTAAGCACTTGCCTGTGAAGACTAAGGACTGTGGTTCGAGGCTCGATTCCCCAGTTCCCACGTAAGCCAAGGTGGCGTATGCATCTGGAGTTCGTCTGCAGTGGCTGGAGGCCCTGGTGCGCCCATTCTCTCCCTCTCTCTGCCTTTCTCTCTGTCACTCTCAAATAAATAAGTAAAAATTAAAAAAAACCCTTATTTTATTTTTTAAAACTTGGGACAGGAGAGCTGGAGAGATGGCTTAGCATTTATGGCATTGGCCTGCGAAGCCAAAGGACCCAGGTTCAGTTCCCCAGGACCAACGTAAGCCAGATGCACAAGAGGGCACATGCATCTGGAGGTCGTTTGCACTGGCTGAAGGCCCTGGCACATCCATTCTCTTTCTCTGCTTGCAAAAAAAAAAAAAAAAAAAGTTGGCACAGGGTCTCATGCAGCCCAGACTGGCCTCGAACTCGCTATGAGTGGAGGATGACTGAACTCCCCATCTTCCTGCCTCGCTTCCCTCGGGCCACCTCTGGCCTGGACCTCGCCGTTTCCGCTCACCTCCCACGCGGGCCAGCAACCTTCCCACGGCCCCGTTCCCACGCCCGCCCTCGGCCCGCTTCGAGCAGGTGGGCGGGGCCGCGGAGGCTCGGGGCACGCAGCCGATCGGTCCGCCTTTCTCCTCCGCAAACCTAGAACGAGGGTCGTGGGAGAGAAGCAGCCCTTGGAGACAGGAGAGAACCGCCCGCGAGTCTGAACACTCCAAGTTCCAGGTAGCGTCAGGGCGGGCGCTCAGCCCCGCTGGACCCCACCGGGCACTTCACCCACCCCGGGGCCCTGGACCTGCGCGAGGCCATCCGCACCACTGCCTGATGGCGTCCGCCTACTTCGTTTGGCATTGTTACCGCGCAGGGATTTCACTGAAATAAAACTACCAATTCATGTCACTTAATTTAATGTAGTTTAAAAATCTGGCTTGACTTTTAACGCTGCGTCCCGAGTTGGCCTTAGAGCAGGCGAATGCTCTGGACGCCTACGCAGAGGTCCTCTCGGTCCTGAAGCTCCCACTGTCCGCGCCTCCTTTTACGGAGCTGCTTCCGGTGGGCGTGGTCAGCGGGAGGCCTCGCCAGCATTCGCTCACTGCGCAGCCGCGGGAGGGCGGGACCACGGCGCCTGCGACAGGGGGGAGGGAGGGGCGGCGCGGAGGAGACGCCGGAAGTCGTTGCGGTACGGGTGGGACCGAGGGGCGCACTCGCAGCCGGCCGCCTCCACCCGCGCGGCTGCGAGAGCCCAGGCCCGACGGGGTGGGCGTGGCGGTCGCCGAAACACAACCCCCTGTGTTCGCTCAGGGCGCGGGGCGGTTCCGCGTCGCTCTCCTCCACCAGCTGCCATGAGCGAGCGCCTCCGCCCCAGGTGAGAGAGAAGGGGTCGCCTTACCACCACCCCCCAGCTCCATTTCCCCTCGGTCCTCCTGCCCGACGCTCTGCGGCGCGAAGCCCGGGGCTCGGGGCCTCCTGGGTCCTGGGGATGCTCGGTCGGGGCTATTGTGCGGTCAGCGGACGGGGAGAGGGAGGGATGCGTGAGTGACAGCCTGGACCCTGTGGGGAGCCCGGACGTCCGGCTGACTCCGGGGTCCTGGTAGTGTACCCCCTCTTTTCATCCTTGTTCTTGCACTTCTGTCTTTTAATATTTGCAGCGAGCTCTATGCAGTCCCAGGAGAGAGACGATCGCCCTAGAGCTTCCCGGTCCTAAATTTAGGCGGGGTGGGGGTGGGGGGAAGGGAGGAGAGGCAGATCTTGGAGGGAGGGAGAGGGAGCGAACCCCTCCAGGCGTCGGGGAGGAGGGCCCGGGGCGGGGAGCCGCCGGCGCCCCAAGGTCAGCTTAGGGATGGGGGTTGGGCTTAACCCTGCTGCCGGGAGGGATTAGCGCCGACCGCAGGCCTGTGTCTTGATGGCTTGTGAACCCAGAAGGGAGGGGAGCATGGAGTTGTGACCCTCTCGGGCTGAGAGCATCAACAGGCAGGATTCTAAACTGTTTGGAGGCCCAGCCGTTTGACTCCCGAGGGCGGAAGGTAGGATGGCATTGCTGAGCCTGGCCTCAGAGCCAGAGTCTTCTCTGAGGACTAACACATGATCGTGTAGGGCTTGCTTGCTTTTTCCTCTTCTTGTTTTCTTTAAGAAGGTGGGAAGAAGAAATATAGGCCGCCACCCCAGAGTCAAGAGGACCAGCTGTATTTCAAATTAGAAAAATCCCTCATCGCAGATCTTAAAGACCTGTAGGCCACCTAGTCCCAGCCTTTTCATGTTTCTAATGAAGAAGCAGACTTAGGGGCTGGAGAGATGGCTTAGTGGTCAAGGCGTTTGCCTGAGAAGCCAAAGGACCCAGGTTCTATTCCCCAGGACCCACGTAAGCCAGATGCACAAGGGGCGCATGTATCTGGAGTTCGTTTATAGTGGCTAGAGGCCCTAGCGTGCCCATTCTCTCTCTCTCCCTCTCTCTCTGTTTGTAAATAAATAAATAAAATTTTAGAAAAGAAAGAAACAGACTTAGGAAGGCCTTTGGTTTATCTGAGTCCAAGTCCTTCCAAGTTCATTGCTCTTTATTGGGTAGTAGTGTAGTCAGAAGATGGATCCTAAGGGTTGCCTGAGTGTGCCGTGTCTTTTCTAGTGCTTTGGTTTCATTGGTTGTGGATGTAATCAGTCTTTCCCAAGGTCTCTGAAACAGTTCCCCAAAGCTTCTTAAAGTTATGGGTCCTCTGGTAAATTTTCTTTTGTTTGTTTTTTGAGGTAGAGTCTTGCTCTAGCCCAGGCTGACCTGGAATCCACTATATAGTCTCAGGGTAGCCTTGAACTCACAGCGATCCACCTACCTCTCTGCCTCTTAAGTGCTGGGATTAAAGGCATGCGCCACCATGCCCAGCTTCCTATGGTAAAATTGTCAGGGTCACCAGACTGAATTGAATGATTGATTCGGGTCATTTAGCAGTTGGTGCAGAAAGCCTCTATTTGTATAGAACAGTGAACTAAATTTGAAATGATAAGCAGCCTGCCAAAATTATAGTCTGGTTTGAGGCATTAATGCAGTGCCAAAAGGTGTAATCTGACTTTACAGAAAGGACATGAAACAGCAATTTTGTCAATTATTAAAGACTGTTGAAAGGTTTGAATTGGGCCAAATTGAAATTATGACCTAATTACAGTCATGCCATTAGAATTACTATCAGAAACTTTTAACTACAGTGATCCTGACCTAACTGCCATTTTTTTGAAGGGGGTGTTCTCAAACACAGTGTATACTTTGTTGTTGTTTTTTTTTTTTTTTTTTTTTTTTTTTTTTTGGTTTTTCAAGGTAGGGTCTCACTCTAGTCTAGGCTGACCTGGAATTCACTATGGAGTCTCAGGGTGGCCTTGAACTCATGGTGATCCTCCTACCTCTGCCTCCCACGTGCTGGGATTAAAGGTGTGCTCAACCACGCTGGGCACATCCTTAATTTTTATATATGGAGAGTTCAGTTTTCATCCTCCTCTCCTGCCCCTGTAAGAAAGCAAGAGGTGTTTTTTTTTTTTTTTTTGAGGTAGGGTCTCACTCTAGTTCAGGCTGGGTTTAAAGGTGTGCGCCATCACTTTGGCTCCACAGTGTATACTTTTGTTGTGTACCTGAAAAAAAAAATCTTGTTTATTCCTACCTACAACACATTCCCTTTATTCAGTACTGTGTACAAACCATCTTGAGTGTGTATTGACATCAGATTCTAGAACTTTCTCAAATCTTAACATGTTCACTCTGGTCACTTTGACTTGATTTGGACAGACTTTAAATTTGTGTGTGCAAGTGCAGGAGTGCTTACCCTGTGTGCATCCATGCAGAGGCCAGAGCAAGATGGGTGTGAGCTCCTGTGTTGCTCGCTAACCTCATCTTCCACAAAGAGTGTCTCACTGAACTTGGGGTAACTGGTTTCCAGTTAGACTGATCAGTGAGCCCCAGTGGTCGCCTTGTTCTCTTCCCTTCCCCCAGCACTGGGGCTACAGGTGGGCTTGGCGGTGTCCACATTCTTGCCTGGGTGTTGGGCACCGGGCTCAGGTCCTCATGCTTGTGCAGTAAGCTGTCTCACCCATGGAGTCATTTTTCAGCCCCTTATGCTTTCCTTGTCTGCTTTTCACCATGAGTCCCATGGAATGTGGTGGGCCAGCTCAGCCAGCTCCAGCTATTAATTACCTCCACGTCAACTCATATCGCAGGTCTGTCTGCTCAAGTTTGTGATGAAGGGTTGATCTAAGACTGGTTTTCAGACTTCCCATAGCAGACTGCAATGGCTGTGGAAAGGTGAGTGTGTGGTATGGAGTCCAGACTTCATAACATTTTTGTTTTGTTTTTGTTTTTTTGAGGTAGGATTTCACGCTACTGACCTGGAATTCACTATGTAGTCTCAGGGTGGCCTTGAACTCCTGGTGATACCCCTACCTCTGCCTCCCACGTGCTGGGATTAAAGGTGTGCTCAACCACGCTGGGCACATCCTTAATTTTATATATGGAGAGTTCAGTTTTCATCCTTGGCGGTGTCCACATTCTTGCCTGGGTGTTGGGCACCGGGCTCAGGTCCTCATGCTTGTGCAGTAAGCTATCTCACCCATGGAGTCATTTTTCAGCCCCTTATGCTTTCCTTGTCTGCTTTTCACCATGAGTCCCATGGAATGTGGTGGGCCAGCTCAGCCAGCTCCAGCTATTAATTACCTCCACGTCAACCTCATATCGCAGGTCTGTCTGCTCAAGTTTGTGATGAAGGGTTGATCTAAGACTGGTTTTCAGACTTCCCATAGCAGACTGCAATGGCTGTGGAAAGGTGAGTGTGTGGTATGGAGTCCAGACTTCATAACATTTTTGTTTTGTTTTTGTTTTTGAGGTAGGATTTCACGCTACTGACCTGGAATTCACTATGTAGTCTCAGGGTGGCCTTGAACTCCTGGTGATACCCCTACCTCTGCCTCCCACGTGCTGGGATTAAAGGTGTGCTCAACCACGCTGGGCACATCCTTAATTTTTATATATGGAAACCACGCTGGGCACATCCTTAATTTTTATATATGGAGAGTTCAGTTTTCATCCTCCTCTCCTGCCCCCGTAAGAAAGCAAGAGGTGTTTTACTTTTTTTTTTTTTTTGAGGTAGGGTCTCACTCTAGTTCAGGCTGGGTTTAAAGGTGTGCGCCATCACCTTGGCTCCACAGTGTATACTTTTGTTGTGTACCTGAAAAAAAAATCTTGTTTATTCCTACCTAGAACACATTCCCTTTATTCAGTACTGTGTACAAACCATCTTGAGTGTGTATTGACATCAGATTCTAGAACTTTCTCAAATCTTAACATGTTCACTCTGGTCACTTTGACTTGATTTGGACAGACTTTAAATTTGTGTGTGCAAGTGCAGGAGTGCTTACCCTGTGTGCATCCATGCAGAGGCCAGAGCAAGATGGGTGTGAGCTCCTGTGTTGCTCGCTAACCTCATCTTCCACAAAGAGTGTCTCACTGAACTTGGGGTTACTGGTTTCCAGTTAGACTGATCAGTGAGCCCCAGTGGTCGCCTTGTTCTCTTCCCTTCCCCCATCACTGGGGCTACAGGTGGGCTTGGCGGTGTCCACATTCTTGCCTGGGTGTTGGGCACTGGGCTCAGGTCCTCATGCTTGTGCAGTAAGCTATCTCACCCATGGAGTCATTTTTCAGCCCCTTATGCTTTCCTTGTCTGCTTTTCACCATGAGTCCCATGGAATGTGGTGGGCCAGCTCAGCCAGCTCCAGCTATTAATTACCTCCACGTCAACTCATATCGCAGGTCTGTCTGCTCAAGTTTGTGATGAAGGGTTGATCTAAGACTGGTTTTCAGACTTCCCATAGCAGACTGCAATGGCTGTGGAAAGGTGAGTGTGTGGTATGGAGTCCAGACTTCATAACATTTTTGTTTTGTTTTGTTTTTGTTTTTTTGAGGTAGGATTTCACGCTACTGACCTGGAATTCACTATGTAGTCTCAGGGTGGCCTTGAACTCCTGGTGATACCCCTACCTCTGCCTCCCACGTGCTGGGATTAAAGGTGTGCTCAACCACGCTGGGCACATCCTTAATTTTTATATATGGAGAGTTCAGTTTTCATCCTCCTCTCCTGCCCCCGTAAGAAAGCAAGAGGTGTTTTTTTTTTTTTTTTTTTTTTTGAGGTAGGGTCTTACTCTAGTTCAGGCTGACTTGGAATTCACTATGTAGTCTCAGATTGGCCTCGAACTCATGGCCATCCTCCTACCTCTGCCTCCAGAGTAGTGCTGGGATTAAAGGTGTGAGCCACCACACCTGGCTGTGTTTTACTTTTTGAGAAACATTTGAAAACTAGTTTCAGTACTCCGAAAATTACCTCTCTGCTCAGGCATTGGAAGGTAGGAGAGAAACGACATGATGAAAAGTGATGGAGTCAGCTGTCCTTGGACTAACATGTTAATATTTGTACCTAGATGGCAAGGGAGAATGCAGTCAATTACAGGGTGCCTGCCAGAATTATAACTTGACTCTGGCATTAATGCCAAATGCTATAATGGTGACTTATTGGATGGATGGATATGAGCATCCACCAGTAATCTTGCCAGTTATTAACAAGACTATTGGAAACAGAATGTTTTAAGAGTGACAGCTACTAAAAGCCAAAAAGAATAGGTAAGCCTCATTCTCAAATCATTACCACCTAGAGACCCGGAAGGTAATGCTGACACCTTGAGAAACTGACGGAATTTAAGGAGGGATTTTTAAAAAAAATTTTTTTAATTTTATTTATTTTTGGAGAGAGACACAGAGAGAGACAGACAGAGAGGGAGAGGGAGACAGATAGAGATGGGCATGCCAGCAGTCTCTCAGCTGCTGTGAACGAAATCCAGATGTGTGCGCCCCCTTGTGGGCAAGTGTGGCATTGCGCCCTTGCGTCACTGCATCTGGCTTAAACGTGGGACCTGGAGATTGGAACCAGCGTTCTTAGGCTTAGCAGGCAGGCACCTTAACCGCTAAGCCATCTCTCCAGCCCTAAGGAGGGATTTTTTTTTTTTTGGTTTTTCGAGGTAGGGTCTCACTCTGGCCCAGGCTGACCTGGAATTAACTGTGTAGTCTCAGGGTGGCCTCGAACTCTCGGTAATCCTCATACCTCTGCCTCCCGAGTGCTGGGATTAAAGGCGTGCGCCACTACACCCGGCTCTAAGGAGAGATTTTTTAAAAAGTTTTTTCAAGACAAGGTCTCACTGTGGTCCAGGGTGACCTGGAACTCTTCTTAGGCCCAGGCTGGCTTCGAACTCAGCAAACCTCTTCCCTTAGCCTCCTCACTGATGGGATTAAGGGCGTGCGCCACCACACCTGGCTTAAAGGCTGGCATGTTTTATATAACTTTCCCAGAGGTTAGTTAAAAACCTATAAAACCACTTCATGTTTGTTCTTAGATTTTGTGTGTGTGCGCCATGATATTCTTCTTACTGGGAAGATACATACCCCATGACAGATGAGGAAATGGCACATTTTGGTTAGAGTGACTCAGCAGCTCAAAAGCATAATCAGCTGTTGGCATGCTGATCGTCTGGGGCCGGTGTCTTCGGCTGCCCCGTCTTCCCACACTCACTACCCTGCTGCCTTGTATTAGGAGGAAAGTAGATGCTTCTTGGTTCAGATTGATAATGGCATGTCTGCCTAAATGGTTGTTAAAGCCTGCTATTTCTGAGGGTGTAGCATAGTGAAAGGGCTCTTGCCCAGTAGGTACAAGGCTTAGCTTGATCCCCAGCACCACAAAACAAAACAAACAAACAAACAAACAAACAAATCACTTCAAAACAGTTCGTGTTTTTACTATTAAAATTCCTCAGGAATAGTGTGTAAAGTGGGCAGAAGTGTGGGTGTTATTTTAGAGGTGAATGAGTCTTAGCACTGGACCTGTGGGCTCCCCAGAAGTTATAAGTCCTTTGGGAGGATGTATGGTCCAGGTGGACTAGTGAGTTATGGAGGGGGAGAAAGAGCTTTAACAGCCAGGCCTGGTGGTGCACACGTACAAGTCCAGGACTCTGGAGGCTGAGGCAGGAGATCAGTGAGTTTGAGCTACATAGTGAGATTCCCATCTCAAAAAAACAAGCAAGGGGGAGGGGAGGGAATTGTCATGGTATATTGTGTATTATAGAAGTTGTCAATAAAACAAGTTAAAAAACACAACTCATTATACTCATTGTTAAAGCTAGATGCATTCAGAACAGGACGGGACTGAGAGAAACTTTATACAACTTCCAGACTTCACTAAAACCTTAGGATTAAGGGCTTGTTACAGTAAGCCAGCTCGGTTCACATCAAGAGCTTCTGACTGTGTATGAGATTATATCCTGCAGGTCTTACCTCCAAGTTTAAATACTTTCAAAAAACCTGCTTGTCTCTCAATAGGTTTTTTTCCCTTTTCACTAGAAATTTGAACTTTTAAACATTTTCATTATGCTACCTTTGCACACACTGACTTTAGTCAGTGCTACTCACTAGACCTTCTTGTGAAGGGATTGTGTTCAGTGTAGAAACCAAGACTACGTGTAGTCATTTATACTGGGCACATGACCTGTGCCTTGTTCTTACTGCTGTGTGAAGTCTCGTTCTGTAGAGCACGCTGGCCTCAACCCTATGTTGATCCTCCTGTCTCAGCCTTGTGAATGCTGGGATTATAGGTGTGAGCTACCATGCCTGGCAGGAACTGAATTTTCTTTTCTTGCTCCCTCCCTATGTCTCCCTCCTTCCCTTCCCTTCCTCCCTTCTTTCTTTCCTTTTTTTCTTGTAGCAGGGTCTGTAGCTCAAGCTGACCTGAAATTCACTTGGTAGACCAGGCTGGCCTCAAACCCACAGCGATCCTTGGTGCTGGGAATAAAGATAACACCATGTCTGGCCTTACTTTATTTATTTATTTATTCATTTATTTATTTTTGTGGTATTTTGAGGTAGGGTCTCACTATGGCCCAGGCTGACCTGGAACTCACACTGTAGCCTCAGGGTGGCCTTGAACTCACAGCGATCCTCCTACCTCTGCCTTCTGAGTGCTGGGATTAAAGGTGTGTGCTACCACACCCAGCTCTTTATTTTATTTTTTAAAAGATTTTAATTAATGAGAGAGAGAGAGTGGGTGTGCCAGGGCCTCCCACTACTGCAAACAAACTCCAGATGCATGTACCAACTTGTGCATCTGCCTTACATGGGTACTGGGGAATTGAACCTGGATCCCTTAGGCTTCACAGGCAAGTGCCGTAACTGCTAAGCCATCTCTCTGGCCCTACTTTATTTTTCAAATTAATTTTTTTTTTTTTTTTTTTTAGATTTTAGTTTTTATTTATTTGTGTGAGAGAGAATGGGCGTGCTAGGGCCTCTAGCCACTGCAAACAAACTCCAGATGCATGCACCACCATGTGTATCTGGCTTACATGGGACCTGGAGAATCAAACCGGGGTCCTTAGGCTTCGCAGGCATGTGCCTTAACTACTAAGCCATTTCTCCAACCCTGGTTTGTGTTTTTTTTTTTTTTTTTTTTCTCGAGGTAGGGTCTCACTCTGGTCCAGGCTGACCTGGAATTAACTATGTAGTCTCAGGGTGGCCTCGAACTCTCGGCGATTCTCCTACCTCTGCCTCCCGAGTGCTGGGATTAAAGGTGCACCACCACGCCCGGCTCTGGTTTGTGTTTGTGAAACGTGATCTCTCAGTAGTCTGGCTGGGCTGGAACTCAACTGTAGAACAGGCTGGCCTTTAATATTCAACAGTCTTCCTGCCTCTGCTTCCTGAGTACTGGGGTTGAGGGTGTGGGCTACCATGCCTAGTAGAAACTGGAATTTAAGTTTTACTTTACTTAAATTTTTGTTGTTGTTGTTGTTGTTGTTTTTGTTTTGTTTTTTGAGGTAGAGTTTTGCTCTAGCTCAGGGTGGCCTTGAACGTGTGGCAGTCCTCCTACCTCTGTTTCCCAAGTGCTGGGATTAAAGGTATGCACCACCACACCTGACTCTTAAATTTTTTCTTTTAAAAACTATTTTAAGCTGGGCGTGGTGGCGCACGCCTTTAATCCCAGCACTCGGGAGGCAGAGGTAGGAGGATCGCCGAGAGTTCGAGGCCACCCTGAGACTACATAGTTAATTCCAGGTCAGCCTGGACCAGAGTGAGACCCTACCTCGAGAAACCAAAAAAAAAAAACTATTTTATTATTTACTTGAAAGGGAGTGCGGGAGGCAGAGAAAGAAAGAATGGGCGTGCCATGGCCTCTAACCACTGCAAATGAACTCCAGACACATGTGCCACCTGTGCATCTGGTTTATGTGGGTCCTGGGGATTGAACCTGGCAACTGCTAAGCCATCTTTCCAGCCCAAATAATTTCTGTTTTCTAACTGGGATTTAAAAATCCTTCCAATAGCATTTGATTCTTGCGGAATGCACAAGTAAATGCCCCTCTCGCATATCTGAGAACACTGGATGTAACTTGCAGCCAGCATGCCTGGCATCCATTGAGGTGGCGCAGTAGCTTACACAAGACCTGACTTCTGTTTAGGGCAGAGAGCTTCTGTTTAATGTGATAATTGGGGGATAATCTAAAGATTAGAGGCTCCTAAAGCCTGCAGCATTGCTGTGGGCCACCATTTTTACGTGACTTTCAGGAAAGATAAGCAGAGTTAGCTACTCCCCTTAAGTGTGGCACAGGAAGGGAGTGAAGTAGTGATGTGGAATTGTAGTTTCAGAGAAGGAAGAAAACCTTAATGAGTTTGAAAGCTTAATCTTTATCTTGTTCTTGCTTTATTCCCAGCAGACATTTAGAGTTGCCAAGCTTCTTGTAGAAATTAAACTTGCCCCTTTCAGCTTGACCTTTGCCACTGCCCAGCACAGTGTGTCTTTGCTTAGTGTCTAGTGATGGTGTATTTCCAGTTTTTCATCTCAGTAGAGAGGGGCAGTTCTGTGTTTTTGTAGTTCATTGTTTGCCTCTCTGCTCCGTGACTCAGTTGTTTGCTTTGTTTTAACTTTAGGAAAAGGAGAAGGAATGGCAATGAGGAGGACAGCCACCTCCCCCCCCTGACCAAGAGGAGTAGTAGAAGCCCTGTCTTTCAGGAGTCCTGGGACACAGAGGTAAGAAGCTGCTCTCAGGTAGGCTCAGCTGCTCACACTGCTTGAGCTGCAGGACTCGGCTCTGCTCTGTCATTAGAAGGGATTGATTTGTTCAAAGGGTCACGATCTCACTGGACTGCAATAGTGTCAACCGTTTCATTCCCTTTCACTTTCCTTCTTTTTCTCAAGACATAGGCCTGGGTGGCCTGAAAGTTGGTATTGTAGACCTACCAGTCCTACCCTGAATTTGTGGCCATTCTGTCTCCCGAGTGCTGGGCTAATAGTTGGCACGCTACCACCCCTGGCCTGTATAAAATCTTAGTCCCATTGACAAAATGACACACTTCCCAGCAAAACAGGTGTGCTTACTCGTGTCCATCCCCCCTCTTGCCACAGGGGGAGGAAGCAGATGTTGAAGGATGCTACTGTGACTTTACATACCTAGCATCTTCTTGCTTCCGCGAGGCTGTGCTAATGGAGAAACGCTAGTGTGCTTTCAAGGGCTCCTGGTCATAGGATTTGGCTTGTATCTCATCTTTGTTTACCTGCAATGCAGAGTCACTGTCCCACGGAGGACGAGTCATGTCAGTCACACGTACACAAGAACAGTTCATGAACAGGTTCAGATCAGAATCTGATGTGTAGACTTGAGTTTGTAGAGCTGCTGCCTCCCTTTTAAAATCTTACTAGCTTTTTTTTCCTCCCCCCTTCTGGTTGGTTTTCGAGGTAGGGTCTCACTTTAGCCCAGGCTGACCTGGAATTCACTATGTAGTCTCAGGGTGGCCTTGAACTCACAGTGATCCTCCTCACAGTGATCCTCCTACCTTTGCCTCCAGAGTGCTGGGATTAAAGACGTGTGCCACCACACCTGGCTGCTTTTTTTTTTTTTTTCTAAGTGGTTAGCAGATAAGTAATGGAGCTTTTGTTTAATATGATAATATGGGACTCATGGATAAATGAAAACCAACAGTCCCAGGCTGCCATGAACCTGTTATGTAAAACTATTACAGCAGCAGAGTTTCCACCTGCATCTGTACAGATCCTGCCTGGGTCTACGAGGATCTAGAGGACTAGCGGGTCCCGCTCCTTGTGCTAACCCTTTTCTTTACCTACAGTTTTTACAGTTTTCATGTCCAAGGACAGGAATAGAAATAACTGTTGTCTTTTGTTTTTTACTGAAAAGTTTCTGTTTTAAGTACAACACACATCTTAGTATCTTAGAGTTTGTTTTACTCAGTTCTACAGTCTGTGCATTGGTGGCCTGCTAACTGTGTCAGCTTCTAGCGAGTATTTCGAGCATGGCCTGTGGGGTTGTGCTGTGTGCTGCTTCCTCAGTGGAAGTCTTCACAGGTCATGAGGATGAGGGAGGAACAGGCAGGTGACCTGGAGAGGCAGGAGAAAGGAAATCTAAAATGGAAAGTTAAGCCTTGTGGCATTTTTGCACTGGTATAGGTTCTTATATTTAAAGCACAAAAATAAGTTTAGAGCTATTTGGCTTCTTTTTAACAATTATAAATGGGAAAATAAATGGTTGATTTTGCTAATAATTGATCTAACATATTGATATTATTAAGCAAAGTACTATCTCTTAATTCTTAGGGCCCACAAGATGTATTGCCTTTAGACTAAGAAATCGTTTCTTGGGCTTCTCTTGACTTAAATAATTTTAGACTTTTTCTTGTAACTTGCTTTCATTTGTGAGAAGAATATACTTAAATTTTAAGAGATTAATAGGTGCTACTTATAATTCATTTCTGAGTTAACTCTTTCTTGCTAAATATACTAACATTGGCAACTACTTAGCAGTAAGGCCTGGGGCATTTATGTGCAGTTGCGCTCTGATCTGAAGATTGGGGCCTGAACCTCTTCTTTGCCTCTTTGCTAGCTGCTTGGAGGCTGTGACCTGACTTGCAAATTCATTCTCTAGAGAGAAGCTTTAGTGTATACATGCATTTTCTTCCTTTCATTTTATTAGGAAAAGGAATTTTTCCACTCAGATGGAAAAATTGAGGCATAGAAAAATAAAATCACTCACCCAAAGATACATAGCCAGCAGGAAGCACAGAAAGAGCTGGCGTTGGGACCTGACGGTTGAGCAGCTTGCCTGCCACTGGTATGTGTTGCCTTTTGCAGGAGCAGAGAGGCTTGGCTAAATCTGTCCAGGGCAGCGTGTTCCTAGGTTTCTCTGAAATCATAGGAGCACAGCAGAATAATTTTCTTCCACTTGTCTTGTTCTTGGAAAAGACTTTTTCCAAGTAAATATGATGACATGAAAGCAGTTTTAGATTTTTTTAAAGTATTATTTATTTATTTATTTATTTATTTGAGAGAGCGAGAGAGAATGGGCACATGCCAGGGCCTCCAGCCACTGCAAACGAACCTCAGACACATGTGCCTTGTGCATCTGGCTTATGTGGGTACTGGGGAATCGAACCAGGGTCCTTAGGCTTCACAGGCAAATGCCATAACTGCTAAGCCATTTCCCCAGCCCCGCAATTTTAGATTTTTTTTTTTTTTTTTTTTTTTTTTTGGTTTTCGGGTAGGGTCTCACTCACGGGGCTCCTACCTCTCAGGCTGACCTGGCCACCACGCCCAGCAATGTAGTGTCACTCTGGTCCAGGCTGACCTTGAATTAACTCAGTCTCAGGGTGGGATCAGCGATCCTCCTACCTCTGCCTCCTGAGTGCTGGGATTAAAGGCGTGCGACACCACGCCCAGCTAATTTTAGATTTTTAACAAGAAAAACGAGAAAAAATGAGGTCTTTGGGGTTTTTAATTGGTTTTTGAAGAGTTGGAATTTTAATTTCAGTGACTTAGATCTAATGACTTTTGAGCTTTAGATTGTATGTTTAATTGAGGTATATTTGGCTCTGAGATTAATTTATTTTAACTGTGTTAGTTACGCTCTCAGTCATGCTTAGTCTTCTCAGTGAGCAGAAAGTGAATAACCAGTGTTTTCCAGTGGGGTTCTATATAAAGGCAGCTGGGCAGTTGTGGAGAGGGGTAAAAATGGGCTACATTAGCCAGGTGTGTTGGTGTATGTTTGTGATCTTAGTGCTCAGGAGGGTGAGGCAGGAAGATTGCCATGGGTTCAAGGCCTGCATGGACTATCTACTTTTAAGCCAGCTGCTGGGGCATAGTATGAAACCTTGCCTCAAACAAGAAAAAAGCCTGGCTAGATTTCATTCAGCAGCTGGCTTGTTTGGATGGTATCATGGATGGGAGTGGTGCTCTTTGCTTAGAGTTTATCTGCACATGGTGGCAGTGTGTTTGTGGCCAGTTTCAATGTTTTTTTTTTTTTTTTTTTTTTCAAGGTAGGATCTCACTCTAGCTTGGGCTGACATGGAATTCACTCTATTCTCAGGGTGGCTTTGAACTCACGGTGATCCTCCTACCTTTGCCTCCAGAGTGCTGGGATTAAAGGCATGTGCCACCACACCTGGCTTCTTTTTTTTTTTTTTTTTTTTTAAGCATTTTTTTATATTTTATTTTTATTTGGGAGAGAGACAGAGAGAGGGGTAGATAGAGAATGGGTGTGCCAGCAGCCTCTCAGCCATTGCATCTGGCTAAACGTGGACCTGGAGATTGGAACTGATGTTCTTAGGGTTAGCAGGCAGGCGCCTTAACCGCTAAGCCATCTCTCCAGCCCACGCCTGGCTTCTTTTGTTTTATTTGTTTCTGGGTTTTTGAGGTAGGGTCTTAATGTAGCCCAGGCTAGAGTGCTGGAATTAAAGGTGTGTGCCACCATGCCTGGCCTAAGACCCAGTTTTAATTTCTCAGAATACTGTGAGATGGTTTACCTAAAATAGCTTGTTCTTCCTTGTCTTTGCTAAGAGGAAAACCTTGGTGTTACAACTGAAATCCAGAGGGTGTTCTTAGTGGGAGTGCAAAGGCATGACCCAGAGGATCCATGTCATCTTTAAAACTGGGATTCTAGGGGGCTGGAGAGATGGCTTAGCGGTTAAACGCTTGCCTATTAAGCCTAAGGACCCCGGTTCGAGGCTTGATTCTCCAGGACCCACGTAAGCCAGATGCACAAAGGGGGTGCATGCATCTGGAGTTCGTTTGCAGTGGCCGGAGGCCCTGGCGCACCCATTCTCTCTCCCTCTCTCTCTCTCTACCTATTTCTGTATCTCTCTCTCTCAAATAAATAAATAATAAAATATTAAAAAAAAACCCACTGGGATTCTACACATCCTTTTGCTTTGATGGAGAAGAATTAGCTGAATGTTGGGTGATTTTAAGAAAGTGTTACTTTATTTTTTTGAAAATAATTTTATTCATTATTTGCAAACAGAGAGAAGAGAGACAGAAAGAATGGGCATGCCAGGGCCTCCAGCCCCTGCAAGTGAATTCCAAATGCATGCACCACTTTGTGCATCTGACTTTTTGTAGGTACTGGAGAATGAAACTGTGGTTGTTAGGCTTTGCAGACAAGCATCTTAACCTGTAAGCCATCTCCCTAGCCCAAAAGTGTTACTTTGGGGGGGGGGCAGATAGAGAATGGGTGCGCCAGCAGCCTCTCAGCTGCTGTGAATGAAATCCAGATGTGTGCACCCCCTTGTGGGCAAGTGTGGCATTGCGCCCTTGCATCACTGCATTTGGCTAAATGTGGGACCTGGAGAATTGAACCAGCGTTCTTGGGCTTAGGAGGCAGGCGCCTTAACCTCTAAGCCATCTCTCCAGCCCGGAAAGTGTTACTTTTAAAAAAGTTACTTTCAGCCAGGCGTGGTGGCGCACTCCTTTAATCCCAGCACTCAGGAGGCAGAGGTAGGAGGATTGTTGTGAGTTCAAGGCCACCCTGAGACTATAGAGTGAATTCCAGGTCAGCCTGAGCTAGAGTGAGACCCTACCTCGAAAAACCAAAAAAAATTTTTAAATGTTACTTTAGTTGGGCGTGGTGGCGCACGCCTTTAATCCCAGTACTTGGGAGGCAGAGTCCCCTGGAGTTCGAGGCCACCCTAAGACTACATAGTGAATTCCAGGTCAGCCTGAGCTAGAGAGACCCTACTTGGAAAAACCAAAAAACAAACAAAAAAAGTTATTTACAATGAAGATGAGAATGGTTTTTCTTTCTTTTATGAGACAGGGTCTTGCTGTGTAGCTAGCTTTGCACTCCTGACTGCCTGCTTCAGCCTCCTAAATTCTGGGACTACAGCACGTAGGTAGGTGCCATCTTTGTAGGTTCACATAAATAAAAAGCACCAGTGAGGGCTGGAGAGATGGCTTAACAGTTAAGGCACTTGCCTGTGAAACCTAAGGACCCAGCTTCTGTTCCCCAGAACCCACATAAGCCAGATGAACATGGTAGCACATGTATCTGGAGTTTGAAGTAGCTAGAGGCTCTGGTGCACATATTCTCTCTCTCACATAAATAAATAAATAAAAGTAATAAAACTTTTTAAAAAGCATTGTTTGGACTGGAGAGATGGCTTAGCCGTTAAGGCGTTTGCTTGTGAAGCCAAAGAACCCAGGTTCAATTCCCCAGGACCCACATCAGCCAGATGCATAAAGAGCACATGCATTTGGAGTTCATTTGTAGTGGCTACAGGCCCTGGCATGCCCGTTCTTTGTCTGTCTCTCTTCTCTCTCTGCTTGCAAAATAAATAATTAAAATTTAAAAAAGAAAAAAAAAACATCAGTGAATGAGATGAAGTGAAGAGAAACTGGGGCTTGAAAGATGATAAAATGCTTTTGCTTTGCTTTTGTAACTAAGAGGAGAAAACAGTGTTTTCGGTAATACATAAGTATACATGTATATTCTGGTTCCCCCCCCTTTTTGTTGAGACAGGTAGCCAAGGCTGGCCATGACCCCCTGATTAGGACTCCTGCTTCTCCCTCCCAGGTGTTGGGATGATTGGTGTCTACTGCCACACCTGGCTTGGTTCTAATTTTATGAAGCAGAGAGACTCAGCAATTAATGTTCCTACCTGGGCAACTTTCCTAAGGGACAACAGAAGAAAAAGTATTCAAAGATGTTGATAGTTTCTGCCATAGGTATAGATGGGTTATCTCCTAAGTGGACTTCCCAGCCTGGAAGGATGAAAGGCAAGCCTAGCTGGAGGAGTGACCAGGAACGTGGATGTCTTCCACCTCTCCTCTCTTCTTCATCATAGGTGCTGCTTCCTTCTCTAGGAGAATGAAGAGCACTACCTTTCTGTTGAACATCCTTGTTAGGCTCCTGAAAATTTTTCATAGTTTCTTCCTTTTCAGTCCTTCTGGATCTTTGCCTAACCACTGGTTTTTTCTCTCACCTATTAATGTTTGCCTCTTGCTATGTAACCTTCAGGCCTTATTTCCCCTCAGCTCCATTGGTGCTTCATTTTGTCCCCTTCTCCTCCAGCCTCATCTCTGCAGCCTGTGTGGTACATTCTTCCTGGCCTCCTTGTTGGCTTGGCTAAAATTTCTTGGGAGACTGAGCAGTGGTCTTTGTATTCAACAAATGCTTACTGAGCACCTGCTGCTACTCTCGTGCCTTGAGAGTCCTCGCAGTCCTTCCAATCCCCACCTTGAATTCCCAGAGTCCCCTGGCCCTGCCATCACATTTAGCACACACAGATTCTTGAACCCTCCCTCCCAAGTGTGGACAAGAGCATGGCTCCATGCTTAGAACCTCTGCATGAAGACTGCATGGCCCCTGGGATCTGACCATGACTTCTTGGATATTTGTGTCTCAGTCATGCCACACAATGAGCTTTATTCTCCCACTTTGTAATCTCCTCCCTTCTAAAAGCCTTTCCTCATATTTCTAAGCGCAGCCGAGCCAGCACTCATCAGGAGCCTCTGCCAGTGCTCAGCCTGCGTGTGCTGCTGTCACTGCAGGAGCTGTGGCCTGCACTTATCAGTGGATGCATTGCCACCATTTTCCTCCTGATTGAGGTCAGTCAACATTTACTAACTGACTAGGCAGCACAATGGCATGTACACAGTAGGCACACACATTATTTGGATAGCAGAACCGCTGGTGCCCTGACAAGTACACAGAAAGCCACAGATGATTCTAGAATGTCTGTGTCAGGACACTTCCCTTGTTCTCACCAAGGTATCTGCAGTGACAAGAACAGAACGACTTTGCCAGTACACAGCATCTGTCCTTTTGTCCAGGTTTTTAAAACAGGACTCTTCTGAGTTGCTTTTGTATGTTATTTTGGGGAGGTTTTTGGCCAGAGTCTATCTATTTAGCCTTATTTTGCTTGTGTTCATAGCTCTCCAAGGAATTTTAATTTTACAGGCTTTATTCTCTTATTTATTTATTTGCTTTTTTCCAGGTAGTGTCTCACTCTAGTCCAGGCTGTCCTGGAACTCACCTTGTAGTTGCAGGCTAGCCTTGAACTCACAGTGATCCTTCTCCCTCTGCCTTCCCAAGTGCTGGGATTAAAGGCGTGCACCACTATGCTCGGCCTTGTTCCCTTTTGACTGGTCATAAAAACTTGCAGTGAAATACCTTGGTCACATGTCGGCACTAAACCTGAATGGACAAATCAGAGACAGCAAATGAGTTTGGTGATGAACCTCTGTGAGGAGTCAGGATCAGGGGAATAGGATTCCTACTTAGTGGGATCTATTCAGTCCCCAGGTGTGGATTTGTTTCTGTTGGTGAAAGAATGTGTTCCTTGTGGAGCATAGGTAGAGCAAGGTGAGCCCCTCAGTACAGGACAGCAGGTGAACCCAGAACCAGGCCCTCAGTACAGGACAGCAGGTGAACCCAGAACCAGGCCCTCAGTACAGGACAGCAGGTGAACCCAGAACCAGGCCCTCAGTACAGGACAGCAGGTGAACCCAGAACCAGGCCCTCAGTACAGGACAGCAGGTGAACCCAGAACCAGGCCCTCAGTACAGGACAGCAGGTGAACCCAGTACCAGGCCCCTTTGAATAGCCTTGGCAGCAATGTGAGTCATTTCCTATCTCGAGGTTTTGGTTTTAGCAGAGAAAGCTTACAGTAAATAATTCAGTTTTATGCTTTTAACATTAAAGGGAATTAAGAGTCTTTATTTTGTAAAGTAGACCGCTTTGATGGAAAATAGTTAAGACTGATTGCCATAAGTTTGAGAACATTTTTGAGTCCTATAGAAAGGTGCTTTATTTTGTGACCCAATACATTCCAAATATGTCAGTGAGTAACTGAAGAAAGACTCCACGTGTCTTGTCGTGGATTTCATGCTTCACGTGAACAGCCCTGGCTGTGGTTTGTCATTTCCTCCCTAAGACTCCTCAGTAGCAAGAAGGTGGGCCTGAACTAGGGAGAATAAAGTCAGTGTCTTTAAAAGAAAAAGAGATGGATTCTTCTGTTTAGTTGTTTTTTAATTTTTTTTGTTTGTTTGTTTTGAAACAGACTGTCCCTGTGTAGACAAGGCTGGCCTCAAACCACACCTGGCTGAGATGGAGCATTCTTGCATTTGAGGATAGTAGTCTGGGTTTTATTACTTTTTGGATTATTAATATTTAAAATTTTTTTAAATTTATTTACTTATTTGAGAGAGAGTGGGGAGGGAGAGAGAACAGGCACTCCAGGGCCTCCAGCTACTACAGATGAACTCCAGAAGCATGTGTCACCCGTCCATCTGGCTTATGTGGACTCCGGGGAGTCAAACTTGGGTCCTTAGGCTTTGCAGGCAAGTGCCTTAACCACTAAGCCCTCTTTCCAGCCCTTTTTAAACTTTCTGTTGAAAGCTTCCACCCATAATTTAGACAATAAACCATGATAATTTTTTAGAAAAGGTCTTAGGTATACCAGAGCGTCAGACTCCTTATGTAGTTGAGGATGACCTTGAAGTTCTGATCTTCCTGTCTCAGCCTCCTTAAGTGCTGGGATTACAGGCTTTATACGTATCAGGGTTGGAGAGATGGCTCAGCTGTTAAGTCATTTGCCTACAAAGCCAAAGGACCCAGATAAGCCAGATGCCCAAGGTGGTGTATGCATCTGGAGTTTGTTTGCAGCATCTAGACACCCTGGCACGCCCATTCTCCATATGTCTTTCTCTCTCTACCTCTCAAATAAATAATTTTTTTTAAAAAAAGAAAGCACATTGTCTGCCTTCTTTGTAGGTATTCTTGTATTAGTGTGAAAATGTCTCTGTGAGTGATAACAACCCTAGAAGTTCTTTTGTGTGCATTTGACTGAGACAAGGTCTTATGTAGCCCAGTATGGCCTTAAACTGGTTTGTCGCTGAGGCTGACCTTGAATTCCTGATCTTCTTGCCTTTCCATTCCAAGTGAGGGGATTGCAGGCTTGTGTTGCCATGCTAGAATACTTGGTTTTTCAAGTATCCGTGATGGACAGTTGGCACAATGCATGCCTTGTTCCCTAGTACCCACATAAACGTTGGGCATGGTGGCATGAGCCTGTCCTACCAGTGCTACCAGTTGGGAGGATCCCTGAGGCTTGCTGGACAGCCAGACTAGCCTAATTTGGTGAACTTCAGGCCAGTGAGAGGCCCTGTCCCAAAGGAGGTGGACACCTGAGGTTGTCCAGTGACCCCCATAAGTGCGTGTACACCTGCACACACATGCGCCCATACATACAAACATGCATGTATACCTCACATACATATATACATGCAAAAAATAAGTATCTGAAATGGTTTTTAGTATTTTTTTTCTTTTGGTAGTGGTGGGCGGGTCTTCCTTCAGGGTGAGTCCTGAGTGGGTTTGTCCTGAGGTCACACCCTGCTGGCAGCCTTGCTTGCTCATCACCCACGGCTTGGGAGAGGGAGGAGAGCTGGCAGCACACATAAGTACCCTTTGTACTTGGCTAACCAGCTGCGTATTTCATAGCATCCTGGCCCCACGGCCATGAAGTAGGGGCTCGGCTTTGCACCAGGCATCCGTGTTTCTCTTCTTCTGGAAGGGTGGGGAAGAGATCCTCGGAGAGGCATGCACTTGTGAAGACGTTGTCACCACCAGAAAACGTTTAAGTCTCAGTCTTGACATTAGAAGTCACTGGCGACCTTACTCTGCTTTGTAGTAGCATTCTTCAGTTACTCATGATCAGAATTGTTTTCCTCAAAAGAAATATTTTTGGTAGAAACTTTAAAAAATAATTAGAAATAAAATAAGAGGATCCAACTACTAAGTGATTTCTCACCTGTGTCCCTCTTGACTATTTTTGGTGTTCACATATGTGTACAGTAAAGAAACAGTTAAAATACATGTATTTAGTGCTTAGCATGAACTAGAAAAAAGAGGCTGGATAGATAGCTTAGTGGTTAAGGTGCTTGCCTGCAAAGTTATAGGACCTAGGTTTGATTCTCCAGATGCACAAGGTGGTGCACGCATCTGGAGTTTGTTTGCAGCAGCTGCAGGCCCTGGTGTGTCCATCCTCTCTCTGCCTCTCTTGCTCTCTACAAACTAAATAAAAATAAAAGAAAGTAGCCGGGCGTGGTGGTGCCCACCTTTAGTCCCAGCACTCGGGAGGCAGAGGTAGGAGGATCACCATGAGTTCAAGGCCACCCTGAGACTACATAATGAATTCCAGGTCAGCCTCAGCTAGAGTGAGACCCTACTTCGAAAAACAAAACAAAACAAAAAGATGTTGAGGACTTCTTTCCAACTTAGGATGTATACCCTTCCAGCATCATTGCTAGTGGCTGAGGGTACTGCCATGGTATGTGAACATTACAGTGACTATATCATAATTTAACCAGGTCTGTTGGGTTAGATAGTAATTTTTTGTTGCTACAAATAAGGCAATACTAGACAGTTTTACGCATGTCACTGTAAAATTGGGTGAACTGGGGAGTTGGGCATGGTGGTGCTCACCTGTAATCCCAGCACTCGGGCTGAGGCAGGAAGATATAGCTGTACATTCAAGGGCAATTTGGACGACGACAACAGTATGAGACTTACCTCAGAAAACCAAATAAAAGCCCCTGGAAGTACAAGGATACTTTTTCTTTTTTAAGCTACTGTGCAGAACCCTCCTGACCTGTTGAATAAACTTTCTCTCTTTGCTGAGTAGCATCACTTTTGCTGGTGTAGTGTGAAATAGATATAATTTGACATGCAAAATTGATTTACTAGAAACTGATTATAGTTCTTGCCTTAATTTTCAGATAGTACCTGTAACGAAAAACAGTAAAGAAAACAGACTAAGAGGAAACAGAGCGTTCTGCGCGGTGGGTTTCTGTTCCAGTGTAGTGACCTATTTGTTAAATGCCCATGACCTTTTCAGGCTGTAGGTGGACAGTCTAGGTGCTTAAGCTAGGTTAGAAGAAGCCTTTGCAGGGTCGTTTTTGATTTTGAATTGGCTGCAAGTCTTAAGTAGATTTAACTGCAGCTAACATTGCCATTAGAATCCTTCCCTGAATTCTACTTTAATCATATTCTGAGTAGGTCCTTACCATTTCCTTTTGTTTTGAGGACATCTGTTAAAAGGCAGAAATTTCTGCAAGTGATTTGCTTTGATCTGGGATTTCTGAGTCTCTTCTTTCAGATGACTAGATACTGAGTCATGTGAGTTACAGAAAACCTGTCACTCAGGCATACTGACTGTAGCCACGCCTGCAGAACTCTGTAGCATGCTTTGTGTCCCAGGTGGTATGCAGAATGAGTTTATCGCACACTTGGCATAGGTTTTAAGTTTTTTAAAAAATATTTTATTTATTTATTTGAGACAGAGAAAGGGAGAGAGAGGAAGGGCACGCCAGGGCCTTTAGCCACTGTAAATGAATTCCGGATGCATGTGCCACCATGTTTATCTGGCTTATGTGAAACCTGGAAAATCGAACCTGGGTCCTTAGGCTTCACAGGCATGCACCTTAACCACTAACCTATCTCTCCAGCCCCCCCCCTTTTAAGGTTTAGATTGAGGAGGGAGCACAGAGAGTGGGAGGCAAGAGGGTAAAACCCCAAATTTTTTAGTTTTTAATCTTACATTGGGCCCAGAGTCCATCTTACTTGTTATGAGAATACCTTATTTTTAAAAATTATTTTATTTTTATTTACTTGAGAGAGAAAGAGGCAGATAGAAAATGGGTTCGTCAGGGCCTTCAGCCACTGCAAATGAACTCCAAATGCATGCACCACCTCGTGCATCTGGCTTACATGGGTTCTAGGGAATCGAACTTGGGTCCTTTGTCTTTGCAGGCAAGTGCCTTAACTGCTAAGCCATCTCTTCAGACCGAAAATACCTTATTTTTGTGGGTGTGTTTATACTCCGTGCCAGTGGTGGACAGTTTCCCTTGAAACTGAAAATTCTTTGATTACTGGAAGTTAATGGAATGATAGGTTAAAGCAGACAGAGATATGTGAAGGAGTTAAGATGTGGTTATAGGGTGTGGAGCCAAAGTCTGTATTTCAGTTGGACCATCCACTTCCTGCTCAACCATCTCATTGGTGAGGATGGTAACCATGAAGTCCAGTAGGAGTATGCATGCTGGTAGAGGAATAGGGAGACATCCTTCCTCATCCTTGATTCTGCCCTTGCCTTACCAGCACAGAGTAACAGGTTATGACGGCACTGATTGATCTACCTCTCCCTCCCCACTTTTACCTTTCCACCTCAGCAGGCCCCACTTTCATGTCTCATACATATTCCATGACCCATCTACCCTCTCTTCCTTAAAACCTTCTCCTCCTTCAGGGTTCCTTTTCTAGTTCTTGACCCATACTTGTACTCACATAAATACTTGAACTTAAAGTTGAAGCTAGGAGCCACAAGAGAGTATGTGGCATCTATCCTCTTGTATTAAGTGAAACATCTCACATTTAATGAGAATTTCTGGATTCATCCATCTTCCTGCAAATTTAATTTTTCTTACCATATGACCCAGTTATATCACTCCTGGGCATACACCTGTAGGACTCTGTATCCTACCCAAAAGACACCTTTGCATCCATGTTTATTGCCATTCTGATCACAGGAGCAGGGCAGTAGCATCAGCCTAGGTATCCACATGAAAGGACACAAGGTTTATCTGACTGCTAGGAAGAATTCTTGATGACGTAAAGCTGTTACACAGTGAGATTGACTGATAGTGACCCAACTCTTCCTTTTCCTTCCAGTCTTCCAGCAGTGATGGTGGTGGGAGCAGCAGCAGTAGCATCAGCAGCCCAGACAGGGCCAGCGGGCCAGAGGGCAGCTTGAGCCAGGTCATCCCGGGATCCAGCCCCAACCCCCCTCAGCCGGTGCCCGAGCAGTCTGCGCTGTGCCAAGGGCCATACTTCTACATCAACCAGACCCTGAAGGAGGCCCACTTTCACAGCCTCCAGCACCGAGGACGGCCCCCGACATGATGCCGCCAGCTTCTTGCCTTCTGTGAAGGGACAGCACTGTGCAGATCCTGAATCTCAACCTACGATTTGTTTTTAAACATTGCACACAAATGCCTGTTGGCCTCCAGTCTATATTTGAAAGAACAGGCTGACAGGCAGGTGTTTACTTGTGGTTTTGCTGCACTATTGCAATTTCAAAGGGGCTTTGGAGCAATTTTTTATAGAATCTTTGGAGGGAGGGCATCAGATTCATGTCAAAGTAGCGTATGTTTGTGGAGGTCTCATCTGTGTGTTGCATCCATAGTGTGTCTGGTGCAGACTGATTTCCCAATCTGTTAATTAGAAATTCTACTTTCTGTAAAAGGGCCTTTTAAAAATGCGGGGTCTTCAATCTTTTTTAACTCAATAAACTAGTAAAAAGTAACTAGTTTCCATGAAAAGAAAAATATAGTTTTCTTCCAAAATATAGGAAGCCCGATTCAGTCCTGCACTGAAATGAACTGCCTGCCCTACTACCTCTGAGTGTGTAGATGTCTTACAGAAAATGCTCTCCGCTGTAGCAGAACAGTCACCCAGCTTCCACTGTGGAAGTGAAGCACCCTCCCTGGTCTTTTTGTTAGAGATTTCTATGCCTGGGGAGAACATCTTTCACTACTGTATACGCAGAAAACTTCTGTATGTATATTCTACTAGCCTGCATCTCAATCATTAGGAGAAAATGGTGCATTTCCCAAAGTCAAGACATTCTCAGTAACTTGACTTACAAGCTTATCGTGGCCTCACTGCTAATGACTCAGGAAGATGCTTGACTGTCATCTGAAGGGAACCCCACTGGACAAAGATTTTGAGTAGGGGCCACACTGCACTGAGACCAGCTTGTGGCATAGACAAAGGAGCAGAGGCTCTTTCAGGAGGACAGTGCAGCAGTATTTATTTAGAGAACAGGCATGTTTCCATGTTACTTAGTCATACTTGAGAGCCAGCCAAGTTTGAATAATGAAGGTGCAGAGGAGTCGTCTTCCTCATTGATAAGCTGTCTGAACAAGGAGCCAGGATGTGTCGGGTCACCTTCTCTGGAGAGTGCCGGGGGGCCAACCTGCCATTGGATGTAGAGGAAGTGCCTTAAGAATCCCCGAAGCCTCCTGCCTGCTCCCTCTCACTGCATGCCTCGGGGAGGCCACACAGCATAGCAGAGCTGAGAAGCACAGATGGCTCTTGGGAGAGGTTGTCAGTCAGGATTTGAAAGGATGTAGGCCAGCGTGGGATTCTCTAGTGACAGAACTGCAGTCTGAGAATAAGCATGCACCTCCCCTCCCTGCTCTTCCTCCATGAGGTGGAATTGAGAGGTTGCTTGGGTGACATGGAGACTAGTGTTAAGGGCCGTGGAGTTTTTGGCAATAATTTTACTACTACTACCCGATTTTAAAACAGGTGTTGGACAAGGACTTTGGACCATAGTGGGCTGGACGGCAGGGAATATGGGAAGGGCACACTGCTAATATTTTGCCTAACAATAAAGCAAACAGCACTGTGAGAAGCTGCTGGGACTCTCACATACACATGTACACAATACAACTCAAATACCCAGGAGGACTCCTGCAGGCTTAATGGACGGCATCCTACTGAAACAAAACAGGTATTAAGAAAACACGAGGAAGCAGATTTTCTTTTTTTTTCCACTCAACTAAAAAACATGAAAGTTGAGAACCATCCCCAGAATAGAAAGGTTTTCTCCAAATCTGTCTGATCACAGTGCCAAGTCAGCAGTTAGCCTGTCACCCTCCTAACTCCATCCTGTCCTGCACATCTTCACAGCCTTTCTACTTGAGGCTGCTCGGCCGTATCCGAGGGCATCCTCACACTTCTCTTGGCTTCAGCTAGTGAACCTTGTACTTTAAGCGCCGCATTAAAGCAGCTCCAGTGCACTGTCTTCTGTTCCTGCTTCTTTCCAGGGAGCTGGGGGAGGGGTGGACTCACCTGGGCCTGGGTTTCAGCGCCTCTGCTGCTTGTCTTCACCTTTCTCGTGCTTGTCATGCTCAGTGGGAGGAGTCCAAACCTCCAAGAAGAGAGCAAAGGATTTCAGAGGCCTGACCAAGCCCTGGCCCAGCCCGGCCAACAGAGCCTCATCGTTCCTCACCTGATCTGACTTGAGGCCAGGGGCAAAATGTTATGGGCTTCCTGGGAGTTGAACATATTGCTTCTGGGGGCGAACTGATTCTCAGTACGAGTAACGAGTCCAAAGAGTACCTGCCAGGCAAGAAAGGGGGACCAGCAAAGTGGAGATGTGACCACCAGTAATTTACTGATTTCTGTCAGTAGTGCATGTTTTTATTTTTTTAGATTATTTATTTGTCTGTTTGTTTATTAGAGACAGAGAGATTGAGAATGGGTGTGCCAGGGCCTCTAGCCACTGCAAACGAACTCTAGATGCATGTGCCACCATATGCATCTGGCTTACGTGGGACCTGGCATGTGCCTTAACCACTAAGCCATCTCTCCAGCCCAGAATGTTCTTTTGATTGTGTTAATACTTGAGATTAAAATTTTTTTTTTTAGTTTTTCTTGGTAGGGTCTCACTCTGGCTCAGGCTGACCTGGAATTCACTCAGTAGTCTCAGGATGGCCTCGAACTCATGGTGATCCTCCTACCTCTGCCTCTTGACTGTTGGGATTAAAGGCTTGAGTCACCACGCCCATCTTGAGAACTTATTTTGGGGATTGTGTGTGCAGACGAGTGCTCCCATGCAGAAGCCAGAGGGACAGGTCAAGTCGGCCTCATTTCTCAAGAGTCTCACTGAACCTGGAACTCTGACTGGGTTAGATGGGCTGATCAGGGAGCCTCAGGCATGCGTAGACGTTCCTCGGTTGTCCATGGTGCTGGTGCTTAAACTCAGATCCTCACACTTGCACTTTTGCCCAGTGAGCCATCTCCCTAGCTCCCAAAATTGGTTGTTTTTTTTTAAGAGTTCAAGCTTTACAATATTTAATTTTTTTTCATTTATTTATTTATGAAAGAGAAAGAATGGGTGCATCTGGTCCTCTAGCCACTGCAAACAAACTCCAGATGCATCAGCTACCATGTGCACCTGGCTTTATGTGGGCTCTGGGGAATCAAACCTAGGCCCTTAGGCTTTGCAGGCAAAGGCTGCTAAGCCATGTCTCCAGCCCCAAAATTAGGTTTTTAAAAAAACATATTTTTTGCTGGGCATGGTGGCGCACACCTTTAATCCCAGCACTTGGGAGGCAGAGGTGGAGGATCACCATGAGTTCGAGGCCACCCTGAGACTACAGAGTGAATTCCAGGTCAGCCTGGGCTAGAGTGAGATCCTACCTCAAAAATAAATAAAAAATAAAATACATATTTTTGACTGGGTGTGATGGCACACGCCTTCAATCTTAGCACTTGGGAGGCAGAGGTAGGAGGATCGCCATGAGTTTGAGGCTACCCTGACTACACAGTGAATTCTAGGTCAGCCTGAGCTAAAGTGAGACCCTACCTTGAAAAACCAAAAATAAAAAAGCAACATTTTTGCCAGGTGTTGTGGCATACACCTTTAAGCCCAGCACTTGGGAGGCAGAGGTAGGAGGATTGCTGTGAGTCTGAGGCCAGCCTGAGACTACAGAGTGAACTCCAGGTCTTCTAAGCTAAAGTAAGATCATACCTCAACCCCCCGCCCCTGCCCCCGCAAAAAAGTATTATTTCTTTGCTAGCAGACAGAGACAAGGGGCACACTAGGGCCTCTTGCCATCACAAATGGGGAGTCTGACTCAGGCTGGCAAGCTCTGAAATCAAATACTTTCAACTGTGAAAGCCACCTTCCCAGTCTCCAAAATTACTCTGTAATTACTCCTATGGGTGAGACTCTCTAGTTGCTTGGTTTTTTATTTCTCTTTCTGAGGCATGTGTGGAACTTCGGCTTACCCTACCCTTCTACATCATGACTGCCCAGAGTGAGACTTTACCTACTCTCCTTCAGCAGCTTAGAACTGCACTCTGCTGCTTGTATCTTGCTGGCTATGAAGCACTGGACCAGAGTTGATTTGTAATTAGATCCTGTGCTACTGCTCTCACTGGCACTGCCCTCACCAGGTCACTGCTCTTAGGGACTGGCACTGCTCACACAGCTGTTTTTGACTTACAGAAGTTCGCTGCGCCAGGCGATTGAGGTTGCTGTTGAGGTGTGGTGTGAAAACATCCAGGTCAAAAGGATCAATGAGGGCTTCGAGGTGGTCAGTCACTTTCTCAACTCTGAGAGAATAATTAGGACCATTATTTACCACATTTTAGGACAAAACCAAAATTTTAGAGTGTTTTTACAATGCAGAAATCCTGGAGGTAGGTTTTACTCAGCTGAATTGCTATCCTAGTATTACCTTGACAGTCCCTGGACATAAGGTTAGTTAAGTCCATTTCCCACACCCAACAGGAGTGAGGTTCAGCCTGCTCTACCAGACCATGAATTCATGAGTTCATCCAGCAAATGGTTACCACTAACTTGCTGGTAATATGCACCCTTGCCATGTAAGAGAAACTCAATGAATGTGCAGGAATGTTTCCTTGGAGGGCTCTCAGAAAATGGCTCCTCAACATATGAATGATGGGGCCACATCCCAATTTAAAATATTATAAATTGATTCCAGATTCAGCTTAGCATCAGGACACTGTGGTACAGCCTGTTTCCCATAATAATCAGGGGGCTGCCTAGGGGTTGCAGTAGTGTGAGATCACATTGTATATCGATTACTAGCCCAGAAGAAGATCCAAAGTCAAAATGTGAACTATAGTTCATGCTGGGTGGGTGTGGCTTTCCCACCACTGTAAAGCAGAAAAACCCTAACAGGAGACAGTCCATTAGCATAAGAAAGGCACTGCCCTAAGGACGTCTGGGAGGGAGAGAATAGTCACCTGGAATCTGGTTTGCTCCGGCCACTCTTCACCTCCTCCCCCTTGGTGGCCAGGACAATGCTGAGGTAGCGCAGGTCATAAAGGAGCTGCAGGGCCCGATTCTGGGTCATTGGAAATGCCCCTTCTTTCTGCAAGTGAGTCCAAGCCAGTTGAGAGGTAACTACACGGATGGATGAGCAGCTGTGGGTTCTGGTGGGCTACAGCTTGGTACGATTCCAGAAGGTGCTGTTTATACTCAAAGGGCCAGGTTAATCTCACAACAAGCAGGTTACAATAGAACCCGGGTCTTCAAACTAAAACGTTAACAGACTAGAAAAGACTCAGCCCTAAATACAGGCCTCTGTGCTGAAGACCAAGAGGCAAGGTTTCCCATATAAAGGAGAGCTGCTGTGAGCACTGGAGCCCAGGACAGATGACACTGAATTCTTCCCTAAGTCAGGACTGCCCCGTCTTGAAATGTTCCCAATAAAATGGGAATACAAAGCCAGATGTGGTCGTGCACACCTTTAATACCAGCACTCAGGTAGTCAGAGGTGGGAGGATGGCCATGAGTTCCAGACCAGCCTGAATCTATGGAGTGAATTCAGCCTGGGCTAGAACAAGACCCTACCTCAAAATAAATTAATAAATAAATAAATTAA
Source organism: Orientallactaga sibirica (assembly GCA_036365145.1). Classification (NCBI taxonomy): domain Eukaryota; kingdom Metazoa; phylum Chordata; class Mammalia; order Rodentia; family Dipodidae; genus Orientallactaga; species Orientallactaga sibirica. The sequence goes on from JAEOAD010000013.1 coordinate 10,725,360, forward strand.
AAATAAGTAAATAAATAATAAAGGGAATATAAGTGAAAGGCCAAAGACACCAGAGAAGGCAGGAGGGTAGTTGAGGCTGGGAGACAAGGCCTCATGTGTCCCTCCCTCACACTCCCCCAGCAGGCACAGGGGTTAAGACTGAAGAAACCTGCTACCCACTGACCAGCTCATTTACATACACTGATCCTAGATAGACCGAGAGTGCTAATGACTTGTCCAGAGCCTGCAGTGAGCAAGCTGTGCCTGGTTTTGCTGTGAACACTTTTACTTTGTCCACTGGCCCTGAAGAAGGTCCTCCATGTAAACCTGGCCTGACCCTGGAGATCAGTTGTCACCTGCAGAACTGGAAGCCTCTTTTAACATAATGGAATACACTTAGGGGACTAAGACCTGGGATGGGCAATGCTAACCCGTGATGTGAACTGCCCAAATTCAAGCTATGTTATTCCTCACCAATGGGAAAACATTCAAATCCCTACCTTCATCTGTTTTCCTTCCTTGAGTTTCTCATAGGCAGCCACGACTTGAACCATGCAGTTTTTCAGCATCTCTTCAAGAGTCACCTTTGGCAAGGCATGGCCTCCAACTCGATTAATTTCCTGGCACAGGCTAAACAGGAAGGACTGTACGTACCAGGATGGCTGCAAGAAGAAAACAGTAGCATGCAGCTATCTACCCAGTAAATGACAGTGGTAAAAGGACCCGGTTCTCCTCACAAGGCTTACACGCCAGGTCCTTGCCCTCCCATCAAGCATCTACAGGCAGTATCCTGTGCTGCCTTCCCTCCTTCAGGTTGAGGCTGTGTACAGAGGGCCTCACTTCACACTTATGTTTTACTTTATGGTCAGCAGCTCTCTACTTAAGGGTGCTCCACACAGAAAGCACCCTTACTTGACATCCCTAAGTCTGCTACCAAAGTGCGCCAACACCCTGTCCCCAGGGACCTGTAACAGTTACTCTCAGCTGCTCCTCAGAAGGTGTACCCTGACATGATCTCCAGTCGTTTTGCAGGCCCTCCTGCCCCAGCAAAGTCCTTCCCCTTGGTGGCGCACCTGCACAGGGAGGCGGATCTTGGAGGTGACACTGCCCCCAGACTCTGTCTCCTCCTGAATCTCTATTTCGTCCCAGCTGGTGGCCGTGGCCAGGACTGAGCCAGCATCATTTAAAAGCAATGACTGGGTGAATCCATGAATCAGGACCTGCAGAGGAAGGTAGATACATACACGTCCATCTGGGGCTTTACAGTGTTGGCTGAAAACTCGAGACCAGAGTAAGATGCTAAGGTGAAGGGTGGGGTGGTGAGTGGCCAATACCACTCCTGACCACTCATCCATGAGAATGTGGTGCTAGTCACCCTTCTAATGCCAGATGTCACTTGGTCAGAGACCAGTGGTGACCACAGGGATCATCGTATGTACACATAAGGACAGGAAATATAGATCGCTGTCCAGGCACAAAGCTTTTCATTCTCACACAGGAGGAAAAAAATGCAGGTTTTCTGGCTAAAAGCAAACAGAAAAGGGAAGAGAGAAGGCTAAATTGCAATAAGCACCATAACTCCTCTCTGACCTCTGAACCTCACCGAGGATGGACAACCCAGAGTGAGAGAAAGGGGAGGCCAACCAGGGACGCGCTGGCGTCCCGTCACTCACTGTCACCACGGCCGAGCTCCAGACGCGGTAGCCCATCACGCTCTGCTGGAGGAGCACTTCCTTCACTTCCTGCCACTTGGTCTGCACAGGAAGGACTTCCTGAGCTTTCCCCTTGCCCTGCTTTTTCAGAGTCCTCGCCTCCCTTGCTGGTTTCTCAGAGCTGCCAGATTTCCCCACAATACACTGCTTCAAGTGTGGGCACAGTTCTCCCAAGGACTGGCAAAGTCTGGCCATGAAGAGGGCTGCATGTAGCTTGGTGCCACGGAGGACATCCTGCTGGCCTTGCACGGCTTCTTCAATGCCCTGCAGCTCCACCTGCATGTAGTCCACGATGCTCCGGATGCATGCCACCGAGTGAGCACACAGCATGTCCTGCACGGTCCTGGCATCTGCATATCTGTCAAAGGCAGAGTTCCTGGCCAGCTGCACAGGAGTGGTGTCCTTGGACAGCTGTGCATCATTGCAGGGAAGGTAGGCCAGGAGGTCGTCCAGTTTAACCTTCAGCTTGGAATCCAGGGCCGAACAGAAGTTCTGCACACAAGGGCTGACAGCCTGGGCTTTCATAGAGAGGCCACTACTGGCAAATGGTCCTCGGTTTGCCACGCTGATCCAGGCAGCATCAGCAGGCAAGTCACTGGGACTCTCGGACCACAGGAAGAGAGACATGTTCTGCTCGAAGTGGATGTGTTTATTTGATGGGGAGTTGCTGGTGCTCACATCAAGTTCCTTCAAAGCTGAGACCAGAAGCTCTTTGGAGCTATTGGAGATGGATTCAAAGCCTTCTTTGCTCAGAGTCTAAGAGAGAATGAGAGGAGAATTCTAGTCATGGTTACTTCAAGGAAAATTCCATATAAGAGTTGAAATGCCAATTAATCCCAGCCCTTTTTTTTTTTTTTTTTTTAAGAGAGAGGTAGAGAGAGAGGGGGAGGATTGGTGTGCAAGGGCCTCAGCCACTGCAATTGAACTCCAGATGCCTGCACCACTCAGTGGGCATGTGAGACCTTGTGCTTGCCTCACCTTCATTTGTCTGACTTTCATGGGATCTGGAGAGTGGAACACAAGTCCTTAGGCTTCGCAAACAAGCACCTTAACCACTAAGCCATCCCTCCAGCCCTAATCTCAGCCTTCTTAATGCTCTGTACCCAACTAGTGTTATAGTTTGACTAGAAAATGTCCCCCACAGGTTCATGTGTTGATGGAGATAGTTGCACTATCTTGGGAAGATAGGAAACTTTAGGAGGCGGGGCTCAGCTGCAGGAAGCAGATCACTCGGGGTATCTCCTTTGAGGCTGTATCGCATTCCAAATCGTGTCCTGCCTGCCAGGAGTTGAGTCTCTGTCACATGCTCTGCCTCACCAAGAGCTCCAAACCTGAGCCAAGTGAGCACGGACTGAGCCCTCTAACAGCACGAGCTGTAACAAATGTGTTCTCTGTCACGTGGTTTGGAAAGGAACTCCTGGGTGTGGTGACACACACCTTTAATCCCAATATTCAGGAGGCAGAGGTAGAAGGATCACTGTGAGTTCGAGGCCAGCCTGGGCTTACAGAGTTCCAGGTCAGCCTGAGCTACAGTGAGACCCTACCTCAAAAAACAAACAAACAAAAAAAAGGAACTGATATGGTCAACATGGTGCAGCAAAGAAGGAAGATGCCATCATGATGGGCATGGGCTTCTTCCTGGTCACCCAACCAAGGCCTGTGTCTTTCAGCTCTAGAATCCACATTGAGTCAATAATAACAGAAAGAAAACTGTAAATGGTGGGCGGCTTTCAACATGGACAAAAGACCATGCTCAGCCAGGCGTGGTGGCGCACACCTTTAATCCCAGCACTTGGGAGGCAGAGGTAGGAGGATTGCCATGAGTTCGAGGCCACCCTGAGACTTCATAGTGAATTCCAGGTCAGCTGGGCTAGAGTGAAACCCTACCTTGGGAAAAAAAAATCAAAAGACCCTGTGAGATGAGGCCTCATGATTTCCCACCTCACCTGTAAGCGATCCAGAAACAGCTTCTGCACCAGGTCCTCCCAGAACAAGAGCGGCTTTTCCAGAAGCCGCTGACACACCACCTCCCAGCTGTGGTTGGCAGACTCGTTGGTGAGTAACTCCCATATGGCATCTCGGATCCCTGCGAGACCTTTCATGCTCTTCACGTACAGAAGCAGGTTGGTGATGCCATTTTTAATGTCTTCATTGCACCTGTAACAAGGTCATTTTCCTTAGGTTCCATCAGATCCAAGGTTTTCACATTATTAATAAAAACTCTAAAACCCCATTTGAAAACCTTGGATCTGAGTGTGTGTGTGTAAGTGTATGTTTCAGAGCATTTACCAAAGCTATATATCAGGCTGAAGAGATGGCTCCGCAGTTAAGGTGCTTGCCTACAAAGCCTAAAGCCTTGGGTTCAATTCCTCAGTACCCACGTAAAGCCAGACGCACAAGTGGTGCATATGTCTGAAGTTTGTTTGCAATGGCTAGAAGCCCTGGCATGTCCATTCTCTCTTTCTGTTTGCCTATTTCTCTCTCTCATAAATGAATGAATGAATGAATGAATGAATGAATGAATAAATAAATAAATAACAAAAGCTACATATCAGCAAAGCGCATTTCAGCCTGGATTGGGTCCTGCAGCCCTCTCACAGGCTGGCTCTTGGTTCCCCAAGGACAGGACATTTAAGCCCCATGGAATAGCTGCAGGATCAATACATTAAATAAAAGCACAGTCACTGTAGAACTCTAACAGAAGGAGAAAAACCTGTTACTATTTTGAAAGACAAATTCTTGGGTTAGGGTGGTGGCTCAGTGGGTAAAGTGCTTGCCACACAAGACAGGACCTGAGTTCAGATTCCCAGAACCCATGGAGTGCCAGCTGCAGTAGCACTAGAGTCTGTATTCCCAGCACTCCTATAGTGAGAAGGGAGTACGCAGCACTGAACAAGAGACTTTGCTTAAGCAAAGTGGAAGGTGAGGAACAACACCTGCGAATGTCCCCTGATCTCCACATGCATGCTGTAGCATGTACACACCCACACACATGGCAAAAAAGAAATTCTTAAACCTCCTGCAATGGGTGCTAAATGGGTGCAAAGGCAGTGATGGTCTTGAATGGGTGGCTGACACATGGTGACTAAGAATGTGGCTTAGACCACATGCAAAGCTCCTGGAGGCCAAGCCTGCCTCCAGGATGCTCTTGGCTACTTACATGTCAATCCATCTCTGCAGGGTGTCTCTCAGGTACTCCTGGCTGATGGGAAGTGCGAGGGTTCGGAGCACTGGTTGGAACTCAGTGATGGAGGCCGGCAGGTGCCTGAACCAGCTGCACAGCTTCATTTCCCCTTGCAGGACGCCTGTGCCCTTTCCTAGACAGAAGTCCAGGCCATACTCTGAATAGTGTAGTCAAAATGACTCTTGGGGAAACGTGCAAAAGTCTAGTTATTCTCTGGCTGGATCAAACTGGATAAAGGCCACACAGGAGAGTAAAGAAAGAAGAACAATTGTCCAGGCTCCTTCTACCAGGGGTACGAACCTTCTCTTACAACTCCTCCATCCTCTTGGCTGAGAAGAAAGGCAAAGGCCACGAGGGAGCGGATGAGGGCAAAATGAGTGGAAGGAAGAAACAAGTGCCTGCCAGTCCTTGACTTTTCTTCTGTGCCTTTTGTTTTGTGTTTAAATCTAGGAGGGGTCTGACCATGTTGCCCCAGACGGTCTCCAACCGTGAGCCCCAGTGATCCTCCAGCCTCAGACTCCTAAGAGGCCTAAGACTATAAGTGCATGCTGCTGTGCCTGGCAGTCTGACATTTTAAAAACAGAATGTAAGCTGCAGCAAAGTGTAACTTGATTATTTCCCTTTTCTCACCATCCTGTGTCCCTTTAAGATCCAAGGAAACAACCGATGGTGGCCTGTCCTGACCAGTGAGGCGCTGGTCATTCTACAGGCTGCCCTGAGCAGGCCTGGGAGGTGGCGCTCCTGCACTCTGCATGAGGCCCCTGGGCGTTTGAAACCTGGAGTTCTTCCACGTCTGTTTTCCAATACCAGGGCGGAGCAGCCAATACTCACCTTTTGTGAGGGGGATAATATAGTACACTCATGTAGAGGCAAGTCAGAATGCCTGAGAAAGTAACCCTCAGTGAAGGGTAACGTCACACAATTGAGGAGACGCTCAGCTTTATGTGGGTACCGGGGAATCGAACCTGGGTCATTAGGCATTGCAGGCAAGCGCCTTAACCACTGAGCAATCTCTCCAGCCCCATGCTCATTTCTTTTCTACCTATGGCTCTCCCTCCTTGGCGGATATGCTGATGTACCGTCCTCCAATTCCATGTATCCGTCACTTTCTTGGCTAACAACATCCATTCTCATGGCTGCATATCCTGCCAAATGTAGGTCCAGTACAGGCGTGTCTCTGAACAGACCTCTCACTGCTCTGGGCCAGACCACCCTGCCCACTCCCCAGTCCCATTGCAGGGTCTCAGTGTTCTCTAATGTCACATTCGCAACCATGAACTCATCATGAGGTCCACACCAGCTCCTTTTCTAGTGCACTTGGACATCTCCCTTCCCACATGCTACAAAGCCAGTCAACCATCCAGCCTCTCCCCAACAGGCTCATTTGGTGCGTCTCTGCCTTTTCTTTTAATAATTAATTGTTGGTGCCTGTATATGATGTGTGTCCGTGTGTGTGCGTGTGCATGTGCTATGATGCCCATGTGCAGGTCAAAGACAACTTCTGGGTGTTGGTCCTCCTCTCCATCTCCTTTGACACAGGGTCTCACGTCATTCTCCACTGCTTTTTCCCAGGCTGGCTGGTCCCTGGGCTTATGGCAGATTCTCCCATCTCCGCCACCCTCCTCTAGGCATGGCTAGAATTACAGACACCTACCACGGCCTCTGGCTTTTTATGTGGATGCTAGGTTTCAGAATTCAGGTAACGCGCCATGTGTCATGGTGCATGCTTTTAGGAGGCAGAGGCAGGAGGATCGCTGTGAGTTCGAGGCTACCCTGAGACTACATAGTGAATTCCAGGTCAGCCTGGGCCTCGGGAAAAGACAAACAAAAAGAATTGAGGTCACTCATGCTCACACAGCCAACACGTCATCCACTTTAGCCTTATCTCTACTGCTTGCTCCTAACCCAAGTCCCCATGTGTGTTCCTGGACCGTAGTGACAACCTCCCACGTGAGTTCTCACTACCCTCTACTCCCACAGGACTCACCTGTTACTTAAAAGCATCCATGGGAAAATGCTACCCAGCAGAATTAGGGGGCACAGGGACACATGCAGCCAAAGAACCTCAGTAAGCCTGCAAGGTCTGGCAGACTATCACTGTTCTCTGGATGAAGTCCAACGTCCATGGCCATCCTGCCAGGTTCCACATTATGTGGTCTCTCACCAAGCCTCTGGCCTCTTCTCATGCGACCCTCTCTCCACACACCTCAGCGGCACTGTTCTTCAACTCCTCAATATACTAACATGCCCATTGCCTCAGGCCTTTGAGTCCTCTCTTCCCTCTGCCTGGAACTCTGTTCCTTGCCTTCCTCACCTGATTAAATCCTCTTCAACCTTCATCTTTGACTTTGAACATCACTTCCCCCAGAACGTCCTCCATGGCCTCAGTAAGATCTGTCCACTCTGTTCCCAAGGCAGTGGGAACCTCACATTTACAGCAGTGACCACCGCAGACATCCAGCAAGAACCTGCACATTTTCAAGTTCACTATCTGCCTCTCTAGACCATGACCTCCACCTGTCCAGCTGACTGCTCTGTCAGAGCCTGGCACACCGCCAGGACACAGCAGCTGTTGGGTAAGGAGCCGTTGAGTGAACCAGGAAGAATGTTGGGTGAGAGCTCACCAGGAGGATGCTGGCACGTGATGGTCTCCAGAGTGGAGAAGAGCAAGCCGCAGGGCAAGGATGGGTCTGGCAGCACACCTTCTGGCAGGGTGTAGAAGAGGGCATGAGCTTGGTTCAGAGTGGTGGCCAGCAACTCCACCAAGGAGCAGATCTGGACCTTGATGCCGGTGCCTGAGAGAAGAAAGCACCCTCTTTTAAATAATTTCCTTCCGCAAAGTCTGACCCCCGCTTCCATCTCATGAGACAGGATGGAGCTTTAGAAAGCACACCCACCATGGTGAGGCTGGTTGAGAAGCTTTTGAATAGTCGCCTTTCTGGCCATCAGGAAGTCCGTGAGGGCCTGGCGGGGGGAGCTCTCCTCTAAGAGTATTATAGAGCACAGGGCCTCGGCCACGGCTTGGTCAGACACAGCCTTGCATTTGAGCAACATCTTGCTTTCGTGCAAAATGGTTGACCTGGAAAGAGGATGCCCATGGTCAATAGGAAATCTTAAACGTTCTGGGTAAAAAGCCTTAGTGCACCAGGACTCCCTCAGAGTGCAGGGGGGAGACCTGGCCATCATTTGAGATCTAGACACAGGACCCGCTTACCGGAAGTGACTGGCTGCTGCCACCTGCCGGATGAGGATGGGAAATCGCGAGAGGATGGGGCTGTATCTGGAACTCGAAGAATCCAGCTGGAGCAGGCTGTGCAGGTGGCAGCAGAGCAGGTACAGCTGGGTGGCGCGGAGGTACTGAGAGGCCTCCATGGCGCTCCAGATCTTCTCAGGAATTTCTAGCAGCAGCTTGATCTGGGCAGCCATGCTGTAGAACTTCTCCTGGGATGGTGGCTGTGGCTGTAGGGAGGGACAGAACCAAGTTAGAAGAACAAACGAAAGCCAGGTTGATTTCTGTAGGCTTGTGGAGAAGTCAGAGATTTTAAGTTTTTACGCATGTGTGGGGTGCAGTTTGTGTGTGGGGGCATGTGTATGTGTATGTATTTTAAGTTTTTATGCATGTGTGTGGGGTGCAGTTCGTGTGTGGGGGCATGTGTATGTATTTTAAGTTTTTACGCATGTGTGTGGGGTGCAGTTCGTGTGTGGGGGCATGTGTATGTGTATGTATTTTAAGTTTTTACGCATGTGTGTGGGGTGCAGTTCGTGTGTGGAGGCATGTGTATGTGTATGGATTTTAAGTTTTTATGCATGTGTGTGGGGTGCAGTTCGTGTGTGGGGGCATGGTTGTACCGTGTATGGATTTTAAGTTTTTACGCATGTGTGTGGGGGCATGTGTATGGATTTTAAGTTTTTACGCATGTGTGTGGGGTGCAGTTCATGTGTGGGGGCATGGGTACGTGTATGGGGGCTGGAGGTTGATGTCACGTGCCTGCCTCCATTGCTCTCAACCCTGTTTACTGAGACAGCTCTCTCACTGAACCTGAAGCTCACCAACTAGTCTAGCTAGCCAGCTTGCCTTGGGGATTTTGTCTCTGCCTGCTTGTGCTGGGGTTCCGGGTGCACACCAGCATCCCTGAATCTGAACTCAGGTTCTTGTGCCTGTGCGGTATGTACTTTACCAACTGAGCCATCTCCCCAAGTCCAGGTGAGGATATTCTTAGATTTAATGTTTCAGCCAGGAGTGGTGGTGCACACCTTTAATCCCAGCTCTAGTGAGTCAGAGGTAGGAGGACTGCTGTGAGTTCAAGGCCAGCCTGGGCTAGAGTGAGACCCTATTTGGAAAAACAAACAAACAAACAAACAAACAAACAAACAAACAAAGCAAAAAGATTTGGGGCTGGAAAAATGGCTCAGTGGTTAAGGCACTTGCCTACAAAGCCTAAGGACCCTAATTTGATTCTCCAGTACCCACATAAATCCACACGCACAAGGTGGTGCAATTGGAGTTCCTTTACAAAGGCTAGAGGCCCTGACACACCCATTCTGTCTGACTCTCTTAAATAAATATTTGTCTGCCCCCCAAAAAGCTGGGTGTGGTGACACATGCCTTTTTTTTTTTTTTTTTTTTTTTTTTTTTTGGGGTAGGGTCTCACTCTAGCTCAGGCTGACCTGTCTCAGGGTGGCCTAGAACTCACATGATCCACCTACCTCTGTTTCCCAAGTGCTGGGATTAAAGGTGTGTGCTACCACGCCCAGCTGAATAATTTTTTTTTCCAGGTAGGGTCTCACTCTAGCTCAGGCTAGATTTGACATTTTCACGAAGCTGGAGGTCTGATATAAACTTGTACCTCACCATCTGCTTGTCAGTGACTCACTCTCAATGGCATGGAGAGCTGTGTGCCACATTTCATGTAAGAAAAGAAAGCTCCTACCGTTTCTCTTCTCTGTATGAGGGCACCACGGACTTCTGAGCTGACTCGGCCACCCTGTGCCAAGTCTTCATCTGCCCCTCTTCTTCTCACTATGCCCTCTTGCTTCCCAGTTCCCTGTGAGCACCCTCCATGAAGGATCTGGACCTCGTCAAAGGGTTGCAGGGAGCTAGCTTGGGCCTGTTTATGCTCTTCCGCCCTCCACCATGTGAGGATTTGGCAGGAAGCCCCCCCCCCATATGACATGCTGCCATCCTGCACTTCTCAGTGCCTACTGTGGCGAGGGCCCTTACAGAATGGAGAAGACGGCTGCCCATCTGCGTGCGTGCAGCAACTCCTGAGCCCAGAACGGGCCCAGGCACTTGGAACAGGATGTTACTGTATTATGTGGAGGTCACGCGAACTGGCTAAAGGTTCATCTTTGTACAGGCTGCTAAGCCTGGGGACACCGAAGACTATGCGACTTGGGCGGAGCTTCTGGAAGACAGGAAACTCACAGCTTCTCCAAAGATTTTTTCTGGTAAATATAAACAAATAACTCGTGATCTGATCTGATGAGAACTGATCTGTCAGTTCTCAGAATCCCCATAGCTTTGGCTGCCTGAATCTGAACGAAATCTTCAAGTTCAGCCAGTTCAGGGAGCACTTGATGGCATTCCCCTGACCCTCCACTAAATCCTATGTTGCCTGGTATGTGTTCATTTTCCATTCCTCCAAACACGGCGGGACAGTGGACACAGTGTGACAGTGGGGAGGACTGATGACAAGAGGGCTCCAAGGAACTGGAGAAAAACAAGAAGCACCTGCAGCAGGCTGGCCAGCACCCTTAAGCCTATCTCCTTTCCTCCCCCAGCCCCGCAAACGACAGTGATAAATTCAGTTTTCCCACAAGTTCAAAATGACCAATTAGAATATGAGTGTACCCTGTATGAGACAAAGAGACTGAAGCATATATAGGCAATGTCCAACGGCGTTCAGGGCTCACTCAGCCTGTGGGTATGACTCCAGTGAGTCTGCTTCCTGCAGGCAACAGTCTGGGTCTTTATCCACTACTGCAACACCAGATCTGTGGGGTAATGAGCTTCTGTTCTTTAGGAATTACCCAATGTCAAATGAAGACGTGCTCCCATCTCAGCTGGCCTCTGAAGGACCCAAGCCGAGACTTCCTTTAGATCACATGATAAATGGATTTTGGTGATCACCCTTATGTCAAAATGCTTTCACACACACACACACACACACACACACACACACACACACACACATTTTTGTTTTTTGAGGTAGGGTCTCACTCTAGCTCAGGCTGATCTGAAATTCACTATGTAGTCTCAGGGTGGCCTCGAACTCATGGCCATCCTCCCACCTCTGCCTCCCAAGTGCTGGGATTAAAGGCATGAGCCACCACACTGGTCCTCTCTTAAATATTTTTATTTATTTATTTGCAAGGAGAGAGAAAAAGAGAAACACTGGCCTCTAGCTGTTGCAAACGAACTCTAGACATATGCAACGACTTTGTGCATCTGGCTTTATGCAGGTATTGAGGAATTGAACACTGCTCCTCAGGCATTGCAGGCAAGTGCTCTAACCACTGAGCCATCTCTTCAGCCCCCAAAATGTTTTCTACTAATATTATAAAGCATTTACATTGTTTTCAATCAACTTCCCATGAATTTATTTCCTTGACTAGAATGTAAGCTCTTTCAGAAAAGGAAGCCAGGGGCTTCTGTGTGTGGCTTGAATAGAGAAGGTACCTAAATTTTATAAGACTAACCAAGAATATCAGTTACAATAACTAAACATTTCTAAAATCAGGAAAAGTTTGAGTTACCCTGTCATAAAATTGAAAGCACAGCACAAGTCAGCCACAGCTTAACACACAGCTTGGGGAAGGATGAGGTTCAAAGGATAGCCAGCCTTCTATGATGTTTCTCCTGTGTCATCCCAATCTTCTGACAAAGATTTTTCTTTCTCCCTCCTTCCTTCCTTCCTCCCTCCCTCCCTCCTTCCCCCCTCCTCTCCCCTCTCCTCCCCTTCCCTTCCCTTTCTTTCTTTCGAGGTAGGGTCTCACCGTAGCCCAGGCTGACCTAGAATAATTCACTATAGACTATAGTCTCAGGGTGGCCTCGAACTCACAGTAATCCTACTACCTCTGCCTCCAGAGTGCTGGGATTAAAGGCTTGTGCCACCACACCCAACTGACAAACATTTTTCTGAAACCCAGGAAGTGTGAGAAAGTTACAGATGGTAGCTAGATGGTACTTCTTTTTCTATGTTGCAATAAATTTTCTCAAATTCTTCATTTTACCTGTCTCAACTTTTATGTCTTCTGCTCATCCCTAAGTCAACATTCTTTTTTCCCCTTTTATTTATTTTTGAAGCAGGGTCTTGCTCTAGTCCAGGCTGATGTGGAATTCACTATGTAGTCTCAGACTGGACTTGAACTCACAGTGATCTTCCTACCTCTTTCTCTTGAGTGCTGGGGTTAAAGGTGTGCTATACCATGTCTGGCTGTGTTTTCTTTTCTTTTTAAAACTTTTTATTGACAATTTCCATAAGTATAGCCACTGTCCCATGATCACAGTCCCTTCCGTCATCCCCAACAGTCAACATTCTTACAGGACAAAGGTCCAATACTAGAACCACTTCAGGTCTAGTCATTGATGAAGACCTGAACTGAAAGAGCCCTAGCTCCCTAAAATGAAATTGTTCACCTGCTCAAGGGGGGAGGGAGGGCCCGATAGCTGGTGACACACACACACACACACACACACACACCCCTCTGCCTCAACTCCCCAGGGCTTGCAGAAGGGATGGGAGGCAAGGCGGGGGGAAGAAGGAAAACACACACACACCCGCCCCAACTCTCCAGGGCTTGCACACACACACACCTACTTCAACTTTCCAGGGCTTACACACACACACACACACACACACACGCCCCAACTCTCCAGGGCTTGCACACACATACACACACCCCTGCCCCAACTCTCCAGGGCTTGCACACACACACGCACCCCAACTCTCCAGGGCTTGTACACACACACACACACACACACACACACCCGACTCTCCAGGGTTTGCACACACATACACACACCCCTGCCCCAACTCTCCAGGGCTTGCACACACACACACTCTGCCTCAACTCTGCAGGGCTTGCACATACACACACACGCCCCAACTCTCCAGGGTTTGCACACACACACACACCCCTGCCCCAGCTCTCCAGGGCACACACACACACACACCTCTCTCAGGGTTTCCAGGGTTTGCACACACACCCCTGCCTCAACTCTCCAGGGTTTGCACACACGCACGCACACACACCTGCCTCAACTCTCCAGAGTTTGCACACGCACACACCCCCTGCCTCAACTCTCCAGGGTTTGCACACACGCACGCACACATCCCTGCCTCAACTCTCCAGGGTTTGCGCGCGCGCACACACACACACACCCGCCCCAACTCTCCAGGGCTTGCACACACACACACACCTCTGCCTCAACTCTGCAGGGCTTGCACACACACACCTGCCTCAACTCTCCAGGGTTTGCACACACGCACGCACACACACCTGCCTCAACTCTCCAGAGTTTGCACACGCACACACCCCTGCCTCAACTCTCCAGGGTTTGCACACACACACACATACACTCACACCCGCCCCAACTCTCCAGGGCTTGCGGAAGGGATGGGAGGCAAGGCGGGGTGAAGAAGTGACTGGGGAAGTGCGGACACAGCAGACGCTGATCCCGGAGAAGGGACACCGGCCAGGGCTGAGCGTCCCGGGAAGCCCGGGCGACTTCAGGCCGGGACGTCTCCCCGGAGGGCCCGGGCGGCGCGAGGCGAGGCGAGGTGAGGTGAGGGTGCCGTGCGTCCGTGCGTCCGTCCGTCCGTCTGTCCGCGGGCCGGTCGGCCGGCGGGGACTGACCTGCGGCGGGGGCGCGGGCGCGGGCCGGGGCGCGGCCTGGCGGAGGCGCGCGCAGTAGCGGTCCGTGGCCCTCACGGCGTCCAGCAGCCCGTCGGCGCAGCGGCGCATCTGGCCGATGGTGTCGGCCGCCTCGATGAGGTCGCGGTAGCGCTCGCCCACCATCTGCCGCAGCTCCTCCTTCTTGTGCTCGATCTCCGCCCGGACCTGCCGCTCCAGCCCGCGGATCTCTTCCGCCCCGTGGGTCTCGAAAAGAGCCGCGGGGTCGCGCAGGTCCAGGCGCTTCAGCGCCGGGGACGCCGCCGTGGCCGCCATGGCGCTCCGGGAGTGGGGCCGGTCACTTCCGCCCGTCAACTCCGCCCTTCCGCCATCTTCGGTGAGGGCGGAAGTGCTTCCGCTCAGAAAGGAGCCATGTTTGTTCCGGGCGGCCTGGAGGCCCGGCGCTCGTTGGGACGTGGGCGGGGCTGGCCTTGAAGGCGTCTTCTTTAAAACAAAATTTTTTCCCCTTAATTAGAGAGAGAGGGGGTGGGCGGGGAATGGGCGTGCCAGGGCCTCCAGCCGCTGTAACGGACTTCGGATGCGTGCGCCCCTTTGTGCATCTGGCTTACATGGGTCCTGGGGAATCGAACCTGGGTCCTTTGCCTTTGTAGGCAAGCGCCTTAACTACTAAGCCATTTCTCCAGGCCCCCTTTTTAATTTCTTTCTTTCTTTTTTTTTTTTCTTTTTTCTTTCTTTAGGGTTTGTTTTTCTAGTTTCAGGCAGACCTGGAATCCACTATGTAGTCTCAGGGTGGGCTTGAACTCAGGGTGATCCTCCTACCTCTGCCTCTGGAGTGCTGGGATTAAAGGCAGGCGCCACCACGCCCTGCTTTCTAGCCCCCTTTAAAAAATTTATTGACAACTTCTATACTTACAGAGAGAAAACATGCGACATTTGGCTTTCTGAGCCTGGCTTACCTCACTTAATACAATCGTTTCCAGATCCATTCATTTCCCTGCAAATTTCATAATTTCATTTTTCTTTACTGCTGAATAGAACTCCATTGTGTAAATGTATCACATCTATATTATCTATTCATCTATTGAGGGACACGTAGTCTGGTTCCATTTCCTAGCTATTGTGAATAGAGCAGTAACATGGTTGTGCAAGTATCTCTAAGGTAGTGAGAAGAGTCATTAGGGTATATGCCGAGGAGTGCTATAGCTGGATCATATGGATCTATTTTTAGCTGTCTCAGGAACCTCCACACTTGATTTCCACAATGGCTGTACCAGATTACATTCCCACCAACAGTGTAGAAGGGTCCCCCTTTTTCTGCATCCTTGCCAACATTTACTGTCATTTGTTTTTATTTATTTATTTGAGAGAGAGAAAGAGGCAGATTGAGAATTGGTGCTCAGGGCCTCCAGCCACTGCAAACAAACTCCAGATGCATGTGCCCCCTTGTGCATATGGCTTTACGGGGTCTTGGGGAGTTGAACCTGGGTCCTTGGGCTTTGCAGGCAAATGCCTTAATGGCTAAGCCGTCTCTCCAGCCCTCATTTGTTTTCTTGATGATAGCCATTCTGACAGAAGTGAGATGGAACTTCAAAGTAGTTTTAATTTGCATTTTCCTGATGGTTAATGATGTAGAACACTTTTTTAGATGTTTAAAATTGGGTATGATGATACCACTGACCTTATTTTTGTTGCTAAGAATTGTTTTGGCTATTCAAGGATTTTTTTGTGTGTGCGCTTCCAAATGAATTTTAGGATTGTTTTTTCTATTTCTGTGAAGAATGCCATAGGAATTTTAATGGGGATTGCATTAAATGTGTAGATTGCTTTGGTAAGATTGACATTTTCACAAAATTGATTCTTCCAATCCAAGAACATGGGATGTCTTTCCATTTCCTTGTGTCTTCTGCAATTTCTCACTTGAGTGTTTTAAAGTTTTCATTGTCGAGATCCTTCACTTCCTTGGTTAAGTTTATTCCAAGGTACTTTTTTGGTTTTTTTTTTTAAGGTAATCGTGAATGGGAGAGATTCCGATTTCATCCTCCGCATATTTGTTGTTACTATATAGGAAAGCTAGTGATTTCTGTGTGTTTATTTTGTAACCTGCTATGTTGCTAAAAGTGTTTATCAGCTCTAACAGTTTGCTGGTAGAGTCTTTAGGGTCCTTTATGTATAGAATCATATCATCTGCAACTAATGATAATTTGATCTCTTCCTTTCCAATTTGTATCCCTTTTATGAGTGTCTCTTGCCTTATTGCTATGGCTAAGACTTCCAGCACTATATTAAATAAAAGTGGGGACAGTGGACACCCTTGTCTCATTCCTGATTTTAGTGGAAAAGCTTCAAGTTTTCCCCATTTAGTATTATGTTGGCTGAAGGTTTGTCATAAATAGCTTTTATTATGTTGAGATATGTTCCTTCTATTCCCAGTCTCTGTAGGACTTTTACCATGAAGGGATGTTGGATTTTGTCAAATAACTTTTCTGCATCTATTGAGATGACCATGTGAGTTTTGTCCTTTAGTCCATTTATATGATGTATTACATTTATTGATTTGTGTATGTTGAACCATCCCTGCATTTGTGGGATAAAGCCTATTGGTTGCGGTGAATAATGTTTTTGATATATTCTTGTATTCTGTTTGCCAATATTTTGTTGAGAATTTTTGCATCTATGTTCATGAGGGAGATTGGTCTATAATTTTCTTCTTTTGCTCTGTCTTTGTCTGGTTTTGGTATCAGGGAGATGCTGGCTTCATAGAAGGAGTTTGGTAGAATTCCTTCCTTTTCTATTTTATGGAAAAGTTTGAGAAGCAGTGGTGTTAGTTCTGGTAAAATTCACCAGTGAATCTATCTGGGCCTGGACTTTTTTTAGTTGGGAGACTTTTTATAACTGCTTGGATCTCCATACTTGTAATAGGTTTATTTAAATGGTTTATCTCATCTTGATTTAATTTTGGTTGGTCATAAGGATCAAGGAAATCATCCATTTCTTTCAGGTTTTCAAACTTAGAGGAATATATATTCTTAAAGTATGTCCTTATGATTTTCTGAATTTCTTTGATATCTGTTGTAATGGTGCCTTTTTCATCTCTAATTTTATTAATTTTTGTCTCTTCTCTCTTCTGGTCAGATTTGCTAAGGATTTATCAATCTTATTTATCCTTTCAAAGAACCAACTCATTGTTTCATTGATTCTTTGGATTGTTTTCTTGGTTTCTATTTCATTAATTTCTGCCCTAATCGTTATTATTTCTTCCTGCCTACTGACTTTTGGTTTGTTTTTTTTCTGCTTTTTTCCATGGCCTTAAGGTGAAGCATTCAATAGTTTACTCATGAACTCTCCAATTTCTTTTTTTTTAAGGGGGGGGTGGGATTTATTGGATTAGTTTATAGTAATCCAATAGCAGTTGTAGGCCCGAGAATCAGAGAA
Source organism: Orientallactaga sibirica (assembly GCA_036365145.1). Taxonomy (NCBI): domain Eukaryota; kingdom Metazoa; phylum Chordata; class Mammalia; order Rodentia; family Dipodidae; genus Orientallactaga; species Orientallactaga sibirica. Next base: position 10,742,523 of record JAEOAD010000013.1, read on the forward strand.
CCCCGTAGCTGCTCAGTCCACATGGCCAGATGCCTCAGCAGTCCCGATCCAGCACAGAAGGCCTGGAGGTGTCCTGAGGAGTCGCTGGTCTTCAATCCACGCAGGTCTTCAGTCCATGCTAGAAGGCAGCAAGCAGCTCCAGCAGACAAGTGGAAGGAAGGGCTCTAATTTCTTAATATAGGCATTTAGAGCTATAAATTTCCCTCTTAGGACTGCCTTGTGTCCCAAAGGTTTTGATATGTTGTATTTTCATCATCATTTGAATCTATGAATTTATTGATTTCCTCTTTGATTTCTTCATCAGTGACCCATTCATCATGCAATAGTGTACTGTTTAGTCTCCATGAATTTCTGTATGCACTGTAGTTTTTCTTGTTGCTGATTTGTACTTTAATCCCATTGTGGTCAGATAGAGTACAAAAGATTATTTCAGTTTTCCTGTATTTGTTAAGATTTGCTTTGTGTCCTAATATATGGTCTGTTTTAGAGAATGTTCCATGTGCTGTTGAGAAAAATGTATATTCTGCAGCATTTGGATGGAATGTTCTGTAGATATCTGTTAGGTCCATTTGTTCCATGACGTCATTTAATCCAGATGTCTCTGTTTGTTTTTTGCCAGGATGGCCTGTCAATTGATGACAGTGGGGTATTGAAGTCACCCACTACAGTTGTGTTTGGTGTTATCTCTGACCTTAAGTCTAATAGTGTTTGTTTGATGAAACTGGGAGCCCCCGTGTTAGGTGCATCTACATTTAGGATTGTAATGTCCTGTTGGAGTGTCCTTTAATCAGTATAAAGTGACCTTCTTTATCTTTCCTCACTAATGTTGGTTTGAAGTCTGTCCTGTAGACATTAGGATAGCAACTCCTGCTTGTTTCCTAGGCTCATTTGCTTGAACGCTCCCCCCCCCTTTTTTTGTTTATTTTTACTTATTTGAGAGCAACAGACAGACGGAGAGAAAGAGGCAGATAGAGAGAGAAAGAATGGGGTGCCAGGGCCTCTAGCTACTACAAATGAACTCTGGATGCATGTGCCACCTTATGCATCTGGCTTAAGTGGGTCCTGAGGAATCCAGCCTCAAACCAGGGTCCTTAGGCTTCACAGGCAAGCGCTTAACTACTAAGCCATCTCTCAAGCCCTCTATTCCCTTCTTTTATTTTTTTGTGTGTTGTTTTGTCATTTTATTTTATTTTTTCCTTTTTTCTCCCTCCTGCCTTTCCTCTTTATCCCCCTTTTCCTGCCTCCTTTCCCCCCTCCTTCCCTCCCTTTTCTTTCATTTCCTTTCCTTTTCCCCTCCCCTCTCTTTTTTTTTTTAAATGTAATTTCTTTTATTTTGTTTATTTTTATTTATTTATTATCAACAGACAGACAGAGAGAGAGAAAGAGGCACACAGAGAGAGGGAGAGAATGGGCACAACAGGGCCTACAGCCACTGCAAACAAACTCCAGATACATGTGCCATCTTGTGCATCTGGCTTACGTGGGTACTGGGGAATCGAGCCTTGAACCAGGGTCCTTAGGCTTCACAGGCAAGAGCTTAACCTCTAAGCCATCTCTCCAGCCCCCCTCTCTTCTTTTTATCTTTATCCTTTCATTTCTTTTTTTTTTCTTCCTTTTTATTCTGTCCTCCCTTCCTATTTATTTATTTATGGGGAAACAGACAGGGAGAGGATGGGAACACCAGGGCCTCCAGCCACTGCAAATGACCTCCACATGCATGTGCCACCTTGTGCATCTGGCTTACGTGGGTACTGGGGAATCAAGCCTTGAACCAGGGTCCTTAGGCTTCACAGGCAAGTGGTTAACCACTAAGCCCTCACTCCAGCCCTCCTTTTCTTTTTTGAGCACAAGTAGGGTCTCAAGCCCAGGCTGACCTGGAATTAACTATGTAGTCTCAGGGTGGCCTCCAGATCCTCCTACCTCTTCTTTTTTGAGCTGAGCACTGTTTTCTTAAAGAGTTAAGCTAGGTCACAAGACTGGCCATGTACCTGCAGGTCAGCATTATGAGAACTAGGATCCCCTCCTGGCTGACTGAAGTCTTTCCTCCTTGGAGAAGGTTTGGCTAATTATCATGATTAGGTACCCTGCGGTCCTATTGTCTTTGTGCACTTCTAGACCTTCAAACTCCCCTTTCGAGCTTGGTGGTCCCTTGGCCAAAGCATCTGGCTATTTCTGCTGGAGACTAGTGGACACTGGGGCCAGCCCTCCGACTCCAGCTGCAGGAGTGTTGCATCTTACTTTCCAGGGTCGCTAGTCCAATGCAATTTTAGAAACAAGTTTCAACCCATGTCTGTGCCAGCAATGACAAAGTAACTGCAATGGAAAATGCAGGGGATCATATTTGCCTGCCCAGGTCACTTAGCTCCTATGCCGCAGCTCTTGGACCAAGATGTAATTTCTAGCTCCCTCCATTTTCCACTTTGTTAATGTTCCCCAGACACAGAATGCCCCTGAGATCACTGTCCTTCTCTGAGCATCCTACTCTGTAGGCCGTGATTGGTGCTCTGCTCAGCATCTAAGGAATCCATGTCCCGTGTCTGGAAAACTCATCTGTGTCTGGCAAGATCTTTTCCCTAGAACTCTTATAGCAAGCCTGTGGCCTGGGACCCTTCCACAAGACACAACTGCCTGGGGCTTTGAATGGAGGCCTGGTGATGTCAAGCTTCAGAGAGCGTGGCAGCTTCATTCTGGTGGAGGTACAGGGATCACTTCAGCAGGGGTGGTCCAGGCAGGGGGTCTACCTGTAGCTCCTGGTGCCTGTGCTGGTGGCAGCTATGGCCCTCCAGTGGCATGCTTTGATTGGATATTTTGGGGTTTTTTTTGTTTTTTTTTTTTTTTTTTGAGGTAGGGTCTCACTGTAGCCCAGGCTGACCTGGAATTCACTATGTAGTCTCAGGGTGGCCTTGAACTCACTGTGATCCTTCTACATCTGCCTCCCAAGTGCTGGGATTAAAGGTCTTCACCTAATTGGATATTTTTGAGTGTGTAGTATACGTGAGGTGTGTGTGGTATATGCACACGTGTGTACAGTGGTGTGCAGAAGCCAGAGGAGAACATTAAGTGTCCTTTCTGTCATGCTTCTGTGTGTTTTCTTCACACAGAGTATCCTCTGAACATGAAGCTGTGGTCTGATTTGATCTCTGCTCCCCACAGGACTGGGCTTACAGACTCGTGCGGCTACACATAGCTGTTTACATGGGTCCTGGGGAATCGAACTCAGGTCGTCTCAGGCCTGCTCAGACTCTTATGCTTACAGTAAACACTTGAGTCATCTTCCCAGCCCCTCTTTGTGTGTGTGTGTTGTGCACATGTATGTGTAGATGTGCCTGCCCTGTGCACAGGCATGTGGAGGTTAGAAGACATGGGGTCTCCTCTATGGCTCTCCCACAGTATTTCCCTGAGACAGAGTCTTACTGAACCTGATGTTCATCGAGGTGACAAGTGTGCACTCCATGCCTGGCTCTTTTGCTGGGTGCTGGGTGCTGGGACTGGAACTGAGGTTCTCACGCTTGCACAGGAGCATCCTTGCCACTGAGCCATCGCCACAACCCTTTGATTGGACTGTGAACGTTCACCTTCCCTAGCAGTTCTGCAGTCCCACCATGGTCTTGTTAAGTAAGTTTGTTGCCTTGAAAATCAGACCAGGGTCTGTGGCTTGTTTTAAAGATTCTGACTGGCCCTAACTCCTTGAGCTTCAAGCTCTGCAGGGAGAAACTGTCCACATATCAGTTAGGGTGAGACAGGTGCTTCCTGGGAGATGGCATTTTCAGGCAGAACAAAGGCCAGGCATAATGGACTGTCTCCACTTCCCTGTGTGTTCTGAAATTGGGCCTTGAGCTCCCTGCCTGGCCAGTTTTCCCAGGGAGAGTTCACCTGAATGCCCTGAAGATGGCACTGTTGCGCCTCTTCCTGCAGACGCCACCACTGGAGGGCTCTGTTTCCAAATGTTTTTCTGGGCACTGGAAAAGCTTCCAGTCCTGGAAGAAACGTTATCTTTCACTTTGCTTTCCAAGCTTCCTTTCTTTCCTCTGCAGCCAGGGAATCATCCTCTCCTCCCAGCTTGTGCACATCAGTGAGAGCTGTCAAAACCAGAAACTGGCCTGGCGTGGTGGTGCCTCTTTACTGAGTTAGAGGCCAGCCTGAGACCTCATAGTGAATTCCAGGTCCGTTTGAGCCTGGTTTATGGATGAGCACAGTTGTGTGCTGTGACTTTTTTGCAAATGTGTGTTGCGTCTCGGTGTTCATATGTGTGTGGAGGGGGGCACGTCTATGCAGGTGTGTGCACATATGGGGCATGTGTATGTAGAGGCCAGAAGCTGGTAACGGGTGTTTTCCTTAATCGTTTCCGACCTTGCTTTTCTTGAGACAGGGTTTCTCTCTGAACCCAGAGCTCACTGATGGCTACACTAGCCATCAATCAAGCCCTGGAGATCCTCTTGTCTCTGCCTCTCAAGGCAGGCAGGGATTACAGGCGAGAAATGCCACACCCAGCTTCTACATGGGTGCTGGGGATTCAAAGTAAAGCACTCTACCCACTGAGCCCTCTCTCCAACCCTGCTGGTGACTTGCAATGGTAATGTCAGACTTTCTTTCTTTTACCTTAGGTCCTTGTGTAAGTTATAACATTGCAAACGTCATGTTTTGTTGTTTTGCATGGGTGTGGTGTGTGCAGGTGGATGTGCTGATGCAGCTCCTGTGCATTTGCCTGTGGTACTCAGTGGGCTTCCCGGCTGTGGCTGAAGGATGTCACGTGCCCCCTCCGTCACCCACAGCCTGTTTTGTCCTGGAGATGGACTCTCTCACTGCTTCTGGAGCTTGTCTTTTGTGGGCCCCAGTGATTCTGCATCCTTGGTTTCCACAGGCCTGAGGTTACAGGTGTGCATGGCCACCCCAGCTGTTTACGTGGGTTCACGCGTGGTCTTGAGCCCCCCCCCCAGGCCTTCATGCTTGTGCAAGAAGCACAGTTTATCCATGGAGCCACCTCGCCAGCCCTCAAACCTCAAATGTTTAACAGGTTATGTTTTGTTTACCCTGGGCCTCTGAACCAAACCTAGACACTCTGCTGTCTCAGTGGCTGTAACTTGGAACAGCATCTAGACCTGCTGCACGCATCGTCTCTGGTTCTCACCGCCATCCTATACGAAGGTGGTAAGGCATCCTAGATGAAAACCAAGGCTGAGCGGGACCAAGTGACCCAGCCGAGGTCTCAGAGCAGGTCAAGATCTAAGGCTGTGTGTTCAGATCCTGGTCATCGTGACTCCCAAAGTCCTTGATCTTTCTACTTGGTTGCATGAATAGCTTCAGAAAAAAAAAATTAAGAGTATTGAGAGACAGATGGCCCAGATGATTCTGAGCAACATTCCTCACACTGATGTCTGCCCTAGGCCTAAGAAGGGGAATCCCTGTAGTGTACAGGCAGCTGGGAGAAAGAAACTGGGAGTGGGTGGTGGTTAGCCTTGTCAACTTGACAGAGTTTAGAATTACTATAGAAACAAACCTCTGGTCAAATCGTTGGGGGAGTTTCTAGATTGGGTTAATTCGGGTGGGGAGACGTGCCTGCACTCTTTGGTGGCGCCATGGGCGGGGGTCCTCGGCTGGATGAAAAGGAGGGTCAGCGGATCAGCAGCGTTTGTCCTTCTGCTTCCCGACTGATGTGAACAGCTGCCTCCAGCTACTGCAGCATGCTTCCCACCATGCTGCCCAGAAGCAAAACGAACCTTCTTCCTTTAATCTGCTTTATGTCAGGTGTTTGCCGCAGTGAGAAAAGTAATACAGAATGGTTCTCGAAGGATTTGGGGCAGATGCCACACAGGGTGGCCATGAGTAGTAGGTGGGGCCTGGGTAGGGTCCCAGATTAAATAAAAAGATGAAGGGCTGGAGCGATGGCTCAGTGGTTAAGACACTTGCCTGCAAACCTAACAACCAGGGTTCAATTCCCCAGTATCCACATAAAGCCAGGTGCACAAAGTGGTGCATGCATCTGGAGTTTGTTTGTGGTGGCTAGAGGCCCCAATACACCCATTCTCTCTCTCTCTTTCTCTCTCTCCCTCTCTGTCTCAAGTAAAAATAAAGCCGGGGGCTGGAGAGATGTTTTAGCGATCAAGGTTTTTGCCTACAAAGCCAAAGGACCCAGGTTTGATTCCTCAGGACCCATGTAAGCCAGATGCACAAAGTGGCACATGTGTCTAGAGTTCATTTGCAATGGTTGGAGGCCCTGGCATGCCCATTTTTTCCTCTCTGTCTGTGTCTGCCTCTTTCCCTCTCTCACGCTGTCAAATAAATAAAGTTAAAAAAATTAAAAGCCTGGCATGGTGGCACACGCCTTTAATCCCAGCACTTGGGAGGCAGAGGTAGGAGGATCACTGTGAGTTCAAGGCCACCCTGAGACTACATAGTGAATTCCAGGTCAGCCTGGGCTAGTGAAACCCTATCTCAAACAAACAAACAAACAAACAAACAAAAAAGAAATTTAAAAAATAGATAAATAAAATAAAAATAAAGCCTGGTGTGGTGGCACACACCTTTAATTCCAGTACTCAGGAAGCAGAGGTAGGAAGATCACCATGAGTTCTAGGCCAGCCTGAGACATAGTGATTTCAAGGTCAGCCTGGGCTACAGCAAAACCCTACCCCGAAAAAAACCAAAAAAAAAAAAAAAAAAAAATCGAAGCAATATATAATACAGTTTTTATCTAGGTCACACCCACTGGAAACCCTGTTTCCATACATCTTTGAGGTTAGGTGGCTGCATTTTTATGTGGTCACATAATGTGCAGAGTGGACCTCAAAGCTTTGTACCGACCCATCCCTTGCCAGGCACACCCAGAGGAGAGGTAGTCAGTGCGTAAGACAAAGTCACTGAGCAAAATGGAAATCAGAAGTTTTGCTGACCTTGCAGGAGAAATGGAAAGGGAGAAAGCAAAACTGAAGAAAAGGAAAGGAGGGGTACTGACCACAGGTGACAGAAGAGGGAAGAGAGAAACTTGATGAAGTCCTCTGGGGAGTGGGGTGAGGCGCTGGACGGAAGGTGGAATTCTACATGATGCCTGGTGAGATCCAGACATTTGGTGTTTGCTCTTGACTGGCATTAAGAGCACCAAATGCCATTGTCTTGATGGCTTATCTTTATGGCAGTGTTTATCAGCCTGTGACTACTGGAGGTGGGTGATATTCCTGGTGGAAGGGTGATGGTTTGATTTAACTGTTTACAGATGTCAGAGATACTGCCTTCCACCAACAGCCAAGCAAGCATCATTTCTGGTGAGGTGAGCGTGCATGTCTGGGCCTCCCTGTCCTCAACACTGTAATCCTTCATCTCACCCTGAATCCAGAAATCCCGACCCTTCACCTCTCCCTGACTCTCCAGGTTGGATGTGAAGGTCATTGTCCATCCTAGTGTCCTTCCTTTGTGTGTGCTTGCAGTCCTGTCATGTGTTATGACACTCCTGTAGTGTGTGCTCTTCACTTCTGCTGTGTGAACTAGCTTTGTGCTGGGTGCCGTGGAGAGCACAGACGGGACCTTGTTCAAGGCTGAGATGCTGCAAAGCCCTCCTCAGGCTTTCTGCTCTGGCTTGTCCCCTTTTCCCCATCAGGGATGGTCTTATGTAGCTCAGGCTGACCTTGAACTTGCTGTGCACCCACAGATGCACTTGGGAAGGTCTAGAGGGAGGACTTGAGGTTTTGGAGTGTGCCAGTGAAGGGGCTTATGGGACCCTTTCCTGTTGTCTTTTTGCTTTCTGATCATAAGGTAAGTGCTCCTGTCTACACTTCCCCAGTGCTAGGATTACTGGTGGGCACATCCATGCCCAGTTTATGCACTACTGGGGATCAAACCCAGGGCTTTGTGTATGCTAGGCAAGCATTGTAGCAACTGAACTACAACCCCAGCTCCAAAGTGAACTTATACCCACACCTTCTACCTCTGTGACTATAGTGGTTTGACTCTGAAGTGTCCCTGCAGCCTCTTGTGTTTGTCATTAAGCCTCATAGTTGATTCCCCAGTCGGTGGAGCCCTTGGGAGGTGGAGTCGTGCTGGAGGAGGTGTCTTGCCAGGGGCAGGCCTTGGGGCTTATTAATCCAGCTGTCCTGCCAGTGATAGGAGCTCACTCTTGCTGCTCTCTCTGCTGATGTGGCAAGAGGTGGCTACTTTCTTCTGTTATGCTTTCTCCACCACAATGAAACTTCCCCATCAAAACTGTAAGCTGGGGCTGGAGAGATGGCTTAGCAGTTAAGGAACTTGCCTGCAAAGTCTAAGGATCCAGGTTTGATTCCCCAGAGCCCAAGGTGGCCACATGCATCTGGAGTTTGTTTGCTATGGCTGGAGGCCCTGGTGGGCCCATTCTCTCTCTCCCTATCTCTCTCTCTCTCTCCTTCTCCCTCTCAAATAAATGAATAAAATATTTTTAAAATTGTAAGCTGGAAAGAAACCGTTTACTTCCATAAGCTGTTTTTGGTTGAGTTTTGTCCTAGCAGTGAGTACATAACTGCACCAGTGACAAGGGACAAGGTCACCCTGCTTTGAGCACCCCTTGTGCTCGTCGGTTCTCACCTTTCCCCTCCCTAAGACCTCGTGCTCTGTGTCCTGCTCGATTTTTGTCCCTCTCAGGCGGGCCACTCCCATTGTGGTAGAAGTCTTCTCTTGTGTCCCCACCTCTGGCTGCTTGCCTCCTCTCCACATCGCAGTGCCGCATTGCTGTGACAGAACACCTGACCCGAGCAACTCAAGGAAGGCGGGGCTCATCCTGGCTCCCAGTTTGACCAGATGGTCCATCACGAGGGGAAGACGGGTGCCATTGCTGGAGAGTGAAGACAGCAGAGGAAGATGAGTGCCAGGGCTCACTCACTTTCCCCTGTTTTTTCTTTGGGTTAATTTTTTTTTTCAAGGTGGGATCTCGGTCTACTCCAGCTGACCTGGAACCCACTCTGTAGTCTCAGGGTGGCCTCACACTTGCATCCCACGTGCTGGGACTAAAGGCGTGCGCCACCACACCCGGCTTTGGTGGATTTTTTTTTTTTTTTTTGAGGTAGGGTCTTACTGTAGCCCCGGCTGACCTGGAGCTCACTCTGTAGTCCCAGCTGGCCTTGAATTTATGGTGATCCTCCTACCTCTGCCTCCAGAGTGCTGGGATTAAAGACGTGCACCACCACGCCTGGCTCTTCCTTTCTCCTTTTCATTCAGTCCGAGACCATCACCCCACATTGATGATGCTGTCCATATTTAGAGAGAGTCTTTCCTGTTCAGTTGAAACTTTCTGGCAGCACCCTCATAGACTCACCCATGGATGCATTCACATGGCGATTCTAAAACAAACCCTGTTGACCATGGATATTAACCGTCACAACCCCACATTTCCCACAGCTTTAGTCTAGCAGTTTCCTCTTCTAGATCTTCACAGGCTCGGAAGCCTGCTTGGGTCACCCTAAGCGGGGTGTAAAACAAGCGAACGCTCACACGTAGCCAGTGTTCACTGTGTATTAGCCACTGCCATAAGCCCAGACGAGGAGCAGCGCATTCACTTCTCTCACGGACACTGACCTTGCAGCTAGACCCTGCTTTTATCTCTATTGTACAAGGAGCCCAGAACTAGTCTGTTTTTCATCTCACGGAGTCCCCAGCTTCCAGTACAGTCTCTGGCACAGGGCACATACTCAACATCTGTGGAATGTATGATAATTTCAATTTGTCAATAAGCAATTTATTGGTGTAGTGACACATCTGTAAATAGTCACCCTCTAATTTCTAAAGGAGAGAAAGAAAATTCCTGTGTTTGTTTACTCTAATTTCAAAAGTATTGAATTCATTTAGATTCGAATCCAACATTGGTTGCCTTCTCCTCGCCCTTGCTTGTGACTTTTTTTGCACATTTGAATGTTCCTTATGGAGTTAGAAATGGCTCCTATCCCTGTGAACCTTTTGGTATCCTGTCTGATTGTTTCTGGGTCATGTGTGAGTCTGTTCACACATTTGTACTCAAGATAGCAATCTGGAGGGTCAGCCTAAATTGAGGGGGAAGACAGACCCTGGTCACCTGGCTGCGTGGGATCCCAGATGAATGAAGTGGTCCCCCGGCAGTTGTCACATAGGAATACTTAGCTTTGGAGGTAGATGTTGGTGGGATATGTTCACGTGGATTCCCGCATACTTGGAGAAAGCCGGGAAAAAGCTGTTCTTAGGCCCATCTTTCCTTGGAGTGAACCTGCAGCAGGATTGAACACCACACTAGGAATCACATACTCAGGGGTGAAGTAAAGTGCCTGCCAGTAGCCTGCTCAGAGTTCAAAGACCCAGACAGGCCTTCAGCTGTGTGAGGAAGCTTCCACTGTTACGCTGTAGGAGGAAAAGTATTTTTAGGAAGCTCTGCTGGGACTAAATCTGAGTTGGTGAAGTTAGTTTTTTGTTTTGTTTAAGCTCACTCAGTCTATTGGTTTTATCCTTGCTGTGGCCGAAAACTTGACAGAAACATCTTAGGAGAGACAAGATTTGTTTTGGGTTTAGTGTATGGCCGCTTGTCTGTTCATATTTGGGGAGAACATCATGGAGAAAATGTCACAGCCTGGTAGGCAGGAAGCAGAGAGTAAGAAAGGGGCTGGAGGCAAGTAAAGCTTTGAAAGGCATGCCCTCGGTGCTCCACTTCTTCCAGTCAGGCCCACTTCCTAAGCTTTCCACAACCTCCCCAGACATCGCCATGAGCTGGGGACCAAATGTTCAACCCATGGATACGTCACCAAAACCATAACACGGGCAAACCAGAAACACGAAACCTCCCTGGAGCAGCTTGTAGCAGACAGCTTCAGGTTCGCTGAGATGAACTTCCAGACCAGGCACAGTTACGGAGGAAGGGATTTTTATTGAAGCTTATAGATCCAGGGGAAGTTCCATAATGGCGGAAGAAGCTGGACTGCTCTTACAGGACCAGGCAAGGGAGAGAGAAGCCACAGCCAAAAGACACACAGCACAGCACACCTCAGGAACTCCAACCTAGGCACACTTTGCATATCTTTAGGTTGAAATCCTAAACCCACCACCACATAAGACGCCCAGTGACACTGCCTCCAGCCAAGTGACTGCAGATGCAAACTATAAACTAATAAAACACGGAATATATTGGGGGCCATCTATTCAAACTACCACACAGCTAGACCCTTGCACAGGAGAATATCTGCAATCTGAGCCTCCTACAAATAGAGCTTGGAGGAAATGCCAGCATTTGTATTGAACAGCCCAGGCAGTTTCCTGGATGGGCTTTTGTTACACATGGAGGCAGTGGTAAAACATCTGCATTTGAAAGATTCTGCAAGGAGCTCACGCCTTCTCAAGGGAGGTGCAAAGCAGGCTTAGGGTGAGTCTTTGGGTGTTGTTCACCTCAAATACCTTTGAGAGTCTGGAAACCTCACCCACCGTCTCCATGGCAGCTTCTAGCTGTCAAGTGGATTTGGAGCACTTCTGACTTTGGAAAGCCCCAAGACCTCTCGCATGGGCTTGGTTCTTGCTTAAAGTATTGTGTTGCTTTGTTCTTTGCAGTGCTGGGGACCAAAACCAGAGCGTCGTGCATCTTGGCAAAACTCTGCCACTGAGCTATCTTCTCTGCCTCTCTTGGTACAGTTTTTTTTAATGATAACTTTTAAAATGTTTATTTTTATTTATTTATTAATTAGAGACAGAGAGAGGGAAAGAGAGAGAGGGAGAGTGAGAATGGGCACGCCAGGACCTTTAGCCACTGCAAACGAACTCCAGACGTGTGCCTCCCCTTGTGCATCTGGCTTACGTGGGACCTGGAGAATTGAACTGGGGTCCCTAGGCTTCACAGGCAAATGCCTTCACTGCTAAGCCATCTCTTCAGCCCTTGGTACAGTTTTTTAAACCTCAGCACTGGAGTTACAAGTATGCGTGGCCATACTTGACTTTACATGGGTGCTGGGGATCAAACCTGGTCTTCCTGCTTGCACAGCAAATGCCCAGGGAGCCATTTTCCTAGGCCCCTTGGTTGAGAATTAAAGGTTATTTTTATTGTTTATTTATTATTTGTGTGAGTGTGCATGCATATATGTACATGTGCATCCATGTGAATGGGCATGTGTGCCACAGCACACATGTGGAGATCAGAGGACAACCTTGAGATGTCTCTGTTCTACCTTCTTTGAGTTTGTAATATATTTTATCTGTTTGCAAGCAGAAAGAAAAGAAGGAGGGAGAGAAAGAGAGAAATGGGTATGTCAGGGCCTCTTGCCACTGCAAAGGAACTCCAGATGTACGTACAACTTTGTACATTTGGCTTTATGTGGGTACTGGGGAATTGAACCCAGGCTGGTAGGCTTTGCAAGCAAGGGGCTTTAACTGCTGAGCCATCTCCCCAGACCCTTCTGCCATCTTTGAGACAGGATCTCTTGCTGCTGCAGACAAATATCAATTGACTGGCCCAAGAACTTTGGGTTCTCCTGGTTCTGCCTCCCATTGTCATAGCTGCACTGGAATCACAGATGCATGTGCCACTTTCCATCCAGCCTTGCATGGATGCTGGGGAACTGAACTTGTGTCAGCAGGCTTTGCAAACAAGCACCTTTCACACATCAGAGCCACCTCTCTAGCCTCTTGGTGGAAGGTTTTTTTTTTTTTTTAAGTTTTTGCAGGTGGGGTTTCACTCTAGCCCAGATTGACCTGGAACTCACTCTCTCATCCCAGGCTGGCCTCGAACTCACAGCAATCCTCCTACCTCTGCCTCCCGAGTGCTGGGATTGAAGGCGTGCGCCACCACGCCCAGCCCTGGTAGAAGTTTTTATGGTGTGGCTCTTGCCATTTTAACAGACCATTAACCACTAACTGTCAATAACTCCTCAGGGAGGGACGCGGCTCATGTATTCCTCATTCACCCATGATGGAGTGTGGAGGCACCCAATATTGTGCAGTTCGCAATGCCCATGTCATGTCCAGAAGACAGTATTTCACGGCATTCCTTCCCAGTCTCTGGCTCTCACGTTCTTTCTGTTCCTTCTTCTGAGCCTCGCAGGGGATGATAGAAATGTTCTGCTCAGTGCTGAGCGCTTAGCAGTCACTTAGTCTCAGTACTTTAATGAGTTCCCAACCACGTTTTATGAAATGGAATATCGCTTACTAATGAGTTAAAGGTGATTTGTGAAATTCCTAAAAATAGAATTCATTAAAAAATTTTAAACTATTAGAGAACACTTTTCTTTCCTCCCTTCTCTTCTCTCCCTCCCTTCCTCTTTTTCCCCTTCCTTCCTTCCTTCCTTCCTTCCTTCCTTCCTTCCTTCCTTCCTTCCTTCTTCCTTCCCTTCTTCCTCCCTTCCCTTCCTCCCCTTCTCCCTCCCCCCCCTCCCTCCCTCCTCCCCCCTCCCCCCTCCCTCCCTCCCCCCTCCTTCCTTCCTTCCTTCCTTCCTTCCTTCCTTCCTTCCTTCCTTCCTATATTAGTCAGGGTTCTCTACAGGAACAGAACCGCTAGAATGAATTATATAAAAAAGGGAATTTATTGGATTAGTTTACGGCAGTCCAATAGCAGTTGCAGGCCCGAGATCAGGGAACCTGGTAGCTGCTCAGTCCCCGTGGCCAGATACCTCAGCAGTCCTGATCCGGCAGGGAAGGCCTAGAGGTTTTCTGAGGAGCTGCTGGTCTTCAGTCCACGCTAGTCTTCAGTCCATGCTGGAAGGCAGCAAGCAGCTCCGGCAGCCAAGTGCAAGGAAGGGGTTCTTTTCACGCAGAGATTCCTTACATAAAGTCCGCCTCTGAGAGGGGCCACCAGCTCTGGGGGAAGGACTTCCTCCCCCGGTTAATCCTTCCTGGAAGCAACCTTGGAGGACCATCTGAAAGGGTTGTCTGTGGATTACTAAACAGATCAAGGTGACAACACCTTAAGCATCACACTTCTTTTTTTTTTTTCAAGGTAGGGTTTCACTCTAGTCCAGGCTGACCTGGAATTCACTATGTAGTCTCAGGGTGTCCTCAAACTCAAGGTGATCCTCCTACCTCTGCCTCCCAAGTGCTGGGATTAAAGGTGTGCATCACCACGCCCGGCTCACACAGCTCAGGTTGGACTTGGACTCACTGTATAGCTGAGACTGGCTTTGAATTCCTGATCCTCCTGCCTCTGTCTCTCAAGACCTGGGATACAGGAATGCACCACCACATGCAGCTTTTCTGATGTTTTTTCCTGGTAGGGCCTCACTCTAGCCCAGGCTGGCTTGAAACTCACAGCGATCCTCCTCCCTTTGCCTCCTGAGCGCTGGGACAAAAGGCTTGCTCCACCATGTAAAGCTTTTGTTTAGCTTTTGTTGTTGTTGTTGTTTTTGTTCCCCAGGTTGGCCTTAAACTCGTGATCCTCCTACCTCTGCCTCCTTAGTGCTGGGATCACAGGTGTGCACCAGCGTGCCTGGCTTGAGAACACCCGTTTGAAAGACAAGTGGGGTGACAGTTTGGTGGTATAGCATTTGCCTAGCATGCTTGAGGCCCTAGATTCAGTCAACAGTAACACACACACACACACACATACACGGTCAGGTGGAAGGTATAATTATAGGAGTTGAACTCTGCTGTGCTGAATTTAAATAAACAAACAAACAAACCCATGAGAGTCTTAGCTCAAAGGCACTCCATCTGTTATGTTGACTTTATCAAGAGTATCTGAATTTCTGTTGTTGATCCTGATTTTATTTTTATGTATTTATTAGAGACAGAAAAAGGGAGAGAGAGAATGGGTGTGTCAGGGCCTCCAGCCTCTGCAAACGAACTCCAGATGGATGTGCCACCATGTGCATCTGGCTAACATGGAACCTGGAGAATTGAACCTGAATCCTTAGGCTTCACAGGCACGTGCCTTAACCGCTAAGCCATCTCTCCAGCCCCTGACACTTTTTTAAAATGGGGTTTTGCTAGGGTTTTCCCCAGAACCTCCTGTCTCAGTCTCCCGAGTAGCTGGGACTGCAGACACATGCCACTGTGCCAACTTCTTGGCACGCTTCATGGTGAAGTGACCTGCTACCCCAGGCCTTCACGGGGGCTCTTCCTCAGGAATTGGGATTGACGTTATGGGTCCCAGAGCAGTAAGAACCCCTCAAAATTTTATGTCCTCGTCTTTCCAGCATCCCCAAACCATGTTACTGGTAGAATCCGAAGTGTGTGTCTGCTCAGCTGAACTAGAATGTTCTAGTTAGGGCTAGAAAGAACAGGCTTCTTGCTGCCCTGCCCCGTGTGTCTGAGGGTGCACATTCTGACAACTTGGAGTCGAGGAGCCTGGAGAAAGCAAAAGTTACTTTTTTGTTGTTTTGTTTTTCATTTTATTGTTTATTTGCAAGAAGAGAGAAAGAATGGGGGGCACCAGAGCCTCCAGCCAATCAAACGAACTCCAGATACACACGCCACTTTGTGTATCTGGCTTTATGTGGGTACCAGGGTACTTGAATCCAGGTTGTTAGGCATTGCAGGCAAGCTCCTTAACCTCTGAGCCATCTCTCCAGCCCCAAAGTTACTTTTTTTCATTGCTGTGACCAAATATCTGACACGAAGCAATTAGGAGAAAGGGTTTACTTTGGCTCGCAGTTCATGGGGACACAGTCCATCATGGGTAAGGTGTGGCTGCTGGAACAGGAGGTGGCTGGTCATATTGCTTCTGTAGTCAGGAAGCAGAGCATGAACAGGAAGTTGGGTCAGGCTGTCAACACTCAAGGCCTGCTTCCAGTGACCTACTTCCTCCAGTGAGGCTCCACTTCCCAAAGGTTCCACAACCTTCCCAAACAGCACCACCAGTGTTCAGATATCAGCCTTTGGGGGGCTGTTGTAGCCAGCTCCATGTTGCTGGGATAAACATCCAAACCAGACACAACTTATGGGAGGAAGGGTTGATTTCAGCTTATAGATCCAGGGGAATCCCACAATGGCAGGAGAGGCTGGCCCCTTTCACAGATCCATGCAGAGAGAGATTCCACCACCAACCAGCATAACAAGCAAGCAAGCAAGCACAAGTGGACTACAAATAGCAGGGACCCTTAGGAAGCAGCAGGGACCTAGGCCGACTGCATACCTTTGTCTGGAATTCATACCTTATGTCTGGACCCTATGATCCACCCACAGTAACACCTCTTCCAGCCAGACTGCTGGAAATCCAAGGTATAAACTTTAATAAAAAGTCTGAGTCAATGGGGGAGGGGACATACATTCAAACTACCACAGGGATATTTTACATTCAAACCACAGCCATAGACTTGTGAAAGTATAGAGAAGAGAGAGAGAGAGACAGAGAGACACAGAGAGAGAGAGGGAGAGAGAGAGAGAGTTGTGTTTTGTTGATTCCAGGGCCCATGGACAAGGAGTGTGAAGGAAAGATTTTGCTGATTTTTTTTTTTTTTGAGGTAGAGTCTCACTCCAGCTCAGGTTGACCTGGAATATTGTCTGAAGGTGGCCTTGAACTCACAGTGATCCTCCTATCTCTGCCTCCCAAGTGTTGGGATTAAAGGTGTGTGCCACCACACACCCCAAGGCCAGCTCAGGAGGGACGAAGGGTCTCTGCCGAGTGGGGTGAGAGAGTCACGACACAGACTCCGGGAGTTGGGTGAGAGTGGAGAGAATCCACAAGTTGTGTTTTATTCAGGAAGTACACATGGGTTTTAATGGGCTGTTAACCCTTGTGTGATGGGGGCGTCCCCTTTTGGTGACCAATGACAGCTTGTCTCTGGAGGACATCTCCAGTCAGGCTGACCTGGAGCATGGGGCTGTAACTGTTGTCACATCAAGCTCACAAACGCCCTTTTACAGAAGCCACTTCCCATTGTCTTTTGCCATGCGGTCTGGCTAGGACCAGGCCTGTATTGTGCCATACAGACATTAAAAAAATTTTTTAAAAATTATTTTATTTATTTTTGGAGAGAGAGACAGACAGAGAGAGAGAGAGAGGGAGACAGCTAGAGAATGGGCACAGCAGCTGTCTCTCAGCTGCTGCGAACAAAATCCAGATGTGTGCACCCCCTTGTGGGCAAGTACAGCATTGAGCCCTTGCATCACTTTGCATCTGGCTAAACATGGGACCTGGAGATTGGAACTGGGTTTTAGGCTTAGCAGGCAGGCACCTTAACTGCTAAGCCATCTCTCCAGCCCTTGAGGACATTAAAAAAAAAAGATTTATTTTAATTATTAGAGACAGAGAGATTATTAGAGAGAGAATGGGTGCACCAGGGCCTCTAGCCACTGCAAATGAACTCCAGAGGCATGCGCCACCATGTGCATCTGGCTTATGTGGGACCTGGAGAATCAAACCTGGGTCCTTGGGCTTTACAGGCATGTGACTTAACCATTAAGCCATCTCTCTAGCTTTTGATGACTTTTTTTTCTAGATAGGGTCTCACTTTGGCCCAGGCTGATCTATAGTCTCAGGGTGGCATGGAACTCATGGCCATCCTCCTACCTCTGCTTCCCAAGTGCTGGGATTAAAGGTGAGCACCACCATGCCTGGCTCTTGACCAGGATCCTTTGGCTTCGCAGGCAAATGCCTTAACTGCTAAGCCATCTCTCCAGCCTTTCAGTGATTTTTCTGCAAAAGCATCACTGCTAACAGAACATGTGCTTTTCACTGGTTCATGAGTGTGGTGACTTGTAGTCAACTGCCCACACTGTATGTGGTTTTTTTAAAAAAATATTTTATTTTTTATTTTATTGTTTATTTTTGGAGAGAGACAGAGAGAGAGAGGGAGAGGAAGACATATAGAGAATGGGCGCAGCAGCTGTCTCTCAGCTGCTATGAACGAAATCCAGATGCGTGCGCCCCCTTGTGGGCAAGTGCAACATTGCGCCCTTGCGTCACTTTGCATCTGGCTAAACGTGGGACCTGGAGATTGGAACCGGGTTCTAAGGCTTAGCAGGCAAGCGCCTTAACCACTAAGCCATCTCTCCAGCCCACTGTATGTGTTTTAATTGAGGCGGCTGGCTAGGCTAGACCTGCAGCCTGTGTGGCACATACAGTGGGAAACTGACTTATGTCGACGTAATCCTCCCCATTGGGGGGTCAGTCTGGATCTCAAATGTGGACACTTTCTCCCTCCACTGACTGCCGTTGAAGGACCTGTGCATTGGATGTCTTGCCTGAATAATATACAATGTGTACTGCATATACATGTGTATGTCACATATGCCTTGTGTATGTCTCAGTGTTTGCCTTACATGTCTGATTTGTGCTACACATGCACGCACAGATGTGCCTGTCTTCATGCATATACATGTAACACATGCAACACCCGTGTGCAGGAACATCACGTGTGTGTGCATGTGTGTGTGTGTGCATGCTCTCCAAGGAGCAAGATGTGGAGGAGCTATGGAGATCCTGAGCACATTACCACTTTCCCTGAGAAGGGGGTTGCTGCTTAATGTTTCAGAAACAATTAAATTTTGGTGGTACTGTGCAAAGGCTATTTGAGTTTCTTGTTAAAACTCATACCCTCAAGAAAAGCATCAGCTCACTCAGCAATGAACATAGTCACTTCCCTGGGGACAGGGACTGGTACCACAGTCACCCATGGGTCAGAGGAAGCACTGGCTCGGGAATGGCATTCCTGGTGCCATGCTGTCCTGAGTGAGGTGGGTTCCTCCAGTGAGCTCACCATGGGGCTTGCTCCCTGGAGACTCCGGGGCTCCTGCCCTGCAGCATTGTAATCTGTCGTGTCTGTGTGCAGGGATAACACAAGTCTTGAAAGTGTTGGTCTGGCACCCTCTGGGGCTGGGCATATGCGACAAGGCTCCCTTCCTCTTTACAGTGATGTCACTGCAGTGGGGGGGGCACTGTGATTAAATAATCATTTCCAGTAAGTGTCATATCCCTAAACAGGCTTTTCTAAAGGGCTGGGGCAATTGTATTTGTGGATTTGACCTCGTGGTGATTTTCCTACCTCAGTCTCTTAAGTGATGAGATTAAAGGTATGCGCCGCACTGTCTGGTGGCAGTTGTATTTCAAACCAGGACTTTCCTTATCTATTTCCAGTCCTGGAGGCATCAGGAATGGAAGTGAGCCCCTCTCCTTAGCAGACACCAATATCCCAGCAGAAAGGTCTGGTTCTCCCCTGGCCCATTCCAGGAAAGAGAGACGATGAAGCCTGTCCCCACCAGCATGTCAGCCCTGTCTCCATCCACTAGAATCTGGGTCTGTTGCCCTTGCATCTTTTTTTTTTTAATTAAAAATTTTTATTATTATTTTATTTATTTTTGGAGAGAGACACAGAGAGAGACAGAGAGAGAGGGAGACAGATAGAGATGGGTGCGCCAGCAGTCTCTCAGCTGCTGTGAACAAAATCCAGATGTGTGCGCCCCCTTGTGATCAGGTGCAGCATTGCGCCCTTATGTCACTTTGCATCTGGCTAAACGTGGGACCTGGAGATTGGAACCGGGTTCTTAGGCTTAGCAGGCAGGTGCCTTAACTGTTAAGCCATCTCTCCAGCCCCTTTGCATCTTTTTAAAAAAATATTTTATTTATTCATTTGAGGGGGGGGAAGGGGCAGAAATAAAAAGAATGGGCGTGCCAGGGCCTCCAGCCACTGCAAATGAACTCCAAATGCATGTGCTCCCTTGCGTATCTGGCTTATGTGGGTCCTGGGGAATTGAACCAGGGTCCTTAGGCTTTGCAGGCAAACACCTTAACTACTAAGCCACTTCCCCAGCCCTTTTTTTGTTGTTGTTTGTTTTTCGAGGTAGGTCTCCCTCTAGCCCAGGCTGAACTGGAATGTATTCTCAGGGTGGCCTCAAACTCTCGGCAATCCTCCTACCTCTGCCTCCCAAGTGCTGGGATTAAAGGTGTGCACTACCACACCCAGCTTGCCCTCAAATCTTTGTCCCATGGCGCTCACTGGTGGGAGCATCCAGGCACAGCGTTTCAGACTAATGACATTACACTCACTTCTATCTTAGGTGAATCAGTAATGCTTTCTAGTCGGTTAGGGTAGGTCCTGGTTAATATTGACCTCTTTTCAAGCATAGTCCAGATTCGCACAACCAGAGACATTGACAAGAGAACGAGCAGAGTCTGCTCTTGCTCAGCCCTGCTGGAGGTGGGAGGGCTGGGCAGGTCTTGGAAGTGGCCATGGGGTAGAAGGTCCTTGTCCTTGAGACATTGAATTGTCATGACAGCTACACTGAAGATTTCCAGTTATGAATAGAATGCAGTCCCTACGTAAGCTGCTAGGAAAAAAAAAAAAAAAGGGAGACTCACTGGCTGTGAGAATGTTGCCAGGGATTACTTACACGTGAGATAAAAACAAGCCCGAAGGTAAAGGTTTGCTTTGATAGAACATTTGACGGGCAAGCCAGTGTTTCTGAATGTGGCAAAAAAAAAAACGTGAATGAGACAAGTGATTGATTCTAAGTCATTACTTACATACTCAGCTGCTGGGGTTGTCAGCTTTATGACATCTTGAGTCGATGCAGACTTCAGACACCCCAGTCAGACTTTTCCAACCACACACCATAACCCTTGATGATTCTCTTGCTACGTTTTCTCAAGAAGGCCAAAAGTCACATCTTCCTTCCATTGCATCCTCAGTAACTAGTCACAGTTGGAGCTGAGTGGGGCATGTATTTCAACAGCCACTCACTCCCCTCTCTCCCAGTGTTCAGACTGCACACTGCCAGCGGGGCACGTCTATCTAGGGCAGCTGGGGCGGAAAGCTTCGGCAAGCAACACTCACATTCTGTCATGGAGAGGTGGTAAGATTTGTGTGAGCAAATAGACTCCAGTTCTCTGTCAGCTCTGGACGTCCGTCCACCAACCCACACTGTCCTCTCAGCCTCCTGTTTTCCCCTCCACTGCGCTGTTCACATCATCTGAGGTTGTTTCAAGCTAATCCCACCAAAACTTCAACTCTGTCTCTATGGCTACTCGGCTCTCTAGGGTACCAAAACCCAAAGTAACATTCATTCAACACAGCCACCGTGACACCATGTCCTTCCCAACGCCTTTCTCACTAACTCCTTGTAGGTTCAGTGGCTCTTACCCAGACTCATGGAAGGGAGGTAGCTTGCAGAACCCAGGTGATTAGGTATCTTTTAAAAAATATTTTATTTGTTTATTTATTTGTTTACTTATTTGGGAGAGAGAAAGAGGCAGAGAGAGAGAGAGACAGAGACAGAGAGACAGAGAGGGAGAGAGAAAGAGAGGGACAGAGGAAGAAAATGGGTGTGCCAGGGCCTCCAGCCAGTGGTGAACTTCAGATGCATGTGCTACCTCGTGCATCTGACTGGCGTGGGTCCTGGAGAATCAAACTGGGATCCTTTGGCTTTGCAGGCCAATGCCTTAAGCGCTAAGCCATCTCTTCAGCCCCTAGGTATCTTAAAATCAATCAGATCATTACTCCTTATGCCCTCAGCATCCAGCAGCTTTATCTTAATACTGCCAGTTGAAGCTGAGAGTTTTGGAACTAAAATTGCATTAACATTTACATTAAAAGGTTTATTCCCTCTATTGGATAAAAGAAATCCAGAGAACAAGTCATCCTTGAAATAGATATTTCCACAGGTGGAGAACATATTTGCATAGCATGAAAACCTAACTGTTTACCTTAATGGACTTAGAGCGTTGATCTTTTCTTTGTGTGTGTGTGTGTGTGTACTGGCTTGTGTTTCACATGTGTGTATATGGGTGCATGTATGTTTTGTGTGTGTGTGTGTGTGAGTGCATATGCACACATATGTGCATGTACCTATGGAGGCTAGAGGTCACTATCAAGTGTCTTCCCCAATTACTGTCCACCTTATTTTTAAAAATTTTTATTTATTTTTGGAGAGAGAGAGAGACTCAGAGAGAGACAGACAGAGAGGGAGAGGGAGACAGATATGGGCGCACCAGCAGTCTCTCAGCTGCTGTGAACAAAATCCAGATGCATGCGCCCCCTTGTGGTTAAGTGCGGCATTGCGCCCTTGCATCACTGCATCTGGCTAAACGTGGGACCTGGAGATTGGAACCGCTGGACGTTGGAACCAGCATTCTTAGGCTTAGCAGGCAGGCGCCTTAGCCGCTAAGCCATCTCTCCAGCCCCACCTTATTTTTTGAAACTAGGTCTCTCACTAAACCTGTAGTTAACCAACTCAGCTAGACAGGCTAGCCAGCAAGCCTTCGGGATCCTCCTGTCTCTGCCTCTCCAGCGCTGGGATGACAGGTTAAGTGGGTGCTACAGATCTGAACTCAAGTCCTCAGGGTTAGGCGGCCAACATGTTACTGGACACGGCATTTCCCCAGTCCCTATGCTTGATCTTAGAGGCTCCTTATTTCTGTCTCTTACTGACCATCTTGTTGACTAGTGCCCCCACCCCCATACTGGCTTGTGTAGTTCACCAGGAGATTGTCGGAGGATCAGTGCCTGCTTGGAGGTGGCTCTTCTGGTCACGGGGACACAGATTTTAAGAAATTGAGTCTTCATTTCTTGTAATGATTTCCCTAAATAAAAAAATTGGTATTTATTTGTAGACTGTGAAACCTCTTTGATTGTGATGATGGTAAAGTTGAGTGTATAGGGTTTCCTTCTAGATTTTTTTTATTTTGAGAGAGAGGGGAGAGCGAAAAGAGAGAGAGAGAATAGGCGTGCCAGGGCCTTCAGCAGCTGTGAACTAACTCCAGAGTCGTGTGACCCCTTGTGACACATGTGCAACATTGTGCATTTGTGTTGCTGTGTGTCTGGCTACCTGGGACCTGGAGATTTGAACATGAGTTCTTAGGCTTCACAGGCAAGTGCCTTAACTGCTAATCCATCTCTCCAGCCCTAGATTTTTGCCTGAAGAAGAAGAAAGAGAAGGAGGAAAAGGAGGAGGAGGAGAAGTCATTTGCCATTTGATGTAGCTGGCAGGGAGCCAGCCCTAAGATGGATCTGTAGCTGACTTTGCATGGGATTTTCCTGTATGCAATTTTAACTTTTGCAACAACTTTCCCTGTGGTCTGGCTTTATAATAACACTTTTTTATTTTTTGCATGAGGTTTTGTTGAACTTTTGTTTGTTTGCTTGTTTTTTGGAGGTAGGGTCTTGCTCTAGCCCAGGCTAACCTGGCACTCATTATGTAGTCTCAGGGTGGCCTCAAACTCACAGAGATCCTCCTGCTTCAGTCTCCCAAGTGCTGGGATTCAAGGCATGCGCCACCATGCCCAGCTCCACTGAACATATTTTATTTTGGAGAGAGACACAGAGAGAGACAGAGAGAAAGAGGGAGGGGAAGACAGATAGAGATGGGTGTGCCAGCAGCCTCTCAGCTGCTGTGAATGAAATCCAGAGGTGTGCGCCCCCTTGTGGTCAAGAGTGGCATTGCGCTCCTTTGCGTCTGGCTAAATGTGGGACCTGGAGATTGGAACTGCTGGAGATTGGAACCAGTGTTCTTAGGTTTAGGAGGCAGGTGCCTTAACCGCTAAGCCATCTGTCCAGCCCTGAACATATTTTTGTAAGCCACAGTAAGGTTTTTTTAGGGGACTGGGTTGAGATATCGTGAATGTCATAGCTAGATCAAACTCTCGGCAATCCTCCTACCTCTGCCTCCCAAGTTCTGGGATTAAAAGGTGTGCACTACCACACCCAGCTTGCCCTCAAATCTTTGTCCCATGGCGCTCACTGGTGGGAGCATCCAGGCACAGCGTTTCAGGCTAATGACATTACACTCACTTCTATCTTAGGTGAATCAGTAATGCTTTCTAGTCAGTTAGGGTAGGTCCTGGTTAATATTGACCTCTTTTCAAGCATAGTCCAGATTCGCACAACCAGAGACATTGACAAGAGAACGAGCAGAGTCTGCTCTTGCTCAGCCCTGCTGGAGGTGGGAGGGCTGGGCAGGTCTTGGAAGTGGCCATGGGGTAGAAGGTCCTTGTCCTTGAGACATTGAATTGTCATGACAGCTACACTGAAGATTTCCAGTTATGAATAGAATGCAGTCACTACGTAAGCTGCTAGGAAAAAAAAAAAAAAGGGAGACTCACTGGCTGTGAGAATGTTGCCAGGGATTACTTACACGTGAGATAAAAACAAGCCCGAAGGTAAAGGTTTGCTTTGATAGAACATTTGACGGGCAAGCCAGTGTTTCTGAATGTGGCAAAAAAAAAAAAAACGTGAATGAGACAAGTGATTGATTCTAAGTCATTACTTACATACTCAGCTGCTGGGGTTGTCAGCTTTATGACATCTTGAGTCGATGCAGACTTCAGACACCCCAGTCAGACTTTTCCAACCACACACCATAACCCTTGATGATTCTCTTGCTACGTTTTCTCAAGAAGGCCAAAAGTCACATCTTCCTTCCATTGCATCCTCAGTAACTAGTCACAGTTGGAGCTGAGTGGGGGCATGTATTTCAACAGCCACTCACTCCCCCTCTCTCCCAGTGTTCAGACTGCACACTGCCAGCGGGCACGTCTATCTAGGGCAGCTGGGGCGGAAAGCTTCGGCAAGCAACACTCACATTCTGTCATGGAGAGGTGGTAAGATTTGTGTGAGCAAATAGACTCCAGTTCTCTGTCAGCTCTGGACGTCCCGTCCACCAACCCACATTGTCCTCTCAGCCTCCTGTTTTCCCCTCCACTGCGCTGTTCACATCATCTGAGGTTGTTTCAAGCTAATCCCACCAAAACTTCAACTCTGTCTCTATGGCTACTCGGCTCTCTAGGGTACCAAAACCCAAAGTAACATTCATTCAACACAGCCACCGTGACACCATGTCCTTCCCAACGCCTTTCTCACTAACTCCTTGTAGGTTCAGTCGGCTCTTACCCAGACTCATGGAAGGGAGGGAGTAGCTTGCAGAACCCAGGTGATTAGGTATCTTTTTAAAAAATATTTTATTTGTTTATTTATTTGTTTACTTATTTGGGAGAGAGAAAGAGGCAGAGAGAGAGAGAGAGAGACAGAGAGACAGAGAGGGAGAGAGAAAGAGAGGGACAGAGGAAGAAAATGGGTGTGCCAGGGCCTCCAGCCAGTGAAAACGAACTTCAGATGCATGTGCTACCTCGTGCATCTGACTGACGTGGGTCCTGGAGAATCAAACTGGGATCCTTTGGCTTTGCAGGCCAATGCCTTAAGCGCTAAGCCATCTCTCCAGCCCCTAGGTATCTTAAAATCAATCAGATCATTACTCCTTATGCCCTCAGCATCCAGCAGCTTTATCTTAATACTGCCAGTTGAAGCTGAGAGTTTTGGAACTAAAATTGCATTAACATTTACATTAAAAGGTTTATTCCCTCTATTGGATAAAAGAAATCCAGAGAACAAGTCATCCTTGAAATAGATATTTCCACAGGTGGAGAACATATTTGCATAGCATGAAAACCTAACTGTTTACCTTAATGGACTTAGAGCGTTGATCTTTTCTTTGTGTGTGTGTGTGTGTACTGGCTTGTGTTTCACATGTGTGTATATGGGTGCATGTATGTTTGTGTGTGTGTATGTGTGAGAGTGCATATGCACACATATGTGCATGTACCTATGGAGGCTAGAGGTCACTATCAAGTGTCTTCCCCAATTACTGTCCACCTTAGTTTTAAAAATTTTTATTTATTTTTGGAGAGAGAGAGAGACTCAGAGAGAGACAGACAGAGAGGGAGAGGGAGACAGATATGGGCGCACCAGCAGTCTCTCAGCTGCTGTGAACAAAATCCAGATGCATGCGCCCCCTTGTGGTTAAGTGCGGCATTGCGCCCTTGCATCACTGCATCTGGCTAAACGTGGGACCTGGAGATTGGAACCGCTGGACGTTGGAACCAGCGTTCTTAGGCTTAGCAGGCAGGCGCCTTAGCCGCTAAGCCATCTCTCCAGCCCCACCTTATTTTTTGAAACTAGGTCTCTCACTAAACCTGTAGCTAACCAACTCAGCTAGACAGGCTAGCCAGCAAGCCTTCGGGATCCTCCTGTCTCTGCCTCTCCAGCGCTGGGATGACAGGTTAAGTGGGTGCTACAGATCCGAACTCAGGTCCTCAGGGTTAGGCGGCCAACATGTTACTGGACACGGCATTTCCCCAGTCCCTATGCTTGATCTGAGAGGCTCCTTATTTCTGTCTCTTACTGACCATCTTGTTGACTAGTGCCCCCACCCCCATACTGGCTTGTGTAGTTCATCAGGAGATTGTCGGAGGATCAGTGCCTGCTTGGAGGTGGCTCTTCTGGTCACGGGGACACAGATTTTAAGAAATTGAGTCTTTGTAATGATTTCCCTAAATAAAAAAATTGGTATTTATTTGTAGACTGTGAAACCTCTTTGATTGTGATGATGGTAAAGTTGAGTGTATAGGGTTTCCTTCTAGATTTTTTTTATTTTGAGAGAGAGAGGGAGAGAGAGAAAGAGAGAGAGAATAGGCGTGCCAGGGCCTTCAGCAGCTGTGAACTAACTCCAGAGTCGTGTGACCCCTTGTGACACATGTGCAACATTGTGCATTTGTGTTGCTGTGTGTCTGGCTACCTGGGACCTGGAGATTTGAACATGAGTTCTTAGGCTTCACAGGCAAGTGCCTTAACTGCTAATCCATCTCTCCAGCCCTAGATTTTTGCCTGAAGAAGAAGAAAGAGAAGGAGGAAAAGGAGGAGGAGGAGAAGTCATTTGCCATTTGATGTAGCTGGCAGGGAGCCAGCCCTAAGATGGATCTGTAGCTGACTTTGCATGGGATTTTCCTGTATGCAATTTTAACTTTTTCAACAACTTTCCCTATGGTCTGGCTTTATAATAACACTTTTTTATTTTTTGCATGAGGTTTTGTTGAACTTTTGTTTGTTTGCTTGTTTTTTGGAGGTAGGGTCTTGCTCTAGCCCAGGCTAACCTGGCACTCATTATGTAGTCTCAGGGTGGCCTCAAACTCACAGAGATCCTCCTGCTTCAGTCTCCCAAGTGCTGGGATTTAAGGCATGCGCCACCATGCCCAGCTCCACTGAACATATTTTATTTTGGAGAGAGACACAGAGAGAGACAGAGAGAAAGAGGGAGAGGAAGACAGATAGAGATGGGTGTGCCAGCAGCCTCTCAGCTGCTGTGAATGAAATCCAGATGTGTGCTCCCCCTTGTGGTCAAGAGTGGCATTGTGCTCCTTTGCGTCTGGCTAAATGTGGGACCTGGAGATTGGAACTGCTGGAGATTGGAACCAGTGTTCTTAGGCTTAGGAG
The DNA here is from genome assembly GCA_036365145.1 of Orientallactaga sibirica. NCBI lineage: Eukaryota > Metazoa > Chordata > Mammalia > Rodentia > Dipodidae > Orientallactaga > Orientallactaga sibirica. Next base: position 10,769,615 of record JAEOAD010000013.1, read on the forward strand.
GCAGGCGCCTTAACCGCTAAGCCATCTGTCCAGCCCTGAACATATTTTTGTAAGCCACAGTAAGGTTTTTTTAGGGGGGACTGGGTTGAGATATCGTGAATGTCATAGCTAGAGAGTTAAAGTAGCCCATAGGTAGAGCACTCAGTCATTCTGAACACTGAACAGTCCTTGCTTGGGGTGCCAGAAGAGGGCGCACATTTATTTATTGATTATTTATGTGTGTATGTATGTGTGTGTGGGGGGGAGGTGCATGCATACCATAGCATGCATGTGGAGGTTCTCAGCTAACTTTAAGCTCTCTGTACTTGTCTTCCACCTTTTTTTAAAATTTTTTTAAATTATTTTAAATTTATTTTTGGAGAGAGAGACAGAGAGAGATAGAGAGGGAGAGGGAGACAGAAATGGGTGCTCCAGCAGTCTCTCAGCTGCTGTGAACGAAATCCAGATGCGTGCGCCCCCTTGTGGGCAAGTGCGGCATTGCGCCCTTGTGTCACTTTGCATCTGGCTAAACGTGGGACCTGGAGATTGGAATGGCTGGACGTTGGAACCAGCATTCTTAGGCTTAGCAGGTAGGCGCCTTAGCCGCTAAGCTATCTCTCCAGCCCTCTTCCACCTTTTTTGAGACAGGTCACTTGCTGGTGCAAATGAGCACAGAACTAGCTGGCCCCCAGCTTCAGATTCTCCTAGCTTTGCCTCCTATCATCAGAGGTGTGCTGGGGTCACAGACCCATGCACATGGGTGCCAAGGAGGTTTGGACTCAGGTTGGCAGGCTTTACAAGCAAGCACCTTTAACCCCTAAGCCCTCCTTCCAGCCCAGTCAGTGAATCTTTTTTACATTTAAATATTTTATGTATTTATTTATTTGAGATACAGAGAGGGAGCGAGAACAGGCACGGCAGGGCCTCTAATCATTGCAAACGAATTCCAGATACACGCACCACCTTGTACATGGGTATGGGGGAATCAAACCTTGGTCCTTTGGCTTTGCCAGCAAGTGCCTTGACCCCTCAGCCATCCCTATATCCCAGGCAGACAATCTTTAAATGCGGTAAAATAACGTGGAGATGTTAAGAGTGATGCATTCCAATAAAACCCAGAGCTGATGGCATCTTACCAACACCTGGATTCATATTTCTTCACACTCTGGGAACTGTGCAGTCAGGGAAATAAGTGCTATATCTCGTCTTATTGTTTGCATACAAACACAGCTACAGTTTTGGGAATACCAACAAAAAGAACGCCACGAATGGTGGGAAGTGCCTGTCACAGAAGTCCTTGAGGAATAGCTCAGAGAGTCTTTGTGTATGCACAGCTGGTGAAGAAGGTGGCACGGCCATACCTGTGACAGATGGGGCTCCTCTCCACCCTCGCCCCGGCATCTGCCTACATGCCTCATTGGCTGGTGTCATGTTGTTTTATGACCAATGTCCTCAGGTCTTTAGTATTGTGATTTTCATAATGTCCAGGGTTTAAAAACACCTCTGAGAACAATTGTTGAATTCCATTTCTAGTTTTTCTCACAAGGAAGCTATGTCTGGGATTAAAAAGAAACCAAAATAACCAGTTTCATGATTTCCCATAAAATTATATCATTCTTCTTTTTCATTTTTCATTTATTTTCATGGTGGGGAAAGGAAGATTGTTTTTCCCTCAATACTCAGTCACAGTCCATTTGGTTAACTTTTTAGTTTACTGATTTCCCCCTCACCTCCACACTTAAGACTCTCAAAAGAGTAAAGCAATTTGAGGAGAGAACACGGTAATCTTCTAATAAAGCGGGTTTGTCTCGATAAACGCAGTGACTGATGGCCGCATCATTTCAGTCCTTCGGGGGTAGATGAATAACTGATTGCAGCCGAGAAGAGCAAACACATGGGTTGACATTCTGGCTTCTCTTGTGCTTGACCTAACTTGTTTGGAATTAGTGAAACAAATATCTAGGACCAGATGCAGGTTCTGGAAGGCTAGAAGCTGATAGCTTAAGGGGCCCTCTAGGAGAAAGAATACAAAAACATCTTCCCCTTTTTAAACAAAAAGATATGATCATGTGAACATACCGCTCAGGCTCCTAGCAGGCCCTGGAAAAGCCCAATGCCAGAGAGAACCGAAGCTTAACCTTGACTGGCTTCATGGTGAGTCCACTTCTTCAGGTTCTGTGTTGCGGTCAATGTCCACCTATACTATGCACGTTTGAGCTAGCTACTCGTGTACACGAACACGGGAACGCAGGTAACGATTCTACAGAGACTAGGTAGGTGTATACCAGTATAAATACATCGTGTGTAAGCACACACACAGCTAGGGTTTGGTTTTAGTTTTCCTGTTCTTGTTGGGCTTTAGCATTTCTCAAGGTCACACCTAGGCGTGATGGCCTCTTGTCCAGGTTTTCAGTTGTCTGACGGCATGTCAGTGTCCCCATTAAGGGACACAGGGGAATGTGCATACACATTCAGTCAGACAAGCAGACTCACATACTGCTCTCAGCTTTGGGCTTGTGCTGAACAGTCCTCTTATTCTCGAAGCCAGGTGTGATGGGCGTGGAGTCAGGAAATGCGTGAATGGGGAGCCCATCGCCAGGAGACAGCGTGGCGCGCATGTGTGCACGTGTGTTTCCAGATCGTTTAGATACTGGTTTGGAGGTCTCCATTGAGCAGGGTCCTCTGGGTCTCCGTGGTCTCATTCAGCCGGGACTTGTCCTGCTTACTGTCACTCCGTTCCCCATCATCTGTGCCACTCACCTTGACCAAGCAGAGAACATTCTGGAAGCTCTTCTTGAAGTTGTCAGATAGGAAGGCATATAGGATAGGGTTGGCACAGCTGTTAGCGTAGGTGAGGACCACCACAAAGTCAAACATGCCTTTAAGGGCTGGGGTGGGATTGATGGCCACAGAGACGGAAGAGACATTGAATATGTAAAAGGGAAGCCAACAGAAAATAAAGACAGCCACCACTATGGACACCATCCGGGTGACCTTCTTCTCTGACTTTTTCCTCTTGGAAGATCCCACCCGGATGCCCGAGGACTTCACTTTGATGATGATGAACAGGTAGCAAAGACAAATAATGGTGAGGGGTACCAGGAAGCCCAGGATGAAGGCGTAGATAATGAAGCCCGTGTACCACGCCCCGGATTCACCCGGCCAGTTGATGGTGCAACTGCTTCTCCCCCACTGGTTGCTGCGAAGGCCGGCGTAGATCATGATCGGCAAGATGACCAGCAGGGACACGCCCCACACCGCCACGTTGATCATTTTGGCTGTCCGCGGTCGCCTCCACTTGGCCGACTTGATGGGGTGGACCACAGCCAGGTAACGATCGATGCTCATGACGGTCAGGCAGAAGATGCTGGTGAACTGATTGATGCCGTCCACAGTCATGACCACCCGGCAAATGGCTTTACCAAAGGGCCAGTGGACCAGGGCCACCTGCATAGCCAGGAAGGGCAGGCCCAGCATGAAGAGCTCGTCGGCGATGGCCAGGTTGAGGATGTAAATGTTGGTGATGGTTTTCATCTTGGCGTAGCGGAGGATGACGTAAATGACCAGTGTGTTGCCGCACAGCCCGATGATGCAGACCACGAAGTATATGAACGTCAGCACTGCGTTGCTTGTCATGTCATAGTACGGCTCTGTCTGGTTGGAGGCATTGGTGGCCCCCAGTGAGCCGTCTATGTCAAATGGGGAGGACGGCCATGTTTGGCTCCCATTTGGCTGCTCGGAAGCCATCTCCATGGCTGCTCTGCAGGAAGTCTAGGGTCAAGCAGGAACCTCACTCTCACCTCAGTGGACCCCGTAGACCAAGAATCCACTGTGACATCTGGAAGGGAAAAAGGAGGAGCATCCATCAGTCCTGGGCTGTTATTTTATTTTATTTTATTTTTTTTATTTTATTTTATTTTATTTTATTTTATTTTATTTTATTTTATTTTTTTGAGGTTGGGTTTCACTCTAGCTCAGGCTGACCTGGAATTCACTCTGTAATCTCAGGGTGGCCTTGAACTCACAGCTATCCTCCTACCTCTGCCTTTCAAGTGCTAGGGTTAAAGGCGTGTGCCACCATGCCCGGCTGTTTTTTTTTTTTTTTTTTTTTTTTTAGTATGTGAGTATGTGTGGGGGGCACACACATGTCAAGGCTCAAGTGTGGACATCAGAGGACAACTTTCTTTCACATCTTGGTCCTTGCCTTCCGCCTTGTTTAAGACAAGTCGTTTCATTGTTCACCACTGAGTTTACCCATTCACCAGGCCGGCTGGCCCACGAGCTCTCATGCCATTCTCCTGTCTCCACCTCCCTTCTCCCTCTAAGTGTGTGCTGGGATTACACATGCTAGTGCTACAGTAGTGCATGATTTTATGCAGGTTCTGAAGATCTGAACTCAGGTACTCAGCCTTACGTGGCAAGCATTTTATCCATTCAGCTAGCTCCCTAGACCCCAGACCTAGGCTATTTAAATAGTCACTCTGTTTAATATTTCTGGTTTATCCTCTCAGACATTTGCTTTCTTTTCCTTCTTCTTTCCTTCCCTTTATCTTTTTTTTTTTTTTTAAATTTCTTCCCTTGTTTTTTTGGCTCACTCTTGCCCAGGCTGACCTGAAACTCACTATGTCGTCCCAGGCTGGCCTCAAACTCACAGCAATCCTCCTACCACTGCCTTCCAAGTGCTGGGATTAAAAGTGTGTACCACCACTCCCAGATCTTTGTTTTTGAGACAGTTTCACTATGTAGCTCAGGCTAGCCTGGAACTCCTTATGTGCCCAGGTAGACCTCAAACTCACAGCAATCCTCCTGCTTCAACCTGTTAGTGCTAGGAGTACAGGTGTGAGCCGACACAAAAGGCTTCTCTAAGAGATCCTGTTAGACTGAAGAACAAAATCTCTTTCCACAGTATAGCTTCCAGTCCATTCTTGTCAGCCAGCAGGCTTTCTTACTTCTTTTTCCATGGGGGAGAAGGGTTTGAATTAAACCATCATCATGTGGTGAAGAGCTGTGGCTTCAAACACATAGACCTTGACCCCTAAGGAATTGGCTGGTCCACACTGCTAAAAGGCAGATCTTGGAGTATTTCACCCCTGATGCCCGAGCTGTCGGACTCAGCCATTCTGGGCGTTTTCCTATGAGGAAACCTGTGCTGACTCGCTGTCATTCAGAAACTCCACATTAGAAAAACAGAACCATCAGGAGAACAAAGTTGGGCTCCATGGGCTCTGACTCTCCTTTGTTAGCGTGGAGACACTGTGGAGGTTAGACAAAGAAAAGTATGTAAAAACACCCAGCATTGTGTCGGGCTCATGATCAGAACCTCATAAATATTATTTGCCCCCCTTTTTCTTCTGCATTCTCATTATCACTAATTTATTGGAACCTGCCTACACAATGAATCAAGTTAGAATCTTCAATATTAACAATAAAAGCCTGTCTTGCTTTCATTTAAAAAATAGATGGCTTAGTGGTTAAGGCGCTTGCCTGCAAAGCCAAAGGACCTTGATTTGATTACCCAGGACCCACGTAAAGCCAAATGAACAAGGTGGCGCATGCATCTGGAGTTTGTTTGCAGTGGTTGGAAGCCCTGGCGTGTTCATTCTCTCTCTCTCTATCTCTCTTTCTCTGCCTCTTTCCCTCTCTTAAATAAATAAATAAAAATTGAAAAAAATAAAAAATATATGCTTTAGTTTAGTTTAAGATTTTTTTTTTTTTTTACTTTTTAAAAAATCCCCAATACCTGACCCCTTCATGCTGAAGAGAGCCTTTCCTTAAAGTCCCTGAATGGGTGCTTTTTCAGAAAACTCACTACTAACATCCCAGAGAATTTGCCTACAATTCTCTGATTAAGGACAAAAACATGGAGCCAGCTGAGGGATGTGCATTCCATGATGTATGTGAACAGAAGCTTCCAGATACTGGTATGGTTTATTCACACCCATGGTCCACTTCAGCTTCCCAGCCATCTTGGGAGGTGGGGATAATATTCTCTTTTAAAGATGTGGAAACCAAGGCTTAGAGAGTTTAAGTAATTTGCTCCCATAGTAGGTGGACCTGGCATTCAGACATGGCCCACCTGGCCCTAGGACTTCTATGCTTTTATGGTGTCCCATCTGATGTGAGGTGGATGGAAAAGTCGTGGATTGTACTTGGGTTTTAGTTTGAAGTAACTGATAGCTGTGTGATCCCCGTGCGGAGAAAAGAATTAGAATGCTATTGGCTTGGTTTATAATATAAAGCAACACATCCCACAAACAATATTTTTAATTGTGTGTGTGTATGTGTGTGTGTGTGTGTGTAAGCACCTGGGTCTCTTGTCACTGCAAATGAACACCAGATGCACGCACCACTTTTGTATCAGGTTTTCTATAGGTGCTTGGAATTGAACCTGGGTCAACAAGCTTTGCAAACAAGTGCTTATAATTGCTGAGCCATCTTTCCAGACCACAACCCACAATTAAAAATTCTGTCTAGGGCTGGAGAGATGGCTTAGCGGTTAAGGCACATTCCTGCAAAGCCTAAGGACCCAGGTTCAATTCTCCAGGTCCCATGTAAGCCAGTTGCACATGGTGGCACATACGTCTGGAGTTTGTTTGCAGTGACTGGAGGCCCTGGTGCTCACATTCTCTCTCTCTCCCTCTCTGTCTCTAATAAATAAATCTTTTTAAAGATTAAAAAATTAATTGACTAAATTATTAAAATTAAAATTAAAATTAAAATTAAAAAAATTTGTCTAAACAAATCACTGTGGGGCTTGTTTGTGCTGGGCACACATCTGGGGCTCTGTGGGCTCTCGGGCCCAGGTAGGCAAGGTAACTGAGTCATGTAGGATGTGAATTGCATGAAGATATGAGCAAGGAACGTTAGCCTGCTTTCCGTCCCTGGGGGAATCCTGGGAATTTTGAAGCTGGGTTTTGAGTATATGGAGCATAATGCGAGAATGTAAGGTAGGAGGTCTGTCTAGGAAGAGGAGGGCTGGCGCAGGGGTGATGTGTCCAGAACGTCTCCCCTAAGCACAGTACTTTATTCTGATGGCCAAGTATAGATGGGAGAGTGTGGATGGTTGCTTACTGCCGGGAGAGACTGCAGATCAATTCAAGGAGACAGCCAGCCACGAGCGGGCGGCAGGGGCTCCTTGCCCACCTCCGCCTGTGATTCATTCTGTACTACCAGGTGTGTTCATTTTCTTTCTGTGCTAAGCTCCTCACCACACACCTCCTGTACAGTGAGGTCTGGGCTTTTTTTCCCCAAAGTATTTTGGGGATCCATGATTTCATGTCTGCATAAGCTGACAGCTATTAAAACCAGAAGCTGTAAAGAAACTGATTTTAAAATCCATGGATTGACTTGGATCATTTCCAGTGTCATTTTAAAGCATTTAGTTAGTTACTCTACAGACCCAGAATCCCGTTCAAGCCAGCTAGTGTGGCAGCGCACATTAACCATTGCCTTTACCAGAGTGTTGCCTATATACCGTGAGTGCTTGCACTCCAGTGTCTGCCTGAGACTGAAGAGTCCTGGGGTCAAAGGAGACCGGTCAAGAGCCTAGAGGGTGATGATGGTACAGGGTGTGTGAGGAAAGGCTGAATTCGGTTCTTCAGCCCTAACTCTACCCTTTCTGCTGGGCCAAAGTCCATGGGGGTAAGTTTTATCTGAAATTACCAGAGATGTGCCTCCACTTTTGAGAGGCAGTGGTCCAGGGGTTCAGAGCTTTGTAAGGTGGCAGGCTGGAGAGCCCCATGGGAGTGGGAAGGCTCTTCCAAAAAGAAGAAATGAGCTTAAACCATACCGAGTCCTATGCAACAAAGAAGTCAGCCACCCAAAGTCTCCAAATGGCGTCTACTTCATGTTTACCTCACAGAAAGTGGATTCTAAATGCCAACCAGTCAATACTTGTTGAATTGTGGTTAAAGTAAATGTATCAGGAAGTTTGATTTTCTACTTTATTTTTTTCCAACCTAAGAGCTGTTAAATACTGGACATGGCCTGGTTGTTGCTTTCCCCGGAGAGTCCAGGCTGTGTCGGAGAGAAGTCAGAGCATAAATAATGTCAGCATCCTGCCCTTGCTGCCACGGCTGGGGTTGCCTGCCCAAGAAAGAGAGGTTGGGCGGCATCTGCACCAGGGTGTCCCAGATCCTACTAGGTTTTAGTTGCGCTGGTCTTTCCAGCATTTTTCTGCGCAAGGTCTGCACTCTCTTCCCCCTCTGTGCTTGCTAAACCCAGCTGAGACTCTGGGGCCAGAGCCTAAGCCGCCACCAGCAGAGACAACAGCCTGGACAGGGCCACCGCGGCGCTAGAGCGCCTAAGAAAAGCCCTGGCAGCGAAGCTGGCCACAGTGGACTGGTGGGGGTGAGGGTGAGGGTAGACGGGTCTCAGGACCATGGAGGTGGTGCGGAGAAAATGCATGGGACCATCCATTAGCTGACCCTGGGACCAAAAGGTTTCCCAAAGGATCTCTGTTATATTCAGGGTGCTGAAGGGAGAGTGGAAAACGCAGAGAGGACTGAGGTGCCAGGGACAGCTGGGAGCTCTCACAGGTGCTTGGGAATTTGACCATTCAGTCCAGGCGGGTCTGGGATATGACCCCATACTGGGGTGGCCAGCCTTTCCAGTGGGCGTGAAAAACAAAACGGGAGAATCTTTTCCTCAGCTTCCCTCTCTCATCACCTCCCTCTGCCAGGCTTGGGTGTCAGGGTGCGCATGAAGGAGCCCTGGGCTGGCTCCTGACACAAGCCCTGCTCGCAGCTGGCCTCACTCTCCTGGGGTCAGGGCTCCTGTCCAGGAAAGAAGTCCCCATCGCAGCTACCACCTGACACTCGGGCTTCAAGCACACGCCACCCCACGGGCAGAGGCTGTGCAGGCAAATCCGTTCCCGGACACACTACTCCCTCCCTCGCGTCAGGATTCCGCGTCGTTCATTCCCATGGTCACCCCCAAAAGACACAAGGACGGAGAATTACGCACAGGGGACCTCCACATTAGGTCGCACCGAGCCACGCACTATCTCCAGGGTAGATACACACAGGTGCCCAAGTGCGCTTCTCGCTCTCTCCATCTGTCCCTGAAAAACACACACACACACACACACACACACACACACACACACACACACACACACACACACCCCTCCCACCTTGCTTTCCCGCTGCAATATATTAAGTGGGCTCGCCAGCACCAAGTAGCTGTCCCTTACCTTGCTCTGGCGCGCAGCACCTTGGCGGGTTCCAGGTGGTCGGCGGTGGCTTCCAGGGTGTCAGCCTCCTTGCTGGGCTCCTACTGTCCTCTCGCGCATCCAAGAGTTGGCCTGGCCCGCGGACTACCGTCCCCGAGCAGCGGACTGGCGCTCGGGGCGCAGGTGGCCTGGAGAGCGCGCGCTGGTGGCTGCGCCTCTAGGACTGGCCCGGGCGGGTGGGAGCCCCTGGGCACATTTCCCCACGCCCCATCGCCTTGCGTCACGGCAGCATCGCCCCGCCTGCCGGCTCCTATAGGAGGACCCGGGTGAGATTAGTGGAGAATCCTGCGGGTGGCCCCGGACCCGAGAGAGACTCGCGGGCACCGGCCGAGCGGGACACAGCGGACCTGTCTGCGGGGGCGGGAAGGATGAAGCGATTTCAGCCCCCGCGCGACTCTTGGCAAGGACACGCCGTTGCTTTCTTTCCCGTTTCATAGACTCGGTTCCGTTTTTGCCCAGCCTATTCTAGGCAGCTGGACGCGCCTAGATTTGGCTCGGGGGATCATGAAGATGCTCTGTCGTTCAAGTTTGCAAAGTGGTGCCTGCCATGAACCAGCCCCTGGTGCACATTGCAAGACCAGTGAAGAGGCCAGGAGAAATAGGGGTGAGAGCGGCCAGTCCTTCCTTCTCCGGCCGCAGACGCCTGCAGGTGTGCCAGTCTCACCTGGGCTCCGGGATTCAGTGCCAAGAGCCAGCAGAGGCTCTGCCCAGGTCGCTTGGTTCCGCTTCCGGCAGGGGTCGCAGTTCGAGTCCCCTTCCGCCCCCTCAAGCCATCCAGTCCACTGGCTTTAAGCCAGCCTGTCAATCAGCACCTGCTGGTCCGTCCCAGTCCAGATCCTCCTCCTACGCGTTGTGTGCTGCGGGGAGCACAGGAGGACAGACAAGAAGTGGGAGATGTGTCTCATCAAGTTGCGGTTTACTTATTTTTTTGGCTGCTGTGATTCAGCCTGGGTGCCAATAGCTTAATAAGTCATAATCAATCCTGTCGTCCCCTTTCCTCACCGTCTGAGCCCGGACACCCACCACCACCACCACCACCACCATCCTGTGTGTAGCTTTAGAAGATGGGTAATTAGGAAGCAAACCCCGACTAGCTTTCTCTGTCGGCTGAGCTGTCCTGATCCATCTGTCTTATTTATTATCTGCTTGCCAGTTCACTGGCAAAAGGCAAGAATCCAGAAGCTGGGTAGCAGGCCGGAAGAGCTGTCTGTACAGATAGATGGGTGACAGGGAAAGGGGTCACCACGGAAGAAGCAGGGAGCTCTTCGGAAGGGTGGAGCCCAGGGAGATGTTGGTTTGTCTCTGGGGGAGATGTTGGTTATCCTGGCTAGATGGGAGCTGAACTAGCAGTGGTTTTTCTCATGTCCCATCAGAGCCGGGAGTCAGCTTGTGCGTGCACGGGGGAGACTGGCGGCTGGAGTGCAGGTCCCAAGAATCTCTGCATATCTCAGAGAGGGACAGGTGGACATGGACTTGAGCTCAGAGAAACCCCTCTCTCTACCTGGTGACCTGGATGTTAGAATGCATGTTTCCACTTCTAGTTCAAAGCCAATGACCCTGCTGGTTTCCAGGGACAGGGGGAAAGGAAGAGGCAGGAAGTGCACACTCTGTTGTTAACTTCCTTTTCCTGGCACCATGGTATCTTGTTCTGGAAGGCTGATGTCAAATTCTCGTACCATTTAGAAGAACAACCAGCACTTTCTAACTCATGCAAGAAACGAACCACTGGCTCTCAACATTTCCTTCCCCTGCATGCAGCGTCTGATTGATGGATTTTGCTGCTGATTTGTAGTTTTCTAGTTTCAGTGTGGGTACCACCAACAAAAGCACGCTGCTCCTGGAAGATCAGCTGAATAACCCACTCCCTTCAAAGCCACTTGGGTGATCAGTTCCTGCTTCTGTACTGTAGCGAAATCCAGTTCCTTCAATGCCCTTTCCTCGTGAGTTGTCCCCACGCCTGACCCCTGGGAATCAGCTTGGGCAGGCTCAAGCCTAGAAGTCCTGGTTCCATCCACCTCAGGCACACCTGTCTTTCAGGTGGCTGGTCCAGCGAGATTTGAACACTTTGACCTTCAGGCTAGAAAATGTCATCTAGAACAATTACTGATTTTGTCCGGATTCTGTACGCTCCCTTCCCCTCCCCCACCTGGGAATGCCTCCAAAGAGCTGTGTGAGGTAGCTGCCACCTGTGTTGGGCAGCCAAGCTCAAGTTCCCACTCCTTGTGGTAACAATGCCTGTCTCTTCTTTTGATGCCAGCCCCTCCCCGCCACCCCAGCATGCCAGCCCTTTCTCTGCAGCTCACTTAGTAACTAAGTAACAAAACTTTGAGCCAGAAAAATACAGGGGTTGAGGAGGAGATAACTTCCCTGTGGGGTTGTTTGATATCTTTAAACCAATTAAATCGCACCTTTTCTCCTTTCAGCATCTATCAGAGAGACACTAGGCGGCAGAAAATTGAGAGCAGGCGTGGGACAGAAGACCAGGCTAGTGTTCCGCCCTAACACAGAGGGACATGTGCTCAGCCCCACTCTGGCACAGACTGGGAGATCTCCACGCAGTTAAGACACCAAACTCCTGAGTAGGCTTGATCAGTTAAATGGGGGAAATTGTTTCTTTGTAATCAATTTGGTGGAAGAAAATATTGCACTTAAGCCTACAGGAAAAGGAGAGAGCCAGGGCTGGAAAGATGGCTTAGCAGTTAAGGCATTTGCTTGCAAAGCCAAAGGGTCCCAGTTTGATTCTCCAGGACCCACGTAAGCCAGATGCACAAGGGGGCACATGCCTCTGGAGTTTGTTTGCAGTGGCTAGAGTCCCTGGCGTGCCCATTCTCTCTCTCTCTCTGCCTCTTTCTCTCTCTCTCTTAAATAAATAAAATATTTTTTTCTAAAAAAGGAGAGAGCCCTGGGGCTGGAGAGATGGCTTAGCAGTTAAGGTGCCTGCCTCCTAAGCCTAAGAACGCTGGATCCAATCTCCAGCGGTTCCAATCTCCAGGTCCCACGTTTAGCCAGATGCAAAGTGACGCAAGGGTGCAATGCCACACTTAACCACAAGGGGGCGCACGCATCTGGATTTCGTTCGCAGCAGCTGAGAGACTGCTGGCGTGCCCATCTCTGTCTCCCTGTCCCTCTCTGTCTGTCTCTCTCTGTGTCTCTCTCCAAAAATAAAAATAATTAAAAAAAGGAGAGAGCCCTGTGTGGAGAGCTGGCTAGTTGGGATTGCTAGCTGCTGGTCCAAGGATGCAGTGTATACTTTATCATCTCCATGGGAATGTTGCGGAGGAGACTGGCCATTTCCATGGACATGAAAGAGTGACATGGCTGCTGAGTGTGACAAACGTAGGATGTTCAGAGGAACTGAAGGTACTTCCCACGTGACCCTATGACCTGGGCTTCCTGGAACACTCCCATTTCCCGCTATTATGTCCCTTGTCCCTTTTGAGCCATCTGCATTTTATCAAGATTGAAAGGAAAACTTTCACTCTCTCTCTATGAGACTGTTTTATATCTGGTAATGAAAAAGAATCTTTTCTGATGTTGTGGGCCTTGACTTACTTCCCTTTCTTCCTTCCTTCCTTCCTTCCTTCCTTCCTTCCTTCCTTCCTTCCTTCCCTCTTTCTACTTATTTACTTATTCATGTATGTTTTTATTTATTTCACAGGGTCTTACTATGCAGCCATGGCTTATTCTGTAGACCAGGCTAGCTTCCTGACCCCCCTGTCTCTACCCCTGAGTGCTGGGATTACAGGTATGAGTTTTAGTTTAGAGAATATGGGACATAGTCACTGTAACTCTTTAAGAAATCAACACAGGGCTGGAGAGATGGCTCAGCAGTTAAAGGTACTTGCTTGCAGGGCCTGATAGCCTGGGTTCAATTTCCCCAGTATCCACATAAAGTCAGATGCACAAAGTGGTGCATGCATCTGGAGTTTGTCTGCAGCTGCAGGAGGCCCTGGCATGCCCATTCTCTCTCTCTCTCTCTCTCCCTTCTTTCTGTTTGTCTCTCTCTCAAGTAAATAAATTTTAAAAAATGTAAACAGGGGGCTGGAGAAGATGGCTTAGTGGTTAAGGCATGGGTTTTACCTACATTGATTATCTTACTTGATCCTTGAATCCTTTGACACCTACCATTATCACTGCTAGTGTTTTCTTAATTTGCTTTTTCCTAGTAGGGTCTCACTCTAGCCCAGGCTGTCCTGGAATTTACTATGTAGTCACAGGCTGGCCTCAAACTCACAGCGATCCTCCTACCTCAACCTGGGATTAAAGATGTGCACCACTGCACCTGGGGGAGAGAGAGACAGCAAGAGAGAGAACGAGAGAGAGAGAGAGAGAAAGAGAGAGAGAGAGAGTGGGCATACCAGGACCTCTAGCCCCTGCAAACGAACTTCAGATGCATGTGCTACCTCGTGCATCTGGCTTTACGTGGGTGCTGGGGAATTGAACCAAACTTGGGTGGTTCAGCTTTGCAGGCAAATGCTTCAACCGCTGAGCCATCTCTCCATCCCCAGCATCGTCGTTCTGAGAAGTCTCTCAGTAAAGAAACCTGCTGACCTTCACACCAGTGTTTCACAGTTGATGTAGCCCTGGGCACCTTCCTCAGGAATCATTTAACACTCCCTGTTTGCCATGTGCCTGGCATTGTGCTGGGGGGAGGCTTTACGCGAACCCATTGAACCCTCACTACAATCTTAATTAGCATTCCTCTTGGGAGTGGCACCAAGGTTAAGTACCCACTCAAGGCCACACAGCTACCAAGTGACGGAAGTCACCTTACTGTCTCCCAGGCGTGACTGCCTCAGTTAGACAGAGCAATACAGCTTGTCTAATGGGGCCCGACCCTCCTAGAGCCTGCATGCATGGGGGAGGGGCGTGTCTTCCCCTGATGGGTGCTTCCCCCACTGTTGTCAGCCTCTGGATGGCTTAGTGGATGGATTCTGGATAGTTGTTAAATCCTCCAAAGCCCTGACAATCATCCAGTCCTCCTCTGACACCTTCCGCCCTCCCCCCCAAAAGTGCCAAGTGCTCTCCTGCTATGCAGGTGGGGGACCTGCTGCTCCCCCATCAGGCCTGCCTGGGAGCAAAGACAGATGTCTAAGGGTAGGGCTTAGGCCAGCCTGTGCAGGAGAAGCACCTGGGAGATTTTTAAATAAATACATTTATTTATTTGACAGAGAAAGAAGGAGAGAGAGAAAGAGAGAGAGAGAGCGAGAGAATGGGTGCACCAGTGTCTCTAGCCACTGCAAATGAACTCCAGATACATGTGCCCCCTTTTGCATCTGGCTAATGTGGGTCCTGGGGAATCGAACCTGGGTCCTTTGACTTTGCAGGCAAATGCCTTGACCACTCAGCCATCCCTCCAGCTTACCTGGGAGTTTTTTTTTTTTTTTTTTTTTTTAAAGACAGCTCCCGTGGCCTCCTCCCTAGAAATTTTGATTTTCTGGGCTTGGGATGAAGCCCAGAAAGCTTCTTCAGAGTTCTCCTGGTAGTTTCACTGTGAGCAGAAGCGGAGATCCATCCGCTAGAAGGTAAACTTCATTTTACATGAGAAAGGTGAAAGAGTGCCCTGGGACAGTCAGCAAATAACCAGGGCACTTTACTCCAGGGGGGCTCACTACCTGCCACCTGTGGACAGAATGGCACTGTGCAGATTTGTGTGACAGCACGGAGGCTGGATGGGACCATTGTCTTCTCTCTGTCAAAGGAAGAGCCCCAGTGTCCTTGGCCTGCTAGTATCAGAGTGGGGTGGAGGCATGAGGTGCCCCCAGGAAGGTGCCCGTTCTCTCACGCTGTTTCTTACAGGAATGACGCCTCACAGCTCACGGGAGACCCAACACCTCACAAATGGGCCAGAAGCCGTCTGGGGCTCTCAGTGCGTTTGTCTGTGTGGATAAGCCGAGCAGCCGTGTGCAGTCCTGGACAAAGTGGTAGGACAGTTACCTTCCTGTGTCTGGCGTCTTCCCTCCTTGAGTCTTTATGGCCTGTGTGTCACCAGCAGCTAAGGCCCTCCATGAATAGTGCCACCCTGTCCTCCCCCGTCTCTAGACATTTTCCTGTTCTTTTCTTCCTATGCACCATTTGTTTTTTGCTCCCATCAAAATACTAACCAGGGCTGACCCTGCTTAGCTTCCGAGACCAGACGAGATCGGACATGTTCAGGGTGGAATGAATTTAGATTTCTCTCTCTCTCTCTCTTTCTTTCTTTCTCTCTCTCTCTCTTTTTGGTTTTTCGAGGTAGGGTTTCGCTCTGGTCCAGGCTGACCTGGAATTAACTATGTAGTCTCAGGGTGGCCTCGAACTCTCGGCGATCCTCCTACCTCTGCCTCCCAAGTGCTGGGATTAAAGGTGTGCGCCACCACGCCCGGCTTTCTCTCTCTCTTTTTTTTTCCTTCCTTCCTTCCTTCCTTCCTTCCTTCCTTCCTTCTTCCTTCCTTTCTTTTTTCTTGTGTGTGTGTAATGTGGTGTGTTTGTGTGTGGTATATGCCCCATGATGCCCATGCACTCCCTGTGGCAGGGTATGCTGCTGGTGGTAGCTGGAGGGGAACATCAGGTGCCCCCCCATCACTCTTCCACCCATTCTTACTTGAGCTGGACTGTTCTGCTGATCCCGTAGCTTGCCGGTTTGTTGTGAGCTCCCATGATTCTCCAGCCTCTGCTCCCCTTTCAGACTGGAGTTACAGATGTGTGTGACTGCACCCAGCTGTTGATGTGGGTCCTGAGGAATCAAACTTGGGCTGTCTCTCAGGTTCTCACGCTTGCAAAAGAAGTGCTTTTAACCTCTGAGCCATCTCTCCAGCCCTTGCAGCAGCTGGGCCATAGCACATTTGCATCTTAGCAGGGTTTAGAGTGGCAGAGGTCCACAGAAGGGTGTCCTAGAGGAGAGGCTGGCCTGGCAATGGCAGAAGGTGGTCTTCACGTTGAGCTATATCCGGTCTTTGTTCATACTCCAGTTCTCTCTCTCTCTCTCTCTCTCTCTCTGAGTTGGGCATTTCCACTGCCCAAAGTCCTCTGTCCCTCCAGAAGAGAGTTGGTTCGGTAAATGCAGTTGGCAGGCCCCTTGTCTCATGAGACACGGTCCGTGGTAGGTAGCACTGAGCCCCGTGGAGGTTACATTTTTCCTTCATACACATAGCCGTGGTCACGTTTAATTCAGAAATTGGCACGGTAAAAGATGAACAATAAGATAGAGCAATTATAGTATACTATCACAATGGTTATTTACAATTTATTAATGGATTACTTCTGGAACTTTTTATTTAATATTTTCTGACCGCTGTTGACTGTGAGAAACCGAGACTGTGGAAAGACAGTTAACCCCTGAATGTGGGCGGATCACGGAGCCTTTAAATCCTTTGCTTCTAAAAGAGGAGGCTGCAGTTCCCACGCAGCCCTCAGGGTGGCGTGAGCGCACAGAACCTCACTAGGGCGTCCTCTGTGGGCTCGGCTCCTGGCCTTGGGTGATGGAGCCCCCAAAGGCCACCCCACAGCGTTACTCCTCTTCTTCCTAACCCTCTCTTTCTGCCACTCTGGGGAGGGAGACGATGCAGGCTGGCAGACTCAGAACGATGGCCACGCCTTGGGAGCTGGTCCCCTGCAGAAGAACTGGACCTTCTGTTTACCTTACCCACCGTGACTTCCCCCCCCCCCACCAAATGGCATTGCCAGCACAGAATCTCTCTCTGCGGGGTTCCAGGAGCTCTCCTTGAGTAAGGCTGTCTTTTGAGACTGCGGGATTGCTATGTCGTCAAGCCGTCCTCCTGCCTCAGCCTCCCCAGTAGCTGGGACTACGGGTTCGCCTGTATCCTGCTCCCGGCAGATGCACAGCCTCCCAGCTAGCTCTTCCAGCCTGCTCCTGCGCTGCCTGCTACAGCCCCAAGCCACGCTTCTGCCCAGGGCCACCAAAGTGCCCCAGGCAGAAAGCATGCGTCCTTCTTGGACTTAGCAAGGGCCTCCCCAGAGCCCTGGGTTTCAGTTGCAGAGGCAGAAAGGCCTTTGTTCAGCTGGACGAGACTCAGAGATTGGGTCCTGGCTACTTTCCAAGGTGACCGTTCGGTGGTAGCTTCTCCCCCGTGGGGCAGCTGGCCCCTTGTCTCCTTTTGCAGGTTCAGCTGCTGGTCCCTAAGCTTCATGATGCCCGTCTGTCCCAGGCCCCAGAGCAGATGGCCAGACTGGGGAGGGCCCGTGGGAGGCTGTCCCATCCCTCGAGTCATTCAAGTGTCCCCTCTCTCCGCCTCACCCCAAAGGGCTGCAGCTGCCCTCGTGCCCAACCCACCCACCTTGCTCTCTGCTGGTAGCCGTTCGATCTCCTCCCCAACAGATTGGCTCTGTGGCAGTTGCCAAAAAATTTACTTCTCTGTGCCACGCCAGACACTCAATCTTTCTCCCCAGAAGGATTTTTATTTGGGGTTGCGAAGCATGACCACTTCTGGGCTGTGTTTCTGTCTGGCTAGAAAACTCGTTTGAATAACCGGATGCAAAGCTTAGGAGGTATTGTCACTCCTAGCAGAGGCGGGTGAGAGCTTTGTAAGATCCTAACATAACCCAACAGCGCAGGCTAAGGGGAGGAGAGGCTGGAGTCCCAGCGGGAAGCCACAGAAGGTCTTTTCAATAATAAGCTCATTTACACAGACTTATACAATTTCTCCCTCTATATATACAGCATATAAAATTTTAAAACAATTTACAAGATAATGGCTGGTTCTAAAAATGATATCCACCTCTCCCGTGAAGATTTGGCACCAGTGAGTCTATTCTGAAAGTTGTGTTTTTAGCTCCAGGCTGATTGGGCATTGACAGTGTGGAATGCATATTTAGTTTTCCGAGATGAGCTCTTCTGAGTATTATGTGACTGTCGGACTACTTAGAAATATCAAATACTCACTCCAATGTATAGCAGAAATGGGATTGGCACAAATAAACATACCAGTAGCACAAAACTGTCAATTGACAGTGTAATCATGTCTCTGAGGACCGTGTGTGTGTGTGTGTGTGTGTGTGTGTGTGTGTGTTCCTCCTACACAGGTATAGAATATTTTTAATGTTTTTTTTTTATTTTAGAGAAAGAGAGAGACAGGGAGAGGGGAGAGACAGAGGGAGAGGAGAGAGAGAATTGGCATGTCAGGGCCTCAGCCACTGCATTCGCATTCCAGACACTTGCACCACCTAGTGGGCATGTGCTACCTTGCGCTTGCCTCACCTTTGTGTGTCTGGCTTACATGGGATCTGGAGATAGATGGAACATAGATCCTTAGACTTTGCAGGTAAGTGCCTTAACTACTAAGCCATCTCTCCATCCCAGGTATAGCATCTTTATCAGCATCTGTCCATCAACCATCTTCCATCTGCCATCTATCTATTCATTCATCTACCATTTCTCCATCTATCATCCTTCCTCTATCTATCTATCCATCCATCCATCTATCATCTATCACCTATCGATCTACCTATCATCTATGATCTGTCTATTCATCATCTACCATCCATCCACCATCCCTCTCCTCACCCATGTTCCATCTGTCATCCACCCACCCATCCATCATTTGTCTATCCATTATCCATCCATGTACCCACTCATCCATTTGTCAGCACAATACTGAATGCATATTTATTTTCTAAGATGAGCACTACCCATCCATCCATCCATCCATCCACCCACCTACTCTCCATCTATTCAATATCCACCCATCATCATCCATCTGTCCATTAATCCATCCATCATCTCTCCAGTCAATAACCAATATCAACCTACTCTCCACTTATCCGTCACCCATCCATCACCCATTCATCCATCCAACCATCCATCAAGTTAATAAACAAAAGGAGTATGGCAGAGAAAGGAGAAGAAAATTTGTTTTCTATGCCCTGAGAGCAATTGGTTTTCTATACCCAGAAGCCCCTGCCTCCAGCCCTCGATCCTGAGCAGGAAGCATGGATGACAATATTTGCCACTTGATGTGCCCCTGACCCTGTGCACCTTCCAAGCGGTTGGTACTCTTCTGTAGTGGGCTGGGAGGGTGGCAGCTCTGTGCCCTGGGAAGGCAGAGGCTGCCTAGTAGGCTTGCATTAGTCATGAGGGCTCCTTTCTCCTAAGCTTGTATCAGTCTCCCTAGTTAAGGCATCCATAGTAAAATATATACTGATACTACAGGCTCATCTGTAGTACAACATAGTCACAGGATTTGTTTGACCAATAAATCCTTTTACTTTCATATTTTTAAATTTGTGTATGTATGCGTGTGTGTGTGCGATGTGAAGCGATATGGTGACCCTTATGCTCACCTGTGGCAGGGGGTGCTCACCTATGGTGGCTGGAGTGGAACACTGGGTGTCCTGGTCCATCACTCTTCCACCTGCTGTTTTGAGCCGGAGTCTCTTTACTGATTCCAGAGCTTGCAGGGCTCTGATAATTCTTGGGTCTCTGCTCCTCTGTGGGACTGGAGTTATAGGCATCTGTGGCCAAACCCAGCTGTTTATGTGGGATTTGAAGACTCTTTTTTTAAAATTAATCTTTAAAAACATATTTATTTATTATTTATTTTGGTTTTTCGAGGTAAGGTCTTGCTTTAGCCCAGGCTGACCTGGAATTCACTATATAGTCTCAGGGTGGCCTCGAACTCATGGCAGTCCTCCTACCTCTGCCTCCCAGTGCTGGATTTAAGGCGTGCGCCACCATGCCCAGCCAGAGATTCTTTGTCTGTCTCAGGCCCCTCAGGCCCTCATGTTTGGATAGGAGCTGCACTTCACCGCTGAGCCATCTCTCCAGCCCTTAATTTAATTTTCTATCTATCAAGTTAATGTGCCCATGGCTAAATAAGTCCAAGAGTAGTAATGAAAGATTGCAGAGTCCTGCTCCAGCCCTCTTCATTTCTGTACACTTTCTAAAGACAAGCACTCAATTCTTTCTGGTATTTCTTCTGGTAATTTACTTCTATGTGTCATAAATGGTGCATGTGCAATTTAATGTTTTTGTGTGTGTGTGTGCAATGTGGTGTGTGCATGCTTATGTATCCTCATGGCTCCCCAGGCTTTCACCTGTGGTGGGGGGGCGTTCACCTGCATTGGCTGGAGCTGAATGTCAGATGTCCCGGTCCATCACTTTTCTGCCTGTTATTTTAAAAATATTTTAAAAATTTATGTGCAAAGAGAAAGGGAAGAGAGAGAGAGAGAGAGAGAGTATGACAGGGCCTTTTGCCACTGCAAACAAGTTCCAGAAACATGTACTATTTTGTGCATCTGGCTAGTTTTACATGGGTACTGGGAACTGAGCCCAGGTGCCAGGCGCCAGGCTTTGCAAGCGCCTTTAACCACTGAGCTATCTCCCCAGCCCTTCTGTCTGTTTTTGTTGTTGTTGTTTTGTTTTTTAAGGCAGGGTCTTAGTCTGGTCCGCTGACCTGGAATTAACTATGTAGTCTCAGGGTGGCCTTGAATTCATGGTGATCCTCCTACCTCTGCCTCCCCAGTGCTGGGATTAAAGACGTGCGCCACCACACCCGGCTCTGTCTGTTCTTATTTGAGCTGAGACTCCTGTTTTGTTCCCCCCCTCCGAGGTAGAGTTTCAGTGTAGCCCAGGCTGATCTGGAATTCCCTATGTAATCTCAGGGTGGCCTTGAACTCACAACAATCCTCCTACCTCTGTCTCCCAAGTGCTGGGATTATTGAAGGCATGTGCCGCCATGGCCAGCTTTCAATTTTTTTTTCTTGCTTTTCTATGTACCTGCCAAAGAGTCATTCTCAAGTTCTGACTGCCTAGAATTTGCTTAACATATTGCTTTCAGTTTTGGCTTGAAGACCTCCTCCCTGCATCCTGTTACCCTCCCGCTCAGTTGACGCTATCATTGGCATTCTGCCTCCTCACTCTTCCTCCAGGTTTGGGTTACTTTGTTGTGCTGGCGAAACGTCCTTCCAAGAGCTCCCTGAGGAGGGGCACATGGGAGCCAGCATCAAAGATGACCTCCGATGACCTCATCTCCTGGCATTTATATCCCATGTCGCCATATTGATTGACAGCATTCAATAGGAGTATTGGGCTGTTGATTCCAAGACTAGCGTACAGCAGGCTGGCTTTCATCTCAAAGACTCTGGCTCATTCTGTCCTGTGTCAGCTCTCCTCTTCTCTTGTTCTGTCTTCTCTTCTGCTCTCACCTCTTATCTTCAGATCCCTCCATCTGAAGACAGCCAGTGGTTATGGCATGAGTACTCCAACCCACAGCCTTGCAAATGAGCTTGGGAAGTGGGTGCTTGTGGTAGTTTGAATATATGTCCCCCAATATATTCAGTGTTTTATTACTTTATAGTTTGCATCTGCAATCACCTTCCTAGAGGCAATGTCACTGGGGGCTGGTCTTAAGATGTTAATGGTGGGTTTGAGATTCCATTGTAAAGATATGCAAATGTCCTAGCAGGAGTTCCTGAAGTGTGCTGTGTGACCTTTTGGCTGTAGTTTTGCTCTGTGTGCTGTGGTGGCTGGTTGGTTTCTCTCTCTTTCTCTCCTTGGCCCTGTGAAAGCTGGCTGCTTCTCCTGCCTTTATGGAACTTCCCCTGGATCTGTAAGCTTCAATAAATAATATCCCTTCCTCCATAACTGTGCCTGGTCTGGAAGTTCATCTCAGCGAACCTGAAGCTGTCTGCTACAGTGCTTCAGGTTCAGCTGGTGCTTCCATTGCTCCCTGATGAGAACTCCACACCCAGAACCATCCCTTAAGCTACACCCAAATCCCTGACCTGCAGAGACTATGAGATAAGAAATGTCTTTTGTGGGCTGGAGAGATGGCTTAGTGGTTAAAGCGTTTGCCTGCAAAGCTGAAGGATCCCGGTTCTCAAGGACCCACATAAGACAGATGCACAGGGGGTGGGGGCATGCATCTGGAGTTCGTTTGCAGTGGCTGGAGGTCCTGGTGTGCCCATTCTCTCTCTCTCAAATAAATAAATAAATACATTTTTTTCTTTTTCTTTTTTTTTGTTTTTTTTGAGGCAGGGTTCCATTCTAGCCCAGGCTGACCTGGAATTCACTCTGTATTTTCAGGGTGGCCTCAAACTCAGGCAATCCTCCTACCTCTGCCTCCCAAGTGCTGGGATTAAAGGCGTGTGCCACCACACCCGGCTATAAATAAATATTTTTTAAAAAAGAAATGTCTCTTGTTAAGCCATGAAACCTATGTCATATGTCAGCAGCAGATTTATTAGTACCATGTTTACCTAAAAATATCTTTATTACATCCTTTCTTGGACTGATCATGTGACCATGTGTTGCCTGTAGTGTCTTTTTTTTTTTTTTTTTTTGCATTTGTATTATTCAAATAGACCAGGTTTCTGATTTATTTTTGTTTTATTTATTTTACTTTCTCTTTGTTGCCTTTGTTTTACTTTCTGTGTGATATTCTAACTCATATTTTTTAAAGTTTTATTTATTTATTTTTATTTTTAGCTTTTCGAGGTAGGGTCTCACTCTAGCCCAGGCTGACCTGGAACTCACTATGTAGTTTTAGGCTTTACTCAAACTCACAATGATCCTCCTACCTTGACCTCTCTAGCATTGGGAGTAAAGGCATGTGCCACCACTCCCAGTTAATGTTTATTTTTAAACTTTTTTTATTGACAACTTATAATTATAGAATATAAACCATGATAATTCCCTCCCTTCCCCCACTTTCTCCTTTACAAATCCACTCTCCATCATATCCCCACCCTCTCTCAATTAGTCTCTCTTTTATTTTGATGTCCTCATCTTTTCCTTCTATTATGAGGGTCTTGTGAAGGTATTGCTAGGCACTGTGAGGTCGTGGATATTGAGGTCAATTTCTGTCTGGACAGTTGCATTATAAGGAGTCGTACCCTTCCTTTGGCTCTTACATTCTTTCAGCCACCTCTTCTGCAATGGACCCTGAGCCTTGGAGGGTGTGATAGAGATGTTTCAGTGCTGGGCACTCCTCCATCCCTTCTTCTCAGCACTATGGTGGCTTTTGGGTCATCCCAGTGGTCACAGCCATCTGAAAAGAGAAGCTCTCTGACCAAATGTGAGAGTAGCATTAATATATGGGTATGAACATTAAGAAAAGTGCTTATAGGACAGTTTGGTGAGCATAATATATGCATTTAGCTAGTCAAGAGTAAGTGTTACACTCCCAGGGCTCATGACCTCCCCTGCCATAGGCTTTTGATTAGGGTTTTAGTAACAGGCATGAATTCCCTCCCATGGAGCAGGCTTCCAGTCCAGTTAGAGACCGACTGGTTTATGTCATAACAGACATGCTGCTGTTGCACCTGTTGGCTCATTTGGCCTGGCTGGCCAAATTTAAGGCTTGTAGTGTCCACTGTTTTCACCACTGATGATTTCTGTCTTCCCTAGGGCTGTATGCAGTGCAGCTTTTCCCAGCTGTCGGTCAGCTGGTCTACAGGAAGGAGGTTTTCAGCTCAGCTCCAGCTTGATTTCTCAGTGACCTTGCAGCCAAAGCACGTGGAGTCTTCAGCAATATATTTTTTTTTTTTTGGAGAGAGACACAGAGAGAGAGAGAGAGAGGGAGAGGGAGACAGATAGAGAATGGGTGCACTAGCAGCCTCTCAGCCGCTGAGAATGAACTCCAGATGCCTGTGCCCCCTTGTGGTCAAGTGCAGCATTGCTCCCTTGCATCACTTTGCATCTGGCTAAACGTGGGACCTGGAGATTGGAACTGGCATTCTTAGGCTTAGGAGGCAGGCGCCTTAACTGCTAAGCCATCTCTCCAGCCTGGCAATTTTTTTTAAACAAAGGTCGTAGTCCTATATCCCTTCTCCGCTATCCCACTGTCCCACTGTCCCTGCGGGCTGTCCTCAGTGGGGTTGTTGGTGTTCACTGTTGGGTAATTAAAGTCTCAGTCAGTCTTTAGTGAGTGGGGGAGCTGTGCCTCATTCCTACCCTGTGGCTCTTACAGTCTTCCCACCACCTCTTCTGTAAAGAACCTTGAGACTTGGCGGGTCTTCTAGCAGTCTGGTTTAGTGTTGAGTGCTCTGTAGCCTCTGGGTATCTGATCTGATGTATTCTGGTTGACCAGTAGTGTCTGTGCCGTTCCCTTGGAGCTGTTTGTCAGGCGAGCAGTGGGAGAAATACTTGTGTTGCCACTTCCTAGGCAATTTCTTGTAGGGCCCAGCAGATGTGTAGAGGTACATCTTATGGTTATTTTATTAAGTTTTAAAATTATTTTTATTTATGTTTTGTGAGCAGAGAGAGAGAGAGAGAGAGAGAGAGAGAAAGAGTATAGGTGTTTGAGGCCTTCTTGCCACTGCAAATGAACTCCAGATGGGTCTGCCACTTTGTGCATCTCATTTTTAAAAATTATTATTATAACATATTTTCAGGCTGGAGAGATGGCTTAGTGGTTAAGGCACTTGCCTGCAAAATGAAAGGACCTAGGTTTGATTCTCCAGGACCCATGTAAGCCAGGCGCACAGGCTGGTACACACATCTGGAGTTGGTTTGCAGTGGCTGGAGGCACTGGCACACCATCCTCTCCCTCTATCTTCCCCTTTTCCCTCTCTCAAATAAGTAAAAAACAAAAAACAAACAAACAAAAAAACTTTAAGGGCCTGGAGAAATGGCTTAGCGGTTAAGCATTTGCTTGAAGCGTAAGAACCCCGATTTGAGGCTCGATTCCTCAGTACCCAAGTATGCCAGATGCACAAGGGGGCACATGCACCTGGAGTTTGTTTGCAGTGGCTGGAGGCCCTGGTGTGCCCATTCTCTATCTTTCTGCCTCTTTCTCTGTCTGTTGCTCTCAAATAAATAAATTTAAAAAATACACAAAAAATATGAAAAAAACTTTAAGAACATATATATTTTGGGTTTTCGAGGTAGGGTCTCACTCTAGTCCAGGCTGACCTGGAATTCACTATGTATTCTCAGGGTGGCCTTGAACTCATGGTGATCCTCCTACCTCTGCCTCCCAAGTGCTGGGATTAAAGGTGTGCACCACCACGCCCGGCTCAGGAACATATTTTGTATGGATACATCATGTGTTGATACCATCTCTTCCCTCCTCCCTGACCCCATTCTGCCCAGGCCCTCCTCAGTGGGGCTGCTGATATTCCCCATGGAGTTGTGGGTGTGCGTTGTGGGAGCAGCAGTCAGTAATTGGGAGAATACAGTGCCTCTGGGAATGACACCCCAACTGGTGACTCTTACAATCTTCCCGCCGAACCTTGGTGGGTGAGTTTTAAGTCTACTTCAGCGATGAGCTCTTAGGAGCCTCTGGATTTCTGCTTTGGTATGTATGTGTCGAGTGTCCTCAGCATCTGTCTCCTTCACTCTGGTGCTGCTACATCCAGCTCACCATCGAAGCATGTGCATCTGGTTTTATGTGGGTACTGGGGAATTAAACTTGGGCTGGTTAGGCTTTGCAAGCAAATGCCTTTAGCCACTAAGCAATCTTCCCAACTCCTCTTATTGCTTTTTTATTTAACTATTCTATTTTTAATTTCCTAGAGCTTGTTTCATAAACATTCCTTTCTTGTAGCCTTCTGTTATTATACTGTGTATGTGATATTTCAATATCAGGTTTTAAGGACTCATTTTTAGTTTTCTTCTACGTCTGGCTTGTCTGTTTCCTTCAGATCCCTTTATGTCATATATTTCTGCCTTTCAGGGTTTTCTACAGATGTCCTTGGTGACTGTGGCTTAATAATGTTTGAGAGACAAACACTCAGAGGACTGTGGGGGATTCTGTGCACACCGGTGTGACTGTCAAGGTTGGGTTTTCTGTAGAGTTGTCAAGCCTCTGGCTTGGAGAACTTCCAGGATCCACAGGAACCGCAGCCTGAACCCTGGGGTTGTATAATGCTGGCTGCCAGTGCTGGCCGAGCCCCGGTAGCCAGCACTTTACCAGAGGGTTACAAATGGAAGGAGATGGCTTAGGATGCTACTGTTTGGTATGGGCATGTCCCTTTAATTTCTTTGCTTATAGTTCTGTACCATATCCTCACCTTCCAGAGGACCTTACAGTCTCAAGTCCAGAGCGTCATCCATTCAGCCATTGTATTGTATTGTAGCTCATAGGGGCAGGAGTTACACAGTAACAGTGGGTCTAAGGATCTCACAATTTGTCACAGTACTCCATGAACCGTCCTCCTCTGTCCATCCCTGCCCAAAGTCTCCTGTTCCTGGACATTTTGGGGAGTTCTGCATGGACTTCCTTTCTGTTTGTTTTCCCCATTGAAGTCATATATATATATATAGAGAGAGAGAGACAGAGAGAGAGAAAGAGAGAGAGAGAAAGGGCACATCAGCTGTCTCTCAGCTGCTGTGAACGAACTCCAGACACGTGCATCCCCTTGTGGACAAGTGTGGCATTGCGCCCTTGTGTCTGGCTAAACGTGGGACCTGGAGAATCAAAAGGGTGTTCTTAGGCTTAGCAGGCAGGTGCCTTAATTGTTAAGCCATCTCTCCAACCCTGAAGTTGGTTTTTTATTTTGTCTATTTTACAAAATCAGTTATCTCCCTGTTGATTTTTCAACTTCCAAAATTTATTAATGTTTTCTTGTTTGATGGTATTTTGTCTGTCATTCACTTTTTCCTTAAAATATTTGCTTTTCAAATTTTCTTTGCTGTCGTATTAGAGTAGTTTGGAAGCAAAAGGAGAAATTTACATGTACATCTACTGTGTGTTGTGTGTTGTGTGTGTGTGTGTGTGTGTGTGTGTATTTGAAACAGGTCTCATGTAGCCCATGTAAAAAGTCGGAAGCCATATTGGGTTTCTGTAATCCCAGTAAGCAGACTCCAGCAGTGAGATGGACGGTAGAGACAGGGGAATTCCCAGGGAGCCATTCGAATATTGTGTTCAGCAGGGGCCAGGCTAATCCTAAGCGAAAACAACCCATCAGCAATATCAGCAATGCCACTGCTCCCTGGACCGTCAGGTGGCACCGGCCTTCCACTGGCCTACACCTGAGTGTGAGGTGGAGTAAGTGCTGTAATGTCCCTGGAGGGAGGACCACATAGTGAGCTATCCACACTGAAAAGCCTGCAGCCAACTGAATCCACACCCAGGTCCAAACTTAACCACTGGTTAAAAGCAATTAAATAAAAATTGAATATATCTCACATATAAACTAATAAGGCCAAATGAAACAAAGCCCAAATGCTGACTACCACTTAGGGTGTCTGGTTAAGCATAATAGATGAGGACTGATTATATTTAGCTCAGTTGGTAGAGCACTTGCCTACCTAGCATGACGAAACCCTGGGTTCAATCCCCAGCCCTGCCTAAACCGGGTATGGTGGTACCTTCCTGTAATCCCAACACTTGGGGAAATGGACACCAGGAGGAGCAGAAGTTCAAGGTCATTTTCAGCTCCATAGTAAGTTTGAGAACAGATTTTTTTTTTTTTTTTGGTATGGTACATGAAAAGATTCAGAGTCCTAGATTCCCACTGTTGAAAATCAAACAGCTCCGGGGGGGTGGGGGCAGGAATTGCCTCCTCTCTTCCGTTCTTCCCCTGGCAGACACACCCTCTTAAAGTCCACTGCCTGTCCTGCCACTGGGTCTCATGCTGTGACCAACGCCACACCATGGTGACTGGAGAGCAGTGATCTTATTTGGGGATAGTAACTTCAAGCTACTTCAGAAACAAGAACAAATCCTTTTCCTATGCAAACACAGTGTGCAATAAGGACCTGCCTGGACCAAAGAGTAGGGCACCTCTTCCCAGCACACTGTGTTCTTCAGAGTGATTCCCAGAGCTGTCAAAGCACCAGCAGTGCCTAGAAAGTTCTACTGTTAAAGGATCTGAACGTGAGGCCGTTTCTATTTAATTATGAAACGACAGAATAGCAGCAAGCTGGGCAGGGCGGCTTAAGTATTGTCAGCGTATGGCTTTCTCCACATCTTAGGCCAATTTTAAAGTCCCTTTGAAATTCATACAACTAATAGTCCCAGCGTGGCTGGCGGAAGTGGTGCTGCATAGATTTTCAGTTCTGAGGTGAACAGAAAGTGGGAGAGGAGTGGGAGACCAGCACTGGCCACGTGCCTTCTAGACACCTGGCACCACGATAATATTCTTGGTGGCAAAACCTCAAACAAAATCATGGGCTCTCTGCCTAGGCGAATCCCGAGGGGTCGGTACCTGCCTTAACTCATCTTCACATCTCTTCTCAGCTTTTTTGAGATACTGACAAACACAAGTTGGGTCTGTGTAGCAGTTACCTTTTCATTGCTGGGACAGAACACCCAATCAGAAGTGGTTTCATTTCTGGCTCAGGGTTCCCAGGGGAAGTCTTCCTCACGGAAGGGAGAGCGTGACAGACGTAGGAAGGTGGCTCACATCGTATCAGCAGCAGGGAGGAAGTAGAGAGAAATGAGCTTGACAGCGCTGGCAGGGAGGGCTGGACTATGAAATCTCAAGGTCCTCCCCTAGTGACACATCCCCTTCAGCACAGGTCCACCTCGCAAAGGCTCCACCAGCTTGGGGTCAAGTATGAGGCTTAATCACAATCGTCTGGGGGTGTAGGGGACACATCACACTCACATCACCACCGTATGTTTCAGGTGTTTTGATTTATGTACACATCTTAGAATAGTCATCACAGTCAAGCTAACTCACATACCCATCACCTCATGGTCACATCTTGGATGTGCGGTGAGAACACATTTGAACCACTGTCTTCTCAACCCAAGCTCTGGTCCCATTTCCCTTTCTGGCATGGGTCACCCGAGCAGATAGTTGAGGTCATCGTAGGCACCAGCAGAGGAGCTTACCACCTCTGGCCTCACAGAACAGTCCTGATCCCACCTAAGAACAGGTGTGCGCTTCTGGAAAACAGAGATGAAATGGAACGAGGCTTGATGGAGAGCTCTGAGTCCCGAGACACTTCTCCAAGAAGTCTTGGTCCAGAAAGAAAACTGCCCCAAAGGGAGTTTGCCAACAGAGGTTCCAGACATGTCACCTTTATCTACCTGACCAGCTGTCCCTATGGAAAGCTGTCCTAGGCTGGAAGGGAAGAGAAACTCAAACATCCAGAACTTCTTTGTTTTCATTCTTCTCTGGACTGAGTAGGGTGTGGATAGGATGCAAGAACCTTCTGTGCTAAACCCTGGTGGGTTTGCTGAGCCCGCTGTTTAGTCGTTGATTTCTCTCCCCACCCCCATCCACGTACAGGACACTAGCACGGCCCACCTGCGTGGGCTGCTGTTTGCATATGCTGGCACCAGGCTGATATGCAGCCAGCAGGTGACTGTACAACCACGGGGACTGACCATCTGACAGCAACATTGCCGGGCAACGGCTGGCACACTTCTCACGGATCAGTGGTCTGTGTCCTCCTAGTTGCAGAAGCATTTCTCGTAGGATCAATGACAGTTTGAAACCACATCATTAAAAAATGTGTATTATTCCAGCACTTGGGAGGCAGAGGTAGGAGGATCGCCGAGAGTTCAAGGCCACCCTGAGACTACATAGTGAATTCCAGGTCAGCCTGGGCCAGAGTGAGACCCTACCTCAAAAAAAAAAAAAACAAAACAAAACAAAAAAATGTGTATTATTTATTTGTGTGTGTATATGTACAGGTGTATGCACATATGTGTTCACATGCATGAATGTGGTGGGCTCATGCTACAGTGCATGTGTGGAGGTCAGAGAACAATTTTTGGGTCTGTAACCTGCTGATCCACCCATCACTCTTCCAGATTCCTATATGTGGGTCTGAGGATAGGACTTGGGTTCTCAGGCTTAAGTGGCCAGTGCTTCAGCCACTGGGCCGTGTCCACAGCCCTGAAGCCACCTCTTGAACAGATCCTAGGATCAAAGGTCAAAAGCATTTGGCATTCAGAGGATAACTGACTGCAGGCACGGGATGTTTGTGTTATGTGGTGCATGTGTAAATCGATAATTTGGGGGCACTCTGGGGGCAGTTTCACAATACCAACATTCCTTTTGGGTGTGTGTGCACTTGTGTATTTGTGTGGGCACAGATGTGTGTGAGTGTGTGTGTGTATGCGGGTGTGTGAGTGGGTATGTGTGTGTGTGAGTGGGTATGTGTGTGTATGTGTGTATGCGGGTGTGTGAGTGGGTATGTGTGTGTGTGTGTGAGTGGGTATGTGTGTGTGTATGCGGGTGTGTGAGTGGGTGTGTGTGTGTGAGTGTGTGTGAGAGTGGGTATGTGTGTGTGTGTGCGGGTGTGTGCACGTGTGTATGCGGGTGTGAGAGTGGGTATGTGTGTGTAAGTGTGTGTGTGTGTGTGAGTGGGTATGTGTGTGTGCGTGTGTGTGTGTATGCAGGTGTGTGAGTGGGTGTGTGTGTATGGGTGTGGTGTGTGTGAGTGTATGTAAGTGTGTGTGTGGTGTGTGGGTATGTGTGTGTGTATGTGGGTGCAGGTGTGTGAGCGTGTGTGTGTGAGTGGGTATGTGTGTGTGTGGGTGTGTGAGTGTATGTGTGTGTATGCGGGTGTGTGTGTATGTATGTAGGTGTGTGAGTGTGTGTGTGTATGCGGGTGGGTGTGCATGTGTATGTAGGTGTGTGAGTGGGTGTGTGTATGTGGGTGTGTGTGCATGTGTATGTAGGTGTGTGTGTGTGTGTGTGTGTGTGTGTGTGCGTGGGAGTGTGTGTGTGTGTGTGTGTGTGTGTGCAGGTAGAGAAGCCAGAGGTTGACGCTGGGCATCTTCCTCGGTGGTTCATCACCTTCGTTTTTGAGACAGGAGCTCGCTGATTCAGCTGGACTCTCCAGCCAGCAAACCGTGAGGATCGCCCGTCTCCTCAGTGCTGAGGTTCTAGCAGCACGCTGCCACACCAGGCTCTTACATGGGTGCCGGGATCGGAACTCATACCCGCATGCTGGCATGGCAAGCACTTTCCCCATCTCCTCAGCTCCATCAGCACCCCACCTTTTACAAAAAATTATTTTTATTTATTTATTTATTTGACAGAAAGAGGGAGAGAGAGAGGGAGAGAGAGAGGGAGAGAGAGAATGGGTGCGCCAGGGCTTCCAGCTATTGCAAACGAACTCTGGTTCCATGTGCCACCTTGTGTATCTGGCTAATGTGGGTCCTGGGGAATCAAACCTGGGTCCTTTGGCTTTGCAGGCAAACACCTTAACTGCTAAGCCATCTCTCCAGCCCTACCCCCCTTTTTTAATAAGTGGAAAAGCTGAGGACCAAGAGGCCCTGAGGTCAGAAGAGTTGTGTGTGCAGGCATTTAACCACGGCATCTATGCTCAAAGCCACTGCCCAAAGGCTAACGACACCTGTGGCTAAGTGTGGGCATCAAGGGCTCCTGTACGTTCACCGCAGTGTCTGTGTTTCTTCTCACATCCACACGGTACTTTTGTGATAGGAAAACAGATCCGACAACATGCATGTGAGGAGAGAAAATAATGAGAAGGTACTCGATGGTTCTCTCGGGAGAGTGCTGGCCAAACATGCAAGAGACCCTGAGTGGATGCAGGAAGATCAGAAATTCAAGCTT
Organism: Orientallactaga sibirica; assembly: GCA_036365145.1. Classification (NCBI taxonomy): domain Eukaryota; kingdom Metazoa; phylum Chordata; class Mammalia; order Rodentia; family Dipodidae; genus Orientallactaga; species Orientallactaga sibirica. Next base: position 10,801,245 of record JAEOAD010000013.1, read on the forward strand.
ATCCTTGGCTACATAGCAAGTTTGGGGCCAGCCCAGGCTGCATGAGATCCTGTCTCAAAAAATAAAAACACAAAGTATCAGGCTGGAGGGGTGGTTGAGGAGTTAAGGCACTTGTCTGCAAAGCCCAACATCCAAGGTTCCATTCCCCAGGACCCACATAAGCCAGATGCATAAGGTGGCGCATGCATCTGGAGTTCATTTGCAGTGGCTAGAGGCCCTGGTGTACCCATTCTCTCTCTCTGTGTCTGTATCTCTCTGCTTGCAAATAATAATTTTTTCTTTTTTTTTGGTTTTTTTGAGGTAGGGTCTTGCTGTGGCCCAGGCTGACCTGGAATTCACTTTGTAGTCTCAGGGTGGCCTTGAACTCATGGCAATCCTCCTACCTCTGCCTCCTGAGTGCTGGGATTAAAGGTGTGCACCACCACACCTGGCTTAATAAAATATATTTTTTTAGCCCAGAAAGTATCTGAATCTGGGGCTGGAGCCCACTTAACCCAGCATACCCAACATCTTAAGTTTGATGCCTAAAACTACAAAAAGAAAAAAAAAAAAGAGAAAATTTAAAAATGGTTTTGTAAGCAGCATGTATTAATTATACATAATAATGGTTTCATTTTGACATTTTCATACATGTAAAGAATGTGTGGAGTGAACTCGGGTCCTTATGCTTGCTTAAGCCCACTCAGCCAGATCTCCAGCCCCAGTAGTATCTTTTATTTATTTCCTTTTTTTTTTTTTTTTAATTTTGGTTTTTCAAGGTAGGGTCTCACTCACTCTAGCCCAGGCTGACCTGGAATTCACTCTGTAGTCTCAGGGTGGTCTCAAACTCACGGTGATCCTCCAACCTCTGCCTCCCAAGTGCTGGGATTAAAGGCGTGCACCACCACGCCTGGTTCCAATGCTTTCTTCATACAATAAATGGATAGTAGAAATAGGAAATGAACTCAAGATTCAGAAATTTCCAGAAGTCTTAGGCTTAAAAGAAATAATCCCAGTCATTTGCATGATTAATAAAACAAGATATTTGCATGAGTGATTTAAGCTTAACATTTTATGGAAGTTATTGAAAAGAATCCTGAAGGATCTTGTTTCTTTTAGCTAATAAATTAGGTCATATATATTGAAATTACCAAAGGCCATGGAGGTTGGGATGAAAATATTACTTTTAATGAATCGCAAGCTTTGTTATTTTCCCAAGTGACAGGGCATTTACATAACCGTGGAGTTTGTGATCAAGCCTTTTGATTTTCCATACTTCTGTGGTTCCAGCCTGCTCAGTGCAGTGACATGTTCTTAATGACCCCTAGGTCTGCCTTATGCTCCCCCCCCCCGAAATCTCAGTGTCTGGGGGATATGCAGGAGCAGGGGTATATTCTCTGCAAGCCCCCCTCTCCTTCCTCACAGAGGTATCAAACCATGTGGAGATGGGACGACACCAAGGATTTTGTCACTTCTCCAGTCATGCATTGCATTAGGGTTTTCTGTAAGGTTTAGCATGAGTTAGTCAGCGGAAGGAGTTTGGGGGCCGGACTCCAGAAGGCAGAGACTTGTTCATTTGTGCACCGAGCGTCCTTCAACAAACTTTGAGTCTCATTTCTGTAGCTTTCATGCTCCGGTCATGCATGACTTACCATTCTGTTCAACTCCAAATAACAGAACAACCGAGACTGGGGAGATGGTTCCATCAGGAAAGTGTGCTTGCTGTGCAGGCATGAGAGCCTGTGTCAGATCCCCAGAACCCTCGTAAATGCCAGGTGTGGTGGTATGTGCCTGTAACCCCAGTGCTGGGAGGTGTAGGATCCTTGGGGCTCGCGGGCCAGCTGGTCTAGCTGAATCAGTGAACTCCAGGTTCAATGAGACAGCTGGTCTCAAAAACTAAGGTGGACAGTTATTGAAGAATATATCATGATGTTGTGACCTCTATATGCATACACACACATGTGCATGTGCACTTCCACACACAGGTGCCCACACTCATTAAAACACACACACACACACACACACACACACACACACACACAAAAAAAGAAGATTTTAAATAATTGTGCCTTAAATAAAAAAAATAAATAAAAAGAGGCTGGAAAGATGGCTTAGCACTTAAGGGGCTTGCTGGCAAAGCCAAAGGACCCAGGTTCGATTCCCCAGTACCCATGTAAAGCCGGATACACAAGGTGGTGCATGCATCTAGAGTTTGTTTGCAGTGGCAGGAGGCCCTGGTGCACCCATTCTCTTTCTCTCTATCTGCCTCATTCTCTCAAATAAGTAAATAAATAAAAAATTAAAAGCGATTTTAAAACAGTAAAAAAAAAGTTATCAAGGAGTCCAGGGCAGATATTGTATCCTGGAGTGACTCCAGTTCCTTTTGTCATCTTCAAGTTCCTTTGTTCCCAAAAGGGCTGCTACGGTGACAGCCATTACTTCATGTTCCCACTAGTAGGAAGGCAGAAGCAGAGAAAACGCATGCCTCAATCTTTTAGGACAGGATAATTCCTGGTTAGAGCCTGATCACATGATCCTACACAGTTGCAAGGATTATTGGGAAATGTAGTCTATCTCAGGTGTAAATGTTTCCAAACATGAACTGGAGTTTCTTTAAGGGAAGAAGGAAGAGCATAGGTTTCCACAGATAGCTGGCTGTCTGTGCCCTAAGAGGTTGTAACGAATTAGCTGAGTTTATTTTCCAAGAAAGCCATATCCCCAGCCCCTTTAATGATCAGCACTTCAACAATTCCATTATTTTTAAAATTTAATTTATCATTTTTAAAGTTTGCATTTTGGTGGCTAGAGAGATGGCTTAGTGGTTAAGGCGTTTGCCTGCGAAGCCTAAGGACCCAGGTTGGATTCCCCAGGACCCACGTAAGGCAGATGCACAAGGTGATGCATGCGTCTGGAGTTTGTTTGCAGTGGCTGGAGACCCTGGTGTGCCACCCATTTTCTTCCTCTCTCTCACTTTCAAATAAATAAATTAATTAACAAAATAAAACATTAAAAAATAAAGTTTGCATTTTGATCATATGTACCTATCACCTTCCCTTATCCCCCTCAATCCCATTGTACTTCTGAACCCTTCCCAGGGGTTGCACCATGGGAAAGAATGACTTCTCCCGCCCGCAGCAACCACTAACTGTCATTCATTGATCAGGGAGGGAAGTGGCTCTAAAGTCCCTCCCTTCTCCATAACAGCAGGCTGCTGGCACTGGCACTGTGCAGGTCTTCTGTAGCTGACCGCATCTGGCATGAGTTCACAAGTGCAGTGACCTTGTCATGTCCGGACACCAAAGTTCCACAGTGCCCCTCTCCATCCTGCAGCTCTTACATCTTTTCTTTTTTTTTTTTTCTTTTTTTTTTTTTTTTTTTTTTTTTGGTTTTTCTAGGCAGGGTCTCACTCTAGCCACCAGCCTAACCCGGAATTCACTATCTTTCATTCTTTCCACGCCCTCTTCTGTCATGTTCCCAGAGCCCTGGGAGGGCTGATGTTTTCCCCCTGTGTAGCACTGAGCGCACATGAGTCACTCTATTTTGACCATAACTTGACCAGTTTTGATTCTCTGCATTAACCCACTCTCACTGTGGCGGGAAGAGAACAGAGCTGACCTGCGGGGATAAAGATAAGTATTTAGATGGATTAGCAGTTAAGGTGTTTGCCTGAAAAGCCAATGGATGGCAGGTTCGATTCCCCAGGACCCACGTAAGCCAGATGCACAAGGTGGCACATGTGTCTGGAGTTCGTTTACAGTGGCTGGAGGCCCTGGCACGCCCATTCTCTCTCTCTCTCTCACTCTCTCTACCTCTCTCTCTCAAATGAATGAATGAAAAAATAAGTAAATAAATAAACAAAAGATAAGTATGTAGGAGGCAGTTTGACAACACCTGCATTTAGCAGTATGGCAATGCGAAGTTCCTCCCTGACGCCACCTTCTCCCCAGCCATGGGCTTTTGATTTGGCTTTTAGTACCAGGCATCTGTTCCTTCCCATGGGCCAGGCATTCAGTGCATTTTGCCTCAGGGTGTTTTCCATTTAGGATGGCTTTGTCAGCAAGTTGAGGAATACCCACATGTCTCTCTCTCTCTTTCGGCCAATAAGATTAACCAAAACAAAAACCTTTCTATTCTATAAATGCTTGAGGTGACGTTGCTGTCAATGTCTTTTTCACTGCATTGCTCATTCTCCTTCTCTCTCTCTCTCTTTTCTCCCTCCCTCCTTTGTGTAGTATTATGTCATATTCTGTCACCTTGATTGTAAACTTCCCAAATCCCAAGGTCATGCCCACAGTGTAGAAGAAATAATCCACCCAGGTTAGGTGGCAGCTGGGCGTCTCTGTATGTCCCAAGGCAACTCCGCATGGTCTGTGTTTAGGTTGAAGAGCACATTTCCACCCCCCTCCTGCCTCTTTCTCAGTGTCTGCTGGGGGAGGCAGCCTGTCTGCCCTAGGTCTGCCTACTGTCAGCATCAGCTGCCTGCACACCTGTGAGGCAGGGACCCAGAAGCAGCCACAGTGGGCAGAGGGACATAGTGGCAGGGAGAGCAGCCGGGTGTTAAGATACTTTAAGTGCCAGGCCTCTCTGTGACTTCTGATTTACAAAATGGGTTGCCTGGCTGAATAAAATGAAAAGCTGGGCTAGAGAGATGGCTTAGTGGTTAAGGTGCCTGCCTCCTAAGCCTAAGAACGCTGGTTCCAATCTCCAGGTCCCACGTTTAGCCAGCTGCAAAGTGACGCAAGGGGGCAATGCCGCACTTGAACACAAGGGGGCGCACGCATCTGGATTTCGTTTGCAGCAGCTGAGAGGCTGCTGGCGCACCCATCTCTGTCTTCCTCTCCCTCTCTCTCTGTGTCTCTCTCCAAAAAAAAAAAAAAAAGAAAAGAAAAGCTAAAAATCTCTGTTTTCTATGACAGATTAGCAACCTGGTGCTCACAGAAGCCCTTCAAGATACCAGGAGTGAATCTCCCCGATTTTATACATGAAGTCCAGATGTCTATATGATCGCATGTTTCTGGGGAGAGTATAATTTCTGACAGTGTTTCAATTTTGTCAGTTCTCTAACTAAAATGTGAGACCAGGTCCTTCTGGAAACAGCCCCCGTTTCTCATTTGCATTTAAATTCCACCTGGAGTTGCAGGGCGGTGGGGTAGCACTTTGCTTTGGTGTTCAGCCTCTCCTTAGATGGCTTCTGTGTTCAGCTGTGTCCCCACCTTGCAGTGTTGGCAACGGGGGTGCTCTGGGAATATGGAAACATCTCTACATCAGCCCAAGTCATGCACAATTTGGAAGGTACATCTGCCATGGGGAAGATAGGGAGATGGAAAGCTCTTAGCACTGGGATTATAAATGCTTTTGCCTTATCCGCAGCTGGGGATTGTCCGTGAGCATCCAACACAGCTGGAGTTTTTAACACTGGGGTGTAGACCAGCAAGAAAAAAAAAAAAACCGGAAGGGAACAAGAGGCTTCTGAGCCTTGTCCATGGTTGCCTAAGGAATGTTGTGCTATGCTGTCCCATACAGTGAGTGGGGCCGATTTCATTCCCTAGAGTAAGGCTGGCAAACTTTGTCTGTGAATGGCCAGAGAGTATATATATTTTAGGCTCTGTGGACTGTTGTGACTACTCAACTTTCCTATGGTAGCAGAAGTGACCATAGACTATAGAAACGAACAAATTTGATATGTTTCAATAAAACTTTATTTATAGCCAGGCGTGGTGGTGCACGCCTTTAATCCCAGCACTCTGGAGGCAGAGGTAGGAGGATCACCGTGAGTTTGAGGCCACCCTGAGAATACAGAGTGAATGCCAGGTCAGCCTGGATTAGAGTGAAACCCTACCTCGAAAAACAAAACAAACAAAAACAAAAACAAAAAACCCACTTTATTTATAAAACCAGGTGTTGACCAAGTTTAACTTGTGAACTGTAGTGTGCCAATCTTTGTAGTAATGCTTAATGCACGGAGGTGCCAGTTCACTTCTACCCTTCCTTTTGTTTGAATATTTCAAACTGTGTTGATTGGCATGTCCCTGTGGCTCCTGCTCAGTCCCTGAAGGGATGGCAGGGTCCCACTGCCTTCTAGGACAAAGCCTACTTTGTCAGCTGATGTTGACATTTTCAGAGTGAAGTTTTGTATAACCCAATTCTTGGCAAATAGCACTCCGACTGACTTCTTGTTAACAGCTCTGGTTCCATCTGTAAGTTTGGATGGGCCCCCTGCAACTCCATCCAGCCACTGAACGCTTTTCCAATCTGTGTTGATGGGCTCCTGGAGACCAGAGCGGGAGCTGGCATACCTCAAGGGCATCGGAGCTCCAAGCACCACCCCCAGGATGACTCCCACCCAAGTGTGGGCAGCAGGGCTCTTGGGGGTTATAAAAAATTAAATATGTGGCTACATGCATCAGGACACGTGTCTGTGGCTTGCCGAAAACGTGGTAAAACACATAACGTACAATCTGTCGTCTTAAGCACTTTAAAGTGTACGACTCCTGTCGGCTCGTGCATGTGTGTGTACCCTGCTGCTGGAAACGTGCATGCTGCAGAATGGAAGCTCTCGGCCCATTTTCAGGGCCTTATTTCTCTGTCCCAATACCCCATGAGCGCCATTTCTTTTTCTATCAATTTAACTACTGCAGATAAGTCTTATGAGTGGAACCTTTTTGTCCTTGGTCTGAGGTGACCGGCTTATTTCACTTTGTATAATGTCATTACCCATTGGCAATGTCACAAGAATCCCCCCCTTTTTTCTTCTTCTTTTTTTTTATTGGCATACAAATAATTAGGTTTCATGATGGCGTTTTTCAAACAAATATTGTCTGGTTTCCTTTCCTCCTCTCCTGACTCCTCCCCTCCCCTCTTCTTGCCCCCCCCCCCGAAAAGCCAATGGATGGCAGATTCGATTCCCCAGGACCTGTGTAAGCCAGATGCACAAGGTGACACATGCGTCTGGAGTTCGTTTACAGTGGCTGGAGGCCCTGGCATGCCCATTCTCTCTCTTTCACTCTCTCTACCTCTCTCTCAAATGAATGCATGAATGAATGAATGAAAAATAAGTAAATAAATAAACAAAAGATAAGTATGTAGGAGGCAGTTTGACAACACCTGCATTTAGCAGTATGGCAATGCAAAGTTCCTCCCTGGCGCCACCTTCTCCCCAGCCATGGGCTTTTGATTTGGCTTTTAGTACCAGGCATCTGTTCCTTCCCACTGAGTTGAAATAGAGTTGCTTCATGAATGAAGGTAAGGTTTTTTTTTTTTTTTTTTTTTAATCAGTACTTCAGTTGTTCAACATTTTTATTTATTTTCCAGAAGAGACACAGAAAGACAGAGAGAGAGAGAGAATGCTAGGGCCTCTAGCCACTGCAAATGAACTCCAGATCCATGCACCACTTTGTGCATCTGGCTTTAAGTGAGTACTGGGGAATCAAACCCAGGTTGTCAGCATTTGCAAACAACTATCTAAAGCCCTGAGCTATCTCTCCTGCAATTGTGTTTATCCATCCCACCTTCCATGGAAATTTTGGGTGCTTCTGCTAAGCCATCTCTCCAGCTCCCTCTTTAATTTTTTTTTTTCCTTTTGGTTTTTTTGAGGTAGGGTCTCACTCTGGTCCAGGCTGACCTGGAATTAACTATGTAGTCTCAGGGTGGCCTCGAACTCCCGGCGATCCTCCTACCTCTGCCTCCCGAGTGCTGGGATTAAAGGCGTGTGCCACCACGCCCGGCTCCCTCTTTAATTTTGATGTCATCATCTTTTCCCCCTATTGTGAGGGTCTTGTGTAGGTAGATAGGTACTCCTGCCTTTTAGTGATTGTGAGGCGTGTTGCCAGGAGCATTTCTGCACAAGGATTGTTGGAGGATCCATTTTCTATTTTGGAGGGGTGTGACGATCATAGACTCACTTAGGCATCACTCAGGTTCCACTGTCAGTAAGGCGTGGAGAGTGTCACATTCACTTTCATCCCCTTTCCGGCCTGCTGCTTATGGACCCAACAAGGACCAAGCCCAGCAATCCTCCCTCATGTTCAGAATCTTGCAAAATCTCTGTCCTCCTCCCAGCCAAGAGCCACCCAGTCAGCTCTCCTGGTGCCCAAGGGCCCACTCCCCTCAGGGCCACCTGACTCCCAAGCATGCCTTTGTGGTCCCTTGGTGTCCCCCAAGGTCCTGCTTTGATTTAGCTTTAAGGGAGCTGAATAAAGGATGAAGCTGTCCCAGGGGTGGGAAGTGGGCCTCCAATATCACCTTTGACCCTTTTGTGAGGCAACCACGATTTTGTCAGCAGGGACAGGTGACTGGAGCTGCCCGAGGTGATGGAGACAGGTTGTGGACACCCCCTCCCAGGAGGAAAGCACAGTCTCCTTGGCGGATCTGCAGTGGATTCCCCATAGGATTCCCCAGTGGGGAGGAGGAGGCCCTTGTCCTAGGATTGGGGTACAAGAGATTCCAGGGTCACGATGGAGGAGGTGGTAGAGGAGGCTGGAGGCTTGTTTCCCAGTTCTCTCTGTGCATGTGCTCACGTCTGTAAGTGACCTGAAAAGGCCATGCATCACCTTGGTTGGTACAAGCTGGCAGTGCCATTGTGAGCAGAATTAAATACAGGCCAGCTAGAGGAACCTGGAAGAGTGAGGGCAAACGGAGAGAGCATGCAGAGCAGAAGACACACACAAAGTGGGACGCAGCCGTCACGGAGCCACTGTGCCTCCCGTGGGCCAAGCTGCTCAGCTGGCTTCCCATCTCTGACCACGAGAGCCGAGTTTGTCTAGCACTTCAGCCTCGCTAGCACTTAGCAGGGATCCCAATGCGAGGATGATTCTTAGTAATGAACCAGTTAAGTGTCCAGGAACAACGTCTCCCGTAGGAGTGAGGCTAAGACGGGGCACAAGCAGCTCCCCAAGCTGCCACCTGGCTCCGGACCTTGGGAATTTTCCTATCCTGAGATGATATGTTACATTGTTGGTGACTGTGTTGGTTACCTTCACATTGCTGGGATAAACTACCTGACATAACTCTCTTCAAGGGAGGAAGGTTTATTTTAATGTACAGTTCCAGGTTACTTATAATTAGTTTTGTTTGTTTGTTTGTTTGTTTGTTTTTTCGAGATAGGGTCTCACTCTGGTCCAGGCTGACCTGGAATTAACTTTGTAGTCTCAGGGTGGCCTTGAACTCATGGTGATCCTCCTACCTCTGCCTCCCGAGTGCTGGGATTAAAGGCGTGCGCCACCACGCCCGGCTCCAGGTCACTTATACTTCGTGATGGCAAGGAAGGTGTAGAGGCAGGACCTTGAGATGACTGGGCACACTCAGTCCACAGTGAGGAAGCAGAGAGCGGTGAACGCTGCTGCCCAGCCAGCTCTCTCCTCTTTACCTAGTCCAGGACTCTATCCCGTGAAATGGTGCCACCACAGTTAATTGTGGGTCTTCCCCTAATGAAAACAACCCCTCCCAGGCATGCCCAGAGGCTAACCTAATCTAGACAATCCCTTCTACATCCCACCAAGTTGGCAATCTATATGTACCATTACAGTTGTCCAAGTAAGACAGTCCCTTTTGCTCCAAAATGAACACAATTAAATATCAAGTAGTAATTAGAATTCAGTTCCAGAACTAATCGTGTTTCCTGCTCAGGTCACCATGGCAGCCGATTTCCCGTTACTGACAGAGGCAGTGTGGACTCTGCCTTCACTTCTTAATCTAATGGGCATTTGGAGCCCGTGGCATCCCAGGGCCGGGGAGCTTTTCTTTTCCACTGTGCTTCTTGGCCATAACTTTCCAGTGGGGGACATCTGCATTATCTAATTTATTCCTTTGAAACATTTCATTTTTGCTGATTGCTGCTTAAATGTCATTTCCAAATAAACACAGACTGAAAGGTCACTGTACCCAGCAGAAAAAGCCTCTGAAGGCAGCTTTGATCCTGTTTCAATGCCAACACCGACCTCCTCTGACCCCCTGATGACTGGCGAGCATCTTCTTGTTATATTTTTAATATTTATCTATTTGCAAGCAGAGAGAGGGAGAGAGGCAATGGGACATGTCAGGTCATCTAGTTGCTGCAGATAAACTCCAGATGCATATGCTACTTTGTGTATCTGGCTTTATGCGGACACTGGGGAATCGAACCTGGGCTGGCAGACTTTGCAAGCAAGTGCCTTTAACCACTGTGACATCTCCTAGTCTGAGCCTGTTCTTTTGATGGCAGGCAGGCAATTGTGTCGCCTTTTGCTTCTGGGTTGTGGATTCAGGGATAGAGATAACGGGCACAGATCTCACTGCAGATCTTTATCAAAGTCCAGACAAAGCTGTGGTAACCAGGAGATGGGAAATGAGTCATTTCCGGATAGCACCCAGGAGTCATTCAAGTTCTGGTCACGTTGCTGGACTGTTGCACTCCTGACCAAGATAAGTCAGCTATCTCAAGATGTGTCCGTGAAATTGTGGATTTATGAAGCAGATTTTGGAAGAATGTAAGGAAGAGAAATTGTAGTGAAAGACAAAGGATGTTTGCCTTTGTGTTTTCCAAACAGTAAGAAGAGAAGAGCTTCCCCCCCAGGCTTGTTAGTGGGTGGCCAGTCCAGAGGCATGTTCCTAGGATAGATTTCATGGCAAATGGAAAGAAAAGCTACAAGGAAAAAGTTGCAAAAAAAGTTCTTTTTTTCTTAGGTAGTTCTCTCTCTCTCTCTTTCTCTCGTGTGTGTGTGTGTGTGTGTGTGTGTGTGTGTGTGTGTGAAGACTTAGTGCTATGACTGTGAGCATACTGGAATTCTCACGAGGCATCCCTCATCATGCCTGGACAAGGCAGATGGGTTGGAGAACTGCTCAGAGAGCAAGCCACTTAGGTGTGGGCCAAGCAGAGGGAAGGATTTCTGCACAGAAAGATGGATTGCTGTGGCAGGGAAGAAGAATCCTGGTCAGGAGGGTTAAGAGGATGGGAGCAGAAGACACAAAAGTTATCTGAGGGGAAGGCCACAAAGAGTGGGAGAGCTGGATGGGAACTTGATGCTGGCAGCATTGTGACAGGTGGCTTGCATGGAGAGATTGGGTTCCAGAGGCCAGCTGAGGTACAGAGTGGTGCAAGGGCCTGGGTTGCATGCTTCATGTGTCATCTCTACATCACTTCAGTTCTCTGCATGGGTCCATTTTTTTTTTTTTTTTTGCATGTGTGTAGTATAGTGTACATCTGTGTATATATGTGTGGGTGGGCACCAGTGCACACGCATATGTATGCTTGTGTGTGTGAAGACTAGAGGGCGATGTTGGGTGTCTTCCTTAAATGTTCTTTACCTTATTCTTTTTTTAAATTTAATTTTTTAAAAAAATTTTATTTTATTAATTTATTTATTTGAAAGTGACAGACAGAGAAAGAGGCAGTTAGAGAGAGAATGGGCACGCCAGGGCCTCCAGCCACTGCAAACAAACTCCAGATGTATGCACCACCTTGTGCATGTGGCTTACGTGGGTCCTGGGGAATAAAGCCTTGAACCAGGGTCCTTAGGCTTCACAGGCAAGTGCTTAACCACTAAACCATCTCTCCAGGCCCTTTTTTAAATTCATTTTTTTTTTTTTTTTTGGTTTTTCAAGGTAGGGTCTCACTCTAGCCCAGGCTGGCCTGGATTCACTATATAGTCTCAGGGTGGCCTTGAACTCATGGTCCTCCTTCCTCTGCCTCCCGAGTGCTGGGATTAAAGGCGTGCACCACCACGCTGTTGTTCTTTGCCTTCTTCTTTGATACAGGTCTCTTGCAGGATCTAGAGTTCAGTGATTTGGCTAACCTCGCTAGTCAGCAAGTCCCAGGGGTTCCCTGTCTCCGCCTCCTCAGCCTAGGCTTAAAGGATCATGTCACCATGCCCAGCATTTTACATGAGTGCTGAGAATCCAAACTCAGATCCTCCTGCTTGTAGTCAAGCACTTTACCCACTGAGCTATCACCCAGCCCCAAATGTTTCCATTTCATAGATAATGAAATACACCCTGGATCCCTGGCTGCCAGTCCCTGGGTGCCTATGTCCAACTACTATTCTGTCCATTTCTGGAAGTGTGCAGTTCAGCGGATATTAACCACAGCACACAGGAGGGCCTCAAACACTGGGGCATCGATGAGGCTACATGAATAACAGCTTTGAAAACAAAATGATTTCCATTCAATGACAAAGGTAACAGACAGACAGACATGCCAAACAAGCATGCCATAATGACATCCTGTCTTACCTAATATAGCTGAAAACAAGTAAGTGAGTGTCTGTAAGGTATTCAAGTTTTCACATGCTGATTCCAAGATCCACATAGAACCGAGGGCTTTCTGAAAGCTAGGCAAGCACTCTATCACTGAACTATATCCCCAGGCCCCAAATCAAAATTTTCAAGATGCTAAATTGTGGTGAGAGGAGAAAGCAAAAGTTGCATAACACACTAGCTTAACTTCTGTAGTAGTTTGAATGTATGTGCCCCATAGACTCAGTTATCTTATTAACCTTGTAACTTGAAGCTCCAGCCCGCTGGCTGGAGGAGGTGTCACTGGGGGCAGGTTCTGGAGTCCAGCCCTAAAGTGACACTGCAGGCAGATCGGATTCCAGCCCAAAGTTGTGGGGAGAAAGTCTGTGCTCTGGTGTGTTTGTTTGCTAGTGCTGGTGTTGGCTTGCTGCAGTTGTTTCTCTCTGGATCTATGGAAGTAAGCAGATTCTTCTGCCATCGATGGGACTTCCCCTGAATCTGTAAGATGAAATAAATCCCTTCCTCCCATAGACTGTGTTTGGTTGGATGTTCTTCCTAGCAAGGTGGAACTGTCTACGGCAGTATTTGGTACCAGAAGAGTGGAGTCTTGCTGAGATGAATTTGATCATGTAGATTTGGGTCTTTGGGAACTTTTGTGCTGGAGAAAGGTGAAAGAATTTGGTAATTTGGACTGCAGAAGCCTTAGAGAGTGGTAAACCAAATTTTAGGGGCTATTTTGGTGACAGTTTAAAAATGCTGAATGCAGAGGAAATTGTATTTGGAGGCTTGGTGTGGTAGTTTGAATAGATGTCCCCCAATATATTCAGTGTTTTATTAGTTTGTAGTTTGCATCTGCAGCCACCTGGCTGGAGGCAGAGTCATTAGGCGGATCTTAGGGGCCAGCCCCAAGGTGTGGTGGTGGGTTTAGGATTTCAATCTAAAGATATGCAAAGTGTGCCTAGCTGGAGTTCCTGAGGTGTGCTGTGCTATGTGGCTTTTGTCTTTTGGCTATGGCTTTGCTCTCTGTGTTTGGTCCTTTAAAAGCAGGCCAGCTTCTTCTGCCATTATAGAACTTCCCCTGGATCTGTAAGCTTTAATAAATATCTCTTCCTCCATAACTTTGCCTGGTCTGGAAGTTCATCTCAGTGAACCTGAAACTGTCTTTGGAACTTGACTTTGGAACTTTCAAAGGAGAAGGACAGAGAGCAGAGATACTACTTGTTGGGACTGGGCTGCCGGCATAAATCTTGGCTGCATTCTTCTGCCTGTGCCCAGAGAGTTTGATCAAGGTTGAATTTGAAAGCAATGGACTGGTGTCCTTAGTGGATGATGTTGAACTGAGAGACATAAGATTTAAAGTTGGAAAATTTCAAACAGTTAAAATTCCTGGCACAGAGACAGATTTTAGGTTACTGAAGTTGTTATTGTCAAGCAGATTACTGTCAGCGAGGTGCTTTGCATTGAAACAATGGAGAGATGTGTGAGGTGATGTCCACCCAGGAAGGAGTGAATGAGTAGAAATGTAGACTCGTTTGAAAGGAGTTGACTTGAAGGAAGAAACCTGCTCTTCAAGGTCACAGTTGATTTCTTCCCTGGATTAACAAAATGGCTGTCATTGCACACCTGGCATTTGTTTTCTTTATTTAATATTTTTATTTTTATGTATTTATTTGAGAGAGGGAAAGAGGCTGAGAGAGAAAGAATGGGCATGCCAGGGCTTCCAACCACTGTAAACGAACTCCAGATGCATGCACCGCCTTGTGCATCTGGCTTATGTGGGTCCTGGGAATTGAACCGAGGTCTTTTGGCTTTGCAAGCAAGTGCCTTAACTGCTAAGCCATCTCTCCAGCCCAGCATTTGGTTTTGGAAGCATGAAACATACATGGAAGCAGGTCATGAAGTGCACATGGTTTCAGGAGCCACTGCTGAGACGTGTGATGGGAAACAGGACGATTGTCCTATGTGGCCCATGGGGCCATTGTCTGAAGTTAAATAGGAGCTGCTGCTGAGATGTGGCATGAGAAGCAGGTTATTTCTGTTGTAAAGGCCAGTGTATGGAGCTGAAGATGGACCCTAGTTTACATGGAGATCCAAACATGTTTTAATATACAAGAACTATGCAAAGACTACCATGGAGTGCTCTTGGCTTGAGATGGAAGTTTTTCTCTGCTACTCAGCCCAGTTGGAGGGACAGAATTGGAAATCCAGACACTGTCATCACTGGTGACGGATGTCAGACTTGAACTGAAGGTGTCTGATGTTTGCCTAATGGTTATTAATTTTGCATTGTTGGTCCAGTCTGTCCTTGTTATGACGGAAATGTTTACTCTGTGTTCATTATATGTTGGAAGTATAATATGTTGGAAGTATATGGCTTGTTTTCATTTTGCAGGATTCACAGTTAAGGGACTATCTTAAAGTTGGTAAAGACTACAGGGACCTTGGAAGTTGGATTGAATACAATTTGCAATGTGAGATGATTATAAGTCTACAGAGGCCAGGGATGGAATGTGGTAGTTTGAATATGTCCCCCATAGGCTCAGGTCTTTTATTAAGCTTGTAATTTGTGTCTCCAGCCCTCTGGCTGGAGGAGATGTCATTGATGGTGGATCCTGAAAGCCAACCCTAAGGTGTACTTGGGGGCGGAACTGATTCTAGCCCAGTGGTGTGGAGAGAGAGTCTGTTCCCTGACTGGTGTTGGTGTTGGCTTGCTGCATTGTTTCTCTCAGCTTGGATCTATGGAAGCAATCACCTTTTTTCACCATTGATGGAACTTCTTCTGGATCTGTATGCTTAAAACAATCCTTTCCTTCCAAAAGCTCTGTCTGGTTGGGATGTTCATCCCAGCAAAGTGGAACTGTCTCCCACACCTTCTTTACATGTCGTGAGGGAAGGAAAGGTCCAGACTAGACTGGAGGCAGAGGTTGGAGTCTGTGGACTATCTCCAAACCTGCAAAGGCAATTTGAATAGTAAACAGCCTTCTGCAGCAGTGGGGAGCCAAGCTGCCAGTGTTGCAGCCTGGGATGGATGGCCTCAAGCCTCCTGGGACCACCGTGGCCAAGGATTGTGCCAGATGGTTGACTCGGGTGATCCTAACATAAACGACCCCGGTTTTCTCTTAGAAACAGTGCTATTAGCAGGCATCCTATGTGACTCAGGAGGGCACAGCAGTAAAAATGCAAAAGGCCTTCCTTGCCTTCTGCGGGTTCAGTGACAAAGAGCAGCCGTGGGTGGAAGGCAGATGGCATGAGCTCACGGCAGCTGGAGGCTGCTTGTCTTCATTAGTGTCACTGACAGAAGGCTTCCCCTCAGACAAGAGGTGGCCCTTGGTCACTCAGTTGCTTCTCTCTGGAAACCTGTGGGGATCAACCTGGCCTAGTGCTCCAGACTTTAATGAGCTCCCTGGTAGGCAGGCACTCTCTTGGCCTCTCCTTCTGCTTCTGATTTTCATAAGAGTGGATCTTCTTTGTCTGGGCCAGTGGTTCTCCGGTGGGGCTGCTTTTTCCCTTGGGACACACCCTCAGTGGTCCCATCCCAGGATGCTGGTAAGCACCCTGTTTGCATCATGCCTTGCCATCATGGAGGGTCTGGCATGGCTCTGTGTGCTCCACTTGGCAAGTCCTGGCCAGGCTTGCAAAGCAGGGCCAGGGAGACAGCTCAGTGGTAAGAGTGTTTGCCATGCCAGCATGTGGACCTGAGTTTGATCCCCAGCGCCCACGAAAGATCCCAGGTGTGGCCATGCACACCCATCATGCCAGTCCTGAGAGGAAGGGAAGAGACAAAAGTATTTCTGGGACTTACCAGTCAGCCCTTCTAACCCCCAAATGACAGCTCTAGGTTTAGTGAGAGACTGTCTCCCAGAAATAAGCAGAAGAGCTATAGAAGAGGTCAGCTGACAGTCTACACTGGTCTCCACATGTGTGCACATGGTGTGCATGTGTCTACATACATGTATGCACACACAAAACAAAACAAAACAAAACAAAAGGAACAAAACAAGGGGCTGGGTGATTGCTTGGTGGTTAAAGGCACTTGCTTGCAAAGTCTGCTGGATCAGGTTAAATTCTCCATCACTCATGTAAAGCCAAACACACACACACACACACACACACACACACACACACACAATTACTTAAAAAAAAACAGAGCCAAAAAAGTCCTAGCAAAAGGCCAATTATGGTGGCACACACCTTTAATCCCAGTACTCAGGAAGCAGAGATAGGAGGAATGCTGTGAGCTCAAGGCCAACATGAGACTCTATAGTGAATTCCAGGTCACCATGAGCTAGAGTGAGACCCTATCTTGAAAAAAAAGAAAGAAAGAGTAAAAGAGGTGTCCTTAATGGATATGTAAGACAGACTGGGAAATAGAGGCAAGAGAGGGATATCACTTGCACCCTCTGTGCTGTTGAGAGAGGAGCTGAGTTCCAGATATTGTTCAGGGTTGCTGCGTCCTCTCTCAATCTGGAGAGAGGAATGAGCTGAGAAAATGGGACAAATGTCCAGTGTGTATCTGCCACAGCCTCTTGGGGTGTGATGCTAAATGCACTCATGAAATGTATTACTCCCTTGGCACCACGTTTGGTATTGAGGTTAGAAAAGGAATAGTGGGCACCCAGAGCCACAGATGGCACAAGGGACACATCGCATGTCTTGTGTGACAGAGCATGGGATTTTCCTGGGGAGCTGAAATCTGGGCTCTGGTTCATCCACTCAGGGAACATCTGACATTCTGCATCTTTCCAAGGCTTCCAGGAGGTGCCTACGCTGGATGTGCACAGGCCACACATTGAGTAGCAAGTTGTGAACCTGATCTCGGTGTCCCTAAGCCTGGGAAAGGACAAATCAGGACTTGTGCTGTATCTTTCAATGCAAACAGTGAGGAAGCCCTTCACGAGGCTCTGACTGTGCACTCAGCAGTCCTTCACTGTGGGAGGGGGTGGAGGGACCAACTCACCCTGGAGAACCTGGGCAGTGGCTCAGTGTTCTGGGGAAAGGTTGGATTGGGCCTCTTTTTAAAAAAAAAATTTTTTTTTTTGTTATTTATTTATTTGACAGAGAAAGAGGGAGAGAGATAGAGAGAGAATGGGCACTCCAGGGCCTCCAGCCACTGCCAGTTAACTCCAGATGCATGTGCCCTCTTGTGCATTTGGCTAACATGGGTCTTGGGGAATCAAACCTGGGTCCTTTGGCTTTGCAGGCAAACGCCTTAACTGCTAAACCATCCCTCCAGCCCTAGATTGGGCCTCTTGACTGTCCCTCCATGAAGAAAGATCTGAGTCCCCAAGCAGTGGGTGTTTGCTTTATGTCGTTATTTTAGGCTTCTTTTCTATAGAACTGTGTAATGTTATGGATTCTACTGGTTAAAGTCAGGGCACGGTTTTTTGACACCAGGATCCTATTTTTTGCTTTCTACCCATGCAAGGTCCCTCAACTCCAGCCCTGTCTTCTTCCTACGTCACCATTGCCTCCAGGTACTTCTCCAGGAACATTCTGAGCAGGCAATGTCCCTACTCTGAGACTTTCAATCTCCCTTCCTTCCTTCCTTCCTTCCTTCCTTCCTTCCTTCCTTCCTTCCTCCCTTCCTCCCTCCCTCCCTCCCTCCCTCCCTCTCTTCCTTCCTTCCTTTCCTTCTTTTTTTTTTTGGTACATGTATGATGTGCATGCATGTGTTTATGTGCACATGTGGCGGTGGTGATGTGCTTGCCATGGGGTACGTGTGGAAGTCAGGAACAGCAAGGCTCTTGGTTACATTCTCAGCACCACCAACAAACAAGACAGAACAGCACAGAATACAGTCTCCCTCTACTCCTGCCCCTCACATCCTTCCTGGTCTCTAGGATCCCACTGTCACCACCCCATAGTGAACTTCTGAAGCCTTTAATACCTTTGTCCTAGGATGGCTGGCACTTAATGAGTGTGGCATTGGGCTCTAGGGGGCATAGACACCACAGCCTGGCTAGTAAGGGCCAGGGGGTACTCTTTAAGAGAAGAGAATGCAGATGGCTAAGTGTGTTAATTGTATGCCACACAAGAATGAGGAAGTGAGTTGGGATCCCCAGCACCCACGTAAAATGCTGCTCGTGATGGCGTGCGTCTGTAATCCCAACTCTAGGCAAGTGGAGACAGGAGCATCCATGGAGCTTGCTGGCTAGCTGGACTAGCTGAACTGGTGATCTCTGAGGTCAGCTAGAGACCTTGTCTCAAAGAATAAGGTGGACGGTGGCTGAGGAAGACACGTGATGATGTCAACTTCTGGCCTCCACACGCATGTGCATGCATGTGTGCATATGTGTGTACCTGCATACCCACATTTGCTCACATACAAATGAACGTGCGTGCACGCACACACGCGCACACACACACGGCCAAAGAAGAGAATGATCAGCACTTGAAGGCGTGGGGTCATCTCAGGATGAGCCCCCACCACGTCCCCTGACAGTCTAATCGCTTGGACCCTTGCCAGCTCCAGGACGAGCAGCTGTGAGCACTTCTTTGATTAATTTCAGACTTCTGGGTAGTCGTGAGATGGTTCCCCAGAAGTCTTGTTGGGGAGTGTACAGCACAAAAATTAATTGCCTTAAAAAAACGTGGGTCACTGCTCATTTATTTGACAAATACTTACTAAGTGTCCTGTCTGCTCAGCAGAGGGATAACACACATTCATTGTAATTCCCTTTAGGGCTGAGCAACCTAATTGGTGTCCGTGTGGAGCAGGACTGGGAGCGCCTTTGGTAGTGAACTGTTTGCAACGATAGATTTCCATGATTTCTCTCTTTGTTTCTTGAAGCCAGGGACAGTGGGTTTTATTTCTGCTTTAGTCCCGCAGCAGCGATCTCCAACCTGGGGTTTCTGAGGTTGAAGGAACGGCCTCTTATCACATTTATCACTTATTAATATTTCCAAAAGCCAAATCAGGGGAAGGCAAATTAAAATCCAATTTCCTTGCTTTCAGCTGGAGCGGCTGCCTCTTGGTTCTCCAGCCTGGACTGTCACATTGATTGGAAGCTTTGATTGGTAGCTGCATTTGTGTGTTTCTGGTGCATAAAAAATAGGGCCAAGCATGAATGTGTTTGGTGAATCATTTTTATACCATCTTTTTTTTGTTTTGTTTTGTTTTGTTTTTCGAGGTAGGGTCTCACTCTGGCCCAAGCTGACCTGGAATTAACTATGTAGTCTCAGGGTGGCCTCGAACTCTTGGCGATCCTCCTACCTCTGCCTCCCGAGTGCTGGGATTAAAGGCATGCACCACCACGCCCGGCTTTATACCATCTTTTTTTAAGGGTGGGTTAGAGATATAGAAACCTATGTCCTAGAGTTGGCACAGTGCTGCTCCTGTGCTCGGTAACCAGTGCTTGTTGAAATGAATACACGGGGTTAGTCAGGTAGATCACTCAGTTGGTGAAGTCATTGTGCAAACTGAAGACCTTAGTTCTTATCTCCAGTGCTCATAGAGTGGTACCTGGTGGTGTGTGTCTATAATCCCAGTGCTGGGGAGATGGAGGCAGGGTTCAGTGAGAGACCCTGTCTTAAAAAATAAGGTGGAGCAGGGCGTGGTGGCGCATGCCTTTAATCCCAGCACTTGGGAGGCAGAGCTAGGAGGATGGCTGTGAGTTCAAGGCCACCCTGAGACTACATGGTGAATTCCAGGTCAGCCTAAGCTAGTGTGAGACCCTACCTTGAAACACAAAAAAAAAAAAAAAAAAAAAAAAAGGGGGAAAGAGATTGAGAAAGGCACTCCACATTAATCTCTGGCCTCCACATGTACTTGCACCTGGGTGCATAAGCACCTCACATGAATGCTAGCACAATGCACCTCACGCACACTCACACACACAAAATAAAATTGATAAGGCATGATTGGAGGAGAGGGTGGCAGGTGTGTAGGGGACTGGCAAGAGAGTCTAGCTGAGTCAGTAAGCTCCAGGTTCAGCGAGAGGACCTGACTCAAAAAATAAGGTGGACAGTGATTGAGGACACTGGACATCAGCTTCTTGCTTTCACATATATACACCCCTACATTCACAAGCACCCCCCACATAAACCTTCATATGCACATGAACACTCACCACAAATATACACATGCCGAAATACCATTAAGAATATGTTATGGGCTAGAGGGATGGCTTAGTGGTTAAGGCGTTTGCCTGTAAAGCCAAAGGACCCAGGTTCAGTTCCCCAGAACCCACGTAAGGCAGGTGCATAAGGTGGCACATGCGTCTGAAGTTCATTTGCAGTGGCTAGAGGCCCTGGTGTGCCCATTCTCTTTCTCATTCTGCCTCTTTCCCTCTCTCAAATAAATAAATAAATAATTTTTTTTATAAAAAGGAGGGATTGGAGAGGGGAGTCAAGAGAAGGCACTGGGAGGAGATTATGATTAAAATATATTATCTCAGGGGTAGTGGCACACTCTTCAATCCCAGCACTCGGGAGGCAGAAGTAGGAGGTTGGTTGTGAGTTTGAGGCTACCCTGAGACTACACAATGAATTCCAGGTCAGCCTGGGCTAGAGTGAGACCCTACCTTGAAAATCCTATGTATCTATATTTGTGTATATTATATATACATGAAGTATCAATAAAAATTTAAAATAACATTAATGAAAAGTAGATTTTGGTATGAAAATGGATAGAGGCCATGCCTATAGAAGTTTCTGGAAGAACTCAACATAGCCTTCTCAACCTCAGAAGCAAGCATTTCAAGACACAACATTGTGAAGTCCAGCTGCTAGGCATGCCCCTCGTGGCAGCATGGTATGTCAGAGCTCAGGTAAACGTTTGTACCTTTCTGGGGCTGAGGAAGGAGGAAAGGACTCTGAGGTGTGAACACCCTGCCCTGACTTGGTGGTTCCATGGGAACATCTAGGGAGCCTGGAATAAGCGGAGGAAGGGGATGCCTGGTAGGTGGAGGACTCCCTGGGGCTGGAGGCGTGTCAAGCCTCAGATGTTCTGCCAGAGCCAAGGGCTCACCAGCCATCTGTCTGCAGAGCTGCTAGCTAGAGAAGGAACCTGACTCAGCTAGCAATGCTAGCTGGTGGTGACAGGCAGGGCTCCAGGGGCCCTGAAGCCTGTGTGAGTGGGTGGGGAGTGTGCGGTGGAAGTCGCTTTCCTTAGACCCTGGCCTCTCGTCACATGTCAGTGCCTCATTCTCCAGCTGGTCTGTGCAAGAGTTAATGAAGGGAAGAAAATTCTTGGGAAATGATTGATTAAAACAAGTTGTAGAAATTCTCAAAGGAACCCAGCTTTGCAGAGAGTTGGGGTTCAAACGCCTAAGAGTCTTTGGATAAAAGGCTCTTAGAGAATCTTTTGTTGAGTCTTATTCTGAGAAGTAGGGTCTTGTTTCTTTTCTTAAAAATGAATTAACTAATTAATTAATGAGTCAGGGCTTCACTCTAGCCAAGGCTGACCTGGAACTCACTCTGCAGCCCAAGCTAGTCTCCCACTCATTGTGATCCTCTTACCTCAGCCTCCCAAGTGCTGGGATCAGAGGTGCATGCCACCATGCCTGGTGGTCTTGGTTTCTCCTCCTCCTCCTCTTCTTCTTCTTTTCCAGGTAGGGTTTCACTCTAGCCCAGGCTGACCTGGAATTCACTATGTAGTCTTAGGGTGGCCTCCAACTCATGGCGATTCTCCTACCTCTGCTTCCCAAGTGCTGGGATTAAAGGCGTGCGCCACCACGCCCTACTCAAAATCTTTTTTTTTTTTTTTTTTTTTTTTTGAGGTAGGGTCTCCCTCTAGCCCAGGCTGACCTGGAATTCACTATGTAGTCTTAGGGTGGCCTCCAACTCATGGCGATTCTCCTACCTCTGCTTCCCAAGTGCTGGGATTAAGGCGGCGTGTGCCATAATCTTTTTTTTTTTTTTTTTTTTTGAGGTAGGGTCTCCCCTAGCCCAGGCTGACAAAATAGTCTTAGGGTGGCCTCCAACTCATGGCGATTTTTTGTGCTGGGATTTTGCCCTACTCAAAATCTTTTTTTTTTTTTTTTTTTTTTTTTTGAGGTAGTGTGGTAGTTTGAATATATGTCCCCCAATATATTCAGTGGTTTATTACTTATAGTTTGCATCTGCAATCACCTTGCTAGAGGCAAGGTCACTGGGGGCCCAGGTCTTAAGGTGTGGTGATGGTTTGAGAGTCCATTGTAAAGATATGCAAATGTGCCTAGCAGGAGTTCCTGAAGTGTGCTGTGTGACCTTTTGGCGGTGGTTTTGCTCTGTGTGCTGTGGTAGCTGGTTGGCTTAAGCTCTCTCTGCTTGGCCCTGTGAAGAGCAGGCCGCTTTTCCTGCCATTATGGAACTTCCCCTGGATCTGTAAGCTTCAATAAATAATATCCCTTCCTCCATAACTGTGCCTGGTCTGGAAGTTCATCTCAGCGAACCTGAAGCTGTCTGCAACAGTAAAGTGGTACCGAGGAGTGTGGGGTGAGATGAACCTGACCGTGTGGATATTCGTCTTTTGGAACCTTTGTTTTGGAGGAATGGGCATGAACTTGGTGCTTGCAACTGAAGGTGCCTTCTGGAGTGGTAAGCCAAGTTTTATGGACTATTCTGATGTGAGTTTGAGAATGCTAAGTGCAGACTGTATTGAACTTCGAGGCTTGGCTTATGAGCTTTCTAAGGGGAAGGAAAGAGTGCAGAGGACTTTGTTGGAACTGGGCTACTGGCATAAGGGATGGCTGCGTTCTGCTATCCAGGCCCAGAAAGTTTGATCAAGGTTAAATTTGTAATGGACTGATGTGTTTGGCTAAAGATATCGGACTGAGATTTTAAGATTTTAAGTTGGAAAACCTCAAGCAAGTTAAAATTATAGAGGCACTGAGACTGATTTCAGGTTACCGAGCTGCTATTGTCAACCACATTAGCAATCTTAAGGAAGGTGGAAGGAAGGTGGCTTGACTTGATTTACATTAAAACAATGGAGAGGATGCCTGAGGAAAGACTGTTAAAAATGCAAATTCTTGGAAAGAGCTGCCTGGAGAAGGAACCTGCTTTTCAAGGCTATGGTTTATTTTGTCCCTGGATTTAGAATATGGCTGTGTCCTGCACACCTGGTATTAGTTTTGGAAATATGAAAAATGCATGGAGTGGTCATGAGTTGCACACGGTTCCAGGAGCCACTGCTGAGATGCGGCATGAGGCAGGGCATGAAGACCCTCAGGAATAGGCTGAAAGAGCCTTTGGAAGATGGACCGTGGTTTGCATGGAGACCTGAAGATGTTTTGGATATACCAGGACTGTGCAAAAGGGCTACCATGGAGTGCAATGTTGGCATAGGATGAAAGTTTTCCCTGGCGACTCTGCCCAGCTGGAGGGGCAGAATTGGAAAACCTGGAGACTGTCAGTCTCTGGTTATATTGAACTTGAACTGCAGAAGTTTGATGACAGCTGATGGTGGTTGAGTTTGCATTATTCTAGTCTCTCCTTGTTATTCCTTATACAGTTAAAAATGTTTACTCTGTGCCTTTACATGTTGAAAGTATTTAACTTGTTTGATTTTACAGGACTCACTATCTTAAGTTGATCAAGACTGTGAGAACCTTTGAAATTGGACTGAGTACAATTTACAATGTGTGATAGTTATAAATCTATTGGGGGCCAGGAGCTAAATATATTGGGGGCCAGGGGCGGAATGTGGTAGTTTGAATATATGTCCCCCAATATATTCAGTGGTTTATTACTTATAGTTTGCATCTGCAATCACCTTGCTAGAGGCAAGGTCACTGGGGGCCCCGGTCTTAAGGTGTGGTGATGGTTTGAGAGTCCATTGTAAAGATATGCAAATGTGCCTAGCAGGAGTTCCTGAAGTGTGCTGTGTGACCTTTTGGCGGTGGTTTTGCTCTGTGTGCTGTGGTAGCTGGTTGGCTTAAGCTCTCTCTGCTTGGCCCTGTGAAGAGCAGGCCGCTTTTCCTGCCATTATGGAACTTCCCCTGGATCTGTAAGCTTCAATAAATAATATCCCTTCCTCCATAACTGTGCCTGGTCTGGAAGTTCATCTCAGTGAACCTGAAGCTGTCTGCAACAGGTAGGGTCTCCCTCTAGCCCAGGCTGACCTGGAGTTCACTCTGTAGTCTCAGGGTGGCCTCGAACACACAGCGATCCTCCTACCTCTGCCTCCCAAATGCTGGGCTTAAAGGTGTGTGCCACCACGCCTGGCTGGTCTTGGTTTCTTGATTGGTTTTGATACTGGTCTTATTGAACACGCTCAAAAAGCCTTATTTCAGCTTCTTTTTGTTATACCTCAATTAAAATATTTCTAAATTAAGAAAGGGACAAATACTACAGAAAGGCACAGGAAACTTACACTCTAATTACCCAGTGTCCTAACAACATTAATCAGTATGACTTCCTCCCCAACCTTCTGTTGCGTGTGTATTTTATTATCATTATGATGACAAATGGTATATATTTTGGTATATTACTTTACTCACAAAACGTGATATCATGAACATTACCCACGCTGCTCTGATGTTTATCAGTTAACTCGCCACGTCACAGTCCGTTGCATCTAAGCTCTGTAATTGATTTATCTATCTTTGTCTTGTTGAGAACATTGGGATGATCAATATCTCTTGGCTCCTCTATTTTGAATAGTTTTATTAAGCAAGTTCCTGGGAAATCACATTGCTGGAAACTCCGCTTAAGGGAGCAGAGGGTGCAGGGCAATTTATAGGGCTCCATCACTCAATTTAATTAGACGTGTGATTTGTGGAGGCCCTTCCACAAGGAAGGCTTTCTGTCTGTGTTGTTATCTGTTGTGGGCCCCTCGGGAGGGTTCCAGAAAATGTACTAAGACTGAAGAATCCGAGTCCGTGTCAAGCCTCAAGTCCATATTTGTGACAGTTAATCTTCATCGTCAACCTGACTGGATTAAGAATCACCTAGGAGCTGGAAGCAAATCTCTGTGCCCGGGAGGAATTTCCCACAGAGCGGGCAAGACTGGCCCTGAGGGCCGGTGGCCCTACCGTGGCTGTAGGCCTGAATGGCAGGAAAGAGAGGGTGAGTGCTGGCTTTCCTCTTTCTGTCATCCCTGGGCCGTTGTCATCTCTGTCCCATCCTGTCCTCCCTGCCACTGACACCTCTAAAACCATGAGTCACAATCCTTCCTGTGGGATTTCTGTCAGGAATTTGGATCCAGCGGTCAAATGTCGTATACCTCTTTCTCCGCTGCAGGGCTGGGGTCACGGGAGCTCCCCATGGTAAGCAAGCACTCTACCACTAAGCCACAGCCCCGAGCCCCTGTCCTTTCTAATGCTGCTGAGGTCTTTGCACAATCATGGTGATCATCCTCACACATGCTAATTCTGGAGTGTGTTATGACCTGGGCCAGGAATGTTGATTGTGTGTGAGAGGCTGTGCCTGGAAAGTCTTGGAAATATTCACTCATTTATTTATTATTTTTACTATGTGTGCATGTGGAGGCCAGAGGACAACCTTGGTGTCATTCTCAGGAACAGAGAGAGAGAGAGAGAGAGAGAGGGAGGGAGAGAGAATTAGCATGCCAGGGCACTGCAATCGAACTTCACTCTTGCACCTCCTAGTGAGCACTTGAGACCTTGCACTTGCCTCACCTTTGTGCATCTGGCTTACGTGGGATCTGGACAGAGATGGAACATGGGTCATAGGCTTCACAGGCAAGCACCTTAACTGCTAAGCCCTCTCTCCAGCCCACACCCATCATTTAAAATAATATATTTATTTGTGAGGGGAAAGACAGAGAGACATAGGAAATATGGGCATGCCAGGGCCTCTTGCCACTGTACACGAACTGTAGACACACACACCACTTTGTGTGCCTGGCTTTATGTGGGTACTGGGGAGTTGAACCTGGGCTGGCAGACTTTACAGGCAAGAGCCTTATCTGCTGAGCCATCACCTCAGCCTCCACCATTTTCTAGACTATTTTTGCTGACAATTTTCATACATGAACATAACATGTTTTGATCATAAACCCCGTGATACCCTCTGTTTTCCTGTCCTTCCCTTCCTTCAAACCAAGCCTTTCTGCTTTCTAACTGTCCATCCATCTTGAGGCCTTCCCACCCCCCACTATACATGACAGGTGCTGATGGGCCCAATAGTGCTCAGTTGCTGTAAGGTCATGAATGCAATGGCCACGTCACGTCCAGACGACAGACTTTCACAGCCCTCACTCGTTGACATCCTCTGGTTCTTACATTCTTTCCGCCTCCTCTTCTACAATGTTCCCTGAGCCTTGGAAGGTGTTGGTACCCCTTTTTTTGAGGCAGAATTTCTTATTGACCCATAGCTCACTGATTAGACTTGGCTGGTCGGTGAGCCCCGGGAATCTTCCTGTCTCTGTCCTCTCAGTGCTGGGTATTTAAGCACAAGTCACCACTCCCAGCATTCCTTTTTTTTAAATATTCAAATCTGAGCCGGGTGTGTTGGCACATGCTTTTAATCCCAGCACTTGGGAGGCAGAGGTAGGAAGATCATTGTGAGTTCAAGGACACCCTGAGACTACAGAGTGAATTCCAGGTCAGCCTGGGCTAGGGTGAGACCCTACCTCAAAAAACAAAACAACAAACAAAAAACCCCCCCAAAAAATCAAATCTGTAAAGTACATTTTATTAATAGAAGAAATATTCTGGTCTAATTTGGGGTTGGTAATTATTGCTCAGGATGTTTGAGTAAAATAAAACTTTCTTTTCTTCTTTTGTTATCCCAACAACATAACAGCATCTGTTCAGTTTCATCTTTTTACTTTTATTTTAGACAGTTTTATACAAGTGTATAATGTATTCCTATTACCTTATATTATACCCCTCCCATTCTACTTTAATGTATTTATTTGAGAGAGAGAGAGAGGTAGAGAGAGAGAGAGAAAGGGCCCGCCAGGGCCTTCTGCTGCTGCAGATGGACTCCAGACACATGTGCCACTTTGTGCATCTGGCTTATATGGGTCCTGGGGAATCGAACCTGGATCCTTAGGCTTTGCAGGCAAGTGACTTAATGGCTAAGCCATCTCTCCAGCGGAGCCCCTTCATCTTTGCAGTTTGTCACCTTGTACTTTCATGGCTTTTGTTTTTGTGACCCATTGAGTTTAGTTAGGTTGGCTTGTATGAGAATGGGTGGGGTTATTTACCAGAGCACGCATTTACCAAAGCCTAGCTAGCTTTTTTTTTTTTTTTTTTTTTTTTTTTTTTTTTTTTTTTTTGAGGTAGGGTCTCGCTGGAATTCACTATGTAGTCTCAGGCTGGCCTCAAACTCATGGTGATCTTCCTACCTCTGCCTCCTGAGTGCTGGGACTAAATGTGTGAACCTCCTAAGTGCTGGGATTAAAGGCATGCACCACCATGCCCAGCATTTTTGTGTGGGTTCTGGGGATCTTTCAACTCCTCAGGCTTACAAGATACATATTCTACTAATTAGTCCTCTTGAGAACATTTTAAAAACTGTTTTTGTTTATTTTTATTTATTTATTAGAGTCAGAGAGAGAGTGAAAGAGAGAGAGAGAATGAGTGAGAATGGGTGTGCCAGGGCCTCCAGCCACTGCAAATGAACTCCAGACACATGTGCCACCATGTGCATTTGGCTTACATGGAATCTGGAGAATCAAACCTGGGTCCTTAGGCTTTGCAGGCAAATGCCTTAAGTGCTAAGCCATCTCTCCAGCCCAGAAACATTTTTTAAAAAGCTTTGTTATTTTTTAAAAAGCTTTGTTATTTTTTAAAAAGCTTTGTTATTTTTGGGCAAAAAGCTTGAGTCTTTGTTATTCCTGTTTTTTTAATTGTTTTTTTTTTTTTTTTGGAGAGAGGGAGAGAGATAGACAGGAGAGGGAGACAGAGATGGGTGCGCCAGCAGTCTCTCAGCTGCTGTGAACGAAATCCAGACAGACACCCTTGTGACAGACCTGGAGATTGGAACCGCTGGAGATTGGAAATGGGCACCCTAAGCCATCTCTCCAGCCCTCTGGCCTCTCAGCTGACCTGGAATTAACTATGTAGTGAATGAACTCAGATGTCAGTGATCCTCCTACCTCTGCCTCCCGAGTTGGGATTAAAGGCGTGCACCATCACGCCCGCCTCTCCAGCCCTTTTTTAAAAAAATAAATAAATAAATAGAAACTTTGTATTGTGCACCTTTAATGCACTCGGGAGGCAGAGGTAGGAGATCACTGAGAGTTGAGTCTGGCTACATCAAAAATGTGGGACAAACTGGAGAATTGTCCCCACTCCACTGAGGGCTTTCTTAGTGGGATTGCTGAGTGTTCTTAGCAGTCAGTCAGGCAGTTTTTGAAATTGGGTTTTAGTAGCCCAGGTGTGGTGGTTTGATTCAGGTGTCCCCATAAACTTCAGTGTTTTGCTAGGTTCCCAGCTGATTTTTTTCCTTATTGTTGGGGCGGGCTTATTATTATTTTTTATTGTTTGGCACACTTCCTTTGCTGTTGTCCACCTTATGTTGACCAGAGAGACAGCTCATGCCATCGCTTTTTCCTGCCATCATGGATAGAGCCAAAATAAACAGAGCTGCTCTTAGAGGTGAGCCAGCAGAAGACTGCAACAGGGGGTACCGAGGAGTGGGATTGCTGCAGACACCTGACTGTGTGGCTTTGGCCTTTTGGAGCTGATTTTCAAGAGGAATGTGGAAGGATTTGAAATCTTGGCCTAAGACATGCCTTGCAGTGCTGTAAGTACAGCTTAATGGACTATTCTGGTCAGGCTGAAAACCTGAATGCAGTAAGAACTATGACCTGTGAGGTTTGGCTTATGAGGGTGGAAAGAGCTTTACTTGGACTGGGCTAGCAGTTTGTGGAAGCGTCCTGTCCTGAGAAGATGTGCAGGGTTGCTTTGCGTAAAAATGAACTGGTGTGAGCAGAGGATAAGGCACAGAAAAAAATGAAATCTTTGGGTGAACTCTGCCCATTCAGCTGCAATTGAGAGATTACAACCTTTCTAACCTGCACTGGGGCAACAGGAAGAATGCAGACTCTTTTGAAGGGGCCTGAATGCTGAAGGAGTGTCCTGTTCTTCAAGCCTCCCCCTGGATTAACAAATTGGCAAAAAAGTATAACAAATGCAGGAAAAGAGGGTCATTGAGTTTGTAACGCGGTCTTATGTTTTGGAAATGGCCATGGGCAGTGTGGCAGGTTTGCTGGATGCCTGCATGGAGATCCCATGGGGCCATGAGGATGGACCGTGGGTTGCAGTGGAGACCAGTGGAATCCTATGAGATGGCTGCCAGGAGAGCTGCCGGCCCTGGATGAAGTTTTCCAGGATTGTGGTAGCCTAGCTGGAGGGGGAGGAATCAGAGACTTGTTGCTGCTCAGAAGTATCAGACTTGGAGATTTGTCACTGACTAGTTGTTGGATTGGAATTACAGGTATGACGTTTGCCCTGGTTGTTTTAAATCTTGTATTGGTTGAATATTTCTTTGCTTTGCCCAGTGCTATCTTTTGCAGTGTGAATGTTTATTCTGTGCCATTATGGGTTTTTGGGGATTATTTTTGGTAAAAACTCAAAAGAAATGGGGAAAAAAAAAAAAAACAACTTTTAAATTTGCATGAATGCATTGCGCATCATCATGTTGGTTATCAGTTTATCAGGGGCGGAATGTGGTGGTTTGATTCAGGTGTCCCCTCCTTGTCCTGAATGCTAGGTTCCCACTGAGGGCTTACCTCCTGGAGGCAGAGTATTGTTGGGATTGCTATAGCCAGCTTCCCTTGCCAGTGGCACAGTTGCTGGGTTGACCAGAGAGTGATGTCCACCCTCTGCTCATGCCATCGTTTTTCCTGCCATCAGCTTCATCGAGGGGCCAAAATAAATTTTTTGAAAGCTGCTGGTGATTTCTGCCAGCAATGCGAACCTGACTGCAACACCAGGCTTGCCTCAAACTCGCTATAGACTTAAGGATGATCCTGAACTTCTATATTTTCATTTTCTTTATGACAGAGAGACAGACAGACAGAGAGCAAGTGCCAGGGTCTTTTGCTGCTGCAAGTGAACTCCAGATGCATTCCCTACTTTGTGCATCTGGCTTTATGTGGGTACTGTGAATTGAACCTGGACTAGCAGGCTTTGCAAGCAAGCACCACTAACTGCCGAGCCAGTCCAGCCCCTGAACTTCTCATCGTCTTGTCTTTACCTCCTTGGATATTGTGCATACTTTGGAAATCTCTGGGAAGTGAGAAAATCCAATTTTCAGATTATCTTTTGAATGCCATTAAATTTTTAAAAATATTTTATTTATTTATTTGTGAGAGGAGAGAGAGTGGGAGAGTGAGAGAATGAGCGCCAGGGCCTCTAGCAGCTGCAAATAAATTCCAGACGCATGCACCACCTCTGGGGAATTGAACCTGGGTTGTTAGGCTTTGCAGGCAAGTACCTCAATTACTGAGCCATCTCTCCAGCCCCAGAGATTAAATTTTTTTAAAACTTTTTTTTTTGTTGTTTTTGATGTAGGATCTCGTTCTAGCTCAGGCTAACCTGGAATTTCTCTGTGTCAGGCTGGCCTCGAACTCACAGGGATCCTCCTACCTCTGCCTCCCTAATGCTAAGATTAAAGGTTTGTACCACCACACCTAGCTTTTAACATTTTTATTGACAGCTTCCATAATTATAGACAATAAACCATGATAATTCCCTCGCCTCCCCCACTTTCCCACTCAGAAATCCACCCTCTATCATATCCCCATTCCCCTCTCAATTAGTCTCTCTCTCTCTCTCTTTTTTTTTTTTTTTTCAAGGTAGGGTCTCACTCTGGCCCAGGCTGACCTGGAATTAACTATGTAGTCTCAGGGTGGCCTTGAACTCACCAGCAATCCTCCTACCTCTGCCTCCCGAGTGCTGGGATTAAAGGCGTGCACCACCATGCCCGGCTTTCAATTAGTCTCTTTTTAATTTTGATGTCATGATCTTTTCCTTCTTTATGATGGTCTTGTGTAGGTAGTGTTTGGCACTGTGAGGTCATGGATATCCAGGCCATTTTGTTTCTGCAGGAGCACATTGTAAGGAGTCCTACCCTTCCTTTGGTTCTAACATTCTTTCTGCCACCTCTTCCACAATGGACCCTGAGCCTTGGAAGGTGTGATAGAGATGTCTCAGTGCTGAACACTCCTCTGTCACTTCGCTTCTCAGCACTATGGTGACTTTTTTTTTTTTCAGGTAGGGTCTTGCTCTAGCCCAGGCTGATCTGGAATTTACTCTGTATTCTCAGGGTAGCATTGAACTCATGGCCATCCTGCTACCTCTGCCTCCCAAGTGCTGGTATTAAAGGCGTGCGCCACCACGCCCGGCTTACTATGGTTACTTTTGAGTCATCTCAAGGTCACCGCCATCTGAAAAGAGAAGCTTCTCTACCCAAAAGTGAGAGTAGCATTAATATATGGGTGTGAACAGTAAGAAAAGTGCTCACAGGGCAGTTTGGTGAGAATAATATATGCATTTAGCCAAACAACAGGCTTTATTCCCCTAGGGCTCATGACCTCCCTTGCCATAGGCTTTTGATTAGGTTTTCAGTGCCAGGCATGCATTCTCTGCCACAGAACAGGCCTCCAATTAGAAAGCAGTTGGTTTCCTCCATAACAGACTTGCCACTATTGCACAGTTGGCACATTTGGCCTGGCTGGCCAATCTTAAGGCTTGCAATGTCCACTGCTGTTTATCACCACTGATGAATTCTCTCTCCCATGGAACTGCATGCAGCATAGCTTTTTCCAGCTTCCTGTCAGCTGGTCTACCAGGGAGGAGGTTTCCAGCTCAGCTCCAGCTTGATTTCTCAGTGACCTTGCAGCCCAAACATGTGGAGTCTTCAGCAACAGGGTCTTACCATGTAGTTCTGGTGAGAAACCAACAACCTTGGTAATGGCCTGTAATGTTTGGGGGCATCAGAGACCTCCCTGGCCTCACTGGAAGGTATCCCATCCCTGGCACTGAAATTTTTTCTAGTAACAATCCAGTGATTAAATTTTTATGATCACTTAAAGTCAAACATTAAAAATGCTTTGTGGACATTTGGCTAAATATTTGTCACTTTAGATTTCTCTGGATTTATTTCTTTTGAGCCAATGTTCTTTCTTCTATTTTTTTTTTTTTTTTTTTTTTTTGGAGAGTGACAGAGAGAGAGGGAGGGAGAGAAAGACAGATAGAGATGGGCGTGCCAGCAGCCTCTCAGCTGCTGCAAACGGAATCCAGATGCGTTCACCCCCTTGTGGTCAAGTGCAGTATTGCACCCTTTGCATCTGGCTAAATGTGGGACCTAGAGATTGGAACCGCTGGAGATTGGAACCGGCGTTCTTAGGCTTAGGAGGCAGGCGTCTTAACCACTAAGCCATTTCTCCAGCCCTCTTTCTTCTCTTCTTAACCATGCCTCTGAATCACTAGTTTCTGATTGATGTAATTCTTCCGCCTTTCTTGCTTATTCTTTAATAGGAATTGGGATTTTCTCCTCCTCTTATCTCAGTCCCAGGCTGTCATCCACAAGGTGTTCATTCCCCATTTCCAGACTTTTGGGGTGTTTTCTGCTTCCTTGCCTGGACTGTCAGAGCCCGGATGTTGTGGTAGTTTGAATGTGATTGTGAAAACATATGGCCCCACAGACTTAGGTGTTTCATTAAAATTGAGCTTGCAGCTTGAGCCCCTGGCAGGGAGAGTCCTGCTGCAGTGGGGGCGGGTGTGCCCTGTCATTGTGGGCAGATCCTGGAGCCTAGCCCTGTGGTGTGTCTGGAGGCAGGTCCACTTTCCAGCTCAAAGCTGTGTGAAGAGCAGTTTGAGCTCTGGTTACTTGTGTTTGCTGGTGGTGCTGGTTGTTGGTGGTCTCCCTCTGCTTGGCTCTATGAATGGGAGCCAGCTTCTTCCACCACTGATGGTCCTAGACTCGTGTAAGCCTGAAATAAACTCCCCCTCCCTCCCTCCCTCCCTCCCTCCCTCCCTCCCTCCTCCCTTCCATCAGCTGCTGCTGGTTGGATGTCTGTCCAGCAATGTGGGGCCCACTGCAACACATGTTCAGCTCTACCTTTGGGTCTCACCTGTGCTTTCCCTCCATCTAGAACTTTCTATCTCCAAACTTGTCTGGCAACAGTTTAGCTGAATAAATGACCTTGGCCCGATTTTGCCACTTTGGCCTCATGGCCTCCTTCAATCCTGTCACCCCAGACAGCCCCAGCGTGGAGGAGAGGCACCTTCTTCA
This sequence comes from Orientallactaga sibirica, assembly GCA_036365145.1. Classification (NCBI taxonomy): domain Eukaryota; kingdom Metazoa; phylum Chordata; class Mammalia; order Rodentia; family Dipodidae; genus Orientallactaga; species Orientallactaga sibirica. Next base: position 10,834,569 of record JAEOAD010000013.1, read on the forward strand.
CAGGCATGTGACAGTTATACGGAAGTGCTTGGGCTAATGCTCTGCATTTGTGTCTCAAAGGTCCTGAATAATTTTATCTTTGACTTTGTGTTTTGTGAGCAGTGACTACGTTTTATGAGCCTGCATGCTGTGTCATGCAGAAAGCAGGAACTAGCATTCGTATTTAAGTACATATAATGGCAATTTTTTTTACCTGTTTTTTTTTTAGTGTGTGTGTGTGAGAGAGAGAGAAAGAGAGAGAGAGAGAGAGAGGGAGAGAATGGGTGCGCTAGCAGCCTCTCAGCCACTGTGAATGAACTCCAGATGCATGCGCCCTTGCGTCACTTTGTATCTGGCTAAACGTGGGACCTGGAGAATCCAACCAGTGTTCTTAGGCTTCACAGGCAGGTGCCTTAACCGCTAAGCCATCTCTCCAGCCCTCTCCCTGGTTTTTGAACAAGGTATTTCCCACTTTTATGTAAGTCTCCTAAGTTATGTAGTTTGCCTTGCTTGATAATGAGAGCGGATAAGACCCAGTGTGCCACTGCATGGTGCCCTTGGAAAAGAGCTGCAGTGAAATTAGGTGCCTCTAGGAAAAATGAAGTGTATGAGTTTCCTCTTGCTGCTGTAATAAATGGCTCCACGTGACACATTAAATTGAGTGCAGGTTTGGGCCAGTGAGGGCTCTGTGGGAGACACACTCAAGGTGTGAGCCTCAATACCACGGCATATAAACACCTTATCTCATAGTTCTGGAGGTCATCGCAAGTCCTAAAGTCAAGGTCAATGAAAGGTTGTGTACCCTTCAGATTTTTTGGCCTTTTCTGGCTCCAGGAGGCCACCTGTCTGCGGTGGCTCCTGGCTGCATCTTTCTAACCTCTGCTTTCTTGGCACATCTGCACCTCCTTCTTTCTTGTTCCTCCTCAGGATCCTTGACATGATGTGGGCCCACCCAATGATCCAGGATTGTCACTCCATCTCAGGACCCTTAATCATATCAGCCAAGGTCCTTTTGCTGTATAAGGTGACATAGCTGTATGACTCATTGATTTGGACCCATACGTCCTTGGGGTGTGGGAGCGTAACTGTCTGCCAGGGCGGGCTACTTGTTTTTCTGCTTAAATTATCAAAACATTTGCCCAGGGCACATACAGATTTAATTAACTAATATTTCTGGTTTTTTTTTTTTTTTTGGTTTTTTTTCGAGGTAGGGTCTCACTCTGGCCCAGGCTGACCTGGAATTCACTATGTAGTCTCAGGGTGGCCTCGAACTCTCGGCAATCCTCCTACCTCTGCCTCCCGAGTGCTGGGATTAAAGGCGTGTGTCACCACGCCCAGCTCTGTTTTTTTGAATTTTGCTTGTGGGCAATTTTTATTCATGTGCATAGTGTATTTTGGTTATAGTCACCTCTCATTATCTTTCCTCATCTTCCTCCTGTTGAAGCCCTTATTCTTCCTACTTACTCTCTTTTTCATTTGATATCTTTTTTTTTTTAACGAGTCATTGAGTGTAATTAGGGTTTCTTGGTTTCTTTCATGAGCATGGGTCCAGAGTCATTTACTGGAGCATGAGTGACGTACCACTGGCTACACCACTGAGAAAATGTCTGCCCCCACCCCAGCCATCATTAACTGCCAATAATTCCTCAGAAAGGAAGGGCCTCTTGAGCTTCTCCATTATCCTTGACAGAATGCTGATGGGCCCCATCTTGTGCAGGTCTTAAGCCAGTAACAGCCAACATCAGTGGCGGAAGAAGCTGCTTATTTCCATAGACCCAAGTAGAGAGAGAGGAAAATATATACCAAGCAAACAGCAACACCAGGGCTGGAGAGATGGCTTAGTGTTAAGGCGCCTGCCTGCTAAGCCTAAGAATGCTGGTTCCAATCTCCAGGTCCCATGTTTAGCCACATGCAAAAGTGAGGCAAGGGCGCAATGCCGCACTTGACCACAAGGGGGCGCACACATCTGGATTTCGTTCACAGCAGCTAAGAGGCTGCTGGCGCGCCCATCTCTATTTGTCTTCCTCTCTCTCTCTCTCTCTCAAAACAAACAAACAAACAAACAAACAAACAAACAAACAAACAAACAGCAACACCAGCAGGCAAGAACCCCAAGCTCAAACTCCTCTCCACATCTTTGGGCTGGAATTTGATCTGCCCCCAGCAACTTGTCCCTCCCCGCAGCAGGAATCTGCCTGCTAGAGGCTCAAGCAACAAATTCAATTTTAATAAACCACCCGAGTCCAATGGGGCCATATATTTTAAACTACCTAGTTCCTGAGCTTTGGAGGCTCATTTAGATAGAGACAGAGATGTCTCATTTAGAACTGAACACTCCATTGTCACTTCTCAGCTCTGAGTCACCCCAGTGGTCACCACCATCTGAAAAGAGAAGCTTCTCTAACCAAAAGTGAGAGTAGCATTAATATACAGGCATAAACACAAGTTTGGTGGACATAATCTATCCATTTAGCCAGGCTTGTTTTGACTTTTGAGATGTGCTTTTACTATGTAGTTCAGGCTGGTCTGGAATTCATCATCTGAGTGTGGTGTGGAACGCTGCGCCCTGCTCAGGAGAGTATTCAAAGCAACAATAGTAGAAAATGGGGAAGCCAGGGTATGCTAATTATCAGTATCAGCTCAGAGACAAGGTTGATTTCATATTCAGTCAGGGATGGTTTTTATCTACTAACTGGTATCTTATTAAGCTGGCAGCAGAGCCATACTGGGTCTGCATTTTAAATGCCTTGTACTGGACCAGAAACTTCTCTCCCGAGAGTAGACTGCTATGAATTCAGCAGGACTGTACTTTTACACCTCCCTAGAGCATTTGTGGTGCATGCTGAGAATCACACACTAGACAGAGTTGAGGAGGGTCTGGGTTGCTGACTCAGTTTCTCCTTCAAGCCCTGGAGGTCTGGGGCTTCCCTGGAAGCTTTGATTGGATGTTGACTAGAACCTTCCCTCCACTGGTTTGGCAGTCCCATCCGAGAGAATTCATGAAGAGAAGGGGCAAACCTGTTCCCACAGCGGGCCAGTCATTGCCAGAACCCTTCCAGAAGTTTCCGTGCACAAAGCTCCACAAAGTGCCTGAGTCCTGATGACATCATCAAGCCTCCGATGAACAGGGCTGAGAGAGATCTGAGGAAGTGAGCACACTGGGTGTTTGTTTGTGGCAGGTGTGTTCTGCCCCAGTTGTGCTGGGTTATAAAGATGGGCAGACAGTCACTTCTCTGCCTTTTAAAGTTTCATGGTGGGTTATGGGCTAACTAATGTTTGGATAAGCACTTCTTCAAACTTACATGAAATGTTATGGGGCGGGGGTGCTGGAGAGATGGCTGAGCAGTTAAGGTGCTTGTCTGTGAAGCCTAAGGACCTAGGTTCGGCTCCCCAGAACCCACGTAAGCCAGATGCACAAGGTGGTGCATACGTCTGGAGTTCATTTGCAGTGGCTGGAAGCCCTGATGTGCCCATCTCTCTCTCTCAAATAATAAAAAAAAAATTTATGGGGTGATTGTTATCACCATGCCATTCTGAGGGTTATTTATGGGATGACACCAAGATTTCATGCAGTTTGTTTCTCTACTTCTGACATGTGGAGTCAGATGACTCTTTGCTAATGGTAGCCCCAGCTGAGGTGGAGAGCAGAACATGAATTGTCAAGAATATATGTAATTATATAGTCAAATCCATCTACATTTATCTAAATATATTGTTGGACGTGGTAGCACATGTCTTTAATCACAGCACTTGGGAGGCAGAGGAAGGAAGATCCCTGTGAGTTCGAGGCCAGCCTGAGACTACATAGTGAATTCCAGGTCAGCCTGGGCTAGAGGGAAACCCTACCTCAAATTCACAGTGATCCTCCTCCTACCTTAGCCCGCTGAGTGAAAATTTGTTTATTTGAATGTTTGTGTATCTATGCACTCGTGTGTGTGTGTGTGTGTGTGTGTGTGTAGATGTGCCAGGGTCTCCTGCCACTATAAACGAACACCAGATGCTTGTGCCCCTTTTTTGCATTTGGTTGTATGTGGGTGGCTGGGAATTGAACCTGGGCCAGTTGGCCTCACAAGCAATTCCCTTAAATCACTGAGCTATTCTCCCACCCCCACATCCATAGAAGGCTTCCAAGAACGGCTTGTTATTTTCATTCCTGGGTTCCCCTCAGAAAATCTGAGAGCCAGTCCCAGCTGAAGGAAAGAACAGTCCATCCAGAGTCCGAGGCCACCTCCGTTGTCATGCTTTGAAGTAACCAGACTTCCCAGAGGATGGGCAAGAGCAGGGTGGCAAAGCCACAGCTCCCCTTGGTTGACCTCTATGCACTGGGCCCCACAACAGTGCTGCCGCTAAAGGAATGCCTATTGATTCAAGCCAGTGAATGAGTGGAGGACGAAGGTCAGTCATGTAAGGGGCAAAGAAAGCTGCTGCCCACTGTGAGTTGTCTCACTCAGTCACAGTGAATCAGAGAGAGAGCGAGCGAGCGAGCATGGTGTTGTATCATGACCCTGAATGGGATACCGAGACCTAAGAGGTTGAATAATTTGTCCAAGGAGTCTATACACCGTGCTTCTATGTGGTCAGGTTCTGAAGCTTGCCCTCAGCTGCTAGATTGCCTCTATTTGAGAAAAAAAAAAAAAAAAAAAGACTGGAGGGATGGCTTAGTGGTTAAGGCATTTGCCTACAAAAGCCAAAGGATCTCGGTTCTATTCTCTAGGACCCACATAAGCCAGATGCAAAAGAGGCTGCATCATCTGGAGTTCATTTGCAGTGCTTGGAGGCCATGGCATGCCCATTTTCTCTCTCCTCTCTCTCTCTCTCTCAAAATAAAAAGTAAATTGGGCTGGAGAAATGACTTAGTGGTTAAGGCACTTGTCTACAAAGCCAAAGGACCCAGGCTTGATTCCCCAGGACCCACATAAGCCAGATGCACAAAGGGGCACATGCATCTGGAATTTGTTTACAGCGTCTGGAAGCCCTGGTGTACCCATTCTCTCTCCCCAACCTCCCTGCCTATTTCTCTCTCTCTCTCTCAAATAAATAAAGACAGAAAATTAAAAATAAATAAATAAATATTTTTTTGGGAGTGAGACACAGAGAGAGACAGAGAGAGAGAGAGAGGGAGAGGAAGACAGATAGAGGTGAGCACACCAGCAGCCTCTCAGCTGCTGCGAACGAAATCCAGATGTGTGAACCCCCTTGTGGTCAAGTGCGGCATTGCACCCTTGCGTCACTTTGCATCTGGCTAAACGTGGGACCTAGAGATTGGAACCTCTGGAGATTGGAACCAGCGTTCTTAGGCTTAGGAGGCAGGTGCCTTAACCGCTAAGCCATCTCTCCAGCCCTAAAATATATTTTTTAAAAAAGGCATGTGCCACCACACCTGATAACTTTTTAAAAAAAATTCTAAACTCTTGGGCTGGAGAGATGGCTTAGCGGTTAAGGCACTTGCTGGTAAAGCCAAAGGACCCTGGTTTGATTCCCCAGGACCCATATAAAGCCAGTTGCACAAGGTACCACCTGTGTCTGGAGTTCATTTGCAGTGGCTAGAAGCCCTGGTGTGCCCATTCTCTCTCTATCTGCCTCTTTTTCTCTCTCTCTAAAATAAATAAATAAATAAATAAATAAATAAATAAATAAATAAATAAATATTAAGCAAATAAACTCTTGTTCTGGGAGTTAGGTTAGCAGTTAAAGGTGCTTGCTTGCAAAGTCTAATGACCTGGATTCAATTCCATGGTGCCCAGTAAAGCCAGATGCACAAAGCGGCACATGTGTCTGGAATTTTTTTTTTTTTGCAGTGCCTGGAGGCTGTGGAGTGCCCGTGCAGTCTCTGTCTCCATAAATAAATAAATAAATGCTTAACCCGCCTTCCCACAGATTGGTGCATTCATAACTCCACAGTGAATACTGATAACCCCACTGAGAAGGGCCCTCAGTGGAATGGGGTGGAGTGAGGGAACATAAGAGTATAGCCTGATGGGAATATGACCAATATGCAGTACATTCATATAGTCAAGTTCACAATTAATTTTAACAACTTATTTATTGGTCATTTTTCATACATGTACACAATGCATTTTATCTTAATCTCCCCATTACCTTCTTTTGTTCCCGATCCTCCATCCCCTTTCCACGGAACACCTGCTTCTATCTGACTAGTCCCTCTTCTGTTCTGTTGTCTCCCCCCCCCCTTCGCCTTCATCATCCATATTGGAATGTTGATGGGCCCAACATTGTGCAGGTCTGGTGCAGACAACCACTGTGAGCTCATGAATGCAAAGACCAACTCATGTCTGCAATATAGTTTTTTTTTTGTTGTTGTTTACCTCTACCTAAACCTGGCTGGCCTGGAATTCACTCTGTATTCTCAGGGTGGCCTCGAACTCACAGCAATTCTCCTACTTCTGCCTCCCGAGTGCTGGGATTAAAGGCGTGCACCACCGTGCCTCGTTCTCTTTTCTTTTTTTTTTTTTTTTTTTTTTTTGAGGTAGCGTCTCACTCTTCCCCAGGCTGACCTGGAATTCACTCTGTAGTCTCAGGGTGGTTCTCAGACTCACGATTCTCCTACTTCTATGAATGTGAATGCCAGGATTAAAAGAGTACGCCACCACACCTTGCTTGGAAGATAAAATATTCCAAATCACTTCGCCCCCATATTTAAGAGATGAGTTCAGTATCTTTAGCCATCAGAGAAAAGCAAATTAAAACTGTTCTGAGAGTCCAACTCATTCCAGTCATCAAAAATATCAAATAAACCAGGCGTGGTGGCGCACACTTTTAATCCCAGCACTTGGGAGGCAGAGGTAAGAGTATCTCCACGAGTTCAAGGCCACCCTAAGACTACAGAGTGAATTCCAGGTCAGCTTGGGCTAGAGTGAGACCTTACCTCGAAAAATAAAAAATAAAAATAAATCAAGGCCGGGCGTGGTGGCACATGCCTTTAATCCCAGCACTCGGGAGGCAGAGGTAGGAGGATCACCATGAGTTCGAGGCCACCCTGAGACTACATAGTGAATTCCAGGCCAGCCTGAGCTAGCGTGAGACCCTACCTCGAAACACCAAAAATAAAAATAAATAAATAAAATAAAATAAATAAATCAAGTGACAAGTGCTGAGGAGGGAGAAGGGGGGGGATCAAGAGAGACCCTTCTTACTCACTTTTGGAGGGAGCATAAACTAATATAGCCGCTATGGCAATCAGTGTGGAGGTTCCTCAAAAACCTGGAACTAGATCTACCATACCATTCCTGTTCGTATACACCACTTCTTAAGGCAATGGAGATGGGTGTAGGAACTAGAGATGGGGAGGGGAGAGGAGGAGGAGGAGTCTCCCCTGGGCTTACAGGGGTGCAGGGGCTCGTGCTCATGGACTCTTTGGCACTGGGCTTGCTCTCAGCTCTTGGCCTTGGGGGCGGGGGGAGGGGAGGGGCTGTGCACTTGCCCTCCCGGATCTGTTCCTGCGCCCGCAGAAGGCTGTGAACCAGAGAATCCACTCTCCAGGCAGGCTCTGCCCGCTGCGGCAGGGCGGGGCCTGTGGCTGGAGGGCCACGTGTGCTGGAGGGAAGCAGGAAGTGACAGCGAGAGTGGAGCCGGCCGAGCCAGTGGCGCCGGCGGCTGATGGCAGTGGAGTGGGGGCTGGAGAGGGCACCCTAGTGAGTCGCCTTTTCCCTCCTTCAGCGCCTGTGGTTGCGGGATCCGGGACAGTCACGACCTGAAAGACTGTGGGACTCTAGGGCCACGATCCAGAGCTTGGGAAGGGGTGCCCGGGGGAGGGGAGAGGACCGGAGGGGAGCAGGTGGCTTTGGCAGGTGCAGAGGAGGGATGGGTGCCCGGTCCCTTCTACCTCTCCCCAGGGTAAGCTGGAGGCAAGAATATGCAGTCTGTCGGTGCTCGGCCAGGGTCTCGTTCATTCATTGCCTCGGAGTGGTGTGTGGGGGATCGGAGATCCCTGGGAGCTGGGTGTCAGCCCTTCGGAGTTCCCGCCTACTCCCTCTTGAACTTGCCAACTGTCCACTTAGCCTGCAGTAGATCTAAGGGAGGCCCGAGACTGTACATTTCTAACCAGTTCCCAGGCCAGCTGGTTCATGGACCACACTTTGAGGTAGCAAGGTGCTGGCTGAAAACTTTTCCTACAGTGTTCACCGGCCCAAGCCGGAATCCTTCTGCTGGCTCCTCTCTGCCGTCAGGACACTGCAAAGCCCAGGTAGCTCTCACTTCTTCAACCACACTAGCATTGTGAAGCGGGGAGCCACAGGTTTAAAAGGGAGAGGGAAACAACAAAGTGAAATAGAACACAGAGTCTCTTAGCCTCAACAGACAGCCTCCTATGCTGCCTAAGCAAGAAGTGCCCATGTGTGGGCCAGGGTTCGCTTCTTCCAAGCTGGAGTGGGCAGAGAAGAGTCTTTTCTCTTGCTCACTCACGGGGGTTATGATCTTAATATCCATCTGGTGAGGAAGTCTGGGCTGCATGGCCTGAGCTGCTTTGAAGGTGCAGTGGCTGCCTGGTGCACCTCCTCGTAAGAGCTTATTAGTCTGTTAGGGATAGTTTTTTATTTTTTTTTTCCTTGGGGCTCTTAGCCTTGCCCATTCCCTGCAGGGCAGGATTCGCTTGCTAAGATTTTGGGTTTTTTAAAAAAATTATTTATTTATGAGAGAGAGGGAGATAATGGGCACGCCGGGGCCTGTAGCCACTGCAAACAAACTCCAGATACATGCTCCGCCATGTGCATCTGGCTTACGTCAGTTCTGGAGAGTCAAACCTGGGTCCTTAGGCTTCACAGGCAAATACCTTAACTGCTGAGCCATCTCTCCAGCCCATATGCTTTTGGTCTTATAGAAGTGGTCCATGAGGGCGTGAGAATCCCCACAAGGAATTCGACAAAAGACAGGTTGTGATCTGGCGTGTCTGGGTGTCACCTGCCATTACATTTGTGAGTACCTTCCAAGGGGGGACCAGTGTTGCTGGCTCTCAGACCACCCTTTGAGTAGCGAGGTTTTCAAACAGCAAATGGAAGAGACTTCTCCAAAGGACGCTCAACTTGCATTGCCTGTTGGGATGGAAAGAATGTGGCCTCTGTCTTTGTGTCCCTTTCCTACTTCTCAGATGCTCAGTGGACTTAGTAAGTTCCCACTTAGCCACCAGGGACACCCACAGACTCCCTTCTGTCCACCAGTCATTTGGCAAATGAGGACTGTTTGCTCCTGTAGCTGTGAAAAGGCACCTTCCAACAGAGGGGGGAGAAAAGGTGTGGTATGATCTGTTTTGGATAGTGAGGACTACGGATGATAGCTTTGTAAATGTTTGAAATTTTATGCACAAGAAGCTAGAAATAGGTGGCTTTTGTAATGATCCAAGTGTCTTGGCCTCTTGGCACTGTAAAGGAGTGCCAGTTTAGCTGGCCTATGAACTTTGAATTCTCCTGGCTGCTCCTCCTATTGTTGTAAGTGTTTTGGGATCACAGATGCTTGTGCCACTTTGTGTCTGTGGGTGGTGGGAAATTGAACCCCAGGCAGGCGGGCTTTGCAAACAAGCACCTTTAACCGCTGAGTCCTAAAATAATTTTTTGCCTTTTGTTGGTGTGGTCACGATCCTGAGCTCCATTGAGGCTGTGGGCTCCGCAACCTAAATCCACAGATGCTGTTTATTGTACAGGCTTGTAGCAGGGGCTGAGCCAGGCTCACCTGGGTGTGAACTTGGCATAGGGCCCTGTCCCCCTTCTGCTTTCCTCTAGGGCCAACAGAGGCACGATCATTAGCTCTTAGTCCTGTAGGTCCAGAGCTCCTGGCTTCTCATTCCAGGCCTGGCATGAGGTCAGCTCCAGCCCTGTGAGTGTTGGAAGGCCAAAGGGGAGCTGAATGGGGCCTTTGAGATGAGGACCTGAGCCCAGTATGCTTGCATGCATGTGTGTGTGTGTGTGTGTGTGTGTGTGTGTGTAAGAACATATGACTGCTCCACAAGTGGGTTTCTCTGTCTTGTAACTTTCCACAGGGAGAGGTCTGCTGCATTATCTCAGAGCTAGGCTGGTAAGCATGTTTAAGGGTGAGGAGGTTTTCTGGGCTCAAACAAGAGAAAGGCTCCTTTCTTTTTCTTGGCGGACAGCAGTATCCCTTCAGCAGTAGAGTGCTGGACTGGCCAGGGCAAGTCCACTTGTGGCTCTGTTTCCTTGTTTTTGCTCACTGCCTGGTCCAGGTAAGCTGGGGCCTTCTGATTCAGCAAATATTTTTTCAGGGGCCTTAAAACTCCATTTCACAGGGGCACCAAGGGTGGAAAAGCACCCTCTCTTCTCCATCAGTGGAGTAATAAAAAGAGGAAGGAGGCAGGCCCCCAGAGAATGCAAACACGTTTGTTTGTGTAGGGTGGGGGATCAGGAAAGCTTTCTTCAGGAAGTTGGGATCTGGGCTCGGATGGCAGGAGCTGTGGAAGGAAGGTATTCCTGGAGGGATCGGAGGGAACAGGGACTTGGAGGGCTGACAGGCTGAGCTTGGTGAAGGTGCTACGGCGAACTGAGTTGGGTGGGAGTGTGGCGCCTGTACTGGGCACAGTGCGGATGTGGGCTTGAAGATCTCGCACGAGATGGAAGGTCAGTCAGTGTAATTTGCCCTTGAGCCGTCCAGATTGCTGCCTTAGGAGCCTTGAAGGTGTGACCTTAGATGGAAGGTCTTGCATTAGATAGAAGAACTTCTGAAGGCAGTATCTGGAGGAGACCTAGAGCAGGACAGACAGAGACAGGTGGGCAGGTAGAATGAGTAGGGAAGGCTGTGTTCCTCCAGGCTACCCAATACCAATCCACATACCTTGTGCTTCTTTCTGAAGCAATGTTTCAATGTTGCAGCCCCTTGCGAGGGCTCCCAGGCCTTTCTCCAGGAGGCTGTGTCTCCATTCAGAGTCAGATGACTTTCAGTGTTCGGGGAACAGAGATGGAAAATTGGGACCCAGGTGCCGGGATATCTGAGGACCATTGGGTGGGTGTGGCGAAAGATACATGCCACCAACCGGGATGGAGGCCAATTTGGGTAACAAGTGTGAGGATGTAGGTGAGTTACCAGTAGGGACCGCCAGCAGCTCACCCTCTCACCCTTCTGCACACAGCTGTATCCAGCATGCTCCAAGGCTACAGCGCCGTGGTCCAGGCCTTGCTCGGGACCTTCTTCACCTGGGCGATGACAGCAGCTGGGGCGGCTCTCGTGTTCATATTCTCTAGTGGACAGGTGAGTGCCTTGAGTTCTGGAGGTTCATGGGACCCTCTTCGGAAGCTCTGAAGTCATTCCCTGTTTGCACAGCAGATCTGTAGCTTTCTGATGCTGCTGGCCACACCTACAGGTGGTGGGTTTCCCCTGTTTCATGGTTGTTTTTGTTAAATTAAAAAAATTTTTTTTTCGAGGTAGGGCCTCGCTCTAGCCGAGGCTGACCTGGAATTCACTCCGTATTCTCAGGGTGGCCTCGAACTCATGGCAGTCCTCCTACCTCTGCCTCCCGAGTGCTGGGATTAAAGGCATGTGCCACCACATCCAGCTTAAAATATTTTCTATTTATTAAGTTAAGAGAGAAAGAAAGAAGCAGAGAGAGAGAGGCAGATAGAGAGAGAATGGGTGCACTAGGGTCTTGAGCCATTGCAAACAAACTTCAGACACATGCGCCACCTTGTGCATCTGGCTTACGAGGGTCTTGGGGAATTGAACCTATGCAGGCAAGCGCCTTAACAGCTAAGCCATCTCTTCAGCCCTGTTTTTTTTTTTTTTTTCTCCCTGTCTCCATACAAGGCCATCCAATGGGTGCCTGTTGGTTGCTGGTCTCTCCTCTCCTGCCTCTGGTACTCTGGCTTCAAGGTGTGGGAGTGGGGAACCAGATAGTCAGCCCCCTATAACCTATTGCCTGATTTCTAGATTCTGTTCAATTTCCTTCAGGCATGGAGCAGGCAGCACTATATAGGACCCAAGATCAGGTTTCAGATGCAGCTTTCTTCCACTGTGGCCATGAGTTATGGGCCTTGGGGGAAGGAAGGAGTCAGTTTCCTTTCTCTTTTACTCTAGGCCCAGGGATTCACATTTCTGCCCCTTGCCTGAATATATACAGACCTCTTTCTTTCCTTTCTCTCTTTCTTTCTTTCTTTCTTTCTTTCTTTCTTTCTTTCTCTCTTTCTTGATTTTATTTTTATTTATTTATTAGAGACAGAGAGAGGGAAAGAGAGAGGGGGAGAGTGAGAATTGGTACGCCAGGGCCTCCAGACACTGCAAACGAACTCCAGACACGTGTGCCCCCTTGTGCATCTGGCTTACGTGGGACCTGGAGAATTGAACCAGGATCCTTAGACTTTACAGGCATGTGCCTTAACTGCTAAGCCATCTCTCCAGCTCAGACAGGCCCATTTCTTTACCCCCTGCAAACCCCACTCCTGCCCACCCCCCCATGTATCCTCCCTCCTGAATGAATACAGACAGAGCTACCTCCACATATCCCTGCAGATGCCAGCACTGCCCACCCCTTACCCTGTGTATCGCCATGTATTCTGTACATATCCCACCCCCATCTCTGTGTCCTCATTCACTCAAGGGCTCCACACCCTGGCCCAACATGCTCCCAAGCTCACTTGTATTTCCTATACTCTCCCTCCTCCACACCTCACGTCCCTACATCCCTCCTGTGCACTCTGCAAACCTCCCTTATCCCATATGCCATGTGCAACCTACACCCCTTCTCAGGCCTGCCTATGCTCCTGTTTCTCCCATTCTGACACCTCCCGCCCCTGTCCCCAGGCCTGAAGTCATGTCTTAAGGAATGCAGTCCTTGCATTGTTTAGTGCGCAGCTGCAGACATTGTGAGAGCAGCACACGACTAAGTGCCTTAGTCTCTCTAAACATGCTGAGCACTGGATGTGGCAAGGAAAACACATTTAGGAAGCTGGTGTGTCAGGCCCCTTGTGTTAGAGACCAGTTCAACGGGTATTGCTTTCAGCGATAAGATTCTGTCTCCCTCACTGCACCGCCCCTTTCCTCCTGGAGGTGGTTGGCCCAGATCCAGCCATTGGAGATTGGAGTTCAAACTAGGAATTGCAGGGTACCAAAAAAAGAAAAAAATCTCAGTATATGAGACTGTAGACACGATAAATTCCCAGATGGAAAATAGGATGGCAGTTGCCAGGGCCTGGGAGGAGGAGGAGGAAGGATATGGAGTTATTGTTGAACAGGTAGAGAAAAGCTTTCTGTGTAAGGGCAGTTTATTTCATTTAGCACAGTGTCCTCAAGGCTCCTCCGTGCTGTCCCCATGTGTCTTCCTTGCAATGCTGATACGTGTTCTGGTGTAAGCAGACATCACCTTTGTCTTTATTACATAATTTTTTTTTTTTTTTTTTTTAGTTTTTCGAGGTAGGGTCTCACTCTGGTCCAGGCTGACCTGGAATTAACTATGTAGTCTCAGGGTGGCCTCGAACTCTCAGTGATCCTCCTACCTCTGCCTCCCGAGTGCTGGGATTGAAGGCGTGCACCACCACGCCTGGCCTTATTACATAATCTTTGTGTGTGTGTGTGTGTGTGTGTGTGTGGTGTGTGGTATGTGGTGTGTGTGTGTGTGCCCATATATGTGCACTAGCGCCCCATGCACTCACCTGCAGTGGGAGCTGGGTGTTCACCAGAGCCAAACTTTGGGTGTTCCATTCAATTGCCTTTCTGCCCATTCTTTTTTTTTTTAATTTTATTTATTTATTTGAGAGAGTGAGAGAGGGAAAGAGGGAGAGAGAGAGAGAGAAAAAGAGAGAGAGAGAGAGAATGGGTGCGCCAGGGCCTCCAACCACTGCAAACGAACTCCAGATGCATGTGCCACCTTGTGCAGCTGTCTTACGTGGATCCTGGGGAATTGAACCGAGGTTCTTTGGCTTTGCAGGCAAATGTTTTAACTGCTAAGCCATCTCTCCAGATCCCCATTCTTATTTTGAGCTGGAGTCTCTTACTGATAATGGAGCTTGCTGTTGTCCACGAACCTGGGCGATTCCCTGCTCTCTCCTCCCCTTTGTGAGACTGGGGTTATCAGGGCACATGGCCATGCCCAGCCATTTACGTGGGATATGGAGATTCGAACTCAGCTGGTATCAGGCCTCCCTCAGGTCCTCATACTTGTGCAGGAAACACACTTATAACATGGAAAAGTGCATAGCTTGCAAGTATACAGCTTGACCAAGTTTTGGCAAATGCCCATGAATCTAGTGCCCAGATTAGCTCATCACAGCCTCTTCAGGCCCCTTTCTATCCACTACTGTCACCCCTAATCCACCCCAAAGCTAAACCCCTTTCTGCTCTCTGACAGTGGGGGTGCTTTCCCCGTTCTAGTTCTGTACTTAGATGCAGTAATCACACAGTATTGTACTGTTCTGTGTCAGTCTGAATTCACCCTAGTTAGTTCCCAGTTTACTTAATGCCTCTGCCTGTTGTGGATATATATAGTTTTCTATATATGTGTTTTTATTGTGTGTGTGTGTGTGTGTGTGTGTGCATGTGTATGCATGTGGTAGCATAGTTAATATATATGTTCCTTGCCCTTTGATATTTAGTTGTGTGAGTGTGACCTGGTTGGTACATACATCCTACTGTGGGTGGAGATTGGAGTAGTTTCTAGTTTGGGGCTCCTGCCAATAAAGCTCCTTTGAACACTTCTGAGCATGCATTTTTCTGCTAATCATTGGTGGATGTGCCAGCTGGCATCCTCACCTCTCTGAAGTTCTGGTCGTTCTCCATGCTCCTCACCAGTCTTGGGGATTTCCATCTTGTAGGTCAGCTACTGACTAAGTCTCATGGTTGCCATGCACAGGGTGTGGGGCAATAGATGACACATGGCCTATGAACCCCGGGTCTCCCCAGAACCCTTCTGATTGATTCTGAAAAGGATGAAACCCTCCCCCTGGTTCACAGTCCGTTCTATAAACTCAGAAGTTCACCAGCTTCAGAAAGTGGGTCAGTGGCTCTTTTGGGCTTATGGTTTCTCCTGGCCCAGGTCCCACCATCTTGTTGTCCTGTGGAAACTGAAATATCTCGTTTTCATTTTCAGAGGCGGATCTTAGATGGAAGTCTCGGCTTTGCTGCAGGGGTAAGTTTCATGTTGTGGGAGAAATGTCAATGTAGACATGTTGTTCTAACCTTTCTCTGCAAGGGGTTGGCACCAGTCTCTTCCCACGCCACCTCCATGTACCTGGGTTCTTTGTCTAAGTATGAATGCCCCCTCTCATCACTGTTCATTTCCACGCTTATCAGGTACCCCTGCCTTGTCTAGACAGCAAAAGAATAAGCCTTTTTTTTCTTCATTCTCTTTTTTTTTTTTTGTTGTTTTTTTTGAGGTAGGGTCTCGCTGTAGCCCGGGCTGACCTGGAACTCACTCTGTAGTCTTAGGGTGGCCTGAAACTCATGGCAATCCTCCTACCTCTGCCTCCCGAGGGTTGGGATTAAAGGCGTGCGCCACCATGCCCGGCTTCTTCATTCTTTTATTTATTTATTTATTTTTGGTTTTTCAAGGCAGGGTCCCACTCTAGTCCAGGCTAACCTGGAATTCACTCTGTAGTCTCAGGGTGGCTTTGAACTCACGGCGATCCTCCTATCTCTGCCTCCCGAGTGTTGGGATTAAAGGCATGCGCCACCATGCCCGGCTTCTTCATTCTTTTTATTTATTTATTTATTTTTGGTTTTTCAAGGTAGGGTCTCACTCTAGTCCAGGCTGACCTGGAATTCACTATGTTAATCTCAGGCTGACCTTGAACTCACAGTGATCCTCCTACCTCTGCCTCCCCAGTGCTGGGATTAAAGGCATGCGCCACCACGCCCAACTAGATAGTAAAGGGATCTCATTTGCCAAGTATTGCCATCAGCCCCTTGTTGCCAGGACAAACATCCAACCAGAAGCAGCTTATGGGAGGAAAGGAGTTTATTTCAGACTTAACCAATTCCAGGGGAGCAGCATTAATAGTGGAAGAAAGTGGCTCACTTCCATAGATCCAAGCAGAGAGACACCACCAACAGCTACAAACATCAAAAAGCATGACTCAGGTTGGAGAGATGGCTTAGCAGTTAAGGCATTTGCCTGTGAAGCCTAAGGACCCTGGTTTGATTGCCCAGTACCCACGTAAACTGGATGCACATGGTGGTGCATGTGTCTGGAGTTTGTTTGCAGTGGCTAGAGGCCATGGTGCATCCATTCTCTCTTCTCTCTCTCTCTCTCTCTCTCTCTAAAAAAACATGTGAATCACCAGAGTTCCAACTGCTTTCCACACACCTTAGGGCTGGACTCTATGATCTGCCTCCAGTGATACGCCCTCTGTAGCAGGGATCTGCTTGCTAGGGATGCAAGTTGCAAGCTCAGTTTTAACAGAACACCCTCGTCTATGGGACCATAGTTCAAACTACCACCACATGTGCCTCACGACTTTAAGCCCTAAGGTCACATTTAGGAAGGGTCTAGGCTTGAACATAGTCACCGTCTCCTCTCCTTTTTCCTTAAAGGACTTTTTACTCTAGACACTTTTAAATATGCAAGAAAAAAATCCTAAGCTCCATCCCTCATGCATATCCCCCAGCTTTCACTGTGATGGACAGTGTGCTTGTTTCATCTGTCTTCCTTCAGCCTTCTTCGGAGCTTGGAATGTTTTGTGAAAGCAAATCCCAGATATACACATAATTTCGTCTGTAAATTCTATACAGAATGATGTTTAAAAAAAAAAAACCATAATCAGCATACCATCATCGCACCTATCAAAATTCAAATGGTAATTGCTTATTATAACCTAACGCTCAATCCATATTCAAATTTCCTCCATCTTTTCAAAGGGATCTTCTATGATTGTTGTACCATAACCAAGATGAAAACAAGATTTCCATTTTGCATTTTTAAAGACTATTTATTTATTTATTTGAGGGAGTGACAGAGAGAAAGAGAATGGGTGCCCCAGGGCCTCCAGCCACTGCAAATGAACTCCAGATGCTTGCGCCCCCTTGTGCATCTGGCTTATGTGGGTTTAGAGGAACTGAACCAGGGTCCTTTGGCTTTGCAGACAAGCGCCTTAACCATTAAGCCATCTCTCCAGCCCTGCGTCTATTTCTTGTGTGTTCTAAATTTCTTAAGTTTCTTCCCTCCCCCAAGATGGTCATTTGTTGCATCCTTTGATTCTAGAATGTTCCACATGGTGAATTTGGTTCATTTCTATACTACTTGTCCCTCTGTCTTCTTTCTCTTGCTGGAAGCTGGGAGTTGGCCATGAGGCTTGATGAATTCAGGTTATTTTCAGCATGGCTTCTTCATGGGGTGGCATGTACTCCATCTGCACTGGCCACATGAGATGGTGTACTCTGTGTGTGTTCCCCTTTGGCTTGATCAGGGCCTGATTCCCTTCTGCTGCCTTTAGGGTCCTGTGGTCTGTAAAAACTTGTCTTGGAGTGGGTCATCCCTGATGTTATCTAAGTGACTGGCTGGCTGGCTGGCTGGCCAGGGCTTGCCCTTTGATAACGTGGGGACTTTCCGAGCTGAGTGCGGCTGCATGGAAAATAGTATTAACAGAATCTGGTTCACCAGGGCCTCAGCTTGCCTGTGTTCCCTTCCTTAAAACTGCTCTGCCTGACATCGCTCTGGAGGTTGGCTGCCTTTCCCTTGTATATAAGTGTCCTTTTTCATGGCACTCTAGAAAGACACTCCATTTCCTCATTCCCTTTTTCCCCAACAGCAAGGCCGCCAGGCATCAACAGAGGAGTCTTTGGAATGCTGGTGCTGGTGTGGAGAAAGTGTAGGTCCCTTGTCCCCACTCACTGGGCCCCAAGCCTTCAGCACTTCAGACACTGTCCCAGCCCTTGATGATGGATGTATCCAACCACCTGTGGCAAGATCCTTTAAGAGAAATTTTCTGTGATGCACCACTGTAGGTTTTGGGTGTGCAATTTTTTTTTTTTTTTTTTTGAGGTAGGGTCTCACTGTAGCCCAGGCTGATCTGTAATTCACTATGTAATCTTAGGGTGGCCTTGAACTCATGATGATCCTCCTACCTCTGCCTCCCTGGGACTAAAGGCCGACCATGCCTGGCTTGGGCCTGCAATTTAACAAAAGTTCAAAGAACAGAAAAACAGTATTATAACAGAACATTTTAACCCCATCTTCACATTTATGTGAACACCTTTTCTATTTGTTTAAGTTAATGAGATAACAACAACAAAACAGAAATAAAATTACCCTGTCTAATCTAGCAATGACCACTTATTCACAGATAAATGAATGAGTTGAAAAGTAAGGAAACAGGCCCATTAATTAATACATGTATTTCCAAAAATATTTAACTTTTTATTTTTTATTTTTTAATTTTTTATTTTATTTATTTATTTATTTTTGGTTTTTCGAGGTAGGGTTTCACTCTAGTCCAGGCTGACTGGAATTAACTATGTAGCCTCAGGATGGCCTTGAACTCTCGGCGATCCTCCTACCTCTGCCTCCCGAGTGCTGGGATTAAAGGCGTGCGCCACCACGCCCGGCTTTAACTTTTTATTTTTATATTTTATTTATTTGTATGCAAGCAGAGAGAGACATAGAGGAGTGACAGAGAGAGAGAGAGAGAGAGAGAGAGATTGAGAGAGAATGGGTGCACCAGGGTCTCTAACCACTGCAGACAAACTTCAGATGCATGTGCCACTTTGTGCAGCTGGTTTTATATGGGTACTAGGGAATTGAACCCAGGTCATTAGACTTTGCAGGCAAGTGCCTTAACCATTGAACCATCTCTCCAGCCATAACTTTTTATTTTTAAAATTTTACTTATTATTTATTTTTTGATTTTTTGAGGTAGGGTCTCAGTCTGCCCAGGCTGACCTGGAATTCACTATATAGTTTCAGGGTAGCTTCAAAGTCATGGTGATCCTCCTACCTCTGCCTCCCAAGTGCTGGGATTAAAAGTGTCTGCCACCACATCCAGCTTTAAATTTTATTTATTTATTTTATTTTAGAGAGAGAGAGAGAGAGAGAATTGGCACACCAGGGCCTCAGCCACTGCAATTGAACTCCAGACACTTGCACCACGAAGTGGACATGTTCAGCCTTGTGCTTGCCTCACCTTTGTGTGTCTGGTTTATGTGGGATCTGGAGAGTTGAACATGGGTCCTTAGGCTTTGTAGGCAAGCACCTTAACAACTAAGCCATCTCTCAAGCCCTAACTTTTTATTTTTAATATTTATAAAACAGTGTATTTTTTTGTTGCAAATGTCTTCTAGTAGTAGTTGTAACAATAAGTCAATCCAGGAAATTATTTAGAGTCCTAAGATCACGGGACTTTAAAAAAATTAAATTGAAATGTATATAGATATTATATGGAAGAGAAGTATATGGAAGGAGAGCTGCAGCTTCAGAGAGAACTGAAGTAATATCCTATGAGCCAAATATTAGTGACCCTGGCCTGAGAGCAAACACTGAGGTTACCTCAATATTCCACCATGGAAGACTCAACGTGAACTTTTATACTCTCCTATAAAGTGCAGTGGGGAATCTTCTGTGGGGTATCAAATGTTCTGACATTGTTTGCTTTAGCGTGGGTGGAAGCAGGAGGTTGCCAAGTGTTACAGTATATTCAGAAAAGCTTACCTAATGAGGGGAATTAGGTAGCCGGTTAGGAGAGAGTCAAAGGGAGCACTGTGCTTGCCTGCTTCTTAGGAACCAGAGATTTCCCTGTCCAATCAGCTCTTGCCTCTTACTCCTGAGCCAGCCAATCAGCTTTCTCTGAGACTCACTTGAGCCTGAGGGTGAAACCCATCTTAGTAAGAGTATAAATAGATCCTTACCGGGTGGGCAAGGCTTCCTGTGGGCTTTTCCAGCTCCCTGCTCTGGTAAGCCCCCCTCCTCTCAGTAGGGCTTTATTGAGATGGGGGAGCACCCTCACCCCTGCTCCCAAGTGGGCTCTCTACCCCTCCTGCCTTCCACATAGCAGGAGCTCTTTGTACTTTTTTCCCTCTTTTCTTCTCTTAATGTAATAAAGTCTTTCCAAGTCTTACCCTCTGGTCTATGGGCTTAATTCTTTAGATTCATAAGACAAGGATTTGGGGTACCCTAAATTTATTGGTACAATTGACACTGGCAAGGAGCCCAAAAACTCCCTTTACACTAACAGTCACAAAGAAGTTAGATCAGGTAACAGAGGTCGGTAGTAAATTGCTATTTAGGGAATTAAAAATAATCCAAGATAATTTTATCTCTCAATTCACAACATAACATCTCTCCACCAACATGCTTAGTTAAATCCATCAGTCTGCAAGATTTTTAGTATGATAAAGAAATCAAATACAGGTTTTCTTTCTCTCTCTCTCTCTCTCTTTCTTTCTTTCTTTCTTTCTTTCTCTCTCTCTCTCTCTGCCCTCCTTTCTTTCTCCCTCCCTCCCTCCCTCCCTCCCTCCCTCCCTCCCTCCCTCCCTTCCTTCCTTCCTTCCTTTCGTTTCTGAGGTAGGGTCTTACTTAGCCCAGGCTGACCTGGAATTTACTATGTAGCCCCAGGGTGGCCTCAAACTCACATTCATCTCATCTTCTTCTTCTTTTTTTTTTTTTTGTTTTTTTGAGGCAGGGTCTCATTCTGGCCCAGGCTGACCTGAAACTTACTATGTAGGCTCAGGGTGGCCTCGAACTCACAGCTATCCTCCTACCTCTGCCTCCCAAGTACTGGGATTAAAGGCATGTGCTGCCACGTCCGGCTCAAATACAGACTTTCTTGCATAAATATTAAGTTTCTTTAGGATGCAGTTGTGAAATTTAAATATAATATAAATATTAAATATAAGTGATGGGGACAAAAAAGGAATGGTGTAAATGTCTTAAAAATGTATTTTTGGGTTGGAGAGATGGCTTAGTGGTTAAGGTGCTTGCCTACAAAGCCAAAGGACCCAGGTTTGACTCCCCAGGACCCATGTAAGCCAGATGCACAAGGGGGTGCACACATTTGGAGTTCATTTACAGTGGCTGGAGGCCTTGGAGCACCCATTCTCTCTCTTTTTCTCTCTACCTGCCTATTTCTGGATCTTTCTCTCTCTTAAATAAATAAAGAGAGACTGATTGAGAGTGGGAGGGGATATGATGGAGAGTGAAGTTTCAAAGGGGAAAGTGGGGGGAGGGAGGGAAATAACATGGGATATTGTCTACAATTAAAGAAGTTGTCAATAAAAATGATAATAAAAAAATTTTTAAAATGTATTTTCTCCCAGCACTGAGAATTGAACACAAAGCTCTAGGCAAGTGCTGTATTGCTGAACTATTCCCTAATTAAATGTGCTGGCTTTTGTCAGTGTTTGCTCTGGATGCTTTTCATGTGTTTAGGAAGGATGTGGCACATGAACAGCAAACACAAGAGGCAAAGACTCACCGCTTAGTTTAGACATGTTAAAGTGAATTTTGGTAGGGTTGAGACCTATATGCTGTGTAGATCCCATGGGCTATATTTGGTTTGATGTCTCTTCTGTCAGAATTAGTATTGCAACACCTGCTTGCTTTCTACACTCATTTGCTTGGAATATCTTTTCCATTCTTTCATATTAAGGTTGTGTTTTTCTTTGCTGGTGAGGTTCATTTCTTTGAGGCAACAAATAAGTGGGTTTTTTTTTTTTTTTTTTTTTTTTTTGGTTTTTCAAGGTAGGGTCTCACTCTAGCCCAGGCTGACCTGAAATTCACTCTGTATTCTCAGGGTGGCCTCCAACTCACAGCAATCCTCCAACCTCTGTCTCCCGAGTGCTGGGATTAAAGGTGGGTGCCACCACGCCCGGCTGGGTACTGTTTTTTAAATATTTTATTTATTTGTTTGCAAGGAGTGGGGGCGAGAGGGAGAGAGAGAAAGAATTAATGAATGGGAACACCAGGGCCTCTAGCCACTGTAAAAGAACTCCAGACTCATGTGCCACTTAGTGCATGTAGCCCTACATGGGTCCTGGGGAATCAAACCTGGGTTATTAGGCTTTTCAGGCAAGTGCCTTAACCACTGAGCAATCTATCTCTCCAGCCTCCCTGGTCCTGTTTTTAAATCATGAGACTGACACACTATCTCCTGTGCTAGTGAGGCTTCCTGACAATTTTTTTTTTTTTCCCGAGGTAGGGTTTCACTTTAGTCTAGGCTGACCTGGAACTCACTATGTAGTCACAAGGTGGCCTTTGAACTCACGGTGATCCTCCTACGTCTGCCTGCTGAGTGCTGGGATTAAAGGTATGCACCACCACACCCAGATTAGTTTGTGTCTTTAAAAAATTTTTTAAATTTAATTTTTATTTTTAGAGAGAGAGAGAGAGAGAGAGAGAGAGAGAGAGAGAGAGAGAGAATTGGCATGTCAGGACCTCAGCCACTCCAGTTGAACTCCAGATGCTTGCACTACCTAGTGGGCACGTGTGATCTTGCACTTGCCTCACCTTTGTGCATCTGGCTAATGTGGGATCTGGAGAGTAGAACATGGTCCTTAGGCTTCACAGGCAAACACCTTAACTGCTAAGCCATCTCTCCTGCTACCTTTTTTTAAAGGCAAGCCCAAAAGACTGGCCTTTTTTTTTTTTTTTATGTGTGTGAGAGAAAGAGTGTGTGAGAGTGAGAAAGAATTGGTGCACCATGGCCTCCAGACACTACACTCGAACTCCACACACATGTGTGCATGTGCAAACTTGCGTGCTTGCCTCACTTTGTGTGTCTGGCTTATGTGGGACCTGGAGAGTTGAACCTGAATCCTTAGTCTTCACAGGCAAGCACCTTAACTGCTCAGCCATCTCTTCAGCCCAATTTGTGTCTCTTAACTGGAGAATTGTAATTTTTTTTTAATGTTTGGTAATTTCCTAAACCCCATTTTTATATTTCCTATTTGAGTGTGGCTTATTTCTTCCCTGTGGCCTCGTGGCTGTGTTTCTCTTTCTCTTCAGTGATAAGATTCCACCTTCTGTAGTGTTGGCTCAGTGGCTCTGAACTCCTTTAGTCTGCGTGTATCTATAGAGTCCTCCGTCACGAGGGAGAGCTTTGCTGTGGGTAGTCATCTGGGTGGCCGTTGCTGTCTTTCAGAGGCACATACACACCGTCACTCCATGCTGTTCTGACTTGAGGCGTTTCTGTGGGGAATGTGGTGAGTTCTGAGGGGCTTGCCTTTTCGTGTAACGAGGTGCTTCTCTCTCGCAGCGTTCAGTATTGTCTGTCTGCTTCAGGCTTAGTGTCTGAACGAGTGTGAGACACGGGGTAGTCATTTCTCCTGCCCGGCATTCTGAATGCTTCTAATATCTAGATGGTCATCTCTTCCCTCGATTTTAGAAATTTTCTGGAGAATTTTATTGAACAGGTTACTTTGTCCTTAGCTTAAACTTCTTTTTTTTACTATGATTTGTAGATAGTTCCTTTTAATGCCACCTATCTCTTACGGTTTGTTTATACTTCATGTTATTCTATCTTTGTCAGTGTTGGAATGTTCTATTTTATCTGTCTTCCCTTTAGGCCTGATACTCTGTCCTCTGCTTGATCTGTTTTATTGGTGAGGCTTTCCACTGAGTTTATTTATTTTATTTTATTTCATTTTTTTTGAGGCAAGGCCAACAGACTGGCTTTTTTTTTTTTTTTATGTGAGAGAATGAGAGTGAGAGAGAGAATTGGAGCCAGGGCCTCCAGCCACTGTAAGTGAACTCCTGATACGTGCGCCACCTGTGTGCATGTGCGACGTTTACGCTTGTGTCACCTTGTACATCTGGCTTATGTGGGATCTGAAGAGTCGAACATGAGTCTTTAGGCTTTTCATGCGAGCACCTTAACTGCTAAGCCATCTCTCCAGCCCTCCACTGAGTTTATTTGATTTATTGATGTTTATGTTTCCAAAATTTCAATTTGATTTAAGTAATTCCACTCTTTATTGATTTCCTCTTTCATATTTTTTTAAAAAAATATTTATTTATTTATCTGTGTGTGTGTATGTGTGTGTGTGTGTGTGCATGAGCACGTGCCTGCATATCACAGCACACATGCGGGGTCTGAGGATTTGTGTCTTTTCCACCTTCTTTCAGAGACAGAGTCTCCTGCTATTGCAAATGAGTCTGGCTTGTGAGTGGCTTTCTGTGGTGCTGGAGAATTGATCCTGAGCCCAGCAAACTGTGCAGTGCAAGCAAATGCTTTTAACTGCTGAGCCATCTTCCTAGGCCCCTTCTCTTTCATATTCTGTATTTATCACTTCCTTCTTGCATTTATTAGTTTGTGTGTGTGTTTTAAATTCATTCAGGAGTTTATTTGTGTCCTCCTGGATTCCTTTGAATTCTTTGTCACGGATCTCATCTAATTCTCTCATTTGCCTCCATTGCTGTGGAATTTGTGGAATTTGCCTTTATTTTTTCATATTTCTTGTGTTTCTACATGAGGGCTTGCACATCTTGGATGAGGTCACTGGTTGGATTTTAAAAACCAGCCTTATTCTTTCGGTGGAAGTATTTGCAGTGTTCCACGTGGGACCAAGTGGTAGTAGGATTGAGGTGTCGTTTCTCTCAAGTGGTCTAGTAGCTCAGAAGCTAAGCCCTGAGCCCATGGGCTCAGAGCACTCAGCTCAACCTCCCAGAATAAACAGTAAGTGCTGGAACTGGTAGACAGACCCACTGTGATATGAATAGTCATTTCTAAACCATTGGCCTTTATCTCCATTAATCTGAGAAGTCCAGGAACAAGGATGGTTTGGTGTATACTGAGATATTAGTTACCCACTGTGATATGAATAGTCATTTCTAAACCATTGGCCTTTATCTCCATTAATCTGAGAAGTCCAGGGACAAGGATGGTTTGGTGTGTACTGAGATATTAGGTACTGGGGGTAAGCATGGGAAGGAAGCAGGCCAAGGAAGGACAGTGATTATTATTAGAATGACAGAGAACAAAATAGAAGAGGGAAAAGTAAATAGAAGGGAGAGGAGAGCAAGAGAGATGGAGGGAGGAGATAAGGTAGGTTCAGTTAAAGGTAGATTGAAAAGAGGCAAAGCAAGGCGATGAGACAACCTAGAACAATCCTAGCTTTCCAGAGGCTGAGGCAGGGAGACCCCGCTGCAGGCCAGTCTGTGTTCTTTGAGAAAGCCCATGAAAAACCAAAGCACACTGTCCTCCCGACATGAACTGACTGGTGCATTCATTTTTATTTATTTATGTGTGTGTGTGTGAGAGAGAGAACGAGGCAGATAGAAAAAGAGAGAATGGGCACGCCAGGACCTCCAGCTGCTGTAAATGAACTTCAGATACATGCACCACCTTGTGTGTCTGGTTTATGTGGGTCCTGGGAAATTGAACCTGGGTCTTTTGGCCTGATTGGTGCATTCATGACTCTTCAGTGGTTCTGAACCCATCAACATTTTTTTCTGGGGGTGGGAAGTTCAAGATAGGGTCTCAGTCTAGCCCAGGCTGACCTGGAGTTCACTATCTCAGGATAGTCTCAGGATGGCCTCCAACTCATGTTGATCCTTCTACCTCTGCCTTCTGAGTGCTGGGATTAAAGGCGTGTGTCACCATGCCTGGCTCCCATCAACATTTTGACAGGGAGGATGGAGAAGGACAAAAAGATTCAGAGAACAAAACAGAGGAAGGACTACATTGAGAGAGGAGGGGCTTTGGGGCATGAGAGGTAAGGGAGAGGGGACAAATGAGGATAAAGGGATAAGAATATGATTAATTTAACATATATATTATGTATGTACATTATATATCAAAGTACTCAAAAAACCAATTAAGGGCTGGAGAGATGGCTTAGTGGTTAAGGTGTTTGCCTGCAAAGCCCAAGGACCCTGGTTCAATTCTCTAGGATCCACATAAGCCAGATGCACAAGGTGGTGCATGCATCTGGAGTTCGTTTGCAGTGGCTGGAGGCCCTGGTGTGCCCGTTCTCTCCCTCTGTCTCTCTCTGCCTCTTTCTCTCAAATAAATAAATAAAATATATTTAATAAAACTCAACTAAAAACAACTCAAACCACAAAACAGAACAAAATGGACAAACATAAAAACAACAAAAGCCCAGTGTGGTAGAGCGTGTTTCCCCTGCCCAAGAAAGAAACCTGTGATGTGGAGTCACTTGGAACTCAGACCCAGGGAACGTCAAGGGCTTTGGCGACTACTAACGGTCTCATATGCGCTTCTCCAAGCTAGGGAGGAATGGTGTGGCTCTGGCGGGCAGAGCTTATCATGGAAGAACTTGCATACACCATTACAGATCCATCACTGAGAGCAGTTTTGTCCCCGGGGGACAATGGACATGCTTAACTTTCTCAGCTGGTCCCTGCTGCCAGCATTCAGGGCCCTCCTAAACATGCTATGAAGCCCTGGGCAGAATGCATCCCGACCGCAGAGATTTCACAGTGTGAGTATTGTGGAGGTCCAGAAGCCCTGGTCCATATATGGTCTGCAGGCAGGATGGAATATGCACAAGGCTTCCCCAGCTGACCCTGACATGCTTTGAGTACAGAAGAAGTGTCCCTGAGTTAATTGGGTAGCATCTTCTTGTGCCATGCACAGACACCTGTACAGTGTTCGTGATATTTTTTTCCAGCGAGTCTCTCTCTCTCTCTCTCTCTCACACACACACAGTGTGTCACATAGAGTGCTTTGGTGACGTGTTTATAAAACATCTAATTGCTCACCAAAATAAACATTTCTGTATCAGATTCCTGGGACAAGGAAGAGTGAATGTGAAATATGCTGAGCAGTCTATTTCGCGGTTGTTTTCCTCATTAGTGGGTCTTGAGAGGTGAGAATCGGCTCTCCTGAAGTGATTCCTCATGGAATTGCCTTGCCTGTTCTTCTCCAGATTCCTTTACATGTCATTCTCCAACTTTCCAGCAGTCATTATCTGTGTTACCAACACCAGTGGTTCCCCTTGATTCTTGTCTGAGTTATAATAGAACCACTACCATCCAAAAACAAAGCAAAAAAATTAAAAATTTCCTAACTAACTGACTGACTAAAACAACAGCAACAAAACAGCTAGTCTTTTTTTTCTGATTTTTAAAAAAATTTTATTTATTCTTATATATATTATTCTAGTTTTACATTCATAGTGGTGACTCCATTATCCTCCTCCCTGTCCTCCCTCTTCCATAGGGACCCTCATCAATGGGGAATGTAGTTCATGCATTGTAGGGGTAGTCAAGAGTTATGGGGGATAGGCCAAGTCTCTGTGCATAATGCCCCAACTTGTGGCTCTAACATTCTTTCTGCCCCCTCTTCCGCAAATTTCCCTGAGTCACGTTGGGGTCATTTTTTCTACTTCAGTGATGAGGTTTTGGGAGCCTCTGTGTCTCTGGATATCTGGCTTAGTGGGAGTTAGATGTTCTCTGTGTTTATCTCCTTCAGCCTTTTTCTGGTGTTGTGATCCCCAAGAGCGCTGAACTCTTGCCCTTCCTCCACATTACTCTGTGGTTTCAGCTGGAGCCCTGATGAGGTGTGATTGGCTGATCCTCCCTTCAGGTTCGTTGTCCATGTGGAAAAAATAAGCAAATTCTCCAACGGAGAGAGAAGTTAGTACTAGATATATGGGATGGCCATAGATATCTTGGAGGGAATTTTGTATGGGTAGGCCCTCTTCTAGCCCACATTTGGTGGTATCTTGATTGGAGACTGTGCTCATTTTTTGTACATGGTTTTGACTTATTTCCCAGTTCAAGCAATGGGTTCCATTCCACTGAGTGGATCAATTAGCCAAATCAAGAGCCGTTGGTTGCCCAGCATGGCTGTGTGCCACTACTGCACTTATTTGAGCATTACGTCAGGTTGTTTCTTGCTGGGTATCTTAGACTGGAAGTTGTTTGGACCGATGTCGGCCATTTTCCCCCAGTTGCTCGTGTAGCACCCTCTGGCACTAGACTAGCTAACTGTCTGGGGACTGACCCTCTTCCATATTCTAGCCAGGTCTCTCCATGTTTGGTCTCACACGTGTATGCTGTCTTCGACAGTAGGGTCTTACCATTAACCTTTGGTGGGTCATCAAGAACTCTGACAGAAATTTGTCTTTTTTGGGAAACCTTGTAGGTGTCTTGGATCTACAGCTCATTGTGAAAGTTAACCCCGTGCTGGCACTGGGGGTTATAAGTCAGCGCCTAGGGAAGGTGAGGGGAGAAAAAGATAGATAATATAAAAGAGAAAGTGAGTATAGAGAGGTGATGGATAGGAAGAGAGAGAGAGAGAGAGAGAGAGAGAGAGAAGAGAGAGTAAAGCAGGAGAAAATTAAGGTTGGTCTTCATGGTGTTTTCTCCAGTTTCCTGTGGTTCAGGTGTTCCCTCTGCAGGCCTGCTGAAGGATCATTGTTTTAGCTTGTTGTTCAGAATACAGAGTTTTATGCTGTTGTTTCCTTTTGGCTCCCTATTTGTATCCCCCCACCCTTATCCTCCCTCCCAACCTCTCGCTCCCTCCCACCATGACCCTTCCTCCATCCCACCCTCCCTATTGTCTGGTTCTCAGAGTGCTTATTAGGCTTGGCAGCATCTGGGGTAGATTCAGGTGAGGAGCGACAGATAAATGAGACCATGCGACAATTATCTTTTTGTGATTGGGTGAGCTCACTGAGGATGATCTGTTGCATGTTTGACCATTTTTTTCAAATTTCCTAATTTCATCTTTCCTTACTGCTACGTAGAATTCCATAGTATAGATATACCACATCTTTGTTATCCATTCATCTAATGATGGACATCTGGGTTGATTCCAGCTCTTTGCTATTATGAATTGAGCAGCTATAAACATGGTTGAGCAAATGTCTCTGATCTGAGGCTTGGAGCCTTTAGGGTAAATGCCCAATAAGGGAATAACTGGATCCATTGGTAGGTCTGTGGTTATCCTTTTCAGGAGTCTCCATATAGCTTTCCATAATGGTTGAACCATTTTACATTCCCACCAGCAGTGGAAGCTTGTTCCTATTTCTCCACAGCCTCGCCAGCATTTGTTTTCATTAAAACAGCTAGTCTTATTCTCTGTTGGAAGCCTAGATAGTTACAATTTGAACGTGGGGGCTTTCAGATGATTCTGCAGTGCCCACATTTATGGAGCCCTTGCTGTGCAGCATGGTGTGAGACACCAGTCACTTACCTTGTAAGCATCTAATTTAATTTCACAGCAGTTTTATGAGGCATAGATGAGGTATTCCCTTACTTGCAGGCCCTGAGAGTTTACATAAATTGTTCATTGTTCATGATCACACAGTGAGCAGAACCAGGTTTTTTTTTTTTTTTTTTTTTTTTTTTGAGAGAGACAGATGGAGAATGGTCTTGCCAGTGGCCTCCCAGCCTCTGTGATCGAACTCCAGATGCATGTGCCCCCTTGTGGGCAAGTGTGGCATTGTACCCTAGCATCACTTTGTGTCTGGCTAAACATGGGACCTGGAGAATCGAATGGGCATTCTTAGGCTTAGCAGGCAGGGGCCTTAACTGCTAAGCCATCTATCTCTCCAGCCCCAGAACCAGGTTTTGAACCCACAGTCTGCAAAGTGCTCACCTATTAAACCACAATGCCTTGTAGCTGATGTCAAATCCAGTGACCTCCACTTACAGATCAGAAGCAAGTTTAGGGAGAACAGTGACATGCAGAATAGAAACTGCTAGATAACAGCAGTGCCGGGACCACAGCTGCCTGAGAACCAGGGGCTGCTAGTGTTCTCCTGCGTTCCCTGGTTTTCCTGGACTTGAGCTGACCACGCTGAGGACTGAGGACAATGGACTGGATGGTTCATTAGAGCTTCTTGAAGCCAGGCATGGTGGCTCATGTTTATAATCCCAGTGCTCGGGAAGCTGAGGCAGGAGGATCCTGAGGTGGAGCCAAGCCTGGGCCGCTCAGAGAGCGCCCCTGGGCTCTGCATGTTTGAAAGGGTGAGTCTCTGAACCGATTGGCACACATCTTTAAGTTGTTGGGCAGCTGTGAAGTGTGCCAGTTAGGTTCTGGTTTTTCTACACAGAGACATGACTGAGTAGCACATATCTTCCCATGTGCATGAGAACGCGATCATAGGATGAGAGATGTATACATGGATTTGTATGAATCATAGAGTTTGAAGTCTTTCTGATTGGGTGGCATGTCTCTTTGGTGAGTCTGGGACCAACAGGGGATCTCCACATTAGTGCACATCCGGTCTCAGAGAAGCCCTGTGTGCAACAGGAGTGACTCTGAAACCACAGACAAATATGGCCTGCCGATGGGGAAGTTCTAGGCATGAAAAGACAATTTAGTATTTATTATTATGTCCCATGGAGAGCTGCTGTCCTAGGAGAGACATGATTTGCTGAGATATTGGCCGAGTCTGCTTTTGTGTTGTGTGAATTATGTTTTCTCTAAATAATGGGCTTGCTCTTAGAAGGGAACAGTGTTCTCCCACCGTGGCCGCTGAGTCTGGATAGATGCTGCGGCCAGCTGGTCCCCATTTTCATGGAGAACTGGGTGTGAGAGATGGACTGAAATTGTAGTGTATGGGGCTCAAGGAATGGATTTCAGCCAGAGTCACTTGAACAATTGACTCTGGAGGAAATGGGAGAGGGGCACGGTCTAGGGGCGGGAAGCAGCCACTGAAGTGAGGTTTTAGAAATTCTAGGTTTTGTATTTCTGCTGAACAGACACAGGTGCTGAGGAATAACGGCTGGTTCTTAGTGAATACTCAGGAAGGTAAGGGACCTCGCCAGGTCTTGACAGAGAAGTTCCGTGGCGTCAGAATGTGAGGTGTGGGCTGGGTCGCACAGGACCGTGTGGTGGGAAGGAGCAAACTCATGTGTTCTGATGGAGCTCCTCAGAGACCTCTGTCTCTCTGAGCCACCATTTTCCACCTATAAGGCTGGGAGTAACCAAGGACCGAGACAGTGTCCAAGGGTGATGGCCTCTCAGGGATGAGGGAGAGAACTGGAGAGCGCTTGGACTGAGAGCTGGTCCCATCCCCAGCAGCGCTTAGACCAGACAGAACACCACCAACCCCTGGGACACGTGCTCAATATGAAACTTGTCTTTAAAATTTCTCTTTTAAAAAAAATGTATTTTCATTTATTTATTTGAGAGAGAGCGAGGCAGAGAGAGAGAAAGAGAGAATGGGCACCTCAGGGCCTCCAGCCACTGCAAACAAACTCCAGACTATGCGCCTCCTTGTGCATCTGGCTTACGTGGGTCTTGGGGAATCGAACTGTGGTCCTTAGGCTTTGCAGGCAAACAAACGCCTTAACCGCTAAGCCATTTCCCCTGCCCTAAAATTTCCCTTAATGACTTGGGCAGCAGGGGAGTCTTAGGACCTCCTAAATTCCGCTCTCTGCAGGTTGGCTTGTTCTGAACTGCCACGACAACCAGGAGGTGAGGCTTAGCTATGCTGTGTTTAAGGATACCTTTGAGGTAAGCCTTCAGCGAAGAGGCTAGAAAGTGTACACTAGTTTGTGTATTAGCTTTCCAAAACTGTAATGGAATACCTGAGGCAGTTAACTTACTAAACAGAAAGGCTTATTTTGGCCCACTGTGTGGGAAGTTCTGGTTTGTAACTGAGTGGCGCTATTAGTTTGGGCCTTGGGGGACATGGTACATCATATCAGGAGGACACGGTGAAGTGAACCATGTGTTTCATGAGTCAGGAAGCAAAGAACAGAGGAGAATGGGCTTGCATAATCCCTTTTGTGAGCATGCCTCCTATGACCTGTGGACCTCTCCCAGAAGGCCCTGCTTCTCAGAGGTTCTGTTATCTCCCAACAATGCCATCCTGGCTATGTGGACTTATGGTGGGCACTCCTGGGAAAAGCAAAGCAGCTTGGTGGGAGGTGGAGCTTCCTGCCCCCAGATGCCGTTGATGGCCGTTGGCATGCTGCCTGATGGCATACTTGGCATTTTATTTCATATCTCAAATGGCCCATTTTCCATGGGGAAGGCCTCCCCTCTGTCTT
Source organism: Orientallactaga sibirica (assembly GCA_036365145.1). Taxonomy (NCBI): domain Eukaryota; kingdom Metazoa; phylum Chordata; class Mammalia; order Rodentia; family Dipodidae; genus Orientallactaga; species Orientallactaga sibirica. The sequence goes on from JAEOAD010000013.1 coordinate 10,866,391, forward strand.
TGAACTTGACCCTGCACTCCCAGCCCTAAAACCCTAGTAGTTTCTGAGGGATCAAGGGTGATGACAGCTTTGTTCCACCCCTTCACTTGTCCCACAAACACCATCAGGGCCGTTCTCCTAGCACTTTCTGACTCCTGACCCGTGCTGCCAGGAGAGCAGAGAGGGGGTGGTCAGGCAGGGGAGGAAGGAGGGAAGGGGGCTACTCAGGAAGGAGATGGATTTTTATTATTATTGTATATATATATATTTTTTACCTCCGGCGTGATTATAGACAGTGTGGGGGAGGAAATGAAGTGTATTACCTTCTCTCTACAGCGGTGAACCCCAATGTTTGCCTTGATGGAAGAGCGTCCGTGTTTCCTCTTGCCCTGTGGAGTAGCTGGGGGTGGGGTAGCCTCAAGATCTTCCTGGAGTCTCCTAAATCGTTACCACCCTTCCCCTGCCTTTGCTCATCCTCTGGCCCTCTGCTCCACACTGGTCTCAGACAGTGTGACTGAACCCCCAACACTCCCTGGAGTTCTTTTTTTTTTAATTATTTTTTTTTAGTTTTTCAAAGTAGGGTCTCACTCTAGCTCAGGCTGACCTGGAATTCACTATGTAGTCTCAGGGTGGCCTTGAACTCACAGTGATCCTCCTACCTCTGCCTCCCAAGTGCTGGGATTAAAGGCGTGCGCCACCACGCCCGGCCTGTCTTTTTTTTTTTTAATTATTATTATTATTATTTATTTATTTGAGAGAGAGAGAGTGAGAGAGAGAATGGGCAGGCCAGGGCCTCTAGCCACTGCAATTGAATTCCAGATGCATGCACTGGCTTACATGGGTCCTGGGGAGTTGAACCAGGGTCCTTTGGCTTTGCAGGCAAGCACCTTAACCACTAAGCCATCTCATCCAGCCCTCCCCGGAGCTTCTTGTCCAGCCCTGGAAGGCTGTCTCCGGCTTCTGCTCTTCTGCCCTGTCTTGCAGGGCTGGGCCTGTGTGCGGGTTGTCTTGGGCACATGTTCTTCCTTGATAAGAGCCTCTTTCCTCGTTCTCATAAAGGAAGGTAAACAGTGTGTGAAGATAAACAGGCCAAAAAGGCCTAGAGAGAAGGCTGGGGTTGTGGCTCTGTGGCAGAGTACTTACGTAGCGTGTGCAAGGGCCTTGAGTTCAATCCCCTGTATCTCTAAAAAACAAAACAGGCCTAGGGATTCAGATCCTGTTACACAGCCCCATGTAAGTGCTCTGGAATCTATCTTTATACACTTCTCCATAGGAACAGGTAGAAGTTTAATAGATTTTTATTTAAAAGTATCTATTTATTTTATATATTTAAAAAACATGTTTAGACATTTCTCCATAGGAACAGGTAACTAATAGTTTTTTAAAATGAACATATTTCTTTATATTTATTTATTGCACATGTGTATATGAGTGTGCCAACATCTCTTCCCACTGCAAGTCAACACCAGATCCTCGTGCCACTTTTAGCATTTGGTTTCACATGGGTACTGGGGAATTGAACTTAGTCTAACAGGCTTTAGTAGGTACCTTTAACTGCTAAGCCATCTCTCTCCCTAGCCCATAATATTCTTTTAATGTGATTGGTTCACATTATGCCCATCTACCCATCTATTTATTCACCCACTCCTCCTCAGCATTTGGTAAAAACCTGCCCTGTTTCATCACGGTGTCAAGTGCTGGGAGTTGAAGGATGGGAGACTGTCTCCTTTTTCCAGAAGTTGTGCTCTGGTGGAGAGGCATGCCAGCTACACTGGTGGTCTGTGCCCAGCTGCTATCTGCTCTTGAAAATAAAGATTTATTGGAGTGCACTGTGCCCACATGTTGTCACCGTGTCCATGGCAGCTTTTTCAGCGCAGTGATTAGCTGCTCCAGCAAGACTCTGGTGGCTCACAAGGCTTCAGCTCTTTGCTGTCCGGCCTTCATGAGAAGCGTGGTGGGCTCCCGAGGCAGTGTATGTGGTTGGAGGCTCTGAGGTCTCACGGCAGCGTGAACAGCCTGGGCCAAAGTAGACAGGGCCACTGCTCTGTGCTGATAGTCCCAGCCAGAGGTTCCAGAATGCTCCCTGGAATTTCTGCTGTTCCCCCAGTAGGGATTTTCTGGGGGATGCCTGGCTTTGGGGTGGACTCTCCCCAAGGGGCCTAGGCTTGGCTGCCGTGGTAATTTGAATGTAAAATGTCCCCCATAGCATCAGGTGTTTGTTTTCTTTGGAGGTGGAACTCTGCTGCAAGGGGGGAGGTGTTGCTCAGGGTGGGCTAAGGGAGGTGGTAGCCCAAGCCCCACTTGGCACAGTGGTGAGCGCACTCTTGCTGCCTCCTCCATGCTGATGTGTGACAATGCAAAACAGCGTCCTGCTCCTGCCCTGCTTTCTCCGCCACGATGAAACTTCTTCTTGGAACTCTAAGCTGGGCATAAACGCTTTCCTTCCATAAGCTGCTTCTGGTTGGCTGTTTTGTCCTAGCAACTGGAAGGTCATGGCTACGGCCCCTGACCTTGTTTCCCTCCTGCTGTTCAGGAGGGTCTCCGAAGGCTCTTCAGGCGATGGCTCGGTTGTGAGACTGTTGCAGTCGGCTTTGCATTGCTGGCAGAAAACACCTGACCAACAGCAGCTCGTAGGAGGGAAGAGTTTGTTTTAGTTACATTCTTTTTTTTTATTTGAGAGACAGAGAGAGAGAGAGAGAGAGAGAGAGATATGGAGAGAGAGAGAGATGGAGAGAGAGACAGAGAATGGAAGCACCAGCACCCTCTCAGCCACTGTGAGCGAACTCTAGACATGTGCGCCCCCTTGTGGGCAAGTGCGACATTGCACCCTTGTGTCACTTTTTGCGTCTGACTAAATGTGGGACCTGGAGATTGGAACTGGTTTTCTTAGGCTTGGCAGGCAGGCGCCTTATCCACCAAGCCATCTCTCCAGCCCTGGATTACATTCTTGAGGGGAAGCTCCATGCTGGCAGGGGAAACATGGCATGAGCAGAGGTTGGACATCACTTCCTGGCCCACATCAGGCAGACAACAGCAGCAGGAGAGTATGTCAAACATTGTTAAGGGGAAGCTGGCTGTATCACCCACAAGCCCGCTCCTAGTAATACACCTCCAATAAGGTTCCAGTTCCCAAGTTGCCATCAGCTGGGGAGTAAGTATTCAGAACACCTAAGCTTATGGGAGACACCTGAAACAAGCCACCATGTTCTGCCCCTGGCCACCACAAACTGATAAGCATACACGATGTAAAATACAATGCGTTCAGTCCAACTTTAAAAGTCCCCTTAATTTTTATCAATCCCAACATTGTTCAAACATCCTTGTGGTCTAAGGTCTTTTAACTGAGCTGTGATACCAAAAAATAAATAAATAAAATTAAAAAAAAAGAAAACCAAAACCATAATGACACAGAATAAACATTCACACTGCAAAAGATGGCACTGGGCATTTCAAAGGAAAATTGAACAAATGCAAGATTTAAAACAAACAGGGCAGCCACAAATCTCTGCAGCCCCAAGTCTTACAACTCTAACCAGTGACAAGTCTCTGAGTCCGATAATTCTAACTAGTGATGAGTCTCTAGAATTCCAATTCCGACCCTCCAGCTGGGCTACTCACAGTCCGGGAGAACTTCATCTGGTGCCTGCAGCTCTGATGGTTCTGTGGCTGTGGCTTCTGTCGATGGCACTCACTGGTGTTTTTATTGAACAGTTAAACAACAACAACAACCAACTAACAACAACAACCAACCAACCCTCCCCAGTAATAATGGGAACAAATTACACGGACAAAGAACAAGGAATTTAAAAAATATTCATTCATTTGAGAGAGCTAGAGATAGAGAGACAGAGAGAGAGAGAGAGAGAGAGAGAGAGAGAGAGAGAGAGAGAGAATGGGTACACCAGGGCCTCCAGCCACTGCAAACGAACTCCAGATGTATGAGGCACTTTGTGCATTTGACCTTATGTGGGTACTGGGGAATTGAGCCTGGACCTTCAGGCTTTGCAAGCAAGTGCCTTTAACACCTTAGCTACCTCTCCAGCTCAGCTCTAAATACTTCTTTAAACATTTGTTACAGGAAAGGATCTAGTGGCATGATCTGTTGGACTCTCCTGATCCACAACACAAACACTCTACTCACAAACACGATCACACTAAGCCCACCTGTTGCTTCCAACAGTTTTGTGGATAATTCATTACTTTAAAAAAATATCTTTTATAAGCCTGGTGTGGTGATGCATGCCTTTAATCCCAGCACTTGGGTGGCAGAGGGAGGAGGAGTGCCATGAGTTCAAGGCCACCCTGAAACTACATAGTGAATTCCAGGTCAGCCAGGGCCAGAGTGAGACCCTACCTTGCAAAACCAAAAAAACAAAAAACAACATATTTATTAGAGAGAGAGAGAGAATGGCCTCCAGCCACTGCAAACGAACTCCAGATGAATGCACCCCTTTGTGCATCTGGCCTATGTGGGTCCTGGGGAATCAAACCAGGGTCCTTTGGCTTTGCAGGCTAACGCCTTCACAGCTAAGCCATCTCTGTAGCCCAGTAGTTCATTACTTTTAACATGCATTGTTTCCAAGACAGTCAGCATACTTCATTCTCACGCACACATTGTTCTGAGCCAGAAGTGCAACCAGGCTGCTGAGGAAGTAGGGCAGAGAGCGTAGCCTAAGATCAAGGGGCACTGGCGGACATTCCTTGTCAGTGTTGGTCATCTGTGCTGTTCAGGCCAAAGGGAAACTAAGGCAGAGGAAATCTTGTTACAATGTTTTGACCATGCTGAGCTGATTACATGGTTGTAAGATTGGCTTCAGGTCAAGTTCCATGATAGGAACATAGCAGAAAAAAACATCCCCCAGCAGTATCCTCAGGGAAGTTATTTGTAAGACCCATGAGAAGCATTCCCATAGTTCTTTCCCGTAGTTCATTTCCACATTTCAGGCTCATAGTTCATTCCCACCTCTCTCCACTGCAATGCTGTGTGCTGACACTTCCGTGGCACCCCTCCGCTGGCTGCCAGGGTCTGGCCTTCAAGGCCAGTTGATGTAGCCTGGTGAAAGGGGGCATTTGTCACTCTCCTGGTTCATTTCCAGTCGATCAGGCAGCCTTGGACAGCCACCCGCTGGGAACACAGGCCTGTCCTCTGTGTTCCCTGGCTCTCGCAAAAGACAGGAAAACTGGAACATGGGTTTAAGTTCCCACTCGTTGTCTCAGAACTACTTGGATCACATTTTGTGCGTGAAACATCAGGGCTGGTGGGGTCCTGGGGGAGTCATCTCCGCCATCAGACAGGGTAGGGCTTCACTGACCAGACAGATGGTGGGGGTATAGATGGTTCCCAAAGGCTTTTGTGAACCAAGATGTTAATATATTTTTTGTAACCTAATTGAATGTTTAACTGGCTTGTTAAAAACTTACCTGAGCAATGTCTTTATGCTGCAATTTAAATAACAGAGCAGCTGACATCATTTTGTCTTCGGCATTTTAGTTCCAGTCCCACATAAAAGCGTTTATTGTCAGTTCTTCTGAAAGGCACTCACTGAGTACATAGGCCCAGAGTCAGAATTGGCTTCGTTTTGTCCTTTCGCCTTTGCACGTCAAGGTCAAATCTCTCCGTGTTCTTAATACAGGTGCTTTGTGGAAGCGCCCTTTGAATTGCATATGTGATTGCTGGTTAGCGCTGGCCGGCATACCACAGGGAGAAGAGCGGGTAATCAAAGCCCGTTAGAGGCCCGTGTAATTTTAGAGGGTCAAGCATGTTTTCTGTTTGCAAAATAGCATTTGGGTTTTCTGCCTCAGAGAGCAGAGAGTGGCTTTCCTGGAAACAGGCAATGCAGGATGTGGGAGTAGGGCGAGCATTGTTTTCAGGCCAAGCCACCCCGTCTTTTAGTGAGCTCCTACTGTGTGGGGGCATTGTGGGAGAGTAGGCAGAGAAATGAGGGATATATTATCCCTCTCTCCAGAGGCTTAGGATCGGGGTTGGAGAGATGGCTCTCAGCAGTTAGGTGCTTGCCTGCAAAGCCTAATGACTTAGGTTCCATTCCCCAGTACCGATGTAAAGCCAGATGCATAAAATGGCACATGCATCTGGAGTTTGTTTGCAGTAGCTAGAGGCCCTGGCAAGCCTATTCTCTCCCTCCCTCCCTCTCCCTCCCTCTCTCTCTCTTTCTGCTTGCAAATAATTAAAGATTTTTTAAAAAGAAATTTAGGATTTGTTGAAGACACGTTGCTTTTGGGCTGGGGAGATGGCTCAGAAATTAAAGGTGCTTGCTTGCAAAGCCTGTTGGCCTAGGGTTCAGTTCCCCAGCACTCACGTAAAGCCAGATGCACAACATGGCCCATGTGCATGAACTTCTTTTGCAATAGCAAGAAGCTCTAGTGTGCCCACACTGCCCCCTCCATACTCTTTCTCTCTGTTAAATAAGAACATAAAAATATTTTTAAAACAAAGACACTTTGACTGCCAGTACACAAGACACAGAATGTGGTGGCTAAAAAAGTGATGAAGGGCTGGAGAGATGGCTTAGTGATTAAGGTACTTGCTTGCAAGCCTGACTGCTCAGGTTCGAATCCCCAGTACCCACAAAGTGGTACATGGGTTTGGAGCAGTGGCAAGAGGCCCTTGTGCGCCCATTCTCATTCTCTCTCTCTCTTCCTGCTTGAAAATAATGAATAAAAAAAATAGACATTTTTTTAAAAAGAAGGCAATGGATAAAAGGTGCTGAGCACCCAGGAACATTAAGATTTCTTCAGCTGGGGAACTAGAGTGGGCTTCATGGGCAAAGGTTAGGGGACAATAGGCTGGGTTTTGATGGGGGGAGAGGCAGGGGGAGGGCAAGGAACTGAATTCCAAGCAGAGAAGACAGCACAAGGAAGCACTCTGAGTGGAATATCCATCCGATGGTGGTGAGGTGGTCGTTGGTTTGTCTGAGGGGTACCTCTGAGACCTGGAAATGGATAAGCCATAGTTCCATGGAAACAAGTCGGTGATTTTTCTCTCTAGATGGATGGGGAATTTCTGGGAGTTACAGGAATAGGGACTGGAGCAGAACTGTGCTTTGGGGAACTGTAGTCTGTTGGCAGGCAGTTAGGTCACAGGGAGCGTGTGTAGGAGAGGCAGGTAAGGCAGCTGAGAGGTGAGCCAGAAAAAGATAAGCATGAGATCTTGACCGCTCGGGAGCAGAGGAGAGAGGGAGTGAGAGAGCCAAGAACCGTCATGCTGGAGAGCCCTGAGCGTTGATTGACATGCCTTTGGTGGAGACCCAAGGAGGTTTGGTCCCAGTGTGGGAAGTGTATTTGTAGTGTTACCTTCTGGAGAGTGGGGGTGGGGAGGTGGTTGTGACATTACCCTCTGGCTCATGGGTGGAGGGGTGACTTACCAGAATGGGGCAGGGGGGCGTTTCTTAGGCTTACATTAGGCCTTTCTCATTTGAGTGGGTTTGTACTTTGGAATCTGCATGTATTGGGGCGGTCTCCATGGCAACCAGACACCTACAGCTCTCTGTGTTGATGGTGATGTTTCCTGCTGCTCTCCTGTTGGTGATCTGTATGTGTTGGGATTAGATGTGACGGAGAGGGACCAAGACCCGAACACCAGTGGTCCAAACGAGAAAGACCCCTCTCCTGTAGAACTCCAGAGACCATGGCTGGGAAAGTAGGCCCGTGGAGTTGCCAGGGACCCAGGGTCGGGTCTAGTTTTCCTTGTCTGCTTTGTCTCTTTCTGGTCCAAAGTAGCTGCTAGAGTTCTGATCAGCACATTAGCCTTCCAGGCAGAAAAATGGTAGGAGAGGGAGGGGCATTCCCTGTAATCTCTGGGTGGCAGCTGTAAGGTTTGTGAGTGACCACGACCACGCAAACCACTCTGAGGCAAAGATGGAAGCTTTATTTGGGAACAGCACGAGCTGCCAGGGCTGGCTCAGAAGAGTGGAGCACAGGTCCACCTGAGTTCCTCAGGTAGTGGGCTTTATAGGGCTTTCAGTTGGGGGAAGGAAAAGAAGAGCTGAGGGGAGAGCTAAGATAGCCAAGGTGTGACATGGAGTGATTTACAAAATAAAGGGCCAGAAAACCATGATCTGGGGCATTGCAGGCAAGGAGGGGATAATGGCTGGGCGGTTTCTTGAGGAATGTGGATAATCCACTTCCTTATGTCTCTGTCCCCATCCTGCCATCCTTGGTGACTCCACACTGGGGCCTGTCAGACCTAACGTTCCAGCCTTTTGTTAATGATAAGAGGCGAAGGTTAATTTCTTCATGCTGACTGTAGGGGCGAAGAGTTCTTATGGAAAGGCTGGATAATGCGCTCGATGAGTCTCCCTTCAGGGCGGGTGATGAGGAGGCAGTTCCATGATGGCTAGAGGTGGCCGAGTGGTGAGATCCGTAGTGAGTACTCTCCTTCAGTGCCAGTGTAACAGGCTGTTATGATTTGGTCTCGAACGAAGCAGAGACTTTTCTCATACCATCCCTGTATTGAGCTGGTTTCGGGGCAGTTGCTGGCAACCTCTGCTATAGAGAAGGTGAAGAGATGGGCTTTGCATACCCCGTGACAGGACACAAGGAAGAATTAAGGGAGCTTGTTATGACATCAAAACACAAGGCATAAGGGGAGGATGAGCACTCAGAGGTGAGGGATAGAGGGCTTAGGGCAAGAGAGGGCAGGCTGAGGGGCATCAGTGTATTTGAGAAGAGCATTTGGGGGTCAGGGTAGGTGAAGTTAATCAGGGACAGGCAGAGGTAGAAGGCATAAGTTAATATTAGAGTTTAGTATTGTAAGTCAGCATCAGATAGGGGAGTCTATTAGTCTATTGTAGTTATATTTTTCTTACTGGGTGATTAAGACCATGTAGGCTGCCAGAATTACCTGTATATTTTGGATGTTAATAATGGCGCTATAGGAGAGACTTTTAGGGACCTGTGAGGACTTCTGTGACTCTCAGCAGTCATCTGTTAGGATAAGCCAAGGCCATGCTCAAGTGGTCCTCCCTCTTTGGGGATGCCTGGAGGACTGGTTTTCCTCAGATTTGACCCTCCTGTTGCAGATACGCTGACTTGGAGTTGATCTCTGGGTTTCCATATCCTCTCTGATCGAGAAGATAGGCAACTTCCCAGAAGCTAGAAGTTAGCATTGCCCCATCATCTCCTGTGGCCTTCTGACCTGGGAGCAGGAACCAAAATATTGGTTATCCTTTTAACTCCAAGGTTTCCAATTGATTTTGGCTTCTACATATGGTTATTAATCACTCAGAGAGACTGTACATATCTGAGTAGTAAAACAGATTAGTTAAAAGGTGTAAAACATATCTGGTTAGCAAAGCAGATCTGGTTAGAGAACGATGCAATAGTTTAACATCCGGATTTTAATTCATATTTAAGTTTAGTTGTCAGGTGACAGTATGAGCTGTAAGGACAGTGTAGCAGAAAGGCAAGAAAGAACACCTAGAGAATAGTTTAAAATCATTCTGATTCATATTTAAGTTTAGTTGTCAGGTAAGCTATATCTGGGACATAGAAAGCATACACATTCTATCTTTTAAGTATCTGTCAGTTGTAAGTATAGGCAGAACATTTTAGTAGCCCTGAAAACAATATTTTATCAATTATTTTATCAATAACTTTAAGGCAATTGATTTAATCTAGAAATTGTTAGTCAGGGAAAAGACAAGACAGTGTAAAAACTTGGCATCTGTGTTTGAAAACAATTTTGGGTAGTCTGTATACCAATGTCCCAAACTGGAAGCAGAACAGCAATTTAAGATTTTTTTCCTAGGGCGGGAAACATGTCTTAAGTATCAATATTTTCATAAGCCATGAACTTAAGATACCAGAAATGAGACAATTAATTAAGTGAAACCTTGACTGAGACTGATTATACATAGCTTAAGAATAAAATAAAACTTGGTTATTGTTGAGTTAAGCAAGCCCGATTTTAATATACATTAGAGACAATATAAAACTTGGTTATTGTTGAATTAAGCAAGTCTGATTTTAACATACATTAGAGACAATATAAAACTTAGTTATTGTTGAATTAAGCAAGTCCAATTTTAACATACATTAGAGACAATATGACAGACATAAAGTAATTTTTAAATAAGTACCTTTTACCATTGAACAATTTTAAAGCTTAACTAAAGAAATATTTATGACTGTAATATAAAGCTTAGACAAACTATATTAACATTGTATATAGTGGATTTCCCTAAGACATGGGAAGCTTTCTCAGTTTTCCTAAGAACAAGGTTACAATAAGTTACTTTTTATAAGACTAAGATTATAACCTCAGCGATAATCACCCAGAAAAACTAGAATGAACAAGACAAGAACCATCATAAAATTACAGCGTTTTAGCCAGGCATGGTGATGTGTGCTTATTGATGGCCAAACATCATGTACTTTGTTTAAACCAAATTACAAGGTTCAGATATCTGGAAAAGTCTGATATTAACAAAAAGTAGAGTTCACATATTTAAGGCGCACGAGGCTACAAAGAGTAAACTATGACCAAAAGATTTGCTAACAGAATTTAAAATAAACAAGAAATCTATATTATGTAGTAACATTTTTGGCTTAAATATGAAGACATGAAAATTGTTACAAATTTTAAAGTTCATCAGAATCAGGATACCTTTATATAATATTACATAAATATATAACATATATATATATATAATATATTACACACACACACACACATATGATGAGGATATTTAGCCCTTTTAAAAGTTAAATAAGATGTCCATCTGATCTATCAGTCAGTTTCTGAAATTAATTCAGCTGTATCTAATATATCCAAAGAATAGAGGAACTGGACTAAACTGCCATGATCCAATGAAAACTGAGACAAGTCTCATGGAAAGAGAAGGAATGGGCACGCTGGGACCATTTGTCACTGCAATCTCCAAATGCATCCTCCACTATGTGCATCTGGCTTTGCAAACAAGCACCTTTAACTGTTGAGCCAAAAAGAAATATTTTCAATTTCCTCTAAATCATACATAAAATATACACAAAACATCCATAAAATTTCATGACACAATGTATAACTTCTCAAACCTTAATCAACTTGCTCAGTAATGATGTAAGTGAAATCTAAAGTGTTAAGATTGATTGCTGAGGAATTTATATCTTACATCACAATAAACTTTGTTTAGAATTTTTTGAGACAGGGTTTTAGATATAGTAACCTTAGGAAAGAATTAAATATTAATGAGTCAATTTTAACTATAAGATTTAGTTAAAAGGTTGACAAATAGAGGAACCTAGCTAACTTGGTTGGATACTCTAAATTCAGTCTTTCATGACCATTATGACCAGATTAACATCAATGAGTTACAGTTAAGTTTACAACCTGAATACCATAGCAACCTGCTATCAGGCAGGACCATAGTTTGATTAAGCCCTAGGCTAATAGTCATTTTATATCTCAAGAAGTCTGTAATCTGATTAAGAATCTTTCACCTTCTGTTTAAGCTTACTCATACCTTCATCCCCATCCTTTACTCATACCTTCATCTACATGCTTTTTCAACATTTATCTTACTTTACTCATACCCTCATCTACATCCTTTTACTTTACAATCTATGGAACGACTCTGTCCACATGCTTTACTCATACCTTCATCCACATACTTTTACTTTAAAATCTGTGTAACCACTCAGTAGCAATCTTTTTCATCAAACATTTAACCTTCAACATTTAAAGTTTTCCCTCCAGTTTCTTTTTTTTAGTCAGTTCATCTCAAAACTATCAGCAAAAGCTTTCATGATCCTTACCATAAGACTTTTTTTTTTTTTTTTTTTTTTTTTGCAAGGTAGGGTCTCACTCTGGTCCAGGCTGACCGCTGACCTGGAATTAACTCTGTAGTCTCAGGGTGGCCTCGAACTCTCGGTGATCCTCCTACCTCTGCCTCCCGAGTGCTGGGATTAAAGGCGTGCGCCACCACGCCCAGCTCCATAAGACTTTTAATATGACCATTTAATTTTTTAAAAGAGTAGATCAGATTAGACTTATATTATTTATCTAGAATAAACATAGAGATTTTATCATTTGTTGATTTTGGAACTTTGTTTCTTATAACTTTCCTGAAACACTTTTTTTTTTTAAAAAAATGTGAAAGCAGATTTGAACATTATTAGAAATTTTCTTATAAATTCAGTATTGAGCACGTCTAGATTTAAACATAAATTTTGAGACTGTTTTTCTGTTAGTAGTCCCACAAAAGCATAGAGAGATAAGGTAAACTAAAAGCAGTTGCAAATTCTTATAAGAAGTCCCCATCTATTTACAACAATTTGGCATTCACCCAATATGCTATTAGGGCCAGGATCTTGAGATTTCATGTGCTTGCAGGCCCTAGGCTCTGCAAGCAGGGAAGCTAAGAAAGATTTTTTTTTCTAAATTCCAGGGGGGGTTTTGGACTTCCCTCAGGCTACAAGGCAGCCTTCTGATCTTGCCATTTTGGGAGAATTTTTGCCCATGATCTTCTGGGGGACACTCAACAGTAAAAATTGGCTATCCCGTCTAGTACAGTGGGCTTGGTGGAGAGCATGGCCCACAATGGAAAGGCACTGGTCAGAACAGAAATCATTCTACTGCATTAGGTCTGTGGGTCACATATATACTCACATACATACATTCATTTCAAGTGCACTTTTCACATAGACTCCAGACAACCATTTCCCTCTCACACATTCGTTCATTTCATTTAGAAGCTGTGCATTTTTATTTTAAATTTCTATTCTGTTTACAACTCCGGAGACAAAAAAACAAACCTTGTTAGTGGGAACATGATGGGGCAGAGAGGAGCACTGCAAGCAGAGTGAAAGATTTCGGACCATTTGCCTGCACATTGGCAGAAGTGGTTTTTTTTTTTTTTTTTTTTTTTAATCAGTGAGAATTTGGACATCAAAAGCACTATATTTAGGCCATTTGGACCCATTGTCTAGCTTTGATTGTGGCCAGGCAGAGTTGCAGAGGAAGATCAGATGACAAGGTTTAAGTTATTGAGCAGACAGGGAAAGATCAAAACAAGGGTGAGAGAAAGGAACCAGGGCTTAAGCTGGGTTTACACAGAACACCAATATGACCCCCGGGCCTGTTAGGGTGATGGGGCTTGCACCTCCCATGTGGGCAGAGGCTGTACAGGTCATGACTATCAGCTTTTTAGCCTGTTAGTGGGCAAGGTGGGTGACTGTGTTCCTGATGGCAAAAGCGGCTAGCAGTGATGGATGAGACCTCAGGAAGGAGAGGAGGAAGGGGAGAGTGTCCCGAGATGGTGCAACTGAACCAAAAGGCGCCCCTTAGGGTGCGGCAGACCAGAGTGAGAGACCCAAGGTGTCAAGAGTGTGTCTTTCTCGAGACCTGGGTTTGGGGCCCAGAAGCAGCCGAGGGGTGTAGCCTGGCATGCTGGCACAGCTTCCACATGTAGGTATTAAACCCGAGAGCAGCCCAACCCGATAGGGACACTAACTGAGAAGGAGGGAGGAGACGAAGAGGAGCAGGGCCAGGCTGAATTGTGGTGGATGTGAAAGCCAGTATCAGGCAGCTCAGTGGTCTGGTCAGGGGAAAGGAGGTCTGGCCACCCAAGAGGGCAACTGGATGCTTTCTATCTGAGTCAGGGCACCAGATGTAAGGTTCAGGAGTGACCACGACCACACAAACCACTCTGAGGCAAAGATGGAAGCTTTAGTCGGGAAAAGCATGAGCTGCCAGGGCTGGCTCACAAGAGAGGAGCACAAGCTGGGCATGGGGCTGGCTTTAATCCCAGCAAGCAGAGGTAGGAGGATCACCATGACAGGCCACCTGAGAGTTCCAGGTCAGCCTGGGCCAGAGTGGGAGGAGCACAGGCCCACCTGAGTTCCTCAGGTAGGGGGCTTTATAGGGCTTTCAGTTGGGGGAAGGAAAGAAAGAGCTGAGGGGAGATCTAAGATAGCCAAGGTGTGACAGCAGAACAGAGACCAGGTGATTGACAAAATAAGAGGGCAGGAAACCACGATCTGGGGGCATTGCAGGCAAGGAGGGGATAATGGCTGGGCGGTTTCTTGAGGAATGTGGATCATCCACTTCCTTATGTCTCTGTCTCCATCCTGTTGTCCTTGGTGACTCCACATTGGGGCCTATCAGACCTAACAGCAGCTCTCCTTGTATTTCATTGGCCAGAGCTCATTCATCTGATTAAACTTAGCTGCAAGAATGTCTTGAAGATGGGCTTGAGAGATGGCTTAGTGGTTAAGGCACATGCCTGCAAAGCCTAAGGACCCCAGTTGGATTCTCCAGGTCCCACGTAAGCCAGATGCACAAGGGGGCGCACATGTCTGGATTTCATTTGCAGTGGCTAGAGGCCCTGGAGGGCCCATTCTCTCTCTTTCCCCCTTCTCTCTTTCCCTCTCTCTATCTCAAATAAATAAATAAACAAATAAATAAATAAATAAATAAATAAATAATTATTTTTTTAAAAAAGAATGTCTTGAAGACAAGGTCCTTTAGCTGTGTGGCAATGTGCCCAACTAAATATTGGGATTTTTATCACTGAAAGAGAGATGAACAGACCATGGAGTGGACAATGAGCATGCTTGGTCACATAGCCCAATGAAGCGAGGACTTTGAGCCCTGATACTGCTGTTGATTGGCCTGTGTGTGGTGATTTGAAAGTCAAATGATGTCCCCCATAGCTTCAAGTATTTGTGATTCAGCCTCAAACTTACTCCCCAGCGGGTGGAGCCTTTGGGAGGTGGAGCCTTGCTGGAGGAGGTGTGTCCCTGAAAACAGGCCTTAATCCAGCCCACCAAGTGTTCACTGGCTGGCTCTCGCTTGCTGCTTTCTTCCTCTGCTGATTGTGAAGATGTGAGCCTGCTGCCTTCTCTGTTGGCAAGCTTCCCCTGGAAACTAAGTTGAAATCAATTCTTTCCTTGCTTCTGGTTTGGTGTTTTGTCCCAGCAACAAAAAGGAAACTGCTGTACCATCATGTATCATTTTATATATTGTTTTTATAATGAGTTAGGATTTTTTTTTTCTTTAATGAGTTTCTTTCTAAATAAAGTAGTAATGCATGAACTTGGCAAGATGGTTAAGTACTACAAAGGATTCATGATAAAAAGTCCCCTGGGATCTGCCAGGACATTACAAAAGATAGAAAACCTAATTTAGTTTGGCATAAGGAAGACAGGAAGGGTTCTGCCTATGCACTTAAGATCTCTTGAGGCAGAGCCGGCCTTAGACATTGCAGCCTGTGAGTCAGAGGGCATGCCACACTCCTGGCCTGCTGGTCCCTCTCTGATTCCACTACCAAGCCATCCAGCCCTGTCTCCTGAGGCTGCAGGCCAGAGTACCTCTTCTATGGCCTCTGCATTGACTTTCATGGTCAGGCTGTATCCAGCCTGGTTCCTGTCCTGTGCTCATCCCTGAAGACGAAGCCCCATATCCAGGGGAATGCAATGGGGACCTTGCCAGGCTTGGGTCATTTCCTCCCGTCCCTCCCCCACCTAGAATAGAACTAAAGACTAATTGTGACCAAAAGCCTCTGAAGAAAGGTGAGTGTTGGTGCCAGAGGTAGGTCATCCTGGGGGGCCGGCACACAGCAGATGCACCTTGCACTCTGTAACCGGCATATTGCAACTCACAGTGGATGCACCCTGCGACACACAGCGAACTCGCCCAACATGTTTCAATGCACATGCACACTCCTTTCTGTGTGTTTAGAAACCATCTTACTAGATGGTGGTTTAGGGTTTAGCTGGGGTGACTCTTTTGCTGGCCTGGCCTGAGGTCACTTGGAGGCTGTGGCCGCCTAGCAGCTTCTGTAGACTGAAGGTGGACATGGGTGTCATGGGCAGGTCGGAGGCACTGGCGCTGGCTGACTCATCTTTCCGCATGGCTGCTCTTGCCTCAGGAGTGCCACTCAGGCTTCCTTCCCCGGCAGAGGTGAGACCCCAGAACCACTTAGGCCACCTTTCATTAGACAAAGCAAGTTGCAAGCTGCACTAAGATCTAAGGGCAGGAAAGGGCAGGAAGAGCCTCCGAAACCCAAGGGTCCTGGCGTGCTGTCTTCACCTCCCCACTGCTGGACCCCACACTTGACCCCTCTGCCTGGCTCACTCCAATTTGCCTCTGGGCTCCCCGGGCACCGCCGAAAGGTTGCTTTCTCATCTGTCTGGTCTGCTGATATGGACGTGGAGGGAAGAAAACACCCAGAGGCCCAGGCCCGCTCAGCTGCTCCCTGTCTGTAAGTAGCAGAGGAGACAACCTTTAAGGACACAGGGCCAGTCATGGATGGGGATCTAACAGAGGGAAGCATGTGGGCTGTATGCTCAGTCCCAGGGTTGTGTTGTTCTGGAAGCAAACATTCACTGAGGCTGAGGTAGCCTCCTGTGCCTAGGAGAAATGCAGTCCCCGCAGGGTCTGGATGTAGGTGGGCAGGGTATGTGGCTTCTGGAGAACAGGGCCCTCCCTCCAAGCTGGAACTGGGAGACTGAAGAGAAAGGTTGCTTTTTGAAAACATTCTGCTTGTTGACATTATTTGATTTTGTCAAACTGTACATGTTTTCTTTTTTTTTTTTTTTTTTTTTTTGAGACAAGGGCTCACTCTGTAGCCCAAGCTGACCTTGAACTTGAACTTGAGATCCTCCTGCCTCAGCCACCTCAACACTGAGATTAAATACATGTGCCACCATGCCTGGCATGGTATAATTTTATTTTACTTTATTTTTGCTTGGAATAGAGTCTTACTCTGTGGCCCAATCTGACCTGGAACTCACTCTGTAGTCCAGGCTGGCTTTGAACTCAAATTGCTCCCACCCCAAGTGCTGGGATTACAGCTGTGAGTCACCATGCCCAGCATTTTTTTTTTTCCTTGATAATCAGAAAGGTCTCCTTTTGAATCAAACTCAACCTTCTTCCTTCTCAGTGGGGGAGGTTCTGTCTCAGTTTCTGAGTCCGCCTGTGGATACAAAAGCAGCCATTACTTAGGGTGGGTGGTTTGGGGAGGTAGCCTGTCACCCCCATTCATGTGGTGAGAAGGATGGGGGGGGCAGGCAGAGGACTCGAAGGGTGGCCCGAGTTCTTGCTGTCTTCTTTCCCAGGCTGCCCAGGTGTGTCAGCCTCCTGCTGGATGCTGAACAGAGCAAGGACTTTTCTTGGGCTAATTCCGTACTTCCTGCTTGGATGGCTCCTGCCCTCCAGGAATGAGATCTCAGAGTCCCATGAGCACCTTAGGAATGCAGTTGCTTTCCTTAGAGGCCACAGACCATTTTCTGGACATCTGAGGCTGGAAAGCAGAGCTCTATCCCTCATGGAAATAGAGAGAGAGTGTTCAGTTCACATGGGGTAGTCTGAGCCCGGGGTTGCGTTTGTTTGTGGCTGAGCCGCTCATAATCCTCCCGGTTAGTGTTGAGCGACAAGCCCTTTAACCTCCAGGCCTCGCAAGACACCACAAGTCTAAACCTCTCCCCTCCCTCTGTGTGTCTATGGTGGGAGATTAAACCCAGTTCCGACTGTTTAATGCTTCGGTACCCTCCGGAAGAAAGCGGACCAAATCCCTGATTTTCACATTGACAGCGGCCATGTGGAAGCTGCTCTCTGCTGTTAGGTGCCCTGGCATTTCATCCCACATCTGACTTGGGCCCAGAACCTTGTGGGATTCTCTTAGATTCATCACTTAGCTGCAGGCCAGGGCCATCAAACCGGAGGGAGAGTCATTGGATCTCCAGTGAAGGAGTGGCCAGGAACTCTTCTGTTCTTTTCTTCTGCGCTAGCATTTTTTTTTTTTTAAACCTCTGCCAGTGTTTGAAGTCCTGCCTTCTCCTGAAAAGATCAACGATGGCAGCCTGGAGCTAAGTGAGTTAGCCCTTCGGGTCCGTGGAGACAGCATCTATCTGTTCAGTTGCACAAACAAGGGGAAAACGGATTAGTACTGTATTCAAGAGGAGGAAGGGCCACACCACCACTGCCTGGGCATACACTTCAACAGATTACTGAGTTTGAGTTTGCTCAGCACTTTGTAGTTATGCACAGTGAGTTCTCTGGGCCACTGGTGTCCATGAGCTCATAGCAAGTGGCATTCTCCTCCAGTGTTCCCTAGTATGATTTGGTGACATTGACTTATTGTTTTATATTTTCTTTTCTTTTTAAAAAATATATTTTATTTATTTATTTATTTATTTGAGAGAGAGAAAGAGTCAGAGAGAGAAAGAGAGAGGGAGAGAATGAGCACACCAGGACTTTCAGCCACTGCCAACGAACTCCAGATGCATGTGTCCCCTTGTGCATCTGGCTTACATGGGTCCTGGAGAATTGAACGGGGACCTTTGGCTTTGCAGGCAAACACTTTAACTGCTAAGCCATCTCTCTAGCTCCCATATTTTCTTTCCTTGTATGTGCATGTGTGTATGGTGCATATGCATGTTTATATGTCTACGGGTGCACATTTGTATGTGTGTGCACATGCATGTGTGTGCAGGTAGAAGTTGGTGTGGATGTTATAGCAGTTGTTTTCTTGTTGCTGGGAAAAAATACCTGAGCAGAAGCAACTTATGGAAGGCAAGAGTTTTTTTTTTTTTTTTTTCTTTTGAGATTGAGTCTTGCTCCAGCCCAGGCTGACCTGGAATTCACTATGTAGTCTCTGGGTGGCCTCGAACTCACAGTGATCCTCCTACCTCTGCCTCCCAAGTTCTGGGATTAAAGGTGTGTGCCACCACGCCCGGTTTGATTTTACAGTTTTGAAGGGAAATTTCATTGTGATGAGGAACACATGGCAGGAAGCCAACAGGGATGAAGGAGAGAGGGGGAGGGAGGAAGAACAGGAAATAGTAAAACTTCAAGCCTTGCTCCCAATGTCCTATAACCTTCCCAACAGCGGGACCACCTGAGTTGCAGTCAGATACATGTGAGCCTATGGGGGCATTTTACATTCAGACCACCACTCATGTGTTTTTCAGTTGCTCTCCACCTTATTATTATTATTTTTTTTGAGACAGGGTCTCTCGCTGAACCTGGAGCTCACTCATTCAACTAGACTAGCTAGCCAGCAAGCCAAAGTGATCCCCCGTCTCCCACTCTCCAGAACTGGGATGATAGGATGATCTGGCATTTTTCATGGGTGCTGGGGATGTGAACTCAGCTCCTCGTGCTCACAAGGCAGGCACGTTACCCACCGAGAGATCTCCATAGACCTGTGGTTTATGTTTTTCAAAGCGATTTCTCATCTCCGACCTCATCTGATTCTGAAAATGGTTGTGTTAGCTGTACTGTTTATTATTTGCCTCTAGTAGTTGAAGAGTGAGCTGTGACCAGTGCTGGGCTCTAGTCTGTCCTGTCCACGGGATGTTCAGGGCAGTGGGGTGGGGGAGGAACAAGGAACCTTCACTGGTCCTCAAGGTATGTGGGTGTCTTAAATGAATGGGCAGCACACACTTCTTCCTGTGAACATCCAAATCATTCTTTCACTGTACTACCACCACCACCACTACTATTATTGATATTGTACTAGAGCTTGAACCTTATACATGCTACACTATTAAGTACTCCCCCATTGAGCTATATTCCTAGCTTTGTTTTATTTTTATTTATTTTATTTTTTGGTTTTTCGAGGTAGGGTCTTACTCTAGCCCAGGCTGACCTGAAATTCACTCTGTATTCTCAGGGTGGCCTTGAACTCTCAGCGATCATTCCTCCCACCTCTGCCTCCTGAGTGCAGGGATTAAAGGCGTACACCACCATGCCCAGCTTTTTATTTTTATTTTTATTTTTATTTTCTGGCAAGCACAACAGACTGGCTTTTTTTTTTTTTTTTTTTTTTTTTTTTTGAGATAGGCTCACTATATAGTCACTGGCTGGCCTCGAACTCATGGTGATCCTTCTACTTCTGCCTCCCAAGTGCTGGTATTAAAGTGTACACCACCATGCCTGGCATTGCCCCCCTTTTTTTAATGTGAGAGAACGAGAGTGAGAGATGCACATGTACACACACACACACACACACACACACACACACACACAGAATTGGCATGCCAGGGCCTCTAGCCAGTACAATCGAACTCCAGACACATGCGCCCCCTTGTATGCATGTGCGACCTTGTGTGTTTGCGTCACTGTGCATCTGGCTTATGTGGGACCTGGAGAGTTGAACATGAGTCCTTAGGCTTCCCATGCAGGTGCTTTAACCGCTAAGCCATCTCCCCAGCCCTTATTTTTATTTTTGAGACAACTCACTAAGCTGCCCAGGCTAACCATGAACTCACTCTGTAGCCTGGGCAGGTCTTGAACTTAAGAGCCTCCTGCCTTACACTCAAGTAGTTGGTATTGCAGGCCTGTGGCGCTGGGCCCACTTAGACCACTATTTATTGAGAACCCCTGCTGTGCGCCAGGAGCTGTTGTAGCACTGGCAACAAACAGTGAACAAAGCAAACAAAAACTGCTGGCCTGCTTGGACTTCCCTTCAAGTGGAGAGAGTCACATGGTAAGCTATCCAGCAGGATGTGGAGTATATCAGGCAGGTGTGTGTGATGGAGAAGGAGGAAGGAAGGAAGGACGGAAGGAAGGCAGGCAGGCAGGAAGGAAGGCTAGAGAACACCCTGGGAGGGTGGAGGTCAGTGATTTATTGAAATCACCCAAGAGCAAACGAGAGCCAATGCCAAGGATGTGCCTGGCTCTTGGGAGTGTCTCCCGAGACGCACGGACGGATGGATAGAAGAGAAAGGATGGACCACCAGCGAATAGGCCTGGTTTCCTTCACAAGTCTTAATGTGTGAGCTCTTCCTCTCCCACACCCAGTGTTGTGAATCAATGTGGAGTACCCTAAACAGAACCCCATCTCATATGCACCCCAACGGGGGGCGGAATCTCTTCATACTGACTTAGCATAGGGAAGCTGCCAGTTGGGGTTGGAGGCCGACCGCTGATTCCTGTTGCAGGGAGAGCTTGCCTGGCCTTTCTCTAGCCTCCTCTTGCTATCAGGGACCTGTACCTAAGCTCTGGGCTTTCCTTGCTCTCTCTTCTAAGACTCTGGTCCCTTCCAGGTCCTGGGCATCTCACGTTTGTTTCTTAAGGGGATTTCCTCTTCTACTCCATTACTTCCAAGGCAGGATTGCTCAGCCCCTTGCTAAGGACCTGCAGACCCCTAGTGGCTTGTTCACTTGTCTCTCTCCCTAAACTGGGAGGACCAGAGAGCAGAGGCTATCTTTTTATTGGTGAGCTGTGGTTCCAAAACCAAGTAAGTTTTTTAGAATAAATTTTATTTATTTATTTGAGAGAGAAAGAGGGAGAGAGAGAGAAAGAGAAAGTGAGATAATGGGTGCGCCAGGGCCTCCAGCCACTGCAAATGAACTCCAGATGCATGCGTCCCCTTGTGCATCTGGCTTACATGGGCCCTGGAGAATTGAACCGGGATCCTTTGGCTTTGCAGGCAAACGCCTTAACTGCTAAGCCATCTCTCCAGCCCCCAAGCCAAGTAATTTTTAAAAAAAAATTTGAGACAGGGTCTTCGTACTATGTAGCCATGACTGAACTAGAATTTGCTATGTAGCTGAGGCTGGCCTCGAATTCCTGATCCTTCTGCCTCTGCCTTCTGGTGCTGAGACTACAGGTGTGAGCCACCATACGTGGCCAAACATATAGTTACAAATATATAGGTATTTCTATACCCCCACATACCTATTTGTCTTTTTTGCTTGAGACTGGGTCTCAGGGATCCCAGGCTGGCCTCATACTTGCTATGTTGCCAAGAATGATGCTGGACTTCTCCCCACGTGGACGAGATCACAGACATGCACCACCACACTGACTTTATGCAGTGCTGGGGATAGTGCTA
Organism: Orientallactaga sibirica; assembly: GCA_036365145.1. NCBI lineage: Eukaryota > Metazoa > Chordata > Mammalia > Rodentia > Dipodidae > Orientallactaga > Orientallactaga sibirica. The sequence continues at coordinate 10,888,170 of JAEOAD010000013.1, forward strand.
GGGAAGTGTTGCAGACAGCTTCAGGTTCGCTGAGATGAATCAGATCCAGGGAAGTTTTGGCTTTGCAAAAGCCAACCAGCCACCACAGCAACAGAGCAAAACTAACTACAGCCAAAAGGTCACACAGCAACTCAGGAACTCCTGCTAGACACATTTGCATATCCACTCTCTCTCCAGCCCCTAGCAAGGTGATTGCAGCCAAGTAATTTTAAAACAAAAATTTTGAGACAGGGTCTTTAGCTCCTGGCCCCCAATAGATTTATAACTATCAGCATTGACTGAACTAGAATTTGCTCAAACAAGTTAAATACTTTCAACATGTAAAGGCACAGCTGAGGCTGGCAAACTCAACCACCATCAGCAGTCATCAAAAGTTCAAGTTCAATATTCATAGACTGACTGATCCTTCTGCCTCTGCCTTCTGGTGCTGAGACTACAGGTGTGAGCCACCATCTCAGCAGCAGCTCCTGGAACCGTGTGCAACTCATGACCACTCCCATTTTTCATATTTCCAAAACTAAACCTACTAAACAGGCCACCATGCCCACTGACAATCTCCACAAACATATAGTTACAAAATATATAGGTATTTCTAGTAACTCCCAAACATACCTTCCTCATTTGTCTTTTTGTTTGAGACTGGGTCTCAGGGATCCCAGGCTTTCCCTTAAGATTGCTAATGTGTTTGACATACTTGCTATGTTGCCAAGAATGATGCTGGACTTCAGTTCTCCCCACAAACTCTCATCAGAATGGCTTACCACTCCAGAAGGCATCTTCAGTTGCAAGCCAAGATCACAGACAAATGCACCACCACACTGACTTTATGCAGTGCTGGGGATAGTGCTTCCAACAAAGGACCAGCCACCACAGCACACAGAGCAAAATTAGCACATCCCCAGCCCTTGCTTTGTTTTTGAGATGCGGTCTCATGTAGCCTGGGCTGGCCTTGAGTCCACATTCTCCTGTCCCTGCCTCCTGAATGCTGGAATTGCTACCACGCCTAGCTCCAAGAATATTTATTTTCATTTTATTATTTGAGAGAGAGAAAGGGTGTGTGTGGGGGGGAGGGGAAATGGGTGCACCAGGGCCTCTAGCCACACTGCAAACGAACTCCAGAGACATGTATCACCTTGTGCATCTGGCTTTACATGGATCCTGGGGAACTGAACCTGGGTCCTTAAGGCTTTGCAGGCAAGCACCTTAACCACTACACCATCTCCCCAGCCCTAATTTTATTATTTTTAGAATATTTAATTTTTTTTTTTTTTTTGCAGAGAGAGAGAGAGAGAGAGAGAGAGAGAGAGAGAGAGAGAGAGAGAATGGGTACTCCAGGGCCTTTAGCTACTATAAATGAACTCCAGATGCATGCACCACTTTGTACATCTGGCTTTATGTGGGTGCTGGGGAATTGAACCTGTGTCATTAATTTTTTGTTTGTTTGTTTTTGAGCTTGGGTCTCACTCTATAGCCCAGGCTGACCTGGAACTCACTCTGTAGTTCCAGGCTGGCCTCGAACTCACAGTGATCCTCCTACTTCTGTGCCGGGGTCCAGCCCCAGCAAGGTTATGGAGCTTGACGGGGGTGTGTGGCGTCGGTGTCATGAGGAAATGATTTGGACCAGTGGTTCAGGTGAAGCACACTGGACGTAGAGCAAAGCTCTGCTTCTTTTTTTAAAGATTTTCACAATACATTATATTTTTTGCAAGCAAGACATAGCGACTTATTCAGGTGGCTTCTCTTCTCTAAGAAATCTTGCACAATAGTCTTCTTTTTCCTTGGTTTCCCCTGCTTCTGCATAACTCATGAACCTCTTGCCCCATAGACATTCTGGTAACATCTTAAACAAGAAAAGTCAAAGATTGCAAGCTGGTTAATATCTTACCCAGCTCATAGAAACTAGCCAAGAACCCTGGTGGGCAGCTCTTGTGGTTGTAAGGTGATAGACATTTTTTTTTTTTTTTTTTTTTTTTTTTGGTTTTTCAAGGTAGGGTCTCACTCTGGTCCAGGCTGACCTGGAATTCACTATGTAGTCTCAGGGTAGCCTTGAACTCACGGTCATCCTCCTACCTCTGCCTCCCGAGTGCTGGGATTAAAGGCGTGCGCCACCACACCCAGCTGGTGATAGACATATTTGACCTCACAAAGGGCAGTTATTTTTTCTCTTGCTCCATCAGTGCATGCCCCTCTATATGGTAAAGGTTGATCTATCCAACCAATCCAACCAGTGTTTCGCATTGATGTCTTTCCTTTCGGAGTCCACCAAGCTCTCTTGTTAATTCTGAAAGTTACAGGTTCTGTTTTACTTCCTTGTGTGGGCCCTACCTGATTATTTGAAAGATGTTTATTCCCTAGTATTTTAGGCTCCTTAGTAAGTAATCTGTAGGTTCAGGAAATATGTCCATTAATTCCTGAAACTATCATGACAACAAGAATTGTCTTGTAAGTAATGTTACTTGGGAACAATTGATAAGGCATGTGACGTAGCATTGCAAGGAACATGTCTCATTAGTGAAATATACATTTGTGTTGAGAAACTTTGTACATCAGGATCCATAATCTGTTTAAACATTACAGCCTCAGAAATTTCTGTAGCAACATTCTTTTCCTGTTTAAGCAATGGTGACTGTATAAACACATCTGAATTGGATTCCCCTATTACTAATGAAAGTAAAAATAAGCAGTAATAAACTTATAATAATTCCAAAAATTCTAAGAAAGAGATAGCAATAGTGCAAACTGTCAGGCAACAGGCACTCCGGGAGGTTGCTGAAAGACTTCTTGGTCCTGCCAAAGAACATTTCAGATGCCGCAGCCCTGCTGAACGGTGACCCGTCAGCGTCACACTCCAGAGCTGACCGGTGCTGTCGTTTGGCCTCTGCCACTTTTGCCTCCTGAGTGCTGGGATTAAAGGCATGAGCCACCATGCCTGGATAATGTTTTAAAATTTATTTATTTATAAGCAGAGAGATATAGAGAGAAGAGAGATAGGGAGAATGGACACCCAGGGCCTCCAGCTGCTGCAAATAAACTCCAGATGCAAGGGCCACTTTGTGCATCTGGCTTTATGCGGGTACTGGGGAATGGAATCTAGGTGGTTAGGCTTTGCTGAGCCATCTCTCCAGCCCCCAAGAATATTTATTTATATATTTTAAAATTTATTTTTATTAGTTGTGGACATAGTATATAAACAACACATGTTGGTCCCATCCTTTCCCTCAACCCTGACCCTTTTCCAAAGGGGCCCTCCTCGTAGGGGATGCAGGTCATCGCCATGGGGATTGTGGGTCGTACATGGTGAGGTCAGTTATGGAGAAGAGGCAGTGTCTCTGTGCATAATGTCCCAACTTGTGGCTCTAACAATTTTTCTGCCCCCTCTTCTGCAAAATTCCCTGAGCCATATTGGATGCATTTTAAGTCTACTTCAGAGACAGGCTCTTAGGAGCCTCTGATCTCTGGTTTGGTAGGTGTTGAGTGTCCTCATTGTCTATCTCCTTCACCCTTGTGCTGATACCAGGTTCACTGAGAAAGCAGAACTCTTGCTCATTTCTCCAGTTCCTCTGTGGTTGCAGCTGGGGCCGGGCTGAAGTGCGATGGGTCGTTGTTCTCCTCAGGTCCCTCTCCTGTCTGAAAAAGAGAAGCAGATTCTCCAACAGAAAGTGAGGTCAGCACAGGTTAAGTGGGATAACCATTATTACTTTTGAGAGAATTTAATGGGTGTAGACCTTCTTAAAGCCCAAGATTAGTGGGAGCCAGCCGAATTCTAGCAAACCTTCATTGAAGAAGTGAAACCAGTTTTTATCAAACTATTTCACATAATCAGAGACCAAGGAATCCTCCCCAACTCTTTTTATGAAGCTAGCATCACCCTAATACCAAAACCAGACAGAGATGCAATAAGAAAACTATAGGCCTATATCCCTGATAAACTTAGATGCAAAGATCCTGAACAAAATCCTTGCAAACCAAATTCAACAACACATCAAAAGCATTATCCATCTTGATCAAGTAGGCTCTATCCCAGGAATGCATGGATGGTTCAACATATGGAAATTGGTCAACGTAATACACTGCATAAATAAACTTAACCATAAGAACCACATGATCACCTCAATTGATGCAGTGAAGACCTTTGACAAAATACAACATTACTTCATGATCAAAACACTAGAAAGCCAGGTGTCATGGCGCATGCTTTTAATTCCAACACTGGGGAGGCAGAGGTAGGAGGATCGCTCTGAGTTCAAGGCCACCCTGAGATAGAGAAAGAAAGAGAGAGAGAGAGAGAGAGAGAGAGAGAGAGAAAGAATGGACCCACCAGGGCCTCCATCCACTGAAAACGAACTCAAGATGCATGTGCCACCTTGTGTATCTGGCTTATGTGGGTACTGGGGCAATGAACCTGGGTTCTTAGCCTTTATAGGCAAGTGCCTCAACCATTAGGCCATCTCTCCAACCCTAGAATTTTGTTTTTTGGTGTGGTACTGGAGCTTGAACCTTGCACCTTCAACATGCTTAGCAAGCACTCTACCACTGAGCCATGTCCCCAGCAAAAGCAAGTGTTTTAAAAACAAGTGTTGGGCTCACATGATATGAACATTAGAGAGTTCCTTCTAGCTGGCTCCCTGCAGGCTCAGCCCCGTAGCTCCAGACCCATGTGTGTGCTAGAGCATCAGTCTAAGAACCAGAGCAGGCAGCGAGGAACCTTCCCCACTGCACCCAGGAAGGCATCATCGGGCTGATGCTCCCTGCGAAGGAGGAACCTAACCCAATGCAGACTCATTACTTATCTGAAGCACTTGAAAACTTCCCCGTGATTGAATTATGATGAACAGTCTCAGGATGTAGTCGTGCCAGGAAATGCCTCAAAATGTCCGTTTATCCTGGTGCGTGGGCAGGGGCAGGGGTCCTGGGTGGAGCTCAGGGACGGAACAGGGGTCCTGGAATGGAACAGGGGTCCTAGGGGGGGTTTAGGGGAGTGGCAGGGGTCCTGGAATGGAGTGCAGGGGTTCTGGAATGGAGTGAAGGGGAGGAACAGGGGTCCTGGGTGGAGCTCAGGGGAGGGGGGGCTCTGGAGTGGGGTGCAGGGGAAGGGGCTCTGGAGTGGTGCTCAGGGGAGGTGGGCTCTGGAGTGGGGCCCAGGGAGGGGACTCTGGAATGGGGGCTCTGGAGGGGGCTAAGGGAGGGGGCTCTGGAGTGGGGAGGAAGGGGTCTCTGGAGTGGGGCCCAGGGGGGGGCTCTGGAGTAGTGCTCAGGGGAGGGGTTCTGGAGTGGGGTCCAGGGAGGGGGACTCTGGGTAGTGCTCAGGGGAGGGGTTCTGGGTGGGGTCCAGGGGAGGGGACTCTGTGTAGTGCTCAGGGGAGGTTCTGGGTGGGGTCCAGGGAGGGGACTCTGGAGTAGTGCTCAGGGGAGGGGTTCTGGAGTGGGGTCCAGGGGAGGGGGCTCTGGAGTGGGGCCCAGGGAAGGGCTCTGGAGTGGGGCCCAGGGAGAGGTGGGGCCCAGGGAGGGGGACTCTGGAGTGGGGCCCAGGGGGGGGGCTCTGGGTGGGGCCCAGGGAGGGGGCCTCTGGAGTGGGGCCCAGGGGGGGGGTCTCTGGAGTGGGGCCCAGGGAAGGGGGACTCTGGAGTGGGGCCCAGGGGAGGGGGGCTCTGGAGTGGGGCCCAGGAGAGGGGGTTCTGGAGTGGGGCCCAGGGAGGGGGCTCTGGAGTGGGGCTGGCTTTCTGCTGGACAGACGCTGTGGCTGTGATACTGGGCTGGATTCCAGCATCACCTGCCTTGGGTTTGATCCTGGTCCTTTACTTCTACACGTGTGAACTTTGACTCAGAAAGCCTCAGTTTCCCCATCTCTAAGATGGAGTGATCTCCTTGCCTCCTTTGCCGGCTGTACGTGGAATGGGTAAACAGGCGTAGTGATTGGTAAAGAGTGAGTGCTCGATTATGTGGAAGGTTGTTTATCTATGTCAGAGTTGGGGGTAGGGAAGTGGCTCAGCCAGTAGGAGTGTTTGCAACACAGCCATGAGGACCGGAGCTTGATCCCCAGCACTCAAATAAAAAGCCAGATGTAACCACACACACCTGTCACTCCAGTCTTGAGGGAGGCAGAGACTGGAGGTTCACTGGGGCTTGCTGGTCAGCCAGACTGACCAAAAATGACAGCTCCAGGTTCACGGGAGAGACTCTTCTCTCAAGGAAGCAACGTGGAAGAGTGGTAGGGGACACCTTTGGCCTCTGTGTGCGTGCTCACAGGGTGTGTGCAATTGTACACACATGTGTATTCACTACACTCACACACATGCATATGCCACACACACATATAAAAAAATAAAGTATAGGAGATGCTTGAGGAATTTTTGGGTGATAACTTCTGGTTTTCGGTCAGTTTTCCTCCTGTAAGCTGCCCTCAGGGTGACAAAGTGCCTCCCTTCTACATCCTCGCCTATTCCCTTCTCAAAGGATCCTGCCGACATTTTTGTCTTTTTCTCAGTAGCATCCATCTGTCCTGTCTTTGTTTCATAGATAATTAAACAAGAACAACCATGGGCTCATAGGTAACGGTCACTTATTCTGAGCATCCCCTGTCATTTTTGTGGCTGTACAAGATTTCCCTGCATGAATTCACCATAATACTTGTTTTCACCTTTTCTGAAATAAATCACCTCCATGAGACACGCATGTGTGTAATTGTGTGGCATTTTCCATGGTTGACTTTTTGGCCATTTAAGTTGGTCCCTTGTTTTTGAATTGTTGCTTATTTAAAAAAAATAATTTATTTACTTACGTGTGTGTGTGTGTGTGTGTGTGTGTGTGTGTGTGCGCACGCATGTGCCAGGCTCTTTTGCTACTGCAAATGAATGCCTGTCTGGCTTTAGGTGGGTGGCAGGGATTTGAACCCTGGGCTGGCAGATTTTCAAGCAAGCCCTTTTAACCACTGAGTCATCTCCTTAGTCCTGTTACTTACTTTTTACCCAAGGGTATAAATGCACACACGTAGAAAGAGTGAATGTTAATAAAAGGCTTTTAAAGGAAAAGTCCAGCCTTTTTCCTCAGAGCCTCTGTGGCTCACCCTCTTCTCCAGTGGTTACCACTTTTGTCCGTTTCTTGAGAAATTTTGTCCTGTGTTTCCAAGTCAGTTTATTCTGAAATCTCTGGATGTGGAAACCAGGGCCCGTCTGTCACTGCTCAGCATCTCTTACATTCTCTATTGGTTCCCCTCCACCCCCCCACCAGCCTTCTATTCTCTCTCAGTTTATTAGTAATCTACTGTCCTTCCTGGATGTCTCTCAGCGTCCTCTTCTCTTTGTATGACAACACGGCTGTTTTGTTGGGCTCTGCTTAGTGGGAAATTTCATCAACTCTAACACTTCCCCTCCAAAAAGTAAATGTTTCTTTTTTGGTTGTTTCATAGTTTTTGAAAGTTCTCATAGTCTCCCTTAATTTGTGTGTGTGTGCGCGCGCATGCATGTGCTTTGGAGGAAAGGTCTCACTCTAGCCCTGGCTGACCTGGAACTCACTCTGTAACCCTAGGTTGGCTTGAAACGCACAGCGTGCATCTGTACCCATGTGCAAACACTGCACATCACACACACACACACACACACACACACACACACACACACACACACACACACACACAGAAGGATTAAGAAAGTTCCTCTTTACATATGTTATAATTGTTATTGGTTCCGTTTTATTTAAGCAAATTACTATTATTTTGATTGTTATTTCTATTTTTAGCATGTATATGTGAAGGCTAGAGGTCAATGTCAGGTGTCTTCCTCAATCTCCACCTTTTAAAAAAATATATTTTAGGGCTGGAGAGATGGCTTAGAGGCTAAGGTGTTTGCCTACGAAGCCAAAGGACCCAGGTTCAATTCCCCAGGACCCATGTAAGCCAGATGCACAAGGAGCGCATGCAGCTGGAGTTCATTTGCAGTGGCTAGAGGCCCGAATGTGTCCATTCTCTGTCTGTCTGTCTCTCTTCTGTCTCTATCTCTCTGCTTGCAAATAAATAAATAATTAAAAATATATTTTATTTATTTACTTGAGAGAGAGAGAGAGAGAATATGAGTATGGGCACATCAAGGCCTCTTGCCACTGGAAACAAACTCCAGACATATGCACTACTTTGTGTATCTGGCTTTACATGGGTACTGGGGAATTGAACCCTGCAGGCAGGTTTTGCAAGCCAGTGCCTTCAACTGCTGGACCATCTCCCCAACCTTCCACCTTATTTTTGAGTAGGGTTTCTCACTGAACCTGGAGTTTACAAATTCAGTTAGACCAACTGTCTGGCCTTGGGATCCTCTTGTTTCTGTCTCCCCTAACCTGGGATTTCTGGCATGTGCTTTTATATGGGTGCTGGGGATCTGAACTCACATCCTCATGCTTGCACAGCAAAATTTTACCAGGATCTGAACCATTTTTCCATCCAGTGTTATCTCCTTTTGGTATGTGAAAAATTGTATCCCCAGAGAGGTTAATATGTTACCCAACATCTCACAGCCAGTAAATGGTGGCATGTGGACTTGAACCCAGGTGGTTTGATGCTAATGTTTTAATTACATTTTATAAAGAAAACAACAAGAATAAAATAGATGATAGCCATTCCCCAGAGTTATTGGATGGGGCCAGATAGGTAGCTAAAACATAAGACATCCAGTTAGGTTGAATTTCAGATAAATAATGATCACTTTTTATAAGTATATTCTAAATATTATATGAAATCTAGAAAAAGATACTCATTGTTTATGTAAAATTCTAATTTAGCTAGACTTCTTCTATTTTTTATTTGCTAAATTAGGCAATCTTAGGAGGGGGAGTTTTAAAAAAATCTTTATTTTTCTCTTTTGGTTTTTCAAGGTAGGGTCTCACTCTAGCCCAGGCTGACCTGGAATTCACTCTGTAGTCTTCGGCTGGCCTTGAACTCACAGTGATTCTCTTACCTCTGCCTCCTGAGTGATACCAAGCCCAGCTAAGTCTTTTTTGTTGTTGTTGTTGTTTGTTTGTTTTTAGAGGTAGTGTCTCACTGTAGCCCAGGCTGACCTGGAATTCACTCTGTATTCTCAGGGTGGCCTCAAACTCATGGCGATCCTCCTACCTCTGCTTCCCAAGTGCTGGGATTAAAGGCGAGCACCACTAAGTCTGGCCTGAGGGGATCTTTTTAAATACTGGGTCCACTCTCCTCTTGAGATTCTGCCCTTTCACTCTTTTTTTTTTTTTTTAAATATGTGTTTATTTATTTGAGAGTGAGGAGAAAATGACTGGGCTCACTATGGTTTCTGCCACTGAAAACGAACTCTAGGTGCTTGTGTCACATTGTGAACGTGGCCTTACATGGATTCTGGCCGCCAGGCTTTGCGAGCAAGTGCCTTTAACTGCTGAGCCATCTCTCCAGCCCCACTCACTGTCACTCTTATCACGTGCTCTTCTTTGGCCAGTGGTCACTGGTATCAAAGTGCTAGGGTCCCTCTCATTTCTCTGGGGGGTTAGGACAGGAAACGTTTTGACAACCCTTGTGTATTACTCTTGTGTAACGGTGACAGAAACAACCTGACAGAAGCAACTTAAGAGAAGATGGATTGATTTTGGCTTGTGGCCTCAAAGAGCTTCAGTGCATTGCTGGGGAAGGTAAGGCAGCAAGCTCAGCTCATGGCAGCGGGAGCCTGTGGCCAAGGCTGTTCACATCATGGTGGACCGCAAAGTAGAGTGAGAGATGGGAAGTGGGCAGGGCTAACGTATCATTCATGAGGACACAGCCACAGTGAGTCCTTGTCCCTGAGTCTTACTGCTAATTTGAGCTGACAGACGCATAGAGCCTTTTTCTAGGGAAGAGAGGAGCAATGTGGGAGAATCTCATGCCTACATCTCTTGAGTTTTCTCTCAATGGAGCCAGTTTGCCATGTTCCCTTCCTTCCATGTGGGCACGGGGAGCTGCTTCCTTGGCCGCCAGACCTGGAGCAGATTGGATCATCAGCGTGAGCAAGTGGTGGAGTTGGGGTGGGGAAGCTTGGCCAGCTGGTACAGCTGTCCATCAAGAGGCCCACGGTGAGAGGTGCTGATGGTTTGGTGGCTAGATGCCATGAGGAGGCTGCTAGGAGCAACATGTTCGCACCCTCTTGATGGCCAGCTGGTGGAAAGGTTTGGTAGGCATGCCCTCCCTTTGCTATCACCCTGTGCTTAAAAAAATTTTTTTTGTTGTTGTTGTTTAGTCTGCATGGAGTTAATGATTTTGGCAAAGCTTAAGGATTTTTCCAGGATCCCTCCTTCAGCTAGCTAGTCTGGATTCGCTACGAAAGAACTGTAGCGTTCAGTAGGCACGCCTCTCTAATCCTAGCAATGGATTTGCGGCAGAGGAGCATTGAAGTCGGGTGAAAAGAAAGTGCTATTGGACGTTGGAGCGTAGCAGCCTTTCTTAGGGCACAGCTCATTCCGTTGCTCGTGAGTGGGCATCCCACCCGTGGGAGTTGCTTGTCAATGTTTGGGGACTTGAGTTACACTCAGCGCGTAGATTTGGAGCAGGACCAGGCTTGGGTGTCTCGCTTTCTCAGCTCTGTGTCCATGGAAGAGAAGTTAGAATTAGGTCACTGGTCAGGGCGTTGGAAGCCCAGACGTGTCTCTGATGACTCTTTGCTTTGTGAGACTTACTGTGCCCTAGGACTTCATCTGTGAGGACCTGGGGCCTTTGAGAGTGGATGCTGGCAGGTCCTGTCAGGGGTAATTACTATGCTTGTGTAGGGCGCCTGGTGCTTAGGGGTAACTTGGTTCTTAACTCTGGGCCTGAGCCTTTTCAGGCACTTAGGATTAAACTGGATGACTCACACCTATAATACGGGGACCGTGGCAGGGTGGAATTCAGAACCTGGATGCCTAAATTAATGTCCATGGAACAAAGTTGGCTCGTCACATGTCTGGGGTGCACACATCCTTCCAAAGACTTAAAAAATGAGGGCTGGACATGAGTTCAAGGCCACCCTGAGAGTACATAGTGAGTTCCAGGTCAGCCTGGGCTAGAGTGAGACCCTACCTCGAAAAACCAAAAAAAAAAAAAAAAAAAAAAAAAAAGAGGGCTGGAGAGATGGCTTAGCAGCTAAGGCTCTTGCCTGCAAAGCCAAAGGACCTAGGTTCAACTCCCCAGGACCCACGTAAGCCAGATGCACAAGGGGGCACATGCGTCTGGAGTTCGTTTGCAGTGGCTGGAGGCCCTGGCATGCTCATTCTCTCTCTCTACCTGCCTGTTTTTTTCTCTCTATCTCTACCTGCCTATCTCTCTCTCTCTCTCTTTCAAATAAAAATAAAAATAAAATATTTATAAAAAAAAGGATATAGGGCTTGTCGCGGGCAAGATGGCTTCAAGGTAACTTTGCGGCGCAGGGGCTTTGGTCACGAAGTGGTGCCGATGGCGCAGCCGCGGTGTGCGCTCCGTGGCTTCTGCAGGTGATGTTCCTACCGGTGAGGAGCAGGCTCCTGGGCCGAAGAGGGAGATCCTGATAGCTTCACAGAAGGGCCTCACCCATACAGTAGGTTTCTCCCAAAGGCAGCTTCAGGCCTTAAGGAAGACCCTAATTTAGTTCCATGCATCACCAACAAAGCGAATAGTCGGCTGCATCTGTGAAGAGGACAACTCCACTGTCATGTGGTTCTGGCTTCACAAAGGAGAGATCAGCGATGCCCAGACTGTGGAGCCCACTACAAGCTGGTGCCCCACAAGATGACCCACTGAGCCCCTGCACTAACTTACTCAGAATATGCTGTAAGGTTTTTTTTCACCCCTCCTCTGAGAAAAAAAAAATGGCTATAGCGGTCTGGGGAGATGGTTTAGTCATGAAGTGCTGCACTTGAATTGAGACCCCCAGCAACCGCGTCAGTAACTGTTTAGGTGGGTGTGTCTCCTCACCTGTACGCCAGCGCCTGGGCTGTAGAGGTAGGGGTGCTCCAGCCAAATCTGTGAGTTCTGAGTTCCGGTGAGACACCTTGTCTCAGTACATAGGTGGAGAGTGATCAAAGAAGACATCTCACGTCAACCTTTAACCTCCACACACGTGTGCACATGTACACCCACATACATGTATGCCCCCACTCATGCATGCACCATGCCACAAACACGTGCAAAAACCTGACATAGTTTCCATATAAAAATATGTCCAGATCTTAAAATTGACAGTTCAGTGAGTTTTTTTTTTCTTATTTGTTTGTTTTGAGGCAGGTTCTCCCTCTGACCTAGAACTCACTCTGTTGCTCAGGCTGGCCTCAAACTCATGATCCTCCTACCTCAGTTTCCTGAGTGCTGGGATTAAAGGTGTGCGCCATCACGCCTAGCCCAGTGAGTTTTTTTCTTATGTGAATTTTAAATTTACTTTTATGTGTAGTTCCCTTCCTGGAGCCAGTCTAAAGGTCTAGTAAAAAAGTAGAATAATAAATTTTAGTCTCCCCACACTGCACTATTTTCTAATAAAAAGAATGACGTTCTGAGACAGGCAACACAGATCTCCAAGCAACAAAGACGGCTGGGCAAAATGTGGAAAAAAAGCAAATCCTTTTCATGATTCCAGTTATTTAAGATGCTGGAGGGGGCACACAAGTTTACAAAAACAACCATGGAGATGAGATGCCAGTGAGAAAGACACTGTATAAACCCAAAAGGGACAGGGTGACCTTGGGGTGACGAGCATATTCAGTATTGTGATCATGAGGGTTTTGGGTGTATATATATGCTAAAAATTTCTATCTTATTCTTTTTTGTGTGTGTGAGGTAAAAGCTAGGTTTTGCTCTAGCCCAGGCAGGTCTGGAATTCACTGTGTAGTCTCAGGGTGGCCTTGAACTCATGGTGATCCTCCTATCTCTGCCTCTGGACTGCTGGAATTAAAGGCATGCACCACCACACCTGACTTCTTATTCTTTTGAAAATATTTTATTTATTTTGAGAGAGAAAGAGTGAATGGGCACACCAGAACCTCTTGTCACTGCACAACACCTCAGATGCATGTGCCACTTTATGCTTATGGCTTTATGTGTGTACTAGGGAATCAAACCTAGGAGGGTAGGCTTTGCAAGCAAGGACTTTTAACCACTGAGTCATCTCCCCAGCCCCTATCCTATCTGTAATATGGAGTTTATACCGAATAGATACAAGTAACTCATGTTCTTTCTGTGTCATATGTGTGGTGTGGTATGTGCATGTACACTGTATGCACATGTGTGTCGTATGTGTGGTGTGGTATGTGTATGTGTGCACATGTGTGTTGCAGATCCCTGTGCATGTGTGTGAGAAGGTCAGAGGAGAAAGTCAGGCGTCCTTCTCTTTTGTGAATCCTTGTGTTTCCTTGGGATGAAGTCTCATGGAAGCCAGAAATGCTGTTTCTGTCAGGCTGGCTGAGTAGCAAGCCCCGTGATTCTCTGGTCTCTGCTCCTCACAGGACTAAGGTTACAGCCATGTGTGGCTGCACTCATCTGTGTACGTGGGAGCTGGGGAATTGAACTCAGGGTGAAGCTCTTACCCATGAGCCATTTCTCCAGCCCAGTAACTCATTTATTTTATTCTATTTTTTTTACTGTAAGAGAGAGAGAGAGAGACAGAGAGAGAGAGAGAGAGAGCGAGAGAATTGGTGCACCAGGGTCTCTAGCCACTGCAGTTGAAGTCCAGATGCATGTGCTGCCTTGTGTGCATGCATGACCTTGTGTGTACGCGTGACCTTGTGTGTATGTGTCACCTTATGCATCTGGCTTACGTGGGTTCAGGGGCGTCAAACCTTAGGCTTCACAGGCAAGCCCCTTAACCACTAAGCCATCTCTCCAGCCCTGACTCATTTTAAAAATGGTTCCACCAAAAAAACAGTTTGCATGTTCTACTGCTCTTGAAAAACTAGATTTAGGAAAACACATCAGCTCCAGCATAATTTTCCAATGGGCACGGTGGTCTGACTTGCATGGAAGCAAAGGCTGACAAGCGTCGAGGGCTGCTTCTATCTATGTGAGTCACCGAAGACTGGAACCTTCCATCCCGGCTCTGTTCTCCTGCCTCTGCAGAGTCGGGATTGAAGTGAGCAGCTCAACAGGTGACTGGAGGATTCCAGAAAAGCCCAAGAATCTCTGTGTTGGTGATCATGGCCTCAGGAGAGACTTGAGGCCAGAGGTCCCCAGTATATGCCCATGCCCTCATCCCCCACAGCAATGGCAACAGGAGTGGACCTCTTGTGCCAGGACCTTTCTGTATAGTATGTTCCCTCCTGCCTGCAGTCACTCCTAACTTCCTGTTAGTCATGTACAGGGCTTTGGTACCAACTGTAATTATGCTTAGTTGATTTGGGATGTCCCTCTAGAGCAAGGGACAGAGAGACTAGCAGTGTGTTTTCAGTGCATGTGTTACAACCTAATGACACTTTCCAACTGGTCTGAGTGAGCGGCTTTAGCTCCTGGGACTGGTAGTGACATACCTCAGGCGGGGGCCTTGCTCAGTATAACTCTGGAAACTCACCCCATACCTGACACTAGTAGGGAATATTCCGGTGGGGCTCTGTGAGTTTTGAACACTATACACCTGTATGACCACTGTCCACAGTGAGACAGGGAGCATTTGTGCCCTCTCACTGAGAGCCATCTGCCTTTTCTCCCGGCAAACACTGACGACTTTTGTAAGTTAGTGTCACATATTCATTCCTTAAGTGACATCATAAAGTATGCACACATGTGCCTATATACGTGTGCATGTATATGTATACAGGTATAGTATATGTGTTCACTGCATACACTGATTTGAAACCCACCCAGTGTTGCTTTGATCCTTTTAAATTATTTGTTTATTTATTTGGTTTTTCGAGGTAAGCTGTCACTCTAGTCCAGGCTGACCTGGAATTCACTATGTAGTCCCATGCTGGCCTTGAATTCATGGCGATCCTCCTACCTCTGCCTCCCGAGTGCTGAAATTAAAGGTGTGAGCCACCATGCCCAGCTATTTCTTTATTTTTAAAAAATTAAAAAAAATTTATTTTCATTTATTTATTAGAGACAGAGAGAGAGAAAGAGGGAGAGGGAGAGTAAGAATGTTCGCTCCAGGGCCTTTAGCCACTGCAAATGAACTCCAGATGCGTGTGCCCCCTTGTGCATCTGGCTTACATGGGACCTGGAGAATTTAACTGGGATCCTTTGGTTTCGCAGGCATGCGCCTTAGCTGCTAAGCCATCTCTCCAGCCATATTTCTTTATTTTTAAAAGTATATTTATTTATTTGAGAGAAAGAGAAAAAAAAGAGAAGGGGGAGATGAATGTGTGCATCAGAGCCTTCTGCCACTGCAAACAAACTTCAGTGGCTTGTGCCACCTTGTACATCTGGCCTTATGTGGGTACTGGGGAATCAAATATGGGCCTTCAGGGTTTATAAGCAAGTACCTTTAACTGTTAAGCCATCTCTTCAGCTCTATTTCTTCCTTTTCTTTTCTTTTCCTTTTTTATTTATTATTATTATTTTTTAGCCTCTAGCCCAGCCTGACCTGGAACTCACTATGTAGTCTCAGGCTGCCCTCGAACTTACAGCAATCCTTCTACCTCTACCTCCTGGGTTTGGGATTAAAGGCGTGCACCACCATCCCTATTTCTTTATTTTCAAATTATTTTATTTTCTTATACTGATTATATGAGGCCATTTTCATGCAGCAGGTATATAATGCAATAATGTACTTTGAGTATATTCCCCTTCCTTTAAAACATTTTTACTTATTTATAATAAATAATAAATTTAAGTAAATAAATGAAGAGAGAGAGAGAGAAAGTATGGTCATGTCAGGATCTCCTGCTACTGCAAATGAACTCCAGACACACGTGTCACTTTATGCATCTGGCTTTACATGGGTACTGGGGAATTGAAGCAAGCAAGCACCATTAACCGCTGAGCCATCTCTCCAGCCCCATTCCCCCCCCCCCCCGCCTTTAAAATTTTTATTTATTTATTTTTTGAAACAGGAGCTCATGTAGCCCAGGCTGGCTTCCAACTCATTGTGAAGCTAACAATGACCTTGAACTCCTGATCCTCCTGCCTTAGCCTCCCAAGTGTTGGGATTACAGGTGTGTGTGCCATCATGTCTATCTCTGCTCATTCATTGTATTTTATTTTATTTTATTTATTTGCAAGAGAGAGAGAAAGAAAAAGAGAGAATAGGTATGTCAGGCTTCTTGCTGTTGTAAACGAATCCCAGATGCATGCACCACTTTGTGCATCTGGCTTTACATGGGTATTGGGGAAATGCACTCAGGCTCCTAGGCTTTGCAAGCAGTACCGTTAACCACTGCACCATCTCCCCAGCCCTCTGCTCATTGTTATTGGTAAGGAGTATGTTATTTTATAAGTGTATTACCATGCGTTTTTTCACCCACTGTCGATAGATGTGTGGGTGGTTTCCAGTTTGGGGGGCTTCCGTGAGTTAAGCCTGCTGAGAGAATTCTTGGGTGAATCTTTCCTTTCTCTTGGGCAGCTCTTGAGGAGAGGAATTCCTGGGTTATATGCTAACTTCTCTTGTGTGTATTTTCTTTTGTTTCTTTATTACGTTTTATTTATTTATTAGAGAGGGGAGGGAAAAAGGCAGATATATTGAGAGAATGGGTGCATCAGGGCCTCTAGCCACTGCAAAGGAACTCCAGGCATATGTTACCTAGTGTACTGGCTTTATGTGGGTCCTCAGGAATCAAACTTGGGTCCTTTGGCTTTGCAGGCAAGTGCCTTCACCGCTAAGCCATCTCTCCAGCCCCATATTTTCTTTTAAAGCAGAAGTGCTCTCCGGTAGTTGGGAGCATGTGAGTCAAGCTGCTGTCCATCTCTGGCCCTGGGGGGAGGTGTGTAGCTAACAAATGTTCTATCACTCAAGCAAGTTCACGAGAATTCATAACTGTAATTGAAGCTGAATGATTTCAATTTTGAGCTGTTCGGTTTAATTCTATAAAATTACACGAGGTTGATGAAATCGAATTAGGTGCAAAGATAGCTCCCGTAGGAACTTGACTCATGCTGAGTCATGACTAGTAACTGACGTGCCTCATTGGAAAGCTGACTCAATGCAGAAGTCAGGTGTCCAGTCATCATGGTTTTTATTTTTATTTTTGCTTGTGTGCATGTGGTGTGCTGTATACATGTGTGCGTGCCGTGTGGCACCCCATGTGGAATACTGGATGTTGGATGTCCTGTTCCCTCACTCTTCTATCAGTTCTTTATTTTTAAAATTTTTTAAAAATTTATTTGTTTGTTTGCAAGCAGGAAAGAGAGAGAGAGAGAGAGAGAGAGAGAAGAAGAAGAAGAAGAAGAAGAAGAAGAAAGAGACAGAGAACGGGCATGCCAGGGCCTCTAGCTACTGTAAATGAACCCCAGAAGCATGTGCCACTTTGTGCATCTGGCTTATGTGGGTACTGGTGAATCGAAACTGGGTCCTCAAGCTTTGCAGGCAAGTGCCTTAACCGTTGAGCCATCCTCTAGCCCCCAGTAGTTCTTATCTGAGTCAAGTCTCTTTCTGATCCCAGAGCTTGCCATTTTTTCCCCATCTCTGGTGATTCTCAGATCTCTGCTACCTTACAGTAGTGGGGTTACCGATGTGCATGGCCATGCCAGCTGTTAACTTGAGTCCTGGGGATTGAACTTGAGTGGTTTTCTCAGTCCTCCTCACACTTGCACAGAAAGTGCTCCTAACTGCTGGCCAGCTCTAGCCATCATCATGGGTTTTTAATCACGTGACCCAAGATGGCGGGGGGGGGGGTGGGGCTTCACTTTGAAGAGTCACATGTAAATAAGTCCCTTTCTTCTCCTTCCCTCTCCATTCCTCACTACTCATACCAGCTGGTTTCCAGTCTGACTTTTTAAATCCATCCTGCGTCCTGGGGCCAGCTCCTTGTTCTGGATGGTTCCTTTACCTCACTCAAGCCCCCTGGTGTTGGCTAGCCCTGACCCGCCCAGTTCCAGCAGCACTTGCTCACATCACCTGTGAGTCTCACAGCACTAGGTCCACCGGAGATGTGGTTTCAGTAGATTTTGGAAGCGTGCCAGCATCTGCATTTTGACAATCACAGCTGATTCCAGTGTGTCCAGATCAGAAACATCTGCCCACTTTCTGAAGGCCATGTCCTCCTGCCTAGCTCTCTCTCTCTCTCTCCTAATCCCCTTTCTCTTCTCCTTCAAAGTTCTTTTCCTCCTTCCCCCTCCTTCCCTTTCCCCCTCCTTTATTTGTTTGTTTGTTTATTTATTTATAGACAGATTCTTCTGGAGCTCATCAGCCTGCCCTGGGATTTGCTGAGTAGCTCAAGATGGCCTTGAACTTCTTTCTGATCTTCCTGCTTGTACCTCCCCCGGGGCCGGGTTTATGGCTGTGCCCACCATGCCTAGCCTGGATTCCTTTCTAAACTTTTCATTGGGCTGGGGAGATGGCTCAGTGGTTAAAAGTGCTTCTTGCAAAAGCCTGCTGGCCTGGGTCTGGCCCAGGTTCAAATCCCCAGTACCTGTGTAAAGCCTGATGCATCTAGATTGCCCATGCATTAGCAAGAGGCCTTGGGGCACTCTTCTTTCTCTCTTCACAAATAAATAAATAATATCTATCTATATTGATATCTCTCTCTATAACTTTTTATTGACAGTTTTCATATATGTATATAATGCATTTTGATCATAACCCTCTCCCATTACCTTTCACTGCATCCCTTCTTTTTTCCAGCTAGTCCTTCTTCTATTTTGATGTCTTTTTTTTTTTTTTTTTTTGGCCTTCCTTTACCATCCATGCTGGACTGTTGATAGGTTTTACTTTGTTCAGGCCTTGTGCAGGTAACGCCAGCTGTTGTGAGAACATGAATACAATGGCCTGGCTTCTTTTTAATTGAAAATATTTTCCTTTTTTTATTTATTATTATTATTTTTAGCCTCTAGCCCAGCCTGACCTGGAACTCACTATGTAGTCTCAGGCTGCCCTCGAACTTACAGCAATCCTTCTACCTCTACCTCCTGGGTTTGGGATTAAAGGCGTGCACCACCATCCCTATTTCTTTATTTTCAAATTATTTTATTTTCTTATACTGATTATATGAGGCCATTTTCATGCAGCAGGTATATAATGCAATAATGTACTTTGAGTATATTCCCCTTCCTTTAAAACATTTTTACTTATTTATAATAAATAATAAATTTAAGTAAATAAATGAAGAGAGAGAGAAGAAAGTATGGTCATGTCAGGATCTCCTGCTACTGCAAATGAACTCCAGACACACGTGTCACTTTATGCATCTGGCTTTACATGGGTACTGGGGAATTGAAGCAAGCAAGCACCATTAACCGCTGAGCCATCTCTCCAGCCCCATTCCCCCGCCTTTAAAATTTTTATTTATTTATTTTTTGAAACAGGAGCTCATGTAGCCCAGGCTGGCTTCCAACTCATTGTGAAGCTAACAATGACCTTGAACTCCTGATCCTCCTGCCTTAGCCTCCCAAGTGTTGGGATTACAGGTGTGTGTGCCATCATGTCTATCTCTGCTCATTCATTGTATTTTATTTTATTTTATTTATTTGCAAGAGAGAAAGAAAAAGAGAGAATAGGTATGTCAGGCTTCTTGCTGTTGTATGTGAATCCCAGATGCATGCACCACTTTGTGCATCTGGCTTTACATGGGTGTTGGGGAAATGCACTCAGGCTCCTAGGCTTTGCAAGCAGTACCGTTAACCACTGCACCATCTCCCCAGCCCTCTGCTCATTGTTATTGGTAAGGAGTATGTTATTTTATAAGTGTATTACCATGCGTTTTTTCACCCACTGTCGATAGATGTGTGGGTGGTTTCCAGTTTGGGGGGCTTCCGTGAGTTAAGCCTGCTGAGAGAATTCTTGGGTGAATCTTTCCTTTCTCTTGGGCAGCTCTTGAGGAGAGGAATTCCTGGGTTATATGCTAACTTCTCTTGTGTGTATTTTCTTTTGTTTCTTTATTACGTTTTTATTTATTTATTAGAGAGGGAGGGAAAAAAGGCAGATATATTGAGAGAATGGGTGCATCAGGGCCTCTAGCCACTGCAAAGGAACTCCAGACGCATATGTTACCTAGTGTACTGGCTTTATGTGGGTCCTCAGGAATCAAACTTGGGTCCTTTGGCTTTGCAGGCAAGTGCCTTCACCGCTAAGCCATCTCTCCAGCCCCATATTTTCTTTTAAAGCAGAAGTGCTCTCCGGTAGTTGGGAGCATGTGAGTCAAGCTGCTGTCCATCTCTGGCCCTGGGGGAGGGGTGTAGCTAACAAATGTTCTATCACTCAAGCAAGTTCACGAGAATTCATAACTGTAATTGAAGCTGAATGATTTCAATTTTGAGCTGTTCGGTTTAATTCTATAAAATTACACGAGGTTGATGAAATCGAATTAGGTGCAGAGATAGCTCCCGTAGGAACTTGACTCATGCTGAGTCATGACTAGTAACTGACGTGCCTCATTGGAAAGCTGACTCAATGCAGAAGTCAGGTGTCCAGTCATCATGGTTTTTATTTTTATTTTTGCTTGTGTGCATGTGGTGTGCTGTATACATGTGTACGTGCCCGTGTGGCACCCCATGTGGAATACTGGATGTTGGATGTCCTGTTCCCTCACTCTTCTATCAGTTCTTTATTTTTTAAAATTTTTTAAAAATTTATTTGTTTGTTTGCAAGCAGGGAAAGAGACAGAGAGAGAGAGAGAGAGAGAGAGAGAGAGAAGAAGAAGAAGAAGAAGAAGAAGAAGAAAGAGACAGAGAACGGGCATGCCAGGGCCTCTAGCTACTGTAAATGAACCCCAGAAGCATGTGCCACTTTGTGCATCTGGCTTATGTGGGTACTGGTGAATCGAACCTGGGTCCTCAAGCTTTGCAGGCAAGTGCCTTAACCGTTGAGCCATCCCTCTAGCCCCCCAGTAGTTCTTATCTGAGTCAAGTCTCTTTCTGATCCCAGAGCTTGCCATTTTTTCCCCATCTCTGGTGATTCTCAGATCTCTGCTACCTTACAGTAGTGGGGTTACCGATGTGCATGGCCATGCCAGCTGTTAACGCGAGTCCTGGGGATTGAACTTGAGTGGTTTTCTCAGTCCTCCTCACACTTGCACAGAAAGTGCTCCTAACTGCTGGCCAGCTCTAGCCATCATCATGGGTTTTTAATCACGTGACCCAAGATGGCCGGGGGGGTGGGGCTTCACTTTGAAGAGTCACATGTAAATAAGTCCCTTTCTTCTCCTTCCCTCTCCATTCCTCACTACTCACACCAGCTGGTTTCCAGTCTGACTTTTTAAATCCATCCTGCGTCCTGGGGCCAGCTCCTTGTTCTGGATGGTTCCTTTACCTCACTCAAGCCCCCTGGTGTTGGCTAGCCCTGACCCGCCCAGTTCCAGCAGCACTTGCTCACATCACCTGTGAGTCTCACAGCACTAGGTCCACTGGAGATGTGGGTTCAGTAGATTTTGGAAGCGTGCCAGCATCTGCATTTTGACAATCACAGCTGATTCCAGTGTGTCCAGATCAGAAACATCTGCCCACTTTCTGAAGGCCATGTCCTCCTGCCTAGCTCTCTCTCTCTCTCTCTCCTAATCCCCTTTCTCTTCTCCTTCAAAGTTCTTTTCCTCCTTCCCCCTCCTTCCCTTTCCCTCTCCTTTATTTGTTTGTTTGTTTGTTTATTTATTTATAGACAGATTCTTCTGGAGCTCATCAGCCTGCCCTCGGATTTGCTGAGTAGCTCAAGATGGCCTTGAACTTCTGATCTTCCTGCTTGTACCTCCCCCGGGGCCGGGTTTATGGCTGTGCCCACCATGCCTAGCCTGGATTCCTTTCTAAGCTTTTCACTGGGCTGGGGAGATGGCTCAGTGGTTAAAAGTGCTTCTTGCAAAAGCCTGCTGGCCTGGGTCTGGCCCAGGTTCAAATCCCCAGTACCTGTGTAAAGCCTGATGCATCTAGATTGCCCATGCATTAGCAAGAGGCCTTGGGGCACCCTTCTTTCTCTCCTCACAAATAAATAAATAATATCTATCTATATTGATCTCTCTCTCTATAACTTTTTATTGACAGTTTTCATATATGTATATAATGCATTTTGATCATAACCCTCTCCCATTACCTTCTCTTGTGCCCCTCACCTGTCCCCTTCACTGCCTCCCTTCTTTTTCCAGCTAGTCCTTCTTCTATTTTGATGCCTTTTTTTTTTTTTTTTGCCTTCCTTTACCATCCATGCTGGACTGTTGATGGGTTCCACTTTGTTCAGGCCTTGTGCAGGTAACGCCAGCTGTTGTGAGAACATGAATACAATGGCCTGGCTTCTTTTTTTAATTGAAAATATTTAATTAATTAATTTATTTGAGAGAGAATGGGCACACCAGGGTCTCTTGCCCCTGCAAATTAACTCCAGACACATGTGCCATCTTGTGCATCTGGGATATGTATGTACTGGGGAATCAAACCTGGGTCCTTAGGCTTTACAGGCAGGCACCTTACCCACTAAGCCATCTCTCCAGCCCTGCTTGGCTTCTTAACTATGTCATTATGCCTCAGCACACAGGCTTTTCCTCACTCAAGGCCTTCCTCTCCCCCACCAACACCTCGGGAGCTCTAACATGCTGGCTTCCTAGAAGCCACCTTTTCTGCCCTTACCAGCTAGAATCTTATTTTTCGGCTTCTTTCTAAATCATGCCTAGCCTTCAGGAGCCCTCCCACACTTTCTCTGAGTCTCTGTTTTGTTTTCTCTTTCTTTTTTTAAATTTAAATTTAGCCGGGCATGGTGGTGCATGTCTTTAATCCCAGCACTTGGGAGGCAGAGGTAGGAGGATCCCTCTGAGTTCAAGGCCACCCTGAGAATCCAGAGTGAATTACAGGTCAGCCTGGACTAGCATGAGACCCTACCTCAAAAAAAAAAAAATTAAATTAAAATTTTTTTTTTCAAGGTAAGGTCTCACTCTAGCCCAAGCTGACCTGGAATTCACTATGGAGTCTCGAGGTGGCCTTGAACTCACGGTGATCTTTTACCTTGGCCTTCCAAGTGCTGGGATTAAAGATGTGCACCACCACTTTTAAAGCTGGGTGTGGTGGCACACGCCTTTAAATCCCAGCACTTGGGAAGCTGAGGTAGGAGATTGCTGTGAGTGCAAGGCCAGTCTGAGACTACCTAGTGAATTCCAGGTGGGTCTGTGCTAGAATAAGACCCTGCCTCAGAAAACAAAAACAAGAAACAACAAAACAACAACCCCCCAACCAAAAAAAAAAAAAGCTACAAAACATACTTTTATTTCCCATTGATATGTCCTTTCATGGTGCCCTGTTTGTTATTTCAAATGCCTCTCTACATGTTGCTTCAGAAGCCTTCCAGAGTCCTCTTATACATAGCCAGCTCTGGGTAAGGGCAGGACATAGATCCGTTTGGGTCTTTTCTTCCTCCCCTCAAATAATGTCAGCCACAATCACTGCCTGCGCCTTGTTGGTTTGCTTTGAAATGTTTGTATCTCCCGTGGAGACAGAACTTAGAGATTTCTTGGCTCTGCTCCTTGGGAATAATATTGCCTTGATTTTTCTTTTTTTCTTTTTTTTTTTGAGGTAGGGTTTCTCTGTAGCCCAGGCTGACCTAGAATTCATTCTGGAGTCTCAGGGTGGCCTGAAACTCAGGGTGATCCTCATATCTCTGCCTCCTGAGTGCTGGGTTTAAAGTCATGAGCCACCACGCCCGACTTGACTTGAATTGTATGGATTGTAAGTCTGTGCCTACCCACTAATGATCCAGTAGCCTTTAAATTTTTATTTATGTGTATCGTGTGTGTGCGCATGTGCACGCTTGTTCTGGGGCCTCTTGCGTTTGCAAAGCAAGGCAATGTGTGTGAGCCGCTTTTTGAGTCTTGCTTTCTTGGGTGCCTTGGGAACTGAACTGGTCTGGCAGGTCTTGCAAGCAAGCGCCATCTTCCCCGCCCACCTCCAGCCTTCTGGAGTGTAGAGTCCACGTTTATTTCCTCCTTCACAGGGGACCTTCTCTGACCAGGTTTTGATCTGGGTGCTGTCATCCTGAACCCTATGTTCCTGTCTTACATGGACATATAAGACGTGGGTCACGGATACTGTGATCCAACGCATGGTGGTAAACTATGTGCAGTCATTTCCCATTCTCCTTTTTCTTTTTAAAAATATTTTATTTATTTATTTATTTATTTATTTATTTATTTATTTATTTATTTATGAGAGAGAAGGGGAGAGGATGGGTGTGCCAGGGCCACTGCCAAAGAACTGCAGACGCATGCACCACCTTGTGCATCTGGTTTACCTGGGTACTGGGGAATCGAACCTGGGTCCTTAGGCTTTGCAGGCAAACTTCTTAACTGCAAAGCCATCTCTCTAGCCTCCCTCCTTTTTCTTTCAGAGGGAAATTTTGTTTTGCTGCTTGGGCTTTCTCTCCTTTTCTTTTCCTTTTTGCATGTGTCTCTCTGTGTGTGGTGTATGTTACATGTATGTATGCATGTTTGTGTGCATGTGGACACAAGCATGTTGCGTGTGTGTGTGGAGTCCAGAGGTTGACTTCGGGTATCTTCCTCCACTGCTCGTTGTTTCCTCAGCAGGGTCTGTCACTGAACCCAGAGCCGCAGGGTTGGCCAATCTAGCCACGGGGATGCCCTGTCTGTCCCTCACGTGAGGACACGTGAGGACGGGCCCCCTGCCCGCCCAGCACCGTCTTCTGTTCTGGGGCTCTGAACCTGGATGCTCATGCTTTTGTGGCAAGTGCTTTATCCATGGAGCCATCATCTCCTCAGCCCTTGGGTTTTCTCTCCGTGTTTCACTTGTCACTGCAATAAATAATAAAAGAGAATGGTTAATGTCACCTATCATGCCAGAAAATTCCGACACGTCCCTGGAGGAGCTCTTCATGAATTCATTTCTATTTCCAGAGCTGAAATTGTTGCAAGATGAGCACTTAGCTAGAAATGGGAAGGTTCAGTGCCATGGGCTTTGGTGTGTAGCTGCCTGGTTTTTGATGACTCTGTGCTGGCACCTTTGACACCACAGGGGAGTTCATAGCATTATGAAGGATGGGTCCCTGCGGCATGATGTTCCGAGAACATCATGAACGAGGATCCTATCATGAGTCTTGCAGGCTTGTGAGAACCACCATAGAGGGTTGACAGGGACTGCAGGAGAGAACTCGCAGGTATCTGCTGGTTCTGAACATTTCCTGGGCACCCTTCTGGCCTTCTGGTGTGAAGGCTGAGATTTAGGGATCTCTG
Organism: Orientallactaga sibirica; assembly: GCA_036365145.1. Taxonomy (NCBI): domain Eukaryota; kingdom Metazoa; phylum Chordata; class Mammalia; order Rodentia; family Dipodidae; genus Orientallactaga; species Orientallactaga sibirica. The sequence continues at coordinate 10,913,373 of JAEOAD010000013.1, forward strand.
CAGCTAACCCCGGGGGGTGTCAGGGCACCTTGTAGAGGTGTTTCTGAAGTCTGAGGTGTCCTACTCAGGACCTCCTAGACCCTTGCATTTCCACTGTGAAATCAGGACAAGGATGCTGGGGATGCCCTGTGGCTCATTTCATCACATAGACGGTCACTTATATTCCTGTCTCCCCGTGATACTCTCTCCTGTGACTGGGCTTTGGGTCCCTGAATGTCAGGAGGGAGAGTTGCTTGGCTATGTAGGGTACAGGAGGAATCTGGGGTCTACTTGCTTCTTACCTAGCTCACTGTCTTCTTCTTTAAAAAAAAAGTGTAGTGTTATAGAGATGGCTTAGCAGTTAAGGTGCTTGCCTGCGAAGGCTAAGAACCCATGTTCGACTCTCTAGATCCCATGTAAGCCAGATGCACAAAGGTGAGGCAAGCACAAGGTCACACATGCCCACTAGGTGGTGCAAGCTTCTGGAGTTTGACTGCAGTGGCTGAGGCCCCAGTGCGCTATTCTCTCTCTCTGTCTTTCAAAAATAAATAAGTAAATAAATAAATAAATAAATACATAAATAAATACATAAATAAATAAATTTAAAATGTGTATTTGTGGCTAGGCATAGTGGCACACATCTTTAATTCCAGCACTCCAGAGGCAGAGGTAGAATTGCTGTGAATTTGAGGCCAGTCTGGGACTACAGAGTGAGTTCCAGGTCAGCCTGGGCTAGAGTGAGACCCTAGCTAAAATAAAAATATGTATTTGTGAATGTTTGTATGGGCGTGTGTCATGGGTCACTTGTGGAAGTCAGTGGATAAATCTGAGGTGTTTGCACTCCACCTTCTTTGACACAGAGTCTTTTGCTGCTGTGAACAAGCTGCCAGAATGCTAAATGAACATCAGACCTCCGACCCTCAGATTTTCCTGGTTCTGCCTCCCTTGTTGCAGATGCATAGATCACAGATTACATGTCATTTTGCATCCGGCTTTGTGTGGGTGGTAGGGAATTAAATCCAGACTGGAAGACATTGCAAGAAAATGCCTTTAACCACTGAGCCATCTGTAGCAGACAGCTTCAGGTTCGCTGAGATGAACTTCCAGACCAGGCACAGTTATGGAGGAAGAGATATTATTTATTAAAGCTTACAGATCCAGGGGAAGTTCCATAATGGCAGGAGAAGCGGCCTGTCTTCACAGGACCAGGCAAGAGAGCAAAGCCAACCAGCCACACAGCACACAGAGCAAAGCTACAGCCAAAAGCCACAGCACTCTTCAGGAACTCCCGCTGGGCACACTTTGCATATCTTTACAATGGAATCTCAAACCCACCATCACACCTTAATGCCCAGTGACATTGCCTCTAGCTAGGTGGCTGAGGATGCAAACTATAAACTAATAAAACACTGAATGTATTGGGGGCCATATATTCAGACTACCACAGCATCTTTTTTAGAACTCCATCCCCTTTTTTGCATGCGTATGTGTGTGTGTGGTGTGCATGCATGTGTATGCGTGTTCATCTGCATGTGGGTGCAGGTATGCTTGCAGTTGTATGTATGCACATTCATATGAATGTTGTTGACATCAAGTGCCTTCCTCAGTCACTCTCTACCTTATTCTTTGAGACAGGGTCTCTCAGTGAATGTAGAGCTCACTGAAGCTTCTAGACCCGCTAGCCAGTGAGCCCCAGGGGTCCTTCCATCTCCCCTTCCTGAGAGTGTAGGCGTGCACCATCTTGCCCAGCAGTTTACATGGATTCTGGGGATTCACACTCATGTCTTCAGGCTCGTGCAGCATACATCTCTACCCATCTCCCCAGCCCCGCACCCAGCCTTCTTTGGGGACCCATCTACACTATCACTTCAAAGACAGAGGTTGGGGGATCGTCTTGCTTCTGAGTCACTTCTTCCAGAGCCAAGGATCAGCCTTTGGGGTGCGAGCATTGGCAAGCCCTTTGGGTAGGAGGTGTTTGTCAGCCCCTGGGGTGGGAGGGTCTGTTGGTCCTGGGGTGGGAGCATCTGTCAGCCCTCAGGTTGAAGTCTTTCAGTGTTTGCTGCTCCTCTTCCATCTCTGGTAACGTTGCTCCTGTCATGTTTTCAGGCACAATGTGTCACTGTGCTTGAGGGTCCGTCTTGTCCCCGGACTTCCATTCTCTTGAGAGAACTGTCTCCCCCAAGGTCTAGGGATGAGAATTAGAACTAGAGATCCACAACTTTCACTCTTTGTGGTTCTCAAGTAGACCAAGATTTCACACTTCATAGTGAACGCGTGGAAATGACAATTTCATGCATGTATACAACATGTTTAATCATGTTAATTCTCGCATGGCCTTCTCTTGCCCTCCTCCACCTCTCCAGCTACCATATTCTTATTTCTTTCAGCTCACAGTGGAGGCAGGGGTGTCTCTCTCTTCAGAGGCATCCACCAGAAGTGTCGTGTGTGTGTGTGTGTGTGTGTGTGTGTGTGTGTGTGAACTTTGTTTTGAAATTCGCAGCTCTAAGTAGACTGCTAGGGGGGAGTTACACTATGAGTTCCCCAATAATTACCTGTTTGCCTACCTACTTCTGAAGCAGCCAGGAGCTCTTAGCGGAGTTAAATTTATGAGGTCCACTTTATTTTCCAAAGGCAGGTCTTTAGCAGGCTCATTTCCATTATTTATTGTTTGCCTTTTTTTTTTTTTTTTCTAGCCCTGGACTTTCTTCAAGTAGTTTATATTCCAATGTTGAGGAACGCCCTGTGGGATCAATTATATTTAGTTACTGGTGAAATTGATTCATCCTAGACTGTTAAGGTTTATAACTGGCACATATTAATTATATATACTTATAAGGTAGAAAGTGGCACTTTCACACAGGGATGGTAGGCAGCGATCTGCTTAGGGTAATTTCCGTGACTTTGTGAAATTTCTTCTGACAGCTATCATAGAGTATACATTACATTACCGTCAACTGTATTCTTCATGCTTGGGATAGAACACCAGACCTTATTGCTCTTATCAGATTGTAGCTCCGTGTCTATCAACTCATCTCTCCTCACCTGCCTTTCTACAGTAGTGTGACCACAGTTCTGTTCTCTACCTTTATGAGAACAGCTTTTGTGGATTTACATATGCATGAGGTTAGGATTTACATATGCATGAGTTTATACTCTATTGTCTTTCTGTGCTCTGCTTATTTCACTTAATGTAATGCTCTCCAGTTCCACCCCTGTTGCTACAAATGGTAAGCTCTCATTCCATTAAATGACTGGAGAGTGTCCCACTGCGTGTACAGACTACATTTCCTCTAGCTCCTTATCCATGGTGGACACGTCCCTTGATGCCATGTCATGCTAGGCTGTACTAAACGAAGGTGTATATGTCTCCTCCACATGTTGATTTACTCTCCTTTGAATATATACCTAGTGATGGGTTTGTGGTAGTTACAGTTTTAATTTTTTTGAGAGCCCCCATGTTGTTTTCCCAGATGGCTGTACTAATTTGCACCCCCATTGTGGTGGTTTGAATGTGAATGTATGTCCCCCCACAGCCTCAGGGATTGTTTGAGTAAGATTAAGCATGCAATTTGGGTGTCCAGTTGACAGCATCCTGCTGGGCAGAGGCGTGTCACTGGGGGCCTTGCTATGTGTGTAGACAGCAGTTTGGTCTCTGGCTGTTCGTGTTTGCTGGCTATTTGGTGGTCTCTCTCTCTCTCTGTGCTGTGGATGCTAAAGTGACCAGCTTCTTCTGCCATTGATAGTGTTTCCCCTGGATTCTGTAAGCCTTAGATAAACCCTTTCCTCCCAGAAGATGCTTCTGGTCAGATGTTTGTCCCAGCAAAGAGCAAGTAACTGTAACACCCACCAGCAATGTGTAAGACTTCCCTTTTTGCTACATCCTGGCCACCACCTTTTGTCTTGTTGATGGTAGCCATGTTCCTTTCATCTCAGATTCATCTCAGGGTGCTTTGCCTGATAAGGGACAGTGATAATTTACACCTGGTCTTTACTCTGTAGTTTTTTTTTTAAAAATATTTTATTTATTTATTTGAGAGCAAGAAAGAAGGAGAGAGAGGGAGAGAATGGGTACACCAGGGCCTCTAGCCACTGCAAACAAACTCCAGATGCATGCACCCCCTTGTGTATCTGGCTTACATGGGTCCTGGAGAATCAAACTGGGATCCTTTGGCTTTGTAGGCAAACGCCTTAACCACTAAGCCATCTTTCCAGTCCTACTCTGCAGGTTTCAGAATTTCATAAGAAACTATGGTCTAGGCAGGATTAAAGATTGGTACCTCTTGCTCAGGGGATAGGCAATAAGATCTACTTGAAGGTGTTTGCCCTGGAGCTTTGAGAAGCCCCTGTCTCTTCGGATCTCATGTCTCCTAGCTGTCCAATGAAGTATTTGGACCAAGTAGTTTCCTACAGTCCCTTTTGGTACTAAGCAGCACTGTGATTCTATCAGTGGACTGTGGGTCATCTATGACGTTTTGGAATGTATATGTCAGCTTCTTTCCTCACTCATGAAAAACTTCAGATTTTAAACAATTACTCAGTCAGTGTTTGTCAGAGCATTGAAAGGCACTAGAGAGTGGGCCTGTATAATACTTAATTTGGAAGGTAAAAAAATCATTTAAAATGTAGGCAGTAGAGTAAAAGGTGAATGCTGAATCACTTCCTGATCACGCAGTCTGATTTTTCCACTCTTACCCAATCCCTTCATTAGCAAGGATGACAGCTCGTTAGCCAACAAATTGAAGACCTTTGTCCAAAACTGCTCTTTTGGTTAATGCAAGCATCCAGAGATGTTCAAAGCACAGTACAGGGACTGGGGCAGATAGCTCAGTGGTTAAAGAGCCTTCCTTGCAAAGCCTGCAGGCCTGAGTTCAATTCCCCAGTCATCCACGTAAAACTGGATGGGCATTTGTTTGTAGCAAAAGACCATGGCATGTACACACACACACACATATGCACATGCAAATAAGTAAATAAATCTTTTTTAAAAGCACAGGGCTGAGGAGATGGCTTAGAAGTTAAAGGTGCTTGCTTACAAAGCCTGCTGGCCCAGATTCATTTCCCTAGTACCCATGTAAAGCTGGATGTACAAGTGGTGCAGGCATGTGGAGTTTGTTTACAGTGACAAAAGGCCCTGATATGCCAATACTCTCTCTCATAAACAAATAAATAAATGTATGTTTTCAAAAAGCACAGTCCACATCCTGGCATGTACAAGAGTTTGGATACTGAGAACAAATATAGGCAGATGGGAGGGCCCTGGCCAGAGCACAACCATGTGGGCAGGGGAAGGAAGAGCGTGCTTTGTGAAGGCAGTCTTAGGGTGGCGGTGGTGGGGAATCCGGGGTAACACTGATCCATCACCTGTTTCTTGTCTGGCGTGGTGGCTGCATTTCCTCACGTGATTCTTGCAGTAACGCTATAGAACAGTATCGTTTCTAGTGGGCTCAGCTGAGCAGTGGAGAACTCAGGCTGTTTGCTGGGGTGACCCAAGGAATAGATGGCAGAGCTGAGATCCAAACCCCAGATATCATTTTGAATCCTGAAGTTCCCTGTTGCAAACATGGAGTCTAGCCAAGGGCAGAGGATGCTTGGGGGAAAGGACAGCAGAGATGGGTCTTGATGTTGTCAGTGGATGGAGGGATGATTTGGGGGCTGGAGAGTTCAGCAGACCTCTGAGGGGTCCTCACAGGCAGTTAAGCCCACCTTGACTCTTTTCATAAACTGTGGCTAGATTTTCATGACAAAAAAGTCGACAATTCATTGGCATTCAGAGGAGTCACATGTTGGGCAACCATCACACCTTCCATCATAACTATTACGCAGTGGTTCCCCCTTCCCCTGTGTATCATCTCCTAGCAACCCACCTATTTATTCCCTTTTCTGGGTATTTCATGTCAGTGGCATCAGGCCACTGGTCTGATATAACATCTCCCCTCCCACTACAACCCATCTCATTCCCTTCTCAAGACTTCTCAGCATGATGTTGGCTCCACTCATATATCCAGAATCATCCCCAGCTCCATGCAGTGTCTTTAATCTCAGCTGCAAAGTTCATTTTGGTCTGAAAGATGGAATACACGTTTTGGGCACTCCTCAAGGCTGTCTTGTCTCTCACACATGCTCTTTAAATTAAATAACGTTTCCTGGAGCCCTTCTGTCAGTCGTTTTTGACAGGCACCCGACACCACGTATAGATTGTTCTTTGGCCAGTTTTCATAGTATGTGGGGTTCAGGGGACACAGATTCGACTGGGAAGATGAATGGCATTGATTGTCACATCTGGGATGTTATCTGGAATGTTCTTGCACTGTGACCTCCCCAGACTCCAGCTTGTCCTTTCCTGAGAACACATCTCTGAGTTCCGTATCGGATGACATGTATGTAAGACCTTGGTGTGTTTCTTACATGTGGGGAGGGGCAAAACAAGATTGGTGCTCAGAGAGGAAGAGGGATGGGAGTTGCACCAGAAGACGTTGAACATGGTGTTGAAGAGGAGGAGTGCAAAGGCTGGGCAAGTAGTTCAAGTGATGGTGACAAGGGTGTTGTGTCTCCTTATGACAGGACAGAGTAGAGTTTGGGGCGGGTTTGGAAGACTAGGTGAGTGGCTGTCGCTGGATTGTAGGGTTTTAGGGTTGTTGAAGGTGTGGCTTTATGGGACGTTCTGAAACAGGCAAGGAGATGAGTTACTGGATGGGTCAGGTTTTCAAAGAGGAACAAGGACATCTTTTTCTTTTATTTTTTAATCTTTTTACTCCTGTGAAGATCCTCTTTGATGAGAGAGTTCCTACAGGGTGATGTCGGATTCTCTTCTTTTGGTTTCTCGAGGTAGGGTCTCACTCTAGCCCAGGCTGTCATGGAATTCACTATGTAGTCTCAGGGTGGCCTTGAACTGATAGTGATCCTCCTACCTCTGCTTCCCACGTGCTGGGATTAAAAGTGTGCGCCACCATGCCCTGATGTTGGATTCTAAAGCAAGTGAGGTTAATTCTAGAAAAGGAATGGATAAGGAGGCTTATCTCTTGGGTTTGCTTTTTTAGGTCTTTTATGTCAGTTTGAAGTTGAGCTGGTCAATGTTTGCATCCATCCGGTTGAGAGGACACACTTTCATTCTTTCTGGAAGTTCCAGAGGCAGATGAAGACTTTTGCTGGGAGAATTGAGTCTCTAGCCAAGGGCAGTGTGTGAATGGTGGCTGGTGGGAGGGGATTTGCGGGTTTATGCACGGATTTGTTCTTTATTGCTGTGCTGCTAATGCCTGGTTCTGTCACTCAGAGGGTTATTTTGAAAATGGGTGATGCAGGTGTTTTGTTTTTTTTTTAAAGGCAAGGCATAATTAAGTAATTTTTGGAAATCCATTCAACATTTTATATGTCGATGATGACTGTCATATAGTTACGACAGGTGGTGGGTGTTCTCCAGCCACGAAGATGTCACAGCGTGTGTAAGATTACACAGCTACGGGTGATTGTTGAATGCGGTCAACGCTGGAGACCCTTTTGTGACTTGTCTCATTTTCCCCTTCACACTGACTTGATTGTGGCCATGTCTGGTCCTTGGATCAGTCAACGCTTACTGCTTGTGTAGAAAGGAACAAGTTACATTAATATTTCTGATTCAATCTGCCGCATGGGGTTGTGATGATAAGGCCTGACATGAAGGGGAAACTTTGGTCCCTGGAAATAGTCCAATAGTATGTGATCAATAAATATTAGCACCTCTCTTCTTCCTAGACATGAGGAAATTAAAGAGGTCAGCCTGACATTGACTTAGTGATGTCTTCAAATATTCCCAAGGCGACCCACATCACACAGTGGGAAGGTCCATTCTTTTTGGTGCTCCAGGGAGCAAGAAAAGAGCCAATAAGTAAACCTGGAAGGTAGATAGATTTCAGTTCAATGTAAGGAAGTACTGTATCATAATTACAGTTGTACTATCATGCATTGAGGGCTTATGAAAACAATTAGCAATTTGTCTTGGAGGTTGTCAATTAGAACAGGATTTCTGAATATTATTATGGGCGTGTGGGGCCAGATAATTCTTGATTTTTATTTATTTATTTGAGAGAGAGAGAGAGAGGGTGAAATGGGTGCACCAGGGCTTCTTGCCACTGCAAACAAACTCCAGATGAGTGCACCACCATGTGCATCTGGTTTATGTGGGTGCTTGGGGAATCTTTTTTTTTTTTTTTTTTTTTTTTTTTGGGCCACAGACAACAACAGAGACCTGGGGTCAGAAGGTCTCATGGGCTGGTTTCATGTTTGTTGCTTGCTGTGACTCTGCAGGTCATGTTAGCAGCTTCGTATTGGTCTCTGCTGGCTCCGGCGGTCGAGATGGCCACATCATCCGGGGGCTTTGGTGCCTTTGCGTTCTTCCCGGTGGCTGTGGGCTTCACCCTCGGAGCTGCTTTCGTCTACCTGGCTGACCTCCTGATGCCACACCTGGTGAGTACCAATTGCCTCTAGAACATCAGCTCTGGGCTGATTCGCTTCTGTTCCACCTTGATCGATCCATCCGCGCTTCCAGGGGCTGGCGCAGTCCGGACAGCCAGCCAGTCCTCGGAGAGGGTGAATGGAGTTTCCTTCCTTAAAGACAGTGCTCGCTCAGCAATGTGACTAATCCTCTTCAAGCACATCTTGCTAAATTCAGATTCTGAATGTCAGATTTTATTCAAAATATTCGGTGTGTCCATGTAGCAGACAGCTTCAGGTTCTCTGAGATGATCTTCCGGACCAGGCACAGTTATGGAGGAAGGGACTTATTGAAGCTTACAGATCCAGGGAAAGTTCCACAGTGGCAGAAGAAGCTGGCCTGCTCTTACAGGACCAGGCAAGAGAGAGACAAAACCAAAAGCCAAAAGCCAAAAAGCCACACAGCATAGCACATCTCAGGAACTCCAGCTAGGCACACTTTGCATATCTTTAGATTGGAATCTCAAACCCACCACCACATCTTAAGATCCACCTAGTGACACTGCCTCCAGCCAGGTGGCTGCAGATGCGAACTACAAACTAATAAAACACTGAATAGATTGGGGGCCATCAATTCAAGGACCACAGCCCATGCTGCGGCACTGCATATAGTTTATGCTAGCAGACTGAAACTGGGGGAAGGCAGTGGCTGGGACCATGGTCCTGGTGAGCTGATGATGTCATTAGGGAGATAACATCACACCCAACTGTCACCGAAGACCTTTGTTAGCATGTCACATCTACACAGGCTGATGGGAGGGTGAGGGAGAAGATGGATGTGTGGGGAGTTGCTATTTAAGGGTCGTATGTCTCTCTGTTCCCAGTTTCCTCACCACAGTTGGAGGATAACTCCATTACCACCATGGTGGAGGGGTGACCTGGAGATTTTAGGGAGCCTTTGTGGAATCAGGCTTGTGGTTTAGGTGTGGGAAGGACTCTCACTTGCTCCTGGGGTTACCTGGTATGAACCACTTCCCCAAGGGAGGGATTGCTGAGCAGAGTGAACTCCTGCTGTCACCTGGGGACAGGGTGGGGCAGCTGTATACCCCATACTGCCAATTGTACCCCAGTGAGTCCTGGAGCTGGGCAGAAGTAGGCCCGAGTTAGTGTCTGGATTCCTGGCTCACCCAGAATGGGGTGGGGCATAAGAAGAGTCCCGTGGGGGAGAGTGAGGTCCAGGGCCATTGCTCCTGTTGGGTCACATTGAGATAGGACTCAAGCAACATTTACTCCAGGCACTGGCTGAAGTTTTCCTTCTCCATCTTTCCTTTCTCTCTCTCTCTCCTTCTACCCTTAACTCCCCCCTCCCTTCTCCCTCTCCTCCTCTCTTCTTCTTCCTCCCTCCCTCCCTTCTGTTCAGACAGGATCTCACTGCATAGCCCAGGGTGGCCTTGAACTCAACATCCTTCTCTCATCTCCCGAGTGCTGGGATTTCAGGCATGTGCCACCATGCCTGGCCCTGGCCTTCTTTCTCATCTTAAATTTCCAGTCAGCGAGAGAGAACGAGAACTTCCCGGACTTTGATTGCTGGGCCCCGGGGCTGATGAGAGACAGTGATTGCTCATGGGACAGAAGGATGTCCTCTGGACCTGGCAGTTGTATGTGATGTTGGATGGACGGCTGTGACAGTGTCCTGAGGAAACACCATCTGCCATTTATTTTCTTTCCACTGCAAGCGTGAATGACAGTGTCTGTTTCTGTCCCGTTCCCCTCCCCACCCCCACCGGACATTTGGCTTCCTTGCTGTCAGATGTCATTGTGTGCTGGTCTCCATCATGGGCCGTTTCCGTGTTCTGCTCATGAGTCCACTGCACTGTGTGTGAACTTCCTACGGGAGGCTGTCCTGCTCATCCAAGGAAAATCTCCTAGCCAGTGTCCCGACCTCCTAGACCGCAGATGGAAGTGTGGCCCAGTGGATTCTGCAAGCCCCCTGGCTGGGTCCTGTCCAGCTTGCTTGCAATGTTTATGATTGAGGGATGGGAGTGGCAGTGGGGTCAGGCTTGGGGTCAGGCTTGGGGTCAGGTGTATTTGACCAGCTGTCTGAGCAGAGGGGCTTTCTCTTAGCAGTGTAAATAGTCCCTGGCCAATTTGTGCAGTGTGCTGCCCTCATTAACCTTTGGTTCATGTTTGCTCTAATACCTGCTTTGAATATGGAGCCTCTCCCAGGGTGAGAGTTGGATCCAAAGAAAGGCAGGAATGGTGACCGAGCAGAGGCTGTGTGGGGCGGGGTGGACGAGGAAGGGCTCAAAAGGAGGCGTCCTAACCGTTAGCGCCTAGACCTCACTAGTTGGCAGAGAAATTAACAAACATCTGTTCCGGGACATTTGAGAAGAAATTAATTCTCGCTGTTAATGTGAGAAGCACATTGTCTCAGAAGGTCTCATAAACAGACAAGCTTTTTGCTTCCAATTGCTACGGTCCCTGAATACGAATGTCGAAGGAGGAGTCGCACGCCCTGGAACACAGAAATCTGCCCTTCACTCCGAGGCTGGCCGAAGTCTCTCTCCCTTGAGGACTCTGTTCGTTTGCTTCCCAAGCCTGAAAAGGGTGGTAGCTTGGGCCCTTGGCAGGTGCTCTGTGGAGTGTGAGTTAATGGGCTCTGAGCTCAATTCCTGTGGTTATCTAGCATGGATCAGGCACCCACAGGGGACATACTGGGGTGGGGGTGAGAAATCATTTTCAGTATGGTTGCCATCCTTGGAATTTATGAACCAGCTGGTTTCGAGGCCGCGGAAAGTTTTGGGGGTAAATTCAGCTCGAAATCGCATCAGTGTCTAATCCATCACGAGGCCCGAGTGTGCAGCAGATGGCCCCCGGAGCAGGGGGTACAGGGAGATGGAAAGCCTTTGGCTGCAGCTCTGATTGGGGGCTCTTCTTCCTTTGGGACAGGCCCAGGGATGAGGGGAGGCATCTGTGGAAAACCCCAGGACTTTTTCTCTTCTCTGGGGTAACACTTGGAGTTTGACAAGGTGAAAGAAAGTCAGTTTCCCTGTGTAATTTCACCTGAGGGAAACGCACAGGCAGAAGCAGAGGTTTTCAGGATCTGCGGCAAGACTTTAACTTGAACCCTTGTCCATGACAAGCACAGGTCGCACTGCCTGGGGACAATCAGAGCCACCCATCCTGGACTCGAAGGGTAGCTGGATTTCTGGATGGAAGGAAATGGTGAATATGTGACGGTGGCCATCCGCTACATTTCTCTTCATTCAGCTTTTCCGGTTTGTCTCCTTGTGGGAGCAAAGCAACATTTTGCTCATCAACAGGGTTTTATTTGTCACAGCCTGTGAGATTGAGGCCACAATGGCTTTGTTAATTTTAAGTGCATCAAGTTGCTCCCTGAACTGAGTTTTATTTCCATGTAGCTGTCTGGGAATAAGGAGGAGATGGCTGTGCAGTGCCTCTTCACGGGAAAGGGACTGATTGAGATTTGTACAGACTTTGTCAAGTGGTGTCTTAATGAAAGAGGAGGAAATGAGAGTGTCAGTCCGCTAGGCCTGGGAAGAGAGGCTGGGAGGGATGGGGAATACTGGTTGAGTTGGCCCTAGCCAGAAAGTCCCCTTAGGATGGCCCTAGGGACATATAGAATGGACATCAAATAGCGGTTAGGGGATATGGGCACTTTTAGTTTTGTAATGTTTTATTTGTTTATTTATTTGCTTATTTGAGAGAGAGAGAGAGAGAGAGTGAGAGAGACAGTGGGTGTGCCAGGGCCTCTAGCCACTGCAAACAAACTCCAGATGCACGCACCACCTTGTGCATCTGGCTTTACTTGGGTCCTAGGGAATCGAATCCAGGTCCTTAGGCTTTACAGGCAAACACCTTAACCACTGAGCCTTCTCTCCAGCTTGGATATGGACATTTTATGATCTTTGCAGTTTCACGTGTGTGTGAAGTTGCAGGAAGATGGTCTGAGGGGCACCATCTTCTTCAGTTTAAAGCTGGATTTGTATATCGGTGGTTCAAAGGGCACCATGGGGGAGCAGGGTGTGTGTGTGTGTGTGTGTCTCCAAGACATATTTTCCTTCATTTTAGCCAAAACAACACAGAAATCTCACTATAAAAATATCATTTTTGCCCAGTGTGGTGGCACACGCCTTTAATCCCAGCACTCAGGAGGCAGAGGTAGGAGGATCATCATGAGTTTGAGGCCACCCTGAGACTACAGAGTGAATTCCAGGTCAGCCTGGGCTAGAGTGAGACCCTACCTTGAAAAACCAAAAAGAAAAAAAAAAAGTCATATTTTTTGCCTGTTTATGTGTATGATGTGAATGTGTACGTGTGTGTGAGTGCAGGTGTACATGTGTAAGGAGGTCAAAGGTCAGTTGCTCTCCACCTTAGTATTTGGAACAAGGTCTCTTGCTGAGTCTAGACTGTGCCCATTCATCAGACAAGCTGGCCAGCAAACCCTAGGAATCCCCTGCCTCTGCCTCCCCAGCACTTTCCTGTGTCGCCATACCTGGCTTTAGGTGGGTACTAGGGACCCAAACTAAGGTCCTCATGCTTGGGTAGCAAGCACTTTACCTCTCAAATCCCTAAAAATTTTATGTGAAATTCCTTTCTCATCATCTCCCCAGACCACCCTGTCAACTGCTGTCAGTAGTTTAGTGGATACCTTTTTTTTTTTTTTTTTTTTTTTTTTTTTTTGAGAGAGAGAGAGAGAGAGGGAGAGAATTTGCATGCCAGGGCCTCAGCCACTGCAATTGAACTCCAGACACTTGCGCCACCTAGTGGGCATGTCAGTCTTGTGCTTGCCTCACATTTGCGCATCTGGCTTATGTGGGATCTGGAGGGTTGAACATGGGTCCTTAGGCTTTCCAGGCAAGCGCCTTAACTGCTAAGCATCTCTCCAGCCCTTAGTAGATATCTTTAAAAAATATTTTATTTATGCCATGCGTCCATCTCAGCCAGAGCAAAAGCTCTCTATGGGATGATTATCAGAAATCCTTGACTCTGGGGATAGCTTCATACAATATATGAATGAATGATCCCATTGTAATAAGCTTGACAACTTCAAATACTTGGGTTTCTGAGAAATTAGAATGAGACACTCTTTAATTGTATAACTTACCTAAGTGCGGAATAAGTTCTGGTTGTGTAAACTTCATGACAGAATGATGTGTGTGTCAGTGTGGGGAAATGTCATGACCTCTATGATGTTTCAAGACTCATAAGCAGTACAGTCAATTACATAATTATGCAAAATGAACTCAGGTCATCTTGAAATGAAGATTGAGCTTTCTTGTTTTACCTTACAAGCTAGCTCCCCTGCCTTTGTATATTTTGGGAAGAAAATACTAAGAAAACTCAGGTTTCAAAAACTTAAAAATGCCACAGAATTTCAAAGAAATTGATATTATGTATTTCAAAACTGATGTGTGAAAATTACCACCAAAAGGTTGAAAGTTTATTTTTCTTCTCTAAGGGGATTTATCAGCCATTATCCTTGAACCTGAGAATCAAGAGCCCTTAGTTTCTCTCCTTGTAAACAATTTCCTACAAAAATGGTTTAAGATTCAGTGCCCAGATTTGTCATATGCAAATAATATATACAAAAATATATAAACATATATATATATATATATATATATGTTCTTACCTTATAAAAATGATCACTTGTTAAATTTGGTTCCTGCTTTCTAAACAAAGTTACTGAAAACAGCTGCTGTGAGGAACCAATCCTTTCCTGATTGGATTTTTCCATCTTGTACCTATGGAGAAAAGTGGAGAAAATTTGCATTGCCTGGTGAGGTTTTGTCACATGAACATTAATCACAAAGAGTGCTTTGGATGACAACCCTTAAGGGTGGGTGTCGGAGTCCACTGAGTTAGTGAACACCTGTGACTGTTCTAAAGAGCTTATCAAAAAGTTCTAAAAGCGGCATCATCTATTACAAACCTCACTGGAAGATTTTAGTAGTAGTGGCAAACCCAGTGCTGTCTGGGAGTGGTGACCAGGCATTGTCTTCTCTCACCATTAGTACCAGAGCCAGATACGTAGTTCATAGGTGTTTGTCTCATCATGCTTACTGGCTGTGTGACTAGCTGCAGATGGATAGCCACTGTGCTCAGGATTTTGTGAGTTGCTTCCCATCAGAAATCTTGTCTTTCTAGCTTAAGGTCTGAATCTGTGAAATTATTCCATAGGAAGGCAAGCATTGTTTTGCAGATAGCTTATGTTTTTTTAAAACTTATTGGTAAAATGTCTTTAAAATTATTTTAACAAATGTAACTGGTTGCTGCAATGTTTACTTTTCTGTGTTTACTTACACATTAAATCTCAGAAAAATAAAAAAAAATATTTTATTTGCCGGGCGTGGTGGCACACGCCTTTAATCCCAGCACGCAGAGGCAGAAGTAAGAGGATCACCATGAGTTCGAGGCTACCCTGAGACTACATAGTGAATTCCAGGTCAGACTGGCTAGAGTGAAACCCTACCTCCAAAAAACAAAATACATAAATAAAAAATAAAAATATATATTTATGAGGGGAGAGAGAGAGAGAGAGGAAGGTGTGCCAGGACCTCTTGGCAGTGTAAATGAACTCCAGATGCAAGTGCCACTCTGTGCATCTGGCTTTATGTGAGTCCTGGGGAATTGAACCTCAGCCATCAGGCTTTGCACACAAGCACCTTTCACCACTAAGCCACACCCCCAGCCCACGGGTATATTTTCAGTCACTGCTTTTCCTTTATCATTATTATTATTATTTTTACCTACAGTAAACCAGCTGTTGTGACTTTTAACTATAGAGACATAAGAACGTGCCCCGTTTGCACGTGCTGTCCAGGCAGGTGTGAATCAGACTTATGACAACGTGAACCTGGCTCCACCGAGCTCTCCTGTCTCTGTACTGTGCACACACACACATTTATGTCTACTTGGAATTGGTCTGTTCATTCTCTTTTTAAAATTGTGTGTGTGGTGTATGTGCTTGTGTGGAGTGTGTGTGTGTGTGTGTGTGTGTGTGTGTGTGTGTGTGTGGTGTGCATGTGTGTGTGTCCATGGCATACCTGTGCAGGTTCTGAGGACAGCCTTTGTATGTTTGTTCTCTCCTTCCATCTTCCTTGTCTCTGTTGTTTTTGCTGCTGCATGTGTGTCAGTCTAGCCGGCGTGTGCACATCCAGATTCTTCTTGCTTGGCCTCCCATTGTCATAGGCAGGTGCATTGGGATTTCAGATGCATGCCTGTGTCTGACTATACATGGGTGCTGAGGAGTTGAACTTGGGCCGGCAGGCTTGCAAGCAAGTGCCTCTGACCCCTGCACCGTGTCCTAGATCCTGCATTCTCTTTGGTGTCTCTTCGCAATGGAAAATGACTTTTATGTGCGGTTATTCTAATATCCACAGCACATTTTAGTGTCGCCTGCCTAGCATCTCCCCGGCGTTGGCGTTGTGCTTTACCATGGCTCTGTGCATATGTGTAGGAATGGAATCTTGTTTTGCGTTTTCTAGAAAACAAATGGCAACACACTGTCTGTGTTGGTGCTGCCTGCTTTTTTTTTTTTTTTTTTCGGCTTGCTTCCCATCTTGGCACACTTCTCTCGAGGAGCTGTGTGCTCCCACACCCTCCTTCCTTCCCTCTTTTGGTGTTTGACATCTTGGGGACGCTGCCCGAGAGATTGCAGTGGGAAGGGAGGTGGGGGTGCCTGTGACTGTCTAGGGCTCTCTTGTCAGAGGCCTTGGCTCACTGTCCTTCCTGGACAGGCTCTGAGTGGCAGAGGTGGTCAGCTCCGTCCTTCATTTATCAGTGTCCCTAGTCCTGTTATGTGTCTTTCAGTTCTCACTGTGGTGACAAAGAAGCTGGATCTTACAAAAACTTGTCCCAACACTACGCGTACACACGTTTAGTAAGCACCCGATGTTTGCCGGCATCAATATTTGGCCGCTAGAGGTGCTTCTGGGAACCATGTATGATAAGTGTCTGGTGTGACAGATGTTGGAAAAGGCCAGTTTTCTCCCCCAGAGGGGTGGTCACATGTGTTTCCTTCATGGATTTTTCTCCACCATTAGCATTCTGTATGCTCTTTTACAAATGAGAGGAAGAGGAGAGAGAGAGAGAGAGAGAGAGAGAGAGAGCAAGAGAGAGAGAGAGCGAGAGAGAGAATGAACTGCAAGCTTAGCTTACAGAAAACAAAGAGGAGACTTGCAATGCTCCGCCTGAGAATCTGGGATGAGCTTGACACTGTCAGACATGCCCACCAGAGCTGACTGTGGAGGTGAAAGGTGTTCTCTTTCATCCGTCCTAGGATCTTGCTCTTTCTGACACTGTGTTGAAGTTTGAGAGACCGCTTCTGCCTCACCTGTAAGGTGTGCCCAGGGCTCACCCATCACTGACCTTTGGCTTAGCTGGATGGAGCCTCTGCAGCAGTAGCTGGTTCTTCCTGGTGGGGACACAGGGTGACATCTGAAGAGGCTGGTATATGGGGTGGATTTTGTAGTCCCAGGCCAAGGAAGGTTAAGGTTTTGCAATTCATACCCTTGCTTAATGATGTGCACATCTGTATTAGTCTGCCGGGCTGTCCTAGGAGCCAGAAACAACAGACATTTTATCTGTCTTCCTTGGAAGCTGGAAATGTTCAGGGTTGGCAGGGCCGGTGCATTCTGAGGTCCCTCTCCTTGCTTGGCAGATGGGCACCGTGCTTTTCTCTGTGTCCTTCCATGATGTGGTGGTTGATACTGGCTGCCAGCTTGATAGCATCTAGAACCATCTTGTTGACACATCTCTGGGCATGTGAGAGGGAACGTCTTGAGCAGATTAACTGGGTGGAAGATCACCTAGCAGGCAAATCTCTGGGTATGTGTGTGAGGAGATATCCCAAGCAGGTTAACTGGGTAGCAGTCACCTAACTGTGGGTAGCACCATTCCCCATCACTGCATGCAAGGGAGAAAGCAAGCTGAGTGCCAGCACCCACCACTCTCTGCTTCCTGACTGCGGACGCTGCATGCTCCTGCCACCAGGCCTTCCCTGCCAGGGTGGACTCTACCCTCTGGAATCGTGGGCCAAAATAAACCCTTCTTCCTGGAAGCTGCTCCTTGCAACTAACACACACGGTTTTCCTCTGCGAATACCACCCTTGTGTCTCTGCCTGTCCAAATTTCCTCTTAGAAGGGCACCAGCCAGATTGGCCTGAGACCCACCTAGTAGGTACCACTTTACCTCAGTCACCTCCTTAAAGCCCCATCACCAAATAAAATCATATTCTGCGATGGAGAGGTGGGGCTTCCATATATATATGTATTGTTGACGTTGTTGTTGTTGGAGAGCATGCCTTAACCCAGCCCAACATCTTTGCAATTTTTTTTTTTTTTTTTTTTTTTTACAAAATGAGGCTAGAGAGACAACGGGAGTGGAGGGAGCTGATGTCATCAGAGGCCCCATGGTGAGCACTGTGTGTTCAGAACACGAGAGCCAGAGGTGGGCAGCAGTTCCCCTGTCACCTGCTGGTGGGCTGTGTGGGTGTACCTGGAGAGGCCAGGCATGCTCGTGAACCCATGGCGCTAATTAACCTCACTTGTGAGCAGAGAGAACATGTGGCAATTGGGAGAGGCTTCCTGTCCACAGAGATTCACTGGCAGGGAGAACAGAGCCTTTGTGAGGCAGGCAGGGGGCTGCACGTCACCAGGGACCCTTGGCACATCTGAGCTATTGGCTCTTCACAAGGTGATGCTTGGAGGGAGCTGGCATCCCTGTCCTGCTGGGCACAGGTACAAGTGACAGCCTCAGTGGAGGTAGTTAATCTTGCCCTCAGAGCCTTATAAGCCTCCTGTGGCTTTTCGGAGAATGATCAGGTATAGCTTAGGGTCCTGTTGATGTCCAAAGAGGCAAGAAGGAGGCTGAGAAAACTTCGCAATGCAGTATGCTCACTGGTTCCAAGAGAAGAGAGCCATTTGGCTTAGGGTGCCCCTCAGTGAGGAGCACTCGCCTGGAAACCGGAGGCCCTGGGTTCAGTCAGCACCACAAAGGAACACCAATCGCACACACACAAAAAAGCCGGCAGCTTGACCATCCTGTTGGGTGCATTTTGCAGGTTATGTGTGAGTGGTGGGAACACAGGCCACCATCTCTCTTGTTTCCTTTTTACGAGCTTTGTTTTCTAGGGCAGGGCATGTCGATGGCCCGACATGTCGTATGCCTGCGTGTCAGCTTTGTACATAATCCTGGCTCGTGGTCGTGGCAGGACCGAAAGGCAGAGGACCAGGACATTTTAAGGATATCCGCTCTCCACGTTGGCTGTGTGTTCATGTGTGTAAGAGTGCTTATGTGTGTGGAGAAGCCGGAGGACAACCTTGAGTGTCATTCCTCTCAGGTGTCATCTGCTGGCCTGGAACTTGGAAACTCGCTAAGTAGGCTGACTGGTTGCCAGTGAGCCCCGTTGTCTGCACCCCACAAGTACTGGGATGACAAGTGCTCAGCACCACACCTGGTTTTTCTTCCGAGGCAAGTCCAACAGACTGGGCTTTTTTATGAGAGAGAGAGAGAGGGAGAGAGAGAGAGAATTGTCATGCCAGGGCCTTCAGCCTCGGCAATCAAACTCCAGATGTGTGTGCCACCTTGTGTGCATGTACGACCTTGCGCATGTGTCACCTTGTGCATCCAGCTTATGTGGGATCTGGGGAGTTGAACGTGGGTCTTTCGGCTTCACAGGTAAGCACCTTAACCACTAAGCCATCTCTCCAGGCCCTCCCTTTTTAATGTGGACTCTAGAGACTGGAATCAAGGCCTTGTGTTTGTAAGGCAAGCACGGTACCATCTGAGTGATGTCCCCAGCCCTCAGCTTTTGACAGAAATATGCCTCGGTCATATCAGTGATGTTTATTCCCGAGGAATCTCAGTGGGACTGACGCGCGCGCGCACACACACACACACACACACACAGAGTGCAGGCTAACTCACTGAGGTGGAGGCGGGGCGAGGACTCCTCAATCACTGAATGGTTCTTGTTAGCAGGAATTCGTCAATGAGAACAAGCATGCTTAGAACCTCCTAGAATTATTATTCATTTTCCATCTTTTTGTATGTTCATGATTGGATGCCTGTCCTTTCTTATCGTTTGAACTAAGCACCATATTTCTGAAAAATTTCCCAAGTGAAACCATGGAGTTGTGTGGAACCGTTGGATGGGAGGGATGGCAAAGGTAGCTTACAGGGAGTGATAGGAAAAGCATCAAGTCTGCATCTGAGCTGTGGGATGCTCACGGGAGCTGCGAGGTCTGCCTTGCCCACAGCTTGCTCACGGGAGCTGCGAGGTCTGGCTTGCCCACAGCTTGCTCACGGGAGCTGCGAGGACTGGCTTGCCCACAGCTTGGTCTGGCTTGTCCACAGCTTGCTCACGGGAGCTGCGAGGACTTGCTCACGGAGCTGGAGGACTGGCTTGCCCACAGCTTGCGAGGAGCTGGCTTGCTTGTCCACAGCTTGCTCACGGGAGCTGCGAGGTCTGCCTTGCCCACAGCTTGCTCACGGGAGCTGCGAGGTCTGCCTTGCCCACAGCTTGCTCACGGGAGCTGCGAGGTCTGGCTTGTCCACAGCTTGCTCACGGGAGCTGAGAGGACTGGCTTGCCCACAGCTTGCTCACGGGAGCTGCGAGGTCTGGCTTGCCCACAGCTTGCTTACGGGAGCTGTGAGGTCTGGCTTGCCCACAGCTGGCTCCCTAGCCAGGCGGCTGGTGCCATGACGCTCTGTAGAGCTTTCATGGTCATGCCCGCGTTGCCCATCTGCCATCATGCTGATTAGTCCAGGCAATCAAAGTCCTGGTGTCAGGAAAGAAACGGGCAGTGTTGTTGGAGGATAGAGATGTGGTTTGACTGATTTGTGGGGAGGAGGGAGTCCAGTCACAACCACTGGACTGATGGGAGCATTGACTGCTCCTTCCGTGGAGCTCTGGGGATGTGGGAGGCAGAAGTGTCTGGAAGCCCACTTTGAAGGTTCTCAGCAGAGCTCCGTGCCTATGGTCCTTAGGGCTCGATGGAGAAGATGGGATTTTTGTCCCTTTGTCTCCAGGACACACTGTATTTCCAGTCATAGCCAGCACACTTGGGAGCCTCCTAACTGCACATAACATGGTTGCCCCTGTGCCTCCACGTGAATCAGCGTGAGGTGTTCTGAATTTATTGCGTAAGTCAATTAAATCATTAAACAGAATGTCAGTGGTTGGCCAGGGGGTTATCTTGTGTTCCTTCCTTTCTTGCTGAAGAACTGAGGGCTGAGTGTGTATGTCATTCTTTTTTTTTTTTTAATTTTTTATTTATGGGGGGAGGGGGAATGAGCATGCCAGGGACTCTTGTCACCACAAATGAATTATAGACCATTTGTCACATTGTGCATCTGGCTTTCTATGGGCACTGGGGTATTGAACCTGGGCTGCCAGGCTTTGTAAACAAGCACCTTTCATCACTGATCCATCTCCCCGGCTCAACGTGTGACGTTTTTGTTGTTAGATGCATTCTCCCTTTGTTTGGTGAGAGGAGAGCCGAGGACGGAGCTGGACTGGTTACGCTCTGGCTGTCCATGTGAGCTCAGCAGCAACCTCCTCCCCATAACTACCCTCACACTCTTTCTGATGGGGTGACATGGCATCCCCTGGCCCAGGCCAGCTATGACCTCACTGCTCACTCTGAAAGCTGGGAAAGGCTCTCGTGCAGATCCAAACCTGCGCCGATAGCAGAGCTGAACCTCGGGTCTCTCTCCCAGGCCCAAGTGGGTTGAGAGGGCTCTAGTCCCCTCTGTATACAAACCTGAAAGAAACTGGATGGAGTGTCCCAGGGGAGGTTGCCAACTGGCCATCTGCATCTGTGGCGAGCTTCCTTGATGGCCGTAGACCTGTCGGAGTGCAGCAGGCAGTAAGATTTCCGCAGACCATGCCTTGTCTGTGGTGGTAGCTGGGTGATCTTTTTAAGTTTCCTGATCTTTGAGGCTGTGGGTGTGGGTGTGGCTCAGTGGTAGAACACTTGTTTAGCATGCACGAGGCCCTGGGTTTGATCCCCAGTAAGGTCAAGGATTATTGTTATTAACCTAACAGCGGTTTATTTATTCATTTATTTATTTTTGTTTTTTTTTTTCATTTTTCGGTTTTTCAAGGAAGGGTCTCACTCTAGCACAGGCTGACCTGGAATTCACTATGTAATCTCAGGGTGGCCTTGAACTCATGGAGATCCTCCTACCTTTGCCTCCCGAATGTTGGGATTAAAGGCGTGCGCCACCGCGCCCCGCCAGAGGCTTATTCTTGCTCGCCCTCACTTCTAGTCTGATTCCACGCCTTTGGGAGGCTAGCTTGCACATCATTCATTCTGTGGTGGTTTTGGCCCCACTGGCCTCCTGGGTAGTGGGTGTTCACAGCTATTCTCTATGGCCGAGCCCTGTTGCTGCTGGAGACACAGGGTTCACCTGCCCATCCTCAGGGAAGTGCTGACTTGAGGATTCACCACACTGGGTTTGGGAGCCGGGACAGTCATGCACCCTTGGTTCCTGGGCCATGACTTTTCCAGCAGCAGCTTGCTCTTTCCTTATCTCAAAAAAAAAAAAAAATGTGGATCTAAAGCATGTGTTCCCATGGATGGTCATGAAAGATGATGCACATGGGGGCTATGCACACACACACAACCTTGTGAACCTTGTGAATGTGCAGTTCACAACACACGCACAGAATGAATATACAAACACACAACTTTTCTGACTGGCACGTGTCCTGTCAGACCCGGGATGTAGGACCTTGTGTATGGGATGACAGTGCCCATGCGGTGTTGAGAGATGTCTGGGCACAGGCTGCGGCAGCCGCCTCAGATAGAAGCTCTGGGATGTGTGAGTCGCAGGGAACATCCTGGCCGTGGCCAGGGAGCGGCTCCAGGCCTATGCACCGCACAGGATTTCAGCGTCACCCGTATCAGAGTAGTGTCGGACAGTCTTTTCAGACTAAATGTGTCTTTCTTTAGAAACACTGGCCGGCGATAGAGAGGCAGATGCCAGCAAAATGTGTGTGCCCTTTCTCACAGTCAGCTTGCACGGCTCTAACAAGACACCATCCTGGGGAGCTTAAACAGCACCATCAAGGTGCGGGGTGACTTGGTTCTCAGCGAGGAATGTCTTCCAAGCTTGCAGATGGCTGCCTTCCCATTGTGTCTGCACGTGGGGGGAGCCAGAGAGAGGGCAGCTTTCAGGGGGTCTTTCCTCATTAGGGTGTTAATCGCATTATGGGGATCCCACACACATGACTTCATCTAACTTAATCACTTCCCAGAGGACCTCTGGCACAGCTTCAACACAGGGTGGTTTTTATTCTTTCTGAGAGGGGCCCTCCTCAGTGGGGTTATGGTATTCACTGTGGGGTCATGAAGGTTGCAGTCAGTCCCTGTGGGGTGGCAGGGGAACCACCATTGCATTATTTTTGTCACACATCCTATTTCTTGAATTCAACAACTTGTTATTAGTTTTGCTTTAAACAGTCAGTTGTCTTTAAGGGAGAATTTAAAGTTGAAAAGTCTTTCTATTACCTTCACATGTATTCTTCAGTAGCAGACCTTGCTAGACCCCAAATTAAATTAAATTAAATTAAATTAATTTATTTGTGTGTGTGTGTGTGCATGTGTGTGTTCATGTGCACAAGGGTCTCTTGCTACTGCAAACGAACACCAGATGCTTATACCTCTTTTTAAAAAAAAAATTTGTTTATTATTGGGGGGGATGTTCATGCCAGGGCCTCTTGCTGCTGCAAACGAACCCCAGATGCATGTGCCACTTTGTACATCTGGCTTTACGTGGGTCCTGAGGAACTGAATCTGGGTCCTTAGGCTTTGCAGACAAGTGCTTTAACCACTGAGCCATCTCTCCAGCCCCCTCTCCTCTCTTTCTGTGGCTCCAGTTACATTTACACGTAAGTCTGTTATAACAGTGTTCCTTAAGGCTCTGGGACTCTGCTTATATTTTTCCTCGTTTCCCCCTCTGTGCTTGTATTTGGATGTAGCCACTGATTGGTCTCCAGTTGTACCAACTCGTTTGTTTGTAGGTTTCAGTCTATTACTAAGGCCATGGAAGGATTCTGTTTGTTTCTTTGTTGATTTATTTATTTCAGGGTCTCACTGCATAACCCAGGCTGGCCTTGAACTTATAATCCTCTTGCTGCAGACTCCCAAGGGCAGGCTGTAGGTGTGTGATGCCATGCCTGGCTGGAGTTTTCCTTATAGATAGCAGTTCTTTTAGTTATGAATTTCCCTTTGGTTCCCTTTCAAGGAGAGTTTTCTTCCTCCTCCATCCATCCATTCCTTCCTCTCTCTCTGTCTTTGATGGATATCTCATTTGTGCATTCATTAGATCCATTTTTTTAAAATTTATTTTTATGTATTTATTAGAAGGAGAGAGAGAAAAAAATAGAGAGAGAATGAGCGTGCCAGGGCTCTAGCCACTGCAAATGAACTCCAGATGCATGTGCCACCATGTGCATCTGGCTTATGTGGGATCTGGAGAATTGAACCTGGGTCCTTATGCTTTGCAGGCATGTGCCTTAACCGCTAAGCCATCTCTCCAGCCTTAGATCCATCTTTTTCTTTAAATCCCTGAATGTAGCTGTGCAGCCGTGGTGAGCTCCTTCACCTCTGTCCACTCTGAGTGCATACCCCTTGGCTTTTTTTTTTTTTTTTTTTTGGTTTTTCAAGGTAGGGTCTCACCCTGGTCCAGGCTGACCTGGAATTAACCGTGGAGTCTCAGGGTGGCCTTGAACTCTCCGTGATCCTCCTACCTCTGCCTCCCGAGTGCTGGGATTAAAGGCGTGCACCACCACGCCCGGCTGGCTTTTTTGTTTTTAAGTACTGGACAAAGATTAGATTTCTTTGGCTTGGCTTGGCTCGTAAGTTGTATTGTCCGTTACAGATTGTCAGTACCGTGTTGTCGAGAGGTTGGCTTTTGTCATCGCAAAGAGTTTTGGATTTTTTCCCTGATGGTTAGTGTACTGGTGACTGAAGATGTCCTGGCCGAGGCTTGGTCTTGGGCTTCGAGAGGACAGGTAGACTTTTCTCTGGAAATAGACTCTGTCTGTCCTTGATGCTCTTCCAAGTCTTAAGTGAACGACTGGGGTCACAGTGAGGTCTCTTCACTGACATCTTCCAGCACCCTCTGACCTCTGGCATCTCCACACAGCTCATACTTCCCTGGGGGTATCTGGCATCTCCACACAGCTCATACTTCCTGGCATTTCACTTGGCACATGCACAGTTTAGGGATTAGCCAGCTGCTTAAGGATTCCCCTCTGCAGATTCTGGATGTCTTTTTGTGCAGCCTCCTCCCCTGAACCACCTCGCTCTGTGGTTTCCAGCTGTCTCAACAGTCTCTCTCTCTCTCTTTTTTTTTTAGGTAGGATCTCACTCTAGCTCAGGCTGATCTGGAATTCACTCTGTAGTCTCAGGGTGGCCTTGAATTCATGGCAATCCTCCTACCTCTGCCTCCTGAGTACTGGGATTAAAGGCATGCGTCACCATGCCCTGCTGTTTTAGCAATCTTGAATCCCAGTGTTCCTGTTGACTGCTCCATTTGTTTATGACAACAGTTTGGGATGTGCCTCCATGCAGCCCGCTCAGGGCAGTTTAGAGTAGCCTATATGCATTTCCCCTTTGCTAGGGTCACAGCCCCGCACAGTCTACTGTCCAGACCCTCAAACAGTTGTTTCAAACATCACACTGCGGTTTAAATTTGATTTAGTCCCTTCCTTCCTTCCTTCCTTCCTTCCTTCCTTCCTTCCTTCCTTCCTTCCTTCCTTCCTCCTTCCCTTCCTCCCTCCCTCTCTCTTCTCCCTTCCTTCCTTCCTTCCTTCCTTCCTTCCTTCCTTCCTTCCTTCCTTCCTTCCTTCCTTCCTTCCTTCCTTCCTTCCTTCCTTCCTCCCTCCCCCCCCCTCCCCTCCCTCCCTCCCCCCTCCCTCCTTCCTTCCTTCCTTCCTTCCTTCCTTCCTTCCTTCCTTCCTTCCTTCCTTCCTCCTCCCTCCCCTCCTCCTCCCTCCTCCTCCTCCTTCCCTCCTTCCTCTCCTTCCTTCCTTCCTTCCTTCCTTCCTTCCCTTCCTTCCTTCCTTCCTTCCTTCCTTCTTCTTCCCTCCCTCCCTCCCCTCTCCCTTTTCTTTCCTTCCTTCCTTCCTTCCTTCCTTCCTTCCTTCCTTCCTTCCTTCCTTCCTTCCTCCTCCCCTCCCTCCCTCCCTCCCTCCCTCCCTCCTTCCTTCCTTCCTTCCTTCCTTCCTTCCTTCCTTCCTTCCTTCCTTCTTCTTCTGTCTCTCTCTCTCCCAGCAACACTGAGATCTGCTTCTAGACTCTTTGCTGTATGTACTCTAACCATCCACTTTTCAAGACTGTAATTAGCAGGCACTCGAGTAGGGAGCCAGAGTCTCTTGATCCTGATGTTTAATGGAGTGTTGCCTCAGATGGCAGGAATCAGGATAATTGGATGATAGCTGGAACATTGGCTGGTTTGGAAATTCAGCTGAAAGCTGACACTCTGGGGAAGTTGACTAGATTTAGCTGTGGTTCAAGGGTTATGAAGTATCTTGCCAGCCCCAGTTGCCTTGACTCTTCTCAGTTTCAAAGAGACTGCTTACATTCTGAAAATCACCCCTTTGCCACCATGCAATTAAGTGCTTCTCTGGAGATTTTGTGTTCTGAAGCTTTTGTGTGCCTTAGAGTGAAGTGCCTTTTAAATCCCAGCCTCCCGAAACTCTCCCACCACTCCCATCTCATCCCAGAGGACTGGGATCTGCATGTTTTATCAAGCATCCTAGAGGAGTCGGTCGGTCCCAAGTAGGAAATCCATGGATCTCACTCGGAAAAACACTGATGGATCTTTCATAGTCATTTACGTGCCAACAGCAGGACACAATGTCATATCTATTATTTTCATTTTTCCTTCATGAGGCAGCATTCCCATGATCAACTCACGACGCCGACGGTATCACTGACCTTCCCTGGCTCTGCACACGTCTTGGCAGTGGAGCTGATTCTCATGCTCAGTGACCTCATAACCTTCCTGAAGTCGAAGCATGCTTCCACGGCACTTCCTGGGAGGATGAGTTATGGGAGGGAACAGCATAGCAAGACCAATGGGCACATTACGACATTCTCAGCTACAAAAGCAAGGTGCTGTTCTGCGAGCCTGTGATCCGTGGGGAGGCCGGGTTTCTGCGTAGGTCGTGACATGAAGTCTCTGTGTTTTCACCACCTAATAGGATGATTCAAAAGAGTTCAAGGAAAGAGACCCAGGGCCTAATGGGGAGAAGGTGTTGCCACTGGCCTGACTGAGGTGATGGGAAGACACTGAAGAGACCCAGGAAGGAGCAGGCAGGACAAAGACTGGATGGTTGCATCCTTAGAGAAAAACAAAACAAAACAAAACAGAACAAAACACCCTGCATGGTGTTTTCTGGTTTTCATAGTAATATGACTTTAAAACCATGCCAGAATAGGGTGAAAAATCAGTGCCTAAAAGGGGAAGATGGGTTTGGAACGGTGCGTAATTAATTTAGGAAGCTGACTGTATCAGTCAACTTCTCATTGCTGGGACAAAATACTGAACCAAAACCAGTTTAAGGTTTCAGTTGCATCTTGCATACTAGAAACACATTGCATATAATGACATTTTTTTTAAGGAAAATAATAGTAGTTAAAAACTTAACAGCCCTACTCAGTCCCTTAAGTGGATTTGTTGAATTTTGAGATGAGAACTGGGAAGCCCAGAGCCAGCTTTGTTGAACATCTGTTGGTCACTCATGTGGAGGCCGTGGTTGAGGGCCATGTGACCAAGTTCTGTCATCAGTCATGAATGAGGGTGGAGACTCTGCAAGGCAGTGACCACTATTGCATTAGTGAGGTTCCTGACTTTGTGGGAATAACAGGTACTTTCAGGAATACACTGTAGACAACACAGGAAAAAACTCAGTAGAGTACAGCTTGGGATTTATGAATTTCTTCTCAGCTGTGAATATTTCGCTGGGCTACACTGGAGATAGGAAGACTACCGACAAGTTTTGCACTTGGGATTTTGTTTTAATGACCTGTTTCCTTAGTGAATATGACAGTAGAATCCGATTGTCCATTCCAAAATGACACAAATGTCAGTGTCTCTTATGATGGTGGAAAAAGGAGTTAATGAAAATAAACTTTTCATAATATTAACAAAAGAATCAGTTCAAGGGAGGAAGACTTACTTCAGGTTACAGTTCCAGAGGGTAGGAGTCCATCGCGGTGGGAAAAGCATGGCAGGAGCAGGAAGTTGGCGTCACATCATCACATCATCAGGGAGCAAGTGGCGAGAGAAGAAGAACTCCAAGCGGGCCTGCACTATAAAGTCTCAAGCCCCCACCCCCCCCGCAGTGACTCGTTCCTTCCAGTAAGGCTGCCCCTCCTAAAGGGGTCACAGCCTTCGCCAGTACAGCCACCACCTGGGGATTCAGTATGTAACACGTGAGTCTATGGCGGACCTTTTCACTTCAAAGTGCCACAGTGGCTTTTGCTGGGGGAGGGGGAAGAGACATTTTCTTCAGTGGTGTAGCCAGTCTTAAGTTGTCCCTGCTCCTGTAACTAGCCCCTCACCCACGCTCTTGTAAGTAACCCTTCACTCCTGCTCCTGTCAGTGACCCTGATTCTACTCATTGGTTCATCAAGAAAGACTTGAGGGGAGTTGTGTATTTATTTATTTATTTTGTTTTTTTGCTGGTGCTCTTTCTGGGAGAGCATAGACTTTTCTTCACTTCCTCAGAGAAAGTTCATGTCACACCAGCGTTTGCTGGCAGACCACTCCTGTGTTATGTCTATAGAACATATTATATATAGGAAATGGGAAATGTGAGCCAGGGGCTCAAGGAGGTATGGGGTCTGGAGAGATCTCTAAGGAGGGTGTGAGCCCATCACATCAAGGGCAGATTTAAAACATATGGTAGGAGGATCACAATGAGTTCAAGGCAACCTTGGGAATACATAGTAAATTTCAGGTCAGCTTGGGCTAGCACAAGACTCTATCTCAAAAAACAAAACAAAAAAATTATATATATATATATATATATAAAATTTGAGAGAGACGGAGAAGGAGGCAGAGAGAGACAGAGAGTGGGTGTGCCAGGGCATCCTGCCATGGTGAACGAACTCCAGACACATGCACCTTTGTGCATGTCCAGCCCTCAAGGGAGATTTGACCCAGAGACAGGAGGCTTACTGGCTCAGGTTTGTGGCCCAGACCAGAGTCAAAAGAAGAGTGTAGCCGTTGAGCCATATGAAGCTTAGGAGTGGCCAGAGTCAGGGTCTCTGGGACTTGGTGAGGTAATGTGGGTCTTGAGATTGCCTATATGTGCCCACACCTGGCTGCCCCAGGGTCTAGTGTTAGGTAATTATAATAGTAATTTGTGAAGGAACAGACCTGATGGGTTACTGGCCCCGGCAGAGGAGGCACTGGAGGTGAGGCCTTTTGTTTCTCCTGACAGGTCAGGTCAAGGTTAACTGGCCTTTTCCTCCTGAGCTGACAGGACTTCCAAGGGGCCCGATTGAGTCTCTGCCTCTGTGGGGACTGAGGTCACTGGGAGGGCTCTGGGTTGATGCTGGGGAGCAGGCTGTGCAGAGTGTGGCTCGAGGGCCAAGTTCCAGGTTGGCATGGACAAAATGAGCAACTGTGAGTATGTGAGGTGCTGGCCCAGCCCGGTGGTGCATGTACTTTCATTGTCTGAGGGGACTGCTGGTGGGATTGCCTTCCAGGCCTCAGTCAGACCCCGGCCTCACTGAGAGATGAGCCAGTGGAGACGGATTCTGCTCTCTATCTGCCCGCTGCCCTGATGGCTGAATCGGTTGCATCTTCATCAAGCAGCAGTCGCTGTAATCATTGTGGTCTTTTCCATAGCGTTTTCAGAAATCCCTTCTCCTTACAATACCGAAATCTGCAGATGCTCGAACCCTACAGTAGATAGGATGGCATTATGTTTGCGTCTGAGCTGTACATATTGTTCTTGTACTGTGTACCTAAAGTCACCTCCAGATTGCTGATAATGCCAAATACAGTGTCAATGCTATGTCAATACTTGTTCTATGGCATTGTGTAGGGAATAATGATGAGGAAAACTCTAGTGTTTAGTGTGGACGTAAGCCGAGCTGTATTACAGTTAGCCAGGTAAGGGCACACAGTGCTTGAACACGCGTGCGGGACAGAAGCACGGGGTCCGAGAGATGACAGGATTACCACAGGGTCTGCCCACACATCACTTCATGTGCGTGGATTTGATGCTGTTGCAGCTGCCTTCCTGTTGCTGGGACAAAACACCCAACTCGAAGCAGCTGACGGGAGGAAAGGGTTTATTTTGGCTTCCTGTCTTGAGGGGAAGTTTCATCGTGGTGGGAGGCATGGCAGAGCAGAAGCTGGGCATCACATCTTGTCTAAGCAGCTGGGAGGGAGCAGCAAGAGAGAGCTAGCTAGCGAACACACAGTAGGGCTGCACTAATACACCTCAAGATCTCCCCCAGTGACACACCTCCTTCAGCAAGGCCCCACCTCCCAAAGACTCCAGAACTTTCCCAAGTGGCCACCATCTGAGGACAACATGTTCAAAATGTATGAGTCTATGGGAGATTCAAATGATCACAAATGTAATGCTTGCTGTGTCACGAGTTCAAGTTTTGCCTTTTGTAACTTTCTGGAATGTTCTTCCTCAATGTTTTCCTTTCCCTTCTCCTCCCCTTCCTTCTTCCTTCCTCCCTTCCTCCCCTCCTTCCTCCCCTCCTTCCTCCCTCCCTCCTTCCCTTCTTTCCTTCCTTCTTTCCTCCCTCCCTCCCTCCCTCCCTCCCTTCCTCCCTCCCTTCCTTCCTTCCCCTCTCTCTCTTCCTGTGCTTCTCCATCTCTGTTTGTCTGTCTTTCTCTGTCCTTCTCTCCCTCCCTCTCGTCTTTCTTTTGTTCCTTTCTTTCTTTTCCAGACTGTGTAGTATAGGTTTGCCTCAGCTTGGTCTCACTCTAGCCCAGGCTGACCTGGAATTCACTATGTAGTCTCAGGGTGGCCTTGAATTCATGGCCATCCTCCTACTTCAGCCTCTTGAGTGCTGGGATTAAATGCATGTGCCACCGCGCCCGGCTTCAGCATTTTTTTAAAAAAAACTTTTACTTTAAATTTTTTATTATTTTTCTGTTTTCTTGAAACAGGGTCTTATGTAGCCTAGGTTAGCTTTGAAATTGCTATATTGCCCCTGGATAACCTCGAACTCCTTACTTGTCAGCCTCCACGTCCCGAGTGCTGGGATTATAGGTGCGCATCACTGCATCCATCTTGGACTCAAACTTTTGCATCTTCCCCAGCCTCCTGCATGCTGGGATTACAGCATGCAACCCCCCCCCCCACCCCAGTGAATATTTCTGATCAGCGGTTGATTGAATCTGCAAATGTAGAAGCTGTGATTACAGAGGGCCAAGGGTAGTTTTAATAGAGATGGAAAAGTAGACATTACTTGTTATTCCTGTGCAGGAGTACCTTGCCAACCCTGCTGTAGACACGTCCGCAGTTAATCCTCTCTCCTTGTGCCTCTGCCTGCACTTGCTTCAGGTACCTCCGCCTCCTGCTCCAGGTCATTATCCACAAGCGCCAGAGTATGTCTCATTGGTTTAAATTTCTCCAAGAACGTAGAAGAAAACCAGCTGCCTGCAGGCTAGCATTCCCAGCACTCTCTGCTGTGAGCCTTGACGTCCTCCAAGGCCCCGTCCCTCCCGTCCGTCCTCACCCTTGCTCACCAGCCTCTACAGCACATGGACCATCCTTCCTCTTGGCCAGCATTGGCTCTGGTGCCTGGCACGCTGACCCCTTTGGTGCTTTGTCAGACTCTCCCCGGCTTAGTGGACAGGGTTTGGCGTGTGTGCTCCTTCCCCAGGAAGTCACTGTGTACTGTCTCGTCCTGGTACTTCTCATCCTGGCTGGTAGCGCCTGAGTGCCAGTGCACCAGATCACGTGCCGCCTGAAGGCAGAGTAGATGAATACTCATGTCTGTCTCAGGCTCCGCTTATCCTTGCCAGCCAAGGTCCCATCATATAGCGGAAGTTCAGGAAGTGTTTGATGAATGAGTGGATGGGGCTATGGAGGTCCAGTGAGAGCCTCTTTATGAAAACCTTTCAGCTCTTACATTGAAAGTGTGTTATCCATGTGAGTTATTTCCTCAGTCTCGTGCCTTTGCTATGGACACATTTTCAGTTCTACAAACCTGAGGCCCAGATAGTTAAACATTCAAGAAAAAAACCACGAGAACTTAATGTGAGTGCTGAATGCGCTGTGTTGTTCACGCTCATTTACTTTAATAAGTACGCTTGCCTAAGAAGCTAAAGACATATCCTGCCGTTTACATCAGTGATTTGGAGCTGGGAGGGTGGGCTGGGGAGCAGGGCAAGTGCCCCGGCCTTCCTGAGGAGGCTCTGATTCACTGTGTCCAGGGTTAGAGTTGATCACGTCTCTGTACAGCACGCCTGACGCTCAGCCAAGGCGCCTGGCCCCACAGCCTTCTTACTGCTTGCTTTTGTCCTGGCACGGGGTTTCCGACGCTTCACTATAATTGAAAAGTCGCACATTCCTTGTCCCCTTTGAGACCAAGGTCTTCCTATGACAAAGCACTCCAAAAAGAGGGAAAGGAGAATTTCTCTGCGGGTGGTTAAGGGACAGTGTCAAGAGGAAGAAAGAACAGGCCTGGCTGTTTGGACTGTAAACTTTAGACACCAAGAGAATCACCCAGGGTGTCTAATAAGACACAAGGGTCCACTCCACACAATATGGCTTTAGTAGTTCCTGGGGTGAGGCCCACGCACTTTCAACTCTCAACAAAGTAAGGCAATCACAGAAGAGTCCACAAAGGCGGGTACAGCACACATGGGGGTGAAAAGCTGTGGGATCTGCGGGGGCGGAACACTGCAAACCTGGAGCGGGCAGAGTTCTCATAGTGTCCTTAAAAACCTTTTAAGTGCACATATATGTCTGTGTGTGGTGTGCATGCATATTTGTATGGGTGTAGGTGCATGCACATGTGTCCACATGTGTGTGGAGACCAGTGTTAACATTGTGTCCTTTTTTTTTTTTTCTTTATTTTGAGATAGGGTCTCGCTCTAGCTCAGGCTGACCTGGAATTCACTGTGTAGTCTCAGCCTGTCCTTGAACTCACAGTGCTCCTCAGTCTCCCAAATCCTGAGATTAAAGTCCTGGGCCACCACGCCTGGCTACATTGTGTCCTTCTCAATCACTCTCTACCTTTTTTTTTTTCTAACACAGGATCTTTTACCAAATCTGGAGCTCACTGATTCAGCTAGACTAGGTAACCAGCCAGCCAGCGAGCGAGCGAGCTCTAGGATCCTCCTGTCTCTGCCTCCTCAGAGTTGGGATTGCAGTGTGCCCCACCATCTTCTACACTTTATGTGGGTTCTGGGGATCCGAACTCAGGTCCTCATGCTTGCATGACAAGCACTTTGCTCATGGAGCCATCTCCAGCCCTAAAAGAACGTATTTTTTAAAATGGAGATGGAATTGACTTCGCAAAAAAAAATAAAATAAAATAAAAAAAAAATAACCATTTGAAACTAAGCAATTCAGTGGCATTTGCCACTTTCACAGTTTTCCCCTATCACTTTTATTGTCCAGTCCTCAGACACGTTCACGCTCCCTCCCCCGAGAGAGCCCCGTGTGCAGTCAGGCAGTTGCTTCCCCTTCCTCCCTCTCTTCCTTCCCCGGATACCTTTGGGAGGCCACCCTGTGGTGTCTACAGATCTTGCCTTTCATGAACTCTTTGGGTGGCACAAGAGCAGGTGGCTTTCTTTTTTGCCACCCCTCCCTACAGGGATCAGTTAGAAAGATCTGTTCTTGGGCTGGAGAGACGGCTTAGCAGTTAAGGCGCCTGCCTCCTAAGCCTAAGAACGCTGGTTCCAATCTCCAGCGGTTCCAATCTCCAGATGCAAAGTGATGCAAGGGTGCAATGCCGCACTTGACCACAAGGGGGCGCACACATCTAGATTTCGTTCACAGCAGCTGAGTGGCTGCTGGTGTGCCCATCTCTATCTGTCTTCCTCTCCCTCTCTCTCTGTGTCTCTCTGTGTCTCTCTCCAAAAAAGAAAGAAAGAAAGAAAGAAAGAAAAATAGATAGATAGATAGATAGATCTGTCCTTAACATTACGCTAGGAAACAGTTTATTTTTGCCATTTCTCCTGGGAAATTATTCAAAGCTTCAATGGCTAACTGACTAGTCTGTCATCAGAATGCATTAAAGGGGAGGTGGAGACTTCCAAGTGTCTGGTGCCATAACCTCAAGTAGCTAGATTGGCTTCATTTGGCAAGCTATAGTTCACTGCTGACCTATTGTGACATCTTGGTTATTGCTAGGAGCTGAATTGTAAGCCATCAAATTCATACGTTGAAGCTCTAACCTTCAGTGTGATGAGCGCCTCTGGGAAGTCATTAGTTTTAGACGACATCAGAGGGGTGAGGCTGTCGTAATGGGATTAGTTCCTTTGTAAAAACTTCGAACAGAGAACTTGTTCTCTTTTTCTCGCCAGACTGCTGGAGCTAAGTGTGCAATCTGTACCTGCTGCCCCTGGACTCACGTGACTCAGACCTTCTTTGCTTCTTTCATGGCAAGGTCAACACTATTTTTTAAAAATATATTTTATTTATTTATTTATTTAAGAGAGAGAGAGAGAGAAAAAGAGAGAATGGGTGTGCCAGGGCCTCCAGCCACTGCAAAGGAACTCCAGATGCATGTGCCACCTTGTATATCTGGCTTATGTGGGTCCTGGAGAATCGAACTGGGGTCCTTTGGCTTTGCAGGCAAACGCCTTAACCGCGAAGCCATCTCTCCAGCCCACGGTCAACACTGTTTATGCAGCCATCCTCAGACCTTTTTTTGGCTTTCCGTAACCACCCTCTGCAGACATCCACATGTCTTTTCTCTACTGGTCTGCCTGCTCCCCCCAAACAGGCACTGATCTCGTTCTTTCCCTGCTTCTTGCCAGCGGGTTTCTTTGTAAGTGTTCTGCTCTTCTGTCACGTGTACCCGAGACTCTGCTCCACACATCCAAGTCAGCCCTGTCTCAGGCCATTTGTCAAACCAGGCTTCTGTAGCTTAGCAAACGAAACCTGATTTCTATCATAATTATTCTAGTTCAGGTAGTCTTTGCATTTCTCGACAACGTTTTTGAACAATGCTTATCTTCCCTCGGTAAAATTGAATACAGATTTACATTTCATCACCCTGTACGTATTTGCTTGGGAGGCCCCAGCACCACCTCAGTATTGATGTGTGTGGATAGCTGAAGAATTGGCCTTCCAAGATCCATGTCCTAATCCCTGGAATTTATGAAGCTCACTTTCCATGATAGAAGGGTCTTTGCAGAGCGGATTGAGCTAAGGATACTGAGGTGGCGATATCATCTTGGACAGTCTCTCCTGTGGGCCCTGCGTGCCGTCCCGCACATCCTTGTGAATGAGATGGAAGTGGAGTTGAGCAGAGGAGGATCAGGCAGTGTGACCAGAGAGGCTGAGGCCAGAGTGATGCAGCCGAGACCCAAGAGGGAAGGGATGGAGGGGTGGATTCCACCTTTGAGCCTCCAGAGGGAGTGTGGCCCCACTGCCACCTGCATTTCAGTTAAAAGTTACCGATTCTGAGTTTATGGCCTCCAGAACCAGGAGAGGGAATTTCTGTGGTTTTAAGCCATTGAATCTGTGGTAGCTTGTTACAGCATTCACAAGAAACTCATACGGTCTGTACCTGCCATTCTCCTTTAGTGTGCCCACCCCTCCTGTCACTTGAGGGAGCTGGTGTTGCTGTGTCCTTGAGGGAAGTTTGGCATCAAGAGTTCTTTTTTTTTTTTTTTTTTTTTTTTTTTTTTTTTTTTTAAGCACATCCCATGCTTAATATCTTTTGGACATCTAAGAACTCAGATTATATTAGTAATGTTGGCACCCATTGAATGAGTTTGCTCCTTGACTTCTAAGTGCCTTAAGAGACTGCACAGCAAGTCACCAAGAGAGCAGCCCAGGCCCTGGAGTCCCCTTGGCTGAGATCACCCACCCCCTGCCATTTGCTGACGTGGCACCTTGAATGAGTTATTCAGCCTCCATCCCTGTAAGCCTTACTGTCCCCACTGCAGAGGGATTCTTATGAGGACTGCCTGACCTGGCACATTTCACTGGTTCTCAGAAGCCTTCTTTCACGCTTTGGCATCTTCACAGTCAGGTTGTGTGGCTGGAGAGAGAGGCAGTGCAAGGTTTGTCCCCTAAGCCTGAGGACTAGGACCCATGGAATACGGATGTATGGGCTCAGGATCCATGGAATGTGCTGGGCATGGTGGCACATGCTCATCATGCCAGAGACGGGAGGGTCCCTGGAGCTTGCCGACTCACAAGTGTAGCCCAATGGTAGTGTTTCAGGCCAATGAGAGACCCTGTGCCAAAAAGACACAAAGAGCTGATGGTGCTCCTGGGGATTACAATCTAGGTTGTTCTCCGGCTTACATGCCCATGTGCTCACACATATGAACATGCAGACACATGTACACATGCACCTGCACACTTGTGCACTTACACATGTACAAACATGCATGCACACATGCACGCCACCGCACACACATACACTCACACAAATAAGTAAAATAGAACTGGGGTGCATCTTTCAGGCCTGTTCTGAATGTGCGTTGG
The DNA here is from genome assembly GCA_036365145.1 of Orientallactaga sibirica. Taxonomy (NCBI): domain Eukaryota; kingdom Metazoa; phylum Chordata; class Mammalia; order Rodentia; family Dipodidae; genus Orientallactaga; species Orientallactaga sibirica. The sequence goes on from JAEOAD010000013.1 coordinate 10,949,459, forward strand.
GCTCGGGCTCATGTGTTTAAACCTCTGGATTCCAGCTGGTCGTGCTGTACCAGGAGGTTGTCGGGCCTGGGTGTGGAGGTGGGTTACCGGGGAAGGACCTTGGAGAGTTACAGCCTGGTCCTGCTTCCTGTCAGGCTCTCTCTTCCTGTCTTCCAAGATGTTAACAAGCCACGCCACAAGCTCCCATCACAGGTCAAAGAACGGTGTGCCTTACACTGGAAGTCATGCAGAATGTGCCGGGCACCTGAAACGTCTAAGAACTCAACTGCTGGTGACAGTGCTGTTGCCAGAAGGTTTTTGGTGTGGCTTCTCCATCCTCTTCCATACCCGATGATCTTTTCTCATTTCTCCCCACATGTCTCTTCCCAGGCCCAGAAAACCTGTCTTGTGGCACACCTGTCCTTTCTCTAACCACTTCCTGTACCCCAATGCAGCCTCTCTTTGGGACTTGGCACAGGGGAGCTGAGCGCTCTCATTGCTCTTGTCCTGTCTTCCTTGCCCTCTCCCACACACTGCAGATACCACCCAGGTAGAGGCAGGACTTTGCTGGCTGCACTTGCATAGTTTCTGTGCTTTCCCAGGGCCTCTAAGCTGAGCACTTACCTCGTCATGTTGTTTCAGTCCATTTTCTGCTGCTAATAACACAATACCATGGGCTGTATGAGCAATAAAGAAACACGGTGCATTTATAACAAAATGAGGGCTATGATTCTGGGGCTTCAAAGTCAAGGGGCCGCACCTGGCTGCTGGCAGAGTCTCAAAGTGTCACAGGGCATCATATAGCAGGAGACGGGGAGCTCTCTTGCGTATACCTGTCAGCCTGGTCCCTCTCTCTGTACTTACGAAGACACCAGGATTCAGTCATGGGGACTCCACTCCAATGACCTTCTCTAACCCTATTCAACCTCCCAACCGGCCCGTATGTAAACACCGTAGCTGGATCATATTTCCATCCTCTTAATGCTTCCTGGAGGGGACGAAAAGGCATGAAGGCTTGTGGAAATCAAACCATGGGACATACACATTTTCCTTATTTGCTTTTTTTCTTGTGGCATATGGGATACTCTTGACAGCTTTTTTGTGTGTGTGAGAGGTGTGGCGTGTGCATGAATGTGTGTGAATGCATGTGAGGTCAGAGGACAACTTCAGGTGCAGCCCCTCCGTCACTATCTATCTTTTCTTTTGAGACAGGGTCTTGTTACGGGTTTTTAAAAAAATTTATTTGCGAGGAGCAAGAGAAAGAGGCAAACACAGAGAAAGAATGGTGCCCCAGGACCTCCAGCCACTACAAGTGAACTCCAGACGCATGCGCCACCTTGTGCATCTGGTTTATTTGGGTCCTGAGGAATCGAACCGAGGTACTTTGGCTTTGCAGGCAGGTGCCTTAACCGCTAAGTCATCTCTCCAGCCCTTGTTACAGGTTTTGAGAGTGATAGCGCCCCCATGGGCTGTAGATGGGCATAACTTGGCTCTCAGACTCACCTGTGTTATGACTTAAAAAAGAAATGGCAAGTTCAGACCCACAGAAGGGCAAGTTCAGAAAGACTTAAGAAATTAGTTCAGCTGGGCGTGGTGGTGCACGCCTTTAATCCCAGCACTTGGGAGGCAGAGGTAGGAGGATCGCTGGGAGTTTGAGGCCACCCTGAGAATACAGAGTGAGTTCCAGGTCAGCCTGGGCTAGAGCTAGACCTTACCTCTCTCTCTCTCTCTCTCTCTCTCTCTCCATATATATATATATATATATATATATATATATATATATATATATATATATATATTTGTCTAGCAGAAAGCCCCCAAGTTGGGAGGTACACCCTGAGCAGGTAACCTCATGGTGACTTGGCTCTGGTCCTCTTCCAACCTTAGAGCTATAAATTAGACATCCAGTCGGGACGAGTTACATTGATTAAGTGTAAATATGTATGGAGGGTTTTGATTGGTGGCTGGGTCAAGGAGGAGAGCGCAGACTCAGAGGGCCCCGGCGAGATGGGTAGGGAACCTGCAAAAACACATTTCCTCGAAGGAGGGAGAACTAGGAAGTTGTTACTGATTGCCACCTTGGGTCAGACTGGAGTTGTCTTCTAGCCTCAGCAGGGCACGCTGGCGCACATGTTCTTTTGTGCCTGTGTCCTTACATGACTAGGTACAAAAGAAAATTACTTTGCTCCTCATCTCTATCTGTCTCTCATTGGCTTTCAATTTGGCAAGTAATAGGCTAGTGAGCCTCAGGGTCCATCTGCGATGCCTGCTCAGTGCTGAGATGACAAGGGTGTGCCACCATGCCATTTAAAAAAATATTTTATTTTGATTTATTTATTTGAGAGAGAGAGATACAGAAATAGGCGGGGAGAGAGAGAGAGAGAGAGACGGGGCGGGGGGGAGAGAATGGGCACGCCAGGACCTCCAACCACTGTAAACGAACTCCAGATATGTCGCCCTCTTGAACATCTGGCTTACGTGGGTCCTGGGGAGTTGAACCTGGGTCCTTTGGCTTTGTAGGCAAGTGCCTTAACCACTAAGCCATCTCTCCAGCTCTTTGCCTGACATTTTTATGTAGGTTCTGGGGATTGAACTTAGGTCCCTCTGCTTGTAAGGCAAATGAAATGCTTCCCTGGGTTGTCTCGTCAGCCCTCAACAGCTTTTTTTTTTTTTTTTTTTTTTTTTTTTTTTAAGAGGCTGGTTTCTTTTTATGAGTCTTGTCTAAAACACAAACAGTCCCAGTTACTTGAGGAGAGAGAATTCAACATAAGGCACTGGTGAGTAGGAGCAGAGGTGTTAGCCAGAATCCAAGGGTACTCTGGGGCATCACGGAGTGGAGCGAAACTTCTGAGAGCTTCCGCCACACCCCTGGCTGAAGACATGCAAGAGGAAGTCAGACTTGTTAAAACTAAAACCTAGAAACGCAGAGGCGGCACCACCAGGCTCACGTTGCTGTCCTTGGCTGCGGTGCAGTGAAGCTAGTTCTGCCAGTGTTGGCCAGGCACATGGGGATTCAGCGGGGACCATGGGAGCACATCGTCGCTGCCATGGTGAGGAGCGCTGCGGGGGTGATGCTCCACATCGGCAGCCAGCACAAGGAACAGATGTCCGTCCTCAGGCCCATGGCTTCCCCAGCCGCACTATCCATCCTCAGGCCCTTGGCTTCCCCAGCCACACTGATGGCAGAGACTAACAGCGGTTGGCTGGCAACAGAAGTGGGTGTGACACAGCCTCAGCCCCAGCATCAAATAGATAGAAAAAGGACAACTGGGCCCAGAGTCCTGCAGGGTTGTGACCTTCAGTAAGCCCATGGACACCATGGCAAACAGCACGTGTCCACCTGTTAGGGTCCTGGGTTGTGGATATCAATACTGACCTGGTTGGTTCAGCAGGAACAGTGGATGAAAGGACACTAAATGGATCTCAGAATGTTGGAGGGGAGAAGGGAGCTGGAGCACCAGGCTCAAAGCTCAGCTTCCAAGAATAATACCCCAGACGAGGCCACTGAAGTGCTGTGTTGAGTGAGCCACTGTGGGCCATGGAGTGCAACATGCCTGTGGATCCCGTGTGCAGTATCCCTGCCAGACACATGAGCTGGGTATGACTGCTTTTGTGTTGTGTGTGTGTGTGTGTGTGTGTGTGTGTGTGTGAAGAGAGAGAGAGAGAGAGAGAGAGAGAGAAATATAGCTGACTTCACTTGTATGAGAGTTGTAACTTGGATCAGCCCAGTTGCTAGGGTCCAGCAGTGTGACTGTGCCATGTCCACATCGATGCCAGGAAAAATCACCTAGCTCTTTGAAACCCTGTAATGAGAAGAAGACTGCATCCTCCACTCGTAAAGAAGGTGACTCCCTAGACAATGGACACGGTTAATACAGGAGGAACCTGCTGTACAGGGCAGTGTTGAGCTGCAGGAAATGGGGCCCTTGACTCCAGAAACTTCTCAGCCCCGAGCAATGCTACCAATTGCTCCATAGCACCCAAAGCATGCATCTAGGATGAGCTCCCTGGTGACTGGATTTTTGTTTTGGGGTGCTCAGCAGGTCTCTTAAGATATAACACAGCTCACGGGAAGGTGGGGTTTGGGGTGATGTAACACAGCTCATGGGAAGGTGGGGTTTGGGGTGATATAACACAGCTCACGGGAAGGTGGGGTTTGGGGTGATATAACACAGCTCACAGGAAGGTGAGGTTTGGGGTGATATAACACAGCTCACGGGAAGGTGGGGTTTGGGGTGATGTAACACAGCTCATGGGAAGGTGGGGTTTGGGTGATGTAACACAGCTCACGGGAAGGTGGGGTTTGGGGTTATATAACACAGCTCACAGGAGGTGGGGTTTGGGGTGATATAACACAGCTCACGGGAAGGTGGGGTTTGGGTGATATAACACAGCTCATGGGAAGGTGGGGTTTGGGGTGATATAACACAGCTCACGGGAAGGTGGGGTTTGGGTGATATAACACAGCTCACGGGAAGGTGGGGTTTGGGGTTTGGGGTGATATAACACAGCTCATGGGAAGGTGGGGTTTGGGGTGATATAACACAGCTCACGGGAAGGTGGAGTTTGGGGTGATATAACATAGCTCACGGGAAGGTGGGGTTTGGGGTGATATAACACAGCTCATGGGAAGGTGGGGTTTGGGTGATGTAACACAGCTCATGGGAAGGTGGGGTTTGGGTGATGTAACACAGCTCATGGGAAGGTGGGGTTTGGGTGATGTAACACAGCTCATGGGAAGGTGGGGTTTGGGTGATATAACACAGCTCAGGTGGGGGGAGATAACACAGCACGGGAAGGTGGGGTTTGGGAGATATAACACAGCTCATGGGAAGGTGGGGTTTGGGTGATGTAACACAGCTCATGGGAGATGCGGTTTGGGGAGCTATAACACAGCTCATGGGAAGGTGGGGTTTGGGTGATGTAACACAGCTCATGGGGTTTGGGGAGATCACGGGTTTTTGGGTGATGTAACACAGCTCATGGGAGATGCGGTTTGGGTGATGTAACACAGCTCATGGGAGATGCGGTTTGGGGTGATATAACACAGCTCATGGGAAGGTGGGGTTTGGGTGATGTAACACAGCTCATGGGAGATGCGGTTTGGGGAGCTATAACACAGCTCACGGGAAGGTGGGGTTTGGGTGATATAACACAGCTCACGGGAAGGTGAGGTTTGGGGTGATATAACACAGCTCATGGGAAGGTGGGGTTTGGGTGATGTAACACAGCTCATGGGAGATGCGGTTTGGGGAGCTATAACACAGCTCACAGGAAGGTGGGGTTTGGGTGATGTAACACAGCTCACGGGAAGGTGGGGTTTGGGGAGCTATAACACAGCTCACAGGAGGTGGGGTTTGGGGTGATATAACACAGCTCACAGGAAGGTGGGGTTTGGGTGATGTAACACAGCTCATGGGAGATGCGGTTTGGGTGATGTAACACAGCTCATGGGAGGTGCGGTTTGGGTGATGTAACACAGCTCATGGGAGATGCGGTTTGGGGTGATATAACACAGCTCATGGGAGATGCGGTTTGGGGTGATATAACACAGCTCATGGGAAGGTGGGGTTTGGGTGATGTAACACAGCTCATGGGAGATGCGGTTTGGGGAGCTATAACACAGCTCAGGTGCGGTTTGGGGTGATGGGAAGGTGGGGTTTGGGGTGATGTAACACAGCTCATGGGAGATAACACAGCTCATGGGAGGTGGGGTTTGGGGGGAGCTATAACACAGCTCACAGGAAGGTGGGGTTTGGGTGATTTAACACAGCTGGGGTGGAAGGTGGGGGGGTTTGGGGAGCTATAACACAGCTCATGGGAGGTGGGGTTTGGGGTGATATAACACAGCTCATGGGAGGTGGGGTTTGGGTGATGTAACACAGCTCATGGGAGGTGCAGCTCATGGGAGGTGGGGTTTGGGTGATGTAACACAGCTCATGGGAGATGCGGTTTGGGTGATGTAACACAGCTCATGGGAGGTGCGGTTTGGGGAGCTATAACACAGCTCTAAGCCCAGTTGATAGATTACTTCCCCTGCCGCTGTGGATGTCTCTTTGACTAGCTCACTCTTGCTTCCTCTCTGCTGCTGAAGTAGGAAGATGTGAACCAGCTTCCTGTTCCTGCAGTGCTTTCCCTGCCATGGTGAAACTTCCCTTCAGAACTGTAGGCTGAGGGTTGGATTGATGGTTAAGTGGTTAAGGTGCTTGTCTGCAAAGCCTAAGGACCAGGGTTCGATTCCCTAGTACCCACATAAGCCAGATGCACAAGGTGGCACATACATATGGAGTTTGTTTGCAGTGGCTAGAGACCCTGGTGTGCCCATTGTCTCCCTCTCTCTCAAATTAATCAATCACTCAATAAATTTAAAAAACTGTAAGCTAAGAGACACACTTTCCTCTCACAAACTGCCTGTGGTCAGGCGTTATCTCTTAGCCATGAGAAGTCAAGTGCAACAGTACCTTAAAATTTTGTTCCTAGATCTGAGGAGATAGCTCAGTTGGTAAAGTGCTTGTGAGTTCAATCCCCAGACCATGTAAAAATGTCCAGCATGGAGACATGGTGATAGGAGGATCCCTGGAGCTTGCTGGTCAACCTTTCTAGGCTTAATTGGTGAAATCCAGGCCAAAAAGAGACCCTGACAAAAAAAGATGCGGACAGGATTCCCGAGGAACATACCTGAGGTTGTTTTCTCTGGCCTTCACATGCACATGAACATACACATACAAACAACACACACATGCATAAAATAAAAAAAAAACCAGTATCTACATTCTAAAATGTATAAGCTTTTGTGTGTGTGTGTGTGTGCCTTTGTGTATGTGTCCTTTTGGCGGAGTTACTAGAAAATCCTTCTGTGAAAAGGAAATGTATATCTACCTGGAGTCTGTTTATGTTCTTACTCTTTTAAAAACATTTTTGTTGCATGTATATGTGTCGTGGTGTGCATACATGTGTGCATGTGCACGAGGAGGCCAGAGGTTGACAGCAGGTGCCTTCTTTTTCACTTCTCCACCTTCTGATTTTGTTTTTCCAGCAAGGTCTCTTACTGAACCTGGGACTCACTAGTTTGGCTAGACTAGACTAGCTAGCCAGCGAGTCCCAAGAATTCTCTTGTTTCTGCCTCCCCAGGGCTGGGGTGATAGGCTCATACCACTACACCCGGCATTTCGATGTGGGTGCTAGGTATCTCAACTCAGTTCCTCAAGCTCACACTTTTCCTTGTAAGAACTTTGCAACCTCCTCAGCCCCATGCTCTTATTCTTCTCATGTTTTCTCCCCAGTCTTTTTTTTTTTTTTTTTTTTTACTGACGATAGACTTTTTTAAAAATTTTAATTTTAATTTAAAAATTTTTTTTTATTATTTTATTTATTTTTGGAGAGAGACACAGAGAGAAATAGAGAGGGAGAGGGAGAGGGAGAGGGAGACAGAGATGGGTGTGCCAGCAGTCTCAGAGGCTGTGAACGAAATCCAGATGTGTGCCCCCTTGTGGTCAAGTGTGGCATTGTGCCCTTGCATCACTTTGCATCTGGCTAAACGTGGGACCTGGAGATTGGAATAGCTGGAGATTGGAACTAGCATTCTTTGGCTTAGGAGGCAGGTGCCTTAGCCACTAAGCCATCTCTCCAGCCCGATAGTTAGACTTTTAAGTTTGATGACTGCTCAGAATCGAGTTGTGTGAGTTTGGCAGCCCGTGAGCTTGCAATGCATAAAAGAAGTGGTTCAGGAACTGCCCACACTGGTTTGCATTTTAACATCCTCAGCACCTAACCCAGCAGGAGCCAGCCACCAGCCACCAGTCACCAGTCTCACTCTGTGTAATTAGATGCACTCTGTGCGTCTCACTGCTTGCTCCTGAGGTGGGATGCTTGTGACATACATGCCTTTCCTATACTGAGTTGGTTCAGCCACTTGGCAGCATCGTCCACAAATAGCCGGATACTATATGCAACTCTACTCACTTCTGCACTGTTTAATTTTGGATGACTCCTCATTGAAAGAGTAAATGACTTGGGGCTGGAGAGATGGCTTAGCGGTTAAGGCGTTTGCCTGCAAAGCCAAAGGATCCCGGTTCCACTCTCCAGGACCCATGTAAGCCAGATGCACAAGGGGGCACACACGCCTGGAGTTCGTTTGCAGTGGCTGGAGGCCCTGGTGTGCGCCTATTCTCTCTCTGTGCCTCTTTTTCTCTCTCAAATAAATAAATAAATAAATAAAATATATTTTAAAAGAAAGAGTAAATGACTTGACTGATGAAGACAAAGAATTTTGCCTCTTACAAGTGCGTTCCTTTCATCCAAGATGACAGTCAAGTCCCCAAGTAATTAAGTTTCAATCATTAAGTCTTGTCACATTCATACATGAACTGCATCAGTAGGGGAGCACTCAAATACTGGTGGGTGCTCCGTGCAGTATGCACAGTGGTAGAGGATTTCTTTCTTTTCCTTTTTTTTTTTTTTTGTTTTTTTGTTTTTCTTTTGCGAGGTAGGGTCTTGCTCTAGCCCAGGCTGACATGGAATTCACTCTGTAGTCTCAGGCTGGCCTCGAACTCACAGCAGTCCTCCTACATCAGCCTCGCAAGTGCTGGGATTAAAGGTGTGCACCACCACGCCCGGCTCTTTTCCTTAATGACTGCAACATTCTGCGATCTACATCTGGGAAGAGCGGAGCTGGTAAAATTGTCTTCATTTAGAGCCTTACCAACCACAGCGGTGAGGGCGCATGCGTGACAGGTTGTCACAACACGTTAACATCCTTCTCAAGTCCATTGGTAATTTCTTAGAACAGTGGATGGATGCCCTTTAGAAATTCTGTTAGAAAGGAGAATGTCCAGAGATACCGGCCTGATTTTTTTAAAGGTAATCTACAGCCTGAAGGCATCTCTTGGGATGGCATAAGTAAACGAGTCTGACATAAATGGAATACTTACACCCTGGCTCTTACCATCTTAGAAGGCACAGTGGTTACTCTTGGCAATACAGGAAAGACGGGTACTGTTATTATGGGAAAGTCATTTTGTTGCATATGAAAGGATTAAACAATTTGAGGAAGGAAGGGAGATTCTAGAGTGAGGAGAACACAGAAAAGTGCAGCCAAGACCCTTCTGTTCTGCGGCTTTCCAGTGTCTAGTCTCAGCTGAAGATAGCCGTGGTTTTCTTTGTTGTTGTTTTGTGTTTGCTTTTCTGTTGAGGTTAAAAAGCGCCACATGGCTCCCATTCTTTTTTTTTTTTTTTAAATAATTTTTTGTGTTTTTGTTGTTTATTTATTTATTTATTTATTTAAGAGCGACAGACAGAGAGAGAAAGAGGCAGATAGATAGAGAATGGGTGTACCAGTGCCTCTAGCCACTGCAAACGAACTCCAGATGCATGTGCCACCTTGTGCATCTGGCTTACGTGGGGTCCTGGGGAATCAAGCCTTGAACCAGGGTCCTTAGGCTTCACAGGCAAGCGCTTAACCACTAAGCCATCTCTCCAGGCCCGCATTCTTGTTTTACCACTTTTATCTGTCCAGTTCAGTAGTGGTCAATATGGTCACATGATTGTCGAGCCGATTTCCAGGACTTTGTCATCTTGCAAATCTGAAACTCAGCGCGTGGAGCCCCAGCTTTCCTTTGTTAACGGCCCCAGCAGTGAGCACCTCTAACGGCCCTGTGCCGAGTGGCCCACTCCGCCACACTGGACGCCTTCTCATGCACACGTTTAGTGATTTCATAATGAGAGATAAACCTAGGTCCCTTGTGGGGCATCATGCTCTGTGGGGTGTGCTAGGATGGTTACAACAACAGACTCCTGTCAAAAAAATTATTATTTGTGTGTGTGTGTGTGTGTGTAGGTGTTGCTTAAGGCGTTGGTCCTTGCTTTCCACTTTGTTTGAGACAGCATTTCTTGTTCATCCCTATATATGCCAGGCTAGCTGACATGTGAGACTCAAGGATTCTCCTACTTCTGCCTCTCATCACACTGTAGATATGTTGGGATTACAGACACATAGTACTGTGTCCGGCTTTATGAAGGTTCTGGGGATTAGAACTCAAATTGTCATGTTTCAACTGTAGGTGCTTTTATCCGTTGAGCCACCCCCCAGCCCTGACTCTATTATTATAGTATTTCCCTTCTAACATTCTTATTGAACACTCCACATTTTACAGATGAAAGCATTGAGGCTAGAGCCCTGATGGAAGGAATTTGCAGTGCCCAAGCCATTGACAGCTATTCAACACTGCCTTTCAAATCATTCCCATTTCTTATTCTTGCCTCTTTAAAAAAATATTTTAAAATATTTTATTTTTATTTATTTATTTGAGGGCAAAAGAGAGAGAAAGAGGCAGAGAGAGAGAAAGAATGGGTGTGCCAGAACCTTAAGCCATTGCCAATGAACTCCAGGTGCATCTGGCTTACGTGGGTCCTGGGGAATCGAACTTGGGTCCTTTGGCTTTGCAAGCAAGCACATTAAATCTTTATGCCATCTCTCCAGCTCTATTCTTGTCTCTTAAGAAATATTTTTTATTTATTTATTTGCATGGAGAGAGAGGGGGAGGCAGAGAATGAGAATGGGCATGCCAGGGCCTCCTGCCACTACATAGAAAATCTAGACATGTGTGCTATTTTGTGCATCTGACTTAATGTGGGTTCTGGGGAATTAAAATCAGTCTGTCAGACTTTGCAAGCCATTGCCTTTAACTGCTCGACCATATTTCCAGCCTTATTCTTTCCTTATTTTTATTTATTTATGAGAGAGAGAGAGAGAGAGAGAGAGAGAGGGAGAGAGAGAGGGACAGAGAGAATTGATGCACCAGGGCCTTCAGCCACTGCAAACAAACTCCAGATGCATACGCCACTTTTTGGCTTTGCAGGCCAGCCCTTAGCCGCTAAGCCATCTCCCCAACCCCCTGTTCTTTCATCTTAATCATTTGTCTTATATCTGTTGGGCATCTAGGAACATGTTTCCCTCTAGAATGTGCCTCTTAATTACCTCGGGATCTCATTAAAACATGTCTATAATCTCAACACTCAGGATGTTGAGGCAGGAGAATTGCCATGACTTCAAGACTTACTTGGGCTACTTAGTTCCAGCCAGCCTAGACTTCAGTGTGAGATCTGGTCTTAAGAACAAACATGGGTTGTGATAGAGCAGGTCTGGGGAGGGGCTTAGATTCTGCCTGTCCCACAGGCTTCCAGGTGTGGCCGAGAGTCCTGGAGCCTTCTTGCAGTAGCCAGCGTTGATACAGACGCAGCATAGCAACTTGGAACCTTACAGTTGAAGGGCCCAGTCCAGGAAGGGTCTGTGAGCCAGAGCCTGGCAGCTGCACATCACTCTGAACCCTCTGGTATTGTGCTGCAGGAGACTTGTCACAGGACTCTGACCTCTGCATTCTGAAAAGCTTCACAGTGGCTTCCATTGCAGCATCGGGTTTAGGAGCCGCCAGGCTTCTCAAATTCCCCAACCAAGGGTTGCGTCACCTTCTCAGCATCTCCCCCCTAGTGGTTGTGTGATGACTGGGTGGCAATGGCTGGGGCCACCCATTCTGTCTCTGGGAAAATTGGAGTCTCTGTGGAGAGTGCATTGGTTTGCTAGGGTTGCCCTACCAGTGTGCCACAAGTTGAGTGGTTTAAACTAAAGAAATCCACAGGATTCTAGAACTTTATAGAAAGTAGTTCTTGGGCTGGAGTGATGGCCTAGTACTTAAGGCACTTGCCAGCAAAGCCAAAGGACCCAGGTTCAATTTCCCTACCCATGCAGAGCCAGAGGCACAAGGTGGCGCAGGCATCTGGAGTTTATTTGCAGTGGCTAGAGGCCCCGGCATGCCCATTCTCTTTACTGTCTTTTTCTCTTTCTCTCTCTTTCAAATAAATAAGTAAATATTAGAAAAAGAAAGTTGTTCTAAAGTCTGTGATCAAGGAGGAGAGCCATCCTTCTGAAGGTGCAGGGAAGGATCTGCCTGGGGCCTTTCACTCAACTTCCTGTAGAAACGTTGGCCTGTGGACATATAACTCAAGTCTTCGTAGGCATTCTGTGTACTTCTCTCCATATGTAAATCTCCCTTTTAAAAATATGATTATGCATTTATTTTTATTTTGCGTGTACATGTACACATACGTCATGGTGCACATGTGGAGGTCAGAGGTCCATTTTTGGGTTGGTCCTTGCCTTCCACATCATTTGAAGCAGCGTCTCACTGTTGTTCACTGCTACCTTCATGAGCTTCTGGAAAATTCTCCTACCTCTGCTTCTGTGGCTGTTGGCATCTCTTCTCACCTAAAGTACACCAGGATCACATAAGGCCATCACAGCTCTCAGGGGCTTGGGGGAATCTGAGCTCAGGTACTCAGGAGTTTCATGATAAGCGCTTTTTCCATTGATCCATCTTCCTGAGCCTAAATCTCCATTTTTGTAAGGACTCCACAGTCCTGTGGGGTTACGCTGTACCCTAGTCACCACCTGCAAAGGCCCTGTTTCAAGTTCAGCTTCAAGTCCTGGGGCTTAGGAGTATGATATCATTTAGGGAGCTACCTACCGTTCAACCTCTGATAGGAACATAGGGTATAGAGAGCTGGAGGGGTACGCACAAAAATGCAATACTAAAAAGTGAGACAGTAGCATTTATAGAAGGAAAGTGAAATTGGGACCCCTTGTGAATCAAAAAGGTTTGGCTAGGGCTGGAGAGACGGCTTAGCGGTTAAGGCGCCGGCCTGCTAAGCCTAAGAACCTGGTTCCAATCTCCAGGTCCCACCTTTAGCCAGATGCAAAGTGACACAAGGGCGCAATGCCGCACTTGCCCACAAGGGGGCGCATGCATCTGGATTTCGTTTACAGCAGCTGAGAGACTGCTGGCGCGCCCATCTCTATCTGTCTCCCTCTCTCTCTCTGTCTCTCTCTCCAAAAAAAAAAAAAAAGGTTTGGCTAGACATGAACAGTCCTGACGCACACTACTCGACAGGGTAGGGGCAGCAGCCAGCCCTTTACACCAAGGTAAGCAGCAAACTGCTTGCTCCTCCCTCCATAGACACTGTCTATGGGCTCCTTCTGTTCAGCCTCCTGTGGCTTTCCATCCCAGGCACGTCAGCCCTCACCCATCATTGCTTTATACCTGGCACAGGACACAGGGGGTTCCATCGTGCTGAGCAAGCAACACTCCTGGTGGTGTGGTGGTGGTGGGGGGGGCATCCTTACATAAGTTACTACTCCCACACCTGCCTGTCCTGGGCCTCTCTTAAGACCCAGATGAATTAATCAATGCAGGTGGAATTGTTAGAAAGATTTCTTTGTTCCTAACCAGAGAAAATCAATTCTGTAAGAGGCTTGTTGCTGTGCATGCAGTCCACTAACGTTATTGGTTAGCAGAGTCATTAGCTTTGGAAATAAATGAAATAGACTAGGGATAGCATTATGCTTCAGATAAACAAATGGTCTTTCTCTTTATTTGTTTAGCATCTGTTTCCAGAGGGAAAGAGTGGGTGACTCAGGGTTGATAAACGCTGTGTGGCACAGAAGAATGGTAACCAGGAGCCGAGTGACTTTGCCTTGCTTGGCATCTGTAGAAGGCATGGCTGCATGCAGGGTTTCTCACATGTGAACATGCATCAGAATCACTGGGCGGCCTTGCTGAAGCACTGATGGCTGGGCCATCACTAGGATCTCAGGTCTGGAATGGGACCCTGGGATTTGCATTGCTTGCAAGTTCCCGGCTACTGCTGATGTTGCTCTCCCTAGGGAGCCTCCTGTATGTGTGGCTGCACAGGTTTGGATCAAATGTGCTCTGTAAAATCATGTATCTTCAATGCTTGCTCCCCAACTTGTGGCCACTTGGGAGGTAGAACTTTGCTGAAGAAGGTATGTTTTTGCTGGCTCAGTGTTGTTTTAGCCAGCTGTGCCTTAGTAGAGCTCGGCTCACTTTCCTGTTGCTGATTTCCACTTGCTGTGGCAGAGGTGGCATCCAGCTTCTGCCCATGCCATCCTTTCCCCTGCCCTCATGGAGCTTCCCCTCAACACTGTAAGCCAACATAAACGCTTTCCTCCCATGAGCTGCTTTCGGGTGGGTGCTTTGGCCCAGCAGTGTGCAAGTAGCTGCAGTAGTTACTTTCCTTATTGACTTGACAAGGTGCTTGGCAGAGACATCTTAAGGGAGGACGGGCTTAGCTTGGCTCACAGTTTGAAGTGATGCAGTCCATCATGGCGGGAGAAGGATGGTGGCAGGTGCCTGAGGTGGCTGGTCCCATTGTGTCTGCAGTCAGGAAGCAGAGACAGATGAATGCTGGCACTCAGGCCACTTTCTCCTTTTATTAAGGTTGAGAGCCCAGCCTATGGGATGGTGCCGCCCACATCAGGATGGGTCCTGCCCGCTCACTTAAACCGTCCTGGCAACACTGTCATAGCTGGTGGTTCTAAATCCCATCAGGATGACGAGGCACACTAACCATCGCAGGTGATGTTAGTGCCACATCCTTCTTGAATTTGGATGCAGTGTGTCGTCCCCAGACCTCATAAGGACCAGGGCAAAGGCATATTTGGTGTGCCCCATTCTGGCATTTCAGTCTGGCTTTGAGGTTGCTATGATGGTGTCTCTGTCTGAGGGCCACTCTGAGCAAAGCCTGAGGCTGCCTAGGGGTCTCCGTGCCTGGTTGCCACTCATGCTACTGCCTTGCCCGAAGATCCACACAGAAAATGTGTCCTGGGGGCCTCTGCTATTCGATTCCCAAATCCACCTGGGAATTCTGTGATTCCCCCACTCCTCACGGGACCAGGCCCAGCTAGGGGTGTGGGTGGTACATATCTAAAGACTCCCTGTCTTCAGTAGTTTATTAATCCTCAGCACCCCAACTTCTCTTATACTACACAAGGGGAATCCTTTTCTTGTTCTTTTTCTTTTGACAGGGTCTCATGTATCCCAGGCTGGCCGTAAACTCTCTATCCAGCTGAGGATAACCTTGATCTTTTGATCCTTTTGCCTTTACCTGTGAGATACTAGGAATCAAACCCAGGGCTTCCTTGCATGATTAGCAAACACTACCGACTGAGCTACATTCCCAACTCCAGTGTGCTGGGATTCTTTGCCAAGCCTAGGTGGGAGGACTCTGGTTCTAATTTGACCAAATGAAATGGTACACCCATAGCCACCCTTAATTTTAAAATTCATTTTATTTGTTTGAGAGAGAGAGAAAGAGACAAATGGGCAGACAGATAGAGAGTGGGCACACCAGGGCTGGGTCCTTTGGCATCACGGTCAAATGCCTTACTGTTGAAGCCATCTCTCCAGCCCATAGCTTCCCTCTCAAGAGCACAGAGGTGCACAGTGATGCCCCCTCTTGCTCTATTTCCCAGTTATGTCTTACACATCCATTAAGACCACCTCTTTTATTTATCACTTTCTTTATTTAATTTAATTTAATTTATTTATTAGAGGCAGAGAGAGAGAGAGAGAGAGAGAGAGAGAGAGAGAATATGGGTGTGCCAGGGCCTCTACCCACAGCAAACTAACTCCAGATGCATGTGCCACTATGTGCATTTGGCTTACGTGGGACCTGGAGAGTTGAACTGGGGTCCTTAGGCTTGGCAGGCATACGCCTTGATCGCTAAGCCATCTCTCCAGTCCTTATTTTTCACTTTCTATTGCTCTGTTTTTTCGAGGTAGGATCTCACGCTAGCCCAATCCGACTTGAACTCACTCTATAGTCTCAGGCTGTCCTTGAACTTACAGTGATTCTCCTACCTCTGCCTCCTAGGTGCTGCTGGGATTAAAGGTGTGGATAAAGGTCACCCCTTTTAACCAGTTTTCTCTATGTGCCCAGAGGTACCCTATGCCTGCCCCAACATTTTCATGTAAGGATGTCAGCACTGCCCTGTGCTCTGAATGAGCCCCTCTAGGACAAAGCTTCCATATTGGCACATTGGTACGTGCTGCCTGTGTTTGGTGTTTAATTAACTGTGCAGTGTTCACAAGACTGTGACTTGTGACCAGGAACATTTAGGTTGTTGCATATTCTCTGCTCTTAAGAAGCAGAAATGGGGCTGGATAAATGGCTTAGTGGTTAAGGCACTTCCTGCAAAGCCAAAGGACCCAGGTTCCATTCCCCAGGATCCATGTAAGCCAGATGCACAAGGTGGCACATGCGTCTGGAGTTGGTTTGCAGTGGCTGGAGGCCCTGGCATGCCCATTCTCTCTCTCTCCTTAATTCATTAATTAATTAATTAATTAATTAAACAAAGAAGCAGAGATGCAGTGAATGCCCTGGTGGTCCATGATGTAGACATTATCTTGGTTGACCTTGACTTGATGGCATCACCTGATTGACAGGAGCAGAGTGATGCTTCATAGTGGCTGAAGCTAACCTAACAACCTTTCTCACATGCTGGAGGCTGTGTTTCCCTTTCTGCAACTGTCTGCGTCTTCCTCTGAAAAAAAATGCTGGATAGACCCTGCCCTACCATCAGTCTCCCCAGAGCTAGTCGCTTGTTAACCTTGTGATTTGTGTCAGTTACACTTATTGCAATCATTTGGTTTAGTTGAATGTTACTCCAACTCTTTTTTTTGGGGGGGGGAGAGACACAGAGAGAAACAGAGAGAGAGGGAGAGGAAGACAGATAGAGATGGGTGCACCAGCAGCCTCTCAGCTGCTGCGAACAAAATCCAGATGCGTGTGCCCCTTGTGGTCAAGTGTGGCATTGCGCCCTTGCGTCACTTTGCATCTGGCTAAACGTGGGGCCTGGAGATTGGAACCACTGGAGATTGGAACCAGAGTTCTTATGCTTAGAAGGCAGGCGCCTTAACCACTAAGCCATCTCTCCAGCCCTTACACCAACTCTTGAAGTATGAGGGTGATTAAAGCAAAGAAGTTCTGATGTGTGTCCAGTCCAGTTGATGGCTTCGAGTAGATTTGTTAATGTCAGAGCACCATGTATCTGCCAAAAAAAAAAAAAAAAAAACAAAATGGCACAGAAGGGACAGCTGTCAAAAAAGACTTGGCAATGGATGGGAAAAGTTGACAGAGACAGCTTTCAGATTTCTTCCTGGTCTTCTCTAAGACCGTTTTCAAGAAAGCAGATCTGAAGACTGTGAGTGATATGCTGTGGTTGTGGGTTTTATCGACTAGGTGGGGTGGCACTTGTTCAGCTGACCATACACACTCTGGTCTCAGCGGATTACCGTGGTGGGCATTGGTTAACGCAGAGATGCATAGCTGGCAAAATTGCTGAGAATAACTCACTACAATGTGCTCAGCCCCAAACAGGATATCCAAACCACCCCCTCCAAGGCTTAGGGAATGTCGTAGAACCTCGAGGGGGTGGGAAGAATGTTAGAGCGGGAAGATGGGGAGGAAGGCTGTGAAACACTGTCTTCTGGATACAGCATGGTCATGGCACTCATGAACTCCCAGCAGCTGTGGCTTCCTGCCCAAGATTAAATCAACACTTCCCCATCAACGGTGGCGGGATGCATGAGACCACAGAGCTCCCGAGTAGCTCATGGTTGCTGGGAGGAGGAGAGGAAGAGGGAGAGTTGGATTCATTAGTGGTGAGCCACTGGCAATTTGGCCATTCCACAGTAAATAACCTTCTTCTCACATCACACAAGCAGCCCTCAAATAACTCTGTTAAAAAAAAAGATAAGCTGGGAGTGGTGGGGCACATCTTTAATCCCAGCACTTGGGAGGCAGAGGTAGGAGGATCGCTGTGAGTTCAAGGCCAGCCTGAGACTACATAGTGAATTTCAGGTCAGCCCGGGCTAGAGTGAGATCCTACCTTGAAAAAAAAAGAAGTACAATTTAAAAAGGCAAGAAAACAAGATGGGGATTAATGGGAAAGATGGGTGTTCATGGAGGGGATGGGGGTTAAGAGAATAATTTGGAGGGAATAAGATCAAAATCCATTATATACATTTATGAAAATGTCAAAAATGGAAAAAGACGAATAACCAGGTCTTTGCTTATATTATAAAATGGGCAAGTTTATTTTTTGGGGGGACACATTCTTCCTTTTATCGACTTTTTAGGGGCAGTGATGGAAACAGGGCTTGTACATGCTAGGGAAGCGTTGCACCGTGGATCTTCCTTTTCTCTGCTTTTAACATCAACATGGGCGTGAGTTTGGTCAAGGGACTCCCGGGGAGAGAAAGGTACAAGCGGGTGAGGGGCGAGCGGAGCGACGAGCAGTGAGGACACGGGCCAGGGCCAGCGTGTATGGAAACGCCAGAAAGAAACCCATCACTTTGTACACTGATTAAAATGAACGAATCACAATAAACAAAACGACCCTAATAATGAGCAGCTTGAGCCACATTAAATGAGAAAGTGCTTACAGTGTGGATCCATGTGTGTGTCAACATTTTTAATAGGATGCTTCTAAAAGTAAGGTTATTTATACCATGCTTTGTGAATTTTCTATTTTGATATAAAATTCAAAGTTTATACCCATTTACAGTTTTACCATCGATGTGTGAGAATGCTTTTACAACACACTTTAGTCACTGGAGGCTTTTAGCAAATTTTGATTTTTTTTTTTTTTTTTTTTGCTTAATAGGGAAAGGTGCAAAATGACATTTGCTCGTGTCCCAAGCCAGCGTGGTCATCCATCGTCACATGTTTCCGTGCTGGTGTGTTTTTGCTGGTGTGTCTTCCTCTTGCTTTTCTGTTGAATTATGGTTCTTTGCATTTTTAAATCTTTTTTATTGGTAGCTTCTATAAATATATACAATGTACTATCATCTTATTCCCCCCCACCACTCCCCTTACCCCCCTCAAGTCCCCCTCCACTGAGTCCCTTCTTCTTTCCAGCTGGTTTCCCTTCTGTTGTGACATCATCGTTTTTCTCCTCCTGGCATGCAGGGCTTGTGGAAGTAGTGTCAGCCATTGTGAGGTGAACTGTGTTTCTTTTCTTACAGGTCTTCATCTTTTAATTTATAATTAATTAATTTATTTGAGAGAGGGAAAGAGGCAGAGAGAGAGAGAGAGAGAGAGAGAGAGAGACACACACAGAGACAGAATGGGTGCACCAGGGTTTCCAGCTGCTGCAAACAAACTCCAGATGCATGCTCCCCCTAGTACATCTGGCTTATGTGGGTCCTGGGGAATCGAACCGAGGTCCTTTGGTTTTGCAGGCAAATGCTTTAAATGCTAAGCCATCTCTGCAGCCCCTGGAGGTCTTTATATATTGATATATTTATCTGTCATGTTTTATTTTCTGCTTTTCATTTATGACTATTTTTGTGGCCTCAGGCTATATAGATTTTTATTTACTTTGAACCTACTTAAATTTATTACTCTTTTTGGACCAAGACTCAGTAAAGTCTTCCTCATCCCAAGATGATGAAGATATTGGGCTGGAGAGATGGCTTAGCAGTTAAGGCACTTGCTTGCAATGCCTAAGGACCAAGGTTCAATTCCTCAGTATGCACGTAAGCCAGATGCACAAAGTGGCTCCTGTGTCTGGAGTTTGTTTGCAGTTGCTGGAGGCCCTGGTGCACCCATTCTCTCTCTGCCTTTATCTCAAATAAATAAATCAAATATTAAAATAAAATATTTAAAAATTGTTATCTGTTTCCATGAGCTTGTTCTAATTATTTTTTGTTCAGACATCTGAATCCATGCTGTCATTAGAAGTGAGGTGGGGATTAAAGTGTGTGCAGTTCTAGGGAGCTGGGGACATGGCTTAGTGGGTAGAGTCTGCACCATGCAAACACGAGGGCCTGAGTTTGGATCCCCAGCCCTCATGTAAAAGCTGGGTGTGTGCAGTGCTGACCTGTAATCTCAGCACTGGGGAGTCAGAGACAGGCGGATCCTCGGGCTTGTTGGCTAGCTAGTTTTGCTGAATAGGGTGAGCGTTAGGTTCAGTGCAAGGCCCTGCCCTAAAAACTAAGGGGGAGAGCAATAGAGGTAAGACACCCAATATCAACTTCTAGTCTTCAAATGCACATGTACTCATACACACACACACACACACACACACACATACACATGTACTCATACACACACACACACACACATACACATGTACTCATATCACACACACACACACACGCACGCATATACACATGTACTCGTATCACACACACACACACACACACACATGCATATACACATGTACTCATATCACACACACACACACACACACACACACACACACACATATACACATGTACTCATATCACACACACACACACATGCATATACACATGTACTCATATCACACACACAGACACAGACACACAGACACACACACACAAAAATGTGTGTAATCCTAGGTGGCTTCCAGCAGTCGTAATGTGATTGTGGAATAACCCACCTTTTCTCCATTGGTATGAAATACCTACTGTATAATTTACTGAGTTAACTATGTATTTGCATTTTTTTCCCTGGATTATTTTAGCCCTGAGGTGAATAATGTATGAGCCATCACCCATATGTGTCTATTGTACACTTGATGTGCTACTGGTCTGGCTTAATGTATTGCAATATAAAGTGCTTGTTTGATTTTGGAAACTTACTAAAAATACATATGAAATATCTCATCAGCAAAGTTTACATTGTTTGCTTATTGGTGTGATAATATTTTGGCTATATTGGGAAAAATAAAATATATTATTGAAATTAATTTTACCCGTTTCTTTTCCCTTTGTTTATGGTTTGCTACTAGGAAATTTAAAATTCTATTTGTGGCTCACATGATGTTTATTTATTTATTTATTATTTTTATTTATTTATTAGAGACAGAGGGAGGGAGGGAAAGAGACTAGGCACGCCAGGGCCTCTAGCCACTGCAAATGAACTCCCCACATGTTCTTCCTTGTGGATATGGCTTACATGGAACCTGGAGAATCGAACCTGGGTCCTTAGGCTTTGTAGGCGAGTGCCTTAACCGCTAAGCCACCTCTCTAGCCCCACATTATGTTTTTATTGTACCGTGCTGCTCTAATGTGTTCTGCACTGTCTCCTCAGGTGCAATGCCGTCTCAGTAACAGGAGCTTTGTGTTGTATTTTTCATAGTCTCCATTATTACTCCTCATGGCCAGGAGCTTCTTCCCATATGAAGACATGCTTGTTCCCTAAGCATCTTCTAGGTGTATATTTTTATAACAAGCTTTGTATCAAATCTGTAGATTAATTTCTGTGGAGATGACGGGTAGTGATCATGAGATGAGCTTTTAGGAACAAAGCTTTGCTGTTGTGCTCTCGTGTCCTTAGTGATGTCCCTTTGCGGTGACTTCAGTTTTTTTCTCGAGGTTTTTTTTCACGTTTCTGGGTCAGGGTCCCCTGCCCAGGGTTGTTCATTTCCTTTGCCTTCTGTATCAGTTCCTGCTCATTGCTTGGACAAAACACCAGACCAGACGCAGCTGAGGGGAAGAAAGGGTTTCTTTCACCTCCTCTTCTTGGTAGGGAAAGCAAGCAGGGCACAGCAGGCAGCTGGAGTGTCACATCTTGTCACGATAGCAGGAAAGAAGTAGCCCGGGTGAGCCGTCTCCAGTGGGACTGGACTGCGCCCAGGGACACACCTCCTCCAGCAAGGCTCCAGTAGCTGGGGACTAAACAGGAAGCTTAAGCATAAATCCTCGAGACTAAGGGACATGTGACACTCAAGCCACCACACTTCTTTTTATAAATTAAGTAGAAACTTTGTGTGGACGTTCATATGTCGGTACCATCATTTCCCTCCTCCCTTCCCCTATTCCACTGAGGGCCCTGCTCAGTGGGATTGCCGGTGTTCACCGTGGGGTTGTGGGTTATGAATTGTGAGAAGAGTAGTCAGCCATTGTTGGGGGACAATGCCTCTGGATATTCCCTCCCACCCTGTGGCTCTTACATTCTTTCTGCCCCTTCTCCCGAAATGTTCCCTGAGCTGTGGTGGATGTGCCTTAAGTCTACTTTAGTGTTGAGCTCTCACTCAGCAGCTTCTGGATATCTCTTTGATGTGTTTTGAGTGTCCTCAGGGTCTGTCTCCCTCACCCTGGTGGTACAGGTTGACAGGCTCGCCATGGAAGCAGCACTCTTGCTCATCTTGCCAGTTCCTCTATGGTTTCACGTGGGCCTTAGCAGATGTGCGAGGGGTGGTTCATCACCTGCGAGGGAGTCAGCTCTCTATTCTTGTCTTGTTGACAGACTTTGGTTGTCCTCAGTTTTTGCTGCCTTCTGAAAAAGAAAAGGAAAAAAAAAAAACGAATTCTTCAATGGAGAGTGAGATCAGCATAGGTTAAAGGGGATAAACGTTGTGAATTTAGAGAGATTTTGATGAGTGTAGCCAGCCTCTCTTTTGGCCAATAACTAGTGGGAGCATCGGAGACCATAGTCTTGGTCCCCATAGAATTCTGACTTCGTTTCCAATTCTAGCTATGGGTTCCTCTCCACTGGGCAGATCTCTGAGCCAATCAGAAAGCCGTTGGTTACCCACCTAGGTTGGGTGCCACCATTGCACAGGTGTGTATGTCTTGTCAGTCTGGTTGCTTTCGTAAGGCACTGTCCCCTGCTTGTTCACTTTGTTGGCCATTTTCCCCCAGCAGCTCATGTAGCACTTTCCAGCTACTGGCGTCCTTCCAGATTCCAGCCAGATCTCTCCGTGTTCTGTGTCAGCAGCATGTGGTGTCTTCAGCCATAGGGTCTCACCTTTTACCTCAGGTGGCTAATCAGATGCTTTGATAAAAGTTGGTTTTGTTTTGAGGACCTCAGAGGTCTCTCTGATCAACAGCTCGGTGTGGGTGGGTTGTAAATGATTTCTGGTTCTGGGAGTTAAAAGCCAGAGCCAAATGTTTTAGGGTTAGGCTTCATCCCCCCCTCTCTAGGGCCCTTTTTACCAGACAATCCCTCCACACTACTATTGACGGTTGTATCTTTTGGTCTACCAGCCAGGAGGAAGGTTTCTATGCTACCAATTCATTTTGAATTTTGTTTTGTGTGTATCTCCCCCACCTTCCCAATCCCTTCCCCCCAAACCCTTTCATCCCTGTTATCTGTTCCTCGAGTTGCCTGCCTGTCAGGTATGCCTGCAAATCAAGCTGTTCCAGGTTACTAATCATGGATGAGGGAGAACATGTGATGTTTGTCTTTCTGTCAAACCACCACAGTTTCTACAAATGGGATCTCTCCGCTTCTAACATTTTTTTACGAATGGGATCTCTCCCTTTCTGACATTGTTTTTTTGGTCCAAGAGAACTATTGATTTGTCCATTCTAATCTTACACTGAGCTACCAAACTGAATATTTCAGTATTAGCATTGTTCTGTTGATGATTTTCTGAGATTTTTTTGCCATATAAACACAGGTTCAGAAGTCATGGTGCACCCCCCACCCATTTTTATATTTTTATGTCTTTGATCTTATTACATGTACAATCTTTTATTTACATTTTTAAAATCTTTCATTGATGACCTCCGTACATAGACACAATATACCCAGATCACAACCCCCACCTATCACCCTCGTTTGTCCTCCTTCCACTAAATCATCTTCTTCTTTCACCTTTCACCTAGTCTCTCTTCCATCTAATTTTTTTTTTTTTTTTTTTGCAGTAGAGTCTCACTCTAGTCCAGACTGATCTGGACTTCACTATGTAGTCTCAGGGTGGCTTGAACTCACAGCGATCCTCCTACCTCTGCCTCCTGAGTGCTGGGATTAAAGATGTGTGTCACCACACCCGGCTTGAGTTTTTTTTTTTTTTTTTTTTTTTTAAGTTTTTACTTATTTGAGAGAGAGAAAAAGAGAAAGACAGAGAGTGAGTGAGTTCCTATGGGCATGTCAGAGCCTCTTGCACTGTAAATGAACTCCAGACACATGTGCTACTTGGTGCATCTGGCTTTACATGGGTACTGGGGAATCAAATCCAGGCCATCAGGTTTTACAAGCAAGTGCATTAAACCAATGAGCCATCTCTCCAGCCCTTGATGTTGTTGTTATTATTATTATTGTTATTATTGCCTTCCTATTATGCAGGTCATGAATGCAATAGCCATCTTGTGCCTGAAAGACAGTATTTCAAAGCATTCCTCCTCATTCTTTGGTTTTACATTCTTTCTGCCACCTCTTCCACAATGGCTCTAAGCCTTGAAAGGTGTTGTGACAGAGATGTCTCATTTAGTGCTGAGCACTCAACTGTCATTTTTTTTTTCTAGCACCAGTTGTCACCACCATCTGAAAAGAGAAGTTTTTCTTGCTAAAACAGAGAGCAGCATTAAGATATGAATAAACATAAATGTTTAGAGGTCTTTAATTTTTTTTAATTCAAATTTAATTATATATATATATATATATAGTATGTGTGTGTCTAAGTGGGGTATGCATGTGCGTATGCAGATGCATGCAGCCTGTATGGACACATGTGGAGACCAGCAGAAAATGTCCCCAGGCTTCCTCAATTACTCCCCTGTCTTATTTCACAGAGATAGAGTCTCTCACTGAAGCTGGGGCTTCCTGTTTTTGGTTAAACTATCTGACCAGTGAATCTTGGCAGGCCTCCTATCTCTGCCCACCTCAACACTGGGGTCACCGGCATGTGTGGCCATTTCCTGGCTTTGTGTATGGCTGCTGGGGATTGAGCTCAGGCCCTTATGCACACTCACAGCAAGCACTCTTACCCGCTGAGCTATCCCAGCCCCTATCACCTATTTTTTTTTTTTTTTTTTTAGTTTATCAAATAGGATGTTTGTTTCCTGGGCTTATTCCCTCACAATTCCACTTACTCAGTAAAATTTGCATTTTATTTTTAGTGTTGAGCTGGTCTTTTCCTGAAGCTTCCATCTGAGTGATGGAACTGCCTGACTGGGAACAGCAAAAAGCCCGTGGGTACAATGAAATTATGGAAGAAAGACTCATTACAACCAATAATTAAAAATATTTTCCTGCCACACTTGACACTGAAATCAGGGTAGACATGGGGAACCTTATTAGCACAAGACATTTTTCTTTCTTCCTTTTTTTTCCCCCTTGAAGAATGAAATTGGCTTTCTCTGTGTGGCTCCTGTGTGAACATTCATGCTTCTGTCATTATGTCATTTTAAGGCTGGGCGGTCTCGAGGGCTTAATAACTGTTTTGCTGTGAAGTCAAAGTGTGATAGCGCTGGGGCCATCTTCTCTGTAGGGTTGCAATTCCTCCTTGATGGATCCCTCTAGGATCCAGTTAACGTGCAATGACTGTGAGCACAGCACCATGCCAGGCATTGTGGCGGGGCACATAGTCCAGAGCGCCATCCCGCTGAAGGGTACCAACTCCGACGAGACAAACCCAGGCATCCGGAGGGCACAGGACACTCTGACCTTCACCAAGGCTGAGGGCGTGGCTTGTATGCACTGCACATGGAGTTCCGTGACTGTCTGTGAGCACAGGGCCTTGCAGAAGTACAGGAGGGGATGGGGAAAAGGGCCCTTCGGCAGTTGGGAAGGATTTCAGCTGAGGCTAGGACATGAGCCAAGTGCCTTGAGTGTGGGCTGATGGTTAAGAAAGGGCAGGTGGCCTCCAAGTGTGCGTGGAAGGTCAGGATGCATGCATGGTGGAGGGCAAAGAACAGAAGGCAGGTCTCCTCTGGCTCTCCCCGTGGTTGAGACCAAGGTCAATGGTTAAGTAGGGGAGAGACGTGGTGGGAACCTGGGCTGTGAGAGCTGGCAGGGACTCGGGGGTCTTCCCCGCCAGGTCTCCATCTACGCAGAGGTCTCCTTGCTGGCTCCCCTGGCAAGGGGCTGCAGTGTAGCCTCTGCCCCAACACTGAGGGGGAGCGCCTCACTGTCCAGGGAGCCATTGCTTATTTCTTGCAGCCACTTCTGCTAAGAAATTTTTTCGAAGTTGAGCTTCTTGTGAACCATTGTGTGTATGTCTGTGTGTGTGTGTGTGTGTGTGTCTGTGTGTGAGTTCAGGCATGTGGAAGTCAAAGAACAATTTTCAGGTGTCGTTCCTCACCCTTCCACGTCCTTCAAGGCAGTGTTTGTGTCTCCCATTCTCGCTGTTGCTCTTCCCTTCTGCGCTCCCCTCTCCTGCCTCTGCCTCCACCTTCTATGTAGCCGTCAGCGTGCTAGGATCAGAGACTCACCGTGGATTCCGGCTGTTCATGTGGCATCATGGGCCTCGGGTACTGAATGGCAAGCACTTTATCCACCAAGCCATCTCTCTAGCCCCAGTCATTGTTTTAAAATCCAAATAGGGTCAGGTAAGAATCCTGATTTTTTTTTTTTTTAATTTGAGAGAGAGACACACACGCAGAGGAAGAGGCAGAGAAAGGGCATGCCAGGGCCTCTCAGCCACTGTGAACAAACTCGGACATATCCGCCCCCCGCCACCCCCCCCCCCGTGCATGTGTGACATTGTGAGCTTGCGTCACTTTTGCATCTGGCTAAACGTGGGACCTGGAGATTTGAACAAACATTCTTAGGCTTCGCAAGCAGGTGCCTTAACTGCTAAGCCATCTCTCCAGCCCGAGAATCCTGATTTCTAATCCCTCACTTTGGTGACTCGGGGGTGGTGTCCCAGCTTTGCAGTGGTCGGCTGGAGCTGAGTGGCTGCTACCCGATCTGGTTGGAATATGAGCTCCTCTCTAGCTCTGAGCCCCTCATCATCAGCTCTGAGACAGGGAGCTCACATCTCCTCCCTGAGGTTTCTCACCTAGATCCCTCCGCGCTCTCCATCCTGTGACTCCTGCTTTTGAAATCTGGGGGGAGTCTGTGCAATACAGATCAGTGATTTATCTGTAGATTCTAATTTACCTGAAAAAAAAAATATATATATATATGGAGAGAGAGAGAGAGAGAGAGAGAGAGAGATATCAGGGGCCTGGGGAGATGGATCAGTTGGTAAAGTACCTGCCTTGCAAGCATGAGGGCCTGAGTTTTTCCCAGAGCTGGGAAGGCCAGGTGGGTCCTTGGGTCTCCGTGGCCAGCCAATGTAGCCTGATCAGTGAGGTCCAGGTCAGTGATAGTATTGAAGCCTCTCGGAGGTGGAGGTGACATGCATAGTGGTTATATGAATGCAGGTATGGAGTGGATTGCTTGGCTTTTATTTTTTATTCTACTTTTTTTTGGTTGTGTGTGAGTAGATGTGGTGTGTGTGATTGTGATTCTTTGACTGCTCATATGTATGTAGGTGTGCTTAGTGTGCACACAGATGGAGGCCAAAGGACAACCTGAGATGTTATCCTCAGAAACACTGCCCACCTCTTTTGTTTATTTATTTATTTGAGAGTGACAGACAGAGAAAGAGCAGATAGATAGAGAGAGAATGGGTGCGCCAGGGCCTCCAGCCACTGCAAATGAACTCCAGATGCATGCACCACCTTGTGCATCTGGCTTACTTGGGTCCTGGGGAATTGAGCCTCGAACCAGGGTTCTTAGGCTTCACAGGCAAGCGCTTAGCCACTAAATCATCTCTCCAGCCCCCTGTCCACCTCTTTTGAAATGAAACGGAGTCTTTCATTGGTATAGAACATACTTATTAGGCTAGGCTTGTTGGGCAGCAAACCCCAGAGGTCCTCCACCACACCTGACATTTTACATGGGGATGCGGGATTGAGCTCAGGTCTTCAAACTTAGGTGACAAATGCTGACCAAAGCTATCTCCCCAACCTCTGCTTGGCTGTCATTTCCCAGCCTGTCTAAAGCAAATTCATTAAGTTATCTAAGTTTAAAGTTTCTCATGAAGAGAGCTGGAGAGATGGCTTAGCAGTTAAGATGCTTGCCTGCGAAGCCTAAGGACCCAGATTCAATTCCCCAGGTCCCATGTAAGCCAGATGCACAAGGGAACACATCCGTCTGGAGTTCGTTTGCAGTGGATGGTGGCCCTGGTGTGCCCTCTCTCTCTCTCTCTCTCTCTCTGTATCTCTCTGTGTCTGGATTGAAGGGATCTCACTGCAAGGGTGAGAGGGAAGGGAGAAGGAAGTGAAGCAAGGAAGAAGAGAGAAAGGAAGGAAGGGAGGGGAGGAGGAAGGGAGGGAAGAAGGAAGGGAGGGGAGGAGGAAGGAAGGTATAAGGGAAGGGAGAGCAGGAGGAAGAGTGGAAGAAAAGAAGAAGGGTCTCAGTTGGAAGGTTAGAGAGGATAGGGCTGTCTAGCAGGTTTGCAAACCGTCCTCAGGCCCCTGGATGTCAGGGGCAGCCTAGATTCTCCCTGGATCTGCAGGCTGGAGGATGACCCCGAAGTCTCCCAATAGCTGTTTTTTTTTTCTAGTTCGTGATAATAGTGAAGCTTGGGGACTGACATTTTGTTAGTTTTCCTCTGGTGACCTGGTGACTCAGCAATTGTTCCCATTCCCATGGCTTTGTGGGAGGGAGAGGTGCCTGGGAACACACGGTCAAATGGCTGTTTCCGGGCACCGTGGCTCTCACAGACAGCTGGTGGCTGTGTTGTGCAGGTTGCCACTTTATTGCTCTATTGAATAAGGCTTTCACCCACCTTGGGAGCTGTTATCCTTTGTCCCCCCCGCCCCCCCGTAATATGAAACTTTCATTTCCCTAGACACGTTGTGGCCATGTGTGTGTGTGTGTGTGTGATGATTTTGTTCCAGTACTTATTTCATGCAAGCCACAGAAGACATGGCAGCCTAAGGTTCTTCTCTTGCATCATTCAGAGTCCGTGTTGTAGTGAGTTCCACACTGCGGGGATGGACCTCCACGCCAGACACAGTTTATGCGAAGAAGGGAATTATTTCAGGCTTACAAATCCAGCGGAAGTTTCATAATGGAGAAAGAGGCTGGCTCCCTTTCACAGATCCAAGTAGAGAGAGAAGAAACCAGCACCCGCAGCACCAAAAACAAGCACCCCATCACCAGCAGGGAACCTCAGCAGAGCTCAAGCCCTCTGCACACCTTTAAGTTGGAATTCAAATCCATTCCCAGGAACACCTTAGGACTGGACCCCAGGATTTTCCCACAGTGACACCTCCTCCAGCCAGGTGGTTGGAAATCCAAGGAACAAGCTTTAATAAACATTGGAGTCTACTGGGGGACGTCAATTCAAATGGTCACCGTCCCCTTCACTGCGCTTCACCTCTTCGTGCTTTCTTTAACATCATTTTGGGCGTCCAAGCTGCAGGAGCTGACAGCATTTGGTGTCCGTCAAAGACCCACTTTCTGGTTCCTACATCTTCTCTGCTGTGTCCTCAAGTGTGGAAGCAGCAAGGGGTTCTCTTGGGCCCCTTTTATAAGGGTCCTACTATCTCAGGTGTAATCACCGCTCCCCCAACATCCCTACCTCCTCACACCTCACTTTAGAGTTAGATTTTCATATTATGAATTTTGTGGGGGGGGGAACACAGAGATTCAGACAGTGCCCCCCCCCTTTCTCTTTTCTCACAGACCCACAGCAGGTTGGCCAGGTTTTTGTTGCTGTCACAAATACTTGAGATGACAACTTGAAAGGAGGAAAGACTTGTTTTGGCTCACAGGTT
Source organism: Orientallactaga sibirica (assembly GCA_036365145.1). Lineage (NCBI taxonomy): Eukaryota > Metazoa > Chordata > Mammalia > Rodentia > Dipodidae > Orientallactaga > Orientallactaga sibirica. The sequence continues at coordinate 10,978,780 of JAEOAD010000013.1, forward strand.
CTGAGGTTTCAGCCCATGTTGGCTTGCTCCATTGTTATGCACCTGTGATGGGGGTCACTCCAAAAAAAAAAACCAAAAAAACCTTTTTATTTATTTAAGAGAGAGAAGCAGATATATATAGATATATATAGAGAGAAAATTGGCACACCAGAGCCTCTGTACACTGCAAATGAACTCCTGATGCACACGCCATCCTGTGTATCTGGCTTACATGGGTACTGGGAAATTGAACCTGAGTCCTTACACTTTTCAGGAAAGCACCTTAGCTGCTAAGCCATTTCTCCAGCCTGAGCTCTCTCCTTTTTATACAGTCCAGACCCCTGCCCGTCAGGTGGTGCTGCCCACATTTAAGATTGGTCTTCCCACCTCCATTAACCTAATCAAGGTAATCCCCCGTCAGGCATGCCCAGAGGCTGACCTAGTGTACATGATCTCTCACAGGTGATTCTAGGTCTGCCAACTTGTCAATCAATATAAACCATCACCGGAGGCCTTCTCTTCTGTCTCTCTTCTCTCTTCTTCTTCCTCCCAGGAACAGCATGATATGATAGCAGCTTGATGCTCAGCCTTTGCTGAGGGGGACGGCAGGAAGCCAGAGGCTTCTGTTCCAGGGTCTCTTCTCCTCTTGCCTCTTCTTCTTCCTCCCAGGAACAGCATGATATGATAGCAGCTTGATGCTCAGCCTTTGCTGAGGGGGACAGCAGGAAGCCAGAGGCTTCTGTTCCAGGGCCACTGTATAAGCTGGGTCGTTGGTCCCTGGCCTTCTTTTTTTTTATTAAATATATTTTATTGAGAGAGAGAGAGAGAGAGAGAGAGAGAGAGAGAGAGAATGGGTATGTCAGGGCCTCTAGAACTCCAAATGCATGTGCCACCTTGTGCATCTGGCTTACATGGTCCTGGAGAGTCGAACCGGGATCCTTTGGCCTTGCAGGCAAACGCCTTAACAGCTAAGCCATGTCTCCAGCCTTCTTGCTACGCAGACAAACAAACCCTTCAAGGGTTCGAGCTTTCTGTCTCTTCTCGTCCATCTGGGTATCATGCTCATCATCAACCTAATTCATCTATGTGAGCTGACCTCTGTGCCAGACGGGGCTTCCCTGATTTCTCTGTTCCTGTTAGTTCAAGTTCCTCGAGGAAGGGCAAAGAGAAGGGGAGGTAGGCTTCACAGTGTTCACGCTGGGCTGCAAGCTTGTAGTGGGGGGTGTTGTGGAGGACATAGGTTGATGAATGAAATTGGTTATGGTGCCAAGCAACCCATGGTTCCTTCCGGTGCGGCCCACCACAGAGCTTGGCATCTGTTTTTGACTTCTGGACAAAGAGAAACCAGAATGTTCCACAGAGAATGTCCTGCGGCAACTTGACCTTGACTGAGAGAGTTGGACAGGGCAGGCCAGACAACTGTATGTGATGACCAAAGTGCTTTCCAGGGGCAGAACCATTTCCTGCTACCAAGACGCACACCACGGGGTCTCTTGGGAGCTGTTTCAGTTGTTACAGCTTGGGAAGAAGGGGGCCCCACAGAGCCCAGGAACTAATCTGTACCAGGCAAACAGAGGGGGACAAACTTCGAAACTGCAACCTTCTTTTTGAGATCCTCCGAGGGTTGTAATGATGGACGTAATGATTAAGTCTCCATTGTTGGCCCAGGGCCCCTGAATGGAAACGGGAGCGAGCACTGATTAGCTGAATGGCCCTTTAAAGAGACGGCTGTGTTTGCCCTCATGCCTCATAAGCAAGCAGCTCTCTTCTGTCTCCATGCTTATTGGATTCTAGATGGAAACGTACACAGATACTGCTTCCAGTGGGTAAACATTAAGCTCATGACAGGACGGGAGACGGCCGAGCTGGCTGTCAAGTGGAAGGGTTGGAGAACAATCTATATTGTAAAGCCCAAGACCGGCTGGGTTGTGAACCCTTCCACTCACCCTTGCTCGTCACTTTTCACCCTCAGTTCCCCGAAGGTGACAGGCCACAGTGAACACCATGACAAAGACAGCAAGCACAGCACTGGTCACAGAGCAGAGCCTCCGAGAACAGGCTCGTGTGTGCTCACTTAGATAGGACCATCTGTGGTTTTGTTACACACTAAGTCTGTGTCACTTCTTTTCTCCCGGAACCTTCTACGGCCAGGATAGCCCCAGGGATATATTTCCTCTGATGAGGATGATGGCCACAGCCAGTATTCACCGAGGACTTTCATCGCATCGTGGACATCCTGCTGAGACTCAACACACGCTTTACGCTCCTTGCGAGAGTGCAGCCCCAGAATGGTGGCATCTTTTTGTTGCGGGATCTGCTTTGCCAACCACAGATACTTCATAGTTTAAAACCTTGCCAGGTGTGGTGGCGCACGCCTTTAATCCCAGCACTCGGGAGGCAGAGGTAGGAGGATCACCGAGAGTTCGAGGCTACCCTGAGACTACATAGTTAATTCCAGGTCAGCCTGGACCAGAGTGAGACCCTACCTTGCAAAACCAGAAAAACAAACAAACAAACAAACAAACAAACAAACAAACAAACAAACAAAAAAACCTTGTTCCCAAAGTGGCTAAGGTGGAAGTCTACAGCCCCCTTCCCTCCCTGGTGGGCTTCCCTCTGTAATTATACAAATAAGTTTTGGAGCTGTATGCCCAGTTGGCAGGCAGAGCATGGCATGGGGTTAGTATTCAGGGTGCCATGGGCTTTGAACTGGATAGTCTTCCAGAGGGCTTGCCCTTCTGGATCCTTCCCCTCCCCCGGCCAAGGTAGACTGGAGCAGTCGGGAACAGTCCTTTAATTCTCATTCTCTGTTCCTGTCCAGCCAAACTCCTTAAAGTAGTGTGTGTGTGTGTGTGTGTGTGTGTGTGCGCACACACGCATGTGTGTGTGGAGGCCAGAGGACAACCTCAGGTGCAGGTCCTCAGGAATATTGTCCACCTGTGTTTTTGAAACAGGGTCTTTTACTGGCTGGAGTTCACCAAGTAGTCTAGAATAGCTGCCCAGTGAGACCCTGGGAGCTGCCTGTCTCCACCTCCCCACACTGCAGGTACCATCGTGTGACACACATACACACACACACACACACACACACATATATATATATTTTGGTTTTTCGAGGTAGGGTCTCACTCTGGTCCGGCTGACCTGGAATTAACTATGTAGTCTCAAGGTTGCCTCAAACTCATGGCGATCCTCCTACCTCTGTCTCCTGAGTGCTGGGATTAAAGGCGTGCACCACCACGCCCGGTATAACCACACATATTTTTGAGTGGGTTCTGGGGATGGAACTTGAGTCCCTTCTCCAGCACCTCATTGCCTTTTTTTTTTTTTTTTTGCGAGGTAGGGTCTCACTCTGGTCCAGGCTGACCTGGAATTAACTATGTAGTCTCAGGGTGGCCTCGAACTCTCGGTGATCCTTCTACCTCTGCCTCCCGAGTGCTGGGATTAAAGGCGTGCGCCACCACGCCCGGCTCTCATTGCCTTTTTAATAATCCTAGATTAGAGTCTTCTGGAGCCAATGCTGGTGGCCTGCAGCTGACCATTCTTACTGGTCAGCTTGCTGTAACAGGAGGCTTATGCGGCTGCCATCAGTCCCCCCCACCCCACCGCCCAGCATCAGCACCTCTTTCCTACCCTCTGCAGTTCCACCTGCTCAGATTTCAGTTTGTTTCAGACATGAAGGGGGAAGCCCTCATCGGGAAGATATGACTAGCAGCGGAACGCTGTTGCTTCTGAGGGGCTCGTGCTGTAAGGAGCGTGTGTCTCCTGGTCCTTACAAGCGGTATTGCAAGTGCAGAAGTGGAGAAGTGGGAAAAACAGAGGCTGGGGACGAGGAACGTGGCTCCTGGTTCAGAGTACAAACTCAGTTCCTGTTGAGAGAGGGTGTGAGAATGTCTATATGCTAATTTAATCTCACCAGTGACTGTGGCTGGCTTATTCACACCTCTTCTCAACTGGCCTTTTCTTGTCTATTTATATATGTGCATGTATATGTGTATGCATGAATGTTCATGCCACAGAACATATGTAGAGGTCAGTAGACAGCTTTGGGTGTCAGTCCCCGCCCTGCACCTTGTTTGACGCAGGGGCTGTCATTGTTCACCACTGGACTTCCAGGCTCGCTGACCTGTGAGCTTCTGGAAGATTCTTCTGTCTACACCTCACTTCCTGCTGTGGGTCTCCTGGGCTCACAGATGCTTGCATTTTAGCACCCAGTTTTATATGGGTTCTGGAGATTTGAACTTAGATACTCACGGTTGTGTGGCTAGAGCTTTATCCACTGAGCCATCTGCCGAGCCAAAGCTGGCCTTATAACTGCTGGAAAATAAAAGGCTAATTTGTTTGGCGACTTAGAAAAGCTACTTGAACAAAAGTTAGCATCTTTGAACATCGTGGACAACCCTGGTTCAAGTGTATGGAGTGGATTTGGGGGCTGGCCTGGCTTTTCCCCCTTGAATATGAACCCTCAAGTTCTGCCAGCCTTGGGGACAGTATTCTAGGGGCTGTCAGAGGCTGGGGCGCACCCTTTCTGTGTGTCACCTGTGTATGTCACCAAGGCCCTCAGGATTCATGCTTTTTTTTTTTTTTTTTTAAAGTGATTAATGATAAGACTGACACTCTCTTTGATGACTTCTTGCTCTCAGTGTGCAGTCTGTCTCCTGGCAACCAAGGAGATGAGTCTGGTTCCTTCTCCTGAGTTGTTTCCTGTGCATTGAGACACATATGTCTCAAAAACATGTATAGATATGGATGGAAAATAACGAGTGAGGAGAGAGGAAGAAGAGGAGAGTAAGGAAGGAGTGGTGACAGCAGTAGGAGGAATGTAACCTTGACTTTCTCGTTGCTGGGACAAAACACCTGGCCAGAAGAAACTTAGGGGAGGAAAGGGTTTATTTTGGCTTACAGTTTTATTTTTATTTATTTATTTGAGAGTGACAGAGAAAGAGAGAGAGAGAGAACAGGCCCTCCAGGGCCTCTAGCCACTATAAATGAACTTCAGACGCATGAGCCCCCTTGTGCATCTGGCTTACGTGAGTCCTGGGGAATCAAGCATTAGACCTGGATCCTCAGGCTTCACAGGCAAGCACTTCACCGCTAAGCCACCCCTCCAGCCCTTGGCTGGAGTTTTGAGGGGTAGCTTCATCACGGCACAACAGGCAGCTGGGGCACTGCATGTTGTCACAGCATCAAGAAAGAAGTCACCTTAGTGAGCAGCTCTGAACACCCAGGAAGGCTCCACCTCTCAAAGCCTCCACAGCCTTCCCAAATTGCCACCTTCCAGGGACCAAGTATTCACAACACATGAGCCTAGGAGGGACATTTCATTCAAATCAGCATAAGGAGGCAACACAGTGACACATTCCACCTGCCTCAGGTTCCTGGTGGCAATTCTTAGGAATGAGGAAGTGGTGACTCCACTCCCCTGGCGATGTCCTGTTTTGTTCCTTGGATCCCTGTCATTTTTCAAAGTCATTGTTATTCGCATGTATTGATTGTATGAAATAATGGGGCTCTTGATGATGTTTTCACGCATGCCTATCTTGTCCTCTCTTCTCTCTCTCACCTGCCTTCCTTCTAGTCCCCTTCCTCTTCCCAAATATTCCCAGGTCTTCTCTCAGTGGCTCATTGAAATATATCTTGTCTTCTGTTGGTTGTCCTTCTACCTTCCCAGCATCCCTCCTGACTCTGGCTGTCCTTTTCTTTTCTTTTTTTCTTTTCTTTCTTTCTTTCTTTTTTTTTTTTTGAGAGAGAAACAGAGAGAGAGAGGAAGAGGCAGAGAGGAAGAGAGAATGGGTGCACCAGTGGCCTCTCAGCCGCTGTGGATGAATTCCAGACACATGCGCCCCCTTGTGGGCAAGTGTGGCATTGCACGCTCATGTCACTTGTGTCTGGCTAAATGTGGGACCTGGAGAATTGAACAGGCATTCTTAGGCTTGGCAGGCAGGTGCCTTAACCGCTAAGCCATCTCTCCAGCCCTAGCTGTCCTTTTCTTAAAGATGCTCTGGTAAGTCCTGGAAGATGCTGAAGGCAGGTTAGTTTTGTATGACGTGGACCTCGCTAGTTCTCCATCCTTCTATTCCTGGGCCATCACAGCAAGGCTGTGGTTGAAATGCGGACCCTGTAACTCTTCTGTGGTCATGTTCCCTGACGATAGCATGATGGAAAAGCCACCAGGGATCCTGTGCTCTCAGAACACAGGAACGGTGGCCTTCCCTTTGGTGGCATTGACTTCCCATGATACCCAAGCTTCTGCTTAGGCAGCAGATGGTGAGAGGGCAGAACCCCACTGGCCTGGACAGTCAGCTAAAAAAGCAAACTATCATGGCCGAAGAAATGGCTCAGCCGCCATGCAAGCACGAGGACTTTAGTTGGATCCCCAGAACCCACGTGAACATATTGGCCATGATATGTGCTTGCCATCTCAGAGCTGGGGAGATGGAGACTGAATGATCCCTGGGGCTCACTGGTCAGCCATTCTAGTCAACTCGGTGATTGAGAGACCTGTCTCAAAAACACTATGGGTGATGTCTGAGCTTGTGCCCTGGCCTGCACATACAAACACACATCTACGAAGAATTTAAAAGTCCTTTCCTTCATCAGACTCTTTGGATCTGGGGTCAGGGATTATGCCCTTAGCCTGCGTTTAGAATATTTGTGCATCTGATGTACACAGGCATCCACCACCCTTTCCTCTTGAGAAGGGGTTGTGCAGTCTGGGCCTGCTTCAGGAAGGGCTCTGTCGTCTGTACATTTTCATGGGCGGGTGGAGAAGACGTGGAGACCAAATCAACAGGCGTGTGAGGAAGGCGAGGCCTTTGTGAATGCCAACATGGGTCCTTAGTCGGCCTACTGAGTAAGGCCAGGTACCACGGGTCAGGCATAGCCCTGGGCCGAGGCCGGTGGTAGTCAATCTGGATGGGTTGGGGGAACTGATAGGTCATTAGTCACTTCCCTCCATGTGGCCTTGAACATGAGCTGTAGGCCGTCAGACACCCACCTCGTCTTTTTTTTTTCCCCCAGTAATTTTTCTAGCCTTAGAAATGGTGCTGGGAGTTGGAGGAATGGGGAGATCATCATGTGGCCCCTTGGTGATGAGTTGGGTCTGGTCTGGTACAGACTGGACAGACCGCTTCCTATACTAACCTGAAGTGTCTCCCCTGGGAGGGTGCTCGCTCCAAATGCTCCCCTCAGCTCATGCTGCTATTCCTAGCACTGAACTTTGGCTTGCAGACTCCTGGGGGCTCACTTGCCTTTTCTTTCCCTGTTGTTTTCTGGGTACGATGCAGCGTGTGCTATTGAGTTGGATTAGACATGCTTGGAAGGGGCAGGGGCAGGGGAATGATGATGGAGGCTATCAGCCGTCCATATGGAATCAATAGCCATAGGCGGGGCTGGGAGAGAACAGTGACAGAGAGGGCAGGAGGCACTCTCGGGGGTGCAGCAGATGCCACGGCAGTCACTGACCTTTAGACTTGGTCTGCTACACCCCGGCCGCCCCTCTCCTGGACTCACCTGCTAATCCCAGGCTGGTTTCTTGGCCGAGCGGGTCCTCTGTGAACTGTACAGTGGGACTGCCTAGGAATGAATGCCCTGTCTGTATTTATTACTAATCCCCATTGCTGTGGCAAAATGCTCAGCAGAAGTGACTTGAGGAAGGCAGAGTTGATTCCGGCTCACCGTTTGAGGGTGCAGTCCCTCCCTCGTGGTGGGCAGGGCAGGGCAGAAGGGGGAAGCAGCTGGTCACATGGCATCAGTAGTGAGGAAACAGGGCGATGGATGCTGGTGATCAGCTTGCTTTCTTCTTTTTCATTCAGTCTGACACCCCAGCCCGTGGAATTGTGTCTCAAGTGCCCTCCATCAAAATGGACCCCAGGAAGAAGGCCAGCTTTATCAACAGAACTTTCTCTCTGTTCAAGATTCTTAGCTGGAGGCTGGAGAGATGGCTTAGCAGTTAAGGCATTTGCCTGCAAAGCCAAAGGACTCAGGTTCTATTCCCCAGGACCCATGTAGGCCAGATGCACAAGGGGCACATGCATCTGGAGTTCGTTTGCAGCGGCTGGAGGCCCTGGCGTGCCCTTTCTCTCTGTGTGTCTCTCTTCTCTCTCTGCTTGCAAATAAATAAAATAAAAAAAATAAATAAAAGATCCTTAGTTGGCTCTTGGGATGTCAAGACAGAGATCTTTGCTTGTCCGGGTTATTCTCTGGTCCTCCATACTGGCATCCTTCCCATGTATTAAAACTCTCACCTCAGGGGCTGGAGAGATGGCTTAGTGGTTAAGGCGCTTGCCTGCAAAGCCAAAGGACCCAGGTTCGAGTCTCCCGGCCAGATGCACAAGCTGGAGTTTGTTTGCATTGTCTAGAGGCTTTGGTGCACCCTTTTTTTTTTCTCTCTCTCTCTGCTTTCAAATCAATAAATAAAATAAAATAACATAAAATAAAATTACTCTCCTCCTTCCTCGGACTTCCATCCACCTCGTGTATCCCCACGCTTGTTCTTCCCCACTTCTTTATTTCCTGTTGCTAATGAATGTTCAAGCATCTTATACTGACCCCTCTGAGCACAGCCGTCAAGTTTGTGCCCAATTTTACTGCAATTTCCTTTTCTCTTCTTTAAAAACAAGACCATTACCTAATTGGTAATGTCAATAACAAATAGGTTGCTTCCTGTTTCCTGACATTTGAGAAGGAGTTTATTGCTTTATTTTAATCTCGCATCCCCTCGGAGGTCATCAGCTCTGACTGCGAGGTGGCTGATGGGACTGGGAGCTCAGTGGAACCGCAGATCTAAAAACGAAATGGATCATCCAGAGGCCAAAGCTGGCCTCATTAGCCCTGTGTTTCTAGCTTAAGGCTGCTTTGTTCCCATCAAATCCATTAGCATATTAGCCCTGCTCGGGGTGACTTATTACTTCATGTCCTCACTGAGGGGAGGCCAAAGTTCCGCCTTGTGAAAGTAGCAATGTCTTGACTCACTGATCCTGAGGCAAGCTCAGGTACTCTCCAGACTCGGCACGGAGCTGGCTTCATCTATGGAGATCACATGTGTACCCTGAAGGAGAGTCATATCCTCACCAACCTCTGGCCTTTGGTGGGATCTAGGTGGCCCTGCTTGTGTGAGCAACTTTTTCCATAAAACAAGACTGACAATCACATTTTACAACGGTATTGGTAAAACACAGGAATGTAATCCCAGCTGACTTTATTTTATGCACTCGTTATCATTCCTTTTTCTCCCTGATTTGAAAAGAAGCTAAACATTTTTCACGGTCCCGACAGTTGGTTTCAAGGCTCTCTGTGAGTTCGCTGAGCCCTGAGGCCATCAGATCCCATTGTCATGATGATTGAGCTAAAATCTTTGCCTGAAAGAACTTCTGGAACATTCTATCTTGTAGGCATGTACTGATAAGTCAAGAGACATGGAAATTTGAGTTTGAAACTCTGGTTGAAAGTATGTTACAAAGAAATATCCTGGGGTAGGGCTGGAGAGATGGCTTAGTGGTTAAGGTGCCTGCCTGCGAAGCCTAAGAACGCTTGTTCGAATCTCCAGGTCCCACGTTTAGCCAGACGCAAAAGCAACACAAGCGCACAATGTCGCACATGTGCACAAGGGGGCGCATGCGTCTGGAGTTCGTTCACAGCTCTTGAAAAGGCCCTGGCGTGCCCATTCTCTCTGTGTCTCTTCTTCTCTCTGTCTCTCTCAAATTAAAAAATATAAAAAATTGTAAAAAAATTTAAAAATTTTTAAAAATATTTAAAAAAATATCCTGGGGTAGAGACATCTGGGGACCAAAGTGACAGGCATCATGGTGGGTGGATGTCTGACTTGACCCCGACTTGCACCTTCTGTGCTTTCAGTTACCAGTCCGATTTCACGTCTCGGAAGTCCACCGAAGGCACAGTGACCCCAGGGTTGGCACCATCTAATCAGACAAGCCTTTAGGCCCGGGTACTCCTTGAGGGCTGAGAAATTTGAAGAGAGACAGAAATCTCAGTTGACCTTAAAGTCAGCAGCCTTGCTGTGACATGCCCAAGACAGAGTCCATGTGGCCAGAACCTGAGGGCTGCCTCTAGGGCCTGAGAGTGGTCATCAGCTGTCAGCCAGTAAGAAAATGGGGACCTCATTCCTTTATTTGTAAGACACCGAATTCTTGCAACTACCCCTGTCTTAAAGAAGACCCCAAACCTCTAACGGGACCCTGCCCCCACACCAGTGTTGAGTTTAGCTCAGGAGACTCTGGGCAGGGGCCCAGTGGGTCTGTACTTGGACTCTTGGCCCTTGGAAGCGGAGATGAGACAGGGTCTTCCTGAAGCCCCTGGGTTTGTGCTAGTTTGTTAGGTGGTGATGGTGTTTCACACAGGCGTGGCTTTTGTCTCCACTTGGTGCTTTGCTTCGGAATCTGCATTTAGAAAAGAGGGGGCCGACGACAGTCCCCACATACCCACTGCAGGAAGCAGAAAAACATTCCCTTAGAAGCCAAGCTGCTTTGATACGGCCTCAGCTGCCAACTCCTCATCGAGCCCAGATAAGCTGAATAATTAATTCTGCTCCAAGCGGAGAGATGCCATCGATGAAGCCGTTAAAAAGAAATCAGCTCTGGTCTTCAAAGCCGCAGCCTTCCCTTTGAAGTGGTTCCGCCATTGGCATGATCGCCTTAGCAGAAGAACATATGGTTCCGTTCCGTAGTGAGGACTGAACCCAGGGCCTTGTGAATAGAATACTGGGTGAGGAATTTGCCACCAAGCTATAGCCCCAGTTTATGATGGTTCCTTCCATGGAGCTGTCTTGGCCTGGGAGGAAGCAATTATCAGGAGAAAAAACCATTTTTTGAAGACAGTTGGAAATGTCAGACCCTGGGAGTCAAGGCCATGTGGATGTGATGCTGTTGGGTGGGTGGTACAGAGGAGGCCAAGGAGTGAGGGAGACCTTGACTGTGAGGCTGGGAGGGAGAGCCTGTGCCTGTGCCATGTCAGCCTCCTTACCCCTGGGTGTCAACCCATGTCCAGCTGGTCAGCCCTTCCCTCAGCCTCTGCCCAGTCAACAAGGACCAGTGTCTTGCTAAGCCTGATGCCCTTCTGCAGACAAACAGTGGAACTTTCTTGACATGTTCAGGGTACCAATCTCACATCTTTTTTTTTTTTTTTTTTTTTTTGCAAGCAGAGAGAGATAGATAGAAGAGAGATAGACAGAGAACGGGCACTCCAGGGCCTCCAGCCACTGCAAAAGAATTCCAGATGCATGTGTCACCTTGTGCATATGGCTTATGTGGGTCCTGGGGAATTGAACCTGGGTCCTTTGGCTTTGTAGGCAGCTGGTAAGCCATCTCTCCAGACCAAGGGTACCGATCTCTCCCCCTTCTCCCCGTGTGTGCGTGTATATGCTCCTTGATCTGGAGTTCACCAGCTAGAGTAGACTGGTTGGTCAGCGAGCCTCCTGCCTCTGCGTACTTGATGCTGCGATTACGAGCATGCAACACCATGCCTTTAAAATATATATATTATTTATTATTATATTATATTATATATTATATATTTATTATATATATTTTATATATATATAATTTATTTATTTTATTTTAGAGAAAGAGAGAGAGAGAGAGAGAGAGAATGAGGGAATGAGCATGCCAGGACTTCCAGCCACTGCAAACAAACTCCAGATGCATGTGCCCCCTTGTGCATCTGGCTTACGTGGGGCCTGGATTTTAAGTGTGGCTTCTAGGAATCAAACTCAGGTCCTCATGCTTGTAGGGTAAACCCTTTATCAACTGAGCTACCTCCCCAGCCCTGGCCTCTTTTTTTTTCTTAGCATGTTTGTATGTGGATGGGGTGTACGTGCTTGTGTATGTGTATGCACATGCATATGGAGGCCAGAGGTTCGAGTTGGGGCTATTTCGAAATGGCTGTCCCCTTTATTCTTTGAGAAAGGGTCTCCTGCCAAACCTAGAACTCGGTGATTTGGCTAAACCAGGTAGCCAGCAAGCCCCAGGCAGTCCCTCTGTATCTGTTACTTCCTTGCCAGGACAAAATACCTGAGCAGAAGCAGTTTATGGATGGAAACGGCTTTAATTTGGTTTACGGTTCCAGAGGGTAGAGCCCATTGTGGTGGGGAGGGCATGGTGGCAGGAGCGTGAAGCAGAGCTGATCACAATCAGCCCACAGTGAGGAAGCAGAGAGCGATGCATGCTGCTGCTCAGCCAGCTCTCGCACTTCTATACAGTCCAGGACCACGGCCCATGGAGTGATGCCACCCACAGTCAAGGTGGGTCTTGCCATACTAAGCAACCTAATCACAATCATCCCTCACAGACATGCTCACAGGCTGACCTAATATATGTCATCCTTTGCAGGAGATTCTAGGTCCTGTCAAGTTGACATTCAGCATAACCCATCACACAGTCTCGGCTTCCCCAGGGCTGGGGTTCTAGCACATGCCACCATGCCCAGCATTCTTAGGTGTGGTCTGGGAATCTAACCTTGGGCCCCAACACTTGAGCAGCAAGCACTCCGCCCACCGAGCCACGTCCCCCGCTGATGGGCTTTCTTTCAGCACTTGTCTTTGAGTGCGCTGGTGCTGACTCTGTGGGGCCTGGCACTTGTACTCATGCCCCAGCAAAGCACCAGGGCATCTCTCTCTCTCTCTACCGAGAGCCAGGCTCTCTTAGTTCTGTTTTCTATTTCAGCCCATCTTTCACAAAAGCAATAGGCTTTGCCAGCTTTTCTGTGTAGCCTGGAGGTGTACTTACATTCTTCCTTGCTGTGAGCAAACACCTAGCCAAATCATCTTAAGGCAGGGAGGGTTTATTTTGGCTCCGAGTTTAAGGGAACACCCCACTGTGGCAAGGAGACATGGCAGCTGGAACTTGGAGCAGCTGCCCGCATTGCAGCCGTAGTCAGGAAGCAGAGTATCAAGGATGCTGGCGCTCAGCTCCCTCTCTCCTTTTTATTCAGTCTTGGATCCCAGACTGTGTCATGGTACTGCCCACACTTGGGGGCACAGTTATCTTCACATTGCTGGGCAAAACACTTCAAAGGCATTAGATGGAAGGAAAGGATTTCCTTTGGTTTACAGTCTCGATGTGATGTGAAGTTTCATGGTGACGGGAAAGCATGGCATGACAGGGACTGGACAGCACTTCTGCCACAGCAGGTGGAAAGCAGCAGCAAGGAGTGAGCCAACGCCTCAAAGCCCACCCCCAACAACGTACCTCCTCCAGCAAGGCTCCACCTGTCAAATTGCCACCGTCTAGGGACCAAACATTCAAAGTTCAGGAGTTTATGGGGGACATCTGATACAAACCACCACAGTGAATCTTTCCTTTTCAGTTAAATCTTAAATGTCCTCACAGACATGCCCAGACAGTTGTCTTCTAGGAGATTCCAAATCCAGTCAAGTTCACAACGAAGAGCAACCGTCCATGACAGGGCTGGGGAAATAAATCGGCAGTAAGCGTGCTTGCCAGGCAAACAAGAACACTTGAGAGGGTCTGAGTTTGATCCTTAGCCACATAAAAAGTTGAACTTGTAACCCCAGTCCTGAGGGGGCTAGAGATAGGAGAATAGCTGGTTGGTCAGTCTGACTGAAAAAAAAAGAAGAAAAAAAGGCCCCTCCAGGTTCATGAGAGGCTCCGTCTCAAGGACACAGCGTGGAAGAACGATAGAGGAGGACACCTATCATCCTCTACAGGGTGCACGCACCTGCATATATGTGCACATGCTAATACCACTACTACACACACACGTGCGCGCGCGCGCATACAGATTGTCGCTAGTTCTTACCCCATAGAATCTTGCTTTTATTCCATTTTTCTGTTGCAGGAAATATGGGAAATCACATACAGGGCTTAAAGGAGGTCGAAGCTCAGGGCTCCCTTCTCTGGGATTCTGGGTCAGGACCAGATACAGACCACACCAAGAGAGTCACTGATCGCCCCACAGTGGGGCCATTAGGCTCTGTGCTGGGTGTAGTGGCTTACAGCTTAGCACCTGGCATATGCACATTAGTTCTGCTTTCTTCATAGACCCATGTCTCAGTGTTACTCTTTTGCTTATTTTTAAAAATTTTTTATTTATTTGAGAGCAACAGAAAGAGAGAGAGAAAGAGAGAGACAGAGGCAGATAGATAGATAATGGGCATGCCAGGGCCTCCAGCCAGTGCAAATGAACTCCAGATGCACGTGCCCCCTTGTGCATCTGGCTTACGTGGGTCCTGGGGAACTGAGCCTCGAACTGAGGTCCTTAGACTTCACAGACAAGCACTTAACCGCTAAGCCATCTCTCCAGGCTCCTACTCTTTTGCTTTTTTTTTTTTTTAAAGTATATTTTATTTTTATTTATTTACATGGGTCCTGGGGAATCAAACCTGGGTCCTTTGGCTTTGCAGGCAAGTGCCTTAGCCACTAAGCTATTTCCTCCAGCCCCTCTTTTGCCTTTAAAGACAGGATCTTACTATGTACCTAGGCTGGCCTGGACCTTAAGTTCCTCTTGCTTCCGCCTCCCCGTGCTGGAATGTCAGGCATGTGTCACCAAGCCTGGCTTGGTGATACTTCTTGGAGCCTTTTCCTCTCAATGCATGGCTGGTTGCTCTCAGGGAGCATCATGGTGCGTGGGAAAACGATGGGATTTGGAATTCAAAGATCTCTAAATCCAAGAGTGAGGCAGGAGGACCGTATGTTTGAGGCCAGTGTGGGCTCTGCATTTGCTTTTAGACCTTGTCTTCAGAAACGTCCTGCTGGTGGCTCTCTAATTAATAGTGCAATGTTAAATAAGTCATTAGTGTCTGTAAACAGTTGCTGCAAGTGAAGACATGTTTGATAATTAAGGGCGGGCATGATCAAGTTCCCCTGACTAGGTGGCTGAAACACTAGAAATTTGTTCTCTTACAAGTCAGTGAGAAATGAAGGTGGTTCCTGCAGAGAGCTGAAGGATCTGCCCAGGCCTCTGTCTGTGGATGACTACCATCTTATATCTTCACATTGCCTTCCCTACGCCTGTTGCAGTTCAACCTTCATCTTCTTATAAAGATACCAGTCATTGGATCAGCCTCCCTCAGCCTCATTTTAATTCCACTACCTCTTTAATCATCCCATTTTTACATACCTGAAATCTGGGATACCACAGTGCAGCATGTGAATTTTGGCCTCAGCAAGGGGGACTGACACAGCCCAGAACAGGGGGTCACGATCCCACCTGCTTCCATCATTAGAAGACTCTGAGAGTCAGTTGCAATGAGTGAAAGCTGAGAGATTGGCCGAGCACGCCGTGGGCCGTGAGTGGCTGGGGTCGGGTCTTGGGCACATGTGCTCTGTCTCTCTTTCCTCTGGAGTCAAGGAAAACAATTTATGGCTGTCAAAGCTATAGAGATTGGTGATAAGCCAGGCATTAGCCATTTTTTAAAATCTCCACAATACTGTGATAAAAATCCCTTTTCTAGCACTGGTAATAGAAGGCTGGTTTATTCATTTTTATTTTTATCTCTTTAAATTGAGGTAAAGAAAGGGGACAGCTTAGGTTTTGTGGAACAGTTTCCTCCTGGATTTTCATCATCTTCAGCTGGTGTGATCCCAAGGGACAGATGTGGGGAGAGTATCAGTGGCATGCTGTACTGTCATTAGGCACATGGGCATGATCTCTGAAGCCATCGGTGCTAGCCACCTATTTTATTTTTGCTAGTGTATAAAATAGGACCAGGTTCCAGTTGGTGGGGGGTACTTTTCTGAGATCTCTGATCAGTGAGCACAGAGTGGAAATGCTCTGAAAATTGCTCCCCGGGGCTTTATCTACTCAGTAATAGATTGTATATATGGTTAAATCATACAGGATTCAGCAAAACCCATGTTTCGTTTGGTTTTGTTTTCCTGTGGGGATTTCTTGGAATCATTATCTGCTCACGTCTTTTACTAAACGTATTTGTCTACGGAACGGTTTCTCTCAGAGCACCCTGTAAAATCAGTATGTCACTGGAAGATCTCTGTCCGCACACAGACGCATGCGTGGTGTCCCAGTGAACGTGTTACTTTGAGTCTGGGGGTCCAGAGAGTGGCAACTTCACCCAGTAGCTATTCTAGAACACAGAAACCTTGTTGACGTTACATTCATGTGTACTTTAAAGGCAGACATTTCTGTATTTTGAGAGACAGGAGACGGGGAGGGAAATCAAGGAGAGAGGTCCCATTGTTCTGGGACGGTGTTGTTCCTATTTGACTAATACATGTATTTATTTGGAAGGAAGTAAAACTCACATACTACAAGGTTGATTGAAGCTGTTTTTACTGCACTTGTTATGCATGTGTATATATATATATAAAAGCATAAGTATGCACACATATAAAACTAGGTATAAATTAGGCTTCGTGTTTTCATGTTTTGGTTTTTTAGCTGTCACGAAATCATAAAACTTGTCAGTACAAATCAAAGCACTGAGATTAATAAAATAAAAACCAACAAGAGTTCCATAATGTGGCAGGGGACGTTTTGCTAATAGTACCCGCGGTTTGCAAGGTGCCAGGGGTACTTCCATCATCCACTCCTTTTCCTGACCGACAGACCAATCAAGCACCTATCCCGTGGATGGTGCTGGACGGAGTCAGCTCTCCACGTGAAGTTCTGGAGTGCTGTGGGGACCCGCATATCTGTACGGGGCTCTGTGAAGTAAGTGGCCTGCCCTGGGCTGAGAGAGCATCTGTCTGTGGAAGGTTTCTCTGTTCTAGCCCTGTTCTCCCTCACAACTAAGGTGATGCAGCTGGTACCCAGGCAATCAGACACACGTGCCAATGGAGGCTCTAAAATCCAGTAGTAGAATGGCTCAGGCTAGTTTTCTTTAGAATATCATTGAAATGAAGCTATGTAATAAAAACATTTACGTAACTTTAGACCTCCAAGAATGTGTCCTCTGGTGCTGTGTTGGCTTATCTTGGTTGTCAACTTGACAGGACCTAGAATCACCCTAGAGAGCTTTTATTTATAATTTTTATTTACAAATTTTATTTTATAGTTAATTAATTAATTAGTTTGAAAGAGAGTGAAGAGAGAAAGAGGCAGATAGATACAGAGAGAATGGCCATGCCAGGACTTCTAGCCACTGCAAACAAACTCTAGACATATGCACCACCTTGTGCATCTGGCTTTATGTGGGTACTGGGGAATCAAACCCTGGTCTTTAGGCTTTATAGGCAAGTGCCTTATCTGCTGAGCCATCTCTCCCTCCCTGTGACGGGTTATCTTTGTTAGGTTAATTGAGGTGGGAAGATCCATTTAACTATGGGTGTCATTCCATGGGCTGTGGTCCTGGGCTGTACAGAGGGAGATTGCTGGCTGAGCAGCAGTGTTCATGGCTCTCGGCTTCCTAACTGTGGACTGCGTGAGACCGGCTCTCCTTCAATCTTCTGCCACCAGGCCAGAGTGAAACCCGGAACTGTAAACTGGAATAAACCCTTCCTTAAACTGACTTTTGTCAGGTACTTTGTCCCAGCAATGAGAAGTTGCGTAATGCAGGTTCCTAGTTGATAAGATCTGTTTTTTTTTTTTTCCTTTGGTTTTTCGAGGTAGGGTCTCACTCTGGTCCAGGCTGACCTGGAATTAACTATGTAGTCTCAGGGTGGTCTCGAACTCTCAGTGATCCTCCTACTCTGCCTCCCGAGTGCTGGGATTAAAGGCGTGCGCCACCACGCCCGGCCTGATAAGATCTGTTTTAAATGAAAGAGATTGAGTTTGTGGGTTTATGCCGTGACAATTGTCTGTAGTCTGAGTCTGTGGGGAGCTCCCATTTATCATTCCCTGCAACATTTGCTTTGCCTGTGTGTATGGGCTGCAGTAGATGGGAAAAGAGCTGAACATTCCTCCCTGTTAGCATTCCTATCCTGACCGTGTGCCACCAGAGATGTGCCAACAGGAGTACCACAGACTTAACCACCCAGGCCCCAGCCTGCATGACCACTGATTTGCTGTGGTCCACAAGATGCACTTGACGAGCACTTAGCACTGGAAGCCGAGTTTCAAGTTTACCACTTGAACCAGCTCCATCTAGCACCCCAGAGGATAAGCAGACCCATGGAAAGAGGGAATGGTGGTTCCCGGCCGGCAGTCAGCTAGTCTTGGACTTCAGCCTGCAGACCAGATGCATGTGGCCTCCCAGGCCATTTCACCCCTGAAGGAGCCACCAGCTGGCCCGATGCATGAGCGAGCCCAGCAGTCCGGCAAGAAAGCCTCTTGACTGCGAAGCAAGAACGATCAGGGGTGGTTTAAAGGCAACCATCTTTGTTACCTTAGTGATAAGTTATCTGAAGCACAGTGCTCTTTCATGGGAAGATTTGAGGGACCGTACATCCTCTTATCAGATAAGTCAGAGAAGTTACTGGAGAAGAACAGCTGGCTGTTCTCAGACTTCGGAGAAGGCGGGAAAAGCTCAGGTTTCGTGACGTGTAAGAGCAGGGCTAGCATCGTACTGCAGCCATTGTGTAGCCCGCCACCGAAGGAGGAGCAGAAAGCAGATTGCCTTGTTACACCGAGGGCCCTGCATTCTCTTAGATTGCTTTTGTTTTAAGGAAAATTACATTTGGTACTAACAGAAGTGCCATCATGGTTTGAAAAACTGCCATACTCCATCTCTCTGTCACCCACACCGGTGAGACACCCAGCTCTCTGAAGAGCCGCCCACCTAGAATGCCTCTTGGCTGTCTCCACAGGTCCTCACAGAGCTGGATCTTGGTGGAACCGTGTCAGGTTTTAACAATCTGTTTTATGTGATGAGATAGGCTTGATTCTTAATAGCCATTTGGCATCAGAAATAGGAGCCGACTTTGTCCCTGCAATGACAGTTTGAGTGATGGCACATTGACATAGCTCAAGTCTAAGTGGATGTCGGTAATCATTTACCTCCGTTGGGGAACTCGAGGCTGAGTCAGGGACCAGGTGGGAGGAAGCTGGGAGACGTGGCCTTGGGGGTTCCTGGGTTTTCCGGTAGGAGGTCTTACCTTAGCTTAGTGGGGAGCAGGCTAGGCTGCCTGCTCTGTGTTGGCTAGGAGGGGAGTTGGGGTGCGTATATCAGTGTCAAGTCACAGGTTGCCTATCCCCACGTGGCCTCAGGATCGATACTGAAGACTGCAAAACCTTCCTGAGCATAGAAGTGGGTTCTGGGAGAGCACTTTTTTTTTTTTTTTTTTTTTTTTTTTTTTTTTTTGGCAAATAAATAAATTTTTTATTGACAACTTCTATAATTACAGACAATAAACCATGATAATGCCCTCCTCTCCCTCACTTTACCCTACACAAATCCACTCTCCACCTTATCCCCGCCCCTTTACAATCAGTCTCTCTTTTATTTTGATGTTATCATCTTTTCCTCCTGTTATGGGGGGTCTTGTGTAGGTAGTGTCAGGCACTGTGAGGTCATGGATATCCAGGCCATTTTGTGTCTGGAGGAGCACGTTGTAAGGAGTCCTACCCTTCCTTTGGCTCTTACATTCTTTCCGCCACCTCTTCTGCAATGGACCCTGAGCCTTGGAAGGTGTGATAGAGATGTTTCAGTGCTGAGCACTCCTCTGTCACTTCTTCTCAGCACTATGGTGCCTTTTGGGTCATCCCAGTGGTCACCGCCATCTGAAAAGAGAAGCTTCTCTAACCAAAAGTGAGAGTAGCATTAATATATGGGTATGAACATTAAGAAAAGTGCTTACAAGGCAGTTTGGTGGGCATAATATTTGCATTTAGCCGGGAGCCCTGCCTTTTGACATCAGCCAGGAAGCCCATGATTTCTTCAAGCCCTTCCCCTCTCTGCGCCGATCCCTCGCCTTTCTTGTAGTGGAACCAGCTGTGCTTACCCAGGTCTCCATTTTCTGCGGTGTGCACTTGTTTCTGTCATTTTGGAGACCTGTAGCACAACTCCTTTCCCCAAACTAACTGCATGTGGGGCCCTGACAGCAGCGCAGAAGCACGTCTGGCTCCTGCTTGAAGTACTTGATGGTTCTGAAAAGGTCAGGACATGTAGAAAGTCTCTCTGCAGTCTGGCAACAGATGGCTAAAGGAAGTGAAGATGTCAGGGGAGGAGTGAGGAGACGCACTCGATCCCCAGGATGCTGAGTGTATCCAGGAAGGCTTCTTAGAGGCGGGAGCTCAGCTTCTTCAGCCAGGGTTTTGAAAGCCTCAAATACAGAGTAACTCAAAGGCTTAATTGCCTTGCTGACTGCTTATTGGATACAGCGTTGTTGTAAGGACAAGGGACACAGACTCACAGGCAGTTCTAGTGCCCTGGACAAGGTGAGAGGAATCTAGGATCCTCGAATTGTCATCTTGTTGTCTCTGGGCACCCTGACTATGACACACACTCCCTGAACACATAGGTAAACTGAGGCAAGGAGGCTAGCAGTTGACATGACTCTGCCTCTCTGTCTATGCCACCTCTGTCCCTGTGTGCTTTGAGGATGGCGGTTGGTCACACCGAGCCTGTTGGCTCTTGGCAGAAGGCTGTTCTGAGCTCCCCTGCTCGAGAAGGTCATCTGTTAGATAAGCATCATCCATATTCCGGTTGGTGATCAGGGGCGACATTTAACTTTTTTCCATTATGTGGAATAATTCAAGATTGTGTTATGAGCGTCCATGATTGTGGCAACTTCTCAGTCATGAAAAACAGCATTAATTATTCAACGTCACCTCGTGTGAATGGGTTAAGTGGGGATGGCAGGAGGTAGAAGTGGGGCAGGGAGGAAGCAACCTTTGAGCAAAGGCTCCAGGCGGGCGGGCCTCAGACCCTTTCCCATCTGTGGTGCTTGGGTACCTGTGGGTGAGGACCCTGGTCCTTTCTCCCTGGTGTAATATCCACAGGGGGTGCCAATTATTCCTCTGACCCTGAGCTTGATTTTCCTGGGGAGTTCTGACCAGTTGACAAAGCTCTCTTTAAAGAATCTGCACTCGCGGGGCCCAGGAAGCTTACAGCCTGCACAGCCTGGGGTTGTGGCGCACGTGGAACGCAGGTTGAGACGCACCTCCCCACGCTCATAGCACGATGGCAGTGTGTGTGGGCTGAGAAAGGGTTAGGTCCCATGCCCTGGCAGCTTTGGAACCAGGGATGGAGGTGCTCTGTCCTCCCTAGCCAGTTGACAGTGACTGAGACACCCGGATGGGGAAGGACCATTGCACAGGTGATGTGAAACACAGTGAAGGTCACTCCCGAGCTGCAGAGCAGTTGTGTCAAGATAACCGCGGTGAGGCTGGGGGCCTGCAGCGATCTGGTACCTGCTCATGTTGATCCAGTTGTGCTCTGCACGGGGCCTTTAGTTTTGCGAACTCTCCTCTCTGCCTGGGGACACCTATATCATTTTGGGGACATTCTGGCTTATTCTTTGGGTGACCTGTTTCCGTCGGAGTTCTGGACTCATCAGTAACCAGTAGGTGCTGGGCTCCCCTGGTAATAAAACCATGACAAATGGCACGTGGATTTCAGTTCCCAAAGGAGATGTGCATGCTGTGTCCTGGGGCCTTTTGTCTCACCGTGATATACATTGCACCTGTCCCTCCCCTCCCATCCTCCTTCATTTCATCTTTCTTTCCTCTGCTTTCCCCTTCTCCCTCTGCTTTCCTTCTGGTAGGTGCTATTCTCCTCAGCTCTCTGTTTCTTTGCATAGCTTTTCCAGAGTGGGTGGAAAATACCCTGTTTATTCTAGGCAGGGACTGGCCCTCAAACCACATGTGATAATAATAATAATAAAAATAATAATGGGCTGGAGAGATGGCTTAGTGGTTAAGGCGCCTGCCTGCTAAGCCTAAGAACGTCATTTCCAATCTCCAGGTCCCATGTTTAGCCAAATGCAAAGTGATGCAAGGGCGCAATGCTGCACTTGACCACAAGGGGGTGCACACATCTGGATTTTGTTTGCAGCAACTGAGAGGCTGCTGGCGCACCCATCTCTATCTGTCTTCCTCTCCCTCTCTCTCTGTCTCACTCTGTGTCTCTCTCCAAAATAAAAATGAATATTAAAAAATTAATAATAATAAGGAGGAGGAGGAGAAGAAGGAGAAGGAAAAATTCCACTTCAAGGGCATGGCAAATTCCAGTTTTGTTGTCTTGGATGGGTGCTGTCTTTTGCCTCCAGCAGCCCGCTCCTGGCTTTCTGTACTGAGTTGCACATGGAGAAGTGGGTGAGGATGGGGGCGGAAGGACAGGTCAAAGGAGCTGAGGGCCAGAATGGAAGGAAAGGGAGCAGTCTTTGTATAGCTTGGGAAGGAACCTGAGTGTCTGTACATTGCCATTTGGGAAGATGCGAGGTGACACAGCAAACCTGAGCTGTCCAAAGCCCCCCCCCGGCGTGGAGGCATTGCAACCTTCACTCAAGGGAGCTTCTAATGAAGAGGCAGAGCTGGAGAGGCGGCTCAGCAGTTAAGGCACTGCCTGCAAAGCCTGGCGACCTGGGTTCATTTCCCCAGCCCCCACATAAAGCCATATGCACAAAGTTGGCACATGTATCTGGAGTTTGTTTGCAGTGATTAAAGGCCCTGGTGCACCTATTCTCTCTCTCTCTCTTCTGTCTCTGTATGCAAATAAATAAATAAATAAATAAATAAATAAATAAATAAATAAATAAATAAATGAATATTTTTACAATGCTCAGTCAAGCACTCATAGGGTTGGGACAGAAAGTCAGAAAGAGCTTGTGCAAGTCATGTGCGTGCCCTGGATAGGAACGAGCTCTTCCCTTGCCCACGTCAAGGAGTTGCCAGGATTGTTGGAAGGGAGCATGAATGGAAAAGCGAGTTGCAGATGAAAATGAACCAGCCCCAGAACTGTCAGGAAGAACGCCATGTCTAGATGAGTTAGACGTGAGGCAGGGCTTTCCCCTGGGGCCTTGGTCTCTCCTGCGAGGCTGAGGCTGTGTTCATTGAAGGCTTCTTCAGTGGCTCTCGCCTGTTGTCCAAGTGCCCAGTGAGCAGATGGCGCTCCGGGAGAAGCAGTGTTTTCAGCCCAGTAGGTCAAGCGACACCTTTTCTGCCTTCCCTCAACCACCACTGCCAGGAACATTATGAAAAAAGCCCCCAAAGCAGGGGATCTTCCCAGGGACAGAAGGGCAGGTTTCCTCATTAGCGTCTGAGAGGGGAGGGGGACACATGCTTGGAACCCCAGCAGGAAATCTGAATGTTGTCCTAAAGTCTGGTGCCTAGGCTCTGAGGCAGGTGTGTGGGGATAAGAGGGTCCACTTGGGTACCCCTCTGAGATGCTTCTATATATAGCTCCCATGTTGTACATCTAACCCCACCTTCCCTTTTGTGTGTGTGTGTGTGGGGGGAGGTGTTTCGAGGTAGGGTCTCACTCTAGCCCAGGCTGACCTGGAATTCCCTATGTAGTCTCAGGGTGGCCTTGAACTCACCTCTTCTTCCTGAATGCTGGGATTAAAGGCGTGCACCACCATGCCTAGCCCCACTTTCCTTTTAAAAATATATATTTATTTATTTGTAAGCAGAGAGAAGAGAGAGAGAGAGAGAGAGAGAGAGAGAGACAGACAGAGGGAGGGAGGGAGAAAAGGAAGGGAGGGGAGATTGAGAGAGATAATGT
Organism: Orientallactaga sibirica; assembly: GCA_036365145.1. Lineage (NCBI taxonomy): Eukaryota > Metazoa > Chordata > Mammalia > Rodentia > Dipodidae > Orientallactaga > Orientallactaga sibirica. The sequence continues at coordinate 11,002,292 of JAEOAD010000013.1, forward strand.
ATGCACCAAGGCCTTCAGCTGCTATGAGCGAACTCCAGATGCATGTGCCACTTTGTGCATTTGACTTTATATGGTATTGAATGAACTTAGGTTGTTAGGCTTTGCAGCCAAGCCCCTTAACTGTGGAGCCATCTTTCCAGCCCCAATTATGCATTTGTTTTAATTTTTAATTTACTTGGGGGGGGGGTGGGAATATGGTGTACCAGGTCCTCCAGAGGCTGCAAACGAACTCCAAATATATGTACCACCTTGTGCATCTGGCTTACGAAGGTCCTGGGGAATCAAACCCGGGTCCTTTGGTTTTGCAGGCAAGTGCCTTAATGGCTAAGCCATCTCTCCAGCCCCAATTGTGCATTTTAATAAGGTTCAGTGTAACATTTGTACACATGCATAGTGTGCACTGACCAAGACCAGCTCTCATTTTCCACCGCTATCCCTGTACCCTTTCTAGTCCCTGGAAATCACTATTGCACCCTCAGGCTGACATTCTTCATCTCCACATATGAGGGAGAGCGTGACGTACTTGCCATTCACTTAACACCATGTATTCTGGCCCCATCCATTTTGCTGCAAATCATAGCATTCTACCACTTTTTATATCGAATTGATATCTATACCACATCTTTATTGTTCATCTGTGGATATGGGCCTATCTGAGCTATGGTGGACATGCCACACGACTCCTCACCCTTCTGTGGAGGAGTCAGGTGAGAGTGGGCGCAGGTAGGATATTCTGGGTTCTGGTCTGGCTTTGAAAATGGTAGCTGGTACGTAACATTAAGGTGGGCTTTTCTTAGTGCCCTTCCTCCTGACTCCCAAACGTGGGACATAAAGCAATACAACCACCAGAATGTAGATTGATGAAGTGGTAGAAGGATCTGAGGGGGAAGGGATTTGTGGTGGTTGCAATGTAAAATGTCCCCCGAAGGGCTGGAGGGATGGCTTAGTGGTTAAGGCATTTGCCTGCAAAGCCAAAGGACCCAGGTTCAATTTCCCAGGACCCACGTTAGCCAGTTGCACAAGGGGCCACACACATCTGGAGTTCGTTTGTAATGGCTGGAGGCCCTGGCACACCCATTCCCCCCTCTTTCTTTCCTTCTTTCTTTCTTTCTTTCTTTCTTTCTTTCTTTCTTTCTTTCTTTCTCTATCAAATAAAGAAATAATAAAACTTTAAAAATAAAATAAAAGAAATAAAATGTCCCCCAAAGATTCATGTGTTTAAATACTTGACCCAGTTGGTGGCACTGTTCAGGAAGTTTGTGGAGCTGATAGGAGGAAGAACCTTGATGGACTAGATAGGGTCACTGGGGGTGGGCCTTGAAGTGTGAAAGAGCAGTTCCACTTTAGTGCTCTCTCGCTCTCTCTCCTTCCTCCCCGTGATGGGAAGGTGAGACGCTGGCTGTCCACACTCATCATTCTTCCCGCCATGATAGAAACTTCCCCTCATATCTGTAAGACCAAATGAACCTTTTCCTTCCACAAGCAGCTTCTGGTCAGGTGTTTTGTCCCAGCAAACACACAGTAACTGCTACTGGATGTCAACACTTATTCTTCCTATATTTTTAGTTTTTAATTTATATAGATAGAGGGGGGGGGATGAATCAGCATGCCAGGGCCTCTTGCAACTCCAAATGAACTCCATATGTATGTGCCACTTTGTGCATCTGGCTTTACAGGGGTACTAGGGAATCAAACTCAGGTTGTCAGTCTTCACAAATAAGAACTTTAAACTACTAACCTATCTATCTCTCCAGCCCTTCAGTTTTTTTTTTCCAAGTGCCATCACCATCCACATCATAATCAAAGGAGCATGTCATCTCTAATTATATTAAAGGACATGAGCATTTGATACGCTGGGATGTTGCCTGGCTCCAAGCCACTCTGACCAGCATGGCTAAAAGCTATGGGGAAGACTTATCTTTCTTTTTTAAAATTTAGTTATGAGAGTGAGAGTAAGAGAAAGGCTATCCCAGGGCGTCAGCCACTGCAAATGCACTCCAGATGCCTACATCACCATGTGCATCTGGTTTATGTGGGTCCTGGGGAATTGAACCTGGGTCCTTAGGCTTCCCAGGCTAGTGCCTTACTTGCTAAGCCATCTCTCCAGCCCTCATTTTTCTTCCTAACATTGAGGCAGCTGCTTGATACAGAGCTGAGGTGCCAGAAAAACTGATGGTCACCAAACATTAGTCTAAGATGGTAGTTCTCAAGGTTTTTGTTTCACACTGTTGAAGAAGCGGAGACGTGGACCACGGAGCGAGAAAGGGAGAACAGGTTTATTAAGAAAAGAGCAGCAGAGACTTGGTAGTCAGAGGGTCCTGCAGGGGATTGCCCCAGGGTGCCTGGTTCAGAGGCTTTTTATAGGATTTATGATTGGGATCAAAGTCTAAGGTAATTTTATTTTGAGATTAGTTAATTGGAGGGCTTATCATGGGCTGAGCCAATGAGAGGCTTGCATGGTTCTTTCGTGCCACCCTGGTGCAACTGAGCTAATGATCACATGCTGCTTGTCCAGTTGGGGGGGGGCGTAGTCACGTGATGAAGTCCTCAACAGTTCATCTTGGATTTGTTTTGTTTGCTGCTGACCTTGGCTGGTATTATGTTCTGACCCCGACAGGTGTTGCCTGTCAGTGAAGCAGTCCCTCTTTGTCTAACTATGCCCTCTTTGTCCCCAGTCATGTGACTAGCTTGTGGCACACCACGCTCATTTGCCCTCACCGCCTCCAGGGAGCTCACTCCTGCCTTGACATCATCACCTCTAAGTTTTTAAACTCTTGTTGATTGGTGTACCACGGCCTCTCAAAGGAGAATGAAAGATTCATGAGGAGACGGGGCTCTGTTCTTTTGTGTCGTGAGGCGCTGGAACAGCTCCGGTAGACAGTTGACATTTGATTAAAAATTTACTGAAAACACGTAAGTAGGCAGGCAACCATCTTCCTCGAAGAAGTGACCAAATTCTTTAAATTTATATTCAAAAGAGCTTGAGGGTTCCTAGCATCATGTGTAAGAGCCCAGGAGCGCTGGGGTCCTGGCCATCCTGACCATGCTAAATCTTTCTAAAGCAGGGCTTCTCTAATGTGGTGCTAGTGCCATTTAGCTGGGTGTTCTGTGCATAGTAACATGTTGAGAGACATCCTTGGCCTCTACCCAGTAGAGATACCAGCAGGACCACCTACACACACTGGAAGCCATCTCCCAATGTGCTGGGGGCCAGACAGCTAAAATCAGCCAGTCACAAAGTACCGTCCTACGAATTAACCCAGGTCTCCCTAACCTGTGCTCTCTGAATGACTGCTGTTGAATTATCAGTCTCAGCTCACTGCGTATTAACGCCGTGGCATTTCTCTTGTACTGAAGTGGACCCCCCACCACCACCACATTTCTCCTATCCCACATCAATCACATCGTAAAAAGAATGAAGACAAAGGAAGGAACGTCAGCTGATGCCCGTTCATGGTGACATACGCCTGTCTCTTCCGGCTGCAGCAATCCCTGGAATGTCAGCGGGAGATGTAGAATTAGAAATAATTAAAGCATATAAACAAACAAAGAGAGCTGTGATTCTGTGGCCCGCAGCACATCACAGACACCAGCTGTCGCCTGACTGTGACTAAGAGGGGGTTTCTGCAGAGGTGAGGCCTGGCCTGCTTGGAATCACTCCTGCACCCAGGATCGTGTCCATCTGTAGTGCCAGCCTTGACCATGATGCTGCGAGCCGGCTGCCACTCAGTGTGACAGAAGGGTGATTCCTGGAATTCAGTAGCGTCTGGGACTATATGAGGCTGGATTAACGTGGCGGGGGCGTCCTCATTTCCTTTTTCAACGAGTTTAATGAGACATTGGTATTCATGTTAAAGTGTTATCTAGAGGACACGATGAATAAAGGATTAAAACATTATAGATGCATTAGTCCAATGAAACATGAAGAAGGCATACTTCTAACTCTTTTTAACATTGAGTTGGAAAGAAATTATGAGATAAAATATTAGTATCTGTATTAATCCTTTCCATATTGCTGTGGCTGATACCTGACAGGAATCAGCCTCACGGAGCAGGAGTTTATTTGGGCTTACAGTTTGAGATGACAGTCCATCAGAGTGGGGTAGGCGTGGACACACCTGGTCGCATTGTGTCCACTTGCAGGGAGTGGTGAGTGAATGTTCCCGATCGGCCCACTTGCTTCTTTTTATTTCATCCAGCACCCAAGCCCATGGAAGATGTCAGCCACGGTTAGGGCAGGTCTTCCCACCTGAACCTAATCTAGGAGATTCCTTATAGACACATCTAGAGTTTATCTCCCACGTGATTCTAGAGCCTGCCAACTTGACAGCGGAGATCATCCCAGATTTCTTGATCATCACAGCCGTGAGAAAGGAAGTGTATGTTGGCATACCTTTTAAAAAAATATCTTCATGAAAGAAATTTCCCCAATAAATGTTTTAGTGTTTTCTGATAGATGGATAGACTTCTGCAATTGGATTCTAAGCTTTCTTCTCTCCCCTATTAGTATCACATTAAAAAAAAAAAAGAAAAAAGAAAACTGCTGTTGGTTGGAACTGTTTTTGCCTAGTGTTATGATCTGAATTTTTTGAGTTGTCTCAAAATTCCTATGTTGAAATCTCATCTGTAAGGAGGCTTTAGCAATGGGACCTTTGGGAGGTGATTAGGATGGGGCTGGAGTTCGTAGAAAACTCAGAAAGCTCCTCTGTCCCTTCTAGCAGGTAGATACGCAGCTAGAAGTTACTGTGTGAATCAGAAAGTGACGCCTCACCAGACACAGGATGTTACCACGCCAAGGCTGTGGTCTTCCCAGCTTCTAGAATGGCGACGGGGTTCTTTATACGTAACCAAGTTTATATGGTTTTTTGTTATAGCATCCAGACTGATATCTGGCTTTCAATAAATATACCCTGTGGGTTTTTCTTCCCTCCCTCCCTCCCTCTCCTCCCTCCCTCCCCTTCCTTCTTTCTTTCTTTCTTTCTTTCTTTCTTTTTCTTTCTTTCTTTTTTTCTTTCTTTCTTTCTTTCTTTCTTTCTTTCTTTCTTTCTTTCTTTCTTTCTTTCTTTCTTTCTTTTTCTTTCTTTCTTTCTTTCTTTTTTTCTTTTGCTATCAGAGATGGTGGTTCTACCTGTATTCAAGATCTCTGGATGAAACTCTAGGTAGTTGTGTAGTTGGTTGAGCCCCTCACCTATCTCATCTCTACTTGCATTCTGTGCATTGTTGGGGGTCCAAAGAATTGTGGCTTCTCCTGATGACTTCCCGACAGAAGCTTATGTGTCAGCATGGCTTCATTGATTTGTTCCTAGCTCTGGGACAAAGCTCTGTAAGAGCTGGGAACTTGGTCTTCTTTGCCACGTATCCACAAGGTTGGTTGATGGCTGACTCAGTTGCTATAAGGACATCAGGCTGGAATCGCAAGTGTGTGTGCTGTTTTGCTTTCGTGAGAAACATGAGTAAACACCTTGACCTCGGATTCTGAGCAGTGGCTATGTTATAAACTGACAAGTCTTTATTATCAACGTGACTGGATTTGCCTTCATCTAGGAGGCTGGGGAAGGACATCTGTGGGTGTGTTTCTGTGAGGGCATTTCCAGACATGATTAACTGAGGGGGTGGCACTGTCCCATGATCTTGGGGCATGACTAAGTGCATAGAATAAGTGGAAGAGAAGGAAAAAGCCAGCTGAGCACTCACATACCCCTTTCTTTGCTTTATGGCATGCATGATGTAAACTGCTGTCCTCTTCCAGCACTTCCCACCATGATGGGCTAAAACCCTATGAAACCATGAGTCAAAATAAGTCCCACCTCCTTTTAAGTTATTATGTCAGATATTTTGGTTATAAAGACACAAAAGTCTCTAATACAGAAAACTGTTGGCAGGAACGGAGTTGTTGCTAGACAGAAAATTAGTAACAGGAGTGCTGTTGTTGGTGTGACCATGCCATGGAGTTGTTGAACCTTTGAACTAACTTATGGGGAAAAAAATTGGAAGAGTTTGGAGATTTGGGCTCCAGAAGCCCCAGAATGCTGCTGTAAGCGGAGATTAAAGGGTGATCTGGTGGCAGCTCAGAAGACCAGGTTTCTGAAAGTCATGTAAACAGGAAAGACTGTGCTCCTGAGGTTTTGGATTGGAGCAAGGTCTCTATGGGGAATTGCACTAGAGGCCGTTCATGCTGTATGTGGCATACATTTTGTCTATCCATTTGACAGAGGAAATCTCAAGATAGCATCACATTCAGGTGGCCACATGTTTATCCTGGCTGGTTTTAGTCAGGTTTACAGAGACTGGAAGCAAGAAGGCAAAGCGGAAGGAACTGAAAACCATGAAGGCTAAACCAGCAGAAGAGAGAAGTGAATGTTGTGGACGAGGGAAGTGTGGCTGTTAAAGAGACAGCATCAACAGTGAGGATGAAGCCCTTTGTCCTGAGACGGGAAATTGGCCAAACCCCACTGACTACCGGCTCCAGGGTGTAAAACTGCCAACTCATTTGAAAGCGTCTCCCTTGAACACAGAGAACCACCGGGGTGTCCTGCTTGTACCTGGATGTCTTAGGGACTTTACTTCCCAAGGGTTAGCCTCCTAGTACTCGGAGGCCACGGTAGGTGCGGTTCAGGGGAGCCCAGATGCTCGTAGCTTTGGTATTGTCCTGCAGTACTAGCTGTGCAGGCAGGTAGAATAGGAAAGTTATGAGGTCATGAAAGTTTCCACCCATAGTTCTAAGGAAGGACCAGATGGTCAGGCAATGTGCACAGGATCAGGCTCTCAGGTGGGAGCTCCTGAGGGTGATGTGTGGCACTGTGAGGGTGAAGCCTGAGCTATGATTGGAGGCTGAAGGATGTTGGAGACGCCAGGAATGTGGAAGGTGGATCTCTGCTGAGAATAGGTGAGGGCAAGAAGTGGGCTCAGCCAAAGAGAAATGCATGAAGGCTACAGATGGCATGGTCACAGGGATTGGGTCACTCAAGCCCATTGGAACACACTTGCTCCAGGCCAGACACGAAGCCACAGAATTTCATGTTGAATTTCATTTTTTTTTCATTTTGTTTTTTTTAGGGTCTCACTCTGGTTTGACCTGCAATTTGGTCTCAGGGTGGCCTTGAACTAGTGATCCTCCCCTCTGCCTTGAAATGGGATTGTTTACGCCCGGCTTGTTCCTTTTCTTTGGCTTGGCCCTTCCTTGCTAGTCCCCCATTGAAATGGGAATGTTTACCCTGTGTCATTGTGTATTGGAAGTATGCAATTTATGTTTTGATTTTACAGGAGCTCACAGCTGAGATTAGCCTTAAGTGTCTGAAGAGACTTTGCTTGTTTCCTTGTTTTAAGGGGTTGCCTTTGTGATTTGGGGTGCGTGTGTGTGGGGGGGACAGAGCCCAAGGTTAGGTGCTTGCTACAGAAGTGCTCTATCACTGAACTAAATCCCCAGTATGCAGAAGAGACCTTGATTTTAGACTTTTGTTGTGTTTTTGGAGGTAGGGTCTCACTCTAGCCCAGGCCTGACCTGGAATTCACTATGTAGTCTCAGGGTGGCCTTGAACTCACAACAATCCTCCTTCCTCTGCCCCTGAGTGCTGGGATTAAAGGCCACTGTGCCCAGCTTGAATTTAGACTTTTGAACAATGTTGGAACTGTTGCATCTTTGTTTTTATTTTTTATTTTTGGCTTCTGGAGGTTGATTCTCACTCTAGCCCATGCTGACCCAGAACTCACTCTGTAGTCCCAGGTTGGCCTCGAACGCAACAGCCTTCCTTTTACACCCTGCCTTCCAAATGCTGAGATTACAGGCATATGCTATTATTATACCTGGCCCTTGGGGACTTTTGGTGATGAACTGAATTCATTCATTTTTGTGATAGAGACATGATCCTTTTGGTCGCCAGTGATAAAGTGACCTATTTGAGTGTCAGATTTACAAGAGGTGGACTTGTCATTGACTAGATTTGAAATAACTTAGGAGGTTGGTGGAGCACATTCCAGAGACTAACGGAAGCAACACCCAGTCCTGAATGTGGGCAGGACTAACCCGTTATCACAAACGGGGTTAAAAGAAAAAGCCAGCCAAGAGGTGATAGTCCTGTTCCTTTGCCTCCTGCCTTCCACGATGTGACCTGCACCAGTCTCTCATGGTGGACTCACTCCTCTCAAGTCATTGACATACTAAACCTTTCTTCCTGTCACGTGACACTTTATGTCTAGGGAGACTGGAACACACATCTGTTTATCTCAGATAGGCCTCAGATAACAGACCAAAGTATGATTGCATCAGAACCAGTATTGGTGAACCAATGAATTTATTGGGGGTCACTTACAAAGCAGGGTGAGGGCTTGCTCACGGGAGCATGTGTGACTCAAAGGCAGCTGCTTCACTAAAAGGCCTGCCCCAACATAGGGGACCACGTGTGGAAGCTGCGTCTCGGGGACTCACAGCACAGTTTGCAGGCAGCTCTGCTGGTCAGAGCATTTCTTCCCAATCAATTGTTTACTGTTTATGTATCTTTTAAAAATATTTATTTATTTATTTGAGAGAGAGAGAGAGAGAGAGAGAGAGAGAGAGAGAGAGAGAATGGGTCCACCAGGGCTCTAGCTGCTGCATGCTACCTTGTGCATCTGGCTTGACAAGGGACCTGGGGAATCAAACCTGGGTCATTTGCAGGCAAACACCTTAAGCAATCTCTCCCACTCTGTTTATATATTTTTAGGGAGGGTTCGTGCACCCTTCCCCATACTTGTTGACATCCCGAGTCTCCTGAGCCAGCCTCTTCCCTTCAGTGGGGAGGAGTTGCTGTACACTTCCCTTGCATTGTTTAGGTTAGAGATTTTGTTACAGTGGTGAGAAAAGTAATCTGGCAACTGCCATGTGAGCAAGTTCACCGTCCCAGTCGTCATCCGTGATGAGATGTGCAGTGGGTTTGGTGTATGGTCCTTAAACTTTCCAAGTACGTATTTGACCCATCTGTGGGATCTGCACCAATTCCTTAGATGTTATTTCTTTTTCTGAACCATCAAAGTCATCCACCCAAAGAGCTAACTGTCTTTCTGTGTATCAAGTCCAGCCTGAAAGGTGGTCACCCCAGGGCCCAGTTCAGCCTTGCTGCTCTTGGTGGACATGGGTGATTTGCACCTAGAGGCCTAAGGAAGTCAGAGGTAATAACGCCACTGCTTCTTGTTTCAGGGTGCAGCAGAAGACCCCCAGACAGCCCTGGCACTGAACTTGGACCCTGCGCTGATGAAGAAGAAATCTGATCCCGAGGGCTCCACACTGCTGTTCCCCAAGAGCGAACTTTCCATCCGGATAGGTAGCACTGGCCTTCTTTCAGGCAAGCTCCCTGCTGCAGATGCTGAGCCAGCCGAGCCGGGCCGGGCCAGGCACCACAGACCTGGGGCTGGTGGTGGGAGAGGGCGCGGGGTCAGCAGGGAAAGCATATAAGAAAGCCACAGCCCTATCTCAGTGGTCTGTGTTCAGAATCTGCCCTCCATAGTGGGCTCGGTGGTCTGTGTTCAGATTCTGCTCTACATAGTGGACTCGGTGGTCTGTGTTCAGAATCTGCCCTCCATAATGGGCTCGGTGGTCTGTGTTCAGATTCTGCTCTACATAGTGGATTCGGTGGTCTGTGTTCAGATTCTGCCCTCCATAGTGGGCTCGGTGGTCTGTGTTCAGATTCTGCCCTCCATAGTGGGCTCGGTGGTCTGTGTTCAGATTCTGCCCTCCATAGTGGGCTTGGTGGTCTGTGTTCAGATTCTGCCCTCCATAGTGGGCTCGGTGGTCTGTGTTCAGATTCTGCTCTACATGCATCACATGGGAAGAACTTGGACGCCTTCTCTCTGATTCATCCTCCTTGCCTCTCACGGCTTCCAGGTGGGATTTAAGCAGGAAATAATATTCACCTAACGTGAGCTTAAGCAATAGGGAGTCAGACGCCAGCTGCCCTCTGCTTCCCACCCCACATCTCGTTCATCCTCAGCCTGCGATGGCTGCTCGGTATCCCCTTTCCTGGGAGGATCGTCGGGGCCATCTGTGGTGATGATGCTGGGCCCTCTGTTCCTATAAAATGCCACTTTTCATGCTCAGTCCGGGCACACAGGCCCAGGAGTCTGCCTGTGGGATCTCACCAGCAATGCTGTACTCAGCTCCCACGTGCCCTGGGAAGACATTTCCGATCTCATTCGGAGCGTTCTGGAGGGTAGACAAGTCATCTAGGCTTTATTCGACCCCCTTGCTTGTTTTCAAAGTCACAGAGGTGCGAGTATGGAGGGAGAAAGAGAGGACGGTCCACATGAAAAGTGAAAGTTTTTTTTCTTCAAAGTTTTATTTATGAGAGAGAGAGAGGGAGGAAGGGAGAGAATGGGTATGCCAGGGCCTCTAGCCACTGCAAACAAACTCCAGATTCATGTACTACCTTGTGCATCTGGCTTAATGTGAGTACTGGGGGAATACAATCTGGGTCCCTTGGCTTTGCAAGCAAGCGTTTTAACCACTAAGCCATCTTTCTAGCCCAGGAAAGTCCTTTTGATGAAGCTTTTCCATGGAGGTGTGTCCAGGATGGGGCCAGAGGTGCTGACTCTGCTAAGGCAACCCAGGGTTAACACCAGGCACAGCCCCGTTACCCGGTTACCAAGCCACCCTCCTAGCTGTTGCTAACTGTAAGATTACAGATGCAAACACAGCTCTTTGGGAACATGAAGATGGTTTGTCCGGACTGAGGGTACCAGCCAGACACACCTGTGGGTGTCAGACATCTGGGGACTCTCAAACTAACAGTGCTTATTTGATGGCCAGCCGCCTGTAGACCAAGGCTGAAGGTTCACTGTTGTACCATCAGGATCTGCCCTTACCCTTGCTGTAACTGGAGCAAGGAGTGTGGCTTAATGGGCATTCAGTGAGAAACATCAGCCTTTAAAAAATAATATCGCTGCTGCTGTTAGCATGTCCCGTAATTGGTTCAGCAGGAGGAAAAGGCAGGAAACGCCGCACCACGGGCGGGAAGGTCAGCCCCCCCTGAGTGCTGGCAGCAGTCGCCCTGGGAAGAGCATTTGTGAGACACTTCTCTATCTGTGCCTGTGCCACACGGCTTCCCGTAGCAGCTGCTCTCACGGCTGGGGATGCTTGGGGGTAGATCTAGGCCAGTAGATCTTTTAAGGCGATCACCCTATTCCCTCTCTATGTCTCTCTCTCCTTCCTCTCCTATCCCTCACTCCCCACCTCTCTTTCTCTCCAATCATCCATCCATTCATCCTTCCATCCATCCTCACTGCCCTCCCTTTCTTCCTCTTGCACCATCCATCCTTCCATCATCTTCTGTCCTTCACTACATACCTCGTTTTGCCCGCCCGCCCATCCATCCATCCATCCATCCATCCATCCATCCATCCATCCATCCCATACACCCCAACTATCTTTCTTCAATACAAAATATAATAGCAAGGATTAAAAATGAAAAGTAAACTACTTGCTCCCAACTTCAAAGCGCCTATGGTCTTAGTCCCCTACCTCAGAAACAAACACCATTTCTCATTTCTTGTGTGCTCTCGTAGGACTTCTGTGTTTATGCGGCCACACCTGACTCACCCATCTGTTCCTTGTGGGTTCGTACTTGATGGCATTTCAGTATCACGTGGGACACCCCTAGATCCACCCTGTTCCTGTTCCTCCTGCCCGTGGCATTGCATACTTGATCAACCTTTATATTAATTTCAGTGTTTTGTTTTTATGAAGAATGCAGCAGAGAGCACTTGAGTATTTGAGGACAATTATATCACTGAGTAAGTTCTAGAAATTAAGCCAAGGGTATTGCTGTTACTGTTATTCGTTTTTAAATATCTGGGGTCCAAACATGGAGCACCATGTTTGAGCGTCTTACAGTCAACAAAATGTTTGTATAGCTGTGCATTTTCAGAAGGTCAAATTCTGTGACCTTACTCACACTTTAGATGCCCTCCCGACCTCAGGCCTCTCTGCACTTTCTCCCATTCAGTGATGTTGTACTTCTCCTCCCTTTCTAGAACCCTCTTTAAGCTAAACAATATAACACAGGCTTCATAATTTTAAAGGGTGGAAATGTGCCACAAAATGGTTTTTACAGAAATATAAAAAATCAAGGACCAATATTAGTAAATAGTAATTTTTATTCCCAGAAACTCATTTGCACCATGGATATTAAACAAAGCAAGGGGATGATAATGCGGACATACCCTCGTGAAGAGGGCTCTGTGCAGGCAGCCCTGGATAGTTTGCATGCTGTGTGACTCATGAGACCATTTAGACTTTTAAAAATCCTTGGACTTCTGAATACTTACATTTGTTCTGAGTAAGCTCAGCATGGTGGTGCCTTTAATCCCAGTACTCGGGAAGCAGAGGTAGGAGGATTACTATGAGTTTGAGGTCAGCCTGGGGTACAATGAATGAGATCCTACGTCGAAAAACAAGACAAACAAACAAAAGAAGTGGCCTGAGTGGTGCTTAGCCCTCAAGTATCACTCATCCAGCTTCCATCCCGCCCTTGCTCGGGAGTCATTTCAAAGGGCCATGTCAGTGGCCTAGCCTGGAGGCAATGTGGCCTTCTCTGAGTTTCTTGGGCTGTTCTAACTACATACCAGGAGCCTGGAGGAGGCTGAAGAGGTGGAAATGTGTCCTCTCACAATCTCGGGGACCACAAGTTTGAGGTAGAAATGTCTGCAGGGTTGGTTTCTTCTAAGACCTCCCATTGGCCTATGTGTGGCCAACTCCTGTGTTTATCTGGCCCAGTCTCTTTCTTTGTAAGGACTCACCATAGGGGATTAGGGCTCTTCTCATTGCTGGGACCCAACACCTGACCAGATGCATATTATGGAAAGAAAGGTTTGTTCTGGCTTGCAGTTTTAAAGGGAAAGCTTCATCATGGCAGGAGAACCATGGTTCTACGAGACAGTCAGCCGAGCATCACATTCCCAGAGCAGCAGGAGAATGTAGTCCAAGTAGTGGGCTTGGAACTGGGTTATATTACCGCAAAACCTGCCCCCAGTGATCCACCCCCTCCAGCAAGGCCCCACTTCCAAAAGATCCCACCACAACTTTTCCAAATCACCACCAGTTGTGACTATTCAAAACACGAGGCTATGGAGCCATTTCATCCAAACAATCATAGGGTCGACCTCAGGGCCTCGTCCTTGTCCAGCAAATGCTCTTACTTGCTGACCCATCTCACCAGCTCCATCCACTTCTTTTTAATTTTTTTTTTTTTTGAGGCAAGCCCAACAGACTGGCCTTTCTCTTTTTATCTGAGAGAACAAGAGCGAGACTGAGCAAGAGTGAGAGAAAATATTGGTGAGCCAGGGCCTTAGCCTCTGTAATTGAACCCCTGACACATGTGCCACCTTACACGCATGTGTGACCTTGTGCACTTTCATCACCTTGTGTGTCTGGCTTTTGTGGGATCTGAAGAGTTGAACATGAGTCCTTAGGCTTTGCAGGCAAGCGCCTTAACTACTGAACCATCTCTTCAGGCCCTCTTGAATTTTTTTTAAAGTTTATGTTTTGTTGGCAATAATATTAAATATTTGTTGGGTTCATTGTGATACTTTGATATATGTCTGTATCAAGTAATTATCAATCAAGCAATTAACATATCCATCACCTCACATACTTGTCTTTCTTGTACGTGTACGATTTAAAATCTACTCTCATAGCAATTTGAAGTACACATTATATTACTATTAAGTGTGGTCATTGTTCTGGGTGACAGAGTCAGAGCCTGCTCCTTGTAACTGAATCTGTATGTCCTTTGATCACTGCGTACCTAGTTAGACATGCAGAGTTTCCAAGTAAGGTCATGATCTGAAGTTCCAGGGAGACCGCGCTTCACGGAGGTGGGGACAGCTCCATGCAGCATACCCACTAATCCCATTCTCTGAGAGTCACCCCTTGACCCCTTCGACCAGGCTGCAGGAGCTTGGTTAATATGGAGGGTGTGCATGTTGGGTCCAAGGGGGAGAGGAGAACTTGAGATGAAGCCAGGGGAGGCTAATGCTGATGGTAATAAAAGTCCATTTAATTCATCTGGAGCCTTGAAGCAGCTGCTGGGAGCTTGTTTTGAAATATTCATTAAATGTTACTGAGGAGTTAGGGATACTGTCTCCTTATGCAAAATTTAGCATTGCTTGGTTAGCAGTTTCCATCATATTTATGAGTCTGACACATTCATTTCAGCTCATAAGTCTATTAAACGGGGAAATGTGTTTTTAATGTGCATGTGGGAACCAACAGGAGAGGCCTGGGCTGCACCAGCCATGTCAGGATACTCCTGCGGGGGCTTTTATTACTGCGAGACTTAGGAGGCTGAACCTGGACCAGCCAGCTGGGTTGTTTTCTGTATTTTGTTTTATTTTCTAAAAATTCTTCAAACCGATAAAACACAGGGTGACACTTTGATTTCAAATATTAAGCCTTTTGTTTGTTTGCAGTGCTTGGGAAACGAACCTAGGGCCTTAGGCGTGCTAGGCAAGCATTCCACCACTGAGCTGTACCCCTCCCCTTGGAGTCAAGATGTTGGGGAGGTCTTTTGTGTATCCACTCCTCCTGTTTCACCTTCTTGTCTTCCTCTTTTCCTGTTACTGAAAACACCTGGTAAGGAGAAATTGCTGGTTTTGAGCCTGGGAAAGTGGAAGGAAATTGATGCTGCTTCTAGCCTGTGAGATGGAAGGGCTGAGGGAGGCACAGAATTGGGCTTTGAAACTGGATGGATTTTGGTGTGTCCAGTATCTGGGATGGGGTCATTAAGACCCTGCTTTGAGGAACAAGGGGTCGGTGATGTGCTGGGCTCAACCCTGGCTGCACTGTGAGCAGACACCTACTGGTCATCCTTCTGTTTCCTCTTGGGGTGTGTAATCCTGGCATTCAGCTCTGTCTCCTCCTCTGCTGCTTCCTCCTCTCCCCTTCTCCTCTTCCTCCTCCTTCCACTTCTCCTTCTCTCCTCCCCTCCTCTGTTTCCTCCTTCTCCTTCTCTTCCTCATCTTTCCTCCTCCTTCTCCTTCAATTTCTCCTTCTCTCCTCCTGTCTCTTCCCCTCCTCTTCTTCTTCCTCATTTTCCTCCTCCTCTAACTTCTTTTTTCTTCAACTTCTCCTTCTCTTTCATCTTCTAATCCTTCCCTCCTCCTCCTCCTCCATCATCATCATCATCACCAATCTCTTGGGATCAGAGAGGGAAAATAGCTCTTAGTGTCTGAAAGCTAAATCCGTTGTCAGGAAGGACCGTGATGTCCAGGGTTGTGGGACGTTGGAGCTGGGTGTTCAAGGACTTGTCAGAAGAGACTCTCAGGACTCTTGATGCCTTCCTTGCCTAGTGCTGGTGAGGGAAGCCAACACTGGGCCTCGTGGAGGATAGTGGTTCAGGGAAATGCTTGAGATGGTCCCTTCAAACTCAGGTGTGGTGCCAAACATCTCCACAATTTTCCCTAAGATATGGATTCACCTGCCGGGCTTGCAGCATTGGCACTCAGCAAGTCTCAGGACAGTCTGCTCCAGTTTCCCTGAGTAACAACTGGTCTGTCCTCAAGGAGACTCAAACCTCCCTGGAAACAAATCTGGGCCATTGGTCTTTGTCACCCCCTAATCATCCTTGAAGGGGGTTCTGAGCTTTCTCTGGGAGCTCACCATACATCTGTCATCTCGGTTTCTAAGAGGGCCACCATGATGCCATGGGTGGACTGCCGCTCTGCCCCTTGTCCCAGCCAGCTCAATATGGACATGGGTCTCAGGCCATGATCCTTGTTGCCACACAGGCTCTCTGAAACCAGCCATTGAGTAAGAATTTTATCCAAGGATTAGGACCACCAAAGGAATCTCAAAGAGAAACGGTTATTAGCTGGCCATCAGCAAAGTCAGGCTTCTAAGTCTCAAGTCCTCACCAGCCTTTGGGAACCACTGTGGGGAGTCCTCCTGTCTGCGAGGGAGCTGGGTCCATACGTCTTTCCGGGTCTTTGGTCCTCCTCATTGAAATTTCATGTTTTGTAGATTTTCAGACATGCCTCCCCATCATCTAGAGTGAAGATGGCGAGGCCCAGGCTAACGTCACCCTCCAAACACCTATTGCGTTTCTAGGGTCTTTGTCTTCTCCCGCAGGGTCATTGACAGGGGGACTTTCTACTTTTAGATGCCATGTCGCCCAGACCCATAACCTATAGCCCTGCCCTGTGGTCGTCTCAACACAAGGACATCCATATTTATTAGTTTAGCATGAGTTAGAAGTCACGAACCGTGTTGAGATCATATTTGAAAATGGCCAGACATACAACTTGATCTTACAGAAGAACAAAAACAAAAATCAACCAACTAGCACAAACCACCGTACAGAATTGTAAATTGTGAGATCCCAAGCTTCCTGATCATTTCAAAAATGCCCATGCAGGGGTAAAGAGGTGGCTCGGTCAGTAAAGTGGTTGCTGCCCAAGCATGAGGACCCGAGCTCCGTTCCCAGCACTCATGTAAACGTGCGGGCGTGGTGCCGTGCATCTGTTACCCCAGCACTGTGGCTGAAAGACACCTGGGTTGTCCCCCAGCTTTTGGCAACCATGAACAAAATGGCTATGAATATTTGCTTACAGCTTTTTGTGCAAACAAAAGTTTTCATTGCTCTGGGATCAGTAGCTAGGAGTGGGACTGTAGGATCCCTGTGTATTTAGCTTCACAGGAAACCACACTGCTGTCTGCGGTTTATCTGTCCCACCAGAGTTCTGCATGCTTCATATCCCCACCGCCCCCCCTCCCCGACCCCACCCATGGCATTGCCAGCTTTTTGTTTGGTTTTTAATACTTTAGTGGTCTCTGGTGATTTTAGTATGTATTTTTCAGATGCCGACGCTGTTCACCATCTTTTCACGGGCTCATTTGCCATCTGGACATCTTCTTTAGTGTCAGATCTTTTGCCCATTTTAAAATGTTTGTTTGTGTGTCTAGTGCATAGCATCAGGAGTTCTTTCTATGTGTTGTGGATAAAACTCTTTTGGCAGATACGTGTTTTTCATTTATTTTCTCCTAGGTAGTAGCTTGCCTTTAAAAAAATTTATTTTTATTTATGAGAGAGAGAGAGAGAGAGAGAGAGAATGAGCATGCCAGGATCTCCAGCCACTACAAACGAACTCCAGATGCATCTGTCACCTTGTGTATCTGGCTTACCTGGGTTCTGGGGAATTGAACCTGGTCCTTTGGTTTTGCAGACAAGCACCTTAACTGCTAGGTCATCTCTCTAGCCCTTGCCTTTTTATTCTCTCATCAGTGCCTTTGATAAACATAAGCTTTTAATTTCAAAAAGTCCAGTTAATCTGGTTTTTCTGTCTTGACAAAGAGTTCTTTGTCTAACCTAAGGTCACAAAGATTTCCTCCTGTGTGCTTTTCTAAAGGTTTACATATATATATATATGTGTGTGTGTGTAGGCATATGATCCACTCTGAGTTGCCTTTTCAAATAAAGTGCCAGGTAGAAATTTTGTTTGTTTTGTTTTCCTGAGTGTTCATCTTGTCCCCACACCATTTATTGAAAAGACAATTCTTGGGCTGCAGAGATGGCTTAGTGGTTAACATGCTTACCTGGGAAGTCTAAGGACCTAGGTTCGTCTCCCCAGAGCCCACATAAAAGACAATTCTTTCCATTGATTACTTTGTGCTTTTGTAAAATTCAGCTGGCCACTTTTAAATACCTTTATTTTTAGATTTTTCATCCGGATGCGTTCATATAGTGTCTGTGTTTCCATCAGGATACCCCTTCTCCATTACTGTACCTTTAGAGTCATTTTGAAATCTGATGCTCTGTCCTCCCAGTCTGTTCTTTTCATGTTCGTTTTGGCTGTTCTATTTCCTTTCACTTTACACACATGTGGAAGCATGGTAAGATTCTCACTGGGATTGCCTTGAATCTAAGTCAAGTTGGATAAAATCAATATCTCAAAATACTGGCTTCATTGTATGAACAAGGTGTTATCTGTCCATTTCTTTACGTTTTCTCAGATTTCATGTATTGATGTTTTGTAGTTTTTTTTTCCTGGTTTTTCCAGGTAGGCTCTCACTCTGGCCCAGGCTGACCTGGAATTCACTATGTAGTCTCAGGATGGCCTTGAACTCACAGCGATCCTCCTACCTCTGCCTCCCAGTGCTGGGATTGAAGTGTGCTCCAGCAGGCCTGGCCTGGTTTTGTGGTTTTTAGTGTGCATAATTTACACATTTGGCCAGATGTATACCTGTATGTATCTCACTTTATAGTGCTATTGTGAGTGGAACTGTATTTTACCTTTACGTTTCTAATTAATCACTGCTAATGTATAGAAATATAACTAATGGTTTATGTGGCAGCCTTGTATCCTAAAACCTGGGAGACAGATCTATGTGCATCTCTGAGGTGGTTGTCTAGTTTGACACATTGAATCAGTGAGCTCTGGGTTCAGCGAGAGATGCTGTCTTTTATTTATTTATTTATTTATTTATTTATTTATTTATTTATTATTTTTTTGGAGAGAGACAGGCAGAGAGAGAGGGGGGGAGAGGGAGACAAATAGAGATGGGCACGCCATCAGTCTCTCAGCTGCCGTGAATGAAATCCAGATGCGTGCGCCCCCTTGTGGTCAAGTGTGGCATTGCACCCTTGCATCACTTTGCATCTGGCTAAACATGGGACCTAGAGATTGGAACCGCTGGAGATTGGAACCAGCGTTTTTAGGCTTAGCAGGCAGGTGCCTTAACCACTAAGCCATCTCTCCAGCCTGAGATGCTGTCTTAATAACTAAGGTTGAGAGTGACAGACCTCTGGCCTCTATATGCATCTACCCACATGTACCCACTCACATAAGAACATGCATGCAAGCACACAACCACACACACACACACGCACACACACACCCACCCACACACACACACGAAGAAAGACATCAAAGAAACACTGTGTTAGTTTCTTTTTTTAATATTTTATTTTCATTTATTTATTTGACAGGGAAAGAGGGAGGGGGAGAGAGAGAGAATGGGCGCGCCAGGGTCTCCAGCCACTGCAAACGAACTCCAGATGTATGCGCCCCCTTGTGCATCTGGCTAATGTGGCTCCTGGGGAATCGAACCAGGGTCCTTTGGCTTTGCAGGCAAACGCTTTAACCGCTAAGCCATCCCTCCAGCCCTGTGTTCGTTTCTTTACTCACTGCCGTGATCAAATACCTGACAAGAAGCAGCTTAAGCAAGGAAAGGGGGTGGGGTTGGCTTACACTTTTAGGGGGAAGTCATGGCAACATCAGGAAGTCAGTCAGGAAGCAGAGAGAGACCAGGAAGTGGAGCCAGGTGCCAAGCCCTCGAGGCTTGCCCCCAGGAACCCACTTCCTCCACCGAGGCTCCATATCCTAAATGTTCCACAACCTACCTGCTGGCAACCAAGTGTTCAAACACATAAGCCCATGGGGCACATTTCACATTCAAACCGCAAGAAGGATAAATGTGTGGGTAAGGAAAAACCGAGCATCAAATAGATGTGAAAAAAATTAAAGAGAAACCGGGGTGGCAGAACAAATGGATGTGTGCGGAGAAAGGCAGGAGCAGAGCAGAGCACATGATCACAACAAGGACTCGTGGATCACCAGCATCCAAGTGGTCTTTGTCCATCACCCCTTTCCTGTGCCCAGGAGATACGGCAGGGCCTTAAAGTAGAGAGGGACAGTTTTGAGATGTGGATTATATAGTTTCTGATCTCTGCATCACTGAATGGATTTAACTATAGGCCACCAGTGGCCAGGACAAGCGATAGCAGGGCTTTCTGTGTGCTGTGGAAGTATGGGCGGGACGACTTACTGAGACTCAGGCCCCAAGATGCCTGACTCACAAGCCCGGGTGGATTGGCAGTGTACCTGAGGCCCTGGCTCCCAAGCCTCCTCTCTTAGCCTGGCCCACAGAGGAGGGTTCACGGTGGGTTCTGGTCTAGGTCTTGGAGTGTGGGAGCGGGAGCTTGGGTACAGGCTGCACTGCACAGTCTCCCCAGTGAGGAGGTGCGACAGCAGATGTGGCCATCGGGGGCATTAGGTACCTTCTTTGGGCCGGCCTGTCTGCCAGGCATTGCCATAGTAACCATGCCCTTCTCCTCTGAGGTCCACCAGCACTTCTTGGTTATCTCTAGTCTAGTTTCATCTCATCCCATCCCACCTCTCCCGGCCTCCCCTGCTCGCCTCGTGGCCTCTCTCTTTCGGTGCTAGGTCCTATTTTGTCTCCCTCGGTGGTCTGTCTGCCTCTCTCCCTTTCCCCCTCAGCCTGTCCCTCACATTTGAGCATTAGTGGCTCCTGGGGGGGGGGATCTTTCCAGGCGCCGGTGGGTCCAGTAGGGACATTTTCAGCCCCAAGAGTGTTGCAAATCCTGGTGATACCAGCAATTGGAAAAATTCTGAGACACTCTCTTCTCTCCCTGTATAGAGAGCCATGTGGGTGGATGCCACCCTGGGGCCTTGCCCTTGTTTCTGGAAAATCAAACTTGGGAGAAGCTGTCCTGCAGGCCCTCGCTTTGAGCTGGCTTGGCAGAGCACAAGCCGCTCGCCTATAGCACTTATTAACCTTGTCCAAGTGGTGGGTCGCTCGGGGCCTGCCATTCATTTGGAGCTCAAGTGAAGAGTCTGGATATCCAGGGATTTGTTAACGAGCCAAAGCCTCTCCTTGAAGCCATCATCCCCGTGTCTTGGTGACAAGGCTTCATCCACCCTGCATCCTGCCCTCCTTGATTATAGTCATTAACCACCGAAGTGTCAGACTCCCTCCTCTTCTCCTGTGTCGGCTCAGCTGAGGATGGAGCTTTGCCCTGTTACCTGTCCCCTCTGAAGGGTCTTTACATTCCAACCTGACTCAGCTTGAGTCTTGATTGTGCTGGGCCCACCTCCTCCTTTTGCCACCATATACTTATGTGGTCCTGGGGGAAGAGCCATAGGGCTGAGGACAGGGACTTTGTGCTGCCATCCGGGAGATCTTATATTTTAGTCAAGATGTCAGAGCCAGCCCCACCACCTTTTTTTTTTTTTTTTTTTTTTTTTTTTTTTTTTTTTGCTTTTGATTGAACTAAACTGCCATAAAGCTCAGCCACTTTTCAGGTTAGGGATGTCAAGTAAAACCTTTGCAAAGCCAGGGAACAGGAAACAAAGAACTGGCTTTCTTGCTAGCCTGCTGTTGGGAGACCCTGGGGCTCTAGGCACCAGTTTGAAATGCTGAATGCAGAGGGTTACAGAAAGGTGACTTACTTACATTTATTTATTTACTTACTTATTTATTTATGAGAAGAGAGAGAGAGAGAGAGAGTGATAGAACACAACACAGCCTCTTGCCACTGCAAGCGAACTTGAGACACATCCATCTGGTTTTATATGGGTACTGGGGAATTGAATCCAGGCTGACAGGCTTTGTAAGCAAGGACCTTAACCACTGAGCAATCTCCCCAGTCCCCAGTGGCTAGTTTCTATACAAGGTCAAGTACATCTTGACCTTGTGATTCTGAATCTGCATTCTGAAAGTCTGGTTAGTGGAGTTCTAGGAAGGAATTGCGGGAGTTGTTTCCTGCATCTCCTTCCTCCCTTCCCACCTTGTCCCTCCCACCATTTAACATCCTTGCCAAGTCAGGAAGATTTCTGCATCTCTTTCACTGATACACTGAGCCAGAAAGTGCATTACTCTTCAGACAGAAATGGGGCTCCTATTTCTAAGCCCAATGTCTTCTGTAAACCAATTAACAATTATTTATAGGGAGCATTACAGAAATTAAATCCACAGTTTCTTTTTAAAAATACTTAATTTATTTACTTATTTATTTACTTATGAGAGAGATAAAGAGGTGGATATATAGAGAGAATGGCCATTCCAGGACCTCCAACCACTGCAAACCAACTCAAGACACATGCACCATTTTGTGCATCTGACTTTACATGGGTATTGGGGAGTTGAACCTGGGTCCTTTGGCTTTGCTGGCATGGACTTAACCTCTAAGCTGTTTCTCACGCTCCACAGTTTTTCCCCCCTAATATTTGTGTGCATGTGAGTTTGGGTGTGTGTGGCATGCACATGTGTGAGGGTCAGAGGATAACTTTGGGGTCCATCCTTGTCTTTCCGTCTCACTGGAGGCAGGGTTTCTCTCTGCATCTCGCTCTGCTGTTGTTTCTCTGTTTTGCTTACTTCGAGCTGCTAGAAAACACTCCTGTCATTGCCTCCCATCTCAAAGTCGGCTTTCTGGGATTGCAGAAGCCCTCTAAGGCTAAGGTATTCCAGCTTGAACAGTTAGTCTTTTATCCTGAGTCATCTTCCCAGCTTTAAAAGCAGTTTATAAAATCACAGTTTATAAAGTCTTTCCACCAGAAGGGCTAGGAAGGCCTCTGGTATCCGTTCAAGGTCTTCCATTCCTATTTCCTTCCCTTTATGAAACAGAAATGCAGCTTCAAGCTAAAAATGTGAAACATAGTATTTGACAAGTTTCAAGTAGAAAGGGAAGGCTTACTGTACATCAGCTAAGCTGTTAAGGTCTTCTGAGGGTGTTCCGGTCTGTCTAGACACTCTGAAGTAGCTACTCACATCTTTCTCATTTGGACTCTCATTTGATGATCCCTGAACCATCATCTTTAGAACATCTAGATTGTTCTGAGGGGTTTGGAACACCCAGCAGCTGATGATGCCTTCCCTGTGCATTGAGTTACACCTGGGATAGGTCAGCTCTTTTCTTTGAGTAGCTGTATTAGTTACTTGTGTCCTTGCAGTGACCAAAAGCCTGAGAAGAAGCAAGTCAGGAGGGCTGGAGAGATGCTCAGTGGTTAAGATGCTTTCCTGCAAAGCCTAATGACCTGGTTCGATTCCCCAGTACCCATGTAAAGCAGGATACACAAAGTGGCACCTACATCTGGAGTTCATTTGCAGCTGTTGGAGGCCTTAGTGTGCCTATTCTCTCTGTGTCTGTATGTGCTTGAAAATTGTGTGTGTGTGTGTGTGTGTGTGTGTGTGTGTGTAAAGCAAGGCAGGGGGCTGGAGAGCTGGCTTAGTGGTTAAGGCGCCTGCCTGCAAAGCCTAAGAATGCCCATTCGAATCTCCAGGCCCCACGTTTAGCCAGACACAAAAAGTGACGCAAGTGCACAGTGCTGCACATGCGCACAAGGGGGCGCACATGTCTGGAGTTGGTTCACAGTGGCTAAAAAGCCCTGGCGCGCCCATTCTCTCTTTGCCTCTTTCTCTCTCTCTCAAATTAAAAAAAAAAAAAAAAAAAAAGGCATGGAGGGTGTGTTTTGGCTCACAGTTTGAGGAGATACTGTCCATCATGGCAGAAAAGGCATGGCGGGAAGGGCATGGCAGTGGGAGTGCGATGCAGGTCACCATCCACTCTCAAGAAGCAGAGAGAGCTCAATGCTGGTGCCTGGCTTGCTTTCTCCCTGTCCCCCTCATCTCTTCAGTCAGGAGACCAGACCATGTTCAGTATGAATCTTCCCTCCTCAGTTAACTTATCTTGGAAAAACCCTCACAAGCCCACACTGAAGTGTGTTTTCTAGGTGATTCTAAATCCAGTCAGGTTTACAAGGAAGTTGAATCACCATAGTGTCCATGTTCCATACATTGTAGGTTGCTTTGCACCCTCGTCCCCCAACTACTATATGCCTGTAGTACCTTGAATGCAATGGGACAAAAGATCCCCAGACATTTCCAAAGGCCCCACATGGCTCACTGCAAGGGAGATGAGAAAGTGGAACAGGTTGGGTCTCACACAAGGACACCCGACCCACAGAGTTTGACTCCAGCGGGGATTCTCCTTGTGGAGAGATCAATCTGGAGCCAGCCCAGGCCTGCTTAGAGGAGCCATGTGGAATGTTCTCTGTGGACTGTTGCCCCAGCTAAAAACCACACTGCAGAACCCTTCCCTGAAAAGTGCACCCCTGTGGGTTCTCGTACAATTTATGTTAAATTTATAGATGCTTTCTGACTGGCCCAGCATAGTGCCTGGCCCTCGGGTGTGCCTGCTGTGTGAGTGAAATGAGAAGAACTCATCTGTGGCTTTGTCTTAGGGTGCCATGGATCCTGGGGGTGAGGTCCTACCCAGTCCCAAGAGGTGGGCACTCCTCTTTGTCCCCATCACTTCTACCTTAAAGGCATCTCAATTCTATTTTATCACCTGAGGTTCAAATAGTAGGAGGCCATGGTACAGCCAGGGACTGTGACCAAGGGACCATAGTAGCCCAGGCCTGAAGCAGCAGAGTGAGGGAGAAAGTTCAGTGTTTTTCCTCCATAGATACAACCCAGCTTTGTCATCTTGGCCTCTGCTTTCCCCCACCTGCTGCCCCCATGGTGACAGCTGCTGCTTTCCTCTTAGTCTTTCTCTTCTCTACCCCCTTCTCCTATTCTTCTTTCTCCTCCCCTTCTCCTCCTCTTCCTCTTTCTTCCCCCTACTACCTTCTCTTCTCCTTTTCTTCCTCTTCCAGTTCTTCCTCCTCCCATTTCCCCTTTTCCTTTTCCTCCTTTCCCTCTTCCCTCTTCCACCTCCTCCTCTCATTTCTCTTCCTACTTCTTCCTTCTCCTCTTCATATGTTGTCATCCTTCTCTTCCTTTGTCATCCCTTTTGACGTGGCATTTTGGAATTATGTCCTAGTCTAAGCTCTTGAGCTAAATGAAGACTTTTGAGTGTCCTTGTTCCATCATTTGCTAGCCAGGTTTCTGGCAGGATACGGTCAGGTTTGGCATTGTCAAGGTTTGCTATTTTCTTTCCAGATCAGTGACCTTGACAGCTGTTTTCACATAGCCGAGGGTGAGGTGGATACCTGAAAACAAGCATTTCCACTGCAGTCACAAAGGCTGTCCTGGGGTGTTCATGTTGATTCCCTTTAATGTCTCCTGAGAATGGCTAGAGTTCTGTAGATTTAAGAGCCCAGTCGCTGGGCCTAGGGCACTCATCTTTTTTATGCTTTCATTATTCTTCCTGGAGCAACGCGTATTATTTGGGGACATCAAATTGGACCTTACTGAGAATCTGATGGTTTAGCAGTCACTTTTGCATGGCTGGGACAAAACACCAGACCAAAAGCAGCTCATTGAAGGAAAGGGTTTGTTTCAGCTTACAGTTTTGTGTTTCATCATGGTGGGAGGAGGCATGGCAGGGCAGACAGCTGAGTGTCACATCTTGTCACATCATCTGCAAGCAAGCAGCAAGAGTGAGCTGGCTAAACTCAGTGGGACTGAACTGATAACCTCTGGGCTCACCCCCAGCCATATACTTTCTCCAGCAAGGCTCTACCTTCCTGAGGCCCCAGAAGTTTTCCAAATTGCCACCAGCTGGGGACCAAGTATTCAAAACACATGAGGCTATTTGGGACAATCTACATTCCAGCCACCACATGTGGTTTAATCCTTTGTTAATCTTTGTGCCTTGGACTATAAGTGCTCCCCTTTTGCTGATATTCCATGTGTGTGTATGAGTGTGAGAGTTGTAGGATTTCATATATATGCACTCATGTGTGTGTGTTAACATATTTCCTTCTGATTGTAACTGAGCATTGTTGTGTATTGAAGATGAAGTCCTGGGGTCTGGGGAGATGGTGTGTGGTAAAGTCACTTACCTGCTGGCCTGGGTTTAATTACCCAGAACCCATGTGAAGCCATATGTCAAAAGGGGTATGTGCATGGAATGTTCATTTGTAGTGGCAAAATACCCTGGTGTTCCCATATATACATGCACACATGTATGCTCATGTGAAGAATGAAAGAAAGTGAGAGAGAAAGAAAGAAGAAAGGAAGAAAGATGAAGACCCTTATTGATACCCCAGACTCTCTGGACCCATGAACTCTTTCCTTGAAGTTTGTAGGTAAGTGTACCTTGGAAGCATAAATTAATTAAATAGCTTATGTAGGGGTCATGTGGCTGCACCATGCCATGGCACTCTTGCTGGTCCCTGTGGATGAATACCCATTAGGAGGTGTGTGAGCTGCACCAGGGAAAGCTTTACATCACTGGACTTTGCTTTTAAGCAGAAATAGTATTTGTGAAACTCATGGGATTGCCTTCCCCTCTAGTGAACATCAGCGAAACCCCATGTGTGGTGACGGGCTTGGAGATCCTTCTGGGAACACTGGCTCAAACCCAGGGCTGGAAAACCAAAAGGTGTTGTCTGCATGAAACATTTCTTTTCTTCACTGTGTGTTAAAACCATGGTCTCCCTCATCCATCTAGACCTGGAGAACATTTATCTGTTAGCAGAGACTTTTGGTCAGCTCTTCCCCTGAGCCTAGTCACCTGGTGTCCACTGGGGTCAGGAGTCAGAAGCGCCGGTAAGATCTATGTGTGGCCCTGAGCTCCGTTCTGAGATACGTGGAACAAGAAACTCCTCCTCCCAGCCCATGAGCCTGGGCCTCCTGCAGGGAGTCTGTTTGGGATGACGGCTCATAGCGTTTCATCATTTCATCGTGACGTGATGAGTGTTCCCTCCCAGAGTTGATTTGCCAGAACCTTGGTCCCTGGTGTGGCAGGGCTGAGGTGGTGGCACCTTTAAGAGATGGGGCCTAGTGCAAAGTAATTTGGCCATTGGGGGCACTGCTGACGGGAGGACCTAATGCTGGGCTTAGTAAAAGAGTTCATCTTCACGGGAGTGGGCTGTTGTCTAGGGAGGCCACCCTGCATGCCTGCCCCTTCTCCTCCTGGCTGTCTCCCTTTCTACTTTTCCACCCTGTCGTAATGGAGTCAAGAGCCCCTCCCCCCAATAAAAAAACAAAAGAATAAAAAGCTGGGCGTGGTGATGCACGCCTTTAATCCCAGCACATGGGAGACAGAGGAAGGAGGATTGCCCTGAGTTTGAGGCCACCCTGAGACTCCAGAGTGAATTCCAGGTCAGCGTGGGCTAGAGTGAGACCCTACCTCAAAAATCCATCCTCCCCCCAAAAAGTCAAGAGGACCCTCACCAGAGGCCAGACAAGGTGGAAAGACCCAATTGTGTTGTTTCAGCTTCTAACACTGTACGCTAAGCAAACCTCTTTTCTGTATGAACTAGGGGGACTCGGTTAAGTTGCTGCCACAGCAGAAAATGGACTAACCCAATAGCATTAAAGACCTTTGGGAATCTCCTCAAAGGGTTCTCAAGGTTGACTTATAACCCATATTTTTAAAGTGTTTTATTATTTATTTATTTGAGAGAGAGAGATACAGAAATAGGCAGGTAGAGAGAGAGAGAGAAAGAGAGGGTGCACCAGGGCCTCCAGCCACTGCAAACAAACTCCAGATGCGTGTGCCCCCGTGTGCATCTGGCTTATGTGGGTCCTGGAGAACCAAGCCTCGAACCAGGGTCCTTAGGCTTCACAGGCAAGCATTTAACCACTAAGCCATCTCTCCAGCCCATAACCCATATTTAAAAGCAAAAGCAATCTTTGTGTGTGTGTG
Source organism: Orientallactaga sibirica (assembly GCA_036365145.1). Taxonomy (NCBI): domain Eukaryota; kingdom Metazoa; phylum Chordata; class Mammalia; order Rodentia; family Dipodidae; genus Orientallactaga; species Orientallactaga sibirica. The sequence goes on from JAEOAD010000013.1 coordinate 11,029,651, forward strand.
TGTGTGTGTGTGTGTGTGTGTGTGTGTGCGCGTGGTTGGACATCATTTGAATGACATTATCATTACCATTCTTAAAATAACCTTCTTGCATTAAACACTAAACATTCAAGTTATTCCTTGGCTCGAGTGGCCTCCTCCGCTCATATATCCCTAGTGCTTGCAGTAAGAGGGAGAGAGTCTCGTGGGGCCAATCTTGGCCCTGGGGCTGCCTGCCGTGTTACAACATTTTCTTCATGTCTGTTTGTCCTTCGTGGCTTCTGCTGTCTTTCTCCTGGTCCCTGGAGTGGTCCAGGTTAGGGAGAACCCACAATGAGAGTGCTCCAAGAAGGAATGCGAGACACTCTCCAAACATCTGTTGTCCAAAGCATGGCTGGTTCAAAAATTAATAACCGTGGTTTGGATTTTTTTTCCACTGTTATTAACTTTCACTGTTAGATGACTCACAAAGCAGATGGAATTTACTCAAAGTTTCCAGAAGCATTTATATAGAGAAAATTGTGCTTTCAGGAGGAAGATCCAGAGGCCTGAGGACTCATGTGGGACCCCTGGCATGCTGCTCTCATTAGGTTGTGTGCTTCCAAGAGCCTCAGCGTTGCCTGCATTTATGTGGAGTAACAGGCTGTTACTCAAGACTCTGTGGTTTACAGTGTTGGGCGTTTATTTTGCTTCAAGGAACATGCAAGCTTCAGGTCATCTGTGTCTGTATACTGCTTTTATTTTCTCCTTCTAAACCCCAGGCTGAAAAAGCAGGATTTCTGAAAGATGTTCCAGTGTCACTGTGCAGGGGAAGAAAAATTTAAAAGCTGGTAAAAATTTGATGCCCTTTAAGAATTGTGTATAGGGCTGAGGAGTTTGCTCAATGGGTGAAGCACTTGCTGTGCAAGTGTGGGGCAAACTGAGTTCAGATCCCAAGAACTCACGTAAGTCCAGACACTGCCGCACGAGCACCTGTGATCCCAGTGTGGCTATGGTGAGAAGGGAGGTGGAGACAGGAGAATCCCCCAGAAGCGTGTGGGCCAGCCGCCCTGGTGAATGCAGTAATGAATCTCAAGAGACCCTGCCTCAAGCAAGATGAAAGTGGAGGAATGACACCCTTTGACTTCCACACATGGGTTGTGGTACACATACCTGCATTCACACACATGAATGTACACACATGTGAATGTAGCACACACACACACACACACACACACACACACACACAAATTCTGTCTGGCTGCGATATATTTCTTTTCACATTCTTTGCCCAACAAATTGAGTAGCAAATTTTGACATTGTGCAGGGGAACACACTTGGCTCAAAAGAATGTGCTGTGAGTCCAGATGGGGTTGTAAAACTCTTCCAGAGGGAAGGGAGGGAGGCACAAATACTTGTGGACATCATACAGTTTCCCATAGTCTTCCATCTTGGTCACAGCTCATTCCATTTGTTCCTGCCACATCCAGTGTATCCCTCACATTCCATTGTCCCAAGCCACTCCCGGGTCTAACCCTAATAGTGGGCAGGAGGCAAAGGCAGCCTCCACCCATACATTTCATGACATCTTGTAAGGGGATGTAATACACACAGCACTTAAAGTTATAGGAGGCCTCTGTTTTTAATCTCCAACTTGCCTCAAACATAGGCCAGAAATCAAAATGGAGTCACTCATGCTAAACATCCATGTTGAAACTAAACTGTTTTTTTCCCCCAATCCTAGAAATCAGGATTAAAGACAGAACAGCTCAATTTCTCAAACAGGCCAGTTTCCCTCATCTTGACGATGAAGCTCCTTTTGCTTTTATCCACACACAAAAGAAATATAATCTGAAGTGACCTCATATTAGCCCATCAATTATTTTCCTATTTTTCTGTTTTCCTGTTCCTGCCTTCCAAAGAAAATAACTTGGAAAAAACCAGGCTGCTCTTCTGCTATGTTATTTCTTATTTCCTCAGTCCCTTTTTGTGTGTGTGTAATACCGAGTCCCTCCGTCTGGGTCACTGGCATACTTATTTTCTGGAATAAAGTGTTCCCCGATTCTCGAATTGAAAATCAAGCCAATAAAGATCTTTAAATTGTTGCCTTTTTGTCCTCTGACACAGCACAGAGGAGGGCCGAGTGATGTCCACACAGTTCGTCATACTCAGTGCTGGGGAAAAAAAAAAAAAGGGAAGAGGTCCTCATGGGGCTGGAGCTTGAGATAAGACCACGTATATCTCATCAAAATTTGGGAGGCAGGATTAGTATTTTTCTAGGAGAAAAATCCCTTTGGGGTATCTCCCGTTGGGGGCCTTACTCTCTGAAATCTTAGAATCTCAGAGGAAAGGCAGAACACTCTGGTTGGGAAGCTATCAGTTGAGATGGGCGTGTTCACCCCCCAACCTCTTCCTTCTCCCCCTCTATAGTACATATCCCTCTCCAACCTGCCACAACTTTCTTTAGATCTTTCTTTGATAAAAAAGGATGTGTTCTGAGACTGACAAGAAGTCATACACCTTTGTTTCCAAATCCTTTTTTCAACATAGAGCGCTGTCTGCTCTGGGTCATTAAATTCCACTTATGCAGTTGTTCATTGCAGCGAGAGGGTTAGCTGTGCAGTTGATGAAAAAGCCGACGTTCCCTCAAATCGAAAGACCTGAATTCTCTTCTGGGCATCTGGAAGTTTGTTTGAATTATTGCTAGATGCCTGCACCACGGTTTGATTTCCAGCTCAAATTACTCATCTGTCTCCTGGTGCCGCTGATTATTCAGAGATCTTGTCCTGCACTTGGCTATGAGGTCTGTAGGGGGGAGGGGGGTCCAGTCTTTGTTGCAAGATGACAGGTGGATATGGGGGCAGTCAGTCAGGCCTAGGTTTGCATTCTCCTTGGAGTGTGCTCACTCATAATTCTAATCATACACCTGTAAACCTGTTTATCACATGGGGACCAAGTAGAATAAGGGAGGAGGCTGGTCATGCTTGACACATATGTGGGAAGTGAATTAAGGCTCCGTCAGTGTCACACGTCCCAGGGAGACCATGGCTTTTGTGTTCAGGGTTCCAGTAAGCCACCAGAGGGTTTGAACCTGGCCTGACCTAGGTGTTTTTTTTAATATTTATTTTAGAGACAGAAAGAGAGGCAGATAGAAAGAGAGAGAGAGAATGGATGTGCCAGGGCTTCCAGCCACTGCACATGAACTCCAGACACATGCGTCACCTTGTGCATCTAGCTTATGTGGGTACTGGGGAATTGGACCTGGGTCCTTAGGTTTCATAGCCAAGCACCTTAATTGCTAAGTCATCTCTCCAGCCCTGAACAGCTAATAGTTTTTTGAGAGAGGCAGATATATAGAGAGAATGGGCACACCAGGGCTTCCAGCTGCTGCAAATGAACTCCAGACACACGCGCCACCTTGCACATCTACCTTATATGGGTCCTGGAGAATCAAACCTGGGTCCTGTGGCTTTGCAAGCAAATGCCTTAACTGCTAAGCCATCTCTGCTACCCCGACCCAGGTTTTGAGAGGATTGGATGAGCCTAGCTCTTATATTAGGCATAGACCAGAGGAGGATGAGTGTTTTTCCATATTTCTGGAAGCTTTTCCTCGTATCTATGTCTAATCCACATCTACGGTTCTGTTGCATTGCTCAGAAGGCAGAGAAACCCCAAGTTTCTAAAATGTTTAATGAGAACATAACAAGAGAAGCTCTTCTGAAAGCGTACATGCCAGCAAAATTTACTGCAGCTGCTCTCTGCCCCCCCCCGCCCCCGCCCCAAGCTCTGGCTTGCACTCCACTTCACTTAAATGTCATGTAGGGCGGCGAAATCTGACAGCAACCGTAGTATTCAAAGAGGCCCTTGAAATTCATTGCAACTGGGTTTGTCCTTGTCGCTGATGCGCTCTGAAAATGAGTTTTAGCCGCGTCTCGTATTCCCAGCCAAGCACCAGGGTTAGCCAGGTGTCCTGGATGCCACTGTGGAGTCTGTACTGCCCGGTCACCCTGAAGCTCTGTCTCCGCTGCAGGTCACAGTCAGAAGGCTCCGAGCTGCTCTCCTCCCTTCCCCAACCTTCTCTCTGCTTCTGGAAGCGGGGTCCACTGCTGCTCTGAACTCCTGAACATCTTGTGAGAAGCGTCTCTGGCTTCTATTCTTGATGCTCTGGTCTAAGTCATTTCCCCCCTCTCCTCTCTCCTCGCCTGTCTCTTCATCTTCGTCATTATAGCAGTCTGGTCTGCTCTGTGGTTCTTTTTCCAGATAACTCACCCCTTCCCTTTCCCTCCTCCTTCCCTCCTCTCCTTCCTTCTTTCCCCCCTCCCTCCTTCCCTCCTTCCCTCCCTCCTTCCCTCCTCCCTCCTTCTTTCTTTCCCTCCGTTCCTTCTTCTCCCTTCTTATTTTCCCTCACTTGCTCTTTTTGTTTAGAAGATTGGACAGAGAATTTTTTTTTAGCACACTATCCTTCCCGTTCCAACATTTCAAGAGGCTGCTGTGGCAAAAAGAACAATTCTTAGCTGAGTGCTGTAGTGAGCCGCGTGGACAGCCACATGGACTATTTTGGACACTGTTTTCTGAGGCCTAGCCAGGGGTCCTTCCTTCCTTGGGCTCGAGGTGTTTTTTATGCTGACTGCTATTGGCCTGTAAGGTGTTCTTAACAATGGCACTGTGCAGGCAGAGTTTGGGCGAGCTAAGGTTGTAGAGAAGGACTTTTCTTTCTGGCTACTAAGTGCCTTTTGATTCCAGTTGCCACTCACTCACTGGTTTTCTGGGCTAGGGAACCACACCTTTAACACACAGGCCTTTGGAGCGATCTGGTCATTGACTTGAGGGAGACGAAGCTGGGGTAGGCACCTTTCATGTGAATTCCCCATAGGGCCACGTGTCAAAGTCTTGGTCACCAGTCTTTGGTACTCTTGGGAACCTTCAGCGAGGAGGCTTCGTGGGAGGAAGTTGGGTCATTGGGGGTATGATGGTTAATCTCCAGCTGCCAATTTTGACTGCATTTAGAATCACTGTGGAAACGAATCTCCTGGCATGTCTGTTTGGGATTTTCTAGGCTACGAGCCACCCTTCCTGTGGGCAGCACTGACCCATGGGCTGTGATGCTGGACTGTATTTAAAGGAGAAAGCAAGCTAAGGAAGCATCCAGCATTCATCTCCGTCTCCGTCCAGCTGGTGTGGGGTGTGACTCCGCTTCCTGCTCCTGCCGTGCTCTCCCCGCCATGGTGGAACTTTATCTCAGCAATGAGAAACTACCTGACACAGGGGGAGTGTCCTTGAAGGTGTCATGGCAGCCCAGCCCTTTGCTTCTTGGCTGTCGTGAGTCTGAGCAGCTTCTGTCACTGCGTGCTTCCACTCTGACATGCTGCCTCAGCACAGGCCCAGTGGAAGCAGCACCAAGTGATGATGGGCTGAATCCTCAGAAACCATGAGAAAGCAAAGTTACAGCTGTAGCAGACAGCTTCGGGTTCACTGAGATGAACTTCCAGACCAGGCACAGTTATCGAGGAAGGGATATTTATTGAAGCTCACAGATCCAGAGAAAGTTCCATCATGGCAGAAGAAGTTGGCCGGCTGTCACAGGACCAAACACAGAGAAGAAAAGCCACAGCCAAAAGCCACACAGCACAGCACACCTCAGGAACTCCAGCTAGGCACACTTTGCATATCTTTAGATTGAAATCTCAAACCCACCACCACACCTTAAGATCCGCCCAGTGACATTGCCTCCAGCCAGGTGGCTGCAGATGCAAACAACAAACTATTAAAACACTGAATAGATTGGGGGCCATCTATTCAAACTACCACACAGCTTTCCTTCTTTCAAATCAAATTCCCCAAGCATTTTGTTCTAGAGACAGAAAGCTGACTGACATAGTCTCGTTCGTAATCAGGGATGTTTGCAGGTGATGTGGACCTTTAAGGCTGTCACTTAGTTTAATGTTCTTTGTTACAGATAGACATCAAGTCATCAGAGAACTGGCAGGTCCTAAATGTCCTGGTATATACCTGTGAGTTCAGCCCTGATAGGCTGTTCTTTGGTCTGCACCTGTGGATGACAGTCCTGGGGAGACCAGTTCAACAGCTCCCACTAGCTTTACTATATCCTTTGGTCATCTACAGCACCTACCTCCTCATCCTCATCAGAGACCCTTCTGGTAGAGCAAGGTGGTCATCCCAGAGGAGGGGGGAGATTTGCCAGATGCATGGGCTCAGGACTGTCTGCTGGAGCAAACAGTGGCCACATCCTGCTGAGGATCAGATAGTCATTTGGACCATTATTAGCATGTAGCTTAATTACTGTCTTGTTGTTGTCACCTAACCAGGAGCAGGTTAAGGAAGGAAAGAGTTTGTCTTCAGTTTACAGTTTCAAGGAGAGGGTTCCTGACAGAGAAAGCATGGTGACAGGAGCAAGAATCCGGCTTTTCACACTCTAGTCAGGAAACAGAGAGTGAACAGGAAGTGGAGCCAGCCTATACAACCTCAAGGCCCAGCAAAGTGACCCACTTATCCAGGAAGGCTCCACCTCCTATAGGGTCTGCATCCAGTGGGGCCCAAGTATTTAAACACCTGAGCCTGTGGGGAGTATTTTACATTCAAACCACAACAGCATGTTAATAGATAGATGCACAACATGCTTCCATGTGTGTAAAGCTGTAGGCAGAGGTCCACACACCACCACAGTCCTTGCACAATCAAAAGGAAAATGTGCCATTTTATTTTAAAACATTTCTCCTCCCTCTTTCATATATATATATGTGTGTGTGTGTGTGTGTGTGTGTGTGTATGTATGTGTATATATATATATACACACATATGTAATTTATTTTGAAAGAGAGAGAAAGAGGCAGAGAGAGAGAGAGAAAAAGAGAATGGGAATGTCAGGACCTTCAGCTGCCACACATACACATACATTCTGCACATGTACGACATTGCACATTTGTGTCACCTTACATCTGGCTAAACTTGGAACCTGGAGATTTGAACATGAGTTCTTAGGCTTTGCATGCAAGCGCCTTAAGTGTTAAGCCATCTTTCCAGCCCTCTCCTCCCTCTTTCTAACCATCTTTCTCATTTCTAAACTTGCTGGGATTCTCCCCACTTCAGTCCTCACAGTGGGCTGCCCTATTTGGTAGTGGGGACACGCCTGTCCTAGGTGCCCCCCAAGTCGGGTCTTGCTTTGTCCTCCTAGCCACTTTCCTCAGCTCACGCCCTCCTACCAATCTAATTTTGGTGGGAGTATTTCTCTGTCAGATATGCCTGAGAGCCAAGATCTAGCCTTCTTTGTCGCTATAGCCACAGCCCAAACACAGTGGTGGTACCTGACAGATGTTCGCAGATGTTGACAGAGAAAAGGACCTGAGGGCTCCACACAGGAGCTGGTGCAGTCAGCCTTTTTTTTTTTTTTTTGTTAAAAAAAAACTTTCTTTAAAGATTTTTTAATTTTTATTTATTTATTTATTAGAGACAGAGAGAGGGAGAGTGAGAGAATGGGCACTCCAGGGCCTCTAACCACTGCAAATGAATTCCAGACACATGCGCCCCCTTATGCATCCGGCTTACGTGGGACCTGGAGCATCGAACCGGGGTCCTTAGGCTTTGCAGGCATGCGCCTTAACCACTAAGCCATCTCTCCAACCCTGCAGTCAGCCTATCTTATGCACCCTGGGATGTGGGGTTGTGGGAAATATTTCTCCCCTGGCCCCTTCCTGACAACTTGTTTTTCACCCACTGGCTGAGGCATCACTGTGGAATAGGGAGCAGCTGCTGTGCCTTTGAGCACTATTTGACCAAGGAGATGAATGGCTTTCCCTCCCATCACTGATGATGGAGTAGGAAGTCTGTGACAGAGAACGACATTGACACTCGTCCCTTTGCTCCTTTCACCCATTCCAGTGTCTTCATACTCCCTCCTAATTTGCACATGTTCTGCAAGGTGTATTAACCCCACCTTGGTGTTAATAAAATATAAAATCTCCTCCCTCCCATTCATATGTGTGAATGTGGTGTGTGTGTGTGTGTGTGTGTAATGTGGGGCCATTCCTTACTTGAGCAGCTAAAGAAGCTGTGCCACTGGGAGCAGATCTTGAGTACAGCCCTAAGGTGTTCAGAGTCAGCCCATGCTTGCTGGCACTGGCTATTGTCTCTCTGCTGTGGATGTATGATGCGGTGAGCCAGCTTCTGAGCCACAGTGAAGCTCCCTTGGAATCTGTAAGCCTGAAGCTTCTGGTCAGGTGTTTGCCCTAGCAACAGGAAGGGAACTGCAACAGAAGGGTCTGCTAGTGGGACTCAGCTCTGCCCCAATACGTCTGATAATTCAGTTGCATGGGACTGCCGTGAATTGAGGCATAGAGCCCTACTGATAGTAGGTCATGCCTGCTAAGCAAACACCAGGTCATCTGCATTCAGGACCACAGCTTCAGTGACCAGCAGAAGGCAGTCGTTTATCCTCTGAACTTGACCCTTTGCCCACTTCTGAAGAGGGAGGGGGGAAAGGAGGAGGATTATGTAAGGGAGAGAAGCAGATTATAGACCTAGTGGCCCCAGGACAGTGGGGCCTGGAGATGTGGCAGGAGCATCTAGTCGATTTGGTAAAAGCCACTCATAGTGTTATAGGTGTGGATCAGAGCCCAGTGGGGCTTACTAAGATTTCCAGTTCTGGCATCCTGAAGCAAAGAATTGGACCAGAAACACACGGGCAGTAATAGGAATACAGTGTCTTGAGAACGAGAATAGAAATGCATGTTGAGAATGGAGGGAGGCTAGGGAGTGAGGCCAGGTGTAAGGTTCTGAAGTCTCCTCGCCGAGAGTCCTGGTCGCATCCAGCTCATGTACATAGCATCCGCCTTCTCCCACCGTCTGTGATCTCAGCTGTTCTCCTGCATGCTGTTTGTCACTTGTAGTCTGCTTGGCGAAGGGTTTCTACTTATTCTTTTCCAACTGGCTTATTTTTTTTTCAACTTGCTTTGTTCACATGTTGGTCTTGATGCCTTTCTCCCGCACCTTACCTCCCTACCAATGTCAAACCAAGCCCAGAAAAGCAGGCTGGGAAAGAACCGGAAGGTACAATGCATGAAGGCACTTTGGTGAGCTCCTGGCGCTGGCCCTGAGTACTCCCTAGGACGGACTTTGTAACAGCGCAGCGGCCTGCCTTAGCCAGTGTAACGAGTGTTAGCGGCACAGGGTTATATATGTTTAATGTGACCAAGATCTGTGTCCCCTTTCTGTCACAAGGTTTCATGTTTCTGTGTCTGAGCACATGTATGTTTATGTGTGTGTGATTGCATGTGTGTACAAGAAACATACTTGTCTGTGTGCGTTCCCATTTCACTACTGTGAATGCAACTGACAGCACACCTCGTCCTGGAGATTAAAAGCAGCTTGGAGATTAACGGGGCACCCAAACACAGTTCGCGCCAGCTCTTGTTCATTGACAGAGCAGAAATTCCCATTGTCCTAAAGACAAGTGGTTCCCACGTGATTACCTCTAGAAAAATAAAAGGCTCTTGTGTGTGTGAAACGTATTCCCAGGCAAGGGCAGACGTGTGGACGTGTGTTGCAGGAGACTGCACTAGACGTTGGCATATGGTCTAGTGGGTGTGGGTGGCTGGTGCCTGTTTACACCAAGAGAAAGTGCAGGTTTCTGAAAAATGTCTATTTAGCAGACTTAAAAAAATATATATATATATAGTGGATTTGGGGACATTTTAGTTAGAGCAGTCACAAAGGTGTGAATTGGGAGCTGCCGGGTGTGAGCTGACAGCACTCAGGACCATCTGGGACCCATGGCATGTGGTTGTTACTGTCAGCCTGGCTCAGCTTCTCCCACTGCTAGAGTTAACAAGATGCCAGCACGTGAGCGAAATGCACATGGAAGGGGCAAGGAAGGCCAGTGTGGGGTGGGCTGAGGTAGAGGGATCTCATTCGTATACACAGGATGGAAGCGATGTCTGAGTGACAGCGTGGAGCGGCCAGGGACACTGGAAGAGGAATTTATAGCTTATGTGTCTCAAGAGAATTGACTATACCATATCAGACCAGGGCCAGAGGAGGAAAAGCCCAGGAAGTGGAAGTTGAGAGTGAGGGGAAGCTGAGGCCAGAGCCTGGAGTTTACTCTGAAGAAGCCAAAGGATGCCAGGGCTCAGGATTGGCTAGTTTGAAAGATTCTAGCTATTATAGGCTACAATGCCCCGGACTGCCATGAAAGTGAGGCAATTTGTGTGTTGGAGAGTGAGAATTTGATGAAAACAAGGTGGGACTACACATGAGAAGCACTCAGCAAAGCATCTTTTCTCTATCCTTAGGCAAGGATGATGAACTCAAAAGTATTTATCATACCAAAACCGTATACATGTTTTGTGGTTTTAACAGAGGGTCTCACTCTAGTCCAGGCTGGCTCATGGCAATCCTCCTACCTCAGTCTCCTGAGTGCCAGGATTAAAGGTGTGAGCCACCATGCCCAGTTTATAGATATAAAAGTTTTAATAAAGAATAGACACTATAGATAGAGACAGAGACACAGTGGTACATTCTGAGAAAGAAGGGAGGAGAGAAAGAATATTGTACCCTGAGAAGGAATGGGATCCCTGTAGAGAAGTTAAGAGAAGGTATGTGGCCTTGCCTCCTGGGCCATTGTGTGGGGATGAGTTTGAAGAGTTCAACAGGGTAACTCTTACCATGTCACTTGTCCTCCCTGAGACTGGCCCTTTGGGGGTGTAGCATGAGGGCCCATTGGGAGTTAGAATCTGTTTACAGACAGCATCAGCGCATCACTGAGTCGGGCTCCAAGCAGCTGATCCTGTCTGCTAGCGATGGGGCCTTTTTAGTTTTGTGTGTGTGTCTCTATGGTTAGCTAGTTCTGGAAGGGGTAGTCCTTCCTGGTCTGTAAGACCTTACAAACATTAAAATACTATATGAAGGGTGACAAGAGGTCCTTGAGGCTCGGCACAACCAGGACAAGTTGGAAGCTCAGGTCTGGATTGCAGGACACACAAAAGTATTGTGGGGGTGTGATTCAGGGGTCCCCCATAAAGTTAGGTGTTCTGAATGCTAGTCTCCCCAGCTGATGGCAATTGGAAATTAAAGCCATCTGGAGGCAGTGTACTATTGGTGTGGGCTTATGGGTGTTATAGCCAGTTTCCCCTTGTCAGTGTTTGGCACACTCTCCTGTTGCTGTTGTCTACCTGATGTTGGCCAGGAGGTGATGCCCACCCTCTGCTCATGCCTTTGTTTCCCCCTGCCATCATGGAACTTCCCCTCAAGTCTGTGAGCCAAAATAAACCCCTTTTCCCAAAAGCTGCTCTTTGTTGGGTGAGTTCTGCCAGCAATGTGAACCTGACTGCAACACATATAAAGACTCATTTTTTAAGTTACTGAAAAGAACCAAATCCTCAAAAAAACCAATAGGATGACTGGTTTGACAAAAAGCCAAAACCACCGCAAACAAAAGGCTCCAGTATTCACACTTTTATATATAGATTTCTTTGGGGGGGGCGCAACTGCATATTTTAACTTTTCAGTGCTGGTATTCAGGCTTTTTGACATTTAAAAACTTCCCTGGTGAATGGGAACTGGAGATGGTTGAAGGAGATGGAATGGAAGATTATGCTGATATATGCGGACTTGAGGTTTGCTTCCCTATCAGGTCCCTGGTTCTCTGATGAAAGAAGTGTCCTGGTTGCTGGAGAAGCGGGACACGATGCCACCACGCTGTAGGTGGCCTCCATGCCAGGTTCTCTCTTCATGAGCATCCGAGGAGGAGTCTTGGGCTACAGTTCTCGAATCTTTAACGTACACCGGATGTGTGTTTCTCAGGGTGACAGGTCATCCAAATCTTTACCTCTCTCCCACCCCAACCTCATCCCAACCTTTTGCTTTTCCTTCTTCACGGTGCGAGCTCCTGCTTCACTGAGCCAATTGAGCGTCCTGGGGCTCCATCCACTTCCTGCTGCCCAGGGCAGAAGTGAGGCCTCTTGCTCTTCCATGCGGCTGCTGCATGACTGGTCTCTATCCTCTTTCCTTGAGGGAGCTTGCTTCAACAGTTAGCTTGCTTTCATTACATTTACAGCATCTCCCACATGGGCTTCTTTTATTCAACTCATCAAGTTTTCTCATTTCAACCTTCTCGTTTCTTTCTCTCTGCCGTCCTCTTACCTACGCCATTGACTTCTGGATGACAGATCAGGACTTTAAAAACAAAATTTATTTGTTTGCGAGCACCGAGGAATATTGAGGGGGGAGGGGAATGATTGAACATGCCAGGGCCTTTAGCTACTGCAAACGTACTCCAGATGCACCCTCCGCTTTGTGCATTCAGCGCTATGTGAGCACTGGGGAATCACACCTGGGTCTTAGGCTTTGCAGGCAAGCTCCTAAACTGCTGAGCCATCTCTGCAGCCCCAGATCGGGACCTTTGAGACTAGCCGGAGCTATCAGAGTAGTTTTGTTCCCACGTTGTTACTCAGGAAGAAATAAACACAACAAACCAAAAAAGAGCAACTGTGATCTGTATTTGGCTGTCACTCTGGAAGCACATCTGGAGATGCCCCTGGGGGTCCAGCTATCTCAGAAGTCTACACCTGTGAGTTAAATGTCAATAATTAGCAGAAGGGACAGAGGTGGGCTGAGCACATGGTTAGAACCATGACACAGGTGATGCAGATGGGGCTTCCAGTGGGTTCCTGGTGCTGTGATCACACCTGCCTCCCCATGCCTCTATGTCCTTGGTACAGGGACCAAGGTCAATGCTCTGCTGTGGTTGATGGTTGGATGATTCTTGCCAAACATCCATTTTTTCTTGTTTCCCCTTCACTTCCTTCCCTTCTTTCCTTCCTCCCTTCTTCCTTCCCTCCCTCTCTCCCTCCCTCCTTCTTCCTTCCTTTCTCTCCCTCCCTCCCTGCCTCCTTCCCTCCCTTTCTTTCTTTCTTTCTTTCTTTCTTTCTTTCTTTCTATTGTAATTAACCTAATTCTATTTGTGAGATTTTCAGAAAGTTCCAAGTTTCCAGCTGGAAATGGAGTAACATTAAATTCAAATGTCATTTATGACTTAGGCTTAAATGTTTTTCCCATTGCTAATTTAACATTATTTTAAATATCTTTATTATTATTATTATTATTTTAAAAGAATACTATCTCTACTTAGGTAATCTTCACAATCAATTTTGTTAATTTGTGCTGCAATTCTTTACTCCCAGTTGGTGAGAGAATTCAACCAGATTTGGGGATGAGGGGCTCTGTTGTGGTTTTAATCTAAACTGCCCCCCCATAGACTCAGCTGGGGAGCTGGTGGTACTGTTTGGAAAGTTAGGGAGCCTGTAGGAGATGAAGCCTTGGTGGAGGAAGAGAGTCAAGGGGACAGTCTGGCTTGGCCCCACTTCCTGTTCCCTCTCTGCTTTGTGCCTGTGGCTGAAATGTGGCAAGCTGGCCGGCCATGCATTCCCTGCTGTGATGATCCATGACCCTGTGCAAGGTGAGGACGCACTGAGTTGTGTGGGGGGAAGATTAAGTCAAGCTGTCCACAAGCTTCCCCTTGGCATGGCTGCCTATTGCTTATCCAACCCCTGCACACATGCCTTCCTGGACCCAGGAGTGGCCAGCCCCCTCCTCTGTCACTCCTTTGTACCTTCTTTTAGTGATTGTCTCATGCTGGCGTTTCCTATTCTATGATGTGGGACACAGGTACAGGGCTCTATTGACAGCACCCTGTGTTACTTCCATCACGAGGACAGCATTCTGTCGTAGTAGGAAGATGTGCTTGGACTCACTCAGAAGCCCAGAAGTGAAGTGCCCCTGTGGAGGTGAGGAAGGGACAGTGAGAAAGGACAGCTATTTCAGGACATTGGTAGGACAGGAAGCCCATTGCCAGTTCCCACTTGAACTCCACCTGCCGTGCGTGGTCTCACACCATCCTCCTGACGCATTTTGCTTGGGACTGAGGTCTGCTTGCACACCCTCCTCGGACCCAGAGGGAAAACATGAGAAACGCTGCTGCTTCTTAAGTGTCAGCGCTCCCTCCTCGCGTCTCTCCTCTGGTCACTGAGCAGCTTCAGTGGGTTCCCGTGGTTCCCATTCCCCCTGATTTTGGAAGACTTGGGTGTCAGAGCCCTTCCAGCACATGTGCTGAGTGAACAGCCCGGGCTCTCTGAGGACAGGTGTGGCTGGTGGGATCTGGCACATCTCCTGGTGATGTGTTTCTGATGTGAGTTCTAACAACAAGCAAACCAAAGAGAAGAGCAGCTGCAGTGACCTGCAAAGTTTGCTACTCAAGGATTCCTTGAGACTTAAGTGGCTTTGGAAACATTATTTGTGCATGTATGTATGCTTGTGTATGTATATGTATGTGTGCATGTGCATACCGGCACATGTGTAGTGTGTCCTAGCATGCATGTGGAGATCCAGAGGACAACTCTGAGGTGCCAGCACTCTACCTCCTTTGACACAGAATCTTTTGCCCACGAGTTGCCCATTCTCCTGGCAATGTTGGGGATCACAGATGTGTGCGCCACTTTGCCTCTTTGTGGGTGCCGGGAAAGGCAGGCTTTGTAAACAAGTGCCTTTAACTGCTGACCCATCTCCCTAGCCCCTAGATGGGTTTTGATTTTAAGCCTTTAAATAGATGTATTTAAGGGATGTCATTGTGAGTTGTGTCTGCATGTGTAGTTCCAGGAAATGCACCTGTGGCGGGCGATTCACCTTGTGCCACCACTTGGAGCCAGCAGGGTACAGCGGGCATCTCAGGCATCAGAGCCAACTGACTGAAATCCCGTTGACTTGGGCATCTCTCGTCGGGGTAGCTGGTTAGGATTTGCCTGTTTTCCCACCTCCCTGGCATCTCTCTGGCGGCTGCTCACTTTTGCTTCCTGTGTGCTCAGACCCCTCTGAGTCCTGAGCCAAGTTCTGATTCTGCTGCGGAGGGAGACCCTCCCCTCAGAGGCCCCGACGTCTTCTCAGCTGTAGTGTCCTGTAGACAGGACAAAACTTTCCCTAGAAATTGTAAGCTGGAAATAAACCCTTCCCTTCCAAAAGCTGTTTCTGGTGAGGTGTTTTGTCCTAGCAATGAAAAGATAACTGCTATAACCATGCATACACACACACACACACACACACACACACACAGAGAGAGAGAGAGAGAGGGAGAGAGAGGGAGAGGGAGAGGGAGAGGGAGAGGGAGAGGGAGAGGGAGAGGGAGAGGAAGACAGAGATGGGCACGACAGCAGCCTCTCAGCTGCTGAGAATGAAATCCAGATGTGTGCGCCCCCTTGTGGTCAAGTGTGGCATTGCGCCCTTGTGTCACTTTGCATCTGGCTAAATGTGGGACCTGGAGATTGGAACTTCTGGAGATTGGAACTGGGTTCTTAGGCTTAGGAGGCAGGCACCTTAACCGCTAAGCCATCTCTCCAGCCCCCCCACACATTTTTAAAGCCAGGCATGGTCGAGTGTGCCAATATTTACCAGCACTGGGAAAACAGAGACAAGAGGATGCCTGAGACTTGCTGATTAGCTACTCTAGATGGGACCAGTGGGCTCAAGGTTTCACAGAAGATCTGATGTCAAAAAAATATGAGATAAGCTGGTCATGGTGGTGTACAACTTTAATTCCAGCACATGGAGCCAGAGGTAGGAGGATCACTGTGAGTTTAAGGCCAGCCTGGAACTACAGTGAGTGAGATCCAGGTCAGCCTGGGCTAGAGTGAGACCCTACCTCCAGAAAGAAAAACAAACAACCAAACAAAACATTAGGGTAGAGACTGAGGAAGACACCTAATGCTATCCTGTGATCGCCACACACAAGCGCATCTGCACACAAGAGCCCACAAGCATACTTTCACACCATGCACACAAAAATTAAAAATAAATTCTGGTCATGAGAAAGAGACAGGGCATGGCTTCTGGACCAGGAATGATGTGTGTTTATTGGGACCTTGGATTATTTTGTCTCTGAGACTTCAAGGCAGACAAATCTTTCTAGGCTAATGAAAAGACTGATCAAGCCCAATTACCTTGAAAAATTCTGATTGCTTCCTCCCATTATCTTCTCCAACCCCCTTCACATTTAATGGGAGGGAAAACATGAAGATGAAAGGCCGGCAGGGCCTGGGCTGTGGGAACACCTGTGTCTGCTGATGGCTCCGAGGCGTGGCTGTCCCTTTGTGCTCCAAGGATGCTCAGACCTCCTACGGCCATGACCAGCAAAGAAGCACCCAGAGGGCCAGAGGCCCACACGGAGCATGTGCAGGCACGTAGGTCATCATTCCTAACAGGTGTATCTTAGAGCCTGAGAAATGTGGGGATGTGGCTCAAAGAGGCCCAGCAGCTGAGGCTGAAATGAAATGATCTCCAGAATCAGCCACACTCTTGTCCTTGCCTACATGTTTCTCCTGAAACCTTTTCTTTTTGCAAGTTTTCAGGGTGTGTGCATGTGTGTGTGTGTGTGTGTGTGTGTGTGTGCTTTGAACCATGATCTTACTGCTTAGCCCAGTGTATCATACTTTTGTCTGTCCAGAAGCAGTTTAAGGAAGAGAAGGGTTTCATTTGGTTGACAGTTTCGAGGGAAAGTTTGGTGGTGGGGAAGGCACAGTGGCACCAGCGGGAGCTGAGCTGGTCACACTGTATTTACAATCAGAAAGCCGAGTGTGGAGGTAGAGAGTGATAGGAAGTGGGGATAGGCTATAAGCTCTCAAACTCGCCTCCAGTAACCTACTTCTGTTGGGTCTTGCTAGTACCAGGCTGGACCTGTGAGGAGGCTGGCCTGAACTATTGGACATGGCCAGGGACCCTGGGCTGCGGGGTCGCAGCTGGCCCTCTGTCAGGAGCCCCTGGTGACGGTAATAGCCTTCCCTATGTTGTAGGGTGCAGTGAGCTGTCATCGCCCAGAGTGGGCAGAACTGGCAAGGCGCTCCCCCCAAACCCCAAAAGGCTATGACCATTCCATAAGTCAGACTTTGCCCCCCACAGTTTCTGACCTGTGGCTAGCTGCCCAAGAGACCCTCATGTGGCTGAAGTCACGTAACCTTCTCACCCCCCACAGTTTTGAAGTCACAGCCTCCTGTTAATCTCCTCTTCCGCCCTTCCCCCTACTTTCCCTTATCCTTCCCCCATAGCTTTGAAGTTGCTAGTCCTTCCTCTATCTAGATAACAGCCCATAAACTATGCATCCAATTGCCATATAGTCTGTATGTGCCATCTCAACCTTCCCCAAGGGTTTATAACCCCCCCCCTTTGAATAAACAAGTATTGTCCATCAGATGGTCTCCCGGGTGCTCATTGCCCCGTCGCGTGTCCACCATCGCACTCACCCACCCAGACAGAAAGACCCTTGCAACTCGTCTCTCCCTCACCCAGGATGTTGGTGGCCAACGACCTCGGGGAATGGGAACAGAATGAGACCCACAGCATGAGACCCACATACTTCCTCCAGCAAGGCTTCACCTCCTAAGGGTTCCACGGTCTTCACTAACAGCATCACCAGCTGTGGACCATGTACTCAAACACATGAGCCTACGGGAGACATTTCCCATTCAAAACCCAACACCCAGACTGATGTTGAACTCCTGAGTATCTGTGACTACAGGCACATGCCACTGCATCCGGCTTTCTTGCACACTTTGATAAAGGATCTAAATAACATGCATCTGGCTTTCTTGCACACTTTGATAAAGGATCTAAATGACATTTTCCCCTAACTACATGTGGTAGTTTGAATGTTTGGCCCCATGGACTCAGTTATTTATTTTATTTTATTTTTAAAATTATTTTATTTTTATTTATTTTTATTTTTGGAGAGAGACAGACAGAGAGAGAGAGAGAGGAAGACAGATAAGATGACAGTTCTCAGCTGCTAACTACATGTGGTCAAGTGCGGCATTGCGCCCTTGAGTCACTTTGCATCTGGCTAAACGTGGGACCTGGAGATTGGAACCAGCGTTCTTAGGCTTAGGAGGCAGGTGCCTTAACTGCTAAGCCATGTCTCCAGCTCTTTTATTTTATTTTTATTTGAGAGAGAGAAAGAGGCAGGGAGAGAGAGAGAGAAAATGGACACTCCAGGATCTCCAGCCACTGGACACAAACTCCAGATGCATCTGGATTATGTGGGTCCTGGAGAATCGAACCAGGATCCTTTGGCTTTGCAGGCAAATGTCTTAACCATTAAGCCATCTCTCCAGCCCTGGACTCAGTTATTTTTAATTAAACTTTCCACTTGAGCTCCTGGAAGGCAGATTTCTACTAGAGGAGCTGTGTCATTGGGGGCAGATCTGAGTCCAACCCACATGTGTGTTTGGGGTGATCTTCATTCCAGCCCAAAGGTATGGAGAAAGCAGTTTGAATTCTGCATTTGGTACTTGCTGCTTTTGATCCTGTGGTCTGAGGGTTTCGCTTTGCTCGGATCCATGAAAGGGAGCCAGCTTCTTCTGCCATTGATGGAGCTTCCCCTGGATCTGTAAGCCTGAGATAAACCCCTTCCTCCCAGAAACTGCACCTGGTTGGATGGTTATCCCAGCAACATGGCTCTGACTACAACACTACAGTTTATATAATCTCTGACGAAGGAAAATAAAACCCCTAAATAAGCCTTGGGTTCTGCTATGTATTTATAGGACAGGACTAGTCTGCAAAAGCTGAAGAGATACGAGGTGAGTGCTAAGGCAAGGTGTGAGTCTTTCTTAGCATCCGTCTTGGCTCACCAGGTGGACACCAGAGGAAAGTGACTTTTCAGCCAATATAGGGTCTTCTTCCAGCTACCAGAGAAACACTTCCTTCTGTTACAGTTTCTCAAAATGGCTAGTTCTTCCATGTTTAAATTTTTATTTTGATTTTCATGCTATAACAATTAATTTACTTGTATAATCAAAGAATGAGCTAAAATCTCTTGACTGGAATCACATATGTGTCACTCATAGATCCGGTAACAATACAATGTCCTGTTAGATTGCAGTAATAATACAATGCAAGTATGACAAAAATTAGGCATTTTATTTTATTTTATTTATTTTTGGAGAGAGACACAGAGAGAGACAGACAGAGAGGGAGAGGGAGACAGAGATGGGCGTGCCAGCAGTCTCTCAGCTGCTGTGAACGAAATCCAGATGCGTGCCTTGTTGGCAAGTCGGCATTGCACCCTTGCATCACTTTGCATCTGGCTAAACGTGGGACCTAGAGATTGGAACCGCTGGAGATTGGAACCAGTGTTCTTAGGCTTAGGAGGCAGGCGCCTTAACTGCTAAGCCATCTCTCCAGCCCCATGTTTAAATTCTTGTTCTTGGCATTCAGATGTTGGTGAGCATTCCCTTTCCTCCCTGTCTCCCTCTCTTCCCTCCATTTCTCTCTTCCGTCCCTTCCTCTAGCAGCTACAAGGCTTTCCATAGCGGGTTGCTGTGATAAACTATCACATGCTTGGATAACTTTAAAGAATGGACATTATCTTCCTGGCTCTAACATCCAGGAGTCAGTGGCGCTGGGTACCTATGGACGGATGCAGTGGAAGCCTCCCTCCTAGCTTGTGGTCGCTCCCGGCTACCACTGGTGTCTCGTGATTCCTCACTGTCTCACCCCAGTCTCTCCCGATGCCATCACATGCCCCTTCTAGGTGTCTGCTCCTATCTTACAAGAAAGCATTCACTGGCTTTGAGGCTTACCCTAATCCACTATGACCTCATCTTTAGGACACCAGCAAAGACCCCATTTCCAAGTAAGCTGTGACTGGTGTTCATGCTGCCCAGGCCCTGTTACATCTTCAGGGGACCATATCCGTGTACAAAGGCCACTGTGGCCCTGCCCTTAGTTCGTTTTTCATGTGTCCCAGGTCAGGCTCTGCTACTTCTAAACACAGTCACGATACACCTAATCCCGATGTCTTTGCTCATGCTCCGGGCGGGTTCTCCTTGCTGGCCTGTGTCCTTTATCCCCAGTCCCGGCCTCTGATTGACTGTCAGGGTTTTTCACACTGAGCCAGGCACTGACCATCTATGGGGTGCTTTAAGTCTTTGTCCCAGCAGGGCGCTTCGGGTGGTGAGCACAGCCCCTGCCTGGTACCGAGACGTCCAGTTCCTCTGCTGAATGGCTCCGTCGCCCACACTTGTAGCTCCCTACATTGGCATTCCATCCACGGGGGCCCCTCATTGACTTTCAGCCTTCACCCTCATCAGTCTTCGAGGAGAAATCATTCTCTCCAGCTTCGCTCGCATTCAATTTCTCACATTTCATCCGGGTAGCTGATATGCTGCTAGAATTCATTGGCGCGGCGACCTCTTGCAATCTAATCCTGAAGGGTGATGCGTTTTCTCTCGCTAGTAGGCCCCGGGCAGGGCATGTAGGTGGTATTCAGAGGAGTGGTTTCTGCTCAGGAAGAGGGAGACTTAAAGACAAGGCCCTCCTCTGCAATACTGCTGGCTGGCGAGAGGCCCGACTCTCTAATTGCTGCTGTGCCTTAATTGGTGATTTATTATTCCTGGCACCGTGACTGTGTGCACGGATGCTCTGACTTATATGCTGTGTGTGTGTGTATGCACGCACGCGTGCATCTGCAGTCGTGTGTGTGTGTGTGCTTGCAGGTGTGTTGCGTGCTCATGTTTGCATGTGTACATGCACGTGTGTGTTGTTAGGAATTGAACCCAGGCCCTCAAGCATGCACTGTGCTGCCATGCTACTGGCCCCCGCCACCAGGCAACTTGTTTCATCAGTAACTACAGACACCAACGGGACTGCCCCTTAGCAATCATTCGTAGTATGTACCACCATTTCCTGTCCCCAAAGGCAGTGCTGCCTCCTCATTAATCCCTTTGTCCCCAGTCTTTTCCCCTTGTTGTCAGGTCCTTACCCATAGCCAGAGCATCCGTGAGAAAATACAAATCCAACAGTGACGGGGTCAAGTCCAAGGATGCAGCTACAGACCTCCAGGCCATGTGGGATCGGGCTTGCCATGGTCTCTGTGGCCTCGTTTGCTGTCACCCTTCCTCTCTTCCTCCCTGCTGTCCTCCTTGAAGATCCTCAGACCCCTTGTCCTTCCTTCTCAGAGCCACACACCTGTTCTCCCCTTCAGATGTCTATACCTCTTGTTCCTCTTTTACTGATGACCCCGGGTCCACTTCTTTCAAAGATCCCATCTCCTTGCCCCCTGTCTCCAGCTCCCTATGTTCACAGTATGCCACTTTCTGCTCGCTATCATCTTCCTTGTTGCTGCCTTCTCTTCTCAGTTTGTTTATCTTGCTCCTATCTATGAAAACAGTACCCCACTCCATAGGTGGTGAATGTCATGCAGCAGGAATGGAGTGGAAACCACAGATCGAGCTGTGGTGGTTTGAATGTGAAATGTCCCCCCATAGCCTCATGTGCTTGTGATTCAGCCTGGCACTCCATTCCCAGTTTGGGAGGTGGAGCCCATTGGAGGAGCTGTGTGGTTCGGGTGTTTGTTACAGCCTAAGACCCCACTCCCTTGCCAGAGCCAGCTCACTCTTGCTGCTCTTGCCTTGCTGTTGATCTATGAACGTGTAAGCCAGTCACCTGCCCTGTCATGCCCTCCTCTCCACCATGATGAGACTTGCCCGAGAAACTGTTTGCCTGGAATAAACTCTTTTCTCCCATGAGCTGCTTCTGATTGGGTGTTTTGCCCACGAAGTGAGAAGCTACCCAAGGCTGCTAGGCTTGGATTTCTATAAGATTATGCTTTCTCCTCCTCAAATGGGGATCAGACATGAAGAAAATGTGATTTAGACTGGGTGTGGTAGTGCACGCCTTTGATTCCAGCACTCGTGAGGCAGAGGTAGGAGGATCGCCATGAGTTCCAGGCCACCCTGAGACTACAGAGTGAACCTGAGCTACAGCAAGTCCCTACCTCAAAAAACAAAACAAAAGAAAAAGAAGAAGAAGAGGAGGAGGAGGAGGAAGAAAATTGGAATTCAAATTTTGGAAAATAAAACAAACCAAAAGAGTACGTGATTATGATGATTGATTGGCAGATGAGCAAGCCAAACAGGTTTCAGTAACAAGTTTGGGTTTGGAGGGATTCTGCAGGGCATGTCGCTTACTCCCCATCTCCACCCAGAATGTCATCTTTGGAGCTCTTCCTGTTACCTACTGGGACCTTTCTTAAGCATCATCCCCAGTGCAAACCCTTCCTGGCTCTCACTGCCGTCAAGAGGCAGTGTGAGACTCTCCTCTGTTTCTTCTCTTCCCTCAGTTATTACAATGAGATAATGTGTTCGAAAGATGACTAAAAATAGGCCTGTGTCCCCCCGTGTGAACTCTTTGAGGAGGGACAGGCTTAAAACGTCCCATTGGCTTGTGGACTTCACAGTGGGTTCCTTACCACAGTCAAACTCACATCTTGAAAAAATGCTTAACCCTAATGCTGAATTTTCCTAGCATCATAAAATAAATTACATTCACTGAAGACTTGAGTTTTAAGGCACTGAATCATATGCACATACACTAAAAAGAGATTTTTTAAAATCTTTAATAGGGCTTTGGGATCATGGGCACTTTATTAAGCACTAATTCTTTCAAAATTGGCAATTTGTGCATGATCTATATTAGTAATTTTCATTTAACTACAGTATTTGGTTAAATAAAATACCCTTTCCCAACCATCTTTCACAAAGGAGCTTATTGAACAATCTCAACTGGGTTTTGCTGAAGGTAATGTTAAAATGGAATTTTCTTTCCTTAAACCCAAATCACATTGGTTGTGAGAGACAGTGATTCAATATGAGATAGAAAAATGGAAGAGGCAGTTAGACAGGGAACTGCGCTATGGAGAATGGGAGATAGCAGTTCAGGCATTTGCTTCTCTTTACGGGGAGGGCAGGCAAGACTCTTTATGACATAAGCAGCATATGTTCACAATAATAATTGGTCCATTTAGACTCTTTTCAAGTCAGAGCAGGTGTGCTGCTTTGAATGTTAAATGTCCCCCAGAGCCTCAGATGCTTGTGTTTAAGCTTCCTACTTAGTCCCCAGCTAGTGGAGCCTTGATGGAGGAGGCGTGCTGCTGGGGGTGGACCTTGGGGTTGATTAGCCCCGCCCACTTGCCAGGGATAGGTTGCTCTTGCTGCTCTGTTGCCCCACTGCTGACCTGTGAAGATGTGATTTGGTTGCCATGCTTTCTCCTCTGCGTTGAAACTTGCCCTTGAAAGTGTAAGCTTGAAGTGAACCCTTTCCTCCCCAAGCTGTCCCAGCAACGAGAAGGTTACTGTACAGAGGGGCTGCTCCATTTCTTCTGTGCCCTGATATCTCAGAACCGTATTCCAGGCTGGCTTCTCACCACCCTGCTCTTCTTGAGACCTTCCTGCCTTCCCTGCCACCCCTCATTCCTTCACATCACACCTCAGCCCTAACAAGACTGCCAGCTCTAGTTGCCATAAAACAGCCAAATAAACAATCTTCTGCTTTTAGTGAACCAGTTAAGCAAAGGTATAGATGGGTAATTATTGACTCGGCCACTGTGCCAGCCAGGAGCAGGGTGACCCTCCTCATATACCTGTGGCAGCCTCCAGGCTTCACTATGCTCACACTCACCTTCGCCTCTCTGCTGAACTGGCCTCTTTAATTGGGATTTTTCCCCACTGCCTGGCTGTTTTCCAGTTGTTCTTCAAGACTTAGCTTAAGTATTCTCTCCTGTAAACAATCACTTGGTTCATTCAGACTGAAGGATCAGTTCCTTCTAGATTTTTCTCTGCAGTTTCCATCTACTGACGAAGGGCATCAGTTGCCTTGTCTCACTCCCCATCAGCTCACAGAGCAGTGCCACTGCTACTAACTCCCTTCAGTGTGGGCGCTGTTTCATCTTACCTGCTCTGTTTCCATGGCATTCTGAAATAGTATAGGCATTTAGGAAATACTGAAAATAATGTTTTCTTGGGAGAACTGTGTTTGTTACTTTTCCCTTTGCTGTGACCAAACACCTGACAAAAGTAACTCGAGGAAGGAAGGGTTTATTTTGGCTCACAGTTTGAGGGTACAGTCCATCATGGTGGCAGGAACGTGAGGTAGCTGGTCGCCTGGCATCCGCAGTCAGGAAGCAGAGAGAAGTGAATGCTGGCTGGGGTTCAGCTTGCTTTCTCCTTTTTATTCATTCCAGGAGTCCAACTCTGGAATAGTGCCATCCACATTCAGGGTGAGTCTTCCCTGCTCAGACTTCTCTAGAAACACCCTCCCAGGCCTATCCTGAGGTGTGTTGTCTTGGTGATTCCAAATCCAGGTAAATTGGCTTTGATGAGTAACTGTCACAGTTGCTGAATGCCCAAGCGAACTTGTTAACACCTGTCCAACAGTGACGTACCCAGCCTCGTTGGCATCTCTGTGCCTCCTCTTCCGAGTACCACATCAGTGCAGTGACATCACTGAGGTTCTAGACAAGGTATTGGTACTGGTCGTTTTGTTTATTTCTCTACAGTGCTGTGATGGAGCCCAGGCTCCTTGTAAATACTAAGTAAATAAATGTATTGCTAAGCCACAGTCCCAGCACCCCCAACCACCAGTCACATTTTAATCACCTTATTTATTTCTCTGACAAAATATCTGATGGAAGCACTGAGGAAGGAAGGATTGATTTTGGGGGGCATAGTTATGGGGTTGCAATCTGTCATGGTGAAGATACGGTTGCAGAACCAGCGCCAGTCCACAGTGGTAGGAAAACGAGGCCGCTGGTCACATCAGCAGAAGTGGGGCTGCCCTCTATAACCTTCGAGTCCCGTCCCCTGTGAGCCACCTCGTCCAGCCCAGCACCACCTTTGAAAGGTTCCGCAGCCTGCTCAAAACAGCGCCACCATCTGGGCACCAAGTATTCAAACACATGAGCCTAGGTTGGGTGCAGGGCATCATCTCACATTCAAAGCATAACGCGTTGTTTTTCTCGCGTGGATTTTTAATTTTGATATCAAGTTCAAGCCCTGCTCCCATTCTATATTTTACCCATGATTTTCCAACAGTACCTTCTCAGGTAACATAGCAGAAGCAAGATTGAAGGAAAATGTGCCATACAGCTAGTCAAGTCGCTTAATTCTGTATTGAACTTCTGGGGTCCACATGTTTGCATTCAATAGTGTCAGATGTCTTTCTCCTTTTTCTTCTGTCTCTTCTTTTCTTTGGTGGGAGATGGGCAGGGGGTATTGTTTTCCTAGAACTGAAATGAATGAGAATTTGACAGGGGAACAAAAGCCTTCATTCTAATTGGCGCTGTATTTGAAATCAAACGCACAGCCATCATTAAGAAGACCTAACTTCCTGGTGATTGATTTAACATCACAGCCTCCCGGAGAAACCACCCTGGAAAAATACATCCGTGCTGGCAACGAGTGGCGAGCCTTGTTCATTCACCTCTCTCCAGTGGCGCTTCTTTCCCACTAACATGTCGGTTTCCCTGGTTTGGTGGAAGAAGGGGCTCAGTGTTCAGTGACCAGGCAGTTTTCAGAATGACACTTCACTGAGTTCTGTCCAGCGGCCCAAGTTGGGTGGTCCAGCTGAATGGGTGGGTTCTAGACCGGATGTTTTTCCATTGTTCCTTCTCACCTAGAAGCCACAGAAGCTGAGCATCTTTTAGCCTTGGAACTGAGATATTCAATTTACTCTGTGGCTCATTAGAAAAGACAGGGGAAAAAAAAATCACCAAATGAGTTGTGAAATAGGTTCTCCAATCTGGAAAGAACTGTACCATGCTATTTAATCTATTCTCATTCTTTTTCTGTTCAAGAAAGACAATTATCTCATCTTATTCCTCCTCTGTTACTGATTCCTAATAACTTTTTATAATGAGAAGAGAAAGTTGTGAATGTCTCCTCCTACTGCCATGGATACTCATTTCATCCTGGGAAAAACTTGGGAAGATCAAAATTCTCATCTCTATATTACATTGTTTAATAGCATTTATTCAGCCTTTTTTTTTTTTAAAGCACTGAAGATTGAACCCAGGCCATCAGGAATGTTAGGCAAGCTCTCTACCACTAAAATAGTCCCCATCTCCACTCAGCAAATCTTTTTCAAGTGTGTGTGTGTGTGTGTGTGTGTGTGTGTGTGTGTGTGTTGGGAGTACCAGGGCCTCTTGTCACTGCAGACAGACACCAGCTGCTTGAGCTACTCATTGTATCCAACCTATGTGGGTGGCTTGGGAATTGAACCCTGTAACGCCAGAAAGCTTTCATTACAAGCAAGCTCCTTTAACTGCTGAGCCATTGTCCTAGCCTCAGCATATCTTTTATTAAGCATTTGCTGTGCACCAGGCCTCTGTGGGAGGCCCTTGGGACCCAGAAGAACCGCCCCTTCTCTTCTGCTCAAGGTGACTCTTCAAATTGTCAGACTTCCCAAGTCCCTCGGCCTTCATCTGAAATCACACAGACGAGCCACAGGCAAGAAAAAGAGCCTTCAACTCCCGACTCCCCTGGCTGCATGCTTCCAAGACCCCTGTGACTACCTTAGGCCCCAAGGAATAGGAAGTCTGTTCCCCACTTCAAGGTTAGTTCTTCATTCTGCCTACCTGGTGTCTTCTACAGCCTTCCTCCTCCAGCTTCTTTCTTTCTCACCATCCTCCCTTTCCCTTGGCTTTTTTAAAAAACTTTTATTTATTTATTTGCAAGCAGAGAGGGAGAGAGAGAGAGAGAGAGATCGAAGACAGGCAGACACAGAGAGAATGGGCATGCCAGGGCCTGTAGCCACTGCAAACGAACTCCAGATGCATGCACCCCCTTATGCATCTGGCTTACATGGGTCTTGGAGAATCGAACCGCGATCCTTTGGCTTTGCAGGCAAACGCCTTAACCGCTAAGCCATTTCTCTAGCCCTCCCTTGGCTCTTTAAATTAGACCATACATGTTAGATGTCCAGTAGCCCCAGGGGAAAAAGTCTTCCCTTACACTTGTCCCTACCCACCCCCCAGTGACTGCTTACGTATCTTTATTCATTTCTTCACACTCCATTGACTTCCAACCACTGGTCCAAACATCAAAGCTGGTGATAAGCTGTGAGTCCTGTCCCTGAGGTCCCCAGGGCGCCTGCACTGGTGAGCTACCATGGCCCTCCTATCTGGTAGCATCTTACCAGTGTCTTCTGCGGCTTCTTTTACCCTTGTCCATCCATCCAGTTGGCCTCTACTCCATCTCCACCTTTTCATCAGCTCTTGAGTATATTTACATCTTTTTACATCCGTTCTCTCCTGGGGATCTCAAGGCTTGGAGTTGCTCTTAAGGCCCCGGGCTGAGGTTCACCAGCCACTTTGGTTTCATGAATGTCAGAAGTAAATATCCCCTTCCTCGGTAGGCATCTTTCTGTGTCCCACAGCCTTTCATACTCAGTGAGTCTAAAATGGAATACACTGCCAGGTTTACTTTCCCCCAATCTCAGCTCTCTCTGTCTCCTTTATTGCTCCTATCAGAAAGAATTTAATGGAACCAAAGTTACTTCGCTTTTCTCCAGCCTAAAACCTCAGCGTCATTTATCTCTCTTCCTAGTCTCAAATCCCCAAATCCACTTTACCAGGCTCTGCTGATTTTTGCTTCAGAAATACCTCTTGAATCTCTTCTTCCTGTGGTTGTTGAATCCCTTTTTATAACTTGCCCTGACCATCCATCAGCTTCCGCCTGTGTTCCCTGCCTCTGGGCTTGTTCCATCGTCTCTCAGCCACGCATTTGCTGGCTCCCACCCCTTGCTGGGTCAGAGTCCATTTGTTCCTTATACAATGCCCCGAGCCATGCTGGCCAATACAGCCTGTGGTTACCTAGTATAGACCAAATCTGTTCCTACAGGATACTTGAAAACAGAATGATAAATTGCCCAAGTGCCATGAACATGAATCCTGTGGCTTGGGATGAAATTATTAGTGACCTGTGTAGGCAATGAATGAGTAAAGAACTTAGGTGGAAGTAGGAAGCATGTGGAGGGTTGGATGACTAAAATGTGTTTTGGAGCCAAAGTGTACCTCTAACATAATATATCTTAGGAAGTATTTTATTTTATTTTATTTTATTTTATTTTATTTTATTTTATTTTATTTTATTTTGAGAGACACAGAGAGAGACAGAGGGAGAGGAAGACAGACAGAGAATGGGCGTGCCAGCAGCCTCTCAGCTGCTGTGAACAAAATCCAGATGTGTGCACCCCCTTGTGGTCAAGTGCGGCATTGCGCCCTTGCGTCACTTTGCATCTGGCTAAACTTGGGACCTGGAGATTGGAACCGGGTTCTTAGGCTTAGCAGGCAGGTGTCTTAACCGCTAAGCCATCTCTCCAGCCCCTTAGGTAGTATTTTAAATACATACACACAATGCAGTTGATTCATTGTTGCAAACACACAACTGTTGATAACATCCACATTCGCATGTTCAATAGAGATTTTCCTTATGTTCAGAGTCAGTATGTTTGGACAGCGATTCATAGAATTTATTTATTTTTTTTTACCACTAGGCTCTCTCAAAATATGTCCAATAACTCTAAACATCATGTCTCTATAGCTGGTCGGTTGCTCCCACCCAACATGTTCTGTGAGTGAAGTAAGCTTAGAGCTGAGACAGTGGGCAGTGGGTCAGGTGGATGCATAGGGCTCTGAGATAGTCATGCTGAGAATAAACTTAAAACTTTCTTTATTTAGGCTCAAGAAGGTTCCAGAAGGCTTGATCCTAAATCCAAATAACCACTAACCCTGTCCTTAGATAATGGGTAGATCCCAGTATTTGGAACTCTAATCTGGCTTCTCTCAGATCCATGAAGGTTTCTGGATTGGCAGCTTGCTGAGTTCTACACAGCCCTTTCCCTAGCTCTGTGACAAGATGCCAACAACACAGAAGTATATTGTATTTATCATTTTGCACACACAAGTGTATTGTGTTCATGCATCCATGTATGTGTACATGTGTATGTGTACATGTGTATGTAGGCCAGAGGACAACCTTGTGTGTCCATCCTCAGGAAATCATCCCCCCTTCTTGGAGGCACAGGGTCTCTCGTTGGCCTGGAGATCACAGATTAGGCTAGACTGCGCAGGCCAGCAAGCTCCAGCAAGCTCCCATTTCTACCTCCCCAGTGTGGAATTATAGGCATGAGTCACCATGTCTGGAAGTTTCACTTGAGGAACTGAGGAGCAAACCTAAGTCCTCATGCTTCATTTGCAAGCACCTTACCATCTCCATTACCCAGAGACCCAATATATATTTTATGCCTCTGCACTCCTTATAATTTAATAGAGCTTAAAATGTAGGGCTGGAGAGATGGCTTAGCAGTTAAGGCGCCTGCCTGCCAAGCCTGAGAACGCCCGTTCCATCTTCAGGTCCCATGTTTAGCCAGATGCAAAAGTGACACAAGGGTGCAATGCCATGCTTTCCCACAAGGGGGCACATGCATCTGGAGTTCATTCACAGCAGCTGAGAGGCCGCTGGTGTGCCCATTCTCTCTCTCTCTCTGTCTCTTTCTGTGTCATCCTCAAATAACAAATTTTTTTTAAAAAATTTAAAAACATGTAGAAAGACAAAAGTTTAGATCCAGAGTCCTAAGATGACTCTAGAGGCCCCCAATCTCATGCTTCATAGTTTCATCCCTATGTCCTGGGAATATTTCGTCTGCACTCTTAAGAATTTTTCCAGTTCCTGAGACATCTTGGTGAACAAAAACAGAAAAAAAAAAAAAAAAAAAAAAAAAAAAAAAAAAAAGGCCTTTTCTTTTGTAGAAACAGAGTTGAGTGTGAGGGAATGGAATTTCCGAGGCAGGTTGGGAGCAACTGAGGAAACTTTTGTTTCTAAATTCCCACTCAAAACTTGGGCGATGGGAAAACATAATTTTTACCCGAGCACATCCATATTTAGTGTTCACGTGTGTATTCAGTGAGCCCTGGGAAAATAAATGGAAGCGGATCTCTGCTGAGGAGAGATGGTATTTTTAATGAGCAGGTTTTTTTTTTTCTTTCTCCTTTTCTATATTTACTGTAGTCCAGGCAAGCATGTACACAAATAGCCACAATTTGTAAATTGTTTCTGACATATTTTCTGCTCTTTGAATTCCCTGAGTGCCTGCAATATAATTAGAAATAAGCAATCTTTTACATCAGTAATAGAGAAAAGGACATGGTTTGCAGCATGCAAATAAGATGTTACCTAAACAGAAAATTATAGCTGCAGAGGCTGCTGTCGTCACAGAGGAAGAAAGGGGCTATTGAAGGCTCAGGGAACTGTTTCCAGCTCTGCACACTGACATTTTCTCCTAACGCTCATCACCTGCTGCGTGCATAGGCAGAGGAAATGGCTATGGCCAGAAGGAAGGAATGTGAGACCTTGGGAGAATGCTGCAGGGTTTGTGGCTATTTCCTTTGTGTGGCTGAGGCTATGGGGCTGCTAATGGATTTCCTCAGCTCTGAGGTACAGCTTCCTCCTGGGAAGAGCCAGGCTGACTCTTAACTTCAGCTGATAACTGATTTCTTTCTTTCTCTCTCTTTCTTTCTTTCTTTCTTTCTTTCTTTCTTTCTTTCCCTCTTTCTTTCCTTCTTTCTTTCCTTCTCTTTCTTTCTTTTGTTCTTTCTTTCTTTCTTTCTCTTGCTTCATTCATTTATCCATCCATCCATCCATCCATCCATCCATCCATCCATCCATCCACACATTGCCACAATGGGTGGCTAATTTGTGTGGTGTAAACCCTGGGAGCTACATTAATGTACCAAACAAGATCACGCACCTTCCATTTTGGGACTTGTACTCCATTGGGAGAGACAGTGAATGAAGGTAGATAAAATAATGTTTTTTGACTCTATGGAAAAATACCATACAGTATCAGAATGAACAAATGCCTGGGCTATTCATTCAGATAAGGCATTCAGGGACGATGTCTCATGAAAGTGGATTTGGGGGCAAGAACTGGGCTGGAGAGATGGCTCAGTGGCTTGCCTCAGCAAGCTGTGGATCTGAGGCTGGATCCTCAGTGCCTGCATAAAATTCTGGGCTTGGTGATGGGTGTCTGTAATCCCAGAGCTGGGGAGCTGGAAACAGGGCTCTCTGGCTAGCTAGTCTAGCGGAATTGATAAGCTCTGGATTCAGCGAGAGATCCTGTCCCTTAGAATAAGGTGGAGAACAACTGAGAACACTTGACATTTCACTTCTGGCCTCCACTGGACATATGTGCACACACATCACAATCACAAACACCCACACACGAAGAAAAAAAAATATCCCCAAGGAGCATGTCCTGGGGACACCCCAAGCAGCGAGAATCCCAGTCAGAAGGAGCCTTTCAGTTACAGAGGAGTGTGCTTCGTGTGTTTAAGAGATAGTCAAGAGGCCAGTGCTTATCACCGGGGTGGTGATGGTAAGCAAGAGAGAGAGGAAGAGAGACGGGGTCCAAGGACTGGGCACTTGGCCCTCCAAGGAGAAGTGAGGACATGGAGCAGACCGAGATGATGACAAGTGGGGACGTGGCATGCCAGGAAAAGCTAGTTCCACAGAAGCCACAGGGGCGTGATCAGACACATGCAGTGTTGAGAGGACGGGAGCATGAGCTCTTGAGGAGTGACCCCTGGCTTCAGCGGAGTGGAGAACAATAGTGACCGTGACAGAAGTGACCCTAGCAGCATGGTGGAGATGAAAGGCTGCATGGAGTGCATCAGAGAGACAGTGAGAGGTTTCAAAGTGAAGATAGTGAAAACAGGAATGTCTACCAAGAGGGGTTTGTGTAAGGGGAACAGAATGGACCAGTGTGTAGGGTGGTGAAATCTGTGAAAGTATATATATATGATTTTGATTTATTTATTTGAGAGAGAGAAAGAGAATGGGAGCTCCAGGGCCTCCAGCTGCTGCAAACAAACTCCAGATGCATGCATCACTTTGTGCATCTGGCTTACGTGGGTCCTGGGGAATCGAACCTGGGTCCTCTGGCTTTGCAGGCAAGTCCCTTAACCGTTAAGCCATCTCTCCAACCCTGGAAGTATATTTTGAGAGGAAGATGTTACAGAAGGTAAATACAAAGAGAAATGATCCATGGGAGAGGAAACTGATGACCTGGGAGACTGCAGGAGCAACGCTGCTGTGACACAGGAGGAAGTGGGAGGGCTCATCATGTGTCCCCAGGGAGACAGAGTGGATAACACCAACATGGTGGCAGGGAGAAGTTTTCTTCCAGTCTTTCAGCCATCATCAAAGAGAAAGGAGGTTCTGGAGATTGGAGGAGGAAGGACGCATAGATAGACATGTTTGGAAGTGGGAGTGGGCCTTCCTCAGGGCCATGTCACAAACCCTAGGCAGCCCAGAGAGGGTTTGAGTCAGGCCAGGTTTGACTCCAGCCTGTTCATCTCTCATCTCCTTGGAGACAGGTGTAGAGTAGATGGAGTGTTAGCACGTTCTGGGCATGTGTACAAGTGCGTGTCAAGGGTTGGGTGTCATAAAGAGCCACTGCTGGATGAAGAGGGAAGTGAGGATACAAGGATGAAGATGATGCAAAGGTGGCTCATGTCCGAGAAGACGAAGAAGGAATGCATCAAGGAGTCACTGGGAAGGAACTGGACATTGACAGAAAGCAGCTGGACAGCCCCCAGATGGAAAAGAGGTGACCCCTTCGCTGACAGTAGTAAAGGGTTATTACCAAAAAAAACCCAAAACAAAACAAAACAACAACAACAAAAAAAAGCCCTGATCCAATTATTTCTGGCCTTGAAATAGATTTCTGCTGAGTGAGTGTAAACCCGAGTTGAGTATCCAAGATCGACAGCCAGCTATCTGATCTGAAGAAGAAGCACTGTCTGAAAATGAGGGGAAAACCAGAAGCTGCTTTTAGCATTTATATCTGGTTCGCAGGAAACCTCTCATGTCTTTAACCACCCGCTAAGTGTCGTCAGAAGCCCCAACACAGTTAAGAATCACTGTGTTCTGATGACCTGCTGGAAACACACACGCCCTCTGTCACGTCCAAACAACCTCCCCAAGGTGGTGGGAAATGGGAAGTCAAGGATCCTTCTACAGGAGGACAGACCTACTTTAATTACTATTATTTTCTATGCTCTTAGAGATGAGTCCCTCTTACTATGCATTTGTCTTTTCCACATGGGCTTTAGAATTCTGTTGGATCCAAAAGTGTACTGTGAGAGTGACTGAGATTGTATTCGACCTAGGAATTTGACAAGAGTAGGTTGGTGGTCTTCAGCCTTTCTACTCAACACTGTTGCTTCATACATTTCTTTTTTTTTTTTTTTTTGAGAGAGAGAGAGAGACAGAGAGAAACAGAAAGAGAGAGGAAGAGTCAGAGAGAGAGAATGGGTATGCCAGGGCCATTTCGTCTGCTGTGAATGAACTCCAGATGTATGTACCCCCTTGTGGGCAAGCGTGGCATTGCGTGCTTATGTCACTTGCGCTGGCTAAATGTGGGACCTGGAGATGGAATGGGCGTTCTTAGGCTTGGCAGGAAGGCGCCTTAACTGTTAAGCCATCTCTCCAGCCCCATACCTTTCTTTTTTAAAAAAAATATATTTTTTTTATTTACTTGCAAGTTGAGAGAGAATGAGGAAGAGAGAGGCCAGGGCCTCTTGCCACTGCAGTGAACTCCAGACGCATGCAGCACGTTGTACATCTGGCTTTATGTGGGTACTGGGGAATTTAACCAGGGTTGTTAGGCTTTGTAAGGAAGCACTGAGCCATCTCTCCAGTCCTGCTTCGTACATTTCTTATATATTTCAATTTGTCTGGTGCTTTCCTTGTTTGTTGACCTCTCATGTCATAACAGATGCTAGAACTTTCTAGCTTCTGTAGCTCAATATAGTTCCACGATACTTTGTTGTTGAAGGCTGCCTGACCCATGCAAAGCAGGGTCCAGCACAGGGCACTAACGGGGGGAGGGGTGACTGTTTCTTTGCACTGACCACTAAAGCTGAGGGCAGACTGCCTCTAGTAGTCAGCTTGCTGAAGTCTTGTTTTCTTGGACTCTGAGTTATGGCTTTGTACAATTGGTCCTCTGTCACTGTGGCTTTGCAAGCATGGATACAACCAACCCTGAAAGAAAATATTTGGAAACTTTCCACCTGTACTAAACACGCGCAGACCTTTTCATGTCTGCACTCCCCACACAATATAATGTAACAGCTATATACATAGCATTCACACTGTGGCTAGATGGGGCTGCAGAGGTGGCTTAATGGTTAAGGCGCTTGCCTTTGAAGCCTAAGGACTCAGGTTCGATTCACCAGTACCCACGTAAGCCAGATGCACATGGTGGCGCATGTGTCCGGAGTTTGTTTGCAGTGCCTAGAGGCCCTGGTGTGCCCATTCTCTCTCTCTCTCTATCTGCCTCTTTCTCACTCACTCAAATAAATACAAATAAATGAAATATTTTAAAAAAGAAATCTGAAAATGATTTAAAGTTCACTGGAGGATGGGGTCTTCAAGTCTGTTACATAAACAAAACACTCCCTCCTGTCACCTGAGAAGCGCAGGGGAACATACAGTAGCTGCCCCACGGCTTTCTCCTGCACAACTGTCTTTGACAAGGCCAGGTACTTTTTCAAAGTAGGGTTGCACTCTAGTCCAGGCTGAACTGGAATTCACTATGTAGTCTCAAAGTGACCTTGAACTCACGGCAACTTTTCTACCTCTGCCTCCAAGTGCTGAGATTAAAGGTGTGAGCCACCACGCCTGGCACATTTTTTTTTAATTGACTGTGTCTTCCTTGCAACCTGATGGGATTTGTTGGTCATTTCTCAGTCAAGCCTTAGGCAGTGTGGTCAGCTCCCACGGCATCAGTCACAGAACTGAGACCGGAACTTGGACTATGTCCCCAGATTCCCTCTAATTACCTGGCTAGCTTCTGCCCCTGTACGAGTTCAAAAAGCTTTGGGGTAAATGTTGCCTGGCCATTTAAATGCCCTCTGGGGGTGCATCCAAGCTGGCTTAGTCATTAAGACACTGTTACTCAGGGTCATCTCTGAGGTTTCCTGCCAAATATTTGGCAGCAGCCCTGCGGAGGGCTTTTGAGAGTATTTGAAGAGGAAATGGTGTTAGGAATTCAGAGTGAGTATGGAAAGCTGTAACAATCCCTAGGTGTGCAGGGGCTGAAGGACGGGGCACGCATGCATTCACAGTGGGCAGAGTGCTTTTGTGCCCAGTCTAGCCCTTGCCTGGGGCTCATGCAGCCTTCCCTGTCCTGTGCTTCCTCATGCCCATTGAGACTGTCAACCCAGAAGACTTCAGGACAGACCATGAACCCGCTTCCTAATCCTCCTTTACATCATGCTCTGCCTTAAGCAGCCCAGGAGGTCTTTCATCATCCCATCTAAGTCAGATCTTATTCTTGGCAGCTGATTAGGGTTTCCAGATGAAACTCAGCTCCTGGAATTAAACAGTTGTGCAGAGTGACTTGTATGAATGAAACAGCCAAGCCGGGCCACTTCATCACATGGTTCAAAGACTTTGGTGTACAGCTTGTGACTCTTGGGGTCAGCCTTGGCATCATCAGAGGAAAGATGCACAGAACACTGAGATTAACTGTGCACTGTGCCATTCTGAGCATTTAGGAAAATCATCCCCATCATCATGTTTGGAGTCTCTTAGCATTTCTCTTCCCTCTGTCAATTGACTCGTGGCTGTCTGTGGTGTTTCTTACACGAGTTGAAACAGGTGTTTTGGCTTCTTTAGGATGTCATACTCTGAGTGCTTTCATAATTTAACATTATTATTACTTTATTATTATTATTATTTCTTTTAGACCTCTGCCTTTTAATTGGTGTCTTTAGCACATTCATAGTTAGTGTGATATTGATGGGTGGGGTTTATTTTCTGTTTGCCTCACTTGTCTTTGCTTCTCTCGGTGTTGTGCTATCTTCTGGTGGAGTGAGTGCATTGGTCTGGGGTCATCGCCTAGGCAGGGTTGTGTTTGTTGCGTGCTGGTCATACCATGGCCTGAGACAGCCTGATGTGACGTCATGGCATCATTGCAGAGTAGCCCCTGCCTTTAGCCTGCTTGTTTCTCTGTTTTGGGTTTTTCCCCCCAAAAGGACCCAAGCTTGTTGGACTCAGCATCAGAGTCCCTCACCATTGCCTTTTCTGTTTTGTGTCTGCGGTATGCACGCTCGCGTGTGTATGTGTGCAAGTGCACACGTGTGTGGGTGTGCATGCTTATTTGTGGCAGTGCCCTTGGAGGTCAGAGATTGACCTTGGATGTCTTCCTGAATCACTCTCTACTTTATTTACTGAGGGAAAGTTTCTTATTTAACCCAGGGCTTCCCAATTCAGCTAGCTTAGCTAGACAGCTTGCCCTGGGGATCCCCCGTCTCTGCATCCTGAGTGAGCGAGCACTGGGATTCCAGGCAGGCCATCATGCTCACCTGGCATTTATATAGGGGCTGGGGATCCAAAGTCAGGTCCTCACACTTGTGTGGCAGGTGCTTATCCACTGAGCCATCTCCCCAGACCATCAACCATATGTTTTGATGAGGCCATGTTTTGGTTCTTAAGATTTTGGGCTCATTATGTTTTAAGGAATGGTGCTTTGTGATTTTAAAGCTGGCCACTGTGGCTGCCCAGCAGGGTGTTCGGTCCATAATTAAGTTGTGCTGAAAATATGACCTTCATGTGAAGTCCTCCTAGTTTGAGGTAGTCATCTCTCTGTGAAAGGTTTCTTGGCTGTAGTAAAGATGTAAGGAGGTGTCATGTTTCAGAAAAAAATGTTAGAATATGGCTCCCCTCTATTTAGTATCAGAGATGCAGAATAACCATAGGGATGAGGCCACCATGGTTCACAAATATTTTTAAGGATTGAAGCTACAAATTCTCTGTTTACAAATAATTGTTTTGCCCTTCCACATCAATTTGTTATTTTTTTATTTTTGCTGTGTGTATGTGTGTGTGTGTGTGTGTGTGTGTGTGTGTGATGTGTGTGTGTTCTGTCTGTGGTGTATGCACATGTATGTGCCTTTGCAAAGCCCCATAAGTTCAGCTTGCAGTGGGGTTCATTTGCCTCTAGAGGCTGGGGTGTAATGTGAGGCTAGGGTGTAATGTGAGGCTGGGGGGGTGTTGTGGTAGTTTGAATATATGGCCCCCAATATATTCAATGTTTTATTACTTTATAGTTTGCATCTGCAATCACCTTCCTAGAGGCAATGTCACTGGGGGCCGTCTTAAGGTGTGGTGATGGTTTGAGATTCCATTGTAAAGACATGCAAAGTGTGCCCATAGGAGTTCCTGAAGTGTGCTGTGTGACTTTTTGGCTGTAGTTTTGCTCAGTGTGCTGTGTGTCTGGTTGGCTTTTCTCTCTCTTGCTTGGCCCTGTGAGAGCAGGCTGCTTCTCCTGCCTTTATGGAACTTCCCCTGGATCTGTAAGCTTCAATAAATAATATCCCTTCCTCCATAACTGTGCCTGGTCTGGAAGTTCATCTCAGTGAACCTGAAGCTGTCAGCTACAGGTGTAATGTGAGGCTGGGTGTAGTGTCAGGCTGGGATGTAATGTCAGGTTGGGGTGTAGTGTCAGGTTGGGGTGTAGTGTCAGGCTGGGATGTAATGTGAGGCTGGGGTGTAGTGTCAAGCTGGGGTGTAGGGTGAGGCTGGGATTAATGTCAAGTTGTGGTGTAATGTCAGGTTGGGGTGTAACGTCAGGCTGGGGTGTAATGTCGGGTTCCTGGCTCCATTGCTCTTCTGCGTGGTCTTGTTTTGAGTCAGAGTCTCCTTTTACTAATTCCCGAGCTTGTAGGGCCCCTGAAGAGTCTTGGGTCTCTGCTCCCTTGTGGAACTGGGGTTACAGGTGGGCATGGCCACACCCAGCTGTTTTCTGTTTTACATGGGTTCTGGAGACTTGACCTCAGGCAGCGTCAGGCCTGCTCAGGCCTTCGTGCTTGCGCAGGAAGCACTCTTAACCATTGAGCAATCTTTCCAGCCACATGTCATTTTTTAAAAATGTGTGTGTGTGTGAGAGAGAGAGAGAGAGAGAGAGAGAGAGAGAGAGAGGAAGAGAAAGAGAGAGAGCCACTGATTGCATGTGGAGGTGCGAAGAGAACTTCGTGTGTTTGCACATTGCTTGAGGCAGAGTATCACCACTGTGTACAGCAGGCTAGCTGACCTGTGAGCTTCTGGGAATTCTCCTGATTCTGCCTCCCACCTTGCTGTTAGATAGCTAGAATTAGCCAGGGATGGTGGTGCATGCCTTTAATCGCAGCATTTAGGAGGCAGAGGTAGGAGGATTGCTGTGAGTTTGAGGCCAGCCTGAGACTACAGAGTGAATTCCAGGTCAGCCTGGTCTAAAGCGAGACACTACCTTGAAAAACAAACAAAAAAAAAAAAAAAAAAAAAAAGAGTGAGAGCCAGGATTCCAGACTCTTGTCTTACCGTGTCCTGCTGTAGGTAGGTAGTTTCTGGAGATCTAACTCCGATTGGCGTGTTTATGAAGCGAGAGGTTTTACCTGCTGAGCCATCTCCCTAGCCCCACCTCATCCTTTTTGTTTATTTGTTTATTCAGAGTCCCAGGCTGGCCTGGAACTCACTCCATAGCCCCAGACTGACCTTGAACTGCCACCCTCCTGAATGCTAGGATTACAGGCATGGGCCAACACGCCTGGTTTCTCCACAACTTTTCTGATCTCCGTCTGCCTGACGTCTTCAGGTCTCAGAAATGGACAATGTTAGAAACCGTGAGTCTCAACAGGAAGAACTGTAAATTATCTAAACGTGGGTTAATTTCTCCTTGGATTTAAATGTCAAGTCTGAGGAAAAAAATATAACAACAGCATGAAGCGGACTTTCCTCTGTTGAAACTGTGATGTAGATTTTTAGTCATGGAACCAGTGATAGCTGAGCCCTAGGTCCATGTGAGGTAGGTGGTCAGGGGGCTTCTGTATATAACACTTTGTCGCTTCTGTTCCTGCATTCCCCTGTCCCCTGGCTGGACAGGATTTAATATCCGCAGAGTTGCATGGATTTTTCTTTTTTTGGAGGGGGCGGATATTTCCCTAAGGAGAGAGCCAGTACTTTTCATTAAATTCTCAAAAATGTCTATAACCACAGAAAAAGAGTTAAGAATTGCTTATAGGAAAAGTTGTGGGGCCTTCGGGGAAAGGACACACTTCCATGCCTTTGACGCTTGCTGAACTGGCCATCTTGGGCTCAGCCTTCCATGTGTACCTCCACACCTGGCCGCGGCATCACGGTGATTGACATTTCCCTGGTGGCGAGCGATGTTGGCTTTCTTTGTTTTTTTCATGTATTCATTGGCCACTTGTACTTTTTCTTTGGGAAACTGGTCAGCTCATTTGTCCATCTACTGATTTTGCTCATTTATTACCTGGGTGTTTAGTTTTAGAGTTCTTCATATATTCAGGATGGGAATAGTGAGTTGACGAGCAAAGGGCTTCTTCCATTCCCTAAGGCCATC
The DNA here is from genome assembly GCA_036365145.1 of Orientallactaga sibirica. Taxonomy (NCBI): domain Eukaryota; kingdom Metazoa; phylum Chordata; class Mammalia; order Rodentia; family Dipodidae; genus Orientallactaga; species Orientallactaga sibirica. The sequence goes on from JAEOAD010000013.1 coordinate 11,068,897, forward strand.
ACTTCTTCTGGTAATTGTTATCTTTGCTATGATAATGTCTTTTATTTTTAAGCATTTATTTATTTATTTATTTTCAAGGAGAGAGAGAGAGAGAGAGAGAGAGAGAGAGAGAGAGAGAGAGAATGATTGTCCCAGGGCCTCTTGCTGCTGCAAACTCCAGGTGCATGGGCCACTTTGTGCATCTGGCTTTATATGGATGCTGGGGAATCGAACCTAGGCTGTCGGGCTTTGCAAGCAGGCAGCGTTAGCCACTGAACAATCTCGCCAGCCCTTCTTTTGAAAATGCCCTTTAATTTCATGCACTCCTATTTGCCAGTTGCTGCTATTACTCCCGGAGCTATTTGAAAAGTGATTACTTACGCTTTTCTGGTTGAAGTGTTTTCTCTCTTTTTTTTTTTCCATCTGTTAGGTTCAAAGCTTCAGGTCTTGCATTACGGCGTTCGATCCAATCTGAATTGATTTTTGCCTATGGTAAGCGATAGGGATCAATTTCCATCTCCGTATAGATACTCAGTTTTCTCAGCAACATTTGCTGAAGAGGCTGATTTTTCTCCAACATATGCTTTTGGCACATTTGTTCAGAGTCAGATGGCTGTAGCTACGTGGGTTTATTTCTGAATTTTCTATTTTATCCTATCAGTCTAGGTGTCTGGGCTTGTGCCAATACCATGCTGTTTTTGTTACTTTGGCTCTGTAGTATAATTTGAAGTCAGTTACCGTGATGTCTCCACGTTACTCATTTTGCTCGGGATTTCTGGAGTTATTGAGGGTCTTTATGTGCTCCCATCAGTTTTAGGTTGATTGTTTTTTTTTTCTGTGAAGAGTATTATTGGGATTCTGATGGGGATTTTTCAGAATATTCATTCCACTAATCTATGAGCCTTGGAGGGCTTTCCATCTTTTCATATCTTCTTCAATTTCCGTCTTCAGTGTTTTTATGGTGTTTGTACTTTTCATCATAGAATTCTTTCAATCTCTTAGTTGGATTTATTCCCAGGTAGTTTATTTTCATCTTTTTTATTTTTTGAAGCTATTGTGAATGGAATTACTGCCTTGGTTTCTTTCTCAGTATGTTTAGTTTTGGTGCAGAGAAAAGCTACTGGTTTTCCGTGTTGATTTTGTGTCCTAACACTTTGCTGAAAGTGTTGATTGTATCTAAGAGGATTCTGGTGGAGTTTAAAGGGTCTTTTAAGTATAGGATCTTGTAGTATGCCAAAAGGGTTAATATAAAGCAGAAACGCTTGATAAATGGCTGAGTGTATGCGTGTTACTCATAGGATCACAATGCGCTCTGCAACAGATGAGAGAACCACTTAGACACTGACATTTAGCATTCTTAATTTGTCTTCCAAATAGAAATTTGCGGAGCAAAGGTACAGACCACTTAAAATGCTATGAACGTTCAGAACAAATTTATTACTGAAGAAGACTGGAAATGAAGGCAGCCCTGCTTTCAAAGGTTGCAAAATTAAGTGCTGCCGAGAAGATTAGGAGACTAAAATCAGGGAAAACAGAATCACCTTGAAATATCATGGCCCATCTGGGTTCGCAGGTCTAGAATGCCATTCCATTCATTGGCTTGGAAAGGACATTGTTGAGAGTCAAGCCATAGAACCACCAAAGTGGCTCCACAAGCTATTCAGGAATGAGCCTCAGCGAGAACCCAGACCCAGGACCCATGAGTCGTTCTCCCATCTACAGAAAGCTGCTGCCAGGAGCAGCCCTGGGTGCTCAGATGCCCCTCAGCTTTCCTGGCATACGGGAGCGTTTGTTCCATGACAGCCTGGCTGCCCTCCAGGTGGAAATCAAGCCCTGCAGGTTTCTGAAAGTTCATGCTCCCAACTCAGAGAATATTCTGTCATTTTGGGTATGTGCAAAAAAAAAAAAAAAAAAGAAAGAAAGAAAGAAAGAAAGAAAGAGAGAAAGAAAATTAGACAAGGGCAACCTTAGTGAGGAAATATGTTAGCAGAGAAGCCAATGGACTACACGAACTCGCTTCCCCATCTGCTCTTTCTTCGGAGAATATGTCTAATGTGTTTTCTGTGGCACCCCCGACCTCACCCTCAGGCCCTGTGGCCTGGTGAAGGAAAAGGAGGTATTCAGTGAACCAATGGCAATACATTAGTGTCTGGAACTTACAGGGGTGTCATGCAGGAAATGTCTGAGGTGCCGGGATTAGGGTCACAGGATACTTGCTCTGTCCTTTTGTCGCAGGAAACTTTCCCCTGAGGAGACACTGACACACGTCTTCACCCCAAACAGGGCTCAGAGGGCAGACCAAAGTATGCTTATACCAGTTCAGTGAACCAATGAGTTATTGGGGGTGGGGTGTCACTTCCAGAACATAAAGAGAAGTTATTTCTAGGAACGTGGGGCCTCCAAAGCGGCCACTTTGATGGAGATTCCTGTGTCAGAATGACCCTTAGGTGCTCCTCCCCAGTCTCAGGATGAGGGCTCACTTACAGAGCAGCTGAGCCCAGAGCAGCCGCACCACGGAGAAGTCTCATTCTACCCTGAATGACAACTTCCCTGGGACCGCTTTTAGAAGCTCCTTGTCCCGGTTCAGGAGTTCAAGTCCACAGAGCAGCACTTCAATGGGGCTCAATGTGCCAGGATTACCCCTGCCGACACTCCTCCCTCAGCCTCAGGTGAGGGCTTACTTACAGAGCATGGAGACTCCAGAGATACCACCTCAATGGAGTCATTGTTCCTAGAATTTCTCTCTATCTTCTTCATGACCCACTTAGGTCATGAGATCTTGTGTGTGACTGTATACAGCTGGCAGGGGGTGTCTAAATCTCAGGTGGGGTCTGATGACCCTCCCCACACCATCGCTTGTGAGTTGCTCCAGCTGCTTTTGATAAAGCCGGCAATAGCTGTTTACACCTTCCAATGCAGAAGAAATCTGCTGCACAACGCCTTTCAAAGTCACAACTCCATTATGTTGACAAGAAGGGTGCTGGTTTTAATAAACATTTAAGTAATTCAGAGGCTCCACAGAGGAAGGCAGAAAAGATTCCATGTCCATACCCCCAGGATTAATCATTATAACTCTTTATTTACTTTGTTTTACATGTGTGTGGGAGGGAATGCATGTGTGTACATGCATCTGGAGGCCCGCAGGCAACATTGGGTGTCTTCCTGAGTCACTTGCCACTTCTCCATGTTCTTGGGCAAGGTCTGAACTCGTGAACTCGCCCTTCTTTTTCATTTGTTTATTTATTTATTTATATTTATTTATTTATATTAGAGAGAGCAAGAGAGAGAGAGAGAGAGAGAGAGAAAGGCACACACACACAGAGAATTGGTGCACCAGGGCCTCAGCCATTGCAATTGAACTCCAGACGCTTGTGCCACCTAGTGGGCATGTGTGACCTTGCACTTGGCTCACCTTTGTGCATCTGGCTTACATGGGATCTGGAGAGTTGAACATGGGTCCTTGGGCTTCGCAGGCAAGTGCCTTAACTGCTAAGCCATCTCTCCAGCCCTGAACTTCCCCTTCTTGAAGCCCTGCGTGGTTGAATGTTGTCTCTTCCTTGGCTGTGTTCTAAACTCAGGCATTCAGCAGAAAGTCCCTGACCCCTCATCACAGTCATTTTTTAAAACCTTGTACATGTTGAACCTACCCAATTTAAACACTGGAAAAGCTCTTAAATTAAAAAAAAAAAATTTTTTTTTGAGGTAGGGTCTCACTCTAGCCCAGGCTGACCTGGAATTCACTCTGTAGTCTCAGGGTGGCCTCGAACTCATGGCGATCCTCCTACCTCTGCCTCCCAAGTGCTGGGATTAAAGGCATGTGCCACCATGCCCGGCAAATTAAAAAATTTTTGAATGCCAGAATAATGCCCCCCGTGGAAAATTCCACATTTGAACTTGCTCTTCTACAGTAAGTTCTACATTAGTGGTGCATACTTGTAATGCCAGTACTCAGGAGTTGGAGGCTGGAGAATCGAACTTGAGACCAGCCTGGCTTATGTTGCAACCTTAAAAAAAAAAAAAAAAAAAAGGAAGGGAGGGCAAGAAGGAGGGGAAAATAAAGGAAGAAAGGGAGGACAGAAGGAAAGGAGGACACTAATAATGTTGTATAAAACAAACTCTAATCTGTAATGTGGTATAAGAAACACATGTGGATTCTGTGTTTCAACTCAGGCGTCATCCTCAAGAGAATGCATTATGTGTGTGCAGTTATTCCCAAATCCCCAAAATATTCAAACCCCAGAACATTTCTGGTACTAAGAATTTTGGACAAAATATTCAACCACAGGATTCAACCCACCAATTTTATATTCACGTGAAGAGGAGACATTTTCATTGTATAATCAAAGACTCTTCCTGGGAGGAAAAATCATTTAATTTCCTTTCTTAATTATCCTCTCCCCACTCTGGATAGGATATTAAAATATAATCGAACAGGTGCCAACCAGAAAGAGCCTCTAGTGTAACTGTTTAAGCAACAAAATTAATAACGTAGTATTGGATTATAACCCAAAGTAGAAATACTTGTGTGCCTCCAGCAGTGTAAGTAAATGATTGAATAAATAATTAATGGGGATAAGACATGCTTATGTATAGGAAACTTCTAAATGATATGTGGAGATACGCTTTCTTAAAAGAAGTGGTGTTTCCCTCTCTTCTTTGTGCTTAGCAGCTTATGTCCAAGGGGTTGAGCATAGAAAGGAAAGGGTGTAAAGCTAACTTCCTTCCTTTCTTCCTTCCTTCCTTTCTTCCTTTCTTTCTTTCTCTCTCTTTCTTTCTTTCTTTCTTTCTTTCTTTCTTTCTTTCTTTCTTTCTTTCTTTCTTTCTCTTTCTCTCTTTCTCCCTTTCTTTCTTTCTTTCTTTCTTTCTTTCTTTCTTTCTTTCTTTCTCCCTTCCTTCCTTCCTTCCTTCCTTCCTTCCTTCCTTCCTTTCTTTCTTTCTTTCTTTCTTTCTTTCTTTCTTTCTTTCTTTGTGTATAGTGAGCTTTTGACCTTGGTTGGGTGACCAAGTTAATTCATTAGAAATAAGGCAAACAGCATGTGCCCTGACATGATGCGGCAAAAAGATCACTTGGTAACTCTGCAGTCTTCCTTCCCTTCCCCAGCCCCCATCTAATTTTTACTTTAAAAACTCATGGGCTGGATAGATGGCTTAGCGGTTAAGGCGCCTGCCTGCAAAGCCCAAGACCGCTTGTTTGAATCTCCATGTCCCATGTTTAGCCAGACACAAAAGTTGACACAAGTGCACAGTGTCGCACATGCACACAAGGGGGCGCATGCATCTGGAGTTTGTTCACAGTGGCTGAGAGGCCCTGGCATGCCCATTCTCTCTCTGTCTCTTCCTTTCTCTCTCTCTCTCTCAAAAAAAAAAAAAAAAATCATAATTGGGCTGGGTGGGGAGAGAATAGCTCAGTGGGTGAAGTGCTTGGCCAAGCAAGCATGAAGATCTGAGTGTAGAACCCCAGGACAGACATAAATGCCAGTAGGTGTGGCACACACCTATAATTGAAGTGCTCAGAGGTGTGTATAGAGGTCAGAGGATAACTTCAGGTGTTGGTCCTTACCTTCCACTTTGAGGTCCAGTCTCTCATTCTTGTTGTTGCTCACTGCTGTCCTAGGCTGACTAGCCCTTGAACGTCTAGGAAATTCTCCTGTCTCCATCCATCATTCTTGGAGGCACAATGGCAATCCAAAGACCTGCCACGGCGGCAGATTTTACATGGGTTTTGAGGTTTGAACTCAGATAGTCATGCTCGCATGGTGTAGTGCACAGGTTCACATTTCTGGAATGAACGTCCAAACCAGACACAGTTTATGGGAGGAAGGGGTTTATTTCAAGCTTACAGATCCAGGGGGAAGTTCCATCTTTTTTTGGAGGCAAGCCCAACAGACTGACTTTTTTATGAGAGAGAGAGAGAGAGAGACAGAGACAGAGAGAGAGGGAGAATAGTTGTGCCAGGGTCTCTAGCCACTTTAATTGAACACCAGATGCATGTACCACCTTGTGCACATATGTTGCCTTGTGTGTTTGGCTTATGTGGAATCTGGAAAGTTGAACATGGGTCCTTAGGCTTCTCAGGCAAGTGCCTTAACTGCTAAGCCATCTGTCCAGCCCAGAAGTTCCATCTTTGGCAGAAGAAGCTGCTTCTATTCATAATTCCAAGTAGAGAGTAAGAGAGAGAGAGAGAGAGAGAGAGACCACCACCATCCAGTAAATACCAAAACAGCAGCAAGTAGCAAGGGTCCCTGCTACTGCTCACACCTCTTTGTACACCTCTGGTCAGGAATTCAGATCTGCCTCCAGACACCTTTGGGCTGGATCCCAGGATCTGCCCCTCAGTGATACTTGGCCCAGGCAGGCAGCTGGAGACCCAAGTTACAAGCTTAATAAACACCTGAGTCTATGGGGACACACATTCAATCTACTTGATCCACTGAGCCATCTCCCTTGTCCTGTACTTGAAACTCTTTTACATGTGTAAAACTAATCTAAACAGCTTATTTAAAACCAAATTTAAGTGCTGGGAAGAGAGACCATTTTTCAAATACTTGCAACTGTCACTGTGGCCATCAGTGTGGCATCCCTTTGGTGTCCCAGTAACACTAAGTCCCTGAAATTAGGATGAGCTTTGTGATGGAGCAGCTTAGCTTTGCTCGTCCTTGTTGGCTGGCAGTGGGTGAAGTCCTGCCACCTCCCTTGCATGCCAACTGTCACAGACTGTTAAGTCCCTGTAGAAAGGGCACCCGAGTTTTCTTTCTTCCGTTTGCTAACAGCAGACCAGAACATAAGGAAGTTCTTTAACACTGTGCCTCGCTCCCGGCCACCATGTCACAGGTTTGACTGCAACAATGTGCACACCACACGGGAGGAAACAGTTTGCTTGGCAACTCTGTACCACGTTGCTAAGAGGCTGCACTGGGTGAGACAGTTCAGCATCTAATCACCTCGTGTCCATTAGTTGTAGAGCAGGTTGCTGATTTTGGAGTTTAATTCTATCTGATAATTGCCTCAAAGAAGCTTATTACCATTATTTCATTTGTTAAAAAAAAAAATACACAAAACAACAACAATCAAACAAAACAATATCTCTCAGGGCCGAGGGTAACAGGCAGGGCCACAAGCCCTCCGTTTTATAAAGCACGCTGAAATACATCCCAGGTACCAAAAATCATTTGTAACACCTCCTCAGAACGAGTGAAAGGAAGAACGTGAGTGGAAGTGATGGCTCATGCTTGTCACCCCAGCCTGTGGAATGCTGAAGCAGGAGGATTGTTATGAGTTCAAGGCCAGGCTGGAGTGCACAGTGAATTCTAGGGTATTCTTGGCTACAGTGTGAGACCCTCTCCCAAAAGAGAGAAAGACAGAGAGAGAGAGAAAGACAGAGAGAGAGAGAGAGAGAGACAGAGAGAGAGAGAAAGAGAGTGAGAGAAAAGAAGGAAAGAAAAAGGCAGGAATCATCCTTTGTGAGGACACTGCTGAGAGGTGAGAGGCGTGGCTTCATAGACTAAAGCTGAATCCTAGATACCTTCTCCACGCACCAGCGTCTACTTTGGTGGACTGGGGCAGTGGAACACACAGGCCAGAGCATCACACCTGGGCCCAGAGGTGGACCTGGGTCCCTGCACCCCTCTGGTTAAGGACATGCATCCACCCCCAGGGCTTGATAGGAGGGCAGATAGGTAGCGTTTTAGAAAATTGATACTAAGATCCATGTAAAATACAGCACATTATACCATCCCCTCTGCCCTTCATGTTTCTTCTAAGGCTTATGTTAATTCTGGCTTTATAAAAATGTTTTGAGCTTTCACACATATGTATATTGTATGTTGAGCATAATCCCCCTCATATCCCATCTTCCCTTCTCTTGCTTTTTCTTTTGATGGAGAACTCCTGGTATCAGCTATACTCTTATGTGAAGTTTTATGATCTGACTACTTTATTTATACCCCATCTTCCATTCCTCCTGTTTTTATCTTCCTAAAAATTAGCATCTGTTCCTCACCACACATATACCAACGAGGGTGAACTCAGAAGCCCTCGGCTCTGGAGTATGGTCTATACTTTTCTTGTAACCCATGTGTTTATTTTCTTCCCTGTTACTTTAAAAATAATGTTTCTGGGGCCTGGAGAGATGGCTTAGTGGTTAGTGCTTGCCTTTGGACCTGGTTCAAGGGATTCTATCTAGGACCCATAAGCCAGATGCACAAGGGGCAAATGCATCTGGAGTTTTTGCACCACTGAGGCCCTATTCCTTCTCTCTCTATCTGCCCCTCTTTAAATAAATAAATAAACAAATAAAAATATATTTAAAAAAATAATAATAATTTCTCTGGTACTGGTGTTTGGACCTAGAGTCTTATCTATGCTAGGCAAATGCTTTACCACTGAGCTACACCCCAACCCTTTTAAATTAATTAATTAATTAATTAATTAATTTTACAGAGGAAGAGGGAGAGAGAAAGAGAGAGAGAGGAAGAGATAGAGAGAATGGGAGCACCAGGGTTTCTATCCACTGCAAATGAACTCCAGATGCATGTGCCCCCTTGTGCATCTGGCTGATGTGGGTCCTAGAGAATCAAACTGGGGTCCTTTGGCTTTGCAGGCAAACACCTTAACCATTAAGGCATCCCTCCAGTCCTCTTTTTAATTTTTTTAAAATATTTTTATTTATTTACTAGAAAGCAGAGAGAGACAGAGAGAGAGAGAGAGAGAGAGAGAGAGAGAGAGAATAGAGAGAGACAGAGAGAAAGGGCATGCCAGAACCTCCAGGCACTGCAACTTTCATCAGTCATTAGGTCATTAGGTTTTGCAGACAATTTCCTTGATTTTTGAGCCATCTCTCCAGCCCACTTTTTAATTTTCATTTTGAGATATTATCTTACTCAATTGTCTAGGCTGGCCTTGAACTTGCTTTGTAGCCCAAGCAGGCCTAGAACTTGTAAGCCCTCTGTGTCAGCCTTTCAAGTCAGTATGATCACAGGCCTGTGTCATGGTTTAAGGGATCAGGAGGTCCAGCCAGTGAGACAAAGTCAGATTTCTGTTGGAACTTATCCATGGATCTTCCACACATGAAGCTGTCTCCAGGTAAGTCAGTATCAGGATTGTCTCAAGTAGAGAACACCCTGCTGCTGTCATTTGCAGAATGGACAACTTGCTGGTTAATCCCACCCATTTTGATGGTCAGGGATTACAAAAGGATTCTGTATTAAATGTTGTGTGTAGGGAAAAATGCTAAGTTATTTTTCCTGACTACAGCAGGAAAGAGGTATGTGTGTGTGTGTGTGGGGGGGTGCACTTCTAATGGAATATTCAGATCATTTGCTGAGAAGATGGTGTGTTAATAAGTCTGGTTGAGGAACAAGGGGGAGTCATAGGGATGAGAATGTTCCAAGGAAGAGAATACTAGACCGTGAGGGGAAAGCAGGGACAAAGGGCCAGAGGCCAGAGCTGATGCGTTCAAACAGCAAGGAAGCCCCCAGTGCCAGGAACCTTGTTTATTATTCTGAAATAAATAAAATTTCCTAATGAGCATCTCCCCCCCCACACACCCCTCCTGAAATCCCCAAGAGAAGTGAAACTTGAAGGCACAAAGGACCTCAGCAGCAGAAGATGGTGGCACAGTGACAGTCCATGCTTGCCCAAGAGCAGTCTTGATTCTGGAACAGAATCCTGGTGCTATTTTGGAAATGAAAATCAAGTCCGATGCCAGTACCACCACGGCACCACCATGTGAAGGGTGAGCCCACCGTGCTGCGTGAAGAAAGCCCGCTCCTCCCGCCTCCGCGCACCTCCCTTGTGGCACCATGGAAGCCATTTACTCAGTCTCTGGTGGGATCGGCAGAGCCCGGGGGACCCAGATATCCCTGTCCCCAGATAATTACCTGCCATTTCTCTGTCTTGCTCGGCTTCAGGCTTTTCGTCCACCTTGATTACCTTTCATGAATAATTGGGGAAAAAAAATAATTGGTGGGTTTCAGTTAAATATCCTAAGCGGATGATAAAGGAAAGGCCTAGGCCTCCTTTTCCCTCTTTTGCCCATTTTAATGTGACACCAACCAGAGGGAAAGTAATTGTGGCTGAGCATCTTAATTGCCCTCCCTTCAAAGGAGTCAGGAAAATGGGCCATATTATAAAGCCACCAATAATTTTTGCCTTGTGAATTACTGTTCAAAAACCTAGTGCGATGGGCATTCACGAAGCAGAGGGGAGAGAGAGAGCAGGGAAATTAGATTAAAGACACGACCAATTGATCACAAAGCCTTTCCAGCATTTTCTCTCATAAGTACACCCCTAGCACCCCCCGCAGTGGCTCGGTGTCACTTGAGGCTTAGCATGATCTAAAGAAAACGAAGTGTAGCCTACGGCTGAATAATGGTTCTTGGGAATCTTTCCGTCAGAGAGAGCTTAGTTTGGTTTTATCCCTACCCACATTATGCATTTCCTCTCAGCCACCTCATAACCCAGGACCTGCGTTTGTAGGGGGTTCAACAAGGGCCCAGGGGTGACTTGATGGCTGTGGGCACTGGGAAACTGAGAAATAGTCACATAGGTTCAAATTTCTGTGACTGTGGGCCAAGTCTCATCTTGTTTAACAAGCAGCCAAGCGTTTAGAGCTTAATAACATGCTTCCTTCCCTGTCTGCTATAGCTGGAGTCCAAAACATCCCCGATGGGCTCGTGTTTTGAACATTGGAGCTCCGGATTGTGGTGCTGTTTTGATAGCTGTGGAGCCTTTAGGAGGTCGGGGCCTGGCTGGCTGAAGTAGGTCACTTGGGGATGGGCCTTTGAAAGATGTTACAAGCTCCCTCAGTTCTGCCCTGCATTCTGTTCTCTGCTTCCTGTCCCCCACCAAGATGCGAGGAGCTTCTCCCTCACACTCCTGCCACCGTACTCTCAACTGTGCCTGTCCTACCACTTCTGAAACTGTGAGCCAAAGGGAACATTCCTGCCCTATCTTGTTGCTGCCAGAGAATTTGCTCCCAGTAACATGAGGCTTTTGGCCCCTGCCCACTTCTTTCCCTAAGGATGCTCGATAGATAGCTCTTGCTTACTCTGTATCCGCCCATCATATTCCAACTTTGCATTTCCATCCAGTCATCTGGGGCATGGTGATAGCTCAAGATAGGGGGAAGGGAAACTTCCTGGGTTAACTTTGAGCCTCACAGAGGGAGCTTCCACGGGAAAAGGAAAGAGATGATTTAGAAAAGAAAGACTGCCCCACCCCCACACACATCTAAACACATATGGCCACGGGCATGCCTTCACAGGAGATGAGAAAATGAAGGGATGGGTGGACTTGGGAGCATTTATCATCTCTGTATTTGATTGTTTTCCATAAGACTACCTCACTTTCATGCTGGCATTTGCTGGGCAACCTCAGGGCATTCCAGGGTTCTGCTGGCCTCCTAGGCAGCCCTCTGGTCCTGTGGGAAGCAGGTGGTGACAGCTGTGTTCCAAAAGGTGCCTGTCACCCCGGCTGCCGTGAAAGCTTTTCCTTCCCACACACAGCTCTCAGGGACATGAAAAACACTCCACTCTGCCCGGGCATAATTAAACTTTGGGTTGAAGTTTTACCCTCTGGCCCTGTGGCAAATTCGATAATGATGAATTAAGTGGAATATTTACGACGTTAATGTGAACAGGATTTAAAATAATGTATACAGTTCACTTAATTACATTCCGTGTGACTCCCCACCCGCTTCAAAAATGTCATTCCAGCATCTGGTCTTAATTGCACCTGCTTTTCCTTCGCAAAATAGCTCTGCCGCCTCCTGTCCCTGCTGTGGTTCACTTCAGTTTTCCTCTTGCGTTTCCTTCTAGACGTACTGATGCAGCTGTGAGGGGAGGCTTGGTCGTAGCGCTCTGTCTTTCTCCAGTTTCTTTCATCTGTAGCCATTGTAATATCCCATTGTCTTCATTTGGCGATTGAATTCCATATGCTCCTATTTTCAGGGAGGGAAAGCCAGGAACGACTAGGTCCTGAGCTCGGCCCTTGGCGCTTGGTCTACGGTTTAATTGAATTTGTGTTTTCTTCTCTACGTGGGGAGGAGAACTGGGCTCTTGCACGTCCACGTCTGCTCGTCCTCCAGTGCTCAGTCTGTGCTCTCCAAGTTGTCCTCAGTGGTCTCCATGGAAGCAGGGTTTGGAAAGTGAAGTGAAATACCTGACAGGGTGCAGCTGAAGGAAGGGTTGATGTCCCCATGGCACAGAAGGCATGGTGGCAGCAGGAGCAGGAGCAGGAGGTGAGTGCTTACATTGTCTTCACAGCCAGGAAGTAAGACCAGGCTCTAAAGCCTCAAGCCCCTGCCTCCAGTAATCCACTCCCTCCAGCAAGTCTTCGCCTTCTAAAGGCTCCACAACCTTCCAGAACAGCGCCACGAGCCTGGGACCAAGCGTTCATCAAATACACAAGCCTATGGAGGCGGGGGCGTTTGCATTCCCAGCGTGACAAAAGGGAAACCCAAGTGTGCCTGCACTGGTGACTCCAGGCTTCTGCAAGATGAGAGACACTGACTGGCTGCTGAATTACCTAGCAGCAGGACCTCCCAGCCCCCAACCGCCCCGTGTGCCTCAGCTTTGCCCGGCATTCCCACAGGGCTTTTGCAAATCCACCTGTGTCCCTGGAGCATCCATTCTCTCTGAGGATGACTGATTCTGACCCTTCCCGGTCACAAACTGCTAGTCTGGGGTGGGCAGAGAGGAGGAGAGCCTCCAGGGAGCAGAGGAAACTCTGCAGTTGACTCTTGTTTCGGAGCAAAGTCGCTCATGTTCCCTTGCCCCCATGATGGCTTTCCATGAGGCGAAACGGAAGTCTTCTCAGCCGTCAAGACTCTGTCGCAGCTGTGGTTTGTCCCCATCAAGAAAGGGGTGGTGGTGCTTGAGTGAGAAGGAAACAATTTTCAGACTAGCTGAAGGAAAAACGTTGAAAAGTAGGGGCTGAAGAGATTGCATAGTGGTTAAGGCACTTGCCTACAAAGCCAAAGGACCAAGGTCTGATTCCCCAGGACCCACGTAAGCCAGATGCACAAGGTGACACAATCATCTGGAGTTTGTTTGCAGCCACTAGAGGCCCTGGTGCACCCATTCTCTCTTTCTCTCTCTCTCTCAAATAAATTAATAAAAATAAAATATTAATAAAAAACATAGAAGGTAATCTAAAGAAATGAAACCTGAGGGCAGTGAAATAGCCAAGGCCCTACTGACACTGACAATAGACAGTGTGGCACTGACATGTGTTGGGTCCCTTCACTTCCCACTGAGGTCCTTCATTTCTGCTTTCCATCACTGGTCTTCACTCTGTAAGAGCTTCCTCAGATTCTCAGTGCCACAAGCCAGTTAGGAGACCAGAACTGGGTTGGAGGGATGGCGTAGCAGTTAAAGCGTTTGCCTGCAAAGCCAAAGGACCCAGGTTCGATTCTCCAGGTCCCACGTAAGACAGATGTACAAGGGGTGCACATGTCTGGAGTTCGTTTGCAGTAGCTGGAGGCCCTGGCATGCCCATTCTCACTCTCCGTCTCTCTCTTTCCCTCTTTCTGTCCCAAATAAATAATAAATAAATAAATAAAAATCTTTTTTAAAAAGAGACCAGAACTGCTACATCCTCCATCCACGAGTGGTCATGACTGACAGGATGACAGGTATGTGGGCCTGATGGATGGGGTTTCCTCCCTCCCTGAGAAGTAGATTGGAGTGCACCTGTAGCCCAGGCTTTCTCATGTGTCCAGACAGCATAGTTTTGGGGATAGAAGTGACATACACATGGACCACCCGAAAACATCTGTAAATCCAAAGGTGCGGGTCTCCTTTGGCCTCCGGGATTCTGTGGGCTTTCCCCACACCAAACGGTTCTTGACTTCTCTGGGACACTGTAAGCCTCTATAATTCAGCTCAATTCTTACAGCATCTACCTGGAGATAGGATCAGATCCCACCAGTGAGGGGCCCAGTCCCACATGCCTGCCCCCATGTCAGATGCCACATCCACATCCAGGTTGTCCCCTGGACTTCTGACCAGTCGACAAGAAGGCACAGATTCCGGGCTGGGGAGATGGCTCAGTGGGTCAAGGACTTGAGCCCGAGTTTGGATGCCCCCATCCCTGAAGGGATTTCGGGGAGTCACTCCTCGACCATTAACGGATCTGTGTTCCCACGGTGCTTCCTGATGAACACTGAGCACTCTTTCATCTTTCTTTTTTTAATTTTAATTTTTTATTGACAACTTCCATAATTAGAGACAATAAACCATGGCACTTCCCCCCTTTCCCCTTTGAAACTCCACTCTCCATCATATCCCCTCCCCCTCTCAATCAGCCTCTCTTTTATTTTGTTGTCATGATCTTTTCCTCCTGTTATGAGGGTCTTATGTAGGTAGTGCCAGGCATTGCAAGGTCATGGATATCCAGGCCATTGGGGGTCTGAAAGAGTGCATTTTAAGAAGTCCTACCCTTCCTTTGGCTCTTACATTCTTTCCGCCCCCTCTTCTGCAATGGACCCTGAGCCTTGGAAGGTGTGTTAGAGATATTTCAGTGCTGAGCACTCCTCTGTCTCTTCTTCTCAGCACCATGGTGCCTTCTGAGTCATCCCAAGGTCCCCATCATCTGAAAAGAGAAGCTTCTCTAACCAAAAGTGAGAGTGGCATTATTATATGCGTGTGAACATTAATCATCTTTCTTATCACTTAGGACATTTACAAGGTTTGAGGAGCTCTGGAATCAGAGCTGAAGACAAAACTCTGTATTTCCTACGATGTCACAATGTCACTCTCTCCGCCTGCGTATCTGAGTGACAGGCATTATAATCTTTGCTGCAGCCCAGGAAGGAGGACTTGGTGAGAATTTTCAGAGCTAATTAGATGAGGGATAACACGGGCTCATTAGCAGGCAAACCTTTCCAATAGGGAGATAGGTGAGGCTGTGTTCGATGCTTCATGCAAGCCAGTCACAGCGGTATCTTTGGAGCCACTTGCCAGTCAACCAAAAGTCTGCCAGAGACTGGCCAGGACAGGAGAGGCAGAGGGATGTTGGTATCTGGAGAGTGTCTGGGGCTATGAGAGATCTTTGGGAAGCTTCCTGAGCTTTGGCCTTGAGCTGGGATATAGATGAGCAGCCACTGGAAGTCTAGCCAGGCTGCTCTGCAAATGAATGAATGTTCACTTGTGCACAGAGGTGAAGGGAGGCATACTTCCTGCCCATGTGACCTGCCCCATGACTCCTGTCAGGGGACCATGCAGGTGGGTAAACAGAGTCAGGAAAGGAAACAGCATCTATTTGTTCCTGGTCCACAGTGCCAAGAAGGCACTGTATTCACACATTTTCTGCTAGGGGAAGTGGAGGGCATGTCCAAGGCCTTAACATGGGTTGAGTTGGAAACCAGAGCAAAATCTATGTGAAATATGCCTGTTGTCCAGGTCAGGGCTCCCAGTGTGGTCTGCTGACCGCCTTCCTCTCATTAGATCCACCTGAAGCATTGGTTGAAACTGGGATATGACTCCTTCCTGATTGCAAGTCTATTACGAAGTGATTTGGGGGCTGGAGAGATGGCTTAGCAGTTAAGGCGCCTGCCTCCTAAGCCTAAGAACTCTGGTTCCAATCTCCAGTGGTTCCAATCTCCAAAGTGATGCAAGGGTGCAATGCTGCACTTGCCCACAAGGGGGCGCACACATCTGGATTTCATTCACAGCAGCTGAGAGACTGCTGGTGTGCCCACTCTCTGTCTCCCTCTCTCTGTCTGTCTCTCTCTGTGTCTCTCTCTAAAAAATAAGAAAGAAAGGAAGGAAGGAAGGAAGAAAGGAAGGAAGGAAGGAAGGAAGGAAGGAAGGAAGGAAGGAAGGGAAGGAAAAGAAAAAGAAAGGAAGGAAGGGAGGGAGGGAGGGAGGGAAAAGAAAAGAAAGAAAGAAAGGAAGGAAGGAAGAAAGAAAGTGATTTGGGGGCTGGAGAGATGGCTTAGTGGTTAAGGCATTTGCCTGCAAAGCCAAAGGATCCTGGTTCTACTCTCCAGGACCCATATAAGCCAGATGCACAAAGGGGCGCACACATCTGGAGGAGTTCATTTGCAGTGGCTGGAGGCCCTGGCATGCCCATTCTCTCTCTTTCTCTCTCTCTCTTTGCCTCTTTCTCTCTCATTAATAAATGAATAAAATATATTAAAAGAAGTGATTTGTGGGCTGTAGGGATGGCTTAACAGTTAAGGAATTTGCCTGCAAAGCCAAAGGACCCAGGTTCAATTCCCCAGGACCCATGTTAGCCAGATGCACAAGGGGGTGCATACCTTATGGCTGGAGACCCTGCTGTGCCCATTCTCCTCTTTCTCTCCCTCCCTCTTTCTCTGTCAAATAAATAAAAATAAAATATTTTTTAAAAATAAAAAAAATTTAAAAAGTGATTGGTAGCAAATCCTTCAGTATCTATCTATCATCTATCTTTCTATATCCTGCAGGAAGGGCACCCATCCTGCTGGATCATTTTCTTTTCTGGAGGGGATGTTGGAATCTCTGATCAGTGGTTAGCTGTTGGAAGGAACACTCAGGTGTGGGGAAGGGAGCATCCTGGCTTTCCCTCCCCTTTTCCATCTATTTGCATTTCTAGCTATGTCCATGTGGTGCTCTCCAAATGTCAGCAGAGATTATCTGAGCAGTGGGATTACATATCATTTTCTTTTCATTAGGATGTTTTTGTATTAAGAATTTTTTTTTTTAATTCACCAGACACTGCCCCTGGCTGCAAGTTCTCTGGGGAAGGAGCCTGGTGTTCTGGGTTTAGCAGGTGCAGCCTCGCTGAAGAGTGTGACTCCTCACCCCAAAGGCTTCCTGATGAACATTCCAGCAAGAGGCTGTGCCTCCTTGGTCCTCAAGTGCTTCCTAGTGTTCCGCTTGCTTCCAGTGCCCCCATTCAGGGATGGGAAAACCTGGGATCATTTGCCTGGGGGTGGTACCCTTCAAGTGCGTGTGCACGAGCCTTATACCCAGGGACGTCTCAGACTTGCCCTTTAGGGACAAGATGGAGAAGACTCCCCCATTTCTTTGTGTGTGTGTATGTGATATGCATGTCTGTGTGCATATTCGTGTGTGTAAGTACATGCCTAGGAGAATGCACACGCATGTCATGTGTCATAGACTATCCCCCAGTGTTGGTCGTCCTCTTCATTGAGACAGAGTCTCTTGTTTCCTGCTGTGTTCACCAGCCTAGCTGGTCCCCATGTGTGCAGAGGACTCTCAGTCACACTGGGATTGTATCTGCATTGTATCTGGATGTTAACTCAGGCAGACACGCCTGCTTAGCAAGTGCCTTATCCACTGAGCCGTCTCCCCAGTGCCCAAACTTTCTTGTACAGAGTTTGTGTGCTTGGGTGACTCCCACTTGACTAATCTCCTGTTAAGCTCAGCTGTGTCCCATCCCTGGAGTAAAATCCATTGTTTTCACAATCTGTGATCCATCAGGATTATGTTGAGTGTGTGCAGGAGGGGCCTGGGGGAAACCCTGGGCGGGCGCTGTCTGTAGAATGTCGGCTCTGTCCTACAGAGGACGTGTCTGCATCTTACATCCATATGACGCCGCCTGAAGGGTCTTGATGCTAAATACTAAAGCTGCTTTTCTCTTTTCTCCCCAGGATTTCGCATGTGTGTTCCTAAGGGAGCATGAGCTGTGTTGATATTTATTATGTTGTCCTCTGGTTGGATGCTGAGGTTCTCATCCACAGCTGGGGGCTTTATTTCTCTTGTTGCCTGCTTCATCTCTTCTCTGGGATGGTCAGCATGGGATTGGGGTTGTTTGTTGCTTGATAACTTCAGAGTCAATGTTAAAAGCAAAATGTTGGCATGTTGAAACATTAGGGTTGGTTTGAATAGCGTTTCATGAGTCAGGCTTCTACAGAAGGGTGTGAGGGGCGAAGATTAAACTAGAGAACCTAGGTTGAATTTAGTTGGCAATTTCTGATTGGCTAAGCTGAAGTTTTGTTTTGTGTCAGGTTGGGTTCTGGCTTGCTTACCTGGGAACCCAAAGTGTTAGGTTCATCTCAGTCTAATGTCCTCATTTAAAAAATACTGTATTTATTTTTTTGCAAGGGATGGGGGAGACTGTATGGACACACAAATGAACTCCAGATACATGTGTCACTTTGTGCATATGGCTTGGCAGGGATACTGGAGAATTGAACCCAGGCCATCAGGCATTACAAGCAAGCACTTTCTGCTAAGCCATTTCTCCAGCCCCTAATGTCCTCATTTTTGAACCATTAATTGAGTTAGCCATCTTTTCATGACTGTGATAGGATACATGAGGTGATTGTCTTAAAAGATGGAAAGGTTTATTTTGCATGGCTTTCACCCCTTTGGCCTTGTTGCTTTGAGCCTGTAATGGTTTCGAACATCACAGCTGGAGGGTGTAGTGGAGGAGGCCCATTCAACTCCTGGTGGCCAGGAGAAGAGAGAGAGAGAAATAGAGGGGAGGGTATTTCCAATATCCCCTTTCAGGGCATGCCCCCAGTGATCTAACTTCCATTCTCTAGGCTCTGCCTCTTAAAGGTCCCACCCCTCCCAATAGCCCCTCAGGCTAATAACCAAGCCCTCAACCTGGGCCTTTAAGGGACCCTTACACAAACCACGGCATCAGTCAGTCCCAGCACCCGCTGTCGAGCGTATGCGGTGCACACGCATGACTCGTGCAACAACCCAGGAGCTAGCTGCTCTTTGTGGAGATGTGTGCAAACGAGCCTTGCCTTGCCTGGCCTGGTTTATGTTCTGTCTCCACCCTGAATCGTTCTTTCTACATACGCATTTTCTTTTTATAACTTTGGTACTGTTGGATAGATTAATTAATATTATTATTATTATTATTATTATTTTTTTTGGTTTTCGAGGTAGGGTCTCACTCTAGCCCAGGCTGACCTGGAATTCACTATGTAGTCTCAGGGTAGCCTTGAACTCATGGCAATCCTCCTACCTCTGCCTCCCAAGTGCTGGGATCAAAGGCGTGCGCCTCCATGCCCAGCTAGATTAATTTTTCTTTATGTCTTTTAAATGTTTCCCCTTGGCTTTTATTTGAAAATGTCTGATTTCAGTCTGGAGGGATGATGACTCAGCAGTTACATGAGCGTCCTGTACCAGCCAGTATGAGGGCCTGAGACTGCCTGAGTTCAAATCCCCAGATCCCATGTGAACAGCTGGGCGCGACTACGTGTGCCCATAACCTCAGTTCCACAGGGGAGCAAACATGGAGAATCTTTGGAGCCAGGCAAACTCTGGAATTAGTAAAGGAGACCCCAAACCAGACCAGGTGGAAGAGCGATGGAGCAGTTCACAGGATGGTCCCCTCTGGCCTCTGCAGGCCCGTGACCCCCACTGCAAGCTAGCATACGGGACTCAGCAAGGGCACACACTGCATACATACACACACACACACACACACACACACACACACACACACACACACACCCAAGCCAAAAAGGATGTCTAATTTCTCTTTTGTTCCCATGGTCACCTTTTTAACATGCATAGTTGCCTTGATGATGTACAACGTTAACCTGTACCCGGGTGTTCATTCCCCAGTGGTCAGATGGAAGACCTTAACATGGTGAACCATGGTACCCCTGTTATCTCCCATCATAGCAGTGTTAATATTATAGTTACACTTCTTTGGACACTTCCCAGACTAAGTACTGCCATTGCTTATTTCTTTTCTCTTTTTTTAAATTTATTTATTTGGGAGCGACAGACAGAGAGAGAAAGAGGCAGATAAATAGAGAATGGGTACGCCAGGGCCTCCAGCCACTGCAAACACACTCCAGATGCATGTGCCACCTTGTGCATCTGGCTTACGTGGGTCCTGGGGAATTGAGCCTCGAACCAGCTTCCTTAGGCTTCACAGGCAAGCGCTTAACCACTAAGCCATCTCTCCAGGCCCCCATTGCTTGTTTCTGCTCACAGCAGCTCTTGTTTCTACTTCCTTATACATCTTCTCTTTCTTCCGCTGGCTTTGGCTACTTCTATCACACTCCTCTGGAGTCACATTCCCATGCAAAGGGAAACAGACAGCCAATGGTTCTTATCTTACTATAGCTTCACCTAGGCTCGGTGGGGGGTGGGCAGAGTATTTAATCGTATCTGAAACTGTCTCTACTGTGTTGCTCTAACTCTGGAAAGATAAGTTGATTTAAATTTCTGGGCTGACTGAAATTGTTATTTTCTTTGGCACTTATATTGCCTCCCTTGACCCAAACAACTGTATTACTTATATTCTGTTCTGTTTGGGCATTATAAAAGTGTGTGTGGCAGCCTCCTCCTTTTTTTTTGTTTTTGCTTATCTAAGTTTTCATTTGTGCCTAATGATTTTTGGGTTCCGTATGACATGCACACAATCACATCATACAGAACCCCAAAACCACCAAAATCAAATGAAAAAAATTTGATAGATGAACAGAAAGTATTTATGGGGGCTGGAGAGATGGCTTGGCGGTTAAGGCGTTTGCCTGTGAAGCCTAAGGACTCCAGTTCGATTCTCCAAGTCCCATGTAAGCCAGATGCACATGGTGGTACATGCATCTGGAGTTTTTTTGCAGTGGCTAGAGGCCCTGGCGTGCCCATTCTCTCTCTCTCTCTCTCTCTCAAATAAATAAATAAATAAATAAATAAATAAATAAATAAATATCTCTGTTAAAAAAGTATTTATGGTGACATCCAGCCCACAGAGGAGGCAGACACTCAGAGCTTACAGTGTGCAAGATGCAGGCCCAGGGTTCTTCTGAGTAAAAATTATCTAAGACTTAAAGTACTGTCTTAAAGAAAATACCTACTTTTTACATATTTATTTATTTAGTAAGTGAGAGAAAGAATGAGAATGGGTGCATCAGGACCTCTTGCCACTACAAACATGTGCCACTTTGTGTATCTGGCTTTACATGGGTACTGGGGAATGGAACCTGGGGCCATCAGGCTTTGGAAGCAAGCACCTTAAATGCCGAGCATCTGTTCAGCCCAGAAATATATTTTTGAAGTAATAATTTCTGAAAAGATTTTAGCAACTATCTCTTCCAATATGTCTCTCCCTCACTTTCTTTCTTCTTCTATGCTTATTAGATACACAGGGTAGGTATTTTTCTTATCTCTCTTGTGACTTGTGCTCAGTTTGGCATTGTCCATCACAGCCTCTGCATTGTAGTTGTAGATTCAGCCTCTAGTTTATCCAGAAGTCCTCAAGTCAATAACATGCTGTTGACTTGTCTATTAAGTTTTTTTTTTTTTTTGAGGCAAGCCCAACAAACTGGCCTTTTTTTTTTTTTTTTTTTTTTTTTTTTTTTTTGGTTTTGTGAAATAGGGTCTCACTCTGGTCCAGGCCAAACTGGCCTTTTTTATGTGGGAGAGCCAGAGAGCAACAGTGTGAGAGAGAGAATTGGCACTCCAGGGCCTCCAGTCACTGAAATCAAACTCCAGATGAGTGCACCCCCTTGTGTGCATGTGTGACATTGTGTGCTTGCATCACTTTGTGTGTCTGTCTTATGTGGGACATGGAGAGTCGAACATGAGTCCTTAGACTTCCAGGGTAAGCCACTTAACCACTAACCTATCTCTCCAGTCTTCTATTGAGTTTTTAATTGAAATGCCTATAGTTTTTACCTTTTTAGTGCTCTGGGTTCCTGTTTTAAAATTTAATTTAATTTTATTATTTTTTATGAGAGTGAGTGAGAGCAAGCAAAAGAGAGAGAAGGAGGGGGAGAATTGACACACCAGGGCCTCAGTCCCTGCAATCAAACTCCAGACCCTTGTACCACCTAGTGCACATGTGTGACCTTGCATGTGCCTCACCTTTGTGTGTCTGGCTTATGTGGGATCTGGAGAGTCAAACACTGGCCCTTAGGCTTTGCAGGTAAGCTCCTTAAGTGCTAAGGCATCTCTCCAGCCCTGGTTTCTTTTTAATATGTCTGTTTTCATTTTGTGATACATGGTCCTTCTCTTTCAGTTTTCTTTTCTTCTCTCCAGTCTGTAATCCAGTATGGCATATTGTAGATTGTTTTAAATGGCAAGCCCATCATACAAAGGTCACAGATGTTCATATTCTGTTTCTGTCTCGCAGAAGCCAACTCTCTTGGGATGGGGACCGGGAATCTGCATTTTAATACTCTCCAGGTGATTCTCAGTTATATTAGGGCAACAGATTGTTTGTTGTGGGTGGCTGGTGGCCTCAGGGAGGCGGTGAGGTGCTGACTGGGAGGCAAATGCATCCTGAAGAACTTCAACAGAAAAAATTTCCTTTGAGGACTGTGGACATGGCTTAGTGGTAAAATGTGTGTTTAGCTTGTGCAAGACCCTGAATTTAATCCCTAACACGGCAACAAGAAAAAGAAAAGATTTCCTTAGAGACAAATAGGCTGACATAACAGATAACTGGGGGTGAGGTGGGGCAGTCTTAAGTTGCTTTTGTTCATTGTGCCACAGGCCAGGGGACATAGCCTCTGGTTCACTGAATATCTCATCTTTGAAGGTATTTCTTTAGTTTGGAAAGGGGAGAGGGATCTTTCACGTGACTCAGTGGCATGAACAGAAAGGGAGAAAGAGGACAAGAGATATCTAGTTGGTCAGCAACTCCCTTGGGGTCCAAGTTACAGCCATGTTTGGATTTCAATGAGCCAAAGTACCTCCTTCCCCATTCCTGGTTGATCATGGGTTACCATGGCAGTGGGCTCAGCGTGATCTGAAGCCCACCTCTGCTACCTGCCTCTGGCACCCCAGAGCCCGCCCGCTCCTGTAAACCAGGCGTCTCTGCAGATGGGTGGTGGTCTTGGTGGCACACCATGGGACGCTGGCCAGTGGGAGGTCAGGGCTGGCCTTTACAGGTGACACTTTGCTCTAGCGACTTCAGGAACATGTGCCAGGCCGAGCTCTGTGGTCTGTGGGACAGAACATGTCGCCGGCCTGCTTGCATGCCTTGGACAGGATCTGAGGTTTTTTTTTTTTTTTTTGGTCCTCTTCCATCACATGATGGCATGTTGATGGGCCCAGTGTGGTGCAGGTCTTATGCAGGTCACAACAGCTACAATGAGGTCATGAATGCAGTGGCCACTTTTTGTCTGGAAGACGGAATGCTGAAGCACGCCTCCCCATTCTTTGGGTCTTAGATTCTTTCTGCCCCCTCTTTTGCAATGGTCCCCAAGCTGTGGAGGGTGTAATGGAGATGTCTCTCAGAGCTAAACACTCCACTGTCACGTCTCAGCACCTTGATGAATTTTGAGTCGCCCCAGTGGTCACTGCTATTACCGGGAACTGGGGTGCTAGAACAAACTTTGACTGCCTAAACCCCTCAAAAAGCTATCTGCCTAGTCCTTCTTACCACCATCTAAAAAGAGAAGCCTCTCTCATTAAAAGTGAAAGATACGGGCTGGAGAGATGGCTTAGTGGTTAAGGCGTTTGCCTGCGAAGCCTAAGGATCCTGGTTTGATTCTCCAGGTCCCACGTAAGTCAGATGCACAAGGGGCACATTCGTCTAGAGTTGTTTGCAGTGGCAAGAAGCCCTGGCATGCCCATTCTTCCTCTCCCTCTCTCTCTTTCCCTTGGTCTCAAATTAATAAATAAAAGTGAAAGATGCATCAATATTGGCATAAACATAAATATTTAGCTGGCAATTTGGTAGGCATAATATATCCATTTAGCTAAACAACAGTAGCAGCTCCCCCACCCAAGGCTTATGACCTCCCCAGCCATAGGCTTTGGACTAGGTTTCTAGTGCCAGGCGGGAAGTCTCTCCCATGACATGAGTAGATTGGGAATCTTATGAGCTGAGATGTCATAGGCAGAGGAAGCCTCTGCGCCTGCTCCCTTTGTGTGAGTGTTTTCGTGATTTCCCTGGGTCTTTTCAGAATAAGGTTTCTCAAAGTGGGTTCCACAGGCTGTCTGTATGGACCCTTGAAGATGTCAGTGTTCCCGGTTTGTACGTGGGGAGAAGATGGAGTCTGTCATCCGAAGTGAGTTCAGGAGGAAGAACATAATCTTGACAAAAATTGATGAGTGAAGGTGAGCCAGTGAGCCTAGAACCCCCAGCCGCCCTCCCACGTGAAGATTCTCAGAGAATAGTAGCGAAGAGGTCTGGTCTCTTTATGTTTACCTGGGGCCGGGGATCATTCTTGCTTCTCTTTAAGATAGTCCTGTGAGCCCAGGCTAGCCTGAACCTCACTGTGTAGCCCCTGGCTGGCCTTAAGCTCATGATCCTCCTGCCCCAGCTTCCCAAGTCCCACTTATAGGTGTGCACATTCTTCACGTGGCCACAGGAGCCTGTTTTATTTTCATTTCATTTTCCTTATAAAAAGTATTTTATTTATTTATTTGAAAGAGGCTGGGGGAGAATGGGCACACCATGGCTTCTTGCAATTGTAAACTCTAGACAGCACGGGCCACTGTGCATCTGGCTTTACATGGGTCCTGGGGAATCAGACAAGGAAGCAGGCACCTTTAACCGCTGAGCCTTACTTTGTTTTGGACACTTTCATATATGATATGTAATGTACATGATATGTAATGTATATTGATCATAGTCCCCTTCATCCCTCTCTTTCCACCCTTCCCACTCCTGCTAGCTCAACCCTTCTTTCCAGCCAGTCTGCTTCCTGCTTTCCCGTGTCTGCTAATTTTTCTCTTTGGTGGCCCACTCAGTTTAATCTGAGTTGCTTACATGAGACTGAGGGGAGGAGTGATTTTTTTTTTCTTTTTCTGGAGCATGGGCAACTTAGCATTCTTAGCATCCTTTGTGGGTTTCTGTTGTTTCCTTGAACTCGTGTTTCTCCTGAATTGTGATACCTCGTATGTGTATAACACCAGAAGACTCAGTAATCTTGTGTGGTAGTTTGAATCAATGGCCCCCAGTATAGTCAATGTTTTATTAGTTTGTAGTTTGAATCTGCAGCCACTTGGCTGGAGGAGGTGTCACTGGACAGATCTTAGGGTCCAGCCCTAAGGTGTGGTGGTGGGTTTACAATTCCAATCTAAAGATATGCAAAGTGCCCAGAGCTCCTGAAGTGTGTTTGTTTGTGGTGTGGTTTTAGGGGTTTGGGGTTTATGGAATTTCTTCTCTCTCTCTTTCTTTCCTTGGACCTGTGAAAGCAGGCCAGCTTTTTCTGCCATTATGGAACTTCCCCTAGATTTGTAAGCTTCAACAAATATCCCTTCCTCCATAACTGTTCCTAGTTTGGAAGTTCATCTATGTGACCTGAAGCTGTCAACTACACAATGGATTTCAAGAATCCACACTAGGTCTATGCTCCCGTGTGTGTGTGTGTGTGTGTGTGTGTGTGTGTGTGTGTGTGTGTGTATGCGCGCGCACGCATGCTCCAATTTGAGAGACACTTTGAAAGACTCTCCAGTTTGCCTGAGCCCTGTTGAGTCTCCTAGCTTTCCACAACTTAGCAGTATTCCTATTGTATATACGTGGCCCCACCTCCCACCTTTCTTGGAAGACTTGAACTGCACGTGGGATAACCAGCCCTCAGTCTCTGGGTCTGGTGGTCCTTCGTTACATGAATACATGGTTGACACTCATTTTGTGATGGTTTTAATCATGTGTATTTTGAATGCTTGGTCCCTAGCTGGTGGTAATTTGAGAGGTGGGGCCTTGCTGAACAAGGTGTGTTACGGGGGCAGGCTTCTCCCTTTCCAGAGCTTAGCTCACTCTCTTGCTGCTTTCTGCCAGCTGCTGTGGCAAGAGGTGATGTCCAGCCTCTGCTCTGCCATCTCTTCCCTTCCATGCTGGAGCCTCCACTGGAGACTAAGCCAAAATACACCCTTTCCTCCCATTAGCTGCATCTGACAGGGTGTTTTGTCCCAGCAATGAGAAGGTAACGCCAACACTTCCAGAAACATCTCCACGAGAGCCCACTCGGCTGGGGCCTTTGTTGTCAGCCAGACATTTCTTCCATCTTTTGCTGAAGCTGAGAGAAGATGTAGCTCTCACCAGCCTTGCTGTTTCCTCTCTAAACATTTTTGTTTCCCATCCCCGTGTGTTCCCAGTGGTCCCTATCTAAGGAGGAACGTTGCTTCCACTCTGCCTCATTAAATCTAATGATCTCACCAGGCAGTGTCCACCCTAGAAGATCAGGGCAGCCAACTTTGTCCCCACACTGATTTCCTTAGGTCCCACTCCATTGGATTTCTAATTTCCTTTATTCCTGCTGTCTCAGAAGTAACTTTTTCTTTGCTCTGTTAGCGCCAAGAATTGTCAGGTCAGTACAGATACCTTCCCTGTAAGTCACCTTGTGAGCCAATGCTTGTGTCTCAGAAAAGCCCCAGAATCCTGCCTCCCTGCTTGGGGTGGGGAGGGTGGCGCCCGCTATAGGTCAGCTGGGCATCTCAGCACTGTGCCTGGAGAGGCAGATAAAGACAGCATCCTTTGAAAAGGTAGAGGGCCTAACCTCCAGGACAAATAGTAGACGAAGACGTGTGTCCTGTGGCTGAGAGCTGCGTTCTGATAGGCTGGTGACTGTTCCTTTCCAGAAACCAGGTTGCTTCTGGCTGTTTCCCTTTTTGCCTGTGTTCATGGACAAAGCCATAGACCACAGGGGCTTGCCGTTCTCCAGACTGGCTGCCTGGTGGTATTCTGTACATCAGTAGAGTGCCAGCTCAGGCTGAATGTTTTTCAAGAATTATGTATATGTTAGTTTCAGAACTTGAACTGGAAAACCAAAACAGAAAGGCTTAATGAAATAGCATTAAAATGTATTTCATGTGTGTTGTGTTTTGTTGATGCATATATCTATGTATGTATATTTGTGTATATCCATCTCTCACCTCTCATTTATCTACTAATGATCACCTATATCTGTCAACCTTTCACCTATCTACCCATAAATCTGTCTCTCTCTCTCTATAAATATCATCCATCAATCTGTGTGATCTTTCTATATAGTTCAATCTTATATTCATCAGTCTATCATCTGCTGGTCTTTGATCTTCCATCTATCTACCCATCATCATCTATCTATCTTTCTGTTATCTATCACTGTATTTATTGTCCATAAATCTATTGTCTATCATTTTTTCTGCCTTCAATTTCTGTATCAATCATCTATCTCTGGCAATCTGTCATCCCCTTCCTTACCTGTCTAATCTCCCTATCATCTACCTATATATCAATCTCCATTCTATCATCTATCCATCTATCTATCTATCTATCTATCTATCTATCTATCTATCATTATTATTCTCTCTCTCTGTCTCTAGTATCTTACTAGCCACCCATAGTGGGACAATCAGTGACCAGCCAGCACACTTTAGAAATACTGTTTTGTTCCTATCTGGCCAGGTAGCACATTTTCTTAGGAAGCACAAACTTGCCTCCATGTTACCCTAAGTAAGCAGCACTAAGGGAGGTGAATCTACTGTCTCAAAAAGTAAAAGAAAGAAAGCCAAACCGAGAAAGTTCCTCTGTATTCCAAAGCGATACAGAGCATCTTAAAGGGCATTAGCCCTTTCCTTTATTGATAGAAAGTCTCTATTATCTTTCGCGGGAGGCAATCCCTTCTGAAAGTTGAAAGTGTCAACATGATTGCAGAATTATAAAGAGTGTTCGCATTGCAGGCGAGCTTCTGCTCTAACTCTGCTACCGTGGATTCCCGACTGGAAAATTCTGTTAAATCAGATCTGGATCGAATTGTTTCCCCTCCACCACATGCAGATTTAAGTGATGAATAGATGCGTCCTTTTTTTATTTGTATTTTTCCACAATGTCAGAATTTATTGTTCAACATAAGTTCACAAGTTATGTCAATTTTCTTTTTTTTTAACATTATCATTCTTTTTTTTTGAGGTTTTTTTAATTTTAATTTTACATTCATGTTGGTGCCTCTGGTAGCCTCCTCCCTGACCTCCTGCCTCCGAAGGGACCCTCCTCATTGGGGAATGTGGGTTGTGCATTATGGGGGTAGCCAACAGTTATGGGGAAGAGGCAATGTCCTTTTACCAGCAAAGTCCAGGTTCATTGTGGAAGCTGCCAGTACAGTGTGGCATGTGTGTCATCCTGTTAGGCAGGGAGGTCCTACACCCACTCTCATCTGCTCTCCACAGCGGCCCTATTGTTTGGTCCTTTTATGTTCATTCAGCAAGTGGGGAAACTGAAGCACAGGAGTCCCAGTCGACATCCCCAAAGGGGCAGGACCAGTCAATGGTAGGACTCAGATATGATGTTGGTACAGGGTCATGATGCTTTAAAGTGGGGGCACCTGGGACTGCAGAACTATAGGCAATTTTTCTTTGCCAATTAAAAATCAAATAAGACTTTAAAAACAAATAAGTGAAGGCTGAGCCAGGTTCTCACGCCCCTGAACCACTCTCTTCTGTTTCCTTCTACACTCCCATGAGAGAAAAAAATAAAAAACAATGGACAAGGCAAAATGCACCAGAAGAAGACTGTGTTGGAGAGCCTGCTGGGGCTCTCGCTGGCCACCCTGAGTGGTGCCTGCTGGAATAACTGTGATGCCCGGCCAGCATGGAAGCCAGCTTTGCCTGGGCCTCTGCCTGGCTGACTCACTGTCCATGGCTTTGATGACAGTCCTTAGGAGAGGGTTTGGAGGAATGTGGGTCCTCGCTGTTCCCATGGGTCATCGGTCACCAACGTCAAGCACAGGAGGAGCTGCGGGAAACAGGGTCTTGGAGCCAGTGAGTGCAGCGGGCAATGAACCACCTGGGAGATGGGCTGATGGATAGCGCTCTTGTTTATTCAAAAGGGGAGTGGGTTTATAAACACTTGAGAAAAATTGAGAAGGCACATACAGATCATAAGGTGATTGGATACATAGGTTTATGGGTTGCTATCTAATTGGCTGGTGTTGGAAGGTAGAAGTTGCGAGAGAGAAGCTGCAAGGGAGATAACAGAAGTGGCGGGAAAAGCTACATGACTTCAGCCACATATCGGATGGCTACAGCTTCAGGGAGACTGTTTACTACCATATAAGGGTCTCTTGGGCAGCTGGCCACAAGGTCAGGAACTTTGGGGGGGGGCAAAACCTTAAGCTATGGAGGGGGGCAGAACCTGACTGTGGAATGCTCAGGTGCTTTGAGGTAGGGGGGAGGGCCCACTGGTTTCACCTCCTCTGGGCGAAGATGGGGCACACTACGACCTTGAGAAAAGGGAGGGCCAGCTCTGTCGCCAGAGTGGGTTCCTGACGATAAGGCCGGCTGCAACCCCCACAGCCCAAGGTCCCTGGCCATGTCCAGCAGCCCAGGCCAGCTTCCTCACAGTCCCAGCCCATGTTTAGCAATGCCCGACAGAGGAACACCACACCTGTGTCCTCTGCATGTGGGCACATGTGTGCTCTCTCTCGCTTTCTCTCTCCCTCCTTCCCCCTCTATCACTCTTTGCCGTTTGAGGCAAGGCAAACAAGTGGATCCAGAGGATTTAAATTATTCTGATTGGGGGGGGGTGGTTTGCAAACCTACACACTGGGGAACAATCTGCCAGAGGAGCCAGGACCTTCCATCCTGCGCCATCCCCAGTGCCAGCAAGTGAAGGTGGACCCAGGGTCTGAGACCCCAGAACCACTCTTTCTTGTTGCCACCTACACTTCCATGGGAGAACAAAAGAAAGCCCGAGAAACTTTTCTTGCTGTGCTGACTCCCTGGCCACACCTGCAGTCAAGCTCAGGTTTGCCATGACCGCTGACCTCGTGTGCTGGTACCAAGAACACCCAACTGTGCCGTCCTCCGCAGGATGGGCCCTGCCTGTCTCTGTCGCGTGTTTTCATTTCCTCAGCAGTGCCAGTGAGCGTCTCTGCTGATGTTCACCTGGGCACAGTTTGGTTTGAGATATTTCTTGATTACATTCGTAGGACGAAAATATTTCAGGGGAATATTTAGCTAATTAAGAAAACAAACTTTTAGATACAAACATGTAGCCTCATTTGCATAATGTGTAAATTATTCACATCTCGGTGATATGCTAATTATCCCTTCTAAGCCCTTGCTGATTAGCTATGAGTCCCCCCAGCCCACCAGTGTCCAGGCTCTAGGGGAGGGCTGCTTCTCTCCCAAAGAACATAGACGCACATCTCTGTGAGGCCCGCCAGGAAAGGGCTTCCTCCTCAGACCCTTGTACAATGCTGATTTGGGAGGTGTACGTAGGTAATTACATTACTTGGGGAGCACAAAGGTTCTGGAGTAATTCCTCTAAAGGAAAGGAATTTCTAAAGTGATCTTTAAAATCACACTATTAAAGGTCTAGATATAGGGTCAGCAATAGAATATATAGGCCCAATCTGAGCTGCCAGCTGTGTTTGTGAATAAAGATATTGAACCACAGACATGGCAACTCACATATTGTCTGTGACTTTCTTTTTTGGCTACAGCAAGCAATTGAGTAGTTATAACAAAGACAGAATGACCTGCAAGGTCTGACATTTTACTATCTAGACCTTTAAAAAAAAAGTTTGCTGACCTCTGAATGTGTCCATGAAGTAGATTTTTATATATAAATAAAAGTTGGAAGCCGGGCGTGGTGGTGCATGCCTTTAATCCCAGCACTGGGGAGGCAGAGGTAGGAGGATTGCTGTGAGTTCAAGGCCACCCTGAGACTACAGAGTGAATTCCAGGTCAGCCTGGGCTAGGGTGAGACCCTACCTCAGGGGAAAGAAAGAAAGAAAGAAAGAAAGAAAGAAAGAAAGAAAGAAAGAAAGAAAGAAAGAAAGGAAGAGGGAGGGAGGGAGGGAGGAAGGAAGGAAGGAAGAAAGAAAGAGGGAGGGAGGGAAGGAGGGAGGGAAAGAAAGAAAAGAAAGAAAGAAAGAAAGAAAGAAAGAAAGAAAGAGGGAAAGAAAGAAAGAGAAAGAAGTTGGTCTACTAAGACAGGGTACTGTAGAACAGGGATCTTCACCTTAAAGAAGTTTCCAGACCTGAGGAGATAGCTTAGAGGTGCTTGCCTGCAGATCCTGCCAGACCATGTTCAATTCCCCAGCACAGTGCGAAAGCTCAGCACAAAACATAGTGTGCATCTGGTGTTCTTTTTGCAGGAGCAAAACAGTCCCTGGTGTGCCCACCACCACACACAAATAATTTTTCCAAGTTTGTAAAGGGGCTGGGAGATGGCTCATCAGATGGCGTTCTTGTTGCACAAGCACGAGGACGTGAATTCAGGTCTCAGGTGTCCCTGTAAAATGCCAGATGTGCTGGTGAGGAAGATCCCTGATGTCAACCTCTGGCTCCCACATGCATGTACACACACGTACCCACACGCACACACATGTGTACACACACAAACACGTGCATTTTTAAAAGGAAGAAATTGGGCTGGAGAGATGGCTTAGCAGTTAAGTTTGCCTGGGAAGCCAAAGGACCCATGTAAGCCAGATGCACAAGGGGGTACATGCGCCTGGAGTTCATTTGCAGTGGCTGGAGGCCCTGGCATGCCTGTTGTCTTTCTCTACATTGCCGCCTCCTCTCTTTCTCTCGCTCTCTCTCTCTCAAATAAATTTAAAAAAAAATTAAAAGGAAGAAATTTTAAAAGGAAGAAGGCAAGATGAACACTTTGTAGATATATCCAGACCCTTTCCCAGACTTTTATGTTCCATGCTACAGACATGCAAATTCCTGCTGTGTAAAAGCAACAGAAAAGGTTGTGTAGGCACAGCCATGAGCAAAATAGACCCCAGCCCTTCTCTCAGTGGATCTGTGGACCTGAAAGATGGCAGACTTCCCAACAGTTCATAGGTGATGCACTTGAAAAACCCAGCTGCATAAAGAAGTCTTCCCTTATCACTTCTCTCTCCCTCTTTCTGTCTTTCCCCCTCTCTCTTTCTCATATGATGTTCTTATGGCATCTCAAGAAGGCAAGACTCAGAAACCACTCATCAATAGAACATTTGTGCCACAGATTCAGCCAAGGAAGATGTATTGGCCCTTTCAAGTCCAAGCAATGTTTGGCCAAGTTTTAAGTGGTAATTTATAATTCCTGTCCAGCTGGCTCTCATTGTTCTAGGCAGCGCTGCTCAGGAGAAGACGGGAAGGTAGCTGGTTGTGCCTGACTTTGAAATAATTTGGACAATGATCGTGTGTCTTCATTTCTAAGAGGAAATCAACAGGAGTGCCTATTTTTAGTTCTCTGTCTGGCGACTGGAAATTCTGCATTTTGCACCTCAACCTCTAGATGCTAAATGAAACCCAATGCACTGATTCAAAGGAACATTTGGTGATCTAGAATACCTTCACGCTGGAACTGGGGATGGTAATGAAATCGCATTTGGGCAGCTGGTTCAGAGGCTGGGACTGTGTAGATCAGGAATGTTCGTGCCAGAAAGTGCCCCATTGTCCATCTACGTAGATTACATTACAACCAGCTGTGTAAGTCCTCACGATTCCTAAGGTTGCCTGCAGCAACCCGTAGATAGACATGGCTTTATTCAGTTGTGTTTTTCTGTTTTATTTTTTTTTATTTTGAGGCTGACCTGGAATTCACTATGTAGTCTCAGGGTGGCCTCAAACTCACGGCGATCCTCCTACCTCTGCCTCCTGAGTGCTGGGATTAAAGGCGTGTGCCAACAAGCCTGGCTTTTGTTGTTGTTGTTGTTGTTGTTGTTTTCGAGGTAGGGTCTCACTCTAGCTCAGGGTGACCTGGAATTAACTATGTAGTCTCAAGGTGGCCTTGAACTCACAGCGATCCTCCTACCTCTGCCTCCCGAGTGCTGGGATTCAAGGCATGCTCCACCACGCCCGGCAGTTGTGTTTTTCTGAAGGGGAGTAAGGTGTGGGGTGAGTTTTAGGTAGACAACAAGACGTCCGAGAACAGAGATAAGGCTTGCCTATGCAGGTTGCTCTTCTTTCCTTCACTCGCCCTCCTTTTTGGTATGGCTGGGAGAATCTCACTCTCGCCTTGTGAGTCTTGGTTGGAGGCAGCAGAACTTGCCTTCGGGACTCACAGTAGTCACAGTAGTCTGTGGAAGCACAGACTCCCCTTTCTTGGGTTCTCTTGTGGGGACAGTGACCTTGGCTTGGCTATGCAGGTGGCCCTCATGGTAAATGGATCACCAGGTCCAGGCAGGAAGAGGTGGTGGCCTAAGCAGAGGCATTTAATGTCCAGCACTGTGGGGAGAAGTGCCGCCCCACAGTATTGTGGTGGCTTTTTGTCTTGGAGCCGGAAGCCCTGGTCTCCCTTGGACCCATTAGGTTCCGGGCTAGGGAGATGACTCAGCTGGTAAAGTGCTTGCCGTGCATGCATGGAGAACTGAGTGTAGCTCCCAGAACCCACGTAGAAAGAGCCAGCACACGCCTGCAATAGCAAGGCGGGGGAGGCTGAGACTGGAGAATCCTTGGGCCCACTGGTCAGCCAATGTAGTCTTCTTGGTGAGCTCAGGCCCAGGAGAGACTTTATCTCAAAAATACAGAAACAGCATTCCTGAGAATGGCACCTGACGTTGTCTTCTTGCATACACACACACGCACACACACACACACACACACACACTCACACACACACACGCACGACAGGAGGGGTTCTTTAGCTTTACAGGGTATCACATGGCCTCTCAGTCCCTTGCTATGAAGTTTCTGCTGAAGCCAGGCACTGCCTGACTTCTCTCAGATCGCTTGAGCACCTTTTGCTCCTCTTCCTCCTCCTTCGTTGTGTTTTTTTAAAATTATTTTTTAAAAATATTTTGGTTGTTCAAGGTAGGGTTTCACTTTAGCCCAGGCTGACCTGGAATTCACTATGTACTCTCAGGCTAGCCTCGAACTCATGACAATCATCCTACCTCTGCCTCCCAAGTGATGGGATTTAAGGCATGTGCCACCATGCCCCGTTTCTTTCTTTCTTTCTTTCTTTCTTTCCTTCTTTTTTTTTTTTTTTCCAGGCATGGTTTCACTCTGGTCCAGGCTGACCTGAAACTCACTCTGTAGTCCAGTAGCGCAGGCTGGCCTTGAACTCAAGGCAATCCTCTTACCTCAGCCTCCCGAGTGCTGGGATTAAAGACATGAGCTATGAGAACACCCAGCTTCTCTTGGCCTTCATGTAATAAAGACAAGAAAGAGATTCTCCAACGTCCACCATGAACTTGTCTTTTGCTGTCTTCTCCAGGGATTTCTCTGTGTGTGGCACCCATTGTTTGCAACTAAAATGCAAGGAAACCCACCAACCAAGAAATGCCTCTGGAATTTTAGTGTCCCTTGGACCTGTCAGTGCTGCGGCTTCCTCTTGTTCATGTGGCTTTGAGGGAAGGCCAATTTGGATTTTGTTTTTATTGTACTCACAGGATGTGGCACTGTCTGCAAATGCTGGCAACAGGTAAAGTCCTGATGGGAGCAGCTGACAGTTCTTGTTGACGCTGTGGGATTTTCATTCCTGGAGACAAATGTACAGGACGGGAGAGGAAACGAGAGATAAAAATTGAGAGATAGATCGATGGGTAGAGCCAGGGGAGATGAAAGGATGCCTTGGTGTGGGGAAATTTCTTTTTCTCTCCATTCCTTGACCTTGGTCGCATTTCCTTCTCTACTTCCCATGGGCTGCGTCAGTTATGGGGTTGTGTATGTGGGGGCGGGGATGGCTGAACCTGCCTCTTTGAAAGCTTCTAAGTAGCTCCAGAGTGGGACCTGGGGAATCAACATTTCATGATCCCAGCATGCAGTTAGAATGATCGGGCTTTATTCTGCACTGGGAGATTCAGGGTCTAGGCAATGAGTTCTGTTCTTCTCAGAGGATCGCCTCTCTGGAGAATGAGACAGAGCGACAAATAGGTTATTATCACTTCCAACCATGCAAGTTAAGCAAAGGTCCCATCTTTTCTTTGAGGGGGGAATGTTGAGAGGCCTGTGCAAAGCTCTCACATGCGTGGGTGCCCTTCCTCTGATAGGCTCTTCCTCCTGAGATCATGCAGGGACGTTTTCTGAAGCAGGTATCTTGCTGGTGGGTCCATCGGAAGCTCTGATGTTCTTGCTTCCGTGGGCCACTTGTACTGAGCACATTCACCCAGGACGGGGGGGGGAGGAGCAGACAGACGCTTTACCAACATAATTAACTCACCAAGCTTGAGTCCAGGTCTTTAATGCACAAGATCCGACCTGGCAGGTAGAGCTTTCATATTTTGGCTCGATTGCCCCAGAGTAGACATAGTTTTACCGAGATCCTTGCAATGAGGAACATTGTAGTTGGCTGGCTACTTAATGAACGGGAAATCCTTAGCTAAGTATGAACCCCTGCTTCTGCCATACGTTTAATTTCACCCACTTCCACAGATGCGTTTGCATCTGTGTTGTCGCTAAGCAATTGCTTATTCTGAAAGTAAGGCTCGCATGACTTCTGGTGCCTAGCCAAACATGAACTGGTCAAGAAATCCAGGAAATCAAGTCAGCCCCT
The DNA here is from genome assembly GCA_036365145.1 of Orientallactaga sibirica. NCBI lineage: Eukaryota > Metazoa > Chordata > Mammalia > Rodentia > Dipodidae > Orientallactaga > Orientallactaga sibirica. The sequence goes on from JAEOAD010000013.1 coordinate 11,104,171, forward strand.
GATGTGGGCAGCTTTTGACCTAACCACGTGGCTTGAGCTCATTAAGAGTAATAAGTAGAAGTATCCTTTGAACTGACAAAGATTAGAAATAAACTTGTGATCGGGTTTCTTAAGCTCCAGGGGCAGGGCCCAGATGCCTCTCTGCATAGCCAAGCGTCATAAATAATTATCTTCCTATAAAGTTTCCCTGGTCTCCCATAGAGTCTTTTCCTACCTGGGGCTCCGCAGGTCAAGTCCATCCCTAATGAGTTCAGACAGGCAAGTGAATGATTGCTTTCCATGTAGAACGGAGTCACTTTGCCCAGCTCCTCATTCCCTATCTAACCTGGCCCCGATTGAGCACAATTAGGGGAATCAGATAAAAATAGCACGCCTAAGGGCTAGAGAGATGGCTCAGTAGTTAAGGTGCTTGCCTGCAAAGCCTAATGATCTAGGTTTGATTCCCCAGTACTGACATAAAGCCAAATGCACAAAATGGCACATGCATCTGGAGTTCATTTGCAATAGCTGGAGGCCCTAGATTGCTCATTCTCTCTCTCTGTGTGTGTGTGTGTGTGTGTGTGTGTGTGTATCTGTCTGTCTGTCTGTCTGTCTGTCACTTTCTGTCTAGCTCTGCTGGCAAAATAAATTAAATATTTTTTAAATATTTTAAAGAGCATGCCTAAATTTTAATTTCAAAAATAAAATAAATACCTTTAGGGTAACATCCCCCATGCAACATTTAGGATATATTTATATGAAAAGGTTTAGTCTGAAATTCATATATACCCAGCCACCATTCTTTTTATATGTTGTTCGGCATCATTAGCAGCAGTTCTATTCACAGTAGATTTTTTATGCTGTCTAAACAGTTGATAAAAGTGTCGTGTAACTTGTAAGGACCCCAGGGCCACCAGAAAGAAGGCCAGGGAAGCAAAGGACACTTGCCTATATTGCTGCTTTGAGTGATGTGTCAGTACTGAGAGAGAAAATAGCCTGAGGTACCGGGCTTTCGGGACCATGCCATGTAGCACCATCAGTAAAGCTGTTTTCCAAAAAGACACTGTAGGGTCTCGAGGATGCCCAAAAAGGGAACTAAAAATTGAAGCCGTGTCTCAGCTTGTCCAGGTGGGTGCTTCTGTCTGGTGTATAGTACCAGCATAAGTGGATCGTGGGAAAATTACCCATCTGTAAGAAGTTAGCTAATCATGTGGTCATTACTTAAAGAAGCCTTATTTGAGCCAAGGGCATTTCAGAGATGAGGAACGATATACGCCTAGAACTCTGAAAAATGTTCATCTTGTAGTCCCAGAAATACAAATGAAGGGACATGTCGTCCCACACTCCCCCATCATAAGTAAATGCATTTATTTGTACACAAGAAACAGCCCATGCGATCTTCAAACACTGCTGTTTACGGGCGTGACAGGAGTGGCACGGTCTTCCCGGTAACAAATGCATCTGAGGTCTTTCCATCACCAGCTCAACTTCAGGGAACTTTGTCTGAATTTTTTATTGTTTGCACAGGTTAAAGTTTTTTGGGGTATTTTTTTTTTGGCAGTGATATTTAATAAAAAAACAATTTAGAAACTGCCTCAATGCCACTGGGATGAGAATGTGAGGAATACTTTGTGTTGTTGAAATGCCTGAAAGGGTATTTAATTATATGGGGAAATGTTTGGTTTAGTGGGAACAGAGAGCAGACTACCATTATTTAATATGGGATTTCAGCTGAAGACCACCACATGAGGGAGTGTGGAAGGAAATGCGCCAACCACAGTTATTATTTTTTAGGTGGGGAGATGGTGGGTGGCTTGCATTTTAGTCTGTGTACTTGTAAGTTTCCCACGGCTGCTTTAGCCTTAAGCCTGCATTTATACTTTGTATGGCCAGAAATAGGGTCGTGCATGGGGATGTTTGTAGCCCCTCACAAGGCAGATTAATAGACAGATTCCCTCCTCCACCAAATCCCTTCTTATTTCCAACTAGTCTCTTTTCTATTTTGATATCATCATATTTATTATTATTATTGTAGGTTATATGTAGGTAGTGATAGCTATGACAAGTTCATGAATATCAGGGGCACTTTGTGTCTGCAAGACAGTCTTATAAACACTCCTCCCCTTCCTTTGGCTCCTACATTCTTTCCTCCACCTCTTCCACGATGGTTCCCTAGTCTTAGAGGGTGTGATAGAGATGTCTCAGTGCTGAACACTCTGCTCACTTCTTCTTAGCACTTTGGTGAATTTTGAGTCTCCCAGTGGTCATGTGCCGTCTGAACAAAAGTGAGAGGGGCTGGAGAGATGGATTACCAGTTAAGGTGCTTGCCTGCAAAGCCCAAGAATGCTTGTTCAAATCTCCAGGTCCCACGTTTAGCCAGAAACAAAAGTGATGCAAGCATGCAATGTCGCACATGCACATAAGGGGGTGCACGTGTCTGGAGTTTGTTCACAGCAGCTGAAAGGCCCTGGCATGCCCATTCTCTCTCTGCCTCTTCCTCTCTCTCTCTCTCTCAAGTAGTTAGAGGGCATTTTGGTGGGTGTAATATATTCACTTAGCCAGGCAATAGTAGTAGTTTCCTCATAGGACTTAGGACCTCCCCAGTCATAGGATTTTGAGTACCAGGTTTTCAGTACTAGGCAAAGACTTGTTTTTAGTTGATTTCAACGAATGGTCTGTTGGTTTTATGCAGAACCTTAGATTTGCATCCTTATGTTTGCAGTTCAGAAGGTTCTGGAAGATTCAAGAACACTGCTTGGTACATACCCTGGTAAGGCCTCAAAGAAGGGAGGGAATTTTCGGGGCAAGGTGCCCCCAACACCTTTCTTCCTTTCTTTTCCAAATGTTAAGCCAAGTTCACTGCCAATGTGCAGCAGACTCTCTGCCCAGTGTCTGACTGTTAGCCACAATTCAAGTGGTTCAAGTGCCTGATGGGTTCTGAAGATAATACTTGAAGCTAAATTACCAGAGTCAAAATCACCCCCTGAAGATCCCCTTTCCTCTGTAAGCCACAAGACCAAAAGCCAAGAACCAACTTTTGTTTTTCTCACTCTCTTAGCAGAAGCCTTCCTTTTCTGCAAAGTGGAGGGCAAAATCAGTGGGAAAGAAGAGTGAAAGGGGCACATGAAGGGAACTTTCTCTTTATTTATTAATTTTTTTTTTGGTAGTATTAAGAGATTTAGGTATCATTTATTCTGGCTCTCTTATTTATTTTTATTTATTTATTTATTAGAAGAGAGAGAGAGAGAGAGAGAGAGAGAGAGACAAGGGTCTCTATCCACTGCAAACGAACTCCAGACACATGCACCGCCTTATGTATCTGGCTTACATGGATACTAAGGAATCGAACCTGGGTCCTTAGGCTTCACAGCCAAGTGCCTTAACCCCTAAGTCATCTCTCTAACTCATCTTATTTATTTTTGTATGCATATTCTTGCCTTTGTATGTGTAAGAGGCATGAGATAGGGCTCCACTGAGCTTCACTTTTAGGGAACCAGTCTCTGACCAGCAGTTATTATAACCATGTACATGGGAGACGCAGATTTCTTTGATGTTTTCCGTTTGTAATAAAACACCTTCTCTATGTGCTAAGCTCCGTTTCCCAAGGTGGGCTAGCCCCTTTTGATGGTTCATGGAGCCACGGCATAGAGACCTGGCACATATTGTTATGGAGAGGGGTCCTTTCCCAGGGTGGATGCCCATGCTGTGTGGACGGGAACAGAAAAAGTGTGCCCCCATGTGGCAAGAAATGATCCCTAAATTTTTTAGCACCCAGAAAAGAAAAGGTTTAACAGCTTGAACTAAAAATGAAATGGCTTGGGCTGGAGAGATGGATCAGTGATCAAAGGTGCTTGCTTGCAAAGCCCGATGGCCTGGGTTCAATTCCTCAGTACCTACATAAAGCCAGATGCACAAAGTGGCTCATGTATGTGAAGTTACTGGCACACCCATACTCTCTGTGTCTGACTCTTTCTCTTAAATAAAATAAATAAATAAATATTAAACTGAAATAGCTTGGCAAATAAGGAGAAAGCTCTAGGATCATTAAAAAAGAGAGTCATGGAGCCGGGCGTGGTGGCACACGCTTTTAATCCCAGCACTTGGGAAGCAGAGGTAGGAGGATCGCTGTGAGTTCAAGGCCACCCTGAGACTACATAGTGAATTCCAGGTCAGCCTGCTCTAGAGTGAGACCCTACTTCAAAAAAAAAAAAAAAAAAAAAAAAAAAAAAAAAAGAGTCATGGGTTGAAGAGATGGCTTAGCAGTGAAGGCACTTGCCTGTGAAGCATAAGGACTCATGTTTGACTCTCCAAGGTTGCACATAAGCCAGATGCACAGTGACGCAAGTGCTCAAGGTCACACGTGAACACAAGGGGGCACAGGCATCTGGAGTTTGATTGCAGTGGCTGGAGGCCCTGGCACGCCAATTCTCTCTTTGGCTCTCACTCTCTCTCACACTCTCGCATAAAAGACCCACAGAGACTATGACATTTCACAAGTATTTCCATAGGTTTAAGTGCATCAGCAGCACATGAAACTGGTACATGAGGTGTGCTTTTTATGAACGAGGTACTGTGCCAAGAGTCTCCATATATGTAGTTCTCAGAACACCTCACTAAGTGGGTGTGATGAAATAAGCCCATTTTACAGCAAGGAAAGTGATCCACAGAGACAGCATCGGCTTGAGTGAGGCTTGATGGCTAATGACTGATAGAGATTTGGTTCACGGCCTCCACCATGGCTCCTTCATCAGTTCTCCTCACCACAACACACAGTGCATGACAACCCCGCTGCAGAAATGTGTGAGATCAGATTCAGGTCAAATCAAAGCAATCGTGACACTTCAAGACACTTTAATTCTATTTTTACAGCTCCATAGAATGGAAAAGGCATGCGAGCTGGGGAGAGGCTAAGAGACAGCCATGCACTTCGGTTTTGAACGTCCCCGAGCTGAGGGCTCTTTCGGCAGGGCTAGAAGCACTGCCCTGGCTCTGTCTTGGGATTTCTCTTGTTTGGTAAGAATGACCTCTGCGGACCGTCATGTCTGCAGGAGCTAGCTGCTTACTGTCATACATTTCACGGTCAGTGAAGCGGCAGTTACACAGGAGAAGTTGTGGGATCCTATGGATGACTAATCAGCCAGAACCAAATTCTTAGAAAGCCTTGTTACAACTCATGTTCATAATTGAGCCCCCTCCCCCACCAAATCATGCCGATCCTCTGAAAAAGGGAGACGCATAAGTAGATCTTCCTCTTCCATGCTTTTTTTTTTTTTCTTTTTGGAGGCAAACTCAACAGACCGGCCCTTTTTTCTTATGCAAGAGAGTAAGAGTGGGAGCAAGAGTGTGTGAGAGAGAATTGGCGTGCCAGGGCCTTCAGTCACTGTGATCAAACTTCAGATGCAGGTGCCACCTCGTGTGCATGTGCAACCTTGCGCACTTGTGTCACCTTGCGTCTGGCTTATGTGGGACCTGGAGAGTTGAACATAGGTCCTTAGGTTTCGCAGGCAAGTGCCTTAACTGCTAAGCCATCTCTCTTGCGCATCCATAACTCTTATTTTGTGTGTGTGTGTGTGTGTGTGTGTGTGTGTAGTGTATGCACATGTGTGCAGGTACACACACCCCATGCACCTGTGTGCAGAGGCCAGAGGAGAACATCAGGTGGCCTTGCCTGTCACCTTCTTGCTTATTTCCTTGAGACAGAATCTCTCTCTGCAGCTGGAACAGCTGTCTGTCAGAAAGCCCTAGCATTCCTTCTTTCTGGGCCCCCTCCCCTCACAGGACTGGGTTACTACTGCGTATGGCCACACACAGAGAGAGAAAGAGAACTGGCATGCCAGGGCCTCCAGCTACTGCAACTGAACTTCAGACATGTGTGTCACCTTGTGCACATGCATGACTTTATGCATGTGTCACCTTGTGTATCAGGCTTACATTGAATTTGGGGAATTGAACATGGGTCTTTAGGCTTCGCAGGCAAGTGCCTTAACCACTAAGCCATCTCTCCAGCCCACACTTGGCTTTTTACATGGGTACTGGGGATCAAACTCTGGCTGTCTTGGGCCCTTATGCTTGCACACACATGGAGCCATCTCCCAGCCCTCCTTCCTTACTTCCCATAGGCCTTCGGGTGTTGCTTGTGTGCACACGGTACACAGTCAGTATGCTGCTGGTTACTCGTTATGTGTATTTTATAACATGGGTTTAGAAGGAAAGTCTTTTCTCATTGCTGGGCCAAACTACCTGACAAAAATCAGTTTAAAAAAAAGGCTTATTTCACTTTACAGTTCCAAAGGGAGACGGTCCATCATGACACGGAAGGCATAGCGGCAGCAGCAGGTGGCTGGTTGGTCACATTACATCCAAAGTCATGAAGAGAAAGCAAACAGGAAGTGATGCCAGGCTATCAACCCTCAAGGCCCACCCCCAGTGACCCACTTCCTCCAGCAAGACTCCACTTCCTAGAGGTTCCACAACCTCCCAAACAGCGCCACCAGCTGGGGTCTAAGGAAGTGTTCAAGCACATGAGCCTGTGAGGGGACATTTCACATTCAAATCACAACCCCTAGTGTAAACATTGTGGCAAGAATGAAGAGATTCTAATGACACTGTGCCTCTCCATTTGGCTATCAGGCTATTGCAACAATGCACCCCAAGAAATTGCAATTTCCCCAGGAGCCTCCTGCTGGGAGAAAAGCACAGGAGGAGGCCATTCCCAATCAGAGGAGGAATTTGTCTCCCAGGAAGAGATTTCACATAGTTCTGACAACTTATCAGACCGCCTTGCCATGTAGGACCAACTGGAGCCCAGCCAGTGATGGCCCCGTGATGGGCAGAGCCACATTTTGAGGAAGACTATTTAGCTATGAAGGACTCTTACCCTCTAAATCTAAAACTCACGTCAGGACCACGCAGATGGACTTGGGGTATGTGGGTGGAGTGGAGGGGGGTGTAGTCCCTCTACCTATTTATTGGTTTTTCTTAACAATGTGGCTAGAATTGAATAAATTTCCTTTCTCAGCTTTTCACTATTCCCTGTCTGTTTCACTGGCCTGTTGAGGATGGGTGGCCGAGCCTAGCTCGTTAGGGCAGCCAGGGACCAAGCGCTGACTCCAACAACTCCAGTAACACCAGAGATTTGAAGTCATGTGTGCTCAGTAGATGAGAATTTTCCCACTTGCGCGATTCCAACCGAATCATCTCCAGTGATAGTCTCGCTCTCCTGTGGCTGATGATCTGTTAATTAGCATTGCTGTATTCATTGGGGGCCCAAGATTCCACCAGTGGCCCCATTGGATTCAGCCACAGACAATATGCTCCTGGAGCAGCCAGGCCCTTGGGGTTCAAAAGGGAGCGTCACTCGGCATTTACCTCCCTAGATGTCTCTAGAATCCACACAGACTCAGACATGTTTCAAGACCATCTGTGCGTTTGGTTGCGGGGTGGATGGGGGCTTTTGTGGGGCTTTCAGTAGTGATTGTGAAGAAAGATGGTTTAGAACATCTGAGGACTGCAGAGCTTGTCACGTTCGGGGACAGCTGCGTCTCACCCTGCAGGGTCTGCTCATGGCCCCGGGCCTGTGCCTCCTGGGTGTCATCTGCTGATGTGCAGGGACCAGAATCCTGCCGCTTGTAAGGGGAGGGGAGAAAGAGGGAAGGAGGTGCACCTGATAGTGGTTGTCTGGTGGTGCATCTGGAAGTTCTGGGCTCACAGAGGGCATTACTTACAAGTGTAGCAATGGAAAAATAGCAAGCATAAGGAGGATCCTGGCCAAGCCTCACGCTGCTCTTTTTTCTGTTGATTCTTAGAGGCCTAATTCCAAATTTAATTTTTTAACAATGCTGACGTCTTTTCGTGTGTGTGGTATTATAATGGAGTGCCCAGGGTGCAGAAAAACCTTGAACCCCAAGCCCTAGGTTTTTTAATTTTAATCAAAGAATTGAATAAAAAAAAAAATGAGAAGAATAATTATTAAATTATTATTTCTATTGAGGGAAGTACAGAGTTAAGGAAAGGCATCCATGTGGTTAGAGATCTGATATGGAGGGCCTGGGAAAACCGTGGAAAGAAAAGAGAGAAAAGAAAGTTCAAGGAGCTCCTGCCTTGTGGGGAGCTGGAGGGGATAAAGGAGCCCATGCGGAGAGTAAGGGCTAGGGGGCTCCCCAAGCCAGCCCAGGCCCAGCCAAGGGAAAACTTACCTATAGCTGGAAGTTCCCAAGTGGTCAGAGAGCCTGCCTTCCCCTTACAAAGGTATTTGTGACCTTATAGAGGTGGGCTGTCTTCCAGCTCAAGGGAACCAGTGGGACAGCTGGTTGTTTAGGAAGACATTAGCAATGACACCTGGGGGCTGAACTTGACCAACCACAATGTTTAAATCCTATGAAAGACCACCCTCCCAGGAGGGGTCCTGGTTGTTTGTGGAAAAACAGGTCTAGGGAACTAACTAGGCAAGAGATAAGAACTCAGGTCATCTTTGATTTCTAGCAACTGCACACTTTCTGCCTTTTTTTTTTTTTTTTTTTTTTGCTGGTGTTGTTTAATTTCAAGGGTTCAGTCACCCTAACTGTACTCCCTCTCAGTATAAACATGTGTGTGTTCAAATGTCTGTACCCCGTGTGGACGTCATAGGAGAACACTGGGTGTTTTCTCTGTCCTATCACTTGTGCACATGTGTCCTTGAGACGGAGTCTCTCACTGAACCTGGAGCTTCCATTTCAGTAGAATGGCTGATGAGCGAACCCCAGTGATTCCGCCATCTCCACTCCCCCAGGACTGAGGTTACAGGTGTGTGTGGCCACCCCCAGCTGTTTACCTGGGTGCTTGGGAATCAAACTCAGCCCTCGTGCTTGCTCAGCAGAAAGTACCCCTGCCTGCTGAGTCATCTCCCAAACCTGCAACGTGGCAAAATCTTTTCTTTTTCCTTCTCAGAAGAACAATAACCCTGTGTTCTGGCTTGGTATTGATAAATATCTTCTGCTTGTGTAATGCCCAGTTCATGGCTCCCCGGTGACCACCAAGGAAGACCAAACACGTATGCAAATGCAAAGAGCTTTACTCAGGCTTAAGCGCGGTCTCTTGCCTTCACCAACACAGTGGATCCGTGCAAGACCCCCGAGAAGCAGAAAAGCGGGCTTTTTATTGAGGTTGGAACAAGGGGGAGAGGGCTATCACCTACGCAACTACATGATTGGCTAATTTGAACAGTAACTGTACTTGAGGGTTCTTGATTGGTCTTAGGATTTTGGCGGGCTAGGTCTAGGGGAATTTCAAACTTAATTGGCTCAGCAAGCGGTGGTTACATTCATTTGATTGGTTGACATTTACAAAACTCTGAGATGGTGGATCTTATTGGGCTATCTGGCCCAGGACTGCAAGAATGTTGAGTCATGCTCACACAGTTTATGGTTTTTCCTGGTACTGCTTGTTCTTCCCTTGATTCTGGGAACTCGCCCCTGTGGCCTACAGAGTGACTGAGGCCTGTCATGGTGCTACTCTGGCCTGGGTCTTTCACTTGAAGCTGCCTTCCAGTTAGAAATGGTTGATTTAAGACACTCCATTTCCATGCATCATTTTCACGTTTTTCTCCAAGAGTGAGGATACACACTAGATTTCTACGCATTCTTGTCCCCCTTTGAGGTCATACAGCCAGAGCCCACCAGACCCCCTTTGTTCGGGCCACTCGTACTTTGGTCAGCATTTTGTGATGAGAAAACCAGAAGTTCAACCCTTATTCCCTACTCTCCCTTATCCACCCCCAGATCACCATGAGCGACTGGTTAAGAGTGGCCGCTAGAGGGGAAGGGCCTGGGCTGATCCTCCATGGACTGGCGTGACCCAGGATGAGTTATTGCACCTCCATTCTTCACTCTAGTCCCTTGTCCAAGGAGAATATCTGTACCTGAAGGGCTTCTGTCAGTGATACAGGAATTTGGGGTGTCTTTGAGAGTGACAGAGCCATTTTTGGCTCTCGGTCAGGCTGTAATTCAGAAGTTAAGGTGTTGAATGTTCACAGTCACACAAAACTTCTACTGCTGGTGGCCTCTGAGTTCTTGTCTTATGGATTCCATGAGTGAAATCCACACGCCATAGAGAATTGGTTTAGACAAATTTCATGACAGAGTTAAGAGAAGGGAAGAAGGCAGAGCTCCTGTATGACAGGAGGGGTCCCCAGAGATGGGAAGAAGAACCCAGTTAAGGAAAGTAAAACAAAACAAAACCCCAAGTGGGAGGGGTCTTGAGCGGGGACCTGCTTCTGGTAACTCTGATCAGGGACTTTTAGGGGAACTCACCAGTCCAACCCCGTACCAGGCGTCTAGGCGCTTTGCCCGCTTTCCATTAAAGATGGTAATTGCTTCTCAGAATGTTCTTCGAACATTTCTAGCCTCTGGCAAGATGGAGGTTGGCAAGATGGAGGACTCTTTTATGAAAGAACAAATAGCCTAACTCACTCCTACAGATTCAAGGACCTTTCTCACGCCCTTTACTTTTGGGGACCCCGTGAACCCTGAACTGCCTCATAAGGATGGAGAGTGGATTGGGGATAAGTTCCCAGTGTCACCCATCAGCCAGCCACACTCTTTTCCTCTCCAAGTCTGACCTTGACCACATCCTCCCTAAATGTCCTTCCTGTTCCCCTGTGCCACAACCAACTTTGAAAGGGCCCCGCCTTTCCCATTTCAGGCAGTCTCCCGGGATCCTGGTCGCTGCTCATCTCACAGTGGGCGTGGCGGGTGCTCCCTCTCATGGCTCATTCTTTGCCCACATACTCACGTGTCACATGTGCACTGAAGCAGCCTTGCCGGAGAGACTGGAAATCAATTTCTTTGGATGCACTGGGTTCTGCATTGATTCCTTTAGACTGTACTTCCCCGTTGAGTAGTCATCTGTAGCTGTTTCCCAGCCGTGGCTTATTTAACATTCCCAAGTGTATCAGGCACTGGGAACCCCCCCCACCTTTTGCTGCCAAGAGGGTCATGTAAGTAATTTTCCACACGTTGGGACCTGAGGCCAGGCTTGTTTCTCTGTGCTTCGGTCAGAAACCCTTCAGGCTGCTCTTTGCTCCCTTTGAGCACGGGTTGGTACTGATGTTGCCGTGCCCCCCCCCACCCCCAGCACCCCCAGCACCTCCCAGCACTGTTGTCCTGGGCATCAGTGGCTGGAGGTTTGGGACCCAAGGAGTTGGTGATGTTGGTCAAAATAAATGCAAGCATCTATGCTTGTTAGATAATGAGATGGTTGATTTCAATTGTCAACTTAATGGAACGAGAGTCACCAGGAAAACAAATCCCTGGACTTGTTTGTGGAAGGATTTTCTAGATTAGGTTAACTGAAGCAGACAGATCCAGCCTAAATGTGGGTCTACCCTTTCCAAGGGCTGCAGTCGTGGGCTGAACAAAAAGGAGAAAGCAAGCTGTGCACTAACATTCATCTCTGTCTGCTTCTTGCCTGGGGGAAGCTGTTGCCCCAGTGAGAGTCCAGCTTTGTGAGTCAGGCTGCTAACATTGTGGATTCTCAGTTAAAGACCTCCCCTCCTTTCCTCCCTCCCTCCTTCTTCCCCTCCCTCCTTCTTTCCCTCCCTCCCTTCCTCCCTTCTTCCCTTCCTCACTTCTTCCCTCCCTCCCTCCCTCCCTCCCTTCCTTCCTTCCTTCCTTCCTTCCTTCCTTCCTTCCTTCCTTCCGTCCTTCCCAGGGACTGAACCCAGGACCTCACACATGCTAAACACACGCTCCACCATTTGTTTCAATATTTTACATTCTCTCTGTGTGTGTCTTTCTGTGGTGTGTGTGTGTGTATGTGTGTGTTGAATATCTCAGATTGGTTTTGTAACACTTACGGTTTGTTACTGGGACAAAACCCCTGACCAGAAGTTGCTTATGGGAGGAAGAGTTTACGTTAGGCTTATAAGTTCCAGGGAAAGCTTCATTATGGTGGAGAAAGTATGGCAGATCAGGCACCCGGCTCATATCTTCATATATCAGCAGCAGGTAACAGCAAGAATGAGTTCATGAACACCCAGTAGGGCTGGACTGATAAGTCTCAAGGACAGGCCCCAGTGATCCACCTCCTCCAGCACGGCTCCACCTCCTGAAGGCACCACCAGCTGGGGACTGAGACACACTCACGAGGCTATGGGGGACACTTCACAGTCAAACTACTACAAGCTTCAAACTGGCTATGTCTGATGATCTTGAACTTCCAATTCTCCTGACTCCACCTCCCTGGTACTGGGATTACTGGTGTGCACCATCAAGCCCAGTTTATGCAGTGCTGGGGATCAGACCCAGGGCTTTGTACATGCTAGGCAAGCACTCTGCCAACAGGCTACATCCTCAGCCCCTCTTCAGCACCTTCTTACTCTTCAAAGTGTATTTATTCGACTCACATAAGCAAGAACAAAATGATTTTCAAAAGAAGGAATCTCTTCCTTTTGCGCTTTTGAAATCCACAGCAGAATTATCACTTGGGCCGTTGCCCTGAAAGGGAATCACAGATGTGTCATGCTTCATGGGACTTCCTTCTTAAAGGGCAGTACGGCAGAGGCCAAGGCAAACTGCCCTTGCCTCCTGTGACAGAGCAAGGTGTGTCATCAGTCCAAACATGCATACAGTCTGGGGGTCAAGGTGTCCTCCGGGCTGCCCCTTGTTTATTAAATCAGATTTTGTTTTTATTTGAGACAGAGACAGAGACAGAGAATGGGCGTGCCAGCAGCCTCTCAGCCGCTGTGAACGAACTCCAGACGTGTGTGCCCCCTTGTGGGCAAGTGTGGCATTGCGCACTTGTGTCACTTTTTTGATTCTGGCTAAACATGGGACCTGGAGAATCAAATGGGTGTTCTTAGGCTTGGCAGGCAGGTGCCTTAACCGCTAAGCCATCTCTCCAGCTCTTAAATCAGATTTGAGAAAGCTTCCCATCCTGCTTTCATCTTCTCAGCTAGAGTTTCCCACTTGTTCCTACTTGTGGGAGCTCCTTGAACAGAGAAGGGGATGCGGGATACTGTGGGGCCTTGTGGGTTGTAGTGCTGTCTCCAGCCTACTGGAGCGTGAGGCTTCTGAGATCTCCCACAGTCAGAGGCAGAGTGAGTGCTCTAAACCTGGACACCGTTGAGAAAGACGTGACACCAAACTTCTCCAGGGAGGACTGGTGCAGCTCAGTGCAGAGGCCAGCCAGCCTTGGAGGGGGTCTCGGGATTCTGTCGCCAGTGTCACAATGTAATAACAGCATCGATGATAATAACAATTACCGTTCCCCTGGGAGGGCAAGCTCAAAATGGGATGTGTGATCGTCCTCTCATTGTGAAAGCCTGAAAATATGATTGGATCATCTGTCTGTGACATCACACTGACACCCACCAGGCTCTTACTGTTTCCTCTTAGCCAAGCCCCTGCTTCCTGCTTCCTGCTTGTGTTTAAGATCTACCGAAGACCCACCTCTGTTCAAAAGCTTCCCTCTCATTTACCCCATGCTCTAAGCCAAAGTCTGGACACTTTGCTGTTCTTGCCTTTTGTGTCTCGGAGCCATGCAAGTTGTCTGTTAGGAATAAACAAATGGCCTGGGTGCTCTGGGAATTTAAGACAAGTGTCTAAGAAACACCACTAAGGTGACAGCCTCAGAAACAGTTCCGGCCAAGGATGTGGTTCAGTTGGTAGAGTGTTTGTCTGGCATACCTGAGGCCCTGAGTTCAATTCCTAGCACCACGTAAATTTGGTGCTGTGGAACCTACCTGCAATCCCAGCACTGGAAGAGTGGGGGAAGGAAGATGAGAAGTTCAAGGTCATCTTCAGCTACGTAAGGAGGCCAGCCTGGGATGCATGAGACCCTATCTCAACACACACACACACACACACACACACTCCATGAGAAATGGCAATGGTCAAATATAAAGCAGGGGGAAGTGTGTGTGAGAGAGATCGAGAGAGACAGACAGAGAGAGAGAAGGGTATTGGTCTTGGTATGTATCCCAGCCTACCCTTGAACTTAAGATCCTCCTGTCTCAGCCTCCAAGTATTGGGATTTCAGGCATGTAGCACCAAGCCTGAAAGTCTCAGGGAATGCTTTAAAAGAAGGTTAGTTCATATAACCCACGGATTGGTTACTATGGCCAGCCCAAATGTCTTTTAGGACCTGTGCTCTCATGTGTCCATCCATCTGTCTCTGGTTGCATGGTTTCCCATTTCTGCTTGCTTGCTTGCTTGCTTGCTTGCTTCCTTCCTTCCTTCCTTCCTTCCTTCCTTCCTTCCTTCCTTCCTTCCTTCCTTTCCTTTCCTTCCTTCTTTTTTTTTTTTTTTGAGGCAAGCCTAACAGACTGGCCTCTTTTATGACAGAGAGCAAGAGCAAGAGCGAGAGCAAGAGAGAGAAAGAGAATTGGTGCACCAGGGCCTCCAGGCACTGTAATCGAACTCCAGACACATGCACCTCCTTGTGTGCATGCATGATCTTTCACACATGTCACCTTGTGCATCTGGCTTATGTGGGATCTGGGGAGTTGAACATGGGTCCTTAGGCTTTGCAGGCAAGCGCCTTAACCAGTAAGTGTCTCTACAGCCCCTCATGTGTGCTTTCTGATGGACATCTACTAAGCTGCCTCCCTCTCTCCATTCTGATGCAGCTGCCCTTATATCTGATGACATGTCACATTTGGCCCCTGCATCGTGTGACCTGACAGGCTGAGTGTGGCATCTGAGTTGGTCCTCGCAAGTCTCAGAGTGCCCAGGAGGGTCACATATGTAATTCTGTTGGGCTGTGGGAGAGAAAGACCATACCACTGGCCCCAAGAATCCATATGTCCAGTGCTCAGAGTGTCCCAAGGACTTCAGTGTGTTTTCCAGCTCCATCCTTACAATGCTCCTTGCATTAGACTCCACTGTGGCTCCCTCTTTATGAACCAGCGCACGAGAGCACCGAGGGGTTAGACCACTTCACTATCACACAGCTGTGCTTGTGGGCCAGGAAGCGAAACTAGATAACTGCGTTCTAGAATCTGCTCCTAACCAGTTCTCAGCATTGCTTGTCATATACAAACATCATGAAGATACCACATTTTCACTTTTCTTTTTGTTTGTGTTTGTGTGTGTATGGAGCAATATGATGCGGGTGTATGTGCTCTGTGGGGCCCCACGCTCCCCTGCAGCAGGCTGTGCTCGCCTGGGGTGGCTCCAGTAGCGTGCTCTGGGTGTTCTCCCCTGTCATTCTTCCCACCCCTCCTCTTTGGAGTCAGATTCTTTTCCTGACCCCAAAGCTTGCTAGATTTTTTTTTTTTTTTGCAAGCTCCAGCGATTCCTGGCTGTCTGCTCCCCTGCAGCACTGAGGCTACAGGTGTGCATGGCCACACCCGGCCGTTTATGTTGGTCCCGGGCTGAAGCCATCTCTCAGGTCTCCTCAGGCTCTCACGCTTGCCCAGGAAGAGCTCCTAACCACTGAGCCATCTCTCCAGTCCCATTTTTTTTTCTTTTTCTTTTTTTGCCCTTCTTAGCACCTGGGCTTCAGGAACAGTGACCTGTTTGCCTGTTAAGTGAGTGTTTGCCGAATGACTGAATGTGAGAGGGGGTGGATGAGCAACCAGGAGGATGCTATCTGTGGGAACGTAGATATAGTGTTCCTTGGTGTGCAAACTTGCTCTGGCTACTGTACACCTCAGTGTCCGTGTGCACATTTTCACAGCCTCTCTCCCCCTACCCTCTCGTTCTGTACAGAGAAGTCTGAGAATGGCGAGGCATACCAGAGGAAGAAGGCGGTGACCACCGGCCTCCCGGAGGGCGCTGCTCCCTCAGGACCTGCGCGAGGGAACACCGGCTGTCCCAGCAGTAGCTGGAGAAGAATCGTGTTGCTTATCCTGGCCATCACCATACACAACGTTCCAGGTGAGGTGCCTAGAGGTGGAGCCATGGCCAGCACAGTTGTCTGGCTGGAAAAGGGGAACTGGGCAGTTGTGACATGGGTCATCTGGGGAGCAGAATGGAGATCACCCTCCTGTGTCTTGGGTGACTCATTGTATGTTCAACCCTGCATTCCGGTTACTTTAAACAACTTCTGCTATTTCAGCCTTGGAATTCCTTTACATATCTCCTAGTAGATCACATGTGGTGTAATTCTGTGCCGGTTGCATGATCACTGTGGTCGAAGGTACCTTTTATAAAAGCAGGTTGTATTTAGTTTTGCCAAATACTTTAAAAAATATTCACTTCAGCCTTGATGGACACTGACTTTTCTTTTACTCACCTGCTTTCTTTATGAAAACTTCTTTCAGAAACAGCCCTATTAATCATTCCCAAATTTAGCATTGTGGAGTAATCTATTTGATGCCTTCGGATTTATTGTTTTATTTTAAAAACAATACAGGCTAGGGAGATGGCTTAGTGGTTAAAGTTCTTGCCACGCAAGCATGAGTGCCTGAGTTCGGATCCCCTGAATCCACATAAAGCTGGACACTATAACACTAAGCTCTGTCATCCCAGTGTGCCTACAGCAGGAAGGGAGGCAGAGACAGGAGAATCCCCTGGAAGCTCACAGGCCAGCTAGCCTGGCTAACACTGGTGGACAATAAGAGACCCTGCCTCAAATGAGGTGGAAGAGCAAGACTGCCATCCAAGGTTGTTCCCCGACCTCCCTGTGTACACCACAGCATGCATACGCCTCCAACCACACACACAGCGAAAGATAACAGCAGTCATTTCTTTCAGTGCCATGAGAAGTCACAGGTAAGCGTAAAATAACAAATGGTGAGGACATTATTAAAGCAGGTGACACGCTGCCTAATGCCCTGCCACTCGGTTTTCTCCTCAACAAAATGGGATGGTGCGACAACTGATTTGCTCGGAGACCTAAAAGTGCTAGGAAGTATGTGCACAGCCCTCGGTCCAGTGCTGAGGCGCTGAGCGTCTGGCACACAGGGAGCCACTGCGAGTGTTTGCTAAGCCCCGCCTTGCTTGTGCACCTGCGCTCCCTCCATCACCTTGACTTCTGACACAAATATTCCTCTCCATCTTTTGTTTTTCTGGAAATTGAGCTTGAGAGATGGCCTTCCCCAGGGAGTGTCCCCGGGTGGTTTATTTTCCTACCCTTATGGAGTTCCCAGAGCCCGTCTGTTGCCCATGTTACAGCATGGCTGGCCAGGGCTTTCTAGATTTTTGACATTTTTCTCTTCAAGCACACATACAGGACATTCCACCATCTTCTGATGTTAGTATTGTAGCAGTGTAGGACACAGCCAAACTGAGTTTATTCCTCTGGGAGACTTGATGCAATTGAAGGTCCTTTTATCTGTTTGAAAGAATGAAAATTCTACTTTGTGTTCTATTCGAATGTATATGAAATCTTCCAAAACTAAAAACTAAAACCACTGTGCACACTCTGTGTGCCTGTGGGTGCATGGAAGGGAGAGGTTGACATTGGCTATCTTCCTTGATCTTTGTTTTCCTCAGACAGGATTTCTCACTTGAGCCCAGAGCTTGCCAATGTGGCTAATCTCGTGACTCTGCCTCCAGGGTGCTGGGATTGTAGGTAGGCCACCACACCTGCCTGGCATTTACACGGCTTCTGGAGATCTAAACCCAGTCCTCATGCTGTGTGACAAGCACTTCATCCATCAAGCCACGGCCCCAGCCCCTGACTTGAGTTTGAAGGGCTCCCTCTGTGTGCTGGATTGAGACAGCCACCAGGGCGGTGAATCTTTTCGAGGCCCCCATGTAGAACCTAGTTTATCGTGCCTGCGTAGGAGTCTTGGAAGCAGAGCCTGCACGGAAGGTGTGGGTGACGGATTGGCTATAGGGCCTGAGAGGAAATGAGCCAGGGAAGAAGCCAAGATCTCCTGGCCGTCTGCTGCAAGGATGGGTTTCCGTAGGCTGTGCTGGGATGAGCGCCTCGGGGAAGCCTGTGGGGGTGATGGGAATTGAGTTGCATACTGTGAGGCTGAAGTTGGGGTGCTGTGAGTTATGCAAGTGGAGGTGCTGACAGGACTGCTGGATACACAGGTTTGAAGTGGGGAGTGGAGTCAGGCTGTGAGTATAAAGTGTGACTCATTGCAGCTCATTGCAGTGCAGGAAACCACCCAAGGTCTAACTACAAACTACATGTCTCCAGAGATCCCGTCACAACCCATTTTCCCCAGGCTCCAGGTTCTCCTTGAGTCTGGGGAGAGGAGAACTCGCCCCCAGCTGCATCAGGCTCGGTGATGGCCTTTTTGAGACCATCTGTAGCTAGCTTGTCTTTGAAAAGGTCTCTTCTTTGACAGTATCCTTTATGGCTTGTTAAAAATTTAGTTACAGCTTTGACATTCCCCAAGACCCTGGCTTTTCTGATAGACTTTTCACAATGGCTTTTCACAATGACTAAGTGGTAATTGATTTTTTTTGAAGGTTTTGTCTTTGCTGGCTCAAGTTTTACATCCTAGGGAATGACATTTTGTTTTTAAAAAATTGTATTGCAATGTGGAAGGGAAAAAATCTTGTATTAACAATGTTCATTAGAACATTCCGGCTCTGGAAGATTCTGGAGTGTAAAGACACACCTGTGAGCACTTGCCCACACATGGGGCACTTGGGTTAGTGTGTAAAAGCACATGTGAGAAGCCGGGCGTGGTGGCGCACGCCTTTAATCCCAGCACTCGGGAGGCGGAGGTAGGAGGATCGCCAAGAGTTCAAGGCCACCCTGAGACTAGCCTGGACCAGAGTGAGACCCTACCTTGCAAAACCAAAAAAAAAAAAAAAAAAAGCACATGTGAGGACAAATAAATTGTGTCCCTGTGGCTCACAGTCTTCCTTGATTCCACTGAAGCTATGGGCTTGTGTCAGTCACTCTTCATCGTTATAAAACAATGCCTTGGAGAAATCAACTCAGGACTGAAAGTTCATCTTGGCTCATGGTTTCGGGAGGGGTCACTCAGCTCCAGTGCTTTGGGCCTACAATGCAGAATGTCATAGGCACAGATATGAGTGGTGGCAGAAGCTGCTGGTCTCCCGGCAGCCAGCAAGCAGAGGGGTGAGGAGAGGAAAGAGGGAGATGGAGAGAGGAAGAGAGAGACAGGAGAAAAGAGGGGAGAGGAGGGGGAATGGGTAAAGAAAGGAAGACAGGGAGAGGGGCAGAAAAGAGAAGAAGGGAAGGAAGTGGGAGAGAGGAAGAAAAGAGAGGAGAGGAAAGGACAGGTAGGTGGTGAGTAGTGGAGAGGTAAGGGGAGAGGGGGAAGAAGAGAGGGAGGAAACAGGAAGATAGACTTAAAAGAGAAGGAGGGCGGGAGAGGGGAAAGAGGAAAATAGATGCAAAGGAGATAAGCGGTGGGGTGAGGTAGTGAGGGGAGGGGAAGAATTTATTTATTTATTTGAGGGAGAGAGACAAAAATAGGCAGGTATATATGTAGAGAGAGAATGGGCAGGCCAGCACCTTCAGCCGCAGCAGCAAAAAAACTCCAGATGCATGTGCTACCTTGTGCATCTGGCTTACGTGGGTCCTGGAGAATTGAACCTGGATCCTTCGGTTTTGCAAGCAACTGCCTTAATTGCTAAGCTATCTCCCTAACTCTAAAATAGTTTAAAAAACTAAGAAGAGAAGGCTAAAGAGATGGCTTAGTGATTAAGAGCACTTTTCACTTAGGCGGGAGGGCCTCTGGGGGCAGAGAACACTGAGTTTGACACCCAGAACCCATGTAAAAAGCTGGGTGTGGCCATGCATGTCTGCAGCCCCAGTCCATGAGGGATGGAGAGTGTAGAATATCTGGGGCTCAGTGACAAACAGCAGCTCCAGAATAGAGAAAGACCCCATCTCAGAGAAAGAAACACACGGATGAGTGATAAGACATGGGAGATAAGACATGCCTCTGCCTGTACACACACGGGGCTTGCAAATCTGCACACACACACATGTATCTACCACACATCACACACACCATACCATGCACACATGCTCCACACACAAAAACTAAGGGGGGGTATTTACAAAGAGCCCAAGGAGAGTATGGATGGCACACATGCGTTTATTTTCCTGTCCTTACAGTCAGGGGCCAAGTTCATTTTGCTGGTTGTTGCTGTGACACGGAGACCTGAGGGCCTCAGTGCATATCTACAGAACAGCACAGCAGTTGGTTTTCATTATCTGGCTTGTCATCGTTGATGATTTCTAATAATGGCTTCCAAAGGAGTGCTCAGGGCTCGAGTCAGAAGTGATTTTTGTTTCAGGGAACAAAAGCATGAATTTAGACACCAAAATATTAACACTGAATTTTCCTTGGGTGATGGGATTATGATGAATTTTTATTTTCTTCATGGTTTCCTGAGATCCACAATGAAACGTCTCTGCAACAAACAGCATTTCTTGTGATGAGATGCATATGGTTTTTGGAAGGGGGGGTCTTCCTGGACTAACCACCTCAGCACAGCACCCTCCCTTCAGTGTGCCACCCAAGTAGAGAAGAAGGTAGAGCCCTCCCCTTCTCATTGCTGGCACAGAATAGTTGACAGAAGTAGTTTATGGGACTAAAGGGTTTTTCTTATGGCTTACAGTCTTGAGGGGAAGTTTCTTTATGATGGGGAAAGCAGAGCAGACAGTGGCTTCATATCTTCATCTCAACAGGGGAGAAATAAGGAAGGTGAACAGAAGGCAGCAAGCAGAGCTAGGCTATAACACCCCAAAGGCCTGCCCACCAGTGACACACTTCCTCTAGCACGGCCCCGCCTCCCAAGGGCTCCACAACCTTCCCAAACCTTCCCAGTGTAAGCCATTGAATATCTAGCATTTAAACACATGGGTGTATGGGGGATATTTTATATTCAATCCACCACGGAATGTATGCCCTTTTGACAGAGACTGTTGTGTTTGGGTTAGCCTGGTATCCTCACCTGATGGAACAGGGGGTAAAAAACTCTCTGGGTGCCTGATTATCAAGGCACAAACCCCATTGCCAAGGGCTCCATCCATATAACCTCATCACCTCCCCAAAGCCTCATCTCCTGATATCATCCTATTGGGTTAATATGCATAATGAAAGGCTGTGTTAGTAGATGATAGCTGATGTAATAAATTGTCTTCAATTTACTGCTTTAAAAAAAAAAAACAAAACAAATCCCAGCCTATTCTCCTACAGTTGTGGAGGTCAGACGTCTTTCCTCAGTTGTCAAGGTGTTGGCTAGACCGTGACTTTGCTGGAGGCCCCAGAAGGGACCCTTGCTTCGTCCCTTCAGCATCTGGAGGCTGCTGGTATTTCTTGGCTCCCAACTGTGTCACTCCATCACTCACTATCCGTTACTTTCTCGTCTCGGTCACTTCTCGCTCTGTCTCCATCTCATCATGATTCTTTTGACTGCATTCAGAGCCCACCCACATAGCCCAGGACATTCACATCCGAAAAGCCCTCTTGTCATGACAACAACAATTATGGATTCAGGCATTAAAGCCCGACTATATTTGGAGCTATTATTGGCCAAACACAGAAATCAAAAGAATCTTTCAAGTGTAGTCAAAAGACAATTAGCTTGAGTTCTGAACTTCAGTCAAACCGCTTATCATTCCTCTGTCAATGAAAGCCCAGGTCTGACGTACTTTTCTCCTGGTGCTGGGATTCCCTTGGGCTTCTAGAGCTGCCCTTTTCAACTCCCCATCTCTGGCTGCTTCCGAGAGAGCCTCTAAATTATTCCACACACTTGTTGAAGGCATTCAGCATCGGTTCTTCATGCAGTGAGTGTTGGGTGGGGGATCCAAGAGGCATAATACTTACATAGCTTTCATGAGTGTGTCACGAGGGTTAACATATTGCCATGGGCATGCTACTGCAGCCATGCTTTTTTTTTCCTGCCACTGTAATCACCATACCTTGTAGAAACAGCTTGGTTTCAGAGGGAGGAAATTATTATGTTGGCTTACAGTTTCAGAAGGTTTCGGTCCATCATGGAATGGATGCATGGCAGAGTAGCTCAGTTCATGGCAGTGGGAGTGTGTGGTAGAGACTGGTTTACATCACAGTCAACCAGAAGTGCAAAGACCATGACAGGCACCAGAGGTTGGGGATAACGTACTCCCAGTGGCCTGCTTCCTCCAGTGGCCTGCTTCCTCCAGTGGCCTGCTGCCTCCAGTGGCCTGCTGCCTCCAGTGGCCTGCTGCCTCCAGTGCCTGCTGCCTCCAGTGCCTGCTGCCTCCAGTGCCTGCTGCCTCCAGTGCCTGCTGCCTCCAGTGCCTGCTGTCTCCAGTGGCCTGCTGCCTCCAGTGGCCTGCTTCCTCCAGCTAGGTCCCAGCTCCCAAAATGGTGCTACTAGCTGAGCCCAAACCATGAGTCTGTGGAGGACATTTTGGATTTAGACCATAGCGACTGCTATCCATCGCTCATGGGCCTCCCTCCCCTGCTTATCCTACTTAAATTAGCACCATGTAACCCTACTCACATTGCACTTCCATTCTTTGAGATTAGCCAATTTATAGTAATAGAAAAAAAATTCGTGATGAGTTTGCTATTGACATTCATTTACTGAAGTCAGTGATCTATTTAAATGTTTTTTAAAGAAACATTTTTTTCCTTTCCTTTCTTTTTTTATTATTTATTTACTTATTTATTTGAGAGAGGGAAAGAGGCAGAGAGAGAGAATGGATGCGCCAGGGCCTCCAGCCAGTGCAAATGAACTCCAGATGCATGCATCCCCTTGTTTATCTGGCTTACGTGGGTCCTGAGGAATCGAACCAAGGTCCTTTGGCTTGCCAGGCAAGTGCCTTAACCGCTAAGCCATCTCTCCAGCTCCTAGATGTTTTTCTCTCTTACAAGTCTCTCTTTCTAGAACAACCTCTTTGTATGTATGACACTTTTCTCCCTTGATGTTTTCTTGTTCAAGGAAAGAAAATGCCTAAGCTAGCCTGGCCATTTGAAGATTTGTCACTACCCATTCCACACGGAGGAAACTGTCCCTTGCTAATTTCTCTAAGTTGTGGTATAATTCACTGTGTGCTGAATGCTTAGTCCCCAGCTCATGGCTGGGAGGTGGGGCTTTGCTGGAGGAGGTGTATTGTTGGAGGGCTTGCAGCCAGCTCCTCCTTGCTAGAATCTGGCTCCTGCTCCTGCTATTATTGCCCACTGCTGTGGCAGAGGTGACGTCCAGCCTCTGCTCGTGCCATGCTTTCTTCTGCCATCATGAAGCTTCCCCGTGGGACTGTAAACCAAACATAACATTTTCCCTCTCATCAGCTACTTTTGGTCAGATGCTTTGTTCCAGCAATGAGAGTCTACCTCCAACCTTCACAAACCATAAAAACTCATCCTCTCCAGGTATCCAGGATTCAAAGAAATAGATAGTCACCATCACGGTCTATTTCGCCAGTATTTTTACCACCTCATAAAGGAATCTTGTTCCCATCGGTTGTCGCTCTCAACTCCCTGACACTTGGGCTCCTTCTGTCTGTGTGGATGTCCCTATTTTTTACTCCTTGATAAATGTCATCATGTACTCTATGACCTGATGTGTCTGGTTTCTTTCATGCGTTCGCGTTGTAGCACATTTAGTATATTTCTTATCTCAAGCTCAGCCAATATTCCATTCTATGGTGTGTCAGTTAAGTTTTATTGTCAACGTGACTGGATTTAGAATCACCTAGGAAGCAAACCTCTGTGTGTGTGTGTGTGAGGATGTTTCCAGGGAGGGTTAACTAGAAAGGGAACTCCACTTTGGATGTGGGTGATGCCACCCCATGGGTGAGGATCCAAGACTGAATGAAAAGGGAAGAAGGGAGAGGCCAGCTACGCTCCAGCACTCATCTCTCTGCTGTCCAATAGTGGACGCTGTGTGACTAGCCGCCACCCCACACGCCTGCCTCTGATGCCTTGTCTGCCATGAAGGACTGTGCGGTTTCAAATCACAAACCAAAACAAGCCTTTTCCTTTGTTACATTGCTTTTGTCAGGTATTTTGTCATGACAATAAGAAAAGTGACATTCCTATGGATACATCATATTGGGCTTATCAGTTGGTCACTTGATAGACATTTGCCTTGCTTCTGCCTGCCAGGCTTGTTGTGAATGCACTGGTGTGTGTCTCTGTTCTGTTGTCTGCATTGGAGTGGCACTGCCAGTTCCTATAGAAACCTTTTAACTCTTGGAAGCTAGTTTGTCCCAGTGTGTTCCACATCAGCCTAATTAACTCTCAGTACATGTTTGTTGAAGACAAATCTCAGTGTCACCCACAAAAGAGTTGGGGTAGCAGTAGGTCCTGCTTTCCAAGGGAATTCAAATCACTTTTAGATTTGGAGGGTTTATTTGTTTTCCGAGGTAGGGTCTCGCTCTAGCCCAGGCTGACCTGGAATTCACTGTGTAGTCTCAGGTGGCCTCGAGCTCACAGCCATCCTACCTCAGAGACTCCTATCTCAGTCTCTCGAGTGCTGGGATTAAAGTGGGGTGTGCCACCCCCCTAGTGATTTGGAGGTTTTTGCATGTGGTATAGTAAGTGGTGTGTGTGTGTGTGGCATATGCACGTGTGATACTCCATACACTCACCTGTGGTGTCCCGTTTGCTCACCTGTTGCAGCCTGAGGAAAACATCACTTCTTGCTTTCCCTCATGATGGAATCTCTTACTGATTCTGAGCTTGCTGTTCACCAGCCCTAGCAATTCTCTGGTCTCCGTTCCCCACAGAACTGCGGTCACAGGTGTGTGTAACCACACCCAGCTGCTCATGCAGGTTCCACAGATTTGACCTTGGGTGGCCTCAGACCCTGGTGATTGCGTAGGAAGCACATTCAGCCACTGAGCCGCCTCTTCAGCCTGGAGTTGGAGTTTTTCTGGAAACCCATGATCTGCTGGGCCAGTAAGTGTCATGGAGCTGTTGAGACCAGCCAAGTGTGCAGGCTACTGCTTGTTTCCGGTGCTCAGCTTCCCCAGTGTGATCTTCATGTGTTCTAAGGGTAGTTTTGCTCAGACAGCACTCAGGGCTAGGTCACGTAGAACTAGATCACACCTACAGCTTGCAAGAAGCCAAAGCTATGGAGAACAATGTAGCATGTGTCATTTTCCTGGGACAAAGGCTGGGCAGAACACTCTGTTCTTAGACAAGGTCCTTTCTAGGGATGCGGTCACTTCTGTGTCACACTGCTCTGCTTCCAGGCGCTTGATGGCATTTTCAAAAGTCGGTGATCCAGGCCCAACCAGTGAATAAGCAAGCACCCCACAAGCCACAAATTGTTAGTGATAAAAAAATACACTTATTAGGCAGGCATGGTGATGTACACCTTACATCCCAGATCTCAGGAAGCAGAGGTAACAGGATGGCTGTGAGTTCGAAGCCAACCTGAGACTACCTAGTGGATTCCAGGTCAGCCTGGGCTAGAGCGAAAAAAAATTATGTACTTATTATACTAAAGGCTGCCACATACTGGCCCACTTTTAGTAGTTCTGGACATAGTAGAAAGCATTCCATGTATAGTATGCCAGTAGTGTAACCTCGTGTCACATTTTAGCAACTGGTACCCCCAAGGTAAAGATGAAGCCCGAGGCCTTACAACCCATCATCAAGGGAGGAGCTTGACTTTCTTCTGCTGACCTGCTGCTTCCTTCCTTTCCCTTCCTGCCCCTTGGCCTCTTTCCTCCCGGTGGATGGCAAAGGGTTTCAGGGCTGCCTCCAAAACCATTCAGGAAGAGCGTCCTGCTTTTTATGGGCTTGCCACATGAAAACATTAGCATCTGCGGCCCCAGCCTGGCGGGTTGGTGGAGTTCTCGCTCCAGATACTTCGGGCTCCAATCAGCACAAGACTGCGACAGGGAACCTGCATGGGAACAGGGCTTGTGCCCTGTAATCGCCTGTGTGGTGGGGGCCCCCGCACCTCCACTACCATCAGGTAGGAGTCAGAAAGGCCTGGGCTTGGCTCCTCCAGCCACCAAATGCTTTATGAGCTAGGTGACTTTAGCTGAGAGCTTGGGCATCCCTGGGTTCGCCGCTGTGAAACAGAGATAGCAGGTCATCCCCGAGTTGAGTATGAAAGGAGCTGACAGCTACTGCAACGGGCAGGGCCACCTGCTGCTGTGAACACAGCAGGGCATGGGGAACTTGAGTCTCTCAACCTTCCTTCTCTTTTAGGACACTTCACTTTAATCCTGAGGGAACCCCGGAGTCCGGCGACTTAAATGGGGGTGTCTCTGAACACTTTCATTCCCATCTCCAACAGGTCCTTTCAAGGTTCTTCTCATTTCCTCCAGAAGTTTGGAAACACTGTAATATGCTCCTTTAATTATCGGCATCTCAGTGGGAAGCCTGACATTATAATTAGCACGGGCTACTGTACAGGATGGCATTTTGCTCAACACTGTATGTTCCCTGGGCGTGCCGAGAGCAGAAGCCGGGAGCACACTTCCAAATGATACTGCTGGAAGAGTTTGGGAACACTGGTGTGAGCTCCCAGAGCAGAGCGGGATGCAGCCCTGGGATCATCTGCTTGCGAGTGGCAGGCAGTTGTACAGTCCCTACCCGCCCCTGCCAATAAATACCACAGCCTAAGGTTGTACTTGGCTTTGAGTTGAAATCCAGAAAAGTTTCCATATCGACTCTGTTATGTCATCCTCCTACCTATTATGCAAATTCAAGAGAAAAATCAAAGCAAGAGAACTGGAGTATATTTTTGTATTAGGACTGCAAGTTTCTTCTAGCTCTTTCTCCCATAGCCAGAACCATGGCTAGAGAGCTATTGGCCAGAACATGGTTTTAATGTAGCCTTTAAATTTTTTTTTCTGATTTTTTTTATTTATTTATTTATTAGAGACAGAGGGGGAGAGAGAGAGAGAATGGGTGTGCCAGGGCCTCTAGCAACTGCAAATGAACTCCAGACGCATGCACCACCATGTGCATCTGGCTTACGTGGGAACTGGAGAACCGAACCTGGGTCCTTAGGCTTCACAGGCAAGTGCCTTTTAACCATTAATGCCATCTCTCTAGCCCCCTTAATATAGCTTTTTAATTAATTTATTTGTTGGATTTTTATTTTTTCTGAGACTAGGCCTTTGTCTGTAAACCAAGCTGACCTGGAACTCACTATGTATCCCAGGCTGGCCTCAAATTCACAGCAATTCTCCTACCTCAGCTTAGCTGGAGCTGAGCTGTGTGGAATAATAGCTGCCGAGGTTTAAACTAATGGATGAAATTGGATAAAATCTAATGCTTAGCTCCTCAGTGGTACTCAAGAGTCAGGGTTTGTGGCTACCAGCTGCACAGGTCAGTTGAAGAACATTTCCTTAGTCTAGAAAGTTCTGTGGGAATCTACTACTCTAGATCTTAGCAAAAAACAAACAAACAAACAAATAAATAAATAAATAAATAAATAAATAAATAAATAAACTTCACAGATTCTTTGCTGTTGAGCCTACCTGTGCTTGCCTTGGGGGTGTTCTGTTTCAGGAAGATAATCTAAGACAGCATGCCTCAGGTACAGGGCTTGTCATGAATATAAGTAAAATAATTTGAATAGTCATGTTGGCAAGTAGTTTTTTTTTTTTTTTTTTTTTTGAGAGAGAGAGAGAGAGAGAGGAAGAAGCAGAGAGAGAATGGGCACACCAGAGCCTCTCAGCTGTGAATGAACTCCAGACACATGCTTCCCCTTGTGCTCATGTGCGACATTGCGTGCTTGTGTCACTTTTGCATCTGGCTATACATGGGACCTGGAGATTTGAACAAGTGTTCTTAGGCTTTGCAGGCAGGCACCTTAACTGCTAAGCTATCTCTCCAGCCCCAGTTTGCTTTTTAAAATGAGTGGTGAGTGGTATGGAGTCATCCTGTGGGACCATCCCTCCTGACCACATTGGTTCTAGTCCGTTTTCTTCTTTCTTGCGTGAGGGACAGAAATGGGTGGGGACAGCATGTGCAGGCAAATGCAGAGCCAGGCTTCTGAGGGTCATGGTGTCCAGCGCAAGGAAAGAGCTGCTCCAAGAGCAACGAGACAGGCTGGGCTTCCTCTCTGGTGGCTCTTGTGTATTACTTACAGACGGATACCCACCCCTTCTTCCTGCCCAAGAACCACAGTAGGTCTGGTTTGTTTAGTCAGGTTAGGCCCTCTTTAAAAGAAAGTGGACAGAGTTCCTGAGACACCTGAGGTTGTCTTCTGGCCTCTGCACTCACACATACGTACCTGCATGGACACCCACCCACATGTGCATCCTCCGACATGTACATTTGTGCACACATGAATGCACGAAGTAGTCCCTTGACTTAATACAGATTTTGAAAAAGGGACATTAACTGTCATGTGAAAATACCATGACATTTATGGTCAGATTTTAAAATTTTTTATTTAATTTAATTTTTCTTATGAGAGACTGAGAGAGAGAATTGGCATGCCAGTCACTACAATTGAACTCCAGGTGTGTACACCATCTTGTGCACATGTGTGATCTCGTGTGTCTGGCTTACATGGAACCTGGAGAGAGGAACATGAGTCCTTGAACTTCACAGACAAGCGTCTTAACTGCTGAGCCATCTCTCCAGCCCCCCTTTTTTTCGTTTGTTTGTTTGGGTTTTTCTGTTGTTGTTGTTTTTGCTGGGGATATTACCCAGCTTGTCACCCAGTGCTGTTAAGAAGTTTATTTTATAATACAGTTCCTGGAAAAGTTTTGCCTTCATTGTAAAAATGAAGGGCGTGGTGGCGCATGCCTTTAATCCCAGCACTCGGGAGGCAGAGATAGGAGGATTGCCATGAGTTCAAGGCCACCCTGAGAACATTTCCATAGTAATTCCAGGTGAGCCTGGGCTGGAGTGAGATCCTACCTCGAGAAAACAAAACAAAAAAAAAAAAAAATGATGCAGGTCTATCCCAGAGCAGAAACAGGCTGCTGACTGGAGGTGGAGGATGGGCCATGAACCAGGAAACACAGGAAGCTGGGAGGGCAAAGAAACATTCTGTCCCCGAGACTCCAGAAGCAGCGCAGCCCTGCTGACTCCTTGATCGTAGGGCTTCTGGTCTCCAGAACTATTGTGAGGAAACCACAGTCTCCGTTGCCTGTGGGCTGTGTACCACATCTGACGGCGTCACCCATGAGCTCTGACCACAACCCTCAGCCATGACCGGCCAGAGGTCTGCGTCCTGTTTGGTCCTTTCCTGGATGCAAGACAAGAGGTCAAGAGCTGCCGACTGCTGAGTCCACTAGAGGATGTTTTCAAGCTGTGCCTGCGAACGACTATAGAAGGGACAAGAAGGGAAGAATTCCACATGCTTGACAGAACCAGAAGCTTCCTAGGTTCTTCCAGTCCATCCCAATAGGAAACTGAAGCTGTTTAAAAGTAATTAGTTTCCTGGGCTGGAGAGATGGCTTAGCAGTTAAGGCACATGCCTGCAAAGCCTAAGGACCCCGGTTAGATTCTCCAGGTCCCACATAAGCCAGATGCACAAGGGGGGTGCACGCATCTAGAGTTCGTTTGCAGTGGCTAGAGGCCGTGGCGTACCTATTCTCCCTCTCCCTCTCTCCCTCTCTCCCTCTCTCCCTCTCTAATAAATAAATAAAAATACAATCTTTTAAAAAAATAAATAAAAGTAATGGCAGTTCCCATCAGGCATGGTGGCACAGCCCTTTAGTCCCAGCTGGAATATTGCTGTGAGTTCAAAGCCAGCCTGGGCCTACAGAGTGAGTTCCAGGTCAGCCTAGGCTACAGTGAGACCCTACCTAAAAATAAATAAATAAAAACTGTCATGGTACTGTTTGTCCTTTTCAACCTTTTGAACCAAGAGATCAGATAGAACCCTTGAACTTCAAGTGCTCAGAGCTGGGTGAAGAGGCATCTTTGTAAACAAACTTGAAAAGTTTTTTTAAAAGGTGCAGGTCATTTATTGTGTTTATCTTTTAATTTTTTACCACTGGTAGTATTTATTTGCACATGTTTGTGTGTTGGTCAGGGGGTGGAGGTGTGCCATGGCCTCCTACAGCTGCAAAAAAAAAAAAAAAAAAAAAGCCAGATGCTCGCACCTCTTTTTGTGGTGAGCTTCTGTGCGTGGCTTGTGAATTGAACCTGGGCTGGAAGGCTTTGCAAGCAAGTGCC
Source organism: Orientallactaga sibirica (assembly GCA_036365145.1). Classification (NCBI taxonomy): domain Eukaryota; kingdom Metazoa; phylum Chordata; class Mammalia; order Rodentia; family Dipodidae; genus Orientallactaga; species Orientallactaga sibirica. The sequence goes on from JAEOAD010000013.1 coordinate 11,134,112, forward strand.
TTTAACTGCTGTGCCATCTCCCCAGCCCTGGTGCACACCTTTTTGATTCCTTGGCTGTCTGGGAACAGCTTGTTGATGAAAGTGAACTATATTCTCAGTGTCTGAATTCTCCTTGCATCTTACATGTAATCGTTATCCCTTGAAAGGAGGAGGTTTCATTAAATGGCACAAATGATTTTATTCTTACATTGCCAATTTTTCTCACTCTGTTTTCTGGCCACAGATAAATGTCCAAGCTGGATACAGTAGCTGAAAAGGGTTTTCTGGGGTGGTGGTGGAGACTGGAAACTGGGTGAGAAGGGAGGGAGTGACCTTCACAGTACTTGCTGGACACTTTTACCGTGAAGCAGGTAGATCACCGCCTGTCACCAAAATGCACTGTAGGATTTTAACATGGTAGCCATGCCAAAAGAATTTTTAAAATTTTTATTTATTTATTTGCAAGCAGAGAGAGAGAGAGAGAGAGATAGAAGAGAGACAGACAGAGAGGTTATGGGCACACCAGGACCTCCAGCCACTGCAAATGAACTCTAGATGCATGTGCCTCTTGTGCATCTGGCTTGCATGGGTCCTAGGGAATCAAACCTGGGTCCTTTGGCTTCACAGGCAAACCCCTTAACCGTTAAGCCAGCTCTCCAGCCCTGAAAGGAATTTCTGAAAAGCAGATGGAATTAATTTACAGAATGTATTTCATCTAGTCTATTGTAGCCACAAAATTATCATTTCAGCATGGAATCAATATTTAAGAAATTTAGATGCCTTACTTTTTTTTTTTGAAATCTAGTGTGTGTGTTACACTTCCAATACATCTCAATATGTGTGCTAAATTTTAATGGTGAAAATGAAATGTAGTCCTCCCAAAACAAAGTTGTGCATAATGGAATCATGTTTTATATTTCTTCAGTTTCTCAGTTTAGCTTCATCAAAATTAAATGTAATTAGGGGCTGGAGAGATGGCTTAGCGGTTAAGGCGCCTGCCTCCTAAGCCTAAGAACACTGGTTCCGCTGGTTCCAATCTCCAGGTCCCACGTTTAGCCAGATGCAAAGTGACACAAGGGCGCAATGCCACACTTGACCACAAGGGGGCGCACGCATCTGGATTTTGTTTGCAGCAGCTGAGAGGCTGCTGGCACGCCCATCTCTATCTATCTTCCTCTCCCTCTCTCTGTCTCTCTCTGTGTCTCCCTCCAAAAAAAAAATTAAATGTAATTATTCATTTTAATTTTCAACTTTGGGAAGGAAAGGGTTTGTGTCTGTTTATATTTCCAGAGGGTAGAATCCATCATGGAGTGGGAAAAACCTGGCAGGAACAGAAAACCAAAGTCACAGCATCGTATTAGCAGGACACAGAACAAGCGAGAGCGAGAACAGAAGGCTGAGCCAGCCTTTAACACCTCAAGGCTTGCCCCCAGTGACCCACTTCCTCCACCAAGGTTCCACCCCCTAAAGATTTCACAACCTTCTCAAACAGTTGGGAACCGAGTGATCAAAGGTACATTTTACATTCAAACCACTGCCCTGACGCTACCCACATTTCCAGTGTCAGCAGCCAGACGAGGCCAGAAGCTGAAGTGGTAAATGGTACAGATCCTGGTGCTTGGAGATATTAAATAAGTGAATAAAAACATAAAGCACAGTTCCTGTGTTAAAATAGCTTCCAACCTAATAGAGGAAATAAAGTTTATGCACACATAAGCCACAACATATGTAAAATGAATTGATTATCATGGGGAATCAATACAGGAAATGCAAACCTTATGTGCAAGAGTATAGTTTTCCCTTTGGCTTGATGCATCTGGTAGACTTGGAAGATGATTTAATTAAAACATAATAGTCTTGGGGGCTGGAGAAATTGCTCAGTGGTTAGAGGTCTTGCTTGCAAATCTTGCCAGCATAGGTTCAATTCCCCAGTCCCTGTGTAAATACAGGGATGCACAGAGTGGCACATGCTATTTCCAGTGGCAACAGGAAATAGGCCCTGGTGAGCCCATTCTCTCCCTTCCTCCCTCCCTCCCTCTCTCTCTCTCTCTCTCTCTTTCTCTTCACAAGTAAATAAACATTTAAAACTAATTTTTTCTGCTTGAAGAGTTGCTGTTTGGGGCTGAAGGTGTGACTCAGAGCTCATGATTAGTTAGCATGCCCAAGGTCCTGGGTTTCATTTCCAGCAGTTCAGGGAAACAAACAAAATCAAAACCTGAAAACATAAGTGTTGCCACTTGATCCTGGCCTTGGAGTACTGGTCGGGAGCATTTCCATCCACGGTAGAAGGAGGTGTGTACAGGTACTTTTATCTCTGCTGTGATCAATACCTGACAAAACCCAACTCAGGCAAGGGTTTGGTTTGGCTCACTGCTTAAAGGGATTACAGTCCATCCAGGTATAGAAGGCATGGTGGCAGGAATGTGAGGCAGCTGGTCACATTGCCTCCATGATCAGGAAGCAGAGAGAGATGAATGCTGGCCCTGCACATGCCTTCTCCTTTTGAGTCAGTCACTAACTCTCAGCTCATGGGGTGGTGCTGCCCACACTCATGGTGGATCTTCCATGCTCAGTTAAATCTTTCTGGAAACATCCTCCTAGTCTCACTCGGAGGTTTGTTTGCATGGTGGTTCTAAGTCCTATCAAGTTACCAAGGCTTGGAGAGGACGGCAGAGCACCGTGCACAGAGGCAGGTGGGGAGGACGGAGGCCAGCGGATTGTGCTCTTTCCTCCCGCTCTTCAGTGAGGTAACTAGCAGGTTGTGTGGCCACAGCACTGACCCACCTCCAGAGTGTGGGGTAGTCTGCATCAGGTATGGCCTTTTCGCTACATTTCATCCCTGCTACTGTGCAGCCAGCTCACTCCACCCTGGCCAGACTGCAATGACACGCAAGTCAGACCCTTTAGGGTCCCTCGAGAAACCTCATAGGGGCCCTTCCCCGCTGCAGATGGCTGGCTGCTTCCATTCTCGCGAGACCAAGATTTACCATGTCAGGAGCTGGACATTCCAGAGTGCCCGCCTCAAAGATGACCTCAGCAAGGGCCTGTTTGGCTTTACTTACTGTAGAGTGTTGTGGTTTCTTTCTAAAATGTTGGGTGATGAAAACGCAGAAGCCCCCCCCCAAGCAAACATCTCCTTCGCATCCATTCTCTCTCCCTGCCCACCCCCACCCCCACCGGGGAGGCTACTTAATTTGTTCTGGAAGGCCTGGCAGATAACAAGTTTAATCAACTGATAACATTTGAGATGTATGCTTTATAATCGCCCCAGCTGATTTCACATCCATGTGTGCTAATTTTAGCCACGCATTAATTACGTATTTAATAAGTCCTTGTTTATTCTGTTTTGTCTTCATTCCCTTGATAGCTATTATGATGTGAAGTTGAAAATCATTAAAATGTTACTTGTGTTCTACAAATAACAATTAACCAAGGATGGAGCCTGAAATCAAAAATTCCATTTTCTCTCCCTTTCTCCGATTAAAGACAATGGGTGAAAATGACATCAAAGTGTACTTCTAGGTCCCCTCTTCGCTCAGTTGCTTGTCTCGCTGTCCAGGCTGGCAAATGTCAGCTGAGTTATTTGGTTAGCATAGATGTGTCTTCACTCAAACATCTTCTCATGGCATTGAGTTGCCCCTTCCCCTTTGTAGACAGGCACAGGCTTTCACAGGCATGAGCTCAATGTGGAGGTTTGAGAGAGAAGGCAGGTTCCCTTCTACCTATCAGATTGGAGATGGAGGGTCTGCAAAATCAGTCCTTGTGAAGCCCCCTAGGGAGCGCATGATGAATCCCAGCTCCCAGGAACACATGGAGTTCCTGCTGTTTCAAACCACCTGTTCTCCAGCCGTTCTATGTTTCAGCAACCCCATGGCTTTGCGTGTTCTGTATGTTACCTACCAAAGCGTGAGCACCCCATCCTCACTCAGGCCAACCCCCAATTTTCAGTGGTTGGAACTGTTGGGGGTATCTATTGGGTACTATTTCCTGTCTTGGATCCTGTGCCAATACCAACAACCTGCAAATGACCAGAGCCTATTAATCTCTCTCGTTCCCCTAACCTCCCCTCCCGTGCCTGCTTCCTGTTTTCAACACCCCTTTCCATGTCCCTAAGCAGAAGGTCTTTGCAGTCCTTCCCAGTGGCTCAGGTCTCCTTCCAGTCTTATAGACATTCCTCGGAAGTGGAATTTGAATGAGGAATTTGAAAAGCAATCCACTCATCTCTACTTAATAATTCTACTCTAGAAAGAGTGAACAGAGAGAGGGGGATCCCATACGGGTCTTTTTTATTGATGGGGTACTCTGAAAATGTAATGAACTCGAAACTCATGGACATGAGACTTGGAGATGGGATTTGAATTACAGAGTCAGTGCTACCCACATTACTGAGTACCAGTGATTGGTAGGTCAGAGTTCACACAGTCTGTCCCGTCTGCCTCATTTTGAATTTAGAATCATCTTGGTGATTCTAACCAAAAACTAGGAATTGTAATTTCCAGATCTGTGAAGGAAAAGGGGTCCTTCCTGTCCCACCCCTCCTCCACTTCGCAGATGCTCTGAGGGTAACCAGGGTTATGGGCACCAGCTGTCTTTAGAAATGAAAGGAGATGTGAGCAGTTTTCTGGGCTGTAGGACACAGCAGTTGAAAACGCAGTGTGCCTGTGGCTTTCCTCTTCATCGCCATCCCTCCTCATCACCATTCCTTCTCCAGCTCCCCGACTTCCTTCTGTGACTTCCTTCAAAACTCCAAGCCCGTCACCTTCCTTCCCTTCCTTGTCTTTATATTTCCAGAATGTCTTCCTGGCCTAGGGATATTAGGGAAGAGCTTGGGGCGTGCTGGGAGAAATAACAAACTCCGAGTCCTGTTTTCAGGGGGAAATAAGGTCTTCTTAAATGTCAACAGAGCAACATAGCGTGTGCTCTCTTCTTTTAATCAAACACTTAGCCATTTGGTTTTGATTGCAAAATCAGTTAGTCACAGTGACATCCTAGCTTTCCGTTCGTGCCCTGCTGTGGGGTCAGCCTCTCCTTTACTCTTGGCCACATAGGGCTTTTCTCTTAGGGTAGTTGGGGGGATATCAGCGGATGAGTTGAGTCACAGCAGAAAAGCGAAAGGGACAGCATATATAAGGAGGGTTTCCGGTTCTAAGGAACTTGGGAGAGTTCCTTAGGGAACATATGAAGTTTGGGGAGATATCTGAGACCATACACCTTTCTGGGCCTCCTGGGCCTCTTCTTTGTGAGGTGCCAGTCAATCACTCTGCCTTCATCTGCTCTGTCCTGGAGGAGTGGGGTAAGCACTGGGTTTTACCTCCTGAAATTCTGAAGAGTGCCCCGTTGCTTAGAGACAGGGATGGTGCCTGGAGTGAAGATAAGGTTGTCAAGGAAACCAAGCCACAAATTCCCTTGTTTTTCTTCGGGTGGCTGGACTGAAGAGTAAAGGATTTTTGCTCTGACAACTGGAAACAGATATCTTCCTTTCGGAGTGTGTTTAACGAATTGATGCGTGGTCCACGGCCGGGGTTGGCAAACGGCACTGCGTTCTGCCTGGTTCTTTCGGTTGGAGAGCACTTTCCAATATACACAGAGTTACGTGGCCATCTTAGTGCTGCCTTTCTTCAGCCGCTAGCACGCACTTTTCCTTTTTTCATAGAATGCGGAGTCCCCGCATCTCTCTCTATGTGCTTTTGGGATTTTCTTCTTGGTAATTCCCTTTTGCCCCTTTCCCATCTGTGGCTTATTTTTATGCTGCAGGGAGGGTCAGGGTCAAGGCCACAATGGAGACACTTCCTCTTAGCTCTGCTATTGCTCAAGGCTAAGAATCACAACATCTTCTGGGTCAGCATTCTCGAGGAATCCTCGGTAAAGCCATAAAAGATGTCCTGTGCTCTCAGCCATTTTGTCCGTGGACGGAAGCCTTGTATGTGGGTGGGGGGGCGTAGGGGGTAGTGGGTGACATCCAGGAGTGTCACCTGAATCTCATCCTCCCCTACAGGCTCAAGACCCAAATAAAAAGGTGTCTCCCCCTCCCAGGGGCTAGGGAGAGGGCTTAGTAGGTAAAAGTGCATGCTGCACAAACGTTAGGGACTGAGGTTAGATTTCCTACGCCCAAGCTGGGTGTGATGTTGTACACCTGCAATCCCAGTGCCAGGGAAGTGAGACGAGGGGGTCCCATGGCTTGCTGGCCAGCTAGCCTAGCTGAACGGGGAGCTCCAGGTTCTGTGAGAGACCCTGTCTTAATCATGTGCAGAGCAACTGAGGAAGACACCAGCCTTGACCTCTGGCCTCTGTATGCAAGCTCACACGTGCATACACACACCTGTACCCACTCGCATATGAACACCATATACCTTCGTACACACGCTACATATACATACATGTGTGTACATATACATGAACCCCATATCACTACATGCATATATTACACATGCATACATGTGTGTACACACACCCACATGAACACCGTATATACACACGTGCACTACATAAACATCAGTCATGAAAAACAAAAATTCATCTACCATAGCTGGGCATGGTGGCGCAAGCCTTTAATCCCACACTTGGGAGGCAGAGGTAGGAGGATTGCTGTGAGTTTGAGGCCACCCTGAGACTACATAATGACTTCCAGGTCAGCCTGGGCCAGAGTGAGACCCTACCTCAAAAAAAAAAAAAAAAAAAAAAAAATCATCTACCAGTGTTATTAGCATTTTTAGCTCATGATGCTGGAAACCAACTGGGAACATTGGCTCCGTGTGTGGGGGGGTCTGTCTGTCTGTCTTACCTCCATGGACTTATACCTGTTCCTCGCTGCTCACCTCCTCTTCTCCCTCCCTCCTGCCTGTGTCTCTCTTGCCACTATAGCCCCGTGAGTATCCCAAGTCCCCTCACCCTGCTTCTGACTCACCCCCCAACCCTCATGCAGAGCCCTGCTCCCCAGAGGACTTCCCTGACCACACTCTGTCCCTTTGCAATGTCCAAGGGGTAGATTGGAGGAATTTCAAGATTCTTCAGAGAAGTGAGGAGGCTTGAAACACATTTTCCTGAGTGCTAGAAAATTCTCAGTGTCAACTCCAGAAAGGTTAAGGCACATGCCTAAAAGCCCAATGACCGCAGTGCTTACATAAAGCCAGCCAGATGCAGTGAACATGCATCTGGAGTTCATTTGCAGTGGCTGGAGGCTATGGCATACCAATATTCTCATATGGTTTCTCTCTCTCTCTCACACACACACCATTTTTCCTGTCTCTCTCTGCTTGCAAATAAATGCATAAAATATCTTAAAAAGAGAATGCAAGGTCAAGATAGAGAGATGGCTCCATGGTTAAGTGTGCTTGCTACACAAGCGTGAGGGCTCGAGGGGGTCAGACACTGTCAGAGCGCCAATCTTCAGAACCCAATAAATAGCTGGGTGTGGCTTCATGTACTCATAACACCAGTCTTCAAGGGATCTGAGTCCTGAAAATACCCCGAGCTCATGAAAAGAAAAAAATAGCTAACTCTTGAGTAAGTAGGAAATTTGGTCTTGCCGGGTGTGGTGGTACATGCCTTTAATCGCAGCACTCTGGAGGCAGAGGTAGGAAGATTGCCATGAGTTCAAGGCCACCCTGTAATTACATAGTGAACTCCAGGTCAGCCTGGACTAGAGTAAAAATCTACCTCGAAAAAAGAAAAAAGAAACTCGGTCTCATTACAAGACCTGGTGAAAGGGAGAGAGACGGAGTGGGGCAGCACGCTTTCTGCCCTGGCTGCCGTTCTAGCAAGTGCACCCTGCGGCGGGTGAGCATATGGGGCACCCATGGGTGCATAGACATGCATGCATCAACCACGCTGCACAACACAACAAACACAAAAAAAAAAAAAAGCAGGACTTGGGCTGGAGAAATGGCTTAGTGGTTAAGGCATTTGCCTGTGAAGCCAAAGGATCCCGCTTCGATTCTCCAGGACCCACATAAGCCAGATGCACAAAGGGCACATGCATCTGGAGTTCATTTGAAGTGGCTAGAGGCTCTGACATGCCAATTCTGTCTGTCTCTCTTCTATCTCTCGCTCTGCTGGCAAATAAATAAAAAAATAAAAACAATTTAAAAAATTAAAAAAAAAAAAAAGCAGGACTTGTGTTTGTCTGCTGTGGACCAAAGGACCCTGGAGAGGCTAATGTGCAAAAGCGACATCTGGAAAACCCAGCTGAGGAAACAGTGACAGAATCCAGGCCATTTGCTTTGGAGAAGCCCACTCGTAGGTTTTATTTCCACTCAAACTTGCCTCCTGACTCCCAGGGCTGAGGGGAGGGAGGGGCTCAAGGTCAGAGCTGAGCAGCCTAGAAGAGCGAGCTTCTCTTGGGTGCTGATTGCAATGACATGGTTTTGTTTTGGCGGTCAGATTTTGTCCTGGCTCTGGAGGCTGGCTGGATGAAATGGAGGTGTCATAGGGTTGCTTCCTTCAGGAGGCAGAAGTGAGGGATCTTCTCAGGTCTCGTCATCTTTGCCTCGTGATGCTTCACATCAATCTTCTTTCTATTTTCTGTCTGTGGCTGTATTGACATTTCTGTTTTCATAAGGATTTTAGGCCTGGACCGGGGTCCTCGCTACTTCACTGTGACCTCATTGTAACCCTAACTGATCATATCTGTGGCCATTTTATTTTCAAGTATAAGATCACATTGTAAGGTATTGGGGTTTATGATACCAACATAAGTTTGATGGAGACACAGCTGAAACCATAAACCCTCTTTACCGGGAAGGACTAGACAGAGAATGTTTAATTTGCTTTTAGAAAATACATAAAGATGGGGGCGGGGAAATGGTTTAGCGGTTAAGGCATTTGTCTATGAAACCTAGCACCTTGGTTCGATTCCCCAGGACCCACGTAAACCAGATGCACAAGAGGATGCATGCATCTGGAGTTCATTTGCAGTGGTTGGAGGCCCTGGCATGCCCATTCTCTCTCTTTCTCTACCTCTTCCTCTCTCTTGCTCAAATAATAAATGACAAAAATATTATTTTTAAAGAATAGAGGAGATGGAGTGATGGTTTAGCAATTAAGGCGTTTGCCTGCAAAGCCAAAGGATCCCCATTTGACTCTCCAGGACCAATGTAAGCCAGATGCACAAGGGGGCGCATGCATCTGGAGTTCATTTGCAGTAGCTAAAAGCCCTGGCATGGCATTGTCTCTCTCTCAAATAAATAAATTATATATATACATATATATTACATAAAGATAATTATAAGCTACATATAGTGTAATTAATCACCCAGACAGGAATGTTAATGGTGTGACATAAACATGCAATTGCCATGAAGGTGGGAGTGGTGGAATCACTGGGATCACAGAGGTTGGTAATCTGATGAGCTTCAGTAAGGTAAAAAGAGCACACATGGGGTCTAGGGAAGGTCTGAAATTATATCCCCTCCAGAAAGTGATGAAAGCATCCTGAGAGCAGGGAAGGGGCATGGGACTTTATTCAGTAATAGGCTCACTGGCGCACTCCGTCATTTGTTGATCTGAGAAGAATTGCCACCCATTCCCAGCACAGAGTGAGCCTGGGAGTCTAAGTCATCCTCCCACAGTGGATTCTCTTGGCGAGCCTCTCTGTCTGCTCTGCGCCCCTCCAGAACCCAGGCAGAGACTTTAGCACTGCACACGCTTGGACCTGCAGACACAGCCCAGCCAGTTGTGCTGGAGGCTGCTGAGTCTGTAACCTTTCAGGTTGAAGCCAAGAAGCTGCAGATGAAGGTCCTTTGTGGGGAAAGAGTGTGGGTTTGCCTCTGATCTCTCCAAAGCTTGGTTGAAGGGCAAAGGCCCAAGGGGATACATGTTAGCCCAGGACAGATGCACCTCCATGTTGGGCCACATCTCAATAAACTCATCTTTGGTAGTTTGAATGTATGGTGTCCCCCATAGCCTCATGTGTTGTTTTTTTAAATTTTTTTTCTAATTTCTTTTATTCACTTATTTGCGAGAGAGATGCAGAAACAGGCAGGGAAGGAGAGAGAGAGAGAGAGAGAGAGAATGGGCATGCCAGGGCCTCCAGCCACTGCAAATGAACTCCAGATGCATGTGCCACCTCATGCATCTGGCTTACATGGGTCCTGGGGAATCGAGCCTTGAACCAGGGTCCTTAGTCTTCACAAGCAAGCGTTTAACCGCTAAGCCATCTCTCCAGCCCAACCTCTTGTGTTTTTGATTAAGCCTCTTACTTAATCCCCAGCTGGCAGAGCCTTTGGGAGGTGGAGTCTTGCCAGAGGAGGTGTGTCCCTGGGAACTGACCTTGAGCCCTATTGGGTATTAGCAAGCTAGCTCACTCAGACTGCCTCCCTCTGATGTGGTGATATAATTCAGGCTTCCCACTCTGGCCTGTCATGCTTCTCCAGCCATTATGAGACGTCTCATTAAAACTGTAAACTGAAGCCGGCAGGCATGGTGGTGCATGCCTTTAATCCCAGCACTCAGGAGGCAGAGGTAGGAGGATCTCTGTGAGTTCAAGATCACCTTGAGACTACATAGTGAATTCCAGGTCAGCTTGAGCTAGAGTGAGACCCTACCTTGAAAAAACCAACCAACCAACCAACCAACCAACCAACCAACCAAACAAACAAACAAACAAAAGCTGAAGCTGAAGTAAACCTTTACCTCGCATAGACTGCTACATCATCATACACTGAAAATAACTTTTTGTTTGTTTGTTTGTTTGTTTGTTTGTTTTTTTCAAGGAAGGGTCTCACTCTAGCCCAGGCTGACCTAGAATTTAATCTGTAGCTCCAGGCTGGCCTTGAACTCACTGTGATCCTCCTGCCTCAACCTCCATAGCACTAGCACTAAAGGTGTACACCACCGTGCCCTGCTACAATATCTTGTGTTAAAATGTGTGCAGGCTAGCCAACATTATAGGTTAGTTCAAGCTATCTATCAGTAGCTCATAACATTTAAATTAGTCAACATTTGGGCAAAATCATCTAACATAAAGACTTTTATAATTGTAGCGAACATTCTGTGCGACTTACTGAACACCTGTGTCCAAAAAATTACTGGCACTGGGCACACTGTAAAGTATTGATGGTTTGCCCTCATAACTGTGTGTGTGACAGAGAGTTACAGGTCACCACCACTGCCTGGGTGGTGGAGAGGGGTAGAGTTGAGAGCTGGGGAGAAGGAGATCATAGGCAGTGAGTCATAGCACATATTGCTAGCCTGGGGGAAAGATTGTAATGTGTGTTGGATGCATAAGGCGCTTACATCATGGTGAAATCAAAAAATTGTAAATGAAAGGACAAGTTGGGGGCTGTCTGAACAACTTTTTCATAGAACTGTCTAAAAGATAAATGGTCAAGTTTAATTTGGGCATAGGGACATGGTTACAGCCAAAAGCCATTGAGTACCTGCTAAATGCTAACCAGCCTGTTAGAATAAAAGTCCCCAGGATTTTTGCATGGTCAAACACAGCCACATCCAATATCAAGAACCCTCAAAGTCAGCGGAAAAAAATGGTCTTGAGCAAGCTAACTGGTTTCTTCCCCAGAGCACAGAGCTTAGCGAAACTATTTGCATACTTATTAGTTGGATTAGAAGTAAATCTTACTTTTGGATAAAGAACTCTGTTCTTCATATCTCTCCACTTAAGCTGGGTCTGATCTGTGGGGCATGAAATCTAATCTACAGTACCAGGAAATAGTTATTTACTTGAATGCTCCCCTAAAGACCATTAGGCTCTCTGGAGTGTGTTGGTTTGGGATGATAGATTTCTGTACTGCTGACGCCTGGGAGAGCTTGAGTCTGTGTACTGTGTCCCTCAGTGCATGGCCAGCTTTGAGTGAGGGAATTAGAGGACCCCCAGCTGCTATTGGCAGACACACTCTCCATTAGCCTGGAACGTTCTGCAGCCTGTTACTTTCCTTAATATGTTGGCTTTGTGCTCAGAGATAATTTGCAAACGCTCTTCAGGCAATTGTGCCACCTCTTTACAAATGTTTTTCTTCTAATTAAGAAGGAGAATTGGATGTACCCTTGCCTGGCGATTTTTTTTTCTCTTCCTTGCAGGGGGATGGGGGTGGGAAGAAAGAGTCAAAGGAATATCAAAGAGATGCTTAAAAAGTCACTCTCTGGGGCTGGAGAGATGGCTTAGCAGTTCAGGCGCCTGCCTCCTAAGCCTAAGAACGCCGGATCCAATCTCCAGGTCCCACGTTTAGCCAGATGCAAAGTGACGCAAGGGCGCAATGCCACACTTGCCCACAAGGGGGTGTACGCATCTGGATTTTGTTCGCAGCAGCTGAGAGGCTGCTGGCGCACCCATCTCTATCTGTCTCCCTCCCTCTCTCTCTCTCTCTCCAAAAAAAAAAAAAAGTAACGCTCTGATCTCACCAATGATCAGAGTTGTGTCCAGAAGTTCATTCCTTCTAGAAACACCATGCACTCCCCCAATCCAGATGGAGGGATTCCCAAGTTCAAGTCCAACCTGGGGTCTACCATTATGGAAACGAGCATACTCTCCACAACTGGGCAACCACCTTCAGGGGTTTTTCTGAGCCCACAAAGTGTGGGCAAATGATTCTGAATGAAGCACATGGGATTTTATATAAGCTCCCAAATGTGTTCTCTGACTTTTCAGCTTGGAGAAGGACTTGGCTGTAAATATAGAAAATCTGAAAGAGCAGAGTCTCCTCTGATTGAAAGACATCCAGAGCCAGGCAGCCCACCAGAGGCATGCATGCCAGAAAACGTGTCTAGGGATGGAAACCCCTCTAATATGTATTTTTTAAATTTTGCCTCTGACTTTGATCTTTGGCTTATCTCATGGTTCACGATGGCCCCTGACCTCTAGCCATCATGTTTTCCTTCAGTTGGCTCCAAGGACAACTTCAAATTCTATTACTTTGCCTTCTGGAAAGTTCTGGTACACTGAGTTCTAATACTAAGCTATCTTATTAAGGACAGGGGTGGAATGGACTTTGGGAGACACCACCAGCTTCTGTCCCACACATCAGAACGAAGGCTGTAACTACGTCACATGGAATGTGGCCCCGGCCCCTGTGGGAGACGCAATGTGGTAGTTAGAAGCCCTCTTGGGTTTTGAATTCTGGCGCAGACATTCACTAGGATCCTTTGGAAAGTTACTAAACTGTTTGAACCTACAATTCCTCTATATAAAGTACAGCTAATTATCTATGCCTGAGCATTCACATGGCCAATAACTTACCTTCTAAAAACGGCATGTCACCCAAGTCCTGTGAGTGCTGTGTTGTGCAGTCACCTCCTCGTGAGGATTTGCATGTCACCGCCCTACCTGGGCTGTACCTTTTTCATGCATTTCTTCTGCAACCTTCTAAGTTTGAAGGGTAAAATCATAGAACAGCTCTACTATCTCACATTCTCATTTCTGTATTTCTCATCTGTTATTTTTATTTATTTATTTATTTATTTATTTATTTATTTATTTATTTATTTATTTATTTATTTTTGGTTGCTCAAGACAGGGTCTGTCTCTGCCACCAGGCTGACCTGGAATTCACTCTGTATTCTCAGGCTGGCCTCCTACCTCTGCCTCCCGAGTTCTGGGATTAAAAGGTGTGTGCCACCAGGCCTCTTGCATCTGGCTGTACTCAAACTTGGGTCACTAGGCTTTGCAAGCCAGCGCCTTAGCTGCCAGGCCATCTTTGTAGCCCATCCCGCCTGCTCTCCCAGCCCTCCCCTCACTGCCCTTGGTGATTTACTCCATGCTCATGCTCAGTGTTGCGGTCAGCTTCCCCTTGCTGGGACAGAACACCTCACCCAGAGCTGCATGTGGAAGGAAAAGGGTTGGTTTTGGCTCCAGGGGAAGTTTGATCATGGTGGAGAATGCATGGCACTAGCAGAGGCTGGGCATCACCTCCTGTCCCATCAGCTGGGAGATAGCAGCAAGAGTGAGAGAGCTCTGGGGCTGGAGAGATGGCTTAGTGGTTAAGGTGTTTGCCTGCAAAGCCAAAGGATCCCAGTTCGATTCCCCAGGACCCACGCAAGCCAGATGCACAAGGGGGCGCATGTGTCTGGAGTTCGTTTGCAGTGGCTAGAGGCCCTGGCATACCCATTCTCTCTCTCTGTCTCTCTCTGCCTCTTTTTCTCTCTCAAAATAAATAAATAAATTTAAAAAAAAAAGAGTGAGAGAGCTGGACGTGGTGGTGCACGCCTTTAATCCCAGCATTCAGGAGGCAGAGGTAGGAGGATTGCCATGAGTCTGAGGCCACCCTGAGACTACAGAGTAAATTCCAGGTCAGCCTGAGCTAGAGTGAGACCCTACCTCAAAAAAAAAAAAAAAAGAGTGAGAGAGCTCTGACAAGGGGGCGCTGGGTTCTAATACCGCAGAGCCCACCCTCAGCAGCATACTTCCACCAGCAAAGTTTCACTTCCCAAAATGTCATCAGCTGAGGACCGAGAACACGGGAGACCATGATAGACCTCTCACCACAGGCAGATACCAAATATTTTCTAGGAAATTTGGGTATTAACGAGGGAGGACCATGTCATGCCTAGTTCATTGTCACTACCAATTTCAAGAGGCAGTTCCTGGTCTGATTTGGTCTGGGAAGGCTGCAGGAAGAAGGATATGGGTCATCTGCCCTCCTTTCCTCTCTCTGTTACCCACTACCTCTACTCCTGGGTCGGAGGAAGAGAGAAGGAAAAGGAATATACTTAGGTGGTGGCTACTGCAGTTATTTGCATGTGTCCCTGAAAATGCATGCTTTGGAAACGTCAACCCCAGTGTGACGCCCCCCCCTCCCCCAGTGTTAACAGGTGAGACCTTTGAGAGGTGTTTTGACCTTGGAGCTTTGTCTTCCCGGATGGATGCATCACTGCTCATACCACGCGGGGTGGGTTGTTACCAGAGTGGGCTTCTGACCACACAGTGAGTTTGGCTCCTCTCCTTTCTCCGTCACGCATCTGCCTTCTGGTCCTCTGCCTTCCTCTGTGGGATGACACAGTGGGATGGTCCTTGCCACGTGCCAGTCTATTGCACTTACCTTCTCTTGGCTGGGACAAAACACCTGACCAGAAGCAGCTAATGGGAGGAAACTGTTTATTCCAACTTCCAGCTTCGCGGGAGGGTTTGCCATGGCGCAGAATGTATGAGAAAACAGACGTCTGTGGTGTCACATGTTGCTACAGCAACAGAAAGGGTGTAGTCTAAGTGAGCTGGAGCCGGTAAGGAGGAGCCGCGCTGCAGCACCGCAAAGCCCACCACCAGGAATCCACCTCCTCCAGCAAGGCCCCATCTTGCATTCAGAACACATGAGCCTGTGGGGGACATGTCACTCATACCACCGCAGAATCTGCTGCCCTTGGACTTCCCAGCTTCCAGCAGTTTAAGAACTAAAAAAAAAAAAAAAAAAAAAAAAAAAAAAAAAAGAACTGTCCTGTCTAGGATACCCGGTCTCAGACATTTTGCTACAGTAGCATCAAAATAGACTAAGTACCAAAGTCTGTCCCTAAAACGTAGAGTTGTGAGTTAATGTTTTGTTTTGTTTTGTTTTGGAGAGAGACACACACACACACAGAGAGAGAGAGAGAGAGAGATGGAGAGGCAGAGAGAGAGAGAGGGAGAGAGAATGGGCACGCCAGCAGTCTCTCAGCTGCTGTGAACAAACCCAGATTCATGCGCCCCCTTGCATCTGGCTAAACGTGGGACCTGGAGATTGGAACCGGCGTTCTTAGGCTTAGCAGGCAGGCGCCTTAACCGCTAAGCCATCTCTCCAGCCCGAGTTGATGTTTTTAAAATAGTAAATTGTCAAGTGTTTTTTCCCCTCATAGGTCCTAGTTTGTATGTGTGCGTCTCGTGTGTGTGTGTGTGTGTGTGTGTGTGTGTGTGTGTGTGCATGCATGCATGTGTGAAGGTCAGAGATCAATGTTGAAGCTCTTTCTCAGTCACTCTTCACCTTATTTTTTGAGACAGGGTCTCTCACCAGGCCCTGAACTCACGGATTCAGCTAGACTAACTAGCCAGCGAGCCCCAGGGATCCTCCTGTCTCCACTCCCCTGCACTGGGATTACAGGTGCACACTGGTGCACCCAGCTCTGTCCCTATGTAACATAGGTTCTGCGACTCCAAACACAGACCTTCATGCTTGTACAGCGAACTCACCACTCACTGAGGCGTCTTCGCGGCTGCAATTCGGAAGACGTCTTCATGTCTCCAGGTGCATGCATGCCCTGGGCTGGGCGCAGGGCGACACGCTCCAGGGATGCTCCAGGGATGCATCCTGCTAGAGCCCATTTGTTTTTGTCAAAGGACCTCCTGGGGCGATCAGGGATAGAGTTTGTATCTTGTCCCCTTGCAAGGAAGCCAGTGGACCCTTCGCCCTCCCAGGATAAACTTCTGCCCTCCATTGAGCGCTTCCAGCCACCTCTCACCTCAGGGCCTCTGGGACTGTGCATGCTTCCCAGGACATCTGCCTCTTGGAAGGGCCCAAGGAGACTCTCCCTGACTCTCTCAGATGACCTCTTCAGCCTTGACCTCCAGGGACCATTGCCCTTCTGTAGGGACTGCAGGAGGTCCAGCGCCTCCAAAAGAACATTCCACAGTGACCGGTGACCGCAGCGTTTAGTGTCTGCGCCGTGCCACACGCCTGCGGCTTTTGAGCACTTGAAATGTGGCTGTGTAAGTGAGAAACTGGATATGCCATCTTGTGTCACTTCAGTTAATTTAAATGTAAATAGCCACTTGTGGCTACTGGATAGGCCCACGTGCTGAGGGTCTAGAATGGAGAATGAGACAGGGTAATGGGCACTGTGGTGTCTTGCTGTGTTCCTGAGAGAACACTGCTTTTCTGTGGCTTCCTAGGCCATAAGTAAGTATCCCTGTCCGCATTAACTGTGGTTCATGAAACCACACAGTTATAGAGAGGGATGCTAGCTTTTGTGAGTGAGGGTCCTCTTTTGCAGCCTTGCACTGGCCCGCCTGCCCTGCCTAGAGGTATTTTACTCTGTCGAGGTGGATGTTGGAAGTAGAGCCACTGGCCTATTTTCCAGCACATTTTACAAGCAAGCTCATCATTTGTTTGGCAGAGGCACATGTACCCGCAGCATCGTGATGGGCTCTGGGCTGAGAAGCAGAGTAATCAGGCTTTGCGCTCCAGGATCAAGTGGTGGACGGGATGCTGTAGGTGCAGCACAGGATTGTGGGCATGCTCTTGATCATGGAGAACTGGATGGAGCGTCTAATGCTTGAGTGGTTGTGACTTCAAGTCCAGGTCCAGCATATGGGAGGAAGGAAGGAAGGAAGGAAGAAGGAAGGAAGGAAGGAAGGAAGGAAGGAAGGAAGGAAGGAAGGAAGGAAGGAAGGAAGGAAGGAAGGAAAGAAGGAAAGAAGGAAAGAAGGAAAGAAGGAAAGAAGGAAGGAAGGAAAGAAGGAAGGCATTGACGGAGGTGTGGGTTTTCTCAAAGATATGTTGTGCTGTCACCAGAAGAAGGGGGTGGGGATGCTGGGCATAAGGAAACTGAGCACCCTACACATTCTTTAAATAGAACCAAGATATTTAAACACACACTGGAAAGAGTTCCAGAGCACAGCCGGAGTTTATTTGTTGTTGCAGTTTTCATCCACTCCCACAGAATGGGAGCGTTCATCCTGGAAAGGGGACTTTGGCAGTTCCCTGGTTTGTCCACCGAGAGTCTGGATACTGGTCCAAGGCTAAGTGATGCAGAGACAGGGCAGAAGAAGGTGTCGGGACTGCACGATGAGAGGCTTGCCTCTCCCTCTCTTTTTCTCGTTCTCTCCCTACCTTGCCCATCAACAGAAGCTTTTAAAATTTCTCAAAAGCACACCGTGTGGCTAGGTGGATGAGTGAATGCTGGTAACCCCAGCGCTGAAGAGATTGAAGCAGGAGGATTGCCATGAGACCCTGTCCTTATTTAAAATAGGAAAAATAAAAACAAAAAGCACAGTTGACTGTTCCCTTTGCAGTCTCACAGAGGCAATTTCCTTGTTTAGAGTCCTTGTTGCATGTGATGTCTGCCCAGAGCTCTAGATTGGAGTGTCCAACCTTTTGGCTGCACTGGGCCATATTGGATGAAGAAGCATTGATTTGGGCATGAAATGATTCCAGAAGCGTCCATGAGCTGTGAGAGCATATGTGCATTTATTTTGTCTGACCCTGTGACGTGATGCCATATGTAAAGTTCACACTTGAGGACCATACAAATCAAGTTAAAACTCATAATATAGGGCTGGGCTGGGTGACTCAGCGGGTTAGACCACCCACTGTACAAGCATGAGGGTCTGAGACAGCCTGATTCAGCCGGAGTTTGATTCCCTAGCACCCACACATAAATAGCTGGGTGTGGCTACACACCCCTCTAGCCCCAGTGCTGTGGAGAGCAGAGACTGGAGAATCAATGAAGCTCACTAGTCAGCTGGTCTGACCAAAAATAAAAGGCAGATCTGGATTCAGTGAGAGACTATCTCTCAAGGAGATAAACAGATCATGATATAGGAGGACACGCAACATTCTTCTATGGTCTCTTATGTATGCACAGGGTGCATGCATCTGTTCACACATGTGCATACATCATGCACACACATACCACACAAGTGCAAAAAAAATCTCATGTTTAAAAACATTATTTTATTTTATTTATTTGTGTGTGAGTGAGAGAGAGAGAGAAGAAGAGGCAGGTAGAGAGAAAGAGAACATGGACACGCCAGGGCCTCTAGCCGCTGCAAAGGAACTCCAGATGCATGTGCCCCCTTGTGCATCAGGCTGGCGTGGGTCCTGGGGAATCGAACCGGGGTCCTTAGGCTTCACAGGCGAATGCCTTAGTCACTAAGCCATTTCTCTAGCCCAAAGCTCATATTTTAATTAAGCTCAGGATTTGCGTTGAGTCACAATCATAGCTGTCATGGGTTAGACACCTCTGCAGTTCCAAATCATTGATGTTTTCACTTAGTTTTCTCACTGCACTGGTTTCAAATAGTAATCACAATATTTAGGATTTCATGGTGATGGTTCTTAAGCCTGACCTTGGTAGAAAAATCTTTTAAAAAGCCTACCAGCCCATCACATTGCCTGGTTTTTTTTTTTAAAGAAACTACTTCCAGTCAAATTAAAATGACCTTGGGAAAGAGCTTTCTCACAGTAATATGTGTAGTTTTCCTGATTTATGGTCAAAGGAAACACAATCTCATTTGTACCAAGGCCATATTTGGAAGGAGGAAAGCAAAAGTAGTTTAGTCAGTGGTCACTAAGTTGATAGGAGCAAACAGTAACTGTCTCCAGGGTCTCATATCGGCTACGCAGCTTTCTGGACAGGATTTTCATTGTGGTTTCAATTTCATCACTTTGTAGATATAAACCTTTGCTTCAGAAACAATATGATTTATGGCTAAATTAAGCTCTATCTGCTGTGTGCGGCACTTTGTGCTGGCTGAGTATGAGACATGGGCATTGTGCTAGCTCATCCCCAAGAGCCAAGAGTGTAACGTCTTCTCCGTATGGGAGGATGAGGGCCAAGAAACCTGTGTCTGATGATAGAAAGAACTAGAATGCCTTCTTGTTGGAAAGAAATAAATCCCAGGTTTTCCCCAGTGGTCAAAAGACTTTTAGACCAAGAATAGACCCTAGTGATAATAATGTAGGTCACTCACTCATTTTAAGAGGACACTGAAGCTCAGAGAAGTATGACTTGCAAAACTGAGGCTGCTGATAACAGAGCTGGGATGGGCGGGGGGGGCGGGGGGGATAAGGAGGACTGAGGTGTATATCTTAGGCGGAGCATCCCAGCCACTGTACCTTTGACAGCAGGATACCAGCCCTCTCCGCACTTCTTATTTATTTATTTATTTATTTGAGAGCGACAGATAGAGAGAAAGAGGCAGATAGATAGAAAATGGACGCGCCAGGTTCTCTAGCCACTTCAGACAAACTCCAGATGCATACACCACCTTGTGCATCTGTCTTATGTGGGTACTAAGGGATTGAGCCTCAAACTGGGGTCCTTAGGCTTCACAGGCAAGTGCTTAACCACTAAGCCATCTCTCTAGCTCCCCTCTCCTCACTTCTAAGACCCTGGTGATCTCTCATTTAGGTTGTATTTCTATTCTTTTCCTACAATGCGTTAAGATTGCAACCCTTAGTTACTATGGTCTGGATGTCTGTGTCTCTTGCCCGCTCCCTCTCAAACACATATGTTGAAGTCTGAATACCCAGACAGATATAGTAGGAGGTGAAGGCTCTGGGAGGTAACTAGGTCAGGAAAGTGAAGCTCTTAAGTGTGGAATTAGTGCCTTTTGGAGTTCCTTGTCCACTGTGGGCACAGTGAGAAGTTGGCAGTCTGCAACCCAGGAAGGGAGCCCTCACCAGACAGTGAACTGCCAGCACCTTGACTTTGGACTTCCCAGCCTCCAGAACTGTGAGCATTAAAGGCCTGATGCGTTTAGTGAGAGCAGCCTAGAACAGTGATGATCCATGTGTAACACCTCTGCAGTAAGGCGAATCTCAAATGGATGACTCAAAGACTTTTTACATGTGTGTACACCCATGTGCACTCTGTTCAGATGAAAACACAAACATTCCAGCAACTCAGTGATCTTATTTTTTTTTTTTTTTTGAGGTAGGGACACATCTGGTCCAGGCTGACCTGGAATTCACTCTATAGTCTCAGGGTGGCCTCGAACCTCCTACCTCTGCCTCCCGAGTGCTGGGATTAAGGGCGTGCACCACCATGCCTGGCTTCAGTGGTCTTCTTTATTGCCCTTTTTAGGCTGTAACTTTTTCTAAGACTTAACTGCACCTGTAACTTCCTTTACCATCAGTTGGCTTTGGCTATTCCGGGGTGTGTAAATGAACCATACTGCACGTTCTGTTGTGTGTCTGGCTTTCTTTTGTTGGAGAAGTTCATCTGTGTGTGACTGTGATGGTTAACCTTGACTGTCACCTCCACTGGATGACAGACACAGGAGATGAATAGAGCATTTCTAGAGATGATTGGCATGTGGAACAGCAAATGAAGGGGAAAGACCCATAGTGAAGGTGCATGACACCATCCAATAGGCTGGGGGTCTGGATGGAGCAAAGATAGGAGAAAGAGGAAGCCCACCAGTCAATACAGGTTTGCTGTCTGCGTGCTCTGCCTCTTGTCCCCCATGAGGTGACCCACTTTGCTCCACCACATTCCCCTACCATGGTGTCTTACTTCATCACACACCAGGAGCGATGGAGCCAAGTTGTGAGGGACTGAATCCTCTGAAACCACGAGTCCAAATAAATCCTTCATCTCTTATGTTGTTCCTTGGGTATTTTTTTTTTCCAGCAATGAGCACTGACTAACCTAGTTGCATTAGCTGATTCTGTTGTTTTTGTTTTTATTCACAACCACTCATTCTGCTGTCTGTGAATGGACCCTAGAGTGTTTCTGGCGAGGCAACTGGGGGAGGGGACGAGCCCCAGGGAACAGTTTGTACATGTGCTTTGGTGGATCAAGGTGGATCAACACATACACACCCATTATTCTGCTGTGGGTGGCATTTCTGGGTAACGAGGTAGGCAAATATTTAGTTGATCATCCAGTACTGTTTTGGAATATGGTAAATACACATTCTTCTAGTATTCAGTTATTACTATTGCTGGTGTAATTCTCTGAATTAAAAAATAAAACTATAAGGCTTAGAATTAAGACTATTTTTTTAAAAAAGTGTTAGATTTGCCTAAGATCCCACTAAAATGCCAGCAAGAAGCTAAAAGCGGGCACTTGTAAGGACAGAGCCCTGCACTGGTGAGAGGGGACAGGCATTCAGCATACAGACAGCAGGCAATGTAGGCACAGAGGAGAAGATGTGTTAGTGTTGGCAAAGGGAAGCCACTGAGAAGTGAGTTGTAATGTGCCACATAAGTCCTGAGCAGCTTCCGG
Organism: Orientallactaga sibirica; assembly: GCA_036365145.1. Classification (NCBI taxonomy): domain Eukaryota; kingdom Metazoa; phylum Chordata; class Mammalia; order Rodentia; family Dipodidae; genus Orientallactaga; species Orientallactaga sibirica. The sequence goes on from JAEOAD010000013.1 coordinate 11,155,958, forward strand.
AACCAGTCACCAGGCTGGAACGCAGAGGTGGGGACAGGATGGAGCAGGAGTCCAGACGTGGGCTGTGTGGTGTGTTAGAGTACTTACGTCTCCCATCCCCGCACAACAAAAATGAACTGCCGCCTCTATACCACAGCAGAAGCAGGTTGTGACCCAGAATAAGACCTGAACGGGACGTGGGACAATCCCAGGGTCTGGGAGGGCAGAGAGCCAGGGAGCCAATGATCTAAGTTGAAATAGGGAGTTGTGGTTTGGACCTGACGTCCCCCATAGACTAATGTATTCCGAATGTTCGTTCCCTAGTTGGTGGCAATTTAGGAAGTGGAGCCTTGCTGGAGGAGGTGTCTTGCTGGGGGTGGGCTTCAGGATATTACAGCCAGCTCTCCCTTGCCATTGCCTGGCTCACTTTCTTGTGTCTGTATTCAACCTGCTGTGGCAGAGGTGATGCCCAGCCTCTGAACATGCCATCCTTTCCCCTGCCATCATGAAGCCTCCCTTCAAGACTATAAGCCAAAATAAATGCTTTTCTCCATCATCTGCTTTTTGTTGGCATTTTGTCCCAGCAACAAGAAAAGGTAACTGCCACGGGAGTGATGAACCCAAGAGCAGGCTTTCCAGGGAGGAGAAGAAAAGACTGACCGGAAGAGTCACAGTCTTGCTTAAAGAAGCAAGCTCCAGGGCTGGAGAGATGGCTTAGTGGTTAAGGCACCTGCCTCCTAAGCCTAAGAACGCTGGTTCCAATCTCCAGCAGTTCCAATCTCCAGGTCCCACGTTTAGCCAGATGCAAAGTGACGCAAGGGCACAATGCCACACTTGACCATGAGGGGGCGCACACATCTGGATTTTGTTTGCAGCAGCTGAGAGGCTGCTGGTGTGCCCATCTCTATCTGTCTTCCTCTCCCTCTCTCTGTCTCTCTCTGTGTCTAGAAACAAGCTCCAGACTGACATTTGGAGTCCTTCTACCAAAAAGATGGCCTGATGCTCCGTGCTCATCCGGTGTCACCACTCTTGCCCTGCAAACTGTGCACATGAGCTTCCAGTCTGCTTCTTAATGTCTGCAATAAAGCATATTGAGAAGAAAAACTCCTGACCCTAAACGTGATGGTCTCCCCACATCCTAACTATTAGCATACCCCGACCTTATTGGCCCCACTTCAAACACCCAGATCCCCACTTGTGCTTCTGACCACCAGCCAGGCATGGATGGAGGTTCCACTTGTTGTGTTTGCGTATCACCTGGGACAGCTCAGTCCCCTGGGAGATGGTCAACTCAGTAGCTTATCAGTCTATTCTGAAGGCTGCAGATGGACATGGTGCAAAGAGAATGCAAGGGGAAGGGGCGAGCAGCATGTAGGCACTCTGCAGACATGCAGCCTTTGAGGCAGCTCCAGACATTCAGCAAACCAGACACAGACACACAGCAAGTCTATTTGGTGAAGTTTTTGTTTTCTTTCCTTATTTATTTATTTATTAGCTACAGACAGAGAGGGAAGGAGGCAGAGAGAGAGAATGGGTGAACCAGTGCTTCCAGCCACTGCAAACAAACTCCAGATGGACGCACCACCTTGTGCATCTGGCTTATGTGGGTCCTGAGGAATCAAGCCTCGAACTGGGGTTCTTAGGCTTCATAGGCAAGCACTTAACCGCTAAGCCATCTCTCCAGCCTGACTTTTTATAACGTTGCCTCCAGCTTCTTTCACTCCATCCTCTGTTGATCCTCTGTTGCTGAGGTGATCTTGGGGTTCCCACCTTACATCATCTCCTTGACATAGACTGAGGGGTGATCAAAGATGCTGCTAATGAAGGGCCACAGACTCTTCTGTCACCCAGAAAATTCCAAGGGGTTGAATGGTTCTGTTCCAGCAGCAGGGATGGAGACCAAATGTACCTCTCAGTAAGCTACAACTAGGTAGTAGAATTCCTGGACTTCTGAGGAACTGCTCCAGCATCAGTGATAAAGAGTAAACAAGTAATTTGGGGCTGGAGAGATGGCTTAGTGGTTAAGGCGCCTTCCTCCTAAGCCTAAGAACGCCAGGTCCCACGTTTAGCCAGATGCAAAGTGACGCAAGGGCGCAATGCCGCACTTGACCACAAGGGGGTGCACACATCTGGATTTCGTTCACAGCAGCTAAGAGGCTGCTGGCGCGCCCATCTCTATCTGTCTTCCTCTCCCTCTCTGTCTGTCTGTCTCTCTCTGTGTCTCTCTCCAAAAGATAAATAAAATAATAAAAAAAAATTTTAAAAGAGTAAACAAGTAATTTGGAGATCACAGTCAGTATGCTGCAATCACAAGACAACATGAAATGGGAAGAGAGATTTGTACTTTTGGAGGAGAGGAGACTGTCAAGGTATGGCAGCGTTGGGAGGAACTCCTGCAAATTACAAAGAAGATACCCAGACCAAGGGCAGGAGGAGAATTACCAAGAAGGTGGTGGCAATCTCCAAGGACAGTGCCATAGACACAAAGACGCAGGACGTGAGGCGAGAAGATAAGAGATCAAGAGGATGGGTTGAGGAGGGGTTACTATTGACTGATTGGAGTCCAGAAAGAAAGAGAAAAGTGGGGCTGAAAGACATGCAGGCAGGGTGTAATAAAACCTCCCAAATCAAAGCACATGAGTTTTTGAGATTAGCAATGCTCCTAAGTGCCAGAGCAATGATTAAAAAGACACCACTGCCCACATCCAGTGTCATAAAGTCACACAGAGTGTGCAGAATGGGGGGAATGATTCAGAATAGAAACAAACATCTCCCCAGCAATGCTTCCAGGCTTCCAAAGTTCTGAGGGAAAATGATTTAAATCTAGGACTAATCCCCACTCTTTTTGAGACAAGGTCTTGCTGTATATCCCAAGCTGGCTTGGAACTCCCTGTGCAGCCTAGGCAGGCTTTGACCTTGTGATCCTTCTGTCATTGCCTCCCACTGTGATTATAGGCATGCACTACCATGCTTGGTGAAATCTAGAATTTTCTATACTCAATCAGAGATCAGCCCAGCTATTAGTTATAGAATACAGATATTCTCAGACTTTGTGGGTGATTTGAGTCAGATGTCCACCATAAACTCATGTGTTCTGAATGCTTGGTTCTCAGTTGGTGTATTTTTAGGTCATTTTAACCTCCAACCCTATGATATTTTACACGCGTCATAACATTTTTAGAGAGATTGTTTTAAACAGTCGTACTGCAGCATAATGAACATAAATATAAAATCCATCCGTTTTAAATGCTCAGTTGTTTTTTGTGTGTGTGAATTTATGATTGTGCAGATATTCTCATAACCCAGTTGTAGGACTTTCATCACCCCAAAAGGTCTCTCGTCTCCTCACACATCACACGGTAATTTTTTGTTGTTGTTGTTTGTTTTCTGAGGTAGGGTCTCACTCTAGCCCAGGCTGACCTGGAATTCACTATGTAGTCTCAGGGTGGCCTCAAAACTCATGGCGATCTTCCTACCTCTGCATCCAGAGTGCTGGGATTAAAGGCGTGTGCCACCGTGCCCAGCCACATGGTAAATTTTTAACAGCTTTATTGAGGTGTAATTCATACAGTATGCAAGTCAAGAGTTTCTGGCATATCCAGAATTATGCAATCACGGTAGTCAATTGCATAACATTTTACACCCCGAAATCCTGTACCCCTTAGTCACCATCTCCCAAGCATTCTCTGTGCACTCACTGGTCCCAGGCCACCACAGCACGTCACTTACTGCCTGTCTCTGTGACATGTTTGTTCTATGCATTTCATATGCCTTGACCCATGCCACCTTTTATATTGAACTTCTTTTGTTTTGTTTGTGTGAGTTTTTCATTTGTTTTTATTTTGAGGCAGGGTCTCACTCTAGCCCAGGCTGACCTGGAACTCACTCTGTTGTCCCAGTCTGGCCTTGGAATGTGAGGCCAATAGAGACCTTTAGGCTCATCCAGTGTCCTGCATGTGGAAAGCCATTCACTGCATGACAGTCACTCTTGACACACAGATACGACAAGCTCAAACCCTTTCTACTTGGCTCTATTGAAAATTTGAGTCCCTAAGACCCCCAGGAACATTTGGGGGGACAGTCCCTTCTGGGAAAAAAAATGTGTGAATCACTCTGGCTTTTGACAACTGCCACCTCATGTTACATTCTCACTTGTCCTTTTTTGTGTGTTCTTTCCCGAAGTCCCTTTAATCACCAGGGTTGGGGTGGAGCCTGCTTCTGTTTACTGAGCACTTTTCCAGCATCCAGCACATAGTCAGTACTCACTGTCAAGTACAAAGGCTGTGAGGCCTTGGAATTTGACCCAGTGTTCTCTAGACATGCTGTGTCCCCTCTGGTGCCTGTGTTCTCAGCTTGGCGTGGTTGGATTCTACCCTCCACCCCAGCCCTCCCCATGGTCCTTTTGTGCTCTTGTTCATCTTGGCCTCCTGCCTTCTCCCCTCGTCTCACATTTCCCCGGGGCAGAAGGAAGGGTCTAGCAGCAGAGGCCAAGTGTCAGGCCATCACAACAGCCCAGCTCCAAAGAAAGGGGGCATTTCCAAGAATACCTGGCAGGGTTCCTGGAGACCCTTTTCTTGCCTGTGCACATGGGGTGACCCTATCACAAGGCCAGGGACACCTGCCAGCTGGCTTCCCCGTGGTGTGGACGGCAGTGAGTGGATTTGGCATCCTTCAGCACCAGGAGATGATGCAGGGTGTCTCATTTACTCCCCGACATGTGACTTGCTGGCTCTTCTATCTCATATGTGGGGAAATAGGGTTCCTGTTTTGCCAGCGGCATGCTGAGCCAATCTGAGCAGTTTCTTGCTGCCTGAGGCTGAGCCCAGGGCTCCGTCCTCATAGCTCAGTGAGGGAGCCCCCTTCAGAGAAGCCAGGCTGATTGGCAAGCTGCTCAGGGTGGAACTTGCGTTTCACTACGCTGGTGCTGGCGTGGCACGGGGGAAAACTTGCAGAGGGTTTGGTCCTCTTCCTTTAGCCATTCTTGGTATCTATCTTCTTTTCCCTTCCATTTGTTATTCCTCTGTATATCTGGCATCTTTCTCTTTCCATCCATTTGGCCATTCATTTACTAACTTGTTCATTTGTTTATTCATCCCTCCAGTAATTGTTGAATCCCCACCAGGAACTATCAAGCGCTATGCTGTTCACCAGGGACCTAGCCTGGTCCTGTCCTTGCCTTTCTGGAGTCTTGAATTTAGGAAGAGATGCAGACCCTATAAATGAACCTAAATTAATTAATTGCTACTGCGATAAAGTGTGAGCTGTAAAAGCCTGGCCTGCTGTGTCCACTGTGTCCACTCTGTTTATTGGGAGAATGTGGTTATCTTAAAAAAAAATAGACATGTCAATGATCCTTCATGTTCTTCCCTTCAAGAGGTAGAACTTGGTCGTGCTTCCCGTGGGTGCCTGCTGGTTCACTTCCACCGTACAGGAGAACGCAAAGTGTGCAGCCTGATAGACGAGGCCATGATCTGTCTCTGCGGCTTCCACCAGTGGCCCTCCCTCTCCTTCCTCTCCCTCCCTCTTCTCCTCTCCCTCCCCTTCCTCCTCCTCTTCCCTTCTCCCTCTTCTTCTTCCCTCCCCTCTCCTCTCATTCCTTTGTCCTATCCTCTTCCTCTGTCTCTCCCTCCTCTCTCTTCTCCTCTGCTGTCATTCTGCTGTTGCTCCTTGTGTATCTCCTTCAGGTGAGTCTTTCTGTCAACCTTGAGCTGCCATTTTCATGAGCTCTAGAGATTCTCTGGTCTCCACTCCTGACATGACTGGGATTACAAACACATGGGCATGCGCAGATGTTTAAGGGGGGGGGAGCAAATTCAGGCAGTCTCGGGCCCTCCCACTTGCAGCAAGTGCCCTTACATACTCAGCCATTTCTCCAGTCCTTGAGGATCCCATTTTTATGCATCTGGCTTTACATGGGTGCTGGGGAATCAAACCTGGGTCTCTGGGCTTTGCAAGCAAGCACTTTTTAAAAAAATTTTTTATTTATTTGTTTGTTTGTTTGAGAGAGAGAGAGATTGAGGAAGAGGTGCAGAGAAAGAGAGAATGGGCACGCCAGGGCCTCCAGCCCCTGCAAACGAACTCCAGACGCATGTGCCCTCTTGTGCTTATGGCTTACATGGGTCCTGGGGAATCGAACCGGGGTTCTTAAGCTTCATAGGCAAACGCCTTAACTGCTAAGCCATTTCCCCAGCCCTGCAAGCAAGCACTTTTAACCACTGAACCCCTGGAGATTCGTAGAAGGGGCTCGGCTTTGGGCTTGGCATGGCTAAGTCACTATGTCGACTTCACACAGTTGGTTTATCCAGCAACATTCCTTCTTCCTTCTGCTCAGTGTCTGAGTAACTTTGCCCACAGGTGTGGTTTGAATGAATGAAAATCAGCATTTTCTTTGCAAGAAGAATTTTATCTCGTGCCTTAGCAAAGGGCTGAAGGTAAACTCAGGGTATAGCCCCTCTCCTGGCCAGCGAGAGCACACTGCCCCCTAGTGGAGGGTGCAGCGCTGTTGCTCTGGGGCTTGGCCGCCTCCACCTGCTCCCTCCTCACCACATCCCGCTTCTCCAAGTCATACTTCAACTGTTTATTATAGTTCAACTGTTTTTCCTGAGCTTGACATTGGAAATACAGGCTACAATCTTCCTCCTAGTCAGATACTTCTGGGGATTATTCTAGTCTGGAGACTGGATACCCCAGCCAATTATTCTGGGCTCACAGGAGACTGACAATAAATACCTCACAACATTCCGGTCTATAGGAAGAAAAGAATAAATAGATATTCTGCCTCATATGTTCGCCTCAACGTTCCATTGTGTAACCATGGAAAAAGTTGCTTCTCATCTTCAGTCTTCTCTGTTTGTTACCACAGGACACCCGAGACTAGTCGGTGTGCAGAGGTTTAAGCAACATCCCGTAGAAGCCTGGTGAGGGCTTTGTGACAGGTTGGCTCCCTTGAGAGAGGGCAGCACGTGTGAGAGTGGTCAGCAGGGGCATGAAGAGGCAGCCAGGGCACCAGGGCTGCCTATACCAACCCGTCCTCACAGTGGCAAATGCAGATCTCAACCCGACTCACCCCACCTAACCCAGTCCCTTGAGAAAGACATTAGCCCACCCCTCAGGGTGATTTCTCACAGAACCCCACCACCTCTTTCTTGACACAGTTGGGGTTCAAATTTCAGTGAGTTTTGAGCCATACCCACAGCGTGGAACCCCCTTGTGAATCCTGAGAGGTTTGTTTTTCATTGTGTCAAGGAAGCTGTGACTTCCCTTAGCTCAATCTTGTCTAGTCCCAAGAGTCAAAAAACCAAACTAAGGTCAGAGTGGTGGCATATGCCTGCATTCCCAGCACTCAGGAAGCTAAGGCAGGAGGATGGCTGCTAGTTCAATGCTAGCCCAAGGTATGTAGCAAGGCTCTGTGCCAAAAATCAATCTGTTATATAAAAATTAAAACCAAATCAGGACCAGAATTGGCTCAGTCAGTGAAGTGCCTGCCTGGCAAGCCTGAGCATCTGGGTTCAACCCATGTAAGAGAGATGGCTTAGGGGTTAAGGCGCCTGCCTCCTAAGCCTAAGAACGCTGGTTCCAATCTCCAGCGGTTCCAATCTCCAGGTCCCACGTTTAGCCAGATGCAAAGTGACGCAAGGGTGCAATGCCGCACTTGACCACAAGGGGGTGCACACATCTGGATTTCCTTTGCAGCAGCTGAGACACTGCTGGCGCGCCCATCTCTGTCTTCCTCTCCCTCTCTCTCTTTCTCTCTCTCTCTGTCTCTCTCTCAAAAAAAAATAATAATAATAAAAGAAACCCATGTAAAAAAGCAGGGAGTAGTGGTTGTGAGGAGGAGAGCCATGCAGATAGAATCCTGGATCTCACTGGCCAATCAGGTTACCCACTTGCTCAGTTCCAGGCCACCGAGTGACCCCGTCTCAAGAATGGTGTGTGGTTCCAGGGAGGCTAACACCCGAGGGCACACACATACGCCCACACACATCTAAACTCAAACACACACAATGCAAAAATAAAAGAAGACCAAATGAAAGTTCAGTTCCATGAACAAACATGTCCAGTTTTGCCAGACCACACATATCATGGTACACATGGTTCATTCATCCCAGGAGGAGACTGCTGTGGACTACCAGGTCATTCACCCGTCTTCAGTCATGCTTGACCTCTAGGCCTAGACGTGCATGCCCTTAAACCGTCCCCAGGGAATGGATTCCATAGCCTTGCTTCAAAGAAAAGGTTCTTCCTTATAAATCATTCAGACGCCTCCGGGAAAGCATGGCCTTTAATCAGATTGCTGTTGCGTGTCTCCATATCCAGTCTCCTCTGCGCAGCAGGTGACCGAGACTTGTTTGCCGAAGTGAAGTGAGGGGTGGCATTTGAGTGCTGGCTGTTATCTTCCGGGCAATAGTCCTGCTCCGAGGGGGTTTTCACTCTGCTTACAGTCACTTCCTCTCATATCCGATCACTGCACTGGCCTGTCCTCACATGTCCTTTTCCATGACAAGTTCTGCTTTGGCTCGAGTCAGAGGTGGCCTATCCTCCGGGGCTCTTCTCTGTGGCACCCTACTCTCGGTGCTGATGCTAGCTTGTGACAGGTACATGATAGTTTGTTGACATGTGGGGGAGCATCCAGCGCCCTTCTCTACTCTGAGAACCGGGAGGGTTGGGGAACCCTGACGTGTGAGGACATGTTGCTCCCGTGAGAGTAGTGATGTTGCTGACAAAAGGGAATGTATTGGATGACATGGCCAGTTCTGTCACTCACCACCACTAGCAGCTACATTTCACTTGCATAACCCTGCCGGTTTGCCTGCACTCACTTTAGCCACGTGTCATACGTCCCTGTGGGCAGAGCTCCATACACAGCATTGTGATGGTTAGTTAATCTCAGCTGTCAACTTGATAGGATCTGGAATCACCTAATTGACCGATCTCTGGGCAGTGAGGGAGATTCAAGATTCCATAAGTGAGGTGGGGAGACTCCCCCCCCACTGTGGGCAGCACCATTCCATGGGCATGGTCCTGGGCTGCTTGGAAGGAGAAAGTGAGATCAACCTGAGCCCTCCTCTCTCTCTGCCTCTCTCTCTCTCTCTCTCTCTCTCTGTCCTTCCTGACTGTAGATGCAGTGTGACCAGCCACCTCCTGTGTCTGCCACCATGCGCTCCCCACCAGAATGGACTGTACCCCCTGGAACTGCAAGCCAGAATAAGCCCTTCTTCCCTTAGGCTACTTGTTGTCAGATATTTAGTGGCAGCAACAAGAAAATTACTAGCATCTCATCCCAGCATGTGGGGCGAGGCCCTGCCTCTGATGGTGCTAGGACTTCTAACTAGGTCAGGCATCACCTCCTTAATACATGCGACAGACTCATGACGTCACTGACTGTTGGGTGGGGCTCGTGTTTAGCCATTGTGATGAAGGGCTCTCCTACTTCTCAAAATTATGTGTGCCTGTCATTCTTACATTTCTTTTGTTTAGAGACATTATTGAGCATGCCTAAAGAAAAGGTGGGTTTTGCTAGCGTGCTGACCCATGCCTGTAATCCCTGTTGAGGACTGCCATGAGCTATGGCCAGCCCTGGTCTGTAGAGTGTGTTTGGAGACCCTGTCTCAAAACCAAACTAAACTAAAACTAAACAAAACACACACAAAAAGAAAGAAAAGAGGGCTGGAGAGATGACTTAGCGGTTAAGGCGCCTGCCTCCTAAGCCTAAGGACACTGGTTCCAATCTCCAGGTCCCACGTTTAGCCAGATGCAAAGTGATGCAAGGGTGCAATGTCGCACTTGCCCACAAGGGGGCGCACACATCTGGATTTCGTTCACAGCAGCTGAGAGACTGCTGGCACACCCATCTCTATCTGTCTCCCTCTCCCTCTCTCTCTCTGTCTCTCTCTGTGTCTCTCACTAAAAAAAAAATAATAAAAATTGTTTTTAAAAAGAAAGAAAAGAAAAAACAAAGAAAAGAAAGGAGGAAGGAAAGAGGGAGAGAAGGAAGAAGGGAGGGAGGAGTAAAAGGAAAAAGAAAAGAACAGGGGGATTTTGAGAAAGCAATATAGCAGGAAGAACTGAAAAGTAGAAAATGTGACCTGGGGCTGTTGACTGGTTGTTGGTGAGTGGGCACATGTACAGTGTAACCATTGTGCAACATCGGCCAACTTCCCCCGGTTCTTTTTCTCTCTCCTGTGTCCAAGCAAATGGGAAGACACTGACTAGTCTTCAGGGATTCCCCCCAGATGCCATGTGTCCCTCTTAGATAGGTGACATCATCCAAGACACAAAACCAAGCACAGGCCAAGAAGAAGCAATTGCACACAGTTCTGGGGGTTGCTGGTCCAGAGTGGAGAGTGAGCAAAGGGGCTAGATCCAGAAGCTTCTGTCTGGGAGACCCAGGAAGGATGGAGTCAGTGTCTGGGATGTTGGTTCCGGCCCAGCTAAGGGGACAGGGTTGGTCTGAGGTCTAGGGGATGCAGTCAGAGGCTACGTGGCTCGTTATCCTCTGAGAACCAATGGCTAATGAAGGGAAGGCTGCTGGAGTGTGTGTGCCCATGTGTTGGAGATACAGTGGTTCCAGAACATGCTGTCCTGCCCTCACTGGCATTTACAGTCCAGTGTGGAGAAAACCATTAATTGTGCAAATAAAAGTGAATCTTCAAACATGATGAATCCATGCTTAACAGGGACACAGGACCATGGGAGCATGTGATAACTGGTGTGGCCCAGTGAGGGAGGCCTGGAATGCATGAGGAAAGTCATCTGGTGCAGAGCATTGTGTCGGGGGAGGGTAACAAATGGTGCAAGCAGGGACTATGTCATGAATATTTGGGGTTAGCAATGCCATTTTGGATTTGGCACAGATGTGTTGGATTCTCTGCGTACTTGATTTTTGCTGCCTTAAAAATTACTTCTGGGCTGGAGAGATGGCTTAGCGGTTAAGGCGCCTGCCTGCTAAGCCTAAGAGCACTGGCTCCAATCTCCAGCAGTTCCAATCTCCAGGTCCCATGTTTAGCCAGATGCAAAGTGACGCAAGGGCGCAATGCCGCACTTGACCACAAGGGGGTGCACACATCTGGATTTCGTCCACAGCAGCTGAGAGGCTGCTGGCGCCCATGTCCATCTCTGTTTCCCTCTCCCTCTCTGTCTGTCATTCTCTGGGTCTCTCTCCAAAAATAAATAAAATTTAAAAAATTTTAAAAATTACTTCTACTTCCAAAACTCTGTAGATTTCTGTGGAGGGCTGTGCATGTAATCATATGAATAGTTTGGATGGAGCCTAGGAGAAGGTGGAGCAGTGATAGAACTCCAAGGAGTTCAGATTAAAAGAGAGGAATTAGGGGCAAAGAGATGGCTCCATAGATAAGAGGCTTGCTGCAGCAACTGTGAAGACTTGAGTTTGGATCCTTCCCCCCACCCAGCATCCATGAAAATACTGAGTGGCAAGCATACACATGCACGCACACGTGCACACACACATGAGCACAGAACGGGAGGGGCGGAGAAAAGATCCCCAGGGCAAAGTAGCCAAATCAGCCAACTCTAGGTTCAGAGAGCCTTTGTCTCAATAAATCAGGTGTACAGTGATAGAGGAAGACACCTGATATCAACATCTGGTGCACACACGCACGCACACACACACGCGCACACACACTCACACACTCACACTCAGAGAATTCCTTTCAGACATTCGGGTTTTGACAACAAAAGTTACAAATAGAGCTGGAGAGATGGCATAGTGGTTACGGTGCTTGCCTGCGAAGCCTAAGGACCCATGTTTGACTCTCTGGATCCCACATAAGCCAGATGCACAAAGGTGAGGCAAGTGCAAGGTTGAACATGCCCACTAGGTGGCGCAAGTGTCTGGAGTTATATTGCATTGGCTCAGGCCCTGGCACACCAATTCTCTCTCTCTCTCTTTCTTGCTCTCTCTAAAAATTTTTTTAGGATACAAATAGAGCCTTGTGGTCGCTCAAGCCTATAATTCTAGTACTTGGGAGATGGCACTCTGAATTACATAGTGAATTTGAGTTCAGCCACAGCTACAGAGTGAGAGCATGCCTCAAACAAAAACAAATGAGGACTAGGGAATGTTGGCAGCATACCATTCCAGAACATCTTAGGCACATTTGTCCCAGCAAGCTGACACGAGGTTGGCCGTACTGAATACTGAAAGCACGGGATAGCCTCCCTTCTGAGCGGCTGTCTGCAGGACCTGGGTTCATGCATCCTTCATGTTACCACTTTCGTCCTCTTCATTTCTGAATCCCTTCTCTTATCCGGATGTCCATCCCACTTCCTCCCCACGCAGAAGAAAGAGGTCCAAGATAGACGGAGAAGTCACTGTGTGAGTCACCGGCCATCGAGGAGCATCCCGAGTATCTTCCAGGCATGAATATTACCCTGACTCCATCCTGGAATACTCCACTCTTGTAACCAGTTGAACATTTCGGGGCATGGCGAGGGGACTTATTCGAGTATCTAGGACAGCTTTTCTATCTTGATGGAAAGACAAGATGTGATGTATAAAATAAGACACGTGTGGGTGGGCATATCACGCATTTGCCTTTGAAATTGGATTATATTTACAGTAAGACAGGAATTAAATGTAAGATCTTGTTGGCACAGGCTGTGGGTTAATTGTCTGGAAGAGGCAAGATAGAAGGCATCCGCAGTTACAGTGTTAACTAAGAATAGAACCTTCCATGGGCTCCTCTGGCGTGCTCAGCACCACCGGAGCTCCCCATATGTTAGCACATGGGGTAGGTGATGCTTCTATCAGCTTCTGGCTCCCAGTCCCTGCCTCCTTATTTCCGATACACACATTTGCATCACAGAGTTCAGCTTGTGCCCATCGCCCTGTGAGGGTGTTTTCAACTCTCTTGTGACTGTCTGATAATCTTCTCCATTGTGATCCATAGATGGTGAGGGAAGGGCAGGAGTCTCATTTGAAAAGGTGAAGAAAATGAATATTTAGCAGCCTGAAGAGACAGGATTTGACAAATCTAATTTTAAACCATTTTGGAGAGTATGTAGGGATATATTTCAAAGGCATAAATTAAAAGTACAGAGGGGACGTTTTGCGACAATCCAATGAAAAGTCGATTAGGGGAGCAGAGGAGAGCACTTAGTTGATAAAGTGGCTTGTCTTGCAAGCATGAGGACCTGAGATTGTGTCTCCATAACCCACATCATGTCACTCATGGCTGTCAGCCTGACTCTGGGGAGACAGGGACAGGAGGATCACTGGGACTAATGAATTGCTGTCTCTAGAGCAGTGGGAACTAGACAGGGTTCTTGAGAATCGCTCCTGAAGTTGCCCTTTGTCCTCCACAGCACACGGACGCATGTGCACCCCACAGATGTGCACTCACACCCATGCACACAAACACACATTTTTAAAAAGTCAATTGAAGGTCATGTTTTTACAGGGTGCTTGTTAAATGGTCCATGGAACCCAGTGGCTCACAGAAAACAGAGCACATTTATGTTTTGTAGGTTTAAATGCCTTTTTCTAACTCAGAGAAGGCCCCTGGGGGGCGAGACTGTGACTAACTAAAACCTTGCTCCTGGGGAGGGAAGGGAGACTAGGTGTTCTGACTCTCCCACGTGGTAGTGATACTACACTGCACGGATCCATGACTCTTCTCCTTGCTGTGACCAAATACCTGACGAGAAACAAGTTAAGTGAGGGAGGGAGGGAGCAGTCCATCCTGGGGGGGTGCCTGGTGGCAGGAATGTGCGTCTGCTCGCTCACATCTGGGCAGATCAGGAAGCAGGACGGGGACATAAACGCCAAGGCTCAGCACCACCTAGAGAGCCGCTTCTTACCTCTTAAAGGTTCAACGAGCTCCCCAAACAGCGCCAGCTACTGTGGGACCAAGTGTTCAAACATGTGAGCCAGTGGGAGACACTCATAGTGGGCTGAATTGGCAGTAAATTGATGAAGTAAAGACAAGAGAAGAGTCATGAAAAAATGACTCCTTTAGCCAGCTTAAGAACCCAAGAACTGGTCTCAGGAGAGACAGGAAGTCCATGAGGAAGACGGAAGATGAATGGAAGCAGGTCTCCTGTTGGGGTATTTTGAGCTTCCTGTTGCCTCTTTAGGGGAAGCATCCAGCTTTTGAACTTGAACCAGTGGGGAAGTCCTGGCCTGTGACGGGAAGGGGCAGCATGAGGTGAGTGATAGAGGCACTTCCCACATAGCCCGGTCTATTGGGCCTACTGTAACAAAATGCTATACACTGTGTGGCTTATGGAAAACATAAATCTATTTCTGACGGTTTTGGAAGCTCAAGGCAGGGGCAGATTCCGTGTCTGGCTCATGCATGTCACCTTACTGTGTCTTCACATGACGAGAGGGGCAAACAGGCTCCCTTAGAACTCGTGGGAAAGGGGGCTAGAGCCCTTGTGTGGGCCTCGCACTTCATGATGAAATCCTTAGAACTCTTGGGAAAGGGGGCTAGAGCCCTTGTGTGGGCCTCGCACTTCATGATGAAATCCTTAGAACTCTTGGGAAAGGGGGCTAGAGCCCTTGTGTGGGCCTCGCACTTCATGATGAAATCCTTAGAACTCTTGGGAAAGGGGGCTAGAAACTTCATGATGAAATCCTTAGAACTCTTGGGAAAGGGGGCTAGAGCCCTTGTGTGGGCATGATGAAACCCTTAGAACTCTTGGGAAAGGGGGCCCTTGTGTGGGCCTCGCGTGACTTCATGATGAAATCCTTAGAACTCTTGGGAAAGGGGGCTAGAGCCCTTGTGTGGGCCTTGCACTTCATGATGAAATCCTTAGAACTCTTGGGAAAGGGGCTAGAGCCCTTGTGTGGGCCTCGTGACTTCATGATGAAAATCCTTAGAACTCTTGGGAAGGGGGCTAGAGCCCTTGTGTGGGCCTCGCACTTCATGATGAAATCCTTAGAACTCTTGGGAAAGGGGGCTAGAGCCCTTGTGTGGGCCTCGCACTTCATGATGAAATCCTTAGAACTCTTGGGAAAGGGGGCTAGAGCCCTTCGTGTGGGCCTCGCACTTCATGATGAAATCTTAGAACTCTTGGGAAAGGGGCTAGAGCCCTTGTGTGGGCCTCGCACTTCATGATGAAATCCTTAGAACTCTTGGGAAAGGGGGGGGAGCTGTGTGGGTCTCGCACTTCATGATGAAATCCTTAGAACTCTTGGGAAAGGGGGCTAGAGCCTTGTGTGGGCCTCGCACTTCATGATGAAATCCTTAGAACTCTTGGGAAAGGGGGCTAGAACATGATGAAATCCTTAGAACTCTTGGGGAAGGGGGCTAGAGCCCTTGTGTGGGCCTCGCACTTCATGATGAAATCCTTAGAACTCTTGGGGAAAGCTTCAGAGCCCTTGTGTGGCCTCGCACTTCATGATGAAATCCTTAGAACTCTTGGGAAAGGGGGAGAGCCCTTGTGTGGGCCTCGCACTTCATGATGAAATCCTTAGAACTCTTGGGAAGGGGGCTAGAGCCCTTGTGTGGGCCTCGTGACTTCATGATGAAATCCTTAGAACTCTTGGGAAAGGGGGCTAGAGCCCCCGTGTGGGCCTCGTGACTTCATGATGAAATCCTTAGAACTCTGGGAAAGGGGGCTTGTCACTTCATGATGAAATCCTTAGAACTCTTGGGAATGGGGGCTAGAGCCCTTGTGTGGGCCTCGCACTTCATGATGAAACTTAGAACTCTTGGGAAAGGGGGGGCTAGAGCCTTCATGATTTAGTGGGAAAGGGGGGCCTGTGGGCCTCTCGACTTCATGATGAAATCCTTAGAACTCTTGGGAAAGGGCCCTAGAGCCCGCACTTCATGATGAAATCCTTAGAACTCTTGGGAAAGGGGGCTAGAGCCCTTGTGTGGGCCTCGCACTTCATGATGAAATCCTTAGAACTCTTGGGAAAGGGGGTGTGGGAGCACTTCATGATGGGTCCACTTCATGATGAAATCCTTAGAACTCTTGGGAAAGGGGGCTAGGGCTGGAGCCTTCATGATGTAGAACTCTTGGGAAAGGGGGCTAGAGCCTTGTGTGGGCCTCGCACTTCATGATGAAATCCTTAGAACTCTTGGGAAAGGGGGCTAGAGCCCTTGTGTGGGCCTCGCACTTCATGATGAAATCCTTAGAACTCTTGGGAAAAAGCCCTTGTGTGGGCCTCGCACTTCATGATGAAACTAGAACTCTTGGGAAAGGGGGCTAGAGCCCTTGTGTGTGGGCCTCGCACTTCATGATGAAATCCTTAGAACTCGTGGGAAAGGGGGCTAGAGCCCTTGTGTGGGCCTCGCACTTCATGATGAAATCCTTAGAACTCTTGGGAAAGGGGGCTTCATGATGCCTTAGAACTCTTGGGAAAGGGGGCTAGAGCCCTTCGTGTGGGCCTCGCACTTCATGATGAAATCCTTAGAACTCTTGGGAAAGGGGGCTAGAGCCCTTGTGTGGGCCTCGCACTTCATGATGAAATCCTTAGAACTCTTGGGAAAGGGGGCTAGAGCCCTTGTGTGGGCCTCGCACTTCATGATGAAATCCTTAGAACTCTTGGGAAGGGGGCTAGAGCCCTTGTGGGGCTAGAGCCCTTGAACTCTTGGGGGGGGCTAGAGCCCTTGTGTGGGACTTCATGATGAAATCCTTAGAACTCTTGGGAAGCCCTTGTGTGGGCTAGAGCACTTCATGATGGGCCCTTAGCACTTCAGAGATTGTGTGGGCCTCACACTTCATGATGAAATCCGCTCCTGAAGGCTCCCTTCTGAGTGACATCCCTGTGCAGGCTAGGACTTCACTGCACAGATGTGGAACGCAGGCCACGCAATCAACAATCAGCCCTTGGCACTGCCCTTCTGTCATTCCGTCCCAGTCCCCAGCTCCAGCCATCCAGAGCTCCACACCTTCCGTTGAGCGGCCATACCCTCCGATCATGCCAGCATTGTGCCAGCCTTCTGAAGATGGCCGGGTGCTCTCTGTATCAGCCATTCTCCTCCCCTTGGGCACTCCCTGCACATTCTTTGACATTCAGCCCAAACTAACCTCCTCGGTAGAGAAGTACTCGGCAGGCAGGAAAAACTCGAGGTGCAGCCCCATGTCTCATTCCAGTGTAGTTCCTAAAGGCTCAGCTCAAGGTGTACAGACACCCTCCTGGGCACAGGCTCAGCTTCTCCTTATGCGGGTTGCAGTGCTGGAACATTCTAGAATGGGAACTGAGACAGGCCACAGCACCCATTACACTAACTTGCACCTGCCAGCTCACATGTTGCTCTTCCTATTTAGGCTGAAATTTCCTGCTGAGGAGAGACCAGGGTTGATTCATCTTCACATCACATGTATTGCTCTGAGCTCAGTGGGTACGCATGCGTATGTGTTAGAGGAAGTGTAAAGACAGCTAGCTGTGTTCCCATTAGGGCAGTTTGGAATGGGAAGGATTATAAGGTGCCTGTAGATTTGGGGGACTTCTTAAGAGAAGTCTAGGAAGTGGAGTTGGAGGTGTGACCCTGTAGGGTGAGGGAGACCTTGTAGGTGAGAGACTAGGGGATCATCTGGGAGCAGTGAACAGAAAGACACAGAATCGGGAGTGAAGGTGGGTGTGGGGATGGGGGTTCCAAGAAGGCTAACCTTACTGGAGCATGGGATTCCCCTGGGAAGAAGAGCAAGGGAGCATCCTCAGGTAGAGAGTGACCAGGAAGCCATGGTAGGTTCATGAAAGGATGTAGTTATCTTGTCAGTGGACGATGTCACGATGGATTGGAGACTGGTGTGGTGCGCTCAGGGACGGTTTAAAAACATCCCAGAGGGCTGGAGAGATGGCTTAGTGGTTAAGGCATCTGCCTCTTAATCCTAAGAATGCCGGTTCCAATCTCCAGCTCCCACATTTAGCCAGATGCAAAGTGACGCAAGGGCGCAATGCCACACTTGACCACAAGGGGGCACACACATCTGGATTTTGTTCACAGCAGCTGAGACTGCTGGCGCACCCATCTCTATCTGTCTCCCTCTTCCTCTCTGTCTGTCTCTCTGTCTGTCTCTCTCTGTGTCTCTTTCCAAAAAATAAATAAAAACATTAAAAACATCCCAGAATGAGGTGCCAGAGAGCTCACCTGCTATCATGTGAGGAAGCAAGGAATTTGAGGGGCATTTTTGGAAGGACAGATGTTTCTTTTTTGTTTGTTTGTGTGGTGTGCAAGCATGTATAGATGTGTGTGAGCACACATGTGCCCGTGCCTGTGGAGGCCAGAGACTATTCCTTGATCACTCTCCATTTTGTTGAGTGAGGCAAGGTCTCTCACTTGAACCTAGGTCTCACTTATTCACTGAGCCTCAGTAGCCAGCTTACCCCAGGGAATCCTGTCTCTCCCTCCCAAGAACTGGGATTCCAGGTGGGTGCTATGCCCACCTGGCATTTATATGGGTCCTGGGATCTGAACTCCTGTCCTCATGCTTGCGCAGCAACCATTAAACCATGCCCCCAGCCCAAGGACAGACATTTCTTAATGATATATCCATTTGGAAGCTAAAAAGCCAAGTTTGAATCATTCACATTTTGTAGAACTAAAACATATGAAATGTGGTTGCATCCATGAAGCTGTTTGATGGGGGGACTTTGTAGAGGAGGAAAGGTACCAGATTCACTTTGAGATCCAGCATGTCCTGGAAGTCTTTGGGATAGGCAGGGGCTGCTGTGAAGCTTGTACTTTATGATCCGTCTTGCCAGGCTAAGACCTACACATCCGTCTTGTCAGTTGGCCAGGCTAAGACCTACATATCCAGCCATGGCTTATTCCTGTGCCCCTTGAAGTCCCTTAAATAGTTGGGGATCTGCAGGTGCACAAAGAGGAACTCCATTGACAATTAAGACACTCTGCAGCATGGTGTGTTGCTCCAGTGCATTCGCTCTCGGCTGCTCTCAGTGTTAGCTTTGGTCTTCCTCCCTAGAACGTGTGTGAAGGCTGAAACTCTTGGCTGAGACGATCAGTTTCCTGCAGCTGCCTTGCCGGGCACTGAAAACACAGCATAATATATTGTCTCTCCTCACAAGTTTGGAGGTGATAACTGAAGTTCAAGGTGTCAGCGGCATTGGTCCCTCCTGGAGACTGAGAGGGAACCCCACCATGGAGGTGTGAATGTGAAATGTCCCCCTGCAGCCTCTCACGGTTGTGATTAAGCCTCATACTTAGTCCCCAGCTGGTGGGGCCTTTGGAGGTAGAGCATTGCTGGAGGAGGTGTGTCACCGGGGGAAGACATAGTCCAGTCCCACGGGGTGTTCATAGCTTGCTCTCTCTCCTGCTTCCTGCTGCTGTGGAGATATGATGCTTGGCTGTTTGTTCCTTGATGAACCTTCTCAAAACTGTCATCTAAAATAAATCCTTTCTTCCATAAACTACTTCTTGTCGGGTGTTTTGTCCCAGCAGCAAGAGGGGAACTGCCTATTCCCTAGTTTTGGGGACTGTTGGCAGGACTTGACATTTTAACTTGCAGACATGCCACTCCCTTCTCCACCTCTGTCTTCAAAAATGGATTCTGTATCTCCAGGTCTGTTTCCCTTTTTTTTCCCCCTCTTAAGAGGACTTATTTGGATTTAAAGTCTCTTCTAATCTGGGCTAATCTCACCTCAAAGTCCTTATTTTAACTATAGCTGCTACATTTCAGATGAGATCAGGCACATTCAGCACGTTATGGCCTTAGACAAGAGCCACATTTCAGACAAGCATGTATTCACAGGGCAAGGACTTAAGACTTGGTAAGGAGGACAGGGGCACACAGTTCAACCTATTAGGTACGAAAGGAGTCTTTTCTGCCTCTTCCTCCTCCTCTTCTTCTTCTCCCTCCTCTTCCTTCTTCTCTCTCTTTCTCTCCTGTGTGTATCTGTCTGTGGTGCGTATCCATAAGCATAGGTGTGTTTGTAGGTGTGCGGGTGCACATGCATGTGAAGGCCAGAGGCTGACATTGGGTGTCTTCCTCAATTGCTTTCTACCGTGTCTTTTGAACTGGAACTTAGAGCTCACTGGCTGTGCTTGGAGAGCCCCCTGGACCCTCCAACCTCTGCCTCCCCAGTGCTGGAATTTCAGGTGTGTGCTGCAGTGCCTCCCCCCTTTTTTACATGAGTTCTGGGGCTCAAACTCAGGTACTCATTCTTGTATGCAAGCACTTTACCAACTAAGCCATCTCCCCCAAATAACATGCTCTACTGTCACAGAGCAAAAAGGAAAGTCATCAATCTATGTATTTGCCAGATTCCGTGGTGGGTTCAGCAGGCCGGTGGGTTACAGCAAAGTGCGAGTCTCTGCTGGCTGTCTCACGCTCTCAGATGATAGCCTTAGCTTCGGGTTAGCAGAAGATAGTGGTCTGCTTGCTGAATGCATTCCAAAGACTTTACCTGATAGTTGAAAGGACATTTAGTCAGACCCAGAGCTGGACAACAAACAGCTATGAAGAGGACTGAAGTTAGCACGAGATAGCCAGGCATGGTGGTGCACACCTTTCATCCCAGTACTTGGGAAGCTGAAGTAGAAAGATCACCGTGAGTTCGAGGCCACCCTGAAGCTACATGGTGAATTCCAGGTCAGCTTGGGCTAGAGTAAGACCCTGCCTCAAAAAATAAAATAAAATAAAAAGTAAAGAAAAATAGCCTAAGATAATTTTGGCTCTGGATTGGTAACATTCCAGCTCTCTATAATTACGAAATTTTAAGCATCAAATCAGTTTTTGTAGAATCCTCTAACATAGGTGTGGCTTTTTCCTGGGATGCAATACCCCAGCTGCCTGCTGTGCCGTGCTTTCCCCAGCGTGATGAAACTCCCCCTTGAAACTGTAGGCTGAAATAACCCTTCTTCTTCCCGTGTGGTGCCCCGTGTGCTTGCCTGCGGTGGGGTGCACTCACCTGCTGTTGACAGAGGGTAACCATTGGGTACCCCCCCATCACCTTTTCTGCCTGTTCTTGCTTGAGCTGGAGTCTGTTACTGATCCTGAAACTTGTGAGGTGTTTTCTCCATGATCACCAGTAATTTGGGGGGGTGGGTCTCTGCTCCCTACAAAACTGGGGTTACAATCCTGTGTGTCCATGCCTAGCTATTTATGTGGGTCCTGGAGACTGAACTTGAGTGACCTCCCAGGCCTCCCACAGGCTTGCACATGAGTGTAAGAGCCATCTTTCCAGCCCCGCTGTTGGAACTTCTGCATCACTGGGACAGAATGCCTGACAGACAGACACATCTGAAGGGAGGAAAGATTCACATTGGCTCATGGTTTCAGAGGGCTTCAGTCCACCATGGCAGGTAAGGCGTGGCCAAGCAGCACAGGTCATAGCTGAGGGGATGTGTGGTGGAAACTCTTCAGATCTCAGCAGATCAGGGCAGCAGGTGAGACCCCTAAGCTGGGCTAGAACCTTCAGAGGCCCACCTGTAATGATGTTTCTGATAGCTTTACCCCAGAGTCCATCCTAAATAGTACCCATGCTAGGCAGCAAGCATTCAAACAGGGGCCTGCAGGAGAAATCTGTGATTCAAACCGTCAGTGAGAAAAAAAAAAAAAAAAAGGCTGTTTGTAATGCTGGGACCTTGATTCAATTCACTCTCTGCCCTCAAATGTGGAATATTTATTCAGTTCAGCCAGGCCAACGTGTAAGAGTAGGGTTACATTTTTATGTATAAATAGTTTTATTTATTTATTTATTGGAGAGAAAGAGAGACACACAGAGAGAAAGAATATGTATGGAAGAGTAAACCATGGCCACGCTCCTGCAAATGAACTCCAGACACACACCACTTTGTGCATCTGGCTTTATGTGGGTACTGGGGAATCAAACCCAGGCTGTCAGGCTTTGTAAGCAAGCGCCTTTAACAGCTGAGCCATCTCTCCAGCCCAAGGTTTACTTTTCAAACATACAGGTGGGTAACAGGAAGGTGGAGTTAGCAAAGATGGGGAAGGGGGCTCTTGTGTTTCAGAAGAAAAAAAAAAAACCCTCAGAAAACTTAGTGCCCTGAAGCACACAGACCCGACTCTTCGAGAACTCCTTGGTTCACATTTATTCTTGTTCTCTGCCTAGTTCTCAGGAATTCATTTACCTGTGTCTCACCCTTCATTATGTTAGGGAAGGAAAGAGATGACACATGTAAGGGAGAAGGTCTTGTTGGACACGGGCCTCATGACAACTGGGAGGCAGGAAAGCAGATGCCCTGATGATAATGAGGCGGGCATGAGGTTGACAGCCACATGTCACTCACAGAGACGCCACGTCTGGGCACAGACCAGCTGGGACAGCTCTAATGAGGACCTGACATCCTCTCCTGGTCCAGAATGACCAAGGCCATCACCCTGTCTTGTAGTCACACAGTCATTAATGTTTGCAAGACGATTCTGAGTCATTGATGCAGAAATTAAATAAAATTAAGGATGCAGGAACATGAATATTGCTGTTGGGAACAGTGCCTACCCAAATAACGGGAAACGTCTGTAGTCAGAGGTGGACCCTCTGCCGCAGGAAAGAAAACATGCTGGAGCTGGGGAGGCTCGCTTAGGGGCTAAAGTGTTGGCCTTGCTGTGTGGTGGCCCTGCCCCAGGCCATCTCCATCTCCCTCCAGAGCTTCCAAGAGCCTTGTACCTCTGTCCAGATCAAACATTCCCAGCCTTGGAAATACCACTTGCCACACTAGCTCTCTGGATAAGGGTCAGCGGGCGATGAGGAGATGGAACCCTGTGACAGCCCCGTTCATCGCCTGGTACCCCAGGGCAGTGCTGGATCCAATCCCTGGAACACAGCTGCTGGGTCTGGGCCTCCTTCTCCTTCTGCTTTGTTTCCTTATCCCCTTCTCTGTGTACTTGTTCATCTGGGCCACTCCTGTGTGTTGGTTTATTCCTGGGACGCTCATCACCACAGGCCATAGCTCCTTCTCAGTCGATCTTGTACTATTATCCATAAATGGATCTCTTATTTTAAGAAAGAAAGAAAAGACTCAAGTTCAATCCCCAGAACCCATGTTCAAAATATAAAGCTGGGCACTATGGGAAGGATTTGTAATCCCAGTATTGGGGAGGTGGAGGCAGGAGAATCCCTGAGGCTCCCTGGCCAGCCACTCTAGCCTAATTGGTGAGTTCCAGGCCAGTGAGAGACCTTGTCTCAAAAAGAAGGGGGGCGTGGATGGCTGGACAAATCATCTCTAACACACCCACCAGGGCCCAGGAAGTGTTACAGAGGAAGGGGCAGATTAAACATGGGCGCTGCTCTCACCGCTAGTCTGACAACCTCCATCATGGAGATGCGGGTAGACAATAAGGGACTCAAAATGCTTCAAAACAGAAAAGAAGAGGCTGCTGGGAACTCAACACTAAATAAACATCTCTATTACATCCTCCAAGGCTCAGGGGACATTGCAGAAGAGAGGGCAAAAAGAATGTTAGAGCCATAGGATGGGAAAGTGTGCTGTGAAGCATTGTTCTTCCCGAAGGAACAGACTGGTGCATTCATGACCCACAGTGACTACAGACCCTCAGTGGAATGGGAACAGGGGGAGGGGAGGAAACATAAGAGTAGAACTGAAGGGAATATGGCCAATTTGCAATATGTTCATATATTAAAGTCTTCAATAAAAATGTTTTTATTTTATTTTATTTATTTATTTGCCAGAAGAGAGAGACAGAGATAGGAGACAGACACAGAGAGAATGGGTGCACCAGGGTCTCTAGCCACCGCAAATGAACTCCAGACGCCTGTACCCCCTTGTGCATCTGGCTTCCGTGGGTCCTGGGGAATTGAACCTAGGTCCTTTGGCTTCTCAGGCAAGTTCCTTAACCACTAAGCCATCTCTCCAGCCCTAAGAAATGTTTTTTAAAAGGATGGTACCTGAGAAAGTCACCTGATGCTATCCTCAGGCCTTCCCATGTATGTGCATATACAAAAAAGCATGCTACCTAGATTGTCCAGCCCCTCTGTGCTTGAGTCTCTGAGGCCACGTTCCTTTACACTGTGCCACCTGGCCACAGTGGTGGAGACCAAGGCCAGCTCTTGGGTCCTGCATCCTGCTACCTGGGCGGAGCTGATTCTGCGGCCTTCGCTGTGAAGTGATGCCCTGAATATGATGCCACTCACAGGACAAATGCCAGAGGATGCACAAAGCACAGTCCCTGTCTCAGAATCCCCCACTGCCATGTGCAGATAGTCCATTGCAAGGACTGCTAGTGAGGAGACCCGAACACAGTAGACACGTGATGCTTTCGCAGTCCCAGAATCTGGAAGTCTGAGGCTAAGGTGTCAACAGAGTCAAACTTCCTCTGAAGCCTCTTGGGCAGGGCCTGTCCTTGACTGTAAAGGTCCCTGGTGGCTGTCATCAGTCCCTGGTTCATGAATGCCTCACTCCCTCCTCTACCTCAATCTTCCCTGGTCCTTCTCTGCTGTGTGCCTGTGCCTTCGCTTGTAAGGAGGCCAGCATTGGACTTGGGGTCCACCTCCATCCAGTGAGGCCCGCCTTAACTAACGACACCTGCAAAGACCCTGTTTCCAAATAAAGTCACATTCTGAATTTCTGGCTAGACATGAATTTGGGGGAGACATTATTCAACTTATATTCAACCATTGTTGCCTGGTGTGATGTATGCTTTTTAAAAACACTTTATTGGGCTGGAGAGATGGCTTAGCGGTTAAGGCGCCTGCCTGCTAAGCCTAAGAACCCAGTTCCAATCTCCAGGTCCCACGTTTAGCTAGATGCAAAGTGACTCAAGGGCGCAATGCCGCACTTGACCACAAGGGGGCGCATGCATCTGGATTTTGTTCACAGCAGCTGAGAGACTGCTGGTGCGCCCATCTCTATCTGTCTTCCTCTCCCTCTCTGTCTGTCTTTCTCTGTGTCTCTCTCCAAAAATAAATTAAATGATTTTAAAAAGTTTTTAAATAAAACACTTTATTGTCAATTTTCATACATATTCATAATGTCTTTTGATTATAATCCCCTCCCCATTGCTTTATTTTGTCCCCCCAACCCATTCCCTTTCCACAGAACCTTTTCTTCTTTCCAACTGCTTCCTCTTCTCTTTTGAGGTCCTGTATCCCCCTCGCCCCCCATCATCCATGACCACCTACTGATGGGTCCTAAATTAGGCAGGTCTTGCACAGGTAATGAGGTCACGGATGTCGTGGCCACTTTGTGTCTTGGGAGTGATGTACAATTTTTTGAGAGCAGTCCCTCCATCTTCCAGGACTCTTTTATCTTGAAGTCTAGATAAAACCGGAAGCATGTTTCCATGCACGAATGGACAATGCATGGGTGGTGGTCAGAGGACAACGCCAACCCCAGCCCTCACCTTCCACCTTGTTTGAGGCAGGATCTCTTGTCCACTGCTGCGTATGACAGGCTGCCTGGCCCGAGAGTGTCCGGAATGCTCTCCCATCTCCCTGTTGAAGGGTTGGGATTATGATTGCTGTCTCGCTATTGCATCTGGTTTTTACATGGGTTCTGGGGATCCTAACTCAGGTAGTCATGCTTGAGCAGGAAATCCTTCACCACTGAGCTCTGTCCTTATTCAAATTCATTGAAGGTTCTGCTGCTGTTTTGTTCTGAGTCTCACACACTGCGGCCTCTGTGTAAGTATGTTCACTCAAGCGTCATTCTAAATCTCAAGAATGACATAAAACACATCCACATTTGACCTAAGTCCATCCTCAAAACCCCGGATGTGTAGTCAGGTCACCTTACTGAGGAGTTGGGATAAGTTGCCTAGCAACAAACCACTCAAGTTAATGTCTAAGCCCAGGCCCTTGAGTGCTTGACTTGAGGCAGACGAGGACCAGGTAAGAAAGGACCTTGCTTGCACAGGAGGTTGGCTTCAGTTCTCCAGAACACTGGTTTTCCACATGCACAACGGGACTGATAAGATCTTTAGGCTGCCGTTGCGAGAGTGGAATGACACCACGTGCACGAATGCTGGAGCGTGTGCTGGAAGGCTGGAAGCTTGCGCCTCTCTCCTGTGGGTCACAGTCATGCTATCAGCAGCCCGTCTCCGGGTTTTTCTCAGCTCCCAGCTTGCATGGTCCTGGGTGGTTTGCATTGGGGAATTGGCAAGTCTGTGATAGAGGCATGGGGGAAGGGATAAGAATGGAGGCAGTGACCTGTAGGTCCCCCACAGAATCTGAGCACCTGTCTGGGGTGGGTACCAGGCAGGCTTCCTGGGGAGGTGGCCCTATTCTGCCATCTGGTGCTGACAAGTGTGTGTCCTGGTCCTACTGTTTGTAATCACGTGTCCCTCCAGCAGGAGGTCTTACCCATATGTTGGTCTCAATTCTTCCCAGACTACATGGAACTAGGGATAGGGAATATGCCTAGAAAAGACAGTTTCGTATATAAAGTGGAGGCCCAGGGGAGCCTGGGCTAGGACCAGGGCAGGGGTCCTGTGCAGATATCCACAATGTCTCACAAACATGCCGATGCAAAGCAGACCAGCACGAAGCTCGGGACAGTGGAAGAGAAAGAACTAGAAATCTCATCGGGAACCAGCTTGGCTCTGTGATGGGCTCCTCTGGTCGCTGGGCTTAGGAAGCCGGCCAGACACAGACTCAAGACACAGACAGAAGTTTTGTACCTGTCAATTTCCTATTTGTTGCCCCTTGTGGGTCACCTCTGGAAGTAGCTGGTTGCTTCTAGCTGTCATCTCTTCAGCTGACCCCAAGTAATGATTCGATCAGATTAATACAGTGCTGCCCAAATTTTGTGGCAGGAAAAATCCCCAGAGAAACTTCTCTGGAAGTTTCTATTGGGGTAGATCTGCCCCGTGGGTTGGGGGTTTGTATTAACTCAGAGTTGTCTCTAGTAATTTGTTTAATTTTTTTAAATTTATTTGAGAGAGAGAGAGAGAGAGAGAGAGAGAGAGATTAAGAGGCAGATGGAGAGAGAGAGAAACACAGAGAAAGAATGGGCATGCCACAGCCTCTAGCAGCTGCAAATGAACTCCAGACTTATGCATAGGACTTTACGTTGGTCCTGGGGAATCAAACCCATGTCCTTTGGCTTTGCCAAAGGTAAGTGTCTTAAGCACCAAGCCATCTCTCTATGCCTCTCTCTAGTTTTTAATCTCACCTAGCTATGTCCTGTCTTTGATTCTGCATTAAAATTCTCCATCAGGATCCATGGGAACTAATCCCAGGCTCCCTGCAGTTGCCCAAACCTGTGGTACCCAAGTCCCCTGCATGTGGTATAATAGCATTTGCATGTAACCTCGGCACAGCTCCCATAGCCTTTAAATCACCTCCGAATTATTTACAGTGCCGAATCCAGTGCAAACGCTCTGTTAACAGTTGTTACACTTTATTGTCTGTGGGATCGTGACAAGCCAAGCCGGCCATGCATGCTGAGTACAGTCGAGTCTGTGATGCAGAGCCTGTGGAGCCTCAGGGCTTCCATGCTTAAAACATTCCTTGCCATGCTTGTTACAGATACAGCATCTGCCATAATTTGGATATGAAGCGTTTCCCCTAAAGGCTCATGTATTGAATGTTTGGTCCCAAGCTGGTGGAGTTTCTAGAAGTTTTCGGGTGTAGGACCTAGCCAAAGGAAGTAGAGTCATGTAGGAGGTCACATAGAGACACACCTTTGAGGATTATATCTTATTCTAAATCTCTCTCTCTCCTTCCTTCTTTTCTTCCTTGCCATGTCCATGCATATCATTACTACCCCCAAAAAGCAAACAGGCATGACTCATAAAAATGGAGGCACCAGTGTGAAAGAGCAGGCGGGAGAAGTTTAAAGTGTGGGCCTAGCAGAGACCGAAAGAAGGGAGGGGAAGACGAGGAGTTCACATTCTCTAAGCTCCCAGTCGCCCTGGACTGAAGGAGTTTTGGCTTTGATTGAATAATAAAGCTTTCCAGCCTAATTGGTACTGTAAACAGAGAGACCCAGGCAGATGGCAATACCCAAACCAGAGGCCAAGTTTTCATCTTCAAAGAAGGGTTTGGATTTCTTTTTTTAAATTTTAAAGATTTTTTTCTTTTTTTGTTTATTTTTATTTATTTATTTGAGAGCAACAGATATTCAGACAAAGAGGCAGAGAGAAAGAGAGAGAATGGTCATATTAGGGCCTCCAGCCACTGCAAACAAACTCCAGATGCATGCGCCACCTTGTGCATCTGGCTTACGTGGGTACTGGGGAATCCAGCCTCGAACCAGGGTCCTTAGGCTTCACAGGCAAGTGCGTAACCACTAAGCCATCTCTCCAGCCCGGGTTTGGATTTCTTAAATAGAGAATGGGCCATGCAGAATGGTCCATTTGTTAACAGTTGGTGGGGTCACTGCCTGGCTGGTTGAATTCTTAATTCTCGCTGACATACCTGATGAGTACAAATTTGGAAACCTTCCAAGGTATGCCTTCAGAGTCTTCTGCTTATCTTTGTGCCTGTGCATATGTGCATGTGTGCATGTTGTGAGTGTGTGGGTGCACTTGCACACGTGTACATACATGCAGAGGCCAGGGAACAATCTTGAATGTTGTTCCTCAGATGCTATCCACTGTTTTTTACAAAAAAAGAGAGAGAGAGAGAGAGAGAGAGAGAGAGAGCAAGCATGCCAGGGCCTCCAGCCACTGCAAACGAACTCCAGATGCATGTTCCACTTTCAGCATCTGGCTTACATGGGTCTTGTGGAATTGAACTTGGGTCCGTTGGCTTTGCAGGCAAGCACCTTAACTGCTAAGCTGTCCCTCCAGCCCCACCTTTTTGTTTTTAATATTCTTTTTAAATTTTTTATTTATTTGAGAGAGAGAAAGACACACACACACACAGAGAATGGGTATGCCAGGGCTTCCAGCCATTGCAAACAAACTCCAAATGCATGTGCCACCATGTGCATCTGGCTTATGTGGGTACTGGGGAATTGAACCTGGGCCCGACTTTGCAGGCACCTTAACTGCTAAGCCATCTCTCCAGTCCCAACTTTTTTTTTACTTGGAACTCATCAAATAAGCTAGACTGGCTGGCCAGGGAGTCCCAGGGAGCCACCTGTCTCTGTCTACCCAGCATGGGGATTACAGTGTGTACCACCAAGTTCAGTTCTTTTTTTTTAAATAATTATTATTTTTTATTGACAACTTTTATACTTACATACAAAAAAACCCACTTGATATTTCCCTCCCCTCCCCCATTCCACTTTAGAACTCCACTCTCCATCATACCCCCTCCCTCTCTCCATTAGTCTCTCTTTTAATTTGATGTCATCATCTTTTTCTTCTATTTTGAGGGTCTTGCGGAGGTATTGCTAGGCATTGCAAGGTCATGGATATCGAGGCCAATTTCTGTCTGGGCAGTTGCATTGTCAGAGGTCATACCCTTCCTTTGGCTCTTCCATTCTATCTGCCCCCTCTTCTGCAATGGTCCCTGAGCCTTGGAGGGTGTGACAGAGGTGTTTCAGTGCTGGGCACTCCTCCATCCCTTCTTCTCAGCACTATGTTGCCTTTTGGGTCATCCCAGTGGTCATCGCCATCTGAAAAGAGAAGCTTCTCTAACCAGAAGTGAGAGTGGTGTTAATATGTTAATATGAACATTAAGTGTAGTGCTTTCAGGGCAGCTTGGTGGGAATAATACATACATTTAGTAAGACAAGAGCAGGCTTATACCCCTAAGGCTCTTGACCTCACCTACCATAGACTTTTACTTGGGTTTTTCAGTACCAGGTATGTATTCCCTCCCGTAGAGAGGGCCTTCAGTCCAATTATGGAGCAGTTGGTTGAATGAGGGCACTGGGGATTGAACTCAGGTCCTCATACTTCAAGACTAGCACTTTACTAACGGAGATCTCTTCCCAGCCTCTGCTCACCTTTCTCAGGTGAAAAGGAGTCTTAGGATGGTCTTAGTGGGATCGGGTTGTTCCAGGGTGATGAAACCTTGGCCAGTTTAATTCCAGGCTATCTGGAATGACTATTCTGTAAAGTGAAGAGCTGTCACGGGAGAGCTGTTATTGGTTGCTTGGAAACTAGTGATTTTACTACCCAGAGTCATCACGGGGGCCCTTCTAGGGAGGCCAGGTGAGCTGCTATAATCCTCCCCAAGCCATGAACTTCCCAGGAGCCAGGCATTCATCCTAAGGCATGAGAATGGGGACTCTGGTGGTCGTCGTCCCATTAGAGATGACGCGGGTCGCTGCCTGGGGCACGAGATGACCTGGCCCTGCTTCTGAGCCTAGCTGTCTTTCACAGCCGCACACCATCGTCTCCCGCACTTCCACGCACCACGTCACCACGCGGTCTCAGAGGGGCTCTTCTGTAGCAACACAAGTGACTCAGCACGATTTTGCAGCCAGAGTGGTTGGTCGGATGCCTGTGTTGCTCGCTCTCGATCGTCAACTTGGTTGCATTTAGACATGCGTAGGAGATAAGAAAGCATGCATGCCTCAGGTGTGTCTGTGAGTGCACTTCTTGAGAACATTAGCTGGAGAGGGAAGGCCTGCCCTGAAGGTTGGTGACACCATTCCATAGTCCCAGGAAAAGAAGATCACCTGTAGCATGAGCCGTCTGTGTCTCTGCCTCTTGGCCGCCACGATATGCTGTGCTCTGCCCTCCCCCCACCACCGTGATAGACTGATATTTCTCAAAACATGGGCCAGAATCACTCGTTCCCCATTGCCTTCTGGTTCTGCCAGGTCCCGTGATTGACCCGAAACCCACACCGCGGTGACTTCCACATTTCCCCCCCAGCTCTCCGGGTTTAATAATGCTACCCCGTGTGCCCTTCGTTTGGTCATTCCTCCGCATGCTCAGGCTTACAGGAAGCAGACAGACCTCCCGTTCCACACTCCTCTGTGGTCCAGACTACCCTTGCAGTTCACAAGCTCCATGGGAAGCCCAGTATTTGGGTTTCCAGTCCTGTTCACCCATGAAATCCTACCTTGCCCAGAGTCAAGCTTGAACAGTTTTTTCCCCAAGGCTTACCGATCAACAAGAATCAAATTATTCAGTCCCTGTTCCAGTGGTGCCAGTGGAGGTCGCAAGCTGTACTTCTGGCCACACTACAGAAAACGAACACAGAGTCAGGTGCACAAAGTGGTACATGCATCTGGAGTTTGTTTGCAGCGCCAAGAGAGGCCCTGTCCTGCCTGAATTTTCTCCATCTTTCTTCTCACTTCTTTCTCTCAAGTAAATGAATAAATAAATACTTAAAAGGAAAATCACAAAGTGGTAGAAAGTCCACAACCCATGTCTCTTCTGAAGTGAATTTTAGGACAGTTCTATTCTATTGATTAAGGCATTACCTCTCACCAACTCTTCCCGATCCAAGCACATCCTCATGCTTGTGTTTTATCGTCCTCCTCTCCTCTCTTCTTCTAATCATTCCTTCTTATCATTTCTCTTCATTTCATTCCTTCCTTCAACCCTTGTTTATCACACACCTGCTGTGAGCTGAGTCCTGAGCTGTGGGCAGAAGGTCTGCCGTGAACCTGCCCGTGGGCGGCCTGAGATTCATTCACACTTGCTGTGTCATTCTAGCTCCCCTCAGCTGTGCCCTGCCAAGTGGGGAATGATTTCTTTTATTCATTTCCTTGCTGCACTAGAACAACAGACAGACATCATTCTTTCAGGTAACGTCAGTCATTCTCCATGTGGGTTTCAAACTCCCATTTTGTGGCTGGCTAAACAATGGACAAGGCAGGGCTGGGGCCTCAGTCCCAAGTAGCTTAGAGTGCAGACATAAAATACACAGAGGACTGAAAGGTGGCAATGAGTGCTGTCATGCTGGATCCGGAGGTCCTGGGGCCGCTGTATCTGCAGGTTGTAGAACAGATGTGGATATATAACACTGGCATGAAGGATGGGAACGACAGAGTCTGTCCTTAATGCGGTGGAGGGCACAGTGGTATAAACTCAAACCTTGTCTACAGTGATCAAAGCCAGGCTTGCCCAGCTCTTCTTCACATGGTCCCTTCATGAAAGCTAGTCGCCAGTCTTCTGTGTGGTCACTCTGTTAGAAAGGGCTCAAGGGCTCCTGGAGAGCCCCAGACAAGCACTTTCCCTCTCAGAGCACCACCAGACTGACCAGGCAGAACGAAAAGGGACTCGCTTCTCTATTTCAGCAAGGGAAGGGCAAGAGCAGGTCGTGGCAGTGGGGGTGGCTAAGAGCCCCGCTCCCGGCAGGGCTGGGTGGCAGACAGATGTTTATCCTCCGGCGCAAAGGGAAGGAGAAGAGGCAGGACAAGCTTTGTGCATCCTACCCTTCTCCTCCAGTCCTTTTATTCCGTCTCCATCTCTGCCTCGGATGACTAGCCTATTGTGTTTTTTCAAATTAATGCGCTGTCAGATGTTGCTCACGCCTTGATTGTTTGACATCTGAAAGATCAAAACCGCTCTCTCTGAAAATTGCACATTGATTTTTCTCATCTTTATATTGCAGCCGGCTTCAGCCATGACTGATACGCATTCAAGAAGTCTTGTTTTATTAGGAATCTCTACCGGCAGGCTTTATTGCCCGTTGGCATGTCTTCTTGTGAATGGCGCCCGGCATAAAACCAAAGATGGCCCCCCTCCACCAGACCACCAAGCCTCAGCCTGGGGGCTCCCTCCTGCAAAGTGGGCTCAGAGAGCCTGCCTTGCTGAAACTCCCATTTCCTCTTCTGGTTCACCTCCTGTAGCACCCTAAGTGACTCAGCACACACCTGGTCTCCCAGTTCGTCATTGCTCCCTAAAAGGTGGGGCGGTATTTGTAATTTTACAGTAAAGAAAAGAAGTTGGCATAGGTTAAGTGTTAAGTAACATTACCTATTAGTTCTAACATCATTAAAATCAATTATAGCCAAATTATATATTTATAATAACCCCTTACAGTTCACTCATGTACAAAATGTGGACAAGTTCCAACCCCGCCTGCCTCTGAAGTGCAGGTGGTGCCTGTGTGTGCCTTCAGCAGGAGCTTAATGCACACGTAGTGGATGAGGGGCAGGTTGGAAACTAAGGTCGGAAAGAGCTAGAGTCTCTGATGGCTGTTCTAGGGTTGACTCCAAGTGTTGTGTTGCCCTGTGGGGCATTCATTGGGTGTGTTGCTCTTTAAGCCAATGTGATAGTTTATGAGTTTAGATCTTTGTAGGAAAATGTGGCATGGAAGGATTAAACGCCCAAGAGATTTATTGGGGGGAAATGTCTGCAAAGGGTTACAGAGAGGGAGCAGGAGTTAGAGCAAAGGAAACGAATGAAGCCTGGAGGAGAAGGGGCTTTGGCCACAGAATAGTACCAAACATGGTTTGGCTGGGGACAAGGGAGCTAAGTGCTTTAAGAAGAGCGTCACATTCAACTTGGGTGTCCCTGTTCAGGTGCACCTGACCTAGCTTGGGATACAGGGAGGGTTTCTCTGAGGAAGTTGCCTGGAATCTGAGGGCAGGCAGAGGAGAGGAGAGAGGAGCTACTAGCAGAGGAAGTGAATGCACAAAGACCCCGGCGTGGGAGGGAGAATGACTGCTTGGGTCATCCATGTGTTGCTCAAAGACCCAAGAGAAACACTTTAAAAGATCAAAGGATCTGTTTTGGCTCGTGGTCTCAGAGCCTTCCATCCATAGCGGCCTGGCTCCATTGCTCTGAAAGCCTGTGGAAGGGGGCAGAGCATTGTGGTGGAAGGGTGTGGTAGAGCTGCTTACCTCACAGCAGCCAGGAAGCAGAGAGCAAGTATTGCAAGAGGCCAAGCCAAGATACGCCACTCAGAGACGCACTTCCTCCAACCAGGCCCCACCTTCCACAGTTCCATCCCCCCTCCCGCCCCAGCAACAGTCGATTCATCCACGGATTAAGCCACTGATTGGTCAGAACCCTCATTGTCTAATCCTCTCTAGACAGTACCCCACAGACACACCAAGAGGTGTGCTTTATAATCTAGTTTCCTCCCATCGAATTTACAGTCAAGATTAACCATCACAGCCCAGGGGCTTGAATATAGAGCAAGCAAGAGGAAGGAGAGGCAGGACCGGATGGGTCTAGGTGTTGAGGCTGTGGTCATGGCTTAACACCTTCCTAGGTGCTGGCATGGCCACTGGAGGGAAGGAGGCAGGGGAGGGAGACGCTGGGATCCATCTTTTCCAAAGGTCCCATTGACCCTCGCAGTTTCACTTACAAGTGCTCTGAGTCCCTTCTGGACTCTTCCATCTTGACAGCAGCTAAACAAGGGATAGCAGTCATAGCCAGCATCCCTCAGTGCTTCATGGCTGGGGAGACCTTCGTTCACATGAGCTCATTTGATCACATTCCACCACCCTGGTCTAGAGTGAGGCCTCTGGGGACCTGTGACGGCACATGGCTTGTGCTAGGATATTCAGCTGGTGAGTGATAAGAAGTCACCGGGTGTCATCCTGGTTCCTAAATCTGCATCCCACCTTGTACCATAAGAGCCTCTGGTCTCTTTGATTCCCAGGCATTCGTGGCAGCCTAATTATCCCTATCCTTGATCCATCTGTGATCTTTTTTTTTTTTGTTTTGTTTTTTTTGTTTTTTATTTATTTTTTTTTTTTTTGGTTTTTCAATGTAGGGTTTCACTCTAGTCCGGGCTGACCTGGAATTCACTGTGTAGTCTCAGGGTGGCCTTGAACTCATGATGATCCTCCTATCTCTGCCTCCCGTGTGCTGGGATTAAAGGCATGCACCACCATGCCCAGCTCTCCATCTGTGATTTTTAAAAAAGTATTTTATTTATTTATTTGAGAGAGAGAGAGAGAGAGAAAGAAACATGCAGAGAGAGAATGGGCACACCAAGGCCTCCATCCAGTGCAAAAGAACTCCAAACACATGTGCCTCTGGCTTTACGTGGGTTCTGGGGAATTGAAATTGGGCCCCGGCCCCTAGGCTTCACAGGCAAATGCCTTAACTGCCAAGGCATCTCTCCAGCCCCCTGCCTGTGATTTTCAATCACCCCTACGCTGTCCCCTGGAGGAGCCAAGACAGGCTGGTCACTCCAGTGCCATGTGAACTCTTGAGGTCGGGGAACACTTCCCAGTTATCTTGCTCCCAGTGTTGTGTTGTATTATGATTCAAATGGTCTTTGTTGGATATGGAGGGAGTAAAAAACAGGCCTTTGGGGTGCCTTAAAACACAAAGGTAAAAATGACAAACATGTTATTACTGGCTTAAAAAATAGCTGCCTTGTGGACAACCTGCTTTTAAAGGTTTATGGCTACAGGGAAAACTGCTGGTGATCTCATCCAAAGTCTAGTGAATTCAGCCCCACAGGCCTTCTGGCTGCAGTTCCCAGCGTGCCGTCTGTGGTGGGAGCCCCTGCCAGCATAACATAACCTGACTCCATCACCCTTGGTCCCTTGCCTCTCCCTGGCATGACTGTAGAGAGACACTGTGCTAAACTCCTCACCCCCACCCACACTTTTCCTCATTTTTCTTCCTGATTGTGGGGCTACAAATTATAGGTGTGTAACATAATTTCCATCAGGGTGTAGGAGCAGAGCCACACTCACAAGGCCTCCCCCTGTGATAGTTACGGCTCCTCTGTGGGATTTACGTCTGCCGCACTCGTCATAGTCCAGCCCTAGGTGTGTATAGATTGTCCCACTGTACCCAAGTTCTGCAAGGGTATCAGATCAGAACCACACTCACAAGGCCTCCACCTGTGTATTTCTGTGTGCCACACTCATCACAGCCGGCTCACGGCTGTCTGTAGGTTGGCCACACTAATCCTGGAGGCTCCTACAGCAAGAGACCGTGGCTCCTTTGGGGTGGAGGGAAGGGTCACTGAAGGGACACATGAGGGCTGAGAACTGTGGGAGGAAACCCAAGGTTTAGTGATTCACACCCATAGTCCTGGCTACCTGGGAGACTGAGGCAGGAGGATGGCTTACATATGCAAGACCTGAGCTATAGCTGACTGGGTAACCACTAAGGAGTGGAGGGCTGACAGGTTGTCTAAGGAGGGGGTAAACTAGCCCAAGTTGGGGAATTGTAATAGAAAGTCTGTCACTCTCCAGTGACCAGGGGCCTCCACCTACCCTATAATTACTCACTTCATCCTTGGTGGGTGAACCACGGGCAACAGGGAGCATTGTTCTGGGAATGCTCTGACCTTGGCAAGCACTGAAGAGCTGCGTCTTGGTTTCTATCCCCTGCTTTATCAGTGAGAGGCCTGAGGTTTGAAAACCAAAGGGGACCAGACAGACAGACAGACAGACAGACATGCATACATATGCTCCATGCACCTCTCTTTTCTCGGAGTCGCAGAGTTTCTGAGACCCCAAGCTCTCTTCCACAAGGCCAGCCATAAAGGCACCCCTCACATGGCTGCATGCAGCTTCTTCGCCAGATACTCGGAGGATGCTCAGAGAGAGATTTTGACAAAGGATTGGAGGGCTGGAGAGATGGCTTAGTGGGTAAAGTGCCTGCCTGTGAAGCCTAAGAACACCTGTTCTATTCCCCAGGCAGGTCCCATGTTTAGCCAGACTCAGTGAGGCAAGGGTGCAATGCTGCACTTGCCCACAATGGGACACATCTAGAGTGCATTCACAGCAGCTGAGAGGCTGCAGGCGCACCCATTCTCTGTCTCTCTCTTTTTCTCTCTCTCTGTCTCCCTCTGACTCTCTCCAAAAAAAAAAAGGGGGGGGACTGGAGAGGTGACTTAGTGGTTAAGATGCTTGCCTATGAAGCCTATGGACCCAGGTTCAACTCTCCAGGACCCACGTAAGCCAGATGCACAAGGTGGTGCATGTGCACAAGGTGGCATGTGCATCTGGAGTTCGAGTGCAGTGACTAGAGGCCCTGGTGTGCCAGTTCTCTCTCCCTCTCTCTTTGAAGAAAAAATTAAAAAAGAGTTCGGTAGAAGAGGCTTACTAGAGACCCTGGGCCCTTGTCTTTCACCTTTTACATTACATCACACAGTTCAGTGGTACCAGCTTGAAGGAGACCAGGCACGGACCCTGGAGACATGGGATCAATCAAGTATGGCTGTATTAATGTAGGCAGAAGATGGTAGGCAGCCGCACTGGGAGCATCACATGAAAATCACATTTTCCTGGGGACTGCGAGCTTCCCAGGAGATGCGCTTTGAGAATGTGATGGCTATGGAGATGGGGGCTTGAGATTGCCTGGATGGATGGATGGATGGATGGATGGATGGATGGATGGATGGATGGATGAATAGATGGATGGAGTACTGACCATCAACCTCTGTCTGGAATATTCCTGTCAGCCCCAGGCCAAAAGTGAATTCTTACACAAAGCCCTTGGCTAAGGGCTTCACACCGAGCTGGTCCCTCCATCTTTTCTGTCTCCTTTGTCAGAATACTTACACATCAACAAGTCCCCCTCCTCCTAAGCAAATGTCTGGTTCCAAGGCGGAGGTGCTTGCTGGGTATTTGCAGATGGAGTAAATGAGCACAATGCAAGGATGAGTGAATCTTGTTTTATGCCAAGACAGTCACGAGATGGGGGAGGATGAGTCTGTGAACAGCTCAGAGAACGCTTAATTATCTGAGTTCTCCCTGGCAGTTTCCCAAAATGAATCCCCGCAAAGTACAGGTTCCATAAGCTGTTCGCAGGTGTGATTTAATCAAAGCGTTCTGCTGGCAGATACACTCGGGAAGCCGTTATACGGGGTTCTTTACTGCAGGGCATCCGAGCCTCTCAAGCACTCGTGTAAATCCCAAGACTTTCAGAGAATAGTCAAGGCTTCTAAACTCATTAGTTCGATTATATAAAATTGCTATTTTTTTTTTTTTTACTTTTGAAAAATGACCATGGGCTGGAGGTGTAGCATATTGGTGGAGCATGTTCTAAGGTGTAGGAAGCCATATATATATATATATATATATATATATATATATATATATATATATGGTGTGTATGTATATATATGATTAAGTTTCAGTAATGTTATATGAGTCAACCTATAGCAGTAATGTCGGTGAGTACCAGTAAAGTCATGTGATTCAAGATACTAGACCCCTTCTAAACGCTACCATTGTCCCATGGAGCTGGGTTTCCACTAAGGACCTTAGTTTTCATT
Source organism: Orientallactaga sibirica (assembly GCA_036365145.1). Lineage (NCBI taxonomy): Eukaryota > Metazoa > Chordata > Mammalia > Rodentia > Dipodidae > Orientallactaga > Orientallactaga sibirica. The sequence goes on from JAEOAD010000013.1 coordinate 11,193,849, forward strand.
TTGAAGACAGAGGAGGAGAAAGAAAGGAGGTGAGGGGCTCATGGGCTGGAACTGAAACCACACTGGGAGGCTGGGCCCAGCCTGAGAGGGTCTGTCCTGCTTTGAGGTGGTGGATCTTTGGATATTATTTCCCTAGAGAGCTAGCTGAGTTGGTCAAGGACTTGCCTTGCAAGCACGAAGGCCTGAACGGGATGCCCAAGCTTGCTGGCGTGTGCTTGCAAAGCCTGGCATTGGGGAGGCAGAGATGGGAGAATCCTTGGGAACTCACTGGCCAGCCAGTCTAGCTGACTTGGTGACCTCCAGGTCAGGGAGCAATGCTGTCTCCAAAAAAGTGTACGGTGCCTGAGGAACACCACCTGAGGTTGTCCTCTGGCCTCCACGTGCATGTGCTCCTGTCCATATGTCACATGTGCAACTGCCCCAACACACACACATACACACATGAATCACATATGGTTCTATCTGCTTCCATCCACAGCAGCCATTTGCAAACTGACTTAGGAATAGATCCCCTAGGACAAAGTGTTCCTCTGCTGGAGGTCATCCGTCTCCTTTTCCTCAATGGACAACAGCCTGCTTGAGCCTGGACAGGCTGAAGACCTGCTGTGAGCAGCAACAGGCCTGAGTCATTTGGATAAGGCTGGGGTTGCTCTCAGTATCCTAGTTGTTCCTGGTCGGAGAGTTGTGTTGGAGTGGGCATGTAGTAGGAGGGTTTGTTGTGGGTCTGAGGCAGCACAGTCACAGCAGCACACAGTTCGGGGGACTCTGCTAACAACGCACGGTGGGATCCCTGTGTCCTCATAGCACCCCGCAGGCCCTGTCCTCTCCCGTGCATCCCAGGCTCTCTTCAAGCTCTGTCTACACCTGCTGTCCATATCTGCAGCTAGATGTTGGGGTCCCCCCCAAGGCCAGCTCAGGAGGGACGATAGGCTGGCTGCCATCCTGGTGAGAAAACCCAAGGGGTATGGCCTGGTATGGCTTTTAGCATGAGGTCTGGCTAGGGGCTAGACCTGTCCTACCCCAGTCCTCTTCAGGCTCTCTAGTTGATTCTCGCTTGCTGGGACTGTCCACATGCCACAGAGCCACACCCACTTGGCCCTTCCATGCCTCCTAGGAAACAGCCTCATATGTATGGTACAATACAGGTCTAGCCCCTAGCCAGACCTCATGCTAAAAGCCATACCAGGCCATACCCCTCGGGTTTTCTCATCAGGATGGCAGCCAGCCCATGACAGGTAAGATTCCATGAGATGGGGCAACCTAAGACAGGCACTGTCACATGTGATGATCCCTTGGGGCCTGGGTTCAACCATGGCTTTCCAAAAGCCATACCAGGCCATCCCCCTCGGGTTTTCTCACCTAGGTGGCATTTGGCCCTTGACGGGTAAGATTCCATGAGATGGAACAACCTAAGACAGGCACTGTCACGTATGATTATCCCTTGGGGCCTGGGTTCAACAATGGCTTGGCAATAAACCATACCTCTCAGGGTTGCCAATAATAAAAACAAAAAGGAGGATATGTATGGCACAATACAGGCCTGGTCCTAGCCAGACCGCATGGCAGAAGACAACAGGAAGTGGCTTCTGTAAAAATGGCGTTTTGCGCAGGCTCGATGTGACAACAGTTACAGCCCCATGCTCGCGAGAAGCCTACTACAAGATGTCCTGTCCAGAGACAAGCTGTCATTGGTCACCAAAAGGGGACCACCCCATACAAGGATTAACAGCCCCTTAAAACCCATGTGCACTTCCTGAATAAATGAGTTTGTGGATTCTCGCTTCCGCTTTCACCCAACTCCTGGAGTCTGTGTCGTGACTCCGCGCTGCTCACCCCAATTCGGCAGAGACCCTATCGTCCCTCCTGAGCTGGCCTTGGGGGGGACCCCAACATCTCTCTCTCTCTCTCTCTCTCTCTCTCACACACACACACACACACACACACACACAGAGAGAGACATATGTGTATATATATATGTATGTGTATATATATATATTATGTAAATATATATGCAAAAATAAAAATAAAAAATAAAATCAGCCATCGATTCTTTCTCCACGCTAACATGGTTGGAAGGATTGGGCTTGACAATGTGAAATACTATAGCTGAACAATAACGGCTGCTCAAACGCCACATCACCATTCCCTGTCATTACTGCTGACGTTTGGCATTTCCTTTGAACTGTCGCTTTGAGGTGTGTTAACGGTGGTTGGAAGCTGTGGGACCTAGGGTGACATTTCATTAGCATGCTGCATTTTGCTTGACTTGGTTGACTTTAGCCGGAGCAGGCACTTTGTACTGTGTGTATGTATGTGTGTATATATATATATATGGTTCTGTACATAATACTGTTTATTGGCCCATGCTGGGAAAGGTGAAGACAGGTTCCCTCGTGCCAGCTGGCTAGCTAGATTAACTGAATGAATCAGCAAGCTCAGGGCTCAAGCGAGAGACACTGCTTCAATAAACAGGCAGCTGTTCCTTTCCAGAAGATTCCACACCTAGAGTTTCCCCGTGGGAAGGTTGGAAGTAGGTTGGATAGTGACCCAGGAGCATGAGAGGTAGCTCAAGAGTAGACTCTCCAGGGACAGTGGTGACTTGAGCTGCCTGCAGAGCTGGGTTTGAGATGGCTGTGGGGGTGGGCACTGGGAAGTTGACTTCCTTGCTCAGGAGTATCTGTTCTCAACAAAAATGGAGGGGATGGGGCTAAGGAGATGGCTCAGCGGTTAAAGGTGCTTGCCTTCAAAGCCTGCCTGCCAGGGTTCAATTCCCTAGCACCTACATGAAGCCAGACACAGAAAGTGGGTGTAAGTATCCTTTTTTTTTTTTTTTTTTTTTTTTTTTTTTGGTTTTTCGAGGTAGGGTCTCATTCTGGCTCAGGCTGACCTGGAATTCACTGTGTAGTCTCAGGGTGGCCTCGAACTCTCGGCGATCCTCCTACCTCTGCCTCCCGAGTGCTGGGATTAAAGGCATGCGCCACCACGCCCGGCTAAGTATCTTTTATCTGCAGTGGCAAGAGACCCTGGTGCAGGAACCATCCCCCCACACACACACATAAACAAAATTAAATTAAAATAAATTCAAACTGTTTAAATGGAGAACACACATTCCGTGTTGGTATTAGCCCTGCTGACATCCTGGGAGTCCTTGAAGTAGTTGGCCAGTGGGAGGAAGCGTGGCCTGAGTCAGCCCCTTTTCTCCATTAACACACTAGGGAAGATGTGTGGGTGGGGGCCGGGGAGACAGCTCAGTGGATAAAGCACTTACAGGAAGACCTAAGAGTTTGGACCCCCTTCCCGTCCCCACATAAACGGTGGGTAGCCTGGCAGCCTTCCTATAATCAGAACACTAGGTAGGTGAAGACAGGGGTTCCCCTGGGCAAACTGGCTAGCTAGATTATGGGAATGAATCAGCAAACTTGGGACTTGAGAGACACTGCCTCAATAGATGAAAGTGCAATCTGACATCAACCTCCAGCTTCCACATGCACGCCCATGTACAGGCACCCACACACATGTGCCCTACACACAAACACACACACACACACACACACACACACACACACACACACACACACGCAGAACGTGTAGGTGTCTGAGGTTGGAGATAAGCTGTCCTGGGACTGTTCCATGTCCCACCCCGAAATCTAAGCTATCTCTGTCTTTGCGCTGTGGACTGGCTTTGTCATGGGAGGAAGCAGCAGACAGAGAGATCAGACGGGCTCTCTGCAGAAAACGGATGCTGTTCCTTGACTTCCCGTCTCTCCAGCATAAGCTCAAGTGCGCTGCACAACATCCCTAGATGGGGAGACCCGCCGGACACGCAAACAAAACTGCACTCCATGGCCAAGGGCATTTGGAGAAATACATGGTTCCTGTTTCACTGGCAGATTTCCAGCACATTTCTAGACTTCTGTTCATTCATATGTGTGTTTGCACATAATTGGCGTGCACGTATAAATACTTGTGTGTATGCATTAGCACTGTGCAGATTGTACACACACAGGCGCACATATAAACAGTAGGCATGTGCACACAAATATGCGTATATATGCATGCACGTGCATGTGAGGCAGATAAGCATAGGAGTAGTTTTGTCACCCAGGACACTGCTCTAAACGCTGCACCTAGCAGCCTGTTAGGATCTTGGGACACCTTGTCCCCCCCACAGTGAACTAGTTTTTTCCTCTCCTTAGCAACTGACCATTATTCATGATCAGTACCCATTTGCGTATATTCTTAGATCTGGGATTGGATCTGTAGGCAGCCATCTGCCCTGGACTGGTTTGGGGTGCATACGCAGTAAGGCGAGCTGTATCCTCTTAAGTGAGGGGCTAGGGAGAATCTGTTATTTACCATCGTGGGCCTATGCATAAGTGGAGTACACATGTGTGTGCATCATGGGAAGGAACATGTTCAGTGTAGCCCGTCCTCCACCCGCTGCGAAGTTCGTGTCTCATCTCTATCTAGCCCCTGACTTGGTAGTCTTCGGTTTGCTCTTTCTCCTCATTTTCCCTCTGCGTCCCCGCTGGAGTTGTTGATGTTAACACTGAACCAACGCGAGCAGCCATTGAGCCACATGGCTCAACTCTCCCTATCTTGTCCCAGGATTACATAAACTGATTAGTCTACGCACGCTGACAGCAGCCAGTTATCTAGTTATGAATTCCTTTAACTGTGCCCTGATGTCGCTGCTTTTTCAAAACTGTGATCATATGGTGTCATGAGGATCGAAAGCCTGAAAGGGATCCAAACACACGGAATTTTATTTTTTTATCTTTCACATTCTCCTGCTCTTCCTGTTTAAAATTCAATCAAAAGAATTTTATCATTAGATTAAAATGTTATTATTAACAAATCCGTGCTGTTTCTCCTGATCTTCACTTCTGTTTGTTTGCTTTAGGGTTTATTAGCTAGGTTTTTTTTTTATTTATTTGACAGAGAGAGAGGGAGGGAGGGAGAGAGAATGGGCATGCCAGGGCCTCCAGCCACTGCAAACGAACTACAGATGCGTGTGCCCCCTTGTGCATCTGGCTAATGTGGGTCCTGGGGAATCAAACCTGGGTCCTTTGGCTTTGCAGGCAAACACCTTAACTGCTAAGCCATTCCTCAGGCCCTGAGCTAGGTTTAATAACCTATTATTGTGTATGTACGTGTGTGCTGTGCCCTGGTATGCGTGTGGAGCTCAGAAGACAGCCTTTGGGCATTTATCCTTTTTACATTATTTGAGACGGGGTCTGTTTTGCTGAAGGCCAGACTAGCGGCCGTGAGCTTGCAGATTCTGCTGACCTTAAATTTCTAATCTTCCTGCCTCTTATCTCTCAGGTGCTGGGATGACAGGCATGTGCCACCTCCCCAGTTTATATGATGCTGGGTGTTGAAACCGGGGCTTCATGCATGCTAGGCAAGTGCTTTACCAGACCACATCTCCAGCCCCCTGAACTATTTTTGAATCCTTGAAAATTGGATTTATCTTGATATATATCAGGCCTCAAAACACTTTTAAATCTTAACCTCTGGGTTAGCTTTTCCTCTGTTTTTAAAAAAATTTTTTTATTATTATTTTATTTATTTTTGGAGAGAGACACAGAGAGAGACAGAGAGAGAGGGAGAGGGAGACAGATAGAGAATGGGCACGCCAGCAGTCTCTCAGCTGCTGTGAACAAACTCCAGATGTGTACACCCCCTTGTGGGCAAGTGCGACATTGCGCCCTTGCATCACTTTGCATCTGGCAAACGTGGGACCTGGAGATTGGAACCGGGTTCTTAGGCTTAGCAGGCAGGGCCTTAACCACTAAGCCATCTCTCCAGCCCTCCTCCGTTTTTCATTAGAATGTTGCAAACATAAGATGTGCCATATTGACTATTTATTTGTAAGGCCGCTCTGTGAGCCCCACAATAGAAACACACTCATCTTGCACAGCCATCACCCCATCCCCTCCAGAACTGTTTGTCTTTTCTAAGAATAACACTAAATCCTCATTCCCCCACCTCCTTGGCCACTGGTGACAAACCATTCTACTCTTGTCTATGAGCCTGACTACTTCAGGGACCTCGTGTGGAATAACAAAGCATTGGTCCCTTTGGGATCAGCTTAATTCACTTAGCATGATGTCCTCCTTTCGAATGCTGAATGATGCTCCCTGGTATGGGTGGACCACATTTTGCTCATGCATGCATCCCTCAACAGACTTTTAGGTTGCTTCCAAAAGTTACTGTGAACAGTGCTGCTATAAACATGAGTGTGTGAATATCTGTTAGAAACCTTTCCATTATTTTGGGTCTGTATCTAGAACTGCATTGGCTGGTCAGATGGTAGTTTTGTCTTTAATAGAACTGCCACATTGTTTTCTACAGCAGTTAGCTGAGCAGAAATAGGCAGTTAGGGTGACTGGGCCACTGAAAGTTAAAAAAAAGGCAGGAAAGTCCACACTTGCTAGAAACCAAAGATGACCTAACTTCTTATTTCTTGCCTAGTTCCCTAGACCTGTTTTTCCACAAACAACCTGGACCCTTCATGGGAAGGAGGTCTTTCATAGGATTTAAACATTGTGGTTGGTCAAGTTCAGCCAGAACTTGATGTCAGGGCTAGCCTCTTCCTGAGAGAGCCCTTAGCCCTAACCAACCAGCGGTCCCTTTGGTCCACCTGAGGGCCTTCTCTCTGAACTGCCTGACCACTTGGGAACTTCCAGCTGTGGGAGAGGTTTAGCCCAGGCCACCACATGGGTTATCTCCTCCAGCTCTTCGCCTGGCAGGAGCTCCTTAAACTTTCTTTTCTCTCTTTTCTTTACATGGTTTTCCCAGGCCTTCCATGTGGGATCTCTACCATGTGGGTGTCTTTCCATTGCTCTGTACTTCCCTCAATAAATACAATAATTTAATAATTATCCTTCTCAGTCTTTTTTTATTCTATTATTTGATTAAAATTTAAAAGTTAACCTAGGGTTTGGGGTTCAAAGCACCCTATTACATAGCCATTTACAATCCTATCACAGGGTATAAGAGCTACGATTTTTCTAATCCTTTCCAACAATATTATCTCTCTTTCTCTCTCTCCCTCCTTCCTCCCTCCTTTCTTCTCTCCCTCTCTCTTTCTCATCCTATGGGTAGAGGTACTAGCCTACATTTTAAAATGGAATGTAGACAACCTCACTCTCCAAGGACTCCCCAGAGACTCTGGAGGCACCCACATCTGCTTAGCATCTCCTTCCTACAAAATCAGAGTCACACAGACAAGTAGAGCACCAGGTTCCACATGGAGGCAACCAAAGAGAAAAGCTTCCTGTGTCCCCTGTCATGAAGGACCCAGAGATGATCCTTGTCAGTGTGGGGAGGGGCAGCCCCCTGGCCAACTTCTCCAGCTTCTGTCCATCTAACCTGAGAGTGTCACCGATCGAATCTGACATGAATGGAAGAAGGCCCCAGGGCTCTTACCACCTTGCTGGCTGGATGCATATTTTATTAATCTCTGCCTTTTTTTTTTTTTTTTTTTTTTTTTTTTTGGAGAGAGACACAGAGAGAGAGGGAGAGGAAGACAGATAGAGATGGGCACGCCAGCAGCCTCTCAGCCACTGTGAACGAACTCCAGGTGCATGCACCCCCTTGTGGGCAAGTGTGGCATTGCGCCCTTTTGCATCTGGCTAAACGTGGGACCTGGAGATTGGAACCGGGTTCTTAGGCTTAGCAGGCCGACACCTTAACCACTAAGCCATCTCTCCAGCCCGGCATTTTTTTAATATATATTTGTATTTATTTGAGAATGAAAGAGATAGGAAGGTTAGGTGCACTAGGGCCTCTTGCCACTGCAAAGGAACTGCAGATGCATGTACCACTTTGTGAGTCTGGCTTTATGTGGTTACTAGGGAATTGAACCTGGGCCAGTAGGCTTTGCAAGCAAGAATCTTTAACCACTGAGCAATCTCACTGGTCAGCTCTTTGGCATTTCTTCTGGACTTTTAAATGAACAGTGACACATGGGATCATCTTCCCTGTGTCTTCTGGGCAGCACTTTATTCAGCTGACTGTTGCTGACCTCTAGTAGATGTGCCCCCACCTCCGGCACCCCTGCCTTTTCTTGATTCTGGTCAGCTTTAAAGATGCAGTTGCTTGTGTGGCTGCAGAAGTTGTGTTTTCTACCTACTTGTCAAACTCGCTTTGCATCTATAAACTTGATCCAAAAGGGATAGATCATCAGATACTAAAGAAAGCCCAGAGAGTGGAAAATAAGGACAAAAACTAAAAGGACAGTCTAGCCCAGGTGACCCTGGAGGAGAAAAGAAGTTTCTAACCAACTCAAGTCTTCCAGAGGATATTCACAGTATCTGCTGTCTGTGACGTAAAAGGGATAATCAGAAAATAAGAAGAATAATTGAAAATCTCTGCTATAATTATTGGTGTTTTATTTATTTATTTATTTGAGAGAGAGAGAGAGAGAAATGGATAGAAAGAGAATGGGCATGCCAGGGCTTCCTGCCCTGAAAACAAACTCCAGATGCATGTGCCACCTTGTGCATCTGGCTTACATGGGTCCTGGGAAATCAACCGAGGTCCTTTGGCTTTGCAGGCAAGCCCCTTAACCATTAAGCCATCTCTCCAGCCTCAGTTATTGGTGTTTTTAAGTTCCCTATGTAAATGGGTTGTATTGTGGTTGTAGAGTGAGGGTGGAAAGGAAGCAGAGGTAGGAGAGGAAGTATTCTGAGTTCCTCAACATTGGGAAGGAGAATCCAAAAGAAAGTGGTCAATAATAATAAGCAGTAGTGTGTGGAACTACAGAGATGGCTCAGTGGTTAAAGGGGCTTGCTGGCAAAGCTTAATGGCCTGGGTTCAATTCCCCAGTGCCCACGTAAAGCCAGATGCACACAGTGGCACATGTATCTGGAGTTGGTTTACAGTGACAGGAGGCCCTGGTGCACCTATACACTCATAGCCTCTCTCTCTCTCTCTCTCTCTCTCTCTCTCTCTCTCTCTCATCTCATCTCCTTGCAAGTAAACAAAAAATATTTTTAAAAAGAAGCACAAGTCAACAGACTCCCTAAACCAAGACTGTGATATATGAAAACCCAAATGTGTGAGTGTGTTCTTTAAAGGTTCGGCGGCATCCACAAAGAAATTGAAAGCCAGAAACTGCTACAAAAATAAAAATAAGCTTCACTCCTGGAAGATCTAGGCATGAGGAGTGGGGGAAGGCATTTTATTACTTTTGACTTTCTGTGAATTTTTCCCCCATGTGTAGTTATCTGGCTTTGACTAAAAATAGTAGTGAGTTGTATAATTGAAATTGACCCTTCTTTAGTTTCAAATGAGAATGTAAAATGAAGCATTTTTATGTGACTCAAGCCTTAGAAAGAGGAACACCAGGGAACAGTGCTCAGAGAGATATATGGAGGTAATAGGGACAGAGGCAGCACGAATGCTAATGAGGGTCTGAGCCAGCTGGGGGCGGGGAGTGGAAAGGATGAGTGGAGGGTGTGCGACAGTCTCTCCTGGTTCCTTTTGTCTCAGAGGGCTAACTTGAAGGCTTGGTCTTAGGGTTGTTCAGAGGACCGCAGGGATATGATGACTCCCTGAGTTTCGGCCCCTCCTTTCCAGTTCCCCTGGGTGCCGGGAGCTCCCTAGACAGCTTCCCATTAGATAACTTGTCATAGTTAATTTCAGCATGTCAGAAACCATCTCCATCCTTTTGTGACCCATCAGTTCCTTTTTTAAGCCTTATACGAAATCCTCACACTTCACTGTGGTCTTGACAACACGGGCGTGGTCACGTGAGACAACCCTGAGGAGGGACAGGCTGCTACCTGGCATCCAGCACCAATACCTCCCAGACCTCGTGACATACAGAAAGTAGTTGTCAGGCTGGAGAGATGGCTTAGTGGTTAAGGTATTTGCCTGCAAAGCCAAAGGACCTCGGTTCAATTCTCCAGGACCCATGTAAGCCAGATGCACAAGGAGGCACATGCATCTGGAGTTCGTTTGCAGTGGCTAGAGGCCCTGGTGCTCCCATTCTCTCCCTCTCTATCTCTCTCTCAAATAAATAAATTAATAAATAAGTAATATTTTAAAAAGAAGGTAGTTGTCCCTGTCCCCATGTAAACCTCCTAGTAAAATATTGCTAGTTATAAAAAAAAAAATACCCCTACCCCAATATGCCCATTGTGGGGTCCTGCCTGCCCTGCGGTTGCAACATAAAACAGGGCTCTGAGCTTCAGACTGTTTTCTAGGCTGATTTCAGAATGCTTTGGAGAAAGTCAAGTGCAGGGAGTGATAAATGAACCTGTATTGTAGGTTATTCATCACCCTGAAAGAACCAGCAGACTGTAATTGTATTCAAAAGCCCTCCAAGGAGGTTAGAAACAAATCTTGTCATCTCATTTTCTTCAGGCCAAGATCATAGGAATCACAAAAACATAAATCAGGGCTGGAGAGATGGCTTAGCGGTTAAGGCGCCTACCTGCTAAGCCTAAGAACGCTGGTTCCAATCTCCAGCGGTTCCAATCTCCAGGTCCCACGTTTAGCCAGATGCAAAGTGACGCAAGGGCGCAATGCCGCACTTGACCACAAGGGGGCGCACACATCTGGATTTCGTTCACAGCACCTGAGACACGGCTGGCGCGCCCATCTCTGTCTTCCTCTCCCTCTCTGTCTCTCTGTCTGTGTCTCTCTCCAATAATAATAATAATAATAATAATAATAATAATTAATAAAAAACACATAAATCAGCCCCGGTCCACCTCCAAAAGGTCTCCGCTCTTCAGTGTATCTGAGAGTCAGTGTATGGGTCTGGGTGAGGCCAGCTACAGTCAACAGGTGCTATACATGGCACTGAATGGTTTGGTCCTTGGGTGCCTGAGCCTCGCCCAGCCGGGGACCACCCTGCATTGTTCATGAAAACTGGAGGAATGACAGATCAGACACCTTCCACCTCCTCAGAGCTGAGAAACACCCTGGGCAGGATTGCTTCTGGTGGGACCCCCAACTTACTTGCTCATGCCTTGAACCCCAGTCTTCCAGCAGGGAAAAACGCCTTGTGTTCACTTTTCCAGGAGCAGGCAAGAAGCCGGGCTTCCACACCTGTCTGAATTCCTGCTGTGCCTTCCTATGGGAATCTTGGCGGTGGGCTTGGAGTCATGAGGATGGCTTTTGGCCAGGCATCTCCCTCTCCCTACTGGAATGGTCGTTCTAGCAACTAGGGACTGCCTGCCTTTTTGTGTGCAGAGATGGGGCTGAAGGCTCCCTCCACTAGCTAGGGTGGGAATGGCACTCAGCCAAACCTCAGTCTGTAGCCCCAGCTTCTCAGGGGGACGAGAGAACAGCCTCCTCCACTGCCTGAGACCCCCTACAGCTATGGTGGTCTTGGGCAAAGTAATTCTGTTCTGACCTCACTGTTGGCTGTGACATCCACCCTTATACCATTGGCATCCCACCCCTCCCATTTGCAGAACTTCCCAGTGCCCATCAATGCCTCCCAAGCCACCCCCTCCCCAAAGTAATTTGTTTCTAACTTACAAGATTCCCTGGGACATAATCCTGTCCAGTATATACTATAAACATTTTCAGATCCCAGAAGGCTCCCTGAAGGCTGTGGCTGTGGATATGGGCAGAGGAGATGGTGTGGTGAGGTCAATTGAGAACCTCTTTACCACCAATTTCCTTCCTGGGTGGAACCGAATGGTAGGGAGCAAAAGTGCTATCCTACCTAGTTCCAAAGGACTCAAGGATTTCACAGTAATCCTCGCTGGGAAAACACCGGACTCTTCAGCCAGCAGGTGACCCTCCTGAGTCAGGACTCATGGGATTAGATCCTTCCCTTCCTTGACTGTCAAATTACCAAGGGCTTGGGCTGCAAGGGGAAGACAGATTTAGGGAGCAGACCATAGGCCCTGCCTGGCCCCGCTGTCACACCTTGTCTAACCCTGGACCATCAGTGTTTGTTGTGGATCCAGGCTAAAGCTAAGCGTGGGCATCAGTGGCCCACGCTGAGGCAACTTGGCCAGAGGCAAGAGTCTGGGCTTGGAGCAAGGCTGGCTGGGTGGGTGGAGAACTCACCGTTTTTGTGTGCCAGCAAAGACACTCATTCCCCGTGGGAACATAGGGATCCAATTGGATCTTTGTCTGGATGTTGTAAGTCAAAACAAATTGAAATTGACTCCAGATCTGTTGTTGAACCATGTCCTTCCTGTCGTTTCAAGACAAGGCCAAGTCGTCTGTTCTCATTCATACCCAAGAGGGAATACTGCCTTCCCCGGGCTCTGCTGGAGTTGGCTTCCTCCTCAGTGGGTTTTGGGCACTGGGGGACGTGTTTTCAGGACCTATCCCTGCGCCACTGGGACCCAACTTGAGACAACAGAATATGCCAAAAAAGCACCGGGGCCAGAAGCACTTGGGAAATGCTTATTTAATTATAAGTGGTTCATATTAGAGTATTTCCAGTTACCAACCTCTCTGAATAAACTTTAAAACATAACTTTATTAGTAAGAGTTTGGCTTAAACTCAGCGTTCCTGGAATTCAACTTTTCATTTCTCTCTCAGCACTTAACCTTGTCCCCTCTGAATAGCAGAGTTAGCAATCCACATTTAGAAAACCCATCAAACCGTTTGTGCCAGGAAACAGCTCTAGGACGCTTTTCCCAGGCTCCATGGGATTCCTGGGCGTGCCCGGCAGGTCCTACCAGGTTTTTGTTGAATAAATGTGTAATATGATCAGAGTGTTGCCTTCCTGGTTTCACTTCCTCTTGGACATCTGGGGCCTGGCAGGGTTATAGCACACCTTTGGCCAGATGGCCTCCCCAGAAGACTCTGCCAAGCTGTGGGCTGACACAGATTGTCAACGCAAGCCAGAGAGCACCTGTGTTGTATCATGTGACTCTGCCCCATTGACTATCATGCTGCTCCTCTCACCAGCTGAGTGACAGCTGAGGGACACTTCCCAGGGCTCACAAATGACCCTCAGGACCCACATCGGACCCATCGACATTCTGCCAGTGATTCCCCAGGGAGGGATGGGGGCCTTACCTTTTCTTCCGTCACCCGTGGCAGAATGTCGATGGGTCCGATGTGGGTCCTGTGGGGGTGAGGACAGTCACTGTGGGGTCATGCATGCAACGGCCATGGCAGGTCTGCAAGACAGTGCTCCACAGCACTCCTCCCCTTCCTCTGACTCTTAGATTCTTGCTACCCCTCTTCTGAAATATTCATCGAATCCTGGACGGGGTGATATCGTATGGTGTAATCTTAACTCCAGGGTGATGGCATTAGGAGATAGAGCTTGGGGGTATGTGGGTGTGACTAGGTCTTTGGAATGGAGTCTTCTAGAATGAGATTGATGCATCAAGGGAGAACCTGCTGCCCTGTCCGCTATGTCAAGACACAGCAGGGTGGAAGCCCCATCAGATACATCAGGAACTCTGACATCAAACCTGCCAGCAGGGTCTTGAGCTGAGACTGCCCAGCCTCTAGGACCGTGAGACATAAACCTTCATGGTTTTCAAGCCCCCAAGTTCATGGTGTTTTCATATAGCAGTTCACCGCGATTAAGATGTCTGCCAAAGCTGACATCACATGGACATTAGTGGTTGGGAGAGTGGCAAGAAAGACCTACAGACTCCGCCCCATACCCTTAAAGCTGAGAGTTTGTAGGCCTTCATTAAACAGAAAACATTTGTTTATAATCCTTCACTTTCCTGCCACCTCCTTATACTATAAGAGTGTAAGTACAACTTACCGACCATATTCCAGGCTATGAATCCTAGTGAATTTTGGCCAAACTCTACCCACATCCAGGGAATTTCTGGAATGTTCCCCATGGCAGCTCAAATAGTGAGAAGCTTTGCCCTGAGTCTATCAGGCAGGTTCCATTTAATATGATCACCAAGTCAGCAGAGCCACATCACCCTCCTCTCATTCTGTTTTTTAAAATATTTTTATTTATTTGAGAGAGAGGTAGATACAGACTGAAAGAGAATAGGTGCACCAGGGCCTCCAGCCACTGCAAATGAACTCCAGACACGTGTACCACTTTGGGCATCTGGCTTATGTAGGTACTGGAAAATCGAACCTGGGTCCTTAGGCTTCACAGACAAATGCCTTAACCCCTAAGCCATCTCTCCAGCCTCTTCCTCTCATTTCTGCAAGGACCTGAAGTCAAAGACAAGGATCTGGTCTGCCTCAGGAAAAAAGGTCCACATTATTCATTTCCCTGATGGAAGTCTGGAGGCTGACAGGGAAGCAGGAGGAACAGAACAGGGGCCAGAGGCAGGCTGCTGTGTCCTGGCCCCGGGGGATACTGGAGTGAGTGATGTGGCTTCAGCCTTCATGCTCAGCTTGTTGTACCAGCCGGCCCCGTCAGTCCAGGATCATGAGTTTATAGTCTCTCTTTGCACCTGAGCTAGGCGGGCGCTGTGAAAAGGGGCGATTAGCTACTAATGATATTCCAGGCACATTGGCTTCTTGTCTTAATTACTTTCTTCATTTGCACTTTTGGCGGAACACCTGGGGTAGGAGCTGCAGTCGGCATTTTAACCGTCTTCTTTCCTACCGGTGGCTTCCTCCTACCATCTGTTGGTTCTCTAATTGATGTTCACTCCACGTGTGTAATTTGTCTCAGCTTCTCATTCATTTAAGTCCAGGGTATCACGTTTCCCCTTCTTCTTCTTTCCCTTGCTTACTCTGGGAGGTGTGTGTGTGGGGGGTGACCTGACTTGGCCACTTTCAAGGCTAGCCAGTGCTTTTGACACAATACCTGTGGCTCTCTTCCTTGCATCTGCAAGAGAACAGAAATGAAGACCTTTCCAATTTGCAAGCCACCACGGGATGTTCCTTTGGGAACAGGCCTTGCGCTGCTGGCCTGACTTGGGTGCCTGGCAGAGGGGTGTAGCACTCACCTGGCCTTGGACCCCTCCAGGGGGAGAGGAGACCAGCACTTACTGCCCACAGGACCACGTCCAACCCGGGCAAACACCACACACCCAGGTCAGCTCAGCGAGCTGGATGTCAAAGGGCATGCTGGGAAAGGGACAGAATGGAGGTCAGGCTCCACCCCTCCATGTCTGAGTCACTTTGCACAGGTCCTTTGTCCCCTCTGAAGCTGCTATGAGCATGTGTGTGTCAAAAATGCTGGGGCAACATGCTCAACCTTTCTCAGGGGCCATTTTGCTAATTCACTTATGTCCCCATTGCTCTGGGCTGTACTGTCATTTACATTAAAATGAGAGGAAACATTTAACAAAAGAGCTAACCAGATGTTGTTTATGTCTTTAAAAAAAGAGCAATCTCTGTCTTCAGAGAGAGCAGCCAGGCAAGTCTGGAGGTCAGGAAAGGCTGTAGTTCCTCCCCAGCTTTTGACACCCATGTCCAGTGGCCGCAAGTCCCCATCCAGGCAAAAACAGGAAGTGGTGGCCTGGCCTTTTATTATTTATTTATTTTACAGTTTCAGACTGTAAACGATGTACTTTGATCCCCTCTTCCCTTTATCCTCCCACTAAAACCCTCTTTCTTCCTTTCAGATCCCCATCTACTTCCATGCCTTATTGCTGTTTTTCTCTCTGGCCTACTGATTTACGTTTGGGTCACTCGCATCATCATGGGTGGGAGGTTACCGTAGAATGGGCAGCCCTTCCGTGACCACCCCTTTGAACAGCATGACCCCCCCCCACAGCTATCTTTCATCACCTTCTGCCATTTCTTGTGGGAGCTATGGGGTCTCATGGACTCTTCCCTCGTCTATGATGAGATATTGGCACAGCCTGGACTTTTGATCCTGTTTTATAGCCCTGTCACATTGATCTTCTGTCATTCGCAGCCTAAAGCAGTCTTGCCTGACACAGGCTAGTGATTGATGTTCCCCGTTTGAAATTGATCACTAACCCCTCGTGCTTCCTTGTGTCTGTTTCAGAGGGTCTTGCTGTTGGAGTTGGATTTGGGGCTGTGGAAAAGACAGCATCTGCAACCTTCCAGAGTGCCAGGTAAGCCAGTGCCTGGAGACCAGCCTTGTCCCCACACCCCATGATACCCTGGCTCTCCTCATTCCCCGTGTGAGCTGCTGGCATGGGGTTGCTGAGCAGCCCGGCCCCACGGTGACAAGAATGACGAGGTCAGGGGAAGCTCAGGAGGGAGCAAGGTACTCAGTCAGACAAGCAGGTGGGTACCGACTCTTTTTGAAGGTGCTGTTTACTGGGTAACCACTTTGGAAACAAATCCCGGGTGTAATTTCAAGCTGTACTCTCAGACCGTGAAACATATGGAGACTAGGGAAAAGGTTATAACCCAGGCAGTGATCAATGCTCTTAAGTGGCTCCCTTCTTTTCTCTTGTCACTGACCTCTCCTGGATCCCTGTTTCTGGGCCTGCTCCCCAGATGCTCTTTAGCCTGTTTCTTGTCCTATGGCCCTTTAAAAAAAACACTTTTATTTTATTTTATTTTTGGAGAGAAACAGAGAGAGAGGGAGAGGCAGAGAGAGAATGGGCGTGCCAGCAGCCTCTCAGCCACCGTAAACGCACTCCATATGCATGCACCCCCTTGTGGGCAAGTGCGGCATTGCACCCTTGTGTCACTTTGCATCTGGCTAAACGTGGGACCTGGAGATTGGAACCAGCGTTCTTAGGCTTACCAGTCAGGCGCTTTAATTACTAATCCATCTCTCCTGCCTCCTATGACCCTTTTTTTTTTGGAGAGAGACACAGAAAGAGACAGAAGACACAGACAGAGATAGGAAGAGGAAGACAGATAGAGATGGGTGCGCCAACAGCCTCTCAGCTGCTGCAAATGAAATCCAGATGTGTGCGCCCCCTTATGGTCAAGTACAGCATTGCGCCATTGTGTCACTTTGCATCTGGCTAAACATGGGACCTGGAGATTGGAACCGGCGTTCTTAGGCTTAGCAGGCAGGCGCCTTAACCGCTAAACCATCTCTCCAGCCCCTATGATCCTTTTTTACATCTGTGCCCTCAGGGGTCTGTCCCCAGAGCATCCTCATTTCATCAGTATACCCTAGGCAACTTTCTCCACCCCCACATGTGGTGGGTTTGCATGTAAAATGTACTGCATAAGCGCAGTGTTTGAATATTTAACTGCCAGCTGGTGGTGCTATTTGGGAAGGTTGTGGAACCTTTAGAAGGTGAAGCCTTGCTGGAGGAAAGTGTGTCACTGGAAAAGGGTCCTGTTATATTCCACCCCACTGGTTCTTGTGTTATATTCCACCCCACTGGTTCTTGTGTTATATTCCACCCTCACTGGTTCTTGTGTTATATTCCAACCCCACTGGTTCTCGTGTTATATTCCAACCCCACTGGTTCTCATGTTATATTCCACCCCACTGGTTCTTGTGTTATATTCCAACCCCACTGGTTCTCGTGTTATATTCCAACCCCACTGGTTCTTGTGTTATATTCCAACCCCACTGGTTCTTGTGTTATATTCCACCCCACTGGTTCTTGTGTTATATTCCAACCCCACTGGTTCTCGTGTTATATTCCACCCCACTGGTTCTCGTGTTATATTCCAACCCACTGGTTCTCGTGTTATATTCCAACCCCACTGGTTCTTGTGTTATATTCCACCCCACTGGTTCTTGTGTTATATTCCACCCCACTGGTTCTCGTGTTATATTCCACCCCACTGGTTCTCGTGTTATATTCCAATTCCGCTGGTTCTTGTGTTATATTCCACCCCACTGGTTCTCGTGTTATATTCCACCCCACTGGTTCTCGTGTTATATTCCACCCCACTATATTCCAACCCCACTGGTTCTCGTGTTATATTCCACCCCACTGGTTCTCATGTTATATTTCACCCCACTGGTTCTCGTGTTATATTCCACCCCACTGGTTCTTGTGTTATATTCCAACCCCACTGGTTCTCGTGTTATATTCCACCCCACTGGTTCCCACTGGTTCTTGTGTTATATTTCACCCCACTGGTTCTCGTCGTTATATTATATTCCATATTCCAACTGGTTCTCGTTTTATATTCCAACCCACTGGTTCTTGTGTTATATTCCAAACCCACTGGTTCTTGTGTTATATTCCAAACCCACTGGTTCTTGTGTTATATTCCAACCCCACTGGTTCTTGTGTTATATTCCACCCCACTGGTTCTTGCTCCTTCCCCCCTGTGTTGTGACAGTATGACATTGTGGTCTGCTCCTGCCATGGCCTGGGGAACCTGTGATGAGATGGATGTTCACATCTATCTCCAGCCCATATGCCTCTCCTGAACTTGTTTTTATGGGGCTCACTGCCTCCCAGATGTCTCTGCATAAATGTCTTACAGAACCCCCACATGGCCCTTCTGAATTTGAACTTCCTCTCACCACTTTCTGTTTTGAAGGTCATGCCCCTCCTCCAGGGTTTCCTGTCACTGCCTTCCACCCAGCCATCCAAGCCAAACCCTCTTGTAGAGACCATCAGGTCTTATCAATGCATCCACTTGTCTGTTTCCCTTGAGTCAAACAAGACTTTAGTCAGGTCAGAGTCACAGGCTCACATGACGGCCTTTAGCCCTCAGATAGGGGCTCTCAGTGCAGTCCATCCACATCCATGAAGCATGACTGATTGCTACAGGCACTAAGGTAGAAGGCAGCAGGTTGGAGCCTTCTGTCCAGGGCACAGGCTCCGCTGCTTCCAGCGGACTATGGGGCATGTGGAGTGGAAGCAGTCAGGTGAGGACGACTGAGGATGGTGAGCAGTATGGGGAACTTAGACACACACACACGTATGCGCACACACACGTGCTCACGCACACACACTCATGCACACACACACACACATGTATAAAGGCACCTGGATTCACAAGAAATCAAAAACAGAATTCAAAGCAGATGACTCAAGGGTACCCAGCTTATTGCACTGCCTTCAGAATGTGCAAGCCCAAACAATTCCACATCCTACCCATGGCGGTTTGAATGTAAAATGTCCCCAGCAGCATCTTGTGTTTGAGATGAAGCCTTTGCACTTCTGGAGTGTTTCTTCCCATCTTGAGCATCAAGCTGAATAATGATGGCTTTTGTGAAAATCCAGTGAGATGGCAAATGGGGAGGGAAGGGCCTTTAGCATTGAGCAGTGTCACCAAAAAACAAGGGCTAATGATGACTCGTAGCCCCCCTGTGACTTCTCTTCTTACCCAGGCTGGGGGAGGCAGTGTCCCAGGGACTGAGAGCCCCAAGGGCTGACCTTTAGCTCATTCAAAGGCCAGGATCTCTCAGAAGCAAGGGAGCCACACGCTGTCCATAAGATCTGTGCCACAAGTGACAGCCATGCCCCAGGCACTGCACTCATAGGCCAGGCTCTGTCTGATGGCACCATGCCCCACCGTCCCCATGACATCTCAGTGTCAACTCCAATATCCCTCTCTGTTGTTGTCACCTACCCTTTCTGCTGGCATTTGGAAATATTTCTGAAGGAAATGAAATAAAAACATGTCTAATCCTGCATCTCCCTTCCCCAGACCTAACAGATTCTCTCTGAGTTCACATACCATCCCCCAATAGGACCCTCCAGCTGGGGTGTTCCCCACTGCATCAGACCCTCCACCTCACTGGCATCACTGGCACAGCATGGGGCAGAGGGCCTGGAGATCTGCTACCACTGCAGCCATGACTCAGAGCAGCGAGGAGCAGCACAGCATGTACACAGGGCAGGGAGGGAGAGCAGACTTCTAACCCTCCACCCACATAGAGTTTGCATCTTCTTGCCCTTCTGGACACCTGTTTCTCTTGGGCAGTAAATACAGAGTAGTTCCCAGACCAGGCTTGTCAGCTCTTTGTGTCTTCAACTCATATTGTAGATAGGTTTTCATCAGAAGAGTGGTACAAGGGAGTGGTGGCAAGTGAGAATCAGGCAGTGCCTATGTTCCAGGCCTCACTCAGCCTTGCCGTGGGCCTGTGTGGTACCTGATCACACAGGGAGCTGGAGGGATCTAGCCTCCAGTTATCTCCTCCTGCTGGAGCTTGTGAGCCACCAGAGTGTAGGCTCCAGAAAGGATGCTCTGCTGAATGTTAAGAGGGCATGAAAAGATACCAGACAAATGGCAGTAAAAACACAGTCGGTATTTTTACAATTTTAGCAGCAAAGTAGACTTTAAGGCAGGAAGTCATATGAGGAATAAAGCAACACTGTATGGAAAGGCAGGCG
Organism: Orientallactaga sibirica; assembly: GCA_036365145.1. Classification (NCBI taxonomy): domain Eukaryota; kingdom Metazoa; phylum Chordata; class Mammalia; order Rodentia; family Dipodidae; genus Orientallactaga; species Orientallactaga sibirica. Next base: position 11,213,970 of record JAEOAD010000013.1, read on the forward strand.
GTCCCCAGGATGATACCATGGTCCTGAGTGTTTTATGCAACAAGCAGCCTGAGCTCAAAATCAGGAAAACCAGGTCAGAACTTCAAGGAGGCATGGGACAAACCACAGTTGTTTGGGAAGTATAACGCCCTTCCTTGAGGCTTGTTACTAACATGGATAAATGGTGAACAGAATGTAGAGGGAACATGAATATAGGGGGAGCATATCTAGACTTTCACCCCTAGCAATTAGAAAACACACTCTTTTAGGGACTGGGGAGATGGCTCAGCTGATAAAAGGTGCTTGCTTGCAAGCCTCTGAGCTGGAGTTCCATCCTCAGCACACCCACATAAAGCCAGATGCAAAGTGGTACATGGGTTTGTAATCCCTATGTGCCTGAGGCAATGGGAGATGGAGCCAGGAGAATCTGGAAGTTCCTGAGCAGCATTGGCAACAAGAGATAGTCTGTGTCAAGATAGTGGAAGGAAAGGAGAAACACCCTGAGGTGTTCCCTGACCTCCACACAAGTGCTGTGGCACATGCATCCATGCACACATATGCACTCATATATGTGTGTATGTGTATATGAATGTGTATATGTATATGTATATGCAATTAAATTGTGAAATAAAAAAATTCAAGGGCCAAAGCGCTGGCTTAGTGGTTGTTGCAGTTAGGCAAAAAAAAAACAACAACAAAAAAAAAACCGACCATGAGCAGCTTGTGGGGAAAAAAAAAAAAGGTTTATTTTAGCTTACAGACTTGAGGGGAAGCTCCATGATGGCAGGAGAAAATGATGACATGGCAGAGTGCGGACATCACCTCCTGGCCAACATTGGATGGACCACAGCAACAGGAGAGTGTGCCAGACACTGGCAAGAGGAAGCTGGCAATAGCACACCCATTGCTATCAGCTGGGGATCCAGCAGTCAGAACGTATAAGTTTATGGGGGACACTAAACACACCACCACATTCTGCCTCTGGCCCCCATAAACTGATAACCACCCATGATGTAAAATGCAATGCATTCGCCCAACTTCAAAGTTCCTCATAGTTTTTATCACTTCCAGTGATGTTCAAATTCCCCGTAGTCCAAAGTCTTTTAACTGAGCCATAATACCAAAAATAAATCTAAAAACCCATAAAGGCCCTGCAAAAGGTGGCATTGGGCATAGCAAATAAATGTTCAACCAATACAAGATTTAAACAGGACAAACATCAAATTCTGTCGCTCCAAGTCCAACAGCTCTAGTCAGTGACAAGTCTCCAGTCCAATAATTCTAACCAGTGACAAGTCTCTGGAGTTCCAATTCTGCCCCTCTAGCTAGGCTACTCACAGTCCTGGAAAACCTCATCAGGTGCTGGCAGCTCTCCTTGGCAGCCATCCTATAGTCCTAGCATCTTTGCTAGGTCTTCCCTGCAACCCATGGTTCATCCTCATGGCTCCATCAGGCCTCCGCACAGGTAATCCAACAAACTTGCTTCACACTGCCCATGGCCATTTCTAAAACACAAAACCATGTTGCAAATTCAATGACCCTCTCTTTCCTGCATTTGTTACACCCCATAATACCAGGTGGGCTGCCAACTTGTTAATCCAGGGGGGAATAAAGCTGACTTTGGAGAATGGGACACTCCTTTAGCATTCAGGTCTCTTCAAAAAAGCCTACATTCTTCCTGTTGTCCCAGTGAGGGTCAGCTGGTCCAAATCTCAATGGTTGTAATCTCTCAAACAATTGCAGCTGAACAGGCAGCAGTTTGGGCTCAAAGATTTAATTTTTTCTACTCACACCAGTCCATTTCTACACAATGCAACCCTGCACAAGTTCTCAGGACATGGGCATAACAGCAAGCCTCTCACACAAACTGCTTCTAGCCCAGTCCAGGCAAAGCTCTTTCTCACCCTCACAAGCCAAACCTCACAGTCCATAGTTCTTACTGCATTCAGGACTTTCAACTCTGACCAGAATAGTCCATCAAGCTGTACTTACAGCACTGCAAGACGTCTCTTCCACATTCCTCCTGCAAAGCGTTCCAAAAGGCCTAAGCCACAGAATCAGGTTTCCAGCAGCAATGACCCCACTGTTGGCACCAACTTTTCTGTTGCAGTCAGGTTTACATTGCTGGCAGAAAACGCCCAACCAAGAGCAGCTTGTGTGTGTGTGGGGGGGGGGGGTATTTGGGCTTATAGACTCAAGGGGAAGCTCCATGATGAGAGAGGAAAATGATGATGTGAGCAGAGGGTAAATATCCCCTCCTGGCCAATATCAGATGGACAACCAGCAACAGGAGAGTGGGCCAAACACTGGCAAGAAGAAGCTGGCTATAACACCCATAAGCCTGCCCCCAACAATACACTGCCTCCAGGAGACTCCAATTTCTAAATTGCCATCAGCTGGGGACTTAGCATTCAGAACACCTAAATTTATGGCGGACACCTGAATCAAACCACCCACAGCGGTTAAAGTGCTTGCCTGTGAAGCTTAAGGACCCAGGTTCAATTCTCTAAGTCCCACATAAGCCAGATACACAAGGTGGCGCATGCATCTGGAGTTTGTTTGCAGTGGCTGGAGGCCCTGGTACACCCATTCTCTCTCTCTCACTCTCTCTCTCTCTCTCTCTCTCTCTGCCTCAAATAAAGCTTTTTAATTTAAAAAAATTTCAAAAGGAAAACACACTCTTAAAAAGCATATGTGTATGTTTTCCCCAGCTGATCGCTGCTGTACTACAGAGCAGGAATAAATACCCCAGGACTGTATGGTTCAGACCTCGATGTGGGATAATTGAGGAGCAGTAGCAGAAAGGCTAGCCAGAAATAATTCCTGAGTGGGCAGTTAGAACCAGAAGCAGCGTGAAGCAGCACAGTCCAAGCCTCAAAGAGGGGACCGAGAGCAGCTGAGCCAAGAAACCCAGTGGAACAGGGCGAGCTGTTCACAGTCTCAGGGGCTCGTCCTGCACAGTGAGTGGGCTGCAGTGAATTTCATCCGAGCCCGAGGGTGGCCCGCTGGGATCAATGCAGGACTCAGGAAGCAGATGCCGGGGTGGCCCCAAGGTGTTCTTGGGGCTGATGGAGAGATGCCACTGACACGCAGTCTCCTGATGCTTACCAGAGGGAAGGATATGACTGAGGCAGGCTGAAGAACAAGCACACTATTCATCCCGCAATGATTGGCGGAGGTGGGAAGGGGTCGATGGAGCAGCTGGAAGAACGCAGCAGTTGAGCCAAATGTTCCCCGGCTTCTCAGAATGAACTTCGGCAGCTGTGAGGGTGAAGAGGAGGGTGCTATGCCGAGGATGGCCACCCGGCTGAGGAAGCATCTTCAATGCAGGCCTCAAATTTTGTTACAGTGTGGAAGGGACATTTCAAATTCAGGTGACAAGGAGCCACAGGTGAAGCACATGACACTGTGGAAGGAAGAAAGGACTGATAAAAATGAGGGAAGGAGTTACTCGGCACCTGCCTGGGGCCTACAGATGGACTGTATTACCGTGGCTCCACCCGTGAATTTTGGTTTAAAAATAGGATATAAAAGTATTTCAGGAGAAACTATAATCCTACTTGTTTTAAATTGTGTGTGTGTGTGCCACTGTGTCTTGCTGTTGCCAAGGAATAGCCATGTGGCTTTATGTGGGTGGCTGGGGAATTGAACCCAGGCTGGTGGGCTTTGCAAGCGAGCACCTTTAATCTTTGAGCCATTTGCCAGCCCCTGTCGTGTGAGTTTTGATCTTTTCCTGGGCTCGCCATTAGTGATCCCATCTTTCTGAAGGTCCAGTCATAACTCCAAATGAGCCACAACCTACAGAACCGGGCATGGTCAAGCTGGGGTGTCTGGTAGGCTAGGTGGTGTTTTTAATGCGTTTTTTAACTGTATTTTTGACTCACATGGGTTCATTATTAGTCAAGAAGCATCTGTCCATGCACACAGCTAAGTGAGCCGGATAGAGGTTTTTGTTCATTGAATGGAGGGCTCTGCAAACTATGGGCCATGGGCCAATTTTGCCCCAACACCTTTCTCTAAAGTACACTTTTATTGCAGCACAGGCCTGTTGGTTTGTTTACATGCGCACTGTATTGGCCTAGCTGAGTAGTTACCACAGAAATCTTAAGATGGGAGGCTGTTATTTTTTTTTTCTATCTGCAAAGCTAAAATTACTTTCTATTTAATCCTTTGCAGAGCGTCCATGGACCCAATCTGAATTAGTTACTTTCTTGTTGCCGGGACACAATACCTGATGTATCAGTTACTATCTCAGGAGGAAATACCCCACCAGAAGCAGCTTCCGGAAGGGAGGGTTTATTTCAGCTTATAGTTTCAGGAGAAAGTTTCTTCATAGTGGGAAAAGCCTGGTAAGAGTCACCACATCTTCACATGGCAGGAAGGAGCAAGAGTGGATGGGGCGGGGCTGTAACCTGTCAAGGCCTGCCCTCAGTGACACACTTCCTCCAGCAAGTCCCCACCTCCTGAAGGTTCCACAAATTCCCCCAAATAGCACCACCAACTGGGGGTGAAACTTTCAAACAGATGTCTGGGGGGCTCTTCACTCCTACACCACCACACCTGACCTGAAGTGATTCAGAGAAGGAAGAGAATATTTTGGCTTATAGTCTGAGGTTGCAGTCCATCCTGGTGGGGAATGCTTGGACTATGTTCAGTCCCGAGTGAGAAAGCAGAGGATTAAGACTGAGTCCCAGGTGGGGCTTCCCACCTCAGTCAACCTAATCAAGATCATCCCTCACAGACATGCACAGAGGCTAACCTAACCCACGTCATACCTCATGGGTGATTCTAGATCCTGTCAAATTGACAATCACTATAAGCCATCGGTCATAGTCAACACAGTCCACAACCCCAAGCTCAGCATGGAGCCCTGGGAGGCCAGCTGCCTTTTACAGGACCTCCTACCTATGTCCTGTTTGCAGCCACCTCAGAGGAGGAGGTTCTAGTCTCTCTCGCACAGCAGCATCCACTGCCACCCCCAGAGACGGGGACAGCACGACATAAACATTACATACAGTAAGGCGCTGTCTTCAATTCCCACTTGAGTTTTTGCTCTGACCCAGAAACGCAGGCCCCTGGCCCAAAATTGGTGTGTGACTGCTGCCACCTACTGTCAAGACACACTACCGCGTCTTGCCTGTCCCCCAAGGGTCTGCTTTGCTGCATCTGTGTCCCAGCTGGTATGGTGTGTGGTAGTGTAGACTCAGAAGCCTGAGGCAAGGGGATTGCCATGAGTTCAGGGCCATCCTTGGATACATAGAAAGTACCAGGCCAGTCAGGATTACACAGCAAGACCCTGTTAAGGAAGGAAAGGAGGAAGGTAGAGAAGAAAGGAGGGAGGAAGGAAAAGGAGGGAGGAAGGAAGGCAGGGAGGAAGAAAGGAAGGAAGGAAAGAAGAAAATCAATGTCCTATGAGTTACCAAGACTTAGCCATGGCAACCTGTGGTCCAAGGAAATCAGCTTTTTCTGTTTCTTTCTGGCACCATCCCACGGTGGTTGTGTTTTTTTGTTTTGTTTTGCTTAGTCTTGTTTTTGGCTTCAACCACAAAGAAATTCCTCAGACCCTGTGTCCCTGAGGAGTTTGATGGTGATGTAGGTTTCCTTTCCTAAATGCCCTCCCCGCCAGAGGCTGCGCCCTCAGCCCTCACTTCGTGGCGAGCATCACTCAGACCAGCCCGGAGAGCAAGTGACTGATGCTCCAGCACCCTGCTGGTTTGCAGCCCGTGGGCATCCCTGGAATGACGGGGGACAGGTGTCCTGGAGCTGGCTGTGTAGAGCAGGGGAGACCAGCTGCAGTCGCACTGTGTGCCGTGGACAAGCCCGCCGAGCACATGTCCAGGGTTTGGTGGCACGTCTTTCCTGCTCCGTGCCACAGCCAGTGAATGCCCAGACACCTAGTGAAGGATGCGTGGTGGATTAACATGCTTTTGAAGCCAGTAGAGCTCATTAAATTGCACAGAGGCATTAAGAGCAACTTTAATGTTTATGTCTGCAATGAGGTCAGAGTGTAAAGATCATAAATCAGATACATCCTTTCCCTGGCCTATAAAATACATACGGTGGCATGTTGGCAATCATTTAAGACAGCAGCCATTAACTAAATGAACAACCATTTATTTAGATACAAAAAGCAATGGGACTGGGGGTGGGGTGGCTCAGCAGGTAAAAGCACTTGCCATGGAAGCATGAGGGCCTGATTCTCCCTGAGTTCAGTTACCCATGGGGAGGAGACTTGGGAATGTCTGGACTCATTGGTCAGTGAGTCTGATGAAAAATGGTATCTCTGGGATTCGAGGGACTCTGTCTGAAGGGTCTATGCAGTAGAGGAAGATACCTAACAAGATGGGTGACAGACACCTTATGTTCTCCTCTGGCCTCCATATGCATGTGCCTATCTGAACACACACACATGGACACCACACACATATATACTACACACACCAAGAAAATGGCAAGAGAGGCAATCAACACACTTTCCTGGTCGTTAATCAAGGTTAAGTCAGTGGAAGAGAATGCCTGTATGGGTCACACATGTTACGTATGTGCGTGTCTGTCTGTCTGTCTGTCTGTCTAAGTAGTTGAACTACTTTTGTTCCAGTTGATTCTTGAAGAGACACTTGCAAGTGGAAGAGAAGTAGAGAAGTTAATGAGGGGACTTTGCAGGGAGAGGTCTTAGCTAAAATATAACCTGCGGATTATGGGTCACTCTACTTCCCACCATGGCTGCCTCCCGCCATGTGTCCATGCAGCAAATGACCCTACATCTACCTAGAGTAGACCACCTATTCACTCCTGCTCTGGACCCCCTACACCCTCCCAGGCTGGCCCACGTCTCCTTCCCTCCTGGGGAGACCTTTCCTTCTTCCACATTGCTGATTTTGACCTTCCTCCTGGTCCCCGCTTGGGCCTGACTGAACGTGGTGACTAGAGCAGTGGAGAGCCAGCTTGAGGTCAGCCAGGCAGGCACCTGGACACGAACTTGTCTCCGCTCTCCTCAATCCAGAACCACTTCTGAGAGAGCGGCGCCCCTCCCAGCCCTCCTCTCCTCTCAGTTGAAAATCCTGCTTTAAATTTTTCCTAAGTGTTGGGCTGGAGAGATGGCTTAGCAGTTAAGGTGTTTGCCTGCAAAGCCAAAAGGACCCAGGTTCGATTCCCCAGGACCCACAAGGGGGCATACACATCTGGAGTTCATTTGCAGTGTCTGGATGCCCTGGTGCGCCCATTCTCTCCCTCTCCCTCTCTCTTTCTCTCTCTCTCTCCCTCTTTCTCTCTATCAAATAAATAAATAAAAATAAAATATTTTTTAAAATATCCGTGGGTGAATAAACCCTTCCTATCAAACTACCATGTCTGGAATTCCAGAGCACCGGCAGCCCTTCCGTACCTGTTTTCTTTGCAGCCTAGAGTGGAATTTCAAAGTAGACAGCAGCTGGCAGACAGCGCCATCATGTGGTAGTCTGACGTCATAGCTCACTTGGTGAGTTAAGCCTAAGGAAAAGGGACCTTAGACCCCAAGCAAATGGGACTTGTTGCTATGTGAGCAGCGTGGCTTTCATCTATATGCATCTGTGTCTCCACTCCTGTATTCTGTACATCTATCTATCATTTGTATCTAGTCTGTCAAGGTGTGAGTTGGTTAACGTACTCTGACATGTAAAATAGCCCGTTTATATCTTCCTCCTATTTAAAAAAAAAAATTTTATTTATGAGAGAGAGAAGGGGCACGCCAGGGCCTCTAGCTGCTGCAAACAAACTCCAGACGCATGCGCCACCATGTGCATCTGGCTTACATGGGTTCTGGGATAGTAAACCTGGATCCTGTGGCTCCACAGGTAAGTGTCTTAACCAGTAAGCCATCTCTCCAGGCCTATATTCCTGCTATTTTGACCCCAGTATTTCGTGCCTGATTCAGTTCATTACAAAAAAAAAAAAAAAAAAAAAAAGATTTATTCCTTGTGTCCAAGAATAAAAACAGAGCTTTGGTGTGACTACATAAAGAGCGGAAGTGTGAAATGGACCAGTTACAGAACAGAAAACTAAATAGAGGATGGCCCAGCACTTAAAGGAGCTTGTGTGCAAAGCCTGGAGGCCCGGGGTCATTTCCCCAGTACCCAAATAAAGCAGACACACCGCGTAGCATATGTGTAGTTTCTTTGCAATGGTAGGAGGCTCTATGCACCCATTCATGCCCCGCCTCTCTCTGTTTGCAAATAAATGAAAAATTTTTTTTAAAATCCTAACCTCAGAGACCTTCAAAGTCACTGGGTTTTTTGTTTGTTTGTTTGTTTTGGTTTTGGTTTTGGTTTTGTCATTGTGTGACACATTCAGCGTTCCAGTGGCTTTTTGATAAAGATAATGTGATTTGTTGCATCAGTCTGGGAAAATGAGAAAAGTGGGTTAGAGAAGTGTGCGCAGGCAGAGCCACCAGAACAAAGTGGTTTTTCATGGATAATCTCAGGTAACAAGCTGTCAGGTCACTCATGCCTCTGGCTGTCCATCTTCCACTCAGTCCACAGGGACACACTGAGCGAGGTAACTTAGGGCGACGATTCCAGCCAATGCAACAGGAAAAATGCATTGGCAATCACAGGACTGATGGGCTGGAAGTGGTCTTCAGAGATGGTCTTGCATCTGAAGTTTTGTTTTTTTTTTTTAAGTGACTGAAACTTTTCAAACAAGATGGTGGAAGGCATAGATACTCACCCCATCACCCAGCTCCCCATCAGTGCTTCCTCTGATCAACCCAGACCCAGCGTGGGCAGCTTCTTGTCAAGGCTGGTGGGAGACCAGGCCTGGTTCCCAAGTCCTGAGGGCCTTTCTCTGTCATAACAAAGGTGCACTCTGGTACTGGATGGCCTGCTTGCACCTTAGAGGGTGAAGGGATGCCCCAGCCTCTTGTCCTGACCTCCCCTTCAAGGTTGCTCTCAGCTTCCCCTCCTTTTTGCGGCATTTCTCTCTGGTCTACTTGGACTACAGTAAGATCTTCTCTCACCCTTGGGGTCAATCATGGAGCCTTTGGGTGAACTTTGGAGGGCTGCCTGCTTTGTGCAGTAGAAAGCTTGAGGTCAAGGCTGAGGTAGGATCCAGGAATAGCAAGAAAACAGGTACTTTTTAAAAAATCCTCTTGTGGGGTTGGAGAGATGGATGGCTCAGTGGTTTAAGGGACTTACCCGCAAAGCCCAACAGCCCAAGTTCATTTCCCCAGTACCCATGTAAGCCACATGCACAAAATGGCACATGCATTTGCAGTCTGTTTGCAGTGGCTGGAGGCCCTGACATGCCCATTTTCTCTCTAGCTGGGTGTGGTGGCACACACCTTTAATCCCAGCACTTGGGAGGCAGAGGTAGGAGGGTTACCATGAGTTCGAGGCCAGTCTGAGACTGCAAAGTGAGTTCCAGGTCAGTCTGGACTAGAGTGAGACCCTGCCTCGAAAAAACAACAAAAAACCAACCAACAAACAAACAAACAAACAAAACTTGGCACCCATCTCCAGGACCCAAACTCAGTGTCTCTGACTTGCCTCTACCTCACTCCCCTTTCTCTTCCTTCCTCCTTCTTATAATGGCCTTTCAGAGCTCCCAGCAGAAGTGTCATTTTTTTTTTTTGGTTTTTGTTTTCATGAGAGAGAGAAAGAATGAGAATGAATTGGTGGCCCAAAGAGAAAGAGAGAGAGAGAGTATGGGTGCACCAGGGCCTTCAGCCACTACAGTCCAACTCCAGATGCGTGCACCACCTTGTGTGCATGTGCAACCTTGCACATGTGTGTCACCTTGTGCATCTAGCTTATGTAGGACCTGGAGAGTTGAACATGGGTCCATGGTCTTTGCAGGCAAGCGCCTTAACCACTAAGCCATCTCTCCAGCCTTAGAAGTATCATTTTACAAACACAAAAAAGTAGCCATGTTCGGTCAGGTCAGGTCCTCTGTGTGCACCCTTCCCTCATGACCCCGGTCAGCTCCCCACCACAACTTCCTTAGAGCGATCCTCATAGGGGACAAGAGGCACCCCTCGACGACTCGTCCCATCTTTACTCAGAAATCTGGGGAGTCCCCAGCAATGCTGAAGGGAGTCGACAGTTTCATAGAGCTTCACCCATGGCGCCTGGTGCTCGTAACCCTCCGCATTGAATGGGTGGACAGAGGAACACATGCTAGAGAACATGATTTGCCACTGAGACCACCTGAGAGACTGTTCAGTCCTCATCTGACTTCTGTGTACCCAGCAGACTTTTCTGACCTGATTTCTTGATTTGTTTTATCCCCAGACCTGATGTAATCTATCACTTTTCTTTCTTTCTAAGACTCTTACTCAGGTAGCACATGCCAGCCTCAAATGCATGGCATCCTCCGTTCTTAGCCTCCCAAGTGCTTCATTTTTATTTATTTATTTATTTATTTATTTATTTATTTATCTATTTATTTATTTTGGTTTTTTGAGATAGGGTCTCACTCTAGCTCAGGCTGCCCTGGAATTCACTCTGTATTCTCAGGGTGGCCTCGAACTCATGGCGATCCTCTGCCTCCCAAGTGCTGGCATTAAAGGCGTGCGCCACCACGCCTGGCTTTATTTATTTATTTTTGAGACAGGGTATTGCTATATAATCCTAGCTGGCCTTGTTCTTTCTGTATAGCCAAGGCTGGCCTCAAACCTGAAACAATCTTTATTCCTCAGCCTCCCAAATTCTGTGGTTACAGCAACAAGCCACCATGCCTGCTTTAAAATCTATTTTTTGTATTTTATTTATTTGTTTAAGGGGGGCAGATAGAGAGAGGGAGAGAGAGAGAGAATGGGTGCACCAGGGCTCTAGCCACTGCAAACAAACTCCAGACGCATGCTCCACCTTGTACATCTGCATGCCTGCTCTAAATAACATTATTTTACAAAGACATTAGGAAAGCAGCATTCCCCTTCCTCCCAAAGCATGTCAGAAAGATGAATCAAGTTGACACTGGGATGTTGGGAGCTTAGGTCTCCATGTTTCTGCTGTCCTCTGCTAGCATGGATAATCTGAGTCTAGGGCAGCCATGAGTGTATTAGGTGTGGGGCTGGCAGACAAACCCCCATTACTACCACTGTCTCTTCCCGCCAACAGGAGAGGAGGCGTGTCTCATGCTAAAGGCTGGTTGTCCTTTAACACACACACATGCACACACATACACACACACACACACGCACTGGTATAAAGACACAGAAAATGCTGCAAAGATTATTAAGCGAGATGCTCATTCCTTGACACCCCTCCCACACACACTAATATCTACTGAGTTGGCAGAACACTGCTTAACAGTCCCCTATCATCTGCTGCGTACTTGGTTCTCACTGTATCAGCCTCAGTTTCCCCATAGGTCCCATGAGAGAGGTGGATTGTGTTCATGGTGTCCTGACTGCTTAGCCTGGTGGTGCAATGGAACCAACCCCCAAATGTATAATCATGCAAGTCAGAGGCATTGCATGAAAGACACTATGAGAGACAGCCACAGTGAATTGACGATTTTATGAGATTCCCCCCTTTTTTTATTTTTGGAGAGAAACACAGAGAGAGACAGACAGAGAGAGAGGGAGAAAGAGACAGAGAGAGAATGGGCGCTCCAGCAGTCTCTCAGCTGCTGTGAACAAAATCCAGATGTGTGCGCCCCCTTGTGGGCAAGTGCGGCATTGCGCCCTGCGTCACTTTGCATGGGGCTAAATGTGGGACCTGGAGATTGGAACCGGGTTCTTAGGCTTAGCAGGCAGGTGCCTTAACTGCTAAGCCATCTCTCCAGCCTGAGATTCTCTCTTAAAAGGTATATTTATCCAAAAATGTATACTTGTTGCCAAAGGACTCATGAATTCAAGATAAAACAAGGTCCATTCTCCCTTCCAGGCAAGGGCTTCATTTCGCTCCTCCCAGCTCCTCACCCACACCATGGAAACCTGGTGCAATACTGCTTGACCCGTGTGTTGCTAGTCATCCGCGCGAGTCCACCGTGAACTCCCAGGAAGGATGGGGATGTGAGGAAGCGGGCATGTCATTTGTTCTGCCACTGCGTTTTAACCTGTGTTGGAGATGCAGCGTCTCTAGAGTGAGGTGTGCAGCAGTTCTCTTGTCCTTGCTGGGCCCAAAACCCAACTGGAAGCAACTTATGGGAGGAAGGGTTTATTTCAGGTCAGCGTGTCGAGGGAAGGCTTCATCGTGGTGGAGAACGCATGGCAGGAGGCAGCAGCAGGGTGAGCATGGGCCAGCTGGGCACGGCTCCACCTCTCAAACTGCTGGACATGGAGCATGAGGCTTAATTACGAACACATGAGGCTCTGGGGTGCATTTCACACTCCGACCACCACAGGCATCATTCTCTGTGTGGGAGCCCATGAGGAAAGGGGTGGCAGCCAGCGGGGAGGATGGTTCTTGGGAGAGGAAAGGTACAACCCTCAGAGGGATCCTGATGTTTCATTCAAGTGTTCATTAGTATATATTCATTGCATAAAAGTAATAGGTTTCATAAGGACAGTTTTGTCCAAGTATGTCCTGTACCTTAACCACATTCACTCCATTGTCCTCTCCTGTCTTCCCCTCCCTCCACTGTCCCCTTCCTCTCCTCAAATAGTCCTCTTTCGGGCTGGAGAGGTGGCTTAGCGGTTAAGGTGCTTGCCTGCAAAGTCTAAGGACCCATGTTTGACTCTCCAGATCTTAGGTCTCCAGACATAAGCCAGAAGCACAAAGATGAGGCAAGTGCAAGGATGCACATGCCCACTAGGTGGCGCAAGTGTCTGGAGTTCAATTTCCATGGCTGAGGCCCTGGTGTGCCGATTCTCTCTCTGTCTGTCTGTCTCTCTAAAAAAATTTTTAAATAAAATAAAAATAGTTCTCTTTCCACTTTCATACCATATCTATCCATCATCTATGTCTACCTATATCTATATATAGAGTTTTTATTCTATATATATATATATATATATATATATATATATATATATATGCACTAAGTTCCACATATGCAAGAAAGCATGATATTGTCTTTCCAAGTTGGCTTATGATGACTTCCAGTTTCATCAGTCTTCTTGCAAATGGCATAATTTCTTTCTTTATACCTGTGTCAGCCTCCATTGTGTGTATACACCACCTTCTCTTTAGGGATCTTAATACTTGAATTTCTAAGTACTGTCCAAAAGGAAAGATGCTTAACATGGAAAAGAATTTGATATCAGAAGAAGAACAATTCCTGTGGCTTGACCTTTCCCATTCCCTAGAAGTGGTGCACTGGGGATAGGTTGATTTTTAATGTGCTTGTTAGTTGCAGGTTGTGTATTTAGACACAAACACACCTGCTAGAATGTGGGGGTCCCCAAGAGAAGTCAAGGAACAATGACATGGTGACCCTCGACACTGGTCTCTCGACCCCCACAGCTCAGAAGAAAGCAGATCCTCACACATGGGCATCCCTGCCTGTGGCCACTCACACACAGCCAGAGACCCACAGAGTACAGATGGGGGAACCCGTGAGAACAGGGAGGGGCCACCATGATGTGGAACTGACCCGTTCTCATCCCTTAGCTACTGTAACACTGGTTGGAGTCTTGCAGTAAACAGACATCTTCGTTCCTATTGGGCACACACCCAGGAGTGAATTGCTGGCTCCTGTGGTCACTCTATGTTTAACCTTTTGTGGAGTTTTAAAAACTGCCTTATATGCCAAAAGGAAAAAAACCAGATTCGGCCAAGAGTTCACTGTTAGCTCAGACGTTTCCTTCTCAAACGCACAAACATGTTCAGCCTTCCTTTCTCAGGCTCACTGCCCAGCATGGGGACCCTCAAGCCCCTGTCACGGTGAGTGCCCTGAGGACAGGAGGCTGAGCTGAGGGCCTACTGGGTGCTCAGCCCTAGATCTTTATTCATATCATTAACCTGTCACGCTTGGGCTGAGGAGATGGCTGTGTGGGAAGAGTGCTTACTGCACAAGCATGAGAACCTTAGCTCCACAACCCATGTGAAAGCAGGCACGCAGCGTGTTCCTGTACTCCCGTGTGAAAGCCAGGCACGCAGCGTGTTCCTGTGCTCCTTATATGCCAAAAAGGAAAAAAGCCAGGCACGCAGCGTGTTCCTGTACGCCCAAACATGTTCAGAAAGCCAGGCACGCAGCGTGTTCCTGTGCTCCTGAGGACAAGCCAGGCACGCAGCGTGTTCCTGTACTCCCGTGTGAAAGCCAGGCACGCAGCGTGTTCCTGTGCTCCCGTGTGAAAGCCAGGCACGCAGCGTGTTCCTGTGCTCCCGTGTGAAAGCCAGGCACGCAGCGTGTTCCTGTGCTACCGTGTGAAAGCCAGGCACGCAGCGTGTTCCTGTGCTCCCGTGTGAAAGCCAGGCACGCAGCGTGTTCCTGTACTCCCGTGTGAAAGCCAGGCACGCAGCCTGTTCCTGTACTCCCATGTAAAAGCCAGGCACGCAGCATGTTCCTGTACTCCCAGCACAGGAGACATGGAGACAGGGGGCTCCCCGGGGCTTGCTGTCTAGTTAGTCTAGCTGAATCAATGAACTCTGGGTTCAGGGAGGGACCTGTCTCAATAAATAAATAAAGTGGAGGGCAATTAAAGACAACACACAAACTTATACTCAGGGCTCCCAGCCCCCCCATTCCTTGTGCCCATCCAAGCCTCGGGGCAGGTGCTCACACCCCTTCCCAGCCAGGAGGAATGGAGTGGAAACAGCTTCCATGGTGTGCAGAGTCCAGGCCCAGGCAAGGGGGATTCTGGGTGTGCAAGGGGCTCCTTAGCTGCTTTTATGAGCATGTTTCTTGGGCACTGAGCCTGGTCCTGGGCCACAGCACCCTTCCCTCTTCCCCCATGGCCCTCCAAGCAGAGTTCACGGCCCTGCCTCAGCTCACATGCTCCATGGTCCTTGCCGTAGCACTGCTAGGCCCCGTCTTCAACCTTCACTCTGTGTGTGTGTGTGTGTGTGTGTGTGTGTGTGTGTCTGCATGTCTGCATGTCTGTCTGTCTGTCTCTTCACTGTACTCTGCCAGGCAGCAGAGCCCAGGGTGCCTCTGTTCTCCACAAGGCCCCGGGACCTGGCTAATTCATTATATGCTGACGGCTTCCCCAGAACCAGAATCCCACGGGTGACCTGAGAGCAGGCAGCCCCTCCACGCAGCAGGGTGGCTGCCTTTTGCTCATCCAGTTCCCCTCCAATATCACCACACAAGTCACCATCGTAGAACAAGGAAGCCCCTATGCCCCCCCTCCATCTGGTGAGCAGTGACTTCTCTCTCCATCAACACAAGGGGCCCTTTATGCCGGGGCCCCTTCCTCCTCCACCACTGCCCCAGCCACCCCCACCCAGGTTGCTGGCGACAGGGCCTGGACATCTTGGCAGTGGGAGGCATCCACGCACAACATATGCTCTGTTAGCCTGGAGCAGCCAGAGGAGGGGCAAACCCTCAAGGGCCCCAATGTGCCCTGGGAACCAGTGTACTCTCTTTGTGGCTTTCCCAGGCACTGGAGGTGACACAGCCCCCTCTCTCTCTCCTCCACCCCCACTGCTGCCCCATCCATCCTTCCCAGCAACTGGTTACAGGCACTGCTGGGGAGAGGACAATCCAAAGCCCACCACCGAGGCAGTGCTGTGATGGGAAGGGGTCTGCATTGCTAAACAGCTTTCCCGGTGAGTTGAGAAAGGTGGCTCAGGGCATTAATGTGCATGTGACATCGGGCGCTAATGCTGGCTTGGTTCTCACTGCTGTCCCAGGGTGGAGATGTGGCCACAGGGCCGCCTCTCAGAAGCCATTCTTCTACATCCATCCGATTCTGAATCCCATGAGTGTACCACCCTGGCCTGACCCCTCAGAACCCTGGAGCCGTCACGAAAGCTGGCATTCCTGAGCTCCTTCTGTGTGGAGACCCTGGGCATTGACACACTTTCACTACCTGAGCCCGTCCGCCCCCTCTGCAGGAGAAGGTGTCCCCCTTCTTGTGCAGGTATGGAATGTGCCTGTGAGCACACAGAATCAGGGCAGAAGTGGACATTGAACATAAAGACAGCCTGACTCCAGAGCCTCTGCCTCGGTCCTCCTTGGCCTCCCAAGTCACAAACACTTGCTGAAGTGGTGGGGGATTGGAGGTCAGATCCATTGAGGCACCTGTGTCACACACACACACACACACACACACACACACACACACACACACACACCAGCATGTATGTCCACTACTTTTCTTGTTATTTCAACCCAATATCTGACAAGATATGACTTAAGGAAGGAAGGGTTGGTTTTGGCTTATATTCCAGGGCAGAAACCCTAGCAGGCTGGTTGGTCACTCTGCAGCCACAGTCAGGAGGCAGAGGGCAAACAGGCTATAAAACCTCCAGGCCCACTGCCAGCAATCCGCTTACTCCAGTAAGGCTCCCTGTCCCAAATAACAAACCTTCCCAAATAATGCTACCAGATGGGGGCCAAGTGTTCAAACACATGAGCCTGGGGGGAGGGTGGATGTTTCACAATCAGACCACAATTGTGTTAGGAGAGAGCATGTGCAAAACTTTGTTTGTCAACTTTTTTAAGATATTTATTATTTATTTATTTATTTATTTATTTATTAGAGACAGAGAGAGGGAGAGAGAGAGATAGACAGTGAGTGAGAATGGGTGCACCAGGGCCTCTAGCCACTGCAGACGAACTCCAGACACATCTGGCTTACATGGGACCTGGAGAATCAAACCCGGGTCCTTAGCCTATGCAGGCACGCCCCTTAACCACTAAGCCATCTCTCCAGCCCACAAAACTTCTTGATTGTGAAATGGGCTTTCTGGCCAGCCGTTCCTAGAAGCAGACACTCCCAGGTGCCTGACGCTGGGGTGAGAACCATAGCTCGTGCTGGCTGCCTCTGCACGAGGAGATGCTGCTGAGGGAAAGAAGGAAACTCCAGGGAGGCAGCCCTGAGGGGAGCTGGTGGTATTTCTATCATGACCTCTCCCACAGCCTCACCCTGTGGGACGGGGGAACTGGTGGGTAGAGTCACTGAGGAGGTCAGACACGCTGAGCAGAGCAGAGGGTGGTGGGGAAAAAGGAAGGTTGATGTTTAATCCCCAGTACTTCAGAAGGCAGTGGGTCTTGGCTAGTTCAGATCAGCCTATAATTAGATTAGAATGGACCCTGAGTCCCATATGCTGAGGAGCCCTTACAAGACAGGAAGAGAATGGGGGGAAAGGAGAGAGGGAAAGGAGGCAGAAAGGAGGGAAAAGAAAGGGAGAAGTACAGGGAAGAAAGGAAGAAGTAGGGAGAAAGAAGGAGGAGGAGGAGGAAAAAGGGAGAGGAGAAAGTGAGAATATGGAGACAGCCATGTGACGTAATCCGGAGGCCCAGAGTGATGTAGCTACCTGCCAAGGACCACCCGAGTTTGACAGCAGACCAGGAGCTTGGATCCTCACCAGCGCATGGCTGTGCTGACACCACGGTTCTGGCCTGCACAGTAGATCTCTGAGAACAGGTCTCAGCTATCGCAGCCCTAAGAAACTCAGACATGCAGCTTTCTCTGACCCTCTGCCCCTCCCCCCTTCAGCCTTCCCCTCTTCTTCCCACAAAGCCCCAGGGCAATCTATGTTTTTTTGCAGGCCCAGTGCATTTGGCTCCCCCCCACCCCACCCATGTAGTACCTATGCTTTTCAGTTTCAGAAGGTTAAAGTTGGGAGTGGGTGCAGAACATTAATATATATGTTTTTTTTCCTGAAGACTCATTTTAGTTTGGGCCAGACGACAGAAAAGTAGACACATTCTCCCTCCTTCACCCGACTGCCTTCAGACCAGGCACATGGGAGAGTTGGGACTGTCCCTGCATTGGAGCTATTAAAATGTCGTAAGAAAGAGGCCTTTGTCGTGGGGCGCACGGCCCTCCTCTCGGTCACAGAGACAGATTGTGTCAGAAAACAAACAACAAAAAGAAGGGTTCAACCACAGCATTCTTTGGGACTTCGGTCATCTACCTCCCGCCCTTTCTTAAAAGACAAATTTCCTTTTCATTGGTGTAATTCTCTCAGATAGCTTGTCAGGTTTTAATTCTGTCCAGAACCTAATTCCATGCCAGTGGGGACCCTGTCCAGACCACGTGCAACAAACCTGCATGTCACTCTGACCTGCAGGACTGCTGGCCTGCAGGTGGGTAAGCAGGCCCCCTCAGGCCTGCACAGGAGCAAGGGCGGGCTCGACATTTTCATTTGAGAAAGGGGACACTTGACAGGAAAGACCAGCATAGCCAGGTCTGAACACTGCAGCCCATAGTTCCCCAGCCCAGTGCTGGGGATGGAAGCCAGGGCTTGTGCCTTCTAAGCAAGTGCTTTACCGCCCTTGTAGTTTTTTAGACAGGCACCCACTATGTAACCCAGCCTGGCCCCCAAACTTGAGACCCTTCAGTCTTATCCTCCCCAGTGCTAAGATTACAGACGTGTGTTAGGACACCTAGCAAGAATGATTTTTAAATTTAAATTTTGTAAAGCTGGGCGTGGTGGCTCACACCTTTAATCCCAGCACTTGGGAGGCAGAGGTAGGAGGATTGCTGTGAGTTCAAGGCCACCCTGAGGCTACATAGTGAATTCCAGTCAGCCTGAGCTAGAGCAAGACCCTACCTCAAATATTTAAAATTTTTAAATAGTTTATTTATTTATTTATTTATTTATTTATTTATTTAAGAGAGAGAGAAAGAGGCAGATAGACAGAGAGGAGAATGGGCGCACCAGGGCCTCTGTCCATTGCAAATGAATTCCATTTGTATGTGCCACCTTGTACATCTGGCATAACGTGGGTACTGGGGAACCAAATCCGAGTCTCTCTCTCGTCTATTTGATTGAGAGAGACATACAGAGATAAACAGACAGAAGGAGTGAGTATGGGTGTGCAGGACTTTCTGCCACCATAAACGAACTCTAGACACATATACCACTTTGTGCATCTGGCTTTGCATAGACACTGGGGATCAAACCCGGGCCATCAGGCTTTTCAAGCAAGCACCTTTAACCACTGAGCTATCTCTCAATCGCCCAAAATGATCTTTATAAAGACAATATGGGGGTGTATCTCCGTTGATACATTGCCTGCCTGACATGTACGACACTGAGTTTGACCCCTAGTGCTTCATAAGCTGAGTGTGACGGCCATACTTCCTTAACCCAGGCTGGAGGATCAGGCATGACTTTGCCCCCCTCCCAGTACAGGTGAAGAACACACAGACCCTAGCCTCAGGCTCTAACATGGCCAGTCTAAATCTAAATATTGGACCCCAAAATCAGCCTTTTCACAAGTTGCCCTGCATTACTAGTGTGCCGCACGGACAGGAGCCATGATTCCAGAGAAAGCAGGGATGAGGGGCTCACCGGCCCCCCACCCCTGTTTCCACTGCCCCCTTCTGCAGGGGACAGGCTTCCCCAGCCACAGAATTCCTGTCGGTGTATCTCCCCCGGCCCAAGGTGACGCAAGTCAGGACAGGTGATGACCAGCAGAAGAGATGTTGGCTTCTGACACGAGGGCAGGAGCGACTACCAGTCTTTGGGACCCAGTGCAGCATGGAAGTGCAGGGTCCTTGTTCCAAAGACAGGAAAAAAGGCTTTCTCCTGTCCTCTGTGATTGTCCCTCAGCTTGTGATGGTGTTGTATAAGCGTGGCTTTTAAGTTTTGGTAGCATGTATGACACGATGTTTACCTTCTTAATTAGTTTTTGTATGTGTGGGGGATGAGGGGTGTGTGGTGCATGCACATGTGTGTGTAGATGCATGCACCCTGTTGCAGTCAGGTTCACATTGCTGGTAGAAATCATCTGACCAAGAACAGCTTGTGGGTAAAAAGAGGTTTATTTTGGTTTACAGGCTCAAGGGGAAAGCTCCTTGATGGCAGGGGAAAATGATGGCATGAGCAGAGGGTGGACATCACCCCCTGGCCAACATAAGGTGGACAACAGCAACAGGAGAGTGTGCCAAATGCTGGCAAGGGCACACTGGCTATCACACCCATAAGCCCGCCCCCAACAATACACTGTCTCCAGGAGGCATCAATTCCCAAATCTGTATCTGATGGCAACATAGCATTCAGAACGCCTCAGTTTATGGGGGACTCCTGAATCATATGCATGCAGAGGTCAGAGGAGAGCATTGGGGGTTCTCTTGCCCCTCATCCGTGTATTTCTTTCCTTGATCTGGGTGGGGTCTCTCCCTCAGCTCAGAGCTGTCCATCAGCAAGCCCAAGTGAGTACCCGTCTTCCTCCTGCACCCCCACACCGGTTACAGGGCTGTGGCCATACCCAGCTTTTATGTGGGTTCTGGGGAGTTGAACTTGGCAACCTGTGGCCAGAGACCCTCATGCTTAAGCATCAAGCATTCTTAACTGCGGAGTCATCACCCCAGCCCCTCCTTGATCATGTTTGAGTAAGGTCACATTGTCATGCAGTCACCACCACCATCCACCTCCAGAGCTCCATCCTCCCAAGCCGTGACTCTGTATACATTAAACAAACACCGACGCCTCTCTCCTTTCTTTCTGGTGCCCACCCTTCCGTTTTCTGTCTCTCTGATTCTGACTCCGGGGAGACTTCCTTTTATCAGAATCCCATAGCCTCAATCTGCTTGTGTCTGGCTTTGTGACTTAGCATAAGCACCCCGAGGTGCTTCTGAGTTGTAGCCTGTGTCCATCCACGGCCTTCCTGTTCATGGCCAGATCACAGCCCATGTGTGATGGAACATGGTCTGCTTCTCCATCCGTCGGTATCCGTCGGTGGACTTCTGGGTTGATGTCACCTCTTGGCTCTTGTGAGAAATCAGTGTTTTCTAGAACTGTGGTGGGAGAGTGTCTCTTCGAGGGCCTGCTTCATCACTCCATGTGTGTATTCAGAAGTGCGTAAGTCATCTTGTGATTTGATTAGTTATGTTTGAGGACTTTGCTGTGGTGAGTTAAATACGCTGTTTCACGCTGCCACTGGCAAGATGAAATAGGTGTAGCACATTTGGAGGATGTGGTAGAAGTGAGGAGCTTATCCTGCCCTCCTTCTGCAGGCCCTGGTGGGGGATCAAACATGACGTGCCCCCATGCCAGTGAAGAGCACAGGCTATGATTCAATTCAGTGAGTTGGATATCAAGGTGGAGCCTCAAAACACCTTCCAAGAGTTCCCCTGTGCTGCTGTGTATCACACAGTACCACAGTGAGGGTTTCAGAGGAAGGTAAGGAAGAAGGCCTTGGGAGACCCCCACCCCATACCCTCTGCTCCTTCTGCAGGGCTGTACTTCCCTACCACACCTGGTGGAAGAGGAGACCCTAGAATCTGACCCCACAACCAGGAGTGTGGGTGCCCCCCAGCCTTGACAGTCTCCAGAGTGTGGCCCATGTGGCTGTACAGTCATACAACCATGCCCCTATAGGACAGACAGAGAGAAGGAATGAGGGAGAAGCAACAAGGGCCAAAGGAATGGCCGTAATGACAGGGCAGGTGCTTGTGAATAGACGCAGGTCTGTGGAGGGACTGAAGAGAAAGCTCATAGGTAAAGGGTTTGTCTTACAAGCCTGAGGACCTGATTTCAGTCTCTGGTGCCCATGTAAATACTGAGTGTGGGGCTGGAGAGATGGCTTAGTGGCTAAGGTATTTGCCTGCAAAGCCAAAGGACCTCGGTTCGATTCCCCAGGACCCATGTAAGCCAGATGCACAAGGGGCACATGCATGTGGAATTCGTTTGCAATGGCCAGAGGCCCTGGCGCACCCATTCTCTCTCTCTCTCTCTCTCTCTCTCTCTCTCTTTGTCTCTCTGTCTCTTTCTGTCTCTCAAATGAATGAATGAATGAATGAATGAATAAATAAATAAATAAAAAAATATTTTTTAAAAATACTGAGTGCACTGGTGCGTGCCTAGAATCCCAGCACAGGACAGGCAGGCAGTGGATCTCTAGGGCTCACTACCTAGCCGGTGAGCTTAAGGCCACTGAGAAACCTTGTCTGAATGAAACAAAGAAACAGAAGGCGGGTGGTGTTCACGAGGATGACAGCCAAGGTTGTCCTGTGACCTCCACACGCATGGGCACCTGGGCACGTGCACATGCACACACACACACACACACACACACATGTTATGCTTGACTTTTTGTTTTGTTTTGTTTTGTTTTTAAGGCAGAATCTCACCCCATGGCTCAGGCTAGCCTCAGATCCTCCAGCCTCTACCTCCCAAGTGCTGATATCACAGACAGACCACGAAGCCCGGCTCCAGAACCTCTGCTTCTATTCCCCACCCCCTATACTCCCTCCCCCACCTTCCTTCCTGATGTCAACTGACCTCTCTTCCCTTATCACTTAATACAGTGTCCCACCTGTCAGTACTGCTGGCCCCGCCTCCCAGGCCCAGCCCCTCCTGCTGCAGATCCCATCTCAGTGTGAATCATGGTGTGGACCTTCCATGGTGAAATTTCCATTTCTGTTTTCCTAGCTGCAGTTTGGTAAAACACATGAGAGTGTATTGCTTGACCACAGTCTTTTCAGAGAGACGAGGGCATGCAGCAGAGTCTTCTGTGGGAGAGTCACCTCTCACAGCTCCAGAAAGTTCTTCATGTTACCCAGTGGAGCAGCAGAAAGAGCAGAGGGGTTTCCCCACCCCCAGAGGTCACAGCTCTGCTTTCTGCTCTGGCCAGCCAGGAGTGGGGCTGGAGCCAAGACATTCTGCAGGTGGTTTTCCCATGTTAACTTATAGGTTACCTTCTACTAAAATGTTGTTTTTAATTGAAACTCAGTAGACCTTTGCATTTAAATAAAAAAAAAAATTGTTGACTTCTTCTTCTTTTTTTTTTTTTTTTTCTTTGAGACAGGGACTTATGTAGCCTAGGCTGGCCTTGAACTTGTGATTTAGCTAAGGATGACTTTGCACTTCTGCTCCCCCTGCATCTACCTCCTCAGTGCTGGCATTATAGGTCACCATGCTCAGTTTATACAGTTCTGGGGACTGAACTCATGGCTTTTGCTCTACCAGCTGAGCTAGATGTCAGCCCCCCTTCTGTTCTTCTCTTTTATTTTGATAGTGAGGGTGGTCTCTGCCTTTGCATGAAGAGCTGACTTGGCCAGCATGGCAGCTAAGTACCTCTGTGGAGGTCAGCACAAACAGGCAATAGGAGAGGGACAGCAGGGATTAAACACATCTCATCTGCATGTCTGAACCATGTTTTAGTAGTATAGCACACTGCCTGTCTGTCTTCCTGAAGGCCCTAATTTTTTTCTTTTTTAAAAAATATTTCTTCATTTTATTTATTTGAGAGAGAGAGAGAAAGAGAGAGAGGCAGGTAGAAAGAGAATGGGCACACCAGGTCCTCTAGCTGCTGCAACCTTGGGCATCTGGCTAATGTGGGTACTGGGGAATTGAACCTGAGTCGTTAGGCTTTGCAGGCAAGCACCTTAACGGCCAAGGCATCTCCCCAGTTGTTCTTTTTTTTTTAATTTTTTATTATTTTTTTGGAGAGAGACACAGAGAGAGAGACAGAGAGAGAGAGAGAGACAGAGATGGGCACGCCAGCAGTGTCTCAGCTGCTGTGAACGAAATCCAGATGTGTGCGCCCCCTTGTGGTCAAGTGCGGCATTGCGCCCTTGCGTCACTTTGCATCTGGCTAAACGTGGGACCTGGAGATTGGAACCGGCGTTCTTAGGCTTAGGAGGCAGGCGCCTTAACTGCTAAGCCATCTCTCCAGCCCCTCCCCAGTTGTTCTTTATTGGCATCTGGTTTCAGTTGATTTGTTCTCTCTTAGTGATGGTGACAGAGTCTTCTGAGACAAACGTACGTGGATGGTGGTGGTGTTCAAATGTGAAGTGTCCCCCATAGGCTCGTGTATTGCAACACTTGGTCTCCAGCTATTGGCACTGCTTGGGAAGGTTGTGAACCTTTTAAGAGGTGGAGCCTTGCTGGAGGAAGTGGATCACTGGGGGTGGACCTTGAGGTTTTGTAACCCAGACTCACTTCCTGTTCATTCTCTGCTTCCTGACTCTGGCTATAATGTATCAGGCCCCTGCTCCTACCACATGTCTTTCCCACCATGATAGGACATATCCCCTCAAAACTATAAGCCAGAGTAAACTCTTTCCTTCCTTCAGTTGCTCCTAGTTGGGTATTTGATCACAACAAAGAATATGGTAACTAATATCAAATGGTGAGGTTGCAACTCCGCTCAAAGCCGTAGAGCAGGACATGGGCTGAGTCTCTCCTCTTGCTAAGATTCCTTCCTTGTGGCTGTTCAATGGCAACGTATTGGGATGTAGATGCATTTCCTGAGAGGTCGGGCTTCTCTATTCAGTCAAGTTGACAACCAAGATTAACCTTCCCGCACAGCAGTATCTGGGGAGACTGGCCCCTGATCTTAAAGCCGGAGGAGTTGAACACAGAAGAGCCATAAAGAAGGACACCTGACATTCTCTTCCGCCCTCTGAACTTGTGTGTATGGGGTGTGCTCATACATCTACACACGCACACGTGCAGGCACTCAATATACCCACACCACACACACTATACACACATATGCCAAAACAAAATGGTAGAAGGACTGGTTGGAGGGAGGAAGAGGTTCAACTGTGGAAGTGGGGAGAAGAGAGTGGGATGGGAGGGGATTATGATCAAAATGCATAGTATACGTGTCTGATGTTCATCAATAAAAAAATTTATTTTAAATACATTTTCTTTCTTTCCTTCTTTCTTTCCTTCCTTCCTTCCTTCCTTCCTTCCTTCCTTCCTTCCTTTCTTTCTTTCTTTCTTTCTTTCTTTCTTTCTTTCTTTCTTTCTTTCTTTCTTGAGGTAGAGTTTCACTCTAGCCCAGGCTGACCTGAAATTCTTTCTATACTCATTCTCAGGGTGGCCTCGAACTCACAGTGATCCTCCTACCTCTGCCTCCCAAGTGCTGGGATTAAAGACGTGCGCCACCACACCCAGAAAAATTTTGTTTTAAAGAAGAGGGCATATGCTGACTGTGCACAGGAAGTGAGGGCAAGGACCAGTATAGGTGTGTGAGCAGAAGTCGAATCTGGAAAAGCAGGTGTCTGTCTGTCCTTTCCACCTTCCCTCTTTCTCCACACGTTTCCTACTTTTTCTGCTCAGCTCAATAAAATAGTTCCTCCAGACTTTCTTTATCCAGCAGCCACTTCCCATTGTCCACGTCCCTGTTGGTTAGATCTTAATTGATGGAGGGAAGAGACTTGGCTCAGCTCACCTCTTCCCTCTAAGGACCCTGACAACATGTGAAAAGTCAGTATCCACCCCTGGTCCAATGGCTGAGCCCTCTGAGCAGACCAGAGAGCCATCCATTTCCTGGTCAGGCAAATGAATTTTGAAAGGCTAAGACTGAGAAGGCTGGGTTCTAGAAAAAAGAGCCTAAGGCAGTGCTCATGTGAGGCAGTGGGAAGGAGACAGGGAATGACACAGAGATGGCAAGAACGTGAGTCCAAGGCCATAATGTCACAATAGAAATCATTTTCAATACTCAACCATAGAGCATTAAAAGAGATTGAATAGAAGTGCTAAGTCCTATTACAACTGTGGGAAGAGATGGAGGGAAGGTAGAAGAAAAGATAAGCAACTGACCTGACGATGCCTCCTTCCTTCCTGTCTCCTGCTTCTGTGGTCCAAACCCACTTTCCTCAGACCCCAGGCTGCCTTTCCTGTTCCTCCTGGGAGCTGCTGTTGGCTCACTCAGGGATGTCTTGGAGTGGCCGAGATCTGCCCGATGCTCGGAGAAGAGGGAACAGGCTGCAGGCAGAACTATAGGGATGGCATGAAAGTATTTAACAGCCAGGGTTCACTGGAGAAACACAGCCAATGGGAAGTCTGTATGAAGAGATTAGAAGGAATTAGCTCATGGGTATAGAGGCTTGGAAGTATAAATTCACAGTGTGGCCAGCAAAATCAAGACCAGGAAAGTTGATGGCAACCTGCTAGAGAATTTCTTTTTGTAAAAAAGATTTTTGGGCTGGAGAGGTGGCTTAGCGATTAAGGCGCCTGCCTGCTAAGCCTAAGAACGTCAGTTCCAATCTCCTGGTCCCACGTTTAGCCAAGATGCAAAGTGATGCAAGGGCGCAATGCCACACTTGACCACAAGGGGGCACATGCATCTGGAGTTCGTTCACAGCAGCTGAGAGGCTGCTGGCATGTCCATCTCTTTCTGTCTTCCTCTCCCTCTCTCTCTCTGTGTCTCTCTCAAAAAAAAATATTTTCATTTATTTATTTATTTGAGAGTGGGGAGAGAGAGAAAGAGAAAGCATGGCGTGCAGAGGCCTCTTGCTATGGCCAACAAACTCCAGGCACGTGTACCACCCTGCACGCCGGGTCTTATATAATGTTGCTTTACATTGCCTGGCTTTATGTGGGTTCTGGGGAATCGAACCCAGGCCATCAGCTTT
This sequence comes from Orientallactaga sibirica, assembly GCA_036365145.1. Classification (NCBI taxonomy): domain Eukaryota; kingdom Metazoa; phylum Chordata; class Mammalia; order Rodentia; family Dipodidae; genus Orientallactaga; species Orientallactaga sibirica. Next base: position 11,240,302 of record JAEOAD010000013.1, read on the forward strand.
ATAAGAAAACACCTTTAACCTCCGAGCCATCTGTCCAGCCCGAATTTCTCTTTTTTATTGAGAACCTTGATATAGGTACATACTATAATTTGATCCTTTGCCTGTTCCATTATCCTCGTTTGTCCCCTCTCCCCACCCGTTCCACCGAGGACCCTCCTCTTTCTAGGTCGTCCTTCTTGTTTGTTGGCTCATCCCTTCTGTCCTCCTCTGTCCTCCATGCCACAGGGCTCCACACTGATGGCTCAGAACCCTGCAAGTCCAGTGCGAGTATCAAGTGCACCAGCCGGTTCACATTGGTAGGACAGTAGCACCCCAAAGTGCTCCCCACTCTGTGCTCTTGCATGCTCTCCACTTTCCTCTTCCAGTGTTCCCTCGGCCTTGCATGGCATTGTAGCTATCACAGTACTGAGCTCTCAGCAGCCTCTTATTTTTCTACTTCGATGAGTTTCGAGTCTCCTCATTGTCTGCCTCCATCGCCAGAGAGGAGAGTTTCTTTCTTGCCCTGATATCATCAGTCTTTTTGTTGGTCAAGCCTTCTGCTGCTCGGGCGAGGCCCACCCAGATTAGAGTGAGCCATTTGCTTGACACCACCGGTTAAAATGTGCGTTAGAGGCTGGGGCTGTAGCCTGGTTGGTAGAGTACCTGACCACTGTGCATGAAGTAATGGGTTCATATCCCCAGGACTGCATAAACAGGGCATGGTGGTACATGCCCATAATCACAACACCCAGGAGGTAGAGGCAGGAGGATCAGAAGCTCAAGGTCCATGGCAAATTTGAGACTAGTCTGGAATACATGAGACCCTGTCCCAAACAAAACATAACAGTAAAAGTGTCCATTGCTCCAAAAGCTCACAGAAACAGGCAGAATGTGTGACCACATCTCTGGGCACCCTATAGCCCAGTCAAGGCAACACCTAAAATGAACCACTCCATGTGCCAGTTGCTGGGGTACAGAGTGAGCAGCCAGTGATCACAGTTAGGCAGGACCCATGGGCTGGAGGGGACAGCTTGCAGACAGGGGCGTGGCCAGTAGACAGCCCACCATATCTGGGAGGAGACCAGTCCTTGTAGTTTTCCACGGAGATGACATTTGATTGTGCGTCTGCCTTTGAATCCTGCCACCTCGTCTCCCATTGCCATGACCTTGATCCTTCAAGCTGGCTGGAGTTTATGCCACGCTCAGAGGAGTGGACAAGAGAGGCTTGAAGGCGGAACTTTTCTTTCTTGCTTGGCAACAAGGTATCTGTCCTGTGGACTTTGCCTTTCTAACCTTCCATGGGGAGAAGACGAACGATGACTTCATGGCCCTGTAACAGAACAAGCATTTGTGTCCCTGTGGGTGTGGCAAGGGGAATGATTGGGACTTTGTTCTCCTTCTAAATGGAAATGATGATGTCTTGGGAGCAGCTTGAAGACACATGCTCCTTTTTTGAGTCTTTCTCCCCCTTGAGTGATTCTTTCCACCTCTTACCCACCCGCACCCCGCAGCGCCGCCCACATGTCCCTGTCCATACACGTGTACGTAATCTCACCCAGGACAGATCCACATTGTTCCCGTTGGAGCCAGCGTCACAATGTGGGCCGCAGAGCATTTATAAGGGCTTGCATTTTCTTTTGCTTTTGTATGTCTGTGTGCAGGCTGTGTGTGTATGCATGCTCACACACACGCATGTGTGTGCGCGTGCTGTGCGGAGGCCAAAAGTTGACATCTGAGTGTTCTTTTTTTTTTAAAGATTTTATTTTTAGTATTTATTTTTTTATTTTATTTTTATTTTTATTTATTTATTGGAGATGCAGAGAGGGGGAGACAGAGAGAGAGATTGAGTGAGAATTGGCTCACCAGGGCCTCTAGCCATTGCAAACGAACTCCAGATGCATGTGCCACCATGTGCATCTGGGTTACGTGGGACCTGGAGAATCGAACCTGGGTCCTTAGGCTTCACAGGCATGTGCCTTAAGTGTTAAGCCATGTCTCCAGCCTCCGATCTGAGTGTTCTTACTTGATCTTTTTCCCACCTTATTCTTTGAGGCGGGGTCTCTTGGGACCGAGAGCTCATTGATTCAGTTAGCCCACCTAGTCAGTGAGCCCTGGACGTCACCGGTCTCTGCCTCCTCGGCACGGGGATTACAGGCTTGTGCTACCATGACCGGCATTTATGTGAGTCCTTATGAACTCAGGAGCATGAGAGCTTATGTGGCCAGTGCTTTAGCCACTGAGCTATCTCCCCGGCCAGTGTATTCCTCTTCATAATGACTCTGAGAAGTGTCATGCACGTTTATGGTGCATCTTGGTTTGAATCGACATATTCCAATGATCGACAGCCACAGTGGCTCCTGGCTTCCACATTGGGTGGAGCGTGGATTCCAAACCTTGGCTGCCAGCTTCAGTCAACTGGGGAGACTTAAAATGCTACACCTAGGCCCTCGCCCATGGCAATTCTGATTTTCTTTTCCTGAAACAGGATCTCATTTAGCACAGGCTATCCCTGATCCCACCATGTAATCAAGGATAACTTTGAACTTCTGATCCTCCTGCCTTCACTTCCTGAGTGCTGAGATTACAGGTGTGTGTCGCTATGCCTGCTTTATGCAATGCTGGGATTGAACCCCGGGCTTATGTATACTATCTTAGTATTATGCCAGCTTACTACATCCTCAGCCCTCAAAGGTTTTTACTTATTTTTATTGTTAGAGAAAGCAAGCGAGAGAGAGAGAAAATTGGCAGACCAGGGCCTCAGCCACTTCAATCAAATTCCAGATGCTTGCACCATCTAGTGGGCATGTGCGACTTTGGGCTTCCTCTCCTTTGTGCATCTGGCTTATGTGGGTTTTGGATAGAGACTGAACATGGGTCCTTAGGTTTTGCAAGTGCCTTAGCCACTAAACCATCTCTCCAGCCCAGTTCTGATTTTTTTAAAATATTGTTTATTTATTTGTGGGAGGAAGGAAGGAGAGAGAGAGTGAAAATGAACACCAGGGCCTGTTGCCACTGCAGATGAACTCAAGTTCATGTACCACTTTGTGCATCTGGCTTTACATTGGCCCTGGGGATTTGAACCTGGGCTGGCAGGTTTTGTGAGCAAGTACCTTTAACCACTGAGCCATCTCCCCAGCCCAGAGCTTTTGCTGTAACTGGGCTTGGCTGGAGCCAGAGCATAGGGCACTGGCCTAGGAAAGTCAATCCAGGCCTCTTTCCCCTTCCTTCTCTATGAGACCCACACTGTAAATGGAAATTAAGCGAGCTCCAACTTGGTTCATGGGTGGATTGGGGGGGGGAGGGGGAGGAAAGCAGCAACAGAATGGTATCAAGTTCTATCTGACAGGCAAGAGAGAACAAGCTGAGTTCACATGTACTCTTCGTGTGTATTTACCAACAGGCTCAGTAATTATTTGTTTTGCCTCTCCCCTTTATGCTGGTGATGTGTTTCTCACCCCCCCCCCCCCGCCCCTGTGGCTCTGTGGGAGCTTCTGAAGGAGCCTTGATTTCTGGAGAGAACTAAGGAAGGTGGCCGAAGCCCTGGGTACCATGACTTCTGCACACTCCATTTCTCTTTGCCCTTGACAGGTGAATTCTTGGTCTCCTCAAACAGAACCCAGCCCAGACTTTACCACAGAGAGTCGAGTTTTTAATGCATCCAAAAGGGATTGTTTCAGGGAAGTGACCAAATGAGGCGCGAGTAATTCAGTCAGCGGGCAAGCAAACACAGTGACAAGTGTTTGAACCCAGGAGGGTGTTGATGGCTCCGCATGACCTTACCCTTAAATGAGATTTCTCAGGGACATTAGCAGGCCAGCAGCCGTGCATCAGGGGAACCAGAGACTTGCTAGAGATTTCCCCAGGGACTGAGAAATCAGAAAAAAAAAAAAAAAAAAACTATATGCAGAGGAGGAGGGGGTCGCCTTTACTCTGTGTTTGGATGAGGTTGATCTGGAATCCAGAAGTTAGCAGCTGGACCAAGGAGGCTTTTTTTTTGTTCCTGCACCAAATGTACTTGGAAGATGCTAGCCCAGGTCTCTGGCATGGAGCCAGGCAGCCTTGTGTCTGGCAACTTTTGTATGTTGACTGATAGGCAGAGAAGATGGGCCAACCCTTATACCCTTAGCCATCCAGTCTGTCACCTTGAATTGCAAACAGCCAGCTGAGGGCAAGGACCTGGCTCTTGGGGTTCACAGATGGCTAGCGGTGCTCGTCCTCGACAGTGAATGTGAACTCCACCCCAGTTCCCATGGTCTCTAAAGCTTGTGCTTTCCTTTATGATAAGTAGTCCAGGGGACGCACACAGGGTTTTGATCACTGTTTCTCTCACTCTAATCCCAACAAGTACAGTATGTTCTCAAAACTCTCTGGATAAGATTCTACTTCCTGGGTGTGTCATTGCAGTACATGGAACCACCATTCATCTTTTCCAAAGCTTGAGAGAGAAGTTACCGATTCACAAAGTAAAAGTGTCCAAGGATGCTGGCTTCAGGCATAGTTTGGTCCCAGGGCTCAAATCATATCCCTGGACCTCCATTGATTTGTCTCTTTCAGCTCTGCTTTCTACAGTGTAGGCTTTCCTCCCAGGCGCTATGTTCTAGCAAAATGACTTCCAAGCCACAGCTCCAGCTCCGTAGCCTCCAGGTTCAAATCCATCAGCAATAGACTCCTTTGGGTCTAGATTCAACTAGCCTGGGTCATAGACTCCCACTTGGGACATTCACTGTGACCAGACATGAAATGCCACCCATTCTCCTGGGTAGAATCTTTATCTCCAGTTTGGGGCTCAGTCTGGAGCCCCAGGAACTGAAAGACCATGAGTCTTCCTCCCCTAGAGATCTGCTGAGACTCGCTAAGGTAGATGAGGGACCTTTGTGGTTGAGCCCGCCCACGGATTCTTCTTGGACAGAAAGCATGCACAGAGCTGGTACTTTGGGGGTGTGTGTGTGTGCGCGCACACACCTGCATGTGGGATAGTATCTCTGCATGCATACAGCCTACCGTCAAGTTCAGGGTCTCACAGGACTCAGTGGAAAGCAGGCTGGAGGACAGCGTTTTGTCAACTGCCCTGGCTCGGCAGACTGTCATCTCTTTCACTGTTTTTCCTCAGGACCTTTTTATTCAGCTCCTTCCTTTCCTTCTTGCGTTTCCGTGACTGAAGGACTGGCACGTTGTTGTTCTCTAGTAGAATGTTAAGAACAAGGACCCGACAGACAGACTTCCTGGATCCAAGTCTAGGTTCCGCCGTGGATTGCTGTGTGACCTTGAACGCATTAGTCAAGACCTCCGTGACGCAGTTCCTCCTCAGCGGCTATTTGTAAATGAAATATCCCTCGTAAGCTCATGTGTGTGTGTGGTTTTTTTCAATGAGTTTTAATGTTTTTATTTGTATATGATTGGACAGAGAGAGAACGACCATGCCAGGGGCCTCTTACCATAAACTCCCGATTCATGTGCCACTTCGTGTGTCTGGCTTTACATGGATACTGGGGAATCGAACCTGGGCTGTCAGGCTGTGCAAGCAAGTGCCTCTAACTTCTGAGCCATCTCCTCAGCCCAGCTCATGTCTTTTGAATACTTGGTCCTCAACTGGCAGCAGTTTGGGAGGTGGAACCTTGCTGGAGGAGGACGAGGTGTGTCATTGGGCGCAGCCCTGGAGGGTGATGAGCCCAGCCCTGCTGGGTGCTCACTAGCTCCTTCTCTCTGGCTGCTGCCTCCCAGCCTGTGTGGCAAGACGTGATGTCCAGCCTCTGCACTTTCGTGTACTGCTTTTGGTCGGGTGTTTTGTCCTAGCAATGAGCAGGTAATGGCAGCATCATTTACCAGTCAGGGGACGACATGGATGCATGTATCTTAGGGAGATGATGAATTAGTGAATTAGTCTATATGAAATTCTTGGTACCATATCTGCCAAATAATATTTCTTACTGCCATGAGTGGGGGTCTTCTGTTTAGGGACCATCAAACAGGGAAGATCGTTTCTAAACCTCTTCCGAAGAGGCTCCCAGGAGGAAGGCAGCTAAATCTTTCCTGCCTTCATTCAGGGTCTCAGGTTCTGAAAACTCTAAGTTGATCTCAGTTGGAAAAGTCTCCAGAAAAGATCTAAGCATTGAATCCATGTGGTCTTTGGACTGAAAAGACTTGCCTAAGCTCATCAGAAAAGCGGGAGCAGGGAACCTGTCTGGAGGTGCTTCCCGAGACAGCTGCCAAGACACAGGTCCTGAGTGACAAGCCGGGAACCCAACTAGATGTCACCTTTGCTGCGGTCAGCTCCACCCCTGCAGGAAAAGACGCATTTCAAGGTGTTTCACTGGTGGTTTTGTATTTTTGTTCTGATTGTTCCCCACTCGTTTCTCCCCACCCCCAGAGCTGCTTTAATCAACGCCTGTCAGCTTTAGGTACACGACTTGGCCATGAAGCTTTCTGCAGGTCAGAACTTGAGTCTTGAGGGATTTAATACCAATGCACAGGGTTTATGCTGTTGTTTCTTCCTCCTGCCATTGGTACGAAGCATGGGCCACGTGGGGGACTTTTCGCTACCTTAGGGTTTGGAAGGGATCCACTCCTGATGGAAAGCCCCTAATATTTCAGGAAATTAAGAAATCCCAGTGGGAGGAAGAGGCATGGATGAGCCACAGTTCTGCTGTGTGGTTTCGAGGCTGTGACGGAATTCAAGAGGCTCGGTGGCCCACTAAGCCTTCTTCATTTCTTCCAGACTCGCAAACCCACAAGGACAGATGGAATCCATTCTTAATATTCCTTGTAAAACAAGTGGGGCCCAAGTACCTGCTGTGTGAACTTCTCCTGGGGAGATGTGAGCAAAATCACCCCAGATGGGGCACCCACAACATACCAAAGTACGATTCCGCCCAAGCCTGGCTTGGAGTTTATCGAGCTGGGCGTGCTTATAGGAGCATGGATGAATGGGGGTGGGTTGTCTCCAAAGAGACAAGTCACTGAAACCTGTCACGCTGGCATGGATGGCAAGTTCTCCACAGCTGCATAGATGGAGCTCAGCCAGGAGTTTAACCCTCAGCACACGATACTCTAGCACCTCCTGGGGCCACGTGCACCCGGGACCGAAATAGATGCAGCCCAGGAGAGAGGTGGGGGGGGGAGGATGAGTAGTGGGATCCATGAGACAACTTCAGCAGACCCAGTCTTGTTGAGGGTCTACTGCACATTATCACCACAGCTCTGAATAACCTGCTCATGCCTGTGTGCTCAGAGGCTAGCTTTCTGTAAACTGCATCCATTACCGTCTTCCAGAAGAGCCCTCTCCGGCCCAGGCCCTCATACCTAGACCACGCGTCTCTCCAGCGGCCCCTCCAAACCATTTCTTGTCTTCTTCCTTCCTTCCTTCCTTCCGTGTGTGTGTGTGTGTGTGTGTGTGTGTGTGTGTGTGTGTGTGTGTGTGTAGCGGGGAGAAGGCGAAGCAGCTGGTCTCAGTCTCCCCAGGACTGACACTATGGAGGCTGGGCCAGCTGCCACCATGCCTTCCTCTCTTCCAGGTCTTTAGCCTCTCGGAAGGCATTGTGGGTAAGAGGGAGGGAAACCATGCCAGACATCTGCAAGGAAACTACAAAGGGCCAGTTCTTCCGGAGTTTCCAAACTCTGCCGCAGGATGGACTGTGACCGTGTCCCGCCAAGGTGTCAGGGCCTTGAAACTGGCTTCAGGTTCTCAGCAGGCCAAGGGCTCCCTTTCCTCGCAGCCCTGAGCTGTCGCTGTGGCTTGTTGATTTCCCTGTCCTCCTCCTGGGCCTGAGGAGCGTAGAGATCAGGCTGTGGAGTGTTGCCATCTGCTTCCCTTCTTGGCAGCCTCCAGCCCCCTCTTTGTGGTAGTGTGTGGAGACGTTCAGAAATCGTTAGATGTTTGCTGTTATGAGTGGATGAATGGTCAGGTGTCCTCCTGGTGGGATTTTGGCTTTTGGTTTTATGGAGTTTTATTGGTGGTGGTGGTGGTGGTGGTGGTGGTGGTGGTGGTGGTTGTGCTGTTGCTGCTGTTATTGTTGTTGTTGTTGTTGTGTGTGTGTCCCTTGTGTATATTGTGAGCAAATTGAAGAGACACACCTCAGCAGGGGAGGGGAGGGAAAATGAAATATACAAAATCCTTTGCAAAAGCACACGCTGCATAAAATGCTGGGGGTTGGAGTTATTAGCAGAAATAAAACAAGAATTCTACAGACTAAGTGTCATAGAATGGCTTTGGATTTGAGCCATTGCCCCCGACATTGGGCAGGGCCGTGTGTGTGTGTGTGTGTGTGTGTGTGTGTGTGTGTGTACATGTGTGTGATGTCAACATGTGTGTTCCATTGTGTGTGTGTGAACTGTACATGTGTGTGATGTCAACATGTGTGTTCCATTTGTGTGTGTGTGTACTGTACATGTGTGTGATGTCAACATGTGTGTTCCATTGTGTGTGTGTGTACTGTACATGTGTGTGATGTTAACATGTGTGTTCCATTGTGTGTGTGTGTGTACTGTACATGTGTGTGATGTTAACATGTGTGTTCCAATGTGTGTGTGTGTGTGTGTGTGTGTGTGTGTGTGTCTGTGTAGGCCAAAGGGCAATTTCCAATGTCAATCCCTGCCTTCCACCGTATTTTATTTATTTATTTGTTTGTTTATTTGAGAGAGAGAAGTAGAGAGAGCGTGGGAGGGAGGAAGAGAATGGCACATCAGGGTTTCTAACCACTGAAAACAAACTCCAGACACATGTATTGCCTTGTGTATCTGGCTTACATGGGTACTGGGGAATGGAACCTGGGTCCTTAGGCTTTGCAGGCAAGCGCCCTAACCACTAAGTCATTTCTCCAACCCCACCTTTTTAAAAAAAATTATTTATTTATTTATTTATTTATTTGCAAGCAGAGAGAGAGAGATACAGATAGAAAGAAGAGAGACAGACAGAGAATGGGCACACCAGGGCATCCAGCCACTGCAAACAAACTCCAGACGCATACGTCCGCTGTGCATCTGGCTTACGTGGGTCCTGGAGAATCGAACCTGGACCCTTTGGCTTCTCAGGCAAATGCCTTAACTGCTAAGCCCTCTCTCCAGCCCTCCCTCGCCCCCCGCAGCTTATTTTTGAGGAAGGATTTCTCTCCTCTTGGCTGTTCCCTGCTGTATTTGCCAGGATAGCTAGCTTGCAGGCTTCCGATTCTCCTGTCTCCACCCCCTCCTCACTGTGGGCTTGTTGGAATGTGTCACACACACACCATTGCACCTGGCTTGGATGTGGGTACTTTGGATCCCAGTTCAGAGGCCAGGCCAGGATAGTCCGTGTGTCTAGCGTGACTTGAGTCTCCTGCAAAGAACCCAGGCCCTGCCCCGAGGCCCTCCTCCCTTGTTGAGGCAACGCCAGGTAGAAAATCAGAACTCTGGCTGTATCGGTGGCTCCACCGGGGCAGGGGAACATGTTCTACCCAGGAGCATGTGGGACACAACTCATTTGCTTAGGAAGTATTGAGAAGAAAAGATGCTGTACGGTCAGGTGTCCTTTGGTTTGGTTTGTGGCACGTTTGTTTCGTTTTGTTTTTGAGACAGGTCTGGCTATGTGACCCAAGCTGGCCTCAAACTCATGATCCTCCCGCCTCAGCCTTCTGAATGCTGGCATGACACACATATACCACCAGGTCCAAGTCAGTGTGTTGTCCTCTGACCCGAGTCATCTATGTCCTTGCCGTCCTTCAGAGAACATTTCAAACAAGCAGACATCACAATGCTGAACCGCCACGTGCTCATCACACAGCCAGCAATTGTTCAGCCAAACCGTGTCTTTTCTTTTTTTATTAGAGATTTGTGAACACACACACACAAATGGGAGACTTGCTTAATCAACCCCATATGTGACAGGCATCCCCCCCCCTGCCCTTCACCGGCTATCCCCAGCAACCTGCCTTGCCATGGGCCTTCTGGTTACCATTTTGGAAGTAGCCAAATATTCTGATTTCTAAGCTGTTTAGAGTGAGACAAACCCAACAGCATATAATTATATCCAACTTCCTCTCTGGATAAAAAAAAAAAAAAAAAAAAAAAAAAGATCCAGAAAATAGCCTCTTTCTTCTGCCTTTCATCTGCAAAGCTGCCCCTAAACTTCAGCTTTTGCCTGTGTCCACACAGGCATGGAGGACTGGAGAAGCTCCCGCTCCCGTGAGTGCTTATCTGTGTATATCTTATCAGGATAACACTAAACCAGCCCCTGGTGGAACAAGGCAGTTAGTCTTCTGTTCCCAACCACCAGTGTGGTTATAAATCTACCATCCAAGGCGGAAAATCATGTGAAAGGCAACATTGTTTCTAGGCAAGGCTGCAACTGTGATAAAGAGATTGTGTGGCTCCTCTCTGATAAAAAATCCCCTGGCTGAGGTTGGGGCAGGGGGCCTTGGCAGGAGGACGAGGTAGTGTGTCAACCCTCCTAGGCCAATCCACAGAGCCAGCATAGAAATCCAATCACATAGAAGGGTTGGAAAGAGAGCACCGTCGGTAAAGTGTCTGCCTTGAAAACACGAGGACCTGAGTTTGACCCCTAGAAGCCATTTAAAGTCCTGGACATGGTGGCCAGTGCTTACAGACCCTGTCTCCACAAAGGTGCGCCACACCTGAGCAGCAACAACTGAGGTTGTCTTTGTGGTCTCCGCACACATATGCAGTGTGCATGTGTACCAGCACACATGCACGTGAACGTACATGCACGTGCATGCACACACACACACACACACACACACACACAAACCAGTGACACCAAAGAGTGGGGGCTGCAGATATGGCTTAGTGGTTAGGGTGCTTGCCTGCAAACCCTAAGGACCCAGGTTCAATTCCCCACTGCCAACATAAAGCCAGATGCAGATGATGATGCTTGTGTCGAGAGTTCATTTGCAACAGCTGGAGGCCCTGGTGCACCCCTTCTCTTTCTGTCTTTCTTCTCTATGTCTTGCTCTGTGCTTGCAAATATATTAAAATACAAAAAAAAAACAAAAGTTTCTGGGAGCTGTGGGAGTGGCTCTGAGGGAGGTATGGTAGAGCGGAATACATGGTCACTCTGATGGTATTTCTCAGAGGGGAGTCCACTTGCCACCAGTGGCCTGACCAAAGGACAGCTGGGGAGTGGACTTGTGGTACAGTGAGCCCATCGTCCCAGATGCCTGGATGTTTGAATTAGGGTTGGTTTGGTAACAGTGGGTTCAGATGGCAGTTACAGAGGTTTGGATAAGCCAGATCCTCTGTCAGCCTCCACTGGCCCTGGCCCTGTCTGTATTGTGAGCAAGTTGAAGAGACACGCCTTAATTGAGGAGGGGAGGGGAACATGAAACATACAAAAGTCCTTTGCAAAACCATGCATGCTGCATGAAATGCTGAGGGCTGGGGTTAGTAGCAGAAATAAGATGAGAATTCAAGGTGTTGTAGAAGGCTTTGGACTTGGGCCACTGCCCCAGGCCTTGGGCAGGGCCCCCAGGTTTGCTTATAAAAACTCAGATATGGAGATACAGCTGTGGAGGCTGCTGTGGTACGAAGTGGCCTGTGTGCATGAAACACCCTGCATGGCGCAGGGCTACGGCAGGGCTCACCAAGCGCAGCCAGTGCCAGTGATGCCAGAACTGGAGCAGTGCTGTGGAATCACCAGAAGCGGGTACAGGGGGTGGGGCTGGGAGACAGCCCAGTCAGTAAAGTGCCTGCCTCCTCAGCGTGAGCGCACTCCCCAAAACCCACATTAAAAATGCTGGGCAGGCTTGGAGAGATGGCATAGTGCTTAAGGTGCTTGCCTACAAAGCTAAATGTTCCAGGTGTGTTTCCCCAGGACCCACATAAGCCTGATGCACAAGGTGGCGCATGGGTCTGGAGTTCGTTTGCAGCAACTAGAGGCCCTGGCTGCCCATTCTTTCTCTCTGTGTCTCTTTTTTTCTCTCTCTCTAATAAATAAATAAAAATGTTTTTTAAAAGCTGGGCATAGGGGCTGGAGAGATGGCTTAGCGGTTAAGGCATTTGCCTGCAAAGCCAAAGGATCCTGGTTCGTATCCTCAGGACCCATGTAAGCCAGATGCACAAGGGGGCACATGCATCTGGAGTTTGTTTGCAGTGGCTGGAGGCCCTGGCACACACACTCTCTCTCTCTCTATCTCTCTCTGCCTCTTTCTCTCTCTCTCAAATAAATAAATAAATGAATAATTTTTTTTAAGCGCTGGGCATAGAGGCGCACACCTGTAACCTAAGCACTGGGGAGGCAGAGGCAGGAGCACGCCCGGGCTTGCTGCTCAACCCAGCATAATTGATGAGCGCCAGAACAAGAGAGGCTTTGCCTCAAGCAGGTGGGTGGTGTTCCTGCGGGTGACACCTGAGACTGTCCACTGGCCTCCAAATACACACGACACATGTGCAGCCACATGCACAAGTGCACTCACACACGCACGTGCACACACACAATCACATGCCATTCACACACACAGATAACAACTTTTTTTTTCTCGAGGTAGGGTCTCACTCCAGCTCAGGCTGACCTGGAATTTACTATGCAGTCGCAGGCTGGCCTCAAACTCACAGCAATTCTCCTACCTCTGCCTCCCAAGTGCTGAGATTAAAGGGGTGCACCACCACACCCAGCTCGCAGATAACAAATTTTAAAGCAGGTCCATGGAAGTGCTCAAAGGAGGGTGAGGGTGGTAGGGCCATGTGGGTTAACTGGAAGACCCCAGTCCAGGTGCAGCCATAGATGAGAAAAGTATGTACGTGGAAGTCAGAGAAATGGGGCGCCAGACACCCCAGTGAGGAGCGTGGGTTTTATACATTGGGCAGTTGACAACACCTGGGGACTTTTGAGTGAGACAAGGGCGACGAGGCATGCCCATTCAACCCAGCAGAACAAGAACAGGCTTCAGGGCATAGTCATAGATTAATTGCACAAAGGCCGCTCCCTCATCCACATACTCCAGCCTTGCTTCTTTGATCTATGCAATGGGGATGACCATGGGACACCCTGCAGCTGTCCTGCAGAAAATGTCCTGTGGAATGCAGCATGGAGAGAAGCTGCACAAAGAACCAGGGATGTGGATGCATCCCTGCTGTTCCTCCTGGTCCCTGGGGCTCTGGCGGAGTGCCAGTACCTCCAAAAGCCTCACCCTCCTTCCTCCTCACCAGGGACTCTCCATCGTCCACCCACCAGTTCCCTTCGTCCACCCACCAGTTCCCTTCTAAGCTTTAATTTGAAACACATTTTTTTCTTTGCTTAATTATTGCCTGTCTGTCCTCAAAGATTCTCCCTCATCCCAGGGTCTGTCCCACCACACCTGGCATCCAGGTATTGCAGGTGTCTCTACCTTGCATTGTGTGGCAGTGACCCACAGCCACGCCTGGTGGAGGGGGCCTTAGAACCATGGGAGCTGATTTTCAGCTCTGGAGGCCAGAGTCTGGAGGGAGGAGCCTTGCCTCTGCAGCCCTTGGTAGCTGTAGGCATCCCTTGGCTTGTGGCGTGTCCTGTTTGTGGAGGAAGGACGTTCTTGTATCATGACTTTCTTATTGCTGAGACACAACACCCGCCCAGAAGTAGCTTATGGAAGGAAATGATTTCTTTCTGGCTTACAGTTTCCAGGGGGAAGCTTCATCATGGCAGGAGCAAAGAGCCAGGTGTGACATCTTCACATCAGCAGAAAGAAAGTAGAGAGAGAGAGCTAAGTGTAGCAAGTGGGGCTGGACTTTAAAACCCCAAGACCCATCCCTAGTGGCACACTTCATCCAGCAAGGCTCTACAACCTTCCAGAACAGCGTCACCAGCGAGGGATTAAGCGTTCAAACATATGAGGCCATGAGGGTCGTGCATTTGTCATTCAAACCACCACAGTTCTATTGTATTTGTGCCACATCTTCATCCACTCATGAGTGAATGGACATTTGGATCATTTTCACCTTTGGGGACTGTGATTATCACCACTGTGAGTATGTGTGGACCCGTGCCAGTCTCTGCTTTTAGTTCTGTGAGAGTATGTACCCAGAGGTGGAACTGTTGCCTTATATGGTCATTCTTATAAAATTGTGCCCCACTTAGTCTTCCATAGAACTCTGGCTGCTCACAAAACAATCGCTTATAAAGAAAGAGTTGCCTAGCTTCATAGGAGAGACCACCCCTCCTGCACATATTTCTTGGGAAAGCCAAGGGAGGGGAAAGCTGATCTTCTCAACAGTTAACAGTCCACCATGAAGTGGACCAATCAGATACCCAGCTTGTCACCTACAAGGCCGTCTCCATGCAGAAGACAACACACATACATGAGGGCGCATATTTGCAGAGCTCAGGAGGGTTTCATGGCACGGGGACTAGACAGAGAGAGCTAGCCAGACCATCCAAGTCCTCTTCCAGGAAAGACTCTTGGAGGCCATGGGGTAAACAGGGCATTAAGCTTCCCCAGGGGGCTGGGGAGATTGCTCAGTGCTTAAATACACTTCCTTGGAAAGCCCGCTGGCCTGGGTTTGATTCCCCAGTACCCACATACAGGGCACATGAGTCCGGAGTTCATTTGCAATGGCAAAAGGCCCTAACCTGCCCATTCTCTGTTTCTCTCGTAATAAATAAAAAATAAAATAAGATAAAAATAAATTTAAAAATTTTAAAGTTTTTATTTATTTACTTGAATGAGAGAATATGGGTGGGTACTCCAGGGCCTCATGCTGCTGCAAACAACCTCCGGACGCATGTGCCACTTTGTGATTCTGGTTTTATGTGGGTACTGGGAATCTAATTCAGGCCATCAGGCTTTGCAAGCAAGTGCCTTTAACTAAACACTGAGCCACCTCCTCATACCTAAATAAAATATTTTTCTAAGAAGAAAATTTTCTCAGAACCAAAACAGTGGGATGGACAGATGTCACAAGTAGACCTGGTTTTCAAACATGCAGCAGGTTAGAGGTGGAGCTACTGCAGCCATGCTAGCGGGGAACCCTCCCCACTGCTTCACACCACTCCTGTAAAGCTCTGTGTCGCAGCCAGCAGCTCAGGTCTAGGGATCCACATAGTCTGACTGATGTCAGTCTCCCATGCTGGGGTTCTACTGCCACCCAGAGTCAGCCTGAACCCACCCCTTGTCCTGAGGGAGGTAATTTGGGTAACAGAGGGTACAGGGGACTGCTGGTGCCTGAGCCACTTTCTCCCATGGACAACTGGCATCCTATTATGCCTCAGGGGCCACTGAGAACACCCAGGGTACAGCTGCTGCCCCTTCACCACCTGGAGGAGCCCACCCAGGAGGCATCTGTCCTGCGTGGAGGCGGCCGTGGGCATACGTGTGATGACCTGGCAGCCACTGGTTGACCTGCGTAAGTCCATCTAGTTAGTTATCCAACCAGAGATCAAGGCTCCAAGGTTTCTGGTGCAGCAGTTCCATTGTCTGCCCTGGAAATATTAGTATCTGCTCTCCTGTGCAGTCATGCCTGGCCACCAGGCCCTCTTCTAGCCTGGCATCCACTCCTGTCTCCAACAATGGCCATACTTTGTACTTCCCCTGGGCCCATCGTTCAACCTCTTGGGACTTATTCTTGTTCTGCCAGGCTCCTGCACAGCACAGCTTCCTCCTTCAGAGGTGGAAACAGGCCCAAGCAGGCCCACAGCAGATCTGTCACATAAAAGCACACTTGTCTTCCCTGAAGTTCACAGTTGATCAGCCCAGAGCACTTGATGGTCACCTCAAAGCTACTGGCTTCTTCTCTAGTTGTACCCAGCTTGACTGCTTCCCCTGGAGTCATGCAGTCTTTGCACAGAGGGGGCCCACTGGCTGGAGTGTGCAGGAGGTATATGGTCTGGGAGAGGTCCCTTTGCCTCGCCGAGCCTCTTGTCCCACTACTGTAGAATTGGGATGCTTACATTTCCATGTCCCGGATGCTGGAGGTTCCCTGGTGGCAGCGGCAGTTGTCTTATTGCCATCCTTCTAATTCGCTTCACATACCCCTGTTCTCACATCTGCACCCCGACTTGGGAATCTCTAATTTTTCAGCAATATTTTGCAGACTGTTAGCTGCCAAACTCTGAGCTTCCACGGTGGGGTGAGGACCCCAGCTTCGCGCTCATCTGTACAAAGTGTCGGGCTCCTACCCAAGACTTTATCTGAAGAACGGGATTCCCAGGGCTGATTCATTTGGCAAGTAGCTGTTCTAGAAGTCTCTAGAGAGTCTGTTTCATCTTTTGGCGAGGTTTGCTTGTCTGGCCCGTGGTAATGGGATGGATGCAGCATAAACTTCTAATGGCCAGTGGCAGATGGACCAAGTGACCTGTGGGTCCCGTTATGCTTTTGATTCAAGGACCATCTAATTTAAATCTCTCTTACTACGGATTCAGCTCACTTAATAGAGCAGTCTTCCAGCTTCCGGTCATATTTTTTTTTTTAATGAACTTGAGTGCATACCCTGGTTTCTATTAGCTATTAGTCTCTTTCCAATCATGCTTTTAAAACTTGGACACATACCCTGAGTTCTGACTATGGAAAGTATGCTGAGGCCAGCAACTCCCTGGGCCCTGATTGGGTGTTCATAGCAGCAGGCTTGGAAGAGATGAACAGGCCTGGCCCTAAACTAACCCCCTGCCCCCACAGCAGAAACACCCAGGTACAGATGCCAAGAGAAAGCTCCCCCTGCCAGGCTGAACCAGGGCCTCGATGGAAGAGCCCAGGCAGGGGCCATGCAGATGCATTTGTTATCTAGAACCTTCCAGATAGACTGGATTTGGGAGACAGAGTGACGTGGCTGGATCCAGGATCAGGTGTTATTTGAAAGTGTAAATTGACCATATCACCTTCTATACGATCTGCCACTGTACCCCAGGACTGTAGACCATGGACACTGGCACAGGGACAGAAGTATGCCGGCATCCAAGCTGGATTGCAGTGACTCTTTCAGGTTTAGGGAAAAGGCAGATATGCATCAAGACTGGTCCTAGGGACAAGATTGCGCCTGCAAGTGCAGGTACAGGGGTCTTCTGGTGGGCAGGTCTGATGCAGATGTCATAGTCACACAGTCCCCCTGCTCCTAGATCACCACCTCACTGTCGCCAGCCACCTCCCGTCCATGAGTACAGCCCTTAGCGAGCTGAGTGAAATGTTTAGGGAAGCCTGGTGCTAACCCATGAAGAGAACTGGCTTTTGCATGTTCCAGAAATGTATTGCATGCTCAGTATACCCCAACCCCACTAAGCTCTCTCCTCACCAGTCTTCAAGTTTCTTGAGTACACAGCGATCTTAACCATCTGGGGTGCTTTGATTCAGGTGTCCCCATAAACTGAGGTGCTCCAAATGCTAGGTTCCCAGCTCATGGAGACTTGGGAATTAACGGCTCCTGGAGGTCGTTTATTGTTGGGGGCGGGCTTATGGGTATTATAGCCAGTTTCTCCTTGCCAGATGGTGGTACAGTTTTCTGTTGCTGTTGTGCACCTGATGTTGGTGAGGGGGTGATGTCCACCCTCTGCCCATGTCATTGTTTTCCCTGCTTCTCCTCCCCCCACTAGCTCCTCTTGGCCAGGTGTTTTCTGCCAGCAATGTGAACCTGACTGCAACCCCATCTGTCGGGTTCTGCTGCTCTCTCCTCTGCAGGGAAAGTTTTAATTTTATCCCAGTGCTCACTCTGTGCCACTCCACCCACTTCATTCTTTATCTCCTACTTTCTTTCTTTTTTAAACTACTCCTTTTATGCCTTTTTATTTTTGTTTATTTATTTATTAGAGAGAGAGAGAATGTTTGCACCAGGACCTCCAGCCACTGCAAATGAACTCCATATGCATGCACTACTATGTGCATCTGGCTTACATAGGTTCTGGGGAGTCGAACCTGGGTCTTTGGGCTTCATAGGCAAGCACCTTAACTGCTAAGCCATCTGTCCATCTTCCTACTTTCAAACTCAACTTTCAAAGAGTCTGTCTCCAACTGCCCTTCTTCAGCTGGGTCCTCCCCTGAATTCCCCATGGATCCCCAAGGTCATGCCTTTGCTACCATCCAGCCACAGATGCATGTGTGGAGGTGACTGCCCCTCGCATTTTTTTACTTGCAAGTCCTCTGTCTGCTCCCAACTCCAGTAGGAGCCTGAGCTCCTTTCTCATCACTGTCTTGTCACCAGACCCATCTTGGCTCATAGCACACAGAAGACACGGGGTAAAGTTTTTGTAGCAAACGATCCGTTTCTTTCTAGCATCATTTCTATCCCAGGCTTGGCCCGTCCTGCACTGGTTCAGGTGGGATTAAAGATGTGCAAGATGGTAACCACATAGTCTACAGGCTCAGCACTAGAAGCCTTGGTAACCCGGGACAAATTCTCATGTCCAGACGCACTGACAAATGCATGCTGGTGGGGAGCATCAGCATTCTAGAAGCAAAATGCTTTCTCCCCTGCCTGCTCTCACTGAGGAAGCTCATCATTTCCCTCCCCCAAGCCTCTGATGACACCTTAATCCCTCTTCTGCCAAAAGTGCAGAAGGAACCTCCCATCAAAGGGAGCAGGAGGGAGACTCACCAAAGTCACACTTAGAAATGTGGACAATGGAGTCTGTCATGAAAGACACCTGCCACGCTGAGCCCTCTGTTGGGATAAGGAGTTTGAGGATGGGGCTGAGGAGATGGCTCAGTTAGGAAAGTGCTTGGTGCATTGTGGACTTGGGGTTCGGATCCCAGGCACCCGTGTAAAATTCAGGCATCTTTAATCACAGTGCTGGGGAGGCAAAAGTGGGGACATTCCTAGGCTCGCTGGCGAACTAATCTAAATAAATAGGTGAGCTCCGGGTTTAGTAAGAGACTCTGTTTCAAAGAATAAGGCAGGGCTGGAGAGATAGCTTTGCAATTAAGGTGCTTGCCTACAAAACCCACGTTCAATTCCCCAGAACCCATGTAAGCTGGATGCACAAGGTGGCACACACGCCTGGAGTTGGTTTGCAGCAGCTGGATGCCCTGGTGTGCCCATTCTCTCTCTCTCCCTGCCTCTTTCCCTCTCTCTCAAAAAAAATTGATAAAAATAAAAGAATAAGGCAGAGAGGGATAGAGGAAGACACCCAACACTGCCCTCTGGTCTCTACATGCACACACACTCACACACAAAATGGTAAATCTTGGGAACAGCATTAGATTTTCAGTCCCTTAACATAGTAAGTTTCTAGAAATAACCCCAAGGCTGGCAGGAGTTTTCTAGGACTCAGAGGGAAGCACTTTGAACTGTTCTGGGTCTCTGTCAATATTGGCTGAGTAGGTCTGCCTACCCCTGGCATAATGGCTTTGTCATTTGGTCAGAGAGAAAGGCCTTCTGTCCTGGCTTGTTGGCCCATTAGGGTTTGCTGCTAACTTTTATGATGTGTTACCAAGCTCATAAATTTTTATTTTATTTTATTATTTTATTTTATTATTATTTTTTTTTTTTTTGCCTTTTCCACTAGCCCAGGCAAAGCCTCCAGGCCATGAGCTGGACGGAGCACCTCTGACTCCCCTGTCCTGCTGACCTCAGGCCCAGTGAAGGCAGATGCAGACTAGGTCAAAGGAACGCAGCCTCTGACTCATTAGCTGCTGAACGAGCCTGGTAAACCTCCCGTTGGAGGCAGCCTGAGATCATGGCACGCAGTTAACAGGACTATGGAAACAGCCCTGTGCCTCCCTGGGGGTCCAAATCAGAGCAAGAACCCTGTGCTGTGAGTCATGGGCCTATCTCCCCTGGGAGGCAGTCTCAGGGGTGGAATCTTCCAGGCACCTGGAGGACAAGAGCCCGGGAACTTAGAGTACTGAAGGGGGTCCAGTAGGATGTTCCTCTACTTTCTGAACGCATGTGGGAAAAGCCCCAGGCCGCTAAGAGCAGCCCCAGGCCAGGCTGCTCTAGCAAAATGCAAATGACAAGGCCCTAAGGACTCTGGCCGTTCTGGGAGAACATCTGACTTGGGGTCATGGGTTTTCTACCAGTTCAACAGAAGGCTTTGTGGGTCAAGTTCAGGGTGTGGAAGCACCCACAAACCCCATTCTGTCCTTGCCACTGTCAACATCGGCCTCAAGGAAACGGAGCAGCAATCCCAGGGCAAATCAAGACCTGGCTGTGTGGCCTGTTGTTTCCATGGGAGCATGTGCTCATCCACTTCTCCGTGCATCCCTCCTCCTCACCTCCGCCCCTCCGCCCCTCGTCCCCTCCTCGAAAGATCTCTTGAGAACTAGCTTGGTGAGACATCAGCCAACAGGTGCTTATGGTGAGTTTGAGAGTAGGGGGCACCCAGAAGATTCCATAGGAGGCAAAGCCCTATTAGGAAGCCACTGGCAACTTGACCATATGACACATATACATTTGGAAGTTTCTGGAATATCCTTTACGTAGACTAAAAATGGAAATTGCTCATTTAAAGACCGTTCCGTTTTATCTCGCTGATTTCGTATTTTGTTTGGGAGTTTTGTGGGTTTTGGTTTATTTCTTTTTGGTGTGTGTGTTCACGTGTATGCGTGTGGATATGTGCGTGCCATGGCATGTGCGTGGAGGTCAGAGAACAGCTTTACGGGGTCGGTTTTCATCTTCTACTTCATTTTGAGGCAGATTCACTTGTTATTGGTTGTTTACCATGATGTACTCGCCAAGCCAGCTCATCTACAAGCTTCCAGGAAATACTCCTGTCTCGACCCGCTCACTCTCACCCTCCATATGCTCAAGTTGCAGATGCCCACCATAGCTTCTTGTTTTTACATAGGGTCTGCGGTTCCAAACTCAGGTACCCTAGCTTGTGTAGCAAGTGCTTTGTCCACTGGGCCATCTCTCTGGCCCATTTATTTTATTTTATTTTATTTTATTTTATTTTATTTTATTTTTGTTCATTTTTTTTGACAACTTTTATACTTACATACAAAAAAACCACCTGATATTTCCCTCCCCTCCCCCCATTCCCCTTTAGAACTCCAATCTCCATCATATCCCCTCCCTCTCTCCATTAGTCTCTCTCTTAATTTGATGTCATCATCTTTTTCTTCTATTTTGAGGGTCTTGCGAAGGTATTGCTAGGTACTGCAAGGTCATGGATATCGAGGCCAATTTCTGTCTGGGCAGTTGCATTGTAAGAGGTCATACCCTTTCTTTGGCTCTTCCATTCTATCTGCCCCCTCTTCCGCAATGGTCCCTGAGCCTTGGAGGGTGTGACAGAGGTGTTTCAGTGCTGGGCACTCCTCCATCCCTTCTTCTCAGCACTATGTTGCCTTTGGGGTCATCCCAGTGGTCATCGCCATCTGAAAAGAGAAGCTTCTCTAACCAGAAGTGAGAGTGGCGTTAATATGTGAATACGGCCCATTTATTTTAACAAAAAGAATGCCGTAGTTTCTAGATCTAAGTTTATTTGGACTGAAAAAGATTTGAACTTTTGCCTTGAACTTGAGATTGACTATAATAGAAGAGTTAGATAAGTAGTGGGGCTGATAAGGAGATAGTTGAGGCTTCATGGGTCACGTAGCTAACTTTAGAATGGAAATCAGCTTGAGAATAGAAGGAAGAGCTATGTGGGTCCCCACACAGGCAACTGTGTAGAAACGAAGTCTCCCTCAAACATGGTGGAACGCTCAGGGAAGAGCGACTCAGAGCTTGCAGTGAGGTTGGGGATGGGAGGGCGGGGGCAGTGAGTTTCTCACAGTCCAAAGATGATGTGAAGCAGTTCAGTGTCACCCAGACAAGCCTGCCTTGCCCATAGTGGACTCTGCTCGTCACTCTGCAGTAGTTTCCAATCCATGGAAATGTCTGTGGGGACAGTGCCTCTCTCACTCTCGGGTGGATGCCTGCCGCTGCTGTAAGGCAAGAGAAGAGGAGAGATGGAGTCATGACTTCCCTCCTTCCCCGCTCATCATCTGGTCCTTCTCACTTAGACTAAGGTTACCTCTGGCCATAGCCTTTCAACCTTGCTCTACACCACTCCCTGTGAATGCTCAAAGACCATGAGGCCCCCCTCTTACAGGGCATCCAGCTGCCCTGAGCTCAGGCAAACACCAGATCCTTCAAATGAGACACGGTCATTCCACTTGTATTGGTTAACAAGTAACCCAACCAGAAGCAGTTTAAGGGAGGAAATGAGTTTAATTTGGCTTACAGTTCCAGAAGGTAGAGTCCCTCGTGGCGGGAAGGCAGGACAGGCTAGAGTAGGGTGCCATAGTCCTCCCAGCAGAGAGTGAAACACACAGGAGCCAGTCTATGACACCTCAAGGCCTGCCGCAGTGACACGCTTCCTCCAGCAAGGCTCCATCTGCTGAGGATTCCACAGGCTTCCCCTGCATCACCACCTGCTGGAGAGGAAGTGTTGCACACACTAACCTATGGGGGAATTTTACATTCAAGCCACCGCACCACTCCTCAGGAGAGGCCAACAGAACTGAATGCAGGCATCCAAACGACCTGTGCGCGCATAGCTGCTCATGGCGGCATTCCTGGCAATGGAAAACCAGCGGAAACAACACAGATGCCCATCAGTGGAGGAATGGTGAGCAAACCTGAAATGGAAAACCATTTCAGAAAAGGAGGGACCGCTGGGCGTGGTGGCGCACACCTTTAATCCCAGCACTCAGGAGGCAGAGGTAGGATCACCATGAGTTCAAGGCCACCCTGAGACTACATAGTGAATTCCAGGTCAGTCTGGACTAGAGTGAGACCCTACCTCGAAAAACCAAAAATAAAATAAAATAAAATAAAATAAAAAGAAAGAAAGAAAGAAAGAAAGAAAGAAAGAAAGAAAGAAAGAAAGAAAAAGAAAGAAAAGAAAAGGAGGGACTTACTGATGCAGGATTGATTTATCGTTAACTGGAAGAAGCTGGACATAAGAGGCCATGTACTGCATGGTTCCACCCATATACTATTCAGGGCAAGCAAATCCACAGAGGCAAAAGCAGATCCGTGGTTTCCAGGGGATGAGTGGGGAGTGGTGGCTAATGGGGATAGAGTGTCCTTTTGTGGTAACAAGAATGTTCTGGAATTCAGTGTTTTCTGGAACTAGTGGTGACGGTTTCATGACACTACGAAGGCATACCAAATGCTACTAAAGTGTGCATTTTATACTAACCAAGCATACTGGTTCACGCCTATCATTCCAGCATGCAGGAGGATTGCCATGAGTTCAAGGCTGGGATACACTGAGATCCTGTCTGAAAAATAAATCCAGGGCTGGAGGATGGTTTAGTGGTTCAAGGCACCTGCCTGCTAAGCCTATGGAACCCGGTTCCAATCTCCAGTTACTACGTTTAACCAGATGCAAAGTGACACAAGGGCGCAATGCCACACTTGCCCACAAGGGGCGAACGCATCTGGATTTCGTTCACAGCAGCTGAGAGACTGCTGGCGCACCCATTCTCTATCTGCCTCCCTCTCCCTCTCTCTCTGTCTGTCTCTCTCTGTGTCTCTATCCAAAAAAAAAATTAATTAATTAAATTTTAAAAATTAAAAAAAAAAATCCAAAACATTTCATTTGAAGTTGGCCTGAATGGTCAAGTTTCATGTTAGATGAAGTATACCACAATTTTTTCAAAAGTCCTCAAACCGTCAGCCTTGCAGCTGCAGCCGAGCCAGTCTTCAGACATGAGCGACAGTGTCCGCTACTTCCTGTGACCAGGCTCCATGCACATTGGCCCCTTGGCCCTGCATGGTCTTCATCCCCTTGCCTGGCCAGCTTCTTGTGGAATCTGTGATGAGCCCCAAGATCAGGCACACTTGTCCTCGATTGAGTTCCCGTTGCTCCTGTGCTTCCCCCACTGAGCAGATTCCCAGCGAGGGAGTCCTCGTCCTTGCTCATGTCTGTACCCCACAGCCCCGGGCGTCCTGAGGACAGGCTTTGTCCACACATGGTCCTTTGTTCGTGACCTGACGAATCCCTAAATTGCCTCACTAACACCAAACTCAAGAGGAATGTCCTCCGTGGAGTGTCAAAGCCAGAGGAGAGTTCCACCTGTGTGTGTGTGTGTGTTTTTCCATCTCACACACATTTCCTCAGGCCCTCTTGTTCCCTTCTCACTGTTCACAGGGCAGGCATTTTCCCACAGGGGTGGGAAAAACGTGTTATAAACGGTGACTCAGTTCCTGACCTCCCCCACAAGCTTGACGTAATCCATAAGGTACTTAAATGCTTACACGCTACTCATGCATGAGTTAAATGGGCTTTTGTGAGTTGAATGGGCATCCAACCTACCATTTATAGCAGAGTTTTATAGGAGAATTTGCTGTGAGGCTCAAAAAAGTTATAAATGTTTTGAATTCTAAAAATGCCATTGAAACGTGTGTGAGATGTTAGTGGATAGCTGCATTCCACCCTCTCCCAAGATCTGGAAAAGGGGGAAGTTTCTTTCACCAGTCTGAGCTCAGAATTCAGGCCAAGAGGAGAAGGCGGCAGACCTGATGGGTGTGTCAGGGTGGACGTTCATAATGGCCTTCAGTGGCAGGACAAGACCGTTCTTTCCTCCTGTCCTTGGTCACACATTGTGGTCACTGCCCTTGTGCCCAGCCGGGCTCTAGGGATTCACGAGGAGGAAAAGCAAAACCTTTGGAAAATGCAGGCATATTTCCAGCTCATTTGCCCAGCACTGCAAGTCTCACAGAAGCTGTGCGCTGTGCCCTGCACCACAGAGGGTCCATGCTTTTTTTGTTGTTGTTGTTATTGTTTTCGAGGCAGGACCTGCCTCGAGCCCAGACTGGCCTGGAACTCACTCTGCAGACCCAGGCTGGCCTCAGACTCACAGTGATCCTCCTCCCTCTGCCTTCTCAGAGCTGGGATTGAAGACATGCGATACCATGCCCAGCACGTCTTGTGCTTTACCAAACTACCAATGCTTCAGCTGCAAGTCTGAGAGCCACCACTCCTTGGGACCTTAGCTCCTCAGTCCTCTTTTACTCAGATGTTAAGCATGTGCCATTAAAGATAGCACTGTCATGGGCTGAAGAGATTGCTCAGTGGTTAAGGTACTTGCCTGCAAAGCCTAATGACCGGGGTTCTATTCCCTACTACCCACATAAAGCCAGATGCACAAAGTGGAGCATGTATCAGGAGTTCATTCGCAGTTGCTAGAAGTCCTGGGGTGTCCATCCTGTCTCTCCTCTTTGTCTCTCTGTGTACAAATAAATAACTATAATATTTTTTTAAAAGATAGCCCTGCCACTTCTTCAATCCCTTTTGCTTTTCTCCAAAGATCTCAGAAGTTCACGTCTCTCAACCTTAGGGCAGGAATATCTAGTCCTTCCCATGTTGTCCTCTCTCCTTGCAGCATTCTCCAGACACTTTGTTTAAATTTTTAGCCTAGGACAATCTCTCTCCTGTGGAACTGGAACGAGAAGCATCCGTATGAGAGCGTGACTTAGTTTGTTCCTGTTTTGAGTTGATATGTGTATGCATTGTGAAGTCCTCACGACCATCAGCCGTCATTGCGTGCCGTTACCATTCATGAGTGTGATAGGAACAGTGCAGGTCTGCTCTTCCCACAGGTATTAAGCACCATGGCACTGTAGCACTTAGCCCTGTACCGCATTATAGCACTGTGTCTTCATACTGGGCATTAGATCTGTTGACTGATCCGTCCGAGTTCTCCACATACAGTTCCTGGTAATGCTGTTCTTTTTCTCCCTATGAATTCATCTTTTCTGAGATTCCACATACATACATAATACAATATTTGTCTTATAATTTTGATACACACTGTTATAGTCAATTGCTTGTTGCTGGCAGAAAGTACCTGACCAAAAGCAGTTTCTGGAAGGAAAGGGCTTGTTTTGGCTTACAGACTTGAGGGGAAGTTCCATGATGGCAAGAGAAAATGTGGCATGAGCAGAGATTGGACATCATCCTCTGGCCAACATCAGGAGTTCAAGGCAGGAGAGTGTGAGAGGAGAAACAGGTTAACACCCAGGTGGCCACAAACAACTCAGCCAAGAGGCCTGTTGCAGACAGCTTCAGGTTCGCTGAGATGAAAAAAAAGACCAGGCACAGTTATCTGGAAGGGATATTAGGGCTTGAATTTTTACAGATCCAGGGGACTTAACGGGGAAGTTCCAGCCTGCTCTGATGGCAGAAGAGAAAAGAAACCAACCAGCCACCACAGCACACAGGCAAAAAGCAGCCAAAAGGTCACACATCATCAGGAACCTGCTAGGCACAATATCACAATGGGTCAAACAGCACCTTAAGACCAGCCCCAGTGACATTGCTCTAACACAAGGTGATTGCAGATGCAAAAACTGTAATAAAACAATGAATATATTGGGGACAAACAATTCAAACTACCACAGGCTCCAGTTCCCAAATCACCACAAGCTGGGGGCCTAGCATTCAGAAAATGTGTATGAGGGACATCTGTTTCAAACTAACACACACACACAAATAGAGAAACAAATACAGCTGTTTGAGGGTCACTGTGTGTATTAGTTACCATTTAGTTGCTGTGACAAAATAACCTGACAAAACAGCTTCAGGAAGGTAGGTGTTTATTTTGCTCTCATTTGAGGATTGAGGCTCTCAAGTTGGGGACGGTGTAGCAGCAGGAGCGTGAGAGAGCAGATCACCTGGCATCAGCAGACAAAAAATAGCAATGAATGCTGGTGCTCAGCTTCCTTTCTTGTGTGTGTGTGTGTGTGTGTGTGTGTGTGTGTGTTTAATTTGAGAGATATATATAGAGAGAGATAGAAAGACAGAGAATGGGCCCGCCAGTGGCCTCTCAGCCATTGTGAATGAACTCCAGACGCGTGCGCTGCCTTGTGGGTAAGTGCGGCATTGCGCCCTTGCGTCACTTTTTGCGTCTGGCTAAACATGGGACCTGGAGATTGGAAATGGTTTTCTTAGGCTTAGCAGGCAGGCACTTAAACCACCAAGCCATCTCTCCAGCCCCCTTTCTTGTTTTTAATCCAGATCAGGATTCCAGTCCATGGAACAAGGCCACCCACATTTAGGGTGGCTCTTCCCACCGCAATTATCCCAATCTGGAAGCTCCTAGGTGATTCTCGATTCTGTCAAGTTGACAGTCACTATCATAGTATCACACATATGATTCCAGGAACAGTGATATTCCAGGAGCAGTGAGCCCACATCATGCTCAGACCTTAGTTCTTCAGCACCATTGTTCAATCAAAAGAAGCCAGGACTTCTTGGAGAAGTGGTGGATTTCAAGACATGGAAATGAAAATATAACAGGAGCCAGAAGTATTGGAGGGTGCCAGAAAGTAAGGGTACCCTTGGGATAGGGTGATACTATATCAGAAGGGCACAGGAGGGATTGGAGAGATGGACCAGTGGATAAGGCATTTGGCAGTTCCAACTTGAGTACCTGAGTTCAGATCCATAGGTTCAATGTAAAAACTGGAAGCTGTGGTGGGCTTCTATAATCCCAGCACTCTGGCAGCAAGATGGGAGGCAGAGATTAGAGAATTTGCCAGAAGCTCATGGACCAGGTGGCTTGGGGAACACAGCCATGAACAAGAAGAATGAGAGACCCTGCTTCTAATGAGGTGGAAGAAAGGGACAGACGCCTAAAAGTTATCCTCTGACCTCCATATGCACACTATGGTGGGCATACAGCCATGCCCACCCACCCCCACACAATCAGATGCGTGTGCGCACACACACACACACACACAACACACACACAAACACACAATACAGGATCCAACCAGAGAGAACTCTCACTGGCCCAAGCTGGAACAAGTAGAGCTATAAAATAAATAATGGTAATACTGAATGAGAACTCATAGAATATGTGTACATAGTGCATATAAGTGATTAAATAAACAAATGGATAAAACAGATCTTGTAGAAACATTTCAGCTAACAAATGTAGGGCTCAAGACACAGCTCAGTTGGTAGGTACTTGCCTAGCATGCTCAAGGCGCTCGGTTCAATCTCCAGCCTGCACAAACTGGGTGTGGTGGGCAGACTCCTGTCATCCAGGCACTCTTGAGGTGGAAGCGGGAAGATCAGAAGGTCAAGAGCATCCTTGGTTAAGTATCCCAAAAGATTGGAGGGAAATGAAACGTTGCCTCGAGAATCCCTCAGTAACAATTGCTGCAGGCCAGATCCACCAATGGAAGTTGCTACAAGAACGACTGAGGAGGAACAAGGTCTTTGCACAGCCGCCAAGTATTCGCCCTCCAGTCTTTGCTAACCATACGAGAGAAATGATAGCTTTGCAGAGTGAGAGGCCCAGCAAACCCCAGCTTAACCAGCTGATCGAAGCTGGTGCCAAGGCGAAGACGCGCAGAGACATCCTGTGTCCTGTGATGAAATGAGCAGAGAAGAGTTCGTTCCTTCTGGATGTTCTTGTTCGGTATGCACAGCCTCAGTTAATCATGAGGAAATGTCAGGCCAACTCAGACTGGGGCCCGTGCTATGTAACTGGCCCATACTCCTCGGAATCATGAAAAAACAAGGAAAGACTGAAAAATTGTCACAGAATCAAACAGACAAAAGTCTTTTTTTTTTAATTAGTTAAATTTTATTGACAACTTCTTTGATTATAGACAACATCCCATGGTACTTCCCTCCCTCCCCACTTTCCCCTTTGAAACTCCACTCTCCATCATATTCCCCTCCCCTCTCAATCAGTCTCTCTTTTCAAAGGCCAAAGTGAGGTCAGGGAAAGAGATACCCAGGACCTCACAGTGCCTGTCACTACCTCCACAAGACCGTCATAACAGGAGGAAAAGATCACGACATCAAACATGGGAACCAAATGATGTGACGAATCCTAGCATGGGTCCTTGAAACACCAAAAGGACATCAGAACATGAACTGGTGTGCCAAGGCCATTTCCCACCTTGGGCATTGCATTAGAGACATGCACACATTGGCAAAGTGGGGGTGAGGGGTATAGGAACTCCTTATATTATTTTTCTTAACCTTTCTATAATGCTGGAGGTATTTTAGTATAATCAGTTAAAAAATTAGAGTACCAGGCAAGCCAGAGGTGCTTTCTAAATGATGGATAAGAGTCTAGACATTGTCTTTTCAGAAGTCTCAAAGTAAAGCAACTGGCATAGCTTTGGGGGATGGTGGCAGGGGACAGAGATTAAAGACATTTTCCCTGTTAATTACACTGTGATTACCTCAGTGTGTAGGGGGAGTCTAACTTGGAATTAGTGGTCACCTTTCAGTTAGAGAAGGTGGCATTATTTATATGGTTTGGTCTTGCACCGAGCTGCCCTCCCCCTCTCATGACCCTCAGTGGTTTAGAGTTCTCCTTTTTTCTGTCCTGTGTGATGTGAGCATTTTTAAAAAAAATTTAACTTATTTATTTTGTGTGTGAGAGAGAATCAGCATACCAGGGCCTCAGCCACTATGTGCAAATTCCGGAAGCATGCGCCCTCTGTGTGCATGTGCAACATTGCACGCTTGTGTCACTATGCATCTGGCTTACGTGGGACCTGGAGATTCAAACATGAGTCCTTCGGCTTCTCAGGCAGGCGCTTTAACCACTGAGCCGTCTCTCCAGCCCGATGTGAGCATTTTTGAAAAGCGCTGAGACCTGGCTGCGGGGTAGGATGCACTCTTCCATTTCTTTTCTTTCTTGCTTTTGTTCATTTACTCATTCATTTTTAAAAATGTCTTTTCTTTCTTTATTTGCAAGCAGAGAAAGAGAAAAGGAGAGATAGAGAGACATGCCAGGGCCTTTTGCCACGACAGACAAATTCCAGTGCATGCACCACTTTGTGCATCTGGCTTTACATGGGCACTGGGGACTCAAACCCGGGCCATTGTGCAAGCAAGCACCTTTAACTGCTGAACCATCTCTCCAGCCCCTTTCATTCATTTTTTTTTTTTTTTTTTTTGAGACAAGGTCTTACTCTGTAGCCTAGGCCAGCCTGGAACTCACTACGGAGCCCATGCTGGCCTCCAGCTTTTGGCAATCCTCCTGCCTCAGGTCTTGCATGCTGGGATTATAGGCGTATGTCATCATACTCAGGTCAGGGAAGGATAGCATCACCACAAGCTCCTGTCCACACAGCGTGGCTCTCTCTAGGTCTCAGCTGTGAGTCAAAATCCTCTGTATGCCATGTGTCCCCATGGCTTGGCAGGTTCATACCAAGAACCTGGGGCATGATATGATTTCTTGACCCATGGTAGACATATGCCCCTTCTGTCCCCTCCTTTCATGCCCCTTCTTAGCCACATGTGTTAGGGAGGTCTTTGTCACTGTGCCCCAAATACCTGATAGGAGCTAATTAAAGGAAGGAGAGATGTATTTAGGTCAAGAGGGTTCGGTCCGTGGTTGCTTGGTCCATGTGTTGGGACAGAACATCCTGGTGGTGGGAGCATGGGGCAAGGAGGTTCTTCCCTTCATGATGCCCAGGAAGCTGAGAAAGAGATGAGAAAGAGCCAGGGACAAGATTTTATCTCCAAGGACCTGCCTGTCCCCAGTGACTTTCTTCCTCTAGCTTGAGCCTACCTCTGAAGTGTCCAGAACCCTTCAGAACAGTGCCACCAGCAAGGGACAAAGTGTTCAACACATAAGCCTGTGGGAGATTGCAGCACCTACCTTCTCATTGCTGAGACAAAGCACCTGACCAGAAGCATCTTATGGACAGAAAGGGTTTATTTCAGCTCCCAGTTCTGATGGGACATTTCGTCATGACAAGGAAGTACAGTAGAGCAGATGGCCAGGGTGTCACATCTTGTCACATCAGCTGAGAGGAAGCAGCAAGAATGAGCTAGCCAGCACTGACAAGTGGGGCTGGGCTACACCACCCTAAGGCTCCCCTCCAGTAACACACATCTTCCCCCCACCCCAAAAGGTCCCACCAGTTGGGGCTTAAGTTTGAGGCTTAATCACAAACATATGAGTCTATGGGGGACATTTCTTATCCAAACCACAGCAACTCTGGTTGTACTTTCCTCTCACTTTGGCTTTCCCTCCCTCACCCTCCTACCCATGCCCAAACACCCAGATCTCCAGTGAACCTCACAACCTGCTGCCCCATTCCTCTCGCACCAGCATAGAGTAGAGGGCTTGCAAACTGAGGGGGACAACTAGCAAGATCACTAGAGATGACAACTCCTTCCTCCCTCCATTCCTCCCTTCCTTCCTCCCTCCCTCCCTCCCTCCTTCCTTCCTTCCTTCCTTCCTTCCTTCCTCCCTCCATTCCTCCTTTCCTTCCTTCCTTTCTTCCTTCCTTCTTTCCTTCCTTCCTCCCTCCCTCCCTTCCTTCCTTCCTCCATTCCCCTTCCTTTCCTTCCTTTCTTTTCTTCTTTTATGGCCACTGTAACCCACCTCAATGCTGGGTCTTCCACTGTGGGTGTCACCTTCTCAGGACCATCCCAGCCATCCAGCTTTGTCCAGGTTATATAATAATAGCCAGGGGATTCTCTTGTGATAAACTTATAATCAGGACATGAGAGGAAGGCCACTGAGGCACGTATGAGAAGCCAGTGAGTCATTTGGAAATATTCATAGCATGGTTTTTCTTTGTCTCACCCAGCTTTAATATTTAAGGCAGACAGACATCTTCCACACTGCCCGTGCCGGGTGTGGTAATAGATGGCTTCAGGGCATAAACCACTGCTAACAGTCACAAACTATCCCCTTATAAACTGAGATTGCAACAAGATCTGCCTTCCCTCTGCAGGTTCTTAGAGGCAAGTTGGGTAATGCAAAGAAGCCCTTGAGCTCTGGGCTCAGTGAGCCCGAGACGGAATTCCAGTTGTGCCAGTCATGGTTGGTGAATGGAAAAGGGAAATCTTACCCTTAAAGCCTCAGTTTCTTCCTCTATAACATGGGATGATGACATTACTCCTGCACGGAGAACTGTTGTTAGAGGGGGGAAAATGAGACGGTGTGGGCTACAGTGATGGCTTAGCAGTTAAGGCATTTGCTTGTGAAGCCAAAGGACCCAGGTTCAATTTCCCCAGGACCCGCGTAAGCCAGATGCACAAGGGGCACATGCGTCTGGAATTCGTTTGCAGTGGCTAGAGGCCCTGGCATGCCCATTCTTTCTCTATATGTCTCTCTTCTCTCTCTCTCTCTCTCTCTCTCTCTCTCTCTCTGCTTGCAAATAAATAAATAATTTTTTTAAATGAGATGGTAGCTGGGCGTGGTGGTACACACCATTAATCCCAGCCCTCGGGAGGCAGAGGTAGGAGAATTGCCGTGAGTTCAAGGCCACCCTGAGACTACATAGTGAATTCCAGGTCAGCCTGGGCTAGAGTGAAACCCTACCTCGAAAAACCAAAAAAAAAAAAAAAAATGAGATGGTGTGTGAGCAGTGCTCAGCCTTAGGGCTGGCATAGGGCAAGACTCAAAGTGCTATGCCTGGCACTGACACGGGCAGAGGCTCAGAGGGAGATGCCAGACAGTGCTGGTGCCCCGTGTTTGCATGAGGCAGGCATGCCTATAGTCAGCACTATACATTTCCTGAAAAAGCGGCTCTGTCTAAGGCAGTTGCTTCTCCAGTCATTTTGTATTGTTAACATGAGCAAAGCAGGAGGTGCCCAGTCTCCTGGCTAGTGATATTCTTTCCACCCACACCATTGGCATGGACTTCCCAGGCTGGTTGTTAAACAAGGAGAGTACACACCGCCTATACCTGCCTTTATACCCTGCCTTCAGCCTCAGCTGGCCATCCTGGGAAACCAGGCAAACCCAGTCATTTCTCAACCACAGAGCCCTGAGGGTCCCGACTGGCTAGAAGGCCAATCGTCAGATACACAGCACAAGGAAGCGAACTGATTTCTCTTCTGTCAGCCTTCTTTCCATCCCTGTCCCTAGATTCTTCCTGCACTCAGAGGCCGAGGGCCTGTGCTTCTCCATGTTTCTGCTCTTTCACACAGTATAGATGTCTCACCTAGAGGAAGTGTGAGCCCTAGAGAGCTGCTTTTGAGGGAGAGTGAGGGTCCATTGGTGGCTTCTGGGCCTTTCCTTGGCTTTGCTGTTGCCTTTCACCTCATGCTTTAGAGAGATGGGATGAAGCACACTGAAACTGAGCAGACAGACTGTCGGGAAAACACTCTCACAAATGAGGACCTGAGTTCAATTCCCAGTACCCACAGACAAATGCCAGGTGTGGTGGCACAGGCCTCTAATCCCAGCACCGGGGAGGCGGAGCCAGGAGGCTCCCCCTGGGTTTGCTGGCCAGGCATTCTAGCCTGATTGAGGAGCTTCAGGCCATCGAGAGAGCCTGTCTTGAAGGGAAAGTGTTCCTGAGGGTGACCCCTATGGCCTTCACATGCACTCACATGAGCACACAAACGAGCACACACAATCACGTGTATGCACACCTGCATAAAGAACAAAACATTAATAGCAGAAGAGAGGCTAGTTGCAAAGAAAAGAGGATCAATGGAAGGAAGGTGGGGAAAGGGACGGGGACAAGAGAAGATGCTAGGTGGGAATTATGATCAAAACACATCATGCTGCACTGATGGCTGCACTGATGGCTGCATTGATGGTTGCACTGATGGCTGCACTGATGGCTCGGCAGTTAAAGGCATGTGCTTGCAAAGCCTGCTGGCCAGGGTTCAATTTCCCAATACCCACACAAGGCCCGATGCACAAAGTGATTGCAGGCATCTGGAGTTTGTTTGCAGTGCCCAAAGGCCCTTGGGCCCATGCTTCCTCTCCCATGTTCTCTCTCTTTCTCTCTCCCTCCCTCAAAAAGAAATAAAAATATTTTGAAAACACTACATCGGGTACAGATATGAAAATTATCCATGAAAAGGGTTTTGTTTAATTAACTAGTTAATTAAAAGATGACCAAACACCCTGATCCCAGATTTCCCTCCACTTGCCTTCCCTCTCTCCTCACAAGCACCCCTGATATCCACAAGACATCCACTCAGAGGCTCCCTGTTGCCACATCAGCTTTGCACAAAGTGTCCTGGCCTTCAAGCCCTTGACAGCCCCAGGAGGTGGGAAGGGGCCAATGGGGAGCTTGCTACTTGCCTTTCCCCCTCCCTGTCCTGTTTATCTGCAGTTCAGTGCCCTGAAACCCAGCTCATTTGCAAAGGAATAATCATCCCTGTTTGTTTTGGGGGCCCAGGCTGGTTGTCAAACAAGGAGACTACATACTTCCAGGCACTGTTCCCTTCCTGGGCCAGAAGTAGGCGAGCCCAGCCTGAGTACATGCAAATAGCCAGGGATCTCCTGCCAGGGCTTAAGGCTCAGGTTC
Source organism: Orientallactaga sibirica (assembly GCA_036365145.1). Taxonomy (NCBI): domain Eukaryota; kingdom Metazoa; phylum Chordata; class Mammalia; order Rodentia; family Dipodidae; genus Orientallactaga; species Orientallactaga sibirica. Next base: position 11,274,352 of record JAEOAD010000013.1, read on the forward strand.
CCTTTGCATCAGGCCTGCCTGATTCAATGGCTGTGCCTGAAGGGAGAGGAGGAGGAGGAGGAGGAGGAGGAGGAGCAGGTGGTGTCGGGTTTGGCTTTGAACTCAGGCCACATACCCCAAGGGTAAATGAAGGTAAGGTTTGGTCTAAATAAAGGGATTGGGCAGGGGCGGGGAGACCCTTTCTGTATGTTTTGCATTGGCTGGGAGCCAGTGGAGAGAGCAGTGTGAGAGACTGCGGTCCAAGGCTATTGAGAACGTATGGTATTCAGAGGCAAAGCCTTCAGCCAGCTAAGATCATGCCCAGAAGGTTGTTCTTCGAGTAGAAAAGAAAGAAGCCTTTCAACCTCTCCCACTTGGCCTGCGCTGCCGTTTTGCTGAGCGGCCCTTTGCTCGTTTCCTCTTAGAGCAATTGGCTTATGCTGTCCAGATGTGCACAATGAGATGTTTTTGTGTTGTGACTTTCCAGATGTGTGCGGGCAGGAAAATGAGCTTTGGCAAGGCAGGGAGGCCTGTCTCAGTAGCCCCTGGAATATCTAGAGAACCCACAATGCAATCTTTGTGCAACAGCCACAAAGCTCAGGATCTGGAAAAGAGTTTGCGGTGCCGCCAGATTGAACATCCTTATTTTGCAGTTGGAGCCAGTGAGATCCAGAGAGCTGTGATGGGTGCATGTGCGCGCACATGCGCATGCGTGTGTGTGTGTGTGTGTGTGTGAGACTGAGAGCCGACATGAGTCCTATTAGAACATAGGACCTATATTTGCACACATGACTGTTTCAGAGCTACAGGCACCTGGCTCCCTTCCAGCCCCTGGGACCCATCAGTGACTAGATAGATGAGGGCTCCTACCTTGTCTGATGTAAGATTGGATGAGGGAAGAAGAATGAATGAATGATGATCATTCAAAAGTAAAGATACAGGGCTGGAGAGATGGCTTAGCAGTCAAGGAACCTGCCTGTGAAGCCTAAGGACCCTGGTTTTTATCTCCCCAGACCCACATAAGCCAGATACACAAGGTGGTGCATGTGTCTGGAGTTTGTTTACAGTGTCTAGAGGCCCTGGCACATCCATTCCTATCTGTCCAATAAATACATAAATTATTTTAATTTTAAAAAACTAGAGATATGGGGTCTGGGGAGGTGGCTCAGTGGATAAAGTGCTTGGCATGTAAGCATGAGGACCCGAGTTCTGACCTGCTAGCACGCATGTTCAAGCTGGGCATGGTGGCACGTGCTTGTAATTCAAGCACTGGGAAGGAGGAGACAGGAGTATGCTCAGGGCTTGTTGGCCAGCTTCTGTGGCTCCATCAGGGAGATCTTGCTTCAGGAAGAGACCCTGTCTCAACAAACACGGTGGCAGGGTGATGGCTCAGTAGATAAAGCTCACACCGCTCAAGCCAGAGTACCCAAGTCGGATCTCCAGCCCCAGGTGAGAAGCTGGAAGCCATGATAGGCTTCTGTTATCCCAGCACACTGAGGGGAGAGGGGGACAGGAGGCAGAGACAGGAGAATGTCCCAAAAGCTCCTGATGAGCTCAGCAAAGAACAACAGAGGGAGAATCCAGAGTGAGAAACCCTGCTTCAAATGAGGTGGACAGGCGAGGAAGGACCTGAAAGTTGTCCTCTGTCCTCCATATGTGTGCCATGACACAAATGCATCTGCACTGACATATGAACACACACACACATGTACCCATATACACATGGACCATATACATGCATGCATACCACACACGTAGATACATTCAAAACTTCAAAAGACGTCTGGGCAGATGGCTCAGTGTTTGAAGGCACTTGCTTACAAAGCCTGCTGGCTGGCTTTGATTTCCCAATACTCAGGTAAAGCCGGGTGCACAAAATGGTACGTGCATCTGGAGTTTTTTTTACAGTGACAAGAGACCCTGACTGGCTCTTAATCTCACTCTTCCTCTCTCTCTTCCTTCCTGTGTGTGTGTGTGTGTGTGTGTGTGTGTGTGTGTTAGCAAATTAATATAGATAGTTAGACAGAAAATTAAAAAGATATACTGCAAGTTAGACGGCAAGAAATGCTATCCAGAATAAGAGCACAAAGAATAAGAATAAATGCAAATCAGACGAGGTTTTAGATGGCGGTAAAGGTAGATTTTGTTGAGAAGGTTAAGTATTCATTATCCATGGCTCTGCTACACAATGCCTCAGAACATGATGGCTTAAACCAGCAAGCATCATGTCAGGTCTGGGGGGATCAGGACTCAGAGAGTGGCTTTGTTGAGAGGCCCCAGATCAGGGTCTTTCATTAGCTCATTGTGAAGATGACAGCCCGAGCTGTGCTGCTTCTACATTGGCTGCCTCACAGGGCTCTTGGCCCAAAGCCTCATTTCCTCACCACAGAAGCACTTCACAAAGCTCTTTGAATGTGTTTACAACATGATAGTGGGCTTCCCCAGAGCCAGTGGCTGAGAAGAGAGACAGAAGCCACCATGCCTCTCAGGGTGTGGCCTTGAACGTGGTGAAGCAGTGAGCCACGCATGAGTAACTGAGAAAGAACATCGCAGTCAAAATGCACTGAGGTGAGAGGAGCGAAACCCAGCAGTTTTGAGGAAGAGTGGAACTGACTTCACGGAATGGAAGAGAACACAGGAAGAGCGATCGGAGAAGAAGTGAGGGTGGGAACTCCTAGGTCACAGCAGGCCAGGGTGGGACTCGACCTCTGTCCCTGAGGGGAATAGAATTCCAGGCAGAGGAACAGCAAAGCCTCGACAGACATCGCAGACATGCGGGGAGTAGACTTTAGGGGGTGCAAGAGATAGAAGCAGGACTCAGGTCAAGAGGCTGTTTCCATGGTCCTGAAAGGCTGGGGACGGAGGTCTCCACCTGGTGGAGCAATGAAGATAAAGAGGTAACCGGAGTCATAAGATGCTCCTCGCAAGGCCCCTGTCAGATTGTATGTGAGACGCTATAGGGTAGCCCAGGATGTGCCCTTCTGATGCTTTCACTGACCACTGGCTTGCTCTGCCTTCTGTGGCTTGAGATGATGCAGTGAGTTCTGGAAAGGGGTCATGGAACCCAGCAATGATTCCACCGAGCAGCACCCCACGCTGTATGAGAAGAGAGAGTCTTTGGAGCTATACCTACAAAGTGGAAACTCATATGCTATAAGAAGCTAGGATGGTGCCTCCCCCGTGGGGGGGCGGTGGTGAGCGGCAAGTCCAGGGCTGGTGGGGAGCCATGTTCTACTTCCTGACCCGCCTGCGGGTTGCGTGGATTTGCCACGTTCTGAGAATCCCTCCAGGAAAACACTTAAAGTCTATGATCTTTTCTGCACCTATGATTAACCAAAACAAATGTGCATGTGTGCATGTGTGTGTGTGTGTGTGTGTGTGTGTGTGTGTGTGTGTGTGTGTGTGTGTGTGTGTGTGTGTGTGTGTGTGTGTGTTTTGCTGGGGATTGAACCCTGGGCCTTGTGCACTCTAGTAAGTACTCTGCTACCAAGCTGCATGCCCATCTTTCCAAAGGACAATGGGAAGTCATTCTTTTCCCTATAACATGGCTCCCACCCAAACACTGAAACCTGCCTCTGCAGGCTCTGTAGTTTCTGTTTAAGCTCCAAATGCCTTCAAAGGAATTTAAAAAAATGTTTGGCGATTTGCTGTAAATGGATCCATAGGAAATAGCATTTGCCATCTTGTGCCCTGTTTCCTTTACTCCAATATTGTGCGTTGCCTCACACCTCTGCCCTCACTGCTGTCCCACTGTCTCCATGGGGATGTGCTGTCTTTATTTATTCATCCTGCTGTGGATGGGTGTCAGCATGGCCTCCGGGCTGGGGCTGACATCACTAAGAGCATCCCCGGTCCTCCTCTTGTGACGGACACATGAGCACACTGTTCTGTCTCACACTCCCTCCTACTTGAGGCAGCCTCACACCCAACCAATGCATATGGCTTTGTGTTCATGCGTGTTCATGAATGTGCACATGCATGCGTGGATGGGGCGTGTGTGTGTGTGATTAGACCACAGTTTAATGTTGGGTCTCTTCCTTGATTGCTCTCCACTTTATTTGATAACTTAGGATTTTTAAAAATATTTTATTTTTATTTATTTTTTTGACAGAGAGAAAGGGGGGAAGAGAGAGAGAAAGAGGGTAAGAGGGACAGAATGAATGCACCAGGGCCTCCAGCCAATGCAAAGGAACTCCAGATGCATGCTCTACCTTGTGCATCTGGCTAATGTGGGTCCTGGGGAATTGAACCTGGGTCCTTTGGCTTTGCAGGCAAATGCCTTCTAACTTAGGATTTCTCACTCAAACCCAGAGTTCACTAATTTGGCTACTCTAGCTAGCCAGCTAGCCCTTCTGTCTCCACCTCTTCAGTGCTAGGGTTATAGGTGGGCCCCCATTGCCCCAGCTGGCATTTTTGTGGGTGCTGGGGAGCCAAACTCAGGTCTTAATGCTTGCATGGCAAACTCTTGATCCACTAAGCTATCTCCCAGCCCCGACAGTGTTGGTTGTGTTCACTGGGAGACACAGCAGCTCAAGGTCTACAGGATCTGCCCCTAGGGGTCACGTCCCATGCATCTGTGGAGCATCTGGGCGCATCTGTAGGGAGAGGTGTGCTGGGGTGGCCTGAGTCACCCTCAGCCACCACCCTTCCTGTGACCTGACCACACAGGGCTCTTCTTTGCCAACTTTTTAGGGAGGGTGGCCGACCGGAAGGGAATTGAATGGGTCATGTCAGTCTGGGCCAAGTAGGCTCCCCAAATTGCAAGAGGCAGGCGGGGGAAGGTCCCTTGCGTGCTAAGCCGGCGCTGCTGAGCGGGTCGGGACCGGCAGCCCTGAGGGGAGCACCCAGCCCCTTCCCACGTGCACAATCATCAAACACCTCGACAGGCTGCTGGGTGGAAAGCCGATGATGTCATCACCGGGCCTGAACAATCAGCCCTTTCAGGGCACGACGATAACAATCAAACCAGTATGTAAGGACCTGCCACGCAAGAACACACATGCTCCTCGCCCCGGGGGAGGGGGGCATCCAAATCGCCAGGGTGAAGCAGGGCTTGTCAGGAATACGCCCGTCTCCTCTTCTAACCAGTGGGCCAGGGAACGTAGCCTGAAGAGCAAGGCCGCAGGTTGCCTGGGCGCTCATCTTTCCATTTCCAGAGAAATCCATTACTCCCCCAAGGGCGCCTCACCTTCCCAGAATTAAACCCCAGACAGAGCACTCCACTGCACACCTGCGAGGGAGCACCATATGCAAGGGTTATATCAAGGGCAAGATAACCCTGCAATAGCATCAGAGAGTGGCCAGTGTCTTTGGACAAAGACAGAGAGGCCTGGTGATTCTCGGGCACGGTTCCTGCATTCAGCCCCAGGAATCCACGCTGCCCCGTGAAGCTCACAAAGGACTGTGCTCTGCTGAGCCGTTCTGATAGTACACCCAGGGCCCCAGGCGTTTTCATGGACACTTGGAGCAATGGCTGCTGTTCAAAAGGAAGCCATCTCACATAAACTTATTAGTGTGTCTCAATCAAAGGTGATAACCGAGCAGGCAGCCTTTGCACATCTCTAGGGACATTTTTAGTTGTCACCACTGGGATGCTGCTCCCGGCATGTAGTTGGTACTAGCCACTAAACATCCTGCAATGCCCAGGACAGGCCCTGTGACCAAAAATTAGTGAGTCTAGCCAGGCGTGGTGGTGCACACCTTTAATCCCAGCACCCGGGAGGCAGTGGTAGGAGGATCGCCATGAGTTCAAGGCCACTCTGAGACTATACAGTGAATTCCAGGTCAGCCTGAAACCCTACCTCAACAACCCCTCCCCCCCAAAAGAATTAGAGTCCAGATGTTCATGGTTGTAGCATTGGGACACCTTGCTGTGAGTCACCAGTACATCCTGAGGGCTTTAGCTAACACTCTGTTGACTAGAATGGACCAGAACCTCAGCTCACTACCACCTGCCAGGGCTGTAAGCTAGGCATCCATTTCTCTTTGATGGTCTGATGAGTGTGTGGACCCTGAAGCCCGAAGCACCCTGTGGTGGTTTGAATCAGATGTCCCCCATAGACTCATGTGTTTGGGTGCTTGGTCCCCAGTTGATGACAGTTTTGGAGGTGGAGCCCTGCTGGAGGAGGTGTGTTGTTTGGGGCAGGCTTAGGGCTGTTTTTTGCCAGCTCACCAGCTCCCCCTTGCTAGAACTCAGCTCCCTCACCTGCTGTGGCAGAGGTGATGTCTGACCTGCCCACGCCATGCTTTCCCTGCCATCGTGGAGCTTCCCCTCAAGACGTCCCCATCAGCTGCTGTTGGTTGTCCCAGCAATTCAAAGGTAACTGCAACAGACTACAAGGGGACCTAACGGCGTCATTCCTCCACTGGGTAACCCTGAGGGCTAGTGACCTAATGTCTTGTGCGACAGCTTTCCCACCCACAAAACTAGGAATAATAATGACAGAAAACACTTGAGAGGCCACTTGGGAGAAGCAACACGTACATGTAAGGCGCTTGCCATCAACCATGCTCGGCACTCAGCAATACTCGAGGCACAGCCGTAAAGATCACCATCGTCTTCTTACTTCATCACGAAGACTTCGGGCTCCCGCTAATGGGTGTGATAATGCAGGTCGTTGCAGTGGGTACAAAGGGCTCGGTATGGCCCCTAGTCCATGCTCTGTGCTGACTCGTAGCTGAAAGCGTCCCCAAGCTGGAAGCCCACAACAGTTGGCTACTAAACAGATTTCAAAGTGAATCCCCAAACCACTAACAACTCCCCCAGCACAGGAATCTGGCTCCTTGAGATGGGATGAGCACTTCTGGGGGCCAGCTCCATGCTTTGGACTTTGGAAGAGCCCTGGGCTTAGTCTGGACCCTTTAATGCTCAGGTCTTCTTGAAACAGCCAGCATACTCTGCTGAGACTGACTCACAGGGGACAGATGTGCAGGAGAGGTGGATGTTGAAGCTCAAGACTGTTGTTCTATTTGTGTGTTCTCTTTGACCTTGTGTGGGGAGAAAGGTGTGGACTGCTGTGCACGGTGTTCTCAAAGCTTGGCTAACTCTGTGTCTTCCTGGCTGAAGCGTGATCTTTTTCTGTTACAGTTCTCTGCCTCATTCAAAGTCATCCTCTGTGTGTGTGCGCGTGCGTGTGTTGTGTGTATGTCTATATGTGTGAGTCACATGCATGTGGAGGCCAGTGGTCAACATTTGTTATCTATTGCTCCCCTGCCTTATTTTTTGAAATAGGTTCTCTCACTGAACCTAGAACTCACCAATTCAGCCAGCCTAGCTAATCTGATTCCAACACTGGGGTTACAGGCACATACCACAGGCCTGGATTTTGTTTCATTTTGGTTTTGAGGTAGGGTATCACTCCAGCCCAGGCTGGTCTGGAACTCACTCAGTAGTCCCAGGCTGGCCTTGAACTCATGGTGATCATCCTACCTCTGCCTCCCAAGTACTGGGATGAGAGCCGCTGCACCCTGCTATGCTTGGATTTTACATGGTTCCTGGAGATCCGATCTCGGATCCTCATGCTTGTCCAGAAAACTGAGCCGTCGTCTCTGCCCTCAAAGTCCATGGAGGTTTCTGGAGCCACCTTCTGGGGGACGCTTGGTGCCTTTCTCCTGGCCATTGGTGAGCTTCTGCACTGTGTGGTGACTGTATGCCAGTGAGTCTTTTTGTTCTCCAAGTCCTTCAGAAGTTCCTTAAAGGTGGGGGCATTTCTGACACCTTTGTCTAAATGTGGCACCAGCTCTTGCCCGTGGTTCATTCGGGCTTGATGGCCCATTCCCGTGTCACTCCAGAGAAGAGTCCCGAACTGGCCACCTTGTGACTGTAGGGCATGCTTCTAACCTGGAGGTCCCAGAACTAAAGTCAGCAGGGCACTGCTGGAGAAGTGGCTGTGAAACTGGTGGCCACCAGGGTGTGGAAGGGGCGGGGATTGCTGAGTGCCCAGCTCAACACTGCCTCTCACAAGAGCCTTGGGCAGTTTAACCATTGTTGCCATGCTACATGTGTCTATCCTGGGCTCAAAGCTGGGACCCTGTTTGGGGAGTTTTATCTACTTTGTTTATTTTTGATGAAACAGAGGCAGCATTGTACCAGGTCACAATGGTGCACCTAGGGCTCCCACCCAGGCATGTTTGACTCATATAGGTTGCATGGCCTCCAAAGGGATGGAGCTTGCCTCTGTCACTATTTTCTACTTCAACAAAGACAACCCTGAGGAAAGCCACCTCCAGGGACCCCTGTAGCGAGCATTCTGAGACGTGTAATAGAGTGAGGGGTTAGCAGGAAGAGACATGGGGAAGGGGGTCATCAGGCCCATGGCTTTTTCTAAGGAAAATCCCAAGCCATACCCCACCTCTTGGGATGAGTGGTCTGTGACAATAAGGACAAGGAAGCTGTGGTAGTTTGAATGTATATCCCCCATAGACTCAGGTGTTTCCCTAAGGCTTGTAACTTGAATCTCCAGCTGCCTGGATGGAGGAGGTGTCACTGGGGGTGGATCCTGGGGTCTAGCCCAAAGGTGTGTTTGGAGGCAGATCTGAATCCCAGCCCAAAATTACACAGAGAGGTGCTACTTTTTGGTGTTTGCTGGCTGTGGTTGTTTCTCTCTCTGCTGGGACGTATGGAAGCAGCTTCTTCAGCCACTGATGGAACTTCCCCCTGGATCTGTAAGCTTGAAATAAATCCCTTCCTCCCATAAACACTGTCTGGTTTGATATTAACTAGAGAAGCTCTTTTGTCCTGGTGGCTTGGAGGGACCCTAGCCCTGTGTGTCCGCACCACTACCAGGTTAGAGAGCAAGCAATCGCAGGGATGAGTAGGAAGGTCCTCCTTACATCCAGGCTAGAGAAGCTCAGCCTGAGGGTAGGCACCTTTGAACTCTCCTGTACCTCCTTGGCACCTCACATGGGCCCAACCACCCCATCTGCTGGGATTCAATATTTGTGAGTGTGCCCAACCCCTTCCCTACCCGCTCACAGGTCTCCCCAGCCCCGGGGGTTTCCAGCTGCCTCCTGGCCCTAAGCAGCCTGAATTGCTCCTTTGTGTCCCTGCCCAGACCAAGAGCAAAGTGCTGCTGCTGTCCCCACGAGAAGTTTCTTCTTCCACCCCTGCAGTGCCTGGCCAGCCTATGGGTTGTCACTTATAGGAGTGGAGACAGTGGCCCCCAGGGGCCGCTTTGACATGATCCGGGTTGGCGAGGATCGCAGGCAGCTCATTGTCTTGAAGAAAGGGATCCACGGAGCCCATGCGCATTCGAGCCTGCATCCGACTTGGGAAGCAGTGTGCAGGGCCTTTGGAATTTACGCCCTGGCTCACTTTCCATGATTCTAGATGCCTCCTTCCTGACAAGTTAAACCACGCACTTTCTTGCCACCTACGCTTCTGATGTGTTTCCAAGGTAACCAGCTCAGCCTAGGTGTCCTGAGATGGTCCTAGGCTGGCACTGCAGTCCTGCATCCCAAAAAATCCCTCAGCCCTGAGATGAGCCAGAAAGACCAGGCACCCTGGCTGCCATGAGGAAAATCAGACTGTGCCCAGGGCATTCTGGCACCTGGGCATTGATTGACTCAGGTCTGATGAGTGCCTTGAGTTTGATCAGCCCTGGTTACCCACCTCCGTACCCATGTCCAAGGAGTCGACCGTGTTTGGTTGCCTTCCCACTTGCTGTTTGCTCTCCCATGGCTAGTCTTTGGTGTCTCAAAAAAAAAAAAAAATCCCTTCTTTTTTCCATTAAAGTTGGATAGGAAATAAGCTTTAAAAAACAAACCCAGTTTGAAATGCCAACTCTGGGCTGCTGCAAATCGGTGGTTCTCAGGGTTTGTCCTGCCCTGGCAAATTCTCACTCCCAAGGAAGAGGAAAGAAGTTGGAACACCCAAGCCAAACCCAACTCCTCTGCAGAGACAACCCTCCCACAGACCCTTGGCTCACCTTCCCAGGAGAGGCCTCGGGGCTGCTCCGACCGACGCCTGTGGTTGCAGCCTGGCCCCCAGGAGCCACCCACCTGCCCTGGTTCCAGTGACACTCTGCCTTGTAAACTCTCCCTCCGCTTCCCCCCAAGCCCTTTTCTTTCTCTTCTCACCAGATCTCCTCCCTTAGTCCCCTAAGCCAGGCCCTGGTGACAGGTCACCATGAGGCTTGGCTGGTGAAGGAAGGTGGCTGTCATTTTCTTCCCTTCTCCCCCACCAGCTTGTCTTAATGCAGGCTAGCAATGGCATCTTTGTGTCGTGGCTCAGGAGGAACAGACCCCAGAGACAGCAGCTTTGCTGTGCTCTGAAGGGTGTGGCGGGCTGAGGTTTGCTCCTGAGTATTGCTTGGAATTCTTCTAGCAAACCCTGGAAAGGAAGCCTCTCATTCCTGCTTTCCCTTCCCCAAGCTGCAAGGAGGGAAGCCAGCCAGGCCCACTTGCCCAGGAGTGCCCACACAGTGTTGGGTTAAATTGGAGGTCAGAGAGAGGGTCAAGGCAGGGCTTGCAGCATAGGGATATTGACTCTGGGGCCTCCTCCAGGCCAGCAGCTCATGTTCCCCTCTTCATAGTTTCCCATTCCTACCAGTAAGTCCAGTCCCCCACAGCACCCACATCTGCCCAGAGTTTGCCCTCTGAGGAACCTTGCCCAGCAGCCCAAGCTGCTCCCTCCTGCCCCTTGGCACCCAGCCATGTGGAGTTCCTTACTCCCCATCACTTTTGCTGACTCACGAATCCCGCCACCCTGGCCATCTGCTTTGCTTCTCCTCCGCTTCATTCCCTGGGCTCCGTTCCAGGGCTTCCCAAGTCAGACTCTGCGTATAGCAGCTACCCAGTATGCAGGTTCCCCATGCACTCACAAGTGGCCCCTAGTGTCTGGGGCTCCTGGTCTGCTGGGAATCAGAATAGCAGGGAAGCGGCTCCTGTGAAGGAGGTGGGCTCAGCTACCCTCTTCATCCTCATGATGCCAAAGGCTACATCTGCAGGCCCAGGACCCTAAAATGAAAGTCTGTAGGGCTGGCCCAAGACCTGGCCTTCAAGTACCACTCCCTAGTGATTGGAACTAAGATCCAGGTCAGGGAGTGGTTGATTCAGTTCAAATCACATTGCAGCATTGATGCAGGGGCTAAGGAACAGTAGAAGGCGAAGGTGAAGGCCGGAGAGACGGTTCAGTGGTTAAAGGCACTTAACTTGCAAGGCCTGACAGCCTGGGTTTGATTTCCCAGGACTCATGTAAAACGATATGCAAAGGGTGGCACATGCATCTGAAGGTTATTTGCGGTGGCAAGAGACCCTGGTGTGCTCTCTCTCTCTCTCTCTCTCTCTGTGTGTGTGTGTGTCTCCTTGCAAATAAAAAAATATTTTTTTCTAAAAAGAAAAATAAGGCAGGGTTGAGTCTGGGCCCATCCATCAGGTACGCCCTACGTCATTGACATCTGTTACACTTTGCATATTGTATTAGTTGCTTGCTTGTTGCTGTGACATGGCAAGAAGCAATTTAAGGAAGGAAGGGTTTATTTTGGCCTACAGCTTGTGGTTAAAGCCCCTCAGGGTGGAGATGGCGTGAGTCTCTCTAGCAGGTCACATTCAGTCCGCAGTGAGGAAGCGGGGAGTGAAGAATGCTGGTGTTCAGCCAGGCCCTCCTTCCTAGACGTCCAGCACCGCAGCCGGTGGACTGATGCTGCCCACAGTTAGGGTAGATCTGCCCACCTCAGTTAACCTAATCTAGAAAATGCCTGTGAGATATGCCAAGATATTTGATTCCCTGGTGATTCTAAATCCCTGTCAAGTTGACAAGCAGAGGTTAACCATCACAGATATGAAATGGTCCCCAAAGGCCATGTGTGGAAGACATGGTTCCTCAGCTGGCAGATCCAGTCATTGAGAGATGATCAGACAAGGAGTCCTGTGTTCTCATCTCTGTATTAACCCACTGATGGATTCATAATATGATGGTATTATTGGGAGCTATTGAAAACATTCTGAGGCGGGACGTAGAGCATAGAGACATGGTCCTGGGGTTGAGTCTTGCCCCAGGATCCTTCCTCTGTCTCTCAGTATTTCCTGGATGACATAAAAGTGAGCAGCTTTGCTCCATCAAGGGGTCCCTGCCTCACCACGTGACTTCAGACTGAAATTATTCACCAAAATAAATCTTTCCCTCCAGTTTCTGTTAAGTATTGGAATCCACCACCCGGTTGCTTACATCGGGCGGGCATTTTGTTTGATGAGAAAATGACTCACATAATGGATGCAGAGTGTGCAGCTGGGGATGGGAACGTGGCGAGGCCAGTTCCCAGGTCACATGTGTGTGCGTGTGCATGTGTGTAAAGAAAACTAAGAAGGGTCAGTGGGTGAAGTGCTTGCTGTATGTATTATTTACTGTCTTGCTGGTGGAACAAAATACAGGACCAGAAGCAGTTTAGGGAAGGAAAGAGTTTATTTCAGCTCTCGGTTCCGTACGGGCAAAAGGCTTCGCTTGTCACATGAGCAGGAAGGAAGCAGAGAGCAGTAAGTGGGACTGGGCAATGAAGCCTCAAGGCCCGCCCCCAGCCACACACTTCCTCCAGCAAGGCTCCGCTTCCTAAAGCTTCCATAACCTTGGTAAAGAGTGCCACCAACTGGGGATTAAGTATTAAAATATATGAGGTTCTGAGAGTCGTTTTATGTTCAAACCATCACACGGCACAAGCTGTAGGACCAGAATTTGGATCTCCATCCAGCACACACATAAAAGTAAAAGCTGGGCATGGCAGTGCACACCTGTAATCCAAGCACTGGGGAGGCAAAGACAGGAGGACCCCTAGGGTTTTCTGACTAATCCAGCTGATGAGTCCTGGATTCAGACGAAGATTGTCTCAGGACATAAGGTGGAGGGTGACTGAGGAAGACACCCAAAGTCAAATTCTGGCCTCTGCACACACATGCATACCTGTGCACCCCCTCCCACATGTATGCCCACACGCATACCAACATGCATTCATACACACACCACATGTACATTTTGTTTTCAAGAAAGGTTTTGTAGGAAGGGGAGAAGGCACAGAAGCTGTGGTCCCAGCCCTGGCTGTGGTTTCAGAGTGCTGGAGATACAGCCCCTGACTGTCCAACAAAGTGGCGCCCTGCTGAGAAAGGCCCAGCAGGATCCAGGAGGAGTGGCTAGAGGGACCAGGCAGAGCTAGAGTAGGGAGGACGGGACTAGGAGGTTTGCCAGGGCTGGAAGAATAGGGTTTCTGTACTGCTTATCGGGATTGTGGCTCCATCACAGGATGTGAAAGAGGGCTCCCCAGCCTGCCTGGTGGATAGCCGCAGTTGGCACCCATCATAGCAAGGACTTTGGACAGGGTGTGCCACCTCTGACTTGCTAGTGACATTGGGCTGATAGTTCCATGGTGACAGAAGGGATAGGTCATGCTCCTGCCAGTGCTTGTAGGAGGCAGATACCAGCAGCGGACTGCAAGCCATCCAGCCAGCATTGCCTCAACAAGTAGAGAAGAGACACAAGGCCTGGCTTGGACCTCTTGGCTGGGATTTGGGACTTTGAATTAAAGCCCAAGAAAGCTGGTTGTATTTGCCCATCATCTGTTAGGTGGCAAGGGGATAAGACAGATTGAGGCTGAAGAAAAAAGGGCAGTGCCAGCAATAGCTATAAAGATGAAAGAATGGTCTACGGGCATACCACCCTGAATGCCCACAATCTCATCTGATCTCGGAAGCTAAGCAGCGTAAGGGAAAAGAGAGCGCTGGGTGTACGGGCAGGTTGCCAAGAATCTCCCCTTGAGATTTAGTTCTTCCAAAGAAACATATTTGAAATGCTACTTCCTCCTGGAGTAGAAGCATGAAGTCTGCTTGGACATAAAACTGGTAGAAGCCTCTAGAACAAACTATAGTTCTGCCCATGCCTGGTTGGAACAGATCCATAGGGGTCTTCCATCTTGGACAGGGCTTGACAATGTTCCAAAGCTGGATTTGGGGGCCTTAGACCAGGGACCCAAGAGGCAAAAAGTCAGGTGCACGCCTTTAATCCCAGACAGACAGAGGTAGGAAGATCGACAGAGTGAATTCCAGGTCAGCCTGGGCTAGAGCAAGACCCTACCTCCAAAAACAAAAAACAAAAAGAAGGAGGAGAAGAAGGAGGAAAAATGAAGCTGTTGAAACTGGTCCTCCATCCAGCTCCCTGCCAGAAGGAGCAACAGTGGAGGGGAGCCTAGTGTCTTCTGAGGGAGAAAGGGAACTCCTGCCTTATGGGGTGGTTGGAGACCAATAGTTCAGGGCTCAGAAAAGCAGAAAAGCAAGATGGACCAGCATGGCTGACTGCCTCATTCTAAAGCAGGGAATAAAATAATACCTTTGCCCCCAAATTTCTAGCTAGATAGTCTTTCTGAGCCAACTATTTTTCATTCTCTCCCATAAAAGTGGAACAGGGGCTGAGGAGGCAGCCCGGCTGGTTTTGTGCTTGCATCCCAGGTTTGAAGACCTGAGCTTGGTCCCCGGAAGCCATGTAAAAACGCCAGGCGCCATGCAGTGCTTGCAGTCCCCGCGTGGGCCGTGTGTGTCCAGCATCTCCTGGGTGCTGATCTCTGCAGGGACAGAGCCTGGGGGTGGCCAGAGAAAGGATATCATCCCAAAAGAAGCAACGGTCATATATCCTGGGAGTTTCTGTGTGGTTCAAACAAACAGCATACAGGAGCCCAGTATCAGAACGACCTTCACATTGCCAGTAGTTCTCATCAAAATCTTATGAGCGATGTAAAATATCTCCTGAGGGCTGGAGAGATGGTTCACTGGTTAAAAGTACTTGCTAGCAAAGCCCGGTGGCCTGGGTTTAATTCCCCAGTACCCACCTAAAGCCAGATGTACTAAGTGGCACACGTACCTTGTTTGTTTGCAGTGGCAAGGGGAGGCCCTCCTCTCTCTCTCTCTCTCTCTCTCTCTCTCTCTCTCTCTCTCCCCCCCTCTCCCTCTCCCTCCCTCTCCCTCTCCCTCCCTTTCCCTCTCCCTCTCCCTTTCCCTCTCCTTGTAAAATAAAATAAAAAATAATTCAATAAGATATCTCCTGGAACTCTCAAGAGCAGGTACTCAGGATCTGATTGGAATTCCAGCACTGGGTCTCCTGCAGGTCAGCCAAGTGGACCTGCTTGCAGTAGGGCTTGGCAAGGAGTGAGTGTAGCTTCAGGTTAGGATGTATACTTAACATCTCCTGGGAAGAGGACCCATGAGTTTCTGTCTAAGGCCCAAGTTGCATTGTCTTCTCCCTGTTCTCTTATCCCAGAGGGACCATCCAGTGATCACCTCAGAAACCTTGCAAAGTAGGAGTGCGGGATGGATTGGGCTTTGCATTTTACAGTTGAGCACGTGGAAGGCAGCATAGCTAACCAATATTAATAGTCACCCCTCCATTGTCCCAAAGTCTTAACTCATCCCAGCATCCCTCAAAAGTCCCAGGCCAAAGACTCACCTGAGACTCTTGGCAAACTGTGTCAGTAATAAGCTACTCTAAAAAGCAAACACTAACAAAACGAGTTATTGACTCCCACGGTGCAATGCTAGACTGAGGAAGGGGAGACACTTCTATTCCAGAAGAGAGAAATGGGGAGTGGAGGGCAGGAATCAGCCCAAAGCAACACTGAACCCCAGCATGAAAGATATCAAAGCCCAAGGCTCCAAGCTTGGCATTCAGTGGACACTGCACTGGGGAATGGGCCCCCAAGCCTACTGCAGTCCCATTCCTGTGACCTACATGAATGACGTGGCAGCTTTGAATGGTGTCTTTAGACTAGCAAGGCCTTGGCTGACAGCTCTACCTCTCCATGACTCCACCTCCTTGGCCCCACTAGGCCTTCTCCCAGTGAACAGCCTCTGCAGATAACTTCTATCTGCCCTCCTAGGCTTTCATTTGAAAATTTTTTTTTTCGAGGTAGTGTCTCACTCTAGTGCAGGCTGACCTGGAATTCACCATGTAGTCTCAGGGTGGCCTTGAACTCATGGCGATCCTCCTACCTCTGTCTCCCGTGTGGTGGGATCAAAGGTGTGTACCAACACGCCCAGCTCGGTCATTTGAAATCTTGGTGGAAGCTTCCATGAAGCCAGAATTTGGACAGAGGAACTCTGACTGCCCCAAACTTCAACTACTACATGCATGGCTGTGAGGATCCAAGCAGGGTCTATGTTAGAGTCCGTACAAGTTCTGGGTCTCCTCCCTGCCAGATCTTTGTTTCTGCAGCTACTGAACTATGAGGGTGGAGTGAGCAAACTGTCGCCCACAGGCCTCATCCTGCCCACCACCTGTTCTTGTAAATAAAATTGGATTGGAACGCAGCCACACTCATTTGTTTACATACTGTCTGTGGCTGCCTTCCCACTATAATGGCAGAGCTGAGTTGTAACTGAGACTCAATTGCCCATAAAACCTAAAGCATTTATTGTTTGGGCCTTTATAGAAGTTTGCTGTCCCTTAGCCTATGGGGCAAGGTTAAAGCAGGTCTGAGCCCCCTAGAGAACATGGGCAGGGATTTGGCATACTTGTTCAGGGACCAGAATGTAATGAAAATTGGAGCCCTTACTGGGCATGCCCTGGGGCGGTAGGGTAGGAGTGTTCTGATAGTCCCCTCAGTTTTAGAAAAGGCCTTCCCTGCAGCTTGGGGAGATGGCTCTATGTACCTGGTAGCATAAAACATCACAACAGTCCCCATCTAAAGGAACCAATAATAATTGTGCAGGCACCATCACTTTGTTCAGGTCAATGGTGAGTCCTCTGCATCGTGACATGGAGATACCTGCACGTGCGTGTTCACTGCTGCTCTTTCACACTAGCTAGGAAACGGAATCAGCCTAGATGTCGATCAGCTGGTGATTGGATGATGAAAACGTGGTACATATGCAATGGGGCTTTACACGGCTACAAAGAAAAATGGAGTTATTAAATTTGCAGAAAATAGACAAAATTAGGAAAAAAAGAATATACCAAGTGCGGTAACCCAAGCCCAGAAAGACAAAAATCACACGCCCTCTCTCATACAAGGATTCTAACTTTTAATGTCTGTATGTATGTGAATAAGGGGATTTGAATTGAGTATGGACTATTGTTCCAGATCTGAGGCCACAAGGGTTCTGTGGACCTGTCTAGCCAGGGTGCAGTCTTGCCCAAAGGAGAGGGTCTCATACTTTCTTCTGTTGCCCTCAGAATAGGGCCGTTTCCCTCCTGCCACATCTCTGATTTCTCTGCCAGTTGGCATGGAGTCATTTCACAGTGTGCACCATGAGGCTTCTTCACACATATGCACTGTGGGTTATAAGCACATGCACGCCGCATCACCCATGCTGAATCTGAATCGTGTGTGTCTGTCTCATTGTGATTCTCCTTCGTTATGCTCGAATCCCTGGCTTGTGCACAAAGCAGGCTCTCAAGAATGAGTACTTAAGCCAGAGAGATGGATCAGCAGCTAAAGTGATTCTTACCCAAATGTGGGGACCTGAGTTCAGATCCCAGGTACCCATGTAAAATTCTGAGCATGGTGGCACACATTTGGTTTTTATTTTATTTTATATACTATAACAGGTTATACTCTTTTATCCCCTAGCCTCCACTCCCATTTCCCTGGACACCCTCCTCAGTGGGGTTATGACATTCACTGTGGGGTCAGGAAGGACTCAATCTCTGTGGGGTGGGGGAGGACCATGCCTCGGGGTATTCCCACCCCCTCTGTGGCTCTTACAATCTTTCCGCCCCCTCTTCCACAATGTTCCCTAGCCCATGGCAGGCCTGTTACCAGTCTGATTTAGTGTTAAGTTCTCTGTAGCCTGTGGATTACTGCGTCGATGGGATTTGATTGACCACTGTGTCTGTCACCATTGCCCTGGAACAGGTTGTCAGGCTGGCAGTAAGAACAGCATTCATGTCGCAGTTTCCTCTGCAATTTTCTTGTTGTATTGATGGATCTTGGATCTCCTCCATTTTCTCTGCCATCTGTAAAAGAAAACGGATTCTTCAACCGAGGAGAGCAGCTTGGGTTAAAGGGGATATGCAGAGTTATTTGCACACATGGTTTCTGGTGTGTAAGCCCACTCTGCTTCTCCAGAGAGCAGTGGGGGGCTTCTCTCTGAAGTCTGTGACTTTCCTCACCATGGGATTCTGACTTGGTTTCCAGTACCCGATATGAGTTCTCTCCCACTGAACGGGCCTCATGTCCAATCAGACAACAGTTGGTTATCTGCAAAGGTCGTGTGCCACTATTGCACAAGTGTGTGCTTCTTGTCTGCCTGGTTGATTTTGTTGTCTTCAGGGTCCCAAGCTTATTCACGCTGTTGGTGACTGTTGTCCCCAGCAATTCCCACCGTAATTTCCAGGACTATGAGGGCTAGCCAGGAGGGAGCTGGTCTCCCTCTCAGTTCCAGCATGGTGTTCTGATGTCCTGGGACTGAAGCCTGTGGTGTCTTCAGCAATAGAGTCTTATCTTTTAGCTCTGACAGGTAATCAAGTGTTTTGGCCATGGCCTACATTATTTTGGACACCTCATTGGACTCTTTGTCCAACAGCTGAGTGTGGGGGTGGGTAACCCAATTTTGGGCCTGGGATTTACTGGCCAGAGCCCATGGTTTTAAGATTAAGCCTTTTCCACCTTCTACAGGGTGCTTCTGTCTGGACGGTCCTCCCTCCCCCTTATTGGTGGTTATGTCTTGTAGAATGCTAGCCAGAAGGAGGGTTTCTGTGGAAGTGATTCATACTGTCTTAACTTTTATGTAATCCCCCCCGCCACCACCCTCCCTACCCCTCTAAGACCCTCCCACCCCTGTATTTTGTCCCTCCTCTAGCCTGTAAAGTAACTCCTCTCCTCTCTCCCTGTT
This sequence comes from Orientallactaga sibirica, assembly GCA_036365145.1. Lineage (NCBI taxonomy): Eukaryota > Metazoa > Chordata > Mammalia > Rodentia > Dipodidae > Orientallactaga > Orientallactaga sibirica. The sequence continues at coordinate 11,293,135 of JAEOAD010000013.1, forward strand.
TCCTCTTGGTTCTGGTCTCATTCTAGTTTTATGCCCATATTCCTGATACTTACCACCACTTACCCTCACCTACAGTGGATCCCAGTTAGGAACCACAAGTGTGAGAGAGAACATGCGGCGTTTGTCTTTCTGGGTGGCACACCCTGGTAATCCCAGCGCTGGGGAGGCACAGAGATGATCAGCAGAGCTAGCCAGCTAGCTAGTTCAGCTGAATCAGTGAGTTCCGGGTTCAGTGAGAAAATCTGTCCCAAAACTAAGACGGACAATAGAGCAAAACACCTGATGTCACACTCTGGCCTTTGCACACACACACACACACACACACACACACACACACACACAAAAAAAGGCAGGCACTGGCCAGCTGACCCAGGGAAGACGGGGGGGTGTGGTCACAGGACTAACTCTGGACCCAGGAAAATGCAGTAATCATGTCAGGCATCCATGGGAAATCTGAGCTGGGAGCCAGATCTGTGTGGCCTTTAGATTCTGTGTTTGTACTTCCTTGTCCTGTTTTGAAGTTGCTTCAGGGAAAAACAGTGACACACCCCTCTCTGTGCTCTGGGAAATGGAAATTTGAGCGCTCTGAGCACCTCGTGTTTGTCAGGCACTTCACGGACAATGTGAGGTTGTCCGGTCATACAGTGACCCTTTGAGGTAAAGGCCATTATCCACGCACTGTACGCAAGGAGTGGCGGTGTAGAAAGCACGCTGATGTGCAGTTCTCCAGCAGTGTGACAGAACGCAGGCCGTCCTCACCCCCACCCAGCACGTTCTCTGCTGTCCTGCCATGCCCTAAAGACAAAGCATGTCCACGGACCCAGGACAGGGAGGGGGCCCATGTCGCTCACTCCTATGACGCGCCTACACGTAGGGCTTAACATTTCTCCTTGCTCTTCCTATCCACAGGTCCCCATCAGGCTCTAAGACACCAAGGGAAGGCATTGGACCTTAGCCGGGGCCCCTCCTAGGGGATTCACAATGCCAGACAAGAACCTTCACGCACCTTCTTGGTTTTTTCAGGAATCTGGCAATTGGAATAGGAATCCAGAATTTCCCAGAGGGCCTTGCTGTCAGCCTCCCCCTGCGCGGGGCAGGCTTCTCCACCTGGCGAGCTTTCTGGTGAGTATACCAGCACGTTGAGTCAGACGAGGGGCACGTGGGATGTGACCTGCTCATTGCACAAGCTTCTATTGGGAGCCAATGAGAGTGTGGACATCTGTTAGCATCCAGGTCATGAGATGAAGCTGTTTTTTTTTTTTCTCTCTCTCTGTCTTGCACTCCTGTCTGGGCTTGATATCAAACCATTTTCCTGGGACAACAAGGCCACAGGCAGGACTAGCACAGCCCTGAGGACTACACTGGGACACTGTAAGCAGTAACTCTCTAGAGTATTCCACAGCATAAACAGCAGGCGTCTCTCCATTCCCCTGCACAGACGCTTCTGCCCCATACTCGGAAGAATAGGGAGGGTTTGGGAATTCACAATCTCCGTAAGTTGCCCTCCCATTGGGGAGGCTTGGTAGGGAAGACATCCCTCACCCCCATTTTATAGATGGAAGGACCGAGGCTCAGAGGCAGTATATCTTGCAAAACACCTACCGCTGGAAAGGAGCCTTAACGCTTTGCGTGGGTGTGGCTTGGGCCTGTGGGGCCCAGGCCCTGGCTTCTCTTTTACCCTTGACATTCTCAGTGTCCACGTGTGTTGCTCTTTCAATCAGAGCTCACTTGATTTTAGGCAGCAGAGATACATTCTAGCCAGCTCAAATGAAGGAATCCCTTAAATTCTCACCTTAATCCAAGATGGGGGCACAGTGCAGGTGGGAAACAAGTGTCTCCTCTATACATACCTGGCCAGGTAGGCCCACCTCTCCTGCACGAAGGGGTAGGTACATTTACAGCCTGTGCCTCCAAACATGCCAACTACAACTGTCCTTGGGTTGCCCAGACCACTCGTAATCAGTGTCCTGCCGCTCAAGTAGACATGGAGGATAAAGGGGTAGGGAACACACCCTCCAGCCATTCAATGGACGTCACCCATCCTTAGAAGGGACGCCTGCTGTGGCGAAGGTGCATCTTGAGAACTACATACACTAAGTGAAAGCCGCCAGCCAGAAAGGACCGCACAGTATATGATCCCACCCATCGGAGATCTCCAGAAGCAGCACCTAGACAGATAGAAGGGGGAAAGAGAGAGATTCGTGGTTGCTAGGGGCCGAGAGCAGGAAGAGATAGGACGTGACTGCCACTGTGTATGGCTGGAGTTTCTTTCTGGGGTGACGCAAGTATTCTGGAATTAGTGGTGATAGTTGCCTAGCTTTCTGGAGTGACTTACAACTGCTGAATGTGTTACCTATTATCTATTTATTGTATGTTATATTATAGATGGGTATGTCACGTGGTATCCACATTAAACTCTAGTCATCACATTATTTTAAAAAGGCACCGTAGGAAACTTCAAGCCCCAGAGGAGAGGAAGTGAGAGTCTACTGTGCATGTTTCAGGGGGCAGGGCAAGGAGAGGAGGCGTGTGTTCAATGATGAGGTGTTTCTGTTCTGCCACAGTGGTACACATCTGTTTTCTGGGGGTGGATCCACAGGCGGCAAGTGTGCTTGGCTGTCCCTGCACTGGTCCACGTCTCTGCTCCTTCCTTAGGTATGGCCAGCTGAGCGGCATGGTGGAGCCCCTGGCCGGGGTCTTTGGTGCCTTTGCTGTGGTGCTGGCTGAGCCCATCCTGCCCTACGCACTCGCCTTTGCTGCTGGCGCCATGGTCTACGTGGTCATGGACGACATCATTCCTGAAGCCCAGATCAGGTTGGAGAGCTTGCCCGGCCCGGAACCCTTACTCCACAGCTATCCTTTCTTCCTCTGCTTATGTCAAAGATCACCCAACCCCTTCCCACCAGCATTCCAGCTCCTGTGCTTTCTAAAACCCGAAGGGAGGGCTGGAGAGATGGCTTAGCGGTTAAGGCACCTGCCTGCTAAGCCTAAGAACCTGGTTCCAATCTCCAGGTCCCACGTTTAGCCAGATGCAAAGTGATGCAAGGGTGCAATGCCGCACTTGCCCACAAGGGGGCGCATGTATCTGGATTTTGTTCACAGCAGCTAAGAGACTGCTGGCATGCCCATTCTCTATCTGTCTCCCTTTCCCTCTCTCTCTGTCTGTCTCTCTCTGTGTCTCTCTCCAAAAAAAAAAAAAAAAACCCAAAGGGAGAGGAGAATGGTATTATCATGGGAGAGATGTAAACAGCAGCCCTAGGCTCTTTGGTGAAGAAGACACCATGTTTGTACATTCTTCTCTCTCTAGATTTTCTTCTGGGCTGGAATAAGGAGAGCAGTGGGGCTCAAGGACAGGAACCACAGTAATGCGTGTCTCATCGCTTTGCTGTGGGCCCGGTGGCAGGTGGGGGAAAGAGCCTTGCTTTGTTTAGTTCTGGTGTGTGTGTGTGTGTGTGTGTGTGTGTGTGTGTGTACATGCATGTGCACATGATCATGTGTATGGGAGGGGCATGTATATGTGTGTGCCTGTGTGTGTGGAGACCCGGGGACAAGCTTGAGTATTGTTCCTCAGGTGCTGTCAGCCTTTTGTTAGACAGTGTCTGTCTCCCACTGGCCTGGAACTTGACAGGTAGGGTAGACTGATGGGTCAGTGAGCCCCAGGGATCCCCCTATTTCTGCCTCCCTGGAGATGGGATTACATGTGGGCACCACTATGCCTCGCCTGTTAAAAAAAAACCATATTTTAGTTATTTATTTGACAGAGATAGAGGATGAATGGGCACACCAGGGCCTCTAGCCACTGCTAAGAAAGTCCACTCCCATGTATCACCTTGTGCATCTGGCTTTACGTGGGTACTGGGGAATCAAACCTGCATCCTCAGGCTTTGCAGACGAGCACATTAACCACTGGACAAGCCGTATGCTTGGCTTTTTACCATGTGTACTAGGGGTCACATCTTAGGTCCTCGTGTTTACACAGCAAGCACTTTTCCCATTGAGCTATGTCCCTCACAGCAGAATAGTTTATCAAGTCAGATTGAATTTAAGAAGCAATCACCATTTTAATTATTTTATTTTATCATTATTCAAGCATGGACTCTAAAGCCCTCTCCTCCCAGCCGAAAAAATGGGACACGACACTGACCTCCTGAGGTCATTGTTTGGGCTTGCATGAGGCAGGGCATTCACCCAGGGTATGGTAAACTGCTGTCGATGTTGTCACCATTTCTAGAAGCTTCCTGTGGGCGCTGCACGTGCCCAGAAGCTGTCAGTGTAGACATAGGGTAACAGGAAGTACTACGAGGATCTTACTCTCTTTCTCCCCTTCCCTCCTAGTGGCAATGGGAAGCTGGCATCCTGGGCCTCTATCTTGGGATTCGTGGTAATGATGTCACTAGATGTGGGTCTCGGCTAGCTCTGACACTTCAGACGCAGGAAGGAAAGCTCCAGGCTTCGGCGGGACCACGAACCTTGTTCCTTTCTCCCCTGCACCTCCTCCCCTGGATCAGCTCTGATCACACTGTGACTGCTTTGACTGTTGGCTTTTGAGGGACGTGCCGGTTTTCTTTGGAATCTCAAAGTGTCATGGAACTATAATTTTTTTTTTTTTAATTTTGGCCACTGAGTGGAATCTTTCTTGGTAGAGATGGTCAAAACCACCCCTTCCTTCCCCTCCTCATCCTCATCGCTAGACTCCACAGTGACTCCTGCAGGCCACCCCCAGTAGCATGTCCCTAGGAGATAAGTCCTGCGCATGTTAACCTGGGGTCTTGGAGCAGGTAGCCAGAGCTCTTGTCCTTTGCTGTTGACCTGCTGACCTTCTCGAATGCTGGGACAGAAGCGTCAGGAACACAACAACTTACTCTCCAAATCTGAGCCAGCTCAAAGAGGAACATGCTTTCTTGGACCTCCCCCAGGAAGGCCCATATGAGAAGGACCACACTCAAAGGGAAGGAGGCCAGCTAGTCTCTCTTCATTCTGACGCCAAGGTTGGCATGATTGATGCTGAGTGGATTGGGGAGTTAGTATGGCCACGAGCGTACATCACACCCGGTGAAAAGGAGGCGGATGTGGCCTTGAGTAGAGGCTTCTCAAGAGCAGTCGTCAGGGTAACTGAATGTTCTACCTATGAATTTTTGATGAGCTTATAGTCTTTGTTTTTCTAAGAGACTTAGGAATACCAGCAAATTACTAAAACGCAAACCCTCCGTTTCCTAACGGAGGGAGTTGCTTAAGTTAGCTGTAGTGAAAGAATGACAGTTGGAGTCTGCATAAGGCACCTTTCCTGTGACTTATTACACACAACCAGGAACACTTCAGCTTCCACAGACTTCACTGGAGTCTGGCCAGAGGGCTTAGGGCGGGAAAGGAAGACGGGCAGGAAGAGTTATTTTTACAGTTCATTTCAAAGTACATTTTAACCAAGTTAACATGCTAAAATGGCCCTAAAACATGGCTGAACCTAGCCAAGAAGCTAACCCCTTCCATCCTGCACATAGATCCTCCAACTGGATATTGGTAAAGTTCCGCATCCTCCATGGTCTGCGAAGCATGTGGGACTGTGAGCAGATGTGGCCCGAGAGCCAGGCTGTTAGGCCTTGTGTTGTCAGTACCCGTGGTGTTATGTGTACACATTCTGTCTCTTCTCGTAAGAAAGTCTGCTCTGTGAATGCTGTCAGGCCCCCAAGGCCAACCTCAGCTGGGTGTGCATGTGTTCTCCCAAAGCACTGAAGATCGACATTGAAGACAAACAGCTGGAGATTAAATTCATTGAGATTAGCTGGTTTGGTGATGAGCGATGTTTTTTTTTTTTTTCTTATGTCTCTGTATGTAGTTTTAATAATGCAAATTGTTGTTCTTTCTGCTGGGTAAGACCTCATAACTGTGATTCATGTCAATAAAGGGAATGCCATTGTGGACGACCTGCGTTATGTCTAGTCTCTCTGAGCTGTGTCTTTCCAAGCATGGTAGTGCCCAGCCCTTCACATCACCAACAGGAGTGAAGGAGAGGCTCTTTCCAGAACACTTGGTCAGATCCTTCCACCATCAGCTTGCTTCAACAGGAAAGGAAGCTGATGGGTGACCAGTAAGGAGCTCACAGGATCTAGAGGAAAATACATCTTGGAAATGGACTGAATTCAAAAGGGCCTGATAGCACTCACAGAGCAGACTGTCTCACGAGAAGAGACGGAATGTGTACACATAACACAACGGGTACTGATAACACAGGCAAGCGCTCTGAGACCATAGCCCAGTCACTCCTGAAGAACATTTCCATTTAGATGCCATAGCCCCCAGTGCCCAGGCACCGGACAGACACCTCTACTGAAGCTCTTGCCCCCCGATGCCACCAACAGTATCATGGTCTCGGTAAGGAGACACTGCTGTCCTTTCCATAATGGAAAATGGTCCAAAGTCATCAGTCGGTGACTCAGCCCTCCGTGGTGTCCCTGGCTTGTCATGGGTTATCAGAGTCCTCAGTGACACTATTTGCTCTCAGACAGCTCTATATGGATGACAGAGAGCTCAGGTGGTGGATGAATGGTGGCATCTGTGCCAATATGGCCAGCCTCGTTTGATTATAAGAATGCATCACCACACCCTACTAACGGTCTACCAAACATGTCCCATGTATCATTGAGAATGACAATGTCACAGAGGAGAGGGACTTGTTTATGATGCCTCACAGAGGAGAGGGACTTGTTTATGATGCCTCCTCCATGGTAGAGAATTCGAAGGAGTTACTTATTTTTTTAACATTTTAATTTTTTAAAATATTTTTTTGTTTGTTTTTGTTTTTCAAAGTAGGGTCTCACTCTACCTCAGGCTGACCTGGAATTCACTACGTAGTCACAGGGTGGCCTTGAACTCACGGCGATCCTCCTATCTCTGTCTCCCGAGTGCTGGGATCAAAGGCGTGTACCACCACACCCGGCTTAAATATTTTATGTTTTAATATTTTTATTTATTTATTTGAAAGAGAAAGAGGGTGAGCAAGAGAGAGAATGGGTGCACCAGGGCCTCCAGCCACTGCAAATGAACTCCAGACATGTGCACCCCCCTGTACATCTGGCTAACGTGGGTCCTGGGGAATCGAACCTAGGTCCTTTGGCTTGGCAGGCAAAATGCCTTAACTGTTAAGCCATCCCTCCAGCCCAGAGTTACTTATTTTTAACACTGGCACATCCTGGGAAGTGAAGCTTTATATGTTTGTTTTGAACTGAAGTGTCTCCTCTAGCCTCAGGTGCTCTGACTACTTGGTGCCCAGGTGGTGGCAGTTTCAGAAGATTGTAGAGAGTTTGGGAGGCGGTCCTTGCTGGAGGAGGCGGGCTGCTGAAATGGACCTTGGGGGTTATCGTCCAGCCCACTGGGTGATAAGAGCTAGCTTATTCAGACTCCGTGCTTCCTGCCGAGAGGTGATAATGTGAGTTGGCCTCCTGTTCATTCTGTACTTTACTGCCATGATGATGCCTCCCCCTCCCCCCCCCCGGTTTTTTCCTCAAAATTAAAAGCAGAGACAAACCCTTTCCTCCCATATGCTTCAGGTCAGGTGTTTTATCCCAGCAAAGAGAAAGCAATTGCTACAATGTGCCTCTTCTAACTTCTCTTCCCCAAGCCTACAGCCTTGCTACTTTTAAATTTCTTAACCACTTGACCAGTCCTTGTGTTATTTAACTGAGACAGAGCTCTTTGTATCAAACTTTCCTCCTAGGAAGAGCAAGTATGAAAATAAGTGTTGAGAGTTTTCTTCCTTGGAAAGTTTTCCCTTCACCTAATGTCCCCATTGGAATTATAAGATCACAGGAGTCTGTTCGTAGATGAAGCAGCCTGCCACACAGGGCCATGTCAAAAAAGGCTGTCCCAGACTGAGGACACTGTCCCTGAGAAACTGGGGTTAGCGGCAAGCACAAAGGGAAGAGCTACCTGCACACGCTGGTGGTGGATCTGATGAGTGGGTGAGGTGACCCAGCGCATGATGGACAGCTTGAGTCATGGATACAGAGTTAGAGCATTAGGGATAATCGCCTGGTGTCCAGTGGTCAGCATCCCAGGGTTCAGAAGTACTCCCAGCTTCGCATGGGAACACAGGAAGTCCAGAAACATGTGACAAATGTCTACATTGGGAACTTCAGACCAATTTAAAGTGGCCTTCTTCTATGTACAATCAAGCACCCTGCAAATTCACTTCAATACATTCTCATAAATAAAAAGTAGAAGAGGGGGTTGGGGCGATGGCTCAGCAGGTAAAGAGTGTTTTCCATGTAAGCATTAGAGCCTAAGAGGACCTGGTTCACCCAGAATTTGATTCCCCAGCACCCAGGTAAATAGCTGGGTGTGGCCAGATATTTCTGTCACCTCAGTCCTGTGGGGAGCAGAGACGAGGACCACTGAGGGTGGTGACAGTGGCAGCTCTGAGTTCAAGGAAATACGCAGGCCAGTGACGGAAGGATGACATTCAAAGTTCTCTGTCTTCCACATATATGGACACGAGATGTGCACCTCTGCTCACATGCATACACCACGCGTACACACACCACACCACACACACACCCTCCCCCCCCCCAAAGTAGGAGAGTCCTGTAACAATGCTGGTTCTAAATCCTTGCCCAGCCTGGAGTGGGTTTTGCCACAGCTCATGTCCGATGGTTTGGAAATGGTTTCAGTGGTGTCCCGCAAGGCTCGTGTGTCGGAAGCTTGATCTTCATTGTGACGTGGCAAGGTTGTAGATTTCCGAGAGGTTGTGCTCTGGGTTAGTTCTCGAGTTGTGATAAAGACTGAATATGACCCTCCACTCTCTGGTTTCCTGTCAATCCCCCCCCCCACCCCTTGATGGTTTCTGCTAATTTTCAACCTGACAGGACCAAGAATCACCTGTGAGGGATCATGTCGATTAGGTACGTCTCTGGGCATGCCTGTGAGGGATTATCTTAATTGGGTTAGTTGAGATGAGAAGATCCACTTTAACTGGATGGCACCATTCCATAGGCTGATGTTCCGAAATGTACAGAAAGGAGAGCTGGCTGAGCAGCAGCGTTCATCACTCTGCTCCCTCACTGTGAGCTGAATGTGACCAGCTGCCTCAAGCTCCTGCCGCCACGCCTCCCTGCCATGATGGTGGACTTTCCCTCCAACTATAAGCCAAAGTAAACCTTCCCTTAAGCTGACTTTTTTTGGTGTTATTGTTTATTTTTATTTATTTATTTATTTATTTATTTATTTATTTATTTGAGAGCGACAGACTGAGAGAGAAAGAGGCAGAGTGAGAGAATGGACACGCCAGGGCCTCCAGTCACTGCAAACGAACTCCATGCACCATGCACCACCTTATGCATGTGGCTTACTAGGTCCTGGGGAATCAAGCCTCAAACCGGGGTCCTTAGGCTTCACAGGCAAGCACTTAACTGCTAAGCCACCTTGCCAGCACAAGCTGACTTTAATATTTTATTTATTTATTTGAGAGAGAAAGAAAGAGGCACAGAGAAAGAAAGAGAGAATGGGCATGCCAGGGCCTCCAGCCACTGCAAATAAACTCCAGATGCATGCACCACCTTGTGCATCTGGCTTACGTGGGCCCTAGGGAATCAAACCTGGGTCCTTAGGCTTTGCAGGCAAGCGCCTTAACCGCTACACCATCTCTCCAACCCTCACCTAACCTTAGACAACTACTTTGTCCCAGTAATGAGAACAGTAACTCGTATGCTTTCTGAGCTGGCTATCATCCATTGGCTTTACCCAGGAGGAAGATGAGATCCAGAAAGTCTTACTGGCAGAGGTGGTGCCAAGCGAGCACATGGTGTTTTCAGCGTGTGCAGAAGCAGCCAGCGGCTACAGGCTTGGCCTTCCTTTCCCTCTTGGCCCGTAACTCTTAGTTTCATGGCATCATGTGATAGTTAAGTTTGATTGTCAACTTGATTGGAAGCCGTATCGGGGACATTAATGTGTCTGTGAGGATTTTCCTAAGAGGATGAACTGAGGGGTTCATCAGAGGGGTAATACCTGCTCTGAATGAGGACCACATCATCCCAAGGGGCTGGGGCCCCATACTGAATAAAAAGGGAGGAAACAGCCAGCCGAGCACCAGCCTGCCCTCTCCTCTGCCTCCTGGTAGCCAAGACGTGAAGTGTCCCAGCCATCTGCTCCCACCACCACGCCTTCCCCTGCTGCCATGATGAACTGTCCCCACTCAAACTGTGAGCCAGAGTAAACCCTCCCATTAAATGCTTTGTGTCCGATATTAATCACAGCTGAGGAGAAAAGTAATCACCACGCTTCTGAGAGGCAGGTTAGGCTAGGGTGACCAGACCCCTGAGGTAAAGGCAAACAAACAAACAAAAAAATGCAGGGGCTGGAGAGATGGCTTCGTGGTTAAGGTGCCTGCCTGCTAAGCCTAAGAACCTGGTTCCAATCTCCAGGTCCCACGTTTAGCCAGATGCAAAGTGACTCCAGGGCGCAATGCTGCACTTGCCCACAAGGGGACGCACACATCTGGATTTCGTTCACAGCAGTTGAGAGACTGCTGGTGTGCCCATTTCTCTATCTGTCTCCCTCTCTGTCTGTCTGTCTCTGTGTCTCTCTCCAAAAATAAATAAAATAATTTTTAAAAATATTTTAAAAACGCAGAAAAGTTTACACTTGCTAAAAATCAAAGACATCTGACTTCTTATCTCTTGCCTAGTTCCCTAGACCTGTTTAGCTGTCAGTGAGTTATTCCCTCAGCCTGGCCCAGGCCCAGGCGCAGCCGGGTTGAGCCAAGGGGAGGGCCCCCTAGCCCTTATTTTCCACACGGGCTCTTTATCTCCTCCAGCGCCCCACATAACAGGAGCTCCTTGAACTTTCTTTTTTCTTTCCACGCTTTTTCCCCTGGGCCCTCCATGTGGGATCTCTAGCCATGCGGGTGCCTTTCCTTGGCTCTGTACTTCCCTCAATAAATATAATAATTTAGTAATTATCCTCCTCAGTCTTCTTTTTTATTCAATTCTTTGGTTAAAAAACAAACCTAGGGGTTGGGGTTCAAGGATTTTCCTGGACCCCTAATACCCCATTACACTTCCTCCCTCGGAACTCTGCTCTCCAATGCGAGAGGGTGAAGTCTGAAAGAAAAGGGAAACCCACGACTTGTCTTTCCCCTTCCCTGGGACACGAAGCTACGAATTACAGGCAGCAACTACACAAACATGATGTGTGTATTACACCCCCCCACACACACACACGTGTTAACCTATACACCCGTAGACCCTATGGTGGTCTGAATGGGAAAATGCTCCCACAGCCTCATGAGTTTGTGATTAAGCCTCAGAATCACTAGCCGGTGCAGTGGCCTTTAGGAGGTGGTCACTTGCTGGAGGGCATGTGTCACTGAGGGGGAGAGGTGGCCTTGGGATTTTATAATCCAGCCCTCCCTTGCCAGGGCTAGCTCCCTGCAGATATGTGGCGATGTGCACCAGCTTCCTACATGCACCACACTTCTTCCTCCATGTAAAACTTCCCTCAAAACTGTATACCGAGCTGGGCTGGGTAGCGCACGCCCTTCATCCCAGTACTCGGGAGGCAGAGGTAGGAGGATCGTGAGTTCGAGGCCACCCTGAGACTACAGAGTGAATTCCAAGTCAACCTGGACCAGAGTGAGACCCTACCTCGAAAAACCAAACACACACACAAACTCGGCTGGAAATAAACTCTTTCCTTCCATAAGCTGCTTGGGGTGGGGTGTTTTGTCCCAGCGATGAGAAGGAAAAGGCTACAGACCCTGACCCGCCTGAGAGGCTTCCCATAGCACAAGTGCCCTGACTTCCCCCTCTGGCTAATGCCCTGGGTTAGTCCAACCCAACCTCAGGTGTGACGTGACTCCATCCCGCCCTGCCCTGCCCGCCCCTCCCCGCCAGGTGAGGCTGCTGCCTGAGCTCGCGCACGTTCCCTGGGCGGGGCGCCCAGGGTGTCCAGGGCTCCTGGCCAGGGCGGGCCCCAGGCGGCTGTTTACCTGCGCGGGGCAGGGCGGGGTTGGGTCGCCAGGCGACCGGCTTTGCACGCAAAGGGCTGGAGTGCCCCGGAAAGGAGGCGCCCCGCAGGGAGACCAGCCTGCGGGCCTGGGATGTCACCCTCTACCACTATCACCTGCTTTGGCCACAGCCAGGCCCGATCAGATTCTCCTAAGGCATCCCTTGATTTCCCAAGGACCCCTGGAGCTCTGTGGGCTGTTACTCCCTGCTTGTCCCTTCCCAAGGTAATTCTGGGAACCTCAAAGTGTATGTAGTGTGGGGAGCGCTCCTGGAAAAAAACAAAACAAACAAACAAACAAAAAAAACAGAATTTCTAATAAGATTAGTCCTAGGGTTTTGGAAGGGACACCTGAACCTGAGGCTCCGGCATTGGAGTAAAGGTGTGTTCACAGGCAGGAGGAACACAGCTCAAATCCTGCTTTTCTTTCCTGCAGGGGGACGATCAAACCTGCCCTTCTTCCTTGTAGGACACAGGAGCCTGGGCCTGGACAGCCAGCATTGGCTGTGGGAAATACCAACCCTGGACCACCTCCAAATTCTGTTCAGCTTTCTACCCCCTTGATCGTTTCTTAAACATGAAAGGAACCTGTGTGGTCACAATCTGTGTCCAGGAGCTGTTACTGGAACCTCGGGGTGGGGGAGGGCGGTAGGAAGGTCCAAGCCTCATCCGCGAGGTAGGCTACCACCTTCTGGTCCAAGATAAGAAAGATGGATGGGTGAGCTGAAAACACAACCAGTGGATGCCAGCTCAAGGAAGGCATGTGATTTTTTTTTTTTTTTTTTGCACAGGGTGACCTTTGAACTTGTATCCCAGTATTCCTGAGCCCCAAGCTCCTTTGCAAATCAAAAGATCAGAGTGGAAATGGAATAGAATCTTTTCTAACGCAGTTTCCGCTCCCCGGTACATGTTTCTCAGTGTCCCCTCTCCACCTAGCAGGGAGGCACTGTCCATAGATCTAGCTCCTGTTTGGAGTTGTGAGGACACACTGGATGGTTTGGGGCCAGGCTCCATCCTCCTTTGCTGATTACAAGAGCAACCACAGTCCAAGACTCACGGGAGAAGAGTGAAGCATGGGTGTTATGGCTTAAATGTTCTCCAAAATCCTGTGTATGGAAAGCCTGGTTCCTGGTCTGTTGCAGTTGCAAGCACATTGGCCACAAGTAGCCTAAGTCAACTATGAATGTGTCACAATACAAAATTGTAAATGTACTTATACATCATGTGCTTTCTTTCTTTCTTTTTTTTTTTTTTTTGTAACTCAATTGCATGGTTCTTGAGCATGAACTTTGTAGATGACAAAACAATGACAATGTTGTGTTGCAACATCAATGTCAAAAGTTGGGACTATTAGAAAGTGATGGAACCGGGCTGCAGAGATGGCTCAGCCGTGAAGGCACTTGCCTGCAAAGCCTAAGGACCCAGGTTCAATTCCCCAGGACCCACGTAAAGCCAGATGCACAAAGTGGCACATGAATCTGAAGTTCATTTGCAGCGGCTAGAGGCCCTGGTGTGCCCATTCTCTCTCTCTCAAATAAATAAATAAAATATTTAAAAAAAATTTTTAAATGAAAGTGATGGAACCTTTGGAAGATGGGGCCTAGTGAAAGGAGGCGAGGTGATTGGAGGCATTTCTGTAAAGAGGATATTGGGGTAATGGATTCTTCCTCTTTTTCTCTTTGCTTCCCAGCTGTCATAAAGCACCACTCCACCACAGCCCTTTCCCCCACTCCCATGATGTTCTACTTCACCACAGGCTGAAACCACTGAACTGATGAGCTCTAAGAAATCTTTGCTTTTTATGAGTTGATTAGCTCAAGCATTTTGTCCCTGGGATGGAAAGCTGACAAGCTTTGGGAAACATGCAAACAGGCCAGGCGTGGTGGTGCTCGCCTTTAATCCCAGGCAGAGGTAGGAGGATCTCCATGAGTTCAAGGCCACCCTGAAACTAGGGACTGAATTCCAGGTCAGCCTGGGCCAGAGTGAAACCCTATCTCAAAAAACAAAAATCAAAAACAAGAAGAAGAAGGAGGGGGAGAGGGAGGGGGAAGAAAATAAAAGAAAAGAAGAAAAGAAAAGAAAACAAAACAAAACAAAAAGAAACATGCAAACCAAACAGAGTCCCTTAACCACTTTTCAGTTGTGTAGAAAAGCTTCGAGATTTGCCCCTGTTTCTGACACTGGCCTTTCAGAGTTCATTGTGTACTTGTGTTTCTAGCCTGAGCCAACCATCTGCATGTCCTGGAGGGTGTCCAGTGGGAAAGCATGATGAACCCACTTAAGATTAACATAGAGGAGCTGGAGAGATTGCTCAGTGGTTAAGGTGCTTGCCTGCAAAGCCTAACTACCCAGGTTTGATTCCCCAGTGTCCTCTGTCTCTCTGCTTGCAAATAAATAAATATTTTTAAAAATTTATTTAGTTATTTGACAGAGAGAGACATAGAGAAAGAGGTAGATAGAGAATGGGCACATCAGGGCCTCCAGCTGCTGCAAATGAATTCCAGACTCATGTTCCACTTTGTGCATCCAGCTTACATGGGTCCTAGGGAAATGAACCTGGGACCTTGGGCATTGCAGGCAAGCACCTTAACCACTAAGCTATCTCTCCAGCCCAAATAAAAATATATTTTTTTAAAGATGAACACAAGAATGTAAACATTTTCAAAGTTTTTCCTCAGTGGGACTCTGTACCTTTACTGCTTTTAAAGCAAAATTACTGAACTAAATTTATGAAATTATGGGAAAGGTAAGTTTTTCACTTCCCAACAAGTCCATAACACAGGTTTAACAATAAACTGAAGACTGCTCTGCAATGAACAACTCATGATTTTGCAGATGGCTCCTATATTGCCGCTGGTTGTAGTTGGTCATTTGGTGAGAAATGGTCTATTGCTATAGGGCAAACTACCACAAATATAGCATATTTACAGAGTTCAAACACATCACTAGTTCCATTTCACTGGCTCATGAGTTGGGACGCAGGTTAGCTGGACCCTCTGCGCAGACTTTCACAGGTTGTGGTCGTGGTGTTGGCTGGCCTGTGTTCTCTGGATATTGGTTGGAGGAATCAGCTTCCGCGTTTTCTCACGCTGTTAGCAGAATCTCATTCCTGGCAGCTGTAGAACCAAGAGGAATCCGTAGAAGCTGTGCAAAGTTCCTTGTGGTATGGGCTTTCCCAACCTTTCTGCTCAGAGAATTGACCCAGCAGGGAATCTCTTAAGTGTGTTAATTAGCAAGAGGAATGGAATTATACAGCACAGAATCACATCACAGAACAACCTATTGCTTTTGCCCATAACCCTAGGCCATGAGAGTTGATTTGATGTCAAAGGTTCATGGCCACAATTTTGAACAATCAGGATAAACATGACACAACTGAGCACACATGGTTAGGGTAGGGCTTTATTCTCTCTCATGCATAGCGTATATGGGGTGGTATACATGTAAGGGGTATATGACGTGAACGTGAGTATGTGCTGATATGGCTCCTTGGTCACTCACCTGTGAGGGGCCGGAGGAGAACATCAGGTGTCCATCACTGCCACAGCTGGCTTTCCTTGCAAAGGAGTCTCTTAATGATTCCAAAGCTTGCTGTGTACAAGCCCCAGAGATTCTTGAGTCTCTGCTCCCCACACGAGTGGTGTGACACATGTGTGTGTGGCCATGTCCATCTGTTCACATGGGTTCTGGAGATGCAAACTCCGACAATCCCAGAACCCCTCGGGCCCTCGTGCTTGTTCAGGACATGCACTTCACCCCCAAGCTATCTCCAGCCCCGGTCTTCAGGTGGACACTTCAGAGTGATAAGGCAAAAAGTGCCAGGGACAGGTGAGCAGGCAGGAACCAAAATCAAGGGATGAGCTTCACTGCTCAAGCCTCGGGGATCCTATCTTTATGCCCCACCTCTCTGAGGGCTTTCCATGGACTGGCCCCCTAGGATTGGGCCCCCCGGGATTGGGTGTGTGTGTGTATGTGTGTGTGTTTAATGCTGAATTCTTGGCTTCTTTGGACATGCTGAGCTCAGGGAGTAGTATCTGCATGCCGAGCCTCTTGCTCCATCTGGTAGCTCTGGGGGCTGAGAGCAGAAGTCTTCAGATTCGGTGGCTAGAGAGATGGTTTAGCAGTTAAGGCGCTTGCCTGCAAAGCCAAAGGATCTAGGTTCAGTTCCCCAGGACCCACATAAGCCAGATGCACAAGGGGGCGCACACATCTGGAACTCGTTTGCAGTGGCTAGAAGCCCTGGTGTGCCCATTGTTTCTCTCTCTGCCTCTTTATCTCTCTCTCTCTCTCTCAAATAAATAAATAAAAATAAAATATTTTTAAAGCACTAAAAAAAGGAAAAAAAGAAGTTTTTCAGATCCAACTTACTGTTCCCATATGGACATACCTTGGGATATGGCAGTGTTGTCATTCCTTTTCTTTTTGCTGGGGCAAAATGCCTGGAAAAAAAAAAAGTTTAAGGGAGGAAGGGCTTATTTCAGTTTACAGTTCCAAGTTCATCATGGCAGGGAAGGTGTGGCTGCAGGAGCCTGAGGCAGCTGCTCACTTTCAGTCTACAGGAAGGAAGCAGAGAGAGAGGAATGCTGCTGCCTAGCCCGCTCTCTCCTACTTAAGCAGTCTAGGACCGCTGCCCACAGTTAAGGTGGGTCTTCCCACCTCCATTAACCCGATCAAGATCATTCCTCACAAGTATACCCAGAAGCTAATCTAGTCTAGATCATCCCTCACGGGCATGCCCAGACACTTGTTTCTTAAGTGATGCTAGGTCCCATCAAGTTGACAGTCCGTATAAACCATTTCAAGCCCCTTCAGGGACAATGTCTATTTAAACCTCAGCCATTCTGGAAAGAAACATTAGGGGGCATGGGGAGAACAGCAAAATGGTGCTGTGTGCTGTAAGAGGGCGTAGACCTAAATGCCTCCCAAGGTTAAAAAACATGTATGCTGTTTATTCCAAACTTGCAAGATGGAAACGACAACAAACATCTTGTAGATCAAAATGAGGCGGGAACTGCCTTGGTTTGGAGCCCGGACGTCACAGCGAGGGAGACTCGGGCTGCACTGGCTGACAGGTCCTCCGGTGGAGGTTAGAATGGATGAGCACTCTGGAACCCAGCGAAGGTCATGAACCCATGTTCTCCACCCTCCGAGGAGGGTGTGTGTGTGTGTGTGTGTGTGTGTGTGTGTGTGTGTGTGTACGTGTATGTTTAATGTTGAATTCTTGGCAACCCTATCAGGTTGGCAGGTGCTGAAAAGTGAAATCTTCTTTCCAAACCCAAAAACCTCTGATGCCACTTTCCCATCACCACCCTCACAGCGCCACTGGGAACAGAGCTTCCTCTCTTGGTCCTCGGTACACCCAGGTACTGGAAACAGTGACAGTTTCTGACCGAATGGTACAATCCTCAAGGTCAAAGGGAGGGTCAGGTTTCCATGTTTTTCTCCTTGGGCCAGAATGTTCACTTGCCAAGGATGAAAACAAGTAGAGTGGGCTGGAGCGATGGCTTAGCAGTTAAGGAACATGCCTTGTGAAGCCTAAGGACCCCGGTTCAATTCTCCAGGTCCCACATAAGCCAGATGCACATGGTGGCACATGCGTCTGGAGTTCGTTTGCAGTGGCTAGAGGCCCTGGCGTGCCCATTCTCACTCTTCTCTCTCTCTCTCCTCCTCTCTCTGTCTCAAATAAATAAATAAATAAATACATACATACATACATACATACATACATACATACATACATAAATAAATTTTTTTAAAAAAATAGAAAAACAAGTAGAGGGTCCACCTTATTGTTAAATTTGGGAGCTGGAGCAATAGAAATGAGCAAAGCAGGAAAGAGGGAGGGATGCTGACAGGAATCTAGACCAGCGTCATGAGCATCCCTGTGGAAGGGTGCCTGGACCAGGGCTATAGGACAGCGTCCCGAGCACTCCCAGGGGAGTATACTTGTTGCAGGGATTTGGACCAACATCCCTGTGGAAGTGTGTCTGGATGAGCAAGTAACACAGCTTCGGGAAAAGCAGAATTCCTCAGGGGAGCACCCTCAGAACTCCCAACACCCGACGCATGTTCTCATGAGAGATGACAATGCTGATAGCGAGGCAGATTGGATCAGCCTTGGCAGGGAGCGCCCATAGGGCTTTGTGGTTTGGAAAAGTGAGGCAACAGGCAGAGCACAGGGTGGCCTCAGAAACACACCTTTCCCTGCTCAGGGCTACCATGGCCACCCACACCAGGCTCAGCACCCCATGTCAGGGAGCTGGGGATGCCACCTGTTTAGCCCTTGGAAGGATTATCTTTTAGGATCATGGATTTCATGCGCTACCATTGGCCCATGGATAGCTGGATGGCCCCATTATCTGTTTAGCATTTCTTGGCAGCTACAGGGGAATTGAGCCGTCCCAGGGAGCTCAGAGCTTGAGTTGGAAGGAGGTGAGGATCGTGCTCCTCACGGGGAAGAGCGCCCAGGTAGGCGGATGGGACTGATGTTCTTTGCGAGGTGAACGGCTGCTTTGCATATGACCCCTCTAACCTTCACCTCTACCACCCCCGCCTGCTAAGCACAAAACAGCAAGGCAAGAGTAAGTGGTGACGTGAGCTTCAGCAGTGTGCCAGTTAAACGTGGAATTGCAGTGGGGCTGGAGAGATGGCTTAGCCGTTAAGGCCATTGCCTGTGAAGCCTAAGGACCCAGCTTTGGTTTGATTCTCCAGATGCCGTGTAAGCTAGATGCACATGGTGCTGCATGTGTCTGGAGTTTGTTTGCAGTGGCTAGAGGCCCTGGCACACCCATTCTCTCTCTCTCTCAAATAAATTAATTAAAAAATATTTTTTAAAAATGGAATTGCAGCCAGGCATGGTGGCACACGCCTTTAATCCCAGCACTCAGGAGGCAGAGGTAGGAGGATTGCCATGAGTTCAAGGCCACCCTGAGACTACATAGTGAATTCCAGGTCAGCCTGAGCTAGAGTGAAACCCTACCTCGAAAAACCAAAACAAAAAAAAAAAAAAAAAAAAAAAAAGAAAAAAAAAAAAAAGAAAAGAAATTGCAGGAGACTTAAAAGATTGCTGAGTGGTTAAAGGTGCTTGTTTGCAAAGCCCGCCAGCCTGGGCTCAATTCTCAAGCTACCCGCATAAGAAAAATGCAAAAAGTAGCTCAAGTGTCTAGTGTTCATCTGTAGCAGCAAGAATCTCTGGCACGCCTACACACACACACACACATTCACACATGCATACACATACATACACACATGCAAATAAATAAATATAATTTTTTGACAAACTGGACTTTCAGCTCTCTCACGCAGTATGCAAATAAACAAACAAACAACTAAAACCTCTGTGATGGTGATGCCAACTTGACAGGATCTAGAATTACCTAGCAGACAAATCCCTGGGCATGCCCATGAGGGACTTTTTAGAGTGGATTGAGGTGGGGAGACCCATTAACTGTGGGTAGCATCATTCCATGGCCAGGGCCTGGGGCTGAATAAAGAAGAGAAAACAGGCTGAGCACTAGCATTCATGGCTCTCTGGTTTCCTGACTCTGGACTCAGTGTGAACGGCTGCTTCGTGCTGTTCACCATGTAGTTCACCATGATGGGCTGTCACTTCAAACTGTGAGCTGAGATGAGCCCTTACTCCCTTACGTTGCTTTTGTCACAGCAAGGAGAAAAGCAACTCACACAATGTCCTTTAGGCTATTCGGGTTGCTTTACATAAACTTAGGCTGTTAGAGAGGCTCAGTGGTAACTGCCATCATTGTCCTGGCCAGTCTCCTGTTTGTGTAAGTGTTGGAGACAAGCTTTTTTTATAGCACATATACAGCACCGATCAAAATGTATCCTGTGTGCAGGTGTTCACCAGAACTCAGAGACTTTCTGCTTGATTTCTGATTTTGTGATATCTGTCTGTGTTACCACGCCAATATTTTTAAAATTTTCTTATTTATTTATTATAAACAGAGAGAGAATTGGAGAGAGTGAGAGAATGAGATTGAGGGGGGGATGGGTGCACCATGACATCTCAAACTCTAGACGTATGTGCCACTCTGTGCATCTGGCTTACTTGGGTACCGGGGAATCGAACCTGGTCGGTTAGGTTTTGTAAGCAAGTGCCTTTAGCCACTGAGCCATATCTCCAGCTTCCACTCAAGTACTTTGTTTTTTTAGTTTTGGTTTTTTGAGGTGGTGTCTTGTTCTAGTTCAGGCTGATCTAGAATTTAATATGTAGTCTCAGGGTGGCCTCAAACTCATGGCAGTCCTCCTACCTCTGCCTCCTGAGTGCTGGGATTAAAGGCGTGCGCCACCACACCTGGCTTCAAGTATTTAAAGAGCAAATTTCCTTAGGTTCTACTGTGGAATCCTACCAAAAAGGCGGAGTGGTTTATCAGCCAGCACCAGCTGGAACTTACTCATTGTTTCATTATGGTTACAACAAAGGAAACCACGTCTGTCTCAGCTACTACCACTTAAAAGCAAGGCCAGACATGATTGTTTGCTTTACAATGCACACAGAAGTTCATGCACATGGAGACTGATTCTTTGATTTATTCTTTTTAAAAAATTTTTGGTGTATTTTAAAATTTTTAATATTTTTATTTATTTACTTGAGAGAGAGAAAGAGGCAGGGAGAGAATGGGCATACTAGGGCCTCCGGTCATTGCAAACGAACTCCAGATGCATGTGCACCTGGCTTATGTGGGTCCTAGAGAATCGAACCAGGATCCTTTGGCTCTGCAGATAAATGCCTTAACCACTAAGCCATCTCCCTAGCCCTATTTTTGGTGTTTTTGAGTTAGGTTTTCATTGTGGCCCAGGCTGACCTGGAGTTTACTATGTAGTCTCACAGTGGCCTTGAACTCATGGTGATCCTCCTACCTCTGCCACCTGAGTGCTGGGATTAAAGGCATGCGCCGCCATGCCCAGCTGATTTATTCTTTACTATAATCTTTAAAATTTGTTTTTGACTACCAACATTCCATCATGGATGATGGAGTAGGGCCTGAGGCCCCCATTCCTCCCTGAGAAGTTATCTGTAAATTAATGGTTGCTGGGGGAGTAGGAGACATTTTTTTCCCATAGGTAATTTGCATGTGCTTTGATAAATTATCTCCCTATCTGCTAATTAAACTCAGTGGACCACGCCCACACATAAGAAAAAAAAGACATCAAAGTAGAAGACAAGACAGACTCTTTGGAAAGAAGAAATTCAGTGGAAGGGAGACAAGGGGAATATCAAGAGAAGATAAGGGGAGGGGATTGTGATAAAAATGCATCATATGTATATTCAATAAAAAGTTTGGAATATAAGGGGAAAACTTTTTTTTTTTTTTTTTTGCTTATTGAGGTAGGGGTTTGCTACTTAAACCAGGTGGTGGTTTGATTCAGGTGTCCCCCATAAACTTAGGTGTTCTGAATGCTAGGTTCCCAGGCTGATGGAGATTTGGGAATTAACACATCCTAGAGGCAGTGTATTGTTGGGGGCAGACTTATGGGTATTATAGCCAGTTTCTCCATGCCAGTGTTTGGCACACTCTCCTATTGCTATTGTCCTCCTGATGTTGGCCAGGAGGTGATGTCCACCCTCTGTTCATGTTATCGTTTTCCCTGACATCATAGAGCTTCCCCCCCTTGAGCCTGTAAGCCAAAATAAACCTTTTTTTTTTTTTTTTTTTTTCTCCACCAGCTGGTCTTTGTTGGGTGATTTCTACCAGCAGTGTGAACCTGACTGCAACAGTAATGTTGGTACCAGAGGAGTGGGATTACTGCTAGATACCTGACTGTGCAGCTTTAACCTTTTGGAGCTCATTTTTAAGAGGATGTGGAAGGATTTGAAACATTGGCCTCAGAGACACCATACAGTGTTGTAAGTACAGCTTGATGGACTATTCTGGTCAGAGTTGAAAGACCTGAATGCAGTAAGAACTATGGACTGCGAGGTTTGGCTTGTGAGGGTGAGAAAGAGCTTTGCCTGGACTGGGCTAGAAGCAGTTTGTATGAGAGGTTTGCTGTTATGTTCGTGTCCTGAGAAGTTGTGCAGGGTTGCATTGTGTAGAAATGGACTGATGTGAGCAGAGGGATATGGCACAGAAAGAAATCATTAGGCAGAAACTGCTGCCTGTTCAGCTGTAATTGAGAGATTACAACCTTTGAGATTGGACCAGTTGACCTGCGCTGGGGCACTAGGAAGAATGTAGACTCTTTTGAAGGGGCCTGAGTGCTCAAGGAATGTCCTGTTCTTCAAAATTTGCTTTATTTCCCCCTGGATTAACAAATTGCCACTCAACCTAGTATTATGGAGTACAAGAAATGCAGGAAAGAGAGGGTCATTGAGTTTGCAAGGCAGTCTTGTGTTTTGGAAATGGCCATGGGCAGTGTGAAGCAGATTTGCTGGATGCCTCCATGGAGACTCAATGGAGCCATGAGGATGAACCCTGGGTTGCAGTGGAGACCCAGTGGAGATTCCAGGGCCACGAGATGGCTGCCAAGGAGAACTGCCAGCCCTGGATGAAGTTTTCCAGGACTGTGAGTAGCCTAGCTGGAGGGATTGGAACTCCCGAGACTTGTTGCTGGTTAGAATTATTGGACTTGGAGATTTGTCACTGGCTAGAGTTGTTGGACTTGGAGTTACAGAATTTGATGTTTGCTCTGTTTAAATCTTGTATTGGTTGAATATTTCTTTGCTATGCCCAATGCCATCTTTTGCAGTGTGAGTGTTTATTCTGTGCCATTATGGGTTTGGGGGGATCTTTCTGGTATTATGGCTCAGTTAAAAGACCTTGGACTATGGAGATGTTTGAACATCAACGCGATTATAAAAAGTATGGAACTTTTAAAGATGGACTGAATGCATTGCATTTTACATCATGGGTGGTTATCAGTTTATGGGGGCCAGGGGCGGAATGTGATGGTTTGATTCAGGTGTCCCCCATAAACTTAGGAATTCTGAATGCTAGTCTCCCCAGGTGATGGCAATTGGAAATTAAAGCCTCCTGCAGGCAGTGTATTGTTGGGGATGGACTTATGGGTATTATAGCCAGTTTCTCCATGGCACACTCTCCTGTTGCTATTGTCCACTTCTGTCCACCCTCTGCTCATGCCATCATTTTCCCTGCCACTGTGCAGCATCCCCTCGAGTCTGTAAGCGAAAATAAACCCTTTATTTCCCAAAAGCTGCTCTTGGTCCCATGATTTCTGCCAGCAATGTGAACCTGACTGCAACAACTGTGAGGTCTCATGCTGGCCTCAAATTCACAACGATGCTCCTACCTTTTCCTTCTGAGTTCTGGGATTAAAGGCATGCACTACCACACCTGGCTACACCTTGTTTGTTTGTTTGTTTGTTTGTTTGTTTGTTTGTTTGTTTTGTATTGTTTTTCTTGAGGTAAGGCCTTGCTCTAGCCCAGGCTGACCTGGAACTTACTAAGTTGTCCCAGGCTAGCCTCAAATGAATTCCATATGTACTCTCAGGCTGTTCAGCTTTTTATCATGGACAGTTTCGAGCCTTTGCTCAAGTAAACACAACGGCATGAGCCCCTGTAGGCCCATCACCCAGTTCCATAAATCACTGGTCCCAGCCAGGCCTTCCCTGGCCTTCCTCCTTCTTGGTATTAAAAAAAAAAAAAAAAAGAACAACTTACCATTTATTCATAAATAGGCCAATATGTACCTTGAGAAGAAAAGCATTAAGGTTTCCATATAGTTCCCAAATTTCACGTTGCATAAATTTAATTCCCGAAGCTCAAAGTGAAATATTTGAGAGGTGGGATCTTTAGGAGGTGACTGGCTCAAGGAGGTGCTATCCTCGGTGCATTATAGTTTAATTTGCCATCTCAGGAATGGCTTGCTTTTATACTAAACTATTTTGGCCTACTTATTCATCCTCGCCATGGGATATTGCTGCAGGAAGGTCCTGCCGATGCTGGCACCATACCCCTGGACCTCCCAGCCTCCAGAATTATGAGCTACACAAACCTCTATTCTTTATACATCACTCTAGCATTTTGTGCTGGTAGCAGAAAATAGACAAAGACAGAATGGATTTCTCTTTTCCCTGATTCTGATACCATTATCTCTCTCTCTCTCTCTCTCACGCACACACACACACAGACACACACACATTATACAACTTGCTATATGACTATAATTTATTACATAAATTTACTATAATTTACTATGCAACTATAATTTATGGCAGTTATATATTACATATGTTTTATTGCTTTCCTTTTAGTTAAGAGTTGGCTTTTGTCCAAAGCCAATAAAACCTTACTTGATTTTTTTCTGGCTCAAGTATCCTGTATTTCTAAGGGAACTTAATGCATTTCCCAAAGTTCATTCATTAGCTTATTTCACTCCTATAAATAAGCCTATGAACTCAGCCTAGGCGTGAGACCCTGAATTAGAGCTAATCTTGGCTCTGAACTTGCCTTGCCCCCGTGGCCTCTCTGGACCAAATCACCCCAGTGACCTCACCCCAGGGGGACTGCAGACTCTGACCACACCCTCCTTTCCCATCTCCTCCTCCATTCCACGCTGACTGCCAAGGCCAATCTACATGTTAGCAGAGGAAGAGCTCTTTGCCCAGTGAAAGTGCTTGTAAATCTCCCTGGCCAGGTGACTGGTGGTCACATTGCTGGGGGGCGGGGCTGAGAAGAAGGGATAGTCTGCGAGGGAATGAGACAACCTTGATAGGTCACCTCTGGTTGTCAACTTGACAGGATTTAGGATCACCATGGAGGTGGGAGGATCTCACCTAACTGTGGTCAGCACCATCCTATGGGCTGGCTTCCTGGACGGTGTAAAGAGGAGGAAGAGAGCTGGGCACTGGGCATTCATCGCTCTCTATTTTCCCTCTGCTGGTGTGATCATGGGGTGCTGGCTTCCTGTTCCTGCTATGAAAGATTTCCCCTCGAAACTGTAAACAGAAATGAGCTTTTTTCCACTCTAAACTGCTTCTGATATATATATTTGTCCAAGCAATAAGACAGTCCCTGACACATCTAAGTGTGGTATGCAGGATATCAAAATCCACAGAGGCGTCCTGCAGAGATGCCTTAGTTGGTAAAGTATTTGCCTTGCAAGCATGAGTTTCATCCCCAGAACCCATCTGCAAAAGCCAGGTGTGATTGCACATGCACTGGGGAGGGGCTCACTGGCCAGGCAGTCTGGCTGTTTGGTGAATTCCAGGCCAATGAGAGATCCTGTCTCAAAAAAAAAAAAAAAAAAAAAAAAAGAGTGGATGGGGCCTGGAGATAGATGGCTCAGTGGTTAAGGTGCTTGTCTGCAAAGCCTCACAATGGGTTCTATTCCCCAGGACCCACATAAAACCAGATGCAGAAGGTGGAGCATGCATCTGGAGTTCATTTGCAGTGGCTAGAGGCTCCAGTGTACCCATATTCTCTCTCTCTCTCTCTCCCCTCTCTCTACTTGTCAGTGAATAATTTTTTTTTAAAGTGCATGACACCTAAGGAAACCTGAGGTTGTCCTTTGGGCTCCACATGCACAAGCACACACGTTCACCTACACATATGTGTGCATTCTCACACGTACACATTAGGGTGGGCCGCCTCTGTGAAGTAGTTTGTTCTGTTTCTCTGCAGTGCCCCCAAACTTGTGCAGAACCACCACCTAGCTGGCTCCAAAAAGGAAGCCCCGTCTCCCGCCCTTTCCAACTGCTGTGACTTGGTAGGGAATCTCATTTGGGAATTTCAACCTTCCTCTGTCCCGGTGTGTCCTTTAGGCTGTTGGCACATGAGCCAAGAACATGCACCACCCATTTCTCACTTGTTTGCTGAACAGCCGGGAGAGCATCTGCCAGTGTGGGGCAATGCATTTTCTTCATGCAGTTCTCTGTCTCTTTCTCTCTCTCTCTCTCTCTCTCTCTCTCTATCTCTCTCTCTCGGCTGGTTTTAAGAAAGGATGTGTCAGAACAGAGAGGCACCAGTCAGGCGGTCCTCCGAG
Source organism: Orientallactaga sibirica (assembly GCA_036365145.1). Classification (NCBI taxonomy): domain Eukaryota; kingdom Metazoa; phylum Chordata; class Mammalia; order Rodentia; family Dipodidae; genus Orientallactaga; species Orientallactaga sibirica. The sequence continues at coordinate 11,319,091 of JAEOAD010000013.1, forward strand.
ATGGTGGCACTGTGTGTGTCCCGCGTGGCCAGAAGAGGCTTTGCGTGGGGAGTCCTGGCTGTGACACGCAGAAGGTTTTGGTCTCCATCCAGAAAAGAGCCAGTGTGGCTGAGATGGTTGAAGGGGTGAAAAAAGAGCCTATTCTGGTGTGCCCACCATTACAGAGCCAGGTGTACATACCACCAGAAGCTCTCCAGAGTGGTTTGGAATCTCAGGTGTTAAAGAAATTGTTGATTCGTCACTTCCTAGTGATTGGCAGGTCATCTCTCTGGAAGGCAGTCATATGAAGTTCAGTCTCTTGGCAAATTTGGCAAGTGACTTGGGCCATGCAGTGCCTAGCTCCAAGCTTCACCAGGTGTGCAGGGTCAGAGATGGTCTTGATTTCTATAAGGTTCCTGTTCAAGAGAGATCTAAATTCGATGAATTTATTGCCAGTGATTTGCCTCCCAATTTGAAAATCACTTGGGGTTTTTACTGAGCAATTCAGAAGATGAACATATTGAAATCATTGTTGTTCTACTTGGTGAAGTGACTGCTAGTTAGTCCTCCTGAAATATTGTCCATCAGAACTATTCTCCAAACCTCCATTTCTGTTTGACTGTTTTTCTACAGAGAAATACATTCTGTCTTTTTCTCACAAGGAATTACCAACAACAATGTAACATTTGCTACCTCCTTCCCCCAGTAGAGTCATGTCTTATTTATGGAAATTTCTTCCTTCCTTCCTTCCTTCCTTCCTTCCTTCCTTCCTTCCTGCCTTCCTGCCTTCCTGCCTTCCTGCCTTCCTGCCTTCCTGCCTTCCTGCCTTCCTGCCTTCCTTCCTTTCTTCTTTCTTCCTTTCTTCCTTCCTTCCTCCCTCCTTTCTTTCTTCTTTCTTTCTTCTTTCTTTCTTTCTTTCTTTCTTTCTTTCTTTCTTTCTTTCTTTCTTTCTTTCTTTCTTTCTTCTTTCTTTCTTTCTTTCTTGTTCCATCTCACACTAGTCCTGGCTGGCCTAAAACTCACAATGATCCACCTTCCTCAGCCTCCATAGTGCTAGGACTAAAGGTGTGTGCCTGGCTTTATGGAAATTTTCTTTGTCAGTATACTAATTAACTTCAGTTTAGTATATGAAGATATGACAAGTTCAAATGTTTCCTGTACCCTTCATGTAGATAAAGGAGTAATTGCAAGAAAATGTTCTGATCTTCCTAGCTGTAATATTTAAGCTCGAATTGTCATATATATACACAAATAAGGAAACTTGGATTAAATGTTTGAAAGAAAAAAATAGAAAGGATGTGTCAGAGTCTCAGCAGAACCTTTTTTGGCTCTGGCTGGCTTCTGGGAATGAGAGCCTGGTGCCCCCCCCCCATCTAGTTGTGTCCCCACCCCTAACTCTGAGCTCTGGCTGGCTTCTGGGAATGAGAGCCTGGTGCCCCCCCCATCTAGTTGGGTCCCCACCCCTGACTCTGAGAAGGTGACTGGCATGTTGCGTGTTAGTCAGGGCTGCCCGCTGGAAGCCCGGGGCTTGGCTGGGGAGTGGGGATCACAGCTTGTATTGTGCACATCAAGGGCTCTGACAGTTGCTGATGGATTTGGCTTCCTTGAGGCTCCTGAGTCCTGGGTGGGGACAAAGGGGAGCATTGTTTGGCAGGGCAGGCCTCTGCCTGTGAACCCACTCATTTGCCTGACAGTGGAGACAGGTGTATCATGCTGAGTGTGCCAGAGCGAGGCTGCATGATAAAGATCTTGCTGTGTCCCCCAGGGCCGGTTTAGAGACTCAGATGCCACGTGAAGAGCAGCCTGTGGTAGCTCACCTCTTCCTGCAAACCAGCCCTGCCTTTTCTTTTTGCAAATGTGATATATGTGTGATATGGAATGTGTGTGTATGCACAGTCATGTTTGTGGGTGCACGTATGTGTGGGGATGCATGTGCACATGTGTGTGGATCCCAAAAGTCGACATCAGGTGTCTTCCTCAGTCACTCTCTCCCTCATCGCCCTCAGCGGCTGAACCTGGAAATCACCTGTGTGGCTAGGCTAGCTAGCCAGCAAGCCCTAGGGGACCCTCCTGCCTCCCCCTCCCCAGGGCCTTCTCTTCTCTAGGTTTGCAATTCTGATTTCTTCTCCAGAACACAAGGGCTTGTTGGGGATGGTAAATGAGCTTCTGCCTCAGTTTCCTCCTTTTAAAGGTGGGGGGGGGTAGTGGGGCACAGGACATCTTCACCAGGTTAGCCAAAGGTAAATTGGCAACATGACTGAGCTGCGATGACAAGCTCATCTCCTGGCTAGGCTCCATGTTGGCACCTGGGTACTCTCCTGGCCTGACCCATGCCAGCCAGGGGCACCCCATGGGTCGGCATTTTCCATGTACCTTCATGGTTAGTACTGATGCTGCAAACCATGAATCATAGTCTGATTATAAATGTATTTCTGGGCTGGAGAAATGGCTTAGCGGTTAAGACATATGCCTGCAAAGCCTAAGGACCCCAGTTCGATTCTCTAGTTCCCACATAAGCCAAATGCACATGGTGGCACATGTGTCTGGAGTTCGTTTGCAGTGGCTAGGGGCCCTGGTGTGCCCATTCTCACTCTCTCTGTCTCTGATAAACAAATAAATTTTTAAAATTTTAAAGATATAAAAAAATGTATTTCTGGTGGATGAGGAGGTGGCTCAACTGGTAAAGTGCTTATCTCACAAGGATAAGGACTTGAGTTCAATCCCCAGCATCAACAAACAATGCTAGGCATGGTAGGTGCTGGGGAAGCAGAGACAGCAGGCTTCCTGGTCAGCCGGGCTAGCCTAATTGGTGAACTTGAGGCCAGTGAGAGACTTTCCTCAAGGAGGTACATGGTGTTCCGTGTGCAAGTGCACCCTTCCCTCCCCCACACGATGTGTTGCTTGGGCGAGGGATGTAGCTCCGTGGCAGTGCACTTGTCTAGCAAGTGTGATGCCCAGGGTTCACTCCTCAGCACTCGCCAAGTGAATTTCCTATTAGATAAGATGTAAGTCGACCAGCATGGTAACAGAGCTAGAGAAATCCCGTCACGCTGTGCCCTCTTTGTTCCCCTCACTCCTCAGGATCACCTCCCCAAATTTAAACTGAGCTAGTTCCGGTGGGTTTTACCTCGCACTTCCCAAAGCAGTGCTTCTCCTGGCATTTTCCTCTATGTTTTTTTAAAATTATTTTTACTTATTTATTTGAGAGAGAGAAAGAGAGGAAAAGAGAGAGAGAATGGGCGCGCCAGGGCCTCCAGTCACTGTAAATGAATTCCAGACGCGTGTGCCCCAACCTTGGGCATCTGACTTACGTGGGTCCTGGGGAATCGAACCTAGGTCCTTAGGCTCCACAAGCAAGCATCTTAACCACTAAGCCATCTCTCCAGCCCTATTTCCCCTATTTTGATTGAAGACATTACCTGTTAACTTCTGGCCCTGAAAAGTGAAAGTTTTCCTTAGACTTTTACATGGTTTTTATTGATTTATTTATTTTTATTTTTTATTTTTGGAGAGAGACACAGAGAGAGACAGAGAGAGAGAGAGAGAGAGAGAGAGAGGGAGAGGAAGACAGATAGAGATGGGCGCACCAGCAACCTCTCAGCTGCTGTGAATGAAATCCAGATGTGTGCGCCCCCTTGTGGGCAAGTGTGGCATTGCGCCCTTGCATCACTGCATCTGGCTAAACGTGGGACCTGGAGATTGGAACTGGGTTCTTAGGCTTAGCAGGCAGGCATCTTAACTGCTAAGCCATCTCTGCAGCCCTTACATGGCTTTTTTGTAACAAAAGCTTACTGACATTGGCTTCATCTCATCACGGTCTGTTTCTCCCATGAACTTGAAGTACAGTAAAGGCTTAGTCTGGGATTGCTGCCTTTTATCTCCCTATCTCTCTACTTCATAATCCTTAGCATGTATGCCTGAAATCCACTCTTCCTTTCATCCTAAATAAAATGACTCACATTTTACCCACAGCGGTGGCATAACCAGTATGGCAGGCAGAACCAGGGTCTTCTGGGCTGGGGGGATGGCTCAGAGGATGAAAGCGCTTGCTACAAGCATGAGAGCCTCAGGCTGCCTGAGTTCAGTTCCACAAGACCCGTGTAAACAGCAGAGTGTGGCCATGCACGTCTGTAACTCCAGTTCCGTGGGGAGCAGAGACAGGAGAATTGCTGAGGCTCACAAAAACCATAGCTCTGTGATGGGGGAGGGGTGGAGATCTCAAGGAAATACACACAGAGAGGAAGGACATCTGATGTTCTCCCCTGGTCCTCCTCATGCCTGACAGCACTTCTGCCCATACACATGCATACACCACACAAACCACCACACTACACCACACATACAAAGAAATTGAAAACAAAATAATGATCTCCTGTAGAGTTCTAGATTCTAATACTCAGAACCTGGGACTATCCTGTGTGTGACAATGGGAGCTCAAAGTTGCAGATGGCGCCCAGGTTGTTCATCAGCTGATCTTAAAATAAGATTATCCTGGATCTCCCCCACGGACTACGGTTATCAAAGAGTCTTCCCTGCTAAGTGGAAAAGAAGACAGAAGAGGTGAGGCAGAGAGATGGTGTTGCAGTCAGGTTCGCGTTGCTGGCAGAAAACACCCAGCCAACAGCAGCTTGTGGGGAAAAAGGTTTATTTTAGCTAACAGACTTGAGGGGAAGCTCCATGATGGCAGGGGAAATGATGGTATGAGCAGAGAGTGGACATCACCTCCTGGGCAACATCAGGCGGACAATAGCAACAGGAGAGTGTGCCAAACACTGGCAAGAGGAAGCTGATTGTAACACCCTTAAGGCTGCCCCCAACAATACACTGCCTCCAGGAGAGATAATTCCCAAATCTCCATCAGCTGGGAACCTAGCATTCAGAACACCTAAGTGAATGAATCAAACCACCACACACAGGATATAAGAAAGAGTCATTGCAGATGAGGAAAAAGCCAGGCTGATGCTTCATGACACAGGGTCTGGCCTGGGCCTGAGCCTGACCTAGATAGCCTGTTTTAACTGCAAACTCCTGTCATTTTGTTGTGTTCTGTATGTCACAATGCTCCCCTTGTGTTGTTTTTCTTTTTGTTGCTCCTTTGAAAGTCTTATCTCTTGGAATTTCTGGTCTGGTCTCCTCGTAAATGTTCCTCTTGGACATCTTTTCTGTCTCACATCTACTTAATATTGTATCCCGACTCAGCTCCAAACTCTTTCTTTTTAATTTCCCTCTTTTTTGTATTGGGGTGTGTGTGTGTGTGTGTGTGTGTGTGTAATATGGTATGTGATGTGTTACATGTGGTATTTACATGTGTGTTTGCACATGCATGCACGCTGGGTACATGTATGTGGAGGCCAGAAGAGAGCGTCAGGTGTCTTCCTGTACTGCTTATCTGCATGGTTCCTCGTGACCGAGTCTCCACTCAACCTGGAGCTGCCATTTCCGGTCTGTGAGCCACACAGTGATGCTCTGGTCTCTTCCTCTGTTTCCCTTGCAGGATTGGGGTTATAGGCCAGCTTTATTATTATTATTATTATTATTATTATTATTATTATTATTATTTGGTTTTTCGAGGTAGGGTCTCGCTTTAGCCCAGGCTGACCTGGAATTCACTATGTAGTCTCAGGGTGGCCTTGAACTCATGGTGATCCTCCTACCTCTGCCTCCAAGTGCTGAGATTCAAAGCTTCAGGCCAGCTTTTTACATGGTTGCTAGGGAATTGAACTTAGGTGGTCTCAGACCCCCTGAGGCTATCATTCTTTTGTTATAAGCACTCTAAGCCATTGGGTTATCCCTTCAGCCCTTCTTTTTAATTTCTATTATCATACTCTTTGTTTCCAAAATTACTGTAAAATGTCTCCTTGGGGCCTTCTGTCCTTATTACTTGAATGTAGTCCTTTCTTCTGTCTCTCCAAGGATTGTAAATAAAGGAGAATATATCTTCTATAAAAATATTTTATTTTTTTTATTTATTTATTTATAGAGAGGGAGAGAGAGAGAATGGGTGTTCCAGGGTCTCCAGCCACTGCAAACAAACTCCAGACACATGCGCCCTCTTGTGCATCTAGCTAACGTGAGTTCTGGGAATCGAACCAGGTCCTTTGGCTTTGAAGGTAAATGCCTTTACTTCTAAGCCATCCCTCCAGCCCAAGAATATATCTTTTAAAAAATATCTTATGTATTTATTATTTATGTATTTGAGAGAGAGAGAGAGAAGCAGATAGAGAGAATCTAGCCATTGCAAATGCACTCCAGATGCATGCACCACTTTGACATCTGGCTTTATGTGGGCACTGGGGAATTGAACCCGGGTCCTTTGCCTCTACCAGCAAGCACCTTAACCTCTAAGCCATCTCACCAGCCCCAAAAGATACATTTTTATTTCAGTTTTTTTTTTCTTCTCCCTACCTTGTCTTTTGGGTTTCTTTCTTCTCCTCCCTCACCACGCCATCTCATTATTTAGGTTCGTATCTTTCCTAAGAGGATTTTTTTTATAATGCCTGGTAATATCTGAGCCCCTGGGTCAGACACAGGAGGGTGGTACGTTGTAGAATGCTTAGAGAGGACTTCACTGTTTACTGGGCACCTCCAAATATCCCTGTTTGGTTTGTTTGAGGCCAGGTCTCACGTAGCCCAAAGTGACTGCAAACTTACTGTGTGTCTACCTCTCAAGTGCCAGAATGACAGATGTATACCAGCATGCCTAGCTTACGTGGTAACAGAGATCAAACCCATGGTTTTGTGCATTCTACATAAGCACTCGACCGACTGAGCTATATCACCAGCTCTGACAAGTGTCACTTTGTACGGCTTTTCTCCTGGGGTGACCGATTGTACCATAGAGGAATGCTACTGTTGGGGGATGAAAACTTGGTTGTTAACATTTAGAGAGCCAGCTATACCAGGGGCCATGAAGACATGACTTTCATGCCTGTTTACCCTTGGCCATCCTCACACCTGAACGTCTTCAGATATATCTTTGTCCCTCAACGTGACAACTTTGCAAACTTTCACATAACTAAAGCTCTACAGATAGAGTATTTATGCCATGTAGATAAGGGATGGCCACAATTTATTGTTTTTCTTTCCTTTTTTTTTTTTGAGATAGGGTCTCACTCTAGCTCAGGCTGACCTGGAATTCACTATGTAGTCTTAGGGTGGCCTCGAACTCACGGCAATCCTCCTACCTCTGTCTCCCGAGTGCTGGGATTAAAGGTGTGCGCCACCACACCCAGCTGGCCACAATTTATTGTGTTATGCCACCAAATAAACCTCTAGATGACTTTCTACTCACACATCTCCTAGTCCTTGCATCCATGGGCCTCCTCCGCCATTCCCATCTTTCAGGTCTCTTTCTGTTTTATCGACAGCCCACTTCCCAGCTACATAAAGAGGGCCTTTGTCACAGCTCTTTCCAGATGTTAAGTATTTAAAACACATTTCCATCAGAAGAGGAGGAGAGAATCCAGGAACAGGGGGAGTGATGGTCCCTAGCCTCAGAGTAGAAGTTCCCTGGGGCAGCTGGGAAAAAAAAATCACAGGTGTAGGACAGCCTTGTTACCACCACCCTCTTCAATTTCACACCCATCAACTCATCCACCACTTTCCTGACGTCCCAGCAGAGACTGAACACTTTCCCCCTCTCCTGTACAAATGCATGTGTGCCTGCCAGCTGACTGGGCTTGCTCACCTTCCATCTGATTGGATTTCACTAGTAGTGAAATATGTAAAGCGTGAATTACAATTCACATTCCAGTGAGACTGTGGAGTCAAGAAAATGAGTGACTTTTTTTTCTTAGTGTACATGGTGTGTGTGTGTGTGTGTGTGTGTGTGTGTGTGTGTGTGTAGATATGTGTGCGTGTACGTGCATGTATGTGAGGAGGGCAGAGGTTGAAGTCATTGGGCATCTTCTTCTTTTGTTTGCCTCTTCATTCTTTGAAACAGGGTTGGTCTTTCGCTTACCCTAGAGCTCACCGATTCAGCTAAACCAGCTAGCCAGTGAGCCCCAGGCATCACCCTGTCTCCATCTCCCTCAAGCTGAGATTATATAAGAGGTCACCACTACGCCTAACATTTTATGCGGATGCTAAGAATCCAGGCTGGGGTCCTCAAGCTTGCACAGCAAGTGCTTTACCTGCTGAACTGCCTCCTCGTGAGAGATGAGTGATGTAAGTAGCAGATCGGAGTGAGAATCTAGGTGTTTGGTTCCGAGTCTAATACTCTTCCACAACAATATGCCTCTTCTGTATGATCTCGTCCAGAAGGAAAGCTAATAAGCCATTTCTGGTAGGGCGCACCTGCAAGGTGTTCGCTCAGAATGTCACCTCTAGCTCTAGGCGACTCTCGCTCACTTTCTCAATGATTCCTGGGAGGTTAGTACGTGTTAGTCCATTTCCTGTTGCTATAAGAACATACTCAAGGCTTGGTAATTTATAAAGAATAGAGGGTTGTTTAGCTCAAGATTTCAGAGTGTGTCAAGTCCTATGTCAGAGTTCTAGCATCTAGAAAGCCCTTCTTGCTGTAGCATAACATGGTGAGGTGTCACACAGTGAAACAGACCAAGTGTGCTGGCTCCAGGTCTTCTTGCTGTAGCATAACATGGTGAAGGTGTCACACAGTGAAAAAGACCAAGTGTGTTAGTTCAGTTTCCCCCCGTCTTAAAAAGCCACTAATGACATCCCCAGGGCCCTACCTTCATGAGCTCAGCAAGACCTACCTCATCCTTAATCGTTGTGACCTCTTACAGGTAATTTCAATATGTGGATTCAAGGTAATTTGATAGGTGAGTTTGGCATTCAAGTTTCCAGTGGATGAACATTTGGGGGACAAATTCAAGCTATAGAAGTGATTCATGAAGGGGGAAATCCATGTCCAAAGAGGCTGGACTGCTGGCTTTACACCACAGTCTGCCAGGGCAAAATTGGAATTTGACTCTACTGGGTCAGAGTCAGCTATTTTCCTAAGGCCAGAGGCATGGAGGTGTGAGAAGCCCGGGAGTAAGGGTTAGCCATTCTCAGCCGAGATGGCCAGTGATCAGGACACATAGAAGTCCCATAGCACATGCTTCACTTTGCCTCTGACTGTCTAGGCTGATCTGTCTACATCCACAGGCTAGCTTCTCAGCTTCCTGTGTATAGCCTCCGTTCCAGCCTTAGCAGAACTCCATGCCATCATTGGCTAGTGTCCCCTTAAACTTCTCCAAGTCTCACTTTTTCTCCTTCCAAAGGGCTTTGAAGCCATCTCTGGGGGCTGGTACAAAGCCCTAGAACAGAGGACTTAAGCAGAAGGTCCTGAGATGCTGAGTATGTGGGAACTTCGCAAGAGGGCGGTAGGAGACGTCTGCTCTGGGCAGCCAGGTTTAAGTATTGATTATTCCACGGACTGATTGTAAGAGTGCTGGAAACTTGCTTCTCTGCCCTGTGAAGTGCAGGTCATCACTATAACCTTGCCTATCTGGGAGCTGGTGGAAGGACCTCATGTCCTCTTCAAAATAGGCTGCTCAAACCATCTCCACCTGAATCAAACCACCACATGAATGACTTAGTGAAACCCTATCTCAAAATAAAAAGTAAAGAGAGGGCTGTGGGTGTGTGTGGGGGGCATGGTTGCTGTGGAGATGGCTCAGTCAGTAAAGAATTTACTATGCAAGCACAAGGACCGAGTTTGGATCCCCAGCACCCATGTAAAAGTGGGGAATTGTGGCAATGCCTGTAATTCTAGCTCTGGAGAGGTGGACATAAGAACTGCCCCAGGACTTGCTGGCTAGTTTTCTAGCCAAACCATGAGCCTCAGGTTCAGTGAGAGATAGTCTCAAAAAAATAAGGTGAGGGTTGGAGAGATGGCTTAGTGGCTAAGCGCTTGCCTGTGAAGCCTAAGGACCCTGGTTTGAGGCTCGATTCCCCAGGACCCACGTAAGCCAGATGCACATGGTGGCGCATGCATCTGGAGCTCTTGGCAGTAGCTGGAGTCCCTGGTGTGCCCATGCTCTCTCTCTCTCCCTTTCTCTGTCTCTAATAAGTAAATAAATAAAAATAAAAAAACTTTTAAAAATAAGGTAAAAAATGATTAAGGAAGACACCAGAAATGAGCACACATGTGTATAGGCACCAACACACACAAACACACACACACACGTGTCTATAAACATGTGCTCCCACACATATAAATATACCTTCATACACATGCAGACAAAGAAAAAGAGGACAGTGGTATAGCTTCAGTGGTAGAGTACTTGTTTAGCATGCATGATGCCCCTAGCTCAGTCCCAGGACCACACACACACATGAATCCAAGTGCCAGGAATGTCGCTCAGTGATAGATTACTTTCTTAGCATGTACAAAGACCTAGATTCAATCCCCAGAGCTACAAAAAAAAAAAAAAAAAGCAATCCATCATTGGGCTAACCTAACTGATGAAATTCGAACCATCATGATCCTACCAACTCCAACACATGAACCTTTTGGGGGACACTTCACACCCAAACCATAACACACTGCCCTGTTCGCACTCCCCTTGGTCCATGGTGGCAGTGCCTTACCCATGTGACTTGCTTTGACCAATGGAATGTTGGTGACCGTACCACAGCAGTGGCTTAGGGCTGTTTATGGAGTTTGGGTTGTTTTGGGTCTCTGTGGTCTATTCTCACAAAAAGTAGATCCCTGGTCACTGGTGTCCTTCGATCCTGGCTCCCTTAATAATAAAAAAAAAAAAAAAATGGACTTGTCCCAGCTGTGGTAGACTGTGTTCATTGTTACCTCCCGATTTCCCCACCCCGTGAATGAAACCACCTGAACTTCACCTCTTTCCAATGTGAACTTGCCACTTTTGTCATCAAGAGGGCAGAGTCCCTGGCTGGTCACCCTATGACTGGCTTTCATCACTAGAATGTGGTGGAAGTGATCACTCTCCATCTTACCTTTTAAAAATATTTTTTATTTTATTTATTTATTTGACAGAAAAAGAGGGAGAGAGAAAGAGAGAATGGGTGTGCCAGGGCCTCCAGCCCTTGCGAAATGAACTCCAGACGTGTGTACCCCCTTGTGCACGTGGCTAATGTGGGTCCTGGGGAATCGAACCCGGGTCCTTTGGCTTTGCAGGCAAATGCCTTACCCGCTAAGCCATCCCTCCAGTCCCCATCTTACTTTTTTTTTTTTTTTTTTTTGGTTTTTCGAGGTAGGGTTTCACTCTGGCCCAGGCTGACCTGGAATTAACTATGTAGTCTCAGGGTGGCCTTGAACTCATGGCGATCCTCCTACCTCTGCCTCCCGAGTGCTGGGCTTAAAGGCGTGCGCCACCACGCCCGGCTCCCATCTTACTTTTTGATACAAGGTTTCTCAGGAGCCCACTGAGTTGGCTACACAAGCTAGCCAGCAAGCCTCAGTGATCCTCCCCCCGCCACTCCCCAGTGTTGGGATTACAGGTTATGTACTGTGCCTGGCTTGTACATGAGTACTGTGGATCTGAGCTCAGGTCCTTGTGCTTCTGAAGCAAGCACCTTACTCACTGAGCCATCTTCACAGCCCCTCCAAAGCCCATTCTTAGCCTTATCACAATATTGTGTTGGTGTCCTAGGCACTCAGGAAATCTCGATCACAGTGCCCACATACCTCTCCAGCCTGCCCAGAAATGTCCAGACCCTTTGTCAGTCGTGGGTCTCATTTGATGCTCCTCATGGTGATGAGCCTTCCAGACTGTTAGAAAAAGAGAGGAGGAAGGAGCCATGCCAAGACCAGATGATGGGGGGAGGGACCATGTTTGTAAGCTCTGCAACAGGTTAAATAATATATCCTTTGTATTTTTATCGTTTATATTTATTTATTTATGAAAGAGAGAGTGTGTGATAATGAGTGTGCCAGGGCCTCTAGCCATAGCAAATGAACTCCAGACACATGTGCCACCATGTGCATCTGTCTTACATGGGTACTGGTGAGTTGAACCTGGGTCCTTAGGCTTCACAGGCAAGCACCTTTGCCGCTAAGGCATTTCTCTAGCCTGATACAGTCTTTCAAAATTAAAATTGTTTCTCTCTTAGTCTCTTCGTGTGTGATGTGTGTGTGTGTGTGTGTGTGTGTGTGTTACTGCTACAAATGCCTATCTAACTTTACATGAATGGCTGAGGAATTGAACTCGGGGCCATCAGCCTTTGCAGGCAAGTGTCTTTAACCAACCACTGAGCCATCTCCTCAGTCCCAATATATTATTTTTTTCAGGTTTTTAAAAAAAATATTTTATGTTTATTTCTTTAGTTGAGAGAGAGAGAGAGATACAGAAACAGGCAGAGAGAGAGAGAGAGAGAGAGAGAGAGAGAATGGGCATGCCAGGGCCTCCAGCCACAGGAAATGAACTCCAAATGTATGCGCCCCTTGTGCATCTGGCTTCTGTGGATCCTGGGGAATCGAACCTGGATCCTTTGGCTTTGCAGACAAGTGCCTTAACCACTAAGCCATTTCTCCAGCTCCCCCAATATATTCTTAAATATAAATTAAAATAGCTTAGGTTATGCCTGGAAGTGCCTGGGTAGAGTGAGCATCTACATGGGAAGAGGAGGGATGAAAAGATAGAGACTTGCAGTCAGTCGTACCTTGAGAACAAAGAACCTTCAGACGACCTGTGGCACAAGGCTACTTTTATGAAGTTCAAAACTATAGCTGAGCTCCATGTTGTTCAGGGAAACAAAATCACAAAATCACAAGGAAAACAAAGGGAGCAGTATCTAGTGTGCTTCTGCTTCAAAGGTAGAGAGAGAAGGGCTCCTGTGGGGCACCACACAAGAACCTCTGGACTCCAGGCATTCATTTTACTATTGACCTAAGGGTCACGTCCACAAGAGAGGTGACAGGGTCACGTCCACAAGAAAGGTGACATAATGTGGTGCTTAGACTGTGGGCATGTGTTAGGTTAGAATCCTGGTTTGCTGTTCACAGGGGTCCTGGTCAAGTGATCTCAACTCTCCAGCCTCAGTTTCCTCAGTCGTAAGATACGCATTGAAAGGAAGTAGATAAAATAGCATTTGACAGCCAAATGTCATTAATGCACAGTGCCTGAAACCCAGGAGTAATTAACTGAATGGATTTCACAGGTTGCTTTGCGTCTAGCATTGAAGATGTAATGATGGAGAGAGATGGGAAAGGATACCAGCCTGTGGTCCTTCACTAATTCACGGTTCGTTAAACATTCACTCTTCCAGGCACAGGTACTCACACGGTAGAAAAGTACCACCGATGAGTTTCCCAAAGGAGTGAGGTAAGCACGTTGATACAGAACCTTCTTGGTGTGTACGTGTGGGGGAGGGGGGCTGGGAAGAATGCTCAGTTGGTTAAGTGCTTGCCATGCAAGTGTGAGGATCTGAGTTTGGATCCCCGGCACCCACATAACCCAGGCATTATAGCGCATGCCTATAATCGCAGTGTTGGAGAGGGGGACACAGGAGGCTGCTAGTCTTGCTAAATTAGTGAGCTCCAGGTTCAACGAGAGACCGTGCCTCAAAGAAGAAGGTGGAGGGTTGGAGAGATAGCTTAGCGGTTAAGGTGCCTGCCTGCTAAGCCTAAAGAATGCTGGTTCCAATCTCCAGGTCCCACATTTAGCCAGATGCAAAGTGATGCAAGGGTGCAATGCTGCACTTGTCCACAATGGGGCGCATGCATGTGGAGTTCATTCACACTGGCTGAGAGGCTGCTGGCGCACCCATTCTCTGTCTCCCTCTCCCTCTCTCTCTGTCTCTCTCCAAAAAAAAAAAAAATAGTAAGGTGAAGAGTGATTGAGGAAGACCCCCAATGTTGACCTCTAGCCTTTACATGCATGCACACACACACATACACATATGCCATACACACATAAACATGCAAAAACAAAAGACCCTCTTTTGCCTAGGCATTATGGACAGAGGTGGGAGCATCGCCTTCGAGGAGGAAGATGGTCCTACTGGGCTGCCTGCATTCCCTCTCTGGGTGTGGACTGATGGTGGAGAGTCCTGGGTGCTCCCTCACTGCTTACTCCCCATCTGCCCACATGGTGGATCCCACCCCTGCACTGTGAATGGAAGAAATTGTCATGTGTGTGGAGGGGGAGCTGGATGTGGAGATCAGTAATTGATTTGCCACAATTCACCCAGAGACTTCTGTCTCCAGCAGCAGATAAGCAAGTGGAGAGCTAACAAGGAGGAAGGGAGGGGCGGCTCTGACAAACCGGTTGTGAAGGGCAGGCCTGCCGATGGAGTGTGATAGATAGGGCCTGTCATTGTTTTATTGTGGCAATATTGTGGGCAGGCATCTGGGGGATCCAGGAAGGAAGGCGCCTGCTCTAGGTGTCAAGCGGGCATTCTCAGCCAGGCTTTGAAGAATGTCCTGAGTCACTTGTGACTAGGGAAGGCTTATGACCCAAGCTCTGTGAGTTTATGACCACTCATTCTTTCCTCCCTTTCTGGGGTAGAAGGACCAGGAACAGCTGGTGTTTTGAGGTAAGACATGGCCACAGAGATACAGCTGAAGTCACAAAGACACCCTGTGCTAAGATGGAAATTGGCCCATGGGGAATGGCTTTCCCTGGGTAGCGGGGGGTGAAACAGGCCTCCTGGAAGAGCGAGTTCCAGAGGAGTGTCATCAGGAGAGTCACATCTCGTGAGAGTGGCTCTGTGCCCAAGTGCTTTACAAGAAGTCACTAATTCAGTTCCTGTAACCACGAGGTATGCACTTTCATTATCCTTTTATAGAGACGAAGCGGCGGTGTGCCACAGTGCCCAGTGAAATGCCTTACCAACGGTGTGCCACAGTGCCCAGTGAACTGCCTTACCAACGGTGTGCCACAGTGCCCAGTGAACTGCCTTACCAACGGTGTGCCACAGTGCCCAGTGAAATGCCTTACCAACGGTGTGCCACAGTGCCCAGTGAAATGCCTTACCAATGGTGTGCCACAGTGCCCAGTGAAATGCCTTACCAACGGTGTGCCACAGTGCCCAGTGAACTGCCTTACCAACGGTGTGCCACATTACCCAGTGAACTGCCTTACCAACGGTGTGCCACAGTGCCCAGTGAACTGCCTTACCAACGGTGTGCCACAGTGCCCAGTGAACTGCCTTACCAACGGTGTGCCACAGTGCCCAGTGAAGCCTTACCAACGGTGTGCCACAGTGCCCAGTGAACTGCCTTACCAACGGTGTGCCACAGTACCCAGTGAACTGCCTTACCAACGGTGTGCCACAGTGCCCAGTGAAATGCCTTACCAACGGTGTGCCACAGTGCCCAGTGAACTGCCTTACCAACGGTGTGCCACAGTGCCCAGTGAGCTGCCTTACCAACGGTGTGCCACAGTGCCCAGTGAAATGCCTTACCAATGGTGTGCCACAGTACCCAGTGAACTGCCTTACCAACGGTGTGCCACAGTGCCCAGTGAAATGCCTTACCAACGGTGTGCCACATTACCCAGTGAAATGCCTTACCAACGGTGTGCCACAGTGCCCAGTGAACTGCCTTACCAACTGTGTGCCACAGTGCCCAGTGAAGCCTTACCAACGATGTGCCACAGTGCCCAGTGAACTGCCTTACCAACGGTGTGCCACAGTGCCCAGTGAAATGCCTTACCAACGGTGTGCCACAGTACCCAGTGAAATGCCTTACCAACGGTGTGCCACAGTACCCAGTGAAGCCTTACCAACGGTGTGCCACAGTGCCCAGTGAACTGCCTTACCAACTGTGTGCCACAGTGCCCAGTGAAGCCTTACCAACGATGTGCCACAGTGCCCAGTGAACTGCCTTACCAACTGTGTGCCACAGTACCCAGTGAAGCCTTACCAATGGTGTGCCACAGTGCCCAGTGAACTGCTTTACCAACTGTGTGCCACAGTGCCCAGTGAACTGCCTTACCAACGGTGTGCCACAGTACCCAGTGAAATGCCTTAACAACGGTGTGCCACAGTACCCAGTGAGCTGCCTTACCAACGATGTGCCACATTACCCAGTGAGCTGCCTTACCAACAGTGTGCCACAGTGCCCAGTGAGCTGCCTTACCAACGATGTGCCACAGTACCCAGTGAACTGCCTTACCAACGGTGTGCCACAGTGCCCAGTGAGCTGCCTTACCAACGGTGTGCCACATTACCCAGTGAGCTGCCTTATCAACGGTGTGCCACAGTGCCCAGTGAGCTGCCTTACCAACGATGTGCCACATTACCCAGTGAACTGCCTTACCAACGGTGTGCCACATTACCCAGTGAGCTGCCTTATCAACGGTGTGCCACAGTGCCCAGTGAACTGCCTTACCAACGATGTGCCACAGTACCCAGTGAACTGCCTTACCAACGGTGTGCCACAGTGCCCAGTGAACTGCCTTACCAACGGTGTGCCACAGTGCCCAGTGAACTGCCTTACCAACGGTGTGCCACAGTGCCCAGTGAAATGCCTTACCAACGGTGTGCCACAGTACCCAGTGAAGCCTTACCAACGGTGTGCCACAGTGCCCAGTGAACTGCCTTACCAACGGTGTGCCACAGTGCCCAGTGAAGCCTTACCAACGGTGTGCCACAGTGCCCAGTGAACTGCCTTACCAACGGTGTGCCACAGTGCCCAGTGAAATGCCTTACCAACGGTGTGCCACAGTACCCAGTGAACTGCCTTACCAACAGTGTGCCACAGTACCCAGTGAACTGCCTTACCAACGGTGTGCCACAGTACCCAGTGAACTGCCTTACCCACGGTGTGCCACAGTACCCAGTGAAATGCCTTACCAACGGTGTGCCACAGTACCCAGTGAACTGCCTTACCAACGGTGTGCCACAGTGCCCAGTGAAATGCCTTACCAACGGTGTGCCACAGTACCCAGTGAACTGCCTTACCAACAGTGTGCCACAGTACCCAGTGAACTGCCTTACCAACGGTGTGCCACAGTACCCAGTGAACTGCCTTACCAACGGTGTGCCACAGTACCCAGTGAGCTGCCTTACCAACGGTGTGCCACAGTGCCCAGTGAACTGCCTTATCAACGGTGTGCCACAGTGCCCAGTGAACTTCCTTACCAACGGTGTGCCACAGTACCCAGTGAACTGCCTTACCAACGGTGTGCCACAGTGCCCAGTGAGCTGCCTTACCAACGGTGTGCCACAGTGCCCAGTGAGCTGCCTTACCCAAGGTCACACATCTCCTAAACAGCAGACTGGAATTGAACTCAGAACGCTTTCCCTGGGAGCCTCTGCCTCCTAAAGGTGTCCACCCATCACATGTTCTAGTGTTGTTGCTCCTCCAAAATCTTCACTGAACTCCTTACTGTGCCATGGATGGATTCGCAGCCGTACATATGTGCACTACACACATACATGGGAATACTACATGAACACACATGTATATGCACCAAAAAGCACCACTACATGCATACCCACGTGCATGCCAGCATCACATTCATGCATATGATCCCCCCACACTATCACACATGTATCCACCGTCATCCCCAACCTTCAACCCCTAGTGTGAATAGTCATTGTGTACCCACAAGGAATGAACAAATTTGGGGGTCTGTAAAGACTGATTTTGTCCAGGTTCCAAGACATGGGTCTCAGGGGCAGCACTATGACACATGGGACCAGTTCATTTCATGTTATGGGATGCTGTCCTTTAAGGATGCTACTAAGCATCCTATCCTCTGACCCCAAATGCCAGGACTGTACGTGGCCCTCATATGTGACAACCAAAATTGTTTCCAGACATTTTCCATAGTCTCTGGCGGAGTACAGAGTGTGCAAAATTGCCCAAGCAGAGACCGCTTATACAGCTTACTTTAAAATTTTGGACTATGGGGCTGGGGGATGTATCTCAGTGGGGTAGAGTGCTTGCCTAGTACGTACCAAGCTCTGGACTTGATCTCCAGCATTGTATAATGCCAGCACTCAAGAAGTAAAGGCGGCTGGGTCAGAAGTTCAAGTTTCTCCTTGAATCTATATCGTGAACTAGACTAGTCTAGATGAGATCCTGTTTCCAAACAAAACAAAACAATTTGGGGTGGGAGGCTCTACCTGGCCTCATGCCAACAGCCTCCCACCTCCCAGTCTCTCGCATCTCCTTCTATCCCTGCCCTTCCTGTGGGAGAGACCCCGTTTGCTTTGTGAGTCAGGAGCAAGATGAGACCCCGGCCCTCCCTCTGCCTCTACAGCCGGCACTTCAGGATTCAAGAAGTGAGCCACACTTCTGAGGACTGGGCCATGACAGCTGGAAAAATAAGGCTTTCTCTCCAGAGCCTCAAAGTCCTACTTGTGTACACGGTCCCCACATGGCCATCTGAGACTCTGAGTCCACTCTGTAGCCAGGGACAAGCCAGCAGTACAAATACCCCTCTGTCCTCTCCAAGGGGAGTTTTCCTCCCTCTCTCCATCCTCCCCTTTAGAAATGCTTGCTTTTCTTTTTCTCCATTAATCCACTTGCCTGGCCACCCCTTCCTGACCCCCTCCTGTGTATCACCCTCCCCCTCCCCATACCCATACTTATTTGATTTATTTATTTATTTATTTATGGCCAGAGTATTTGAGCAGAGGGTTAGTTCGGTCTATTAAGTTCACTCCTTATCCTGCATGGGAACCCGGGTAATGAGTAACCATTGCGTGCTACAGGCAGCTGTCTGAGACAACCCGAGAGACGCTGTGGAGCCGCATAAGGGAGCGTTTGTTCTGTCCCTGCTCAATAGTTCCTTGTGCTGGAGGCAGTGATGGGAGGGAGGGAGGGAGGGAGGGAAGAAGGGAGGAAGGCAGAAAGAGACAGACCCTAAATCACTGCTTTCTGACAATTCCTCTCTTCTCTCTCACCCCCCCCCACCTACCCTAGTGATCATGGACTTGGGACTTAAAGACCTCTCTCTCTCTCTCTTTCTCCCTCTCCCTCCCTCTCTCTCTCTCTCTCTCTCTCTCTCTGGACTGAGCAGAGGTTCTTCATACCCGAGGGGAGCTCTTTGGCAGAATTCAGGTTCCCTGAAGCCTGAGGGCTGAGTTTTCATGTGGAGGTGGGTTAGGTGGCCTGGCTCTCTCACAGTGAGGTGAACATAGTGCTATTGTCCTCAAGGTCATATAATGATCTGGTAAATCTTTACATATCTACTTTGTATGCCTAGATATGCTATAAAGCTCCTTGGAAAGTACTTTCATATCACAGATCAAGTATATTGTGGGATTAGCTCTATGTCCCACAATCAGCACAGGACCGGCTAGGATTCTGCTTGACCTGTGGTTGTTCTGTAGACAAGAGAGGCAGACCACGACGGATATTGTGCACATGGCCTCCGGAACACCTCCAGAGTGATGGTCACATTGACGCATGTTGGATATTGCTAAACACGGGCTGGGATGTGAGGAAGCTGGCCTGGGCTATCCATCAGACGGCCTCCCGGGTGGTTCATTGCCCATCACACTCACCCACTCCAGGACCCTGCTTTCCCCCAACTCTTCTTACGCCCAGGACGTTGGTGGCCAATGACCCCCGGGGACAGCGAGGACCAAATAGGTTTGGGTTGGTCCTGTGGGAAGACACGAGCAAATCCTCTCCCCCTTGTGAGGAAGGGATCAGGCCCTTTCCATTTTCCATCTGGGGGGCCTCGCCATGGTACAAGGATGGGGGGGCGATTTTTGGTGTGTTCCAGTGAAGGGCGACGGGGTGGGGGGGTGATGTTGGGGATTTTTGTGTATGTTAAAAATATTTAGAATTAGCCAGGCGTGGCAGTGCACGCCTTTAATCCCAGCAATGGGGAGGCAGAGGTAGGAGGAGTGCCGTGAGTTCGAGGCCACCTTGAGACAACATAGTTAATTCCAGGTCAGCCTGGGCCAGAGTGAGACCCTACCTTGAAAAACCAACAAACAAAAAATTTAGAGTGGCCAGTGCATGGCCAGTTTGGAGGTTTGGCGGATCGTTATTAGTCTGTTGTTTTTTAAGTGGTTTTTAAGTGTCTGGTGTGTTCTTTCTATTATGCCTTGGCCCTGAGGGTTGTATGGAATTCCTGTGTGATGTGTGATCCTCCATTGCACACAGAATGTTTTGAACGAGAAGGTGCTATCCATCAGATGGCCTCCCAGGTGGTCCATTGCCCATTGCACTCACCCACTCCAGGACCCTGCTTCCCCCAACTCCTCCTGCGCCCAGGACATCAGTGGCCAACAACCCCGGGGGACAGCGAGGACCCACAGACACATTTCATGTATGGGGATTAGACACACACAGTACACCAGCTGCTTGGTCAGTCATAGGAACAGCTATAGGAAGGAGCAGGGTATGGTTGTGCCCTCAAGCTCACATGTGGTGAGGGTACATGAAAGAAACCATGTGCTTATAGTTCACTCAGGTTAGGTGGTATGGGCTACACACCAAAAGGCTTGGGAGAGGAGAAGAAGAAAAGATAAATATCTTTGGGGAGGGCTAGGGAGATTGCTCAGTGGTTAAAGGCACTTGTTTACAAAGTCTGCCAGCTTGGAGTTCATTTTTCCAGTACCCGTGTAAAGCCAGATGCACAGATCCACAATGTGGCTTTTGTGTCTGGAATTCATTTGCCATGGCAAGAGGCCCTGGTGTGCCTATTTTCTCTCTGATAAATATATTTTTTTAAAATCTATGGTGACGACGAAGGAAAAGATTCCAGAAGGCATAGTTGAAGAGCAACCCCTTCTCAGGCTCAGAGTTTTGAAAAGAGTCTGAGGCATGAAGCATGTGGCATTTTGAGGAACAATGCTGGGCTGGGTTGGTGAGGACTTGTGCAGGTGACTCACGACTCATGGAGAGTTCTGGAAAGATTCATCAGGCAATGGTGTGGAACATATATGGATAGGAGAAGGAAGAGAACATTGTGGAAACCAATTAGCAGAAGAGAGTCTGAGAGAAGAATATGAAAAAAGGTAAGATGGACCAGTTTGTGATGCAGAAGCCAGTGGACAGAGGGCCTAGCAGTCTAGCGGATGATGGCACAGAAAGAAAGCTGCCATGAGGCTCTGAGTCAGGATGGTGGAGTGCCTGTCTAGCCTGGATGGTGGGGTGCAGGTCTAATGTCGGTGTTGGGGTGCGGGTCTAGTGTGGGTGGTGGGGTGCAGGTCTGAAGAAATTTAAATATCAAGAGACCCCAGAGAAGGGTCAGAGCTGCGCCATGCGGTGAGCGGCTTTGCTGTTCCGTTTGGGAGGCTGAAGAGGCAGTTGTCCTTTGACCAGGGGAAAATGGAATTTGGGAGCTGGTGGTAGTTCAAGGCTGCTGTCTGTCCAAAGCAACTCTTTATAATGGTCCGCCAAGGCTGGAGATGTTGCGAGGAGAGCTGAGTCTCCACGCTTTGACCCAGGCTACCCGGCCCCTCCCTGTACCCAAGAGCTGCCCTGGGTGGTTTGGTGAATTGCTTCAACAGACAACTCTCATGCCTTGTGGGTTCCAGCTGAGGACAGTCAATGGAGCAGCTGGCTAGAGGGCATAGTGTGGAAGGAAAGCACTTCCGAGCCTGGCATGTGGTTTTGCCCTCGGTGGTTCCCATTCCTAGATTCTAGAAACATTCTGACTTTCTGATGATCTAGCTTTCTCACCTTTGCCCACCCAAGACTGAACTCCCCCTTCCTGGTTTCCCTGAGCCCTGCCCATCTCCTGGGAGTACATGGTCCTGTCTTCAACTCTCTTCAGCCTCCTAACATTTCAGGATCTCAATTGATAAAAAAAAAAATATTAAACACCAAAGATATAGACAACAGGGGGCTAGGAAGATGGCTCAGTGGGTAAAGCGTTTGTCCCTGAGTGTCAGTCACTTTCTCATTGCTGGGACAAAAGTAAGTTAAAAGGAGGGAGGGCTTCCTTCAGCACAGTGGCAGGGTACAGTTCATCGTCCCGGGAAAGGCATGGCAGCAGGAGCTGGTCACAGTCAGTGCACGGTGGAGAAGCATAGTGGAGTGATGAATGCTGTGTGGCCGGCTGGCTTTCGCCTTTTCCATAGTGCAGAAACCCAGCCCACGGGCTGCTGCTACCCACAGTTAGGGGAGGTCCTCCCACCTCAACTGATCTAATCTAGAAAATTCCTCACGGATATGACTACAGATTTGTTTCCATGGTATTTCTAAGTCCTGTCAACTTGACAACCAGAGATTAACCCTCACACCAAGTAAGTGTGAGGCCCCGGGTTCAAATCTTTAGCAAGATTCCGTGGTGCATACCTGTAATTCCAGTGTAATGTGGTTTTGGGAAGTCCTTGAACTCCAAACCCTGAGTCGTGTCTGTTTTTATGGAAGACTTGGATAAACCAGACTGAGGAGGATCCTTTATGAATGATTACAATTTTATTCAGGACTATATGAGGGAGGGGGAGGGTCAGGGAACCGGGTAAGGGGGATGGATGTACCCACGTGGTCTGAGAACTTTGTTGGATCATATAAAGAGAAGAAAGTACGGAAAACCTCTGCCATGTGGCGGGCAGGAGGGGTACAGAGCCCATGTGGGAGTAGGGAAACTTACTAGGACAGGAACCTGGAAGTTCAGGAAAGATGATCAGCAAACAAAAAAAGAGCGGCCTGCCCACCTCGTCAGGGTCTACATGTAACTATTGTGGTGGGCTTCACCTTCAGGCTCAGGTGAGCCAGACTGAGGGCTGGTTGGTCTGGGCTAGGGGTTGGCTCAAGACAAGGCCTACCATGATGCCAAGGATCTTAATCAACCATGATGCCAGGATCAGATTTAAATTCTAGGAAAGGGGACCTCCCTCCCAAGAGGGGCTCACGTGATTATGGAAAACACATCAAGATGACTCCTTTAGTCAAGAGATAAGGAGAGGAGAGATCCTTCCTCCTGAGATCCTGCCTTCAGAGAAGGTTCTCTCCTCTCCAGTGAAGTGGAGATTATAAGGGCAGATTTAAGGACATTTCTGTTTTTTTACTTTTGGGAGCCCCGGTCTCCCTGAGCTACCTAACAAATCTACCTGACTCCCTTTCCCCAGCGCTGGAGACAGGAGGACGCTGGGGCTTGCTGCCTAGCTGACTTGGAGAGAGACTCAAAAAATAAGGAGGAGGGGGCTGGAAAGATGGCTTAGGGGTTAAGGTGCCTGCCTGCTAAGCCTAAGAACGCTGGTTCCAATCTCCAGGTCCCACATTTAGCCAGATGCAAAGTGACGCAAGGGCGCAATGCCGCACTTGACCACAAGGGGGTGCGCGCATCTGGATTTTGTTCTCAGCAGCTGAGACACTGCTGGCGTGCCCATCTCTGTCTTCCTCTCCCTGTCTCTCTCTCTCTGTGTCTCTCTCCAAATAAAATAAAATAAAATAAAATAAAATAAAATAAAATAAAATAAAATAAAATAAAATAAAATAAAATAAAAAATAAAATAAAATAAAATAAAATAAAATAAAATAAAATAAAATAAAATAAAATGCTTTTTAAAAAAATAAGGAGGAGGGCTGGAGGGAGGCTTAGCGGTTAAGGCATTTGCCTACAAAGCCAAAGGACCCAGGTTTGATTCCCCATATGCACGTAAAACCAGATCCACAGGTGTTACACATGTCAAGAGTTCGTTTTCAGTGGCTGGAGGCCCTGGCACGCCTGTTTTTTTTTTTTTTTTTTTTTCTCTCTCTCTCTCTTTCTCTCCCTCTCCTCTTTCTCTGTCAAATAAATAAATAAATGAAAATAAAAGCATACGATGAGTTTAAAAAAAAAATTAGGAGGAGAGAAACTGAGGGTGACACCTAATGTGGACCTCTGGCCTTCACACCCATAAGCACACACGTCCATGTGCATCTGTACACCCTCATGTGCCCACAAAAATATTCACATAGCTTCGCACATGCACACACACACACAGCAGCCAAGAAAGAAAGAAAGAAAGAAAGAAAGAAAGAAAGAAAGAAAGAAAGAAAGAAAAAGGAAGGAAGGGAAAGGAAAGGAAAGGAAAGGAAAGGAAAGGAAAGGAAAGGAAAGGAAAGGAAAGGAAAGGAAAGGAAGGGAGGGAAACAATGCAAAACAAATCCTGTGTCTTTCGTTCTGGGTGATATTTCTGACCAAACAGTGGCCTTATAAGGACCCATAACTATGACAATGAGAACATTTTTCATGCTGAAGCGATTCTCAGATATCCTTGACTTCTTCGATCATTCAGAACAGGAATGGATTGGGTTTTTTTTTTCCTTCTCTTCTTGATACTTCTTGGGGTTCATCTCCTATGCTATTGCCTTCTCCGAGGGCCTTCAGAGCTTCCTCTTCATGCTAAGGTGAGCTGCTGCTCCCAGCTGAAGTGACGTCACCCAGGTGGTTTCTGCTTTCTTTCCTATGTTGCTAGACTCTTGGCCATGGTGGGCTTCCTTCCACCCGTGGAATCATGGTTTTCTAAGCAGAAGGGTATTCTGAGCAGGAGACTTGGCGGCTTAAACCCAGTGAGATGTCTTCTAAAGTGTAAGAGAATGTTTAGCGAGAAGGTAGTTATAAGAATCACTCTGTTACGGGCTAGGGAAATAGCTCAGAGAGCAAGAGTGCCTGCTACGCAAGCACGGGGCTTGAACACAACACAGGTGGAAAGCTTGTTGTGGCCGCACAAACCTGTAACCCCAATCCCTCCTGTGGAGAACAAAGACCAGAGACCAGAGAGTCTTTGAGACTCCCTGGTCAGCCAGTCTGACCAAAAAAAAAAAAAAAGAAAAAGAAACAAAACAACAAAAATGGCAGGTCCAGATTTCCAGATTCGGTGAGAGGCTCTGTCTTAAGGAAACAACATAGAAAACAACGCAGGAGGACATGTGATGTCCTCCTCTGTTCTCCCCAGACATGTGCAAGGGCACACACATGCGTGCGCGCACACACACACACATGCATACATTATACATGCACAGAGGAATTTGTTGGCAGGATTCTAGGATGAAAGATAAACTCAAATGCAAGAACGAAATATCCAAAAACAAGGGGACAAAATGAGGTTGGTTCCCCTTCGGCTAACACAGGGACTCATCTCCATTTTTCTGCACACCCTCTCTCCTTTATTTGCAAATTTGCTTTGTTCCCATGGGAACGAAACATGGGCTTGGATGGCCCTTGACATTGACATCTTGCAGCTTTCACTGAAGGAGTGCTTTTCCTTATTCAGTCCTAGATGAAAAACAAACAAACAAGCAAACAAAAAAACAAAGAAAGGTGCTGGATTGACATATGTCAGATCTATCTTTGACCTGTCAACTGGCAATAAGAGTACGTACGATAGGGTCTGATAAACGGGAGTTTTTTTTCTCTCTCTCTCTCTCTCTCTCTCTGTGTGTGTGTGTGTGTGTGTGTGTGTGTTGTGTTCAAAGAAAGAGAGGAATACTACCAGAATACTATGTGCTGTACACATTTAAGGTAGTAGTTGTTTTTAGAAGCAAACCTACCAGCACAAAGAGATTTTAGTCGCAATAAATGGCATATGAGATGGTCCCAGTGTTACAGACAGAAGCTAGCCATTCAGTATGCACATGAGCAGCTTGGGCAAGCGCTGTGTCAAGGTAGGGAGAGCTTGTTGCCTGATGCTGATGTGCGCATCTTACCTGACAGGATAGCAACAGGCAGGTGGGATAATGGATTGAGCCTGAGATGATACAGGTTCAAGGCCCAGCTTTACCCCTCAATCATTTCATGACTTTGGACAATCACTCAACAAAAAGTACAGACAGAAGAACCTTTCTTGCCCTCACCTGGGGACTCACTGCCTCAAAGTTGGCCTCTGGTCTGGCCTGCCCCATTTCAGCCTTTTTGCCTCCCCTTAACGTTACAGCGGCTTCAGAAACAAGGAAGGGGGTGGCTACTTTCTTTGTTTAATGTTAAAAAAAGAAGTGGAGCCACGCTTCATTCACGTAATTATTTCAACAAATCTATAATTCATGCTACTTTTGGACCAGGCTCTGCGCCAAGGGCATGGGCTGATAAGAGAACTCTGCTCCCAGAGGTAACAGATAAAAAGTGGGGCAAATCAGTCAATTTTATCATCTACTGGAAATTAATAAGGATTATGGGAGAAGGGGAAGGAGACTCGGGTAGAGAGACTCCCCATCCAGGTGACAACTTGAAATAGGGGTCTTTGAAAGGAGGGACGCTTGAGCAAACACTTAAGGAGACGACATTTTCTTCTCTCCTGTTTATATACACCACTCAGTTCAGTACACTGTTATATTAGCATGTAAGTGTGAACTACGTATTGTTTAATGATGACATGAGCCATTACTTCTGACTTCTGATTTGTGTCCATTAAGAGGAATATAAACCCTTTAAGGTTTCACAGAGAGGGACACGCTTGTGTTTCATAAGCTCCTGGTTGTCTGGGCTAGACCAAGCCAAGTCAGATTTCAGAACAGGAAAGAAAATTGCCCCACCCTTTCATTTCATAGGTGAGTTTCAAATGCCTGGCTACATGCCACATGGAGAGTTAGGAATGCAATCAGTGAGTAAGCTGAAATACCCAGGGCTCATGTGGAAATGCACCTCCACACTGACTTAGATGGCCAAGAAGGGAGCACAGATGGCCATTTCTTAGTTCCTTGACCTGTAATGGAAATTTCTAGATGTCATACTTGGCCATTAAGTGTTATAGTCCAGTTGTTTTCAATATTTCAATATTGTTCTGCCACTTCTAATAGCAGTGCAATCACACTGTTTTCCCAACGTGTTTTTAATAATTATTTATTTATGAGAGAGAGAGAAAAAAAAAAAGAGGCAAGGGGGGAGGGAGGGAGAGGGAGAGAGAATGGGCACACCAGGGCTTCTAGCCACTGCAAACGAATTCCAGACGCATGTACCACCTTGTGCATCTGGCTTTACATGGGTACTGGGGAATCGAATCACGGTGCTTAGACTTTGAGGCAAGCACCTTAACCACTGAACCATCTCTCCAGCCCCTAACATGTTTTTATTCTCAGAGTTCAGTTGGAAAACCAGAATGTAGATCAGGCCGTTGCTGAAAAACAAGGCCCTCCCCATTGCACAAGAGCGGCTACTTTGCCCTCCCTTTCCCTCCTTGGTTCTTGTCTCTACTTGTGATCTGTTGTTGGAATTCATAAATGGTTTTTGCTGGGGCACCTCATACCATTACCTTCACTCGTAGTTTTATTGAGATAGCATTCATGACCCACAAGCTCACATGTTTGAAATGTATAAGGAGATGGTTTTTAGTACATCTCAAAGTTGCACGTTGATCACTACTAGGTGATTCCAAAATACTTTCACCATGCCCAAAATATGCCCATAATCCATGCATCGCTACATCCTATTCCTCCCACTCTCCAACTTGTGACACCACTAACCTGCTTTCTTTATTTTTATTTTTATATTTTGGTTTTTCAAGGTAGGGTCTCACTCTAGCCCAGGCTGACCTGGAATTCTTTCTATACTCATTCTCAGGGTGGCCTCGAACTCACAGTGATCCTCCTACCTCTGCCTCCCAAGTGCTGGGATTAAAGGTGTGCACCACCATGCCCGGCTGTTCACTAACCTACTTTCTATCTCTATGCATTTGCCTATTCTGGATATGTCATATACATACATAAATTCACATAATTAGTGACCTTATATCTTGCTTCCTTACTCATGTTGTACCACATACCAGTAGTTCATTTTATTTTATTTTAATTTTGGTTTTTCGAGGTAGGGTCTCACTCTAGCCCAGGCTGACCTGGAATTCTCAACGTAGACTCAGGGTGGCCTCGAACTCACAGTGACCATCCTACCTCTGCCTCCCAAGTGCTGGGATTAAAGGCATGCACCACGATGCCTGGCTCACTAGTTCTTTCCTTTTGATGACCAAATAGTATTCTGTTACATGGCTATGCCACGATTCACTCACTCGCTCACCTGCTGCTGCATATTTGGTGTTTCTATCAGCTGGCTATTATGACGAATGGTGTTGTGAGCATTTGTGTGCATGTTTTTTATGGCATATGTTTTCAGTTCTTCTGGATGCACATCTTGGAGTGAAATTGCTGGGTCACATGGTAAGCCTATGTGGTGATTTGAATTAGGAGTTCCCCATCAATGCCTGTGTCCTGAGTTCTGAGTCCCCACCTGGTGGCAACTGGGGAATTAGAAACTTGCTGGAGGAGGTGTGTTATTATGGGGGCAGGCTTAGGGGTGTTATTTCCTGCTCCGCCTTGCTAGAATCGGGCTCGCTCTCCTGCCGCTGTTTTCTACCTGCTGTGGCACAGGTGATGTCCAGCCTCTGTCACGCCTTGCTTTCCCCTGCCATCATGGAGCTTCCCCTTGAGACTTTAAGCCAAAATAAACCCTTTCCTCCCATCAGCCGTTTCTTTTTGGGTGCTTTGTGGCAGCAATGAGGAATGAACCCCAACACCCCGTGTTTAGTCGTCTGAGTATTTCCAAGTGCATGCACCATTTCACACCCCCGCCAGCAGTTTATGAGAGTCCCCATCTCTTTACACCTCACTGTCATTTGTTCTCTTCATGTCATCTTCTGAGAGATAGCTTTACTTCTGCCTTCCTATCTGATGTCCTTATTTCATTTTCTCATCCAACGGCTGTGACTAGAACCTCCAGTACAATGGTATATAGACGTGGTGAGAGCGATATTCTTGTCTCATTCCTGACCATCCAGCCCTTAACCATTCAGTAAGATCTTAGTTAGAGATTTTTCATAGATGCTGCATGTCAGGTGGAAGAAAAGGAAGTTCCCTTCCATTCTTATTTTTGTGGGGTGTTTTATTATGAAAAGACATTGGACTTTGCCTATATTCATTGATATTGTCATCTAGTACTTTGATATTATATTACATTGATTTTACATATTAAGCCAGCTTTGCATTCCTGGAGTAAATATCCTTTGCTTCTAGTACATTTTTTAAGAAAGACTTTTTTTTTTTGTAAAAGTGTGGGGGGGGGCTGGAGAGATGGTTTAGTGGTTAAGGCGCCTGCCTCCTAAGCCTAAGAACGCCAGTTCCAATCTCCAGGTCCCACGTTTAGCCAGATGCAAAGTGACGCAAAGGTGCAATGCTGCACTTGGCCACAAGGGGCGCACGTATCTGGATTTCGTTCACAGCAGCTGAGAGACTGCTGGCGCGCCCATTCTCTATCTGTCTCCCTCTCCCTCTCTGTCTGTCTCTCTCTCTCTCTCCAAAAATAAATAAAATAATAATAAAAAAAAGTGTGTGTGTGTACATGTGTGTACATATTCAGAGGACAACTTTGGGTTTCATAGTCAGGAATGTCATCCCACACTCTTGAGAAAGGTCTCTCGTTGGCTTGAAGCTTTCTGATCAGGTTACACTGGCTGACCAGCGAGCCCCAGGGGTACTCCTCTCTACTTCCCCAGCACTGGCATTGCAGGCACATGCTACTACACTTGGCAATTTCATGTGGGTTCTGGGAATTGAACTCAGGTCCCCATGTTTTTGAGGCAAGCACTTTACACACTGAACCATCTCTCCATCCCTGTGTATGACCTTTTTCTATACTGATGAATTAGGTTTACAAGTCTACTGTTAAAGATGTTTACATCCATCACATGAGGGATACTGGTCTTCAATTTCCGTGTGTGTGTGTGTGTGTGTGTGTGTGTGTGTGTGTGTGTGTGTGTGTGTGTGTGTGTGGTGGTGTGGGGTGTGTTTTACACCCTTGTCTTGTCTTCCTTTCAGAACAATAGGGCCTCATAAAATGAATTATAAAGACATCCTTCCTCTTTTATTTTTTTGAAGGGCTTCTGAAGGATTAGTGTTAATTCTTCTTTCAATGTTTGTCGGCACTCACCCATGAAACCATCTGCTTCTCGGCTTCTTTGTGGGTTTTTTTTTCTATATAAAACTCTTTACTTGTGATAGGTCTTCTACTGTTTGTTTTTGTCTCAGATATGTCTTTGAAAATAGGTATGCTAAAGACTAATTTGTCAAGTAAAATGATTAAAGAGCTGTTCTTTGCATCAAAAGAGGCTGCTGTTGACAGTGTAAAGCTTCCAGTGTGGTTTGTAGAATCAAAACCACAGAATGAGACCCCCTTGTGCTCTCCAGGGCCTTGTCTGTGGGCCTCTGTATCTCTGAATCAGTTTCTTACCTGAAAACTTGGCTGCTGGT
Source organism: Orientallactaga sibirica (assembly GCA_036365145.1). Taxonomy (NCBI): domain Eukaryota; kingdom Metazoa; phylum Chordata; class Mammalia; order Rodentia; family Dipodidae; genus Orientallactaga; species Orientallactaga sibirica. The sequence goes on from JAEOAD010000013.1 coordinate 11,349,062, forward strand.
TCCATTGTCCTTGGATTGGTTACTTTTCTAGTTGCTGTGACAAAACATCTGAAGAAAGCAACTCAAGGGAAGGAGGGTTGATTTTGGCTCATAGTTTGAGACTAGAATCCATCACGGCAACAAGACAGGGGGTGGGGGGATAAGAGAGGCTCTGGCTGTGATGGCAGGGGTGTGAGGCAGCTGGTCACATCACACCACAGCTAGGAAGCAGAGGGAGAGAGAGTCTGTCTCCCTTTTATTCCATCCAGGACCCCAAGCCCATGGGATGGCACTGCCCACATTCTTGGTGGGTCTTCCCACCTCAGGTAATCCTCTCTGGCAACGTCCTCACAGACATGCCCAGAGGCGTGTCTCCTAGATTGATTTTAAACCTCGCCAAGTTGACAAGACCAACCATCATAGTCCTCAAATGTTGTGACAGGATCAGGGACCATCCATCCCATGCTTAACATACCCATAGTAATAGGGATCTGTTCATTTGTTCTTTCAGTTTCTGACAAGTACCCACTAGGTGCTGGGTACCCTAGAAGTAGCGCTCTAGAGGAAAGCAAAGTAGACATGTGTTGAGGGCTTAAGTCTTCCTGGAATGACTGTAAAGCTCCTGAGAGATGGACTCAGGCATGAAACAGATGGAGCTCCTTAGGTAGATTGCTAATGGCCAGTGCTGGGTTATAGTAGTTTGGTGAGGAACCAAGCGAAGTCACCAGGGCACGCTGACTCCGCTTCCAGTTTGTAAGGAAGTTGGATTTGTGGAGTGGGACTGCTTCTGAGACTAAATGACTGAGTCTTATGGCCTCTAATAAATCAGCTACTCTCACTGGAGAAAGCGTAAGGTTGTGCTTCTTGTGTAGTGGAGAAATATGACTCAGTGGAGCCCTCCTATACTCAGCGGAAGACAGGAGAAGCGGAGGGAAACTGTAGCCCCCTCTAGCTGACAGTCTTGGGCCGTAACAGGGAAATGGGAGAAACAGCATTTCTGGAAAGAGAACTTTCAGGAAGAGAAGTGAATGGCAGGAATGAGTCAAATAAGGAAAGAATGTGGAGGGGTTGGAGGATGGTGGCTGTATAGGTTTTGTCCCTTGTCACTGTGACAAAATGCCTACAAAAGTGACTTAAGGAAGGAAGGATTTATTTTGGTTCACTGGTTGTGGGTACTGTCTGTCACCGTGGGAAAGGTGTGGCGGCAGGAGTGTGAGGCAGCTGGCCATATCATTATCCACAGTCAGGAAGCAGAGAGAGAAGAGTACCCATACCCAGCTCATTTTCTCCTTTTTTATTATTTAAAAATTTTTGTCTATTTTTATTTGTTTATTGGAGAGTGATATATATATATATGGAGAGAGAGAGAGGCAGAGAGAGAGAGAGAGAATGGGCACACCAGGGCCTCCAGCCACTGCAAACGAACTCCAGATGTATGCACCACCTTGTACATCTGGCTTACATGGGTACTGGGGAATTGAGCCTCGAACCGGGGTCCTTAGGCTTCACTGGAGAGCGCTTAACCACTAAGCCATCTCTCCAGCCCCCATTTTCTCCTTTTTATTCAGTCTGAGACCCCAGCCCATGGAATGGTGCCATCCACAGTTAGGGTGGATCTTCCTGATCTAATTTACCTGATCTAATCCACAGCCAGGTTCACCTCCTAGGTGATTCAAGATCCAGTCACGCTGGCAGTGAAGATGAACCATCACAGTGATCCTGGCAGAAGTGACTGGGGGATCAGAAATATTCCTGTTTGCCTCGTCTTCTCCCCTCCGCTCTTTCCATCCCATCTTTATACAACTCATGCAAACTTTCAGAACACTACCAGGGCTGGGAGAAGGCAGGCAGGCTGTCCCTTACAGCCTGTAGCTTGTCAGGCAGCATTTCTCAGGTAGGAACAGAGTGTCAAGTCTTTGAACTCTACTGACAGCCAGCAATAGCATGGCTTCAGAGGCTTGATGACCACCTCTGCTGACACGGGTCAGCATTCACTTAAACACTGATTTTAAAATAAAATTTTAAAATATTTTATTTATTTATTTTCAAGTTGAGGAAGAGAGAGAAAGAGAGAGAGAATGGGGGGGGGGAGAGAAGAATGGGCATGCCAAGGCTTCTAGCCTCTGCAAGTGAATTCCAGATGCATGTGCTACTTTGTGCATGTGATTCTTTGTGCCTCTGGCTTTACTTGGGAACTGGGGAATTGAACCCGGGTCATTAGGCTTTACAGGCAAGCACTTGAACCACCGAGTCTTCTCTTCCGCCTGTGATTTGTCTTTGAACACGATGTTCTTTCTGAGATGTTTACTCTGAACTGTCTTTCCAAGAGGGACCACTGACTTTGTGAAGGGTTCTGTGTAAACGTGCTGCTGTGGGACAGCTAGTTCAGCGACTCCCTGAGATGCTGATGTTGTTGTGGCAGGTGCGGTGGCATCTCCCTTCCTACTACCCGGTGCTCAGTGAAGCCACTGGATGCAGCTTATTATCCCCAGGTTCCAAACCTTGGACAGCAAGGGCCTGCTACGCCCTGCCAGGTCTTCTTCGCCTGCATAGTCTGTGTTCTATCCCAGGGCACTGTTAGCCACGTGGAAGACTTAGGCCATGATCTGTGGGTCATCAGACCATTGCCTCCTTCCTTTGGACAGAATGTATCACTTGAGAGATGGTGGACTGTTAGCTTAAAGATCTGCGGATGGGCAGCTTCTTGGCATCTGTATTTCAGATATTGTTGAACATGGATAGTTCTTATCAGTGCTGGGCATGGAACCTGGTGGTAGGTACAAAGTCCATCAGCAACTTGGGGCTTATAGTCTCCTTGGGACATCTCCTGCAGGGTAACTGACTTCTACCAAAAGACCAGGGGCAGATTCTGCATCCTAGGAACTGAATGCCACTCACTACCTTCAGATAGCCTGGGCTGCAGCTCAAGCCTGTTACCAGCTGATCGACCCTGGCACTTCCGGATTCCTTCCGCCTCCCCCTCTGGCTGTGCATGAGTTATTTGTCCTCCTGGGCCTCACTTTCTGTCTCTGTACAATGAAGTGTTGCATGAATTCCCCAGGAATGTGGCTTCGGCTTCTAAGTTGAAGGCCCTGTTTATGTTGTTTCTCCTTGCTCCGGGCTTGGCACCTGTGGGCCTCTCAAAATGTATTTTATTGATGGGTTTGGGAATGTAGCTCAATTCACAGAGTGCTTCCCTGGCATGCATGAAGCCCTGGATTCACTCCAGCACCATCTAAAACCAGTCATGGTGGGGCTCCCCTGCAATCTCAGCACTCAGGAGGCTGGCTATGGCAGAAGGGTCAGAAGTTCAAGGTCATCCTCAGCTACATAGCAAGTTGTAGGCTAGCCTGGGCTCTCTGAGGCTATCTTAAGGGGGAAAAAAGTAATTGAATGAGTGAGTGAATGAATGAATGAAAGAAAAATTGATAGCTAGTCTTCCTGCTTCATCAGTTATATCTTTCCTACAGAGCCCTTGGGAAAGACGTAGGGACTTTATAACATCTTTGCAGACTTGTGTAAGAGGTCATCGCTTTATATTCCCTCAGGAACCCAGGTTGTACTGACCTGGGCCTTACGTCCGAGCTCCTCCCCATACGTGCTTCTGGGCTTTCTCACACACGGAGCTGTCTTTCTGGCCTGCTTTTGATCAGCAAGGAGGCAGGTGATGCCAAAGGAAAATGCTCAGGTTGTACACTTGTAATAACCAGAGTCCAAGGCCAGGCCAGATGACTACCCATGTGGCCCCAGGTCCTCCATGTCTTCGAGCTGCTCTTCTCATCTGCAGGAAGGTAAACTTGGATGTGTATATTGCCTGTTGTTAGCGATGCTTCTGTCCTGCCGCTCTGGCCGCTCTTGCACTTCTAGTTCCCCAGTTCCGTGGTAAAGGAGAAGAAGGAGCAAATTTTTGGTGTTGGATGAAATAAGTGGTGAGGCTGATTCCACAACTTTCAGCAAACAAAGCCTTAGTGTTCCAAGGGGAGTGCCCATGCGTGCCTCCTCCTTCTGGGGAGAGGGTAGTAGAAGTGGGGTGGGGCCCAGGCATTCTGCCATCACTGCTCAATCACATCACCCACCCATCTGAGCTGCACCCCGGAGGGAAAGAAAGGAGCTGAGGGAGAAAGCAGGGCACTTGAGGTGAATGACTAAACTCACATCTTTGAGAATATTTGCATTACAAAGCTCTTGCAAAATCTGGGTAGGGCTTCCATAGGCATTGCCATATTTGATTTAACTAGTTCTGTGAAAGGAAGAAGGTGTGAGTCCCATGCCCTCCATCACCTGGAGCTGGTATTGCTGGGTGCCAGAGACACCATTTCTAGGAGAAAATGTTATTCCCAAATGAGCAGCTTTAGACATGGTTGCCACCTTCCCAGCCGTGAGGCTCCACCACACACTCTTTGACTTCCTGTTGCAGAAGGGCATAGCACAGCCTTCCTCCATTATCTATCCCCCACCCCAGTACAGACACCTTTTTCTCACCCTCATCTTTGACTCAGTTACCTCCCAAGCTTCTCTATCTGCTTTTAAAGCCAAAGGCTGGCTGCTCCAGGAAGCCTTCCTTGACTAGATAAGTCACTTACACTGCCAGGTCAGGCATAACGAGGTGTGCAGCAGGCAGGCAGGCATCTGAGATGGGCAGTCTTGTTTCTACCGACATGGTACCTTACCTCTTCATTGGAGAAACTTTCCAAGGCAGAGACCACCTTCTCCTCTGGTAGACCTTAGGCTTGTATCTTTCCTCTGCAGTTATTTAGTGCAGTCTTTTATGTATTCTGGCCTCCCACCAAGAAAGGGACCATATCTCATCTTTATCATCATATCCCCAATGCCAGCCTAGTGCCAGGTGCTTCACAGGTGCCAGACAGAGTAATGTTTTTGAATGAATGAGTGAATGGTCACCATTGTTCAGTTTAAAACAGAAAGCTGCTCACTCCTATTCTTCATACAACCTCTAGGACAAATGCTATCTTTCTCCTAAGTGTAATGCTGCCAACTTTATCTCCCACAATTCCACAACCATCAAAAATATTAACTGGTAGAATAATTCTGCCACATAGGTACAGGCTAATTAATTCTACTAGCTGGGGCCATTTTTGCTCTAATATCAAATGTTCAGATAGAACTTTGTGGGTGAAAAGCCTGGAAGATTGATTCAGTACCAAATTGGGGGACTGAATGAATTTGTCAACCTGAAACCATTGACTTGAACTTGCTTTGTCATCTCTATAATCCTGTCAGTCCAATTAAATCAGAAAATGTTGACTGAATCCCTCTTGAAGGGATTTAAAAAGAAATCAAGCAAGCAAGTCTATGATCCCACACTTAACATTCATTGGTGGACCCAGAAATGTACATGTCTATATAACCAATGGTGAAAGATAACATATACTGTGTTGAATGAATAGATTGACAATGATGTAAAGGATGTCCTGAGAAGAGAGGTATCATTGTGATCGGGCAGGGAAGGAAAGGCCATTCCAGAGGAGCCTGTAAGACAGGCCTAGCAAAGTCCATACAAAGAATATTCTTGGGAGATAGCATAGTGTGAGCAATGATTAGGGGACACCAAAGTGACACTGTGAGAACTTGACCATGGATGGGGATAATGGAAGGAAGTACTTCGGAAAGATTTTTGTGAGTAAAAGAGAAAGGACAAAGAATCAGAGATGTTTCCAAGCTTTTCAACCCTGACATCTGGGAGAAGTGGAATATCATAGGCATGAGTAAAGGACTTAAAAGTACTGATTTGTAGGTGGTGTCATCTTTTGAACCAGAGAAGTGTTTGTGTGTAATTGATTTGGGAGTTCCTCTGTGGAAGTGCAGTGATCAGGAGGGAGGGAAGTCAGCAAATGGCAGGTCAAGGATCGATTCTGCTGGAGACCTGGAGACACTGGGATGAATCTCACCGGGAATGCTGAGCTTCAGGGCAGAGTAAACTTCAAGATCTCCAAGCCAAAGAATGGAAAGGATGGGAGGGCTAGGCACTTTTCATGGGGACAAAATATTTGAGCAAACCAACTTAAAGGAAGAAAGATCTATTTTGCCTTGTGATTTCAGAAGGTTCAGCCCATGGCCATGGTCAGCCATGGCCTGTGGTGAGGGAGAGAATCTTGGCAAAGAGAGCTTGTGACAGAGGAGGCTGCTCACATGGTAGTGAGGAAGGGGAAGGAAGAGAGAGAGAGAGAGAGAGAGAGAGAGAGAGAGAGAGAGACTGGGGAGAAGATACACTATTTAAAGGCACTTCACCAATGACCCATTTCCTCCAATTAGATACCACCTTCCACAGTTCCCACCAACTCACATGTATTTCATTCAATTAGGAATGCATAGATGGATTAGTCCGTTGATCAGATCAGTATCCTTGTGATCCAGTCACTCCTCAGCAGTTCAACTTCTTCATACTGCCCTGGGAACTAAGCCTTCAGCTTATGAGCACTGGGGGCGGGGGAGGCGCACTTCATATCTAAATCACAATAGTGGGATATTTATCCAGTGACTCTCTTCATGTTTGAGGGTTGTCCTTAGAAGAATTAAACCCCAGGCTCTTCTAAGAAGTTCGTGTGAAGGGCCGAGCAAATGGCAGGGCCATGACCCTGGAGTAGCAAGAAAAACACAAACAAGCTGGGCTGGGGAGATACCTCACAAGCACGAGGAACTGAGGTTGGATATTTAGCACCCATATAAAGAGGCCAGGTATGATGGTAATTGCCTGTCATCCCAGTGCTGGGGAGGCAGAGACAGGAGGATTCCTAGGGACTGCTCGATAGCTTGTCTATATCCAAAATGGTGAGCTCAGGTACTATGTCTCAGTCAACAAGGTGGAGGGTGATTGAGGAAGATGTCTAAAGTTGGTCTCTTGCCTCCACACTATACACACACACACACGCACACACACACGTGCACGCACGAATGTATAGCTGCACATAAACATGCACAAAGAGGGCTGGAGAGATGGCTCAGTGGTTAAGCGCTTGCCTGTGAAGCCTAAGGATCCCAGTTCGAGGCTCAGTTCCCCAGTACACACGTAAGCAGATGCACAAGGTGGTGCATGTATCTGGAGTTCATTTACAGTGGCTGGAGGCCCTGGTGCACCCATTCTCTCTCTCTCTCTCTCTCTGCCTCTTTCTCTCTCTCTCTGTCTGTCACTCCCAAATAAATAATAATAATAAAATAAATTAATTTAAAAAAGAACACACACAGTGCAAAACCAGGACCTACAGGTGGCTAAGGTGGGGACGGTTGAATTCCACTTGCTGCAACTGTCCTTTGTAGTTGCCAGGAAGGACACTCAGGGCACAGTGGGTGGGCAGGACTGGATGTGAGAGTACACCAGATATCCAAGGAGGGAGACGAGAGGACAGCTTGGAATCAGAGCTGGGATATTTCTCATGGTTGGAGACAGAAGAAAGCCTTGCGAGTAAATAGGGCAGAGACACAGTGTGCCTCACAGTATTGCCCAAGGAAAGAGTGGATGTCACGTACAACAGTAGCTGTAGAGTGGACAAAAGTAAGACCAGACTCAGCTCCATGTCCGGAGTGACTAAGCAGGTCCCTGGGGCCCTACAGAGGACAGCATTGGTGGCATGATAGAGCTAAGAGAAGGTGGGGACCCACAGAGTGACATACTCTTCCAGAGGCTTAGGAGTCCACTGGATAAAGCTGGGAAGATGGGGACAGGAAGATGGTAGAATGGGCCATGTCGGTCCTGTTCAGGCTACACTGTAAGGTAGCTGATGTTGTCTCTGAGCTCAGTTTGAATCATAGTCCTGTCCTCAGCGTGTTACTACAGCATTAAGTATTTGTAAACACTTCACAGAACCGGACATCTGGAAGATCTTGGGAGAAAGCACTTCATGATTCATGACTGAGAACCCAGTATGTTTGAAATCATCAAGAAGATGCTGGAAGGAGATGCTGGGTAAGACGCTAGGAGAAGATGCTGGAGAAGTTGATGGGGAAGACAGATACTGGGAGACTAAGTCATCTCATAATGAGAAAAGGAAAGTGTGGGCTCTGACAGTCCCCTTAGAGGGACCATGACAATGGATGGTGGAACAACTCACATGACACAGTGTCGGAAATACTGACTTGTTGCCCCCATCTTAAACTTTATGCTAGCTCAGGAGCACTGATTTCATTGAATCATAGCATTTTTTTTCTTTCCTTCTCTCATGCTATCTGTTTGCATCTATCTGTTCATCACTTACTGGACTCTCTGCACCAAGCATGAAAATTCCAGCAATTGAATCCTGTAACTGACTTCTCCTACTCATCTCTGGAACCCACCACGCAGTTTTGCTTTCGGCTTTCTCCTTGAGGCGTAGTCCTCCCTTTGATCCTTTTGGATGTCAACACCAAGTTCATCTGCATATTTGAACCAGCCAATCTGCATATCCTGTGATCTCAGAGATCCACACATCGATATGGGGCATCCGTGTCAGTTTGCTCCTTGCCAAACTATTTCTCAATGCTCTGCCTCCTTTGAGGTGCTGTGGTCACGAGGGCTCTCCAGAACTTTATCGCTAACTCTGAGAAGAACCCCTTGGAATGCGAACGGGACTGTGCTCTACTGGTCTAAAGCAAACACTTGCCCAAAAGGTTTTGACTTGAAAACATTCTAAATTATAACTGGATGTGTATGTATGCCTATTTGCAAAACTAAAAACAAACAAAAAACCCCACTCGTGTGTGCAGCCGCAGATACAGATTGTGACAGTGTGAAATTCTGCCTCATCCCCCTCCTCCGTTTCCTCGCTTCCCCCTTTACACCTCCTTCCCTCCTCTCTCACCTCTGCTCTCCTCTTGTCTCCAACTCACCTCCCTTTCTCTCTCCCCTCCAGTCCTCTCCCATCATGTCCCTCTCCTCCTCTTGTAAGCCTTGATTATGTGCAATACCTTCAGAGATAAGGGACAGTGTGGTCACATGAGCTGGGAGGTGGCTCAATGATTAAGAGCTCTTGTTGTAAGCAAAAGGGCTCTAGACCGTCTGGGGTCAATCCCCAGCACCTGCCTGAAAATCTAGGCTTGGGCACACACACCAATAACCCCAGTTCTGTTGAGGGTGGAGACAAGAGAATCACTGGGGCTTGCTGGTCTGCCAGTATGATTGAAAAGGTCAGCTCCAGTTTCCATGAGAAACTTTGGTTCAAGGAGATAATGGGGAAGAGCGAGATGCGAGGACAACTGACATTCCCTTTTGGCCCCAAAACATACACACAGGGCGCACACTTCTGCACATACATGCACACACTTCAAACATGCACACCACACACACACAAAACTACAAGCACCGCACACACGCATATACAGTGTACATACATGTGTATAAAAAAGAAACTTGGTCTTGAAGGGACTCAGAGTGCTTGAACTTGAATAGCGTTCTTCCAGGTAGTAGGCATTTGAGAAAGCTTCCTGTGCGGGACACTTTACATTCAAGCCACCACAGGAGGTCACAGGTGTGCATATTGAGAGGAGAGCATGCGGGCCACCCTATATGGGCCAAGAAGTGATCTGGTCCAGACGACGACGAGCTGACCTCTCCACAGCCCTGCAGAAGGGCAGATGCGAACGTCCCACGTATCAGGTGAAGAAACCGGGCCATACATGGTAGAGAGTCCCTCCTGGGAGGTCACTCAGCTACTTAGTGGGCAGACCACACACATGGAGCTCTGGAAGGTTTGACATCAGAGTTCTCAAGGTTTATCCTCCTGAGTGGCCTGTTAGGGAGCTGGTGTGACCCATTTTACGCACAAAGGCCTGACATAATGGAATTGGTGAAGAAATTGGAATCCCCGCCTTGTCTAGAGAGAAAGGGGGTAAGGGAGGGCAGGCGTTGTGGGGTCAACCTCAGCCAGTCCGTCTTGCTCTACATTTGCCAGGAGTGGGAAGACAGAACTACAATTCCCAGGAAGCCATTCGGCCTTCCCAGCTCTCCGCCCCACGTCCCCGCCCCGCCCCACCAGGTTCCCCAAGCTATAAAAGCGCAGAATGGGCCCTGGGCGCGCAGAGCGCGGAGGAGGTGCGGGCGCACGCGGGCTCGGTGTCCCTCCAGGGATCTTACTTCTGGGTGCCTCGCGGGTGGGGTGGGGATGGGGGGGGGCTCTCCTGCTGGCCAGGCGTCCACCCAACGCCACTCGGGTCCGGCGGACCTGCCAACTCGAGGCCTCTACTGGATTTGCCTGTGGCGATTTTCTGCATCTGGCAGAGGGGGTTTTCCAAGGCGCGGATTGTGGGTTCCTACTGGCGATGCTCGGGCGAAGAAAAGCACGGAGTTGCTGTCAGGCGGGGTGCTCTCCGGGCGCGAGGAGGCGGGATGTGCTGGGTGGGGTCTCCGAGGTCCCCCCCAGCCCACGAGCCTGGCGCGCTGCAGCCTCCGGGGAACCCTGGCGCTTGCTTTTCCTGGCCACCCCCGTGGTTGGCGGCACTTTGGGAAAGGAGTGGAGACGCCGGATCCCCTAACGTGGATTACTTGGTGTGTGTCAGCTGAGCTTCGTAGACCCTGGAATTCGTCCTCGTCTGTGGATTGTTTCCACCTGAGTCGGCTGCTCACCTGGAGGTGAGTTTTCCTGCAGAGCAGGGTAGAGGATTTGACTTGCGCCTTCTCTCCCCGCCCCCTGTCGCTTTTTGGAAGGTCTCTGAGCTGGAAGCTTGGTTCTGGTTGACATCTAGGAAGGTCATTTTAGTTATAGCTCTGCCTCCAGGTGGGACACATCCGCTCAGGTCGCTGTGGTCAGCGGCCACCCTCATCCTGAGTGTTCTCAGTATGTTTCTTAAGTCTCCAGCGCTGGCCAGGACATTGCTCACCCCCTCCCCCCACTGGACAGACCCTTAGCCAGGGAAGCTACCCTAGTCCTCGTGCGCTTGGCACTTGCCTCTGTTACTTTGCAAACCATACCTCTCCAGGTGGCTTGCCCACTGGGGCGCAGCGTATGCAGAAGGTGAAGCCACTGGGGCACTTAGTGAGTGGCTTTATTGCAGGGACTGGGCAGCAGTGGAGGAGGGTGATGCATAGGTCTGACCGGGATGTGTGGGCAGACTTTCTGAATGAGTAGGAGATGGTAGGAATTTGGTCTTGTGTGGCACCCACCATCCAACCTCCCTCTTCCCTCTGTGCAGTTTGTCAGCGTAACAGGTTTCTTGGCCAATGTCGGATGGGGCTCATGTCTTGACACCTAAACTTAATATAACTTCCTCCCCTCCTTGTTCTTTTGTGATTGTATTGTTTTGAGGAAGGTGGTACCTGTCACATGGAGGGCGGGAAAACATGTTTGTTGAAGGAATGAGCGGGCTCTCTTCCCTTAGATACTCCAGGGTCCCCATTTTCCTCCTCTCTCCTTGGCTCTTGGTCCCTGGACATGGCTTTCTGCGGATGTTTTCCCTCTCCCATCTCCACTCCTGACAATAGCCTGTGGATTTTCTTCTGACATCTGTGTATGGGAATCTGTTTCCCACCCAGAACTTTCCCAGCATAGAAACTCTTAGTTGTGGACAGAAATTATCGTTGGCCAGTGCTCAGGGGTCCCTTGTCCCCGGGGAGCATCTGTTCAGGAAGGACAGTAGGGCCAGATAGCACAGGAGGGGGAACCAAGCAAATTTTGTCCATCCTCCTGCCCCTTCCCCAAATGTTGGGCCCTTCGGCTGCCTCAGACCCCACGTGGATCTGTGGAATGACCCCTGCTGGTGCAGCGTGGTCCCTAGAGCCATCTTCCCCCTGCCCAGTTCTCTGCTCAGCCTGACCCTGTGAGAAGCACTTTGAAAACTCCCACCATCCAAGGGCCCACAGCACACCTCTCCCGCCCGTCCTCTTTCTTCCTCCCTCTTAAACATACTACATGAAAGTGCAAAAGGCTGAGGAAGGAAGCAAAATCCAGTTCCCATAGCAATACTGGCAACTGGACGGGTGTCCTCACTGGAGAAATCTACAAAACGCAGGACTTGGTTTTCTGCTCCTGTCTCCCCCCTGCTGGTCCGTCCCCCCCCCATCACATCACCACTTTATAATCACCATATTGTGTGACAGCCCTCCATCCAGAGGTTGTTGGATTATTCCACAGCTGTTGCAGCCTGTAATGAACCAGTAGCGTCCATTTGTTCATAAGGGCTTGTCCACATTCTGGTTAGGAATCTCCAGGCATTACTCTTTAAGTCAGTCAGGTGTAAAGTGGAAGGACTAGCTCAAGTGGAAGACATTTCTGAGTGGCTTTGGAGCAAAAAAAAAAAAATAAATAAAAAAAAAAAAAAGGCCTCTTATCCATTACATAGTCCTTTGTCTTAGAGAGGGGACATAGACCTTGAAAAGGCCGCTGAGTGAGGCAGGGTTTGTCCTGCTCAAAGTCATGTCCCCCGTCCCTGTCAGAGTCCGTCAGCATTGCTGGTAGAGTTAACTTGAAATTTGCCTTAGGGGAATGATGTGAACTGTGGCATAGATTGAGGTTCTAGGTAACTAGGTTTGAAAGAAAAAGTTCATTTTTTCACATGTGTTTATATGTGTGATGTGCATGCATGTAAGTGTGCATGTTCATGTGTGTGGGCACACACGTGTGTGAGCATGTGCATGCATGGGAGGTGAGAAGTCTCCACTTTCTTTTCCCTTTCTTTCTTTCTTTTTTTGTGTGTGTGTGTGTGTGTGTGTGTGTGTGTGTGAGAGAGAGAGAGAGAGAGAGAGAGAGAACAAGAGTGAGAGTGAATGAGAATTGGCACGCTAGGGCCTTCAGCCACTGCATTTGAACTCCAGACACGTGCACCACCTTGTGCACTTCTGCGACCTTACGCGTTTGACTTACGTGGGACCTGGAGCGTTGAGCATGAGTCCTTAGGCTTTGCAGGCAGGCGCCTTAACCGCTAAGCCATCTCTCCAGCCCTCCACCTTATTTTCTGACACAGGGTCTCTCACTGAACCTGTAGCTCACCAATTTGGCTAGACTAAGCTGGTCAGCAAGTCCTCAGGATCCTACCCAGAGCTCAGATTACAGGTGCATCCTACCACACCTGACAGGTAGCTGGGTCCTGGGGCTCCACAGTCAGGTCCTCAAGTGCAGCAAGCACTTTTTCCACTGAGCTATCTCCCTAGCCCCAAATGCTGTTTTCTATTGTCTTTTTAAAAATCTAATTAAAAAAATATAAACTCATATATCCAGGAAAGCTGAGAAAATAGCACTTTGTGTCTTCCTGTGTTCTTTTTAAAATTTTTTGGTTTATTATTTATTTATTTGAGAGCAACAGACAGAAAGAGGCAGATAGATACAGAGAGAATGGGCATGCCAGGGCCTCCAGCCACCTCAAAGAAACTCCAGATGCATGTGCCACCTTCTGCAATCTGGCTTACGTGAGTCCTGGGGAATTGAGCCTCGAACCAGGGTCCTTAGGCTTCACAGGCAAGCACTTAACTGCTAAGCCATCTCTCCAGGCCTCCTCCCGTGTTCTTTACCCAGCTTTCCTTGTGTTAACCTCTGTCTTGTAAAAGTGGAAGCTGACAGGGGACACAGCAGGTGGCTGTCATCTGAGGTCTGAAACTGAGAAAGGTCACCTTCCAGGTTTACTCACGCTCCTCCTAGGTCCCCTCCCACCCCCCCACCCCCGCCTGACTGACAGCAGAGCCTGATCAGAGAACCCTGGGGCCTAGAGAGGCCTTGACCGTGAGTGAAGGAATCATTTCTCTGTCCTCTGTTTCACTAGACCTCCAACAAACGTGCGGTGTTGAGCGAAAATGGCATTATCACCCAATCCGTCCCAACATGTTTCTGGAGGCAGGGAGATGGATGACATCCGGTGTGTGCGTGAGAGCAGGCTCTGAGCAACCCACCCCGTGGTTGAGAGGCATGGTGCTGTGCCCGCACTGTGACTCATGCCACAGGAGTGGCAGGTGTGCTGGGTGCCCAGCAAGCTAAACCCAGTCTATACCCAATTTCCTGGTAACATGGGTAAAGTTTAAGGGACCCAAACTCTTGCCCCCACCTCTAAATGAATTGAAGGTATTAGTGACTCTCCTTTTCTTTAAAGGACTTATTCCTGGGGTGAGGAGAGCTAACCTGAAGGGGTTTGGGAAAACAGCTGATGGGGAGGGAGGTTGACCATGGTCTTTGATAGAAGTTGAGGCAACCCAAGAGAGAGAGTCCTTGGCTAGCTGAAGCCCATGCGGCGTCTTTCCCAGCTGAAGCTGACCACCAAGCTCTCTTTTTCTCCTCCAGAAGGCCTAACTGTACTCTGCCACAGAGACCCTGTGAGATGAAGCTTTGTACCCACCATCTGTGTGGATTAGGGTTGCCCGCTTCGAGCTGCATTTCCAGAGTGGGTACCTCACAGAATGTGGGCGATGTTTGTGTGAAGTCAAACTACTGAGGTTTCTTTTTTTTATTATAATTTATTATGTGTGCATGTATGTGTGTGTGAGTCTGTGGGCACAGGACACAACACACGTGTGCAGATCTGAGGACAATCTTGGGATCTGTCCTCTCTTTCTGCTGCTTTTTTTTGGGGGGGGTTTGGGGAGACACAGGGGGTCTCTTCCTTGCTGTCTTTGCTGTGTGAGCACCAGTCTAGCTGGTCCCATGAACCTCAGGTCCAGCTTTTTGTAGGTGCTCGGGAATTGAACCCAGGCTACTGGTGGGCTTGCAAGCAGGTGTGTTTAACCTCTAAGGCGTCTTCCCAGGCCCTGAAGTTTAACACCTCACCAGAACACACTTCCTTGAGACCAGGCTTGTCTTTCTTAGCCTCGACTTTTCTTTCCTCTTTGAGTGCTCTACACCTTTCCCCGGAAGCTTTGTTTATTTCCTTGTTTCTCCAGACAAAGTCTCACCCAGTAGCAGAGGCTGGCCCTGCATTTATGGCAACCCTCCTGCCTCAGTTTCCCAAGTGCTGACATTATAGGCATGAGCCCTCCTATAGCCTCGTAGCCTGTAACCAGGAAAGTCTCCACTCTCTCCCTTCTTTTCTGCTGTCCTGCCGTGAGGATTACAGTAGGGAGTGCTGGGGGAGGAGGCTGGGTGGTGAGGGACCAGCTCACATCCTGTCTGGTTGTCTTACACTCCTTGTCAAGCCTCTCCTACCTTCCCAGAAGCCATAGCCCTTCAAGGATCTTCATGCCTTTGAGACTGCGTCCCCTGTCCCCACAATCTGCCTTCACATTGTGGCTTGTGTAAGAAGGAATGGCTTGCAGAACTTGTTAGAAATGACTAGAACCAGTGCCTCCTCCCACCGTAGAGGATCCATTTTCATATGTCTGGGGCTGGGGAAGCTGCTTTTCTAACATGCTCACCAGACCTTCATAATGGATACTTGAAGAAAGCGAGTGAGGGATTCTTGGCCAGCTGAAGCTTCCATTGAGCCTTTCTCCCCCTGACACTTCTCCAGCCACAGGGCTCTGTCTCTCCTCCTTCAGAAAGCTTTCCTGGAGCTGGGCATGGTGGCGCATGCCTTTAATCACAGCACTTAGGAGGCAGAGGCAGAAGCAGGAGAATTGCCATGAGTTCGAGGCCACCCTGAGACTACTGTTAACTACAGAGTGAAATCCAGGTCAGGCTGAGCTAGAGTGAGACCCTACCTCGAAAAACCAAAAAAAAAAAAAAAAAAGAAGAAAGAAAACTTTCCTGGTTTCTCACCTCTCCTGTGGACACTCTCTTGCACTTGGGTTGTTTCTCGGTACAGTTTTTTTTTTTAAATATTTTAATTAATTTATTTGATGCAGGGAAAGAGAGAGAGATTGAGAATATGGGTGCACCAGGGCCTCCAGCCACTGCAAACGAACTTCAGACACTGTGCCCCCTTGTGCATCTGGCTAACGTGGGTCCTGGGGAAGTGAACCTGGGTCCTTTGGCTTTGCAGGCAGAGACCTTAACTGCTAAGCCATCCCTCCAGCCCTTGGTACAGGTTTTTATTTAGACATCTCAAATCCTAGCATCCGATGTCCTTATTAAGACAGAAGTGGCTGCATGCTGGTAGCTAGTGAAGAGCCACATTTCTGGACCATGGGAACAGGTTAGATCTGTGCCTTCTCCTCGGGATTGTGAGCTTGGCAGATGCCCTGTACTAGGGTAACGCCCTGGCATATTTGCCTAAGTGTCCATGCAGGCCACTGTGACGTCTGGTGATGTCCAGCGTTGCCCTGGTCAGTGTCATTGTTGTCATGCAGCCAGTGGGTTCTTCCACATTGGATGGATGACCCTCTTTATTTTTCATTTTGATTTGAAATTCTGTTTGTTTGATGTGTGTGCATGTGGGTGCCCATGTGGAGATCAGAGAACAGCTTTCAGGTTGGTTCTTGCCTTCTCTCATTTGGGGTCACTTCTCTCCTGGTTGTTCACGGCTCTGTTCATGAGCTTCTGGGGAAGCCTCTTGTCTCTGTCTGCCTTCTCGCCAATGGTGCACTGGGTATAGATGCCCACCACAGCTTCTGGCCTTTTAAAATATTTTATTTATTTGATGGGCTAGAGAGATGGCTTAGCAGTTAAGTGCTTGCCTGTGAAGCCTAATGACCCTGGTTCGAGGCTCAATTCCCCAGGACCCACGTAAGCCAGATGTACAAGGTGGTGCATGCATCTGGAGTTTATTTGCAGTGGGGCTGGAAGCCCTGGCACGCCCATGCTCTCTCTTTTTCTCTCTGTCTGTTGCTCTCAAATAAATAAGTAAACAAAAAACAATTAAAACATTTTATTTATTTGAGAGAGAAAGAAAGAGGCAGAGAGAGAGAGCATGGGTGCTCCAGGGCCTGTAGCCACTGCAAATGAACTCCAGACACATGCGCCACCTTGTGCATCTGGCTTTACGTAGGTAATAGGGAATTGAACTGGAATCCCTTTGGCTTTGCTGGCAAATGCCTTAATCACTAAGCCGTCGCTCCAGCCCCTTCTGGCTTTGGAGTCTGGAGATCCCAACTCAGGTACTAAAGTTGTATAGCAGTGCTTTATCTGCTGTGTCATCTCCCCAGCCCATCTTCTCATTTTTGAGACAAGGTCTCACTATACATCCCAGGCTGGCTTTGAACTCTTAATCCCCCTGCCTACACCTTAGCCTCCTCAGTGATGTGATAACAGGCTTGAGCCTTCACACTTAACCAACAACTCCCTCCCCACCGTGACGTCATAAAGCTCGTAGCTCAGCTCACTTCACAAGAGGATGGGGACAGTGGTGCGTGACTTTCTCCCTTCCAGGCTAAGTACACCCTGTTCAAAATCACTCGGGTTCCTTTCCTTTACAGACTAGACTTCTGCTGGGAGGTAGGGGGAGGGGGGAGTCTCTCTAATACCGATCCTGGTGGATGACATGACATGACATCCAAAAAGCCTGGGGGAACCGTGCAAGCTGGAAGAATGCTGAAGTGGCAAGTTTCCGTCCAAGAATTCTTTCTATAAGGTGAATCACCACCTCCTCCCTCCCTCCCATATTTAGTTTGTTAGTACAGGTTTCTACATAGAAACTAGATGCGTGCGTGCGTGCGGCTAGACAAAAGTGGCCATCTTTGGGTAGGCAACCGAGGGGCTGCGGTTCTACAGATTTGCAAATTGATCACACCCCGCAGGTCTATGAACCTGCCCAGCCCTACCTACAGTGTGGAAGATGCAGTCAAATAGAGTCTGGATGTCAGATCTGTTTCTTTCACTTAAAGAGCGGATGGCTTCCTGACCTCATTCTACTGCTCCATCATCTTCTTGACTTTCACTGCACTGAGGAGCGTCAGTAAGCCAGGTCAGGGGAGGGCCCACCCTGTCTGCCCCACAATTGCATCCTGCCATCTATGGAGCTCCAGCCACGTCCCTGTGTACTGAGCTACTTCACGCTACTAATACCGATTGAGTGCCTGCTGGAGGCTTCCTTAGACACGGGTGGGACGCAGTCCACGTTCTGCCTTGCTGGCTGATAGAGGCTAACTTGAAGAGGTAGCAGCCTTCACTGGAGGAGGGGCGCTTTGCTCATGGAAATGAAGGTATCCGAGATGCTGGCTTTGGGGACCACTTCTTCAGTATGTGAGCAAAGCCCTCAGGGGTGTCAAGTTTCTGCGCTTGCGTCTTCTTCACTGAAGTCATTAAAATGTTACAACCATTGTTTTTTTTTATTTTTTCATTGTGTTAAAATAGGCTCAAGGTAACGTTTATCATCTTGGTCAGTCTCTGATGTACAGTTTGGGCAACATTTCAGGTGCTGTGTCAGCCAGCTCTCACCACCACCTGTCTGCAGCATGCTTGTCCTTTGCCCAGACTGAAACTCAGTTCTGGCGAAGCCACAGCCCTCCATGCCCCGTCCTCCCAGCCCTGGGCACCGCCTCCTACTGCCTTTCTCTGTTTATCATGTGAGCAGAATCAGACACTTAGCATCATGCACCCTCAAGGCTCATCCTGGTGGTATCATGACAGTGCCTCGCCCCCTCACGGCGGAGTTTTACCCTGGTGAGGGTACCATACTCTGTTCACTCAGTTATCTCTTGGGCCTTTGAATTGCTTTCACCTTTTAGCCATTGTGAATGATCGGGTTCTGCATGTGGGCGTGCAGATATCAGCTCCCAGGCCTTTGGGTCTATGAGCACAAGTGGAGTTGACAGATTGTGTCGCTGGATTGTATGGTAACTCCACGTTTAAAATTAGGTTTTGAAAGAACCCTCTTCCAACATGGCTGTGCACATTTTACATTCCTGTCCACAGTTTGTTCTTCTCTCTCTCTCTTTTTTTTCTTTCTTTCTTTCTTTCTTTCTCTCTCTCTCTCTCTCTCTGTCTCTCTGTCTTTCTTTCTTTTCTGAGGTAGGGTTTCACTTTGTATTTTCAGGGTGGCCTTGAACTCCTATCTCTGCCTCCGGAGAGTGCTGGGATTAAAGGCCTGTGCCACCACACCCAGCTGGCAGTTTATTACCAACACTTCTACTCCCCTCACCTTTCCAATCACCTTCTCCATTTTCACCTCCCTCCCTCCCAGTGGCTCTGGGTTGCTTTGTTGCTCTGAGGAAACAATCGCCACTCAGAGGTAAGCTCCCGCATGGGTGTCCACCAGCAGTGAATCTGCTGCACTTCTCTGAATTAAGTTAAGTGGCCTCCTGCATTCCTGGGGTCCTCATTGCAGGTACTGTTCTCCCATCCGATATGACCTGTGGCCTGATGATATGGCCCTGTGTCCTTCTGGTTTACAGAAGAGACCCTTTGGGCACAGGCGAGTGAAGCCAGGAAGGTAGATGTTATCTCTGCAGAACTCACCTGTAGACCCTGACTCCTAAAGTGAGGGTCACTGGGAAAGGTGGGTGTTTTGGAAGTGTGGGTGCAGAGACATCGGGCTGGGAGGGTGGGGATTGAAATCACCCTTTGGGGGACTCTAAGGGGAACCCTGTCTTCCTGCTTGTTCTGTGGGCTCAAATTTTCATATGAGAACTTTGCTGAAAGCGTATTTTTTTTTTTCTTTTTTTCTTTTTTCTGTTTTTGGTTTTTCAAGGCAGGGTCTCACTCTAGCTCAGGCTGACCTGGAATTCACTATGTATTCTCAGGGTGACCTCGAACTCACAACGATCTTCCTACCTCTGCCTCCTGAATGCTGGGACTAAAGGTATGCACCACCATGCCTGGCTCTGGATTTCTTTTTTGAGAGATCCCTTTTCTGCATTTTTAAAGAATGCCTTTTTGGGTGAGATGTCAGATTTTGGTGGCAGCTTCCATGGTGAGGTGGGTTCATGGCTGGCTTGAGGTGGCCTCCTCCTTTCTAGAGTTTCCAGTTGAGGCTGAGTGTGGGCCTGAAAGGCTGGGTTTGTTCTGAGTTGTGATGTGACGTCTAAAGCACCCTGATGCCCTCCATAGGGGGACCAAACACCTGCAGTAAGTGGCTTTCTTAGCCCTGGGGGCCAGGCTGTGTTTGCCTTCCCAAGGCTTTCAGCGTGTCTGCACCTTCCCCACTTGTGGTGAGAGGAGCATGATTACGCCCTTGGAGCCACCGTGGATGGGGTCCTTTGCTGTTTTTGTTTTTCCACATTTTTTTCATGTGTGTATATGTGTGCATGGCATGTGTGAGCACATGTGTGCATGTATATGAGGAGGCCAGAGGTACACTGGGAGTCTCACTGACTGTTCTCCATTTTAGTTACTGAGGCAGAGTATCTCACTTGATCAGAGAGCTTGCTGATTCAGCTGGTCTAGCGAGCCAGCTTGCCCTGGCATTCCCGACTCTACCTGTGGGGGCCCGGGACCCAGACTCTACTCCTCACGATTGTGCTGCAAGCACTGTATCCACTGAGTCATCTCTCCAGATCCCATAGATTTTTTTTTTTCAATTTTACAAATTAAAGAGGAAAATGCACAGACCTGCAGTTGGTTGGGTGAAGGGTGGCCTTGGTTCACTGCGGCTTGCTTCTCTCTGTATGGAAGCAGGAGCCTCCCTGTGATCTTTTCCCCTTTGGGCCCTCTCTCTGCCCATGGCTCTTGTTTCCCTTTGGCTTTAAACTACACTTCTTTAGGGGTTAATCTGTGTCTCAGGGACTCTGCAGTCAATGGCAAGCCAGCTTGGGCATTCAGATGTTGGAGGTTTTAATTAGATTTCTGAGTGGAAACCAGGAATGTGGTTGACCAGAGAGTGGAGATGGTCCTAGCTTCTCACTCCACCCTGACCACTGGGCTGTGGGTCTTTCTAGGGATGGCTTTTCTCATCACTTTTAGTATCCTCTATGTCCTGTCCTTCCCCTGTCCCCGTTGTTGTGATACGATGTGGCTCCTTCCCTCCTTCCCAAACCCTTTATCATGGCCACCTGTTTGCTTATAGATCGCTGCTGGGGAAAGATGGCCTGTGCCTTGCTGTCAAACTTCCTTTGTTGATGTCGCTTGTCCCTGACATCAGGACCCAGCACAAGTCCTTTCCTGCACCACCGTGTTACGGTTCAGCCAGCCTCTGGTCGTTCTTTGAGAAGGCGCTGTCTGAGCCTTTAATTTCTCTAAACCTCCACACAGTCTTGGGGTTGTTTGAGGCTTGGAGGCCTTAAGGAATACCCCTAAGATCGTGTAAATGGAGCCGTGGTTCAACATGACATCCTGTCCATACCAGCCTCCATCATTTGTGTGTCAGTCACCTTCTCATGGCTGGGACAGAGCACCTGGTCAGAGCAGCTTATGGAAGAAAACGGTTTACTTTTGGCCTAGAGTTCTTTTTTTAATATTTTCTTTTGTGTGTGTGTGTGTGTGTGAGAGAGAGAGAGAGAATGAATGGGCATGCCAGGGCCTCTAAGCCACTGCAAATGTATGTGCCACCTTGTGCATCTGGCTTTGTGTGGGTACTGGTGAATCGAACTTGGGTCTTTAGTCTTCCTAGGCAAGTGCCTTAATCCCTAAGCCATCTTTCCAGGCCCTTTTCCTCCTCTTCTATATCCAGCATCATTTTTACGTTTACTTTGAGGGTGGATCTGCGGGTCCTTTGTATTAGCTTTCTGTAGAGCTGACCCTCAGGCCGCCACTCACTGCCCCCTGTCCCCCATTCACAGCACCTGTGGCTGGGAGATGGGACACACGGATTGACTAGTCTCTGGTCACATGCATCACACCTGGGTCTGCTCAGAGTCCCCTGGATTCTGCAAATAGAAATGAAAGCTTTTTTGAGATGCCACCAAGCACTTTCCAAGAATAGTATTTGCATGACTGGATAACACACCAGGGTGCATGTGCTTCCGGGCAGGGAACTCATCTGGAATAGTTCTCTGAATCCGGTGCCTGGGAGGGTTCTCAGGGCATGCTAATGCTAATGCCCATGAAGAGCACAACAAATACACCGAATTGGCAACACTCTCTCCCTCTCTCCCCGAACCTGAGAGTCTGTTTGTAGATGCTTCTTTCTTTCTTTATTTTTTTGCATGAGGACTTTGTATTACTCCACCAGGGACCTGATGGCTTGGCTTTGGGCTTGCTAAATCCAGCCTGACAGTTGGGTCACCAGTGACTAGGTTCTTATCCCACAAAAGAATTGTCCTCGAGTAGCAATTCAGTGCTCTGAATGGCATCTCTCACCTGGGGTTCCTTCAGAGAAAGAAAACAACACCCTGTAATTCTGAGCATGTGTGGACTGACAGTATTCTTTCCGGTCTAGCTTGGGGAGACACATTTTATTTTCGCCTGGCACGCGCAGCCCCATGCCAGGAGCTGGGGGCGATGGATTTGTGCAGGCTTCTCTCTCTGGGCTCCTGTGTTCAGCAGCCTAGGGGAAGAGGCAGAGCGCAGCGAGGCCAGTCGCAGAGCCAGTCCGGGAGCCACCGCACAAGTGGATGTATTCAGATGGCTCTTTTGTGTTCACACGTTCATGTGCCAACTGGGAAGGAGATCTCCCGGTGCTCCTCCGTGTGAGAGAGGAGAGGCGGCTTTGATCTCCAGGCTGCCGAGCTCATAGGCGAGGGACCCAATATTGCTCGCTTTGTCCGCATGCTACACAGGTCGGCTTTGTTTGAGGAGCCGTGACTCACGCTAATGGGTTGCTTGCGCTCCTAAAGGAAGCCTCGCAGCCCTGGCAGGAGCTCAGCTGTCCTCCTCTATCACTTGTGTGTGTGTGCGCGGGGGCAGGTCTCACCATTGTGGTGATAGATGATTTCTGTCTAAAGCTCCCCTAGGGATAGCCTTGTTAGGGAGAGAAGTGGGAGGAGATGGGGAAGACTGTCCTGTATCAGAGGGGCTTTGTGTCACCCCCCTGCAGCAGGTGAGGAAGTGAAGGTTCCTAGAGCTTATGTTACTTGTGCAAAGTCACCTCCTGGTCAGTGGCCAAGCAAGAGCTTGATCAGCTGGCAAGCTGGAGGGGTGTGTGTGTGTGTGTGTGTGTGTGTGTGTGTGTGTGTGTATACATATATATAATCATATAACATATGATATATATATATATAGATAGATAGATAGATAGATAGATAGATGTGTCCATCTAGCTTTCAGCTGCAAGCTTGGATCCAATGGAAGGTGCTAGAATTCACACATCAAATGGATCTCATCATATTTCTTTTTAAAAATTTTAAATTTTTATTTATTTATTTGAGAGAGATAAAGAGGCAGAGAGAGAGAGACACACACACAGACAGAGAATGGGCATGCCAGGGTCTCCAGCCACTGCAAACACACTCCAGATGCATGCGCTACCGTGTGCATCTGGTTTATGTGGGTCCTGGGGAATCCAACCTGGTCCTTTGGCTTTGCAGGCAAGTGCCTTAACCACTAAGCCATCTCTCCAGGCCTGGATCTCATCATATTTCTATAATTATAATTTGTCCTTTCCCTTCTTCTCCCAGAACTCATTTCCAGTTTTCTCTTGAGCTATGTATGGTTAAGGCTGGAAATAGACATCTTTCTCTCCCAAAGACAATTCAGACTAGCCAGTGTTAAAGACATTAATACTCACCCCCAAAAGTACATTTGTTAGATTATCCCTGGGGAAAAATGGTCATTAACAACTCCCCAGGCTCAAGGCTCCCCCCCACCACAGTTACGCTTTTCTGTTTGCCACCCCCATGTCCCTCCCCAGGATTGACATCTGGCTTGGAGAACCTTTAGTGACCACCTGTCATTTCCTAGCTGGCTATTGGCAGAGTGAGGACCCAGATATAAACATATGCCTCTCCTCAAACCCAGTAGCATTCCATTGCTATTTGGTTTGCAGGTGCGCATGCCCAAAGCACGCATGAGCGTGGGAACTTCCTTCAGGGATGTGGATCGCATGCTGGAGACTGAGGCCTGATCTTGCTTCGCTAGTTGAATTTCCATCACCGTTTCCATCTGCAGCTGTTGGCATGGAGAGAGATGATTCTGGGGGCCCCCGAGGGCTATTGGCGTCCTCAGTGAAGAAGGCATGTGACGTCTGGCTACATGTTCCAGTGGGAGGGGTCGGGCAGACTGAGCCAACACTAAGGGGTTCGATTCTCGGACAGCAGAGGGTTAGGTTTCTCCTGGAGCTCAAAGTTGGGCTTTCAGCGGAGACCCGTGGTCAGGCTCACTCTTTGGATGCTGTGCCTGGAACTGGCAAGAGTTGCTCAATACTGAACTAATGTTACCTTCACACAGGGCGCTATGAACTCCCTGCCCATCTGAGTTGCGCTCCCACCAGCCACCTCATGTTCTGTTGTTTACCTGGAACCTTTTTTAAATTTTTAAAAATTATTTTATTTATTTTTGGAGAGACACAGAGACAGAGAGGGAGAGGAAGACAGAGATGGGTGCACCAGCAGTCTCTCAGCTGCTGCGAACGAAATCCAGATGTGTGCGCCCCCTTGTGGGCAAGTGCTGCATTGTGCCCTTGCGTCACTTTGCATCTGGCTAAACGTGGGACCTGGAGATCGGAACAGCTGGAGATTGGAACCAGCGTTCTTAGGCTTAGGAGGCAGGCGCCTTAACCCCTAAGCCATCTCTCCAGCCCTACCTGGAACCTTTTAACTGACATGACTAGGAGATAGAGAATAGAGTCCCTGGGTGATTCGAGGTTGGGAGGCTGGTTGTAGTTGGTGTATGCATGCATCATTTGCTGGACTTGGTGGATTGAACATTGTAACCCTCCTTCTGCCTATATTTTCTTCTTCTTCTTTTTGCTTTAAACCCTGTATGATTCTGCAAAATAAATAAATAAATAAAAATAAAACAAAAAAAAGGAAGAAAACAGGTTCAGCGGCTGTATTTGCTTGGGCCACAGCTACATCTGTGCTCTTCTGTTGCTGGGGAAGAAAGTTTCCATTTTCTAGTTAGAAGACCCAATTATCCCTTGGTTTTTTTTTTTTTTTTTTTTTTTTTTTTTTGGGGGGGGGTCCCCTTGGAAGTGTAGAATTTGGGTTGTGGTTTCCATCAGCCTATGAGATGACTGATGTGAAGGAGGTCTGTCTGTGGCTGTGTGTAAGGCAGATAGAATGAATAACCAGTCCAGGAATGCATTGGCTTGCCGTGAGGGAGTGAGGTGTGGGGAGAGGAAGCAAGGTGGTTTCCCTTCTGCGGTCTGCAATGCCTGGTGTCAGCCTGTGTTCTCTGAATCTCTCCCGGCCTACATCTTCCTCCTCCTCGAGTCCAATCTTTTCATTTAGCGGAAGCCCAAGCTTCACTTGGACCAGCTCACCAAGGGGGCTGGGCGCTCACTTTATGTTTGCAAAGTTGTCTTTTCCACCTACTTCTCTGCCATGAACTTTGGCGGGGCTGGCCATCTGTGCAAGTGCGGTGCCATGATTGTTTTCACACCGCAAGAGCGGGCCTTTTCAGTGGACTCACGTGTGTGTGTTCTCTGATTTCACAGCCCCAGGCTGGGTGCCAATCCTGGTGAAGTCTTCATTTCTTCCTGGTGCCTCGGCAGGTGGGCGCTCTATGCTGCTTGGCTCTGTGGCCGCCCGGTGGTCATAACCGAGGCGGGAGCTAGAGCAGTGGACTGTGGTCAGCAATCCACATTCTATTGCACTTTCTGGAGGTGGTGGTGGTCTGTGTGGAGTGGTCCCGAGATCTGCACACTCCTATCCCTTCTGCCTGTTTTCTATCCCCAGAGCCTTGTTTGGTCTTCATTCCAGCCTTGGCTTTTTTCCTTGGGGTTCATCACGATCCAGATCCACTTTCCTCTGTGAGCACTTTGGAACTGGGTGTCCCTTTGCTTTCTTTCCTCACTGCTGCCCGCAGATGGCGGAGGACAAGGCGGGGAAGGTGGATGACTCGACTGTCCTCAGTGGACAGTCCACTTGTAGCCCTCCCAAGGGCATCACTGGGCTTCCCAGAGAAGGGCTTCATCGAATAAATGGAAGAAGCAAAGTACAAAACCGTCTCACCTGGCCTGAGAAGCATTTCTCAGGCATCAACTGGGATACAGGTGTCTCTTCTTTTTATGGTGGACCAGCCCCGAAATAAGTGAAGAAATACATCTTTCCCCTGAGCTTTGACAGCGTGCTATTTATGGAGCTGTTATGGGGCTGGGGCTGTCTGCTTGCCCCTTTCCAGGGCGGACATTTAGACTCCCATTGGCTTTCGGAGGACTGATGTTTATAGGACAATGTAACTGAAAGACCCTTCCTCTTGGTAAGAATGGGATTCTTTTTGGTGCACCGGTCGCTCACATGCCTCGATTTTGGAGGCAGAGCTAGCGCCGATGGGAGACCCAGATGCCAGTAGAATTTAGCTCTGTGGGGCTGCTCGGGCATAGAGACGCCTTGTTACAGCCGTGGATTGTTCTGGGCCATGAGAAGGGCCACCACCCCCTCCTTCCTTTTCTATCCTCCCTCCTCTACCCTTAGGGAAAAAAATTCTCCCCCCTTTCAGCATCCGTGTCTTTAAGAATTCCCTCCATTGTAGCCTCAGGACAGAGACCCTTCTGTGAGCGTGCTGGAGGCCTGTCCTGGGGACACCCCGCCCCCCCCATTAAAAGACCATCAGAACAAGCTCTCCATTCTCCTCTGGAGAGGGTCCCTCTGTCCCAGGCCAAGGGACTCTTAAGGGAACGTTTATCCTGGGACACTCAGTTTACAAAGACTCCTGCAAAGTCAGATAAACTCACTCAGCCAGCATGGGGAGGGGGATAGGAGGAGGACAAAACCCCCTTTATTTTCACCCCTGCAGGGAGACCAATAAAGACTTTGTGCTGGAGAGCAGGGGTCTGGGCAAACAGAAGAAGGGGGTCTGCGCCGGCTTTGATGGGCAGAGCTTTGTGGGTTATTATCTTATCGTTGGGGTTTGGAGGAAAGCTTGATGCGGGGTGGTTGATTGCTTTCCCATCAGGTAACTGATCCCAATCCCTAGACTGCTCCATCTTGTCCGGGTAACCAGGAAGCCCTTTGGCAAGTTGTCTTTTATTGGGCAAGGATAAATCCCAAGGTGGGATGCTTTCATTTTTACTTATTCCTGTTACTTATTTGGATAGAGGAAAAACCTCACTCAGTAGACCTGGTTCCAGCTATGTGTGTGTATGTGTGCGTGTGTGTGTGCTCGTGTGCGCGTCTTACGTTCATGGCTTTGGGGACTTGAGATGACTCAGCATTGGGGATAAGTGTGACTTCTCTGTTTATGGCTATTCTGGGGTGAATGAGTATGTGAGGAGCCCCCTGCCCTGTGTGTATGTAGCCTTCACGATCTGGAGTAGTCTTGACTATACATGGCACAGAGATGGCACTCAGTCATGTGAACTAGAAAGTTCCATGACTGGCCATGTGGGACAGAAGTCCATCAGATGGATGCTTGCTGAGCTTCTTTCTGGCCAGTGTTCTGGGTTGTATCAACATCTCACTTAATCTCAGGACATAGCGGAAAGACTGTCCCATGGTAGGCACCTGCAAGGCATGACTCAGAGAGGGAACGTGACTTGCCTAATGTCACTCAGCACTGCTGAAGGTTCTAGCTCTGGTGTGTCTGATATCTGAGCTGCCATGTGCTGCAGCATGAGAGGCATAGCCAGGCTAGGGCCCAGGGCAGCTATCTGGGGTGGGGTGGGACTCACGGCCAGAAAACCCCAGAAAACTAAGGTCATGGCCAGGCCTGTGCCTTCCAGAAGCTGAGACTGTGTGTGGTTTTTTTTTTTTTTTTTTTTTTTTTGGTTTTGCAAGGTAGGGTCTCACTCTGGTCCAGGCTGACCTGGAATTCACTATGTAGTCTCAGGGTGGCCTCGAACTCTTGGCAATCCTCCTACCTCTGCCTCCCGAGTGCTGGGATTAAAGGCGTGCGCCACCACGCCCGGCCTGTGTGTGGTTTTATCTGACGTCCGCCTTCTTCTCCCAGGATTCTTCACCTGGTGCTGGCAGAGAATTAGCCATTTAGGTTCAGGTGGACGAAGGCATGCGTGTAGGTGACTGCCCATCCTGTACAGGTGTCTCTCTAGAGATAGGGCTCAGCACACACCTGTGAAGAGGTGGCTGCTTTAGCAAGATTTCGGGAGCTTGCTGGAACGCTTGTCAAGGAGGACCCTTCCCTGCAATATTCTAGAAAGGGGCTGGCTTTGACCTTTTCCTGCCATTGCCTTTCCTCAGGTAGGAGGTGTGATGGATCCTGAAGTTGGCATGTGGTGTGTGTGTGTGTGTGTGTGTGTGTGCTCTTTTTACCCCATCCCTGGAGTTGGTGCAGTGACAGGCAGATGAAAAGGGCCATTGAGGGTGGGTTTGTGGCTGAGGTCAGAGTCCTAGCTCACATACGACAGCTGCAGGGCTTGCCAGGGGCTCAAGCTTTGGCAGCAGGACGTCCCACAGCCCCCCCTTGTCTGGATGAGCTCACCTTACCGGCTGCAGGACCGGGAGAGATCATCACACTAGGGGTTGCATGGAGTGTGAAACAGGACTACAAGAGGCATCCTGCAGAGTCAGGCAGTGGTGGAGAGGTGTTGGTAAGAACCTGCATGGGAGGGTGGGGGTGTCAGAAAGCACAGTGAGTGTATCCCAAGTTCACTGTGGACAAAGCACTCCCTGCCTGGGCCCATGTGTGCATGCAGGAGATGTGCACATGGGAGCCGGCTGGGGAATTTAGGGTGCAGAAAGGGGCAAGAATGTGAGAGGAATAGGCCACGCTTCACCCCTCAGTTCTGTGGACAAGGGCATTCACTACACACAACAGTGAGGCTGGGTGGAAGGTTTAAAGGAGGCAGAGGGCTGGAGAGATGGCTTAGTGGTTAAGGCACTTGTCTGTAAAGCCTAAGGTCCCACGTAAGCCAGATGGAGTTTGTTGGCAGTGGCTGGAGGCCCTGGCACATCCATTTTCTCTATCTGCCTTTCTGTCTGTGTAATAAATAAATAAAATAGTTTAAAGGAGGCAGAGCACAAGAAGGGAGCTGAGGTTCTTATCTCAGGATGTGGAGGAGGTGTTGGTGATGTTGTGTGTGGCGGGGTGGGAGGGAGGGAATGGCTGGACTTGGAGACACAGTAGCACACCCATTTGGACATGGAAGATGGGCCCCTGTCTCTTGGTATTTTCCTGTGAGCACTGTGCTGAATGAAAGCTGCCAACCATGGGGTCCAGAGAATCCCCAGATGGAGTCCAACAGCAGATGGCGATGGGCCTAGATCACTTCTTACACCATCCCTACAGGTGACTGGTCACTTTTTAAAAAATCTGTGGGTATATATGGGTGTGTATATGATATGTGTGTGTGTGGGGGTGCTCACATGCTGTGCTAAGCATGTGGTGGTCAGAGAACAATCTGGAATATCGTTCCTCACCTTCTGCCTTGTTGGAGACAGGGTCTCTTATTTGCCTCTGCTTAAGCCAGGCTAGCTGCCTGGTGAGCTGCTGGGAACCTCCTGCCTCCACCTCTCCTCTCACTGTCAGTGCACTGGAGTTACAGGTGCTTGCATTACTCCATCTGGCTTTATGTAGGGTCGGGGGATGCAAACCCAGGTTGTCAGCTTGTGTAACAAGCACTTTTCCTCAGCCCCACCCCATTTATTTCTTTACCATTATCACCCTGAGGACCCTCTCCCCACTTCTTGCAGGTGGGTGGTCAGGGCCCACTTACTGCATTGTCCACAGGGTCCAGTTTTATCCCTCAGCCTGAGGACCTGACGGATGCAACTGTTTCCCCAGTAGGTGACCGTGGAAGTTTCTCTGCCTCACCGTGCCTCTGTTTCTTTATCAGCCGTGAATCCTGAGCTTCTACCCAGGTCTGCATGCTTTGAGGTGTGTGTATATGTGTCACACACCCACCCAGAGAGAGACAGACACACAGTCAGTCAGGTGCTCATTATCTCTGGTCTTTCCTTTGCATCTCTGTGTGGCTTATGGCTCCTGTGCCCCTCTACCTTGCCTGGAGGATGATAAATTCTTGCAGGGTGGCAGTGAGGATTTGGAGTGCCCATCACCTCATACGGCTGTGTCCAGGGCAGTAAGGGGCAGGCAGCGGCTGGGGTGCTCAGTGGCGGTTGACCAGGCTACAGCATTACCCCCCCCCCGGGTGGCTGGTGAGTGTGAGTCGGGGCTGAAGGTGAGGTGCACCTGGCTTCAGAGCCTGGCTGGTTCCCATCACCTTCATACTTTTTTCTCACCTTGCAAGCTGGAGGCTCGGTGGGGCGGGATTGCTTTGCTGCCTCCTGAACCCTAGGAGGTCAGAACAGCCTGTGCCCGTGTGCTGGGCAGAATGACACGTGTGTCTTATTTTGACTCATTGCTCCTGCATGCTGGTGCATCCCACTTCTGGAAGCCCAAGAGAGCAAGCCATTGTTGTTGGGGGTGGGGGTTAGCCTTACATGATTGCTGACAGTGCATGCTGCAATGGGGGGCCTTCTTGACTTGACTGGTGAGGAAGAGTATCGCCCATGCTTGGCTTCATTCCCATGTGTGTGCGTGCGCGTGCTCACGTGCGTACACACATACACGTGCTTGTGGAGGCCAGGGGACAACTGCAGCTGTCATTCCTCCTGTATCCACTTTGTTGTGAGTGTGTTTATATGTGTGTGGTGTTTGTGCATATTCACATGCATGTGGTCACACATATGTGCACGAGTATGTAAGAGTGTGTGTGTGTGTGTGTGTGTGTACATGTGGAGGTCAGAGTTTAACACCAAGTATCTTCCTTGCTTACTATCCATGTAATTTTACTGAAGCAGGCTTTCTCGCCTGAACCTTGAGCTTGCTGGTTCGGCTAATCTGACTAGCCAGCCTGCCCTGGGGATACGCTCTCTGCCTCGCAAATGCTGAGCGGTCTTGTGCTTACCGACATTTCCGTGGGCGCGGGCAGTCTGAGCTCCAGCCCGCATGCTGGCACAGTGCGTGCTTCATCCACTGGCTCTCTCTCAGCCCCCTCTGCCATCTACTTTTTGAGACAGGGTCTCTCTTTGGTCTGAAGTTTGCCAAGTAAATGAGACTAAGCTGGTCAGAGAGCCCCAGGATCTTTCTGTCTCCACCTTCTTAGCACTGAGATTATAAACATGTGCCACCATGCCTGGCATTTTTTCTTTTTTAAATTGTGGGTTCTGGGGTTTGAGCTCAAGTCCTCATGCTTGTAAGGCAGGCAGGCACTTCACCAACTGAGCTGTCTCCCAGCCTTCCTTCCCTTTTCTTCCTTTTTTTTTTTTTTTGTCATTGATTTTTATTTTATTTTCCCTGAGGTAGGGTCTCACTGTATAGTCTAGGCTGACCTGGAATTAACTATGAGTCTCAGGGTGGCCTCGAACTCACGGCGATCCTCCTTCCTCTGCCTCCCAAGTGCTGGGATGAAAGGTGTGCGCCACCACGCCCGGCTCCACCGTTGACTTTTTGAGGGGTGAGGGAGAGGAACCTTCTTTTGGATGAAAGATGTGTCATAGAAAACTTAGGAAACATCATTCTATTTTATCGTAGGTTTTGTTAATCATCATCTGTGCATGAGCCAGAAGGAGGAGCTGGGTTAAATGGACTACTGACCACCTTTCTCTGGACAGTCCCCCCTACAATGGGGAGGGGTTACTTTAGCACAAGTAGGTCTCTCTCTCTCTCTCTCTCTTTCTGCTAGACATAAGACTCCTGTTCTTCGGCTGGGGGAGGGGGACACTTAGCACAAGGGAGACTTCAGATGGGAAAGGCTGGGAGGGTGAGCGAGTTAGTGGCAGGAGGTGGGGGAGCGATGTCATTTATTAGGTCTACGGAAACAATACAGGGTTTGTCTCCTGGGGACGGTGGTGCCGGGGGAGGCAAGCCAAGATGGGCCCAAGCAGAAAGAAAACAAGCTCAGGTCTGACGAAAATGTGGTGACCCCAAGGAGCAGGGAGAAAAGCACCTTTGTTTCCTGAGGTCAGGGCAAGGGGTACATGAATGGGGGGCTGTCCTTGCCACTCTGCTGGGGACCTGTGCCCCTAGGAGGGGCTAGCTTGATGAACGTTTCAAGAGTAACTAACCTGCCGCCCTGCATTCTGACACGGGTTTGGGGGTTATCTTTCTGGAGCACCCCCAAGGTTGCGAGGGCAGAGGGGCTGAATGTGTCTAGGGCTCCATGAGAGGCAGAGCCCCTCACCACTTCTGAATGGTTTTCCCACAGTTCATTCTTCCAGATGCCTCTGCAAACGTGCACACCCAGCTCAGTGCCTGGCCGTGTGTGTGTGTGAAGGTGCCAGAGGTGGACGTTGGGCATCTTTCTATATTGCTTGTCCACTTTATTTTTATGTGATGAAATCTCTCACTGAACCCAAAACACCAAAGTCACTGATTTGGTTAGACAAACTAGCCAGCGACTCCCAGGTATCCTTCTGTCTCTACCCACCCCCAGCACTGTTATTCCAGCCATGTGCCCCCACGCCTGGCACTTACAAGAGCGCCGGGGACCTAAACTCAGGTCCTCATGCTTTCTTGGCAAGCACTTGACCCACTGAGTCTTCTCTTCAGCCTGTGACTCTCCTTTGAACTTCACTATGGATTCCCTCTTTTGTGGGGGGAGGTTAGGAAGTGACAGGGTGGCATTACGTAGCCCAGGCTAGCCTTGAACTTGTTGTGTAGCCCAAGCTAGTTTCAAACTCATGATCTTTCTGCCTCAGCCATCTGGGTGCTAGGTGTGTGCATCACCTCGCCCTGCCTGGCTTTTGTTTTTCATTAGCCACGGAGTTTCACACTGCTGGCTGGGGGCTGCCACCAGCCAGCTTTCTTTCCTTGGCAGAAGCACTCACCTCTAGTCTGACACTGGGGCCTTTGGCAAATTTGTCCTCTTGTGGCACTTTGGCTGTGCCACCACCTACCAGCGGGAGCCCCATGGGACAGTCCTGGTGCTGGTTGTGGCTTCTGTGCGCTCACATTTTGACACACTCCTCACCTGTGTTGTCAGGGCCACCCCGGGACCACCCAGGGGCCTGCTTAGTCCCTCTGCTGCCTGTGACTGGGCTTCATAACACGTGCTGATAGAATGAGCCAGTCCAGAGATACTGGTGCATCAGCTCACTGCAGCCCAAGCCTTGCCCCAGCACTCACATCTATGCACACAAATGCATGCGTGTAAGTGCTCAGGCACAGGTGCACACATTCGCCTTTATGTGTTTTCCCCAAGGACCCTTGGAGGTCGACAATATTGTTACCTTTATATGACTGATAAGGAGGCAGAGGTGCAGAGAGGGTAGACTACTTGCTGATCCCTTGGCTGTTAAGTGGAGCCACCTGGCCTCAAACCCAAGCTGCCTAGCTCCACAGGCTGTGTTCTGAGCACTAAGCAGAGTCCGTGCAGCCCTGGCGGCTGTGAGTCAGGCACCCCGTGGTCATGGTGGCACTCTAGTGAGGGTAGCTGCCCTTTATGCTTGCTTCACAGCAGGAGATCCTTTGGGCGGTTGCTGGTCAGATGGCTCAAGGGCTCATGGCTGCCCACTTATGGTATGGTTCTCTCAAGTCAGCTAGTGTGGTCCCTGCGACCTGTGGGTACAGTGTTCTGGCCAGCTTGCATTCTTTTTTGTTTGTTTTTGTTTTGTGAGATAGGGTCTCACTCCACCCCAGGCTGACCTGGAATTCACTGTGTCGTCTCACTCAGGGTGGCCTCGAACTCACGGCAATCGATCATCGTGCCTCTGCCTCCGGAGTGCTGGGATTAAAGGCATGCGCCACCACAGTCGGCTCAGCTTGCATTCTTTACAGTGGAGGGAGATGAAATAGAGTGTGACAGGTCCACCCAGGGTGGGGGAAGGACCCTTCCCTCCGTGGGAAGGGTGCTTTGTGGACTGCTGTCTCTCTCTTTCCCCAGAAGCTGCCCAGGCTCAGCTGGGGCATCCATGTGGCTCGGTTGACTCTGGGTGCCTGCCAGCACCTCCTCGGGTTGTTTGTACCCAGGGCCAATGCTGTTTTCTTTTCCCGCCTTTGGTGCACCCCCTCCTCTATTTTTCATTAACCCTAGCCCCTGAGGCTTTGTTTTCCACATTGGTCTCCTGAAGACAGTGACTTGAGCGATGACAGAGGTCCAGTGGGACCCAGTTCTCCCTTTAAACTCTGCAGTCCTGCCACTTAGAGTCCTCCTTTGTTATTGGCATGGTGGGACCCTGAACCACAGAAGAGGCAGAGCAGATGGTGCCTGGCTGGGCAGGAGGTTTTTGTAGAGAGAGCTCCCTCATCTGCAAGGGCAGTCTCTGTAGCCCCTCATGCTTGCGGGGCAGACACTTCTCCTGTCTCTCTTCAATGTGGCTCATCCTTATCCTTTCTAGGCACTTCCTGGGGACCCCCACCTCCCCTCCCTCCTCCCCCCCTCCACCCCTACCATATTTCCTCCTCTGGGCTTCCCAGCACCTGTTCTACAGAACCTGCCTGGGAGAGTCTTCAGCTTCCTAGAGTTGCTTTCTAAGTCTGCCCTCAAGGTGGTAAACTTGAGTAGAGACCACTTAAAAAAAATTTTTTTTTTCTCTCCTGTGACTTTGGCACCCATCCTCCCAGACATGGAGCAGAGCACCAGGTCGTATGCAGTCATGTCTTTGAGGGAAGGTTGACAGGACTCGAGGTCATTCTGTGTAACATGCTGTGAGCAGACCCTTTACACACCCAGTTGTCACTAGCACCATTCCACAGGCAAGAAAGCTGAGGCTGGGGGAGGTTGGAGAATGTGCCCACCATCACACAGCTGATGGGGGGCTCTGCCTATGAACCCTGAAGCCTGTATTTATCCAGTCCACCTGCTTGCAGACCCAAGGGAGAGGGGACATTCTTGGTGAAGCTCACAGGGTGGTAAGGTGACAGGCTAGAGAACGACCCTTTATTCTATCTTCATTCTTTTCTCTCACCTACCTGGCTCGCAGCCTTTTGTTTAAAAAATAAAAATAAGGCCCCCAGGTTCATGGAGGCATGGTTTATGTACTACAGAACCCACTTAGCACAGAAGTACAACTCAGTGAAATTTCGTGGATGGAGATGGCCGTGTAACCATCACCACATTTCTACCAACCCAGAACATTCTCTCACGCCTGCTTGTAGTTCCTCCCCACTCTTTTTTTGTTTTTTCAAAGCATTGTGTGTGGGTATGTGTGTCCATGTTTGTGTGATGTGCATGCATGTGTGTATGTGTGGAGGCCAGAGGACCACCTCGGATATTGGTCTTCACGTGCGGTCTACCAGTTTTAAGACCGGATCTCTCACTGGCCTAAAGCTTGCCAAGTAGACCAGACTGACTGGCCGGTGAGCTCCAGAGCTCCTCCGTCTCTGCCTCCCCAGTTCTGGGATTACAGACTAGCACAGCCACAGCTGGCGGTTTACATGTGCTCTGGGGATCCACATTGAAGTCCTTTATTGACTGAGTCATTTCTCCAGCCCTCCTCTCCGTCCACTTGTGCCGGCCAGCCAACACTAAGCCACCTCCAACCTGCCTCTTTCTCTGTAAATGTACACTTTGGGGTTGTTTTCTATTAATGAAGATATATATATGTGTGTGTGTGTGACTGTATATATATATATATTGGTTTTTCGAGGTAGGGTCTCACCACTCTGGCCCAGGCTGACCTGGAATTAACTTTGTAGTCTCAGGGTGTCCTCGAACTCAGCGATCCTCCTACCTCTGCCTCCCGAGTGCTGGGATTAAAGGCGTGCGCCACCACGCCCAGCCCTGAAGATATTTGTGTGTGGCTTTTCTTGCTCAGTTTTAAGATTTCTGACTCAGTGACCTTTCATGGAGTCGCAAGTGTGTTCAGACTGTTGGTTTTTTCTTTTGGCAGTGAATGGGTTAACAGGAACTAGGAGGGTGAATTGGGAGAGGTGAAGGTTCCCTTTGGGGGTCAGAGCAATGTCTTGTCTTTTGTACTTCCAGCCTGGGCTGGCTTCCATGCTCCCCACCTTGTTCGTTGGTTTTAAAGGACCTGTTCTCCTCCTTCCTGGGGCATAATTTAGTCATAATGGCAGATGGAGAAGGGCTATTTCCTGGCAATTAGAGTAAGTAGAGATTGGAACGTGGGCCAACCCTGCTGTGAGCCAGGAAGGACTCGGCTCTCCCATGCATGGTTCCTCCCCTCCAAAGGGTTCCTGGGGACACTGGTGGGCTCGTCCACAGGCTGCCTCTGGTTTCCTCTTCCTCCCAGCTCACTGTCAGGGCTGTGGTGTAGAGATAGGGACAGAGGGATTTACTCTTACTTCCAGGTATCTTCCTCCCCACTGTTCCCACCCAACTTGAGCACCCAGGGAGAGCCAGGTTTTCCTTCAGCAAAGGTGTATTGAATGTCTGGCCAAGATGTATATGTCTGTGTGTGTGTGTGTGTGTGTGTGTGTGTGTGTCTCTGTGTGTCGGGGGTGAAATAGCCAGAGCCCCAGATATCCCAGGGGCTCGTAGCTGGAAGCTGGGTTGATGAGCCATCCAAGCTGTGGATAAGGACACAATGAACAAGACCCACTGACTCCAAATGGGGGAGACCATGCTGTGCTTAGAAAGGGAGACCCGGGCTGGAGACATGGCTTAGCAGTTACGGCATTTGCCTGCCAAGCCTAAGGACCCATGTTCGACTCTCCAGATCCCAGAAGCACAAAGGTGAGGGAAGTGCAAGGTTGCACATGCCCACTAGGTGGCGCAAGCATGTGGAGTTTGATTGCAGTGGCTGAGGGCCTGGCACAGCAATTCTCTCTCTCTCTCTCAGATAAAAATAAATAAGTGAAAAAGAAAGGCAGACCCTGAGTGTGATGATTTATCTTCCTTGTCAACTCCGCTGGTGTTAGAATCACCAGAGAGTTAAACCTCCGGTGTGTCTTTGAGGGTCCTTCCAGAAAGAGTTAACAGAGGTGGGGAGACCCACACTGGATATAGACAGCGCCACCCCATTGGCCTGTATCCTGTAACACCAAGAAGACAGAAAGCTCAGCTCCGGCATTCACTTCCTTGTGCTTCCTGACTGTGGATGCAGCGTCACCAGATACCTCCCGCTCCCGCTGCCATGCCTTCCCCGCCATAGTGGATTGCATCCTCAAACTGTGAGCCCTCAAGCTGCATTTGTCACGGATGTTGTCACGGCAGGGAAGAAATAACGAACACCTAAGGGCATGGTTGCCGGGAAGAAGATGAGTTGCTTTGTCAGAGAGGACCAGGGCTTGGGGAGAGGAACATGCACTTGACCACCGTGTGGCAAGGACCCACATGATCACAGTGTGCTCAACAAAGGCATGGAAGGAAAGGCCAGGGGCCCGTAGACTGTTCATCAGGAGGTCGTGAGACCACAGTGGGGGTGGCTTGTCAAAATCCAAAGTCAGGGTAGGTGGGAGAAGACGGGAGGTGCCGGTTTCCACTGTAGTTTCATTTGAGGGTGGAGCTTTGGTGAAGCAGGCTGGACTCTGGGACATGGAGGGCCGGTTGCTCCCCTGCTGTTGCTCCTTGGAGCTACTCTGTGGGTGGCGGAGGGAGTCGTGTGAATGCATCTGTCCTGTGATCTCTCATACCCTTGGTCCATGGTCAGCCTTTGCTGTCATGACCATAGAGCATGTGGCATAATTCCCAGCTGCTGCTGCTGCTTTTCTATTTTTTTCTATGAGAGAGAGACTGAGTTGACGCACCAGGGCCACCAGCCACTGCGATCAAACTCCAGATGCGTGTGCCATCTTGTGTACATGTGCCACCTTGCATGCTAGTGTCACCTTGTGTAGAACCTGGAGAGTAGAACCTGGGTCCTTAGGCTTTGCAGGCAAGTGCCTTGACCACTAAGCCATCTCTCCAGCCCCTAGCTTCTTCTTAATCACTTACTTTTTTGTGTTCTTGTATCAGTTTTCCTCCCTTCTTCCCTCCCTCCTTCTCTCCCCCCTCTTTCCCTCCTCCCCTCCTGTTAAGGATTTTGCTGCAAAATGAGTAACATCATTTGTTCAGTCTAATTTTGAAGGAGTAGAATGTTGACCTTGAGCTTAATCTGTGTAACTGATTCTGTGATTCTGTTGGTCACTCTGCTTTGGCTAAACTATCTTTCACTTACGGGATGGAAGCTGTGCCGGGCAGCTGTTGATGGGATGGGGTTTGTAACAGGTGAGCCTCTGAGGTGGGCAGGTTCTTAACCAGGAGACTGTCCAGTCATGAACTTGGGGCTGTAACTGCTCATCCCAGCCTCTGCTTTCTCGGCCTTCAAACTCCATGTCCTGATATTCTTGAAGAGTGTTTGGTTCTGTTCTTGGACCTGCCTGGCACATGCCTGGAGCTTAAGGACTGTTTGTTCAATGTGCCTGAAGGACCAGCTCCTGCCTCTCATCCTGAAGGACCCCAGGCACAAGGAGAGTTTGAAAGAAACAAATAGGCCACTGTTGCAGTCAGGCTCGCATTGCTGGCAGAAATCAGCTGACCAATGATTGCTTTCCCTGAGCAATCGTTTGCTTCTTGGTGATGAGGCATGAGGTCCCAGCTGGTCTTATTCTCCTAGTCTTTGCCTCTTAACCTGTCTCGTGGTCTTTCTTTTATTCATGGAGAAACACTTGCTTTCTCCTATCCCTGCCTCCTCCTCGCTGGGATTTTTCTTGGTTGCGCTCCCCTCTTCATGAATGAAACCCTGCAGCTGGTATTTGCTAGAGAAGTCCCAGGCAAGAGAGATGACTTTGCCTGGTCACCTCTGGAGCACCTGGTCTGTGTGCCACATGCTAGGCAGGTACTGTACCATGGAGTTATGCCTTCAGCCCCCTCAATGCTTTTTGTGACCTTTTATGGGTGGTATAAAAGGGATACATATGTGTCCAGCAGGAAGCACACTTTAAGTTTTGAATTTGAGCTTTTCCTGGGCGAGGCACAGGTAGCATGTTCTTCAGTCCCCTCTTGTGATGCTGCGCAGTGGCTGCCAGTTGCAGCTCCAGTCAGCCATGTGAGCCAAGGAGACCTGTTGCTGAGTCAGAGATTTTTGTATGTTAGCTGAAGTAAATTCATGTCTGAGGTTTTTTTATGTTTTATTTTTAGAGAGAGACAGAGGGAGAGAGACAATTAGTGTGCCAGGGCCTCAGCCACTGAAATCGAACTCCAGATGCCTGCACCACCTAGTGGGCATGTGCAACCTTGCACTTGCCTCAGCTTTGTGCGTCTGACTTACATGGGATCTGGAGAGTTGAACATGGGTCCTTAGGCTTCTCAGGCAAGTGCCTTAACCACTAAGTAGTCTCTCCAGTCCTCATGTCTGAGTTTTGACAGCTTTAGGATATCACCCTAGCTAGTGGGAACAGCAGCTCCATCCTCAGGACCAAGGATGGGGTGTTCCTGGCTGCAAGGGGCGGTCATCTCCCACAGTGTTGTATGCCACCCATGAGCTCGGCCCCTTCTTCCTAGGCAGCCCAGGCTATGCTAATCACACCTCACCCATCTTTGCCTCCTAGTGTTCCTTCCCACTGAAAACTATTAGAAGTGTCATTTTACAGCTGTGTCACTGTAAACATGACTATATTAATAGAATGACGTAAAACATTAATGTGAATATGATATAGTAAGACATGCTCTGTAGCTGAAAACGGTGAATTATTTGTTCTTTATTTTATTTATCGGAGAGACAGGCACACACTCACACAGAGGCAGAGTGTGAGGAGTATGGTGCACCACGGCTTCCTGCCACTGCACACGAGCTCCAGATACGTGCACTACCTGGTGCATCTGGTTTTATGTGGGTACTGGGGAATTGAAAGCAGGCCATCAGGCTTTGCAAGCAAGCAGCTTTAACTGCTGAGCCATTTCTCCAGCCCTATTTATTTTTCTTTTGATTTCAAATGAAATTAAGCATTTTTACGGGCCCCTAAGTTTACAGTGGGCCCTGGCACATGCCTTGTGACCCCATACGACATTCAGCCTGGTGTGGCAGCAGCCTTCCCAGTTGGTTCTTTGCTTGTAGGCATCTTCTAGGCTTTTTACTGTCCTTGGCTATCCTCTGAAACAGCCTCATTGACACACCGCTGTGGGCCCCCAAGACTGAAATAAGTTCCCAAAGAGCGGCTCCAGCATTCTGCCTGATGCTCAGCTCTGGGTCGGGGAAGCTCTGGAAGAAAGTGAAAGCTGCGGGACTTTCTCGCCAGCTGCTTCAAGCACCATCCCACCAGGCCACACTTTCAGCATCAGATGGCTGGCTGGCTGTTGTTAGGGTAACGCATGTGGTCCTCTCTATTCTGTCTTCATCATTTGAGGCATGCATGGGTTTTGACAGCCTCTCCTCTTATGCTTGACCCAGGGTCATTCTCTGCTAGGGAGTCATTTCTAGGAGACTGTTTTTGACAGAAAAGATTGAATGGAGCAAGAAGGGAACAAGTCTAGACAATTGGAAGACCAGCACTTTGTTCTCAAGTGGAGTAGTTACAGAAAAATCAGTGGCCTCTCCTTGTTGTGTCATTTTTTTTTTTAACAGTAGAGTCCCAGCCCGGTGGCTTGGATGTCAGCCGTGCTTAGGCGGCTGGGAGGGTCATGGCTCCCGTGCAGCCTGGGCAGGAGCTCTGTCTATGTTTGGACTTTTTGTCGTTGTCTCACAAGCCCCTCTGGATTCCTGGAATCCAGAGCCTTGTTTCTGCAAGACAAATGCTAGCACCCCAGGGCTCCATCCCGGTGGTGCCTCACCTCACCTTTGCATGTTCCCTTCCTGGTGTGGGCTGAACAAATGGGGGGTCATCAACATAAGGCTGCTAGGCAGCCCCCAGAGTGAGGACTGGCCTCTGACCAGACTGAGATGCAGGGAGGGACAGGCAGAGACATGGCACCTCTGGGAGGTGGGGGGATACCTGAGGTATGCGTGTGAATGCACACAGACAAGTGCACACACGTCCAAATACACTCCACCTTGCTGTTTGTATACACAGCAGCCCATGTGGCTGAATACTGTGCCTCACAAGCCACAGACATCTCTAAGACGACCCGGCAGGGGCATCGGGAGCTAAGGGGGTTGCAGATCTCTGGGTGGAGCTGGGGGGGGGGGTTCTTTCCCACGAGCTGGGCACCTAGAGACCCACCCTGAGCTCGGTCTGCATTCAGCCCAGCGCCAGGTTATCCGTGGGCAGCTCTCTTGAAAACAGGCTCCTATTGTGTTTGCCTTTGGGGAGGCACTGTGGCAAAGTGGAAACCACCCTGGGTGGGCCCATCGGCACTCACTCCCTGGCCAACACTTTGGACACACAGGGGCAGGAGAGTGTTTAGAGATGTGAGCCTGAGAACTCTGTCCCCTGCAGATCTCACAGCTCCAGTGGTTACAGGCTTTTTCTCTTGTGGAGCCTGGTGGTTCTTCTAATGAAGCCTGCCCAGGACCAGGGCAGCCAGACGCTTGGGCTCTGGCGCCCTCTAGTATTCATGTCGTATTATTGCAGGAGCAACTACAAACCTGGGCTGGTGGTGTGGCTCACTCACCATGTGCCTAGTATGCGTGAGGCCCTGGGGTTCCATCCCTAGCACCACAAATGAATAAGAAAATCAATATCATTAAGGTAGAGAAAAAATAAGGTAAAGCCACAGACACAGCTAGGTTAGAATATTTTGCAATCCCTGTGTGATGGCTGGGCTGTCGGGGATATAGTCCAGAGTAGTCTAGAACTTTCCAATCGATCATCCATGTACTGTCCTTGCTGTGGATGGATGTCTGGGGATCCTGGTTCCCCAGGATGCCCTCAAGTCTTTTTACAGGAGTTTTTGAACATCAGGGAATTTTTTATTTCTTGTCACTTTTAAGGAGGATTGTGATACACACACACACACACACACACACACACACACCAAAGAGCAAGTGATTCCAAGGAAGAAAAAGAGGGTAGTTGCAGACAGGCATAACAGTGTGTATTCTTGGAATACTTGGAGTCATAATCCTTTTTTATATATTTTATTTTTATTTATTTATTTATTTGACAGAGAGAAAGAGGGGGAGAGAGAATGGGCGCACCAGGGCCTCTAGGCACTGCAAACGAACTCTAGACTCTCTCTGCCTCCTTACCCCTCTTCTCCTTCCTCCCTTCTTTGATTCCCAATAAGTTTAGTTACGGTTGTTTACAGGAGCATGGGTGAGGGATTATTTATGGGAACATGGGCAACTTAACCAGTGTTTATACCACTGAAGAAAATGTCTATAAATTCTCACAGAGGAGTGGGGCTTTGTGAAACCTTCCTTCCTCCTTGAGTGTTCCGACCAGAAGCAAAAATTTTTGGGGGTTATTTTGGCCTACAGTCTTGAGGGGCAGCTCCATGACGGCAAGGGAAAGATGGTAGAGCAGAGGCTGGACATCACCCCTGTGCCAATGTCAGGTGGACAACAGTGGCATGAGCTGAACTCTAGCAAGAGGAAGCTGGCTATAACACCCGTAAGCCCACCCCCAGTAACACACTTTCTTCAGCAAGGCTCCAATTCCCAAACAGCCACCAGCTGGGAACTGAACATTCAGAACACACGAGTTTATGGAGGACATCTGACTCACAGCATCACAACAAGGGAATGTTGACGGGCCCCATCTCGTGTAGATCTTGTCCAGGTTATCACAAGTGCTGAGAGTCCAAAAGTGCCATGCTTAGGTCATGCCTGGGTGACTTTTTCCCACCCTCCCCTCTGATGGGAGCTGGCTATTGTTTTTTAAAATTTATTGAGGGCTGGAGAGATGGCTTAGCGGTTAAGGCGCTGCCTCCTAAGCCTAAGAACGCTGGTTCCAATCTCCAGTGGTTCCAATCTCCAGGTCCCACGTTTAGCCAGATGCAAAGTGACATAAGAGCACAATGCCGCACTTGACCACAAGGGGGCGCACACATCTGGATTTCGTTCGCAGCAGCTGAGAGACTGCTGGCACGCCCATCTCTGTCTGTCTTCCTCTCCCTCTCCCTCTGTCTCTCTCTAAAAAAAAAAATTATTATTTAGAGAGAGAGAATGAGAATGGGCATGCCTGGGCCTCTAGTCACTGCAAATGAACTCCAGATGTATGCACCACCTGGTGCACCTGGCTTACTGGGGAATCAAATCTGGGCCCTTAGGCTTTGCAGGCAAGTGCTTTAACCACTAAGCCATCTCTCCAGACCCAGAACTGGCATTTCTTTCTCTCTTCTTTTTTCTTTCTTCTTTTTTTTTGTTTTTTGTCTCTCTCTAGTCCAGGCTGACCTGGAATTCACTATGTAGTCTCAAGGTGTCCTTGAACTCATGGAAATCCTCCTACCTCTGCCTTCCGAGTGCTGGGAACCTGACATTTCTAATAAGCTCCCTGGCGTTGGCTGCTGGTGATGCGAGGGAACCCTACTGGTCCGGATAGGAGGGCGGAAACCCTTTTGTTGGTCGTCCCTCTGTGAACAGGATGCTGGCAGCGGGCTTGTGACAAGTGAACTGGCATCACCCTGCTCTGCACACCCCAGGAGAACAGCTCCTCTGTGCTGAGGGGCCACGGCTGACACCCTCACCGGACAGTCCAGAGACTCAGCCTGCGCTTGGTCAGAGGCTCCATCTCTTTATACAGGCTGACCCACACAGGGTCACTATACTGTCCCTACGGTTCTGCGGTGGCTTAGTTTAGAAATGGTCTAAACAGTTGGTCTTAAACTTTCAATCATAAAAGACATTCCTCTCAGAAGAGCAGAGATTAAAGTGGCTTTCTGGCCTTCCAATCTGGGTTACCTCATGTTCACCTTGGCAACAAGATGGCCCGCTGGAGGGTGACAACCTTCATCTCCCAGGACCAAGTCTTCAGTTTGTTGTTGTTATTTGGTTGGTTTTTATGCGTATGTGTATGATGTGTGAGGGTACCCACGCATGTGCATAGATCTTCACATGCACGTGAACACATGAACAGGTGTGTGTGTATGGGTAGAAGCCAGAGGCTGACATCAGGTGTCTTCCTTGATCCCTACCCATCCTACTTATTCAGGTGGTCTCTCGCTTGAACCCAGAGCTGCCGATTTGGCTAGTCTAGCTATCCAGCTTGCCCCAGAAGTCCCCCGTGTCTGTCTCCTGAATGCTGGGATTATGTGTGGGCGCTCACGCACGCAGCATTTACTTCTGTGCTAAGGGTCAGATGTAGGCCCTCACGAGACCATCTCACGCCGGGTCTGAGACACTCTTGCGTGGCAGCACATTACCCTCAGAACCTTCTCCCCGGCGCCGTCTTCGGCCCCCAGGAAGCACTTGTCTTCATTCAGACCTGCAGGCCTAGCAGGGAGGTGGCTCATGACACTGTCCTGTGGGGTGGCCATGGCCAGACTTTGTCGCCTTCTGATTCAGGGTCACGGTGGTTCTGGGGCTCTGGTGGTGGGGTAAGTCCACCCCCTCAAAGCATGCCCACCATTCATTAAGCTGATTGAAGTGACTTTTAAAATAATTTAGTTTTTTCATTTTGAGAGAGAGAGAATGGGTATGCCAGGGCCTCCAGCCACTGCAAATGAGCTCCAGGCATGTGGCGTACTTGGGTCCTGGGGAATCGAACCTTAGGGTTTGTAGGCAAATGCCTTAACCATTAAGACATCCCTCCAGCCCTGAAGTGACTTTTACCTCAACCTGTAAACTCAGCCGGCCCTGTCCT
This sequence comes from Orientallactaga sibirica, assembly GCA_036365145.1. NCBI lineage: Eukaryota > Metazoa > Chordata > Mammalia > Rodentia > Dipodidae > Orientallactaga > Orientallactaga sibirica. Next base: position 11,393,251 of record JAEOAD010000013.1, read on the forward strand.
GCTTCAGACCCTCAGTGGGGGAGTGAGACTCGCAGCTAGAGCCACGTGCCGGGGTAAGTGGTGAAGCGGGTGTTCAAACCTGGGCGGTTTAGGTTCTTAAGCCAGAGCACTTGAGGTTTTAAAATGGAAGCCCTGGAACTTACCTGTCATCCACATGGGTTAATGGTCGGTATATTTCCCCAAACAAGTCTGTCTGGGGTGAGAAGGAGGCTCCATCCCAGGTCCCAGGGGTGTGGGTGTGTGTATCTGGGTGTGGTGCTGGGTCAGGAGCTCAAACCTGTTTGCTGGTGTTTGCCAGAAGCCAGTGGAAGAAAAGAAAAGCCTGCTTGTTCCCAACATATGGATGTCCAGGATCAAATCAGACAGAGGGACGTCCCTTCCTTCTACTCTCACACATCTGGGCCAAGGCAAAAGCACTGGCTAGACTGTGGCAAGTTGTGCCCAGCCGGGAAAGTGGACACAAAGAAAGGCTCCCGCCCTGGTGGCCTCCCCTTAGCCTTGCTGGACACCTGGCCTTGACATAGGTGGACTCTGTCGCCACCTTGTGGCTTGTAGGTGTATCACCCTCACAGGGCATCTCACCCCGGGTCTGAGAGATCGGCCATTGTCCCACAAGAGGGCAGCTATCTTCTTTGGATCCACTTTTGGCACTGGGGTTGTGTGGCCACAAACATGGCTTTGGGGTCCATGCTGGATCACACCCACTCCTGAATGTCATGTGACTTTGTCAGCCTAGGTTTTGTGTCATCTCAGGTTTTCTCTTGGGAGGGAGGCGGATGTTCATAGAGGTTTGGGAATTACAGGTGATCAAATGCCCACAACTTCATTGTTGCTCTAATTTGATACATTAACGACAAGATCTAGCTGCTTTCTAAAGTGACCCAGGTACACTCATATCACCGACATAAGTATGTACATACAGCCATTGACACTGTCGCGGGAAACTTTTCCCCTGGGGAGACACGGATACACGTCTTCACCCCAAATAGGTCTCAGGTGGCAGAACAAGGTACAGTTACACCAATACTAGTTCAGTGAACTAATGAGTTTATTGGGGGAGGGGGTCACAGTCACTTACAGAACATAAGAGAGGTTATTATAAGAATGTGGGGTCCCCCAAACCGCCTCTTTGACAGAGATTCCTGTGTCAAAATTACCCCTGCAGATGCTCCTCGCGACTCCATCTCGGTGGAGCTCATTGTTCCCCCATCTCCTCTTCTTTCTCTACTCTGGCATCCCCCCCTGAGGTCACGGGATCTTGTTCGTTATTGTATGCAGCTGACACCCGGGGGGGGGTGGAGGGGGGCGCTAATCTCAGGTGAGGGTCTGGTGACCATCCCTGAGTTGATCTGGCTGCTTTTGATAAAGCAATAGTTAGTTGTTTACGCCTTTCAATGCAGATGAAATTTGCCATTCGACAGACACCTTCTTTTCCTTTTCTTTAATTTTCCCAATCCTTTACTTTTTTACATTGTTTCTCTCTATGTCATCACAGGCTGTCCTCGAGCTCACAGCAATCCTCCTTCCTCTGCTCCCAAGTTCTGGGATTAAAGGCGTGTGCCATATTTTCCCTATCTATCCTCTATCATCAGTCTCTCTACTATCTCTCTCTATATATTATTTATCTCTTTCTATTATCTCTCTATCTCTCTCTCTACTATCATCTATCTTTCTCTATTATCTATTTATCATCTATTATCTACCTCTATAGTATCTCTACCATCTATCTCTATTATCTATCATCTATCTCTGTATTATCTCTATCATCTATCTATCTCTCTATTAACTATCTCTATTATCTATCATCTATCTATCTCAGTCTGGCATGGAGCATATTATGTAGACCAGGCTGGCCTCTAACTCGAAGCAATCCCTCTGCCTCAGACTCTTGAGTGTTGGAGTGAAAGGCATGAACAACTGCACCTGGAATGTGTGAAGATTTCTACAAGCAATTGACCTTGGGGAATCCTTGTGAATTGATAGGAAAGGTCCATTGTCAGGACAGGTAGTTGCCACACACCTCTCACCCCCTTCTGTTATAAGCAGCTGTGTTGTTACATATACAGCAGGTGTCTTTCACACAATCAAGGCATAGTTGCAAACAGCAAGAAATTGACAGTGGCTCCTGTCAGTTTCCTTTCTCTGTTCAAGGGTCCAGTGCAGGATCCCACATCGCCTTTCCTTGTTCTCGATGCTGTTGGAGGCCTGGAGTGTGCTAGTCCTGCATCTTGAGAAGTATCCTACAGCCCTTCAAGGTTTTGTTTGTCACGTTTCCTCCCCATAGACTGAGGGCTTGATCAGAATCAGAAGTGCAGTGTACTCCTTGCACTGTTCCTGGGGGAGGGTGGGCTACAAGGGGTAGGTGTGACTTGTCATGGTGACCCTGGCATTGATCACTTTGATGATGAAGTCTGACAGGCTTTGTCACAGATGTAAGTATGTATATATATATATATATATGTATATATATATACATACATACATCAAGAGAGAGAGCGCACATACACAGACACCATATATATATATATATATATATATATATATATATATATATATATATATATATAACTGCATATAGGTACATGTAGCAATGACTATATATTTATAGTTGTTTTATATATGCATATATTTATTTGTTGTGAGTTTTCCATTTCCATTCTGTTCATTAGAGACTCTCCCAGGCTCTCGACAGGAGCAGCATTATACCCTACTTCCTGTCTGTGTGCACTTGTGTGTGTGGTAAATATATCCGTGTGCATTATTTGTAGTTCATTGTTAGGGGAGGTTTGTCCCGCCCCCACTTACTTATCCATCTCATCATGTGCTTGCTATGAGCATGGGGACACGAGGGTGTCTACCACAGCACACTGTCCCTGTCTTGGTCCCCGAGCCATTTCTTTCATGCTTGAGCGATGGTCGCTGCGTTGGTCATGGGGTGCCTTCGTTCTTTAAGTGCCTGTGATGGTTTATAGGGACGGTCAGTCCATTTGACCAGACCCAGAACGGCTATGAGGGGTCACTTAGACTAGATTAGCCTCTGGGCATGCCTGTGAGGGACGACCTTGACGAGGTTATTGGAGGTGGGAAACCCACTTTGACTGTGGGCTGCGCCATTCCTGGCTCTGCGGTCCTGGGCTGTTTGACACAGTGACAGGTGACTCAGCGCTCTGCCTTCTTACCATTAGGCTGAGTGTGACCAGCTGCCTTCAGCTCCTCCTGCCGCACCTTCTACACCATAGTGAAACTTTTCCTCAAAATTGTACACTGAATTAAACCCTTTTCCGTCCCTCTGGCCCCGTATTTGTTCACAGCAAGGAGAAAGTCACTGATTCAGCCCCTACCGGTGAGTGCGGTACACTGGTGACCAAGACCCGGACATCTGGCTGAAGATGGCAAAGGCTCCTGGGGGGGTCATGCCAGGGTTTTGTTAACGGGGGGGGGGCTGCGTGATGCCCCTGGCCTGAGCTGAGGATTTTCCAGTGAGTTTCTGGGGGAAACAGCCAAACTCAACCTCCACCTTGGACCCCAGATGGGGAAGCTGAGTATTTCCTTGAGGGGGAGGGTGTCACCACCCATCACCCACTCCAGCTTCAGACTCCGTGAAGCATGGACCAGGGGGAGGCCAGAGCAGGAGGTCCCGTGTATATAAGCTGCCTAAGGGTGTCTGCATGGTGGACATGATATTTATACTTCCTGGTGAGAAGACCGTGAGTGGATTACTCAGGACTGTCCAAGGCCATGGTCAGGGCATGGTTGACATGGATTTGGACCCTTGGGAAGTACACACTTCAGCCCCTGGGGCTTCCGAGGTGGTAGCATGACATGATCCATGTCTGCTGTCCCCTTTCGATCACTCATGAACCCCTTTCGAGGGCCAGAGCTGGCCTCATGGGTGACATTTGGTGCCTGTGTTCACAGACTGCTGTGTGGCCAGCTGACCAACCAGCCTGCCTGCCTGCCTGCCCAGGAAGACACTCATCTCTTGTTTGTTTTCAAATAGGAGTAATTAATGTTTGCTGTACAACCCTCATGCTTTGAGCAGGATGTGCTTACTGGGTGACCTCGAGCAAATTTTGTAGGTCATCCAGGAAGTAGAAAAAACACCTGCTTCATAGGGAGGGCCAACCCAAAGCTCTGTCAGGACACTGGGTGCCAGCCACCACCCTCCATTTTGGCTCCCCAGGTCCTCCTGGGTGAAGGTAATCTGGGGATAGAGGCTTACTGCTCAGGGTCTCGTCGGCCTCCAGAGCCTCACGCTGGGAGGTGAGCTAGCACACAGAGCCGGATTTCATGGCCGTGTGTGTGTGTGTGTGTGTGCGCGCGCGCGTGCGTGCGTGCGTGCACGTGCATGCCACGGTGGAGAGATCCCTGCCGTGGGTGGATCCTTCCCTTGCATGGGCTGAGGCTTGGCTTCGCACAGGACTGGCAAGTGCAGGTCCAAGGGCAGGAGGAAGCATCTTGCATCAAGACAGCATCCTCAAACCCAGACGGTCCCTGCAGGCCTGTGGGGTGGGTAGGTGCCCCTGTCTGGAGAACAGCGCTGGGGGCCTCTATAGGATTTCACAGGGCTTGTGACTTTGTGCTTCGTGGGAGTAAAGAGGATGCAGGTTGAAAGGCATTTTCTTATATAAAAATCCTGCTTGCTTGACAGATGACAACCTCACAGTCCCCCATCTGGACATGGTCAGTCATCTTGAGGTACAGTGCCTAGGGCATTTAATACTTTCAGGGGCCTATAAAAATGTTTTAGTATCCCAGAACCCACCAGGTAGGCAGCTAGGGGGAAGGGCATGACCCTGAAAGGGACTGTGGTGGGGAGACATGGTTGTGGACGCTGCAAGACTGACCAGAAACTACTAAAGAAGCTGTGGAGCCCTCACAGAGTTTGATAAGAGCATGATGGATGGAGAGGAGAAAACCTGAGGTGGCACTGAAGGCCCTGATGCCACGTGTGTCAAGTTAACATCTGCTGATGGTCACGTTTATTCTGAAAAGAGTGTGCACCAACCTGGGACTGATCAGAGCCGTGTTGAGAGCAGCAGGTCAGCGTGCTGAGAACAAAACCAACGAGGCCAGCTTTAGAGAGACCCCTGCACATGTGCTGTCAAAAGTGTGCGTGGGGCTGGAGAGATGGCTTAGTGGTTAAGGCACTTGCCTGTGAACCTAAGGACCCAGGTTCAACTCCCCAGATCCCATGTAAGCCAGACACATGAAGTGATGCACGTACAAGGTTGCACATACGCATAAGGTGGCACATGTGTCTGGAGTTTGATTGCACTGGCTGGAGGCCCTGGTGGGCCAATTCTTTCTCTCAAAAAAAAGGCCAGTCTGTTGGGCTTGCCTCAAAATTTAAAAAAAAAAAAAAAGTATGCATGGACTTTACCTACAAGGTTCACTTCACTAACAGCTTCACCAAGATTCCTGAATTCCCAATGACACCTGAAATTGTATGGGAACTGCTGATGGCCACCAACTTCCTCCATTGTTAAATAAATAATAATGAACTGTTAATTATTTTTTCAGAATTTAATACCTGTAGTGCAGTTAGAAGTTTTTTTTAAATATATATATAGCATGTTGACTGTGTACAATTGAATTATAAAGTTAACTGCAGAGCAAGTTGCCGGCTGTTCTTTTCCCTAATCTCATTCCACCTTCATGAGCCTAACACCATCGCTAATACCATCACTGTGAGGGTTTGGACATGGGTGGGGCAGGAGCGCAGGAGCCACACCTGTCATGACATCATAGAGAAGAAGCTTGTGAGGGTCAGCGCCTTCTAACCACCCAAAATATATTGACAGGTATATGTTATGCTTAAGGTGAGACAAGTAGAATGTCATTGTGTGCGTGCGTGCGTGCATGCGTGCGTGCGTGTAGAAATGAAAACTTTGCATGGCCAGAGGAGGAAGGACTGAGAGAATATGAATGTTGCGAGTAGACTGTGACCGTCTAATGCTTACCACCAGGCTTGCAGCACGGTCAGGCTCTGGCTAAGAACTGGAAGCCTAAATCCACAGGGACCAAGGACAGGACCCCGATCCCCATCTATGCACTAAAATCTGGGGGAAACCCTTTCGCAGAGCAGCCCCAAAGTCAAGGTCACTAGCAGGAGAGGAGGTAAGGCTAAGGCTAGGAGGCATGGAGCTGAGTTGGTGGATTGCCTTGCAAAGCCCTGAGCTTGATCCCCAACAGTGCATAAGGCCAGGTGTGCTGGCTCACACGGGCCTGTGATCCCAGCAGCCGGTGGTGGAGATAGAAACAGGATCCAAAGTTGATGGTTATCTTTTTTTTTTTTAAGAGAGAGAGAGAATTGGCACATCAGGGCCTCAGTCACTGCAATTGAACTCTAGACTCTCACGCCACCTAGTGGGCATGTGTACCACTGTGCCTGCCTCACCTTTGTGCATCTGGCTTATGTGGGATCTGGAGAGTTGGACATGGGTCCTTAGGCTTTGCAGGCAAGCGCCTTAACCGCTAGGCCACCTCTCCAGCCCAGTTGACGGTTATCTTACATGGTGAGTTTGAGGTCAGCTTGGACTACATGACACCCTGTTTGAAAAATTAACAACAACAACAAAAAAAAGAGTAAGAAAACAGCATTGTTTTCCCAAGAGGCCTCATGGACAGACATGTGGTTTGAGAGCTGTCAGATGTGGGTCAGTGCCCTGAGACGCCATTCACCTTGGATTTCAGCGATCTGCCTGGTGTAAAAAGTAGCAGATTCACTCGGGAATACTTTATAAAATAGGGATATACAAGACTATGGGACCTTTTGGGTAAAGCACAGCATATCACAGGATAAATTTCAGCTGTTCTTTCCTCCCTCCATCCCTCTCTGGCGCATGTGTATCGTGAGTCTGGTGCTGTGTGTGCCCATGTTGATGTGGCGCCCTGTGGCTCTCCTGTGATGGTCTGGGGCAAACATCTGGTTTCCTCTTCCGTCACTCACCCGCCTGGCTTTTCCTTGGGACTGAGTCTTATTGATTCCGAAGCTTGCTGTTCATGAGTCCCAGTGCTTGTCCAGTCTCTGCAGTCAGGGGCTATAGGTGTGTGTGGCCACACCCAGTGGTGTGGCAGATTCTAGAAATTCAAACTCTGGTGGCCTCAGCGCCCCCTCAGGCCCCCACACTTGTACATGAAGCCCACATAACCACTGAGTCATCTGTCTAGCCCCTCTCTCTTCATTTTTGAATGTGGTAACTACAAGTTAAAACCACAGATTTGAATTAGACATCCCTGTTGTGTGCTGGCCAGTGCCAGACACTACACTGTCACCTTCATTATCCCTCACTACAGACCCCCACAAATGATGTGCTGGCATTCACCACTGGTACAGGATGGATAGAGCCGTGGGGTCCCCTGTGGTGTCCCTTTGATCATTGTACCCTTCCTGCCTTTGGTCCACAGAGCTCACTGCATAGCTCAGGAGACAGGAAAATCAATTCTGCCAATAAAGGGTTCGAATGGTGCTGGGATTGGGTGCTACACAGGGCCTGAGCCGTGGAAGGACGTCACAGGGTGTCCCAAGAGGAGGCGACACCTATACTGGGCTTTGATGGAGGCTGTCAGAGAAAGGGATGACAATTTCAAGTGGCAGAATGTGGTGTCAAGCATACGGGGGGTTTGGGGGAGTGGGAAGAGGAAGAGGGTGCCTCATGGCCTGGTTTGGGGAGTGTTGCAGTTTAGGATGTCTTTGGGGACCCCCTAGGAGGTTTTCAGGGAGATGAAGTTGGCACAGCGCCTGACAATGCCATCCTTTGTATGAGGACTTGAACTTCAACTGACGAGGAAGGGGAGACAGGGCTCGGGTTTGAGTAGGGAGCTATGAGATAGGTGGTGTGTCCGAGTGGGGTCGATGCAGACAGAGACCTTTTGCTGGGGAAGGCTGGTCGGAGGTCCAGGGGTCAGACCAGGGTTCAGTGTGTGTGGGGGGGTGACACACACTGTGGAGATCATGGTGCCCTCTGTGGATCCAAGGAGGAGTGCTGTGCAGAGAAAGCTAGATCGCCATGAATCAAGATCACCAGAAATTGGTAGGAAAAAAAAGACAACGACAACAAGGAGGGGAGAAGCTGGCGTGGGTGGGAAGAACAACTTTAGACAAGATAAGTTGCCAGAAGGGACCTGCAGGGGAGGGATGGTGACTTGACTGAGTATCCTGGGTGGAGAGATGGGCTGGACTCAAGGCTGACAAAGACGACTCAGCTAGTGGGAACCCTGCTTCATGCCAGGCATCCCACTAAGGCTTAAGCCTCCGCAGGTGTGGCTCACTGGATCTCTTAAGTAACTCTGACTGTAATTCCAGTTTCGCAGAGCAGGCCAGAGAGTGTCGAGTCAGCAGAGGGCCACGTAGCTCTTGCCAGGGCTCCTTCGTGAAGTCTGCTCTGTAGCTGTCTCTGGGTCCCTGTTTCCCCTGTGCTGCACGGGACGGGACGGGACGGTTAAGGAGCAGGCCACCAGCTAGGGACGCAGTAGCCAGAAAGGAAAAGGGGGCCAGGAGACCTTTGTGTCCTGACGCTGGGAGGCAAAGCACTTTCTGGGAGTGGGGGTTTTAGAGCCAGGAAAGCTAAGACCAGTGCTGTCCTTAGAAGTCAGGGTGTCTTTGAGCGACTTCGAATCCCAGCAGCTTCAAGGGCAAGCTGGGCAAGGAAGTTAATTGCGGTGGCTGGGAAGGAGGGGCCCCTACCCAGGGCTGCTGGAAGGCTGGCTGCTAAGGGAGGGCAGACGTGGATCCACCCTGGAGATAAGGCGGCCACAGCCCCTCACCTGCACAGGGCCTCACATCCTTACCCAACTGTGTATTTACAGCCTGGCTGTCCTTCAAGAAGTGGCTCCTCCTTCCAGAAAACCTTGTGAGCTTCAGCCAGACAAAACCTGGATCTGGGAGCGGGTGGCTGGGTGGAAGATGAGACCAGTGCAATGATCCAGTCCTGGTATTGCCCCTCGCCAGCTGGCAGCCTTGGGTGAGGTGTTTAATTTCTGGGTGCTGCCATTTCTATTAAACGAAAGTCATAAAAGCGCCCACCTCCTTAGGTCACGGCAAAGGTTATGCTCATAAAAGAGTTGGCATATAGCAAAGCTCCATGGAACCATCCCATTCCTGTAATGCCACTTACCTGTCCAGTAATCCCTTCCCCCCAACCCCTTATCTGCAACTCCACTTTCTGCCGTCAACCATGGTCTGAAAACATTAAGTGGAAAGTTGCAGAAATAAGGAATTTTAAAAGTATTAAGTTTTATCACAGTATATTGTTATAATTGCTATTTCGTTATTAGTCATTATTAATTCCTTATTGGCCTAGCTTTTTAAATTAAACTCCATTCAGAGGCGGAAAGGGCTTGCTTGCAAAGCCTGCTGGCCCAGGTTCAGTTCCCCAGTACCCATGTAAAACCAGATGCAAAAAGTGTGTGTGTGTGTGTGTGTGTGTGCAAATAAAATGTTGCACATGTGAACCTGCAGGAAAATCATCTATGCAGTTGTGGTTTCCGGCATCCCTGAGGGTTTGGAAGCCCCTTGTGCATATGGAAGGGCTCTAGTCCTGGTTTTCTGTGTGGTCTGTCAGTAGATACCACATGATGTTTTCTTGAGTTACAAGAAAATTTGTGTCCAGGGACCAGCTTTGTCCCAGGGAGTTACAGGCAGTCATGTGCTGTGTCCCAGGAGAGGTGTGTTCCAGGGCTGTGGACCGGGCAGGGTTGTAGCTGTGACCCCAGCCTGGAGGCCTGGTGCCCTCAATGCAGTGTGGACTCTCAGCTGCTGACCTCCTGGTGTCTCTATGGGCCTGGGCCCAGCAGGAGGCCTGGAAGCCAGCAGGCCTGCTACTCATTAAAAGTCCTCTCTTCTGCTCCACACTCCTTGGGAACCAAACCCTTTAAAGTCCCAGCATATTGGGAGAGGGTCTGGTGGCTGGACTATCAAAGTGATCTTCTTCTGGAGGAGGGACCTGGGCACCTTCTAGGGCAAGCAGACAAGTCCAGATTCCAGGCCAGCCCTGGAAGGTGTAGCATGCCTAGACAGCTGGTGTCCATCTGCAGGCTCCTGCCCTCAAAGCCTGGAACCATGGCTTGGCTTGGCGGGGGCCCATTTTCTCCCTTAGGAATAGTTAAGGCCAGGAATCCTGGACTCCTTCCCTGAACCTGGGGTTGTTCCCAGCATGGCCACATGATGGCGCTGTGGCTCCACCACAGCCTGTGGGTGACGCGTGTTTGCAGCCTTGGGCTGGGCTGGGCTGTAGCGGTCATCCAGGCGCCTGGCTGTGCCCGCCAGGTGAGGCACGCTGCCCATGGGCCACAGCGCCCCGGCTGCCTGTTCTGCCTCAGCTCAGAGCTGAGCAGTGCCTCCCCACTGACTGTCTCAAACCCTCCCAATTAAGACAGTTTGGTGCATTTGGTGATGTGTTCTGTTGTGCCTGGCTTGATGATCCAGAAAGAGAAAGGCTGTCTGCCACCTTGGACCTTATTCTTCTTAAAACATGGTCCCTTCTTTCTGTCTTGTTTTTGTTTCGATTTGTTCACTGTTTTGAACTACGTGCCATCATTCCTACCGTCTTCGCGGTAGCTTTCTCATGGTGTGCTTGGGCACAGTTAAATAGAGTGTGCAGTCTGACTTGGGTGAGCAGTTTCTTCAGAGAAGGGGCTGGCTGCCCTGAGTCACTGTGAGTTCCCCTGTCCTCTGAACTTTGCTCCAGGGGATCTCTCTCTGGTCTTGTCCTTCGGAGAGACAAGAGTTGAGGCACAGTTCTAGCGGGCTGGCTGAGCCCGGAATGCAAACGAACATTGAAAGAGAAAAGAGGAACCACTTCCCTGAGAAGCCCTGCCAGTCTCCCTCTGCAGTCGTCCTGTCCCGTCCTGTCCTGTCCCTCTGTAGTGAGCAAGCCCTGGAGGAAATGACAAGTAGCTATGATTTTGCACCTGGAAGCAGCTTCTGTTCCGACTTCGCTCTCCAAGGTTTGTGCTCTCTGCACGGAACTTTTACTCCCCCAAATGGAGCCACTGCATTGATTCCCTTCGGCGGCCCGCTTTTCTGCTTGTTGTTCGGTGACAGTTTTTCCTCTGCAAGGCGGTGGTTTGTGAATGTCCCATTCTAGGCAGCAGACACCAGAGTTCCGTGTCCTAGGGTCTCACTGAAGCCGTGATGTGCACAACTGGACACACATTTGGAAGGGGGCCATGGGATTGCAGTTGACGGACAGGGCACATTTCAAAGCTCTGCTTCTGTTTGGAAGGCGAGAGTTTGTTCCCCACACCACCAGTTTTGATGTGTGGAGTGAGCACCCCCCCCCCCACGTTTAAAACAAGACTGTTCTCAGGGCAACCCAGAGCAGGGTCCTGAATTTGGGCCTCTCAGGGTTGAGCTCCCCTTCCCGAACCCACTCTGCATCTACATGCAGGTCAGAGCCTTCCCAGGCTGCCTGGGCTACTGACTGAGAGGCAGGGCCCAGAGGTCACTGGATCAGGCCCTTGTCCCTTTGGAGGACCATGAGACAAATGGAGAAGGCTGGTGTGTGGGGGATGGGATCTGGGCTGCTTTTCCTAGCTCAGCCTGCCCCCTTGGGACAGGAGCAGTGTGGGGCCCCTGGTGAAGCGTTCCTATAGCTCCCAGGGAGCCCCATATCCCCAGGCAGAACTCTGGAAGGTTATGACCACCTCCCAGCTGTTAGGGCAGCGGGTAGGAGGCAGGCTGGACCATTCTTGTCTGAGCCGCCTTCGCCTTCTTTGTGTCTCTAGGGCCAGGAGCTATCCTATAGACTGGAAAAAGAAAACTTGTGATTTTATTCTTGTGATTTTTCTCTTGCTACAGATCAGACTGTAGTGCCTGGGACCTCTTGGAGGCTCCAGAGATGAGTGGTCTCAGGGACTCAGGGTGACAGGGAAGAGTGGCAGGAGGGACAGGTTAATGGATATAGCCACTATAGTCCCTGCAGCTGGGTGAGCCCAGCTGGTTGATGTTTTCTGTGCCTGTGGGCCCTGGGCAACATGGTAGGATCATGGCGCTGCAGCCACACCACCTGATCTCTGCTTTGGCTTCACCCAATGTGGCCCTGCGATTTTGGAGAACATTCCACAGTTCAGTTTTCTCATGCGCAAGACAGAACAAATACCATTTCACAGGGTGGGTGTGAGGAACCCTGCACACAATGGTGGGTCATTTCATGTCTTTTTTTTTTTTTTTTTTTTAACTTTAATCCACTGAGAGTTACTTTTATATATTGGATGGTAGTTCCTTAAAAGCTAACCTATTATTAAGCATGTCTCATGAGCCAAACCCTTTGCTAAGAGCTTTGCTTAGATTTTTTTCTAATTAATCCTCCCCAAGCCCCAGCAACTCTGGTGGTGGTATGTCTCTGTGGTGGGGAACTGAGGCCCAGAGAAAGTACGGTTTTGTGCCCCATTACCCAGAGGCAGCACCTCAGAGCAGGAATCGGAGTCCACAGCTTGGCCTGCCACCATTCTGCTATATCCCATCACATAGCACCCTGCCTGTGTCTGTCCCCTGTGCACCTCTTCTTGTGCCTAAGGACTGCATGGTCTGGAGCTGCATGGACCCTTCTCCTGAAGTCATGGAGTGAACGTTCCTTTTCAGACTGTTGGAAGCCATATAGAGTTTTGAAACAGGATTTTTATTTGTTTGTTTATTTATATTTTCAGGCAAGCCCAACAGACAGGCTTTTTTTTTAATTTTTATTTTTTTTATGAGACAGCATGCACACGAGAGAGAGGGAGAGAAAGAGAGAGAATTGGCCCTCTAGGGCCTCCAGCCACTGCAGTCAAGCTCCTGACGCTTGCATCACCTTGTGTGCCTGGCTTATGTAGGAGAGTCAAACACGGGTCTTTAGGCTTCGCAAGCAAGTTCCTTAACCACTAAGCCATCTCTCCAGTGCAGGTTTTTTAATTTTTTAATTTATTTATTTGAGAGAGAGAGAGAAAATATGAGAGAATGGGCATGCCAGGGCCTTTAGCCACTGCAAACTCTAGACTCATGTGCCACCTTGTATATCTGGCTTTATGTGGATACTGGGAAATTGAACCTGGGTCTTAACTGCTAAGCTCTCTCTCCAGCCCAGGAGTTTTACTCTTGAGACAGAATCTTATGTATCCTACTCAGGCTGGCCTTGAACTTGATATATATCAAATGGCTTTGAACTTCTGATTCTTCTGCCTCCACCACCCCAGAGCTAAGGTCACAGGAATGTGCCCTCGTGCCTCATCTAGTTCTGGGACTGAAACCCAGGGCTTTGTGGGTGCCAGTCAAGTGTTCTATCAGCTTAGCTACATCCCCAGCCCTCCACAAAGATATTCAAGGGGGATTTATTAATGAAATTTTACAGTTGTGGGCATACAACATGAAACAAATCTCTTGTCTTATGTGCACATGTGACTTTCTTTCAAGGACATGTGTACGTGGTGTGGGGTTGTGCATGTGTGTGTATGCCTCTATGTGTATATGTGTGCTTCGAATACTTACTCTTGAAGTTGGAAATAAACACAGGGTCAAGGAGATGTGACTGGGGGCCAGGCAGAGGACAGAGGACCTTCTGGCAGGCCAAGCTGAGCTGAAGTGCTAGGAGGGGAAGAGGCAGTGGTCAGGTCAGCCCAGAAGTCTGGGATGGCTTCTGGGGCATCCTGCCTAAGAATCCTTGTGTCTGCTGGAATTCCTCAGCTTCCTTTAGAAAAGAGGTCCTTTCATTGGTCACTCAGGAGAGGCTTAGCAGGGCCACACCCCGAGGTGACAGTTGGGTGTGAATGAGCTCCAGCTGAAGTGCCATCCATCAGGGGGACAGGAGTGACTCAGGCCCTGCCACCACCACGTAGGTGGGGATGAGCTGGCTGTGGGTGGGCGTTGAGAGGAAGCAGCCATGTAGCCACAGTGGGGACTGACGTGGGAGATGTGGCAACAGCATTTGTTTTCTTCTGGGTCAAGTGTCCACAGGGAGGGACTTGGGTGATAATAAACTGTTGGTCAAGGCCACCTGATTCCCTCCATTGGCCCGTCTTCCTTTTAGAACATGGTGACTTTCCTGTGTGGAGTTTGTGTCTAAGGTTTGCCACCTAAGGTGTGTTTTCACACTGTGTGACAAAGGATGGGACGGGATGCCACATTTTGGAAGACGTAAGCACACGCACACACATTGTTATAAATAGTCAGTCTCCATGGAAATGCATGCCAGTGAAAGCCGGAAGTGGCCCGGCAGGTGCAGCGGACCCTCAGTCCCCCCGGCATAGTATTTGTCCACATGACCCACTTCTGCAGGCCCTCGATCACTCATGCTCCCATCAGTCCAGGGGTGGGAAGATGATCTGTGTACAGTGTTGGCTTTACTGTCACGTGAGACTTCTCCCATGGGCCCTTGTGCATCCTTTCGGTGTGTGTCCTCATGGGTACAGCCAGCTGCTGGTGGGTGTTCCTGATAGGGCTGCTTGGGGTGAGGCTGTGCTCAGGGAACTTTAGGTTGGGACAAGCACTCAACCTGACTCAACACAAGAGACCTTCCTCATCTGCAAGGATGCATTCCAAGACCAGCTTGGACGCCTGAATCTAGACAGTATGAAAACAGACTTGTCCAGTATTTTTCCTACGTGTTTCTACCTATGATAAAGTATAATGCCAACATTAGAAACAGTAGGAAATTAATGTTAATGTAACTATATTCATAACAATGTGCTATAGCAAAATTATGTGACTATAGTCTCTGGATCTCTCAAAAGATATTTTTATGTGCACCTGTGTATGTATATGTGCATTTGTGTGTGCACAAGTGTGTGTGGAGGACGCCCACTTCCTTTGAGACAGGGTCTTTCATTGTCTTGGAGCTCATCAAATAGGCTAGACTAGCTGGCCAACAAACTCCAGGGAATCCTCCTGTCTCTGCCTCCCCAGCACTGGAATTACAGCGGTGCACCATCAAATACACCCAGCTTTTATGCCTTGGCACTGAGGTTCAAACTCAGAGCCGTATTCTTGCGAGACAAGCCCTTTACCAACTGAGCCATTTCCCCAGCCCCTCATGGGACTTTCCTGCCCTCTAGTCACCCTTCTTATGTTGGTCCAGTGCTTGTGGAGTGGGAAAGAGTGATGTGAGTGGTGTAGTGTGAGGCTTCTGCTGATGACATTGTTGGTAAGCATTGGACCGTGATGGCTGATGGGGTAACTGGACCTCACATGTGGAATGGCTGTAATAGCATCTGTGTAGAACCACTTACAATGCCCAGCTTCTGCTTATGACCTCGTACAGGTTTTAAAATTTTTAAAATTTTTTTTATTTATTTATTGGAGATAGAGGGAGAGAAGCAGAAAGAATGGGCACGCCAGAGCCACCAGCCACTGCAAACCAACTCCATAAGTATGCACCACCTTGTGCATCTGACTTACTTGGATTCTGGAGAATGGAACCTGGATCCTTAGGCTTTCTAGGCAAGAGCCTTAACCACTAAGCCATCTCTCCAGCCCTTATGGACCACTGACAATGCCCAGGATCTGTTCTGTACATGTTTTTAGGTATTCCCCCACAATTCTGGGAGGCAGGTGTTGTAGTCAGTTTCACGTTGCTGGGATGAACATCCAAACCAGACACAGGAAGGGGTTTATTTCAAGCTTATAGAACCAGGGGAAGTTTCCCTCAGTGACCGAAGAAGCTGCTTCTGTACACCCAAGCAGAGAAAAACAACCAAAAAAAGACACCAAAAAAGCAGCAAACATAAAGCAACAGCAGGCAGGACCCCCAGCTCAGACCTCTGTGCATTCCTTTGGGCTGGAATTCAGAGCCACCCCCAAAGACACCTTTAGGCTGGACCTCAGGATCTGCCTCCAGTGACACCACCTTCAGCCAGGCAGCTGGAGCCCCAAGTTACAAGCTTTAATAAAACACCTGAGTCTATGGGGGACACATGTTCAAGCTACCACAGTAGGGTTCATGTGTATTTTATGAATGAAGAAGCATGTTAAGAGACGTTAAGCAACCTGGCTGAGGCTGCACGGCTTCATTGGTGGTGGAACTGGGGTCTAACCATGGCCGTATGAACCTCTCCAGCTGGTAAGCACCTTTCCTAGTTAGCATATGTGACGCCGGGGTTTAGGCATGTAAAAACCCACTCCCAAAGGAAGTGTGAGGTGGCACATGGGGAGGGCTCATAGGAACCAAATGACAGAATGACTCTTGCACTCTTGCCCTGTGTGAGCTCTGCTGCTGAAGTCCTCTGGAGAATAACAGACTGCCTACTACCTGGCTCCCTAGGCTGTCTGGGGACATGTGGGAATGTGAAGAGCTCTCTGAGCAAGAAATGGTGGGGGGAGCATGGGGCTGTCACCTTTATAAGTTTGCCCAATTCATGAAAATCTTGCATCCTTTTTTTTTTTTTATTGTGAGATGATAGTGTGTCCACCTGCCTAGGGATCTCTATTGTCCCCTCATCCCAAGCCCAGCTCCTTGGGAAGGCAGGCAGGACATTCCTTCCCAAACTGACTTACTCTTCGAAACCGTGGGGCCAGGCCCAGGTGCTCGTAGCAAGATGGTGTGTCATGGACCCTCTCTTTGGCTTCTGTGCTCAGCACTCCTTTTCCTACCACTTGGAAAATTCCTGGGCCGGGGCTGGCAACATGATTGCAGATTTTGTTCTTCTATCCTGTGCCCCCGATACCCAGCAAGGAACTTTTCATAAGCTGCACATGGGAGTGGGAAGGCAAGAACTTGAGGTTCTTGACTGAGGACAGAGAAGGGAGTGATGAAGAAGGGAGACACAGGGAGCCCGCGTCCTGCTGGCAGATAATCAGAGTGGGAAGAGAAACAAATGTGCTGAGAGATAGTTACTTGAAACATCACCTCCGCCACCTCCCCCTGCCTTATTCCAGTAGACTTTTCTTGGCTTCTGGAAAAGTAAAAAAAAAAATTAACCTTTTATTGATAATTTTCATACATGCACGTAATGCATTTCAGTCATAACCCCCTTCCCTTCCCTTCATTTGATTTCTGCTCCCCGCCCTCTTTTTTTTTTTTTTTTTTTTTGCAACAACCGTCCCTCTTCTATTTTGTCCTTTTCCCCTCCTCCAGTTACCACGGTGGAATGTTGATGGGCCCCCTGGTGTGCGGGTCTTGAGTGGGTGATGAAGGTTATGTCCACTGGGAGGCCACCAGTGCAGTGGCCGCTGCCTGCCTTGAAGACCGTGTTCCAGAGGCAGTCCTCCCCATCCTGTGGCTCTTCCTGGTTTCTCTTCCAGAATGTTCCCCGAGCTTTGGAGGGATTAATGCAGATGTAACCTTTAGCGCTGAGCACTCCACAGTCACTTGTTCCCAGCACTCTGATGAGTTTTGAGCCGGGGAGGTAATATTTTAACGTCTGGAGCACGATCCGGCCTGCTTGCTGTCGGTCTGTCTATTCCATTGCTTCTTGGCCCTCTGGAGCCATAGACTCGTGTTCCTAGGAGTGTTTGCTGCCCCCCATCCCAACCTGGGGGTTCTCTGAACCAGATACAGAGCTTACCAAGGGGCTGAACAACCTGTGACAAGGAGCTGTGTAGACAAAAGCCACTTGCTAAAGAGTAGAGGAAGGACGGTCAGAGGGAAGTGGTTTCATACGGCTAGAGGCAAGCCACTCTGGGGACAAAGGGTGTGTGTGTGTGTGTGTGTGTATGTGGGGGTACTAGAGATTGAACCTACCCCCTCATAGTTGCCAGGCAAGTGCTCTACCACCAAGCTATATCCCAAAGCCCTTTCTTCACTTATTATTGTCACTGTTATTTTCCATTTTGAAAAAGGGTCTCACTAAGTTCCCAGCTATCCTTGAACTCACTCTGTAGCCCAGCCAAGGTTGAAACTCATTAACCTCCTGCCTCAGCCTCTCAAGTGGCTGGGATGATAGGCCTGTGCCACCAGGCCTAGCTAGTGGTGGTAGTGTGGGGGTGCTGGTGACACGAGATGTTGAGGTTAAATACACTTCTTTTCAGTTCCTCTTGCACTCTTCCAGTTCTTAGATTAATTTAGTGCGAAGGGAGAGAGTCAGTAGAATTTGTACTCTTTGCTGCTATGAGCGACTTTGAGAGTTGATGAATCTAGTTTTAGATTTTTAGAACTGAAAAGCTGAAGGAAGATTAGATTCTTCAAGGGACTGAGTGACTCGACGTATCTTTAACTGGACTGTGTCCCTACAAGAAAACTCCTCTTCCATGTGGGAGTGTGTGCAGGCCCACACCCACTTGCGGACCCTAGGCCTGGCCTTCCTGGCTGGCGTAGCTTTGTGTGCACCAGTCTATGCAGAAGTCTAAGTAAAAAGCACGAATGAATGCCCCAGGCTGGAACACGAGGGCTGCACTTTCCATTTTGTGTGGTAAATGAGCAAGGCAGGCAAGGCTCCTTAAGAGACCAAGTCTGGGAGAAACAGCAGCTCCCGGAAGGTGCTGGCAGAGGTTGCCAGGATCACTGGGTTTCAACGCCATGCTGTCCTGTGGTTACTGGGGAGAGACAGGTCATTAGACCTAACCCTGTCCCCAGCTCCTAGGCTCCTCTTAGCCAGTAGGTATATTTTTCAAGCTAGTTCTCCCTGGTTCTGATGCCACAAGGGTGTGATGTCAGCCACAAAGAAATGCTTCTTGGAAGAGACGAATTTCCCCTTTACTGTTCTGTGAGCAACTCTTGTAGCTTTCTGAAGCCACCAGAAG
Organism: Orientallactaga sibirica; assembly: GCA_036365145.1. Lineage (NCBI taxonomy): Eukaryota > Metazoa > Chordata > Mammalia > Rodentia > Dipodidae > Orientallactaga > Orientallactaga sibirica. Next base: position 11,411,903 of record JAEOAD010000013.1, read on the forward strand.
CCCCGTGTGTATACATATGCATGTTTGCGTACACGTCTATGTGCATGTGTGTGCACCCTTGTGTGTGTACTCATGGGCATGTGTGCATATGTATTTGTCTGTGTGTGCATACGTACTTGCCTGTGTGTACCACTGTACTCATATGCATGTGCATACATTGGTATATGTGTATGTGCATGCATGTATACATATCTGTACATGTGTGCATACAGGTGTGTGCATGAGTGTGTGTGAGTGTGTAGTGAGCTTAGAAGCAAGTATGGAGATGATGTGAGCCTTGGTGGAATGCCAGTGTGGACTAGACCCTGGGCTCAATCCAGAACCTCAGTCTCCACCTGAGCCAGCTGACAGCTCTCACCTTTTCACCCAGTTATAAGTAGAGAGGGGCTTCCAGGAAGATGAACCCTCCTCCAGTCAGCCAGCGGGGTGACAGCTTGGGACAGCATACCACACACTTCCTAGTCACCTGTGCGTGTGTTTTGGTTTTTGGTTTTTGGAGGTAGGGTCTCACTCTAGCCAAGGCTGACCTGGAATTCATTGTGTAGTCTCAGGCTGGCCCGTCAAACTCATGATCATCCTCCTACCCCTGCCTCCTGAGTGCTGGCATTAAAGGCGTGCGCCACCTCGCCTGGTTTTCACTTTTTTTTTTTTTTGTGTGTGTGTGTGTGTGTGTGTGTGTGTGTAATGGAGTGTGTGTGGTGTATGAACATGTATGGGCCCTCGAGGCACTCCATACATTTGCCTGCAGTGGGGGTCACTTGCCTGTGGAGGCCTTTTGAAGGAAGGGAATGTCACAGAGGATACTGGAGGTGTTTGCTATTTAAAACTTAGTGTGTGCTCTTAGGATCTTGGGGAGTTATCTAAGCTGTCTGTGCCCCAGTTTCCTCCTCTATAAAGTGGGCAGACTAAGGTAAGTAGACGCACAATTGTGAGGAGAAGCGGTGTTAATTGTGCTGGGCTGGGGACAGTGGCTAGTGTTTATGTGCACTTGGGGTACACCGGTTGTTATTATTAATTCAGGGTCACCAGCTGGTGGAGTGGCTCCATGTGTCCTGGTTTCCAAGAAGGAAGGCTGATGTGGGTGAGCCACAACATAGGGGACAGCATGCAGAGGTGACAAGGAGATGGACATTGATGGAGAGAGCTTGGTGACATTTCTGAGAGAGTGGACATCCCAAGGGAAAGGGGGCCCTAAAAGAGTGGCTCCTGTCTGAGTTGTCTTAGAAAATGCCACCCGTGGGGAACACGGGAAATCTTTGCTGGGCTTGGCGAGGAATGCGCAGGAGGCGGCAGATAAATGCCCAGGGCTGTGGAAATGACCGGCCTTGAGCTGTTCGCGATGGCCTGGCCTTCAGGGAAGGGAGTGAAGCAAAAGGAGAGTGTGCCAGGAATGCCCAGGGACACTGTGCACACAGCCCCATGTCCCCCTTACACATTGAGCCTGATGCCTTCCACGGAGTTGCTAAAGATGGGGGGGGGCTGTCCCCCAGGCTTGAAATGAGTCCATTCAGACCTGGGGTCCTTTAATCTGGTGGGTTACACGCCAGCATCCAGCCTAGCTACTGTGGGCCATGTCCCCCAGGCTCTGGCAGCCTCAGCGGCTCTGCTTGTTCATAAATGCATCAACTCAAAGCCTCAGGGAGTCAGGAGCCAGACCTGGGAACCTGCAGCAGACACAAATTCATCATGACCCCACAAGGATGGTGACCATGTAAATGAGAGTCTTAGATTTCCCAGAGGCCAAGGTGGCCAGAGTCATGGGGACTGGAACTGGAGGGACCCACAACTACTTTTTTTTTTTTTTTTTTTTTTTTGGTTTTTCGAGGTAGGGTCTCACTCTGGCTCAGGCTGACCTGGAATTCACTTTGTAGTCTCAGGGTGGCCTCGAACTCTTGGCAATCCTCCTACCTCTGCCTCCCAAGTGCTGGGATTAAAGGCGTGCGCCACCACGCCCAGCAACCCACAACTTCTTAACTGCGCAGCAGAAGCTCGGGTACCATTGATGATGTGGCGGTGGGGGGTGTCCGTCTACCTTGTCTGCCTTGCTCACACCCTTCATAACTTCTTGAAGGGTTCGTTGGTACTGTGGTCTCTGAATGTTTTTGTCACTCTCCATTTGTATGTTGAAGCTTGATGCCCAGTGGGATGATAGGAAGAGGTGGAGCTTCGGGGAGATGGTTGAGTTGTGCGGATGGAATTAGTGCCCTACAAGCAGAACACACTTGGCACGGGGTAGCTGGTACAATGAGGGGCTCTGCGAGTCATACTACGTAAGACTGGAGAGGTTCGCTGTCATTGGGTGCAGTGCTGTGTCTTGGAAAAACCCCTTCCAAGCAGGAAATAAGTTGCTTGGGTGGTCTTTGCTTCCTTTCTTTAATGGAGGTGGGGTCTCATAAACCTCCCGGGCTGGCCTCAGACTTCGTATGTAGCTGAGGAGGACCTTGAACTTGTGATCCTCCTGCCTCCACCTCCTACGTGCTGACATCATGGATGTGTGTTGTTGCACTCAGTTTTCTCTGGTGCTGGGTGTCGAACCCAGGGTTTCATACATGCCAGGCAAGCACTCTACCCGCAGAGCTAAATCTCTGGTGCCTCTTTTTGTCATTTTCTTTTTCTCTTCTTCTATCCTCTCATCTTCTGTTTTTCCTTTCTTTCCTCCCTTCTTTCCTCTTTCCCTCTCTCCCATCCTCTCACCCTTACTTCTTTCTCTTCTCGTTCACCTGCTAGGGATTGAACCTAGGGCCCAGATTTTGGCAAGTGTGTCCCAAATCTTCTTCATTAGTTCAGACTGGCCTTCAAGTCTTCTTGAACTTTGGGATCTTCTGGTCTCTGCTTCCTGGGATTCTAAACTGTACCAACAGATCAGGTTTGAAGGAATGTCAATTATTGCTTTTGTCCAGGTACCACGTGGGTAGAGCCAACTTAGTGGACCAGAGTGTAGTCCAGGGGAGGGGAGCTAGGAGCTGACCTGACTAAATTGTCAATTGGTCATCAAATAAACCTATAATGACTTTTAAATTATTAAAAAATAATCTATGTGTGTGTGCCTTTCACTGGAAGAATGAAAATGTACACAGTTTTCATGTATATGAAATATATGTGCATGCCTCCAGCAAGCCAAAGTCAGAATGGGGCGTTTCCAGCACTCTGGAAAACACCATCATCTTCTTAAGTCAGTCAACACTTCTTTCCCCGTCCTGCAGGAGCCACAATATGGTGGCTTCATGTGGCAGGGGTTACTCTCATAGCTTCGGGCTCAACTGACAAGCCCAGCTGTCAAACAAAGAGGAGGCACTTTCCTGTGGAGGCATCTCTAGGTTTAGTTTAAGTTGAAAAGGTGCTTTGGTGCATCTGGGCCCTTTTTTTTTTTTTTTTTTTTTTTTTTTTGGATGAAATGCTTAGACACCTCATTCATTTGTAGGCTTTTATCTGGCCAGGGTGCTTTTCCAGAGGCTTTCCCCCCCTATTTTATCTGACAAACCATCAAGTTTATTTCCTCTGTGGGCAGAACCAACCTTGGAGCTCATTTACAGCCCACGTTTTAAGAGCTGGGCTTCCCTTCCATCCTGTGTGCCTGGTGAAATGGTTTCTTTTTCTTGGAGCGGACGGTTTCGAGGGGGGCTGAGATGTGTGTTCCCTGCCTGCCTGCCCGCCCAGCAGGAGAGAGGATGCCCAGAAACCTCCTACCTCTGTCCTGTCCTGCCCCGGGAGCCAGGGCTCATGCTAGAAGTCTCACTCCTGGTGGCCTTGGCATTGGAGTCCTTCTCTGCCCTTTCTTGCCTCTTTTTTTTTTCTTCCTTCCTTCCTTCCTTCCTTCCTTCCTTCCTTCCTTCCTTCCTTCCTCCCTCCCTCCCTCTCTCCCTCTCTCCCTCTCTCCCTCCCTTCCTTCCTTCCTCCCTTCCTCCCTCCCTTCCTTCCTCCCTTCCTTCCTCCCTGCCTCTCTTTAATTCCTTCTCCTCTGTCTCCTTCCAAGAGTGGCAGTTCTCTGGACTTTGGAATTTAATGTGCTTGGTTGATCTACTTCCTGCTTTCTGGTATGCTGCTTGGGTTGATGAAATAAGTTTAGATCCTTTCAAAGAAATGGTCTCCGAATGTGTGGGTGTCTGGAGACACGTAATGCCCTTTGTATTAGCCTCTGATCTTGCTTGTGGTTTAGGGCTGGAGTAAGAAGCACCATGATTTTGAAATGATGTCTGCGAAAGAAATCTCCTTCCTGATTATCACGTGGCTGAAATTGAAATGCAGTTTGCTGAAATGGCTTTAAAACATATTTATGGGGCCTGGAGAGATGGCTTAGAGGTAAGGCATTTGCCTGCAAAGCCAAAGGATCCCCATTTGATTCTCCAGGACCCACGTAAGCCAGATGCACAAGGAGGCACATGCACCTGGACTTCATTTGCAGTAGCTGGAGGCCCTGGCACACCCATTCTCTCCTCTCCCCCCCCCTCCACTGCCTCTATCTCTCTCTCTCAACTAATTAAATAAATAAAATTTAAAAATGTATTTATTCATACTGGTAGTAAAATTGCCCATCATGAAACTTTATTTAAAAAAATTTTTTTTGATAACTTCTATACTTAGATAATAAACCATAATATTTCCCTCCCCTCCCCCCATTCCCTGTCAGAACTCCACTCTCCATCATATCCCCTCCCTGTCTCCATTAGTCTCTCTTTTAATTTGATGTCATTATCTTTTTCTCCTATTATGAGGGTCTTGTGAAGGTATTGCTAGGCACTGTGAGGCCATGGATCTCGAGGCCAATTTCTGTCTGGACAGTTGCATTGTAAGGAGTCGTACCCTTCCTTTGGCTCTTACATTCTTTCCGCCCCCTCTTCCTCAATGGACCCTGAGCCTTGGAGGGTGTGATAGAGATGTTTCAGTGCTGGACACTCCTCCGTCCCTTCTTCTCAGCACTATGTTGCCTTTTGGGTCATCCCAGTGGTCATCGCCATCTGAAAAGAGAAGCTTCTCTAACCAGAAGTGAGAGTAGCATTAATATATGAATATGAACATTAAGTGTAGTGCTTTCAGGACAGTTTGGTGAGTAAAATAAATACATTTATCCAGACAAGAGCAGGCTTTATACCCCTAAGGCTCATGACCTCCCCTGCCATAGACTTTTGATTAGTTTTTTCAGTGCCAGGCATGTATTCCCTCCTATAAAGTGGGCCTTCAGTCCAATTAGGGAGCAGTTGGTTTCCTTAAGAGCAGATATACCATTATTGCACCTGTTCAGTCACTGGGCCTATCTGGTCAAACTTGAGGTTTCCAGAGTCCACTGTTTTCACCGCTAATGATTTCTGTCTCCCATACGGCTGCATGCAGTGCAGCTTTTTCCAGCTTTCAGTTGGCTGGTCTATAGGGAGAAAGTTTTCTGCTCAGCACCAGCTTGCTTTCTCAGTGACCTTGCCGCTCAGGCAAGAGAGGTCTTCAGCAATAAGGTCTTACCATCTGTTTCTCAAGGGAAATCAAGGGCCTTGGCAATAGCCTGTAATGTTTTGGAGGCAACAGGGACCTCCCTGGCCAACAACTCACTGGAAGGTATCCCACCCAGCCACTGAAATTTTTCTAGTAACAATCTATAGCTTTTGGATGTGCCATTATTAAAAAAAAAAGTAGTGTTATTCAGACTATCTTGAAATTTTCATGGACATATATTACATTTTGATCATGACCCCTCCTCCTGCTCATTGCCTCTCAGTCTCAATGTATTCCTTCTCATCACACACCAGTGGCTTTGTCACAGAAGAGAGTGAATAACCCCCAACCCCACTCTGCCCCTGCAACTGTCATTGGCTTACCAGGGAAGAGAGGGGTTTCCAGTCCTCCCCCTGTCTAGAACAGAATGCTGACTGACCCTGTCACATGCAGGTTTCTGCAGGTCCCGACAGCTGCTGTGAGTTCACAACTAGAACAGCCTTGTCATGTCCAGATGCCAGAGTTCCACAGCACTCCTCCCCATCTTTCAGCTCTTACGACGTTTCCGTATCATCTTCTGTGAGGTTCCCGAAGCCCTGGAGGGAATGATATATATATGTCCTGTGTATTTTAACCATTTTTAAAAATATTTATTTATTTGACAGAGAGAGAGAATGAGAATGGGCACACCAGAGACACCAGCCACTGCAAATGAACTCCAGATGCATGTGCTATCTTCTGCATCTGACTTATGTGGGTCCTGGAGAATTGAACCTAAGTCCTTTGGCTTCACAGGCAAATGCCTTAACCACTTAACCATCTCTCCCGCCCTATTTTAACCATTTTAAGTGTACAGTTCAATGGCATTGAATACACTCACATGGTTATGTGACCATACCACCCATCTGTAAGATATTTTTTTATCTTGCAAAATTGAACCCTATAAACTCTAATTTCCCATTCTCCTCTTCCCCTACCATCTTGGCACCCACCGTCCCACTCTCTCTCTGAATTGATTAGGGACTGTACGTGAGCAGAAGCATATAGCATTTGTTCTTTTGTGAGTAACTTATTTCCTCTAGCTCCATATCCTCAAGGTTCATCCATGTTGTATCAGCTGCCAGATTTCTTTCCTTTCTAAGGTGAAAGCATATTTTGCTGTATGTATGGACCACACATAGAGCTTCTTAATTTTGCAAACTTTGAGCACTTTCTGTCATCCTGACTCGAGTTCCCATTGTCCTGTCTGGGAGCTTCCAGGCAGCGGTTCAATGTTTAAATGGGAAATAGAAGCTTGCCAAGGTGAAAGTGGGTTTGAGGGAGGAAGTCTTGTGAGGTTTCTCATTTCCAGGGTTCAGTGCACAGGCAGCTTTGAGGCGTGGCCCAATGCTCCTCCTGTCTTTTGGCAAGCCGATTTCCCTAGATTTCCAGAAATGAGATTAAGCTTGTTTAACCTGGGTTTCAAGGGCCACCCGGGATGACGTGGTTTAGGCATCAGCTGTGGGCAAGGTGAGGGGCACATGGAATCATCTTGCTGTTGTCCGAGTTAGTAGAATCAGATGGCTTTTCATGGGATGGGTGAGGTGATTTTTTTTTTTTTTTTTTAGTGATCTAAGTCTCTAAAGTGCCATTCATTGTAGGAGAGTAAAAATATGCCAAGGGGGAAGGAACAAGGTAAGTGCTTTTCTATTTCATCTGGGGCCCCTGGGAAAGTGTCGATTAAGGTACTCCCTCTCCTCTCTCTCTGGCAACATGTGGAGAGCAGTCTCCCTCTGAGCCTTCTCTCCCAGAGAGCTTTACCTAGAAAGGTATTTGGGGCCTGGGAACGGTTAGGTGGGTTTTCACTGAGAAGAGAACTCCTGTTGCAGCTCAAGTCTCTGGTTTGATTTGACATAAGATGTGCTGCTATGGTCACGTGCTGTTATTCACCTCATGGTTCCTTTTAGCAGGCTTACCTTCCACACTCATTCATCTCCTCATCCAACATCCCTTGACTGCTTGTCCTAGGCTGGGCGCTGAAGTAGGGAGTCAGTGAGAGACACTGAGGGATTAACAGCAGGTCTGTTCATTCTACTTTCCGGGGTCAAAAGGACAATTTGGTAGGATCATACCAGCAGGTGATTATAATGCCCCGAGGCTAATTCAGATTTTTTTTTTTTTTGGTCTGACACCCAGCTTGATCTTCCCTCCCTATCAGAAGGGTTGACTTTGACTCTGAGCACCTCTTTATCTGCTGGTGGGTCAGGTAGATTCTCATCAAGCCTTTGCACGTTCCTTTCCTGTGTCTTCGTGTTTTCCTCTTCACAGGAAGTCCCAGCCAATCACCAACGCTCAGGGTTTGGTGATGGTGATGTATCTGAGAAGGAGGCTGCCTGAACCCAGAAATGCCCCAATTATTTTGCCAGTGGCCCTTCCCTTCCAGACTGAACCTGTGATGGCCACAGATACTTCCTAAGCCATCTGTGCTGTACTAGCTCAGACTCGGGTGACGGACAGTGAAGATAACTATTTAATCCTGAAAATAAAGAGGCGGGGCAGAGGTCCATGTATCTGAGCCCTTGTGTGAGATTTCTGGCCGGTACCGCAGATAGGAACCTCATTGACGTGTTGTTCCACATCATGGAACAGGAAGAAATGATGGGCCCTTGTGGTATAGCTTGGACAGTGCTCAGTAGAGATCTGCTTCCTCTTCCTGTTTCCTTGTGGCTATCTGTATGTGTGGAGAAGTCCTCCAGCTCCTTGGGACTCTTCTTCCTGTGGGTGAATTGAAGAGGTCAAGCAGAGGCCCCTGTGATTAATGCTGCACAGGCATCTCTAGTCTTCAGCCTGCTTAGCTCTTTGGGTGTACCGTCTCTGGTACAAGCCTTTTGCAGCCAGTTTCAAGAGAATATTTACCACACCACCTTGCAGACTCTTGCAAGCCTTTCTGGGTAACACTTACTTCATTGCACTTTTGGTGAAAAATGAAAAGAAAAGAAAAAAAAAAGCAAAAGGAAAGAAAACACTGCTTAGCAGACTCTGGGTAATCAGGGCTGACAGATGTCACTCAGAATTTTATTATTTAAAGCCACAATGATTTTCCAAATAACGTAAACATATATAAAACCCAGCCTCAAAATAGTGTCCTATAACACAGGCCAGGGAAGCCTGTAGGAAATGAAGTCAGGATCTTGGCACCCCTCGTGTGCTGGTTCAATGCCTTTGAACACTTTTATGTTCTCTGAGAAACACAGGAACACGGAACCATATCCAGTTACTCAGTGTGGCTGCCAGAGTCTCAGAGAACTGGGGGTGTGTTGGGTGTTTCTTGCTGCCTCCTCAGCCAGCGCAACACCTCTTCTGGTCCCCGTGAAGAACTTTCTTTCCATGCTGTGAGAGCAGGACTGAAGATGAAATAAATTGCACAGAGTTTTAAAATTAAGCTTTTATGGGCTGGAGGGATGGCTTAGCATTTAAGATGCTTGCCTGCAAAGCCTAAGAACTCATGTTCGAATCTCCGGGTCCCACATAGCCAGATGCAGTGACACAATCACGCAATGTTGCACGTGTGCCACAAAGGGGCACACACACCTGGAATTTGTTCACAGTTGCTGCAGGCCTTGGCATGCCCATTTTCTCTCTCTCAAAAAAAAAAAAAAAAAAAAAAAAAAAGCCTTTAGGGCTGGGGAGATTGTCTAGTGGTTAAAGGCACTTGCTTGCCAAGGCTGATGGCCCAGGTTTCAATTTCCTAGTGCTCATGTGAAGCCAGATGCACAAAGTGGTGCATGTTTCTGGGTGTTCATTTGCAGGGGCAGGAGGTCCTGGTGTGCCCATACTCTCCCCCTCTCCCTGTGCCTCTTTCTCTCTCGAATAAACTTTTTTTTTTTTTTTTTTTAATTAAGCCTGTGGGTTGTCACTTAATTCAGGTGAGTGGTAGAGATACTTCTAGAAGGGACATTCAAGGTGCATGGAGTACCCCCAGTCATCCAGCCGCTATGCTTTGTTTAACCTTCATGTTATTTATTTCTCATAATTATTAAATATTATTTGTGTCAGTGACACCATTGAATAATTAATAAGCAGTACATTAACCTTAGAAGAGTTAATTGTCCCATATCCTAGGTGTGACTCGACTGAGTCTAGAATCACAAATCTTTGGGGCATTCTCTGAGGGAGCGTCTAGATTAGGTTGAGATGGGAAGACCCACCCTCACTGTGGGTGGCATCATCCCATATGACTGGATAAAAAGGAAGAAAGAGCTGGGCTTCAGTGGTCATCTCTCTGCTTCCTGACTGTAGACTCAACGTGACCAGTAGCCACCCCCAACTCCTGCTGCTAGCCCCTCCTCACCATGATGGACTGTATTCCCTGAAACTGTGTGCCACAAGAATCCCTCCTTCCTTCCTTCCTTCTTCCTCCCTCCCTCCCTCCTTCCTTCCTTCCTTCCTTCCTTCCTTCTCTCTTCTTCCCTCCTTCCCTCCCTCCCTCCTTCCTTCCTTCCTTCCTTCCTTCTTTCCTTCCCTCCCTCCTTCCCTCCCTCCCTCCTTCCCTCCTTCCTTCCTTCCTTCCTTCCTTCCTTCCTTCTTTCCTTCCCTCCCTCCCTTCCTCCCTCCTTCCTTCCTTCCTTCCTCCTTCCTTCCTTCCTTCCTTCTTTCCTTCCCTCCCTCCTTCCCTCTCTTCTTCCCTCCCTCCCTCCTTCCTTCCTTCCTTCTTTCCTTCCCTCCCTCCTTCCCTCTCTTCCTTCTTCCTTCCTTCCTTCTTCCTTCCTTCCTTCCTTCCTTCCTTCCTCCTCCTTCCTTCCTTCTTCCTTCCTTCCTTCCTTCCTTCTTCTTCCCTCCCTCCCTCCCTCCTCCTCCTTCCTTCCTTCCTTCCCTCCTCCCTTCCTTCCCTCCTTCCTTCCTTCCTTCCTTCCTTCCTTCCTTCCCTCCCTCCTTCCCCTCCTCCTTCCTCCTCCCCTCCTTCCTTCCTTCCTTCTTTCCTTCCCCTCCCTCCCTCCCCTCCCTCCTCCCCTCCCTCCTTCCCTTTCTTCCTTCCTCCCTTCCCTCCCTCCTTCCTCCCTCCCTCCCTCCTCCCCTCCCTCCTTCCTTCCTTCCTTCCTTCCTTCCTCCTCCTCCCTCCTTCTCTCTCTTCCTTCCCCCCTCCCCCCCCTCCCCTTCCTTCCTTCTTTCCTTCCTTCCCTCCCCTCCCCTCTCTTCCTTCTTCCTTCCTTCCTTCCTTCCTTCCTTCCTTCCTTCCTTCCTTCCTTCCTTCTTTCCTTTCCTTCCTCCCCTCCTCCCCTCCTTCCTTCCTTCCTTCCTTCCTTCCTTCCCTCCCTCCTTCCTTCCTTCCTTCCTTCCTTCCTTCCTTCCTTCCTTTCCTCCCTCCCTTTCCTCCCTCCCTTCTCTCCCTCCCTTAAGTTGCTTTTGTCAGGTGTTGTGTTACAGCGATGAGAAAAGTAACTGCTTGCAATGTGGATATGGAGGTACAGGGAATTGAAGACGCTTCCCCATACATGACAGCAAAGAGATGCTAGAACAGGGCTTTGAATCTGGATGGGATAACTGGGGGTTCAGGTCTGGCATGAATTTCGTTGTTGGCTACATATTCTGAGCCACAACAGCCCTGCGACTCTAAAAGGGGACATCAAGTTTCCGTGTGCTTTCTGGCTTTGTGAAAGAGTCTCACCATCTAGCCCAGGCTAGTCTTGAACCCATGATCCTCCTACCCCAGCTGGTACGCCAAGCCCGGCTCACATCTGACTTGCTTAGATGAACAGGGTCAGGGGCAGAACTGGTCTGGTCTGTGCGGAGGTGGGAGGGATGCGGTGGGCCATGTGGCCCTGGTGGTCCCCATCCGGCCCTGCCTGACGGGTAATCCGAAACCAGGCCGTGTTCTACGTGGTGGCCCCTGAAAGGTCTTCACTGGAAAGTTCTCTTGCAGATGGGTGTCCCGGAAGCACCTCGGGGTGGCTTCCGAGCCCGGGGAGAGGCCGCCGGCTGCCAGCGTGGGCCTGGCTGTGTTTGGTTTGCTCTGACTGGAGCTTTGTTCCGGCGGCCGGCGGAGCGGCTCTCGTGCCGCAGCTTCCCCCGAGCTGCATGCAGCGCTGGCCTGGTTAAGTAAACACCTCTGCGGCATTACCTGTCTGTTAACCTGTCAACGTTGCTTTACAGCCTCCTTTTATCCCCCCACCCCGCCCCGCCACACGGAATTTCCCCCGGAGTTTTCGACTTGCTCCTTCCTCACTGGTTGCTCTCCCTCCCTGCCCTCCTCCATCCTACAAAATGTCCCCTCCCGGGCACTGAGTACTGTCACAGCCCTGCCACTGACAGCCACCTTGTTTGCCTGGTTCAGATGAGATTGTTGACCTTTGACTCTCCGATGCAGACCTGGGACACTGGGCACCCAGTCCTACGAGTCACGGCAGGGCCTGCCAGGTGGGCCGAGGCCAGGGGGCTATGGGGTGCAGCCTGCCTGAGCCCAGGAAGCTGTACGAGCTCCTGGCAGCACCCCCCCCTTTCTTTCCTTCCCAGCCTACCCCACCCTCTCTCCAAACATGTCTGTATAAATGCGAGGATCTCAGGAGAACGTCCAGTTCTGAGCCTCACGGTCACAGGGCCCAAGACCTGGCTCTGTGTGTTGATCTCATGACAGATTGAAAGAGGTCTGAGGTCCTTTGGAGATTCTCTTATTGTCTATTTTAAAGTGTGTGATTCAGTAGCACGTAGGACATTCCCGATGCTGTGTAATCATCCCCGTTATCTTCCATCCTCAAGTTATGACCCATGTGCAAAAGTTCCACATACTGAATGCATACGTTGTTATGATATCCGCATAAACCATCCACATGGAAGCCCGTGCTCATCAGGCAGCCATCCTCAGGCGGTCTGCCCAGTCCCTACCAACCTCATAAGCTCTCTAGGGATTTGTCTACTCTAGAAATCTCATTGGACGCACAGTCATGTGATGTGTAATCCTGTGTCTGGCTTCCATCCCTTAGCGTGATCTCCTCAAGGCTCTGTCTTGAACCTTGTCTTCTGAACCTTGAACTTGTGTCTTCTGAAGCTCCATCCTCCAGGGTGCAGAGTGGTGACCAGTAGGAACTGGTTGGGGCGAAGTGGGGGGCTCAGCTTCCTGTCAGGGCGAGTCTCTCCTGTCTCCATCATCAGCTGGCCATTTAGAGAGTCACCTTGAATACTTGAGGAGGTCATTTTCTCTTTCCTGAAACCACCAGGTCTCCCCATTCCCAGGCACCCCCCACCCCATGGCTACTCTCCTTCCATCCTTTCCTTTCAAAATCTGACAACCTCTGGGGACGCTTATTTTTGGACACTTGGGAACCAGAACACAGTACAGAGTCCCCTCACTTAATGTTCTTCTTGTATGTATAGTTGGCGCATTCTGTGTGTGGTGTGTGTGTACATCGTATGTTCTGTGTGTGGTGTGTGTACATCGTATGTGCCCTTGCAGAGACCCGTTTGCTTGCCCATGGCAGGGGTCACTGGCCTGTGGTGTCTGGAGTGGACTGTGGGGCGTCCCACTCCATTGCTCTTCTGCCTGGTTGTATTTTAATCTGTGTCTCTTTTTACTGATTCTGGAGCTTTCGGGGCTCCAACAATTCTTGGGTCCCTGCTCCCCTACTGGACTGGGGTCACAGGCACACGTGGCCACCCAGCTCTGTGTGTGGGTGTGCCTGGACCTCTAGCTGCTGCAAACAATCTCCAGACGTGTGTGCCACTTATTGATGTGGCTTTATGTGGGTACTGGGGAATTGAATCTGGGTTGTTAGGCTTTGCAGGCAAGTGCCTTAACCACTGCACCGTCTCTCCAGCCCCCTCTTTTCTTTTTTTTTCTTCCTTTTTATTTTGTTTTTTGTTTTTCCAAGATAGGGTCTTGCTCTAGCTCAGGCTGACCTGGAATTCACTATGTAGTCTCAGGGTGGCCTCAAACTCATGGTGATCCTCCTACTTCTGCCTCCCAAGTGCTGGGATTAAAGGTGGCTTCTTTTCCTTTTTTAATGTTATCACTCTGTGCCTGTTATTTTTCCCATTGCTGGGACAGAACACCTGACTGGAAACAGCTTAATGAAAGAAAGGGTTTATTTATTTTATTATTTTTTTTAATTTTATTTATTTGCAAGCAAAGAGAGAGAGAGGAGAGAAGAGATCAGAAAATGAGACAGTCAGAGAACAGAAGAGGAGACAGTCAGAGAGAACAGGCATGCCAGGGCTTCCAGCCACTGAAAATGAACTCCAGACACATGCACCCCTTTTGCATCTGGCTTATGTGGGCCCTGGGGAATTGAACCTAGGTACTTTGGCATCGCAGGAAATGCCTTAACCGCTAAGCCAGCCCAGAAAGAGTTTATTTTGACTTAGGGTTTCTTGGGGAGTTTCATCACAGTGGGGAAAGCATGGCAAGAGCAGACAACCCGAGTCATTGCATCACATCTTCACACAGCAGGAAGGAGCAAGAGCAATTGGAGCGGGGCCACCCACAGTAACACACTTCCTCCAGCAAGGCTCCACCTCCCTATAGGTTCCACACACTTCCCAAACTGGGCCACCAACTGGGGAGTAGGTATTCAAACTTGAGTCTAGGGGACGTTTTACATTCAAATCACCCTACCCCTCATCTTTGGAATTTCTCCTGTTCTAAGCCTCCTGTTTACTTGTTCCTGTCTCCATGCCACCAAGCTGATATCACAGGGCCATGATGATTGGGCACCATGAACATTATCTCCAGAGAGTGGGAAACGGGTTAATGGGCTCCCAAGCACCCTGTCTCTCTTGGGGTTGTGAGAAAAATGGGGCTTTATTGACTCAAGTTATGTGCAGTTCCATGAAATGAATGTTTTGCATATAATTATTACGTTATATATTTGTTATTGAATTATTTTTTATTTCTTACGTTAGCTCTCAGAGCAGGGCATGGTGGTGGGCTCATGATGTAAGTTGACTGTGATTAGTGGGTTGCATGACCTCTTTGTTCGTGTAATTCCATGCCTGTGAATCACTGGCCTATAGCCTGTGTGTCCTGTGGTGTGGAGAGGGAGCGAGCGGGTAGTCTCTGGGCATCGCATGCTGCCCAGTTGTGGTGTCCACTCTCAGCCAGTGTTCAGTAGTCTTCCTTGAGGTAGACAGGACCAGGTTGGGTGCTGCCTTGATGGAATTCTCTGGAGGAGGACCTCCATTGCTTAGATGTCTGGAATCACTTTTGGGTTTTAAAGGAGGTAGTTTTTGTTTATTTTCAATTAAAAAGATACGCCGCACTTCAGAAGTCAAGAAAAAGCTGTTTCCTTCTTATCATCTCTGTGGTACTATAAGTATATGCATTTTTTTCATTAGAAAAGGGGGCTCTGTGGACTTGTTTCCCAAGTCATGTTTGTTGCATGCAGTTTACATACAGTAAGTCACCTTTTGTTAGTGTTTGGTGCACTTTTTTTTATTGTTGTTTTATGTTAATGTTGTTAATTCATGCTTAATTCATAATCATAATTCATTCCTTAAGGATAGTGTACATGAAGAATATTTTCATTTTTCCAATTTATTTTACTTAAGTTTTTATGATGATAAATGATCCTTTGTGTTGGTAATGTGACAGAATAATAATAAATATATGGTTTTGATAATTTGTTTGCAATAAGGCCATTATGGTCTTTCTGAATTTAATCAGAGTGCAGAAATTTTCAAGACTACCTGCACTTTTAATATTGTGTGTGTCATGGTAGGGTCTAGCTGGGTCTCACTCTGGAGACCCAGGCTGGCCTTGAACTCATGGCAATCCTACGTCAGCCTCCTGAGTGCCGGGTGTGGTGGCACACACCTTTAATCCCAGGCAGAGGTAGGAGGATCACTGTGAGTTCAAGGTCACCTTGAGACTTCATAGTGAATTCCAGGTCAGCCTGGGCTAGAGTGAGACCTTTCCTTGAAAAAACAAAAAAAAAGGAAAAAAAAAAAAAAGCCAGTCTAGACCCCCCTCGCTCTCCCTCGTCCCCCACTTTCTTTGCTACTAGGAATGGCCATAGGGGCTCCTGCATGCTAGGAGACCACTCTCCTACTGACCTGTGTCCCCAGCCTGTGCTTTACCTTTTATTTTGAGACAGTTTCACCATGTTACCCAGGTTGGCCTTGAACTCACTCTGCAGCCTGGTCAGGCCTTAAACTTTCCATCCTCCTGCCTCAGCCTCCCAAGTAGCTGGGATTATAAACCTGTGCCACCAGGTTTAGCTTCGCTACCTTTTAAGGCCACTGAGGGCTCTGGGCAAAGCTGGTGCCTCCTTTTTCACGCTCTGTGTGCTTCCCCCACACACTGAGGAGTGGGGAGTCTGGGCAGAGTGCTCTGCAGTCTCTTCCAGCTCACTGGCTCGGTGATACGGTTTCGATGGATTTCATGTCCCGTTGCTGGGAAACAAGATGGCAGCAAGCCAGCAAGCCCTCAGAGTAGGACTCTGGAGCTTCCTGGACCCACCATACTTGAATGAGGCTGGTAACTTCTGCTTGCCGAGTCTCCCTCCCAATCCTGCCTCTAAAGAGAGGGCAAAACAAGCAGCACCTCCATTCACACTCAGAGAAGCGGTCTGACGAGAGTGTGAAGAGACAGGCTCAACTTTTGCTGCCAGCTGTCTAATTTCTCCTCTATAGCAACTGTCTTGCCTTCAAACCTTTGAGACCGAAGCCAGCCATAGTCCACCTTGGGGACAGCGGCTGGACAGAATGGGCCTGCCCATCGAGCACAGTGGGTGTGGGAGGAATCTTGCAAGGCCCTGAGAACAGCTTTGTCCCCTCGCAGCAGCTTGTGGGCTTACAGCCACGTCCTGGCTGAGCGATTGTGCGTACAGCTTGCTGGGCCAGGGCTGAATCACCATCAGTCCCCCCACAGCGCTGGCAGCAGCTGCTTCCAGAGGCCCAGGACTGAAATAACCATGGTTCTCAGAGGTTCTGGCCGCAGTCCTCTGGCCGAGAGACTCTACCAGTCCCCCCCCAAAGGATGAGGAAAACATGTGGGGAGACAAGATGAGTGGGGTATCTAGGTTGGGCTAAGGGTGGCTCTGGGGCCTTAAACAGCTGGCCTTCATTTGACGGCGCTCCTTCTGTGAACGCAAGCTAACACTTATTCAGAGCTTTCACTGGTTCCTGAAGCATTCTTGCCTTGACGCTTCTCCACAGTCACCATTTTACAGATGAGTAAGAGACATAAGTCACCCAAAGTCAGAGCAGATCAACAATTTCTTGGACAGGGTCTCTCTTTGCCTTGGTGGCCCGGGTTTCTCTGTTGGCTAGATCATTCTCTTGGTTCCCAACTCTGAGAGCCCATCTCCATTTGCAGTTCTCGATTCCTTATGTCTGTTTGGTCAATAGTGCCTGCCCCCCCCCACCCCAAAGGCCGCTGACCATTGGGAGTGCATGGGCTGTGATCCCCCCTCATGTCTCCCTCCAATGCGTGGTGCATAGTAGGTGATTTCATGTTGAATGCATACGTGAATGAATGACCCCAGCCCCTCCCCGCCCCCCCCTTAGGATTAACCTAGGTGGCCTCTAGTGGCTGGCTGCCTGGACTGTGTCCATGTGGAAAGAAGTCTGTGAACTTGGGCAGCCAAGTTCAGCTCCCTTTTGAGGGACTGGGACGGGAGCTTCGCCATGCACCTCACAGCTCCCAACAGCTCCAACCATCTGTTGCTGTAGCGGGATGGCTTGGGTGGTCAGGGCAGACAGGCTACTGTTCAGGGTCATCTGAGGATGAGGCTTTCCTGCCCTGCCTACCTCCAGGGAGGCCTAGGGAGAAGTAACCCCAGAGGTGTCAGTCACTTCTCTGGTCCTCTGTGGAGGGGAAAAGGGGAGGATGGAGGGACAGGCACAGATTGGGGTGTAGACATGGTTCCTGGCATGGTTCCTCTGCCTGGGTATTTCAGGAATACTTCAGGTTGTTAGGCTACTCGACTGGCTTTAACCACTTTTCTGTTGCCTTTGGAAGGGTCTCATGTTCCACCACGGCCTCTCGCTCACTCTTCTCTGGGCTGTGGAGATGGTGGTGGCTGCCCCTAATCCAGGTCTATGCAGCAGTGGGAGAGCTTGGAAAAAGGGGAGGGGCTTTCTGGAAGCTATTGTCTCTATGTCTGACCTCACCAGTGGTTGCAGTCAGCTTCGCATTGCTGGAATGAGCTTCCAAACCCAGCACAAGTTTATGAGAGGAGTGGGATTTATCGAAGCTTACAGATCCAGGGGAAGTTCCATAATGGCGCAAAAGAGCAAAGCCACCGCCAGCACCCCAAGCAAGCACACTCTGGGAACCCAGGCTCTGCTCAACACTCTGCATATCTTAGGCTGGAATTCAGATCCACCCCTGGTAACACCTTAGGGCTGGGCCCCAGGATCTGCCCAGTGACCCGGCCGAGTTGCTGGAAATCCAAGAAGCATAAAAACAACAACAACAACAACAACAACAAAACCCAAACAAACAAAAAAAATTTAGGAGGTTGAGGTTGGAGGATCGCTGTGAGTTTGAGGCCCACAGAGTGAGTTCCAGGTCAGCCTGAGCTAGATAGAGTGAGACCCTGCCTCAGATACAAACAAGACTCCTGAATCTTTTGGGGGACGTCCATTCAAACTACTACAGCCATGTTGTGAGATGGCCCCAGATAGACCTAATGAACCAAACAAACCAAGGTATGAGGGGTTAGAAACATTTGAATGCCCTCACAGACATTTGTTTTAAATTCAAATAAATATCTAACAGGTTTGGGGTATCAGACACCCGAAAACTGCCTGGTTGTTAGTGATTTTCGGAGGATGCCAGGAGCGCCTATGCCTTAACCACTCCTGCTGATTTTTGACATGGGATCCCTGACAAGAGACCCTCCGAGGACCTCGGACTCCATCATTTTGGCAGGTGTTCTGTGGTCAGCCTGGGGGCCCACCAGCATGCAGTCTGCCTTTACTGAAGTAGAAGGCCTGAGAATCAGAGCCTGGTGGCTCTTGTCTGTGCTGTTACACAGCTCCAGGTGCTATCCTGGGTATAATGACCAAAGCCCCTCTGACCTGCCTCTGGAGGGACCTGTACAAAGCTTGCTGCTGTCACTGGCTCCCACCACCCCTGCTGCTGTTTGTCTCACACAGATCCCTGTCACTCAGTCACACTAGATTCTTCTTCAGTATCAGGCTGAATTTGATGGGAGTTGTATCTGATTCCTAGAAGGGTTTTCCTCTTTTCTTTTTTTTTTTTTTTTTTTTTGGAGAGAGAGAGGGAGAGGGAGATAGATAGACAGATAGAGATGGGCGCGCCACCAGCCTTTCAATTTCTGTGAACGAAATCCAGATGCGTGTGCCCCCTTGTGGTCAAGTGTGGCATTGCGCCTTTGCGTTACTGCATCTGGCTAAACGTGGGACCTGGAGATTGGAACCGCTGGAGATTGGAACCAGCGTTCTTAGGCTTAGGAGGCAGGCGCCTTAACCACTAAGCCATCTCTCCAGCCCTCTTTTTCCCTTTTTTATGTATACCTCCCCATCCACTACATAGTTTGAATTGTGTGTAACTACTCACAATTAAAAGGGCAAACACACACCACTGACAGGCATTATGGACCATTCTGTTCATGGCTTTGGTCAAGCCCCCACATGAGTGAGTGTGTCCCTTTGTTTCTGCTCACGGCCAAGCCCATGTAGATATGTACATGGACACACACACACACACACAGAACACTCCAGTCTGGCTTGGGTTTCAGTATGAGGTTAAATAGGTTGAATGACATAAATGTCAACCTCCAGACAGACCTTAAAATATAAAAAGGCTCCATGATCAGAAACAGGCTCATTTCACCCAGAAAGAGGCTCACGGAAATGGCAGAGCTCTGGTTTCCAAGGGTTTATCTTGTCTTTGTGTAGTGACTTGCTGGTTCCATACATGCTGAGTATGTGTCAACAATGAGAAAAAGGGCTTGCTTGTTTCTTTTTTTTCCCTTACAGCTTCATAGAGGTATAATTGACAACTAAAAATAAACCTATTAAAGGAATACACATCACACGGTAACCAGGACATATATTACCTCCTGCAGCTATTCTCTGTGTGTGTGTGTGTGTGTGTGTGTGTATTTAGAGAAAACTACTCTTGCACTTTCGTAAATTTCAGGTGAGCAGTACCTATTTTTATTTGTTTTTTTTTTTTAATTTTTAAAATATTTTATTTATTTGAGAGAGAGAGAGAGAGTAGGGAGAGAATGGGCATGCTAGGGCCTCCAGCCACTGCAAACAAACTCCAGACTCATGCGCCACCTTGTGCAGCTGGCTTCTTGGGGAATTGAACCAAGGTCCTTTGGCTTTGCAGGCAAGTGCCTTAACTGCTAAGTCATCTCTCCAGCCCCCTATTCCTGTTTAATTAAAAAAAAATTATTTATTTGCAAGCAGAGAGAGGAGAGAGACAGGCAGAGAGTGGCCTCCATGCAAACGAACTCCAAGTACATGTACCACTTTGTGCATCTGGCTTTACATGGGTACTAGGGAATCAAACCGGGCTTATTTGGCTTTGTAGGGAAGTGCTTCAACCACTGAGCCATCTCTCCAGCTCCAGACTTTTACTTTTTTTGACATCGAATCTTGCTATGCAACACAGGCTAGCCTTGATCTTCCTGTCTTGGCCTCCTGAGTGCTGGGATTACCACCACATGTGGCTGTACAGTACAAGCCACACACTGTACAGTGAATCCTCAGAATGCACACACGTCATGACTAAGCAGTGTCCCCTGTCTGAAGCCCTTTCATCTCTATCTGCCAGAGAGCCCTGCAGGACAAACAAGTACGGATATCTTCCAGGTAGATGCTAAGTCCCTATAACCACTTAGACCTTTCTCTTTGGAGGGCGGGGCCCTCCTGTGCTTTCGGGGTAGAATTCAAATGTGGAATGGGTTCTACCAGCCACTCCACCAGGCAGACAGACTGCCATGGCTCCCAAGGTCTCCAGCCTGAGTTTATGGGCATTGTTCTACTTTGTGAAGGTGAAACTGGGATTCTGTACCTCAAAGACATCACCCCTCCTCAGGCTGGCCTTGACTACAGTGACAAGATTGCAACCACCTGAGTGAGGCAAACATCTCCTGTGCTGCCCTTTTCCTTCTAGAATATTCTCCACTCCCTGTTACTTTTCATCAGTTACATTTGGAGGCTTAGTTTGAAGCAGTGTCCCCCTTTAAGAGGTTGTGTTGTGTATTAATTCAAGCTGAGCTTGGCATGGCAGAGCAATTCCCTCTGACCAGTAGCTTGTTTTTCTTTTTCTTTTCTTTCTCCTGTCCTTTTTGCAAGCCAGAATGGCACAGAAGAATTCCCCAGCATGGGGCATGGCTCAGTTTCACTAAACCCTCCCGGCTACCACTTTTCCAGTCATCCCAAGTCTATAGCATTTCTAAACTTGGGGATAAATGTTTTGTGCTGAAAAATAGAGATCTGAAAAATAAAAATATGGGCTTCCATGGGAGGAGACACACCATGATGTACTGGGCAGGCTAAGTTCAGTTTGAGCCACTTTTAGACAGGCAAGCAGTTTTAATCTCAATCTCTCTCCCTGTTCTTTTTTTTTTTTTTTTTTTTTCCTTTTAGAAAGAAAAAGAAAAAAGAAAACTAGGCACATAATTTTGCTGACTATCAAATGCTTTTGTCTTTCCTGGCACTTAACATTACATGAGCCAGCTCAAAGCTTTTCCTTCTGGGAGTTTCGAAAGACACTACAGAGAGATGAGAAGGAAATTAAACTCCATGGGGGTTGCCCTTGTACCCCAAAAAGTAATTCCATGATTGAAATGCCAAAACCCAGAAAATCTCTGTCTGTCAGGCCCAGGGAGGAGAGCTAGACTCCTTTGGGTTGATGACAGTGGAAGTTGAATTTCTGAGCTCTTGTCTGAAATGATCAGTCTGGTTTGGGGGTGGGGGGGATGGCAGTCTTGGAAGTCTGTTAACTCTGTCCTGACCATGGTAATCTCCAGAGAGGAGTGGAGGAAGGGAAGTCTGAGGTGACTCTGAGCTAAGTTTATCTGCTGTGGAAGGCTGGAGGGACCCAGGCTTTGTGGTAGAGTGGGGCAGTGTGAGAAGCAGGAAGGGCGTACTTGTGACCTGGTACCTGATCGGTTGTGTACACACTCTGCGGAGGAGTTTGTCAGTCCTGCATATGGGAGTACCAGTTAGGAGGACACTGTCCCCCATCCACAGTCCCCCCAGCCCAGGTCTTTGCGTCCTGGACTGCATGGGTTCACACTGTACCTCACCTCGGAGCACTGGAGACGTCGTAGAGGAGGGGGCCGTTGCTCCTGTGCCAGGCGATGACTGATGAAAGATGCGTTTGGGACCGTGAGCCAGGACTGGAGCCTCGAGTCTCCCTGCACAGAGCAGTTCTCTGCCGGTGACGTGCATTCCGGGTTATTGATAAACGTATCTATGACGTATTCTTCAGGACAGTCCATGAGAAACTAACACAAGTGAACTCCAATGGAAAATAGAAAACAAAGCTCATTGGGAAAATAAAGAGGCTGTGAATAAAACCTGTGTAATGTACCACTGTTAATTTCTTAGTTTCTTTGCACCTACTTTGTACATCTAAAACTGTAACGGGGTGCTAAGGGTCCAGGAAAGTCCATGCACCCCAAGGTCCCCTAGGTTCGTTTCTAATTTTAGTCAAAGAATTCAATAAAAAAGAAAACTGAGAAGGATAATTATTAAATTATTATATTTATATAAACATAAAATTACATATTTATTATTAGTATATTAAATTATTGTATTTATAATTATTATATATATTAATATATGTTATATTTATATATTTATTATATTTATTGAGGGAAGTAGAACCAAGGAAAGGCACCCACGTGGCTAGAAATCCCACGTGGAGGACCTGGGGAAAAAAAGCATGGAATGAAAGAGAAAATTCAAGGAGCTCCTGCCTTGTGGGGAGCTGGAGGGGATAAACAACCCATGCTGAGAATAAGGACTGGGGGGCTCTCAAGGCTAGGCCTGGGCTGGAAGTTCCCAAGTGATCCTGGAGAGTCCGCCCTCCTCTTGCAAAGGTATTTATGACCTTATGGGGGTGGACTGTCTTTCCGGGTCAGGTGAGCCACAGGGCCAGCTGGTTGGTTAGGGCTAGGGGCTGTCCAAGGAAGAGGTTAACTCTGGCACAAAGTTCCAGGAGCTGAACTTGACCAACCACAATGTTTAAATCCTATGAAAGACCTTCCTCCCAGGAGGGGTCCTGACTGTGGAAAAATAGGTCTGGGGCACTAGGCAAGACATAAGAAGTCAGATCATCTTTGATTTCTAGCAAGTGCAAACTTTCCTGCCCTTTTTGCCTTCAGGGGTCCAGTCACCCCTAACTCTACCCCCCTCTCAAAATTATTCCAGGTTAAAAAAAAAAATAAAGCAAGCATTTATGGTATACCTAAAACTTTTGGAAATATTACTAACAAGAGAGTAACAGGTTACTTCCAGTGCTGGGATTATGCGTGATTTTAATTTTCTAGCTTACCATAAGAATTATTTTATGTGAACAACAGGTCCGTCAAGTACATTATCTCTGGGGTAAAGAAAGGGCCATACTAAATGATCTTGTGTGGTTGGTTTAATAATAGAGCCCACCACCATCAGACTCCATGGTTCCTTTAGGGTTAAGTATTTCCTGGGCACTGGCGGGCCAGCCAGAAAGGCCACGATTAAGAGTGTGGACTTTGGAATGATCCAGAGAGATTCTGGTTTGAATCCTTCCCTCGCCAGCTGCGTGGCCTTGAGCAGTTACTTTGTCTATGGCTTGGTTAAAAATAAAAAAAAAAAAAAATTATAAAAACCTGTAAAATGTGTTTAATGATCCTGATCTCGTAAGGCCACTGCCAGAATGAAATGAGGCACTGCAGTGTCGCCAAGAGTGAACGCCTCAGTCACTTAGGGCCAGGGCTCTGAAACCTTCGTTCCTCACAGGTTCTGAAATTATTGGCCTTCCCTGATTGTGTGCATTATCTTGTTAATTCGCTGCATAAGAATTTATGGGCCCAACTATGGAGTGTTTGAGAACCCTTACTATTCTGTTTGTATTCCCACAGCATTGTCCCCATGCCCTGTGCTCAGACAGCCCTCGTGGGTGGTGCCGGTGTCACTAAACGAGGCCAGTTAAGAACAGTCTTTCTTAAGTGTGACATTTTGTCCTCTTTCCTTCTCAGCCCAGGCCTTTGCGTGGAGCCATTGGCCTCATGATTCTGAGTACTGGAGAGATCCCCTAGTGTCCCAAAGGAGGAGGAGGGGGGAGGGGTTTGCCATCTTCCCTGGCGATGCTTCATGAAAGGTGTCCCCTGGGATAGAGGCCCAGGGCCTCCCTGCATAGAATAGTACTCTGCAGGTGAGAGGGATCCCAGGCCTCCTGTGTTCTCACCCCAGGTGGGCTGTTGAGGAAGGTCATAGCTCTTTTGGCGTGCTCTCCTGTGGAATAGCAGTGGCCCCTTAGGCTTCCTGGGTCTGGTGCATTGTGATTCTAGAACATTTGGCAAGAACAAGCACCCGCCTCACTCACCCTTCCAAACACAAAACCGAACAAAACCCCAAAGCAACATCAGAGGCCTTAAAGGCTTTGAGCATACCATTTAAGAAAATGTTTATTTAATATTGGATAAAAATACACGGCCTTACCTTTGGAAAGAAAACAATTAAACAACTCGGAAGACTTCAAAGCGTTTCCTCTCTCTCTGCTTTCCAGGAGGGGAAATATTTTTCAAAGTCACTTGAATATTAAGGAACTGGGCCTAGAAGCCTCGGGTGTCTGTTATGGAGATCAGTAAGTCAATCAAGCGTCTTTCCAAGCACTCATTTTGTGCACCGTGTGAGAGACCCTTTCCCTGCCACTGCTGATGTCACTGTCACACCCCTCCCCCCTTTTTTAGCCCCAGCACAGGCTGTGTGCTGAGAAACTGAATCCATTTGTTTCTGATTCATTTACACTTAACTCATCAAGATGCTATTTGGTGAGAGGCGTTTGAAGCCCGTGGTGCTTAATCCCAGGGAACAGGAAATTGCATCTTGGTCAGGAAAACTGAACGCAGACCCAGCTGGCTCTCACTTTGGCCTTAACCTGGATCCCAAGGTGCCTTTCCACCTGGCAGTTTAGCTCCAGCCCTACCTCTCTTCTCTGCCGGCCTCCTCTGTCTGCAAGCCCCAGGCTTGCCCCAGCCACTCTGGAAAGCTCTTTGAAAAGTTCACCCTTCCTTCCTCATCCTCAAGTAGTTGTCTTAGACATCTATAAACCTGTGGAAAAGCTGAAAAAAATTTCACAGCACCCACACCCCCAACATAGATGGCACAGTTGCCCTATTTTTTTTTTTTTTTTGGAGAGAGGCAGAGAGAGAAGACTGGGCGCACCAGCAGCCTCTCATCCGCTGTGAACGAACTCCAGATGTGTGCGCCCCCTTGTGGGCAAGTGTGGCATTGCGACTTTGTGTCACTTTGCATCTGGCTAAATGTGGGACCTGGAGATTGGAACTGGCGTTCTTAGGCTTAGGAGGCAGGTGCCTTAACCGCTAAGCCATCTCTCCAGCCCACAGTTGTCCTGTTTTTAAATTCTGCAGTTACCCACTTTGTCACTTACTAGCCTGATCTGCAGGCTTCTCTATCCCGTCTTCATTCATCCACTGCACAGGGATCCATTTGATCCCTTCCACGTAGGTCGCACACATCCCTGCAAGCACTGCCTATTATGCATCAGAACCTGGTCGTTGCCTTCAGATGTTTTTAAAGTTTGCATGTGCTGGGCTGGAGAGTTGATTCCGTGGTTAAGTGAGCTTCCTACCCATGTCTGTGGGTCCCCCTAAGACTGCTCAAGTCTTCAGAACCCACATTAACAGTAGAGTGTGGCCACACAGGCCTGTGACCCCAGTTCCATGGGGGAGCAGAGACCTGGGCATTAAAACAGCAATCTCTGGGACCTGTAAGAGACTCTGGCTTAAACAGGTGTGTAGAAGAGCTGTGGAGTAGGACACTTGACTTTCGGCTCTGACTATAGCAGGTGGCACACCCCACCGCAGGTGAGCGCACAGGGAGTCACCAGAGCACATACACGTGCACATACCACACACACCACATTATACACACAAGTGAAAAAAAAACGGTGGGGGCTGCTGGAGAGATGGCTTAATAGTTAAGGCACTTGCCTGCAAAGCCAAAGGACCCAGGTTCAATTCCCCAGGACCCACATAAGCTAGCTGCACATGGCACATGCATGTGGAGTTCGTTTGCAGTGTCTGGATGCCCTGGCATGCCCATTCTCTCTCTCTCCCCTTTCCCTTTCTCCTTTCTCTCACTCTCTCAAATAAATAAATAAGGTCATGTGTACTGTACTGTACCACAGCAAACCTCAATGCCAGCAGCAGACCTGTAAGTTCCCATGCAACCCCTGCCAGCTCGGCCCCTCACACATCCTCCTCTTCTGACTATTTTTTTCCCTAGATTAGTTGTACTCTTTTTTATTTATTTATTTTTATGAGAGACAGAGGATTGACATGTCAGGGCCTTTAGCAACTGCATTTGAACTCCACATGCATGCACCACCTTGTGCACAAGTGTCACCTTGTGCGTCTGGCTTATGTGGGTTCTGGGGAGTTGAACCTGGGTCCTTTTGGATTTGCAGGCAAGTGCCTTAATTGCTGAGCCATCTCTCCAGCCTAGTTGTATTACTTTTTGGCATGTTTGCATGTGTGTGGGCATACACATGTGGATGAGTGCCTGCACGTGTGTAGAGGCCAGTGGTCAATGCCAGTTGCCTTCCTTGATTGCGTTCTGCCTTATTCCTTAGACAGGGTCCCCCTAGACTCAGGTGACCAAGATTCAGGTGGACTATCCAGTAAGTCCCAAAGATTTTCTGTATCTGCATCCCCAGGACTAGGATTAGACGCTCATGCCACCATGCGAGGCATTTACATGGGTGCTGGGGATCCGAATTCAGGTCTTCATGCTTGGACAGCACTTTACCCACCGAGCCATGCTCCCAGCCATGGCTGTGCTATTGAAGGACTTTCATATGAATGCAGTAAAACCGCATAGCCACCATTTCACTTAGCTGTGGTCCATAGCAGTTAATATTAGATGGGAAAGTCATGACAGTTTTCCTATGTTATTATTAATCACTGTTAATCTCTTCCATGCCTTTTCTTGCGTTTAGTAGTTATTTGTGTGTATGTATGTATGTGTGCATGTATGTTGGGGGGGGCATGCACATGCCATGGTGTGTGTGTGGAGGTCAGAGGACGGCCTTGTGGTGTTTCTCTTTTCCTTCCGTCTTCATTTGAGACAGAGTCTCTGCTGCTGCTACCTGAGAGCTAACGATTCTCGTGGCTCAGTCTCCCATTGACGTAGGTGTGTCGGCATTACAGGTGTATGTGCCGTTTTGTGTCCCTTGATTTGGGTCTAAGAAGGATCAAACTTAGACTGACGGGTTTGCAAACAAGCACCACTGAGCCATCTCCCCAGCCCTTACTCTCTTACATGTCTAATTAATCCATTAAACTCTGATAATTAGGTTTAGGGTTCAGTTCTAGCCTCAGTTTTGTGCCTCTATTCGGGGGTCTAGGATGGAGCCCACCTCAGATCGGGGATGGCTCTGCTCTTCTGCTGCTGAGTCATGTTGCAGGATGTTTCTAAAGGAGGGCGGCTCCTTTCATATGCTCACTCATGCCCTATTATTTCCAGGTTTGGGCTCTTTTGAATAAAGTTGTTACATACATTCTCTCTCTCTCTCTCTTTCTCTTTGGTTTTTCAAGGTAGGGTCTCACTCTAGCCCAGGCTGACCTGGAATATTCACTGTGTCATCTCAGGGTGGCCTTGAACTCATGGCGATCCTCTTACCTCTGCCTCCAAATGCTGGGATTCAAGGCATGCGCCACCACGCCTGGCTCACATACATTCTCGAATAACACTTCTCATGGCCGCTTGGGTTCATTTTCCTTGAGTAAATCACTAGGGTGGGATTGCTAGATGTCAGAGCAGCTCTGTGTCCGATTTTATAAGAAACTGCAAGAGCTGTTTGCAAATCTGTCTGTCCCGCTCCCAGTAGCCATGCGTGGGGTGTTTTAGTCACTTCACTCCTCATTCTCACATGGCACTGTCACTTTATGAAACGATGGCCACTGGTGAGTCTGTCATGGTGTCACAGTGTCCTTACGTTGTGTGTGGGGTAGGTTGGTTACTGAGTGGATGCAGGGTAAGATTAAGTGGCGGGAGAGCAAATGCTTCCTGGGACGTACGGAGCCAGGCAAGCTTCAGCTGAAACTCAGACCCCTTCTGTAGTGATCATCTTTCCTGTTGCTGCAACAAAACCCCAGACATGGGCTGTAGAGATAGGTCAGTGGATAAGGCACTTGCCTGCAAAGCCTAAGGACCCAGGTTCGATTCCGCAGGACCCACGTCAAACAAGATGCACAAAATGGCAAATGCGTCTGGAGTTCATTTGCAGCAGTTGAAGGCCTTGGTGTGCCATCTTTCTTCCTACCTCTCTCTGCTTGCAAATATATATCCATATCCATATCCAGACATGAAGCAGCTTAAGGGAGGAAGGGGGTTGCTCTGGCTTGCAGTTCTAGGAGCTCCAGTCCATTGTGGAGCAGAAGGCACAGCGGTAGGTAGGAGCCGGTCCCATTGCAGTCTCAGCCAGGAATGCCAATTCTCAGCTCATGCACTTTTTTTTTTTTTTTTTTAAGTTTTTTGTTTTTACAATTTTTATTTTATTTTATTTATTTTAGAGAAAGAGGGAGAGAGAGAGAGAGAAATAGGGAGAGAAAGAGAGAGAATGGGTGCACCAGGGCCTTTAGCCACTCAAAATGAACTCCAGATTCATGTGCCCCCTTGTGCATCTAGCTTCATGTGGGTCCCGGGAATCGAACCTGGGTCTTTTGGCTTTGCAGGCAAGTGCCTTAACTGCTAAGCCATCTCTCTCCTGTTTATTCAATCTCTGTCCACATTCCATGGGATAGTGCCACCCACAGTAAGGGCGGGTCTTCTCACCTCAGCTAATCTAGTTTATAAAGTCCTGGGCCAGAGGTTTGTCTCCTGGGGATTTTTAATCCCACCAAGTTGACAAAATGAACTAGTCCATCGTCCTCAGAAATTAGTGCTTCTTCTTAAAGGGTTCTCTCCTGTGGATCTGCTTTCCCCTTGAGAGGGTAAATGTCTCTCCAGCAGGTGCATTTTCAGTGCCCCGTTGTGCACGGTGCTCCAGGGGGATTCACATCTGTACCAGGCTTTCCAGTGACTCTGGGATCCCCTTCACTTGACTTGGAGAGTGAGATCAGGGCCTCTGCTCGTCCCACTGCGTCCCCATGTCCTACACAGTGAGTTAGGCACTCACTAATCACCTGGATAAAGGCATTATCTGTCTTTACCCTTTGAGCGGGGGATGGGGGAGGTTGTTTATTTAGTTTTTTTAGAGAGACACAGAGAGAGAGAGAGAGAGAGAGGGAGAGGGAGACAGATGGAGAATGGGTGCGCCAGCAGTCTCTCAGCTGCTGTGAACGAAATCCAGATGCGTTTGCCCCCTTGTGGGCAAGTGTGGCATTGCGCCCTTGCGTCACTTTGCATCTGGCTAAACGTGGGACCTGGAGATTGGAACCAGCATTCTTAGGCTTAGCAGGCAGGTGCCTTAACCACTGAGCCATCTCTCCAGCCCTCATTTATTTATTTTGACCTGTTATGCATTGCTCACCTGGTGCCAGGCAAAGGGGTGGGGTGGGGTGAGAACATCACAAAGGGAGACGTGGTCCCCATCGTCCTTGCGGGAAAGGAGGGCACTGAAAGTGTCTTGGCTTTCAGGTAAGGTGGGTCTGCTCTGGCAAAGGCATGGTTCCTCAAGCTAAGACCTTTTTGAGTCTATGACTCTGTGTCATACGGACACACAATATGAATGGAGGTGAATGTATAAGGTTTTCGTGCGTGTGTGTGTGTGTGCATGCCTGTGAGCAAACGTGTATGTGCCCGTGTATTGTAGAGGCCAGATACTGACCTCTTAAGG
Organism: Orientallactaga sibirica; assembly: GCA_036365145.1. Classification (NCBI taxonomy): domain Eukaryota; kingdom Metazoa; phylum Chordata; class Mammalia; order Rodentia; family Dipodidae; genus Orientallactaga; species Orientallactaga sibirica. The sequence continues at coordinate 11,441,289 of JAEOAD010000013.1, forward strand.
TGTCCTTTTAAGTCACTCCTTAACTTATTTTTTGTGATAGGGCCTCTGAACCCAGAGCTTACCAATTCAGCTGGATAAGCCAGCCAGCAAGTCCCCAGGATCTTCTTGTCTCTCTCTCCCTCGTGCTGGGATCACAGATATGTGCACCAACTCACCAGGCATTTTAGTTGGGTGCTGGGGATCTGAATTCAGGTCTTCAAGTATGCATGGCAAGCTCTTTATTCGTTGTGCCATCTTCCCAGTCCTGATTTTTTTTTTTTTTTTTTTACTTTGGAAAGGAAATATACATTCCACACTGGGTGTGGCATTGGCTCTGCCCACAGACCTGGATCATACCAGACACGTTTCTCCAACTGGTGCTTTCAGTTACCAGGATCTGAGCTCCGTGAACCTGGAGTTTTCTCCCCGGTTAGCCTCAGCCTATTGAGACTCAGCCTGCTTACTGTGTCTGGTCTCTTCTTGTGTAGAGAATTGTAGATAGTCAGTATGCCTGAGCGCCTACCAAGTGTGTTCACCTGTGCGGTTCTAAGTATGAGGAGGAGGTGAGCCAGAGGGATCACTCTGCTGTCGGCCCTGCCCTTCTCCAATGTTCCGTTCACTCTCCTGTGACTCCCTTGGGGTTTCTGGTTCCTAGCCCACCTCCCAAGCCGGACCCTACTTTCCCCGGAGCTTCAGAGAGCCCACAGAGGAGTTCTAACAGCTGGACCTGGCGTCAGGGCCCAGAGCTGTCTGTATGTCCTTCCTGCTCCCCCATTCCCCACCCCACCCCTATCACCCTCTGGATCCAAGGTTGAGTAAGAGACATTGGCAAGAGCTGGGAAAGACAACTCAATTGTTTCAACTTGCACACAGAGAGGGGGCGATGGGGCCTAATCCTCAGAGAGATGACTCATGGGCACAGCACCCTGCGCCCCACCCCCACCCTGCCTGTAGCAAGTTCCAAACCGAATCCAAAACCAGAAACAAACCGCAAGCAAGTTGCCCCCTTGCCTGTACACACACTTGTAGTTCCAGACGCCCTTGGAGCCAGTTGCTCGGGATTGGTTCCCAGGCCTGTTCCGGGGAGTCATTGCTGTGCATCTTGGGCTTGCTGTGAGTCCGCAAGAGGGGTGGGGGTTCTTAGGGCTGGGGGAGTGGGCCACCCTGCTCCAAGTCAGGTTCATTGCACAGTCTCTCGTGCAGCTTGGTTCTCTGACCCCCACCCTTGGAGGTCTCTCCTGCATGGCCTCTCGGAAAAGCTTCTGCTCTGTTTCCTGGACTGTGCAGTAGCCGTAGTTCCCGGCCTGCAGGGAAGGCATATCGTATAACTCCTGCAGGCCTCATTCCTATGCAAGACAGGTAGGCTGCAGGCTCTAACACGCCGCCAACCCGGCTCCACCGAGGCCTCAGCACCAGTGGAAATTAAAAAAAAAAAAAAAAAGCAGGAGGGAGGGAGCAAGTGAGCGAGAGAGGGATTATTTTGTTTCGACGTGGGATCTGTGGCCAGTTGGGTTTTTTTCCTCCTCCTCCCCCCCTTATTTACACAGTCTGTTCGGAGACACACTCGGGCCTGTTTGGAATGGGTGTTTGCTCCGGAGACAGGCCAAGTATTTCAGCACTGTGCGTTGGCCCTGCCACCTCAGAGGCACCAGGAGGCCCAGTCGGTCACAAGACCTCACGGGGCCTCCCCGCTTCCAGCTTATCCTTTTTTCACCTCCTCGCTGCTCATGCCCAGCTGCCTTGGGCAGCCAGAGAAGTATGGCCGCCCACTGCATGGACTGGCGTTCCCAGTAAGGGCATTCCCATGAGGCAGTTGGTGTCCCGCGTGGGAAGACATAGAAGGAGATTGAGGTGCACCCCCCAACATAGAACTTCTCTCTAGGAAGGGCTGGAGGGCCTGGCCTGGAACTTGGGGAATAGAGCCAGGTTTGGGGAGGCCAACAGTGGCCGGAGACTGGGAATCCACATAAGGGCTGTTCTGGGGAGGCTGAGTTGCAGGGAGGTGACGTTGCGCAGAGCCAGCCAGCCCTGTGCTCTTGTCCCTACTGTGCCAAGGGGCTCAATGGCAGGCAGCATCTTCTAGGAGCTGGTCGGAAATGCAGGTTCTCAGGCTTTGTCCGCACGTGCCGAATCCAAATCTTTATTCCAACAAGATCCTTCTGGGTGTTTCTGGTGTGCGGTAATGTTTGATTGAGACCTGCTGGGCCAGTGTTTCCCAAAGGGCATTTATTCCCTGGCATCCTCAACATGCCTTGAGATGGGTTTGAATATAAGGCTTCTGTAAAATTCAATCGGTTTGGAGAATATTGCAAAATGTACCCCCCCCCAACCCCTTCAAAATTCACTGGCTCTGCTTGCTGATGAATTCTCTTTGAGAAGTGCTACCAAAAAAAAAAAAGAAAGAAGACATCTATTTGGCTTAACTTGGTGTTTTCAGAGCCTCTTCCTGTCTCTCCACCCCCGCCCCCACCCCAGGAATACCATCAGGGTTCTCTAGTGCCTTTGGCTTCTTCCTCCAAGGGCTTTGTCCTACCTGGTGTAACAGGATGGTTCAAGACACTTGGAACCTTTCTCTTTAGCTGTAGGACATGGAGAGTAAGTGTGGACCCTGGAGCTGAACCTACTGGGCTCTGATTAGTTAGAAGTGTGACTTTCGACAAGTTATTTAGCTGTCCCATGCCTTGGTTTCTCTCTGTGTAAAATGGGAATAAGAGTACTTACTACATGGAATCACGGTGAAATTTAAATCATCTGATCAGGCACATAGACACCCACCCACCCCCACATTAATAAACATTGAATGGCTAGGATTTTTTTGTTTGTTTGTTTTTAACTTATTATTTTTTTTTTTGCCCTAAATCTTCCTCTTTTGGAGCTACTGCCTCCCAAGTATTCTGGGTAAATAATCCCAATCTCAGTACATCAGAATCACCCATGGAAAGATTGGGGGGAGGGGAGGAACAATTCCCAGAGCCCCACTCCAGCCACACCCACCGTGACAATCTCCATCCAACAGGGAAGCCCCCGAACTTGCACTTGAAGAATCACCCTAGTTGATTCCATTGCAGTTCTCTGAACTGCTGTGTGGTGTCTTGGGATGAGTTGCTGGAGTCCCAGCTTTCTAGAGCTGAACAGGACCTGGCCTGCTTCCCATGCTGGGTTCAAACCCACACGTCACTGAGGAACTTGCTGTTTGGTTCAGTGCTCCGATGATACGGTTGGAGCCTTCCTCTATCTGTACTTGGTTCTGCTACCTGTGAAATGAAAGAAGATGGCATCAAGGGTGTGGTCCTTGGTGCAGCAGCGGTTTTGTTAGAGACTGGGCCCCACCGCAGACCTACTGAGTCAGAATCTACATTCTCTCAGGGTCCCCTGGAGATTCTTGTTATCCAGAAAATGCTATTGCATAGCCGCCTTGCTGGATGGGCAGAAGACTCCTTGGCAGCTCAGCTGAGAAAGGTGTGATGTCAGGGAGCATTGAAACAGTGACCAGCTGTTATCCATCCACACTGGACAAGAGGAAATGAGCGTCCAGGAGCCTCGGGGATTACTTTTAGATTTATGAGAACATTTCCTGATGTGGAAGGTTATGCGCCCCTGGGAAAGTCTACAGGAATCAGTGAGCTTGGCTAGGCTTCTCCAGAACCCATTAACCTCAGATTGATTGCTAGGGATCCTGACAAATGTTTGTTTAGGTGTCGACTATATGCCAAATATGGGTGCTGGTAGGTTGCAGGTTGCAAGTGGCTGGTGGCTATGTGTCACCACCGCTATTTATGTGCACCAGGCCTCATCGCCAAGGACTGACACAGACCTGCTTTTGCATAGAGCTCTGTGTGATCTGATGGTTGGTGTGGGCCAAAAGGATGCTCCAGCGAGTTGATGGCCTTGTGGAAGCTTACCAGCTACCTGTTACTGCATAGCAAATACCCGCCGAACTTATTGTCTCAAAACAGCTACTTGTATGTTCAAGGTTCCGGTCTGGATTGGGCCTAGCTGGGTGGCTCTTCTGCTAGTCTGACTAAGGCTCAGCTGGGAGACTGTGTTCTGCTGGAGAGTTGGTTGACTGGTCACTAGGCTCAGCTGGGCTTGCAGCTGGTTTTTCTCCTTCCATATCCTTTTGAGGCTTCTCTTTCTCCATGTGGTCTCTCTGTGTAACCCTCCAGTTGGGTAGCTTGGGTTAATACATGGTTTCTAAGTTTCATTAAGGTTTAGGCCTAGGACTGGGCATAGCATTAATTTTGCCACCTTCTTCTGTTGGGTAAAGCCAAGTCTCAGGGTCAGTGTAAAGACGAGGATAGGGGACTGGAGAAGATGGCTTAGCGGATAAGGCATTTGCCTGCAAAGCCAAAGGACCCTGGTTCGATACCCCAGGACCCACGTAAGCCAGGTGCACAAGGAGGCGCATGCATCTGGAGTTTGTTTGCAGTGGCTGGAGGCCCTGATGTGTTCATTCTCTCTTTCTCAAATAAATACATAAAAATATATATATTTTAAAAAGACGAGGTAGGGACCTAAATGAAGGGCATATGTCTCAGAGGGCAAGGTTCTTCGGGAGCTGCCAGAGTTGCAGATGGTCCCATGAACTGGTTGTGTGGCATGTACAGAAGCTTGGTCTAAGGGAGAGGGCTCCTTCTGAGTTATCGAAAGTGCCTTTAACCGCAGCTCCCATCTCCCCATTTGCTTTTGCCTGTTCCTGGGCGTGTTTCTCTGAACACACTGTGGTTAAGAGTTCTCAGTGTTTGATTTGCAGAGAGACCATCATTCATCTTACTATATCAGACCCTGCATTGTCAAGCCAGGCTCAACCCTCCCTCTTTTCTCGGGCCCTCCACATGGGTTCCCATCCAATCCAACACAAGAAAGGCTATTGAGAAGGAGCTGGCAGGGCCCTGTGGCTGTTTCCTATGCGGCTCCCTCACAGAGGTTCTTACTCACACCCAGCTTGGTGAGGGATCTTTTCACTGACCACTCACCCCACCCACTCGCCTGTGGTCTGCTAGCTCCTGAGATCACCACTTCCATCTCTCCCGTGCTCAGCCCTGAGGGAGGGATTCCTGTTTCCTACACGATGGAGAGAAGAGAATTCCTTGGACCTAGAGGGAAGCCCTCCTCAGTCTTGTACAAACTTTGGGCTTAGCCCTGACGGTTCTGCTGTTGGGTCTGGATTATCCCGGGTGGTCTCCCCCACACCTCTCCAACTTGGTACACTGCTCTCTTGTCCTCTACACACTGAAGTCTCTCAGCCTCCATCCTTTCTTCCTTCCGTACTGATTGCAGTAAGTTCCATCTTTTAAAGTCTTGCCTTTCCTTGAAGGCTTCTCTCGTCACAGTTGTGTCTCCTGATACTTGGCTTGACCATGTATATTTGTTGGTAGTTGCTATTTCTCATGGCTGGCTTTATTCTTTTATCTTTTTCTCTTTTATTAAAGTGTAGTCTTTGAAGGGATGTCTCTATCTTTTCTTTTCTTTTTTTTCCGGCATGTATATATGTGTGTGTGCATGCGCACACGCACGTGGAAACTAGAGGTCAACATCAACTGTCTTCCTCAATTGCTCTCCACCTTATTCTTTTTTTTAAAAAAAAAAATTTGTTTATTTATTTGAGAGCAACAGAGAGAGAGAGAGAGAGAATTGGCATCCCAGGGCCTCCAGCCACTACAAACGAATGCCAGATCTGTGCACCACCTTTTGTATCTGTTACATGGATCCTTAGGCTTCACAGGCACATGCTTAACTGCTAAGCCATCTCTCCAGCCCCTACCTTGTTCTTTGAGACAAGGTCTCTCACTTAAGTTGGAGCTCACCAATTTGGCCCAGACTCACTGTTTCCTCCCCATTGCTGGGATTACATGTGTGTGCTACCATACCTACCTTTTATGTGGATGCCGGGGATCCAAACTCAGGTCTTCATACTTGCAGCATGGCAAACACTTTACCCACTGAACCAATTTCCCAGCCCTAAAACTCCCTTCCTCTTGCTCTTCCAGCTGCCCTTGTACCTCTCTTCCTCCATTCCTGTGTGGGAAACACCTGCCTCCACCTGTCTCCAGGGTGTGGCAAGATTTCACATTGTTGGTAAGCCTCAGAATGGCTTTTTGCTGCCATGAGGTCTTGTACATTTGTTTTGGGAACTAGAGGACACCTGACATGTATTTATTCACGTCCAAAATATGCCTGACCAATAACTAGGCAGTGCATGGTGATCCAAGGGAAAGCTAATGCACATTTATCCCCATGCATATCATGCATATTTGCTTCTAGATTGTTCCGACCCATTTGCCCTTGGAATGGGTGTGTGTATGTTCATATGCATATATATAAGCATGAGCCACGTGTGTGTGTGTGTGTGTGTGTGTGTGTGTGTGTGTGTGTGTGTGTAAGGGGGGGTGGGTATGTTGGAAGCATCAAGCAGAGGGAATGATGACAGTAGCAGAGGGAAACTATTTGTGTGGAATGGTTGGGGAACAAGTAGAAAAGATTAAAGATTTGTGTATTTATTTATTTGGTTTTTCAAGGTAGGGTTTCACTCTAGCCCAGGCTGACCTGGACTTCACTATGCAGTCTCAGCATGGCCTTGTACTCACAGCGATCTTCCTTCCTCTACCTCCCAAGTGCTGGGATTAAAGGCGTGTGCCACCCCATCTGGCTTTTAATTTCTTTAAGATTAAAGATTTTAATGCCCCACTTAGACACATGGGGATAAATTGTTTGCCACGTTCATAGCTGTTCCATGCGTATGTTGCCCAGCACTCAGGGTACTTTGCTGCATTAAAGGAGGTTGGGGGCCAGAACCAGTGACTTGCAATAATTATAGGACATATACCTGGCAGATGTAAAGAAAAGAACAGAAAGACTTGGTTTCCTTCAAGTGGGAGGCACCTTGTTTGAGGTGTTTATGATCTTAAGAGCTTTGCGTTTAATGATGGCTTTGCTGGGGTGGAGCAAAAAAAAAAAAAAAAAAAAAAAAAAGATGGAAGATGTGCAGGGGTTCACTCATGTGAGAAAGAGGGAGTTTGGGTCTGTTCTCTGCTCTCTGGAGATGCAGCGAGCTTCATCTTCATTCTTGCATGTTCTATGTTACCACTCAAGGTCTTGCCTGCAAGTCTAAATTCTGAGCCTACAATCAGATGGTCACCTTGGTGGGCATGGGCTAGAGGTAGTTCATGCATGTGTATGCTTTGTTTGGCTAATAGCATTCAGTGTCTCCGTTGTACATTTGAAGTGGGGGTTTAGTGGAAGACATTTTAAATATAGACCTTGAGTACAGGGGTTAACAGAGTGGTGCTGAGAGAACAAGACATATCCTTATGTGAGTGTGGGAGCTTCACCTCAGGGGGCTGGCTGATGGCTTCACTCGGTAAAGCACTGGCCATGCAAGCAAGCGCAAGGCGCGAGGACCTGAGCTCGGATCCCCAGCACCCATCTAGATGTTGGGTGCACATGGAGACCAGCCTGTAATCCCAGTGCTTGGAAGGCAGAGACAGAAATGGGTCCCTGGCTAGCTAGACTTGCTCAGTTGGCGAGCTCTGGCTTCAAATGCGAGACCCTGTCTCAGTAAATGAGGTGGAGAGTAACTGAGGCTTGGCGCCAACCTCCTGTACACACACGCAAACATGTATGCATGCATGCATACATACACCCCCCCCCACACACAAACATAAGCAAAAGAGAGAGTTGCCTCAGTGTTTAACATCTTAAAATTTGCTGCCAATATGCCATTTTGCAGTAGGTCATCAATCCAGTTTCGCAGCTTTTCTTGAAAAGTCAGAAAAATCTGGTAACAATGAGATTCACTTTTCCCATATGGCAAAAATCAGCAAGCCGAGAAAGAAATGCTCCTTCAGACAGGACATTCGCTCTCAATTTATTTAAATCCTCCCCAGCTCCCCACCTCATCCTTTCTAAACCAGCTCTCTTGGTCTAATGGAACTGACATTCAGGCCCGTGATCCTGACCCAAGTGTGAGACGTCCCTTCTCAGAGGCTGTGCAACTTGGTTTGCCTTGGTAAGGCTGGGGCGCTTGCCTGCTGTTTTCCTGGGGCCAGTGATGCTGGCAAGAATGTGTGAGCCTCTGCGGCTAGTTCAGGAGGCTGAGAGTTCAAAAGGCTTCTTCCAGCTGTGACATTAATTCTCATCATGACCCATCAGCAGTCATTTAACCCAGGACAGGCTGGTTGTGAAATGCCAAGTTCTTAACACATCCGTAGTAGAATTGTTTAAGAAGGAGGGGAAAGAACTCCCCATGAAGTTTTACCTACATCATTCTCTTCTTCTTTTCACTCATCCTCTGTGTCTTATCTTGGGGGTGTTCAATTTTCAATTGCAAATCCTTCTAGGGCCTGGGGAGATGGCTCAGCGGACAAGAGCACTTGCTGGACAGGCACGAGAATCTGACTCCAGTCCCCAGAAGCCATGTAAAATCCACGCATGCCTGCAACCCCGATGCCGAGGAGGCAGCAACAGGAGCGCATCTCTGGGGCTCTCTGTTCAGCCAGTCTGACTGAAAACCAGAGAGCTCCAGGTTCACTAAGAGACTCTGTCTCAAGCAAATGAAGCAGAAAACTGATAGAGGAGGAGACCCAGTGTTCACTGGCTCCATGCATGCACATACATACCACACACACACACACACACACACGTCCTTCTAATGGATAGGTCACTTTGGAAGACTATGTGATAGTGGCTGCTAAAGTTACAGAGGGTAGAACCTGTCTCTTAACCTCATTTCTCCACCCTCATAGGGAGGTGGAGCTGGAGCTGGGTAAAGTTCAGCTGAGCTACTAAAGCTGCTTATGTTAAGAGTGTTAAGATGTTCACATTGCCCTGGAATATATGCATAGAATGTTCACAGTACTGTGTGTGTGGTATGTGTGCTATGAATATGTGTGTGTGCATATGGTATATGCATGTGTGTAGAAGCCAGAGGAGGCTATCTAGTATCTTCAGAGGGTTACTAAGATCAGGGAGCACAGTTCAGCATCTCCAGGATGGTGGGAAAGGAGATTTAGAGACCCTGACATGAGGACTGTGTCCCCTGACCAATGTCAGAGAGATCACTTTTGCAGGTGACCAGGTCTCAAACCTACCCAACCGCCCATAGGTGCAGGAGATGGTCTCTGAATTGAACCTAACTCCTGCCACCCACCACTGTTGTGTGAGCTAGAATGCCCGTAGCTGTGATTTTGTGTCTGGGGGTGTGTGTGGTCTGCATGCATGTTCACGTGTCTGTGTGGGTGCACCTGAGTGCATAAGCTGCAGAGGCCTGAGGTTGACATCAGGTGTCTTCCTTGATTGCTTTCCACCTTATTTACTGAGACAGAGTCTCTCAGGTGAATGCAGAGCTCACTGATTCAGCTGAGCCAGCTAGTCATCTTGCCTCAGGGATCCCCTGGTGGGCTGCCACACCTGCCTGGCCTTTATCTGAGTGCTAAAGACCCAAACTGATGGCCCATGCTTACACAACTAGTTCTTTACCATCTGAGCCATCTCCTTGGCCCCATAGTGCTCTGTGTGTGTGTGTGTGTGTGTGTGTGTGTGTCATATATGCTATAGTGTGTATGTGTGGTGCTCCATATGCTCACCTGCAGTGGAGGTCACTCACTTGCCGTGTCCTGCTCCATCACTCTCCTGCCTCTTCTTGCTTTGAGCTGGAGTCTCCTCACTGATTCGGAAGTTTGCAGCCCTCTGATGATTCTTGGGTCTCTACTCCTGTTGAGCTGGAGTTACAGGCATGCATGGCCATGCCCAGCTGTTTTATGTATGTGGCGATTCAAACTCTGGCAGTCATAGGTCCCCTCAGGCCCCCATGTTTGTACAAAAAGGGCACTTAACCACTGAGCCATCTCTCCAGCCTGTGACTTTTTTTTTTTTAATAGCCACAAATCAGAAATTCTTCTGCCACTACCCCTCCCCACCCCACCCCAAGCAGGGATCTCTCAGGGCATCTCCCACTTTGTGTTACTGCTTCACATTCAAAGTCAGGCAATCATAGGCTGCAAGCGAGCCTGGGGTTATTAGTAAGACTTGGAGGTTTTAGGCCCAGGAGCAGGAGTCAGCTCTATTTTTATGAGATGGGGCATTCTCCAAATTCATGTGATTGGCAAATGCCCACAAGAAACATGGTCAATGGTTGAGGAGATGGCTTAGTGGTTAAGGCACTTGCCTGCAAAGCCAAAGGACTTAAGTTTGATTCCCCAGGATCCACGTAAGCCAGATGCACAAGGTGGCACATGCATCTGGAGTTACTTTGCAGTGGTTGGAGGTCCTGGCATGCCCATTCTGTCTCTTCTTCTCTCTCACATAAATAAATAATTAAAAAATCTTTAAATAGCCAGGCATGGTGGCACACTCCTTTATTCCCAGCACTCGGGAGGCAGAGTAGGAGGATCGCCATGAGTTCAAGGCCACCCTGAGAAAACATAGTGACTTCCAGGTCAGCCTGGGCTAGAGTGAAACCCTACCTGGAAATACCAAAAAAAGAAACGTGGTCAACCTGGTCAGGGCAAACTGTCCTCTTGGCAGCCAGTGGGGGAGCTTTCAGGTGGTTTGGAGTTTTCTGGTCTTTTCTAGACCAGAGGGAAAGTGTACCCACAAAGAGGCATCCAATGGATAAATACATACATTCTGTCTGTCCCTCTTTTTCTCTTTGCTGCAACCCAACCAAAATAAAAGGGTGAATCCAGCCCAAGCACCATGAAGCAATAGGATCGGAATGAAGAAGCGAGCTGCATGGAACTTTTCTACCACATCTATTCCCCTTGACCCCAGGGCTCGTGGGGGTGGGGTCTCAGGGCCCCCCTGAGTGTGGTCAACTTGACAAAGAGATGTTGGCAGTGTGCTTGAAGGTCACTTAGCTCAGTCCTTCCACCCACTGCAGGAATTTCCTATGTTTATTTGATCACATTTCATGGTGCCAACATTTTCCTGGTGTTTTTCAAAATAAATTTGTGTGTGCTAATTCTTATCCATAGCAGAAAAATATTTTTCAGTGCTCATAGTTGACTTGTATTTACGATAATATGCTCCATTTTATTACAGGTTGATGTGTCTACTTTTTTTTTTAAATATTTGTGCTTGTTGTTGTTGTTGTTCATGAGGTGAATTCATTGGCCAAAATAGTATTTGTGTGTGTGGGGGGGATAGAGTTTGGTGTATTCATGTATGTGTACTGATGCACACACCCTTAGCATTGCCACGTGGGGGCCAGAGGAGAACGTGATGTGTCCTGTTTTTGTTCACCTGCCTGTTTCCTTGAGACGGAGTCTCTCACTCAACCCAGAGCTGCTGAATTTCAGTCAACAAGCCCTAGTGATTCTCTGCTTTGTGCCTTTCACACAACTAGAGTTACAGACATGCATAGCTATATCTGGCTATTTGCATGGGCGCTGGGGAATTGAACTCAGATGGTCTCAAGTTCTCATGCTTGGGTGACAAGCTCTCTTACCTGCTGAGCCATCTCCTCAGCCCCAAGTTACATAGTATTTTGAAGCATCATTTTCCTTACCTGGAAACTGAAGAGGACAAGCCTGTTGTGAGGATCCAGGGTGCTGAAGCATGGTTGACTGTAGCTGCTGCAGTACACTGCTTGCTCAACTTTGTGTCAACAACCAGTGGGCTAATGATCTGTGTCCCAGAGAATTTGGTTATAAAAATGAGATAATGGGGCTTGGAGAGATGGCTTAGTGGTTAAGCACTTGCCTGTGAAATCTAAGGACCGCAGTTCGAGGCTCGATTCCCAGGACCCACTAAGCCAGATGCACAAGGTGGTGTATGCATTTGGAGTTCATTTGTAGAGGATGGAGGCCCTGGCATGCCCATTCTCTCTCTCTCTCTCTCTCTCTCTTCTCTCTCTCTCTCTCTGTCACTCTCAAATAAAAAACATTTTTAAATGAGATAATGTACACTTAGCTCTGGGCACAGATTGCAGTAAATACCTTATAAATTAGAATAAAAACAGTCACTTTTACTATTTGCAGACCCCAAACACATTGATCTTAGCAGCAGGGTGATAGAGTGATGGTTGGTAGAATGTAAACCCTTGGCAGACCATGAAGGAGCATCCATCCATCCGAAGACCCTCTTGCCTCTGTCTAACCCTCACTGCCCACCAGCTAACGACATACACAGATGAACAAATGTAGATCTTACAGATCTGGTCATAGCTAAGCAGCTGAGACGGAGCACAGTTCTAAATGAACCCCTGGACCATACTGCATGAACCAGGCAAATACAACTCGAACTTCTGACTGTCACCACCACACATTTCCAGGGGCATTGCTTGGAGAACCCCATGTATGCAGAGTGATGGAGGAGTTCAGTCCTTTGGTTTCAGCCTGTGCCTTCAGCACATAGTAATGCACCCTTCCATCGTCTACCGGCCCAAGTATGGAAACTGTCTGGCTGCCTTTTCGCTCCCTCATGCCTGTCCTGACTCTACCATTGGGCAGAGCTGGGAGAATCACTTGGCCGGGATCTCCACGTGTGGAGTCAGCTCTGGGTGTATCACTGGGAGTTCGCGAGCAGAATATGACCAGCTTGCTGTGCGGGATCCCCTAGATCTTCAATCACAGGGACAAACAGGATGGAAGACAGGCTGCTTAGGAAACACCACGTGTTCATCTTCCTCCCTGTCTCCTCCTTTGGTCTTCTATCCTCGTGGCTAACACCACCCACCCCTGTAGACAGCCTGCTGGGAGAGCAGCTTCCTGTTTCCAGGGACGGGCCGCAGGACAGGAAGATGCCCACGTGAAAGACAAGGCTTTGCCAGCCATCATCCCTTACACCTGAGCTGGGCCCAGCAGGGAAAGCGCTGGGCCTGCAAGAGGTTAAAACTTGCCCCTGTGTTTACTTTCGTTGGCTGCCACATTGCATAATAACCTGTCAGCACGTCAGGTGCGGATTTATTTGTGCATTAAAAATGGCCTAGAGCGGGCGGATACAGACGCTCTACAGCATGCTGGAAAATAAATGTGCCTCCAGCACAAAAAACAGCCTCTCAAAATATTTCACCCTTTTAATAAGTACATTTAATTAAAGTCATATAACTTCTTTTTATTATATTAAAAAAAAAAAACCTTTCGCTTGCTGAAGCTGAAAGTACACTTTCAAACACAAAGGGAGCGTTTTCCTCATTCTTGTTTTATTTTTTTTCCAAAGTGCAACTGGTGTGTGTCCCTGGTCCTTGGCAAGCTGGCTTGAGGAGGGCACTGAGAGGGTTTGGCTGGGAGGATGGGGTCAGTGTGGGCTAGGGTAGTGGTCCCGGCTGGCAAGGAGAGAGGCATGACATGTCGCTCTGGGTGGGTTCTGTTTCTTGTCAAATACACTGTGTGGACTTGGGGCTCAATCCCCCAGAGATGACCAGTCCTGGGTGTTAGTGCAGAAGGAGGGTGTGTGCCAGCTCTTTGGAGGGAACTGGTCTTTCCTCTGAAAGTCTGCGGCCTGGACTAAGAGACCTTCTAAGTCCTGACTGGGGTGTGGGTGGGGTAGAGGAGAGAACAGCGTCCACATGATGGATGAGGCTTCCTACAGCTCCGTGCAGGGCTCTCCTCCCATCATAGCTTGGAAAGGCTTGAAATGAGCTGAGACAGAGTTTGGCTGTGAGGTGGTGACAGTAGGGCCCTGCAGACTCACTTGGCTTCTGCCCGTGGATTAGGGAACGTGTCAGGGTGAGATTGTGGCCGCTGCCCCAGAGCTGCAGTGCCACGTGCAGACCCATGGTTGGCGAGGTGGCACGAGGGCAGGAAGGGTGGGGATGTGTGTGGAGTGGCGGCAGGAGTGGCGCCGCTGGGGAGGGGGCTCCAGGGCTGTGTTTGAGAGTGGGCAACCACAGCATACCAGGCCTGGTGACTTGAGGCCCGTTAATTATGCAGCCCAGGGGAGCCATGTGGACCCGCCCGAGCGGCCCAGAGGGGTGGCATGAAAAGCTCATAGCGGGGCTGTGTGTAGCTCAGGTCTCACCAGGAAATCGCCTGCGGGGCCTGGATGCTGAGCCCTGAGGGACCCAAGGCTGGATGCTGTGGTTGCTTGTGTCAACCTCGATGGTCCTCACAGTTCATTCCCGGAGGCCCGCCACGCCAGAGAGCACACAGTGGCAGGGTGTCTCCTCCTTGTGCCAGGCCAGGTCTCCTTAGCATCTAAAGTCTAGGAATGCCAGTTCCAGAAATTCTTCAGAGCCTAACTGCTCGGCCTTTAGCATTCAGGTTCCCGCCACACCCCTGGGAATGTTCATTAGTGTCTTTTTATGACTGTGGAAACCGAAATCCCAGAATTACTTACCCCAGGCCACCCAGCGAGAGCAAGGTAGGTGACCAACGACCAGGCAGGCTCTGAAATGTTTTTAAGGTTTTTCTTTTCTTAGCATCTTCTAATGATATAGGAGCATTGCTATTAATGATTGTTTTTCCTGCTTGCAGAAAGTAAACAAGTTCAAGTTCTCGACCTTCTTTTTGAAGCTGAGACCCTCTCACTCCTAACCTGGGTTGAGTTTTATGACTTTCCCACTTTCTCCCATTGCTTTTCTTTTCTTTTCTTTTTTTTTTTCTTTTTCTTTTTATCTTGAGAGGGAGGGAGAGAGAGAGAATTGGCGCGCCAGGACTGCAGCCACTACAATGGAACTTCAGATGCCTATGCCACCTAGTGGGCATGTGTGACCTTATGCTTACCTCACCTTTGGGTGTCTGGCTTACGTGGGATCTGGAGAGTCGAACATGGGTCCTTAGGCTTCTCAGGCAAGTGCCTTAACCACTAAGATATCTCTCCAGCCCTGGATTTTCTTTTCTTTTCTTTTTTTTAAATATTTTATTATTTATTTATTTATTTGAGAGAGAGAGACACAGAAATAAGAGGAGAGAGAGAGAGAGAGAGAATGGGTGCCAGAGCCTCCAGCCACTAGGGAACTCCAGATGCATGCACCCCTTGTGCATCTGGCTTACGTGGGTCCTGGAGAAATTGAGCCTCGAACCGGGGTCCTTAGGCTTCATAGGCAAGCGTTTAACCACTACGCCATCTCTCCAGCCCTGGATTTTCTTTTTAATATGTTCATGGGAATGGTCATAGGTTGATCTTTGAGAATCATCTATTATGCAGGAGATAATAAATTTCTTAAGAATCTAGGTTTTTCTAGACTTAAAAGTTGAAGCTATGCTAACCTTTGTATATCAGAAAACCATAGTAAATGTAGGAGGTGAATAATGCTACCCTTGTTTGCATGTGTATGTGTGGGTATGCAGGTGTATGTGCATGGGTGTGTATGTGTGCACATGTGCATTTGTGTGCTTAGATAGGGCTGGGGATATGGCTCAGTGTGTAAAGTGCCTGCCTAGCATGCACAGAGCTCTGACTTTGATTCCCAGAACTGCATTATACAAAACAGGCATGGTGATGCACACCCAATCCTAGCACTTGGGAGGTGGGGACAGGAGGAACTGGAGTTCAGAGTCAACCTTAGTTACATCTGTTGTTGCAGGCCAGCAGGGGCTCCATGAGAGCCTGTCTCAAAAAAAAAAAAAAAAAAAAAGATAGGCTTTTGGGTGACAAAACTCCCTATATGACAGTGAGGCAGCGTTCATGGGAAGACAGCCAGTCACTGTGGGCACAGCACCTGCTGTGTGCCAGACACTGGCCAGGGCTCAGTTGCTGAGTTTGAGAGGAAACTCTATGATGGTTTAAAAGCATTTATTTATGGTACCCATTTATGTATCTATGACATCTATGGAAAATTAAATACAGAGTTCACTGTGTACTCATAGAAACTCAACACAGAAATTAGAAACCCCGAGGAAGGAATAAAAGCATCTTCATTTGCCATGTCTGCTACAGCCTGTTTCTCCCAGCTTAACTAGAACTTGTGGGTATTTCCTCAGCCGGCTAAACATTCTTCTACCACAGTGCATCCCAGTCCTTGCGACTCACTTCTGCTTTTGTATGAGGGAGAGCCACAAAGAGCTTTTGTTTATGTTGGTTGGTCATCACTATTCATCCTTCCTGTGTGAGGAATGAAACCAAGGAATTGAGACAAACAAATTCATTCCTTTTGAAATGGTGCTAATAAACCCATGGTATGTGGATATTTTTTTTTAAAAAAAAAAAAAGAAAGCAAAAAGCAGTAAGCAGAATGGCCTTTTACTGCTGAGCCATCTCCCTAGTTCAGAATGGCATTTTCAATATTGTTCCTAGACTCCATTGTCTGCTTAGTGAAAAATGGATAATTCTCTTAAGCTGCTTCTCCATCAAATTTGTAGCAATATACCCTGCGATGAAGAACATGCAGAAAATCCAGTCTCATACAGATGTGTGCATGGATAAAGGAGAAAAATATTCATAGCCTTTTCAGATAATTGTGCATATTTGTATTTGATACTTCCTCAAAATTTGACAAGAGGTAGTTTAAAAAAAGTTATGCCCAAGGTGAATTTGAAACCATCTTAGTGAACCTTATTATTCTGCTCTATTAATACCTATCCATCACCCTTGGGATTTTTAATTTTTTAAATTTTTAGTTGTTTGAGAGAGCTAGGGAGAGGGAGAGAATGGGTACTCCAGATGCATGTACCACCATGTGCATCTGGCTTCTTGGGTACTGGGGAATTGAACTTGGGTCCTTAGGCTTCACAGGCAAGTGCCTTAACCAGTAAGTCATCTCTCTAGCCCCCACCCTTGTGTTTTGAATGAATCTCTTACCCATACCGGGTTTTGAAACACCAGCTATTGGTCATTTGAAAGATTTATTCCCCAAGGTATATAGTTGTTCCAAATATAGACAGAAGCCTTTGATCTACAGTGCCCCCCCCCCAATCCCATTCTTTAGCATCACCTCTGTTATCAGAAAGGTGTCTCAGTGTTGGAAAGCTGTCGGGCTTGTGGTGGTGAGTGCAAGCTGTCTACAGTTCTAGCTTTGGACTGAAGTGCAAATTGTGTCAGTAGTCAAAATTACTCCTCTCTTAAATGACAGGCATCTTTAACTCATTATGAGAACATGCCTACCAGATACCCCCAGAGTGAACACCTATAATTTATCTATTTTTTTCAGGTAAGAAAATGGCATTCAATGAAAACTGAAGCTAGTGTTGATGGCTCCTTCACACCCACCTACATGTTTTTTTCCCCTCAAACACACACTACCTCTTAGGATGTGTAAGAAGTACTTTATAAGCACTGCCCATTTTGTCGGGTATTAAGATAGGTACTCATTAGAATATTAAAATGAGATGCATATTCATTTAATAAGATGAATTAAAATAAGATTAAATACGATTCATACTTGTCAAGACTTAATAAGAAGTGTTATCAAGTATGATTTTAGGTAACATTTGCATGTATGTACGTATGTATGGTAATGTGCTTGTATGCATATTTGCATGTTTGATCACAAGTGTGTGGCGGCCCAGTTTGGTGTCACTGCCTGTATTCCTGCTACAGTGTTGATAATGATAACTACCACTTGCTTTTGTACAAAAAATGTTCATGTGAACATAGGAAAGTACCGGGTTATTTTAAATAATTTTTAAAAAATATTTTTTATTTTTTGCAAGCAGATGGAGAGACAGAGAGGAGAGAGAGAGAGAGAGAGAGAGAGAGAGAGAGACTGCAAACAAAGTCCAGATGCATGAACCACTTTGTGCAGCTTGCTTTCCATGGGTACTGGGGAACTGAACCTGGATCCTTAGGCTTTGCAGGCAAGCACTTTAACTGCTGAGTCATCTCTCCAGCCCCATGTTACTTTTCTTTTTCTTTTTTTTTTTTTTTTTTTTGGTTTTGCAAGGTAGGGTTTCACTCTGGTCCAGGCTGACCTGGAATTAACTATGTAGTCTCAGGGTGGCCTCGAACTCTCGGCGATCCTCCTACCTCTGCTCATGTTACTTTTCTTATGAAGGTAGGGTTTTTCTGGTGGACCTCCTCTCGACACAAGGGTCCAGGCAATGTTCATGGTCCATGGACTGTAAACCGCTGCTGTCTTACAGTATTTTCAACTGCCTGATACCCCATTGTAGTGTATGCTTTAATCACTTCATTAATCCCCTATTGCTAGACATTTTGATGGTTTACAGTCTTAAAAGTTAGCAAAAAGGGGCTGAGGAGATAGATCAGTGGTGAAAAGCCCTCATTCCTCAAGCCTGCTGGCTGAAGTTCTGATGCCCAGCACTTGCATGAAGCTGGATGCATGGTGGCAAATGAGTCATCACACTGGGGCCTACGGCAGTGGCGGACAGAGTCAAGAGAATCCCGTAGCTAGTTAGGCTGTCCTAGTGGCAACCAACAAGAAAGACCCTGTCTCAAATAAAGGTGGAAGAGGCCCACAACCCTGACATGTCACAGCACTCCTGCGCCCACACACATCACACATGCACACGTGTGCACACACACATACACACACACATAATAAAGTCAGAAATAACACTGCATTTGTTCACCCTTATAGTCTATATGTGTATCCGTGATGATGTGTGGGAATAATTTTTTTTTTTTTTTTTTTTTTTTCGAGGTAGGGTCTCACTCTGGCCCAGGCTGACCTGGAATTCACTCTGTAGTCTCAGGGTGGCCTTGAACTCACGGTGATCCTCCTACCTCTGCCTCCAGAGTGCTGGGATTAAAGGTGCGTGCCACCACGCCCGGCGGGAACAAATTCTTATAAGGAGAAGTATGTATGTTACAGTGGCCTTTGTTAGAGGTTGACAAACAGACAGACGGTTTGTTCTACCCAAGAAAGGTTAATCAAAAGTTCTCTAGGTGTATACATTAGACTCACACATGCTTTCTTACGTTATGCATGACGTATATTTTGCACCTTTTTGTATAATCTCAATATCACAGTGATTTCTTGAGATAACCTGCTCTCCCCACCTTAGATCTCTAGTTCGGGGAAAAGAATCAATGGAACAACAGAGCTGTGCACCACAGTGGGGAGCTGGGTTTATTATGAGGGAGCACACCTGGTACTTGGGGCAAGTCTTATTCTTGTTTCCATTCCTCTTCCTCCTCCTAGGCTCTGGAGGTGCCATATTGGCTCTGGGCACCACCTGCTAGCTGGGAGCCTGGGAGAGCTAGTGAATCGCACAATTTCCTTTTCCTCATCTATCAAGTTGGGGTGACATGAGTATCCACTCACTCTTCTTGGGAGGGGTCCATCTCAAGCCCCTAACTAAATGGCCACTTATAATGTTTCCACAGAGATGAAACAATGCTCAGGTGAGGTAGTATGTGCCTGTAGTCTCAGCATTTGGTACGGGAGAGAGGAAAATCTAGAACTTGAGGCCAGTATGGGCTGCCTTGGGAGGCACTATCTCAAAAAACAAGCAGACCTCATTTGCAAACAAAGTTGAGGAACTGGGGAGATGGCTTAAGTTGGTTAAGCCCTTTCTGTGCAAATGTGAAGGCCTGAGATGGGATCCCCAAAACCCAAGTCAACGCTCTCCTCTGGGAATGTGGTTCCAGGTGTGAGTGACCACACACAGCTGGTTCTGTAGTGGTCTTGAACCCTCATGCTTACACCGGAAGTGCACCTAACCACTGAGCCATCTCTCTAGCCCCGAAAAGTGGTTCAATGACTTTTAACACCCACAGAACCTCTCTCTTTTTGCCAAGGACATACTGTTGTCTCCACAGCCACCACCTTTTTTGATTGCCATGGCAACACTCTGCCTGCCACTGCACTACTTCAGCACCATGGTGATGGGATGAGAGATGGTGGGCTTGGGGGTGTGAGGTGCCATTTCATCTTGAGCCAGAAGACTTGAGAGAGTGGGCTTAACCTAGGGGACATCCCTTTGCGAGGGCAGGGTTCCGTCAACTCTTCCTCCTTTTCAAATAGAGCCACAGAATGGTGAGGCAGTGGTTTTTAATGACTGACTGGAGAAAAAGAACCTCATTCTTAACTAGCTTTGTCGGCTTTGCAAATGAATGCAAGCTGAACTACAAATAATATTTTTGGCTTTCTTTGAGCAAAGTTTCTTGAAAGCTTTCAAATTCTCCTGTTATTCTACATTCTTCTTCCTACTAATCCCCCCCCCATATTAAAATCTTAAAGACTTCTGCTTGCTTACTATTCCAACCCAAACACAGAAAGGCTCTGTGATGTTCCTCACTGTCTGAGGAAGAAGGAGGTCTCCCTGCAGAGACCAGAACCTGCTTTAAGTCTGCTTAGGAACCATCTTCTTGGGCTTATCTGGACCGAGCTAAGCTCTGTCTCCTGTCCATTGATCAAAGGGTGTGTGTGGCTCCGTTATACGGAAGGCCCTCCATTCTAGAGTCCATAAAAGAGGAGGTCCTGCTTGATCTTGTTTTCTGTGATGTCATGAATGTCCTCAGATGGGCAGGGGTATTGCAAGCCTCAGTGCTGGCCATCTGCCTGCAGCCCCCCGGCTGGCATTGGTCAGGTCATCTCTATGACCTCTGCGTGGTACCCTGGCTCGTCACCCTCTGTGCCTCTCTGTCAGTGTTTGCTTGAAGAAAGTGCCAGCAACGGGAGGTGTGGAACACTGTGTTAAAACCCTTGTTAAAAATTTAGGGGCATTTCAGGCAAGTGCTTTATTTATCTATCAGGAACAGAGGAATTTCCCCCACAGAGGAAAATTTCCATTTTTTCCCCAAGGACGAATCCTGGTGTATTTGAACTCTTGGAGTCAGTCACCCGCACCCCAGTGAGATTGTACTCACAGCAAATGCTTTAGCCACCGAATACACGGCAAGATCCTCTACTCGCTCTGCTTTGAATCCATGGACTTGTGACTTCCTTCCTTTAACCAAATAGTCTTAGGATTCAGTGATGCAGACTGGGTGGTGGCTCTGCAGTTAAAGGTTCTTGCTTGCAAACGTGCTAGTCTAATTTTGACTCCCCAGCACCCACATAAAGCCAGATGCAATGTGGCACATGCATCTATGATCTCAACATACCTGTGGCAGTGGGAGGCAGAGCCAGGAGAATCTAGAAGCTCACAGGCCAGCTAGACTGGCCTATCCAGTGGGAAAAAACTAGGGATAGCTTTTTTTTTTTTTTTTTTAAGTTATTTTTATTTTTGTTTGTTTATTTGAGAGAGAGAGAAAGAGTGAGAAAGAGGCAGATAGAGAATGGGCACATCAGGGCCTCCAGCCACTGTAAATGAACTCCAGACACATGCACCCCCTTGTGCATCTGGCTTACGTGGATGGGTCTTGAGGAGTTGAACCTGGGTCCTTTGGCTTTGCAGGCAAATGTCTTAACCGCTAAGCCATCTCTCCAGCCTGGGATATCTTTTCTTAATACAAGAGAGAACTGACTACCTCCACATGGGCACATTGGCACATGAGCATGCACGGTCACACAGATGCACACATGGACACAAAAATAGAATTATGAAAAAAGAACCAGTGATGCGCTGGTTATTCTCTTGGCTGGAGTGTTGTAATAAACGAGGACATACTTACTCATATAGGAGACCAGATTAGTTCCGAGAGCATGGGTCAATGTGTAGCTTGCAGCTCAGCTAGGGCAAAGAGGCTGCTTTCAGGGGTTGAGGAGGGACATTGTGAGTTGGGTGGTGTCAAGAACTTAGGAGGAGGTGACATTTGGACGGAACGGATGTCTAATAACGGAGCCAACAAATGACTTGACAATGGAAGCTCAGCGTTCCCTATCTTGTTAACGCTAACAAGGCATACACATGGCAACATGCTTGGCCGGGAGTGGGTTGAATGTGTGCATGAGAGAGAGAAAGAGAGCGAGCACTGCTGGAATAATTTGCCAGCCACTAGGTGGCTTAAACAGCAAGAGTTGGTTCTCATAGTTTTGGAGACCAGAGTTCCAAAATCGAGGTGCTGACAGGCCTACTCCACCCCCACGGTCTCCAGGCTCAAGGAAGACTCTCTTATTGCCCCGTCCAGCATCTGCTGGTTCCAGCTTTCCTTGGCTAGCGCTGCGTTATTCTGCTTTCTGCCTCCATCTTGACCCTTCTGTGTGTCTGTTTCCTCTTCTATAAGGCTGTCAGTCAATTCTATCAATCCTGCCCGTGGATTGAGGACATATCTGGGTCATCAAAGGTGATTCCTCTCGAAAGCCTTAGCTGGGGATCTTCCTCCATCGCTGTCCACGTATATCTTTTAATACAGAGTCTCAAAACCTGGAGCTCACAAATTTAGTTAGAGGAGCTGGCCATCAAGCCTTAGGGATCTGCCTGTCTCCACCTCCCCAACACTGGGCTTACAATGGATGCAGTCACACCTCTGCCTGAGGACATGTCCACAGGTTCATCAGACTTAAGTGAGTGAAGTCTTGGTTCTCCTTCCCCAATGCCATGCCTCTCACTCATTTCAGTGGTAATCGGGATCATATGCCACCATGAGCCCCAGTGAGCTGCCTGGGCCACCAGTCTGGCCACATGAGTGCTGTGATGTGGAATCACCAAGCTGGCAAAGATCATCAACTCAGACAGCTTCTAGCTGGGCATTACAGTGGCCGCATCAGGAGGGAAATCGCAGCGGTAAGGGACAGAGCTGTGAGTCTTCATGGGAACTTCCTTGTAAAGCCAAGAGAGAGTCTTCTAGTGTTGAGAAAGCAGAGTCAGGCCCAGAGGAACCGAATAGGGAGGCTGTTAAAGCTGAGTCTGGGGGGAAGGGCCGATACGTCGCATTCTGGGGGTATTTCATAAGCATGCGGTGAGCAAACCCTGGTGGAGGCTGGAGACTGGGTATGGGTAGTAGCTTGCAGAAGTCAGCAGCTTGGGAAGCAGAGACCTCAGCCCCAAAGGAGGTTTTATTGTCCCAAGCTGTCATCTCTTCTGGGAAGGTGGGGTGTGCAGGTGTCCTGAGATGCCTCCTGCAGGGAACCCACCTCCAGAGGGCGGACACTCTGCGCGCAGACTTTATTGCCTGGCCTTTTGTCAGCCAAGCTTCATGCCAGAGGAAGGCAGGGAGGAGCACGTCGGTCTGCCCCGAGCCTGCCCAAGTCACGCTGGGGAATGAGGTTTGCCCAGTGCTGTGCAACCCCTGCTGTTGCTCCAGGTGCTAAGTTAGACACTCGGTAATTAGCAGGGCTAATTTATTTAATCACGGTTGGTACTGTTTTCTTCTCCCACTTGTTCTCCTTGCCCTATCGCTCAGGTTTTCCTGGATCCACTCCCAGGTGTTTTTGTTGGAAGGAGGGTGGTCCTTCTTGATACCAGAGATGGTGGCAAGCTCCTGCTTGGCTGTGGGGAGCAGGGCAGGCCGGCTTCTTCAGTATTCCAGGCCAAAGCGTCTCGACCTCTGGCACCAGGGCCATTTGGAGTCAGGTCTATCTCTTTTGTGGAGGGCTGTCCTGCCCATTGCAGCACCCCTGGCTTCCACTAGGTGCCAGAAGCACTCCCCCCACCAGCTGTTACCATCAGAAATGTCTTCATTGACTGCAAGAGAGATGCCTCCTAGAGGGCTCAGGATGGCTCCCTGTTGAGACCTTCTCTGAGACGCCATGGTCCTGACCACTGATAATAAATGTCCTTTTCTCCTCCTCTCGCTGTTCTTCTCTTCCTCTGCGTGCCCTAAGCTGATGGCCTAGGCCAAAGCAGGGGCTGGCTTGGAGGCCAGCACCTGCAACCCCACAGCCCCTCCGACTCAGGCTGTCTTCCCAGAGATTTCCGATCATGGTGTCAGACAAGGAGAGAAAAAGAAAGCTGTGCTGTGTGGAAAGACAACAGGTGCCAGGGCTACCACCCACAGGAAGATAAGCAGAACCGGAAAAGCGACTTCTATGTGGAAGGTGAAAACTAAGCTTCTAGGGCACTCACATGGAACCAGTCCAACATGGCAGCCGCCAAGGGGGTGGGGCCTTGTCCTTTCTGTGTGGCTGGGTCTCCTGGCGCCAGCTTTCTCCGGGGGCCATGTGAGATCCTTGGCTTCCTATCCAAGTACCTGATTTCCATTCGCTTTGGGTCTCCCCCAGAGGCATCCTTAGTTTTTTGTGTATGTGGAGGGCATCTAGTCTGTCCCTGGCAGGTGAAGGAAGTTTGCGAGGCTCCTGGAAAGGGCCCAAATGATCTGAGATGGGTCTGCAGGGGAGAGACCAGGCAAGAGGGACAGAGCTATGAATTGGGCCTATGGCAATACTCCCATAGAAATAAAACAAGAGCTACGTGGGCCATTCTCATCTTCTTGAGTGCTACATTTAAAGGAGGAGAAGGCTGAGACAGGAGGATTGCCATGAGCTTGAGGTCAGCTAGGGCTGCATAACAGGATCTTGTCTCCAGAATAACAAAATCAATAAATAAAAACAAAAAATAAAAAGAGGAGAAAGGAAACAGGTGAGATATGTAAACATTTTATACATGAACCCAGCATATCCAGTTGTATCCTTCCGACAGGCACAATTATTTAGCGAGATGTGTATTTTGTGTGGAATATATGTACCGTATGGTATGTATATATATATATACCGGTATATACATGTGTATGCTTGTGGTATAGACCCACGTATGTGCACATGTACATGCCCCACGTTTATGTGAATGTAGGCCAGAAGAGGACAATGGGAATGTTAGAGTGTCCTCCTCTGTCACATTTCCTTGAGACAGTCTCTCATTGAACCTGGAGCTCCCGCCATTTTTCGGTTCGACTACTAAGCACCAGCAACCCTCCTGTCTCCGCCCCACCATATTGCTGGGGTTACAAGTGTGCAAGGCCATGCCTGGCTTATATATGGATGCTGGGGATCTAATTCAGCTCCTTGTGCTTGTGTAGCAAGTGCTCCTACCCTCTGAGTCATCCCCCCAGCCCCAATGTGCTCCTAGCCTCTGAGTCATCCCCCCAGCCCCAATGTGCATTCGTTTGCAAGACTAAGTGTAGGAAATGGGGTGTGTGTTTTACACCCAAAGCATATCTGTCGCCCTCCTATTGCTCCCCTCCCAGCACCCTCAGCTTGGGACAGTAGCGGTCCAGAGAGGAAGCTGAAGCGATTGCATTTTGGAGATAAACTATTGCTTAGAGAAGATGAATGCAAAATGAACGTAAGATTCCCGCCCCGCCCCCCCAGCATCCGCTGCTTTCTGACAAGTGCCTGCCACCAGGCTCCCCATAGACAGGGTCTGTCCCCCACAATCCACTGGCTGCTGCTCTCCCTTCCCCCAACTCCTTTATAATCTATTCTCTTTTGTTTCAAAGGAATGAGCACACAAAAAAAGTGCCTGCATTCCACTGAGCAATCTTATTCAAACATGGCAGGGTTCCCCCCCCACCCCAATTAATCAGTAGTCTGCCCCTGCCCCCTTTTTTCTGCATCTTAATCAGGGTCCCTGCCTGACTCTGGCCTCAGGATAGTTTCAGGGATTGGGCTGACACCTGCCCAGGTAAATACCAGTAGCTCAGGCTTCTGCAGGATTCTCTTTCCTGTTATGCGGGGAAGCCCAGTGAGACCTTTTCTTGGAAGGGGCAGAGGGAGACACAGGGGGAGAGCTGGAGTTAACACTGCAGGCCAACAAGGAGCCAGAAATACAGTGGCAGAGAGACAGTCATCTTATCTAACAAGCAAGGGCTTAGAATAGGCCCCTGGCTTCTTGGAAACATTTGAGCTTGGCTTTCATTTCCCTAGGGATCTCTTTCTCCTGCCTCCTCCAAGGACTCCGGAAGTCTGATCTTGGCGGATGAAGGAAGCCATTGTGTTCTTGTTGCTGGTCACCTTGAGGTTTCCAGAATGTCCCGACACCAGACTTTTCTTGCAGTTGTGCCCAGGTGAGGGAGATGATCCCGTAGGCCCTCATGAGTGAATCCTCTTGCTCTTAACCCCACCTCTACCAGCAGATCAGTAGTCCCAATCACAGGTGAACCCCCGCCCCCCATCCCCTGCAGGGAACATTGGGCAATGCCTGGAAACATTTCTAGTTGCTATGAGCTTCGGAGGAGATGGTGTAGTTGGCATCCAGTGGACAGAGAGGCCTGAGACACCACTGAGATTCCTGTAATACAAGGGAGTGATTCCCCCCCAACAAAGAAAGGGTAAACCTAAACCATTAGCAGTGCTGACACTGATCAGGAGCTCTGTATCCGAGCACCACCATCCTTTGAACCTTCTAGAATTTTCTCTCCGAAAGAAACTTCTCTTACACTGCAAAAGCTTCTGTGAGGCTAGTCATGAGCACATACGCGATTAAAAGAGGGCCTGACCTTGTTTATCAGTTAGCACCGCCTATGGCTTTATGAGAGCCAGCTGAGTGAAAAGAGCTGCTTCCCTGCTGGGTGACGCAGGAGGGTGGGAGCTGAGCTAAGCAGCCACCCAAACTAACAGTAATGGCTTTCTGTTTTGTTTTAAGGGAGGGGCCTGCTTCCCAGGCAAGGATCTCATTTTGCTCTCCTTAAAGCCACCTGCTTTGTGAGTGAGTAAAGGCTTGGTGAGGTCTACTTTAGGACCCATTTTTCATATCTCTATGGGTAGAATGACAAACCACTCTTTGCAAATGTGGTAAGAAAATCACCTTGCACGGATTGGGCAAAGGGGAACATTCAGAATTCCCTAGAGCCCTCAGAAGGCCAGTACCAGTGGACATTTTCATGGGAGTTGGGCAAGGAGGAGACAGTGGCATCAGTGGTGGCGGCAGTAGTACACCAGACAACTGGTCTACCAAGTCTGTGACATGTGTTGGCTTTAATATTGCTCAGCATAGGTGGAGTCCTTGTGTTAGGCCACCTTGTCTAATTGCTGCCGTTCTATAGGCCAAGGCTGGTATAGTGCGATTCTCACAGCCCGTGTGTGCTTGGACTCTTTAGGAATGCACATTTCTCTTTCTGGAAACAGTCCTGTTTACCATGGTGGGCATCTTCTGTGTCCTAGTATGTACAGACTCTCCATGGAAACGCTCCCTTCC
This sequence comes from Orientallactaga sibirica, assembly GCA_036365145.1. Classification (NCBI taxonomy): domain Eukaryota; kingdom Metazoa; phylum Chordata; class Mammalia; order Rodentia; family Dipodidae; genus Orientallactaga; species Orientallactaga sibirica. The sequence continues at coordinate 11,468,066 of JAEOAD010000013.1, forward strand.
TCTCTCTTTCCCTTTCTCCCTCCACTTCCCTCCCCACCCCCTTTGTTGTGTTTGTGTGTGTATGTTCATATACATGCGGGCACTTGTGTCCACATGTGTGCATGTAGAGGTCAGATGTGGACACCAGGTGTCTTTCCCATCACTCTCTGACTTATTTTTTGAAACAAGGTCTTATTAGTTAGGCTTGGCTATCTAGTCAGCAAGCCTCCACAGTGCTGGGATTTCAAGTCTGTGCCACCACATCCGATGTCTAGGTGGGTGTTGGGGATCTGTACTCGGCACTTTACCCACTGAGCTATCACCCTGATCCCTGGACCCTTCTCTCTGAGCACTTGATGAGTCCTGGGCTTGTAGACTCAAGCAGAGCCTTCCCCTTGCCTTAGCCTTACTCAGAGAAATGCTCCCTGGAGAGTCATCTGGGTTAGGCAGCCACCAGGGAGCTTGTCCAGAGCCATGGGTGATCTGGAACCTGTCACTCTTGACCATTTCTGTACCATGGGTCTCCTTGTAGAGTTACTGCAATGATTAAAAAACACTGGGGGCCTTGGAGAGAGAGACAGAGAGACAGAGAAGGGACTTAATTCATGGATATGTGCGTGTTGAGGGTGGGAGAATCTCCTGTTATTGAAAACTTTAAAAAGTGACTAAGCAGAATACGTGCCTGGCTTTTTCTGCCTTAATATCATTCAAGATGGACTTCTAAAACTTTAGTTTGACCCTTATTTCTTTTCTTTCCACTGTAAATGTTATATAATAAGTATATATGACTATTCTTTACCCCTTACCTGCCTTTCTGTCCTCAAACAACTTGGGTAGGTGTAGTTAATGGAAATAATTCCAGGAGACTTGTCATTAGCTGGCCGTGTCCACTGAGACAAGTTGTTGAGCCTCTCTGGGCTTAGTTCTTCATCCATAAAGTGGAGCTGTTGCAAGGATCAAATGAACTCATGTCAAACAAAAAGCCTCGGAGAAACGATGGGCAAGTGGTTGTGATTATTTGTACTGAGGGATTTTCTTTTTTTACTCCTCCCCCACCCCAGACCTTCTGCAGTCCAAGGCAGGAACCTTCATTAGCAGGCATGTAAACTTCTAAGCCCTTCCCTCACTTTCTAACCTCTTGCCTCCAGGGTTCAGTGCAATCGCTTATTGGGGAAGACAAGACTGGGGTGGGAGTAAGAAAGGGTAGGAATTTGGAGTAATTGCAGCGGTTGTCTAATTATAGACCCGGATCCCCATTAGTCCTGAAGCTGTGTGCATGGAACATAAATCATTTGTGTGTCCCTTGTGGGAATTTGCTCTCCCATCCCCCTGGGTGCTGCCATCACCGTGAACTACATTCCCACTCTTCACCCAACCTTGTTCCTTCTAATAAGTTTTCTTTCTCCAATAAAAGCCAGGTGGGTGCCTCGGCAATCCCACATCTGCCGGGGTAGCACCTTGGTCAAAACCGGCTTTCTCTGGCTGCCTTCCTTCTTTTGTTCTGGAAACATTTTGTTCAGCCAGCAGCCTCCTGCCATCCTGACAGGCGGCCTGTCCCTTGGAGAAGGAAAAAGCAGAGCCAAGGAGGCGAGAGAGGGCGAGCAAACACACGGAGGGAGAGATTAGGAGGAGAGGAGAAGCATGGCAGCCCATTAAAAAGAAATAAATTTTGCAGAGGGGAAGAGAGAGGTCCCTCCCTTGGACTCTGTAAATCATCGTGTTTTATGGACGAGATGGGAAGGGAAGTAGGAGATGGGCTGGCCCTGATAACTAGGGTCAGTTCTCCTACATACGGCTGTCTGAATTTTAGGATGTTCAGTACGAGAACAGCTCCGAGAGGGAAAACCGCTGGGGCTCCTCTTTAATTTATTGTCGTCATTATTGCTCTCAAATCAGAGCTGCCGTTACTTAAGGAGGGCACTCGGAGCGTTTTATTAGAAACGCGACCGGCTTGTTTCTTCTGCTTGGTTTCCCCAGCACGCCCTGCAGCCCGCGCGTGGCTGTGTGGGCTGTGCACACAGAAATGGGGTTTTTGTAGGTTGTTTGAAATTGCCTCACTTCCAGAAGTTCCATCTGAGGCCGGAAAAGCTGTTTTGAGACCCAAAGCTCCTCCTAACCTCAGGATCTCAGGACGTGCCTCTCTTTGTCTCCTTAACAGATCTTTCAACCAGAAAGGCATTCCCCAGGGCTGGGATTCACAAGCCAGCAGCCCCAGAGGCCTGGGTTTGGGTGTGCTTAGCTTTTTTTTTTTTGAGTTTCTGCTTATGCTTTGTGCTAAAATGGTTCGGGTTGGCTGCCAATTTCTAAACTGCGGATATTTCAAATGAAAAGTTTGGAGCTTGGACTTTGCTTCCAGGACCCTGAGCCATGTACTGTGCCTCCCCTCCCTCCCTTTGACTGCAGAGTTCAGGATATGAGAAGTACCACATTACAGTTTCTCTTCCTCCTACTCTGTCCCTGCCCATTCTTCTCCAGAGACCCCTGAGGTGAGCCCCCTCTGCCTCATGGAAGCCTTGAAGGCTCCACTGAAGAACCTGAGGTGCATGATGGGTCAGTGATTGGAAGTGGGGTGGCTGTGTGGAGGTGTTTCTCTTCCGTGGGCATAGGACCCCTTCTGGGGTGTGTGTGTACTTGGTAGGTAGCCTTACACCAGCTGAGTGGAGTCAGATGTGCCTCCCAGGACCGGTGTGAGATTATGCAAGTCACTTCCCTTCTCTAGCCGGCACTTGTTGCTTATTTAAGGCAAGTTGGTTGGGGTTGATATTAATTACTCATTATTACTGTGACTTAAAGAGAAACAGCGTAGGGAAGGAAAGGGCTTATTTTGGCTTACAGTTCTATGGGGACAGTCTGTCATGGACAGGAAGGCATGGTAGCAGGAGGCTGGCTGGTGGCTCTGCATCCAGTTACAAAGCAGAGAGAGAAACAGAAAGGGGGGGAGGGAGGGAGGAAGGGAAGGAAGGATTATAGGACGAAGTCAAAGACAGGGAGGGAGGAAGAGAACATAAAGTTGGGCCAGACTGTAGCACCTCAAGGTTTGCTCAGCAATACACACTTCACCTCTTAAAGGTTCCCCAACTTTCCCTAACAGCTGTGGGCATAGGAGCTTAAGGAGGACAATTTCACTTTCCAACCACGGCAGAGTTCGTTAATGTCGTTTAAAATATTGCAGCCGTGTGTGGAAATCAGTCTCACACAAGGGTAGACGATGTGGGTTGGCTGAATGTAGCCATTGAAAAAAGAGTTAGGGGAGGCATGCGTGGTGTGTCCCCATACTCAAGACTGCCAGCGGGAAACCCAGTGGTAACATAGCATGACAAATAGATACCCACAGGGGCCTCAGGCTCACCCGGTGGGCACTGGTTAATACTTTACTGCTCATCCTATGGGTGACTTCATGGAAAGAAAATGTTTTCGTGCATATGCGTGGCTGAATATGTGCTTATAATACCTGGGCATCCTCAACACCATGTTTCCTGTAGGCCAAGATGTGCAGGGATTGGGTCCCTGGGTAGAGGGGGATGAAAGGCAGGCAAGGGAAACATGGGGTGACTGAGGGTTGAGTAAATCATCCAATGACCTGCTTGTAAGAACATGGCGGAGTGGCGGGGGAGAGACAATGCAGGCAACTGCTGTGAGGAGCCTGGAAGGGTGGGCTGGCTGTCAGTACAGATGGAATAACAACGATACCAGTGCTGTGCAGAGGTGAGTGTGGGCAGGGCTTTCCAGGACTGGCAAGTAGCTAGTGAGCCTGGAGTGGAGGCCAACAAGAGAGGGTCTCAGCTGCCAGGCCTGGGAGTTTGGGAAACAGGGAAAGCTTTCAAGTTAGAGATTGACTTGTCTGGGCCCCCGTGAGTAAGAGAAGGGAGAGGAAGCTGAAAGAAGACAGGAGAGTGTGGCGCTGCTCTGGGGTTAACAGGGGCAGCAGTGAGGGCCCAGGCCAGGCTTTCAATACTGGTGTGTGGGGGATGAAAGCAAAGGTTGCTGGGAAGGTGAAATTGACAATGTGTAAAGATTGACTATTCTTGGGGTGAAGAGCATCAAAGGTGATATCAAAATGTGAGCCCAGTGCTGCCTGTGTAGCCTAACAACCTGGGTCCAATTCCCCAGTGCCCATGTAAAGCCAGATGTACAAAGTGGCACATGCATCTGGAGTTTGTTTGCAGCAGCTAGAGGTCCTGATGTACCCTCTCTTTCTCCTCCGCCCCTCTCTGCTTGCAACTAAATACATTTTTTTTTAAAAGTGAACCTGGGGGGCTGTAGAGATGGCTTAGCAGTTAAGTGCTTGCCTGTGAAGCTTAAAGACCATGGTTTGAGGCTTGATTCCCCAGGACCTACATAAGCCAGATGCACAAGGTGGTGCATGCATCTGGAGTTTGTTTGTAGTGGCCGGAGGCTCTGGTGCGCCCATATTCTCCCTCTCTCTCTCGCTCTCTCTCTCTCTCTCTCCCTGCCTCTTTCTCTCTCTGTATGACTGTCACTCTCAAATAACTAAAATAAAATAAAATAAAATTTTTTTAAAAGTGAACCTGGGCTGGAGAGATGGCTTAGTGTTTAAGGCACATGCCTGCAAAGCCTAAGGTCCCAGGTTTGATTCTCCAGGTTCCATGTAAGCCAGACACACATGGTGGCACATGTGTCTGCAGTTTGTTTGCAGTGGCTGGGAGCCCTGGTGTGCCCATTCTCATTCTCTCTCTCTGACTCTAATAAAGAAATAAAAATAAAATCTTTAAAAAAATAAAAGTGAACCCAAGCCAGGCCAGTGGTATTTCCCAAATGACTTAGCATGTATTTCTTGAGTGTCCCCTGAGCTAGCTAAGGCCTAGGAGTAAGGAACAGGCTGAACTGGAGAACATGGGGCAGTAATGTGAGTTCCTGAAATCACCTGGGTATAGAACTCGGGGAGCTGTCTATTTGGCCATTGGACATGGGGGCTTGAACATCATTAGCTGGGCTCCCCTCCCCCCCCCCCCCCTGCATCGGATATGATTGGGTCCTTGAGATAAATATTTGTCTGGATACACACTGGTACATCAGCAATGGCAGAACCAAGAAATGACAAGACTGTGTCATTGATTCTTTGAGGTTGGAGCTGAGAGGAGGGGTGATCAGAATCTTTGCCCCAGGGATTCTGTGGAGATTGGGGTTGTGCATCCACACTCAGCCCAAGATAAGGGTGGGCTCAGAGCTGGAGAGTTGGGAGATTAAGACGAGGTGGATTCCTGGATAGCGTGTCAGTGAGGAGATGGATGGATGAGCCCTGGGAGGATCCAAGCAGAAGGACAGATGAATTCGAGGCATGTGGACTGATAGTAACCGCAGATATGACTCAGTCTTCCAGATATATTACTACATGTGACGCTTGACTACATTTTGCAAGTTGAGGTCCAGAGAGCCAGGAGAGGTTGCCGACCCCAGTGACAAAGTCCTCTGACAGTTGGGATGCTAATACCCCAAAGGGTCTTTCTGAGCCAGACACTGTGGTGCACCCCTGTCATCCCAACACTTTGGAGGATTAGGAATTCAAGGCTACCCTCAGCTACATAGCAAGTCCCAGGCCTCAAAAGACAAAGGTTTTTCTGACCTGAGCGGGTGTCCTTAGCACTGCATGAACCAGAGAGGAAGCACGGGCACGCCTTGCTTGAGAGTCTTGAATATAACCAAGCCTCACCCTTGCTCGCCACACAGGCACTCAGGGAAGGAGAGGCCAGGGTGGATGCTGGCTTGAACATGTGCTGTCTGTGTGGTTAGAGGACTTGGAGAGTGCAAACAAGTCCTCTTGGCCCTCATCTTCCCTCTGTGAAGTACCCGGGTCTCTCCGCTTAGGTCTAAGCAGGAAGAGGGCAGGTGGAACCCTGCAGGGGTGATGCCAGGGCTCTTCCACAGCTTGCTGCTGGGAGCAAGTTCAGGGCTAATGACCGCGTGCCGCAGGTAGGAACATGATCAAGCCCTTCAGCCTGCACATGTGTGGTTGGACAAAAGACAATCGCAGATGTTTCTGGAATTCCCAAACCGGATACAAAAATTGCTAGCAGGATGCAGAGAAAGAGGACGGAGCCAAGGGTTTTACATAATGAAAAGCTTGCCTCCTGCCTGCTTGGCTTCTCCAACTGAGCAAGCAAGCACCCAGGCAGTCTGGCCTCCCCATTCGTTCAAGTCCCCAGGATTAAGAAGCCTGTGTGCATGTCTGGAGGGCAGAAGATCCACTCTAGCAGACAGCTTCTCCTCACACTGGTCGGTCGGTTTCTGTCCAGGATCTGCGGCTTCTCACTGGGTGTGGTGGGGCCAAAGGCAGCCAGGCAGTGTGCTCTTCTACCCAGATGTGCCTCGGTGCCCGGGATGGAAAAGAAATCGGGCAGTGGGCCTAAAACCAAAAGCAGCCACCCAGTTCTCTTCTCCAGCACCCCCCGCCCCCCCTGTTTTGAGTGGAATTCTGTCTGGATGGTAGCAAAACCCAGTGTAGAAGGCATTTTATATCCAACCTGGACAGTAGAGACTGGGGAAAGACAGAAATCAAATAGCGGGAGGCCATGGGGCTGGTATGGAGATAATATGTGGGGCAGAACCTCACAGGGCAGGGCAGCCAGTTCATTCATCCCACAGAGCTGGGACAAGCAGGCCCAGTTGCCACCCCCTTACCTCTCCTGATCCATCATACAGGGTAGCATTAATAGTTTGCAAAATGCACCCACCTCCAACTGGCCCAATCCCAAATGATTCCTAGAGACCATTTCTACTGTGTTTCACTTGGATAAAATGACTGGGGAAGAATTTGTACAAGAGGCAAGGGTGGGGGCTTCCTCAATGGTAGCCCTGATAGGATTCTTTCTGAATTAATATACAAAATCCAGAAGGGGGAGCTTCTCAAATCCCTTCTGCATGTTAAGGCTGTTAGACACACTTGTCCTTGTGACTTTGGAGTCAGATTCCTAGGATCCAAGTCCTTGCCATGGGAGCTTGGTAAATTAATTGTTTTTTTTCTCTTAAAGTCTCAGGTCTGGGAAAACAGGGAATTGTTTGCAATCTCCCATGTTCATACAAAAGCAAAAAAAAAAAAAAAAAAAGCCTTCCACATTGCATCCCTTCATGGAACGAAGTGTTGCTATCTTGATTTTTATATCTCTTTTCAAAAGAAAATTCTCAGAGGGTTTTCTTTTACATACTTGATTCTTGTCCAGTACTTAAATGCTCGCTCCTGGGCCAGAACCAGCCTACCACCTGTTTTTGTAGAACTCGTGAGCTGAGAACCATTTTCAAATCTGAAGTTTTTTTAATAAATAAATAAATAAAAATGCGAAGGAATTTTTTTTTTTGTGGCATGGGAAAATTATATGAAATTGAAATTTCAGGGTCCATCAGTAAAGTTTTATTGGAACTCAGCCATGCCTGTGAGCTTGCCTGTTGCTGGTGTCTGCTTTCATGGAGCCACTACAGCAGAGTTCCACTGGGGAACCCATGTCCCACAGAGTTGAACATATCGACTATGTGGCCTTGACAGAAAAGATCTCCAGTCCTTTTTGTAAATGAATAGCTATTGAAGAGAGGGCAAGAGGAGGCAGCTAGAGCAAAAATTACCATATCTCATGTTGGTTGGAATAGAACCCACTGACCATTATTGAGTAGGAAAGGAGAGAATAGACTGGAGAGATAGCTTAGTGGTTAAGGCGTTTGCCTGTGAAGCCTAAGGACCCAGGTTCAACTCGCCAGAACCCACCTAAGCCAGATGCACAAGATGGTGCATGTGCATAAGGCAGTACATGTGTGTGGAGTTTGTTTGCAATGGCTAAGGCCCTGGTGTGCCAATTCTCTCTCTCTCACACACACACACACACAAAATAAGAAAGGAGAGAACACATGTGTCTCTGGTTAATGTTATTTTGTGTGTGGTATGTGCATATGTATATTAATATGTGTGGGGTGCATATGTCTGCAGTTGTGTGCGTATACATGTGTACGGAAGTCAGAAGTCAATGTTGAGGGTCTCCTTCAGTCACTCTGTACTTTGCTGTAGTCCAGACTGACCTGAAATTCACTATGTAGTCTCAGGGTGGTCTCAAACTCACAGTGATCCTTCTGCCTTTGCTGTCCTGAGTGCTGGGATTAAAGGCGTGCATCACCACACTGCCCCCCCCCTTTTTTTTACTTAAAATTTTTGTTTATTTGCACAGAGAGAGAGAGACAGAGGGCTGGAGAGATGGTTTGACGCTTGCCATGCCAGGGCTCATTTCTCAGGACACGTAAGCCAAGGGGTGCATGCAAGCCAGCAACTCCCATTCGCTCTCTCTCTACCTGCCTATTTTCTGTATCTCTCTCTCAAATGAATTTCATGCTATTTCTGTATCTCTCTCTCAAATAAATAATAAAATATTTAAAAAAAAAAAAGAAAAAAAAGAAATGAGCATGCCAGGGCCTCTCGTCAATGCAAATGAATTTCATGAACATACACCATTTTGTGCATCTGGCTTTGTGTGGGTGCTGGGGACCTGAACCCAGGCAATCGAGCTTTAACCACTAAACCTTCTCTTCAGCCCCTCTAACTTATTTTTTGAAACATGGTTTCTGGTTGAAGCTGAAGCTCAACAATTTGATTCAGCTAGACTAACTGAACCCAGGGACTTCCAGTCCCTGCTTCCCCAGAGCCTAGGCTATAAGCCTGCACCACCAGGCCCAGAATTTTTACATGGGTACTGGGGGATCTGAACTCATACTTGTACAGCCAGCACTTTACCCACTGGGCCATCTTCCCTGCCCCATTTTTTAAAGAGACGTAAAGTGGGCATAGGGTTTGATTTTGGGGAGATCCTACAATGATGTTTACCCCATTTTTCACCCCAGAAATGACCTGTGTGTTTGAGTTCAGCAGGGGGCATGGGTCCCACATGTCCCTAGAACAAAGACTATACTGGTGTGCTGAATGGGTCCGTGTCAGGGACAGGGAACAGAGAGGAAAGCCTCTCACCCGTACCCGACTGCTTCCTGTGTGGGAAGGGCTCCTGGAGAAAGAGTTATGACTGAGCAGCTGACTTTGATTTCATGGTGCACATATCTGCTGATACCCGACCTTGTCTCATGTTGTAGGACCCTCAGTGTTCAAAGTCTCAGATCCCAGAAGCAGAAAGGCTAAGGGCCCGTGGTTGAGGAGAGGAAGCAGAAGGTGTCATCGCTGATTTAAAGGAGGCCACCCGTGTGGTGATTCATGTGTTTGAACAGAGGGAACATTTTTCTTGCCCTCTGTCACCCCCCCCACCCCTATTTCTCCTCCCCATTCCTCACACACAGCATGTCGTGTTTGTTTGGGTGTGACAGAGGAGAGAAGGTGAGGATGGGATGGGAAAGAGACTGTCTTGAGCTCCCGGCAACTGCTCGCCAAGTGCCCAGCCCCGGGAGAGAGCCGCCGCAGCAGGCAGGTCTGCAGAGCAGCCCTGGACGGAGCTTAGGAAAGGAGGAGGCTGAGTAATGGATGGAAACTGCAAATCCAGGGGTGACAAGGCTGGGAGCAGGGTTTATGAATCACTCTGAGCATTTGCTCTTTGCCCCAGGGGAGCCACTCACACATTCCCAAGGGAGCCAGTGCCGGGGAGACATGACGTCATTGTCACCAGGAGAGGAGTTGCATCCACATGTGGCCTCCGAGGAGTTTGTTCCCAGGGGTTACACCCAAGCTTCTCAGGGTGAGACAGCCCAGCCAAAGATGATGGGACTCCACACCTCGGCGTGCAGCTGTGAATATGTGCATGTGTGTGTGTGTGCGTGCGTGCACACGCATGTGTACACGTGTGTGTGTGTGTGTGTGTGTGCCCACGTGTAAGCGCACTAAATCATGTGTCTCATCCACTCAGGGATCATTATTAGCTTTTCCCTCTCGGTCCTTCCAGACTGACAAGAACTTTGACGAGGAAGGAGGCAGCTCTGTGACAGGCCTCCACTCCGTAGCCACCCAAACATTTTTCTCAAAAGACATTCCCTCCACAGAATCCTGCTTCAAACCCATGATTTGCACGAGACATTCGCTGTGCAACCATGATGTCTGTTCATCTGGCATGCGCACGCCTATCATGTGGTCACGGGGGGGGGAGAGGGGGGGCTGGCCTCCCGAAATTGATTTCAGAGAGGCAAGGCCAGCTCCTTGGAGCAGCCTGTTACTTCTCCCAGGCATCGGCCTGAGAGTTCTGACAACTTTTTCCTGCTTCGTTGGCCCAACAGGCCCTCGTGCTGCACTGTTACCTCATGTGGAGGAGGAAGGGAGCTTACCCACTTTATTTTATAAAATGGGTAAGTATGTAGAGGAAGGGAAAAAAAAAATCTACCACAAACCCAAGTTGCCTTTCCTTTTCACTGTTAAACATAGTGATTCATTAAATTGTGTGTGTGTGTGTGTGTGTGTGTTCCTGAGCTACATCCCCAGCTTTTGTTTCTTTGAAACACGTCTCACTATGTAGCTCAGGCTGACCTTGAACTCAAGATCCTTCTGCCTCAGCCCCCTGAGTGCTGGGAGGACAGACGTGTGTCACCTCCCTTGGCTTTCTTTCAGACTTGTATGCTTCTCCTGTAGTGCTGTCCTGTGGGCAAGCTCTGGGCTGCCCCTCACTTCCTGGCTTAGTGAGGACACAAACACCCTTACAATAGTTTATCTTCATAGTTAACCAGGCCAAGAAGGGGGGATTGAGTGTGTACAATCTTAGCAGTTAAGTGAAAAGATGGGGCTCAGAGAGGCTCTGTGGTGTGGCATATAATCCGAGGACATGATTTGGTTGGGGACAGCCACCCATCCACAATGTCTGCCATGTAGCTGTCTGCAAAATGCACTGCTTATTTGAGACAGACAAGCCTTCCTACAACTGGCAAGCCCCCATTCATGTCCGCTCAATCACTTCACGGAGCCCATCTGCCTGTGGTGTGGATCTGCATGGAGAGCTCCTGTGAGGCTCTGGCAGTGAGTCCTCGCTTCCTCTTAGGCTATGTGCAGCTCCCAGCATTGGGCCTCCCAGTTCCACATAAGCACATAAGCAGCCAAGGGTGTTTGTGGACTGGGTGCTAAGCTAATATCCAGGAACTGGGTTTAGTTCTGTTCGCTCCACCCACCCCCTGGGTAGAAGTCTCTGATAGGAAGGCCACGTTGTGGGCCAGCAAACAGAAAAAGAGGAGGCGCATGTGCCTTGCGGCTCTTTGGGTCACAGAGAGTGACCTGAGTCACATTTGAAAACCACTTTCCTTTTTCTTAATCACAGCCTCTGCTCTCTGTTTCCTTTCTGCCATGCAGTTTTTAAAACTGAATGCATACATCCAGCAAACATCCTTGTGCCAGGTCATGTGCAGAGCCTCGGGGAGCCATTTTCCTGACCCTGGGTTTCCTTCGTGGACGTCCGTCACGGCTGGGCTGTTTTCTGGGTTTCTTTTGCTGGCTCGTGATAGATAGGAAACACTGGCCAGGTTTCTCTCTTTCTGGGGCTGCTCCCTTCTGACAAGCTTTGCTTTAAGGGATTATGCATTGACTACAGGTGGGTTTCTTCCTCTTCCTGCCTGTATGTCACCTGGACATTACCATGGCGATAATCCCTCCCTGAAACAAAAATAATGGGCAGAACCGGTTGGACAGAAAGTGTGGCCGGCAGAGCACTCTGAGACCCAGAGGCACAGACTTGGAGGTCATGTCCAAGAGGAGGAGAGAGGGAGAAACAGTGAGTGGCCAAGGGCGCTGTGGCACAGAACAGATAAAAATGCCATGGGCCTGTGCTTGAGGTTTAGGGGGAAGCTTTTGTGTGAGTTCTTTGTGGATTTAGAAGAATTGTCTTTCCGCACTCAGCAACCCTGCCCGGAAGGCCATTGTTTTGTGACTCACAGAGGAGGAGAGGGAGGAGGCTGCGGATTATAATCTGCTCTGTAAAACCTGTGAGCTGGGTGGTACTTTAGGTTTTCTTTGGGCCTCTCAAAAGCTTTGTGGTGGATTTAACTATGTCAGCATGGAGAAGCCAATTGTGGAGAATAGGGAGGAAGGACCCACTGTGGCTTGAGAGAGAGATGGGTATTTTATTATTATTATTATTATTATTATTATTATTATTATTATTATTGAGAAGAACATTTATCAGTCTTCAAAACAGAGGTGGCGCTGGCTTTTGGTGGGTGCAGGCTGGGCTAAGCAAGAATGCATATGTTTATTTCCTGAAGGATCCACAATTCCTAAGAGCACATGGTCACGTGGGCTTCGGGGCCATGGAGCATTGAGGTTCTGTTTCTGCAAAGATCTGGAAACGAAGAAAGATCAAAGAACTGAGACGTGTGGGGCTGGTTTTGTAAGCAGCGTCCCTGGAGGCAGGGAGGTGGTCTAGCAAACACCTGGCTGACTTTTGAAAGTCTTTCCCAGCCCCAAAGTATGAGACCTGGACATTGCTTGGTGATGCATACAAATGGATGAGACTTACACATTCCCCCAACAGTTATTCACCCAGTGCTGACTAAGTGCTGGGCATTTGCAGCAAACAAAATAAGAGGCTTTGTTCTTCATTTGTGGAGGGAAGACAGACTCTAAACAGTGAGACACAGATTCAGAAGGGATGCATGCTGTATGGGGAAGGGAGAGAATAGGGACTCCAGGATAGACAGCATTGGAGGGCACCCCATGGAAGAATGTTCGAGGGTTGTGGATAGCACACAATAGCCTGTGGGTCAAATCTTCGACCCTGTTTTTCTGAAGAGGTCTATTGGAATTCAAGATGACAGCAGAGTTGAGAGGGTGGCCACCGGGCCCACTGGTATGGGTCTCCTGGGAGTAAGCGTGCAGAAAACTGTCTGCGGGTGAGATGACAGAACCCACCTTGCTCACCCCATCCTGCCTTGCCTCTATCTCCTCCACCCTGGGCTGTTGCTTCTCACAGAGAGAAACATGGCTTCGTGGCTTTGTGGAGAGCCTGCCCCAGCCCTGGTCCATTTCTTCCCGGGGATTTGTTTACATGGTCAAAAGGGCTGTCATCCGTGCAGTGCCTGGAAAGCCATGAAGGCTTTCTTGTCTGTGTGGGAACAGGGTGGGGTGATGGAGCCATCCTCAGAGCTGTCACGTGTCCGTCACATCGACTTTTAGCCTTTTCACCATTTTTTTTCAGTTGTCTTCTCAAGGTCTCCAATGTAGACTGTAAACCTCCTGAGGACAAGGTCCACAGCTCATTCGCCCTGGCCACATGCTGGCAGGTCATTTTTGAATAAAGAAATTCTACATCAAATTGTCACTGTCTGTGTGAAAATGCCACAGTGACACCAGCTATTTTGTATAGTAGCTGTATGCTAATAAAATGAAAGCCAGGGCTGAAGCGATGGTTTAGTGTTGAGGCACTTGCCTGCGAAGCCTGAGGACCAGTGTTTGACGCCAGGTCCCACATAAGCCAGACATACAAGGTGATGAAAGTGTGCAAGGTTGCACATGTGCACAAGGTGGCGTGTGTGTCTAGAGTGTGACTAAGTGGCTAGAGGCCCTGGCATAACAAATTTCTCTCTCACTCTGTCTTGCATTAAAAAGGGGGGGCAGTCTATTGGGTGTGCCTCAAAAATAAAATAAAAAGTGAAAACCAGAGGTGATTTATCTTGTAAAGCCAAGCAGAAATGAGTTTGGGTATCACTGTTCGTTTTTTGTTCTGGTGTGTATGTGGGTATGTGGGTGCCTCTGCTCACATAATAACAAAGAATAAAGAAATGCCATGTCAAGTTGTCAATGTATGTGTGAAAATGCCACAGTGAAACCAGCTATTTTGTGCAGATGCTCTGCACGAATACAATGAAAACCAGGGCTGGAGAGATGGCTTAGCAGTTAAAGTGCTTGCCTGCGAAGCCTAAGTAAGGACCAATGTTCGACTCACGGGTGGCGGTCAGAGAACAGTTTTGCGTGTTGGTGGTGGTCCTCTTCCACTTTGTTTGAGGCAGGGTCACTTGTTGGTGACCACTGTTTTCACCAGGCTACCTGGCCTGTGAGCTTCTGGGAGATTCTCCTGTCTCTGCCCCCCTCACTCCAGGCATGCTGGGATTTCAGACACGTGCTACAGCATCTGGCTTTCTGTGGCTTCTGGGCCCCTGAACTCAGGGACTCTCTTGTGCTGCAAGGTCTTTAGCCACTGAGCCATTTGTCTTCCCAGCCCCTCATGCCCTCATGCCTTTTTTTTTTTTTTTTTTTTGAGAGAGACACAGAGAGAGAGGGAGAGGAAGACAGAGATGGGCGCGCCAGCAGTCTCTCAGCTGCTGCAAATGAAACCCAGATGTGTCTGCCCCCTGATGGTCAAGTGCAGCATTGCACCCTTGCATCACTTTGCATCTGGTTAAACATGGGACCTGGAGATTGGAACCAGCGTTCTTAGGCTTAGGAGGCAGGCACCTTAACCGCTAAGCCACCTCTCCAGCCTTCACCTTTCTTATGGAAGGGATTCGTTACCTTCACGGAGAGTTGAGAAGCATCCCAGGTGTGGGCTCCGCTAGAACAGGGTCACCAGTGGGCCTATGGAGAATAGGGAAGGGACACAGCCACCCTGGTCTTCTCAGTGGCCTGGCATCCTGTGTCCAGGGTTGGCTTTCCAGGTGTCCTAGAAGAGCCATCTCTTCCATGGAGCAACCTTGATCCTCAGAGCTCTCTCTCTCTCTCTCTCTTGAATTCATACTGCTCAGAACACATGCCATGCATTTAGCTGTTGCCATCACCCCCTGGCACATCTCTTTAAGAGGTCAGCGGCTGCTCACATACCCAGCTGGTCCCTGAAGGGCTGGCTCTGGCTTTTATGTGGCAGGTTCAGTGCATACCAACTTGTTGATTGATAGGTAGCCCATTGGTAGTCTAGCGTTGTAAGTTACCATGTAAATGTCTCTCATTACCGTCAATTGGCTTGCTTCTCAGGATTGCAAAATGAGTGTAACCAGACAGCTCCACTGAGTTTGGGCTTGGACACTTCCTCTCTGTCCACATTAATATCAGTTTCCTCACGCATAGCCTGCAGGTTTCTCACCTGCACACTGGGGACGATCAAAGTAGCTTCTTAACATATCCCCAGGAATGCCCAGGGCACAGTGTACACAGACTTCTGCCACCATGCAGGAAGATAGAGCCTTAGAGACTGAAGTGGGACACCGTGTTTCCTTGGGGCCTTTCTGTAGGTAGTTCGGGAAACCCTTTGTGTGAGATGAAACTCTGCTTTGGGTATTCAGTGCTGGTCCCTGAAACGGACAAGTATTTGGAGCAGTACTGACACCAGATCTTCAAAATGAGACTTTGTTTTCTCTGGTGTCTGTGTAATTGACAGTCTTAACTTTGCATGAACCAGGAAGTTTGACAGGTGAGCTTCCTTGTGATCTCAGGTGAAGGAGGTGAGGAATGAAAATGCCAAATAGGAGACAGGGAGATGGAACATATGCTGAGAAAACCTGGTGGTGGCTAAGCCAGGCAGGGGCTTCTGATGGTGGCTTTTGTGGGCTCCCTAGAGAGTCCTGGGGGGTTAGGTGGGGACTGGTGACAGAAATGGGCTTTCCTCCTGCTTCCTGGGTGGCTGCCAGTGCAGGGTTTTTTTTTTTTTTTTTAATATTTATTTATTTGACAGAGAAAGAGGGAGAGAGAAAGAATGAGTGCACCAGGGCCTCTAGCCACTGCAAACGAACTGCAGACGCATGTGCCCCCTTGTGCATCTGGCTAACATGGGTCCTGGGAAATCGAGCCGGGGTCCTTTGGTTTTGCAGGCAAGCGCCTTAATCCCTAAACCATCTCTCCAGCCAGCCCCAGTGCAGGTTTTAATCATTTCACTTACGTACCTTTATGGCCACTGAGTTGGTTTCTTTGTTCGTTTTAACATTGAAAGCCACCCATTTATAAGCTTTTGCCTCATATGCTGAGTCTGAGAGCAGTTACATTGTCTTTCGCTTGCTGATTTATCAGGCTTCGGGGCAGGAGTCAGTGGAACTTGAGCAGGGACCCATTCCTGAGTCTTCCTGTGTGTGCCTCTGTTTCTATGTTGGTAAGGCAGAAGGAACAGACCTTAGAGGGTTCTTCCAGACCTTGCAGGCCCAGCTAATGGCCACACCCTCACTTCCCCCAGACAGCTTTCTCTGCCTTGTAGCCAGTTAGTTGCACCAGCATGACAGGTAGATGTCCACCATGTCTTCAAGATTTGACAAGCAGGGCATGACCCCAGGGAAAGGCCTGGAATGAAAATCGTCTCTCAACATTCTTGGTTGTGGCTTCCAGAAATGGTTATACCTCTTGTTCATCAGCTTGCCCAAACCATGAAGCCACTTGGAATGATGGTATTGGGGTTCAGAGGTGCAGAACTCATGCTTACCCTCAGGAGCCAAAGTCACCGTTCTGGGTCTGGGGAAAACATAGGCAAGAAAGATGGCTTCTCTGTTACAGGTGTGCCCAAGCCAAAACCATTGATTTTCTTTTCTTTTAACCAGTGAAGCGTGCACATGTGTGCGTGTCTCACTCATCTCTCTGGATCGTCTATCAATCAACTGTCTGCCCACCTATCAGCTATCTGAATGTCTGCCAATCTGTAAGTCTGTCCATTATCTGTCTTGTCTATCAGTCATTGTGTGCTTGCCTGTCATATCACCTCTCTATCATGTGTCTTCCTGCCTACCTGTCATTCTATGCCTGTCTGTCTGTAAGTCTGTCTGTCCATCCACCCATCCATCTGTATGTCTACATACCTACCTGCACTAACTTCAAAGTAGCAGTTCTCAATAAAGACAGCACTGGGCAATGTCTACAGGCACTTGGTGATTGGAGGTTTGGAAGGTGGCTCCTGATATCAGGTGAGCAGGGGTGGCCGGCAGGGCTTCTTCCTGCAAAGCACAACATAGGTAGTACCCCCACCCCCACAAGAATAACCTGATCCAACATGCCCCTAGGGCCGAGGTGAAGAGAATTATTTAAACATTATTTTAAAATGAAATGATGGGGCTGGAGAGATGGCTTAGCAGTTAAGGCGCTTGCTTGCAAAGCCTAACGACCCAGGTACATGTACCTGGAGGTCATTTGCAGTGGCTGGAGGCCCTGGGGTACCATTCTCTCTCTCCCTCCTTCCCCTCTCTTTCTCCTTCCCTCCCCCCTCCCCGCTCTCTGTTTGCAGACAAATGAAAAGAAGTATTTTTTAAATGTTTGAAAAAAAACTGATAGCATAAGAAAATGAAAGGGCAAGTCTTCCTCTGTGCCCTGTCCTTAAAGCCAACGGGCAACCCCATAGTGCCCTGTGCCACAGGTTGCTGTGTGAGAGCCATTGCTTAGAGGACCCGCTCCCTGCCCTCTAGCTCCAGGAGAGTCCAGGAGCTAATCACCAGACACAGGTGGGAATCCAGACTCTCTCTTTTTTTCACAGGTAGTTATAATGATAATGGCCCCCTTTAGGCACAGGCCTTTTCATCTTCAAAGCACTTTACAAACATGAGCTAATCTTCCTGCTCCCCAGTGAGGTCAGAAGTCCTGTATTTTACTGGATGGAGCCACCAAGGCAGGGGAGCAAAATGAGTCACCCACAGCCTAGGCTGGGAGTTAGGCGAGGTTGAAGTTGGGACTCAAGTTTACGGTTGCTGGACTCCTGGACATATCCTTTACCGGGCCACACCTTTCTCTTGGCCAGCCCTGTCCTGGTATTTGTGCCAAGCCTCAAATTCAGGCCAGTCTGGGGAGAGAAAGGCAGGGTGACATTTCTTCTGGGTCTGTCTCTCTACAGACTGCTCTCACTGGGGCTGCTCAATGCCTTGCTTTTCTTTCTTGCTTCTTCCCCAATTTGGGATGGGGCAAGGTCTCATGTAGCCCGGATTGACCTCCAACTCATAATACAGCCAAGGATGGCCTTGAATGCGTGACCCTCCTACTTCCATCTCCTGCACTAGAATCACAGGTGTGCCTACCAAATCTGGTTTACGTAGTGCTGGGGATCAAACTTGGGTCTTGGGACATGGTAGGCAAATCCTTTACGGACAGTTACATCCCCAGTCCTCTCTCTCTCTCTTTTTTAAGCTTATTTATTTATTTATTTATTTATTTATTTATTTTGTTTGTTTATTTTGGTTTTTCAAGGCAGGATTTCAGTCTAGCTCAGGCTGACCTGGAATTCACTATATGTAATCTCAGGGTGGCCTCGAACTCACGGTGATCCTCCTACATCTGCGTGGCGTTAAAGGCATGCGCCACCATGCCTGGCCCTCTTTTGTTTTTATTCCCTCCCTTACTTCCTTCTTCCTTCTTTTCTCTCCTCTGACTCTGACCCTCTTTCTGTTTTTCTCCTTCCTTCCTCGCGTCTCTTCCTCTCACTCCCTTCTCTCCAAAGGCAGAATAAACGCCCCCCCCCAAAAAAAACCAGAGTTACTTTTAGAAAATATTTTCCTTGTGTACCGTGCCTCCAAGAATGGCAGTAGAATAGGATGGCAGTAGTGTGCCCTTTCACAGAAAGCCTGTGCTTGGCAGGGGCACCACCATAAGGACAAGGATGTCTGGCTATGGGCCATGACCACTGTGACAAGGACCACCCCGGCACAAGCAGTTTTGGGAGTTTGTGGGCATGGGCAGAGCGTTCCTTTGTGCTCATCCCAATCACCTCTGACCTTAGCTGGGAGGGAGGAGCCATGGTGGGTGGGTGAGGTGGCCAGGGGGACCCTGGGGTGGGCCTGGGAGGCCAAAGTAACTAAGAGGCCAACAGCAGCCGGATTGCACCGCTTCCCAGAGATTAACACAGTGATCATAACAAGTCAGATGCTCGGGATTCAAGGGATGGTGAAGCCTGCCTGTGACCCAGCTTGTGTCCCTGGGTCTCATGGCTCCAGGGGCAGTGATCACATCATTGTATGGCATCCTGTGGCCACCCATACCTCTGTGGCATGGGTAAATCAAGGCAGAAAATGCACGGAAAGGCAGAGCATTAGGGGGTTGGGAGTATGTTTCAGCTTATGTTGGGAATATCCCGTCTGTGGGCAGAAGAACTCTTAGGAACATGGAGACCTTTGTGTGCCTGGTGGAAGCTACTGAATATTTTTCTTTCTTTTAATTAAAAAAAATTTGCATGGGGGGAGAGAGAAAAAATGAATACGGGCATGCTGAAGCCTCTTCCCACTGCAAACACACTCCAGAAACATGCACCACTTTGTGTACCTGGCTTTATGTGGGTTCTGGGGAGTCGAACCCCAGACCCACAGGCTTTGCAAGCAAATGCCTTTAATTGCTGAGCCATTTCCGGTGTCCAACACTGTGATGTTCTGAGTTGCCTTAACTCTTGTCTTTGGTACAGTGAACAGCTTCAGCTCCCTGTTGTGTGCTCCTTTAAAGCCTTTATGCTTGTCTCGGTCAGCGTGGGCTGCTATAACAAGTGCTGTGGAGCGAGTAGTTTAAACAGCAGCCATTCCTCACAGTACTGGCAGCCAGGAAGTCGCCGATCAGAGTGTCCTTCTTGGCTGATAGATACCCAGTGTCTTGCTGGCAAGGCTGGAGTGGAGATGAGGGTATAAGAGAGCTTACACGGATCCTCGTTCCTTCATGGGGGCTCTATGCTCATGGGCCTAACCATCTCCCAAAGGCTTCTCCTCCCTAGCCCACCTCACAGGGGATTAGCCTTTGAACGCATGGATTTGGGATCCATAGTACCTTTCTGTGGGATCCTTGGCCGATCATAGGGTACAATAATGGGTTTCTGAAACACCAGGAACCGGTTGGGGAAAGATGCAAAGTAACTGACCACTCAGGGTGACCCAAGTGCATTAACAGAGACCAGACCAAGATCCTCCTGCATCTGCTAGTGACCTTGGCCAACCCCTGCTTGCAGAATGTGTGGGTAGACCATGCAAGCAGAGCCCAGCATGAATGAGCTGTAGGAGGGGCATCTCCACCAGCATCCCACCCTGCAAACGTGGTCTTCAGTTGTGTGCACCTCCCCCACCCACCCACCCACCCACTGACCCACCGCTGTAGCTCTGTTTGTCCCATCAGGGTCAAATCCGGTTGTCAGAACAGTCTGTCTGTCATTTCACTCTTTGTTGCTAAGGGATCCGGTTCCCCAGAACACAGCACGGTGGCCCCATTGTGGCACTGTGTCCTGCTCGCATTTCAGGCATTGCTTCAGGCTTCCTCAGTTACCATGGTTTCTAGCTAAATGCAGGTAAATGATATGCAGATAGAATGAGGTGAAGACAAGGAGGGGGGGCCCAGGGGAATGAAAATACCCCTGTCAGGGCACCAGGCCTGGGGAGATGAGCACCTTCTCCCTGCCTGTCCTTTGTGCGAGTCTCTTCCTGCCTCTGGTCCCGCCCAGTCCCTGCTGGCTTCCTTTATCCTCCTCTACCCCTTGGCTCCCCACCTCACAGCTAGGATGGGACAATGCACAAGCACAGTCTTTCCAATCCTCACCTCGGCGCTTTTAGTCGACGCCCCTCCCTTCCCTACCTCCCCATTTCCGGCCGCCTTTTCTGGTTCTGGAGCTCAGAGGACCTTACTCATGCTGAGGAGACCCTCTACCCCATGCTCCATGCCCGGCTCCTTGTTGTTTTGCATATGTATATGTGCTTATGTGTTTGCATGTGTGTGTAGGTCAGGTGTCAATGTTGGGCATCTTCCTTGATCACTTCCCCTCCCTCCCTCCGCCCTTCCTTCCTTCCTTCCTTCCTTCCTTCCTTCCTTCCTTCCTTCCTTCCTTCCGTTTTTTCGAATTAGGGTCTTGAACTAGCTCAGGTTGACCTGAAATTAGTCTCAGGCTGGCCTTGAACTCACAGTGATCCTTCTACCTCAGCCTCCCAAGTGCTGGGATTAAAGGTGTGCACCACCATGCCTGGCGCTTTTACTTTCTCTACTGAGACAGGGTCTCTCTTTTGAACCCAAAACCCACAGATCTGGCTAATCTCGCTAGCCAGCTGGTCTCTTAAGATCTCCTCTGTCTGGCGTTTGCATGTTGGGGTTCCGGGTAGGCCACCATGCCCACTTGGCTCATGACTTGGCTCATTCATGAGTACTGTGGATCGGAACCTGCGTTCTCACACTCACTTGTTTGGCGCTTTACTCACTGAGCCGTTCCCTCAGCCTCTCCTTTTCCCATTTTTTTTTTTTTTTTTTGGAGAGAGACACAGAGCGAGACAGAGGAAGACAGATGAGATGGGCGCGCCAGCAGCCTCTCAGCTGCTGCGAATGAAATCCAGATGTGTGCGCCCCCTTGTGGTCAAGTGCGGCATTGCGCCCTTGCATCACTGCATCTGGCTAAACGTGGGACCTGGAGATTGGAACCAGCATTCTTAGGCTTAGGAGGCAGGTGCCTTAACTGCTAAGCCATCTCTCCAGCCCTCCTTTTCCCATTTTTGATGGTAATGAATTTATCCACCATCGCCCTCCATGCTTCTCGGGTGGTTGTGACTTCAATATTGGCCAAGGTGTGAATTGCAAGTCTCCCCAGGTGACCCCAAAGATACACCACTGAGAAAATGTACATGAAAGGCAGGCGTGGTGGCGCCCGCCTTTAATCCCAGTACTAGGGAGGCTAAGGTAGGAGGATTGCCATGAGTTCAAGGCCAGCCTAAAATCACGTAGTGAATTCCAGGTCAGCCTGGCTTAGAGCAAGACCCTACCTCGAACCCCCCCCCAAAAAAAAAAAGAAAGAAGAAGAAAAGAGAAGAAATGGACATGAATCCTTACTCCCTCACTTCCCTCCCATGCTCTACTTCCCTGGGATACTGCCACTTACTGTCCTTTTTAATATTTTATTTTTATTTAATTATTTGAGTGAGAGAAAGAGGCAGAGAGAGATACAGAGAGAGAATGGGCACACCAGGGCCTCTAGCCACTGCAAACAAACTCCAGACACATACGCCACCATGTGCATCTGGCTAATGTGGGACCTGGAGAATTGAACTTGGGTGCTTAGACTTTGCAGGCAGGTGCCTTAACCGCTAAGCCATCTCTCCAGCCCCCTGTCCTTCTTTCTTACACAGAAATACTGAATTCTCTATCTTCTTTGCACAACCCGTCCATTCTTTTCTCATGAGAATCCAAGTCTTGCTTTTGCGATGGGGAGGTATGTCCTTTCTAACTCCCTTGTGATCTGGTGCAGTTCTCCTCCATCCTTCCTGCTATTCAACTCTGACCTCCCATGGACTCCCCCAACACAGCCTTCTGCTCTGTAACGGGGATGAACCTGGGCCCTTAGGCTCTGAACTCCTTCTCATGCAACCCACCCCCAAACTTGCATCTGCACCCTCTTTCCTCCAGGTGTCAGCTCAGCAGAGCCTCCGTGATATCAACTCCTCGAGTTCTTGACTTTGGAAGAGGAAAAAAATACATCCTCTTACTCCTCTAGCCTGAGGATGGGCTTTGCTCAGTATTTCTGAAGTTCTCAGATCTGAATATCAACATTAAGCTCCTTTCTGTCACTTTTCTTCTGGCCATCACTCAGCTGGTTCCTAGGACTCCAGGGCTTCCCTGGAATGCTTGCTTGTTGCCAGCGAGAGTTGGGCTCGATCTACTGCACTTTCTGCAAGGGCACAATACACTGCCATCTGTAGGAAACACATTATAAATGACCTGAAAGCATTGTCTTCCAACCTGTGTGGCTTTTCTTTTTTTATTGTCTACCCTCTTCCTCTTGTCCTCTTCCCAAGGGTACTGACCTGGACAGGAGGTTGAGAGCTCTTTCTCAGGGTTTCTCACCCCCTGGACCCATTAAATAGTCCATTTTTTTCTCATTGGATTTGTTATTAACTGGGAAATGCCTAGTAAACTTTTGGACAATGCAACATGTTTGTGTAAGGTATTGTATAATTCGGTCTCCTCACAATGCTTCGTGTGTCTGTGGTCTTGTGGGACTCTGATGATGCTTTTGTGGCTGACATTTGGTGACCACTCACCTAGAGCTTTGCAGAGGCGTTTCCCAATCGCCCACCTGTCCAGTGTGTCCTACATGCTTGCAGGTTGTGTGCCTTTTTGCACATATCACCTCAGCGAGATGTTTCTGGACTACGTCCTGAGAGCAAGCCATGTCACCTGGGATCTAGGCTCACCTCAGGTACCTGGTCTTTCCAGGTTTAGGATCTATTTGTTTCTTTTTGACAGATAACAGTACATTCTGGGCAATATCTGCTTTTTTTTTCTTTCCTTTTTTTATCCAGGACCTACTTTAGGTTCTGGTGGCTTCATCTTTGTGTATGTTCATTACTTCGGTTGGGGAAGTCAGCTCTTTTAACTCTAAGTGATCTGTCTCAAAAGCTGCGTTGAAGCCAGGCGTGGTGGCTCACGCCTTTAATCCCAGCACTCGGGAGGCAGAGGTAGGAGGATTGCCATGAGTTCGAGGCCACCCTGAGACTACATAGTGAATTCCAGGTCAGCCTGAACTAGAGTGAAACCCTACCTCGAAAAACCAAAAAAAAAAAAAAAAAAAAAAAAAAAAAAAAAAAAAAAGCTGCGTTGAACCTTCACCTCTGAGTGCCCCATGACTGGGTACTTAAAGTGTACTATTGTCCTCTTGCTTTCATACTGTAACTGTGCACATGTGAATATGTTTTTCAACTTTATTTGTAAATTATAACAAAAACACAAAGACCATTTACAACTCCTTTATTTATGTTCACCTATTCTTAACATTTTATACAGTTGGCTTTATTTATTTTTAATTTGTGAGAGACAGAGAATGGGTGCACCGGTGGCCGCTCAGCCACTGTGAATGAACTCCAGACGCGTGTGCCCCCTTGTGCGCATGCGCAACATTGTGCGCTTACGTCACTTTTGTGTCCGGCTAAATGTGGGACCTGGTGATTCAAATGTGCGTTCTTAGGCTTTGCAGGCAGGTGCCTTAACCGCTAAGCCATCTCTCCAGCCCTATCCAGTTGGCTTTCTTATGTCCGCCTTCCTTCCCTTATCCCCTCTTTAGCACTACTCTTTGTTGTTGTTGTTTGAATATTTTATTTTTGAGGCAAGGTCTTATTCTAGCCCCAGGCCGATCTGGAACTCCACTCTGTAGCCCAGGCTGGCCTTGAACTCACAGTGATCCTCCTACCTTAGCTTTCTGAATGCTGGACTTAAAAGCATGTGACACTACACTCAGCATCATTCGTTTTTCCCAAAGCATTTGAGAGTAACTTACATACACTATAGATCTTTATCTTTAAACACATTGGTATGTTAGAACTTACTTTGGAATGACAAGGATATGCCATGTGTAACCACAACTCAGTAACCACCAGTGTATATTTATATCAATGTTATGCTTTGGTTTCCAACACAGTTCACATTTTATTAATGCAACAATGTCCTTCAGTATAGCGTTTCCTTCCAGTCTAGAATCAAGTCTAACATAAGATGTTGCCATGAGTTTTCACATTGAGCTTCTTTTAACATGAGACGTTTCCATAGTCTGCCTGCCCCGCCCTCTTGTGTGTGTGTGTGTGTGAGATGAACTTTTTTTTTTTTTGAGAGAGACAGAGAGGGAGAGAAAGACAGATAGAGATGGGTGCGCCAGCAGCCTCTCAGCTGCTGCGAATGAAATCCAGATGTGTGTGTCCCTTGTGGTCAAGTGCGGCATTGCGCCCTTGTGTCACTGCATCTGGCTAAACGTGGGACATGGAGATTGGAACCAGCGTTCTTAGGCTTAGGAGGCAGGCGCCTTAACAGCTAAGCCATCTCTCCAGCCCGAGATGAACATGTTTGAACACTATTTTTAAAAGGAAAATGCCTCATTATACATTTGGAGTATTTTTGGTGTTATACTTTTGTTTTTGTTCTGTTTGAGATAGGATTTGTTAAAAAAAATTAATTAATTTTTATTTATTTATTTGAGAGAGAGAGAAACAGGCAGGGGGAAAGAGAGAGAATGGGCACACCAGGACCTCCAGCTGCTGCAAACGAACTCTAGATGCATGCGCCCCCTTCTGCATCTGGCTTACATGGGTCCTGGGGAATTGAACCTGGGTTCCTTTGGCTCTGTAGGCAAGCGCCTTAACCACTAAGCCATCTCTCCAGCCCCTGAGATAGGATTTTACTATGTATCAGGGTGACTTTGAACTCATGACAATCCTCCTGCCTCCCCCTCCTGTATGCTGGGATAACAGGTGTCCACAACCATTCCCAGCTCTTACGGTACTATTGAGTGATGATACAGTTTCTTTCCTAACATGTCACTTCTAGAGGTGGCCTGGTGTCCCTCTGATTGATGTTGCTTTTGGTCACTTGAGTAAGTTATTGCTTCATGTGCCCACTGTAAAATGAATGAGATTTGGGCTGGAAAGATTTCTTAGTGGTTAAGGTACTTGGCTCCAAAGCTTAAGGACCCAGATTCAAGTCCCCAGTACCCACGTAAGCCAGCCGCACAAAGTGGTGCATGTGTCTGGATTTTGTTTGCAAGGGCTAGAGGCCCTGGCATGCCCATTCTTATTCTCTCTCTCTCTCTCTCTCTCTCTCTCAAATAAAAAAAAATTAATGAATACGATTTTTTTGTTTCTCCTTTGCAACTTGCAAGCCGTCTGTGACTTTCAGATGAGGCGCAGCTCCTCCCCAGGACTTTCTCTGAGAATTAGCATCTGGTCCAGGGATGATGCTTGCTTGATCCACGAGTCACCCAGTTGGCTGCCAATGCCTTTCTAACCCTGTGCACCTCTGTCATTTGCTGTTTGGCTCTTGACAGTCTACTGTTAGCAAGAACCTTTTCTTCTCTGCTGTGTACATGTATACTCATTGTGGGGATGGACCTCTGCCTTCCTAAGTCTTCAACGGCTCTGTAGTACTAAATGCTTAGTCCTTTTGGTGCTCAAATTGCCCCAGGTTTGGTCAGTTGTACCCCTTTGAAGTGGTTCCTGTGCACTTAGATAACATGTTAACATGACACATGATAGCAAGGCAGAGAGGGAAAGCTGGGCCTTTTGGGTACTGTATCACTTACTTTCTCCTTGCTATGACTGAAGTAGGCCAAAAACAACTTAAAGGAGGGAGGGTTTACTTCAGCTTACATTTCAAGGTTATCATCCACCCCAGCTAGGAATGTGAGGCAGCTGGTGACATTCAGTCAGTCTGCAGGGAGGAAGAAAAGTGAGGAATGCCAGTGCTTAGGTCTCTTCCCTCTTATTGTTCAGTGCAGGACCCTAGCCCATGGAATGTGCCATCTAAAGTGAGGATGGGTCCTCCCACCTCAGCTAACCTAACCAAACCAAGAAACTCCCTCCCTGACACACACAGAGGTTTGTTTCCATGGAAATTCTAAATCCTGTCCGGTTGACCACCAGAGATGAACCATCACAGATGCTCTCTTGCCCTCCTTCCATAACTTAACATGTGTCATACAAAGAACTGGGGTGCCTCTGCCCAGATCATCTTCCGGTGAGGACTTGTGAGTGTCAGAGCACTAAATGCAATGCTCCAGCAGCTTGAGAAATGGAAGAGCCTCCCTCCCTGATGTCGACTCCTCTGATGTCTGTGAGCTGCTTTTGACCTGGGCATGCTGGGCACTGGCATCCATCTTTAACATTCTGTGAGGACCAGTCAAGTAAGAACCATCACGTAGGGGCTGTGCAGGTTAAGAGTGCTTGGTGCATAAGCATGAAGGTCTAAGAGGGGCTGGTCTACCTTGAGTTTTGACTCCTTAGCGTCTATGTAGACATCAGGGTATGTCCATGCATACCCGTAACCCCAGTCCTGTGGGAGGTGGAGACAGGAGAATCACTAGGTTTTTTGCTGGTCAGGAACCATATAGAAATAGATATAGGTATATAGTCAGATATAGATATGTGTGTATTTATATGTCTGTGTATGTATCTACATATGAACTATAAAAACTATAAGTATAGATGCCTATAGAGTCAGGAAGGCCACTCAAAAAAAAAAACATGGGTGAAGTGGATGCTTTGTCATAGTGTGGGCTGCAGTACTCTGGAGAGATCACAGTTACTCAGAGAGCAGCGATTTCTGGTCCTGTGACTTGTTATTGTTCTGGAGTAGAACTGTAGGGGTGCCAGATTTTCCCGTTTGTTAAAATTTCCAGAAATCCAGCTCTTTATATAAAATGTGAAATCTTTCAATCTTTATATCTCCTCACCTAATCACAAACAATATTAAAGTACACTTGAGACTTAAAGCCAAGCCACCGAACCACATGCCTTGTGATCCTGGCGTACAGCAAAGCACAGAGAGGGACGTCAGGGTGACCTTTCATGCGTCTTCCTGAGGGGATAGTTTGGTGATCTTGGGGTTTCTTATCTAAAAGTGAAAACCTTAACCTTTCTCTTAGTATTCCACTCACAACTCAGAACAAGGGATATGAAGTTAATACTTGTAAAACCCAAACCATTGTCTTTTTGTGTAAGTCTCAAGTTCATTGCCAATGCCTCCACTCAGCAACAGTCTCTAGTGGCTGGCTTGATCCAGTTTTCATGGACGTGTAGTTGTGTATGGTGTTTAGAGATGTGCCTCTAGCACTGAGCAAGATGCATGGGAAGTGTCTGTCTTCTTGTCAACTCACACCCAGCATGCCGTACCTGCCCTTGCTCAGAAGCCATTTCAGGACCATCTTGAGTCTGCAAAGTTGGTCAGGACTTCACAAATATTTCCACTGAATTGTTACCAAGAAAACCTTTGCTTCATGAATTTTTGTTTTATTACTTTGCTAAAACAAATACTTTAAAAGACATGCAGTGTTCCACTTCAGCCAAATGCTATGCCTAGAACATGGGCTCTCTCAAACTTTCTCTCTCTGATTCTGCTGAAGACAAATCGTAAGAGATGCCAGCTTGTAACACATATCCTCTTCAGATGTATATGTTTTTCTCTGCTCCTTCTGGAATTTGCATTTGAAAGTCCCTCAGGCCACACCCATATTCCCTGAACATATTTCTCTTCTTTCTATATCGGTAGGTCCAGAAAGACATTTCCCAGTTCTTCGTGTTCTAAGGACACATAATCCTGCTACTGTCCTAGCTGGAATAGTGTCACCCTGGCCATGGGACATTGGCTTATGAATGGCACTCCAGGTAGGTGTCTCAGCCTTTGTCCCAAGATCTGTTTTGTTAATTTATTTTGGTTCTAGGGATGGCACCAAAGCCTTGAGTATGCTAGGCAAGCGCTCTACCACTGAGAGACATCCCCAGCCCATCTGCCCTGGAAATCCAAACCTAACACTTACAAGGACCTTAGCGTTTCTTTCTTAAGGCAAATGACAGTCCTACCTTTAGGTAAAACCATCTCGTGGTGTCTCCTTGCAAAGGGCAAATGAGTCTCCCTCAGGTCTGTTTTTTTTTTTTTTTTTTTTTTTTTTTTGCAGACTCAGCCTCCTAGGGAATAAACCTGAACTTGCTCACGCCCTATGTTTACTTTTATTTCCAGCCACATCTGGAGGCCAAAATTCATAAGTTATTGCCAAACCTTACAACAGTTTACTGACTTTGTACGTTAAAGGTAGGGGAAAAAAAAAGAAAAAAAAAAAAGAGCTCCTGACTTGTCGAGTGTAAAATGGATGGATAAATCGGTGGGCAGATCATAAACCCCAGCCGTGTTTATTAACATCTGTGCCCTGCCTGCAGACGGCAAAGGCGTGAGCGGGCTGTGTTTGTCTTGGAGGTTGAGTCCAGAGAGTTCCATGGTGTGTGTTCTCCATATACCTATAGCCAAGCATCTTTTTAACCCACCAGAGGCCAAGGGTGGGAGACAAAGGCTGTTCAGAAGTGGAGGGCCACAGGTCCCCACAGGGAGAGCAGGGATGGGCACTAGGCCCTGTTTACCGTTGGGGCAGTACAGTGGGTGGGCCAATTCTTGTGACGTACTTGAGGCTTAAAAAAATGGTCATAAATCTGATGTCTGTCAAACAGGACTGGCATTTTCTTTTCCTTTCACAACCAGGTTTTGTGTAACCGAAAAAAAAAAAAAAAACTTTATATATTTTTTTTCCCAACAAGAAATCCTCTAAGCTCTTGTGACGTTCCCCCTGCACCCCACAGGTGGGGTCAAGCCCTCCTTGCAGAGGAACTCTAGAGCGTTTGGCCAGAGTGCAGGTCTGGGTTCTTCTCCACGAGGAAGGTGCCCCCATTATTTCTCAAGTTCTTGCCAAGATACTGGGATCCACTGAGTGGATGGAGCCCTGAAGTTCTGTGTTCGACAACTTGGCTTTGGGTCCCACACGATCACCCTAGGCAAGCCAGTAGCAACTCGAGGTCCTTGCTCCTCTGCCAGAAGTACAGCAGGGAGCAAGGGGCGATTCTGTAGGGCCCCAGGGTAGGTTGGAAGTGGGGAGAGAGGACGTGCTGTTTGTGGCTGCCAGCCACGGACCCTCTGACTGGAGAGAAATGTGCCGGGGATGTCCCTGGAGCGGGTGGTTTGGCTCCGTGGAATCTCACGTCTGAGGTGAGTCCCGCCAAAGAAAAGGGCACTTTTTGTGGTCAGAGCCTGGGGCTTGGACGAAATGCTTGGACAGAGGGAGTGTGTGCCTGGGGGAAGGTGTGGCCCACCAAGGAGGAGAAAAACCCCCTGTGTGTGAGGAGGGTGGTTGCCAGGTCTCCATGCAGGGAACAGTGAGCAACTGTTGGGCAGCTTGGCCGGCCTCAGCGTCCAGGTGTGCCCTGGCTGGTCAGGTATGTCATCTCATGAAGAGAAGCACGGGGGTCCTAGTGTCCACCCTTGGCTCTGCTGCCACACTGCCCAACCAATGCCAGAGTCTCCCATAGTCCAGGGATACAGCCCCTTCCGGACAGTTGTGTGTCCCACAAGCCTTGACCCTCTGCTGTCATGTGGGCTAGGTGCAGATGGGAGCACCCGTCCCCTTCTCTGTTCCTTAGACCTTCCTGTTCCATTTGCTACCGTGTCTCAGCCAAGCTTCGAGCCATTGAACTTGAGGAGCTCACTGCTTTTCAGGGCTTTTTTTCCTGGCTCCTGGCCACCCTGGACTGCTTCGTTATTTGGGCTGGGTTGTTCAAGGGTATGAACCAAATTGGGACAGAGACGGAGGCTACCTGGGGCTGTACCCAGCTCTGTGGGGATTTCCCTGTGGGCTGTGGGTGGGGGGCATAGATATGTCCGCCAACTGGGACCCCTGGAAAAAAACCAGCCACTGATGGGCTAGTACTTTTCCGTTGGTAGGTGGGGCAGAGTGGAGGAGGACTTTGAGCCCAGGGACCTAGCAACCTAGGGATTTTCCAGGCTTGGGGAGATTATCCCAACCCAGGTGACTTCATTGTGATTTTTGATTTTTTTTTTTTTTAAGGCACATCCATGGTGATAAAATGTGGAGCAGGCGTGCTGGAGACGCACATCAATGCCTGCCCTGAAGGCAGTGGGACAAGAGAGGAATGGGAAGGGGGAGGATGAGCTGTCAGGGAAGGCAGCAGCTCAGGACTGAGCTTCCTTCCTTCAGCGTGGCTTGTTCATGCCTTGATGGTGGGTGCCAGAAATGGGCAGGTGTCGTCGGGGGGCTGGGGGGTCTCTACATTTCTTTCTTCGCCTTACACTGAAAACCAGCCTTTCCCAGTTTTGTGTCCTCTCAAAATCAGTTATTATTCCTTCGTAATGCTTCTAAGAATTTCCATGTTCTGACGTGTGCCCTTGGAGCTAGGTCCACTCTACTGATGCCTGAACTCCAGCCAACAGGCCCCATGTTAGTTTATATGGCCCACTTGGTCTACACTGCAGTTATTAGCTTAATGTCCTTTCTTGAGAGGGGCCTTTGCTGTCACCCTATCCCTCTTGGCACACTCACGGCACTCACCTTTGGAGAAGCTTTGGGGCTGGGGGACTGTGCACTGCTGCGGCCATGTGCGATCTGGAGCCCAGTGTTCCTGTGCTCGGCTACTTCTAGTCAAGGGAACCGCACAGGGATGTCACTTACTATTCAAGCTCTCAGTGTAGTGGTGATCAGAGCCCTGGGGTGATGGTCTGTTCATTTTAGATGAAGAGAAGTACGCAAGTGAGGTCGCAGGTTCTGTGAATTCGTTGTTGTTGTAGGGATGGAGAATCATGGGAGCATGTTCCTAAATAGTAACACAGCAGCACAGTGCTCTTCTTCCTCGGCAGGGACTTGAAAGGGCTGCGTTCTGCTTTGATCCTCCTTTCAGAAGAAATGATTGTTCCTCTTACCACTGACTGTGCGAGAGGCACCGGTCTGGTCACCTACAACAGGACTACATTCAGGTGCCGCTTTGTGTAGGAGGATGCAGGGAGCCATATGTGTTTTGTCACCCACCACAGCTTTTCTTGAAGGTCTGCTTAGGTGCTGGGAACTTTGGCTTGCTCCTGAAAGCTCTGGTTGACAGGCCCAATTGCTAAGTAGGCCTGGGACAGTATGGTGAGACTGAGAGTCCTTTAGACCCTGAGCTCTGGGGGCAATGCCTAGGCTTAGAAACCTGAGAACTGGACTCTTCCATCTTCCTACACTGGAGACTGTAGAGTATTCTCCATGCTATGTGCAGAAAGTTTGGGGAGCAGGACTTCTTACCGGGAACCTGAAATGTGTTCTATCCGTCCAATACCACCAAAAGATGACTTGGCCCTTGGCTTCACAGGACACCCATACTGGTAGGGGCACTGAGACAGGCCTACAAAGTGTTACGATGAGAACACAGCTGGACACATATCGGAGCCATGAGAGTTATAAGCAGGCAATATGGAAGCCCCAAGCAGCCATGTACAAGGAGATAAATGAGTTCTAGACGATACCAGTCACCACGAGTGCCAGGCTTGTATTGCTGTGTGTGTTAGAGCTTCTACTCAAGGAACACACAAGGCCATGGCCTGCCCAGTCTCCTTTCTGGCTATGAACTTGACCCTTCCCTTCTACAAAGCTTTGCCTGCCTGTATCTTGGTTTACAGCCTGTGTATGTGCTGTGGAGCTGGGGCTATGTTGCCTTTCTACAGTGATGTCTCAGCCCTTGGAGACAAGGCACGTGTTTATTCTGTGTTCCTGTACGTACATGCCAGTATGTGCCAACTGATGCATTTCAGAACCTATGAAGCCATGTGCCCAGATTCTCTGAGACTTTTCCACAAGGAGGTTGGTTGGATCTTTCCTCTCCTCACTTCTCCTCTCCCCTCTTCTCCTCTTCTCTTCTCCTCTCCTCTCCTCTGTGCATGGCCTGGCAGGAGTGCAGCTTGAGTCCCAAGGGGTCCCATGTAGCCCAGCATGTGATGACTGAGGCTCCCGTCCTTGTGTGACCTCCTCTGACTCTCAGTTGCAGAAAGTCATAGTCCAAACACAGTCATGAATCTATCAGTGTCACTCTGCTAAGGAGCCAGGCTTGGGTTCCTGGGCTGCCTTGGTCCCAACACAGATCGGGCCCATCATCGTGTGCTCTTTCTACCCTCCTGATCAGAAGGGAGTCCAGTTGAACCACCTTCAGGTAGAACTCCTGGTCAGAGCTCCTGGTCATAACTCAAGACTTTAAAATCAGTGAGTCTGGCAAAGAAGGAGTCAAGTGAAGGGTCCAACTTCAGTGTAATGGTTTTAAATACATGCATATCATTTCCAGCTACTAATTTCTTTTCTTTCTTTCTTTCTTTCTTTCTTTCTTTCTTTCTTTTTTTTTTTTTTTTTTTTTTTTTTTTTTTTTTTTTTTGATTTTCGAGGTAGGGTCTCACTCTAGCTCAGGCTGACCTGGAATTCATTATGTATTCTCAGAGTGGCCTCGAACTCATGGTGATCCTCCTACCTCTGCCTCCCGAGTGCTGGGATTAAAGGCATGTGCCACCATGCCCAGCTTTACTAATTTCTTTTCTATTAAGATTTTCTGATGAACCTAATGAAATCCATGGCCCACCTGCTCACCAGTGACTCTTCAGCTCGGGCCAGCCTTCCTCCTGCCATCACAGATCTGTAACCCCTAGCCTCTCCTTTCCCCTCCTCCTCCCAGTTTGGTTCTCATGTGTCTCCAGACACCCTGAGGAGGCAGGAAGGAGGAGGTGTGATGGTCCAGGTCTGCTCGATGCACGGAGCTGGCAGAGCAGTACGATGCGGTTGTGCATCATGTTGTCCCGGACTCCTGCAGGAGGGGTTCCTCTCACTCACATCTTCCTTTGGCCTCATTCAGTGCCGCCTCCACTAAAAGCCTCACCTTCTCTCCCTCACAGCTGATTGCTCATCTGAAGGCTGGCTACCTGGTGCTATGCCAAGTACCCAAGATGGTATAGCTAGAAAGTCATTCCTAGGCAGATATGCCCAACATTCTTCTCTCCCCAAACAGACCAAGCCCTGTAACAAATGGCCTGACCCACAGATCCCATCCTGACCGTCACCCCTCCCATCATCATCATGCCCAATGAGCACGGTATATGCCAACTATCATGGGTTAGATGTAGTATACACGTACATATGGACACAATCCATTATAATCCATATCACAGCATATGAACATTGGCTGTTTCTGTTGGTCTACGTATAGGGGATGGGACCCCGTGCCTTACACCACCACTGAGCCACATCCTCAGTCCTTTATCTCTCTCTCCCTCCCTCCCTTTCTCCCTCCCTCCCTCTGCTCTGGTGCCTGGTCTAACTAAATAGTGGATACTCAGTTAACATGGAAGCATCTTTGTGATGTATGGGTGACTTTAGATAGAGGTTTGTTTTTATGTCTATGCTTTGTTTATTATTTTAAGATTTCTTGAGGGCTTTGTGATTTTTCTCTCTCTTTCTCTCTCTCTCTCAGTGCTTGGCCTCAAATATGCTAGCCACATGCTCTACTATTTTTTGAAAAATATTTTAATTTATTTATATGAGAGAGAGAAAGAGGCAGATTGAGCAAGAAAATGGGCAAGCCAGGGCCTCTAGCCACTGCAAGCAAACTCCAGACACATGCATCACCATGTGCATATGGCTTACGTGGGTACTGGGGAGTCGAACATGATTCCTTAGGCTTTGTAGGCAGGCACCTTAACCACTATGCAGTTTCTCCAGCCCACGTTGTTCTGTTGAGCTATAGTCCCAGCTGTTTGTTATGGTTTTCTGTAAGAAAAGCCCTGCCCCCAGAGGGCAATATATTTATTCTGCTGGTGGCTTACAGTGCAGTCTGACTATATGCACTATGTGGTCAGGGTGTCTCCCATGCAAACCTTAGGCTTCCCTGTGGTTAGCCATCTGTCATCTCCCAGGCCCTGGACATTGACAGGGGCAGTGTACCTGGATGGGGAACCTGGAACATTTTGTGACCATTTACGTGAACCCAGTTGTACTGCCATTGAAGGCTTTGTGACATAGCAGCCTTGTGTATGTCAGATGGAAGGACACCACTGTTTGGGTCTGAGAACACACCTGGGATTTTCAACTCTGTGGTCCAGGACTCTGCTTGGATGGTCCAGCAGATGCTATTTCAAGTAATTCAAGTATAATTTCAAGTATTTTCAAGTGTCTCAGTATTCATTGTTGGTCTCAATACAGCCATCAAGGTAGCTGATAATATTGTGTGAAGCTTTTTATTTATTATTTATTTTTTAGGTAGGGTCTCACTGCAGCCCAGGCTGACCTAGAATGCACTCTGTAGTTCCAGGGTGGCCTTGAACTCACTGCAGTCCTACCTTCTTCCCAGGTGCTGGGATTAAAGGCGTGCGCCACCACACCTGGTTTACATACAGGGAAGAGCCAGGGACATTAAAGCATTCGCCCAAGGCATGCAAGCAGGGGAGATGAGATTCAGACTCACCATCCCACCGGGTACAGGGTTTTGTTGCTTCTCAGATTCAGTTTGAGAGTTGAGTGGTAGTGCATGTCTGTAGTCCCATCATTTGAATGCTGGGGCAAGAGGATCATGAGTTCAAGACCATCTCGGGCTATATTGTGAAACCTTGCCACAACAGACAACAGAAGAGTCGTTTTAAAAACCGAGAGAGTTTCATCTACTCTGATCTGGACTCCTGAGTCTGCTGGGCACACTGGGTGCCAATGCAGGGGTACGGGAACTTGTTCTGATCTGGCAGAGATGCTGGTCACCTGGAGAAAGGACTGGGCAGTCACTCAAAGGATTGGGAGTCTGTGTGGCTGGGGATGAAGAGAGACAAGGTGGAAGAAGGGCTGTGGCTTGGCACCTGTCTAGATGCTACCCAGGGAGGGAGGTGGGCTCCACCTTCATTCCCTAGCCTCACTATATGGGGAGCTATTGAGCCGGGATTTCCGATCAATAGATCAGACACATGAAAAGTGAACCGCAGAGGGGAGCCGCACTGCCGTTTCCCTGCTTCTTGATTAGAGCAAACAAGATTGTGAAATGTCAACCTGTCAGTCGTTTGACAGGCTTGCGGCATGGAAAAGCGATTACCCAGGTGACTTTTAAAAGTATGAGAATTTGCCTGGCTGAACGCTTTTTAATTAATGCTATGAGTTAATGCAAATAACTGTTCATAGCTCCGTGAGCTGGGCTTGGGGTGGGTTAGGAAACATTTGGTATCTCTGGCAGAGGTAGATGTTGACCTGGCTGGCAAAGGGGCCAGTGGCAGCTCTTTTGCCAACCTAAGAGACCTCAGGTTCCTGTGGAATATGACAAAGACAAGACGGGCTCTTTTTTAAAGAGACTGCTGGCTCATGTAACAATGTAAGAGTTTTGTGTCAGCGTGGTATATCTGCCATCCATGTGGTCCCCTGGGACCCAGGCCTGCCCACCTTCAATCCCATCCCAGTTAGTGAATAAGCCTCCCAGGGGATTCTTTGAAAAAAAAAAAAAAAAAAAAGTTGCTTGGGGTCACACTGTTTAAAAGTACCTCCCTGATTTTCTGTGATCTCATTTTTCCTTAAAATATCACTGGAAAAGTGTTTTGGAGTTGAACATTTTATTTTCCATTTAAACATGGTGAAACCCAGACACGGGGGCTCCAGCTTGGCACAAGGCTGGTGGACCTGGGCCTGAGATACCTTCTGTGGTTCTGCTTTTAGCGGGCTGCAAGCAGCATGTAGCCACAGTGACGTCATGAACCTGCTGGGGTGGGGGGGGGAGGTGCTGCCTCGGTGTAGCTACTGGGCATGATGTGTCTTCACTGGGTGTCCTTAGGGACACAGCTGTGGTTTGAAAGGAGGAAACCTGATGGGCTTGAAAACTTGCATTTTATTTTTAACTACAGATTGTTAGCTCTGTTGGTTTAAGGCTATTCAAGGAAGCTGCAAAGTTTGCTGCTCGAGATGGAGACAGACAGGGAAAGAATTGAGAGGAGGTGCAAAGGCCCTGGGGAATAGCAGGTCCAGTCCAACAGGAGAGAGAGAGAGCTCTGCCATTGTAGAAGTTGGACACTAGCTGGCCACAGAATGTGGTGCAGAGATACCACGGGTTAAATTGTGGCTGTTCTTAACTGGTGATCTGTGGGCTATGCTGGGTTCTAGATAATTTATACATATATAAGGTCAATTGCCCACACTAATGATGTCTAAGGTTTTCCTGGAGAAAGGGGACAGATTATCCTAAGCTCAATGCCAAATGTGGGGTTCAGGCAGAAAATGTGGGTACTCAGGTGAGGGCTGGAAAGTCTGGCACCTTCTCTTGGGTGATGGGATGTGGGCTACCTTAGGGGGAAGGTACAGTGTAGAGGAAGCGCAAAGGAGGGAACAAGAATTAGATATCCATGACCTTGCAGTGTCTAGCAATACCTTGGCAAGACCCTCAAAATAGAAGAAAAAGATGATGAGATCAAATTAAAAGAAAGACTAATGGAGAGAGGGAGGGGATATGATAGAGATTGGTGTTCTAAAGTGGAATGGGGGGAGGGGAGGGAAATATATGTTTTTTGTATGTAAGTATAGAAGGTGTCAATAAAAAAAAATTTAAAAAAAAAGAATTAGATAAGATGCTTACAGAATGGAGTTTCTTAAACTTTTTCTACTGGTGTCTGACAAATTTTTACATAGCTAGGTACATGGGATATAAAATAGTTATGCAAATCAAACGTTTACTGGTAATGAAGCATAAAGAAATTTCTTCTAAAATAATTCTTTCATATACATATAACTGGACACTAAAACAAATTTGCATGCTAATAAGGTAGATGTGCTTGCTACTTGTGCATCAAGAATTAAATCTCAGCTGAATATTTCATACTATAGGACATAGAGCATCTTTAACATTTTCAGAGTTGATTAATATTCTGGATTTATAGTCATCAATGCTAAAAATGCCAGTTTGCATCAATACCGAGTGCAAAATGACAGAAGTATGTTTATGGCCATTTCAGAAATTGTTGGAAATTTTGTCTTAGTCTCAAGCCAAACTTCATTTAATATTCTCTAAGAAACTCAGGTCAGCAGCTCAAACTGCAGTTCCTAGAGCATAGTATAATCCAATGACAGACGAGTTTGCTTCGTACATGTTGAGGAATACTGGCAGGAAAATATGTAGGCTCTATTTTCCATAGGTCATTATGTTTCTATAAGAGCAAAACAAACAAACAAAAAAGTTGTACATACAGTGGAAACATGGAAATTTATAACAAATGGTAGCTTCTAGTCTGAGCTGAAGTGTTGTAGGCAGCATAGGTTGGTGTTATATTGTGTGATGGCACGTGCAGTGCAAAGTGTTTTCAGAATCAAGGTTACAGTGAGGTCATAAGATGCAACGCAGGTGAGTGTCGCCAGAAACACCTTGGATTCAACACACATTTGATTTGGAATTAAGTTTTGGTCATTGTGCCTTTGGAAACTTTTTACTGCTGTCATTTCTTGCAATCTCTACATTCAGCTATACCACTTCATATGGCTGCAACCCATAATTTAAGAAGTTGTGTTATAGAGAAGGTGTGCAAATAAGACTGGAGACAGAAGAAGTGCTATCAGATCCACGAGGAGGGATTTGGGCTGTATTTGGGAGGCGCTAGGGAGCCACTGACACCTGCCGAGCAAAGTTCGGCAAAGCTCATGGATGGCTTAGGCTTGGTAAGTTGGGAGAACAACATGGAATGTGATGGACTGGCACACCCAAGGTGAGGAGCCCACGGGAGGGATGCCTGCAATAGTGACAGGTCATCCTCAGCTGTGCCTTGGAGTCAGGGGACCCTATTGCAGATGTTCACTCATCTGCTTACCAGCCAAACGTCCTTAACAAATGCCAAATCCTTCTGTAGATTAATTACCCAATCTTTCACTTATCCACTCTCTGTTCATCCTCTTATTTAAGTCTAAAAGGGGCCTCTTTCAGGCATTTTATCCTACAGTGGAGAGCAAACGAACAAACTATGCACACTCAAGGATCTTAGAGTTTCATGGAAAGATGAAATACATATGATACTTGAGTTTAAAGTATATTGAAGAACACAGCGGTTACACTTGAGTGGCCCATCTACTAGGGTCCTCGTGGATGGCCTCTGTGAAGAAGTGCTGTGGGAAGGGGCGCTGAGTCTTAGACAAAGTGCTCCTGGCTTAAGGAAACAGCAGGGCAAAGGCCCTCGGAACTTTCAGGTAGGAAAAGAACTAGTGAGGGGAAGGGCAATGAACAAGACGAGAAGCCATACTAGAGAGAAAGTTGCTGAGGGAATTAAGGTTAAAAGGCAGGGGCATAGGAACCACTCAGTTAGTGGCATCATAGAAACATGATGGGCCTGAGGTGGACAAGGACATGAGCTATAGTCATGGCCTTGTGAATCTAAAAGAAGATGGATCACAAACACAAGAAGTGACAGGGGATAGTGATTAACTTGACGTTCAAAGAGGGCTTTCCACCAGATGATGAGGGAGAAGGTCCGTTCACTGGCCCCTGGGGAGGTTCCCCTGGCTGCGAGGGCGATAAGCTGATGGGCTTGGATGAGGTGAACTTGAGATTCTGGCAGGAGCCTGTGACCAGCCTGTTGTGTAGACACCTGGCAGAGAAGCCAGGGGCAGAGACCAGAGCATCCTTAAAGAAGGAGGAGAGGGGAATGGTTCCTTTGTGTGCTGCAGCTTCTGAGAGGGGGGCCCATGTCATCCTCCCACACATTCGTTCCCCTTAGCAGCCCACAGAGGTGGAGAGGGGACTGTGGTTCTCAGGCTCACACCCTTCATTCCAGCAGCATCTCTGCAGCTGCTTGAGCTGAAACAGCAGCGGCACCCGGGTCCTGGGTCACGGCACAGGCATTTGGAGCATACCACAGAGAAGGTCTGTTCCACCCTGTGGCCTGTCAGGTGGGTTAGGATTCTTGGTCACGTTTGTGGTTCAAGCATGGACCTTTCCGTGGAAATTGCTGCCCTCTGTCCCTGTATGGGTAACTGCCTCTGAGCTGGCCTTTATGGTACTTGTCATCGGGTCTGCCTGTTCTTTGGGTCACTCTGAGGATCGAACTCAGATCCTCACACTTGGATAGCAAGCGCTTTATTCACTATCTCTTCAGTCCTAGTCTTTATTGATTAATTACTATGGCCCAGGAAGTATGCGGGGAAATCGAATGCATGCTTTAACTTAGTAACCGTAGAGAAATGAGCATAGACGTGCAGACCTGTCTTCCATCCGCAAACAGAAATAACAGTTGTGGCCACGAAGGGCTGGCAAAGGACAGGGCGAGGTCACCCCTAATATCTCCATTGTTTTATTTTATTTTTATTTTTTTAAGTTGAGAAAAATGACACCTAGAAAGTGCCCACGGCGACACAAGTATTTAGTGGTCAAGTTAAGATTTTGACCTTGAACGCTCTGCCTTTAGAACTCAAGACTGATGGCCCAAGATAAGTGAGTTTCCCCTGCGTCTTCAGCACCTCTCACGGCTCCTTGGTGCCCTCCCATCCATCTTCCTGCCCTCCACTCACACCTAGGAAGGACAGAGGGCACTTGAGAAAAAAGCTGGTGTCACTTATTCATTGTTCCGGAAAAGGACTATTTATCTTTGCCACCTTCCTCCTCCTGAAGCGTCACAGTCTCATTAGCCCTCACATGGCTGTCTGTTTGCATCTCCTTCCAGAAAGTACCTGCTTATCTCCACAATTTTGGAGCTGGAGTGTAAGATTTGGCTGGAACTCCAGAGAGACTGCAGTCTGCCTGGCACTCTGCAGTCTTCTTTTACACCACTCCTAAGTGGATCACCTCATGGCCTACATAAACAAAAGGATGTTTCTATCGCTGGAACTCAGAGGCAGTTGCTTAAAACTATTTGGTTCCTGGGCTGGGGATATGTAGTGGGGCCTATCATGCAGGAGGCCTGGGTTCGATTGCCAGAGCTGCAAACACTTTGTGGTGCATGCCTAGAATGTCAGTACTCAGGAGGTAGGGAGGTCAGAAGTTCAAAGTCATCCTTAGTTATACAGGAATTTTGAGGCCAGCTTGACCTACGTGACACCCTGTCTCAAAAAAGAAAAGAAAGAAATGGATACACATAAAAGCATACACACAAAAACATGTTTCCTATAAAGTCATTATCCTTGAAAGAAGGTCTGGTGTGTGTGGCGCATGCTGTTAATCCCAGCACCTGGGAGGCAGAGGTAGGAGGATCACCGTGAGTTCCAGGTTAGCCTGGCTAGAGCGAGACCCTACCTCAGAAAAACAAAACAAAAACAAAACAAAAACAGAAAAAATGCACACATGTACACACACACACACACACACACATGCATGTATACATACACAGTGCCCATGAATGTATGTTTTGGGTGGGTGTGATGGTCAATCTCTGGTTGTCAACTTGACAGAATTTAGAATCACCATGGAAACAGTTCTCTGGTCATTTCTGTGAGCCATTTTCTGAATTAGCTTCCTTGAAACGGGAGGACCCACCCTAGCTGTGGCTGCACCACTCCATGGGCTGCATTCTTGGACTGTGGAGAAAGGAGAGAGCTGGCTCAGCGGTGGCATCCATCTCCTCTTCCTCCTCCCTGTTGATGCGATGGGCTCCCACTCCCGCCCCTGCCATACTCTCTCCTCTGTAATGGATTCTACCTTCTGAGAGAACTGTGAGCTGAAGGAAGCTCTTCCTCCCTTAAACCACTTTTTGTCAGGTATTTGTTCCAGCCATGAGAAGGTGACTAATATAGTGAGATTGGCTGTCTGCAATAAATCCTCAATCAAAGCAGAGAGGCTTGGTACCCACGACATTGTAAAGACCAAAATGCTGTCCACCCCCCCCTCCCATGTAGGCCTGGAAAGGCACTCTCGCTCTTTGATAATGTGATAATGGCACATTGAAATAATTTCATGGGTTGAGCCCACAAGTACCAAAATTAAGAATGCTGTCTCACATCACAACCTTACCTCTTCAACAGTCTTCCACCAATGGCCTAATAGTGTGTGAATGTGATTTCCTCCTTATTGACCAGAGACTTGCTTTTCAAGTTTTGGACATGTGATCATGTCTGGATTGACTTAGGAGTTTGGGTAGAGAATTGCCTTCCCAGTCAAGGCAGACACACATATCATAATGTTTGTTATTATTATTATTATTATTGAGAGAGACAGAGACAGGTGCTGTGAATGAACTCCAGACGCATGCGCCCCCTTGTGGGCAAGCACAGCATTGCGCACTTGTGTCACTTTACGACTGGCTAAACGTGGGACCTGGAGATCAAACGGGCGTTCTTAGGCTTGGCAAGCAGGTGCCTTAACCACTAAGCCATCTCTCCAGCCCGTTTGTTTTTGTTAGATGAAGGATAACCCTCCTTTGGGGTCAACTTGCTTGGGCATTGCGTAGCAATACTTTGGCCATCTTGCTAGCTGTGTAATGTCCGAAGGGGATGGGAACCATCTCCTGTTAATGACCTCTCCTGGGCGGGCAGGAGGGTGTTTAGAGAAATGTGTATATCAGAGCATTCTTCAAGTAAGCCTTTCAGAGTTGGGCCTAAAGAACTACCTGGCCAAATTGTTACCTGGGAATATGTTCGTGCTTTGTTGACCTTGAGTTGTTTTAGTGTCTGGTAATGAATCCCTTGATTTGGGATGCCCAAACATGTTTTTCAAAATATTTTAATTTATTTTCCATCGAGGTTGGTGGCGGGGTAAGTGTGGGTGCATGCATGTGGCCACCTTATGCATCTGGATTTATGTGAGGTTTGGGGGAAATGAACTTGGGCCAGCTGGCTTTGCAAACAAGCACCTTGAACCATTGAGCTATCTCACTGTCCCTCAAATATTCCTTCCTTGTGAAAAATTATCCACCCACCCACCCATCTCTGCTTTCATATGTCCATTTGTTTTCTGTCCGTCTGTCCGTCCATCTATCTATCTGTTGCTGTCTCCCTCCCAGGTGGTGCTTTATCTGAGCCTAGCTGGTCCAGTAGCACATGGGATGGGAAGGATCTCTAGGAAACTGGCTTGTGGCGCACGCTTTTAATCCCAGCACTCAGGAGGCAGAGATAGGAGGCTCACTGTGAGTTTGAGGCCACCCTGAGACTACAGAGTGAATTCCAGGTCAGCCTGGGCTAGAGTGAGACCCTACCTCGGAAAACCAAAACCAAAACCAACAAACAAAAAGCTAGGTCTGGCCTGGGTATGGAGGGCAGACAAGAAGGGAGGCCTTTCCATACTCCCTCAGCAAGAAAGTAAAAGAGAAATGAACCTTAATCCTGACCCAGGGGCAAATTCTAATAAAGATCCAGGTTAATTTTTCTTGCTGATCCAACCCTTGAATTCATTGTGAGAATTAGACAGTTCTGTGGCATTAATTTGCCAGATGAGATTGTGTAATTATCTTTTATAGGCCTGGGTGTGATGTATGCGTGATGTTTATGCTGAGCCTGTGTTTGGGCTTTGAGTCCTCGCTGCCTCCTGCCAGGCTGTGCTTCTCACACACAGGTGGGGGTGAGAGCCACTGTGACCTCTGCCTAGCCACAGACAGACCTAGCAGTGTGCAGGGCCTTCGCTGACCCTGCCCGTGACCAGACACACAAGCCATGGACAGAACACAGGGCAAAGAGTGCAACCCGGCCACGAGGGACAGGTCCTGGCAGGAGTGGCATCTTCCAGAAAGATCTTCTTGCGAGAGGCAGCGATAGGTCGTTCAGCCAAGGGTCTCAGCTACGTGTCTATATACACAGGTTCCTTCTTCCATTAACAAAAATTAAAGTTACAGTTTTATTGCTGCAGTGGTATAAAGATGAGTAGGTTCCAGGCCGGACTCATTGTTACCTAGGGATTACTATAACAGTCATTTGTTCTGGCTTTAAAAGAAATGAGCACATTTTTGTGGGCCTCTAAAAGTGTCTGTGGCCTGGTGGATGTGTTGAACTTGGGGGAAGTTCCTGGAAATGAGCCTTATGAGAGCTACTTGGCCTGTTTTGTAGAAGTCACCCGTCTGATAGTTCTTACGTGCTTATTTTATTTGCTGCAGTGCTGAGATCGAATGTACAGCCTTGCATATGCTAAGCAAGCACAGTGCCACCGAGGAACAGTCAAACCCCTCATTTTACTTTTTTTAATTTTTTTTTTTTTTTTTTATTTTTGGATAGAGACACAGAGAGAGACATAGAGAGGACAGAGAGGGAGAAGGAGACAAATACAGATGGGCGCGCTCCAGCAGTCTCTCAGCTTCTGTGAACGAAATCCAGATGTGTGCGCTCCCTTGTGGGCAAGTGCGGCATTGCGCCCTTGCGTCACTGCATCTGGCTAAACGTGGGACCTGGAGATTGAAACTGGGTTCTTAGGCTTAGCAGGCCCTCATTTTACTTTTTAAAAATGTTTGTAAAATATGTTTGTTTATTTTCAAGGAGAGAGGGAGGGGGAGGGAGGAAGGGAGGGCAGAAGGGCCAGGACCTCCTGCTATTGCAAGCTAACTCCAGATACATGTGCCACTTTGTGCATCCGGCTTTATATGGGTACAGGAGAATTGAACTCCACGTGATAGGCTTTGCAAGTGAGCACCTTTACCTGCTGAGCCATCTCTCCAGCCCTCTTAAAAAAGTTTTTTTTTTTTTTTTTTGGTTTTTCGAGGTAGGGTCTCACTCTGGCTCAGGCTAACCTGGAATTAACTATGTAGTCTCAGGGTGGCCTTGAACTCACAGTGATCCTCCTATCTGGGATTAAAGGCGTGCGCCACCACACCCGGCCTCTTAAAAAAGTTTTTTTTTTTTTCTTACATTGCTAGGGTTGGAATCCAGTCCCAGTCCCTTGCACATG
Source organism: Orientallactaga sibirica (assembly GCA_036365145.1). NCBI lineage: Eukaryota > Metazoa > Chordata > Mammalia > Rodentia > Dipodidae > Orientallactaga > Orientallactaga sibirica. The sequence continues at coordinate 11,511,965 of JAEOAD010000013.1, forward strand.
CTAGGCAAATGCTTAACCTTTGAGTCATACCCAAGACCCCTTGGCTCCTCAGTCAAGGGGTCAAGGAGGAATGGGCCCTTGTGTCTCAGTTGGTAGTTGAGCTGTTTAAGTCCTGGCACATGACTCAGGCACTGGGGGAAGGGCTCCAGAAGAAACCTATCAGGTGGTGGGGGTGCAAGGAGTGAGCAGAAGGGAGGGATGTGGGGCAGCCTGTGGACAGCAGTTGTAGTCAGTGGCCTGCCTCCCTCTGAGTTCTGGTCAGGCATGGGGCTACCGTGTGACCCACTTCTGAAGCTGGGCCTCCCATTCCTTGTCTCCTGTCCTCTGTAAATACACAGTCCGTGCTTACATGGTGGGGCCTATGTACAAAGCATGGCAAGGCTCCCAAGGCATATGCCAACCAGCATGCCAGGGATAGAGTCGGGATCCTTGGGTAGCCAGGCTCCCTCCCTGGGAGGCCCACGTTGGCATGCCACTGTGGAGAAGCACAGAGTAGAAGCAGACATTGGGATGCCTTGGGGATGTGCCACGGGTCAGAAGCTAGCTGCATGGAAGTGGAGTACAGAAAGAAAAGGGGCTGCTGGCTGTGGGGCTGTGAGCAACGCCCCTCACCCACCTGCCACTCCAGAGGCAACTCCACACTTCTCTGGGGCTCATGAAGGCGCGTCTACCCTAGAAGGGAAGCTATGGCTGGAAGGAAGAGTAAGGTTGGATTGCCTGAGACCCTAGGCTACTGGAGGCGCCTCTGAGTGTGGCTATGTACTCAGTAGGTTCCAAGGATCAACCCCACCCCCCAGCCTTGGGTTCCATCAAGTGCACATTAAAAATGCAAACTCTGGGGAGATGGGTCAGTTGGTAAAATACTTGTGATGCAAACATGAGGTCCTGAATTTGGAGTCCCAGCGTCCGTGTAAACTCCAAGTGTGGTAACAGGCACCCGTAGTAAAAACACTAGGGAGGCCGAGGCAGAAAGATCCCTGGGACTTGGTAGCTAGCTCGTTTATTGAGCTGAGTTCAGTGAGAAACCCTGTCTGAAAATAAGGTAGAAAGGATAGACTGCTGCTCTCACAACTCCATGGCCAGTACCAGCAATCGCACTAAGGAGGGCCTTCAGTGGAGTGGGGTCACGGAGGAGGGAAATGAAGGTACCAGCTCAAGATGTATCCATATAAAGGTTGTACTTAATTTTTAAAAAGTGAAATAAAAACTAAAACCAATATTTTCAGAAACAATTGGGTGCCCACAGAGGTTTTTTTTAAATATATTTTATTTATTTGAGAGAGAGAGAGAGAGAGAATGAGAATGGGTGCTCCAGGGCCTCCAGCCATTGCAAACAACCTCCAGACAATTGCACCCCCTTGTGCATCTGGCTTATATGGGTCCTGGAGAGTCAAACCTGGATCCTTTGGCTTTGCAGGCAAACGCCTTAACCACTAAACCATTTCTCCAGCCCCCAGAGTTTTTATTAATAATTACGTATAGCAATGAGTGATATAATTATAAAAAAAAATAAGGTGGAGAGAGCAATTGAGGAAGACACCTGATGTTGACTTCTGGCCTTTACACACATGAGCACCTACAAACTCAGGTGCCTACATACATACAGACATGCATACATACTACTACACACATGCATGCATCACACACACATTCATATATATATATATATATATATATATATATATATATATATATATATACACATATATATATATGGCACAAAACAGAACCTCAGGCCACCACCCCAAACCCACTCAGTTCCCCTTTAGCCATATATCCACTAGATCCTGAGTTTGACTGTGGCGTTTTTAGGGAACACTCTGGTTCCTGGGCCTTACTACAGATCAGACAGAGCCACTGGGGTAGGACCAGGCTTTAGTATTACACGGAGGAGCAGGGCAGTCGCTCCAGGACCCCTCTCTCCCCTCCTTAAACTGTCTCGAATTCCATGACTTCCAGATCCCAGTCCCTGGGTCCCACTACTCTCTCCCCAGTGTTGGGTACTGAACTGGCTGAGCTGAGACGTCATGGGACAGTGTGAGGACTGAAGCTTGCATCACAGACAAATTACTTCAGGTCTCCTCTGGAGGGAGGGCAATGCTGAACTGTTTCTGCTTATCTGGATTCCAGCTTGAGTAAGTTCATGGACTGCATTCCCCCAACAATGAACTGAAAACGGGTGGGCGTGGGGCAGCCTTACATTAAGGGGGGAGGGAAAGCATTCCAGATGCAGGGTTGCCCTTGGAGGGCAGCGTGCGGTTTGGCTTACACCCTGGTGATGAGTCTTCTATCTTTGCCAGTTGGTCAGTGGGGCTCCAGATGTGTCATGGCACTCCCGGGCTCAGATGGTTAATTTGTTTCATCCTGTGGTCAAGAGCCTGTTGCATCCGAGGCTGTTCTTGGGTTGGGTTGATAGATGAGATGTAGACCCAGGAAACGTGTCGCTAGGATCGTGGGAGGGATGCTACAGTGTAAGAAGCACTGCCACCACCACCCCACCACCACCTGACCCAGTGACTGGTGGGGTTGGCTACAGAGGAGCAGCCCAGCCCTGTCCTCAGGAGCTCAGAAAGCCCTGGAGTGGTGATGTGTGATACTCACTCAGCAAGGAACAGAAATGCCACCCAAACAATCCTTTCTCTTTGTGTGTGAAGGTTACAAGTTTTCTGTTTCAAATCTGACGGTGTTCGGTGTTCTTTTCCCCCCTTGTCTGTCTGCTCTCTGCTTCCACCTGCCAACCTAAGGGGCTAGAGTGAGTTCTTTGAGCCTAATGATGGGAGGCTTAGAATGAAGCTATTATCTCTAAACACCTTTTGAAATACTACCCTTCCTGGTGTCTGAATTAGATTGAACAGAGGCCGGATTTAAAGATTAAATATCTGTTTTCACAGCAACAATGACAGCAACTCTGCTGGTACCTGCACATTTGTTCGGGAATTACATAGATGGCATGAAACAGTCTCGCACTCCAGACCCCCACAGGGGGCAGTGTCCTTGGTGACAGCATAGCTAATGTTTACAGGAAGCGTGATGGGGGCCAGACACACAGAGCTGGATGCTCGTAATTCATTGTCCCATTTCATGAGTTCAGATCTCCAGCAAGGTCAGAACACACAGAAGCAGTATCGTAGGAGTCTGTGGAAAAGGACCAGTCAAAACAGAACAGCTTGCCATTTGGCCATTGGCTATTTTGCAGTTGAGGTCTGTTGTGAATATGGAGTTTTGTTAATAACTTGTTAAAAAAAAACAGTAATAACCATTTGTATTTAGTTTATTCTAACAAGTTGTCAAAAAAGCCATATTTCCTTGGACGTATTCTTCACTTTGTCATGACCATGACTATTATAAGAAATGTCTTGCAGCCAGACTTAGTGGCACTCATCTTTAATCACAGCATTTCGGGGGCAGAGGTAGGAGGATCGCCGTGAGTTCGAGGCCATCCCGAGACTACATAGTGAATTGCAGGTCAGCCTGGGCTACAGTGAAACCCTACCTCGAAAAGTGAAAACAAAACAGAAATGGCTTGTTCCTTTTGTTTTTCGTTAATGTGCTTTTATTCTATATCAATGAATGAGCAACTGTCAGCTAGGCATGGAGGTACACACTTGTAATTCTAGCACTCAGGAAGCCGAGGTGGAAGGCTCATGAGTTTGAGGCCAACCTGGGCTGCACAGTGAAACCCTATTTCCAAAATGAATGAATGTGGGGCTGCAGAAATGGCTTAGCAGTTAAGGCATTTGCCTGCAAAGCCAAAGTACCCAGGTTTGATTCCCCAGTACCCACGTAAGCCAGATGTACTAGGGAGCGCATGTGCCTGGAGTTCCTTTGCAGTGGCTGGAGGCCCTGGTGCACCCATTCTCCCTGCCTGTCTTCTCTCTCCCCCCCCTTGCAAATAAATAAATTAAATTTTAAAAAATGAATGAGGGCTGGAGAGATGGCCTAGAGGTTAAGGCACCTGCCTCCTAAGCCTAAGAACGCTGGTTCCAATCTCCAGCAGTTCCAATCTCCAGGTCCCACGTTTAGCCAGATGCAAAGTAACACAAGTGCTCAATGCCACACTTAACCACAAGGGGTGCACACGCATCTAGATTTCATTCGTAGCAGCTGAGAGGCTGCTGGCGCTCCCATCTCTATCTGTGTGTCTCTCCAAAAAAAAAAAAAAAAAAAAAAGAATGAATGAATCTAACTGCAAGTATTAAACTTTCATGTCCCCTGAGGGGCAGGGGTGGAGGCTGGCATTCACGAGCCACTCCCTCCACCTGTTATATTCCCTTGTTTCTAGATGTAACCCTCTGCTTATTATTCTAGGTGAAGCCAGAAGTTTCTGCTGGCAGAGGTGGGTGCTTTGACCCCAAGAGGAAAGGCAAGAGAAAAGGTGAGTTGCACCCTGTGTCACAGCATAGCTGTGTCCCTGTAGTTCTTCTTGCGTTGGGGATTTTGCCACTTTGGACAACCCCTTCATGCAGACACATCCCCAACACCCCCCCAGAGCACAGGTGTCAAGCAAGACCCTTGCAGTCCACCATCAGAGAGGGCCTGGAGAATCAGGTTGTAAGTTCAGTCAGTGCAGTTCACTCAGTCCACGCTGTGCAGTGTTCTGTCTGTATTGCCATTGCAAGGGGTGAGATTATCCCATCAGCTCCTGCTGCCTGCACTTTTCACAGAGTCTGCTGCAGGCTTGGGGGTGTGGCGGCAAGTGGGGAGAAGCAGGCAGGTGTCTGAGCAGGAGCGTCGTGTGCAGGAGATAGAGAACAGGTGGATAGCACCTGCTGCCTTTCAGGAGTGTAGAGGCTCTCCGCAGGATTAAACAGGATCTCAGAGCTTTCTGGAAGGCTGCCGACCCAAGTCTGGTCCTAATAATGCTGGATGTGGAACACACGGCCGCTCCCTTTATACGAGAGCTGGCTTTGCCCATAGCTGTCTAGACTCCTCCATCCATAGCGGTTATAGCAATCCTGGCTGTAAATCTCAGTGGTAGGTACAGAGCAGAAAGCTCAGGATGTGGGCATGCTTGATGAGAGCCACCACCAGAGCGTTCCCGTGCTTTGTACTGAGCCTGGGAAAGGGGGTGCTGGGGGTGCAGAGCAGGGGCTCTGCAACTGCACAGTCACTGCTTGTCTAACAGAGCAATCACGAGTGTTGACCCTGGTGGTCTGGGTGCAGATCCAACTTCCTCTGCTTCCTCACATGACCCTAGGCCGGCTGGTGACTTTCCCTGCTAGAGACTTCCATTTCTTCATCTGCTAAGTGGGGACATATGGACAGTCCCATGCTGTGAAGTGAGATGCGGGTTTAGTGCCTGGCTTGGTTGCTGGGGGAGATGAAGTATTTGAGAAATGTCAGGATTTTTTTTTCTCTCTTTGGTCTTGTTTTCATTTTGGCAGTTCTAGATGGGATTGCGTGCTCACGTGTGTCTCTGTGTCTGGGCACACACATGCCCCATCTCACACGTGGAGGTCCTTCTTTCCCCTGGTTTGAGGCAGGATCTCTTGTTGTTCTCTGCTGTGTTTGCCAGGCTAGCTGGCCCACATGTTTTCAGGCAGTTCTACCTGTGTTTTCCTCCTTGTAGGAGAGGTGCTGGGATTACACGTGCCCAGACAGTATCTGCCTTTATGTGGATTCTTTATGGGGGTCTGAACTCAGGTACTCATGCTAGCATGGTACGCACTTTATCTCCTCATCCACAAAAGGGTCATGCTAATCCCCTGCTCTTGGGGGAGACTAGTGTGTGGGGGGTGAGGGGCTTGAAAGAAATAAAAAATAGCCAAGGTCAGTTCAAGTGCTGAGTCCTGACAGACAGCTTGCATCCGAGCCTTCTCCCTCTCCTCCCTCCTTCCCGTCCCTGCTCTGCCCTTGGCTTTTGCAGAGACATCTGGGTGAGCCACCGAAGGCTGTATGTCTTTCTTCATCTAAGTTATATCTAATAAAAGTCTCTCTCTCAAGCCCCAAATTCTATATGTCGCTTGGGGAATTTATTGACTGGATTAGGGAGATGTCTCAGTCAGTGAAGTGCTGGCTGTGCAGGCACGAGGACCTGGGCTCACGTCGAAGCCGGGCAGGGATACACGCACCTACAGTCCCAGTGCCGGGGAGGTGGAAGTAGGAATCTCATCAGGGACGGTTGGCTAACTAGTCTAGCCCAGTGGTGAGCGCTGGGTCCTCCAAAATAAGGTGGAGAGTGATTGAGGCAGATTCCCAACGTTGACCTCTGGCCTCCACGCACACATGCACACATGTACATGAGCACTGACACACACACACACACACACACACACACACACACACACACACACACATACCCAAACCAGAGGGAAAACCTATTACAGCTCTCCCCTCCTTATCCCAACATTCACATCTCCTTGGATCCTCCATCTCATCTCCCGTCCTTCCCTCTCTCCTCCATTGCATACCAACCCCAACACTGGATTCTTTCTGCCCCTTGACTCTGGGGCTCTCCACATCCTCTCCTCCAGGCCTTCTGTGGGCCTTACCTTCCTAAAATTCACAACTTTGAGGGTCCCATATGATTGTCCACTCCTTCCCCTGGCCCACCATCTCCCCTGAAGGCTGTCACCTGCAATGCTGCCTGTGCCTCCCTACTCAAGGCTTAGGGAGACGGGCGTGGGAAGGCGGCTCATTCTCTACCTTGTCCCTCTTCACTGTTCATCTTGGGACCCCAGGAGCACAGGTGAAGTGCTCAAATGATAGTGTGGGCTTGCTGATGGGAACATTGGCTTGTGCTGAGCATCAATCACTTATTCCTTAATTTTCTTTTTAATTCGAAAAAGAGAGAAAGGCAGATAGGAAGAATGGGTGTGCCAGGGCCTTCAACTGCTGCAGTGGAACTCCAGAAGTGTGCGCCACCTTGTGCATTTGGCTTACATGGGCCCTGGGGAATTGAACCTGGGTCCTTTGGCTTTGCAGGCTAGCACCTTAACCGCTAAGCCATTCCTCTAGCCCTGTACTCATTCTTTACCTGCCGTCGGGGCTTGGCAGCTGGTGGGCTGTGTGCATGCTGAGGTCAGGAATGGTTAATCAGTGACTCCAAGGGGATTTCCAGGTATACTGTGAGTACTGCCTTTCTGAAAACCTCACCCTTGTCCTGCACCAGCCCTCAAACTCTTTTCCCAGATATCCATAGGATGAAGCCCCTTCCTCCCACTTAGTGGCAGTGATTCCCTTCTTTGTGCACTAGTTCACTCACTCATCCATTCATTCAACAGAGAGACTCATTGGGTACCCACCATCAGTAGGACCACGCTAGGCAGAGAACTGAACGGAGCAGAGGTGAGCCTGCTTTCATAGCACCTGCCTTCTAGTAAGGGGAAGGCAGACGATGACCAATGAAAACAAATGGCACATACATAAATAATCTAGAAGAAATAGAAGCAGGAAAAGCAGCTAGGTTCTGGGGGGGGGGGAGAGTAAAGGGCAGGCAGCAGCATTGGAGGGAGAAATAGCAGGGGCCTAGAATTAGGGGAAGTAGGAAGACCCCATATGCTTTAAGGAAGTAAGCTTGGGACAGAGAGAGCAGCCCAAAACAGAAGCATGGAAGGTACTAGGTGGGGTTGAGAACCCAATGCGGATATAGTAGGAACTCACTGAGGGCTAAGGACCCACGTGGATGAAAGCCAGAGCAGACTGGGCCTGGAGACTGAGAGCCCCAGTGGGGTTTTGAGTGAAGTGTGCTAGGATCCCACTTTCTAGTCTAAGGCCCCTTCTCAGGGGCTGATATAGAAGGCCTGAGGAGCAGTGTGGCTGGCAGGGGAGGGTATAAACTGAGGGACATTGAATATGCCTGTTTCTCTCCTGTCCCATTACTCTCATGACAATAGAAAGTTGGCAACGAGCTGAAAAGCCGCTGCTGGGTCTTAGAGCTGCTTCTCAGCTGCCAAAATTAAGACCACCTCTGGCCTTTCTCCTCCCCTCCCTCACCTGTAGGCCCAGCAACAAAGACTGGACATGAAGGGAAAGGAGAAGGGGACAGGGATAGGAGAGAGACAAAATGCCCGTGTTTTCCTGTTCCAGTTGTGTCTGGTCAGGGATGGGTGCCAGGTATGTTCAAGGGACACCTGAAAATGACATCATCAGGCCCCAGAGCAGCTCACATTACTGGGAACCTTCCAGGTGGTGTCCTGGCTTTCTGGTGGCTCTCCTTGTCTTCGCTCATCCTCCCATAAGCACATGCAACCTGGCAGCTGGGGAAAGGAGTGGAGTGGGCCATCACGTCTCACTTAGCTTTCCCTCCCAGCGGCCAACAGTGACCATCAGAGGGGGGCAGGCAGAGGGTGCCCGGAATTCACATCGGGTCCAGGGTATCTTTCTCACACTGTGCCCATGAGGACCTGTCCTGTGCCTGGGTGGGACCTCAAGGCCAAGCCCCTCTTTGCGAGGGACCCTGGGGAAATCTTGAAAATGTGCATGTGGAATCTTGCCTGTGTGTTTCTGTCAAGGTGAAGTATGTTTCCAGAGGACTCCTAGGGAAACAGCCCACATGGTGCCTTGTAGTCCAACCACCAGTCACCCGGGGAGATGGGCAAGATGGCAGCATGATAGCCAGCTCCCTGGAGTTGTACTTATGATTGGTGATCTTACAGAATCACTCACGTGCGCTGGCTTTGCACACTGCCCATCACGGAACCGTCACATGGTCTGTGTTATAGCCCCCCAATTCTCCAGTGCAGGGAGAGCGGGAGGAAAGACTTGTGGCTGATGAAATATCTGACACGCAGGCAGGACACACTCTTTCCTCCATCCATCATGTGCGTGTGTGGCGCTGTCGGTGGTGTGGGGGGTGCGGAAGAGGCGCCTTGGCTCACATGACCATTTCTACCGGGACTGAAATTGAAAGGGGAAATCTAGGGCTCTGGTCTGAGTGTCACAGTGCAGGAGTGAGCTCAGCCAGGGACCAGTGCCATCCCAGAGACTTCACAGACGGAACTTCCCCGCGGGATCCAACTATGAGTCACTTTGGTTCGTGCCCCTGAAGCAGGCTCTGTCCCCAGGCCTCCCACTTTCCCCTAGGACAGAGTGGTCACAGGTCAGGGCTAGTGACTCACTGGGTACCTGAGCCAGCTCTGGGGGGTGGAGTTCCTCACCTCTTGGCATGTGGACTCCAGTGCTGTAGCCATAGCTCAGCTGGCCGCTGCGATGTGCAAGACACATGTGTGTGTGGGGGGGTGTGTGTGTGTGTACATGCGTGAGCCCCTCTCGCTCTAGCAGAAACCACTGTGGTGCAGACATAGTTCTAAAGGCAGTTTGGAAAGTCTGGGGTGCTCTGTGGATGTGAGAAAGCCAGCCACTGCTTGCTGAGCCCTGGGGTGAGCTTGGCAGTGACTCCTTAGAGATGGGGAAGTAGCCAGAGCCCAGGAGTACCGTGCAGAGACCCGAGAGATCAGAGCAAGCAGAGGTCACCCAGAAGGCAAAGGCTGGTTGGCAGAGCCCCCAGTGACCCAGCCTGCCCCTCAGCCTCTGATGTCACCTCTGAGCAAAGAAATAGGATCATCTTTTCTCAGCCTCCCAGCTGCCTGGAGTTCTGCCGGGGAGACACGGGGGCTGTCCCACCTGAGGGCATCTGGCCTTGGCTGGCTGTTGCAGAAACATAGTAACAGAAAGAGGGACTTTCTGGAGAGGAGAAAAAAGTAAACCCCCAAACTACTGGGGAAGGGTAGTGTTCTTTTTTTAAAAAAATTTATATATATATATATATATATATATACATACACATATATAGTTTGATATATGTCCTGATTGGTTTTAAATGCCTGGGGTCTTGGCCTCGGTGACCACCTGACACACAGTAGGGAAGATCTTGTTCACTGTCAAGGGACTCAGTTTACCTACCGTCAGCCTACGTTCTCAAGAGTGGAGAAATTGATTTATTTGAATCACCATTTTGTCAGCCATTCTGGAACTTTCCATTTCTAATCTCGTTTCCAACAGAGGGTAGAGGAGGTGGGATCTAGCAGAAATGTTAAAGGTGAAGACTGCCTGTCCCTTGGTATCCACCTTGTCAAGTCCTGTGCTTCTCAGCCAGCCCTCTGCGCAGTGAATCTGCTGCCCCGGCTCACAGAGTGAGGGCCAAGCGGATGCAGAAAGTTGCTCCCTTGCGAGGCACGCCAGGGTCAGCATCATGGGGCCCAGTTGACCTGGGGAAGAAGGCAGGTCCAAGATACGGGCACCTCTGTGAGTTGACCAGGGTTGTGAGGACTTGTGCGAAAGGATCGGCTCTGGGTGACTCAGCTAGCTAGCAGACTATAAAAGAGGGAAATGACTCACTTCCAACCCCGAGCAGGCAAGAACTCCTAAGGCCAGGCTGCCAGTACCTGTCTGGGATGCGGTTAGTTATTAACACTGCCAGTAAGAGTGTCATGGGAACGGAGCACGGACTGGAGGCGGTTCATCCTTCCCCAGCTCGTGGACTGTTCCCCTCACCTTCTCACGGCTTCTCTTGCCCTGGCCCCAAATGTGGTCAAGATATTAGATGCGCAACAACGCCCAAGGTGCAGGTGACAAAGGGACAAATGCATGGCCCAGGCAGAGGAGCTACGGCCCCCTTGTTTCTGTCCTTCGGGAAAGTCAGATGCAAGCAGTCTGACCATCTCCGTATCTTGACCTCCCCTGTGCTTGGGGCTGACCTGTGCTCTTTCCCTGCCCTTTCTTCCTCTCTGTCAGTCGCATCTACAGGGAAGATCTCTGGGTGATGTGGATAGTGTCAACCCAAAGGGTCCACAAAAAAAAAAAAAAAAATCTAAGTCAGCTACCCCAAAGAGGCCCTGAATTGAGGCTCATGAAGTCATGCTGTGGCTCCAGAAGATGGTAGTGTTTCTCTGGCTCCATTCATCTCGGAAGCCCACCAGCCACTTCCTGAGAAGGCTGGGGAGATGGTAGACCCTGCTCAGGAATAGGCTTTGATCAAAAATTAAGCTAAGAGCCGGGCATGGTAGCACACGCCTTTAATCCCAGCACTGGGGAGGCAGAAGTAGGAGGATCGCCATGAGTTCAAAGCCACCCTGAAACTACATAGGGAATTCTAAGTCAGACTGGGCTAAAGTGAGACCCTACCTCGAAAAACAAAAACAACAACAACAACAACAACAAAAATTGCTCAGAGTTCAGATCAGCTCTGGTTAATCCCTTCTTTCTCCCTGCCTGGAAAAGTACGGGTTGGGCGGTTTTTCCTCTCAGATCCCTAAAGACATGCCCTGCCACTCTTGAGGGAGGCCCAGCCTGGGCATAAGCCAGGCCTGCTGCCAACAAGGCTTTGCCCTCCCCATCCCACACTACTAGGCAGGAAGAGGAAAAGCAGTTTAGCTACTCCGGATCTCTAGCATCTCCAGAGAAAGCCTTGGGAAGAGATGTTCCCTGATATTTACTGTCACTCTTTTTAAAAAATATTTTATTTTTATTTATTTATTTGACAGAGAAAGGGGGAGATGGAGAGGGAGAGAGAGAAAATGGGCACTCCAGGGCCTCCAGCCATTGCAAACGAACTCCAGACACGTGTGGCCCCTTATGCATCTGGTTAATGTGGATTCTGGGGAATTGAACCTGGATCCTTATGCTTTGCAAGCAAACGCCTTAACCACTAAGCCATCCCTCCAGCCCATTTTAAAAAATATTTTATTTCTTTATTTATTTGTATTTACTGTCACTTGTACCAAACTCTCAAGGGCTCCTGGGGGACAGCTGCCTGTCCAGGCTGTTGGAGGGATGCTGGCTCAAGAATTGGAGCCATGTTTCTGGGTGGCATGTGCACACCACACATGGCTCTGCCCACATAGGCAGAGCTTCCCCATCTGTAAGGTGGGAATGATAAGAACACCTGTCCTGTTTATTGACGGGGTGTGTGTATGTGTGAGGCCCGCTGAGATCACCCGGCATGTGACAAGGCTTGGGAGTGGCTAAGGGCCACCCAGATAGGTGCTTAAGGTGTTGAGCCGTAAAGCAGGGCCTGAGGTCTGGGCTACCTGGGAGGGTGGTTTTACAGATACCCACCAGGGGCTTAAGAGCTTCTTGGGCCTCCCACAGCTGGTAAGTCACCTATCCTGTCCGGTGGGTGTGCTTTGTCTGGGCCCCAGCTGGAGCAGGCAGCCAGCCCTTGGCTCCTCTGCCTTCACTTCCCTTCTGCAGGGGCTAGGGAGATGCAGAAAGAGGTGCCCAGGCCCTTGCTGACCTTTCCCCAGGAGACCCTCCAGCTGCTAAGTGCTTCTCAGTCATCTCCTCACTGGAGTGCTGAGTCATGTGGCTTCGGCCCTGGGACTTGTCTAAGGATGTCACCCGCTCGTCATCAAAGAAGGGGGGGCACCTAGGCGTGTCAGATTTTACCCCCGAGTAGAGGATACCCAAAGGTGCTCTGTCAGTTGCCGTCAAATATACAGACAGGCTCTGGGGAGATGGCTGAGTGGATAAAGTTCTTACTTCGCAAGCATGAATAGGGAAGCTCAGATCCCCAGAGCCCACCTAAACCCGGAGGCTGCTGCAGGCTTCTCTAGCCCCGGTGCGTCACGGCAGAGACAGGTGAATATCCTGGGAGCTCATAGGCTAACTAGTCTGGGGAACACAGTGTTGAACACCCTGAGAAATCCTGCCTCAGACGAGTTGGAAGGCAAGGGCCAACACTCAGAGTTATCCTCATACCTCCACATGCAGATTGTGGCCCATGCATACGTGCACTCACACGCATGGACACGCGTGTACATGCACGCCAAGAATGTGCCATCCAATTCTCAGCATTTCTCTTTTAAAAATGTATTTATGAGAGAAAGAGAGGCAGGTAGAGAGAGCGAAGAGGTATGACGGCCTCTAGCCCCTGCAGACAAACTCCAGACGCATGTGCCACTTTGCGCGTCTGGCTTTACGTGGGTACTGGGGAATTGAACCGGGGTCCTTAGACTTTGCAGGCAAGCGCCTTAACCGCTGAGCTCTGTCTACAGCCCCAGCACCTCCCTTTTCTTGGCCTGTTCTATTTTGTAAGGATCCATACCCTTATTGAGAGGGGAGTTGAGGTTGACGGAGTACCACCTTGATGAGCATGCTGCTCACTAGTGTTCAGCGCTGAACTTGGTAGTATGGGTCCCATCCTTCCTCCCATGCAGTCCAACAAGCTTTGGTCACCTAGTTCCGTCTCCCATCCACACCCATGATGTCATCGGGATAGGTGTTTTCCACTGAAATAATTTGATGGTGGGGACTTTGATCTTTTCCGAGGCCACCCAATCTGAGGTTGGCAACTCCAGTTGAACAATAGAAATAGAGGGCTGGGACTGTAGCTTAGTGGGAAGAGGGCTTGCATCCCCCATACTTAAAATAAATAAATAAATATATGTGTGTGTGTGTGTGTGTACACACACACGCACACACACATACCAGAGAGAGGAACAGATTGACATAGTAGGCCAGCTTAGCGTTTTGATCAGTGTCCAATCCATGTGTCCCTATGGCCTCAGAATGTGATCTTACTTGGAAAAAAGGCATCTTTGCTGATAGACTTAGGTAAGTGTATCTCGACATACACTCATCCTGGACCTAGGATGGGCCCCAGATCCAGTGGGCAGTCTTTCGATACAAACACAGAAAAGCAGGTGACAGGAAGGTAGAGGCAAGACTGAAGCATCTGTAAGTGGAAGGGTCTCAGGGATCGCCCGGAGAAGCTGGGAGAGATGTGTCAAAGAGATTTTCCTCTAGAGAGATCAGAAGGAACCATCTCTTGACTTTGGACTTCCGTCCTCCAGAAATGAGCTCAGGATGAATTCCTGATGTTTCAAGCCACCAGGTAGCATTTTGTCACAGCAGCCTGACATAGGGATGCCCTGACTCTGCTTGGCATTTTGCTGCCAAATTTTCCCCGCTACTGCTTCTCTGACAGACCAGGATCAAACTATCCTTAACTCTCATGCCACCCCGCAATAAAGGTGCAACTTACGCAGGCAGAAATCAGAAGTGGCTCTGTTGGCAACCATGCCCAGAAGTGAGAGAATTTTTGTGATGAGGTAGTATTTCACTGGAGGATGATGGCATCCTTATTTCTGAATAATTCTTTAATGTTTCTGACAGATTTTTCTTCCTTCTGTGAAGTATGGCTCTGAAGACAAATCCTCACAGCAGGAACTTTACTCTTAACTGTACTCGTTCTCTGCATTGCTTAACAAATCTCAAACCACTTGGTGGTTTCAAACAACACACATTTCTTCTTACAACAGAGAAGCCAGCAGTTTGAGATGAGAACTCAGGGGATAAGGGTGTAGCTTAGTGGTAGAACACTTGCATTGCATGCGCAAGGCCCCATGTTTGATTCCCAGCACTGCAAAATAAATAGCACTTACCCCTGCATGAAATAAAACAGTGAGATCTCGGAGGCTAAAATCAAGTTGTTTAGTGTTATTTCTAGCTTCTGGTGGTCTGTGGCATCTTGTGTCCTTTAGAGGATCCAGGGATCCAAATGCTGCTGATTTTGTGTTTGAATAATTTTATTTTATGATGCAAGAGTAGAGAACAAGAAAACATGTCTTTGCCTAGCCTCGCCTCACCACCATGTGTTCTCACAGCACATTCTGTGAGCAGACATATAGGATCAAGGGCAGTATGTGGCATGCATGTAAAGCCTGTTCTGCTAAGTGGATTGAGCTGGCGTCCTTGTATGCTGTCCCTTTAAGAGTTTTCTCAGCGCTCCTGAGAGTGAGATCAAATTGGGGGGAGAGGGCTACCTAAGATTGAACTCCACATAACAGGAATCATTTCAAGTTGGCCTCTAGGACGCTCGGGGCTAATGAGATAATTCCTATTAGGAGAGGAAGGAAATGAAGGTGGCCTGGCATCCCTTCTGTCTCTAATTTATGTGATTCACTGAAACCTCCCCCTTCTCCCACGTGGGGCCCCCTCCTCCGGCTGCCCCTTTGAATTCTGGTTCTGCTGTCCACCCCCTTTCTGCTAGCCAGGGTTCTGGTTGCTGGCAAGTCCCAGCACGCCAAGCAACCTGGGAAGATTGCCTTCCTCCCAGATGAGGCATCTGGGCTCTTTTCTTGAAGGCCTTGCCAAAGCATGTCTCCCCAGCTCTGTCCTGCTGTCTCCCTGAGCCTCGCCCAGCTCCCCCAGCCCCCGGCCGGCCCTGCCCCACAGGGATGCGACTGTGGCTTGAGGACCAAAGGAGACAGAAAAGCTATTCATGGAACCCCAGAACCTGGATAGGAAAGTAGATGACAGAGCTGCTGTGGTTTGATTTGTTGCACCCCCCCACACCGGCCCATGTTCCCCACTTGGACTTCTAAGAGGGGGGACAGATGGAACAAAGGAGAGGCCCCTTCTTCCTGTCTTGTTCAGCTGCCTACACTGTCAGTTAAGATTCTCTGCAGACATAAAAACCCAGTTTAATCCTCTTACCATTTTATTTTTAAAATTTTTATTATTTGTATGTATGTATATGTGTGTGTGATGGGGGGAGGGTATGTGCCCCAGCACTCATGTGGGGGTCTGGTGTTCCCTTCCTCCTGTTTAAGATTGGTCTCTCTCTCTCTCTCTCGTTTCACAGCTAGGTAGGCCAAACTGGCTGCCCGACGAGCCTCACAGTTCTCCTTACTAAGCCTCCCATTGCTCTAGGACACTGCTGTTACAGATGTCTGTCTGTGTATAAGCACTGCATCCAGCTTTCCGAGGGTGCTGGGGTTCCAGACTTCTGAGCCAGCTTCCCATTCCCCACCTTGGTCTTTACGTGGAAAAGTGTGACGGTGTCACCCAAGTTTTAGAAGGGGAGGGTTCAAGTTCAGATCATACCCAGGATACACGTCCAGGGGATGGGGAGACAGAGGAACCCAGAGAAGGAGCCCCATACTGTCTACCTTGTTATTATCAGCCACCACCCATTCCATTCTCTTTTCTTGCTCTGGCCTGCTAGGGACAAGACTAGTCATCCCCCAGCCCCCTGCCTAAGCATGGTCCCTGGCTCATCTCCTTTCCTGCTCTCTGCTCCCCAGGGAAGCCATATGGTGGAGTCTTCCGAGTCAGGGCCAAGGGCCAGGGTAGCTCTGGCTCTGGGGACAGTCCGGCAGCCCTGATGTACCGTGTGGGTGGCCTGTTCTATGAACTTGTGCCTGACCTCGCAGTGCCTCTCTGAGTCCAGCTGCAGCCCAGGGAAGTGGTGGTCCTCTCATGGATGGAGGGCCCTGAGACCCACCTCTCCTCATCACCCTGGCATAGATGCGACAAGCTGGTCAGGCCATGTGGGGTTGGAGCAGGGCAGAGCAGACAGAGCCCCGTGGATACCATCTCCCGTTGGGTTGACCCATCCTGGCTCCAAAGGCTGTGGTTTTGCTAATGAGAGCCAGTAGGAGATGGATGAAATGTACAAGGGAAAGAAGCAAAAGCCGGATATCCGGTGGGGGTGTCACTCGGGGCTGGACTGCCTGCTTAGCATGCACAGGCCCTGGGCTTGATAGCAGCAGAGTCCAGGCTCAGAGTTCAGGTCAGCCATAGCTGGTATAGAATAAAATGTTGTGCCTGTAGCTTTGCTATTTGCAGAGGGGATGCTGTAAGCTGTCATCCTGCTTAGCGCCCCTGCCCCACTCTTTACACACCCTCTCTGCCTATGGGCTCAGGTGCGCCCAAGTTTTAGAAGTGGCCCATGCTACATGGAAGCAGGCCAGGGGAGACTGGTCAGAATGCTAAGAGCAAGCTTAGTGATTTAAAACAAAACAAACAAATATATATATACACATACATACATACATTCGTATGTATGCAAAGTTTAAAACAATCAATCAATGGAGGATGTGGATATCTTTATGCACCTCCCAGGCATGGTCTGCATAAGACACCCAGCCATGGACATGGCTCAGTGCTCTTCCTTCCTTCCTTCCTTTGAAACATGCTGTGTACCTTCAGTAATAGAGTGCTGTAGGGGCGAAGAGTGATCAAGACAGATCTACTGATTAAGTCTCGCGTTGAACTCAGTCCTTCCTCACTAAGTACAGTGGTTCTCTCTGGTTTGTGGGTTAAAGAGGAACTGAAGTAGCTTGCCCAATCTCCTACAAGTTTATAAACAGCTGCTTCCTGGACTTGAACCCTGATCTGGCTGAATGTCAGAAGCCCACGTGTCTCCAGTGAGAACTCTCGCCTTGCAGGGGTTTCCGCATTGGTAGGAAGGCATGTTCCAGCTTCGTGTCTGTCCCATACTTGTAGGATAACCAGCTTGTGTTGTTACTAATCTGTTGGTTCATTCCTTCTATCCTTCGTTTTCCCATCCATCCATCCATCCATGCACTCATCCACTCACCCTGCTGCAAATGAAAGGCCTGTGCTCTTTCTATTCATGACCATGGGCCATCCTTGGTGCCCCAGAGGCCTACTCTGTCCTCACTGCAGGCTGACCACTGACCTTCCAACATCTGGGAAGATGGCAGAGTTCAACAGGGAACCTCTGGGGCCAGTCAAGAGGACCTGGCAGTTTGTCCCACCCAAGGAACATGTGTGATAAATGACCCCCTTTTCAGTGTGATTCATAAAGGGGACGGGAGTGCCTGTGTGGCCTGGTGCTGCATGGTGTGTTACTGTTAGAAAGTACTAGAAAGGCCTTGGCAGTTGGCTGCTAGGTGGGCCCTAAGGGACATAGTGCACAATAAGGAGAGGATACAGGGAGTGTGGGAATGGGATACCTATTATCTTTAAAGTCCATCTTTAGGAGCAGGCCACTGGGGGACCAACAAGGGACCCAGGTTGGCAGGTTCGGAAGGGTCTTTGATCTACCTATAAGTTAATACTTTTTCAGTGGTGAACCGCAAAGCGGCCCCACCCGGGCCAGAGATAACAGGCCAGTGCAATCACAAACCAGCCGCCTCTTGATAATACTGGGTTTTATTGAGGTCTGGTCCTCACCCAATGGGAACACATCCGGCGGGCATCAAAGGGAGCGGGCGTCACCTTGTGCAAAGTATACTGGGCCCTCAGGTGTGTGCGTGTTGGGAAGGGTGCGTGTGTGGCTATGTGTGCACAAGCCGGCCCGTTGGCAATTACCTTTCTGTAGATCAGAGGCCACCAGCCCCAGAGAGGCCTTGACAAGCCACAGCCTCCAATCCCTCAAGCTTCCTCAAGCTGGCCTGGCTCCTAAGATCTCCCTTCAGATGGTCATACCAGAGCGTGAGGCTGAAGGTCACTCCTGTGCCATTTTGTCCTTCATACTTGACGTGAGAAATTCAATGGAGAAATGAGGTAGATGCTCAGTAAAGGCGAAATCTGGGGTAGATGGCTCAGCAGTTAAAGGCACTTCTTTCCAAAGCCTGCTGGCCTGGGTTCAATTCTCCAATATCCACATAAGCCAGCTGCACAAAGTGGTACATGCATCTGGAGTTCATTTGGGCAGCAAGGTCCCTGGTATGCCAGTTCTCTCTCTGTCTCTCTGTCTTCCCCCCTGTCTTTCTTCTCTCCCTCCCTTCTTCTCTCTGTCTCTAAAATAAATAAAACATTTTTTAAAAGAAAAGATAAGGGCTGGTGAGATGGCTTAGTGGTTAAGGTGCTTGCCTGCAAAGCCAAAGGACCCAGGTTCAACTCCCCAGGACCCATGTAAGCCAGATGCACAAGGAGGCACATGCATCTGGAGTTTGTTTGCAGTGGCTAGAGGCCCTAGCACGCCCATTCCTCTCCCCCCACCTTCTCTTTCTCTCCCTCTCTTCTTTCTCAAATAAATAAATAGAAATAAATATTTTTAAATGAAAAGATAAGATCTGTAAGCTATTTGGGAATCTCAGATCTACTCTACTGTAGGCTTTTAAAAATGTATGTGTGCATGTGTAAGTGTGTGTGTTTTCATGTGTATGTGAATATGGGCACACACATGCCACTACATATGTTTGGAGGTCAGAGGACAGCATCAGGTGTCAGTCCTTGCCAATCCACCTTGTTTACACCAGTTTAGATGCCCTGTGAACTTCAGGGGTCTCTCCTATCTCCACCCTCCATCCAGCTGTGGATGCCCGGAGGGTAGAGATATGCACTGACGGGGGCGGCCTTCCGTGGGTTCTGGGAACCCAGACTCACATCGTTGTGCTTTCACAGTGAGCTCTTTTCCTCACGGGACCATCACCCCAAACCTCTGCAGGGTTTTGAAGGCTTTGCCATGATATGGAATGAACTCCAACAAGACATCCAGAACCATGCAGGCAATGCTGGGGTGTGGGGAGTGTGCGTTTCTGCCTAAGAAGAGTTAATGGGGGAGCTGTGGTCCTGGTGGAGGGCTGCTCTCCTGCTCCCCCCAGGCTGGGCCTGGTGGCTGCCTCCTGTTTTCTCCGGGCAGTCAGGATGCTGTGTGTGTTGTGTATTGGCCTCTGGAGGCCAGAGCAGAGAAACACCATAATACAAACAGAACATCTGGAAGCCTTTTCAGGTTTATTTTTTAACACATTTTGCAAGATTCAGGACATTTGCACAAGAAGTGTAGAGGCTGGAGGGATCCCAGGGATCTTCATCACGTGGGAGAGGCACTGAGTTTGTCAGGAGGGGTTAGGTTAAGGGAAAGAAGGTGGGAACGTGGGGAACAAGGGCTCCTGGCTTCTCTGGTCCTGCTGGAGCAACTGAGCAGCTGGGTTTCATCTTCCTCGTCCCAGGCAGCTGCATTAAAGGGATGGGTGGGGGGGAGGCGGGACCTCTGGGAAAAGCTAGGGCAGGGCAGGCAGGTCCTACTTCTTTGCACTGCATTGAGACACACTGGCTTCTTCTTCGTGCTTTGCAGACTCATGCCTGGCCCTCCCTCCATCTTTCCACCTGGGCAGTAGTAGAAGGGGGGCTGAAATAAATAGGTAGGGGACAGGGAAGCCCTTCGTTCTGGCCCTGCCATGACATGGTGCGCCAAAGACCATCAAAGCCTGTTCATCCTGCCTGCTGCTCTTGCGCCTCCCATTCTCCCCACACTCCTCTGTTCCTTCTCCTCCTCCCCACCCTGCTGCTCCTCTTGCTCCCCAGCTTCTCTTCCCCTTGCTCCTTCTGCTCCTCCCCTCTCTTCCTGCTTCTGTCCTCCCTGCCTGCATTTCTTGTCCCCTCACTTCTTTATCTTCCTTCCGTCTCTTCCTCTTACCCTCCCTTTCCTCCACCTGCCCTCCCCCTAGTCTCCTCCGCCATGGACATCCTGAACTTAAGTACCTGCCTGAGAAAACAAGGAAAGATAACTCTGCATCTGAGCAGGTCGTGCTGGGATACTGGGAGGAACCAAGGAATGAGAAGGCGAAAGAACTGATATCCGGGGACTTCATTTTTCTTTTTCTTTTATTTTATTTTATTTTATTATTTTATTTCTTTATTTGAGACAGAGAAAGGGGGAGAGAAAGAGAATGAGAATAGGCACACCAGGCCCTCTAGCTATTGCCAATGAACTCCAGATGCATGTGCCCCCATGTGCATTTGGCTTATGTAGGACCTGAAGAAGTGAACCGGAGACCTTAGGCTTTGCAGGCATGCACCTTAACCACTAAGCCATCTCTTCAGCCCTCATCTTTCTTTTGAAGGAGTCAGAATGTCAGGTTTTCACACTTTCTCTTAGTGGCTGGGTTCTCATCTGATTCTTCCCACTCTCTTAGAACTTGTGGCCAAGCTTCCCGTCAGGCTATGTTGAATATGTGCAGTCTGAGTGTGCCTTATTGCAAGAATTCCCCACTCCTTCCACTTCAAACAGGCCCCACTGCCCTACAACGGTCTGTATTAAGTCAGTTTGATGGGCAAGCTCCTGTGTGTTGTACCTCTTGGGAGCTGGCTCATCTGATGCTTTTGTTTATTCGAGGAGGAAACTGAAACTTCGATTGTTACTCATATGAGAGACTAAAAGGTGTCCACCCTGTGGGACACGAGGTGACATAGCTAGCAGGAATGCCATCCTATCTGGCTACTCACATGCTGGGCCCCAGGTCTGCCCAGTCACTGTCAGTGCAGTTTCTGCCTGGGAGCACCTGTGTCCTCCCCCTCGACGTCTATAGCTGGACTCGACAGCACCCTTGTGTGGCCCACGACTGATCCTCACCTGAGCCTGGACAGCACACCCTGGCTCCACCTGGTCCTGCTTCAGTGAAGTCCTCCTTGGAAATTTGAAATGCTTCCCGTGGGATTCTGATGCGCAGCCAAGGTCAAGAAAGAAATGGGAATCCAGGGCAGTGTCTGACGTTGCCGCACTCCTGACTCATCTTAGACATAAGGCATTATCTGTGACACTGTTCACAGTCACCCTGGGATGAGTGGTGCTAGTGGGTACAGAGGCCAGGGAGGCTGTGGTCAGCCCCCAGCCCCACCATGAAGAGCGAGCGGCTCCGCATGTGTCTGGAGGCGACCGCTGGCTCTTGCTCAATGGCTCTCACATGTGTGTGGACATCTGAATCATGGGAGCATGTGTTACAATATGGATTCCCGGGGGACGTGGCTCAGTATATAGATAGTGCTAACCTCCCATGCATGAGTCCCCATGTTCAATTCCCTGCACCACCACATCGCAGGGATCACTGAGCTCCACGCTTGGCATTTCTTATTTGATAACCCTACGGTGGAGTCTTGGAATCTGCATTTTTCTACCAAATTCCCACGTGAAGCGGAAACTGATGGTCCTGAGCTACATAGATTGAGAAATCTCATATGGTTACGAGAAAACTCTCAAGCAAGGACTTGACTAAGACAGAGGAGCCTTGTGCTCTTGCATAACGGAAGTCCAGAGGGAGAGTATCCCGGGCTAGTCCAGCAGCACCGGAGTGACCAGAGGACCAGTCTCCCGTCGTTTTGCCATGTCCTTTGTAAACCAGGGTGGCGGCCGGAGAACCAGTCATCATGTCCCTACTGATTTCAAAAATGTATTTATTCATTTATTTGCATGTGTGAATATGTATAAGCACCCCAGGGCTTCTTGCTGCTGCAAATAAACTCCAGACGCCTGTGCAACTTTTTGTGTCTGACTGTACATGGGTACTGGGGATTTGAACCCAAACCAACAGGTTTTCCAAACAAGTGCCTTTAGCTGCTGGGCCATCAATACGGCCCCTTACTGAGTTTTCTTTTTGAAGCAGGGTCTTAGCGTAGCCTAGAACATCCTGGAAGTCATTCTGTTGTCCAGACGGACCTCAAACTCATAGATACTCCTACCTCAGCCTCCCAAGTGCTGGGAATATAGGCGTGAGCCACCATGCCTGGCTCATGTCCTTATTGAAACAGAAAGAATGAAAGGCAGACTGGTGACAGTTAAGCTTGGTCAAGGATCTTTTGAGCAGTCTCCTCTGAATGACCCCTCAATAGTTCTGCTTCCATCGCAATGATCAAATCCTACTTGCATGAATATATCTGGTTGCTCAAAAGTACGGGGAACGAAATCTTTTTTTACTTTGAACTACTTCATGCCAGCCCAAATTCCAAGTTCTAGCACCAAATAGGAAGGGTAGGCTAGATATCGGGGTGGGCGACTTACACACCTTCTGCTCATGTCTGAATGCCTAATCTTTGTTAAGCATTATCACTGACTTGGCATCCTCCGTGTGCCAGGTGCTTTTCACGTATTATCTCATTTAATCCCCAGAGCTTTGCGAGGTAGATGATAATATTAATCTCTATTTTGCAAATAACTGGGGCTTTCAAAGATTAAGCCACCTGCCCAAGTTACAGCCAGTACATGGTGGCATTTAGCAGTCTGCTTCACAGCGTGAGCTGCTCCTTGCCTCTGTCACTGTCTCTCTACTGAGCCTACAAGATGCTGATTAGACCCTTCTGGTGCCTTCCTCATATAACTCCTGACCCCACCCCCTTCTAGTCAACTCTGTTTCCTACTGTGATGTGTCTTGGAAAATCTTTGTGGGTGGCGATCAGAGGCTGGGAGTGTGGCTTCGTGGTTCAGTGCTTGCCTAGCATTCATGGGGCTGTGGGTTCCAGCCCCAACACTGTTGAAAGAAACCTAAGGGGCCGTGGCTGGGGAGATAGCTCAGTGGGTAGAGTGCATGCTGTCCAGGTGTGAAGACCTGAGTTCAGACCTCAGTACTAACATAAGATGCCAGGCTATGGTGGCACACACCTCTAATCCCAGCGCTGGTGAGGTGGATTCCTCCGGAGCTTGCTGGCTAGTTTATCTAACTGAATGGACACCAGATATCAACCTCAGCCTCTACACACACACACCTGTGGGACCACATATAGACGCACAAGCACGCACATACACCACATACAAAGAAATGGTAAGATGTAAAAAAGGAAAACAAAGCCAGTGGGGAAGTAGAGGTAAATGCAGAAAGCCCTGAGGCCAGTGTCTGTGGGCTAAAGTCAAGGTATGCACAGGGCCAGTTCTTTCTGGAAGCTCTAGAGGAAATCTCCACTGCTTTGTCTTTTTTAGCTGCTTCCTGGCCCTGTGACTCCTCCTTGACCCTGCTAAGTTCTCTTCCACTTCCACACCTCTACTGCCTACATGTGGCCAGTGTCTTGGCCTGTCATTCAGGACACTGGTGACCATGCAGAGGACCAGCCTGGTGATCCCGGATCGTCTCCTGCCTCGGAGTGCTAACTCTGTTGTGTCTGCACAAGCCTTTTTGCCATACAGCTTGTTGGGCCCACAATGACGATGTCTTTTCCATGACCCCATATTTTTTCTATGGACCACTCCAGATATCATCTGCACATGTGTGTCTAACTGCTGTCCGAGGGGCCAGAAGAAAGGTGTGGTGGCTTGTGTGTTTATGTAATCTCTCGGCACTCAGGAGACAGAGACAGCAGGCTTGTCTTGACTTTATGGCCAGCCTGGGGTGCAGAGTGAGACCCTGTCTCAAAAAAAAAAAAAGGCTAAAAAAGAATAAATGAAGAACAGAGAAGAGAGAGGGACAGGGAGGGAGAAGGAGGGAGGGAAGGAGTGAAGGAAGGAGGGAAGGAAGAAGGTAGGGAGGGAGGAAGGGAGGGACTGAGGGAAGGAGGGGAAGAAGGAAGGAAGGAAGAAGGGAGGGAGGGAGGGGGGAGGGAGGGAGGGAAGAAAAGGAGGGAGGGAGGGAAGGAGGGAGAGAGAGAGGGAAGGGAAAGGATAAAGGGAAGAAAGAAAGCAGGCAAGAGGAAAAGAAAGGAAAAAGAAGAAAAGAGGGTGTGAGGGAGGACAGAGATAGGAGCTGTCTACTCAGCCCCTCATGGTCAGAGCAGGAGGCAGGAAAATGGTCTGGGGCAAGGGGTGCAAATTCCACCCTCGCGTGGAGCCATGTAGGAGGGAGAAGCATGCTCAGTAGGCAGTGTAGTTTGCAATGCAGCAGGTTTCATGACCCTTTGTGATCCTTCTGGTGATCTTTCTACTTCCAGGCCACATACAGTTGCCAGGCTGGTGGTGGGGGGGGGGAGGGACATATCTGCTCACCTCCTAACCTCACTTCCTTCCGGGGGAGGGGGCTGAGGCCCCAGCGCCCCACCCCCTCCCAAGCTGGGTCTGTGTTTTGCTCAAGGCCACATTCCCTGTGTGTTACATGTCCCACAGCCAAGTGCATGGAGTTGCTGGGCAACAAGAAGGAAGTTCCAACGGCTGCCAATTAACCTGCTAGCTGCATGAGGGCCTTTCTCCCAGGGGGAGAGGCTCCTGGGACTGTCTAAGCTCTGAGGCTGTATGGGATGGGAAAGGAAACCAGAGGAGGGTTAGAGAGCTTTGACATAATGTGGGGGTGTTTTCAGATCCAAATGAGAGGGAGTATCTGGGGGTTCCAGGCTACCCCTGGAGCAAAGACTCTTGATTTCCTTCTTGGCCACCAGAGTCTCAGAAAACCTCTGCCTAAACATTAGCCTTTTGGTCTTTTTATTTGTAAGACTTTATAAACTGCAGGCTGCCTCCTTTCTCCTGCAGGGAAACGTCTTCAAGTGCCTTCTCCCTGCTTAGCCCCTAGACCCTTGCTCACCATGGCTCCTCTTGTCACTCTGGGCCTTTACTGACATTGACTCTGTCCTCCCCAGGAGACCCTGTGCTCAGGAGTGTCACTGGGACGGTGTTCGCAAGGGTGTGGGATTGCAGGATCTGAACCCACACAGCGTTGCCCTCCACATATCTCTGTCCCAGCTCATGCTTTCCTGAGGAATCTCTGACCTCAGTAGCCCTCCCACCATGGTCTCTAAGTGTGGGCTTGGTCTGGCCGGCTTAGTTCTCAGTCCCAGCGTGGAGCATAGCAAGGTAACTTCAGGGTGAGCTGCCCCAGTTACTCATGGTGCACTGACAGTGCTTGCTGGGATTCCAGGCCTCTGGCATCTCCAGTGGCCAGTCCGAGTCCACACTGACGTGGGGGCACTTCTCTAAAGAACTAAGCTGTTGGCTGCTCAGCAGTGGTAAGGAAGTCTGGGACACGGAGTCGATGCTTGCTTTCTGCTGTGAGCACTGGGAGGGGAAACGGGCCTGATCTTTTCTGCTTTCCTCTGAAGGGCCTACATCCATTCTGGGTCGGTTCCCCCCAACATCTGGGCACATGGCAGCCATGGGGATGAGGAAGCAGACCCTGTTGTACCGAGGACGCCGGCGCTCTGCGTGCCTCAGCTTTCCTGTCTGAAAAGGACACCTCCTTGCCCCAGCTGTCACAGGTGCATAATGGTGACGTGTTGAAAATTAGAATTTTCCATTTCCCCTTGGGCTGGCTGTATTCCATGGTATTTTCATAAGTCAGCTCTGGCATAGGGTGTGGTCACATACGTCTATCATTCCAGCCATTGGGACGCTGAGGCAGGAAGATTGTGAAGTTGAGACCAGCCTGGGCTACATAGACGTTCCAAGGCTTCTTGGACAATTTGTCCATGGTACCATTAATTAATTAGTTAATAAATTAACAAGTCAGCTCTGAATGTAGCAATGGGATTTGTATGTTGGGGTTCATAATGTACTGGGAGTTCCTTGGCAGCTACAAACAAGTCAGTCTTCTCCCTCCACCCTTCTTCCCTCCCCCTTCCCTCTCTCCCCTCTCCCCCTTCTTCCCCCCTCCTCTCATTCTTCCTTAACTAGAATACTGTTTTTGAACATTTTGTTCCATTACAGCAGTAATTAGAATACAATGGAATGAAAAAGAAGACTGATGTCTACGCCTACAGGGGATGGTGGAAAGAGTCCACACCGTCATCTAACTCTTGCGCTGTCTTTTGGTCCACAGGCCTGGAAGGAGGCTGATCAAGGCCTGTGCTGCTCGACCCTTCGGCTCATGCTGCCCACCAGGAGGCTCGGCGAAACCAGCCTAAGCCCCCGAGGACGCCTCGAAGGACCAGGCTGAGGTTAGGTCACCTCTTGCAAGGCAAGAGCCCCGGATTTGATTGAGAATTCTTATTTTGGAGACTTACAGAAACTTCTGGGCTATGGAGACATTTGGCAGAAGCCAGCACCCCTCACCTTCAGAAACAGTGTGCTTTGACCTGAACATGCAAAGACTTGCATCGCAGAAAGCCTGCAGTGGGAGAAGACACCATTCCAGCCTGTGGTCATCTGCCTTGCGGAAGACACGTCCTGTATGGCCTCTGCTGCAGCTGCTCAGGACACTTAACCCACTCTCTCCCTGTCCCTGGCATCACGCCCTCCCCTGCCTGGCCCCACCCACATGCCCACCCTGCCTTTGGTCCTGATTCTTCTTATTTGCTCTGTTATCTTCCAGCCGGATACAGAGTGAATAGTTAACTTCACCTGGGTCAGCTGGGCTCTTGGCTTTTGTTCCTGCTCCTTGTAAAGAGGCCAGCGTCTGCGTGTGGCACACAGTCCCGGAATGGCATTTGAATCCTACCCGTCCTCTCCCCTCCCCACTCTCCCGGGGTCCCAGAGTGACGCAAGAATCAGTGTGGAAGTCCCGCAGGCTCTCAGAAGTCAGGCCATTGGAGAAGGCCTGGGTAGGAGAACTGAGTGGTGAGAGCAAAAGCTTTCCCCATCCTGCCTGTGACATGCACGTCCACACGCACGCACCCCCCACCCACCCCTCTGCCAGCAGCTGGAGCCTTCTCTATTCCATTTTTCCGTGTCTATTAAGAGCATGGATAGAAACACTTCCTGAGTACCTTCCTGGTTCCCCCACCTTGAGTATGCTTGCAAAGATGTTCTTTTTTTTTTTTTTTTTTAAAGATTTTTATTTTATTTATTAGAGACAGAGGGAGAGAGAGAGTGAGTGAGAATGGGCACACCAGTGCCTCTAGCCACTGCAGAACGAACTCCAGATGCATGCGCCACCATGTGCATCTGGCTTACGTGGGACCTGGAGAATCAAACCAGGGTCCTTAGGCTTTGCACGCATGCGCCTTAACTGCTAAGCCATCCCTCCAGCCCCAAAGATGTACTTTCTTATTTCCAAAGGGAATAGATGCTCTGTTTTATAAGACAGAACCAAAGCCTCACTGTGTTGGAGAAGATAACGTTTGTGTGGGGTTCTTGGCTTCTCGGATGCACAGTGGACTTACAGAGCACTCCGGAAGAGGTTTAGTACATGCTCCTTCCACCTCCGTCCTCCTTTCATCAGCACACCGTGGCAGCATCTGTACTGCTTGCATCCCTGCACGTTTTAAGGAATGGGGACCCACTTTTGAAATCCCTGTCCATGTGGCCTATCCAAGATTGCAGTGGACGTAAGGCAAGGGAAACAGCTCAAGCAGCTGCCCAGTTGACCTGCTCAGAACCCCAGTATAGCACTTTTCTTCTCGGTGCTAGAATAAAACCTGATGGAAAGTAGCTGATGGAAGGGAAAGGCTTATGTCTGGCTTTGTTTCAAAGGGAAATTTCATCGTGGTGGAGGAAAGCATTGCAGGAGCAGAAAGCTGGCTCACATAGTCACACACCAGCAGGAAGAAAGTCGAGAGAATGAGCTTTCTACCAAGCCCTAGTGGGGCTGGAATAAGAAACCTGAAGGCCTGGTCCCCAGTGACACACCTCCTCCAGCAGGGCTCCACCAGCTGGGGATCAAGTATGAGACTTAAGCGAAAATACATGAGGCGGTGGAGGACATTTTTACATTCAAACCATCAGACCCAGTCATTCAGTGTGTCCAGTGCTCATCCGTCTAAGACAGCGGCATCCAGGCCATCGCTACCCCTCTCTGCAGCAGGAACCACCATTCCCGACTCCCAGATTTGCTCATCACTGGCATAGCCCATGGTGCCCAGGACAAGGGATTTCTTGAGACAAAGAACTTCCAGAGCTAACTCTGGGGCAGACATGGGAAAGCTGGAATAATTGGTCACCCTACTGAGTGAACCAGTGACCCTACCTCTGTTTCTCCAATTTACCTGCTGAGACCAGTGGAAGCTCCTAGTTGGCTTGTCCACTTCCTAATTCTGTATCTGGTCATGTTGCTGGCCACTGGGCAGCCAACGGATGGACTAGATCAAGGACCAATCCTGACCAGATTTGTCATTTGTAAGATGGTAGGGTTGCCTGATACTGAATAAAGTCCTGGGTTTGATGGAACAGCAGAGACCTTGTCCTTCTGGGGAGTATTGTGAGCATGGTGGGAATTCATTGTATTAGGCATTTTTGTAAGAGAGTTCTCTCTGTACAGGTGAAACCTCTCTCATTAAAAACAAAACAGTTCCTTGAGAAACATAAAACAGGGCTGGAGAGATGGCTTAGTGGTTAAGGTGCTTGCTTGCTTACAAAGCCAGAGGACCCAGGTTCAATTCCCCAGGACCCACAGTAAGCCAGATGCACAAGGTGGAGTATGAGACTGGGGTTTGTTAGCAGTGGCGGGGGCCCAAGCGTGCCTATTACCACCCCCCATCTTCCTCCTCCTTCTCCTCCTCCTCTCTCTCTCTCAAATAAATAAAAAATTTTTAAATTTCTAAAAAGGAACCTAAAACTCACCATTGGTATTGTAGAAAATGGACTATGCTAGGTGTGTGTTAGTATATGCACATGTGTTGTATGTGCACATGTGACCACACACCATCAAGGATGTGACATGTAGAATAAACTCGGAACAAAAGTCTGAATCTTTGCCTGATGAGACAAAGAGCTGAAGTCTTTGGGGCAATGTCTGGAAAGCAAACGAGCTGGCTAGGGGACTTCCTGAAATTTACTTAAAATATCAAGGGCTTGTCCACTGCCGCTAAGTGTGTGCTCTCTTTCCAGAGTCTCCCAGATCACCTTGAGTTCAACTCAGAAGGTGTTGACAAGGACCTCTCAGCTGCCTCTTACCTTCCCAGACACACTGACCTGATCTGGGATCAGAGAATAAGAGGATGGGAGAGTGCAGAATCGTGCCAGTCCAATTTTGGGTGTTCATGACAAGGAAGTTTAACTAAAAGGCAAATTACAGGTTCTTTTGCTGGTTAGAAGAGCCAGGTTTTGAGGATTGCGTGGCACCTGGGGTTGTTGCTGCTTGTCAGGGGATTCAGCCTCCATCTTTCTGCTAAGACAGGCGTGGGCGTCCACAGTGCTGGAACGTGGGCTTCCAGTAATCCTGCTCATCTCTGGCGGCATGGCCACAGGGAAGTAATTATATGTTAGAGTACAGATGAGTGTGCAATCATCAGGAACGTTTGTGTCACTCGTTAGTTTCCTTGCACATGGGAGGAGCACTAGCCCAGCTTCCTGAGTACCATTTTTCTCTGTTAAAAAGTGGATGTGAAGGCTGGAGAGATGGTTTAGCGGTTAAGGCGCCTGCCTCCTAAGCCTAAGAACGCTGGTTCCAATCTCCAGCGGTTCCAATCTCCAGGTCCCACATTTAGCCAGATGCGAAGTGATGCAAGGGCGCAATGCCGCACTTGAAAACAAGGGGGCGCACACATATGGATTTCATTCGCAGCAGCTGAGGGGCTGCTGGTGCGCCCATCTCTATCTGTCTTCCTCTCCCTCTCTCTCTGTCTCTCTCAAAAAAAAAAAAAAAGTGGACGTGGGGCTGGCTTAGTCTATAAAGTGCTTGCCTTGTGAGCATGGAACCAGAGTTAATCCCCAGAACATATCTTTTAAAAAGCTGGGCAAGAGCTGGAGAGAAGGCTTAGCAGTTTAGGCGCTTGCTTGCTATGCTGGTGTGATTCAGGTGTCCCCCATAAACTTAGGTGTTCTGAATGCTAGGTTCCCAGCTGATGGAGCTTTGGGAATTAATGCCTCCTGGAGGCAGTGTATTGTTGGGGGCAGGCTTATGGGTGTTATAGACAGTTTCCCCATGCCAGTGTTTGGCACACACTCCTGTTCCTGTTGTCCACCTGATGTTGTCCAGGGTTGATGTCCAGCCTCTGCTCATGCCATCGTTTTCCCCTGCCATCATGGAGCTTCCCCTCAAGTCTGTAAACCAAAATAAACCCTTTTTTCCCCACAAGCTGCTCTTGGTTGGGTGATTTCTGCCAGCAGTGTGAACCTGACTGCAACATCTGTGCAGCCTTAGTATTCATGCTCGACTCTCCTGGTCCCACGTAAGCCAGAAGCACAGTGACTCATGCCTCACGCGCACCAGGGAGCACACATGTCTGGAGCTTGATTTCAGTGGCTAGAGGACCTGAAATGCCAACTCACTCTCTCTCTCTCTCCCTCTCTCCATCTCTCGCAAAAAAAAACAACAGGCAAGGTTTCATGTGCACTTATAATCCCGACGCTGGAGAGATGAAGACTGGAAGATTCCCCGAGGTAGCTGGCTAGCTAGTCTAGCCTACTTGGAAAGTTCCAGATCAGTGAATACCTCAATACCTCAATACCTCAATAAAAGGGGGAGGGGAGATGGTGCCTGAGGAATGACACCTGAGATTGTCCTCTGACCTCCAAATACATGTTTGCAAGCACACACACACACGTTTCAGCTCTTCCTGTGTATACAACAACTATTCTTTGGTTCCAGAGAAAGCTATGTTGTTGAGCCAAAGGCAACCATCTTCCTGTCTCTTCTCATCCACAGAGAATCCCAGTGGCTCAAGTGGTCTAAAACACTAGGCTCCTCAGACCCATGTCTGACTCACACAGGAATTGCCTTTCAAACATCTGGCCAGAGATCGTCCAGCCCTCAGGGCTGTGGGGTGGGGGGGGGAGCTTTGGCAGAGAGGGAGATATGAGGGAAGGCTGAGTGATATTTCATCCTGATGGGGAAGAGGAGAATCTTAAAGAGCACTTCATTGGATGCCAAGTAGCCGCAAATGTCAATTTCTTAATGAGATTTGGAGCTAAGTACATTTTTCCTTCTCTCCTTTATCTCTTTCTCCTGTCTGGATCCACGTAGTGTGTCTCATGCTGGTAAGGAAAAAAAATAAAAAAACCAGGGGCTGGAGAGATGGCTTAGCAGTTAAGGTGCTTGGCAAAGCCAAAGGACCTAGGTTCGATTCCCCAGGACCCATGTAAGCCAGATGTACAAGGGGATGCACACATCTGGAGTTCGTTTGCAGTGGCTGGAGGCCCTGGAATGCCAATATTCTCTTTCTCCATCTCTCGCATTTAAAAAAAAAAAAAAAAAAAAAGCCAGGCAAGGTGTCATGTGCACTTATAATCCTGATGCTGGAGAGATGAAAACCGGAAGATACCCAAGGCTAGCTGGCTAGCTGGCTAGCTAGTCTAGCCTACTTGGAAAGTTCCAGACTAGTCAGTCTCAGTCTCTATCTCTCTACCCCCTTCTGCCCATTCTCTATTTCTCTCTCTCAAATAAATAAAAATGAAATATTTTTTAAAAAACAGGGAATGGGGAGGCCTGAGACTTTGATCACAGAAAGTCCCTCAGTTTCTTCCATGTGACATGAAGGGGCTGGGCACAGGTGCCCAGGACCCTCTTCTAGCTCTGACACGCCCATGACACTGTTTTGTTGGTTGTAGAAGCCATTCACATTCAAGATTTGATTCTTAAAGGTTTTCGGTGCTTATTTTTTCCATAGTGGAAGAGCAGAGTGGGTGCCCATGAGGCAGTGCAGAGTTGTCCTTCTGCGCTGAACACAGTCACCCTCCATCAGTCACAAGTGCAACTCAACTACCCATGACCTCTGCACTCATGGGATCTTCCAGGGCATTTAAACTTGACCCAGAGGAACACTGGTCCTCTTCAAATGGGCCTGGAGACCTTGCGTAGAAATGTGAGAGCTATATCGGCATAGCCCTAGACCAACCATGGTGGAGCTGGTCCCCCTGCTCAGGAGACTGGTTAAAGGACTGGTTAAGTCCCTTCAATGCCAGGCATATGGAGAGCAGGTGAAGGGAATCCTCCTTGGGTTAGAGAAGTGATGTGAGAATCGGGAACTAGTTCTTTGCTTCAGCTAGCTCCAGGGTCATGTGTAGGTCATCCAAGCACTTTCCCTGGGTCTTGGTTTTCCCATCTGTAAAATGGGAGAGGGAAGGAAAGAGGTTGGTCTTGACAGTCTCCTAAGGTCCCTCCATGTGTCGAGTTGGCAGACTTGCCTTGCCTGTGGCTAGTGTCTGACCAGTTCCTGACAAGTAGCTTGTCCCTTCAGTGACAAGTCAGAATTGGGGTCATCCTGGGGAAGTCCATTACTAAGAATACTTCAAAGATGTTTGCACACGCTGTCAGTTGCTCTGAACATGAGTTTGTCGAGGGAGAAAGTAAATAGACACAGCTAGTGACAGGAGGGGTGGCTGGGGTTGTTTACCCCCAAGTGACTACGAGGCAAGGGGGAAAGAAAACCTTCCTGACATTTCAACCAGTAAATAAAAACGGGGAGCCCTGCTTGGTTAAAACTGCAGGGGATTTATTAGTTTGCTTAGTGAAAGGGCAAATATTAAGTCTGAAGTTGACCCGTCCTGGAACCTGCCTTTTGGCTTTTGTATGCCGTCAGACACCTATCACCTTGTTCTTGGGGTTATCAGGTTCGGTTGAAGTGTTTAAAAAAAAAATTCCCGTCTCCCTCTTTTCTTCCTTCTCCACTTACCCCTTCTTCCCACTTCCCAGTTTCTCTAGAAACGCAGGTCTGGATTTGGGAGCGGGTGAAAGACATGTTGTCCCTTCCGTAAACTCTTAGTGGCCAAGGTTCCAGCTGTCCTGGGACTGCCTGTGAAGTGACCTTACCCAGCAGTTCTCACAGGACCCTCCACCTCTGTCTTGGCTCTGAATGTTCTGTCCTATAAAGCAAGTAGGTTTCCCCCCTCACGAGACTTTGAATGAGCAGAATGCCATCAGAGAGAGATCACAGCTGTTTCGAAGGCTCTCCATCATAGGGGACTATTCCCACCCACCCAGGACGGGGTTTTGCCAGGCGTGCCGAGAGAGGTGCTGATCTATGAAAGCTTGTGGCTCTCCACAGTGTGACTCTAGAGCAGAGGGACTGGGACAGAGAAGCCAAGTGGAATATAAATCCAATCACCGGTCGGTCTACTGTGAGGCACAATAAGGCACCCTGCTCCACGTCTGACCCTTGGTGCTGTGTCCGGGTGAGCCTCTGTGAGGTGCATTTTACTGCAGTGGCCAGGACATTACAGTTCTCCACCAATTGATTATGCAGCCCAGGGTTGGGAATGTTCTGGAAGTGCTTAATGACGAAAGTTGTTCTCATATTCCAGTAATGAGTTTTTATTGAAATAAGTATGTTAGCTTTCCATCACTATAGCAAATACTGGAGATAATCAACTTACAAAGAGAAAAAGTTTATTTTGGCTCATGGCTCTGGAGGTTCCGGTCCGTGGCTTTCGGGCCTTTAGTAGGAGCACAGGAACTTCCATGGCAGGAACACACAGCACAGCTCAGCCACTCACGGAATGGCAGGGGAGGGCGGGAGAGAGAGTCCTGGGTCCCATGATCCCCTTTAATGACATTTCCCAGCAACATGGATCCCTCCCAATGGTGCCAAGCTAAAGATCCAGCCTTTAGCCCATGGGCCTTTGGGGGACGTTCCAGATTCAAACTGTAACACATGGCATGATTTTTAATCCTCTGCCTATCTTGGAGGACTCTGTGTGTGTGTGTGTGTGTGTGTGTGTGTGTGTGTGTGTGTGTGTGTGTGCACGCACGCGCTGTGTGGTGTATGAAGACGTATGTGGTGTATGTTTGCATCCATGTGACTTTGGAGGCCACAGAAGAATGTTGGGTAGCCTCTTCACTCGTCCATGCGTTTCTTTTCTTTGAGATGGGATCTGTCCCCCAACCCCTATCTCCACTCCCCTCGACTGGGTTACAGACGTGCATGTCTATATCTGACTTTTTACGTGGTCTCTGGGGAGTCAGATTGGAGTTCTCTGAACCAAGAAGTCCTCCTGCTTAGACGGCAGGCACTCGTAACTGTTGACGGCGTCTGTTTCACGAAGGAAGATGATGGGCACCTGGGCTGCCAAAATCCTGTGAGGCCCTCAAGACTTGTTTTACACGCTGCTTTCCCTCGGAAGCCTTCCTTCATGTCTCATTCCCTATCAACCAGTTGGGACCTTCCCTTCCTATATTCTTTTCAAGCATTCAATATATATAGGTACTCAAAAAAGGCAAGTTGCTTAGGGTTGCGGGGAGAGCTCAGCAGCTAAAGGTGTATGCTTGCTAAGACTGACAGCCTGGGTTCCATTCCCCACTACCCATGTATAACCAGATGCACAAAATGATGTATGCACCTGGAGTTCCTCTACAGTGGCAAGACGGCCTGGTATGCCTATTCTCATTCTCTCTCTCTAATAAATATTTTTAAAAGGCAGGTCCATCCTGCCATGGCTATACTTTAGTACTATCTCATTTACTGTGTTTATATTAAATTATTTTGAGCATCACCTCTCTCCCACTCTTTCCCCTTCTCAGCCTTCTATAAAAACAGGAACTGGGTCTGTCGTTCCTTATTCATTGAAAGTGACTCCTGAATTGTTTGATAATGTTCAGGGCCCAGAGCAGACCTCCTGATGGCCATACTACCCCTTCCTTGTCTGAATCATTGCACTGCCTTGACCAAGTCTCACATGTGACAGTCGGGGCCTCAGAACCAGGGCCACAGACATGGTAAATGAGCCAGCAAGATGTGGCATTGACTTTCCCTATTTACAGTCTGTTACTGTATGTACCACCACATTCGCCTGTCTTTTGTTTGCCCTGTGTTAATCAATAAAGTGTTATCTGAACAACATAGAAAATATGTGACTGCTTGGTTGCTATGGAGAACATGGAATGTTTCTGGTTTGTTTGTTTGTTTTTAACAGTTAACTATAAACTAGGCACACGTTTAAGGTGGGAAAGGAAAATATAAATGCAAAAGTTTAGGTCAGAATTTTTGGAGACATTTATCTTGTCTAGTAGGGATAGAGAGAAAAATTCATGAAGCCACCCTTGAGCATATCCCTGCTCTGGGCTTGTCCGTGCAGTCAGGTCTGAGAAGGCCAGCACGTGTACAACCATGAAGCATATTTTTCAAATGAACTCGTGGTTCATATTACCAGAGAACCTGGATGGGTCATGCCACCCGCTCTGCACTCTAATATGAACCTCCCCAGTAGGTCATAGGCAGAAAAGTTGGACATCACTGGGCATTGCATTGCCACAGATTGTCCCTGTATTAGTCAATAAAGTGTTATCTGAACACAGAAAATATGTTGGCTGTGTGACTGGTTGGTTTCTATGGAGAACATTGAATGTTTCTGTTTTTGGGTTTTTTTGTTTGTTTGTTTGTTTGTTTTTGAGAGAGAGGGAGAGGAAGAGGCAGATAGAGATAGAATGGGCACTCCAGGGCCTCCAGCCACTGCAAATGAACTCCAGATGCACGCACCACCCTGTGCATCTGGCTTACATGAGTCCTGGGGAATCAAACTTGGAACCTTAGGCTTCACAGGCAAGTGCCTTAACCACTAAACCATCTCTAGCCCCACCCCCCCGCCCTTTTTTTTTTTTTTTTTACAGTTAACTATAGACTAGGCTCATGTTTAAGGTGGGAAAGGAAATGACCATACTACCCCTTCCTTGTCTGAATCATTGCACTGCCTTGACCAAGACTCACATGTGACAGTCGGGGCCTCAGAACCAGGGCCACTGACACGGTAAATGAGCAAGCAAGATATGGCATTGACTTTCCCTATTTACAGTCTGTTACTGTGTGGACCACCACATTCGCCTGTCTTTTGTTTGCCTTCTCCTACCCTATCAACCAGTTAAAGGTGTATGCTTGCAAAGATGGACAGCCTGGGTTCAACTCCCCAGTACCCATGTCATATACATGGCAAATGAGAGGTTAGCCAAGTGGATGTCACCTGTGCACCACAGTCACCAGTGATGCTGTCAGACACGAAAATGATAGGACCTTCAGCCAGAAAACCAGGCAACTTAGGAGAAAATCCAGTCCAGAAGCACCTGGTCAACTTCTCACTTACATCTCTCGGTGAGAAGGTATTAAGACCTCTTGTTCTTATAGATGAGGAAACTAAGGCAGAGAAACAGTCAGTGGCTTCCTCCTCTTGCTAGCGAGCAAGGAGTGGATATCATGTACAGACATGCCTTTGTTTCACTATGGCAGCCTCAAAGGACCACCCTTCACTTCTGCTAACATTCCATGGGCAGGAAGTGGCTGGAAGACTCCATGTGGATGCCGGAGATCCAGGAAATGGCCATCCCTGTCACATGAATGCTGGGGAGCACAGCAGATTCTGCTACATACACAGTGACAACTGGCAGACTCCCTAATGCCTTCACTGTGACAGCCTTTAAAAACCCTGTGAGCCCTGGCCACCTGCACGCTCTATGGTCACAGGTTGGGATATGTAGTTTCAGAGACTCGGGGGCTACTGAGCAGGTTCAGAGAATCGGAAAGCAGGAAGGCATGGGAAAAGCAGAGCTTAGGCACCAGACTGTGGGCTTGTCGACCCACTGCATCCATCAGTGACCTCTGCTGACTTGGACCCCCTGCTGCACTCCACCATGACCTCGTAGGAGTCACCCTCTCAGTGTCTCCACGCCCCCTTCTGTGGCCTGTTTCCTGGGTGGTTGCAGAATTTGAGAGAGGTTTTAAAGGCCTGCCTCTTAGAACAGCATGGGGAATATCACTCAATCATGGTATCACTGTTGCTTTTGTTTGTTTGTGTGGGTGTGTGGTGTGTACACAGGCACATGTATGTTGTGTGTATGTGGAGGCCAGGGTGACTTCAGGCATCATCCCCAGACAACCCTTAGGTAGGCCATCCAGCTCCCTTTGAGACAAGGGTCTCTCCTTGACCTGGCACTCATGGGTTAGCCTAGATTGGCTAGCTGGGATCCACCTTATCTTGACCCCCCTTCATCCAAGCACTGGGATTGTAGGCACATTCTAACCACACCCAACTTTGGGGATTGAACTCAATTCTTGCAAGACAAGCACTTACCCAATTTGAGCTACGTCTCTAGCCCCAAGGTCTCAGCTGCATCATGGGTGACCGTCCCTTATCCAGATTTCTTGGGAACAGAAAAAGAAATGCTGGTTAATTTTCACTTTCAACTTGATCGGGTTGAGATACACCTAGGAGGTTGGTAGGGCACACCTCTGCGAATGTCTGTGAGGGCATTTTCAAAGATTAATTCATTGATGAATTCATAATTGGGTGGCATTATTGGCAAGTGGTGAAAGTGGTAGGAAGAGGGACCTAGTTGGAGAAAGCAGGTCACTGGGAGAATGTCTGTGGATGGTATATCTCACCCTGACCCCTTCCTGTGTCCCCTTTCTCCCTGCTCCCCATCATGAAGAAACTCCTCTGCCATATAGCTCTGCCGCCATGATGTCCTGCACACGGCTAAGCATCCATGGATGGAGCCCTCAGAAACCACCCACCAAAATAAACCTTGCTTCCTTTAAGACATTTGTCTGATATTTGTCACCGAAACACAAAGTGACCAATATAAGAAGCACTTTTTATTGTTTTTTTTTCCTTCAGATTTTAGAATATTTACATATAAAAATGAGAAATGTTGGGTTCAAGTCTAACTTTGGAATTTGTGTTTTACATAGACATGATACATATAGCCTGAAGGTAATTTTATACAGTAGTTTTCACACACCAACATTCTGACTGGAGCACGTAACGTGAGGTCAAGGGTAGAATCTTCCCTGTTCGGTGTCATGCTAGGACGCAAATGTTTCTGAGTTTAGAAACTTCACATTTTTTTAAAAGATTTTATGTATTTATTTATTAGAGACAGCGTGGGAGAGAGAGAGAGTAAGAATAGGCACGCCAGGGCCTGTAGCCACTGCAAATGAACTCCAGACGTATGCGCCACTATGTGCATCTGGCTTACATGGGACCTGGAAAATTGAACCAGGGTCCTTAGGCTTCACAGGCATGCACTTTAACTGCTAAGCCATCTCTCCAGCCCGACACTTCAGATTTTTAGGTTGAACATTCTCAATCTGCTCTGAGCACGGAGCACATGGCCATTCCCTGTGACTTTGGCTCAAGCATAGAACCTCGGAGGTATATTTGTGCAGTTGCCACATGCCATGGCCTGCCAGGCTCTTTCCAATATTCTGATTTTTGCCTGGCGTTGGAGAAAGAGCAGAGCTGTGGACACAGGCGGCAGCATGATGACCCCCCTGGCCAGTCTTGGCCTGTCTTTATCTCGGATGGTTTTAATAAAATCAGGCTTTTTCTCTCAAAGGTCAAGTTCTCACGAGGATCTGTCCACGCCATGTACCACCTAAGAGGAACCGAGGGAGTGAAATCTTAGATATACATATCAGATACTCAAAGCTCTTTCTGTTGCCTACTCTCCTGGGACAGAAAGCTGATTTCTAGGCCTTTGAGGGAGCCTGCAAGTCGCCAGCCTTGTCCAGGTTGTAACTATCTCCCTTCCCGTCCTGGACTGTACACCAACCCCCCATCACAGAGCCCATGGCCTAGGTGTGGGCTCTCAAAACTGAGACCTCAGTGGTCCTGAGTTCTGGTGCCAGCTCAGCCTGTTCCATCTTGAACCCTCCTGGCACCGCAGGAGAATGGAAAAGCTAGTCTGTTTACAGGACACAGGGCCAGCAAAGCATTAAAAAAAAAAAAAATCAGGAGCAAATAAAATGTCATAAACAAATTTCCTTTCCAGCGAGGAGCGCTGTCTTCCCTGTCCTCCAACTCGAAGGCTTTTGGTGGTGTTTGGATAAACTTTCATCCTTCTGGGCTCCCCTTTCCCAGGGAGGGGCCGCCTATTTCCGCTGGCTATTTATTTTGATTTTGATCATTCTTCTCCGTTTGAGCATCACACACCTAATTATAAAGAAAATGGGTTTCCTATGGGCGTCTAGGAAGCAGCTTCTCCCTGGCTTCCCATGCAACCTCTCTTTTCTTCCCACCATCCTGACACCCCAGACTGCAATTGAGGGTGTCCATGTGGTGGACCTTTGGCACTGGCTGGAAGCTGCAACTCTCCAGGAGAGCTCTGAGTACTGTTGAGTGAGAACCAAGGAGGGAAGCCGGCTAGGCAGGAGGGAGACGTGTTTTCCTATGAAAAGCTGGAGCCGACACAAAGAACTGTGTGGGTCTGAGTATCTCTCCCGGAGAGCACTCCTGCGTGACTACCCTGCGTGAGGTTTTGTGTGAGCTGAAACCCTCAGAGCTCACGTTTCCTGACCCCAGCAGGTAGCTTATTGTAAAACAGTTCATCCAGAGGGGGAAAAATACCTCGTTTCAGCATTTTAATCTTCGCTTGCTCTGAATTAGACTCGAGAGAAAGAAAATGGAGGTTGCCGTCTACCTCCCTTAGCTCAGAAATGTGCGTAACTGGAGCAAGAAGCAAGACCACGAAGGTACCTCGGAATAAGTGGTCTTTTCTAGAAGTGTACGGTGTTGCCTGGGACCCCTGTTTGTGTATTGGTTTACATATGTGTGTGGTGTGTTTGTGGGGGGGTGTGCATATGGGTGCATGTGGGTGCAGGTGAACGTGCATGCACGGACATTGGAGGCCAGAGGTTGACATCAAATGTCTTCTTCAATCTCTCTCCATTTTCATTTTACTGAGGCAAGGTTTCTCAGTTGAACCCAGAGCTAACTGATTTGGCTAGTCAATGGACCCCTTGTCTCTGCCTCCCTCCTAGCCACTGAACTGCAGGCAAGTTGCCATGCCCACCCACCATTTAACATTTACATGGGCCTGGGGATTTGAACTGTGGTCTTCACCCTGGTGCCGCAAGTGTTTTATCTGCTGAGCCATCTCCCCAGCCCCGGCTGCTATGTTTTGAACTATCCCTATATGCAGTGCTCAGACTCTCCTTTGCCTGGCTTTCCTTCCATACTGGCACAAGGAAAGAGCAGGGGACACCCACGGTGGCAGTGATGAGTCATGTCTACCCACAATCCATTTCATTCTCAAAGTCCCTTGTCTTTGCCTTTTGGGATGAGAAACTGAATTCAGAGAAGCTGTGAAGAGCAAGATGGCCCTGATTCATCAGTAAGTCATGAAATCCTTACGGCTGAAGATTCCTGAAGCTTTTTTTGTTTTTGTTTTTGTTTTGTTTTTGTTTTTGTTTTTCGATGTAGGGTCTAACTCTAGTCCAGGCTAACCTGGAATTCACTGTGTAGTCTCAGGCTAGCCTTGAACTCACAGCAATCCTCCTACCTCTGCCTCCCGAGTGCTGGGATTAAAGGCATGCACCACCATGCCAGGCTTCTGAAGCTTTTATTCAGTGGAGGCACCAGGAAGTGGTTTGGGCGAAGCGTGGAGTGGGCCACCCCATCCCAACTTCCTGATGAGCTGAATACCCATCCTTCCTCCACCCTCCAGCTTGAGAACCCTACATGTCCCTTCCACGGGTGCCATCAAGAAGCTCCTCTGTCACATGCTTGAGCCACCATGTGTTGCCCAAGCACATGGGTCCAAGTGACTGTGGCCTGAGCCCTCTGAAACTGTGAGCAAAAATAAATCGTGCCTCCTTGACCTAGGCTTAGCATCTGGGGTATGGGAAGGTGACTAGAGAAGCTAGCCATTCTCCCCTTTGGGAGCCCCTGGCTTCTGTACGCTGAAGGGTATGATTCTATTGCAAAGGCTCTGAGAGCTTCACTAAGAAACCCTGATTGACAC
This sequence comes from Orientallactaga sibirica, assembly GCA_036365145.1. NCBI lineage: Eukaryota > Metazoa > Chordata > Mammalia > Rodentia > Dipodidae > Orientallactaga > Orientallactaga sibirica. The sequence goes on from JAEOAD010000013.1 coordinate 11,552,770, forward strand.
TGACATTTGATATGCTTATCAGAGATCAAAGTGCACAGAACCCGGGGTGTACTGTGGGCTCTGGGCCTGGTGGGAGTGAACTTCAGATAGACTCTTCCAAAAACACAGAGGAAACTAAGCTATCTGTCCACTGCATGCTAACATGGTAAGGGTAAGAATTATCCTTCGATCTAATACGTAGAGAGAAACACCACCGTCCTTGCTCTCAGACCTGGGAACATGGAGGTCCACATGGGCCTGCTGAGCCACACAGCCTCACTGAGCAAGTTACTGATGAGGTGTGACTAGAGCAGAGCTCTAAATTCTTGGCACTCCTAGTTGACTCCCAGGGCAGACAGATACAAGCCCAGGAGGCTGGAGAAAGTGGGGGGGGGGGGTTCCAGGCAGGAGGAGGAGCCACCTAGGCAAAACACTGTAACAGCAAAATCCAGTGGTGGCCATTCTGTGCCTGCCCCGTCAGGGTCGGATGCTCCTGGGTCAAGAATGCTTTGAGCAAGAGGCTCTGGGGGTGGACCAGCCTCTGTGTGGGGCGCTGCACTCTCCAGGGAGGGGGAGACTTCATCCGGGCTGCAGCCCCATGCTCAGTTCCGCTCTATTTAGAACACTTTTTTTTTTTTTTTTTTTTTTTGGGAGGAAAGCAGATTGTGAGGAGGAAAGCCCAGACTGGCTGCCCAGGGAAGTTGATTCTGCTGAGCTTTCTGACTTGAGGGTGGGGAAGGGAGAGGAAAAGACCTGGAGCATGAAGACCCAGTCCAATAACCTCCTGGCTTTCCCCCTCCTGCCAGCAGCCCATCCCTGGACAGAATACAAGGAAGCGTCCAGTAGACAGCTCTGAAATGAATTTCACCTATGCAAAACGAGGCAGGCAGGCGAGGTGTGTGATGTTATACGTCTGTCCACCCAAATACCCTCTCTGTGACACATGGTGCTGAGCGGGCCTCAGGACACACAGGACAGGCTTCCGAGCACACAGTGGCCTATGTTGTGATGCTATGCTGGAAGTGTGGGCCGCCTCGAGTAGAGGAGATTGTGAGCCTCACCATAGTGACGCTTTGCTTACAGGACTGAACTCACCTCTATTCTCCTCCACAGACGGAAGCTTCGTTAATAACAATATAGGTCAAGAGAGTTGGGGGTGGCCCAATGGTTACTCAAAAAAAAAAAGTTTTTAAAAACCCTTCCCTAATGCCTGGGGAGATTGCTCAGCAGGTAAAGGCACTTGCTCTGCAAGCTTGCAGACTCGAGTTCAATCCCCAGCACCTCCATAAAACTGGACCCAAAGGGGCCCACCGGCTGTGATCCCAGTATGCCTAGGGCAACGGGAGGCAGAGCCAGGAGAATCCTGAAGCTTGTGGAATAGCTCGAGTGGCCTTCCCAGTGGCAGAAACAAGAGAGACCCTTGTCTCAAAGAAGGAGGAAGAAAACTAACTGATCTCTGACATTGTCCTCTGACACCCCCCCCCACGCATGCTAGGACATGTTTGTGCCCATACATACACACACAAGTAAGTTTTAAAGATTAAAAACAATTTTGAATCTCTTCCTCAATCCCTTGCCCTCTCGTTAAAGCCTTTGTTTTTGTCAGAGAAACTTGAGTCTAAGAAGTGCTTCTCTCTTGCCTATGTACAGCTCACTTTGTAGCCCAATAATAAGACGGCTGGCTCCAGTCGGTATCCCGGGTGTCCCTTAGTTATATACTTCCTCCTCGAAGTGTATGAGAGTCTACTTGACCCTTCCAAAGTCACAGCGACTTTGAGGTTCTTGCAGTTACTTTCTCATTGCTGGGACAAAGCACCCCGCCAGAAGCAATTGACATATGGGAGGAATTAGCTTCCAGTCTTGAGGGGACGTTTCATCGTGACGGAGAATGCGTGGCAGAGCAGAGGCTGCCCATCACACCTTGTCACAGCAGCAGAGAGGTGGCAAGCGTGAACTAGCTAGTGAACACCCCACAGGACTGAACTCATGAACCTCAAGGTTGGCCCTCAATGACACACCAAGCTCCACCTCCCAAAAGCTCCACCAGCTGGGGATTGACGACAAGGTTTAATCCAAACCCACGAGGCTATGGGGGACGTTCCACGCTTGAACCATCACGCCTTCCTTGCTGAGAGGAAGTGCGGGGTTTGTGGATCCCAGCTGTACTTCTTGAAGGTCGTGGGGTCTAATGTGCTCCTTCCCATCTCATTATCTCCGTGCCCTTCTTCCCTTCCCAATGACTGTCACAGTTCTGCCCCCATTGGGGTCTGGGAATGGCTAAGTGCATTCACATACTCAGCTCTGAGCACAAGGGGCCTGAGGTTGTATCTGCCGTGTGTGTGTGTGTGTGTGTGTGTGTGTGTGTGTGTGTGTGTGTGTGTTAGCTATTGTTAGGTTCGCTGTCTCCCTGCTAGAAGCAGTCACAACTACATCCGGGTAAGCACTTCCTACCTATTTCTTCGTCACAGTAGATCCCATGGGATTCCAGATAGCAAGGCTGTAGGTGGAATCACGGTATTGGGCAGGTCTAGTTTTGAGTCTGATCTGACCACTATCCCCTTTGGGATCGGTTGCAGCTACCTTCTACTCGCTGGAACAAAACACCCAATCAGAAGCAGCTAATGGGAAGAAAGGGTTTATTTCGGCTATAATTTTGAGGGGAAGTTTCATCACGGTGGGGCAAGCAGGGCAGAGCAGACAGCTGGGTGTTGAATCTCATCATATTAGCAACAAGGGCCCAGTAGAGTGAGTCAGCTCTGAACACCCAGTGGGCCGGACTAATAAATGTCAAGACCCGTTCCCAGTGACACACCTCCTCTAGCAAGGCCCTGCCTCCTAAAGCTTCCACAACTTTCCTAAATTGCTACCAGCTGGGGAACAAGGATTCAAAATACATTTTACATTCAAACCACCATAGGGTATGAGTGTGTTTCTTCATTATAGAGAAGTAATGATGCCAGAAGCCTGCTGTCTATATAGGTTGTGAGACCAGGGGTGTGTCTTTCTTCTTTGTGGTGCCCCGTGACTTGGTCTAGGGTCTGGGACGCAGCAGGTGCTGGAAGGACATTGTTGAACCATTGATTTAGTCAGCTGTTTCTCCTTTTCAGCAGACGAACCCCCCACGGAATCAAACTATGTCATTTGGTGTCTCACTCAGTGTGGGGTTTCTTACTAACCCATCTGGATTGCAGCGGGCCCTGGAGGACACAGCCATTGCTTAATGACAGTTGGAAGAGATGGCTACAGGTTCCAACCTCTCTCCAGAGTCAGAGTAGAAGACTTATGTAGGGCTGAGGAGCAGGCCCAGTGGGGAAAGTGCTTGCTGAGCAAGCACGAGGGCCTGGGTTTGGTTCTCCAGAACTCACATACAAGCTGGGGTGGTGCTGGTGCATGCATGTAATCCTAGTGCTGGGGAGACAAACCAGGATAACCCTAGAGCTTGCTGGCTAGCCAGTGTAGCTGACTCAGCAAGCTTCAGGTTCAGAGCCATGCTGCATCTCAAAAAATAATGTGGAGCTGGGCGTGGTGGCGCATGCCTTTAATCCCAGCATTCGGGAGGCAAAGGTAGGAGGATCGCCATGAGTTCGAGGCCACCCTGAGATTACACAGTAAATTCCAGGTCAGCCTGGGCTAGAGTGAGACCCTACCTTGAAAAACCGAAAAATGAGGGCTGGAGAGATGGCTTAGCAGTTAAGGCGCCTGCCTCCTAAACCTAAGAACACTGGTTCCAATCTTCAGCGGTTCCAATCTCCAGGTCCCACGTTTAGCCAGATGCAAAGTGACGCAAGGGGCTCACGCATCTGGATTTCATTCGTAGCACTGAGAGGCTACTGGCGCACCCATCTGTCTTCCTCTCCCTCTCTCTCTGTCTCTGTCTCTCTCCATAAAATAAAATAAAATAAAATAAAATAAAATAATAAAATAAAATAAAATAAACCAAAAATGAAAAACCAAATAATAATAATAATAATAATAATAATAATAATAATAATAATAATGTGGAGAGCAGTTCAGAAGGCCACTGGATATAGATCTCTGGCCTGCATAAGAATGCACACACAAGTGCACATACATCTGCACATATCTGTGCACCTACACACAGAAAGAGAAAAGAGAGACTCACCCAACAACGGCTTTTGATCAAAGACAATGCCTCAGGGTACATTTACAAAACCTGGGGGCTGTTTTGGTTGCCCATCTCTGGACGGTAGAGAGAGGCTAAGAACATTGCCAGGAATCCTTCAAGCATGGGCCAGTCCCACAACAAAGTATGATGCCCAGCTGTGGGGTGCTGGGCTGAGAAACGTGTGGCAAACTCTGGCTGCAGCTCTGACCCTTGTCCTCACCCTGGGCCCCCACCTCTTCCCCATCGCTTTATTTACTTACCCAGAGGGGGAGGGGCCCTGTTATTTTCTCAAGAGCATTTCCCTTATTATCTTATCAAGAACCACCAAGTTCAGTGCACCTTTGATTAGTCACTTCCATTAATGGTGTTTATTTTGGGGTTTGTTTATTTTTGAAACATGGTCTCCTTTTCTCTCCTTGCTTCCTCATGCACTGGCGAGACAAGGCCAGCTTTCTAACATGGCCTGGTCCAGTCTTTCCTTAGCTGTCCACAAACCAGAGACCACCTCTGGAGACACGACTCCCTGTCTTTGTCTCTGACGGAGACATCGACAGAGCTTTAAAATTCTCTTACAGGGACAATTGTGGTCATGCCACGCTTCAAATCCTTTTTTAAATGTATTTTAAAATATTTATTTGTTCTTTATTTCTGTGTGCATATGCATGTGAGTGTGTATGAGTGCACTGGGGTCTCTTGCTGCCACAAATGAATACCCATCTGGCTTTGCAAGAAGGTGCCTTTTTACAACTAACTGTCTCCCCAGTCCCAGCCCTCCTGTGACAACACCTAGCTGTCCACGTTGTGTGAAGTCAAGTGACCTTGGTGGTTTGCCCTTCTGAGTCAGAAGCAAGGAGAGTTTGGACTTGGGGATCCCTCTTCCCACTCTGGACTACTAAGTGTTTCTCAGCCACAGAAGAGCTGCCCTCTCCTCCTCCCACGCTCCCTGATTGTCCTGGGTGCTCCCTTCCTGGCAGAGATGTCCCCTAAGTAGGAGGCCCAGGGGCACCTATTCTGAAGGGTTTATCTTTGGATGACATCCATCATCTTTGTCTCCTTGTTCCTGCATCCCAGCAGCCACAACCTATCCTCTTCTTTTATGTGGACCCTGTGCATTCACATGGGTCTCATTTGTAGCTTGTCCCTGAGCAGTGGCCCAATTCTTTGACAAAAATCACTGGTCCAGCCGGGCGTGGTGGCACATGCCTTTAATCCCAGCACTCGGGAGGCAGAGGTAGGAGGATCGCCGAGAGTTCGAGGCCACCCTGAGAATACATAGTGAATTCCAGGTCAGCCTGGACCAGAGTGAGACCCTACCTCGAAAAAACAAAAAAAAAAAAAATAAATAAAATAAAATAAATTAAAAAAATCACTGGTCCAAGGACACTTTAAGGCAGATAGATGGCAGAGATGACAATGGGGAGTACTCTCCCCCACTCTCCCCCAAACACACACTTGCCCCCTTGCACATTTTTTTGACCACCACCACCACCACCATGGGCAGTAGGTTCTTGGGATCATTTGTTTGTTTAAACATGAGTCGTTCTTAGATAGAGGGTGTCGAATTTCAAGGTTGGGGACCAGTGCAAACAGAAGTGGGTGGTCTGGAGAACCAGCCACACTCACAAGTTTGAGGCTGGAAATGCTGCCGTGACCTCCTTCCTGACGCGGTTACCTGGCTCAGAGCAGGAGTGCATGGCTAGGCTCCGAGGTTGCTCCAGGAAGACGTTAAAAAGCATCGTCACTTGGAAACAGGTGGACAATTCTTTAGGTCCAATTACTGATTAATTCACCCAAGAGGCGTTGGTGAATATCCTTGGACCTTGTGGAGGAACAGGCTATAGGGTATGGACTGGGGGCTGGGGGGAGATCTTACTGCAACCCCACCTCAGAGATTCGGGGAGACCCCTAAGGAGCCGAGTGTAAGAATGAAAATAGTACCCTCTATCCTTACTGAACTTGAAGTATTGTGTACAATGAATGGGTCTTCCTTGGGCTTTAGGGCCAGCTTCCCTCCTGCCTGGGTTGAACTGGCCAGAAAAAAAAAAACATCTCTCAGTGGTCTGAGTTAACGTGAGTTATGGGGCTTAGAGTGGGAGGAGGCAGGTAACTGTCATAAAGAGACCCAACATGGACGGAAAATCAGAGGCGGAGGGAACAAAATCATTGTTTGCTGAAGGAGGATATGCCACACCCAGAACCAGCGGTAATATATCTTGTCCCCGTGCCCCTCCGAAGGCTGCGTGACTGCAGAGTGGTGCAGTGGGCGACTCCTAACCGTCTTCAAGGGTGGCATGTTCAGAAACTGGAAGGTTTTGCCTGGAGATATTTTTTCTTGGGAGGGAAAACAGCAGGAAAGGCTGGGAGAAATGGCTGAGCAGAGTTAATGACTTTGTTAAATAAATACTAAGGGCTACAGCAGAGAGAGTGGTAAATGACTGTTTTCAAATGCCTTACTGGGGGGGGGGAAGAGATGGTAATGAATGGAGCAATGACACTTAGCTCAAACACCGGAACTCATCTCCTCCTGCTGAAAGCTATAGCATCAAGTGTAATGTCCCTCCACAGCCCTATGTTTTTGCATGTGTGTGTGTGTGTGTATGTGCCATGCATGCATGTGTATATGTGGTGCAGTAGGGTGTGGGCATACCGTGGCATATGTGCAGAGGGCAACCTTGAGTGCCAGCCCTTGTCTTCCACCTTGTCTGCGGTAGGTCTCTCATTGTGCACTACTGTGTCCTCTAGGCTAAGTGACCCATGGATCTCCACCGTGTTCTCCTGCCTCCGCCTCCTACCTTACCGTAGGCACACTGGGATAGCAGATGCTATAGCATTTAGCTCTATGTGGTGCTGGCGGGGTGGGGGGGGATTCCACATTCACATATCACACTGAGGCAGCAAGCACTTCACTCACTGGACCATGTCACCAGCTGTGGTGGTTTGATTCAGGTGTCCCCATAAACTTGGGTGTTCGGAATGCCAGGTTCCCAGCTGATGGAGATTTGGGAATTAACGCCTCTTGGAGGCCGTGTATTGCTGGGCGTGGGCTTATGGGTATTATAGCCAGTGTCCTCTTACAAGTGTTTAGCACACTCTCCTGTTCCTGTGGTCCACCTGATGTTGGCCAGGAGGTGATGTCCAGCCCCTGCTCATGCCATCGTTTCCCCTGCCAACATGGAGCTTGCCCTCGAGTCTGTAAGCCAAAATGAACCCTTTTTCTCAAAGCTGCTCTTGGTCAGGTGATTTCTGCCAGCAACGCGAACCTGACTGCAACAGATGGCGACTAGGTTCAACTCTTGAGTGCTCAAGGAAGGATGTTGAGTCAAAGCACAGGAATCAGCTGGAGAGAAACCTTGTTAAGAATTAATGATGGGGGCTGGAGAGATGGCTTCACAGTTAAGATGCTTGCCTGCAAAGCCTAAGGACTCACATTCGACTCTCCAGGTCCCAATAAAACCAGATGCACAGTGACGCAAGAGCACAAGGTGGCACATGCATACAAGGGGACGCACACGTCTGAAGTTCAGTTGCAGTGGCTGGAGGCCCTGTTGTGCCAATTCCCTTTCTCTCTCTCTCTCTTATTCTCACATAAAAAGAAGAATTAACGATGAGCATATTGGAGTATTGGAGGGTGGAATGTCCTGCTCATAGACGGGACAAATGAGTTTGACTGATGGGAAACTGGGTGCCTTCATAGATGGATGTGAGAATCACAGAAGTGCATGGGTATAACATATCAATATGTTTGAAATTCCAATCAAATGTCAGAAGAAAGAACCAGTCCTTGTACTGCCTATGATGATTTTGACTTTGCGAGCTTGTAGCAAAGTCTCAAATATTTGAAGCTCTGCCAGAGATTCTGATCAAAAGGGAAGTTTGAATTTCTGTGGAATAAGACTCTTGTTCCTCTAGCTTGAATGTGCTTGTGTGTCCCAACAGGGCTCCTTCCAATGTCATCAGGTCTGGGTGTGGCCTGAGATGGTGCATGTCCCAGGGGATGTGGACACCCTTAGTAAGAACAATGATTCTACTTGGTCTGTTCTGTCCAGATAGCTCAGTGAACTTCAGCTTGGGCTTCACATTAGACTATCTGGAGGGCTTTAAAATACATTGATATCTGGGGGTGTCCTATTCCCAGAGCTTCCAATTTAATTGCTTCGAGTTCCAGGCTGGGGAATGAGACTGAATGTTTTTTATATGTGTGTATTCATATGTGTTTTTTAAAAAATTTTGTTTATATTTATTTATTTATTTGGAACAGACAGAGAGAAAAAGAGGCAGAGAGAGAGAGAGAGAATGGGTGCTCCAGCGCCTCTAGCCACTGCAAATGAACTCCAGGTGCATGTGCCACCTTGGGCGTCTGGCTTACATGGGTCCTGGGGAATCGAGCCTCCAACCGGAGTCCTTAGGCTTCACAGGCAAGCGCTTAACAGCTAAGCCATCTCTCCAACTCCATATGTGTTTTGGTATGTATGTGTTCAGGTTCATGGGCATGTGTCTGCATGTGCATGTGGATGCCAGAGTGTGATGTGGGGTTTCTTACTTGATCACTCTTCATCTGATTCCTTAAGGCAAGATTTCTCGCTAAACCTAGAACTCACCCATATGACTGGACTCGGTGGCCAATGAAACCCAGGGATTCTCTATCCCTGCGTCCTCAGCCCTAGGATAACAGGCATCAACCATCATACCTGGCATTTATTTGCATGGGTTGTGGGGATCCCGCCTCAGATTCCCATGCTTGTACATCAAGTGTCTAACCCACTGAGCCAGCCCTCTACCCCCCACCAGCCCTTCTCCAAAGACTCTAATGTGTGTAACCATTGATTGGATCCACAGGATCTTAAATTCTAGGAGGTGAAGTTAGATGCAGAAGGACACCGTGGTCCCTCATTATCCAGGTATTCAGAGACTTGCCTAGTAAGGCAAGTCTTATCTAAGAAAAAAGCAACTGTTCTGAGGTCCCTCCCCTCCCTTCTACTCAATTTCTCTCTAATGAGCATGACTTAACAGGCACGTCTAGTCGTTGGGGAACCTGGTAAGGCAGGCGTTGTTGTCCTGTTTAACACACGAGGAAGCTGATGGTGGAGGTCATAGCACTATGAGTGCTGAATTGAGATCTGAACTAGGTTTTCCCAGCTGCAAAGCCCCTGTTCTTGCAGAATTCTGTCACTCTACTGTCTTTGTGATCTATGGCAGGTGGTTAGAATGCATAGTGATCCCATAGCACCTAACCTCTCAGCTTTGGGTGGCAGACGAATGAAATCAGGTACTTTTAAAAATATATATTTGTTTATTTGCAAGGGGGGAAAGAGAGAGAGAGAATATGGCTGTTCCAGGGCTTCAAGCCACTGCAAATGAACTCCAGATGCATGCACCACTCTGTGCATCTGGCTTACATGGGTCCTGGGGAATTGAACCTTGTTTGTTAGGCATTTCAGGCAAATGCCCTAACCGCTGAGCCATCTCCCAAGCCCTGAAATCGGGCTCCGATGCGGGTGGCTCACAAGTCTTCAGACGCTATGCTCTGGCCACTCTCCCTGCTCTGGTAACGGGTTTCCGTGTGGGTAGCAGGCTTCCCTGAGGCTGGCTCACAGGCACATCAAGTGGAGTCTGAGGGTAACTGGCACATCTGGGACACCTTTCTCACTTTCTTGTGCTGGGATCTGATGCCTTTGGTCGAAGCTTAGATCTGCTCAAGTCGTCTGTGGTGTTCCTTTGCTTGTTTGTAGAGCCTGCAACCCTGGTGGGCCATACTACATGCCATAGATGCCCCCGGGGGGGATGGTCTTTAGCTGAGACACGTTTCCCATGGCATGTAAACTGCCACCTTTCTCAGATGGGAGACTGGTCGGGACATACAGCCCTGCTTGGTAGTCCACTAGGACATGTTGAAGTTTCCAAAGGGAGTTTCTGCTGGTTCTTAAAACCACAATCCTAGGACAGTGTAATCTTCAGAGAATTCCAAGAATCCAGGAGAGATCCATATCCCTTTCCTCCACTTCAGTCTCAAAGCAAAGCCCTCTGGGCTGGAGAGATGGTTTAGCAGTTAAGGCACGTGCCAGTGAAGCCTAAGAACACTGTTCAATCCTCTCATGTTTAGCCAGAGGCAGTGATGTGAGGGCGCAATGCTGCACTTGCCCACAAGGGGGTGCACACGTCTGGAGTTCGTTCACAGTGGCTGAGCGGCTGCTGGTGCGACCATTCTCTCTCTCTCTCTCTGCCTCTTCCTCTCTCTCTTTCTGTCTCTCTCAAGTAAAAAAATAAATAAACAAAAACCAAAACAAAACAAAACAAAAAAACAAAAACCTCCAAGCGCAGATCTAGAGGAATTGTTCCTGGAGAGCAAGGCAGGGGGAGGTCCACTAGTGGGAGGTGAAGGGGTCAATGGAACCACATCCAGATCGCTGAGCTGCCCTGCCAGTGCCTTTCTACCACCTTGCAGCCCCAGGGTAAACCTTAAGATGCCTAGAAGAGTCTGGGGACATGCATCGTCAGGTGCCTATTTAGTATGAGAAGCCCTTTTCTGTCTAGTGCTGCCAGGTCTAACTGTGTGCAATGAATTCTCCTTGGTCCTCTCATGTCTGCCCTGGTGTGCTGCCCCCCTCCGCCTCTCTTCCATTCACTATGAGCCATGGATGGGGGCTGGGGGCAGTCATGCAATCCCAAGGCAGGTCTGTATGATTCCACGACCAGCTTCATCATTATTATTATTATTATTATTATTATTAATGAGAAAGGGAGAGAGGGAGAGAAAGAATTGGCACACCAGGGCCTTCACCACTGAAAATGAACTCCAGATGTGTGCGTCACCTTGTGCACATGCTCTACCTTGTGCATATGGCTTACCTGGGTCCTGGGGAGTTGAACCTGGGTCCTTAAACTTCACAGGCAAGTGCCTTAACTGCTAAGCCATCTCTCCAGCCCACCAGCTTTTTTTTAAAATTAATTATTATTATTATTTTTTTTATTTTTGGAGACACAAAGAGAGACAGAGAGAGAGAGGGAGAAGGGGACAGATAGAGAATGGGTGCGCCAGCAGTCTCTCAGCTGCTGTGAATGAAATCCAGGTGCGTGCACCCCCTTGTGGACAAGTGCAGCATTGCACCCTTGCATCACTTTGCATCTGGCTAAACGTGGGACCTGGAGATTGGAACCGAGTTCTTAGGCTTAGCAGGCAGGCGCCTTAACGGTTAAGCCATCTCTCCAGCCTACCAGCTTTATTTTTTTTAACTGTCCTTCCAAACTAGAAAATGTTTGGAAGTGTTGGGAGGGGGGTAGGAATTCTTGCCAATGGTTGCTGTTATCGTTAAATCAATAAAGACCTTGAATATTAAAAAAAAAAAAAACGAAAAGGAAACCTGGTCAGCTGCTTGCTTTATGAAGTGTCACTGGATGCTCATCACCCACACACTGTTGATGACCACTGTCCCTCTCCCATGACAGAAGGACATATTGGAAACAGAGAGCTGGTGGTCTACAGTCCCTGAGAGCTTTCTTACTGGCCCTTGATCGAGCTATCAGACTTGTAATGGATGGCTGAGGTCATTTGCACAGAACAAGGACTTAACCCTCAGCCCAACCTAGATCAAAATGAATAGCCCATGGAAGATGAACTTGAACCCATGATCCTTGCTTGGGCATTGTAATTCCATCTTATGAGCTGTGTTTCGCTCAAGGGTTATTTATTTCCTCCGCACATATCCTATTTTGATGTCAAAATCTCTGATCTGTTTTCTTAAGAGCAGGAGGTCTTGAGCTGAAAGCCCCGGGGCCCGTAATATTACTCTCTGTGGACTGGGGTGAGGGAGGCCAGCTGCTGGCCACCTTTCCGTTCCAGCTCCAACACCGTGGGAGGCCTGCGTGGAAAACCTCTAGCCCCTGCTGCTCTGGGGAGGTGTCTTCAGTAAGAGGCCTCAGCCCCTTCCCGGCAGCCATCCATCCAGAAATTCTAGCAAGAGGTCAGGAGGGAAGAGAGGAGGAAGAAAACGCCAATCAATCCATCAAAGCCCCACTTTCTAGAGGCTTCTTGGCCAGGAGCTTCGTCTGAGCACCCTTCACTCAGGGCTGGAGGTGGGGGATGGGCTGTGCATTAGTTAATGATTCTGGACTTCCTGTTTGGTTAAGTTTCTGTCCAGGGGGGACTTTAAGATCTACAGCTCATGTGTACACACACTTGTATCCTGGGGTTTCTTTCTTTCTTTCTTTTCTTTTCTTTTTTTTTTTTTTTAGAGTTGTGTCATATGGTAGTTTTATTGATAGCTTTTTTTTTAATTGACAACTTCTATACTTAAATACAAAAAACACATGATATTTCCCTCCCCTCCCCCATTCCACTTTTGAACTCCAATCTCGTTTCTTCTTCTTTTGCTGGTTTTCAGCTTCCAGGGAATGTTTATGTTACTGAAGGTAATTGGTGTTGCAAAGCAGGAAGTAAACTCCTAGCCTTTTTTTTTTTTTCCTGGAAAATGGGTGGAAAAGGAGAGGTGAAAGGCTGGGGAATATAGCCACGGTCCTCTGCCTGGGTTCCCCGAGTGTGTGATGTGGGCTAAAGAGACACTGTCACATGGACATACGTAAGAAAAGGTGCTTGCTTATTTACTGATTATTTATTTAGTGTTTGCTGCCTGCACGAGAGACGGAGACCCAAAAGAAAGCGCCATCTTGTGCAAGGAACAGAAGAGAGCCGAGGGGGCCAGGGATCGCTTGGGCCAGGTTTCAGCATGGAATCCTGGGTTATGTGAGATGTGCCAGGGGAGGGGGCACCTGTCACCAAACAACCCAAGGAAGAATACACTGGGGACATCACTACTCAGCCACTCCCATGCTGGCCTGGATCTGCAGCCTGGGTGACTAGTAGGGGTGCCTGGGATCCTGTTCCTGTTGCTTCCTGGGCTTCAGGCCTTAGGCTCCAGGGAGTTGGTCTGCTGGAGTCCCAGAGCAAAGCCTGCTCTGTGTGTGTGTGTGTGTGTGTGTGCGTGTGCGTGTGCGCGTGCGCGCCCGCGCTCGCACACAACCAGACTGCCTTGTTTGCATTCAGTTAGGACTTTGATCTCTCCTACTGGACAAAAAGAAGAGAGTGTGCCCTTGTCAACACTTTCCAATGGCCCTGGGCTAGGTCCACTTGTCCCACGTCTTGAAAGAACAGGCCGTGTGTGTTTCCAGCTGGGCTCTTCCACGTCCACCATTAGATTGGAGGGGCGACTGCAGCCCTAGGAGCTGGCTGGATTGTGGCTGAGCCTACATGGCTCAGGTCATACCTGGAAACTTCAGATGAGTGTGGGGGACAGGATAGGGGTCCTCACTGTGCCCAGCGGGTGGCTCGCCCCTGCTGATCACGAAGCCTTAAGCTGGGGACATTGTGGTAAAGCTGGGGATAGCCCAGGTCCAGAGCTACCCTAAAGGTTTCAGGACTCGGAAAGCCCCAGCCAAGGTCAAGCCACCTGCCTTCCTCTGCCTTGAGGGGGGTGTTCTAGCCAAGCAGAGAGGTTGGGACTCTGGCCACTTGCCTCCTACCCCCAGCAGTCACTTTTGCAAGGGTGAAGTATCAAAAATGCTCCAGACATTTTTGTTTTTCATTTCTTTCAGTCCTGGGGATTGAACTCAAGGCTTTATGCATACTAAACAAATGCTCTACGGATAAGCTTTAGTCTCAGCTATCTTTGCACTTTTTATTTTCAGCTATAGTTTCACTAAGTTGTCCAAACAGACCTTGCAACTCAATCTGTAACTCAAGCAGGCCTGGAACTTGTAATCCTACTGCCTCAGCCTCCCAAGTGGCTGGGATTGCAGGTTTGTGCTATTACACCTGACGGTTTTTTGGTGCTTCTAAAACTGGGCACCCCAAGGCCCTCAGTACTGAGGGGAGGGCAGGAAAGCAAACACCGGAGCTCCCATCTGGACCCAGGGCTCTGTGAAACCAGCCAAACCTGACAGCGGCTCTGCAGACAAATGTCCCCTGCAGTGTCCTGCCAGTGCCCGCTGGGGCTGCAGGTCAGGTGTGCTCAGCTCTGTGGTTGGAAAGAGCCCAGCTGACTTGGGTGTGAAAACCTCTCTTCTAAAAACTAAGGCTTCTCCAGAACTAAGTGGGTTGCTCATAGCTTTTTACCCATCACTTAGTTCCTCTAGTGTGTGTGTGTGTGTGTGTGTGTGTGCGCCGGGCACACACGCGCGGGCACACGTGTCTCCTTGTGGTGCCCCGTGCACTCCCTGGCAAGCAGCAAGGTACACTTCCCTGTTGTGGGCTGAGCAGAATGTCACTTGTCCTGTTCCATCACTTTTCCACCTATTCTTATTTGAGCTGGAATCTCTTACTAATCCTAGAATTTGCTGTTTTTGTTTGTTGGTTTCATTTTTGTGAGCTCAGGTCTCTGCTCCCCTACTGGAGTGGGGTTACAGGTGAGCATGGCCAGCCTCAGCTGTTTCTGTGGGTCCTGGGGATTAACCTCAGAGCAGTCTCTCAGGCCTCCTCAGGTCCTTAGGCTAGCACATGAAGAGCTCTTAACAGCTGAACCAGCTCTCCAGCCCTTCTCTTTCCTTCCTTCCCTCCGTCCTTCCTCCCTTCCTCTCTTCCTTTCTTCCTTCTTCTTTCTCTTCTTTCTTTGTTTCTATCTCCCTTTTGCTGTGTGTGTATGATGTGTATATATTCATGCATTCACAGATCATGTGTGTTAGTGTGCACATGCATATGTCACAGTGTGCATTTGGCAGTTGGAGGACAAATTTGAGTGTAGGCCCTTGCCTTCTGCCTCATTTTGAGGCAGGGTCTCTTGGTCACACTGTGAATGCCAGGATAGCTGGCCTTCAAGTTTCCAGGCCTTTGTGCTTGTTCCACTTGCCTTCTCTCCATAGATAAACTAGGATTATAGACTGTTGCACTGCAGTGTCCATCTTCACGCGGGCTCTGTGGATCTGAACTCAGGAACTCAAGCTTGTACAACAAACGCTTTATCTACTGAGTTATGTGCCCAGCCTGCCTCTGAGTTTGCTATCCACACACAGTCCCATTTTGTCCCTACTCCAACCTTATATAAAGGAAGACTACATTTGCCAGACAGATAATCTTTTTAAAAAAATTTTATTTAAGCCGGGTGTGGTGGCGCACGCCTTTAATCCCAGCACTCGGGAGGCAGAGGTAGGAGGATCGCCGAGAGTTTGAGGCCACCCTGAGACTACATGGTGAATTCCAGGTCAGCCTGGACCAGAGTGAGACCCTACCTCGCAAAAAAAAAAAAAAAAAATTATTTATTTATTTGCAAGCAGAGAGAAAGATAGATAGAAGAGAGACAGATACAGATAGAATGAGCACACCAGGGCCTCTAGCCACTGCAAATGAACCCCAGATGCATGTGTCCCTTGTGCATCTGGCTTACATGGGTCCTGGGGAATCTAACCTGGGTCCTTTAGCTTAAACCACTAAACCATTCTCCAGCCCAGATAATCTTTTCTTAAAAAAATATTTTAAAAATTATTTTATTCATTTATTTGAGAGAGAGAGAGAAAGAGGGAGAAACAGAGAATATGAGCATGCCAGGGTCACAAGCCACTGCAAACAAACTCCAGATGCATGTGCCACCTTGTGCATCTGGTTTTACATGGGTACTGGAGAATTGAACCTAGGTCCTTTGGCTTTGGCAGCAAATGCCTTAACTGTTAGGCAATCTCTCTAGTGCAGATAATCTTTTTAAATACATTCCAGTCTATCCCTTTGGAAAATTTATATCTGTATATGCATGCCTTTGGATGTATATGTATACACTTGATGTATAAACAAAGAAGTGAAGCCCCTATAGAAAATGATAGCTGGTCCTGTAGTACCAACACACTCTTCCTGGTGAAGTGACCAACCCATTCTAGTTTGCCTGTGACTGTCCCCATTTGAAAAGAAGAAGCTTCATCCTGGGAACTCCCACAGGTCCAAATAAACTGGGATGATCAGTCACCCTAGAGCTAGGCATGATATCTGTCTCCTCAGAGCCTCATGATGACACTGTAAATTAGGTGACCCTTTGACTGAGACGTTGAGGGAATCGCCAAAGGTCACACGTAGGATTGGTCACTCTTAGGCTGAAAGCAAAGACCATGTTTTTGGTTTTTTTTTTTTTTCAGAGAGACACAGAGAGAGGGAGAGGAAGACAGATAGAGATGGGCAAGCCAGCAGCCTCTCAGCGGCAGCGAATGAAATCCAGATGCATGTGCCCCCTTGTGGTCACATGCGGCATTGCGTGCTTTTGTCACTTTGCATCTGGCTAAACGTGAGACTTGGAGATTGGAACCGGCATGCTTAGGGTTAGTGGGCAGATGCCTTAACCGCTAAGCCATCTCTGCAGCCCCCATGTGTTTTTTATAAAGCCACCTCATGCCTTGCAAATAGAAATAGGGAAAGCTCTGGACTGGAGAGATGGTTCAGTAGTTAAAGACACTTGCTTGCAAAACCTGCCAGCCTGAGTTTGATTCTCCAGTACCCATGTGAAGTCAGATGCCCAAAGTGGCACATGTGTCTGCAGATGGCTGGCAGTGGCAAGAGGCCCTGGCATGCACATATCTTCTCTCTCTCTCTCTTTCTCTTTCCCTCCCTCTCCTCACAAGTAAATAAGAAAAAAATTATTTTAATTAAAAAAATAAAAAAGAAACAGGGAAAGCTCTGCTGATCGACCATGTGGCTCATAATGATTACCTGAGGAGGGAGACAGAGGGCCAAAGGAGAAGAATGTTCTAGATGGCTTCATCTGGGAAGGCTCAGACAGCTCAGAGGTCTTTAGCTTTGGATTCTGAGCAGGATTAAGGACTTGCTTCTGGCCATGTTCCCTCTGCTGGCATGCCTGAGCCCCTCCATGTGGTGTGGAGTTCTAGCTTTCTCCCTGTTGTCCCTGGGTCACACCAAGGTAGGGCTAGAGGAACTGGGAAGGGGAGTTGGGGCCGAGGGAACCTGCCAGGAGCTTCTCTCCAGGCTGCGGACTGTTCTCTCTCTCTCTCTCTCTCTCTCTCTCCTGGTGGCTCCTCCCACCTCCAACATATCCTCTTCTCTCTAGAGGTTTCCAAACAGGTTCTCCTGGCCTGTCTGCCAGACCCACTCAGGAGCTGTAGCGCCTCACCGGGAGCAAGCAGAAAGACCAAGAGCTAATTACTGTTTTCTCCTTCACAGCCCTTATAGCTCTGCCAAACTGGGATTCCTGTAGGCACCCTAAGCCTGTGCTCAAACCTGGAGGTGTCCCAGGCATGGAATCCTTCTTGCTCATTATCATGGTCTGCTTCCAAAGCCCATCCCCGGGCTCTCCCACCCCTGCCGCCTGCCTCATGCTCCCCCGATGCCTTCCAGTTCAGGTTTCCTGTTTGCCACTGACACAAAGGGAGGGTGAGGTTCTACCTGGGGCTTGCCAGAACTGAAGTGATAGGAAACCAGGCCAGGCCATTCCAGCCCCCGGGGCTGTGAGAACAGGGGCCCTCTTGGGAGTTTCCCACTTTCAAAAGAAAAACCTAGACTACAGACTTCCCCAGGACAGAGGCCCGGGTCCCCAGTGCTTCATGCAGTAAATGATGAGTTATAGACAAGAAAGCCACCTGGAGTCAGCCTGGGGACAATTGTCCCAGGCTACTGTGTCCCATTCCAAAGGGACAAGCATCACTCTTGCCCGCACAGAGCTTGGTTCCCCAGCACCCCCTGTCCTACCCCCACTCTGCCCCCATCCTGTTCCCATTGAAGTAATCATAGGGTAGGCCCAGCCTGACCGTGTTGCCATGACAACTGTTCTAATTTCTTTTAATCCCAGTGTTCCTTCCTAAAGGAACCTCCTCCAGCCCACACCCCACTGCTTCTCCCCAATGTGTTCTAATTGTCATGACTCCTGGGATTTGAAGAGGTAACGGCCATGTGTGGGGAGCTGGCATTGGCCTGGCTCCATCCCCAAAGTTGTTTGCCCAGCAGCGCCAGGCAGCCCTCTGCCCGCACCCTGCCCCTCACCTCCCCAGCAAGAATCCTAGAGGAACCCAGTGCAGGCTGGGGCAGGGTCTGTCCAGGGAATCGGAAGCCTCCTCCTCTCTTCCCTCCTCTCCTCCATGCTAAGGAACCCAAGCGGGGGCTGAGAGGCTGTGCAGGGTTTACATTCCCAGGGGGGCTGTTTAATGATGTGTCAACCCAACCCAGTCATCTTGCTGCCCACCTTCAAGGGAACCCATGCCCTATTACCTGCTCTGGCTCCACGCTGCTGCTGCCACTTCAGGGTTGGGAACCTCCCTCCCCTGCTGCCCATCCTCCGCCCCACTTGTGGGGCTGGGCTGTTTCCTGCTGTGGAAGGTCAGCTCAGGCAAGACTTTGGCTCCAAGGAAGTCTTTGTAGT
Organism: Orientallactaga sibirica; assembly: GCA_036365145.1. Lineage (NCBI taxonomy): Eukaryota > Metazoa > Chordata > Mammalia > Rodentia > Dipodidae > Orientallactaga > Orientallactaga sibirica. The sequence continues at coordinate 11,571,208 of JAEOAD010000013.1, forward strand.
CTTTGAAGGATGCTATTTGACAAAAGCATTTATTAGTCAAATAATGTTCTTAGACATTTTTTTGGCATGTGAATGTGTCGGGGGGGGGTTGGAGAGGCGGCTGTATATGTGCATAGTTGTGTGTGTGTACAGGCGCCCATGCCTGCACATGCATGTGGAAGCCAAAGGTTGACATTGGGAGTCTTCCTCACTCTCCACCTTATTTTTTTAAATTTTCTTAATTCTTATTAATATTTTAGAGAGAGAGAGAGAGAGAGAATTGGTGTGCCAGGGCCTCACAGCCACTGAAATCAAATTCCAGACACTTGCGCCACCTAGTGGGCATGTGCGACCCTGTGCTTGCCTCACCTTTGTGCGTCTGGCTTATGTGGGAACTAGAGAGTTGAACATGAGTCCATGGGCTTCGCAGGCAAGTGCCTTAACCGCTAAGCATCTCTCCAGCCCTCCACCTTATTTTATGAGACAGGGTTTCTCACTGAACTGAGAGCTTACTGATTTAGCTAGATTGGCTAGCCAGTGAGCCCCAGGGGTCCTCCTGTCTCTGCCTCCCCAGTGATGGAATTATATGTGTACTCCACTATGCCTGCATTTTTGTTTAAAAAAATTTAACTTATTTCACTTATGAGAGAGAGCAAGAGCAAGAGCAAGAGAGTCCTCTAGTCACTGCACTCAAACTCCAGGTGTGTGTGCCATCTTGTGCGCATGTGCGAACTTGTGTATGTGTGCCACCTTGTGCACCTGAATTAAGTGGGTTCTGGGGAGTCGAACCTGGGTCCTTAGGCTTTACAGGCAAGCACCTTAACCACTAAGCCATCTCTCCAGTCCTGTTTTCTTTTAAGGTAAGGTCTTTCTCTAGCCCAGGCTGATCTGGGTGGCCTTGAACTCGTGGCAATCCTCCTACTTCTGCCTCCCAAGCACTGGCATTAAAGATGTGTGCTACCACACCTAGCCCATGTCTGGCATTTTACATTGATGCTGGAGATCCAAACTCAGGTCCTCATGTTGCACAGCAGAATACTTTAGCCATGGAATCTCCTCAGCCCCTTAAGAAGTAAATGAAGGGGCTGGGCTGATGCTGATGGTGAGATAGGAGACTGAGACAGAAGAATTTCCCAGAAGGCTCCTGGTAAGCACAGGAAAACCAAAACAAACAACACCAACAACAAAAACAAAAACAGGGAAAATCCAGAAAGAGAAACCCCGCCTCAAATGGAGTGGCAGGTGAGGACCAAGCAGAAAGTTGCCCTCTGACCTCCACGTGTGTGCCATGGCATGCTGGTGCCTGCATTCACATACAATCACCCGTACATGAATATGCATACATGCACACAAATAAAAATTTTTAAATTAACACAAAAGAAGTAAGTGTAAATGCAGAAATCTAGAGATACAACCCTTCCCAAAACAGAAACCTTAGAGAAGTGAAATCACCAATAAACCCCCATAATTCCAGAGGTTCTTATATTCCTCTTGACTACTGTGGGCAATTTTGAGACACCCATATCAGCAGCCAGCAGGCCTCCCCTCTCCTTGAGTCTAACTCCAGGGCGGTTTCTGACTCAGCTTGTCTTTCTAACAGGCTCCCAGTGAGAGCTGATGCCCAGTGACACACAAGCCCTCACCACCAAGCCCGCGTGCAGATCCAGAGCCACTCTGGCCTTGGACATAAGGGTTCTGTATCTATGCGATCTAATATGTCACACAGCTCCCAGCCCCATAAGGCTATCCAGCAGTTGAATCATGGCTAGTGCAATGAAGGAAGGGGCCTGTTAATGGTATCTGATGGCCATTTGTGTAAATTTCAATAGCCACATGTCTCACTCCGACCCCTGGCAGCTACCATGTTGGACAACATAGAAAGTTCCATTTGGTGGTGGAGGTCAGGCTTGGCATGACCTCGCATGGTAATAGGATGCAAAATTGAGCGAGACAGCCACCAGGTATGCTTGTGCCTTGGGGCCGCTCCCTGGGCCTTCTCCTTCTAGAAACCCTATGCCAGAGAGCCTCATCGGATTGCTGTTCTATGCATGCATGGTTCACGTCTGCATCTCTCTGGTTTCTGTCCGGGCTTCAGATGGGCTGCTGAGAAGTGAGCCTGCAATCTGACAGCTTGCCTTAGAAATAAGATCCTAGAGCTTGGGGGATGGCTTAGTCAGTACTTGCTTCAGAAATGTGAAGATCTGAGTTCAAATCCTCAGAACCCATGAAAATGCTGAGTGCGGAGGTGCAGGCTTTTAATGCCAGCCAGTGTTGGGATTGCAGTGACAGATGGATCCCCGGGGCTTAGACAGCTAACTAGACTATGGGAATGAGGCCAGCTCTGGGTTCAGTGAGAGACCTTGTCTCGGTAAATAAACTGCAAAGTGATGGAGGAAGACCCTCGATGTCGACCTCTGCCCTCCACATGCATGTGCACAGATGTGCATATGTAACCCCCCTACATGAACCCGAATAGAAAAACACACACACCATGCACATGTATGCAACAGAGAGAAATGAGAGCTTAAAATCAAAGCCTGCAAGTCTTCACTGGTTCAGAGGGAAACCCACTTGTCTTCAAAGCAGGGTGGAAGGCTTCAGGGCCACCACACACCATTAGATGCTGTCCCCTGACCTTCCTTCCCTCTTCAAGACACCCGCAGACAGGTTTCAGTTGACACACCAGTGCTGCCCAAGGAAGCACTCGGTCCCCATCTGCTCCTACCACCATCCTCCAGGGCCGAGTTCCCCTTAACACACCAAAATATTAGATCTTCAGTTGGGAGTCCAACAGCAAAATATTTCTGAAATTGTGTGTGTGGTTTTTTTCCCCCTTCTAATTTAATGTGCCAGACAAGCCCTCCAGTAATTAAAACCAGAAACAAGGACCAGTCTTAGACAGAGATTTGAAGGCTGTAAAATTCTAGGACAGGTTTATGTAAAGCAATTAAAAAGGGAGTTAAAAATTGTTAAAAAATTAAACACTAATTACTTTTTTTTTCTTTTCTCATTTCTGCTGAGCTGTTTGGCCACTGAGCTCGAAAAAAAGATATATAAAAAAGAGAAAGTTTTGCCTCGCTATAAATCAAGTTCAGCCAATGCTTCTCAAAATTTTGCAGCCAAACCCATATGCTGTCAATTAGTCTAAATCATGACTTTTCAATTAGAGTGGCTTAGGGAAGTCTGGTAGCGAAATGTGTGTGTGTGCATGTGTGTGCATGTGTGTGTGTGTGTGCGCGTGTGTGTGTGTGTGCGTGTGTGTGTGTGTCCCTGTGCACGCTTGGGAGGGGGCAGTGGGGAATGGGGGAAAAGGTGAAATCTGATTTCAGGCTGCGAAGTGGAAATATCTTTTAAAAGGTGTGATTCCCAGTTTAGTGTTTTCCATATAAAATGGGGTATTATTTGCCACACTGTGGGGAGCAGTGAAGTGTGGAGACAAAGGTGAGGAGCTGAGTAGCTGTCTGACCAGGAACACTGGCTAGAGGTGCCGGGTGGGGTACCAAGACCACCGTCCAAGTGGGAGCAGAAGGAGCGGCTGCTGCAGACCTTGGATCTGCACGTGGGCACACTGTCCCTTCCATGTGGGGCAGTGGGATCATGTTGGAATGCATAACTTGTTGTAGAGGCCAATGACGAAATGAGATGAGGGTCCGATTGCCATTCTAAATGTTCCTTCAGTATCTGGCATAGACTAGGCATGGCCCATACAGGGACTAGGAGGGTTCCAGTCCTACTGGGCCGTCAGTATATGACTCTTTCTTTTGAGGGCTACCCAGTTCCTCTGGGCTCTGTACCTAAGGGAAGGTCAAGTTGGGGGGGACTTGACACAAATGCCAGGTTTTTTTTTTTTTTTTTTTTTTTGAAAGATAGAGAGAATTGGCACACCAGGGTCTCAGCCATTGTAATCAAACTCTATACGCTTGTGCCACACCTAGTGGGCATGTTGGACCTTGCTCCTGCCTCACTTTTGTGCATTTGGCTTACACGGGATCTGGAGAGTCAAACATGGATCCTTAGGCTTTGCAGGCAACTGCCCTAACCGCTAAGCCATCTCTCCAGCCCACCAGGTTGGTTGTGACTGAGGTTAAAAGGCTTTGTGTTTGTGTCTTTGCATTGGGGGTCCCTTGGTGTTCTGAGTCTCCCCAGATCGTCCTGTGATAATCTCAGATCTCCTGGCTGCTGGCTCCCGACCAGGTTTTCAGGTGGAGTCTGCCTCAGAGCCCGATGATGCTGAGGGTGGTCGTTTGCATGCTTTGAATCCATTTGCCTGGACTCATCTTGGATGGAGGAGTTTGTATCCATTCTCAACTGGGCTGGGGTTTAGGGGAGTGCATGTGGTCATGGCAGGTCTGGTGATATGAGCCGGGTCTTTAGAGTCAGGTCAGTGTTGGTATCCGTGATAATACTGACAACAGCTATAGTATATGGGATATAGGCTTCAAGCACTGCCTGAACCCTTTACCCAGAATCCCTCAATTCAGTTACTTTTCCAAGATCACGCAGCTCACAAGGATACAGGCAGGACCTAGAATACAGGACCACGTAGGAGACACCTGTGGGACTGTTTGTGAGGATGTCTCTAGAGAGTGTCCACTGAGGAGGGAAGACCCACAACCCTTGAATTTGGGGGGCATCATTCCATGAGCTGAGATCCTGGACTGATTTTTTTTTTAAAGGAAGACAGGAGCACCTCCATTCCCCTCTCCAGGCTTCCTGACCTCAATGTGAGCAGGTGCCTCACACTTCTGCTGCCATGCCTTCGCGACCTTGATATGTTCCATCCCCTCTTACACCTGAGCCACCATAGAAACCTTTCTGTTGGGCATTGCTAAACACGGGCTGGGACTGTGAGGAAGCTGGCCTAGGCTGTTAGACATGGCCGGGGACCTTGGGCTGTGGGGGTTGCAGCTGGCCTTATTGTTGGGAACCCACTCTGGTGATGGACACTTCCTTCCCTGCCCTGGGCAAGGTTGTAGTGTGCCCTGTCATCACCCAGGGTGGGTAGAACTGGCGGGCCCTCTCCCCTTGGTCCCCAAAAGCATCTGACCATACCATAGTCAGGCTTTGCCCACCCCCCCCACAGTTACTGACCTTGTAACTAGCTGCCCAAGAGACCCTTATGTGGCTGAAGTCACATAGCTTTTCCCGCCACTATCTCCCTTACACTTTTGCCTTTCAACCAATTAGCTAGCAACCCATAAACTATGTATCCAATCACCATATTGTCTATATGTGCCTTCTCAACCTTTCTCAAGTGTTTATAAACCCACTCCCTGTTGAATAAACGAGAGTGCGCTATCCATCAGATGGCCTCCAGGGGGGTTCATTGCCCATTGCACTCACCCGCTCCAGGACCTTGCTCCCCCCAACTCCTCCTGCCCCCGGGATGTCACTGGCCAACGACCCCCGGGGATGGTGAGGACCCACACCTTTCCTTCCCTAAGCAGCTTCTGTCAGATAATTTGTCCCAGCAGTAAGCAAAGCAATGAATGCACGATGCTTTCTGATGGGGTTTGGAAGAGGATGTTGGTGATAGGAGACACCTTGGAATTACTGACTGATGGTCTTGGGTGGGCCTGATGGTGTGTCCATATGGAAGTGGGTATGTCTGTGATTGTGCCTCCTGCTGCACTCCTGCCATGTCTGTAACCATCGCCCTATCACTTATTGCGTTGGCCCATCTACAAAAAGGAGCTGAACCCCACTTCTCTCTGATGGACATTTCTCATGTTCCCTGTGTGCCCAACATGGAGAAGACTCTATAAACAATTCACTCTGGGCCTTCCTTGTTGGTGGCCCGATTCCATGAAGTTTGACCTGGTTTCTTCCTGGCTCTCAGCCTGTGATTTCCTGTAGGATATAGTTACCGGTCTCTTTCCAAATGATTCACCCTAAACAAGCCCCGGGTGGGATGATTTCTGTAGGGCAGGCCCACACCCCTCTAGATAGAGCCAACATTTCCCATCTAGGGACCCCAAATATATTGAGCTTTCTTCTACCAGGGAAAGGTTTCCTGGGACCCCCTTCCCCCCCAAGAAACTTCACTCTTTGCAATGGTTAGAAGGCAAAGATAAAGCCCACCCAGGCCGTTCTTGGCTCATTGTCCCTTCAAGCTGTCTGGTACCCTACTGGACAGCCCAGAGGAGAGAAGAGCCTCCTGGCCTTTCTCCAGAGCAGTCCTGCACGTCCCCAAGCAGAATGACCTCACTCTGAGCCCCTTAATCTGACAGCTGAGTGCAGCGAGCCAGGACCAGGCTTCCAAGGGGCCTCTGGCGCCAGGCACCAGCACTCCCTGCTCCCTCTGGGTGGTGGGTAGGTTGTTGCCTGGCTCCTTGCAGCTGGCAGGTTGTGGGGGCCAAAGCTTCAGCTGGGTGCTCTCTGGAGGGTTCTCTGTAGATCTGAGCTCCCAGAGGCAGGAGCTAGGGAGCCCACTCAGTGGATGCACATGCTGCTCTTTAAAGTTCCCCCGTCATCCAGGGCATTTGTAGTGTTTGAATGTTAATGGTCCCCATAGAATTGTGTGTTTGAATACCTAAGCCCCAGCTGGTGATGCTGTTTGGGAAGACTGTAGACCTTTAGGAGGTCGAGCCTTGCTGGAGAAAGTTTGTCAATGGAGGTGGCTCCTGAGGTTTTATAGTCTAACCCTGCTTACTGTTCTCACCGTACTTCCTCCTTGCAGATATGATGTGTGACAGTGGCTGTCTGTTCCTACTGTGCCTTCCTTACCATGGTAGAAATGGTAAGCTGAAAATAAACCCTTGCCTTTCATGAGCTGCCCCGGTCAGGTATTTTGTCCCAGCATTGAGAAAATCCCCGATACACTTTGGCTGAAGCCAACTGCCTGTACTGTCAAGCCCTGCCCCAGCTCTCAGTCCTCTGTGTCTCATCCCTGTCTTCCCGGAAGCCCTGTCCTTAGGATAACCAGAGAAGTTTTCTCTCCATAAAAGGTGCCGAGGGAGGGGAGGTGGCCCCATCAGAGAGTGTTGGGGGTCAGGTGAACAAGCTGTAGATCTCAGTGCTGTCACTTGGGCTGAGTGGCCTAGGGCGGATAAACTGAGTTTCTCCAGCTCTCAGTTTGCTCATCTGCAAACTGAGGGCAAATTATACTCTTGGCATGATCCTGGATAGCTTCAGTGATGCAAACGAAGCCCTAGTCTAGAGCTCGACTCCCTAGTCAGCCCAGAGGAGAGACACCAGTTGTCCCATGTCCTACAGATCTTCCCCCCACCTCCAGTCATCTTATGCTGTGACCCACTGCCTCCAGTCCCTGCATTCCATGGAGCCACTTTGGAGCTTGAGTGACTTGGCTGTAGCTGCTCTTCCATTGGGAGAAGCATGATCTAGGCCTGGGCAACTTGCTGTGGGACCCATGGAGAGTCACAAGACCCCGTTGACAATCAAACTCCTTACCGCTGACTGCTACTCCTGGTAGCCGTCTGAGACTTGAGAGGTAACCCTTTGTCCTGTGTGAAGACATAGTTCCTGGGTATTACTGAGTTTAACTTAACGTGACCCTGGAGAGGAGAAGCGTGGCCCCCCAGAACCAAACCCCGGCCTCTCAGTTTGCACTGGGCCTCATCCACTGGGAGGAGTTAAATGGATATCGGGCTATTTCACACCCCTGGATGTTGACCCCTGCAGGTGCAGAACATTCCCAAGATCCACCATACTGTCTTGGGTGAGGCAGGTTCCTGTGGATGGCACCCTACAGTGCCAGGTTCCTGGTGCTAAGGAACTCTGCCACCAGACCAGAAGAAAGGACCTGAGTGGTGGAGTGAGGGCCTGGAGGCCACTTCCATAACTTCATGGAGCAAGTCTACTGGGAGCACTGGGATGAGCTTGGACCAGGCTTGTTGTCTAGTCAAGCTGTGACAAACTGGCCCAGCGAAGGCCAGGTTGGAAAGAGAACAGAGAGGCAGGTGTTATGATTCCAGGGCAGCATGCCCCCCCCTTCTGATATATGTGGAGATATGGCTTAGTCTGACAGGGAAAATGGCATGGATAGGAGGGTGCATGGGCTCTGTGAGTTAAATCCCTATACAGGCTGCCTGTTAAGTGTTTATGAATTTCTCCTCTCGGTTTTCAAGTCATGGTATGCTTTCTCCCATCATTCTGTTGGAAGATTCATAATTGCTGTGGTAGTTTGAATAGATGGCTCCCAATATATTCAGTGTTTTATAAATTTGTAGTTTACATCTGCAGCTACCTGGCTGGAGACAGTGTCTCTGGGCAGATCTTAAGGTGTGGTGGTGGGTCTGAGATTTCAATCTAACGATATACAAAGTGTGCCTAGCTGGAGTTCACGAGGTGTGCTGTGCTGTGTGGTTTTTGGCTTGTGGCTTTTTGCTGTCTATGTTTGGTCCTGTGAAGGCAGGCCAGCTTCTTCTGCCATTATGGAACTTCCCCTGGATCTGTAAGCTTCAATAAATAATATCCCTTCCTCCATAACTGCCTGGTCTGGAAGTTCATCTCAGTGAACCCGAAGCTGTCTGCTACAATTGCTTTCAGCAACTCACTATCCACAGAGCAGTATGTCTTGGGTCCTCGGATGGTGGGGGTAGGGGTGGGGGCGGGGAGGGGGCGGGCTCAGAAAGTGCCTGTTAGGTGGCTGTGTGGAGGAGACCAAGGTAAAAGATTACATTAGTGGACAGACACAACAGGGTTTTCGAGAAAAGCCGGGTTGCTTGAATATCAAGATGCTCCTGGTCTAGCAGCGGCATCTTGGCTTCCTATGTGAGCCTGGGGTCTCTTGTAGACCCACCTGTGCTGGAACGTGGAAAGTGGGCGGAGCATCTGCAGCCTGGCTCTTAGAGATGCTCTGGCTGTCCCACTCCAGGAAGTCCCCAAGTGTCAGGGCAGAAGCCAAGCAGCAGCACAAATGGCCAATGTGAGGCAGGGGTTCATCTAGCGTGGAGGCTGACCTGCCCAAGGCTGGCCAGCCCAGCCCAGCGGAGCTGGAAAGGCGTGGGTAGGAAGGGTGCATTGGCAGGGTGGTTGCAGCTTCCCACACAGCCAGCAGGATCAGGCTCCTGATCACTGAAGGGCAAGAATGGGGACAGTTAAAGTCACCAAGTCATAGGCTTATAAACATTACTTGGGAGTGTAGGACCTGGTTTATTCAGGGCCTTCTGCCCGCAAGCGCTGGCTTGTGGCCTGGTTCCTGAAATGGAAGATTTGCTCTCATTTCTCTTTACAGGCACAGCCCACAGGGAACTACAGCTGTCTGTAGAAGTTACCTGGGACTTCCCTTGGAACTGAAGGCCAGGACCACTATGAGTTTTCCTTTTTACTTCACAGTGTGCCTTTGGGGCAGTCACTCAACTTCTCTGACAACCCCCTCCTCAGCCTCATTCATTGCAATGGAAGAGTAGTGCCTTCCAGAACTTCTGGACTTTGAGTGACAATGAAATTCCATGATGTTTATTCAAAATAAATACTCTAAAACTGCCAGGTGCAGGAGGGAGAGACGGCTCGGTGGATACAGTGCTTGCTACAGAAGCTTAAGTACATGAGTTTGGGTCCCCAGATCTCACATAATGCCACATGCTGTAGTGTGCCACGCCTCTGTAATCCTAGTGACATGGGAACTGGAGACAGGAGAATCCCCCAGAGGCTTGGGGGGCAGTGAGCCTGGAAAACAGCAGTGAACAGCAAAAGACCCCTGCCTCAAATCAAAGGTGGAAGGCCAGGGTCACCTCCTGAAGTTGTCCTCTGACGTCCACACATCACACACACACACACACACACACACACACACATACACACACACACACCCCAGGTGCTATTGGTGTTTGTCTGCAGTGGGGCTCAGCCGGGCTCATGTGCGCCCTCCCCTGAAACTTTCCCCTTTGGAACTCCCTTTAGCTAGATTCTCTGAAACTTTCTCCAAATCAAGAATTTACTTTTGTTTGTTTGCTTTGGCGTCTGATGGAGACAAAAGGCTTCATGAGAGTGAAGGGTAAGGGAGTCTCCTAAGAGCTGGGCAAATGCCCGGAACTCTTGGCCTGGACACCGCCTCCAGGAAGCCAGGTTTCTGATGCCGGGCACAATGCATGTGACTTCTCTGCAGAAACCGGGTGGATGTGAGGTTTGGCAAACTTCCCCGGACACTGACCCTCCCAGCTTCTCCTGGAACAGCCTGGATCCTGCCCCCAGGGGTGACCTAGTCCCTTTGAGCTGGGCCAAATTCTTATTGAATCTGTGACAGAGTCCAGTTCCCAGCTGGTCCCGCCCTGGCCCCAGTCATTCTGAAATACAACATAAACCAATAGCAAAATCTCCCCAGGGACCATCCATGTACCTCAAATCCTTCAGTTTAGACTATTGCCAACTATTCTTCATAAGGGCAGTTTTCTATGGCCAACTTGAGCGTACACTATAAAGGGAAGATATGGGAGAGGTTGGTGAGTAAATTAATATAAAAAAAATCATAGAAACAACAGGCCTATGTTATGTCACAGGGTCTGAGAGCTGCGAATTTGAACACAATGAAATGTAGCATCACAAGGCTCTGAACCAAGGCCAGTGAGAGTAACTAGAAGCCTCTAAGCCTTACTTTTTGGAGTTCCCACCATTCAGTCTATCAAGAGCATTAAAATTCACCCACACCCCACATTAAATATAATTTTGTAGAGGGGAAAGAGAATAAGGAGATTATAATAATTTTTGGTCAGTTTGTGATTTAAGGCAAAAGGATCAATTCATGTGATTTCAACTTTATTATATTCACTAATAAGTTCGAGAATTGCCTTAAATGACCATTGGCTAGTTGACAGTGTAATTCTGTAAGGATATAAGAAACTATTCACAAATAGGCTTTGTAGTTCTTTATGATGAAGCTAATATTTTTCTTTCTCCTGTCTCCTTTCCTTCCTTCCTTTCTTTTCTCTCCCTCTCTCTTTCTTCCTTCCTTCCTCCCCTTCATTCCTCTTTCTTTCTTCTTCTTATTTTTATTTTAATTTTTATTGAGGTAGGGTCTCTCTCTAGCTTAAGCTGACCTGGAATTCACTATGTAGTCTCAGGGTGGCCTTGAACTCACAGCAATCCTCCTATCTCTGCCTCCCGAGTGCTAGGATTAAAGACGTGTGCCACCATACCTGGCCCCTCCCCCCTTTCCTTCCCTCCCTCCCTCTCTCCCTCCCTCCCTCCCTCTCTCCCTTCTCTTCTTGTTGGTGGGCCAGCTAATCTGATAAACATAGCAGTGAATAATAAAAGGCCCTGCTTCAAAGGTAGAATTAAATTATTAATTTATTTGGGTTTCAAATGTTTCTGTCGTCTTTGGAAGTCCATAGCCTGTCACTATTGCTTTTGTCCCCTTAAAATCTTGCTGAGTCAGAGGCTTGGGCTTGCTGGGCTTGCATCTGTGACGTCTTTAAGCCTCACTTTCCCCATCTGTAAGTGGGGCTAACTTGCTCTGTTTCCTATGGTTTGTTGGGAAGATTAACTGAGAAAATAAATGAAAGTTCATAACCCAGGGCTCAGCTTTACCCATAACATTATCTGCTGAAACTGAAAGCATTAAAATTTCAAATAAAGCTATCTGCTGAAATGCCTTAAAATGTAAAAGGCATGTGATTCTAGAATTTTAAAAAAGTACTTGACCTTGGAAATGCTCTCCTATTCTCTAGTAAGTAAATATATACATATTGTAATCACCCAGGGTTTAAATCATTAGGAATTCATTGCCATTCCCCCGTGTTTTAGGTTCAGCTTTGAATTCTTTGTGGTACTACATAAGGATTAATGACGTAGGGCTGGGGAGATAGTTCAGCAATAGGAGTGCTTGCTGCAAGTATGAGGGCCTGAGACCCCCTGAGTTTAATTCCCCAGGACCCACATAAACATCTAGGTATGGCCACACACATCTGCAGCTCCAGTCCTGTGGATAGTAGCGACTGGACATTGCTGGGGCTGTGGAAACCGTAGCCCTGCCTTTTTAAAGATATTCCATCTCAAGGAAATATGTAAATGAGCAATAGAGGAAGGACACCTGATGTTCCCCTCTGACCTTGGTGCATGCATCTCCACATGCATGTGCATACAATGTGTGTACGTGCGTGCACACACAACACATATTATACACATGAAAGGCTTAATGATGAAAACAATATTTGATGGATGGGGGAGGTTTTTGGTCTACTTGAAGAAACAAGCTTTTCAAACCTTCAGGAGCATCTACTCAGGAGCAGTTAGTGTGTTAATCAGGGCAACTTCTTATCAGATGCACAGAAACTCTTCTCCGCTGCCGCCTCTGGGCAGTGGGATGTTATTTCTAGAAACATCACAGGCGGCCCTGCGTGCTGCAGTGCTCCGGAACTGAAGGCTGTGCTAACGGTGAGGAGTCTTCCTCCCCCGGGGTGAGCTCAGGAGCTGTAGGAGGGAGGTGGGGCTCCATGGGTGTCCTGGGAGTCCCAAAGGAGGGCTCCCTCTAAAACACACGATGAACATGAACCTGCACGTGACATGAGTCATGCGAAGATGACGCTAGGGAGTTTACCCGGCACGGCCCTTGGCATTGTACTTCTCGTCTTTCCAATTGGAAGGGCAAAAGACATGGATCGATGGATGGGGTGCTGCAGGCTGGAAAAGATGTGGACATTTCAGAGAAGGTCCTGATGGCCACGTGGCGCCCCTTGACTGTCAGCCTTCGCATCAAGACCGTATGTCTTGGTAGACTGCTACATTCTTGGTGGTGTGGGAAGCCTGGGGGTTGGAGACACCTAAATTCCAACTTGGGTTCTGCTGGTAAGAAGCTGCGGGACCTTGGAGAATCTTCTCTGACCATTCAGTTATTCCACGACATTCCGAGTTCAATAAGAATGATAGATGGGGGAAAATTAGACGCTTTCAAAAGCAAACACTAAATGCATGAGGTTTTATTTGACTTTATTGTCCTGTTAAAAAAGTGCATATGGGTTGGATAATGGTTGTATTCGGCAGATTACAGATGGTTAAACAGCTACAGCTAAGGTATCAATCAAAGGCTGATTTCAAGTCAGAGCAATGCTGTAGGACTCCAGCCGTGAAGATCAAGAAAGGCTAAAGATGACGCCAGTCTAAGGAGTGAAGCTGACATGAAGGATGTAAGTGTCAGGGTCCCCGAGAAGCTCCACAGAGCCCCATGCTCAGCCAAACCCCCGCAAGATGGAAGGCTTTCAACCCTCTCTGTTCAATTTCATGTGGTTTTAAATTCAGAAGCACCAAAAAAACTAGATTAGAGAGCCCTTGGTTGGCAGCAGTTCACATGAAAGAGATCCGGAGGTTGTAGTTGGCCACAAGTATCCTGTGGCCCACTGGTGTGACTGTTGCTAAAACACACTGCAACAGTTGCAGGCCGTCTTGATAGAGAGATGGGCCCAGATCCAGGGAGGGGCGTTGTGGGTCTTCTGGCGGAGGTAGGCTGTTTCTAGTGGGATGTGTTTTGCTCTGAACATCAGGAAGAGAGCGAGCGTCCTTTGGGGACATGTAATGGAGTAACAAGGAAAGATAGACCCTAGTGGGTTCCCGAATGTGGTTGAGGACCATCAGGACATTTAGCACCCCATCATGTCTTCCTAGGCACCCTGCAAGCCCCCTTCCAGACCCTCCCCCTGTAGTTAGATAGGCCATCTGTTTTGCTTCGATTGATGGAATAGGAGCAAAACCACCTGGGTCCATCTCAGACCTGCCCTGTAAAGTGTCCTCATGGTGCCACATCTTGATCATTTCCTGCCTTCTCCTAAGGACAGGATCTAGGTGTCAGGAATCATTTGTAATTCCTCTTGGAGGCTCCCCGTGGAACACCCCTTTGGGCTGTGAGAAGAATAAATCATGAGGGCTGGAGAGATGGTTTAGCGGTTAAGGCGCCTGCCTGCCGGTTCCAAGCTCTAGGTCCCATGTTTAGCCAGATGAAAAGTGATGCAAGGGTGCAATGCCACACTTGCCCACAGGGGGCGCACGCATCTGGATTTCGTTCACAGCAGCTGAGAGACTGCTGGCGCGCCTATCTCTATCTGTCTCCCTCTCCCTCTCTCTCTGTCTGTCTTTCTCTCCAAAAAGAAAAGAATAAACCATGAATGTTTACTGTGTTAAATGCCTGAGGTCTTGGGAGTGCTTGTTACAGCAGCTGGTGTTGATTGCACTGACGACTTTCATTATTATTGTTGTTGACAAGATAGTCAAAGGGGGGACAGATGGTTATGTCTCAGTAATACGTGGGCCAGATGAATCCTCTGAGACACGCACGGTCCTCACAACTGCAGGCCATGTAGGAGTTTCTGTCCACTTGACTCCTTGAGACAGGGTCTCTCATTGAACCTGGACCTTAGTGGTTTGGCTAGACTAGCCAGCCACTGAGGCCCAGAGACCCTCTATCTCTGCCTCCTCAGTGGTTACAGGTTCACACTGCCATGCCCAGCATTTGACCTCGGTGCTGGGATCTAAACTCAGGCCCCTGTGCTTGTGTAGCAAGCCCTTTACCCTCTGAGCCATTTCACCAGCCCCCAAAGGAACATTTTTTATTTATTATTAATTAATTTATTTATTTTGTATTTTTTTTTTTTTGACAGAGAGAGAGGAAGAGGAAGACAGATAGAGCTAGGTGTGACAGCAGTCTCTCAGCTGCTGTGAACAAAATCCAGATGCGTGCGCCCCCTTGTGGTCAAGTGCGGCATTGCACCCTTGCGTCACTTTGCATCTGGCTAAACGTGGGACCTGAAGATTGGAACCACTGGAGATTGGAACCAGTGTTTTAGGCTTAGGAGGCAGGCGCCTTAACTGCTAAGCCATCTCTCCAGCCCCTATTTTGTATTTTTGAGGTAGGGTCTCACTGTAGCCCAGGCTGACCTGGAATTCACTCTGTATTCTCAGAGTGGCCTTGAACTCATGGCGATCCTACCTCTGCTCCCGAGTGCTAGGATTACAGGCATGCGCCACCACCGCCAGGCAAGAATACACTTTTTGCATCTGACTTTATGCAGGTGCTGGGAAACTGACCTTGGTCCAGCAGGCTTTGTAAGCAAGTGCTTTTTTTTTTTTTTTTTAAGTTTTTTTGAGGCAGGGTCTCACTCTAGCCCAGGCTGACCTGGAATTCACTATGTAGTCTCAGGGTGACCTTGAACTCTCAGCGATCCTCCTACCTCTTGCCTCCTGAGTGCTGAGATTAAAGGAATGTGCCCCCTCTGCTCAGCTGAAAGGGACATTTTTAGACAAGAGCTCTAGAAGGCACCATGGACCCAGGGTTATGCTGTCCATACTTGGTCTGCAGATGGGAGGGTGGCCCCAGCCCCAACTGGCAGTGTGGGTGGTGGCACCATCAGGGAGGGAAAACTCAGGTGCCTGAGAACACCAGGTTGTACATAATTCAGGGCCGGTTATAGGCAGCAAGAAGTCTCACACACCACAAAGACAGATCATGAAGCATTCTTCTAAAATGAGAAAATGCACCATTTCATTGCCTCCTCCACCCCCACCTTTTGCCAATAAAATAACTAAACTGTGCTTTTCACAGGGTCTGCCACTCTACCTTGCTGTCTCTATGGGGCATGGAGAAGCTTGACTGGTGACAAAGAGAATGGACATTCTGAGAAGGGTGTTGAGGTTTTGGAGGGCACCAGGGAGGGGGGTTGCTGCTGACTTCTCGTCACTCCAGGTGACATACGACTTAGCACGTCCCCAGGTCTCCAGGGCTGCAGCTGGCTGAGTGCTTTCCACATGTGTTTGGTATTATCAGTGTTTTTACAATAATAACTGTGGTCTTGAAAGGGTTTAAAGTTAATTAAAATGCAGCACCCTGACACAGTTCACACTATGATCATTGGAATGCCTGGCTGAAAAGGACCTCCCTGGGGAGGGGGGTCATCTTGTCCAGTCTTCTGTCTCTGCCTGGGTTTTTCTTTTTTCATCAGCTAGCCATATCTGCTAGCCTGAAAAGATTGTCGGCTTCAAGTTTTCTTCTTCTTCTTTTTCCCTTTTGCTTTTGGTATATGTGTATATAGCATGTGTGGTGTGGTGTGTGCAGATGTATGCACCCCATGCACATGTGGAGGCCAGAGGAGAAGGCAGGATGTACCACTTCGTCGTCCATCTTTGTGTGCTTCCTTGAGATGGAAGTCGCTCTGAACTTGGAGCTATGGCGTTCCCAGGTCAGGGGTCACAGGCATGTGTGGGCACACCCAGGTGTCTCCATGAATGCTGGTGAATTGAACGCAGACAGTCCCAAGCTCTCTCAGGTCCTCAAGTGCTCCTAACGGCTGAGCCATTTTCCCAGCCCTCTTCCCAAATTCTTTCTTCTAAGGAACTATTGCTTGATATATATTTAAACTGAAGTAAAAAGGAAAGAGTGGACTGGAGAGACGGCTTGCCTGTGAAGCCCAAGGACCTCGGTTTGAGGCTCGATTCTCCAGGACCCACGTAAGCCAGATGCACAAGGTGGCGCATGCATCTGGAGTTCATTTGCAGTGGCTGGAGGCCCTGGCACACCCATTCTCTCTCTACCTGCCTATTTCTGTACCGCTCTCTCTCTCTCAAATAAATAAATAAAAAATAAAAAAAAATTTTTTTTAAAAAAAGGGAAGAGCTAACAGACAAGTTTATAACTTGAAGAATTATACTGAGGAAGCCCATACAGGTTGTATTATCAAACACTGCTGCCCATGTGTCCTCATTGATAGACCCCTGCTGGGAAGGACCTTGGGTCAAGGGGAGCAGGCTCTCAAACTCCACTCAGCGCTATAGACAGTTTGGGGTTGGTCAGTCTGTGCGAGGAGTGTATCCTGCGCCTTGTAGTATGTTTAGCAGTATCCTCAACCTGTATACAATAAATGCCAGGAGAACTTCCACCTCCCTTCAACTTGCACAAACCAAAAATGTCCTCAGAGGCTGGGACGATGGCTCACACTTGTTGCCCAAGCCTCAAGACCTGAGTTTGCATCCCCACCACCCATGTAAAAACCAGGACATGACAGCACATGCCTGTAATCCCAGTGCTGGGGAGGTGTACACAGGAGGATCCTCAGGAATTGCTGGCTAGCTAGTCCAGCTGAATCAGCAAGCTCTGGGTTCAGTGAGGAAAAAAAAATAATGAAATAAAATAAAAGGTGGTGAGTGCTTAAGGAAAACACCTGGTGTCAACTTTCTTGCCTGTACACACACACACACACACACACACACACACACACACACACACAGACACGAATCTCCCCCCACAAAAAATACCTACATACTTGGGAACACACGTACATACACAGCCCCTACACACAGAAAAATCCTTATATTTATCACTAAATATCCCCTGAGGAGGGCAAAATCGCATGCAGATGAGAAGTGCTAGTCTAGGGTAAGTCTCTTTGGAATCCTGCCCACTCCGTGGCCCCCAGCCCCCACTCCAGGGAAACATCTAGGTTGGCATGACGTACAACATGTCACGCTCACACTTGAGTAAGGGAAGAAGTGACGGGTCATGAATAACATCCTGAGATTTACTGATGAGTCACTTGTTAAAACAAATTAGAGCAGGTACGAGCACGGGAACATCCCTTGCGCTGCTGCCTCACACGCTGATGCGTTTTTCCCAGCGGGCAGAGCTGACCATCACGCCCAGCCTGCCTCATGTCCGTCACGCCGCCAGTGGAGTCTGTGCTGTACATGGCACCAGCTCCTTCTCCCTCCCTCCCCTCCCTCCCTCCCTCCCTCCCTCCCTCCCTCTCTCTCTCTCTCTCTTGCTGGGGGAGATGGAACCTATAGCTTCATGAATGCAAGGCAAGCTCTCTACCACAGAGCTCTACCCCCAGCCACCCTCAAGTCTGCCATCCTTGAACTGAATTATTATGTGTGTGCAGATGTGTGCACCCCGTGTGCATGTACAAAGGGTAAAGGAGAACATCCCGTGTCTTCCTCTTCTGCCTGTTTCCTTGAGACAGTCTTTCATTGAACCAGGAGCTGCTTTTTTCAGTCAGACTGGCAGACCAGCTCGCCCCAGTGATTCTCCAGTCTGCATACCCCACAGGACTTGGGTTGCAGCTGGGTGTGGGCACACCCAATTATTTCCATAGGTGCTAGGGGAAATCGAACTCAGGCAAATTAAGTCCCCTTTACCATCATGCTAACAGGGCAGGCCCTCTTGCCCTCTGAGCCATCCCACCTAGCCCTAGCCCTTATCCTTGAACTTGGCTTGTAAAAGAACCTGGTCTCCTCAGGCTCTCCTGGCCCTGCGGGCTGTGTCTTTACATCCCCTCATGCGCTCCATCCACACTCCCCTCTTCCTTGTTCCCTTCCTGCTGCTCTGAGCAGCTCTGGTTCCTTCTCCTGGGCTGCCTACACCTGACCTCTGGTCTACTTGGCTCTGATCCTACCAGGTAGCCTCTGACATCTTATCACACTCTCTTTCCCTAACCCAGGTCACTTATATGAAATTTTCCCGATTAAGAGCTGGGCAGGGTTTCCTAGGAAGTACAGGCTGTGGTAGAGTTAGGCATGAATTGGGGGATGAATAACTCATATGAAAGAAGAGGGGGATGAGGCAAGAGAGGGCAAGAGAGAGACTGCACTGTGAGGGCCTGAAAACTCTGCCAGCCTCACTGCCCACTGGAGGAGATTCTGTGGGTGGAAAAAGCTGGGCGTGTAGACCATTGTCTCATTCACTCGTGAAGAGGGAACTGAGCGGATTCCCCATAGGCTAGACCGCGTGTTCTCCAGTGCTGAGAGCCAGCCTGCAGGTCTGCTCGCGGCCAGTTCCCTAGAATGGAAGAACAGAGCCTCATGTATGGGCATGGCAACAAGGGGACACATGGGTGCTTCAGATAACATTGTGGACAGACACATCATTAGGGGACGAGGCAGGAAAACACAGCTGCAAGCTATCGAACTGTTTTTTACCCTGCAGGGCTTCCAAAATTTCAAGTTTTTTTGTTTTTAAAGCTGTTGGGCATCGTTCAGCTTGCTTCTTATAAATTGGCAGGGTGGGTTCTTTCAAGCCTTCTATAGAAGTCGTGTGCCGCAGAAGGATGGATTACAGAAGCCCAGGAAATCCCAGAGGAGAGGTAAAACAGCTCCCTGGGGTGGGCCAAAGGCACTCACCAGGGGGCCTGTGGAACCTGAATGGTTATCTGGCCTGCAGAGCCCAGCATCGTGGGTGGCCAAGCAAACCTCAGATACGGTGTTCCCAGGGACTAAGGGTGGGGAGACTGTCCTTTCTCTTTAGTCTACCAGGCAGGGCTGGACTTGTCACCTGAGTGGCTGTCCTCTTAGGGGGCGGATTGACGTCCAAGATTTTGAAGAACCAGAGCCATGTACATAGAAGGTCTTGTGTGCATGGCAGCCACGGAGATAGGACTCTTCAGGGTGGCAGAGACACTATAGGTGGAGCTTTGGGGTAAGGAGGGCAGTGTGTAAACCCTGTGCCAAAAAAGAGGGTGGCAGGCTGTCTCTGGGAGGGAGACCTGGCTCAGAGCGCAGGCGCGCACCTGTTTACATACCTGGCAACAAGAACTCGAACTTTTCTTTCTCCTTTTCATTTCATCTTGTTTTTGTTGTGTGTTTTTTTTTTTTGAGACAGTATCACTATGTAGCCCAGGCTGACTTTGAACTCATGGCAATCCTCCTGCCTCAGCTTCTCCAATGCTGGGATTATAGGTTTGAACCTTTGTGTCTGGCTGAACTTCATATTTTCCTTATTTTCTTTTATTTTTTTTTGCATGTGCATGGTGTACATGTGTGTATATACATGTTTGTATGCAAATAGGCTCACGTGTGTGTGCAGGTACATACATATCCGAGGAGGCCAGGGGTTGACATTGGTATCTTCCTTAAACACTCTCCACCTTATTTTTCTTTTTTCAGACAAACTGTCTCTCTCTCTCTCTCCAAAGCTGGTGCTCACTCATTTGGTTAGACTAGCTAGCCAGCAGACTCTGGGGATTGTCTTGTGTCTGCCTCCTCAGCTCTGGGATTGCAGGTATCCATCACCACGCCTGGCTTTTATGTGGGTGTGGGGATCTGAACTCAGGTCCACATGCTTGAGCGGCAAGCACTTTTTCCACTGAGCCATCTCCCCAGCCCTAGAACTTCGTTTTCTTATAGCCCCTCCCTTCCCTTTTCACTGCATCTGGGCAAGGCTATTGGAGAGCCTTGACATCAGGAGGCGGGTCCCCGTGCGCCATCTTCCTGCACCAATTTTCTACCCTGGACTCTTCTAAAGCTTTCCACAACTCTCTACTGGCTCCTTGGCCATCACTCCACACAGGTCATTGCCAAGTTTGCTTTTGTTTCTAACCAGAGGCCATCCAGGGCCAAAGCCTCTGGCTCCTTCTTCAGGGTACCCCATCAGTACCCCTTCTTGATTCTCAGAATATCACCTCACTTTCTACTCTGACACTCCAGCAATACAAATCTCTCTTTGTGTTTATCTGACAGCCACTTTATTCTCCCAAATCTCTTCTTGTTTGCTATAAAACTTCTCATTTGCTATGTGTTTTAAAAGTCTCCATTGAATCCCCCAAATCCAGAAGTGATGATTTCTTTGACTTTTCTCTAATGTCTCTGAGGTAGCGAAGAAAACTGAGGAGGAAAGGCTAATGGGAATGAGGAAATACCAGGCAGGGGAGGCAGAGGAGGATATTGGCTAACATGTCTCCCCACCACACCAACCTTGCTTTAAGGACCTTCATGCCCAGGGCTTGCCAGAGTCACCAAGAGATCCTCCCTTTTCCCATTCAAGCCCAGCTGGCCCTGCAGGGAGGACTAAGCAGTTGGCGCTCTCTCCCATCATCTAGGGCAACAAAAATGTGATCAGGCATCAATGGGGGTGAGCATCTATTCTCTCCACGAGCAAGTCCACTCTTTACAGTGGCCTGAAGCCTGGGCGAGGAGTCAGGAGAGCAGAGGAATCGATTCAGTTCTGGGGGGAGGGGCACAACCCATGAGAAGGAAACATACTGATGGCGCACCAGGTTGGAACTGCGAAAGCCGTCAAACACAGAGAAGTCGTTTGATGTGCGCCCACACCTAACGGGACCTCCACAGGCTCAGATGTCAGACCCAAGCTTCAACAGTAGACTTACAAGGCAGTGATTCTAGGAGCCCAGCTCACCTCTGCCACACCTTGAGATGGGCTTAAAAGTTGTAAAGCCAAAGTAGAAGGATGTGTATACAACCCTCAGAATATTACTTGGCTTGTCTCCTTAAAAAAAATTATATGTGTGTGCATGTATGTTTGCAGGTGTGTGGTGCACGTGTGTACAATGCAAGTCAAGGTGACTGTCTACACCTTATTTATTAAGGCAAAGCCTCTTGCTGAATTCAGAGTTTCCTCGTCTGGTGAGTCTAGTTAGTGAGTTTGCCACAGAGATCCCTCATCTCTACCTCCCAAGCTCTGGGATTACAAGTGGGCAGCTATGGGAGCTGTGGTTTCTTTTTACATGGGTGCTGGAGATTCGAACTCAGGTCCTCATGCATGCTGAGCGAGCACCTGACCCACTGAGCATCTTTCTCCCCAGCCTTTTGCCCAGTCAGTGCTACTTCTCTTTCTTTCTCTTGGGAAGTGCAGAGATGAGAATAGCTCTCATTTTTATGGCCCCGAATATTGATATAATGCTCAGAATTCACCCAAATCACCTTCCAAGAACCATACTCAAACAAATGCAGAGAACACCAGTCACCAAAACCCTCCTCCTCCTCCTTCTTTCTCAGCTGTGCTCCCTGGAAGGATGTCTAATCAGGTGTTCCATCTTGGCACAGACCCTAACACCATGTGACTCAAGTTCTTGCAATGCCCTGCATTGCTAGGGGACTTATTTCATAGTTGACAGCCTCTCACCAGTAAGCAATGTTTCCTTATTCAGTATCAATTTCTTCAGCTGATTGGCTCTGTTCCATTTCTCATAGTCATAGATGCTCACCTAATACAAGGACAGCTGTAATGCTTTAAAAGGAAATGCCCATTAAAATCCCTGCCTCTGTGTGAGCTCACCACGTATTGAAACCAAAAGTCTGCTGAAAGAATGACGGGAAGAAATGTTTTCTAATCCACTTAAAATACTTATGAGCAGGCTGGAGAGAGAGCTCTGTGTTTCAGGTGCTTGCCTGCAAAACCTAAGTACATGGGTTCAATTCCCCAGCTCCCACATAAAGCCAGATGCACAAGGTGGCGCATGCGTCTGGAGTTTGTTTGCAATGGCCAAAGGCCCTGGTGTACCCATTCTCTCTCAAATAAATAAAATATTTTAAAAACCACTAAGGATCACAGCTGTATAACTTCTAGGCATAAAGTTGAGTGAGTTCTGCATGCTTCTAAGCCAATATATTTCTCAGAGTTTGTGCACTTTGGGGTCAAGGTCATCACATCAAGGGCTCTTATTCTCTGAAGGTGAATGAGTTAACTTTCTTGTTGCTGGAACAAAATGCCTGACAAAAATCTGTTTGTGGGGGTAGGGGTTTATTTTGGCTTCCAGGTCCAGCTTCCAGTTCATCATGGCAGAGAAGGCATGGTGGCAGGAACTTGAAGCAGTCCGGCACACTCAGCACACGGAGCAAACAAACAAAGAATGTTGCCCCCCTTTTTTTTGAGGTAGGGTCTTGCTCTAGCCCAGGCTGACTTGGAATTCACTGTGAAAGTTCAAGCTGGCCTCGATCTCATGGCGATCCTTCTACCTCTACACCGGCCAGCTCTCTCCTTTTTATACAGTCTAGAACCCTGGTCCATGCAATGGTGCCACCCACAGTTAAGATGGATCTTCCCATCTTAATTAGCCTAATCTAGAAACCCCCTCATTGACAGACGTTTCCAGAGAGATGTTTCCAGGTCGGTTCTAAATCCTGTTGACAAATAGAGATTCATCAACACACGAGGACGGAGGAGTTCTGGGGTTCCATTAGAAAGGTTTGCTTCTTGACACAGAAGAACTCACCCTAAGGCTTAGAAAGGCCGAGCCCAAAGGCGAGAGGGTGATTTGTGTATAAGACCATCATCCCGTGTGGGGTAAGGGACATCCAGGTGACATATGAGTTGCATCTTACATTCCTCAGAGGTGAGTCTTTGGTGAGGATAAAGGGTGTTGGCAGCATTCTTTGGGGACTGGACTGTTTTATCCTGATTCAGAGGGTTGGAGCAGAGCAGAGAGGCGAAAACAGGCACCTGAAATGGGAACAGCTCTGTCCTTTACTTTTACCTCGACGGCCTGCCCCTTGTCTGGAGGCCGTGAGTCAGTCCTGCCACCTGTGAGTTCAACATTGCAGATTCTGTTTCTGTTTCTTGGGCTACTTCAGTGGGGTGCCTGGGCAGAGGACCGTCAAGGACTGATCTGTGTTTGCAAAGCCCTTGAACCTTCCTTGTGCCAAATAGAAGAGGTCATGTCTGCACAGAGTTGCCAGCACATTCCTGACCTGCTGCCGAGCCGCTAGCTGCCACCCATGGTGGAAGATTCCCAGGCAGTGGCTAAGGTCACAATCACGATGATCAGACTGGAAGGTATTCCAGCCAACCATCTCACCTTATAGGTTAAGGATATTGAGTGGCTGGAGTGGGAGAGTGCTCACGGCCAGAGAGAGGGAAGGAGAGGGCACATTCATAGAGGTGTGTTTATGCAAATTGGGTGCAGGCCCATAGGTGTGTGTATGCAAATGAGGCAGAGGTCCAGAGATGTGTGCATATGTAAATGAGGTTTAGCCCCATAGACACATGCCTATGCAAAGGTGTGTGATGTGTGAGTGAAGGGCTAGTTGTGACTGTGGGGGCTCCCCTCATCAGAATGATGACCACGTATGCATAGGGCTCTCCCTTGCTGTCCTCTCTCCTCCCAGCTCCTCCCCTGCTCTGAGCCTCAGGAGACTAACATGTATGAATTGCTTCTCTGATTTTTTTTTTTTTTTTTTTTTTTTTTGTTTTTGCAAGGTAGGGTCTCACTCTGGTCCAGGCTGACCTGGAATTAACTATGTAGTCTCAGGGTGGCCTCGAACTCTCGGTGATCCTCCTACCTCTGCCTCCCGAGTGCTGGGATTAAAGGTGTGCGCCACCACGCCCGGCTGCTTCTCTGATTTCTGAGTGGCTC
This sequence comes from Orientallactaga sibirica, assembly GCA_036365145.1. Lineage (NCBI taxonomy): Eukaryota > Metazoa > Chordata > Mammalia > Rodentia > Dipodidae > Orientallactaga > Orientallactaga sibirica. The sequence goes on from JAEOAD010000013.1 coordinate 11,595,207, forward strand.
TGGGACATGGTGAGAGAGGGAGACAGCAAAGCTGAGGTGGCCAGTGCCCTTCTCCATGTCCCTGGCAGCTGCTCTCCAGAGGGCCCTGCATGAGCCCCAGGGACTGGCACCATCCTCTATGATCTCCCTACACCTGCCCACACCTTGAAAGACAACCCCTTCACCAGCTAACCTGGCTGAGTGAGTCACCTAGTTCCTGCCAAGACATGGATTGACTCAAGCTGGAGAAGTTCGGTGGAAAACTTTTCACATTGCAATGTCTTTCACTTAACTCCTTTTCATTGACTTTCCTTAATAGCAGCCCAACTGTATGAGTTATCGTCTCATTGCTGGGACAAAATACCTGACAAAATCAGTTCAAGAGAAGAAGGATTTATTTCATCTCACAGTTCCAGGTTTCAGTCCAAAATGGTGGGAAAGGCACGGTGGCAGGAGCTTGAAGCCGAGCTGGTCACTTCATTCAGCTCACAATGAGGAAGCAGAGAGTGATAAACACTGCTCTTCAGCCAGCCCATGGAATGCTGCTGCCCACAGTTAAGGTGGATCATCCCACATCAATTAACCTAATCAAGATAATCAATCACAGGCATGCCCAGGGGCTAACCTAGTCTGGGTCACCTCTCACAGTTGATTCTAGGTCCTGTCAAGTCAACAATCAAGCTGAGCCATCAGACTAAACTTCAGAGGCTCCTAAGCAGGAGTGCTTTGGGGACATGAAAGAATGTATAACTCTGAACTAGCAAAGAACATTCCATTTTCTCTTCTGTTTACTACATAATTATCATTCTTTTTTTTTTAATTTGAGAGAGAGGGAGAGAGAAAGAGAGAGAGAGAGACAGAGAGGAAGAGGCAGAGAGAGAATAGGTGTGCCAGGGCTTCTCAACTGCTGTGAATGAACTCCAGATGCATGCACCCCCTTGTGCGCATGTGCAATATTGCGCACTTGTGCCACTTTAGCGTCTGGCTAAACGTGGGACCTGGAGATTCGAACGAGTGTTCTTAGGCTTTGCAAGCAGGCGCCTTAACCGCTAAGCCATCTTTTCAGCCCTATCATTCTTGATTTAAAATAACATAGATGACACGTGACTGTGTTCTGGCTGCAAATACGGAAAGCCACACATGCATATGTAGGCTGAGTTTATTCAACCTCTTCCCCCCACTACTAATCTCACCCTATTCCTCAGGGTCACTGCTAGGACACTCTAGAACATTCACGTACGTTCCTTTTGTAGGCATTTCATACAAATTGATCATACACACACATGAAAAATGCATATATGCAAATGTAGAGCTTACAAAACATGCATTTGACTCATGGTGTACGTTGGTCTGAACATGTGTATTCTCTCAATATTCACATAGGAATCTTGACTCCCACAGGGACGGTAATAGGAGGTGAGGCCTTAAGTCCTGAGGACATGGAGGCCTGGGGGAGCTCTTTTGTCCCTTCTGCCATGCCAGGACACAGCAAGAAGTCAGCAGTTTGTAACACAGAACAAGGCCCTGTTGACACCTTGACTTTGAACTTTCCAGCATCCAGGACTGTGAGAAAAAAAAAAATCTCTATTGTCAATAAGCCCCAAAACCGTTGGCGTTTTCTTATAGCAGCCTGAGTTGCCTGAGACACAGCACGGAGTTATGCTGTTTCTCCCTGTCAGTATCTATGAATACCACAGCCTTTTTAAACAGAAGTATGGTCTTTTGTACTGTTTCTCCCTGTCAGTATATATGAACACCATAGCCCTTTTAAACAGTAGAATAATATTTTGTACCGTGAAGGTTTAATAAGCTCTGTAGCCATTCTATGAGTGGGTAGTAAGGCTTTGTTTTTCAACTATTAAAGACAACGTTGCATTGTCATAAAGTTCCAATGTACATGTTTACATACACGTGTAGTGCTTGCACACACATCTGCACACATGTGGGTATAAATATCTCAATGTAGAATTGCTGGCCTAATGGACATCTATAATGCAAATTTGGTAAATCTTCCAACTTGATCACGCCTTTAATCCCAGCACTTGGGAGGCAGAGGTAGGAGGATCACTGTGAATTTGAGATGAACCTGAGACTACAGGGTTCTAAGTGAATTCTAAATGAACCTGGGCTAGAGGAAGACCCTACCTCAAAAAACAAAACAAAACAAAACAAAAAAAAATCCCACAAAACAGAAAAAGAAAAGAAAGAAAAGCTGTATGAGTAGTTTTACTTTTTAAGTTTATTTATTTATGTATTTATTATTTATCTATTTATGAGAGAGAGAGAGAAAGAGAGAGAGAGAGAGAGAGAGAATGAGTACAGGCTGTCCAGGACCTCCTGTCACTGAAAACAAACTTCAGACACTCTATGCATCTGGATTTTCACGGGTACTGGGGAATCAAACCTAGACCATCAGGCAAGCAAGGGCCTTTACCACTGAGCCATCCTCTAGCCTGAGAACAGTTTTTTTGTTTGTTTGTTTGTTTTTGTTTGGATTTTCGAGGTAGGGTCTTACTCTCTAGTCCAGGCTGACCTGGAATTCACTATGTAGTCTCATGGTGATCCTTCTACCTCTGCCTCCAGAGTGCTGGGATTAAAGGTGTGCACCACCACACCCGGCTCAGTTTTTTTTTTTTATTATTTACACACTCATTGACTCTTTGATCAACCAGTTCAATTTTGCCAATTAGTTGAAAAATTAAGAAATGTTTTATTTTATTTATTTATTTTTGAGACGTCTCACTCTGTAGCCTAGGCTGACCTTGAACTCTGCTTCCCAAGTGCAGGGATTATAAACCTGCCTCTGAGAAATACTTTAAAAATGTTGATGAGTGACAATGATGTGCTCAGCTTCAAATGGGGCATCTAAACCACCCTTTCAAAGGCTCAGGGAACTTTGCAGAAGAGGGAGTGAAGAGAATGTAAGAACAGGAGGATAGGAGGGGAGGCTGTGGTATCCTGTCATCCGGATATGACGTGCCTATTACACTCAGGAACTCACAGCACCTGTGGCTTCCAGCACAAGATTGAGTCTGTCAATACTTCATTATCGACGAAGGAAGGCTACATGAGGCTCCACACTTCCCAGTGTAGCTAACAGTTACTGCAAGAGGGGAATGGTCAGTGGTGTAGCCGCTGGTAAGTTGCTCATTCCACAGTAACTAACCTTCTACCCATGATCACACAAGAAGCTGTAATTTAACTCAAGGGGTTTAAAACAAAAGCCTTCAAAGTATGATGGGGATTAGTGGGGAAGAAGAAGAGTGTTAATGGGGATGGGATAAGAGAAGATAATGGGGAGAATAAGATCTGAATACATCATTGACATGAATGAAAATGGCAATAATGGAAAAAATAAATTAATTAAAAAATGTTTGTTTCTATAACTGCTGGGAGACTGGTTTTTTTTTAATTTTTTTTGTTTATTTATTTGAGAACAACAGAGAGAAAGAGGCAGATAGAGAATGGGCGCACCAGGGCCTTCAGCCACTGCAAACGAACTCCTGATGCATGCGCCACTTTGTGCATCTGGCTTACGTGGGTCCTGGGGAATCGAGCATGGAACCAGGGTCCTTAGGTTTCACAGGCAAGCACTTAACCGCTAAGCCATCTCTCCAGCCCTGGGAGGCTGTTTTTTAATTAATTATTTTGTTTATTTATTGCCACCTGGATTTCTTCTGTAAATGTTCTGCGTCCATTTCTGGGATTTTATCTCTCTTCAACTTGGCCATCTTTGACCTGCCTGCGTTATCTTTGTCTGTGGAGGAGGTCCAGACCTGATGTTTGCAATTACATCCCACATTCAAGCACGTGATTTCAGCAAATCTCCAAGGAATTAAATTTAAGAACAGAAAGGAGAAAATGCAAATCTAACATCACTGGAACATTTATCTCTTTGTGCTCACCGACATAACTTCGTATTGCATTTGATTGATTTAGTTACAAAATATATACCTGTAATAGTTAATTTTCTCATGGCTGGAACAAAATAGCTGACAAAAACAACGTGAGGAAGGCAGGGTTCATTCTGGCTTGCAGCTTGACATTATAGTCCATAATGACAGGAAGGGCATGGTGGCAGGAGTGTGAGGAGGCTGGTTCCATTGCCTCTACAGTCAGGAAGCAGAGAGAGATGAATGCTAGAGCTCAGTTTTCTCTCTCTCTCTCTCTCTCTTTTTTTTTTTTTTTTTTTGGTTTTGCTAGGTAGGGTCTCACTCTGGTCCAGGCTGACCTGGAATTAACTATGTAGTCTCAGGGTGGCCTCGAACTCTCAGCGATCCTCCTACCTCTGCCTCCCGAGTGCTGGGATTAAAGGCGTGCACCACCACGCCTGGCTTTTCTCTCTCTTTTTATCGACTCTGGGACTCTAGGCCATGGAATGGCACCAGCTGCATTCAGAGTGGGGCTTCCGAATCCAGTGCACGTGACAATCAAGATTAACCATCATTATCTAGTGCATTTCATTTATCTGCCTGTGGATCTGCTTAATTTTTTCCTCCTAATGTTCTCTGCCTTGTTGTCAGGATATGGTGGTCCCTGAGGACAACAAGGCTTGTGTTGAAAGTACCCGAGGACAGTGATCATGTTTCATTCTGAAACATACTGAAGACTATCCTGTTCAGCTTTTGTGTGTGCTGGACACACACATACACACACACACACACACACACACACACACAGATATGCACACTGCCCAAGGGACCATCACCAACTAATTGTAGAGCTAGAACCTGAACGGAGGTCTTCTGACTCTCAGGCCTGCCTCTTTTCCTTGACACGGAATTAGTTTCCCTAATTTAATTCAGTTCAGCGGAAGGGCCATTCCTGGACAGCTGCATGTTTTAGCAGTCATGAGCGGGCATGGCAGAGAGGTAAATAGAATGCTTCCGCCAGTGAGCCGATCGGCTGAGTGAGGGTGGGAGGCCTTCACTGTGTTCTTGGTGGGAGGCTGGTAGAACATGCAGGCCGGACCTGGAGCCTCTCGTCATTGAGACTGAGCTTCGTGTGTGTACTTGGTCAGGCCAGGTACTTAATCAAACACCAATCTAGATGTTGCTATGAATGTACTTTGTGGACGTAATTAACGTCTACGATGCACTGACCTTCAGCAAAGGGCATTGCCTTAGATAATGTGGGTGGTCCGATTCAGCCAGGCCTTAGGAGCAGAACTGGAGTTTCCCAGAGAAGAGGAGAATCAGCTTCCAGACTACAGCACTGACTCTTGCCAACCAGTTGGCTAGCCTTACGGATTTCAGATGTACTGGGCCCCTGCAATTGCACGAGCCATTTCCTTAAAAATAAATCTCTCCATATACATATACAGCCATCTGCCTGTATCTGTGGGCTTCACATCTGTGGATTCAATCAGTAGTGGCATTCTAGAAAGTTCCAAAAAACAAAATTTGACTTTGGCTGCCTTCTGAATACCACACTGCATCCATACAAGGGAAGGGAGGAGTGGGTATTGCACACGTGATAAGAAACCTAGAGGTGACTTAATGTATACAGAAGGATGGGTGGAGGTTATCTGCATGTAAGGGACTTGAACATCTGGGGATTTGGGTGTATGTGGGAGTCCTGGAACCAATTCTCCACAGATACCATGAGATAACTATATACATATGTGTGTGTGCACATATGTATGTACACACACACACACACACACACACACACACACACACACACACACACTTCCTATTAGTTCTGTCTCTCTACAGAGTTCTGACTGATACAGGGCTCTGATCCCTTGGTCGTAATCACATATTAAGAGCAAGAGACTGTCAGACCCATAGGCTGCTGAGGCCTCAGTATGGAACGTCACAAAACAGTGGTGGCCCAGGTCCTGTCTGCTGCTTGCTTATTCACAGACAGACCAGCTGCCTCCAGTCCTTGTGCTCGGGCGTATTTGGAGTGTCTGGTTTTCCTCATCGGCTGCTACCTTGCTCCACCTCCACCAGTAGGAGAGATTGTCTTCAATCCTCCTTGGTGGTCAGGAATGCAGTCCCCATGACAAGTTGGTTTTGTCGTTTTGCAATCTCTGTCACCGGCACAGAAGCATGCCTCCAGCTGCCTGCCACCTCTTCTTCTTCCTTCTCAGGTCGCCATCCTCCGGAGCCTGCCTGCTGTCTTGACTGGGTCAACTGTTGGCATTATCCACTGGTGATGGCCCCTGGCAGGTGCTTGAGGACCTGCAGCAACAGGGGTCGGTTGGAAGGACATGGAGGAAGTAACTTGGGCCCTCAGTTTCCCCTGAAGTGTCGGGACACTTCGCTGCGTCACTACTCCTGACCAGAGCAGCAGAATGAGGAGGAGAGAATAGAGGAGTTTTTCAAAAGAGATCTGTCCCATTAAAAAAAAAAAAAAAGTCAGCAATAAAAATCAAACCTCTTAAGCTACGTAGCTCTAGGGGGAGGAAGAGGCGGAAAGCTGGCCAGAGTAGGCCTCTGAGCTTCCTGTTTTCAGGCAAGCGGGAAGCACCGAGCAAACATCCGTCTTCATTTTCCCTCTTTGTTCTTGCTCAGCCAGTGTGCTGTGCAACAGGGTGGCCTTTCGGGTGCATGCTCCTGTCTGCGTTATCTGCCTCGGATCAAAAGAGAAAATGCATGAGAATGTGCTTGGAAGGCCCGGGGACCGCACACATGCCAGTTATGATCACAATCAGCAGAGCTGGGGCTGGGACCTCTCCTGGGGAAGCTAGGATTGTGTCCCCCAGACCTGTCTCCTCCCTGGAGACTGTATGTGAATGTGCCAGGCACTAAGCTGAACGCCAGGGGACACACACCCCAGTGGGTCCCTTAATGAACTGACCCCACGGATGGATGAGAGTCTCCATTGCTCCCAGAGGGCACAATGAGTAAAGATGACAAGATGAATTAAGTGACTGAGTCCTTCCTGTGGCTCCCATGAGCAGACCCTTTTCTCATGATATTTGAGTGGCTTCTGTTTTCCTCCTCCAGAGATCTAGAAAGTCCCTAACCCGCCCTCTTTCCCTCCCTCCCCGTGGGTTCAACACAGTCCCAGTGTATTCCAGTTCCCCCTTGGGGTGTTACTAAGGGCACTTTCCCCTTCTTAGCAGCGTTCCAGTTTAGCCAGGCCGGTGATCTCAGCTACTGGGGACTGAGGCAGGAGGATTGTAAGTAAGTTCAAGGCCTGAGGGGACTATAGAGAGAGTTCAAAGCATGTTAGGCAGTTTAGTGAGATACTATGTCAAAAATACCAAGGAAAAGACAGGCATGGTGGTGCACACCTTTAATCCCAGCACTTGGCAGGCAGAGGTAGGAGGATCGCCGAGAGTTCGAGGCCACCCTGAGACTACATGGTGAATTCCAGGTCAGCCTGGACCAGAGTGAGACCCTACCTCAAAAAAAAAAAAAAAAAAAAAAAAAAAACAAGGAAAAAGAAAGCTACCTCAGTGGTAAAGTGTCAACATGAACAGGGCACTAGGGGCAATCCCTTGTACTCTGTGGAACAAAGAAAGTGATCTGGTTTGGGTGATGAGTTCTATGAGCTCTACTGGGCAGCCGCGAAAAAGCAGAAGCACCACGACAGGGCTTGGTTCAGGGAAGGACTCCGAACTGAGCCATTGGGCTGTACTGTTCCATCACCTGCGCTTTGAGGCCTCTCACACACAAGGCAGAGGCTGAGACCGACTGGGCCCAGCTTCCCACACAGCCTGGAAGAGTAGGCATCCAGAAATGTGTGTGTGTGTGTGGTGGGGCATGGCATTGTGGAGTCACTTCATGGAAAGTTAAGCACTGGTCTCCATGTGCCACCAGTGAGTGCTGAGGATTCGAGTCTGGGGCTTCGCAGTAGCAGCTGGGCTTCGGGAAGATGGCACAGTTGAGCAAGAATCCAAGTGTGAAAAGAATCAGTCTCCAAGCCTGGTATTTGTGGCAAGATGTTACCACACGTCTAGTGGGCTGGATACCTAGGAATACATGTCATTTGTTTAGAGTTTGGCTCGAATAGGGCATATTTGCATGTGATCCGGCTTGGGGCTCACAGCCACGGGAGGCAGCATTTCTCATCCATATTGTTTTTTACTTTTTAAGAAGGGGGGAACTTGTCCAAGGCTGCACAGCCCAGAGGTGGCAGGACGTAGCATCTCCTGAGTCCCACAGTGGAGCGGTTCACCTCGTTTCTGTGGAGACAGTGTCAGGGATTGCATAAACTCTCTGCTTTTCCATTGGTGTGTGACACTGTCTGTAAGGCGAGCTGGCTTGCGGAACCAATGTTGGGGTTTTGTTCCCACACTTGTGGGAAGATGGCTGGGGGCGGGGGGGGGGCTGCTTCAGAGTTGGCACAGTGGGAAAAGCAGTTGCCTTACAACTCTGGGTACCTGAGTTCGGATCCCCAAACCCGGACCTAACAGCTGAAAGCTGTGATGGGCTTCTGTCCTGCCAGTGTGCCTGTGACAGAAGGAAGGTGGAGATGGGAGAGTTTCCTGGAAGCTCATAAATGGAGCAGTGAACAATGAGAGACCCCGCCTCAAAATGAAGTGGAAGGCAAGGACCCACTCAAAGGTTGTCCTCCGACCTGCACGTGTGTACTGTGACACACACACACACTCCAAATAAATAAACAGGTAAAAATTTAAAACAAAAAAAGGTGGAGAGGGAAATTCCCATGCCTCAAGGGATGGGCTCACAGCTGTGGCAGAAGCTGTGTGCTAAGGGCTCACGTGAGCTCATTTCTGTTTCCAACATTCAGGATGCTGGCCCAGTACCCAGCCAGGGGCAGGACCCAGCCCCGTAAGCAGGAGCAGAGGCCAGACTGCGCACAGTGTGTGTGGCAGGAGAGCCCAGCTGCAGGCTGGTGTTCTCACTACGTGATTGGGGACATGTGAAGGCAGGGCAATTGAACTGCGGGTGACCCCGTGGAGCAAGGAGGCTAATTAAAGCTTCTCTCCCCACACTTCAGTCAAGCCCCTCCTGCCCTTCCTCCTGATGGAAGGCCTGATAAGGAGCGATTGGATTTATGAAAAGCGATGAAGATGTTTGGATAAGCCATGGTACCAAGGCAAGCCGGCCCAACGAGTTAGGGCCTGACCGAGGCAGCAGGGTAGCTGACAGTGTCTTAGGGGCTGGACAGGCAAGAGGAGAGGAAGGGGGAGAAGTGAGTGCTAAATGTGACACCCACAGGCCAGGTCTTCGGCTGCACACCTTGGCAATTTTTGTGTGTGTGTGGTGGGGAGCAGGGTTTGCTGGGAGCTGGCTTTGCATCCAGATGGCTGGACACTTGCCCTATGCCCCGTGGAATCCGACAGTCCTCAGACCTGACACCCGAGTATCTTATAAGTGCAATCAACATCAGGACATGAGTCAGAAAAGGTAGGGGACTGTGGAGGACAGCACTGTCCCTCCTGACCCAATGAGGTCAGTCTGCCCTCACTGTACAAAGGGCTGTACGTGTAGTTTGCCTCTCTTCTCCTTCATGTGAGTGGTATAGATATTATAAGACCATTGTATTGAAATGGAAAGTGAAGCTCAGAGAGGTTAGGGCACTTACTTAAACACACAGCTTAGCAGCGGTTACATTTGGAGATCAAAACCAAGAAAAAAAAAAAAAACTTAAAATGGAGACTCTGGAGTCTTTATTCCAAGTGAAAATACTCCCAGCCAGTCCCTTGTGCCATGTGACAAGACGAGGGATCTCAGAGGGTCTGCTACGACTGTCCCAGGCTGCTCTGACTCATCTCCTAGCCAAGTGGGCCTTACCCACCCCTCTCTACTAACAGAGAACAGGTGCTAATGGCTGACTGAGGGCATCTCCATTCCAAGGCCCAAATGTGGGCTAGGAAACACCAGCTTTGAAGTTCTTTGGAATAACATACATCCAAAGCCCTTTGGGGTGCCGTGGCTTCTTTTCATCTTGTTTTGTCCCCCCAGTTCTAGCTGTCTGAGCATCATGGATGCCTGTGGCTTCTTTCCCCAGATGCCCCGCCTCCTTCCCCAGCCAGCCACACTAAGTCTGTGAGTCACAGGTAGATGAAGAGGCAGGGGGCTGCTCTGATGCGGGCTCAAGAGAAGAGCAGGCTGGCTGACATGAGCGTGGTGTTCTGGGAGATAGATGTAGCCGATCACAGCTAAATTAAATTAAAAGCGACTCCCCCCCAACCCTGGCATACTGGGTAGGAATGGATGGTCAGAGGCAATGGCTATCTTTAGCAGGGTTTTCTGGTTCCAGTCTCATAGGCCAGCCAGGAGGAGGCCATGCCAATGGGACCACACCTGTTGACTTAACTCAGGTCCTCCCTTTTGGCAGACCTTTCTCCCCAAGCCAGAGTTGCCACCTCACCTCTATCCCACAGGGAAGACTGCAATCATTTGTATTAAACCACCCCCAGCTCACCATGACCCAGTGCACCAAAGAATAAAGAATATATACATATTGGTTTTTCCAGGTAGGGTCTCCATCTCGCTCTAGCTCAGGCTGCCCTGAAATTTCCTCTGTAGTCCCAGGCTGGCCTGAATTCATAGTGATCCTCCTACCTCTGCCTCCCAAGTACTGGGATTAAATGTGTGCACCACCACACCCAGCTGTTTTTCCTCCTCCTCCTCTTCCTTCTCCCCCCTCTCCCAGGTAGGGTCTCACTCTAGCCCAGGCAGACCTAGAACTCATTCTGTAGTCCCAGGCTGGCCTCAAACTTACAGTGATCCTCCTACCTTTGTCTCCTGAGTGCTGGGACTAAAGCACCACCACACTCTGCTTGAATGTGTTCTTTTTTTTTTAAAAAAAAAAAAAAAGATTATATTTTTTTGTATTTCAGAGAAAAGGGAGAAAGATAGTGAGCATGGGTGCACCAGGGCCTCTAGCCACTGCAAATGAACTCCAGAGGCATGCACCACCATGTGCATCTGGCTTACGTGGGATCTTGAGAATCAAACTGGGGTCCTTAGGCTTCTCAGGCACGGACCTTAACCACTAAGCCATCTCTCCAGTCCGAATGTGTTATTTTGAACAATGGCTTTCCCATGCATCTCTCCTTTGGTGGGAATTCCTTTTCATCAAAAATAACTAAATAAATAAAAATTAATTAATTAAAAAGAAAAAAGGTTAAACCTTAATACAGATCATTGTAACTGGCCTGATCTGGTCTGATCCAGTTGGGGGCTGCGAGGTAATCAGACAGTATCAAGGCAGGCTGGAAGAAACCTCTGTGCATTCTGATAGCAAATGTCTACCCTTCTGGTTAAATGCAAAGCACGATGTGTAAATCAGCCAGAGTCATTGAAATCAACAACTCCGACTCGGTTTTAATGTTGGTCATGGGTGCCCACGACTCACTTCATTAGTGTCAGTTTAACAGTTGGCTACATGGGCCAGGGGTAATATTAATGATTACTTGTTGGTTAAGTGGACATGGAGCTTTTACATAGAATGGCGTCGGCTAGGAGGTCTTTGCTGAGCTTTCTGGGCAGTCTGGCTCTGCATAGGCTGTGATGGATAGGGTGGGCCCAGGAGGCCAGGAACTCCCAGGAAAACATATGGAAAACATCACCAGAGCCACAACAGGTCTGGTTGGACCTTGATCAGGTACTTGGCTCAGGAGGCCCCTGGAGAGCTAGCTGCCTCCACTCTGAGGTTGAGTCATTGTCTGAGCAAGAGCTCTCTGTGCAGAACCAAAGCTCTAAAGTGGAGAGAGCAGAGTCATCGCCAGGCTGCCCTCCACAGGAAGAAGCTGCCAGAGTGGCCAGGGTGGTGCGTTTCTTGTGCCAAGAGGGAAATGCCCACCCGTGATTTACACAGACATTTATAGAAAGCAGCGTACAGCTTTACTCATACAATGGAAGAACGGAGTGTGTTTTGCCCTGGCTGAGCTCTGTGGCAACTCTAGGGTAGTGGGGCCTGTTGCCATAATTTCCGGACATGCCCTGATTTGCCCGTGTGGGGAAGGCCAAGGTTACATGGGAACCAGTTGCAAATGGAGCCCCGAGTACAGGCCGCCTGACCCGTGCAGCCAAACTGCACTGTTAGCCGGGGTCTCCTCTGGTCTTCCCTGTACCCTCTTCCAGACACCCTTTGTCCCCCAGAACTTCCCAAATGGTAGGTCATGAGGTCATAGAGAGGACTCAGTGACATGAAGCCGTGAGGGCCACCACGAGGGACCTCAGGAGGAAGGTGAGACTGTCTGGTTCACCCCGGGATTCCCGTGGTGCTCAACAGCAGTGGTCTTCTGTTTCCTAGGCCCAGCAGCCAGTGTCAGCCGCTGATGAGTCACCCAGCCCAGGCAGCATCTCCCAAGTCTGGACCCAGCAGCCTTGCTGTGGGGCCTGTGGGTGGGTGGGCAGAGAGAACCAGTTCTGGCACAAGCCACAGACCCACAAAGTGATTTTCTTTCTTTGGATGCCATGCTGAGCCCCTGGCTCCCAATGCCAAAGGCTGTGGGATGGGCCTGGTTGGGAGATGTGTGATCCGTGGAGCTGGCAGTGCTGAGCAAAACCCAATGGGGGGATCAAAGAGGTTGGCAGTCTGGATCAGATGACCCTCCAAATACTGTCCGGAAGAGTTCCAACCATTTCTGCTATGGGAATTCCCTAAGAGCCCTGAGAAGCCCTGAGCGCAATTCAGCAGCAGAGGAGAGAGGGGCCAGAGGAAGGCCGTGTGGGAATGGTAAAGCCATGCAAATTTCTCCCCGCATTAGTCAATCTGGGACGTCTTAACAAAGTGAAGACTTATACAACCTGCATGATGGGCATTTATTTCTTGCAGTTCTCGAGGCTGGAAGGTAAAGGGGGGGGAGGGCTCCATCAGGGCTGGTCTCTTCTGAGGTCTCTCCTCTTCTTTGCTGCTAGTCCCCTTGTCACTGTGTCCCTCCACATGCCCATCTCTGTGCATGCACATGCCTGTGTGCTCATCTCTTCTTGCAAGGGCAGCAGTCATAGGCAGCTGGAGCCTGTGCACAGGGCTTCATGTTGCTTGCACATGTATGGAGGCCAGTCTCCAAACACAGTGGTGGATTCCAGGTGCCAAAGCTTTCTCTGGCCAGGTTCTGAGCTGGACACGAATACAAAATTGATGGTGTCATTTAGCTCTACTCAGCCCCGAGACACAGGTATTATCAGTACCATTTATAGAGGGACTGATTGCCTCTTACCTGATTCCGGCTGTCATCTTTTTGTGGAAGCTTCCTTCCTCTCCTTCTCTATCTTCCTTCCTTCCTTCCTTCCTTCCTTCCTTCCTTCCTTCCTTCCTTCCTTCCTTCTTCCCTTGCTCCCTTCCTTCCTTCCTCTCTTCCTCCCCCTCTCTCTCCCTTCTTCCTTTCTCTCTGTGATTCTTTCTTCCTTCCTTATTTTCCTACTGTGGATGGAATCCAGGGCTTTGTGTCTGCGAGGCAAGCCCCCTACCACTGAGTTTTACTACCAGCCTACGTCTCATCTTTTTTTTTTTAATGTAAGAGAGTGAGAATGAAAGCGAGAGCGAGTAAGAGAGAGAGAATTGGCGCACCAGGGCCTCCAGCCACTGCAATCAAACTCTAGGTGCCACCTTGTGCACATGTGCTACCTTGAGCACTTGCATCACTGGCTTACGTGAGACCTGGAGAGTTGAACATGAGTCCTTAGGCTTCACAGGCTGCCGCCTTAACCTCTAAGCCATCTCTTTAGCCCAGTCTCATCTTTTAAACAAAAGCAAAACACAAGGCCACTAGAGGAGAGAATGCCAGGACATATAGTGCTGGCTTCAGCAAACTCCTAAAGTCTCTCTGGCTCTTTGGTTCCTTGTTTTGCTGAGGTGGAGACTGAGGCACAGGGTAGATCATGTGGATGCTTTTAACTTCCTAACCTGTCATCCATGTTTCCTTTCTGACCCTGAGGAGAAGAATCCATAGTGTGCCCATCTTCCCTGGATGGCTCCTTTCATTGGGACGTCATGTGCTTTCAGATGTCCTGCTTTGGATAGTGTTCCCAGTGGAGATTTCTCCCACTTGTCCAGCTGCTCTGGCCTCTTCTGAGTCTAGAAGTTGCTTTGAAAGGACCAGAGGGCACAAAGCAATTCCCCGCTATCGACTGAGATTTAACATCGACCCTTACATCCGCATCACGTGAACAGCCCAGGGAGAGCGGTCTTGGACATATGTTTTGGTGTGAGACCCACTGCAGGTGCACTGTTGAGCATGTCAGGGAACTAATCTGGGGCCAAAGAGATACCTCAAAGTATGAGCTCACTGCTCTTTTCTGACAGAAGCAGTGTGACTTCACATGCCAGGATCCACATGCATGGATAGGGCAATTTAGACACATCTCCTGACTCTCAGAGCCTTGATTCAGTATCTGTAAAGTGGAGAGGCGAAACTGCACCTGAATGTTCTCCACGAGGAGATCTGCACGGGGCATGGAGGAACACTGCACGGATCTGGATGCGCTGGCGCCAAACATGAGAGTGGTAATAAGGACCCTTGTATTGAGGCTGCTAAAAGCTGCACAGAAATCCACAAACATGTTAAGAATGTGGTATTTACAGCAAATTGTCTCCTCCCTGTGTCTCCAGATCCTTTTCACTCAGTTCCAAGAAAATTCTCCAAAAGGGAAAGGCATGCTTATGCTTTCTTTCCTAGGGTTCTTCTTAGAGCTTATTCTGTTCCTGACGGGGCTGTGTTGTAGAAGGGCGCATCAGCTCCTCGCCTGCGCAGAATCACTTCCTGGGAAAGGGGGAAGGTCCAGTGGATGCTTCCAGTGTTTCCTGATGTGTGAGCATCCACAGGCTGTCACTGGGACTGACCCCCGCAGAAGAATCAGGCCGTTTTTATACCAATTAAAAAGTGATATGAAGTTTGAAAGGATGAGTCTTGGTACAAGGACTCTTACAAGGACAGTTGCCACTGGCCAAATCTGGCAGCAGAATTTAGAATGGCATTAAAAATGCAAAGGGTCCAGGCTAATGATTAGATAAATGCGTAAGTAGATTGGTGCTAGATAGATGATGGACAGCTCATCAGAGATGGCAAAATGTATGAAGAGGGTGGGCTAATAGACTTGTGAGGCTCGCAGGTCGGTATAGGAGGAGCGCTGGAGTTGGAAAGACATTTGAAATCATAGGCCAGGTAGGGACCTCCATAGCATTTAAGTCTAGAATCAAAATAGATTTGCGTTTCCTTACTCTGTGTCCTCTCAAGCTGCTTGTTACTTATTTTATTTATTTATTTATTTTTTTGTTTTTTTTTGCGAGGTAGGGTCTCACTCTGGTCCAGGCTGACCTGGAATTAACTATGTAGTCTCAGGGTGGCCTCGAACTCTCAGCAATTCTCTTACCTCTGCCTCCCGAGTGCTGGGATTAAAGGCGTGCGCCACCATGCCCAGCTCTGCTTGTTACTTATAAGGAGGAAAGCAACCCTACAAAAGTAGCTATTATCAGTAGGGATTTTGGGGACCGTTTTGGTCATAATTGACACCACTCCTAACAGACAGATGGCATC
This sequence comes from Orientallactaga sibirica, assembly GCA_036365145.1. NCBI lineage: Eukaryota > Metazoa > Chordata > Mammalia > Rodentia > Dipodidae > Orientallactaga > Orientallactaga sibirica. The sequence goes on from JAEOAD010000013.1 coordinate 11,610,598, forward strand.
TTATTCCTCCAGAAGTTACACAGCATCAACGTTGAAACACATCAACAGGATGTATGTGGTCTCTTCAGGAGGGACTATGTGGTCAGACAGTACCTCCCCCCCCCCAAGACATTCTATTAACAAACAGAAAGGAAGATAGGCATGGTGGCACTCACTTAGCCTTCAAGGGTTCAGAGGAAGATGATCATAACTTTCAGTCCAGCCTGGGCCATAGAGAGGGAGAGACCCTGTTTCCAAAAAGCCCAGAAAGAAACAAAACATTCACAACAAAACCCAAGCAGTCAATGAAAGAGAGGTGTGCGATAGGGCTGTATCCTTAACAAAAAAAAAGCCGGGTGTGGTGGCGCACACCTTTAATCCCAGCACTTGGGAGGCAGAGGTAGGAGGATCGCTGTGAGTTCAAGGCCACCCTGAGACTACATAGTGAATTCCAGGTATGCCTGAGCTGAGCGAGACCCTACCTGGAAAAGCAAAAACAAAAACAACAACAAAAAAAAGCCAATGTCAAAAAAGATTCAGAAAGCTGTGGGTTGCTCCAGGTCTGTGCATATTTGTGAGACTGGTACCGGTGCTGTGGTTTTGTAAGAAGAAGCTTTTGCTATCTTTAGCCAGTGTGCACCGAAGAACTGAAGGGTAAAGGAACATTTTGTACATCACATATCCTTAAATGACTCGTAAAGAAATATAAGCACTCAAGCCAGGCATGGTGGTGCACACCTTTAACCCCAGCACTTGGGAGGCAGAGGTAGGAGGATCGCCGTGAGTTCGAGGCCACCCTGAGACTACATAGTGAATTCCAGGTCAGCCTGGGCCAGAGTGAGGCCCTACCTCGAAAAACAAAAAAAAAAAAAAAAAAAAAGAAAGAGAAAGAAAGAAAGAAAGAGAGAGAGAGAAAGAAAGAAAGAAAGAAATATAAGCACTCTGCTCGTCCACGGCGAAGAGCGTGAGGGGGCTGCGGGGATGGTTCAGTCGGGAGGGCGCTTGCACACAGACATGAAGGCCTGGGTTGGGGTTCCCAGGAGCTATGGAAAAAGCTGGGTGTAGTGGCAAGTACCTTTATTGCTAGTGCTGGGGATCAGAGAGAAGGATCCAGACTTGCTGACTAGCTAGACTAGCTGAATTGGTGATCCTGGCTTCAGTGAGAGACTCTGTCTCAAAACAACCTAAGGTAGAAAGCAATTAAGAATGGCACCTCATGTTTATCTCTAGCCTCTACATGCATGCACATATGTGTATGCTCATAAACACAGGAAAATGCTTACACACACATACATACACACACAGACAGAAATGAAAGAAACCCAGAAACTAAGAAGTGTACATCTTTTACATTTTTCTCATGGGGATATCGGCCATGTTTTCTTTCCATAACTCAAATGATGTTCTGTCTATTTAGAATGTCTTCCCATCCTTCCATGGACAAGTTATTACTTAACTTCCAAAGCCTTGTTGGCCATCCACTCTTCTGCTCTCTTTCCACCTGGTTCTTGCTCTTACTTCAGAGCGTGCTATAGACCCGTCTCCCCGTGAAGCTTTCCTGGATTACTCCAGGGTACAGGGTTGATTCTCCAAGTATACTAAGATGCCTCCACATAGCCATGGTGTGACAGTCTCTGATGGTACTGTCAAATATTCCCAGCTCTTTGCCAGGCATGGCCATGGTGTGACAGTCTCTGATGGTACTGTCAAATATTCCCAGCTCTTTGCCTACTGTGACCTGTTAGGGATGTGCTTGTTGGCCTTGGAGGGTTAGGTAGGATCGCGTTACCACATGTGGGTAGAGGGGATATGTAATGAACCAGGTATGGTAGTGCATGTCTGCAGCCTCAGCTACTGTAAAGGCCAATGCAAGAGGATCCCTTCAGCCCAGGAGGTGGAGATCAGCCCAGACTGAATAGTAAAACCCTAACTCAGAATAGAATGAGAAAGAAAGGAGTGGGTCACGTCAAGACGAAGCCCTCCCTGGTTTTCATCTTCATGGTGATCAGGAAGATTCTACTAGGCATTCACTTAAAGGAGGTCCAGAGCAGGAAGCTGAGCCACTAGATGATTTGAAAAAAAAAAAAAAAAAAGAGAGAGAGATGTTGGAGGGTTTATAATGTTTGTATACCCCACTCTATCCTATCTTTACGTAGCTTATCTTTATAAATGATGTTTTCTCAACCAAGAATGTCCCATGTTCTACCTGACAAATCATTCCTCATGTTCCAAAGCCCATTGGCCACCCCTCCTTGCCAGGATTCTATGGAGGATTCTAGGTCATCATTTAACGTAGCGCACCTCCTCAATGACAGACACTGTGCTGAGTACCATCAATACAACCAAGTCCCAGTCTTCCTGGGCTTCTAGAGGTGTGTGTTTGCATCCTCATTCTCCTTCTGTTGATATAAGTGCCACGAAGGTAGGACACAGCACAGCCGTGTTTCTCTTCCAGCCCTTTCCACAGAAGTAGAATGACAGGGCTGGAGAGATGGCTCCGCAGTTTAAAAACACTTGCTTGCAAAGCTGGGTGATGCAGGTTTGATTCTCCAGTACCCACATAAAGCCAGATGTACAGATTGGCACATGTATCTGGAGTTCATTTGCAATGGCAAGAGGCCCTGACATGCCCATTCTTTCCCTCTACCCCCCTCTCTTCCCCTCTCTCCGCTTGAAAGTAAATAAATAAAAATAGTTTTGAAAAAGAAGTAGGAGGCCGTTAACTCTTTGCTAAAATGTAGGTGATAACTCCTTCCCAGCTTTCATCCATAACACACATATACAATGGGCACACACACATACAATGAGCACACAGCTGCAATGCACACACATGTGCAAGCATTTCCACTACTCTTGTTTTATCTCTTGCTATAATTTGAAGCTGAAATGACCCCTCAGGTTCATGTTTCAAACTCTTGGCCTCCAGCTGGTGGTGTTCAGCTTAGAAGGGTCTAGAAACTGAGAGGTGAGGCCCAGCCGACAGAACTAGGTCCCTGGGGGGCCTGACTGTTGATGGTTGTCCCAACCTCTGGTTCCTGCCTCCCTTGCTGCTTCCTGGTCTGCTGAGATGTGAACAGCCCTGCCCGTTGCTTCTGCTGCCAGGATGTAGGATGTGAGCTGCTCCCTCCATGCCTTCCCCATAGCGATGCACTGAAACCCTCTGAAACCACAAGCCCATGTAAATCAGTGCTTTTTAAAGTTATTTCTGTCAGGTATTGTTTTGTCACACAGGGACACAAATAGCTAATACATGTCAGGCTGCTCCCTGCTATTCCTGGTGTGTGTCAAGGCTGAGGTCATGGGAAATCCGGACACATTCTGCGTGTGTAGCACTCGTCAGCCGTGACTCTGCCTTATATATAGCTCATAGGAATGGGACAGACAGAGAGATTCCAACAATGTGATCAACACATATAGAAAAAGGCCCCCAGGAGACACTGGGGCTGGTCACTTTCCATCCTCAGGTGCTAGTCCTACATCTCTGGTCACCTGTACTTGACAAGACATAGTCTTGGGTCTATCCCTAGAGCTCCTGGCCAGTGATCCTTGGGCTGGCACCTTCCCTTCTCTGGGCATTGATGGCTACATCTGCCAAATGGGAGCAGACTTGAGTGAGCTAGAGATCTTTTCTGCTCTGTTTCCTCAAAGACAATGTAAGTGGGTCCATGGGGATAACTCCCAAAAGACTCTGCGGGGGAATCGGATTCCTGTGCATGGTTCAAGGGCAGGGACACAATAGCTCTGCTCTGAGCCATTGGACACACTGTCTTGTGTCCTGGACTCCTGGGAACATTTTCTGGCATTTGGAGGAAAGACTTCAGTGTGCCAGTTTCCAGCCAGCCTTGCTTCTCACTCCCAGCTGAATAAAGCTGGCAGAGGAGGAACAGGCACCCCCACCCTGCCCCGCCCCCGTGCCCCTGTATGGTGGTAACACTTCTGCCTGCTCTCTAACGAGCCTGTACCCCTCCCAAAAGCCAAGCTTGTTTGCTTCTGCTGGGAGCCTGGCATAGAGCCCTAGATGCTGTGTCAGTGTGTTAACACATCCCCTTCCCCCTATGCCTGAAGTGGCTCAGACCACTAGGCTGGGTAGCTTTGCCCCAAATCAAGCACTAACCCTGCAGCACCTATACTGATTCTCCATCCTTGTACCTGCTGGGAGTGGCCACCAGAAGCTCCGTGCGCGCTCTCTCTCTGTCTCTGTCTCTGTCTCTGTCTCTCTCTCTCTCTCCCTGTGTTTCTGCATGGTTCCAACCGGAAAGTTCTCGGGCTGAGTTGAGGGGGGGCAGTGGGTGATCTGTAGACATTCATTCACAACTTGTTGTTGGTTAGTATTTCTCTTCCAAGAGAGGCGGGGGTGTGGTTGCAACATAAATCTTAGTGGGTTTTTTTTTTCTTCCTTCCCAAAGAAATCATTGTGTTGTAATGCAGAGAGAGCTGAGCTGATGACATTTTTATGGGGCTGCCGCTAGTGAAGACTGTCGTGTCTGCCTGGGCCATCCACAGGGTCTGGAGATCTCTTTCTCTCTTCCTATTGCTGTCCCCCACCTCCTTTCTCTCTCAGCAGTACAATTTTAGTTCAATACTTGTCTAGATTTCTCAGTGGGGGTACCTAGGCAAGAGAGGGTGGGCGTGGGGGAGATGACATCACATCCTTGTAAACTGATTGGCTGCTTTCAGGCTTCAGGCATGATGTCATCTCTGCTTGGACCTTTCCACCCCCCTTTGCCTCCAGTTCTTCCCCTGGCTGGCCAAGGGCCCCCCACCCCAGGATACCGTGTTGCCTTGGAGACCACAAGTTTTCAACCTCCTTGTCTGAAGAGATGGTAATTCATTATATGTGTGACATGGGGCTGGGGCGGGGGTAAAGGGTGCCAGGGAGGGAGACCGGGGCAGGATGGTTTTGAGGGAAGATTGTGGACAACAAAATAATGAACAAACATATGTTTCACGCATGAGAAGCCATCAGAAATGGCAGTGAAGGAAAGGTCATGGCAAACGGCATTCAGCACATGGAAAACTGAAGGCGGAATTCTAAAGCGGAACAAGTGGTGGCCAAAATATTGTGGAAAGTAGCCACCCCCTCCCCGAGACAGCTCATTGGGTAGACTATCCCAGGAGGGAGGTGGGGGCTGTCAGGCTATCTTTGGACAAGAGGCCAATGCCTCTCTCTCCCTGAGTGTGGACACCAAGGCGGCTCTGTCTTGCAATCAACTCTTTGCAGGGAGCAGCCAGATAAGGACCCCTGCTTCCAACTCCAGAAACACACAGTCGACATCTCCAAGCATAGAGAACCAGTTCTTCAGTCTGTGTCCCCAGGAGACTAAGGCAGAAAGGCAGGATTACTTTCTGAGGACGGGTTCTGGGTGTCTGTGCCATCCTGTATCCTTCTTTGGCTCACGGCACATGTGGGTCCTGCTCCCTGGGGTATTTCAATCACCACCCCACCCAGTGGTTTCGTTTTATTTTTTAAATTTACTTTTGGTCTTTTTTTAATATTTATTTATTTTTTTATTGACTTCTATACTTACATACAAAAAAAACCACCTGATATTTCCCTCCCCTCCCCCATTCCACTTTAGAATTCCAGTCTCCACCATATCTCCTCCCTCTCTCCATTAGTCTCTCTTTTAATTTGATGACATCATCTTTTTCTTCTATTTTGAGGGTCTTGTGGAGTATTGCTAGGCACTGCAAGGTCATGGATATCAAGGCCAATTTCTGTCTGGGCAGTTGCATTGTAAGAGGTCATACCCTTCCTTTGGCTCTTCCATTCTATCTGCCCCCTCTTCAGCAATGGTCCCTGAGCCTTGGAGGGTGTGACAGAGGTGTTTCAGTGCTGGGCACTCCTCCATCCCTTCTTCTCAGCACTATGTTGCCTTTTGGGTCATCCCAGTGGCCATCGCCATCTGAAAAGAGAAGCTTCTCTAACCAGAAGTGAGAGTAGCGTTAATATGTGAATATGAACATTAAGTGTAGTGCTTTCAGGGCATCTTGGTGGGAATAATATATACATTTAGTCAGACAAGAGCAGACTTTATACCCCTAAGGCTCATGACCTCACCTACCATAGACTTTTACTTAGGTCTTTCAGTACCAGGTATGTATTCCCTCCCGTAGAGAGGGCCTTCAGTCCAATTATGGAGCAGTTGGTTACCCCAAGGGTAGACATGCCACTATTGCACCCTCTCTGGCCAAGCTTGAATATTCAGCGTCCACTGTTTTCACTGTTGATGGCTTCTGTCTCCCATACGCTGCGTGCAGTGCAGCTTTTTCCAGCTTTCAGTTGACTGGTCTACACTGTTTTGTAATGTGCTAAGTAGCATTGGCTGGCCTGGGACTTATAGCGATCCTCCTGCCTCTGCCTCCCAGGATCATAGGTCTGTGTCACTACCTCAGGCTCCCCACCAGAAGATTTAAAGACAGCAGCATTCAAGTTCTCCTTCATCCTAACGGGCTTCCTCTCAAGGCTTCACTACTCTGGCTCTTTCTCAAAGGTGCTTGCCACAAGAGGTGCAGTCTAGGAGCCTTAGGTGATTTTGTCATGCAGAAAACAACATGGGAACATTGCACGGAGCCCAGGTGGTCCAGGGCCATCACTCAGTTGCACTTGCGAATGTACTTGAGACATAGTAAGCCTGGAATGCATGAGGCTGTTGCTGGCATTAACATGACGAAATACTGTTTTACAGTAAACTTTTTCTTTTATAAGTAGGAGAACATTCTAAAAACAATAATAAGCATATTACAGTAAACATATAAACCAGTTACCTAGTCGTTTATTATCTTTATGAAGTATCATGTACCGTATATAATTGTGTGTCTATACTTTTATTTTCCTGGCAAAGAAATAGGTTTGTTTGCACCCACATCACAACAAACATATGAGTAACAACAGTGTATTGTGACTTACAGAGGCTACGTTGTGATGGAGTGATAGGAGGTTGTCAGTTCCATTTTAATCTCTGGGATCGTGGTTATACAACCAGTCCACCATTCACTGAAACATGGCCATGTGGCACACGCCTGTTTATTTATACACATATACACATAGGTCTGCATATATGTATTTATATACAGATACACATACATTCATGTGTGGGTCCTCTGTGTTTATTATATGTGAACACATTCCTTATTTCTTTTTATTATTTTTTTATTGACAACTTCTATACTTACATACAAAAAACACATGATATTTCCCTCCCCTCCCCTCATTCCACTTTAGAAATCCAGTCTCCATCATATTCCCTCCCTCTCTCCATTAGTCTTTCTTTTAATTTGATGTCATCATCTTTTTCTTCTGTTTTGAGGGTCTTGCGAAGGTATTGCTAGGCACTGCAAGGTCATGGATATCGAGGCCAATTTCTGTCTGGGCAGTTGCATTGTAAGGAGTCATACCCTTCCTTTGGCTCTTCCATTCTATCCGCCCCCTCTTCCGCAATAGGCCCTGAGCCTTGAGGGTGTGACAGAGATGTTTCAGTGCTGGGTACTCCTCCATCCCTTCTTCTCAGCACTATGTTGCCTTTTGGGTCATCCCAGTGGTCATCGCCATCTGAAAAGAGAAGTTTCTCTAGCCAGAAGTGAGAGTAGCATTAATATGTGAATATGAACATTAAGCGTAGTGCTTTCAGGGTAGTTTGGTGGGAATAATATATACATTTAGTCAGACAAGAGCAGGCTTTATACCCCTAAGGCTCACATTCCTTATTTCTGTTGAAATTTCCAAATGCTTTGCAGTGGGTAGCTCCCGCAAATATACTTGGGGGGGGGGCATTTAAGACTCTGTCATTGGGGAGGATGTTCCAAAGAGCGGATGAGTATGACTTCCAACATGAAGCAGTGGGACATGGATCGGCTCAGAGGAAACAAGTTGTGTCCCCAGTGGGGTGGTGATGTGAGCACCTCTGATGTTGTGCGGCTTCCCTCGTGTTTGGCCAATGTCTTCGCCACAGAGGGAAAGAAAGATGTCTAAAAACTTACAAAGGTGATCCTGGGCTGCCTCGGTTGATTTAAAGAGCCCCAAAAGCTGCCATGGTTTTCCCAGACAACGTCTACCACCCGCCCGAGTTCCTGCACATGCCCCTAGGACTCCTATTTGGATCCAAGCTAGAAAATTGGGAATAATTTTTTTTTTGAGGTAGTGTTTCACTCTAGCCCAGGCTGACCTGGAATTCACCCTGGAGTCTCAGGGTGGTCTCCAACTCACGGCGATCCTCCTACCTCTGCCTCCCGAGTGCTGGGATTAAAGGCGTATGCTACTATGCCCGGCTTGGAATCATTTTTTGATTCATCCTTTGATGTCAATCTCTAAGACACTCACCAAAAATTATTTTCCCTTTGATCAGGTCACTCTTGTCATCTTTCTCAGCCTGCCACTCTCCTTATACAAGCTACTTCCTCTAAATTCCAGCCAGAGGGCGAATCCTGTCTGGATTGATGAACATCTAACCTGGACTGCAGTGAAATGAACCTGAACTTCAACAGATTGTGCAGCCAAGGTAGACCTTAATACATTATCCAACCTGGGTCATGCAATTCTTGTGTTGTCTGGGGACTTAAACTTGACTTCACAGCTGGATTACCTGACTCTGGAGAGGGGACACTTAGTAGTCACATCAAGGAAGCTCAATACAGCTTACTGGTTAAGCAGGAGAAAACCACTTACCCTTGACAAACCACAGTGGCATCTCCCTTTTCCTCTTTGGATAAGTATGCTCCAAGCTCATCCATTAAATAACTTCTCTCTCTCTCTCTCTGTCTCTCATATTCCTAAGTAGTCAAATTTCTTGTATTTATTTTGTTTGTGTGTATGTACGTGTGTAATGTGATATGTGTGTGGCATGTGTACATGGTGTGTCCTACTGGTGGTCCAGGCACTCCCCTGTGCCTGGGGATACTTGCCCACCCTGGCTATTGCTCTTCTGACAATTCTTAGTGAAGCCAGAGTCCCTTACTGATGTCGGGCGTTGCTAAAAACGGGCTGCGACTGTGAGGAAGCTGGCCTGGGCTGTTGGATCTGGCTGGGGACTTTGGGCTGTAGGGGTTACAGCTGCCCTTATCATCAGGAACCCACTCTGGTGACAGACTGCCCTCCCTCCCTGCCCTCGGGCAAGGTTGTAGTGTGCCCCATCTTTGCCCTGAGTGGGCAGAACTGGCGAGGCCCTCCCCCCTTGATCCCAAAAAGCACCTGACCATTCCATAGTCAGGCTTTGCCTCCCCCCCGCCCCAGTTCCTGACCTTGTGGCTAGCTGCCCCAGAGACCCTTATAAACAGTCTCCCTTCAGCTTTAGCCAACCAGTATGTGGCTGAAGTCACGTAGCTTTTCCCGCCACTTCTGTGATCTCCCTTGCAGCTTCTCCCTCATGACTTTTGCCTTTCAACCAATTAGATAGCAACCCATAAACTATGTATCCAATCGCCATATAGTCCCTATGTGCCTTCTCAACCTTTCTCAAGTGTTTATAAATCCACTCCCCTTTTGAATAAATGAGAGAGCGCTATCCATCAGACTGCCTCCTGGGTGCTTCATTGCCTGTCCCACTCCCCCGCTCCAGGACCCTGCTTCCCCCAACTCCTCCTGCACCCGGGACATCGGTGGCCAACGACCCCAGGGAATGGTGAGAACCCACATACTGATGTGGAGCTTGCTGTTTTCTCGATCCCCGGGCATTCCCTGACCTCTGCTCTCCTTTGTGACTGTGGTTACAGTGATGTGTGGCCACACCTAGCTATATACATGGGCAATGGAAATTCGAACTTAGGTGGTTTCAGGCCCCTTCCAGTCCCTCTGCTTGCCCGGGAAGCACACAGAACCACTGAGCCATCTCTCCAGCCTTTCTTTTCTTTTCTTTTCTTTTTTTAAAAGATTTTATTTTTATTTATTTATTTATTAGAGACAGAGAAATGGACAGAGATAAAGAGAGAGAGTAAGAATGGGCACGCCAGGGCCTGTAGCCACTGCACACAAACTCCAGATGCGTGTTGCCGCCATGTGTATCTGGCTTCCATGGGACCTGGAGAATCGACCCTAGGTTCTTAGGCTTTGCAGGCATGCTCCTTAACCGCTAAGCCATCTGTCCAAACCCCATCTCCAGCCTTATGTTTTTATTATTGTCAATTATCTGTCAATTAGGTTGGCCTGGAGCTCACTTTGTAGCCCAGGCTGGCCTTGTCATCATGGCAGGCTTCCTATATCAGACTCTCAAGTGCTGGGATTACAGGTGCGAATTACCATGCCCCATCTCTCCCGTGTTCTTATCCTTGAAGATAATCAACAGCACCTCACTTCTACGCTAGCATTTAAGTGCTTCCCTAATAGTCTCCTGTTCTCTTAATTGGCCTGGAAGGCAGGGCAGTCTAACGTCTAAGAGTGGTGCTTCTGGGACTCGTCTGCTTAGCTCCAGAATGGTAGCCGCTGGCCACAAGGCAGCCATGTAAGGTTAAATACGTCCTAGTCAAATAGAATTAGACATTTAGTTCTTCAGGCATACCAGCCATTTCTCAAGTGCTCAGTCGACTCATGTGGCCAGTGCCCACCATATTGGATACTGAAGTCACAGGACATGGTGACCACTGCAGAAGGTTCTAACAGGCAGAGAAGGTCAAATCCACACCCTAACTGAGCCACTGACCATTCATATGATCTGTGTTTTTCAATTATTTTTTTGGTTTACATGTAAGTGGTATGTATGTGTGTACACATGCTCAGATGTGTATGTGTGTGTGTGTGTAGAGGCCAGAAGTCAATGTTGAGTGCCTTCCTCAATCACTCTTCATCCTATTTTTTGAGACAAAGTCTCTTGTTGAACCTGGTGCTCCTCACTTAGGCTAGACTAGCTGGCCAGCAAGCCCCAGGGACCCTTCTGTGTCTGCTCCTGGCTCTAGAATTACAGGTACCCACTGACGTGCCGTTCCTGGCTTTTTAAGTGGGTGCTTGAGATCCAAACTTAAGTCCTCATGCTTGTTCAACAAGTACGTTGTAGCAGACAGCTTCAGGTTCGCTGAGATGAACTTCCAGACCAGGCACAGTTATGGAGGAAGGGATATTATTTATTGAAGCTTACAAATCCAGGGGAAGTTCCATAATGGCAGAAGAAGCAGCTTGCTCTTCACGTGGCCAAACAGAGAGAGAGAAAACCAACCAGCCACCACAGCACACAGAGCAAAAACTAAAGCCAAAAGGTCACACAGCACACTTCAGGAACTCCTGCTAGGCACATTTGCATATCTTTACAATGGAATCTCAAACCATCACCACACCTTAAGACCGGGCCCCCAGTGACCTTGCCTCTAGCAAGGTGATTGCAGATGCAAACTATAACTAATAAAACACTGAATATATTGGGGGACATATATTCAAACTACCACATACGTCACCACCTAAGCCATCTCCTTAGTGTTAGCTTAAGCAGAATCTTTGACTTTCTGCGCCAATTCCCTTAGGGTCCTTACCACCTTGAGTTGTACGGACCTTCAGTGAGTGAATTCATGTATGGCACTTAGCACAGTGATTGGAAGAGGATCACCAGCCAGTTGTAGCTGTTATGCTCTGTACGGGGCCTGGTTCTGGACATTATTCATGTGTATGGCCTGATTGTGGATTTAGATTGCATTTTTTTCCCAGCACTTCAGCCAAAGATCTTCCTTTATATTCCTAACAAGAGCATTTATCTGTCCAGAAAGGACCCATGGAGCCCATCCTGTTACCCACTTCTGAATTATCTTGCAAACCCACAATCTCCCTTACAAATGAGAACGGCTTATGGAGTTGCTGTGAAGGGACTGTGAGGTTAGGGCTGAATCCTTGTGGCCTCCAGCCTGGGCTCCTGGCCTATGTCTGAAGCAGGCCCAGACCCTGTTTTCTCTGTCTGGGATCTGAAGCCACAAGTGGAGACGTAGAAATGACGTTTAATCAGCTTGAGCATTCCTCGCTGGTGACCTAACGAACCGGCATGACTAAATGACCATTGGACAGAATGTTTGTGTGAACTGCAATAGAAAGGTTCCTCCAAACTTCCTGCAAAGGAAGATAATATATCTAAATAGTTTCCTGTCTCTTCTCTGCCAGCAGCAGCAGCAGCAGCAGCAGCAGCAGCAGAACAGATTCTCCACTGGCGGGAGGAACTCTTTAGCACATCGGGTGCTCTGAGCTCCTCCCTGTTCCCAGGCGGGAGCGCAGCCACACAGGGAAGTGAGTGGGCCACGAGGCTCTCCAGATGTCGGTGATGTGTGGAGACATGTTTAACAATCTTTCCGAGCTGGAGATTAGGATGGAGGGGAAGAGGCAGTGCGGGAGGGTATCATGGGGCATGGGACAAGACGGGCAACCTTTAAGCTGTGCTCACTCACCTGCATTCTGCATCCTGGGTCATCAGGGCCTAGAGCGTGTTTTGCTCCGATTCTTAGAAACCTCAGTTCATGTCTTAGCAGGAAAGGGAAGGAACAGACTGCTTCCTGCCTGTAGCATTGCTTCCAAGCCCCTGTTTGCATCTTTTTTTTTTTTTTTTTGGAAGCCCTTTCCCTTGGTATTAAAAACAAGTTTGGGGGCTTTACTTTAAATGGAAGCTGCAATTTAACCTAGGCAAACCACAAAATGAAATAAAAGAAAAGAAAGAAAGAAAAAAAGAAAAGAAAACCCCTTTCCATCAGCTGAGGACCCAGTGAGTGAGGCAAGCCTTTCACGTGGTGTGTTCCCCACTCAAGCCCGGCTTTCTCAGGTATATGTCGTGGGGTGCGGTGAGCAGGGGTACAAGGTATCCCAGTCTACGATGTCCCTGGGAACTAGTTCCAGCAGATGAAGCCAGCTGCCTGTGGCTCCACGCAGCTGGAAGTGTCTCAGTTGGGAGTGTGGACTCTCTCCCTCTCTCTCTCTCTCTCTCTCTCTCTCTCTCTCCTCTCCAGCCTCCCAAGCATCCTTTCTCCTAGTCTCCAACCTCAGGCTACACGAAGGCCTAACGCTCCCTTTTTTGGGATTCAGACCAGGGATTAGCAGAGCTGTTGTTAATGGACCAGAAAGTGAAGGTCTTGGGCTTTGCAGGCCAAGAGCCATGCTCACTAAGACACGTAGGTGCTTATATGATCATTGGAAATATAAAGCTAACCAAATTTTTCTGAGTCTGGGGGCCATACAAAAGCCAGAAGGTAGATGGGTTTGACCCATAAACTGTATAGTTTTGTGGCCTTGTGATATGGGCCTAGACAGATGAATAATTGCTATTTTGTGGACAAGAAATGTTTATTTTAGTGCATGAAAGGAACAGAGCCAACATAGGATCTATCTTTCCTAAGAAATCACTTTCTTTTTCCTTTTTTCTCTTGCTTTGTTTCTCTCTTTTCCTCTCTCTCTCTCTTTGTGTTTTTGACACAGGATCTGGGCTTGCCTTGAATTTACCACAATCCTCCTGCCTCAGTCATATGAGTGCTGGGATTACAGGCATGCACCACCATGCCTACTGAGATGACAGACTACAGAAAGATTTGGTTCCAGCACAAGGCTATGGCTAAGTGGTAAGTCAGGGGTGCAGATCTTTACCAAGCTGGGGTTGAGGAGAGGCATCCTCCAGGCCCAGAAATGACATGGGAGCACGTGTGTGGGTGCTATCAAATTAAATGTCAATTAAGGGAAATGATACAAAATTAAAAGTTCATGTGTTCAGTTCTACAAACCATATTTCAATTGCTCAATAGCCCTGTGCAAGTAACAGAGAGAGAGAGAGAGAGAGAGAGAGAGAGAGAGAGGAGACAACACACAGAAAGAGAAGGGAAGACAGGCCCCCTGGCCCAGGGCAAAAAGAATCACTGGCCAAGGCAAAGAAACCAGAATGGCCGGAGAGGGAGACGTGGAAGTGGAGAACAGCGTGGAATTCTGAGAACACATAATGCAAGCCGCGGAGTAGGAGGGAAGTCTGAATGCAGAGGGGCCACCCCAGCCTGTGTTCTCTCTTTGCTGGTGGAAGGGGTCACTGGGTGACCTGGCATCCATTACCTAAGCCTCGAAACAATCCCTTGAGATTGACTCTAACCTGATAAAGGGGGAAACTGAGGCTCAAATTAATAATGCCCAAGGACTCACAGAGGGAATACGATGCCATATCACCACATCCAGGTCAGCATGCTCCTTATGCAATCCTATCCAAGGGGCCCTCACAAATGTCGCTGAGCTACCCAGACCTTACTGCAATGCTCTCTTGAGGGGACTTGTGAGGAGCTGTGGATCCCCAAGTCACAAACGCATATGGCTGGTCCAGATTCCACTAACAAAAGTGAAATCACCTTTCTCACTCAGTAGCAGGAACCGGCAGCTAGTGGCTCCTATTCTGACCAGCGAAGATGGAGGACATTTGCACTGTCACAGAAAGTTCTCCAAAGAGCGGCAAGCTCTCTCGGCCTGGTTCTGGGAAGCTGTTAAGATAGGAAAAAGAAAAGAAGAAAGAAAAAGAAAGCTCAGCTCTTCTTTTCTTACAAATAGGCTGTCTCTGGATGTGGGAATGTGTCCCCGCCTCTCAGTGGAGCCCGGGCAAGAGATGGAACAGAGAAAATGGGGCTGCGTTGGGGGGGGGAGCTTTTTGTTTTCCCCAATATCGCTAAGCAACCAAGTCCTAAAATCTCCAGAACTAGCCACAGAACTTTGTTTACCAGGAAGAAAACACTTGAAAAGCAGAGTATTTGGCGGAAATGCGCCTGGGATTAACAGGTTCCACCCCCTTTTTTTTTATTTTTTCTTTCTAATGCCGTTTTGTTTTTCTTCTGGGTTGTTCAAGGTAGTGACCTAGCACTGGGCTCCCTTTGCCAAGAAACTCTTTCCCTGCCTAATTAGCTTGTGGTATTGTTTGTGGGTTCTGGGAAGGGAGGGGTGGGGGAGGGGAGGGCGGAGGGCAGGGCTGGGCAGCACCAATGGGGAGCCTCAGTGAGCTGGAGGGGGTGCAGGGAGCAGGGCTTGGTCATTAGATGCCCAGGGCTTGAAAATCCCTCTGTAATTAATTTTCTCCTGCATTAATTAGAGCGATGTTGGAACCCCGGGAGAAGGGAGGGATTTGTTGCCCGTGGGCTGCTTTTCAAGGCGATTTAAGTCAAAGATGGAAATAGGCTGGAGTGTCGGACTGAGGACATACGTGGTGGCTGGGGTTGTCTGGAGACTGCAGCCTGTGGCACGGGGGTGGGGGGGACACTGTTGAAACCACAGTCCACAGGGAGACCCAAGTTGGAGTTTAACATGGGCTGGGTCATGGTACATGGCTCTTGGGAGACCCTGTGTGCGTGTGTGCACGCATGCACGTGCCCTTGTATGATTGCTCACGTTGCATGTGCACGTGCGCGCGTGCGCGCGCACACACACACACACACACACACACACACAATCACATTTGGATTCTAAACTCTGTATGCAGCCCTCTCTGAAGTCCTCCATCTCCTCTCTTTCTTGCCCTGTCTGACACACACCTTCACACTTAGATGCAGGTGACAGCAATCCTTGCTTGCACCGCCTCCAGTGCCTCCAGGACTGCAGACAAGGTCACTATTCCTCTGGGGTTTTTCTCTGTTCCAGAAACTTGGTCATGGATAGATACCCTCTGACAATGCATTACTAACCCAGTAGGAAAAAGCCCCAAGAAGAAGGAAAAGATGATGACATCAAAATGAAAAGAGAGACTGATTGAGAGGGGGAGGGGGCAAGAAGTACCATGAGGTAGTCTACAATTAAGGAAGTTGTCAATAAAAAAGAAAAGCCTATGGAATCCCAGTATGTTGGCAACAATGTTTGGAGGCGGATAATCAGCACACTTCTAGAATTAGATGCCAGTTTCCTGGTCCTATTAACTATTTTTCCTTTAGATATACATTTTTAAATTTTTATTCATTTATTTGAAAGGGAGAGAGAATGGGTGCACCAGGGCCTCTAGCCACTGCAAATGAACTCCAGACACATGTACCACCATGTGATTCTGACTTATGTGGGTACTGGGGAATAGAACTTGGGTCCTTAGGCTTCACTGGCAAGTGCCTTCAACTGCTAAGCCATCTCTCCAGCCCACATATTAGCTATTTTTATGAAGATGTAAAATAAGTCCAGTTTCTTTGGGGTCCTTACCCTGTGTGTGTCATGAATTGGACTAATGCCTTAGTAGGTCTGTTTTGGCAGCCAGTGGGTCTTATCCAATAAGTAGCAATGATGTCAAGGCTATCCCCATGGTGACCATCTTCAATGTGTTGATTGGATGGAGTTCTTTCCAAAGAAGGAGGCTCAGCCTGTTTACCTGTGCTGCTGTTTTCACAGTGGCCAAACGAGTGATTGGGAGATAGGGGTTTAAGCTCTGGCTGCCTTGGAGTATTCAGAAATGCACAGCTCTCCAGCAGGAAGGGCTGGCGTGGGATGGATGGTGTGTGAGTGAAGGAATGGGAGCTGGTCACCGCCTCATCTGGAGAGGTTCTTGGATGTCAGCTCCTCTGCTTCCGGCTGGTCCAAGTAGCTGGAAGGTTAAATCAGAAACAAGGAACAGACCCTCCAGTACACATCCCCCTTCCTGGACATCCTACCTGTGGTGGTTGGTGTCCAGTGGAAACTGTATCCTTCCATGTTTCAGCTCCACTCCTTGGAGTCTCCAACCTGCTCGACTTTAGCCATATGACTTCTTTCCCCTAAAGGAGAGGTGAAGGTGGAAACAATGACAAAGGAACATGGAAGAATGTGGGGGCAGATTCTGGGGAGGAAATGGGGCTAGGAATGCAAGTGATAAGAGTGAAATGGGATCTCCTGGAAGCCATCAGCATCCTAGAAGGTTCTCGGTGCCCTCTCTTGCCCGGCCCATCCCGAGTGCATTCTTCACAGCAGCTGTTTCAACTCTTCTCCTCCCTCCTCAGCTTCCCAGTCCACCCCCACCATTCACAGAAGATGACCTCACCACCAGCTCCTGGGAGAGGCCCCGGCCAGTGCTCTGTGCTAACTCTAAGTGACCCGCGAGCCTGGGCCACCTGGCAGGAGTGGATCCAAACCCTCTCTGCTACGTTAATACTTGTCTGTGGGTAATGGGCTTTGTCTTTCTCAGCCTTGGTTTCCTCATATGTAGGATGGGTTTGTTGTGAGGGCCATCTTAAACGCTGCTGAAGAATGTCTGTGTAAGGAAGCAGGAATAACATCACTAGGAATTAATCATCACTACACCACCACCATCACCTCCACCACCACCATTACCATCACCTTCACCACCACCACCTCCACCACACCATCTCACACCACCACCATCACCTCCACCACCACCATCACCTCCACCATCACCACCTGCACCTTCACCACCACCACCTCCACCATCACCACCACCATCTCACCATCACTACCACCATCACCATCCCACATCTTACCACCACCTCACTACCATCTATCACCACTCCACCATCACCACCCACCATCACCACTCACCACATCTATTACTACCACCACCATCACTACCACCACCACCTCCACCATCATCACCACCTCCACCATCATCATCACCTCCACCATCACCACCTCCACCATCACCACCACCATCTCCACCATCACCACCACCATCTCCACCATCACCACCTCCACCACCATCTCCACCATCACCACCTCCACCACATCTCCACCATCACCACCACCATCTCCACCAACACCACACCATCCACCACCACCACCATCCACCATCACCTCCACCATCAGCATCACCATGACCACCTTCACCATCACCACCACCATTCCTACCACCACCATCACTACTCTCTCCATCCACCTCCACCATCATCATGTCCAGGTGCCTCCACCATCACCACCACCATCTCCACCATCACCACCACCATCTCCACATCTATTACTACCACCACCATCACTACCATCACCACCTCCACCATCATCATCACCTCCACCATCACCACCTTCACCATCACCACCACCATCTCCACCATCACCACATCTATTACTACCACCACCATCACTACCACCACCACCTCCACCATCATCACCACCTCCACCATCATCATCACCTCCACCATCATCACCACCTCCACCATCATCATCACCTCCACCATCATCTCCACCATCACCACCACCATCTCCACCATCACCACATCTATTACTACCACCACCACCACCTCCACCATCATTTCTTGATTATTCCCTCAGACCACAGTCTCACCCCTTTCCTTCCTCCACTCACATTTATCCAGAGTCATCTGTGTTTATTGACACCACTTCCTTTCCTCCCACTCATTCCTCAACCCACTATGATTGCCTTTTGCCCCCACTGCCCTGGTGAAAGAGGAATTTTCAAACGTCTTTCTAACTGCCTCTTCCAACCTACTCAGTCCTTGGGGAGTATCTGGGCTCTGTCCATCCAACCGGTCATTCTCCAACCCTCTTCTCCCCAGACATCCACGATTCTGTTCCCAGCTACTTCTCTTTCACATATAAGTTGATCTCAACTGTCTGTGTGCCCCAGGTGTCATCTTTCCCCCTCCCTGGGTGGTGTTCAACTCTCTGCCTCCAGTCAAGATGTTCTCGAGCAGTCTGCTAAATCCATACCTCCAGTTCCCATCTATGCCCTGTTCCAGATTCTCATTTCCAGCTCCTTATTTCTCTACATAAGAATGTCCTGGGGCTGGGGAAGATGGCTCCATGGATAAAGCGCTTGCTTCATAAGCAAGAGCACCTGAGTTTAGTCCACATTACCCACATACATGCCAGGGTGGCATGTATGTCTCAGAGTGTTCATTATGGTAACAGAAAACTGACTAGAGCACTCTACCCAGAAGCCCTTTCTGCATTTCCATTCTTGTCCTTCAAGGCTCTGCTAAAATGCTATCCATCCTTGCAGCTTCCCTAATACCCTTTAGACACAAATGCTCCCCCTCTTCTGTTCTGATGGCACACTCATGAACTTTTTCAATGCACTCAACATTCCAGATGCTCTGTGTGCACAAAGGTTCCCTGAAAACACAGCCCTTGGTGAGCAAGGCCAGGCAACGCCCTTCTCTGCATCTCTCCAAGCTTCAGCCCCTTCTTTGCTCAGAAGAGTGAAGAAGGAAGGCTTGGTTCTGAGTGCCTCACTGTGTGGGGCTCTGACTCTGCATGATGGGATTCCAGCCTCATTCCTCCCCCCCGCACACTGCTCTTTTTCTCCCTCTGCAGAAGAAAGATTGAGCTGAAGACATCAAGTCACTGATATCTGGGAAGTAAAGAATTGCTTTTCAAGCTGAGGCCTTTAAAAAGTGTGCTGCATGGGGCGATGGCTCGGTGATAAGTGCTTACCACGCAAGCACAAGTAACATATTCCCAGTGAAGAGGTAGGAATGAAGAAAAGCTAGAGGTCATTCCCTTTCTCCCTTATCCTCCTTGGGAACACAGTGGCAGGAAGGAAGTTACAACAATGGACCCAACACATGGGAGTCTCATAGCCAAGTGAATAGTAGGAAGGGGAGTTCTCATGCACCCCGCATTACAGTGAAGTCTCCTCAGCACCCCCTTTTCCTTTTCATTGTTCAGCTGTCTGTCTATCCTCCCACACCCTACCATCCACATCAAGAGCTAATGTGGCTGGTGGAAGAACCACCCACCTTCTTGGAAAGTGGAGCCTGTGGCTCATAAGGGCAAAGACAAGAATGAACCAGGCCAGAGGTCACGTGTGCTGACCACTTCTGCAGGGCATTTTCAGGCTGATGGCTTGCTAGGAAGACAGGGCATAACTCTCCCCTCTCTTCATCCTTCTAAAGGTCTCTTCAACTAGATCTACTTGAGACTATATATATTTGGGGGCTGGGTCCATTCAAATCATCTTGGCTATAGGGCTGGAGAGATGGCTTAGCGGTTAAGGCATCTGCCCGCAAAGCCAAAGGACCTCAGTTCAATTCTCCAGGACCCACATAAGCAGATAGATGCAGAAGAGGGTGCATGCATCTGGAGTTCATTTGCAGTGGCTGGAGGCCCTGGCACACCCATTCTCCATCCCCTTTCTGCCTCTTTCTCTGTCTCAAATAAATAAATAAAATATATTTTTAAAAAATCAGTGGGGCGTGGTGGTGCACGCCTTTAATCACAGCACTGGGGAGGCAGAGGTAGTAGGATTGCCATGAGTTCAAGACCACCCTGAGACTATGTAGTGAATTCTGGGTCAGCCTGAGCTAGAGTGAGACCCTACCTTGAATCACCACCACCAACCCCCCCCAAAAAAAAATCATCTTGGCTAGGTATCAGCAAACTAAGGACATGGACTGAAAGTTATTAGCTGCTAATTAATTAATTACAAAAAGGTTTAGGGATGCAGCTATATAGGTTACTGATAGAAAGTTTGCATTAGCACCTGGGTTTGGTCCCTGGCATCTTACACACACATGCACACACACACACACACTTAATTAGCTGTGCTCGCTTGCTCACATGTTGTCTATGACTTCCTTCACAGTAGAGCTGAGTAGTCATGACAATGACTGTATGGCCCATGTAGCATACAACATTCACCACCTAGCCCTCCCTGTCCAGAAAAACTGCAGCCGACAGTCCATTGTTGAAACGTGGGCCAATGTGCTTGACTACATGCACCTTTCAAACTTTTTTTGATTATAAAATTATAAAGTAGGGCTGGAGAGATGCCTGCGAAGCCTAAGGACTCAGGTTTGATTCCCAGTACCCACATAAGCCAGATGCACATGATGTTGCATGCATCTGGAGTTCGTTTGCAGTAACTAGAGGCCCTGATACCTCCATTCATTCTCTCTCTGTCTCTCTCTCTCTCTGTAATAAATCAAATAAAAATAAAATATTTAGAAAATTATTAAGTAGGGCTGGGGAAATGGTTTAGTGCTTAAAGCGTTTGCCTGCGAAGCCTAAGGACCCAGGTTCGATTCCCCAGGACCCACGTAAGCCAGATGCACAAGGGGGCACATGTGTCTGGAGTTCGTTTGCTGTGGCTGGTGGCACTGGTGTGCCCATTCTTTCCTTCTCTCTGCCTCTTCCCCTCCCTTCTCAAATAAATAAATAAATAAATAAATAAATAAATAAATAAATTAAAAATATATTAAAAATTATAAATTAGCCACTCATAATTCAATCACCCTCTAATAAGAACTATTAATATTTGGTGATATTTGCATTTTTATTCTTTTCTACACAGATATAAAATTACAAGCAGATGTAATTACATAATTAAACCCCTACTCTCTTTGCTTTCACATGTTATAGTATGTTTATGGTTTGCATTTCACCGTGGTCACCTTACATATTCTTGGAGATTCCTTGTTCAGGTGGTGACTTCTTTTTGGTGGTCCTAGGGATTGAACCCTGTACCTCATACATGATAAGCAAGTTCTGTACCACTGAACTACATCTCCAACCCTCATGTGAAACTTAAAAAAATTATTTATTTGCAAGGAGAGATATGGAGAGAGAGAAAGAGAGAGAGAGAGAGAGAGAATGGGCACTCCAGGGTTTCTAGCTGCTGCAAACAAACTTGACACATGTGCCATCTTGTGCATGTGAGTTCATGTGAGCACTGTGGAATCGAAACTGTGAGAGTGGTGGTTAGGGTTTGCAAGCAAGCACCTTAACATACACCATTGCACCATGAAACTTGTAGGTAATTTTAAGTTATCTGTAATTCAAAATATCATGGACTATCACAAACACCATTGAATAGAAATTGTTCTCTGATTCTTTGATGATATTTCTTGAGACAAATTCCCAGAAGTGGAATTACTGGGTTAAAGGGTGAGGACAATTTTCAGGGTCTTGATCACACATTACCAGATTGTTTTCCTGAAAGATCATACCAATTTATGCTCCCACCAGCAATGTACGAAATTGCCACCTTCCTCACCTCTCACCAGCCCAGAGCACTATCATTTTTTAAAAAGTTACCAAATTGATAGGCAAAAATTGCATTGTGTTGTTTTGATTTGAATTTCTTTGATTACTGGTGAGGTTAAACATTTTTTTTTCATATGTTAAACACTTCTTCATATGTTTATGGCCAAAGGGAATCTTAATAATGGTTATCAAGTGAGCAGAGGGGTTATTTAGTAGATTAGGACCAGCTGTTTTCACAAAGAAATGGAAATGTTTAAATTCAGAAGAAAAAAAGAAAGAAAGAGAGAGAGAGAGAAAAAAAAAGCAGTTGGCCCAAGGTCCTTCCAGGCAGGATGGACATTTGAATTCTAATGAAGATCATGCAGCAGCCTCTTTATTCAAGGTGCAAGGAGATCTGAGAGAAATTGCTGCAAATTGCTGGGTGTTCCTAAGTGCTAAAAACTCCTGATGCTTACATATGTTTGCATTTAAATGCTTGCAAAAGCCCTATGAGCAATATGTGGCTTCAGCGTTTTATTACTGCTTATTCCAACCAGGCCTGAGATACTCATGCTTCCATCCGGGCTTCACAACCACTGCCTCGGAGAGGAGGCAGTCATTGAACATTCCTGGCTTCAAACATTCCTGGCCTCTGCAAATCCTGCAAATGGAGGAAGTGTGGCCCTAATCTCTGGTAATCCCTCCGCAAGACATCTTCTCTCCGCACAAAACATGCTATCGTAGTTTGCTGTGTAAACCTGCCAATGGCTGCTCTTTCCTAAGGCTCAGAACCGAATCTCCAACTAGACCAGCCCTGATCAGCAAGGCGTTGCTGGTTCCTGCCCTCTCCTCCTGCTTCTTCCTGCACACACACTTCTGGCTCCTCAGACCCTGCTCTGCCTGCCTTAGTTGATTTTCTCATGAGTTGTTCCTTTCCAGGAACATTACCATCAGCCTCTGGTCACCATGCGTGCACATGTATGCAAGCTCACATGAACCTGCACATGATGTTGCAGTGGCCTTCTTGTTGCCGGCACACAGCACCCGACCAAGAGCAGCTGTGGGAGGAAAAAGTATATTTTGGCTTACAGACTCGAGGGGAGACTCCATGCAGGCAGGGGAAATGATGGCATGAGCAGAGGGTGGACATCACCTCCTGGCCAACAACAGGTGACAACAGCAGCAGGAGAGTGTGCCAAACACTGGCAAGGGGAAGCTGGCTATAACTCCCATAAGCCCGCCCCCAACAATACACCTTCTCAAGCAAGGCTCTAATTCCCAAATGGCCACCAGCTGGAGACCTAGTATTCAGAACACATAAGTTTATGAGGGACACATAGTTCAAACAACCACTCATGGTTTTCTTGATGTAGGTGGTTTTTTCCCAAGTAGAAAAAATGCATACTTGGGCTGGGGAGATGGTTCAGATGGGTTGCGTGCTTGCTTTTCGCATGAGTATGATCTGATAACAACTAGAGCTCAAATCTCCAGATCCCACATAAACAGCTAGGCATGGCCATGGGAACCTGTAACCCCAGTCCTGCAGGGAGTAGAGACCCGAGGATCACCGAAGCTCTACAAGCTCTAAAATCAGTGGAGACCTCAGCTCAAAACAAGACCAGGTGGAAGAGAATTTGGGATGCCATACCACACCCTACTATACACACACACACACACACACACACGAAGACATACACACACTAGCTTAAAAAAAAATGAACGTGTAATAATTTGGTTGAATGCCCATCCCTTTCACTAGAACCCTCAGCTTAGTGTGAAATCACGGATGTGGGTTTGTATACCATACTATGTACAGAGCTCAATAGCGTGAGGTAGAATTACCTTTCTAGAGATGAAGGGTAATACAGAACTGAATTAAACACCTGTACAGCATTCTGGGCAACCCTGAGCCCATTCTTCCTCATCAGGAGACCCCACTGGATATGCTTTGGAACAGAGAACTAGATCAAAACACTTCTGGGTTGGGCTGGAGAGATGGCTTAGCAGTTAAGGCGCCTGCTTCCTAAGCCTAAGAACACTGGTTCCAATGTCCAGCGGTTCCAATCTCCAGGTCCCACATTTAGCCAGATGCAAAGTGACGCAAGGGCGCAATGCCACACTTGACCACAAGGGGGAGCACGCATCTGGATTTTGTTCGCAGCAGCTGAGACACTGCTGGCGTGCCCATCTCTATCTGTCTTCCTCTCCCTTCTCTCCGTCTCTCTCTCTCTCTCTCTCTCAATAAATAAATAAATAAATAAACAAACAAACAAACAAACACTTCTGGGTTAGAAATTGGATCTGCCACCTGCTCTGTGGCCTTGAACCTTGCAGTCCCTAAGAGAAGTTTCATTATGTCAGGGGAAGCGTGGCGGCATGGAGGCCGGATGTCACGTTAGTTAGAAGGTAGTGGCAAGACTGAGGTGGCTCTAAACACTCAGTGGGATGGACTAATAAACCTCGAGGTCTATCTCCAGTGACACACCTCCTTCAGCAAGGCTCCGCCTCCCAAAGCTTCCACCAGCTTGGGGAGTGAGTTACGAGGCTTCATCACAAACACATGAGGCTAATGGGGGCATCTCATTGACACCACTGCAGCTGCATAGCAGGACTCAGTCTCTAAAGGGCTAGGAGTATATAGCTCAGTGTTGGAGGGTTTATAGAGCATGTACAAGGCCCTAGCACTGTTCCATCCCCAGCACTGTAAAACAGACAAGCAAACAAACAAACACGATGCATGCTGGCCTTCCCTCTGCAAGCCTTCAAGCCCAGGAAGCACAGAGTCCTGTACCCTCGCTGCTCTCCTTTGCAGGCCTGTCTTTTACTCATGAGGCAACTCTAAGTCAAGACAATGTAATTCAAAGTGACCACTCTTTGCAGCCTATTATTTATGGGCAGGAAATGAGACTGGGACGATTTCCTGTCCCAGGGGGCTCCGGGTCTGTGGTGTAAAAATGTAGGACTTGGGGCAGTTCTGAGGGTGGGAATTGGCCATGGGGTTGTCCTTCTGAGGTTGTAGGTAGAACCGCAAGTTCTGGTGTCAACGGGGCACCTCTGGGTCTCTGCCACCAGGTGTGGGTAAACATCAACTTAGGTGCATTTTGGGGTGTCTCTCTGCAAGCATCCAATGAATGACTGTCCATCCTCCCCCTGGTGCCTCCCCACTTTGTATCCGCATTTCTCATAGCATTCCTCTTCTCCGCATTGTCCCGCTGTGGAATTACAGGATTGCCCCTTTACAGAGCGGCAATTAGAGAGATTGCTTCATTGGACCAAGGCTAGGGGATGGTGTTTCTCTCAAGAATGCTGGGTGTTTACCATGGGCCAGCCACGGGCCTTAGAATACTGAATGTTTCATCTGATTCAACTCTGCAAAAATTTTTTTTAAATTTTTTTATTGACAACTTCTATTCTTACATACAAAAAAAAGCATGATATTTCCCTTCCCTCCCCCATTCCCCTTTAGAACTCCATTCTCCATCATACCCCCTCCCTCTCTCCATTAGTCTCTCTTAATTTGATGTCATCATCTTTTTCTTCTATTATGAGGGTCTTGCGAAGGTATTGCTAGGCACTGCAAGGTCATGGATATCAAGGCCAATTTCTGTCTGGGCAGTTGCATTGAAAGGAATCATACCCTTCCTTTGGCTCTTCCATTCTATCTGCCCCCTCTTCTTCAATGGGCCCTGAGCCTTGGAGGGTGTGATAGAGATGTTGGGTTGTTGTATCTCCTTTTTTATTTTAATTTTAAAATATTTTTTGCATGTGTGCATGTGTGCGTGTGCGCGTGTGTGCGTGTGTGATATGCATGTGCCCTTGCAGTGTCCCATCTGCTGGCCTGTGGTGGTGGTCGCTCACCTACAGTGGCAAGAGTGGAACATCAGGGGTCCTGGTCCATCGCTCTTCCACCTGGTCTTGTTTTGAGCTGGAGTCCCCTTTTACTGATTCAGGGGCTTGTGGGGCTCTGAAGATTCTCAGGTGTCCACTCCTCTTGGGACTGGGGCTACAGGCACGTAGGGGCCACACTTAGCTGTTTTATGTGGGATCTGGAGATCTGAAGTCAGGCAGTCTCAGGTCCCCTCAGGCCTTCATGCTTGCTCAGGAAGTGCACCTAACCACTGGGCAGTCTCTCTAGTGCTCTTTTTTTCTGTAGTTTTTATGTTTTAATTTTTATTACTTATTTATGGGGGGGCACACATGTGCAATGGAATGTGTGTGGAGGTACTGGGACAACCTTGGGGTGTTTCTCCTCCCCCCTTCCCTCTTCCTTTGAGAGAGGATCTCTCTAATGGCTGCTGCTCCTGTCCTCCCCTGGCTCCTCATCCAGTCTCATGCGGGGAACACCGGGATTACAGGCACATGACCTGCTCTGCATTCTGCTAAGGAAGACTGAACTCAGGTCAGCAGGCTTACAGGCAAGCGCTTATAACTGCTGAGCCACCTCCCCAACCCTATTTTCTCCTTGTTCGTAAGCAAGGAGGAAGAAATTTTGGAAAGAGGATTCTAAAGCCAGATTTAAGCTGAGGTCACTGGAGTCCTCAGCCTCTTCTCACGGCTTACCCGCTGTCTCCTACATCCATTCACACCAGCCAGGTCTCTCTGTGGGATCAAGAGCAGGCTGGAAACTGAGTGGGAGGCAGGAGGCACTCATGTAAGGGTTGTTGTGAGTTCAGCCCCAGTGGACCTTCGAGTATCTGCTGCTCATTCTGCCTCTGGGCTGAGTGACTGAGTGACGGAGCCAAGTCCTCTGAGACGTGGCCACCACCTGCATCCTGTTCCTTTCCCTCTTCCCACCTCACTTCTGTCCTCTTTGTCATTATCATCTCCATGGCCCAGAGTGCACTTTTGATCGCCTTTCTCGACCCTTTGAGTAATTATTTGGCCTGGGTTAGAGCGGAACCTGGCTGAGCTGTGGCCTTGGCAGGTGTGATGGGCAACCTGCATCTTGTCTCTTTGTCCAAGGAAGAATGGTCCTTAGAGACCCCAGGACACGGTCATGTCCTGAGTTCTGTCCCTACCACTGTCCAGGCAATAATAATAAAATAAGAAGTTATAGACCATTGTTTTAGCATCTTTGGAGTGTGGGGCTCAGCATCCAAATTAAAAACAAAAATTGGGGCTGGAGAGATGGCTTAGCCATTTAGGTGCTTGCCTTTGAAGCCTAAGGACCAACGTTTGACTCTCCAGGTCTCATGTAAGCCAGATGCACAAAGTGACTCAAGCATGCAAGGTCGCACATGCCCACAAGGTGGCTCACGTGTCTGAAGTTCCACTGCAGTGGCTGGAGGTCTTGGCGCACCAATTCTCTCTCTCTCTCTCTTTCTCTCTCTCTCTCTCTCTCTCTCACACACACACACACACACACACACACACACACACACACACACACAAAAGGCCAGTCTGTTGGGCTTGCCTCAAAAAAAAAATGTTGTTTCCATACTTCAGGTGAGTTCCCTGAGGGACCCAGTGTGGGAGCCACTGGCTGACCCTCTCAGGTACTATCTGGCCAGGCTTAAGTGGAGTTCCTAAGCCCTGGGCCAGCACCATAGTAGTGAGGGACTAGGACCTGGTGATGGTTAATCTCCGTTGTCAGTTTGACAGGATTTGAGATCACCATGGCAACCCATCTCAGCATGTGTGTGAGGGATTTTCTGGATTGAGTTAATTGAGGTGGGCACATCCACCCTAACTGTGAATAGCACCATTCCCTAGGCTCAGATCTGGGGCTGAGGACAAGAAGAAAGTGAGCTGAGCACCAGCCTTCATCTCTCTCTGCTTCCTGGCTGTGGGTATGATGGTGTTGTTGCCATGCTTATCCCAGCACACAACCTTGAACTTTTGGCCCAAATAAACTTTCTTCCTAAATTGCTCTTCTCTAGTGTCTTTGTCACAGGAACGAGAAAGGTAACTTATAGAGGAATGTCCATTCAGATGGAAGTGGCTGGCCTCACAGAAGCCCCTGACTGTGGTGATACAACCAGGAGGAGAGAAATGAACGTGGCAGCAGTGCCTCAGAGACCCCTGTTCCCCACAGTTGGCCTGCAGGTAGTGGGCAACAGTCAATGCCTCTCTCCCCACCTCCCATCTCTGCTCTGTCTCTTAATGGGATGCACCGGTTGGTTTCCACCTTTGAAGCCTCTTTGGCTCCAGAGATGCCTCATCTAATGCTTATGAGGCATCTGGAGAATGAATGGAACTATTAGATCACCTTTCTGGCCCCAGACCATCTACCCGTGACCCACTCTAGGCTCTGACGTTATTCTCTTTTCATTCCTGCTGAATTCATGAGCTGGTGGGGCCGTGGCCTTAGGCTCAGTCCCTTCTTTCCCATCTGCACCTGCTCAGAAGAGGCCACCCATATCAGGTGTGTCCTTCATCCAAGGTGTCCCCCTCCATAGTGGGCTCGCCTTTCTTTCCCCATCCTCCCCTCCCCCTGAGCAAGGTCATGTAAACCTTGCACGGCCGCCTCTCCCTCCTTCCCCAGCTCTTCTCTCCACCGCACGGCCGCCTCTCCCTCCTTCCCAGCTCTTCTCTCCACCGCACGGCCGCCTCTCTCTCCTTCCCAGCTCTTCTCTCCACCGCATGGCCGCCTCTCCCTCGTTCCCAGCTCTTCTCTCCACCGCACGGCCGCCTCTCCCTCCTTCCCAGCTCTTCTCTCCACTGCACGGCCGCCTCTCCCTCCTTCCCAGCTCTTCTCTCCACCGCACGGCTGCCTCTCCCTCCTTCCCAGCTCTTCTCTCCACCGCACGGCCGCCTCTCCCTCCTTCCCCAGCTCTTCTCTCCACTGCACGGCCGCCTCTCCCCCCTTTCCCAGCTCTTCTCTCCACCGCACGGCCGCCTCTCCCTCCTTCCCAGCTCTTCTCTCCACCACTCAATGGGAGCTTTGTCTTTGCACAGAATACACTTGAAACCCACTCTGCTTCTGTCCGGCTCCCAAGCCATTTAGATTCTGGTAGGGATCTTGTCATTTAAACTCCATCTACGTATGAATACTCCAAGAAAATCATCTAATAATAATTAAAATCTCAGCAAAAGCAGAAACACCCTCTCTCTCCTCAACTTCCTTGCTTTTTGCTGGATAATTCTTGGTCCTTCTGGGTGCCTCTGAGAACTCGGCTTTGCATTTGGGCTGGGGTTATATATACTAAACCCACAGAAAGAATTGTTCATCTGCTTCCAGAGTTGGAAGGTTACAGTGGGGCTGACAGAGGGCTCTGATTTTTGAGACTGAAGGTAGCGAGTCTCGGCCTCCTGCCTCCTTGGACATTCTACTGAGAATTTCAGTCGCCTCATCTCGTCGATGCTCAGAGCTCTCTTTACCTAACGGTGCGGTCAGAAACAAATGGTTCCTGTCACCAGTATTGCTGTTGTAACAATGAGCCCCTCCTCATTTGTCCATTTCCCAGTCCTTGTGATACAGACAGGTGCAAAATGGTTTTTCAAAAATGTAATTAATTAGGGATTGACCCAACGAAACATAGATGCCCCTCTGCCCTGACGAGGCTAGAACTCCAGCCTGATTGAATCTCATCCAAGATGGTTGTAAGCAGCAGCAGCTTCTTGTTTCTTCCTTAACTTCTGGCAGGCTTAGCCCCTGTGAGCAGATCCTTCCTCCATCAGCATTCCTCGCCCTTCAGCCAATCAGAGGGTTTTTTTTTCCCCTATATACCTGAACTTGGCAATGAGCCTCATCATAATTGAATGCCTAATTTATAAAAGGACCACATGCCAGCCTCCATGTGAGATTTTTCCTGGTTTCCTATCCCCCTTCCTAGTCTGGCTAAGACAGGGGAACTTTTCTTGGCATGGGTGTTTTCTTGCTTGTTTTTTTTTTTCCCCCTCTTACCTCAACTCTCCCCAAAATAAATATCATTTCCAGCGTAAGTTTCAAGGGGAAGTTTCATCATGGCTGGGAAAACACAGAAGAAGATGGGCTGCTTGACGTTACATCTCCACAGCAGCAGGGAGGAAGGGGAAAGTGAGCTAGCTGACTCTGAACACCCGTGAGGCTGGGCTAATAAATCTATGGGCCTGCCCCAGAACACACCTCCTCCCGCAAGGTTTTACCTCCCAAAGGCGCCACCAGCTGGGGGTTAATTATGAGGCTTAATCACAAACACATGAGGCTAGGGGACATGACTTGTAAATGCAAATTACTGAGTAAAATTACTTGTCTGAAAAAAAAAATATTGTGTGATTCCATTGACTTGTTATTCTGGAAAAGACAAAAATATTTATAGTTAAAAATCACTGGCTGCCAGAGGGTCAGGCTGAGAAAAATTGGAGAAGTGGAGCAGGCAGGAGCGTTTAGGGCAATGGAATCATTCTGTAAGATTCTGTAACAATGGGTATAGGACACTGCATTTGTCAAAATTGATATAACTTGGGACTAGGGAAATGGCTCAGTGGGTAAAAGCACTTGCCAGGCAAACATGAGGGGCCTGAGACTGCCTGAGTTTGATCCCCAGCACCCACATAAAGAGTTGGGCCTGGCTATGCATGCCTGTAACTCCAGTCCAGTGTCGGGGGTGAAATGAAGATAGGAGAATCATTGGGGCTCACTGGTCATCTAAGTTGACCAAAACTGGCACCTCCAGGTTTAGAGAGAGACTCCATCTCAAGAAAAGAAGTGGAAGAGCAATAGAAGATGACATTACACCCCCTCTGGCATGTGTATATATGTGTGCATGGAGCACACACACATACACAAAGTCTAGCTAACTCTAGAGTTCTACATGTTCAAAAGACAGTCAGATGGTTTACATACATGCAGAAACATTTATCAGTATATGTGCACACGTGTATAAACATGAATCAGAACATAGGCCACTTCTTTCACTTGCTTTTTAAAATGTGAGGCCACAATTAGCAACACCCCAGCGGCCATGAGCATCCCAATGCCCAATCTTGATTCCCAGAACTCACCTCCAGGTAAGAGACAGAGGCTCCTAGAGGACCTGGCAGATTCCTGGGCTTGGACAGGAAGTACCCAAGATGAGCCTAAGACCATAGTGATGGCTTATATTGATTGTCATCTGGACAGGACTGAGAATCCTCAAGGAAATCAGCCTGGGGCATACCTGTGAGTGGTTATCTTCATTAGGCCTCTGGGCCTGACTGAGGGGGATTGTCTCAATGAGGTTAATCGAGGTAGGAAGACCCTCCCTAAATATGGCAATATCATTCCATGGGCTGGGGCTCTGGACTGTGTCAAAAGGAGAGTGCTGGCTGGGCAGCAGCGTTCATCGCCCTCCACTTCCTCTCCATGGGCTGATTGTGACCAGCTCTGCTTCATGCTCCTGCCACCACCCTCCTCACCATGATGGATGGTGACCTCAAACTGTAAACTGAACTCAACACTTCCTTCCTAAAATTGCTCCTTTTCAGGTGACTGTTAAGTCCCTGATAAGTAGGAATTTATTTATCAAATGTTTGCCTGGCAGTTGTCTCAGTACTAAACACACCACTGGGCTGACAGCTAGACGCCCAGACCGGGTAATAGGGCAATCCCCAAACTTCTCACCCCCATCTTCTAAGATTTCATAAAATTTCTGTGATTTTTTTCAATTGACTTTCTCACAGCAATGAGAAAGTAGCTAATAATACTGTCTCATGATAAAGCACCACCCAGCTCAAAATGCCAAGGGTGCTGGGCTCAGAAAACCTGGTTTTTACATACAGAGTCTCAAGTCCCTTGTCACAGGAAGGAGGAACCATCCCCACACCACCATTCTAGAGGTGAGGTTAGTAAGAGGCAGAGTGACCTGGTGCTCTCTGCTCCTTGGGACCTGTGGGATCTATGGGATGATCTAGAAGGTTCTATTTGCAGTGAGTGGGTGAGTACTAGGAATGTAAAACAGTGTCCTAAAGGTATGGACATCCCCTGTCCATGCTTCTGTCTGCTCACAGGGCCCTTGAGACTCACTTACGTCTCCTTTTCAGTCAAGGTGCTTTATATATTCCAACCATGCCACGCATGGTGCCTCATCCCTTCAATCCCAGCACTGGGGCACCAGAAGTAGAAGGATCACCATGAGTTCCTTGTTAGTTTGGGACAATGGAGTGAGTTCCAGGTTAGCCTAGGATTACAAAGTGAATACCAGGTCAGCCTGGGCTAGAGTGAGACCCTACCTAGAAAAACCAAATCTATTTCCACCGCCCAACCTGAATGTGCTCTTAGATGCCTTTGCTCCCTCACGTGTGCAAGGTGGGAATCAATCCTCTGAATTATCACCTCAGGAGGCAGAAACGAGAGCTCTCTGCAAAGTCTGTTGCCTAACCCTTAGCGAGCACAGAAAGTCCAGGGAGAGGTCACCATCACAACCCTCCTCAAGAACAGGTGCCAAGGAACCCGTGCCATTGAAGGCCACTTGCAAATGGTTTGTGGCTTCACCTCTGTAAGCAATCCTGAATGAAATCGGAGAGACCAGGAAATGACCTGCCTTCTAGTCGAAGCTACCACTGGTGAGTGAATTTGTTTCCTGGGAGGGTTATCCAACAGTGTACTCTTTCCCAGCTCTGGAACTGGTAGCCCCACATCAGGGTGTCTGCACCATTGGTCCTTTTAAAAAAATAACAAATATATTTGATTATTTACTTGAGAGAGAAAGAGAGAGAATATGGGTGCACTAGGGCTGCCAGCTACTGCAAATGAGCTCCAGATGCATGTGTCACCTTGTGCATCTGGCTTATGTGGTCTGGGTAATCAAACCTGGGTCCTTTGGCTTTGTAGGCAAGCACCTTAACCACTAAGCCATCTCTCCTGCCCAGCACCATTGGTCCTTCTAAACTTTTAAGGGGGACTGTTCCATGTCCCTTTCCTAGCTGTTAGTAGACTCAGTTGTCCCTGACTTATATAAAAGAATAGCCGGGCTTGGTGGCACACGCCTTTAATCCCAGCACTCAGGAGGAAGAGTAGGAGGATTGCCTTGAGTTTAAGGCCATCCTGAGACTAAATAGTGGATTCCAGGTCAGCCTGAGTTAGAGCAAGACCCTACCTTGAAATACCAAAAAAAAAAAAAAAAAAAATTATAATAACATAATAATAATATATCATTCCCTCCTATGTGTTGGTTGCTGTCTATATTTTCCTTTTAATTTTTATTGTATTTTCTTTAAATTTTTATTAGTCAGTTACTAGGGATTGAACTCAGGGCCTCACTCATGCTAGGCAAGTGCTCTACCATTGAGCTATACACCCCCAGCCACAGACATTTTGAGACAGGGTCTTGTTAAATTCTTCAAGCTGGCCTTGAACTCTCTCTCTCTCTCTCTCTCTCTCTCTCTCTCTCTCTCTCTCTCAATCTCTCTCTCTCTGTAGCCCAGGTAGACCAGGAACTCATGAAACTCCTGCCTTGGTCTCCTGAGTCTCTGGGATTACATGGGATTATAGGTGTGTGCCACCAGACTCAGCCTTTTTATTTTTCATAAAGATTTCACTCTAGTGAGTAAGGCTCCATGTTAAAGACCTCATTTTAACTTGCCTGCCATGTGCCGAGGTCTGGGAGGGTGGAGGGTGGCTGTAATACATCTTTTTCTCTGGGATGGGCACACTTTAACATAAGCAGTAAGAACACTGTGAAGCCAAGCGGAATCGCCCCACCTGTTGGGCTGACAGTTCGGAGCCCAGGTCCCCCCCGGATAGGCGATCTCCACACTTCTCCTCCGGCCTTCTATGAAGGCCTCTGGAAAGACCCTGTAATGTTTGTAGCTTTGAAAGGAAATCAAACCAAACCAGCCTCTTCTGTGGCAGAAGGGTGAAGGGAATCTTCTCAGAAACCCTTGTCCTCTAGCCAACTCCATCCCTGCCCACAGAGTGGAGTGAGGCCAGCCATGAAGACCCTGAACATTCTCACGCTTCCCTGGCCAGGTGCAGGGCCAGCGCAATGCAACCACCCTGCTTGTTCATCCTGACAGGTAATTCATCCTAGGGAAGCTCTCTCCAGGGAGCACAGGCCCTTGGAAGGGCTCTCTGCTGGTTTGCAGTCTCCGAGGATGGGACGTCTCATGCAAATAGTTTTGCATCCAGTGACATTTAGCTGGGACATTTGCTTAGAGGTAGGGTCTGTGCCGGCTTCCTTTCTCCTTCCACCTTACCTCTTACCATCACTGTTTCCTTCTGTGGAAGGTTCTTGCTGGGACACGTGTGTTGCAATGGGGGAAGGCTGGCTGTTCTTATCTCATGCAAATAAGCTGGAGGTGGGGGGAGGAGAGAGGGTGGTGGGAGGGGACAGCACCTCACAGGCTTCCTCCTTCCGTGCTGTCTTTGCTTAGCAGCTGATGGGAAGATGGCTCAGTGGGTAAAGTGCTTGCTGGGCAATTGGGAGGAGCTGAGTTTGGGTCCCCAGCGTCCTTGTAAAATCTGGGAGGTGGACACAGGAGGTTCTCTAGCTAGTCAAGCCAAGAGGGGCGCTCTAGGTTGCGTGAAAGACCCTGTCTCACAAAATAAGATGGAGGGGGACAAGAGAGAGTATAGGGAGGGGATTATGATAAAAATACATTATGTAAATATATAAAAACTGTTAATAAAAAAGAATTAGCTAAATAAAAATAAGGTGACGAGTAAGTGATTAAGAAAGATACCCAGTGCTGATCTGTGGCCTCCATGTGCACACTTATGCACCCCACACACTTGTAGCCATACACATATGCACATTCACACACACAGGCACACAAGATGGGGAAGGAGAAGGGAAAAGCGGCGGGAAGGGGAGAGAGGAGTAATGAAGAGTTGCGTAAGATCATTATACGTTACATGCATGTATAGAAACGTATAGAAGTGTTACAATGAAACAAACCCCTTAGTGCAATTAACATATGCTAATGCTAATAAATAAAAATGAATGTCGGAATGAGAGGGCTATGGAAGACCTCTTGTTGGGATGGGTGTGCTTTGATTCGGCTGAGTTCATCCCGGGGAACAGTACAATTCTCCTGGCCAGCTGGCGGTTCCTTCTGGACGTTCCTGGTGGGTATTGCTTCTCCCTTTGCTCCTAGAGTAAAACAGCCGAGGCTGGACATGCACAGACAGAAGAGGTTTCTGTAACTCACAGTTCCCAAGCGTCCAGGGCCTGGTGGTGGGATTGGCTGAGCTCTGATGAAGGCCAATGGCATCATGGTGGGACCACACCATCACTTCCAAGGACACAACCTCAGTGACCTAAACACTTCCACTGGGCCCCGCCTCTCAGAGCCTGCCCACCATGTCCCTGTGTAGGATGAAATCTACATGGGGACCCTTGGGGGACACCCTCAAACTATGTGGAAGTGGCAGGAGTGTAATTTAAGTCTTTCCCTGGTGACCAGGGTCTTTGCTCCTTCCTCACCTTGTCCATATTCGCTGTCTGTCCGTACCCTGTGTAGGCATCTGCGTCATTCTTCTGCATTTCCTGTCCTTCCTATCTGGAATGTTCTTCCCCCAGAGACTCCATGGTTGGCTGTTGCTGAAGGGATCTGTTTGAGTATTCTGGAGAGAATTTCCCTGACCACTGAATCCAACATGGTATCTCATAGCCCACTAACTGGTTTTGGCCTGCACTATTCTTCCCCATCCTTCACGCCACCCAGCTGCCTTTTCATTCACCTATATTTCAGCTGGACGTGGTAGCGCACGCCTTTAATCCCAGCATTCGGGAGGCAAAGGTAGGAGGATCGCCATGAGTTCGAGGCCACCCTGAGACTACATAGTGAATTCCAGGCCAGCCTAAACTAGAGTGAGACCCTACCTAAAAAAAAAAAAAAATTTTTTTAACCTATATTTCCCACATTCATCTGCCTGTGATCATGGCCTTTCCGTGTGGCTTCCTGCAATGATCCAAAGCGGAGCAGAACCCCCACACCCCAGAGGAGTGTGATAGCTCAAGTGAGAGTCACAAGTGTGTGGCAGGGGTGGGGAGGGGTGGCCCAGGTAGGGCCTGGGGAGATAGCTCAGTGGTTACAGGCACTTGCTTGCAAAGCCTGTTGGCCTGGGTTTGATTCCCCAGTTCCCATGTAAAGCCAGATGCACAAAGTGGCACATGTGTCTGGTGTTTGTTTGCAGTGACAGGAAGCCTTGGAACACCCGTCCTCATTCTCTCTCTTTCCCTCTTCTTGCAAATACATACATACATACATACATATTTATTTATTTGCATATATATATGTGTGTATATATATATATATATATATATATATATATATATATATATATATATATATATTTACAAAGTAGACCAGGTAAGGAAGGGTTTCCAGCCCTCTTTCTTATGTTAATATTGACATCTCTCTCTCCAAGCCCCTACTCTCATGTCATAGAACACCTGCGTGTTTGAAGAAAGGGATCTTGGGAACCTGCTTTCCAGCCCATGGGCAGCGCCCACCTTGAATGTGCCACCTTAAATGGGCCGTGGCCTTGGAAGGTGTGCAGCACAGCCGCAATGTCCACTAAATAGGCAAGGAGAAGGTGGGAGAGAGTGGTCCGTGTAGAGGGCCGATGGGCCTAGATTTGAATTCCACTACCAGCATTTCACTCACCTAAAAGTCACGGGCGTGGCTCGTGTGCGCTCATTTTGACAGATTAACGTATCTCTGAGGTGAAGGAGCCCACTGCAACCTCTCCCGAGTCCTCCAAATGGAGCGAGTGTCTGTCATCACTAGAGGCATTCTCAGTGCTTGGTCTTTTCTTGTATGCTGTGGCATGTGCTTATGTGTGGACTCACGTTTGTATCCACTTGGACATGTGTATATTTGCGTGTGCATGTGGAGGCCAAGAGTTGGCCTCGGGTGTCTCCCTCAGTCGCTGTCCACCGCATCCTGTGAGACAAGGTCTTTCACTGACTCTAGAGCTCACCCATTCAGCTAGACCCGTGGTGCACTTGTCTTCCTTCTCGTTGCTGGAACAAAACACTGGGCCAGAAGCAGCGGATGGGAGGAAAGTGTTTCTTTCAGCTTCCAGGCCGCAGGGGAAGTTTCATTGTGGCAGGGAAAGGATGGCACGAGCAGAGGCTGGGCATCACCTCTGCCACGGCAGGTGGAAAAACAGCAGCGAGAGAGTGAGCTGATCTCTGGAAAAAGGACGGAAATGGCTATAACACCCCTAAGCCTGCCCCCAGGAACACAGTCTCCTCCAGCAGGGCTCCGCCTTCCACACTGACGCTAGCTGGGATCAAGCAATCAAAAGATGTGAGTTTATGGAGAACATCTGATTCGGACCACCACAAGTAAAGCGCCAGCACCCTCCAAGCACTGGGCGTGCATGCTACCAGGCCCTGCGTTTACTTGGGTGAGCTGGAGACCCAAACTCAGTTCCTCATGCCGCGCAGCAAGTGCCTTACCCACCGGGCCATCTCCCCATGATGCTGAGCGCTCCCTCAGCTGTCCACGCATAGCTGGGTGGTTGCCACTCGTGGGTGACCCAAGCACAGTGGACTCACAGGCCTTACCTGCACCCTCCTAGCCTGGCATCGTGGCATCCATTTCCAACCAGATTCAGTCAGTGTGCTCTGTCCTGTTTCAGGTTTCCTAGACCAGTCCAATGGAAACTCTCCTTGTCCTGTTTCCTGCTGGATTTTAAATCATTCGCTTCGCGTATTTCCTTCTCATCTCTGGTCAGAGTGAGCTATACAAATCATCCCCATAATGCATACTTTGAGACTAGCAACTTGCCCCTAAGTCTCTCTTGAGCCTGACTCTCCGAAGGGTGCGCTTGTCTCTCTGCAACAGACTGCCGGGGGCGGGGGGGGGGGGAGGAGTGGTAGAGGCACTCCATGCCATTGGCTGGAGGATTGATACCATATGTAAGCTTTGAGAGTTTGGTGTCCGCTACAAAGAGTCTCCTTTAGTCTTAGTTTCTGACTTTTCTTGGGGGGGGGGGGGCGGCGCGGGGAGTCTTGGTATTACCTGTCCAGAAGTACTTTTTAAAAGATTCTTAGGAATGTAATCTAATGTGATTAGATTCTAATGTTTGCTCTGCCCCCCACCCCCTCTGTGTATGTCGCCCTCTTGGTCACTTGCTCTTAATCTCTTTCTGTCTCTGCATGTGTACATGGAAGGAAATGTGTGCAATTGAAATGAAGGAATAAACCTTGCATAAGGGCTGATTTTGCATGAAACAGCCCAAGTGATGTTGAAAAAAAAACTGCCCTCCGTAGAAAGCATGTTTCCTGGTGGTGCCTCAGGCCTCGAACAGCCTGATGGATGGAGCTTAGTAAAGGCACCATTTCCCTGCAGCACGGGGGAGGAGATGGATGGGGTAAGGGAGCGGTGGTGGGGTTCTCTCTTGAGAGAATTCAAGAGCCAGTGAGTCTCAGCCTCTGACCAGAACTGAGATTTATTTCTCACTGGCTGGAACAGAAAGTTATTTCAAAATCATCTTCCTTCATTACAAAACGCCCCTCTTGGGAGCAGAGCTGGCTGCAGTTGCTGCAAGCCACAATTCTGGTGTGTCTGTCTTTTACGAATCTACAGTTACATCCTCAAAAACGAAGGCTCGAGCTCCGGAGGAGTGCGTCTCTTGGGCAGGCTGTGGTCCCAGCTGTCCCTGGAGTGGCAGCTGCCGTCTTGGGAATGGGGTCCTGCCTGGTCCTACTTCTTGCACATGGAGCAAATACTCAGCTGAGGAGAAGGTGATGGAGATGGACTTCTGGGAAAAGCACGGTGCCTTTATGTCTGCGTGGCAAGTTAGGTTTGCAGAACTCTTTTGCGGGCATGAGCAGGTTTACAAATCAATGACCTTAATTGCGTCCTAGGAAGTTAAGAGACATTGGAATAATGTCACTGAAGACCATGCTCCATTTTAAATAGCCATAAGCACTTATGCGTTGGTGTTTATTGTTTCATAGGGTTTCCCCACTATCTGAAGAACCATCTACTTCCTAACAGGCTAGCCCAGGTGGCTACGTCCTCCTCCTTCCACGAGGATGGAAAGCTCTTGTTCTGTATTTTATTTTCCTGGGGAGACACGGACAAATGCCTACTTACTTCAGATAAAACATGAATGACAGAACGTGGAATGATTCCATCCAAGTACAGCATGGTGAACGCTTATTACAGGAGTGTGGGTGAGGGGTCACTTAGGGTAGCATGGTCGCCCCCAAACAGCATCAGTAGAAAGTCACACCCAGCATGGGTGACCAATCAGGTAAGCTGCACAGATGGAGTCCTCCACTTCAGTCAACCTTCCGCCCACTGTGGCGTCTACTCCCTCACCAGACCATATACAAGCAGGGTCGAATTGCATGCAAGCTGGGCTGGGGGAACAGGGGGGATTGGTGGTGGCTAGAATCTCAGGGAAGGGTCTCATGACCCACTCCCATTATACAAGGTAATGTTAGGCTTCATCTTGGGAGGGTCTGTTGCAGGTGATCACGGCTGTTCTGATTTTAAGACAGCCATGGCCATGCCATGCCAGGAGGACAGAGTGCCATAACACCAAGGCCAAAGACCAGGGTTGGTCCTCAAGAAGCAGATGGGGAAAGGACAAGCAGATGGGTGATGAGCTCTTGACAATGTGAGGCTGCACCGTGTGTGGAAAGGCCAGGTGTGGACAGCCATGTTTTGATTCGGTTTTTGTTTTTAAAATATTATATTTCTTTCTTTTATTTATTTATTTGTGAACAGAGAGAGGGAAGGAGAGCGAGAGAAACAGAGACAAAGAAAGAGAGAGGGAGAGAGAGAATGGGTGCACCAGAGCCTCTTGTCACTGCAAACAAACTCCAAACGCATGCACCACTTTGTGCATCTTTACATGGGTGCTGGGGAATGGAACCTGGGTCGGCAGGCTTTGCAAGCAAGTATCTTCAACCACTGATCCATCCCACCAGCTCCAGGCCACACTCTTAGAAATACCAGAAAACGAAGGGGTTAATCTATAAATCCTTGCTTCTCCCCTACTGGGTCCCCCAATCCTACAAGTTTGTCAGACCTTCTCTCTTTACTTTCTCTCTCTCCTCTGTCTATTCCTTTCATCTTTCTGTCTCTTGGTGTTCTTTACCAGTTATTAAGTCATACCAGTTGCAGGAGACAGTTGGTGTCATGCCTGTTGGCCAGAGACTAGATACAGAGGAGGTGACCCCCGCTTACCCACCTACAGAGAGAGCAGGAATGTGGCCGTGGCCGTGGCTGAGACAGCATAGCCTTCCTCCTAACTTCCCAGGCCCCCAGTTCAGTTTCTGGCTGAGCCCCAGTCCTGTGGTTCTGTACCCAGTGTTGTCTTGCTTCCCAGGCGGACGCGATGAGCAGCCCCTCCTCCCTTCCGTTTCACGAGGAGTCAGTCTCTTTTTGGTTATCTTCAAGTTCCAGGGCGATGACCCCGGAGAGACTTCAGCTCCTGTTGGCTTTCTCAAGGTCTTAATTAAATTCGAAATCAGCTTGTACAAGAGGGCTTGGGGTGTGTGGCGGGCTGCAGGCCAAGGACCTGAGCCACTGCCGCAGACTAGCACCACCTCCCACCACCCTGATCCCTGCGACATGTGGACAGATTATGGAGAAATCCCTCCACAATGAGGTTATGTTAACTCTTTAACCTGCATGCTGGGCTCCACAAGCAGCCCCAAGCCTGGGCAGAGAACTTGATGTTTCTTGCTAAGTGTCTCAAGCTAGGAGATGCCTTGGTCAGGAGAGGTCAGGATGGTCTAGAATTATCTGGATATTGGCTTGGACCCTCAGATTCTGAGCATGATCCATGTTGTCCTCCAGCTTTGCCTCCCAACTTTTATTAGAGGGGTTCCCCTAAAGCCTCCCAAAATACTGCTAAGTCCAGAATGGAACATTCAGCCTTCAGTGAAACAGGGGGGCGATGCCTGGACTCAAAAGGAAGGACAAGGTGTGTGGAGCTGACTTCCAGGCATTCCTCCGAGGACCGGCTCATTGCTGCTTGGCTGTGCAGAGTCTAACACTGGCAGTGAGGGAACCCTTGTTATCTGTCTCACATATAAAGTACAGTAGGAGTTAGGCGTTGGTAGGGCCACAGATAACCACTTTTCATTGACTATGCATGCTTTACATATGTGGTCTTATTTAATCATTACAATAACACCAGCACGTACCATTATCTCCAATGGGAGGACCAGAGAGGTGAAATAATTTGCCCCAGGCCATACAGGTGGCAAGTAATAGAACAGGTCTGAGAGCCCAGGTCATCCAGACACTAATGTCAAGAAAGGAAAATATACTAAAGGTGACAGGCTGCATCCCTTTGCCACAACTAGAAAAAAAAGCATATTTATGTAGATGTGAAGGGAGGAGGTGAGACGATGTAGGAGATAACCAGGGTGGACTCGAACAAATTTTGTTTGAAAATGCCCCAGTAATAACTAAAATTGTGTACTCATATAGATTAGATAGATAGATAGATAGATAGATAGATAGATAGATAGATAGATGATAAATCGGTTCTCACTCCAGCCCAGGCTGACCTGGAATTTACTCTGTTGTCT
This sequence comes from Orientallactaga sibirica, assembly GCA_036365145.1. Lineage (NCBI taxonomy): Eukaryota > Metazoa > Chordata > Mammalia > Rodentia > Dipodidae > Orientallactaga > Orientallactaga sibirica. The sequence goes on from JAEOAD010000013.1 coordinate 11,651,779, forward strand.
CAGGCTGACCTTGAACTCATAGTGATCCTCCTACCTCTGCCTCCCAAGTGCTGGCTAAAATATTTTTTTAAGGCATTTAAAGAAATGCATCTTGCAAGATAGATTCAGATCTCTCTGAATATTGGTGAGTAGAGGTTGGGGGACACAGATTTGCATGGGCCCCCCTCAGTGTTAATGGGTGAGGGTGTGGTCCCGATTAGACTTGTATATTTTCCTTCCATTTCTCTTGCTCTGAGCCCAGGATTCCTGTTTAGCTGCTTAGCTTTGGTATCCTGGGAGACAGAGCAGGGCCAGCGTCACCACCCCCAGCAAGCAGAGCTCCCTGGAGCTGTGACTTTTAGAAACAGAATGTTTCTAGTTTCCAGAAGGTGAAAATGTCCCCTAGGGCCACTTTCCCTGGTCATGTCCAGGCGGTCCCACCACCTGCAGTGTTCTGCCTAGAGCCCTTCCCCTCCATCCAAGGGCAGGAGGGCGAGGTGCGGAGGTGTGGGGATGGGGATGAGGGGAGAGCTGGGGCCAGGTCTGAGGAAGCCTTGCTGGTGTCCATCCTTGTGTCTGTCTTGGGATGAGTGCAACTCATGGCATTCAAACCTTCAGCACTAACTTGTCACACATGTGTGTTGGACCAGGCTTCTGGCCAGGAACTGGGAAGACAGTTATGAACATGTGTGACACTCTTGTGTCACATCACAGCCTATGTGATGGCTAATCTTTTTAAAAAATTTTAGGGAAGCTGGGTGTGGTGGTACATGCCTTTAATCCCAGCACTTGGGAGGCAGAGGTAGGAGGATCACCATGAGTTCGAGGCCACCCTGAGACTACAAAGTCTAGGACCAGAGTAAAACCCTACCTTGAAAAAGCAAACACACACACACACACACACACACAAATTAGGGAGTATGAGCATTGTGTGTGTGTCGTATGGGCGCACAAAGGACACAGCACATGTGTGGAGGGCAGAGGACAACCTCGGGGTGTCCTCACTGTTCCCCTTGTTTGAGGCCGGGTTCCTTGTTGTTCCCTGCTGTGTTCACCAGGCTGGTTGGCCTCTGAGCGTCTGTGGATTCTCCTGTCTCTGCCTCCCGTCTTGCCATAGGAACACTGGGATTTTAGAGGAGTGCTATAGCATTTGGCTTTAATATGGGTTCTTGGGATCCAAACTCATGTACATTGCACAAGCCATCTCCTGAGAAGCACATCCCAGGTGTGTTTGTGAAGGCGTTGACGGAATCAATGGCCTGGTAAAAATCGAGGTATATCCAACCTGTGATCCACCAGCTACACGCTTCCTACGACAGCTATGAGCGCAGCTCAATACTTTTTTTTAAAAAATTGTATTAGCTACTTTAATTAATTAATTATTTTTTTATGGTACCATAGGTTGACTCCAGGGCCTTATGCTAAGTACATGCTCTGTCACCTAGCTTAAAAGAACAGATTAATGGGTGTGAAAAGGCCTAAGTGAGGTCAGGGGAAGAAATTGAGTAAAGGAAAGGTGGAGGGAGGGCTAATCAAAATCTAAGAGGATATAAATAAGCCATATGGAAACCTACATTTTTGGACAATGGAACAAACTCAGAAGCCATAGATTGTTACTAGAAAATTTTCAGTGCCAGGTATGGGACACCTTCCAGTGAGTTGTTACAGGCCATTGCCGAGGCCCTTGGCTTCCCACCAGGAATACATGGTTAGACCCTATTGCTGAAGACTCTCCACGCTTGGGTTGCAAGGTCACTGAGAAATCCTGCTGGAGCTGAGCTGAAAGCCTTCTCCATGTGGACCAGCTGACAGAAGGCTGGAAAAAGCTGTGCTACATACAGTTCAATGGGAAAGAGAGAAATTACCAGTGAAGATACTCAACAGTGGACACTGCAAGCCTTAAAGTTGGTCAGCCAGGCCAAATGAGCCAATGAGTACGATAGTGGCATGTCTGTTATGGGGGAAACCAACTGCTCTCTAATTGTACTGTAGGCCTGCTCCATAGGAAGGAATACATCCCTGATACTGAAAACCTACAACAGAGGTAGTCATGAACCCTAGGGGTATAACATCTGCTGGTGTCTGGCTAAATGTATATACTATGCTCACCAAACTGCCCAGTAAGCACTTATCTTAATGTCCACACCCATATATTAATGCTACTCTCACTTTGGGTTAGAGAAGCTTCTCTTTTCAGATGGCGGTGACTTTGGGATGACTCAGAAGGCACCATGGTGCTGAGGAAAAGTGACAGAGGAGTGCTCATCACTGAAATATCTCTAACACACCTTCCAAGACTCAGGGTCCATTGTGGAAGAGGTGGCGGAAAGAATGTAAGAGCTAAAGGAAGGGTAGGACTCCTTACAACATGCTCCTCCAGACACAAAATGGCCACCTGGATATCCATGACCTCACAGTGCCTGACACTACCTACACAAGACCATCCTCATAGGAGGAAAAGATGATGACATCAAAATAAAAGAGAGACTGATTGAGAGGGAGGGGATATGATGGAGAGTGGAGTTTCAAAGGGGAAAGTAGAGAAGGGAGGGAAGTACCATGGGATATTGTCTACAATTATGTAAATTCCCAATCAAATAATAAAAGTTAAAAAAAAACATAGTTGTTAGGATAAATTTCCCGACAGAGAATTTTTTCTTTATTGTAACCTTTACTATATGAACATACTGTGATTTGGTCATGTTCTTATGCCATTATCCTATTTCTGTCTTCTCTTCCCACCCGCCAGTCCCCTGAGGACCTTCTTCTTTCAAGGTAGTCCTGTCTCTGATTTGATGCCCCTTCCTTTCGTCCTTCTCTGTCTGCCACGTCAAGATGTTGATGGGCTCAGACCAGTGTAGCTCTTGGGCGGGGGTCAGTTACCACTGTGGGGTCATGAATGCACCAAGCATTCGTGTTGGGAGGGCAGTTCCCCAAAGTATGCCTTCCTGCCAAAGCATGGATCAATGATGCCATCTTTTTCCAGTGTCATAAGGTTGGGTACCACTGGGCCATTGATGGATTCAAACTTTGCTGGGGGGTGGAAGACCTGTGGAAGGTGGGGTCTAGTTGGAGGAAGGGGATCACTGGGGGTCTTCCTTTGGAGGGCTTATCTTAGCTCTGTCCCCGTTCTTTACTTCCCTCTTCTCCCCTGTTATAGGCTTCTGCTGCCCTGATGTTGTTCCTCATCACGGTTCCGAAACATCCCAGCCTGTCTACCAGGGCTGCAACCTTGGGTACTGGGAGCTAAGTTAACCAAACTCTCAGTAACACAGGCTACATGAAAAAAGTGACCACGGGCTCGTAGTTCCTGATCCATGGTGGTTCTGAAGGTTTAAGTGACAACTCTGTACTCTTGTCCTGTTGTCTGTATTCTTTTCACGTCACTTCCTATGTGTTCATACATTATGGGCCCAGTGTTCCCTCTCTGAAATGTTTGCATTTTATAATCTTTTCATATGCATAATTAAATATCTTGGGGAGGGATCCCAAGTCTAAACACAGACTTCATTGTTGCACATACCTCTTATGCTCATAGCCTACAGGTAATTTTTTTTATATAATACTTTTAGTAATTTTGTACGTGAAATAAAGTTTCATGGTATGGAATTTTCCACATGTGGTGCATGATGTCTGTGCTCATTTTTTTTTTTTTAATTTTGGACCATTTCGGAATTCAGATTTTTGTATTAGGGATGTTCCACCTGGAATAGCATTGAGGGACTGTGATTCTACTGGCACGGTTCCCCCAGAGCATTTTCCTGTTACAGGTACCTAGAAGCAAATTGAGAGACATCATGAAAATGCAGATTCCATGGGCCAGGGCTAGGGTCCAGAATGTGCAGTTTTAATTAGAATCTCTGGATGTGATTATAATTTTAGGGCTCTGCTCCAGGTTTTGGGAAGGTTTGCCTAGGACCCTTGCTAGTTTTCTTTGTATGCCCACAAAATAATATAAAATAGTAGAATATTGTAAAAAGTGAAAGTGACACAATTATTTCAGCAGGAAATAATTCTTTTAGAGAAATTATCAAGTCACCTAAACATTGAGTTGAATTGCATTCCTGCTACCACAGGCACCACTTGTTTTATTTTTTAAATATTTATTTATTTATTTGAGAGAGAAAGAGAGAGAGAGAGAGAGAGGAAGCGGCAGATAGAGAGAAAGAGAAAATGGGCGCACCAGGGCCTCTAGCCACTGCAAACAAACTCCAGACGCATGCACCCCTTGTGCATCTGGCTTACGTGGGTCTTGGGGAATCAAACTGGGGTCCTTTGGCTTCGCAGGCAAATACCTTAACCGCTAAGCCATTTCCGCAGCCCTGCTTGTTTTATTTTTTAAAGATGCTCTGGTACATGGAATAGTCTTTTATGTATTTATTCATTTTTATTAGTGGTTTTGTGTGTCTGTGTTTGTAGTATACATGTTTTCATGTATATGAACACACGTGCAAGTGTGTGTATGCATGTGCGTGTGTGTGTGTTGTGCACATGAGGGGCCAGAGGTTGATGCCAGATGTCCGTCTCAGTTGCTCTCCACCTTTGATTTTGAGGGAGGATTTCTCACTCAATCTGGAGCTCACCATTTCAGCTAGCTAGCTAGCCAGCAAGACCCAGGGATCGTCTTCTCTGCTCCCCAGCGCTGGGATTAGAGGAGCATGCTGCCATGCCCCCCTTTAACATGGGTGTTGGGAATCTCAACTGAGCTCCCCATGCTTGTGACGCAAGCACTTTACCAACTGAGCCGTATCCCCAGCCCTTTTGGCTGATTATTTATTTATTTATTTGAGAAAGAAAAGGCAGAAAGAGAGAATGAGAGACAGAGAGAGAGAGAGAGAATGGGAGTGCCAGGGCCTCTAGCCACTGCAAATGAGCCCCATCTGTATGCACCACTTTGTGCATCTGGCTTTCCGTGGGTACTGGGGAATTGAACCCCAGTCCTTAGACTTTTCAGGACAGTACCTTAACTGCTGAGCCATCTCTCCAGCCCCCCCCCCTTTGGCATACTTTTGAGATGTTTTAGTGGGTGAGCAAGGAGGCAACTGGAGGCCGTGATCATTTTCCCAGGGTTACTCCTCTTTCCTCAACCTTATCCGGCTTTGGTGCGCTGGGTTAGAGCATGAAGTCAACTTCCCTCCTGCTGCGACTCATGTGTCTTCATGTCCCGGGTGAGCAGCATCCATCAACCTCTTCTCTTGGTGAACAGGAGCTTAGCCATCAGTTGGCAATGTGCAAAGCTGAAGGCTGCCTGCACGTGCGGGTCTGTGCACCCTTGGGTGAAGGCAGGGCATTTGCTTCCTGTCTTTCCCAGAGCAGTTGTCCTTCTCCTGTCTTCAAGTCATGGTGTTGAAGGACAGCAGAGATAGTGTGTTTTGGGGAGCAGGTATGAGGAGGTCTGCATTTTCATGGGCTGTGTAAAACAGCAGGGATGTAGGGTAGAGGGAAGGGGCTGGCCCCACAGGGAAGACCACCAGAGTCACACCTTCCTTCTCTTGCTCGGACCCTGTTTCCATGAGATTGCCAGACAGGATCTTCTCTGAAAATCCAGCTAGAGCTCTTGCCAAGGAGCTTGGGGGAAGAAAGCTCCCACTCACGTGGGCTTCCCAGCCCACTCCTGTAATTACAGCTTGGGTCTACATGGTTATTATGATGAGGCCAACATAATCATCGCTGGGGAGATAGGACAGACTCTGCTTAAGCCGCGCCAGCACAAAACTAGGGAAATCAAGGGTTTCCAGGAGCTCTGAAAGGAAGGCATGGTGATGACAGTACAAGACCGGGTCTTTAGCCTCAGAGACCAACTCTCAGGTTCTCCAGGAAAGGGAGGAAGAAGATGTTAAAGAGATGAAAGGAAGAAATGTGTTAGGGCCTGGTGGCGTAGAGAATAGCGACTTCAAATGCAGGGACTTTGCAAAGGAGTCTTTGCAAAGATTCTAGACTATGTAGGCTGCTGGGTTGTTGGAGCATGTATTTGCCCAAATTTTTACCCACTTCTAAGTGTTTATACAGCCCACCCACTGCCAGGGGTTGTCTCAAGCTCCCTACATATATTAATTCATTTAATTAAATTTCCATTGCCTTTCACAGTTTTGAGATTTATGGAATTTTCACCTGGAGACTTTTAGTAAAGTCTGTGATCACTCCTCACCCAGAGAAGCTCTTGGCACGGTGACAGATCCTTCTAGATTCCAACCCACACTTTCCCTGTTAGCACCTGTATCCACTGGGCCTGGCCTCCCTCGTATTGGAAACTTTTAACCCTTTGTTTGCTCAATGAAACAAAAGCTAAGGAGCAGGGGTGGGAAAGGGAGGGTAAGAAGTGTGAGGAGAGGGAGGACTTGAGTGGTTTGAGAGAAGGAGAAGCAAGTTCAAGGGGAGCTACGGCCAGCCAGCAGAGGCCACGTTTTCTGAGCTCTACCGTCTGAGTCAAAGGAGGGCGATGTGTCCAAACTGGTGTGATGGTCTGGCCTCTGCCCTGACTCAGCCACGCCTTTCCTTAGCTCATTGTGCGGAAACTCATCTGGTAGCAGGAAGTGAGGAGGTCGTGCGTATGAGCTCAGGCCATGATCCTTGCTATGGTATCACCCCACTCTGGAAGGGTAGGTTTGGAACAAGAACCCAAGTCAGGCTTGATTCAACCTAAGCCGGCCCCAGGTGGCTTTGCACAGATCTTCTGGCCCCCACAACCTTCCCAAACTGCCAGCTGGGGACCAAGTATCCAAAACACATGAGCCTATGGGGCACATTTCACTCAAACCGCCACACAGGGTTGGTGTTGAGAAGCCTCCAGGAAAAGGCGATTCAGAAACCTATCGTAGTCAGGGGTGAGAGCAGGAGGCCAGAGGCAGGATAATGAGTTAGAAGATGCTATGTTGAAGTGACGCTGAATATGGATGAGGTTCTGTTGAAGATGAAGATCCTTGGATGCTACAAGAGGCCCATGCTCCCTTTACCCGGCGTCTTTGGTGATGGTTGAAGGCTCAGAGGCAAGACAGAGAATGTTCCTTTTAACCTTAGATGATCAAAGGTCTATTATGAGCCTCGGATGGCATGATTCACACCGAGTCCTTCCCACCCGGCTAGTACATCACAGATACTCAGTAAATTAGCTTCCAAGGATTACATTTTGCTACACAAAGTCTTCAGGGTTATAATCACACCCATTCCTGTGTGCCCCACATAGCACTAACACACAACGACACGGGCTTGAGCACCAGGGAAAAGCTGAGTGCATTTTCTTAGTCCTGGCCTGTGTGTTTGTGGTTTTCAAACATGTGCCACAGAGATTGGGGTGTGATGAGAAACCTACTTTCAGGTTTGATCCTTTGAAAGAGAATTCACCAAGAAGGTCACTCTGTACTTGGCTGATGTTCAACTTGGGAAGGGAGTAGAAGAAGCCTGCATTCTGTAGTTGGGGGTTCTAGGATTCCTTGGGTATAAGGAATAGAGAGAGAAAGGCCTGACGGAACCGGGAGGAGGCCATGAGAGGACTCTGTCTATAAAGGCATTGAGCCAGTGACAAAACGTCTGACAAATGCAATTTAGAGGAGGAGAGATTTATTGAGGTGCATAGTTTGAGGGTACAGTCCTCTGTGGTGGGGAACACACCATATTGGGAGCAGGAGGTACCTGGAAACATTGTATCTGTAGTCAGGAAGGAGAGAGAGAAAGAGAGAGAGAGAGAGAGAGAGAGAGAGAGAGAGGTGAATGCTGATGCTCAGGTTTTCTTTTCTTTTTTCCCTCCTTTTATTCTGTCTGGGATCCCAGCACAGGAAATGGTACTGCCCATAGTTAGGGTGGGTCTTCCCTTTCAATTAACCTAATCTAGAAAAATCCCTAAGAGACATGCCAAGACATTTGTTTTCATTCATGGTGATTCTCAGCCTTATCAAGTCACCCAGGTGGCGAGTAGTCAGTTAGGAGTGATGGCTTAAAAATCTGGTATTGCTGCTGAGGACAGAGGAGGGCAGAGTTGACCAGAAGGTTGTAAGAGTTTTGCAGAGGCCTGTGGGTCATTCCTCTGAGAGTGGATCCAGGCACTCGATTGCCCTATCCATGTGTGGGGTCTGAAGACCATGGCCTGGGGGCCCTCAGCCACAAGGAAGTGGTCACCAAACACACCTCTAGTTGGTCAGGTCGCTGAGTAGAGATGAAGATAGAAAGACATCCAACATCGTTGACATTATTGGCACAAGAGTGGTTATGGCCAAATGGGCTTAGCTGGGAAGAAAATGGCACCAGGTGGATATTGACATGCTGCCAGGAGAGGGAGGCGTCCCTAGTCTGGTCACTATGATGAGGTGAGAGAGTGGGCAACGACAGCACCATGTGTCAGAGCTGCGTGCTTGAAAATGTCAGAGGTGAGACTGTTTTGGATGACGGCAAGATTCATAGGTGGCAGTTAGCACTCAAAATACATCCCGGGAGCCAGAACCCTCCGCGCTCACTGGGCACTGGCCATCTCTGGGGTGGTTACAGGGGATGGGCATCGAGAGAAACCACAAGGCCCAACTATGACACAGAAGAGTCCAGGAGCTCAAGGAGATGGTTTGTAGGTCGGAGATGCAGACCTGGCTACCTGCAAAGGTGATATCGTCCCTGTGTCCGTTCCCTCCCTGTGCGTGTCATTGCCTGCCCCTGACAGCCCAGAACCTGTGGGACTTGGCAGATTCACAGAGAAGGGGTGAAGGGAATTATTTTCAAGATGCTGAGAAATGGAAAGTTCTACCAGAACACTGTCAATGACTTGCCCCAAATGACACCAGCAAAGGGCTGCTGACCTCACCCTGTCACTTCATCTGCCTCTTCTCCCCTTGGCCGTGTCTCTCACGGTCAACCTATCCAGGCCCCGCATCTCCTCTTCGTGCACCCTCTGGGGAGCTGGCATGTGTGCTTGGTGCAGGGCAAGGAAGAGGGGAATTTTCCAACTTGGCACGGAGGTGTGAAATCAGGAGGGAGTGTTTGTCCTCCACAGCAACAAGCCCTATCGAATCAATGCTCTTCTCTCTCACATCCAAATCTGTTTCTATTTAGAGTCAACAGTTCCGTAACAATACCTTTTCCTTGGAAAGGGCCCTCTCCTGCCACGAGTCCCATAGGCCCTGTAAGTTTTCATCTTGGAGGTAGATAAGCCTGTTTCTCTCTTCTCTTCCACTTTGGTTGCTAATGAACTCTAGGCATTTTCCTCCAGCCAGCCCGAACTCTGTGAGTCGTGAGGTCCTGAAGGCTGGAACTTTAATGGGACTTGTGGACCACAGAAGCCTCAGAACTTGTCCAGCCCTTAGCAGATGGCAATTGTGTTTGCTCAATGCAATGGAGGGACTCCTGTGTGCCACTCTAAAAAAAGTATTTTTATGCTTGAATTACTGTGACGTGGTGACACCGCCTTACACCCTTGTCTCATCCTGTGCTACAGACAGCATAGATCAGTAAAAGAGCCCATGGCCTTAATCATTGCTTCACTGCTGGCTGTATTGTTTCAGATGAGTCTCCAACCCTCTCATTTTTAATTTTCTTGTATTAATTTACTTATTTGAGAGCGACAGATAGGTATAGAGAGTAAGAGACAGAGAGAGAGAGAGAGAGAGAGAGAGAGAGAGAGGAAAGAATGGGCATGCCAGGGCTTCCAGCCACTGCAAATGAACTCCAGATGCATGTGCCACCTTGTGCATCTGGCTTACGTGGGTACTGGAGAATGGAGCCTCAAACTGGGGTCTTTAGTCTTCACAGGCAAGCACTTAACCACTAAGCCATCTCTCCGGCCCTCCAACCCTCTCTTAATCCCATCATGTGCAAACCAAGACAGATGATATTATGGTGTGAGGAAGAGAAAATGGGATTGCACATAGGAACTGAAGACTACGAGCTGGTGAAAGATGGGGGAATCTCTTGGCTCCCATCCATATGGACAGTCATCTATCCATCTCCTCAATGTGTGGGTACTGAGAGGTTGAACGAATTGGCAAGTACCTCTTGAAGATGGGAAGTGAACCCAGCATTCATTTCAAGACCAGACCCTCCTCTAAGCCATGTGGCTCAGATGCCCACGTGGGTGAGCTGAAGCTGAGCGGTGTCTGTCCAGAGTCACAGTCCATTCTGTCTCTAGGTAGCAGTTTGGTTTGGAACAAAGCAAGGAGGCAGGAGAAGGGAAGGAGTGGCTGGGAGCCTTGAGTATCAAGGAAATATCAAGGGCAGGAGACATTGTTTTGGAACTTGTTCCAAGTCCTAGGCTAGTTGCTTTCTACGTTTTCCAAAAACTTATTAAGACCCCTCACAGAGTCAAGGGAACCAGTATCCTGAGGAAACAGGGATGCTGGATAAGCCAGCTTTAAAATTAGCCCTGAATTAAAACGTACATGGGTGAACACTGACTTATTTAAAGTTGCTTTCTGTAGACAGAAATGAGAGAGGAATTGGTGTTTTGTAGATGGGAATGTTCTAGAACTGTTTCTGGACTCACAATAGTCGGCGAGCTGTAAGAAAGGAGGGACACCATCTGTGTGTATAGTACCTAACAGAGAATAGGCGCTCAACACAGGGTTTGATGTTAGGAGAGGCAGTGGCATATTTGTGACCATGAGGAAAAGTGAAAAGAATTTTAAGGAAAGTCATACAGTGCTCTCGTGCATTTGAACTGTTATAAACTTTCCCTGGGACATCTACCTTCAGATTTCTCCTATGGATTAATTAAGTGTTTTTATTTTTAAGTAATTTTTCCCATTCAAAACAAGCAAACTCATAGTCAAAAGCATTGTAGCTGGTTCAGGCACACAATCACTGATGTGATTACAAATGCCTTCACAGAGCCCCCCAGAGGTGTGTCTACATGGTTCTTAACAGAGCAGCCCCTCAGGACACTGCCGGTGGAACCTGTTTCCTAACGCTAAAATGTAACATTTGCTGAGACGCACGGGCTGCTCTGCCCACTTTCCAAGGAACTCAAGCACATTCCACAAAGGGAGTTGGGTTCCTGGCAGTGCCAGTGGCCGAGAACCATCCTGGTGGTTTCGTGTTTGGTTTGTCAGGGTGCCACGTGGAGTCAGGTGCCAGGGCCATGTTACCTGATCCCCACCATCTCGCTGAGTAGCCTGTCGCCGTGCCTCATGGCCCGCTGGCATCCAGATGGCATATCTTGCATTCTTCCCTCTCCTGTGGAGTTGGGTGAATAAAGCCACCTGAAAAGTGTACTGGGTGTACTGTTCTTCCTTCCCTGTCGGACCTACTGTGTACCAACCAACCTTGAGGGGGAGGGATTGTTGTTGTGTGGGAAGGAACTCTTAACCCTGATGGGGAAGAGTTGATTTGTTTGGTGAGATATTTTAGGGGCCTTTGTGATTTGGGTGGGTGGCGTCTGGATGTCATATAGATGCAAAAACTGAACTTCCTCTTTTTTGGTGTGTGTGTGTGTGTCGTATATATGGTGTATGCTTGTGTGTGTTTGTGAGTGTGTGGTGTGTATATGATGTATGCTTGTGTTCTGTGAGTGTGTATGTGGTGTATATAGTGTATACTTCTATGTGTGTTAGTGAGTGTGTGTAGTGTGTATATGGTGTATGCTTCTCTCTGTGTGTATGGTCTTTATAAGGTGTATGCTTATGTGTGTGTGTTTGTGTGTATGTGGTGTATGCCTGTGTGTTTGTGAGTATGTTTTCATGTGTGTAGATCTGCACATGCCCTGTGTGTGTGCAAAAAATGAAGGGCAGAGGAGAACACACGTCCTCTCATATCGCTCATCTACATGTCCTGTGTGCACGCACATGAAGGACAGAGGAGAACACGCGTCCTCTTATATTGCTCATCTACATGTCCTGTGTGCACGCACATGAAGGACAGAGGAGAACATGTGTCCTCTTATATCGCTCATCTACATGCCCTGTGTGCATGCACATGAAGGACAGAGGAGAACACGTGTCCTCTTATATTGCTCATCTACATGCCCTGTGTGTCCTCATTGCTCATCTACATGCCCTGTGTGCACGCACATGAAGGACAGAGGAGAACATGCATCCTCTTATATTGCTCATCTACATGCCCTGTGTGCACGCACATGAAGGACAGAGGAGAACATGCATCCTCTTATATTGCTCATCTACATGCCCTGTGTGCACGCACATGAAGGACAGAGGAGAACACGCATCCTCTGGTATTGCTCATCTACATGCCCTGTGTGCACTCATTGCTCATCATGAAGGGCAGAGGAGAAGAACACGTCCCTTCTTATCTACATCGCATCATCAGAGGACGTGCCCTGTGTGCACATCTACATGTCCGTGTACATGAAGGACAGAGGAGAACACGCGTCCTCTTATATTGCTCATCTACATGCCCTGTGTGCACGCACATGAAGGACAGAGGAGAACACGCGTCCTCTGGTATTGCTCATCTACATGCCCTGTGTGCACGCACATGAAGGACAGAGGAGAACACGCATCCTCTGGTATTGCTCATCTACATGCCCTGTGTGCACGCACATGAAGGGCAGAGGAGAATACACGTCCTCTTATATCGCTCATCTACATGCCCTGTGTGCACGCACATGAAGGACAGAGGAGAACACGCGTCCTCTTATATTGCTCATCTACATGCCCTGTGTGCACGCACATGAAGGACAGAGGAGAACACGCGTCCTCTTATATTGCTCATCTACATGTCCTGTGTGCATCTACATGCCCACATGATGAAGGACAGAGGAGAACACGCGTCCTCTGGTATTGCTCATCTACATGCCCTGTGTGCACGCACATGAAGGACAGAGGAGAACACGCGTCCTCTTATATTGCTCATCTACATGCCCTGTGTGCACGCACATGAAGGACAGAGGAGAACACGCGTCCTCTGGTATTGCTCATCTACATGTCCTGTGTGCACGCACATGAAGGACAGAGGAGAATACACATCCTCTGGTATTGCTCATCTACATGCCCTGTGTGCACGCACATGAAGGACAGAGGAGAACACGTGTCCTCTTATATTGCTCATCTACATGTCCTGTGTGCACGCACATGAAGGACAGAGGAGAACACGCGTCCTCTTATATTGCTCATCTACATGCCCTGTGTGCACGCACATGAAGGACAGAGGAGAACACGCATCCTCTTATATTGCTTATCTACATGCCCTGTGTGCACGCACATGAAGGACAGAGAACAAGCATCCTCTTATATTGCTTATCTACATGCCCTGTGTGCACGCACGTGAAGGACAGAGGAGAACACGCGTCCTCTTATATTGCTCATCTACATGCCCTGTGTGCACGCACATGAAGGGCAGAGGAGAACACGTGTCCTCTTATATTGCTCATCTACATGTCCTGTGTGCACGCACATGAAGGACAGAGGAGAACACGCTGGTATTGCTCCCTCTTATATTGCTCATCTACATGTCCTGTGTGCACGCACATGAAGGACAGAGGAGAACGCGTCCTCTTATATTGCTCATCTACATGTCCTCTGGTATTGCTCATCTACATGCCCTGTGTGCACGCACATGAAGGACAGAGGAGAACACGCGTCCTCTTATATTGCTCATCTACATGCCCTGTGTGCACGCACATGAAGGACAGAGGAGAACACGCGTCCTCTTATATTGCTCATCTACATGTCCTGTGTGCGTCCGCTTATATTGAAGGACAGAAGGACAGAGAACATGCGTCCTCTTATATTGCTCATCTACATGTCCTGTGTGCACGCACATGAAGGACAGAGGAGAACACGCGTCCTCTTATATTGCTCATCTACATGTCCTGTGTGCACGCACATGAAGGACAGAGGAGAACACGCGTCCTCTTATATTGCTCATCTACATGTCCTGTGTGCACGCACATGAAGGGCAGAGGAGAACACGCGTCCTCTTATATTGCTCATCTACATGTCCTGTGTCTTATACACGCGTCCTCTTATATTGCTCATCTACATGTCCTCTGTGCACACACATGAAGGACAGAGGAGAACACGCGTCCTCTGGTATTGCTTATCTACTTGTGTTCTTTAGATGAGTCTCTTGTTGAACCCCAAACTGCTATTTATGTTTAGACTGAGCCCCAGCAATTCTCTGGTCTCAGCTCCCCTGGGGACTTTGGTTACAGAACTGCGTGGCCATGCCCAGCTTTTTTCATGGGTGCTGGGGAATCAAACTCACGTGGTCTCAGGCCCTCTTAGGTCCTCATGCTTGTGCAACAAGAGCTCCTACCTGCTAAGCCATCTTTAGCCCCTTCTTGGTGTTTGTTTGTTTGTTTGTTTGTTTTTAATTTTAGGTAGGGTCTAACTATGTAGCCCTGGCTTCCCGTAAACTCATGATCCTCCTGCCTCAGCTGAGATTACAAGTGTGTGTCCCCATTCCTGGCTCCGGCAACCTGAACTTCTGTCCTGCAAACACTTCATGCTAACAGAGGATTGGTTATCTGAGAAGCACCATTCTACCCCAGGAGCCACTGGGCAATTCTTTTACTTCCTCTATGTTGCCCCTAACTAACTAGTAATGATAGAGTGATAAGACAGAAGACCTGAGATGCGTCTGACATCTCCTGGGAGAAGCAGTTGGCTTGTGAATACTGGCTGGCTGAATGAGGATGTGTTTTCAGCTCAGTGTCTCAGAAGGAAACTTTACATGCTGGATCCATCATGGCCTCCTGGCCTAAAGGCTCTGGGGTGACATCACCACACCTAGCTTATTTTATGAGGGTTCTGGGAATTGAACTCATGTCCTCATATTTGCAAGGGAAGTACTTTACTGACAGCTACCCCCCAGCCCACCCTCACGTTTCCTTTGAGGGTCTCTGGTGGTTAGATTTTGATGTTGCAGACACTGTGGTTGATTAAAACACATCTAATCAGAAACCCAGAAGCTACAGAGAACTCAACACTACAACAGACTGCTCTCAGAACCTCTAAGGCTTGGAAACCATTGCGGAAGAGGGAGTGGGAAGATTGTAAGAGCCACAGAGTAGGTAGAATATTCGGAGGCACCCCCCCCTTGCACCACCCCAAAGACTGCCTGAGACCTTTTCTACCCACAGCAAACACCAGTAACCCTACTGAGGAGAACCCTTAGGGAAAGTGGTGCCAGGGCAGAGGGGGGTATAAGACTACAACTTCTATTTAAAAATAAAAATACATTTAATAAAATAAATTTTTAAAAAGTGATTTTGGAGTCGTATCTTTGTCAGAGCTATGATACCACCACGCTATGTCCTTATATCCTGGCTTGTGGTAGCAGCTCTGAGCCCTGTCATAAGATGACCACCAGACTTCTCCCCCAAAGAACTATTCCTTTTCTCTGTGTAATTAACAAGTATTTTCCAGTTTAGTTTCGGTGGTACTTTGAGACTGTGAAATATTCTGTTTCTCATTAAGTTTTCAGATCATTTATTTATATTAGTTTGGGGACCCACACATTCCTTTTTTATTCATTAGTCATAAGCCATTACCTTGTGATTTATTTTGTTGCTCAAATTAGCCCCTATTTGTCAAGAGGGAGGGTCATTCTGGCTGACATGTGTATCCCTGTGGCAGGCTTTGGTCGTTTTTCTGAGCACATCCCTGATTTCTGGAACAACACAGAGGCCCAGGCTCATCTTATACTTTCCCACAGCTGGCCCTGAAATCTCCCATTCTTCCTAGGGGCTTGGACTCCTTTCAATAGAGAACTGTCCTTAAGACTTATGGGCTGGAGAGATAGCTTAGTGGGTAAGGCATTGGCCTGTGAAGCCTAAGGACACAGGTTCAATTCCCCAGGACCCATGTAAGCCAGATGCACAAGGTGGTGCATGTGTCTAGAGTTCATTTGCAGTGGCCAGAGGCCCTGGCATACCCATTCTCTCTTCTTCCCTCTCTTCCTCTCTCTCTATGTCACTCTCTCTGCTTGCCAATAAATAAACAAACATTTTTTAAAAAAAAAAGAAAGTCGACTTGAGAATGAGGTGTGGTCACTGCTCCGGGGGTATTGCCACGCCCAGGTCTTCTCTGTGGGGCTGTAGATGGATGTGGATGGATATGAGGTATGAGAGCGGACTGATGGAAACCATGTTTGCATCATTCCCTCCATTTTCAGCCAACACCCAGGGTTCGTTCTTGCTTTTACCCCTTGTGTTAGCCAAGGTTCAATAGAATGGATATGGATTATAAAGGGGATTTAATAGGTTATCCTACAGGATACAGGCCGAGTCATGCAGCAACAACTGCCTGCGGCTAGAGAGTGAAGAACCCACTTGCTGCTCAGTTGACGAGGCTGGATGCCTGAACCTCCTCAGTGTAGCACTGAAGGCCTGGAGCAGTGATGGAGATGAAGGCTGATGAAGATGGGTTCTGATGTCAGCGAAGGACAGCAGCAAAAGGTAGATGCCCTCACCAGCAAGTAGCACTGGCAGCCGGGCCACAGGCCATGTCTTCCTCTTTGTATAAAGTCCACCACTAGAAGGATCATCCACGCTGGGGAAAGACCTTCCTTTCTACCAGTCCTTGCTCGAGATGCCCTCACTCTCATGGAGCCACCCAAGAGGTGTGTCTTAGTGATTCTTAAGCTGATCAGGTTGAAAACAGACATCTCTGAAAACAGACATCTTGTCTGATCCATTTCCTGGATACATCCCATCACCCGTGACTGGGACCATCCTGTACTCACCCGATTGCCTCCACTTCCTGTACAGGTCCCTCCATGCCATGCTGGACCTCCCCTCTCCCCCATGTGTGGACACTGGGTCACCCTTCAGGCCTGGCACTCCACCTTGGACCCTGTTTTGTGCATTGGCTCTGCCTGTGGCTTTAGACCTGATGTGTTGGACAGGGAACAAGTATGGGGATGAAACAAACAAACAAAAAACCAGGCCTTCTCTTTGCAGTTGACAATTAAGTGTCCAGAGTGTATGAGATTATGCAGGTAGTCTCATATATCAAATCTATTTTTTTGTGTGTATGTGGTGTATGTATGATTGTGGGTGTGTGTGGGGGGGTAATGCAGGACATGGGTCCCTGTCAGCGCTCTTCCTCATTTGCTCTCCACCTTATCTTTT
The DNA here is from genome assembly GCA_036365145.1 of Orientallactaga sibirica. NCBI lineage: Eukaryota > Metazoa > Chordata > Mammalia > Rodentia > Dipodidae > Orientallactaga > Orientallactaga sibirica. The sequence goes on from JAEOAD010000013.1 coordinate 11,668,763, forward strand.
TGAGACAGGGACTCTCACTAAATTCACCAATTCGCACAGACGATGTGGCCAGCAGGTCCCAGGGAACCCGCCATCTCCACCTCCTCAGTGCTACGATTACAGGCGTGTACTGCTGCATCTGGCTTTTACATGGATGCTGGGGTCTGTGGTGGTTTGGATATAAAATGTCCCTATAGCCTCAGGGTTTAAAAAAGTATTTTATTTTTATTTATTTATTTGACACAGAGAATGAGAGAGAGAGAGAGAGAGAGAGAGAATGGGTGTGCCAGGGCCTCCAGCCACTACAAATGAACTCCAGATGCATGCACCCCCTTGTGCATCTGGTAATGTGGGTCCTGGGGAATCGAACCTGGGTCCTTTTTGCAGGCAAATGCCTTAACCACTAAACCATCCCTCCATCCTGAACCTCAGGTTTTGTGATTAAGTTTCCTGTTTAGTCCTCAGCTTGGGGCCTCTGGGAGGTGGAGCCTTGCTGAAAGACGTGTATAACTGGGTGCAGGCCTCAAGGTTTAAGTCAAGCCCATTGGTGTTCAGATCTAGCTCTCTCTTGTTTCCCTCTCTCTCTCTGTTGCTGATGTATGAAGATGGGAGTGGGATTTCTTGTCTGCTGTGTTTTCCCTCCCCGGGATGAAACATCCCCTCGAAGTTAGAAGCCTGAAAGACACCCTTTCCTGCCATCAGCTGCTTCTGGTTGGGTGTTTTGTCCACGTAACGAGACGTAACTGCTACACCCTTGCTCCTGAATGTCACCACGAGTGCTTAGGGCTCCTCTATTCGGATCTGGGGTCTTGCTCCTCACCCTCACTCACAGCCCACATGGCTCTGGGTAGACAGAGACTCACTTGGTGGTCGGACGAGGACACGTCATTGGGGCTGTACCTGATGATCTTTCCTTCAATGCAGAGTCTTCTGGAACCTTCTGCTTCTTTGTGGCTATCACAAGCCATGCTCTCAGTCCGTCCTTCCTCCACTCTGTCCCCTCCAGAGGCCCTATTTGACCTGTATGACAAAACACCTAGAAGTCATGAGGGGCACGAACTTATGAGCAGAACCCATGGCTACTCCACCCTGGCCTGGCTTGTGTTAATGCCAGGGGTCACTGCCCTGGACTCAGGTCCATGTCCAAGCTCTTCCTCAGTTACTCTCCACCTTATCTTTTTGAGACAGGGACTCTCATTGAATTCACCATTTCACATAGACGATGTGGCCAGCAGGTCCCAGGGAGCCTGCTCAGTGCTACGATTACAGGCGCGTACTGCTGCATCTGGCTTTTACATGGATGCTGGGGGGTCTGTGGTGGTTTGGATATGAAATGTCCCCATAGCCTCAGGCTTTGTGATTAAGTTTCCTGCTGACATTGGCAAGGGAGCAGTACCAACTGCCCCATATACTTAGGACAGACTGTCTGCCACCATCGCAGGGGGTGGGATCAGCTGGCAAAGTAAGGACCATCTCATTCTGCCACCATAGATAGTTCTACTTTGTGACACCTTTTGATGTGGCTTCCCCATCATTCTCATCACTTCTCCCCGATCTTCCTTGAATCTAAGCCCACTTCCTTTGCCCATGTTTGGCACATTGGGAGAAGTAAAGAGAGCAGGTGATGAATAGGCAGGAGGGACAGGGAAAGAGAAGGCCACTGGAGGTAAAAAAGAAATCCTATCGTTTCAACCCTGGTGCAAACAGTGGCAGCTCTGACCTCCGATGGGTTGTGGCGCACCTCTGTTGATTCCGTGTCACTTCAGTTTGATATGGGAAGATGGGGACTGCTGACCTCGAGTCTCTGGAGAGAATGGAAGTGGCTTTTGCCCAAGGGTTTCTCAGAGTTCTCAGAGATGAAGGCAGAGAGGTGTGGGATGCCTGTGGCTTCCACCTCCCTTCTCTGCATCTTTCCCCACTCCAGGATTCTTAAGACATGTGAATCCCGCCCACCCCGCCCCCCGCCCCCCACCGTCCTCCATCGCCCCAGCCCAGAGCACAGCAGCATGGCCATAACTTGCTAAGTACTGTAATTAAAATACTTCTCTTATTAACTTCGTGATAACACTTCTCTTTCCCCCTCTCTTCTGAAATTGCATGTTAGTGTTCTGTTAATTAAATTTCCAGTTCCAACAGCCCTGACATGGGGCTCTCTGGGGGCCCTTCTGTGAAGGGGGGGACGTGGCCCATCAGGTCAGACTGGTTCTCATCTTTTCTGCTGGAAGAGGGTTGAGGGGAGAAAACAGGAGTGCCCCTCTGTGCCAGCCTACACCTAACTAAGGCGGCCAGGGCCAGTGAAGAGAAACAAAAGGCAAAAACATTTCAGAGAGAGAGAAAAAAAAAAACCCGAATTTCTGTACAGTCTAAGTATGTCCCATCGACTGCATGGAACACCGTCGCACCAAACACTCACTGGTTATTTTTCCCTGATATGCCAACTAAGCAAGGTGCCCTGTATTTTTCTCTTCAATTCCCTGTCTTCTGTCTTCTAAACTTTGGTTCACTGCTCCTGGGAAGAAAAGGCTTTGACTTTTCTTTCAAGGTATGTGATTCTTTATTGAATTAGCATTGCGGTATTTTATTGTATCAGTTATCCATTTATTTCCAGAATCACAAGAGTGGCTCGTGGAGAGATGGCTCAGTGGGTAAAGTGCTTGTTTCACGAGCATAAGGATCTGGGTTTGAATCCCACTCAAAAGCTGGCAGATATGGTGGTATGCGCCTGTAATCCCAGTGCCAGGCAGGAAGTGACAGGCAGGTTCCTAAGGTTTGACTGGTTAACTTTCCTAATATTGGTGAACTCTGTGTTTAGTGAGAGACCCTGTCTCAAAAGAATAAGGTGGGACTGGAGAGATGGCTTAGCTGTTAATTGCCTGTGAAGCCTAAGGACACAGGTTCTATTCCCCAGAACCCACGTAAGACAGATGCACATGGTGGCTCATGCGTCTGCATCTGGAGTTTGTTTGCAGTGGCTGGAGGCTATGGTGTGCCCATTTTCTCTCTCCTCTATCCCTATCTCCTGTCTTTCTAATAAAAAAAAAAAAAAAACATATATTAAAAAAAGAATGAAGCAGAGAACAATTGAGGAAGACACTTGATGTCTACTTCTGGCCTCCATACACATGCACACACATCCAAACACATATGCACATCACATACATGTATGTACACTTAATTGACTTTATAATTACATATTTGGTTCCATGCTAATTACATACTAATACTCATACGATGACTCACATGAATCCATTTATCTCGTGTGTGTGCGCCCATGCACACCACGTGCATGTGTGTAGCTCTGAGGATCACTCTCAGTCTTGCTCATGTTAAGTAAGCACTCTACCTCTGAACTATGTGCCCAGCTGTCCATTCATCTCTTATAGTCCCTTAAACAGAGCCTGTGCATGCCAAGGACGGAATTAGAAGCTGGAGACACCAAAATTACCACACAGACTGGGACCGCTAGGAACTTGGCCCGATATCTGTTGTTGTTGTCAGTGGTGGTGGTGTTTTGTTTTTCCAAGTAGGGTCTCGCTCTAGCCCTGCTGGCCTGGAATTCACTATGTAGTCTCAGGCTGGCTTAGAACTCACAACGATCCTCCTCCCTCTGCCTCCCAAGTGTTGGGATTAAAGGCATGCGCCACCACACCTGGCCCAACATCTGTTTTAATAAATAAAACATTATTGGAAAGGGCAGGGGATGTATCTCAGTGGTAGAGTGCTTGACTAGTATATGCAAAGCCCTGGGTTCCCTACCCCCCAGCATCTCACACACACACACACACACACACACACACACACACACACACACACACGCGCGAGCACACACATGTATTAGAACATAACTATGCTTTTTATTGATGTGACGGCTGCTTTAACCGACGGTGGCAGAGCTGAGCAGCTAGGTCTAAAAGCCTAAAATATTTACTTTCTGGCCCTTGACATCAGAGTTTACTGACCCCTGACCTAGAAGAGCACATCAACACTGTGAACAGTGTGCTAACAGAGATGTCATGCACGGCGTGTGAATGCCTTCTGACCATCAGAAGCCACACAGAGCTGAGTCAGAGAGGGCCTCCCCCTCGTCCTCGTCCTCTCTCCCTCCAAAGCTGAGAGGCAGATGGAGAGTAGAAGCGGAAGACGGGGAGAGAGGAAAGTCAGGGTTCAATCTGAACAGAACACACACTCTCCCCCTGGCCTGTCCTCGCCTTCCGAGCCCAGTTGGGTGTGCTCTGTCAAGCTGGAGAGATTGTGGTTCAAGGTGAAGCCTGACTTGTGTACACATCACCATGGCAACATTTAGGCAAACTGGTTCAGAGGCCCCAGGGTGGATATCATGGGATAGCTTCTGTTCTTCTTTTCTTTCATCTCCTAACACCTGCCTAAAGTAAAGATGAGCTGAGTCGGATTAATGGGCACCCCTGTTTAGAGATTTTTTTTTCACTTTGGGGTAGATTGTGTTCTGACATAATGGAAGATCAGCTGAGGTATCTGAATAGACACTCTAGAATCCTGAGGTCTTATTGATAAGTGAAGGGTGTGACTGACAGTTTGCATGGAGTGTGATGGATTGTGTGTGTAGAGGAAGGACGGGATGTACATGCTTGAGTGTGTGTGTGTGTGTGTGTGTGTGTGTGTGTGTGAATTGGAGTAAGGGGTGTTGGTGGTAACTTTAACTTGGATACCCACAAGCTCCATTCAGGTGCCTCTGACCATCCCAGATTCCCTCTGTGACAATCATATCCATGTTTTCTTTATCTGCTTAGCCAGAATTTTAGTTGCTGCCAATTCAATATCTGACAATCACAAGCCCAGAGCATCCTGGGAGAACAAAATGTTGATGTTGACCCTCCAAAGCCTGTGTAAAGCAAGAAGTCCCTTGGATGAGCCGGCGTTGGGCTTTCAGTGTAAAATGCCACATGTGGACTCGTGTGTTTGAACCCTTGGTCCCCAGCTGGGAGCACTGTTTGGGCAGGTCATAGAACCTGTAGGCGGTGGAGCTGTGCTGGAGGAAGTGGGTGACCGGGAGCAGATCTTGAGGTTTTGTAGCCTGGCCCCACTTCCTGTTCCTTTTCTGCTTCCTGACTCTGCACAGCTCTGCCCAGCTCTGTTCTTACCCCCGTGGCCATGCTTTCTCCACCATGAAACTTCCCCTCGAAACAGTAAGCCGAATTAAACTCTTTTGTTTCCGTAAGTTACTTTTGGTCAGGCATTTGTTCACAGTCTGGTACTGAGGCGTCTTGGCTCTCGGATTTTTTCTGCTTTCCTGACTTGAAGTCGCAGGCAAGTTTGAAGCGTGAGATCCAGCCGTGAATACAAAGTTTGTCCCACTGAACACTGCAGCAGGGGATTTCATCCTTTAAGAGAGGACGGGCAGTCTTTAAGCAAGACTGGCCATCTCATTTCCCAAGGATTTGTGAGGCACACAAAGATGAGCACTGGAGGAGGGACTCGTGAGACCGTAGGTCATGGTGAAGTTTGCTGCGGCCTTTTCCCCACTCTGCACTTCCTCCCGGCCTTCTGTATGCATTGTGAGTTTATTCGGGAGTAATAAAATTCTCTCACTGAAGGATATCAAGGCAGGATCTTCTTTTCTCAAGGTAGAACACACGGAAAGCTCCGACTCCCACTGACATGTGTCTTGCATTAGAAACAGGTGCCTAGAGATGCATGTGTCTAAAGAGCATTTGAAGTTAATAAAGTTTAGATATGTTTGAGGAAATCCTTGGGGAATTCTTCGTGAGGTTCATTATTTCCTCTCCATGATGCATGTGTGTGTGTGCATGTGAGTATGCGTGCGTGTGTTTATGTGTGTGTGAGTGAGTGTACATGTATGCATCCATGTGTGTGGAGGCCGGAGGACAGCCTCGGGGGTTATTTGTCATAAGTTCTGTCCCCTTTTTGAGACAGGGCCTCTCATTTGCCTGGAGCTCTCCAAGTAAACTGAGCTTCTACTGTCTGGCCGGGGAGCCCCAGGGATCTGCTTGTCTCTGCCTCCTCAGCCCTGGGATGACAAGGGTGCCCCACCACACTCATCTTCTTTACCTGGGTTCTGGGAATTGGACACAGGCCCTCATGCTTACGAGGCAAGCACTTTACCCACTGAACTTAATGCCTGGCTCTTGAAGTGCATTATTTCTTCAAGTGCTTCCGCTATTTCGAGTTTTCTGCCTTGGAAGTGAGTCTCCCCGCAGCACAGGACAATAACAGCAGAAGCAACAAAATGGGCTGAGCCTTGGCAAAAGTCAGAGGAGCACAAAAGGGCTTTGACCTCCTCAGTCTCCCCTTGGAGGTTCACTTAGCATGTTTGAGAAGTGTGAACACCCTTTCTCTCATCTCTTGCAGCTACTTGGGTCATAACTACTTACTTACTTCCTTGTCAGAAATTCTTGCTTTTGATTGAAACTTCTATGGCACAGAGACACCTCAGAAACCCAAAACTTTTAAAATCACCTTTGAAATATGTTGACATTCATTCCTTTAAGAATTCTACCTGATATATATAATTTTTTTAAATTAAAAACAAATTTTTTTAAAGTCAACTCTGATGCTAAACCTCTATTTGATATTCAGGGTACCCAGTCAGAAGCCTCTGCCAGAAGAAGTCATGGGAGCTAACTGGAAGATGACTACAGGGACACTGGGCAGAGCTTCACTAAATTCATTTCAGACGACAGAAGCTTCTAGGCTTGAGTCAACATGAAACTTACAGGACTTGCCTCATTTAAGGAATCAGTGGGCTTTTTCCCTCCCTGGTCTTTTCTGGGCTCTGACTGATTTTAATGTGACTCTCCTCTTGGTGTTGCTGGCTTGGAAACCAAAAGTGGACTCTTGATTTGGTCCTTTGGGAAACTAGAGTAAATTAAAAAAAAAAAGTTGGGGGTGGGGGGAGAACAAGGCGAAGCAAGGGCGAGGCTCCCTGTGGCGTGGTGCTGGAAGAGGAAGGACTTGGTCCAAGCAAACACTGCTGTGCCAAGTTCCAGCTGGATCGGGTCCCTGATCGTTTCTCTGGGCAGAGGGTAGATCTACTGTCCAATAAAAAGCTGCTCATCACCCTCCGAGCAGCAGCTGGGCACTTGGCCAACCTGGGAGAACAATGATTTCCTCGCTTTTAAAGTTGATTATTAGTTCATATTTATTGGAAGCCTCCTATGCTTTTAGCCTCATCGCCAACGTGCAAGAGGAGGCAGCTGCCCGCCTGGTGGGGTTCACTTTTTCCTATGAGCTTTTTGCATTTTTCATCAGCTGAGTCAGCAGAGCCTCACTGGTACAGGGGTGTGGAGTCAGATGCCAGATCTCATCTGATCAGCACATTGCTGCTAACCGGTGCTCACAACTGCCTCCCACCCTCTCAGCCCAGCCCCCAGGTCAACACTGGCCTGTGGGTGGTCCCCTCACCCCACCCACCCCTTTCTGCATCTCTGTCAATAAGGTGAAATGGACTATTTCATTTACAATGCCTGCTGGATGGTGGGGTTCCCATCAGTGCCTGTATACAAAGCATTCGGGAGTGTTTATTTTAACTAGTTTTAGGGATAGAAGGAAGAAGGTATGGGGATGGGAGTACATTTTTTCCTGTTTGTTTGTTTTTAGTATAAGCTGAGCATTACCATCTGTTGGACTCCAGAGACGTCTCTCTCACCACTCATTGCCTCCTTAGGACGTGGACCATGCCTGAAATTCTATGACTATGGGTGCCGAGGCTATAGGAAGCACCAAGCTTTGCACCAAGGCCCTGGGTGGAAACAAGTTGCAGACTGTATCCGTGGCTTTGGACGTGGTAACTGCGTGTTGTGCTAGAGAGTCAGAAGGCAAAAGAGAATTACCATTGTTCCACCAGAAACTGAATGTAAAGCTCGGTTTGGTGGAAATGTTTATAATTAGAGGTCAGACACATAAGGCTTCTCGCAGCTCGAAGCATCCATTTAACAATGAAGGCTTATGCTTGAGTTAGCTCCCGAGACTGAAGTGCGGCTGTCTTCAGATCGCACATTGCAGCCATGCATTGGAAAAAAGAAAAAAAAGGAAACAAGTTGTCATGGTCCCTGGGACAGAGGTACCGGTATACCTGTTCAACAAGCTGGTGGGCTGTCAGATGGTTGGCCACTGTCCCCTGGCTAGCCCTAATGAAGCTGTGTTGCCACCCTCCCTGGGGATTCCTGGCTCTGGTGTTACCTGAGGTTGACTGGAAGGGGGGATGGTTTTCAACTCCTCTGTTTTGCCCATTAGATGAGCCTTGGATGAAATGATTTGGATATGAGTGAAGTGCTACAGGGGGTTTGCAAATGCGGCCAAGATTTTTTTTGCAACGCACTGCTGTTTTTCCTCCTGGAGATACAGTGGGCTGTGGTTTACAGCCAGGTGCAGAGAATTTTATAGCGTGCCAGTGGTGGGAGAAGCCAAGAGCTGATGGTAACAAACAAGATCCTCTGGGGGGATGTCTTGAGGGACTCATGGATGTCCCTGAAAATGTCAGAGAAAAGTGTAATTATGTCAAGCTTGGAAATCAATCGCCCTCACTCCAGAAGAGGCTGGTTCTCTTAGAATATTAAATCATGCATGTTGCCAGGTCCTGGGTTCATCTGGAACATCCAGTATGATCTTATTAGACCACTAAGTTGAATCATGGTGGGGTGAATTCTCATTTTATTCAGGAGGGGTATGTTTGGCTTGGGGCAGTTTTGCTATGATCTGGAGGGAATCACCAAAAGGCCCCAGAGGGCCTTTTCCGAGTGAGCCTTTCCAAAATAGCACTTGCACACAAGATGCAAGCATCGTAGGTTGATACCCAGAACATAAGTGAGCCAGGCCCCAGATATCCTGCACCCAGCCCCGAGAACCTAGTGGGCTAGTTCAGATGGACTTTCTCCCTCAGAAGGAGGGGCTCCTAGCCATATTTGGAGCCATGGGCCTGAGGGAACAAAGAGAACCATTTTTTTTGTTTTATTTATTTATTTGAGAGAGAGAGAGAATGGTCACACCAGGGCCTCTAATCACTGCAAACGAACGGCAGATATGTGAGCCACACTGTGCATCTGGCTTACATGGGTCCTGGGGAATGGGTCCTTTGGCTTTGCAGGCAAATGCCTTAACCACCAAGCCATCCCTCCAGCCCAAAGGGAGCCATTTGTGACAACAGCCATGCACCTGTTCAAGTTTCAGGCTGCCCTGTGAACATTCCTGACTGTGCACCCGAATCTGCTGGTATTGGACTTAATCGCACGTGTAGGCGCTGGTTCAGATGGACTATACTTAGCACTGGATTTGCTTAGATGTTGCCAAGGAAGACCTGGCATTTGCAGATATTTGTTTCTGTGTACTTACAGACTCTTATGCCTCGCCCAACTCTCCCCTTATGCCCTAGTACTATATAGACTATGATGGTCTCTGTCAGTTCTTCCCACTCTACCTCATATGAGATGCTACAGAGAGTGAACACAGAGCCCATTTTATTGACCGCCAAAGACTTCTCTTCCAGATGTGTCATCCACCTGTTAAGTCCTAGCAGGGAAGGACATGCTGGGAGTCTTGAACAGATCACCAGTCATGGTCCTGGTTCTCCACAGTATAATCTTCAGGCCTGGGTTTTCTCCTTGGTAAAAGCAGAGAGTTTCCCTTGGCATCAACCTTGGCCACGTGCTTACCTGTATCAAGCACTTTGTGGGCTCCATCTCTCATTCAACATCCACCTCGGGAGAATGTGATAAATCATTTTCGGTTTGCCTTTTCATATCCACTATCGTCTCTAGCACGCTTAGCACCCAGGAAGCTGAACTCCGGGAACGCTCTTCCATTTGCGACATTGTCCCTGCCCTTCCAGCTGGCTTCAGCATGTGTAAGTGAAGACAAGAAACGAGCATACAGTAATTCTCCCAGCTGAGCTCCGCCATGCTGGCTGCACGGGTCCCTCAGAAGTGACTGCCATGGAAACCCGTCTCTCGGCGTCTGAGTTTTGTTTTCCTCCAGCACTGGATCACAGTGGGCCCCTGATGTTTCTGGCTGTGGGGCACTGCACTGCCAATCCTGCAATTTCCCTGTACCTGCCCACTCGTTTGTAGGTAGTTTCTTTATTAAACTCTTCTCAAGTTGCCCAATTTGAGCATCCCATCCGTTCCTTCAGGAGACCTGATGGATGCACAAGTGGTAAATGACATGATCCCCATTTACTAGGTAAGGTTAGAGAGGTTGAACAAGTGGGCTCAGGGGTTACACCTAATATGAGGTAGATGGGAGTTCCGATCTCAGAGCCTAATGGCGTATAACTGCATCTCAGTGCTCTTACAAGCCTCCTTATTTTGTTGGCAGTCTCTCACAAGAGCCACTGCTGAAGTGACCTTCTTGTTCTTGTTGCTGTGATGGGAGGAAAGGGTTTATTGCATCTTACCATCTCGAAGGGAAGCTTGGTCATGGTGGGGAAACCATGGCAGATGGAGGCTGGGCATCACATCTTTCCATGTCAGCCAGGGGCTAGCGGCAAGAGTGAGCTAGAGGAGCTCTGAACACAGAGGTCAATCTCGAGGTCAATGTCGAGGTCCACCCCCAGTGACATGCCTCCTCCAGCAAGGCTCCACCTCCCAAAGTTTCCGTCAGCTGGGGGGTTGAGTATGAGCGTTAATCACAAATTCTTTTTTAATTTTTAATTTTTTTTAATTTTAGAGAGAGCTAGAGAGAGAGAGAGACAGAGGGGAGAGAGAGAGAGAATTGGTGTGCCAGGGCCTCAGCCCCAGCAATCAAACTCCAGACACTTGTGCCACCTAGTGGGCATGTGCAACCTTGCGCTTGCCTCACCTTTGTGCGTCTGCTTTATGTGGGATCTGGAGAGTGGAACATGGGCTCTTAGGCTTCACACTCAAACTACCACATCCACCTGGAATTCATTACTCTCTGGGATTTCTCTTGAAGTCTTTCCCACCACACTTCCCTCTTGAGGTGACATTGAATAGAGATACCTACCTACTCATGGCATTCTTGGGACACAGGGTGAGTTAGGATGTGGACAATCTGGTCTGGGGGACAAACCACACAGTAGGATGCTATCAAGAGAAGCTTGGAGAAGAGTGACTGATCTTGGCTTGGTTGGACTGGTGTCTCCCCTCGTTTGACAAACATACCGTGCGAGGACTGAGGCTCCATGGGATCGAGGGATTGCAAAGTGGCTTACTGTGATCCAGACTCATCCCTGAGAGTGTGGAGTCACTTCCAGGAGGCCCAGAGAGTTGGTTTGAATCCCACTCAGACTTCTTCAGAGCCAGGATCTGGAAGAGGCAGGTATATGTGACAGCAGAGTGCCAGGCAAGTATCTGGCTTTGTGCACGTAGAGCACACTCCACCCTCTACTCACGTCTTGTCACTACTGTGTGTAGTTGAGCTGGAAAATGTGCCTGCCGTGCAGAAGGTGCCCAATGTTGTTGAAACCATGGAAGAACCAATGATTGCAATAAGTGAGCATAGTTCAAGATAACAAGAAAGCAGAGAATGGACTGGAAAGATGGCTCAGAGGTTAAAGTACTTGCCAAACAAGCATGAAAATGCGAGTTTGGATCCCCAGCACGGATGTGAAATACCACAGAGAGTTAGTGGTGCCCACGTGTAATCTTAGTGCTGTGGAGGTGGAGACAGGAAATCCCTGAGACTCAGTGCATAGCCAGTATAGCCAAATCAGCGAGTTCTGGGTACAGTGAGAGATTCCTTCTCAAAAAAAGTAAGGTGGAAAGCAATTGAATGACACCCCTGGCATCACCCTCTGTTCTCTACACACCTGCACCTGCCCTAAGGAACCCCCACACACTCACACACCCCACACACATATACAAGTACAAAAACAGAGAATAAGGGCTGGAGAAATGGCTTAGCAGTTAAGGCACTTGTTTGCAAAGTCAAAGGGCCTCGGTTCCATCCCCCAGGACCCACGTAAGCCAGATGCACACAAGGCGGTGCATGCGTCTGGAGTTCGTTTGCAGTGGCTGGAGGCCCTGGCCTCTATCTCTGTCTGCCTCTGTCCCTCTCTTTCTCTCTCAAATAAATAAATAAATAAATAAATAAATAAATAAATAAATATTTTTTTTTAAAAAAGAGAATAAAAAAGGGAATAATGTTTATGAAGTCATCTGATCAGATTCCATCCTCTTTCAGAATGTAGATTCAGGTCAAGTCCGAGAGAAGAAATCAGTGGGAAATAATTGGTGTGAATACTTGCTGGGAAAAGCCACACATGATAATGGCCATGGTCTATTGTCTTTGAACATGAGATGTACCAAAGATCGTGCTAATTTGCATGCATTGTCCGGTTTCATGTCCACCACTCTGTGACGTTGGTAGGCTTATTCCCATTCTATAGCAAAGGAAATCAAGGCTCAATGAGAACTTTTACTGCACCCAAATTTGCTTTCTCTAGAAAGTATAGCACCAGGACTAAGAGTGGAATCTACCCTCAGATCTCAGAACTTGGCTTAATTACCCCAAACCTTGGGATGGACGCCTGGCTTTCGTGGGGTATGATCCAGAAGACAGTCTAACATCTCCTGTACCTATCATCTCACCACCAAAGGAATTTCTCTCCCTGTATGATTCCTTCTCACCTGGTCCCCCCCTTCACTGAGGTTTCTTTCTTGCCAGTTTCCTCTTCTTATTGTGAAATGATTTTCTCTGTTCCTGCCTGTCCCAGCCCTTAGGCGGGAGGTACTGAAGTGGGTTGCCCTGACCTGCCTGTCGCATCTCACACCACACAGGGGGGATGTGGTGCCTGCCTCTCAGCTTTATTAATCATTCCAATTTGACTTGGTGTGTGTTTTATGGTCTTGACTTCCGATTCATTTTGCTCCATTCAATTATGTTTACCTTTTAGAGCAGACCTCGAAGAGAAAAATCTATTTCTTTTGCCAGAGGTTAAAAGACAAGAAAAACGTGTCTTGTACACACATTTATGCCTCCCTCTAGTTGGCACTTTATCCTACATGGATAAACAGGAGAGGTGCCCAGATACTAGCTCTTCATTTCAGCAACAGCAATGTGGTCCTGGGGTATCGCGGACCTCTAAAGCAATGGAGCCACTGGGTCAAGCATGTCGCATGAAAATAAATTTGGATTCAGTAGGTCCTGAAATTCTGCATTTCATTCTAGGGAGTCACAAGCAAAGTTTCCCTGCCACCTTCTTCCATGTCCCTGTCTCTCTGTCCCTGAGATCACCTCTCTTTCCAGAATGTGTGCCCTTGTCCCTCATGTCCCAAGAAATCTGGGGTTTGCTCAGGGCTATGGGTTAGGGCGTTTTAGGGTTAGGTTGGAGTCTGTCTGCTAAGCTAAGGATAACAGCTACTTGTCACTGGCTAGGAGACAAAAGGAATGCACTTTGTTCGAGCCAGTTTTCCCGAAACACTAATGGTACCTTTATCTCTGGGTAATTAGAGCTCTGAGTGATGAATGCAGAATTACGCATAAGCCTGGACTGCAATGATTGCCTGAGTTCTTTCGCCCTCAGCTGACTTCACTTACAGAGTTAACAGCCTCAGCGGACTTTGCAGAAAAGCGGCTGAAAGGTGTCCGCATTGGGAGGAGTCACAGGGGACCCCTGCCACCCCAAAATCACTATGGTGTCTGTCTCCATGAAGTCCTGACTCTCGGTAGCCCAGATGGCATTGGGAAGGCCATAAAATGTGTCCGGATTTGTCAGGCTATACGTTTGTGGCCATAGGCCCTGGCCCTCGTCTTACCTCTGGGCGGTGTTGCATAGACAGGGGAACAGCCTTCTATTCCATTCTTAGCCCTCGGACCATGAGCCTCTTCTTTGCCTTTAGGTCTTTGAGATCGGGTGAATTCATCGGGCTAGCTGCCCTGGACCTTACCTGTGCTAATGTCACCATCATCCTGTGACCTTCCTACCCTTGTTCTGAGACGTGGCTGGCTATGGGTTTCCCAGGTACTAGAGAAATGTCCAGGTCCCAAAACATCCAACCAGAAAGAGACTTGTACATTGGTGGTAGAACACAAAGGCTCTAGACACCTACGAACTCAAAATATCTCCTTCTCCCAATATCCGTTCTTCAGCACATGACAGTGGTCATCTTTCCAGCCTTTGGCTGCTTACATACAAAACCATACTACGCTCATAGGATGGATGAAATAAGGTGGATACTGTCTCAGCACATGGCCTGGCTATCGCCTTAGGCATTCCTCTTGCATGGAAGGGCCATCAGCTTCTCTCCCTCTAAGGGCTCTTTCCTCTCTGACAAGTAAAAAGTCTACCGTGCTGCTGGGTGACCTGAAACCCATGTACAGTCCAAGGACTATTTCTTTTCGTGGTTGGGAGGGGCTTACAGGAGCTCTCATGGGATGTCTAAGCAGAAATTTTCTAGCTTAGAAACTATGGCCTCTGCTGAAGGAAAGAGAGAGTCTGAAGATGTGTTCTGGGTCTCTACTCTGTGCCACGCTCTGGGCTGCGCGTGTTCATGTGTCCTCGTTCATTTTTGTGGCCGTCCTGAGCGGTGGCATTGATGTCTTTGACACCCGAGGCTTCCAAGGCTCAGGAGGGTGGATCTCCCCTCAGGAATCGTCCAGTTTATATCCTCGCTATCTGGTCTGTACTGGGCCAAGACCAGTAAAGATTTTGACACTGATGTCCTCTTGGGCTGATTCTCTGGCTCCTTTTAATATGTGTGTGTTTGTATATATGTGGATGTACAGGTTTATGTTCGTGTATGTGGAAGCCAGAGGTCCATGTCAGGTGTGTTCCTCAATCACTCTTCTGATATACATATACATATATATTAATGTCTTTTATTATTATTATTATTACATATTTTGTATGGATATGTCATGTGTTGGTATATAAATGTTTTTGAGAAAGGGTCTCTCACTGAACCTAGGACTCAGAGTCACTAACCTAGCTAGCTATCAAGCCCTGGGAATCCTCCTAGTTCTACTCCCCCAAACTTGGATTACAAGCATGCACCATGACACGTGCAATTTTATGTGGGTGCTGGAGATCCCAGTTCAGGTCTTCATGCTTGCAAGGCATGGACTTTACCCACACCCATCCCCCCCAGCCCCTCCGGCTCCTTTTTAACGTTTTCAATTAATACACCAGCCTCGCTTCTCAAATGTACTTTTCTTTTAAGATTCTCCTGCCTCCCTTCCGTGGCGCTAGTCTTGTACGTTGAGCCCTCCAGCGACACTAGCCATTCAAAGGTCAATAATGACCTCCTTCCTCATTGTGACGTGCAATCTGTTTTCCTTTGCTTCTCTGTTGATGGAAGGATACTGATTCATTCATCCTTTCTCTGTCCTTGCTACTTCTGCCTCTGCTATCTCTTTTTCCTTGTCATAACTACAAATTGGATCCTGTTCCTTTATTCTATTATTTGAGGAACTTGCCTTACATCACAATTTCACCTCGGTTCTTTCTGTCAGGACCTAAACTTGTATCTTTAGACTTCACATCTCACCAGCTACAGATTCGTTTACCCTGGATGTATCTCTCTAAATGTCTGGCTGTGGTCTCCAACCACAAGTCCATGAGAAAAAAAACTGTGTTTGTATTTTTATCGTGCATTGCTTGTCTGTAAGGAGAAATTGCAATCACCTTTGTCTCCTCTCTACCCCCAACTCAATATTGACTCGGCATCCAAATTCTACAAATTCAAATCCCCACCAATAAGTCTTGCACCCTCTCTTAGTCCTTGGACACTTTCCATCTGGTTGATTGTAACTTTTTTTCCTAATGCTTTTACTTACTTCATTAACTATCCACATAGGAAACTCTACTCAGCACAGAGTAGTTTGGAAATGCCACTCTTATTATATTTGTCTGCCCTGAAAGCCTATGAAATAAGTGACACATGCCTTAACTTGACTCGAGAAATTCTCCATGATTTCCATATCCTTCCAACCTGTTTTCCCACTGATCACCTACAACTCTTGGCTCAAGTCAAGTTAGACTACGTGTTAATTAGGATTAGATTCAATTGCCAGGAACAGCATAACCCCAAATAACAGTGACTTAAGCTACACAGAAGCTAATTCCTGTCTCATTTTGAAGATCAAGTGCAGGCAACCCAAGACAGGAATGATGGCTGTGTTCCACCCAGGAGCACGCAGACCCAGGCCCCTTCTATCTCCTTGCTCTAGCTTGTGCGCCCTCCACTCCCAAGATCACACATGGCACCCACGACCTGTTTCAGATTAATTACCACATCCACAGTCCAGCCAAAAAGAAAAGGGAAGGAATAATGATGAACACAGTCCTTCCTTTTTTTTTTTTTTTCTGGAAGTTACATACATGGTTTCTGCTTATATTTCATTGGCCAAAATTTAGTCATGTGACCACAGCCAGTTACAAAGGATGTTGGGAATTATATTCTTTTGCCTGTTTGTTGCCATGTGTGTGCCTGGCTAAGGCTCGGGGTTTTGTTACTAAGCAAGAAAGTAAGTGAAGATATTGTGAACAAGCCCTGATCTTTACAGAGCTAATTTTTTCCCCGGTCTTCATGCTTTCTTTTCCTCTTGTACACATATTTCTCTAAGTCAAACAAGTCAGAGAAACAGCACCACAAAGTTGAACAAACACTGCCCTTGGAGTCATACAGAGCCAAGCTTACATCCTGGCTTGATTTCTTTATGAGAGAGAGAAAAATTTTGGTGTGCCAGGACTTCTAGCCACTGCAATCAAACTCCAGATGTGTGTGCCACCTTGAGCACATTTGTGAAAATGTGCGTCTGACTTACAAGGGTTCTGGGGAATCAAACCTAGGTCCTTAGGCTTTGCAAGCAAGCACCTTAACTGCTAAGCCATCTCTCAGCCCTGAATCCTGGCTTTCTTACTACACATGCTGTGAGATTTTTTTTCAAGTCTCTAACTATTTCTGATCCTCCATTTTCTCCTCTTTAAAATGAGATAACGGGGGCTGGAGAAATGGCTTAGCAGTTAAGGCGTTTGACTGCAAAGCCAAAGGGTCCTGGTTCAATTCTCCAGGACCCACATAAGCCAGATGCACAAGGGGCACATGCATCTGGAGTTCGTTTGCAGTGGCTAGAGGCCCTGGCATGCCCATTCTCTCTCTGTGTCTGCCTTTTCTCTCTCTCTCTCTCTCTCTCTCTGGTTGCAAATAAATAAATAAAAATTTTAAAAAATGAGATAACAGGGCTGGGGAGATTGCTCAGTGGATTGTGGCACTTGCCTGCAAAGCCTGATGATCCAGGTTCCATTCCCCAGGACACATGTAAAGCCAAATACACAAAGTGGCATGTGCATCTGGAGTTTGTTTGCAGTGGGAAGAGGCCTTAGCATGCCCATTCTCTCTCTTTCCTTCTCTCTCTGAAGTAAAAATATTTTAATAAAATAAATAAAATGAAATGACAAGAGCTGAGGAGAGAGTTCAACCAGTCCAGTGCCTGCCTTGAATGCATGAGGACCTGAGTTCAATCCTCAGAACCCATGTTACAAAAACATGGCAGGAGAGATGACTAAGTGATTAAATGTTATTCCTAGGGCTGGAGAGATGGCTTAGCAGTTAAGCCAGATGCACAAGGTGGTGCATGCATCTGGAGTTCATTTGCAGTAGTTGGAGGCCCTGGCATGCCCATTCTCTCTCTATCCATCTGCCTCTTTTTCTCTCTGTCTGTCTGTCGCTCTCAAATACATAAATTAAAATATAAACAACAAAAAATTTAAAATGTTATTCTGCACAAGCATGAGGGCCTAAGGGCCCCTGAAATCAACCAAGTTTGAATCTCCAGAACCCATGTAAAGAGCTGAGCATGGCCACATGAGCCTGTGGAAACCCCAGTCCTGCAATGGAGAGCAGAAAGCAGGGAATCAGCCAGGCTCCTGAAAAGCAGCAATCTCCAGACTCCAACTCAAAGTGAGCTCAGGAGGAAGAGCCATGCAGCCAGACACTGGTGTTCTGCTCTGACCATAGCAGACAAGCGCTCAGGGCACTACAAGACCATATCCACATGCATGCACCACTCACAACACAAGCATACCATATGAACCACATTATATACACAGAGAACAAAATGAGATTGGTGGCATGTGCAACGCTGGGGAGGTGGTGGAGACAGGAGGATTGGTGGGGCTCACAGATAAGCCATTCTAACCTAATTAGGTGAGACCCTGTCTCAAAAAAAAAAAAAAAAAAAAAGGTAGGGTTGGGGAGATTATTATTATGACAAGAAAAGCTATTAAAGGTGCTTGCTTGACAAGCCTGCTGGCCTGGGGTTCAATTCCCCAGTAACCAATTCAAGCCAGATGCACAAAGTGGGGCATGCGCCTGGAGTTCATTTGCAGTGGCAAGAGGCCCTGGTGCACCCATACCACATTCTCTATATATCATAAATAAATAAATAAATAAATAAATAAATAAATAAATAAATATTATTTTTAAAAAAGGTGGACAAAACTCCTGAGGAATGATACCCAAGGGTCTCCATGTGCTTCCAATTGTCCACATGCACACATGTGCATGCAAACCTGCCCTATTCACAAACATCCACTCATGCATGTATATACACACACGAAGATGAGCTAACAATGCTCGTGTTGCAGGGTTATAGGAAGGATCAGATTGGGGAAGGTGAGAATATTTCCCCAGCACTGTGTCTGCACAGTATCTACCCTTCAGAAATGAAATATGAAATTAACTCGATTTTCTCAAAAAGTTCAACTCAAGTTCTTTCCTGTTAGAGAATTCCCTGCCCATTCTAGTTTAAGACAATCACTGCCTGCTTGCAACTCTTAAATAATCCAAATAGTCTTTGAGACATTGGTGAGAAAATTAATAGCTAATTCTTTGACTTTTTTTAAAAAAATATGTATTTTATTTATTTAAGAGAGAGAACAAGTCAGAGAGAGTGAAAGGGCACTCCAAGGCCTCCAGCCACTGCAAACGAACTCCAGAGGCATGCGCCCCCTTGTGCATCTGGCTTACATGGGTCCTGGAGAATCGAACCGGGATCCGTTGGCTTTGCAGGCAAATGCCTTAACCGCTAAGCCATCTCTCCAGCCCGACTTTTGTTTTAAAGTTTTGAGCACTAAAGAAGACTTCTTTTCTTGGTTCTCTTCATGAAAACACGGTCAGATTTTTTTCAGCTGGATGAAGTACTCTTGAAGGCAAAATGACCCTGTGTCACCCGGGAACTTTCCTACTATTGAAGGAAATGACCTTGTGTGATACAGGAAGTTTCCTACTCTCAAAGGCAATGATCCTGAGTGACACAGGAAGTTTCCTGTTCTCAAAGGCAATGATCCTGTGTGCCACAGGAAGTTTCCTACTCTCAAAGGCAATGATTCTGAGTGACACAGGAAGTTTCCTGCTCTCAAAGACAATGATCCTGAGTGACACAGGAAGTTTCCTGCTCTCAAAGGCAATGACCCTGTGTGACACAGGAAGTTTCCTGCTCTCAAAGGCAATGACCCTGTGTGACACAGGAAGTTTCCTGCTCTCAAAGACAATGATCCTGAGTGACACAGGAAGTTTCCTACTCTCAAAGGCAATGATCCTGAGTGACACAGGAAGTTTCCTGCTCTCAAAAGCAATGACCCTGTGTGACACAGGAAGTTTCCTGCTCTCAAAGACAATGATCCTGTGTGACACAGGAAGTTTCCTACTCTCAAAGACAATGACCCTGTGTGCCACAGGAAGTTTCCTACTCTCAAAGACAATGATCCTGAGTGACACAGGAAGTTTCCTGTTCTCAAAGGCAATGACCCTGTGTGCCACAGGAAGTTTCCTGCTCTCAAAGACAATGACCCTGAGTGACACAGGAAGTTTCCTGTTCTCAAAGGCAATGATCCTGTGTGCCACAGGAAGTTTCCTGCTCTCAAAGACAATGATCCTGAGTGACACAGGAAGTTTCCTGCTCTCAAAAGCAATGACCCTGAGTGACACAGGAAGTTTCCTGCTCTCAAAGGCAATGATCCTGAGTGACACAGGAAGTTTCCTGTTCTCAAAGACAATGATCCTGAGTGACACAGGAAGTTTCCTGCTCTCAAAGACAATGATCCTGAGTGACACAGGAAGTTTCCTGTTCTCAAAGGCAATGACCTTAGTGCAACAGGAAGTTTCCTGCTCTCAAAGACAATGATCCTGAGTGACACAGGAAGTTTCCTACTCTCAAAGACAATGATCCTGAGTGACACAGGAAGTTTCCTGCTCTCAAAGACAATGATCCTGAGTGACACAAGAAGTTTCCTGCTCTCAAAGACAATGACCCTGTGTGACACAGGAAGTTTCCTGCTCTCAAAGGCAATGACCCTGTGTGACACAGGAAGTTTCCTGCTCTCAAAGGCAATGACCCTGTGTGACACAGGAAGTTTCCTGCTCTCAAAGGCAATGACCCTGTGTGACACAGGAAGTTTCCTACTCTCAAAAGCAATGACCCTGTGTGACACAGGAAGTTTCCTGCTCTCAAAAGCAATGACCCTGTGTGACACAGGAAGTTTCCTGCTCTCAAAAGCAATGATCCTGTGTGACACAGGAAGTTTCCTGCTCTCAAAGACAATGATCCTGAGTGACACAGGAAGTTTCCTACTCTAAAAGACAATGATCCTGAGTGACACAGGAGACATGACATTGCCTGTGTGATACACTGAGTTTCCTTTGTTACCTACCCTTTACTTGTAAAAAAGGGCCACCAGCTGGGGACCAAACACAGGAGTCTTTGGGGGGCATTGCATATTCAAACCATAATAGGGACACAGAATTACTGCCCCATCAACATAAAGTGAGTCTCCATAGCTGTTCATCTGTCCTTTCAGTCACTTAATCACTTAGCAACATTTTTTTTTCATTGTTGACTTTTTTAAAAATATTAAACAACAGGGCTGGAGAGATGGCTTAGCAGCTAAGGCGCCTGCCTGCTAAGCCTAAGAACGCTGGTTCCAATGTCCAGTGGTTCCAATCTCCAGGTCCCACGTTTAACCAGATGCAGTGATGCAAGGGCGCAATGCCACACTTGCCCACAAGGGGGCGCACACATCTGGATTTCGTTCACAGCAGCTGAGAGACTGCTGGCGCGCCCATCTCTATCTGTCTCCCTCTCCTTCTCTCTCTATCTCTCTCTGTCTCTCTCTCCAAAAATAAATAAAAAATAATTAAAAAATAAAATAAAATAAAACAACATTGCACAAATCGGCTCCCTCTTCCCCACCTCAATTCTGCTGAGGCTCTTCAGTGGCGTTATTGGTATTCATTGCTGAGACAAAGAGGCCTTCATCAGTCTCTGGGTGGGGGAGATGGGGAGCAACACGGTGCCTCAGGCTATTCCTTCCCACCCTGAGGCTCTTACAATCTTTCCGCCCCCTCTTCGGAAATGTTCCCTGAGCCTTAGCGGGCGAGAGAGAGAGCTCTCATTTAGTGTTGCTTTCTCTGTAGACTCTGGATCTCTGTTTGATGAGGTTTGAGTGACCACAGTGTCTGTCACCATCTCCCTGGAACTGGTTTTCAGGCTAGCCGTGAGAGTGCTATTGGTGTCACCATGGGCAGGGGCGGGGGGTATAAGACCTACAAAGTGAGAAGAAGCTTGTCTCCAAATGACAACAGAACGAAAAAATATATCAAAAACAAAATTATTTTATTCTCTGAAATGGCCCTTTCACAAAATTCACTGGCTAGCTTAAGATGATGGTTATTATTCGGATGCCCAGAGACCAGTTTGCCTAATATAAGACAAAGAGTTAGTGACTCAGAAGTATTCTCATTCTCTCTTCTTTCTCTTCAGGCACATATTACATGCATTTTACAGTAGGTAATATGCACATAGGCCTATGACACACACACGTAATAAACCGAACAGATAAACAGCATTATTACACCTGGTCTAGATCACCAAATAACCCGCCGGCTGAACAAAGGCTTTTTGCAGAAAGACCGCAGAGGGCGGTTCGCTTTTGTCTGCCTTTCTTCTCCTTTCCTCCTTGTTACCCCCCCCACTACCTGCCCCTCCTTCCCCAGCTCCAGGCTCTCATGCCCAGGCTCTGGAGCGTCACATTCCTCAGCAGGCTGATGCGAGTGAATAAGGAGGGCTGGTGAGGAGGTGTGGGGGGGGGGGAAATGCATGGACATCTAGCTTGGGAATCTCTTTGCTTCCTTCGTCCTCATCCCACCTGGCCCTGAGTTGAACTATTTGTCCAGGTTCCGGGTGGGGTCAGGGCAGGTGCAAGAAGAGCAATTAGCAGAATTAGCGATGAGCTCAGGAGGCCAAGTGGAATGTGCACAGATGTATTGGAGTCACCTGGATCCGGGGACTCTGCTGCGTGGGTGGAGGTGCTGTTGGAACAAGTCCTTGCTGACACAGCCTGGCTCAGTGGAGGGTCTTTAATAACTTTATCTTCTTAAAATGCAAAACGAGGCAAGACAACTCTCTTGACTTTGAGCTGTCCTTAGCAACTGTCACAATGCACTAAAGGCCCTAGTGTAATAAAGGCAGTGCCCATGTCCTAAAAAATATCTGTCCAGTCCCCAGTTTTCATTCACTCTCTTCCTCTTCTCCATTTCCTTCCTCCAATCCCATCTCACTTCTCACTGTCCTCTCCCAGCTAGTTGTTTATGGACACTAAGTGATTTGTTTATTGAGCATATTGTATATGCGACTTGGCCACTAAAGCATGTCACATGTGTTAGTAATTCTCCTCCCGAAGGGGAAAGAGGATGTGTGGCTTTGTGACGAGGAATTTTTCACATGCCAGTGGGTGGTTTCTGTGGAAAGGCACTAGCGGTTGCTACTTAATAGTGTTGGTGCTGTCGCATGGCACGCTTGTCACAAATGAGAAGGTTGGGATGTGACACGGAGCATACTG
Source organism: Orientallactaga sibirica (assembly GCA_036365145.1). NCBI lineage: Eukaryota > Metazoa > Chordata > Mammalia > Rodentia > Dipodidae > Orientallactaga > Orientallactaga sibirica. The sequence continues at coordinate 11,691,531 of JAEOAD010000013.1, forward strand.
TGACTACCTATGCCACCTGCTTTGGGCGGTCGCTAAGAGCAAACAGTGTCAGCTTTCTAACCATAGAAGTACATCAGGATGGCCTGGGGAACTTATGATGAAGAGGGTGCCCCAACACTTACAATTTTGTATTGTTTCCTCGTTGCCTAGTCTGGTGTAAAAATCCTGTGTGTGGATGGGAAGAGCATGTGACAGAGGACTAGGGGTTAGAAGACTGGTGCCGATCACAAGAGTAACATCTTTTCTGCAAATAGAAAAGGAAAGGATGGCTGGGCGTGGTGGCACACACCTTTAATGCCAGCAGTTGGGAGGCAGAAGTAGAAGGATCACTGTGAGTTCGAGGCCACCCTGAGACTGCATAGTGAATTCCAGGTCATCCTGGGCTAGAGTGAGACCCTACCTCGAAAAATAAAAACAAAAACAAATAAAGAAAAAAAAGAAAGGATGGATCATTTTCACAAAGTGAGAGTGGGCAAGCGTAGTGGGTCTTGCCTTAATCCCAGAACTCAGAGGTGGGGAGGTTAGGCCACAAATTTGAGGACAGCCTGGACTCTAGAATGAGACTATATCAAACACACGCATGCATGCACACATGCACACATGCATGCACAATTTTATTACTGGATGCCTCAGAGAATGGGAATGACAGGGTGGAGGACAAGGACAATTACTTTCTGGTAGGAAGTATTGAGATATTGGCACACTGGTAGGATATTGAGAGTTGGTGGTTGGAAATGAGATTTATGATTCATAAGAATGTCTAGAGATGAATGACAACACCCCACAGGCAGCTGGGATGGAGCATGGCAAGAAATGCAGAACTTGACTGATAAATAAAGGGGCCATTTACGTATGGGCTAGTAAAGGTCTAAGAATGAGCGAGCATTCCGGAACTGAAAATCTGAAATCCAACCTGTTCCAAAATCCAGAACTTAAAAGAATATTTTATTTATTTGCACGTGTGTGTGTGTGTGTGGCCATGCAATTCTCTTACCACTGTAAATGAATTTCAGATGTGCACACCATATTGTGTTCAGCTTTACATGGGTGCTGGGAAGTTGAACCTGGATTAGCAAACTTTACAAGCAAGCGCTTTTAAGCACTGAGCATCTCCTTAGCCCTCCAAGTCTAGAACTTTAAAAATGTCATGTTGATACTCAAAACCTTTCAGGTTTGGATATACAAAGAACTCAAAAAACTGAACATGGGCTGGAGAGATTGCTCAGTGGTTAAGGCACTTGCCTGCAGAGCCTAACCACCTGAGTTAATTTCCCCAGTACCCAGGTAAAGCCAGATGCACAAAGTGACACATACATCTGGGGTCTATTTGCAGCAGCTAGAGGCCCTGGTGCACCCATTTTCTCTGTCTCTTTTCTATCTCTCTCTGCTTGCAAATAAATAAATAAATAAATAAATAAATAAATAAATAAATAAATAAAAAAATAATGCTCTGAACAAGAAATCAAACAACCCAATCAATAAAGTGGTGAATGAAATAAATAGACGGTGATTAAGAGCAGAAGTGCAATGGGCTTTCAACATATGAATATATGTTCCCTCTCACTGGCCATGGGAGGCAAAACTACGCTGAGATGCTATTATAGCCCATTGAGAACGGCAGTCATTGAGAAAACAAAGAACTACAAATGCAGGCAAGGACGTGGGGAAAAAGAACCCTTATATGCTGCTGGTGAGCACACAAGCTTGTCCAGCCACTAGGGAAGCCAGAATGCATGTTTCCCAAATACCAGACAAAGCTCTTATATAACCACTCCTGGCTATTTGTCCAGATAGCGTATCACGGAGCTCCTTGCACATCAGTGCTCTTTGCAGCAGCATACAGAATAGCTCAATTATGGAACCTGCCTAGTTGTCCAACAAACGAGGAGGTTTTATTTTTTCTAGTCATAATGAAGAACTCAGGTTATTGCCAGGAAAGAGGATGTAACTGGAGACGGTCACATTAAATGAGTTAGGCCAGTCTCTGAAGGATAAATACCATATTTTCTTTCATTTTTCATTCCTAGATTTTATGTAGATATATAATATCATATATAAATGTATATGATATACATATATATATTTAGAGAGAGAGAGAGACATCAAAGTAGAAGTGATACTATCTAGGAGGTCAAAGGGGACTAATGGGAGGAGGGGGACAAGAAGAGGAAGGCATGAGGAGGAATCCATTCAACACGCTATGAATGCATGTATGAAAGCTTAAAAACACGTTTCAAATTGGGAACATATTAGCTGTTAGATTGTGAAATGAGAAATGCCCAGCTGGTAGAGTTTATGTACATATCCCAAACTCCAACGAAATTCCCAAATGAAACCCTTCTGCTCCCAAGCATTTTGAATGAGAGAGCCTCAACCAGTATTCACCACTTAAGACATAAGCAACTGCTCGCTAAACGCCATGGCGAAAATGAACCCTTGAGACACACTCCCTCTAAAGAGGAAAGAACAAGGGTCATGCTGCGTGTCAAGTGAGGGCCCAGCCACGGACACACAGGCTCCTGTTAAGGAGCCAAGGGCGCATAAATGCAGCTCCCACAGATCTGTTTCTTCTTGGCACTTGGCTTGGATGTCTCACTTCCTCTTTGATGTACAACATCTTACTCCTTTCCTTTCCTCTTTGATGTCTTTCCTGGAAGCAGGTAATCCTCATGTCTGCCTCTGTCCTAAAAATCCTGCAATTTGACACCCTTACTTTGAGAGAGATTTTACTTTATTTTTATTTTTTATTTATTTATTTTTTTGCAAGTGCTTTTGGCTCATAGCACTTGCACGCAGCTTACTATCCCCAGGCAGTGTGGCTACCCGAGGCCATGTTTGTGTTCTGGATGAAGGGACTTTAAGGTAGAAGAGGTGAGAAGATGTCCTATGTCCAGACAGATATTTTAATTTCTTCCCATTCTTGTTTCCTGGTACAAGTAGTGAAGGGTTCCAAGAAGGGGAGGTTTTTAATGTTTTTTTTTTTTTTCTAGAAGCCCACCCATCGTCTTCTCCTTGACAATGCTGTGTCTTCCTTCTTCACATCTGACTTCCCTTTGCCCACTCTCCTCACTAAGTACTCAAGCAGTGAAGTTAAGAATGCAAGAGCCAGCCGATGGGAAGGACAGCTTTGGAACACTGTCTTGCAGTTGCATTCATGACCTCACGGTGTTCCGTCACTGTCTGCACAACAGCTGAATAATATCGGGTACATCAATTCATTGTCACGGATGATGGAGAAAGGCAAAATAAATGACATCAAAATAGAAAGGGACTATGATGCAGTGACTTTACATTACTGGCACAGGGCACCCAACCTGGGAGGAGAGGGTTTATTTTGGCTTACAGACTTCAGGGGTGGTGGTGGTGGGGGGACTCCATGATGGCAGAAGAAAAAGATGGCATGAGCAGAGAGTGGACAATGCCTCCTGGCCAATATCAGGTGGGCAGGAGAGTATGCCCAACACTGACAGGGGGAAACTGGCTGTAACACTCATAAGCCCGCCCCCAGCAACATACCTTCTCCTGAAGGCTCCAATTCCTAAATTGCCACTAGCTGGGGACCAAGCATTTAGAACACATGAGTTTATGGGGGACACCTAATTCAAGCCACCACAGACTAGTTGGAAAGAAGTGGTTCAGCGGAAAGAGAATGGGGACAGGGGAGAAAAGAGCCTCATGGGAAGAGATTAAGATCAAAATATACTGTGCATGGGCATGAAAAGTGTCAATAAAAATGCTAAAAAGTGAATCTAGCTCTTTGGGATCAGATATCATTGATAAGTTAGAAAGAGCCAGAATGTAGAGCTGGGTGTGTGGCTCAGTGGTAGAGTGTTTACAATTAGCACATGTGAGGCTCTGGATTCAATCCTTGGCAGAAAGGGAGAGAGAGAGTGAGAAAGAGAGAGAAAAGAGAAGGAAAGAGAAGATAAGAAACAAGAGGAAGAAGGGAAGAAGAACGCCATAGAATATGTGTGTACATGCAATTTCCACAGGGAAATCCTGCCTTCTACTTTAAGAAAATCTGCCTTCTCAACAGCAGCAATATGCAAGGTCTTCTGCAGGGCTTCTGAGAGCTGCACAGTGTGTTGTGACTGGCTACAGCAAGCACTGAATTAGACTGTTTCCCAACTCTGTTTCACTGTGGAAATTATTCACTACACTTTATTTTAAAGAATATTTTGGAGCTGGAGGGATGGCTTAGCAGTTAAGGCATTTGCCTACAAAGCCAAAGGACCCAGGTTCAATTCCTCAGGACCTACGTTAGCCAGATGCACAAGGGGGCACACGTCTGGAGTTCGTTTGCAGTGGCTGGAGGCCCTGGCACACCCATCCTCTCTCTCTCTCTCTCTCTCTCTTTCTCTCCCTCTTTCTCTGTCAAATAAATAAATTAAAATTAAAATAAAGTATTTTAAAAAAGAATATTTTGAACAACTACATTTCTGTTTATTCCTCTCTGGGAATCAATGGTTGCTATAAAATCAAATAAGAAGGCTGGGGAGATGGATCAGTGGTTAAAGGCAATTGCTTACAAAGCCTGTTATCCTGGGTTTGATTCCTCAGTACCCATGTAAAGCCAGATGCACAAAGTGGTAGATGTATCTGGAGTGTGTTTGCAGCTACAAGTGGCTACGGTGTAGACACACAAGCATGCAAATAAATAAATTAAAAACATTTAAAAAGAAAAGAAGCAGCAGGAGGAGGGGAAAACAGGAAAAGAAATATATATTACAGTTAAAATTAATTAAGGTATTTTGTAACACGAGTTCTCCTTGCAGATAGGGACTTTAAGAGATGCCACTGGGGAGATGGAGTGCTTCGGCATGTGCAGGCCTTAGGAAGAGAACATTCAGTATCCACATGGAATTTTGAAGCATACTTCATTCAGTTCAAAATTGTGTTTGTGCTGCAAACTTGAGGCTCCTGTAAAGAGAAGTTAAATCAAACTCTGGCACACCCTGAATGCTATAAAATTACTCATGGGAAACTTGTTGTCAATTACCAGAGTAAAATAATAGGGCGTTTTCTGCCCCCCCCTTCTCTATTTAAAATACCACATCTCAGCCGAGTAATAGCGAGCGTTGTCAAGGGCCGGATATATGTTGTTTCCCAGCTAAGTTAGGCAGATTACAGGGGCTCACCCAGTGGATGGATTTATGGCTTAGCTGCTATTCTGGGTGACACAGGACTGTGAGGAGCTCAAGAGGAGAGGGCCTAGCCAGGTGACTATACCCAGTCCCCTTTTGAAAGATCATGCCAACTTCTGCGGCTCACAGTGGTTGTCTGTCTGTGCCCATGTAGTTTTCAGTCTGATCATGTGACCATGATGGTTGCATGGGATATCCTGTCCCCAAGCTTCCTGTTGCTATTGCCTCACTGTTAAGAGAGGTGGGACAAATTCCCTCAGGCCCCTGGGAAGAGGAGGAATATTTTTCCCAGGTGGGAAGAAACCAGAAGCTTTGTCAACTGACTTGGGGTTGAAGACATTATAACATTCGTAAACATGCCCCAAATCCCTGTAATCTCAATTAGTGCGGCTCAGAGCTGTGAGAGCCAGGTTCTGGTCTTGGCTACTTGACCATGCTATTTAACCATATTCTGTGTTAAACATGGCCATCTCTCCTTGTGCCATGAAGAAAATGAGGCTCAGAGAATTTGAGTGACTCACCACCCTCAGTAATTCAGTCAAGGAAAGTTTCAGGGGCTGAACCTAAGTCTCTGATTTCCCAACTCAGTGCCCATAGTCCTCATCGGATCAAAGACATTAAAGTTGGCCATCAGCAGACCCTTTAACTTTTGCTATCATCTTCCTGCATGTGTCCGTGAGGGCATGGGGGCAGTCTCCTATTCATGGCAGCGGAGGGATTAGAATTCAAGAGATCATCTCAGCCTTTTGTCAAATTTAGTTTTCCAATGGGTGCTTGTAGTCATTTGGACTTATTTTGAATGAGTGTCTCAGAAGAGAGGCCAACTTCAAGTTTCAGTGACAGGGACCATGTTTCTGTACACACCTCAGTTGCATATATGAACACCAAAGGTCCTCACCAATTGATTTATCACTTGATAGGATGATAGCAATACTGTTGCAGTCAGGTTCGCATTGCTGGCAGAAATCACTTGACCAAGAGAGCTCATGGGGGAGAAAAGGTTTATTTTGGCTTACAGACTTGAGAGGAAGCTCCATGATGGCAGGGGAAAACGATGGCATGAGCACAGGGTGGACATCACCTCCTGGCCAGCATCAGATGGACAAACACTAGCAAGAGGAAGCCGGTTATAATACCCATGAGTCCACCCCCAACAATACACAGCATCTAGAAGGCTTTAATTCCAAAATTGCCATCAGCTGGGGACCTAGCATTTGGAACATCTAAGTTTATGGGGGACACCTGAATCAATCCACCTCAAATACCTTCACTATTGGTAAAGCCTCTATCTGGGCACCCACCAATTCCTTTCCCTAGTCATAGCTCAAGAAAATTCTCTTCAACCCATTGGGACTAAATTACTCAGTAAATGCTATCTCTTTCTCATAAAAAATGGAACACATAAGCTTTCAACAGCCAACACTGACTCCCTCCCATTCCAAAAGACTCCCTTTGCTTTTTCTTTCCTTGTGGGTGGTTTCTATCTGAAACCCTCATTCCTTCCTCTTCAGGATTCCTCAGGTGGAAAATTGACCCTAAAGTACTTGATTAGAGGCACCTGATCCTTGGCATTGGCATCATGCTTTGTGGCTCTCTGCTCTTCATCAGTCTTTAACCTGACATGTTCTCTTGACCACTTTCCATCTTCAATTCTCAAGCTTATGTGCTGAGAAGAACTATGACAGAGTCTGAGATCTGATATTCCACTAGTTAGTCTAACCCTATTCCCTGATATAGTGATACCAAAACACCTATCCCACAGTAAAGTCACAGAAAATGAAAAGAGAAGAGGGGAGATGGGCACCCCTGCCTTCTCATTGGTGTTAAACAAGGCCTGTCAGCATCTACAAAGATGTCATCTACAGAGACATTCAGCTTCTTACTTCTCTTACAAACCTTGGGAATGCTGTTTATGTTTCTTGGAAAAGAGAAGCTGAGATGGCACAACCAAAGTGGAACCTTAAGTTCAGAGAAGAGAGGACAAACCCAAGTTTTGGTGATATGAGTTGAGTTACAATTGTAAACATGTGTATGTGGCTATGAAAGGGTCCTCAGACATTCAATTTCTCACTTGAAGCTTGGAGGTAGTAAAGCCTTTTCAATGGATCTCACCGACTGTGAAATAAAAAGGTAAGACACGTGTGTCAGTTACTTTCTCATTGCTGGGACAATATACCTGACCAAAAAGCAGCTCAGGACAGCAAATGGTTTATTTGCTCTCACAGTTTTGAGGGGAAAACTGTCGTGGCAGACAAAACCTGGCAGGAGCAGATAGCCAGGATCACATCATCACACCAGCATGGAGGAAATAGACAACATGATGAATGCTGAGTGCCCAGCAAGCTTTTTCCTTTTTACACAGTCCAGGATGCCCAGCCTGTAGTGATAGTGCTGACCGCAGTGATGGTGGGACACCATACCTCAGCTCACCTACTCTAGAAAATCCTTCATAGACAGGACCAGAGATGTGTTTCTAAGGTGATTCTAAATCTCACTGAGTTTGACAACCAGAGATTACAACCATCACAACATATAAAAGGCCTTCAAAGAACAAATGTATCAGACGAGTGATGGGTTAGTAATAAGTCAGGCAAGCATCGTGTTCATTGGTGGAGTTCTTCAAAGGGAAGTATCCAATTCTCATAGGTTTTTCCCCTTTGGCTATACTACTTTGTGGTTAATTGAAAGAATCCCGTTGTGATTTGTACCTATTTTATGTGACCCATTCATACTTGTTTATAGATGTGAGAATGATCACAGTAATCACAGGGTTTATTGAAATGGTCTGGCTGGCTTAGTGAGCTTCCCACTTTTTTTTTTTTTTTAAGAGCCCATCTGTGAACTCAGTTGAGAAGAGCATTCATCGCCTGCAGAGGAGGCCAATTTTCCATCAGGTTATATGAGTAACTGACCTTTCAGGTGAAATCCTCATTGTCATTTTGCAGTAAGGTAATGCACATCACACAATGGGAGGGGAGAGCGCCCAGGGATCTTTTACTTATTAACGTTACCCGAATTTCATCCATCATGAGGTGCTCCAGGCAAGCTTTGTTCACAGAATGAAGACCCTGTAAAGCCACATCTCAATCGTCAGGCTCCAGAGAGATAAACCGGGGAGAGATGAGGTCATTATCTGTCACCACCCACTTCTGATGGATAAGTTTCATCCACTCGTAATATATTCTTATTACATAAGAGAATCTCTGCAAGAAGTCAAGTTCAAGTTAACACTAACATTCCGAGTCTGTTGTTTTCAAAAGGAAGAAAGGCGGTCTATGCTACACAGATGGGATGGAGGTGTTTTCTTGATATAAAATCTGATGAAATGTCTCAAAGGAAAGAACTCGTGGTTGCTTTGATGAGGAGAGCTTACTTGTGAGTAAATCCATGGCAGCTTTCTGTTTAAGAAGGTTTAATGTAAACCAGCTCTCCTACCATCTTCTCCACTCTTGAGATTCCTTTCATTCAGGTGTTCAAACATGCAGATGAGAGCCTTCTTTTTATCGAATATAATGCTAAGTTTGAAAGATATAAGCAAGGAATGAGGAGAAAGGTGGCTTTCCTGAGGAGAGTATAGGCAATGCCCTCTTGTTCCATTTTCTATTAATTACTATAAAAAAGAAGCAAGGCTGAATAACTTATAAATAATGATTTTTACTTTAGGCTACAATTTGGGGATTGAAAGTCCTAATAGCAGAATGCTAGCTCCCCAAATAGCATCATGTGAGTTATGATGAAGGTGTTATCACCTCCCGCCATCTCCAAATGGTGGACTGACATACGAATCTTTTTTTTTCTGATTTTTAAAAAAAAATTTTATTTATTCTTATGTATATTATTCTAGTTTTACATTCATAGTGGTGACTCCATTGTCCTCCTCCCTGTCCTCCCTCTTCCATAGGGACCCTCATCAATAGGGAATGTGGTTCACGCATTGTGGGGGTAGTCAGGAGCTATGGGGGTAGGCCAAGTCTCTGTGCATAATGCCCCAACTGTGGCTCTAATATTCTTTCCACCCCCTCTTCTGCAAATTTCCCTGAACCACATTGGGGTCATTTTAGCTCTGCTTCAGTGATGAGGTTTTGGGAGCCTCTGTGTCTCTGGATATCTGGCTTAGTGGGAGTTAGATGTTCTCTGTGTTTATCTCCTTCAACCTTTTTCTGGTGTCGTGATCCCCAAGAGCACTGAACTCTTGCCCTTCCTCCACATTACTCTGTGGTTTCAGTGACACACGAATCTTATCCAGACGGTCTCACATGCATACTGGAGAGAAGGATGCCGAGAGAAAGAAACGCGGGTGGGGAGCATCTACTTGAGACCCCTGTTTCTGTGTTTCGTTTGGCAGAAGAAGAGAACTCATAAGGTGATCTCCCCTGTGCCATAGCACTTTTACAGTGTGCCCTGGGGAGGCAGAGAGAAGATACAAATCTTCAGTGAAAACATTTAAAGAGGAGCTGCAAGGCAGAGGGTCCCGGGGCAAGGAACAAGGTTGAGGACTCCCTGTCTGTCACCAGCCTAGCTAACCATGGTAATGTAAGTTGGGGAGAGGCCCAAAGACCAGCAGAGTCATGTGGTTCCTTGACCATGGAACATGTAAAAACGAATTTCAGGATTGTTTGCTTTCTCCCCTCCTTGGTGAGCTAGGGCTCTGAGAGAGATCCAAGGACCATATTACCTGCAGACTAAGCATGCGTGAAATGTCTTTACTATTTCCATACTCAGCCGTGTCCCTCTCTCACTGTAAGTTTATAGCTAATATGTGAATAAGGGATGAGCAATAAGGGGCTGAGGAAATGGCTCAGCTGGCAAAATGCTTCCCATGCAAATGTGAAGAACTGGGTTTAATTCCTAGAATCCCTGTGAAAATGCCACATGTGATGGCATGTGTTTTTTTTTTAAATCTTGTTTTATTATTTATTTGAGAGAGATAGAGAAAGAAAGAGAGAGAGAGAGAGAGAGAGAGAGAGAGAGAGAGAATGGGCATGCCAGGGCCTTCAGCCACTGCAAATGGACTTCAGATGCGTGTGCCCCCTTGTGTGCCTGTACAACACTGCACGCTTCCACCCATGTGCATCTGGCTTATGTAGGACCTAGAGGTTTGAATATGAGTTCTTAGACTTCCCAGGCAAGTGCCTTAACTGCTAAGCCATCTCTCAAGTCCTGATGTGTTTTTAATCCCAGTTCTGGGGGCACACATCTAGGCAGGTCCCTAGGGCTTGCTGACCAGCCAGTCTAGCTTACTTGGTGAGCTCCAAGTCAACGAGAGACCGTCTCAAAAATGGTGGATGGTGCCTGGGGAACAACACCTAAGGTTGTGCGTTGGTCACCCACACAAAGATGTGCACTTGCACACACATGCACGCGCGCACACACACACACACACACACGCACACATAAGGGAGGCACAATAAGATGTACTTCAAAGTCACTCAATGCAGGTAGAGAAGGCAATGGCCAAAATGAAGCCTGTTTGGTTTTTTTTTTTTTTTTTTTTTTTTTTTTTTTTGGTTTTTGCAAGGCAGGCAGGGTCTCACTCTGGTCCAGGCTGACCTGGAATTAACTATGTAGTCTCAGGGTGGCCTCTAACTCTTGGCGATTCTCCGACCTCTGCCTCCCGAGTGCTGGGATTAAAGGCGTGCGCCACCACGCCCGGCCTGTTTGGTTTTTGTCTGAATGAAATATAAGTATGTCTTCACATTGTTTTAGTGTGCGTTTTTCAGATGGATAATTAAGAACAGTCTTTCCATCTCCAAGTATGAAAATGGGGTGTCTTTCTTGTGTTTCTAAGTGGCCCAGCGAAGGCATGAGAAGACACTCAAGGCTTCTGTGACAACGCCCTCTCTCTTCTCTGTGAAGTTCTGCACTCCGCTGGAGTCCTTAGCTGGACCTCAGTGGTTTATCCAAGAGTTTCCTTCCCTCACTTAGAAGATGGGACAGGTTGAGCTGGTTGTTGCCAACTTCTTGGAAACATTTCCAGAAAGAGGTGGATGTCCCTGCCAGGTGGTTGGAACAGGGTGGATTTCCAGGGAGGCGTTCTGTTCGGTCTAGTTCTCATGGCTAATTAAAATCTGCAGGTACGGGTTACTAATTTGTTGCTTCCTTTTATCATGTTAGTGCTTTCTGAGGGCTTGAGGTGGGCGAGGAGGCTGTGTTGTTGTTGTTCTGGTGTGATGAGGCTGTCGGGCTCTGGCAGCAGTCCTCCAAGTCACCTCCTCTGAGGTAGCATCCTCAGTAATAGCATTCAGGGGGATCTTCCACCCTGCATCCCGGAGCGACGCTGAAGTCAAGCTTTGCCAAGCATAAGTAGAAGGCAGCCCCTGCCTATCGCGCAACACTCCCCTTTCCAGAGGGAAATTCAGAATCTATTACCATCCACCCACGTGCCAATCAGCTTTGCACGATGTGGGACCAGGTGGGAGCAAAGTGCTGACTCTTGTTCTCTTCAAAACATGCTAGGGTCCATGGAATATCTGAGAGCTGTGCTTGGCATCAGAAAGCCTGGAGTTGGAACCCGGGTACTGCCATAGGAATCTGGAAAAGTCATTTGAATTTTCCACACCTTGATTTCATTATCTGTAAAACTAGAGTAAGAAACTCTCCCGTTGGGGTTGGGAAGATTGCTCAGTCTGTGAGGTGTTTGTCTTGCAAGCACAAAGACCAGAGCTTGATTTGCCAGAATCCACATAAAAAAAAAAAAAAAAAAGCTAAGTGCAGTAGCGTGTGCCTGTAATCGTTGGTGTTGGGGAGGTGGAGACAGGTGGATCCCTGGGGCTCCTTGGCCAGCCAGTGTATCCTACTTGGTGAGCTCCTGGCCAGTAAGCAATCCTGGTGGATCATGCCTGAAGACCAGCATCTGAGACTGTTCCCTGGTCTCCACGTGCATGTGCATAAACATGCATGTGCGCACACACACACACACACACACACACACACACTATCTTTCCATTGTCTATGTTAGTGGGTCATTATACAGGAAGGAAAATTAAAGTGAAATATTATCTATACAAGACAAGAGAAACTGAAAATTTTAATCTGTAAAGGATGATAGAAATCGAAAAGTATAAAAGCAGAGCAGACTTACAATAACTTACAGTCTTGTTCTAAATAGAAAACACACAGTATAATTTCTCTCATCTGAAGTCAGCCCTTTTTGAGGAATTTTGCAAGACATGTTGACTACTGAGCAGAGAACATTGCGGACTGGCTCTTAGTTCAACCATGACCATCTGAAGATGGCATTGCCCATGAAATAGACAATCTCCTGATGGCCTGTGGAGTGATTTCCTTTAACACGGAAGTTTCTAGAGAACAGATATGAGGTTCATTGTTGAACATCTTGCTCTAGGGTCTTCACATGCCGGTGGCTTTACCAGAGTGGCTTCTGGTGTACTGTTTCCCCAAAGCTTGTAGCCCCAGTGGTAATGGCCATGGACATGGGAACAGATCTTAACAGGCTGGTGAGCAGGCAGGGAGGGCCAGCCCCAGATGCAAGAAGAACCTCAGGTCAGCTGCCAAGTTTCAACCAGGAGACAACATCTCTCCTGGAGTTTATAACCCTGCAAAGGAGGAGTCAGTAATGAAAAGCTCCCCACACCCTTCACACCACAACATTACTCACGAATTAATTAATAGCAGTAAATACCACAGTTATTTCAGGTTGTTCACCACTTTCTCGGGAAGCAACTCTGGGACACCAGGTGGTGGGATGGAGGGGGGAGTCTATCCCCACAAAGTTTTGGAAGTCTTGCTCAGGGTGGATGTTTAGCGAGCTCAGAGGGCCCATGGAAGCTGGGTTCGGCTGCCCATTCTCTTGCAGCAAATGGAGATCTATGGCCATGACTTCTCTCAAAGTTCAAGTTGGAACCTGCTGATCTTTGAACACTGAAGCAACTGCTTATTTGATATAAACAAGTCTCCAATCGCCTGCGAGCCTCCCTGCTTCCTGAGAAGGCCTGTTGAATGATGGGGTAGCTCTCACCCAGTGTCGACATGTGGTCATCCACTCCTCCCACTGCCTGGAAGGTCTGACTTGGGGCATTTTTCCAACGCGTTACAGCAGCTGGGTCTTCCCCAGGTACATAAGACATCCCACTGGATGTTCAAATTCAACAGGACTTGTAACAGTCAGTTTTCATTTTTGTTTTAAAATCCATGTCTTGAGGCCTTTTCTCATGTCAGATAGTACAGAGGTGGCGATGAATAGAACGAGAGTCTAGCCTTCAGGAACTCATAGTCAAGCAGGATGGATGGATGGATGGATGGATGGATGGATGGATGAATGACATGTTTAGCCATGATGCTCACCCATAACACAATGATAGGTCAAATGTCAAGGATACTTTGGCAATCTATGAGGGAAAGCAGGATACACACACACACACACACACACACACACACACACACACACACATATATTTTTGGTAGTGTGTGTACATGCAAGCGTGCGCCTGTATATGTGGTGTATGCACTTGTATGTGTCCATAAGGTGTCACATGCTCTCACCTGTGGTGGGGTTACAGGCACACATGACCACACCCATCATTCACGTAGATGCTGGGGGCCATCTCGACCAGTCCCTCAGCCTCCTCAGGACCTCATGTTTGCATAGGAAGAGTGCTTAACTGCTGAGCCATCTCACCACTCCTTTTTTTTTGTTTTGTTTTGAGTTGAGAGATGAAATGAAAATTGAGTTTTGAAGAACCAGCAAGAGTTTACCAAGAAGAGAAGTTTTGGTGTTCTAGGGAAAGCGTGATGGCTGTTCAAAGTCCTCAAAGCATGGAACAATTGTCTGGGTCTTTTAGGGCCTGATTTCCATGGGTTTCCATTTAGGTTCGCAGCTCTTACCACCTATGGTAATAATAAATAATAAATAAATAAATAAATAAATAATAAAGCATGTCCCATACAATGAGAATAAGTAAACAGTGATTGCAGACTTTTCTTTGCATTTGCTCTTGAGTGCCTGATCCTTGCGTCTCTGTGGAGCATGGATGAGGTTTCCGTGTCTACATTTTCTGCATATGCTGATGTGTTTATATCCACATGCTGCACCAATGGTGTTGTGATGTCTACCCCTGCAGGAATACTATTCTTTTTTTAAAAGATTTTTCATTTTTATTCACTTTTCTATTATAGACAGAGAGAGAGAGAGAGAGAATGGGTGCGCCAGGGCTCTAGCCACTGCACCACCATGTGCATCTGGCTTACATGGGAACTGGAAAATCGAATCAGGGTCCTTAGGCTTTGCAAGCATGTACCTTAATTTGCTAAGCCATCTCTCAGTGATACCATTATTATTATTATTATTATTATTATTATTATTATTATTATTATTATATTTTGAGACAGGGTCTCACTCTAGCCCAAGCTGACCTGGAATTCACTATGTAGTCTCAAGGTGGCCTTGAACTCACAGTGATCCTCCTACCTCTGCCTATATTCTTCTTTAAAGCTTGTTCTCTCCTGCCCACCTTCAACTATAAGTCTTCAGTCTTCACTCAGCCTTTGCAAATCTAAAACTTTTGAAGGTAATGAACTAAAATCTTGCTCTTTTGGAATCCATCCCAATTCCTCATTCTCACTCTTGACTGGGGCTGGGGTTGGAGGTGGGAGGGTTGCAGGATTTGGTGGTTCTCTTCCAGCTCCTAACCTGAGTTCCCCCTCCATTCCTCATGGAACAATTGTCTGGGTCTTTTAGGGCCTGATTTCCATGGGTTTCCATTTAGGTTCGCAGCTCTTACCACCTATGGTCAGATGTCCCCATAAACTCATGTATTTTGAATGCTTGGTTCCCAGGCAATGGCAATTTGGGAATTGGAGCCTTGCTGGAGGAGGTGTGTTGGAGACAGGCATCGGGGAGTCATAACCAGCTCCCCCTTGCCAGAGTTCGGCTCACTCTCCTGTGGCTGTTTTCCACCTGCTGTGGCAGAGGTGACATTTACCCTCTGCTCATTCCGTGTTTTCCCCTGCCATCACGGAGTTTCCCCTCAAAGCTGTAAGCCAAAAGAACATTTCCTCCTGTAAGCTGATTTTGGCCAGATGCTTTGGCCAACGTGAAGGTAAGCATTACACCACCATTTCCATTCTTCCCTGGCAGTGTACGGAGTGTTGGTGAGGTCAAGATGAGAGCACTGATTTCTTGTCAACAGATTGACGGGATGGTACAGTTCTGGCTCATTCCCTTACCCATTTGTTCCTTCATTGGCCTAGGGGGTGCCAGACACTTTGCCATGAGCTGGTGTTGTCACACTTTACACGACGAATGGCATCTGCTTCCTTGGACCCTTAGAGTCACTGGATGCTGGTCGGGAACATTCCTGTTGTGGTCAACGGTATTGCTCACCACGGGAGGAATCTAAGCCACCTTTCCAGAAGGGAACTATCGCCACTGGAGAACCACGAGCCCTTTTGGGAGGGGTTGAGAAGTCCCACTGACCTGCCTCCAGTAGGGTTCGAGCAAGGGTCAAGGTAGCCTTGGATAGTTGTGTGGATTCTGAGGAGAAAAGGTAGAGGAGACGTGCCTAGGAGAGCTTTCTGTATTTTGGCTGCAACTGGTTTGAATGTTGTATCTGGGCAAAAGACCTGGAATTCAATCAATATGTGTTCTTTCCCTGGAAATTACACATTTTTTTATGCTCCTAAACTGTGTTTGCTAATCTCAGCTATCAATTTTATGTATTTATTTATTTATTTATGAAAGAGAAAGAGAGGAGAGAGAATGGGTGTACCAGAGCCACTGGGCACTACAAACAAACTCTACACACATGCACTGCCTTATACATCTCCCTTGACCTGGGTCTTGGGGAATGAAACCCAGGTTCTTAAGCTTTTCAGGCAATTGCCTTAACTGCTGAGCCATTTCTCCAGCCTTCAGCAGTAAATTTTAGAATCACCGTGGAAACACATCTCTAAGCAGGTGTGTGAGAGGGTTTCTAGATTAGGGTAACTGAGATGGGAAGACCCACCCTCACTGTGGGTGGCATCATGGCACAGCCTGGGGTCTTGGATTACACAAAAAGAAGAAAGCTAGCTGAGTGGCAGCATTCACTTCTCTCTGCTTCCAGGCTGTGGATACCATATGACTTAGCTGTCTCATGATCCTGCCCCCATGTTTCCCCTGTCACACAAATGATGGGCTGTGTCCCCTCAAACTGCGGGCTGAAATAAACCCTTCCCTAAGTGGATTTTTGTCAGGTAGTTAGCAATAGCAATGAGAAAAAGTTGCATGAATAGATAAACCCAGATCCCTTCACCCACAGACCTTGAAAATACAGGTGTCCAATCCAAAGCGAATGTGACCAAGGACATAAACCAAGAGCCTTCAGAGCAGACTGGCTGACCCAGTCTCCAGAAGGAAACTCTGCTTATGTAAGTGCCAAGCATCAGCTGGTTCCCAGAGCTCCTCGGGGCCTCTCAGCCCTCCCCTCTGCTGGGTCAGAGGTTTCTGTCTGATTTCAGTCATCCACCTATCTCCTGTGCTTAGGATTGTGCCCGCAACGGAGTGAGTGCTCAAGGCATTTTTGTGGAATGAGTGGTTGAATGTTCATTTTGACCCAGACACAACCACCCAGCTGCCAACCCCTTGTGAAAAGGGAGGCGAGGTATTTGTTCTTATTTAACTTAATAACAGTCTGCAGGTCCTGTTGTCTTTTATATGACTGCTTAGCTCATTGTGAAGGCCCAATAAATATTAATTGATGGACAAGAAACTCTGGGGTTTGGCTCCAGCTGCATCCAAGTACTCTCTCTTTTTTTTTTTTTTCTTTTAGGAAGTTTATAAGAGGACGGGAATGTAGGATATTATGTTGGGAGTTTTGAGACTCTCAGGGCCTCCTTCTGTCTTCTCCCAAAGCCAGCCTGGGAGAAGTGGGTGGGGACAAAAGGGAAGGAAAGCTCCTAATTACACGCATGGGTTGTATAATTATGCCGCCAGCTCTCACTGGTGGTGGGTTTTAAGGTGCTCTGAGTACTTTCAATTATGAAATACTTTGTTTTCCTGGGCCTTGTTTGATTCCACCTTTATTTGTCACCCCTGCTACCTGCCAGGAGGAATTGACCAAGGACCTGCCTATGGACTTGGCACCTGTACATGACCAAAGAGATCTTGCCAACAGTTTGGTGATAGGACCCAGGCCTCTGAATCCAGTCAAGTGTTTCAGCGTTGAAGCAGCTCTCATGACCAGAGATGACCGTGCACGCACGTTCTCAACGTCATGTGTCCCCATCAGTGTCCTTGGCCTCACCTGGGAACCTGCTGGAAAGACAGAGTCTTGGGTCCCACCCTAGGACTCCCAGAAACTCTAGGGTGGAGCCCTGTAATCAGCTTTCTTTAACAAGCCCTCCAGGGGGTTCTGGTGTATGTTCAGGGTTAGAAATCACAGCTCTAGACTCTGCAGTCTAGAACGTTCCCAGCCATGGTGACAGTGCACGGTGATCCTTTGCCACACCTCACCTACTAAATGAGAAGCCCCGGGAGCATGGACCAGGCATGTGACTACTGCCACGTTCTTGCAGAGTCCCGTCTAGATTCCAGTACTGGATGGTCAGGGCTGAGCGCCGCAGTACTGGAATGGCACACCTGCGTGCATTCCCCATGTCTCTGCGGTGGGAGTGGGGAACACCACAGGGGAGGCACATAGGCAAAAGTCTGGACCTCACCAACAGTGTAAGAACATTTCCAGTTCCTGCATCCTGACCTTGTCTATCCTCACCCCCCGCACCAAACACACATATACCAGGGCTTGACCACAGTTTTCTGCAATGCTCCATGAAGGGGTAGAGGCTGCAACTTAGTGATGATGTGAAAGGTATTACCCCACGGCTTCAAGAGCAGCCGGAATGGTTCTTATGCCATCCCAACAGGTCAGTTTGGGGAGAGAAGCTTGTTTAACTCTGTAGCTTGGGTGCGGGTGGAAGGGAGAAGGCTGGCATAGAGAGAGAGAGAAAAGGTCATCCAGACAGAAGACCAACTCAGACTCCACCTGGATTCAGTCTTGGGAGTTATTTCTCTTGGTTTTTCCCTGTGATTCTGAAACCCTGGTGGGTAGCAGACCCATCTGGAGAACCGAGATGGCCCTATGGTTATCTAGAGGCCTGTGAAGTGCACAGGCTCTTGAGAGTCGGAGAGGCTCTGGGCATTTGCATTTTGAATAAGTTTCTGGAGGATTCTGATACTCTCTGCCATTTGGAAGCCCTTCTACAGGCCAGGAGCCTGTGTAAAGTTCTATAAATAGTTAACATTTTTGCCTCTGCAGACCATGTGGCCTCTGTTGTAACCACTCAACTCCACCACCACGGCAGGGAAGTCGAGTGAGTGAGTGAGAGTGTCTGTGTTTCAATAACACTTTATTTATAAAATTAGATGGTGCACTCGGGAGGCAGAGGTAGGAGGATCACTTTAGGCTGAGACTGATGTTCAGCCCAGCTTGAAAAACAAAACAACAACAACTCTGGAGGGTGGTCATTTAGCTGTGATGTTACCAGTGCTCTCTGTCTGGAAGTTTCCAAGTTCTTTGTCATCTTACTCAAAGAACTGAAGAAAGAACACACAAATAATAAAGCAGCAAGAAGCTTTATTAAGAGCAGAGCAATAGTATACTGCCAACAGGGGCCGAGGGATGCCCAAGAGGAAGGGTAGGGAAGCACTCCAGAATGAGGTCTGAGACTTCTCTTTATGGGATTCTTGGGGCAGACAGGCTGGTTGCTAACAGGTATAGTTTGTGTGGTTCTCTATTTTGATTGGCATACTTATATACCTTTTTGCTACAGAGCATAGCCTTTCCCATGATGCAGCTGATGCTAGTCATATCTATGTCCCATTTATACACAGGCATAAGATTGTAAATAATGAATTCTCCTGAAACACTGGAGGACACAGTTTGACTTACTGTGCATGTACCTACAACTAGTCTAGGATGGATGGCCCCCTGCTGTTCTGATTCCTGATGCACCTAAGAACATAGTTGAATAGAAATGGATCCGAAATAATGTTTCTAGGGCTGGAGAAATGTCTCAATGGTTAATGAACTTGTCTACAAAGCCTAACAACCCAGGTTAGTATCCCTAGTACCCACATAAAGCCAGATGCATAAAGTGGCCCATACATCTGGAGTGTGTTTACAGTGGCAGAAGGCCCTGGTGCACCCATTCTCTCTCTCCTCTCTCTCTCTCTAATTAATTAATTAATTTTAAAAAAGAAAGAATGGTTGCTAGGGGAGGAAAGACTTATTTCATTGTTTGGTAGGCTGTACATTGAATGTGCAGCTTAGTGCAGATGGGGGTCCCTGGTTCCCAACAGGTTGCTCAAGTGCATTGTGAAGAAAGGGGTGTGTTTATTGCCCAACCCAAGCTCTGTCCCAGGTTGCTGAACTATTTCCTTATGGCTGCCTACCTCACTGGGCCATAGCAATTGTTCTCAACCCTGACCACATGTTAGGGTGGCTTGGGAGAAGATTTTTGTGTGTGTGTGTGTGATTTGTTTTAGCTCATGTGGGTGCGTGTGTGTGTTGTTTTGTTTTAGTTCAATGTCTGCGTTTTCTTTCTATAAACTTGGATGCAGTTATGCTGAGGTCATGCCCAACAGTTTTGTTTCCATCATTTCTTTGCCAACTCCCCCGTGATGCCAGCATGTGCCCAGGATGGTAAAGCATTGCTTCGGGTCTCCATTCAGTAAGGAGTTACTCACGCACCATGTTCTTGGAACTTTGAGATATGAGTCAGGTTGTGTTTCTTCACACAGCCCTCCCCAGTACTGTCTATGACTCATCCTAGAACTGGTGTCCCTGTCACATCTTACGGTGGCCTTGGAGATCACGTTGACTTTACTACCTGCGGCTCTGTCACCTATATTCTCTGGCCTATGCCAGGGGATTCCTCCCTGTTGAGCATCATCCCTGGTCTTTCTTCCATCATGAGGGCTTCTGTGACAGTGTCTCTCCATAGTGCCCACCATGTCTCAAAATAGCAGCAAGCATACATTTTTTTTTCTTTTTTTTGCTCTGAGACTAGATTTACTGAGTGTGTAACACTAACTTGCCGTGTTAACAGATGATGCACTTAAGAAAGGATTCATTCAGTTGAAAGCTCAAAAACACACAGCTTTTCAAAAAGAGGTAATACATACATCCTGGGTAGCACAAGCACTGTTAAAGGTCTAACAAATTAAAGTGGTATTTGTTTAGAAGAGAAGCATTTCTGGCAAGCATGCATTTTGTTCACAACTCTGAAGGTGTTGCCTGTAGTGCTTACTGGGATGGGTGGGCTCTGCTCAGCTAGAGCTTGTGGTCGGCTGGTGCTGGCTGTCAGCTAGGAGCTCAGCTGGTGCTGTGGTTTCTCCTCACATGGAGCTCTGTCAAGTGGCTGCTCGAGCTTCCTTACAACGTGTGGAATACCATTTGAGCAGCTTTCTTCAGTCTGCTCTGCTTCCTCTCTGTGCACTGCATGTGACCAGCTACGTCAAGTTCCAGCCACCACGATGGGCCTAGAACTGTACGCCACACTGAAATCAGCCCTCCATGAAATGGATTTTTGTCAGCTATTTTGTACAGCAACAGGAAGGTAACTGACATACCCAGCCTGTGGGTGTTCTGTTATGACAACAGCAAACTGACTAAGGCAGTTTCTCCTTTGCTCCATGAAATTTAGTGCCATCTTGAACATGTCTCTGATTTCGGGAGGTGTATGAAGGTCTGCTGTGGTGCAAGGCTTTTGTGAAGGTATATGACATTTCACAGCCAGGACTTCCCACAGCTGGAAAACAAAAATAATAATCTCTGCCTCATGGGTTTGGTAAGAGAATTGCAGGAAACCATAGAAGAAAAAAACAATAGAAGAAAACGGATCAGCATGGTGCATAACACAATATATGCTATGATTCATGTTCTTGCTAATAAGAGATTTAATAACTAATCATTACTATGTAAAGTATTCCCAGACATTTTATTAAACATATTCTAGAGGCTGGAGGAATGGCTTAGGGGATAAGGTGTTTGCCTGTGAAGCCTAAGGACACAGGTTCAATTCCCCAATACCCACGTAAGCCAGATGCACAAGGGGGCACATGTATCTGGAGTTCATTTTTAGTGGCTGGAGGCCCTGGCACGCCCATTCTCTCTCTCTCTCTCTCTCTTTCCCTTTCTCTCCCACTCTCTCTCTCTCTAATAAATAAATTTAAAAATATTCTAAAACATTTATAATTAATAAACTCAAGGAAAGACTTTTTTGCAGGTTTCTTTTGGTATACCACTGTAAAACACCTCAAATGTTCAGAGTCTGATTTCCTGATGAAGTCAGTGCTTCTTGCTTTTAAGTCAAAATTTATAACTGCTCTGATGTTCTCCAATATCATTTTTAGTTCTGGCTGATGAAGGCTTTTGCCTCTTACCTCAAAGCTGTAAGATGTCATTCCAGCATCTAGTTAAAGTGGTGAACCAAGGGGATTCTAGAAGTTGGCACAAAGGGTCGCTGTTGGGGAGTCAGTGGACAGTGCACATGTTGAGGGGCTTGCCTTATGGTGGCTTTTGCAAGCAAGCACTCCCTGTTCCACTGAGGATGTGTGTTTGCTGGAGAGAGTTTCCAGGAAATTTCCCGGACCTCACATGAGAGTTGTACAAAGTCCACCTAGAGCTGGTCCTAGTGGCTCTGTTTTCAAGGCCCAAATTCCACACACAAAAGCCTTACAGTTTGTTCTTAACATTGAAGCTAATGTGACCCAACAGAGAACAGTCCAGAAGATGGCAGATAAACCAGGATTTTTGTCCCAGCTATACTGGCTCCAAGACATACATATGGGTGACTAATATTGCAGAGCTAATAAAGAGCAATATGTGATTTTATTTTATTTTTTATAAAATTGCTGATGCATATTAATTGTACACGTGATGGGTTCCACTGTGGCCATAGCCTGCTTCAGCCATCTCCATTCTCTCAATCACCCTCTCTTCCCTCTCTCCTCACTCCTCCAGTCATCTCCATTTTCTCAACCACCCTCTTCCCTTCCCTCTCTCTTCCAGTGCCCTTGTCTTTTCCTAGTACTTCCTGTACTATTTTTAGGTTGCCTTTAAAAAAATTCTTAGTTTTCACAGATGACAGAGATTATGCGGTACTTGTCTCTATCTCATTTATTTCATTTAACATAATGACCTCTAGTCCTCTTCATTTTCCTACACATGACATGACTTTTTTTTAAGAATGATATTAACACAGATGACTGAAGTACACAGGGTGGTAGATGCAATGATGAAGGCAAGCCTGGAAGGTTTTGGGGTGGACCTGATGTCATTGTTGGGTCTTCCAGAATGAATAGGAATAGATATGGATGAACAAAAGGAGATGATTGGGGGCTGTATTGGGGGTAGAGAACAACAATGTGTAAGCAGGAATCACCTTGAACAAAACAAGAAACACTGTGATGGGCTGAGGAGACGATAGCAGTGCACCTTGAATGGCAAGGGAGGGGGAGAAGGAGAGGGGTGTGAAGGATATGGAAAGTAAGCAGGCTTAGGGTGGGATGGACCTCTGTATATTATGTTAGCAGGGAGCGGGTGACTTTTGTTCTGGGAACGGAAATATTCAGAGGCAAACTTTACAAGTCATGGTCTAGTTGCAGCTTAGGGGACTTTGAATGAGGAGAAGGGGAAAAGATAAAAGGAAATAGAGAAAAAATAAAAGAAAGTAAAAAGGAAAGAAGAAAGGAAGGAAGGAAGGAAGGAAGGGAAAGAGGGAGTGGGAAGGAGAGGGAGAGAAGGGAAGAGAGGCCAGGAGAAGCATGCTGCTAGTCCAGGCATGGAATGACCAGGGACTGAAAACATGGTGGCAGCGATGGAGAGGAAGGGGCATATTCAAGGCAGACCATTCAGGACTCACTAGTTGATCCAATACTCCAGAGGGAGGAGAAGGAGCTCACGTCCGGGTTTCTTGATGGCCTGGGTGTCCTGGGCAGATCTCAGTACCTGAGTACATGTGGGCACTGGATGAAGGACGGGAGGCTCACTCTGGCTTCGCTTTGCTGTCTTGGAGGGCCTTGTGCAGTACCAAGGAAGACATGCGGGCAGCCAGTCCATAGATACTTATGTCTGAAGCCATCCACACAGATCCGGGTCTCATCATCCGATATGCTGCCTGTGGGGGATGGGGGGGTGGACTTTGAAAACGAGCAGAAGAGACCCTGGGAATGTGGATATTTGGAGGGAGGAGCCCATGTGCCTGGCCAAGGAGGTGTGGTCAGAGAGACGAGGAGAGCCTTAGACGGCAGCCTCATTGCCAAAGGGCCTCAAATGTTAAGTCTGAGGAAGCTCTGTGTTGTGCTTTGAGTATGAAATGCCCCCACGGGCTCGTGTGTTTGAATTCTTGGTCACCAGCAAAGTGGCGCTGTATGGGAAGGTTGTGGAACCTGTAAGAGGTTTGAGCCTTGCTGAAAGAAATTGGTCACTGTTGTGGACCCGGAGCTGATACAGTCTGGCCTCACTTCCTATTCCTCCTCCGCTTCCAGCCTGACAATGTGACCAGCTCTGCTCATGATCCTGCTGCCATAAAACTTCCCCTTGAAACTGTAAGCCAGCCAAATCAAGTCCTTTTCCTTCCATAAGTTGCTTCTGGTAGGGTTTGTGTTCACCACAGTGAGAAAGTAATGCACTGAAAGTAACAGATGCACTGGCTCAGTCCCATGAGCAGGCTGACAGCTCACCCTTGGGCCCACCGCAGGCACACTGAGATTACAGAAGCCCACCACAGCATATAGCTGTCTGTGAGACCTGAGGATCCAAACTCAGTTACTCAGGTTCATGCAGCAAGCACTTTATTCATTGAGCCATCTCCCCAGCCCTATCCGGGGCCAGCTGTAACTCAGTTCTGAGATGATAAAACTAAGTTTTGGAGTGCACTGTGTAGACTCAGGGAACGACATGATTCCCAGAGACGGGCAGACACGTGATCCCCTCAGACTCACGCGGGGATGATCGCCGTGTCCGAAGCAAGCCTGTCTTCGAGACCAGACCCTTCTGTCCTAGAACGTGATCACCTTCCATGCGGAAGCAAGTGGATACTTACTGCATGCATCCGGGGAAGGAATTCATTCTGCCAGTCTTCGGTGGTGGCAGCCGCTCTCCGTGGGCAGTCCATCCATGTTAATAAATGTCTCACCTACCAGACAGCTTCAATAAGGTGAACCGCCACGTGGAGGTCATGCCTGTCAGCTCCGCTTTACGCAGACAAGATGGTCTGTCTGAGGAGGCTCTGCACTTTCGCTGTTGTCCTGAAGGGCAGACAGCCCTGCAGTTTCTTCCCAGTGACCTGGCTGCTCCCTTCCACCCAGACACTTACTTCCATTTTTGAAGTCTCAAGAAGGCCTCAGCCACACTGCCTGTGCGTGAGCAATTGTGCCACATGTGTGTGTTATTATGTAACGCGTACCTGTGCAGAGCTTCTCTTTACTGTTGTGTATATATGTGGGTGAGGTATGAGTGCATATGTGTATGCATGTTGGCACATGTGTGTGTGTGTATGTGCATGAGAACATGCTGACTTTTTAAAAAAGTTTTTATTTATTTTTTATTTATTTTATTTTTTATTGACAACTTCTATACTTATATACAAAAAACCCATGATATTTCCCTCCCCTTCCCCCATTCCCCTTCAGAACTCTATTCTCCATCAAATCCCCTCCCTCTCTCCATTAGTCTCTCTTTTAATTTGATGTCATCATCTTTTTCTTCTATTTTGAGGGTTTTGCAAAGGTATTGCTAGGCACTGCAAGGTCATGGATATCAAGGCCAATTTCTGTCTGGAGAATTGCATTATAAGGAGTCGTACCTTTCCTTTGGCTCTTCTAGCCTATCGGCCCCCTCTTCTGCAATGGTCCCTGAGCCTTGGAGGGTGTGACAGAGGTTTTTCAGTGCTGGGCACTCCTCCATCCCTTCTTCTCAGCACTATGTTGCCTTTTGGGTCATCCCAGTGGTCATCGTCATCTGAAAAGAGAAGCTTCTCTAACCAGAAGTGAGAGTAGCATTAATATGTGAATATGAACATTAAGTGTAGTGCTTTCAGGGCATCTTGGTGGGAATAATATACACATTTAGCCAGACAAGAGCAGACTTTATACCCCTAAGGCTCATGATCTCCCCTGCCATAGACTTTTGCTTAGTTTTTTCAGTACCAGGCATGTATTCCCTCCCATAGAGAGGGCCTTCAGTCCAATTATGGAGCAGTTGGTTTCCCCAAGAGCAGACATGCCACTATTGCACCCATTCGGTAATTGGGCCTGTATGGCCAAACTTGAGTTTTCCAGTGGCCACTGTTTCCACTGCTGATGACTTCTGTCTCCCATACAGCTGCATGCAGTGCAGCATTTTCCAGCTTTCAGTTGGCTGGTCTACAGGGAGAAGGTTTTCTGCTCAGCACCAGCTTGATTTTTATACTTTATTTTTATTTATTTATTTGAGAGAGGGAAAGAGGCAGAGTGTGCGTGTGTGTGCAAGAGAGAGAGAGAGAATGGGCACGCTAGGGATTCCAGCCACTACAAACGAACTCCAGATTTATGTGCCCCCTTGTGCATCTGGCTTATGTGGGTACTGGGGAATCAAACCGAGGTCCTTTGGCTTTGCAGGCAAATGTCTTAACTGCTAAGCCATCTCTCCAGCCCCAAGATGACCTAACTTTTGAGACAGAGTCTCTCTCACTGAACGTAGAGCTCATCAATTCAGCCTAGGTAGCCAGCAAGCCTCCTCCTGCCTCTGCCTCCCTAGTTCTGGGATTACAGTTACACGCCACCACTCGAAACTTTGACATGGGTGCTGGAGGTTCAAGATCTGGCCCTCATGCTTGTGTGGCAAGCACGCTACTGGACGAGCCACTTCTGTATAGCATTGTCTTATTTCCTGAACCAACAGTGCAAAGGCTGCCTCCTTATCGACAGACAGGATTACTGAGCCTCGACACTGCGTGCTTCCTTTAGGGTCACACTATGAACGAGAAGCACTTCTCCTTCCCTTAGGACTCCTGAGTGCCAACCCTCTAGGAGATGGTGCCCAATGCCCACCAGATAACACATCTCTTGGCGTCACTTCAAAGATAATCTTAGACAGAGGAGCTGCAGACAGCATCCCAGACCATCCAATTTCCACCAAGGGAAGCAAAAAAGCAGAATGCCTTGAGCTCGGCTATTCCTCACATGCCAAGGGAAGGGCATGGGAGGTAAAGTGGGGGAGATGCAGGTAGTATTTGACAACTAAAGAGGGTTGTCGACTTGTGTGAGTCACGTAAATTAAAAGGCAGATTTACATGGGATACCACTGTGAGAGATCATGCCAGACCAGAAACATGGGCTTGATCTCAGCCACAGCTCAGTGTCATCTTTCTGATGGTTACCTGAGCAGATCTAGTAGTCCAGATGACATGTAGAAGCATCCCTGGGCCTCTGTGCTGAGCAGGAGGGCTCTCTGCTCCTGGTTCTGCCTCCCCTATGAGACAGTAAATTCCTCCCTTAAACCTAAACAAGAATTTCTCCATTTGGCTCAGAAGAAGCTCTTCTCTGTTCCAAACCTGGCTCTGCTAATCTTCCCTTCCTGCCTCCAGTGTCCCCGCCAGTAACTCTTGGGTTCCCAGGAGCATCATCTACCCCGCCAGGTCCCTCTTGTCCTAGGTCCCTCCTCTTCTTATTTCACTCTTTCAGTACATAAGCAATGGGCCTTCTCCTTCAAAGACAAAACAAGACTGATGGCTAAGAAAAAGGCCAGTGGAGATATCCCTACTCTCTTTGCTCCTGCAAAATAAATAAAAATAAAATAAAATAAAATAAAAAAAAATAAAATAAAATAAAAATAGGGCTGGAGAGATGGTTTAGCAGTTAAGGCTCAGGATAGACTTCTCAGGGAGACTATTATGGCAGAAAGAACATGGCAGGAGCAGACAGCTGGCTTCACACCTTCACATCAGCAGGGAGGAAGTACAACACACAAAGTACCAAGTAGGGCTGCACTATGTGACACTTCAAAGCCCATCCCCACAATACACTTCCTCCAAGAAGGCTTCTCCTCCCAGAAGTTCCACAAACTTCCCAAATAAGCACCACTAACTGAGGATTAAATATTCAAACATAGGCTGGAGGTTAAGGCACTTGCCTAGGAAGCCCAAGGATCCAGGTTTGATTCCCCAGCCAGATAAGCCACATAAGCCAGATGCACAAGGTGGCACATGTGTCTGCAGTTTGTTTGCAGTGGCTGGAGGTCTGGAGCACCCATTCTCTCTCTCCTTATCTGCCTCTCTCTCTCTTTCTAAAATAAATAATTATTTTTTAAAAATATTCAAACAAGGCTGGGCATGGTGGTGCATGCCTTTAATCCCAGCACTCGGGAAGCAGAGGTAGGAGGTTCGCTGTGTGTTTGAGGCCACCCTGAGACTACATAGTGAATTTCAGGTCAGTCTGAACTAGAGTGAGACCCTACCTTGAAAAACAAAACAAAACAAAAACTTCAAACACATGAGTTTATGGTGGATATTTTATATTCAAACCACCACTGGGCTGAAGGTATGCTGATAAACACCTTATAATGTAGACACACATACACACACACATTACCAAACCCCAAATTTGAGTAGTGCCTCAGATAAGAATCCTTGGGATAACAGAAGAAGACCTGCAGCCTGAAAGGACAGCCAATTACCAGGGGTGGACAGGTGCTAGAGAGCTACACTTCCTGCCCCTACTGCCAGCCAGTCTGGAGCTCCAGACACAGGCTCCTCCCTGTGATCATGAATGCTGCCTTTGGTTAATTTTGACCACCTTTCATACCTATTATAACATTGGAAACTGACCCACCTCATCACGTGGGGTCCAGACCCCTCTTCTCTAGCTTTCTGCCCTTTGGTGCCATCCACCCTTCAGCCGTGGATCCACCAAGGGTCTGCAGTGACCATGGTAGGGCTTTTCCTGTGTGCATGGATATGTCCTCCTATCTTCCTGGAGGCAGAAACAGAGATATCACTCTGCTGGCTGCCTCATTTGAAAAAGGTCACAGTACCCAGGACCAGCCTCTCGGGCTGTCTCCCCTTCCTCAGTTTCCAGGCTCACATTTGGGGTGGAGAGTCAGAATTCCTTCCTGGGTTTTGACAGCAGGAGAAAAGGCTGAAGTCTGCCCCAGTCCAGTCCCCTTTGGCACACTGCACCATTTGGCAGTTTGAATTAGGTGTTCCCCATAAACTCATGTGTTCTGAATGCTAGGTCCCCAGCTGGTGGCCATTTGGGAATTAGAGCCTTGCTGGAGGAGGTGTGTTGTTGGGGACAGGCTTATGGGTATTATAGCTAATTTCGCCTTGCCAGTGTTTGCCTCACTCTCCTGCTTCAGTGTTTTACCTGCTGTGGCAGAGGTGGCATCCAGCTTCCGCTCAGGTCATCCTTCCCCCTGCCATCATGGGGCTTCTCCTGGAGTCTGTAAGCCAACATAAACCCTTTCCTCCCGCAAGCTGCTTATGATCAGGTGCTTTATGCCAGCAACAGGAAGGTCACGACGACACAAGAGATCTCAAATGCTTAGTGTTTAAGGAGGTTTTCAGGGTTGGCCTCCTGCCTTCTCCATCCCTGTCTCTTCCTTATCCTGATGGCCAGCCAAGCATGGAGGTACTGTAAACACCCCCTGAGCTATTTGCTACAGCAGCCCCCTCTGCATCGTGGGCAGGCACCCTCCAGCTCTCTGTGCAGATGGTAAAATATCACAGCCAACCCAAACTAAGCAATAGACCACCAACAACTGGGGGTCCACAACTTAAGTAAAAAATATAGGGCAGGAGCTGGGCGTGGTGGCGCACACCTTTAATCCCAGCACTCAGGAGGCTGAGGTAGGAGGATCGCTTTTATTTTTTTTTTAAGATTTTTATATCGTTTTTAAAATTTTCTCTTTCTCAGAGTTCAAGGCCACCCTGAGACTACATAGTGAATTCCAGGTCAGCCTGGGCCAGAGTGAAACCCTCAAAAAAAAAGTCTTAATAAAAAAAAAAAAATATATCTATATAAAATATATATATATATATATATATGTATATATATGTATGTATATATATATATATAGGGCAGGAAACTTTGAACCAGAAATGTTTAAAAAAAAAAAAAAAGAAACACAGTTCTGGTCATACAAATTATATTTTTGTGTCTGGCAACTTCTTCTTCCTTCATCTATAGCTGAAGAGGCAAAATAAAAAAATGCCTTATTTATTGGAACTTGGGGCTTTCTTTTCCACCAAAAAAACAGGAGCTCGTGTCCAATGCAGGCCTCAGAGGAGAAACTTCCCAGCCGCCCTCACCTCCTCCCGCTCTCCTCACCCTTTCTCTCTGGGCCCCTCCCCACTGCACGCTTTCCAGAAGATTTATAGAGCAGAGCGGCTTGAGAACAAATGTGCAGACTTTGGGCTGATGTATTGTGCATACTAATGACAAGATACCGCTTCTGTACCTAGGGGCAAAGCCAGGTCAGGCCAGTTTAGCCATAAACTTTATTTATGGGCTTATTACTTCACAGCTGCGGTAGCTCTGCTCCATCTTGGGTCTGAGATCTGCTTTACGCTATAGATTGATGCGTAAGTCTTAAGGATCTTGGGGGTGGGGGCAGTGAGGAAGGGATGGCTGACAGCTCTGGCTGTATGGTACCCTGAGTCCATGCCAGGGGAAAGTTTAAGCCAAAAGCAAAGCAAGTGTAAGAAGGAACTGGGGGAGCACTCGTGTTTCCTCCCTGGAATAACGGGCAGCAGTGACTCTGCTTCCTCTGGAGTAGGATTTACTCCCTTACAGAACTTCAAAGTTTTCTCCACATTTCTTTTTCCCCTGGCTCAGGGTGGGGGATTGCATCCAGGGTTTTGCACATACCAGGCAAGCGGTCCCCAGTTCTTTTCCCACTCTTCTTCCCTTTTTATTTTGAGACAGCATCCCACTAAATTGCCGGGAACTTGAATTCACTCTGTAGTCCAGACAGGCCTTGAATTTAGGATCATTCTACCTCCACCTCCTGAGTAGCTGGGGTTACAGACCTGCAGAGCTATACTAAGTTTTATTATTATTAATATTATTCTCATTATTATTGAGTGTGTGTGTGTGTATGTGTGCCTGTGTGTGCAGGTTCACATATGTGTGTGCAATGCATATGAAGGCCAGAAGAAAGCCTCAGGTGCCATCTTCAGAAATACTGTCCACCGGAACTGGGAAAATGGCTTAGCAGTTAAGGTGTTTGTCTGCCAAGCCTAAGGACCCTGGTTCAATTCCCCAGGACCCATGTAAGCCAGATGCACAAGGGGGCGCATGCATTTGGAGTTCATTTGCAGTGGCTAGATGCCCTGGCATGCCCATTCTCTCTCTCTGCCTCTTCCTTTCTCTCTCTCTCTCTATCTCTCTCTCAAATAAATAAATAAATAAAATATTTTTAAAAAAGAAAGACTATCTCCCATCCAAGTACTAACCAGGCCCGACCCTGCTTAGCTTCCAAGATCAGACGAGATCGGGTGCACTCACCAAACTGCCCAGTAGGCACTTCTCTTTTAATGTCCACACCCATATAGTAATGCTATACTCACTTTTGGTTAGGAAGCTTCTCTTCAGATAGTGGCAACCTTGGGATGATTCAGAAGGCACCATGGTGCTGAGAAGAAGTGACAGAGGAGTGCTCAGCACTGAAACGTCTTAAACCTACCTTCCAAGGCTCAGGGTCCATTGCGGAAGAGGGGGCGGAAATAATATAAGAGCCAAAGGAAGAGTAGGACTCCTTATAACGTGCTCCTCCAGACACAAAATGGCTTGGATATCCATGACCTCACAGTGCCTGACACTACCTACACAAGACCATCATAATAGGAGGAAAACTGAAAAGAGAGACTGATTGAGAGGGGGAGGGGATATGATGGAGAGTGAAGTTTCAAAGGGAAAAGTGGGGGGACGGAGGGAAATAACATGAGATATTGTCTACAATTAAAGAAGTTGTCAATAAAACAAAACAAAACAAAAAAAGAAATACTGTCCGCCTTTTTTCTTTTTTTGAGAGTCTCTCATTGGCCTGAAGCTTACCAATTGGACTACACCGACTAGCCAGTGAGCCCCAGGGACCCTTCTGTCTCCCATTTCCCATGCTGGGAGGATTCTAAACACATATAACCGTGCCTGGCATTTCAGTGTGGATCCTGGGGATTGAACTCATTTCCTTATGCTTGTGATTCATGATATGATCGTTCCAGGCACTCAGTAAAGAGAGGTGGGGCACCAGAAATGTGCTAAGCACTGGGCTTGGTGTCAGGGATACCACGGGGAACAACATGTTAAAGATATTAGAGCTTTTGCCTGCCGTGAACCCTGGTGAATGGAGGGGAGGCCAGTCCTTTCCCATCGCTGAGGTCAAGTTTCAGGATACCTCTTGGAAGTCGGGACCACTTGTGCTCCCTGGCCCGTTACACGGAACCCCTGCCATTCCCGTAGATTATGAAATAAACAAGGCCTCCATACCCTGGGATCTTGGATCACCCATGGATGGCTAACACAGGCAATCTTTCTTTCCTTCAACAGGGCTCTAAGGCCTTGGTGGCAGGAGGTTTTGGGAGCACCTGTGACCTTCAGTACAAGCTCCGAATAGTGCTGGCAGCTTTCAGATGCTTGTCTCTGTTTCCAGGAGTTTACCTGTCACTTGTACCCCATTGGAGATGAAAACTTGGATGAGGAAGTATCTGAAATTTGTTCAGAGCAAAACGTTACTACTTTGTAGGGAAGAATTCTGGCCAAGTTGTCACAAGTTGCCAAAGTCCCTTTCTCGAGCTCTCAGGATCCCGCTTTGTTTTCATGGGTGCTTAGCGACTGCTTCATGCTGAAGGAAAGCCATGTCAGTTTCTCACCTGTTCTTGAAGGAGTCCGTCCCCATTGCCTTCTCTTTCTCCATGATTTATTCCCCACCCGCTGCACCCCTCACACATGCCAGATGGGGTAAACCCCTGTGTGGTTAGAAGATTCTAGAGGACCACAGAGGTGTGTGTGGAGGACATCAAGAGAGAATAAGTGGGTGCTGGATTGAGTGACTGTTGGGAGAAAGGTAGGACAACAGGGCGGGGACACAAGGACTGGGGTCAGAACAGATTCATTTGCTTTGTGGGGGAGATCCATGGTGTGTGGAGAAGGTGTCCCTGGGCCTCGTGCTTTCCCTGTTGAAGGACCAAGTCAGCCAGGCTGGGTCAGGAGCAGAGTGCAGATGCTGCCTGCCTGACTGATGGACAGGGTCAGAGGTGGACCTTGTCGGCTCTGGTCTATGGAAACACTTAATCCTGCTGGACACAGGAGAGAGAAAGCTTCAAGCTAAGAAAAAGAAGGCTGTCATAATTATATTCTCAGTGCACTGGGAAAGGCAAGTAGATAAAGAGAATTTTGAGGTCTGGGAGCCTTGGGGAAACAACATTAACAATGGAACTATAGACCAGTGGACAAGCCTTGGCTTACTAGTTGTGTTACCTTAGGCAAGTCACCTTGCCTATCTGAGCCTTGTCATACAAATCTTTGAAATGGGTATTATATCACCTACTATCTCATTGCTAAGAACAAATACCTGACCAGAAGCAGCATATGGAAGGAAAGGGCTTATTCCGGCTTATAATTTCAAGGGAAATGTTCTATGATTACAAGGAAAAACCTGGCAGGAGCAGACAGCCAGGAATCATATCTTCATATCAGCATGGAGGAAGTAGAAAAATCTCTAAGGAGTGCTAAGTGGGGCTGGACTAAAACCCACCCCTAGTGACACACTTCCTCCAGCAAGGCTCTGCCTCTTAAAGACTCCACAAACTTCCCAGTATCACCAACTGGGGATCAAGTATTCAGACACCTGAGTCTATGGGGGACATCTTACATACAAATCACCACAGGTGTTATAACAACACTCACTTTAATTATCTTGCAAAGTCAATAGTGTATCGGTGAAGTCTATGGAAACTTGCTATGAAAAGCCAAGTGTGTGCACATGGGCCCCTGTTATCTTCAGTTCAGGTACCACAGCTCCTGAGACTGTTGCTCTTATCTTTTAGCAGACTCCAAAGTAACTACTTGGGGATTTTTTCCCCCCTGTCCGTCATTATTTATTTTTTTATTTCACCCATCAAATATTTATGAAGAATGTCCTATGAACCAGAGGCCCGTAACCATGAGCTCAGAGCATGCGTGCACATATCCTGATAAGAATCCACTTCCAAACACAGGCCACAGGCTCTTGCTTATCCAGAAGGTTGTCTCTGTCCTCGCCACTGCCCCAAAGAGCACATTGCTGAGGCTCAGGGAACTGTGTAGATATCTTCTGCACCTGGCCTGGTGGCATGCTCGAGACTTGTCATCCCAGCTACTCTGGAGGCTGAGGCAGGAGGATCACAAGTTCAAGACTTACCAGGGCTTGCTCCATAGTTAAAGGCCAATATGGGCAACAACACTGGGCTGGGAATATAGCTTAGTGGTGGAGCGCTTGCCTGGCGTGTGGAAGGCCTTAGGTCTAATCCTTAGTACTAGGAATTGTGGGTTAGGGGAGCGAGATCTTCTCTCCCAAAGCCAGCCAGAAGGAGTTCACAGAAAGCAGGGTGGAAGAAAAGATGCTTGGTAGCACCAATTTCCACTGTAGCTTGAGAAGGCCTTGAAAAGAAGCAGGGCTGGAGAGATGGCTCAGTGGTTAAAGGTGCTTGCTGGCAAAGCTTGGCAGCCCAGGTTCAATTCCCCAGTACCTGCATAAGCTTGACACAAAAAGCAATGTAAGCTAAGAGGCCCTGGCACACCCAGGTGCACGTGTGTGCACGTGTACACACACACCACCTGCACACAAATATATATATAAAAAAATTTGAGGACTTATCCTAACCAAGAGAACCAAGGAGACATGATGTCAAATGTAACATGGTGTCTGTCCCCATGGGATACTGGAACTGAAGCTGCAGAGTTGTCAATCACATATGGGACTTAGCTATTCATAATTTATCAGTGTTCACTCATTAATGTTGACAAATGGACTACACCGATGAGAAAAGTTTGTAATGGGAGAAGTTAGGTGTGAGGTGTAGAGAAAATGACTGTATTATCTTCTTGAGAATTCTGAAAATTTAAAACTGTTCTAAAATATTTTTAAGCTAATTTAAAAAATACATTTATTTATTTATTTGCAAGCAGAGATCGACAGAGAGAAGATAACAGACAGAGAATGGGCACACCAGGGCCTCCAGCCACTCCAAATGCACTCAGGATGTATGTGCCTCTTTATGCATCTGGCTTGACATGTGTACTGGGGACTGGAACCTGGGTTGTTAGGCTTTGCAGGCAAGCGCCTACACTGCTGAGCCATCTCTCCAGCCCAAGTTTATTATTTTTTTTTTAATGTAGGCATCGAGCTGATTTGGCTTCCGGTCTGTAGCTTGCTGGTGTGTACTCTCAGACAGGATGGTTGTGAAAACCACAGAAACCTGTTCTAAGCACTTTATCTCTAAGACATGTAAAGTAGAGGTCAGATAACACTTTGATAAGTCTTGATCCTGTCTGTTTCCCCAAACATTTTGTCATCCTATAATACCTAAGCTCATTATTTTTTATTAGTTTCCAGTATTTCTTCATGCGAATTTAAGCAATATTTGCTTCATCTTTTTCCTTCCTGGGGGGAAACAATAATATCCCATAAATACTGTTCTACCTGCTGCCTTTTCTTTTCTTTCCATTTATATCCTAGAGGTTTTTCAATATCAGTTCACAGAGATCTTGCTTACATTTAATTGTTAATTAATCAATTAACAACACTAGAGACTGAACCCAGGACATCCTACATGCTAGGCCACATGTGCTTACCTTCCTCAGTCCTTTCTTGTTTGCATGTGTGGTGTGGCGGGGGGGGGCAGCACATGCATGTGAGTGCACATGTGTATAGGAACCAGAGTTGGACATTGCTGGTTTGTTCTATCACTCTTCACTTTACTTTATTTATTTATTTATTTATTTTTTTGGTGGTGGTGGGGTCAAGATAGGGTCTTTCTCTAGCCCTGGCTGACTTGGAATTCACTATGGCCACAGGCCACAAGGCCACAGGCTGGCCTTGAACTCATAGCAGTCCTCCTCCCTCTGCTTCCCAAGAGCTCGGATTAAAGACGTGTACCACCACCCCCAGCTTTCACCTTATTTTTTGAGACAGGGTCTCTCGTTGGACCTGGAGTTCACTGATTCAGCTAGACTAAGCATCCAGTGAGCCCAAGGGAGCCCCTGTGTCCGCCTCCCCAGCACTGGGATGACAGGCATGCATCACCATACTTGACATTTTGTATGGGTCCTGGGAATTCTAACTCAGATCCTCATGCTCGTGTAAGGAACATTTCATACACGGAACCATCTCCCTAGCCCCTTACTCACTCTTTTTAACAAACGTATAGCATTGTAAGGCAAAATTGGACCAGAGTTTATTTAATCTTTATTTAATCTTCAATACTTTAGACAATTGGCTTTTCTCTGGTCCTTGTCTCTAAAATGCCGTGGCAATGAATTG
Source organism: Orientallactaga sibirica (assembly GCA_036365145.1). Lineage (NCBI taxonomy): Eukaryota > Metazoa > Chordata > Mammalia > Rodentia > Dipodidae > Orientallactaga > Orientallactaga sibirica. The sequence continues at coordinate 11,727,175 of JAEOAD010000013.1, forward strand.
TCTTTAACACATGGAGGGAAGGAGGGATTTGTTAAGCTCTAGTAAGACCTAGCTTTGACAGCTGCTTGCTCTCCATTTGAAGTGAATTAAATCAGAAATTCTTAGAGGAAAGTCCTGGACCTTCTTATGGTTAACGTGTCCTCCAGGTAATTCTTTTTTTTTTGGGGGTTTTTGGGCGAGGTAGGGTCTCGCTCTAGCTCAGGCTGACCTGGAATTCACTATGTAGTCTCAGGGTGGCCTCGAACTCACGGTGATCCTCCTACCTTTGCTTCCCGAGTGCTGGGATTAAAGGTGTATGCCACCACGCCTGGCACCTCCTCCAGGTTATTTTGATGTGGCCAAGAATGAACAGCGCAGTCACCGAACGTTCTGGAGCAGGAGAACATGATGCTGGATCTCAAGCTAAGCGACAGACACATTGGGGTCCTGAGGAGCTGTGTGCGAACAGCTATGTAGCAGGCTGGCTGCAGTAAAGCTGGGATCACTATCAGTGTGAGTACAATGTAGTGTTTTCCTGTTTTTTTTTTTTTTTTTTTTTTTTTTCGAGACAGGATCCTATGTAGCCCAGGCTGGCTTCAGACTCAATGTGTAGCTGATGATAACCTTGAACTTCTAATCCTCTTGCCTCCATCTCCTTCCTCAGTGCTGGTATTACAGGTGTGCCCTTCCATACTCAAATTATGCTGTGCTGGGGGTGAAACTCAGGGCTTCCTGCTTTCCCAGCCCTGCATTTCTTTTCTTAATGTTCCCTATGTGATTCTAATGACCACTTAGGGCTAAGAGCCATGGATCTGGGGGGAAATTCCCAACTTGTTAATGAAACGGCATTATTTGCATGTCCACAGGACTATCCCTGTCCTCTGACCTCCTGGTCTCCTTTCTGTCTGTCTGATCTTCTCCCCAACCTTCCCTTGGAAAGTACTTTTGAAATGTGAATGCTGGGTAATGGTGAGTTCCCACCGCACTGTGGTGGGCGCGTTCTCCACCCACAGGCGGCATGGACATGAAGCAGACGCCTCCTTCAGCTGGAGGGCGTGCTCGGCTGCCCATCCATGAGCTCCAGATTAATATTTTGCCAGCTTTGAACTTCCTTTTCCTTCCAGCAGCCGCTTTCTCATCCGCAGAGCTGTGGAAAGCTCTGAGGACGTTGGGGCTCACACTGAAACTTCTCTTTCCTCATCCTTACTCCATATCAGTGACCCTGCCTTGGAATCTAAGACATCACATGCTTCCTCATTGTGTCATAGGGAAGGACATGGGGAATCAGATTTTTTTAAACAGAAACCAGGAAAGAAATAGCCTTAATCACTGACATGGATTGAGTGCTTACTCACGGAAATTTCCCCCCAAACGTATGACATGTCATTATCCCCATCTGATAATGGGAAACTGAGGCACCGAGAGGTCCAGACATTTGTCTAAAGTAACACAGTGGATTTCAAACTCAGATCTATATACCTCCAAAACCCAAGCTCTATCCCGTGCTTCCTTCTTTTCCACAGGGGCCCAGAATGTTCTCTTTATTTCTGCAGACTCCCTCAAGCCTACTGTATAGTATTAAGGATTACCACTTGGGGTGAAATCACCCACATTTGTGTCCTCCACCTTAGGAATGCATGGAGGCATCTCTATATGTTCTCTGTTCTTATTCCAAGACTGGCTTTCTGCATGAGGGAGGCAAAAAGAATTAGTTTGACTCTCCAATGAAGCCACAGCCATTTTTTTGTGGCCTCTCGCCCAAGGGTTCTGCTGGGAGTTCCTCCTGCAACAGCACGAACGTTCCCCTGCTGCTGTCACAACACTGCCGTGGCTATTAGAGTTATTAGCTGTGTAGAAATGTCACCGCGTGGCCTCATTTACTTCCATTCCACCTTATTAGATAAGCAAAGCGGGGCTCCAGAACTTGCGTAAGTCACCCAAGGTCACTCCACTAGGAAGTGGTAAAACCAGATTTAAGTTCAAGTCTCATTGGACACCAGTGCTCGCATTCAAACACTGCCCGGCCTGTTTCCAGCCTGTCTGCTCACAAATCTTTTCTTTCCACTCACTGATGGGTCATTCCACACCCTCTTCCCAGTTTCCCTAAAGACATTCCAAACTTTCAAGTCTCTTTCTCTTTCCTGCCCTACCAAAGTAGGGAGAACTAGGCCACGGGGATGCACGGCATTAACCCATGTCTTTCCCAACCCTCGCCAGACAACTTGGAGGCACTGGAGGCCCCAGCCAGGAGCTGGATTGAGAACCTAAGGGTTAAAATGACTATAGTGGGAAAGTTATCTGCTTTGTTGTAAAACACAGCTTCCCAAGCCTTCTAGAGGAGCTATTAGCATGCAAATGTACTTTGGCTCATGGTTTTTAATGTTTTACTTCTCTTAATTGCTGAAACGGGTTGTAATTTCTAAGCGCTGCTGCCTTTGGGAAAGCAGTTTCCTCTAACAGGAGAGACCTGGCCTTGCACCTGGAAAGATATGAATTCTAACTTTAGTCAAGCAGTCGGACTAGGAATGATCTCTCTTCTTCCCAGGGGGAAGAAGAGCAGTGGAAAAAGTCCAGGTGGAAGCTGACAACCTCATGTGCTCCGATTGCTTAGTTGGTTCCTTCAGATCCTCAGGTTTGGGCCTTGACATTCCAAAGAAGAGACGGGAAATTATGTAGGAGATCTGATGGAGATAAGCAGGAGCTTACTCAAGATTTTAGATATCAGATACTGCTCGTGAGCTTGCAATGAAAAATATTTCGCAGCAGCACTCTGCTCTCTAGGTTGGAGAATCTGGATGGTCTCTCATTCCGGAGATAGCCTAGATGACCTCTCACGTGACTTCCATCTAAAATGTGGCTTTCCGGGGAGTGCAAATGCCTGGGGAAAGGAAGCATTATCTGTTAAGATAAGTGTTGCTCCCAGCCCTGAGCAAGGCCTCGTTGGCCCATGTAAGGACATAACTACATCCCACTGAATTCCTCCCATGAGTCCGTAGTGCATAGACTCAGAAGTGAGGCGCAGGCTCCAGAAAAGGGGTCACTTTTCTAGATCTTCCATAGATGCCATGTGGGTCTCAAGACGTTTCAGTCTCTGGAAGTGCTTTTATACATAACTCTTGGAGACATCCAGCTTGGCCTGGTGTTCATTGTCTGGTGGAAAAGCAGTCTCCTCGAGGACCAGTATGTGTAAAAAGTCTATCATAACTGGAAGGAGTGGCCAGCAGTGGTGTAATTAGGTGGGGAGAGGATGTAGTGGCTACCCCAGCAACCCCTGAGGTCACTAAGGTGAATGTAAACACATGGTCTACCCCTGCTGAATTTGTTCTGTCAACACGTGCATTCTGTTCACTCTGTAGATGGGCAATGCATGTGTGTGTGTGCGTGTGTGTGCACACGCACATGCCTGTTCAAATGTATACAGGTGCTTGTGGGTATATGTGGAGTCCAGGGGGCCACCTTAGGTATCATTCCTTAGGCAGTGTTCATTTTTAGTTTTATATATCTATTTATTTTCTTTCTTTTCCCTCTAAATGAGCTCCAAATGCCTGAGCAAACTTGTGCACCAGCTTTATGTAGGTACTGGGGAATCGAACCTTGGTCCTCAGGCTTTGAAGGCAAGTGCCTTAACCTCTATTCCGTCTCTCCAGCCTTATTTATTTATTTATTTATTTATTTATTTATTTATTTTTGAGACAGAGTCTCTCATTGGCCTTGAACTGTCCAAGTAGACTTGACTGGCTGACCAGTGAGCCCCAGGGATCCACCTGTCTGTCTCCCTTGCACTGGGATTATAGGCATGTGCCAGCATACCCAGCATTTTTACATGGATTTTGGGAAGCAAACATAAGCCCTGATGCTTTTAAGGCCATCTCCCCAGCCCCTATCGGACAATTCTTTATCCACTTCTTCCGGCTTTCTGTTTAGCTATCAGTTGCATCCTGGAATGAGAAGTGGTGGGGAACCATGTTTTCTTGACAGGAGGAAAGAAACAGCAATGCCTTTAACAGCAGTGCCTTTAACAGCAATGTCTCAGACAAGCCCTCTCCTGCCTCAGGCCCATCCTTTCTTGGTACCTGCATCTGTCTTCTCATGCCCACCTGCCCACAGTCCTGGTATACACCCCTGCGGTGGTGCCCTGTGCCATGTCTGCCCATAGGAACATCCTCACCATAAAACCACGAATGCCCATACTGAACAGAAAACATACCATGAAGTTCCCTGTTGACTTGTTTCTGTTGTGGGGCGGGGGGTCTTCTGGGCGGGAGGGGTGGTGTGGATCTGAAGCAGATAGAGCTCCCTACAGGTCCCTGGAAAATAGCACTGAGGGCAAAAGGAGCTTGCTCCCAGCATGAGGAAGCTGGAGAAATGGGGACAACGGGCCAGGGATGAAGGACACGAGTGTCAAACATTGCTCATCGCACTGGTCCACAACATCACTTCCTGGATTCTTTTCTGCCTTGAATTTTTTTTTTCTTTTGGTTGGAAGCTGGGAGCTGGTAGTGCGTGCAGAGGGAGAAGGTTTTTCCACTTCTTGATACATCAGAGGAATTTAACAGAAAAGTTCTTATAAAGAAACTGCTTAGGGCTGGAGAGATGGCTTAGCGGTTAAAGTGTCTACCTGCAAAACCAAAGGATCCCGGTTCGATTCTAAATGACCCACATAAGCCAGATGCACAAGGGGCACATGCATCTGGAGTTTGTTTGCAGTGGCTAGAGACCCTGGCATGCCCATTCTCTCTCTGTCTGCCTCCCTTCTCTCTCTCTCTTTCTCTGCTTGCAAATAGATAAAATAAAAATTAAAAAAAGAAAGAAAGAAAGAAAGAAAGAAACTGCTTATTGGGTCCTCTAGTCCCAAAGATGCCCTGGGCCACAAACAGGTGACAGAGTATTGAAACTAGGACTCTGTCACTCTCAAATTCCAAAACATCCCCGTTCTTCCACCCTGCCTCCAGGACACATCCATTTATATCAGCCACAGGTAGAGCTAGAGTTGGTTGGTGGTGGGAAGGGCTTTCCCTGAGGTGGGCGTAGTCACAAGTGGCCTAGTTCTGTCGTCCCCAGCCACCCAGCAGTCCTTCCCCCTCCCCAATGATTTTCACTTGTATTCTCCAAAAAAAAAAAAAGAAAAAGAAAAGAAAAGAAAGAAAAGAAAAAGGAAAAAAAAAATGACTTTTCCCATTGAGGGAACTCCCAGGCCAACAATATGACCTATTGCATGCTCCCTGCCGCCAGACCCCACCACCCCACTCCAGGCTTTAACACTGGCTTGTCCACCCCCAGCCCTCACTCCACCTGCCCTGACCTTCCACTGGACGGAACTTACAGCATAACAATGTCTGGTCCATGATGCCCAGAGCTGCCTTGTGGCTCTTAACACCTAATGAAAATGTACCCCGTTTAACCCCCCACCGGCGTCCATAGGCCAGGAGCCTGAGTGGGATGGATTCCTTTGTATGATAAGCATCCTGTCTTCCATTTGGATGGTCCACTCTTTTCTCCCTGGAGAGGACTCGAGCTGTGTATGGCTAACTCGGACCTCTCAGCTGTCCGAGGGCACAATGGGGGAAAGTATCTTTTGTGGCATTAACGGCTTTGGGGAGGGGAGGGCTGCTGGGGAGGGGGTGCGGTTGAAGAGGACGAGAACAATGTGTGAGAAGCTGAGGTTGTAGGTTTCCCACACGGACCAGTATGTGCCCCCACCCCCCTCTGGGAGACGCAGATCCGCAGCCACACAGCTGATCCTGCCTTGATTGGTTTTTTTTCCCCCCTTCATTGTGCTCTCAAGGGACGAAAATCCCTTTGTGGCGTGAAAAGAGAGGCGTTCCTGCCATCCCCTCCCTCGAACTGATTGGCTATGTCACAAGATGGCCAAATCCACCCGGATTAATGTGCTGCAGGCCGGCCAAGGGGCTGCGGTGTGTGGGGACCACGTCTGAGTCCAGCCCTTCGGGGTGAGTGTGTCTGCTGCCCTGGGAGCAGGGGAGGGGGACAAGAGGGGCAGGCCACCACTTTCCTCATATTTATTATTCTCTCCACCCCTCCTGTCCCCGCAGGGATGTTTATTCATGGGCTACATCTGCTGGCTGGCAGGCGACATGTCTCTTGTTAGAAAGAATGTCTGGGAGTCCCCAAGGAGCCAAGGACATGGCACATTCCTTAGGAGACCTGGCTTCTCCCTTGCTCAGATAAGCCTGGAACGTTCTGAGTTTACCTGTAATCTCAGCCCTCTACCCCAGCAGCCTCCTAAGGGAACCCACACTTCTTCCCTGGGGACTCTCTATTCTCCTTTCCTGCACCCAGAGCTAGGAGAACACCCTTTCTCTTTCCATTTATTTATTTATTTATTTATTTATTTATTTATTTATTTATTTATTTATTGTCCTTGTTAGTTCTACCTGAAGCTCCTCTGTTCTTGTAAGCTTCTTGCATGCATAAGTCCTAGGCTCTTTTTTTTTTCTTTTTTTTTTTTTATTGACAACTTCTATACTTACATACAAAAAACACATGATATTTCCCTCCCCTCCCCCATTCCCCTTTAGAACTCCAATCTCCATTATATCTCCTCCCTCGCTCTATTATTCTCTCTTTTAATTTGATGTCATCATCTTTTTCTTCTATTATGAGGGTCTTGTGAAGGTATTGCTAGGCACTGCAAGGTCATGGATATCGAGGCCAATTTCTGTCTGGACAGTTGCATTGTAAGGAGTCATACCCTTCCTTTGGCTCTTCTATTCTATCCGCCCCCTCTTCCACAATGGTCCCTGAGCCTTGGAGGGTGTGACAGAGGTGTTTCAGTGCTGGGCACTCCTCCATCCCTTCTTCTCAGCACTATGTTGCCTTTTGGGTGATCCCAGTGGTCATCGTCATCTGAAAAGAGAAGCTTCTCTAACCAGAAGTGAGAGTAGCATTAATATGTGAACATGAACATTAAGCGTAGTGCTTTCAGGGCAGGTTGGTGGGAATAATATATACATTTAACCAGTCAAGCGCAGGCTTTATACCCCTAAGGCTCATGACCTCCCCTGCCATAGACTTTTGCTTAGGTTTTTCAGTACCAGGTATGTATTCCCTCCCATAGAGAGGGCCTTCAGTCCAATTATGGAGCAGTTAGTTACCCCAAGAGCAGACATGCCACTATTGCACCCGTTCAGTCATTGGGTTTGTCTGGCCAAACTTGAGTTTTCAGTGTCCACTGTTTTCACTGCTGATGACTTCTGTCTCCCACATGGCTGCATGCAGTGCAGCTTTTTTCCAGCTTTCACTTGGCTGGTCTACAGGGAGAAAGTTTTCTGCTTAGCACCACCTTGCTTTCTCAGTGACCTTGCCTCTCAGGCAAGAGATGTCTTCAGCAATAGTGTCTTACCATCTGTTTCTCAAGGGCAACCAAGGGCTTTGGCAATAGCCTTTAATGTTTTGGAGGCTACCAGGACCTCCTTGGCCAACAACTCACTGGAAAGTATCCCATACCAGGCACTGAAAATTTTCTAGTAACATTTCATTTATTTATTTATTTATTTATTTATTTATTTATTTATTTGCAAGCAGAGACAGAGAGAGATAGAAGAGAGGCAGACAGAGAAAGAATGGGCATGTCAGGGTCTTTAGCCACTGCAAATGAACTCCAGATGCATGTGCCCTTTGTGCATCTGGCTTACGTGGGTCCTGGAGAATCAAACCTGGGTCCTTTGGCTTCGCAGGCAAATGCCTTAACTGCTAAGCCATTTCTCCAGCCCAGTCCCAGGCTTGAGATTAAGGACATGTCAATAGGCAATATGGAAACCTATTCCTTATAAGCCAACTTAAAAAATAAATTTAGGACTGGAGAGGTGGCTTAGTGATTAAGGCATTTGCCTGCAAAGCCAAAGGACCCAGGTTCGATTCTCCAGGACCCACGTAGGCAAGATGCACAAGGGTCACATGCCTCTAGAATTCGTTTTCAGTGGCTGGAGGCCCTGGCACACCCATTCTCTCTGTCTGTCTCTCTCCCTCTTTCTCTCTGAAATAAATAAATAAAATATATTTTAAAAAATAAAATAAATTTTAAAGCATGTTTAAATGGAGATCCTCAACATGGATGGATAAAGCTGCTTCCAGAATCATTGGGTATGAACTGAAAAATCACAGTGCCAGGGATGATATATCTCTGAGTGAGCTGATGGCCAGACAGGTCACAGAGGTCCCTCAAACAAAACGGGCCTTACCATTGCCCTTGGCTGCCCACAAAACTAGATGCTAAGTCCCTACTGATGACACCACACACTTCAGCAGCAGGAAGAAAAACCAAGCTGGAAGCTTACTTCCTATGGGCTAGCTTTCCTTGTGCCAGAAGGTGCTTCACAAGGTGCTGTGAGAGAAAATGAGTTAATGATCCTTCCTGACCTGACTGCAGACCCTGTGTATTTCACAACCAAATGGAAAAGGCAACATGAGTCCACTGGTGCAATAGTGGCAGGAGGGTTATAGGGGTAACCAGTTCCTCTCTGTTTGGATTTGAGGCCAGCTCTACAGGAGGGAAATCGTGCCTGATATTGTCGATCTGGCCAAAAGTCTGTGCCTGGGGACCTAGGTGCTGGCAGGGCTGAACCTAAAACTGTGTATGCTAATTGGACAACAGGCAAACTACTTCTAAATATGCGAAATATTATGTTTGCTTTCATAGGCTGGTACCATTCACAGCCTCAGACACAGGAGTTTCTTTATGCAAGGGGTAGAGGCAAACACAGAGATGCACAGATGACAGTTACCAAGAATAAGCGACTAGTTTGTGCTCAGCCCTCAACATGACATCTGAACCACACCCTGCAAGGCTCAGGGAAACTTGTGAAAGAGGCAGAAAGAAGGTAAGAGGAGGGTGAGAAGTAGGACGAGGGAATGCTGTCATCTGGATGGACAAATCCAACTGCACAACATGGACTCAGCATGGGCGGGTTCCTGCACGTGACTGAGTGGCTGAGCCTGTCAGTGTCTCGTCAGAGATGAGACTCCCAGAGGATGGGGGGTGTCTGTGGCTGACCTTCTGTCAGCCTGCCTGTCTCTCTCTAGGGGATTCTTTGGAAAGCACCTGCTGGGTGAAGGAATGAATGAATGCAAGGAGTGAAGCTTTTGGCTGGACCCTCATGCCAAGGACTTGGGGATGCTGGGATTGCTGTGGGCAGTGCCTCTTCCTCCCACGTGTGTACTGGGACTGGATTGGTTCTGATATATCTTTCCATTCATCATGGGTGCATCCAGAAGCTCAGACACTGAAGGCAAAGGAGAGCTCTGACAGAGGGCGGACTGAGGCACCCACATCCAATTTGGGGGAACAAGATGTCCCTTCCAGTCCCTTCCAGGTAAATCTGTATGTAAGATCAGCTCTGTGACAGTGAAGCCAATCATGATTTTATGCTTGGCAGCTGGGAATGTCATCACTAGCTCCCGTGTGTGTGTGTGTGTGTGTGTGTGTGTGTGTGTGTGTTTTTGCATGTGTATAGGCACACATATAGAAGTGCATATGTGTGTGTGTATACATGCAAGAAAAAGAGGTCAATGTCTGGTGTTTTCCTCTATTCCTCTATTGTGTTTCAACTTACCTTTTTTTTTTTTTTTCTCCCCAAGGTAGGGTCTCATTCTTGCCCAAGCTCACCTGGAACTCATGACTGCAGTCCCAGACTGGCCTTGAATTCAGAGTGACCGCTGCCTTACTTCTTGAGACGGGGTGTCTCCCTGAATCCAGAGCTCACTGATTTCTGACTAGGCAACTTGCTCTGGGGATCCTCCCGTCTCTACTTCCTCAGTGCTGGGATTATAGGCAAGGGCTGCCCAATTCAGCATTTAAAGGGGTGCTGGGGATTTGAACTCAGATCCTCATGCTTGCATGGCAAGTGCTTTATGGACTGAACCATCTCCTAGCCCTGTTTTCACTGTTTTCTAGTGTAAATACAGACTTTGGGAAATATGTATTTAGAACTATGGGCTAGGGAGAAATGCAGAAATGAATGAGTCAAAGCCATTGCAATTTTAAGGACAAACCAGGTCAGTTTTAGGTGCCTTAAGTGAGGAAGTAACAGTAGACAAAGCCGTGTGGTGGGGGTCAAGCAATGTTAGTGACAGCAAGTTGAATGGTGATTGGTTCTGGGTTAGGAGTGTGGGTGGAGGGGGGAGATGTTAAGGGGTGGATACAGTGTGTAAGTGAGATAGCCAACTCTTTTTTTGGTTTTGTTTTGTTTTTGTTTTTGTTTTTTACAGGTAGGGTCTCATTTCAGCTCAGACTGACCTGGTATTCACTATGTAGTCTCAGGGTGGCATCCAACTCACAGTTATCCTCCTACCTCTGCCTCCCGAGTGCTGGCATTAAAGGCGTGCGCCACCACGCCTGGCTGAGATAGCCAACCCTTACAATGAGAAGTATGGTATCTTTTAGGTGCACGGTCTGGAAGGCTGTCTCGGGAGAAAGTGGGGAGGTGGAAGGTGATCACAGAGCCACTTTCATCTGTGCATGTGACTTAAAGATATCCCAGTGTATCTGTCCTTCACACTTCAGCATGACTGAGTCAATTACATTGCTCTCTTACATGTGCACTGATTTGAGTTGCCCGGATGAAGAGGGACTTCGTCGCCAGGCATACCCCTGTTAGGGAAAGGGCTAAATGAAGGCTAAGAAAGTTTTAACACCTCAGAGAAAGAATCTGAGGACAGTGAAGAAAAATGCAGAAAGGGAAGGCCGTGGTGGACAAGCAAACTTCTCTCACTTTCTCTCTCTCTCTCTTTATTTTCTCAACATTTTGTCCAGGATCATTCCTGAGTGAGGTGGCACTGATGTCTCACATTTGTCTCCCTGTTGCTCCCTGAGCCCCGCGTCTAATACTTAGAGCCTCACCATTGAGAAAGAGGAAGCAAACCCGCCACCTTAAGCCTTACAACATACCATCTAGACTGCATCCCCTTCCCAACTTGGCATCGGGCTTAGGCTTAAGGTGATGGGAAAAGGAGAGTCTGAGGGCCTCTGATTCTCCATGTTTGATTGATGTAGACTCCAAAGGGTTCTATAGCAAACCACTCCCTGGCCCCCGGCACAATGTGTCAGCCAGCATGGACCTGCATCGGTCACTTGGCATGTCAAGGTGACAGTTCATATCTGAGTGCCTAGCCTAACTGCCCTTTTAAGCATTACTGGGAAAGGGCTCTGGGAATCTGCACCTAGCAAGTGCTCTGTGGGAATCCTTCTCCACACATGAGATAAAGAATCGGGCTGGAGAGATGACTTAGCAGTTAAGGCATTTGCCTGCAAAGCCTAAGGACTCATGTTTGACTCTCCAGGTCCCATGTAAGCCAGACACACATGGTGACGCAAGCATGCAAGGTCACATATGTGCACAAGATGGTGGACACACCTGGAGTTTGATTGCAGTGGCTGGAGCTCTTGGTATGCCAATTCTCTCTCTCTCATAAAAATGAAAATAAAGATAAATAGAATGTTGTATTATGTCTGGTACTCCTCTGCCTAGAACTGTATTCAGCCACTTCTCTGCTCATGCTGAGCCCAGCATGGTACTGACTGTGTCAGCTGAGACTTGGAGGCAGCAGAGAGGAGGCAGCCCATGATGACTTCTGAGAGAAGCCATTTCTGGAGCAGCTGTTTACCATTAGAAAGCACTTTCAATTTAATTAATTACTTCTAAGAGCCACCTTTTTTTTTTTTTTAGAGAGACACGGAGAGAGACAGAGAGAGAGGGAGAGGAAGACAGATAGAGATGGGCGCGCCAGTAGCCTTTCAGCTGCTGCGAATGAAATCCAGATGCGTGCGCCCCCTTGTGGTCAAGTGCAGCGTTGCGCCCTTGCGTCACTTTGCATCTGGCTAAACGTGGGACCTGGAGATTGGATCTTACGTTTAGGAGGCAGGCGCCTTAACCGCTAAGCCATCTCTCCAGCCTCCAACTTATTATTTATGTGTGGTGGTGTGCTGTATGTGTGTGTGTTAGCATGGGTGGTGTGGTGTATGTACATGTATGTGCAGGTGCACGCTTGTATGTATGTACAGGCAGAGGAGAATGTAGGATACCCCCCACCATCTGTCATCACGTTTCCTTGAGATTGAATCTCTTACTTATTTTGGAACTTGCCATTTTCATGAGCTCCAGCAATTCCCTGGCCTAGGTTCCCCACAGGAATGGGGTTATAGGTGGGAATGGAACCACATTCAGCTATTTATATGGGTATTGGAGAATTAATCTCAGGCAGTCTTAGGGCCCTCCAGGCCCTCATGCTTATGTGGGAATTGCTCTGACCTGCTAAACCATCTTTCAAGTCATATATATATATATATATATATATATATATATATATATATATATATAGAGAGAGAGAGAGAGAGAGAGAAAATTGGTCAGAATAGAGAGTGGGTGGGAAAGCTAATATTCATACATAATATTCATAGAATGTGAAAATGTAGATTTCACAAAAATCATAAGATAATGAATGTTCCGAGAAAGTGCTATTGATGATAAAATTGACAAAGTCCTGGTTACCATTGAAAAACCTCAGGCCTCTGCTAACCACTAGGCTTATGCAGGTCTCTGTGATGTGCTGTTTCCATATGTGCCTCACTCCAGTTCTTTCCCAGTCTTCTGAGAGCTCAGACTTGCAGACATTCTTTGAGAGGGAACTTGGTAAGAACCAGCCCTTGCTGTACATATATATGTCTCCATGTATACTGAGGGTCAAGTTGGGCTTACAAGTTGTTGTGGAAAAGAGTAGGGAGGAAGTGCCAGGGTTTACTAAGAACAAAAATTATAAGCAGGCTATAATTTTTCAAAAGGAAGCAGTGTAATTAATACTGGTTTCCTAAAGTTCACCCTGAGGAATGGATCTAGGGCCTTGTGCATGCCAGACAAGCACTCTCTACCAGGTTTATTCTTTTATAATTAGAAAGAAAACGTCAGCTTCATTTCTGGTATTAAAAGAAAGTCTGGGGGCTATGGAGATGGCTCAGTGGCTTAAACCACTTAAAGCCTGACGGCCTGGGTTCAATTCCGTAGTACCCACGTAAAGCAGGTGCACATGTGTCTGGAGTTGGCAGGAGGCCCTGGTGTACCCATACTCATTCTCTCTCTCTCTCCCTCCCTCTCTTTCTCTCTCTCCCTCTCTTCCTATTTTTCTCTTTCTGTCTGTATCTCTTTCAAATAAGTAAAACTATTTAACAAAAATAAAATCTGCTAGCCTGGTGTGGTGGCACACTCCTTTAATCCCAGCACTCGGGAGGCAGAAGTAGGAGGATCGCTGTGAGTTTGAGGCCACCCTGAGACTACATAGAGAATGCCAGGTCAGCCTGAGCTACAGTGAGACCCTACCTCGAAAAACCAAAATAAATAAATAAGTAAAAATAATAAATAAAGCAAAATAAAATCTGCCAACCTTTTATAAATTTTGAGTTAATTGGAGCAGATTTGATGATGTCCTGATATTTCCCATCAAAGTGGGTGGCTCTGACATAGCCTCCCTGAACAAGCAGGGCTTACAACCTGAAGCAAACAGTTTTCTATATCAAGCTTTTCAACAACGTAGTTTTCTAGAACATTCCTGATTGCAGCCTAGAATGATGATAGAATTCTCTAGCTCTCATTCTGTCATGGGATGGAATATACCCTCTCTGGAAACTTCCATCACTGTCGGGATGAAGATAGCTTCACTATCATCCATCATTAACATTACCATTAATTTTGGTATTAAAGTCCAGCAATTCGATAACTCATTTTTATCTAAATGCAACATCTCCCTTTAGACTTCCAAGGAATAAATATCACGGTTCAAGCTGGGCGTGGTGGCGCACACCTTTAATTCCAGCACTTGGGAGGCTGAGGTAGGAGGATCGCCGTGAGTTCAAGGCCACCCTGAGACTATAGAGTGAATTCCAGGTCAGCCTGGGCTAGAGTGAGACCCTGCCTCAAAAAAGAAAAAGAAAAATCACAGTTCAAGTTCGCTCAGGGGATGGAAGCCATCCTGGGGCAGGTTGGATGTTGACCTCAACTGGGACCAGCTCCTCTACCTCATGGGCCCAACTCTGAAACAAAGCTTCTACTTGGAGAATAACCTAGTCAGGTATCCAGACTAGCTGAACTGGGAAAGTCTGTGGCTTCTTTTTTTGTTTGTTTGCTTGTTTGTTTTTTGTTTTTTTGAGGTAGGGTCTCATTCTAGACCAGGCTGACCTGGAATTCACGATGTAGTCTCAGGGTAGCCTTGAACTCATCACGATCCTCCTACCTCTGTCTCCCAAGTGCTGGGATTAAAGGCTTGAGCCACTATGCCAGGCGAGTCTGCTGCTTTTTATGAGATAAAATGTTCTGGGACCAAGGACAAGGTTTCTTATCCACGCATGTATAATTTTAAGGCATAGTGTAAATGGTTAATCTTTGTTCTCAACTTGATAGGATGTAGAATTGCCATGGAAACACACCTGTGGGTATACCTGTGAGGGTGTTTCTGGTTTTCCGAAACAGGGAAGATCCTCCCTGAATGTGGGTGGCAGCATTCCACGGGCTTGGGTCCCTGACTGCGTAAACAAGAGAAAACAAGCTGAGCACCAGCAGTCATCTCTCTCAGCTTCCTGATCGCTGATGCAGTGTGACTAGCTGCCTTACACTCCTGCTGCCCTGCCTGCAGTGTCATGAACTGTAACCTCAAACAGCGGGTCAAACAAACCCTTCCTCCTTTAAGTTACTGTTGCCAAGAATTTTGCCAAAACAGCAAGAAAGGAAACTAATACACACAGTTTCTCCAAATCAGTGCTCTGTCTTGTTCACATTGGCTTTAATAGCTAATTTGGTCTTTCATAAAATGACACATATATAGATACAGATATGTGTGTGTGTGCATGTATGTGGTGTATAAGTGTAAGTTTGAATGTGAGATGGTCCCCATATCCCCATTTCTTTGTGACTTAGTCACATACTGAATCTGCAGTTGGTGGGCATTTGGGAGGTGGAGCCTTTTTGAAGGAGGTGTGTTGCTTGGGGTGGGTCATGTGGTGGCACAGCCCAACCCCCTCTTGCAAGAGCTGACTCACTCTTGCTGCTACCTCCTAGCAGCTGTGAGAAGACGTGATGCCCAAGCTCTGCTCCACCATGCCATGATGAACCTTTCCCTTGAGACTGGAACCCAAAAGAAATCTTGTTGTCCCATATGGTGCTTTTGGTCAGGTGTTTTGTCACAGGTAACTACATACTGTATACACATGTAAACTCACATATATGTGCAAAGATATAACTATTAAATGGATGGCATCGACGTCCACGTATGTACCTATATAAATGTGTGCATGAGTGCATGAGTCTGAAAACTGTGAAGTGGCCAATCCGAGTCCATGACTTGCCATCCACTTCCCAGAAAGAAGTATTTGCTTTCTTAAAGAAAGAGAAAAACAGGGCAGATAGTGAAGAGGATGTGTCCTTGGTCACACAGCATCAAGAAGGAGAAACCAGCCTCTCGAAGGGATGTCTCTCCTTGGCTGGGGGATCAGAAGGGCTGAGCCAAGAGCCCATGGGGGCAGCTGTGTGCCAGAGGAATCCACTGAGGGGCTAGGCCCAGGCCTCTTCTTACTCTGAGAGGAGCAAGCGACTCATACAACCCAGTGTGAAGTCTCTGGAGATCCACTAGGATCAGCACGCCGTATCCTTAGGGCGTTTCTGACGAGTGTCTCAGAATCTGGAACAAAAGAGAGTTTTAGAGACATCTACAGGACCACTTTCTTGTTTAATTGACTTGCAAGTGTAACTAACTGTGGGGTGGGTGTGTATTTCACCTTATTTTAAAATTTATTTTTGTGGTGCCAAGGATGGAGCTCAGAACCTTACTTGACACTTGCACGACAGAAAAAAAGGATACACATTTTATTTTTATTTATTTATCTGTCAGAGAAAAAGAGGAAAGAGAGAGAGAGAGAGAGAGAGAGAGAGAGAGAGAATGGGTGTGCCAGGGCCTCCAGTTGCTGCAAACCAACTCCAGACTCACACGTCACCTTGTGCATTTTGCTTACATGGGTCCTGGGTCCTTTGGCTTTGCAGGCAAGTGCTTTAACTGCTAAATCATCTCTCCAGCCTGGAGATATACGTTTTAGATTGTCACCTGTCCCTTGGTTCCTTGACACATGTAAATAATGAATCTTTGGAGAGTAGGCTTTATGACAAACAAAGAAGATATAGAAACACTGAGTTCTGGGAAGAAGGGGAAGTTGGGGAGCCAGTATGAGTGTGGACCAGGAAGACAGAAACATCACAGACTGGTGACAGGGACTATTCGGTTTATAGCTGGACATCCTGCCTTCCAGCATGTGGCACTTACCTTCTTGTTGCTGGGACAAAGACTCAGCCAAAAGAGCTGATGGGAAGAAAGTTTTTTTTTTTAAATTAATTAATTAATTTGACAGAAAGAGAGGGAGAGAATGGGCATGCTAGGGCCTCCAGCCACTGCAAATAAACTTCAGACACGTGTGCCCCCTTGTGCATCTGTCTAAGTGGGTCCTAGGGAATTGAACCTGGGTCCTTTGGCTTTGCAGGTAAATGTTAACCTCTAAGCCATCCCTCCAGCCCCAAGAAAGGTTTTATTTTGCCTTAGAGTCGTGAGTGGAAGCTTCATGAAGACAGGGACAGCCTGGCCCTTGCAGAGGCTGGACGTCACCTCCGCCACAGCAAGCGGACCAGAGCAGCAGGAGAGTGAGCGGAACTCTGACAAAAGGGGGAGCTGGCTAGAACACCCCTCAGCTCACCCCCAACAACACATTTCCTCCAGCAAGTCTCCACTTCCCAAACTGCCACCAGCTGGGGACCAAGCATTCAGAACACACGAGCTATGGGGGACATGTGATCCAAACCAGCACACGGCACATAGAACGAGGGCAATCCAAAAGGCTGACTCAGCACTCCAGAGAAAGGTCTGATCCCCTCTGCCCTTCCTGGCCACTTTACCCTTTTCTATTTTTCTTGAATTCATAGATGCCCTTCAATTGCTTTAGCATTAACAGGAGTCGTTTGAGACCCATCTTTTGGTCTCATGTTTTTTTGCATCTTGCCTAACCACCAAATGGATGCTGCTCAGTCCTCCCCCATCTGCTCTGTCTAGCCTAGCACTGGCCCTCCTGCCTATGGTGCCTGTCAACTTCAGTAACCCTACCACTGTCCATCATGCAGCTTTTCTAGTTATTGGGTGTTTTCTTAGGCCACGTTCTGAATACGTGTGTTTATTTGTTGTACAAAAAAGAAGTAGGCACTTATTTTACAACTAAGCAAACTAAATTTTCCTAGTAAGTGGCTGAGCTGGAATTCCATTTTTCACTTGCCTGACTTTAAAGACCCTGTTCTTCTACCACCGCTGGGTATTGTCCATCCCTGTCAACTTTAATGCTGTTTTTTTTTGTTGTTGTTGTTGTTTGTTTTTTGTTTTTTTTGTTTTTGGAGAGAGACATAGAGAGAGACAGAGAGAGAGGGAGAGGAAGACAGAGATGGGCACTCCAGCAGCCTTTCAGCTGCTGTGAACAAAATCCAGATGCATACTCCCCCTTGTGGTCAAGTGCAGCATTGCACCCTTGCATCACTTTGCATCTGGCTAAACGTGGGACCTGGAGATTGGAACCAGCATTCTTAGGCTTAGGAGGCAGGCGCCTTAACCGCTAAGCCATCTCTCCAGCCCAACTTTAATGATTTTTATCAGTGCCATGAAGTGATCATGTGGTGGGTCTTCAGCAACCCAATACTCCTGCTTTTGTCACACTGGATGCCACGCAGTTTCCTCCACACTTCAGCATTCAACCCATTCATCAGACCTCACGCTCCTGCGGATCATCAGGGTGTATTTGTGCTTATGTTGTTTTGGAAGCTTCATTAGATTCAAGAGCTGAGCTGATATTTTACAATGAAATGGGAACAAACTGTATTGATAATATTTTGTTGATGAGCAAGAGTTCATTTGAAGTAGAGTGTCCACATCATTCATTCATCCATCCTTCCATCCTCCATCCCTCCATCCTACATTTTTCCATCCTTCACCCATCCATTTGTTCATCCATCATCTATCTGCCCATCTATCCATCTGTCATCCATTCATTCATTCATCCTTTCCTCCATTCCTTCCTTCCCTATTCCTTCTGCTTTCTCTCTTCTCTCTTCCTCTCTGTCTGTGTCTCTCACCTTCTCTCCTTTTCTTAGTAGTTCGGGTGACCATTAACTCACAACATATCCAAGATTGGCCTCAAACTCTGGATCCACCTGCTTCATGAGTTCCAGGATGCCAGGCATGCACTCCCATCTTACCTTCCGATCATCTTAAGCCCCAATACTGAAATAAAAGCTGAGGGCACTCATATCAGCAGAACATGGTGGCTTCCGTCCAGGTCTGCACTCCCTGGTTCTTAATCTAAGCTGCTTGCTATGGATTGTATGAGTACCATTCTCCATGGCGATAAAGCCAAGACTCTGAACCCCAGGAGTTTTGGAAGTCCCACTCCATGCGCTCTGTCTTGCACTGGAACAAGAAAGTGCTTGGCTCCATGTCTTGCTAAGCTTCAGAATTCCTGGCCATGTGTCCTCTCTGGGAAGATTATCAGGCTGGAGGCTGGCAGTTAGGGTGGAGTTTTAGGAGTCCCTAAATACAGATTTAGCTGGAATGAAATCCCACCTTCCAAATCCTGAATTTGGCCTTGTTTGAGCCTTTCCCTCCTGTCCTTGTGCTGGGCCCCTTTCTGTTTAGACCCCTTCCCCATTACATCGACACGATAGGATTTGGAGTCCCTGTGCAGCCAAGTCCCCCACATTGTCCTGGAGCTCTCTGGACACTACTCCAGCAGGCTCAAGGCTTTCGATGGGATCTGATTGTCCCCATGGATGGAGGTGCAGCGGCCGTGGATGCCTGTGGGAGGGGCGGGGGGGGGGCTTGCCGGCTGTGTGAATGTGGCGGCTCATTGTTCTTCAGCTTTATTCTTTGGGCCTTGGTGGGGCTGATTTAGAAACCCTAATCAATGAGTTCTCGGGGCTTCCCGGGTGTGACACAACCGTGCGCGCGGCTCTGGGGGGCTCTTTGTTCTCCGATGACAGCTGACTTGGTCGCCAGTGGGAACAGTTTGAGCATAGCTCTACACTGCGCTCTGGCAGCTGCAACCTTAACTCTTTGTTACCCGCTGCTCAGGTCCCCCTTCATTGTCCTGAACCTCCAGTGACAGCTCTTCAAGTTACCTTTCTGTGGATGCAAGAGGCGGGAGACAATGCTCATTGGGAGAGGGGCACAAGGTGTCCACTCTGGCAGTACTTTTGTACCAACAAGTGTGTCATCACCCCGTACAGTGCCACTTGGCTGGCAGCCAGGGCTAAGCATGAGTGGATGTGTGTGTGTGTGTGTGTGTGTGTGTGTGTGTGTGTGTTTTCACACATGCATGGGGATGCCAGAGGACAACCTTGGGTGTCATTCTTTCAGATATTGTCCACCATTATTTAAAAACTATTTATTGATAACCAAGATACATAGGCGCAATATACCATGATCGTGATCGCCTCCCACCACCCTTAACTGTCTCCCCTCCTATGTCCCTCCTCCACTGAATCTCTTCTTCTTTCCAGCTAGTCTCTGGTCGATTTTGATGTCATCATTTCAACCACCCTCTTACTATGCAGGTCTTGTGTAGGTAGCATCAGCCACTATGAGATCATGCATAACAGGGCTACTCTGTTCCTGTCCTTCCTTTGGCTCTTACATCCTTCCCGACGTCTCCTTCACAATGGTCAGTGAGCCTTGGAGGGTGTGTCTACCAGTTTTTGAGATATGGCCTCTCATTGGCTTGGAACTTGCCTAAGTAGGCTAGACTGGCTGGCCAAGGAGCCCCCAAAATGTGCCTATCTCTGCCTCACCAGCACTGATAATACAAGTATGCCACCATCATCACACCCAGAACTGTTACAAAGTTCCCGGGATCAAACTCAGGTCCCTATATTTGCCAGACAAGCCCTTCAGATTGAGCTGTCTTCCTAGCCACTCTTGGGAGGGTTTATTTCTGACCTTACAGAAGTGACTAGAAGCTAAGGGGTTTCAAAACACTCATATTCTGGGACTTTGATTGAAAGCAGCTGAGCAACTTAGGAAACAAACCTGAAGGAAAGGCCACTGAGGGCAAGCATAAGACCACTGGCATGGAGCCAGATGGACAAGTACTGGAATTCTAACATCACCACTTGTTTAGTCTTGGGGTATGTCTTGTGCCTTCAGCCCTCAGCACATTGATTAGTAAAAGGGGAGATGCTTTTAGTACTAGCATGAGGATTGTATGAGCTTACATATGCAGGTGCCCATCTTAGGCACACTGTCCCGTCTCCATTTAGGGCATGCTGCTGTGAGAGCCATGGATGCTTCTTAAACCCAGGGCTCTGCAGAGTTGGAAAGGCAGACAAAAGGGGACTGCTAGAAAGCCATATTTGCTACCAAACCCATTGTTCACTCAGCAAGCTCTGAGTGCCAGCCAGGAGGTAGGACGTAGGGTATTGAAGATGGATAAGACATAGATGGAGCTTGTGTAAGCTGAGACAATGAATTGGATGCATAGTTAAAAACCCTTGGTTGCGGACACAGTTACCTGAATCTAATTAACATACATCAACAAGGACTTGGTGGGCTTGGGATACGCCTCAGTGGGTAAAGTGTGTGCTGGGCAAGCATGGATGTCTGAGTTTGAACACCAGATCCCATGCAAGCAAAACAAGGATGGTCACACTCTTGTAAATCTAGTGCTGGAGACAGGTGGATCTCTTGGGCTCATTGGTTAGACAGCCTGCCTCACTGGGTAAGTTCCAATAAGACCCTCTCTCACAAAAAGGTGGACAGTGCCTGAGGAATGATGCTAGAAGTTATCCTCCTCTGTCCTCCATACACATGTATACACACACACACACACACACACACACACACACACACACACACATTTGGAAGGAGGACAACTAGGGGAGCTTGTAGAATCTAATGAAGTACTGATCCGAGGTGCATCTGGAAGAGAAGGGTGCAGCTTTTCTTGAGAGGCAGTTGAGGGCAGAGACATGAGGCTGATGGGGTTCCTGGTCTGGGTCTACTTCCCACTTGCTGTTTGCTGGCTCCGTCGTTGTCGTTCAACCTCACAGCAGTCACTGGTCACCATGGAGGTGAGCCCTCACAAAAGCCGTCCCTGAGCTCAGGGGGTGGGGGCGCAGTACACAGCAGGTGAGGAATTGACTGACCCTACTGTGATCAAACGCCCACTTAGGACTGAGTCTGGCCACATGGTGGGTTTACATTCTAACATGGTCCTTGCTCTGCGAAGCCGTGTGATTACAGTGAAGTTAGGAACAGACCAGTACTCAAAAGATCTACTGGGGAGACAGTGGTGTGGGAAACCATTGCAGGAGCAGAGGTTGCATATAAAGGGAGTTTAGGTTTTATCTCTAGGTCCAAAGGAGCCATGGAAGTATTTAAACTGAGAGACAACATGGTCATCTCTGTTGGTCTGAACTATAAAGCTATAAACAAATGGACAGGAAGTATTGAGACCTATCAGTTGGCTATTCCAACAGTCCATGCATTGGATGGTGCTAACATAGGCTGATAAAATTTAGAATGACTTGAGGAAGATGCAAAATGATGCCAGGGCGCAATGCCGCACTTGACCACAAGGGGGTGCATGCATCTGGATTTCATTCTCAGCAGCTGAGACACTGCTGGCGCACCCATCTCTGTCTTCCTATCCCTCTCCCTCTCTCTCTGTGTCTCTCTCTCTCAAAAAAAAAAAATAAATAAATAAATAAATAAATAAATAAATAAAAAAGTGAAATAAAGAATGTTCTCTTATTATTTGTGATACGAGGAACTAAACCTAGGGTCTTCCACAGGCTAGGCAAGTGCTCTACCACTTAGCTATATTCTCCACTCCCTTTTAACTTTTTGTTTTGAGAAGGCATTTCACTAAGTTACCTTGAACTTACTGTAGCCCAAGCTGCCTTTAGACTTGGGATCCTCCTGCTCAGCCTTCTGAGTGGCCATACTGACAGGCCTGTACCACCAGGTTTACCTGGATTTGAGAAATATTTAGGAAGCAGAATTAACAGGATCATTTAATTCTGCATTGGAGGAAAGAAGTGAAATGTTTGATGAATTTCTTGTGTGCATATGCATGTTTGCATGTGTGTGGGTGCATCTATGTGTATGCATGTGCAGGCCAGAGGTCTATGGTGGGTCAGTTCCTCAATCACTCTCCACCTTATTCTTTGAGGCAGGATCTCCCTGTAAACCCAGAGCTCACCGATTGTGCCAGACCAGCTAGCCAGTGAGCCTCTGAAATTCTCAGTCCCCAACCCTGCAGGAGTGGAATTAAAGACACACACCACTATGACTAACCTTTAGGTGGGTAATGGTGATAGAACACAGGTCTTCATGCTTGTGTGGCAGGCATGGGCACACTGGGCCATCTCCACAGCCCCTTCAGAATGACTTTAAGTCTCCATTTGGAAAACAAGTTTACTGACCTGGCCTATTGCAATTGTCCTTGACTAGTTGTTTCTGAAAAATCTGTGGGTCAGTGAACCCACACCAAGTTATACCCACATCCCTATATAAATATCTATCTAGTGTCTGTATAGCTCTTCATCTATCATCTGCTGCTCTATCTCAGTCTGTCTATCTGTTAGTCATCTAGTTACCTATCTACTTATCAGTAGTATGAAAGGATTGATTTGGTCCCCAGAAGAGAGGTAATGAGATGGATAGGTAGCTGACAGAATAATGCCCCCCCCAGTCTAGTCCCAGACTCATTCTGATTCCCTGACGTATAAGCATTTGCCAAAGCTCAAAGCCACTCATCGAGTGAGGGTCATAATGAAGGACAGATGATGAGGGAGCTAAGAAGTTCACATTTGGAATAAATAACATATCATACATAGGTAATCTCAATACCCATTGCTCAGAAAGACTTGTAGGCATTTGGTTCGAGTTAAACTACTTATCATTCAGTGAAAAGGAAAGCATCAATTAGACACCAAGTCTGTCAGAAGACCCTTGGTTATTATAACCGGATATAACACAGCAAAAGTCCTCACAAGTGGATGACAAATATTCTTTGTGGAGATCTTGTGATATACTGGCTGTATTTTCTGAACCCAAAGATGAAGCTGTGCTATGTGTTTGATTCTCCAAAGTGCAGAGTCTAAAATGTAGGACATGATCAAGAACACTAAGGGCCCAGGTTCAGTTCCTCAGTACCCATGTAAGCCAGATGCACAAGGTTGTGCATGTGTATGGAGTTTGCTTGCAGTGGCTGGAGGCCTTGCTGTGCCCATTCTCTCTCTCTCTCTCATAAATAATAGGAATAATAATAGGAATTCTCCTCTCTTTCAAAAACATAGTGGTTAGATGTATAGAAGAAAAAGATAGTAGATGGATGGATGCATACGTGGATAGATGGATGGATGAATTGACAGATGAAGACAGAGCCTTCACTGAAAGAGGACTAACTTATTACATACCATCTAGATGTAATTGCTCTTTTCCAAAGAAGGAAACCTCTAGTTCAAGTCCCCAACGCATTCTCTAATAGCATTTACCACTCCCCCTGACCCTATATTCTTCATGGTCACAGATGTGACCTCAGAATAAGACTCACATTTTGACCTTCCTTGTCAGTGCATGTATCTTTTTTCTTCTTCTTCTCAAATAAGGACTTTGATGTACCTTTGCTTCACTGAATTACAAACCACACCATGTTCACTTGCTGACTTCTCTTATTCTACTAATAGTCACCACTTTCCTTGGCCAGTGCTCTAAGTTAAGACATCATCATTGTTCCTCACTTCTCACTTGCCCCTCCCCCACCTGCAACTCTGAAGCCTTTAAGAGCCCACCTTTTCACCAGCTTTATATCACTTCCATCGCCATCACCCACTTTAGGTCCTCATGAGCCAAGATCAACTGCTTCTAAGGCTATCTTCTTAATCCTTTTCTCTTATTTTACAAAAATGTGGTATCATTTCAACAGAACCCTTCCTTTCAAATAGAAACATACAAATTCTGGAAAAAAGCCCTTTTCCTCTGGATGAGGCTGGCATGGGTATAGAGCAGTGGTCAGTGCCCCACCTCTGTGAAGATCCTTGAGGCAGCATGTAGAACTGATCTTCACTTCTGTTACTGCTGCTGCTGGGATGGAGCTGCAGGCTGCTGAGTGGCTGCCTACAGTTGAAGATGCTGGAATGCTGAAGAGAATCCCTTAGTCCTCCCTGGGCTGTAATTGCAATAGGGAGTAATTCCTTCCTCCAACTGGATCACCGTGTTACATAAAGATATCATACTTCTGACTTTGCCCTTCAACAAGGGTTGTCAGGAACTGACTATGTTTACATTTCTTGGAAATTATAACCCTTGTGGGACAGTGTGGTGGGCTCCACACTCCAGAGTTTGACAGTTCATTTGTCATTTCAATCTCCAGAACTTCCCAACATTCACAACTTACTTTTTTTTGATCATTATGACTAAAATTGTCAAACCAGTGGCTTGCAGTTTTAGTAAGTATATTGTTTAGAATCTGTTACTTTTTTAGCACAAAAACCATTTATTATAATTCTTTATTTAGAAAAGAACAAGTCAACAAAAAGACAGCCCACCTCATACTGATTTAAACAATAGATGGAATTTATTGGCTTACTTTAGTAGGAAAAAATGGACAAAGTGGAATTCAAGGATGGTTTGATCCAACAGGTCATCAAGTACCTGGGTTTATTTTGTCTCTTTGCTGTGTTATCTTTGTCTCTAGGCAATATGACCTATGTATTAAGTTTGTTATCTTCCAAACACCAATTTTATTGGCTCTCTAACAAAGTCAGGAGCTTACTTTGTCAGAAGCCTTAGAAAACCTTTCCTTGGGAGTCAGATGAGAAAAGACTGAGCATCAATTGTCCCAACTTCATTTGCCTTGACCAATCATTAAGGCGGGAGGAGAGACATCCGATCACTGGTTGGTTCAGTCTTGTAGCTGAGTTGGAGCAGTTTCTATTTTACTTCATGGCTGTTACACAGTAGAAGAAACTTAGAAAGACTGCTGAAAATTTAGCTATCATTTCCATGACAGTTAGGAGACATACATACATACATACATACATACATACATACATACATACATACATGGTGGCATTTAATCAACTACCATGTTTTGGGTGCCTTATTTTGTTTTTATTGAGAACTTTACTGTATGAACATATTCTGTATTGGTCATATTCCCAGTGGGTTATACTCTTATATCCCCTCGCCCCTGGCCCATTACACTGAATGTTCTCCTCAGTGGGGTTACTGGTGTTCACTGTGGGGTCATGAATGCACCAGTCAATCTTTGTTGTGGAGACAACATGTTAGAATACATCTTCCCACCTTGTGGCTTGTGGCTCTTGCATCTTTCCACTCCCTCTTCTGCAATGTTCCCCGAGGATTCTATAAGTAATGGGTTTCATATTTTTTGTTTGTTTGTTTGCAATTGACTGCAAACATCCTCATCTTTTTCTGGTGGGGGGGGTGGTTTTTTGTGGTAGGGTTTCACTCTAGTTCAGGCTGACCCTGAAGTCACTAGGTAGTCTCTGGGTGGCCTGGAACTCATGGCGATCCTCCTACCTCTGCCTCCCGAGTGCTGGGATTAGAGGCGAGTGCCACCACTCCTGGAACATCTTGATCTTCATGATTACTGAAACAACAAAGCAATGACACAGATATTTAGAGCAGCACGTTGAACCTGCCTCTAGGCTTTTGTGGGCTAACTGGGGTTATAAAGCTCTGGTGAGTACCCAGAATTTGAACAACTCAGATGACTACATTTCAAAGCATCCAACTAGGAATACATTTACATTAAAAAGAAGGAGTTACAGGGCAGTTTCCCCTCTCCCCCCATGTGTTTGATGACAGCTGTTTAGGGAAAATTATGTCCACTAGACCTGTTAGGCTGTGGCAAAACTCCAGTTAATATTTGACTATTTGCTTCCTGTTGCTCAAAAAAAAAAAAAAACTAAAAAAAAACACTAATAATGAAACCATAATATAAATTGACTCACCTTTTTCTCCTTTTCTCTGTCTGACTTTCTTATCTCTACTCCTTTGAAGAGAAGACTTTCTGTGTCTGAATTTTGAGCACATGTTTGCCATTTGTCCCCAAGAGAGGGATTGGGAAAACTCTTTTGACAGTACTTTGGTCTTGTTGTCTGTTATATAAAAGAGTTGAAGGAAAAGTGCTGGTGAGCAAGTTTCTGGAACGTTCCGTGGGCTTCGTGACTTCCTGAGCATATATCTAGCTTCCCATCTTAGAAGGCTATCCATGTTTGTAGGTAGTGATGAGATGAGAAAATTAATAGAAATTGAAAAGAAAAGGGTTTGGGGAATGAGATCAACAGATGTCAGGTGATCCACATCCTCGGGGAGTGACGTGTAGCTATAATCCCAAGGACAAAGCCCATCTGTGCACCTTTGTCCCAAGGTCACCATCTCACCCTCAGCATACCAAAGGATCTTGTTGGCACGTTGAATCTCCAAGCACCTGTGCCCACCAGACTGTGCTTTCTGGGTATTGCCTGATCTCTGGGCTTGGCTGGCTGGTGTCTCCATGGAAACAGAAAGTGGGGAGGGGGATGCAGGGACAGATCTGTACATTTGTCATCAATCGCTGCTGTTTCACTCTGCTTCGTGTGCACTCTCTGGGGTGTCCTGGAGCAGGAAAATCAGAGCAGGCCATTCAGGGAGAAGGTGATTCCACTCTTTGAAACTGGCATGAGACCGGGCCTAGGAACATGCTGCTTCAGGGAGAGGCAAGGTGTGGGCACTACCAGAAGCTCTCCCCGAGAATCCATTCTCTTTCTTTAAAAAAAAAAAAAAAAAAATTGTGGGCTGGAGGGATGTCTTAGTGGTTAAGGCATTTGTCTGCAAAGCTAAAGGACCCACATTAGCCAGATGCACAGGGGGTGCATGCCTCTGGAGTTCATTTGCAGTGGCTGGAGGCCCTGGCATGCCCATTCTCTCTCTCTCTCTCTCTCTCTCTCTCTAATAAATGAATAAATAAAAATAAAATATTTTAAGACAAATTATTTATTTATTTGCAAGGAGAGGGTACAAACAAGAGAGAGAGAGTATGGCTGTGCCAGAGCCTGTAGCCACTGCAAACAAACTCCAGACACATGTGCCACTTTGTGCATGTGGCTTTATGTGGGTACTGGGGAATCAAACCCAGATCATTAGGGTTTACAGACAAACACCTTAACCATTGAGAAATCGCTCCAACCTCAAGACTCCAAATTTTCTATAACTCAGATATATTTCAGGAGGGAGGTTTGTATTTTTATCAGTCCAAAAAACTTTACTTTTTTTTTGTTGTTGTTAAATTAAAAAGCAAGACATTCAGCCACAATACCTCCATGATATAGAGAAAGATTTACCGTTTTTAAAAAGTTCTAGGTTGGAATTTTACTATTGTCTGCAACAGAGCGGGAGTCATGGTGGTCTTCAGTATTCACTGATCTGTTTGCGGGTATCCCATCAGCCACAAAAGACCTTCTTCCATCTCGCTTACACACGTCAGGACAGGAACAGTCTAGAAACAGTCCTGCTTGGCCTGGCTAGGATGCACAGCGGTGTCACTGACACTCCTGTCACTGTTCAGGGCCTTCTGACATTGACCCTTACTTAGCACAGGCTCAGTATAAGTCCCCCACATTCACAGCAAGGGGAACATGCCAATATGGCCTCATCTATGCCACCTCCTTCCAATATTTTTTCCTTTTATGTAAAAAGATTTTAAGCTGGGCATGGTGGTGCACGCCTTTAATTCCAGCACTCGGGAGGCAGACTACATAGTTAATAACAGGTCAGCCTGGGCCAGAATGAGACCCTGCCTCAAAAAAAAAAAAAAAAAGATTTTATTTTTGACAATTCCATGCATGCACATAATGTATTTTGATCACATTCACCCCACCTCTCATTGCCCTGTCTTCTCTTCCTCCTATTAGCCATTTACAGGTGTCGTCCCTCGACTCCTCCTCCATGTCTCTCTCATGGCATGCTCTGTTCTCTTTCTCCCTCTTTCCTTCGGCTCTAGCTCTGCCATTCTGAGCCCCTTTGACTCGCCTCCAACTCTATCATCCATGGACCTTGCTGTGTCTTTCCTATTGCTCTTCCCTCCTTACACTGCCACCTGCTTCCTTTTTCTTTTTGATTTAAAAAAAAAAATCTTTTAATTTTTATTTATTTATTAGAGGTGGGGAGAGAGAGAGAGAGAGAGAAAGAGAATGGGCACACCAGAGCCTCTAATCACTGCAAGCGAGCTCCAGCACCACCTTGTGCATCTGGCTTATGTGGGTACTGGGGAATTGAACCTGGGTCTTTAGGCTTCGCAGGCAAGTGCCTTAATTGCTAAGCTATCTCTCCAGCCCATTTAAAATTTTAAAAATATTTTTTAATTTTTATGCATTTATTTAAAAGAGACAGAGAAAGAGGCAGAAGGAGAGCACTGCCCCCTACTTCTATGGCTGCGCCTGTGGCAGCCCCCCAAATCTCCCTCCTGCCCAGACCATGCCTCAGCAGCTCTGGACCTGGACAGGGACAACTAGCCTGGGCAGAACAAATTGCATTTTCTCAGAAAATTCATTTTTGTGATACTCTTGGGCACTGTGGACTGCTCTCTTCTTCCAGTGGCTAGGGCCCCAAATCTTGGTGTCATCGCTAGAGAGGTTTTTATAATTTCTGTTTGATTTTTGTTTTCTGTTGTGTTATTTTACATCGTGTCTATCTCTCTCTCTCTTTTTTTTTTTTTTTTTTTTTGAGGTATGATTTCAGTTCGAGTTCTGATTTTCTTGAGGTTTCCTGGAATTCATTCTTGCTTTTGATCAAGTCTTCATTAGGCTTAATCAACCGTTTGTTGAGCTCTTCCATTTCTTGACTCACCTTCAATTAATTTATATCTCTTCTGAGGGTTCTAACATCTTCTTCAATACACTTAAGCCTACTATCAAAAGCTGAATGCTCCAAGAGACGATTCTGTTCAATTTTATTGACACGATTATTGGTTCTTTGATGGTTTGCTTCCAGTTCAGCGATTCTGTTGATCCAGGTCTCATTGGTTGTTGTGATTTCATTTTGGGAATGAATTTCTGTTGAGTTCTCTCTGTAGGACTGGGCATCCTTGGAGGAGATCTCTCAGTTTTCTGATTTTTCGCTAGCTTTTTTGCGTTGTTGTCCACCCATTTTAGGAAGACTCTTTATTTTATTGAGGAGGAAGTAAGTTTTTGTCCTTTGGACCGTGAACCCTCTGACTCAGGTGAACAGGAATGTTGGTACCCAGTGGCCAGTCAGGATACCAGAGCAACAGGCCTGATTCCACAGCCCTCACAAGGACCGGGCCTTCCCAAGCAAGGCACAATGGGACCCACCAGGACCAGGGAGCTGGGAGGAGCAGGGAAACAGGGGTCTGGCCTACTCACTCCCATCTGCACACCAGCCCACCAACCGGCACAGGGAACCCCCACACCTTTGTCTCATTTTTAGTTACTCCCCTTGACTCTCCTTCATCACCTTGTCTTCTTTAGGTCCTCTTTTCTTTTCTTTTTTTTTTAAAATATATTTCATTTATTTATTTATTTATTTATTTATTTATTTATTTATTTAAGAGAGAGGAAGAGGGAGAGAGAGAGAGAATGGATACCTCAGGGACTCCAGCCACTGCAAACAAACTCCAGATGCATGTGCCCCTTGTGCATCTGGCTTACGTGGGTCCTGGAGAATCAAACCAGGATCCTTTGGCTTTGCAGGCAAACGCCTTAACCGCTAAGCCATCTCTTCAGCCCTTCAGGTCCTCTTTTCTTATTTGCCCCTCATTTCAATAGTCCATCCTCTTCTCTCCCTAGCCCAGGACCCTGTGTCTTTTCCCCTCCTGCTCTGGCCTCCCCACTCTGTCTGTCAAATCATGCTGTGCTCAAATACCTTTTTTAAAAAATTTATTTTTTATTTTTTATTTTTGGAGAGAGACACAGAGAGAGACAGACAGAGAGAGAGGGAGAGGGAGACAGATAGAGAATGGGTGCACCAGCAGCCTCTCAGCTGCTGCGAACGAAATCCAGATGCATGCGCCCCCTTGTGGGAAAGTGTGGCATTGTGCCCTTGCATCACTTTGCATCTGGCTAAATGTGGGACCTGGAGATTGGAACTGGGTTCTTAGGCTTAGCAGGCAGATGCCTTAACCTCTAAGTCATCTCTCCAGCCCTCAAATACCATATATATATATGGTAATTTGCAAGCAGAGGGAGAAAGAGAGAATCGATGCACTAGGATATCTTGCTGCTACAAATGAAATCCAGGTGTTTGCACCATTCTGTGCATCTGGCCTTTCGTGGGTACTGGGGAATCAAACCCAGGTCGTCAGGGTTTATAAGCAAGAGCCTTTAACTGCAGAGCCATCTTCACAGCCCATCTGCTCATATACTGTTTTTGCTTCTTGAATCCCTGGAAATGACAGTCCAGTGCTCCTTCACATTACACAAGGTCCCCATTGGCCATGGCCTGTGCTCTGATATCTGCTTATACCCTTCTAATGGAGTGCTTATTGGCTAAGCATTCTGCAGATGGCTTCCAGGACTGTAAGAGGCATAACCTTTGGCAACAGAGTGGGAAAACCTTAAAGGGGTGTTTTGACCAAGTTATTTTACTTCCAGAAATTGATCTTAAAGAAATAATCAGGCAGACAGCTGCATAAAGTCCTGAGCAAAAGCATCATTATAGCATTATTTGTATCTATTGTTTAATACCTAAGGAAAAGGGGAGGGGAGAAGAAGAAATCACCACCTGTAATCCTGTATTTTTAATGATTTTAAAAATTATTTATTTATTTATTTATTTATTTATTTATTTTGAGAGAGAGAGAGAGAATGGGTGTTCTAGGACCTCTTGCTACTGCCAACAAACTCCAGATGCATGCACCACCTTGCACATCTGGCTTATATGAATACTAGGGAATTGAACCTGGGTCCTTAGGCTTTACAGGCAAGCGCCTTAACCACTGAGCCATCTCTCCAGTCCCTAATGATTTTTTTTTTTTTTTTAATAAACAAGGGCTGGAAAGATGGGCTACAGGTTAAAGCGCTTACCTGTGAAGCAGAAGAACTCATGTTCAAATCTCCAGGTCCCACATAGCCAGATGCACAGTGACACAAGTGCACAATGTCACACATGTGCCACAAGGGTATGCATCTGGAGTTCATTTAAAGCTGCTGAAGACCCTGGTGAGCCCATTTTTCTCTCTCTCTCTCTCTTAAAATAAAGTAAACAAGGGTTGGTCCTAAAGCTTCAAGCCTGTGATCCCAACCTCAGAGGCTGAAGTAGGAGACTGAAAATGTAAGACTGACCTGGGCTACAAGAGTGAATTCAAAGTCAGCCTGGTCGTATTTGTGAGACCTTGTCTCAAAGAGAAGAGTACTGGGAGTGTGGCTTGTTGCTAGACTGACTGCCTAGCATGCATGAGGCCCTGGACTCAATCTCTAGTCCCACACAGAAAGAAAGAAAGAAAGAAAGAAAGAAAGAAAGAAAGAAAGAAAGAAAGAAAGAAAGAAAGAAAGAAAGAGGGAAAAGAAGAAGAAGAAGAAGAAAGAAAGAAAGAAAAAAGAAAGAAGAAAGAGAGAGAGAAAGAAAGAGAGAGAGAAAGAAAGAAAGAAAGAGAGAGGGAAAGAAAGGAAGAAAGAAAGAAAGAAAGAAAGAAAGGAAGAAAGGAAGAAAGAGGAAAGGAAAGAAAGAAAAAAGAAAGAGAAAGAAGGAAAGAAAGAAAAAAGAAAGAAAGAAGAAAGGAATAAAGGAAAGAAAAAGAATGAGAAATGTAATTTAAAAAGAAATCCACCAATGTCCAATAATTTCAACATGACTATTTACTGACATGGGAAGATATTTAAAGAATTTTCCTATGTTCTAAGTGAAACAAAAGGAACAGGAGGTACAGAATGATAAACATGATACTGAGATATAGTATTTTAGGCATCAAGGAATAAAACACTTCTAGGAGTGTATTATATATTCATACATGTCAGTTCCTGGGATTACAATTAGTGATTTATTTTTTTCTTAAGTATTTAAAACATTTCTACCATACAGTGGACTAATTATACAGAGTAATAAATAGTTAAATTTACAATGTGCTGAAACAAAGTAGTTCAAAAGACATTAAAAATAATGTCCTGTTTTCATAGCCCCCCCCCGCCTTTGTTAATCTTTGTCACCATGGCTGTAAGGCTTCACTCTCTTCATTGTGGCAAAGCATTTTCCATTATCCAAGTACATTAAGTTTCTTTCTGTAAGGGAGAACCACAGAATGCCCAGACCGAGGCCCAGGGTTTGCGTCTTCCTCCTCCTAAGCTGGGCCCTCTGTGACGGAGGGAAGGGCAAGGTTCTTGTACGCAGACATGGAGACGAGCACCAGACAGTGATGGGGAAAAGCATTTTGAGAACTGAAAAAGCACATGCCATGTCAGGGGCTGATCCATGGGTATTCCAAAGCCTCCTGAATCCACCTCCCTGGGCTGTCGCCACGTGAGGCTCTGGTGACTTTTCAGCGTGAGCCCTGAGCACACTGTGGATAAGGCCCAGGCTGCACAGGGTGGGCGCACTAGTCCTGGAAGAACAGCTGTGCGGGTTAAGGGACGTGGTTCTGCCTCACATGCCTCAGCCCTTCCGGTTCCTTCCAGTGCTTCCAAAGCAATGCTTAATTCTAGAAGCATCTTGAGCCAGCCTGTCTGATGGTCACATGGAGACTACAGAGTTGCCTGGCTGTGTCTGTGACCCTCTCCAGGATCTGAGTGATGGACTGCTCCCCAGGAGCTGAGGGCCTCAGTTGGATGATAAGGTGGCTCCATTTCCCATCATGTCCCTGGCTAGAGAATAAGCTGGCTACTCTGTGTGCATAAGAGAAGGAGAGAGAGAGAAAGACACTCACACACACACACACACACACACACACAGAGAGAGAGAGCAAGAGAGAGAGAGAATGTATGTGTGTGTTTTATTCACCTACTTTAAAGTCTCTGCACACAAGAGCACGGGGCTTACCTCATGAATGTTAAAGTGAGTCAAGACCCAAATCCACCTTCTCAGGCCCAGAACCATTAGAGTGGGCAGGAAAGAGTCCAGGAGGAAATATGGCGTGACTAAAGACCACCGTCAGGCTCCAGGATGAGGCCAGACACACAGTAAGAGCTGCCCGCTGCCTATAACAGAAAGGCCAGCTTCGGGATAACCCGGGAAGAGTTTTGCACTTCGGGTGCAATGCAGAAGGACTCGGTGGCATTGGGGGATGGGGGTCTCAGAGCCTAAGACTATTTGTCTTGGCCTGATTAGGGAGGCTGTTTGGCCAGTCCCACTGAAACCTGTCAGCAGCTAGGATGTGAGGTCAGATGGAACTGGAGGGCTCCTTACTATCACCAGAACTTGCATCTCAATCTATTGAGTCACCCATGATGAAACTCTGTATCAGCCTGGGAGGAGGCAGCCCTAGGGAATAACGCGCTCTGATGGAGGGCCTCATTTTGAGTAAGGCTGCATCCGGAAGGACTAGCCAGGATGAGTTAGCCCCAATCCATGCTGTGAGATAACCAGACAAGTTGCCTGGCTGGAGGGAGTTATTCAGTGCTTCTCAGATGGACTCTGGAGACATGCTGATATTCTTAGCAAGCCAGGCTCACTTAACCCTCCAAGTACCAGGATGTGGGCTTCTGGGGCTTCATCTTCCTCCCCTTGGGGTCTCCATTCTCACTGTGCAGAGAAAAAATGCCCGCGTAGGAATGGCCAAGGAAACGTTTTAACTTCTGTGAAAAGATTAGGACTGCGTATGAGGCAAGGAGTGACAGATAGCCCTGCCCTGGGAATCCGGGGTTTGGTCACAAATGTTCTAGAAAAAGAAACAGTTGCTGTTCTCCAGCAGGACATGGAAGAGATAGGAGGGAGGGAGAATGCCTTGTTCCTTACGTGTTCCCAAAAAGCTTGTGGCCTTGTACAGGGGAGAGGCTGGCCTTCGGAGCCAGCTTAGGAGTGACAAGAAGGTCCTTGAAAGAAAATATCAGCGCACCCCACCCCTGAGATGGGACAAGGGTACGTATCTAGCAAAAGACACAAAACCTGGGGTTCTGATCCACCAGGCAGAAATTGTTACTTGAGAGGCAGATGGGGAAAAAAAAAAAAAAAAAACTGTGCCAGGTAGTGTATCCATGCTTGTTCTCAACCCTAGAGCTTTGATCCAAGCACTTCTAGAAGCATCCCTCAAAGGATCAATCAGATGATGGGCTACAGAGGGGCAGACATGGGAAATCAATTATAGAGCTGGGGGAAGCAAGCACAGGAGGAGTCTTGCAACCTTATCAGGCCAGCATTGTCACACCAAGAGGGGCACTGAGGGGTCTTCTGAACAGGCTGTTTGTATTCACTGCCAAGATTTCCCATAGGAAGCCAGGTGTGGTGGCGCATGCTTTGACTCCCAGCACCTGGGAAGCACAGGTAGGAGGATCACTGTGAGTTTGAGGACAGCCTGGGACTACAGAATGGGTTCTAGGTCAGCCTGGGCTAGGGTGACACCCTACTTAAAAAAAAATTCCCAGCCGGTCATGGTGGCGCACGCCTTTAATCCCAGCACTTGGGAGGCAGAGGTAGGAGGATCACTGAGAGTTCGAGGCACCCTGAGACTACATAGTGAATTCCAGGTCAGCCTGAGCCAGAGTGAGACCCTACCTTGAAAAACAAAAAAAAAATTCCCATAAGCTAGTGGGAATTTGTCACCAATCAAACCAAAATGTCCTATAGTAGTCTTCTATCTACTGGGTGTTTTGTGATTTAGAAAGAGATTCAGGGAGCTGGGAGGTACCTCAGCACAAAGCTTTGACTTCGATCCCCACTATCCCATACAGCAGGTGTGGTGGCGCGTGCCGGACATCCTAGTACTTAGCACGTGGAGGCAGGACATTAAGCTATTTAATCCTGCTCCCGCTATGAGCCATCCTTGGCGATGACCGTGTGGTGTCCTAGAGGTGTCAGTAATTCCTTAGAGAGACCAACCTCAGAAGCCAAGCAGGGTCGGGCCTGGTTAATATTTGGATGGGAAAGTAGTGATGTGCTGCTGAGCCTGGTGGTACAGGACTATAATCCAAGATACTTGGGAGGTTGAAGCAAAAGTTCAAGGTCAGTCTGGCCTCAAAATATCAAAAGAAGGGCTTGGGATATGTCTCAGTGGTAGAGTGCTTGCCCAGCACTCTCATCCCTCCACAGGGAAAGGAAAAAAAGAAAGGAGGAGGAAAATGGGGGTGGGGAGAAGAAGAGAAGAGGATAAGAAAGGAGAGATGAGCTGAGGAGGAGGGGAGGGGAGGAGAGGAGAGGAGCAGAGAGGAGGTGCTGTGCTGGGAGATTGTTACACCCTTTAGGCCAGTGATGAGAGGCAAGTGAGCCCTGAAGGGCTTGCTCTCCTTTCTGTCAGTGTTCATTCACCCAGCACATACCAGGCATCTAGGCAGATGGGGCTGCAGCTGCATGAGGACTACTCCGGGTGGGCTGTTGAGATGGCGGGGGTGGGGGGTGTGCACTTGGGTTTTGAGATCATGAAGTTACAAGAGGAATATGTGGAAGAAGAGCTAAGATGACCCTTTCCACACGGCCATAAGTCAGGAATTCCAAGGGATTCGGATCCTGGAAAGTGTCTTCTAAGATGCCCCAACACTTTGAGCTAATCAGAGATGCCGCAGGTGAGGGGCCCTGGAAATGCTATCGTGAACGCTCTGAGAAGAAGCTTTGTACTCTGGGTGTTGTCGAGACTTCCTGTGTTGCCTTTGTTTTCCTTTTGGTTTTCAGTTTTCTGGGCTCAAGGGACCAACGAGGGAACGATGGATGGCTGGTCCCATGGGTCCAGAGCTCTGAAAGCTGGTGGCTCGTGATTTACTCCTGGCCTGACATCCCTGTGTATGTAAGCAAGAAGAAGGGAGAGGAAAGAGGGAAGTCAAAGGAAGTGTGGGCATGGTCTGGCCAGCTCCCATCTCCCCACTGGTAGAGTCAGCTTCCAGTTTTAAAACCTTGGGGACTCTTGGTTTTGTTTGAATAAAGGAAGCCATTCCTTTCATATCCTTTCAAAAATAGATAAATAAAAGGCTGTCACACCATCTTACAGATGTTTCTTGCTGTCAACAAACAAAGGTTCAGAGTTAGGTCCTTTTCTTTTTTTCTTTTCTTTTCAAAATCAGATCAGAAGGCAGGGAGTGGGAGGCAAGGGAGAATTTCTGGAGCTGGTTCCTCTATATCTCGTGCTATTCCTACCACGGCTGCTGGTAACAGCCAGAGCAAGCTGCCACCGTCACCGGCATCCGTGCATCATAAGCACCACATGTCAAGCCACTACCACAGTCACTGCCAACAGCACCAACAGCCACCACTATCGCTGCTACCCGCAATATCCCCCACCTCCACCATCACTGTCAACCATGAGCCTATCACTCCCATCCGTAACACCTGCCTCCTCCATCACAGCCATCATCATCATTGGCACCACCATCACTACCATCGACAACATTCACCATGTCCACCAGCACCATCACTACTACCGTCTCCCACCACCACCATCATGGCATCAACACTACCATCACTCCCATCCACGACATCCACCACCCCACCTGCACCACCTCCACTACAATCACCGTAACTGCTTCCACTGCTAACCCCAACACCCTCCCACCACCACCAGGAACACCAAAGTTAAAGGCTGCTAATCTTAGCCAAACAATGCATGCAAAGTTATTGAACAGATGGGACCAAAGTGAGTTACACAGATAATCTCAGAACTCTTGGGCAGGCTGGGGAGAGAGCTCCGCAGTTAAGGTGCTTGCCTGCAAAGCCTAAGCACCCAGGTTCAATTCCTTAGTACCCATGTAAAGCTGGATGCATAAAGTGGTGTATGCATC
Organism: Orientallactaga sibirica; assembly: GCA_036365145.1. NCBI lineage: Eukaryota > Metazoa > Chordata > Mammalia > Rodentia > Dipodidae > Orientallactaga > Orientallactaga sibirica. The sequence continues at coordinate 11,764,107 of JAEOAD010000013.1, forward strand.
TGGAGTTTGTTTGTAGTGGCTAGAGGCCCTGACATGCCCATTCTCTCTCTCTCAAAAAAATTTTTATTTTTACTTATTTATTTGAGAGAGCATAAAAGAGGCAGAGAGAGAGAGAGAGACAGAGAATGGGCAAGCCAGGGCCTCTAGCCACTGCAAAAGAACTCCAGATGCATGCACCACTTTGTGCATCTCTCTTACATGGGCCTGGGGAGTCAAACCTGGGTCCTTTGGTTTTGCAGGCCAGCGCCTTAACTGCTGAGCCATCTCTCTAGCCCCCAACCACCCCAAATTTTTTTAAAGAGGAATAATGAAAACCCAAGGTCCTCTAGAGTTTAAAGGAAAAACACATTCAAACTATCCTATTAATGAAAGATGCTAAGAGCATCTTTCCTTTTCTTCTGTTCGCTTCTTCTCTTTGATCTCCCCCCATTTTCCTTCTTATTACTGCTAGATCTTGGACCCTTATCCCTCTTTATACCTCAAACTTGGAGGCTTTATAATAGAGGATAATATTAAACTTTTTAAGTATTTTTCTTGGATTCTAACATCTTATATTCACCACATAATGGCCTTTCTGTCAAAGAGGAGAGAAGTTAAGTCAATGTGCAAGGTGGATGGTGGAGGTGGAGAGTTCTGGAGAGGGAGGCTCAGGTCTTCCAGGAATAGGTTCAGGTCTTCCGCAAGGGACCGATGTAAAGGTCAGGCCTTGCTTCTGTATCCTCTAGCAGGCAGGGGATGGCAGAGGCTTCCTGAAACAGCTCGGCCAGCTTTGTACTGCAGCTGCTTGCAGGAGAGCTGTTCGCTCTGGCCAGATGCACAACACGGAAACAGTAGTAAGGACAATAGAGGAGTGGTGGGGACAGGGCAGAGGTGGTCCTGTGCATTTTTTAAGTTTTATTTTATTTTTATTTATTTTGGAAAGACAGAGAGAGAGAGACAGAGAGAGAATGGGCAGGCCAGCAGTCTCTCAGCTGCTGCGAAACGAAATCCAGATGCGTGTCGCCCCTTGTGGTCAAGTGCAGCATTGCGCCCTTGCGTCACTTTGCATCTGGCGAAACGTGGGACCTGGAGATTGGAACCAGTGTTCTTAGGCTTAGGAGGCAGGCGCCTTAACCGCTAAGCCATCTCTCCAGCCCCAGCCCTGTTCATTTTTAACAGAGAGGAGCATTATCTTTTCATGTGGAGCCAGCTGTGACTTGGACTCAAGACACCGATGCACAGAGACTTAGGGCAGAACGTGGCGCGAGCAGTAGCTGTGCACGTGTGCTGTGCGCAAGTGGGTGGTGTGCCGTAGGGAAGTCAAGCAAGGGTCAAGAAGAGCAGGACTTCTTTGGCCTGTCGCATTTTCAGCCGAGTTTTTATGGGATGGTAAAGACCTAAGAGAAAACCTCAGACCGGCGATAAGAGCAATGTGACGGGAAGTGATCTTGGCGAGTGTGGCCGCTCCAACCAGAGCTTCCAGCGGTTCCTCTCGCCCTTCTTTGTGTGGATGGATGGAGAGCATCAATGTTTGCGTGCGTGCATACATGTGGAGGCCAGAGGTTCGCATGAAGGGCCTTCCTCAGTCATGCTCTATCTTATCTTGTAAAACAGGTTCTCATTGGACCTGGAGTTGGCCAGTTTAGCCAGACTATTAATCACACAAAAGTTGTGGGAAAGCCCCACAGAAGCTCCACCGTTCCCTCTCTTGAATCTGGGATAGTGTGGATAACCTTCAGCTTTGGGCAGGAGTGTCTTTGAGCAGCAGCCTTGGTCTGTAAGAGTGACTTGATTTCTTCTCGCACGGCTAGGCTAAAAGGAAGACAAGGCTAAGGGGAGCAGTGTGAGATGACACATGCTTGCCTCCTGCTCCCCAGGTACGCAACCCCCAAAGGCAAGAACCTTCCACGGGAATTCACACAACTAAGAGCTTGCCACAAATCTCCAGGACCTTAGACTGTGACAGATTCTTCTATGACAAGAGGCAACAGATTGTTCCTGGTCTCTCGCACATAGACCTCCTTGCATTCCGGGGAAAATAAAATCCCAAGGACTTTTCCATTCACTCTGCCCTCTCAGAAGATTCAACATTGCTGGGACTTGTCCAGGGGCCTCGGGGTGTAGGAAGAGGATGCAAAAGTCAAACTCAACATCTCTGTCATTTAAAGACAAGCTCAATTGAGTCCAGTTCCTCTTAACTTCACCATAGTGGGTGCCCCATGGCCTCCCTGTCGCTAAGTCGTGTCTAGAGAAGTGCTCAAAGCCACTCCCCAATTCCCAGAGAAGAAGTCGACTTAGAAGCTCTAGCCCAGAGCCTGACCCCAGCCTGCTGTTGTTCTGTAATCTTTTGCTCTCCCTCCTTCCTCTGGGCTGACTCTGTTTTAGTTTTGCAGGGAGGGATGTTGAAATAAAAGGTTATCCACCCTTGGCAAGGGCAGGAAGGAAATGTACCTGACATATGCTCGCAGGAGGGCAGGAGGGCTCCCAGCAGGATACAATTAATGGCCAGAGAGGCTGAGGGGATTGCAACAATGTGCTTTCTTTCCCCTCCATTAGTTCTCCTTCCTGGAGTTTGTTAGCCTTTGGTGGGTAGAGGAAGGTTCCAAAGTCCTGTGAGCAAATGGTTGGTTGGTATCCATGGGCTGGTGGGAGTCCAGAGTGGTGCTCATGCCCGCTGGAGGTTCAGGGATTCAGAGGGAAACCAGGGTGTCAACTCGAAACCAGCTACAGGGCACCAGGAAATTCTGCCCAGGTTTAATCTTTGGGGCTCTCAGGCTAATATTAAGAAAGGAAGGGGAAGAGGAAAGGAAGGGGAGAGGGAGAAAGAAGGAAAGAAAGGAAGAAAGAAGGAAGGAAGTAGGGGAGGGAGGGAAGGAAGGAAGGTGAAATGAAAGAAAAAGAAAGAGGAAAGAAGACAGGGACAGGAAGAAAGACGGAAAGAGACCTGAAGCTAGGAAGTTAAAAGTCAACTTCTTCAAATCTGTTTACAGTTTGGATAAGAAATCTACAACCTTCTCCTGGCAGGTGGTTCACACGACCCTTGTCCACACTTAACAAGCTAAATTTGGTTCCTGGACATCTTGAGCTCCAGAAAGGCAGATTGTCCCTCCACTTAAGAAAATTTTACTTATTTTATTGATGGGGTTTGAATATATAACCCGAATTGGCCTTGAACTCACGATTTCTCCTACCTCCATTGCCCAAGTGCTGGGATTGAGAAAAATCCCTTTTATTTGAGAGTCACTGCATCTGCACAGGTCTTTTTTCTCCACGAGGGCGTGACGTGTTCTGGCTTTGTGTGGTCTCCACGGGGCTGGGGATGCTACGGGCAACAAGACACCAGAAAGCCCCAGAAAAGACAAAGGGAAAGAAGAGATAAAAATGAAACTATTCCTACAAGGTTTAAGAGAATAAAATTTAAAGTGATACAAATAACGTCATGTGTGGATCAGTTACAAAAGGTTTAGGACAACGTTTTGTTTTGTTTTGGTTTGGTTTGGTTTGTGTTTCAGGATGATTTAGACCAGAACAGTGACAGTACTTGGCACTCATCTGGTACCTATGTGATGTCCTGTCTGATTCTTGGCTGACTTACAGGGACGGGCACGAGGGAATCTGCTTTTGTTCAGTCTTTGTATGGGGTCAGGTTCTCACCATGTAGCTCAGGCTGACTGAAACTCACAATCATCCTGCCTCCATCTCCCAGTATTGGGATTCCTTGCCATACATGCCTAGCCAATAGAACAGAATTTAAAATCCTATCTTCCTTTATTATTATTATTATCATCATCATTATTATGGATTTTTGAAACAGAATCTCACCCCATTGCCTAGACTAGCGAGGAAACTCAACACGAGCCCAGGCCAACCTTCAACTCATAACAATCCTTCTCCCTCAGCCTCTCAAGTGCCGAGATTATAGCAGAGACACACCATGCCTAGCATTTAAACGCTAGTTTTACAAAAAAAGATCAAGCAAACAGCGAAATTCCTCAGTAGTTTAATGACTAAAGTAGGGTCTATGGCTTTCAAGTGCTGGGATGAGCACCGAATCTGATGCTGTGGGCTTGCTGGCTTGCTTCATTCTGGTGCAGGCTTCCTTCCCATTTACCTCGATGCCCAGGCACAGGGGCATGACTCTGATGCATTGATAAAGATGGGATAGGTGCCAGTGTAGGGAGCTCAGCGAAAGGTCTTAGGGTCCGTCCCTTCTCTTTCCCCTCCTGTCCTCCCACCTCCTCTCTCTGGGCAGGGCTGTCCCAGAAGCTTTTACCTCCTCCGTGCTAGGCTGTGCACGTGGGAATCTGCAGAGTGAGGACACTGGGAGAGAGGAGAGACCCTGGGCTTGGATGTCCCATTGCTGCTCACGAGTGCGTCTGTATGTCTACGTGGTCTGCTCTAGGCAAGCCGTTACTTATAGAGCATTTTTGCCCGAGTTAACCAATGTGCTCTCTGATCATGCTTGGCATGTTGGAGAGGCTAAGGTCAGGCTGAGTGAGAATTCAAAATCTAAAAACCATGAGACGTCTCAGCCCAGCTGCGGATGGGAAAGCTGATTGCAAAATGCTGTTATGAAGCTGGACAGACGCTGGGATTTAGAAAGTGACTGGTGACGAGGACTGACTGGTGTGTCTGTGCTCTTGTGACTTCCACAAGGAGGGGATCCAAACACTGCAGGTGGAGAGGGTTGGCCTTGTAGGTGTAGGACTCTTAAAGGACCAGCCACTTAATGCCTAGCACGAGATGAGATGCTGGTGGGTTAAGGGAAGACTTACATGTTGAGGAATAATCAAAACCCAAGGTCCTCTGGAGTTTAAAGGAAAAACACATTCAAACTATCCTATTAATGAAAGATGCTAAGAGCATCTTTCCTTTTGCCCTTCTGTTCATTTCGCTTCTTCTCTTTGATCCCCCCCATTTTCCTTCTTATTACTGCTAGATCTTTGACCCTTATCCCTCTTTATACCTCAAACTTGGAGGCTTTATAATAGAGGATAATATTAAACTTTTTAAGTATTTTTCTTGGATTCTAACATCTTATATTCACCACATAATGGCCTTTCTGTCAAAGAGGAGAGAAGTTAAGTCAATGTGCAAGGTGGATGGTGGAGGTGGAGAGTTCTGGAGAGGGAGGCTCAGGTCTTCCAGGAATAGGTTCAGGTCTTCCGCAAGGGACCGATGTAAAGGTCAGGCCTTGCTTCTGTATCCTCTAGCAGGCAGGGGATGGCAGAGGCTTCCTGAAACAGCTCGGCCAGCTTTGTACTGCAGCTGCTTGCAGGAGAACTGGCTCCACAGAGCTGTTCGCTCTGGCCAGATGCACAACACGGAAACAGTAGTAAGGACAATAGAGGAGTGGTGGGGACAGGGCAGAGGTGGTCCTGTGCATTTTTTAAGTTTTATTTTATTTTTTATTTATTTTTGGAAAGACAGAGAGAGAGAGACAGAGAGAGAATGGGCAGGCCAGCAGTCTCTCAGCTGCTGCGAACGAAATCCAGATACGTGCGCCCCCTTGTGGTCAAGTGCGGCATTGCGCCCTTGCGTCACTTTGCATCTGGTAAACGTGGGACCTGGAGATTGGAACCAGTGTTCTTAGGCTTAGGAGGCAGGCGCCTTAACCGCTAAGCCATCTCTCCAGCCCCAGCCCTGTTCATTTTTAACAGAGAGGAGCATTATCTTTTCATGTGGAGCCAGCTGTGACTTGGACTCAAGACACCGATGCACAGAGACTTAGGGCAGAACGTGGCGCGAGCAGTAGCTGTCCACGTGTGCTGCGCGCAAGTGGGTGGTGTGCCGTAGGGAAGTCAAGCAAGGGTCAAGAAGAGCAGGACTTCTTTGGCTTGTCGCATTTTCAGCCGAGTTTTTATGGGATGGTAAAGACCTAAGAGAAAACCTCAGACCGGCGATAAGAGCAATGTGATGGGAAGTGATCTTGGCAGTGTGGCCGCTCCAACCAGAGCTTCCAGCGGTTCCTCTCGCCCCCTTCTTTGTGTGGATGGATGGAGAGCATCAATGTTTGCGCATGCGTGCATACATGTGGAGGCCAGAGGTTCGCATGAAGGGCCTTCCTCAGTCATGCTCTATCTTATCTTGTAAAACAGGTTCTCATTGGACCTGGAGTTGGCCAGTTTAGCCAGACTATTAATCACACAAAAGTTGTGGGAAAGCCCCACAGAAGCTCCACCGTTCCCTCTCTTGAATCTGGGATAGTGTGGATAACCTTCAGCTTTGGGAGGAGTGTCTTTGAGCAGCAGCCTTGGTCTGTAAGAGTGACTTGATTTCTTCTCGCACGGCTAGGCTAAAAAGGAAGACAAGGCTAAGGGAGCAGTGTGAGATGACACATGCTTGCCTCCTGCTCCCCAGGTACGCAACCCCCAAAGGCAAGAACCTTCCACGGGAATTCACACAACTAAGAGCTTGCCGCACAAATCTCCAGGACCTTAGACTGTGACAGATTCTTCTATGACAAGAGGCAACAGATTGTTCCTGGTCTCTCGCACATAGACCTCCTTGCATTCCGGGGGAAATAAAATCCCAAGGACTTTTCCATTCACTCTGCCCTCTCAGAAGATTCAACATTGCTGGGACTTGTCCAGGGGCCTCGGGGTGTAGGAAGAGGATGCAAAAGTCAAACTCAACATCTCTGTCATTTAAAGACAAGCTCAATTGAGTCCAGTTCCTCTTAACTTCCAGTCACCATAGTGGGTGCCCCATGGCCTCCCTGTCTCTAAGTCGTGTCTAGAGAAGTGCTCAAAGCCACTCCCCAATTCCCAGAGAAGAAGTCGACTTAGAAGCTCTAGCCCAGAGCCTGACCCCAGCCTGCTGTTGTTCTGTAATCTTTTGCTCTCCCTCCTTCCTCTGGGCTGACTCTGTTTTAGTTTTGCAGGGAGGGATGTTGAAATAAAAGGTTATCCACCCTTGGCAAGGGCAGGAAGGAAATGTACCTGACATATGCTCGCAGGAGGGCAGGAGGGCTCCCAGCAGGATACAATTAATGGCCAGAGAGGCTGAGGGGATTGCAACAATGTGCTTTCTTTCCCCTCCATTAGTTCTCCTTCCTGGAGTTTGTTAGCCTTTGGTGGGTGGGAGGAAGGTTCCAAAGTCCTGTGAGCAAATGGTTGGTTGGTATCCATGGGCTGGTGGGAGTCCAGAGTGGTGCTCATGCCCGCTGGAGGTTCAGGGATTCAGAGGGAAACCAGGGTGTCAACTCGAAACCAGCTACAGGGCACCAGGAAATTCTGCCCAGGTTTAATCTTTGGGGCTCTCAGGCTAATATTAAGAAAGGAAGGGAAGAGGAAAGGAAGGGGAGAGGGAGAAAGAAGGAAAGAAAGGAAGAAAGAAGGAAGGAAGTAGGGGAGGGAGGAAGGAAGGAAAGCGAAATGAAAGAAAAAAAGAAAGAGGAAAGAAGACAGGGACAGGAAGAAAGACGGAAAGAGACCTGAAGCTAGGAAGTTAAAAGTCAACTTCTTCAAATCTGTTTACAGTTTGGATAAGAAATCTACAACCTTCTCCTGGCAGGTGGTTCACACGACCCTTGTCCACACTTAACAAGCTAAATTTGGTTCCTGGACATCTTGAGCTCCAGAAAGGCAGATTGTCCCTCCACTTAAGAAAATTTTACTTATTTTATTGATGGGGTTTGAATATATAACCCGAATTGGCCTTGAACTCACGATTTCTCCTACCTCCATTGCCCAAGTGCTGGGATTGAGAAAATCCCTTTTATTTGAGAGTCACTGCATCTGCACAGGTCTTTTTTTCTCCACGAGGGCGTGGCGTGTTCTGGCTTTGTGTGGTCTCCACGGGGCTGGGGATGCTACGGGCAGCAAGACACCAGAAAGCCCCAGAAAAGACAAAGGGAAAGAAGAGATAAAAATGAAACTATTCCTACAAGGCTTAAGAGAATAAAATTTAAAGTGATACAAATAACGTCATGTGTGGATCAGTTACAAAAGGTTTAGGACAACCTTTTGTTTTGTTTTGGTTTGGTTTGTGTTTCAGGATGATTTAGACTAGAACAGTGACAGTACTTGGCACTCATCTGGTACCTATGTGATGTCCTGTCTGATTCTTGGCTGACTTACAGGGACGGGCACGAGGGAATCTGCTTTTGTTCAGTCTTTGTATGGGGTCAGGTTCTCACCATGTAGCTCAGGCTGACTGAAACTCACAATCATCCTGCCTCCATCTCCCAGTATTGGGATTCCTTGCCATACATGCCTAGCCAATAGAACAGAATTTAAAATCCTATCTTCCTTTATTATTATTATTATCATCATCATTATTATGGATTTTTGAAACAGAATCTCACCCCATTGCCTAGACTAGCGAGGAAACTCAACACGTAGCCCAGGCCAACCTTCAACTCATAACAATCCTTCTCCCTCAGCCTCTCAAGTGCCGAGATTATAGCAGAGACACACCATGCCTAGCATTTAAACGCTAGTTTTACAAAAAAAGATCAAACAAACAGCGAAATTCCTCAGTAGTTTAATGACTAAAGTAGGGTCTATGGCTTTCAAGTGCTGGGATGAGCACCGAATCTGATGCTGTGGGCTTGCTGGCTTGCTTCATTCTGGTGCAGGCTTCCTTCCCATTTACCTCGATGCCCAGGCACAGGGGCATGACTCTGATGCATTGATAAAGATGGGATAGGTGCCAGTGTAGGGAGCTCAGCGAAAGGTCTTAGGGTCCCGTCCCTTCTCTTTCCCTCCTGTCCTCCCACCTCCTCTCTGGGCAGGGCTGTCCCAGAAGCTTTTACCTCCTCCGTGCTAGGCTGTGCACGTGGGAATCTGCAGAGTGAGGACACTGGGAGAGAAGAGAGACCCTGGGCTTGGATGTCCCATTGCTGCTCACGAGTGCGTCTGTATGTCTACGTGGTCTGCTCTAGGCAAGCCGTTACTTATAGAGCATTTTTGCCCGAGTTAACCAATGTGCTCTCTGATCATGCTTGGCATGTTGGAGAGGCTAAGGTCAGGCTGAGTGAGAATTCAAAATCTAAAAACCATGAGACGTCTCAGCCCAGCTGCGGATGGGAAAGCTGATTGCAAAATGCTGTTATGAAGCTGGACAGACGCTGGGATTTAGAAAGTGACTGGTGACGAGGACTGACTGGTGTGTCTGTGCTCTTGTGACTTCCACAAGGAGGGGATCCAAACACTGCAGGTGGAGAGGGTTGGCCTTGTAGGTGTAGGACTCTTAAAGGACCAGCCACTTAATGCCTAGCACGAGATGAGATGCTGGTGGGTTAAGGGAAGACTTACATGTTCCTCTTTCTGACCTTTTTTCTTTTTAATTTATTTATTAGAGACAGAGGGAGAAGGGGGAGTGAGAATGGGTGTACCAGGGCCTCTAGCCACTGCAAACAAAATCCAGACGCATGCGCCCCATGTGCATCTGGCTTACGTGGGACCTGGAGAATCGAACCAGGGTCCTTAGGCTTCACAGGCATGCGCCTTAACTGCTAAGCCATCTTTCCAGCCCTTTCTGGCCATTTCTGCCTTCTCCAATCTGGTATCCTCCTCACTTTCCCATGTGACCATCACAGTCATAGAAATTCCTTCACAAGTCTTAGCACAAGCCTTATCTGGTTTCGGGCACATCCTGCCACATCTTTCGAGTGTTGACCTAGCACTTGGTGAAGTTAGTCCTTGACACCCTGTAGAGATATATAGAAAATTCCAGAACCGGGGGTGATCTACAAATTCTTCTGGTCCATCCTCTCCTCCTGGGAGAGAGACCGATCAATGCACAGCTCCACCTCCCTCCCGTGGCTCTCCATCCTCTGCGTAACCTTTCACCTCGACCAGTCTATAAAGAACTATTTTAGGTACCACAAGCTCCTGAATGGCGGAGGTTGAACAAAACTGCTGCGGGTGGGACAAATCCTCAGCCTTAATCTTGGCCCTTGAAGTGGGGGCTGCTTGAATACAACGTGCTGTTTATGCAAATCCCATGCAAATCAGGACAACTGGATTAGCTGAAGGAAAGAAAAATCCCAGGGTCTTTCTGAGCCTCCCCAGCACTTGGCTCCAGTAAAGATGAGGAGGGGGCTTGATTTGGTTTGGTTTAGTTTTAAGTACCATTTTCTGGTTTTGAAACTTCTGCACCAGTAAGCTCAGCCAGGACCGAGTCGCTGTCCCAACTTGGCTCTCTCAAATTGCAGGGGCTGTGTGTGGACAGGGAGGTTTGTTTTAAGCTCTGTCAACAGGGACCCATTACAAGTCACCACACCTTAGACAGGCTTGCCAAGGTTCCTGCAGGGGGTGAGTGTGGGGAAGTAGCCAGCCCCAGGGAGGACAGAGAGGGCTCCATCTAGGGACATTGTCTCAGCCAAGGATAGAAGCAGCAGCTTCTTTTGGGTGGGAATCTTCTGTTTGCAAGATCCTGAATGTCCTATTTGAAAACACAGCCAGTTGCCATTTGACATCCTTGGAGATTTGGGCTCAGCCACTCAGCTTGCATATTTATGCAAAACAAAATGCAAATGAGCCCATTGAACCCTTTGTCTATATCCTGCCAAGCTGGAAACCTGAGTCCCTAACAGTGTCTTCTATGCCTCTGTCCTCTTCCAAGAGTTTGTCTAAGTAGGACATGGAGTCTCTGAAACTTGGAGAATTCACTGACATTCAATTCAATCGCTATGTTCAATGAGCTCCTACTAAATGCGAGTTGCAATAAGTATTATATATACATATGCACATGCACACATATATGTATATATGGCTAGAGCCTTGGAAGAACTCATGATATTTTTAATAAGATTTCCAGTTCTAGGTACGCTTTTGATTATTGGTTTAGCAAACATGAATCAGGCAACCGCAGTGTGCCAGGCCATGGGCTCAGCATTAGAGAAACAGCAGAAGAATGTTCTACACTGGTGAGCTTACATCCAAATAAGACTGACAAAACAAGATGTAAAACACATGATAGAACAAGGTAATTGCAGACTGTGATAACGGCTAGGGAGAAAATAAACAGAGCGATGTTTTATTACAGCAGTAATGTGTGCTGACGTAGGCTGGTAAGTGCTTGTAACTGCGAGATCTTACGTGTAATTGAATTTGAAGCAGCCATGAGGAGGATGCAGGGCAGAAGCTATGTTTTGTTTTATCAGCTCCCTTGTATGTCTTCACTCAAGCCTTGAGGTTCCATTGGTCACTACATTCCATCACGTTTATTGAGTGCTTGGAGGGGGTCAGTAGTGTTCTAGGCACTGGGGGTTCATTTGTGAGAAAGTAGACCACCAAAGCACTTGTTCTCATGGGGTTTTTGGTGCAGAATGAAGCAAGTGCCCAGGACACTGGAATATGATATGAAGTGGGAAGGTGGAGAGAATAAACATGGGGGCTGTGGGTGGTGGTGATGGCCCAGGGTGGCAGATGGATGGTGAAGGGGGCACAAAAAGCAAGCACAAAACTGGGCATGGTGGTACATGTACATGCCTGCAATCCCTACACTTGGGAGGTAGAGGTTGAAGTGTCCTCAACTGGGGATTCATGAGACTCAGGGTACACTTCTATATGTGGTATACTTTTCTGGATAGATAGATAGATAGATAGATAGATAGATAGATAGATAGATAGATAGAGTAGCAGACAGCTTCAGGTTCGCTGAGATGAACTTCCAGACCAAGCACAGTTATGGAGGAAGGGATATTTATTGGAGCTTACAGGTTCAGGAGAAGTTTCATAATGGCAGAAGAAGCTGGCCTGCTCTTCACAGGACCAAACATACACACACACACACACACACACAGAGAGAGAGAGAGAGAGAGAGAGAGAGAGAGAGAGAGAGCAAAAGCCAAAAGCACAGCACACCTCAGGAACTCCAGCTAGGCACACTTTGCATATCTTTAGATTGAAATCCTAAACCCACCACCGCATCTTAAGATCCGCCCAGTGACATTGCCTCCAGCCAGGTGGATACAGATGCAAACAACAAACTAATAAAACACTGAGTATATTGGGGCCATCTATTCAAACTACCATAGATAGATAGATAGATAGATAGATAGATAGATAGATAGATAGATAGATAGATAGATAGATGATAGAGAATCAAATGTAGGTGCAGGAAATAGCATGAGTGAATAACGGACTGGGCCTGATGGACTGAAGGGTATGGCATGGGCTGTGTAAGATGAGCAAGATCAACAGGGGACAGAGCCAGGCCAGGAAATGTGTTCAGCAGTATCATAAATAAGGTAGGAGACTCAGTAGAGTTGAATTTGATGGTTTGAGAGACATCCCTTGGGCTGTTTGATGAGCAGTAATTAGACAGGAGGAAAGTGACACAGGAAGCTAGAAATAAGGAAGATTTCTGCTGTAGTTTGGGCAAAAGGTGAGGCACTTTAAATTAGGAGCAACAGGGGTTTGAATGCAAAGGGACAGCCAAAGCATTTTTAAAGTGTGTGTGTGTGTGTGTGTGTGTGCATGCACGTTGACCACACATGTGCACGTGTGTGGAAGGACAAAGATTGATGTTTGGTGTCTCCCTCTATGGCTCTCCTCCGTCTTATGTATTGAGACAGAGCCTCAGTGAAACTGAAGCTCATTGATTTAGCCTGAGTAACACAAGCGTGTGCACGCACATGCGCATTCACTCACAAACACACACACACATAAAAGGAAGCTTTTTAAAAAATTATTTATTTATTTGAGAGAGAAAGAGAGAGAGAGAAAGAAAGGGGAAGATAGAGAGAAAGAGAGAATGGGCACGCCAGGGCCTCTAGTCACTGCAAACAAACTCCAGACACATGCGTCCCCTTGTTCATCTGGCTTATGTGGGTCCTGGAGAATTGAACCAGGGTCCCTAGACTTTGCAGGGAAACATCTTAACCACTAAGCCCAAAAGAAGCCTTATAGTACCAGAACGTCCTGAAAGAAAAGGGTAATAATAATAATGCTAGCTAAATGATTTAATGAATCAGTGTCAAATCTCAAGGTCATAGGGGCAGTGTCTGAATCTGTGGCTCTTCTAGACAGAAACTTGTTTGAAATCTCCTCATGGAGTGTCCAGCTCAAAGGTAGAACCACATGGACATGCCGAAATGCAAAAGCAGTGTGACATTTCCAAATGATACCCTTTTGGGTGTTTTTTTTTGAAATATACTTATTCATTTTTATTATCCTTTTAAACTTGAATAAAATCTTGGCATTAATTTTCAAATGTAAGATGTGAACACCTAGCATTCTGATCCTAACTTCTGATTAAAATCAAGAGAAAAGCTCAATATATACTTTGAGTTGCTATTTTTCAGGCCATAGACAATATCTACCAGAGCTTTATTCTTCTCCTGACTATAGAATTCATCCCCATAGTCAAACGAGCAAACAAAGAAACAAACAAGAAAAGAACAAAAACCATCAAGAAGGACGTCCCACTAGTTTGGTTAAGAGCTTGAGTTTAGCATCTTTTCTACCCAAGTAGGAAACCCAACCCCATTTGCTCACTGTCTGTAAGATGTTAACTACTTAATCTCCACTGTTTCATACGCCTCATCTGTGCCATGAGAGACTAATAATATATTATTCATAGAATTGGTGAGACTTCATCAAATTGTCCTCTACATATTTATGTTAATATGCTTCACCATTGGTCAGAGAAGTTTCTTTCTTTAATTTTGTAAAAATATTTTATTTGAGAGGGAGAGAAAGAGGCAGATAGAGAAAGAGAGAATGGGCATGCTAGGGCCTCTAGCCACTGCAAACAAACTCCAGATACATGTGCCACTATGTGCATCTGGCTTACGTGGGTGCTGGGGAATTAAACCTGGGTCCTTAGGCATCGTAGGCAAGTACCTTAACTACTAAGCCATCTCTCCAGCCTTTTTCTTTTTTCAAGGTAGGGTCTCACTCTAGCCCAGAATGACCTAGAATTCACTATGTAGTCTCAGGGTGGCCTCTCATAGTGATTCTCCAACCTCTACCTCCTGAGAATTAACACTGGCCAGAGAAGCTAAATTTTGCAGATGGTAGTGACTAATGGGGAGACTCAAAACTCATCAAAGTGCTGAGAAGAAATGAAATTTGAGTGCTCAGCATTCAAGGAGACATCTCTATTAGCATCTCCAATGGTCATGTTGGAAGAGGCGGTGGAAAGAGCCAAAGGACGGGGAGGAGCACTTTGGAACCTAAAGTGACGGGTGCGTTCGTGACCTCCCAGTGGCTGTCATTGCCTGCATAAGACCTGCACAATACTGGGCCCATCAACATGTCATCATAAATGATGGAGGAGGGCAAAAATAATCAGTGAAATGACTCAATAATAAATAATGACATCAAAGTGGAAGAGTGACTACTTGGAAAAAGAAGAGGTTCAGTGGAAGAGAGATAGGGAGAGAGAAAGAAAGCAATAGAGGGTTATGATCAAAATACATTGTGTAGATGTATAAAAATTATTTTTAAAATGAAATTGAACTCTTAAATATTTTTTTAAAAAAGTACTCAAAATGGGAAAAAATAAACAATATGCATTAAAAAAATACTTAGTGAGGCTTCGATGTTTCCATGCAGGTAAAGCAATTAGCATGGTGTCTGAAATCCAGTAAGCTTTCAGTAAACATCACCTTCTATTATGTCACTTGCTATGAATAAAATAAAAAAAAAGAAGAAGAAAAGAAAGAAACAGGCCTGATGTTCTGTGTTAAACTTGCATCCTGCCCCCAAACAATCTTTCCACTGCCAAAGTGAGGGGCCCTCTCCCAAGAACCTCTTCAGACACACCTGTGGTGTTCTGGAACTCTGACTTTAGTTAAATACTTGATTCTTAACACAGCACTTTCTCTCTCTCTCTCTCTCTCTCTCTCTCTCTCTCTCTCTCTCTCTCTCTGCTGAACCATATTCTCTTACTCAGAAAGAGTTGAAAACATCCCTCGGTGTTGGAATTTGGGGTTAAGTCCTCGGAATGAGGGCAAGGAGAACCCAGAACTGAATTGGAGGGAATGTGTCCTGAGGAAAAAAGCACACAGACACACACACACACACACACACACACACACACACACACACACACAGAAGTCATGTTCTGGCCCTGCTCAGGAGTACCTGGCCCCCGCCCTGGGGACGGAGGGCAGGTGAGCACTGAGGGAGCGGGGCTGCTTTATGGTGCGTATAACCATCGCAGCTGTGCAAGCAGAGATCAAAGATCAAATCAAATTTCAAGCTGTGGGGACCTCAATCCCATCACCTGCAGAGGTCAAGGAAAGGAATTTTCTTCCCAGAAGAGCCCCAAGATTGGCTGAATTCCCAACAGGGGGTGGGGGTTGGCACCGCCTTGAAGGATCACATTACTGGCTACTGCCCAGAAGCCCAGAAGAAGCAAGGGTGACATGGCCTGGGGGTGGATGGGACTGGTGGGGCCATTCTGCCATTCCCCTGCTGAGAATCTGCTAAATAGATGAGTGCTGGGACTCAGGAACCAGGCGTTCCAGCATGCTCAATATTCTTTCGAATGTCCACTATGAAGAGTGGACACCTGGAGGCTAAAGATTGCCACCCTTGGTTACACTAGCTTCTGGTCTATCTTTCTTTTTGTTTTGTTGGGTTTGCCTCCTTGCGTACGTGCGGGTGTGCATGTGTGTGTTGTGATGTATGTGCATGTATGAGCCCTTGTGGAGTCCCATGTGCTCAGCTACGGTGGGAGGTACATGCTAGTGGTGCTTGGAACAGAACCTCCAGTCCAGTGTCCTGCTCCATCATTCTTCCAGCCGGTCTTGTTTGAACCAGTTTCTTACTGGTATTGGAGCTTGCTGTTTTTCATGAACCTAGACAATTCTCCGGTCTTGACTCCCTTTTTCAGGACAGTGGGAGGGGCGGGGGCTGTTACAGGCACATGTGGCCATGCCCAACTGTTTATATACTTTCTGGCCATTCGAACTCAGGTGGTCTCAGGCCCTCATGCTTGCACAGGAAGTGTACTTAATTGCTGAGTCATCTCTCCCGCTCACTGGTGCATCTTTCAAACAGAAGTATATAGTTGAAGAGCCCAGGGTGAGCTGGAACTTGTGTCCGAAGGAGATCTGGTGGTTGGCCTCAGGGCCAACTGGACTGTTTCCACCCCAAGTCTTCACGCCTTTCCCAAGCCCAACACCCACATACCAGGTTAGCAGAAGCTAGGCAGATCAGACCTGTGCCCAGTGTTGTGGGTCTTGCCCGAGGGTGTTCTAAGAGGATGTCACCTGGTCTCCATGAGCATCCTGCCATCTCTACACAGCTGGAGAGAAGCAAGTGGTTCCAGGCTTAGCCAGGAACAGGTTCATGGAACCTTGTCAGTTTGCAACTTCAACTCTCAACCTGGCCTCTCCACCTTGCCACTTGATGACATTCCACACCGTGGGAGCAATTAGAGAGGTTCATTACGATGGTGGGAAGAGAATTTAATTCAATAATAAAGAGAGAAGAAAATTTACTTTCTGAGAGATTTCTAGACTTTTCTAAAAATACGCCCCCCCCTCCCAAATAGAAATTCCATGGTCTTTAAAGGCCTTTGGAGAGAGAGGGATGGACTGATGCACACAGGCACGGGCAGGGGTGGGATGGATTAAAAGTATCACCAAGTGAACTTCGAGAAGCCCAGGGAAAGCTTGGCTGCTTGGGCTGTGGATGTCAATCAAACTAATGTGTTGGGGGCAGGGGGAGGGAGGAAGTTTGTCACCCGATTTAATATCAGAAATTCCTTTACGTGGGTGGTAACTGGGGAACAGCTGCAGGTAGCTGAATCACAGCCCAAATCCTTGCAAAAAAAAGAAGAAGAAAGAAAGAAAGAATAAAAAAAATGCTAGTGGGACCCCTGCCAGCAGCTGAACCATAGATTTTGAGGCTGGAGTGGAGCAAGTCCCACTAAGTAACGTGAGGGGATGGTGGTGGTGGAGGTGGGGAAGCCTGTCCAGGATGGCTGGGGGTGGGGAAGCAACGTTTTTTAAACAGCAGTTTTGACGCTGGTACATATTTAATAGGATTAGAACACATGAGTTAGAGGATGAACATTCTCAGCCTGCCTCGTTAAACAGCCAGGCTGCAGGAAAGCCTGGCTCTGGGGGCTCTGGTATGGGTAGCAGGCAGGGAGGGCACAGGAACACCTGGGCTTTGACCAGGGGTACTGAGGCTGGAGAAGGGATCCAGAAAGTGCTTTCCTCCTCTGCATTCTCTCGGCAGCCTGAAGCTCCCACCCAGCCCACGCTAGCCCCAGCTGGGTCCACTAACACACCCAGTTTGTCAACAATGTCATTGATGCTATGTACCTATTTGACTTGGCCGGAGGTGCTCCAACTACTGCCCTGGTCAGCCCTTGGGGGAAAAAACATTTGCACTGGCCTCTTCGTGCAGGGTGAGGGGACCCAGCACAGGCTCAGGATCTATTTGGATCCTGGCTGGATATGTCTTTCCAAGTCTGGGGTTTCCAGGTGGTGGGTGGTGTGGGAAAGGTGATCTGGAACATTCTCCTTCTTCTAAATGTGGATCCTAATTTGCCTGCCTGCTGCCTTTAGTAAGACAACCAAGGTTGCCCTCTTGTCTGTTGGAAGGCATAGCATGATGGAGAAGGCCAGGATTGCCCTGGTTTGGGGCTCTGGGTTAACTTGTGAATGACTTCATACTTCTTTTATTTTAATTTTAATTTTTACTTATTTATATATTTGAGATAGAGAGAGAGAGAGAGAGAGGAAGGGAGAAAATGGGCACACCAGTGCCTCCAGCCATTGCAAACTGAATTCCAGACACATGATCCACTTTTTACTTCTGGCTTATATGGGCTCTGGGGAATCGAACCTGGGTCCTTTGGCTTTGCAGGCAAGCACCTTAACCACTTGGCCATCTCTGCAGCTCGTGAATGACTTCAGATAGAACCTCTTACCTCCTGGGCCTCTTGCTTCCTCATTGTCATGCAAAGGCCACGGGTCATTGCAGCCTTTCATATGACAGATATCTTCGGTGCTGAAAGGAGAAACCAGTCCCAGCATTGTTGTAACATTTGGCCAGGGACATGATGCAAATCATACAGTGAGGGCCAGGGACTCTTACCAAGACAACTGTGTTACAACACTGAGGATGGAGCGGGCGCTTTCTGCTCCTTCCTCTATTCTTGTCTCAAGTTTTTAAGGTAGGGTCTCGCTCTAGCCCAGGATGAATGACCTGGAACTCACTGTGTAGTCTCAGGGTGGCCTTGAACTCACAGCGATCCTCCTACCTCTGCCTCCCGAGCGCTGGGATTAAAGGCGTGCGCCACCACGCCCGGCTTTGTCTTAACTCTTTAAAACACCTTTCCAGTCTTAACCATCTCCTTACCAGTGTGGAGAGATCCAGGTGTGCTGAACATCATGATTATAAATTACGGAGGGTCAGTGTGAGGAATCAATCACCCTCCTTCCTCTAATCTTCTCACTTTTTTCACTTTTTCCTTTAAGTTGCAAAGAGAAGTCTGCTTGTTGAGAAGCTGGGAGCTGAACCTTGGACTTTATCCCATAAAGGTCGGTTCATGCTGAACTCAGAGATCAAGAAGCCGTGTTCACATTCTGGTCATTAGTTATACACTCTTCCAACCTGTGAGAGAGATGGAGTCTGTGTCATCCTGAGCTCTTTTACTGCGAACATGGGTCTACACATTGGATTGCATGAAACAACAATAACAGCATAACACTTGATAAGACTTCCTGTACCTGGAGCAGAGTTGGAGCCCCTGGCTTATTAAGAATAGCCCGATGTGCGCTGAGCTTCTCCCACGGGCCAGGCGCTGTGGTTAGCATGCTGCATGATTCATTCTTGTGTTCTCTTCAGCCCAGTAGTCTGCTCAGCTGGAAAACCTTCTTTCCTGGATCAGATAACTATTTCCCAAGTCCTCCTTCCCAGATGGACACCCAAGCCCAGGATTTGAGTTCACTAAGGTCTGGACCAGGCCTGAGAGGGTCTCAAAGCCCCTCACTTTGGAAAACCCAAGGGGTTTCTTAAACCTCACCCCAGGGTGGGGTAGAGCTCCAAGCCTCCCGGATGCGGGGGCCTCAGGAATCCCAGGAAGCAGGGACCGTTCTGACAGCTCTGGGGAGCCTGGAGTGAACACTGTGTGTCCTGCCGGCTGTGTAAACACAGTAACCAAACACACTGATGGATTCCAGGGCCTACCAGATGGCAACAAGGATGGGGGTGACGGGGTTCCTGTTGTTTCTCCTCCCCGGTTTTCATTTGCTCCTCGTGCCTCGTGATAGGACACCATGTGCACAGCCCAAGAAGCTCGTGGAGAGCCAGGAAGCTTCGTGCGTTTGTGCAAGGTCAGCAGCGCCCTTCAGGAATTTGATCAGTGTTGCTTTCCTTGTGCAGATCCAAAACAGAGAGAAGACTCCCAGTGCCGTTTCTCTCGGCCTCTCCTCTTTTCTTCCACCTGACCTTCATGGATGTTAGCCCCCCCTCCTCCTCTCCTTCTCTTGCTTCTTCCTCTTTTTCCTCTTCCCTTCCTCCTTTACCGCCATCTTTTCTTTTTCTTTTTCTTTTTCTTTTTTTGTAACAAGGTCTCATATATCCCAGGCTGGCCTTGAACTCACTATTTAACCAAGGATGACCTTGAAGTCCTGATCCTTCTACTACTTTCCAAGTGCTGGGATTACAGGCATCTATCACACCCTGTTTGTGCCATGCTAGGGATGGCTTCACATATGCTAGGCAAGCGCTCTACCAACTGAGCTACGTCCCCAGCCCCATTCTTTAGTTCTCTGGTTCCTATTCCCAGAGAGTAAGCAGGTTTATCTTTTTGGACATTACTGCATCTCAGTGCCAATAGCAGAGATTGTGTTTTCTTTTTCTTAATTTACATATTTAGGATGAGAGAGAGAGAGAGAGAGAGCATGGGAACACCGGGGCTTCTTGCTGCTTTTAACAAACTCTAGACTCTTGCACCACTTTGTGCATCTGGCTGTACATGGGTACTGGGTAATTGATCTCAGGTCAAAAGGCTTTGCAAGCAAGTACCTTTAACCACTGAGCAATCTCCTAAGCTCAGGACTGTTTTCTTAATGAAAACATGTGTACATGTCTCTCCGGGGCCAAGCAAGGCATAAAGATAGGTCCTACTGACATATTTCAAAGTATCAGATGTTTATTTCCAGACTTTTCTAGATCGGGACAATACAAGTCAAAACAGAGATCTTCATCGTCAAGATTCTTGCAAAACTCATGTTCAAATGTAAGAGATTGGGGAGGTTGGGAGATGGTTCCGCAGTTCCACTTGCATGCCTGATAACCCCACTTTGATCCTCTGCAAGCTCATAAGCAGCACTGGCAGGAGAGACCCTGTCTCAGAAGAAGGTGCAAGGAGAGGAAAAACACCCCAAAGTTTTCCTCCAACCTCCACATGTGCACTGTGACACACGCACCCCATACACAAACGTCATACACGTACACTTGGATGCATATACACATAAATGAAATTTTAAAAGTGCAAGGACCCTTGAATATACTAGAGTCACCCAAGTTGGCACAGTCACTCCAAACTTCTTCCTTGAGGGAGCCCAGTGTGTAACGATGAAGATTCACCCAAAGTCTTCTCCCCTGACACAGCCTGGGAACCTGAAGCCTGTCCTGCAGAAGACAGCAAAGAGAAAAAAACCAGTCTCTAGAATAGATGGACCAAGTGGATAGGAAAGCTGGGAACCAGGGAGGCGTGGGGGGAGAGGATAGGAGGAGAGGAGAAGGGAGGAGAGATGAAGGGAGGGGAGAGGAGAAGAAGAGAGGGGAAGGGAAGGGAGAGGAAGGGATGGGAGAGGAGGGGAGGAGAAGGAAAGAGGAGAGGAGGGGAAGGAAAGGGAGGGGAGAGGAGAGGAAGGAAGGGGAGAGGAAAGGAAGGGAGAGGAGGGGAGGGGAAGAGAGGGGACAGAAGAGGAAGGGAGAGGAAGGGAGGGAAAGGAAGGGATGGGAGAGGAGGGGAGGGGAGGGGAGGGGAAGAGAAGGGAGAGGAAGGGAGGGGAGAAGAGAAGAGGGGAGAGAAAGGGAGAAGAGGAAGAGGGAGAGGAGGGGAGGGAGAGGAGGGGAGGGGAAGGGAAGGGAGAGGAAGGTAGGGGAAAGGAGAGGAAGGTTGGGGAAAGCAGAGGTAGGGAGGGGAAAGGAGAGAAAGGGATGGGAGGGGAAAGGAGAGGAAGGGATGGTAGGAGAGAGGAGAGGGAGGGAGGGGAAGAGGAGGGAAGGGGAGAAAAGGGAAAGAAGGGAGGGAAGGAAGGTAAGATAGGGGTGGCCAATCTGGTCTAAGGGTTTCTAATCTCCCAGCTAGTCTTTGTGTTACTCCAGAGACATTAAAAGTCGAATCCAAAATGCATTTCCAATCCTTTTTTAAAATTTTGGTGCATTGCCATTTTCATTTACTGGACACCCCCAGCAGTTCTTCAATCACTCCCCTAATTAATTTTCTGAGGCAAGATCTCTCATTTGAGCCCAGGACTCACCAATCTGGCTAGTCTAGCAACCCAGACCCCCACCAGGGACTCCCTGTCTCCACCTCCCACGTGGTTTGATGCTAACATGGGAGAGGAGTCTCCACTGGGCCAACTAGAGCGTCCCTTGAGACACGCCCATGATATGACTCCCTCTGTCCAGACCAACAACGGACGACTCAGGAGCATACTCTACATTCCTCAAGCCCCTGACAGTGACGAGGTGCCATGAAAAGTAGGGAGTCAGAAAGGGGTGGTGGGTCAGAATACATTTGATATTTTGCCATCAAAACCATGAGGCTCATTGTAGACCTGGAAATAAGTGCTCCTCCTGCCACCACTGCCCATAAAGGTAATAAGGATGGAAAGAACCTGGCCCATCTTGGGAAACCCGTTGTCATTGTGTGTGGTTGCCATGCTGGTATGTGAAGCCTGAGGACCTGGCTGTGGGCAGGAGGAGAAGGCTGCCAAAGGTAATCATGGCCCACTGAGGTGGGCACATGACCATGCTGGGCTCCTTCTGTGGCACAAAAGCAGCCACACGGCGCCACATAGGTCAATCACTTATCTGTGTTTCCGAAGCTAGTCTTGCCAACGCAGAAGGTGGACCAGAGGACACTGGAAGGTGAAAAAAAGACACTTGTTTATTTGTCAATATACAAATGCTTATAAAGGTTCTTCTGCATATGAGACATCACTTTAGGTCCTGAGATACAGCAAGGATCTGCAAGAGGATATTTTTTGTTTTGTTTCCCGAAAGAAAAATCCAGTACTAAATTTGAAAGTAAATATATGATCTAAGCTGTATTCTTTATGTATAAATCATACATACACACACACACACACACACACACACACACACACACACACATGAAGAAAGGTGTGAATATAGTCCCTTAAAGAATGAAGTGGGAGCAGCTAGGGAGATGGTTCAGTGGATAAAGCACTTGCTGCAGAAGCATGAGGACAAAGTTTGGATCCTTGGGACCCACATCCTTAGGTGAACATGCTGGCCACCTGCAATCCTCACGAGGGAGGTGGAGACAGGGAGTCCCTGGTGGAGTCTGGGTTGCTAGGCTAGCCAAATTGGTGAGTCCTGGGCTCAAATTAAAGATCTTGCCTCAGTAAAATAATTAGGGGAGTGATTGAAGAAGAAAACCAACATCATCTCTAGCCTATACACACACACACAGACACACACACACACACACACAGAGACACACACACAGACATACACACACACTGTGTACCCACACTCATACACAAATACACAAGCAAAACAACAGGGACAAGAATGATGTGGGGAACTAGAGAGCTCAACTGGTAAAAAGTGCTGCCTTTACAAACATGTGGACGGAAGTGAGTTTGACTCATAGTAGCCTTGTAGTGCTGAGAAAGTGGGCCTGGAAGATTCTTTGTGCTTTCTACTCAGCTAGTCAGACCTAATAGGTGAAGTCCAAGGTAGTGAAAAACTCTGTCTCAAAGTGTTCCCCAGGTGGTCCTGTCTTCCACATGCACACATACACATACACACACACCACACACACACACACACACTGAAGTGGGTAAGGATAATAGTGATGCGAGTGTCCAGAGAAGGGATCTTTGAGAAGGTGGATTCAGCAAAGAGCTAGATGAAACGAGAGACCCAGTCATGCCGGCACTTGAGGAAAACTATTGTAATGACCACATCGCATGGCAAAGTGCAGGAGGTGGCCGGCCATCTTGGTAGGTGACACTGACAGCACTACTGACCATGGCGAGTAAAGAACAAAGCTGGGGTGGGTCTGGTTGCTCGGGGTGAGAGGTGGCATCGTTTGCTAGGGCACAGAATGAGGGGCAGAAAGCGAGTGTTTCAGGAAAGGAAAAAAGTGAATGTGCTTTCTTTCAATTTTGTTTTTTGTGTGTGTGAGTGTGTGTGTGTCATAGTATGTATGGCATATGCACTTGTGTGTGTAGGTATGCACAGACATGCACACTCGCAGAAGTCAGAGAAGAATATCGGGTGTCCCCGCTATTGCTTTTCTTCCTTATTTTCTTGAGACAAAGCCCCTCCATTGAACCTGGAGCCCACCATCTTTCAGACTGACTGTCTAGTGAACCCTCATTGTCTTTGCTCCCCACCCGCCACCTCCATGCTGAGGTTACAGGCATGCATAGCCATGTCCGGCTTTTTATTTTTTCTCCCGTTGGTGGAAGGGATTGAACACAAGTGCTCATGTTTGGGCAGTAAGCACTCAACCATTGAGCCAGCTCCCCAGCCCCTCAAATGTGTTGTCCTTCCATGACAGGTAGCACATCCTAGGAATCTTTGTGTCATTGTTCTAGAATTTGGGAAAGTTTTATATACTATTCATTGTTCTGTAAGAAACAGATGGAAGATTTCAACCCCAAGCCTCAAATCTTTAGGGAGTGGTCTAAAATTTCATTTGGTTTATTTTTGGTTTCTTCCTCTTTCTTCCCTCCATATCATTTCTTTCTTTTTTTTTCTTTCTTTCTTTCTTTTTTTTTTTTTTTCAAAGTAGGGTCTCACTCTGGCCCAGGCTGACCTGGAATTCATTATGTAGTCTCAGGGTGGCCTTGAACTCTCAGTGATCCTCCTACCTCTGCCTCCCGAGTGCTGGGATGAAAGGCGTGTGCCACCACACCCGGCTCATATCATTTCTTATAGTCTTGTGTGTGTATATATACATTTATTTATTTTTTAAATATTTATTTATTTGAGTAAGAGTGAGAGAGAAAAAGACAGACATGGGGGGGAGAATCGGTGTGGCAGGGCCTCTAGCCACTGTAAACAAACTCCAGATGCATGTGCCACCTTGTGCATCTGACTTTATGTGGGTACTGGAGAATCAAATTCTGGTCCTTAGGCTTCACCTTAACTGCTGAGCCATCTCTGCAGTGCACACGTTTCTTTTGCTTCCAGCCAATGGAAGCACTTATGGAGCATCAAGCCTTGTCATACAATGTGTCAAAATCAGCCCATCTGCTTTTTAGGCTCTGGGCTTTGCTACTCTGACACCCACTGGGCCACCTTCAGCCTGTGTTTAAAAACCATCACAAGCAGAGCCTGCATACCGAGCACCTTCAGGACAGGTACACATGGCGACAAGGAGGACATCGGTGACAGCACATTTTCTGAGCTAGATTCTTGATGAATGTTTCAAAACCAGATTGCCATGGTCCAGAGATTCCTGAGAGAAATTTGCAAAAATTGCTAAGTTGGGTCATATGCTCTCCATCCAAACACTAAGTGTTATTCCTATGTGTATTTAAGGGCACATAATGACACTTGAATTATGTGCAGATTGTCCTGTCATTTTGCTAATTACACTGCAACTGATTTCCCTGTCTGTGCACTTTTTAATTGGTGAAGGGGGGCTGTTAGCAAAGCTTCTTTCCACCGGACAGGGGCTGTGCCAGGCCTTGCAGGGAGCAGCAGCTACCCGCTCCATGGCACTATCTGTGCGTGCCTGTGGAATGGGCAGTGGCGGATCTTGGTTTCCAAACACCAGCGTTGAGCCACCTGCCATGTGTCCAACCATACAAGACAGGCTGGCCAGCTCCCAGTCTGATCGTCCTTACACTTATTTCCAACCTGGCTGAAATTCCAGTCCATGGGAACCTGAACTCTCCCAGGCCTTCTTGTCACTGACCTTCACACTTGAGTGTCTTCTTCCTTTGGGGCGTGTGATGGCGGGGGCTGTGGTAGGTGGCAAGGCAGGCAGGATATTCTCGGGGGACTGACTGTTAGGGTGGATGGAAGAAAAATTTAAACTCCAACCTGAAGACTGTCCCTTCTAGAAGAGGCTGGACCTGTGGCCTTTCACTGTCTTAGGGTGAACACCGAAACCTTTACAGTGACTTCCAGAACCTCCTGGCTCTTGCTCATCACTGGTTCACCTGAACCCCTCCCTCCCATGCTAACAGAAGCTTGAAACACTTCAGCCCTTTGATTATTGTCTAGCTCCCCAAGTGTGAGCTCCACCAGGTCACGGATCCTATTGTCTGCTTACTTGTGGTTTTTTTTTTATTATTATTATTGGGATTGTCACATGTATCCTAGGCTGACCTTGAACTTCCTATGTAGCTGAACATAATCTTGAATTTTTTTTTTTTTTTAAGGCAAGCCCAACAGACTGGCCTTTTATTTTTATGTGAGAGAGCAACCGTGAGAGAGAGAGAGAGAGGGAGGGAGAGAATTGGTGTGTGCCAGGGCATCCAGCTACTGCAATGGAACTCCAGGTGCATGCGCCCCTTGTGCACATGTGCAACCTTGCATGCTTGCATCACTGTGTGTCTGGCTTATGTGGGACCTGGAGAGTAGAACATGAGTCCTTAGGCTTCTCAGGCTAGCATCTTAACTGCTACGCCATCTCTCCAGCCTGACCTTGAATTTTTTAAAAAATTATTTATTTGAGCGAGAGAGAAAGAGGCAGAGAGAGAGAGAGAGAGAGAATGGGCACACCAGGGTCTCCAGCCTCTGTAAATGAACTCCAAATGCATGCACCACCTTACGTGAGTTCTGAGGAATCGAACTTGGTTCCTTTGGCTTTGCAGGTAAGTGCCTTAACTGCTAAGCCATCTCTCCAGCCCGACCTTGAATTTTTGATCCTCCTGCTTCTACATCTCAAGTGCTGGGATCACCCCACACTCAGTTTATACAGTGCTGGGGATGAAACCCAGGACCTTTGTGCATGCTAGGCAAGCACTCTACCAACCCAGTCACATCTCTGGCTGCTTCCTCTGTTTTGTTGTGAGTGAATGAAAGTGTGAGAGCTGGTGGATGTCTGAATGACCTGGGGAACTTGGGTTGGAATACTACCTTAGCTCCTAAATTCAACAGGCCAGCCTTCTAAGCTGGGGCTCAAAGAATGGTCTTTTTTCTCATAAACTGCCAGTACTGAAAAGCACCTTTCTTAAAGGAGACCAGCTTCATGGCAACAAAAAGGAGTTCACCCAGCTTAGACGTGGTGACGGAGCATCTCTCACTCCAGGGAAGATCTTGCTCTGAAGCCCTTGAATGTGGAGCTGAGTCGCTCGGGCTGCAACTATGCAATACTTCCCTCAGCCACGAGCAGCAAAGGTGTCCAGTTTGCAGAAGCAAAGCATGGGTTGGGAAGAGTACCAGAAGCAAAATGACCCAGTGAACTCCCCGCCTCTTCTGCAAAAGGAAAGACAGATGAAAGCTCACGTCCCCTGGACTAGTGGATTTAATGTCACACAGATTTTCTCCCTGTGAGGTGGTGTTGGGCTGATCGCCTGTATTGTGTGGGGAGGGGCTGAGCCCAGGAAAGGCTGGAAAGACAAGCCTGTTGATGCCTCCAGGGAGAGAGGCAAGGCCTGGGGTTTACAGCCCTGTAAAGTGCTCCTTATCAAGGCTGACTTCCTCCCAGCGACTTTCATCTTTTTACACTATTTGCCTTGTAGCTCCTTAAGCCTGCAAGGACTTTGGAGTTGAAAAGCAAATTCTCCAAAAGATAGGTTATGTTTGAATTTAAACTGGAGAAGCAGGGCGAGCGAGGGTTACTGCTGGACTCTTTCTGAACAGGGTTCAGATATAGCCTCTGGGCTGGCAGGAGGTCCATCAAGCATTCCAAAAGAGTCTTGTAGGACTCTAGAAATTACTAGAGTACATACAATGTGTTTGCCTCCCAGAAGCTTCCATTTTACATCTAATTCCTGCTTTGAGCTCTGTTTAGATCATTGGTGCTTTTATTTATTTATTTATTTATTTATTTATTTATTTATTTATTTATTTGTTTATTTATTTATTTTGGTTTTCTGTAGTAGGGTCTCACGCTGACCCAGACTGACCTGGAATTCACCATGGAGTGTCAGGGTGGCCTCAAACTCATGACGATCCTCCTACCTCTGCCTCCTGAGTGCTGGGATTAAAGGGTGCGCCATGACGTCCAGCTGTGGTGCTATTATTTTTATGTGTGTGTTTTTTCATTTTTGTGTACGTGTGTGCGTACACCTGTTCATGTGTGTGAGTGAGGGCACACATGTGTCGTGGTGTGCGTGTGAAGTCAGGGTAACTTTCTGTCGTCGCTGTTAAATCTTCCGTCTTGCTCGAGGCAGGGGCTCTCCTTGTTCTCTGTTCATTTGCCAGGCTAGCTGGCCAACAAGCTTCCAGGAAATTCTCCTCCCTCCACCTCCCATCTCCAGGTAAGTGTGCTGGGATTTCAGAATCTCATCCCAGCTTCTGGCTTTTTGCATGGTGTCTGGGGATCTGAACTCAGATACTCACGTTTGTGATTGGTGGTCTTTTTATTTAATTGTATTTGACTTTTAATTGACCATTCATATAAACGATGTACCCTGATCATAATCCCCTCCCACCATCCTTCTTTGGTCCCCCTTCTCTATTCCCTTCACTGAACCCCCTCTTCTTTCCAACTAGTCTCTCTTCTATTTTGATGTCACCTTTTCCCCCCGCCTACTATGCAGGTCTTGTGTAGGTAGAGTCAGCCTCTGTGAGGTCATGAATGCGGCGGCCACGTCATGTCTGGGAGACTGTATTGTAAAGCACTCCTCCCCTTCCTTCTGTTCTTACTTTCTTTTCACCACCTCTTCAGCAATGGTCAAATCCACTCACTAAAATTCACCTTGTGAGCACCCAGGATGGGGGGGGGGCAGCTCCGAGGGGAAGTGCATGTGGAAGAAGTGGCCAGAAGTCCTGGACAGTGGCCATCCTCTGAGACTGATCTGGTTGTCTGGAGAGTTGGACAGCCAGCTGAGCTGGGAGCCTTCACTTTCCAGGAGAGCAGCTGACTCTAACCGGGGTGCTTCTTGCTGGGTCTTGGGTCTAACATTTATAAAAGGAGATGCCTGGATGGGAGGCAGTGCCCCATTCAGTGCCCAGGAGATGTCACTGTCTGTGGTGGGGGAAATGGTCCAGGGAATACAGCTACAGAGACCAGGGAAGGCTTCTTGCTTTCATGTGAGCTGCCTCATGTATAAACACCCATGTGCCTGGCATACGGGGGTGTGCCAACAATGGGCTGTGTGTGGCCCTGATAAACAGTGTGCTGTGTACATATAAACTTGAGTCAGAGTCTGCATTTATGCTTCATTATATCACTGAGTCATTGCGTGGTTGGCTTCTGCCACCTAATATCAGAGGGGCAGGGGCTAGAAGACAGGACGTGGAGGACCAGAGGCCAGGCGCCCATATTAGGTTCATGCCAGAAGACTGACAAAGGCGTGAGCAGGGCTGCAGTGGCCTCTGCTCCTTTGCATGGTGCCTCCTGCCACCTTTGGCTTGTCTCGTTGTGGGCAGGGGGTAGACAGCATCTGATCAGGCCCTTGTTGACTGCAGCTGCACTGTAACCGCGGCCTCTGAGAATCCAGAAGGCCTGAATTAAAGGCTGTTACCGAAGCCAGAAGGTTGCAATCAGGAGTTAGCTGGTGAGGCTATGGGTCAGCAGAAAGGTCACCCCTGACTTATTTCCACGTCCTCCTGTCCTGTCAGGAGGTCCATGGAGGCACAGAAAGCAAACAGAGTAAAGGACTCCAATCAGAAACAGCCTGTGACCTTCTCTGGCCCAGAGAATTCATGACAACCACCCCCTCCTGCAGCTCCCCCGAGGATGCTCCAGGCAGACCGTGTGGATCTGTGTGTCTCTGGGGAAGTCTTTTACTTCCCATACTTCTGCAGATGCATGCAAATCTGTGCCAAGCATGTCTGCCTTGGCGTAAGCATGTGACATGGAAAGCCAGCTTTCAGGGACTACAAAAGCCTGTGAACATCTTGCGTGTGGTGCTAGAGAGTTCAAAGTGACCAGCCTCCAGCTCTGTTTCGGTGCCCCCTTGCTCTTTTGTTGGGAGGTTTGCAGGATCCACCCTGAATAGCGTGGCTAATGTACAAGCAGATCAGTCGGCCTCCCTGTCACTCACTCAGTGGACTTGACCAATCAATCAGTATCAGGCTGATTGGGATGGGACAGGCCTGGCAGGAGAAATCACAGTCCCCATTTCGATTTCTCTCTCTGTTACTGTCTTACTGGCCCTGTTTCCGGCTTGGTGACATTCTTGGCCTACAGCATTCCCTCTATCAGACTCCTTTAGGAACAGAAAGTCCCTTGCTAGTATTAGGAGTGTCATCTGGGTCTTCAGGAACTGTTGTCCTGTACTTTTAATATGCATAGTACCTCACCTATTGACTTCATATAATGGACCCAATTTGCATGTTGCTTTGCATGTGATTTGCATTACATTAGGTCATTCCCCCTTCCAATGAATATTTATCAACAGTCACATACCATGGAAGATGCTATATAATGAGAAAGGAGGACTAGGATACAAAATCCTCTAGGCTAAACTTTTGTTGCTTTTCACTCACAGCCTGGAGCCCCTTTCCAGTCCACTAATCCATCTCCCCACCTACTTTTCTTTGACAATTTCTTAATAAAAGTTGATCTTCTTGGGGAGACTCTTTGGTCTAGCTTCTCAGGGTACAGCCCAGCCTACAGCCACAGACCTGAGGACTCAGGGAACTCTACCTATGGTTCTTCCAAGCATTTTCCCAGCAACACTTCTTGGGCTGTTCCTCTTAAATCCCTCAGAAGTCTGATATCTGGCACTTATACAGCTTACAGACACGCAGAAGGAGGGTTTAGACCTTACTCCTCTTACACTGAAGGAAAGATATCAGATCAGGAGCCGTGGATCTTAGGAAGAATTTTCTGTGCATTATTATGCCAACTTCAAGCCCAGCCTGGAGCTAGATCACATTCGAAGCAATGTGTTTTATTCTGGAATTTATTTGATCCAAGTGTCATGTTAGATGAAGAAGACCTAACAGAAAAGCATGCCCTGAAGAGGTCATGGTATATCTTTCCTGTCTACATTCAGTGCTTTTTCATTGAATATTTGAAAGTTTACCTGCTTGATGGTTGTACCGGACCTGGTGGGTTTGCATAATATTTGGTCTGGCTGCTTCAAAGATTCCTCCAATGGTGAGTCAAAAATCCTTTATAAGGGACCGGAGAGATGGCTTGATGGTTAAGGCCTTTGCCTGCAAAGCCAGAGGATCCTGGTTCAACTCTCCAGGACCCACTTATAAGCCAGATGCACAAGGGGGCACATGCATCTGGAATTCGTTTGCAGTGGCTGGAGGCCCTGGTGTGCCCATTCTCTCTGTCTGTCTTTGCCTCTCTCTCTCTCAAATAAATAAATAAAATTTATTTAAAAATTTTTAAAAAAATCCTTTATAAAATGGCGCCTCTGTAGAAATAATTGTAATTTCGATCACACATCGGCAACAAATCCACTCAAGATGATAAATTTCATGGTCCAAAAGGATGGCCAGGGCAAGTCCTCTTCCAAGTGATAAGATCCTCCTTCTTCTGTCCTCTGCTTCTGGTCACGGGGACAGGGATTCTAGAAATTTCCAAGGATGACTGTGATGTGGTATGAATCACTTCAGTCCATGTTCCAGAACTCAGAGGTAGCACAATTTCAGGAAGAGTAGGAGCTGCAGAGATAAACACAAGTGTGGTAGGACCTGAATGATATCTTTCCTACATACTTCACTGTGGGCCCTGGACAAGTTGCCTGTTCTCCTCAAGCCTTACCTCTTCATCTGTAAAATGGGGACAGGGATGGAGAGCTGGCTCAGTGGTTAAAGGCACTTGCTTGCAAATCCCAATGACCTGAGTTTGATTCCCAAGCACCCACATAAAGCCAGATGCACAAAGTGGCACAAGTGTCTGGAGTTTATTTGCAGTGGCAGGTAGCCCTAGTATGCCTATTATCTCTCTCTCCCTCCTTCTGTCACTCTCAAATAAATAAATAAATAAAAATTTTTTAAATGGAGACAATATCCTCCAGCCTATAGAAGTCTTGTGAGGTTCAAAGAAGATGTTATGAAGGCCACATAAGATGTGCTCCCTGGTACAATAGTAGCACGACTGTTATTGGGGTAACCAACTGCTCTCTGATAGGATTTGAGGTCTGCTCCATGGGAGGGAATTCAGGCTGGCACTGAAAAGAAAAAAGAGAGAGAGAAAGAGGGAAAAATTGGGGGAACAAAAACAATAAAAAATAAACATGAAAAGTAAAGATAATACACAGGAAGGTACCCACTACCACAGCATTGA
Organism: Orientallactaga sibirica; assembly: GCA_036365145.1. Lineage (NCBI taxonomy): Eukaryota > Metazoa > Chordata > Mammalia > Rodentia > Dipodidae > Orientallactaga > Orientallactaga sibirica. The sequence continues at coordinate 11,795,598 of JAEOAD010000013.1, forward strand.
CACAGTGGGGATTCCTCGCCCCTCCTCCCTGCTCGTAGCCTTTGAGAGGGAGCTCATAGGGAAAGAGGAAGCGGCTTGGGTCACATATGGTTTTCATTGGGCAAGTCAGGATGTGCCGAGATTCCCTCTGCATTCCTTGCTGGTCTTCTCAAGACAAATGTCACCATTTGAAAAGAAGAGGTCTGTCTGTCTCGTTCACGTGGAGCCCTTCCTGATGTTTTGGGGCTGTGTCACCGGGCTCTTTTGGAAATCACAAAGGACATTGCTTCCAAGCACTAGGGTGCTGACATCTAAAGCCGCAGCATTTTTTTCAGGGTGGATCCTGTGAGTTACACATAGAAAGAGGCAGGAGGCATCTCCTCCAGACTAGAGACCCAAGTGCCAGGAGCTGGCTCAGCAAGGCTTTGTTTACTGGGTGAGGGGAAGGTGGGTGGAGGTTGTGTGCACAGATGGGCTCTCTCTGACTCAAGTCTCCAAGGTGTTGACACCAGGGCCAGCTTTGGGAAATGCTCTGTTTATAAAGGCTTGGCTGATGCCTAGATTGCACCCTTACATCTCAAATATAGTAGAAACCTCCATCAGGTTGAGGTCAGACCTTCCTCTCCATCTTCCACTAATACTCAGATGTCCACCTATGCTTACTGACACAGGGAGCTTTTTCTGTGTGGCCCATGACAATTTAGTTATAGTTTATGTCTAAAGAGTACTTTATGACTCAATTGAAGGCAACTGCAGAGATCAGGAATAAGCCCAATGACCACAGGACACTAAATCACAGCTGTAAATGGCTATATTAGAAATACTCTGAGCTACAAATGATTCGAATTGCATAACAGTGGACATTAAATTGGTTTGAGCTGCGGTGTGACTCAGTGGGTAAAAGCACTTGCTGTGCAAGCATGATGACCTGCATTCAGATCCTTCTGGAACCCACACAAAGCTGGAGGTGGTGACACAAGTGTCTGTAACCCCAGCCCTCTGGCGGAGAGATGGGAGGCGGAGATAGGAGAATCCCCAGGAACTTGTGAGCCAGCCAGCCTGATGTGTGCAGTGGTGAACAGGGGACCCTGCCTCAAATACAAGAGGTTGTTCTCTGACATGTGCAGTGTGGCATATACATACTAAACACACACATATGCACACACACACACACACACACACACACACACACACACACACAAAATTTAAAAAGTGTCTTGAAATGTAATTGTCTTACTAGGCAGTTGCATGGACAGTGCAGAGCTGGTATGGCGCTCAGCAGCACTCTAAATTCCTGTTTCCTTCTATTTTTATGTGTGCTCATGTGCATGCAGTTATGCATGTGTGCGTGCATGCGTGTGTGTCCATGCGCATGCATGTCAGGCAAGAAGACAACTTCAGCTGTCATTCCTCAAGCAACATCCACCTTTTGCTCAGACAGAGGCTCTCACTGATCTGGAGCTCACCAATTAGGCCAGGCTGCCTGGCCAGTGAGCCCCAGGGATCTGCTTGTCCCTCATGCTGGGATGCTGCACCAACATCCTCAGCTGTTGGTCCTTTTCCTTCCTTCCTTCCTTCCTTCCTTCCTTCCTTCCTTCCTTCCTTCCTTCCTTCCTTCCTTTCCCTTCCTCCTCTTCTTCCTCCTCCTTTCGTGTGTGTGTGTGTGTGTGTGTGTGTGTGTTATATGAATGGATATATGCCTCTTCATGCTCCATGTACTTGCTTGCAGCAGAGGGCACTTGCCTGAGGTGGCTAGAGCAGAAATTTGAGTGTCCTCTCCATCACTCTCCCACCTGTGTTTATTTGAACCAGGGTCTCTTGCTGAGCATAGAGTATGATTTTTTTTTTTTTTTTCCATAAGTTCTGGCAATTCTCGGGTCTCTGGCCCTTTATGGAAATGGGGTTACAGAAGTCTGTGGATAAGCCCAGCTGTTTAGGTGGGCTCTGGGACATGAACTTGAGCAATCTTAGGCCTCATCTGGTTCTTATGCTTGAACAGGAAGTGCTCTTAACCACTGAGTCACCTCACAGCTTCTTTTTCATAAACCTGTGTTCTGGGATTGAACTCAGGTCCTCATGCTTGAGAGACAAGAACTTTACTGAGTGGGGTGTCTGCCCAACCGTCTCCCTCTCCCTCTCCCTGTCTACGCTTCGTTCCTTAGCTAACTTGCTGGCTTTTCACCCTTCTGAACAGCTTCACAGTCGCTAAATGGATTTTGAAGCTCCAGATATCACAAACTCACTCAAAGCGAGAAGAATAAAGAATTGAATGGGACCCACTCTGCCTGTCCCTTTCATCAGTACAGGAGAAGTCAGTTTTAAGAGTGGACTAGGAATTATTTTCAAATAATGCCAATAAAATTTTGCTTTAGTTCCCAATTTGGGACGCATTCGTGTTTCTGGAATCTCTCTTAATTCCTTTACCATTTTGTGGAGGGGATGCTGGTGCATAAATCAGGGTTATTACTACCCTGTTTTACTCTGGCATATCTGAAAGATGGAAAAGGAGGCTATGCACAAGAGAAAGAGAGGAGGGGTCCTATCCAGCACAGAAAGGTGTTTTGACCTATTTCAATCAATGTAAGCTAATTTTAATATAAACGAATACTGTCCTGCCACACCCCACACCTACATGGTTAATCCTGTGTGAGATCACCTACTTCCCAAGTCAGTTCGTTCAGCTCAGCATTGGATGGGAAGGTTTCAGAATCGAGAGCTAATGCGAGAAGGCAAGGGCAGGTAGGTGGCTGCAAGGTCAATCTGACTGGTAAATTATTTTAGGCAAAAAGTGAAATCTGTTAGTGGTATAGAAATCAATGTTTACTTCTTTGTCTATGACTAGACTGGTGTTTGGATAGGAGATTTCCACACCTGGTTTACTAGGTATGAATAAAGACTGACTCTAGACACCACTCTATTTAAACATTAGAACAATAACATTATTCCTCCTCTCCTCCCTTCCATAGTTTATGATAATGGAAATGAAGGCCCAAGAATTTTCAAGAACTATTCAAAGTTGATTATATTTTCATAATGAGGTCTTTTATTTTGTAATACCCATGGCATATATCCAAGGCGAAGGCTCATTATAGACATCACTAATCACTGACACCTTTTTCCCACATCTGTGGCAGACATAGATAATCAACCACAGCCTAATCCATGCTGGTTTATGGTTTCAGTCTCCATTTAAACAGAGAGCTTGAGGAATCTGCCATCAATCCATCAGGATTGACTGCTGAGATGCAATGAAAGGTATTTGGTTATACTTGTCAGAAACATCTTTTATTGCTTTATTTGAGTACATCTAAAAATGAAAGCACCATTTCATTCATCCCACTAAACTTTGTCAATTTATTTTTTCTGAGATAAGAAATTTCCATTTAAACATATTCTACGCCCCCTCCCCATCCCCATCACCAACAGGGCTGTGAAACTTTGGGGCTACAGACTACGTTTTGCCTACCTCAAACTAGATGGAGTATGCTCCCAGTTCTGGGGTGGCTGCCTTGAAGTGCACACAAACTAGCCTCAGAGATACTCCCACGGAGAGGCAGCTCTGGTCCATCAGAGTCCACAAGTCTCCTTTCCGAAGCTGGGAGTCTTTGTTGTAGATGGGATGTCTCAAGGAGACCTCGCTCCAGAATTAGTGCTCATGGCATCTCTGCTCTCCCAGGGGCTGTGTGATGTCTAAGATCTGCTTTCCGAGGAACTGATCTGCATGGTGCCGGATGAAGAGGGCTGGGATCACACAGTAAGATCAGCAAGCAGCTGCTTTCATGATGGGCCACCAGATAGCTAAAGACTGGCCAGTATAAAGCACATTAGAGGAGTACACACTTCGACTCTCAAGAAGGTTTCATGTGTGTGTGTGTGTGTGTGTGTATACCATTGGCGTGTTTTCAGAGGTCAGAGGACAACCACGGGCTGGTCTTGCCTTGTGCCTTGTTTGAGGGCAGGGTCTTTCCTGTCGTTTCTTCTCGGAGAATGCCACACTAGCTGGCCCACAAACTCCAGAATTCTGCTGATTCCATCTCCCACTGCCATAGACACTTGGGGATTATAGACTTGTGGGCTACTTGTGCCCAGCTTTATATGGATTCTGGGGATCCAAATTGCAGTGGCCAGGCTGGCAGACCAAGCTCTTTTAACCACTGAGCCACCAGGTGACTATTTTGTTATTAAGTCACCACCTTCCATCAGGTAGGCTGCTGCACCTGCTTAGGGACCTGAGGCACGAGAGGTATGGGAAATTTGCATGCATTTGCATAGCATCATTTTCATGTGTGTGACTGTCACTTGAGAGGGTCTTTGAGTTTAGCAGTGTCAGTGCACACAGTGCTTCCGGTCTTGTTTTCCCTGAGGTGAATGTTCTGAGGGATGGATGTTTATTCTTATAAATTAATACCAAAGTAGCAGCTAGCCCTCATGAGTGTTTATTCCTGCTGGCATAGTGTTAAGAACATTATATGAGAAATATTCAATCCTTGTAGCCTTTAAGACAAATATTACTATCAACCTTATTTGTAGCCAAGAAAATGAAACCCAGAGAAATAAAGTGACTTTCTCAGGGTCACGTAGACATAAAATGATAGGCTCTCGATTTGATCCTAGCTATGACAGCCTCTAAAGCCAGTCATCAGAATCAAATACTTTAACTATCCCTTTTACATATATAATACTGTTTCTTTTGATTTTTGAAACAGGGTCCCAAATAGCCCAGGCTGACCACACACTGGCCATGTAGCTGAGAATGACTTTGAACTCCTGTTTGCCTTTCTCCCAAGTGCTGGGATTACAGGAATCCACTATCATGCCTGGTTACTATGTTAATTATTGTTCAACATCGGTGTTTCTTCAATTATGGTGAAGAGATATCCTCCCTCAATTGCTTAGCAGGTTCCAGGTGCCAATCTCTGTGGCCACGAATAAAATACCTCAAAATACCTTAAAAATAGATCCCTGACTGTCTTCTGGATCTATTTTTCAGAGCCCAGAAGTCTTTCTTGTACTTCCTGATCATGTCCACTAGGCCAGCATTCCGAGGGCAGTGGAGCACTTTAGCCCGGGAGTCCCAGTTGTTGTTGGTTTTCACCCTCCCTTTGATCCCCTGTTGTGGCTGACTTGGCAAAAGTCCACATCTGTCGCCAACCAGCTTTCAAGAGACTGCAACTCAAAGCCCGTATCAGATTTGACCTCCACACACCCAGTTCTTCGGCCTCCACTTCCTTTCAGTTCTTCTTGATGGAAAAAAAGAAAAGAAAAAAAAAAAACACAACGGGATTCCTCAGTGTTGAGCATGTGCCTTCTTGCTTGCCATCTCTCTCGCTCTCACTCTCCCTGCACCCTGGGTAGTCCCTCAGCCCCAGGAAGGGCCCGGGTCTGGCAAGGCTGCTGCTCGGCATATGTTGAGTTCTAATCCTTCCTGTGTTTGCTGTAGGTATGGCCTCTCTCCAAGACAAATTACTGATGTGGAGGAGGTCATGGGGCGAGGTGGGGGTGGGGAGGGAGATGGCTCTCAGGACACACTCCTGGGGCCTGCCTCCACCTCTTGGTCTGATTGGTGTTTGTTTGTGGCTAAAGGGCGGGACCCTGGGACCCCAAGCTGAGAGCTGGCAGAAAGGAGAGGAAGAGATGAGATTTTTTTTTTTTTTAACTACTGGTCCTGTCATTTGATGAAGGCAAAACTTGCACGGGGCTGGCCTTAGGCAGCAGATGTTGGTGGAAGACCTGCCAAAACTGCACAGAGGGTGAGGGAGTGATGCATGTGTTGCTTGACATGGGAGGATTAGGGGAAGCATGCCTCCTCCCTTCACGACGTGACACCACGGGGAAGTGAATTATGAGGGCCGCGGAGCTCAGTCCACGCACAGACAGCGGATGGCGGGCTAGGGTCAGGCAGCGTGAATCCTGCCTTCACTTGTCTTTTCCCCCCACCAACCACCACCCCGCTCCCCTGCAGGGGCGATTGGCAGGCGTGGTTAGATGTATTGTGCGAGCCACAAAATCAAAAGCAGGCTTCCTATGATGGAGGGGCGGCCTTGGTGTTGTCTCCCCTTGTTCTGCCCTGTTAGCTTTCCCCGCCCATCCCACCATTGATAAGAGCTGAGATGCCCAGCCCTCTCCCCCACCGCACTCTGCAAATGAAGTCGTATGGAAGGCGGCCAATGGGTCCAACCATCTGTCTTTGTTGATGGCGCAAGGGAGCTTTTAGGAAAGTGCTCGCTCTTCAACAGGCTCCGGTCCTCAAAGGAAGCAAGCGTTGGCACCATGGAAATCTAAGACGGGGGTCAATGAGAAGTGGGGAAGAAGTGGGCTGAGTTCCGAAGCGTCTTTCTTTCCCTTTGTATTAGGTTTGCTTGGTCTCTGCATTCTTGTAGAGCTAAGCTAGAGGAAGGCCTGGGATGGGAGGCCTTGTCTGAATTCTTCTGTCTTTGAAATGGTGGAGGGGGAAGGGGAGGGATGGGGATGGAGTGGGCGGTGGAGAAGAAGGCTAGGGACAGTGAAAGACTGGCCTTGGGAGAAACACTTTTTGATGATGACTTTTGGAAATGACCTTGGGATCTAAATTTCTTTCCCAGACTATCTTCCTCCTAGAGGAGGGGGCAAGACAATCCAAAGAAGTCAACCGATAAATCCAGCGAAGTCATGGAACATGCTGGAAGCTGAGGGACCCTGAATGGGAAGACAGGTCAAAAGTTCATTCCCAACCTAGAGAAGCACCCTTCTCAAACAAGTCATGATTGGCAGCTGTCATTCTCAACAGTGTCCTCAGAAGAATCTAAAAGGATGTTGTTCTCTTTCCCACTGCTGTGACAAAATCCTTGTGGAGAACAAGGGAGGAAAGATGTGTTTTGGCTCATGGTTTCTGAGGACTTAGTGGATGGTGGGCTGGATCCATTGTTTGTAGGCATGATAATGCAGAACATCGTGCAATAAGGGTGTGGCAGAGCAAAACGACTCACCTCATGGCGGCCAGGAAGCAGAGAGAGAGAGAGAGAGAGAGAGAGAGAGAGAGAGGGAGAGAAAGAAAGTCTATGGTATTCTGTTTCATTTGTCTTCTCTCTCTTTTTTTTTTTCTCCAGCCTATTGGATAGAGCCATCCACTTTCAGAGCAAGCTTCTCCCCTCATTTGTTGTCTCACATGCCAATCATCTCTGGAACTACCTTCATGGACACACCCAGAAGTGTGCTTTAGTAACCTCAAGTTGACAGTCAAGATTAGTCATCACAGAGGGGTAGAGACAGGGTGGGGGGAAGCAAGGAATTCAAGGTAATTCTCAGATACATATGGAGAGTTTGAGGGTAACTTGGGCTCTGTGAGACCCTGGTTCAAAAATCGAAACACACCAGAGTGCTGAGAATAAGTGAGAGTTGAGTGTTCAGTGGTAATTGAGACATCTGTAACCTCCCTCCCAAGGCTCAGGGAACGTTGCAAACGAGTGGGCAGCAAGAATTTAAGAGTCCGAAGATGGGGAGGAGCATGTTGGAACGCTATCTTGTGGAGACAAAGTGACCATTAGGTGAGTCCTCATAGCAGCTATTGCTACCTCCACGAGAATGAGCTTATCAACGTTTAGATATGGATGATGGAACTGGGTGAAAAGAATCATCAAAATAAATAGAGACTAGTTGGAAAGAAGAAGGAAGACAGGAGGGGGAGGTGTGAGGTGGGGGACCAAACGAGGTATTTGCAAGAGATTATAATCAAATTACCTCATCATGTATGAAAACTGTCACTAAAAATTAACAAAAAATAATGTACTTTTTAAGGTGAGAGGGATGGTAAAGTATTGGATTCTAATAACTGGATTTGAGGCCATATTAAGTGGGTTCAAATTTTGGTACTGCCACTTTATGTGTGTATGAGACCTTGAGAAATTCACGTGATTATTCTGGGTTTCAGTTTGGATTATATATATATATATATATATATATATATATATATATATATTTATTTATTTATTTATTAATGAAAGAAGAGAGAGAGAGAGAGAGAATTGGCACACCAGGACCTCTAACCACTGCAATTAAACTCCAGATGTATGTTCCACCTTATGCACATTCATCACCTTGTGCATCTGGCTTCTATGGCTTTTGGGAGTTGAACCTGGGTCCTTAGGCTTTGTAGACAAGCACGCTAATTGCTAAGCTGTCTCTCCAGCCCCTGTGTTTTGTTTGTTTTTGGCTACAAATAGGTTGATAGCACTAGTCTTAAAGGCTACAAGGAAAAAATATTCTCATATAATGTTCTTAACACAATGCCTGCAGGACATTGGGCATCTTCTTTGATTACTCTCTACCTTATTTACAGAGACAAAGTCTCTCCCTTGAACCCATGGTTCCATGATTAATCTAATCTAGCTAGCCAACTTGTCTCCAGAACCCCTGTCTCTGCGCCTTGAGTACTGGGAAGCAGGCAGGTCACCTAGCATTGACCTGGGTTTTGGGTATCCAAACTCTGGTCTTCACACTAGTATGGCAGGTACTTTTATCCTCTGATCTGTCTTCTCACCCCTTGCCCTGTAATTTTGAACCTGACAAAGCATTGACCATGAGGTTTGGCCAGTAAACTTTTCTATGCTAAAGTCTCTCTATCATATTCTCTCTGGGTCATCTTCCATGCTGCCCTGAATTTTGCTTACCATAAAACCAGGATGCTTTAAATAATTGGGTCACAAAGCTTTGATGTGAATCCCGAATCTATATTACCACTGTAATCAACTCATAATAGCACTAATAATACTATTATCAATTAATAATCCTCAACACTCATTTACCATTTGCTTTGTAGTAGAACTTCTGTTAGGCACTTGAAATGAAGGAACTCCACTAACTCCGAAGCATCTCATGACCTATTATTATCTTTAGGGCCCAGGTGATCAGAGGCACCTCGTGTAGCATAATTGTCAATATTAAGAAACGGGAAGCCAGGCGTGGTGGCACACACCTTTAATCCCAGCACTCAGGAGGCAGAGGTAGGAGGATTGCTGTGAGTTCAAGTTCACCCTGAGACTACAGAGTGAATTCCAGGTCACCCTGGACTAGAGTGGGAACTTACTTCAAAAAATAAAAAAGAAAGAAAGAAATGGGAAATATATGTGTGCAAATTCCTCAGTCTTACCTTTTTGTGCCTGTTTTAGTTATTTTCTCGTTGCTGGGACTAAACACCCATCCAGAAACCATTCAGGGAAGGAAAGACTTTATTTCAGCTCACAGTTCAAGGTCACAGTCCATCGTGGCAGGGAAGGCATGGCAGCAGGAGCTTGAGGCAGCTGAACGTGTTCAGCACAGTGAGGAAGAAAAGAGTGGTGGCTATGGTGCTCAGCCAGCTCTCTCCTTGTTACACAGTCCAGGACCTCAGCCCAAGGAATCACACCATCCACAGCTAAAGAGGGTCTTCCCACCTCAAGTATTCACACCACCCACAGCCCAAGGAATCACACCACCCACAGCTAAGGAGGGGCTTCCCACCTCAAGTAATCACACCACCCACAGCCCAAGTAATCACACCACCCACAGCTAAGGAGGGTCTTCCCACCTCAAGTAATCACACCACCCACAGCCTAAGGAATCACGCCACCCACAGCCAAGGAGGGTCTTCCCACCTCAAGTAATCACACCACCCACAGCCCAAGTAATCACACCACCCACAGCCTAAGGAATCACTCCACCCACAGCTAAGGAGGGTCTTCCCACCTCAACTAATCACATCACCCACAGCCCACACTCTTGGCCACTAGGGGCTTCTGTACTGGACAGCATAGGTGGAGAGAATTTCCAACATCAGATAAAGTTCTACTGGACAGGGCTGCTACTGGACCAAAAAGGGAGCGTTGTTGATTTGAGATCTATGCCACTGGCACTTGTAAGGCTAGTTGGCTTTCTCTTTTCTTTTTCTTAAAATTAAAATTTATTTATTTGAGAGAGTGAGAGAGAAAGAGGCAGAGAGAGAGAGAGAGAGAGAGAGAGGGAGAGAATGGATATGCCAGGGCCTCCAGCCACTACAAATGAACTCTAGACACATGCGCCACCTTGTTCTTGTGCATCTAGCTTTCGTGGGTCCTGGAGAATCAAATTGAGGTCCTTTGGCTTTGCAGGCAAATGCCTTAACCGCTGAGCCAGTTCTCCAGCCTGGCTTTCTCTTTTCTTTCTTCCTTTCTTTCTTCCATCCTTTTTACACATGTGAGTGTGTGGGGGGCTATACATGAGTGTGGGTGGGGGTATGCATGAGTGTGTGTGTGCATTTTCATACGTGTGTGACCTCATGTGGGTATGGGTGCACATGCACGTGCGTGTTCCTGTATGTGTGTTGGTCAGAGGTCAACGACAGAGGCGTTTGTCAGTCATTGTTCACCTTACTCCTTGAGATACTGTTTTGTGCTGAACCTGGAACTCATGGCCAGTGAGCCTCAGGGTTTCTTGTCTCCACCTGCCTAGCACTGGGATGACAGGCACACACTAACGTGGGTGCTAGGGATCCAACTCAGGTCCTCAAACCTGTGCAGCAAGTACTTTACCCACTGAGCATCTCTCCAGCCATGACCAGCTCTTTGTATGGCATAATTATATTGACCCCTTAAGCATATGCCTGCTGTACAACAGACTAAAGAAGGAAAATGGGGACTGGAGGGATGCCTTAGAGGTTAAGGCATTTGCCTGCAAAGCGAAAGGACCCAGGTTTGATTCTCCAGGACCCATATTAGCCAGATGCACAAGGTGGCACATGCATCTGGAGTTCGTTTACAGTGTTTGGAGGTTCTGGCACACCCATTCTCTCTCTCTCTCTCTCTCTCTCTCTCTCTCTCTCTCTCTCTCTCTCTCTCTCTCTCCTCCCCCTCTTTCTCTCTGTCAAATAAATCAATAAAACTAAAATATTTAAAAAAATTTTTAAAAGATGGAAAATGAATTTGAAGGTGGCCCAGAAAGGTTTTTCGACTCTTTCCTGGGCAAGAACCAGACCAACTGATCTCTGATAGGCTTGATTTTCCCTGGGCCGTCAGGGAAGAAGAGGCTGGGTAAGATGTGGAGGCATCTGAATTTTAGTGGGATTTTTTCTGAGTCCCCTGTGAAATCTGAGGCATGATGGTCCCTCCAGAGTGAGGATACAGAGGGGGAAGAGGAGGATAGGAAAAGCTGGGGTGATATTCCCCCTTCCTCAGAGCAGGGCTTAGCGGACTGAGGTAGCATGCGTGACTGTGGGCTGTTTCGAAGTTTGGAGACCATGCATGCATAATGGGCAGTCTAGGCTAGCTATCCTAGCTATCGGTGTTTCTTCCAACAACTGTGCCAATGGGAACCTTAGAGGGAGGCATGCTCTTGGAACTGTGCTTGCTTACCTTTTGAGATGCCGAGAAGGAATTCTTTGGGTCATGCTTGGGAACTGTCTAACATCCAGTCAGGCCCCAGCAAAATTCTATAGATTATGTTGAGCATGGTGGCTCATACCTGTAATCCCAGCTCTCAGGCAGTTGAGGCAGGAGGACCACTGTGAGTCTGAGGCTACAGTGAGCTACATAGTGAGTAGATAGTGAGTTCCAAACCAGCTGGGGTTATAGTATGAGCCCTGTCTCTATTAAAGGAAATGGGGAAAGAAGTTAGAGAGATTGCTCAGTGGTTAAAGGAGTTTACTTGCAAAGCCTAGCAGTCTGGGTTCAATTCCCCAGTCCCCACATAAAGCCAGATGCACAAAGGGGCCTGGAAACTCTCTTCATCTCTTTTTCTATCTTAACCAAATAAATAAATAAATAAATAAATAAATAAATAAATAAATAAATAAGTTTTTCTTTTTTAAAAAAGGTTCTGTGTAGTAAATGAATGAATACAGTAGTCATTTATGGCTTCTCTTTCCTACTCCCAGTCCCTACCCCCAGCTAAGTTCTTCCAGTCTTCCTTTCAAATTTGCCTAGAGAAATAGAAAGTGTGAGGAATCCCTTGCAGAGCAAGCATAAAGGAGGTGGGGTTTCTCTGCCCCAGGTCAAAGGTGATATGACCCAGCTACTATGGGCTGGCACCCCACCCTCCCCACCTCAGCCCAAGTGGAGTGGTTTATAGCCTTTGGCTTTGGACCTCCTCAGATGGAGGACCATGTTTACAGTCTCTAGACTGGGGTCAGAGGGGACCCGGCCCTGCCTTCCGTGGGAGGAAGTAGCGGCAGTAGCTTTTCCTTCCTGAATCTTCTCTGTGACTTTTGACAAGCAGGTAAAACGGTCTTCTGAGAATGACACACACTTTTGAATCTGTATAAGGACTTTCCCACCGACCCGTTGGAAATGGTTAAGAACTTTCCCACTGACCAATTGGAAAATGAAATGCAGCTTGGGCAGTAGAAGAGAAGGGAATGGAAATGTCTGCTGCAGGATTTTCTCCCTGGGCCTAAAGTATTTACATTCAGATTTGCATGTGATTTGCATATAATTTGCGTTTGGCCACAAAGCCTGTCTGTTACTGAGATAACGTGTCAGCAAAAGTTGACTTGTAGTATGTTCTTCTCTGCCTCTATCTCCCCTGGCCCCTGCTAACTCAGATGTGTGGTGAAACTGTCAGAATCCTTGGGGACAGGTTGAAATGTTTGGGACAGGGTGAGGCCCTGGATCACAGGATTGCTTAGCGATGCTAAACCATATTTTTGTGCATTTTTTCATTGCAAAATATTTTGGACGGTAAGAGACCCTGCGGTAGGGATTCTTGGAGGTTTGAAGGCAAGAGAGCAGTGAACTTGGTTGATTTGGAAAGAAAAGATAGCCAGATAAGCCAAGGAAAGGTAATGCTTGGGGAAAAATGAATGCCACCAGCTAACATTATCAAAACGACTAGCAAAAGCCAGGCACCGTACTGTGCGTACGACGGGTTACGTCATCACCTTGGTCCTACCAGCTGAGGACATTTGTGAGCTCCGTGGCATGGCTGAGTGAACTGAGACACACCAAGTGTAAATAACTTGCCCCAATCATGCAGCTACAAAATAGACAGGGTTTGAACTTGGTCTTCAGGACCTAAAACCATGCTCTCACCATCTACAATGCTATGTGCAGAAAAAAAAGAAAGAAAAAAAAAAAGATGGTTCTGGGAGTTAGAGAGGGGGCTGATTGCCAACTTGAGGCTGTAGGAGTCTGATGCTCAGGTCTACTGAGGAGTGGGGACCAGAGGTCTGGATATCCGGGCAGAATGGGGGGGGGGTTGGACAGGAAGCGGAAAGACAAGCAGTGCGGATCTCCAAGGTCCAGGGGGGAAGGAGCAGTGTGGCACAGTCATCCCGTCTTCTGCTTTGTTTGATGACAGCCTTCTCTAGATTACTTTTCCTCGTGGCTCAAGGGAGAGAATTGATGGAGAACTCCTTTCAGGCCAAAAACTAGCCTCAGCTGGTGACACGGACCTGGTGGCCGGGCTGATATGGACAAGTGCGATGCTTGGGCAGAAAGCGTGAGGTTGACAGAACAAACAGTGGCAAGGGTTAGTCACTCCTCCCCAGTTAAACCCAAAGAATCTGTCAGAGCAGGTCCTGAGTGATGGACGGGAGAACACTGCTCACGGGGCACCTTGGGCAATGCTGCTGGAGATACAATGAGCAGACGAGGAAAAGTCCTGCAAATTGCTTGGTCTCTGTTTAATTGAACTTTTCTATGTGAGTACTGATCTGAATTGAGGATGTATGTATGTATGTATGTATGTGTGTGTATGTATGTGTGTGTGTGTGTATGTATGTATGCATGCATGTATGTATATATATATATATATATATATAATTTATTTGGTGGACTAGGATGATATGAACTGTTCTAGCATGACAAGTATCCAAGGGCAGCTGGGAAGGGGGCTGTGGCTGAGAACAAGCCGAGCAGCAGTGAAGGGCACAGAAATAATTAATGAAAGATGGTGCAGAGACCAGTTCCTATTGGCTGCCACAGTGTGAGAAACTTCCCTGTGCTGGGGCAGTGTTGTCGAGGAGAGAGTGTTGTCATCTGAATTCATTTGCATGACAATGGGCCAGCCTCTTATTATGCATAGGGATGCTAATGGACACCAGCCACAGTGCATTTTCATGGGAAAAGGCGCTTCCTTTGAGGAGGCAACCTCTTCTTCCTCCCCCTTCACCACCTCCTCTCTTCTTCTCCAACCCCTCCTCCTCCCCTTCCTTCTCTCCTTTCCCTCCCGCCCGCCCTCCTCCTCCTCCTCCTCGGCATGGTTTATCATGCACAGCCAGGTCCCTAACCCTTACCCGGTGGAATATCCTGAGTGCTACGAGATGGAAGAATGCTTTTTTTTTTCTTTCTTTCTTTTTTTTTCTTTCTTTCTTTTTTGTTTTACTCATGAGAGAGAGAGAGAATGGGCTTATCAAGACCTCCAGCCGAATTGCAGGCACATGTGCCATCTTGTGCATTTAGCTTTACGTGGGTACTGGGGAATCGAGCCACGGTCCTTAGGCTTTGCAGGCAAGCACCTGAACCATTGAGCCGTCTCTCCAGTCTGGAAGAAGACTTTTTAAAACCTCCCAAGATCCATGTTTTACCTCCCACTTCTTCCAGAATGACCAAGAAAGAGGAAACCAAGAGGGAAGTACAAGTGTCGAGAACAGGGAACAAACAGATCCTTAACAGGAGAGTGTTACCTTGCTGTAATTGCTGATCCTGGAAGAGAAGATACACAGAGTTTGGGGTGGGTATGGCATGCATGGGAAAAGGGTAGAGACAGATGAGGCGCAGTCTTTCCTTCCAGGATCTTGAAATGTTCTGGGCAACAGAGCTGGTCTTTAACTTTCCCATCGGCCCTCCCTGGAGGAAAGATTGGAATTTGGTAGGTCGCACTGCTTCATCTAGTTTCCACCACTGTTCTTGGCAGAGGCTACATGATCTTGGGGCAGGACAGGGAGCCAAGTGATCTGTATTCAAATCCACCTCTGGGCTGGAGAGATGGCTTAGTGGTTAAGGCACTTGCCTGTAAAGCCTAACTACCCAGTTTGATTCCCCAGTAACCACATAAAGCCAGATGCCCAAAGTGGCACATGCATCTGGAGTTCATTTGCAGCAGGTGGAGGCCCTGGCATGTCCATTTTCTCTCTCTCTCTCTGCTGGTGCGCCTTTAAATCCCAGCACTAGGGAGGCAGAGGTAGGAGGATCACTGTGAGTTCAAGGCCAGCCTGAGACTACATAGTGAATTCCAGGTCAGCCTGAGCTAGAGTGAGACCCTACCTCAAAAAACCAAAAGAAATAAAAATAAATCCCACTTCTGTATTTATCAATAACCCAACTTTGATCCTTGACCCCGTGACTTCATCTTCATTCCCAGGTGAAATGGGCCTATGGATTCCTTTCTGCATTGAGCTGTTGATGTGTTGAGGTAAGGGATGCAGCGTGCTTAAACACATCTGGCACTTAGTAAACATCCAGTGAGGGCTGGAGGTTACCACCTCCCTTTCTTTGCCAGTTCTTCCACTCTGTGGTCTCCATCATCCTCTTCATGTACCTGAGGTAGTCAGGTCAGCTCAGGTAAGGGTCACCACAGGCCAGCTACTCACCTTTCCGCCCTTGTCACCCTCCTGCGGCCACCATGCTGGTGCTGGAAGAGGTGAGAATGTGTCCCTGTGGGACAGACACTCGTGTTCATATGTTGTGTCTGGAAAGGAGCTGTCTTTGTTCTGTTGCGGTTAATGCAAGTTCCACAGGGAGTATCTCCAATGAACCTCGGGGTATGGGGTGTTCTTTCTCCCCAAGCACATCATTTATCTCACGAAAGATGCTTTACAGGGGTGTAGGTTTGTCTCGCAGCGTCCCTGTGGAGGACAATTGAGGATGTCTCCTGTATGAGGCCTCCTGACATATCCATAGGCTGGAAGATGGTCTTATACACTTGAGCATCATTTCTCAAATATCAAACAAATAAATCTGTTAGGAGCTCCAGAGATGGCCCACTGGGTAATAGTACTGCACAAGCATGAGTACCCCAGTGTGATGCCCAGCATCATCAGGGCATGGCTGCCCATGCCCGTAACCCTAGTCCGGAGTAGGATGGAGACAGAGGCTCCCTGGGCTTTCTTGGTCAGTCAGTATAACAGAAAAAAAAAATGGGGAGCTTCAGGTTCAGTGAAAGAGTCTCAGGAAACTAAGGTGGAGAGGGACAGAAGGGGACATCTGATGTCTTCCTATGGCCTCCACTGGCTCTCGCACCGTGTGCACACATCTGCAATTACACGTCTATAACCTCAGGGAGGCTGAGGAAGGAGGACCATGGCGTGTTTGAGGCCAGTGAGAGCTGCGTAGCAAATCCATGGCTACAGAGCGAGACCCGAGTCAAACAATCACAGTGACAATCAAAACCATGCAAATGGAACTTTCCTGGTTACTTTTGAGAAATCAAAACGTTGCGTGTTGCATCTTGTTATTTAATTCACCCAGATAGGCCTTGATTGTTGGGTAGGAGAAGGACTGACTGAGAAGCCACCTGTTCTTAACACGTGACACTGTGGAGGCAGCCTGGTGGCACCTGGGGCTAGGTGGAGGGGCTGAAGGCAGCCGGCAAACCCCTTTCCTTGTGCTTGACATGGCCAGCGCTTCCAAACATTTCTTCACAAGTTCCTTGTTCCATTGCTGTTAATATCTGGGTCAATATCCAGGGGAGGGTTACCTGGCCTCTACTTTCTCCTGGTGCTACTTCATGCTTTAGTCAATAGATGTGATATGAAGTTGTACAAGATGGGCTGATGAAATGTGTTTCAATCAGTCACCTGACTGCAGAGTCACCCGAGGAGTCAGCAGCCAATGATGGAAAGAAGCCTAGCGAATGAGAGTGAGTAAGGGCAGAGGTGAAGTTATGAGAATTTCAGCTTTAAGAGATCAGTTACACAAAGATGAGCATGAGGGGAAACATCAAACTTGGTCACAAGCCTTCTGGGAATCAAATATATTGGACATTTGCATTGATAACAAGCTCAGTCAGAAAGCAGCTAAAAATATTGACTTCAATATTATGGCTTACTACTACTACTAAATGTAATTTCTACTTCTTAAATAGACTGTTTCCCAAGGCTCCATCGCAATCTCCTCTGGAGCTCTGAATGCATTTCCCCGCTCTAGAAGCACTGTTATACATTAGCCAGGCTTTGATATAGCTTCACTTACTGTCTAGCTGAACAGAATAAATAATAACTTTGATTCCGATTTGCAGACAGAAGGACAAACCAGGCTTAATTGTCTCCAGACTGCACAGCTGTTTGCTCTTTGTACCCTCCCCAGACCCTGCCCCTCACCTCCTCAAACTCCTTTTCTGCAGTGAGGCCCATTTGTTTCTGCACAGCTGGGCTGTGAGTGGGAGGGAAGGTGGTTTCTGGAACAGCCATGAGGAAGAAAGAACCAGAGATGCAGGCAACAGAGATGCCAAATCCAGATGCACCCCAGGCCTCATGTAGGGAAAACAACGTTTTATTTGATTTGATCAGTTAATAGGATAGTAGTCCCAGGTAGAAGGCGATAATCAGCATTTATGCAGACTCCCCACAAAAGGTCAAGATAGCCTGCCTTCTGCTCCCTTCTAGTTCTTAGTGATTTCTTGTTTCTCCAGAGTCCTTTGAATTATTTCATCTTATGGCTAACAGTGGCGTTTCCAAAGGGAAGGAAAGAAGCTGTAATTTCACATGGTTTCTAGTCTTTTTTGTTTTTAAAGATTTTATTTATTTATTTGAGAGAGAGGCAGAGAAAAAGAAAGAGAGAGAGAATGGGCGAGCCAGGGCCTCTAGCCATTGCAAATGAACTCTAGACGCATGCAGCACCATGTGCATCTGGCTTACATGAGAGCTGGAGACTCAAACCTGGATCCTTAGGCTCCACAGGCATGTGCCTTAACCGCTAAGCCATCTCTGTAGCCCTATCTTTAGGAGGTTGAACATTCCTTCTTCTGGGGCTTGGTGGTTCAACCCTGTAATCCCAGCACTTGGGAGGCTGAGGCAGGGTGGATTACCATGAGTCAGAGATCAGCTTGGACTGACCACAAAGCGAGTTTCCGGTCAGTTTGAGGTGCAAAGTGAGACTCTTTTTCCAAAAAAAAATCAAAAGAAAAAGGAAAGAAGAGGGAGTTCCTTCTTCGTGAGAGGACATTTCAAGTGGTTTTGTGACAGCTGATACTGTGTCACTTAGCTGAATCTAGAGTCACCTATGGCACAAATCTCTGGCATGTCTGTGAGTGAGCTTCTAGACTAGACCATTTGAGGGGGGAAGACTCACCCTAACTGTGGGTGGGACCGCTCCACGGACTGAGGCCCCGTATTAAAAGGAGAGAGCTAGCTGGTTGCCAATCAGCATTTGTCACTCTGCTTCCTGATGGTGGACACAGTGTGACCAGCTGTCCTACTCTCCTATCCCCATGCCTTCCTTGTCATGATGTGAGCCAAAATCAACCCTTCCTCCTTACATGGCTTCTGTCAGGTGTTTGGTCACAGCAATGACAGAAGTCACTAATACATAGGTCGTTGCAGTCCAGTGCAGTGAGCGGTAGAGAGAGGTGACAATCAAGTTGTCTGAGCGCAAAGACGTGAAGTTGACCCAGCTCAGGAGGGGGAGGAAGGCATCGAGTTTGGAAGGCAATCAGGAGAGAGAGAGACAGACAGACAAACAGATAGATAGATAGATAGATAGATAGATAGATACATACATACATACATACATACATACATACATACATACACACCCCCAGCTAGGAAAATCAGCAGGGAGTCACCAGTTCCATGATATTCTTTTCACCTTAAAGCAAAGAAAAGGATGTAAGATATGGAGCTGTTTAGCATACAGAGAGAGACCAGGTCCCAAAGATACTCAAGGTTGGAGTAAAAAGATTGAACTTTCACTGTGTGTGTGCATGTGTGTGTGTGTGTGTGTGTGTGTGTGTGTGTGTGTGTGTACATGTGGTAGATGGAGTCTTTGAAATATTTAACAGGAGATTGGTGTCATAAGAGTTGTATGAGAATGCTCTCTCCTTAGGCAGGAGTGTGAGCTTGGACCTGGTGAGACCTGTGCTGACATAGCTATCCAGAGAGAGGGCTTTCTGAGCTACAGCAGTGGTGTGTGGGGTGGTGGTGGTGGTGGTGATAGGGGTCCACTTTATAGAACTGTATAGAAGAAAACATGAAGAGGTCTTGGGGACTGATTGAATGTGAGGTGAATTGAAAGGAGCAGGGAAGAATTGAGACTCTCTTGTGGGTTCTACAGGGCGGATGGTGGGGCTTCTTCCTCTGATAGGAAGCAAAGACTTGGGGGAGAAGATGACCTTGTCATGGACAAGTTGAAGCAGTCTATGCAAATGGAGCTGTCTAGTCAATGGTATCCATGTGCTTGTCTGTATGCCCATGTTCTCAGGAAGCTGTCAGCAGTTGTGGCATGCTGGTTGCACGTATAAGGCATTGCTCTGTTTTTCTAAATCTATCAGGATGCAATGAATATGACCCATCTTCAAAGAATGTCCAGTCTCATAATGGAAATTATGAGCACACAGATCATTGCTCCAGGGGAAAGTTCTCACTGTCATGAGATCCAGAGAGAGTCACAGATGGCTTCATGAAGAAGGTGACAAGAGAAATCTAAGCAGAATTTTAGTAGGCAGATACAGGGGAAGGACAGCCCAGAGAGAAGGAGGAACATCAGCCAAAACAGACTGAAGAACTTGGAGAATAAAGAAGGAAAAAGAAGAGGGGGAGCAGGGGAAGGAGAATGAGAGGGATGAAGCGAAGCCAGGGTGGGGAAAGCAGAGGAAAAAAAAAAGGTCCTTAAATATGAGTGGAGCAGAGGGTGGAATAATGGTCAGAAATCAACTCAGCTGGGGCTAGGGAGATGGCTCAGCTGCTAAAGGAGCTTGTCTGAAAAGTCTGCTACCTGAGGTTCTGTTTCCTAGAACTCACATAAAGCCAAATATATAAAGTAGCACATGCATCTGGAATTTGTTTACAGCAGCATGAGGCCCTGGTGTGCCTATTTCTCTCTCTCTCTCTCTCTCTCTCTCTCTCTCTCTGTTTCTCCCTCCCTCCCTCCTTCCCTCCTTCTCTCTCTCTCTCTCATAAATAAAAATAAATAAAAACAAGGGCTGGAGGGATGGCTTAGTGGTTAGGCATTTGCCTGCAAAGCCAAAGGACCCAGGTTTGATTCCCCAGGACCCACTTTAGCCAGATGCACAAGGGGGTTCATGTGTCTGGAGTTTGTTTGCAGTGGTTGGCAGCCCTGGCATGCCCATTCTCTTTCTCTCTCTCTCCCTCTTTCTCTGTCAAATACTAAATAAATAAATAAATAAATAAATAAATAAATAAATAAATACAAATCGGTAATGCAAGCTGAGCCAGTATTATGGATGGTTAGCCTGTTTGGCTGTGTCTCTCTCTATTAGTTCCCCACAATTGTGACTCACAGTCTTCTGAATCCTATTTATTTACTTATTTATTTATGAGAGAGAGAAAGAGGGTGAGAGACAGAGAGAGAGAGAGAGAGAAGAGGCAGATAGAGAATGGGCATTCCAGGGCCTCCAACTGCTGCAAATGAACTCCAGATGCATGCACCACCTTGTGTATCTGGCTGATGTGGGTATGGGGAACTGAACCTAGGTCCTTAGGCTTTGCAGGCAAGTGCCTTAAGTGCTAAGCCATCTCTTCATCCCTTTTCTGAATACTTTTGAGGTGTCCAACGCACTCCTCTCATGATGCTTGGTTGGCATGCTCTCTCTCCTTCTGAGTTGGTGGCTAGAGCATCCATTCCCCAGGGTGACAGACTTGCTCTGGGCACCACTATGTCTTCTGCTTTATACCAAGACAGAGTGGTAGACTGTCCTCCATGCTGGTTGTCTGAGCCATCAACAAGCATGTCTCCTTGGTCATTTTGCTGTCCAACCCCAGCTAAGTATACATTTGCATGTAAATCTGCAGAGGAGGAATAGACCAGTATGAATGTGCCGTCTGCAGTTATATAGAAGTGATTTTCATAACTTCTCCCATAAAGACATTTAGGGGAAAGAAAAACAAACTATGGTGGCTACCAGCTTTATGATCTGTATTTGCGTGTGACATGGCCCTAGCCTTCCCTTTTCCTGGCCAGCACCTTCTCTTCTCCCCCCCCCCCATCTCCAGCTTCTGAGCGTCAAAGGAAGCTTTCTAAGTTTTCCTTAATGCAAAGGAGTTTGGACATGAATTTGAATGGTTATTGAGCTGATTTTCCAGCTGACCGAAGATGGTTAATTTCATGCAATCTGTAGGGGTCTTCAAAAATCTGCCTGGCAGCTTGAAAATGTATAGCTTGTGACCATTACGGGGTGAAAGGAAACTGACAGACCTGGCAACTCAGGCTAATAACCTCTTTGGAGGGAAACAAAGTCCAGGGGCAGGTTCCAGAGCACGATTCAAATCCTCAAGGTTCTAAATCAGAAGAACTAACAGGAGCCTGTTACATCCAGACCAAGGGTCACGTGAACATCCACCCACAGCAGAGATCCTCTCCTCTTCTGTCACATCTGATGGAACCACGGGATGATTTGGGGTGCTGAAAGTGGAGGGGGGTGTTATTGACATCTAATGCGGCAGTGGCAAGGGTGCTGTTGAGTACCCTACAGTACACAGGTTTTCGGACTGGAAGGTTCCATTGATCAGACAGCAGGGTCCTGTCTACACCCAGGTCTGTAGCCGGGGCTGGCCAGGCTTAGGATTCTGGTGACCTTTGTGTTTTGGGAAGCAGATTGATCCCAAGAGGTCAGAGGAGTACTCAACAAAGATGAAGACAAATTTATGAAACTGCTGATTCTTTCTCCAGGAAATTTTTAGATACCTCCCCCTCTCTCTGTAGCAGTTCCCTTCTCACGACTGGAAGACAGAAAGAAAAATCTGCACAGGGTGGAAGCAGCACATGGAAGGAAACGGGCTTTATTTTGGCTTACAGTCTCAAGGGGAAGTTTCATTATGTCACAGAAAGCTGATAAGAGCGGACAGCCAGGCAGCCATCACATCTCTACAACATCAGGAAGGAACGAGTTTGAGTATTGGGCCTTGGGCTGGGCTATACTGTCCCAAAGCCTGCCCCAAGCTCCACATCTCTTCAAGCAGGGCTCTACCTGAAAAAGGCCCCCCAATATTCCCAGATCGCCATCAGTTGGGAACCAAATATTCAAAACCCATGAGTCTTTGGGGAGACATTTAATTCAACCCCCACACCCTTGTTCTTTTTCCCTTCGTCCCTTCTTTCCCTCTCTCCTTTCCCTTGTTTCCCTGCCACCTTGCCTGCCTGCCTACCCACATATCTACCTTTGGTTTTTTTCCTTGTTCTTGTACATACTGATCAGGATACCTTGTGTCAGGCACTCCGGGTAAAGTGTATAATTAAATAATATGGAATATACAACCTTGTATTAGCCAGGGTTCTCTAGAGGAACAGAACTGATGGAATTAAAAGGGAATTTATTGGATAAGCTTATGGCAGTTGCGGACTTGAGAGTCAAGGAACCCGGTAGCTGCTTAGTCCATGTGGCAAGATGCCTCAGCAGTCGCGATCCAGCACTGAAGGCCTGGAGGCTTCCTGGAAGCCACTGGTCTTCAGTCCACCCTGGTCTTAAGCAGCACTGGCAGCCAGGTGGGAGAAAGATTGTCTTCTCTCAGAGATTCGTTAGATCAAGCCCCCCTCCGAAAGGGGCCACCCATTCTAGGGGAAGGGCTCACTGTGCAGGAAGGATTTCCTCCTTCAATTAATCCTTTCTGGAAGCAATCTCAGAGATCCACTCGAGGAATGTCTATGGATTCGTAAACAGATCAAATTGACAATCAAACTTAACCATCACAACCCTATAATACACAGCAAAGTGCCCGCAGTCTGAGGGTGAGATATTCCATTTCAGAAGATGAGTGCTCCAGCAATATGATGGTGGTAAGGGACATTTATCCACAAGGATAGAGATGGACCCACTGGGCAGAGGGATATGATGTTTAATATTCAACTTGACTAGATTTAGAATCACCTGCAATATGGTGAGACACACCTTAGGGTGTGTGAGGGGGTAGAAGGGGGGGTCAGAAAACATTAATTGTAAGGCCCACGTTGAATGTGGGGTGGACCATCTCGAGGGCTGGGTGCCTGGATGAGATGAAAGGGAAAAAAAGGAGAAAACAAGTAGAGCACTGGAAATTTCCATCACTCTGCTTCCTGGCCCACCATAATATGAACTTCTCTATTCCACCACATCCTACCATGCTGGATGGAACCCTCTGGAACCACGAGCTGAAGCTAACCCTCCTCTCTGAGTTGTTTCTGCTGGAGATTTGGCCACAGCAATGTGAAGAGTGTCTCAAAAAGGAACCTGAAGGTTTGCCTGGCTCAGAGTGGCCTGTGGAATCCAGTCCTGTAGATTGTGGAATAGCAAACAAGAAACTTGGTGCAGCACAAAACTTATCCGGTGTCAACAGCAAAAAAGCAGTTGCACTAAGTTCAGCATGGTGGTGACAGCTCTTTCTGGATGGGTGACTGAAGAGGAAGAACGGGCAGGAATTTTTCTACTTCATGAAGGAAAAACAGTGTGAATGTTTGACTTGAATACTCCTTGTAATGGTGCCCTCACATATCTGTCTTTGGCCCTGGGAACTCGGACCTGGCTTTTATAGTGCTGTTCTTTTATAGGAATGACTTCTTTGCTCCATTTTGAGGAGAAACTTGCTCTTTCAATCATCCCCCCCACCCACCACTAGGGTGTTGCCATGTAGACCAGGCTGGCCTTCAAATCTCTATGTAGCCCAGACTGGCCTCACCCTCATTTCAATCCTCCCACCTCAAGTGCTGGAATAACAGGTGCTCACCACCACCACACCTGGCTAGGATCATGTGTCTTAGGTTTTCTGCACTTGAGATAATTTGCATTGTGGGTTTAAGCTACTACCCCACCCCTTTAAAAATATTGTGTGTGTGTGTGTGTGTGTGTGTGTGTGTGTGTGTGTGTGTTCATGGCTTGAGTGTGGAGGTCAAAGGACAACCAACCTTAGAGTTCTGGTCCTCTCCTTCCACCTTCTCTGAAACAGGGCTTCTCTTGTCTGGCTGCTGGGAAGGCTTGCCTAACTGGTGCACAAGCTTCAGGATTCTCCTGGCTCTGCCTCTCATTGCCATAGGTGAATTGGGGTTACAGATTCGTCTTTGCATCTGGCTTGTTGTAGGTGCTAGGATCAAACTTGGGTCAGTAAGTTTGTGGAGCAAGCACCATTAATCACTGAGTCAAACCTCCCTGTTTTGTTCTTGAGACAAGGTGTTATTTATTCCAGGCTGGCTTCAAACTTGATATGCAGTGGAGGATGACCTTGAACTTCTGATCTTCCTGATTCTACTCCAGAGTGATTTGATTACAGGTGTGTAACACCTCTCTAAGTTTCATGTGGTGCTGGGGATAAAACCCAGGGCTTTGTACATGATAGGTAAGCACTCCACCAACTGAGCTACAAATCCCCAGTCCTGTTTTTTAATTATTTATTTGAGAGAGAGAGAGAGAGAGAAAGCAGCATACACACGGGGGGGGGGGGGAGGAAGGGAGAGAATAGGCATGCCAGGGCCTCTAGCCACTGCAAAGGAACTCCAGATGCATACACTACCATGTGCATCTGGCTTAAGTAGGTTCTGAGGAATCGAACCTAGGTCTTAGGCTTTGTAAGCAAATACCTTAACCACTAAGCCATCTCTCCAGCCCCCTCAATCCTGTCTTTGTTTTAATGGGAAAGTTTAAGCGCAAACAAAACCAAAGAGGAAGTTCTCTTAGGAAGAGAGACTCTGGTCTTGTTGGTTTGCTTCTGCATTCTCCCAATGCTGGCCCTTGAAAGTTGAGGATTCCGCCTCCTCCCCTGTCAGCCTTTCCTCCCAGTTTCCCAGAGCGAGGCTGGGACGGGATGTCCATTTCCTTCCCTGTTCTCTACTGCTCTGCAAGGAATTGTGGTGGTCTGCGTGCCCCCGGGAACAGGGTAAGAAGAAGGGAGGAACAGATGCCTCCCCTCTCCCCTAGCTTCTCCTTGGCTTGGCAAATGAAAGGCAGAGAAAATCATAATATAAAACGGAAGCAGCTGTGGCAGGAGGCAGCTGCTTTCGGGGTGGGCCCACGCCCCCAGGGAGTTGCAGTCTGTTACCACTCTACTCCCAGGCTGGGTGGGTATCACCAAAAACCAGTGTCCTATCCATAGATGCCACCCACTTCTCATGTCCCTTCTTGTTTTCTTCATACTGCTAGTGTAATAGTGTGATAGTGTGATGGAGATGGAATGATCTTTCAGAATGCAGACAAGATTGGCAGGCGAGCCTTAGAATGGCGGCTGCTGTGTTCTGCTGTCTGGGCAGCACACTGGTCCCTCCTTCAATGTCAAATAAATCCCCTGATTTTGTTTAAACCTGTTTTTTGTTGAGTTCTTGGCACAGAAAGGCAACAACAGGTTAATACACCATTTGTCGACAATTGACCGGGATGATTCCCTCAGTAAGCAGAAACGACTGGGAGAGAGACTTGTAGTCGTGGTCGTTGGCTTAGATTCAGGAGAACTGGATGCTTTTTCCAGAGGGACTTTTGGGTTGGAATACTCTGAGAAATCAAGAGTGAAAATGTAGCAACTTGGGGGGAAGAGTGTAGATATCCTATTAAGAGAGACAAAGAATTTCTGGGAAAGTTAAAAAACAAAAAAACAAAACCCCCTGTACTTCTTTACTTGATGCCCCCATCAATGCAGTAATAAATGACCACCTCTCTATCTAGAGTAACCCAATGCTAACCAAATGGAAGTTGGCCCTACAAAATCAAGAGTGTTAATGTTTTTTTCAGATAGTCAATTTACTTATTTGAGAAATAAGCATATGTGTAAAAGCAGTGCATGTGTAAATGATGAATCTCGAGGGAATTCCTGGCCCGGGTGCTTTATTGGCTTTAGTGCCTTTAGGATATTTAATCCACAAATGCGAATATCTCTCATTTGTCAATATCACCTGTTTACTGAGGGTCTCTTCCCAGCCCTAGGTATGGACCCTCTGTCTTATTATCTTTGTACCACTGACTTCCAGCTTTGACCTTGCCAGGTGGCAGATGAACATGAAATACAGGTTGTCATGTGGTTTTATGGGCCAGAGTGATGGGTTTCTTCGAACTGTTTGCCTCAAGGACCATTTGATCAATAGCCATGGGGTGGGGTGCGTGGAAAGGGCTAGTCTCTAGATGGACAGATGAATGCATTTGGTTCAAAGTCCATTGCTTGGCCACAGCTCATGGTTAATTTCTTCCCTCCCTCCCTCCCTCCCTCCCTCCCTTCTTCCTTCCTTCTCTTTCTTCCTCTTTCTTTCTTTCTTTCTTTCTTTCTTTCTTTCTTTCTTTCTTTCTTTCTTCTTTCTTTCAGTGTGCATGTATGTTTATGTGTGCACACATAAGTGTAGATGCCAGGGAATAAACTTGGGTATTATTCCTCAGGTGCCATCCACCTTTTTTGGAGACAGGGTATCTTATTGGTCTGGAACTACCAAGTAGGCCAGACTGGCTGGCTAATGAACCCCAGGGATCCACCTGCCACCTGTCTCTTCCTCCCCAGTGCTGTGTTTATGGGTGTGCACCACCATGCCTGGCCTTTTGTTTTTGGTATGTGTGTATGTGTGTGTAGTGTGGTGTGTGTGATGTGTGTTGTGTGGTATGTGCATGTATATGTGCAGATGTGTGTGCATGAAAAGGCCAGGAGAGAACATTGGGTATCCTTCTCTTATTGCTCAACCAAGCATTACTTTCCTTGAGATAAGGTCTCTCCTTCACCTTGGAGCTGCTGTTTGTTACCGAGCCCCAGCAATTCTCCAGTGTAGCTCCCCCGTGCACTGGAGTTACAGATGTGTGTGGCTACATGCACAGTTTTTTTTTTTTTTTTTTTTTTTTTGGTTTTTCGAGGTAGGGTCTCACTCTAGCTCAGGCTGACCTGGAATTCACTCTGTAGTCTCAGGGTGGCCTTGAACTCATGGCGATCCGCCTACCTCTGCCTCCCGAGTGCTGGGAGTAAAGGCGTGCACCACCACACACAGCTTTTTTTTTTTTTCATTTTGAGATACAGTCTTCCTGTAGTCCAGGCTGACCTGGAATTCACTATATAGTTTCAGGGTAGCTTCACAGTCACAGTGATCTTCCTACCTCTGCCTCCTGAATACTGCAATTGAAGGTGTGCGCCACCATGCCTGACCACGCACAGCTTTTTTTTGTGGGCTCTGGAGAGTTGAACTTGGCAGTCTTGGCCCAAGAGGCCCTCATGCTGAAACAACTAGTGCTCTTAACATTGTACCGTCTCCCTAGCTCAGTGGCTTTTATTTTATTTCATTATTATTTAAAGTTTATTCTATTTATTTATTTGAGAGAGAGAGATAGTGAGAAAGAGGCAGATAGAGAGAGTTGATGTACCAGGGCCTCTAGCCATTATAAATGAACTCCAGATGCATGGGCCACCTTGTGCATCTGGCTATATGTGGTAACTGGGGAATTGAACTTAGGCCCTTTAGGCTTTGTAGACAAGCACCTTAACCACTGAGAAATCTATCCAGGCCCTATTTTATTATTATTTTTTTTTCACATGGGTCCTGGGGATTGAACTCAAGTCCTCAAGCTTGTGTGACAAGCGCTTTATTGACAGAGGCATCTTGCCAGCCCCCAGGGCTGGTTTTTGCTCTGCTGTTGCTTCAAGTTCCTTTCCTGCCGTCCCAATTTCGCTGTCTAGGGTGGAATGTAGGTTTGCTTCTGATAAGTTACCTCAAGCTAAGGTTGAATCCAAATGATCAGATAACACAGATGAAATTAGGATGCCAAACAGTCTTGGTAGGAATAGTGCATTAAAAGGATGAGGCACTGGGGAGACTTAAAAATGCTATGTCATTTTTTTTTTTTTTAAATCTCAGAAACAGCTGCAGGTGGAGAGCAGAATGGATTTCAGGAATTCTCCACGGAGGCCTGGGTTCAGACAGGGGCCAGCTGGGTGATGACGAAATCCACTCCGAGGTCAGATGTGTGTTCATGTTCGAGGCAGGTTTCAGAAATTTCAGGGACTTTCAAAACTTGGCTTGAGGAGTGTGGGGTGGGGGTGGGTGACAGCTAAGTGGTCTCAGGAGATGGGGACTCGAGCATGCTTATTCTGAGCTCCTGGAGCCTAAGTGTGAGGGGGTGGGCATCCATGTACCTTCCTCGACCTCTGCTTTCGGGAGTCTGGCAGAGATCCATGTCTCCTTTCTGTGCTCATCCTGCAGAGGTGTGGTCAAGGTGATGTAGGGGTCCATGTTACCCTGTCTGGGGGTTTGAACTGCAATGAGCCAGGGTCCGAAAACATCTTTTGACCAGGTCCTTCATCTGCAGAGCTGTGAATCAGCTTCCCATAGGTACAGGGACACAGGTCAGTGTAGGTGACTGCCTTCTCCAAGCTCAGATGTTTCCTTGCACTTCTGGGCTTCCTTGTCGTTTTCTTTGACAACTTTCACCTCCCAAGTTGCCATAAGTGGTCCCAAGAGACGCCACATAGAAATTCTGGAGTCCCCCTCTCTCTCTGCCTCCAGCTGGACCTGGACAGACAGCACAGCCTGCTTCTTCATAGAGCTTGGCATGTCCCCACATGGGACTAGCTGGACTCAGCTAGTGTGGAGACAGCTGCAAAAATGAAAAGTCAGGAGAAAAATGGATATCTAAACCCTTCCTATTCAAAGCAGGGCATAAGTATCAGGCTCCAAGCGAGTATGAAAGGGTCATCTGATCCAATGGCTCATGGATTCTGTAATGCCAAATGGTGTGCAGGAGAGCAACATAGGGTACCAAGGAAGGGACCGTCGAAAATGCCCATGGAAAACCGTGAGATACCACTTCACACCACAAACCCGGGAGCTGAAAATTAAAATATCTGACGATAAATGAGATTGTTGACGTGGAGCAACTAGACTGTTCCCTCATGGCTTGTAGAAACACACAATGGTTTTGGAAAGTAGCTTGACTGTGTGACAGTTGATCTCAGCTATCAATTTGACAGGATTTCGAATCTCTATGGAAATAAATCACGAAACATGTTGGTGAGGGAGTTTTCTGGATTAGGTTAATGGAGGTGGAAAGACGCATCCTAACAGTGTGTGTGTGTGGGGGGCACCATTCTTATGGGCTGAGGTCCTGGATTGAGGAAAGAGAAGAAAGTGAGCTGACCTGCAGCATTTGCCACTCTCTCCTTCCTCACTGTGGAGTGAACGTGATCTAGAGCTTTGCACCTTCCCCACCACGATGGGCTGTATCCTGGAAGTGTGAGCCAAAAAATGAATCCTGCCTTAGGTTGCTGCAGTCACATATCTGTCACAGCAAAGAGAAAAGTCACAAGCACAGGCAGCTTCTTGCCGAGTGGAACATTCATCCATCTTCTGACTCAGCAATCACATTTCTAGGTGTTTATCCAAGAGAGATTTATAATGGATTTATTCACAATATATCCACACCAGACACAATGTAAAATGTTCATCAGCAGGAAAATGGATAAACACTCCTACATATCCATTCGATGGAACACTTGAGAGGAAGAAAAATGAATGAACTTCTAACACATGTAATTATATTGGAGAATATGAAGAAATTATGTTGAGGGGCTGGGCAGCTGGCACATCTGTTAAAGGTGCTGGCCTGCAAAGTCTACCAACCCTGGTTTTATTTCCCAGTACCCACAGAAAGCCAGATGCACAAAGTAGTGCATGTATCTAGAGTTTGTTTGCAGTGGCAAGAGGCCCTGTTGTACTCTCCCCACTCTTTCTCTTCTTTTCAAATAAATAAATAAAAATTTTAAAAGTTGTGATGAGCCAAAGGTGCCAGTTATCAATGGCCACATATTATAAAATTCGAGTCATATGGAGTCCAAGAATAGGCTCTAATTGTGGAGATACGATCAGACCAGACATTATCTATGGGAAAGTGGGGATTGATGGAGAGATAGAATGAACAGATTTCTGGGGTGAGGGATATAGTCTCTGATCTGATCAGGGTGGTTGTGGTGGTTTGAATATAAAATATCCTCCATAGACTCATGTGCTTGAGTGTTTATTTCCCAGTAAGGGGTGATGTTTGGGAAAGTTGTGGAATCTTTAGGAGGCGGAGGCTTGCTGGAAGAAGTGGGTCACTGGGGAAGGGCTTTGAGGTGTGATAACGCAGATTCACTTCCTGTTCTCTTGCTCCTTCTCTCTCTACTTCACCACTGCTGATACAAAGATGTGACACTTGCTGTCTGCTCCTGCCATGATGAAACCTCACCTTAAAACTGTAAGCTGGAAATAAATCTTTCCTTGCTTAAGCTGCTCCTGGATGTGTGTTTTGTCCCAGCAAAAAGAAGGTAACTGGTGCAGTGGTGGCTGCTTATAAATGTAGATATGTCAGAGTCATTGAGTTGTGCACTTTAAGATCCATGCTTTTGGCCTGGAGAGATTGCTTAGCAGTTAAGGCATTTGTCTGTGAAGCCTAAGGACCCAGGTTCAATCCCCCAGTACCCATGTAAGCCAGATGTATAAGGTAACACATGTGTCTGGAGTTCATTTGCAGTGGCAGGAGGCCCTGGGGTACCCATTCTCTCTCTCTATCTGCCTCTTTCTCTCAATCTCTCATAAATAAATAAATAAATAAATAAATAAATAAATAAATAAATAAATAAATAAATATTTAAAAACATTTGTGGTTTTCACTGTAGAGAAGACTTGGCTTTTGTGTATTTATTGTTGTTTTTTTTTCATAGTAAAATGATGGAGGGAGTATCTTGTGGGGGTGGGGAAGATAAAATCTTGGGAAGAGTGCTTTTTGCTAGCGAATAGGGGGACAATTAAGACTCAATTTTTTTAGATATTTTATTTTTAGTTATTTGACAGAGAGAAAGAGAGAGAGAGAGAGAGAGAGAGAGAGAGAGAGAATGGGTGTGCCAGGGCCTCCAGCCACTGCAAACACACTCCAGATGCATGTGCCACCTTGTCCATCTGACTAACATGGGTCCTGGGGAATTGAACCTGGGTCCTTTGGCTTTGCAGGCAAATGCCTTAACCACTAAGCCATCCCTCTAGCCCAAGACTCATTCTTCTTCTATACAATATTTTATTCATTTATTTATTTGAGAGAGAGAGAGAGAGACAATGGGTGCACTAGGGCCTTTAGCCACTGTAAACAAACTCCAGACAGATGTACCACCTTTTGCATCTGGCTTATATATACTGGGGACTCAAACCTGGGTCCTTAGGCATTGTAGGCAAGTCCCTTAACTGCTAAGCCATCACTCCAGCCCAAGACTCATCCTTAACTAGAGATATAAAGTGGTGTTACCCTCTGTGTTATTCAGAATTTTCATCATTATGACTAACACTTAAGTGCCCAATTTAAAAGGAGAAAAGACTTATTTTGGCCCCTGGCTTTAGTTCAGAGTTGGCTGGCCCTGTTGCTTTAGGCCTGTGGTGAAGCCAAACATTGTGAGTAGGGGAAGGGGGGTGTATGGTAGAGTTAGTGCTCACCCCATGGTGGCCAGGAAGCAGAGAGAGACAGAAGGGGCCCTGGACAAGTTACAGTCCTTCAAGGACATGCTTCCCCCAGTGACCCACTTCCTTCAGTTAGGTCCTACGTCCTAACAGTCCATTCACCTATGAATTCATGAATGGCTTAATCCATTGGTTAGGTCACAGTACTTATAATCCAATCAGCCCTCAGCGATGGGACTCACCAACTGGGGACCGAGCCGTCAACACATGAGTCCTTTGGCAGAAACTTCTATTCAACCCACAGCACCCACTAACTCCAAGGTGAATAAATGGACCTTAGAAATGGTTATCTGAAAAGCTTTGAAGTGTGTTATTGCAGTGGGAAAGTTGAGAACTGGTGTCAGATACCTAGATACTTAGCACGACACAGGAGCACTGGTAACTTCTATTGACCCCGGTGTCCCCCGAGGAGAGAGAGAAAATGCGGTGTCAACTGGGATCCCAGTCATCACACAGTTGCCTGCAGGACAAGGAGACCTCAGGAGAATGAGGCTGGCGGTGTTCTGAGCATGCTCAGTATTGGAGCCATTGAAAACGAGCACATGAAGGATAATAGAGCTGTCTGAGTCCAGACAGGCACGTGAATGGAGAGTCCGTGCAAGTGTCCCCAAGGACCAGAATCAGCTCTGGTCAGAGCCTGTCTGTCTGTCCTGCAGGAACCACCAACAGCTCTCACGCGGCATTGGAGGCCTGCTCCACTATGCAGGGAGTTCATGCTTCCTACTGAACACTCCGTCCAAAGCCTATGGTTGCAGAGGTCATGGGCCCTCGGGGGGAAGCTACTACTGTTGCCTGGCTGCGTGGATATATTATGCCCCCCCCCAAGTTTTCTACTAAATACTTACGTTTATGCCCATTTATGAGTGCTGTTCTCACTTTCTCTTTTCAGATGGAAGTGACTGCTGGAGAGACTTAAAATTCACCAAAGTGACAGTTGAGTGTTCAGCACTTAATGAGACACCTCCATCACACCCTCCAATGGCTCAGGGACTATAGTGGAAAAGGTGGCAGAAAGAATGTCAGAGCCAAAGGATGGGGCGCAGTGCGCTGGAACGCTGTCTTCCACACACAGAGTGATATTTTCATTCATGACCTCACAGGGCTGTTGTTACCTGCCCAAGACCTTCATATAATGGGCCAAATCAACAAGTTGTTGTGGATGACAGAGGAGTGTGTGTGTGTGTGTTTAATGAGTCACCTAAAGTGAGAACAAGAATGTGAGAATGAGACTGAGAGAGAGAGAGAGAAGAGGAGATTGTGGCCTAGCATTAGCCCCCTGGCCTTTGCACCCTCAGGGTTTAGAGTACCCATTGCACGAGGATGGGCAGGAGATGGTAACTTCTGTTTGACCACTGCCTTTGCCAGGGCCACCAGCCACTAACTCTAAGGTGAATAAATGAAATTGAACTTCAGATATGTGCACCACCTAGTGCACTTGTGCAACCTTGCACGCTTGCATCACTTTGTGTCTGGCTTATGTGGGATCTGGAGAGTTGAACGTGGGTCCTTAGGCTTTGCAGGCAAACAACTTAACTGCTAAGCCATCACTTCAGCCCATTTAATTTTTTTTGTTTCTTTGTTTGTTTTTTGAGGTAGGGTCTTACTTTAGCCCAGGCTGACCTGCAATTCACTATGTAGTCTCAGAGTGGCTTTGAACTCATGGCATTCCTCCTTCCTCTGCCTCCCAAGTGCTAGTCCAGCCTGTTTTTTTTTGAGAGAGAGAGAGAGAGAGACAGACAGAGAGAGACAGAGAGAGAGGGAGAGGAAGACAGATAGAGATGGGCGCGCCAGCAGCCTCTCAGCTGCAGCAAACGAAATCTAGATGTGTGCACCCCCTTGTGGTCAAGTGCGGCATTGCACCCTTGTGTCACTTTGCATCTGGCTAAACGTGGGGCCTGAAGATTGGAACAGCTGGAGATTGGAACCAGTGTTCTTAGGCTTAGGAGGCAGGTGCCTTAACCTCTAAGCCATCTCTCCAGCCCCTGGTTTTAAATATAATAAATGGAGGGAATAGTAGGAAAGAAGAATCAGATCAATAGATGGCATGAGGGAAAAGAGGGTAGAGGGAGAGGATTATATAAAATTTTATTTAAAATATTTTCTATATTTATTTGAGAGAAAGAAAGAGTGAGAATGAATGAGCATTGGCGCACCAGGGCTTCCAGCCACTGTAAATGAACTCAAGACACATGGGCCACTTTGCATTCTGTGTAACTGGCTTGATGTGGAATCAAACTCAGACTGTCAAGTTTTGCACACAAGTGTCTTCAACCACTGAGCAATCTCTCCAGCCCTATAAAATTTTTAATAAAGTGTTTTAATATGTACAAATAAATCTAGCATACCAATGACACTGAGATGTGACATCATCCAGATAATTGTCCCTGCCCCTTCTATTGCATATCCTGCTTCTTTGGATTCTGCTGGGTAGTCAGGACACAGCAGTGAGCTTGCTGGGAGGCAGGGCAGAGGAGAAACAGTGGGAAAGGGCAGGGGCTCTCTTCCTCAGCAGAGTAGTTCATCTGAAGCAGTCATGAATTGAAGAGAGAGATTTTATATAAAGCCACTCCCCATATTTCCAGGGAAGGACATTTCAGTGACTAAAACGAGACTTCAAAAGACAGCTTCATAATCACAGGACTTTTTAGATTTAAAAAAATTTTGTTTACTTATTTGAGAGAGAGAGAGAGAGGGAGAGAAGCAGATAGAGAAAGAGAGAATGTGTGCACCATGGCTTTCAGCCACTGCAGTCAAACTCCAGACACATGTGCCACCTTGTGCATCTGGCTTACATGGGTCCTGGGGAATCAAACCTGGGCCCTTTGGCTTTGCAGGCAAGTGCCTTACTACTAAACCATCTCTCTAGCCCGATCACAGGACTTTTTATCTTCTAAGAATGATGGGAAAAGTCGTGTCCCAGGTAAAATCCCAGTTGCAGTAATACATGCTTGTAATTCCAGCACTTGGGAGTTTGAGGCAGGAGGAGCCCTGGGGGAATTGCTGGCTTGTTAGTCTAGCTGAATGAGTGAAAATTCCACTTTCAGTGAGAGACCCTGACTCACAAAATAAGGCAAAGAATGATTGAGAAAGACATTTGCTGTTGACCTCTGATCTCCATAGGCACACATGTACAGCACTTGCAACACACATGTGTGCCCATGGTAATGTGGATGTGCATATGCCTATGCCCATGAACGTGCACATGCACACACAGAAACTTCTAGAAGGATGAGTGAGACAGGAGAGTATAACAGGAATCATTCGTAATGTGCTCTGTGCCCATGACATCATGTTCATGGATAGGATAAAAGGTAAGGTGAACATTAATGAAGCACCTACTGTATGTCACGCACTGCAAAGAACAGATGCCATGGTTTTCCGGTAAACAGCCTTGGTCATAGGCAGGCCCAGCTTTTCTAGGACATGAACTTTTACTGATTTATTTTTCTTTTGGAGGAGGATCTTTAAGGAAAAAAATCTACATTTAAACCTGGGATTATATACAGGGCCTTAAGGGGCTGGAGAGATGGTTTAGTGGTTAAGGTGTTTGCTTGCAAAGCCTAAGGACTCAGGTTTGATGCCCTAGGACCCATGTAAAGCCAGATACGTGAGGTGGCGTATGGGTCTGCAGTTTGTTTGCAGTGGCTAGAGGCCCTGGTGTGCCCATTCCCTATCTGCCTCTTTCTCTCTCAAATAAATAAATATCAAATAAGCATTAAGAAAACAAAACAAAACAAACAAACAAACAAACAAGAGATTTAGGGCCTTAAAAAGAGCCTGTGTTTGGGCTGGAGAGATGGCTTAGTGGTTAAGGTGCCTGCCTCCTAAGCCTAAGAATGCTGGTTTCAATCTCCAGGTCCCACGTTTAGCCAGCTGCAAAGTGATACAAGGGCGCAATGCCGCACTTGACCACAGGGGGAGCACGCATCTGGATTTCATTCTCAGCAGCTGAGAGGCTGCTGGCACGCCCATCTCTATCTGTCTTCCTTTCCCTCTCTCTGTGTCTCTCTCCAAAAAAAAATAAATAAATAAAATAAGAGCCTGTGTTAGACATGTCTCATTTGGCAGTAGGTCCTTAACTGTCACTTAAAAATATTTTATTTATTTATTTGAGAGAGAGAGAGAAAGAGGCAGATAGAGATAGAGAGAATGGGCATGCCATGGCCTCTAGCCACTGCAAACAAATTTCAGACATATGCGCCACCATAAGCATGTGACTTATGTGGGTCCTGGGGAATTGACCTTGAGTCCTGAGGTTTTACAAGCAAACGCCTTAACTGCTAAGACATCTCTTCACCCCCTTAACTGTTGCTTTTTAGAACTTTAATGAGTCATGAATCTCCCCAGCAGTTACTGCCACCTACAAAAAGAAGCATCTCTGGCCAAAAGTGACAGCAGCATTAATTTATGGACATAAACATAAATATTTAGCAGGCAATTTGATGGGAACATGTCCATTTAGCCAAACAACAGTAGAAGTTTCCCCACTATCTTGTGATCTTTCAAGCCATGACTTTGATTAGGTTTTCAGTACCATGCGTGGATTTTGTCCTGTGGGATGGGCTTCAAATCTAATCAGAGGATAGTTGGTTAACCCCTCACCATCATGCCACTATTGCACCACTGGGCCTGTATCATACCCACCAGGTCTCAGGGAATACTGTGTAAGAGGAAACAGAAAGAACGTAAGAGCCAGAGGATGGGGAGACTGTTTTGGAACACTGTCTTCTGGACATCAAGTGGCCATTGCACTCATGATCTCACAGTGGCTGATATTACCATAATAGTATGAGACCCATCAACATGTCATCATGGATGATGGAGGAGGGGGAAAAAAGACCTCAAAATAGGAGCTGGAGGGATGGCTTAGTGGTTAAGGCATTTGCCTGCAAAGCCAAAGGACCCAGGTTCGACTCTCCAGGACCTACGTTAGCCAGATGCACAAGGGGGCGCACATGTCTGGGGTTCATTTGCAGTGGCTAGAGGCCCTGGCGTGCCCATTCTCTCTCTCCCTCTTACTCTGTCAAATATATAAATAACTATTAAAAAGAAAAAAAAATAGAAGGAGGACTAGTTGGGAAGAAGGAAGGGGTCTGTGCAAGAGGTATACAGGGATGGGGCCCAACAAAATAATGAGCAGGGCTATGATCAAAGTACATTATGTATATGCATGAACGTTATCAATAAAAAGGTTAATAAAAAAGAGCCCATGTTGCACAGAGTACTGAAGCTTGGGCTGAAGGGATGGCTTAGAAGTTTAGGTGTTTGCTGCAAAACCAACAGACCCAGGTTTGATTCCTAGGACCCACGAAAGCCAGATAGATGCACAAGGGGGAACATGTGTCTGGAGTTCGTTTGCAGTGACTGGAGGCCCTGGCACGCCCATTCTCTGTCTCTGTCTCTCTCCCCCTCTTTATCTGTCAAATAAATAAATAAAAATAAAATATTTTTAAGAAGTACTGAAGCTTGCACATAGCAAACCCACCTCTGGCTATAATGACAGCTCATCCATCAATTTAATATGACAAAAGTCACTGTGGTGTCTCCAAAACCAGCATCATTCTGGGAAATCAGGGATCAGAAAGGATGGGCTGGAGGTAAAGTGAGAAAGTCAAAACACAGGCCTGGGGTGGCTCAGAGAATAAAACACTCGCTGCAGAAGCTAGCCAAATGGGCAAGTTCTAGGTTCAAGTGCAAGCTCTTGTCTCAGTAAATAAAGTGGGGAGCAACTGAGAAAGACCCTTAATAGCAACCTCTGCCTCCACACACATACATAGGCACCCGCACGTATATGAACATACGCACACACACACATACATACCCCAAATAGCTGAAATTAGTGGACCAGTTTTTAAAAAAATGTCTTTTTTTTTTTGGTTAAAATAGTTGAAAAAAGTTTGATGTTGAGTGCAAATAAACAAATACCCTTGGGTCTACACGCCAACTTTCTCTGCTACAGATAACTCTCTCCCAGGTTTCTACCCCATGTTATTGTTGCCAGGGCGATAAGCTCCATGCTTCGGGACTTAGACTTAAACTTCCGCTAAAATAGTTCACAGTCTGCTGATATGGGGCTTTGACTAGATCTTGTGGGTGGGGGAAAGAGAGAAGGCTTCCTAGGAATTCTCTTTAGGCCTTGCGGTGTGTCTTGTGGACTTTACTATTCATCAGAACCACTTTAAGACCTTCTAACAAATCCTGTATAACTCTGTGTAACTCTCCCAAATTTGAATACAGGAGGACTGTTTTCAGATAGAAAATCAGTTGTAGTCCATTTCCAGACTATTCCTGGCTAAACATGGCTCTAAAAACCACCTTGGGGAGCTGAGTGATGGCTCAGTGGGTAAAGCATTAACCCTGCAAGAACCTCCATGTTAAAAATGCTAGGCATGGCGGAGTGCCCCTATAATCTCAGGGCTGTAGACGGGGAGACAGAAGGATATGTGGGGCTTGTCTTGCTTTTCTAGCTAAACCAATAAGCTCTAGGTACAGTGAGAGACACTGACTCCAAAAATAAGGTATGGATTGGTAGAGACAAAAACTGACATCAAACTATGGCCTCCATACACACATGAACCCACAAGCATATCAACACACATACACACACACACACACACACACTTTGCATGCAAAGCTAAACAACTCTGCTACTAGTAGGATCAGTTATAAATTATCAGCAAAAGGGGAAACTGAGGCACCAGGAGGTTGAGGCAAATTGCCATAGGTCACCTAACAAGTTTATATCACAGCAGAACATTCTGGCTGTAAGCTGCTGAGCCTCGAGGGTCCCATAATTAGGAAAATTAACAAATAGTATAGATTTGGTAGAGAAGGAAGGGGTCAGCCACTGTCAGACAATCTGGGTTGCTTTAAGGCCCAGAAAATGGACAAGAATTAGCGAATATCATAGAGACTTTTAGCAAGGACTCTGAGTGTTGGCAAAAAGAAAAACAAAGAAGTAGAAATTTTGTAAGGGAGATTTTATAAAGATGGCCCATAAACTGTGGGCCTAAGCTATTGGGAGACTGTGGCATCTACAAAGAGAATCTGAGGCCTTGGGAGAAGGGGGCAGGGAGAGATTTGTACAGTCCCCTGCAGATCACAGGCTCTCAATCAATGTTTGTGGAAGGAATTTGCAAAGGAGGCCCTGGACTAATGTTGCCTCCATTTGATAACTACCATTTTCCTGGTTGCCCTGGTCCTGGCGTGGGAGGCAAGCCAGAAGTCTTGTGAGCAGAGGGAACAGCAGAGAGCTGGCACGCTGCTGGAGCCTCAGCCTGAGGTAGTGGAGGTGACTTACCTCCTTAGACACAGGGCCCATCAGCTGGGGGGAGGTGCCTGGAGGAGGTGGGTGGGAGGGAGTGACTTCATCTATCTGTTTAATGAAAAATGACCTGAACCTGGAAACTCCCCATCGAAACAGGGCCAAAGAAAACAGGATTAGATCCTACTTTCTTCTAGGATGGCTTTGTGTCTGCTCAGAATGAGTTAAACTGGAGGGAACAGGAAAAAAAAAAAAGTAATCTCTCCTGTCTCTGAAGAGAAATAAGCAGAGACCCAAGTCATTTAATGGGTTAATGGGACCGGCTACCTTCTGGTTTTCCCATAGACATTTTTCTGCTCCAACTGCTTTGCTTTGCAAGTGGGCACCCCATTTCTGGGATATATGTTCATGGTAACATAAAGTGTGCCAGATAAAAGTGCCAGTCCCTCAGGCATTCAGTCCACTGACAAGCTGCTGATTCTAAGACCCCACTGACCTCTCCAAGGGGAACAGCTTTCACCCAGAAGCCTGAGGTTGCTAAAACCACAACTTGCATTTTGCCAGAGTGGGCACTGCTGAGACAATATTCTCTCCGTGGCTTGTTAGGGTGTCACGTCTTGAGATGTTTGTGCTTAAGGTGTTTTGTGTGTGTGGGGAGGGGGTATATAATTCTCCCCTCCCTGTGCCGTTCAGGGTTGCCAGAGGAGCACATCAGATGGAAACCATTTCCCACGATCAGCATTTAGCATCTCTTCTGTCCCTCAGCTCCTCAAACCATGCCTTTAACGAGAACAGGGTAAAGAAATCCATAGGGCCATGTTCTTTTTAATGCAATGTATATTTATTGTAAACAATAATATACAAAAAAAAAAAGAAATGAAGGAAAGGAAAGAAAGGTAAGTTTCACAGAGAGAACAGTCTGGAGGGGAAACAAACAAAACACAAACACAAACCAAAACCTTACCTAAAGAGAAAATATGATTTAAATGCCACATTTCTTAAGTTACAGAAGTATTTTTTTAAAAAAGATGTTTTTATACAGAAATTGAAAGATGCCATATTATAAGAGTGCTTTAAGATTTTATTCTACTGACTTCTAAAACTGTTAATATATCTTTTTAAATAAAAAAGTCTGCTGTTTTTTTTTTTTTTTTTTTTTAAAAAGCAATCTTCAAACTCCAGCCACAGCAGTAATTGAGAATTAAGGTCTGTCATCCCTGTGAATTCTCTGTGGGAGAACAAGCAGGGGATAAGGATGACACATGCTTGGACTGCTTGGTGTCACCACACATACACATTCACATAAATGTAGGCAGCCCAAAGGTCTGTGGCAGAAAACGCTGCAAATGACTCAGTGACACACTACATTTACAATCTCTCATTTGTACAAAAAAAAAAAAAAAAAAAAGAGAGAGAAATGAGTTTCCAGTTTGTTTTCAACAAAAACAACAAAGAAAAAAAAAAGTAAAAAGGACAGACAAAAAGGCATTTGTACAAATCTAGGATGAATCCAAAGAAACTTGCTTTTAATAATAAAAAAAGATTAAAGAGATAAATAAAAAAAACTGGTTACAGTTAAGAACATAATTTAACAACAGATGACCATACCCTTTGAGGAAGGCTCCAACAATCTACCTTAAAGACAGTAAATTTAAAAACAAAAAAAAAAAAGGAAGATTAAAAAAAAATTTAAAACCTCTCCTTGCAAAATAAATAATTTTAGCACATGGAATGTCTTGAAGGTTAACTGCTGGTTTCTGAGAGGCACAGGTGACACAGTCTGAGCAAGCCCACTCCAGCATCTGCAGCCCACATGGGGCCCAGGCAGGCGACCAGGGGGCAGTACACTCTGGCACTTACTGGCTGCCGATGGATGATAAGTTCCCCTAGCAGGTTTGGGCCACTTTGCTTGCCTTCTGCTTTCTTTTTAGACTACAGCCAACAAGCAGAGGCAGCACAGGGACTATTTTAAGGACAGCAGCTAGGTTTTAAGGCTCAAGGTGTTTGTTTTCCTCTTGTTCAAAAAAAAAAAAAATATATATATATATATATGATAAGGCTCACCAATGCTTCCTACACTATTTGTTTACTCCCATTTCTGCAAAAGAAGGCTTTCATGTTTCTTTGTAAGGCCGCTCTTCTTGGAATTGGAAAGCCTGAGGAATTATCCAAAGCTCACACTGCAAATTGATCACATAACACAACTCTTTGTGTTTTTTAATGTTAATAAAATGACACACTTTTTTTCCCCCAAAAAACCCCTTTTTTCTTTCTTTTTTTTTTTTTTGTAGGAGAAAAGCAAATCTGTACAAAAATACTCTGGTTGCGAGAAAGGCTAGGGCAAACTGTTCAACTAAGAATAGTTTAGCTGTTGGAAAAATAGCATTTAATATTTTTATCTAAAAATATGTATAAATCCCCTCAAAATGGTAATGAATCATACACAGTACATACTAAAATATTTAAAATAGAGAATATTCCTCACAGAGGACTTTTTTTTCTTTAATTACTGCTAAAAAATAATTACAAAGTCTAAACAAGGCAGGGAGATTGAGCATTTGGGTAGTAAGATTCGCCATTGTCCTTCCAGGCTTACTCGGAATGAGCCAAGGCCAGTTTCTCGCTTTCGGGATACTGTCTCTGTCCTGGAATCTGAGCGTTGCTTTCTTTCTTTTCTTTCTTTCTCTCTCTCTTTCTCTCTCTCTCTTTTTTTTTTTTTTTTTTTTTTGCCTTCAGCTTATGAAGTCTTTAAGCAATTAGGAACAACAACAACAACGAAAAAACCCCACAAAAACAAAAAAAAAAAAAAAACTGTCCAAAGGAATTTTTCAGGTTGTTTCTTGACATCTTCGGTTATTATCATCATTATTTTTCACCATCATCTCGGTCACCCAATGGCCTCCGTTTCCATGGTGTCCCCCTCAGGGTCTGGTGAGCTGTGTGTAGACGGGTTGTTCCCAATGCTGGGGGCTGTGGGTCTGCGGGATGGAAGGGACCCCGGTGGTGTCGGCGATGGGGGTGTACATGGGGCGCTGGGCGGGGTTCATGTAGGTGAAGGTGGAGTAGAGCCCCGAACCCTGGCCCGCGGCGTGGCTGTAGTAGGAGCCCGAGTTCTGGTGGTCGCTGTAGTCGTACTGGGAGCGGGTGATGGGCGGGTAGGAGGGGCTGTAGTGCGGGAGGTTGAAGGGGCTGTAGGCGATCTGCTGCTGCGGGGAATGCTGCTGTTGCTCGCTGTAGTGGCTGGGACTCAACTGCTCCGTCTTGATGTGCGTGCGCTGGGCCTGGCCAGGCTCGCTGCTCAGCGTGGTCAGCGTGTGCGCCTGCGGCTGCTGCGGCTGCGGCGGCTGCTGCTGCGGGGGCGCGGGCTGCTGCGGCTGGGGTCCCCCCTGCTGCGGCTGCGGAGGGGCCTGCTGCGGCGGCTGCTGCTGCGGCTGCTGCTGCTGCGGGGGTGGAGGTGGCGCCTGCTGCTTGGACATCCACACGTGACCTGCTCCCGCGGGGGTCGCCGCCGCCGTGCTGCTGATTCCGTAGCTTCCGGTGTAAGTGACCTGGCCGTGCGTGGCCGGCACCCCCGGGTGACCATTGGGCGGCAGGTACTGATCGAATTCGTTGACGTCGAAGGTCTCGATGTTAGAGATGACGTCGCTGCTCAGCTCGCCGATGTCCACATCGCGGAAGTCGATGGGGGGCTGTCTGCCCCCCTCGGCCAGGGGGCGCCCCTCGCGCTTCAGATCAACTTTGCCCGGCTGCACGTCGGTTTTGGGAGTGGTGGGTGGGGTCGGCGGGCCCTGCGATTGCCCTGAAGGCAATAAAAGAGAAAAAGACAGCAGAAATAAGTTTTTTTTTTCCCCCTAAATCAGCAAGAGCATTTATGTATTTATTTATTTTTGGATGCAAAGCATCTGGTCTTGGGTCGTCTCCAGGGACCCCTACCCCCTGTTGCTAAGGTGTCATAAGGACCTGCGCCCGCGCAAGAGACGCGCTGCACCAGCGATAAGTCACCAAATAATTAACCCGCGGGTACACACTAGACAGCCTTTTTTTTTTTTTTTTTTTTTTTTGTAAACAGAGGAGGGTCTGAGGAGGCCCCCAGGGTTCTCCGGAAGGTCCAATTACTACTTGTAGGTGAGCCCTGTGTGTGCCTTTGGGGTGGAGTAAGTAGCCCAGGAAAGGGGAAGTTTCTTAAAAGTCGTAAAGACATTTTTTTAAATCTTTCAATAATAATAAAAATAATAGAGAAAAAAAGGATGCAGGGGTTGAGTTGGTGGATGGGTGCGCGCGCGCGCGCCTCCCGGGGGTCCTGGACCGCGAAAGGGCGTGGGGTGACGCGCCGAGTCTCCACCCGGAGCCTCCGGAGCAGGGTAGCCGGACTCACCCGAGTGCTCGCCGGGCGAGTGCACCTCGCTCATGCCGGACGAGGAGTGCGGCGAGTCGGCCTGCAGCGCCTTGAAGATGGCGTTGGGGGAGATGTGCGTCTGCTCGGTGGGCTCCTCGGCCTCCGCCTGCCCGTTCTTCACCGACTTCCTCCGTCGCGGCTGGTACTTGTAATCCGGGTGGTCCTTCTTGTGCTGCACG
The DNA here is from genome assembly GCA_036365145.1 of Orientallactaga sibirica. Classification (NCBI taxonomy): domain Eukaryota; kingdom Metazoa; phylum Chordata; class Mammalia; order Rodentia; family Dipodidae; genus Orientallactaga; species Orientallactaga sibirica. Next base: position 11,838,912 of record JAEOAD010000013.1, read on the forward strand.
CGCAGCCGCTCCGCCTCCTCCACGAAGGGCCGCTTCTCGCTCTCGTTCAACAGTCTGGGCGTGGGAGGGGGGCAGAGAAGAGGGGAGAAGGGGGTCAGTGGAAGTCCGGGAGCTGTCAGGCCCCCACCCCTCCGCTTCTTTCCTACCCGCTCCTCCCTCCCGTCTTCTTTCCATCCACTACCGCGACTCATAACTTTTCTTAAAAAAAAAAAAAAACAAAACAAAACAAACAAAAAAAAACAAGAAAGAAAAAGAAAAAAAACCACACCACCATCAACACAAAGTTCTTCTGCCGGACGTGAGCGGTCTCTCTTTGCCCCGCCCCCTCCCCTTGCTTTCTTATTTTGGAAACTGGAGAGATGAGAATAGCTCCCCGCTCCCGCGGCTACCGGAGTCACCCACCCTCCCAAAACCTTGTTTAAAAAAAAAAAAAAAAACTTTCCGAAAATCCACTTAAGATGCAAGAAGCTCCCCGGTCCCTCCACGCTCCACTTCTTTTTAGCAGCCTGACCTCCCCAATTCCTGCCCAGGCTTTCCTCCAGCCCGTGTTACTCCCCCACTTCAAGCATCTCTTTGGATGCAGGGCTGTCCGAGGGCGCAGACTAAGGGGGCGGTTGCAAACTTAACTTCAAGGCGATCATGCTGCCCCCCCCCCCACACTGCTCGGCTGTCTCCTTCCACGTCCAGCCCCACTCCCCATGGGAGCAATCCCCAGAACTTTCTCAAACTCTGAGCCAGCTCCTTCTCGCCCGCACCACCCACCCCTCGCACTCCGGCCCGCAGCCTCGCGCGGGGGGGGGTCCGCGGCTCCCTGCGTGGGGAGGCGGGGCGGGGTCCCCACGGCGCGCGCAGCGCGCGCCCCTCCCCAGGTGCCCAGCCAGCCCCGCGCGCGTGTGCCCGCGGGCGCTCACCTCCACAGCTTGCCCAGCGTCTTGCTGAGCTCGGCGTTGTGCAGATGCGGGTACTGGTCGGCCAGCTTCCTGCGCGCCGCCTGCGCCCACACCATGAAGGCATTCATGGGCCGCTTGACGTGCGGCTTGTTCTTGCTGGAGCCGTTGACGCGCACGGGCATGGGCACCAGCGTCCAGTCGTAGCCCTTGAGCACCTGGCTGACCGCCTCGCGGATGCACACGGGGAACTTGTCCTCCTCGCTCTCCTTCTTCAGGTCCGGCTCCCCCTTGGGGAATGTGTTCTCCTGAGGTCGAGTGTTCTCGGTGTCGGAGCCCGAACCCGAGGGACACGGCGAGCCGGCCGAGTCCTCGGACATGGTGGGGCTGGGGGCGCCGGACAGGCCTTTCTCTTGCTCGTCGGTCATCTTCATGAAGGGGTCCAGGAGATTCATACGCGGGCCCGGGGCAGGGGCGGGTGGCCGGAAAAGGCGACAAAGCAGAGGCGGCTGAGGCTCCTCTTCGCCTCGGCTGCCCGGACGCGGACGTGGAGCGAGCGGCTCCGGGGGAGGCTGGCGCGTCACCTGGCTGCAGAGCCGAGCGAGCACCGCGCCAAGGCTCTGCGGGGCCCGCGCGCGCAGCTGTCCGCTCCAAATGGGGACGGCGACTCGGAGAGGAGAAGAAGAGGAGGAGGAGGGGGAAGAAAGAAGGCTCAAGTAGGGGGGGGGCACTTGCGCCCCTTCTCTTCTCCTCCTGCAAAGAAAAGTTCCCGGAGTGAAACTGACAAGCCGTCACCCTAGCAGAAGTTTCTAGGCAGTTCCGAGCTCGGCTCTCGGCTCTCCAAGCAGTCCAGGGTCTCTTTAATAAATACTCCCCCCTCACCTTAGAGACGTTTGGCCAATCACGGCTCGGCAGTCACCCGGGTTGGCAAGCAGCTGATTGGACCGGGTTTTGGAGGAGGGGGGAGGAGGATTGTGGCGCTGGGTTGGGTGACAAGACCCAAGGGGAGGAGAAGGGAGGGGAGCGCAGCCCGAGGGTGGATGGTTGGGTGCGGGTAAAGGGAGGGGGGGGGCGCCGCAGGGAAGGCGGGGGACCCGGGACGTCCGAGTAAGTTTGCTCTGCTGTCGGAATGTTACAATTTTGGTACCGTCTCGGCGCGAATCTTTGCGTGTGTGCGTGTGTGTGTGTGTGTGTGTGTGTGTGTGTGTGTGTGTGTGTGACCGCGTGTGTGTCTAGACTAGGACCCCTCCCCAGCCACTCTCATTTCTTTTCACTTGCTCTCTCCGCGCTACCCGGGACTTCTCCAGAGTTTGCAGCGGCTCCCCAGCGCGTTTCTGCGCCTGGAGTCTGCCTGGTTCCAAAACTGCTTAGAAATGATCTTTTGAAGCAAATGTGTCTGTGTGACTCAACGCCCGCTGTTCCTCAGTAATAATCCATCTAAATAGATTAACATGCTCTGGTTCGCCGAGGGCCGTGGTGGCGGCTGCTGGAGACTCCGTGCACTTTCGCAAGGGTGGGAGGGTGGGAAATCTATGAAAACCGAAGGTCAGCTTCCACGAAGGATGCCGCCGTCCCCTGCGCTCTCCCGGCCCCCGCTGTCCCACGGGCCACACACCGACCTTGAACTCTGACAATCCCTTTTTAGCATCACCCCCCCCCCCCAACACACACACAACCAAGCCTGGACGCCCCTCAGTGACAGAGTTACTAACGACTTGGACGCCCTAGAGGAGTCACAAGAGTTGCCACTGGAAGAAGCTTTGCAAACTGCTCTAGCTTTGAGATCCAAGTCTGCAAAGGTGACCCTGCGACCTCCCCCCCCCCCCAGGCCGAGGCCCGTCATTTGGATTGTAAAATGACATGAATGGGTACCCCGGAGAACAAAACGGGACACTTTGGAGGAGTCGTGCTGCTTCCCTGCCTTCGCCCTCCTTTAAAGGGACACCTGGAGGGGCGAAGCGGACTTTGGTCTTCGGCCTTTTAGACTCGCACACAGGTGGGAGTCCTGGGAGAGGCCGGGAGGTGTCTCCGGCGTCCTTCAAGTGTGACTTGAGCCCTGCTTTGGTGTTTACTCTTAGAGCCAGGTTAGGTAAGGGCGGAATTATCTGTTCTGGAAGAGAACGAAATCTAAGTCGCCCGAGGGTTACATGCCCACAGAATCACAAACAATCAACACTCCACCGCGTAAAGCGTTTTAATTTTAAATTTCCCCTTTCTAGTTCTTGCAAAAACTTCTCCTTGAATTTATTTAAATTACTGAGAACTATAAACCGGCACACATATCAAACACCGATTTTTTTCACCCTTCTAGGTGCAGTGTTACAAGATTTAAATGGATCCCTCCTTTTTAAACAGTGTTTGTGAAAATCTCGTATTCCTTCGTTTTCTTCCGAAGTGGGCATTTGTTATAGAAAAATGTATTCATGACAATGCCATGTCACGACCCAGTTCAGTAGGAGTATTCTTTTTAAACGAATGCTACCCGCATTGTGTCTCTACTACCTTATAGCCTGTTTACGAGTTTAAGAGACCCAAAAGCAATAACCTTGTATTCACCCACAGCGCTGATTACGCTCAGAACATTTAAGGAAAAACAAAACAAAACAAAACAAAACAAAACAAAACAAAGTCCTTTTTAAAAAAGGGGGCCGAGGAGCAAGTCCCGCGTAGTATAGACAGGTCTCTGTCCTGGGTGGAGGCATGTGTAATGTCAGCGTGATTTGCCCACACCTGATTTAGGAGACCCGACACTACCGGGCAGATGTACTAAGCCAAGAGTTGTACGTTAGTGTAATTAGCATGTTTACTGACACAAAGGCAACAACACGACTATGATTGTAAGATACTTTGTAATATTTCACTAAATACTTTTCCTTAAGTACTTATTCACTTACATATGTCGTCAAGTTTTTTAATGAGATATATAAAGAATAGCAGCACTTTAAAGATAGCAAACTACAGAGCTTCTTATATTTTCTGAGCCATGATGAAAGAATTTTCTATTTTTGAATTTTTTTGAAAACTTATAAACAGTCGAATTAAAAATGCATTGCAATTTTAGGCAGCATCCAGAGGGGGCGCCAAAAGCCCAGGAACTGCCTGGAACTGCGAGAAACTGCGGGCATGCTTTCCTGGTGGTGGCGGGGGCGGCGGGAGGTGGTGATGGTGGTGTGGTGGTGATCCTCTGGATCCGTACTGCTTGCGGCTGAGAGTTGTCTGTGCAGGAATTTCTATGCGATGGTCCTCCTGTGCAGATCCATGTCCCCGCAGCCTAGTTAGGGTAATCTGGGAAACGTGGTATAGGAAATGGGGCCGAATGGGATACACTTCTGCGCAGAAGTGGGAAGGAGACTGAGGCCAGGAGAATGAACGTCTCCCCTCCCGACCCCCCCCCCCCCCAGATACTAGAGGTTTTTGCCTGGAGTGCCAAGTTCAGGTCTAGTCTGGCATGCGGGGTATTCGAAGTTTGAGAGCGGCTGGCTGGGCCAGCATTTCTTCCAGGGCAGTAAGCACCCACCCCACCACCCCCATCCAGGGACGTGGTCCACTTTGTCCTGACTTTCTGATGTTAACCCCGACCTCTCCTTCCTGTCCTGGGAAGACACGTGGCTATGTCCAGCGAGGGGACCTCAGGGTTAGGCTAGGAAAAGAAACCCGCTCCGAATGTGCAGGTTCCAGGCAGGGGAAACCGAGTCCATCCAGTTTTAGCCAAGAGCTAAACGCCTTGGGGTCCGCGATCTCCTGAAGTGGTGGTGGGTGTGAGGGTGGGAAAGGGCGACGGCTAAGACGCAGGTGACTTAAAGGCACTTCACGACTTGGGGTAGGGGCTCTAAAGCCATCTTTGTGAGTTCTACCTCTAGGAGCAGAGACACGGAGGTGTGAACAGATCCCAAGCGAGGACCTTTGAAAGCGGGGGTCCAAGACGCGCCCCCCCTCCTTCTTCTCCCTCTGGCATCGTCTGGGGCCGGCGCCGGGCTCAATTTCCCCAGGGGGGCCGCCAGTCTTCCCTCCTGGCGCACGCGAATGTGGCGACGGGCGCGTGCGGAGTTGGCACAGGGCACTTCGCGGGCTCCGGTAGTTCTGGAAAGGTGGTGGTGGTGTGTGGGGGTGGGGGTAGGGGAGATGAGGCGGGGGATTCTCTCCCTGGAGAAGGAAGGATCCAAACCTCTGTGCACCACCCAGATTTCTTAGCCAAAGTGGGGGACCATGTTTAAATCTGTTTTCAGCCAGGTCGCATATCCCTGGAAGTCTCTGGGCGCTCATCCATCGCAGCGTCCTGTTAGGATCTCAGCCCTGGATGGTGATGTCTACAAAGGTGATCACCGGAAGGGATATCTCCTTCCGTCTTCCCCTTCCCTTGGAGCTGATTCCGCAAGACTTCAGTCTCTGGCAGGACACTGAGGTCCCCGCGCCCTGGGCTTGCAGACGCTGCCCCTCCGTATTTGCACTTTTCGCTGGTTGTTTACTCTTGGCTTTTCTAGCCCGTTTCCTTTGCAAGCGAGCAAGGGAGCGGCAGGTAAGCCCGAGACTCACTCCCAACAGGCAATGGGCTGGATAGGAAGAGCAAAAAGATTTTTTTTTTTTTTTTTTTGCTTCGTAGGTGCGCAACAAATATCCACATCAATGTGACCTTTGGACATTGTGTGTGTGTGTGGTGTGTGTGTGTGTGTGTGTGAGAGAGAGAGAGAGAGAGAGAGAGAGAGAGAGAGAGAGAGAAAGTATCACACTGGTCAGACTTACCAGCCACAACACATTTCCTTAATTGCCTTGGCGAGTGTAGTTCGTGTCCATTTCTCTCCAAAGGGGCTGGCATACCGCTTGGGAGGTTGTCTGATGTGTATGTTACCCAGCACTGTGTAATTCCAGCCCCCACCACAACTGCAGGCCAAGAGGGACAGTTCATTTCCCCCCCCCCCCCCACACACTTTCTGTTTTCTAAGAGGAAGTGAGGATGAGCTGATCGCGAGGTGTTGTGCGAGCAGCCAACTTGCCCCCAAGTGACCTGGCCAAGTCGTGGAGCATCGGAGATGGCAGTAACCCAGCAGAATCCCCCCCCCCAGCCCCGGATGAGGACTGGAGCCAAAGCCAGAAACCAGCTGAGCTGGCTCATCAGGGCAGTTGAACTTGGGAGGGGAGAAGGGGTGAGGGTGGGCGGCCTGCACTCCCACAGGGTGTGGTTTTCATCCCTGGGTTTTGGTCCTTACTGGTGCTACTGGGGGGCCTGGGCTTTGTGAGGACATCTTCCAAGAGTTCCCAGAATGCCCTGCGGTGGTAGACTTCCCAGGCTGACTGGGGATTTGCCCAGCCCCAGTTTCCCTCTTTTCAGCAAGGTGTTCTTAAAAACAAAAAATGACATAGGTGCTGGGGCCAGCAGACTGCCAGCCCGAGCCTGGCTGTCACTTGAGCCCTCTGTGTGTCACAGACGCACATGGAAACCCTCAGCTCCTCTCCTCTCCCCACCATCTCTCCTTGTAAGGTGTTTTCCTCTCTGGAAGGGACCAGCTAGAGACCCTAGGTTCTCAGAACATTTTGCAGGGTTTCCTACGGGAGGGGTTTCTGCCCAGGGATTCTAGTCAGCTCTTCCCTCTAAGAAACCCCTAAAAGACAGCTGAGGTTTTCCATGTTTCCACCATCAAACATGGAAAACGATAGGCAACTGACAGAATGAAGGCGAAACTCTGCTGCCTCAGCAGGACCCTGGAAGACACTAGATGCTTCTCTGTTTCACCCTAAGTCCCTCCTGGGCCACACTGAGCTTCCTTTTGGCTGTTTTTGGGCTTATCTTGAGTTTGGAGTGGGTGGAGGAGCAAGACCATCTGCCTTAGATGCTCACAACCCCTGACAGTTCCTGGCCAGAGCTCCAGCAGTGGGCAGTCCTGTCCCTAGGGCCCTGTGAAGGCCATGGTCAAGATCAGTCCTCAGCTTTTAAGCTACCCTGTCAGAGTGACTTCATAACCCTGAGGGTTCTGGCCACTGGTGGTCCTTGGAACTGTGATGTCACGAATCATGCAGCAGGGTTAGGTTTTTGTTCAAGAGCTCAGGAGCTTCTGAAAAGGGGGGGGGGCAAAGAACTGAGGGTGTGCTGGGCTTCCAGCCTGCTCACTATTTTTTAAAAATATTTATTTGCAATGAGACAGAGAGTGCGGGGCAGGGGGGGGGGGAGAGAAGATCTGCCGAGGCCTTGTGCTACTGTGTGCACCACTCTGTGCATGTGGCTTTACATGGATATTGGGGAATCAAACCCAGAACTTCAGGTTTTACAAGCAAGCAACTAAACAACTGAGCCATTTCTCCAGCCCCGCAGCATTGTCTATTTCAAAGAATGTCAGGGTGTTTGTGGCTGAAGAGATTACCTTATACCTAATTTCTGTGAAGGGCAAGGCAAGGTTGATTTCTGACCAGTCCCAGGCATTCTCATTTTCTGTTTTCCTTCCCTTCCCTTCCCTTCCCTTCCCTTCCCTTCCCTTCCCTTCCCTTCCCTTCCCCTCTCTCCCTTCCCCTCCCCTCTTCCCTTTTCTCTCTTTTCTCCCTGTTTCTTTTCCTTCCTTCTTCCGTCCCTCCCTTCTTTCCTTCCTTTGCAATCTATCCCTCTCTTTCTCCTTTCTTCTTCTCCCTTTTCTTTTTTCTCCTCTTAACATCTTTCTCCTCTTCACCCTCCTTTTTTTTTTGGGTGATCCAAGATGATGTCTCACTCTAGCCCAGGCTGACCTGGAATTCACTATGTAGTCTCAGGGTGGCCTCAAACTCACAGCGATCCTCCTACCTCTGTTTCCCAAGTGCTGGGCTTAGAGGCGTGCGCCACCCCTCCTCCTCCTCCTCCTTTACTTCTTCTGTCTCTCTTGCCTCCACTCCCACTCCAGAGCCTTGCTATGTAGCCCAGGTTAGGCTTGGGCTCAGGATTCCCAACTAGCTTCACTCCCCAAGTGTCAGGATGAACATGACCACTCCCAGCTGACTCCTGTAGCTTTTTAGGATGGAATATATCTACCTCCTTGGGAGTCAGGCTATGTTAGCACTGGACCTGTTTCTTTTTCTTCTCCAATTTCCAGGTTGGCAGTGCCATCTGGGAGGGCCTGACAGGACACTAAGCATGGGCAGCTTCTCTAGCTGCTTATACAGCTTACAAAACTGTCAGCTTCAGTGTGCTGTCCAGGAAGAGGGCTGTCTTCCTATCCAGCCGCACTGTGGTTACTGCAGAGACAGGACCTGGCATCCTGAAGGACTAAAGTCACGATAAGCACATGGATCTTCTGGGTGTTTAACCTTTCTTTTGCCACAAGCGCTTGTAAAGCCCTGGAGACACAGGGAAGGTTTAGGTGTTTCCTTGGGCTGCCAAGAGAAAGGTGGCGCCTTGCCTCAGAATCGCTGTCTCTTTGGCGGGAACAAAGGTAGCTGGGTGGACTTCATTCAAGGGTACTATATCCAGGCCTCCAGCATTCTCTTATCCCCAAAGGCGTCTCTGCAGTATCTCCGGAGAGAAACTAAACAGAGCTTTATTCTGAACCCCGACCATGTAAGACACGGGCTGAGTCGTGGGCAGCTACTCAGGAGGGGTTGCAGATTTGCCCAGTTTGGGTGACTGACCACAGCATGAGCAGGAACTGGGGGGAATGGGGTGAGTAACTAGGTAAAGTTTATCACTGGGCTATAGCTGGAGGAAATGAGTTCTGGGCAGACCAAGTACCACATGATGGACACTTCCTGTTTCCTCCATCCGGCCTTCCCTTGTCACTCTTCCACTTCCTCTCTCCCAGTGAGCATAGAATGAAATCTTTTTCTGAGTAAATCAGTGACCATTATTTGAGCTTATTGAGAGAGACCAGCCTTTGGTCCCCCTATTAATTCACACGCGGGTCTGCTTTCTGTCAGGACCGGCCTCTGCTTCTCTTATCTCCTGGGCTCTAAGATGCTCTCTGTCTCTCTGTCACGGACTCTTCCAGACCACAAAGCAGAGTCCCCATCCTGTCCTTTCAGCCCCATCGAGGCTCACTGTGGAGCAGGCAACACATGAGTGAGGAGGGGGTCCCCCAACTCCTAAATATAACACACATTGCAGGTCTTCAGCAGAGCCATCTTCTCTGCCACCCCCACCCCTTCTTGGTCCATACCCAGAAATGCTATGCAGCATGTGGTAGGCTTCACTCTCTTCTTGGGGACATGTGCCAACCAGTACTGTGGTGATGACAGTTTCCAGATGGCTTTCCAAAAGCAAAGAGATCTAGGGGAGGAGAGGGTGGCACAGGCCCAAGGCCCAGTGGGCTGAACACTGTGGTTCCGGACGAGGCCCAGGAAGGTGGGGTTGCAGAGAGGTTCCGAGCTGCCTTTCCCCTTTAGACACACAGCCCAAAGGGAAAGTCACTAATTGCTTTGCCTTTTTTCCTGGCATGCCAGAGGTTTTCTTGATTCAGACTCGCCTCTGGGAACTTGGGGCTGAGGAAGGCCTGCCTTCAGGGTGACATCAGCAGGGTATTTGCTCTGAGTTCCCTGTCCTCACTTAGTCAGGGGTGGGAAGAGGGGTGTGTGCCTCGCTTTAGCCCACTGAACCCAGTGTGGGGTCATGAAGCTGGACGGCTGACAGATTCTCCTGGCCCTTCGGTCTTTGGGCATCTGCACACTGCAACTTCACTTCTGTCCATGGGGCTTGATTTTTTTAAAAATTTTTTATTTTTTTTATTTATTTTGGACACACACACACACACACACACACACACACACACACAGAGAGAGAGAGAGAGAGAGAGAGAGAGAGAGGAAGAGGAAGACAGAGATGGGCGCGCCAGCAGTGTCTCAGGTGCTGTGAACGAAATCCAGATGTGTGCGCCCCCTTGTGGTCAAGTGCGGCATTGTGCCCTTGCGTCACTTTGCATCTGGCTAAACGTGGGACCTGGAGATTGGAACCAGCATTCTTAGGCTTAGGAGGCAGGCGCCTTAACCACTAAGCCATCTCTCCAGCCCAGGGCTTGATTTTTTGACAAACCAGGAAGTGGGAATAACGTCGCCTGGAGGAATTAATTATGAGGTCAGGGATAGATTAGCTTCTCTTTTGAGTCTGAAAAATCCTGGGTTGGAGTATTGACCTATCCTTCACCTTTAAGGATGGATGCACAGTGATTTCCCCTCCTTAAGCTTTGGCAGCTTCCTTCTAATCCTTCCCTCTCTTTCTCTTTTGCTCCTTCCCTTCATCCCTCCCTTTCTTATTTCTTTTCTTTCTTTCTTTTTTTTTTTTTTTTTTGAGTTAAGCCCAACAGATTGGCCTTTTATTTTATGAGAGAGAGAGAGAGAGAGAGAGAGAGAGAGAGAGAGAGAATGAATTGGCGCACCAGGGCCTCCAGCCAGTGCATTTGAACTCTGGAAGCATTCATCCCCTTGTGCACATGTGTGACCTTGCGTACATGTATCACCTTGTGCGTCTGGTTTATGTGGGACCTGGAGAGGCAAACATGGATCTTCAGGCTTCGCAGGCAAATGCCTTAACCATAAGCCATTTCTCCAGCCCCTTATTTCTTTTCTTGTTTCCTTCCAGTCCTTCCCTCTTTTCTTCCCTCCTTCCCTCTCTGCCCCTACCTGCCTCCCTCTCCTCCCTCCCTTTCTTGCTTCCTTCATGTGTGGCTGTGGATGCTGCTCATGTGCCACAGCACGTGTGTGGAGGCCAAAGGACTTGCGACGTCAGTTCTCCCTTGCTTGAGGCAGGGTCTCTCCTTATTCACCTCTCTCTTCATCAGACTAGCTGGCCTAGAAGTGACCTCCCATCTCTTAGCATAGGCAGGCTGGGATTAGAGACGCCTGCTACAGGGTCTGGCTTTTTATGTGGGTTCCGAGAAGCTGAACTCAGGTAAAGTGTTCATTTGTTCTTTGCCTACAAAAGGCCACCACTGAACTGTGATCTCCCTGAGGCTCAGCACCCTACTTGTAATCTGCAGTCAATGTGCCACATGTACATATCACTTCCTTTTCCATTGCTGGGATAAAATATCTGACAAAAATCAGTTTAAGGGAGGAAGGGTTGATTTTGGCTTCCAGTCTTATCATGGTGGGGAAGGAATTGAGGCAGCAGCTATGCTCCTTCAGTCCAGCAGTGAAGGAGCAGAACACAGCACAGGGAGGTATACTGATGTCGGCCAGTCATCTTATATGGCCCAAGGCCAAGGTTGTTTTCTGGCCTCAGTTAACCTAATCGAGATAACCCCTCCCAATGATTCACATCGACAATCAATATTAACTATCACGTAGTCTGGTGAACAGATACTCACTGAAGGAACGATTGCCAAGATGTAGTCAGAGCAACGGCTAGCTGATAGTGTGTTTTTTGGCATCAAACACAGAGTGAGACATTTGGTCAGTTTATGGCATGTCTTCTGGTTCCTTTCAGAATGTGTGCCATGCACAGATTGGCCCTTGCCCTGGTACCTTCTAAATTTCCTACCCCCTGTTTTCTTCCTGTAAGAAAAAGTACTGGCCCACACTCCTTTGGAGAATGTTTGGAATTATGGCTATAAAGCTTTCAGAGTACAGTCTTTATACATTTCTGGCCTGGATTTACAAGTTTTGAGAAAACAATCAAACCACAAACTGAAATCATTATTAACACATCAGAACCTCTAAAACCCCTAGAACCAGCTACCTAAATATACAATGATAATAAATACTTTTTTCTTCCTGATTTTCTTGCTTGCTTTTCTAAGCACAGTGCACAGTGCATTCCCAGCTGAGCTGGGGTGCTGGGGCTGAGGCTGAATGAATAGTGGGTAAGATAGATGATGGGGTACTGGAGGTGTGACACCCTCCCTGGACTGTCTCTGTAGCTCCTTTCTTTTTAAAAAATGCTATTTATTTATTTGAGAGAGAGAGAGAGAGAGAGAGAGGGAGGGGGGAGAGAATGGCATGCCAGGGCCTCCAGCCACTGAAGATGAAATCCAGACACATGTACCACCTTGGCAGCATCTTCTTATGTGGGTACTGGGGAATTGAATGTGGGTCTTTAGGCTTCTCAGGCAAGTGCCTTAACCACTAAGCAATCTCTCCAGCCCATCCAGCCCATCCTTTCTGGAAAGTGTTCTGTGTGCTCTGATCTCTGCTGTTCATTTGGAGAAGCAGGCCTCTGTGTGTGTGTGTGCGTGTGTGAATGCATTATATGTACATGTATGTACATATATATGTGCATGTGTATTTATGTATGTGTGTATATGTGGCTGAACCTACCTGAAATCTTCATGCTAATCACTCCCAGATGGCTCCTGTGACTGTGGTCCCCAGGGCCCCTGAAGTACAAGTTCCTCCCCCTTCCTGGGGAAAGGAGGGATGAGATGTAATGAGTAAATGAGACTGGAAAAACAGTGCTGGGTTTAGAAGCTTCTGGACCTTGTAGAACCCTTTGTGCCTAGCTGGCTTCCTGCCTGACCAGAGGCATTCTAAAACCCAGATCACCCATCTGCCCCTAACCCCAATCTGAACTGTAATGGATCTGAAGAAAAAGGAGGAAGAGCAGGAAGGGGCAGAGGAAAAGGAGGGAAGAGGGGAGGAGGAAAACAGTTGCTTAGGAAGTGTTATGGCACTGGTCTGGGATGGAGGTGGAATGGATGGAGTTCATTTCAACAGCTACGTATGTGGTTCCTCACTGTCAAAAGCATCCAAGTGTCTTGCTGCTTCGGGCGCAGTCTGCTGCCCACCTGGGTGGGTCAATGCACTGAGACGTTTGGAACTAGAGATTCTCTTCCATCTCATGCAGGGAATGTGAGGTGCTGGCTCAGGAGGAGAAGCCCTGGGCTTGAGTGTGTGGCCCCCCTTTATTCATTTCCACATTGTGGCCTGTGTCCCTCTCCAGGCATAACCAGCCTTTGCCTAGATTCACATGACCATGGACACTCGTTCACATGTGGGAGATTCGAGGTGCACACACCTGCACGAACTTCACCACTCTCCAAAAACCCTCACACGCCTCTCCTGCCTTCTCACCTATGGCTAACTAAACAATTCCACCGCTAATGACTGCTTCTTGCTGTTGCTGGTTCTGAAATGCCCTTACATCCTCTCATCAGCTCAACTCCCTGGATGTTTCTAGAAGGCCTTGGGGTGAAGGAGTTACTCTCTTTGCTTTTCATGTAAAGAAACAGAAGCTCTGAAAATAGCGCGTCACTAGCTCAAGGTCACGGAGCTAATGGGAGAGGCAGATCTGTGAATGCCACCTCTCAGGGCCACGCCTGCCTGCCTGCCTGCCTCCCTCACAGCAGCCTCCATCCCAGTGGAATTCCACAAGCTGCTGTCACCCTGGAGGCAGCCCTGCACAGACGCACTCCCCCACATTCTTACCGCCCTCCCTGACTCTGGTTGAGGCACTAGCTTTGATTTTGGGTCACACTGTAGTGACAGGGACTCTAGTCTTTTGTGTCTCTCTGATCTTATCTCTCTCTTCCCTTCTTCTTTAATCAGGATTTGGCTGCTGTTGTCAGGAGGAGGAGAGAACAAAGTGTGACTGGAACACGGAACTGCTCTGATCTTGGGGGGCCTCCCTTCTTTTCATTGTCGTGGGGTTGCAGGAATGTTGAATTGGTTTTTTATCTCACTTGCTCTAGTTACTTTTATGACAATGTACATTGGAATCCTCTTCTCTGAGCTCCATGGCAGTCTTTGTTTTTCTAAAAAAATATTTATTTATTTATTTATTTGCAAGGAGAGAGAAAGCTAGAGAGAAGAGAGACAGACAGAGAGAATGGGTGCTCCAGAGCCTCTAGCCACTGTGAATGAGCTCCAGATGCATGAGCTACTTTGTGCATCTGGCTTTATATGGGTTCTGGGGAATCGAACTTGAGTCATTAGGCTCTGAAGGCAAAAACCATAACATGTCTTTTCTAGATTTACAAACGTATTTTACTTTACAAAGCAAAAATGACATACTGTCTTCCTTTTGTGCCTTGCAAACCCCCTCATCATTCTGAAAGTGCAGACACTACACCATCTCCCTGGCCTTCTCATGCTTCTTGGGCCATATATTAATAAGGAAGAATGTTTGCAGAGCCCTCCACATGGGCTTGGCAACCTGCCAAGGACTTACCTGGGTATATCACCTGTATCCCTGTGCCAAAAATGTTTTGTGGGTTCTTATTGTTTTCTTCATTGTACAGTCGAGAAAGCACAAGTTCAGAGTGGCTAATTCACTTATTGAAAATTTCACATCAACCTTCCTCCCCTCCCCTCCCCTCCCCTCCCCTCCCCTCCCCTCCCCTCTCCTCCCCTCTCCTCCCCTCTTTTCTCCCCTTCCATCCTCTCTCCTCTTTCTTTCTTTCTTTCTTTCTTTCTTTCTTTCTTTCTTTCTTTCTTTCTTTCTTCTTCTTTCTTTCCCTCCCTCCCACCCCTCCCTCCCTTTCTCCTTCCCCTTCATTTTTTTTTCTTTCTTTCTTTCTTTCTTTCTTTCTTTCTTTCTTTCTTTCTTTTTTTTTTTTTGTTTTTGAGGCAGGGTATTACTGTATCTCAGGCTGACCTGGAATTCACTTTGTAACCCTAGGCTGGCCATGAACTCACAATGATCCTCCTACCTCAGTTGGGGTTATGACATGAGCTACCATGCCCTCAAATCTCTTTAAGAGATAAAAATTGGTATCATCAACAATAATGAAATATTTTTTATTTGTAAGAAGAGGGAGAGGAAGAGAGAGATAGAGAGAGAGAGAGAGAGAGAGAGAGAGAGAGAACACCAGGGCTTCTTGCTACTGTAAACGAACTCTAGATACACGTGCCACTTTGTGCATCTGACTTTATATGGGTACTGAGGAATCAAACCCAGGCCATCAGGCTTTGAAAGCAAGTGACATTTAACTGCTGAGCCATCTCTCCAGCCCTGCAACAATGAAATAGGGAGACGATAGCTACCCGGTCTTGCATGAACTCTAGTAAGGGGAAAGCTGGTTATAATAGCCCTAAACTCACCCCAGAAACACACCCTCCTCCAGCAAGTCTCCACCTTCTAAACTGCCACTAGCTGGAGACCAAGTATCCAAACCACATGAGTCTATGGGGATATCTGGTTCAAATCACCACAAAACACACCTTAAACTGTGGGTAGACTATTCCATGGCCTGGGGTCCTAGACTGTATAAAAAGGAGAAGGCTGTCAAGCACAAGCATTATCACTGTCTGCGTCTCCTTCATAGACTGAATATGACAAGTGCCTTGAGCTCTGGCTGCCACGCCTTTACCCTGCCATGATGGACTGTAAACTTGAACTGTAAGCTGAGGTAAACTCTTCCTCTCTTGAACTGATTTTTGTCAGGTAGTTTGTCACAGCAATGAGAAGTTAACAAATATATTCTTTCTACTACTCATTACCTTTTTTTTTTCTCCATGAAAGAGCCAGTTTAGAATTCAACTGGACTATGTTTTAATTTTTTGGCAGTACTTCCCATCTCATTCGTTGGGAAGATGGAAAAGGTTGGATGAGCACAGTTGGGAAAAACTCTCCCTTGAGCATATGAGTCAGCTCTCTGTACCTGCAGGTTCTGAACCAACCAACCAACCATGGATGGAAAACATTTTCAAAAAGATTGTGTCTGGGGCTGGGGAGATCGCTCAGCCAGTAAAACACTTGCTTCACAAGAATGAGGACCTGAGTTGGATCCCCAGCCAGGAGTTGTAGCACACACTTGTAATCCCAGTGCTGGGGAGACAGAGATGTGCATATCCTTGGAACTTAAAAATTTCTATTTTTTTATTTTTTGGAGAGAGACACACAGAGAGAGAGAGAGAGAGAGAGAGAGAGAGACAGAAAGAGAGGGAGAGGAAGACAGAGAATGGGCATGCCAGCAGCCTCTCAACTGCTGTGAATGAACTCCAGATGCATGCACCCTCTTGTGGGCAAGTGCGGCATTGCACCCTCGCATCCCAACATCTGGCTAAACGTGGGACTTGGAGATTGGAACCAGCATTCTTAGGCTTAGCAGGCAGGCACCTTAACCGCTAAGCCATCTCTCCAGCCCTAAATTTTTTTTTTTATTGACAACTTCCATAACTATAGACAATAAACCATGGTAATTCCACCTTCCCTCACATTCCCCTTCACAACTCTACTCTCCATCATATCTCCTCCACCTCTCAATCAGTCTCTCTTTTATTTTTGATGTCATCATCTTTTCCTCCTATTATGATGGTCTTGTATAGGTAGTGTCAGCCACTGTGAGGTCATGGATATCCAGGCTCTGGAACTTATTGGTCAGCCAGTCTAGGCTAATTGGCAATCTCCAGATCAATGAAAGGCTCTGTCTCCAAAAGAGGTGGATGCTGCTTAAGCAAGCCTCCCCCCCTCATGCATGCACACACATGTGCATGCATGCATACCTGTAGACACACATGACTTCATACACATATGCAAAAGTTGTGTCTGTACCAGAAAGACAGATATGGATGTGTGTGTGTGTGTGTGTGTGTGTGTGGTGGGGGGTGCATGTGTTTGTGTAGACATGTGTGTGCCATGGTTTATGTGTTTGTATTGGCATGTGTGTGCCATGGTGCATGTGTGTGGTGGTCAGAGGACAACCTCAGGGTGTTGGTTCCCATGGTTCGCCAGATGGAAACAGCTCTATTGTTCTACTGCGAACACCAGGCTAGTTGGCCTGCAGGCTTTGGGATTGCCCTGACCTTGGCACCCATGGCCCTAGAGATTGCTGTCACATACACTACTTACATACAGAATAGGTTCTGGGGATCTAAACTCACGTCGTCAGGCCTCCCAGCAAGTACTTTCAACCATCAAGCCATCTCCCCAGCCCATGGCGTAGACTTCTTGTCATTACTTACTGAACAAAGCGGTGGAATAACTAGTTACACAGCATCTACACTGCACTAAGTAGTAGAAGAGATGATTCTAGGCACACAATAGGACTTGTATTAATCCTGTGCAAATTCCACATCATTTGACATCAGAGACCTGACTACCACAGAATTTTAGTGTGTGTGTGAGAGAGGGAGTCCTTGAACCAATCCTCTGTGAATACTGAGGGACAACTGTGTACATATGACAAGGTCAGTTAGCTCAGTAGTACACTGTGTTGACTGTCCACCTTTACCAGCCCAAGGGTAACCTCATTCTGAATGGACCCCGTCAGGCAATGGTTACCCTTTTCTTAGCTAAAGCCCTGTCATTGTAGCCATTTGCAAAGAAATGCCACTGTGGCCCTGATTAGAAAAAGAGAAAGCAATACATTCATGTCACATAACCTGGGTGCTCTTGTATGTCATCCCTGTTGCTGACACTTGTCATTGTCAGGTTCTGAGCCTGTGGTTATGGAAATTTCCATGGATATTTTAAGAGCTGACACTTTATTTATTTATTTATTTGTGGGAGAGAGGGAGGGGGAGAGAGACAGGAGAGAGAGAGAAAGAGAGACAGAGAGAGAACAGACACACAAGGGCCTCTCGCCACTGCAAACAAACTCCAAATGCACATGCCACCTTGCTTGTGCATCTGGCTTATGTGGGTCCTGGGGAATGGAATCTGGGTCCTTAGACTTTGCAGGCAAGTGCCTTAACCACTAAGCCATCTCGCCAGCCCTCCATGGATATTTTTTCTTTTAATTTTTTTGTTATTTTTGAGAGAGAGAGAAAGTGGAGAGAGAGAGTGAGAGAATGGGTGCACCAGAGCCTTTGAGCTGCTGTGAATGAACTCCAGATGCATGTATCCCCTTGTGTGTATGTGTGACATTGCATGCTTGCATCACTGTGCATCTGACTAAGTGGTACCTGGAGATTCAAACATGCATCCTTAGGCTTCACAGGCAAGCACCTTAACTGCTAAGCCATCTCTCCAGTTCTCCATGGATATTTTAAAGTGCATTGTGTACTGAAAACGTGAAGGAAAAGGTAAGAGTGGATGTGGCGGAGGGAGGCCAGCCACCAGATTCACCCAAACCCCAAACTTCAGTTGTTTAGAAGGAACTTGCTGCGCAATTCAGTCCCATACTGCAAACATATCATTGTGGCAAAGGAGAGCTTTTGAAAAACCCTGGGGCTCCTGAAGGCAGCGGAAGGCTGGAAACCTCCGAAACACACATATCTGCACCAAGGAGCCCAGAGAAGGCCTTTTTAATTTCCGGAACAAGGCCTTTTCTTCCTGTAGTCTTCCCTCCCTCCCATGAAGCAATGCTTCCCGCTGACCTGGGAACCCACCCAGCCTCCCCCTCTGTAGCTGGTAGCCTCACTTCTCCAGCCAGCCCTTATCTGAGAGAGGAGAGTACTGCCTTTCAGACCCTTGCAGTGTCTGAAAGAAGCTATTGTTATTTTGTAAATCCATCCAGGTTAGGAACAAAGGCAGCCTTGGGTCTTCTTCAGGTCTGGTAAAATGGGGCTGGTACTCCTTTAAAACGGCTCTTATGACAGCTGGTTCTGCTAACAATTACCGGGCAGTAGAGAAGGGGCATCTGATGCCTTCTGGGGTGTTGGTGAGCTTGCCTTCCTGCCTTTTGAATTTGGTGGATGGCTGGAGTTCAGATTTAGACAGATCTAGAATGTACACATCTGTGACATATATGTAACTCTCGCTAGAACAATCTTTATACTAGACTCAGTGTGTCTGTGTGTATGTGCGTGTGTGCGTGCGTGCATGCGTGCGTGCGTGCATGTGTGTGTGTGTGTGTGTGTGTGTGTGTTTGATGCATCTGCCTTCTCCAAGCAGGGAAAACAGGGATATTTTCTTTCCTTCTATGACCAAATTATCTGTTCTTGGAATAATTTCTTGGGGTGAATTGCTGAATTTTGAAAGCACATATTAATAGAGTGTGGTAGGATGTTTTTATATCATAAGTGAATTTAGTGTTTTTTTTTTTTTTTATTTATAAGAGACAAAGGGAAAGAGAGAAAGTGAGAAAGAATGGGCACGACAGGGCCTCTATCCACTGCAAACGAACTTTAGATGCATGTGCCACCTTGTGCATCTGGCTTATGTGGGACCTGGAGAATCAAACCTGGGTCTTTAGGCTTCATAGGCAAGTGCCTTAACTGCTAAGCCATCTCTACAGCTTGAATTTAGTGCTTTTAAAAATTATCCAATTTGGGGCTGGAGAGATAGTTTGGTGGTTAAAGCACTTTGCTGCAAAGTCAAAGGACTCAGGTTCAGTTCCCCAGTATCCATGTAAAGCCACATGCACAAGGTGGCACATGTGTCTGGAGTCTGTTTGTAGTGGCTAGAGGCCCTGGTGCCTCCATTCTTTCTCTCTCTCTCTTTATAGGCCTCATTATTTTTCTCTCAAATAAATTAAAATAAAATAAATTAAAAAAAATCCAATTTGAGAAAAGTTCTTACAAATAATTAGTAATCCAGAAATTTTTATTGAAACTAGCAGCACCTGAAATATTTGAGATGAGGCAGCCCAGAACATGCTTGCTGCCTTCCCCATGTGCTGGAATTGTTTCAAGGAGAGTAAAATGGTTCATTCCTTGGGGAGACACAGGGAGGTGGGAGACTTGAGGGCTGTCATGCCGTAAATCCCAAGCAGATGGTCAGGATACTTGGTGAAACACAGAAGCTCACTTTTGTCAAAACAACAGATTTCCAAATATGTTTCAGACAATGCCTTTTGGGTGCTGGAACTCAGCTGATTGAGGGTTGCCTAGCCTGCACAAAGCTCTGTGATCCATCCCAAACACTGCACAAACATGGTGGAGTGGGACTCAACTGAGACAGGAGAATCAGAAGTTCAAGATCATTCTCAACTACATAATGAGTTTGAGGTCAGCCTGGACTGTAGGAGACTCTGTCTATAAAAACCAAAGCAAAACAAAACAAAACAAAAATACCAAAAACCAAACAAAACAATCAAACAAACCCAAAACAAAAAATACCTTCCAAAATAAGAAAACTTTTTGGTTGTTTTTGTTTCTTTGTTGAGACATGGTCTTACTCTATAGCCCAGGCTGTCCTGAAATTTACTATGTGCTCCAGGCTTACCTCAAACTCTTGGTAATCCTTCTGCCTCAGCTTCCTGAGTGCGGGGATTACAGGTGTGAGTCACCTTGATTGGTTAAGAAAAATCAGGGGTTCCTTAGAACCCAAACTGTGGGCTCTATGACTTAGTATAGGCATGTTGTATGACAGACTATTAACTACTTCGCTTGTAAACAAGGTGGTGTTCTTGTGTCAAGAGTAGGTGTTCGGGTCCCCCCTAGGCCAGCCCAGGAGGGACGGCAGGGTCTCTGCCGAGTTGGGGGTGAGAGGCGTGGAATCTCGACACAGACCCTGGGAGTTGGGTGGAAGCAGCAGAGGGCAAGCTGCTGCAAACTCATTTATTGAGGCAGTGCAGGGGGTTTTAAGGGGCTTGGCTGGCCAATCATTGTATGGGGTAGTCCCTTTTTTGTGACCAATGACAGCCTGTCTCTGGACAGGTCATCTTGCAGCAGGTTTCTTGCGAGCATGGGACTGTAGCTGTTGTCACGCCAGGCCAGCGCAGAACGCCATGTTCACAGAAGCCACTTCCTGGTTTCTTCTGCCATGCAGTCTGGCTAGGGCTGACCTGCATTGTGCCATTCAAGTAGGGAATCATTTTGTCTGAGTTTCTGTCAGCATTGAAGGTAGCTTCCTGTATCAGCTCCTGCCTGCAGAGGATTTTGACCTGTGAGATAGGAACTGGATTTGAAAAGCCAAACTGAACCAAATACCTATAGATACCAGAAATTTCCATAAGACAGGCTTGCTTGATAGGCAGATAGGATCCGTGGCTCCCCAATGCACCTCTTAGTTTAGTGATGACAAGGTGTTTCTTTCTCTTCCTGGCAGCTTCACAGAACTCAGGAGTGCCATGCATAACCAAGTGCAAAATCACAGAGAACCAAGAGATTTGGCTGTTAGGGGTTAGAAGGAGAGAATTAAGATAAGCTTTCAGAGGGAATATGTATGCTTCAAGTGCTTGATGTGTGCCCCATTCCAAATACCAGATAAATACAGCACCTCATCCTCTTTCTTCCTCCCTTCCTTCCTTCCTTCCTTCCTTCCTTCCTTTCTTTTTCTTTCTTTCTTTTTTCTTTCTTTCTTTCTTTCTTTCTTTCTTTTTTCTTTCTTTCTTTCTTCTCTCTCTTTCTTTCTTTCTTTCTTTCTTTCTTTCTTTCTTTCTTTCTTTCTCTCTCACCCTTCCTTCCTTCCTTCCTTCCTTCCTTCCTTCCTTCCTTCCTTCCTTCCTTCCTTCCCTCCCTCCCTCCCTCCCTCCCTCCCTCCCTCCCTCCCTCCCTCCCTCCTTTCTTTCTTTCTTTCTTTCTTTCTTTCTTTCTTTTCTTTCTTTCATCCAAAGCAGGTTTTCCCGCCTTCCCCTCTCTTCCCACCTTCCTGGCTCTTCTGACAGATGCCCCACACACATTGATTTGAATTTCCAACACTTGGCTGCACACGTAGTGAGCTAAGATCACTCACTGAGAGAACAGGAAAGGTCAGTGTGCCTCACACCTCACCCAGCGTCCTGGGATTAACATCCAAAACAAACAGATCAGAGATGGGATGCAGACTCCCAAGAGAAGGTTCCCACGTGTGAGCAAGCCCGGGAGATGGCATTTCTCAAGCTCACTGATGACGTCACTCTAGTTCAGATCCAAGACTTCACCTTGCTGAGCGGTTGGGCGAGAGGTGGTTGGAACCTTCTGGAAGAATCCAGAGAGCTAGGATTAAGGAAAGTTGGAGAGGGTAGGGTGGGGTGGGGTGGGGTGGGGCGGGAGGGGGGGAGAGGCACTCTTTCTGTTAATCAAAGGAGAAACCAAGTAAAGTCCAAGAAAAATACAACTCTATTGTTTTGGGGGCACAAGATGCTGGCCTGGAGGCTTCATTGAGTAACCCCAGTCACACCCTTTCTCTGTGGGACTGAAGGAATGTTGGCTGAGTCCCTGGAGGCCAGGTGGGAGGTGGGTAGACAGGTCTCTGGAGATGAGAATTTCTGGAAGTTATAAGCCTCTGAACATCCCCATGGCTTTGCAAGTGGAAGGCTAGGACACAAAGAAATACAATTGTGGACCAAGAGCAAGGAACAGGGGGCCATGGTCGGGGATGGGAGGAGGAAAAACAGGCAGGAGAAAGAAAATCAGGACAAAGAGAGGAACATGGCCCCGTTGCCTTTTACCCTCTTCTGAACAGGGGCTTCTGTGTCCTCAAGAGGCCCCGTGGCTTCTTTTCATAGAGCCACAGGGCGGATACCCAGGGAGAGGTGGCATGTCTGAGTCTGGGGTGCAACAGGAAGCAGGAAGTACCAGTCATTTCACAAGAAGCTTTGACATTGGAGAGAGAGCCAGCGAAAACTGGCAGACCCCCAAATTGGGGTGGGAAAGTCTGGCCTGGTGTGCAGAACACTTGGCTTCCCGTCATGCTGTGGGTTTGTTGAAAAACAGGGCAGTCCACATGGCTGTGCTGCCAGTCCACCTCAGACCTCCCCTTGGCTTCCCATTCTTGATTGCCTTTGTGTGATGACACGCTTGCCATGGCTGGCAACCTCCATAGCCCAAGGAAGGAGCTGTGCGACCCGCTGTCTTGGCAGGACTGTCCATCCCCCAAGCAAGCCGTGACCTGTCCTTCGCACAAGTGGATTCTGCATCTTTCTTTCATGCCCCCTTCTCCTAACTCTTGTTCCTCTTGTAATTTTTTTTGCAAGAATCCTATTTGTGTGGACTAAGGTCTGAAGTTACCTGCAAATTTCTTTTGGGACTGTTTCCCAACTAGATCAGTTGGTCCATTTCCTTCTGAACACTTCCATACCTTCTCTGGGGTCAGGGGAGGAATCTTTGTCCCTTTCCTGTCCTGGCCAGGGGACCTCTTTCCAAATTCTGGCTTAAATGTCAACTTACCTCTTTCAGCTCCACATTCTGATGAGGACTTGGGACAGTCCCTTTTTTTCTCAGCTTAGATGTGAAATGTATAAGATGTAGCCAGAGTGTCTGTGTTGGTGTCTCTGAAATTTCATCTATGAGAAGGCTACTATCAGTAAGTAGGTTTTCAGGGGATTTTAGAAACACTCTTAAATTTTATGGTACTCTGGACCTATTGATTCGGAGTGATTACTGTCTCACACCTCCTAGGTTCTCACTGTGACTTTAGGAAAGAAGTGATGGATCTCTGGGCTTCAGTTCTGGCTCTTACTCAAAACAGCCTCTTCAAAAGTTAGTACTCCACTGGCGAGATGCCTTAGAGGTTAAGGCACTTGCTGGTGAAGCCTATGGACCAAGTTTCGATTCCCCAGTACCCACGTAAGCCAGATGCACAAGGTGCGCATGTGTCTGGAGTTTGTTTGCAGTGGCTGGAGGCCCTGGTGTGCCCGTTCTCTCTCTCTCTCTGATTTTCACATATATATTTGGTTTTTAAAGGTAGGGTCTCACTCTAACCCAGGCTGACGTGGAACTCACTATGTAGTCTCAGGGTGGCCTTGAACTCATGGTGATCCTCCTACCTCTGCCTCCCAAGTGCTGGGATTAAAAGTGTTGGGTTGGAGAGATTGCTTAGTGGTTAAGGTGCTTTTCTGCAAAGCCTAAGGACCCAGGTTCAATTTCCCAGTACCCACATAAAGCCAGATGCACAAAATGGAGCATGCATCTGGAGTTTGTTTGCAGTGGCTGGAGTCACTCTCACACCCATGCTCTGTCTCTTTCTCTCTGTGTGTAACTCTGTTCTTGCAAATAAATAAATCTAACATTTAAAAAGTTAGTGTCCAATTTATTTATTTTTTAATTAATTTATTTATTTGAGGGGGAGAGAGAAAGAGGCAGAGAGAGAGAGAGAGAGAGAGAGGATGGGCACGTTAGGGCCTCCAGCCATTGCAAATGAACTCCAGACACATGTGCCCTCTTGTGCATCTGGCTTAAATGGGTCCTGGGGAATCTAACCGGAATCCTTAAGCTTTGTAGACAAATGTCTTAACCACTAAGCCATTTCCCCAGCCCCAATTTATTTATTTATTTATGCATATTCCAAGGCTGGGGGCTTTACCTGGGTGAATCTCTGATACTCTCCATGGTATAGAAGTCCAACAAAAGTGAATTTGGGGGAGTTTGGCATGAGGGAAGTGTTGGAGGCAGTCAAAAGCTTTCTGTGGAGTTAGGGGGATAGCTCAATAGGCATGAGGATTTGAATTCAGATCCCAGAACCCATATAAAAATGTCCGGATTGGGCTGGAGAGATGGCTCAGTGGTTACAGCGTTTGCCTACAAACCCAAAAGACTCAGGTTCAATTCCTCAGGACCCATATAAGCCAGATGCACTAGGTGGCACATGCATTTGGAGTTCATTTGCAGTGGCTGGAGGCCCTGGTGAGCCCATTTGCTCTCTCTCTTTCTCAAATAAATAAATAAATAAATAAATAAATAAATAAATAAATAAATAAATAAATAAAATACAATAAAAAAGTCAGGCTTGGTAGTGTGTGCTGAATCCCAGTGCTCGGGAAGCACGGTGGACAATCTCTGGGTTTCTCTAAGCAGCCAATGTAACTTACTTGGTGAGCTCCAGGCCAGTGAAAGATTCTGACTCAAAACAAACAAACAAACAAACAAACAAACAAAAAAGGTGGACTGCATTCCTGAGACAACATTAATGGTTGTCCTCTGCTCTCCACACTTGTGAACATACATGCACATGTACCTGTACACACATGAACACACACACACACACACACACACACACACACACACACACAGCTTTCTGGACTTGAAAGATAGCCATCCATTTGCTCTGAAGGAAAGCCATACCTTACCCTAAAATCAGAGTGGATCTAATCATGTATGGGGCACCAACCCCAGAGTCTCCAGGGTTGAGATTGTGTATGGAATCTACCATGGAAAATATCCTTGAGCCGAGCAGGCAGGGGATGAACCAGTCTGGAGATATTTCCACCACGTCAATAGCTATGTTTACAGTTGAACATATGGACACAGTTTAGATTTGATTTCCATCACTTTAAAAAAAAAAAAAAAAGATGATCCAGCCAATTTTAAAAGGTATACCTTAACAAGTACACGTGTCCCAGTTCTGTTTATATGAAATGGCATAATTCTCCCATCTCCCATTTCCTTATCATAACCACACCATCCAGGGTACTGAATATAAAGTCTGAGCCCTCAAAGCAGTGCCTTGTAGGAGAGTCATTGACAGCTACCCAGAAATTTGCTCTCCAAGTAAATCCTTGGGTTGGGGAACTGTCATTAGTGCTTGGGCAGTGTTCAAACCTGGAGCAGTAGAGAAATATTCCCAGGGCCCCAGAGCTGGGAAGTGGAGCAGCTGAGGAAGAAACCATGTCTGTATGTACTTGTCGCCTGGGTCTTACCTACTTCTGAAAGAAAACCAAGAGAAGATTAAGATTGCAGTGTGAGTGGCCATGTAGTCTCAATCTGAAAGAAAACCTTGAGAAGATTAAGATTGCAGGGTGAGTGGCCATGTAGTCTCAATCGCTCATGCCACAAAGTTCCCATTAACAAATATTGCCCCCAAAGTGTTACTTACAGTAAAAGGTCAGAGTTCAAGCACTATGCACAAGAGAGTAATACTTTATTTTTTTAATTAAAAATTATTTATTTATTTATTTATTTATTTAGGTTTTTCGAGATAGAGTTTCACTGTAGCCCAGGCTAACCCAGAAATCACTGTTATTTTTTATTTTAGAGAGAGAGAGAGAGAATTGATGCACCAGGGCCTCAGCCACTGAAATCACATTCTAGATGCTTGCACCACCTATTGGGCATGTGTGACCTTGTGTTTGCCTTACCTTTGTGCATCTGGCTTACCTGGGCTCTGCTGAGTCAAAGATGGGTCCTTAGGCTTTACAGGCCAGTGCCTTAACCACTAAGTCATCTCTCCAGCCCAGGAATACTTTAAAAATATCTATGTACATATTTTGTATTATTATATATTATATATTAATATTTTATTTATTTATTTGAGAGAGAGAAACAAGTAGATAGAGAGGGAATGGGTGCGCCAGGGCTTCCAACCACTGCAAACAAACTCCAGATGCATGCACCACCTGGCTTACGTGGGCTCTGGGGACTCAAACCTGGGTACTTAGGCTTCACAGGCAAGTACCTTAACTGCTAAGCCATCTCTCCTGCCCTTAAAAAATATTTTTATTTCTTTGCAAGGAAAAGGGGGGAGCGAGAGAGAGTGGGTGGGGGAGAGAGAAAATTGTGTCATTTTGTGCACCTGGCTTTACCTGGTACTAGAAGCTTGAACCCAGGCTGTCAGGTTTTGCAAGCAATCACCTTTAACTGTGGAGCCATCTCTCCAGCCCCAAGAGAGGAATGATTTTTTAAAATTTTATTATTATTTTTAATTTATTTTTGGAGAGAGAGACAGAGAGAGATAGACAGAGAGGGAGAGGGAGACAGAGATGGGCATGCCAGCAGTCTCTCAGCTGCTGAGAACGAAATCCAGATGCGTGCGCCCCCTTGTGGTCAAATGCGGCATTGCGCCCTTGCGTCACTGCATCTGGCTAAATGTGGGACCTGGAGATTGGAACAGCTGGACATTGGGACCAGCGTTCTTAGGCTTAGCAGGCAGGCGCCTTAGCTGCTAAGCCATCTCTCCAGCCCGAGAGGAATAATTTTAAAGTATATTTCATGAGTGAGCACTGCATAATCTTCCAAAGATTCTGAGTATTTGAAAATTCTACCCCCCCCCAAATACTGGCACAATGGAGGTGAGATGAGGCTTTGTAATTACACCCCAGTAATTACTACTACTGGGAAGGGGAGACCTCTGTGAGTTTACGGCCAGTCTGGATGGGGGAGGGGGAAGAAGAAGGAGGAGGAGGAGGAAGCAGCAGAAGGAGAAGGAAAAGGAAGAAGAGTAGGAAGAAGAAGAAAAAAGAGGAAGGGGGAGGGAGGGAGGAAGAAGGGGAGAGAGAAAACAGAGAGGTATAAGGTATTGAAGGTCTCCTGGAAGCTAAGGGAAGGAGCTTTGAGCTGAGATCAAAACTCCACATTCAGCATTTTCTAGAAGCAAGAAGGAGACACAGCAGTGAAGATCTTGGGGTGCCGAGGGGCTGCTGGGAATTGTTTAAGCCTAACTCAGAGAGCTTTAACCCTGGGTACAAGATAGGCTCTGAGGAACATAATACCTCTTTTCTCAAGACCTTGCTGGTCTGCACATTACATAATGTAGGGTTATGTGTCTGCTGCAAGCTTGGCAGAAGCCTGAACATGATGTGTTGATAATACATGGAGTCTTGCATGCAAACTTTGTTTATATATTGGGCCTTCCCTCTGAGTGCAGGGGCAGGTAGCTGGCTGTGTAGCCTCCATCAGAGCCTGAAAGACTTGGTATTTTATGGTCTCTCGTGTTTATTTTTCTGTCTAACTATGTTAGCCATTGTGAGTTTGGTTAAAGCAAAACCCTGTTAAAGAAAACGCAGAAGGCATTCTTTGATATAAAAGGAACTGCGTTTCCACTTGCGTCTTCTTTCTCAGGTGACACTCCTGTCCATGGAGAAAGGCCACCCATGGTCAGAAGGAAGACTCGAGTCCTATATTGATTTTTTTTTTTGCATGTGTGCATGTGTGTATGTACACATGTGTGTGAGTACATGTGTATGTGCAGAGGCCAGAGGTTGACCCTGAGGTTCTTCCTCAATGGCTCTGTGCTTTATTCTTTTGAGAAAGGCTCCCTCACTCAACTTAGAGCTTACTAACTAGACTAGCCAGAGATTCTCTGTCTCCACCTCGCCAGCTCCAAGATATAGGCATGTGCCACCGTGCCTGGCATTTTACATGGGCTCTTGGGATCCAGACGCAGGTCCTCATGCTTGGGTGGCAAGCAACTTGTTCTCTGAGCCATCTCCTTAGCCTCCTGAATTTCTTTTTCTTCTATTTGCCTCTCAGTTTTGTTTTGACGTGAAGGCCCATGTAAATATTCAACCATGTTTTATGTCAAGGTTGGGTTCTGAGAATGAAGAACTGGCATGGTATCTTTGAAGGGGTGGTAGAAAGACACATTCCAGCCTGGGACTCCTAAGCCATCAGATTGGTGTGAGGAAAGAAACCAGCCCTTCTCAGGAAGCCTTCCCCACTGTAGCCCAAAGGGAGCTCGCACCTCAGGTTGAGGCAGGTTCCCACGAAGCGGCCAAATGTTTGCAAAACAAGCGTGTCAATGAGGAGGCTCCGTCTGCAGAGACATCCCGAGGTTGCGACAGTCTTGGAAGAGTGAGCTGAGAGAAGAGCCCTGGGGAAGCAGGACGGGGAGACAGAGAGCTGCTCGTGTAGAGCTGGGGTCCCCTCTGCTTACTGCCTGGGACACACTCCGCTCAGCAAGGAAGGGCTAACTGGCTGGGATAATTGTCCGGTGTTTATATTTGAAAAGGGATACCGCACTTCCAGGATAATTCCCTCCAGCCTCCTCTTGGGCTAAGATTTCCAATTGGTCCAGAATGCTAACAAGAAATCAGGGGCTGATTACCTGGCCGACTGAGCTGCAATCACACCTTTCAATACTAATTAAGTGCTCCCTGAGTTCAATGACATTGAGCGGCCAGGCTCTGGCCTGGGCCAAGCTAGCTCTGTGGTTTACATCACTAGCTTAAGACAATGATTTGAATGGACAAAGTACCGTACTGTGCTTGATAAGCAGGAAATGAACGCTTGTTTGCAAATAAGATTGGGAAATGTGATCAGCTTCTTGTTCCGCATCTGTCTTTGGGTAGCTAGTCCTGATAATGCTAATGTAGAAATAATATGCTAAGGGAGCGCTCTGCTCCTGCACTTCTACCTTTATTTCCCTTCCTTCCTTCCTTTGTTCCTTCCTTCCTTCTTTTCTTCCTTCCTTCTTTCTGTCTTTACTTTATTTTTTTTTTTTGGTGACAGGCTCTCAGCCTGTAGCACAGGTTGGTTTGGAATTCATGGTAATCCTCCTGTCTCAGTCTCCCCAGTATTGAGATCAGGGGAATGATACCTGGCTCCGTCTCCAACTTCTTATACTTGAAACAAAGGGCAGAAGTAAATGGAATGCTCTTTTTATTCCCCGTCTCCTGCAAGTATTCTATCTTGAATGTTTCTTTGTGAAAATTTAGAGATATTGGGGACCAACTTGACCTTTTCTGTTCTTTTCTTTCGTTTTAACATTTAAAAAAAAATTTTGTTTTATTTTTGAGACAGGGTTTTGCCATGTATCACCCAGGCTGGTCTGGGACTCCCTATGTAGTCACAGCTGGCCTAGAACTTGTAGTGAAGCAGAAGGCTCTCAGGACCCTGGGTCTGGTACCACGGGAGTCTCAAGTCCTCTCATAAGCCGGAGGAGTTTCAGCACCAGGAAGTAATCCGTTAGCTGTACACAAGCCTCAAGTCCCATTATTTAAAGAGGCCAGGATGGAATGGAGATACCCTTTGGTATGCTGGACCTCTGCAGTGGATCCCTATTTCATCTTCTCTCCCTTCATCCTGGAAGGGGAGGCAAGAGAAAACAACTCTGGGATGGGGGTTTACTTCAGGGTCACATACAGTCAAAGTTACAGATGGGGCCAGTGACTTTTCTTGTCTCCTTGTCCACCCTCAGGATCCCCTGAGAGCGCTCCTTTTGTTGTGCCTTTCATGCTAGTTTCCTTGAAATATAATCAGAACCAAGTTGAGACCCCCCTGGGATGAAAGTAGTTCATGAACTTCATGATCCTCAACACCATCCTGAGGATCACGGAGTCCAGGAAGTCCTGATGTGATTCTTTGCCTTCTACTCCATGGGAAGGACAACCAGGGAACAAGTCCTGTTTTGTCTTGAACTTGACTTTTTGTTACAGTATTGATGACAACTCTCCATAGAGTAGTGGAGCCCCTTTGAGACCAATATTCAGATGTCCTCATCTTTATTCAGGAATGCTGAGGTTCAGGGAGGGAACTGGTGCTCAGAATACCTTTGCCTTGGTAGTGCTGGAATTTACATGCATGTATGGTGATCCACATGGCTTAGAACCATGGCTCTCTCTTCCTTCTTCTCCTCTCAGAGTTCCTGCTCTTGTGTCATAAAGTGCAAAATGTTCAGTGTTGTATCTGTGCTAAGCACCCATGCTGTTGTCACCAGATCATGGGTTGCTTTCACTTTGTGCCTAGTCTTCTTTCTGTGGAACACATTTTCATGAGAGAGAGAGAGAGAGAGAGAGAGAGAGAGAGAGAGAGAGAGAGAATTGGTGTTGCAGGGCCTCCAACCACTGCGCTCGAACTACAGATGCATGAGCCCCCTTGTGTGCATGTGCAACAATCCACACTGTGTCACTGTATGTCTGGCTTACATGGACCAGGAGAGTCGCACATGAGACCTTAGGCTTTGCAGGCAAGTATCTTAACCGCTAAGCCATCTCTCCATCCCTGTGGAGCACTTTTACCAGGGAAAAAAAAGAGAGAGGAGATTCATTTAGCATATGTCTTTACATGTACCATGCTGGGCTCTGTTCTGGTTAGCAGAGGAGGAGGCTGTGGCTCAAAGGGGTCAGAATCATGCCAGAGATCCTGTTGGGCTGAAGAAGTAGAACTGGGACCAGGAAGATGGCTCAGCTGGTAAAGCAAATTGCTGTATAAGAATGAGACCATGAAGCTGGGTGTGATGGCGAACGCCTTTAATCCCAGCACTCGGGAGGCAGAGGTAGGAGGATCACCGTGAGTTCGAGGCCACCCTGAGACTACATAGTGAATTCCAGGTCAGCCTGGGCCAGAGTGAAACCCTACCTTGAAAAACAAACAAACAAACAACAACAACAACAACAAAAAAGAATGAGACCATGAATCAGGATCCAGAGCAGCCAGGTAAAATGTTGGGCATGACGGCATGTACCTGCATTCCCAGTATCGGGAAGGTAGATACAGTGGGAGTCCCTAGGACTTAGTGGCTCACTTCCTTAGAGCGCCTCAGGTTCAGCAAGAGACCCTGACTTGAGAAGTAACATGGAGAGCAATCCAGTAAGACACATGACATCAATCTGTAGCCCTCACATGTATGTGTATATATATGCACCTGCTCATAGATACATGTGGACACCTACAACAATCATACATATACATGTGCATGGAGGACACACACACACACACACACACACACACACACTGAAGTAGAATTGGGATCCAGATTTCTCCACGGAGGCTGGAGAAGGGGGACCACACCCCTGGTGCCGTACTTGGGTGTAGTTGCAGTCAGCAAAGAGAGAGGGAAAATAGCATACCCATGTTATCTTTCCATTCTCTGTCACATTCTTTTAGCCCAACTGTTTCTTGTTTCCATGTCAACACAAGCATTTTCATTCAGAAGGAGAAATACCTGCCACCTGGAAGAGGGGCACTGATTTCCTTCTCTGAGGCTTCCTAACACAAATAGAACACATATACAGACTCCCCACCTCACAGCACAGGCCCAGCATCAGCACGAGAATTAAAGCAATCCAAAAAGTACTTGATGGGCACCCACAATGATGTCCAGGGTGAAAGGAGTGATGTTTGAGTTTTTCTGTTTGGGTTGGTCACCAGCCTCTAGAGGTATGACTCAGGTACTCCTTGGTAAGTTAACAGGCCAAAAATAAGAATGTTCTGTGAGGAAACTAGCCACTAGCCACTCTCAGGACACCTCCAATGCTTTCTTGTCACGTCTCTGCTTTCTGAGCCTTGTCCTGTTGGGGTAGCCCCATCACATCCTGCTCACTCATTCTTGCTTTGCATGATGTATTGGAAGGAGCAGGAGTCTGGGAGTCTCCTTAACTCCCTTGTCCTGGGGGGGGGTAAGGGGTGGGGGTCAAGAGGTTCTGCATTTGTAAACAAAGAGCTTCTACTTAAGGACAAAACAAGCCCCTTTTTTCTGTTCTAAAACTTCATAATTTTTATGTGCCCATTGGTCTCCAATCATTCTTTCAAAGACTTTAGTGAATATTCTTTTTTCCCTCCAATTCTAACTCACTCTGACTTCAAAGCATTTCACAAATTTTATTGTAGACCATCTGAAGCCCTTTTAAGTCTCCTGAATTGTTTCATTAATGTCTATTTTGTTCAATTGGGGAGATAGCTCAGCTGGTAAAGTGCATGTGTCACAAGTCTGATGACCTGAGTTCAATCCTCATAACCCATGTAAAAATGCCAGTTGTAGTGGCACATGTTTATAATACCAGTGCTGGGGAGGTGGAGATTGGAGGATCACTGGAGCTTGCTGGATAGCTAGTCTAGCCAATGAAAGACCAGGTTCTTGAGGAATGACAGCCAAGGTTGTCCTCTGGTCTCTGCACATGGATACACCTGTGCAGGTGTACCTGGACAAACATGCACCTGCATGTACATGAACATGCATACACGTATGTATACATACATGCATACAAATGTACATCTTGTTTTCTGCTCAAGCTGGTTAGAGAGCAGGTATAGAATCATGGCATTCACGTACTTATAGTCCAAAGCCTGCAGCAGGTCTATATTGTACAAACGAACTTCATTGCGAATTCCCACTCATCACTGTGGATACTCTGCAGCCAGGTGCTGTTTAATTCCTAGATGCTTTGGTTTAGATACTTCTTATTTTATTTTATTATTTTATTTTAGGGAGAGTGCACACGTGAGAGACGGAGAGACAGAGAATTGGCGCACCAGGGCCTGAGATGCTGCAGTCGGACCCCAGACGCTTTTGCCACCTAGTGGGCATGTGCAACCTTGCGCTTGCCTCACCTTTGTGCATCTGGCTTATGTGGGATCTGGAGAGTCCAACATGGGTCCTTGGGTTTTGCAGGAAAGTGCCTTAACCGCTAAGCCATCTCTCTAGCTCAGTTTAGATACTTTTAACAACACACATATTTATGCAGGCAGGAAAGATTCTTAAGGAGATACAGCCAAAACAATGTTATACAGTTAGGGTTGTATAGTATGCTGACCCTAAAAGGTAAAATACACCCTGAAGCATCTGAGTTTTGTGGGGCTGGGGGGAGAGTTGGGAAAGTGCTTGCCAGGCAAATATGAGGAACTGAATTTGATCCACAGAACCTATGTAAAGTGCCGAGCGTGGTAGTTTGCAATGGTAATCCCAGGGCTAGGAGGTAGATACAGGAGGATCCCAGAGGGTCTCTGGCCAGACAGTCTCGCCTAATTTGTGAGCTTCAGGCGTATGAGAGACCCTGTCTCAGATGACATTCCTCAGGATGACATCCAAGGTTGTCCTCTTGCCTGCACATGCACATGCACGCACGGACGCACACACGCACGCACACACACACATACACACAGGCATACAAAAGAACTATAACAAGATTCTAAGATTTCATGGCATCCCTTCTGGCAGCAAGACCATTTCTTCAGTCCTTTGGTCTCTTCATTTTCTTGTCACAGGCAACCTATTGAACTCACCTGGGGGTAAAATTGCCCAAAGGGTCAGCAAGTATGGATTTGGCTGTTTTTGATCTTCCCCTTGAACTAATTGATTCTGGAAAAAGCAAGGCTATGTGTTCATTCATGGAACAGATATTGATGGGGTCCTTGTCAGGTTCCAGGCACCACTGCTGCAGCAGATGGTGACCTTCAAGGAGCTGAAGGTTTAGGTGGGAATTGCTAGAAATTCGGAGGCACACTTGAAGAAAGCCAACATGATACAGATGTTGGTATGCGGGGTGGAGGATGCTCTTTTTTAGCGAGGGTGGCTAGGGAAGGGCTCCCTATGACAATGACACTGCGCTGAAACCTGAAAGAAGGAAGGAGAGAGAGGAGAGGACAGGACAGCCCTAGCAGGGACAAGCACACACTTGTCACAAGGTGGAGGTAAGGAAGATGTTGAAGATGTTGAAGGAACCCCAAAACATGCCTCGACATCCATGCTCTTCAACCTGGGGCTGATGTTAGTCCACACAGTAACCTTAAGAGGCAGGCATGGCTTCCCCTAGGTTTTAGCTATGGATGGAGTGAGAGCCACAGAGGCAGGAGGTGTGTTTGTAATCCCCCACTTCCAGATCATGGAGAACCCAGCTCTGTGCTCTTGCTTGGCCACCTACCATGCTTCAAGCCTTGCAGTCGGCCCCAGTGGGGGTGCAACTCTAAGGAAGTCCGAATGGATCACCTGTCAGAGCTGAGGAGGCTGGGGCTCAGCTGGCAGGATGTGGAGTGTGTGCATTTTCTGTTTATCCTTACAGTTTACTTCCCTGCGAACACATGCCTAGCTGCCTTGCTTCTGTCCCAGGGAGGCCAGTGCCAGCACTCCATCGCTCATGAGCAGTCCTGTGAAAACAAACCCAGCTCCTCAAGGCAACCGTGGGTGCCAGAGAGTTCGGCTTGCTCTGGCTGGGCAGCCCAGAACTCAGGAACAATCTGGTCTTCAGGAAGGGAGGGAAGAAAAACAAAGTCAAATTCCAGGCGCCGAGGGGCTCTTACAGATGGCCATTGTCGGGCGCAGGGCAAACTAAAACTGTGAGGAGGCACGGTGGCGCCTCTGGGAAAGGGGGAGGCTACCGAGGTCGGGGGCTGTTGCTTGGGGTGTGTGGTCAGTGGGGAAGAGAGTGGGTTAGGTGAAGAAAATTGCTGAACAGTTCGTTCACTTGTGTGAGCTTAAACGGCTTGTCTTTCAATGCCTCACTTGCGACTTTTAAAACGATGTGAATAGTAGATGGGCATGGTGGTGGGTACACACAGTCCAAGATACTGGGAGGCCGAGGCAGGAGGATTGCTTCAGCCTGGAGTTCAGGGCCAGGCTGGGTAACAAAAGGACACTTGGTGTCAAAAGATGGGGCTGGAGCAATGGCTCAGCAGTTAAAGGGGTTAAAGATGCTTTCATGCAAAGCCTGGCAGCCCATGGGCAGTTCCTTAGTGCTCATGTAGAGCCAGATGCACAAAGTGGCACATGCATCTGGAGTTCATTTTCAGTGGGACTTTGCTCTTGCATATACCCATTCTCTTTCTCTGCTTAAAAAGAAATAAAAGTATTTAGAAAGAAATAAAATGAAAAATAGGGGGAGGGAAATATCATGCATTTCTTTTTGTATGTAAGTATAGAAGTTGCCAATAAAAAAAGAAATAAAATGAAAAATAAGCTTTAAGGAAGAGGGTAGGGAAGATGATAGAACAAAGAAGAAGTGGGGAGGGATAGAAAAGGGTGAAAGGGGACAGAAAGATGAGAAGGGAGTGGTGAGAGGGTGAAGAGTCAACCAGAATGAAATATGTATGAAAACTACATATGGAAGGAAACCTGTTACTTTGTAGGCACATTAAAGAACAATAAAATAAAAAGATGATGACATCAAATTAAAATAGAGACTAATGGAGAGAGGGAGGGGGTATGATGGAGATTGGAGTTTTAAAGTGGAATGGGGGGAAGGGAGGGAAATATCAGGTGGTGTTTTTTTTGTGTAAGTATAGAAGTTGTCAATAAAAAAATAATAATTAAAAAAAGAAAAAGCCAACAAAATGACCTATAATTAAGAGCTGAGTTTATATCAAACATATAAGCCAGGCTGGAGAGATGGCTTAGTGGTTAAGCACTTGCCTGCAAAGCATAAGGACCCCAGTTCAAGGCTTGATTTCCCCAGCAGCCATGTAAGCCAGATGCACAAGATGGTGCTTGCATCTGGAGTTCACGTGCCGTGGCTGGAAACCCTGGTGTGCCCATTCTCTCTTTCTCTCTGCCTCTTTCTCTCTGTCTGTCACTCTCAAAGAAATAAATAAAAATAAAAACAAAAATTAAATATAAAAAAAGAACAATAAAATATAAATAAGTGAAAAAAAAACAAAACAAAAACAAAGCTTTGGGAAGGATACTGTCTTCCTCAGATAGACCAGGGAAGAGAACAAAGATGTTAGGGATCTGAAAAAGAGGCTTTCCCGTCCTTAGCCTTGCGTTGGTGAGACCTCCGTGTGCCTTGTGAACGTTCACTCTCCTGGAATCGCTGTGTGGCTAGGAGCTCCGGAGCTTCCTGATCGCAAAGGTAAGCATGGAGGCTAGGCCCTCTTCACACACCGTCGAGGCCCAGTCCCCCAAGGCTTCCGTAGCTGCAGAATATTCAGGATGGTATCACATTATCAGTGTGTGTGTGTGTGCGTGTGCGTGTGTGTGCGTGCGTGTGCGTGCGTGCGTGTGCGCGCGTGTGTGCGCGTGCGCGTGCGTGTGCGTGTGCGTGTGTGTGTGTGTGTGCCTGTGCACACTGGCTTGCAAGTGGAGATTAGGACAACCTCGTGCTGTTTCTCAATGTCACCGTGTTTGAGGCAGAGTCTGTCATCACTCACTGCGGTTTTCTGCAGGCGCTGGGAGAGTCCTCTCTTCCTCCCCATACAGATGCTTGTGCTGCCTTGTCGGCCTTTAGGTGGGTTTGGGGGGTGTGTGCTTGGGAACTCACACTTGTGCTTTATCCTCTGAGCCTTCATCCCAGCCTGTGCATCAGGTTTTGAAGCACCGGTTGTCTCCACAGAAAGAGTTGGTAAAGCTGCTTCCTCATGTTGCCGATGGTGACAGCCACGGAGACGATGTGACGGTCATCATGCGTGTAGTTGAGTCCTGCTCTGCGACTGCTCCACAGCAACAACCATCACACTCTCACGATGGCATCAGTCCACCCCCCCCCCCAGAATCCCTATCATGTAGGTTGGGGTCATCTCCACTTTGCCATCGGATGAGAGAAAGGGGACACAGAAGATCAGGGGTCACTGATGTCCCTCAGGTCAGAATGTTCGCAAGAGCAGATGCTAACACTCAAAGCTGTCATCAGAGGGGATGCGGTGGTAGTTAGTCATCTGTGTCAACTTAATTGAGTTAAGAAGCACCTAGGCATGTTGGGTGTGTGAGGGCCTTTCCTGAGAGGGTTAGCTGAGGAAAAAAGTCCTTCCCTGCATGGGGGGGGGGCAACCTTCCTGGACTGGGGTCCTGGGCTGAATAAGCTTGAGAAGGTGAGTAGAACACAAACATTCACTGCTCTCTGCTTCTTGACCTCCTGTGGCTGTGCCTTCCCCACCATGATGGACCATCTACCCATCAACTGCGAGCTAAGCTCACTCCTTCCTCCCTTAAGGTGCTTCTTATTGGGTATGTGGCCACAGAAACGAAAAAAAGGAACTAACACAGATGATCTCCAGAGATTATATCTGGGTCATTTTTAAGGAATGAATTTCAGAATACAAAACAAACAAACAAAAAATAAACAAACAAACAAACAAACAAACAGAAAAAACCCTGTTTCCCATGCTGGGGAGATGCCTCGGTGGTAAAATGCTCTTACTTCACAAGCCTGACAGCCAGAGTTTGGATCCTAGAACTCATGTGAAGCTGAATGTAATTAGCAGAGGCCCCTGTGCTCCCAACAAGCTTAAGGTCATGGGGGGTGGAGACAGGGGAATCCTAAAGCTTGTGGGTTAAGCAGCCTGGCGTTCTCAGTGGTGAACAACACTCTGGCTCAAACGAGGTGGTAGGGAAGTACCAATGTCTCCTGACCTCCACACATGTACTGTGGCACATGTGTACCCATACATAAAACACCTGTGTACACACACACACACACACACACACACACACACACACACAGCAAAACCAAACATTTTTTTTTTTTCTATCCGAGAAAATATGTTCTGGGCAGTATGAATAGTATGTGCAAGTTCCGGGTTTGAAGAATGATCATGTGATCAGGCTCTGGGAACTGTGAGTCCCTGAGATGT
The DNA here is from genome assembly GCA_036365145.1 of Orientallactaga sibirica. NCBI lineage: Eukaryota > Metazoa > Chordata > Mammalia > Rodentia > Dipodidae > Orientallactaga > Orientallactaga sibirica. Next base: position 11,876,357 of record JAEOAD010000013.1, read on the forward strand.
CTGGAAGGTAGAACGCTGTGGGTTGGTGTGGGAGACAAAGCTGGGAAGATAAGGGCAGATCAGGGAAGGCCCTCGATGCAATGTTAAGGACTGGGAATCCATCCCACACCAATAAAGACTGTGATGCTGGAGACCTGGGCAATCTGACCTGCTTATTACAATGAGAGTAATGAGAACGCTGGCTGCTGTAGCTGGCTTCAAATGCCGCAAACCTAGTGCAGCTTTCCCCCATTTGGATTGCGATAGCAGCTGAGTATGTTCATGACCTAGTTCATCACCCCAGGGTGGGGGTATTTGGCAGGGCCATTTCACTTTTGGTATGAAGGACCCAAGCTTATCATAGACCCTACCATTACCACCCCACTTTAAGCCCCTGAGAGTGCAGGCCCCTGCTTGGCTTTCTCTCCAGGGTTACCCCCTTGTTGTTGGTTTCTATTGATATGACAGTAAAAAGACCGTGCTGAGACCGGGGGCCTTTCAGTCCATGGACTGTCAGCCTTAGGCTGTGCTGAAAGGACCACTCAGTTGCAGCTGCTCAGAAGTGGGCGCTCTGAGCCCCGAGGGAATTTCCACCTGTCAGCCCTCTTGGACAGCAGCCAGGGCAGGAGGATGAAGAAGGCCAGGGCGTCTCTTGACTGAAGGGCAAGATAAACATATCATTTCTTGTCTCTTGCTGGGTCTTGCATCCCTAAATGGAGTGTCCATCACTACAGCAGGGCATGCAGCTAGGTGACAGGTAAACGGAACACATTGGACTGGACATGTGTCCAGTATGCTGACCCTTTACCTTTGACTTTGCTCAGCTCTGCTCAGCCCTGCTTCAGAAATGGTAGCTCAAGCTGAAGTGGTGAGAAGAAGAAACAGTGGCATGTTGAGTGCCTTTCTAGCAGTTTCTGTTTGATTCTTCCACTTCAGTTTGCTACATATGGGTTTGGTGAGGCTGTGTGGGGACTGTCAAGCAGCCAGGAAGGATGATACTGGATAATGACCGTCAGGAAGCTGAGCCAAGACATTCCTTCACTGCTGCCTCATAGGTGACAAGTCTCTAGGGTGACACTCTTCTGTAGGGTGGATCTTGATGACCTGCACCTTGCTTGGGAAAGTTGACAGCTCTACTTGGAGCTCCTCTGTGAGAATTCAGAGTAAACATCAGAGGTCAGTGACTAAATGGTGTCCTGACTCTTCTCCATGGGAGTCACAGCTGTTCAACCAGGACATCTGGAACTGGAGGTAGACATTTTGATGCCCATTTTTGAAGGGAGAGTCCATTGCCTGATGACTTATTACCTTCCACCTGTCGGGGAAAGGGATGTTGGGTAGACTTTGATTTAGTTAAACAATTTTACATCTCCAATAGCGTTTAACAGTTGACCAGTAAAAAAGTTGATTATAACTCAAAACTTCTATTTTTTTAAATTTGATTTTGTTTCAAGTTCTAAATCATTTTTTTGGTGTGTGTGTGTGTGTGTGTGTGTGTGTGTGTGTAGTATATATGGTGTGTCTGTGTACTATATGCACATATGTGTGTAGGTAGACACATCCCATTTGCATGCATGTAAAAGCCAAAGTATGGCACTGGTGTCATCCTGTCAATATTTGGTAGACTGGCTGAGCAGAGATCCTCAGTGATCCTCCCACCTCTGCATCCCTTAGTGCTGGAGTTACAGGCATGCAGTCATACCTGGCTTTTTAAAATGTTTTTTATTTTTGGAGAGAGACACAGAGAGAGACAGACAGAGAGAGAGGGAGAGGGAGACAGATGGAGATGGGCATGCCAGCAGTCTCTCAGCTGTTGTGAACGAAATCCAGATGCGTGCGCCCCCTTGTGGGCAAGTGAGGCATTGCGCCCTTGTGTCACTTTGCATCTGGCTACACGTGGGACCTGGAGATTGGAACCGGGTTCTTAGGCTTAGCAGGCAGGCGCCTTTAACCGCTAAGCCATCTCTCCAGCCCTTACCTGGCTTTTTATGTGGGTGCTGGGGATTGAGTTCAGGTCCTGATATTTGCAAAGCAAATGCTGTTACCCCTCTGACCCATCTGCCTAGTCCCCAAATCTTATCTGCATTAGGGTGAGAGCAGAGCATTGATATAAAGAAAAAGGGACTACAGAGTTCTTTCCATGGACTAGTTTATGTGGGTACTGGGGAACTGAACCTGCGTCATCAGTCTTTGCAAGCAAGTGCCTTTAACCACTGAGCCATCTCACCAGCCCCTTCCCCCTCCCCGCCACCAGCAAGGGTTTTGTCCAGAGACCTCTGTGACTAGACTTGCTAAAATGAGAATACTGATTTTGTATTGGCCTCGGCTTTTCTCGTGTTTCACGTAAGTCACAACTTTTCTGTAAACGTCATTGGAAGCACGAGACAGATGGCACTTAGACTGTGTTCTTGAATTTTATTGCTTACAGGACCATTTCTTGTATAGCTGGGGCCAGAGGGCGATAGGTAACATATCTTGAGCACAAAACACAAGCCCTCACTCGCTCTGCATCATCCAGGTGCATGGCCAGCACTTGCGTGTGAGCACCTCTTATATTTTGCCGGGCAGGTTCTCTCGGTCATTCCACTCAAGCACCAGCTCTGAGGAAAATTATGTTTCCAGTAACTTTTTCAAAATACTCATGATAATAATATTAAGAACGAGTACACACTGAGTTCTCCCTATCAGTGAGCATGTATGACTCACATGCATTTGCTTATTTTTTCCTCACATGAAACCCCGTAAAGTAGGTGAGACTGGTGTCATCCCTGTTTTATAGACAAGGAAACTAAAACATAGAGATGTGAAGTAAATGATCCATGGCTGCTCTTGGAGGTGAGCGCCAGATCCAGGATTTGGAGCTGGGCCATCTGATTTTCAGTTCTTTCCACTATATACCCCCTCAAGGACATTGCTGCCCACGACAAGCAGGAAAGTTCTATAGCTTGTTTCCTGAGCAGCCGAGTCAAACACTCCCTGACAACAGACTGGTGGTCATGCACAGTACTGGAAACCGCGTTCATGAACTCTCAGAGTGGCTTTCCAAGGAGAAACAAAAGTTCAAATATCAAATGTCGTTTTTCAGCAAGATCTTTGGATTGACTTATTTCATTCTTGGATGAGATCACTGATTAATTCATTCAACAATTATTTAAGGAGGCTTTTTGATGTGCTGGATAAGTACTCTGAATGCTGAAGAGGTGTCTTTGAGGAAGTTGTTGCCCTTGTCTTCATAGGGCTAATATGTTGGAGAACATAGTTGTGGTCATTTTAAGAGGCCCCTGCTGCCTGGGGTCCAAGGCCAAGCAGGGAGGCAAAACCAGACCCTGGTTGTCAGGGAGCCAAGGCCACTGAAGGATATGGTCTAACCTGTGCTTCTATCCATGGCTGGCACATAGGCTGAGTCATATGGAATAGAACTTTCCACCTCCCCAGGAAACTAGGCAAAAGTGAGACGATTCCATTGTTCTTGGGTTTCCAGCCCCAGCCCCTCACCATCAGCCCCTGCTTCAGACCCCACTACCCCATCTTGCCTTGGTGGTAAACTCTCCAGGTAAAGCTCTAATTCTAAAAGGACATCCATCTTGGCCACGCACCTTCAACCAGCCTGCTTTTGCACTGCTTGCCTCTCTCATTTCTCCCCACCCTCTCTCCCCTTGTGTGTGTATGTTGGGTATAGTCTATATAACACGTGTGTAAATTGTGCACATTCTGTGAACACACAAGCAGAGGCCAGAGGAGAATATCAGATCCACCTCTATCACTCTTCTGCAGTGTTTCCTTGAGACAGAATCTCTCTGAACCTGAAGCTGCCATGTCTCTTTAAGTCTGGCTGACTAGTGAGACCCAGTGATTCTCCTATCTCCACCCCCTCAGGACTGGGGTTATAGTCTTATGTAGCCACACTTGGCTTTTTAAGTGGCCGATAGGGACCAAACTAAGGTCCTCATGCTTGATTGGCAAGCAGTATTAACTGATTAGCTGTCTCCTCAGCCCCAATTTCTTCCCTCCTTCTCCTCCTCCTCTTCCTCTCTTCCTCCTCCTCTTCTTCCTCCTATTCCTCCTCCTCTTTTTCTTCCCCCCTCCTCCTTCTCCTCCTTCTTCTTCTCCTTCTCCTTCTTCTTCTCTACCAACATTCTCATAGGGAGGAGAGACCATCAGTAAATAAGCAAGTATACATACAGGCTGAAGTCAGGAGGATCATGATGGCACAGGTGTTGAGTGTTGGAGGTACCAGACCAAGAATGACCTTTTTTTTTTTTTTTTTTTTTTTTTTGGAGAGAGACACAGAGAAAGAGAGAGGAAGACAGATAGAGATGGGCGTGCCAGCAGCCTCTCAGCCACTGTGAACGAATTCCAGATACGTGTGCCCCCTTGTGGGCAAGTGTGGCATTGCGCCCTTGCGTCACTTTGCATCTGGCTAAACGTGGGACCTGGAGATTGGAACTGGTGTTCTTAGGCTTAGCAGGCAGGCGCCTTAACCGCTAAACCATCTCTCCAGCCCCAGGAATGACCTTTCTGAGGAGGTAGCATTTGAGCAGAGCAGAACCTTGAGTGACATGAATGGGAGACAAAGTGCCAACCTCGTACAGCACTACTATAGCTATGTCATAAATAAAATTTTCTATTGTGTATTTGACTTGATTTTTAAAAAAACTTAATATCAACATTCCCCTCCAAAGAATGTCACTCACCACGTCATCAGGGGTTATTTTAAGCTCCTTGCTGTGTGGCAGGAGGGAGGTAGGTGGGAGAGACGGTCCATAAAACTGTTTGCCCCATGGGCATAATCTTCTGATTGGGGATTTGAGGCCTGCTGACTGATGCCCTGTTTGTTCTTCTGGATAAAATTAGCATTGGGCAGTTTCCATCTTGCGGTTTTGTTCTGCAGCCTCTGGTGGACCAGGGTATCCGCCAGTTTTCATCTGCGTTGATTCCCTTGGAGGAAAACATTGTGGCGGAAGTTGCCCAGGGCATGCAAAATACAGTGTGGTTGACAGCCACGCACGCTGTTTCCATTGGCGTCTCCATGTGTGGAACTCTTGGCTCTCTGATTTGGAAGACAGCTGCATGAAGCACTGGTGACCGTGCCATAGGCTTGTCACCCCCTCAAACGCTGGGCCAGCATAAAATCTGAAAAGCAAAAGTCATGGGAGATGGCTTAGTGGTTAAGGCGCTTGCCTGCCAAGCATAAGGACCTGGATGACACAGAATGAGTGAGTCCTTGTATTTTTTACTCAAGGTACATGTGATGTTTGACTTTCTGAGCCTAGGTTATCTCACTTAGTATAACCTTTTTCCAGATCCATCCATTTTTCTGCAAATTTCAAAGCTTCATTTTTCTTTATAGCAGAATAAAATTCCATTGTGTACATGTATTGTGCCAGCATTATCCTTTTGTCAGTTAAAGGGCATCCAGGCTTATTTTATTTCCAAATTATTGTGAATTTTAGAGCAGCAATAAACATGGGTGGGTGAATATCTCTATAGTAATGAGTAGAGCCCTTAGGGTATATGCCAAATAATGGTATAGCTGGTCATTTGCTAAATCTGATTTCAGCTGTCTGAGGAGCCTCCACATCGATTTCCACAGAGGCTGTACCAGTTTGCATTCCCAGCAACAATGCCGAATGGTTCCTTTTTTGTCACTGTCTTTCCAGCATTTCTTGTCATTTGCTTTCTCGATGACAGCCATTCTGACCAGAGTGAGATGAGTTTTAGAGATTCTGATTCCCCCTAACTGCAAGAGTCAAAAACTGAAAATAATTGAAAAACTAATATTTGTGTTTTATGCTATGTACCGTTCTATTCATTTACATGTGACCATTATATTACATAAATAATTAGTAATATATTTTTGGTTCACCTATTATATTATCATGGTATGTTTTATTTCAAATGACAAATAATTAAAGCATAATATATTTATACTTTGTATATATAAAACTCTGCTCTTGGGGCTGGGGAGATAGCTCAGTTGGTAAAATAATTATCTATGGAGTAGAGTAGGCAGAAATTCCGAATAGAGCCTGATATATGTTGCTGAATAAGGGTGTCACACATTACTCTCTGTTCTTAAAGAACCATGAGCTGATCCTCGCACCCCTTGTCCAGCATGTTCCTGTTTCAACTGCCAAAATAAACTGAGTCCACGAAGTCTTATTTTGCTACCTCATCAGTGAGCTGTGATGAGCACTTTGCCAGTCAGGACTGAGCCTTTCCCACGCATTAATCCTCTTCACGTACACAAGTGAATTCGACTGGGATGGGAATCTGAGTGAGAACTTTGTCTACATAGGCCAGCCTATCTCTTTGTACCTTTGGGGTACACTTTTATTTTGCACCTAAGGGGAATTTCCCCAGTTTGCAAATTCTTTTCTAAATCCTTCCTTTCTGTGTGGTGAATTCTTTGCTGTGAACTTTAGTTAGGGGATAGTGGGAGGAGAGAGGGGATTACCATGGTTTATTGCGTATAAAGTTAATTAAAATAAATAAATAAATATAAATGATAAAAAATGAATACACACACACACACAGAAACATCCATTCACCTCCATGCAGCTGTAGCTCAGCGGGGAGAGTGCTTTCCTAGTGAGCACAATACCCCGAGTTCAATCCCCAGCACCGGACTGGTCATGGTGGCTCATGACTGTAATCTGAGCATTCAGGAGGTGGAGGCAGGAGGATTAAAAGTTAAAGTCGTCCTCAGCTACATAGCCAGTATGAGGCCAGACTGGGCTACATTAAAACCTGTTTCACAATGAAAAGAAGCAAAACAAGCAAAAACAATGACACAAGAAAAAGCCATATACACAGACATACTTCCGCACAGAAATAGACATACACCGTCACATGCACTCCTGCACACACACCACTTTACACACACAGTATTAGCTGAATTTTTCTGTTTTCATTTCCACTTCTGCATTGATTGATTTGACCAATATCAATGAGAAGTGTCCAGCTCTAGTCACGGGATGGTAGCTCAATCCCATCCAAAAAAGAATAATCTTGGGGAAAATATCTTTTGAAGAATATTTTAGGATTTTAAAACCCAACATGTCATTAACAAAACCAAGAATGGAAAAATTTGCTTTAAATTCACATCAGTTTGCAACAAGGACTTTCAGATACTCCTGTCATATCAGTAGTGGACCTCCATTATGCTGATAAATAATTATTTAATCTGTTGCTTAGTTAAGAATGTTTATATAGGGATGGAGAGATTGCTCAGCAGCTAAAGGTGCTTGCTTACAAAGCCTAAAAGCCTGGGTTCAATTCTCTAGTACCTACATAAAGCCAGAGGCATAAAGTGGTTCGTTCATCTGGAATTCATTTGCAGTGGTCCCCCAAGGTTGGGGAGATGGCTTCATTAGTGGAGTGTTTGTCTTGAAAGCATAAGGAACCAGATTTGGTCCCTAGAACCCATGTGTATGAAAAGCCAAGTGAGGTGATGCATCCTTATCACCCTATCACTGGGGAAGTGGAGACAGGAAGGTCCTTGGGGCTCACTGGCAATCCATTGTAGCCTACTTGGGTGAGCTCTAGACCAAGGAAGACCTTATTTCACCCAAAGTGGACATTGTCTGAGCAGCAAACACACACACACACACACACACACACACACACACACACACACACCTTTTAAGATGCAGAGAAATTAGAACCAGACAGAGACAAGACTGATCTAGTTCTCAATAACCTTGAAGGATGGCCATTTCTGCACATCACCCTGTCTCACCTCTTTTGTAGAAATTCAGCTCAACCTTCTGCAGACCTGTTGGCCTTCTATAATCTTGGGGTTTAAGCCCCTCCTGGCACTGCTGGACTTGAAACTATGAGTTGGTCACAAGAAAAGTGGTTTTCATTTCAATTAACGTAGCCATCTGGACTGCTCTGGCCCTAATTGCCCAATATATGAAACTACCTTTGGAAGAGATGAATTTTCTTTTGTAGTTTAGAGGGAGGGTCAAGCGGGTCACTCCCAGGGCCTTGACAACATTAGGCAGGCTGCTGATGAAGATCCTAAGTGTGTGTGACAGGGCTGAACTCCAGGCTTCCAGGTTGTTCCAGGGACACACTTCCTGGCAATCATTTCTGATTTAAAATTTCCCCTGACGGTCTAGCCATGGAAGCATGGTTTCCACAGCCTCCCCTCATGGAGGTCACAAAAATATCCAGAAGTGACCATGGCTGTTCTAGTCTCCTGATCACCAATGCCTCGGGGACAGCGCTGAAGGAGTCTACCCTCTCTTGCTGCTTTGGCGCTGAGCATGACTGGGGAGTAAAATCATCTCTGCTTCCCATCTTGCCATCAGTGCACTGGGATTTCAGAAGCCTGACATGGGTTCTGGCCTTTTACTTGGAGTCTGGGGCTCAAACTTGTGCCCTCAGGCTTGTGTGTCAAGCACTTTATCCACTGAGCCATCTCCTCAGACCCTTTATCAAATTTTCAAATGGGTTCATGGTACACACATTATTAAGAATCTCCATCAGCTCATAGATACTCATCCAAAAAAATATAACAAAGGGATATTTCTTTCTTTTAAAAAAATTTCTACTTACTGTAAGGCTTGTAAGTAAAGGTACATAGAATTTAGGGTCAAAAATCCTTTGAGTTCCATATGTCTGCTCTAGGCTTTGTCATCTTAAATATTTCTCTTTTTCTATCTTTTTTTCTCCCCCTTCAGTTCTTGGTGTGTTTCTTGTGTTACCTGTGGCTTTGGTATAATTTGCATGATATAAACTTGTAAGGAGCAGCTCCCAGTGGCTCATGGCTCGCTTCCGAAACAGCCAATGAGAAGCTGCCAATTTCTTCCCAGGTTCTTATTTTGGTCCCAACACACTGTCCAGGCCCCTGCTTGAATATCTCACCAAAATTCCTCCCATTTATTGCAAAACCAATTGGCAGGACAATCAGGAAATCCTCTGGGGCCAATTTTAAAAACTGATGGTGCCGCCTCTTTCCCACCACCACTTTTCTTAATCCATCTGACTCTTCCAGATTCAGTTATTCTTCACAGGACTAACAGTTTGGCATGGCTCCAAACATGGAAACAAAAATTGACTCTTCCTCTCCTCACCTCACTGTACTCCCTACTGCTTTTCCCTCTCTTCAACACCCCCCCACCATGCACACAGACACACAAGCACACACAGAGACACAACACACAGGCAGAGGACGGCCAACAATATATGAGAGGTGACCTTTTTCTTATGGATAAAGGAAATGGTTGATTTAAACCTCTTCCTGTCAGGAGTGAGTCTTGCACAAAAGAGCAAGCCTGGAGTATTTCCTGTGCTATTGATGTGGGCGGAGCCTGTTGAGATCAAACTAGGAAGTGTCTTCACTGCCTGCTGAGATTGCCAGAAGTGTCCATTGTGATGACTGTCCTGTTCTGACTTGGACCTTGAAAACTCACACAGACTAGGCACCGCATAGACTCATTCCTAGTTTTGCATAGACTATCGGCTGAGTGATTAGGATGCAGCAAAGAGCTAAGATCACTAGTTCCTGTTGATGGTTTCAAGGGTAGAGATTCAAGAATGTTGTATGATTTTTCGGAAGTTATTCAGACAAGTACCATTAAACCCATAAGAAAATACTTATTTTAAAAATATTTTTCAAAATTTATTTTATTTTTATTTATTTATCTGAGAGAGAGAGAGAGAGGGAAATTGAGAGAGAGAGAGAGAGAATGGACACTTCAGGGCTTCCAGCCACTGTAAACAAACGCCAGATGCATGCACCACCTAGTGTATCTGGCTTACATGAGTCCTGGGGAATTGAACCTGGGTCCTTTGGCTTTGCAGGCAAGCACCCTAACCACTAAGCAATCTCTCCAGTCCTTAAAAATATTTTCATTTATTTGTGTGAGAGAGAGAGAGAGAGAGAGGGAGAGAGAGAGAATAGGCACATTTGGGCCTCTTGTCACATCAAACAAACTTCAGATATATTTGCCACTTCGTGCATCTATCTGGCTTTATGTGGTACTATTGCAAGCAAGCACCTTTAACTACTGAGCCATCGTCCCAGCCCCATAATAAAATACTTTTATTAGATTCGTCTGACAATTGGAATTAAAAAAAAATGTTGGCGATGTGCCCATCAAATTGCCTTCTAAATGACTATGTTTAGTGCTGTTCTCAGCTTGGGTCCAAAAAGCTTCATTGTGCAGAGGGCAGTGGTAATTGCATAGATGCCTAACTGGTCAAAATGCTGAGTATAAATGACTGTTGAATGCTCACCCCTACATTGAACCCCTGTATCCTCCACTCCTACAGGAACAAGGGAACGCTGCAGAAGACAGGAAAGAATGCAAGATCCGGCAGAAGGGGTGAGTGTATGGAACATTGACTTCCGGGCACAGTGTGACGTTTTCATTCTTGAACTCACAGGGGTTGGGTTGTGATGCCCTGCACAAGACTGGGCTCATCAGCACCCTGTCATGGGAGGAGAAGGGGTCGTGCCCTCTCCTCTGGAGGATTTATAGGCAGTTAGCAGTTGTTGGGGACAGAGAGGCACTTCCTTAGTGATATGGCCACTTGGGTAATGTACCCAAGTTCCTGTCAACAATCACTTGCCTATGTTTTCATTAACAACCCTAATGAAACTCACTGGATCACAAGAAATAAAAATAAATATTAAAAAAGGTATGAAAATAGGGCTGCAGAGATGGCTTAGTGGATAGGGTGCCTGCCTCCTAAGCCTAAGGACACTGGTTCCAATCTCCAGCGGTTCCAATCTCCAGGTCCCACGTTCAGCCAGATGCAAAGTGACGCAAGGGTGCAATGCCTCACTTGACCACAAGGGGATGCACGCATCTGGATTTCGTTTTCAGCAGCTGCTGAGAGACTGCTGGTGCGCCCAGCTCTATCTGTCCTCCTCTCCCTCTCTCTCTCTCTCTCTCTCTCTCTCTCTCTCTGTGTCTCTCTCCAAAAATAAATAAAATAATAATAATAAAAAATATTTTTTAAAAAAGGTATGAAAATAGAAAGGGAGCTAGAAAGGAAGAGGAAGGGGAGTCACAGGATTAGGACTTGGATAAGAGAGGACTATGGAGTAAATATGATTGAAATGCATTGTGTGTGTGAAAATGCCGTAATGAAAACCATTACTGTGTATAATTAACAGATGCAAAAAGAAACCAAAACAAAATAAACCAAATATGTTGACTTGATTATCAGATTTCTCTACTAGGTAACAACTAGAACAAATTTTGGGGGATGGAAAGGTGGCTTAGCAGTTAAGGTGCTTGCCTGCAAAGCCAAAGGGACCAAGGTTTGATTCTCCAGGAACCAAACCAGACACCCAAGGTGGCACGTGTCGGGAGGCCCTGGCACACCAATTCTCCCCATCCCCCACTGCCTTTTTCTATCATAAATAAATAAATAAAATTTTAAGAAAAGAATTAATTGAATTAATCAGGACTTAGGCAGGAAAAGTAAAATCTTACTAGGCATGTCAACAGAGGGAATGTAATAGAGGGGTTTGGTCGTATGGGTGTCAGAGGGCTGAAAAAAATGAAAATGGGAACAATGGGGAAACAGAGGTCGTAACTGCAGGGAGAAGCCACCCCACAGCAGGGCTAAGGAACAAGAGGAGGGATTGGGGCAATTGGATCATAGAAAAAGTCCTAAGAAGCTGGGGCTTTAATGTCCAAGGAAGAGATTCTGCATAGCTGAGGGTGACATCTCGGGAGCATGGAGGAAGGGCTTCATAGAGCTGAGCTCAGCTCTCTGAGGAAGAGGCCATCTTGCTTTTCTGACGTTTTCCTCTCTTTGGAAGCCCCCAGGGGATGGCAGCTCCACACACACCTGCTGCAGTAGGATGGAGTGCTGGGACTAAGGGGATATGGGAATGCATTCTCCCTTCTCCTGCTTTTAATCTTCCTCTAGTCCCTCTTGTCAGAATTCATCACAAAACAGCCAATAAAGGGAAATGAATGAGCTTCTGGATTCTTCTTCACTCCCCAGAGCCAAGCTAGACGTTTCTGGGGCTGGGAGACATTTGCTTACTACCTCACACGGGTATGCGGGACACTTGTCACCAGAGGATGTATCAGTCATTTACAGTAACACCTGGTATCAGGAAGAGACCGATTTAATGCAAGGTCCACAGGTCCTTGTAGGTTTGGCCGTGAGCTGGCACAGGGTGTATGAGTCATTGAGACTTGAGTTTCCTCGGCCTTCTCTTTCGTTTGTACAGCTCTCTTGCTTGGGGCAGAGAGAGTGGGTCGGTGTGGGAAGAAAGGGATTGCAGAATGCAGAGCAGTGGGTGGTGATGCCAGGGCCCTAAGTCCAGCTGTACAGAGGCTAGGAACTCCAGAGCGACTGGGGCGAGGCTGCAGTTAGGGGTCAGGAGGAACTGGCAGGATAGTTGAAGGATTACATCACCATCATTTTCATGCGGCACCATCAGCACATGGTTCTACAGCTGTCTCTGTACACATTTAGGGCCCAGAGTTCTGGAATTATAAAAAATCAGAAAGTGGCCGGGCATGGTGACACATGCCTTTAATCCCAGCACTGGGGAGGCAGAGGTAGGAGGGTTCCCGTGAGTTCGAGGCCAGGATAAGCTACAGAGTGAGTTCCAGGTTAGCCTGTGCTAGTGTGAGACTCTGTTTCAAGGGAAAAAAAAAAAGCCCCCAAAGTAAACTGTATCTTGATAATAAGAATCGACACATTGAAGTACTCACCAGGTTTGTTCAAACCACCGGGCCACCTGGGACCTGGCGATGCACAGATGAATGAAGCATCCAGCTTCTGGGGAGGGTGAATGTTATCAGAGCATCAAGTACACTTTGTTTCAGGCAGAGGGAGGGAATAAGTGACTGGGGCCTAGCAGAGACAGAGTTACGTAGATGTTGAGTCCTACGAAGGGATATGGAGCAGGTGGTAAGGGAGGGGGTGGAGCATCTTGGGAAGGCGAAATCAGCATAAGCGAGGAACATCCGAGCACCCTTGAGGAAGAAGGGAGCGCTGAGGGATGAGCTTTGAGGACCTCAGGGGCTTCCTTAAGCCAGTCCCATCAGCCCTCTCTCTCTCTCTCTCTGCTCTAGCATGTCACCCGGCAGCAGCCTGACCGGTTTGGGTTTCACCTTCCGCTCACCTCTGATGAAAGCTGTGATCATTGCCATGCGGACAACAGCTGAAGGAGAAGCAAATCCAGAAGCTTTGAGCTAGACATCATGGGGCTGAAGCGTTCTTGGGTAGCTGAGAGACAGCCATGCATGAATATTATCCATATGTTCACCAATGGAGGGCCTATGTTCTTGGCCTCTACCTTTCTTTCTTTCTTTTTTCTTTTTCTTTTCCTTTCTAGAACCAATCCCTGTTTGTTTGTGCTTCCCAAGGCAAACAGAGGAAATATTGAAGTCTTTATCAGGGATCTTTTTCAAATTTGAGATGAAGGGCGGGGGACACCCTGAGCCTCTGTGTACACCAATATAAGATGCAGGTCCCTCTGAACCAGCCACGTCCAGGGAGCTGCCCTGTAATGGAAGGCTCACAGCCACCTGTTATCCTCCAATGTTTAGCTTCTCTCTGACTGGCCTTGACACCCAGAGTCCAAGCACTGATAAAATTGATCCCCTAAGTGTGGGAAAGTTGTCCCACATCGATTGTTTCCCCTCCTGCCCCATGCCTGCCATGAGCACTCTCCCAGGATTTGTGCCTGACTTGTTTGGTTGGTGGAGGTCAAAGCCCTCATGAGCAATGAGTGGAATTCCACAGTGTCGGGGGGGGCAGTCTTGATAAATGACAGCAGGGGATGGTGCGGGGAGGAAGGTCGGAGCAGGGGAAATGAGGATAACTGGATGGCTTAAAAGTAATCCACCTTTATCTAGATTTAAATATATATGACATCAAAACAGAAGGGAGGCTGTCATGGGAAGGAAGGTATCTAAAGAGAAGAGAGAGAGGAAAACAAGAGAGGGTAATGGGAGGAGATAAAAATCAGGTTTTCTCTCCGATGCAGAATCTAGACGGGACTGTGTAATATCCATATATACATGTGACATGAAAACAGAGGAGGAGCTATTGGGGGAAGGAAGGGGACTGGGAGGAGAGGGGGAAGAAGTAGTGGGAGAGGAGAGTATGAGTAAGATACAATCGTAATGTACCTATGCATGAAAATGCCATAATGAAACCCAATATTTTGTATGCCAGCTTAAAAACATTATTAAGAAAATAATAGTCCATCTTTGGCTCTTCTTGCTTAAGTAGGCTTCTTAGTGATTGCACAGCAGACTAAAGCCTGAATAAAGTGTCAAAATGATGTGTAGAATTTGTTTATTTTCAACTAATGAATTTGCATGTGTGGTATGCAGACCTGTTTGTATAGGAGTGGGTGCATGTGTCTGTGCAGGTGCATGCACATGTGTGCATGTGAAGACCAGAGGTTGTTGGTGGGGGTCTTCCTCTGCTGTTCCTCTGCACCATGTTTATGAGACAGGATCTCCCACAGCACGCAGACTCGCTGATCCAGCCTCGAGCTAGCTCACAGGTCCTGGGTGATCCCTGGCCCCCACTTTCCCAGTGCTGGGATCCCCACTCCTGGCATTTAGGTAGGTGTCGGGGTCTGAACTCAGGTCCTCATGCTTGTGCAGCGAGCTTTGTATTTATGGGGCCCATCTCCTCAGCCTCAGAACAAACCTAAAGAAAAAATATATAATTTACTGTTCTACTGAAGGAGCTGGACCCTTCCCCTCCCCCAAGAAGGACTGATCATTTGATAAAGACACCCCCTCCCTTAGCATTTAGCTTGACCAGTTCATTTTTTTAAAAAAACATATCTTAAAAAAATTTAATTTATTTATTAGCAAGAGACAGAGAGAGAGAGAGAGAGAGAGAGAGAGAGAGAGAGAGAGAGAGAGGATGGACACGCCAGGGCCTCCAGCCACTGCAAATGACTTCCAGATGCCTGTGCCCCCTTGTGCATCTGGCTTACGTGGGTCCTGGGGAATTGAGCCTCGGATGGGGGTCCTTAGGCTTCATAAGCAAGTGCTTAACCACTAAGGCAATCTCTCCAGCCCCTAAAAAAACATTTAAATTTATTTATTTGCAAAAAGCAGAGGGGGAGAGAGAGAGAGAGTGAGTGAGAGAGAGGGAGAGGGAGCGAGAGAGAGAGAGAGAAAGAGAGAGAATGAGCACACCAGGGCTTCCTGCCACTGCAAATGAACTCCAGATGCAAGAGCCACTTGGCTTTTTGGAGATTCTGGAAAACTGAACCCAGGTCATCAGGCTTTGCAAGCCAGTGCCTTTAACCACCAAGCAATCTCTCCAGCCCCTTGATTAGTCCACTTCTGACAGAGAAGATCCATTCTGCTCTGCTCTGATGCTAATGTTAACTAGCCCCATCCACCATGCTGTAAACTGAGGGGCTAGTTGGGCCATCTTTTGTGTTTCTTTATCATAGCTTTCATTCATGGCCTTTACCAGCAAGAATAGACCCAGCAGGTTCTAACTGCAGGCAAACTGTCTGCAAGGGCCACCAGAATGGGGCAGAGATTCTTCTGTCTTTGACACCTCCTCAAACCCAGCCTGCCTTCCTTCCTTTCTCCCTTCCTTCCTTCCTTCCTTCCTTCCTTCCTTCCTTCCTTCCTTCCTTCCTTCCTCCTTCCTCCCTCCCTCCCTCCCCTCCCTCCCTCCCCACGTTTGGGCGCCAGTTGCCAGTGCTTTTTCCCTCCACCACCAGCAGGTAGAGCGGAAGAGAGAGAGAACCAGGCCAGCCACTTCTCTCTAGGCTGAGCGAGAAGGCGGGTGTCGGCGACTCAAACCCCTCCCCCCCAAAACACCGGGGAGAAAAACCACATTGAGTCACGGAGACCGTCTAAGGCGGGAATCTCTCCCTTTATTGTCATGGGAAGGTATTTATATATTTTGAGGGAGGGGGCGGGAAGAGAGGATGAGAGAAAGGTATAAGGGCCAATAGTATTTCACCACGTCAGCAGCAGCTGGGCGGAGGCAATTTCAGCTTAGGTGCTGAGTCACTCCAAGGACAGGTGGTGAAACTCTACTCAGGCTCTGGAAGCTCGACTAGGCCTCACTGGGAGTAGGCCAAGACTGGCTGGGCTAACCACTAGGCTTCACACCGGGCAGGGCCCAACACTCCCTCCCTTCCTTCCTTCCTTCCTTCCTTCCTTCCTTCCTTCCTTCCTTCCTTCCTTCCTTCTTTCTTTCTTGCTTCCTTTTTTTGTTTGTTTGTTTTGTTTTTTCCTAGGTAGGGCTCACTCCAGCCCAGGCTGATCTGTAACTCACTATGTAGTCCCAGGCTGGCTTTGAACTCACAGAGATCCTACCACCTCTGCCTCCCAAGTGCTGGGATTAAAGGCATGTGGCACCAAGCCAAGCTCTATCTATTCTTTTTAGCAATTATGTTTGTGTGTATGCACGTGTTTATGTGTATGTGTGTATGTAAGTGCAAGTGTGTGTGCATATGATCGCATCTGGAGGTCAGAAGACAACTTTCGGTCCATCCTCATACTTCCATCTCATTTGAAGTAGGGCTTCTCCAGCTCTCTCTCTCTTCTGTTATAGTTCTTTGGCTGTGCTTGCTAAAAGATTCAGGAAATAAAGAGACAAAACAATGACAACAAAGAACATTTCAGGAAATCTCCTGTCTCCACCTCCCATCTTTCCAGCAGCGTGCTGGGTCTACAGAAGCCCTGCATAGCTTTTGGCTTTTCCATAGGGTCTGAGAATTAGACTCGAGTACTCAGGCTTGAGCAGAGAATGCTTTATCCACTGTGACATTTCACCTTCTTACTTACTCTTAATATCTACATTATTTTACAGATTTATTTAAGTTTTTTTGGAGACAGTCTCATGTAGCCCAGGCTGGGATTAAATTTACTACGTAGCTCGAAATGAACTTCATCCTAAGAGCCTCTTGCTCCACCATGCCTGATTTAATAACTATCTTATTGATGGTCACATATGCTAAATTATATGATCTTCCTCGGCAATACATCTGGATATTAGCAAGATGGAGTCTTTTCTTCGCTTTGCTTAAACCTGAACTCATGAATGGAACTGAAAATGCCCTATATGGACAGTCTTGGAATACCCATGACTTATATCTACGAAGCAGTGAGGTCTCCTGGAATGACCTATGATTGTTCTCTGGTCTGTCCCCTTGGTGCATCTCCACTGCCTCTGATTTACAGCCGCAGGTCACAGGGGAGGCACGGCCAGGCTGCTCCTGTGGTGTAGCTTGGCACAGGAGGCAAAAGCTTCTCCCTGTGGAGAAGAAAGGACTGGGGCTTTCAGTGAGAAACTCCTGCTTGTCCCTTCTGCCTTCATCTCCTAAGACATTTTATGATTCTGTTTTGGAGAGACTGAATGATGCTTCAAAGGCTTGGTTCTATCAATTCCACCCCCCCATGTTCTTATTCACACATTTATGACACTCTTTATCTAGGGTTATTATGCTAGGATTGTCAATGGCTAATATGACATGCTACAAACTCTGAAATAATGTTTAGATTTTTTAAAAAAAAATATGGGAATAACACAATTTGATTTTAATCATTTTCTAAGCTAGTCCCCACATACTCTCAACAGCAGTAAAAATGTTAACAAGTTGTGGTGCTTCTAGATTAGAAATGTGTGTGTGTTGATGGTTGGGATATACTCTTTGTTTTGTTATTATTGGTTAAAAGATGTAGAAATGGGGCTGGAAGGATGGCCTAGCGGTTCAGGCGTTTGCCTGCAAAGCCAAAGGACCCAGGTTCAATTCCCTAGGACCCATGCAAGCCAGGTGCACAATGTGGCACATGCATCTGGATTAGTTTGCAGTGGCTGAAGGCCCTGCTGTGCCCATTCTCTCCCCTTTCTTTCTCTCTGTCTTTTTCTGTTTCTGTCTCAAGTAAATAAAATAAAATTTAAATTTAAAAAAAGGATTAAAAAAGAATGTAGAAATGTATTTCAATCTTTTTAATTTTTTTTTCATTTTTATTTATTTATTTGAAAGCAACAGACAGAGAGAGAAAGAGGCAGATAGAGAGAGAGAATGGGCTTGCCAGGGCTTTTAGCCACTGCAAATGAACTCCAGATGCATGTGCCACATTATGCTTCTGGTTTATGTGGGTCCTGGGGAATCGAGCCTTGAACCAGGGTCCTTAGGCTTCACAGGCAAGTGCTTAACCTCTAAGCCATCTCTCCAGGCCTATTTCAATCTTAATAGCCATAGAACACTTGCTGACCCATTTTTAGATGCTTGCTAATTATAATTCCCCTTGTCAGAAACATACGGCATCTGCATTCCCTTTCATGATGTATTTCATATATGTATACTGCATTAGAAGCATTACATTCACATGATATATACATAAACTATTTCTATTAAATTTTTGTGTTGTCTGTAAAAGTGTGCTTATTGTGGAAAAAAAAAACATGAAAACATAGCAAGGAAGTTACCTGTGATCCCTTCACCCATTGGCATCACACTTAGCTGTTTATATATTCATGCAGATATATTAATGTATAGCTCTATCACATATACACTTATAAGTAAGCAAAAGGTTGAAATAGTTTGCTCATTGTATTATGTATACAATTTTTATATGTTTGCTACCATGGGCATGGATTCCTATCAGTACAAAACTCTTTTTAAAATAAATTCTTTTAAAAAATTAAAAATAATTAATTAAATTAATTAATTTATTTGAGACAGAGAGAGAGAGAGAGAGAGAGAGAGAGAGAGAGAGAGAGAGAGAGAGAATGGGCGCACCAGGGCCTCTAGCTGCTGTAAGCGAACTCCAGATGCATGAGCCATCTTGTGCATCTGGCTTATGTGGGTACTAGGGAATCAAATCTGGGTTTTTAAAGGTCTGATGGTGAAATTTTATGGGAGCATGTCATGAGAGTTAGTCCTGCTCTGTAGTCTATTTCCTGTCCTTTTTTTCCTTACTTTTTGGTGCTGGGGTAGACCTCAGTGCCTCAGACATGCAGGGCAAGCACTCTACCATGAGCTACACCCCAGTCCTGCTCCCAGTTCTGACTTCAACTTGACCTCTTCCTGACCTGAACACGAGATCATTTGGCTGTGGCCCTGCACTTTTGTCTACTTTTCGCCATCCTTATCTCTGGGGAAGTACAGTCTATGAGCAACTGGATGGGCCACGTGGAAGGATATTTGTGTTAGTCTATTGCATCTACTGAGTCAGTTTGCTCTGCTCACCCACCCACAGTATGTATGGTACCCCAGATCACAGCTGCAGTGCCAGTCCTCTTTGGAGTTCTGGCCACTTCTCTTTTCATAGCATCGATCATGGGGTTAATTCAACCATCTGTTTGGAGCCCATCCTTCCCAGAATCCTTCCCTCTTTTGGACATTGGTCAGTACCACCGAGTTCTCAGCCTGCTCTCAAAGCAACTTCTGGCATTCTGATGGTTGCTGACGGTTTCATGAGTACAAGCAGCAGCAGCGGCTGGCAAGAGCCATGATCAATAGACCTGCTTCTATGGGAATCACACAGTTAAGCATTCCCACCCGTCTGGGTCACTGCTCACATATAATTGATTTTTTTTTTTCGATTGATTGTTTGCCTGACCTGATCAGAGAGTTTGGGCAGGAGCTTCTGTTGACACTTCATTTCACTTTGGGTAAAGTTTAAACACGACTTATCACAACCTTGACACATCAGAAAGGCCATATTTTGCCCGTCTTGTGGCCTACGTCTTCCACGTATGAGAAAAGAGTGTGTATGGGGATTTTGTTCAATACATGGAAAGCAAGCTGATTGCTTTGGGGCTGTTTGAAGTAAAGTCCGAGACATTCTAGGCCGTAACTATTGCTTCATGATTCTCTTCACTTTCTATACCTTCACCACGACTTCTCTTCCTGCTTGGAGGAGGATTTCTTGCAGAGACACTACTGTGGAGTTAAAAGTCCTGGGATGAAGAGTTATTTGTCAGTCTGGAGGTGAAGTTGCAGGCACCATGGAGCTATGGACTCTTCAGTTTAGACTGACAGACGCTGTTAAAGGCATTCTGGTTCAACTTCCTGCTTAGGGTGAGCATTCTTGGGATAAAAGCCCTATAGCAATGACAGGTCTCACACTAGCACAATCCACTTTAGGGTTGATTCTTATAATTTCTTCTTTCTAATCCCTCTGTAGACCTGGCTAGCTCAATCTACTTCAGGGCTTGGACTCACAGTGGTGCGTGCTGGTGCACGCTTTCAGTCCCAGCTCCTGTAAGGCTGACGTACAGGATCACTGTGAGATAAGGCCAGCCTGGGGTCACAGGGTGACTTCCAAGTCAGCCTGGGCTAAAGTGAGACACTGCTTCGATAAAAAGTCTCCTCTTTCTTAATGCTTATTACTAAAAACAAAATTAAAAACAAAAAAACAAAAAAACAGGCTGAGTGTGGTGGTTCACGCCTTTAATCCAGCACTCAGGAGGCAGAGGTAAGAGGATCTCTGTGAGTTTGAGGCCAGCCACAGACTACACAGTGAATTCCAGGTCAGCCTGGGTTAGAGTGAGACCCTACCTTGAAAAAAACAAAACAATAAAAAACAATATCACAGTCACACCAAAGTCTAGTTGGGTAACTCTCCTCACTTAGGCACATAGCTGGGCCCATGAGACATAAAACTTGATAAGTCCTAGGATTTGCCTTTAAGAAATTAATTCAGGTTAGGGCTGGAGGAATGGCTTAGCAGTTAAGGCGCATGCTTGTGAAGCCTAAGGACCCAGGTTTGATTCTCCAGGTCCCACGTAAGCCAGATGCACAAGGTGGCACATGCGTTTGAAGTTTGTTTGCAGTGGCTAGAGGCCCTGACATGCCCATTCTCACTCTCTCTTTCCCCCCTCTCTCTGTCTCTAATAAATAAATAAATAAATAAATAAATAAATAAATAAATAAATAAATAATAAAATAAATCTTTTAAAAAAAGAGAGATTCAGGCTAAATATCGATATGTATAAAAAAGATAATTAACTCAGGAAACCTACTAACAATGACTTGTGGTCTAGAAGGCAAGGAAGGACAGTCCTTCATGCTTTCCTTCATGTTGTAATGAGAATAGAGGGTCTGGAGAGATGGCTCAGTGGTCAAGGCTTTGGCCTGCAAGGCCTGAGGACCCAGGTTCGATTCCCCAGTACCCATGTAAAGCCAGATGCACAAGGTGGCACATACATCTAGAGTTCTTTTGCAGTGGCTATCAGCCCTGGTGTGCCCATTCTTTCTCTGTTTCCTCTTGCTCTCTCTGCCTCTTTCTCCTTCTTAACTAAATAAATAAACTTCTTAAATAAATAAACAAACAGCTAAACAAACAAATATTAAAAAATAGTCATAATCATAATTTCTGGGCAGGTGTCCTTCTAGGTGCTTGCTGACCACTAACGCATGTCCATCCTTGTGCACCTGCTGCGGGTAAGGGGTCATCCTGCTAACATTTCCCTTTTTCAGACTGTGGAATGGAGGTACAGTTGTGCAAGGGGAGCCACTAGCAGCTAAGCTTGAATACTTTGTTCCCCAGATCTGATGCATTTCTATTTCGCTGTAGGTGTGTTTATGATGTGTTACGTGTCTATAGGAGTCGCAGGCTGGCATGTGGAGGTCAGAGGAAAGGTTTCAGGCGTCACTTCCTGCCTCCCACTTTGTTTGAGGCAGTCTCTCCCCTTGTTCAAAGCTCCGTTCTTGAGGCTAGCTGGTCCTTGAGCTTCTGGGGAAGTCTGTTTCTGCTTCCCATCCTGATGTAGGCACACTGGGGTTACAGAGCCCCACCATGACTTCCGGTACTCACTCTTGCATGGCAAGTGCTTTATTTGTGAAGCCATTTCCTAGCCCCTACAAGTTCTTTCTTTCTTTCTTTCTTTCTTTCTTTCTTTCTTTCTTTCTTTCTTTCTTTCTTTCTTTCTTTCTTTCTTTCTCTCTCTCTCTCTCTTTTGGTTTTTCGAGGTAGGATCTCACTCTGGTCCAGGCTGACCTGGAATTAACTATGTAATTTTAGCATGGCCTCAAACTCATGGCGATCCTCCTACCTCTGCCTCCCGAGTGCTGGGATTAAAGACCTGCGCTACCTCGCCTGGCTTCTTTCTTTATTTTTTGTGTGTGATGCGGTGCATGTGTGTGTATGTATGCTTGCATGTTTATGGTTGTTGGTACACATATGTGCATGCTTGTGTGGGGGTCAGAGGACAACTTCAGGTGCCATTCCTCAGACATACTATCTACTCTTTTGAAGACAGGGTCTCTCATTGGCCTGGAGCTCACCAATTAGGCTAGATTGCCTGGTCAGTGAGCTCAGGGAAATCTTCCTTAGTTTTGGGATTAAAGGCATGTACCACCATGCCCAGAATTTTTTTCTTGTGTGTGTATCATGTGGTGTGTGTGTATGTTTGTGTGTGGTGTGGGGTATGCACATGTATGTGCTCATCTGAGCATCCAGATAGGCCAGGCTGTAGCTACCAGAGGGGAACATTAAGGTGTTCCCCACCCCCATCACTTTTCTGCCTGTCCTTACTTGAACTGCAGTTTCTCACTGATCCTAGAACTTGCTGTACTTTTGCTGGTGACACTCCAGTCTCTGCCTCTCACAGAACTGGGGCTAGAGACATACCTGGCCATACCCATCTGTTTATGTGGGACGTGGGTATTGAACTTGAGTGCTCTCTCAGGCCCTCTTACTTGCACATGAATGGTGTACAGTGTGTGTCCTTAACCTCAGGACCATCTCTCCTCTCACACTTGCACAGGAAGTACTCTTAACTGTTGTCCCATCTATCCAGCCACAGAATTATTTTTAGCTGTATCAAACTCAGGTCCTCCTATTTGTGAAACAGGCACTTTACTGATTGAGTTATCTCCCCCGCCTGTGCTGTAACTTTTATTGTGATTAATGAAGACATAAGGTAGAAAGAGAGACATGACATAGAGAGAAAGTGCTGTCTGCTTTGTGAATGATTCATCCCTGGTGTGAGCTTCTTTCGTGTGCTTCCAGGTATGAGGCTGGGAACAATTGGTTTCATCTGTTGGCGTCACCTGAACTTGACAGCAAAAGAGTTTGCACTCAACTGGACCTTGGTGGTGTTAGAATGATAGCATTTTATGCTTGTTTTTAGCAGGTGACAATAAAAGAAAATCAATGTTTATAATTATAGGACCTTGAAGTTCAGCGTTGCTCTAGACTGTGATGAAAATCCATTTGTGTTATGACAACCAGATTAGTAATTTATCTCTCCCCACATGGCAGTGTGGTTTATGATGTTGCTGGTGTGGTACCTCTTTCAGAAGGCACAGATAATGTGTCAGATTGCCTTCTGAGTAATAGCCCGGTTTTATGATGCAGGATAAATCAATCACACAGGCTCCTTGCGTTGGCTTAATGAGGTTAGATCAGCAAGCAGGGAGCTTGGGAAATGTTGGTCAACAGTTTCCAAGTGCTGATGCCAGACCCTCGCAGCTCTGAGTTTGCAGCAAATATTCAGCAGTCTGTAGGTGGGTGGTAAAAAAAAGTCTAGGTTTTGCTTTGAGAACTCGCTTACAAGAAGGCGAGAATTCTAGAACAGAATCAAAGCTACCGAGAGAGCCTTCACAGATTAGTAGACCAGGAAAGACGTCAACCACACTCAGTGACAAATATAAATCAATACGCATTTCGGTTCCTTGTGTAATGATGATTGTGTCTGGACTAGGGCTTCGTGGAAGGGAGATGGATTGCAGAGCATCACAGATGGGGAGGACCCGGGGAGCAGCCATGGGCCTCTCTGTGGGTAGCATTGGTCGGGATGCAGATGGTTGTTCGGTTGTTCTGATTTGAGATCTTTCCTTATCTTTCCTAGTTCTCTGACGTTGCAAGAGCCTTCACGCATTGCTTAAGCCCAGGTCATGGCTGGGAAGGCGTTACCGTCTCCTTACCTTTGACCCTTGGATTTTATCTACTTATGAGCTTTCTCTGAGTTCCCTTAGACATTTGCCAACAAGGACAGACAAGTCTCCCTTGGGTACGCACTCCTGACCAAATATCCCATGAAGCTGTGTCATCTGTCTCCCTTTGTATGTATGGTCAATGAGAGCACTATTCATGAGAGATTCAGATGGTCACAAGGGGCTATGCTGGGGGAGCTAGAAGAGAGAAGGAGAGAGAGAGAGAGAGAAAAAAAGAGAGAGAGAGAGAGAGAGAATGATAAAGAGCCAGGGAGGTCCAGGATTTAAGTTTTTTATTTCCAAATCAGTTGTGTGTTGCCTTTTGGAATGCAGTTGTGGTGGCTCATATGTTTGATTAAGGCTTTGCAGAGCCTGCGGGAGGTAGTGCCTTGTTGAAGGAGGTGTGTCAATGGGGGAGGACCTTGGGATTTTACAGTCTAGCCTGCTTGCCAGTCAGTGCCAGCCAGCACACTCTTGCTGCTTCACCCCAGCTAAAAGTGACAAGGTGTGACTCTTGGCTGTCAGTTCTGCGTATGCTTCCCTCGCCATGGTGAAACTTCCCCTTGAAGCTGTAAGTCAAGATCAACCCTTTTCTTCCCATCAGCTGCTTCTGGTCTGGCGTTTTACCCCAGCAATGAGAGAGTAATCCCTATAGCAGCCTTGATTCCCCAAAGACATTCAAGTCAAGGAACCCATGAAGAATTCTGACCCTGGTCCTAATGTATTTCATGTTCCAGTCCATGACTTCTACTTAGTCCTTTCCACTTAGAGATTTAGACTTACCATTAAAAAAAGCAAAAGTTTTTAGTTCTCAGTTCTTAGAAGAAAGAACTGTATTGGTATGACTGAGAGACTTAAGAACTTACAGGGGCTGTTAATGATTTATCTGTCTGGGGTATGGTGTGGTAATCAGTTGTGTAAAATAACACAGCGATAGCCACAAAAACCTAATTTTTTTTTTTTTTTTTTTTTTTTGGAGAGAGACAGAGAGAGAGGGAGAGAGAGGGAGAGAAAGACAGATAGAGATGGGCGCGCCAGCAGCCTCTCAACTGCTGTGAACAAAATCCAGATGTGTGCGCCCCCTTGTGGTCAAGTGCAGCATTGCGCCCTTGCATCACTTTGCATCTGGCTAAACGTGGGACCTGGAGATTGGAACCAGTGTTCTTAGGCTTAGGAGGCAGGCGCCTTAACCGCTAAGCCATCTCTCCAGCCCCCAAAACCTAATTTTTATAAGCTAGGAGCTTATGGTCAACCTAAGACTCTTGTAGTCAGCATCAGATTCAGAAGTAGAGTGTAGGCAGGTACCCCAGAGATCTCTTCCAATGCTCTGCTATGATTTGAATATGAAATGCACCCCCCCCCACGCACCTGCACACACACAGACTCCTGTGTTTGAACACTTGGTCCCCAGCCGGTGGCACTGTTAGGATTCTAGAGCCTTTAGATGGTGGGGTTTAGTTGGAGGAAGTGGGTTGGAGGAGGCAGACCTTATGGGTTACAGCACAGCCGGTATTCCAGCCTGAGCTTTCTGCTTCTGACTGCCACAGAGATGCTGCCGAAAGCTGCTGATGCCACAGCCACTAGCCGCTCCTGCCCTCATGCCTTGCTCCCCATGATGACTGTATCCCCTAAAACTGTGAACCAAGCAAATCCTCTCTTCCTTTTCCTTACGTGGTTTTTGTTTTTCACGATGATATAAAAGTAATGAAGGCAAAGAAAAAAAAAATAACGAAGGCAAAATCATTCCTTTCTTCCCTTCAAAACCATTCACGTTTACTTTTACAGAGCTACCCTTCTAAGCTTAAAGGGTTCTTTTTTATAAATACTTTTATTTGTATGTGAGGGTGTGGGTATGGGTATACATGGGTTGCTTGACACTGCAAATGAATAACAGATAAATTTGCAACATTTTGTGTGTAGCTTGACATGGGTATTGGGGTACTGAACCTGGTCCAGTGAGCTTTGCAAGCAAGTACCTTTAATCATTAATCCATCTCCCCAGCCCTGAAAGTACATTTCTTACAGTATGTTTTTTTTGTTTATATATATATTTTTATTTTTTAATTATTTTATTATTTTTTTATTGACAACTTCTATACTTACATACAAAAAACACATGATATTTCCCTCCCCTCCCCCATTCCAGAGGGAATGTTCCTTTCTTGTTAGAGTCATTATTATTTTAGGACAGAGACTGGCAGAACTTTCAGGAATATTGCAGAAAGAGCAGTGCATTCTGGAAAAACACAAAAGCCTTCTGGGAGTGATACTCATATTTTTTCCCTCACAGTGCATTGGTGTATATTGTTTATATAGCCATACTCTTAGCTGGTATGTCCCAAGATGTGTAATTCCATGGTATGTTTACAAAGGAGAGCTCAGGAGGGTCAGAAATAATCATAGAGTACTGTGAGAATTAATGAATGAATTGTTGCTTTAAACACTTTGGGGGAATGCAAGACAATCTAAATATTTACCAAGAGTATGTAATTATGAAGATTTTAAACATTGTTTGTTCAGGTAAGATGTTTAATATTGACAGAAATTCTCTCCAGCCTCTGTCTAAGGTGGGGTGGAAGGAATGCATTGGATGATCTGGGTGGTCTAACCCTATGTTAATTACTGTGGAATTGCTATGACTAAAACATCTGACACAACAATGCAAGGGAGAAAAGGCTTATCTTGGCTCATGATTCAGAGGGATTTGGGTCCATCATGGTGGGGAAGGCGGGTCAAGCACTCCATTCATGACAGTGGGAGTGTGCAGTAGGTAAGAGCTCCTGATATTATGGCTGACCAAGATATAGAGAATGGTAGCAGCTAAAGCCTCATTCCCTAGCAACCTACTTCTGCCAGTCAAGCTACCACATCCTAAAGGTTTCACTGCTTTCCAAAACATTGTCCCACCTGGGGAACCAGAGTTCAAAATGTAAACCTATATCATAGAGCTGAAAAGGGCTATGCAGGCTGCCGGGGGAATAAAATCACCAGCTGTCTTTCCCAGTA
Organism: Orientallactaga sibirica; assembly: GCA_036365145.1. Lineage (NCBI taxonomy): Eukaryota > Metazoa > Chordata > Mammalia > Rodentia > Dipodidae > Orientallactaga > Orientallactaga sibirica. Next base: position 11,903,220 of record JAEOAD010000013.1, read on the forward strand.
ATGGCCCTTGCAAGCTATACCACCAACCAGCCAGGCAAGATGTGCCTGCTGGTGTAATAGTGACATGACTGTTATGGAGTAACCACGTGTTCTCTGATTGGACTTGAGGCCCGCTCCACAGGAAGAAGTTCATGCCTGGTACTAAAAATCCAGTCAAAAACCTATGGCTAGGAACGTCATAGGCCCTCAACAAAAAGCTACTATTGTTGTTTGGATAAATGGATATGTTGTATCCATCAAATTGCCCTTTAACTATTTGTGTTCGTTCCCATAGATTGGTGCTGCTCTTAGCTTTGGACAGAGAGGTTTCTTTGTGCAGTTTTCAGTGACTCCTGGGAGACTAAAAACTCATCAAAATTCTGAGAATACGTAACTGTGGAGTTCTCAGAGTTAAATGACATCTCCGTGAACCTCTCCGAAGCTCAGGGAACATTGTGCACGAGTGTGTAGAAAGAATACAAGAGCCTGAAGGTGGGGAGGAAGGCTTTGGAACTCTGTCTTCTGGACAAGAAGTAACTAAGGCATTCATGAGCGCACAGCCGCTGTTGTTGCCTGCAAAGATCTGCACCACATTGGGCCCATCAGCATTTCACCATGGATGGTAAAGGAGGCCACTATACAAGAAGACATCTAAGCAGAAAAGGGATAGATGGGAAAGAGAAGCATTTCAGTGGAAGGGGTGAAGTGTGTGTGTTGGTGGGGGCAGACAGTGGAGAAGGCTTAAAATCCAGACATTCCACACAGGTATGAAAATTCTCAATACAAAAGATAGGAGTCAGTTGGGGAGCCTTCACATTCGAATCCTAGCAGATCCTGTGCATGCACACAAAATAACACAGCTATGGTCCCTGTTTGGAAGGATCTCGGCACCTTTGTTTCCTGCTCTGTGGCCCGTTACTTCGCGGCGAGGTGGAGGGAGGGCAGGGAAAGGATGGTGAGACATCCCCATTGCTGGATACTTTTGGGGTTTCTGTTCTGTTATTATTGCTTCAGGATGTTCCTCTTTACCCTTGTTCAGATGACAAGAAAGTGATTCATGTTCAAGGGGAGGGACCTCATCCCCTGTCTCCCTGACAGCAAAACTGTCAAAAAGCCCATCCCAATATACACTAACCTGGCAAATGAGACCAAAGCTCCATGTGGAAAATCAGAGTCAGGGACCTGGCAATGAGTTGAAAAGATGGTTTGAATCAGAGGCAGAGACAGCCCTTGGATATTGGGGTGGGGGCTTGGGGGCTGTCTGCATCATCGTGCCAAGATGGCTGGGAACTTGGGCCAGTGAATTTCCATCCTGGGGAGAAGGCAAGGCCCGTCTGTAGTGGAAGCCAGATCATGGCAGGTCTCTGGTTTAAATTCTGCTCATCAGAGGGTCCTCTGAGCTAATTGGGAAGGAGATGGGGGTATGTTTTCTTTCCTGCTTAATAACAAGGAGGGGGGGCAGTTATTGCTTACAGCTCTGGACTTTATTAGAGGAGAATTTGACATTGTTTTGTTGGACAGAGGCTCAGTCCAGGGAGCTAATCTCTCACACCTGTTTGGCTTTGTTAAGGAGCCAGCGGGCTGGATGGTTTGCTATTGGTTATTACAGAGGCTGACACAAGGGGAAGGAAGGAGGCAACCAGAGAAGGGATGCGATTTTCTTCCTCACTCCTAACTCCAAAACTCTTGTGCTAAAGGTGACACAAATGTCCATGGCAACTTAATGAGTGCCATGTCCCCATACGGACCCGATCTGTCAAAAACAAACAAACAAACAAACAAACAAACAAACAAACAAACAAACACAGCAGCATCCTAAGTATTTGGTCACCATCTTATTTGTCTGCAAGGCACTGTCCCGTGAGAGCTGGAGAGCCAGACAGGGCTTCTACTTCTTTGGGAATTTATCTATTAATCCCTCCCAAGAAAGTTCTGCAACATCCTTCATGATTCCAGGAGGCTCTAGGGACTCTGAGGAAAATGGGTTCCTCAGGGAACTGCCCCTGGCTCCAGGCCTGGCCTTGCCTATTTCACTGCCATGATTTTCAACAGTACAGATGATTGCATAAACCCAGAGAACGTGGCCTTTCATCCTTCAGGGGACAGCTTACCCCACCTAATTAGTGCTCTTAGAATAATGGTCAATAGAACCTGGACAGAATACAAAGTGAGCAGCCTGGGCCTGGGCCCATGCTGGGGCCGGGGGATGGGGAAGGAGTCCATGGAAAATCCCTCTTTGGGTGGGATGAGCAGAAGACAGAAAACACAGCCTTGGGTAACCAACCACACACTCTGTTTGCTACATAGCTCCTAACAGGGGAGGAACCCAGGTGTAGGTGTGTGTCTTAGCCAGGATGCCGGGTACTGCAGTATGACTTCTGGTACTCTGTGCAAAAGGAACATGACAGGAGCTAGCACGTTGTAGTCTCAGAACCCCGAACCATGGAGGACTAGTGGTACCTGAGGGTTACAACTTCCCTTCCAGAACGTGATCAGAACCTGGCTGCCCCAGACACAGAAAGGCCTGCTGCCCTCACCCCTTGATAGACCCCAGCGTGGGCTCCTGGGTTGACCCTCTGGGCACCTGCACCCATGTCCATCCTGGCTTCCTAGGTGATGATAAAACACAGGCCTTTCTGTGTCAGGACTTGGGCGCTGTCCCAGGTGGAGGTCACAAGGAGAGGACTGGAGAGAGGCAGTTAGGCAGGTGCATGCTCTGGGACGGAGAGCCTAGAACCCACTGCAAGAAGGCAAGAACATGGTGGGAGGTAGAGTCCCAATTCTGCATGCTCTGCCTGATTTTCATAAGACATACATTCAGCAGTGACCCCTTTAAGAATGTCAAGAGTGCACCACTGCAAATGGGTCCTTCTGGGGAATTATACGTACGGCTAACTCCAGGAAGCCGGTGCAGACCTCAGCTTTAAGCTGAGAAGCAGCGGAAGCTTGATAAGGTCACCTAACCTCTTAAGCATCTCTGGTTATGGAATGCCTATCACACAGGAAGGGGGTGACATAGTTAAGACGGTAACTCAGTTGAAGGGCACAGAGCTCTGCCTGCCTCGCATAAGCACTACTCGTATCATTGTACTGCCACGTCCACTGCTTGCTTTTCTGTGGTATGAGGCCTGCTTATGGGTTTGTTTCTTTCTCCACCCACATCTACTAAGGCACGCCTGCATTCTTTGTCATCCTTCTGTGATCAGCGGTGGGAGCTGCCAAGATAAAGATCCAGATTTCATGAGGAGGCCCACAATATAGAACTTAGAATCCTCAGGCCCCCAACACAACCATGGATATACAACCACACACATGCAGATGCTCTTATAACAAGCACGCGTGTGCTGCACACACACCCTCCCACCATAAATATATACTAATATGAGGGTATTTTCCTCCACTTCGGTGGCTCTTTGAAAGTCCTTATGAACAGGAATGAGCTGTCTCCTTTGACTAACCATGTCTGGTCGTAGAATCTCTCCTCCTGCTTTGAATTGTATTTTGTTGTTTCATAAAGGATTTTTTTCCGAGCTAGGGTCTCACTCTAGCCCAGGCTTTTAAAAAGGATTTTGATTGAAAAAAAAAAATCCAGCATCATGCTATTCCAATCAATATCAACAACATAGCAAGGATGAGGACTGGGGAGAAGGCTCAGCTGGTAAAGTTCTTGCTGTGCAAGCATGTGGGCTCATGTTCAGATCCCCAGAACGCATGTAAATGTCTGGTGGGTGAGGCAGCCTGTCTGTAATAATCCAGTGCAGGGGTAAGACAGCTCGCGAGACAGCCAGAGGACAGTAATCTAGGAAGACACCCAACGTTGACCTCTGGCACACACACTTGCATGTGTACCCACACCCACGGGCACCCACATGGATAGGAGCTGTATACCACGAGTGCACGCAAGTCTGTCATGAGGGAATGAGGGACCCGCGCGTGACCATAGTTGCTAGAGTATATGAGTTTGGTGTCTCTGGTCAGGACACTCCTGGCCAGGGTTTGGTGTTTGTAATGGGCCAATAGATGGGTCAAAACCTGATTTCTCACTTTAAAGGTTCCCTCACACATGGGGATATGGCTGGTAAGCGCTGGGCATTCACAACCAGCTTTAAATTTTTCCATTTCTCCCAGGTTTAAGAGGAATGAGACTTTATGGAATGATTAGATTAGTCCAAAGAGAGTACTGTGCCCTATGTTGAGTAACCCTGGTGAGAATCAGAGACTTGAGTTCTGTGCTTGCCCTAGCCACCCTCAATGGTGAAGCCTTTAAATAAATAAATAAATAAATATATATATATATATATGAAAGGAGTGAGAGAGAGAGAATGAGAGGGAATGAGCACAGCAGGGCCTCTTGCCACTTGAAACAAACTCCATATGCATGCTCCACTTTGGGCATCTGGCTTTACATTGGTGCTTGGGAATTGAATCTAGGCCTTCAGGCTTTGCAAGCAAGCATCTTTAACTGCTGAGCCATCTCTCCATCTGAGAAACCTTTTTAAAAATGTGTGTGTTTGAGCATGTGTGTGTATATTCATGTATGCAGGTTAGGTGTACCTGAACATGCATGCATGTGGAGGTCAGGGGATGTGTGTGTATTTATTTGTGTGTGCAGGTTAAATATACCTGAATGTGCATGCATGTGGAGGTCATAGGATAACTTTGGGTATCTTCCATAGGAATGCCATCCATCCCTTTAAATTTTTTTTAAATTATTTTTTTATTTGCAAGCTGAGAGAGAGAGAGAGAGAGAGAGAGAGAGAGAAGAGAAGAGAGAGGCAGACAGAGAGCAAGGGCATGCCCGGGCCTCTAGTCACTGCAAACAAACTTCAGATGCATGTGCCCCTTGTGTATCTGGCTTACGTGGGTCCTGGCTTCACGCCTTAATTCCTAAGCCATTTCTCCAGCCCACTTTTTTTTTTTTTTTTTTTTTTTTTTTTTGAAATGGGATCTCTTTGGCCTAGAGCTCACAAATCAGGCTAGCCTGGCCAGCCAGTAAGCTTCAGAGATCCACTTTTCTCCACGTCTCCTGCACTGAGGTTAGAGGCACATGTCATCACAGCAGAATTATTGCAAGGGTTCTGGGGATTGAACTCAGGGCCTATTGATTGTGGCAAATACTTGATCCATAGAACCATCTTCCCAGTGCCTATAGGAACCATTGGAGCCTTTCTTTGTTCATTTAGAAAGTAGGAATCCTCTCTGGCTTGTGTTTGTCATCAAACCTCAACGAGGGTCCCATGACAGCATGCTGTGTCTTCCTTTTGGAGGACAGATGTGTCCTCTTGTCACCCTTGCCTGTCCTTGGATGGGCTTCCTTTGTGGTGGCCCTGATACAAGAGGCAGGTAGCCTATTATATATACCTCAGGCTGCAATCTTTTTCTCCCAATTGCTCCCCCTCAGTGGTTTTGTTTTTTTAATCTGTGTCTTTTAAATAATGAACTAAGCCCATATGCATGCATGCCTACGCATATTCTATCCATCATTAAAATGACTCTGTCTCTGAATATATAGTTATGGTTTTGGGAAGTAGTATGCGGGTACATGTTTAACAACCAGTTCTCTGAAAAAAATTAATGTTTCTACAGACATATGTTTATTATAGGTTATATTGATGTAGAAGATGTACTATACTTTATAAATCATTACCAAGTGTGCAGTATCCTTCATTGTACATTCCATATAGCTAATTGATTCCCATAAAAGCACTTTGTTGAGATTTCCTTGGCAGTAGACAAAACCATGTAGTTAAGTGCTGGTTGTACTTCACTTTTGTTGAAGCACCAGAAACCAGAACCAAGATCTCTGTTGAAACTTCACTCCCTACTGGATGAGGTGGGCTATTTCTCCTCTCAACCAGAGAACAGGTTTGTAGTAGTAGAAGACTTTGGGGACACACAGAGAGAGAGAGAGAGAATGGGCAAAGCAGGGCCTCTGACCACTGTTAACATTCTCCAGATGCATGTGCCACTTTGTACATCCAGCTTTACATGGGTACTGGGGAATTAAACCCTGGGTTGTTAGGCTTTGTAGGCAACTGGCTTAATGGCTAAGCCATCTCTCCAGCCTCAAGAATATTTTCCTATCTCCTTTTAACTTGATTGAGCAATTAACAGTGCCAGAGGTTTAGTAAGAAATGCTTTTATATTTAGTTTGTACCATGACCTTTCTAGAAGAGTAACTCCAGAGGATTTAAAAAAAAAATCAGAAATCAAACTATAATTTATTGCTTTCTTTGACTTCCCTGGAATTCCCTGCTGCTGGCTATTTCAAGCTAAACGTGGGACATCATGTACTGCAGAGTGGGAAAGAGATGTAGTGAACACTTGTACCTCAGAAGCACAGGAGATCCAAATTACTTCAAGACCACAAACAGCAGCATGGTAATGTAAAAGAAGAAAGGAGATGAGCTTGTTTTATTTATTATTTTTAGTTATTTTGGTATGTGTGACTGTGTACTCCTATGTGAGTAGGGAGGTCAGAGGGCACCCTGGGGAGCCAGTCCTTGTCTTCCAGCTTATTTTGAGGCAGGTCTCTTGTTGCTTATCACTGTGTTTGCCAGACTCGCTGGCCCATGAGCTTTGAAGGGAGTCTTCTGTCTTAGCATTCTGTCTTCCCCTGAGGTGATGGACATGTGCTCCTGTGTCTGGCTTTATATGAATTCTGGGGATTCAAACTCAGGTCCTCATGCTTGCAAAGCAAGCATTTTATCAACTGAGCCATCTCCCCAGCACTCCCTTTGTTCTTCCTATCATCTGTCAGCTTGTAAGTTGATTGGATTTCACTTTTGAATAGTGCCCTATCTAAGAATTGGCTTGGAAACCTCCTGGAAATTTCACCACCTGCTCCAAACAGTTGGGAGTGGCCTTCCCCAGCACATTCCTGTGGATTTGTTTGTCTCTTCTGTTAGATGATGGGAATTGTCAACATTCAGAAAGAGTGATGGAATGAGTACTGAGGATTCAGGGACATGAGCCTTGTATCTTACAGAGCTTACGGCCTCCTTGGGAGAAAAAAAATCAACCAATAGGCTGTGATTCTGAGTGCTTTCCTGCCTCATCTTCCCTCTCTTGTTATAAGACAGCAAAGCCCCCATTGTGGTGATGTGTGTGCACCTTGCGCTTGTTTCCCCATTGCCTTCTGACCCTGGGCTCACCTTTTTGCTGGTGAGCTTTATTTTCTGGCTAAAAATTCCTTCTCTTAACCAAGAAGATTGACTAAGGTCCAAGGGGGTCAAGGATGGTATGTTGCTGTCTTAAGTTGTTTATTGATTATATGAATTATTGTATTATAATGATTCTATCAATAGCACCTTTCTTATGTAGAGGAGAGGTATTCTCCATACCTGGCAACAGGCTGAGGTTCCAGTGATCTTGTCTTTTTTTGCCACCAGCACGTGTTCCTGAGACTCCCACCTTTTTTACATGGGCCAGCACTAATTCTAGATCCCAAATGATGATAAATACTCATGTAGCATTTTTAAATGAGCACTGCCCTTTATTAAGAATAAAGCTTGGGATGGACATATGGCTTAGTGGTTAAGGCACTTATCTGCGAAGCCTAAGGACCCAAGTTCAATTCCCCAGAACCCACATAAGCCAAATGCACAAGGTGGTGCGATGCGTCTGGGGTTTGTTTGCGGTGGCTAGAGACCCTGGTGCGTCCATTCTCTCTCTCTCTCTCAAATTAATTAATTAATTAAAAGATTTAAAACTGGCTTCATTTGGAGGAGGGCTTTCTCATTTTATCAGATTCCCCAAGATCAAGGACGTTTCAAGCCATCGTGAATCCTCTGCCCATGTGAAAAGAGGCAGAGTGAGGAGATGATGGGTCATTTTGTCCAGAGATGGGTGCACACGTGTGTGCATGAGCCTGTGCACACAGGCACGCCCAAACACAAAGGGAAAAAGCATGTCATCACGTCTTAGCAGGGCTTGCTCGTTGAAAAGGCTTAGCCGTGAGCTCTGTCATCATGTGTAATATCTCCTGAAATGACTTGGAAAACTTTAATTACGTTAGTGCCTTATTTTCAGCTCCTGTTATCTTTTGAACTCTTGGAGGATGGGGGTGGGGAGGGGTGATCTAAAGCTGAGCTTTTTCTAAAGAGCCTTTGTCTTTGTGCCCAGGTATTAACTTGGTGGCGTAACAATCATAGGTACCTTTGGTTCACTTTTCTCTACTCCACCCCCACCCCCTAAGCACCGTTCGGGCCCTGAATGTGAGCCTGTGTTCTCCTGACCCACCATCCTGCACAGGGGACCTAAAAAGAATGGGCCACAGGAATGCACGTAGAACAGAGCCAAATTGTTCAAGTTGCGTGAAGAAGAAAAAAAAAAAAAAAAAAAAAAAAAAAAAACCAGGGGTGGGGAAGGAGGCAAAGAAAAGCTTCTCTTGTCGGGTCAATTTCTCTGGAGATATTTCGAGGATAACACAGTAATTTTTAGGGGGAGGAGTAAAAATGAGAGAGTTGAGTTTTATCCTCACAGTGGCGCATACAGAAAGGTGACATTTGGGAGAACAATTGCTGGGCTGTCTAGCTTCATTTGCTGTTATGAATGAGGCTTAAGAAAAGGTGTCTTTGGATTGCTACTAAAAGTCATCTTCTTCATTCCTGCTCTCTCTCTCTCTCTCTCTCTCTTTCTCAGGTCCCTTATGAAATAAGGGCACACAGGTAATAAACAAAGCACTATAAAAGACCAGATTGAGGCATTCTGTGGGCTCATTCAATGTCTCGAGCAAGCGTTCTGCACTTCACCGCTGACATTCAAAAGCTACTGGAAGACTTGGAGGTAGTGGTGGGATTACACTAGACCCCTCTCTCCCTTTCTCCAACCTTGGTGAATTTAAAAAGACCATCTCCTTGGTCAGGTCCACCATACCAGATGACCACAGGACAGAGGAAAAGGAGGCAGGGTAGACCCCCTTGGGTTTGCCCCAGTGGATTTTGGATCTTTACTTGAACTGTCTGTATCCAGGTTCCTGCCAGTTTCAGGTGAGTAGCTGCCTAGGCTCAGCGGCTTGTCTGACAATCCACTGTGTCTTTTCTCCAACTTTGAGGATCCACCTGTGATCCTAAACTTTTTCTCTTTTTGCTTTGGGTCTCAGGCACTGGTATTCTCCTAGCAGAGGGGTTGTCCAGGTGTCAGTGAAGACAGAAGCAAGATGATTTTGTAAAGTAATTGTATGGAGGTGGAGAAATCAGGGAGGGCAAAGGGAGAGGACTCAGATTCTTGGGAATACTCCACAATGGATGAACCTGCTCCCCTCAGGCAAGCTTTCTTGCCACCGGACTTCTTGTTTCTGGCCAGACCTATGCCTTCTGTATTCACCTCCTCTGTCATTCTTCTTTGATTTCAATATGCAGCCAAGGAAATTATTGGGGAGCCAACAGCACCTGCCTCTTTGCAAATACAAAAGATGAGTAGCAGTGGGCTGTAGATCTGGTTTCCTAAAGTGTGTGGGTAGGCAATGCCCTTTTCTAGAAAGTTCATTCAGGTGCAGGTGCTGACGAGCTGGGCTCCCATAGGCTTAACCTCTATGGATGAAAAGGGGGACCCCAGGGTTTGGGGGCTCTTCATAACTCTCCCTTTGCTCCACTCCTTTATCCAGGGTTGGTCCCTGGGGCTGTGTCTGGACAGAAATGTCCAGCAGAAAGCCATAGCCATGCTTCACAGATTTGCTCCACAAAGTCTCAAACATGCCCGCATCGCTTACAGACAGGTGGTTATATCTGTGTTCAGCACTCAAGGTGCAGAGGACACACTTGCTGATGCAGTGCGCACACACATCTGTCTTTCCAGCAGCGAACGCCACACTGGTTAATCTCTCTAAAGACTAAATTCACTTACATTACTACATTTAGTCTTAGGGTTTTTGGTGTCTTTTAAATGATCTGTTCATTAACCTGATTTTTTTAAAGTAGAGAAACTATGTCACTAGTGGTTTTATTTACCTTCCTGTTGTTACAAATAAAGTGTTTTGGGGGTTTAACTAAAATCTTGGAGACTTCCCAGATGTGTGTGTGTGTGTTTTGTGTATATTGTATTCATTGGAATGTACACAGTATCTGTTGTATATGAACATGATGGTGTGTTGCTTGCTCTGTTCAGGTGAGTGCCTGAATTTAAAGTAGCAATCCTGAAGAATATTATTGTTAGGATTTGAGCTACTAATTATAAATTGACTTACCATCGCTTAGACTTGGGATTTAGATTTTTCCAGAGGCATTTCCGATAGCCTGCTGTGTGAGAAATGAGGCCAAACGGTACTGATTCGTAGGAACGGGGTTACATTTACTCCTTCATAATGGAGCTCCGAGACATTTTCACTTCTCAGTAATGATCAATAGATGTTTAAAAGCTTCCTTAACTCAACACAGCACAAAAAAAAAAAAAAAAAAAAAAAGTGTCTCTTTATGTGTTGGCTTTGCTGATTTTTTTTCTGTGTTTGTGTTTGTTTTAAGTGATGTGGATTTCTCCAGAAATAAGGCTTTTTATATGACTGTGAAAGAGAAATCTCCTAAACACCTGGTATCGACTTGTATCTGACATATTAGGGATTTAGCCATTGTTTGAATAGCGAGATGATGTTTGAAGAGTTCCCAGGACTGTAGATACCGATTTGAGCAATACAAACCTCTGTATTTATTTACACACATAATCTGCGCTCTTGAAGGGAATTTTCAGATTTTTCATTCAACTGACAAAAACTTTTCTTAATGTCTCCTTTCATTCATCAGTGACTAATATTTGCTCAATTAATTGATGGTTTTGATATTATGCAAATATATCAAGTACCTTTGTGTCTTTCAACTACCCTTCATATACTCCCCATCATCAGCCGGGGTTAATCACTGCCTATGGGGGTAGTCTGTAATAAGACTGCTTTCTCAGAGACTGTAGCTTGACATTTGTGGGTGGTATAAATAACGCCTCTGCCAAGTCTTCCAATAGAATTGAATTCCTTTTCCTTTAACTTGCGAAGAGAGGCTTAGAATGTCCAGCAGGGCTGGAGGCTCTCATTGCCCCAGAGTTTCACAATGACATTGACCATAAGTCACAATCTATGGCTGTGTTCTAAAAAGCACTTTGCCCAAACGATGCTGGGTGAGGTGAATACCAGTGATGTCTGGCCCCGGACATCTGCCTTTTACAGAATTATAGGGGCACAGGGACCTGAGGCGCAGACACATGCATTAGTTCTGTGTTTTTTTTTCCTTTGCTTATTAGCCTTGTGGGTAAGGGTGGCATTAACCATGGGCCCGGCAGCCTTTGGGAACAGCATGGCAACATTCAAGAGAACACACAGTCTTGTGTTCGGGGCTTTAAGAGACGCTGAGGTGACTTGGTGCTCTGGAGGATTGGAGAGCAGTTTGGCTGATAGCCATGACTGTTGGCTAATAATTGCACTAATCTTTTTCTTTTAGGTGTGTGTGGGGGGGTTTCTGTGTGCCTTTCCCCCCTTCCCTCCGTCCTGCAGACACAGAACAATAGGGGCATTGTGTTTCCGCACTGTTCCGTAAGACAGGTCAGGCTGCTACTGGGTGGATGAGGTCTTCAGTGGATGACCCACCAGGTTTTAGTCTTCAGCCATCATTAAGAAACCCAAGACCCCAGCCTTATAGCTTTGGGTGACTGAGAGGGAAGTATTTCATTAGCTGAGCTGTTTTGAACAGTAGCCGTATTGGGGTGATCAGATCCGTTGACCTTTGGGGGATCTGTGCAGCAGGCACAATGCTTCCAGAAAAAACCTGTACTCCCAGTAAAACCACTCAGCCTTTTTAAGAACCATGGGTGTTATGTAAATTGGGGAAACACACACACACCCAGGAGAGATATTCCTGCACCATGAGCCGGGAACACATGTGTAAAAATCATACATGTCTTGAATATTAAAAGCAAGTGGTCAGCCCTAATATAATTAGTTAAAATAGACTATCACCAGGTTCATCTGTGATGGATATACACCTGGCCCTCTATCCACAGGTTCTTAATTGAACGATTCAATGAACCTGGGATCAAATATACGTAAAAAAATTGTGCCTGAATTAAGCATGTGAAGATTTTTTCTGTCATTATTATTAGTCTCCAAACAACACAGCATAAGAAATATCTGCAAGCCCGGCATGGTGGCGCATGCCTTTAATCCCAGTACTCAGGGGGAGGAGGTAGGAGGATCGCCGTGAGTTCGAGGCCACTCTGAGAATATAGAGTGAATTCTAGGTCAGCCTGGGCTAGAGCAAGACCCTCCCTTGAAAAACAAAAAACAAACAAAAAAAATCTGCATGGCTTGAGGCATTATAAATTGACTAGAAATGATGAGGTATGAGAGGAGAAGAGTGTATGTAGGCTGTCTGTACATGATTCAATCTTCTAAAAGGAACTTGAGCTTCCACAGATTTTAGTATCTACCCAGGGTCCTGAAACCAGTTTTTTGGAGAAGCAGAGAGGCACCGATATCACCTGATGTACAAACTGTTATTTGGACACTAAATTGTGATCAGGATACATACTACCACTTGTTTTTATTCTATTTTTGTTTAATTAATTTACTTAACTTTGCTTGTGTGTGTGTGTGTGTGTACCCATATGTATGTGTGGGTGGAAGTGCACATGTTGGGTATAGAGGCCAGAGATCAATGTTGGTGTTTTCCTCAATAACTCTCCACCTTATTCTTGAGACAAGGTTTCACACTGAACCTGGAATTCACTGATTCAGCTAGACCAGGTAGCCAGCAAGTGCCAGGGATCCTCCTGTCTCCACCTTCCCAATGCTGGGATTACTGGCATAGGTTATGGTGACTAGCTTTCAATTTAAACTTTTTAAAACAATTTATTTAGAGAAAGAGACAGAGATAGAGAGAAAGAGAGAGAATGGGCACACCAGGGCCTTCAGCTTCTGTCAATGAACTCCAGATGTGTTTGTCCCCTTTTGTGCATGTGCGATATTGGACATTGTGTGCTTGTGTCACTGTGCATCTGGCTACATGGGACCTGGAGATTTGAACATGAGTCCTTAGGCTTCACAGGCAAGTGCCTTAACTACTAAGCCATCTCTCCAGCCCATGACTATCTTTTTACATGGGTGCTGGAGATCCAAACTCTGGACCTCCTGCTTGTATAGCAACTACTTTGTCTACTCAGCCATCTTCCCTACCCTACCACTTAGTAAATACTCGCTCAGCATAGACCAGGAAGTGGAAGGTTTCTAAGATCCCATGGGCAGATGAGCAAATCAGTATGTCTAAGTCCCTGTACTCTCCTGAAGGCAGAGCACAGCAAATACCCACCATAAACTTCCACATCCTTTCAATGACTTTTCATGGGGTAGTTAGTTGTTCAAACATTAGCCTTAGGCAAGCCATGGCCTTGCTCACAAGCCACTGGAAATGACAAGAGAAAATTCTCATTCCACTGCCTCTCTGCTCCATGTTTCCTAAGGGCCCAGAACACGTCTGTCTGTGGTCTTCTCTTTGTTAGGCTGCTGCTGGGCTTAGCAGTGAGGAGGCTGGCGTGGCAGTGGATGGAGCCCACTGTTAGTGGGACTTGGCCTGAAGTTACATTTTGGCTCAGAAGGTGGCCAAAGCAAGGGAGAGAAAGAGAAAGTTTCCACGAGGTGGCAAGCAGAGGGTGGATTAGATGAGGAGGGGTGGACGTCAGGCCCCTGTATGCTTAAAGCCCACCACTGATGTGACTTACTCCGAGATCCTACCAAAGTCAGTTTCTCCGGCTCAGACCCCAGGAGTTCTCCAGTCTACATTTTCCAGTTCCCCACTAACATTTCCAAATTACAAAAATAAAATAAAAAATACGTGTGGAAAAGTACAGTACAAGTGACAGCACCCTCCCAGTTTCCGACAGTTCTGTTTTGACTTCACCATCAGCCAAACTGGAGCCCTTGAGTGGCTGGCTTAATTTGTCACCTTGAATTATTAACCGTTTCCCTACTTTTCTCAGTGGGTGTCCTTTTGGCTCCTGGCTCTTGGCTGGCTTGGTGACCTGTTAATCCTGAGTCCTCTCTCTCGGGCTTACGAATCTGACTATAGAGGTGCCCTGTCACCTCCCAGGTGGCTTTTGCCAAGGAGTGGCTGAGTCCGAAGGGTGATTGGGGAGGGCAGGAAAGAATGACTGTAGCACCAGCTCTGGGGCAGGGTGCCCTTTAGAAGTTCAACTGTGTAGTATATTTCTCTTGGTTAGGCGCCAAAAGGCAGAGAGGCTCATTCTGGAACTGGGATGTTAAAGAAGGTCTATTGGGAAGTAGAGGGCAAGAAATCCTACCATATATTTTATTGCAGCAAAGTTACTCTATGTGCACCCAGTCACTCCCTTTGGATGTTGTAGCCTTCCTTTTCCCATCACCCCTTGTGTACTAGATACCTGTAGTTTTGTTTCTGGTGTGCTTAGAATCATCGCAGGCAGCACCATCGATTCGGAGCACTACCTAGAGTTCTCTCTTTGTTCTCGAAACTTGCATATCCCTAATTCCATTCTCCTTGGATCCTTGTACTTTTTTTTTTTTTTTTGGAGAGAGACACAGAGAGAGACAGAGAGAGAGGGAGAGGAAGACAGATAGAGATGGGCGCGCCAGCAGCCTCTCAGCTGCTGCAAACGAAATCCAGATGCATGTGCCCCCTTGTGGTCAAGTGCGGCATTGAGCCCTTGTGTCACTGCATCTGGCTAAACATGGGACCTGGAGATTGGAACCAGTGTTCTTAGGCTTAGGAGGCAGGCGCCTTAACTGCTAAGCCATCTCTCCAGCTCAGATCCTTGTACTTTTTAGCCACCCAACTTAAGGTTATGTGTTAAAAACAAAAACTAAAACCGATACAAAACTTAATGAATTATTGAGGAAGCTACTGGTTCTATGTGTTATGGACACAAAAGTGTATTTCAAAACATCAACAGCTTGCATTAAAACTTCTGTTTGGGGGTGGAAAGATGGTTCAGCAGTTAAGACATTTGCCTATATAGCCTAATGACCTGAGTTCATTCCCCCAGTACCCAAATAAAGCCAGATGCGCAGTGGTGCATGTGTCTGGTGTTTGTTTGTAGTGGCTGGAAGCCCTGATGCACTCATTCTCTCTCTCTCTCTCTGCCAGGTATGGTGGTGCAAGTCTTTAATCCCAGCACTTGGGAGGCTGAGGTAGGAGGATCACTGTGAATTTGAGGCCAGCCTGAGACTAATTCATGGTCTGCCTGGACTAGAGAAAGACCCTACCTTAACTCCCCTCTGAAAATTGTTTTATTTCCATAAAGTGGATACAGCCTATGCTTAAAGAAGTATAGTATGTCTGTATAATTTCCAACTTAAAATATAAATGTGATTATGGTGAAAACATCTCCTTCAGTAACCTAGTTCCTTCTCTGTAGGCAACAGAAAATGACTAATTTATTCCTTGTTCTTCCAAACAGGTTTTATACACATCTGAACAATCAGATAATCTCTAGTTATTTCAATTTTTAATAGGTTTCATTTGAGAGAAGAGTAGTTTATATCTAAAGAAAAATTGCACAGATTTTAGAGTCCCTATATGCATTATCATCTAATTCCCCCCTTTGTTAAGAATATACATGTATATATTTATATATCTATAAGAATATACACATTTATTTGCTTGAGTTCTTATTATTATTTTGTTTTTTGAGGCAATGCTATGCCTATGCTGACCTGGAACTTGTTCTGTATCCTAGAACTGGCCTTGAAACTCATGGCCATCCTGCCTCCCATCTGGACGTATCCAGTGCTAAGATTTAGTGTGAGTCACCATGTCAGGCTGGGATCTTATATTTTTAGGGTATATGTCTCACATCAATAATGCACAATTATAATTTTAATGTTGGCACACTACAATTCTCTAACATATCAGATTTCTTTTGTTTCACTCCAATGTCCCTTCTCAGGCCCAGGATCACATTGAGGACTACGATTTTAATTTAGCTGGCATGTGCCCTTTTCCTTCTCTGGTCTGTAACAGTTTCTCAAACTTTTTTTTTTTCCTCAGTGACCTTGGCAGTCTGAGCTGGTTGGTCACTTTGTATAAAGATTCTCAATGTGAGTTGGTGGATGCTCTTCTCACGGCTAGGCAGAGGTTGTGCGTTTAGAGAGGGTGACCTCAGAGATGACGTGGCGTCAAGATGGCTGGCTTCAATTTGATCAGCTGGCCAACACTGATCACTTGCCCATAGCTTATCATTTGTTGTATCAATTACCTAGCATCCTGGTCACCTGGCCAATGTAGCTTTTGTCAGGTTTCTCATGGTGAGAAAATTACTTCTCCTTTCTGTACCACGATCTTTGGGAGCAAGTGTGGAATTGTGTCCCACCTCCTTCAGGCCTTTTGAAAGATTTGTCTTCTCTTTTAGGCAACCGACTTTTGAGATAGCTTCATGCCATCTTGAAGTTGTGCCATCTTTACACATATACAGATTATCATCATCTCAGGAAGAGACACACTCTGTTAATTTGCATTTATTTCATGGACATATTGATATCATAACTGAATTGATTAGTCCCTTTGTAATGGGAATTTGAGTGACTTCAACGTTCTGGTCTTATAAAGAATTCTGGCACAAGTGAGCTTGCTACACAATTCAGGTACGTCCCCAGGATAACTTCTTGAAGATTGCATGGTTACTCAGAGGCTGGTTTATAATTTCATGACTTGTTGCATATAACCTGTTGTAGTCAGTGAACCTGTTTAGGTCCCCTACTTAAGGATGTGCACTCACAACGATGCAGTAGATGGATTTCAGGTTGGTGAAGGGAAGGGTTTCAAATTAGTGCACGATTCAAAGCTTTTGCTGATCTCCTTAAGTCACAACACCCATGGGACAACTCTAGAAAACCCAGAAATTCAGCCGTAACCTGGCCAATGAGCTCATGGCATGAGGTCGAGAGCCCAGCTCATGGATGAATGCCTCACCCGTGTCTACCTAACTCCCTTACTACACTCTTTCACAAGCTCATTCTCAATATACCCTTGAACCCTTCCTGTCTTTGCAGAGAATTTTCCGTTTTTCATCTCTGTGTGTGTGTGTGTGTGTGTGTGTGTGCGTGCACTTGTGTACACATATGCCATGGGGTGCATGTGCAGGGCAGAGGACAATCTTGGGTGTCGGTCCTCAGCTTCCAGCTTGTTCGAGACAGGGTCTTGTTGATTACCAGTGTGTGGGCCAGGCGAGCTGGCTCGTGAATTTTGAAGGAGCTTCTTTACTCTGCCTCATGTCTTGCCATGGGGTGCCTGAGTTACAGATGTGTGCTACTGTGCCTGGCTTTACGTGGCTCTGGGGGGTCCAAACTCAGGTCCTCCATGCTTGCATTGAGCATTGCACTGAGTCATCATCTCTACCTCCTGGAATGTTCTTTGGTTTTTTAAGACGCTCACCTTCTGTCTTGGAACTATCGTAAATTCATGTTCTGGACAGGCCCACGTGGCTTGCTCTTTTCATCTCAGCACAGACGCACTCCATCTGTCTTCATTTTATTTGAACTGAATATAGTTACACTCAGCCTCTTAGGTCCCTGCCACTGTCGCTGAAGGATGGTAGTGCCCTCTATGTGCTGTGACTGCACCGGGTTAAGGGACTATATTACACAATCCCCCAAAGATCCCTGAGCCCCTGTAAAGGGAATGCCTGTGGTTACTGGCGTTCTTGGCTGCCCCTCTTCCTCTCCCCAACCCCTTCTATAGGAAAGAGATGCCTGATTGAATTCCATTGTTGTGGAAACATCTGCCTAACCTGGCTCCTTGGTGCCAACACGACAGGAGCAAATATTTTCTTTGTGACTGAGTGACAGTTTTTCAAGGGTAGTGGTAAATAGCTATGGAGATCACTAGAGAGATATAAAATGACCTGGCACCATTACAAACCCCAGTGGATTAACTCTGGGCCACAGAAAGTGGTGGGTCCTGTGCCGATTCTGATGTGTAGTCCTGGGCCACTGGAAATGAGGGTGGATCTAGAGACAGCACAGGTGAAGGAGTGAACTGTACATGGAACCCTTGACTTTAATAGATAGATGAACTCACATGCTGTGTTATACTTAAACACTTGATCTTCCTGTAGTTGTTCTTTGTGTGCTATGATTTAGGGACATTCTCTGAAACATTGACTGATCTACCAATTTGAAAACATTTATTCCACCAACCTGAAATTTCCACCTATACAATCATTCCCTTTGACTGAAAGGGCTACAACTGGAAAGTCTCTTCTGCTTGACCATCCCGGTATTTCCCTGGGTATTTATTTATTAATTTTTAAGTCTGCTTGGGTTGCTACCATGAACGCAGTGACCTATAAACAATAGGCATTGAGTTCTCATAAGCCAGGGAGTTGAAGATCAACACACAGGTAGGTTCAGTTTTGGGCAAGAGCTTGCTTTCTGGTACATAGATGGCACCGTTCCTGTGTCCTCACAGGGTGGGAAGGGTGAGGGGGCGGCGCCTCTCTGCAGCCTCTTCTATAAGGGTACAAATCCCGCTCATGAGGGATCCATTACCTCTCAAAGGTCCTGCTTCCTAACACTATCATCTCGAGGGTCAAGATGCTGACCTATGGATTTGGGGAGGGCACACACACCCTGACCATAGCACAATGCTTTCTTTGGTGCAAATCCAAGGCCAGGCAAAATACTCAGCACTAACATGCTAGTCTTTCATCCCTCTGGAAACATAGCTTTCCTCAGATCAAGGCAATGAAAGGCCTGGAGCAGTCGTCTTGCGCTTGGGGACAGCCTTTTTGATTTCTTTGAACTTTCACTTTCTGTTCTCATTAGACCAGCCCCATTTCTGTTGGCTCCGTTGTATTCCAGTGGGTTCTAACACACTCAGTCTTTTTCTCTTTATTTTTTGTTCAATTATGGGATGATAGAATTGGAAGGAATCTTGGAATCCCCAGGTAAGGGTTGCAAAGCTGATTGGAGACGCCCAGTATTGGCTCGCACAGTCTCTAACACCCAGGAGTCAGAAGTTGACTTCTCTCTCTGTCTCTCACATGTCCTTCTTTATCAAAGCATCCAGCTACAACAGCAGCACTAATAAATACTGATGGTACAGTACTTTTCAGGAGCCTGTCATATGGTTAGTGATTTATATACCCAGTTCTCTTATCACAGCTAAGTCAGACAAGGATCATTTTCTCCGTCGAGTCAGTGCGAATGTTTAGGAGGTGGTCATTGAGCCTAACAGCTCGCTGCTAAGAACAGGTGAAGCCAGGATAGGCAGGGTTGTTTTTTTTTTCCTTCAGGGAGCTCACACTTATCTTAGTTATTAAGTCTTTCTTCACACATTACTGAGCAAAGTCACATAAGGAATGGAGAGGAAACAGCAGGAACTGTCTTGAACTTTGAATTTTTATTCTAGTGATAAGCTGTGGAAGAGGGTAGAATACAGCTCACCCTTTACGCTTGAATTAAAGACAAACAGTATGTATAGAGTGTCAAATATTGCTTCCATTTTTTAAAATTTTTAATTTTTTTTAATTTTTAGTTTTAATTTTTTAAATATTTTATTTATTTATTTGCAAGCAGACACACACACACACAGAAAGAGAGAGAGAGAGAGAGAGAGAGAGAATAGGTAGAGAGAGAGAGAGAGAGAGAGAAAGAGAATAGGTGAACCAGGACCTCCAGCCACTGCAAACAAACTCCACATGCATGCGCTCCCTTGTGCATCAGGTTTTACGTAGGTAGTAGAGAATCAAACCTGGGTTGTTAGGCTTTTCAGACAAGTGATGTGACCACTGAGCCATCTCTTCAGCTCACAGGGTTTTGTTTGTTGTCACGTATACAAACAATGCATTTTGATTCCATTCCCTCCCTGCCGATTACCCTCTTTTATGCCCTTCTCCATCCTATTAAAACCCTCATTCCCATTCAATTTCCATCCTATGTTCATGCCTATTGTACTTTGACCCACTGAGTTAAATTGGGGTCCTTTGCATGCTCCTGGGTGTGAGGAGGTTATTTACATGAGTGCTAGATCACTGGAGGAATGTTCCCCCACCCCCAGCAATCATCAGCTGCCAGTATCTGCTCTGGGAAGTGTGGAGTCCTGGTCGCATGAGCCCCTCCCTCCTCCACGATGGAATATGGACAGGCTCGGCCTTGTCTAGGAGAACGCATCCCTTGTGAGTTCTTGAATGCAATGGTCCCGCTGTACCCAGAAGACAGCATTGCAAAGTTCCCCCTCCTTTCCTCCGCTCTTACAGTCTCTCCCCATCCTGGGCTTTTGGAGGGTGTGGCTTGGGTGCTATGGGATAGTCTTACAGTAAAACTTTTTTTTTTTTTTTTAATTTTGGTGAATACTGTGAAGTACTATGAACTAAGTCTGTCCAGATATTGCATTGATCATAGTCATGCTGAAGACTTGAGCTGGGGTTGGTGGCGCACACCTTTAAATACAGCACTCAGGAGGCTGAAGTAGGAAAATAACCATGAGCGGAAGGCCAGCCTGGCCTAGAGTGAAGTCCAGAGCACTCTGGACTACAGTAAGACCTTGCCTCAAAACAGGAAACATAGGTCATACTGCAGGGGTATACATACTCCAGAAAGCATATTTCTGAGTTAATCTGAAATTCAGATTTCACTGGGTATCTTGCACAGCTATTTGCAAAATTAAGCAAATTCCCAAGTTCCCAAGGATAGCCCTTTCAGAAAACATTGACAAGCTTCCTTTTCCTTAGTCAAAAAGGTCCCTGCTGTGTTCACCCCTTCTAGATGGTAGGCCTGTGGTGGTCAGTGTTATCTTCCAGGACTACCACCCAGGAGTAGGCACCTGAGGTGTGTCCTGTGACTCCTCTTCTCTCCTCCAGGAACTCTTTCTTCTGGCTCTCCCCAACCCTCCACCCCATCCAGACATATACTTTACTAATGTCCCCACCTTGCCCAGTGGTGCATGTTGGTTTGCATCTGGTCCCTTGGTGGCCATTAACATTCACCTAAGTCATGGGATCCAACTGGAATGAGGCAGCAGGGAGCTGCTCTCTCTGAGGAAAGCTTTCAGGGGAAGGGGTGAGAGCCCTTGGGGCAGGCTGGGCGGTACCCGGAGCACACTAGCTGCAGTCACAGCCTATGTACACTCTGGGATGGGGGCGTTTCGTGTGGGCTATTTTAAGGCCGGACTGGTGAAGGTTGGGTTCCCCTTCGTTTACCTAGGCTTTCGATATTTTCCCTGGCACAAACTAAGGTGGTCACAGAATGTGGGAAACCAGGCCAGGGAAAAAATGAATGCTGTGGGATGACGCCCCTGGTAGCTGCTGCTAAATTCCATGGAAAAGCCGGGGGCTTGCAATCTGTGTCCTAAAGCTGTTAGCTGCGTTGGCACCCGCTCAAGTTCAGAGACATGGAAAATAGCAAACTGTCTGCAAAGTCAGTGCTAGGTCTGCCTGGCACCCTGGCTCCACCCCTTCCCGCGGGGTGGCTTTGCCCACTGTGAATGCCCCTTTATCATCAGCCAGCGATACTGACTTTTCAAAATACTGTAGAGGCCTTGTGTCCCAGATGCCTGTGGCCTTGAAGGGTCTGCTTCCTCACAAGGGTGTTGGCTGAAAAACTCACCCAGAAACCTGGAGAAAAATATCTTGACTTGGCAGCTGGAGAGGCTGAAACCAACCGCCTTCAGTTTCTTCATCCACTGGCCAAAAGTGAGTGGACAGTCATTAGAAGGGAAAGAGGTGACTTCAGTTCTGAGACCAATCAACAGGGAACATCCCTACGTCACTTAGCGTATCATGAAGATTTAGTTTGTCACATTCTGTGATCGGGTTTGAAGGAAGGTCTTGTGATGGTATGTATGCATCAAACAACTTGACAGGACCTAGAGTCACCTGGGAGGGGTTATGTAGATGAGGTTAGCCTCTGGGCATGTCTCTGAGAGATTATTTTGATTAGGTTAACTGAGGTAGGAAGACCCACCTTAACTGGGCCAGAGTCCTGGACTGAATAAAAAGGACAGAGCTGGCTGAACACCAGCATTCATCACTCTGCTTCATTGCTGTGGGCTGATGGTGACCAGCTCTGCTTCAAGCTCCCACCACCACGCCATCCCCACCATGCTAGACTGTAACCTGGAGCAGTGAGTGATACGAACCCTCCCTGCCTTATTTTGTATTTTGTTCCAGCAACCTGATGAAGTGCAGGCTTGGCTCTTTTTTTTTTTTTTTTTTTTTTTTTAAAGTTTTTGTTTATTTTTGTTTATTTATTTGAGAGTGACAGACAGAGAAAGAGGCAGATAGAGAATAGGCACACCAGGGCCTTCAGCCTCTGCAAATGAACTCCAGATGCATGTGCCCCCTCCTGCATCTGGCTTATGTGGGTCCTGGGGAATCGAGCCTCAAACCAGGGTCCTTAGGCTTCACAGGCAAGTGCTTAACCACTAAGCCATCTCTCCAGCCCAGGCTTGGCTCTCTTGATTGGCACTGTCTTACTATGGGCTTCGTGGAAGGTGAGTCCTTGAGTTGGGCTGAACTTGACTGTATGGCTGAGAGTCTTTTGCATGGGTCAGTTGCTTTACACTTACTGTGTACCCTGGACAATCACCTTCATGTGTGATGGCCTTCAACCTACACAGCAGCACCGTGTGGTAAGGGTTATTGCACTTGCCTTGCAGAGCCAGGTGAGGTAGCTTGGCCGTGGCACCAGACAAAGTCCAACTGGAGTCTGTTCTGAGCTCTATCTTCCTTTCCATTAAAACCTTTGAAATAGGAGACTGTTTTTCTTGAGTATTTGATGGCCCATCTGACTGTAGCTTCATTCTTTCTGGAAAAAGTAAGTCATATCTGTAGGTGAGAAGACCATTGGAAGACTTTTCATTCATTTAACTACACATTGAAAATGACTTTCTTCAGACACAGGACATGGATTTTCATGACTCTGCCCATGTCCAGTGATAACTGTCTCAACCCAGCGGCTGGGGAGATGGCACAGTAGGTAAGGTACTTGCTGTGCAAGCATGAGGACCTGAATTCAGGTCCACAGCACCCATGTAAAATTATGGGTGTTGTGTTGCATGTCTGTACTCCCAGCACTGGGCTATCTTGGAAGAGAGAATCCCCAGGGCTTGCTACCTAGCGAGTTTAATCAAATTGTGAACCTTTTGAAGAATAAGGTGGAGAGATTGAAGACCCCAGTGCTGACCTCTGGCCTCCACATACATATGCACACATGTGCATCCATACACACATGAGCACTGTATCAGTTCTTTCTTCATTGTGTGAAATTGCCCAGAAGCAATATAAGATGGAAAGTGTTTATTTTTGGCTTACAGTTTCAGAGAGTAGAGTCCATCCTGGCAGAGAAGCCATGATGGCAGGAGCAGGGACAGAGCTGGTCACGGCAATTAGGAAGCAGAGGATGAACAGGAAGTGGGAATGTGTTACCAAACCTCAAGACCTGTTTCTCATTACCCATTTTCTCCAGCAAAGCTCCAATTCCTAAAGGTTCCATAGTTTTACCAAATAGTACCAGGAGTTAGGGACCAAGAATTCAAACACACAAAACTATGGGAGTGTTTTCCATTTCAAGCACAATAAACACACGCACACACTCAGAGGCAGACATGCATGCCACACACAGACACATGGCAAAAAAAAATTTTTAAGCCCAACTTCAAAGTACTTGCTTTTCTGTCATATGAGTCTGTGGACTTAGCATCACTTTTATTCTTAACAGATCAGGAGATGGAGACAGGTAGATATATTCTCCAGGTAACTCACCTTGGGTAGTAACCTGTCACAGGTAAATTACTGGAGGACATTAAACATGAGTCTGGGCATCCCTGAGATTCTCATGTGAACTTTTGTTCCTGTGAGTACAATGTCCAGTATTCAAGCACTTACTGTTACCAACTCCCTAGTTAGAAGTAAGCCTTGAGAAATGGCCCGAAGGTCTTTGTATTTGACTAAATCTAGACACAATGACAGGCACTGCACACTCTTACATCCTCCCCTCACCGCCTCCATTCTACTGAGGGTTCTCCTCAGCGGGGTTATTGATAGTCACTGTGGGCTCCATGCCCACTTTCACCACTACACACACAATGATTTTTCATTATGATAAGGCTTGAGCCCCTTGCTTGGTGGTGTTTCACTGGGTCCTCAGTGGAAAGTAATCTATCTTGTGAGTCTGAACTTCCCACTATGCTGGGGATTGAACGCAGGACATTGCACATGCTAGGTAAGAACTTTACCATTGAGCCACACTCCACCTTTAAAAAAAATTTAAAAATATTTTATTTATTTATTTATTTATTTGAGACAGAGATAGGGAAAGAGAGAGGGAGGGAGAGTGAGAATGGGCACGCCAGGGCCTCCAGCCACTGCAAATGAACTCAGGCACCCCCTTGTGCATCTGGCTTACGTGGGACCTGGAGAATAGAACCGGGATCCTTAGGCTTTGCAGGCAAACACCTTAACCAGTAAGCCATCTCTCCAGGCCCACTCCAGCTGTTAAATAAGTTTTTGAGTGACGAGATGATGGGTTAGCAGTTCAAGGTGCTTGTTTGCAAAGCCTACCAGCCCAGGTTCCATTCTCCAGATACACAAAGTGTTGCATGCATCTGGAGTTCATTTGCAGCAGCAAGACGTGCAGGCAACCTGTACTCTCTCTGTTTGAAAATTAATAATTAAAAATATTTAAATAAACAAATAATTTCTTGATAGACCAGAAAGCCACAGACCTCATAGGTAGGTTTTTCCATTGCACCCACCTCCAATTCTTCCATCAAGACGTAAACTTAGCACCTGGCAAAGTAAGGAGAGGGGATCCTTGTCATCATCATCTCACCACCCAGGGGCCTGTCCACCTGCTGTGTAGTTGGCTTACATAATCTTGAGTTCTCGTGGTGGCACTTTCTTACTTCCTCACTTCAGATGTGGATATTGGGACTCCCTAGCACTAAGTGAGATATTCAAGGGCACTCATTCATCTGTGATAAAACTAGAGCTGGGGGCTGGAGAGATGGCTTAGTGGTTAAGGTGTTTGCAGGCAAAGCCAAAGGATCTTGGTTTGATTCTCCAGGATGCACGTAAGCCAGATGTACAAGGTGGCGCATGGATCTGGAGTTCATTTGCAGTGGCTGGAGGCCCTGGCGTGCCCATTCTCTCTCTCTCTCTTTCTCTTTTTTTCTCTCTGCCTCTTTCTGTCTCTCAAATAAATAAATAAAATATATTTAAAAGAAAAAACTAGAGCTGGAATCCAGGCCTCTTAGATCCCAACACCATGACCTTTGCAAATGTATTGTACATACTTTAAAAAGGAGAAAAAGAAATTTTAAAAAAGAAAGAAAGAAAAAGAAAGAAAGAAAATGAAATAGCCACGGGATGAGAAGGTAGATCAGTGGATAAGGAGCTTGCCATGTAAGTGTGAGTCCCTGAGTTCTGGTGCCCAGACACTGTGGCAAGCTTCTGTAATCCCAGCATGCCTAGGGCAAGATGGGATATGGTGACAAGTGAATTGATCGGTGAACAACAGCCAGATGGAGACCTTGCCTCCAACAATGCAGAACGTAAGGACTGACACCCTCTGATCCCCCCCACACACTTTCTGTGACACACATGCTGTGGCACACATGCACTTGAACTCAGACTTATGAACATGTACACACACATACCCATCATATAACATACACCATAAAAGAAAAAGCCCCAAGATACATAAGACCTACCATAGAGAGTCAATTCACATACTTTACCCTGGCACAAACAAAATACACAGAAACTAAATCTCTACAGTGAGAAAGGGGAGCTATGAAGACATTTTCTCTTGTCAACTGCCTCCTCCTTGACTTTCATAATCTCACTTCACTTTATGCTTAACAATTAATTGGTTAAAAACTCTGAGGAATAGGGGCTGGAGAGATGGCTTAAGGTGCATTCCTGCGAAGCCTAAGGACCCAGGTTCGATTCTCCAGGTCCCACAGAAGCCAGATGCACATGGTGATGCATGCGTCTGGAGTTCATTTGCAGTGGCTAGAAGCCCTGGTGCGCCCATTCTCACTCCCTCTCTCTCTATCCCTCTGTCTCTAATAAATAAATAAAAATAAATCTTAAAAAATATTTTTAAAAAACTGAGGAATACTAGATTCCGTTCAGTCACCAACATCTGCCTCTAAGTTTGCACACTTAGCAAGATGCGCTAGGGAAAACATTCGCACCTTCAAAACAGCGTGGTATCAAAGCACCCAGGGTAAACACCTTTAGAAAGTACATGAACAATCTGGGGAAAAAGAAAACACACTTGCAAACCCAAATAAGCACAAAACCCACAAAAACAGCCAAGGGAGTGACTTCTGTTGAAAATGGCTCCTTCTTGAAGATCTCTTTCCTTCCTTCCCTGGGTAAGGGTAGTGTGTGAAGACTGCCAAGGGCAGTTTCAAGAGTCCCTTTCATGCCAGCAAGCCCAGAGCTGGGGAATCTCTGCCCAGGGAAACATTTCAAACATCTCCCCCCTGGGGCTGAGGGGGAGAGCTGCTCCCGCAGCTGAGCAACTTGGTGGCACTTTGTCTTTCCAAGAAAGGAGCTTTCACAGGAAGCCGTCTCTTCTCTTCTGACTCATCTCTTCTCATCTTTTTTTTTTTTTTTTCGAGGTAGGGTCTCACTCTGGTCCAGGCTGACCTGGAATTCACTATGTAGTCTCAGGGTGGCCTCGAACTCTCGGCGATCCTCCTACCTCTGCCTCCCGAGTGCTGGGATTAAAGGCGTGCACCACCACACCCGGCTCTTCTCATCTTTTAAAGGGTTGCAAAAATATAGGCTTTCAACAGGACACAGGCGCCATCACCATCGTGGGTGGAAGATGCTGTGTCAGGAATGAGAGTAGTAGTATGTGGCATGTATGTGACAGTGACTAGGATGGGGGTCAGTGTGTGTGTGTGTGTGTGTGTGTGTGCATGTTCATATGTGTGTTGGTGCATATGGGCATATGTGGGTGTACGTGCATGTGTGCCCATGTATGAAGGCCAGAGGTCTAAATGTTAGGTATCTTCTTCAGTATCTATCCACTCTGTTTTATGACACAGTCTCACATGGCACCTAGAGTTCTTAATTGGCTAGAATAGCCAGCCAACAAGTCCCAGGAATCCTCTTGTCTCTGTGCCCCTAGTGCTTGGATTACAGGAGTGTGCTGCCACACCCAGCATGTCTACATGGGTGACCAGAACTCGGGTCCACATGCTTGCATGGTAAGAATTTTACCCACTGAGCCATCTCCCCAGCCTAAGAACAGTGGTTCTTAAACAGGGAATGTTTTTGAATACAGGGCACAAATGGAATGTTTTTTCTTGTGATGATGATGATGGACAGGATGGTGGTCTGTAGGTGAGACATGGCTATTATCTAATGGGTATAAAAGCTAGAGATGCTTGGAGACAAGTTATGCTTCATAGGACAGAGCCACTCTCGAGTCTCCAACAAAGAATTAGCCACCTCAAGTGTCAATGGCATTAAAAATTGAGTGAACTTACAGTAACCAGATGATTTTACACTATATATATATATATTTAAATTAATTAATTAATTTATTTATTAGAGACAGAGAGAGAGGGGAGGGGGAGAGAGAGATAGAGTGAAAGAGTGAGAATGGGCACGCCAGGGCTTCTAGCCACTGCAAATGAACTCCAGATGCATGTGCCACCAGGTGCATCTGGCTTACGTAGGACCTGAAGAATTGAACCAGGGTCTTTAGGCTTCGCAGGCATGTACCTTAACCACTAAGTCAGCTCTCCAGCCCAACACTATATTTTAAAAATATTTTACTTATTTATTTTGAGAGAGAGAGAGAGACTAGAAAGAGAGAGAATGGGCTCACCAGGACCTCTAGCCACTGCAAATGAACTTCAGATTCATGCACCTTATACACGGGTGTTACATGGGTACTGGAGATTGAACTTGGGTCTATAGGTTTTGCAGGCAAGTACCTTAACTGCTGAGCCATCTCTCCATCCCCCTTTACACCTATTTTTAAAAATACGTATTTATTTATTTATTTGAAAGAGAGAGATGGACAGACAGAAAGAGACAGAGAGAGTATGGGTGTACCAGGTGCCACTTTGTGCATTTGGCTTTACGTGGGTACTGGGAAGTTAAAACCCCCTTTTACTATATTTAATCTTCCAGCAGAAGAAGTATATAATATGCCTTATTATTATTATTTATAGATGAGAATATTTAAGTCTAAAGAAACTAGCTCCAATTGTTTTGAGCTTTGGGGCACATTCAGATTTCCTTCTTGAGATATATTTGGTTCGGTGATTATTGCAAAACAATTTAGATATGTTCAGTGCCTGGGAAACGGTTCTTTTAAGTATCTACATGAAAGTTACTCAGCTTAAGCTAACCCAACCCCCATTTCATTGTGGAATGACGCTAGCTAGCAGCTGGTGGCTGGAGCAGGGGCAGCAGATATTATATAATGTCTACAAAAGTAATGAAAAGTTGACTTCACTTCTAAGATAAGCAAGCAGTAAGATAGAGTGAGAATTTACATGGATTTAAAAACATGTTTCCTAAGCGTAGTATCTAGACTGCTTCCCACATCGTCTGTTCTCCCTTTCTAATGTCTGATAGTGGCCTAGCATGTCCCGTTGAAGACCCAGGGCCCTGATGCCATGAGAATCAGACAGAGAGGCGATGCCTATGATCCCTATTCTACGACCTTAGACAGAATTAGGTCACTGAATTCCAGGAGCCTCGATTCCTTTTGGGGGAAAAAATCCTCGGTTTTTCTCTATTCCTTGTCTGATAAATGCCAAACTCTTTGCCAAAAAATATTTATGATTAGAGAGAGATAGGAAAATCAAACTTTTTCTTCTGAGTCATTTCTCTGCATCTGGTTTGGGTGTTTGACTATATTGTCTCTTTCTTCTGCTCTCCCCCCCCCCTTCTTTTCCCTATTATTTTCAACTTTTGCACATTTCTGATTTCCTTTTTCTCTGCTCTTCTTATAGCATTTCCTACTGTCGGTGAAAAATGTGGAAGTAAGAAAGCCAGGAGAATTGTCTGAATAATTAGACTGTTCCTTGCTGAGCAAGTCCACATATTTAGCTGAAAGACTTCTTGAGTGTAGAAGGAGGCACAAACTTTGAAGTCTTTTGTATGAAAACCCCCTGAATGGTTCAAATCCAACCTGGTCAATTTAGCAAGACTGTGTTTCGAAATTTAAAAATAAACTAAAAGGATATAGCGCAAGGTGATATAGCTCAAGGATAGAATGCTTATGTAGCATGCACAAGGCCCTGGGTTTAATCAACAATACTGGGGTAGGGAAGAGTAGTCTCATCTTTAAAAAAATATTTTGTTCATTTAATTGCATGCAGAGAGAGACAGAGAAGAGAGAGAGATTGAGAATGGCACAACAGGGACTCCAGCCACTACAAATGAACGTCAGATGCATGCTTCACTTTGTGCATCTGGCTTTATGTGGATGCTAGGAAACTGAACCTGAGACGTCTCTCCAGCCAAGTAACCTTATTTTTAAAGAAGGTTTTTTTTTTTTTTTTTTTTTTTTTTTGCCTATGCTGAGACTGGATTGTTTAGAAGCATTCAGCACCATCCAGGGACTTGTGGAATAACCTCAAACTTACAGAATTTGTGAATGAACCTGAACCTTAGTTGGTAGCAACTTCAAGTGTTATGTCTCTAATTGTGAGGAAAATGAAGTCGTCTCCTTATCCTTGTGATCACCTTAATAATTGTTCTATTTAGTTTTTGTCTTAATAAGTTTTTGGGCCTGGAGTGATGGCTTGCTTTCCCGTGAAGCCTAAGGGACCCAGGCTCAATTCCCCAGTACACATGTAAGCCAGATACACCAGGGGGCACATGCATCTGGAGTTTGTTTGCAGTGGCTATAGGCCCTGGAACACCCATTTTCTCTCTCTCTTTCTCCCTCTCTATCTCTATTTCTAAACTAAATAAGTAAAGAAATATATTTTAAAAAGAAGTGTTTGGAGTTAAAGGTTATTTAATAGTATGCAGAGTCACTCATTTTAGGTAGCTGTTAATGCTAGATAGCCAGTGAAACTCAAAGATGACTCTGCCTTTGAGAAACTGGATAATGACACTAGACAACAAGAGCTAATTTTGAGGGCCACTCCTTAGGGGACACCAGGGGCTAAGGGTGGAGCAGATTTTAAGTCTTCCTCCATCTATCTGTTTCTGTATAGTTTTTAATTTTTTTTTTTATTTTTAGAAAGAGTGAGAAAGAGATAGAGAAAGAGAGAGAGAAGGTGAGAGAATTGGCACACCAGGGCTTTGGCCACTGAAATTGAACTCCAGACACTTGCGACAGCTAGTGGGCATGTGTGACCTTGCTCTTGCTTCACCTTTATGCATCTGGCTAACGTGGTATCTGGAGAGAGATTAAACATGGGTCCTTAGGCTTTGTAGGCAAGTGCCTTAAATGCTGAGCTTCTCTCTCCAGCCCTCTATATAGTTTCTTTCTTTTCTAAAAAAAACATATTTTACTTTTATTTATTTATTTGAGAAAGAGATACAGGCAGGGAGAGAGAGAGAGAGAGGGAGAGAGGGAGAGAATGGGTGTGTAAGGGCCTCTAGCCACTGCAAACAAACTCCATATGCATGTGCCCTCTTGTGAATCTGGCTTTTGTGGGTCCTGGGGAATCAAACCTTGGTTATTTGGCTTTGCAGGCAAGCCCCTCAACTGCTAAGCTACCCCTCCAGCCCTCTATATAGTTTCTTAATGTTTGAAAACACACAACAGGAAAGTCATATTTTGAGACACACCAGGAACACCAATGGAGCTGTTCTGTGGTGTCCTGGACCATGTTAATGACACAATGTATTGTGGTTCCCATCACAATGATTTGTCCCTGATGACCTTTGATCCTTCCAGGCACAACTTTTGCTGTTCAGTTTCCCTTCGCATTGTATTGCTTTGATGACTGTAATTTGAATCAGATCTGAAAGTGGTCAAAAATAAAACACATTTTGATAATAAGAAAAATTTAAAAGTGAAATTTAGATGTCAGTGCATATGAAGCATTAAAGGAACCCAGAGACGCTCATTGGCACATATATTGCTTCCTATTGAACAGATGTCTGTGTCCTGTCTGTTCCTGTGTTGAAACCTAATTCTCAGGGAGGTGGAATTTGGAGGCAGGACCTTGAGGAGAGGTGATTAGAGCATGAACATGGAGCCCTCACAAGTGTGGTTGTATCTTACTACTAAACAGAGCTCTAAAGACTTGTCTCTTCCTTTCAGCTGTGTGAGGCACGGGGAGGCATTACCACCTAGAAGCACAAAGTCGAGCCTTTACCAGGAATGGCATCTGCAGGCTCCTTGTTCCTGGATGACAGCCACCAGAACTGTGAGGACAGAAATTTCTGTTCATTTTTTTTTGTTTTTTTTGAGAGAGAGACAGAGACAGAGAGAAATAGAGAGAGAGAGAGAGAGAGAGAGAGAGGGGAAGAGGCAAAGAGAGAATGGGCACGTCAGGGCCTTTTCAGCTGCTGTGAATGAACTCCAGATGTGTGCGCCCCCTTGTGTGTATGTGTGACATTGCGTGCTTGTGTCACTTTTGCGTCTGGCTAAACGTGGGACCTGGAGATTTGAACAAGTGTTCACAGGCTTTTCAGGCAGGTGCCTTAACCACTAAGCCATCTCTCCAGCCCTCTGTTCGTTTTTATACCACCCAAGCTATGGCATTCTCATAGAGCAGTCCCAACTGACAAAGTCATTGTCTATGGTTGCTTTGGGAAAGTGGTGTTACCAAAGCCTGGAACATTTATGATCTGGCCCTTCTAGAGAAAAATACGTCCACCTCTGGTCAATGCCTGCAGGCCTGTCTAAAATTTTGACCTTGTGATACTCTCATCTGCCATCTACAAAGTTTGTGCACCAGACCCTTGCATTCAAGTTCAAAAAAAAAAAAAAAAATAAAACCTTTGAATATTTGAAGTAATTTGATGTTGATTTTTGTGTTGGGTCACAATCATAGCCATCCTGGGCCACCTGTGTCCTGCATGCTGTGGGCTGGACACACTTGGTAGACAAAGATGAACACAAAAAGAACACTTATTTTACTGTGCTGATCATCAGACAGGCGTTGCAGGAGTTTGCAGGCTTTGTGGAGGTTACCTTGAGGACATGTAGAAGTTTTCTCAAAGCAGAAGAGAAGAAAGGACATTGTGTTTCTTGGGCCCTTCAGTAGGTGATCACAGATGCTGGAGAGGGTAAAGTGCTCCCTGAAGTGTGTTTATGTGTATGCACATTCCCTCCACCCCCAGCCCAATGGAAGAGGGCCTATCTCTTCTCACAGTATGGTTTTTTTTTTTTTTTTTTTTTTTTTTTTTTTTTTTTTTTTGAGGCAGGGTCTCCCTCCAGATCTGGTTGACCTGGACTTTACTCTGTAGTCTCAAGGTGGCCTCGAACTCATGGCAATCCTCCTATCTCTGCCTCCCAAGTGCTGGGATTAAAGGCATGCACCACCATGCCCGGCTACAGGTTTGTTTTTTTAAATTATTTTTATTTATGTATTTGAGAGATAAAGAAACAGACACACACACAGAGAGAGAGAGAGAGAGAGAGAGAGAGAGAGAGAGAGAGAGAGAGAGAGAATAAGCACACCAGGGCCTCCAGCTGCTGTATACGAACTCCAGATGCATACACCACCTTGTGCATCTGGCTCATGTGGGTCCTGGGGAATGGAACCTTGGTCCTTTGGCTTTGCAGGCAAGGGCCTTAACTGCTAATCCACTTCTCCAGCCCCCTTCCCACAGGTTTTTTACAGTTTAAAGGATCACGAGTGAGGCCAGTCACTACGTCCCAGGTCAAGTGGAGTTGAGAATAATATGCTTACAGGGGTCAATGGTAGTAACAGCCGTGAGAAGAAAAAAAAAAAAAAAACAGATTTCTAGGGGCTGCATGGGAAGAAGCTACAAAAATGTCCTGAACCGTCAGACGGATGAGCCCAAGCCTGGATGGAGCCGAGGTCCCAGGCTGACTCAGTCCAAGATGACTGAAGGGAGCCAAGTTCAACAGATTTGACCTTGGCTTTCAACTGGCTGCCCCATCAAAAGCAGCCAGTGGAGAGATGGAGAGGCAAGCACCCCGCCAGCCCACAGAGAGGCAGTGGGCTGGCAAGTCATTGTGTTTAAGCAAGAAGATTCGGGCCAGACTCATTAATCAATCTTTGATCAAAATCCCATCCCTGAGCACCCCCTTCAAACACAAACAACATCGATTCCCTCTGCCTCTGCCTTAGGAAAGTCTGGCCAAGCAGCCCACGTCCCTCACTAAACCCAGATCCCTGCTGAGGAGGGCTGAGGCTGAGGCTGGATTACGCGGTGGGCACACAGAACAGCATGGAACAGCTGTGGGAGAGCTCTGAGGCCAAGAAAGGAGGCTCTGACATGAGGTGCGTGGGGAGGGAGGTAGAACAGAAAGGGGAGGGAATGGTTTTTCGTGGGATTCCTTTTTATATTTTATTTAGCTTAAGTTCTGCTCAGCAGGGTGATTTCTTAATTAGAGCCGCCCAGCCAGGCAGCCCTCCAGCTCAGACCCCTGCACTGCCTTCCAAGGCTTCATGAGGGACCTTGTCTTGCCTGATTTCCTGAGTTCTAGTATTTGAATAGTATGCAGTGGATGTCAATGGGAGGAAAAGACATGTAATTGAATCATCTTTATTAGATTTTGCCTGTGGATAGGGAGAAGAGGAGGAAGAGGAGGAAGGAGGAGGGACATGGGTCTCCTCTGTTAATTTTACTGTTTTGTTTTTTTTTTTCTCTTGCTTTCTTTTAGTGGTCAAAGAAGGAGGAGAATGAATCTGTGCCTCCCCACCCCCACCCTTCTCTTTTTTTTTGAAACAAAGAATGTAAATGAGAACATTAAGTCCAAAAAGAGAATTACATACCAGGACTTTTCAAGGTCTGGTGGAGCCATTCATATAAACAAATTATGAATGTCCTCTTTAGGTGACGGGAGGCTGAGGGTGAGTTTGATGTTATAATGTAGCCTGCTGCGATTTCCATCAGGGCAGGCACTGTCAACTGAGTTCAGCAAAACCTCACAATGAGGTCCATCCAGCATTCTGTATCGCAGTGGCATGAGCTGGCACTGCTCTGACCACTACCCAGGTCAAAAAACTAGCCCAAGGGCGTAGATAGCAGCCAGCAAAGAAGGTGGGGACAGGGGGATGCCTCTGGGCAAATGGGAAGATGGAGCAGCAACAGACCAGAGTAGTCAAAGGAACGTTTTGGAAGAAATAATGCTATGGGAGCTTCTCAAGAAAGGAAGAAAGAGAGAGAGAGAGAGAGAGAGAGAGACTTTGGCTCATCAAAAAAGAAAAAGAATTGTCACAAATTTTCCCAGTTGTCCTACAAAATGCCCCCCCCCAACTTTCCAGTTTATAATTCCTCCCCACGTTGTGTTTTCTTCTTTAATTTTTCCTTATTGAAACTATCAGCAAAGAACCTACTCATTTGAGAGTGTTCCAGGCCCCATATTCCGTTCCATTCCAATTAAACAGACTTTTCAGGCGGGTTGTAACACAGATAAAACTCAAAAGCGGGACTTTGTTCTCTGTAGATACTGTTTTTTTTCTTTTTTTTTTTTTTTTTTTTTTTTTTTTTTGCCTCTTGACTTTTGTTTCTAAGCAATTGTAGCTGTAAGCTTGTTTGGAATGTCTCATACAGGGGAAGAGCATTCAAAATTCATTGCTCTATAGTGGGAGGGGTTTTGATGTCCCACTAGGAAAAGGCTCAAATGGTATTAAGACAGTTGTCCTCAGATCAAAGATGGTAGCATGATTTTACCTGTCGAAACCAGTGCATTGGGTCTGGGATATTCCTTTCGGTTTGAAAAACTCAAATGGCAAATTCAAAGACAAATTGTGCTGAAAAATTATCCTAGGAGTGCTCTTTGCCATTGCCAGAAGGATTTTTCTTGCTTTCTGTGCCTGCCACAGGCTATCAGGCTGGTAAGGAGTGTGTTGGGTCTTATTCTGGTCTCTGGCCACTTGGCCTAGATGTCCCCTAGGGTCAGGGACAAACAGGAGTCAGTGTTGTTGGGTGGGGTGGGGCAGAGGATCGGATTCTTTGTCATGAGTACGTGTGGTGTGAGTGTGTGTACTTAGGTATGTTCATATCGATGGAGGTACATGTCTATGCATTCTGTTCATATCAATGGAGGTACATATATATGCATACTATTCATATGGATGGAGGTATACGTGAATGCATATTGCTCATTATCGATGGAGGTACACATATATGCAAACCCTTGTGGAGGCCAGAGGCCAATGTTCACTGTCTTTCCCAATCACCCTCCATCACATATATATATATATGATGATTTTATGTGTGTGTGTGTGTGTGTGTGTGTGTGTGTGTGGTGTACATGAGTATGTATGAACATACCAGGGCCTCTTGCTGTGGCAAACAAACTCCAAACGCTCACACTACTTTTTGTACCTGGCTTTAAGCTGGTACTAGGGAATTGAACCTGGACCAGCAGGCTTTGCAAGCTAAGGCCTTTAACTCCTGAGCCATTTCCTCAGCCCCTCCACCTTATGATTGAGACAGGGACTCTCACTAAACCTGGAGTCCATTGATTCAGCTAGACTAGCTAGCCAGCAAGTCCCAGGGATCCTCCTGTCTCGATCTCCCAGCACTGGGATTGCAGGTGGCACACAAGCTTCCTGTGTGGGCGCTGGGATCTGATCTCAGGTCCCCTTGCTCGTGTAGTAAGCGCTTTCCCCACTAAGCCATCTCCCCAGCCACAGGGAATGGAATTTTGATCAAAGAGTGATTCATGGACCTCACTGTGAGTGGACAGCGAGTACAAGGTGCGGCTATGCAAAGCTAAGTATGTTTTCACCATATTTGGTTTAGAAAAGGAGCTAAGAATCTAATGCTAAACATGATAATAAACTAATAATAATAATTTTAAAAACGGATTTTGTTTATGAGAGAGAGAGAAAGCACCCCCAACCTTACCAAGCAAGCACATTTGTTTTCTTCTCCGGGTTTGATTTATACGGTTAACGGAAATGGAAGTGAGCTGTAAAGACAGAGATAGGGCATAGTCTAGAAGCTAGGGACTTGACGGACATTAGGAAAACCAAGACAGAGAAGAGATACAACCCCAAAGCGTCCCTACATTGCGGCTTCTCCATTAGGAAGACATGTGGGGGAAAGGATGCCATTCCTCCAGAAGATAAACAGCTGCAGGAGGGCTTGGGTTCAGCACCCTACAAAGTGACCTTCATGGAGGAACGCCTTGGTGCCACCAACATGTCCCAGCAGAGATGAGATGGATGTGATTGATGTCAGGAAAGTGGAACCCGCCCAGGGCTTAGTCCTATAGCCGCACAGTCAATCCTTTAGTCTCTCAAAGATGATTGACTCACATCGCCTTCCCCACTCATCCCACATGCCTTCATCCCTCCTATGGTCACCCAGGACTTGCCATGGTAAAAATAAAGCTTCAGAAATCCAGGGCAAATTTTCTCTTTCCTTTTTAATGGTAATTGTGATGTGCTCACGGCCTGACATTACACCAGGTCTGGCTTAGATTAGCCCCTGGCTGAGAGACTGTGCTAATTTAGTGCCTGCAATTATGTCTGCCTCTGGTGGGGTTCTGCTCTTTGCAGGACATGCCCTTTGAGTTGTTTGTTTCAGATAGACACTGTGGCTGTATGGGGCTATCTGCGCTTTCTGGCCCCAGGCCTTTTATGACGCACATGGGTGAGACAACTGGCCAGACTCAGGGGTATGATCTGTGACCCTGAAACAGAATGAAATTAATTGGCAATGAGAGGGGTTGATCCTAGGAAAGTAATAAGCACCGTAAGTACTCTAATATATGATGACCCTACTGCACCCACGGTCAGAATCAAAGAGGAAAACAGACCTTTGATTTTTTTTTTTTTTTGCATGTGTATGGGGTGTATATGTTTGTATGTGTGTGGCATGCATGTGTATACATGAGTGTCAGAAGCCTATGTTGTGTGTCTTCCTCTTTTCATTTTCTTTTCTTTTTTATTTTTCTCTTCTCCTCTCCTCTCCTTTTCTTTTCTTTTCTTTTTTTTTTTTTTTTGGTTTTTCGAGGTAGGGTCTCACTCTGGCCCAGGCTGACCTGGAATTAACTATGCAATCTCAGGGTGGCCTCGAACTCTCGGCGATCCTCCTATCTCTGCCTCCTGAGTGCTGGGATTAAAGGCATGCGCCACCACGCCCGGCTCTCTTTTCTTTTTTTGAAACAAGGTCTTGTACTAACTGAGCTCCTGAGTTTTTCTAGACTATCTAGCCAGCAAACGCCAGGATGCTTCTGTCTCTAACACTACCACTGAGCTGATATTATAAGCACATGCCACCAAGCCAGCTTTTATGTCGGTCCTGGGGATCCAAACTCGGTTCCTCAAGCTTGTGTGGCAAGTGCTTTATGCACTGAGCCATCGCCCTAGCCCCCACAGACATCCTTTTAAAGATCCAGTGATTTTTCTGGGGGTCTCGCCTTGCCCCTGGGATGTAAGGTAGTAGAATTCATGCCAGTGAGCCTGGAGTTTCACTTTGTGGAGGCTGGTAAGCTGAGGACTGGCAAAATGAACTGCTGTGTAGTTATAAATAAGAGTGGGCAGGCGTGTGGTTGGGTGGGTGAATGGGTGGGTCTCCTTCTCCAGTGTATAAATGCAGCTGGAGCTCAGGTTTGGGGGTTCCATTATAGTTTGAACCCAGAGGCAAGCAAAAGAGACTGAGTATTCAAAATGAACCTGTTTCAAAATGAATGTTCAAAAGTGCTTTCCTGCAGCAACACCTGAGTAGTGACAGAAAAGTGGAGCAAGCCACGGATGCCGCCCGCTTTCTGTGGGCCACTCTACACGGCTAGGTTCACAGTGTCACGTGGAAAGTAACTGCTGTGTTTGTGTATTTGGGGCGCTGAGGTCTACAGAGGAAAGGCGGCTGCTCACCATGAGTGAGTTTCATTTCTTTCTTCCCGAGATGGAAGTGCTTAGCTGTGAAGCCACGGGAGGCTGGAGGGGCGGAGGTTGAGGGCAGGAAGCGGAGGAAGTGAGTCCCTGGCTGATCCCCGGGAGGCCTCCAGGAGAGTAACCAATTCCTTCTCTGGGAGCAGGTGGGAGTCTGCAGTGTGATTCTGGGGCAACCTGCAAAGGGATGGAGGGAAGTGATTTGCGGAAGTCTCCCGCTCTACCTCCTGCATGCTTCCCTCCTTTCCTTCACTGCTGATTGCAGAATGCAGCTGAAGGGAGGATGTATCAAACCAAAAGAAGAAAGAACCCCTGCCAACAGACCCCCAGGACCTGACTCTAGGAGGCAAATCAGGGCTGACTGTTTCCTTTAAGAGAGAGAGCTGACTGGGGCATGGCTTCCCTATCAAAGGAGAGGAGAATCAAGTCTGGCATTGCATCAGGTCTTGGGCTAGTCCGTCAAACATCAGCTGAGTTTCTCCACTCCCTTTCTATGGCTCTTCTGAGCAAATATGGAAATAAAACTATGGGCTGAGGAACAGGATCAGTGGGTAAGGTGCTTGCCTGAGGTTAGACTTCCGGAACCCATGTTTAAAACAAACAAACAAACAAACAAACAAACAAACAAAAACTAGGTGTGGTGTTATGAAAAATCCCATGCACTGGAGAGATAGTGATAGGAAGATCTGCTAATCTAGCTCAATTGGTGAGCTCTAAGTTTAGAAGAGATCCTGTTTCATACACATAAGGTGAAGTGATAGAGGAAGACACCTGATGTTAACTCCTGGCCTCCACATGCATGTGCTCACACGTGCGCCTATTGGTATGCGTATATATAGATGCATGCACGCTACAGACACTTGAAAAAAACAGAAGAGTCAAGGCTTGCCTCCTACAGTTAGTACCGGGGAAGGCAGAGTCATGGTAAGGGACAAACATTCTCCAAGTGGGTGGCTGTTTTCTGTTTTGCTAGCCTTGCACTTGTCTGGAATCCCTGGTATGGGAGAACTGGGGTCCTTATTAGCATGAAGGATGGAGGTGGGGAAGAAAATGCTTGGAGAAGGCATCCACACTTACCAGCCATCAAAAATGGGTGTTCATGGCTGGAGAGATGGCTTAGTTGTTAAGGTGCCTGCCTGGGAAGCCTAAGAATGCTTGTTCAAATCTCCAGGTCCCATGTTTAGCCAGACACAAGTGATGCCAGTGTGCAATGTTGCACATGTACACAAGGGGGCGCATGCATCTGGAGTTTGTTCACAGTGGCTGAGAGGCCCTGGTGCACCCATTCTCTCTCTGCCTCTTCCTCTCTGTCTCTCTCTCTCTCTGTCTCTCTCAAATAAAAAAAAAATTGTTCAGAATTGGGGCATAGCTGGTACTCCTCTGGCTGCATGCTTTTCATGCCCATCTCTTTCACATACCTGGCACAATTTAGCAGCTCAAAGGCATTTTTAGCCTCAGTTTTCAGGAGAGTAAGAGAAACCAGGTGAGGGAAATTGGGTTCCCTCTTGAGTGATGAGGATGAACAGACCCCTTTGTGGGAAGAGCATGCAACTATCTGTGCGTGGTCTTGGGACTTGCCTTACAGAAGTCTGAGCAAATGTGTCAGAACGGGTCATTCCAGAAGTTTGTCCTATTTCTTGCCTTGGTTGACAACATTTTCCCAGTACCCATAGAACACTGAGGACCAATGATTATACCTCTTTATTTTGATAAGTTATTCTGCTCTGTTAACTTCTGTGATACTGTTACTATAGGTAATTTCCCATATATGTGTGTATTTGGTGTGTGGGGGTGGGTGTGTGTGTGTGGGTGGGTGGTTTACATAAATGTGGGGGGGGGCATGTGTCCTGTGGGGAGGCCAGAGGAGGATGTCAGCTGCTTCCTCTATTCCTCTTCTCTTGTATTTTCTTGGGACAAAGTCTCTCTCTGAACCTGGAGTACCTCCATGTTTTGGTTAGATGGGCTGACAGAGATCCTCTTGTCGCTGCCTCTCTCAGAGCTGGGGTTATAGGCATGTGTGTGCAGCCTGGATTTTTATTTAGGTGCTGGACATCAAGCTCCGGTCCTCATCCTTGTGCAGCAAGTGCTCTTACCGAGACATCTGCTCAGGACCCCTTTCATGTCTTCTGTGAGGTGATTCCCCTGGAGAACGGCTAGTAGCCTCAAGCAAGGTTAAAGCTTTAGCAAATTGAAGGAATCTTTAGTTTGCAATTTTTGGGGAGCCTCGTTGCTCTATAGCTTTTCATCTACAAAACCCCAATGTCCTCTCTCTCTCTCTCTGTCTCTCTCTCTCTTTGTCTCTGTATATGTAGAAAGGGGTAGAAATTGGAGAACAGAAGGCTATTTGAGGTGGAGACAATTTGCATGCTGCCTGCTTCAGTCCTTCACTTTTTAGTCATCTCTGCCACTTTGCTGTAAAATAACTATATTTACTCATTCATGGGCTCACTCGTTCATTCACACATTGAACAAACATCCGTCTAGAAAATGCTTCAGTAAGAACGAGGCAGAATGCTATCATTACAAGGAATTGTGCTCTAAAGTTTGCCTGCTTTCTCCTTTCAGGTCGGGTCAAGCTTAGCAGAGAGTGATTCTCGGAGATAAAGATGAGCCAGGCATAGGTGGTCCGCTGGAAGGGAGCTCTTTTGCAACCCCATGCTTCCTGAGCTAGAGCTTGTGAAAAGCACCCTCTGTAGCACTGGGAACTGTGAAGTCACCAAGAGGGGAAGGAGGCTGTGAATCTTGAAAATAATGATACTAATAATAAAAATAATAGTAAAACCCGCTTATGTGCACTTAGCTTATTACAGCTCCAAGAACGCTTGCCTTTGTGGAGTATGGTACCGTGAGAGTTGGTTTGAAGATTGTCAGACTTGAGCACAATGGTGCTTTCAAAGCCCCGGGCACAAGTGCATTTGACCTGTGACCCACACCCCTAATATGACCAGTGAGGACCTCATTGAAATCTTGCTCATGTGTTCGCTCCTTGAATTGCTGCTATGGTTTGGGTCTTGAGTGACCCCTAAATTACCAGGTGTCAAAAACTTTATTTCCTGCCTGTAGTGTGGCTGGGATACAGTGGACCGTTAAGGAGGTGGAGCCTACTGTGAGGAAGTCAGGTGATGGGGGCTGTGCCCTTGAAGGGGATATTTGCACTCTGTTTCTCTTGGCTTCCTGGCTGCCATGAGGTGAGGCTCTTTGTTCCACCACACAATCCCTGCCATGATGCTCTCTCAGCTTTGTCACAGGTCCCAAAAAGATGGAGTCAACCCCAGGTAGGTGTGGTGATGTGCTCAAGAGCAAGAACAACCAAGACTAAACAATGGACTCCACTGAATATTGGCTGAATCCTCTGAAAGTGTGAACTGAAGCAAACCTTGACTCCTTTTTTTTTTGAGGGAGAGTCAGAGAGAGAGAGAGAGAGAGGGAGAATGAGAGAGAGAATGGGCATGCCAACAGCCTCTCAGCCACTGTGAATGAACTCCAGATGTGTGCGCCCCCTTGTGGGCAAGTGGGCCATTGCACCCTTGAGTAACTTTTGCATCTGGCTAAACGCGGGACCTGGAGAATCAAATGGGTGTTCTTAGGCTTAGCAGGCAGGCGTCTTAACCCCTAAACCATCTCCCCAGCCCCCTTGACGCCTTTAAATTGACTGCACCAAGGTGTTCATCACAGGGATGGGGAGCTGCTTACCAGTCATTCATTCACAAAATGAAAGAGAACAGAGGTCCCACACTAACTTAAAATGAGAATACTTGTGAGTCTAGAAAGGAGTCTGCTATCAGGAGTGAGATCACAGATGCTGACTCTGTAAGAGGCGGTTGAATTATAACTTTACACTTAACAAATGCCTTCTCTCAACTCACACCCCTGCCACAAGCAGTGTAGCAGCACAGCAGAACAGCCCCATCCCCTTAGAGAACTTGAAGTATCAGGGGCCTTCTATTAATTTAATTTTATTTTTAAATTTATTATTTTTTATTGGCAACTTCCATAATTATACTTTATCTCCCATTTTCCACTGCCTCCATGGCTCCTAGCAGGGAGTCTGAGCCACATGACATAGAACTGCCCATCCCCCTCTCAGACTATAAAAGGAAGATAACTCCCTGTGTTCCTGGGATGTCTGGAGCCTGTCTCTCTAGCTTTGGACTCCTACCAGGTTACCTCTGTATGATGCTATAACTCTTTTTTTTAAAAAATTATTTTTATGTATTTATTTATTTATTTGACAGAGAAAGAGGAGGGGAGAGAGGGAGAGAGAGAGAGAGAAAATGAATGTGCCAGGGCCTCCGGCCACTGCAAACGAACTCCAGATGCATGCGCCCCCTTGTGCATCTGGCTAACATGGGTCCTGGAGAATTGACCTGGGTCTTTTGGTTTTGCAAGCAAATGCCTTTACCATTAAGCCATCTCTCCAGCTCTGATGCTGTAACTCTTTAAAAGCTTTGATTCTGAAAGAGCATTTCATTTCAGTGCCTTTCATTGAGCCAGCCTTCTCTCTTTTATTATCTATAATCAGGAATTTTGTTTGCTTCTGTTCCTATGGGTGTTTCAACCTAAATCAGCATTCAACATACACACACACATATGTGTGTGTGTGTGTGTGTGTGTGTGTGTGTGTATGTATAGATATGTGTATATATATACACACACATATATACATACATATATATACACATACGTATATACATACACACACACATATCTATCTATCTATATCTATATCTATATCTATATCTATATCTATATCTATATCTATATATTTCCTACTGGTTCTCAAGACGACCCTGGTGTCATATATCACAAAACACCATGCAATCCAAAAAGATAGGACCTAAAACGAAGTGAATCTTTAAATGACCAATTATAGCAATACTGTTTCCAGGAGCCATTTCAAACCTAAATAAACTGTTGACTTATGATCTTCTGTGACTTATTCCATTAAAAAAATAATAAAGATAGACAATAGGGCCAGCCTTTAGGGAGCAACAGCTGGATATCCTGACTTCCTGGCGTTTGCTTCTGCTGAGACCCACACATAATGACAAGGAATGTGCCGCAGTCTCATTCAGCTCGGTGCCGTCTGGAACTATTCCTCCCTCCATGATAACCAGCGTCCTGGGTGGTAAGTGAGGGCAGGGTGGGTGACAGACCAGATCAATCTACACTCACACATTTTGAGATTGAGAAAACTCTAGACATTCTGAGCTCTGGATACTTTTTCCATTAATTAAAAAAAAAAAAAAAAAAAAACCTTGCTGGGTATATCAAGGGAAATTTAATACATAGAGTACTGATTCATTGAAACTTAAATCATCAAAATATTGTTCTGTAAGAAGCAAGTGGCGTCCAAGAAATCTTAAGAACCTTTTTATTTTAATAAGCTTTTAAACTTTTTCAAAACATTAAGAAACAAAAATGTGTAGTCTCCCCAACATGGACAGGCATGAATCCCTGGTGGGGGAGATGGGAAGACACGGAGGTGGAAGACGGTGGGGAGAAGGTGCCAAGACTCACTGACCTCAGTCCCCAGGGACATGAACCAGATCCCAGAACTTTCCAGTCCCCACCTAGCAAGCGGTGCCTCACCCACAGCCCAGGGAGTCCTTGAAAATTCTCATTTTGAAGGTAAATTGTCGCAGGAGTCCTGCCACTGGCAGAGAAAACTCCCAAGAGTTCTGCAAAGAAGAACGATACAGACTCCAGCATTTTACTTCCAGGCAAGATCCCTCACCCCCACCTCCCATTTTCTCCTTCAAAGAAAGCACTCATAATGTGCCTGTTCAATTATAATTTTATGGAGGCCTCAACTGCACATGTAAGGAAAGTGGAAAAATTCTAAGTTGTCAGGGATGTTTGGCACTGCTCCCACTATACTAAATGCTGCTTCCCCCCACCACCTCTATGCAAAACGGTTTCAGGGAAGATAGGGATTTTTTAATGATTGAGTTCACAGCATTCCCCGAAGTGTGTGTATGTGTGTAGGGTCCACACCTCTGACTGGCACTGGCGATCACCACACAGCTTCAGGAAGGCTTTTGTGCTTCTTAACATTATTATTTGGCACAGGGGATACTTGTCCCTATCAGTCATGTTTTCATCAATTCTTAATTTTTTTTTTTTTTCCCTCTTGAGTCAAAGTTCTGAGAAAGAGAAAATCAACCGGTGCTAATATTTCTGGCAGTTTCTTAAATGATGACCATGAATGAGTTTGCTTTATGCTCATGGCACTAAGTTGTCTCTCTTGCCAGGCTTGCACAGCAAGAGATTTTAACCACTGAACCTCCTCCCCGGCCCCCAAAGTTCATGGAATTGGTGTTACCTATTCTCGTCATCATAGATTATGTCCATCTCCAGCTATTTGCTCCTGACCCACTTATTTAATGAAAGCTGACTCCTGGATGGAGATGGCTAGAGAAAGAAGGATAAAAAGATGAGAAAGGGATGGCTGGACAGATGGCTTAGCAGGTAAGGCACTTGCCTGCAAAGCCTAAGGACACAGGTTCGACTCCTCAGTACCCATGTAAGCTAGATGCACAAAGTAGCACATGCATCTCAAGTTCGTTTGCAGTGATTAGATGCCCTGGTGTGCCCATTCTCTCTTTATCTCTCTCTCTCTCTCAAATAAATAAATAAAATAAATAAAATGGTTTATCAAAAAAAGAAACATCTAACTTTATAGATATAAGGGAAAATCATAGAGAAATGTGTGGAAACCCAAAGAAGGTGGGACACCTGTATTTTGCTCAGCACTTGGCATGGCCATCTTGCTTTGAACATGGGTGTGGTCTCCTTCATTAGTTCGGTACAC
Source organism: Orientallactaga sibirica (assembly GCA_036365145.1). Classification (NCBI taxonomy): domain Eukaryota; kingdom Metazoa; phylum Chordata; class Mammalia; order Rodentia; family Dipodidae; genus Orientallactaga; species Orientallactaga sibirica. Next base: position 11,947,947 of record JAEOAD010000013.1, read on the forward strand.
CACTTCATGGCAGATGCAGGGAGCGAAGCCCTCTGCTAACAGGTAAACACACCCTAGAATCATCTTTTCTCTCATCCCTCTAAATGTTTTGGGGGTTTGCCCTCCCACAATATTAGAGCACATCGATTCAGGCTGTCATTCCCATTTCACTAATATTTGATGCAAAATATGCATTTCCATTTTCAGTTCCTTCATAACTGTTAAGTACCAGAAGGGAGTCAGTTCTCAGCTTACTTCTAATTTCTGCTTGCAGTTTTTTTTTCTATGTGTGTTTGTGAATGTGCATGTGGTCTGTGCACATGTGTGCATGTTCACACATATGGGTGTACTTGTGTGCAGATACACGTGTGTGGGTGCATCAAGTATCTTCCTCCATTACTCTCCATCTTACTTATTAAGATAGAGTGTCTTCCTTGAATGCAGCGCTCACTGATTTAGCTTGCCTAGCCAGCCAGCCTGCCCTGGGAATCCTTTCTCTCTCCTAAGCACTCGGATTATCAGCAGCCCGCCATGCCCACATGGTAAGAATTTACATGGGAGCCGGGAGGCTTATACGCTGCTCCTCATGCTTGAATGATAAGTTCTCTGTCCACTGAGCCATCTCCCAGACTTATAGCTGTAATTTCAAAACCTTTATTTTGAAAATTGTTTTTTATTCTAGATTTACATCCTGGATTTAGCAGTGGAAGAAACCTTCCTTTCTCTAATAGTCCTCTTTAGGACTGTAAAACCAGCAGTGACCACTAATTAACTGGTCATGAATATGAGGACCAAAGATCATACTTCGATTCACATGTTGCCTTTGACAGTCAAAGGACTTTGTCAGCATCACATAATTAACCCGTAAGTGAAGAACACTTCTAGCAAGACCTTATCATCTGCCAATCTAAGAGGAAGCAAGAGGATGGCCAAGGGCGTCTGATGGTTTCCTGAGTATCTATGTCGTTCAGTTTTCATCGGCAGGTGAAACGTCAGGATCTGAATCCAGTAGCCTACTCATTACATTTATTTACAAAATTCTTATTTTTAAACACCAATGCTGTATAATAGAGGAGGAGATGGAAATAAAAAAAAAAAACATATGAATAACCAAAAGGATTGCCTTTAATCTCATCCTTAAAAAGATATTTACCATGTACAATGAACTTAAGCAAGTCTGTTGCATGACGTGAAGTAGACTGTTCCCTCTTTCACTCTCCCCCGCCCCTCTCTAATGAATGTACTCTTGTTTCCAAAAAATTAGTGCTGTGTGTGTATCAGGCAGGAGGCAGAGACTTAATTCTTTCTTCAGCCTGTGCTTTTCTGGGTGGTAAGGATTTGAGATAGGTCAGATTCTTAATACATATTGCATAACTGAATGACAGAAATTAAAAAAAAAAATTAGGGGGGGGTAAATGTTTGTTGCCATAAAATAATTCACTCACTCAGCCATTCATTTATTCATTCATAAGATGTTAGAAATTCCTTTGTACAATGGGTGTAATGAATCCAGTATATGTTTATAAATTTGAAATTATTAAAAAAAAAGAGCCAGGATCATTAAAACTAAAGAAAGATAGTATTTCCACTTGTCAATCTCTGTGCACGTGACTATTCACGTGGCATGAAGCTGTCCAGTCTCTGTAACCAAATGGCTGCTTACCAGAATTCCCCTGAAAGACAGCCCGTCTCCCTAGATTTCAGAAATAGGATGGACAGTCAACTAATTCAAGTTTCCGTTTTGGGTTGGTTTGCAACGTGCTTGCATTCAATAACAAGCCCTCCCTCCCTCGCTCATTCAGAAAAACTAGCCTGACTGTGAAAATTGTTCACGGGGGAATATTTCTTCCCATTCATTTTATTGAAATTCTGTATCTGAGTGCTAATTCATATTAACTTCTCTCTCTTTACTTAACCACAGTCAATTAAGGTGACAACCTATTTCTCACCTAGAACTCGGTCAGTGGTATGTCTTTGGGAGCAGTCACTTCATTTTCCCAGTGTGTGTGCAGCATCCGCCCTGTGAAGGCAAACACAGGTTCAACCGTACCACACAGGTGTACCGACAGCTGCTTGGAGATCACGAGAAAAATTAGAAAGCAGAGTGCACCAGGTTGAACAGAGTGTAGCAGAAAACATGCTTTAAAAACAAACAAACAAACAAACAAACAAACAAACAATGGGGCTGGAGACATGGCTTAGTGGTTAAGGCGCTTGCCTGCAAAGCCAAAGGACCTCGGTTTGATTCCCCAGTACCCACGTAAGGGAGATGCACAAGGGGACACATGCATCTGGAGTTTGTTTGCAGTGGCTGGAGGCCCTGGTGTGCCCATTCTCTCTCTCACACACTCTCTCTCTTCCTCTTTCCCTCTCTCAAGTAAATAAATAAAAGTACAATATTAAAAAACAAAACAAAGACGAAATAGGAGAATAATGAGCTGATGGAATCAAGCCAAGACGTCCACTGAGGCCAGAGGAAAAGCCGTAGCGTGGAAGGCATCTGATGTTTATGGGCGTTGCTCTCTTGAAGTGCCTTCTCTTTTTATTGGAATCAAGATGTCTTTCTACTCTCAGCCACCCCTAGTATTTTAAAATGAAAACGAAAATAGCAGGAATTTTATTCAACACTTTCATGACTTTTCCCGATGAATAAATTTAAAACTTTAATCATCTCACACCTAGGGATTTTTTGCTCGTTTTAACTTATAGGGCATGTCCATAGATGAAATGACTCATGGAATAAGCTTAAACTTTCAGCCGGCTCTCTTCTTCCATCACATCAAAAGAGTCACTTTTCCTTGTGATTAAATAAAAGTAATGACTTTGTATCTCTGTGTAGTGTGTGTGTGGGTGTGTGGGTGCAAGGGCATGTTGTGTGTGCATGTATGAGGAGGCCAGAGATCAATGTCAGGTGTCTTTTTCAAGAGGTGTCTGTCTCTCACTGAACCCGGAGCTTGTGAATCAAGTCTAGCTAGCCGCCGAGCCCTTTCTCAGCATTGGGATGACAGATGGGCACAGTGTGCCTGATTTTCCATGGGCTCTGAAGATCCAAGCTCAGGTTCTCATGCTGGTATGGCAAGTGCTTTGCCAACTGAGCCACTTCTCTATGTCCAGTCTTGCGGTTTCAGAGACTCCCACACAGCCCATAGGTTTCTGGCTCTCATAGTTGCTGGTTTTGTTCAAGAGTACTTAGGCTCTGGCCTATGTAAATCCATTCATGGACCATTATTAGGGATTCTGGAAAAACTTTTCTACATGGAGTCTTTCTTCAAAGGGCATCTTCCAAAGGAGATGTTTAGTTCACATAGCAATATCTACCTGACTCGGTGAGTTCAATCCAGAGTTCATAGAACAGGTGCTGTGTAGCCTTAACGTGCCTTTGGAAAGTAAATGGCTAAGAAAATGCCCTTTGAGGGTTACTGGGGGCTTCTGAGATTCTAATTCAAAGACAGCCACTGCCAGCTAAGATTTCTTGCTACACGGAAATAGATAAGTAATCTATAGGTTGAGTACCCCCTACCTGAAAGCTCCAGGACAAGAAGGGCTTCAGATTGGGGAGGTTTTCAGATTTTGAAATTGTTCTCTTGTTTTACCAGTTGAGTACCAGTGCATTCCAAAAGTTTTGGATTTTGGACCATCTTGGATCTTCTATTTTCAGATTAGGGATGATCAATCAGTGTGATGGTTAATTTGTTATTTTCTGGGCATGTCTATAACAGAATTTCTAGATTAGGTTAAATTGAGGAGAAGAGACCCGGATTGTAGATAGTACCATTCCATGAAGGAGGGGGCTCCTGGACTGAATAAAAAGGGCCAAACATATCTGAGCACCAGGTCTCTGCTTCCTGACTGTGGAGGCAACGTGACCGCCTGCTTGACCTCCTGCCATCATGACTTCATCACCATGATGGATTTGACTATCCCTCAAACTGTAAGCCCCAATAAATCCTTCCTTCTTTAAGTTGCTTTTGTCAGATATTTTGTCCAACCATTATTTATTTGCAAGGAGAGAGAGAGAGAGAGAATTTAAATATGGGCACACCAGGACCTTGTACCACTGCAAATGAACTCCAGATGCATGAGTCACTTTGTGCATTTGGCTTTATGTGGGTACTGTTGCATTGGGTCCCCGTTGGTAGGCTTTGCAAGCAAGCACCTTTAACTGCCGAGCCATCTCCTCAGCCTACTAATAGAACTTTTGAAGAACTTGAGTCTTTATTATCTCAGAGTTGCTAATGTTAACACCAAAGACAGAATGGCACTGGTTAGAACATGTATTAATGAACATTTCAGAATGCTTTAACCCCTTGTAAGAGCAACAATAAAACAGCAAAAATTAAAAACCCATAAAAACAAAAACCAGCAGAGCATGGTGGCGTAGGCCTTTAATCCCAACACTTGGGAGCCCAGGATAGGAGGACTGCTGTGAGTTCGAGGTCATCCTGGGCTAGAGTGAGACTCTACCTTAAAAAAAACAGCATGGGCTGGAGAAATGGCTTAGTGGTTTAGGCATTTGCCCACAAAGCCCAAGGACCCAGGTTCAATTCTCCAGGACCCATGTAAACCAGATGCACATGGTGGCACATGCATCTGGAGTTCGTTTGCAGTGGCTAGAGGCCCTGGCATGCCCATTCTCTCTCTCTGTCTGCCTCTCTTCTATCTGTCTCTCTCTCTGCTTGCAAATAAATAATTAAAAAAAAACAAAAAACAGCATGATCAGCAACAGGACACAGTCCAGGAGGCTCTGCAAGCTTTGTGCTATAGAAAGGAGCAGCTGGTTTCACTCATTTGCAGATAGAATATAATTTTCTCCCGTAGGAAAAAGCTCTTTGTAGCTAGCATTTTATATGGCTTAAACGCCCAGGTTTAAAACTCCCATCTAGCCAGGCTCTCTGTATGACCTTGATTCCTCCGGCTTTAGCTCTTTCACTCGTAAAATGGGATGGGTCCAGATCCACTTTGTCGAGGGTGAACAGTCGTCCCAGGGTGCCCAGGACTCTCCTGGTTTTAGCACTGAAAGCACACCCTGTAAGTCCCATGTAAGTCAGGATAATTAACTGGTCACTTGATTTTTGAGAAACATAGGCAACATACATGACATAGTGCCTGGCACATAAGGAAAGCACAGTTAAATAGTGGTGGTGCACACTCACCTGCAATCCTAAAACTTGGGAGGGAGGGAGAGGAGGGGAATCAGGGGTTCAAGGTCATCCTGGTCTACACAGAAAGTTTGAGGTTTTTCTGGACTACATGAGATCCTGTCATGAATGGATGAGTAAATAAATATATAAATAAAATACAAACCCACAAACAAGAAAGGCTTACCTTATTTTAAACATTATTAAACAAATTAGAAACAAAGTTTATCTTTTTTTCATTTTTTCCCTCCACACATTTTTGATGTGCCTATCTTTAAAAAAAAAGTTTATTTATTTCACAGAGAGGGAGAGAGAAAGAGAGAGAGAGGGAAAGAGAGAGGGAGAGAGAGAGAGAGAGAGAATGAATGGCCACAACAAGACACGGTAGACCCGTGTGCTACTTTGTGCATCTGGCTTTATGTGGTGACTGAGGAATAGAATCTGGGTCTTTAAGCTTTTCAAGCAAGTACCTTTAACCACTTAGCCATCTCTCCAGCCTTGATGTACCTTTCTAAAATAAGCAGGAAGCTGGGTGTGGTGGCGCACGCCTTTAATCCAGGCACTCGGGACGCAGAGGTAGGAGGATCACCATGAGTTCAAGGCCACCCTGAGACTACATAGTGAATTCCAGGCCAGCCTGGGCTAGCGTGAAACCCTACCTCAAAAAGCCAAAAAAAAAAAAAAAAAAAAAAAAAACACCAAAAACAAAAACAAACAAAAACAAACAAACAAACAAAAACCAAGCAGGAAATACAGCCTTCCATGAGGAGGTGTGAGGCTGCGTCATACCCTTCCTGATGACCTAAAGCGACTTGGGTCAACGTGTCATCCACTTTTCTGAGGGATAGAGTATGGATGGAGTGGAAATGATCGAGAATGGACAGACACAAGCCAGGCCATGTTACTTCTCATACTCTCTGAGCTGGGTCATGTGGTTTTATCTCAGCCGAGTTCTTCCCATGGATCCTTTCAATCCTGAGGCCTACAGGTCCCATGTCTTCAATGCTCTGCCTTTCCTTATGGTCACAACAGCAAACACTTTAAAAGCCCTTCTGTGTCACAGAGGATTGCTCAACACGTTCACACTTACTGACTTATGAAACTGACAACTCATGATGTACCGACTGTTGTTTTCCCCATTTTGTGGACAAGAATGCCAGAATACGGAGTGAGGGAGGCTTCGCCGGGGTTTGCGTGTGATTGGATATGAGTCAGGAGGCAAATGGAAATAGGTTGAGCTCTCTCCCTCTTAGCTCACCTGTAAAATGGGCCATGCTGTATAGCAGTGACCGTCTCACGGCTGGGATAAAACATCTGACCACAAATAGCGGATGGGATGACGGGGTTTACTTGTGGCTTACAGCTAGGTTCCAAAAGAACTTTCATCAAGGCAGAGACAACATGGCCAGACTGGGAAGCTGGCTCACATCATCACATACAAGCAAAGAAGTAGAGAAAGTGACATCGCTTACACCCCAAGATTTGCCACCCCCCCACCAGTGACACACCTCCTCCAGCAAGGTATTACTTCCCAAAGGCTCTGCCAGCTGGGGATTAAGTACGAGGCTTAATCACAAACACAGGCATTGAGGGGTGGGGGGACACTCCATTCAAACCACCACAGATACTTCACTGGTCATCTAACTAACATGGGTGTGGAGACCCTCGAGGGCTTTGTATATGGGAAAGTAGGTTGAGAGCTTTCAAGCATTAGGCAACTGTGCCCTCATTACTCTGTCACCGTGGTTTTATCTGCTCGCTCTTATTGTCTAAAACCAGAAGCATTCTGCGAGATAATAGAGCTGCTCTGAGTAGGTAGCTGCCCTCTTTAATCAAGGACACAAAGCCTCATTTCCTTGGATTCAATTCCTTGGAGATGAAATGTAAAGCGAAGAATTGTCCCCAACTTCTCCAGTCAGCAATGGTTCTGCCTTTTCGCCCCTTTCATAGGAGATCGCTAGAAATGTGAACCCTGTGGCTTTGAAGACTGGAAACAGTTGATAAAGTTAGGCAAGGATTGAATTACCATTGTACAGCCTCAAGCTGCAAATTAGTGAGAATTCAGGCCTGTTTCTCTGAAGCCAACTGAACAACGATGTATCCCTATTACACAAGATAAAAGGAGTTTAACATTGGAGCAGGAACTCCCAGCCAGGGTGGGTGCACACATTCTTCCCGATTCCCCATTTAGCACAACATTCCCCCTTATTAGAGGCTGTGGAATCACCCTGACGTTGGAGTCAGAGCGGCAGAAGCCTTAGGAACTTCTCCAGGTGTGGCTGATTTATTTTCAGGTGTGGACAGGATGGTCATTGAAATCACAGCCTGATTCCATCTCCTACCTAAACTCAACACCTCCACCGCCCCACCCCTGGCACTATTTCTGTGCCTGCGTGGCTGTCTTTTCCTCATTGGCCATGCAAACCTTTCATTCATCAGAGGCCCAAAGCACTTTGGAAGGCTTGGATGTGTCCGTATCAGTAAGCTAATGGAAGCCATGTGCTTCCAGAATGGAAAAAACCTGGCCTCTCAAGCATCCAGACGTGGCTTGCCTTAAATGGGTCTAAAGCAGAAATTCTTGAGTTCCCTTCTCATCTCAGTAGGTTGTTGGTCACCCTGAGGTGGAAGAACTTGATAATTTTATACCAAACCACCCCACACTTATACCTAAAGGACCCATTCTCTGGGGTCCAAGGAATCAACTGAGATTCATTTAACAGATATAAGGAGCTGTGGTGGTTTGATTCAGGTGTCCTCCATGAACTTAGGTATTCTGAATGCTAGGTTTCCAGCTAATGGAGATTTGGGAATTAACGCCTCTTGCAGGCAGTGTATTGCTGGGGGTGGGCTTATGGGTGTTATAGCCAGTTTCCCCTTACCAGTGTTTGGCACACTCTCCTATTGCTATGGTCCACCTTATGTTGGCCAGGGGGTGATGTCCACCCTCTGCTCATGCCATCGTTTTCCCTACCATTATGGAGCTTCCCCTCGAGTCTGTAAGCCAAAATAACCACCCCCTTGTTTTTTTTCCCCAAAAGCTGCTCTTGGTCAGGTGATTTCTGCCAGCAGTGTGAACCTGACCGCAACAGGGGCCATACAACTTAATAATAAAATAATAATAATCAAAATGACTATAGCAACTGCTGGGCACTTAGCAGATGTCCTTGTCAAGTGTCCTGTGCTAATGGGCCCAGGCAGTCCTGGGCCAATGTCAGGAAAAGGTATCTTAATTTCCATACTAAGAATAGACACATTTCCACAAGAGGGCTGAGAAATACATCTGATGGTGGACAGAAGTGGGATTGGAGCATAACTGTACTTTGTATTTTCTTCCCTCCTCTCACCATGGCACAATGACCCAGAAAGAGGAATCATGTTACTAATTTCACAGCAAAGAATACCAAGATGTAAAGAGTTTGAATAAAATTTCCAAGGACACATAGCTGATAAATGACAGCAGAGGCATATGAGAAATAGCATTTAAAAATCAGTGTATGGAACTAGAGAGGATGGCTTAGAGGTTAAGGAGCTTGCTTGCCAAGTCTAAGGACCCAGGTTCGATTCCTCAGTACCCATGTAAGCCAGATGCACAAGGTGGAGCTCATGTGTCTGGAGTTCATTTGCAGTGGCTAGAGGCCCTGGCATGCCCATTTTTCTCTCTCTCTATCTGCCTCTTTCTCTGCCTTTTTCTCTCTCTCAAATAAATAAATACAATAAAAATTATTTATATGTTAAAAATCAATGCAGTCTGCCCTATTTTACCCAGAGTAGAATTACTAAGGTGCAGACAGCTAGGTTTCTAACAGTGAGACAGGGTTCATGTTTCATACACCCCATAATGGCATCATGGTTAAAAAAAGGGGAGAAGCTGGGCTGGACAGATGGCTTAGTGGTTAAGGCACTTGCCTGCAAAGCCAAAGGACCCAGGTTCAACTCCCCAGGACCCATGTAAAACAGATGCACAAGGGGGTGCATACATCTGGAGTTCGTTTGCAGTGGCTGGAGGCCCTGACACACCCATTCTGTCCCTCTCCCTTTGCCTATATTTCTGTATCTCTCAAATAAATAAAAATAAAAAAGGGAGAAACATCTTGGGAAGAATTTATTTACTTGCTGAACTCTGAATGATCTAAGCAATCATTCAGGAAACAAACAGAAATGATTCAGAGTTCTTTATTGCTTTAAATCTTTGTATCTCCAGCAACAGCAATAACAACAACAAATAAACAAAATATCAGTTGTTCAAAAGGAAAAAAAAGTGTGTTGTGTATTTATCTTACACATTTGCTGTGGGTCAGCCCATGGAAGCAGGTAAGGGATGTTGGGGTGGGTGATCCTGCCTCATCCTGTCCTCTCATTGCAAGGGTAATATAGTCAGCTTTACATTGCTGGGATGAACTTCCAAACCAGGTACAAGTTATGGGAGGAAGGGATTTATTGACACTTACAGATCCAGGGGAAATTCCACAATGGTAGAAGAAGCCGGCCCCCTTTCACAGGTCCATGCACAGAGAAACACCACCACCAGCACCATAAGCAAGCCCACTGTGGGAACCCCAGGCAGAGCTCAAGCTCCCTACACACCTTTAATCAGATCCACCCCAAAACACACCTTAGGGCTGGACCCTAGGATCCACCCACAGTGACACCTCTTCCAGCCAGGCAGCTTGAAATCCTAGAAGCTTTAATGCAACAGAATCTATTGGAGGACATCCATTCAAACTGCTGGAGCACGTGAGCTCGTGGGCCTTTCCGTGGCCGGGATATTTCTGGTTTCAGTGGCATGGAGGAGGTGGGTAGTCTGAGTTCTTCAAGTCTGCCTGCAAGTGTCCCATCTATCATACCTTCTCATTCCACTGGCCCAAGCAGTCTTAGGGCCTCGGAGAGTGAGGGAGTGGTGTTTCCATCATGTGCACGGGAGGAGACAGTCCAGTCCTCTGGGGGATAGATAGCTTGCTCATCACCGTGAAGCAGGTAAGTGACAGACAGGCCTGGGGGTGAGGGGGACAAACACCGCTCCAAAGCTTGAGTCTTCTTCATGTGTCTTCATGCGTGTGGTGGTTGGTTTCTATTCTCAACTTGACTGGATTTAGAATCACCACAGAAACAAACCTCTGGGTGTGCCTGTGAGACTGTTTCTAGAAAGGTTTAGCCAAGCAGGGAAGATCTACTCTAAATGTGGGTCGCACCATTCCACGGGCTGGAATCATGGATTGGATAAGAAATCAAGCTGAGCATCAGCATTCGTCTCTCTCTGTTTCCTGACTGCAGACATTATATGACCTGCAACCTCACACTCAGGCTGCTATGCCTCCACCATGAGGGACTGTCCCCTCTAACTGTGAAGCCCTTCCTAAGTGGCTTTTGTCAGGTATCCTGTCAAAACAACTAGGAAGTAATACCATACCAGAAGGAACAGACGAAAGGTGAGGAGCTCTGTGGTAATTTGAATATGATAGTGTCAATAAATGGTCCCGTAGGTTGAGATGGTTCATTAAAATTGAGCTTGCAGGGGCTGGAGGGATGGCTCAGCAGTTAAGGCGTTTGCATACAAAGCCAAAGGACCCAGGTTCAATTCTCTAGGACCCATGTAAGCCAGATGAACAAGGGGGCGCATGCGTCTGGAGTTTGTTTGCAGTGGCTGGAGGCCCTGGTGCGCCTATTCTCTCTCTCTCACTCCATCTCTCTCTGTCAAATAAATAAATAAATAAATAAATAAATTAATTAATTAATTAAAATTAAGATATTTTAAGAAATTGAGCTTGCCATATGAGTCCATAGCAGGCAGATCCCTGCTACAGGGGGGCATATCACTGTGGACAGGACCTGGAGACCAGCCCTAAGGTGTGTTTGGGGGCAGATCTCCCTTCCATCCCAAAAGTGTGTGGGGAGCAGTTTGAGCTCTGGTGTGGGTGCGCTGGTGGCACTGGCTGGTGGTTGCATCTCTCTGCTTTGGGAGCAAGCAGCTTTTTCCGCCATTGATGGAGTTTCTTCGGGATTTTGTAAGCCTTTCTCTCCTAAACTGTGTCTGGCTGGATGTTCATGCCAGCAACATGGAGCTGACTACAGCAAACCCCTTCTTGCCTTTGTATCACAGCAGGCCATTCTCCCACCTCTAGGCCATTCTCCTGTCCTCTCCTCTGCAGCTCCACTCTGAGGAGAATGTGTGTGGTCACGGCAATAGAGGCTGGGCTCTTGGCCTCGTTCCGTGACAGATTCTGTGAGGCTTTCTTCGGGAATCATTGTTTAACAGAAGAGTCAAGGACCTTCTGCCCTTGGTAATAAAGAAGCTGACCCACTGACCTTCTGCGTGGGGGCGGGGGAAGCGTGTCGTGCCAGCTCTTAATGTCCCCTTTTGTCATCTCTACCCCACAGGACCATATCGTTCCATATAAGCATCCGAATCTCAGTGAATAAGCTGAGGGTAACCACCTGAGGGGATCAAAGGGTCCCAAAGTCTCCCAGTTAAGAGGTCAAGTGAAATTTGGGAGTCATCTGCGTGCTTCAGCGTTTCCCACTACCCTGTGGGATGGCCCCTCCTTCCTTCCAACGTCCAATTATACACGCCAACTATCTTCCTGAGGAGCGGTTTGCTATCAGACTGCTGGCAGTGCAGGCCAGCATGCGGTTCAAGGTCCCTCTCTTTGTCACACTTCACCCTACCCAGAGGTGACATGTAGGCTGTCTCAGAAGGGCTGATGACTCTGGGACCTTTAATGATGGTCACCTGAATTGCTCCCTTCTTCATTGCAGTCACCTCAAAGTCTATCATTGGCTCCAAAAGGAAGAGATGGTCCCTTTAAAAAGTTGGTAGCAAAACAGGTGTGATGGTTTATGCCTGTCGTCCCAACGGTCTGGAGGCTGAGGCAGAAGGATTGCTGAATGTCTGAGGCCGGTCAGGGCCATAGAGTAAATGGTGGGGAAAAGGAAATTGGCTGCAAATCAAGCTGCTTTCAGAAGTAAAGTTTAGGGGTGGGGCTGAGTGGATAAAGCCCTTTCTTGGTCACTGTGAGTACCTGAGTTTGGATCCCCCAAGTAAGTGGTGTAAACTGCATAGGCTCCTGGTACCCCAGTGCACTTGCAGTGAGGATGGAGGCAGAGACAGGATAATGTCCCACATGCTTACAAAGGGAGAGATGAACAACAAACCCGGTTTTGAAGTAGATGTAAGCCAAAGACCAACCTAAAGACCCCAAAAGCTGTTCTCTGACCTTCACACACATACCATAGCAGACACACACACACACACCCCAAACAAACAATATAAACCAAGAGTAAAGTACAATTTAAATTTTCAAAGAAGCACATCTTTCCCTTTTATATTTCATTGTGATCTTCAGAGTTTCTTTCTCTCTCTCTCCCCCTCCCTCCTTTATTCTCTTCTTGTACTAAAAGCAGAAACATTTTGCCCTGGCTTGCCAAATGATTCCTATCACACAGTAAGAAAAGAACTTACTATTTCCTGAAAATTTATGCTCCCACCCTCTTTCTAAAATACATTTTGTCCTGGGGACTCAGTCAGGTAACCTGATAAGGAGTTAATGAAGGCAAATGAATTCTGCCTGCGTTTCAAACCTGGCTTGTTCGTTATCTCCTTTGCTTTCCTGAACATTGCACTTTCTTGGTGCAACACTGTTGCAAAGTGAAGGTATTTGGAGGAAATAATAAACAAGTGCATATAATTTTCCCACTGGAGCAAGGTGATTATGTCTGTGTAAATGATTCAAGTAATTTGGGGAAGGGTGGGAGAAATTTCACTACCCCACATCTGGCTAATTGCAAATAAATTGTCATACTGACCTTCTGTTGTATGGACAATTCACATTAAATGCCAGAATAAAGGTTGGGAATTTTAAATAGCATTTGTATGACAGCTGCAAAAATAATATTTTAATCATGCTAGGTCTCCCCTTCTGGACCGGGCTTGTGCCCCAGCAGGAGAGGGACTGTGACCTTCCATCCTTAATCCTCTTTCCAAGATCTGGTGCTCCTCAGGACAAAATCTGCTCATTCCAAAATCTTCCCCTGGCTGGGAGAAAAAATGTTCAAAGCCAACAGATTTCTATCTTCTTGCAGAACTACTGAATAATGTTGCTCTAAAAATGACAAAGGCAGCAGTACGGGTGACAAGAAAGAAGCTGTGCTTTTAGCTTATGCTCTGTGTGTGAGAGAGAGAGAGGAGGGAAGACTGCAGGGATAACTGTTGTGTGGTGGGAGCAGGTTGGAATGCCTGGGCCTGCCAATGGCACGGCTGTAGGGTCTGTTTTTACTGCCAGTTTCCAAACGATATCTGATCATCCTGCAGACAAGACCAGAGACTAAGGAAATGGATGAGATCCCAGATCCCAGAGCCTCGTGTAGCATGTTCTAGCTTAAAATAACAAAAGAGGTAGCCGTCGTATTGTCTTCTTTTCTCATTTCCCACCAGCAGCTCTTCCTTGTTGGTGGAGTGGGTGTCGGAAGGTACAGAGGAAGTTGGAGCTGTGTCGGATGCCAACCCTTCTCTAACAGATGTGAGTCTCCCTTCTTCACCTGCTCCTTCCTGGACCGGCTGTGGCACTTCTCACTGTCTTTTCTTCTTCCCACGTTCCATGCTTCCTTTCCTTCTTGAATGCATGGAATTACACCTTCTCCCAAGACTGGAGAGAATCTTCATCATTTTTCAGAGGGAAAACAAAAGAGCCTCATTTGGTTGGTGAACATACTCTGGTATCAGGACGTCCAATGACGTTCTTTCCGGGTGAATCAAAAGTCGATCAGAATGGAGGCCAGGTGTCGTCTTTTCTTGATTTCTAATCTGCTTTGAGAGGAACTCATTGTGTCCCACTGGGCAGTACTTGCAGGTGTGAAGACTGTGAGTCCTCAGTTCTCACCGGGAGTCCTTCTGTATGTCATTTAGAAGCTTCAGAAACATTCACCGGAAATCAAACAGCTTGAATAAAAGCAAAAGAATAGAATTTATTATCAGGGTCTAATGATTTCTCTCAGAACCCAAAACCAGAGTGTTACTACCCTCAAGAAATAATGGAAGCGAGGCTCTACAGCTTATGAAGGTGTCCCTGCCCCATGCCTCGGGGCTTTCCGTCTAGCTCTCTCTGACAGTACCCTCCCACATGTCTACTGCTGTGGATCCAGACTTGAATAAGTATACAGGTAACAGGGCTAACGGCACTTCTATGGCCCCCTCTGGACATTGTCTTCTTTGTATCAAATATACTTTTGAGATTTCAACAGTGCAACAGTAAGGCATGGTGGTATATCCTTTTAAAATAAATATTCTTTCAACAAGGGTAAACAGCTTAATAGATTTTCAAGATGAGGTTCTGGGTGAGTTCTTCCTCTTTGAACCCTAGCAGCTCCATGCGCATGCAAGCAACTCTAACTAAATTCAGTGGAACAACACACACACACACACACACACACACACACACACACACACACACAGAAGCAGGACAGGGCTAGTTGGGAAGAAAAAGAAAGGGTTTTGTGGGACTGTGATGAGGACAAAAGAAGGCAATGGGGAGTTGAATATGACCAAAATACATAATATAGATACACGCAATAGTCAAATAAGTGAGAAAATTGTAATTGGCATTGATCCAGTTTGTTCATAGATGTAAATTGATATTATTTTTTGGAAACTGGGCCAGGCATGGAGGCACACACCTATAGATCCTAGCACTTAGTGGCAGGAGGACTCTAAGTTTGAGGTCAGGTTCATCTTCATACTGAGGCTCTATTTCAAAAAATAAAACAAGAAAATTGAGAAGGATTCTGTATTTTCTCTCTCTCTCTCTCTCTGTGTGTAGAGGTTTCAGTTGTCCTTGAAGGATTTGTCTTAAGCTCAGCTAGAGATTAAGGGCCCTCATTAGACTGGATATGCAATTCATAGGCCAAAGCCTGACTGTTAGCAGAAATTTGTGAACTGGCATTCCATCCATATCTTCAGGAACTTCAGTACTTTCAGGAACTGCTTTCCAGGTAGTTTTTTTTTTTTTTTTCTTCCATACAGATCTCATTCCCTAAATGAAAAGAGTGCATTCCACATGTTTATACTCAGAGCCAAGACATTGTATGTACAAGTGCCCCTCTGTCTGAGGATCCCTCCACGTGCTGGGTAGCTGTCCACACAAGTTGCTCCAGCAGTAATTGCCCCCGTTCTCCCAGCTCTGGGTGTTCTGATGAAGGGACTCGGGAAGTACAATGGATGTGCCATCTGGTCCCACGACCCAGCAGTTTCGCAAGGGAGAGTTTGCCTTGGGATTTAGGGATTGAGGTGTGAGGTTGAGAATGGTGGAAAGGGGGAACCCAGAAGACTAAAGGGAGGATGTTGGCAACACCAGTGGAATTCAGATGGGCGGGGCTGGGAAAGGATGTTAACATCCTGCATCCTCCAGCAAGGAACTGAGCATTGGCCTGTCTTGGGATCCTGGATTCTCTACTCCACACTCAGGCTGAGTCACCAGTCCACTTTCTTCATGGGGCTTTCAGGGTGCCTTCCAGGACCGTGAATTGTCTTGTGTGCTAAGGCATTCTGCCTTATAGGTACCAGGGTTCCTGAATATGACGAGTGGTCATGAGGTCTAGGGCAAGATAAAATGACAATTGTCAAAGCATTTGTTTAGGTTGTCTCAACATCTCCTTGTCCCAGGTATCTGGATATTTTTGGTGATTTCTTTTGTTTTCTCTGAGTTATCAATGAGTCAGACAACTGGCATTGCCTACGATGACTAGACTGGAGCTATGAATGACCTAGGTAGGAACCCCTTTCCCATTCACATGTACTAACACATTACATGTAGTAACACATCCTTTTCGTGGCCTGTTCTATTAAATGCATTCCGTCTGAATTCCAGCCCGTTTTTATGATAGGGAGAGACTAAAGGTAATGCCATAAGAAGATGAGAATGAAACACTGGGGGACTTCCATTCAGGGCTCTGACTTACTACTCAGCAAATACACAATCTTAACAGAGCATTCAAACTTCTCCGAAGCTCAAAGACTTTCAGTGTGAAATTGGTTCAGATACCACGAAGAGTATGTAGGAAAGCGAAGAGAGGTGCCATTTCTGTTGTCCCTATGTCACCCTAGTCTAGTTCTTTCTCTTGATAGAATTGTATTATAAAAATTCAGATACCCCCTAGCCACGATATTGAAAAGAGAAGGTGTAAACTCTTATAGTCAAGTATAAATGGCATAGTGGAGGGAGGATTGAAGGTTGCCCTCTCACAGCTGTTTCTCCTCCCCAAACTCATGCCATGCTCATGCTGTTTGGATCTCTTCTGAGATTTATTCATTTGTGTGTGTACAGGTGTGCATGCACATATGTGTGCATGTTTGTGGAGACCAGAGGGTAATCTTGGCCGTCATTCCTCACACATCATCTTCTGTTTTATGAGACAGAGGCTGTCGTTGACCTGCAAGCTCTGCAAGCAGGCTAGACTAGTTGACCTGCAAGCTCTGCAAGCAGGCTAGACTAGTTGATCATCTAGGAAGAGGATTTGCCTGTCTCTGCTGCCCCACGACAGGGATTATATACATGTGCCACCAAATTTGGCTTTTTTTAAAATCTGGTTTATTATTTTCTTTTGTTTTATGTGGGTTCCAGGGATTGAGCTCAGATCCTTACATTTGCAAAAGCAAGCACTTTACTGATTGAACTACCCCCAGTCCTATGCATTTAACTATTTTTAATTGTTTTTTAGAAAGGGCAAGAAAGTGAGATAGACAGAGAGACAGAATTGGCACCAGGGCCTCTGCCATCTCTGCCATTGAAATCGAACTGCAGATGCTTGTGCCAGCTAGTGGGCACGTGCGACCTTGTGCTTGCCTCACCTTTGTGTGTCTGGCTAACGTGGGATGGGGAGAGTTGAATGTGGATCCTTAGGCTTCACAGGTAAGTGCCTTAACCACCAAGCCATCATTCCAGCCATGCATTTTGATTAATAAAGATACTTTTTTGCCTTCTGGAACCTTTGATGTTTGCTTGTATTAGGTTTCAGATGTTGCTGTAACAATTTCCAAACTTAATGAATCAAAGCAAAAACAATTTATCATCTTATAATTTCTCCAGGTAGAAGTCCAACAAACATCTCCCCAGGCTCACACCTTGTCTAATTCAGGTCTTTTTTGTAAAAAACATTTTTTTAGTATTTTATTTATTTATTTATTTATTTATTTATTTATTTGAGAGAGAGAAAAGGGGGCGCCAGGGCTTCCAGCCACTGCAAACAAACTCCAGATGCATGCGCCCCCTGGTGCATGTGGCTTATGTGGGTCCTGGAGAATACAACTGGGATCCTTAGGCTTTGCAGGCAAATGCCTTAATCACTAATCCATCTATCCAGCCCCTCTAATTCAGGTCTTTAGGATGGAGGACCCTGTTCCTTGCGCATGGAGCCAGGTCCCCTGCATTCCTTGGCTCACACTCCCACAGCCTCCTTTGCTCTCAAGTCAAACAAGAACTCGTGCTTTGATCTTTCCTTTGACTTCTGCTCTTCTGTCTTCCTTCTCTTTTAAGGGCTCCTGTGATTTTACTAGGCTTATCTGGACAGTTTGGACTCTCCAATTAATTAATTCATTAATTTAAGAGTGACAGAAAGAGGCAAAATACATATGTGGGTGTGAAAGAGAGAGAGACAGAGAGAGACAGAGAGAGAGAGAGAGGGAGAATGGGCACACCAGGGCCTTCTGGCACTGTCAATGAATTCCAGGCATATGCACCACTTCATGCATCTGGCTGAATGTGGGCATTGGAAAATTAAACTGGACCGTCAAGCTTTACCAGGCAGTACCTTTAACAGCTGAGCCATCTATCTAGCCCTGTCCTCCCTGTTTTAAGTTTGGCTGATTAATAACATCAGTCACATCTACAAAGCCATCTTATAGCAGCATCAAAGTTCGAACTTGATAGAACAGTCAAGGGACGGAAACTTTGAAGGTAGGGTAAGCCATCTTTATAATTCTTGACATAGCATCATCCCACAGGCTAACCAACAGATGAAGCTACCGTCAGTCATTAACACCTTTGTAGGGTTAATCTGGTGGGTGGATTTCCAGTATGAATGCCTGATTAAGGGAGTAGATTTCTTTTTTCTTTACTGCTTTATAGGACATTAATGGCAATTGCTTCTGTGGAATCAGGGGTTAGAAAGTTTTGGCACAGAACAGGTGAGATAATCAGGGACCGAGGCTAACAGCTCAGGGGGAGAAAGGATTCCTGTTGTAGGAAAAATCAAACAAAGAGGTAACCAAAACTGAGATTATTTTTAAGGGACAATACATCATTTACTTAAGTTAACACTCTTCTGATGCATTTGAGGTTGAGAAAGCACCTCCTGATTTATAAATAATAAAATGTCTTAGAGATACACATGTCCCCCACTTTTAAAATAAATTAAAAAATACTTCGATATTTCTGAAACCATTAGAAGAGCTTTCTAGATGCTTTGCATGGGAGAAATCCTCCCCTCCTCCCTTTCTACTCATCAGTATTTAAATAGATATCACTTACCACTTAAGCCTCGTCATGTGCAATGAATTATCCAGTTACTATTAAGTAGTCTTATGATCTACATAGAGGGTTATGAATAACATTTCCAAACATCGCTAGGAAATAATAAACTATTGCCTTGACCTATGCATAACACAGATCTATTATATAGCCATGTATGTACATGTCATCACTATCTCGATGTATCTATGTACTGTATATCTATGGGGGTTTGGCTCCTTCTGACAATATCATCATTCACAGATGCCCAAGTCCCTTGTATAAAATGATGTCATATTTTCATATAACCTGTATACATCCCCCAGTATCCTTTAAATCATATTGAGATTACTTAATACCTAGTGCAATGCAAATGTCATGGAAATAGCTACTATGCTTTTTTTTTTTTTTTTTAAAAAAAAAAGAGAGAATAAGGATGAGATGGTCTGGAGAGATGGCTTAGTGGTTAAGCACTTGCCTGTGAAGCCTAAGGACCCTGGTATGAGACTCAAGTCTCCAGGACCCACGTTAGGCAGATGCACAAGGTGGCACATGCATCGGGAGTTTGTTTGCAGTGGCTGGAGGCCCTGGTGCATCCATTCTCTCTCTCTCTATCTGCCTCTTTCTCTCTGTCTGTTGGTTGCTCTCAAATAAATAAATAAAAAATAAATAAAAAAAATTTTAACAAAGAATAAGGATAAGAAAATGAGTCCAAACATCTAGTATAAACACAATTATTTTCTAGAATATTTTCTTTTTAAAAAATATTTTATTATTATTTATTTGACAGAAGGGGAGAGAGAGAGAGAGAGAGAGAGAGAGAGAGCGAAAGGGAATGGGTGTGCCAGGGCCCTCCATCCACTGCAAATGAACACCAGATGCATGTGCCACCTTGTGCATCTGGCTTATGTGGGTCCTTAAGCATTGTACCTGGGTCCTTTGGCTTTTCAGGCAAGTGTCTTAACCACTAAGCCATCCCTCCAGCCCCCTATCTTCTAGAATATTTTCCATCCTTACTTGGTTAAGCCTATGAATATAAAACCCAAGGAAAGGAAGTGCTGATATATGACTATATATATTAGATCTACTGATATATAAATAGAGCCAAATATAGATATTTCTTATATATTTTCTCTTATCATTACATGGACATGAGTACAAGACTATATCCTTGAACAAAAATAATTGTAGTATTACATAACAAAAACAAAGTTATTGCAATTATTGTCTCACATTCCATTATTATAAGATTCTTTTTTTTTTGTTTGTTTGTTTTTCAGTGACTG
This sequence comes from Orientallactaga sibirica, assembly GCA_036365145.1. Classification (NCBI taxonomy): domain Eukaryota; kingdom Metazoa; phylum Chordata; class Mammalia; order Rodentia; family Dipodidae; genus Orientallactaga; species Orientallactaga sibirica. Next base: position 11,967,843 of record JAEOAD010000013.1, read on the forward strand.
TAGGTGGGTGGATGATCTGTCATCCAGATATCCACCTAGAATGACTTCCCATGCGAAGGTCCTTTCCAGGCAATGGGAAATGTATATCTTGACATGTTCACATGGTAGTCATAAGAATTTCCTTCCCTGGACTTCCTGTCAGTCCCTCTGGGCTCAGCTTGGCTTGTGTTTGCAGGTATGGTTGGAAGGCAGCTTTGCTTATGATAACGGCGTATCATTTCAGGTCAGCAACATCCAGAGTTCTACCCACCCTTGGTGCGATACCTGGGGCTTTTCAAATCAGACATTAGTCTTTGTCAAGTTGACCATTGTCCCCATATTCTGGCCCTTGGCTGTAAGAAATAGGGCTGAGGGAGAAGGAAATCACATCCTGTCAATAAGCACCAAAAATATTTAGTGTGGCAGGCTCTGTGTTTTCTTTCATATGAAAAGCTGATTAATATTCAGTGGCTGAAGGTTAATACCCTATTCATTTTATTCACTTTACATCCTGCACACAGCAGTGACTGTTCCAATTTCAGTTCCTAATTCATACAAGTCTGGTTCCAATCAGGAGATTAGTAACTTACTGCCTAAGCAGAAACAAATCACACAATTGCTCGGCTTATCTTTCGGACATGCACATGCACTTGAAATGGACTTGTTCATGGACAGATACGGATGCTACATAGAGACCAGAGATGCTGAGTGCATGTGAGTACATTCAGGAAATTTCACTTGTGATGCCAGCGTGTGAGGGAGACAAATAGGTAAAAGTGGCATGAGGAAAGCGTTCACGAGCAAATGGTCTTTAAGCTTGCTCACAAACCATGTCTCCATGAAGTTTTCTCTATCATGGGTGATATTTCAAATAGATTGCAGTGTCATGCTTGGTCCTTTTTCAGGCTATAGTGTTCTCCAGGGTTTAGAACAGCATAATTTATTTATCTATACAATCATTTTGTATCTTCTAAGATTTTTTTTATATAATTGAATCTACCACTCTTCATTCTTAAGGACGTGAAATTTCAGGAGTATGGACAAGGAATGATCATTAGGGATTTTTCTGACCATGTAAGTAAAAGTCACCAAAAGGAGGGGGTCCCCATTTCCCATAAAGGTCTTTTGAAATTATATCATATTTGTCTAGAAAGGATTAAGGACAGACTGCCAGGTTCACATGCTTAGTTTTTGACTTGTATGATTTATTTTACTTATAGGGAAAGATACATTTTAAGCAGCTCTCTGCAATCCGATAGACAGGGAGCCACCAGGAAGTTTGCATTTCAGATGTTGGTATATGATACTTGACTTAAAGGTTCATCATTGCAGTGGGTGTCCACGGAATAGTAAAAATCATGGGTGCAAGGTGCTATATGTTTTTATTGTATTTATTTCATGTATATTCAACATGTATGTGGTCCTTTTAAAAATAGGTATGTGGACTGGAGTGATGGCTCAGCCATTAAAGGCACGTGCTTTCAAAGCTTGATGATCTGGGTTCAAATCACCAGTACCCATGTAATCCAGATGTACAAAGTAGTGCATGCATCTGGAGTTTGTTTCTAGTGTCAAGAGGCCCTAGAACACACGTACTCCCTCTTTCTCTCTCAAGTAAATAAATAAAAATATATTTAAAAATGATGAAAATAGATATGATGGGATCAAAAAGAAAGCCTTCATAGTTGACAGTGATGGCTTTATTTGGAGATCATCGAATTTGATAGTGGAACACTGTATGCTGAGTGTAAAAGCCATCACCCTCTTCATCAGAGCAGCCTGCATACTCCCACGAGATGGTCAAGATGGGCCCTGGTGGTGTTCCCTCCTGGAAGGAGGGGATGGGGAAGCTCCTCAGACACTCTTGAGATCCCAGCCACACCCTCCTCTGCTTGCCATTCTGCTCCAGCTGCAAGTGGTCTTATGAGGTCTTAGAAAGTGGAAGGTTAACTGAAGGGGGGGATTCCATTTACGTAGCTATGGGGAAGCCCTCCACCCTGTGGTGTGGGGCATTCTGGTGATGCGACTGTTTTGGGGTCACTCATGCACCTGGGGTCACTCGGGTTCCTGTGAGTCACCTCTCACTCGTGCTTCTGTAAGTAAACCAGATAAACTCATTGGTCCAGCAAGTTAGACTTGGGTGGGTTTGCTACTCTGCTTTATCCTTGATGTCCTGTCTGGGATGAGCACATATTAGTTCATATTTCCTCCCCGACAGCTCATGCAACAGGATTCCTAACCCAAAGAATGTTTCCCAAAGTCGTGGAGGGGAAGGACTCCATGAGGTGCTAGCCTGGCTTATTTGAAAGCAATCACCTGGATGACTCTAAGATAGCATCCATCCTGTCCTCTCACCTTTGGCTGCTGTATTGTGGAAAAGGACCACACTTTAGAACAAAAAAACAACAAAAATCCACTGCCAAAATCAACCGACCCATCCCACACTGGAGTTGAATTGCTTGTATTTGCTAATTAAATGACTTTGGTTTTGTTTCCCTAAAGTTCTTAATCTAGGCTGAAGGAGAAATAAATACAGTTTATCAAAGTGAATCCCAGGCCTACAGAGTTTGGCTGTAGAATTACATGACTTCTATTTGTAAAAGTATTTGTGAATCTATATACAGTGTTAAAGAATTATGCAACACTGTTATTGCTCTGTGAAGTTTTAAAAAATGTTTTATTTTTATTTATTTATGTGTGTGTGTGTGTGTGTGTGAGAGAGAGAGAGAGAGAGAGAGAGACTGAGCCTGGTGTGGTAGGGCACGCCTTTAATCCCAGCACTCGGAAGAGAGAGGTAGGAGGATCGCTGAGAGTTGGAGGCCATCCTGAGATTACATAGTTAATTCCAGGTCAGCCTGGACCAGAGTGACACCCTACCTCGAAAAATCAAAGAGGGAGAGAGAGAGAGAGAGAAGAAGAGAGAGAGAGAGAGAATGGGCATGCCAGGGCCTCCAGCCATTGCAAACAAAATCTAGACATATGTGTCACCTTGTGGATATGGCTTACATGGTTCTGGGGAACCAAACCTGGGTCCTTTGGCTTTGCACGCAAGTCCCTTAACCACTAAACCATCTTGGCAGCCCTCTCTGTGTGTACTTCCAACTAGCCTCCATCCTCAGGCAACTTCCTGCTGTGTTTTCTTTGAAACGGAGGAAACTACTACTTTCATTTCTCACCTGTCTCATAGCTAGGCTGCTGCTCAAGGCCAGGGTCAGTAAAGTTGGTGAAGTTTCTATCAACACTTCTAAGAAAATTGATAATGTTTCTGCTAAGAAGTATCTGAGTATCTATAGTCTCAGATCTTGGATTCAGACCCTGAAAATGAGCTTCATTTATGGGTGCTAGTCACTCACTCACCTGGGGAAGTCCTTTCAGTTTTAGCTGAGAATTTCCTGACCCTTCATGAACTTACAAACATGCTGCACTGTGTTTCGTGTGTGTGTGTGTGTGTGTTTGTGTTGTGTTGTGCATATGTATGTGCCTGTTTGTATGCATGTGGGTACATGTGTGTGCGTGCGTGTGGAGGCCAGCGAGGACAATCTTGGATGTCCTCAGCAACACCATTACCCACGTCTTTTCTAGACAGAGTCTCTCATTGGTCTGTAGCTCACTAATTAGGCTAGACTGGCTGGCCAGAGAGTTTCCATGGGTCTTCCTGTCTCTACCTCCCCAGTGCTGGGATCTATAGACATACCCCACCTCACCTGTCATTTTTATGTGGGTACTGGGGACAGACCTCAGATGCTCATGTTTGTGAAACAAGCACTTTAGCTTCTGAGCTATTTCCCTAGACCTGTTTTTTTTTTTCCAAGTGGTGATAAAATATACATGTCATGAAGTTACTCCCATCTTTACCACTTTTGTTATATTATATTATTATATTATATTATTATATTTTTGAGTCAGGGTCTCATTCTAGCCCAGGCTGATCTGGAGCTCACTCTATAAGCCCCACTATGCCCTTGAACTCACAGTGATCCTCCTACCTCAGCATCCTAAGTGTTAGCATCAAAGGCATATGCCACCGTGCTGGCTTATCTTCACCACTTTTAACTATGATGTTGGCATGATATACCATCCCTACCATCGACCTCTAGAATCTTTATCTTGCAAACTTGAATCTCCATCCCCATTGAAGACAGGAGTACTCCCTTTAGGCCCTGGCAATCCCCATGAAGTTGAGCCAGGGAGGGACCCAGTTATAAGTGACATCATCCAATATTCCTTTTGTGACTGGCTTATTTTGTCATGTCCTCGAGGGTCATCCTGGTGGGGAGGCATCCTGTTTTGGGTGACAGGAGGGAGTAGCAGCTAGAGTCTTCAGGGGCATGTGGAGGGTGCTGAGGAACCAGTCTGTCTGACAACTTCCATGGGCTTTCTGGGTACTGACAACAATCCGAGACGTGATGGCCACTAGCTTTGCTCATAGTTGGCAATGACAAACCACCATCGGCGGCCCTAAGCTTTCCAGGGGCTTTAGAAAGAATTCCAGGAGTGAGGTGAGGGAGATGGCTCAGTGGGTGAAATAACTTGCTGTGCGAGCATAAGTTGCTGAGTTTGGACCCCAGAACACAGGTGAAGCTGGACACGGTGGTAAGCATCAGTCACACAGCCCCGTGGTGGAGACAGGAGAATTGCAGGAAGCTGGAGGGCCGGCCAGTCTGTGGAACACAGTGGTGAACAATGAGAGGCACAGCTTCACACAAGTGCCAAGTGCAGACCGACATCTGAGCTTATTCTCTGAGCTCTTCACACTCACACACAATTGAGAAGGCTCACATATACACAATTGTGTACGCACGTATACATGTTCATTCTACACACATCCCCGCCACAAAAAGATGAGAATAATATTAATAATGATGCTGAGGAAAGAATTCCAGGGGTCTAGCACACACAGCACAAAAGCACCTGCCCTCAGGTCTTCGGAGGAGGAGGAGGAGGAGGCAACCGCTTCCTGGACTTTCAGAGGTTCCTGTCGGGAGGGAGGGAATTCCTCTGCAGAGCTGGGCTTGCGATTAAATGAGCTCAGCTTCCATTTCATGGATGCCACCAGGAGGGATACTTCGGTTTGTGGAAATTACTATTTTCTCTTCCTGCCTTTGGGTGACTATAGGAAGCAAAAATAATAATAATAATAATAATAATAATAATAATAATAATAATAATAATAAAATTAGAAAAAATGGAGCCCTAGCTTGAGCGCAGCTCCACACAGGGTGTCTCGCCAAAATGCAAAGTCCCACCGCAGTGCACAAGCAGACACTGTTTTTCAAGCGAGGGAAAGGAGCGCGGGGCCTTTCAGCAACTTTTCCAGCACTTCTTTAAAAAATGATTTAAATTGGAGGCAATGGCACTGAATGCTGAACATCTGACACTCAGACGAGACCTAATGAGTCATGCACCGGACAGCCCTCTCCTCCAGCCACTTCACTTGGCACCCATGGTGGTGGTGGTGGTGGTGGTGGTGGTGGTGGTGTGTGTGTGTGTGTGTGTGTGTGTGTGTTTCTTCCCACAAAAACATTTGTTCTGCAGACCATTCGCTTGTTAGCAGTGTCCTGGGTAACTCTTCACTTTCATAGCAGGATAAAGCAGAAGACTGGAATTCTTCTTAGCCTCCTTCCTTCCCTGGATCTGAGTTCCCCAGGGAAAGGACCACTGAGCTTCTCAGAGAGCAGATACGGAATCGCCTTCCCTCTGTCCCTCCATTGAACCTGTTGTATAATCTTTCAACCTATACAGTGTTCTCCAAGCCCGTTGCATCCAGCATCACAGTGGTTAAAAGGTGAGTGGGTGTGGGGCGGGAACACTATATACATGGTTGAAAGTGTCAAAAACATTTTTTTAGGGCTAGAGAGGTGGCTTAGTGGTTAAGGCACATGCCTGCGAAGCTTAAGGACCCCGGTTCGATTCACCAGGTCCCACGTAAGCCAGATGCACATGGTGGCGAATGTGTCTGGAGTTCGTTTTCAGTGGCTAGAGGCCCTGGTGCACCCATTCTCACTTCTTCTTCTCTCTCTCTCTCCCTCTCTATCTCTAATAAGGAAAAAAATAAACATCTTTAAAAAAACCATTTTTTAAAAAAGAACAAAAAGGGGATGGTTTTGTGGGTGGGAGAAAGCTAATATTGCGGGGGGTGGCGGTCTCCTGTGTAAGTAACTGAGTCAGAAGCACTGTTTATATTTTGTCTCATGAAGTATAACTCTCTGGGGGATGGAGTTGAAACATGACAATATGGTTCATGGCTTTCCTAACAACGGAGGGACACAGGCAGAATGAACCAGGGCTGTCCAACTTTCATCCAGTTTCCTGCATTAGGGTCTTATCCACCTTCTTGATGGTGGCCGTCTGGTCATTCCTCTGCAGACACCCAGAGCCATCAGCCAGGAGAGTGGTGGGACACTTTTCCTCTTTGGCCAGCGTATGCAAACAATTTAATCTTCCCATCAAGTCCTTAATGTACATGCGTAATATAAACCTGATGTTAACGTGAGCTTACTGGCAGGAAAAGCTGGGCTTTCTATCATGTTGCAAATCAGATGTTCTCTGCAACGGGAGCCAGGCAGACCTTCAACGATGGCAAGGTTTTCCTTCTAGGTGTCAGATATAGTCAAAGTGCACTCTCCCAGTGCAGTACAGGGGACCAGCCGCTTGTAGGTGCTCACTATGGTCTGCCTGTTCAAAATCCCTAAGGTTGGGCTGAAGGGATGGCTTAGTGGTTAAGGCACTTGCCTGCAAAGCCAAAGGACCTAGGTTCGATTCCCTAAGACCCATGTAATCCAGATACACAAGGGGGCGCATGCATCTGGAGTTCATTTGCAGCAGCTAAGGCCCTGGTGCACCCATTCTCTCTCTCTCTCTCTCTCTCTCATACACACATTCTTTCTCTGTCAAATAAATAAATAAAAATGAAATTAAAATTAAAAAATCCCTGAGGTTCATTATTGTGTCTTAGCTGATGTGAAAACAATGTGATGGGCAGGAAGGTCCAGTCCCACTCGTGATGGGGCCCTTTATTGCAGACAGCTCCAAGAGTGGCAGCGTCACTTATTTGGCTAACTATTTTAGGCAAAATTAGGATTATAGTCCATATTTTTGGTATAGCTATAAGCTATAAATTGTTTTTTACTTTTTTTTTTTTGAGGTAGGGTCTCACTCTAGCCCAGGCTGACCTGGAATTCACCCTGTAGTCTCAGGGTGGCCTCGAACTCACAGAAATCCTCCTCACCTTTACCTCCCAAGTGCTGGGATGAAAGTTGTGCATCACCATGCCAGGGCTATTTTTTTTTTTTTTTTTTACATTTTAAAAATTTGTGCATGTGTACATGCGCATGCATGTGGAGGACAAAAGACAACCTTAAGGTGTTGGTCTTCTCTTTCTACCTTGGTTTTTGATGGGGCTTCTGGTATTCACTGCTGGGAAAGCCAGGCAAGCTTGCTCAGGAGCTTCAAGATTCTCCTGACTCCATTTCCCACTGCTGTACACCTGTTGGGATTATAGACACCTGTACTGCTTTGCATCCAGCTTTATATAGATGCTGAGGATCTGAACTGCAGGAGGCAGGCTTGTGGAACAAGCCCTTTAACCACTCCCAATCTCCTCAGCCCATCTACTTTTCTGTGTGTCATGATCCAGGGTCTCTAGAAGTCTAGGCAGGACTCCAACTCACTATATTGCTGAGGATAACCTGGAATTCCTGATCCTCATGCCTCAGCTCCCTGAGTGCTAGGATTACAGGTCTGCACCACCATGTTCTTAATATGTAATTTGAGAGAGTCAGAGAGAGAGAGAGAGAGAGAGAAAGAGGCAGAGAATGGGAACGCCAGGGCCTCTCAGCTGCTGTGAACGAACTCCAGACCCATGCACACCCCCTTCCCCCTTGTGTGCATGTGCGACATTGTGAGCTTGCGTCACTTTTATGCCTGGCTAAACATGGGACCTGGAGATTTGAAACAAGCATTCTTAGGCTTCGCAGGCAGGTAGGTGCCTCAACAGCTAAGCTATCTCTCCAGCCCATACTTTATACTCTTAAATGACTGGGGAAATATTTGATGACATGTAAAAGAAGATATGAAATTCCATTTCATTAGAACATAGCTATGATCATTCATTTACACACTGCCCATAAATGCTTTGTGCTACAATGGCCGACTACAAGGATGGCAAGAACTCAAATATTCATTATTCTTTTTGTGTCTGTGTGTGCGTGTGTGCTTGTGTGTGTATGTGCATGCACGCGCAGGTGTGCATACCCCTTGCACACAAGTGCAGAGGCCAGAGGGAAAAATAGAGGCAGGTTTCCTCTATTATTTATCCACATTGATTTTGGGGACAGAGTCTCTTTCTGAGACCTAGAGCTGCTGGTTTTGGTTACAGTGGCTGACCAGCAAGTCCTAAAGAGCTTCCGGTCTCAGTTCTCCACAGGACTGGGGTTTTTGGTGTGAGTGACCCTGCCCAGATTTTTATAAGTTCTCAAGATATAGCTAAGGCTGTGTCTGGTCCTTGTCCTTACCTGGCTAGTACTCTTACGTAGTGAGCTATGTCCCCAGCCCTCATCCTTCTTTGTTATAGAAGAAGTGATGTCAGTAATGGCAATGATGTTATGATAATGGTAGCTAGCTATTGCTAATTAATTTTTAAAATTTTTAACTATTTTATTTCTTTGGTTATTTATTCATTTATTTGCAGAGACTGAGAGAATGGGTCATCCCAGGGCCTCTAGTCACTGCAAACAAACTCCAGATACATGCTCCACTTGGCTTTACGTGGGTACTGGAAAAATCGAACCCGGGTTGTTAGGGTTTACAGGCAAATGCCTTAGGTACTGAGCCATCTCTTCAGCCCCTGAGTTTATTTTGTTTTTAACTTTTTATTTTTATTTATTTTTAATTTTTTATTGACAACTTCTGTACTTACAGACAATAGACCATGATATTTCCCTTTCCTCCATTTCCCCCTTCACACCTTCACTCTCCATCATATCCCCTCCCCCTCTCCATTAGTCTCTCTTTTATTTTGATGTCATCATCTTTTTCTTCTGTTATGAATGTCTTGTGAAGATATTGCTAGGCACTGCGAGGTCATGGATAGCGAGGCCAAATTCTGTCTGGACAGTTGCATTGTAAGGAGTCGTACCCTTCCTTTGGCTCTTCCATTCTATCCGCCCCCTCTTCCACAATGGGCCCTGAGCCTTGGAGGGTGTGACAGAGATGTTTCAGTGCTGGACACTCCTCTGCCCCTTCTCAGCACTATGTTGCGTTCTGGGTCATCCCAGTGGTCATTGCCATGTGAAAAAAAGAAGCTTCTCTAACCAAACATGAGAGTGGCACTAATATATGAATATGAACATTAAGTGTAGTGCTTTCAGGGCAGTTTGGTGAGAATAGTATATACATTTAACCAGACAAGAGCAGTCTTTATTCCCCCAAGGCTCATGACCTCCCCTGCCATAGATTTTTGATTAGATTTTCAGTACCAGGCATGTATTCCCTCCCGTAGAGCAGGTCTCCAGTCCAATTAGAGATCAGTTTGTTTCCCCCAGAGCAGACATGCCACTATTGCACTTGTTTGGTCATTTGGCTTGTCTGGCCAAATGTGAGGCTTCCAGTGTCCACTGTATTCACCACTGATGACTTCTGTCTCCCATAGGGCTGCATGCAGTGCAGCTTTTTCTGGCTTTCAGTTGGCTGGTTTACAGCTCAGCATCAGCTTGATTTCTCAGTGATTTTATCACCCAGGCATGTGAAGTCTTCAGCAATAGGGTCTTACAATCTGTTATTTGTGGGAAATCAAGGGCCTTGGCACTAGCCTATAATGTTTTGGAGACAAAAGGGACCTCCCTGGCCAGCAACTCACTGGAAGGTATCTTATCCCTGGCACTGAAAATTTTCTAGTAACAATCTATGGCTTCTGGATGTGCCATTATTGTATATATGTAAGTAGAAGAACAGATTACAGGGAGTAGAAAGGCCTGAGGGAGCCCAGGGGAAGAGATTGTGTAAAAGAAGGGGAAGAGTCAATCAAAATTCAAGATATTCTGAATAAGATATATGAAAACATTGTTAATTGATTTTTGATATCTGGTGTATTTATATTGGTTACATCTTTTGCACATGGCATCTTGTATGTTAATTTATCCTTTTAAAATTGTATTTGCTGAGTATTTTTGACATTGTCACCTACCTTTGTCTGCATTAGGCTTTTCTACATGTTAATAGTTGTTTAAGAGGGAAGTTAAAAAATATCCTTGATGGGGCTGGAGAGATGGCTTAGTGCTTAAGGCACTTGCCTGCAAAGCCAAAGGACCCAGGTTCAATTCCCCATTACCCAAGTAACCCAGATGCACAAGGGGGTGCATGTACCTGGAGCTCATTTGCAGTGGCTACAGGCCCTGGCACGTCCATTCTCTATCTCCTCTCTCTCTCTCTCTCTCTCTTTGCTTGCAAATAAATAAATATGATAAAATAAAATTTAAAAATAACCTTGACATTTCCTGATGTTGGATGCTTTATCAATTTCAGGAACCTGGTTGATCAATAGTACCACCAAGAAGGCGTGACGGATGCCTGAGCTTAACAAAGCCGTCCTCTGAAGATGGAGCCCAGAACATGTGCATGCTTGGCTCTTGTCTTTAACGCCCACCAGTGATGGTAAGGAGCGGGCTGACTCGGCAGTAAGTAGATAGGATAATTCCTCTATTTTCCACTTTTGGGAGAGAAATGGCCTGTATTATAGATACCACCTCACTTCGCACTCCTTCAAAGTAAAGCAACTCCCTCCCCGTCTTTTATACCTCTAACATTACAATCCCTAATTCTTCTCAACCCCTAACATCAGGGTGGACACCAGAGAGATTTGTTCATAGGGGTGACTTGGCCAACTAGATAGCATGACACCTAACAGCGCATGCTGCCTTCTTTCTTCACTTTAAGTTCAGGAAAGGATTCCGCATAACTGGGCCAAGCACACTGAATGACTAGACAAAAATATATAGAAGAGTCTGGGGCTTGCCCAGGTGACAGCAATCCTTTTGTTCCCAGTCAATATTCACAAAGGGACCAGAATGACATTGAGAACTAGCGCTCCTCCCAGGCCTTATTGTCAACTCCCAGGAAGGTGTCGAGAAATGATTGAAAGATCTAATAATTGCGCTTTGATGATGATATCTTGGTGTTTTCCTTCCATGCTTTTAGGATGCATTTCCCTTAGTTTACAGACTGCAGGGGAATGTTCCAGGTCCTTTTGGCCCCTCTGGATGAAATAATTAGCTACACATGCTACTGCGCACTCCTATTTTGGCCCCTGATTAGTTTCAAATCTCAGCTTAATTTCCAGCTGCAATAGTTCAGGGTTTCCTGAGACTTAGCAACTGAATCTGACCAACTACAGGGGGTCTCATATCTAGACTGCCCTTTTCTGGGTCCCCTGTACACCTCTTCCCACCCTTCATCCACTCAGATCTCCATAAGATGCAGCTTCCTTTGAAATGATGTAGATCAGAAATCACAAGTCAGAAATGGTCTCTTTCTAATTCTTCTGGAGTTTGACTTGTAACCCACAGATTTCTGGACTCTTTTCCTTAAGTGTACAAGTGGGGTGTGCATACAACCCTAGAATCAAGATCTGAGTGGTTAATTCAGAAGAGGAGAGCTGCCGAGATGGTTCAGCCAGTAAGAGAGCTTGTTGTGCAAGCATGGGGACTGGAGTTCCATGCCGGCCCCCATGGAAATATCTAAGTGTAGGCATACATGCCTGCAACCCTGGTGCTGAAGGGGTAGAGACAGGAGGACTGCTGGGAATCCTTGGTCAGCCAATCTAACCAAACAAAGTAGGGCGTTCCAGGGCCAGTGAGAGTTTCAGGGCAGTAAGGTAGAAAAGTGATAGACCTGCCCCCCCAGACACCCAATATCTCCTTCTGGCCTTCACATGTGTGCACTTGGGACATGCACATCTGCACAAATGTGTATACACCACACACACACACACACACACACACACGCACACACACACACGGTACTAATTTATACTATTTATTAATTTAATGATAAATAAATGTAAATATTAGTTTTGCCCCAAGTATAGTATATTTGCGGGTTCTAGCTTTCAACACTTGTTTTGTTCTTTTTGAGTTGCAACTTTCATATGTATGTCACGATTCTGTCCAGCCTGGAAAAATGATTGAAAAATGACTCTTGAGTCTCATTTTTAGCACCATTACATAATAAAGGTAGAAAACAATGGGTTCTCAAATGTAAGGTTTCCTCTGGAGCTGAATTTGGATCTGGAAAGAGAAAAAGATAGAAGTAGAAGGCTTTTGCCTCCGCAGAGTTCTGCTTCGAGTGCAGGAATTCGGATTTGTAATGAAACCAGGCGGCTTTAGAAACAGGATTGTGTACCCTGTTGTTGCCTGGTGACTCTGGAAGGTTATGCAAAGTGTGAGAAGCAACTTTGGTGGATTCTGCCTGTCTATTCCAAACATTTTAGGAGTGAGGTTACGGCTGGATTTCAGTTGACATGCTAACTCAAGTTTTTTTTTCCCTCTGCATAGGATTCCTCTTTGAAAGTCTTTCTCCCTCTACGTAGTATTCCTGTTGTAAGTCTCTTTCCTAATTCTCTGCAACCCGGAGTTATCAGCCTTGAAAATTCTCCAAGGGGGGACTTGTATCAAGACCTTCTGACCTGGGGCTCAGGAAAAAGGACACCCTGACATTGCTGTTGTTACTGCTAAGCATTTTAAATCATGCAATAAAGTGTCCCGTGACCTCGAAATTCAAGTTTGGTAAGTTATGTTACTCAGAGGCGGTCTTTCAAGATTTGGGTTCATTTTTCTCACTGTTTCCCTTGGTCTAATGCCTTTGTCCCTTTTTGAGTTGCAACTTTCATATGTATGTCACGATTCTGTCCAGCCTGGAAAAATGATTGAAAAATGACTCTTGAGTCTCATTTTTAGCACCATTACATAGTAAAGGTAGAAAACAATTGAGAGGCGATTGCTATAGTTTCATGGGTCCCAGACAGGTTACCTGGCAAAATAGGGTCCCTTATCCTTACTTACTTTCTCTCTCTCTCCCTTTGTATGTGTTTAAGAAAGGTAATCTTTCCCTGAAATGTCTTACTTTCAGACTTCCCTACCCTTCATTGATTATAATTGCTCCCATGTTCTTTTCTTTCTCTCTCTCTCTCTCTCTCTGTGTGTGTGTGTGTGTGTGTGTGTGTGCACATGTGCATATGTGTGCACAGGTGTGTGGAGGCCAGAGGACAACCTTGAGTATCGTCCCTTAGGTGTCAACCATCAGTTTTGAGACAGGGTCTCTCACTGGCCTGGAACTCACCAAGTCGACTGGACTGGCTGGCCAGTGAGTGCCCCCTTCCCCAGCAGTAGGATTGCAAGCACACACCACCAACACACTTGACTTTATTTTTATTTTGGTTTCGGGGGACCCAGCCCAGTCCTCCTCCATACAAGGCAAATACTTCAACAAGTGAGCCATCTCTCACCTCCATCTCCTTTTCTAAAGTTAATTCTTCTCAGTAAGGAAAAGATGAGGGCTAGAGAGACAGCTTAGTTAAAAGTCCTCACTTGCAAAGCTTGCCATCCAGGGGTCTGTTCCCCCAACACCCACATAAAACTGGATGTATAAACATGGTACAAGCATCTGGCATTTGTTTGTAGTGGCAAGAGACCCTGGCACATCCATATGCACACATGTACAAATAAATAAAATAAAATAAAAGAAGGAAAAAATGATCATGATGGAGTTAAACAACTATTTCTCACTTTTGGATGACATGTAGCTGAACAAAATCAGGTTGGGCCAGCCTGGAGGGACGAGGGAGAATTGCATGAGCAATAAAGGACAGTGTCTGCCATGAACAGTGACCTTGGAAGTGGCTTTCACTGAGATAAGTTTAAAAAAAAACACTGGAAGACAACAAGGGTTAATTGAATCCTTCAAAGCCAGCAACGTATATTTCCTGAGATATTCAGAGCTATGCTTTAGGTAAATGGTTTCCAAATTCCATATGATTGGATTTCAAAAGTCTCTATATGACAAGGACACTGATTTCTTAGGCATTGAAAAATTTGGTGTTTTTTCTAGTTTATGCTGCTGTCTTATCTCCAATAGAAGCCGCAAGAGTAATACAATGTAAGACCTGCTTTGGGACGTGAGTTTGATTGAATGCCAAATTCTGAGAGAGAGAGAGAGAGTGGGGAGGGAGAGAGGGAAAAGAAGAAGAGGGGAGAGGAAGGGGAGAGGAAATGCAGATAGAAGTTTACACCTCACATTGAATTGCTTTTATTGGACAGAATAATACACGCCATCAGAAACAGATGATGGGAGGAAAGACTATATTGGCTTTGAGTCTTAAGGGGAAACTCCGTGATGGCAGGGGTCACCATGGGCGTGAGCAGAGGATGGATGTCACTTCTGCCACAGAAAGTGGCAAACAGCAACAGGAGAGTGAGCCAAGCTCTGGAAAGGGGGAGCCTGGCTATAACACCCCTAAGCCTATCCCCAGTAACACACCTCCTCCAGCAAGGCTCCACCTCCCAAATTGTCTTCAGCTGGGTACAAAGGGCTCAAAACACATGAGTTTATGGGGAACATCAGACTCAAACCACAACAGGGTGTCTTACAAAATGTGGAATGACAATCCACTCAGACTAGCTAGCAAGTGCGTCCTGGGGATCCTCTGGCTCTGCCTTCCCAGTGCTGGAACTAGAGGTATACACCAATATGCCTGGCTTTTTCCATGCATGCTGGAGACCCCAACTCAGTCCTTCACGCTTGTGTAGCAAGCACTTTACAGACTGAGCAACCTCCCCAGACCCTTTAGGCACTGATTTTTAAAACTCTTATTTATTTATAAAAGAGAGCGAGAGGAAAGAGAGTGGATGCACAGGGCCTTCAGCCACTGCAAAAAAAAAAAAAAAAAAAAAAAAAAAAAAAAAAAAAAAAAACCCTCCAGATGTATGTGCCACTTTATGCATCTGGCTTACATAAGTCCTGGGGAGTTGAACCTGGGTCATTCTGGCTTTGCAGGCAAGTGCCTTAAATACTAAGCAATCTACCCAGCCATAAGCACTGATTTTTCTTTTCAATAAAGGGAGACTTAAACATTTAAATATGTTGTCATATCCCATATGATATATATATATATACACACACACATATATATATGGCAATTTTGTGAATTTCCTTCCTCCCTATAGGTACACATTACCCTCTTATATCACTTCACTTTAGGTTGAATAAATCTCTTAGCATTCCTAATAATGTCATATTGATGATGTCCATATTTACTCTCATTTTCAAAGACTATTTTCGTAAGGGAGACAATTGAGGCATGTCCTTCTTATCCACATCATAATTTTAAAACTGCCATTCAAGGGCCGGAGAGATGGTAAGTGCACATGCTGCTCAAGTATGAGGACCTGAGTTTGGTCCCCATCCCCCACCTAAAAAGCCAAGCATGACCACACACACACCTGTTACCCAAGTACTGCGGACTGGGGGAGACAAACGGAGACAAAAATGGGATTCTTCCTGGTCAGCCAGGGAGAGAGCTCCAGGATTTATGAGAGACTTTGTCTTAGGGACATAAGGTAGAAGAACGGCAGAGGAAGGTGCCCTTCACTTCCTTACCTCTGCACACATGCTTTACTGAAGTTCAAGGGTCTGACGGCAAGTGTTCTAGACCCATAGAATTGTCTCTGTTGGACTATTTGACTGCGCTGCTCGACCGTGAAAGCAGTCCCAAACACGTGTACGCAGGCCTGGGGAGATGGCTCTGTTCACCAAGCGCTTGCCTCCCAAGCGTGAGGAATGGGTTAGAGTCTCAGAAGTGACATTAACACGCTGGGTGAGATATAGCACACCTGCAGTCCCAGGGTGGGGGAGGGGGAGACAGAAGGACCCTTGAGGCTTCCCGAGCAGCCAGTATAGCCTTAATTGGTGAGCTCCAGGCCAGCGAGAGAGCCTGTCCCAGCGAAGGTGGATGGCATTCCTAAGGATGACACCTGAGGTTGTCCGCTGACCACCACACACATGTTCACATGTGTGCCCCTCCCCCACATATGTAGTCTTGCATACATAAACCCAGACCTAAAAAAGTAAGCAAATAGGGGATGGAGAGATGGCTGAGTGGTTAAACATTTGCCTGTGAAGACTAAGGACCCAGGTTCAAGGCTCGATTCTCCAGTACCCGTGTAAGTCAGATGCACAAAGTGGCACATGCATTTGGAGTTCGTTTGCAGTGGCTGGAGGCTCTGGCGTGCCTATTCTCTCCCTTTCTCTCTCTTTCTGTCTCTAAAAAGTAAATAAATAAATGAATGAAGTTTTTTTTAAAAAGTAAGCAAGTAGACTTGTCTTCTAATAAAATTTCCTTTGGTCGGCTGACTGCTATGTAGGTCATGGAACTTATTTCTAAGGAATAGCATCTGTGGTGTTGTGTGGCAGGCTTGGGATACTAATAGTATCTGTTTAGTCTGGAGGGGATGAGCGTCCAGGGTCTCCCAGCACCGTGCAGTCTATGCAGTGCTTTCGTTGCATTCCCAGGCTTGGTGCACAAATGGCACATTTACAGCCCCATTCTTGATGCTGCCTTACAGAGAGTCCAGCCACCCAGACCCCTTACTCTCCCAACCCACACACTTCTACCCTTTCCAGCAGTGTCCTGCCCTGAAGACCCCATTTGCCTTCTTGTCACCGAGCCTTAATTTCTACTCGAGGGTTCCAGTCCCCCATGCCACTGCTGGAAAATTGTCTCCAGCACAGGGTGTGGTGAGCATGGATCTTATCTCATTCATTTCCCTTAACTCAGGGATTTCAAGCTGGTGCTGACAATAATGCCTGAAAACGGATCCCTTGCGTCTTTGGTCCAGTTTTATCATCTTTTACAGACAGCCATACAGGCTGTGCATGAGGGCTGGAGCAGAAGCATCATCTCATTGCTCAATATTTAAAAGCAAACAGATTCATAATCTGAGGAAGCCTGAGCACATTCAAATAGCTCTTTCGACGGCTAAATTGAGACGCAGTCAGAGTCTGCTTGGGTGTGGCTCCATCCCATTCTGCTGCGATTACTGGAGCCCAGCCCAAAACAGATGCTCTTAAGGGAGCTGTAATCTTTTCAGCATTTCAGTGATGGCTCCTAGTCAGAAGCCAGTATGCCAACAAGAAATTCCAGAGGACTGTAACTGCTTAAAATTCACCACAGGGCTGAGCTGGCTCAGTGGGTCAGAGTGCTTGCTGTGCAAGCATGAGGACCTGAGTTTGATCTCCGGCATCCACACAGAACACCAGGCATGCTCAAGCCGGCCTGTAACCCCAGCATTGAGGGGGACGGAGACAGGAAGATCGCTGGGACTCACAGGTCAGCCAGTCTCATAGAAAGAAAAATCAACAAGCTCCAGGGACAGTGAGTGATTCTGTCTCAGGGAAATAAGGTGAAACAGCAATAGAGGATGACACTCAATGTCATCCTGTGGCCTCTTTCACACAGGGCACATGTAGGTGCCTGCACACATAGTTGTACACACTACACACATATATACCGTAATATATCACACACACACACGCAAAACTTACTACAACACTTCTCTGTCCTATCTTTAGTGACATCTCTCTACCTATTAATTCAGCATGAATAAAAATTTTAAGGTTCTAGCTTCCATGCTAGAAGCTAAATTCATGAAGTTAAAATAACGGGCTGGAGAGATGGCTTAGCGGTTAAGGCGCCTGCCTGCTAAGCCTAAGAACCCGGTTCCAATCTCCTGATCCCACGTTTAGCCAGATGCAAAGTGACCCAAGGGTGCAATGCCGCACTTGCCCACAAGGGGGCGCACGCATCTGGATTTCGTTCACAGCAGCTGAGAGACTGCTGGAGCGCCCATTCTCTATCTGTCTCCCTCTCCCTCTCTGTCTGTCTCTCTCTGTGTCTCTCTCCAAAAATAAATAAATAATAAAAAAAATTTTAAAAAAAGAAAGAACAAACTATCTATAAAAAAAAAATAACCACAGTCCTTCAAAGACCTCAAAATCCAAGATGAGATAACAAACATGTAAAATAATTAGTATAATAATGAGGAAAGAAAAACTCCTATAGTGGGAGGTGATTGGGGAAGCCACACATCAATGTATCTAGAGAATTTAGAAAATCCTTGAGCTAAGCTTTAACCAGCTCATAGCAAGTTATCAGATTGTGCATACTTGAGGGATGCTCTGGGCAGAGGGAAGAACCAGCCAGAGCCAGCCCGGCAGTAGAAAGACATGTACTGTGTGCTTGATATTCGTAGGCATGGGGCGGGGGTGGGGGGGCGGCAGAGGCTGAATTAGCACGTTGGCGCTAGCTTGGAAAAGACCTTACAGAATATGGGGTAACCTTACACAGTAAGAAGCCACAGAAGTGTTCTTGAGAAGGACAGTCAGTGGTCATATTTGGGTTTCAGAAAGATCTAGGCGGTAAATTGGAAAAGCTCAAAGCGTGCACGGGGTGGGGGTACTTAGTTATGTCTCTTTACTGAGACAAAATACCTAACCCGATGCAACTTCAGGATGGGGTTATTCTGTCTTATTTTTTCTCAGTTTATTTATTTATGAGAGCAAGAAAAAGAGAGAATGGGCCTCTAGCCACTGCAAACAAACTCCACCTTGTGCATCTGCATCTGGCTTTATGTGGGCCCTGGGGAATCGAACCTGGATCCTTAGGTTTTGCAGGGAAGTACCTTAACTGTTGAGCCATCTCTCCAGCCCCCTTTTCCTTGGAGAATGCACACACACACACACACACACACACACACAATTTGATTATGGCAGGGAAGTCAGTGCAGGCCAGCTCATCACATTATGGCCAGAGTAAAGACACAGAGAAGGAACAGGAAATTGGGCCAGGCTATAGAATCTTATGGCCTGCCCCTGGTGTCCCACTTTCTCCAGCCAGGCTCTGCCTCCTAAAAGTGCTATAACCTTCCTAAACAGCATCACCATCTAGGGACCAAGTGTTCCAACCCATGAGGACATTTTATATTCAAACCACAACAGAGAGGATTTAAATTTATAGAGGATGAAGTGGTGGTGTACAAGAATTACAACTGAGAAATATTTAGGAAGACGTGTGTGTGTGTGTGTGTGTGTGTGTGTGTGTGTGTGTGTGTGTGGCTACTTTCATGATGGAATTAAACAGGAAGGAGATGTGTAGGGTGAACCCCAGAATCTTGGTTTTCTTAATGGAAGGAATGACAGGAACATTTGCTAAGGGAAAGATGGAAGGAACAGTTCTGTGTGGGTGGGTGGAGGCTGATTTATGGATTCATTCCTTATTCAACTATGCATGTTTTAAGGAAGCAGTGACTGAGGCAGGTGAAATTACTGTTTTCATGGGAGCAACTAAAACCTTTAAAAAGTGCCTAAGAAGTTTAGATATACAAGATAATAACCCAGTGTACAGTGAATGGTAGAGAATGAAAGCCATTCAAGCAGCCCCTTAGAATAGGAAGACCCTCTTGGAAAGTCTTACATGGAATCCAGTGCTTGCATGACTATCAGAAGTTAGTTATTTGAAAATTATAGAAGCATCTAGAAAGAGTGAACAGCACGTGTAAATTTCCCGTGGTCAGTGGTTGAGATGAGTTCAGTTTGTTAAAGCAATTGAAGACCCATGTACTTGGGGCAGAACAAGTATGAGAGAGGATAGGAGAAGAGGGTAGGTTTTGTAACATGTAAGAACAGAGTAAGGGTTTAAAAGCTATGTGAATTTCAGGCTCTTCCTTAGTCTACATGTCACAGGCTCTGCTTCCCTTTGCTATGATCACAATCATTATAGCTTTAGAGATGATTGCATTTTAGGTGCATATAGGCACTTAAGAGGAGATGTTTACCATACGGTCAGTATAATTTTATTTTATTATTATTATTATTTTTTGGTTTAGCGAGGTAGGTTCTCACTCTAGCTCAGGTTGACCTGGAATTTGCCATGTAGTCTCAGGGTGGCCTCGAACTCATGGCAATCCTCCTACCTCTGCCTGCCCAGTGCTGCATTTAGTCACTATAATTCTATAGAGATATGAGGACTGAAAAAATGAGATCTAAAAGTTATCCACCCACAGAATGCAGTTGGCAATTGAAGTGGAGGTGTGGAAACATGTTCCTGGCAGGAGTGTGTGAAGCAGTTGTCTCCTGTATACAACGTGAAGGCTGGTATGTTTCAGCGTTAAAGGACAACGCAAGGCTCCATCCCATCCTTGGTTACGGCTTATACGACACAGCATTTCTCTGATTCCTGGCTTGTTTTTTGTGTTAGGAAGATGCACATACCTGCTGTAGGCATTGAGTTTGGTAAAAAGAAGTAGGCTAACAGCAGTGGGCCCTGCAAACTACACAACTGGCCAGCTAGATAAGACTTGCCAGCCAGTATAACAGTGGCATGTCTATTATGGGGGCAATCAACTGCTCTCTGATTGGATTTGAGGCCTTCTCCATGGGAGAGAATTAATGCCTGAAAACTGAAAACTAAGTCAAAGCCTTTAGGTAGGAAAGTCATAAACCCTAGGGGGCAGGTGGAAACTACTCTGTCTGACTAAATGCATATATTGTGTCCATCAAATTGTCCTCTAAATATTTATGTGTTTATCCATGAATTGGTTCTGCTCTCACTTTTTTTTTTTTTTTTTTTTTTTTTGAGAGGCTTCTATTTTAAGAGGCAGTAACTACTGGAGTGACTCAGGACTGGACTGAGTGCTGAGAGGAAGTGAGAGTTGAGTGCTTGGCACTGGGTGGGGGCATGTCTATCACGTCCTCCAGAGCTCAGGGACCATTTCAGAGGGGTTGGTGGAAAGAGCGTGGTGGCCAGAGGATGGGGAGGAGTGCTTTGGAGGGCGTGCTTTCTTCTAGACATAGCTGGCCACTGTATTCACGGCCTCACAGTCGGTGTTATATGCACATGACCTGCACCAACATTGGACCCATCAACATTCCATCATGGATGATGGAGGAGGCTAAAAAAAAAAAAAAGTCTTCAATACTGAAGAAGGACTAGTTGGAAAGAAGAGGAGATTCAGTGGTGAGTAGGATGGAGAAGGGAACAAAAGAAATAAGGAGAGGGCCTTACGATAAAAATATATTATGTAAATGTATGAAAAATATCAGAAAAGTTAAAAAAATCAAACTTTTGGGCTGGAGATATGGCTTAGAGGTTAAGGCGTCTGCCTCCTAAGCCTAAGAATGCTGGTTCCAATCTCCAGCGGTTCCAATCTCCAGGTCCCACGTTTAGCCAGATGCAAAAGGGGTGCAATGCCGCACTTGACCACAAGGGGGCACATGCATCTGGATTTTGTTCACAGCCCCTGAGAGGCTGCTGGTGTGCCCATCTCTATCTTTCTTCCTCTTCCTCTCCCTCTCTCTCTCTGTCTCTCTCTGTGTCTCTTCCCCCCCCCCCAAATAAAACTTTTACTGATGAAGAAGAGAGGAGAGAGAGAATTGTGTTAAAAATGGAATCTTGGAGAACATCTTTCAGCTGGCCAGGCTATGTATAATAACCAAAAGTAAAAGCTGAATCCTTTCTAATTTGTAAATTTGTAATTTGTAAATTTACCATATTATTTTACTAAGGCCATCCACATTTTCCTCTATTATATCCTGACAGAACTAGCATCATATGGTGAGACATAAGCTAGTGTGTATATTTACATCTTCTAAGAGTTGTCAACCTCCACAGAGAATTTTTCCTTTCTTCTTTATGTGGGGAGTTTAAAGTTTGAATGCATATATCTGTCTGGTCTTATGACAATCCAATTTGATTAGCTTGGGTAAGTTCCTGATTCATCTTCAATGTCTCTTCTCTCAAGTATTAGTGATCTGTTTGTATCATGATAGGGCCTTCCTTCTGTGTGTGTGTGTGTGTGTGTGTGTGTGTGTGTGTATGTGTACACATTACCAAAGTTCTCTTAATTGTATAATTTGTTTTTCAATTTTATAAAAGCAATGACAGATATGAAAAAAGACAGTTCTCTGTAATGTTCTCTTTTTCCCATGCCTCTGTGCTGATGTGAGAGTTGCCTCTGATCAAACCAATCCAAGCCACACTGTACTGCTGATGACTTGGAAAGACCTGGATGGCGCCTCTTTCCTCCATCAATCCTCAGATCCGCTGGTTGCTTTAACTCTTGCCATCTAAGAGACATATTTCTCATCCATTAAATTGCTATAACTCAGCAAATTAATTTAAGCTTTTCGGTCTTAAAACTTACCTAGAAGTTGATGATGGTGATATTTTGAGTTTCCATTTACTTTCCTGAACACCGAATGTCAAGTAAAAAATGAGCAAAATATCAACCAAAAAATTGCCTTTTATGAAGGAAAAAACTATTTCAAAAAGTGCCATGACTAGAGGGATAGTCATTTTCCCATCTTGAAAATCAAAGCTGGGCTGGAGAGATGGCTTAGTAGTTAAGGCACCTGCCAGCAAAGCCAAAGGAACCAGATTTGATTCCCCAGGACCCACGTAAAGCCAGATGCACAAACTGGAGCATGCATCTGGAGTGCCTTTGCAATGGCTAGAGGCCCTGGCATGCCCACTCTCCCTCCCTCCCTCTCTGTTTCCCTCTCTCTCTCTCTTTCTCTCTCTGCCTCACTTTCTCTCTCCCTCTCAAATAAATGATAAAATTAATTTTTTTAAAAAAATCAAAGCTGAGAGAAATTGCACGAGTATGTGACCATTGGAGGTAGAAGATGCTGCTTGGTGACAGGCAGGGCATACTGGGCATCTTGATCGACACATGGCATCTTTCTCTAAGAAGCAGATGGAGACACGGGTCTGGAGGAAGTGCTGAGATTTCCACTGGGAACTTGGTTGTTGATACTGGCATTTAGGCAAATTCCAGTGGCATCTCAGGTCCCTAAGTCTGGGAACAGGATTCCCATAGGGACTTGCACTGCCTTTGGCAAGGACACGCCCTTTGGCAGATTCCCTCAGCAGTTGTCAATTTCAGTTTCAGTGTGGAAATCGATGATTTATCCTCCCTTGAAAGCCGGTGGTGTTGGTGGCAAGGGACCTTGGATGGATGACTCCCTGCAAACTTAAGGACGTGGTGTTTTGTGGGTGACTAAGTGTGTCTCTAACTTGCTTTAAAAAAATTTCCTTTCATACGAATGACTTTTTTTTGGACATAAGACAGCCAGAAACTGGTGAAATATTGAAGAACTATAGGAAGAATCAAATCTCCAATACATTTTTTTTTGCATTCAATAAATACTTGATGCCTATTTCTTACAATATGGGATCTTAATTTGGATGAAAACAATCATGTTGATGAGAAGGACTCCATTTCCATGTGCATCTTATCTGATAGAGTTTCATTTAGCCAAAAGGTTATCTACATTAAAAAACAAAAACAAAAAACAAAACCCTCTCTTAGCTAGGAATTACAGAGAGGAAAGCCCTATTTTTGTATAGCCAATTGGAAGAAATGTCAGGAAAGAAATAGAACTTAACTCATGCAAATCTAGGGCCTTCATCCGGTAAAACTAGAATTAAGGGCTGGGGACATGATTCGGTGGGTAAAGTGCTTTGCTGCACAAGTGTGAGGGCCCGAGTTCAGATCCCCAGCACCCAGGTTCAGGTCAGATGCCAATGTGTGCATGGACAGCTGCAGCACTCGCAAGAAGAGAAGACAGAGCACTCAGCTCATGGCTGAGCCGGTGTTGGCAGCTGGGACAAGAAGTGACCCTACATCAAACACCGAGGAAGGTGAAGACCAACACTGGAGGCGGTCCTCTGATTTCCACACACATGCCATGACATGTGTGAACCCCCTTATCATACACACAGAGAGATTCAAAAGGACAAGTTATGCTCTATCGATTACTGTTGCATATAGTGTATCTTCTTGGAGGAATTACAGTTAAGACAAGAATTGGAGAATTGTGAAGATAATTAAATAAAAGCAGACATGACTCATGCCTCTTATTCATGATCTCTCTGGATTTACTTGTGAGACAGATGGATCAGAGTTCACAAACTAGAAACCGGGAGTAGCTATGTCTTTGTCAAGATGCTGTAGAGTTCACCCACCTATTTCTGCTGTAGGAAGAAAAGCAACGGCCACGGATAGAATCACCATCAATACTACACGGGAACCCAGCGAGTCTTCCTTCTCTCAACATTACATACAAACGGGAAGTCCCGGTGTTATTATGGGTGTGCTGGGTGGGGATTTGGAGTGAGAAAGTCTTGCACGTGACTTTTTATCCCCACACAAGAGGGGATGGGCTTGGGCTCTGAGCTTAATTGCCTCCAAGACTTGAGGGAATATTGAATACCCTGGGACATTGATGACACCACTGTATGGCTATAACCAGACGAGCCTGCGCATTGCTATCAGGGAAGTGGCTGTTCTGATGTGATGTTGGGAAGTGCTTCATAGCCCAGTGCAAAGCCTTACCCCATGTTTTACTGAACTTGTGTGTGTGTGTGTGTGTGTGTGTGTGCGTTTCTGTGTGTGTGTGTGTGATGTATGTGTGTGTTCATTTGTGTGAGTACAAGTGGTGCCTGCCACAGCATGCATGTAGAGGTCAAAGGAGGCCTCCAGTGTCAATGCTTTGCTTTGACCTGGGTGAAGTAGGGTCTCTTGTTTGACTCTGGGTACCCCGAGGCAAGCTGGCTCTTGGAGGCTGCCCCGTCTCTGCCTCGAGTCTTGGTGTAGGAGTGCTGGGAGTGCATATGCTCACCACGGCTACATGGATGTTGGAGATCTGGACTCAGATACTCATACTTGTGTGATAAATACTTTACCCACTGAACCACCTCCCTAACCCACACTGGGCTATTTGAGCAGTCCTTTGCCACTGCATTTGAATTGTGCGGCATTGGGCTTCACTCATGAAGTCCATCTGGACCAAGGGGATGCTCGAGCGGATCTCTGAAGAATTGCTCAGGGAAACGTGATTGTTTTTTAATGGCAGATTGCTGTTCGCAGACGCATTCACCAGTCAACTCAGAAGGCACTGGAGGTCACTAAATCTATCCCCACGATCCCTGTTGCTTGAGAGCTTGGGTCATGTCAGGCTTGTCTAGAAGATGCCTCGTGGGTAGAATGACACTCACCTAACCACACCTCTGGCAGCCTGAGACATCTCAAGGAGAATGTGTGTGGAGAGGCATGCTGGGCCACCACACCCTGAGTCTGCTTTCCCTCCCTACTGTGAGAAAATAAGGAAGAGATTCAAGCGGCCAGCCTGGCTCTCCCAGTTGGCCATCACCATCCCGAGAACTCTCAGAGATGGAGGGGGTGCCATGTGGAAAGATTGTTCTAGAAGTTGGAATCCATGTTCTCCTTAGACATTGATCTGAAAATAAAAGCTACTGGCTGAAGTAGGTAAGATCTCATGGGGCCTTGACTACATTGGCATCGCTGACTTGGGCAGGAAAGGGTTGGGTTTTGACCGGAATCCCATTACCAGCTCTGTAAATGAGACATGTTTCTAAAGGGCGCCTCTCCTCCCATGTGCACTCTCTGCTTTTCCCTCTTTCTCCTCTCCTCTCCTCTCCTCTCCTCTCCTCTCCTCTCCTCTCCTCTCCTCTCCTCTCCTCTCCTCTCCTCTCCTCTCCTCTCCTCTTCTCTTCTCTTCTCTGTCATCTCTCTATTCTCCCCTCTCCCTCCTTTTCTCTCTTCCCTCTCCTCTCTTCTTTTCTCCTTTTCTCTCCTCTCTTCTTCCTTCTCCTATCCTCTCTACTTCTCCCCTTTTGTCTCCTCTCTTCTCCTTTATTTTCCCATTCCCTCCCCTCCCCTCTTCTCCTTTACTCTCCTCTCCTTTCTTTTCCTCTCCTCTCCTTCTTCCCTCCTTCCTATTTCCCTGCTTCTTCCTCTCCTTTCCTTTCCTCTCCCCTCCCGTCCCATTGTGGATCCAGTGTAAAATAATCCCATAATCTCTTGTGTTTGAATGCATGGTCCCCCTGTTTGGGAGACTGTGGAACCTTTAGGAGATGGAACCTTGCTAGAAGAAATGGGTAACACCCCAACTTCCTGTTCATCCTCGGCTTCCTAATTGCCGTGACCAGCTCTGTTCCTGCTCCTGCCACCATGGCTTCCCTGCAGGGATGGATTCCACTCCTGGAAACTGTAAGCCAAAAATAAAACCCTTCCCTTTCTATGTTGCTTCTGGTTAGGGATTTTGTCCTAACAATGAGAGAGTAACTGATATCCATCCCCTTCTTTCCTCAGATACACTTTGAGATAATTTGGCAAGCAAACTGCCATTTTTCTTCTGTTTCCTGGACAAGAAAAAGAGCACCAACGTGACATGTGAAAGGCACTTATTGCTTGGTAGACACACTGGTAAGCCCTTTATAAGCAATGCATTTAAAAAACTTCTCTCATAAGGCAACTCCTGCAAACTTCTCTCTTGGACAAATGAAGAAAGTGATAGAGTTTAGCGTTGCTCATGACCCCTTGGTTAATAAGAGTCTGTTTGTAAGGATAACCTGGGTCATACTGTGGCAATCAAAGCCCACCAAGTAGCCGTCCAGTTTTGTGGCTCAAAACAACAAAAGAGCAGTCCTTCATTTTACTATAGGGAACATGGTACCCTGGTTGTCATGGTGAGGGAAAGCATGATCGATTGTGCAAATCACACACATCACTTCTGCTCACTGGTTAGTGGCCCAAACTCATTGCAAACTAGAATAGAAGCTGGTGAGTGGGTGCTCCTCCTCCCTGTGCCCTAATGAAGAAGGCAGCCAGCTCACTGCCCCAGGGGCAGACATGGCTCTTACCACGCTGTGAAACTGCCTTTCAGAAGAGTGACCTAGTGTGAGATAAGGAGTCAAACCAGCTGTGTGTAGCTTCATGGTCCACTCTTGTCCATCCTTCTTCATGCCATCCAACCTGCCTGATGTCCATAAGAGGCACGGTCAGCCTCTCCTCTAACGAGTTCTCCTGGGATTGTCCTAACTCCTCTGCATTACACATGAGCACTCAGTGCGCCCTGTGGCCCATGTCTAACCTTTGAGATTCATGCGATCAGCACCCACACAGCTGGGAGTGACTGAGTCATGGCTCTGTTGCTGTCGCATGTTTTGTGCCTGGAAATGAGATTTGTGGAGCTGAGCGTCTCTGCTTCCCACGCCCAGGCAGGTTCCCACGGATCTAGGCACTCCTGCTACAGGGCCTAGAAGAACACATCCTGCATGTCTCAGAGAAGCATTTCACAGGGTCATCAACCACGGGTGACAGTGTGTGGCCTGGAACACCTTAGGGGACATCTCCATCATGTTTCTGGAGAAGGACTCTGGAGAATGTGTTCATTAATCTGCCCATTTCCCTCTTTACTCTGGAAATTTACCCTGCAGCTCAGATGCATCAGGGAACAGTGAGTCCAACAAATGAGAATCTATTAATTTGGATTGTCAACTTGATGTGATTTAGAATCACCATGGAAACTACTGGCAACTAGATAAGGTTACCTAAAGTAGGAAGACACACCCTAACTGTGGATGGTACCATTCCTTGGGCTGGGGTCCCAGACTGAACACCAAGGGGAAAATGAGTTGAACATCTGCATTCATCTCTCTCCTTGCCTCCTGACTGTAAGTATAATGTGAGCAGCTACTGTAAGTATAGTGTGAGCAGCTACCTCAAGTTCTTATTGTGATGACTTTCTCACCATGATAAACTGTATACTGAAACTATAAGCCAAAAATAAATCCTTCTCTTGCCTTCCTTCCTTTCTTCCTTCCTTCCTTCTTTTCTTCCTTCCTTCCTTTCTTCCTTCCTTCCTTCTTTTCTTCCTTCCTTCTTCCCTCTCTCTCTCCCTCCCTTTCCCTCCCTCCTTCTCTCCCTCCCTCCCTCCCTCCCCCCTTCCTTCCTTCTTTCATAAGGTTTTTCTTTTTTAATTTTGTTTTTTTTACTCTGACTCTAGCTCAGGATGACCTGGAATTCACTATGTAGTCTCAGGGTAGCATTGAACTCATGGCAATCCTCCTACCTCTGCCTTCCAAGTGCTGGGATTAAAGGTGTGCACCACCATGCTAGGCTAGGCTAGGCTACCTAAGGTGTTTTTGTCACAGCAATGACAAAAGTAAGTAACACAGGATGCAAATAGCAGGAACTTTTTGAAAATGTTAAGTATAGGTTAAACTCCTTCCCCAGATAAAGATAGAGAGAAGGAGAGGGAAGAAGGAAGAAAGAGAGAACCTACAGAAGAAAGCTGCTCAATTCATAACAGCTATGAACTGGAATCAACCCAGGTGCCCATCAGTGCATGAGTGGATAACGAAGTTGTGGTACATTCACACAATGGAAATCTATTCAGCAGAAAGGAAAAAAAAAATGATACAATGAAATCTGTAGGAAAATGGAAAGACTTGGAATAGATCATACTCAGTGAACTCACACAATCGCAGAAAGACAAACACCCATCACATGGTGTCACTTATCTACAGTCCCTAACCTGGACCTTCACAACTTGCTGACATACCCCATAGGCAATTTAAGGCCAAGACAATAGGGATTGCAGGGTTTGGGGGGAGGGGAAGAGGAGGGTGGGGGAAAACAAACACAAAACTAAATCCAAAATGAACTGGTACCATAGAAACCTTTATCCTTGGAGACAGATTAAAAGGTATAACTCTCAAAAGGAGTAAGGGGGGAATACCTGAAAAGAAGGGCCCTGGAGAGAGGGGGATGAAGTCTAATCTTTAAATTTTTTTTTTTTTTTTTTTTTTTTTGTCTCTGGCCTGTAACTCAAAGTACCAGAACTCCATTGCTACCCACAATGAGCTTTTGATCAGAGAGACCTAGGAGGTCCCCAAAACAAGATAGGTTTCTGTCAAAGCATTTGATTAGCTGTCTGAGGCAAAAGGTAAGACCCAATTGTTGACAATATTATATGCTGCTGACCCAGAGCATGGAGAGACCTGGCTGGAATGCAGAAGAGAACCAGTCCCCAGACAGTTAGCTCATCTAGTGCTGGAAAGTGGCACATAAGCAGTCTGAGAAAACAGGGTCTAAACTACTCAGAAGCAAACACCCTAACAGGATGTACACACCAGTGCAATAGTGGCACACAGCCTTGGGGGGTAACCAATAGCTTTCTGATTGGCTGAGAGATCCGCTCAGTATAAAGGAACCCGTTTCTGGAATTGGGAACCAGATCAGAATCCTATGGAGACAAAGCTTATGCTCACCAGTTCTGGGTTCAGTGAGAGACTCTATCTTAAGGAAACATATGGATGAACAACAGAGGGGGGCTTTCAATGTTCTCTGGCTTTTGCACACACATGCATGTTATGCATGATGCATCTGCAAACACATGTGTATGTGTATATACTACATTGTCACAAACAGCACACACATGCATGTATGGGTGCCAAAAGGAGAACAAAATTTGAACCAGTGCCTGAAAAAAAAAAAATGAAAATGAAACCACTGACCAACTTAAAAGAAACTCCCAGAATACAAAGGGAAAAGCTAGAGAAGAGAAACAGACAAGTAAAATGATCAACTTGGAGGAGAGAGAATAAAGATGAAACAAAAGAACTATGGGAATTTTAATGCAATAAAATAAAATTCCTCTTCATTAATGAGGACTGATATGAAGTCACATATGAAAAGCACAGCAAATTGTGTCCCTAGGGTAGCAGTCACTGACTAAATTATACATGATTTGGAAACTAGTTCTGATTAGCACAAACAGTTTTACAAAACAATATAAAATGAAACTTACATTCATATTTTTGAATCTGAAGATCAGATAAAAAAGGACATATATTCTCCCTATGTTACATTATGATCTAAATGATTTTAATTTTTAAAATCCTGAAATATGGCTAAAGTGGCCATTGAAAAAATGAATCTAATATTTATCAAGAAGCAGAGTTGGTGGAAGTATCCAAGAAGATTTTTAGGAGCTATAATGTCAGATTTTAATCA
The DNA here is from genome assembly GCA_036365145.1 of Orientallactaga sibirica. Classification (NCBI taxonomy): domain Eukaryota; kingdom Metazoa; phylum Chordata; class Mammalia; order Rodentia; family Dipodidae; genus Orientallactaga; species Orientallactaga sibirica. Next base: position 11,997,749 of record JAEOAD010000013.1, read on the forward strand.
AAACAGCATGGTGGTAGACGAAGAAGCAATAGAGAAGGGTACGGAGCAGATGCCCCCACCTTATTTAATGAGTCTTTTTTCTCTGATTCTGAATGCCAAATTTAATCATAAGCTCACTCATCCATATATTTCATAGTCTATTTTTAGCATAAGTGGTTAACTATTTGAAATACAGTTGGCATCATTCCTTGAAGCACACACCACAATATAAAGACAGAATAAATAGTCTAATGCACAAAAGGAAACCAAAATAAAAGAGGGAAGGAATCTCAGAACTAGATTTTGGGTTGGTTTGCATGTGTGTAATGATATGGGGGAAATTTTGTTCACCACAACTCTACTTTCACTTGTGAATGGAACTTATTTGTTAGAGAAAGTTCCTGAAGCAGAAAGGGAGACAGGAGAGAGGCCTGAGTTATATTATTTTATAAGTTGTAACCATTGCCTGGCTGGAGAGGAAGAGGAGAGTTTGCTTAAAAGCCTAATGAATGAAAGGAGGAAGACAAAACAGGAAGCAAAAGAAATAGGACAAAGGAAGATGTTGTGAGATGTGTGGAAGAGAGAAGTGAAGAGGGGTTTAAGACATCAAGTGGTCATCAGGCACAAAATTGGAATTGGGACTGGGTTTTACACGTTCTTCTAAGACAGAAAATGTCTAGCAAGCATAGAGGGTTAGCATTTGTTCCCAGCTATTTGGGAGGTTATAGAACCTTTAACAGGTGGGACCTCACTGGAGGAAAGGGGTCTCTAGGTGGTGAGCCTTACAGACGCCCAGTCCTCTTTCTGGTTCTGAATTAGTGGAGATGTTCATTGGCAGCTGCCACGTGTTCCCTCCTGCTGCCACAGTGGCTGGTCCTGGTGGGTGCAATCTCCACCAAGAGGGACTATGTCCCCTTCAACTGTGAATCAACCTAGATCTTTCTGCCATTAAGTGGTTCCTGCCAGGTATTTGGTTACGGGCACAACAAAAGTAGCGAGTATAGGCGAGTAACATGCCTATCATATTAGGTCAGAAAAAACATATAAAAAATATAAAAAATTGTGGATTTTTCAAACATCAGAATTAGAAAGATTTTACACTGGGTGTGCAAACTATGGCCACGGGATGAATCTGGGTGTCTCTTTATTTACATATTATTTTTTCTTGCTTCTGAACGGGGATGGTAGCGTGGCATAGTTGTGAAGAAGAGCACATGGCCCACGAGTCTGAAATATTTTCCATTGGGGTGTGTGTGTCTGAACATAGTTACATGCATCTGTGTGGGCACATGTGTAGATGTGTACATGTGGAGGCTTCGGGTCTTCATTAATCACTCTCTACCTTGGTTTTAGGAGAGAGGCTCTCTCACCAGATCTAAAGCTCCCTGATTCAGCTAGACAAGCTAACTCCAAAGCCGCTTGGATCCTCCTGTCTACACCTCCCTGCTGGTGCTGGGATTACAGGTACAGGCCACCAAGCTTAGCTTTTACCTGGGTGCTGGGGATGTAAACTCAGGTCTTTAAGCTTGTGTGGTAAGTATTTTATCCACTGAGACATAGCCCCAGCCCCTCTACCTGGTTCTTTATACAAAAAAGAATTGCTGAACCAAGCTTTTCATAAAAAAAGAGACAAATATCAAAGTCAGAAACAAAACAATCCTTGACAAGCTAAGTGTGTGAACGGTCCTTCCAAATGCATTGGAAATGGAATTCACCTCCATCTTGTTTCCTGGTCTTGCCATTTAAACACGATGTCCAGCCCCTGCTTAGAGGACGAACAGGATTAGGAGAACAGGTATCTAAGATTATTCATCACCCAGATTAGATCAGTTGCTGCAATCTGATAACCTTTCTTCCCCAAATACGTTTCCTTATTTTTGACATTTTCACCTCCCAGTTATCAATGGACAGAACATACAAGGGGAAAATTCACTGAAGTGAAATGCAAAATGTCTCATGAGAAAAGATCAAGAGATAGGGATAAATAAACGTTCAGCAAAATGAACAGTGCAAACCCAGTGATGTGCCATGGACCAAGGATGCCTGACCTAGGTTACTCTCCACTCCGCTCCCATAAGCAATGCTCTTCATGTTGATAACACTATTTGAGAACTCACGTCAGACCCTTAGTATATAGAAACAAAACTAACCATTATACCTTTGGGCCCCCAATTTTCCATTTTATTGTATTGTATTGTATCAGAGTTGGACCCCACCTGCCTGTACATGTTAAGCAAGTGCTTTGTCCCTGAGCTATAAGCCCAGTCTCAGAAATTTCTCTTCTAAGAAGCTATCTTGAGGAAAATATCTGGAGATCAAAATATGTAAGGGTGAGAATATTCAACAAAGGAATAATATCCCCATGTCTACCTCTGTTTCCTCAACAGATTCAAAGGATTCAAAACAGGTGTGTAGGGACACTCAGCATGATGGCTCATGTGGATTCTATGAGGAACACCTGTTACACAGTGTTAAGGTTTTGGCTGGAGTTTGGCTCTCAAGAATCCATAGTTTGTAGGCATGGTCCTCATTATGGCAATGTTGTGAGCTAGTGGTACCTCTTAGTGGGGAGGGCTACTGGGAGTTGGTTGAGTCACTGGTGACACAAACCTTGGTCAGAACTTAAAGGAGTTCTCCTGGGATTCTGAGTGCTCCCTCAAGCGATAAAAGAATGAGCTTGACCTCTGAATCTCTGGATTCCCATGTGATGACTTCCTCCCATGAGTACTTCTATCATTGTGATACCACCTGCCAGGAGACCTTCAGCACAGCCAAGCTGATAATATGGAATCTAAAGAACTACAAGCTCAATAAATTTCTTGTCTTGGTAAACTTCCCTGCCTCAAGTGTTTCATTATAGTAACAGAAAACAGATTCACACACATATTGATAATATGCATTAAATACTACCAAGCTTTTAAAAGTGAAATAATTAAATGCTGATATATCATTATGAAATAATATTATCAGTCATTACATGAAATAACTTATATTCATAATGTAGAAAAAAACCCTTAATGGAACTAAATTTGGGTATTTAATTACACATGGAATATTATTCCAGTGATGAATAGAAAATGTATAAACGTTTGTATACAGATATAAGAGGAATGGAATTAAATAAATTAAAACGTTAAGAGTACTGTCAGGAATATGGTGAAACTATTTTTTCTGTATTTTAAAATTATTCTAAATAGTATTTTTTAAAATAGACCAAAAACAAAAACAAACAAAACAAAAACAAAACAAAAACCTGACATCAATTAAAATAAGTAGGAAATAACTGCATATGTGTGTGTGTGTGTGTGTGTGTGTGTGTATGCCAGAAAATAAACAAAGAAACTTGTGCATGTTGACCTTGTCATGAGGAAAAAGTTGTTGGGAGATGCAAGCTTGAGTTCATTAGAGGAAATTTGCCTCTTATTGAACTCCACACCCAGTTTCCTTTGTGTGAGATTGATGTGTGAGTCAACAAGATGGCTGGGAATGGAGGGCCCATGTTTGTCTTGGTTCCCATGTCCCCAGGATTCTTGTCTTTGTTTCAGAAAGCAGAAATCCCTGAGTTTCTTCCCACTGTCTGCAGCAGGGTCTTAACCTTCCTTCAGGTCCTCCCAATACATTTGCCCATTTCCTTCCACACTCCCCTCTCACACTCGTCTCCCACACATGCGGAGTGTGGTGCATCCCCAACTCTCCCTCATCAGTGTTTACCCTCTTCTGTTGTGAGGGCCTCTCCTCAGGTCCCAGCCCTCCTAAGCAGATCGTGAGTCTGGGATGGTGCCGCTAGCTAGGAAGCCAGCACCCCCGCTCTCTGTGAATTACAGCTGTGGGTGATGATATCACATGCTGCCTTATCTCTTTAAGGGTTCCATGACTCTTCTGGACATCACTGAGGTTGGCCTAAACGATCCTCCAAATTGAAATGAATATCCAAAGTGCGGCCTCCAAGGCCTCGGAGACGTGGATGTTGTTTACCATTCTGGGCTTCCTCGGGCCATCCCAGCCCACCATGCCTATGCACTTCCATTCCTTCTGCTGGGAATGCATATTCCCCTTTCTTCTAATCTTATGGGATCCCCTTAGGGACAGTCTCCTCCAACTCCACCCAGATACCTCCCCAGTCATCCTCCATCCCATTCCATGTCACTGTCTTCAACTTTATTTCCTGTTGCCTCACATTTGAATGCAAATCCCTCTAGGGGAAAAAAAAGCTCTGTCTTCCTCTGTCCAGTGTCCCAGTCTCATGTAGCACCATTAATAATCATTTATAGACTGTGCAACAGTCATTATTTGTATTCGTCTCGTCTCATGGAGAACTTCCACCAAGGCAAGCCAATAGCCAGTGCTGGAAATTAAAACACACTGAATTCCACTTAATACACTTTTTTGCAAGGCCACTCCTGGCCTTGGATTTTAAGCTATCATCATGATATTTCACATGGGGGGAGCAAGGTAAATGAAAGCTCGGAGGGCTTGTGTAAATGACAGATGGAGAGGACATTGGCTCTTGCCCATGTTATTTCAGAGAAGGGACTGACATCAGAGAAGGCCCGAAAGATGGCTGAGCAGAGCCAGATGCTGAGCCAAGCTATGGCAGTGACCTTAAGGATCCCACGCTGAGTCCAGAGCCTAGGGCAAGTTCTCTCTGCCCATTCATTCCCCCATTTTCTCTTCCCATTGCTGGTGGGTACATCAGAGAATGTATCATTCAAAAGGATTTTGGTTCCTGTGCTGGGGACACAGGTCCCAACAGAATCATCTCTACTCTCTGTGACTGTTAAGGGACAGAGGCAAGTGAACATACTAGAAAGGGAGGCTTGTTGAGGGCCTGGACAAGGTTCTGGGTTTCTGCCTTCTGGCCAACAAACTAGGTATCAGATGGAAATGGCATCGTGTCATCCAACCTGGGTCCCACTTGAGATGCGGGAGCATCCTGGGGAAATACTTCCCCGATGACATCCTCTTTCCTGTAGGTGGAGAGAAAGAAAGTGACGTTGGAGCTCGGGTGAGTGCATCTTTTAAATTCATGACGTTGGGCGTGGGGATCTGGATGCCTGGACACAAACATTTTAGTCACAATATCTCTGATAAAGAGACTCTGAAATGCCATCCAGGTGACACGGAGGGAACAGACTCAAGACAATATAGAGAGCTGCGTTGTGTGAGCACTCAGGTGTATCATTGCTGCTGGCAGAGCAAAAGCTAATGGACTTGAGGTCAGAGGAGACCGTAGGAGACTGTGGTGGGGCTTTTATAGTGAGCCTTTGCAGACGTCAAAAGTATGTTAGTTTCTGCCATTTGAGAGACTGTTTAATTATAGCCATTTTGAAGGAAGAATCCTAGAGCCCAGTTGAGGGATCAAGCCCATTATGGAAACTATACCTTCATATAAAGTAAACAAGAAAGAGTGAAGCCAGCCAATTGCCATCCATCCATTGTACACGATGTGGTCAGAGACAGTCATTTTTCAATCATTGACTCATCTCGTTTTCTAAAACCGCACCATACATCTGCCGATATTATCTCTCCTTTTCCAATCAAGGTGGGGCTCCAAGAGGCTCGAGGGAGCCACACTCAGGGAGAGGGTGGGAAGGGGAGTAGGCCCAAGAATTTGAGCTTTCTTCTTCTGCTCTGCTGACAGCAAGAACTACCCTACCCTCAAACACCAGCCAGAGAAATTATGTTACGGATTAAATATTTTCTCTCTTATGTACATGTGTGGTGTGTATGCATGGGTACCTCTGTGTTCACATGTGTGTATGTGAGTACATGTGGACATGCGTGCATGCCTGTGTGGAGGCCAATGGTTAACATCAGGTGTCTTGCTCCATCACTGTGCACCTGTTTATTGAGACAGAGTCTCTCCCTTTCCGTCCTGTGCTGGATGGAAATCTGGGTGAGTCTAGCTATCCAGGTTGCCCCAGGGAGGCCATCTCCACCTCCCCAGTGCTGGGATTACATACAACCAGCCAGTACACCTACCTGCCATTTACGTGGATGCTGGGACGAGGCTGTGAACTCAGTTCATCACATTTTGCATGACAAGTGCTTTATCAACTGAACCACTGCCCCAGTCCCTAAACATTCTCTGAAAGGGCAAAGGTAAGTAAGGAAATGTTATGTTTCAGATTATCTGCTAATTACCATTAGCATGGTTTGGACGTGAAATGTCTGTGCAGACTCACACTGTGAGGATGTGGTCCTCAGCTGGTGGTACTATTTTGAGAGGCTGATAGACCTTTTTGGACATAGGGTGTGATGGTTTGATTCAGGTGTCCCCCATAAACTTAGGTGTTCTGAATGCTAGGTTCCCAGCTGATGGAGGCAGTGTATTGTTGTGGGGTGGGGTGGGCTTATGGGTGTTATAGCCAGTTTCTCCTTGCCAGTGTTTGGCACAATCTCCTGTTGCTGCTGTCCACCTGATGTTGGCCAGGGGGTGATGTCCACCCTCTGCTCATGCCATCATTTTCCCCTGCATCATGGAGCTTCCCCCTCAAGCCTGTAAGCCAAAATAAACCCTTTTCCCCATCAGCTGCTCTATTAGAGACAGAGAAAGGGTGAGAGAGAGAGAGAGGGAGAGAGAGAGAGAGAGAATGGGTGCTCAAGTACCTCTAGCCACTGCACATGAATTCCAGATGCCTGTGCCACCATGTGCATCTGGCTTACATGGCTACTGGGGAATCAAGCTTCAAACTGGGGTCTTTAGGCTTCACAGGCAAGTGCTTAACTGCTAAGCCATCTCTCCAGCCCTTGGTTGGGTGATCTATACCAGCAGTGTGAACCTGACTGCATCATGGGGCGAGTGAATGTAGGTTGTGAGCCTTTGAGGGGTAGAGCCTCGCCTCGTTTCCTGTCCTGCCCTCACTATTTCATGATCTACTAAGATGCAACAAACCACTTCATAAGCTCCCACCACCGTGGACAAAGGATCTCCAGCTCCAAGCCATTATCTCCCTGCCGTGATGGCCTGATGTCCCCTGAACCAGCAGCTAAAAGAAACCTTTCCTTTCTTAAGTTGCCTCTGTGAGGTATGTGGTCACAGTGATGAGAAAAGTAATATGATTAGTGCGTTGCCATGGTTCTGACTTGCTGATAAAGAACCAGGGTTCTCTGCATTCACCTACCACCCTCCTCTGGGACTTTCCAAGTGATTTTTGCAGACATGGTCTTGATGTCTTGATTTTCAAAATTAACATTCTATCAGGACAAATCCTTTGCCAAGAGGGTGATTTGCGAGGAGCCTGGACAGGTTTTGTCACACTGACTGATGTCTGTGGTCCTGCTTCTTTTTTGAGGAACTCTACATTCTGGTTTCTTCCTTCATTTGTTTACTAGTGGTGACTGCTTGAAGCTGCATTGCACCAATAAAGTCCATCTATGAGGTTGCCTCATTGCACAGCTAGCTCTGGATCCGTGAACCCCACAGCTAGGCCTCTTATCTGAATGGGAAACCGCCATGAGAAAGGACAGAGCGGGCTACAGAGATGGCTTAGTGAGTAAAGTGCTTGCCACACAAGCACGAGGACCTGAGTTCAGATCCCCAGGATCCATACAAAATGCCGGGCTTGGTGGTACACACCTGTAATCCCAGTAGTGGGGAGGTGGAGACTGGAGAATCCTTGGGCTTGCTGAATAGGTGAGCTCTAGATTCATCAGATACTCTGTTTCAGATACATTAGGTAGAGAGCAATAGAAGAAGACAGCCGACTCCAGCCTCTGGCTTCACATACACATATATGCATACAACATCTGCACGCGCTCGCTCGCTTGCTCACGCACACACACACACAAGCATGCACTGTTGTGATTTAAATCAGATGATAGCAATGTGGGAGGTGAAGCCTTGACGGAGGAGGTGTGTTGTTGGATACAGACTCAGGGGTGTCAGAACCAGCTCCCCATTGCCAGAGCTCAGAAGCTCACTCTCCCGCTGCTGTTTTTCTCCTGTTGTGGCAGAGGTGATGTGCAACCTCTGCCCATACCGTGCTTTTCTCTGCCATCATAAAGCTTCCACTAGAGACTATCAACCAAAGTAAAATCTTTCCTCAATTAAAAAAAAAAAAAAAAAAATAGGGCCCAAGAAATGGCTTAGTGGTTAATGCATTTGACTGCGAAGCCAAAGGATCCTGGTTTGATTCTCCAGGACCCACGTAAGCCAAGATGCACAAAGGGCACAGGCATCTGGAGTTCATTTGCAGTGGCTGGAGGCCCTGGTGTGCCCATTCTCTCTCTGTCTGCCTCTCTTCTCTCTCTGCTTGCAAATGTAAAAATAAATAAATAAATAAATAAATAAATAAAAAGCTTTCTTCCCATCTGTTGCTTTTGGTCATGTGCTTTGTCTCAGCAATGAGAAAGTAACTACAACATGCATGCACACATGCATATGTACCACACATGTACATACAAAAAAAAAAAAAAAATAAGAAAGGATGGAGTGACACAATGAGTAGCCAGGTTTTCTGATACTGATGGGGCCACTGCCAGGGGAGACAGAAGCGGTCTTGGGGAACTGGAGTAAGCCGACTTAATCCTGGCCATTTTGCTATTTGGTGACGCATGGGTGTAAAGTAAAACCCCCGAGATGCACTTTGGACGTGAGCAGTGGGAACCCAGCCAGGGTTAGTGGGAGTGAAACTTGCCTATTGTTCATGTGTATTATTGTGTATGGATACTGTGATGGACTGTCACAGCCTTCATGGCTTAAAACATCACAGCACACTGTTGTGATTTTACAGTTCTGGCCATCAGAGATCTGGAGTGGGCTGAAATCAAGGTCTTGGGCACATCTGGGCTTCTTTTTGGATGATCTGCGAAGAATCTGTTTTCTTATCTTTTTGGTCTAGAGGATTCCTGGATGCATGGAGGCCCTGACAGTGAGGCCATCTCTGGCTTTTAATATAGGCATTACACCATGGGCTAGTTAAAATGTTATCTCTACCCATAAAACTCATTAAGAAAAAAAAAAAAGCAAGAAAGTAAGATTTTTTTTTTAAGCATTGCTGGGGATCGAACTCTGGGCCAGGAAAGTGTTGTACCATTGATGAACATCCTTATCCCCTAAAAAGCATTCATTCCTTGACAAAGCTTATATTATCTGGTCTAGTATATCAGCTTCCTGGCTTTGAATAGTAATGCCTAGTCCTAGAGTTGAGGTGGTAAGCTCACAGATTACCCATCTTCAGAGTGGACTCAAGTCCCCTGGCTCTATCTTCTAGCACTATTGTAATGGAGAATTAGATAATAAAATAAAGTGCTCTAAAAAGGATCTTGTTCAATCAAGAAGTTTCTGCGACCTCATCAGGACAGGTGCAAGAGGGATTGCTGTTTGTTCCCACCCACCACGTCACACTCATGACTCGGGCCCACTTATTCCTCTACCGAACTTGAGAGTTACTCTGTTGTTACAGGACTAGTCTTTTTATGCTTCACACATTGAATTTACATATTTAATATGCAATGATACTTCATAACGAAGACTACTTCAATGAGGGGGGACTCCAATGAGTACTGAGGGAATAAAAAGAATGCACAGATCAAACTGAAAAGACAGACTAATTGAGAGGGGGAGGGGATATGATGGAGAGTGAAGTTTCAAAGGGGAAAGTGGGAGGAGGGAGGAAAGTACCATGGGATATTGTCTACAATTAAAGAAGTTGTCAATAAAAAAATAAATTTAAAAAAAGAATCACAGAAAAGAAAGGAAGGAAGAAATGAGAAGCTGCCATTTGTACTGTCTTTGAGTGGAAGCACTGTTTCTGAGCCCATCTTTAATGGTGAGGAGGAAACATCTGAGACTCATAACCCCTTTGATGTCAGGTCGTCTTTGGTAACAGTCCTGGTCTTTGGGGTATTTTTAATGTGTGAAGGTAAGTTTTGTTTTTGTTTTTAAAGAACACATTTTCTTTTTAAAAATATTTTATTTTTATTTATTTATTTGACAGAGAAAGAGATACAGAAAGAGGCAGAGAGAGAGAGAGAGAGAGAGAGAGAGAGAGAAGAGAGAGAAAAATGGGTGTACCAAGGCCTCCAGCCACTGCAAACGAACTCCACATGCATGTGCCACCTTGTGCATCTGGCTTACGTGGGTCCTGGAGAATAGAGCCTCGAACCTGGGTCCTTAGGCTTCACAGGCAAGCGCTTAACCACTAAGCCATCTCTCCAGCCCCTGAAGTGAAGTTTCTAATGTCATGCGGTACGTTCTACACAGTGCATGGTAGGCCCTGAAAATAATGTTTGGTGACTGAATGGATGATGGGGGCAGGAGCAAGGCGTTGCTGGGCAGCATGAAGAAACACAGGAGGGAGTTCGGGTTATGTAGTCAGATCATTTCTGATGATGATGGATGGCTTTAGGACTTGGGGCCACACAGCAATGTTTCTCTGGGGCTTTTCTCCAACTCTTTCTCCTGGCCATGCAGCCTGGGCTAAAAAACTGGTCCTTTTCCAAACAAAGGAGTAAGGCAAGCAGATTAGACCACGGTGGGAGATGTGTGCTGGCTGGAGCCACTGGGCTTCTGAAACCTTTTTGGACCTTCCCGAAGGAACTCCTCCCTAAGAAAACCCTCCCATGGCTGCTGCCCTCCTGGCTGCTTTCCATGGCTCTCCTCCTCTGGCCTCTCCCTGGAGCTGGACAGGCTGGCCACAGAGGAGGAACCTCCTCTGAGTCAGGGCTGAGTGAGCAGAAGTTGCTTCACTCCAGCCCCCCTCCCCGGGGCTTGGAGAGAGACTGGCTTTGTGCACACAAAACTGCAGGGCTGGAGCCTGCACAATGGAGTCGTCTGAAGTGAATAAGCAAAATGAAAAAAAAAAAAAATCTATCTATGATTTTCAGGTTTGATTGAAAACAATCACGAACCTCCAAAAGGGTCTTTCCTTTTGGGGCCACCCTATAGTTCAATGGTTGCGGGATGGGGGAATTTGTTTCTGAGTCAGAGGAGGGAGAAGAGACTGCACCCCATGCCCGATCTTGAAGGGGAGGCTCAGGGAGGTAGGGCTGTGGCCTCTGAACAGCCTCCAACTGCCTCATGTATCCACCAACAAAACGAAAGGAAGATGTGTCAGTCCAGTGAGGGCTGTGTGGGGAGCAGGACAGCCAGGGAGTGGGCAGACACCAGCAGGGCCTGGGCGAGCGCTTCCCTTCCAAGCACTGCACAGCGTCTCTCCATGGAGGGAAGGTTCCCTCTGAGAAGCCAGAAAGGCAGTGCTGAGCTCCCTGCTGGCACACCTACAGGGGCGGTCTGTGCTCCCAGGTTCTGGAGTGGGAGTCCCATTGGCCCTGACATCACGGATAAAAAGCAGCCTCAAGGCCTTCCAAATTTGGGGCTGTCCCCACCCAGCTCAGGAGCTCTGGAGCCTCAGCCAGCTGGACCCTCCCAAAATGGGTTCTCTTTTGTCAGCTGCCTTTTACAGAGCTATAAAACCAAAAGTTCAAGTGTGAAGACCAGTCATTTAAAAATAAGGAAAAAAAAAAAAAAAGAAGAAGAAGAAGAAGGCAGACTTTGCCTTTTGGATTCTTTCTGCCTCTGGCCTTGCTGGGCGGTTTCCTTCTTCCACTTGGGCAGAGCTGGGAGGCTGCTGGCCTCCATCTCTCAGACACTTAAACATGCTGCTACGTCCCAGAGTCATGTCAAACCTCCCAACATGGGGGTGGTTTTGGTGTCAGGGGAAAGGGAGAAGGAAAGAGAAGGTGACTACCTGGGGAAAAGTACAGATCCCTGTAAGGAAATAAGCTAGGACAATTATGAAAATCCTGAGTATATGCTGTTGGCCCAGCCAGTGGGGTGGAAGGAGACTCGCCAAATAACTCTGGCCTTTGCGGCTTCAAACCACCACTCCAGGCATTGGATCTGCTGGCCAAATAATAGGGGTGATGAAACACTAGGAAAACCTTCTGCTGGGCAGAGTCTGGAGGGAAAAGAATATCAGACCTGTCTGAGCTTGAGGGACATCTGGTTTCCTTTCATAGCAGCTCAAGAGCTGGGGTGCAGCATGGACAGAATTCACATGACCCTGCAAAGAAGGGAAGGGGTGGCTATGATTGTCATGTTCAGCGCCTTCCTAGAAACTTGCACTCAGACCAGTTTATCAGAATGTAGGAATGAGAGCCCTTCCGCCGCATGGGAAGCCCATTGTCTAGGTTAAGCCTGTGGAAGAAGAGTCCAGAGGAAATGGGATTGGCCTCAGGGGCCAAGGTGGCCACCATCTTGTTTCCTGGCCTAGTGTTTTAGCAGGAGAGTCCAGCTCCTGCTTAGAGGACTAAGGGGACTGAGAGGACAGGTATGCAAGCGAATTAACCATCACTCAGATTAAATCGGTTGCTGCACGCTGATAACGAACCCTTGTTTCCTCAGGTTTTTTTTTTTAATTTTTCACAATTTCATGCATGTTAACTATGCACTTTGATCCCATGCCCCCTCAAAATTGCCCCGTCTTTCCCCGTTTCTCCCACTATGGCCTTTCTTCTTCCCTTCCTACCCATACTTTCACACCTTATACATTTTTATTGACCTATTGATTTAAAGTAGGGTCATTGGCATAATCATAGGTGGGTGGGTGTGGTTATTAACTTGGGAATGGGCACCCCATCAGTGGCTACACTAATAAGGGCCACAACTCCCCCTGTTCCAGTGACCATCAGTTTCCACAAGTTACTCTTTTTCCAAACCTTTTCTTGACAATTTCATACGTGGATATAATGTGTTTTGATTGTAAGGCACTCTATTACCTTTTCTGGATGCTCTCTCTTGCTCTCACCCTTCCACTGAGCTTCTCTTCCCCAAATAGTCCCTTTAATACTTAGACATATTTTTTTCTTGTGTGGTACTCACTAAGTTTAATTGGGGTTGCATTATTTACTAGAATCCATGCCACCTACCAGTGTCTACACCACTGCATAAACAACAATATCTCCCGATCACCTACAAAGCATTAACTGCCAATAATTCCTCAGGGAGGCAAAGTGGTTTCTTGCCCTCCTCCATCAGCCATGACAGAGTGTTGATGGCCCAATATTGTTCAGGACTTTTGCAGTTTACAACAGTCACTGTGATGTCATTAATGCAATGACCATGTCATGTCTGGAAGACTGTTCAACAGAACTCCCTTCCTTCCTCTGGCTCTTACATTCTTTCTGTCTCCCTTTCTGAAATAAGAACCATTAAAAAAAAAACATTTTATTTACTGATTTATTTGAGAGAGAGAGAGAGAGAGAGGGAGGGAGAGAGAGGCAGATAAAGAGAAAGAGAATGGGAACACCAGGGCCTCTAGCCACTACCAACCAACTCCAAACGTATGTGTCCCTTGTGCATCTGGCTTACAGGGTCCTTAGGCTTCACAGGCAAATGCCTTAACTGCTAAGCTGCATCTCCAGCCCCAATAAGAGCCATTTTAAAAGCTGCAATCCACAGGGCTTTTCTTCTCTGGGTCTCAAGGTCTCAGCCTGTATGTTGGGCATTAACATGCTTGAGAGTCTCATGACATCAGGCTGTTGTAAAACTGACATCATCAGATCGGTGTTCGGTAAGAAAAGCTCTTCCACTAGGCGATACCCTCAGGCTGACCTTCAGCTTGTTATGTGACCCAGTCTGGCCTTGAATTTATGACCTCCTTCCTCAGCTCCCAAGTTGCTGGGATTATAGGACTGTGCCACCACGCCTGGCTCCGACCCTTTAATGTATAAATGAAGATGAGAGAGGTTAAATGATACGCCTACATCTATTTGTCCAGAGTATTTTTGTGGTTGTTGTTAATATTATTTAATACCATGCATACATTGTTCTGTGGCGAGGGAGAACAGAGATGAATAAGAGGGGGAGGATGCTGTTGTTTTGTGAACTTATATATGCTGGTTGCAGAAACTAACCTGATGAAGCACTTTGACAAATATGAGGATGGTACCCTTTCTGAAAACAATGACTCCAGCCGTGAAGAAGACTACCACCCCATCCTACCCATCCCAAGAACAGTGGGAGACCCACCGCCCTGCTACTGCCCCTTCCGACCCAGCCAAAGCAGTGTACAAATGTCTGTACAGTCCTGGAACGAAGGCCCAGTATGTTTTGGTGAGACCAGGCCTCCCGTGTTATAGTACCACCCAACACACTCAGAAATCAATCCCAAACAGCTTCTAGTTTTCCACACAGCCAGGACTCAATCCAGCACATAGTTCCTTGTGGTACAAGCTTGCAGAGTTATTCCCTGCTAAGTAGACCTTCTTAGGGGCTGAAATGTACCCCCCACCCCCCGAGATATGCTAAAGTCCCAACTCCAAGAACCTCAGAGTGGAGACTCATTTGCACCACATTGCTATGGTGGGAAGGTCCGTCCCACATCCACTCATACATTGAAACCTGATCCCCAGTGTGACATTCGGAGGTGGAGCTTCTTGGGGGTAATTAATTTGTGCGTTGGGAGTCCTCAGGAATGATTCTGGAGTGCGTAGGAAAAATTAAAAAGCCCAAAGGAGCATGTGTGGAACTATGTGGGGTCAGAGGTAGAAGGTCCAATATATGAAACTAGATAGTTGACCATGAGTGGGGAACAAGAGAATGGGGAAGGTAAAAGGACACATGAAAAGCCCAGAGGAGACTGTGGGTCGAAGGTTATGGGGTGGCAAAGGGGAAGGAAGGAGAAGAGAGGGGCAGATCAACCAAGAGTTTGTTTGAACAATGCCACAATGAAACCCGAGTCTCTGCATGCTCATAAATTAAGATAAAATAAGGAAGAGCGCTGGGGGCTTTAATGCTAAACTTCTTCATCCATAAGAAACAAATTTCTGTTGTTTATAAGCCACCCAGTTTATAGTGTTTATATTATAACAGCCCAAGTGGACTAACACACAAATTTAATCAAGTTAAAATGAGGTCATTATGGTGGGACTCCATCCAATATGAGTACTGTCCTTATAAAAATGAGACATTTGGGAACAGGGACAGCCAGGCACAGAGGGAGGACTGTGTGTGATGGCACAGGTGAGACTCCACATGGAGTGTCAGTGACCCTGCCACAAGCTAAGCAACACCAGGGGCAGCAGAAGCCAGCAGAGGTGACAGGTTCCTCCCTGAAGTTCACAGAGGCCATGTAGCATAGTTGACTCTTCTGTGTTGCAGACAGCTGGTGTCTGGAGCTGCCTCAGGAAACAAGTATACACATTGCTCACTTTACAGCTCTGCACGTCCCTTAAGCGAATGAAACCTGTTTGTGTGTGTGTGTGTGTGTGTGTGTGTGTATGGGTTCACATTTGTGCCCTTTGGAGGCCAGAGGACAATCATGGGATGGGTGCCACTTCTTAGATTTGTAAATTTTTTTCAATTTATTTATTTATTTATTTGAGAGAGAAAGAATGGACACATCAGGCCCTCCAGCCACTGTAAACAAACTCCAGACGCATGTGCCACCTGTACATCTGGCTTACTTGGGTCCTGGGAAATCGAACCAAGATCCTTTGGATTTGTAGGCAAACGCCTTAACCGCTCAGCCATCTCTCCAGCCCAGATTTGTAATTTGTTTTTTTAAGAATGGTCTCTCATTGGCCTACAGTTTGGCAGTTAGTTTAGACTGGTTGGCCAGTGAACAACAGGAAATCTCTTATCTCTGTGCACACCACCACTCCTGGCTTTTTGAGTGGGTCTTCATGCTTACATTGCAAGGCAGGCACTTTTTTATCTGAACTGTTTTCCCAGCCCCTCCCCCACAAAGCCCTTTCACTCTACCCATAATTCAGTGTCTCATCACCAAAGTGACCGACATCCTCACATTTAAAAATTTTTAAATATTTATTTGAGAGAAATAGAGAGAGAGAGAGGGAGAGAATAGGCACACCAGGGCCTCTAGCCACTGCAAATGAACTCCATATGCATGTGCCACCTTGCGTATCTAACTTACATAAGTCTTAGGGAATCAAACCTGGGTCCTTTGGTTTTTCTTGCAAGCACCTTAGTCACTAAGCCATCTCTCCAGCCCCACATCCTCACATTTGCTAAGAATGATACGTCAATATTCCTGTTGCCACTGACAAGGGTCAGCCCTCAAGTACATGGCCTTCCCCTCAGCCTTCTTAGCCAGCAGCTCCTCTTTTCTTCCATAGATACAGGCTGTAGAAGGAGACGGCCTGTTCTGCTTGCTCCAGATCCCATCCTTCAGGCCATTTCTCCATCACTGCCTTCTCTCATCATCGTTCCTTTGGAGCCTATATCACTGGAACACATGCCATTAATAACTCCACCTGACTTCCTTCTCACCTTCCTCCACCTGCTGAAGACCCTGCACCTGGATCATTTCCACCACCAGTGTCATACCTCCCATTATTCTTGGGTATTTCAAATATCACAGAAGTCCTTCAGGACTCTCCCTTCTTTGGTCTTCCATCTTTTTTTTAAAGGTACCATCTATCTATCTATCTATCTATCTATCTATCTATCATCTATCTATCTATCATCTATCTATCTGTCTATCTATCTATCTATCTATCTATCTATCTCTGTCAATCAATTTATCTATCTTATCTACCATCTACAAATCATTTATCTATCATATATCACCAGTCATCTACTTATGTGTATATCTATCTATTTATTTGGTGTGTGTGTGTGTGTGTGTGTGTAGGTCAAAGGACAACTTTTGAATCAATCCTTTCCTTCCACCTTGCTTTGAAACAGAGTCTCTTATTTTCAGCAACAGCTTTATTTAAGTAACAGATCACCTACCCCAGCTTTTGGCTTTCAAGTGGGGTCTGGGGATCTGAACTCAGGTACTCCGATTGCACAGCCAGCACTTTATCTACTGAGCCATCTCACTAGCCCCAGTGTCCCCTCTTCTCAGGATGTTCTTGACTCCCTGCCTGCAGCCTCTCCCTCCCATGGCTTCATGCACTCATCCAGGGATGGCTCAATGGCCTCTCAAACCCACCTCATGCCCATGACCTCAGAAAATCTTTGACCTCACCTAGACCGTTATCTCACTGACCCTTTGAGTTGGATTGACCCCCCTCAACCTTTCCATGCCACCATTCTCTTCTTTCTGTAATCAATCATGGCATAAGCTTGGAGCCTTCACTCCAGCCCTGGCCTATCTACCTAAACATCTCCTTCCTGCTTCAGCCTGGCTTTGCCCTTGCTCTGAGCCTACCCCAGACCATCCCAAGCTAGTTGGAGGAAAACATGAAGTAGAGCTTCCTGGTCATCTTAGTGTTTGACCGTGATCCACATGACTGCCCTTGGCACTGTCTGGCAATCCTTCCACACTTCCCCGGTCAACGTACAGTCCTCATGCAAGGCCGCTGTGTGGTATCTCCTCTCCTGACTTCCACCCCCTCACTCTCAGTTGATGACTTCACCTTTTATTCACCGAGAAAACAAGCTGGCAGAAGAACACTTCCGTGGCCAGCTCACAATGAGTCACCTACCATCTCCTCCAGTCCCTCATCTTTGGCTTTCCCTGCAAATGGTTCCTTGCTACCAGACACGGTTTATTCTGTTCACATCCATCCCAGGTTGCTTGTTAGGGACTTCACTCCATCAGTGATCTCTCTCTGTCTTCTCAACTTCATCTGCATCTCTTAAGTAGTCCTTAACTCTGTCTCATGAAGTCTGTGTTCTCATCACTCTGCTCTTGTCTCTTTGGCTAGGTTGAAGTACCTTCTCTCAGTCATCCTGGAACTTACACACCACACAAAGTGACAACCTGCTGACACTTGGGGCTTTTGGATGATGCACTCTTTTGCTTTCTCTCGTACCTCCATAGATTCACTTTCTCATTTATAGTCAACATGGGTACCGGGGCTCAAACTCAGGTCCTCCCGCTTACAAGGCAAGCACTTTACTAACTGAGCTATCTTACCAACTTAGTATTTTTGATGCTTTTTAAAAATTTGTATCTATCCTTCTACTGAGAAAGATTTTGTCCCAAGTCATGGCTTTAGATATCATCTATATATTGATGACTCACACATTTATCTCCAAACTCAATCTCTCCCCTAAATTCCAGACATGCATACCTAATTGACTATGAGACATCTCCACCCTGGCATCTGGTTGATATATGAAATATAATATGTGAAAAGTGGAACTCGTGACTCTCTTTGCTCATTCATTTTCGCTCTCTCTCTTTCTCCTCCTCTCTCCTGTTACAGTGTCTTTATCTCAGGAATTTTGTCCCTTTTCTGTAGCTATCTGGGTCCCTCCTAAGCCTAGAAACCATCTTTGAACCTCTCTTCTTCTTCCCCAGTTACACAGGAAAATCAGCCATCCAGTTATTTTACATGTGTCCTAATTCAAAGAATAGATTATTCTGGGAAATTATAGGGACAGGATGTTCCACCAGAAGGGAGTGAAGGACAAAGGGATGACAGACTACCAATGAGGGGTTTTGAAAAAGTGACATTAAAACAAAGATGTTCTATAAGTTATTTCTCTTGTTTCTTTGACAAAATACATGAAGATAAGGAAAAAAGAATTTATTTTATCACAGTCTGAGGGGACACAGTCCATCATGGTGAGGAAGGCTTGGCAACAGGAGCTCCATGTAGCTGGTAAAATTGCATTTGAAGTCACCAAGCAGAGAGATGGATGCTGGTGCTCAGCTAGTCTTATTTTCTCTTCTTATTCAAGCAAGGGCCCTGCCTATGGGATGATATTATTCATATATTTTGAAAACACCCTCAGAGATAGTCCTAGAGGTATGTCTCCTAGGTGATTCTAAATCCAAGCAAGTTGAACCATCACAGCCATTCCTGAACTAGAGAAAGGCACAGCTCTAGCAGGACCCTGGAGAGGATGCTCCACCAGAGGGAACAGCTCTTGTGGCAGTCAGGACTCAGGGGGAGGATGCTCCACCACAGGGAACAGCTCTTGTGGCAGTCAGGACTGAAGAAGGACCAGAAGCAGAGTGAGGACCTCTTAGCTTGGGCTGCTATAACAAAATACTGACACTGGGTGATTAGGGAAATTTATTCCCGGCCCCCCCCCAAGGGAATCTGGAATTCCAAGATCAAGATTCTACCCAGTGCTGACTCTGGGGAGGGCTGTCTTCTCACCTTAAATTGTTCCTCATCTCACAAGTCCACCCACCAAATCTATTGGCTCAGGGTCCTATCCTTAAAACTTAATTTAGGGCTGGAGAGATGGCTTAGCGGTTAAGGTGCTGGCCTCCTAAGCCTAAGAACGCTGGTTCCAATCTCCAGGTCCCACGTTTAACCAGATGCAAAGTGACTCAAGGACACAATGCCACACTTGATCACAAGGGGGTGCACACATCTGGATTTCGTTCACAGCAGCTGAGAGACTGCTGGCACGCCCATCTCTATTTGTCTCCCTCTCCCTCTCTGTCTGTCTCTCTCTGTGTCTCTCTCCAAAAATAAATAAAAAAACTTAATCTTTATTGTTTCCCATGGAACTATCTGCATATAATGTGTATCAATTTAGGGGTCCACTATTTAGCCTATGGTAAGGGAGTATGAAGGTAGTTAGACAGTGGTTTATGAATGATCTTGGCTTGGGGAGGCCGAAGTTTGTGTTTGTGTTTTACTCTTATTACAATGGAAGCCAGTAGGAAGCTTTTTCAAATACACACACACACACACACTCACACACACACACACAAAGGGGGGGGGGATATATCTAGATTTATCTGGGTTCTGGGGAATCTAACCCAGGTTGGTAGACTTGGCAAGCAAATGCCTTTAACCACTGAACTGTCTCTCCAACCTACTAATGGGAAGTTTTGAGCATTCCTATTTTAATGATGATATGACTTATGCATTGTAGGTAAGGCTGCCTTCTTGGTAAAGAGTAGGGTATAAGAGCCCAGGAGAAGAAACAATGAATCCAGACAAAATTTAATCAAAATATTTTATAGAGGACTGGAGAGATCGCTTAGCAGTTAAGGTGCTTGCCAGAAAAGCCAAAGGACCCAGGTTTGATACCCTGGCGCCTACATAAAGCAAGATACACAAAGTGGCACATGCATCTGGAGTTCATTTTCAGTGGCTACAGGCCCTGATTCACCCATTCTCTCCCTCCCTCTCTCTCAAATAAAATATTTTAAAATATTTTCTAAAATATGTGGTGAGAGCTGGGTGTGGTGGCACATGCCTGTAATCCCAGCACTCGGGAGGCAGAGATAGGAGGATTGCCATGAGTTCGAGGCCATCCTGAGACTACATAGTGAATTCCAGGTCAGCCTGAGCTAGAGTGAGACCCTACCTCAACACACACACACACACACACACACACACACACACACACACACACTGAGAGAGAGAGAGAGAGAGAGAGAGAGAGAGAGAGAGAGAGAAGGATATTTGGCAAAATGCTCCCATAATGGTTTCAGGTGTGTTCAACTTGTAGTCAGTAGGCCGCATGCATCTCAGGATGGCAGTGAATGTGACCCAACACATTTGTCCATGACAGTGTCATGTCACAATGTCAAAAGTTTGGACACACACTCCTGGTAACCAGTGACTAGCTCCGGCTTGGTAAGCCTCACAATCTGTGTCCTGGGTGCTGGATGCTGAGTGTTAAGTCAGCTATGCACAAAGGTGGATTCCACTACCTTTTTCTAGTAGACACCAGGCTTGGTTTGGTGCCTGTGTTGTGGTTTGTAGTGTTCTGTTCTAAACCAGAAATGGTGACACCTTGGCCCAGGTCTCAAGTGTGGGACATTTTGAACCACCACAGGATACGGGGGCTGTGTTACAGGCAACCCTGGGCTAACTAGGAGCATCAGAGCGCAAGCAGAGCCAAGGATGCATTCTTGAGACCCACCTCCTGACCCTTCCATGCTCACTTCTCATTCCTCAGACAACGGTGATGTTTGAATCCCTATCAGCATGAACGGGAAAAGGGAGGTGGCCATGGATGAAGAAATGAGTATAGTAGGAAGTAAGATGAATGCTTCCTTGACTCTCTGCCCAAATAAACTGGTCCTCCCCAAAGTCAGTCTTATGTTTCCTTCCTACCCAATGCTCACGGGGGTACGGGGGTGGGGGGGGAGGCAGGACGAGTGGCTTTCTCAAGAAAGCACTATCTTCTCTCACTGACAGTGCTTAGTGTCACGAAGGCAAGTTGTCAATCAAAGCAGGTGGACTGCTAGCTATTTCCTTCATAGCTTTTACATTCTCAACCTTCAAGTCACCTTTGTATTGCCCATGCCCAGGGCAAATGTGGCTACTGTCTCTTTCTCTCTATACGTAATTGTCTTCATGGTTCCAGGGAACAGTAAAGGCTCTTCAGTAACACCTTTGTAGGCAAATGGCAAGGCAGGCACTTAGACCCCGTCCCCAATCAAGGTTCACTCTATGGACTAGAGACATGGCTGGGTGGTTAAGAACAAGTCCTCTGCAGGCATGAGGGCCTGAGGAGGCCTAAGAAAACACTTGAGTTTGATTCCCAGGATCCACATCAACAGTTGAGAGGGGCAACACACCTGTAACTCTCGTCTTGTGGGGAGCAGACACTAGAGAATTATGGGAGCTGGGGCATAAAGGGTGAACTCCAGGGTCAGTAAGTGGGTCTAGCTCAAATAAGAAAGCGTGGAAGAGCAACGGAGGGAGGCATCCCATGAACCCCTCTGGCCACTACAGGCAAGTGCACCCCACCTCAGCTAAGCACACAGGGCACCACATGGGTACATATATGGGCACACAAAAGTTAAGTATAATAATAGAGAAACAAATCCCCTCTGGGGGAAAAGAATAACAAGAGTCATAGGAACAAACTATCAGACATTCAAAGAATTAGGTAGGTGTCAAAAATAGCTGTGTATCTTAGACTTTTCCAAGGGCAGCAGCTGATGGATACAGAGGTTTAACTAGCTGCCATCAGGACACTTGATACATCGTAGTCTGAACGCCATAGCCTTGAACCAAAGGCGGGAGGGAGAGTCCAAAGAGAGCAGGTCTTGCCCCCAGCAGCAGCTTCCACTCCCTCTTTCCCGCGCAATCCAGGTTGCTTTCCCATCATCACAGGGAACACGCTGTGCCGGGTCGGGCTGCAGCGCCTTGTCGGTGTGGTCATAAAGTGCACACTTGTAATGTTGGGCTGAGTGACAAGAACAACATGAAATAACCCTCTACCCACCCACTGAGAAAACCGAGTGTGTCACACTTTTCAGTGTGTCATGGTTTTAAAAATATCTCCTCTGACGGTCCAAGGCCCAGGTTGGGTTTGAGGCGTGTTTAGTGCCTGACTGTGCCAGGTGGAAAATGTTTTCACCAGAATCCCAGTGACCCCAGGGAAAGACGTCTGCAGGGTGTGTGTGTGTGTGTGTGTGTGTGTGTGTGTGTGTGTGGACATGCACGTGTGAGCATACAGGTACATGTGTTTAAGAGAGTTGGGGAAGGGTGTTTGTTTCTTTGCTCTCTGTCCCCTTTTTTCCTTTCTTGTTTAATTGCATGTTCCTGACAAAGAGGTGTGGTCCTGACATGGGTGCCCAGACTCTCCTCCACCTCTAACCAGGGAGAGGTGATTCCCAGGGCTTCTCAGCATCCACCCAGCGGTCAATGCAGATCTCAGGCTTCTCCAGACAGAGATTTAAGCAGCCTTGGAAACAACCACTGGAGAACGATGACGCTGGCTCTTCCAAAGGGTTTATCTCTTGCTGTCTTCCACCTTACCTCCTTGTTTGAGACGAGCACAGTCAATCCTATGTCGACTGGGATTTTGTCCCCTGTGTTCAAGGGGGACGACCCCCCTTGTAGTCTACGCTGCTAGCAGGGCCGCGATGGCACATTGTTTAACCTTTAAGCCTAAGTTTCCGGACTTGCAAGAGGGCATAATAACGGCACCTATTTTTGAAGGCTGTCGTGGAGAACCAATAGCGAGCTCTTTAGGCAGATCGGGATGCTAAGCTCGTCCTCATGAAATAGGACCTACCAATCTTGCTTTGGAGCTGTACTGGTTTCCAGCACGAGGAAGTCAACCTCTCACTTGATTATCACAAAAGAAAAGGGCATTGGGAGCCCCCTTTGTGCATCCGTCTCCACCTTCCCTCTGACCCTGTCGGTCCTGACTCTCCTGGATCTGCTCATGTCCTGGACGGACTTGATCCATTCAAGCATTGGCACCTTGAATCATCTGCTGATTCCTCTGCCCGGAGTAATGGACTATTTTATGTCGGCAATGCTCCCAGGTCCATCAGGCTAGTCTATATGGACTCTAGTTTTAATTTATTGGTGAAAGTTTTTACTCCCCAAACAATTTATGAGAATACCTCACCATTGCACTCACTGTCTTTCTCTCCTGTTTGTATCTTTCTATCACTGCCACATTGATGAAATTGCTTAGTAACATATGTATTTGCTAGCTTCCCTTCTGTGTTGGATACATGGAAATGAGAATTTTGTCTTCTGTGACTCATTTCTAATTATAGCATTTCTAGGATTTCTAATATCTAAATCTGTACTTAAATTATAGTAAACATACTATATTAATTAAATAAATTGAATAATAAATGAATTTATAATTGATACAGTTTAATTAAATGAATGAACATATAGCACACATATAATTTTGATTTCAAAGATGAACTCGGGGCTCAGAGTATATTATTCTGATTTAACATATGAACACATATAGCCGGGTATGGTCTCAGTTATAACACACACACACACACACACACACACACACACACACACACACACACACTCACACACACACAAAATCCCAGCACTCAGGAGGCCAAGATAGGAAGATTGTCATGAGTTTAAGGTCACCCTGAGACTACATAGTAAATTCCAGGTCTGCCGGGGCTAGAATGAGACCCTACCTCACCAAACCAAACCAAAACAAAACAAACAAAACAAAACAAAAACAAACAAACAAACAAAAGCCATGAACACATGGGCATCAGAGAGTTGACCTGTTCTAGCACATGCTTAGCACATTGCCAAGCCAGTCCTCCCACCAGGATCTCTACATACTTTTCTCGTTTACCCTAACCATGAAGGAGATTTGATGGCACTCTCTCAATCAAGAATATTCTCAGCCTCAACGTTATCTTAATAACTTTTGACTTAAGAAAACTTTCAACTTAAATAGATGAAACTCAAGGCTGAGCCATTCTAACTGTTCCCTAGCCTGGTCAGCCTGTGTAAGATTATAGTAGGTTAATGACCGTCTACACATAGGTAGAGAGAGCTGTACGTTTTCTTTGCCTATTGAGCAAATTCATCTTCATCTCCACATACTTCCTAGTGGTCTTGTGACTTTTAAAATGTTCCCAGTAACTAGAAAGCTCTGGGCCTCCACCCTCAGACTTCTTTAACGTCTCCTTGTCTGAAACCTAAGGAGACCTCCTGTCCATAACTAGCGGGAGGCTTCCTGCTGAAAGGGAGGGATTGCTCCCCTCCAGGCAATGTGTAACCCTCGAGTTGCAGATGTGGATATACCTCCTGGACTTTCAGGCTTTCCTTGCCAAGGAGCAGCTCATAGCATGTCTTAAGTCTTAGAAAGTGCATCATAGTGAATCTGAGCCTATGAAAGAATGACGCTGAGAAATCAGATGGAGAAGACAGTACCAGGAGTTCTAAAGACACGTAAGAGAATTATATGCTTTCTGCTCAGTGTGACATTGGGATGGCTAAGCACATTGAGTCTGACGCTCAGTGCCATCAAATAATAAACTTCAAGGCCATCACTGGAAAATCCCAATAGGAAATTGACTAAACATCCCATCCACTTGCTCCTAAAATCATTCCGTGATTTTATTAGGGATAGCAGAACTGAGCTCTCATCCTAAAATCATTCCGTGATTTCATTAGGGATAGCAGAACTGAGCTCTCATCCTGGCTCACCAGGTACCCAGTTTTGAGTACGTGTGACGTGTTTAGTTCTCAAAGGGCCTTGACTCAAGGTCAGATGCCACAGGGATATTTTCTATTTTACTTTATTATATTATTTTTTAGTGTGGAAGAGTTTCCTACCTCATTTGGCCCAGGGCCTATATACCTGAGTATTCTCAGGACTGTCAGGACCTGGAAATAGAAGGCAGGGCTGTGCTGGCTGTTGTACTCTGCTTTGTTCACAGTAAGTAATTTTCTCTTTATATCTGAAACAGAAGCCCGATTGTTTCACGTCTGGGCAGGAGAACTTGTGATCCTTCAGCATCTTGGCTCTACATAGTGACCTGCGGCATTTTCCTTTGCCATTGAGCTCATGGAGTAGGAAACAAGCTTAAAGTTTCACTCCTTGGTTCGTGTCTCTTCCTATTGTTGAAAAGATCAGACTGTGTTGAGTTCAAAGAGAACAGAGGGTCCAGATCTAAAGCTTCATCATGGAATGCTCCCCTGGGATGTGATCCCAAATACTGTATGTTACATGCATTCTCTTCTCTAGACACATTCCATCTCCCGGAGCGCTCCATCTCATCTGCATCCTGGCATCTTTACTTAGACCCATAAAGTCCTCCCTTCAGTGGTGATGGTGGCCCCTGAAGCTGCCATCGAGTGACTTCAGACCCATTGGCAATAACCACCGTGGCACTTCTGACAATAATCCAAAAGTTCTAGGAGCCAGGCATGACATGGGAGTCCAAATAACCGTTCCTGACTAAGCTGCCTTCTAAGGGAAAGACCCACAGCTAATTAAAGCCCATCTGTGTGAAGCACACATACCACCCTGCCAGAAGTCATCAGACATCAGCCCCATCCTCCAGACCATGATCTGTCTCAGGACATTAACATGGTTCACTTAATGGGTGTGCTGAGGTAGTTACCCTCCTTCTTGGTACAATCTATGCATAACATATACATACATATGCATCTTGTAATACCACCATTAACTTCGCATCTTGCCCAACGTTTCAGAACAATATGTTCTATCATGGAGATAAGGGGTTAAGGTTAAATAAAAATAAATTTCAAGGGGCTGGAGAAATGGCTTAGTGGTTAAGGCCTAAGAACCCGGTTCCAATCTCCAGGTCCCACGTTTAGCCAGATGCAAAGTGATGCAAGGGCACAATGCAGCACTTGCCCAGAAAGGGGGCGCACGCATCTGGATTTCATTCACAGCAGCTGAGAGACTGCTGGCGTGCCCATTCTCTATCTGTCCCCTCTCCCTCTCTCTCTGTCTGTCTCTCTCCAAAAATAAAAAAAAATAATATTAAATTTCAAAATCTCCCCAAAGTCTCATTTCTCTTCTTATTTCCCAGGGACTGGGCCAAAGAATAGATATGAGTGCTGTCTTGATGAGGACTTGTTGGCTGTTTGCTGTTCCCAGTTATTCAGGAACCATTCTCTCTCTTGTCTGGGAATGGATGACATGAGTACTTTTAAGACTAGGGAGAGAATGGGATATGGTCGCCATGTTGACTGTTCTTCCTCATTTGTGGGGTGAGATGTCTGAATGCAATATCAGGTGCTGGTCCACTTAGCATACCTGTTGAGGGCAATGAAATTGGATGAATACACAACCATGACTTGTAAAAGCTGAGTCCTATCCTAGTATCCCATTAACCTATCATGGGAACTCCAGAAGATGCCTCTCTGTCAGAATGTTGCTCTTTGTTTTTTTTAAAATGTATGTGTGCGTGTGGTGTGCATCTGTGTATATATGTGCATTTGTGTGCATGTGGATGTGTGCCTGTGCACGTGGAGACTAGAGGTTGGTGTGGGGTGTCTCCCTTGCTCAGATTCCTCTTTACTAAGGCAGGGTCTCTCCTTTGACCACAGAGCTCATTGACTCAGCTAGTCTAGCTGGCCACCTTGCCCCAGTGATCCCCTGCCGTTGGGATTACAGATGGCCTCAGTCCCTCATACTTGGCGTTTATATGGGTCTGGGGATCTGAACTCAAATCCTTTATGCTTGTACAGCAAGTGCTTTATCCACTGAGCTATCTCCTGAACCCCCTCCAACTGTGTTTTTAAAAAAATATTTCCAAGCTATGTAAATTGCATATGGTACATGATAATAATTAACTCCAAAATGTATACCTACTTTAATAACTATATATAAATGGACACTATGTATTTATGTCTGTGTTCTATGAAATTCAAAATAAAAATGCTGGACAAAAATCACTTCTCTCTCTGTTAGAGAATTTGCTTATTTGTTTCAGATGGAAAACGAACTTGAAGGGAAGATCAGCCAATCACACCTCAGGGCCCCAGCTGAAACCATAGAGTAATGCGGAGGAAGGACAAGAGTACAGCGCTCTTGGGGATCATGACACCAGAAAAAGGCTGAAGGAGATAAACACAGAGAACATCCAACTCCAACTAAGCCAGATATCCAGAGACACAGAGGGGCCCAAAACCTCATCACTGAAGTAGAACTAAAATGACCCCAATGTGGCTCAGGGAAATTTGCGGAAGAGGGGGCGGAAAGAATGTTAGAGCCACAAGTTGGGGCATTATGCACAGAGTCTTGGCCTATCCCCCATAACTCTTGACCACCCCTACAATGCATGACCCACATTCCCCATTGATGAGGGTCCCTTTGGAAGAGGGAGGACAGGGAGGAGGATAATGGAGTCACCACTATGAATATAAAATTAGAATAATATAAATTAAAAAAATCAACTGTACACTGATCTAAATCACTCATGTTATTAGCATTGTATGACTTATCCCAAGGGAATGCTATAACATGAGAGAATCCATGAATTCTTAATTTGATAATTTAAATATTTTAAAATGTTTATTTATTTGTAAGGCGGAGGGGGGGAAGGAGAAGAGGGGGGGGGAGAGAATGGGCACACCAGGGCCTCCAGCTGTTGCAAACAAACTCCAGACGCATGTACTACTTTGTGCATCTGGCTTTACATGGATACTGGGTAATCGAACCTGGGTAGCTAAGCTTTGTAAGCAAGCACCTTAACTGCTTAGCCATCTCTCCAGCTCTTAATCTGATAGTTTAACAAAGGGCTATGACCATGTAAGATGCTATATTTTCCATCCTTAACTTTCACTTCTCATGCTTTTTCCATTCCAGTAATAGTCAGGGAACCCAGAATCAATTTCTACAATATCCCACCTCATCCCTTAATATCTAGGTATTATTTCATCTTCTAGGCCAATGGCTATCAACTCAGTAGAATTGTCTATATTTATGGAAGTTAATAAAAATTTAAAAAGTGAAGAGAAAATGGCTGTGAACAGCCTTGGTTAGACTCTGAGGGACACTGAATATCTGGGGGTAGGCAGCAACTCTACAACGTTGTTCAGTACGTCACAGTAAAAAACTTGGGGTTGCACACTACCCTACAAATAATTTACTGAACATAGAAAACCTGCTAGTGATATAGCACTTTTTATCTTTTTTCTTAAATTATTTTTTTCTTGTTATCTCTTCTTTGTTTCTTATAGGTTTTCTCCCTCTCCCTTTCCTTCTTCCTTCTTTCTTTCTTTCCTTCCTTCCTTCCTTCCTTCCTTCCTTCCTTCCCTCCCTCCCTCCCTCCCTTCCTCCTTCCCTCCTTCCCTTCCCTTCCCTTCCCTTCCTCTTTCTTTCCTCCCTCCCTCCCTCCCTCCCTCCCTCTTTCCTCTTTCTTTCTTTCTTTCTTTCTTTCTTTCTTTCTTTCTTTCTTTCTTTTTTTCTCTCTCTCTCCCTTTCTTTCTTTCTTTCTTTCTTTCTTTCTTTCTTTCTTTCTTTCTTTCTTTCTTTCTTTCTTTCTTTCTTAGACAAGAGTCTAAGCTGATCCCAACTTTATTAAATACTTCGAAATCCAAGTCTTCTGGTTCAACCTCCTATGTACTGGGATTATAGGTATGCATCACCAGGTCTGGCTTTATCATGCCCATTCTTTTCCACTGAGGTTTTTAAATTTTATTTTTATTTACTATGAGAGACAGAGAGAGAGAGAGAGAGAGAGAGAGAGAGAGAGAGAGAGAGAGAATGGGTGCTCCAGGGCCTCTAGCCACTGCTGACAAACTCCAGACTCATGTGCCACCTTGTGCATCTGGCTTACGTGGGACCTGGAGAATCAAACCTAGGTCCTTAGGCTTCACAGGCAAACACCTTAACTGCTAAGCCATCTCTCCAGCCCTCCAATGAGTTTTTAAATGTGCATTTCCAAGGTCATGTCTTCTAAGAGAACCTCATCCTGGAGCCTGAGGCATTGAGTCCTCATGGTGTGTCCACATCTTCTCCTTAACACCCCTTATTCTACTGGAGGCACCTTCGAGGAAGAGACTCCATGATCCTGCAGAATCTTTAATGTGCACAGTTGGATTGGGTTGTCATACAGCACTGATCCAGGGATCAAGCCTTGAGATTATCTGTTGGGTAACTGGCTCATCTTTGAATTCCCTGGTTCTAGGTCCCTGACCTGATCTCTGGTGTGGTAGGCACTGTTATTTTTAACATTCACTTTGCCTTCTTTCTTTTTAAAGCCAAGACAGACACACAACCAAGTTTTGTTCCTCAGTCCTCCCTGCCTCCCTCTAGAGGGCATTTTGAATAATTTTAAGTCCATCGGAGCTGACAGATAAAATACAGATGCCCAGTTAGACTTATATTTTTAGATAAATAAAAACAAAGCGGGCTGGAGAGATGGCTTAGTGGTTAAGGCGCCTGCCTCCTAAGCCTAAGAACGCTGGTTCCAATCTCCAGGTCCCATGTTTAGCCAGATGCAAAGTGATGCAAGGGCGCAATGCAGCACTTGACCAAAAGGGGGCGCACTCATCTGGATTTTGTTTGTAGCACCTGAGAGGCTGCTGGCGCGCCCTGTCTTCCTCTCCCTCTCTCTCTGTCTCTCAAAAAAACACACACATTCTTAGGGAACCAGGGATGTAGTTCAGTTGGTGGAGTGCTTGCCAAGCATGCTTGAAGCCCTGGGTTACATTCCCAGCACTGAGTACATCGGCATGGTGGTATATGCCTTTAATCCCAGCACTTGGAGGCAGGAAGAGTACAAGTTCAAGATCATTCTTGGTTACATAGCCTGGTAGATGCCAGCCTGGGATCCATGAGACACTGTTTTTGAAACCAACACTTTATTATTTAGTTTAAGTATGTCTTTAATACTACATAACCTGCCTTAACTCATGAGATGACAAGGAAAGCCTTATGTGTTATATGTTGAGAAGAGGGTTGACTTTCACCCCAGACTGGAGAGAGGGATCTTGAAGGCCACACCACCTCTCTGGGCACCACTAGCAATCGGCAGTATGCAATGCTGAGTGTGGAGTAGCAGATACTTTTTTTAAAAAAAATTATTATTATTTTATTTATTTTTGGAGAGAGACACAGAGGGAGACAGACAGAGAGGGAGAAGGAGACAGAATGGGCGCATCAGCAGTCTCAGCTGCTGCGAACGAAATCCAGATGTGTGCGTCCCCTTGTGGGCAAGTGCGGCATTGCGCCCTTGTGTCACTTTGCATCTGGCTAAACGTGGGACCTGGAGATTGGAACCTGGTTCTTTGGCTTAGCAGGCAGGCGCCTTAACCGCTAGGCCATCTCTCCAGCCCGTAGCAGATACGTTTTTAAAAATGTGAGGCCTTGTTTCCTTCTTGACCTGACCTCTTTCTGGATTTCTAGCTGAAGAGGAGAATGAATTCATTTTGTGTTAACCGCTGGAATCTTGGGTTTTCTACTATTTGTAGAAAAGTTTGCTTTTGTTTTGGTTCTACAGTGACCAGCTCCCCCAGTCCTGGAGTCTTATTACTGACATTTAGATCGCAGGCTTGCTTCCCATAAAAGCCAGGGTACAGGGCTATATTTTGGGACTGCTGATTCTCCAACTAACCCTTGATTGGAAAGTAGGTAAGGGACTCTGACTACCAGAGGAAAGTCCATCCCTACTAAAGGGAGGGCAGGACGGGCCTCACCAAGGTTTAAGTGCCAGCATGCCTTTCCGGATGTGGAAATCTTGTCGCAACTTCTCATGCCTGGTCTTGGCTTCTCTTCCCCTTTGTTTTCCTTGTCCCCCTCCTCTCTTCTTCCCTTCCCACCCCTCCCCTCCGCTTCTCTTTCCTCCCTTCTCCTTTCCTCTCTTCCTATTCTTCTTCTTCTATACCTCTCTCTTCCCCACTGCTCACTCCTGGTGTGAGGAATTAAACCTGGGGTCTTATGCAAGACAAACAAGTACTCCATTCCCCAAACCCACCCCATTTCTTTTCTTTTTTTTCTTTATTTAGTTTTGGTTTTTCGAGGTAGGGTCTCATTCTGGTCCAGGCTGACCTGAAATTAAACTATGTAGTCCCAGGGTGGCCTTGAACTCATGGCAATCCTCCTACCTCTGCCTCTTAGGTGCTGGGATTAAAGACATGTGTCACCACGCCTGGCTTCATTTATTTTTTATTTGATATAGAACTCACTAAGTGGCCCAACCTCATTTATTTACTTATATATTCATTCATTCATTCATTCATTCAGAGAGAATGGGCACACCATGGCCTCCTGCTACTGCAAACAAGCTGCTAACACATGCACCACTTTGTGCATCTAGCTTTATGTGGGTACTGGGGAATTGAACCTGGGCCATCTAGCTTTGCTAGAAAGTGCATTTAATTACTGAGCAATCAGTCCATCACAGGGGAAAAAAAAAACAATTTAAAAAGCAAAGTTTCATTTTGGGTCATGCTTCGCAGGTTTAGTCCATGGTAAGCTCTATGGAAGAGGAGACAGACAGAAAGAGAGGAGAGAAAGAGAGAGAGAGAAGAGAAGAGAAAAAAACCTGGGGCAAGACATGGCTTCCAAAGGCTTACCCCCAGTGGCATAAGTTGCTCCACCTAGGCCCCACCTCTTAAACATCTATTCATCCATTCAGTTCACTCATCCCACTGATAAATGGTAATCCAGTCATCTCTTAGTATGACAACCAGTTGGGGACCTTGCCTTCAGCATATGAGCCAGCGGGGACATTTATTTTATATTCAAAGCATAATGGAGTTTTATACTTACATCTTTTGTATTTAGGACAACAATCTATTTGGGGTCTAGCTTTGTATATAACCTGAGGTAGGGTCCAATTCCAGGTTTTTTTTTTTTTTTTCATGTAAGTCTCCAGTTTATTCAAGCACTACATATTGAAGTATTTTTCTTTCCTCATTGAATAGTCTTGGCACCCTTTTCAAGGATTAAGTGGCTATTAAAGTATGGGTGTTGATAGCCATTTTTAATGTATAATAAACCTGACAATTATACAAACTTTTCTGTGTCACACTTAAACCTCTTAGGCTTCAACTTAAACATATTTTCTCTCTTCTCTAGTCTTCAGAGAAAATAGGGGAAAACTGTTCCAATAAATATATACAAACTATAAAAACTATACTTAGCCAAAAGGACATTCAGCCAACGTTTGTAGACTGCTTACTAAGTGAAAGGTAATATACTTGATTCTGGGGTCTGAAATACGAATGAAATATAGTTCCTGCCTGACAGGAGTATTGTAATCCTGTTGGGAGAAAAAAAAAACAAAAACATGCAAATATCTGTGCCTGGTTTTGACAGATACCTCAAAGGAAAATTGAATCTTTTTTTTTTTTTTTTTTTTTTTTTTTTTCATTTCAACTCTGAACGTTGGGAAAGACATCCTGGCGGACAGAGTATGGGTAGCGTGACATATCTTGGGTGGTACCGATAAGAACGCTTTCTGGTGAGATTTTTCTAAGTCCTAAACCAAACCAAGGTATGCTGAGTCTGACCTTAGGTCTCACGGAAGTTGTTAGGTGGGAATTCAGCTATTTCATTGACCCAGGAAGGAGTCCGTATTTTGACGTTTGCTCTTAGTTGGAGTGTTTCAAAACAAAATGCTTCAAAATGGAAAAAAAAAAAAAAAAAAGTTGACCAGTCCCTTCCACTTGGTGGAGATAAGGAAACCGGACTTCTGCTCAGAGCAGGGATGTGGTGATTCTAAGGTGACACGGAGATGGAGATGGAGACTTGATGACATGTGAGTGGCCGGGAAGGCTCTTGAGGACACTAAGGTCACCTGCATGTTCTCACATGTGTGAGTTACTGTGATCAAATCCCTCACAGGAGGCAGCTTGCGGGGGAAGGGTTTACTTTGGCTCACGCTTACAGAGGGCGGACTCCATCACTGCCCAGGAAGGCGTGGAGGCAGGGGAAGCTGTGCTCATTGCATCTCGTCAGGAAGGAGAGGGAGAAAGGGGAGGGAGAGGGAAGAGAGAGGAGGGGAAAAGGAGAAAGGGAGGGAGGGATGGAAGAGAGAGAGAGAGAGAGAGAGAGAGAGAGAGAGACAGAAAATAAGGTCAGGCTATAAAATTTCAAGGCCAGACCCCAGTGACCCATTTCCTTCAGCTAGTGTCTACCTCCTAAAGGTTCCCACCTTCCCAAACTGTCACCACCTGGAGACCAAGGGTTCAAACACACAAGCTTAGAGGTGACATTTCACATCAGAATCACATCTCTAAAATACTATTGGAAGTTCCCTGCATTGTAAGCAGTGAACCCCTTAAGAGGTGGCTAACAGTGAGGCTCTTCTGTCACCTTGGGTTTAAGGACTTTATCCCCTTCTCCATCTCTTTGCTTGAGCGTGCTGATTTGTCTTGGGACATGTTAAGACACAGCAGAAAGGCCTTTGTCAGATGTGAGCACCTTGCTCTTGGACTTTACAGCTTCCAAATGAATGTCTTTCTTTATAAATTATACAGTCTGGGGTATTTTGTTAGAGCAGCCAAAAAAAAAAAAAAAAAAAAAAAAAAAAAAAAGATAGACGGAGCCAAGTACCATCTATGAAGGAGAGAGAAAAGCTTGATTGGCTAAAGGGAGAATTGAAATGGACTTAACAACAGAAGCATCAGCTGGTCCCAAGGGGAGCACTGGAGCTGGGGGAGCTGTTCAGACATGCCCCCCATTGAGGAAATGAGGTAAGGTCTTTGTATACCCCACGTACTACCTGTGAGTTGCTCTTCGGAAGTGCAGAGAACGTTGGCCAAGGTAGGCTGCAGACAATTCCTGGAGGGAGTCTGGTTCTGAGGTGTGAGCAGGTAACGCTTCCCCTTAAAGGTCGGATGAGAGCCCCACCCTAGAGCATCCACAGCCACAGACAAGGCCATCGTTATCAAGGTGGCCGTTTTCTGATAAGGCGAATGAGACCCACTGCTTTGTTTGCCAGAAGCCTCAGATCCATGAATGGCAGGCTTAGTATCCCAGCTCATGGCTTTGGAATTCCAAACTACGTTGCCTTATAAGAAACATTATTTATCTGTTCGTTTTGGAGTGTGTACAGTACACAGGGTTCATGTGCCTGTAGTGTGTGCACACGTGTATGCAGGTGTGGCCTGTGTTGTATATGTAGAGGACGGAGAAGAACATGCCTGTCCTCTGGCACTCTTCAGCCTCTTTGTTTATTTATTTAAATAATTTATTTTTTATTTATATTGTTCTAAATTTACATTCATATTACTTGATACCAGGTGTCTTCCTGATGCTCAGTCTCACACTAATTATTTGTTTTTTCTTTTGGTTAGATGGGCTGATCAGTGTTTCTCCTGTCTCTGCTTCTGTCAGCGCTGGCGTCACAGGCATGTGCAAGCACACCCTGGCTTTGTGCATAAGTGCTGGGGGATCAAACTAGGGTCCTCATGCTCTTATGCAACAAGCACTCTTTGCCACAGAGCCATCTCCCCAGCAAACCCCTTAAGCGATGTTACTGTCCCTTCACATTATTGTCATCTTGGCAGCTTTTTAAGCCCAGTTGAACTTGCGTCAGTCAGATCCCACAACACCCCTGTGGGCTTTCCCCTTCTCTTGCAAAGATACTAAAGTCAATTCTCGACTTGCCTGTGTCATCCTGCAGTCCCTAAAGTGAGAGGATTCCTTTCACATACAAACATGCACTTAGATAAACTCTCAAAGACACAGTGGGGAGGAAAGCAGAATATTATTGGGATTATTATTAAGCCAAAGGAACAATGCATCTTTCAGCTGGCTATGCCTCTTGCAGACTATAACAGAGAAAAAATGTGCATATGTCTGTGTGCGTGCATGTGTGTATACATGTGTGTGTGTGTGTGTGTGTGTGTGTGTGTGTTAAAGGAGGATAAAGAGAAACACACAAAGTGTTCGAAATGTCTGCCTGGGGCAGACGATAATTGGCTAGAAAGCTAGAGGAACTGAAAGGAAACTCTCTAAGCAAACTTGTGCTTATTTTTTAACACACTGCTCAAAGGAGCAAGCAGGAAAGAAGACAAGAGGCTCTAGGCCAGCTCCTAACTCTTCTAATCCCTGAGGGTCTGCCATGATGGAATTTAGGGGACCATTGTCTTATGCTTGCCATCCACATCTGTGATTTGAATCCTTGGTCCCTAGTTGGTGGCAATTTGGGAAAGCTGTGGAGGCTTTGCCCGAGGGGGCAAAGCCAACATTTGGATCAAGCTCTTGTATCCTGGGTTCAGGGTATCTTATTGCCACATGGATAAAACAAAATTAAAAACTTAAAGACATGGGCAGGCTTACAGCAGATGTAGGTCTTCCAAATCCCAGAAGTTATAATTATCATCACGACCATAATCACACGAACTCCTATTTTCTGAGTACCTAATCTCTGCTTGGCAGAGCAGAACCCAAATCTATTTTCTTGACCTCTGAGCTAAATGCTCCCTGCTAAGACCCTAAAAGCTTTTAAAGACATGACAGACCCTGTTTCCTTGTAGCAGTCATCACTCGTGCACTGGACCCCGTGTGTCTGCCTAAGTCCTCTGGTATGCTCGTTGTTCCTTGCTTTCTGTTCTGATTAGTTCAATGTTACCACTTCAGTAGGCCATGCATAGTTCTCAGGAAATTCTGGGTTGTCCATAGTTCTTCGAGCTATGCCATCATGGAGGAATTGGACAATACCGAAAATATATTTGGTTTGTTACTACCCTTCTTTTCTAATGGGGTAGGGACAGAATTCATTCCTTAGAACAATGACCACATTCCATCTGCTAGGTTAATGCCCTCCCTTCACAGAGCCCCCTGCTTGCTCTGACTTCTTCTGGATGCAAGTAAAGCCTTCTTTCTCTCATACCAAGGATGATATCTGGTTTTCCCTCTTCACTTTTGTTAGCATCATCATCATCATCATCATCATCATCATCATTATTTATGGTATGGGGATAGAACGCAGTGTCTTGAACAGACTAGACAAGTGCACTATCCCTGAGCTGCATCTCAAACCTTTTTTTTTTTTTGAGACAAGACAGATTCTAAGACAGAGAGAGGGGTCAGGTGTCACAGGAAGCTCCCGAGATCAATATCTGTTGAATGAGTAGAAGGGAGAATTGGGCAAGAAGAAAATCTGGGCCTTCATGCAGCATCAACAATTGTCCTGAGTCGGGGTGTGGAGGGTGGGCCTTCTTCACGGCCTCTGTTGATCATTGCTATGAGTGACCTTGAAAATCATCCCAGACATAGGTGAGGCAGCTGTCATCCCTGGAGACAATTCAAAAGGAAGATTGACATCTGAGGTTCACCTCAGTGCAACCAGCGGCTGTCGATGTCAGCCCTCCATTCATTTTGAATGGGCCTGGCTGCCATATTGCAACTCCCACCCAGATGATAATTAAAACAAATGATTTATACACACACATGCGTACACACACACACACACACACACACACACACACACACCAGCGTCTCTTGCTATTGCAAATGGAACACCAGACATTTATGTCACTTTTTGCATTAGGTTTAAGCAGGTGGCTTGGGAGCTGAATCCAGGCTGACAGGCTTTGCAAGCAAGTGCCTTTAACTGATGAGCCACCTACCCAGCCTCTAGTCACTCATTTTTCATGAAAATCTAAACTGAGATCCTTGGGCTAGAGAGATGGCTCAACTTTTAAAGTCACTTACTTGCAAAGCCTGATGGCCTGGGTTCAATACCCGAGTACCCGTGTAAAACCCTTTACAAAGTGGCATATTACATCTGGAGTTGGTTTGCAGAGGCAGGAAGCCCTGTTGTGTCCATCTTCTCATTCTCTCTCTTGCAAATGAATAAATAAATAAACAAATATTTTTAAAAATCAAAAAGTACATTTAGATACTTTATGTGCTTATAATTTGAACGTCGGCAAGGTCAATCAGCAGAGAATCTTACCTTTGAGGGAAATCAGGCATTTTGAGCAAAATTGTTAGCTTCAGAAGTAGCACAGGACATGGAAAACCTTCTGGAAGCTAAACAAAGGGGAAGAGGAGGTCTGGAAAGGAGGCAGGAGTGAGGGTGTATGTGTGAGGGTGGAGGGAAGGATATTACTTGGCAAACCACTATAAAGAAATCTCTCTCTCTCTTTTTTACAACAGCCCCAGGAAGCTTATTGAGACCTCATAAAATAAAGAGAATCAAGGAAACACCCCTATAAGCCAAGTGTCTCTTTCACTGTTTTACAGACTGGAGTAAGATTTTATGAGCTATTTGGCTTTGTTTTTGTATAGCTCTTTAGAAGAAGTTCCTGGATCTTCTGTCAGTTATGCTAACTTTTGGCCAGGGAGTGAGAAGATTCGAGAATAGGATAATAACCATTTAGGCTTTCTGGCAATGTTCTCCAGATGTTGACCACAGCAGACAATCTCCCCGATAACCCACAAGGAACCTGTAAGTTTGCCAACGTGAGACATCTTCTCCTATGTCCCCTTGGTTGATGTGACATTTATTTGGATCTGATCTTAAGGGATCCCCGGATTCCTTCAATGAGTTCCAGCAGCAAGGAGATTGGTTTAGGAACGGTTCAGACAACATTTGTCAGTTGTCTTGATGCCCATCTACCCGGAAGGTGGCAAATTAAGTTGTAAGTTCTAAGAATTCAAACTACTTCCCTTGCCAAATGATTTAGCTTTAGAATTGGACTCATTTGAGTCGGTGAGGCAAGAATGGGGAGAGAAGTTGACCTCCTTGCTTGATCTAAAAAAAAAGAAGGCAATAGTTGTTCACGACTTATTCTTTGATTTGTCCTGAGGCCGAGAGTGGCCAGAAGAAGACAAGTTGTTTTTTTTCAGAGACTTAGTCTGATTGTTGATATACACCCCCCCACCCGTCATTGAAAGCTTCCTTATCTAAATGAGTTGCTAAGTTTTTGATTATGATTTTGATGTAGAAAGTATTCAAGTGGTGTAGGTGCCTTCTGAGGTACAAATGAGTTTTAGATTCAATTTGGGGTCTTTGTACTAAGTCAGTTCCCACACTTAAACTCTCTGTTCAAGGTTACAGACGAAGACATTCATATTGCTCTTACGCTTTGTTCATTACATTATTATACAATCTTTTAGATCAAAGAGATATGGA
This sequence comes from Orientallactaga sibirica, assembly GCA_036365145.1. Taxonomy (NCBI): domain Eukaryota; kingdom Metazoa; phylum Chordata; class Mammalia; order Rodentia; family Dipodidae; genus Orientallactaga; species Orientallactaga sibirica. The sequence continues at coordinate 12,035,881 of JAEOAD010000013.1, forward strand.
TAGTACATAACATGGACCCGAGTCCTCTCTCTACTCAGTGGCATTGTGAATTATTGTTGGGTCCAAGAATATCAGGTTTTAGTTTACCAGGCAAACAGAACTTGGCATTAGCAAGAACAGCTTGGATAATTTCCATACCACTCAAAGAGCTCTCTATGGGAACCTGTGGGAAGACCATAATCTTTTAGCTCTTCCAAGTCTCACTTCTCTATACTAATTAAAGGATTAATTATTAATTTTCAGTGCTGGACACTAAATGTAGGGCCATGTACAGGCTAGGCAAGTGCTCTGTCACTGAGCTATATCCCAGCCCTTTTTGTACTTTTTAAAAAAAACTTTTAAAATTATTTTATTTATTTTTGGAGAGAGACACAGAGAGAGACAGACAGAGAGGGAGAAGGAGACAGATAGAGATGGGAGCACCAGCAGTCTCTCAGCTGATGTGAACGAAATCCAGATGTGTGTGCCCCCTTGTGGGCAAGTGCGGCATTGTGCGCTTGCGTCACTTTGCATCTGGCTAAACGTGGGACCTGGAGATTGGAACTGGGTTCTTAGACTTAGCAGGCAGGCGCCTTAGCCGCTAAGCCAAGTCTCCAGCCCCCTTTTTGTACTTTTTAATTTTGAGATAAAGTCTCACTATTTAGGTTAGTCTGGCTTTGATTTCACTCTGTAGCCTAAGATGACCTTGGAGTGGGATTCTCCCAAGTAGTTTACTTAGGATTTCAGGCCCTGGCCATTAGTCCAGACCCATAACTTTCTGTTCACAAGTGGACATCTGGGGTGTGTCTAGCTTTGTGTGCTACTCTGCTCTGCTTTCTATAAGACCCCACATTGCTCAGGATATGAGCTACAAGGGATAATATTTGTATAACTTTTCAATACAGGTCATTTACAAATTACTTTTTGGAAAAATATTTTGAGAGACATTTGTATATTGAATCCTTTTTATATTTGTTTTTATAGCTAACTGTTATATGTGATTTGGGTTCAAGTCTTGAGTCAAGCTATTGAGTGTGCTCAACAGCTCAGGTTAACTAAATGAACAAAATGCATAGAAATGACTTACCCAAGGCTAATGAACTTGGAGAAGATCTCATATAAATGTCCAGATTGTTTCTGTTTTCTCTGCGAGATCAAGTCACTAAGGACTGCTCCGATTAAACAACTGCTTAGAAGCGAAACTTAGGGAGATACTTTGATTGAGTAACCTCTAATGCGTTTCTAACTCTGAAAACAGGAGGACTTAGCTGAGGGCCATTTTGCAAACCCCAGGGGTCATTTGACAATATCAGGAGACACTTTTGGCTGTTAAGGTGGGAAACAGCATATGTTACTGGCATGGCAAAACCTGGGGCATGGCTGGATATCCTACATGTAACAATGCAGTCCACCCAGCAAGGGATGTCTGCTCCCAGATGTCAGCAATATAAAGATTGAGAACACTTGCTATGTAGAGAAAAAAATAAAAAGCCTTCATTCTGCATATGATACCAAACTCTCACTGTCTAAGGGCTTGGGACAAGTGTTCTGAGGAAAAATAACATGATCGTCAAGAGGGAAAATTGGGTTCATCTCTTCCTTTATCTCTCAAAGAAAATTTAAAACAGATTATACAAATATAAATAAGATGAATATTATGCAAGTATTATACAAGATCTTCTTTAACCTAATTACTCTGTAAATCATTTCTATGCATTTTTTCCATCTACTAATTAACCTGGGATATTTAGTATGGCTTTTTTTTTTTTACCCTCAAGATTTGAGCCCAAATCACATAAAATAATTAGTGATAAAAGCAGATATAGGGCTGAGGAGGTGGCACAGTTGTTAAAACACTTGCCAGGTGAGCATGAGGACCTGAATTTCATTCCCAGCAACTACAAAAATGTCAAACTGGCATGGTGCCCACCTGTAATCCCAATACTTGGAAGGTACAGCTAAGAGATCCCCCAAGCAAGCTGGCTAGTTATACTAGCCAAATCGGGTGGCTCTGGGTTCACATGAGAGACCTGTCTCAATAAATAAGACAGAAGAACAACTGACATAGACTTCCGTCCTCCACAGGCACGCACACAAATGCATGTGTGCACATACATGCTCAACCACTCACTTGTGAACACATGTATTACACACATGCACACACACCATAACACACACATACATACAAATAAAAAGGCACAAAAATTTCAATTAATAAATTTCTTTTCCAGACCTACATATTCTTCCATATAAATATCAGTCTGAGAATGATCTTGATGCAAAGAAATTTTTTTAAAAATATCATCTCCTTATAGCTTATAGTGCTGAGCTATGTGGGGTCTGTAGGGGGGTCACTCCAGCATCCCACAGCATGGTGGGCTCAATGTTAAATACTGAGATGGTGAGATTTCAAGTGTGGGTGCTGTTCTAGCCTGTGCCTGACTGGCATTTGAAAGAATGTCATGACGTTCAACTCCAGGTTAAGACTGTGTGGTCCCTAGAGGACTGCTTGCTGTACATGTCGTCCGTGGATGTCCCTGGGGCCCACACAAAAACCCGCAGATGCTAGAGTTCCTTGTATAAAGCGACATAGCATTTGCAGACAATCTTGGCATACCCTCTGAACACTCTAAGTCACCTTGTTTCCTTATAAAGTCTAGTGCATTATAAATGCTAGGCAAATACTTATTACGCTGTGTTCCTTAGGGACTAATGACAAGATAAAAAGAAGAGTTGTACCAATGCAATATTTTTTTTGTCAAGTTTTTATTTCTTTTCTTTTCTTTTCTTTTTCTTTTTCTTTTTTCTTTTTCTTTCTTTTTTTTTTTTTTTTTTTTTTTTTTTTTTTGAGGTAGGGTCTTGCTCTAGCCCAGGCTGGCCTGGAATTCACCATGTAGTCTCAGGGTGGCCTCGAACTCACGGTGATCCTCCTACCTCTGCCTCCTGAGTGCTGGCATTAAAGGTGTGTGCCACCATGCCCAGATTTTTTTCAAATATTTTTGACCAGAGCTCCTTTAATTTTTCGGAGAATTTGAGGCACACATAGACATAAAGTGGAGACGCGTGAATGAGAAAGGTCTTGAAGGGGTCGTGTTTTGGTCATCATCATCATCTCCACCACCACCAGGAAAGACTGCTCAGTGTCTAGTGGGAACGAGGTTCTTTCTTGGATGGTGATGATGATGATGGTGATGGTGGTGGTGGTGATGATGAAGGTGATGGTGATGGTTGTGGTGGTGATGGTGTTGTGGTGGTGATGAAGTAGCATGGTGGGCTCAATGGGTCCATCAGTATCAGAAGGTGAATCACTTACCAATGGCTACACTACTGAAGAGAATTACTCCCATCTCCATCAACCTGGGCAACCCCTAACTGTCGTTAACTCAACAGGGAGGGGAGTGGCTTCCCAAACCCTTCCGTAGAAGGCTACCTGGCTTTATCATGAGCAGGTCTTCTGAAGGAAACCCCAGCTGCTGTGGATTCATAAGTGAAAAGAAAGAGGCCACTGGGAGTGAAGGAGTCCTGAAAAAGATGTGGGGTGCATGTGAGCAAAATGTAACATATCTGGATGACAATGTCTGAATAAAAAAAGATGATCAACCTAAGAAAAAAAGAGGTAAATCGTCAGAATGCTTTAGACTTTATTTTTTCTCAGCTCACCTATGAGACCTGTGTTTTCTGATTTTTTTAATGAATATTTTAGTCAGCACTCATGAAAACCTACTACAAAGCACTGCCCTGATGTTTCAATCTACATTTTAATTTCAATTTAAAAAAAAATTCATTATTTTTTATTTATTTTTGGAGAAACAGAGAGACAGAGAGAGGCAGACAGAGAGAGAGGGAGAGGAAGACAGATAGAGATGGGTGCGCCAGCAGTGTCTCAGCTGCTGCCAATGAAATCCAGATGCTTCCGCCCCCTTGTGGGCAAGTGCGGCATTGCGCCCTTGTCTCACTTTGCATCTGGTTAAACGTGGGACCTGGAGATTGGAACTGCTGGACATTGGAACCAGCATTCTTAGGCTTAGCAGGCAGGCACCTTAGCTGCTAAGCCATCTCTCCAGCCCTTAATTTCAATTTTAATAAGTATATGTTGATTTCTGGTTTGTTGATTTGGGGGTGAACCTCAAGTCTTCTTTGGTTTGGAGTCCATTAGCATAATTTTGTGGCTATTAATGTTCTATGTATCCAAGCAGCCAGTCTGGGCATCTCCATGTAGCCCTGAGTGGCTGGAAGCAAGTCTTTTAGAACTCATGCAACTATCTCAAGTCAGGGGAAGGAGAGAGATTTATTTGCAGCTGTCACGGGAAGCTTTTTGACTGCAAAGAAGTTTCTAGAAATGAATATAGAGTAAGTCATCTAGGATTTTAAGAATGATGAGGGAATGCTGAGCAGCTTCCTCACTCTGAAAGGCTCCTGACATGGAACCAGTGATGGGTATGTGCATAGGAGCTCCCATTAAGCCACAAAACCCTGAGAAATAAGGCAGTAAAAAATAATGAAATGCAATATTCTGAATACATGGAAAAGCAATGATTTACTTTAATCCTAGGGACCAGGAATAATACACCTGCCTTGGAACAGGACATGGCATAATGTTGGCATAACATTGGAGGTTTAATGATTTTTGACCACATTTTATAGACCCTTTCCTGTAATTAATGCTAAATCAAGTCAACATCTTCTCCACCTGCTGCTGTGCTTGGGGCTTTCTACAAGCGAGTCTCACTCTCCTTCATTACCCAAAGCTGTCACCATTCTTGTTGAACTCGGCTTTTCTCATTTCTTCTCCCTTGATAATCTCCAGGACTATCACATGCACTGTTTGGAGTACATATGGGTTTTCAGGCTTTTCTTGAAAGAGTTGAGCTAAGGGAATGCAGGGCCATGACTCCCATTGCTGTGATCACACCGTCACCTCAGCAGGGTTGTGTTTTTTTAAAAAATATTTTATTTATTTATTTATTTGAGAGAAAGCGGGGGGAGAAGGAGAGAATGGGCATGCCAGGGTGTCCAGCCACTGCAAATGAACTCCAGATGCATGTGCCCCTTGTGCATCTGGCTTACATGGGTCCTGGAGAATTGAACTGGGATCCTTTGGCTTTGCAGGTGAACGCCTCAACTGCCAAGCCATTTTTCCAGCTCCGGTTGTGTATTTTTTTTTTTGTCCCACAAGCATTTTCCTTTCTCTCAATCTCTCTCTCTCTCTCCTATATATATATATATATATATATATATATATATATATATATATATATGCATGGGTGTGTGTGTGTGTACATCTGTGTGCATAGGTGTGCTCTCTGTGTGAATGTGGGAGGCTGGAGGAGAATGGTGGTTGTCCTCTATCTCTTGTCTTCTTTGGGAAAGGGGAAGTAAAAAACTAACATGGGGGCTGGGGAGATGACTCAACAGTTAAAGATACTTGCTTGTAAAACCTGAAGGCCTGGGTTGCATTCCCCAGTCCTTACATAAAGCCAAATGTACAAAGTGGTACATGTGTCTGGAGTTTGTTTACAGTTGCAAGAGGACCTGGCATGCTCTCTCTCTCCTTGCAAACAAATAATAAAAATATAAAAATTATTTTAAAACTTAAAAAACTAACACGACTTGCTTCCTGTCACACTGATATTTATATCCTCTCTTCCTTTGCTGAGATCGAATCTTTAGAAATATTTAAAATTCATGTTCTGAAGCTTTCTGATTTATTTTGCAAATTTTCCAGATACAAAAATTCTCTGACAGTCCTCATGCAAATCATCACCATCTTGTCACATCGCTGTCTTGTTTCAGGGTCTAACTTGACCACATTTTGATGGCTTTGAGAGTTTTTTTTTTTTTTTAATGACATGTATCCTGAAATCTATTTTGTTTATTTTTATATTTATCATGCCTGTGTGGGCATGTGCCACAGTGCACATGTGGAGTGCAGAGGACAAGTTGGAGGTTTTTGTACTCCACTTTCTTTGAGATATGGTATCATGATGTTGCAAATGAACTTCCCGACTACAATGAACACCAGTCTAGTTGGCCCAGGAGCACTGGATTTTTCTGGCTTCACCCCCCACCTTGTTGTAGATGAGTTTAGATCACAGATACATGTGCTACTTTATATCTAGTGGGTGCTGAGGAATTGAACCTGGGCTGTAAGGTTTGCAAACATTCCCTTTTAATTTGAAGCATCTCCCAAGTCCAGGAGCAGAATCTTAAGAGAAAATGCGTATGTTCAATTTTGAAAAAAAATAAAAAAGAGATTTATCCCTCTATTTTAAAACTGTGTTTTTTGAGCTATATTGGGATGTTTGGGTATCAAAGACCAAAAAAAAAAAAAAAAATCACTTTCCAAGATCAGAATCATACTAGAACTCATGTAGAGTTCTTCCCAGGTGTGTTTGTGTGTGTGTGTGTGTGTGTGTGTGTGTGTGTGTGTGTGTGTGTGTGCCTGCCCCTGTGTATTTGCCTTGAAGGGAGGGACTTGAAAGTATTAGCTATAAAAATCATTAGCAATTCCTGGTCGGTCCAAATCAGCCAAAACATTTTTCAAAATCTCACCTAGACTCTTGCAGGATTTCAGCCTTTGCGGGGGCAATGAATTCACTCAGAGGGCTGTTTATTTAATTGTAGTAACAGTATATAAAGCCAAGTCACTGTCTAATCTCCTATTCTTGAGGTTTTCAAATACCAAATGTTGAACAGCAAAGCGAGGCTGCAAGGTTTATAGCTTTATGAATTAGTTCAGCTGAAAAATATTTTGCCCCTGCTCATTTGGGAGTCTCTGGGGGCAGGCATGGGGGAGGGCAGGGCAGGAGTTTTTAGCCTGCACTAATCGGTTCTTGGCCTCTAGCAATTCTCTGTGGCAGAATAAAGGGAAGAGATAATTATTCTCCTTAATCAAGGCATCAATGACTGCTTTTAGAGCCCTCTCCTTAAAGCCAGCCAGATTTCCCAGAGAGTATTCTCAGCCTTCCATGGGTCTGATTTTGAAGTGAATAAATGCCTTGAATTTTTTTTTCTTTCTGTTTTTAGGGTCTTTCACATCTGCCTGAGAATCTCAGAGACAAGGAAGCCCCACTGGCCTGTGATGAGTGGCCTTTCTACTATCTGTCACCAGGCTGTCAATGAGAGTGGGTTAAGGGAATTTTTATTGAATACTGTCCTGGTAAAATTCACCAGGGCCATGGGCCTCAGAGCCTGATTGCCTTCTCTCTGTCTCTGTCTGTCTGTCTGTCTGTCCTGTCTGTCTCTCATATCAGCTATGGTTCTTTGACTTTAGCTATAGATGATGGGGAAGAATAATGAAGGGAAAAAAGGTGACAGGCAGATACCATGGCTACCAATTTCCTGAAAGAAATTCTAAGTGTTTGAGAACGTTCAAAAATACATGCAAAGAAAACGTGTGCTTCTGCTCACTGACTTCCGTATCTTCTGTCGGTCCATCCCAGAAGTCAGCATGTTCAAGCTGTGTGGAAATCACGCTGGATTTGCATACAGCTGCTGCTCAGGAGTTCAGCGCTTTCATCACATTTTGAAAACTCCAGGAGCTGACCCCAGATCCCTAGTTCCTAAACTGCACCCCTCATTCCTTCTTCCCAATTCTACCTGTCTAGTTCTAAGGCTAACTTTCCCAGGAAGCCCTCTTGAATACATCTCTATCTCAGGTTTTGTTGGACGTGCCCAAAGTTTATCCTGCCATATGTATGTTTACATGTATACATGTATGTATGTATGTATGTATGTATGTACGTACGTATATTTTTGCTTGTTTATGTGTGTGGTATGTATGCACGCTTGTATGTATTCAGGTGTACTGTGTGCAGATAGGTGTGTGCATGCATGTACATGTGCATTCATGTTTGCATATGGAGGTCAGAGGTTGACACTGGAGGGCTTTCTTACTCTTCACCTTATTCACTGAGACAGGCATCTTGCTAACTTAAATTTCACCCATTTGGCCAGGCTAGCTAGGGATTCCCTATCTCTGCCTCCCCAGCTCTGGGATTACAAGTGTGCACCCCTATGTCCGTCGTGTACTGTGGGTGTTAGGAATTCAAATTCAGGTCAAGCATTTTGGCCACTGATCCATCTCCTCAGCCCCACCTTACTTATTTTTATAAAAATAGCAAATTAAGTCTTCTGATCACAAACACATTTCCTCTCAGGGAGACTGGGGCATTGAAGAAGGTAGGTATAAAGAATAAAAATAAATAAATAAAAGCTCTTTTCTTTTGTTGCGCTACTTAATATGTGAAAGGTTAAGGGACCTCCTTATGAAAATAGAGTCAAAATCCTTGGAAAACTGCTTAGTTGAATATTAGTCTTACAACTTCCTTGCTGGGTGGCCTTGGGTAAGTGACTTGACCGCAGCTGATTCTCCACTGGTAGGCTGGGGATTATAGACATAACTACTTCATAGCTGATACACATAGGTGGATGTACATGTCAAATTCTTCAACCGCTGCCTGCTACTTCTCACAGTGTGCCCTGTATGAACATTAACTGTTATCATTACAACCTGGGCAAAGGTCTTCGATCAGTACACCTTGCCTTGTCTATCTCATCCTCTCTGCATTAGGGGGTCAGGATTCTTAAATCTGGATTGCATTTTATTGCTGAATTTTCTGTACCAACATCATTCCTATTTGAGCTTGCATCATCTGTACCTGTCATTTTGTTAGTGTTGTTTTTCACACTCATCACAAGGCATTGTTTTGAATTATGGGAAATGTTCTAAGCTTCCATAAATCCTTTGGAAATAAGAAAATGTATAAATTAGTAAATGCTCCACTTTTTATGCTCAGAGTTTGTTTAAATGGGCACATCTTTTCTCTTTCACCCCATAATAAAGCAACAAAACACATCTTAGCTCCCTTTCTCCTTCCTTCCTTTCTTCCATTCCCCCTTCCCCTTTCTCTCTCTCTTTTTTCTTCTTTCTTTTGTGGGTGTGCATTTGTGAATACATGTTCATATCTGTATAGACACACCTGTGCATGCAGGTACACATGTATATGTGTACAAGCACATATGGAGGCCAGAGGATAACCTTGGGTGTTATCTTCAGGAACATTATCCTCTCTCTCTCTCTCTTTTTTTTTTTTTTTGGTTTTTTCAAGGTAGGGTCTCACTCTAGTTCAGGCTGACCTGGAGTTCACTGTATTCTCAGGGTGGCCTCGAACTCACAATGATCCTCCTACCTCTGCCTCCCGAGTGCTGGGGTTAAAGGCGTGTGCCACCACCCCGGCCTCCACCTCTTTTTGAGACAAGGTTGGACTTGGTCAATTAGGCGAGACTAGATGGCCAGTGAGACCCAGGGACCCTCCTTTTTTTGGCTTCCCCAGTTCTGGGATTTTAGGTTTTCACTGTCATGCCAAGCACTTATATGTGGGTATTGGGATCAAATTCAGGATATCATGTTTATGCTAGGCAAGCACTAGAGCCACTGTGTTATCTCTTTAACCCCCCACATCTTAGCTCTCTTGCCCTTACAGCTCTTTGAATTTTTTGTGTTAAATTCAATAATTTTCCTTTTTTTAATTTTTGCTAGATGTTTCTAAGCACTTTTTTGTTTGTGAGTTTCTATCATTTACAGATTTTGAAATAAAATTCTGCATCTCTTATGCAGTTAGGGATGGGGATAAAGGGATGGCGGTACAATTTGCATATCATTTTATCTTACCACATTCGAGTGTATTGCAAAGGGCTGAAGCACAATGATAACCTTTACATGAGTTGCTGGGGAATTGAACCCTGCCTCACAGGTTTTGCCAGCCAGTGACTTTAACCACTGAGCCATCTCTTCAACCCACAAGCAAATTTTAAAATGGTATTTCTTATATTCAGACAACATTCCATTCTAGTTTCTTTCATCAACAGCAAAGATGCAGAAATTACCTACACAGAACAGTCAATACAGTTTCATTCATGACAGTGAAGTTACTGCCACATAACTGGCCATCAAGGAAGACCTGGGACCAACATCAATTGTGGTATGTCCATAAATACAGAGGAGTAATGTCATTAAGAAGTAGACACAGATGCCAAGACACTTGTCAAAAGTGGCTGTGCTCTGGTCTGAAAGCCCCACATTGGCCATTCACTTACACCTCACAACCAGCACAGAGATTGTTTGTAGTTGTACTGGGGCTTAGACATGCTGGGAACTCTTCCTCATGACCCCCCCCCCCCAATATTTCACTAGAAATTGGGCATTTCATCCTTATGCTATTTCCACTTTACAGGGAGCTAACTCTGTGGCACACTGCTGTGAAAACAGAAATAGAGACATAGGCATACAAACTTTTACCTATTACCCATGCTTCTTGACATGCGTATTACTCAGTATCCATGTACAAGTATTTTCTGCATGTGCATGTGCACAGGCACACATGCTGGTGTGGACACATGCCTGTGGAAACCAGAGGACAATCTTGGTGTCATGCCTCAGAAACACCATCCACCTTTTTTTTGTTGTTGTTGTTGTTGTTTTTTGAGATAGGGTCACTTGTTGGCTGGGAGTTCAACAAGGGGACTAGCCAGGCTGACCAGCAAGCCCCAGGGACCCATCTTCCTCTCCCTCTTCAGTGCTGGGATGACAAGTGCACACTGCCATTTTATGTGGGGTCTGGGGATCCAAACTCAGCTCCTCGTGCTTGTGCCCCAAGCACCTTTCCACCTGAGCTATCACCCAGGGTCCTTAATGTGTGAATATTTGTAGCCATTTTGGAAGTATATCCTCCAATACCATTGGCCTGTTATCTGACTAATGAATTCATGTTTCTTTGCTTTATATGTACTCCATTAGTGGGATTATGTTGTTGTTATTGTCTCTACATACATTTACATGTGTGTATAACATATATAACTACATGATAATAGTAAAGCACCATCAAGATCGTCAGTTAGAGGGGTGGAGAGATGGATTAGTGGTTAAGACACTTGCCTGTGAAGCCTAAGGACCCACGTTCAACTCTCTAGGTCCCATGTAAGCCAGACACACAAGGTGACACAAGCATGCAAGGTTGCACATCCACACAAGGTGGTGCATGCATCTGGAGTTCGATTACAGTGGCTGGAGGCCCTAGCATGCCAATTCTTTCTTTCCCTCTCTCTCTCAGAAAATAATAGGTCAGTCTGTTGGGCTTGCCTCAAAACAAAACAAAACAAAACAAAACAAAACAAAACAAACAAAACATTTTTAGTTAGAAAGGGAAATCCCCATGAAATGAATTACTAAGGCCACTTACCCTTTAAATGCACCCCAAAAACCTTAACTTCCTGAATTCCACTTATATTTTCTTTTCTACTTTTCAAAGTAGCCATGAGGATAAACATGGGCTGTGGTCACCTTCCAGATGCCGCTGAACCCTTCAAATGTGGTGGGGAGACAGATGAATCAGGGGATGCTGGACCCCATCCGAAGGCCCAGCTCCTGAGTTTCTTTTGTGACCCCGGTTCAACCTGCCTTGATTTTCCACAGGGAAGCTGAAGTGAAAATTAGTCTTTTGGAAAGGGATTTCAAAGTAGACTTCATTCGAACTGGGCAAATAATTAACTTTTCATCCTCTCATAAAATTGAAACTGTGGCTGGTTCAAAGCCCAGGACCCCAGGCCTTAATTGAATTAACTCGGTTTTCCATCCTTGTGAAGGACCATTCCAAACCATCACATTTAGCAAGGGCCGCCCTTCCTGGCTAGAACATAAGCACCCTTTGAAGGAAGATCGCAGAGTCAGGGCTGTGGCACGCAAATTGGGGCCTGAGTGGAAAATGGGACACTCTCCGAAGGGGACAAAACCCTGTCTGTTTCCTGAGCTCGGGAGTTCAGCGAGAAAGCATCTCTTCACAGCTCTGGGTCCGCCAAAGCAAAGAGAGGCAGTGGCTAACTTGTCTGAACAGCCATTGCTCACCACCTGGCTCGTGGGGGCCTCGTGTCTCTGCATCTATTACCTCCCTCACTTGGAATCAAGGCTCCTTCCGCTCAGTCTCACACCACTCCCTGACCATGACCTCCCTTCAGACCTCGCTTGCTCCTTCCCAGCCATCTCCCTTTCCTTAGCTCTTGTTCATAGATTTCAATTTCACGTGTGACCCTTCTCCATCGGTGTTTCTAGGCCTTGTGAACCAAATGCACCAGTGACTTCCTGAAGAAGGTTGTATATACTCAGAGTGAGCGCAGAAGATCAGTGGTTGAAGTCATTCTGTGAAACTGAGGTGCCTTGGTTTATGACATTCCTCTCTTATTTGGACTACTAGATGTCAAGGGGAGCTAAAATATAATAATAATTAATAATAATAATAATAATAGAAAAATGATGATGATGAAAGGAGAAGGCATGAACAAAAGGCTTCCAATGAAACTCAAAGTCCCCTGAAGGCAGGGTGCCGTCCTCCATCCTTTTCTCCAGCTGCCTTCACACATGGCTGTGCAGTGACTCAAGGACGCAGTAAATACTTGGCTGATGACACACTGTGTGAAAAGCAAGAGTAGGACATCTCCCACGCCTGGAACCTGGCACCATGTTGTTACTCAAATATGTTTTTGAGTAATTTTAAATTCTTGAAAGCTAAATTATAAAGCAGTTAGGGAGTTTCACTTTTCTTTCAAAATATTTCTGGTCTTGTATTGAGAGCCTTTTTGCACTTGAGGTAATCTCTTAAAGACCACTAAAATCCACCCGACCACAGAACATTCAGGCATGCCGAAGCTTGGAATTAGTGATCCGCTGGAGGAAATGTAGAATTAAATTCTAATATTGAAGCTGACACTCCGGCTTCATCTCTGATGCTTCACAGGGGAAGTCTCAGTGTGTGGGAGAAGAAATATAATTTGTGATTCAAGGTCAGTGGTATAAACCCCCTGAGTTTATTTTATTTGGATTATGCCTCTATAATGTTGCTGATTCAAATTTTTTATTGGCTGCGGCTCATGCTTTCTGTCTCTCTGTGAACCCCGTTTTGAAAGACACCGTTTTGGTACATGAACTCTTTGGAGGGCATTTTGTAGCTTGTACAAATATAATTAGAAAGTGATGATTATGAACTTATAATGATGCCATGAAGTTCTATATTCAAGGGGAGTGGCTTTCTTAGCAAGATGGCTTCCCATGCAGAAACTCAGGCTGAAGGTATTAGGTTCCTTGCCTTCTCTCTCACCCTTCTTCCATTTCTACTTCTGTTTAAGTTTCTCATACTTATTCAAATTCAAACATCTTCAATTCCAGCTCTTCTAGTTCTTAAGGACTGCATGTTCCAAGCCTACATTGTGTGTGTGTGTGTGTGTGTGTATGAACACATGTATGTGCACACGAGGGATGAGTAGGTAGGATGTGTGTGGTATATGCACATGTATGTGAAGATATATGTGATCTGTGTGCACAGGTGTCTAGACCAGAGGAGAATGGTGGATGTCCATCTCTTTTCATTTCATCAGAGTGTTTTCATATGATAGTGTCTCTCACTCAACCCAAAGCGGCTGGTTTGGGTCAGACTGGTTGACCAGTGAATCTCAGCGAGTCTCTTGTCTCACCTCCCCTCCTCCCAGCTCTCTGTTCCCTAGAGACTGAAGTTATAGGCATACATGGCCACATCGAGCTGTTTCTATGGGTCCTGGCAATCAAACTCAGGGTGAATTAGACCCTGTAAGGCCTTTGTGGTTGCATTGCAAGCAGTCTTACACACTGCACCATTTCCCCAGCACCCCTCAGCCTCCATTTTTCCTCCAACAATTTAACTAATTGGTTTTAGGGAAAAGCACACAAAAGCAATGAAAGTAGGCTGGGCCTGCTCCAGGGTTACTCTGTGCTATATGGAATGGCAGCTTGCAGCAGAGGCCAGGCTAGAATAACTCCATTTATGCAGCAACAGCCTTGACAAGAGTGACTCCATCTTGAGTCTAAGTGCCAAGAAAGAATGACTCCACATCTTGTTTACACAAATACACAGTCACCCCCTGCCAGCACACCAAGAGACACACAAATTGATTATTTATTTGTGCCAATGACACCTGAAATTATACCCAATCATATCAGAAGCACAAACATATGAACCTATCAATCACACCAGATGGACCCTCCTTACCTGGGACTATACAAGAAGAAATGTCCCAAAACAAGTAGACCAGGCAAGATGACTAGTAACCTCATCACTTTGAATCAAAGATTGCCATATCAAAGGACTCCTGTGTCCCTGGCTCCAGCTTGAGTGCAGTTTTTCCTGCCCATAACACTCAGGTCACATCAAACTCACTGATGCTTTTTTTCAAAATATTTAAAAATATATATTGCATAATATTTACCACACCAGGCTAATTAACATACCCATGCCTCACATTATTACCACTTGTGAGAATGTGTAAGATCTCTGAGCAGACTTAAAGTATATATTTTGATTATATTAGCCAGTCACCAAGCTGTCCAGAACCTATCCATTCCGTAACCATGAAACTTTATACCCTCTGCTTCCCTCCAGTCACCACCTCCTCTACTCTTTGCTTCTGAGTTTAGCTTTCCTGGGTTCTACATATAAATAAGGTCACACAGTATTTGTCTTTCTATGCCTGGCTTGTTTCATTTAGCATAATGTCGTCCAAATTTATCCATCTCTGAGAGAACCTGTACCTGACTGTGCCTGACATCACTTTTCCATGATGCTTTGTGCCCCCTTTTAAAAGGATCCTTACGTGATCCCTTCCACATTCTTCCTTGTGTCTGTCTCAGCTTTCTGTCTCCCATTGCTCCCATAGCTGATGTGCTAGCAATCTGAAGTGAGCCTCATTTATGCTGGGGCCAGTGTGGGATAGTTTCCCAGTCTGACCCTGTCTTGTCTAACGTACTGACTGTGTGCTGCTGCATGGTGATGGGCTGGGGTTTGGGAGTCCTATAGGCTGGGTTTCAATCTTGATTTCTACAGTTTACTAGTGACTTATCTTCTTTGAGCCTTGGTTTATGAGTGAAGGAAGCCCTTCTGCAATCAGTGTTAATAACTCTGTCTGGGAGGACTGAAGAGCATTTGGCTATGAAACATGACTACAAGAACTCATGACAGATTATAAGCTTTCCATGAATGTTCTATCTCATTACTCTAGCACTGTTGTTATTAATACCATTTTCAGCCAATTTTAAGGGTATCATATGGGACCATGAAGTAGTACAAAGGTTTTCCAAACAAGCTGACTAACCTGGATCATTGGTTTGTGCAGGAATAGGCATAGTTAGCCATCACTCACAGATGTACATTTCCCATTCAAGGGCCACTCTGTGCAGCCTGCCTGGCTGCCATGCAGACTGCTGCTCCAGCCTTAATGTGACAAGTGCTTTTTTTAGGTCCATGGTAAATGACCAAATCCCTGACTAGCACCAATTCCAGCCCAATAAAATCACTGTTAACCTCTTGTTAATACTCGGCATGTACCCAATTTTAAATTTCCCCTGAACTCTTATTTTCTGAGATTGATTATTTTTAGCAGATGGATAGGGTGTCTGTGGCAAGGCATTGCTCATTGTACCCACAGCTCATATTTCACTAGATAAATATACCACATGCTATAATCCGGGATTCTGTTGGGCACTCAGTCCTTGAAGACGCTTTGAAGAGAGAAGTCAATCAATTCTGAGGGAGGGAGTCATAGACACTGTTGTGAATGAATGTATTGCTGGAAGACTTCTCTGTTTATTTGCTCAGATATCAGACCTGGGGAAAGTCAGGCTATTCACATAGTTACCTATCTACTCTATGATATCATTGAATTATACAAGAATAATCCTTAGACTGAATTGATGCATGATGGTCAGTTGTTAAATTGTGAAGAGGAATAGTGGAAAGAGGGAAATATAAGTGTAAATATTTATAGTTGTATTTTTTCAAATTGGTACACCCTTTTCATATATTCTAGGTTCAATATTTTTTCAGGTAGTATAGAATTTCTTATAAAATAAAACTATAATGTGGAGACACCACATTAAAGTTTACAAATGGCTGACAAAGGGATAAATGAAAGTGTGTGAGATGTTTGATACAATCGGGTTACCTTACCTT
The DNA here is from genome assembly GCA_036365145.1 of Orientallactaga sibirica. Taxonomy (NCBI): domain Eukaryota; kingdom Metazoa; phylum Chordata; class Mammalia; order Rodentia; family Dipodidae; genus Orientallactaga; species Orientallactaga sibirica. The sequence continues at coordinate 12,051,888 of JAEOAD010000013.1, forward strand.
CTTTGCTCTCACTATATAGAGAGAAAACATGGGGGCTGTATAGATGGATCAGCAGTTAAACATATATGTGCAAAGCCCAAGGACCCAGATTCAATTTCCCAATACCCACGTAATCCAGATATACAAAGTGGCACATGTGTCTGGACTTCATTTACAGAGGCTAGTGACCCCAGTGCACCCATTCTCTCTCTCTCTCTCTCATAAAAAAGAAGAAAAGAAAAAACATGGAGATACAAACAAGGAAATGTGGGGGCAAAAGTATATGTGTGTATATCACGGCTATAACTCTGAACAGAGGGCAAGTTTACCACTTTGCTGAGAAGTTAAAATTAATTCATGGGTTCATTGACAACAATAAATGCTAGTGCAACCTAATGATTTTGGTACATAAAGGATTCAAGAACAAATTCCTAATAAATGAAAATATGGGCAAAGGAAATGAGAATAGACAATTCACCAATAAAAGAGCAACTGGCCAAAAAAGCATGGAAAATATTCACTATTAGTAATTTTAAAGAAATGAGAATTTGGGGCTGAGTATGTTGACATACGTCTGTAATCACAACACTTTGAAATATGATGCAGAAGCATCCTTAGTTCAGGATCAGCCTAAGCAACAAAACATCTCAAGAAAACAGCCATCTAAACAATCCACTAACCAAGAAACAACTACCTACCCCCAAAGATAAAAGAAATAAGAATTAATGTGGCATTCTGTTTTTGTCCACCATGGATGATTGTTAAACTCTTTCTTAGCATTGATTTTGAGTTCAGACTGGATGTCATAAGATGGTCAGTTGTACATTTTTGCATGATCACCACCCTTTGAAGGTATTATAACTTGGAGATACACTTTGTGATTTGATGGTTCTCTCCTCAATAGTTTTTCAGAAACTTATTGGTAGTTTCTGTACATTTTGTCCCAATAAAAATATTAACAACACCTTTTTATATTTCATTTTTGAAATATTATTTAAACTTTTTTTCATATATTTATCTATTTGTACATGTGTGGTGGTGCAGCAGGGCCTCTTGCCATTACAAACCAAATAACAGATGCTTGCACCACTATGCATGTGTGCTTGCATGGGTATGTGTGTATGTGTGTGTGTGTGTGTGTGTGTTTTCATCCAGTTTACATGGATGTATAATCCATGGTTCACCTCCACCATGTCACAATCCATGGTTCACTTCCACCATATTATAATCCATGGTTCACCTCCACCACGTTATAATCCATGGTTCACACCACCACATTATAATCTATGGTTCACCTCCACCATGTTACAATCCATGGTTCACCTCCACCATGTTACAATCCATGGTTCACCTCCACCATGTTATAATCCATGGTTCACCTCCACCATGTTACAATCTGTGGTTCACCTCCACCATGTTAGAATCCATGGTTCATCTCCACCATGTTACAGTCCATGTTTCCACCAGAATCCATGGTTCACCTCCACCATGTTAGAATCCATGGTTCATCTCCACCATGTTATAATCCATGGTTCATCTCTAGCATGCCACAATTCATGGTTCACCTCCACCATGTTACAGTCCATGGTTCACCTCTCCCAAGTTACAATCTAAAGTTCATTTCCACCCTGTTGTAACCTAGATTCTGCTTGATTCTGATCCCAATTAACTTTGGATATCAGCATTGTTCTGGGTAGCAAGGCCAATAGACAACTTGTATATTTTCTACATGGAATTTTGTCTGGTGATTTTTTGTTTGTTTGTTTGTTTTGGTCTTTCTTTTCCCCCCTCAATTTATTTATTTATTTATTTATGCACATAATGTGAATACATTCATGTTGGTGCCTTCGATAGCCTCCTCCCTGTCCTCCCCCTTCCGATGGGACCCTCTTCATTGGGGTATGTGGGCAATGCACTGTGGGAGTAGCCATCAGTTATACGGAAGAGGCAATGTCTCTGTGCATAATGACCCAACTTGGTCTTTCTTTTTTGGTGTTTATTTATTTTTTCTGGATTAGAGCTTTTAAATGTCAAACCTGCCTAATTATCACTTTGGAGGTCATGGCACTCTTACATCTGATAAACACCTGAAGAGTTGGACTGTATGATCAGATCCAGGCCTGCAATTTGTGATTCTATACCATAGGCTCTCAGAGAACCTAGTAAGGCAGTTTAATAAAATGAACCAATTTCCCACTTACAGAATTCATTATGTTAAATGAATTTTGCATATGTTCAAGATAACTTCCCATGGCAAATCATACCTCACCATTTCTCTGATGTTCAAGGGGGATGCTATGATGTCAAATACTGGAAATGCACTTAAACCCATGCAGCAATTGTTTGATGTGCTGCCAAGCATTTTCCCAGTCATTTAACATGGTCAATTTTTAATAATTCACATATATTATGTGACGTGACATTGCAATTTAAATGAGGGCATGTAATATTTAAAATTTTAAAAACCTCCAATTTTGGAAAGAGAATGTTTATTTTCCCTCCTCTTTTTTGCCTGTGTATGTGTGTTTGTGGTGTATATGTGTACATGTATGCATGTGTGTGTGTGGTGGGGTGCAGATGCATGTACAGGCCAGCCACTCACCACCTTATTCTTTGCTGGTTCTGTTAGATTAGCTGGCCAGTAAACCCCAGGGATTCCCAGTCTTTGCCTTCCTAGCACAAAGGTATATCACAAACCCTGCATTTGACATGGGTAACTGACCATCTGCACTCAGATCCGCATTATTGCAAAGCAAGGATGTTAACCACTGAGCCATTTTCTCCAGTCTCATTTTTCTCCTCGAAACAGTTTTATATATATAAAGACTGGGAAGGATTCAGGGCCAGGTATCAACACACTTGATTTCTAGTCTTGGTTCTCCTTCAGGTAAATGGGCTGAGGGCTGGCTGGTCTTCTGTTGTTCTAATATAGATAGCCAAAGTACAAGCTAGTTTTACAATGTAGCAGGCATCAGGAGCTAGGTCCTTCTTGCACAGTGTCATTCACAGTACACTTGAAATGCATTGAAGGTAAACTCCAATCACTTACCACCTAGCACAGAGGCTCAGGATTTGAAGAAACATTCTCACATTCTCAAGTAGTCTGGCTATGCAGGGGAGCTCAGAGCCTGGGAGAAACTAGGATGTGGGCTGCCGGGAATTGTCATAAAGACTAAAAGTATTTGCCTCTGGCTTGGGAACTTCAGGGAAGGCTCTGCCTCTGTCACCTGATGTCACCATGACATGAACAAGGAAAATGCTTCCAACCCAATGGTAAAAATTTACTGGCAGTTGTGGTTTCCACAGCTTGGTGGAGGATGCTTCATTTTGACTTTGAGTTCCAGGAGTCTCTTGCTTGCTTTCTCTTTTTGCGGATTTTTCTTTAAGACTCCTGAATCCTGAAGTGCAAAGAAAGTTCTTTCAAATTGACACCAAAGTTAAAAAACCCAGTGCCTCCATAAATCTCCCTTCCTCTGATTACACAGCTTATTTTTTGCACCATTTCTACCATGATCCTTATGTGCACTGGTACGGTACCTAAAATGTGCAGTGTTCCTTTAGCGGTTTAAATCAAATGTCCCCCACAGCCTCATGTATTTTCAATGGTTGGTCCCCAGGTGGTAGCAACTTGAGAAGTGGAGACTTGCTGGAGGAGGTGTGTTGCTGGTGGGGGGGGGCTTGGAGTGTTATATCCCAGCTTCCCCTTTGCCAGAACTCAGCTCACTTGTGCTGATTGCTGCCAGCCACCATGGCATGATGTGATGTCTAACTTCTGCCCCACCATTCTTTCCCTCTCATGCTGACACTTCCTCTCAAGACTATAAGTAAATAGAACCCTTTGATCCCATCATCTGCTTTTGTTTGGGCATTTTGTCCCAGCAATATGTCTAAAACAATCAGGAAATAGGATTTTTACAATCACAGATTCAGAACTGTGCTGTTATCTCTGTCTTCTCTCTCCCTTACAAAAATGGAAGCTCCTTGTTTTACCCTGTTGTGACATCCAACACTTTGCGTTTTATCAAAACACACTATGCACATGTATAAACCTTGTCAACAGGACAAAATATTTGACATATCTGGCTGATTATTTTCTGATTGGTGCTTTCACCATGTAGATGTGAAATCTATAAAACCAAATGTCATGCCTATGACCTTTGTTTACCAGATCTTCCCATCCCAGAATCCAATGTAGTGCCTGGACAGTGGCCACCCAAGAAAGAGGTGACTCAGACACTCACCTAGTTCCTTTTCTAGGCCATCATGCAGCAATATTGCCTTAGGTGACATCATCTCTGTGTGTGTCAGATGATATGGTTGGCTTGCATGGTTACCTAGAAAAGTTCTGGTTTGGATCAATTAGTGATATCACACTTCTGACATTGATGAAGTACTAATGATTTTAGAAATCTTGTTTTGTAATTTCTTTGTTAATATGAATATGGGTGAAGACATTTAATAGCTATTATTCAGTCAAGGTCATCAAAGAAAAACTATCCAATGCCCAACATCTTCATCCTCGTGACATATAACAGGACCTGGTGTGCTATTAGCCAAGTCACTAATGGTCATTTGTTATCAGAATGAATTTCCAAAAGCCGAAAGAGCATGAGCCATTTTGATCCCTGGTTGAATAGCTAGATACAGGCACTTAGGATTTTCTTTCTTTAAATTTCGTTTTAATTCAAGTGACTGCAGCCACCATGCTAAACTAATTATATCATTTCCTAATTTATTTGGAATGTGTATTTGTAGAGCTATAGGCATACAGCTCTCTCTATACTTTTAAGGGAAATGAAGTCAATACGTACCAATGTTTTTAAGTGAAATAATTTCAAGTGCAATAGACCTTTTCCGAATGCGTAAGAACCAGAGAAGGGTAGATTTGTGTGGACCAAGGATCTGATTTTATAGCTCACTTACTTTGTTCATTTTACCTCCATCTTGGGGTTGGATCATACCTGATAAGGCACTTGAGTACTGGGTCTGGTTTCAACTTAAGTCTTTTGGTCCTACTTTATTTATTTAGGTCTTTTCTGTTGCTAAATATTAGAGTCTTTACGAAAGCCAAATTCCAAGATGAGATTTATAGTTCCCATTTGTGTTTCCATCTGGTTTTCTGTCTTTCTTTTTCGATAGCATGCAGTTTGATATGGGAAAGTCATCGTGAAGTAGGAGCTGCGTTTGCCACTGGTTAAAAAAAAATGGTGATGTGAAACTTAAAACAACATGAATCAGTTCTATAGCAACCCTCCTTCTGGCTAGCATTCTATAAGATATAGCCACCAATAAAAGGAGAAGGGGGACAGTCTAGACAAAAGGTGGAGTAAGCTTAACCTTAAAACCATGGACTCTGACTGGGTAAATCCTAGGCCCAGAATGGGTTTGCCCCCCACAGTGGGCTGTTGGCTAGGGAGACCAGTGAGGTCCCCAAAACAATGTAGGCTATTGGTAAAACACTTGATTACCTGCCAGAGCTAAAAGTTAAGATCCTATTGCTGAAGACACCATAAGCTGGAACCAAAACAGAAATTATCTCCTTCCTGGCTAGTCTGCACAATGCTGGAAAGCCATATGGGAGCTGCTGGAAGAGAACAGTCACCAACTGCATAAATAAGCAACAGACCCTGCAGATTACAAAGTTGACCCACTGGACAAGAAGTACACACTTGTGCTTGGCAATAGTAGCACAAAGCCTTTGCTGGTAACCAACTGTTCAGTGATTGGACATGAGGCCTGATCAGTGAGAGAGAATTCATATCTGGTACTGGAAACCACATCAGAATTCCATGGTCAGGAAAGTCATAGACTTCAGAGATAAACCTCCACTGCTCTCTAGAGAACAGAGTGAGCTTGCATACCCAAAATCTTCTCAAATAACTTTGCATATCCCCTTTAACCCAAGCTGCTCTCACTCTTGGTTGGAGAATCTGTTTTGTCTTATGGAAGGCAGAGAAAATGGAGAACCAAAATCCATTAATAAGACAAAAATATAAACAACTTCCCTCCATGAGATGTTCCACCTCTACCACATCTGCCACAGCCCAGGAAAACTTGTACAGGAAGTGGAAACATGAGTACTCCTCTCACTGCTCGCCTGACAACCAGCTCCAGGGTGATGGTGACAGACACAGTGATCAATTAAAACCTATCAAAGCAGAAACCCAGAGGCTCCAAAGAACTCAACACTAAATCAGACTGCAAAAAGGCCTGCCATGGCTCATGGAATGTTGCAGAAGAAGGGATGGAAAGATTAAGAGCCACAGAGTCAGTAGGAATACCCTGGGTCACAATTCTGTCCTACAGTATAGGGAGTGACAGAGGTCTTCACAACCCTACAGTAAATACTATAATCCCACTGAAGAGAACCTCAGGGAAATGGAAGCAGGGTGAGGAGATAAAAGGTTATAACTTGTCATATATATGTATGTATATTTCTTTTTAAAGAAAAATGGTGATGTACAGTAAGTAGTGAATGCCAAGAATCTTTTGATCACAGGATCCTAACATTGTTTCTCACTGGTCTAGCCTGAAGCTTTCATTCTATTATCATTCTTTTCAAGGGTGTGCAGACATTGAAAAAAACTGATGGACAGAGCTGCTCTAAAATGAAGTTTAGGGGTTGGGGATGTTGAGTTCTTACCTCACAAGCAGTAAGCCTTAAAAATGATCCCTTTTGCTGAAGGAGATAAACACAGAGAACATCCAACTCCTACTAAGCCAGATATCCAGAGACACAGAAACCTCATCATTAAAGTAGAGCTAAAATGACCCAATGTGGCTCAGGGAAATTTGCGGAAGAGGGGGTGGAAAGAATGTTAGACCCACAAGTTGGGGCATTATGCACAGAGACTTGGCCTATCCCCCATCGCTCTTGACTACCCCCACAATGCGTGAACCACATTCCCTATTGATTGATTTCCCTATTCTCTATTGATGAGGGTCCCTATGGAAGAGGGAGAACAGGGAGGAGGATAATGGAGTCACTACTATGAATGTAAAATTAAAATAATATACATAAAAATAAATGTTTAAAAAGCCCCCCCAAATGATCCCTTTCACTGCACAATCTGGGCATGGTGTTATACACCTTGATTCTAGTATGCAAGAGGTGGAGGCAGGATGATCAGAAGCCCAAGAGCTACATTGTGAGTTAGAGGTCATAATACATGAGCTCCATCTCAAACAAAAATAGGTTCACTTGGCATTTCAGAAATAAGTATTTATATTCTAGGTGGGGCCGGGTATGGTGCTGCATGCACTTAGGGGGATCGTTGTGAGTTCTGAGTTCAAGGCCAGCCTGAGGCTAGAGGGAGATCCTATCTCAAAAAAACATAACTGATTAATGAACCACTATATATTTTGGGTGGGAAGCAAGGTAATGCAACTGACGTTGAATTTAGCCTTATAGAGATTTTCAATTTTTAAAAATTTATTTATTTAGAGACAGAGAGAGGGAGAGAGACATAGAGAGTGAGTGAGAATGGGTGAGCCAAGGCCTCCAGCCTTTGCAAACGAACTCCAGACACATGCAGTATCATGTTCATCTGGCTTATGTAGGACCTGGAGAATCAAACCTGGGTCCTTAGGCTTCGTAGGCATGCACCATAACTGCTAAGCCATCTCTCCAGCCTAGCTTTCAATTTTTAAAGATGAAAAAGCCATTATCGGCCAGTCTAGCTTAACCACTGAACTCTAGATTCAGTGTGAGTGCTGGAGAGATGGATCAGTGGTTAAGGCACTTGCCTGCAAAGCCTAAGGACTCATATTTGACTCTCCAGGTCCCACATAAGCCAGACACACAGTGACACAAGCATGCAAGATCACACATGCACACAAGGGAGTGCAAGCGTCTGGATTTCAATTACAGTGGCTAGAGGCCCAGGCACACCAACTCTCTCTCTCTCTCTCTCTCTCTCTCTCTCTCTCTCTCTCTGTCACATAAAAAGGCCAGGCTGTTGGGCTTGTCTCAAGAAAAAAAAAAAAAAAAAAAAAAAAGAAAAAGAAAAAGTAAGGTGGAGAGTGACCAAGGAAGATGCCTGACATCAACCTCTAACTGTCACATGCATACACAGAGATGCATGTGAGCTCACACATACATGTGCACTCACATACCTATGAATGTACATATACATACCACATATATACACATGAAAAAAGAGTAGTTGTGAAGAAAATCTTGGAATATAATTTGAACCACTTTTGGAAATGTCTCTCAAACAACTGGCTTTTGAGGTATGCTTTCTTCTTTCTAGCTGAAGAAAGAATCATACTTTCTAACATTACTTTCCCCTTTATAGCTGATGAATTGGCCTTCCAAAATGCTCACTCAACCTTACCCTGTTCCTTCCAGCTGTCAGTCAGCCTGCATTAGCTTTTTCCAGCTGATAATTTCCAGTTCCAGGTCTGTGAATCCAGTCTTCTTAACTTGTCATCACCGAAAATATTAGTTTTAAATTGGATTATAAAGACGTATTACATCTCCATCAAATGCAGATAAAATAGCGTGACATCTAGTACTTTTAGACCTCTCTATGTGAAGTGACTTTAAGGAATTTTCCAAAAATATTCTTTTTCCTTCAAAACATAGATGAGTCACATGAGGTCACTCGAGTCACTTTAATCAGGGAATTATGTCCAGTTATGTGGGTCTCCAATCTGTAAGGAATTTGTGTCTTGATTCCCACCTTCTCCTTCCACCAAGCAAAAAATTCCCAAAGAGAGAAACCTTCTACTGATTGATCATTCTTACTCTTTTGCCATGTCTTGTTTTCTGGGGCAAAAAGTGGAGGGAGGATGAACTTAAGCTCTTTAATTTGGAGCATAACTTCGACTGGGCATCCTTTGATTGCTGTGATCCTTTTGGACAGTTATTTGTCATGCTGGCTGGGAGGAACATTGGGGGTGGGTGCAGAAGAGACAAGCCTGACAGGGTCTTTTGCAATCGTATTAGCCAGTAAAAGAAGAGAGAGAGCCGAGGCGTGATGGACAGAAGAATTCACTTCCCCCCTAAAGCAAAACCCAGTGAGCTGTGGAGGTGGACATGTGGTAACATTCTATTTGAGATACTCAGTGTCTGAAGGGTCTGAGGGGAGCATCTGAGCTAGATTGTCTTGCTAAAAGTTCCAGTCACTACTTAACAGCTGTATTCCTTGTTTAAATTTTTAAAAATCATTTCAAAAAATTTAATAAAAATTCATTTGACTTATCTCTATTTTGCCCTTTAAAAAAGTATCATTTTTATTCATTTATTGGCAAGAAAAGAGAAAGAGAGGGAAAGAGAGGGAGGGAGGGAGGGAGGGGGAGAGAGGGAACTAGGGCCTCCCACCACTGCAAATGAACTCTAGACACATGCTCCATTTTGTGTATCTGGCTTTATGTGTGAATTGGGGAATCGAACCCCTGCCATCAGAATTTGCAAGCAAGTGGCTTAACCACTGAGAAATCTCTCTCACCCTGTATTTTACCTTTAATCTTTTGTTAGACTCTTACCTTGTAAGGTTTAGTGAAATTTAAAGTTTAATATAAATACCTATCAGTCCACAGGGAGGCTTTAGTAACTGTTACCAATTTATCATTTAATAGAATTTCTTGCTTCCCCTTCCAGGACAGTCCTTCATTAGTATATAGGGACAAACCTGCTAAATATAGAAAAGAAATCCTGTATTAAATACTCAGTTCTGAGTTCATGTAACTAATCTGTCTCCTTGACATTTAATCCCTCAATATTAACTTCAAGTTGAAACTTTTATGTAAAATTAGAAGAATGAAAAAGTTGGCTTCATTCAAAGAGGATTAGACAGTCTACTTGGTTCTCAACTCTGGATTGCACTCCTTATTTTTGGAATGAACGCCAAGTATGCAAAGAAGGGTACTTGGGGTAAATGAAGGCAAGAAGATGAAGGACTGATGGTCACCGGTGTTTGCATTAACAGAAAATTCAGGCAACTGTTAAATTTGAATTTCAAATGATCAATAAGTGATGTTTTTAGTATAAAAATACTGTATGTAACATAATATGATGACTCTCCCTGTCATTTTTTCATCTTCCTTCCCTCCTTCCTCCTTCCCTCCCTTCCTTCCTTCCTTCCTTCCTTCCTTCCTTCCTTCCTTCCTTCCTTCCTTCCTTCCTTCCTTCCTTCCTTCCTTCTTTCCTTCCTTCCTTCCTTCTTTCCTTCCTCCCTCCTTCCTTCCTCTCCTTTTTTTCTTTTGTAAGACTTCATATACTGGGCTGGAGAGATGGCTTAGCAGTGAAGGTGCATGTCTGTGAAGCCTAAGGACCCCAGTTCAATTCTCTAGATCCCATGTAAGCCAGATGCACATGGTGGTAAATGCATCTGGAGTTTGTTTGGAGTGGCTAAAGGCCCTGGTGCACACCCATTCTTGTTCTCCCTCTCTCTCTCCCTTTCTCTGTGTCTAATAATAAATAAATATAAATAAAAAATATTTTAAAAAAGACTTCATATACTGCAGGCTAGCCTTGAACTCCCTTTGCAGCTGAAAATGACCTTGAACTCCACATCCTCTTGCCTCTACCACCCACGTGCTGGGTTTACAGGTATGCCCCACCACATCTGGCTCTCCTGTCTTATTTCTCATGTGTCTGACGGGATTGGAAAGGCCAGAAACTTACTGAACTGGAACCTCAGGCGAACCCTGTTCCTCATGACAGGACATGATGAATAAGCTAATAGCATCTAAATCAACTTCTCCAAATTCTAGACCAAACTCTGCAGTGACAGATGCTTTGCCTGTCTACAAAGTCTCCACACTCAAAAGTGTTGAACCCGTAGCACTTTCAATCAAAAGCCAACACTTACGTAAATATGAAAGGACTCTACGCTCTCCAATAAGACCCTTCTGAAAAAACCCATGGGAGGTCTGCATGGTCTTTAGGGAGAAAAGCAACAGGATTGACACCAGATATTTGCCACCCATCAGATATTAACACACATTTACATATATACATATGCACACATATGCACACATATACTAAACAGTATTCTTCCCTCCCTTGGAGAAACAATGGCCACTTATTCCCCTCCAATGCAGTGTGTGATTAACTGGAAGGTCTCGTACCTGAGTGTGCGTGCTCTTTCGGCATCTAGCTGAATCCTTCCAGACTGGGCGGTTTCCTGTCTGGGCTGAACTCACAAAACAAGGCAGCTAGCTGCTGGAGCTGAGAATAGCACTTGGCCTGATGGCTCATGGACCGAATCTAAAAAACTTCTGGATTTGGGGTGGGGTTAGAGAACACCACAACATCAGCACAGAACTGAAAAAGGAAGGACTAATGATGTCACAAACTTGGGGGGTTAAAATGTTTCTGCTCGGCGTTCGTTCTCTCATTCAAGACAGGTTCTGGGATTTAATTTCTTATTTTATCTTACGGCCCTTTGACTTCTCACAGTTAACTCTGTTGCCACCCACTCCCAGTAACCTTAGTGTTGTGACCCTTCCAGGCCGATTCTGGGAAGTGTGATAGCTAAAGCGAGGCTGCGTGCAGTGCATGGAAAGGAGGGTGCCAGTGTCACTTCTCCATGTTGCTCCAAGCTGGTTATTATACAAGTGAGAAAAGTGCAAACTCCAGCAGTAGGAAGGGTCCTACTTAACCCAGGCTTTCTAAAGATGAGTTTGGGGTAACATGTGGCTCCGCTGTTCAATTTATTGCGCTACTTTCACATATGGCTGAGATGGAGGTGCCCCCCTCCCCCATGAACATGCTTTCTTGCACTTTACCTGTCGTAAAAGTTCTTGGGAAATTCCCTTATCCCAAGACTTTCCTCCTAAAGTAACATTCGAAGAAATAAGTAGGCTCATCTTGGCTTCCAACTGATTTAGAGTGCCTGGTGTATAGATTGTGGATTCTAATTAATTGTCTCTTGTAAAATAATCTGTGGTCTGGACAGGAGATTCCATAATATGTTTTTTTTTTTTTTCCTTCAACAAAATTTTCCAGAGTCATGACTGACCTTTTTCTTTCGGTGGAGCCACTGGGAGCTGATGAAATGAGGAGCCGGCCAAGGCACCCAGCCTAGGTTTACAGGCCATGGTCTTGGGCTGTTTCCATTTCCTTTTTAGAGACATTGGGCTGTGTACTTTTTGATGTGTCTGTTGAAAAACTCTGTTTTGTTATGTCTCTTTCACCACTTCTTGGTTTATTTTTTTCTTGGCTAGAATTGAATTTTTTTCATTATATCACAGGAGTGGTGATCAACTAATTCAGACGCAGGCAGAAAAAAAAATAATACCTTATTTTCCAATGAAAAACAAACAAAAAAATAGGTTGTGATTTGGGACATTTTGTTATAGTAGAGGAAATGATTATTGAGTATTAAGAGATGTATACACACTTAGATTAGCTTATCAATAACGTTTTTATCAAGTTACTTACTCAGGTGAAGAATAGCTACATTCAGGTCTGGAGAGATGGCTTAGCAGTTAAGGCACTTGCCTGCAAAGCCAAAGGACCCAGGTTGCACTAGGTGGCACATGCACCTGCAGTTTGTTTTCAGTGGCTAGAAGTCCTGGTGTGCCCATTTTCTCTCTCTATCTGTATATATATATATATATATATATATATATATATATATATATAATATATTAAAATATGCTTTAGAATAGCTAGATTCAAACATCCCCAAAGGAAAGCTGAGTTTCGAAACTTTTACCTGTACAGTGTGACAGATGACAATGATAAGTGTTCTTAGAAAACAGACAAATGGAGATAACATCACTAATGGGGATCAAAAGTAGACATTTTATAATTTGTCAGTTTTATTTTTTTAATATTTTTTAATTTATTTATTTGAAAGAGGAAGAGAGAGAGAAAGAATGAAAGAAAGAGGAAGGGAGGGAAGGAGAGAGAGAATGTGTGCACCAGGGCCTCTAGCCACTGGAAACAAACTCCAGACCCATGCGTCACCTTGTACATCTGGCTTATGTGGGTCTTAGGGAGTCAAACCTGGGTCATTTGGCTTTGTAGGCAAATGCCTTAACCGTTAAGCCATCTCTCCACACCCCTTATTATTATTTTTATTTGTGTGTATGTATGAATGGGAACACACATGCCATGGCACACAGATGGAGGCCAGAGGTCAACCTTGGGGTATTACCCCTCTCCTTCCACCTCATTGTACACAGGGTCTCTCTTGGCCGCTGAGAAAGTCAGTCTAGCTGGCCTTTGAACTTCGGATTCTCCCAGCTCCTCCTCCTATTGCCATTGTCATGTTGGGCTTACAGAGGTTTGTGCCATTTTGCATTTAGCTTTGCACAGGTGTAGGGAGTTGAATTTGGGGTAAGCAGGCTTGCAAAGCAATCGCCTTTAACCACAGAACCTTATTCCCAGCTCAAACATTGCAATTTCTTTATAAATGTTCACATAAATTCACCATCTGCCTAAGGACAAAGCATTTAATCTCTGTGCCTGCTTGGGAGGAGGGGGGCAGCTTTCACTGACAAATCCCAACAGCACTGTGTTCGTTACTGTCCTCACTGCTGTGATAAAACACCAGAGATCAACAGCTTGAGGGGGGAAGGACAGTTCCAGGGGATACAGTCTGAGGACAGCTCGGGGACAGGAGCTGGTCCCAATCAATGGATAGTGAAGGAGAGCCACGAATGCTGGCGTTCACTTAGCTTTCGCCTTTTTATTCAGCCCAGTGCCTCCAGTCATGGAGCAGTGCTGCCCATGTTTAGAATGGAACTTCTCACTCAGTTCTACTAATCTGGAAAGTCTCTTACCAACATGCTCATAGATTTGTTTCCATGGTGATTTCAAATCCTGTCAAGTTGACAGCAGAGGGGAACTCTCACAAGCACTAAGTAAGAACTGAGTTCTGACACATGCTACAACACACAAACTTTGAAATACTATCCAACTTGAATCAAGTCATATGCAAAAAAAAAAACTTTTCCAGGCATAAATAGACATATCACTTTATCCATATTCATATGAAATGCAAGGCAAAGGTCAATGTTGAAAGATAGCAAATACATTATGGGTTACCTTAAGTTTTATGGGTTTGTTGCTAATACTTCTTCTGTAATCCTGTGGATTATGATCTGTTGGAATGTTCAAGCCAATTAGATTTGATTCATAGGTCTCAAACTTAATGAGCTTTTTTTGGGTCTCCATATTTCTGTACAACTTTTAGTTAGAGCGTGTTTTAGTATGCAGCTAATTCAAGATGAACGTCTAGGCTTGGTAAGGTTTCTAAGAGGGTAGGAAAAAAGCAAGCCCACCTTCTACACAGTTCCCCAGGCAAATAGACTTTACTACGCTCGGCCCAGCACTGGGGCTGATGGAAAGATTGTTGGGGGGAGGGGGGTTCTATCATTTGCCTGCAGCCGGAATAGGTTCAACTCATAAAGAATGATAGCAGGCAGGTTTGACAAGAAGTTGTTAGGGGATGTGTATGTCAGCAGTTCAGCAGTTCCTGGCATTTGCTGTGGAGGTATTCCGGAGATCACTTCCTTTTAGGATATATTCATTTAGAGATTGGGCTGTTAATATAAGAACACTTGGGGCTAGAGAGATGGCTTAGCTGTTAAGGCGTTTGCCTGCAAAGCCAAAGGACCCAGGTTCGACTCCCTAGGACCCACGTAAGCCAGATGCACAAGGGGGAGCACCCATCAGGAGTTCGTTTGATGTGGCTGAAGGATCTGGTGCACCCATTCTGTCTTTCTCTCTGTACTTGCCTATCTCTGTATCTCTCTCTCTCTCAAATAAATAAATAAAACTAAAATTTTTTTAAAAAGAACACTTAAGCTGGGTAGGACACATGTCTCATTTATCTAGGAATTTGTGGGTGAAGTAGTTACTTTTCTTCTTTGTGTCTTTTTTTTTTTTTTTTTGGGGGGGGGGGGCTGGGAACTAAGCCATGCTCAGGAGTATTCCACTGAATGTGTCACTCTTTCTAACTAGGGGCTGACAGAGTATGGCCTCAGCAGATATGGTTGTGTGAGTGGCGTGCCTTCATTATCACAACGTCAGGCAGACCTCATCCCTGTGCCATTCCTGATGAACGCTCTTCGGGCCTCTGCTTCGGAGGTGGGAGTCAGAGACTACCAGAGAGCCTTGTGCATGGGCAGGTTTCCACCTAGGCATGCATCTCCTAGACTTTTCTTTTGCTCCTTGTACAATGCTGGGGATGCTGCCTTTCACTCTTTGTCCAATCCAGGTAGCCCTTGAAGTAGTCAATGGGGACACCATGAACTGAAAGAAGGATTTAATGTGGCACCCACATTTATGGAGAGGTGTAAGTTCTAAATGGGTCATAGTTCAGCCCCAAGGATGATTACAGCTTCATCTGCCCTTTCTTTTTACACATGTAGGTAGTGAAGCCCAAAAGCAATATGTCAATCACCTAGCTCCTCTCTTTTGATTTCTCTCTTTCCCTCTTTCCCTCTTTCCCTCTCTTCATTTCTCTCCCTCCTCCCCTTTCTCTCCTACACAGAGTAAATAAGGCTGAGTTTAAACTTCCTGACTGATTTTAGTTCTCTATTTCCTGAACACATCACTTTCTAGTGTTCAATGGGATTGTGGGGATTATTTTGTTTAACTTTAGAGCCTTGGATAGTCTTTTTTGGGGAGTGGTATAATCTTGCTGACATTTTTTCATAAGCATAGATTTCCAAATTATCTTTTCTTCTTTCATTTATTTATTTGCAAGCAGAGAGAGAGAGAGAGAGAGAGAGAGAGACTGAAGAGAGGCAGACACAGAGAGAATGGGCACGTCAGGGCCTCTATCCACTGCAAACTAACTCCAGATGCATGTGCCCTTTGTGCATCTGGCTTACGTGGGTCCTGGAGAATCGAACCGGGATCTTTTGGCTTCACAGGCAAATATCTTAACAGCTAAGCCATTTCTCCAGCCAAAATTATCTTTGTTTTATAAAACCAATACATCACTTCAGTGGCTCCAGTCTTCCTGAGAAATCATGAGTTTGTCTCAGGAAAAACAAACAAACAAACAAACAAACAAACAAACAAAAACAAAAACAAGAGTGACACATTTTTGTCTATAAATTCTCCCTGAAGCATGTCGTGATGACTGAGGTTCAGTAGAGAAGACCTTTAGCAGTTTGCACTATAAACATGAACTGTTCTCCAGAAAATTAGCAATCCAAGCTCAGCATCCAATCACACATCTAATGAAAATTTCCAGAGATTTTGCAACAAAAGTTTGTACCAAATTCTGTGTTTACTAGTGACATTTCATATTTTGACTGAAATACACACTTCTAGTGGTTTGGGAAAAATTTAAAAATCCTGCAGTAGAAGCACAAATTGTCTAAGGATACCATGTGATTATAAGTCAACAAGTTTTGAAAAGAAAATGGGCAAGTTTTAACTTCTCTTAGAATAATTAGTTGTAGGGGGTTTAGATAGATATTTCCCCTACTTTATAAACCTATCTTTCTTACTGTAATGTTGTGGTTGGTGTGTTGGGCATCCTCAGGTTTGCTTACAATTACTTAATTTAATAGATATCTGTTAAATGTGTATTTTGGGCTAGATGCTGTTCTATAAGCTTGAGAGAGAGAGATACTCTAAGTGCCACGAATGAGCTGAAGATAAATGTGCCACTTTGTGCCTCTGGCCCTACATGGATACTGGGGAACCTGGGCTGGCAGGCTTTGCAAACAAGCACCTTTAACCACTGAGGAATCTAGCCAGGCCAGTATGGAGTATTTTGATAATCAAAACAATAATCTCTTCTATCATGAAATGACAGGCAAGATGTTCCATATATAATTTCTGTATGATATAACTATTGAATTTATAATTCCACCAGGCATAATAATTTTTTAGAGTATGTTAGAAGAAAGAGACTCTATGGAAAACTGTGAGCATTGTGCCTAGGGTACTGGGAGCAGAGGGATGGATTGTAATTTGAGTAACACAGCCCAAGCAAGAGCCCAGGCAAAATGAAGGCTCCTGGGAAAGTCGGGAAGGAGGTGATAAAGCTAGCTGCATGTGACACTGTTGGGAAGAATATCCCAGGCAGGAGGAAGTCTAGAGAAGACAGAAGTTCGTCTGTTGTACAATGGAATCTGGGGGATTGCAGTTCAGCTGTGAGTGGAGCAAATCAGCGATTATTGATCAAAGTAAAGACAACAGTCATTATTTTAATGCCAAACTGCACTCCGTTTTTAACTGGTGAAGGTTTTACAGTTCATGATCTCAACATGGTTATTCTTAAAACAACCCTTGAAGTTTGGGAGGAGAGGGTAAAATTCTTCCCATTTTACAGATGGTGAAATGTCCCCAGACGTTACGTGACTTGCCCAAGGTCAGAACTCGGAGGCTGGGAGGTCTATGCTCTCGACATAGAACAACATCTCTCTGTTCAACTGTGGGGCCTACCCAGCAGGAGGAATAATAAAAATTCTTAGACAAAGAGTGGGAGGACTCATAAAAATATTCCTGTGACATCAAGACTTCACGCAATGCCACCCCCATTCCATTCCATGTCCCCTGTATGACTTTCACAAAACTTCTGACACTTCTCTCTGGAGCCTCGGGTTTACTGCTGGTGTTATAACCGAGAGCAGAGCCTCCTCTCCCCAAACATGCTCATTTCCTCCTGTTGATGGGTGGCCAACCACCTGACTGTGACCTTCTCTGATCCTTGAGCCTTGGCATTTTCTTCAATATCGGGTGGAAGTTTATTCAGATACTAAGAGTGGTGAATCTGTCATCATTTGAGTAAGGTATTTTGGTTTTATCAATGAAACCTCGAAAGAAGATGGGAGATCTTGTGAGAACATGTAGTGACCATGGAAAGCCGTTTGAAAGTGCTGAGTGATATAGACAGACACAGGTTCCCGTGGGGTGAATGGTACTGTCCATAATCTGCTCTGCGTCTCGCACTGACCACCTTCAAGCTATAAGCTGGCCACAACACCAGCCCCTGTCTATTGCCCTTGAATGATAATTGACTATTGTTGATAGAACTTATTTGCTTAACAGTAATAAGAAAACTCTACCTCACTATATCTTTAACTCCTTTTCCATGTTAGCTAATGGCAGAAGCAGAAAGCACACATTATATACTAACTCAAAACCTGGTGAGACTGAATTTCTTTTTTATAATTTTATTACTATACTGGTTACTGAAGTCAAGTGCATTTTAATCCTCTATGGTGTGAATTTCTTGTGGGAGATAGATAACAGGAGAGAAAGCAGGGTCCTTCAACTTTTTTTTTCCTCCTGCTCTCAAAGAAGGGCTCAAATCTCCTAGTTCCGGTTTAATCGCCTGCCTCTTGACAGCCCGCAGATTCTCTAAATAACTGTGTCAGATCAGATTAAAATCTTAATTCTGTATTGGAGGGTGAAGTCAGACTGCCTCTGGGGATCTCAGTGTCCTTCCTCCATCTACTCCGAAGCTGAGTTCTATGACAGCGATTCAAGGATCTATGGCCAGATTAAAGATGGAAAACGGTTGCTGTAAAGGTGTCACCTTCTTGGAATGCTGCCAGCTTCTGGGTCTTGAGGTTGGTACCAGGTGCTTCTCGGGAAAAAAAAAATGTGATTGTTCTTGGGATGGGAGATATGTTCCAAGGAGCCACCTCATCTGGGGTTTAATTGAATTATTTCTCAAAGGACAGACTCGGTGGTTAGATTCCTTGTGTAGGGATTGCTTGGTGGGGCAGAGCAGGCCTCGTCTGGTCCACAGGCACACTTCTGTGCATTAGGAGCCTGGTTGTCACCGAGTTCCCACTGGCAGGCTGTTGACAGTTCATTCTCTCTCTCTTCCTGCTTGTTCTCTCACACTCAGCCTCCAGAGGCTCACGGCTACCTGTCCAGCCACCCACTCTCCCCCTATCCTGCTCCCAGGATGTCTGGGAGATTGACCCAAGGTCAGAGAGTGGGATGCTCATTAGGACTGATGTCAGAGGGTGGAGAAGAGGTTATGGCCTGAACAGGAAGAGATGTGTGGGCTTGAGGGAAAAAAAAAAAAAAGCCTCTCTGTGCATACTATAAGTCCTCAGGCTTTTTGGAAGCAACTGGGTGTATTTCCAATTTCAGGTTCCAGAAAGGTGCAGGAGTGTTCTGAGGGATTCTCAAGAGTGGAGGCTGACTGCATTTATGAAACGGGACTAAGCAGAGACAGCAACTCAAACCATTCATGTGGGTAAGCCTGGAACAGTCCTGGCAAGAGGGAAGATGTTCTAAAGACAGATACTTACACTCTTCTTCCCTTCCAGACGGCTGCCAGGTGTCTCATGATGGAAAGAGAAGGCTGGGGCTCCTGGTGCCAGCCAGAGGGGCAGCATGACCCCCAGTGAGATGTCACCCGCTTAGGACACAGTGTTAAGTCAACTCTGCAGGACATTGAAGTGTCAGTGATGGGTGGGACCACACCTGGACCAGGACTACTTACTTATGCCAACCCCTTGCCCTCTATTTAAATCTGAATCTCATCTTGGGTTAAGACCCCAAAAGATGGATTTGGGGTACAGTCACCAGATCCTTCATTTGTTTCTGTTCTCAATGTGGTCACAGTAAACACATCTCTGTCTTTCCACCATTACTTGTCTCTGTAGTTACGTTGAGAGCGGGCAGCTGATTCGAGCTTCTTTCAGTGGCCATAGCCCTGTGCAACTTTAGTAACAAGTTATATGTCTAAAGCTCAGAACCACCCCCTGACTTTGTGAGTATGGACTACTCTTGGTTCTCTTCTCTGTGTCTAATCCTTTTCTCCAGGAGGGCTGTGCAGCCTGTAGCCCACCTCCTATCCAACCCCAGTTTACCCAGCAATGACTGCTTCTTTCCATTCTTCCTGTGTCATCCTACAGCCATGGTAGAGAAGGCCGGATTCAGCCTTCAAGGTTCTCCATCTTCAGATGATTTGGCAATTAAGGAGGAGAGTTAGTATTTTCTGCTTACTAATTGTTTTAAAACATCTGCTACTACTTGTAAACTACTATCACATTCCTACCTTCTGTTTCTATGAAAGCAACTATTTTGAATAACACATGTGAGATTATGCAAAATTTGTCTCTCCATCTGATTTCTTTTTCATCAACCAATGTTCTCCAGATTCATCATGTTGTCAGAAATGACTTAATGTCCCTCCTTGAAAGGCTGAAGAGTACTCCTCTATACACACATGTATGCATGTATGTGCACAAACATATATCATATTTTAAGTCATTCACCAGATGAAGAAGTGGCTGTGAGGAGTGGAAAGGATGTGGAAAGAGAAAATGTTGATCAAAGGTCAAAGGTTACAAAGTTTTAGGTAGAGAGCTTGTTTTTTTTTTTTTTTTTTGGAGAGGACACAGAGAGAGAGGGAAGAGATAGGCGCGCCAGCAGCCTCTCAGCTGCTGCTAACGAAATCCAGATGCGTGCACCCCCTTGTGGTCAAGGGCGGCATTGCGCCCTTGCGTCACTTTGCATCTGGCTAAATGTGGGACCTGGAGATTGGAACCACTGGAGATTGGAACCAGCATTCTTAGGCTTAGGAGGCAGGTTCCTTAACCACTAAGCCATCTCTCCAGCCCAAGAGCTTGGTTTTAGTGATCTATTCCACTGTATGGTGAGAACAGTTTATATACTATGTATTTAAAATTTGATAAACATACATTTTTCCTGTTTGTGTGTGTGCGTGTGTGCATGTTAGTCAACCCTGGAGACCTTTCTGTCTCCATCTCCCCAGTGCTGTGAGTTCACGTGCCTGCCACACAATGGCTTTTTTTTTTTTTTTCATGGGTTCTGGGGATCTGAACTCAGGTCCTCATGCTTTCTTGGCAAACACTTTACCATTTCACCAACTCTTCTGCCCCTAGAATAGATTTGGAATGTCTTTAATCACTCACACCAAGATATGAAATGATGGATGTGCTAATTACCTTGATGAACTCTATTTTACAGAGATCAAAATATCACATCATGCTCCAGAAATATGTACAATTATTATTAACAATTAATAATATTTCAGAACACCAAATCAAACTATGTAAATTGTTAATATTTATTGTTGAGCTATAAATGCCAGAATTTCACATAGGTATACTTGGTCAACAAGCAGATAAAAGGTTTTCAATTTTTTTTTTTAAATGCAAGCTTACATGTCAAAACTTCAGTTTTATTTCTTTACTTCTTTTTTTATTTTGCATGTGTATGTGGTGTGTATGCATGTTCACATGTGTATGGCCATTCACGTATGTGTGTGTATGTATGTTTGCATGTAGAGGTTCCTCTATAACTCTCCACCTTGTTTCTTGAGACAGGTCTCTTACTGAACCTAGAGCTCACTGATACAGCAAGACTAGGTAGCCAGAAAACCTCAGGGATTCTCTGTCTGCCTCTCATGAGCAGGGATTATAGGCATGCAATACTATGCTCAGTGTTTATACAATTTACCCACTGAGCCATCTCCCCAACCCTTCTTTTTTTTTAAAAAAAAAATTAATTTTTTACATTACGAAGAGCAAGAGAAAGAGAGAAAGAAAAGAGAGAGAGAGAGAGAGAGAGCAGAAGGGCCTCAGTCACGGCAATCAAACTCCACACACTTGCACCACCTAGTGGGCATATGCGACCTTGTGCTTACCTCACCTTTGTGAGTCTGGCTAACATGGGATCGGGAGAGTTGAACGTGGGTCTTTAGACTTCGCAGACAAGTGCCATAACCGCTAAGCCACCTCTCCAGCTCCCCAACCCTTTCTGACTCCTGCTTGATTGCTAAGTGCCTACTGACCATTCTCAGTGTGCTATATTGTGACCCTGAAGTCAAGTTCAAGATGCTTTCAACCTTCAAATAATTCTTTAGGTCATCCACGCATTTCACTGAATTCAGTTATTTTTTCATGTTTATTTTGCACTTTACTTTCATCCGGGATCCATTAATTTATTTCCAAGTACATATGGCATTGTCATAAATAAAATATCACTAATATCATGTTCAGGTAAGAAATATACACGTTGAGGGTCCCTAATCCAAAAATACCAAAATGCTTCTAAATCTAAAATGTCTTTAATACCAATATGATGCTGCAAGCAGAAAATTCCACACTATGCAACTTTGTTCCATGGGAAAAAAAAAATCAAGAAAATTTTGACATAAAATTGCTATTAGACTATATGCATGAGTATATAAGTGAAGTTGGGTCCTTCCTCCAAGAATTCTCCTATGTATGCAAAGATTCCAAAATCTGAAGACATCTGACATTTTAAATGGTCTGGTCCTAGATATTTTTACTAAAGGACATAGACTTATTTTTTTGTTGATTTTAAAATTTACTTATTTGTGCATGTGTGGTATATGTGCACATGTATGTGCTTGAGCACACCAGGCCCTTTTGCTACTGCAAATGGGCACTAGAATTTTGCACCAGTTTTTGCATGTGGCTTATGTAGGTAGCTTGGGAATTTAACTGGAGCCATATCAGGCTTTGCCAGTGTGTACCATTAACCAGTAAGCTATCTCCACAGTCCCAAGCTAGTGTTTTATATCTGTATATTTAAGAGAGGGTTTTGTTCTATTTAACTTCTATTCTTGACCTCATTATCCTAATACTTAACTCTTATTGTTCTTAGAATTTTTAAATTTCTTTCAACGAAGGGAAGCTCATATAGCTGCAGTTAGTGATTTAAGGAAGAAGGAAGGATGCATAGTGCCCGCATGTTTTTACACACGCCTAATCACCCTTCACCAAGACCCCAGTGCTTAGTGACACCTTGTTCTTTCTGTTGACCTGTGTGAGACATGTCAGGAAGAGGCTGGAAACCTCTTTCTCATATCAGTCATCTCTAGCTCTGGGTCTCCCTGGTCAAGATCTCTCTCAATTTTTTTCTCTATCACCATTTACTTATTTTTCCTTCCTTCTCTCTTCTACCCTCATGATCAGAACATGCAGATGGTTACAGACCTGTGGATGGGTAGTTGGTAGCAGGAAGTGTGACCAGACCATTCACTAGACATGTGCTTTGCATCTCTGGGGTCACATGGGTTACCTGACAGACTTAATTAGTGTGTGGGAAACATCCTTGTTACCCCAGGCTACTGTGCTGAAGTTAAGACTTCATTCTTGCTATTGATTGATAGAGAAAAGAGGGTTTCTGGGACCCATGTAGTTTGGGGACAGGAGGGAGCTATTTGGAACACTACTGTGAGGGGTGTATAAAATATTTCAATACATGGAAATGTGAATTTTCACTGAGAGCTAAAATAGGCTAACAATATGGCTAAAATGGATAGCAAGTTACCTTTTATGTCAACCAGGTTCAAACTCTTGAAAGAAGATCATCTTTTAAAAATTCCTCTTGGACCTGTATAATATTGGGCCCATCAACATGTTGTCAAGAATGATAGAGGAGGGTGGGAAAAAAAGGTATAAAAATGGAAGATTGAATAGTCAGAAAGAAGACAAGGATCAAAAGAGAGTGGTGAGGGTTGGGGACAAAGGAGGGTGAGAGTAAAGGATTACATGAATTTTCAATAAAGTGTTTTAGTTAAAGATAATAAAAATAAATGGATTACTTTTTCAGAGCAATTTTAGGTTCACAGCAAATTTTTAAAAAAAGCATTTTGGGCTGTGGGAATAACTCAGTGGTACAGTGTTTCCCTTGCGTTAAAAAGAAGAAACAAAATAATTATTTTAAACTAGGATACGATGAAAGTCTAGTTTCTCTGAGAAAGAGGTTTTCATATCTAGGCATTTTAGAATGTTATTAGAAAATATTATGGAAGTTCTCAAAAGATCTATATTTATATCTTTAATCATAAAAATCCTCAAGAAGATCTTTTTATATTTGATGCTTAAAAAATAATCTAAGGTTGGACATTTATCACAGGGCTTCTGAAACTGAGATAGGGGGATTACAAATTCCAGGCAGCCTACATAGTTAGATACTGTCTTAAAAAAAAAAAAAAAAAAAAAAAAAAAAAAAAAGCATAAAGCAAGGTAACCTGAAAAAACAAACAACAACCATAATTAAAACAAAAAGTCTAGTGCAGGAAATATTTACTGACTCCTTATAGTGGGCAAAAAGCCAGGCCAGGCATTGAAAAATACTTTGGTGACAGTTACATTCTTTTTGTTGCATCTATTATAAATTCATACAGTGAGATGTCATCTTCAACAATAAATGCATTCCTAAATACTTTGAATGTAAGCTGGGTACAATAACACATAATGGTAGTTGCAGCTTTTTGGTAGGCGCAAGCTGGGAGGATACCTTGAGTCCATGAGTCAGAGACCAGCTTGAGCAACAAAGATCCTGGCTCCATACAAAATTATCATATGTGAATTGATTTTTATACAGTCCATTTAAAGTGATGTTTAATAATCACTTTAGCTTTTGTGTGTGGATATCCCCTACTGGGTTAATGAGCTATGTAATAAATTGTGAGAAGATGGTAGGAGAGAATTTTCAGTTGCACTCCACTGATGTTTTAGGGTAATTCTTCTGGGGTGGGGAGTGGGTCCTGCGTGCTGTGGGATGGTTCTTGTCTCTTCCTTTGACCAATCAGCATGTGAGAAGCAACTTCCCTCCATTTGTGACAATGAAAAGGTCTCCAAGCATTGACCACTGTCTCCTGGAAGATGACATCAGCCCCAGATGAAAATCATGGCTATTGAATAAAGTATGTTAATGTTAAAAGTGAGAGGCAGGGGAAAATGTTCTTTTAATGGCTCAACTAGTAACATTAATCTTAAATGGCAAAATTTATTTTCATTATATTTAATTAATTCTATCTATATATTTCATTAGAGGCCAAATTCTATGATAACCAAAGTCATTTTTATTATTTTTATTAGGATTATAGATCATCACCCTTCAATTAAAATGTAATTGGTGATCCATCAGATGATAGCTAGCTGCACTATTTGATTATGTAGTAAAAATGAAACATCTCCATGTATGTCATCAATTTTATCACTGAAATCATGACAGCCAAACACCAAGAAATAATGGATTTTTCAATCCTCTACCCTGCAAATTTCTGAGCTTCTTGGAAAGGGGATTTATCCTGGAATGATGGCTAATGGCAGGGGTACCAGGCATCATTTTCTTCTTTCCCACAACCTCCAGCATTTGACCTTTCATAAACAGAACTTCCTGGTTCTTGACCCCTAAAAAAAAAAAAAAAAAAAAGAAAAAAGAAAAAGAAAAAAGTCTCTTCCTGAGGATTGAATGGAAGCTCATTTGATGAGTCAGGAAACAACAAAATCCTCATTTTTGACTCTGCATGATCCAGAAGAAGACATTTGGGTAACTGCACAAAACCCAGTCATTGCTTGAATTTTAAACTGCTTTTCTTTATTAGAGAACTTTGAAACTGTTCTCCTAAACAAACACTCCACTAACATAGACACCTGGAAAAGCCAGTACCATGTTTAGGGTGGCTGGTAAACAGTGAAAGTTAGCTCGGAAGGTCCCCAGGTTGATGGAGCTAATGCCAGAAGACCAGTCCATAAACCGACACATTCCGACTGTTTGATATAAGAGGTTGTCGGGAGTGTAACTATTTTTTTAAAGCCATTTAATTACATACCCTGATGTCTTCACTCAGCCATTCTTTAAAATATATTTTCTCAATTTCAGCATATACCCCTTCTCTACTCTCAATTAGCTATTGCATTGGGCCTTTGCTTCCAAGCCCTATAAGTAATAGTAACTTAATTTTCCAAGCCGTAAATCAAGTAAATGCATGCTCCGCAGCCACATTTTGCATTTGTTTTTAATCAGGGGCAGCCCTGCATTGGGAGTCGGAAGCTTTCATTCCCAGGGCACCCAGGCCTTTTTGGAGGGAGGAATATTTTGGCTTCTGAGAATGCCCTTTGTGAGTGGTTGAAGGATCTCTCTGGCAGAGGCTTGCTCGTCTAAAACATCTCAAGAGGAGAATTCTTTCATTCACCGGCCTATCGCTCTCCTTCTGCCTCAGGTGTGACAGCAGAAGAAACATGTGATCGCATCCTTGCGTGCATGCTCTCTCATTTTTAAATACCATACTTGAAAGAAGTACAGCTCCTGGGAAAAGGGATATAAGAGAAGCGAGGTGAGAAATGTGCAATCTCCAGCAGTCACATAAATGAAATAGCCCCCTATACGGCAATGGCATTGGGGGAGTTCAGATCCAATACTGTCTTGAAGAGTGAAGGACGACATATAAGCCCTTAAGGTTTTCTTAAGACAGGGTTCCCAGCCTATGATTTCACAATGAAACGGGACTTTGCAGGCACTTTCCATCACCCTGTCATTACCCATAGACAGAGAGGTTTTCAAATCAGACAACAGCTTCTGTGTATTAGTGCTGAGTTGAGGCTCAGAACCCCATCCTTTCCTGCCATTCCACACTGCATGGATGGTGACATCTATGAAGTACTGGCTCACTTGGGTAACTGATCTGCCTGATGGAAAAACAACCAATTACAAGTGTCCTAATTATTTACCAACATTTAAAATTAAGGCGTCTCAAGAATAAAGAGAATAACCCTAAAAGCTATCAGTCCAGGCTAAATCTAATTATGACCTGAAAAATGGAGGAAAAGAATATTGATGGAGGATGAAAGATTCTTATTTACAATGGAGCTGAAAGTACAGGAGTATTTTAAATGCTAAAGGAAATTTAAAGTTGAAAATGCCAGAAGGAAATTTATTTTAGCCTATATAATTCTACACTTATTTCTATCATTCAAGCATGAATTTGAATGAAACTTTTCAACATGTGTTTTATAAGACATTAAAATAACTCTAAATATTCAGAAGGAATTCTAATACGGTATATACTAGCAGCAAGTGATGAATCCAAGAGGACATATGAGATAGAAGAACCAGAGGTAAGCAATAATATTAAGAAAATGTAATGCTGCATTTAATGAACAGGCATTCAGAAAATATATGGAAGTAACTTTCCAGAAAGTATCAATTTCTCCCTCTAAATAGTGGGAGTGGAAAGGAAAGACCTAAGAGTAAAAAGAAATAAATTCACTCGGTGTGTCCAGGGACTATGAGGGCATAGTGAAGTAGTGGCCATTGTAAAGCAATTTGTAAATGTAGAATTTATTAACATTGAGTCTGTGCATTTCTCATGAGCTAACAACTTTTCTTTAATGGTGCCACCCCTAATAAAACTCCAAATATTTCCACAAGGATACACTGAAGTCCCATATTGTCAACACAACAGGATCTAGAATCACCATGCAAGCAAGCCTTGGGCATGACCATGAAGAATAATCTATATTAGGCTAATTGAGTTGGGAAATCCCACCCTCTGTGTGGATAACATCGTTCTGTAGGTCATAGGCCAGGGCTCCAGGCTGCATAAAAAGAAGAAAGCTAGCTGAGCCCTAGCATTCATTGCTCTGCTTCTTCCTGACTCTGAACTCAGTGTAAAAAGCTGCCCCACACTCCTGCCTCCATGCCTTCCCAACCATGGTGGGCTGTATCCCCTGGAACTAATTTATAATAATGGAATACATTTAAAAGCAAAAAACACATTTCCTTAAGAGAGGATAGTTGAGTCTGGGAACAGCGGAAGGAGGTGATACTAGGTTTATGTAATGCAAATAGTAATTAGAAAATCAAAAATTCAGAGAGGAGTCTCTCACAAAAGCTCTAAAGAGATACAAGTATTTTGTAAAGGGCAGAGGATGAGAGCTCAGGTGGCAAAGGCATTTGGTTGCTTGTAAAACCTGCTGGCTGGGGTTCAACTCCCCAGCACCCACATAAAGCCAGCCACAAAAGGGGCACAAGTATCTGACATTTGTTTGCAGTGTCAAGAGACCCTTCCATTCCCTCTTTACACATACATGTACACACACGCATGTGTGCAGATAAACAAATAAAAGTACTTTATTAAGAAATCAAATAGGCTGGAGAGATGGCTTAGTATTTAAGGCGCATGCTTGTGAAGTCTACAAAGCCAGATTATACTTCCCAGTACCCACATAAAGCCAAATGTACATGGTGGTACATGCATTTGGGATTTGTTTGCAGTGGCTAGAGACCCTGGCATGGCCATTCTCTCTTCCTTTTTTCTGTCTCTCTCTCTCTCATCAAATAAATAAACAAATAAATAAAGTATTCAAAAAAGAAATCAAGTGGTATATATACCCCTGAGAAAATGCAATGTACTGGGTTCTGTGTGTATTTGCCCATTGGGTTGACATGAATTGTGTCATTCTATACACGTACATAAAGGACCAGAATTACATGTAGACCAGACACACTTTTCCATGATCTATTGCAAACATACTGTCCATCAGCATTACCACAGAAGTCATCTTTTTATTTATCTGCCCGTGTATGTTTCATGTAGTTATTGATCTGTTTTTATAAGACACACACTAAACAAGGACATAAAAATAAATTTACTTCATGTTACAGGAGCCAAATTATTTACTGAAGGTGGACATGGTTTAATACTGGAAACATGTTACTAACGAGGCAACGTCTAGATCAAATCACAGGTGAGGGGAAAGTAGATATATCTGAAAAGTTTTGGTTGACTTTGCAGAGACCAAATGGGTTGTCCTTTGAAAGTCTCATGCTTTGCCAATCCAAGATGTGGGAGAACATTCTGAAAGAAGTGAGGGCACAGGCAGTTGAAGGTTGATATGTGTTGGGAGATAGAAATGTTCTGGTATGTGCAAAGATCATGTATTTAATATTTTCTGTTTTTTTTTTTTTTTGAGAGAGAGAGAGAATTGGCCTGCCAGAGTCTCTAGCCACTGTGATCGAACTTCAGGCACGTGTGCCACCTTGAGCACACGCATGACTTTGTGCGTATGCATGACCCTGTGTATCTGGCTTATGGGTTCTGAGGAGTCAAATCTGGCTCCTTAGGCTTCGCAGACAAGCACCTTAACCACTAAGCCATATCTCCAGCCCATGTTTTCTAATTTTATGTTTTATAGAGAACACCGAACCATCAGAGACACAGAGTATACATCGATGCTTGTTTCTAGAAAGATTCCTTTCTGAATATATGAAATTGTGGAATATATAACATACTGGCAAATATTCCATAGGAATACAGATGAAATATAATGAAATGGTCTTGGAATTATACAAGAGGAAAAAAAATTGTGTGTGTGTTTATGAAAGTGTTATAAGTAGGTGCACATGTGTGTACATGCATGTGGAGGCCAGAGGGCAAACTTAGGTTTCATACTCGTGACATTCACCTAATTTTATATGTTTTCTTTTTATGAGAGAGAGAGAGAGAGACAGACAGACAGAGACAGAGACAGAGAGACAGAGAGAATTGGTGTGCCAGGGCCTCCAGCCACTGCAGTTGAACTCCAGACATGTGTGCCACCTTGTGTGCATGTGTGACCTTGCACTTGTGTCATCTTGTGTGTCTGGTTTAAATGGGATCTGGAGAGTAGAACATGGATCCTTGGGCTTCGTAGGCAATAATAGCCTTAACCTCTAAGACATCTCTCCAGGCCCATCTACCTATTTTATTTTTATTTTTATTTTTGGAGAGAGAGACAGACAGAGAGAGAGAGGGAGAGGGAGACAGATAGAGAATGGGCGCACCAGCAGTCTCAGCTGCTGTAAACAAAATCCAGATGTGTGCACCCCCTTGTGGTCAAGTGTGGCATTGCACCCTTGTGTCACTTTGCATCTGCTAAACGTGGGACCTGGAGATTGGAACCGGGTTCTTAGGCTTAGCAGGCAGGCGCCTTAACCATTAAGCCATCTCTCCAGCCCCCATCTACCTATTTTTGAGACATATTCTCACTGATCTGGAGCTTACCAAGTAGGCTAGACGGGTGGTCAGTGAACCCTAGAAATCCTCCTGTCTCTGCATCCCTTGTGCTGGGATTACAAGTGTGTGCCACTATGTGAAATTTCTTTTTGGCCAGGTTTACTGGGGAATCAAACTTAGGTCATTATGTTTGTGTAGAAAAGACCAACTGCACTATGTCCTTAAGCCCAAGAATAGAAAATTGATGTATGTATATAAGAATGTGAAAAAAAAATGTTACAAAATCTGTGGGCAATTTTCATTTTATTTATTAATTTAGCTTGTGTTCATTGCTTTGTATCAGTTTCTCTGCAAGCTACTGTCAATGATTTAAGGGTATTTTATCATGCTGATAAGGGACTGCCCAGAAGCCCAAAGGATACAATTTCAGAACTGGTGAGACAGAAGCAACACATATGTTAGGAAGGGATTTTATCATGCCTCCACTTGGTGGGACAATTCCAGGGTCCAGACAAAAAGGATGCTCAGCTGACATGGGATTTCCTGGAATTCCCAGCGGTCCCTGCTGTCCCTAATGACATCCAGAAGATGTCATCTCACACACATGCCTTCTGCTGCAGGATGGCGACTAGCATAACTGGTTACTCTTGGCATCCTGGCTATCACCACAGATTGGCTGAGGCTCTGTCACACACTGTGGAGGACGTGTCTGTGGGCATCCTTCTCCAGAGCCATGGTCTCCCTGCGGGTGGTGGTGACTCAAGGCAGGGGTATGTGGGAGTGCTGGAGGAACCCTTGAAAGGGCTTGAGGTTTGCTCTGTGTTCACACCCAGCATGGTCTACTTCAGTAAACCTCAGCAGGGTGAATTATAAACTTGGAAGTGCTTCAGGAGAGGACCTCCCGGGAACACAGCATCTTCTCATTCCTTACGTAGATCCAATGCTCCCGATGGTCTTTGTAGGCTCTGATTTCTAGTCTATGGGATGCCAGAATGAGAGGGAAATATAAAAAGGTTTTCCTTAGTAATATACAAAGGATAAGCTGATTTTTCTTATAACCTCTTTTTTTTTTTTAATTTTTTTATTTTTCAAGGTAGGGTCTCACTCTGGTCCAGGCTGACCTGGAATTAACTATGTAATCTCAGGGTGGCCTCGAACTCACGGAAATCCTCCTACCTCTGCCTCCCAAATGCTGGGATTAAAGACGTGTACCACCACGCCTGGCTTTCTTATAACCTCTTAAAGCGAAAATGTGTAAAATAAAGGTTGGTGATGGGGGTTATGTGTGCCTTGTTTCTGTATTCCACAAATATCAGCTACCTTTCTTATTGCTATGAAAAAATACCTGATAGAACAACTTCATGACAAAAGGGTTTTTATTTTAGCTCAAAGTTTCAGGGTTACAGTCCATCATAGCAGCAAAATCATGGTGGCAAGAGCTTGAGGTAACTAGTCACTTGGGTATGAAGGAAGCAGAGCACTGTGAACTATGGCATTCAGCTTGCTTTCTCATTGTTACTTTGTCCAGGACCCTAGCCGATGGAATTATACCACCCATAATTAGAGTGGGTCTTCCTGCCTCAGTTATCCTAATCTAGAAAGCCCCCTCACACATGTGCCCAGGGATTTATGTCCTAGGAGGTTTTAGAGCTTGCAAGGTCAGAAATTTGGAAACAGCGATTAAGAAAAACTCAAGTTCTTTTGAAAAGCCCATGGGTCTTAGGAAAGAGGTGCTACTTGCCCCTTGTCACAAGCTAAAGGACTGCGGCATTTTAGATAGGTATTCATGGAAAAGTTCTCCTCACAAAGCTGAAGGATTTGGAAGCTCTATCTCCTTTCCTCCCTTTCCTTCTCTTATCTGACATTGATAAAAGTCTTATTAATTGATGACAGATGAACTCATTCCTACTGCTACTCAACCAGAAATGCTGATCTACATGAAGTTGCAGATTTGAGAGGAAACCCAACTGAACATTAAAGAGCAGCAGCAGAGACTTCAGCTCCAGAAAGTTTTCTCTGCCTGTTGCATTATAGTAAGGTGTAGCTCCTTTAGGTGGCCTCCCAGCACAGTTCTCCCTACTTTGGACGTTTGCGTATTGATGTATGCCTCAGAACACCCAAAGGAACTTAGATTAGGCCTAACCATTTTGGGT
The DNA here is from genome assembly GCA_036365145.1 of Orientallactaga sibirica. Taxonomy (NCBI): domain Eukaryota; kingdom Metazoa; phylum Chordata; class Mammalia; order Rodentia; family Dipodidae; genus Orientallactaga; species Orientallactaga sibirica. Next base: position 12,083,695 of record JAEOAD010000013.1, read on the forward strand.
GCTTGACAAAAAAGAGAAGAAAGCTTAAAATCTATACACCTCCTTATATCATTCCTACCTTGAGAGAAATAAATGATAACGATAAGTCACTTCTAGATTCCTCATTCAATCTCTAGGTCTCTGAGTGCTAACAAATTTACCAAGATCTCACATGTGGGTGAGGTTTTGTGTTTGCTCCATTGACCTGACATGTAGAGCAAACACATGTCTGTCTGCACTCTGTCCCCTGTCAAGTGCCTTACTCCATCATTCCTTCCTGAAAGGCACCCATATTTCCGCAACGTGCAAAATGGACATACGAAGACAAAACAACAAAAATTTTCCTGTTTTGCACAACCCATTAGGAGATGGAGGTACAGAGGGACTGGGCTTTCCATAATGTCTCAACTGGATGACAAGGACCCAAAACATATGGAAAAAATGGAGAATAGGGTATGTTATAAAAATGAAAATAAAATACATAAAATAAATTGGGAATGCAGTTTCTGGTAATGATTTGTTTTCACAGTAACCGAGAACTGCCATAAACCTGCGATTAATCACACATTTATGGTGAGGGTAAGCTGGGAGAATTAGGGGGCCTCGTTGGGATTTGGGTTATTAGTACAGCTGCTATTTCTTGATGAGATCTGAGTTCAAATCTCAACCAGTGCTACAAATGAAAATGTCATTCTGGAAGTTAATTAGCTCCATGCAATAAATACTGGCTACTTGATTGATGTGTTTGATGTACCTAAAAAAAAAAAAAATTCACTACCCAGAAAAAAAAATACATATATTCTGCTAGGAGAGTCAAACCAGTCAAAAAGTCAGACATTATTTAAACAATTTGCTTTGCTTAATAGTCCAACCACCTGCAAGTAAATAGAATTTATTAAAAGAAGGTGGGGCTTCTAGTAGTCAGAGCATGTGAATGTCTGAACATATTAAGAACTGGTAGAATTTTAGAAGTAGTATAAAAATACCTTTAAAAACCATCAAATTGAATCCTTATTTTTATAGAAGAAGGAATAAAAACTTGGGAGGTTAAGTGACTTGCTTAATTCACACAATTAACTCGTAGGGGAGCAGGGCTGGATTCCAGGTGTCCGGGTGATTACATGTGGTCTCTGAATGATCCCACAGATTCTTTAGCATGGTTTTCCCTCTTGACTTAAATGCCCAGCTTCTCCCCACAGCTCACCCCCATGACCTCTTCCTTGGTGTGTCCCATGATTCAAAAAGTTCTGTCTTCTCTTCTTAATCATAACTCCAACTTCGTCCTTAGGAAAGATGTTGTCTTCAGAGTCGTCGTGCCTTGCTTTCACAGGTAGGAATAAGAGATACCTTCCCTTTACTAAGAACTTCTGAAAACTGAACTGGGAACTCAGTGGGAGGATCAGGGGATTGCCTCGTGGAATAGACTAATGCCAGAGAAGTGTGAGCTGTTATGTTGAGTTAGAGGACAGGCAGCTATTCCACCTAAACTAATATTTTGTAAAGGATTTTGACTGGGCCAGTTAGAGACAAGCAAGCCATGGAGAAGCCTTTGATTACCTTGTTTCCACATTTAGACTTGAGCTAGAAAGAATTTCTTCTAGGCAATGTTTGCTACGACCCTGAACCATCTTAGAGAGAAAATAGATGAGTCACAAAAGAAGCCTCGGCTCTCTTGGAATATACACATATCATCACAAGTAAAATGTTGCTAGAAGTGCAAATGTAAAAAGGCTTTATTAGTCAAGAGTATCTAAAGGGACAGAATTAGTAGAGTGTCTACATAATTGTAAAGGGGATGCGTTAGATTGCGTTAGGTGATTACATGTGTTTGGAAGAGAATACCAAGGGTGTTGTGAAACAAGCTGGTGATGAGATTGTCAGGACAGGTGTGAACCACAGGTGCAAACAGCCATCTTGGCAGAAGCCAGGAAGAGGAATAGGTTTATACTAGCAGAGACTCCACCCACCCCTCCGCCCTTGCCGAACAAGAGGGGATAGAATGAAGGGAAGCTGTTGAGTTTATGGTAACTGATGGGAGAGTGTCATAGAACCATCTGGTTTCAAATAATTATCCTTCCAGAAGAGGGAAGAATGACCCTGAAAGCAATTTGGAGGTTGTTGGGATTTGTCACCACCACTCCAGGCCTGGGAATTAGGGATATTTTTAGGATAAACAGTTGTTGCTAGCTTTCAATCAGAATCATGTTCAACCTCAACTGTATGTATTTTCATAGCTTTTATTTTTCTTTGGAGGGGGTGTCTGGCTATTAAATTTTGGAAGGAAAGCATTAACTTTGGGACCTGGCTTGAATCTCACTCTTTTTCATCTTTCTTTCCCCCAGCTTCTCTAGAGGACAAATTCTGACACAGTAAAGTTGAGATTTCTCATTTGTTTTTCCTGGTAGCAGGGATTGGGTGTGAATGCTGGCCTCCAACATCTATGCCTGCAGAGTATAAGCCAGCCTCACCACCATGTTGTAGTTATTTTGACTTTTAAAAATAATTTTTTTTTTTTTGCTGTGTATATGTGTATACAGCTTTGTGCGGGCATGTTTGTGTGTTTGTGGATGCATGTGTGCATGTGTATATGTGTATACAGCTTTGTGCAGGCATGTTTGTGTGTTTGTGGATGCATGTGTGCATGTGTATATGTGGAGGCCTCAGTCCCTCTCCATCTTATATTTTGAAACCAGAGCTAGCTAGCTAAGCAGAGCTCCGCCTCTCTCTACCTTCACAACACTGGGATTGTAGGCACTTGCCACCATGCCTAGCTTTTACCTGGATACTGAGTATCCAAGCTCAGGTCTCATCCTTACACAGTGGTGACTTTACCCACCAAGCCATTTCCCCAGCCCTCAAATTTTGTACTACAATGAATTCTTTCAATGGGATTTTTTAAAATTGTGAATTGCTTTCAGACCCAACACATACTCTTTCAGCATCAATGCTAGATCCTTTTTTTTTTTTTTTTGAGAGAGAGAGAGAGAGGCAGACAAAGAGAGGGAGACAGAGAGATAGAGAGGAAGAGGTACACAATGGGTGAAGAGGAAGAGGTGCACAATGGGTGCACCAACAGGTGCTGTTGCGCCCCTTGTGCGCCTGTGCGACACTGTGCACTTGTGTCACTTTTGTGTCTGGCTAAATGTGGGACCTGGAGATTTGAACAAACATTCTTAGGCCTCGTAGGTAGGTGCCTTAACTGCTAAGCCATCTCTCCAGCCTCATGGTAGATATTTTGACTCACAATATCTAATTCAATTCCTGCATGAAGTGCTTTGCTGGGAAGGGGTAGAGGAAATGACTCACCCAAGCTTCTAGCTACTAGAGGTACAGGGAAATGTGTTTTTAAATTCTGTAATGTTGCTACCAGCGGCACTCTTGTGAAAAGCACACGGAGTCGTTTCCAGGGTAGCAATGACAATTGGGCAAATGCTGAAGTTGGTACTTTGAAAAGACATAAGACAATGTCGAAAAGAAACTAGGGCATGAATTCCAGGGAAGAGTCAAAGTCAACCCAGGATACTTGAGACTGTGTGCTTCCAAAAACGTAGATGTTTTCTAAGGTCAGACAGCGTCTGGGTTCCTTGTCTCCTGTATCCAAATTCCTGATCAAGATCCATTTCCTGAGCGATTGCTTCCCTCTCACTTTACTTCCCTAGCAGTAAGGACCACTTTGCCCAAGCTCACAAATGACGCAGGTTATTGGTCCCTCCACCAGTTGCCAGGGCCACTGCATTAGCTCAGGCAGCATCACTTTCCCTAGGATTACTGTAATTGCCACTACTCTGCCTTAACTGCCTGAAGTCTCGTCCCCTTTACTGCTCCCCTTGCCATTTATTTTCTACATGGCTTGAGTAATCTCTCTCAAATGCATGCCCGGGCATGTCATTCCCCGATGAAAATCCTTCAATTATGTTCAATTGCATTCATAATACAGTCCAAACCCTGTAGCAATAGTGATTTTTCAATCCTTTCTGGAATAAGGTGGGTTATAGACACAACTCTGGTTGCATGCTAACAGGAACTGCTTAGCAGATACCTCCTTACAAGCAACACTCTGTGTATGCTGGCCTCCAGCTCCATGCCTGGCCCTTAATGGTTTCACCTCTCATCCCTCCCATACTCCAGGCATCCTGGTCTGCCCCATCCAAGTTCATGGACACTTCTTCAGCTTTGTCTCTACTTTTCATATCCCTATTCTCACATCTAACTTGGATGTAGCATGCACATCACTGCCTTCCCCAGGAGTGGAATCTTGTAGATTCTTCCAGCATTCCATGTTGATGGAGCACTGATCCCACTGCATTGGGTGTGTTCCTGGGTCCTGGGGCTTTGTTCATCATCGGCTCATCCCTGCTCTAAAGGGTGCATTTACTGGGAGCTAGAAGGAGCTTGCTAGGCACCCTCATTCACATGGACAGGTATCTTATTTATTTGTTTTCAAGTGCTGTTTTTTTTTTTTTGAAGTCTGTGACTTCCTTACTAATTGGATATTATTTCTCATTGTCTCCTGATTGTCTGACACAGCCCAGTCTTGCTGTTCAGAGATACGCTAACTCTTAGCCTGGTGGTCACCAAGCATCTGCTCAAGGGTATGGCTCAGAGCTACACATTCCCCATTACTAGAGGACACAGTGACTTTTCAATGGTTTTGCTTAATCTGTTGCTGAAAGCAGTTTTGGAGATGGGTAATTGAGGGCTTTTGTTTCCCCAGGAAGTTGGCCATGATGGACTTTTTCCAATGTTAGGTTGTTTGCAAAACTATGAAATAGGTCAAATAGGATGTGGGCAATCATTTCTTTCTGTTACTCCCAGGATCCCCACTACCCTGAGCTGCCCTGGTGTCTTTATTCTCACTTGGATTCCTTTGATTTGAGCAGGCACGGAGGTTATTATGTTTACTCTCTCATATGAAAATTGGACAATTGGGGATTGGAGAGATGGCTTAGCGGTTAAGGCACTTGCCTGCAAAGCCAAAGGACCCAGGTTCACCTCCCCAGGACCCACGTAAGCCAGATGCACAAGGGGCACATGCATCTGGAGTTGTTAGAAGTATCCTAACTCTGGACAGTACCATCCTATGGGCTGAGGTCCTGGACTGTGTTAAAAGGACAAAGGTGCCTGCCTGCCAAGCCTAGGAATGCCCCTTGGATTCTCCAGGTCCCACGTTTAGACAGACGCAAAGTGATGCAAGTGTGAAATGTTGCACTTGCCCACAAGGGGTGCATGTGTCTGGAGTTTGTTCACAGAGGCTGAGAGGCTGCTGGCACACCCATTCTTTATCTCTCTCTCTCTCTCTCTCTCTCTCTCTCTCTCTCAAATTAAAAAAGAAAAGAAAGTAAAAGGACAAAGCTAGCTGAACGTCCGCCATTCATTGCTAATTCTTCCAGGTTGGTGTAAAACCATGTGACTCTGGCTTCCTGCTCCTTCCATGCTTCCCCACCATAATCAACGTGCCCTTGGAACTGAAATCTGAAAAGAAAACCTTTCCTTCTTTAAGCTGCTTCTTGTTTTGTTTTTTTTTTTTGTCCCATTAATGAGAAAGTAACTGCTACATGTGTCTTCTGAGTTTCTACCTAGTCTCTGCAGGCACTGATTTATTTGTTTCAGCAGTGGTCAGTCTCACAGGAGAAGCCAAATGAGGGCATCTGGGGGAGGAAGCCCAGGACCAGTCCGAGTGATGGCACGTGGGAGGGATGTCCTCTGGAGAGGGAAGTGCTGGGGAGTAGAGACCCGCAGAAAGCTAGGGAGATGTCAGTGCACTCTCTCTCTTGGATCCAGCATTACCATCCCCAACCGTGGGTGATCATGACTTATCAAGAGTACGGGCATATTATATTAGGAGTCTATTCACGTTCTCTGAGGCGCTGACACATTTTGGTGATCAGTTGATTCAAATAGTGCTCTAGTTTGAATGTGTCCCCCCAAAACTTATTGATTGGAAAGTTATTCCTGAAATTTGCATTTTATTGGCATTTTATAGGTAGGGCCTATGGAAAGTAATGAGGATTCAATGAGGTTATAAATGTGGGATTAATGGGTTTGTAGGAAGAGAAACTTCAGGTAGCACACTTGCTCTGTCTTGCGTGGCATGTACTGCCCTCTGCTATGTTATAATAATTCCAACAGAACCTTTCCAGATGGCAGCGTCATGCTCTTGAAATTCTGAGCCTCCAGAAGTGTGAGGCACAGAACTTCTATGCTTTATCTGCTATCCAGGCTGTAGTGTTGTTAGTGCAACAGAGAATGGACAATGACATGTTGGAGCTTCTCATCAAGACACATTCTTCAATTTTGCTTTCACCAGATGGTATGCAGCCTGCCCTCTGTTCTCAAGAACTCTTCACCATATCTAGTGGAGATGAGATTTTCCACGCTGATGTGAGCTCTGGCAGAGCTCCTGTCTGTCTCCCAGCTGCCAAGACCCGAGGGCTCAACTTCATCCTATTGTCTCTCCTTCCCGGAATGATTGAGGGAAGGGCACCTTATAGTATGCTCTGACTGGGTTGGAATACCCGGCCTCATTCCTGGGCCTCTGTTTCAGCTTGAAATATACCACAAATTAATTGCGTTGATGCAGTTAATTAAAATAGCCACTCGCATTGCATGCCCTTCTCCTTAAAAATTTCTTGAAGTTGCCAGATCCAAGTGTGGTGTATTTAAAAGTCAATGGTTCATGACTTTTGAAAAAATTTTTTTTTTCTTTAAGTAGAATGCAGAGCTAAGGAAAATTCTTAGACCAAATAGTAATCATATTGTAGGCTCACAGATAGCTCCCTGTAATACAGCTCGCATAGCGCAACAATGACCCCATGGATTCAATGCCAGACTATCTGTAGATTCATATTGTCACAGGGACGATGATGTCTTGGTCTCTACTCTCAAATGACCCTATAGCACAAAGAGGATTCTTTGAGTAGCCATCCAGAAATATTTACATATTTTTGTCTCCATTGGGCCAGAAGTGAAACTGATAGACATCAAATTTTAATAAGATTAAAGTTACACAAACTCCAATTACAACAACATAGTTATAGTTAGTTGTGAATAAATTCCAAACTGCTCTCAAGTACAGCTGAAGCTGTGATAGCAAAAGAATAAAAATAAACAAACAAACAAACAAACATGGCTGGAGAGATGGCTCAGTGGATGCAACACTTGTCCTGCTTGAGGACCTGAGTTCAAGTCTATGGACCCTGTTTTAAAAAAATGTTAGAAGCTAGGGTGGGCTTCTGTGATCCAAGCACTCCTAGATGATGTTGGAGGTGAAGTTAAGAGAATTTCCTGGAAGCTTGTGGACCAGCTAACTTGATAAATTGAGTGGTGAACATGAGACCATGAACAAGAGACCCCTCTGTTCCCTCATTATGATGCACTAGGCTCTGGTCTTTGCTGTGGAGGGAACAGCCATTAGCCTTGGCACAGTTCACATGGTGCTTGTTCTGCAGTTGTGCAAAGTGCATGAACTCCATTGAAATTGCAAAGATGCCTCAGAGAGCTTTCAACCCAGGTCGTGACTTGCCTTGAGGTTGGGCCAAAATAGGGGTGTTGCCTACTAAGGTACTGCCCAGTGGCGCTGTGGTCCAGGAGACTTCGGAGAGCCCTCATGAGCAGTGCCTGGTGAATTGTGAGACCAAGGCCATCCCACAGCCCTCAGATATGTAGAGCTATCAACACACAGCACCATCCTTGGAGAACCATATACATTCTGCTTCAAAACTCACAGCGCCAGCAAATCTGTGACCAGGTGCAACGGGTTTACATCATGGAGTACAAAGCTCAAAATAATTATAATCAACACACTAAAAAAAAAAAAAAAGCAGAGAAAGATTTATTACCTGTAGAAGGTCAAGGAGAACACAGGGGCTATTTTTCAAATCATGCCTTCCTCAAGGGAACCTGGGGGATTTTGAGGAGCATGGTACAGATGTATAGAGAAGAGCATTGTGGGGGGTGAAGACAGTACCTACACTGCTTAGTTTAAGGTTATATTTTAATTGTGTTTTATTTATTTGAGAGACATATAGAAAAAGGGAAAGAGAAAGTGACAGAGAGGGAGGGAATGGGCATCATAGGGCCTTCAGCCACTGTAAATGAACTCCAGATGCATGTGCCACTTTATGCATCTTGCTTATGTGGGTCCTGGGGAATCAAACCTGGGTCCTTTGGCTTTGCGGGCAAATGCCTTAACTGCTAAGGCATCTTTCTAGCCCCTATGGTTATATTTTAAGAAGGAACTAGGGAAAATCCATTTCTGGGCATTTTTAAGATCAAGGAGCACATACAGCAAAAGGTTAAGATGGCAGACAGAACACATCTGGGCATGCTCAGTTTGTGTCATAAAGGTGGCAGACAAGACTGCCTCTGAGTGTGCTCAGTTTTCTACAGGTTGGCATTTTATTATTATTATTTTTTATGGCTTTTCAAGGCAGGGTCTCGCTCTAGCCCTGGGCTGATCTGGAATTCACTATGTAGTCTCAGGGTGGCCTTGAACTCACAGCAATCCTCCTACCTCTGCCTCCCGAGTGCTGGGATTAAAGACATGTGACACCACTCTTGGTTTGGTTGTTTTTCTTTGAATGTGTATGCTTGTTCATTGTGTGTATGCCTGTGTGTGTGTATGTTTGATGTTGAGTGCCTTCCTTAATTACTCCCTACTTTATTGTTTGAGATAGGGTCTCACTGAACCTTGAGATCACCAATTTAGCTAGACTAGTTACCAGTGAGCACTAAGGATTCCCGGTCCCCAGTGCTCCAGTGCCAGCACACCTAGGGTGGCTTAGCGATGTGTACACTGGGCATCTGCCCTGGGATCCTCATGCTTACATGACAAGCTCTTAACCTATTGAGCCATCTCCCCATCCATTTCCAAAAAAAAACAAAGTTGTAGTTGAGAAAAAAAGAGGAAAGACACATTGCAGGTATGTTCATATTGGATTTTTTCCAAGAGGTACCTGGCTGACCAACCAGCAGAGTAGGATCCCCCAGGCCTTAGGGGCCACCTGGTATTTACAGGTTAAGGTTGAAGAAGCTCATTCACAATCCCCAAGATTCTATCCCATTAGCTGAGTGAGTTTTGGACTAGATTAGAATGCTTGATTCTTTCCTTCTCCTTCTTTTCTTTTTTTTTCCTGCTTTTCCCTTTTGGAATGGGAATGTCTGTCCTATTTCTGAACCCTCAATGTACTTCAGAAGTTCACAACTTGTTTAATTTCACAGGTTCACAGCTTGTGAGGCGGCTTCCCTTAGGATGAATCATGCAGAGTCTTAGCTTTTATTAGGACTTTATTGTATGAACATATTGCATATTTGTCTTATTCTGTGGGGTTATGGTCTTATGTTTCCTCTCTCCTATCCCCATTCCACTGAGGGCCCTACCTAGTTTTTTTTTTTTTTTTCTTTTCAGTCCTAGAGACTGAATCCAATGCTTACACATTGCAAGCACTCTACCACTGAGCTACATCCCTAGCACAGGGTCTCCCTATGTAGCCCAGGTTGGCCTGGAGTTTGAAATCCTCTTGTCTTAACCTCTTGAGTGCTGAGATTACAGGCTCACAACCATCACACCTAATCCTGTATCCAAGTCTTAGCCTTGTCTGACTTAGACGGGTTCAGTCTTCTGAGTTTTGGAATGAGTTGAGACTTGGAGTGGGGGGCGGGTGTTATTAGGAATGAATGAACGTGTTTTGTATATGAGAAGTTTATGTAAGGACCCACATACTTCCCCTTTGGTGGATATGGCCATCCTTAGGTCATCTTGGTGTCTTGACACAGCCCTTTCTTCTTCATAACTGTGATAAAAATGAGAAAATCAATTTCTGATGTTTATAAATCACTTGGTTTCAGGTATTCTGGTATAGAAAGTCAAAATGGATGAGGTGGCATCTAACCTTTCTGGATGATGTGGACACTGTCTACTCTTGTGAAATGAGGTTGATGCTACCTATTGTACTCTGTTTTTCTCTTCCTTTCTTTCTTTCTTTCTTTCTTTCTTTCTTTCTTTCTTTTTTTTGGCAAGCCCAACAGACTGGCCTTTTTTCCTTAATGTGAGAGAGAGAGACAGTGAAAGAGAGAGAGAGAATTGACATGTTAGGGCCTCAGCCACTGCAATCAAACTGCAGATATGTGTCCCCTTGTGCACACATGTGACCTGTGTGTCTGGCTTATGTGGGGCCTGGAGAGTTGAACATGAGTCCTTAGGCTTTGCAGGCAAGCACCTTAACCACCGAGCCATCTCTCCAGCCCATACTGTACTCTTTTGGGGGATAGTTATAAGAAATAATAATGGACTGGAGAGATGGCTCGGTGGTTAACGCACTTGCCTGCAAAGCCTAACAATACAGGTTTGATTCCCCAGTACCCACATAAAGCCAGGTGAACAAAGTGGCATATGCATCTGGAGTTTGTTTGCAGTGGCTAGAGGCCCTGGTGTTCCTATTCTCTCTCTTCTGTCTCTCTCTCTCTCTCTGTTTGAAAATAAATAAATAAAAATATTTTTAAAAATAGTATGTAAGATGTCAGGTCATTAGAAGAGACCCTATAAGGGGCAGGGAGAGAAGCTTCAAGGGAAAGGAGTAGGAAGGATGCAGATGTCTAGGGGTATGAAATTCACAGGGGAATATTGGGGGTGGGAAGGTGAAAGCAGGGTAGTGGGCAGGGAGATGGAGCAGAGGAAGGGAGGGGGTGACTTAGTTAAAGCTAAGTAGGTGTCCTAATAAAGAATAAGCATCAAACTAATAATAATAACTCATATACTAATGCAGTGTTCCAGTATATGTTCTATTCTTCCTGCCTTTTATAATGACAATAGTTATTTTTAAAAATATATATTATTTATTTATTTGAGAGAGAGAAAGAGGCAGACAGAGAGAGAATGGGCATGCCAGAGCATGCAGCCACTGCAAACAAACTCCAGAGGCATGCACCCCCTTGTGCATCTGGCTTACATGGATCCTGGGGAATCAAGCCTTGAACTGGAGTCCTTAGGCTTCACAGGCAAGTGCTTAACCGCTAAGCCATCTCTCCAGACCAACAATAGTTATTGTATTTTACCACATTCTTAGTCGTGAATTACTCTAAGATAAGATGGTACACAGCCTCTATAAGTTACCTTAGTTCTCTAAGTCAACATTTATTTTCTAACATTCACCTTATGGCACAGAGCCGATGTTCCTATAACATGCTTCAATAACTTAAGCAGCTTTGAGATTAGACATTGATAGTGGGGACCACCAGGCTTTTTACCAAAAACAAACAGGAGCCCCATCTATAATAGTTCTCAGGAAGTCTTAATTAATTAACTCTTAAATTTAAACTGATGTAAACGTAGAATAGTTGATAGATTTGGATTTTTTTTTCTCTTGTTCTATCTTGTTGTCAAAACAGACTTGCTGTTCATGCTGTTAACATGGCTATGGCTGGGGCTGGAGAGATGGCTTAGTGGTTAAGGTGTTTGACTGCAAAGCCAAAGGATCCCGGTTCAATCCTCCAGGATACACGTAAGCCAGATGCACAAGGGGGCTCATGCGTCTGGAGTTCGTTTGCAGTGGCTGGAGGTCCTGGCCAGCCCATTCTCTCTCTCTCTGCCTTTCTTTCTCTCAAATAAATAAATAAATAAAAGATGTTTTTTTAAACAATCAACCGACATGGCTATAGCTGACTCCAAAAGTAGATTCTACTCCATTTCCCACACGCATCCAGGAGGCATAACTTGGCACCTAGAGAGGGCAGCCAGCAGTCATTAGATGGCTCTCTGGTTGGGACGCTGGGTGGATTCCCTGTCTGTGTCTCAGCTCCAGACAAGGAATAACGAAGCGTTCTGCTTTCTCCTGTGTCTCCCAAGCCAAGGTCCAGCAGTTGGAGACACATCCATGGCAGAAGATCAGCTGGGCTAGCAGCTAATTAGTAAGAAGGGTTATGCCTGACATGTGGAAAGTTGCTCTGTGAGCAATGCTGTCCCGAGAAGCCGAGTAACATCCTCGCTCTATCTGTCACGTCGTTTATGTTCTCTGCTCTTGGCCTGGCCTCAGCACACTGCATAAATCTACAGCTGCAGAAACCAAAGTCTCATATAAAATTGAAGGATTTATTTTGAGGTATTGAAAGGTTTATAGCTGAAAAAGTTAAAATGTGCAGAATCGGCATTTGGAGGCCTCTCCTGTATGCCCCACCCCTTTTGGCTCTCCAGTGCTGTTCTCTGAATTCCTGTCTGTGTAGACACCAGAAAGCCAGGGGGAGAACACTGATACCAATGGGATCGCCCAGACTTTACCCACTTGTGGCCTTTTGTGGCTTCATATTTCATCAGGAGCCATCCTTGAAAGCTGGCCTTATGATGGTAAGACCCATAAACAGGAAAAGTCAAGCAATCCTTCAATTCTGTTCCAATGTCTAATTGCATCCTGGCCTCCAGGAACTTCTGTTCCATTTCGTTACATAGTTTCAACATCGTGGTAAGTTTTCAGTTCTTATATCCCCATATCTTTATTGCTTCAGTGGGAATCTGTGGGAAGCTAGCTTAAGTTCTTAGTCCTTGGGTAAAATAAAAATTTGACTTATCACTCCCATGCTTGATCCAGCATTCGGCATTTCCTCGGCTGGATCTTGTAGATTCCCCTAGTGACCTTCCAGAATCCCAGCTTGTGGTTTGGGTCATTTATTAAGCTGCTTGGGATAGATCTCCTGAATGGTGAATGTTTGCAAATGGACTAGGATCCAGGTGTTAGGAAACAAGTCCTAAATGTATGTGTGGAATGACACTGGGGCAGAGGGTTGGGAGACAACTTGACATATTGGAAGAATCCCCAGGTAGAAAACAGAAGTCTTCGGATGTAAGACGGGTTCACTGGCTCGTTGACCATCTCAGGTGGAAAAAGACTGCCCCTCATATTCAGCTGTAGGAGGTAAAATATCAAGTACCTGTCCATCTTCCAGGGATCATGTGGGCCAACCAGTGAGATGGACACACAACCTTGAAAGCTATAAAGAGTTCTAAAGACACTGTACCTGATGACTCAGAAGCATGCTGGTTTCCCTTGGGTGGCTACTGCTGTCCTCTTTATCACTCATGTCATTAACTGTCCCTTCTTCTTTCCTAGCCCACTATATTAGTTCACTGTGCCTTGAATGCTCTTGGTCTGTTTCTGCCAGCTACATCCTATGTACCAAAGGTTCCATATCTTCCCAAAATATTGTCACCAAGTCTGGGCTTGGTGGAGCACGCCTTTAATCCCAGCAGAGGTAGGAGGATCCTTGTGAGTTCAAGGTCAGCCTGGGACTACGGAGTGAGTTCCAGGTTAGCCTGAGCTAGGGAGAGGCTCTGCCTTGGTAAAAACAAAACAAAACAAACAAAAAACAGCAAAAACAACAACAAAAAAAACCCAAATAGTGCCACCAGCTGGGGACCAAGGAATATTTTATTTTTTAAGTATTTTTATTTATTATTTATATTCAAGGGGAGAGAGAGAGGAAGAGAGAGAAAGAATGGGCACCCTGCCACTGCAAGCAAACTTTACATGCATGTGCCACTCTGTATCTGGCTTCACTTGGGTACTGGAGAATTGAACCCCGGGAGGTCAGACCATGCAAACAAGTGCCCTTAACTGCTGAGATATCTCCAGCCCCCCAAGTGTTTAAATATATGAGCTCTGAGGGCACATTTCACATTCAAATCTCAACCAGTCCTATCTTACTTGTAAGGTTCTACTATTATTATAGCACTTCTTGCAGAGCCCATTTTCACAGAAATAATTCCAGAAGTGTATTTGTTTTGGATCAGCCTTGACCTCGGAGTACAGTAGTAACTGCCCCACAAATGGAAAAGGCCTTTAACCAGCAAATGAAAAGTCTGAACCTGGACTCTGGCTGCACACCTCCCCACCCCACCCACACCGTGGTGGTCTCTTCTGGGGATCGGTCCACTTTTTCCTTGCAGTACAATGAATTGGGCTCCTTTGCAGGACAAACACCCTCTGGGCTGTGCAGTTGCTAGGGAACATAGAGACGTCTCCTACTGTTTGGGAAGCACGTGTGTCTGAACTCTGCAAGGGCTTGATGCCTGCTGAAAACTCCCATACCCAGTGAGAGGAGAAATCATCATTTGCCTCTCTCTGCCCAGTACCAGTTCCAACAGCTGTAACTATTTCATTTTTAATTTTCTCCTTGCAGCCTGGTCTCTGCTTAATCCATTAAGACAATCTTGAATGTTCCCGGCTCATATATTTATAAGAAAAAAAAAGAAAGAAAGAAAGAAAAAAGAAAAAGCAAGAGAGAAGACTTTGAAAAATGGTACCTAAATTGTAGCCAAATGTACTCAGAACTCTCCTAGGTTAAATTGCAAATAATTTTCGTTCAAACATCACAAACACTCTCTCTAACTTAACTCAACAAATTGGACCAAGGGGTTTCATTGCTCTCAGAAACATGATTCATTCTCATTTTTTTTTCACCCCTTTCTCTGCTCTGTTCTCAAACAAACCCTGCCCCACTTTCTTTTCCTTCTCGGTGATTTTTAGACTCACTACATTGTTTTCAGGTTTCCTTCCTGAAGCTTCCATGAATAATTTGTCTGTCTTTTGCAAGAACCATCTTGGGGACCAGCCCCATCCTCACTGGGCTGCGAGATGGGGATGGGGGTGGGAGGGAGGAGGGACAGTTGCTTTAAATCAATCAGCTGACACTAATCTAATGTCTAATTAGCTCTGGCTGGTGTGCGCTTTGATTATAGGAAGGACCTCAGGCAGTAGCTGGTGTTTGAAGAGCTGTTCTGTGCTTATCAATCATCCTTTGACAAGATCTAGAAGAAAGAAAAGAGGCAAGCGAAAGGGGTATTTTTTTTAATCATCTGTTGATTATCTCTTTCCAGTGGTCCAAATCACTGCCTTGAAACTCATCTCTTTGCTCTTAGCCAGTGGTGCCTGACCACAGAGACACTGACTCTGTAAAGTAAGCTAAAATTACCAGCTATATCACATAATGACTTACAAGCTACCACATCACATCCAATAGGTTTTACTGTTTGGTGACTTATCTAAATTAAGGCAGAGGTTTGACATTTTAGCACCCAGCTGGACCCTAAAATAGAACAATTCCATAATACAAAATTGTTCCCCGTTTCCCATCACAGTTTTTGTTAAATGATAGAGAATTGAACAAAAGAGCTAAAGTCTTATAAAATAAGAAATCACTCTCATTGAATATGGCGTGTGTGTCATTATTTTCTGATTGTCTGTTTTCCCCTTCTGTATTGAAATTCACTCCTTCGGGGGACAGATGCTTTAGATATTTTTCCTCGAAGGGTTGCTGGCAGATTTCATAGGTTGTGGCCATGGTCGCTGCTTTTAGCAGAAAGGTAGACTGTTAGAGGCTAGTCCACGCATCTGCTTTCCCATAGTCTGTTTTCCCACAGCTGTTATTCCAAGTTAAAAAGAGTGACGATTAGATCAGAATTAGCAAGGGAGTTTGGCTGTCTTTCAGCCTTCATAGAAAAGATATATATATAATTTTCATTCAAACATCACAAATGATGTCTCTAACTGAACAAATTGGACTGAGGGGTTTCATTGCTCTCAGAAACAAGCTCCATTCTTTCCCTCTCTCTCTCTCTTCTGCTCTCACACAAGCCCTGCACCACCTTCCTTCTGGGTGAATTTTTACATGTACTTCCTCTTCATCCAGGTTTCCTTCCTGAAGTTTTGTTTGTTTTGCTTTTTCTTATTCTTTCTGATCATAATATTGAAAGGGTCTTTTGTTTTGTTTTGTTTCATTTTGTTTTTTTGAGGTAGAGTGTCACTCTGGCCCAGGCTGACCTGAAATTCACTATGTAGTCTCAGGGTGGCCTTGAACTCACAGCGGTCCTCCTACCTCTGCCTCCCGAGTGCTGGGATTAAAGGCGTGCGCCACCATGCCTGGCTAGAAAGGGGGTATTTTTTTTTTTTTTGAGGTAGGGTCTCACTCTATCCCAGGCTGACCTGAAATTCACTATGTATTCTCAGGGTGGCCTTGAACTCATGACGATCCTCCTACCTCTACCTCCCGAGTGCTAGGATTAAAGGCATGTGCCACCATGCACGTCTGAAAGGGGGAATTTTTTAAGTACTGTTTTAATTTCTGATCTATTTCATTTGATTTTCAGTGAGCATTTTTTTTAACTTATTTATTAGAGAGAGAGAGAGAGAGAGAAAAAAAGGAAGAGAGAGAGGGAGAGAATGGGCACTCCAGGGCCTCTAGCCACTGCAAACAAACTCCAGATGCATGTGCTACCATGTGTATCAGCCTTATGTGGAATCTGGAGAATTGAACCTGGGTCTTTAGGCTTTACTTGCAAGTGCCTTAACCACTAAGTCAGCTCTCCAGCCCAAGTATGCATTTTTAAAAAAGATTTTATTTTCATTTATTAGAGACAGAGAGAAGGATTGAGAGAGAGAGAGAGAGAGAGAGAGAGAGAGAGAGACAGTGAGAATGGGCACACGAGAGCCTCTAGCCACAGCAAACGAACTCCAGACGCATGTACCACCATGTGCATCTGGCTTACGTGGGACCTGGAGAATCGAACTGGGGTCCTTAGGCTTTGCCGGCACGCACCTTAACTGCTAAGCCATCTCTCCAGCCCCCAAGTATGCATTTTGAAAAAATGTATTTATTTATGATGAGAGAGAGAGAGAGAGAGAGAGAGAGAAAGAATGAATGAGCATGCCTGGGCCTCTAGCCACTGTAAATGAACTCCAAATGCGTGTGCCACCGTGTGCTTATGTGGGTTCTAGAGAAGTGAATCTAGGTACTTAAGATTCAAAGACAATGCCTTAACAGCTAAGCCATCTCTCTAAGCCTGCTTTTACTTTTGCAGTGATCCCAAGCAACTGCACCTGTGGGACCCAGGCCAATGGAATGACAGTACGAGGCGGTACATATAGACGTGCTTGTGCAATGCCTGGTGTGGAACTTAATGTGAGGCTCTCCAGAGCTGTGAGATTTCACTCCTGGCCATGCTGGCTGCTTACCAGCTGTGTGACCTTGGGCAAGGCACTTAACCTTAGCAAATTCTGCCTGGTAAATGGAAATCTAATCATGACAGTGCCAACTTCACAGGATGGTTATGAAAATCAAATCTTGGGATACATGCAAGGTGGTTAGCAGACATAAGCACTCAATAAAATGTTCAGTGTGACTGTTGGTGTAGATAAGCATTCTCCCAACATCCCTGGCTGCATTCAGAAATCCACAAAGGTGAGTCTTCTATTGATGGCAGAGGCTGGAGCAGATAAGGACTCTTATATAAATTAATGTAAGGAGCCTACATGGATACTTAAGCTACTGTCTTAGATAAGCTTTTTGGGTTTAGTGATATTGCATTATTGGATAGAAAATAACATTCTGAAGATTACCAACTCAGTTTGAGTTAAGGAATTTCTTCAGAATCATTAGAAGACTAAACTTTCTTAGTTTGCATGGAAAAATTCCACTATGACAACTTGAACAGGAAAGTCATCTTGGGATGGTCATTAGTGTATATTCATGCTCAGTACTACAAAGCATATGGCTCACCTCCTTCCTCAAGTTCGTTTTCTTTCTTTAATGTAAGACAAAAGAAGGGAAATGATTATGCCCACATTATGAAAGGCACTAGCTCTCTTTTGAACTTTTGCAGTTTGATGCTTTCATATTTTGACAAAAATTTGAAGTCAGTGCAAAATATAAGTGATTAAACTGTAAAATGTTCCTTTAATAGTTTATTCGTACTCGTGCGAGATCTTTTAGAAATTGTTGTGTGAGCATGAAAACTTTTGTATCTTTTAATCTCAGAACTTTATCTTGGAGGCTGAGGAGATGGTTCAGTGTGTAAAGTGCTAGCTACAAAAAGCACGAGGCCCTCTGTTCAGATCCCTACCACCCAGGCAAAAGCCCAGCATGGTGGCACATGGGCTGGGGAGATGGAGACAGGTGACTGCCTTGGGCTTGCCGGCTAGTTACTCTAGTTGAATTGTTGAGTTGTATGTTTAGTAAGATATCATGTCTCAAAAAAAAAAAAAAAAATAAGGTCAAGAGAGACTGAGGAAGACACCAATAGTGACCTCTGGTCTATATACTCACATGCACATGTACCCATATACTTGTGCACTCATACATACACAGATAGGTATACACACATACACATGCAAAAAATTAAAATTTAAACCTTATTTTTTAAAGAAAACAAGTAAATTAAAAAATTCATGAAAACGATCAATTCTGCTTTCTTTCCTCCAACACAGCTTGATGGGCGTCATTTTAGCAGCTGATGGAGAGTGAGGGAGGGAGTTGTCTGAGGCGCTCAGCTGACCATTACCTGGCTCCTTCCTGAAACACGGCTGGGATTTTCTTTACTCTGGACATATTTGGAAAAGAACAGTGAAGGTAAGTAAAAACAAATGTAATTTGTGAGACATGCTGTTTCATTACTTTAAAGTTACTTATAAAAACTTGGAGTGGAACAATAGGAAATTGGCAGTGATAGATCCTGCCCCTTTACCTATTTTAAATCATAGAAAAATAGATAACAATGCTGTCTGTGAGTGTATTATGGGGTAGACAATTTAAAGAATCTGGATTACACTTTTTTTCTGATCTAATTGATTTAGGAGATTTCTTTGTGATTCTTTCATTATAGTGGACATGAAACAATGAAGTGAGTCATTAGCAGACCTTATGGATGGTCAGAAATGTCTAGAATTTGCATCCGTTTTCTCAAGGTGATCATTCTGCTTTCAGTATTGTCTTTACAGATAGCCAACCGTCTTCAAACTACCCACAAATAACAATCAGAAAAAGAACAACACTTACCTTTCAAAAGCTGTTTGTTTTGATGAACTGTGATATAAAATCTCTGCTGAAATTTGAAATTCAGACTTGAATATGAGAAGCAGCTGAGAGGATGCATTTGGATCCTCTCTTCAGATGTGCAAGATGCCTCAAGAGTCCCCTGCAACTGCAGGGAAAAGCTTCTCAATGGTGGTAGTGGGAGGTTTTGTCTGGACTATAGAAAACCCTTTCTTACCATGAGGGTTTGTGAGTCATGGGAACTGGAAGTATTAAGGCAGGGGCTATCAGACTTCCTGCTAGGGGAATTTCATAATAAGAGCCAGGCTGGTGTCATTCCACATAAAACCTGCCTGGAGGTAGGGGAATGGATAAAATGACCTTTGCTGCCTCTTCCAAGGGCTATGGCTGGTCTTTAATGAAAACCTGGTACTAAGGATTGGTTTGGTATGGAATGATGCTTTTAAGGCCAAAGTGTAATTTCATAACAGAAATCGGATACTATAGATAGATGGATTTCACTCTACTGAAATGGGTAAAATGACTTGGCCCCCAGAGCTCATCCCAGGGGGCATTTTAAGGAATATTCTATGGAAACAGTGTCCTGTACTGGCAAAGGCATTACTTGACTTCAAGGGTACTTCCCATTTGGAAATCTTATGATGTATTAGTGTTAGCACTGGTGAATGAATGGGGATGGTCTAACATTTTAATATCCACTTGGTAACAGACACCAAGCAAGAGTTTGGCCACGATACTGAAAATTTTGGTCTGGTTTCATTCTTACATGGTTGTTTAAGAAGGCAACTAATGTTTTTTATACCCCTCTCCTTTGACTGGGAGTGTGTGTGCAGTTCTTCTGTGTTGTCGCTACAATCTGTATATTGAATTACTCACTTTCAGCCCACATGCCAAGGAGCTTGCTACAAGCCTTTATTGGTATTTCAGCCTGTTCTCTTGGAAGCTAAAAGTCCCTGATGATTCTGATCTTGAGTCCATCTACTTTCACAAAGCCATAGATAAGGGCCCTCTTGCAGGTACCAAATATGAGCAGTTTTGTACTACGGAGTATGTGCAGCTGAGTTACACCAGTAATGTCCATCCAGACATCCAGCTAGTTCTCTTGTTGCCATTTCCTGATTCTTACATGCTGTAACTCTGAAAAAAGATATGAAGGCTACATTGACTATTGAAATGGGCCACTGGGCAGGATTTACCAGGGAAAGGCAGAACAAGGAGACACTCTGGCCTCCTTTTTTGTAAGCATTCATGTTGAATGCCGGCTCCTTTGACTTCTTTTCTGTTGCTACTGAAACAGAGGAAGGTAACACACAATGGGAATGGTGGGAAGGGAGGGGCCACATGCTGCTCCCCTGACAGGCACAGGTAACATGGCCGCCTCTTTCCCACACATATCAGTCAGTCTCAGGTGGCCTCGTGAGCTCTGAAAATGAAATAGCCTTGGGGATCGGGTATCTGCCAATTAGAAGTTGGAAAGGAAAGAGCATTGGCAGCAAGGGGATGGGTGCACTGCGTGAGGCTGGGAGGGGTGAAGCCAGAGAGATTGTTTGTATCCCTGCGTCTTTGTCATGGCCATACTCAAAGCTCGGATGTGAAACCCTAGCTGTGTTATTTGACTTCCAATAATCGTGCTCCACTGAGATTCTGAGATGGTATCTGGGAGATGGACACAGAGAGACCTTCTATTGTTCCTCTCTTCATGAGAGCTGAGCTGATGCTCCTGTTAAGTCATCAGGTGGGGCTGGACAGATCCCAGGGAGGCAGACACACCACTAAACCTGGAGCAAGGCTCTCACTGCAATCTCTCCTGGGCTGACACCTCCGCCCTCTACCTCATAGATCATATGTAATGGACTGATGGTGCCTGTCATAGACTCAAACCTGACCTGAAATTGTAATACTCACTCAGAGCAATTTGAGATCAGACAAGTAGAGGACATGTTTGTGGTTAAGAAATTATTTTCAGGGGCCTGTCAAAGTGTTTCCATATGAGGCTAATGCCATTTCTGTAAGAAGCACATGCAAGAGACACAGTAAATATTATTTCCTTTCCTTTGGTGCATTAAAAAAAAAAAGATTCTGACTATGGAAAGAAAGCATTCATGGGGAGATTTGTTTTTAGAGAGCAAGTGAAGTGGTACTTTTTCCCCGTGTGTGTGTGTGTGTGTGTGTGTGTGTGTGTGTGTGTGTGTTTTTTCAGCCAGGAGGACTGAGGGACTGAGTAGGAATCTCTAAATGATTTCTGTTTCCGTTCATTCTCATGTTAATTGTCTGCATGGCAGGGGAGGGACACATTCTAGAGATTCTTTATTCAAATGTACCTGTTTGATGTGTACAACACAGCTCACTTCACATCTGTCTAACCAGACATGCTCATCATATGTCAAGAGTTTTTATGACATCTTCACGTCAAATACTCTGTATGTGGTATTCTCTCCCTTTCCCTGTTCCTCTATTTTTTGACTGCTAAGTTTCCTGGGTTGGGCTCTTGTGATGCTAACCCTTCTCTAACCTCCTCAGGCATAATGGGAATGTGGGACTGCTCTCCATGGCCAATAGAAGGCGTGGGTGCGTGGCTAGTCCATGTGATAGCGATCCAACCGGCTGCTCCCTGGGGGATGGGTCTGTGTGAAGCAGGGGACTCCTCTCCTTCCTACTACTTCTCAGTGTGATGTATGTTCCATAAATGCTGACGGATAATTCCAGGGATGAATGTGGCTTTCAGAAGTGAGGTGAGCCCTTAGGATTCTCAATTCCTTTAATAATTTTCCACGGATGAACCCTGGAGCCGAGAGTCGGGGGGTTGGGGGAGGGTGGGCAGTTCTCAGATATTCCTTTCTTAGTAATAAGTAGATTAGGTCGTAAATAAGTTTGATGTCTAATTTATTGTCCGGGGTCAGTGGATATAGCTCAGTTGATAAAGTACTTGTTTAGAATGCACAAAGGTCCTGGGATTCTCCCCAGTACCCCATAAACCAGGTTGGTAACACATGCCTATAATTCTAGCACTCAGGAAATATAGGTAAGCAGTTAAGAAGTTCAAGGTTGTCCTCAGCTATATAGTGAATGTGAAGCCAGCCTAAGTTACACGAGACTGTGTCTTAAAAAATAAATAAATAAAATAGATTTAGGGTCAGACTTCTTTATACATGATTGCTTGCATATAAATAATGGTACTGATGTTGTTGGTGATGATGAGCAAAGAACAATGTTAATAACACTTATCAAGTGTAAGCATGTGCCAGATATTGGTGTCTTTATATGAACAGCATCATTGAACACTCTGAGATGTATAACATTATCTTCATCTCTGCATAAGAATTCAGCCATCAAAGTGGTGAAGTGACTCACTCAGGATCTTATTATTTGTAACCAGTGAAGTCTGGACATGAACTTGGAGTCTAGCTCCAGAGTATGTTCACCAGTACATGAGTGCAAAAAAAGGGTCATGGGAAATAGTCAAGGCTGCGTCGGGCAAGTATAGACATCCAGCTTCCATTTCCCTGCCGTACTATAATTTCAAAGGCAGTGAACACTTCTGATTTCAATATTATCTGTAGATGGTCTTTGGTTTCCCAGAGATCAAGAGAATGTGGAGGGTATATCCTGGACCAATTCGGGTCTCCCATCTGAAGGAGAGTAGACAGCTGGGATTTTAGTTGTTTCTCAACTCAGAAGAAATTTGTGGGATTAAGTGGTTTTCTGGAAAATGTTGGTCAAAAACCACATTCACCCCAAACTGCATATGAAGGAAACACATTTGTGTGTGTGTGTGTGTGTGTGTGTGTGTGTGTGTGTGTTTTGAATAATTCCAGAAGTGGCCTCAAGCTTCTATTTCTCTATATTTGCGTGGAGTCAACCAAAATAGCTTTGTAAAAACAACAAAAAGTATGAAAAAAATACATGCACCTTGTCATTGCTTTGCCAGTTGGAAATCCTCTTAGGAAGCATGAACAGTAACAAAATCCTGTGATGTTGTGATTTTGGTATTGCCTAACTTTAGAAAGTGCTCAAGACAGAGCCTATCCCAGGGTGTCTGTCTTATATTTGATTGCTTTCAGTATTTGTATATTTTCAGCATTACATGTTTCTACTTCATTTATATTCATCAAATATATTAAACATACTAATTATTAATAATAAATCATAATCATATTTTATTATATATTATATATTTATATGCTATAAATATAAGATATAAATATTATGTAGCTCTAAGTATATAATATAAAGTATATTCAACCCTCTTAAAGTTTTAGGCTCCAGTCAATTCATTTTGGGGAAGCACACATTTGGTCTGTGAAAACAGTCATGTCCCCCCAGCCTGTCCACCACTGCATGGCCAGATGACCACAGGTCCAACTCACCAAATCAGCTGACCTGTAGATCCTTGAGCACTAAGTAATAAGTAGTGTTGTTTTAAGCCATTGAATTCTACTGGACAGCACACTATGGCAGTAGAACACTGATGCTGCCCTGATCAGTAAAGATAGGACCAAAGCAATGGCTGGACGGCCTCTCACATCCGGGTTTACCCAGACACAGCCTGGCTCTCATTTCTAGTTATTACTTAATAATGCTCTCTTGATTAGAGTATCTAGGTGATTATTGTTTCCTATGATTCCTACAGAAGAGGAATTGAAATCGGGCATGGAAGTTGCTAAGTCACGTCCATTAACTTTGTAGGAAAGGAATCAAACTCAGCTGAGCTAGAAAATTGGTCCACAGCTGTTACCCACATACCTTCCTTTGGGGTAAGGCCTCTAGGATTGACTCCTCGAGGCTCACAGCCACTCTGCCCATTCTTTACAGGCCCACAGTGGAACTTCTTGCAGCTTATTACTGGATGTCTTCATGTTGTTTTTAGCGATGTATTAAAAAAAAAAAAAAAAAAAAAAAGGACATCAATACTCTATTTGTCAAGATTATAACTAGTGGCAGCAAATCTCTTTAAATAAAAAACAATTCTATACCCCATGCCTTTAATTACATTCACCTAGGAGCAAATTCACCTCACCGATACCAAAATGTTTCTAATTTTGCTGTCAAGACATCTACCATACTACAATCAACACAGGCTGTCTACTGGTATTTCTCATAGCATGAGTGTAGGAAGCAATAGTGACTATTAAAATTTGGATGAAATAAACTTATATAAAAAAATTCAGAGCCTTAGTCGCCTTCTCCTGAGACGTCTCACTTTGTGACGTTCCTGTCAGCCTTATTTCTTGCATTATTCAGGAGCTGCAAATGTATATTGAGTCTCTATGGTGCCCATGAAACATGGCTCCAAGCAGTTTTCTACGGGGAGTAAACTGTCATTTTTCACCACATTAAATTTTATAAGTTTCAAGCGAATGGAAAATGGATTTTATTATTTTCTCTCTCTCTTTCTCTCTCTCTCTCTCTCTCTCTCTTTGCCATGAATGTTTTATGGCTGCGAAAACAGAATTTGTGGTTTCAACTGTTCAAGTCTGATGCAGAAAGCTATGGAACCTCTTATGTAACCTGATGGCCTGAATAATTATCAAAATATTTTGCTTTCCACCCTTTCTAAGCTTTAGCAGCAGCAAAAAAAATAGTGTATGCAACCTCTTGACCACAAAATAATAATAATAATGAGAAAGGCCCTTTTACAAGGTCTGCTTCTATACCTATGGTCAAGATGCTGGATGTAGGGGATGCCCAGTGTTCAGGGATCCTGAGACTGTGCCCCAGCTTTAATCAGGAAGTTCCTTTGTCAAGGAAGCCAAGAGTCTACAAGAAGAGAAACCAGGCTGAACTGTATAGGGAAGAAAGAGAACGGAGGCCAGTTGGTAGGGACTTGGAGCCATACAGTCCTGTACTCTTTCTGAATTCAGAAATCACATTGTATACATCTGAAAAATTATGGAGTGAGAAAGGTGTGTGTGTGTTTCTTTTGGCTTACACTCGACATTATGTTTCAATGGCTACTGAGAATAGAATGTCCTTTTACAGTATTCATTATGGTGTTGCTCCGGGCATTTCTTTTCTTTTGCAACATTGGAGAATAAACGGAGGGCCTCATGCATGTGGGAGGCAAGCACTCTGCCACTAAGCAGTGTTCCCAGCTCTGATTTTCAACTTGGATTTTGAGACAAGGTCTCACTAAGTATCTTAGGCTGGCCTTGGACTAGCTATGTAGGTCAAGCAGGCTTGAATTTATGATACGCTCATCTCAGCCTCCCAAATAACTGGGATTACAGATGTGTACCGTTGTACTCAGAGCATCTTTTCAATGTGGGCACGTTTTGATTTATAAAGTATACATCCTAAACACTGTGCTTATGAACCACTTTTCTATAACAAATTCTATATCCCATCATAAACTCTCCTATCGTCTACTTACCTGCAGTTTATCTGGAATTTATCACCAATTTACCTACGTATCTATTATCCATCATCTATCTATCATCTATCTATCTATCTATCTATCTATCTATCTATCTATCTATCTATCTATCTATCTATATCATCTGGCATCTACCTAGAATCTATCATCTTTCTTCACCATCATCTACATATATCTATCTACCTCTTATCTTTCTTCTACCATCTATCTATCTATCTATCTATCTATCTATCTATCTATCTATCATATATGTATTTATCATCTATCAATCATCTATTATCTATCATCTATCTATCTATCTATCTATCTATCTATCTATCTATCTATCTATTATCTATCTATCTATCTACCTATCTATCTACCTATCATCTATCTATCTATGGTGGTTTGATCAGAATGCTTGGTGCCCGGCTGGTGGTGATTTGGGAGGTAAAGGCTTGCTGGAGGAGGTGTGTCAGTTTGCCACTGCTTTCTTGGCTCCTTTCCTGCTGTTGTTTTCACTGCTGTGGCAGAGGTGATGTCCAGCCTCTGTTATTTGCTGTCCCCTGCCATCATGAAGCTTTCTCTTGACTGTAAGCCCAAAATAATAACCTTCTCTCCCATCAGCTGCTTTGGCTCAGAAGTTTTGTCCCAGTAATGAGAAGGTTGCAACAACACGATCATCTATTTATCATCTATCTTCATTTCTAGCTGCATATATCATCTCTCTACCTATGTATCTATTATCTATCATCTATCTATCTATCATTTATCTGCCATCTTCTATAAAACACACATAATACACTTAACTGCATATTAAAGGTAATATATAATTGTGAATCATGGTGTTCTATTTTTTCTTTCTTTTTTTTTTTTTTTTTTTTTTTTTTTTTTTTACCTTCAGAAATCACTAAGCTCCATTTAAATTAGTTCTTCCTGTTTGTTGACAATGACACTGTTTCACGCGGTCAAAGCTCTGCATATATCCGCAGGCATGTAAAGCGTTCTGCTATCATGTAAACACTACCACCATATTCTACATGCCCATAAATGTCAGAAGAAAAGCTCATGACTTAATTTCAAATTTGAATTGACTTTCTCTGGTGACATTCAGATATTTATAAATGCCTCTATTATCATGGTGTCCTTCCTAGGGAAACACAACAATCTTACAGATTCTGGCTGTATCTAGAAGACACCAACTGACCCACTGTCAAGTCCATTCACTGACATGACACGATGTGTCAGGCGTTAGGGAAACATAACGTCACCTGCAGGGGCTTTTGCTGCACATATCCGGACTATGACTGTAGGGGCATTTTCTTTCCGGTCCCGAGACACTGTGTCCTCCTGCTGTGGCAGAAGGCAACAGGCTTATTGAACGAGGTACCAACTCAAGAAGCCCTACTTCTAGTAAGTGACATAAATCAGTAAAAATGGCTCATTTTTCTGGCTCAAAGGCAGGAACAACAATAAAGTGCCTGGCATTGAATACGCCAAATGGGACTGGGAAGATGCCTCCGTGGATCAAGTGCTTGCCATCCAAATGTGCTGACCTGAGTTCAGATCCCCCCAGCACCTCCCTAAGTGTCAGGTGGGCTTGGCAGCTACCTGTTGTCCCAGCTCTCACCTGGGAAGTAAAGCCAGGGAATTCCCAGGACAAGCTGGCTGGCTACAGTAGCTGAGTCTAGTTAGAGATCCTGTTTCAGTACAATAAAGAGAGGCGTAATTGAGAAAAATGCCTGATGTCAATCTCTGGCCTCTACACACACACACACACACACACACACACACACGCATGTGCACACTTGCACACATGAACACATACCCCACACAAACAAAGGAATCTGTTAAGTGTGGCAATATAGAGTTTCAGTAGCAGAAATGGCATTATACTAAAGATATTATTACAAATTATCTAAATTCTGGAAGTAAGGTGTACACCTATTTCATGACACGACTTCTAACAGAGTATTAAGGGACAGCTGTACAGGAGCTGCAAAGTAAATGCAATACGATAGTGGAAGTCAAGAATAAATCTAGACCTAATTATACTATTTTTGAGACAGTGTCTCACTCTGAAACCGAAGCTGGCCTTCAACTTTATAGTCTTGTTGGCCTTCAACTCATGGCAAGCGCCTATCTCACTCAGTCTCTCAAGTACTAGAACTATAGGCAGGAGCCATCATGCCTAGTTATGTTTTTAAAATTGTTTATTTTTATTTATTTATTTGAGAGCAACAGACAGACAGAGAAAGAGGCAGAGAGAGACACACACACACACAGAGAGAGAGAGAGAGAGAGAGAGAATAGGCACACCAGGGCCTCCAGCCACTGCAAACGAACTCCATATGCATGCACTACCTTGTGCATCTGGCTTATGTGGGTACTGGGGAATCGAGCCTTGAACCGAGGTCCTTAGGCTTCACAGGCAAGCGCTTAACCACTAAGCCATCTCTCCAGCCCCTAGTTATGTTTTAAATCCGAGCTATTAGAAGGTTATTGATGAGGCTAGAATTTATCAACACTGTCACTGACTTTAGCTGGCATCACCCAAGACTTTACAATAGTGGCTCTCAGCCAAAGATTGGAAGGATTGTAATGGCTCTGTTCAGGATGTTGAATCTGATAGAGTTAGTGTAGAATTGAAGCTTCATTAGCTTGTGGGAAATCTTAACTTGAATGAACTAACTAATATCTCTATGCTTGCCATTCCTCGCCTGCAAGGTGACGGAAGTGTCTCTTCTTTGGAATGAATAAACATCTTGTGGTTTGAAGGTGAAATGACCCTACAAGCCCATGTGCTTGAACAGTTGGTCTCCAGCGAGTGGCCCTGTTTTGGGATGCTGTGGAAACTTTCACCCATGGGAGTCGAGCTGCAAGATGTAACATCCTAGTCTTGGGGCTTATGAGTGAAAGGTGGCCCTGGTTCCTGCTGCAGCTCTGCTTCCTGCCTGCTCCCTGAAAGGTAACCAGCTGCATCAAGCTCCAGAATAAATCCTTCCTCCTCTAAATTGTTTCTGCCACAGCAACTAGGAAATAGTTCATACACATACGGAGGGAGAGTGTTTACATGGTGACTTTAAATATTTTTGCTTTTATTTATTTATTTGACAGAGAAAGAGAGTGCGTGTGTGAGAGAGAATGGGCGCGCCAGGGCCTCCAGCCACTGCAAACAAACTTCAGATGCATGTGCCCCCTTGTGCATCTGGCTAACGTGGGTCCTGAGGAATTGAACCTGGGTCCTTTGGCTTTGCAGGCAAATGCCTTAACCGCTAAGTCATCCCTTCAGCCCTATTTGGTGACTTTAAAATGTAGGGTTTAGGGGCTAGAGAGCTAGCTCAGCAGTTAAAGGCACTTGCTTGCAAAGTCTGCTGGCCCAAGTTCAATTCCCTAGCACCCACACAAAGCTAGATGCAAAAAACAAAACAAAACAAAACAAAAAACAAACAAACAAAAAAAACCATTCATGCCTCTGTGGTTGGTTTGCAATGGCAGGAGACTCTGGCATACCCCCCCCCACTCACACACACACACACATGCACGAACACAAATAAAAAAAGAATAGTAGCAGAAGTGGCCAGTAAATGGATTCTGACCACATTATAAATGTATTCCTTGACAGCTGGGTGAATATGGTCGAGATCCCTAACTTGTCAGTGCCTCTTTAAATGAGTAGATGATATTTAGAATTTCCTGCAGCACAGCCCCTGTTGAACAATGACAGCATAGTTATCCACATCCTCACAGTTCATCAGGGACATACTTACCATCTCTCCAAAGTCATTCAGAAGACCAAAGCATTACAAGGAGGAAAAAAAAAAAAAAAAAAAACTTTATTTTAATTTTTATAGAGTTTGCCTGTCATGCCTGGAAGCTTCCGCGATTGAGGGATCTGGCTTAATTTCACGAGTTCTAGAAGGGGAAGCTGCTTTTGTGATGGGATTAGTAGGACCAGGGAAAGGTAAAGAAGTAGATGGTCCTGTACAGGTAGATTCCATGTGCTCTGAGTGGAGTAATCCCCTGTCCATCAAGCACAAGTTCGAGTTATTAGCCAGCTCTGCTGCTTCATTAATAACAGCCCTTCTTGCATTTGGGGGCTCCTGGAGTTTCTTTTTCACGTCAACTCTTTTTTTTTTTTTTTTTCACATCAAGTCTTTTGTAAAGCCTTCCAAATGGAACTTGGTTCCTAAGGTCAGAGAATAAGGCAAGCCAATAAGCTACCTGATGGAGAGAGAGAGAGAGAGAAAGAGAGAGAGAGAGAGAGAGAGAGGAGAGAAGCTAACAGGCATATCTCATCTCATTCTGGAGAAAATTAACCTTCCAGTTTTGCTCAGTAATTGATTCCATCTGACTGAGAAGTTTCAGTCTCCGCTGTGACTGTCATCTGGAGAGTTTGGAAGCCAAAGCCCCTAATTACAGTCACACAACCCTGTTATCAGAGCCTGTCCCCCTACCCTGGGTGATCACAGGTGAGTCTGACCTGGGGGAGAGAGGGAGAAGACCAGCAGAAGTAAGGTGGCCACGGAAAAGAGCCCCCAGGCAACCCCGACTGAGGAGAAAAGGTCAGAGGTCACAGGAGTTTAAGTTTTTATGATATGAGCATGGAAGAGACCAGAGCTTCCCTCTGGCTGTGAATTCTCTCTAAGGAGTGGCTTTGCCTGGATATAGCTAAAAAAAAAAAAAAAAAAAAAAAAAAAAATCAAGACCTCTTAATATGCCATTAGAAGCTGCACAAATGATTTTGTTATGTCTAGCTACGACTTAAGGACTCACTGCATGAGCCCTGAATGTGACCAAATACTTCAAATGAGATCAAGTGAAAACTGGACCCCTTCTCACTTGATGCATGTGTCAGACTCACACGAGTCATTTTTGGTGGCATTTTGTCAGAAGCAGTAAGTGCATTTCTGGTTGAAGGCAAAGGTGGAAAGCAGGATGGCCTGTTTAAAGATGCATGTCCAGTGGAGAAGAGGCAGCACGTTCTTTCTCGAGAGTTTGATTGATATCTTTTAGTGTTGCAGTGTGTGTGTGGGGGCGGGGGGGGGCATTTCTCAGCAAGGTAGTTGCAATGAAAAAGATTCAAGTACCAGAACATATCCTTATGCCTCCATCTCTCTGCCAAGCGGAGGGTTTTGGAGGTATTGTGAGATTAATGTGAGAAGCATGAATGATTGCCACTGATAAGCTCATACAACTAAAAACCCACAGAAAGTAGGTTGTTGTCAAGAGAGAAATAACTTCTGTGATGCCATGAACTGCAACTACAGATGAACAGTTGTCATTGTTATTAACAACATTTATGCCTAATGTTTGTGTGACGGTGCACAGTTAACAAGACACACATATCACTGGAGAATTTACAGGTATTATTGGTTTGAAATTGGATAGAGCAATTTAATTAAAATTTACTTCTATATGACCTACCAGGAGCTGCATATGTCTTTGGAGATCCCAGGGCAATAGTGGCACACAGCCTCAGTGGGTAACCATAGCTTTCTGATTGGCTAAGAGATCTGCTCGGTGTAAAGGAAGCCATATCTGGAATTGGGAACCAGATCAGAATCCTATGGAGACAAAGATTATGCTCTCCAGTGTCAAGCTCTCATTAGTCTTTGGCTAAAAGAGGGGTTACGTACATCAAATTCTCCCTAGATTAATATTGCTTATCCCATTTAAACTATGCTGACTTCACTCTCCATTCGAGAATCTGTTCTTTTTCAGAAGGTAGCGAGACCCGAGGAGATAAAGGCCCCTCGTACTCAGCCAAGCCACAGCTGAAACCACCGAGGAATTGGGGAGATGAGCAAGAGTGCTGCTTCCATGCTGAACCTGAAATCAGCTCCAGGGTGTAGGAGACAGACCCTGAGCATACTTAACAGCTACCAAAGCAGAGCTCAGAGGCTCCTAAGAGCTTATCACTGAAGTAGACTTAACACTCATCCACCATGGCTCAGGAAATTTTTGCAGAAGAAGGGGCAGAAAAGATTGTAAGAGCCACAGGTTGAGACATCATGCACAGAGGCATCCTCTCCCCACCCCCCGACAAATATAACTGACTGCTATTCTCACAATGCCTAAACTACAAGCCCGTAGGGAATATCTGCAACCTCACTGAGGAGTGTCCCCAATGGAATGAGGGCAGAGACAAGGGAAAAGAGGGTACTGACTCATGATGTATCCATATGAAATATGTTGATAATAATAATGATGATGACAGAATGGAAAATTTTATAGTTTGGAGGAATAATGTAAAATGAAGATAAATGCTGTTGTTGATCAGTTTCCTGAAGGAGACAGTTCAATTTTTATCTTAAGAAAATATAAAAATCGGTTGGTCTTAGGAATACTAATGATATAAGAAACGGTCTTCCAATTAAATAAATAGGGTTGTTTTAAATCCCTTTTGGCTATTATATTTGTTTTTACTTACTGTCTCCAGTGTGTTACAGGTGAACCCATGTGAAGGATATGGTGACATGCTAATTAATTTTTCCAGGTAGAACCTTCAGAGGAAGTGGAGGTTCCCTATCTCTCCTGGACAGGGCAAGTCATGTGAAGATTGAAAATAAAATAATGAAACATCATCTTTCATTTGCATTCATTACAGACATGTAAAATAATCGTCATTCATCTGATATTTGGGAAGAATAAACAAAAGGCTTATAATTATAGGAATATGAAATGGTGTGTGTGTATACATGAGCTATTGTGAGTCACACCGCCAATATTTTTCCTATTAACCTAATTTCTTTTTGATGCTCAATATAGCTATTTGTTAAGTAAAAGGAGACACAAAGGCACAGCCCTGCAGCATTCTGAAGGCCATACATGAGGGCACACATGGGCTGACACACAATAAGTATTTGTTTCACTTCTCTCTCCTTTTCAAAGTGATTTAAATTTAATATTGGCTTATTTATTCTTTGCATGCATTAGTGCATGTATATGTATGTATGCCAGAGAATTTTCAGCTAGAAACCGAACACTGTTCAGTAAGTTCAGAGATAGAAATGTGACAAGAAACGTACAATTCCAAAAGTACCCTGATGCGCAATGACATTGTTATGTGTTCTGTCCTGGCCTTTTCCCGGTGCTCAGGTTGCCTTTTCAGAGCTCACTGACATTAGCATCTTGATATTCCTTCTAGAGATAACATAAGCATAGACAAACTTAAACATATCTGCTGTACTTTCATCTGTGCAAATATGTGGTCAACATATATATATATATATATATATATATATATATATATATATATACACACACACACACATATACATATATATATAAAATTTGTGGGGGCTGGAGAGATAGCTTAGCAGTTAAGGTGTTTGCCTAAAAAACCAAAGAATCCCTGTTCAATTCTCCAGGACCCACGTAAGCCAGATGCACAAGAGGGCGCATGCATCTGGAGTTCGTTTGCAGTGGTTGGAGGCCCTGGCGTGCCCATTCTCAGTCTCTCTATCTGCCTCTTTCTCTCTCTCAAATAAATAAATAAAATATTATGTATATATTTGTGCAAATACTTATTCCATGTGCTGTTCTATATCTTTCATTATTATTATTATTATTGCATGCGTAGTTGTTGAGGGACACATGAGTGTGTGCCTGCATGTTTATTTATGTGCAGGAGTGAGGAGGGGGTGCATGCACGTGAATGTGTGTATGTAGGGATGTGAAGGTTAGCAGTCAATCAATGTCAGGCATTTTCACTTGCTGTCTTATTGCTTGAGGCAGAATCCCTCACTGAACCTGGGCCTCATTGATTCAGTTAAACTAACTAGCTGGCAAGCTCCAGGCATTCTCCTGTCTCTGCTTACTTGGCACTGGGATGGCGGGGGCATGCCGCTATAGCTGGCATCTACATAGGTGTTGGGGATCAGCGCTCAGTTCCTCATGTTTGCACCACCAAGCGCTTTATCCGCTGAGCCAGTCCCTGCAACTCACTTTGTTTCCTCTTAATTTTCTATCCTGGAGGACAGTCTATACCACGATGCAAGACATTTCCTCATTTTGTGTTACGTTTGATGGATATGCCATACTTTAACCAACCAAGGTCTACCATTAAGTTTTAACCAGTTTATTTTTTTTTTCATTTTAAATTATGTTGCATATGTTAACCTGTGCCATCAGCTCTGGGTCTGTTTCATCTTTTGAACACAAAGTCTCTTGGCCATGGATAGGACCAGGTACATAGCCCATATGGCTACTTTCCATTTTCCTAAAGGGAGTTGTAAGGGAAAGTAGGCAGAAAGCCGCAGAGTGGACACCAGGGCGATCTAATTACTGAGGTCAGGCAGCACATTTCTGGGACCGCAGGAAGGCTGAGTATCTGGAGTATGGAAAAAGCCCAATTAGATGATTAATTTAGGTCCTGGGTGTGCTTTTAGCCTATGGCCATGGAGTCAGGAAAAGAAACAATTACCTCTCCAAATTGCCACGCTGGACTGATTAATTTTTAATTGAGTCTTGTTAAAGGCATGGAAAACTGTGACATATATAACCTGGAGAAATAGGCTTGGGCCAGTGGGGGCCACTCTCCTCCCCACAGGAACCCACAGATTTAATGGAGAGGAGAGTGACTCAGATAGAGCCTGAGGCAGAGTGTGACAGGGATGGGGTAGGGGGGAGGACTCAGCTGCCTGGGAGTGAAAGCCAGACTTCAAAGTAAAGTGTCAAAAGGACAGCCAGTTGGAATTTTGGCTCTATAAAGCCAGGCTACAGGCTACCCCATGGGGCTGGAGCATGCAGAGACCCTGGCCTTACATTGCCGTCGCTAAAGGTGACAGTTAACTTGCATCTGATGAAGTGTCTTAAATTGCAATTTAAGCTATAATTTGAGCCTTTGGCCCCTGTACTACAAAAGAGGGAGGAGAGAGGAGAGAGAAGGAGAAGAGAAAGCGGGATGATGAAGAGGAAGAGGGGAGGAGAAGATAGAAGGAGAGAGAGGAGGAAGGGACAATGCATTATCTTCAATGGCTGTTCAAATGGAGCCTTGGGGAAGGGGATAGATGTGGCCTGAAGTAGTCTAAGAGGGACACGGGTTTCATCCAGGATGTTATAAACCTGAAAGACTCATTTGCAGCTTGAAGCTTTTTTTAATTTTCTAAGGCTTTGTAGATAATGAGATCTTACTGGCAATGACACCAACATGCTGAAAATTTTATAGCCTTACTGATTCCTTGGAACTCTTAAAGATTTCAGAATGGCTGTGAATAGACTCATGAAAGTATATGTTTTACATGAATGCACCAGAAAACAATTTCATGCTAATAAACTGGCATTATGACCTTATTAGGTAATCTCCTTTTGAATGACTTTGATTATTTCTTTAGTATCAAAGATTTTTTTTTCATAATAAAGAAGTCAGTGTTGTCTCCTTTAATTCCCGCACTAACCAGATGAAGATGATCTCATCCTCCTTCCGTGGAGGAGAAAACAGCAGCTCAGTGAGTTTCAGTCATTCATCCAGGATTGCATAGTAGAGCAATGCAGGCCTGGGGGTGAGAACCGTGTCTCCCACCACGTTCCTTCACTCCCATGTGACTGTCTTGCTCCTTTGGCTGTCATTTGCCAGCATCAGTCCTTGACCTCATCTCAGTGCCCTGTGGTGGCCTACAGTTTGGTATTTGGGAGTCAGATATACTAGGGCTGCATTCTGGCCACATTAGGACCTCCTAGTGAATGGTGAACAAATTCTTTAACTGTTAAGGTTTTATTTATCTATTTATTTATTTTTTTTCATCTGTGAAATGAGGATGAAATATCCCCTCCCCCATTGTGAGAATTAAAGGAAGCAAAGGTAGATGATAGCTGTAAAGAGCTGACAACGGGCGGGCCTAACACCAGAAAGCATTTCACAAAGCATGCCTACAGTTATCTTGTGTGCACATTTCCTGGGGAAACAAACCAACTTCTATTCACCCCAGATTAGTACCAATGACAGAGCAAAGAAATAACTCCATGAAGCGGTCGCAAACTTCATCCTGATCTTGGGCTGGTGGCTTGAGTTTGACACTGAACTTAGCCTAGTCAACTCCCAGCTTACATACAGAATGACCAAATATGACCATGTTACCAAGGTTTCATGGCTGTTTTCCAGGGATGAACAAATGCTACACTAATACAAATAGCGTCAGATGCATCGTGGTTGATGAGGTAAAATGAATGGAAAATATCCCCCATAGGGTCTGTGGTAGTTTGAATAGATGTCCCCCAATACATTCAGTGTTTTATTAGTTTATAGTTTACATCCTCAGCCACCTTGCTGGAGGCAGTGTCACTGGGTGGATATTAAGGTGTGGTGGTGGGTTTGAGATTCCATTGTAAAGATATGCAAAGTGTGCCCAGTAGGAGTTCCTGAAGTGTGCTGTGCTGTGTGGCTGGAGGTTTTTCTCTCGCTGCTTGGTCCTGTGAAGTCAGGCCAGCTTCTTCTGCCATCATGGAACGTCCCCTGGATCTATAAGCTTCAATAAATCCCTTCCTCCATAACTGTGTCTGGTCTGGAAGTTCATCTCAGTGAACCTGAAGCTGTCTGCTACAGGGTCACAAACATCTGGTCTCCAGTGGGTGGCAATTTGGGGAAGCTGTGGAGCTTTTGAGAGATGCTGCCTTGCTGGAGGAAGTGTGTCACTTGGGGCTGGCTTTGGGGGTGGTATAACCCAAGTTCCCACTTCCCAAATTAGCTCGTGTTAACTAGCTCACTGTTGCTGCTTCCTCCCATCTAATGTGACAAGATGTGATGCTCATTCTCTGCTCTGCCACAATGAAAGTTCCCCTCAAAACTCTAAGCCAGGGCTGGAGAAATGGCTTAGTAATTAAGGAGCTTGCCTGTGAAGCCTAAGGACCCATGTTCGACTCTCCTGGTCCCATGTAAGCCAAATGCACAAGGGGACGCAAGCAGGCCAGGTTGCACATACATCTGGAGTTCGATTACAGTGGCTAGAGGCCCTGTCATGCCAATTTTCTTTCTTTGTCTCTCTGTCTCTTGCTGTCTCACATTAAAAAAAAAGAAGAATGCCTCTAAGTGAAGTAAACCCTTTCCTTCCATAAGCTGCTTCAGGTCTGGTGTTTTGTCTCAGCAACAAAAATTTTTTAACAGCAAGACTTGAATAAATAATGCAGATTTTCAACATCTACAGTGTCTTACCATGCTTTTACTCTGCTTCACATGAAGCTTGAGGTTGTCCTGTGTCATTGGACAGGTCACCTGGGCCTCTCAGGTCTGCTGTTCCATTTGAAGAAGAAAGATATTACTTGCCACCTACCTTTCCCCAGGGGTCATAAATTAACAGTTGAAAAACTCTTTGAGATTCCTCCATGAAAAGTACAATTTAAGCATAAGCATGCCTATTATTTATTTTTATTATCCATTTTAAAATTGAATACTTAGAGCAAATAGATTTTCCAGCCACCAGAAAGGAAGTTTCTTCTATGCCCCAACATATTATGTATTGGGCACTCTCCAACTATAGACTATATTTCCCATTTATAGCACTAATTTAGATGTTTATGGGTCTGTAAATGTATTCCATTTCTCCCGGGGCTTCTGAATACCTATAATAGGCTAATATTTTGGAACACTAAATGTGGCCTTGGGCAAAGTATAAAATAGGAGGAACAAGAAAAGTGGAGAAAAGAATTGAGTACTGGTGCAGGCCCCTTACTAAAAATATAAAACAATACTTTTAGACTCCCTGAATTACCCTACCATGTAGTCTCATTGGTAAGCATCGTCTGCACTTTGCCTTTTAAATGATCACTCATCCCAAGCAATTTGAGGAAATGAGACTGACATACCCAGAGCACAGACGTTGAAACACCTCAAGAAAAATCATCACGATGCTTTGGAATAATTGTAGGCAGGGAGCTAGCCCAGGGTGACAGCCAAGACTGGTGCGGCCTTTGCAATTGCTCTGTGGCTCGTCTGCTTGTCTTGATTTCTGTAATCCTTGTTTCAACACTGATATAGATAATCAAGATTTGAATCCAGGAACTATTCAAAGTCATCTTTGCTTGATGAGCTGGGATTTTCCACGTGGCATGCCCTGCCCGGTGGGTTGATTACCTAATGGCTGCTCTCAGTCATGAAAACTTGCTGCTTGTAATGTGAAAGTCAGTGGGCGTGGTGAGGACCAGTGGGGCGCACTCTCGTGAAGTTCAGGGTCAGAGAGAAAAGCATGGATGAGGGGCCTTCTCTCACTAGGACTCATCCTTGCCTGAGGCCCTATCTCATTTTTGTAGGAATGGAAAAATTCAAGTGGCATTTGCTGTTTTAAAATTTCTATTTTTTTAACAAAATAATATTTATTTATTTTTCAAAGAAAGAGAGAGAGTGAGAGAAGGAAGGGGTATGCCAGACCCTTTAGCTGCTACAAACTCCAGATGCATGCACCACTTTGTGCATCTGGCATTAGGTGGGTACTGGGGAATTGAACCGGGGTCACTAGGCCTTGCAAGCAAGCACCTTAACCTCTGAACCATCTCCAAACTTGGGTACTCTTGCTTGTGAGTCAAGTACTAAGCTATCTCCCCATCCCTCAAGTGGCATTAAGCAACAATAACAAAAGTCAGTGTTGTTGTAATCTCCAGGTGGAGAACTAATGCTTTAACCACACTCATGCATCCTATATACATGAAAGGATGGAAGGTTACATCTAGGCCCAATATTCTAAAACAAGCAGGGATGACTATGACCTTGGGTCCCTTGCTACCATGCCCTGGAGGCTCATCCCATCTGTTCAGAAACTATGCCAAGTCTAGCTAACCAAGGTTAGATTAGGGTGGAACACATTAGCTAGATCACAACATAAGGGGGGAAAATAGCCCATCATGTTAAAAGGAAAATCATGGGGCTTGGGAGGGGAGATGGTTCAGGGGGTTGGAGCACTTGCTGTGCAAACCCGAGGACCAGAATTTAATCTCCAGCACCCATATAAAAAGGCAGGCATGGCCACCCATGTCTGTGACCCTATTGCTGAGGTGGGCAGAGACAGCCAGTCTAACCAAATAATGGTAAGCTCCAGATGCCACAGGAGACCCTGTCTCATGGAAATAAGGCCAAAGAGTGATAGAAGGAGACAGCACTGTCTTCCTACAGCCTCCCCATACATGTGCACGGGGTGTGAACATCTGCACACACACATACACACACACATGCATGTACCACATAAACCTACCACACACATTATACGAGAGAGAGAGAGAGAGAGAAATGATTTTGACGAGACACCTGTGCTTTTTTCTCAGGCACTTGTAGGTACCATGTTGAAGCCATGACGTATAAAGGAACAGGGATGTTACCCCCCAAGTCCTCAAAAGCAAAATAATCTGTGTTCCACTTTATTAGGTGATGCGAGAGCATAGATGGACTCGGAACTTAGTCCTCACTGCTGCTTTTTTAGCAGTGTAGATTTGGGTAAGTTGCTCAACTTTGTGAGATGCAGTTTCCTCAGTTTTATAACCTGGGTACAGTAATTGAGGGTGGTTTGTGGGGGATATGATTTACTGACTACATAGGAATTGGATAATGCTATCTGTCTATTTATCTATATCTATCTACCTATTTATCATCTACCTACCTATCATCTATGTATCTGTTCTCTATATCTAACTAATTTATATCTATATTCATCCATCTACCAATGGTCATTATCGACATCTTATCAAAATACACAATGCAAGAAGACTCTGACATCACAAAACATCTTTATTTTTGTCATTTTTTCCAGACCAAAAAGGGGTACATGTTCATAGAACTTGAGAGAGGAGAGAACACTTTTCTAGTCTAAGTCTACAGAGTGTTTTTGTTTGGTTTATTTTGTCTTTTCATGCCCCGCCCCAGGGAAGGACAGTTTCTATGTGGGTACCCACACGGAGGAAAAAGAAACCTCTCTATCTTCTTCCCAGAATCGGATTTTGCATTGAGAACTGGATCTGTGGCTCACTGAATGACACCTAAGACAAATCCCTTCCCCGCCCCTCCCTGACGATGGTTGACAATCCAAGGGGAGTTTACTATACATTTCATGAGAAGTGAGTAACCTTTAAAAGGTCCAGCTCCAAGGATCGGAGACTCGTCACTGTTCTGAGCCCATTTCTCTCTCAGACCAGGTCCTCCTCCATCCCTGTCCCCTCCATCTCGTGTTCTACCTGCACAGACTTCATCCCTGCACTAAAGAAAACCCAACAGCCCTCCGTGAATGGCAAACATGGTTCTGAAGAAAGAGCGCTTCTTTTTTCTGTAGAAAATAAAAATGTTCCTTACCCAGATCTCTTTACCAGACACCTCAGGAGACGGTACCTTTCCAGGGCAGACAGTTAAATCTTCCTGTGAGTACCAGGTTGCCTTGGTGCCACTTGAAACCCACACGCTTCACTAAAGTGGGTGATCTAATAGGTTTCTTTCTCAGCTCCAGTCTAGCGACAGGACTATGGAGTGACTTCATGGCCATCAGTATTGCTGACTAATGGCTGTATCAACACCTACCGCCGCCACCGCAGGCTCTTCAGTGATTTTACGTTTAGTTTGATTTCTCCAGACAGAACTTTTCCACATCATTGGAACTAATTGAGGTAATGGAGAAATTATTCTGGTGCCAGAACACTCTCATTTTTTTTTTCACCCTCTTCCACTTCAGGATTGAAAGACAACAATAGTCAGTCTCTCTGTGTTGCTTTACAGTCAAGGGGGTGGGGGTGGGGGGTGGCTGAGCATGGCCCTGTTGTCATTGCATCTCACTGGCCACCAGAGCTTCACCTCCGCTCCTCCTCTGAGCTGCACAGTGTGAACCACCCATGTCCCCACTCCAGAGCCGTTTCTCAGTGGGGATTTGGGAATCCCTCCCTTTAGTCCCAAGCCTGACCACAAGAACCCTTCTACCGTTTTCTGAAACAACTAACAGATGGAAACAAACATTTTTATGAGAACATATTCTACCTTAATTATATGCATTGTCTGCCAATGTTTATAGCGTCTCACTAGAAGTTTGGAGGTAACACCGAGCAGGGCAAATATGGTTTTGATTAGAAGGATTTGTATCAAAAGCAGAATGGTGCCTTTTACTGACTTACATCTCCCTCTGCCCCGTGCTTTATGCCCCTTACTCACGAAGTTTGAGAGGATCACTCCCTAGAGAGTGTGGCATGTGGGAAAGTCACTGGTTTTAGCCCATATCAATAGTGTGGGGCTTGGTAAGTATGTGGGGTTTGATTTTGGTAGACCACAATGCATCCTTCTACTGTAGGGCCTTGTCTGGTTTACATTTATGCGATCCTGTGCAGAGTAGGAGGGTGGGGCATCCTTTCAACAGTCAGAGTCTGACATATGCAATCTAAAGTAGAGGGAGGGCTATTAAGAATGAGTAGGAAACATGCATGTTTATTAGAGGTTGGATGAAAGCATCTATAAATTCTACATGATAACGATTTTTACAATATTCAACAATATTACATCGGCATCTTTTTCTGGGTATTCCTTCAGTCGGTCCTGCATTGGTTCGTTCAAGGCAGATAGAAGAAATGATATAATTCTGTTCCAAACAACAGATTACAAATCGATCCCAGTCAGAATTGGTCCGTTCTGCCCTGTACTGGTAAAGCAGCGCCAGTTTGGGATCGGAGCTGAAATGGGTGTTTTGTATTACTTGTGGGTTTTTATTTTTTTTTTTCACATGACCTCTGACCTCTTTTGCAAAGTTAATTGAGGGTTGGCCTTTTTCAAAACGACTGCAGGAAATTGACCTTTGTGTTCACGCTATGTTAGGAAAGGCCCGGATGAAGAGAAAGTCAGGAGGCAAAATGGGAATTAGCTGGTCCTTGCCACCAGGCTGCAGCCATGTGAAATGATCTTAGAATTCTCATTGCAATCCATAGATGATGCTGTTCCAGAATGGTTTCCCTATGGAGGCAAGCTGTAAGTCATAATTTGTAATGTACTCTGTTAATTCAAACATGTGGCAATCTCAAAGCACCTTTTAAAACATAATGTTTATATATATATATATATATTAGCTGAAGCTCATTTCCCCATTTTTTGCTACTGTAGAGAGATGTCCTTGGGCCACTTATGAACAATCCCTCTGGTTATCTAGGAGGTCATTGTGAACTGTTACTGTGGGAAGATGGAAAGACAGTTAGAAATTGCACTCATTTTGACCACAACAATGTTGGATTCAATGGATTCAAGCGGATCTCACTGTTCTTTGAGTGGCTTTATGAAAAATATGTGAAGTTCTTACGTCTGAGTGCTTTCTGTGCATGAGGACATTCGAAAGAGATGATTGCATGAGGGTTAAAGGAGTATTATAAAGCATTTAGGACACTCGTGTGTCATATCTTCAGTTGTTTAATCTATATCACATGCTCTATGTGAGTACCAGGTCCAGTGGCAAGAAGAATATTCAAAGACCTCGTGCTTGTGCAGGGAAGCTCTTTAATCAGCTGGGTGAATATCTTTAACT
Organism: Orientallactaga sibirica; assembly: GCA_036365145.1. NCBI lineage: Eukaryota > Metazoa > Chordata > Mammalia > Rodentia > Dipodidae > Orientallactaga > Orientallactaga sibirica. Next base: position 12,125,302 of record JAEOAD010000013.1, read on the forward strand.
CTTTCTGCAGATAAGAAAGTATCTAGCTTGAGCCAATAGTGGTTGGAAGGCAACAGGAATTAAACTGTTTTATTTATTTATTTATTTATTTATTTATTTATTTATTTATTTATTTGAGAGAAAGAGAGATAGAGAGGGAGGGAGAGAACAGGAGTGTCAAGGACTCCAGCCCCTGAAACGAACTCCAGATGCATCCATCTGTTACATGGGTCTTGGGGAATCAAACTTGGGTCTTTTAGCTTTGCAGACAAGTGCCTTAACTGCTAAGCCATCTCTCCAGCTCTGAATTGTTATTTTTGAGTAGATAGCCAGCATATGAAATGGCTTCGTAAGGCTCACAACCCAAGTGTGACATCTTATACTGAAGCACACAGGATGTCATGAATACCTGGCGTAGTTTCCTTCCACATAACAATTTTATATAGTCATATGTTGTTTCAGGATGCCAATATATTATCAGGCAATGCTTTCATTGTACAAACATCACAGAACATGCTTACACCAGCCTTGATGGTATGCTCTGTCAGGTGTTACACCCTTGATGTACATAACTCAGCAATACCGTGATTGTGAGCAGCTGTAAAAGGCTGCTGCAAGGGTAGCGTGAGGACAGATTGTTTTGTAGTAAACATTTTTGGTGTGTGTGTGATGTGTAGTGTGTCATGTGATGTGTGTGTCGCATATGCATGTGTGTGCAGAAGCCAGTGCCTTCCTCTATTGCTTGTATATATGCCTCCTTGAGATGGAGTCGGTTACTCAATCTGGAGCTGCCAGTTTGGGTTATCAAGCCCTAGCAATTCTCCTGTCTCCACCCCCTTCTCCTGCAAGATCTGGGTTACAGATGCATGTGGCTGTCCCCTGCTGTTTACGTGGGTGCTGGACAATCAAGCTTGGATGTCTCATGCCCTGCCAGGCCCTTCTGCTTGTGCAGGAAGTGCTCTTATCTGTGAACCATCTCCCCAGCTCATAGAGTAAAAAAATTTTATTAAGAGGAGTGCGTATCAAATAATGATAAACCATATAATGGATACATAATACGTCCTTAACATGCATGTATCATAACTCTCGTGTATTATGTATTATAAACAATTTTAGATTATATGCTTTCATATACCTAGCAGCATGGTAGATTTTTTTTTTTTTTTACATCAACTTCACGACATGCATGAGTAACATGTTGCATGATGGCTTTGTGACAGCTACTGTGAGAGTTCATACTGGTGTCAACTTGGCAAGACCTGTGGTAGACTATCTTGATTAGATTAATAGAGGTGGGCATCCCCACCTCAGCTGTGAGCAGCACAGTTTCATGGCCAGTGTACTGGGATGTATAAGAGCTGGCTGAGCATCAGCATCCATCTCTCTCTGCCTCCTGACTGTGCTGAATGTGACCAGCTGCCTCAAGCTCCTACTGCCTTGCCTTCCCTACTATGACGACTATAACCTAGAGCTGTAAGCTGAAGTAGGGCTGGAGAGATGGCTTAGTGGTTAAGCACTTACCAGAGAAGCCTAAGGACCCCAGTTTGAGGCTTGATTCCCCAGGACCCACATAAGCCAGATGACAAGGTGGCGCATGCATCTGGAGTTCATTTGCTGTGGCTGGAGGCCCTGGCACGCCCATTCTCTCTCTATCTTATCTGCCTCTTTCTCTCTCTGTCTGTTGCTCTCAAACAAACAAACAAAGAAACAAAAAAAACAAAAAGAACTGTGAGCAGAGGTAAATGCTTCCTTTCTTACACTGATTTTTTTGTCATGTATTTTGTCTCAGCAACAAGAAGGTAACTGACACAGCCCCCATGCCATTTTGAGCTTATGGAAATGCTGTTGTACATGTTGTCCATTGTCTAAAGTGTTGTGTGGAATGTAACTATTTGGATCTTTCTCCAGCAGCATTATTTTGAAAAAAAAAAAAAAGAGTATTTTAAAAATATAATTAGAACCTCCTTTTCATTGCCTGCAAGGTCTCATGTGTCCCAGGATGACTAGGGACATGTTATATAGCCAAGGATGATTTAGAACTGTATTTTCTTCACTTTTAGAAAGTATTTATGGGGCTGGAGAGATGGCTTAGTGATTAAGGCATTTTCTAACAAAGCCAAAGGGCCCCAGTTTGATTCTCCAGGACCCATGTAAGCCAGATGAACAAGGGGGCACATGTGTTTGGAGTTAGTTTGCAGTGGCTGGAGGCCCTGGTGTGCCCATTCTCTCTCTCTCAAATAAATAAATAAATGAATAAATAAATAAATAAATATTTTAAAAGTGTTTCTCTCTCTCTCTCTCTCTGTGTGTGTGTGTGTGTGTGTGTGTGTGTGTGTGTGCACTAGGGTCTCCTGCTGTCAGACACATGCACCACTTTTTGTGTCTGCCTTTATGTGAACACTGGAGAATTGAACCTGGGCCAACAGGCTTTGCAAGTGAATGCCTTTAACTATTGAGCTATCTCCCCAGATCCTTCACTTTTTTTTAAAATTGACAACCGCCATACATATACAAAAGGTATCTTTGTCTTCATCCCCTCCTACTATCCTTCTTTTCACTAAAACCCCTTTTCTTTCCAACTAGTCCCTCTTCTATATGGGTGTCATATTTTTGCCCTCATAGTATGCAAGTTTTGTATAGGTAGCATCAGCCACTTTGAGGTCAGGACTACATCTACCACTTTGTATCTGGAAGACAGAATTCCAGATCATTCTTCCCCTTCCTTTGGCTCTCTCTCTCTCTTTTTGGAGAGAGAGAGACAGAGAGAGAGGGAGAGGAAGACAGATAGAGATGGGCGTGCCAGGAGCCTCTCAGCTGCTGTGAATGAAATCCAGATGTGTGCGCCCCCTTGTGGCCAAGTGTGGCATTGCACTTTTGCGTCACTTTGCATCTGGCTAAATGTGGGACCTGGAGATTGGAACCGCTGGAGATTGGAACCAGCATTCTTAGGCTTAGGAGGCAGGTGCCTTAACTGCTAAGCCATCTCTCCAGCCCTCTCTCTCTCTTTTTTTTTTTTTCCTATCACCTCTTCTGCAATGTTCCCTGAGCCTCAGAAGGTATGATAAATGTGTCTCACTTAGTGCTGGACACCTACCCATCTGTCACTTCTCAGCAATTTGATGAATTTTTTAATCTCTTCAGTGTCAGCGCCATCTGAAAAGAGAAGCTTCTCTAACCAAAACTAAGAGCAGCATTAACATATTAACATTAACATAAATATTTAGAGGACAAGTTAGTGGAAATAAAATATCCATTTAGCTAATTAGCATATTCCACCCAGGACTTATGATCTTCCCAAACTTAAGTTCCCAACTATTGATCAAGTTTCCAGTTACGGCATGAATTGAACTTTTGATTCTCCTGCTTCTACTTCCCAAGTGCTAGGTTTTTATTATTTTTCAACTTACATATTTACTTTGTTTGATAAGCAGAACAAATGTCATATAAAAATTTTGCCTTGGGTTGGGGAGATGGCTTAGTGGTTGAGGTGCTTGCCTGCAAAGCCAAAGGACCTACGTTTGATTCCCCAGGACCCACGTAAGCCAGATGCACAAGGTGGCACATGCATCTCGAGTTCATTTACAGTGGCTGGAGTGCCCGTTCTCTTTCTGTCTCTCCCTATCTCTGCTTCTCTCTCTCTCTCAAATAAATAACTAAAAATAAAAGTATTTTAAAAATAAAATAAAATTAGCCTTAAAAGAGACACAATTTGGGCATAAGTACCCTGTGGGAATAGAAATTTCTAGAAGCTGTAAGTTGTCATAGAAAAAAAAAATTAGTGCCAGGGTTGGGATATGTTCCAGTGAAGTGTTGGTCAGCAAGGACCCCTCAAGTCCCCAAAACAATACAGGCTATTGCCAAGGATCTTGGTATCACAGCAGAATTAAATGATAAGACCCTATTTCTGAATATGCCACATACTTCCCTTATAGAACACTAAGAAATCAAGTTAGAATTGAGCCGGAAGCCTGCCCCCTGCTGACTAGAAGTCTTAGGGCTAAAAAAAGCTATACAGCCTGTTGGGGAAGAAAAATCATCAGTGGCTTTAACCAGTAGTGGACCCTGAAAGCTACACAACTAGCCACTTAGGCAAGATGTGCCCACTAATGCAATGGTGGAATGACTGTTATGGGGGCAACCAATAACTGCCAACTTGACTTGAGGTCCACTCCATGCGAGGGAATTCATGCCTTATACTGAAATATCTAGTCAAAAGCTTATAGCTGGGACGGTCACAGACCTGGAGTGGAAGGAGTTGCTCCTATTGTTTAGCTACATGGATATATATTATGCCACCAAATTGCCCTCTAATTATTTATGTTTCTGCGTATACATAAGTGCGTCTCTTATTTTTGGTTTGAGAAGTCTCCCTTTTTCAGATGGCAATGACTCCTGGAGAGACTCAAAACACATCAAAGTGTGGAGAATTGATAGCTGAGTGTTCAGCACTTAGTGAGACATCTTTGTCACACCCTCCAATGGCTCGGGGATGGTAGCAGAAAAGGTGGCAGAAAGAATGTCAGAGCCAAAGGATGGGGAGGAGTGCTTTGGAATGCTGCCTCCAGATTTAAAGTGGTGGTTGTATTTAAGAGTCACGGTGACTATTTTTACCTTCAGAAGACCTGCACAATATTGGGTCCATCAACAGCTCATCATAGATGTTAGGAAAAAAAAAAAGATATCACTATATGAGAAGAAATGCTAGAGAAAAGTGGGGTTCAGTAGAGGGGGTGGGGAAAAGGAACAAGGAGGGTAGTGGAAGGGGATTGTATAATTTCTTGATTTACATTTTTATTGTATAAAAATTGTCGAATACACATGAAAAACATTAAGAAAAACTTGACTAATTTTTTTAAAAAATCAACCTTAAAGAAAACAAAGTAGCTGAGTTATTCAGGCTCAGAGGGAGTAAAGTGGGCTGGGGGGTGGATGGTGAGGGTGGAGTCGCAGATATTTCCAGGATCTGTCACTGTTTTAATAGCACTGTAGTTATCGCTTGAGAATGGTCCACATTTGGGACCATTTATGGCTAATGGACATGTGTTGAGAGGTGTATGTAGGATGGTACGTCATGTAGGAGTGGAAGGTGAGTATTTGATTTTGCCCATGCAGAATGTCCACTGCAAGAGAGGGCCGATGCCCGGGACTGTAAGGGCCTCCAGGCATAGCCATCCCGAGTCCCTTGTTCACTGGAGGGGTTTGCACATATACTGCAAAGTTTTCTTTGAAATGTAGTTTGTCAAGACTCGGAGGTCAAGAAAATAACTTAAATCACTCCTGTTCTAACATGCTCCAGCTTGGCCTGAGGAAAGGCCATGGTCCTTTCTGTTTGGGTTTTTAGTCAGCCTTCCTCTAAACGCATTTCATGACTTGGGTTTGTGTAGGAATTGTAAACAAGATCTCTTCCGTCTCTACTGGGAACCTTAAATCTAACAATTCTTTCTTTTAGCTGCTGCTTTTGAGTGAAATTAATTCTGTGGACATGAGTTGGCCTTTGGGGTGAGAGAATGTTTATAATTCAGACTCCCTGCTAGGGAGATAAAACTTTCTCCCGACTATCTTCTCCATTGATAATAATGATAGGTGATCAGTTTTGTCAATATTTGGGAAGCTGATCTGAGAGCTTTCCGTTTTCTGACCCATTCTTTCATTTATTAATTTTTGGAGCAATCAGTAAGATGTGGGAAGTAAAGTACAGAGGAACCTTGTCCTATAGTTATTCATTTAACATATTTGTATATGTGCATCTGTATTCCTGTGTGTGTGCGGATACATATGTGGGGGGGCGGCATGTGCCCACATGTGCATATGTGTGAAGAAGCCAGAGAACAACCTCAGAAATAACAACCACCTCCTTTGAAGCAGAGTCTCTCATTACCTAGAGCTCAGCAGTTAGGTTACACTAACTAGATCATCAGTGAGCCCCAGGGATCCACCTGATTCCACCTCATGAGAGGTGGGGTGTAAGGTGCAAACCACTATGCCTGTCATATTTATATTTATGTATTTATTTATTTATTTGCAAGCAGAGAGAGAGAGAGAGAGAATGGGCATGCCAAGGCCTCCAGCATCGCAAATGAACTTCAGATGCATGAGCAACTCTGTGGATACTGGGGAATTGAACTCTGGTGATTAGGTTTGGCAGGCAAGCACTGCTGAGCCATCTCTCCAACCCTTGTCATTTTATTTAGGTATTGGAAGTTGAATTCAGGTGTTCGTGTTTGCAAGGAAAAGAACTTGACCAATTGAGATATCCTCCAGCCTCATTTAGCAGATGTTGCAGTCAGGTTCACACTGCTGGCAGAGATTACCCAATCAAGAGCAGCTCGTGGGGAAAAAAAAAAAAGGGTTTATTTTGTCTTATAGGATTGAGGGGAAGCTCCATGATGGCAGGGAAAACGATGACATGAGCAGAGGGTGGACATCACCCCCTGGCCAACATAAGGTGGACAACAGGAACAGGAGAGTGTGCCAAACACTAGCAAGGGGAAGCTGGCTTTAACACCCATAAGCCCGCCCCCAACAATACAATGCCTCCAGGCGACTTTAATTTCCACTTGCCATGAGCTGGGAACCTAGCATTCAGAACACTTAAGTTTATGGGGGGGGGCACCCGAATCAAACCACCACTACAGATTTTAAAATTGCATACCTGTGACCTGCCAGGTTCTGGTCTATGCACTTAAATTTCTCCATAAATAAGCACATAGTCCTCTCCTGCTGGAGTAAATAGCTGAAGTCAAAGGTCACAGAATTGGTAAAGCAGCTGAACCAGGTTTCAAACCAGATCTTGTTTTGAATATTTATTTCTTTGCATGTGTATGTATGTATGAATATATATAAGTGTATGCATGCATGCATGTATGTATGGGTGTGCTAGGTTCTCTTGCCTCTGTAAATGAATGCCAGATATAGGCACCACTTTTTGTGTCTGGCTTTAACATGGATGCTAGGAAATTGAGCCTATGCCAGCAGACTTTGCAAGTAAATGCCTTTAACCACTGAACCATCTCCCCAGTCCTCCAACCAGATCTTCTGTCAAGGGAGACAGCATTGCAGACATGTAGGGTAATACCCCAGAGTGAGTCTCTGTCTGCCCTGATGACCCTACCTACCTAGATTGTTCTTGGTGCTTCAGTCACCCAATTCTACGAACTTCTGGCTTGATGTCGTTCAATTTTTTTTTTTAAGCTCTTGTAAAGCTCATTTAATAAAATTAATTTGGGGGGCTGGAAAGATGGCTCTGTGATAAAGTGCACTTCCTGCACAATCATGAGAGCCTGAGGAGGCTCGAGACTGCTCAAGTTCAAATCCACTGAACCCACATAAACAGGTAGGCACGCCATGCTTTCCTGTAATCCCAGCCCCACAGGGCAGCAGAGTCCTGAGAATTACTGGGGTTTGTGCATGGCAAACTCTGGAATTAGTAAGAGAGTCTGTCACAAGGAAAACTAGGGGATGTATATGATGTAAAGGCACACATGAAGTTGTCAGCCTGCCTTCAGGTGAGCCGTCAGTACCCAATGGAAGGATGTCACATCAGTACACACATGTGCATAAACCACACACACTGCACACATGCAAGCATATTATTTTTCTGGCCATCAACTTACCTCCTCCCTTCTATCTTTACAACCAACACTTATTCCTTCCTTTTCCACTCTTCGTGGTCTTCAGAGGCAAAGCATGAAAGCAGATAATTAAAAGTGCAGGAAGGTTCAGAGGCAGGCGGATGAAGATCAGAGGTCTTTAATTCATCACTGGCCTCCATACTGCTGTCGGCTTCGTCCTCGTGCAATTAAACAGGAGGTCCAAGGTCAACCTCAGACACGACGGAGTGTTTACGATACGAGTATCACGGATTCTGTCCCTATGGCTGTTGGTTCGCTGTTTACTTGTGTCTCCATTTCTGGGTTTTGCTTGGGGGATCTGCATTTACTTTAGGTGATCTGTTCTCATCACTTCTTTCTTCAGGAATTTAGAAAGGGGGTGACCATGTGTCTTCGTATGGAAAATTGCAAAGAGCCTCCTTTCATTTTTACAGCTGTCCCATTTTGATAAGGACCACTAATATCGCAACCCTGGAGAACACATTTCCCTCTCTCAGGGTGGCCTGAACCATCTATCGCAACCCTCACATTCTCTGAGCACTCAACCCTTGCCCCACTAAATTATAGCATGTCAAAAAGAGGGAATTGAAAAAAAAAATCCTCTTAAGAAATTGGCTCTTCTATTCCTCACCAAGGATTAGAATGAAAGTATATTCTCTCTCCTTTCTTTTTGTACATGTGCTGATATCGTACAGCTTATGCACGTTCATATGGGACTGGAAGATTACTCAGTGGTTAAAGACACTTGCTTGCAAAGCCTGCTGGCATGTACCCATGGAAATCCAGACACACAAAGAAAGTGGTTCGTGTGTGTGGAGTTTGTTTGTAGCTTCAAGAGATCCTGGTATGCCATTCTCTCTCTCTCTCAGTCTCAAATAAATAAATAAAAATATTTTTAAAGTCTTATACATGTATCCTTCCTAAGTCATTTTTTTCCTGAAAATTCTATTATATGTTGTTATCTATACCAAAGAAACAGAATGGAAAATAAGAGCCAGGGACTATAAACTGTGTATATAGCTCTTTAAAAGGTTTTGTGAAAGTTTAAAAAAAAAAACATTTGTTGAGATTATTGTGAAAAATTATTTTTTATATTTTTATATAAATAAGACTGGGGATTTGATTTGTCTCAGGAACTCATGCTAGAATTTGATAATGGTCCATACTTTTCAGAGAAAATACTTTCAGACTGTTGGAGTATAAACAGAAGGTTGACCGAAAGTTCTATTCTACTCATAAATAACCTGGATGGATTTGTGGGGTCTTGTGGGCATCTAAGGAGATACATCAGGGGACCGTCTTGGAGCAGATGTGCCTGAGTTTGTCTCTGATTTGCTTGTAAATAGCATACTTATCAACAAGACACTAAAATCATGTGAACTTGGGTCCTCATCCATTCTATTCTAATTTGGTACACAGTTGTGGAAGGACCCCTACAGAGAGGTTGGTAATGTAGCTCAGCATAGATTTTGATTCTCTGTGTGGTAGCTGAACTTAAAACATTTATACCAGTATCATTTTAATCAGAGTCCACACTGAAGGGGTGTTTTCACCGGGAAAGCATCAGATAAACTGAATTCCACATGTGTATATCCCAAACATGTCGATTATACAAAGGTCTGCTTGAATCCTAAACTTTGCTAAATTACCAGTTTGTAAAAGACTTGCTTATCCATCTGCATAAGGGGCGCTGGGAAGGGATGGTGATTTAGAGCAAAGTTGATGCGGATTGACTAAATCCCTTTAATAGTGTTAGTACCTTTGTGGACAAAGGACACTAGAATCCAGGAAAAGGTACAGTCCCAGTAATGGCTGACAACTGAAGGTTGAGGTCTGAAAGGACCTGCCTAGTCACAGGCCCCAGGCTGGGTTTCTCAACTTAGGCATTGTTGACATTTGGGACCAGAAACTTGGTGTTCAGGAGTTGGCCTGTCCTGTGCATAGTAAGCTGTCTGGTAACATCCTTGGTCTTGACTCCCTAGTTACCAACATACCCTTTCTGAGTTGTCAACCAAACATGTCCCCAGACATGGCGAAATAGCCTCTCTTGAGAGTGGGGGAGAGAGGAGCAAAATTAACCAGTTGAAAATAACTAGTTTGAAGGATTTCTGTGTACGCGAAATCAACTATAAAAACGGAATCTGACCATGGGCGATTATGTAAAACTTGAATAACGTTTCATAAAGAGGTGACTAGATTCCCCCAATAGACCAGAGAGAGAAGACTCCTTCAGCATCCTAGAACAGCTCCCAAGAGCAATTTTGAGGCTACTTGCTAATGTCACGTTTATAGCTATGGGGGCGGGCAGAGTTGGTTTAATTACAACCAGAGACTTTGATGACAGCTTGTTCATAAGTCTGTAGAAGAAATGAACAAGTACCTCCCGTCTTGAATTTCTTCAAGTGGCTGAGGTTATCATCAATACCTGGGACAAGTGGCCTTGGTCAGTTCTCGGGGCAGACAGGGGCTGCTGCTAAGCAATATGGTTGATATGCGGAGCTGGTCAAAGCTATCTACCACTGGGGTTTAGGCACAAAGGGAAAAGGCAAGAAGATATACAAGAGGAAGGCAAAGACCTCTCGCAACCCCTCCTCGGGTAACTCGTCTATAATTTTGCCATTTAATTTGTCTGGAGATGCCCTGAGCTTTCTTGCAGATGTTCTTTCTAAGTTCTTTAATAATTAATTTAAATTATTAAATTAAATTATTTGATTATTAAGTTCTTTAATTTTAATTTCTAAAATTAATAATAATATTTTTATTATTGTTGTGTGTAGGGGGTGTTCATGTATGTGTGGCGTGCATGTGTGCATATATGTGTGTTCCTATGTTAGCATACGTGTGTGTTTGCGTGTGTGCACATATGTGCACATGTCTGTGGAGGCCAAAGAACAATGTTGAGTGCCATTCTGAGGTATTCCTTCTACTTCTTTCTGAGACAGTTCTCTCATTGGCCTGCCTGGAGCTCAGTAACTGGGCTGGACTGACTGGCTAACAAACCCTGGGGTCCCTTCTCTCTGCTTCCCCTGCACTGGGATTACAGACACACGCCCATGGTGAGTGTTTTTAGTGGAATGAACTGAGGTCCTCATGCTTGTGATGGAAGCACTTTCCTGCCTGACCACACCCCTCAGGCCTTTAGCCTTTTTTTTTTTTTTTTTTTTTTTTTTTTTTTTTTTTTTTTTTAATTCTGTGGAAGCACCTGGCCTCTGGAAGGAATGGATTTTTCTTGTTGTTTTGTTTGTCTCATTTCTGCATCTCAAGAAAAAGGTAAGGCTGAGACTTGAGACTTCTGGTGTCCTGGAAATCTCTGGGAGACATCTGGAGACTTTATCCACAGCTTCCTATCAATCAATCCAAATCCGTAATCATCATGAACAGAACACACTGTAAGGGGTTGGGAAAGATCAAAATGTCATCTATCTTGGACGGACCCAGCCTGCCATTTCCAAAATGCCCAGGAAATTTCTGCTAACCCCTAAGCTAAGTCTGAATTGCTTGGGACTTTCCCAGTCCCCCTAGTTCTTGGGAACCCCATGAGAGCTGTGTGTGCAGGTTATCACTGGCTTTCTGAAGATATGTCCCCCTGTGCCTGCACCCCCCCCACACACACAACCCAGGCCCTCTGTGCAAGTCATTTGCTTTTGCATCATCTCCACCAGGCGGCTCTCAGCCTAGAAGGAAAGCCACTGTCCCCTGCAGTCCCCCGAGACTTTGCTATTCTATTGAAGGGAAAGTTAACGATTTAATTGTGTCTATGTGGGATACATAATGAATGAGTCTGATTAATTCAAGACAGGATGTTAGTGAAGAGGATTCAGCCAACACCTGGGCTGGACAAAGATTTCTTTGGCTGGTTCAGGGACTGAGGGGGGATGTGGGGTCTTCATCTCCCCATATTAAGTTCCCAGCTGTGAGAAGGCTAAATGACAAGGGTGAGCTCTTTTCCAGTTTTTAAAGACAGCTATGGTTGTCTGGATGTGTGTGTGTGTGTGTGTGTGTGTGTGTCCATGTCTCTATGTTGCCTGTGTGTGTTTCTTTGCCAAATGGAACTCTGAGGACAAACCTGGCACCTTTAGAAAGACACTGGTTTTGTGTCCCATGATTCAACCTCAGACTTGTGCCTGAGAAAAATATCAAGCAAGCTGAATTCTTCTCTCGGGTTTTATAATAATGATAGTGCAGTGGCTCCCTATCAAGTTCAAGGAGAGGTTTCCTCTGGATAGGAGGGCGGAATCTTTGCTGAGGCAGGCCTGGGGACCTGCTGAAGTTTTGCTGCCTTAGAACAAAAGGGAAGCAGCAAGGCCAGATTCCTGACTCACCTGAAATAACCCCAGAACTGAAGAGCTTTGGTGAAGATGTGTTTGCATTTGTTCTATTTTCTTCAAGGGGCTGCAGGTGTGATACCTGCGAGAGCTCTGTGATTCCCTCTTCTGTTAAGTCTTCAAAAGTAAGTAATTGTGAAGAGTTAAAATCAGTTCTAAATATAATTGCCAGGATTTTTCTAGGAACATCTTGACAGACGTCATAGTGTTTATTCACGACCAATATAGATCTATGTATTGATAAGTATAAGATGTCTCTACCTTTCAAACTTACACGTCCTCTGTGGTGGTTTGAAGGTGAAATGAAGGGAGGTGGAGCCTTGCTGATCTAGGAAGCACACTGCTGGGACCATTCTTTGGAGTGTTACAGCCCAGCCCTGATTAAACCACATCGGTGAGCTCACTATTTCTACTTTCTCCCTGATGATGTGGGCATGTGATGTCCAGCTGTCTGCTCCTGCCATACTTTCCCCATCATGACGAAGCTTCCCCTTGGAACTGTAAATTAACCCTTTCCTTCTGTAAGCTGCTCCTGGTCTGATGTTTTGTCCCAGCAAGGAAACTAACGGTGACACCCTCCATACAAGTTCTACCCCAAGTCCCCCATATAAGTTCTACTATCAACTTTGCCATCTGTGAGTTTTAGATAATGATTTTGAGCAGCTTCGTTACCCCAGTAATGAGAAAACATGTGCCTATTCACAGGGGCCTCTGGGCTTCCTGGAGACTACCTCCCCCAAACCTTTGGCTAACCTCTGGTCTCTATATCTATGAAGTTTGATGGAAAGAGAAAAAGGACGGTGGGGTGACAAAGGTGGTGATTTCAAGAATAAACTCAGATCACTCAAAAAATATCTGTGTTGATAAAATCTTTTTGCCGGGGTTCAGGTAGAAGTGGTCGCAATTCCTGTTGCTTTGGAACACACACTTTTTATGCAGAATGAAGAGGTTCATCAGGCAGGCACCCCTTGGGAGCAAACCCCTGCATTAGTACACTTCCAGGGTTGTTCTTTCTGTTTCAACTTGGACTCTTTCGAGGCACTCTCCAAGAACCAGCAAAGATCATCACACCACAGCAACTCATTTGGTTTTTTAATATTTTATTTATTTATTTGGGGGGGGAGAGAGAGAGAGGGAGGGAGAGGAAGAGGCAGATAGTGAGAAAGAAAATGGGCATGCCAGGGCCTCTAGCCGTTACAAACAAACTCCAGTTGCATGCGCACCCCTGTGCATCAGGCTTATGTGAGGCCTGGGGAATCGAACCTGGGTCCTTAGGCTTCTCAGGCAAATGTCTTAACCCTTAAGCCATTTCCCCAGCCCGACTCATTATTTTTAAAGACAATCTAGAGCTCTTTTGACATTGAACTGAGCACACACAGACCATGCTGACCTTTGTTCTTATTATCCTGTACTGAACATACCCAGAAACACTCATGTCTGATTTTTGACTTTTAAAAATCTCTCTTTCTGACTTTGAGCTTAGCAAACCTAGAAATGTGTCTTTTTTGAACTATAATATAAGCATAATCAAAAAAGTCTGCTTTAGTTTTTTTTTTTCTATTTTCATTATTTATTTGTGTATGTATATATGTGTACTTGTGTGTGTGTGTGTATGATTGTATATTTGTGTGTGCATGTCATAGCACACATGCAAAAGTCTTAGGAGTATCTCAAGGTGTTTTTCCTCTCCCATCTTTTTTAAAATTATTTATTTTGAGAGCGAGAAAGAAAGGCACAGGAGAGAGAGAAACAGTGGAGTTCCTGGGCCTTTAGCTGCTACAAATGAATTCCAGATACATGCACCCCCTGTGTGCATGTGCAACATTGTGTACTTGTGTCACTATGTATCTGGTTATGTGGGACATGGAGATTTGAACATGAGTTTTTAGGCTTCACAGGTCAGAGCCTTAACTGCTAAGCCATCTCTTACCTTCTTGAGATTGAACATCTTCAGACTCTGCTTCTTAAGAGCTTCTAGGTGCTCCTGACTACAACTCCCATTGATGTAAGCACTTAGAAATCATAGACACGTGGGCCACCTTGCCTCCAAGTTTGTGTGGGCACTGGGGAATTGAACTTGAGTGAGCAGACTTACAAGAGAGTGCCTTTCCCCACTAACCCCTCTCCTCATCTCCTCTCACCCACAAATGCACACCTTAAATTGAGAATGCTCAGGAATGTGCCCGCCCCTAAACTGATTTCCTGGTTGATTATGTGTAGGTTTCCCCCCAAAGCTCAATGCTTCCATTCCTGAAGGGCAGATGCCACTTTGGAAATAATGACACTGCTCTCCTTACTGCTGTAGGTAGTAAATGTTTTCTCTGCTGGCTGTGATGTTTGGTTTTGCATTCAACCAGATGTGAAATGATTGTGTTTAGGTACACAGGGCTGAGCGAGGGACCTTCTGACTCGGCAAGTTTCACAGGATAGTATACCAAGGACGGACAGAGGCAGAACAGTTGCATATTAAATGTGGGCAGAGATGCCCCCAGAATGCCGTCCAAAGACCCAGGTGAAGCATTTCTAGACTCCAGTGGTCTTGAACAAGCAGGCAAAGAGAAACCCTGAGGTAGAGTCGGAAGCAGGTTGGCATGCTGAGCTCTCTCCTTGTCAGTGTTCTGTGTGCTCTGGAAAGTGAAGAACCTCCCTCCCAAGACGTGCTGCTCTTACTTCAGTCCATCAGCCGAGGACCTCTCTCTGCTGACTCCTGAGATGGAGTGTTTGTGCAAATCAGGGCACAGCAGCTTGGAGGTTGTAGTTAAGAGCCTGCATCCCTGGGGAAGAGCATCCACTATCCAGCATCTTGAAGGGCATTGATGTGTGTGTGTGTGTGTGTGTGTGTGTGTGTGTGTGTGTTCACATGCATACACACATGCTTTTAGACAACATTAAGTACTACACCTCAAGTTCTACCTGTCTTTTTTTTTTTTTTTTTCAGGTATGGTCTCACTCTAGTCCAGGCTGACCTGTGACTCACTCTGTAGTCCTAGGCTGGCCTTGAACTCATAGTGATTTTCCTTTCACTGCCTACCCAGTGCTAGCATTAAGGCATGTGCTGTCATGCCTGGCTCCCATCTGCCTTTCTTTGAGACATTGGCCTGCAACTCACAAAGTAGAATAGACTAGAGTGACCAATGGGGCCCAAGCATGTTCTTCCTTCTCATCTTCAATGCATTTTCACATGGGTTTGGGGGGTCAAAGTCAATTCCTCGTGCTCATGAGACAAGCACTTTACAAATTGCGCTCTCTCTCGAGAACAAAGAACATCAATTTTAAAACATGTACATCTATGAGAACCAACTCACCACAAGCTTTCTGACATATTCAAACTTGTGGTTCATGCCAATCAAAAAAAAAAAGAAGTGACCCATCTCAACCAGCCTTCAGCAATAGCACAGGAGGGGCCTTAGAAGTCATTGAGTGTCCTTCTACTCTTGGACACACATGTAAGTTGAGTCACAGGCTTGGGAGGGGCGGATCCCATCCTGCCTGTCACTTACTGAGTTGGTCACAAGGCCAGACAGCATCCACATCCAGACTCAACTGGCATTTCCTCGTGACTCCATTTCGACCATTAAGCTGTCAATTCAAATGATTCGATCGCCTCCGACTTTAAATAGGTCTTGTGATTTAAAAAACAAAAAGAAAGAAAAATGGAAACGAAAGGGAAAAAAAAAATCAGACTAACTTTCCATGACTCATTTCTCCAAAATGTTTTGTATCAGTGCAAAATGCACAAGGTAAATATCGGAGTTGGATCAGAACTGCCGCCAAGACTCGGAAAAAGTGAGGGTACGTGCGGGAAACCCTGATATGGAAGAATCGGTTGCAGTCTTTAATTTTTATTTTTAATAAATTGATGTTTATAAGTTCTGCGCTAAAGAAGAAGAAAAATAAGACCTCACACCAAACTACACAATATAAGTAGAGACTGCTATAGTGAGGCAAGGAAACAGAGCCTTGGAAGTGGGGCTGAGGATGTATGGTATATTGTTTCCTGAGCTCTACCAATTAGCAAACATCTCCTATGAAAGAAAGAAAGAGGGAAGGAATTTCATGCACTGAAGTAGCCGGGAGTCAGCTGCAAAAGCTTGGAGGCTTTCATCCCCCTCCCTAATGCTGGCCATGACATCAGTCCAAGTGCATCCTGGGGGCTATTGTCATGTTGATGAGCCAGCCCCAGAGACTGGATTCTCCCACTGCCTGGAGAGACATTCCCACCACAGACAGGCTCTGGGGCTCATTCAAGCAGTGCTCAATTGCCCTGGAGCATAAAAGACCCAGCCTTAATTAACCACCGAGCTCAGCTCCAGTCCCAGCGTGATGGTTGGCTTGGCTGCCCTCCCCACCGAGGAGGAAATGCCAGGGTTCCCAAGGGAGCTGGGCACTGAGAAGTCGGGCTCTCCTTAGGGAGTTGGAGTTTGTTCCGTCTTGTTTTGAAAATAGAATATCGCAGGGTATTATGTCTCTATATCACCAGGGTCCTGCCTTTTGGAAAAAAAAAAAAAAAAACCAAAAACAAAAACAAACAAAAAATAACAATAAACTTCAGTGTCTGCTGTGTTTTCCTTACCCTGTTGCTGGGATCCACCCTCTGCACACAGTTTCCAACGAGGGTCTTTCTAGGCATTTTATAACTATGAAGAGACCTTGGTTTTATTTCCAGCACTGTCCTTATTTCATTTAACATTTCCTGTGGCTATTGATACCCCTGGAGGGGGGTGGGAAGATACATTTGCCAAGTGATTTGTGGAAATCAATAATGGCTGAATCATTGTAGCCTTTTGGTGCCTCACTTTTAATCTTCCCTAAGATCGTAGCTTTGGGATATGAACTTCCTTTTCCTATTTCTCTCTAACTGCTGAAGAAAAACGAATGTTCTTCACAATTTATCACACTAATTTGTGTTTACTCTTTGTTCTGTGGGGTGGCGGAAAGCATTCTGGGGACTGAACCCATGGTCTTGCTCATGCTAGGTGTAAGCCCAGCCAATGAGCTATAGCTTGAGAACTGAGTTTGGAAAATTATAAACGGTCTCAGAGGTTGACAGACATCTGTGATGAAGAAGAGCAGGGTTGACAGGGTCCCCATTCTCAGGGAGTCTAAGTGTGCTGCTGACCCAAGTGGACAGGGTGGCAGTGTGCGAGTGAGCCAGGCTCTGCGTGTGTAACAACTTTCAGCCTCAACCACAGTCTGTTGAGTCCTCCCTTCCATCCTCTCCTCAATCCTCTCCTGCACTATTTGATTCTTGAGTTAGATTACAGATAGCCTTTGAAGTGTGGGGATAGGAGACCATTTTCTTTGATGAATTCTTCTTCAAAATCATTTTAGCAACAAGTGTTATGCACAGGAGAGCAGAGATCCCAGTGTGTTTCTGCCACTTACTAATATTTTAGAAGAATCACCTTGTAAGTAAGAGTAAAGGCGCTGTTTGTTATCCAAACACCTGGTGCTCTCTGGTCCTCCCCCTTCAGCCTTCAAGGTTTCTTTGTTACATACTTATATCATTGCTGGGACAAAATATTTGACAGACACAACTTAGATGGCCCAGCAGTTTAAGGCACTTGCTTACAAAGCCTGTAGGTCCAAGTTTGATTTCGAAGTTTCCATGTAGAGCAGTATGTACACATTGGCACATGTATCTGGAGTGCCTTTGCAGAGGCAGGAGGCCCTGGTGTACCCATTCTCATTCTGTGAGTGTGTCAAATAAGTATAAACATTTAAACAAGGATTTATTTTACCTCAAGTTTCATGGTGGGAAGGCATGGCATTTGGGGCTGCGTCCATAGTTGTGAGAATTTGCAGTATGCCCACATAAAGCCAGATGCACAAGGTGGCACATGCATCTAGAGTTCCTTTGCAGTAGCTAGAGGCTCTCGCACACCCATTTTCTCTCTCTCTCTTGCTCTCTGTCTTAAATAAGTAAATAAAATATTTTAAGAAAAAAAAAAAAGATGAGAGATCTTAGGATATTCCCAGTCTAAGACTTACATTTTAGTAAAATAACAAAGTACTTAATAAGCTACTCAGTACACAACCATTTTTAGTATAATGAACCACATACTAATTTTAAATGATATATGATTATACCAAGATTTTGGAAGTGCTGGATTCATACCTCTGTGGCTAACTCATCTCTAATTAAGCTTGAATTTTCTATTGCTTACCTAAAGCATACCAGGAATGCTCACCAAAAATGGCTAAAGCCTGTGCTCGGGGGATGGCTCAGTGGATAAAGTGTTTGCTGTACAAGTGTGAAGGCCTGAGTCAAGATTCCCAGCACCCATGTAAATGCTGAGCATGGCGGCGGTGTGCACTTATAAATCCAGGGCTGGGGTTAGGTTCTTTCACGTTCTCTCTGCTGTATTTGTGGACAGGAACCGAAAGGGAGAAAATAATTCTTATAGCAGATTTTCCTTCTTTACAGAATGGGCAACCCTGTGATACCCATGGCCGCCTTCTTATCCAATCAAATAGGGAGTGATGTTTGCAGCCCAGCCTTTGATCATGGAATTTAAGGGCTGGAGCGAATGCCGGCAAATGGTCAAAATCTGTTCATTTCATAGTCTTTTACTAATTGAAAATTTTAATAATGAACATACTATAATTTTTATCATATCCCCTCTTGTCATCCTCTTTTGCCCTCCCTCTCCCAACCTTATCCAACCCAGCCCCCCCACACCTTTTCCAAGTAGTTCTTTTCTGACTTGATGTTCCATTCTTTCTGTCCTCTCTTCCTCTGTGGCAAAATGTTGATGAGCTTCATATGATGTAGGTCTTGTGGTGGTAATGACATTCACTGCGAGGTAATGGATATACCAGTCAGTCATGTTCAGAGGACAGCACCCTAAAGTACTCTTCTCCACCACATGGCTCTTAAATTTTTTTTGGTTGCCATCTTGTCTGCAATGTTCCCTGAGCCTTGGAGGGCATGATAGAAATGTCTCATTTAGTGCTGAGCTTTCAACAGCCTCTTATTTTTTTAAAAATATATTGTAGAAAATATCTTATTTATTTATTTATTTTGAGAGAGCGGGAGAGAAAGAGGCAGATAGAGAGAATGGGCATGCCAGGGCCTTTGCCACCACAAATGAACTCCAGATGCATGCACCACCATGGGCATCTGGATTAAGCAGGTACTGGGGAATCGAACCTGGGTCCATAGGCTTTAACCACTAAGCAATCTTTCCAGCCCCCAGCAGCCTTTTATCTTCCACACCTTGCTGAGCTTTGCGTCTCTTCAGTGTCTACTTCCGTCTCCATAGAGAAGCCTTTGTGGCTAGCAGTGAGAGCAGTGCTCTCCTTCTGCCACCTCATTCGCCACATTCCCTGCACCTCGGTGAGTGAGCCACAGAGCCTTTCCCCATAACGGGCACTGGGCTGTGTCCTCTTGTCACCTTGATGAGTCTTGGGTCTTAGATTTTTTATTGCTTGTGCATTTCAGCTGAGTATTTCTTTGCAATGTTTAAACTTATGGAACTAGATATAAAGAGAGACTTTAAAGACACAAAACCCCCAACTGAGCAGAATTTAATCTACTTCAAATTCTATTCTAGGCAGAACTGAATAAAACGATAACTCCATTGTCAGAAGTCTGACCTGATAACGTGGTTAGGGTGATGGGTTCGGAACTGTGTGTTTGGATCTAACGAATTTTGGTTTGCTTTTGTTTGATATTAGGCCTTGCTTTATAAAAGCCCAGGCTGGCCTTGAACTCATAATCCCACTGCCTCAGCCTCCCAAGTTCTGGGATTCCAACCTGTGTCACCATGTCTGGCAATCAGCAGCTTTTATAAGCGAGATGTGTAGGATAGGAAAACTTTTCTTTTTTCATATTTTCTCTGGGTTCCTGAGAGAGACCACTATAATAACAGACAAATTGACAAAAAACATTAGTTAATATAAGTTTCATGTGATAAGGAACCTTTTGCAAAAGAAGATACCATGAGACAGGGAAACCCAAATGTGGTGTGTTTATGCTAGTTTGACAATACATGGAGAGCAGTGGAGAAACGTGATTGGAGGACAGCCAGGATGGTCTCACAGGAAGAACTGAGGGAAATTTAGATGCCCTTTTGTTCATACTCTCCTTAGCATCCCCATGTGTTCAAGGACTCTGCTCTGAGTCCAGGGAGGATGCTTCTGGGATATACGTCTTAAGATCTACTTCATAGGTTTTAGGACCTGCTTGGGGAGAAAGGCTGTAAGAAGAAAAAGAGAGTCACCTTTATCTTTTCATTGTTTTCTCAAAGGCCATGTTGGCATAATTTGGGGTAGCACCTCATGAGCTCATACAGTGTTTATAGAAGCAGACAGAGGTCAGCTGTTCTAACAGAATCAAAGCTCAGTGGTAGAGTTCCAGTTCCTTGATTGGCCATTGTCTGTTCCCTCATATTTCAACTGTAACTCATGGGGTGATTACACAAGAACGTTGAGCTCTGTATAAAAAGTCCTAATGCCTTTCTAGCTTAATGCAGAACGTTGGAATGTCTGCTCCCTCCTGACCACAAAGAGGATAGAAAATATTTTGAGCCTTGGCTCTGACGAATATGGCCTTATTAAGGACAAATCAAAGGATGAGGTTGTAGCTCAGCTGGTAGCTGCTTGTCCAGCATGCATAAAGCCCTGAGTTTTATCCTTAGCACTATAAAACCATGGATAGTGGCTCACATCTATAATCTCAGCACCCAGAATGTGGAGGCAGGAGGATTAGAAATTAAAGGCCAGCCTGCACTACCTAGTAAGGTCCTGTCTTCAAAAATACAAACAAGGGCTGGAGAGATGGCTTAGCGGCTAAGGCGCCTGCCTGCTAAGCCTAAGAATGCTGGTTCCAATGTCCAGCGGTTCCAATTTCCAGGTCCCACGTTTAGCCAGATGCAAAGTGAAGCAAGGGCGCAATGCTACACTTGCCCACAAGGGGGCGCATGCATCTGGATTTCATTCACAGCAGCTGAGAGACTGCTGGCGCGCCCATCTCTGTCTCCCTCTCCCTCTCTGTCTATCTCTCTCTGTCTCTCTCTCTCCAAAAATAAATAAAAATTAATAAAAAAATTTAAAAATACAAACAAAAGTAGATGTGGGGAGAGATTTGCTAAATCCATTTTAGATTTAGAAATTTAGGTACCCATTCAGTTGAACAGTTGATCAAATTTTGTAGGGTCTTGTAGACCCTAGGAAATAAGAAATAAGGAATATTTCAATATACTAATAGATTTAATTGAATTGGATATCTTACTGAACCCAGAACTTACTGTTTTTGCCAATCAGTGAGCATCAGGGATCCTCCTCTCTTCTTCCCTTGAACTATGATTATAGGCCTGCACCACTGTGTCAAGCTTTAAGTGGGAGCTGGGCATCTGAAATCAGCTTCTTGTGCAAGCACTGTATCTACTGAGCCATCTCCCTAGTCCTTAAAAGTAGGTTTAATTAAAAGATTATTTTTAAAGATATTTTACTTATTTACTAATATATTTACTTATGTATTTACTTTGAGAGAAAAAACTGGCACACCAGAGCCTCCTGCCACTGTACCAGGGCCTCCTGCCACTCTAGATGCACTTTTATTTTTGGTCTGGCTTTATGCATGTACTGAGTAATTTTGCACCTAGGCCCATTGGCTTTGCAAGCAAGCATGCTTAACTGCTGAGCCCTCTCTCCAGGCCTAACCAAAAGTTTAAACTCGTTGTTCACATTGATCGAGTGGTGGCCAGCCTTACTGCAGTGAGGGGTGACCTTCCAGTCTTATTATGCTTGGTGATCATTAGATATGCTATCGGTATAGCCTTACATATTTGGCCTTTTGAGATATCTTGATATGCACGCTCTTTTAGGAACAGTCGGAGAGGTCCATTTGAGAAGGGATGGAGCTCAAGGAGCATTTTCAGATTATAAAGTTGAAGATGGCATTGATATCATCAATATGGCCTCCATGTGGATTCTAAGAACCACATCAAACCCTTCATGATTTTCAGAGAACCAAACGGACTTTCCATCACCCAATCAAATCAATCAGTGCAATTGCAACGCTCTTTTAAAAGTAAGGATTCTTGAAACATTTGGTTTAGGATGACTCAGACATTTTTCTTTTTTAACCAAGGAAATAAAAGAGGCAAGTAAAGCCGCAAGGGGAGATTAGCTTAGTGGTCAAGGGTCTCAGATTAGACATGAAGACACTCCCTAGCAGTTCAAGTTACAGCCACATTCATCTGCCCTTTCTCCTGTTTTGAGATCAATTATGTCACACTTGGCTTATGGAGGGAGAGTCTTCTGGATAGGGACTTTAAACACCCAAGAATTGTTTGCTTTATATAGGCATCAAAAAAGCTCTTGGGGAATTGTT
Source organism: Orientallactaga sibirica (assembly GCA_036365145.1). Taxonomy (NCBI): domain Eukaryota; kingdom Metazoa; phylum Chordata; class Mammalia; order Rodentia; family Dipodidae; genus Orientallactaga; species Orientallactaga sibirica. The sequence continues at coordinate 12,147,555 of JAEOAD010000013.1, forward strand.
GGGGTTTTTTTTTGTTTGTTTGTTTTGTTCTTTTTTTTTTTTTTTCTACTAGAAAGTGGTTAGCTATAATTTGTTTGGTTCCATATTCTGGTACTTGGATGAAATGTTGGGAAAATAAGAGAACTGGCTTCCCCTATGGTATATTAGACACTTAATAAAATACAGATGACTGGAGAGACCACTTTCTGCTCCCCAGAGGAGTGTTGGAGACAGGATAGGGAAGCAAAGTAAAGGATGGGGTGACATATTTCAAAATGATTCTTGAAAAGTAGGATTATTAATATGGCTAGAAAAATCTCTCTTGGAATTTTTTGACCTATAAGCACCCCCACTGGAAAATGTAAGTGTTCATTTCCAGTGTATTTTCATGAAAGAAGTGATCACACCAATGCCCCTGTATCTAGGCAAAAGAAACAAACAATGGATAGAGAAGTGATTTGGGGTTGTTGACAATGCTTTTAAGAAAGAGACTCATATGTCAATGTACATTGAAAACCATTTGCATTGCAGATTCAAAACATTCTCTAAATGTTGAAACTGAAAATTTAAATTATGTACAGAGGAGCAAAACTAGGTCCTTTGTTTTTAGAAATACAACACCAGGAATGCTTCAGGCGAAAGAATAACTCTGGATATATTAGGAAGTTTGGATTGGGAATAGGCAATATTTAAATACTGGAATTACTCATGAGCAAAACCAGCAGATTTTCTCAGAAGTGAAACTAGTCAAAACCCTTGATCAATTCTACTTAGAGGGACTAGAGAGATGGCTTGGTTGGTAAAGTGCTTGTCTCATAGCATGGGCACCTGAGTGGAGATCCCCAGCCAGTCATTTGCAGCCCCAGTGCTGGTGAGGCATTGGCTAGCGAGTCTAGCTGACTTGGTTCTAGGTTCAGTGAAAGATGCTGTTTCAAACAATAAGGTGGGGAGTGATTGAGGTACACATACAATGTTGAACTCTGGTCTCCACATGCATGCACTCAAATGTATGTACACACACACAAGAATATACACATTCACATGTAGACACACTAAAGAAACTGATTAAGATTTACTTCAGAAATACCAGAGACACACAAAATTAATAAAACCAAGTGTAATGGGAATTGAAATCTGTATTTTTATTGTCTATTACTACTAAAAATAAAAATAACTCAATTTTTCCTGTAACAACCTATAGCTTAATTTTTTCAATTATGTAAGAAAGAAATAGGTTTCCATAAGGCTTATTCATATCATCTTTATTTTGGTTAAATACCCCCTACCACTTTCATCTCCCTTCTCTGAATTCACTTTAAATCTTTCCACCCCAGTAATCTGTCCCTCTACTTAGATATCTGCTGTCCCATCAAAATAGAAGAGGACTGGTTGGAAGGAAGATGGTAGTCGGTTGAAGGAGTATGGGGGCAGGCGAGGCAAGAGAGTGATGGGAGGGGGTTACCATCAAATTATATTATTTAGATGTATAAAAATTATTGGGCTATAAAGAGAACTCCGTAATTAAGGTGCTTTCCTGCAAGGCCTAATGACTTAGGTTCGATTCCTCAGTGCCCACATAAAGCCAGATGCACAAAGTGGAAAATGCATCCAAAATTTGTTTACAGCAGCTGGAGACCCTGGCACACCTACTCTGTCTGTTTATCTCTCTTCTCTCTATCTCTCTCTGCTTGTAAGTGAATAAATACAAATATTTTTTAAAATTAAAAAAACAAAAGATTTTAAAATAAAATAAAAAGAAATGGACATGGTGACTCCCATCTTTAATTCCAGCTCTAGTGAGGTGGCAGTAGCAGGAATGTGTGAATTTGAAGCCAGTCTGGGCTGCAGAGCGAGTTCGGGGTTAGCTTGGGCTGCAGTGAAACCCTGCTTCAAACAACAGCAGCAGCAGCAGCAGCAGCAAAAATGGAAGCAAAAATGATTTCAGACAGATTTGTATTAAAAGAGGAACATTGACCTGCAGACTCTTATCCTGAAATATCTCAAATGCTTTATGTCACTAAAAAATTGTTCATGTCTCTTAATACACTTCTCATATGTAGTGTTCAAATTATTTCTAATAAAAAAGAGTCAATTCTTACTATTTAAACCTATAAATAGATGTCATTCTTATAGAATGCACTGTTAATTTAATAAACATATATAATTCATGTATACATATATGTAGGTATATAAATTAAGCAAAAGCCAAACTGAATAATATGCATATTTTTTTAACAAATTAGATGTGTTGCATGTGTGCACACATGACTTTGGGATTTATGAAAGCATTCACACAAGGTCTTGCTCACTGTGGCAGCTCCAAGCTGGTGCCTGGCACAGAGTGGGAACTCAGTCTGCCCTTTCTGCTCAGCTAAAGTCTCTATTTCTCTGGCTCTCACTGGCTGTCTCTGTCTGAGATGCTTTCAGACTTTCCCTGCTGTCTGATGCTCTGTCTCCTTCCCCCTTCGTTTCTCAGATGGGAGACCTCATTAGTATGCATTTCCCTATTTCATCAATCCTTGCCAGTCTCTCGCCCACCTCTGTGCATCCTGACATCAGCTTCCGGGAAGACTCTGATAGGAAGCCTATGTGCATCTTGCCTTTTGATGAATTGGGTACAAAAAGTAGAGGTGCATGAAAGTATTACTTTTTTGGATAGAGGGTTCAGAGGTTGGAGAAACTAATAAAATTATCAAAAAGGTGTCAAAATAGGAAGTGTGAGATTACATGACACAGATAACATCCAATATGTCATAAAGGTAATGACGTCCAAACAAAATCCAGCTACCGGTTCCTCAAACAGGAGTTCCCAAAGGGTTTGGAGCTGGAAACAATGAAAACACTTGTTAGATGATTTAACAAGCATACACGAAAGAAGAGAGCAGAGCAGTCAATTTCAGAACAAGATGACAAGTGGTAATTTTGTGAGACGCTGACAAGTTGTTCTAAAAGAGTACTAGAGATTTCATGAAAAGTTAATACATGACATGACGGAACTGAAATCTCCTCAATTTCCAGTGTGCATTCTTCAGTGGTTCAGAAAGTTTGATTTTTGGACTCATGGTGAGGCTTGGATTCGTGGGTGGGTCTCAGGATGGCTGCACCCACTGACTGGAAACAATATCTGCACTAGTCATTAATCTTTCATGACCATGCCTCCTAATGTCCCTGTCGCCACCACCACCACCCTGGCCATCAGGGCACACACCTTGTCTTACTGAATGTGATTTCCTTTGCATTTGGGTGCTCCAGGACCCATGTCTGGGTCAGCATCCATCATGACCACTCAGTACTCCTGCTTACCAGTTGTTAAATATTTTAAAAATATTTATTTAAAAATATTTATTTATTTATTTATTTATTTGAGAGAGAGAGAGAGAGAGAGAGAGAGAGAGAGAGGAAGAGGCAGAGAGAAAGAGAGAAGGGAGTGAAGGAAGTTTTGACTCTCGTAGCAGAGGATTATAACCCCACCTCTTATTTTTTACTTAGTCAAACCACGATTATCCACTGATTGCAGGTGCTCAAAGAAGTGAGAGAGAGATTAAAAGACAGATTATTTTAGTATTGGCTAGAAGTCTGCTTCTTTTCTAGAGGTGATTCATACTAACTTTTCACCAATAAATTAGACATGGGAGTTTGTGCTTGTTCCTGTCTGTCTAATTCTTTGCTGTGTTAGAAGAGGGTGTGCGATTTGTATAGATAAAGAAATTGTGGGGTGGGCTATTGGTAGGTAATATATAAAGTTAGAGGGAGGGCATGGCCCCTCAGTCATGGGTCATTTAAACCAACTCAACTCTCTATTAATGTCTCCCAGACTCTCTCCCTCTCTCTCTCTCATTGGTACAAAGGACTTCAAGAAAGCAGGACAACCAGGACAGAAGGTTCTCTTGCCCTACCCCACCATCAACAGTGCATGTTTTACATATGAGAAATGAGCCTTTTCTGGGCTAAAGAACTGATATTTACTGGTTATTTCATCTATTTGTGTCAACTTACCCTACTGCATGTTTTCAACGTTTTCTTAACCTTTCTATTGATGCAAATAAATAAAAACAGTCAATATTATTGATTATATTCATTTCTTCTCTCTTAAACATTTATTTGTTTATACATTTATTTGTATGTGTGTGTGTGTGTATAAGCTAGAGGTTGACATTGGGTGTCTTCTTCTGTTTCACTGAGCCAGGGTCTCTCATGTGAGCCCAGAGCTCACTGATTCAACTAGTCTTGACAGCCAGCTTGCCTGAGGACTCCTTTCTGCTTCCCCTCCCATGCACAGGGATTATGGTGGCCTCTAGGCCCACCCAGCATTTACAGAGGCACTTGGGCTCCAAGCTCCACTCCTCATGCTTATAAGGTAAGCACTTGATGGACTGGGCTTTTTCCTCAGCCCCTAAAATTCTTTCTTGTGGATAAAGTCATTCTAACTTGATGATGGTTTTGTTAAATACACTTCTCACTATAGAATAACATTATTGGCTCACAGATATGAGAATTCTGAAGTTAAGTTTGTTTCCAAAAGATCACCACTGAACACTCAAGAAATCTTCAAGAGCACAAATGCTTTTTCTCTGGCATATGTTTCAGATGAATATAATTTAATCGACAGTCTTAGGCCACTTATCACTAACTATTCAAAGAATTCAGTGACTGGCATGGGGAGATTTTTCCCCCAAAGTTGATTAACTTCTTGTAAGGAAGCATTTATAGTGTTTGTTAAATCTATACTTTCTATCAAAATTCTGAGTAATATAGACAACACTTTCTTTCACTGGTTTCTCAGACACAGGCCAAATATTTATTAGGGCACAGAAGTCATTTTGTTTTATCCCTTTTCCTCAGGAAAACAGCACACAAAATATGCCAAATTAGCATTTTGGAGCTATTGGCCAGGAATGCATCCTTGTCCCCTGTGAACAACTGCACAGAACTTGAGAACCAGCACAGAATGACCCAGAGTGAGAGACTTACTGCTCAGGAACTAGGACTTCAAAGGATGCACAGGATGCCACTTGTAGCAGACAGCTTCAGGTTCGCTGAGATGAACTTCTAGTCCAGGCACAGTTATGGAGGAAGGGATATTTATTGAAGCTTACAGATCCAGGGGAAGTTCCATAATGGCAGAAGAAGCGACCTGCTCTCACAGGGCCAAGCAGAGAGAGCAAAGCCCCCAGCCACACAGCACACAGAGCAAAAATTACAGCCAAAAAGTCACACAGCACACTTCAGGAACTCCTACTGGGCACACTTTGCATATCTTTACAATGGAATCTCAAACCCACCATTAACACCTTAAGACCAGCCCCCAGTGACATTGCCTCTAGGAAGGTGATTGCAGATGCAAACTATAAAGTAATAAAACATTGAATATATTGGGGGCCATATATTCAAACTACCACACCACTCTCTTCGTGTTAGGTGGGATTGCTTATCCCAGGCTGTCCCTGCAGGTTGTTTTAGACTAGGGTTTTGCAGAGAAACACGCCCGTCTCGTCTACCCCTTCCTGATCCTGGTGCTCAGGGCTCCATTGACACCTGAATGGAATCAGCATGCTCGCTTATGTCTTGTAGGACTCCACGCTGGAATAGGTCTTATAAGACATTTTGACCGAGTTAGTTGGGGCATTTCTCTCCCCCTCCCCGTGTATGTGTGTGTTGTATGTGTATGATCATATGCTTGTATGTAGGAAGACATGCATATGTGTCCAAGTGGGTGTGGAGGACACAAATTGCCATGCAGTGTCTTGGTCACTCGCCATCTTATTTTCTTGAGCCAGGTCTCTCCCTGAACCTGTCGCTCACTGATCCAGCTAGACTAATTAGCTAGCCAGTGAGCCTTAATAGTGTCCTCCTGTTTCTGCGTCTTCAGCACTGGAATTACAGGTGTGAACTGCTGGGCTTGGTTTTTTGGTTTTGTTTTGTTTTTTAAGGGTGCTGGGTAATCTGAATCTAGGTTCTCATGCTTGCATAGCAAACACTTAACCCGCTGAGCCATTTCCTCCGCCCATGATTATTCATCTAATACATTAAGAAATAAATGATGACTTCAATATGCTCCCTCTTAGTAAGTGCTGGTTGACCATGAGGGGAAACACAAAGTTATGAAGCAAAGTGTTGGTATCCCAGACGAAGTGACACTATTTGAGGCTTGCTGATTGTATTACAGCTACTGGCTAAAGTCAAGGTCATTTCCCTTTTGCCCTCACATTGTGATCAAAACCATGCACTCCTGCCTTTAAAAATAACTCCTTTGGCACTGAAAGGGACAAAAGAGAGAAAAGAGAATAAGAAAGTAAAGTCATAAGTTTCAGTTCTCCTCTTGCCAATATATACAAACCCACGTCCAGAGCACATCTCATTTACATGCCTGTTTATTTTGTTTTCATGGTTGTCTGGAAGCTGGGATCTTTCCTTTTCTTTCTAAATTGAGACAAAGAGATGTTAAGATAAAGTCAACTCACCCTGCTCGGCTGTGTCTGAGGACTTGGCCTTCCCATCACCACCTGGACAAATAGTCTCTTCAAAGCACTCGATGCATTTGTAGGTGCATCACTGCGGCTGTGGGAGGCATACTGTCAATTCCTTCATTTGTGAGTTTTGAATTGGACTAAACTTTTCTCCATGAGTTACTAATTTTATTTCAGGAGCATGCAAAGTAGATCAAGGGGCCAGCAGACTAGTCATTTCAAGGAAATGGAAAATTTGAATTTACAGGGATTTTTGAGGAGATCCCATCATATGTCACCATGAGGAATGGTTATTGATAGATTTTGGTTAGTGTTATTGTTAGCAAACACTTGCTCTGGTTCTGACATTGTGGTATGCACTTTATAACCATTACCACATCTAATCCCAATAATGATGCTCTCAAAGTATTAACACTCCCATTTCAGATGTGGAGAAACAGATGCTCAGGAAACTCAAGACACTTGTCCAAGGGCAGAAGATAAGATTCCAAGCCAGACCCATAGCTCTCAAGCCCTGTACTATTCTACAATGACTTACCCCTTCTTTAGATTTCTTTGACGTGAGTGTCACTTTTTTCTGTGGATACACAATGCACCTTTGAATTTTTATTTCACAGATTTCCTTTCTCTTTAACATGGAGTTTTGCTAGCTGTGTAGGCAACTACTCATTCTCAAGTCTCAACTCCACATCAGGTTGGGTCATAAAAGTACAGGATATTAAGAACTTTGATCCTCTGAAAATTAGTTTCTTGATTTTTAACACTCAGAGTTACTGATTTTATTTTGTCTCACTTTCTGATTGCCAAGGTCTGAATTCAGGTTCCATTCCATCTTTGAGAACACACCAGGGAGTGAGTTCTATGTTCTCACGAATTCCCTTCATTTTATTATTTTATTTTATTTTATTTTATTTTTGGAGAGAGACACAAAGAAAGACAGAGAGAGAGGGAGAGGAAGACAGATAGAGATGGGCACACCAGCAGCGTATGAGCTGCTGCTAATGAAATCTAGATGCATGCGCCCCCTTGTGGTCAAGTGCGACATTGTGCCCTTGTGTCCCTTTGCATATGGCTAAATGTGGGACCTGGAGATTGGAACCGCTGGAGATTGGAACTTGCGTTCTTAGGCTTAGGAGGCAGGCACCTTTACTGCTAAGCCATCTCTCCAGCCCTCCCTTCTTTTATAAATGAAAATGGTGGGAGAGGAGCAGGATTTATAAGGAACAACAGCAGGGAGGTTTAGCATGGCTTCCCCAAATGAAGGAAACACTCAGCAGAAAGATTTGATATCCTTCAAGGAGAGTAAGAAATCTCCCCACTAATCTCTGCAAACTCAGCTTAGTCCACAGAGCAGAAAGGAGCTTTGATATGGGCTGTATGTTAAGCATAACCAACAATCCACGCTGGCAACAACTCATCCCTGATTTGTTAGGCCGAAATGTGAACTCCACAGCAAAATGGATGTTGCATGCTTGCTAGGGTTCTTGACCATGCCACATCCATGCTCTGGAGGAGGAACATGTGAACAAAAAGGATATTAAGCTGTAAAATCAACAGTTCCAAATAAAATATGTCTTGCCTGTCGGGGTCCATGGCTCCACCATTTCCACAGAACATCTTGCAACTTGCATGGCCTCATGTCAATTCAAACCCTCCTTGGCCTTGTATTGCCCTTAAAGTAGATAAATTGGTGCCCATTGTCTGAGCCTTCATGTTCTAGCCAAAGATTCAGTCTCTAGTACAGATGTTAGAATATGAGTTTGATGGTTAAATTCATATGTCAACTTGACTGGATCATGGGATACCCAGATGGCTAGATAAACACAATTCCTAGGTGTGTCTATGAGGGAGTTTCAGAAACCAATTAGCATTTGACTTGGTGGACTGAGTAAGGGAAATGGCCCTCACCAGTGTGGGTGGGCACCCTCTAGTCATTTGATGTCCAGAACAGAGGAAAGAGGTTGAGGAAGGGAAGATTCGCTATCTGGATGAGTGAGCTAGGAGTCCCATCTTCTGCCCTTGTTGCTCTGGTTTCAGCCTCCATCTGGGTTCTATGACATTGGGACTTTGCACATTCCATAAGTGAGTAAGACAATTCATCAACACATCTCCTCATGTAGAAATGACTATAGATAGGTAGATAGATGGTACATAGATGATGATGGATGGGTAATATTTATATGCAGAGGCATTTGAATAGATAGATCAATGGAGTGAAAGATGATAATTTCTAGTTTGTTTTTTTGTATTTTGTTTTTCTGATAAGAAACATGGTAAGGAAGATAAGGTTCTATTCCGACTTACAGTTCAAGTGGATTCACCCCATTGTGAAAGGGGAGGTATGGCAGCATGGCCGTGCTAGTGGCAGGCTATCCAGTCCCCTTGCATCTAAGGTCAGGCAGCAGAGGGATAACAGGTAGTGGAACAGGTTATACAACCTCAAGGTCAGCCTGCACTGGCCCACTTCCTCCCACAATGCTCCACCCTGTAAAATTTCCAGTATCTTCCTAGACAGTGCCACCACCTGGGATCCAAGTGCTCAAACACATGAGCCTATGGGGGGAACATTTCACATCCAAAACCTATTGGTTCTGTCTGGGTGGGGGATCTCAACTAAAATGCATGTGCTTTAGGTATGGTGTTCCACTTTTTCCACAATCTTTCACCCTGCTTCCAGGAACTATCCAAACATTTGGTTCCTTTATGATTTGTCTTGTGAACTCTCCATGGGACCCAAGTCATTATTTATGTGAGCTGAGAAAGCTGAGCACAGAACACAAACAAACCCACATTCCTCTTCTTTGTCATGTTGAAGGAGACACAGAAACGAGAAAGAGGCCAGGAATTGGTGACTAGGACCAAGCCTTTGAAAAGTTTTACAGTTTTTACAAATGCACATACAGCATTTAACACTAAGCACCATCAGTAAGACCTTCATTTCTGCATCCAGTTGAGAGATCTGTTGCTGTGATCTGCTGGACAAGCCCACACAGAGCTGAAATTTCCTTCCCTTTCCTTCTCCAAGGTAAGATGGGCACACCCAGAACATTAAAAGAGCTCTCAGCAGCAGCCCTCCTACCTGAATAGCTTCTTTAAAAAATATTTATTTGCAAGGAGAGGGAGAATTTGCAAGAAGAGAAAGAAAGGGAGAGCGGGGGAAGAGAAGACAAAGAGAGAGACAAAGAGAGAGAGAGAGAGAGAGAGAATGGGAAAGAATGGCTGTACCAGCGCCTAGTGCCACTGCAAATTCCAAACACATGCACCACTTTGAGCATCTGGCTCTATGTGGGTACTGAGGATTTGAATCTGGGCCTAATCTGGGCCTGAAAGCTTTGCAAGCAAGTGTCTTTAGCACCTGAGTCTCATTACATGTATAGCTTCTAACTCCCGGTGTTTTCAACATGCATGGGCTCTATTCTCCATTATTTCTTTCTAATTTGTGTTGAATAATCTATGTGCTCTTCTCTTAAGATAAAATGCCACCTTTTTTTTTTTTTTTTTTTTTTTTTCCCTCATGGACATTCTATGTATTAGATAGACCATGGTTTTGTTTTTTAGCTCTTAATACGTAATTTCATTTCACTGTAGCACCAGATAACCTGATTGATGGAAGCTTGGATTGCCTGATGCCAAAAACAGCTAAATACTGCTTAAACTAGTGGCCTTCTGATATCCATAGTAAGCTAAGTTGGAAAGTGCATACAGTTGAAATCGTAGTCCTTTTAGCCCAAGAGCCTGGAAAGGTTGGTGGTGAGATTGTTGGTGGACTGACTCCTCTCGATGTCCCGTGAGAGTTTGCCCATAGAGATGGCAGTTAGAGAGTGGTGTTGGTAAGTTGACATTAGTGTTTCGTAGCTATGAGTCCCTCACTGAGGATGTGAACACTCATCAACTTCTGCTGAAACACTGGTGTAGAAACTATTAAAGAAGAAAGGACTGAGTTGTAAAGCTCCATTTCCTATGGATGGGAACATATCTTAGAGTTCAGATTACTTTTAAACAATTCTACTGGAAGACCTATTTTAATTACGGTTGGTGACTTAATCACCACTTTGAAACCAAAGATTCCATTTTAAATCACTAGAGGCTTATGTACTACAGTTAGTTTCCTATTTCCCTTCCCTCCCTTCCTTCCTTCCTTCCTTCCTTCCTTCCTTCCTTCCTTCCTTCCTTCCTTCCTTCCTTCTTTTTTTCTTTTTCTCTTTCTTTTGATTTTTTGGAAGGGTCTCACTCTGGTCCAGGCTGACCTGGAATTCACTATGTATTCTCAGGGTGGTCTCGAACTCTCCATGATCCTCCTACCTCTGCCTCCTGAGTGCTGGGATTAAAGGCATGCGCCACCACACCCGGCTTACTTTCCTATTTTTCAAACCAGCTTTCATTTGTTTCCAACTTTCACATTTTTTATATTGACTCTTCTATCGAAAGTGGTATTTTTATATTATTTTTCTCTATGGTAAAAAAATCTAGAACTTTAAAGATTATTAGATCTAGATACCTTAAAGAGTAAAGAACCCTTGGATACTCTTTTTTTGGTTCTCTAGTTTTACACAATTTGTATAAGGTTTAATGTCACAAGTTTACCAAAATTTGTTTTATTCAGTATTTCTCATGCCTAAATTTCAAGTTATTCAGAGAAATGCAGACATGTTTATACATTGGTGAAAATCAATAGTTATACTTAATTTAAGTGCATTATAATTCACTTAATTCATTTAAGCATCTCACAGGACATCTATTTGCAAAAAAAAGAGAGAGAAATGAAATAGATATAAATCACTAAAAACACAACTGAGTAATGAAGGTTCATCATGTATCAGAAACTGGAAAGTTGCATAGGCAGGATAAATAAAATATTCTATGATTACATAAAACTGATGTTTTTTTTTTTTTCCTCTGAATTGTGAATAGTTGAAGAAGAAAAGGAGAAGGTTGAGTTGGACTTTCCTCAAGTGGACAATTGACACAGGTCATGCCATGGAGAAAAATGTGTTGTGGACATGAAGGAGCAATGACAATTAGTCTACATCAATCACCTATGCAGTGTGTGGGAAAAGAAGTAGTCCTTGGTAAGAGCCCATTTGCCAAGTTCATTAGATTTTCTTATCACTGTGACAAATCTGCCTGACAGAAACAACTTCACAGAGGAAAGGTTGATTTGGGCTCGGTTTTTTGAGGTACTTCAGTTCATAATGGCAGGGACCGTATGGTGAGAGGAATGGCTCCATCTATAGCAGCAGGAGGGTGAAGGAGTTCACGTGGTGCAGGCCAGGAAGCAAAGATCATGGGAGGGCAACCAGGGCTGAGTATACCCTTCAAAGGTGCAGCTACCCTCAGTGAACTACTTTTGCTAGGCAGGCCCACCTCTTCCAAGTTGCCCAACCTTGACAACAATACCATAACTGAGACTGAGCATTCAAAACAATACATCTGTGGGAGATATTCCAGATTCAAACCTGAGCACCAAGGCAATATCCTATGATCCAGAGGAGTTTAAACTTCGAATGTTCCTTCTCACTTAGGTATAAATGGGAAGTGACAAGAAAAATCGCCTGAGCATTAGACACCTGAATGCAAATTTGACCCTGACATAAAGAGGAAAGCATCCTTGCAGAGAAGCCCTTGACCTTCCTTACCCCACTACAAAAATGGGAACTTACAGATTTAAGATACTATGGAAATAGATGCTGTAAAAAAAAAAAAAAAAAATGTTCTGTGTGTCTCCCAACCTAGGGCTGTGTTCAATTTCTGTTCTCATGGTAGTCACTTTAGCTTATAAACAGAAACAAATTTATGTGGTGTGGTCAAGCAGCAGTTTTGACATATAGACTGATGGTCTACAATGACCCTTAGCAAAATAACATAAACGAAGAATGGGAAATCATCTTCTCCAAAATAAGAGAAGAAATAATGGCCTGATACAAAAGACAGGGCTTTTTTTTTAGGCTAGACTTTAAAGTCTCCCTAATCTTTGAGAGCATCTGGCCAATATTGTAGAATCCCTAGAGGGACAGGGGAGGCTCTTCAGAGATTCTCAAGGGCAGGCAAGTGAGCTATGGAACTGTGGGAGAATGAAGAGGAGTCTAAGGAGGTCCTGACTCTTATCATGAAGGGAAGAAGCCATGGGTTTCAGATGACCTAGAAGCTCACACTGAGAGGTTGTCTTGCCTGATTCTGGCTACTAAGTCATTTACTACACTGCCGTTTAGAGAAGTCATATACTGAGCACTGACTCTAATCTGGTGCTATTTTATTCATTCACACATTTACTCCTTAAACTAACCCCGAGCAAGAAGGGAATCAACACTTAGGTTGTGTCAAAAGCCCATGCAATGAATTCCCTAGCAAACGAGATGTCATTTAAGTCTCAGAGCAACCTTCCAAAGAGAGTACTGTACTATGTAAGTGTTTTAATTCTCTCCCTTCATTTATGAAAAATGAGGCATCTGAAGCTCAGAAAGGATAAAGCTGCCCAGTGGAAAAAGGCTGAATGACCCTAGACATCCTCCACTCAAAGGCCACACCTTGTTGAAGCAACCCAGGAGGGTCATGTCAATCATTTCCCCCAGAAGCCTGTCTTCTCACTGGGGCATTGCTTATGATCTTCTAGGACATTCTGACTATCATAAAAATGCCCCGTTTGCATCTGGTCCCACAGGTGGTGGAGACCCAGGCTGTAAGGGCTGACACATGACCAGGGGAAGGGCATCCATTTTTCTTTCTTTCTTCAGTTAAGGTTCTGAATTGGATCCAGCTGTTCTTTGATGCAGAGGCCAAAAGACCCCAATATCCTGCTCTTTGTTTTTCTGGAAGTTATTGGTTACTTTTAACTGTGAAAGCTGGGTTGGAACTTCTTAAAGAACTGAAAGTTGGTCAATGAGTGGTGGGAGCAAGGTCAAGGAACAACAGAGGTTATGATATTTCAAGGGTAAGCCTCACTTTCAGATTTGACTTGCTTCATGTGTTGACCTTAATGGGAAGTAGTCTATAAACAGACCTTTACAAAGCTACCTGGGCACCTCTCACCTTTACTTAGAATAAATAACCACAGGATAACTTTGAATACAAGTTCTCCTCACTTATTAAGCAATTATTTAAAGCTAACTACTATGCTGAAATGTATATATATATATTAAATATTTTATTATTTGATAGAGAGAGATACAGAAACAGGCAGGTAGAGAGAGAGAGAGAGAGAGAGAGAGAGAATGGGCACATCAGGGCCTCCAACCACTGCAAAGGAACTCCAGATGCATGTGCCCCCTTGTGCATCTGGATTACATGGGTCCTGGAGAATCGAGCCTTGAACCGGGGTCCTTAGACTTCAAAGGCAGGTGTTTAACCACTAAGCCATCTCTCCAGGCCCTGAAATGTAAATACTTTTATCAGCAACAGTTTTATGTCTCACTTTTATAGAGCCAGTATCAGTCACCAGGCTCTTATAATAAGCTGTGTAGTTTTCATTTTCCTATGAGGTAAATGCTAATATATTCTTATTTTTAAAGAATAAAAGGAAATTGGGCCTTAGGTTAATGAACTTTTCCATTGCACCCTCACAAGTTAGTGACAAGAGTCATTAAAATAGGTCTGCCCAGAACCTCTATGCACCAGGAATCTGTTGCAATAAGGATAAAAGGAAGGGATTGAAGGAAGGGTTACCCTGAAAATGTCCCCACCTCTTTGGCCCTACCAGCCCTACCCGTCTCTTGTGTGTGTTTCCTCCAACGCTGTCTTTTGGTTTTGCACCCAAAGGCACAAATTACTCTTGATATAATTGAGGCATCTCTATAACACATTCCAAGGCCTAAGGGAAGAGAGGGCTTAGAGAATTTAAGAGCCACAGGGTGGGGAAGAATACTTTAGGGTGCTGTCCTTCTGTTGTGAACAGAAGATACATGTGTCACCCCCTGCTGCTGTCATTACTCCACAAGACCTGCACAGTTCTGAGCCCATCGACATTTTGACATAGAGGATGGGGAAGACAAAAAGAATGAGAGGGCTGGGGAGATTGCTCAGTGGTTAAAGGTGCTTGCTCACAAAGCCTGATGGCCTGGGTTCGATTCCCTAGTACCCACATAAAGCCAGATGCACAACGTGGCATGTGCATCTGGAGTTGGTTTGCAGAGACAAGAGGGCCCTGGAACACTCATTCTCTTCCACCCAATCAATAAATAAAGAAAAAAATATATAGTTTTTTTTTGGTTTTTCAAGGTAGAGTCTCACTCTGGCCCAGGCTGACCTGGAATTAACTATACAGTCTCAGGGTGGCCTTGAACTCAAGGCGATCCTCCTACCTCTGCCTCCGGAGTGCTGGGATTAAAGGCGTGTGCCACCACGCCCGGCTCAAGAAAATATTTTTTAAAAGAATGAGGCATCTTGGAGGTTCAGTGGAATAGGGACGAGGAAAGGGATACAAAAGAGGGTTGCAGGAGAGGAATATGATCAAATTACATTATGTTCGTGTATTAAAATTCTCAATAAAAAGAGAGAGGATTCCTCAGTGGTCTACCGAAAAACAATTCTAGTAGATACATCTATGAATCAGTGTGGCCAGAGTAAGAAACACACCTACAAAATTAAAGTTGGAACTCAAAAGGGATTTTATCTTACAAATATAAGGAGCAATAAGGAAGTGAGGCCTAACTCTCAGGGGAATAATGAGACTCAGCCCACTGGCGCCCAAAACAGTAACACAATGGGCAGATGACCAGGCTGGCCATGTCCCAGATGCAAACAATGGAACACTGGCCAACTTTTGCTACAGAGAGTTTCTGAAGTTATGGTATTGCCGTAGCCAGCCAAAAACACATTACAAGACCATAGCTATCCACAATAGTCTCACTTCATAAAGAAAGGAAGCGCTGGGGAGGGGAAAGTAACGTGAGCTTACTTTCTCTGGTGTAGTTTGAGGAAAAGTGCTCAGAAATTTTGCCTCTTTGCCCTTATGGATGATGGATTGCTTTGGTTTTATGAAATGTTGGAGCTAAATCCTTCAGGGTTGGGACTGCATGAATATTAATTGGTCTCCAGTAAGAAGAGCGAGGTTTCGCTCATTGTCCTTCTGGGGCAGCAATTGTCACTGGCCTTTTCCATGGTTTTATTTTTAAAGCAGCATTTTTATTTTATTTTATTTTTTTAGAAGTGAAATCCAGCTTCAGTTTGGGGAAAGAGATTTTTTTTTTCCTTAAGCTTTCTGCAGCCATCTATTATTTTGCTTCTTAAAAATTGCATCATGTTATGAGACCGTAATGACATTGGATTATCCAAACAGATCCTATTTCATATGTTCTGAAATGGATGTAGATAACAGAACTCAGGGTAAAGGCTTTTTACAGTTCCTAGAATTTTGTCTATTTGTGTATATTTGTATATTTATGTGGTCCTTTTACACGCATTATCTTCCCTCAAAATAAATAAAACACGTATTATTTTTCCTACCTTACAGGCAAGATGAACGATTAGACATCTTGCCAATGGCAGATCCCAGGAAGAGGGTGACAGACCTGGGACTTTGAGAGGAGTATTCCAGTTCCAGCTCCCCTGTCACTCCATTTTCTATCTAGATTCTATCCAGTCCACAAGTGGCACTTCCTGTTCTCTTCCACCGATGCCATTAATACAGCTGGCTCTGGCTACAACATCCTCCAGTGCACCTGGGACCACGCAGTCACATTTTCTTTCTCAACGGATGAAACTTTAGACACGAACCATTTCTTTTTGAAAAAGGATTTACCCCTAGCCTTAACACACACACACACAGACATTTTTCATTTTTTTTATAATTATTTTTTATTGACAACTTCTATACTTACATACAAAAAGTGCATGGTATTTGCCTCCCCTCCCCCATTCCCCTTTAGAACTCCACTCTCCATCATGTCACATTTTTCATTTTAAATCTTGGCATGCGCATGGAGAACATGTGTCGGGTAATGTGCATACGTGTGTGTATAGACGCCTATGCCCTGTGTGCACATGTGCAGAAGACAGGAGAGAACTATAGGCGTCCTCTTTTGGCTCATCTGCCTGTTTCTTCGAGACATAGTCTTTCACTCGATGCAGGAAGTCCTGGCAATTCTCTGGTCTCTGCCCTGTCCCTAACTCCTGCTGCAGGTCTGGGGTTAAGGAAGTCTGTAGCCACTCCCAGATGTTTATATGGGTGCTGAGGAATCAAACCCAGGCAGGCTCAGGTCCTCATGTTTGTGCAGCAAGTGCTTTTAACAAATGCTTGTGGGTGAGTTTTTCTGAGTTTCTGCACACATCACATGAAAACAATGAAGTAATAAAATGCAAATACATCTGCCTTGTTAAGATCAAAAACATTTATATTAAAAAGATGACCTGAGGACTGGAGAGAATGCTTAGTGGTTAAGGTACTTGCTAGCACAGCCAATGAACCCAGGTTTGATTCCCCAGTACCCACGTAAAACCAGATACACTAGAATGGAGCATGCAACTGGAGTTTGTTTGCAGTGGCTAGATGCCCTTGTGTGCCATTCTCTCTCTATCTGTACCTCTCTCTCTCTCTCAGAAAATAAATAAAATATATTTGTTAAAAAATCACTTGAATCTTACTAAAGGAGCTTTTCTCAGAGCCATTGAAAAAAAAAAATCTGTGCACAGTTCCCTCAGGGTATAATCCTGAAAACTAAGAAGAGTTTTGCTAAATTAGAGGAAAATAAAACAGAACTCTCCCTTCAACTTCCAGCAGATTCAAGCCAAGCCTGAGTCCTAGCCCTTGTAGGTTTGGAGTGGGTCTAAGCTTGGCAAAAGGGTCCCGGCCCATCCCTGCTGGAAAGCTATCAGGAGAGTTGGTTGCAGCTTTCCAAAAAACTTGCAGCCCAAAGATGTTTGGCTCCACATCTGAGCTTTTGTAATATTTGACATCTAATCGAAATTACCAAGCAAACTTCAGAAACTCAACCATCAAGCTAAACAACGATGGGTGTACAAAATTAACTGGTAGGGTTACCGTCTAACTTGAGCGAACACCAAACCTGCCCTCAAACGTGTGTAGCCCGACTCGAATTTTTTTGGCAAGGACTCAGAGATCTTTGAGATACTAATGAGGAGGAAGGGGAGGGAGCTCTCATTTTCTCTTCTAATCCATTGCTTCCGCATACCTACTTCTCTGACCTTAGAGGACAGAGGTTCTGAAAGGAGCAGGACTATATTCCCCGTGAAATTGAAATCAAAGTTCTATAAAAACAAGGTGATAATTTGTCCTAATTTGCATTAACACAGTGGAGCTGGTCAGGGCGGGGGGGAAAAAAAAAAAAAAGACTTTCAATTCACCAAGAGATTGGTGGTTTCTAAACTGGAAAATCCCAGGTAGGTGTGCTGAGAAAGACGGAAAAGCATTGACAGATCAGATCAGATAGTAATCCAATTTGGAACTTTGGAACTCTCTAGTGACAGGGAGGAAGTGACCAGTTTGAAGTGGCCTAAAAGCAGAGCCGGCCCTCAAAGAGGTTGAATGACATGTTGGCTCCTTGGTCAGGTAGCTTGTTTGTTTCTTTCCAGGACCATATCGGGTAGAAACACTTGCTTATATAAATTTTGCCCCTTATAAACCATGGGGGTTTGGTAAACCTGTAATTTGCTTGTGAATGTCTGAGGCTCATGGGAACTCCTAAGAAGTAACATATGCTACATCCATTTGAAGCAACAGGAAGTAGATGGAAAAGGTATGCGTCTGGCCCAAACAGTCTTCCACTTAAATAGTAGTGTGACCTTGGGATAAATCACTCCATTTCTTTGAGCCTCAGTTTCTTTGACAGTAAACAGCTAGGATAATATCTTTTTCAGAGTGTCTCTGTTAAAGTCAGATGATATAATATACATGTGATTATCTGCCACAATGCCTATCATAAGTGTATGCTTTCAAAGGTTGTTTAAATCTTTAAGAGAGTGCAAATTCCATCTCTCCTTAACACACTCATTTGTCCCACTTTCTAATATCATTTTTAGGTTAAGATAGTTTAAACTGTCTGGAATCTAATTTCATGATAATGAATAGTATTAAACTCCTGCCATCCTGACTTCTCCTGTCAACCAAGGTGGGGGGTGGTGGGTTAGTATAGGACCAGGCAGATGGCACAGTCATTAAAGTACTTGTCTTGCAAGCACGAGGACCAGAGTTCCTTTCGTGGAACCCACATTTAAATATTATTTGTCAGTCATATTTATTATAAAAGTCATTTTGATAACATTAATGTAGTATGTCCTTAACAAGCTCAGGAAAAGTCGTTTTCTTTCTGTCATCATGAGAGATTCTGGAAGGCTGTTTCAGGTATAGGACATGGGAGGTTGGAAGACAAATCAAGGTAGAGGTTTCTGGATGTGTTGGAACTTGGAGTCTGACATCTTCTTTTCCTAGCATGGCTCTGCTATTTATCACTGTGTAAGATGTGTGAGTTCTACTGACATAAATCTCTTAGCTGTTGGCTTTCTGTTGCCTTTTTTCTTTCTGAATTGTGAAAGTGAGAAAACACGTAACTCGTACATTTGTGAGAGAGCTCAGAGCACTAAGAAGAAGGCTGAGCCAGTACCTAGGAGAAAGCCCTTCATACACTTATCTACATGTAATGAATAATAGTCTTTCCCACTTTCTTTACCCTTCATTAACATATTCAACAGTATCTTTCAATGCTTATGATGCATCACTTATTGTTGATATCTGTAGGCAACATCAGTAAACTAAATGTTGTCTCTGTTCCTAGAGCTGGCATGAGAGGTGGTGGCGATGATGTGGGCAACAGTAAGTGTTGTGAACACAGAGGGGGTGGACCAGTTACTTTCTCATCATTGTGAACACATACCTGATCAGAAATGAAGGTTTATTTTGCCTTATGGTTCCAGGTGATAGAACCCATCATGATGGGGAGGGTGTGGCGGGCCGGAACAGGAAAAGAGCTAGTCACATTGCAGCAAAGGAAACAGAGGGTGAACTGGATACGGGGTTATTAGAACTCCTTAAGGCCTACCACCAGTAACCCACTTCCTCCAGCAAGGCTTCACCTCCTACAGATTCTTCAACCTTTCCACATAATGCCACTAGCTGGGGACCAGGTATTTACGGGGAGCGTTTTACATTCAAACCACCAAGGAAAGTAATGGTACTTGGGTGAAATATTTTGCAGAGGAGTAAGCTGGGGAACATCTTTGTGATGAAGAAACATTTGAGCAGAAGAAAGTGAAAGAATGAGAAGATTATCAATTCAGGGCAAAGTCTTTTCTGGGGAAGAGCCAGTGCAAAGGCCCTGGTGGTCCCATGAGGTCGCCAGGATTCTGAAGCGGGGAGGGAATACAGGGAGATTGGAGAGTGTGGAGCCCCAATGACGTGTATTGTGAGGAAGCATCCCATGACTTGGGTTTTGTTCTGAGATGAATGTGAAGTTATTGGAGAACTCTGATAGAATGACAGACACCATACCAAAATCATTTTTCGAATGATGTCTGGAGTCCATTTGGGATCTGACAGCCAGCACTGGGTTAGAAAGGAAACATCAGGGGAAGGGGCTGGTGATGTACTGGTGGAAACTTTAGCCTTTTGGTTAACAGTTACAAAAACTCAGGGGCTCAGTGCACTCAGTGCTGAGGAAGTGGAAGTACTTGAATTTGCTCCACAGAACTCAAATAAGCTTGTACAGTGGAGTCAGCATTTGTAGTCCCAGTTCCACTATGGTGATAAGAGAGCCACAAGTCAGGAGAAATCCCTGGAAGCACACAGTTTGCAAGCGTGAGGAATGCAGTAGTGAATGAGGGACTGCCTAACAGAGCTGGACAAGGACTGGCACCCAAGGTGTCCTCTGACCTCTACGTGGGTGTTGTTGCATGTACTCACTCATACTCACACACATAAACATAAATACACACACATGCCACAAGCTCAGCAAATTGAAATGTTAATGTTTTTTTTTTTTTTTTTTTTCTGAAAGACACGCTTTTCAGAGTTGACTTCATCCTTTCTGTTTCATTCCCTCTTTCTATGACGACCCCCATTCACTTTGTCTCCATTCTTCTCTCCCCTTTCCCTTCCTGGTTCTCATTGCTTATGAATCATGACTCTTCATGTCAATTAAAACCTCCATTTACATCAGCACAGCTGTGGCTGAAGCTGTGCATGACTCAGTTTCCCCAACATAGTCCTTATGGCCCTCCAAAGAAATCCTCAAGAAGAATGGAATATGTGCTTCCTGAAGGTCAGTTTTTTCTCTGCCCTTTCTCCTATCTGCCACTGAAACACAGAGCACCACGTTGTTAAGACAGTTATTTTTCTTTAGTAGGAATGCAGAATCCTGAAACATTGCCTCTGCCGCTTTTGACTAATATTTTGCTTGTCTTCCAAATTCCATCTATTGGCTTTCTCTGTCTTCAGGTTCTACATCAACAGGGTCAACCGGGGAACAAAAAATATTTGGAAAAACTTCATCTGTACAGAATATATACGGACTTTCTTTTTGTTTTCCTTATTCCTTCTTCTATAAACATTACAGTATAGCAACTGCTTCACAGCCTTTACATTGAATTAGGTATTGTAACTAATCTAGAGAAATTATGAAGAAAAGGGGAGGGTGCGTGTTGTTTATATGGAACCTAAAGCATTTTGTGTAAAGGACTTGTGTATCCATGGGTATTGGTACTCGTTGTGGGTCCTGGAAGCAATCTCCACACAACCCAAGGGACAACTGTCATCAGTACTAACATGATGGATGACTTAATGCACGCTAGGCACATGGCTAAGTGCGTCGTGTGCAATGCATTGATTTCATCCTGCTTAATGTATCTATCATTGTGTGGTGTGCATGCATGCATGTATGTTCATATGTGTATGGATGCATGCATGTGTTCATTTGTGTGTGCAAATGTGTATGTGTGTGAGGCCAGAGATTGATGTTCGGTGTCTTCCTCCGTCACACTGTATGCTACTTGGTGTGCGTACGAATGGATGTGTATAATATGTGTGTACGGGCACATGCACTAAAGTATACATGTAGAAGTCAGAGGGGAACCTCAAAGTGCTGGTCATCTCCTTCCATCTTTCTGAGACAGGGGCTTACTCACTGTTTTGGCACTTCATGGCACCAATGTAGCTGGCCCACGAGCTTCTTGGTTCTCCTGGCTCTATCCCCCCATTGATGTAGGCATGTTGGGATTACAGATGTGTGTGCCAATTTGTGTCCACCTTGACATGAGTGCTGAATCTTGAGCCAGGGGCGTGCAAGCAACTGCCTTTTACCAGTGACCTATCTCCCCATTCTCTAAGTTATTTTTGAGATAGAGTCTCTTGCTGAATGTGGAGCTTGCTGATTCTGCATTTGGCTGAACTAGATACCAATAAACCACAGGGACTATCTCTTCCTCCCCAGTGTTGGGATTAGAAGACTGTGTTACTGCATCCAGCTTTTACATGGGCGTTAGGGATCTAAACTCAGGTCCTCATGTTTGAGTGGCAGGCACTTTACCCACTGAGCCATCTCCCCAGACTTTATCATTTTATTTTGTAGGTAGTTAAGACTGGGTTTGATATAAGGAACCTAGATAAACATCAGTGTGTATTCTTCTGGAAGACTATTCTCCTAAGACAACATATTGCAACCAAGATTTCATCTAAGCAATTATTGAAATTATTTGTAACACATTAGCATTTACCTAAATACCTTGACCATATGCTATAAGATTTGGACACAGACATTTAAAAAGAATTAACTGGTAGTCACAACAGGGATCGCTTATACATGTTAATATGTCCCAAATGTGAATCGATACCTAGGCACATTTCTGATTCAGTGCATACCATGAGCAGACCCAGGGGCCTTTCAGCACTCCAAGTCGCATCCCACTTGCTTGCTTTGGCCCAGATTAGGAAACCACAGCTCACTGCCTTACTCAACCCACTCAGCAAGAAGACGAAAGGAGTCTGCGTGAGAGAAAACTTTCCCGGCAGCACAGACTCCATTTAGAAAGCTCAGAGCAATGAGGCGTAATGTGTCTTGACTTCTGACACTGTTAACTACCACTCTGCGACTTTCCTTTCCATTTCTAGCCCTATCCAAGTAGGAGGGAAATGGGGGGAAAGGGGAAGTTTGGCAGGAAATCCACCTCGCAGAAAGAAAATCATATTTGAATAAAGGTACCCCATTGAGGAGTCTCATTGCATTTGCTTTGGGAACTGGTTAAAACTTGATTAATCTGCCGACAGAAGCTAACTGGCGGAGGTTGGATGGGAGGAAGGGTAACTACACATAGTTTGCAAGCTGAGTACAAGAGGGGAAGCCAAAATGAAATAAAGTTAGTATGTGCATCTAATAGAAAAAAAGGGTGTAAATTGGAATGGACCATAGAGGTCAGAGGTTCGAAGTGGTGCTCTGAACAATACCTGGAGCCTGAATTCTAATACAGACATCTCTCTTGACATCACCTGTATCATTAGATGCTTTGAGTGTTCGGTACACTGAAAAAATCCTATGTTGTATCTTCCCTTGTTCACCTCTTAGTGAAAAACAAAGAAGTGCAAAATAGTTGAAGCTAATTAGAAAGTTAAAAATTCTTACTTCCTAGTCGTGAGCCCATTTTTGACTGATGGACAGGTATGTTTGTGTGAGGAAGAGAATAAAAATGAAGCTAGAAAATGGAAGACCCGAAACTACATTCCTAGTTGGAAGGTGGGTATCTTCACAGACAATTCACCTGGCATTGGAGAGAGTAAGGGGGGAAGGTGCATGCTGTTATATGCTAGAATTGAGTCCCTACTGATCAACTCATTCAGTGAGAATGGGAAACCCAGTATAAATTGGATTGAGTATGTCTGAGGTTCTCTCTGCACTATAGGAAATCAACAAATCCTTCTGTACCCACCCATCACTTTCTTCTTTCCAATTGGAGAGCCCTCTCCTATTACCTCCTCTCATGGAGAAATTTTTTATTAGGCAACCCCCTATAGTACTCAAGGTTTACTTATATATTGTAAAGTATCATCCTAAAATAAACTCTGCCCATGTTGGAAGAGTCTGATTCTTTTTTATTTTTTTGGGAGAGTCACAGAAAGACAGAGAGAGAGGGAGAGGAAGACAGATAGAGATGGGCGTGCCAGCAGCCTCTCAGCTGCTGCAAATGAAATCTAGATGCATGCACCCCCTTGTGGTCAAGTGCGGCATTGCGCCCCTTTGCATCTGGCTAAATGTGGGACCTGGAGATTGGAACCGCTAGAGATTGGAACCAGTCTTCTTAGGCTTAGGAGGCAGGTGCCTTAACCACTAAGCCATCTCTCCAGCCCGAGTCTGATTCTTATGTTTGCTAGACAAGTACACTACCACCGAGCTCTTCCTTAGCAGGGCTTCTATCTGCTTCCTTCTGAGCAAATTTGAAGTACTGGGGTGATCATTCTGTCTAAAGGTCAAAATATGGCAATTCTCAATTCCCCAAATCTGTGTGTGCATGCACGCGCGCGTGTGTGTGTGTGTGTGTGTGTGTGTGTAAGACAGACAGAGAGACAGAGAGAAACAGAGACATAGGGAAATGTCCTCCTAAGAAAACACAGAAGCAACTCCAGGTTGGCAAGAGAGAACAAACTCTGATGTATCATGACATCAAAATGAAAAAAGAGTGATTGAGAGGGGGAGGGTATGTAATGGAGAGTGGAGTTTCAAAGGGGAAAGTGGGGGGAGGGAGGGAGTTACCATGGGATATTGTCTACAATTAAGGAATTTGTCAATAAAAAGTAACTAATTAAAAATATATATAAACTTTAAATAAAACATCTTAAGGGAGGAAAAAATATAATTCACTTCACAAAACTATCAGTTCAATACAGACACTCATGTTTGATGAAAAGGAAGATACAATGAACACATGGGGTATGTGTGGGAGGAGAGGGCTCCTAGAGATTGGGGTATATGCATCTGCCTATTTGGGTCACTGTCATTGCCCAGTTTAGGGAGGAGGGCTGGGCTCCTGGCACTATGTTGTAGTTGGCATGTGGAGATGTGGAGATCAACAAGGCCTATTACATCATTGAAAGAAACTCACCATGCATTTTCCCTCGAGTCTTTGTGTTCCTGACTTGAGAGTATCTGGGACTTGAGTGAAGCTGTGTATCTTCCTGGGTTTCACCTGTAACTCACATCCATGATTCGTCCATGTAGCACTTGCAAGTGGAGGGTCTGGCTGGCAGATCACCTCACTGTTCAGCACTGGTGATGAGTGTAACTCTGTCAGTCTTATTATTTTAAATTGGTTCTTTGTCGAATAGGTGCTTGGCTTCCAAAGGAATTTCTCTTCTCCTAAATGCTGTAATAATAACATTGACAGCAGTAACATCTGCTGCCATTTATTGAGCTTTAAACACACTCCAGGTGCTACCTAAGAGGGCTCAGAATTCAGCAGTCAGTGTCTCAGGCTCCATCAGACTGACGGATTCCAACTTTGCCTCCACCATTACTAGTTGTGTGTTGCATTAGTGACTTTTCTCATTGCTGTGACCAAATACCTGTCAAGAAGCACCTTAAGGGAGGACAGGTTTATCCTGGCTCACAGTCCAAAAGACACAGTCCATAGTGATGGGGAAAAGAGGGACAGCCATAGGAGCAGAGGCAGCTGGTTGCAGTGCAATCACAGAGAGCAGACAAGAACTGAGGATGGATATAAAATCTCAAGGTCTGCCCACCATGACCCACTTCTTCCAGTGAGCACATGAGCCTATGGGGAATGTTTTACATTGAAAATACAATACAGGGCCAAGGGTAGATTATTTAGATTTAGACTTTTCCTGTGTAAAATGGGCATAAAGTATCTCATGAGGATGGAATACACTGGTTCAGGGAAACAGCTTTGTATTGAGCCTGCAGCTGGTTTATATTTGATACGTTCACCATCATCATCGTAGTAGTTTGAATGTGTTAGTTTAAATGTATGGCTCTATAGACTCAGTTATTTTTTGATGTAGCTTTTCTACTTGAGCCCTATCAGGCAGATCCCTGCTACAAGGGTGTGTGTCACTGGTGGATCCTGTAGTTTAGCCCTAAGGTGCACTTTGGGGTGGATCTTCACTCCAGCCCACTAGGTGTGCTCAGAACAGCTTCACTCCAGCCCACTAGGTGTGCTCAGAACAGCTTCACTCCAGCCCTACTAGGTGTGTGAAAAACAGCTTGAGCTCTGGTGGTTCATGCTTGCTGGTGTACCTGCTGTTGGTGTTTGTTTTCTGTAATTGTGTCTCTGTGCTTGGATCTATGAAAGAGAGCCAGCTTCTTCTGCCATGGATGGTGTTTTCCTGGACTCTCCAAGTCTGAAATAAACCCCTTCCTCCCATAAGCTAAGTGTGGTTGAATGCTTGTGTTGGCAACAAGGAGCTGACTATAGTCATCATCACCATCTTTTTTTTTGTTTGTTTGTTTTTTTGAGATAGTGTATTGCTCTAGCCCAGACTGACCTGTAGTCCCAAACTTCCCTCAAACTCATAGCAATCCTCCTACCTCTGCCTCCTGAGTGCTGGGATTAAATGGGTGTGCCACCACGCCTGGCTTTATTTATTTTTTTTTTTTTTGGGGGGGATTTGAGGCGGTAGAGTCTCACTGTATCCCAGGCTGACCTACAATTCACTATGCAGTTAGGCTGGCCTCACACAGCAATCCTCCTACATCTGCCTCCTGAGTGCTGGGATTAAAAGTGTGTGCCAGGGCTAGAGATATGGCTTAGTGGTTAAGGAGCCTGCCTGCAAAGCCTGAGTATGCCTGTTCAGACCTCCAGGTCCCATGTTTAGCCAGATGCAAAAAGTGACACAAGGGTGCAATGCCACACTTGCCCACAAGGGAGCTCACGCATCTGGAATTTTTTCACAGCTGCTGAGAGGCCACTGGTGTGTCCATTCTCTGTCTCTGTCTCTCTCTCTCTTTCTCTCTCTCTTTCAAAAGTGTGTGCCATCACACCTGGCTCATCATTTGTTTTTATTCTTGGCATTCTCTTTTTAAATGTTTTTCCAAGCCATAGTGTATACAGCTTTATTAAAGATACTTTTCATAAACAATCATGGTATTTCAGGCAGGACTTTAGTAGACACACAGT
Source organism: Orientallactaga sibirica (assembly GCA_036365145.1). NCBI lineage: Eukaryota > Metazoa > Chordata > Mammalia > Rodentia > Dipodidae > Orientallactaga > Orientallactaga sibirica. Next base: position 12,174,062 of record JAEOAD010000013.1, read on the forward strand.
AACACAGAATCCAAGAACTTTCAAACTCCCTTCAGAAAGCACACGATCCACATTCCCCATTGATGAGGGTCCCTTTGGAAGAGGGAGGACAGAGAGGAGGAAAATGGAACCAATACTATGAATGTAAAATCCGAATAATAGAAATAAAAAAATAAATTAAAAAAAAATTCAGTGAAGTCTTCATGTGATGCTCTGAACAGGGAAGTTTAGAGCAAGGATTGACATTTCACATTGAGCGTGTTGTTTAACAACTTTTCACAAGCTGACCCTTACTTTCAAGAAATGAAATGAAAATGGAAGAATTATTAATCTGAAAAATCCACAATCTTTTTGCAAAGGAACCACAGCTCTTGTGAGGAACATCATTGTCACAGTGATGTCACTGCAAAGTTCAGGTCATCTGACACACTGGTAGAACCAATGTCAAGGGGTCAGGTCCCAACAAGTCTCTGGATTTAAGGGAGTTAAGTCTAAGCTGTTGGTGGAGAACATAAAAATTAATTTTGAGTGTTCTCATGCCACAAGGCCTTTGTGCCAAGGTTGGCTACTGTGTCAACATCAGGGAATCCCTCCTCCCAGGAGCCAAGAGGAATCTTTCAAAACTGGCAGGGAGAGGTGTTTTCCCATCACTCCAGCTTGGGAGACCTCTGTTAGTGACACTTGTTCCCCCTCCCCCAAAACTTTAAAAAAAGTAAAACAGGGCTGGAGAGATGGCTTAGCCGCTAAGGTGCCTGCCTCCTAAGCCTAAGGACACTGGTTCCAATCTCCAGCGGTTCCAATCTCCAGGTCCCACATTTAGCCAGATGCAGTGACGCAAGGGCGCAATGCTGCACTTGACCACAAGGGGGCGCACACATCTGGATTTCCTTCGCAGCAGCTGAGACACTGCTGGCGCGCCCATCTCTGTCTTCCTCTCCCTCCCTCTCTCTCTCTCTTTCTGTGTGTCTCTCTCCAAAAAAATAATAAATTTTTTTAAAAGTTAAAAAAAAAGTAAAACAAAATTCTACATTTTTATAAAACTTGATAAAAAATAGTATTCAAACTGTATAGTCACCAGAAGTACACAGTTATCAAACATGCACACACTTCACTTGGCATCTCCAGCACCTCCAGCATCCTGTGGCTGATCTGTTTGGGCGTCTCTGTTTTGTGCAGAGTCATTCCCCTCCTTGCCAACATCAGTCTTTCCTTTTTCCCTTTGGGTACCATCTCTCCCTTCTTTGGGTACCACCTCTCCCATCTTTGGGTACCACCTCTCCCGTCTTTGGGTACCACCTCTCCCATCTTTGGTTACCATCTCTCCCATCTTTGGGTACCATCTCTCCCTTTTTTGGGTATCACCTCTCCCTTCTTTGGGTACCACCTCTCCCATCTTTGGTTACCATCTCTCCCATCTTTGGGTACCACCTCTCCCTTCTTTGGGTACCACCTCTCCCTTCTTTGGGTACCACCTCTCCCTTCTTTGGGTACCATCTCTCCCTTCTTTGCAGGGGTCTGTCTAGGCTTGGGCTTTCACTTTGGAGGAGCAGGTATAGCAGACAACCTTGTGGATCTTCTCTTTGGTTCATCCTTCACCTTGGCTTTATCTCCTTTAGCATCCCCTTCAGCCTATCTTTTGGGCATGCCAGCAGCTGGTGTGGGGAGAATGAATGCAGCTGCTGAGTGCGGGGTTGCAGCAGCTTGTGGCTTTGGTTAGTCCGGGTTCATCCTTGCTTCTTCACACTGCTCTTAAATTTTTATTTACTTGCAAGAAGAAAGAGGCGGGGTGGGGGGAGAGAATGGGTATGCAAGGGCCTCTAGCACTGCAAATGAACTCCAGTAGCATGAGTCAATTTGTGCAACTGGCTTTACATGGGTTCTGGGGAATAGAAACTGGGACTTTAGGCTTTGCAGGCAAGTGCCTTAACCACTAATCCATCTCTCTAACCCTTGGTGTTCTTTAATCCTTCTAAAAGTCCTGAACAATAAACATTATCATCTGTATGGCACAATGCAGGTCTGGCCCTAGCCAGACCGCATGGCAAAAGAAACCAGGAAGTGGCTTCTGTGAACATGGCATCCTGCGCAGGCCTGGCGTGACAACAGCTACAGTCCCATGCTCACGAGAAACCTGCTACAAGATGATCTGTCTGGAGACAGGCTGTCATTGGTCACAAATAGGGGACCACCCCATACAATGATTGGCCAGCCAAGCCCCTTAAAACCCCCTGCACTTCCTCGAATAAATGAGTTTGCGGCAGCTTGCCCTCTGCTGCTTCCACCCAACTCCTGGAGTCTGTGTCATGACTCTGCGCCTCTCACCCCCCAACCCAGCACAGACCCTGCCGTCCCTCCTGGGCTGGCCCTAGGGGGGACCCCAACATCATCTCTGTCTTACAGACTGCAAAGCAGAAACTTAGATGGATAATCTGACTTACCCTAATTTCTGTACCTCCTAAATAATGGGAGTGTGGAGCTTGAACTTATATCCATGTACAGGGGGTTTTTGTTTGGCTACTAGGATGAAGTAGCTAGTAGTTTATTCTCCACCGATCTGAGTTCACAAGGCAGCACCATCTCTTGCCAAATCCTCACTGTGACAAAGAGAGTGTTGCTTACTCACTCACAGTAATTAGGATCTCAAAACCACAACACTTTTCCTACACTGTCATTACTTATTTCACAGTGGATCTATGAAGTTTCCTTTCTTATCCTATTGCAAAAGACATGGGCAGCTGTGAAGCCTCGGCCTTGTGTAGCTTCCTGGAGAATGCCATTCAGTCCCTGCCTCAGGGTCCTTGGTCCTGCAGCCTGGGATGTTTTCTCTCTCCACATTCACATGACTGGCATTCTCATTCCCTTCTCACTAGTGAATTCTTCCTCGATTGTCCCAGTTTTCTGATATTGAAACAGGCACTACAGGTCATCCACTTATAAGGAAAACCATTTTCCTTTGGCTCATGTTTTTAGAGATTTCAGTCCTAGTTGAATGGCCTTGCTGCTTTGGGCCTACGGTGAGGTAGCATATCACGGTGGAATTGGGATGGAGCAAAGCTGTTGACTTCATGGTCAGGAAGCCAAAGAGATAGGAAGTTGTGATGAGACCATTGTCCTCTTCAAGAATATTCTCCCAGTGGTCTAAATATAACTTGCCAGCATCCACCTTCGAAACCATCTTCCAATAGTGCTTCATTGGGAACAAACATTAAACAACTCATGGGCCTTTGGGGAACATTTTAAATCCAAGCTGTAGCACTATCCTATATAGCTTATGAGCATCACCCTTATTATTTCTCTGTCTCTCTCTGTCTCTGTCTCTCTCTCTCTCTGTGTGTGTGTGTTTGTAATTTGTGTAGTGTATATGTGGTGTGGTTTTGTGGTGTATGTGTGTGCACATGTGTGAGTCCTGTGCCCCACATGCAGAAGCCAGAGGAGGATGTCAGGTGGATCATGTACGTACTCATTGCTGGAACAAAATACCCTACAAGAAGCATCTTATGGAAGGAAAAGACTTACAGTTCCATAGGGTATAGCCCAGCATGGTGGGACAGGCCTGGCAGGCTGGAACAGGAAGCTGGAATCCTACTGTCACTTTGGCTGACATGAAACAGGACGAACAGCAAGCAGAGTTGGATTATAAAACCTCAAGGTCCACTGGCAGTGACACACTTCCTCTAGCAACGCTCTTTCTCCTAAAGGTTCCTCAGTCTTCCAGAACAGTGCCGCTAATTTGAGATTAGGTTTTCAGACCCATGGGGCATTGGGAAGGCTTTTTACATTCAAACCACACCACCAGGTGTCCTCCTCTATCTCTCTTCCACCTTATTTCATTGAGACAGGGTCTCTCACTGAACCTGGAACTTGCTGTTTTCCAGCTAGACTGGCTGACCAGTGAGTCCTGGCCGTCCTCCTATCTCTGTCCCCTCTCTGTGCTGGAATTACTGGAATGCATGGCCATACCTGACATTTTATGAGCACTAGGGTCCTCACACTTGGACGACAAGCACTCTTAACCAACTGAGGCATCTCCCCATCCTTTCCTCATTGTTATCCTTGTCAGTTCCTACAATCTTTTCTTGAATTGTTTTGCTTAATATTTATTCCCATATGACACTCTGTGTAATATATTGGTGGATGATCTGTCCACACTAGGAAGTTCCAAGAACAAAACGATTTGTCTTTTTGATGTTGTTGTTGTTGGTGGTGGTTATTGCTATGATCACATGACACAGAAGAAAGCCAGGCAAATGGCATGGAAAACCCTTTTCTTTAAGTGCTGAATAAATGGATAGAACCTGGCATTTTGCAATAATTATGAAACGCTTGGGCCTGAGTTCTCTAATTGCTATTTTTTTTTCCAGTTTCTAAACAAAAAGACAAAATGCACAGGAAATTCTAATCAATATCAGGGCATAAGTTGAATGTGAGAACTTATAGCAGCAATTTTCCCATTATATTCCCCTGGGCCTTTATGTTATTTGACCCTGGACTCTTCAAGTAGTCTGCTGGCAGACATTCTCAAGTGCATTTGTTGTTCTTAAATGTTGTGAAGGTGGCATGGGTGGTGGGGTGGGATAAATGATGTGGTAGGTGATCACTCAGCACAGGTCACTGAATATATAGAACCCACAGGGGCACAGGCTCCGCCTCTTCTATTTCTCTACAGCAATAACACTGACCCAAGGCTGACATTCATGAAGACATCTCTACCTTTACTGTCTAGCAAAAATGTTATATTTCATTCCACCTGCTACACAGTCCGTGGCTCTCCAAAGGCTCTTACTCTTTCCCCACAAAGACTCATTGCCCATCACCATCCCATCCCTGCCACCCCAGGTTCCTCACATTTTGAGAAAACATCTTTCTAAGTTTGTCCTCTTCATTCTTCTCCCACTTATGATCCAGGCAGAGGCTGGTCTGGTCTCCCTGTGAATTTCCCCTGCTGGGCTGGGTGTCTATCATTTATCTTCTCATTCGTGTACCCATTCTCCACAAGGAGGGGTTAAGGCCCCTGGGAGACCCTGAATTTGTAATAGGGGGCATTGGAATAACTGTGATAGCTATCAGGATTAACTTATTTCCCCCTTTCTGTTTTGAAGCATGCAGTCATGTGTGAGGGCTCACACTACCTGAATCATTCAGCTCAGTTACCATGCTGGTAGAGACCAAAGCACTGGGTGGACAGCCTTCCAAAAAAGCCAGGGAGGGCAGGTGGGAAGATGGCTTGAAAATGGGAAGATGGAGAGAAGATTATTAGCTTGTTTTATAATGTTCTCTTGCCCTAGAAAACTCAAAATGGTTTATGTGAGTACAGACTAATCTAAACATTTTAACCTGCCAATCATAGCATGTTTGTTGACTTAAGGCAGACAGATAGTAAGAGAATTATTACAGGGAAAAGTCCTACCCCCATCTCGGTTATCTTGACATTCATTTCAGGGTTTTGTTTTCCAACCTGGCTAAATAACCCTGAGAAAATAAATTCAGGGCAGGGCACATGTGTGTTTAATGTCTCTATTTTGTTTATGGTACAGAATCATGACTCCGCTTACCCGCTTGACAGCCTCTGTCCCTATCTCATCTCACTGCTTGTTTTATGTCTGTGTTTTCTACTTAGCAGTCTGACATTGTCTCTGTGTGGCCATGGCTTTGTAAAGAAAGGGAGGAGGAAGCCATTAGAGAGGGTCAAAGTCACAGCTTCTTGATAAGTTTCGATGTCTGGAATGATATGGGATGGATTGAGGAGGCACCATTTCATAAGGATTTCTGACTAAGTGTGCCAGGCCAAGGACATCATGTTGGTGTCCCTAAGGAAGATTCCAGGAGTCTACCTACTTCTTCTCATTGGATTACTCAAAGAAAATCCATCCACACCTTCCCATATTTTTTTTTCTCATTGCCTAGCTCAGGGGCCACCTGAATTAAACAATTTTCTGGACTAGTCCTATTTAGGTACACAGCTGATAGGGTTCAGTGCTTAACCTGTGTAAGATCATTGGTCCTAAAAAAAAAAAATCATCATTTCAAAGAGAAAAGGGGAAGTCCTTGACTCCTGGAGGCATAGTGTACTCCATCTTGTCTATTGTTCAACCAAATGGTAACCAAATCATGATATAAGAATAACTAGGTCATCCTCAGTGAGATGCTAGTGAATTGTGACAAGTGCTGGGCCTTGAGTTAGACTGGATGATAGGTCTTAATTCCAGCTGTCATCCTCTGATATGCGATCTTGATCTCTGGTGAATCACTTCATTTTCCTGAGCACTGAAGCGGTTTGGACCAGAGCGATTTGATGATGTGATTAACGGCTCACACTGTGAAATGTGAATTCCAGAGCTTTTCCGTGTTAGACTGTGGAGGGCATGCTTTCTCGGGAGAACATGGCACCCTAGGAGAGGCTGTAATAACAGTTTCAGGCTTTGCTCTAATGCAGCCACTTTAGTTCAGCTGTCAATGATGTGACTTGTAACCTCGGGCAGGGCAGGGCTCTTTGGGCAAGATCTGTGGCTTGGTGGTTAAGAAAAGGCATCTTGCCTTGGTTCTGGCTCCTTCACTGACTATAGTCTGTGTACACCTGCTTTTTCAGTCACACTATTCACAAAAAGTATTTGGAGACATTCTTACTTTTACCTCTCAGTTTAGATTTTATTCCTATAATTCCTTTGTATTCTAGGCCAGTATTTCCCAAATAAGGTTTTAGAAAACAGTCATCATATTAAATTCTCTCAAGAAATAAGTTTCTGTAATATATATATTTGGAGAGAGACACAGAGAGAGACAGACAGAGAGGGAGAGGAAGACAGATAGAGAATGGGCACGCCAGCAGCCTCTCAGCTGCTGTGAATGAACTCCAGATGCGTGTGCCCCCTTGTGGGCAAATGTGGCATTGCATGCTTGCATCACTTTTGCATCTGGCTAAACGTGGGACCTGGAAATTGGAACCGGCATTTTTAGGTTTAGCAGGCAGGTGCCTTAACCACTAATCCATCTGTCCAGCCCTCAAATATATTTGGAACCACTGTGTATCATATTCTGTTGTTGGAGAATATCACAGTACAGTGGCACTTTAAAAGACTGAGAGGTTGGGCTACAGAGATGATCATCAGGTAAAGTGCTTGCTGTGCAAGCATGGTGAACTGAGTTTGGATCCCAGAACTGACATAAAATCTGGGTATAGTGTCATGTGACTACAATCTCAGTGCTGAGCAGGGACATGGAGACAGGAGGATCTCTAGGGTTTACTGGTTAGCTAGTCTAGATATATTGGTGAGTTCTGATTTCAATGAGAGGCTCTATCTGAAAAAAAATCTAAAATGCAGTAGACAGTGATTCAAGAATGGTGACTTCTGGCCTTCACATGCATGTGCACATACATGCTCATATATACACACATACATACTCTCCCCTAAGTACATATACAGAAAGAAAAATGCTGAAGGTTTCTAATTTATAAAAATATATTTAAAATTATGTCAGTAACAGATCCTGGTTTATCTGCCATAAATATTTAATAAATATAGTTATTTTCTTATTCTGACAGTCTTTTTAGTGTATGTATAGTATGTGTGGTATGTGCTACATGCATATGTGTGTGCAGGTGTACACACCCCATGCACATGCATGTGGAGGCAAGAGGAAGACATGGGATGTCCTCTTCTACTGTTCTTCCATCTTACTTCCTTGAAACAGTCTCTCAGTGAATCTGGAACTCCATATTTTTCAATTAGATCCAGGGAACCCCAGTGATCTTTCTTTCTCCACCTCTCTTAGCACTGGGATTACAGGTATTCACTGATATACCTGGATTTTTATGTGGGTGCTGGGAATTAAATTCAGTTCCTCATAGTCACACAGCAGGTGCTTTTATCCACTGTCCCCTATCTTCAGCCTAAAGGTCTTAAAATAATATTTAGAAATGTCTAGAGGAAGGACTATGGATGGAATGCACTCAATGAAGAATGAAGACTTCTGATGTGCTGTGTGGGGCATAGAGATGCAGAGAGAAGCACCATGTGTTTTACAGCTTCCAAGAGAGAAACATGTAGTGGATGGAAGCCCACAGTGATAACAGAGATATCCCCTATGTGTCAGGGAGAAACAGTGGATGACTCCATCCCATATCAACCATCCCTACCCAGCACCATGATGCTCACACAAAACCCAAACATTAGCAAACCCCAGACATACAGTGCTCAGGTATTGCATTTTAAATATCTGGTCGGTTATATCTAAGAGTTGCATTATCCAGGTTTTTCTGAGGAGCTTTGGGACAATAGACATTGAAGCTTCCACAATAAGCCATTAAAGATCCCATCACTCATTTGCTGTTAGTTATTGCTCTACAGGAAGAGTTACTAATGAAAAAGTGTACACCTAAACAGAACAGTATGGCTTTGATGAAAACTATAGATTTTTATTGCTTATCTGAATGGTCTTACCAGAATGCCTTGAAGATGGATTCAGAGAGCTTGATTTTGAGAAAGTGCCACTGTTAATCCCGGTACATTCCCTGGTGTTACCTTCTTGTTGCTGGGACAAAACACCCAACTAAAAGTAGCTTGTCAGAGATAAGGGTTTATTTCACTTTCTAGTCTCAATGGGAAGCTTCAACGTGGTAAGGAAAGTAGAGTTTAGACATCACATTTTGCCATAGCAGCTGGGAGAAAGTAACACATATGAGCCAACTCTATCAAACTGGGCTAATAAACCTCAAGGCCCGCCCCCAGCAACACACCTCCTCTAACAAGGCTCCACCTTCCAAATTACCACCAACTGGGGACCACATATTCAAAACACTTGAGGCTATGGGGGCATTTTACATTTAAACTACCATACCTCAGAAAGGGGCACTTTTATATGTTAACTTTCACAGTATATGTAACTAATATTTATTGTGACCTGGTAACCATACATGCTGTGAAGTGAAGCTTCTATCCCAATGACTCTGTGGAAAGGAGTAGCCCTTAGAAAGACGTGGTTTATTTATAACTTGAGTACAACTGATGGATCCAGAAATGGGAGCACATCTGACCAATGTAGTCTCAGCATATGATTCTCCTAGTTCATTCTATGATGGATTGGAAATAGAACAACTTGGATGACCTATTCTGTCTCTCAGAATCCCTTTCTTTTAATGTAGCCAGATTTAGCACATAATGCTACAGGGAACTCAGCTAAATTTGATTTTTGTATGAAAAATGGATACATTTTAAGTATCCATAAGCATGTCCTATGTAATATTCATAATATTGCATTTAAATTTTGTTTGTTTACCTGAGACTCAAATTTAACTAGGCAAAGGATTTATCCGGTAACTACTTTCTTGTATGCCTCTGGTTAGAGTGTATCACAAAGGAGATCTTGAGGTGATGTGGAGGGTAGAAGACTTTGAGGATGGGTGGAGGGTGAAAAGGAAGTAACATTCATTTTATACATCATTTACATGGTTGATGTTCTGCTTGTTTGCAGGTGGATGGAAATTGATATCCGGTCCTGCAAGCATTCCACTTTCCTTGAATCTCTTTCCATTTCCTTAATGACCAGGCCAGGCTTGTGCATTTGGCTGGATAAATAAGGGTCTGCCTCCTTTAAAATTATTTTCTCATTGCTATGTTTAGAAGGAAAAAAAAAAAAGAATTATCTTAAATTTTATCCCATGTTTTGAGGGTTCTGGTTGAACTTGATCTTCCTTGAGTTATACCAGTTCCAGCAACAAACCCAGAGGCAAGGGCCTTACAGGGGGCTGCTTAATTAGCTTAAAAAAATATGGAAAACCAGTTTCTTGTCATAAGTAGACCATTTTCATTAGAATCTCAGGGATAGTTTCAGGACGATTTTTTTGTATTTTTTTTATTAGTTAAGTAGATAGTGTGTATACAGTCATGCTGGTACCATCAGTAACGTCCTTCCTGTCCTCCCCCTCCAAAGGGACCCTACTCATTGGGGAATGTGGGTTGTGCATTGTGGGGGTAGCCATCAGTTATGGGGAAGAGGCAATGTCTCTCTGTGCATAATGTCCCAACTTGTGGCTCTCTAACAATCTTTCCACCCCATCTTCCATCAATTTCCCTGAGCCATGTTGGGATCGTTTTAGGTCTACTTCAGTGATGAGGTCTAGGGATCCTTGGTATCTCTGGATATCTGGTTTTGTAGGAGTTGAGTGTTCTCTGTGTCCATATCCTTCACCCTTGTGTTGGTACCAGGTTCCCCAAGAAGCAGCACTCTTGCTCACTTCTCCCATTACTCTTTGGTTTCAGCTGTTGCCCTGGTACGGTGTGATCTGCTGATTCTCTCCTCAGGTTCTGTGTGCATCTGAAAAAAGAAGCAAATTCTCCAACAGAGAGAGAGGTCAGCACCACAAAAATGGGATAACCATTATTATTTTAGAGAGAATTTCATAGGTGTAGGCCCTCTTGCAGTCCATGATTGGTGGGAGCTTGATATTAGAGAGTGTGATCATTATTTGGATATGGTTCTGACTTGTTTTCCAGTTCCAGCTATGGGTTACATTCCACTGAGCAGACCTGTTAGCCAAATCAAGAGCAGTTGGTTACCCACCATGGCTATGTGCCACTATTGCCCTAGTGTGAGCATCATGTCAGGCTGTTTGCAGCTGAGAAGCTTAGATCATGCATTTCTTGGACAGTTGTTCATCACTTGTCCCCAGTTGTTCATGCAACACCTTATGGCATTAGAGAAGCTAACTCTGTGGGGACTGACTCTCTTCCAGATTCCAGCCAGATCACTCCATGTTCCATACCAACATCATATGGTGTCTTTGGCAGTAGGGTCTTACTATTAACCTTTGGTGGGTCATCAAGTACTCTGACAGAAGTCTGTCTTCTTTTGGGAAATGTTGTAGGTCTCTCTGATCAACAGGTCTTTGTGGATGTTAACCTCATGCTGGTAGTGGGAGTTATAGGCCAGCACCAAGGGAAAAGAAGGAAGAAAAAGATAGATAATATAGAAGAGAATGAGAGAAGAGAGTGAAGAGAGAGAGAGAGAGAGAGAAGCAGGAGAAGCTTAAGGTTAGTCTTCATCATACCCTCTCCAGGGCCCTGTGAATCAGGTGTTCCCTCTAAGGACTTGATGAAGGTTCAACCTTTTAGTCTGTCTTTCAGGATATAGGATGTTATGGTGCCATTTCCATTTGGGTCCAGTTTTGTGTCCCCCCCCCAGCCACCGCCTTCCCCTCTCACCCCACCCTCCCTATTGTCTGGTCCTTGAGATGCTTATTAGGTATGTCAGCATCTCAGGCAGATTCAGGTTAGGAGCCACAGATGAGTGAGACCATGTGACAATTATCTTTCTGTGATTGGGTGAGTTCACTGAGAATGATCTGTTCCAGGTTGAACCATTTTTCTTCAAATTTCATTGTGTCATTTTTCCTTACTGCTGTGTAGAATTCCATTGTGTAGATATACCACATCTTGGTTATCCATTCATCTAATGATGGACATCTGGGTTGATTCCAGTTCTTAGCTATTATGAATTGAGCAGCTATAAACATGGTTGAGCAAATCTCTCTGAACTGAGGCATGGAGCTTTTAGGGTAAATGCCCAGTAAGGGAATAACTGGGTCTGTTGGTAACTCTATAGTCAACCTTTTTAGGAGTCTCCATATTGCTTTCCATAGTGGTTGTACCATCTTACATTCCCACCAACAGTGAATGAGGGTTCCAATTTTCCACATCCTTGCCAGCATTTGTTTTCATTAGATTTTTTTTAATGTTTGCCATCCTTACTGGGGTAAGGTGGAATCTCATAGTTGTTTTAATTTGCATTTCCCTGATAATTAGGGATGTTGAACATTTTCTTAAGTGTGTGTTTGCCATTTGTATTTCTTCCTCTGAGAACTCCCTGTACAGTTCTCTGCCCCATTTTGTGAGTGGGTTGTTTGACTTTTTATTGTTTAGGTTTTTGAGTTCTTTGTAAATTCTAGAAATTAGGCCTCTGTCAGTTGTATAGCTGGCAAAAATTTTCTCCCATTCTGTGGGTAATCTATTGGCTCTGCTTATTGTATGTTTGTCTGTGAAAAAACTTTTCAGCTTCATGAGATCCCAATGGTTGAGTGATTGTTTAATTTCCTGAGCTACTGGGGTTTTGTTCAGGAAGTCTTTTCCCACTCCTATATCATGGAAAGTTCCTCCTATTTTTTTCTTCCAGTAGTAGCAGAGTTTCTGGTCTTATATTGAAGTCTTTGATCCATTTGGATTTGATTTTTGTGCATGGCAAGATGTGTGGATTGAGTTTCATTTTCCTGCATATGGTTATCCAGTTTGTCCAGCACCATTTGTTGAAGATGCTGTCTTTTTTCCAGTCTACATTGTTAGGGCCTTTGTCAAATATCAAGTAGCTGTAGTTACTTGACCCAAAGTCTGGGTCCTCAATTCTGTTCCATTGGTCTATAATCCTGTTTTTATGCCAGTACCATGTTGTTTTTATTACTATGGCTTTGTAATATAGCTTTAGATCAGGTATGGTGATGCCTCCAGAGGTGTTTCTTTTGCTGAGGATATGCTTGGATATCTGAGGCCTTCTGCCATTCCATATGAATTTTGAGATCATTTTTTCTATCTCTGTGAAGAAAAATGTTGGGATTTTTATTGGTATTGCATTAAATCTGTATATTGCTTTTGGTAAGATTGCCATTTTCACAATGTTAATTCTGCCTATCCAGGAGCATGGGAGGTCTTTCCATTTTCTCAAGTCCTCCTCAATTTCTTTCTTGAGTGTTTTTATGTTTTCATTGTAAAGGTCTTTCACATCCTTGGTTAATGTTATTCCAAGTTATTTTATTTTATTTTTTGTTGCTATTGAAAATGGGACAACATTGCTTATTTCTTTCTCTGTATCTTTGTCTTTTGCATATAGAAAGGCTACTGATTTTTGTGCATTGATTTTGTATCCTGCTACTTTGCTGAAGGAGTTAATCACCTTTAAGAGTTTTGAGATGGAGGTTCTCAGGTCACTTATGTATAGAATCATGTCATCTGCAAATAGGGCTAACTTAACTTCTTCCTTTCCAATTTGTATCCCTTTTATTTCTTTCTCCTGTCTTATTGCTTGAGCTAGGACTTCCAGTACTATGTTGAAGAGCAGAGGTGAGAGTGGACACCCCTGTCTTGTTCCTGATCTCAATGGGAATTCCTTCAGTCTCTCCCCATTAAGTATTATTTGGGCTTTAGGAGCTTTATATATAGCCTTTATTATGTTGAGATATAAACCATCCATGCCTATTCTCTCCAATGTTTTGATCATGAAGTGATGTTGTATTTTGTCAAAGGCCTTTTCTGCATCTATCAAAATGATCATGTGGGTTTTTGTGTTTAAGCTTATTTATGTGGTGTATTACATTGACAGATTTCCATATGTTGAACCACCCCTGCATTCCTGGGATGAAGCCTACTTGATCAAGGTGGATAATGCTTTGATGTATTATTGAATTTGGTTTGTGAGGATTTTGTTCAGGATCTTTGCATCTATGTTCATCAGGGAAATAGGCCTATAGTTTTCTTTTCTTGTGGCATCTCTGCCTGGTTTTGGTATTAGGGTGATACTAGCTTCATAGAAGGAGTTGGGGAGCTTTCCCTGTTCTCCAATTGTGTGGCACAGTTTGAGAAAGATTGGTTTCAGTTCTTCCATGAAGGTTTGATAGAATTCAGCTGAGAAGCCATCTGGTCCTGGACTCTTCTTTTTGGGGGAGGTTTTTGATTACCTTTTCAATCTCAGTGGGTGTGATAGGTTTGTTTAGGAGATTAATCTGCTCTGAGTTTAGGTTTGGTAGGTGGTATGTGTCCAGGAATTCATCCATTTCCTCCAAATTATCCAGTTTTGTGGAATAGAGGTTTTTGAAATAAGTCCTGATGATTCTCCCAATTTCACTTATGTCTGTTGTGATCTCTCCTTTTTCATTTCTAATTTTTTAATTTGAAGCATCTTTTTTTTTTTTTGCTTGATCAAATTGGCCAGGGTTTATCAATCTTGTTTATTTTTTCAAAGAACCAGCTCTTTGTTTCATCAATTTTCTTAATTGTTTTCTTAGTTTCCAATTCATTAATTTCTGCTCTGATCTTAATTATTTCTTTCCATCTGGAGCTTTTTTGGGTTGGATTCTTCTTGTTTTTCCAATGCCTTTAGGTGGATGGTTAGGTTATTGATTTGGGATCTCTCTGTCTTTGTTATGAAGGCATTTAGTGCTATGAATTTTCCCCTGAGGACTGCCTTCATTGTGTCCCATAAGTTTTGGTATGATGTATTCTCATTGTCATTCATTTCTAGAAATTTTGCAATTTCATTTTTTTATTTCATCCACTACCCATTTATTGTTTAAATGTGTGTTGTTCAGTTTCCAGGAGCTGGTGGGATTCCTGACACATCTTTTGTTGTTAATTTCTAGCAATACAGCATTGTGATCTGATATCATGCAGGAGATTATGTCAATCTTCCTAAATATATGGAGGCAGGCTTTATGACCCAGTATATGATCTATTTTAGAAAGTTCCATGGGCTGCTGAGAAGAATGTGTAATCTGTGGATTTTGGGTAGAATGTTCTGTAGATGTCCATTAGATCTAGTTGATCTATGGTTTTGTTGAGCTCTCTTACTTCCCTGTTAATTTTCTGTTTGGATGATCTATCTATTGCTGATAGTGGAGTATTGAAGTCCCCAACTATGATGGTGTTGGTGGTTATTTCTGTTTTGTTGTCAAGTAGGTTTTGTTTTATGAATTGTGGTGCACCTGTGTTTGGTGCATAAAGATTGATGATTGTGATATCCTCTTGTTGGATCATTCCCTTGATAAGTAAGAAGTGGCCTTCTTTGTCTTTTTTGATTACTTTTGGTTTGAAGTCTATTTTATCCAATATTAGTATAGCAATGCCTGCTTGTTTCTTATTTCCATTTGCTTGGAATATCATTTTCCACCCTTTCACCCTGAGGAGGTGTCTGTCTTTAGTGGTGAGGTGGGTTTCTTGAAGACAGCAGATTGAGGGGTCTAATTTTCTGATCCACCCTGTTAGCTTATGTCTCTTGATGGGTGAATTAAGGCCATTAATGTTCAGGGTAATAACTGTGAGGTTTGATTTAATTCCTGCCATGTTGTGGTGGTTTATGTGGTTTGGTGTTTTCTTGGACTTTGTAGTTTTTTTTTTTGTTTTATTTGAGTTTTTTTTTATTTTTTTTTGCCTTCTCTGAGTTTGGTTATTGTGGTCTGCTTCTTGTAGGCACTTGAGGTTGGTTGTTTGATTCTTCTGTGTGGAGAATTCCCTGAAGTACTCTCTGTAGGTTTGGCTTTGTGTTCATATAGTTGTAAAGCTGAGTTTTATCATGGAAAGTTTTTCTTTCACCATCTATTATGAGGGATACTTTTGCTGGGTAGAGTAGTTTGGGTTGGAAGCCATAAGTTCTTAGACTTTGCAGTGTTCCATTCCAGGCCCTTCTGGCTTTCAGGGTTTCCATTGAGAAGTCTGAAGTAATTCTGATGGGGTTACCTTTATATGTAATGTGTTGTTTCTCCCTAGCTGCTTTTAGGATTTTCTCTTTGTTATCAATGTTTAGAGTCTTAATGATAATATGTCTTGGAGAATTTCTCCTTTGGTCCAGTCTGTTTGGAGTTCTGTTAGCTTCTTGTAACTTGATGGGACTTTCTTTTGAGAGAGTGGGAAAGTTTTCTTCTATAATTTTGTTGAATAAGTTCTCCATGCCTTTGGTCTGAATTTCTTCCCCTTCTGGTATCTCCATGATCTAAATGTTGGGACATTTAAGGGTATCCACAGTTCCCTCATGTTCTGTTCACAAAAATTTTTGAACTTATTGAAACTTTTGGATTCATGAACTCTTTCTTCTGTTTTGTCTTCCAGTTCTGAGTTTCTGTCCTCAACATTGCTGATTCTATTTTTGAGAGCTTTCATAGAGTTTTGTGCTTGTTCATTTTGGTTTGTATTTTCTACTGCCTTTTTAATGTATAGTTTCCATCTCTGTCGAGTTCCTTTTTCACATCATTTTCTGATTTTTTAAATTCTTCTTGGAATTCATCCTTGCATTTATTTATGTCTTTATTGAGCTTAGCTAGCTGGTTATTGAGGTCCTCTCTTTTTTTGCTCTCTTTCATGTAATTTAACTATCTTTGGAGCCCTTCCTGGTTCTTTTCTATTAGGTCAAATCTAGCGAGAACATCATTCATACAATTATTGGCCCTTTGTTGATTTTCTGCAAATTCTGCTATTTCCTTGGCCAGGGTTGCATTGTTATAGCTTCACTATTGTCTCTCTATGTTTTGATTAGAGACATCCATTTGTGGGACTGAGCAATCTTGTCGGATTTACTTGCATTGATTTTTCATGTTAATCCTTTTGTGCTGTGGTCTGCCCATCACAGTGCAGGAATCTTATTAACTTTAGGAGGAAGCTGTAGTTTACCCTTGACCTGGGTCTGCACATGAGAGGTGGCAGCAAGTCAGATGGGTTTTGCATGTAGAACATCACAAGGGCAGGAAAGCCTAGGTCGGGGTGGAGCGGGACGAATGCTAGCCTATTCGGCAGTGGCAAGTGGGATGGCTTTCACATGTGGAGCTCCACAGGGATGGGAAAGCCTATGTTGGGATGGGGCAAGGTGAATGCTAGCCTGTTGGCCTGGGTTGGTGCATAGGAAGGGAGGAAGTGGAGAGGCGCAGCAGTGGTGGTGAGTGGGAATTGGTTTGCATGTGGAGCTGTGCAGAGGTGGGAAAGCCTAGGTCGGGGTGAGGAGGGGTGAATTCTAGCCTGCTGGACTGGGTCCACTTAGCCTGCAGTTGGTGCCAGAGGAAACTGTGGCTGGGAGTGTGGCTCAGACAGCTGTTTGAGGGGACTGGGAGACTAGTGGGCTACCTGTGATTGTGGGAATCAGCAGATTCTCTACTTTGCTGCTCCATACCCTCCCACTGGAGGTCTACTAGAATATGCAGACTGTTAAAGACCACACTTAACCCTAAATGTCTTGCCTTTCCTTCCCCACAAAGTGAGGTGGACATCATCTTGACTGGAAGTCCCCCCATGCAAGGACTTTTATAAATATTTTTAGCAGCTACCTTCTTCTATTGTCTTGTTGTAGCAGTCAGGGATGCCATGCTAATGGCTTAGGCTCTGAGGTGCAATGCATGCAACTCTGAGGGCAAGAACATTTTGTTAGGGAAAAGGAGCAGCAGTCATGCCAGCTCACTGGAGTTCCGCCTTCTGATGGGGAATCTTGCATTGTTGGCCCCACACCAAGCCTGGTCTATGTCTCTCTGGCAGTTTTCTCCAGACAAATGAGTAAGTCCATCTCCTTTTAATCCTGGGCATCACAATGGTAACACATTTCTTTATTTTATTAAAAAATTATTTTTAAAAATTATAGAATGTCCTCTCACTACCCACCTTTGTCCTCTCTTCCCCATCTCCCACCAACGAGGCACCTCTTCTTTCCAGTTGTTTCCTCTTCTCCTTTGATGTTCCTTCCCCACCTCCTCCATCATCCATAACAAACTGTTGATGGGCTCAATGCTGTCTAGGTCTCATGCAGGTAATGACAGCTGCTGTGTGGTCATGAATGCATTGTCCACTTTGTGTGGAAGACAGTGCTCTAACACCTCTTCTGCTATAGTCCCTGAGCCATTGGAAGGTGTGACAAAAAATGTCTCATCTAATCCTAAGCACTCAACCAACACTTACTTTTAGAAGAGTTTTGAGTCTCCCCAGGGGTCACCATCATCTAAAAAAGAGAAACTTCTCTAATCAAAAGTGAGAGTAACACTAATATACAGGCATAAACCTAAGTATTCAGAGGCCAATTTGGTGGGTATAATATATCCATATAGTGAAAACAGCAGTAGTGTTCCCTCCCCCCTCCCAACATACAGGGCTTATGACCTTCTTATATTTTGCCTAGATTTTCAGTACAAGGAAGGAATTCCCTCCTGTGGAATTGGCCTCAATTCTAATCTGAAAGCTGTTGGGTACCCTCCTCCTATACCCCCATAACAGACCTGCCACTATTGTACTAGTGGGCACATTTTATCTAGCTGGTCAATTGTGTAACTTGCAGGCTTCACTACTGGTTAACACCACCACCCAAGGCAGTTTATTTATTTATTTATTTTCCCAAGGTAGGGTCTTGCTCTAACCCAGGCTGACCTGGAATTCAGTATGTAGTCTCAGAGTGGCCTCAGACTCCCGGCACTCCTCCTACCTCTGCCTCCCAAGTGCTGGGATTGAAGGCGTGTGCCACCATGCCTAGCTTTTTTTTTTTTTTTTTTAATTTAAGACATTAACATATGATCTCTGTGTCATGTCTGATCTTATCACTCACGTGGAGTACAGAATTCTTGGTGTTTACACATGCCTGTGACATTTACGTGTTCACGTACAATGTGTGAATTGTATTCATAGAAGCAGATCACATAAAAGGAGAGAGGCACAGATCCAACATGATTAGAAGATTTTCAGTTGTGGGCTGGAGAGATTGCTCAGTGGTAAAGAGCTTGCTTTACAGGCATGAGAACATTGAGTTGGGATTCCAAGAACCCATGTACTATTCCAGGTGTACTGACATGTGCCTCAGTCTTAGGGAAATGGAGGCAGGCTGGTCTCTAGGGTTTCCTGGCTCACTGGTCTGGATGAATTGCTGTGGTAGAGAACACCCAAGTAGGATACCCAGCATGCACCTCTGGTCTCCACACGCACACAAACGTACATGTATGAACACCTGCACCAATACGTATGTGGACATGCACATGCATCCCAACATGACATGTACACACCTACATGCTAAAAACTTCTCTCAGCTTTAATGGGCACTGACTTGACTCTTCCATGACACAGAGTACCTCCACCCCTTGCCTTCCACCTAGAAGTGGCTCAATGTGTTGGCCACGAACCCCTTACTCCTCCAACCCTGGCTTCTTTAATATAAGATTTTAAATGTCTCCTACAGTCTGGGCTAAATCCATCCAGAAATTCCAAAAAAAAAAAAAAAAAAAGAAAAGATGTACAAAAGGGGGAAAATGAAATCCACAGAGCTACCTTAAATTCCACAGAAATAAAAAAATATCCATTTTCCATATGAATAGCTATAAACTCCAGCAGCCACAATTACCCTGTAGACCTGTACGTCATTTGCTGGACCACAGTATTTTTCTTTCTTACCGAGCCTTCTTTCTTAAAGAAAAAAAAAATTATTTTCTCTTGATGAAGACATGAGTTTTTCATCCAAAGTCTCTCCAGAAAAACATTTTATTTTCAGGAGTTAGGGAAAATCCTAAGTAATTCCACCATAAACATACCTTTGGGTACTCCCCCTTCCCCACCAAAGACGGTGTCAATTTACATTTAATGCCACTGAAATTGGAAAATCATGCTAACCTTCTTGGGGGCAGATGATGGTTCCCATGTGGAAAAGACAGAAGCCCCCAGAAGTGAGTTTGCAAGTTTTCAGCTTTTCTTGCTTACGTATTCCGTTGCCAGTTTGGCCTGACGCGAGCATTCTTTCTGCTTCTGACCTCAGAGCTCCAGCCCTGGGTTTGGAAAGCACCGCTGTTTAGGTTCTCCAAGGCAGGCAGCACAGATACGTCTTCTTGGCAAGATGGGATGCCTTGACCCTGATGATGTCACCATCTACTTCTTTTAATTAAGGAGAGGCTTTTGAAGAGCCAGTGTGGGTGACTAAAAGCACTGTATTCCTTTTAATTTATTGATGCAAACAGAAAGCTTGGGAGTAACTCTGAAAAGTGAGTTTAAGAGGACAGGATGTTTTCTCATCTGTCAGAATGGCATTTGACCTTATCTGATTGGCAATCAAAGCAAAAAGATGGACCAAAACAAAACTGGTAGCAATAAATGAAGGTTAAAGATGATGTAATAAACTCATAGAAACCTGCCTTTTTTTTTTTTTTTTTTTTTTTTTTTCTAGGTACAGTCTCACTCTAGCCCAGGCTGACCTGGAATTCACTATGTAATCTCAGGGTGGCCGTGAACTCACAGCGATCCTCCTATCTCTGCCTCCCGAGTGCTGGACTAAAGGTGTGTGCCGCCACGCCCAGCCTACCTGCTGTTTTTGTAATGATTTTATATACAGAAATATCTCCTTAAGGATTACCATCTGTGAGAAACCAACTTTTTGGAATTTGATGTTTAAGTTTATTTTCTGGTGCTATCACTGTCTACCAGAATCTGGGATATTTATACAGGATGGAGACTTATTGAGTTCTAAGTTCTGGAGGCTGGGAAGTCCAAGGCCATGGCATTGCCATCTGTTGAGCACCTGGTGTGAACGAGCCTTCTTGCCACATGATTGATAGATGGCAGCACATGTCCCATGAGTAATTCTTAACTCGGGTTTCTCTTCCTATTCCTATAAAAATGAGGAGGTACTTTCACAGGGGTCCCACCCTGATGACTCTATCTCATCAAGGTTACCTCTCAAAGGGCTCATTTCTAAATACCATAAACAAATCAATGTAAATGTTAAGTTTCAGTATACGTTTTGGTGGGGGGAGGGGCATTAAAACCATAGATCCTGGCAGACATCATTGCAAGGTTCAGCTGAACTGGCTTATATGTCTGGGAATCTTCACATGTTGACATGAGGTGGTGATTGGCAACAGGCTTCATGGAATGAAGAACTGAAAGAGGGCTGTGGAGATAGCTCTGTGGGTAAAGTGCTTGTCTTGTAAGCCTGAGGACCAGAGTTCAAGTCCCAACACCCATGTGAAAATCAGGTTTGGCAATATGATCCTGTAATCCCAGCACTGGGGAAGAGTTCACAGGAGGAGGTTAGGAACCGGCTGATCAGCCAGCCTAGTTTACTTGGTGAGATCCAGGCCATTGAGTGAGCCTATATCAAAATGCAATGGATAGAGCTGGAGAGATAACATAGCACTATGGCTTTTGCCTGTGAAGCCTAAGGACCCAGCTTCAATTCCCCAGTACCCATGTAAGCCAGATGTACAAGGTGGCACATACATCTGGAGTTCATTTGCAGTGGCTGGAGACTCTGGTGCACCCATTCTTTTTCTCTCCTCTCTCTCAGTGCCTCTCTCTCTCAAATAAATAATTATATATATTATTTATGTATATATATATATATGTATAAAATCAGTAGATGGCAGTCCAATATTTTCTCTGGCTTCCCTGTGCACCCATGTGTATATAAACATGTGAGCCCCACTACAGGAATGCTGGGCTTTGCTAGTAACAGGCTGGACCAGTGAGGAGGCTAGCCTGAACTATTGGACAAGGCCAGGAGCCCTGGGCTGTGGGGTCGCAGCTGGCCCTCTGTCAGGGGTCCCTGGAGACGGTGATTGCCTTCCCTATGTTGTAGAGTGTAGTGAGCTGTCATCGCCGAGAGTGGGCAAAACTGGCAAGGCGCTCCCCCCAGACCCAAAAGGCTATGACCATTCTATAAGTCAGACTTTGCCCCCCACAGTTCCTGACCTGTGGCTAGCTGCCCAAGAGACCCTCATGTGGCTAAAGTCACCTAGCCTTCTCACCCCCTCACAGTTCTGAAGTCACAGCCTCCTGTTAATCACTTCTGCCCTTCCCCCTACCTTCCCTTATCCTTCCCCCATAGCTTTGAAGTTACTAGTCCTTCCTCTATCTAGATAATAGCCCATAAACTATGCATCCGATTGCCATACAGTGTGTACGTGCTGCATCTCCAAGTGTTTATAAACCCACCCACCCTTTCAATAAATGAGTGCTGTCCATCAGAAGGTCTCCCGGGTGCTCATTGCCCCGTCATGTGTTCTTATGCACTCACCCACCCAGCCAGATGACCCTGCAGCTCACCTGGGATGTAGGTGGCCAACGACCCCGGGAATGGGAACAGCACGAGACCCACACAGGAACATGCAGAAATATATGTAAGCAACACACACACACACACACACACACACACACACACACACACACACGAGAGCTGAGACAATAAAGGTAAGAAGTTTGAACATGGACGTTGACCTCAGTCTTTGTGAAAAAGAATCAAAGGTCACCAAGGAGTGGAAATTTAGTTGGAAATGTTGCTGGGAAGGATAGATTCCCCATCAGCTCTCTCCTCTTATGTCTGTTCATCGCCAGCGCATAAGCAGAAGGCATCTTTGGGACCCGGTAACATAGGTATGCATGTCCCTTTGTCTTTGTAGCAGCGGTAGAAGGGATGGATGTCTGTGTGTGCAGGGCTGGACTGCAAAACCTCAAGGCCTGCTCCAGTGGCCCTTTTCCTCCCCCAAGGCTCTACCTCTGATAGGTTCCCCACAGACTTCCCAAACAGCACCAGCAACTGGAGAGGAAGCACCAAACACCTGAGTCTATGAGGGACATTCCACATCCAATCCACCACACCAACCAACCAGACAACAAAATGTCAAATAAAACGCCTTAAATTTCTCACAATCTATACTTGGATCCTGGAAATTCATTTCCTAGGAACCACTTTGTATCCTTGAGATTTTTCCATATGATAATTAAGTCCCATGGTACACAATACAGGGCACATTCGCTACCAAGGGGCCATTTAACAATGTCTTTTTTTTTTTTATTGTCACAGTTGGAAGAGGTGACATTGGCATCTAAGTCAGCAATGTTTGCACCCAAGATACCATCTAACCCAACCCAATGCAATCCAATCCATTGAACAGTCTCCCACAGTGAAGACGTTTGTGGCCCCAAATTTAAAAAGTGTTGAGGATATAAAACTGCAGTTCAGCTATTCTTAAATCATCATTCCACGTATTGCTCTTTCACACAGATAACCCTTGGATATTGTCTCCATTCAAAACTGCACATGCATAATGTAAGTAAGTGCACGCACATGTATAAATATACAAATGATATGTAAATCTGTGTGTATATCATGTATGTATATTTGACTTTAATTTTATCTAAGTCAGTGCTGTAAGACGGATTTATTTTTCTTTCCAGTGAGGAACACTAGATTCACATTCAAAGAAAGGGCAGGAGAGAAAAATGATTCTTTCAAGGACACATGTGAATACAAAACCAGCCATGACTATGACCTTTTTCTTTCGCAAATAAGGTCTCAGAGTTTCTCTAAATGTTCTCCTTGTAATAATGAAACCCTGTTTTTGTTGCTTTTTTAATTAGTACTCCAGGGTCTTCTGTCCGTACATCTAGTAATTAACATTGTTTTTTCCCTGAAAGAATAAACTTAATGCTCATCCTGTGAAATGAAATTGAATTTAAAAAATTGAATTCATTTCTGTGTAATGGATAAATGTTTTAGACACACCAGTGGGCTACTCATGTAAGGAAAGACTCCTGTGGGATTCTTATTGTCAAACCAAAATTTAGGTGTAGTTTTTTGAAACGTAGGAAGATGATCATATATTCCATCAAATATCTCTTTAACCATGATTTGATGGCCATTGTGGTAGACAAGGTGTCTTTTTTGGTGTGTGTGTGTGTGTGTGTGTGTGTGTATAAATTTCAGCATGCACATCCATATTAAATGCTAATAAAAGGCTAAAAGGTCTGTGACTAATTTTACAAAGATTTCTTCAAATCCTACATATTCTCTGTATTTCATTCTACTTCTTTCTTTCTTTCTTTCTTTCTTTCTTTCTTTCTTTCTTTCTTTCTTTCTTTCTTTCTTTCTTTCTTTCAAAAAAGCATTCTCCTCTTGCCGAAGCATGCTTCTTTATTTTTTTTTATTTATTTGCAAGCAGAGAGAGATGGAAGAGAGACAGAGAGAGAATGGGCACACCAGGGCCTTTAGCCACTGCAAACAAACTCCAGACGCATACCCACCTTGTGCATCTGGCTTATGTGGGACCTGGGGAATTGAATTTGGGTCCTTTGGCTTCCCAGGCAAATGCCTTAGCTGCTAAGCCATCTCCAGTCCCCGAAGCATGCTTCTTTATTCTTTTAAGTTTCATATCTTTGCAATTCACATTTACTTGTTCTACTAACATTCAAGGTATCTATCTTTTCTTTTCTTTTCTTTTTTTTTTTTTAGTTTTTCAAGGTAGGGTCTTGCATTAGGTCAGGCTGGATGACATAAAATGCACTGTGTAGTCTCAGGGTAGCCTCAAACTCATGGCAATCCTCCTATCTCTGCCTCCTAAGTGCTGGAATTAAAGGCATGCACCACCATGCTGAAGATACATATGTATATAATGTATATTTGTGTGTGTATATTTTCAGAGTCTGCTCACTGATTCACCCAGTCCAAACTAGCTAGCAAGCCCTGGGGATCTGTCTGTCTCTGTCTCTCCATGTTGGAATTACATCCACACACCATGTGGTGGTTTGAATAGCATGTTCCTCTTAGGCTCATGATTTTTGAATACATGGTTGCCAGCTGGTGGTAATTTGAGAAAGTGGTGGAGCCTTTGTAAGGTGGAGGCTTGCTGGAAGAGGTGTGTCACTGGGGACGGGCCTTGAGGCTTACTCGTCCAGCCCATTGGACATGCAGAGGTCAGTTTGGCTTACAGGGAGTATTTTCCTCCTCTCTTACTGTGACAAGATGTGATACTCAGTTGTCTGCTCTGCTATGCTTTTCTTGTCATGATGAAACTTCCCCTCAAAACTGTAAGCTGAGATAAACCCATCCTTCCCATATTCTGCTTTGGCCTGGTGGTTTTTTTTTTTTTTTAATTTAATTAATTAATTTATTTATTTATTTATTTATTTATTTATTTATTTGAGAGAGAGAGATACAGAAATAGGCAGGTAGAGAGAGAGAGAGAGAGAGAATGGGTGTGCCAGGGCCTCCAGCCACTGCAAACTAACTCCAGATGCATGCACCCCCTTGTGCATCCGGCTTACGTGGGTCCTGGAGAATCGAGCCTCGATCCGGGGTCCTTAGACTTCATAGGCAAGTGTTTAACCGGTAAGCCATCTCTCCAGCCCTTTGGCCTGGTGTTTTGTCCCAGCAGCATAAAAGTAACTGCCTTACACCAACCACCATGCTGGACATTTAGGGTGGGCGCCAGATATCCCAACTCCTCATGCTTTCCTGACAAATATTTTACCCACTGAGCTCTCTTCCCATCCCAGGCCTCTCATATTTAAAACCTCTCTCTCTCTTGCTGTGTTTGCTTGGTTTTATTTATTTTTATTTCATTCCAATCACCCTGTAGTGTAGTATGCTTTCTATCATGTTTTTGACTTTTCAATGTCAAACTTCATAATAGAGAAGTTTGTCTTTGCTACTTATAAAATAGCTTCGTTTCTACTCTCTTCCTGTGTGAAAACTGTACAATTAGATGACTTCTAGTGACTTCTAATCACCAGGTCCATCTGTTTCTTCATTCTTGATGTAATTTGAACACCAGGAAGGCTTAATATATTTCATCATTCTATCATTCTCTTCTTCCCAAAGATTGTAATGTTAAACGTGTAAATTTCTTCTTTTTTAGGGCAGTATTCAACTTATGATTCTTTTTTGGATGAGGTAATGGCCTCCTTGTAAGTCTCTGAAACAATGCAAATGACTCTGACCTCTGCTAGACCCTGACATTCTTTTAGCTAGAATGAAACTTTACAGTCTTTATCCATGGAGGCTGCATTTCAAACCACATCTCTTCTAGAGAATCCTGTATGAAGTATCAAATGCTTCACAGCCTGAAGCTAAGTAGGAATTCCTGCCTTTTCTGGTTTTTATTTCCTTGAAACACGCGGTCTCTAGTTAATTAGTAACAGTCTGAAGAAAAATCCCATTCTTGCTTCCTGGATCTTGTGACCCATGACCCACAAGGGAAACTTTGGACCTATGTTTTGATGTATGAACAACAACAATAACAACAAAAATCCAAA
This sequence comes from Orientallactaga sibirica, assembly GCA_036365145.1. Lineage (NCBI taxonomy): Eukaryota > Metazoa > Chordata > Mammalia > Rodentia > Dipodidae > Orientallactaga > Orientallactaga sibirica. The sequence goes on from JAEOAD010000013.1 coordinate 12,199,828, forward strand.
TTAAAAAAAAACTGAAGAGAAGTGCTGTTATCTGGACTCTAGCCTTCAACTAGTCTAACTCTTTATCAGCTCAACATTGTTGAAGAGGTGTTTGTCATAGACCCAGAGTGAAGTCTGTTGACTTAAAAAAACATAGAGATCTAGCTCTGGTGTTGAAATGTATTAAATAATTTCTATAATCCAATGATAAAAAGGGAAAATGTAGGTCCTTCATAATACTATTCCTAATCAGAAGCTTTGGCCGTATAAATTATTGAGAATTTCATCTTTCCAGAAAACTTGGTTAAGGTCTGGCTAAAATCGTGGGAATTATTCAGAGTGACATTTGTTGTCACAATTAAAAGTTTTATCAGAATCCATCTCTATGTGGATTTATTTCCATTAGCTTTATTCAGTTTGGATATTTTTTAATCTTTATGTTAAGGAGTTTAGTCCTAAATCCCAGAAAATATTAATTTTAGATTTTATTACTGCTTCTCTTGCCAGGATTTCATGTGGCCATTTCTTTTTCACACTTAGAAATAGCTATAATTCCTAGAATTTTGCACCCACACTCTGTATTGTCATTACAATTGGTGATTTGTTTTTTCCCCTCTTTACTGTGGAATACCCTAGCAAGTTGGTTCTGAAATTAAGAATTGTTGTATGCTATTCAGCTTCTAAAAATCTACAGTGATGATTTAAATTTTGCCACTGTGATTTTCATTGCTGTGTAATCCTAACCTGCCTCTCTTGGGTTATCTTATATGCTTCTTTGGTTTGCTTGCATTCCTATTGTGTCCTTTGTTGCTAATATTTTGTCTATTTAATTTTATCATTTCATATTATCCTATAAGATTGCCTATGTATTTCAACCTCTGCCTTGTAAAAAATAATTCTTATACATTATAGAAGATTATTTTATTGATCCTGGACTGCACCTTTTTCAGAAATATATTCCTCATCTGCATTGCCATGAGAATTTTCTTTCATTTTGAAGTATCAGAACCAACTTTTAGTTGTTTTGTTTTCCTTTTTATTTTTGCTCATGTGCAAATGGAAAGAGCTGCAAGCTCACCTAGTGTTTGCAAAGAGATGGGACTCTTGTAATGCTCTTGTCTCTCAGACAGTGAAGAACAAACTCCCAGGTGAGGGCCTGGTGAACTTTCGTCAGAGACAGCCATGCTACTAACATAAGGCATCTTGCTTTAAAAAAAATTAAAATGAAAAAATTATTGGAAATTACATAATCCCTTCCCATCACTGTCCTCTGTGTCCCCATGTTCCTTCTGTGGGCATTCCCTTCTTTCCTACTATCCCCTCTTCTATTTGGATGTATTTTTTGTCCTCTTCCATCATTCATCACAACCTGTTGATGGGTCCAATATTATGCATGTAACAACAGCTGCTGTTGTTATGTGAGCTCGTGAAAATAATGACCACTTCTGAGTCTCTGAGATAGTGTTCCAAAGCACTCCTTCCTGTCCTTCATTTCTTACGTTCTCTCCACCCCTCCTCTTCTTCTATGGTGCCCAAGCCATTGGAGGGTGTGATAGAGATGTCTCATTAATGCGGAATATTCAACTCTTGCCTGAGTCTGCAGAACTCATATCTAAATAATGTCTGATACTGGCAGTGTTTGATTAATAAACATAGTCTATAAGATACTATGAGTAAATTGATCAGTGCTCTATGCAATCTCACTCTCTTTCTATGCTCATTTCCAAATGGACAAAGTCTTATAAGAGTTGAATGGAAGAGAAACAAAGAGATTTCTTGTTATTCTCCAAATAGTAACCCATAAAAAAAAAAAAAAAAATGACTACCTGACTTTGAAGATGGTCAGCCTCTTTCCTTCCATTTGTGGTGGGAAACCAAAATGGGAGGAATACAAAATACATCTATTTATTTGTTTAAGTAAGACTGTTTTTTGACATATAAATACTCATTTCCCTCTCCACTCAGCTTGCTTATCATCTTGTATCTGATAAAATTTTCTGAAACACAGCCTCTGCCTCTCAGATTGACTGAGCCCTTAATTACCACACAATGAATACCAGTAATCGTATGGAAGAGAACCCTCAGGGAAAGTAGGAGATATAAGACTATAACTTAAATAAATAAATAAATAAATAAATAAATAAATTAGTTAAAAAGTTGTCTTTCAACACACAACATTCTGTCTAGCAATTTAATATTTTTATATTTTTATGACTTCAGTAAATTTTTTTAGAAAACATTTCATTTATTTATTTGAGAGAGAGAGAAAGAGAAAGAGAATGGGCACACGAGGTTGTCCAGCAAATGAACTCCAGATACATGCACCACCTTGTGTATCTGGATTATGTGGGTTCTGGGGAATTGAACCTGGGTCCTTAGGCTTTGCAGGCAAGTGCCTTAACTATTAAGCCATCTCTCCAGCCCTTTAGTACTTTTTTGAGCAGCTATGACAGATAGGTCTTTTGGGCATATTTACTGGGATGTTGATAGATGTCATGTCAAACTGAATGTAGGTCACTTAGAAACTAAAGACCAAGATGTTTTCAACAAAGGGATATAATATTCTTTTTTAAAGTATGTGTATATATGATATGTGTATATATGTGTGTCTTCATGGGTGTGCGAGTACAGATGTGTACATGCTATAGCACATGTGTGGAGGTCAGAAGACAACTTTTGGATGCCAGTACTCCCCTTCCACCACCTTTAAGACAGAGGCTTACATTGTTCACTCTTGCATTCACCAGGCTAGCTGGCCCTGAAACTTCCAGCACCTTCTCCCTTTTCCACCTTCCTTCTTGACCAGAACTGTGGCTGGCATTACAAATACCCACTGAAGCATTCAGCTTTTTATGTGGGTTCTATGGCTCTGAGCTTTGGTACTCTTGCTTGAGTGGCAAGTGCTCTATCACTGAGCCATCACTGGGGAGGCAGAGGTAGGAGGATGATCCTGAGTTTGAGGCTGGTCTGGGACTACAGCATGAGTTCTAAGTCAGCCTGAGCTAGAGTGAGATTCTACCTTGAAAAAAAAATAATAGAAGAATAAATGATTGAATGAACTGTGGCTTCTATTATGAGACCTACTCATGAAGATCTTCAGAGTGCTAGTTGGCTGGAAGCTCTAGAGATCATCTACTGCATCACTCAGGATCCCAGATCAACTCTAAACAGTTGCCCTGCATGGAATGTTCTTCCCCTTGCCCCTAGCAGTTGTTCTATTTCCCAAGGTCCTGTTCTTTTCAGGGCTCAGATATAGATCTGAAACACCTGCTCAGGTGGGCATGGGGCCACTGTGAATGCTGTCTCTACCCACCTCTCAGCCACATAAAGACTAGACTTTCCTTCCTGATTCTAGCTGACCACCAGCTCTACCAATCCTCTGGTCTTTCAGCAGTGAGCATCTCAGTCACTTCTCTCATCATGGTGATGGGATTCCCAGCAGCAACCATGTAAGAGAGAATGGATTTATTTTGGCTCAGGTTTTGAGAGTGTAGTCAATGGTGGTGGAAAACATGGCAGCTGAAATTCGAGGCTGCTTGCTCACATCTGAGTGGAGCAAGAAACAGAGTGTGGTCAGGAAGCCAGACTGTCAATACTAAGCTCCCTCCATCTCTATTCCCACTCCCTCAAATGGGACCTATGTCTTCCAGCCAGACCACATCTTCCAAAGTTTCTATATCTTCCTCACATAATGCCACCAGCTGAGGACCAAGTGTTCAAAGAAATGAGACGGTGAATGACATTTTGCACCTAAGCCATAAGAGTGTGGCTTTTGTTGGGGAAGGCTCAGTTGAAAGGCCCTGACTGCTTTTAGAAATCATGAGAATTTTTCCACAGGCTCAGACCTCATGCTATCCTACCAAAGGCCTGAACAACATCTAAATGTAAATATTTCGTATCCCTTAAGAAAAATTTGTTGTACTTTAATAACTGTGGCTTTCCATTTTTTTCTATCTTTAAGGTAGAATTTAATGATCTGTGGAAGGAAAGGCTATGTTAGTAATGAGGACAGATAATTTTATGATTCCATATTATCTATCCATTTATCTATCTAATCATCTATCTATCCTCTGTCTATCTGTCTTCATCACAGAAAATTCCTTAGAATTCCCTTAGACTAATCTTGCCTCCATGCTTTTCCAAAGGGAAAAATGGTTTAGGCTGGATTAGAAGCATAAAACTTGATTTTCTTGTGTTGATGTGAACTTCCTGCATTTGTAGGAAGTGGTTGTGATATGGTGATATTCATAGTGGTTGGTCAATGCTATTTTTCAGGCTAGTCAACTGGGATATTCATTTCCAACAGTGAGTGTAAAGGCTAACTGTCAATGTTTTTGCACAAGGAATTTGAGAACACCCCCACAGTCTTTAGGGAAGGTGAGAGAGAAAGATGGCCTGCCGAGATACATAATAGGAGTGGGGAAAGCCAGTGCCTCTTAATTATGAATGAAGCCGTTCACTGCAGTCAGTACCAGTGCATGTGTGACTGTGGAGTTTGAGTTGATTCTGTCCAGACTTCTGCTTCTTGGAAAATGGTGGGTGTCTCTCACATCATCGCCAGCACTGGCAGGGCCACTTAGAATGCTGTAGGTAAGAGTGTTGGCAAAGTTATCTGTTCATTCATCTGTGACCAGAGCAACAGGAGACTGAATGCTAAGTGAATTTGGCCTTGAGGCAGCCTGGCTAAATAGCTGTTCCATTTTGGCTTTCATAAGCCAGTCCATTACTTTTTTTTCCCTCTCAGGTTGTTGTCCTTCAATTTTGTGTCCAATGTCCTTCTTTTTTAAGAAGTTTTTAAATTTTATTCATTTATTTGCAAGAAGAGAGAGCTAGAGATAAGAGATCAGAGAGAGAGAGAGAGGTAGAGAGAGAGATAATATATGGAGAGAGAGAGAGACAGAGAGAGAATGGGCACACTAGAGTCTGTAGCCACTGCAAACAAACTCCAGATGCATGTGCCCTTGTGCATCTGGCTTACATGGGTCCTGGGGAATCAAACCTGAGTTCTTTGGCTTCTCAGGCAAATACCTTAACCGCTAAGCCATTTCTCTAGCCCTAAAGTGATAGTATAAAATTATTTTCATTTATTTATTTTAGAGCAGATTTGAATATTTTTTTTTCGAGGTAGGGTCTCCCTCTAGTTCAGGCTGACCTGCAATTCATTGTGGAGTCTCAGGGTTTCCTCGAACTCAAGGTGACCTTCCTACCTCTGCCTCCCAAGTGCTGGGATTAAAGACGTGCACCACCATGCCCATCTGATGTCCTGTTGTTCTCTGAATTCATATGACAGAGTTGGGAAGAAAATCATGATAGGAAGATAAGACAATTTTTCTAGCTCTATAAGGCTGCCGTGTTTCAGCATCTTTAGAAGTTCTAAAAGTCTGCAGAAATCTTGGGATATAGCTCAGAAGGTAGAGTGCTTGCTTAGCATGCACAAAGCCCTGGTTCCATCCCTAGTGCTGGGTGGGGTGGCGCATGCCAGAAATCCCAGTAATTTGGAGTTGGAAGCAGGAGGATCAAAAATTCGAGGTCATCCCTGGCTATAGAGTGAGTTCAAGGCCAGCCTGAGCTACAGGCTATCTCTAAATAAATAAATACACAAAAATAAAGATTGTCCAAATATGATAGAAACAAAAAATCAAAACCAATCAACCAACCAAACAACCACACCAGGAAAAAATAATAATTTTTCTATTGTTTGTATCTAGTAGGATTCACTTTTTGTTTCCATTTAAGTTATTATACATAACTTAAGCAGCTACACTAATTTGTCATTCAGCATGCTTTATTTTTACTTTGAAGGTTTGCTTCTAATTGTATTTTCAATAGACAAATCCCTTATGTGTATATATGCATTGTAGATGTATAAATGAATTTGCTTTTAATGCACTTCTGTTTAAATATCATCATTTAAGTTTTAAATCAAATGCTTATTCTAATTATATTGGTTTTAAACCCTTTTCATTATGATTAATATTAAGAATAATCAGCTCTATTAGAAATTTAGAAAATGTGGCAGATACTTTTGCTTAGATACATCCAACATGCTTTTTTCTTACTAATTCAAGAAAAATTGATTCCAGTTTTTTGATATGTGAACTATTTAGGAAAGGTTGTTGTACAATTGTTGCCAGAGAGAATGATAGAAAGTCTTTTAAGGAATTTCTAGGAAGGCCTCTGTAGCTAATTATGAGAATACATAAATAAGAGAAGCCTTACTAGTCATTATTGATTATTGCTAATTAGAAGAATACATAAAGGTCTGTGAAGATGGCTCAGAGGTTAAGGCACTTGCTCACAAAGCCGAAGGACCCCAGTTCAATTCCCCAGTACCCAAATAAATCCAGATACACAAGGGAGTGCTTACATCTGGAATTAGTGGCTAGAGGCTAGAGGCAGTGGCTAGAGGCCCTGGCATACCCATTCTCTCTCTCCTCTCTCTCTGTCTCCTTGCAAATAAATAATTAAATAAATACATATGCAAAGCCTTATTGGCCATTGTTGAGTATTACTAATATAAGAATACTTACATAAGTAAGACAAGCTTTTTGGGTCATTGATAATTATTACTAATTATAAGAATACATGTGTAAGGGCTGGAGAGATGGCTTAGTAGTTAAAGTATTTGCCTGCAAAGCCAAAGGACACATGGAAGCCAGATGCACAAGATGGAACATATGCCTGGAGTTCTAAATAACAATGCTCAAAAAAAGGGGCTAGAGAGATGACTCAGTAGTTGAGGCACTTTCCGGCAAAGCCTAACAATCATGGGTCAATTCCCCAGTACCCATGTAAGCCAGATACACAAAGTGGTGCATACATCTGAAGTTTGTTTGCGGAGGCTGGAGGCCTTTACTGGTCACTGTTGATTATTACTCTGCTTGTGATGTCTGGAACCTCCAGCAACCATTTTGTAATACAAAATCATTTAAGGCAAAAACGAAGCCAGCATGCTGAGGAAAGCAGACAACAAAAGAAGAAGTGACTGGTCTTTGATGACATCTCTGCTCCATTGTCTTGTCCAGTCCCAAATTTGTACTACCTGAAAATTCTTGAAGCAAAAACTCAGAAGGCATACTGGCTTAGATTTTAGCCAGTTTCATTTAATATTTAATTTTATGAAGTTGGAAGAATCTGAGGTGAAGATCAAAATTCAATTGCTAAGCTGTGTGTTTCATATATATATATATATATATATATATATATATATATATATATCATGGCAATAAATACTGAAAACACTCAAAATGAATCAAAGCTGTCAATCAAAGGCTGTTGAGAGCTTCAAACTAAATAAGACCTCTCTATGACACCCTCCAAGGCTCAGAGAACAAAGCAGGAAGGATTAAGAGATGCAGGGTAGTAAGGATTGCTTTGGGGGCACTATCTTCCAAACATGAGTGACCTCACCGTGTTTTTTTTTTTTTTTTTTTTTTTTTGCAGAGAGACACAAAGAGAGACAGAGAGAGGGAGAGGAAGACAGATAGAGAATGGGCGTGTCAGCAGCCTCTCAGCCACTGCGAACGAAATCCAGATGTGTGCGCCCCTTTATGGGCAAGTTCGGCATTGAGCCCTTGCATCGCTTTGCATCTGGTTAAACATGGGACCTGGAGATTGGAACCGCTGGAGATTGGAACTGACATTTTTAGGCTTAGGGGGCAGGTGCCTTAACCGCTAAGCCATCTCTCCAGCCCCTCACCGTGTTTTTACCCCCACAAGTCCTGCACACTTCTGAGCCCATCAATGTTTTGACATGGAGGATGGAGGAGGACAAAGGGAATGAGACATCAACACAGAGGAAGGACTATTGGGAAGAGGAGGTACTCAAAGGAAACAGAGGCAAGGGAGAGGGGACAAAAGAGACCTACACTGCACATATAGTACTTTTCTCCCCTCTAAATGAACTCTCAGTCACAGTCTATTATGTGTGTATGTCTCCTAGGTTATGGAAGAGGAATTTTCTGGTTATCTTATTTACAAAACTAAGACCAATCAGCAATGACCACAGGAAATCCTTTGTAGTGTTTGCAGGAACTTCTGCCAGAAGGGTTTATATTATTGAGATGGTTTAAGGCCAGTGATGCTTTAGATGAGGTATACATCTAGGGCTTTGAACAACTAGGCACCTAGGACTAAGAGTAGAGAGAGAAGAGATAATCTTCTACTTAACCCCCCTTGCAGAAAACTAAGGTTCAATACACAGCGAGCTCAAAAAGTCAGTCATACTCTTGGTATGTTATATAGTGAAAATCAGGAATCCATTCATTGCTGGTAGTCTTTGTGATCTGTGTGGCTCTCTTCTGGGGATTTTCACACAGCAGCATTATCTTACTTTACAAAAAAATACAATGCTAACTCTTTTGTGACATTGTCAGTTTGAATTCACTGTGTTGATCCTAGTGTCGCTCAAGAGCTTCTGTGCTTAGAATTGGGAAAGGAGAGGCCTCTCCCTAATGTCAGTAGCTATTATGGCTTGAATCTAAAATATTCCCCATGATGTATTGAGGGCTTGGTCCCCAGCTGGTAGCACTATTTTGAAAGGTTCTGGAAACTTCAGGAGGTAGGACTTGGTTGGAGGAAGTACGTCATTGGGGTAGCTTTGAAGGTTCTACTTAGTCCAAATCCTCTCCTTGCTCTTTCTGTCAATTATTATGACACTGCACTAGATGTTCTGCCTCTTCATAGGCCCAGAATCAATGATGCCAAGGACTATGGACTGGACCCCCTGAAAATGTGATCCAGAATAAATCTTTCCTCCTTTGAGATGTTCTCTTGAGTGTTTTTTTACAGTCACGCAACAATAACTTATGCAGTGACCTATTTTTCTGACTTCTTCTTGGTGTCCATGCCATCTGTGGGCAAAATGGTGGTTACGACAAATGGAAAATAATTTTGGCAATTTTGAGAAGAATCCAATCCAAACTTTTGCTTGCTTTTACCCTGCTCTTGAAATGTGTTAATATTTCTACAGTTTATCTCAGAGGTCCTAGCAACAGTGAAAAGTGAAAGAATTTCTGATCTTATGACTCATTCAGTGATTCCTTAATTAAATGAGCTCCACTTGCTTAACTTAACACTGTTCAAAAGACTAATAAAATTGCACCACAGTTTCCATGGAAACCACCTTCAAGGTGTGACAAATGGCCTTGCTTATGATTAGATAGATTGGGGTTCAAGGTAAGGCAACCCTTATCCAAGACACCTGGCCTCACTTGCTTGTGCACATATCTGAACAGTGACTCATTCCCATTCTTCAGTAATCATTAATAACTGGTTTCATTCTTTGCTTTATCATTTAGACAAATGACTTTGTAGGGGAACATAAGATGCTTTTATCTATAGAAATAATAAAAGAAACAGTGATATTATTAATGGAATAAGAGAATTGGTAACAGTATTTGAATATAAAAACAATTAGTTGTAACACTGAATAGTTATAATTGTGGATGGTTCTGTTGAATGATCACTATCATTTTAACAGGCATAAAATGATGGAAACCAGTAAACCAAAGACATGGGCCCATTAAAAATATGAGTACAAACAGATTGGGTTTTTCATGGATTGGCTGTGTTTTGTACATGCTTATGATTATATTTAATACTGCTGAGTTGCATCACCATGCATCTCCCTGGAAAGACTTGGCATTTATTGCAGAGACCAAACCTTTTTGTTATGCCTCTGTATTCTATTGGTTTTCTTTTGACACAGGTACTACGTAGCCCAGGCTGCCTGAAATCCCTAAATACCCAGTGATAACCTGAATGTGTGATCCTTCTGCTTCAGCCTCCCTGGGTGCTGGGATTGTATATGCATGCCATCATGCTCAGCTGCATTATATACTAAAGGTCCCCAGGCACCAAAGGAAAGAACATCTTAAACCTTTGCTTTGATATCATTGGCTTAAATATAGAATAACAGGATCAGACATATTTTATAAGTCATTAATTGAATACATTATACCACTGAGTTCAGATCTGCAAGACATGGGATACTAGAAGGATATTATTTATATTTCTTTCCTGTCATTGATTCAGTGATTCCTGAAGTTTAGACTTAGTATGACAAAGGAATGCAAAGTAAATACTGGTACTTCTGTGTTTGTAACCATTTGGGAACAAATGCTTCATACTCAAAATATAAATAGCTGGGTTAATTGCTACTTAAAATTCTTTATGAAAAACTAATTTTGTCAGATAAAGAACAGCACAGTGTCAGGGAGATACCTTTGAGCCCAGAGCTCCTGGAGCACATGTAATAATTTGAATTTTCATTCATGTGTGAGGAAACAGGAGGACTGTTTGTGCCAAACTATGACTATAAATTAAAGTAATTACAAGGTCAAGGTAGAGAAGTTGATATGAAGTCTACAAACTCCCCATTTTATTGGCTTTACTATAACACATGTTTAGATAGACATATTATAGCAAAATGCAAATTAATGCAGCCATACAAGGGTCAAAGGTGACAGCAGCAGAATAGACTACGTTGGCTTGAATTTCGTGTCCACATGTGAATTTCTCCAAATCCTAGCAAATTATCTAAAACTCTCCAGACCTTAGTTTACTCATTCGATAAATGGGGAAAGTGTCTGAAAATGAATAAGGTCATGCCTGTAAAAGACTTGAAACAACACATAATAGCTATTCCTATTGCTGTAATTTGTTAATGTGACACAGGTCCTTGGGTTTCACACATGGCACCTTACATTTCCCTGATGGAATATTAACATAGGTATAAGAAGTAACTATTGCCTTTTATCAGGTCTACACTTTGTACTTTCACTTTGTTCTAAGCCAGAATCACCTTCTGCTCTTTCAGTTCAACTAAATAGAATATTGTCATTAAGGATCCCTTGATAAGCAAGGTTAAGCAATCAGTAACATTTACTAGAGAGCGTGTAACCACAGCCTGATTTGATGGAAACATCAGCTGTCAAATAATGGTCCTTCAAAAACCATTTGTAACTTAATCTTGGATTCCACCAGATGTTCTGTGTGAATCTATAGCATTACTATTTTTTTTTTCCTGTAACAGTGGGTCTATCTTATGTGTTTGGGACATCCTTTCTCCCTGCCTTCCCTAATCACAACAAACCTATGGGACATGTAATCAAAGCATGATTGGGGATAACCAGATGTTCCGAGATCTATTACTCAGCATTTTCTGTGAAAACAAAATTAATGCTACAAGTTTTCAAAAAATACAAACTCCTAAGAGCTGAACAAGAAATAGAGAGGAACAAACCATTTATAGGTTCAAGAGGGGAGATCAGCATGTGGCTCCATGGACTTGGGAAGCTGGAAGTTACAAGGATGTCCAAAGCTGGGCATCACCTGCATAATTATAATTTGTCCAGATCACCTTAGAAAGCTGTCCTTTGTGGCCAAATGAGTCTTGTTCATGCTCTAGATTCTGCTTTTGCACTGAGTTCAATGGCCCTAGCACTTGTTTCTGCCTGATCAGTCCATCCTCAGCCTGACATAATAGTCCATAGTCAATACAATAAGCAGCACAATCGTGTGGAATCCTCAGTGATGTCATGCTACTGGTGTGCCCAGCCTTTTGATACTTTTATTTTTGAGTCAGGGTCTCACTGTAGCCCAGGCTGACCTAGAACTAAGTCTGAATCCTAGGTTGGCCTCTTACTCATAGCAATCTTCCTACCTCAGCCTCCTGAGTGCTGGGATTCCAGACATCAACCATCATGAAATTTCCCTTCACATTAAAGCACCATTGTTTTCTCTTATGTATTACCCTCAGTTTATTTTGCACAGTGCCTTTTTTGTACTCATCACTCTTAGAATGAGAAAGGCTAACAAACTAGAGATGCTCTCAGATCACACCATCCATGAATTTCTTTCCTGCCTCAGCCTTAGCATTTGTTCCCTTATTTGAAGAGGAGACACGGAGGTTGATCTCAAAGGTCCCAGCTGGGGAAGGAGTGGTAATAATGGCCCATACCTCAGAACCCAGACACTTGCTAGGCAGTAGGAAAGAGGAAGGAGTCATTAGCTAGAGATTGCCTAGGATGCTGGACTACAGCTGCTGCATCTTACCCCTGGGCCACACTGCAGAACTCACTACAGCTGTGGTTGATAGGAAGCAGATGTTCCATCGTGCAGGGAGAGCCTTCTTGAATTGTGGACTGGGGGACATGGAACACCCTTCTTTTATTGTTCTCTCTCAAAAACAAATCAAGTACAGAAAAGTATCCCTGAATAATGACCCTCCAAGAAGACTTAACTGCAAGAGGTTGAAACCAATCCCATAGTTTAAGGATTTATGTAATTTTAAAAAAAAAAAAAAATAGATAATGTACTTTAAAGTTAAATTCAGCCAGTTAGTTTCAGGATTTTTTTTTCCCTTCATGTCAAGTTCTATTATGGCTGTTTCCACCCTTCCATGTCTGTCTGCTCGTGCTAATTCTTATTGTCACACTAACTCTCTTGGCCTTTTAAATTTTTTTTATAGATTTCTTGCTTGCTGCCATCGTAGGGTTCTCTGCTAATTAATTCCACGTAATTCTGTTCTTCAGAAGCTTTCAATGGCTCTCTCCACATTATCTATTCTATAAAGTCCATATCCTTCAGTCTTGAATGTAAGTCCTCTGTCAGTTAGACCCAAATTACAACATCTTAACCTATTTCCCACTGTATCCTTAATTTTCTAGTTAAAGACAAAAATATTTTTAGCACCACATTTTTAGTATTTTTGTTTTTGAGAAAAATTTATTTGGTCTCTGTTTTCAAAGTGTTTTTTTTTTTTTGTCATGATTTTTTTCCTTATCTACTACAGTTTCTTTGTGAGTGCTGGAGCTCTGTAGTGGTGTGAGTGTGGCATCAGAAGTTCACATGCTCTATACTTAATTCTCAAGGAAAAGGTGTTAGAAATGAAGTCTAGTGAGGTTTGATCACACCATTACTATAGAGCCAAATGGTAGAGTGAGTATTGCCCTCATAAATGATGGTTAGTTAGTCATCTTGAAGGTGGCTTTGTTAGAATACTGAGTAGCCACCCACCCCCTTGCTCTGTCTCTCTCTTTTCCTTTTGTGGGTCTACCTTCTGGTCCTGTTCGATACGGCACAAAGGCTCTCACAAGAGCCTGGCACCAGCTCTTGTGCATCTCTGTCTCCAGAACCTTGAGCCAAACACATTTCTGTTCACTATAAATCACTGGGCCTGTGGTATCCTGTTATAGCAACCCAAAATGGACCAAGATAGGTTTCCATAACAAAATACCACATTTGTTGTATGGTTTAAATAGCAGAATTTTATTTTCTCACAGACTTGGAGTTTGGAAGTCAAGGTTGAAGTGCCATTGGGTTTGTTTTCTGTGATGCACAGTGGCAGTCAGCCTGCTGGGACACACGTGTCTTGCCAATGAAATCAGCCAGTTATCCGTTTAACATTTATTAGGTCAGATGCTGCTTTCTCCCAGTGTCCGCATGTGATCCTTCTCTGTGCGCAGACAATGCTGATCTCTGTTTTCTTATATGAGCACTGCTTGTATTCCTTAGTTTTCAGTCACCATGACAAAAATACTTTAGGAAATCAAATTAAAGGAGAAAAGTTGGATTTTGACTCACAGTTTCAAAAGTTCTGTACACAGGCAGATGGTCAGTTGGTTTTGTTTAATCATGGTATAGAGTGTGTAATGAAACAAAGCTCACCTTGTGGCAGCTCGAGAGGGAAATAGAAAGATGGGTGGGGGAGAGATAGAGAGATAGAGAAATTTATTTCCTTTAACAGAAGCCTCTACTCCACAAAACCAAAACCTCTGCTCCACAAAAATTAAGTAATCTGGAAGAAATGAATGAATTCCTACGTACATACCACCTACCAAAACTAAACCCAGAGCAGATTAATCTCCGAAGCGAACCTATCACATCCATGCAGATTGAAAACATAATCAAAAACCTCCCCCAAAAGAAAAGTCCAGGACTGGAGGCTTCTCAGCTGAATTCTATCAAACCTTCATTGAAGAACTGAAACCAATTTTTCTCAAACTGTTTCACAGAATTGGAGGACAGGGAATCTTCCCAACTCCTTTTATGAAGCTAGCATCACCCAAATACCAAAACCAGACGGAGATGCAACAAGAAAAGAAAACTATAGACCTATATCCCTAATGAACTTAGATGCAAAGATCCTGAACAAAATCCTTGCAACCAAATTCAACAACACATCAAAAGCGTTATCCACCTTGATCAAGTGGGCTTCATCCCAGGGATGCAGAGATGGTTTAACATACGGAAATCCATCAGCATAATCCTCCACATAAATGAACTTAACCATAAGAACCACATGATCATCTCAACTGATGCAGAGAAGGCCTTTGACAAAATACAACACCACTTCATGATCAAAACACTGGAAAGAATAGGCATGGAGGCTTTATATCTCAACACAATAACGGTTATATATAAAGCTCCTCAAGCCCAAATAATAGTTAATGGGAGGGAAACTCAAAGAGTTCTCACTGAGCTCAGAAACAAGACAGGGTTGCCCACTCTCACCACTGCTCTCCAACATAGTACTTAGAAGTATTAGCCCAAGCAACAAGAGAAGAGGGAAAAAAATAATTGAAAAGGAAGAAGTCAAGCTAGCCCTATTTGCAGACAACATGATCCTATGTATAAGTGACCCAAAAGTCTCTATCCCAAAACTTTTAAAGGTGATAAATTCCTTCAGCCAAGGGGCAGGATGCAAAATCAATGTACAAAAATCAGTATCTTTCCTATATGCAAAGGACAAATATACAGTTAGCCCATCTAGTGCTAGAAGGCACTACCTGAGCTACCAGTGGAAAGTGGCCAACATCTGTCCAAGCAACTGAAATTCTAAGTGACTCAGAAGCAAACAACTTGACGTGATGCTCACACGTATATTAGTGGCACACAGCATGGTGGGTAACCAACTGCTCTTGGATTGGCTAACAGATCCACTCAGTATAAAGCAAATCATATCTGGAACTGGGAAACAAGTCAGAATCATATCCAGAGAATTCTTCTGCTTTCCATTGTCAAGCTCCCACTAATCCTGCAGTATAAGAGGGTCTACACCCTTTAAATTCTTTCTAAATTTATAATGGTTATTTCATTTAACCAGTGCTGACTTCACTCTCTGTTGGAAAAACTGCTTCTCTTTTTTCAGACTGAGGAGATAAACAACCCAGTGCATTCCACCGTGGCCCCAGCTGAAACCACAGAGGAATTGGGGAAATAGCAAGAGAGCTGCTTTCTCAGTGAATCTGGTATCAGCACAAGGGTGATGGAGACAGATGCTGAGGACACTCAACACTTACCAAACCAGAGATCCAGAGGCTCCTGAGTGCCCATCACTGAAGTAGACTTAAAATGAACCCAATATGGCTCAGGGAATTTTGCAGAAGAGGGGTTGGAGATATTATTAGAGCCCCAAGTTGGGACATTTTGCACAGAGACATTGCCTCTCCCCATAATGACTGCTGCCCCCATAATGCATGACCCGCAATCCCCATGGGGTAGACCTGCATCCCAAATGAGTAAGGCCTCTTCAAACAAGGGGCAGGGAGGAGGGAAAGGATGGTACCAACATGTGTTGTTTATATACTAGGTATGTCCATATCTAATAAAATAAATTTTTAAAAAGTAAACATAGGGGGCTGGAGAGATGGCTTAGGGGTTAAGGTGCCTGCCTCCTAAGCCTAAGAACACTGGTTCCAATCTCCAGCGGTTCCAATCTCCAGGTCCCACGGTTAGCCAGATGCAAAGTGACGCAAGGGCGCAATGCTGCACTTGACCACAAGGGGGTGCATGCATCTGGATTTGTTCGCAGCAGCTGAGAGGCTGCTGGTGCGCCCATCTCTATCTGTCTTCCTCTCCCTCTCTCTCTGTCTGTCTCAAAAAAAAAAAAAAAAGTAAACATAATTTCTTCCTATGAGCTTTTCCTACTTGTCTCAGGTAGAGGTTTAGTATCCTTTATCCAAAGTGCTTGGCAGTAGCAGGTTTCCAACTTGGGAGTTTCTTTTGTAATGTTTGCATAGATGTGACCAGGTAAACATCCATCATGCCCAAATTCCAAATCCAAAATGTCCCACATTTTTAAGTTTTGGATTTGGGATATTCATTTTGGGTTAGTTGGTCTCAGCTATGTCCTTTTCTTTATTTCTTTATTTCTCTGTAGCACCTACAGCATTTCCCAGTTTATTATAATTCTTCTTATGCTGCTTTCTGTGTCTTGGGCTTGAGTGAGACAAGTCTACATCCCAACTCCATGACTCTATACTGTCCTTCCCAGGTGGAAACCATCATTGTCAGTCAATATCATGCACCAAGCATTTATCTGGTCTTACTTATTTGCAAGGAGAGAGAGAGAGAGAGAGAGAGAGAGAGAGAGAGAGGGGAAGGGAGGGAGAGAGAGAGAGAATGAACATGGATGCCAGGGCCTCTTGCCACTGCAAACGAACACCAGGTGCAAGTGTCACTATGTGCATTGGGCTTTATGTAGGTACTGGGGAATCACACTTACAAGAGCAGGATTTGCAAGCAAGTGCCTTTAACTGCTGAGCCCTCTCCCCAGTTCAACAGCAAGCATTTCTTTTAAATGATTTTATCATACACTGTTATCTATAATTTTGTGACAATATAGTTAAAGTGGCTATAGTTTTCAATAAGTGATCTTATTCTAATGATTTTTTTTTGTTCAATATTGTTGCCATGATTATTTCTTTTGCCTGGCTTTGATTTTTACAGGGTTGATCTAAAAGATAGAAACTCTTTAGCACTAAGAGAAGCCATTCAGATATAAAGTTATAAGGGAAAAATCATAATGTAGCTGGAAATAAAATGGGTTTTCAAAATTCCTCTTTTGAGTTAAAAATCAACAAGTTGGCTCCATCCTGACTTACATGAACCCACTTACTTCTTGGTCTCATTCACAAACCCTCTCTGAGCATATTCTTTACCAGGGCTCAGAAATATGAAACTGAGCAAAGCTGCATTTCTGCTTTTGAGGCTTCTGATTTTGAAGCATAAGGTGTGGAGGGGTATGTGAGTGCTGTAAGACAGGCAGGGGTCAAGTGTCTTGAGAGCAGAGAAGCAAAAGCCAACAGAAGCTTCTAGCATGAGGCATAGAACACAGGGTTGCAGCTAGCCTGGTGGGATGCAAATATCTTGCCAACAAAATTAACTACCTAGCTATATATATATATATACATAGCTATATGTATATATAAATTTTTTATTTATTGGAGAGAGAGAAAGGGAGCATGAGGTAGATAGAATGGGCACACCAGGGCCTCCAGCCACTGCAAACAAGCTCCAGATGCATGTGCCACCCTGTGCTCATGAGGATACTGGGTCCTTAATCTTTGCAGGCAGGCACCTTAACTGCTGCGCTATCTCCCAGTCCCATAACGAGCTACGTTTTTATGTTTATTACACTGATTAATGCATATTTTATGTTTAATTTGTGTTCAAATCACTTTATTGATGAAAACCTTCTCATGGAGTTTTCTTGCAATTGGATTTATTAGTCTTAATATAATGAATTTCAGTTTACTGAACTGGTAGACCCTTCCCATAACAGAGTGAAGAGTCTGAAAACAGAGAGCACTGACTTTTCCCTAGAATATATGTGAACATGTAAGCTACCTGCTGTCATTGAACTATGCTTTCCACATTTGTCCATAGCAACTAACTCTACTGCCCAGTTTATTAGCTATGAGGGGTAAGCAGGATATAGACTTCCTGTGGTGCGAAGCCGAGCATATAGAAGGACACAGTGAATACTGGGAGGGGATAATTGTAATTACTGGTATTTTTATATATTGAGAGCAGTTGAATGCACTTAAAATGTAAAGAATACACGCTGTATTTTTCTATATGTTTAATTTATACCCTTATGTTTTGGTTGGGAAACAAACAAAAAGAACAATTTCCTTTCCTTAGGATATAAGGGCTAATGGGATTCAGAGTCCTAACTAATCTTTCTGTTTGATGATTCATGTTAATGATTCAAACCTTTCTATGCTCAGTTTTTCTTGCAAACTAGTTTAATTTTTTTTGACAGAATATTTATTTCATTACTTTATCAGATGTCTTCCTTAGTGGCTCTTCACTTTCTTCTTTTGAGGCAGCGTCTCACAATAAACCTCCAGCTCATTAGCTAGCCAGTGAATCCAGGCATTCTCTGCCTTGCTTCCCGGTGCTGGGATTTATAGGTGTGTGCAACCAGACCCAGGATTTCATGTGGCTTCTGAGGATTCAAACTCAGGTTCTCCTGCCTGAGTGGCAAGCAGTTTACTCACTGAGCCATATCCCTAGCCCCAGAGTCATTAAAGTAAAAATCATTTGCTCACTTGTACATCAAAGGAGGTATGTATTTAATGCTTAGAAGCCTTCTCGTAGTGCTATGACTACAGTGTGCTATGAATTTGAGCATCTTGCTCATTTCCCATCTGCATGGTCAGCTTTCTGAAGTTCATAGTCACATAGCTAATGGTCAGCTTCCAATACTGAAAGGGTGTAAAATGAATGTATTTTTTTAAGGAAAAAATGATTAAAAATGGTAGCAAAGACTTTAGAGAAAGATAACAACTCAGCCAGTATTGCAAAATAATTCTAAATAACAAAAGCATAAATATCCCTATAGCTTTTATTGATTATAAAATTTTATATTCACAAAATAAATTCAGGAAGCTGGCATGGTGGCTGTCACTTTTAATCCTAGCATTTGGGAGGCTGAGACAGGAGGATCACTGTGAGTTTGAGCTCAGACCAGACTACAGAGTTTTAGGTCAGCTTCAGCCACAGTAAGATCCTAGCTAAAACAAAACAAAACAAAACAAAACAAAACAAAACAAAACAAAACAAAACAAAACAAAACAAAAAACTAAATAAATTGTGGTAACACAGAAAAAACTAGAAGTACAAAAGTTTAAAGAAGAATCTATCAGTTGTTCAATTTCATGCCTGGCACCAGTCATCACACACCTAGCTTTTCTATACACAACTGTTTTAACAGAAATTCATTAAAATGGAATTGTATGATACCCATTGTTTTGAAATTTGCTTTTTTACTTAATGTAGTGTGGAAATGTTTCCATTTTAGTAACTTCCAATTATTATTTTGGAACCCATAGAATAAATGTGCCACACTTTTTCAACTAATCCTCTTTCAGTTTATTTTTCCACTGAATTAATGCGATAGTGAATATCTTTGCCCATGTAACTTTGTATATGTGTTTAAGCAATTGTTTATTCATAGAATTCCTGGATCTTAGGATATACATATTTTAATGCCTTTTTTCATTATTATGGCTGTTATTTTTCTACTCAAAGGTTTAATTTAGGCTTTCTCAACCAAAGCACTATTGACATTATGGGATGGCTATTTCTTTGCTGTGGGCACCGGGAGAGGCTTGGACTCCTGTTTTCTACCCAGTGGATCACAGTAGCACCCACTCCTAGTCGTGACCCCCCCAAAATGCCTAGGGACATTGCAAAATATCCTCTGGAAACATCCTGCCCACTGCCTTGCCTCCACTGAAAGTTACTATTCCCACAAGAAGTATATGATTGTCTATTTTCCACAGTCTTGAAAACACAGAACTCTTCTTTTTTTCAAATGAAGAAAAAAAACTAGTTGAAGATAATTTCAAGCCTGAATGATGAGCTGTTCCCACCTCACGGATAGGAATGTCATACTATGTTTATAATTCGGCTTGCATGTTTTGAGCCATCGGTTCTGCATTTTTGCTCCTTTGCTGTGCCCTGGTGCAGAGGCTGGGTAAGAAAGAGAGGAGACATAGTGCCATCATTGACCTGGAGGAGGTGTGGGAAGGCAGGTGATGTGGAGCAGCGCAGAGGAGAGATGAATAGCTTTTTATGGTCATTATTAGTCATTACGACTATCATCTGATGCTCAGGCTTAAAGTGAAGGCCTCCTGTATTCAACTTTCTACCCTGAGCTATACTCCCAGGCCATATGTGGGATTTTTTTCTTTTGATAAACCTTAACCTAAACTGTTAGATTTTCACTTACTGCTTGTTTTATAAAAATATTATATTTATTTATTTGAGACAGAGAGAGAGAGAGAGATGAAGAGGCAGAGAGAAAGGAAGAGGGGGGGGGAGAGAATGGGTGTGCCAGGGCCTCCGGCTACTGCAAATGAACTCCAGATGCATATGCTACCTTGTGCATTTGGCTTACAAGGGTACTGAGGAATAAAACCTAGGTTCTTAGACTTCAGAAGCAAGTGCCTTAACTGCTAAGCCATTTCTCCAACCCAACTTAGGGCTCATTTGACAATAGAAGTCCTACCTCTGTTAAACTATGGGAAAACACCAAACAAACGCCTAGCACACAACTTACTGAATTCCCAATGCTCACTAAGCCTAAGTATCAGTATGAATACTAGTTTTGTTCACAAGCGTTGGCCTAGCACTCTGCCCTGTGTCTCTTCATGCCAGCGAGTCCACATGCATTACCTTGCAGTTTGGTACACAGTCAACATATACATTAATAGAGTGAGGAACCCTGAGAAATGCACAATCAGGAATGTAAGAATTCCAGAAATTGGGTTATGTTAAAGCAATGTGTTTGATCAAGAAAGAATGTATGCTCCGTCCATGTGATGGTTGAGGTGTTGTCAACTTGATCTGTTTAGTACTCCAAAGAGATCCCTGTTGGGTCAGTCTCTGAGGTTGCTTCCAGGAAGGATTAACTGAAGGAAGAAGTCCTTCCCCCAGGGTAAGCCCTTCCCCCTGAGTGGGTGGCCCCTCTCAGAGGGCAACTTCATATAAGGAAGCTCTGGGTGAAAAGAGCGCCTTCCTTCCACTTGGCTGCTGGAGCTGATTGCCACATGGATTGAAGACCAGCATGGACTGAAGACTAGTGCCAACTGAAGACCCTGAAGAATCTGGAGACATTGAACCTCAGATTCTGAAGAAGTTTTGCATGAAAATATGACTGCTCCTCTCTAAGCAGCAGTTGTATTCCCACCTCTACACCCTGAAGTATTACCCTCTTCACCCTTGCCTGAGGGAATTAATCCTTCTTTGTCTGAGGAATCAACAGGAGGTGCTGATGCTCCTCAGTGCCCACCCATCTTCACCTCTAGGCCTATATCCAGGCGGAGGGCTAGGCAAGCCCCTAAAGGTGAGACAGAAAGTGTGACCACAAGAGATACACTCGTAAAGAACTTTAGGAGTTTTCTAACTTGTACAGGCAGAAGCATGGGGAATATATGTGGGAATGGACTATAAGGGGGTGGGATGATGGAGGAAGAAATATAAGATTAGATTAGGCTGAATTTACTGAAATGGGCCCATTGAGCAGAGATTTTAGATTAAAACTGCAGCTTGTGCAGTTGGAAGAGATGCCAAGAGTTTATTTGATTGGTTGGCTGATGTGTGGATCCAAAGATGGTCTACTGTGAATGAGCTCAAGTTGCCTGATATCCCTTGGCTTAATGTTGATGAAGGGATTAAAAGGCTCAGAAAACGTGGAAGGCTAGAGTGGATTTGCCATGTAAACTCATCTTTGCCCCCACAATGGGAGTGTCCAGAAGATGTGCCCTTCACTAAGACTATAAGAGACAGCCCCAGCATACTTAAAGTCCTCAATCATTAGTTTTTTTTTTCTTTTGAGAGAGACAGAGAGAGAAGGAGAGGAAGACAGATAGAGATGGGCACGCCAGCAGCCTCTCAGCTGCTGCAAATGAAATCCAGATGTGTGCGCCCCCTTGTGGTCAAGTGCAGAATTGCGCCCTTGTGTCACTGCATCTGGCTAAACGTGGGACCTGGAGATTGGAACAGCTGGAGATTGGAACCAGCATTCTTAGGCTTAGGAGGCAGGCGCCTTAACTGCTAAGCCATCTCTCCAGCCCAATCATTGGTCTTTTATGTAAAGAAGACATCATAGTGGGATCTGCAGTTGCTGCATTAGCTTACTTAGATGCAATGGGTCTAGCTGGATCTCTGGGAATCAAGGGCCAAGTGACATCCCTGAATTGTCAAAGGTGAGATGAGTGTGTTTTTCATAACAGACAGCATAGACAAAATTATACACATAAAGGCATGATTTGTACGGACCTTTGGCACTGGATGATTAATCATGGTCTTCCCAGAAGTCAAACAGATAAGAAGTCTAGTGAGTTCTTGCTTGATCTGTATAAGCAGAAAAGTTCCAGAGCAAAGGAGCATAAAGCTATAATTCAAAGTGGTCCTCCATCCCATATACCAGGTGACTCAAAAAGCTACTAGTTTTCAGTGAGGCCCAGAACAAGAGAAGGCTCTTCAATAGATCCAAGCTGCTGTTCAGGCTGCTCTACTCCTTGGGCCATATGATCCAGCAGATCCAATTGTACTTGAGGTGTCAGTGGCAGATAGGGATGCTGTTTGGAGCCTTTGGCAGGCCCCCATAGGTGAATCACAGCAGAGGCCCTTGGGGATTTTGTAGCAAGGCCCTGTCATCATCTGCTGACAATTATTTTCCATTTGAGAAACAGCTCTTGGCCTGCTATTGGGCCTTAGTGGAAACTAAACATTTAACAATGGGCCATCAAGTTACTATGTGACCTGAGCTGCCCATTATGAGCTGGGTGTTATCTGACTAACCAGGCCATAAAGTTGGACATACACTGCAGCAGTCCATCATCAAGTGGAAGTTGTATATATGTGATCAGGCTCGAGCAGGCCCTGAAGGCACAAGCAAGTTATATGAGGAAGTTCCCCAAATGCCTATGGTTTCTACGCCTGTTACAATGCCTTCTGTCCCCAAGTATGCACCGATGGCATCAGGGGGTGTGCCCTGTGATCAACTGACTGAGGAGGATAAGACTAGGGCATGGTTTACAGATGGTTCAGCACGTTATGTGGGGACCTCCCAGACGTGGACAGTTGCAGCATTACAGCCCCTTTCTGGGACAACTCTGAAGGTCTGTGGTGACGGGAAGTCTTCACAGTGGGCAGAACTTCGGGCAGTGCACATGGTTGTGCATTTTGCTTGGGGAGGAAAATGGCCAGATGCGTGGGTATACACTGTGGCCAGTGGTTTGGCTGGATGGTCTGGTACTTGGAAGAAGCACATTTGGAAAATCAGTGAGAAAGAAATTTGGGGAAGGTGTATATGGATAGAACTTTCTGAATGGACAAAGGATATAAAGATACTTGTGTCCCATGTTAATGCTCATCAGAAGGTGATTGCATCAGAGGAGGACTTTAATAATCAAGTAGATAAGCTGCCCATTCTGTGGTTAGTGATCAACCCCTTTCTCAGCCACCCCTGTAATTGCACAATGGGTCCATGAACAAAATGGCCATGGAGGCAGGGATGCAGGTTATGCATAGGCCCAACAACATGGACTTCCACTAACTAAGGCTGACCTGGCTATGGCTGCTGCTGAGTGCCAACGTTGCCAGCAACAGAGACTAATTCTGAGCCCCCACTATGGTAGCATTCCTGGGGATGACCAGCCAGCAACTTGGTGGCATGTTGACTACATTGGACCACTTTCATCATGGAAGGGACAATGTTTTGTCTTTACTGGAATAGACACTTATTCTGGGTATGCATTTGCCTTTCCTGCACATAGTGCTTCTGCCAAAACTACCATCCATGGGCTTACAGAATGCCTTATCCACCGTCATGGATTCCACACAGCATTGCTTCTGACCAAGGAACTCACTTCACAGAAAAGGAAGTACAACAGTGGGCTCATGATCATGGAATTCACTGGTCTTACCATGTGCCCCACCACCCTGAAGCAGCTGGATTGATAGAGCAGTGTAATGGCCTTTTTTAAAAAAATATTTTATTTTTTATTTATTTATTTGAGAGAGAGAGATACAGAAATAGGCAGGTAGAGAGAGAGAGAGAGAGAGAGAGAGAGAGAGAGAGAGAGAGAGAATGGGTGCGCCAGGGCTTCCAGCCATTGCAAACGAACTTCAGATGCATGCACCCCCTTGTGCATCTGGCTTACATGGGTCCTGGAGAATCAAGCCTCGAACCGGGGTCCTTAGGCTTCATAGGCAAGCATTTAACCGCTAAGCCATCTCTCCAGCCCTGTAATGGCCTTTTAAAGAAACAGATACAGAACCAACTAGATGGCAATAGCTTGGAGGGCTGGGGAAGTGTCCTCCACCAGGCTCTGAATCAGTGTCCTAAATATGGTACTATTTGTCATATAGCCCCAATTCATGGGTCCAGGAATCAAGGGGTGGAAATGGGAATGGTCCCACTTACCATGACCCCAAGTGACACCTTAGCCAAATTTTTCCTTCCTGTTCCTGCAACCTTATCCTTTGCTGGCCTAGAGGTCTTGGTGTCAAAGGGGGAGTGCTTTTGCCATGAGGCACAAAGAACATTCCATTGAACTAGAAGCTAAGACTTCCCCCTGGCCACTTTGGGTTCCTGATGCCCTCCAGTTAACAGGCTGAGAAAGGAGGTACAGTGTTAGCAGGGGTGATTGATCCAGACTACCAGGGGGAAATTGGACTGCTCCTCCACAATGGAGGTAAGGAAGAGCATGTCTGGAGTGCAGGAGATCCTTTAGGGTGTCTCTTAGTGTTACCATGCTCTGTTGTCAAGGTCAATGGACAAATGCAACAACCCAATCAAGGCAGTGTGATAAATGGCTCAGATCCTTCAGGAATGAAGGTATGGGTCACCCCTCCAGGTACAGAACCAAGACCTGCTGAGGTGAATGCTGAGGGTGGAGGAAATACTGAATGGGTAGTAGAAGAAGGTAGTTACAAATACCAGCTAAGGCCATGTGACCAGTTCCAAAAAGGAGGACTGTAATTGCAATGTTTCTGTCCTTCCTTGATATGGAGTGTTTGCACATGTCTATACCAATATTAAGATTATATCACTAGCTAACTGTTGTTGAATTTATATTAAACCTATTATATTAGAGACTTAGCATTCCTCAAGGAACCTTGCTTTGGGTTGGGGAAAGATTTTGCATTTCTGGTTGTACGTGGGATAGTTATACCACGTTAGGCGGAATTATGAGCTTGTTACTGTTTTCATTTGGAAATCAAATATGATGTAAGGAGATATAGTTTGGTGTCAAGTTGACAAGGGGTGGACTTGTGATGGTTAAGGTGTTGTCAACTTGATCTGTTTAGTAATCCACAGAAATCCCTTTCAGATGGGCTCCAAGGTTGCTTCCAGGAAGGATTAACTGGGGGAGGAAGTCCTTCCCCCAGAGTGAGCCCTTCCCCCACAGTGGGCAGCCCCTCTCAGGGGGGAAAAGAACCCCTTCCTTGCACTTGGCTGCCGGAGCTGCTTGCTGCCTTCCAGTGTGGATTGAAGACCAGTGCGGACTGAAGACCCATGTGGATTGAAAACCAGCAGCTCCTCAGGGAACCTCCAGGCCTTTAGAGCCAGATCCAGACTGCTGAAACATCTGGCCATGTGGTCTGAGCAGCTACTGGGTTCCTTGATTCTCCGGCCTGCAACTGCTATCGGACTACCGTAAACTAATCCAATAAATTCCCTTTTTAATATAATTCATTCTAGCGGTTCTGTTCCTCTACGGAACCCTTACTTATACAATCCAGAACTGAAAATAGCCCAGTCTCTCTTTCATATTCATTCTCATCTCTTGTTGGCACAAGAGTTATAAGGGGGTGAGGATGGACTTCTAAATTTGACTCTTGTTGCATGTGACAGACAAGTGAGAGTTGAGATTCATCACTAAAACAGCCATTGATGATCCATCCATTAAGTAAGCATCCCACTGCTCATATGGACTCAAAATAATCAGAGAAGGTACAGGGAAAAAAGGAGGAAGAAGAGGAAAAGAGAGAGTTGGAAACAAACAAGCAATAGACCAATAAAAACTATAATATCAAACATCAAATTTATAACAATGATTTTATTTCATGCATTATTATTATTACTTTTTTATGGGGGAGGAAGGGTCTCCTTTTATATCCCAGGCTTCCTTCCAATTCACAATATCCCTCCTTCCACCTCTCTAGAGCTGTGATTAAAGATATGAACCAGACCTGCCCATCAAGCTGCTTGTAAGAAATTACCCCAATAATGCCTGATTCTAAACTTTCAAAATGAAAGACATCTCATGAAGTAGAAATTTCTCTCCACTTTCCAGCTGCTGGAACTCATGGCCTCAAAGACGAAGTAAGTGATTGGCACAAGCTTATGAAAAGACCGCAGAAGTGAATGGCTGAAGTGTACACAAGTAAGTTGCTTAGCAGGATGAGAACGCACTTGGCCTGAATCTTTCTTTCTCTTCCCGTACTGCTCCCAGAAACCCTGTGCTGAATAATTGGGACTTCTTCAAACTGGTAACAAAATACAGATGAGGCTATAGTGAGCATTGATTTCTAAAAAAAAATACCATGGTCTAGTGTCCCTTACCCCTTGTAGCATATTTCAAGAATCCTGTTATCCAGAATACAAGGAGACATACTGTCCTCAAGCACAGATATTATTCTGGAGTTGTAACATGCTGTTAGTATTTGATTTATAATCCTTTCTTCTTCAAAAGCGTGTATGACATGTTGTCCATCAAATCACATTAAATTTCTTTGAACATATGACAGTTTATTGGTGAAGTCTCTCCTCCACCCTGTTGGAAAATGGCTGATGTATCAAACCAGAGTTCTTCTTTTAAGGTAGAATTTTTAGTGTTATTCTTGGCTTCAAATATCTAAGGAGAATTAGTAAAGATGTTTATAGAAATAAACTTCAGAGCAGGGCATGGTGCCTCACAATTGTAATCCCAGAAGGCAGGGGGGTGTGGAGTAGGAACAGAGCTGAGAGTTTTAAGGCTAGTCTGGACTACATGAGGGAGATTGCGTCAAAAAAACTAATTACAAATAAGTAATTAACTAATAAAGTGAACTTAAGTATACATTTAAAATATTTATTATTTTATTAAATATCAACTGCTGAGCTCATGCCATTTCATATAAATGACTTTTCACTAATCAATCTTGTTTTTGGCTATGTCTATCTATAATCCTGGAACCTGAGAGATAGAGGTAAGAGGATTATGAGTCTGAGGCAAACCTGGATGATATTGTGTGTTCCAGACTACTCTAGCCTACATAGTGAGATCCTGAACACCAGGATTCTTGTTCTATTAGTCCTTCCCTACAAAGTAAAAAGTAAGATAGGATCACTGTCTTTAATAGCACACAATTCTACAGCTTTATGTATGACTATATGCATACATATATCAAATTAATATACACATATAAATATATGCACATACAAATATGTGTGTGTGTGTGTATTTTACAAAAATGTCAGTCAGAGGTACATTATATATATGAGTTAAAACTGATAAACAAGCTCTCATCTTGTTGCATTTAACTTGATTTAACTGACACCCTCAGTGAGATATCTACAAAACCGTGTAGAAAGATGGAAGGTGTGGCTCTCTGTAAGAAAGCTGCAGGGGATATAAAGCCTTGAACTAGCATCTCCAAACACACCAGGGTTTCAAGGCATGCTGAGATTGGCAAGGGGCAGGGGCTGCCGTGGTGCCCGTGTTTATATTGCACGGCAGATAGCTGTCTCAGTTCTACATGACTTCAAATCTTAAACCGTTATGGGGGAAAAGACATTTTCAACATTCCTATTCCAAACCCCACACATTAAAAAAAAAAAAAAAGCACAAATCCAAGACACATCCACCCTGCTGGGAATCCAGTGTGGGCACTGACTACTCTGTCTGGAATTTTCTGGTGTATAGGAGGCATGAAGTCTATTAATGCTTGGAAAATTAATACCAAAAAAGGACAGGTAAAGCAATGCTAGCCAAGTTCACTTTTAAAAAGAAGTTGCTTTGTGGATGTTTGGGAAAGGTAAGAGATTTTTTTTTTAAAGTTAATTTCAAGTACTTAGACTTAGAGTAAGCCTTGCCATGTTCAGTTTCTCTTCCCTTCATGCTTCATGACGTCCAGAAGCAGGGCCATAAATTTTGGAATTCTCACATACTTTGTTAAAGCCAGAAGAGAGAGAGAGAGAGAGAGAGAGAGGGAGAGAGAGAGAGGGAGAGAGAGAGGGAGAGGGAGAAGGAAAAGAAGAGGAAGAAAGGGTGAGGGAGAGGGACATACAGAGAGAGAGAGGAATAGATAATGAACCATCAGAATATTCTATTCTGTTTTTCTAATTGGATGTGTTGTCTGGATGAACTTTATGCTATGCAGACTCATGTTTCTATGTTGAAAAACAGGAGCAAAATTGTCCATAGTAGTCAATGACACAGAGACTGGAACAAAGAAGTCAAAACTAACAAATTTGAGCCAAATGTATAGGACTTTATATAAGAATTTTACATACTTACTAAATTATATTCATGGATAAGAACTAGGAATGACCGGAGGGGAAAATGTGAAAGTTCATAGTGGTTAAGTTTGGATGGTTTAATTTTCTTTCAGAAGCATTCATAGGAAAAAAAAATTTTTTTTTTCTGCTTGAGAGATACAAATATAATCCCGAGGATTCTACTTCCAGCAAAGCTAAGTAGTGTCTGTGGGACAAGTCCTCTTATAGGTAACTGATTTCTGTAATATATAAAATGTGGGTGTGGTAGTTTGAATATAGTCAGTGTTTTATTAGTTTATAATTTGGATCTGCAGCCACCTGGCTGAAGGAGGTGCCAGTGGGTGGATCTTAGGGTCCAGCCCTAAGGTGTGGTAGTGGATTTGCAATTCCAGTCCAAAGATAAGCAAAGTACCTAAGTTCAGCCTGGAGGTCCTGAAGTATGCTATGTGGTGTGAGTTTTTTCTTTCTTCTTCTTTTTTCTCTATCTCTCTCTATGATTGGTCTTGTAAGAGCAGGCCAGCTTCTTCTGCCATCTGGAAGCGTCAATAAATCCCTTCCTTCATAGCTGTGCCTGGTCTGGAAGTTCATCTCAGTGAACCTGAAGCTGTCTATTACAGTGGGCTAAGGATATAGGTCAGTGACAATTCCTGGGTTACTGCATGTGAAGCCATGAATTCAATTTCCAATATCACAAACAAACAAGCAAGCACAAGTGATGGATTAAAAAAAATAAAGGTAGCCGTGCATGGTGGCACACGCCTTTTTTCCCAGCACTCGGGATGCAGAGGTAGGAGGATCACTGTGAGTTCAAGGCCATCCTGAGACTACAGAGTTAATTCCAGGTCAGCCTGGGCCTGAGTGAGACCCTACCTTGAAAAACAAAACAAAACAACAAAAAAAGGAAATATATGAAGTTACAAAGAGTGATAAATGGCACAAGAGCAAGCTGGTGTTTGAAAGGTGACAGTAGCAGGCAGTAGTATTGGGTGAGTTTCCCATCCAAAGCTGTTTTGAGCTCAAGGCAGGCTGCTGTCTCCAGCATGGCAACAGTTGAATGTCAGATCTAACCCTCTCATCCTGTTGACTCACAAGGCCAGAGGAAGTCTTCTGGGGAGTGATCGAAGAAGAGAACTTTCCAGAAAGAGGAATCCTTCCATTCTGTATTTAACTTCTTCCCAAATCTCTAATTATCCTGGAGGTGCACATAGTCAGAGAAATGCCCAGGGAGCTTAGATAACTCTTAGAACATGGAATTCAGAGCTTGAAGTTTCAGTTCAGATAAGTAACACCTGCTTAAAAAAATAAAATTGCCCTGGGTGTGGCTCAGGGGTAGAGAGCTTGACTGAAATATAAGGCCCTAGGTTTGGTCCCCAGCTCTGTACACACACACACACACACACACACACACACACACACACACACACACACACACCTTTTTAAACTAAATGTAGTGTAGTGTGGCATGACTGTTGTTGTTGTCCCAGAACTTGGGAAGTGTAGAGAGGAGGATGAGGGTTTCAGGGCCAGTCTTGGCTTTGATTGCAAAATTTAAGCCAGTCTGGGCTCTATAAAACAGTACCTCAAAAAGTTAAATGAATCCGACCTTAGCCTATATATGGTCTTCAAAGGAATAGAATCCATATCATAGACAGAGGAAATGAAGGGAGAAGGGAAAACATCTATTGTTTTACAATGTTTTCCTGTAATAACACTTGTGTATTTTCATAGAAAGCTGATACGCTTCAGATAAACATGACTGCTGCACTTTCTGTAGCATCATTAAGTGTCCATAGCATAAAGTAAAAAATTATTTTGTATATGAAGAAACAAGAAAATATAAGACCTTCCTAAGTCAATTAAAGGTGACTATCTAGCCCAAGTTAACCTGGAATTCACTATGTAGCCTCAGGCTGACCTCAAACTCCCAGCGATCCAGATCCTCCTACCTCAGCCTCCTGAGTGCTGGGATTAAAGTCGTGTGCCACCACACCTGGCTATAGCTTCCTACTGATAATCTTGAAATTCAAAAGATCAAACCAAGATTCACAGAGCATAAGTGAAATGTAACAGGTGGGGTTGAGGGGGTATTAGCTGCATTTTAGTAATGCTAACTTCTGGTCAGTCTGGAAATGGTACATTAAGAAAAGAACTTTTGGGGACAACATTTGATACAGCAGGCAAGGAGAGAGAAGGAGAGAGAGGGTAAGATGGGCACTTGGCTCAGCAGTGAAAGGCACTCCTTCCACAATCTGCTGACCTGAATTTCACCCCAGACCCTATATAACTCCAGTCTCAAAGTGGTATGCACATCTGCCATCCCAATGCATTTAAGGCAATGGGATGGGAGACAGAACCAGCAGTATCCTGAAGCTCAAGGGCCAGCTAGTCAGGTCTTCCCAGCTGCAAAAATAATGAGAGACCCTGTTACAAAGAAGATGGCAGGAGAGGACCTACATCTTGAGGTTGTCCTCTGACCTCCATATGCATGCTGTAGCACAGGTGTGCTAAAACACACACACACACACACACACACACACCACATACAAATACATAAAAATGAATGATATCAATTTTCTGAAAAATATTTCAGGAAAGTATCTGGACCATTTAAATATATCATTTTCCAAATATGGTGGAGATGAAGTGAAATGAAAATACCAGGGAGACTTGCACAGAATGGAACACTTCCACTGACACACACACACACACACACACACACACACACACACATCCTCATATACACATATATGTGGGCATGTATGTTGTACATTAGTATATATATGTATGTATATACATCAAAATAATTGACTTAGGACATCAAAGAACCATTTTCAGTGCACCATCATTAATAGTCAACAAGACATGGAAGTAAAATGCACTGACAATTGACTCAATGAAGAAACATGCTCTCTCAGAGTGAAACGTTCTTCAGCCTGAGAAAATCAAAATCCTGCCATTTGTAACAGTACGGATGAAGCTGGAGAATATGGTGCTAAGTGAAACCAAACAGACACAAATACACAAATGCTACATGTCATCTACATGAGGAGTTGAAAATAATAGCCAAACTTAGAGAAGCAGAGAGTGTTATGTAGGTTTCCAGAAACCCAGGGAATGAGGAAATAGGGAGGTATCCTTCAAAAAGTAGGATGATAAATGCATCCTAAAGAGCTACTGCACAGTATGGTGACTGCGGGTGATAATACTAAGTGGTAGACACAATATTTGCTAACAGGGTAGATCACATACTGAGGGTGTTTATCATGGATATTATAATCATCCGTAAGAGCCTGAGAATCCTTTTGGAAGTGGAGATGGGTAAGCTTGTGCCATAGATGGTGATTGATGATGGTTTCATGGGCATATGCTTGCCTTCAAGTTGATGGATGGAGTAGTATATATCAGCAATGTATGGGTTTTGTAGATCAGAAATGTATGTAGATTAGAAGATGCTGAAGCTGATTTTTTTTTTTCAGAGTAAAATAATGGCAGTGATTTGAAATGGTCAAGAGAATAGAGCCTTTAATTGAATGAAGGGGGAAAACTTTGAAAAGTCGCTTGGAAGTTGGGGATGTGAAGTATTCAATATATTACAAATGAAAAGGAAATTTTAGGACTGCAGCTTGCAAGAAAATGAATGCATGTAGTAAGCAGGGGTCTGCTGAGACTGTTAGCAGGGTTTGTGTAGATTAGGAAAGGGGGCTGAAGCTGGGCTTTGTAAGAGTCCAAGAAAGCATGTCTTCTTGGCATACCTTTCTTTCCTTCCTCCCTCTCTCCCTTCCCCCTTTTCTCCTTTTTTCTTCATCCTTTACTTTTTTCCTCTTTCTTTCCTCCCT
The DNA here is from genome assembly GCA_036365145.1 of Orientallactaga sibirica. NCBI lineage: Eukaryota > Metazoa > Chordata > Mammalia > Rodentia > Dipodidae > Orientallactaga > Orientallactaga sibirica. The sequence goes on from JAEOAD010000013.1 coordinate 12,231,934, forward strand.
CCCTCACCTCCTTCCTTCCTTCCTTCCTTCCTTCCTTCCTTCCTTCCTTCCTTCCTTCCTTCCTTCCTCCCTCCCTCCCTCTCTCTCTCTCTCTCTCTTCTTTCTTTATCTCTTTCTTTCTTTCTTTCTTTCTTTCTTTCTTTCTTTCTTTCTTTCTTTCTTTCTTTCTCCACTCTATTGAGTCTTTACTGAAACTTGCCTATTTTCTATCCATTCCGCACAATAGAGTTAGTTTGTGTTTTTAAATTATAGGCAGACGATATATTTTTCTCAATAATCAACAGAGGGAATGGAATAGGTAAGTTTACTTCAACTTTTATAATTGGGAAAGATGCAAAGATTCAGAAAAACAAAATCAGTTAACTGAAATCAAAGATGTCCCGTTCGATGCTTGAGGAATGGGAGCATTCTTGGGAAGTTGAGCTTGTTTCTAAATTTTATAAGGAACTTTCAGATCTTTAAATAAGCTCTTGGCTGAGAAGTCTAGTCAAGCTTATGAAAAGGGGCATATTGGTTTGCAGCAGGGGCAGGATAAACACTCTCAGCAATACTGACCACCAAATATGAAATATTTGTGGGAATATTATTATAAAGTCTAGCAGCCGTAGGTGGCAGAATGATGCATGAGGCCCAAGCGGCAATGAAAGGAAGATGGCGTGCTACTTGCTTACTTCAAGAGAAATGGTGAAATGGCTGCAGGAAGGAGGACGGCCAGATCACCCAGGGAGCATGGACCAGAACCAGACCAAGTCTCTCCTCAAAGACAAGGACGCTTGTGTGAGAGAGTCAGGGAGCTGTGTGGGCAGGGCGTTTTTCCATTTCTCCAAAGAGTATGCAGAGAATATTAGAGAATAAACCCCAATGGACTGAAATCACAGGCTTTGTCTATTTTCTTTTGTACAATGGTCCAGATTCATTCCTGGGACCCAGGACATCTTTGATGCACTCTTACTTCCTTCTTGCCACTATCTACCATCTCGGTCCATAATTAGTAGTACCCACTTTCAGTCTTTTTTATGGTGAACATTAATAAGTTAATCATATTTCCATCCCATTACCCTCTTTTGTCCTCTCTCCCCTGCCTCCATTCCAGTGAGGACTTTCCTCTTTCTAGGTAGTTCCTGCTTTGTTTGTCGTCTCATTCCTTTTGTCCTTCCCCATTTTCCATGTGAAAATGTTGATGGGCTCAGAACAGTACAGATTTCATGGAGATATCTTTAAAAATTTCCTAGGGGCTGGGAAATGGCTTAGTGGTTAAGGGACTTTCTGGAAAAGCCAAAGGAGCCAGGTTCTCTTCCCCAGTACCTACATAAAGCCAGATGCATATGGTGGTACATATGTTGCAGTTTGTTTCCAGTGGCTTCAAGTTCTGGTATGCTTATTCTCTCCCTCTCTACATTTCTCTCCACTCTTTTTTTTTTTTTTTTAAATTGCTAGGTGTGATTTTTTTTAAAAAAATATTTTATTTTTTATTTATTTATTTGAGAGAGAGAGAGAGAAATAGAGAGAGAGAGAGAGAGAGAGAGAGAGAGAGAGAATGGGTGCACCAGGTCCTCCAGCCACTTCAAACGAACTCCAGATGCATGCACCCCCTTGTGCATCTGGCTTATGTGGGTCCTGGAGAATCAAGCCTTGAACCAGGGTCCTTAGGCTTCACAGGCAAGTGTTTAACTGCTCAGCCATCTCCCCAGCCCATCTCCACTCTTAAATAAATAAATATTTTTAAAAAAATCAAATAACATGGCTAAATAAATAAATGCCTTTAAAAAACTGGTTCCAATCTCCAGGTCCCACGTGTTGCGGATGGAGACATGGCACAATGCGGTTGACCACAAGGGGTGCATCTGCCAGCAGCTGAGAGGCTGCTAAAGAATCTGCTGGTTCCTCTCTCTCCAGGTCTCTCTCCAAAAAAACAAACAAACAAACAAACAAACAAAAAACTTTCTAGTCTATGTGGTTTTGTTAGTGGCTGAGCCACCTGCATAGCTTCAATAAGTTGGACCACAAGAATCAAATCAGAACATCTGGATTTCAGCTCCTCCATCAGCTGAGAGGCTGCTGGGTCAAGTCCCCCTCACAACATCTATTTTTATGATCTAACCTAAATGTAGTCCATTCCCATAAACGTTGCTGAATCCACAGGCAATACATGTGTTGGCATACTTGTATGCACACACACCGGCGCACACAAACACAACCTACATTGAGCTACGGAGCTTCTCCAAGTTTCCTCAATATGCTGTGATCTGTTTTGCCTTAGCACATGCTACTTAGGTTAAGAAAATCATCACTACTCTTTTGTACTTCTTAAAAGGAGTATTTGGGACACTGTCTTCTGGACATGAGTGGCTATTACTTTGTGATCACACAGTGGCTCAACTAGACCTGAAAAACGTTCAACTCATCAACATTTTAACATGGATGACTGAGGAGGACAGCCACAACCACAAAGAAGTCCTCACAGTAGAAGATGGACTATTTGGAAAGAATAAGGGACAAAAGAAGGTAGCGGGAAGAGATTTTGATCATTACGTTATGATCAGGTTTTAGACTTGTCCTTGACAAAGTTTAAAAAAGGAAACAAAACAGGGAAAGGAGAAACTTGCATCAATGGAATTTAATATTTCACAACTTTCAACTATGGAAGTTAAAAAAAAATTCAACCTTTTCTCAGAGGTGTCCTTATAGGAAAGGACCCAGGATGACCTCTGTTGCAGTCAGGTTCCCATTGCTGGCAGAAATCACCCAACCAAGAGCAGCATTTGGGGAAAAAAGGATTTATTTTGGCTTACAGACTCAAGGGGATGCTCTATGATGGCAGGGAAAACAATGGCATAAGCAGAGGGAGGACATCACCCCACTGGCCAACATAAGGTGGACAATAGCAACAGGAGAGTGTGCCAAACACTGGCATGGGAAACTGGCTATAATGCCCATAAGCCCACCCCCAACAATACACCACCTCCAGGAGGCTTTAATTCCCAAATCTCCATCAGCTGGGAACCTAGCGTTCAGAACACATAAGTTTATGGGGGACACCTGAATCAAACCACCACACCATGCCTCTGGTCACAATCTACTAACATTATATTTTAACTCATCCCTCCCCATCTTGTGGCTTTAGGAAGAGGAAAGCAAAGACTGCCTCACCTCCTTCAGTCTCTCTACAGGACTCCAGTAACTGCTGAAGGAGTGTATGTGTCAGTCAGCATGTAGTGCCTCTTTCTTAAAAGAAATTTGATAAAAATATCTGATAGCATTCCTTCTGACTTTATGAATGTTTAAAATATTTTCATATTCAAAAATGTGGGGTGGCATCAGTGAAAGTGGAGAATAAGTTTACCTCAAAGACTTAGGCATTGAAACACAAGGGGAAGGAACTTGGAAAAGGATGGGAAAAAATAAAGGTGGATGCAACACAGTAGTGTGTCTGCATATTTGATTCAATAACATGACTGTGAATAGGGACGAGTGTTTTAAAGGCAGAAAGCTGGCATCTCTGTGCATTCATAGAGTGGAGCGGTTCCTTTCTAGCCCATTCTGTCTCAATTCAAGCCTCCAGATTTAAAGTGTAAATCCAACTTGCCCCATGCTTCTTTGCTTAAGTTTTTTTTAATTTTTTTTTAAAGGACAAATCTTGCTGGAAATACAGTTTCTTTTTCTCTTTGGGGAACGGGAGCAGAAGTGTTATGTGACCATTGTTCCTGACAGTTCATTTGTGCAGATGAAACGACCCATTCATTTGGCAACTCCACGGAATCGATGGGTTCCACTTTGTACTTCTTAAAAATATACAGCATTTCAGGCCCTCGGATTTACATTCCACAGACCTTCTGGTATAATGGAATAGTTTCTGGTCCCTCGAGGGCAGGCATATGGCTCTGTGAGAGTGCTGATGGCTTTTCTAAATGTTCTCACTTGGAGCTGTTTTTTGAAAGCTCTTTGACACAGAATGCAGAAGGAATGTTTCTCAGCTACCATTTCTGAGAGCAGCTTATGAACTTGAGCCTGACGGCCAAAATGGGATGGCTCTTCTGATTCAGGCAGGATGCTTTAAAATAGAATATTCATTATATTTCTCTTTGGGACACAGCACCTGACAAAAATAAGTTTAAGGCAGGAAAGGTTTATTTCAGCTTAGAAGTTCAGATTCCAGTCCCTCATGGTGGGGAATGTGTGGCAGCAGGAGCTTGGAGCTGCTGGTCATCTTCAGCAGAGTGAGGGAGCAGAACATGAGGAACTCGGCTGCTCAGCCAGCTGTCTCCCTTCTAGTCAGCACGTGGAGTGGTGGTGCTCACAATTAAGATAGGTCTTCCCACATAAGTTAATGTCATCAAGATAATTCCTTACTGGCTTGTGGATATAAGCATTTAGCATACTAAGAATTAACAGAAAACCTTCATATATCGGGTAGGTGAGAGTTATCATATAGACATTGCTCCCCTTGGACCTGCTGTCATATGTTATAATGATGTCATTGTTGAGATCATGCTTGTATTGCTCTACTAGTGATAGCTGCTGCTTCCAAGTTCCCTCAGGGTCTCTACTGTCTGGTAGCTGTGGGCAGAGTAGTTACTCTGGGGATGTACCAAAAGAAATACATGGCAGTTTCAGATTAAAAAATAAATCAGAAGGCTAGAGAGATGGCTTAGTGGTTAAGGTGCCTGCCTCCTAAGCCTAAGGATGCTGGTTCCAATCTCCAGGTCCCACATTTAGCCAGATGCAAAGTGATGAAAGGGCGCAATGCAGCACTTGACCACAAGGGGGTGCACACATCTGGATTTCCTTCGCAGCAGCTGAGAGGCTGCTGGCCCACCCATCTCTATATGTCTTCCTCTTCCTCTTCCTCTCTCTCTCTCTTTCTCTCTGTGTGTGTGTGGCTCTCTAAAAAAAAAAAAAATCAGAAAAAAAGCTCATTAACACATAACAGTTTATGAAAGGTAAAATGAATAACTATGAAAAGAGGATACATCAGAGATACAGTAAGGGACCACCAGCTCCTTTTGTAGGGAATGGTCTTGCTGACTTTACCAGATTTCTACACAGAATTAGTGATAAACTTTCTGAGTTTCTTTTGTTTAATTATTGTTTTATTGAACTTTTTTTTTTTTTTTTTGAGGCAGGGTCTTGCACTAGTACAAGCTGACCTTTAAACTCAATCTGTAGCCCAGGCTGGTTTGAAACTTGAGTCAATCCTCTTATATCAGCCTCCCAAATTCTGGAGTAAGCCACTACACCCAGCTTTTTTTTTTTTTATTGAATTAAAACATACTTATTCATATATTTATTTGTGAGAGAATACCAGAGCCTCTTGACATTGCAAATGAACTCCAGATGCATGTGCTGCTTTATGCATCTGGATTTACGTGGGTGTTCATTGGGCTGGCAGGCTTTGCAAGTAAGCACCTTTAACTGCTGAGCCATCACCCGTCTCTCTAGCCTTTATTGAGCTTTTTGCCTACTGATATTTTGGGGCATTTACTACTTTTTAGAAACAACTACAACATGGTGAGTGGATAAATGTGTTCATACATTTTTCCATATGCAATATATGTAGATGGTTTACTGATTGCCTTCAATGCGCCTTTAAAAGAGGGTTAATAGTTTACATCAGCTCGCAGGTGCCATTTTTATCGGGAAGTATAAGGAATTAGCCTTGAAAGATATTTGCATGCATTTGGAGCAAGATGTTTAAGTGGTTCACTGATGAACAAAGGCTATATTATCTATATTATAAATTTCATATGGTGGCATTCAGCCCTAAGTGCATTTACACAACTCAACAATGAAAGCTCCCATTGGATAGAAGGAGAGGTACCCAGCCCTTTATCCAGAATTCTTGATAAGATTCCATATTCCCTCACGATTTGGTGTGGCTGCCTTCCAGGAAGGTTTATTTAGATGGAAGATCCAAAACCTTAATTTTACTTGCCACGGGAGACACTGTATGGTTTATATATGGAAAGGAGAAATGGAGAGAGATCCTTTGACTGTTGAAATTAACTACTCTTTGCTTAGACAGTAAAGGAAAATAATTGTGTCTTGTCCTAGATACCACAGTCACAGTCTATTGTCTACAGGGAACGGTTAACTTGTGGGGCTAGTGCCCAACTCGCCTACACAGACTGACGAGCAGGGATTTTGGTACCCATAGTCCCTTATAATCTCCCACAAATTCCTCTAGTTTAGTCATGGAGCCCATCACAAGATGCTTTTTTATTGAACATTGCTGCTCATTAACATTCTTAAAGCTGAACATGATAGTTTTGAGGGTGAGTTGGAAGTCTAATGGCTTAGTTCATATTTTTGCTTTGCAAGTAGCTCTCTTGGGAGACATAGATTTTTTGCCCCCTCTCTGAGCCTCATTTTCTTCATCTGTACAATGAATAAGACAATGTCATCCCGAGCACTGTGTATCAGCTGCGAGGCCTTCTGCTAGAAGTGAACTGACCTACCTGGTAATGTGATTTGCTACCTCACATTAGTGGTCAGGAGGACAGTTTGGGGTTCCAGGTTTGATTAGAAAATCAGTAATGACACTCAGGACTCATTTTATTTCTTTCATTTTTCTCCTCGGCTAGCTCATGATAATAATGGGTTGCATGCTAAAACCAACAGTGATGATTATAAGAGAATCATTCAGCACAGATTTGAGAAATAACCCCACTGATGAGTGAATAGGCATGGTCCTTTGCTTAAGCATTAAATGAGATATTCCAGGTAAAGTATTTTAAGCAGATTTTGTGTCAGAATTCCAGGCACAAAGATATCATCAGGGATTCATTACCTAGTATTAGTCACTGATGAACTCAATAATTTATCCTTACATGAAAATGAGAGCTTTCATTTGATATTTTTCCTAGGAATATATATTTTTTTGTTTCAATGAGCCATCAGACTTTAAACTAAAGTAATACATATTTAACAGTAAATTTGAAGATCTGAGATGACCTCAGGATCTATTTTGAGGACTTAGTGTACTTGTATAGAAGTTGATAGAGTCATTAAAGGAGAGGAATTATGTTTTCAGAATTCCAACTGATATTGGGATTTAAAAGTTAACGAAACATGTAGGACAAAGAAAAGGAAAAGACAGACTCAAAGTCAACCATAAGGCGACCACAGCCTCTCACCTTCTGTTTGCTTAACGGATGGGGACTTTAGCTCTCCAAAGACCTTAGAGACATTTCTTTCTCCTGTGACCTTCCTACTCTCCCGCTTTTCTGGATTTCCTGCTATAACATTCTAGAATAGCAGGCAGAGCCCATGTAGCTCCAGGCCCTGGAGGAGATGGTCACCCCTGCCACCTCCAGAAAAAACCCTCACTGTTGTTCTTGCCAGGTTTCTAACTTCTCCCGAATGCTAACCTTGTGTTGGAGCACGAGGAGTAGACTTAAGGATATAAGATTGTTAGGCAGAGTGAAACAGAAATGAAAGTGAGCTGCCCCACAAATCATTTTTGAGGAGCTCTGACTTGAAAAAGTTTTCTCCTTCCAACTAATGTGGTGGTATGCCAGGAGTTTTCCCTCTCGGTGCACATGTAATTTGTCAGGAAGACACATTCTAAGCAGGGGACAGTTGATAACTTTGACCTCAGGGTTCAAATGAGGGTCCTCATTTGAGTATATATTTCAAGATAGCTCGTAAGCATTTTCCTGCATCATCAGTGTGCAAAACCCCCTGGGGTTTACCCCAGAGCCTTTAATATGACCTTGCTCTGCTTGGGACTCACAGCTAAGCAACAGAATGAATGTCTGGGGCTTAGTGATGGGAACTTCGGTTGAAAGGGGCAAATGCAGGTGCGTCTATCATCCTTACCTCAAATGTGCCAGGACTCTGGCGCCTACAAGACTGGTTTGGGACTCTTACAAGACCAGCCATTCTTGGGGAAGTTTCCAAGAACTTCCTGTTACTAGTTAGGCAAAAATAAAAAGAGGGGGGTGGGAGAGATGGAGCAAGAGTAAAAACAAACTCACTTCTTTTGGAGAATTCAGCATAATTTTTGTGGTCCAAGACAGAGTCAGAAAATGCCAAGCTTGCAATAAATGTCACCTTTTTGGTGGTGCCGTGGGTGGACAGATGGTTAGTGGTGCTGTTGGTAGTGGTGATGGGGGAGGTATGGAGAAAAATCTCTCTCCCATCATTTTTTTGTAGGATAGTTTGATATTAGTGAGCATTGGTTCATTCCGGATTTCATTAGTGTCTTCTCTGTAAGGATTGCGCACAGGGGTCTGATCATAGACTTACACATACATATGAATTCCCAATACACACAGAATTTTCATGCTGTCAGCAGATTGGAATCTTTAAAGGAAACAAAGATATGGTAAAAGAAGCCCTTGATGTTGCTATTGCAAACTTTCCTAAAGACTCTTTTTCTTTCTTTTTTTCCTTCTTTCTTTCTTTCTTTTTTTTTAAAGAAAGGCAAGGATATTATGAAGAATCTCTGCTAAGGTTGGCTAAGCTCAAGGGCAGGAAGCTCCATCTCTCCTTTCTGACAAATTTATTCACATTTAGAAGTGAGTATTTTGCCTCCTTTGCTAACCACAGTGCTCTATTTCAAAACTCAGAGGAGTACTTGATGTACAGGCATCTCGCTGCATTTTAATGTAAAAATAACAGCAGAGAAAACCAATTCCACAAACTTGTTCAGGACAACATTGTATAATGCATTTTTAAACAAGGTGCTCTTGGCAGCTTGGCCCTCTGTCAGGAAGAAAGAAAACAAATGTTGTTGACCTTGGTAACGAGAAGATTACCAACACCTTTCTGTCTATTTCACAGCCCCCTGCCATCCCCCCTATACTCACACGCATGCTCACACTCGCTCACACACTCAGAGGTATTTTCTTATTGACAATGAGTGGGCTCCCCTTTCATTTTGAGGTCTTTGTGGCCAAGCTAGATGAATGGAAAACAGAAGAATACAGAAGCAGGCAAAACCTTCAATATAGAAGTGGGAGAAGTTGGTAAAGCATGCAGACTAGAGTTTAGATCCCCAGCACCCACAGAAAACTCCAGGTGCAGTGGTGAATGTCTGTCATCCCAGCTGCCTGTCAATCAGCCAAGTGCTGGGATCCAGAGACAAACAGATCCCCAGGGCTCCCTGGCCAGCTCATCTAGCTGAATTGGTGAACTCTAGGTATAGTGCGAGACCCTGGGTCAAATTAAGGTGAAGAACCAGTGAGGAAGACATCTGACATTAACCTCTGGCCTTCACGTGCGCATGAACATATGGACACGTGCATCTTCACACACATGTACATACACACACACACACATAAATGCACACATTCTACACACACACACCTCAGAATGAGTGAGGCTGAAATATAAACTGTCCTTCATTTCCATGTCACTAAGGAATGCTATCAAACTTACAAGCATTTATTCCAGTTTCAATGCTGCTTAAAATGTTATAAGCGACTACATTTGCATCTGGCATTTATTCTCTTCTTTTATACTTTCATTTATCTCTCTGTATCTTAAATATATATGAATTTACAATATGTGCCAGTTACTAACCAAGAACCAGATGTGCAGTGATGAATCCACATGCTTTCTGGTCTCAAATGTCTCCTTGTTTCTTTCTAGAGAACACAGGTGAGCAGATATGGACTCGTTATTATAATAGAACGCAGTCTATACAAGGAAGGAAAGAATAGAAATCAGCCCTCGCTGTCCAGAAGAGAATCTGGGGCCACCACAGTCTACGAGAATATTTTGGCAGCAGAATTCCAGGAGCAATGACTTACAAACTTTTGGTAGCTTTGTCTGATGGGCTTGTGTGAATGTTGTCATCCTCAAAATGCTTTTTAATGCAGAAAAACACTTGAAATATTAGCATATATATCACAGTCTAAGGACCCTTTCCCATTTAAGGGGAAGGACAAAGAAAAAATGTAATAAACCCTCTCAGAGATGCTTGAATGTGAATTATCCCCTATAGGACTACAAGCTGTGTTTGAAAACAGGGTTCTCAGCTGGTGGTGCTCTTTGGGAAGGTTGCAGTTAGGAGTTGGGGCCTTGCTGGAGGCCATAGGTCACTGGCGGGGGATGGGGAGCTTGAAGTCTTGTGGCAGGTTCCACTTGCTGTTCTTCCCCAGATTCCAAAGTGGCCAGCCAGTTCACGCTCTTGCCACCTTGCCTTCCCTACCACAAAGGACTATATCCTGAGCTGGAACAATACACTGAATTTATCCATTTTCTTCCTTAGGATGCCTCTGGTCAGGTATTTTTTTGTTTGTTTGTTTTTTTTTTTTTTGTTTGTTTGTTTTTTGTTTTTTTTTTGGGTTTTCGAGGTAGGGTGTCACTCTGGTCCAGGCTGACCTGAAATTAACTATGTAGTCTCAGGGTGGCCTCAACCTCTCAGCAAACTGCCTCCCAAGTGTTGGGAGGGCTGGCCACCACACCCGCCTGTTTTTGTTTTTTTAACAGCAATGAGAAAGTAACTGACACATGAGGAAACTAAGAAGGGAGGACTGGACAGGGTTAGGAGAAGCCCCCTGCCAGGAATCATGTGAAAGAAATTCTTCAACTTGCAGAGTGCACCTTCTGGGTTTTAAAAATTTTTAAAGTTATTTTTTATTTATTTTTGGAGAGAGACACAGAGAGACAGAGAGGAGAGGGAGACGGATAGAGAATGGGCGCGCCAGCAGTCTCTCAGCTGCTGCAAACAAAATCCAGATGTGTGCGCCCCTTTGTGGGCAAGTGTGGCATTGTGCCCTTGCATCACTTTGCATCTGGCTAAATATGGGACCTGGAGATTGGAACCGGGTTCTTAGGCCTAGCAGGCAGGCGCCTTAACCGCTAAGCCATCTCTCCAGCCCCTGGGTTTTTTTTTTTTTTTGTCTCTTTTTTTAATTTTTTTTTTATTGTCAAACTCCATGTATATACACAATGTATCCTGATCATAATCCCCTCTCACTGCCTGTTCAGTACTAAGTGAGACATCTCTATCACACCTTCTAAGGCTCTGGGACCATTACAGAAGAGGTGATAGAAAGAATGTAAGAGCCAAAGAATGGGGAGGACTGCTTTGGAACACAAAGTTACTGTTGAATTCATAACCCCACAGTAGCTGAAATCTGAATAATTTGAGGGCAAAAAAAAAAAATAAAAAAAAAACCCTCAAAAAATAAATAAAAAGAACGCACCTTGGTATTGGTGGTCAATTGTCACAGCAGTCAATTGTCACAGCATTTGGATTCACCACCTTCTTTCTGTTTCATTCAGTCACTCAGACCATCCACACTGACATGTCAAGTTTTGTGAAGTGTCACATGTCGGACTTTCTGAACGTGAATTATGCACTTTGTCCCTGACACATAGCACAGAGCCACCTTACACTGCAGGAAAGAAGAATGAAAATCAGGCGCCATTGCTTTAATGACGTCTTGATCACATTGACATCTACCATTTGGAGAAAGATGCAAGTGTGCTCCCGAGGCTAAGTGTAAGGAGATTATTTGTTAACAATTTGATAAGAATGTGCTCTTAAAATTACGTTATGAATTTGGGAATACACTATGGACCAGACACAACAAGACACACAAAATCCTTGCCCTGTGGAGCACACAGTCTAGAAGTGGGAGATGAGACAAAAAAAAAAAAGAAAACAAATCATCAGGGAAAATGGCGTATCAGATGCTCGTGAAAGCAAACAGTAGGGTGGGGATGAGGTACTGAGGAGCAGCTATAGTTTTGACTATGGTGGCCAAGGAAACTCTAATACATACTAAAAGATATCAAGCTCTCCTGAGTCATAATGACAAAACGCATCCAGGAACCCACATGAAAAGGGAATGGTTTGTTGCTTTCTCAGAGGAACTTATTCTCAGTTTAAGAACACTCCAGGGCCTGATTTGATTCCCTAACTTTGGCCCAAGTGTCTCGCTTATTTTGCATTACTATTAGTTAATGGCGAAACCTTTCTTTGCTTGATGTTCCAGAATGAATACCTATCATCACACTGCCATGTGGCAAGTTGATGGAGCACCGGAAGTATCCTTAGAATAGTTTTTGGTCTCTTGTGACGTTGAAAGGGGAATATTTGCAATATGTTAAAATTTTAACCTCTACACTGTCTATCCCATTTTGCGTCCTTTCATTGCTTGAAAAAAAAAAAAATGGCATGCAGGCAATTTTATTTTCCCTGCACATAATTTTCCCCCAGAGCCTGGCTGTTTCCTGACTGAGAGCTGGCTGAAGCCAAATCTTGATTTGTTAGCTTGAGTCTGCCTGAGCATCCTGGGACCTGGCTAGAAAGGTGCTCATGGGAGTCGAGACTGTGGGGCATCAGGGGTGGAATCAGGTTATAATGAGGTCCCTCTGGCCCTTTGAAACATAAGCTTCCTTGGATAGGATTCAAGACAGATTTGTATTCATGGAGCTTGGCAAAATTCATTCTACTTCACATATATGAAAGAGCAAAATAAAAACCAAGTTTAATCACTCAATCCCATCTAAGATGCTTGAACAAAAATCGACAAGGATAATATCTTACAGGGAATCCTTTTGGAAAGTGGATTATCCATACCGTACTTAGTGAATAAAGGTTTGCGCATTTGGGGTATGTCTATATGTGCTATGCATTTCATGAAAATCTCTGAAACATCTATATTTAACACTGAACATTTGATGGCCAGGCTTTATTGTCTGATACACAATAAGATTGAGGTCAGCAGATATCTTTTTTAAATTATCAAATTCAAAATGGTTCAGTCATCATAGACCCCTATAGTCTCTGTTATAAGTACAGAATAATCCATTATAGTTTAAGGCCAGTTCTAGAAAGTTTGCAAATGAATTCCCATGCTAAAATCCAGTAAGTTCTTTATAGACACTAAAATATAAATTTTGTACCCTTTTTATTTTTATTTATTTATTTGAGAGAGAGAGGGGGAGAGGGAGAGAGAGAAAGAGAATGAGCATGCTAGGGGTTCCAGCCACTGCAAACAAACTCCAGGTACAGGTGCTATTTTGTGCATCTGGCTCATGTGGGTCTTGGGGAATTGCACCTGGGTCCTTTAGCTTTGCATGCAAGTGCCTTAACCTCTAAGCCATCCCTACAGCCCTCATATCATTTTTGTGTATTACAAAATATTCTTTTTTTCCTTTCAATCATTTAACCATGTAAAAGGCATTCTTTGTGGGTCATACAAAAATGATGCGAACTGGGTTTGGCTCACAAGTTATAATTTGCCAATCCCTGATCTAGAATTTTCTGCTAGTCAGAGCTCTGGTCTTACAAACATTTTCATGGATTTAATGAGTATTTAGTGGATGTTTAGATTTTCTTTGTACATTTGTATATGTTATGGATAAAATTTTCCACATTTCCTTTGGATTCTTGGGTCAGTTATTAACATTATTGCTTGTTTTTTTTTAACCTATAAAATGGATAATGTGGATAAGCACCTTAAGTAGGTGATATGAGAGTTACATTATCAATATCTTTATAATAAGGCAACACAGTGATTATCTATAAGAATACCTATAGCAATCCCTTAACCAATTAATGCTTAATTTATTATTAATTTGTATGTTAGTAGGCACTTATATTACTGCCTACTAATATTCTCTGCTCATTTTGCTCTTTGAAATGAACTTCTGAGAACAGGTATGTAGTTAGCAACAGAAGATATGATGGTCTTACTTGTCTTGCTGCTGTGGGTTGAGTTTTACTGTGGCAATGCCTTTTACTACAGGAAAGATTTATACTTGTGGTTAATTTCTGACCTTCTATGCCTGGCCCAAGGAGCTGGTAGCACAAGCTGGCCTTACCTTCTATGGTTGCTTTGTCATTCTTGATTGACATTCAACCCAAATAGGACAATCTTCTGATGTTATCAGCCAAATTGTTAGGCAGTCAACTCTTCGTATGTATCCTGAGTTTCCTCCCATCAATTACAAGGACTTCTGAGAATGGGCTGCTGTATGTTAGTATAAAATTACAAACGGTTTAGTTGAAAGGGCTATTCCTTGACTATGTATATCAGGAGAGTGTCGAATCATGTCCAGAAGGGCAGAAATACTTCATCCTGGGGAACGTTATCCTGGATTGATGGTGGAAATATCACAGTAAGTGACAGCAGCAGGGGAACCCAGGGGCAGAGTGAGAAGCAGACATGCTGAAGACCTCAGAGAACAGAGACATATGTCTGCATAAGAACAGACAGGGTACATTGCTTCTGTCATGTTCTTTGGTAAATGGGCTACTTTTATCAGAAATGTAGCCTTTATATATGTATGTGTGAATTTATTACATATATTACTAACAGAACATAAAAGTAAAACATTAAGATGGAGTTAAATGTGTATTATTATTATTATTATTTTGGTATTTTGAGATAGGGTCTCGCTGTAGGCCAGGCTGACCTGGAATTCACTATGTAATCTCAGGGTACCTCGAACTCACAATGATCCCCTTACTTCTGCCTCCCAAGTGCTGGGATTAAAGGTGTCCACCACTATGCCTGGATAAATGTGTATTTTTAAGTGTTTACATATGCGTGTATATACCAGAAGAGAACACAAATAGAATATCTAGTAAAACCAATGCTTGGAATTATGATAATTGGCACTAAGAAAAGTCCTCAGGGCTGGAGAGACGGCTGAGTGGTTAAGGCACTTGTCTGTGAAGCCTAAGGATGTAGGTTTGATTCTCCAGGTCCCACATAAGCCAGATGTACATGGTGGCACATGCATCTGGAGTTTGTTTGCAGTGGCTAGAGGCCCTGGCATGCCCATTTGCTTTCTCTCTTTCTCTCTCCCTGTCTCTACTAAATAAATGAAAATAAAAATATTACAGAAGAAAAGACCTCAAGCATAACAAACGATTAAGCACTGGCTGGGGGTACAGCTCAGTGTTAGAGTACTCACTCAGCATGCATGAGGCTCTAGGTTTGAGCCTCATCACCCTTCCCCAACACCTGTCAAAATGGCTTGGAAGTTAGAAAACTACTTGGAAAGAGAGTATTGTTCTGATGAAGAAAAATAGTTTAAAAATAATAAATTCAGAAAAGTATGAACCCTTGTGCACTTTTTGGGAAAGTAGAAGTGGTGCGGATATTATGGAAAGCAATATTGGCTCCTCAAAAAATTAATTAGTCAATGCCAGCACTTGCAAGGCTGAGGTAGGAGGATTACCATGAGTTTGAGGCCAGCCTGGGCTACAGAGTGAGTTTCAGGTCATCCTGGTCTAAAGTGAGTCCCTGCTTCAAAGAAAAAACATGGTATTTTTTACTTCAATTAGAATTTCCACAAAAGAAATCTGAGCAGGGGTTCTTAAACATAGTTTATAGCTATATTCAGAGCTGTAGTCTTCATACAAGGCAAAAGTGGAAGGAACGTAAATGTTAATTAATGGGATGACCAGATGGACACAATGTGTTCTCAGAATACTGAGATATTACTCAGTCCTACAAAGAAGAAATTTTGGCACAGGCTGTATTATATGAGGTTTAAAAAATTATTCTAGGTATATTAACCAGTGATTAAATGCTACATATGACAAGATTCTACTATAAGAGGTCCCTAGATAACTGACATTCATAAAGTAAGAGAGAATAGAGTACAAAGGCTGGGGATGTAAAATCGTGGACAATGAATGTTGGTTGTGTAGAAACTTTTGGTTTGGGAAGAACAACAAAGCTGTGATTCTAAAGAAATTGGTGGCAAAGATTGTCCAGCATGAATGTCCTTTGAACATGTTTGTGATACATTTGAAAAATGTTAAGATGGTAACATTCATGCTATATATAGTTTAACCATCTTTTAAAAGAGTTTACATGGAAGAGAAGTAAATGAAGGAGAGAATGAAACAGGGACAGACAAGCCCAGAATGGCAGGCTAAAAGATTAAGGACTTGCGAACAGGAAAAGGGCTAGGCTAATGCAAGCAGATTTGCTGGTAGTCTCCATCCTGCTCTACAGTGGATTGGACACTTCTTTACTTCTTTTGAACTGCCACCTATTCCCAGTATATCCAGATATTCGTTTTGCCTTGCCCTGCAGATAGTGAGAGTATCTGATGAGAAGGCTACAAGTCTTCATGGTAGTGTTTGGATATTCATGAAGTCCTGGATCATCCCCCACTGTGACAGTTACCTTCTTGTTGCTGAGACAAAACACCTAACTAAAAGCAGCATGTGGAAAGAAAGGGTTTATTTCAGGTTTAAGGTCTCAAGGGGAAGTTTCATCGTGGCAGGGAAAACATGGCAGAGCAGAGGCTGGACATCACATCTTGTCATATCAGCTGGGAGGGAGCAGAAAGAAAAAGCTAGCTCTTAACACCCTTCGGGCAAAACTAAGAAACCTGAAGGTCTACCCCTAGTGACACATCTCTTCCAGCAAGGCTTCCCCTACCCAAAGCTCCACCAGCTGAGGATCTCCTATGGCTATGGGGGACATTACACATTCAAACCACCACACTCATGAACCAGTGAACTTCATGGTCAAGTGCAACATCATGACTAGCATTATACACTACTACAGGCTGTTTCCTCTCTTTCTCTCTCTGTCTCCATTTAGGGCTAAAGAGATGGCTTAGCAGTTAAGGCATTTGCCTGTGAAGCCTAAGGACTCTGGTTTTGATTTCCCAGTACCCACCTAAGCCAGATCTACAATATAGCACATGCATCAGGAGTTCACTTGCAGTGACTGGAGGCCATAGTATGCCCATTCTCTCTCTATCTGCCTCTTCATCTCTCTCCATCCCTCTCTCCCTTTCAAATAAATAAATTAAATAGTTTTTTAAGACCCCGAGGATACTCAACACCTACCAAAGTAGATATCCAGAGGTTCCTAAGAGATCATAACTGAAGTAGACTTAAAACTCACCCAGCAGGGCTCAGAGAATTTTGCAGAAAAGGGGGCAGAAAGATTGCAAGAGCCACAGGTTGAGACATCATGCTCAGAGGCATTCCCTCCCCCTAAAAATAACTGACTACTGATCCCACAACACATAAAGTACAACCCCATGGGAAATACCCACAACCCTACTGAGGAGCGTCCCCAGTGGAATGGGGGCAGGGATGAGGGAAAGAGGGTACCAACACAAGATGTATCCATATGAAACAACTTGTTAATAATAATAATGATAAACATTAAAAAATTAAGATACAATATTATTTTAACAATAGCCTAATTCTACACAATAAAATGTTATACTTATCTATGCTTCATAAAAAAGATTCATTTAAATAAGGGATAAACAAGAGTGAAAAAAAATAATGGTGAGGGAGAAGAGTGAAGTTGAAGGAAAAAAATAAAAAGGCTTATTTCATTTTATTTTTTCTATATAGCACTCTGGGAAGTTTGGAAGGAAAGAAAAAAAAAAAGATTTAAGAAGTGGTACTTTTGAACTTCAGCCAAAAACAAGCCATCAAAATGGGGCACTGTCTCTTTAAGTACAAGCCTACATCAGCTAAAGGAAATTAATTAAGTATCCGACGCTGGTGTGGCGCCATGGGCAGAATACACAATCTGGGTCCTGCATGCCAAATCTTAAATGAAAATGAAGGTGATCCGTCATATTTGGCTGTTTTTTTAAGGCAGAATATATATTTTTGAAAGTTGACTAAGCAATACCCAAATTAAAGAAACTGGAAAAGCAAACAGTGGCTTAAAAAAATGCTTTAGCATTTTAGAGGGTAAATTTGTCTAAAAATCCATGTCCTTTATTATCTTAATAACAAAAAGAAAGAGGAAAAAATAAACAAAATAGGGAGTCTCTTAACTCCCTAATGCTAGCATCTAGGAAAATTAATTTACTGCTTCTGCCAATGCTACAGTTTCCGAACATAGAAACTTAAGAAAGCTCAGGCTCCTTCAAAGGTCCAAGGAAGAGATGTTTAGTGTACTGTTTAGGATCCAGGATTTCTTAAAGGTCTTTTTCCTTTCTGAAGCGTGGGCTGCCATGCTCCATTTCTTTTACACGCTTTCAGCAGCCAGATGTGTTCTCTCCCTTACCACCCACTCCCACCCATCCTTTGCACCACTGAACTTGGGCTCTGCTCTCTGGCAGGTAAAGAGCCTCCATGCAAGCCTGTGATTCTTTTTCTCTCTGGCAAAGGCTAAGGGATGGGAAAGAAGGGCTTTTAGGATGGAGAAATTTCTGTCCAGAGGACAATTTAACGTGCTGTGACACGTATCCAGGAGTCTGGGTGGTCCATTGGGTTTTCAGCATCTTTCTTCTCCAATGTGGAAGAGACCATCAGCGGCCAAGCTCTTGGGAATCCCATTTTCTTTCCTCAGATATTAGAAGTTTTCATGACATGCTTAGTGGACATGGCTGTCAAAAGGAGATGCTTCTGAAACAGAGTCTTCGAGCATGGCGGTCATGGAAGCGCAGCATGTGGCATTGGACTGTTTTGGTTGCAATAGACAGGCACTTCATTCCAGGACATCCTGAGACTGGAGGTAGTGTATTTCTGTTTAGAAATGTTCAGATCTACTGCTAGACCAATGACTAGATTAAGGGGGTATATGAGGGTGGGCTGAATGGGAGCCTTTATTTCTCTCTTTGCCAGTTCTTTCTTTATGTAGGTTTCTTGAGAAACTGAAGCTCATGAAAAATTAAAGACAAACTTTGAAAAATGTGTTGCCTGCATTGGTTAAGTCTGGTTAATGTGCCCATTGTTAAATCAATCAGCTCGGTGATGGGGACCTTGACAGGCATGAGTGGCTTACCTTTGTCTTATGTTGCAAAGTGAAGAGCAGACCTGGCTTCACGTGCAGCATTTGTGAGCAGAGAGGAGCTCTAATTGAGGACGACAGAACAGAAACCTTTCTTCTGTGATTAGCAAAAGTGAAATTACTATCTAAGTGAAGTTAGACATCATTAAACACTTTAAGTAGCCACACTACGTTCACAACTAGTTTGAAGACCATCAACACATGTGGTACAGATGGAGGGCACTAGTAGGAGGCTGGTGCAGCTGGCTGTGTGATGTGCACACCCACCACTGACTTAGAGAGAGAGAGAGAGAGAGAGGTCTGCCTGTGTATATGAGCTGGAACCTTCTCTAGGTGGCCAGCTGAATACCCTCTTGTAGGGTATATGAGGTTCTTATAGCTATTGTAATAAGTCATCTATCATTGCATAAAGCAATGCAGATCTCTTCTCCTACCTTTCTAGAATCTAGACGTTCAAATTAAGCCAAACCGTTCTATCAGGGAAGGTTTTAAAGAAACATGTGCCTATCCTTTTCACTTTGTTTCTCATGTTGCCACTAATCCTCCATCTTTCTTAGATTATAGGCGCATCATCTCTCCAAACTCAGCCTCTGTTGTCAAAATGGCCTCCATTTTTAAAAATTTTATTTATTTTTGGAGAGAGACACAGAGAGAGACAGAGAGAGAGGGAGAGGGAGATAGAGATGGGCATGCCAGCAGCCTCTCAGCTGCTGCGGACGAAATCCAGATGCGTGCACCCCCTTGTGGGAAAGTGTGGCATTGCGCCCTTGCATCACTTTACATCTGGCTAAATGTGGGACCTGGAGATTGGAACTGGCGTTCTTAGGCTTAGCAGGCAGGCGCCTTAACCGCTAAGCCATCTCTCCAGCCCACCCTCCCTTTTTGTGTGTATCTCATCTTAAAGGGACACAAGTCATATTGGGGAAGAGACTATTCAATTCCAGTATAAGCTTCTTTTAACTTATTTCCAAATAAGATCATATTCCTAGGTATTGGCAGTTCAAACTTCAATATATCTTTTTTGGAGAATATAACTCAACTGATAACATAAAGTTGCTATCATTATCATAGGAGATGATTTATTTAATTATCACTGTCCACTATTGCATCCAGATAGCCAGTTGTGACTTGCAATGTTTTATACACATAGCATATCAAGTTTAGACAGTTGCTCAAAGGCTAAGTATAACCACAATGCAGTTTCAAATTGTGCTCAGATGTGTAAACAGATGAATACATATGACATTGCAGGGCATATCTGTACATCTTTTCCCCAAGATTTTATTTTTATTTATTTATATGAGAGAGAGAGAGAGAGAGAGAGAGAGAGAGAGAGAGAGAGAGAGAGAGAGAATGGGCACGCCAGGGCCTCTAGCCACTGCAAACGAACTCCAGATGCATGTGCCACCATGTGCACCTGGATTACATGGGACCTGGAGAATCGAACCGGGGTCCTTAGGCTTCGCAGGCATGCGCCTTAACCACTAAGCTATCTGTAGGTCTTATGCATTGCATGGGTTTCACCTGATGGGTAAGAGGAAGTAGAGCTCCAAAGCAGTTGTACCATTTAATGCCCATAGCAAGCAGTCAGTTGTCCCATTGTGAAATATTCAAAAGAGGAGTCTTGAAAGTATTTCATTCTTTTGTTAATATCCGAAAACAAATTAAGATCTGTGCAAAGATACCAAATAAAACATTTACTTCAAATCTGTCTGGTGACTAAAAATGATAAGAAGAAAAGAAAGTCATAACTAATCTTGTCTTCAAATTTCTATTTATTATTTATTTACTTATTTTGTGTGCATGTGTGCGCATATGTGTGTGTGTGTAGGTGCACATGTATATGGTACACATGGATATCAGAGGACCACTTTTGGCTCTTTTCGCATCTCATTTGAGGCAGGGTCTCTTGTGTTGTCTGTGCATCTTTCATGAGTTTCCAGGGAATTCTCCTGCCTCTTCTTTTCTTCAAACTGCAGGCTTTCTGAGATTATAGAAGCCCACCACCGATTCTGGTTTCTGAGTGGGGTTTAGGGTTCTGAACTCAGGTACTAAGAGTTGCATGGCAAGCATCATCTACCCAGGCCCTATCTTGTCTCTTTTTATTAAAAAAATGTAATAAATGAAGGTATGGTTCCTGGAGAGTGAGCCTCCAGGTGGTCTCTCTGAGGTCCAGCAAGCTTAGATAAGTTCTTATTCACTTATGGCATATCTGGTTTCCTGGGATTTAAGGTTCTTGAAAGTATGGATGTTGTGATGACCTCTCATTTGTGACTTTAAACTTGAATACAACTATTTTCTTGTTATCTGTACTTGGAAATAAAGGACATACAATACATTGGTGCACTGATGATATATAATGTCTCCTGAGGCCCAGGTGGGGCTAAACGAGTTTTCCAAGTTCAGATAATGTGTGTCACTGACTGAACTGGGGCTACCAACATGAGTGTGTTAAGCTGTTCTTTACAGTTCAATGTGCATGTAAGTTTCTGTTCACTTGAACACTGTCATAGTTGATGCAAGACAGCACACACTAGAACTCAGGAAATTTCTTCCTTTGCTCTTACTTGCTGATAACTCACCACTGCAAGCTCCTTACCACCCAGCACTGCCTGCCTTCCCTCCAGCTCTTCCATTCAACATCCTACTCCTGTCTTCTTGGTTTTCTCTCAAAGTTCAATTGCATTTGTCCTTTCTCTATGGCTTCACAGACCTTATAAGGAACAAAATTAATTTTTGCCTCTCTTTTCCAGAAAACTTCAGGGTCTCAGAAGAAAATCAGCCTCATTAAATAGAACTTGAACTACCTTGAATCATGAGAGTAATACATAAAGGGCAGGCTGAGCTCTTAAGCACACAATATGTGACACCTCTAGGGTTATTGGAAAGGTTAAGAAGTTTAAATCATTATATCTGAGTTTGAATCCCAGCTTTATACTTCAGATCTTTGCAGTCTCAACTTGAATCATTTTTTAAATAGAAAATAAAATGGGTTTACAGATGGTTAGAGTGAGAGATGTTTTATAGAGCCAATAACAATGTTCATTGTAAAGATCAGAGTGTTTGCTATTACATTTTATCAATATGCTGGAAAATTTTCAGAATAAAATATAAGAAATTAATGAAATGCTCAATAAAAAAGTTAAGAAAATTAAATGAAGTGTTAGGGTTGATAATGGAATGTGATTGGGGAGGGCTCAACTATTAAAGGCACTTGCTTGCAAAGGCTGCTGGCCTGGGTCGAATTCTCCAATACCTACATAAAGCCAGATGCACAAAGCGGTACATGTGTCTGGAGTTTGTTTGTAGCAGCAGGAAGTCTTGGTGAGCCCATACTCTCTCTCTTTCTTATTCTTTCTCCCAAATAAATAAATACATAGAAGCTTAGGATTTAAAAAGATTAAAAATAATGGAGTGTGGGAATATTTTACATAGGTTTTGTGAGAACTGAATAAATATATAAGTACAAAAAGAAATCAATTTGTGTTTTTATAATGATGTTGTAAAACTTTGATGAAATGCAGAGCATAACCTTACATGGGACTGGATGAGCTGTGATCATTAGCCTTACTTGTATTTCTTATTACAACTTCTGTCAAATGTGTTCCTGGCACACAGATGCCATTTATGTTGTTAGAATAAGATGCTGATGGAGCAGCCAAAAGCCTCCTTGGATACATCAAAGAAAGAGTAAGAGAAACCTTTTCTTCTGCTGCTGAACCCTTAACACCATATTAGCACAGATGTGAGAAGGACCGCAGTCTGTTTGTCAGTATGCTTTCCAACAGAAAATGCCAGAGCAGTAGTTCTCTGACCAAGGTGAACACGAGGCTCCTGTAAGGCATTTCCAAGCACCCAACATTCTGGGCATCTTCCCTGGAATATTAGTGAATATGTTAGTGTGTTGTCCAGCTCTGGAGCCAGGCTGTCTGTATGGACGCCAGCTCTCCCCATGATACGAGATCATGCCATAGAAGAGTTCATTTCCTTGCTTCACTTTCCAGAGCTTACTCTGTCCCTACAATCCCCTTTGTGCAGACCAAATACACCATAGTGTAGCATGGGGTTAACAGTGGTACTTGGCCCAGGATGGAGGAAAGAAGCCACAGTTACCTGCTCTTATCAGATGGAGCCTGTATTGAAGACCAGAACACCCCCCCCCAATAATTTCATGTTGCAGACTTATCTGAGAAACAGATATGGAATTTTAGATAGAAATGTTATGTTGGATACTGTAACTTCTTAATTTCTTTACTTTTCCTGAAGTCTAAGAAAACTTAAGTGAATTTTTTAAAAAAAGATAGGACCTTTTCTTTGTTGTGGGGACAATTTATATATATATATGATAGTCTATGTGTATTTTTTTTTTGAGGCAGAGTGTCAAGTTACTCATGCTCATGTCAGTTTCAAACTCCTTGAACTTCTGATCCTCCTGTCTCTATCTCATGAGTGCTGGGTATTAAACCCAGGCTATCGTGCATTCTAGACAAACACTCTACCAACTCAGCTACATCCTTAGCCATATATCTATTATATTTCTGTTTCCAAATATAATCTACTTATATGTACTTATTCTTAAACAGAGAGGAGAATGAGACAGTAATTGCACAATTCAGAATACAAGAGTATACTTCACAACATTGAAGGTGGGCTTTCCTACTGCCAGGGAATCCTTAAGCTAAATGTCTATTGCACAATTTTTTAGGGCACTTCCTGATTTTTGCCTTAGGGATTAAAGAAGAACCAGGTTAATATATACAATTTAAGATTGTGTCCTCTTTGTGGTTTATCTGGATCATGCTTGTGAAGTATTTCTGGTGAGTGGTATAGCAGTTATCTTCTTGTTGCTGGGACAAAACAGTTGATCAGAAATGGGTGATGGAACGTAACAGTTTTGTTGGAAGTTTTATCCTGGCAGGCAAATCATGGTAGAGCAAGTATCAGGGTGTCATATATTGTCACATAAGCTTGGGGGTAGCTGCAAGAGTTGATTATATCCAGTGGAGTTGGAGTAATGAACCTTGAGGTCCATCCCAGTGACATACCCCCTCTAGGAAGGCTCCAGCTTCCAAAGACTCCACAAAATCCCCATATTGCTACCAGCTTGGAACTGAGAATGAAGCTTGATCACACCCATTTGAGGCTATGGGTGACACTCCACATTTACAAACAATACTATAACTAGACTCAGCCCATGCTTGGAAACCTGCTCTGATAGAGGACTTCCTATGTGGGTTTCCACGTTTGCATTCTGGTCTTTGCTTCCTGTTCCAAACACTACAGAATCTTTATAAGTTGGCCTTCCATGGGCACTTCTCATTCCTTTGTGTCATCCCATGGGTAGACTCTTCCATCTCTTTCCAGACTTCTCTGTCTGTCCATACCTTACAACATCATCTCCTCTGACCTCCTTAAGCCTCCTGTGCTGCCCAGATTTTCTCACTTGAGTACTTTGTGCCTTTTCCTTTGCTTGGCTAGTCTAACGAAAGTCTTGTCATCTCAAAGAACAACCTTTTGGCTTGGCTGACTTTCTTTACTATTTTCTGTTCTTGATTTATTTCAACTCTAAGTTCTTTCTTTTTTTTTTTTTTTTCCTAATTGATTTGGTTGAGTTTGCTTTATTTCTTTCCAGTTATCTCGAATAGGTGATTAGATTATAATTTTCCTCTTTTTTATTTTTATATGTGTGTGTGTGACATGCATGCATGTGTGTATGCATTTGTGCTTGCATACATGTGTTTGTATGTGTGTATGCATGCTTATGTGGAGGCCAGAAGTTGACATCAGGTGTCTTCTTTAATTGCTCCCCACCTTATTTACTGAGGTAGGGTATCTAACTTGAACCCAGAGGTTGCCCATTCAGCTAGTCTAGCTAGCCAACTTACCCCCCATGACCCCCAAGATCCGCTCTCTCTTCCTCCTGAGTGCTGGAGTCACAGGTATGCACTAAGTTCACTCAACATTTATGTGAGTTCTAGGGATCTGAACTCAGGTCCTCATTCTTATGATACAAGCACTTTATCCACACAGCCATTACCTCAGCCCCACCTTCTTTTCTAGTGTAGGCATTTATAACTATAATTTAAGTTACAGTATGGTGTACTTTTAATCTTCATTCATCTCCAGTATTTTTCTAAATTTTCTTGGGACTTCTATGAAACACTGTTCATCTGTGAATGTGTTTCTACCTTTGTGAGTTTTGCTAATGTCTACCCGTTGCCACCTTCTAACATCATTGTATGCAGTCAGGGAATACACTCTGTATGAGTTCATTCCATTTCCATGGTGAAGTCTTGTTTCATAGCCTTGCTGATAGAGTTCACAGAAAAGGACTCTTCATTTCTTCCAGACTGGGTAGGTGTGGTAGGGTCTGGTGTTCCCAATCTGTAGTAGTAGAAATAGCAACCCACTATTTTCTGTCTGTTAATTCTGACTCTTAACTTCCACTCTTTGTACCCAAGATATTTTGATGCTACCTGCCTGAAATAGTTGTGAAACATGCTGAGGTAGAGCCTCTCCATCCTGGCCTAAGACTTGACTTAGGACCTAAACATGGGGCTAAAGGTGTAAAGACTCCTTATTTGTGAGGTCACCATTGTAAGCTTTTGACACTAAAGCAATGATGGTGGAATGGTGAGGTTGTTATGCTTCAAACACCACTCATGTTCACTGTTTTTAGTATGATTTAATATTTTTAATAAAGTTCTTTTATATTTGAAATTTGACTTGTTAAAAATATTCTCACCATTTAAGATGATTATTCTTCTGTTGAGAAAGCTTGCTACATCTTCATAATGTCAGTCTAGAAGTCCTGTTCCCTGGTGACTTCTTTCTTCTGGTATCAGTATAATGCCATTGACATGATGTCATCAACTGGTCCTTGCCTATATATATTTTTTTGACTTTGGGACCGTTGTGTATGTGCAGACAGTAGGGCTAGGAGTAGTCAGTCACAACACTGTACATGTATCCTACATGTCCAATGACCTGTTTGACTGAGAGAAGAGCAAGGTGCTTCTACTCAAACTCTGTAGAAGCCTACATGAGAAATGCTCAAGGCCACGCAGGAAAATACACCTTTACAGACTTGCTCGGACTAGCCTTATGCCAGAAGATTCCCCAAGCCAATAGCTTCACTGACTTTATTGGGGATTCTGTCCATACAGAACCTGTCATGTTTTGACTGCTCAAAGATGGAAGGGACAGTTTAGGAAACTTCTCTCTAAATATTATTTATTTATTTAAGAAAGAGGGGGAGAGAGAGAGAGAGAGAGAGAGAGTGAGAGATGGGGAGGGGAAGGAGAGAGAATTGGCATGTCAGTGGCCACTAGCCACTGCAAATAAACTCCAGAGGCACGTGCCACCTTATGCAGATGGCTTACATGGTTCCTGGAGAACTGAACTTGGGTCCTGAGGCTTCATAGACAAGCACCTTAACCATTTAGAAATCTTTCCATCCCAAGGGAACTAGGGATTTAGTCATGTATTTGAGGAGGAATTTCTTGCAGAGAAATCATCCATTGAAAGATATCTTGAAGCTATTGGTCATGATCATTAAAGCTTATTTACTGTTTGTCACATCTAGGAAAAATGAGAGGTGTAAACATTATTTTTTAAAAGATTTTTATTTTGTTTCTTTATTAGAGTCAGAGAAAGAGTGAGAATGGGCATGCCAGGGCCTCCAGCTACTGAAAATGAACTCCAGATGCATGCGTCCACATGTGCATCTGGTTTACACGGGACCTGGAGAACTGAACAGGGGTCCTTAGGCTTCATAGGCGTGCACCTTAACTGCTAAGCCATCTCTCCAGCCCAATGCTATTATTTTTTAATGCAAGGAATGGAAATAAGTCAATGTATCTTGGCAATATTTAGGGTTTAAATCTGTGGACTGTGCAACTGAATGGATGCTGAGGGAGATGAGGGAAAGGGACTGGTTGGTGATCATGTTTTTGGGATTGTGCCACAGTGGTTGGAATCTGTTAGAGAGACAGATGAGAAAGACAGGAGCCAGAATATATTCTTGAATATTCTTTGGGATTCAAAGCTGTGATGAAGAGGACGAGAGATGGGAATCATGGTGAAAGAAGGAAATTAAGGAATTGGGGGGGCAGATAACGTTTTTACATACAGAAAGTCTACGTAAGTATGACTCGGTATTGAGAAGTTATGGAAGAAGAGTGCTCAAGAGGACCATTAGATCACCTGACATGAGATCCCACAGATTGGTAATTGTAGTAGGACCGACTTAATGTGAGGATAGGAAGGTGGAGATTCATTAGAGGTTAGAGGAGTTTGTAGAAGGTGACTAGCTAGGTGCAGGTATATCTGTAGGCAAGAGATGGCTGACAAAAAATCCATTTCTCCTTTTAAATTTATGTATGTTTTTAAGAGAGAGAGAGAAGAGAAAGAGAGAATGGGCACTCCAAGGCCTCTAGCCACTGCAAACTCCAGTTATATGTGTCACCTTGTACATCTATCTGGCTTATGTGGGTCCTGGAAAATTAAACCCAGGTCCTTTGGCTTTGCAGACAAGTGCCTTAACCACTAAGCTATCTCTCCAGCCTTCCATTTCCTTTTAAAAATATTTTATGTATTTATTTGAGAAAGCTATATATCATGTACATATATATGTGTATATCTATATCTCTATCTATTATCTATCTATCTATCTATCTATCTATCTATCTATCTATCTATCTATCTATAGAGAGAGAGAGAATGAGCATGCCAGGACCTCTAGCCATGGCAAATGAACTCCAGATGCATGTGCCAACTTGTGCATCTGGCATTATGTGGGTACTGGGGAATTGAACCCCAGACCTTAGTCTTTGTAGGCAAGTGCCTTAACCACAGAGCAATCTCTCTAGTTCATGTTTTTTTGTTTTTGTTGTTGTTGTTTTGTTGTTTTTTTTTTTTGAGGTTTGGTCTCACTCTAACTCAGGCTGACCTGGAAGTCACTATGTAGTCTCAGGCTGGCCTGGAACTCTCTGCAATCCTCATGCTGCTGCCTCCCAAGTGCTGGGATTAAAGGCATACTATACCATGCCTGGCTCAGTCCCATTTTTTTTTTTTTATTATTTTTGGAGAGAGACACAGAGAGAGACAGAGAGAGAGGGAGAGGAAGACAGATAGAGAATGGGTGCCCCAGCAGCCTTTCAGCTGCTGTGAACGAACTCCAGATGCATGCACCCCTTTGTGGGCAAGTGCAGCATTGCACCCTTGCTTCACTTTGCATCTGGCTAAACGTGGGACCTGGAGATTGGAATCGGCATTCTTAGGCTTAGGAGGCAGGTGCCTTAACCGCTAAGCCGCCTCTCCAGCCCTCAGTCCCATTTTTTAATGCATGCATATGTGTGTGTGTGTGTGTGTGTGTCCTTGCATGTGGAAGCCAAAGACAGCCTCTGGAGTCATCCTCAGGATGCTTCATATATTTTGAGCCAGATTCTCTTCTTTTTATTATTTATTTATTTGTTTATTTAGTTAGTTAGTTAGTTAGTTAGTTAGTTTGGTTTTTCGAGTAGGGTCTCACTCTATTGCCACCATGCCCAGCTTCAGAGTCTCTTCTTCTTCTTCTTCTTCTTCTTCTTCTTCTTCTTCTTCTTCTTCTTCTTCTTCTTCTTCTTCTTCTTCTTCTTCTTCTTTTTTTTTTTTTTTGGTTTTGCAAGGTAGAGTCTCACTCTGGGGTCCAGGCTGACCTGGAATTAACTATGTAGTCTCAGGGTGGCCTCGAACTCTCGGCGATCCTCCTACCTCTGCCTCCCGAGTGCTGCGCGGCCTCAGAGTCTCTTCTTGACCAGGAGCTCTCCAATGAGGCTAGACTGACCAGTCAACCTGTCTTGTCCCCCCGCCCCCCAGCACTGAGCACAGGAGCACATCACCACACCTATATTTCAGTAGGTCATCATGCTTGGGAGACCATTTTAACTCAGGGGATGACAATTGTGACAGCAAGCAATCACCAACACAACGAGGCATAATTCTTACTGGAGAGGAAGTTCATTGAACAGGGAAGGCATCAAAGACTCCTGAATCTGCTGCGCAGTGGTGAGGGCAGAGTAATGATTCCTGGACCTCGGCGGATTCCTGGCCCTGGCTCTTGTTACCTGAGGGACTGTAAAAACAAGACATTTGGTCCCTACATTTCACCCTCCTTATGTGCAAAATGAAAGCATTTAATCCTGCCCTGAGAGGTTCCCATGGCATGTTAAAAGGGAGATCACCAATAAAATCAATCATCAGGTGCATAGTAAATGTTAACAAATGTTTCCTTCTTTCCTCTATTTGCTCAGTTTTGCTTACACTATTTACTTTTAAATGTGCATGTAGATCTTTTTAACGTTTTCTTATGTGCACAGCCGACTTCACAGGAACATTGGGTTTTCAATTAAAGTCACCCAGACAGTACATATTGTTAAGCATCTATGTGAACACAGGGGAACTCTGAAGGAGTTGAGTGCGAACAGAACATAACCAGATATTACTCCATCTCCCCTGTGGAAAAAATAAAGTGAAGCTATAAGAGAGAATGTGGGACTTTATCTCAGAATGTAGGCTACCTAGGATGATGTCTTGGGAATGTTTGTGAAGGAAAGGGAAATGAGGCCATGTGAGGGGCTTTAGGTGGATAAGCAAGAGAATTTAGTAGAACCAGTAGGTAAGTGGAAAGGAAGAGATAACATAAGACTATAAATTTTGGCTTGGGTACCTGGAAGGGCAGGTTGTGCCATTCACAAGAACGATGAATAGCCATGTTTCTGAACAGAACAAAAGGTCAGAAACACATTTCCCATGGACTTGGAGAATAGCTGTGGTTCAAAACTCAAGTCTGCTTGGATGTGATCAAGACGGGAGAAAATGAAATATATGAAAATGTCTATCAAATTGCTAGATAAGAACTTACTAAGTTATTACCCTGTTTAATTGTTGTAGCAAGTTTCACTTATTTACAAGCATGTGTAGTTCTGTGTACATGTGTGTGTATATGTGTTCATGGGTGCATGAGTGTGGAAGACAGACATAGATATTGGTGTCTTTCTTAAGGGCTCTTCCACTTTATTTATATTTAAGACAGAAGCTCTCTCTGAATCTGGGACTCACCAATTTGGCTAAACTAGATAGCCAGCAAGCCCCAAGGATGGAGATATATATATATATATATCTGACTCTCAGTGCTGGGATTACAGAGGTTTACCATTACCTCTGACATTTTTACGTGGGTGCTGGGGATCTGAGCTCGTTCAGTTCTGCAAGCAGTCTCCTGAATGAGCCATCTCCCCAGCCCCTACAGCAACGACTTTTCTATGAATGCTGTCAATCAGGCAAAAAGGCCATACATTTTGACCTGTGTCACTTACACTCAAAGTTGTCACAGGAAGCCAGCATCCTTGCCTGTGTCTGGTCTGGACGTTGAATGCCACACTGTGACTCCTGTGAGCCAACGGCAGAAACAACACCAGCTTCCACTGGGTGGTTTTCCTTCTGTCTGTGTTTTGACTGTCATCCCTTCAGCTTGCAACAAAAGGAATGGTTTTTCCTGTGGCTAGATGGGCCTGGGGAGGTTGAGAAGGAAATCATTAAAGGGTTTCGTGAGGAGATTGAAATATATTATTGATATGCGGAGCACCACATGGGTATAAACCAAAAGAAAGTTAAACAAAGAATGTCTCCCCAGTGACCTAACAGAGGAATTACCAGATGCTGGCCCAGCAGGTTCCAGAAGGTCAAACTTCTGACCTTTTCTGGACACACATGCGCACATGATGAACACATGCATTTACACACATTCACAGTCCTTTCAACTTGGCATCATAGCCTTCTGATAGCATCTATCATCTTCTTGGACCGGGGTGACAGGGCACCATTATCAAGTTTCAATATATACATGAGATCGAAAAGACAGACTTTATCTTCCACTGGAAACCCGGAGGTTCACTTTTAATGTTCCTCGGCTAACAGAACGCAAAGGCTGAAAGGGACATCTGAGGTCAAACACTTAATTTTGCTGATGTAAAGTAGCAGATGGTGTAAGGGAATTATCACATCCAAACGGGGGCAACTGTTCTTAGCAGGGCACAGAACAGAAGACAGTCCTCCTGCCTGATCTTCCTTTCCATTTTACAATCATGTATCGTCCCCTTTGCGATGTTTTTCAGCAATGGCATGAAAGATAGTATGAATAGTCCTAAATAATTGGAGTTATTCCTTCCTTTTGTTTTCTCCATAAGTGTTTTATTGTTAGCTTCAGCTTTCTTCAAATGTTTCTGGGAAACCCATCATGCTTGGATTCCAGCATATCATGAGGTATAGGAAAAGCAACCGGAGATTTGAAAAACTAAAGTTGGCATGTAGATTTCAATTGCTTTTTTGTTTTATGCACTGGGGTTCGCACGCTTCCATGCGTGTGCTGACGGTGACTGGGCCTCAGGACTGCATGTTCTTTCCATTAAACAATTTTCTTTCACTGTATTTACTTTACCAAACCCATTTTGTGGCAAAATATATACTTTATGCATAAAAATAAAATAAATGCACCCGAGCTAGTAGAAACAGCATGCATTTCGAAATAAAGGTAATCCTAGTTTCAAATCCTGACTCATCTGCTTCAGAGCTGAAAGACCCTGAGCAAAATAAACCCACAGTTGTGTTTACTGGACAGCTTTCATCATGAAGTGGGGCTCCCAGCACAAGGTTGTAAAGACCAAAGCAAATCACATGTGCAAGAACCTCATGCATTGTAGACAGTGGGTAAGAGAAATAATGAGGTGATTTAAGCAGCTCATTCTACCTTGATATTCTACTCTACTTCTGTGAGCTGAATTATAGATATTTGTTCTACCTGCATTTATTTATTACTCATTGTGAAAAAGAATAATTAATGATAGTAATTATAAGAAATAAACAGTGACAGCTTGAAAGAAGTACTATTACCTAATGCAAAGTAATGTTCAAGGGGATACTGATGGTGAACTCTGTGCACTTGTGAAATCATTTCCTCAATGTTATTGCAGTGCTGTGAGAATGTGGGTGCAGAGCATACAGCCTCTCCTTTCAATGTTGTTTGGTACTGCGATCCTTCAACCTCCTGCCTTTCATGCAGGCTGTTCTCTTCCATGCCCTGCTCTCTTGACCAGGTGAGAACTGTGGCTGTACTGTAGAGCTTAAGAAGCATGTGGCCTCGCAGTGAGGGGGCTGCTTTAGGTTAACAGAGTTGGATGGCTTTCGTAGTTTTCCCATTAAAACCTTTCATTACAGATGAGAGGTTACAAATTCTTCATTAAAAATCAATGACTGGAAGAGCTACAGAGAATTCAGTGAGGAAAGTGTTTGTGTGGTGGTTTGAATGTCAATGTCCCCCATAGCCTCAGATGCTTGTAGTCAAGCCTCTTACTTAGTCCTCAGCTGGTGGAGCTTTTGGGATATGGAGCCTTGCTGGGGTAGGTGTGCTGCTAGGGGGCAGACCCTGGGGTTTACTAGCTCAGTCACTGGATAGCCTGGGCCCGTTCACGCTTGCTGCTCCTTCCCTGCTATGTCTATGTGAAGTTGTGAGCCTGTTGCCACACTTTTCTCTGCCCTGATGAAACTTCCCTTTGAAAACTGTAAACTTGAAATGAACCCTTTCCTCCTGTAATAGAGTCTGGTCAGGTGATTTGTCCTAGAAACAAGAAGCTGTTATATCTTCCAAGAATGGGTACTTGAGTTTAATCTCAGGAACCCACACAGCAAATGGTGGGCATGGAGCTGTATGTCTGTAATTCTAGCTCTGGAGAGGTGGAGACAGGATGACCTCTGGAGCTCACTGGACAGTGGGTTTAGCTTAATTGGTGAGTTCCAGGACTATGAGAGACCCTGTCTCAAAACAAGTTGGAGAGTATTCCTGATGAATTCACTCAAGGTTGTCCTCTGCCATCCACAAACAGGTACACACACGTATGTGCAGTGCACTGGCCCAATCATGTGCACCCATACAGAAGTATGGTGTACACACACACACTCACACACACACACAGAGAGATATCAGTGGGTAGATTTGGAATCTACTAAATAGAGGTTCATTATGTATTTGTTTGGTTAAACAAAGTATTTGTGTTGTGGTCTTATATGGATTGATTTGAAGTTAAGCAGGTTTAAAACTGATCAAAGGGGCTGAGGAAGTTTCTCAGTGGGTGCAGATACTTGTTTGTAAGGCCTGCTGACTTGAATGTGATTCTTCAGCAATGTAAAACCAGATACAAAGCAGCATATGTGTCCTGATTCCCAAGTCAGGAGAATCCGAAGCTTATGGGGTAGTTCGTCTCGCATTTGTTGCCGTGGCAAGAGACCTTGTCTCAAAGGTTGAAGGGCACAGATATCTCAGGGCTGTCCTCTGTTCTCCATATGTGCACTGTGACACATACATGCGTGCGTGCGCACGCGCGCGAGCACACACACACACAATAAACAAAATTTTAAGAGATTTTTTTTTAAAGCTATGAAATCACAAGTGCATTCAGATTTAAAAATGCTTTCTTGGAATTTGCTTTTAATTTCTCTGAATATTCACTTTTACTTTTCTTGACTTGAACTTTCTTTCAACATGGAGATGATGGATTGATAATTAATTCCAAAATAATACTCTAGTCTGTTCTACAAAAGCTGACTTTTTAAAAGTCCTTCCTCCGACAGCTGCTGCACACACATGCCTCCCTGTTTCCTTGCCTTTCCTTCGTTCCTCTCTCCGGCTGAAGGATGAGTGATTGTTTCCTTCCACAAATTAGAATGGATCTCAGAGTCACAGCCTGCAGTTTAGATCTGAGCGTCACTGATGGAGCACTTTTTTCTATGATGATCCATTTCCATACGATTGCATTTGATTTTTTTTTCTTGTTGCTTGTCCTCAATTTTGGATTAATGCCATTTGGGGTCTTAGTTGAGGTCATTTTATGCCTTTTTTTGAGTGGACAAATCAGAAACTCTTTTGAAAATATATTAGAAGCAGCTATTTCAAAACTCCTTTTTAATGTTAGCCCAAACCTGGAAGCTTCTTATTGAATATGTAACCTCATTATCAAATTCTGTGCATAAGAATTTAAAATGTTAAGTACTTATGACAGGATCCTGTAGAGCTGCACTTAGACTGTCTTAGGATGGAGGCAGTGAGGACTTTTGTATACACTACTTTCACTAAGGCCACATTCTCACTCCCAGCACGTGAGGAAGCCACAGCTGACCTCAGGTTCCACTGTGAATTCCCAGCCATAACCTTGCCTGTGCACACTGCATGGCTGGAGACCCAGGAGGTTGTTCGTTTTTTTCCTGCAGAGCCCAGACTTTTGTCAAGTTAGCCAAATTCAGTAAAAGCCTTTGACTTTTATAGGTACTTACTTTAGCACAGGGTGAAATTTTAGAGATAGAAATCTTTGAATTTCCCCCTCCCTTTTGAGGACTCTAAGGTCATGCAACAGAACACAGATGAACCTTCAACATGATTATTTATATGACTACTTCCAAATGGATAAGATGACTAAAATATCTAACTATATGACACTTTCATACGTGTTTACTTTTTAAAAATTCTATCAGGAACCACATTATCCTGCCCAGCCTACGTTGGCAAGGTTTATTTGGACCTGGAGTGCACCATAAAAGCCCTAAGTTGATTAATGGACACTGTTTCCTTCTTCTTCTTTTTTCTTTTTCCTTATTTAAGTTGTAAACAATAATATCCTATGAGGAACTAGAGAAGCAACAAGTAGTCCAAAATAAATAATTACCTTTTCTCTTTGTTTACAACAAGGCTCTGGGAGAGCTTCTTTTTTGTCTCTTCTTCACTTAAAAACAACAACAACAACAACAAAAAATCACTTTTCATTTTCCAGAAAATTTTAATGGTTAAAAAGTAAGCCCTAGTCGCAGTGCCTTCATTAGTAAGGATGGAACGCACTGGCTATCAGCGTCCCTGCCTGATGCTTTCTTTCCCTTCCCGAATGAATGAGGAATGTTAACTGCGTTGTGCTGTAATGAGCCATGCCCAAACTACTGTTTTCTGGTCCACTGTTTATTTGATTTCTTTGTTGTAATGAAACTCAGATGGTTGGTGTTTACACTAGCAGTGTGCTGGGAGAGCACGCTGGGAACCATTCTAATTAGCCGCAAGTGGGTCTCAGCATTAGAATGGAGGAAAGAACAAATTTTTAGTAACGACTTTAAATTGAAGCCCTCATTTATTTTCATTATGGCCA
This sequence comes from Orientallactaga sibirica, assembly GCA_036365145.1. NCBI lineage: Eukaryota > Metazoa > Chordata > Mammalia > Rodentia > Dipodidae > Orientallactaga > Orientallactaga sibirica. Next base: position 12,266,852 of record JAEOAD010000013.1, read on the forward strand.
GACCAGGAGCAAGCTAATGTTTCCCAGGTCTCTCCATGCGGAGTCTGGGCTGCTGCTCCGTTCAGAAGGATTCCACCATCTCAGGAGCCCGTCAGCACCCATGGCTGGTAAGAGTTCCTTCGTCAGACCAGAGAGGAGGCTCTCTTCATCTTTGAACTTTTACTTGGCATAAAGAATTGTGTTATCTGAGCTCTGTGATCTAGTGACACCCCTTTTATTTTTATTTTTTTTCCCCTGCCTGGGTTTATTCTCTGAAGTGAAAACTTTAGGTATTCAGAGCAATGTGACCAGTCAATTACACTTTCTTCGGCACATAACAGAGGCCGCAGTAAAGTAGGAAGATGCCTTGCTCTAAATGAGCCAGTGTCTGTGCGCCTTCTGGGGTTGTAGGATCCCTCTCTGGAAGCAGCTAATTGATCAATCATGAGAGATTTTGAACCATCTAGTCATATATTATGTAGACTATATCTCTAACAGATTCTGTGCATCTGAGAGCATTGCTTTAATGGTTACAACATGTGGCCAGATGCCTTCCAAGGCTTATTTTGGGATGTAATTCTAGTATGTGAATTGGTGAAACATGATTTATCAAAGCTGCAATTGTCTCACTGGGGCAAGCAGGAGTCTTTCTGAAGAGGCATCTACATACATAGGTGTATTGGAGCATTTCTTTTCACAGCCATCTGCTTTGGGCAACACTTCCATCAGAGTTTAAAAAACAGAGTTAAAAATATTTGTTACTTACTAATTATATAAAAACTATTTTTTCCTTTTTAAAAAAATATTTTATTTTTATTTATTTATTTGAGAGAAAGAGAGAGAGAGAGAGAGAGAGAGACAGACAGACAGATAGACAATGGGTGCACCAGGGCCTCCAGCCGCTGCAAACAAACTCCAGATGTATGCTCGACCTTGTGCATCTGGCTTATGTGGGACCTGGAGAATCAAACCTGGGTCCTTTGGCTTTGCAGGCAAGCACCTCAACCACTAAGCCATCTCTCCAGTCCATAAAAACTAATTTTTGCAGAAAATAGTTTGGTATTTATAATCTTGTATTGAAATATTTTTTTTTGTTTGCTTTTATTCTGTGATAATGCCGATAACCTGAACTTTCTTTCTCAATAGGAGAAAATATTTGCAAGTCACATATGTGATAAATTATTTAGGTTATATAAAGAACTCTTACAACTCACTTGCAAAACGATAGTCAGATTAAACGTGGGAAAATGTGGGATGGGGAAATGGCTCAGGGAGAAATAGTGCTTGCCATGTAAGCCATGAAGACCTGAGTTTGATCGTCAACACCCATGTAAAAAGCCAGGCATGGCTGTGTATGCTTGTAATCCCAGCACTGAGGAGGGCAGAGATGGGAAGATCACTGGTGCTCTCTGAGCAGCCCATCTGACTGAAAAAGAGTAAGCTCCAGGTGTAGGGAGAGACTTGGCCTCACGAAAATCAGGTGGGAAAGTGGTAGAGGGCAGCCAAGGTCTTCTTCTGACCTCTGCACATGTGTGCCCAGGGCTCCTGCATCGGTTATGTGCTCTGCACACACACAACACGTACTACTCACAGATACCAAAATCAGGCAACCTACCTGCATATTCCCCGCTAAAGTACACAGATAAGGCTGGAGAGATGGCTCAGCAGTTAAGGTGCTTGCCTGAAAAGCCCAAAGACCCAGGTTGGATTCTCCAGGACCCATGTAAGCCAGATGCACAAGGTAATGCCTGCGTCTGGAGTTCGTTTGCAGTGGTTTGGAAGCCCTGGCAAACCCATGTGTGTGCTCTTTCTCTCTCCCTCTCTCTTGCCTTGTATCTCCCTCAAATAAATAAATAATTAAATAAATAAAATTAAAAAATATTTAAAAAAATACCTACATGTTCAGACAACACTTGAAAAGATGCCTAATGTTATTAGTCACCGAGCCAATCTAAACCCGAACCACAGAGATCCTCTTGTGCCAACTGAAGCATCACATAGATGATAAGGGCGAGGGTGAAGAGGAACTGGAAATGCCATGTTCTTTCAGAAGAAATGTATGGTGATACAGCCCTGTCAGAAGGTATGCTAGGGGCTCCTCAAAGTCTTAATCGCAGCCATTCCATTCCTAGTATCTCTCCAAGAGAAATAAAAACAAGTCCACACACACACACAACACACACACACACACACACACACACAAATTAGTGCATGAATGTTTGATAGCACTCCAGCCTGCAAGGTCATGAACTGAACAACACATGAAAATGTGATCTATTCACATACGAATTGTAATATTAAATAGCAATAAAAGCTAATAATATCTGATAATGACATGACAGTTGAATTAAAACATATTTTTATTATATTATATTATTTATTATATTATGAAAAAAGTCAGTCACAACCCATGTTGTTTAATTTTATTTTCAATATTTTATTTAATTATTGCAAGTAGAGAAAGAGAGAATGACAGAATGGGAGAAAGAGGGAATGGGCACACCAGAATGTCTTGCTCCTGAAAAGAAATTCCAGATACATGCACCACTTTGTGATTCTGGCTTTACATTGATAGTGGAGATTTAAACCCAGGACACCAGTCTTTGAAAACAAGTTCCTTTAAACCACTGAGCCATCTCTCAGCCCTTAATTCTATCTTTATTAAATATTAGGAATAAGCAAATTTATACATACAGAAAGATCAGTGTCATTTGGGCTGGGGAAGGGTTAGAGGATCTTGGGGAGTTTGGGGTGATGCTAAAATGTTTGACATTTAGTTTTGGAGTTAAAACAGATTATAGTGAACGCTGTACATGCTTGCTGGGATGATAAAAAACATTGAATTACATACTTCAAGTAGTGAGTTATGGTCTATTAATTATATGTCAATAAAGTTAGAATAAAATAACTTGGGCTTCCTTGCCTTAAAAGACAATTTTTATTTCTTTGCTCTGTACAGGAGAATGGCTTATGAAATTTTTTTGTTGTTATCACAAGCAATCTTTTAGTATTCCTTGCAATGCCCCAAAGTGCAATAATTATATAATCTTTTCTTCCAGCCTAGGTTGACCTTGTTCCTTAGTCTGTGATGTGTGTTATTTAGTGTGAGTGTGTGTGTGTGTGTGTGTGTGTGTGTGTGTGTGTGTGCACGTGCGCCTGTGTGGCAGATGTGGACATCAGCTTTGTTCCTCAATTGCTCTCTCTCTTGTTTTTGGAGAAAGAATCTCTTCCTAAACCTGAAACTCACTGATTTGGTTCTTTGCTGGCCAGGAAGCCTCACGGATCCTCCAGTTTCTGCACTGGGATTTCAGGTGTTCATCACTATTCCCACATTGTCACATGGGTACTAAGGATCCAAACTCAGGCCCTCATGCTTGAGCTACAAGCACTTTACCCAGCACACCTCTCCCCTGGCACTGCTTCGTGTAGTATCCCTTCCAGCATCACTATTTCCTCCAGGAAGACTTCCTGAATAAGCCTAACTGGAGTGATTTTCCAGGGACATAGAATTTATTTGTGGCTAACCTCTTCTGAATTTTGATCAGAAGGGCTCTTTGCGTATTCCTTAATCCACGTTCATCATTTCATAGATGAGACTCCCAAAAATATAGGAGAAAAGACTACCCTGCTCAAGGCCGTATCACAGACAAAAATCAAGGCTTCCATTTCTTTATTTTTTTTGTACCCATACTAAATCACTTCTGACCTCCACAAACAAAGGAAAAACATGCTGTTTTCAACTTAATGTTATCATAAATTCATCTTGATTTGAGAAATGCATGAAATTTCTAGCCTGATTTGAGAACTCTAGGCATGGATATCAGAGGAAGAAAGGAAGGAAGGAAGGAAGAGAAAGAAGACCTTTGAGGAAACCGGAAATACTGCCAGAAGAAAAATGACAGTTTATGGCTTGTTGCTCAGTTTGAATTTAATATCCACAATTTTGTTTTTGTTTTTCATATATATATTTGACAGAGAAAGAGGCAGAGAGAGAGAGAATGGGCACACCAGGGCGTCTAGCCACTGCAAACAAACTCCAGACACATGTGCCCCTTGTTCATCTGGCTAATATGGGTCCTGGGGAATCAAACCAGGGTCCTTAGGCTTCGCAGGCGAATGCCTTAACCGCTAAGCCATCCCTCCAGCCCTGTTTTTGTTTTTCAAGGTACGGTTTCACTCTAGCCCAGGCTAACTTGGAATTCACTGCGTAGCCTCCGGGTGGCCTTGAACTCACAGTGATCCTCCTATCTCTGCTTCCCGAGTGTTTGAATTAAAGGTATGTGCCACGACTCCCAGCATCAGGATCCAAGATCCAAGAGCTAGAGAGAGAGAGAGAATGGGCACACCAGGGCCTCCAGCCACTGCAAATGAACTCCAGACACATGTGCCACCATGTGGCATCTGTCTTACGTGGGGCCTGAAGAATAGAACTGGGTTCCTTAGGTTTCATAGACATGGGCCTTAACCGCTAAGCCATCTCTCCAGCCCATCAAGATCCACAAATTTTTATAACATATGTCCATAGTCTTCTGAGTAAAGACACTTCCAAGAGGAGCAGGAATTCTGCTCCAGGGCAGCACTGAGCTGAAGTGATGGTAGTTTTCTATTTGAGACAATGCCCATGATCTTCCAAATAGCTTCTCTCTTACTCGAAATCAGACACTTTATACATAGTATAGTTTAGTTTTTGAAGTAAAATCTAAATTATAAAGAGTCATGAGATGGCTCTGTGGGTAAGAGCACTTGTTGCATGAGGACCTGAGTTCAATCCCCAGCAGCCAAGTAAAACCCTGAGTACCAGCTGCTCAAGCCTGTAACCACCGACCTGAAAGGAGAGGGGCACAGACAGAAGGATCACTGAGGTCCCTGGCCAGCCAGTCTACGCAAACTGTGGCAGGGCTGGGTTCAGTGAGAGACCCTGACTCAGGGAAACACATTGGAGTCAAGATAGAGAGTGACATGTCTTCCTCTGGCCTCTTCACATGTGTGCATAGGGAGTGCACACCTGTACACACACACACACACACACACACACACACACACACACACAAAACACAACACATACTAAATACATATTCTTCCCCCAAAATAAGGAAAGTTAAAAAAAATAAAAACAGTAAAAAAAAAAAAAAAAAAAGATTGACATGAAAGTACATGGGTCTTATACAAACTCAGTTATTTTTTCATTTTTAATTTATTTATTTGGAAGAAGATAGATAGATAGATAGATAGATAGATAGATAGATAGAACCAATGAGCACACCAGGGCTTTTAGCTGCTGTAAATGAATTCCAGATGCATGTGCCACTTTCTGCATCTGGCTTTACATGGGGACTGGGGAACTGAACTTAGGGTGTTAGACTTTGCAGTCAAACACCTTAACTGCTAAGCCATTTCTCCAACCACCAAACTCAGTTTTTACTATAATTAACCATGTATCTTTTTTTTTTGTTTTTCCTTTTTTTATTGGTTTTTCGAGTTAGGGTCTCACTAGCCCAGGCTGACGTGGAATTCACTCTGTATTCTCAGGCTGGCCTCAAACTCACGATGATCCTCATATCTCTGCCTCCCAAATGCTGGGATTAAAGGCGTGCGCCACCACACCTGGCAACCATGTCGCTTTTGAGAGATAATAGTCAAGATGTACAGGTTGGAAAACGATCTCCTTGTGTTAGATAATCAACAAGTTCAGCTTCAGAGGGGCAGACATGAAAGATTCAGAAAAGATAAAGAGACTCAAAGTAGAAGAATGGATACTACATGCAAGAGGGAAGTCCCCAGAAGCCTTCACGGGTGAGGCTTCAGGAGGAGCAGATAGATATATAAGCAGCCTGTGAAGTAGCAGATAACTGTGGAATACCACAGCCTAGTGAACTACCAGGTGGTGGTGTTGGGGGGGGGGTTCCCACTCGAGTTTAACTTTCTAGGTCATAGCATGTGATTGACATAGACCATGTGACAGTGGAACCATAATTTTCTCCCTGGTTAGAAAAAATAAAAAGCACAGGGAATAGACCAGGCAGTCTCACCTCCTTGTCCCCTGAGTCTTACTGTCCTTGAACCCAGACTGTTCCGGGCAGGATCACCTTGTCCCCTTAGTCTTCCTGTGCATGTATACAGACCAGACCAGGCTGGATCACCTCCTTGTGTCCTGAGTTATTTTGTATGCACCAGATCAGCCCACGCTGAGTCAACTCCTTGCCTCTTGACCCTGAAAGTATCTTGGAATATATCTGAATAGACACTAACCACAGAGGGCTAGTTACCGAAGGTTACTAGGGAGAGAAAACTTACTCCATGGTTTGAAGTGGGAGAGTCTATGCAGTGTAATATGGATAGGGGTCCAGTTGGCCCAAAGGTTGCTGGGTACGTTTTTGAGGAAAAGGTGGTGGTGATGTCCTAGGTTACAAAGCTTCTTCCTGTGTTGGCTTGTCTCACTTCCTTATGAGGACAACCAGTCAAAGATGGAACGAAAGTCCGTGTGTGGATACAGTTTGGTGAAGAGAATATAGAAAGTTGGTATTTTGAGTGGTATCTACTCCTTCCTCTCCCGCTGTCCTCCTGGTCCAGCACAGAAAGGAATTACCATTCATTCAGGGAAAGTGACAGGAAGGTTTGTAGGTTCTTACCTGGTGTCAGATTCGGGGTCAACTTCACATGCATTGACTCGTATTTACTTATTAGACATGGCAAAATGTCTCTCCTTCTGGGTGCAGATCTCTGGCTCCTGTTTGGAGTGGCCTGTGTTGGGTCTTAGTCTTTGTGTAGCTTGTCATGGGTACGGGCATGACTACCAAGCATCTTTAACTGTCATTGCCTGGGACCTAGTGAGAGTGAGTTGAAGGACATTTGAACTCTGGATTTCTTGGCCAAGACAAATTGGAGGGAGATGTCTCAACTTCATTGAGAGCCCCAGAGAGACAAAAAATAGGGACGACTTAGGGAATATGTTCATATTCCATGTGAGGTGTGTTGGCTGGGCTCATTTGATTTTGTATGACCTAATTCATCACTCTCTGACTATACAGAGGATTTACCATGTGTCATACATTGGCCCAAATCCCTGGGTTCAAACTGATTAATACAAACCTATGACCTGCTCTCATGGAATTCATAAGCAAGCTGGGAACATATTTGGATAATATATAATTTCAAGTAGTTTTATTCCAGTGAAGGTGTGGTAGGTAATGTTTCTGTACTGCAAGCAACAAAATCTGGTCCTGGTTGAGTTAATTAAAAAAAAAAATCAAGCATTTTGGAAAACATACAGGAACGATTATAAAATAAAGAGGAGACCGGATACTCAAGTTTGTTGAAGTGTGCAAATTCAGGAAATCATAGAAGGTTATTTTCCAGCCTTGCTACTCAAAGTGTAGCCTTTAGTCCACAATGAGAGCTTGTAAGAAATGTAGATGGCCAAATTCACCCTGGACCTTCTGAATCAGAATCTGCCTGCTGTACTCTGAAAATTGAGAAGCAGTGGTATGAAGAGTTGCAGATGGACCCAGACAAAAGGGAGGAGATCAATGATGAGATGGAGCAGAAGAGATGAGAGGGTTGAGCAGTTAACAGCTTATCTCCAAGGACATGGTTCTCAATGAAGCAGCGGGGTACCCTTAAAATGGAGCTGAAAACTCACTAGTGAATTTTGAGCCAAATGTTATCATGATCATGTCTACTCCCAAATTTCTAATTCTCAGTACAAATGATTATTAGTAATTAAGGTGACAGATATGTGAATTAATCAACCCATAGTGTATACATATGTCATAGCATTCCATCATACCATATGTACATATGAACTTGGTATTTGTCACAAAAATTTAAAAATAAATGTAAAATCAAAAGATCTTTCTGGGATCTGCATGGTGGAAATAAAGGAAGGCCAGCTTAGATGTATTATTCAGGAACATGCTTTACGTCTGAGCTGAGACAGAAGGATTGTGAGTTAGAGGCCAGCCTGGGCTACATAGCATGACTTTCTCCCATAAAACCAAGCAAACAAAACCAAACAAACAATAACCAACACACAGACAGAACCCAAGGAAGAAGTCCCTGATTTGGTGAACTTCGTCACCAGTCATGGAAAATAATTGAATGCAAAATAAAAATATCTTAAAATATGCATCCAGATGCGAGCTCAGAGGCTTCCCTGGCAATGGTCTATGCTTGAACCCAGTGCCCAAACCACTGTAAAGCCTGGAAAAGCAGGATTAATGGCTGAATCCTGCCATCTTCCTGGCCACAGGGAAAGGATAGCCTGTGATCCACAGAGACAGACATGGCCTCAGTAAAATCATTCAAGTGACTGCAAAGGTATGTGCCAATCAGAAGACAGAGCTTACTAAAACCATGCTGGTGGGACCCTGAAGTTTTATTTTGCAGAGTTTGTGAGGGAGGGATGGGGACAACACAGCTAGAAGAAAACAGGACCCCAAAAGAAATAGTTTGGGCATGAAAGACCTCACAATGAAATGCTCTGCATGGCACATATGAGGATGGAAGGTGGATTTTAATTCTTTTTGAAATATATATACATACACATATATGTAAATGTGTATGTATATATAGCTTATGTATGTGTGAGAAAGAGGAAGGGGGGATGATAGAGAAAGAGAATGGGCTTGCCAGGGGCTCTAGCCAGTGTAAACAAATGAACTCCAGACACATGCACCACCTTGTGCATCTGACTTTAAATGAGTACTGGGAAATTGAACCTGGGTTCTTTGGCTTTGCCAGCAAGTACCTTAACCTCAAGGTCATCTCTCCAGCCCATGATTTTTAATTCTTTTTTTGAAAGTTTTTTTAAAGAATTTATTTTTATTTATTTATTTGAGAGAGAAAGAGAGAGAGAGATACAGAAATCGGTAGAGAGAGAGAGAGAGAGAGAGAGAGAATGGGCATGCCAGGGCCTCCAGCTACTGCAAATGAATTCCAGATGCATGCGCCCCCTTGTGCATCTGACTTATATGGGTCCTGGGGAGTCGAACCTGGGTCCTTTGGCTTTGCAGGCAAGCACCTTAACCACTAAGCTATCTCTTCAGCCCACTTAATTTTTATGCAACAAAGCATTTAAAGTATCAGTATTTCAACAGTTGACAACTAAGAACCTTTATGTAAATGAAGAGTTTTCCTTCTTTAGGAAAGTGATTGTCTGAAAAGAGAGGACAAAGACTGTTATGTGTTTAGTCAGGGAGACAAAGCTATCTTCACTTGCCCAAGAAGACCCATGAGTGTCAAGGAAGGAGAGCTGAGGCCAAGAAGAGGAGGTGGAGATAGCCCAGGGTAAGAGTGGAAGAGGAAGCATGAAGGTCAGGGTGCCTGGGCTCCTATTAAGAACCAGACTATTGAGGGCTGGAGAGATGGCTTAATGGTGAAGGCACTTGCCTGCGGAGCCTAAGGACCCAGGTTTGATTCCCCAGTACCCACATAAGTCAAATGCACAAGGTGTCACATGCTTGTATCTGGAGTTCATTTGCAGAGGCTAGAGGCCTTGGCATGCCCATTGTCTATTAGCCTCTCTCTCTCTCTCAAATAAAAGAACAAGACTACCACAATCCACTTCTGCATGTAAGTATGAATTTTCTTTTTTTAAAAAAATATTTTATTATTTATTTATTTATTTGAGAGAGAGATACAGAAATAGGCAGGGAGAGAGAGAGAGAGAGAGAGAGAGAGAGAGAGAGAGAGAGAGAATATGGGTGCACCAGGGCCTCCAGCCACTGCAAACAAACTCCAGATGCATGCACCCCCTTGTGCATCTGGCTTATGTGGGTCCTAGAGAATCGAGCCTTGAACCGGGGTCCTAGGGTTCATAGGCAAGCATTTAACCGCTAAGCCATCTCTCCAGCCCTGAATTTCCTTTTATGCATGTGTATGTGGTGTGCATGCAAATGTGTATGCATGTTCATATGTATGTGGGTACATATGCATAGCTTATGTACATCCATGTAGGGGCCAGATGTTGCCATCACTTGTCCTTCTTGATAGCAAGGTTCTCTCACCTGAATCCAGAGCTCAAACGTTTGGCTAGGGTACTGGCCAGCTTATGTCGGGGATCTTCCGTCTCTATCTCTCAAATGCTGGGATTACCGTTAGGCTGCCACATCCACTGGCATTTATGTGGATTCTGGGGTCTAAACTCAAGTCCTTAGGCTTCTGGAGGAATTGCTTTATCCACTGAGCCACCTCCCCAGCTCCTACTTATGATCTCTTTCCTTAGAAATATCATGTTTTGGCGTAGGGAAGGTAAAATTCCCATAACTAACCAACCAACCAACCAATCAAAAATCCTGTTGAGTTTCATGTCTAGAGCAGGAGAAAGTGAGTGCACACAGAAGGGGAGATAGAAACAAAAGAAACTGAGATCAAAAGTGCAGCTAGAAGAATTTGAAGCAAGATATGACTTGAGGGACATGAGACTCTGATATTTTTACAGAAGTCTTGGGAAAAGCTAGGAATGTCCCACAGGATGCGGTACACAGGCTCAAGCCAAAATGATTTTAAATCTCAATGGATTCAGCGACCTTAGGTGACATCACATTGAATTTTTAGTTCGCCTGATGGACAATACTTGGTGATCATCCAGTTCCTTTTCCTTCAAGGTCACTGTGATACTGAGAACACCTCAGAATACCAACTCTCCTGGTGTGAATGTCAGAAGAGGTCCTGGAGGGAGCTGCAGATTTTGAACCGAGGCTTTCCCATTTAAAATCCTCATTCCAACTTGTGGTCCTCTTAGGAGGGTCCAGAGGAGCAGATAAACACACGGGAGTATTCAGTCACCTGGACTGTTGGCAACTTGAAGGAAAGAGGGAGAAGACCTCTCAGAATAGAGAAGCCTTTGGGAGTTGGCTGGGATGGGCTTAAAAAAATAAATAGCGCCTTCTTTCTTGGATTGTGACATACCCACATGCCAGCAGATGAGCCTGAAGAAATTATTTTATGTGAAGCACTCCTAGGCTAAGATCTCAGTGGCAAATGAAAAGGCTATGTGGTATCACAGAGTAAAGTTAGCTGTTCATTTATAGGAACCAGTGACACTAGAGGGAAGATGTGTCCAGCAGAAAACCTGATTAAAACCCTCGAGCCATCTCCTGTGTGATTCCATTAGACAAACATGATTGATTAATTTATTAAGAAGATTGCTTGGTAATACCTTTGAAAATTCATTTCCTCAATTCGTTTTCTTTAGCAACAAGAGTTCCTAAGAGAAAAGGAAAAGAAATGAAACTTATCTTAGGGTAAAAAGTCTTTATGTCGAAAATTATCTTTATTGATGACCGTTCCTTTCTCTTAACACTGTAGGTGGCTATAAATCTTACTTCTTTCTGATGATGTTGGGACATGCTGTTTTGTTAGTAAACGAATGTATATTTAAGAAAGGTGAGGTTCCTCCACACTGAGTGAGCCAAACTCACACATTGATGTACCTGTGCAGTGTGGCTGAGGGTAGGCCTTAGAGGATTTTAAAATTCAGCAGTAGTAGCTCTTTAGAGTGTTGTTTTAGTACCATTTCCAGTAAGAACCCCAAGTGAGAGGTCTAATGTGCACATGCTGGATAGGAATAGCTATGATTGGGGTAAAAAGTCACTCATTCCTTTGCCTTATTCTCTCTCCTCTCCCTTCTTCCCTCTCTCCTCCCCCTCTTTGCATCTTTCTCCCTTCTTTTCACCCTCACTCTCCTGTCTCCTTCCCCCCTTTATTATCTTCTCTCTTTCTCCTCTCTCCCCTTCCAACCCACCCTCTTTTCTTTCTCTCCTTACATCCTCTCTCCCCTTTCTCTCTCTTTGCCTCTTTCCATTCTTTCCTTCCTCTCCTCTCTCTCCCTTTTCCTTCTCTCCTTTCTAAGTCTCTTTCCTTCCTTCCCTCCCTCCTTTTCTCTCCTCTTCCCACCCACTATCTTCTCTCTCTCACACACACAAATACATAGTATATTTCTCAGTCAAATTACTAAATAAGTGTTCTGAGCTTACAAGATCAGGGCAGATAAGAATGTCTCTACTTCCTCACCATCTCCTTTCAAAATGTACATGATGGAAAAAATTAAGGCAGAGCTGTGTGTAATCCAAGAATTTAGAAGGCTGAGGCAGGAAAATTGCCACGAGCTTGAGAACCATCTGGTCTATACATAAGTTCTGCATCAGCCTGAGCTATAAAGTGAGACCTTGCCTCAAACAAAAATTTAAATATTAATTTACACAGCTTCAGTCTCTGGTGACTGGGACAAAATTCCAGGCCACAAGCAGCTCATGAAAAGAAAGGGTTTATTTCATCTTACTGTTCCGGAAGCTGGAGTCCACCATGACAGGCAAGGGGTGGCAGGCCAGAGCCAGAAGATAAAGCAGTAATAGTTATCCTGGCAGTCAGGAGGTAGAACAGAAAGTGGGGATGGACTTTAAAACCTCAAGATCCTACTCCAAGCGGCCACCTACCAATGGTTCCACCACCTTTCCAAATAGCACTGCTTTACTGGGGACTGAACATTAGAACCCATGAGCCTATGAGGCAGGAGTGGGTATCTTACATTCAAAACACCACACTCGCCTCCTGAGCTCTTTTGCTAACTTCCTTCCTCATAAACAAAGTAGACCCGACTTGTGGAGGTACACTTCAGGGCATGAAAGGGAAGGGAAGTCAATGACCCCTATGGGATATATTAAAAAAGGTGGCACATCGAAGCTGACAGGGAAAGAACTCTAAATTATCATTGGCATCTGAGGTACAATAGGAGCTTGAGGGAGGAAGGAATAGCAGAAGGTTCTGACCCCCCCACCCCCGTCATTCCAGACACCTTTGATTGTTATTTACACGTTTTCCTCTTTGGGGACACTTTGGAGGACTGTCACAAAGATGGTGCTATCTGCCACACACTGAAGGTTGAGAACGACAGCAATGACAATCATTGTGAATTGTCCTCATACTAAGACTAAAAACGTTTGGGTAGCTGAGCTCTTAACAACATTTGGACCAGGAATCAGTATGGCTGTTTTTTGTAGCTTGACTGAGCCCAAGTAAGATGACATCATTCTTTTCCTTTGTACTTGGTATGAAGAAGAGAAAATAGGTTTGGACCAAGGAAAACATCTAAAAGAGCCAGGAGGCTTTATGTGGTACATGCAGGGGTCAGAGCAGGTGCTCTCTGGCGTCTCCTATCTGTGTTCTTGCTAATGACAGACAGAGACGTTTTAGAAGTCAGGCTGGACTCAGCCCAGGTTCTCATGAGGCAGGACTAAAGTTTGGACCTTGCTCTGTTCCCTCACTATTAAGGCCTCTGCCAACTGTTTCAACACCACCAATTCATGGGTACATCCGGATGGTTAACTTAGAGGATGGATGCTGTATGTGCGTTTTCCTGTTATACTTTTATATAGTAACACCGTGTACATAGTTTCAGTTCCCTTTTGTCTCTTAAGGCAGGCTTTTAAAGGACTGTATTGTGGGCCAGGCACAGTGGCGCAGGCCTTTAATCCCAGCACTAGGGAGGCAGAGGTAGGAGAATTGCTTTTGAGGCCACCCTGAGACTACAGAGTGAATTCCAGGTCAGCCTGGGCTGGAGTGAGACACTATCTTGAAAAACAAACAAACAAACAAACAAACAAACAAACAAACAAACAAACGGGACTGTATTGTGTGGCCTGCCAGAATAAGAGTGCCTCTGCCTTGAGCAATCACTGTGTGTGGATGGTGTGTTCTGGGACCTGTGTGCATTTTGGTTCTACAACACTCTAGAAGTATCAGCACCCACAGCCATGGCTTCTTGTATTTTTTCCTTTTTTTCACCTGATGTGTTAGACTGCATACCCATTGCCTCTGAAACTAGGTTACTACTTCCAGAATTTCAGAGCTGGCTGCAAAATCCAAGCTAGGCTTAGTCTTAGTTTTGTAACTCTGTCCTTTGACCTTGCATCTTTCTTGATGACTAACAATTAGACTGTCCTCAATCAGCCTCTCTTGGTCTCAGGATCTTTCTTTGTGGGATCTGGCCATTAATATCCAGGCCAAGTTGTTTTTTCCTACTAGGTTTTAATTTTTTTTCATGGCTTTGTAAATAAACACACCGGACAATTGTATTAATATATATTTTTTTAAGTTTTAGCATTATTTTATGTCTTTGGAGTCTTTCAGTTGTATCTATATAACAATGATATTTTGATGCAAAGGATTTTCTGAGGTTTAATGTGAAATGGGGTTTAAGTGCTTGATGCCAGCTCATCATATGACAGCAGTTGTCTTCAACTGCCATGGTCAAAAAGCTGGTCTGCTTGGTGAGTGCAGGTGCTTTAAAATAATAGCTCTTGGGCCTGGAGAGATGGCTTAGAGGTTAAGCGCTTGCCTGTGAAGCCTAAGGACCCTGGTTCAAGGCTCAATTCTCCAGGACCCACGTAAGCCAGATGCACAAGGGGGCACATGCATCTGGAGTTCGTTTGCAGTGGCTGGAGGCCCTGACATGCCCATTTCCTCTCTCTCTATCTGCTTCTTTCTCTGTCTGTCGCTCTCAAATAAATAAATAAACAACAACAAAAAATAATAGCTCTTGTATGGCAAGAAATCTAAAACATATCATTCATACATACATGTTTGTCTATCCTGAGTTTTTCGTTGTCATACAGAATTTTAGGTATCATTACGGATTTTTCAAACATCGTTTGTTTTAGGTGATTTTCTGCCATGACCCTCGTCTCTCTATCCCTGATACCCTCCCTACTCATTTCTGTTTACAGGCCACATGTGTCCTTCCCTCCTCCCCCCGTCCCCCCCCTCCCCGTCTCCCTCCTTGTCAGCTTTTATTACCCACTCTTGATCACCATTGTAGCTTTTTAGAATTTACCCACATTTTCCTCCCCTTTATATACATACATACATACATACATACTCAAATTATTCCAAATACTCTTACAGGAATACTTGCACATTCATGATTTTGTTGCTCTATTCAAAATAGATAAGAGAGAGAAACAATGTCCATCAGTAGATAAATAGATAATGAAAAAAGGTGATATATATACACACACACACCATGGAATTTTATTCAACAGTAAAGAAAAATAAAATTATGAAATTTATAGAAAAATGGATGGTTCTGGAATGAATTATATTAAGCTAGAAGACCTAAACTTAGCCAAAACCTTCATGCTCTCTCTCATATGTGGATCCTGGCTTGTAATATTTATATATATATAGATATTTAGAATAGCATTTTTTATTATGAAAGTAATGGATTCCTGCTGTAACTCATGCAAGGTTAAAAGAAGTACATACAAACAGTGTGTCATTCACAACCCACCTCTCATGAACTCTTCACTAACTATCATTTCATATTTTCTCTGCACATACATATATTTTAAAAGGAGTTTCTTAAATATGCATTTTAAAGCCCGTTTTCAGTTTTTTTGTGGTATGATTTATATACTAGACTACCATCCACTTGAAAATGCATAATTCATAGAGTTATCAAACCGATATCCTCCACAACAATCATGCTTAGAAGACGTCCATTGCCCCACTCATTTCTCATATTCTTTCCCCACCCTTGACTCCTGGCAACCACTGTTGTCTCTTATTATATTGTTCATTGCAAGTATAGATCTATTATTTTTTATGTTGCTCTCATATTCTGCAAGTTTGCTGAATCTATTAGCATATAACTACATGTATTTGAAAATTTATGGACTTTCTGGATTTATTTTCTATGGGATCATGTTATCTAAGAGGAGAGATGGCTTTCTTATTTTTTTTATTTTTTTTCCAGTTTGGATGTTTTTGATTTATTTTATTTCTTCTTGCCTAATTTCCCAGAATAGACCTTCCAGTACACTGCTAATAGAAGTTGTAAGAACCCGTATCCTCATCTTGTTCCTAAAATGAGGGCAAAGTTTTGTCTGTCACCACTGGCTGTGGCATTACCTGTGGGTTTTCATAAGTGAACTTATCATTCTGTGGAAGGTATCTTCTGTTCTTGATGTCTTTGAGTTTTTTGTCCTGGAAATCCAAGGACAAGGTATATTGTTAGTACTGTCTATGTGGATAAAATCAAATGTAAAACTGTTTCCCAAACCAGTGCTCACTGAAGCACAACCTTTACTGAGGAGGATTTCAGCAGTCAAGGGACTATGACTGGTTGTTCTGCAACTATCAGTTAGCTTTTCACCCTAGCCACCCAATGAGCTCGTGAACAAAGTGTCCAGGGAGCAGGAACAGAGGTTAGATATGAGTTAAATAGCATGGACGTCTCCACCAGGGTTAACCTGGATGCAGACACTATTGAAGGATTGATCTTCCAGAAGATGACTGACACTGAGTCCCAAACATGGAAGCATTCGTGGGGTGACCAGCCAGCTCCTTAGGCATACTGATTACATTGAATCCCTCCCATCCCAAGAGCAGAAGGATTTTGTTCTTAGTGGAAAAGATAGTTACAAGCTTTATCTTGACTATGGAAGCAACAACCACTGGGATATAATTTCTAAGGCACCATTGTGGCATTCTGTACAATGATTTTCTTTTTTAAAAAATTTTTATTAAGGAACTTACTTTAAGTAAGAGATGTGTAGTGATGGGCCCATGCTCATGAAATCCAATGTTCTTTCCATGTTTTTCATCATTACAGAGCAGCTTGTTTGATCAAATGGGAGACTGGACTTTTATAGACAGTTACTGCTCCAGCCGGGTAGCAGCCCTTGGGAGGAATGGGTCAAACATCTCGGGGGTGTTGGGCGGGGGAGTGTTGTGTATACCAGATCAGTCTTTACTCTCCCACAGTCAAATTCACAGGTCCAAAGGTCAAGGTGTAGACAGGTGAATGGTAAGCATTCACTATGACTACTATTCAACCAGTTGCAATTTTTTTTTTATTTCCTCTTCCTAGTGCCCAATTTTATGCTGGCCGTGGCAGACAGCTTCAAGTTCGCTGGGATGAACTTCCAGACCAGGCACAGTCATGGAGGAGGGGTTTTATTAAAGCTTACAGATCCAGGGGAGGTTTCTTAATGGCAGAAGCTGGCCTGCTTTGACAGAACCAAACACACAGAGAAAAGCACCAAGCCAAAAGCCACACCACACAACACACTTCAGGAACTCTAGCTAGACACACTTTGCATATCTTTAGATTGGAATTTCAAACCCACCACACCTTAGGGCTGGACCCTAAGCTCTGTCCAGTGACACTGCCTCCAGCCAGGTGGCTGCAGATGCAAACTACAAACTAATAAAACACTGAATATATTGGGGGACATCTGTTCAAACTATCACACTGGCTTACAGGTTTTAGTACTAAGGGGAATGCTTCCACCAGGTGATTCAGAATGAGTCTATGAAATTGGGAGTTAAATCTACTTTCTGGCAATAACAGTGTCCTTATGCTTTTAAATGAACAATTTTAGAGAAAAGCTGATGTGCTGGCAAAGGCAGGACGATAGCAATCTATGGGAAGTTAGATGACTATTGCACAATGGAGGTAAGACATTTTGTGTTTGGAGATGGGAGATCCTTTAGGACATCTCTTAGCATTACTATAATCATCCCTAGTGACCAATTTATTGAAAAAGTATAAAAGCAAGACTACCAATGCTCCAGACACTTTAGGAATGAAAGCTTGGGTCACCCTACCAGAGAGGCTACTGACAGTCAATGGCTGGAGGAAGGGGGACATTTTCTTCAGTGGTATAGGCACTAGTTAGTTTCCTCATGGAAGGAGCTCTAATTAATCTTAGTGGGTTACTAAAACAACAAGTCATTCAAGTAGAAGGGAGAGTAATTAGGAAGAAGAAGAGCCCAGCAGAAATGGGAGGGGTAAGAGAAGATAGTGGTGTGAATGTGATCAAAATATCTGATATACATGTATGGGATTGTCTGTAAATCAACATTTAAAATGAACCATAGCCAGTTAAATTGTTTGCTAAAAGAAAAGGGATCCTAAATGGGGAGTGAAAGAAAGTAGTTAAAATTACCAAGTATGATATATGTTCAGTTACAGAAATAAGTATTGTAATTGCCATCAATGAATATTGCTCCTTGCTTTGTTATGAATATATTTTTGTATATATCTATGCATATATATTTTTTTCTTTTTTGGTTTTTCAAGGTAAGGTCCTGCTCTGGCCCAGGCTGACCTGGAATTCACTATGTAGTCTCAGGGTGGCCTCAAACTCATGGCAATTCCTCCTACCTCTGCCTCCCAAGTGCTGGGATTAAAGATGTACACCACCATACCTGGCAGGAGACCCCTTATGTGTCATAAGAGATGAAGACTTTATCATTTTGCATGTGTACATGTGTTCATGTGTTTTCAGGAATGGCTATGGATATAAGTGCACA
Organism: Orientallactaga sibirica; assembly: GCA_036365145.1. NCBI lineage: Eukaryota > Metazoa > Chordata > Mammalia > Rodentia > Dipodidae > Orientallactaga > Orientallactaga sibirica. The sequence continues at coordinate 12,285,146 of JAEOAD010000013.1, forward strand.
TGTGTACATGAGGCTGGAAACCAGAGGACAACATTGGTAGGCTCTGTCCACAGTTTATTGAAAATTAATTTGCCTGGAACTCACCAACTAGGCTAGATTTGGTATCCAGTGAACCCTAGGGATTCATCTTTCTCTGCTTCCTCAGCACTCAGTTTACAGGTGTGCACCATAGTTCCTAGATTTTTTTTCTTTCTTTATTTGTTGTGTGTGTGGGGAGAGCAAGTGAGCGAGTGAGAGAAACAGAAACTGGGGGACATCAGGGCCTCTTGCTTCTTTAAATGAACTCCAGGATCATGTGTTACTTTGTGCATCTGGCTTTATGTAGTACTGGTGAACTGAACCTGGCCAGGTAGACCTTGCATGCAAGCATATCTAAGCACTGAGCTATCCACCCAGCTCCACTCCTGATTTTTAAAGTGGCTTCTGAAGATTGAACTCATATTTGCAAATGAGGCACTTTACGGGCTGAGCTATCTCCCCAAGTCCCAAAAGATGCTAATTTTATGTCTTATATATAAGCCTTCTTAAATTTACATAATGATAATTTAATTTACAAGATATAAGAAGAGTAAACATCACTCAGTGACTTCTTCCTCTGGTGAAGAGGCTGGAGTGTTTCAGATCGAACATAGGGCAGCTGTGTATATCAGTAGTTTTAGGAGCTCTGCTTGTCCTCATTTAAAGCTTGGATTTGGTTTAAAGAGGTATACCTGGGTGCCCTATTGACCAAGAACAGATTTTTTTAGAAATATTTTTTATTTGTTTCTTTATGTATGAGGAGAGAAAGAGAGAGAGAGAGAGAGAGAGAGAGAGAATGGATGCACCAGGGACTCTAGCTGCTACAAATGAACTTCAGATGTATGTGCCACTTTGTGCATCTGGCTTAACATGGATACTGGGGAATTTAACTCAGGTCATTAGGTTTTTCAGGCAAGTGCCCTAACCACTGAGAAATCTCTCCAGCCCACAAAATAGATTTTGTTTTTCATTAATATTTTTAAAAATATGTATTTATTTATTTGCAAGCAGAGAGAGAGAGAGAGAGAGAGAGAGAGAGAGAGAGAGAGAGAGAGAGAAGAGAAAGACAGAGGGAATGGACACACTGGGACTTCTAGCCACTGCAAATGAACTTCAGGAATATGTGCCACTTTGTGCATCTGGCTTACATAGGTACTGGGGAATTGAACCTGGGCCCTTAGGCTTCTCAGGCAAGTGCATTAACTGTTTTGCCATCTCTCTAGCCCCTTCATTAATCTTGAGTGAGATATGGGGTACCCAGAGAGTTGGTTAGCCATTACCTTGGAATGTGTCTTTGGGGATGTTTCTGGATAAGATTAACATTTAAATCCATAGATTGAATAAGGCAGACTGCCCTTCCCAGCATGGGTGAAACTGCTCCAACCTGTTGATATATACTGAATGGAATTAAGATCAGAGAAAGATTTCTCTTTTTTTCAGATTTTATTTTTATTTATTAGAGACCTGGGCTCACAGTTTTCTACCTTTAGACATGGAGTAGGAATTGACCTTGTTTGTTATCTCTCAGTGTTGTCAGGGCCCCAGGCTCAGATGGGAGCTTACACCCCTGAATCTGCCCAGTCTCCAGCTTTCTGATTATAGGTCTTGGATTACTCAACCTCCAAAAGCATGTCCACTAATTCTTTATTGTATATAAAATCCCCTGCTGATTTTAAGGCACATAACTAAACATGGGTGAAATTTAATAACATTGTTTTTAATGCAAAAAGCCATACACTAAAGGTCACCTATTCCACAATTCTATTTATACAGAATGTCTAGAACAGATAAATACATAAATTTTAAAAGTATATTTGTGGTAGTGTAGGACTTGGGTGGTTGGGGTAAAATGATAGTTATTTTTATCAGGTATGGTGTTTCTTTGGTCACTTTGGAGAATGTATGGAATTGATTGTGGTGATGGCTACAGAATTTCACATGTGCTAAAAGCTTTTCCACTAAAAATTTTGCACTTTAACTTGTGCATTATAAGGTATGTGACGTGTATCCCAATAAAGCAGTAACATTGACAAGTCACTTTGCAATGGATGTGGGCCTCTGTTTCTGGTTTCTTCAATTCTATCCTACTTGTAGTCTACATGCCAGTTGTGTGGTGCCTTGACTCCTCGCTGTAGCTCTGTGATGAGAATAATAAGGGCTGTAAATTCTCTAGTGTTTTATTCTTTTAAAAAATTTGGCAATCCTATGTCCTTTGTATCTCCTCATCAATTTTAGATTTAGATGCCCAATTCCACAAAGGAATTTATAGTGACTCTGACCCCTTGTACATGTGAGGATCATTTACATATCAAAAATCCTGAGACTTGGGGGCTGGAGAGATGGCTTAGCGGTTAAGGCGCCTGCCTGCTAAACCTAAGAACCCGGTTCCAATCTCCAGGTCCCACGTTTAGCCAGATGCAAAGTGACGCAAGTGTGCAATGCCGCACTTGACCACAAGGGGGCGCACACATCTGGATTTCGTTCACAGCGGCTGAGAGACTGCTGGCAAGCCCATCTCTGTCTTCCTCTCCCTCTCTCTGTGTGTCTCTCCAAAAATAAATAAAATAATTAAAAAAAAATCCTGAGACTTTCAAATGGACTTACCACATACAAACTGCTATAACAAAATGTTACCAACTTGGAAGCACATAGACAATAGAATTCATTTCTCACAGTCTGGAGCCTGGGAAATGCACTATCAAATCCCTCTAAGAGTCAGGGTCTGGTGAGGGCATCGTTTCTGGTTCATACATGATAAATCACTGTGTCTCCCATGGTAGAAAGGAAGTGAGTTGTCACTCATATTCCTTTTATAAAGAGACAAAAAAGTTCATTAAAAAAATTCCTCCCAGAGGCTGTACTTTGTGAGACTATTACATTGGTAATTTAGGTGGTAAGTACTTCGGTTTTTCTAATCAGTTATATGATTTCAGATGTGTGCTCTAAGGACTGTGTTGATTTTGATAATAAATATTACTGTTATTTTTTCTACCTTTATATTTGAAGTTATAAAATTATTTATTTATGTTCTCATATTCTATTTATTTATTGAGAGAGAGAGAGAAAGAAAGAGAGAGAGCTTGGACATGCCAAGGGCCTTCCACCTTGTGGAAGTGTCATGCTCCACTGCAACATAATGCATGCACTGCTTTGTGCATCTGGCTTTACATAGGGAATTAGACTCAGGTGGTCAGGCTTTGCAAGCAAGTTCTTTTAACTGCTGAGACATCTCTCCAGCACCATTATTTATTTATTTATTTATTTATTTATTTGTTTGTTTGTTTGTTTATTTATTAGAGAGGCAGGCCAAACAGACTGGCCTTTTTTTAAAAGTGAGAGAGAGAGAGAGAGAGAGAGAGAGAGAGAGAGAGAGAGAGTGCATCAGGGCCTCTAGCCACTGCAGTCAAACTCCAGATACATGCACCACTTTGTGCACTTGTGCACTTGTATTACTTTGTGCATCTGGCTTATTTGGGACCTGGAGAGTCAAACATTAGCCCTTTGGCTTTATAGGCAAGTGTCTTAACTGCTAAGCCATCTCTCAGCCCCACAATTTATTTTTTAGCTTTCCGTATGTTCAGGTGTCATCTCTCCTCTTTGTTCTACCCCCGCAGCTTCTGTCCAAGAAATCTGTGGTGATTCTTATTCTCTTTAGTGCTCTGAACATTTTGTAAGCTATCCCACATTCTTTTAATTTTTCTCTTTGCTGCTGCTGGTGTTTAGTAGCTTGAATAGGAAGGACCTTTTATGACTGCACAGCTTCTCTGAGAGTTTGGATTTGTCTGCTAGTAGCTTTCATCAAATTTAGAAAATCATTGGCCATTATTTCTTTAAATACATCACTTCCTGTGGTTTCCTTCCTGCTCTTCTGGGGTTCTGGTGACATATGTATGGCATCAGTTGTCTTTTGTCTGATTTTTGGATTTTTAATGAATGTTACCAGGAGTTTAGTTCTTTTTTTTTTTTTCAACTACAGTGCTTCATATGTTGCTGTTCTCAACTGCTGTATTTCTTAAATAGATTTCTTAGAACAGGTTTTGATACCTTGGGAAGGTGTGCAGATAATACAGTGTTCCCGTACACCCCAAATCCAGTTTTCCCTATTTTGTTTTCAGACAGTATCTCAGGTAACTCATGATTGCCTTGAATTTGAAACATAGTCAAGAATGACTTTGACCTCCTGATCCTGTGGCCTCTCCTCCTGAGTGCTGGGATGATGGGCATGCCCCACCATGCCTTGTTTGGCTTTCACCTATTTTTGACATCATATGGCCATATGGTGCATTTAATGAAGCAGTATTGGTACATTCTTTTTGCCTGAAATCTTTCATTCTAGCGTTCAGCTTGTAATTCTTATGTTTTGTGTATCAGAATCCTATTCAAGATACCACATCCTCATGGTTAGCTGTCATATAACCTTAGACTTCTCTTGGCTAGGACAGTGTCTGACCTTGCTTGTTTGGATGTCTTGGGTGGTGCTGAGGAGCACAGGTTGGGTCTTTTGGTGGATTTCACTCTACTGGGAATCTGTCTGGTGGTATTCTTTTTTTTTTTTTTTTTGGTTTTTCAAGGTAGGGTCTCACTCTGGCTCAGGCTGACCTGGAATTTACTATATAGTCTCAGGGTGGCCTCGAACTCTCGGCGATCCTCCTACCTCTGCCTCCCGAGTGCTGGGATTAAAGGCCTGCGCCACCATGCCTGGCTCTGTCTGGTGGTATTCTAACGATTACGCAGAAATAAGTGGTTCTGAGAAGCCCTCAGAGATAGAGTCCTGTCTATCATAGCATATCTATCAACAGGATTTATTTATTATTGCTGGTATTGACTTAGAACACTTCACAAAGGCAGTGTTTGCTAGGTCGACCCAATGTAAAGTTACGTTTTTCTCCTTTCTATAATGTATTCCTTGGAATAAAGATATATGAAAAAATGGGGAGCCAGGATCCCCTTTACTGGTTGGAATATCTACACACCTCATTTGTGGTAAAGAGATTTGTTCATTCTCTTCCATTTTTATTCTTTACATTACATCATTTATTTTAATAATTACAGCATTGATTACTGAAAGCTCCTGTAGTTTTCTTTCTTCTATGTTACTTTAAAACACCAGCATCAATTTCCATTTCTTCTTCATACTGCTTTGGTTTCTGGCTTTATATGAGGTTCCAAGGTTCCTTCTGTATATTTATTGTCCACTACAAAGTTAGCTATTTCTTTTTCAAGGAGCCCTAGCCTTTGTATTCGAAATGATACTTAAATAAAAGTGTAGATGCTAGGTGTGCATGTCCATCCAAAGGACTTGCATACTTATCATTAAATTAAATATGTAAAGATTATATTTTAAAAATATATTTTATTTATTTATTTGAGAGAGAAAAAGAAACAGAGAGAGAGAGGGAGAGAATGGGCTCTCCACGGCCTCCAGTCACTGCAAACAAACTCCAGATACATGCGCCCCTTGTGCATCTGGCTTATATGGGTCCTGGGGAATTGAACCAAGGTCCTTTGGCTTTGCAGGCAAGTGCCTTAACCACTAATCCATCTCACTAGCCCAAGATTATGCTTTTTATCTCTGTGAGTTCCCTTTGGGTTCCTTTTGTATTTCATGTTGTTCCTGGAAATTATCACATTTCCCTGACATTCTTAAACATAGAAACTATGTTTGCAGCAGCTGTTCTAGCCCATGTATTAGGGGGTGTACACTTTGCTTGTGAGAGTGCATATAATGGCCCGTCAAGATTGGATCTGGGTTTTGCTGCTTAGGACATGTTTCTCTCCATGCCTTTTGTAGCTCATATGAGCACAGATTGCTACACCCAAAGCCTTCTCTCCCCTCCTCCGCCACCCACCCACACTCCATCCTTTGTCCAACTTTGTTCTGTCTTCTGCTGCTCTCTGGCTCTGTGCTGGCCCCTCTCCCTGCAATCCATTGGGAAGCTGCTCTCAAGAAATGAGCTGGGCTCACCTCAGAGCCACTGTTCTCTTTGACTGGTCCACGACTACATTACTATGCAGCCCATTCTGCAATGTCTGAAGCCCTTGTTGCATGATCCTGTGTAATATGTACATTGCTGAGTGTGGGAGGGTAAATCCAGCCCTTGTTGCCCCATATTCACTGGGAGGGAAAGCCAATAAACTCCTTTAAATGTAAATACAAAAATTACGAGCATTTTCCATGTCATTAAATATGCTTGTGAAATATGATTTTAATTACTGCATATGTTTCCATCGTGCACCTGGCTCGGCTGTTTTCTCATTTGGCCAGAGCCTTTGAACTTCGGTTGTGGTGTTTTTCATAAGAAAAAATTCATAGGTCAACAAATAGAGCCGAGTTTCTTTAATGGGTGCATATTTTGCATTTATGATTAGAAAGTTGAGGTAAATATTTGCTTGCTCCTTTTTAAGTCTGGTTATTTTATGATTTCATTTTATACATTAAACTTTTAAAAATTATTTTATTTATTAAGAGTGAGTGTGCGTGTGTGGTGTGTGCATGTGTGTACGCGTATGTGCACATCCCTTGTGCATGTGTACAGATGCCAGAGGACGTATCAGGTGTCTTCCTCTGGTGCTCATCTGCAGATATCCTTGAGGCAGAGTCTCTCACTGAACCCAGAGCTGCTGTTTTCAGCCAGACTGATGGATAGCAAACCTAGTGAGAGCCCCGTCTCCATTATCCACAGGACTGGGGTTACAGGTGTGTGTGGCCATATCCAGCTCCCATAAATCGTGTCTGGTTTTTATGTTCATCCCGGCAACATGGAGCTGACTACAATGGGCCCCTTGATGCAGAGAAGGAACTGAGGCTATCTAAGACCTGAATTCAGGTTGTGTGGCAATGCCACCTCAATGCCTCCAGTTGTACAGCATTCCCAACACTTACGGTGTTTTCCTGGGTGCCTGGCCTTTGTCTCCCTCTGAGGTTTTACATCCTAAATTCCAAGGTCATGCATGATCTGATTCTCTGTCCCTCTAACCACACCCTGGGCTGTTCATTCTCTGTACCCTCTTGGCTCTAACCTCACCATCCTTTTGTTGGTGTGGCCTGAACATGCCAGCTTAGTTTTGGCTGCACTTTACTGAAACACATCTCAATTCCATGGTGTTCATCACAGCATGCCTGTGCACTGCTTAGTGAAGTCTCGAGCTAATTGCTTCATTTTCAAAGCAGCTTGTCATTCTTAGCTTTTAAATGTGATATTCTCTTATGTGTCATGTTGTATTCACATGCATATATGGTCTTGCCAGGATCTCTTGCTGCTGCAGGTTTTGAGTGTGACTTAACATGTGTATAAGGGAGCTGAACCCTAGCAGGCTTTGAGAGCAAGTGCCTTTAACCACTGACCCATCTCCCCAGCCTCCGCCTTCCATGTCATATTTGTAGTTACATATACTTTCCATGAAGTGGAATAAAATGCCATGAGCAGAAAGACTTATTTACATGCTTTGCTGATTTATACCCAGGGTCCAGACCTGCTCTTCTGTGGTGGTTTCAGTGTAAATGTCCTCCGTAGCCTCAGGTATTTTTGATTAAGATTCCCGTGTAGTCCTCAGCAGGTAGAGACTTCGGAGACCAAGCCTTGCTGAAAGCAAACCATGGAGTTGAGGAATCCAACCTACAATATGTTCAGAGCCAACTCATGTTTCTCTTTGTGCCATGGATGTGTGATGAAGTGAGCCGGTGGCCTCTGCCATGATGAAGCTTCCCTTCAAAAGTACAAGCTTGAAATAAACCCTTTCCTCCCATAAGCTGCTTCTGTTGGGTGTTTTGCTCCAGCAACAAGAAAAGGTAACTGCAACACTCATCTGATACTGTAACAAATAGGCATGGTAGCTCTCAAGTATAATGGATGTCAAACCCTCAAATTTATGTGCCAATATAAGATACACACCAAAAATTAATTTTGGTAAATATTAATGTGAATAATATATCAATTATTTCTTCACTAACTGTATTAAATTTATAATGGCTTATTTTACCACTATATTAAAAATTAACTTCATTGCCTTTCATTTTATTGAGGTTAATGTAAATTTAAAATTATACATGTGACTCAGTTTTGTCAATTGAACTTGTTTCTGTTAAACAACGTTGATTTATTATCATGTCTAACTGGGAATGTGTCATTTTTTTAAAAAAATATTTTCCTGTATAAGAATACAGTAATCATGCAAAGAGCTGAAAAAACTAACATTTTCCTATTGATATAAATTTTTGAAATTTTATAAAAGAAATGACTAACTTGGTGTGTTTTATTGTTTCATATTGTTCAGTATTTCTGTCTGATGATTTCTTTTGTCAATAAGTAGTTTCCTGCCTATTTAACTCTTATTTTCCTCAAGACACACTTTTCTTAAACTATGGTTATTAATCTTCACTGTGTTATTTTGTTTTTAAGATGGGTAGTTACCTTCTCCTTGCTGGGACAAAGCATCTGGAACAAAAGCAGTGGATGGGAGGAAAGGGTTTATTTTGAATTACAGTCACAAGGGGAAGATTTGTGATGACAGAGGAAAGCATGGCATGAGCAGAGGCTGGACCTCACCTCTGCCACAGAAAGTGGAAAATATCAGTAAGTGAATGAGTCATGTTCTGGCAAGGAGTAGCTGGCTATGACACTTCTAAGCCTACCCTCAACAACACACTTCCTCCAGCAAGGCTCACCTCCCAAATTGTCACCACTTCATGACCAAGTACTCAGGTCACTTCAGTTTTTTTTTTTTTTTGGGGGGGGTGTCATCTGATTCAAACCACCACAGGTGTCTTTACACTTAGCTCAGCACTCAGCAGTGGGTAGAAAAGAGAACACTAGTAACAGGCTTTACATGTTTTTGAATGATTGAAAAGTGTTTTTTTTTTTTTTTATTGGTCTTACTTCCCTAAAAAATATATTAGTAGGCACAGACCCCTAAACTATTTTTTCCTCCAGATAGGTATAGCTCTTTTTATGAGCTGGAACAGTGGTTCCAATTGTGGGAGAATGCTTTGGCAAGAAGGAATAGGATGGTTCTTTCATTCCCTTTAAGACATGAAATGTTTTCGGATTTTTCTTTAGCTGACAGTTTCTCACTTGGGATCTGATAAACTATTATAAAATCACCAATTATCCCCCCCCCAAAAAAAAATTCTGGTCTGGAAGCATGATTCATTGAACAGACATATACAGAAACTGTTAAGTGCTCAAATATCTATATGATGATAAAGATATGTATATGAAAATTAAGGTGTGTATTTAGAAGGCAAATTAAACACCTAACAGGGAAAAACAGTGGAACGCATGAGCTGTGATTTTATTTTTCTTCAGATTTTTCAGGAAATGGAAAATAATGGCAAATCACACCCATCAGGTTCCAGTAACTCCAAACATTTATTCTCAGTCTATAAGGGACTAAAACAAGACCTTTCATTCTTGGAATGGCATTGAGGTGTTCTGGTCTTGTGAGAACAGCTAAACTTTTCCTTATTTTTGCTCTAATGAGAAAGCGGTGTCCAGGTTTAAACTAATTTGGTTTTGAGTAGCTGTTTGGTTAGACTTTGCAGTAATATGACATTTTCTACTTGTGGAAGGGATGAATTTGGAAACAGTCACAAATCGTAAAATTCATTCGCTGGTTCATAGATAATTATCACAATGTCTGTTAAATGTTAAATAAACTATAAATACTTTCCAAACTATTTATTTGTAGGAACTTTATGTAAATAAAACTGGGGTATGAGGATTGGGTAAGAAAATATTTTCCCACTATTTTGAGATTATAGCTAGTCCCACAAAATCAAATCAGGGAGATTGTAACAACAACAACATCTATTTAAACACATCATACAATTTTAATCTTGAAAGGGGAGCACAGATTTTGATGAAGGCAAGGGCTGTACTAGTTCTAATTTCAATTGGGAAAATACAACCCAATTAGAAAATGTCTCAGAGGGAGGTGTGAAATAATTGGAAGTCTGAAATAACAAATCAAGTCCGGGAGGCTGTGCAAAGACCCAGTCTTTAGTAAGACCACAAATTATCAGGGTATCAAAATATCAGCTCAGGGCCCGAAAACTCCATGTAAGATAAAAATAACTTGAAGGGAAAGCCCACAGAGTAAGAAAAAGAAAAGTTTGTGACTTGAAAACTAATTGCCTTCAATTCATAGTGTAAATGATTGCCTGACCAAGCACACCTCTGGAGAAGGCTCCTCTCTTCTAAGAAAGAAAACCCTGTCACGGTGATATTGCCTCTATAAGCTGCGTACATTAAACATGGCCAGGGGTTGCTGCTTTTATGTTAAGCATATAGATTCAGTGTTTCTGAGCAAAGACCAGGGGTGTTAAGATGATTCTACGAAGTTTCAACAACAAAGGATATTGTTTACTACAAGTTACACCCACAAATACCTATTCCCCCTACGACTTACAGAGATAATTGAAGGTGAAAAGATGTTTTGAATTCATTGTTAATAATAGTTCACAGCCGAGTGTGGTGGCGCACGCCTTTAATCCCAGCATTCGGGAGGCAAAGGTAGGAGGATGGCCATGAGTTCGAGGCCACCCTGAGATTACTTAGTGAATTCCAGGTCAGCCTGGGCTAGAGTGAGACCCTACCTTGAAAAACAAAAAATGAACAAAACCAAAAAAAAAAAAAAACAGTTTACATATCTTTGGTATAATCTGTGTCATGCATCACACACCTAGGCGATTTTCTTGGAATCAATAGAAATTAGGTGTGGAAAGTGCCACCTTATCATCCTAGCCCTTGGCAGGCTGAGGGAAGTGGGTGAGTGCCATGTCTGGGCTACATAGTCAGTTTGAGGTCAACCTGCACTATCCACAGAAGGAAAGTAAGAATTATAATGCACACGAAGAAATCCATGGGCTGGTCTGTGGAAGAGGTGAGAGCATAACACTGTGATCTCGTCATTTTGGGGGTTATTGTGGACAGAAAATGACTTGTAAAAGAGAAGACAGTTGAACTGATTCTGAAAGATGGGAAAAATAGCAAATTTCTTAAGGTGGTGACTATTGGGGAGACCCCAAAGTCATCAAAAATGTGGGGAAGAAGTGACAGTTGAGTGATCACTACTAAATGAAAACTCTACATCATACCCTACAAGGCTCAGAAGAGGTGGCAGAAAAAGAATCTAAGAGGCAAAGGATCGGAAGGAGTGCTTTGGATTCCTGTCTTCTAGACACAAATAGCTGGTGCATTCGTGAACTCATAGCAGCTGTCATTTTCTCTGAGAAATCATCTTGTTTAAGTGTCCTTGTTCTTGATGAAAGGCACACTTTTCACAGTGTCTTCCATTACTGTCTTGACATATTAATAGTGCAACTGGACTTCAAGGAATGGTCCAATGTCATTGCTTCCATGACAATGTGTCAACATTACTTAGGTTATATTCGAGCCTTGTATGCTAGAGACATTCTAGCACTGCAATGCCAAAATTTATCACTTCATAATTTGTTTAATAGGAAGATACTGTCCCTGCAATGAATGTGCTCCAGTTCTAACTACTCTGGCTAAATTGTGCTATAAAAGGGGACTGCAGAGTTGATTAGTGGTTAAGGTGCTTGCCTGCAAAGCCAAAGGACCTAGGTTCAATTCCCCAGTACCCACATAAGCCAGATGCACAAGATGATGCATGCATCTGGGGTTTGTTTGAAGTGGCTGAAGGCTCTGGCATGCCCATTCTCTCTCTCTCTTTCACTCTCTTTTCCCCCTTGCCTGCTTCTCTTTCTCTCTCAAATAAATGAATAAAAATAAAATATTTTATTCAAAATCTATGCTAAAAAGACTATGATAGAACAGAACCTATCTTTACATTTTCTTTATACCACTTCATCCTTCCCCATTATATAGTTCTGGCCCTACACCAGACCCTAATCATCTAATTCTTGGATGATAGAAATACCTACAGCATGTGGATCATCCCTGGGTCTTGATGATACCACCAGCTTTCTGTCTCTGGTTGAGTTCATTGTCTCAGGATCACCACTGAATAAGGACAGCAGGAAGAGGGGAAGCCACACAAAATTGTATTGAACAGTGAAACCTGGAAAGTGAGTTTCCAGAGAGCACACTAGAATGGAGTTTTTAACATGCTAAGAAGGAGTTTGACTGATCTGTGCCTCTACCCAAATTAGGCATTAGGATGGGATGTGTCTGAGAAATTAACTTCAATGTATATGAGGGATTCTAATTAATATATGAGTTAAGGGGGGAAAAGGCTCAGATGAAGAAAGCCTACTGGCAGGGGGAAAGTTTCAAGGAGGAGGAACAACTAGAAGGCAAAGAAAACAAAGAGCTGGTTTACAGAAGTCACCTTGATGAGTGGGCTTTTATTCATTTAGTTTCTGGACTGTTGTAGCCTTATAGTCTCACCAGACAGCCTGATGTTTTATGTTCTTTTGGGCCCATGTCCCTAAGTAGACACCTAAAAAAAAGTGAGGCTATCATGATGCTAATCTCTATCAATAATGTTAGTTCTCCTGAATATTATTGTATGATTAGGAAGAAACCCTGTGTGGCTCTATTGCTACCCAAGGATAAAGTCAAAAGGCATTACTAAGATTAACAATGATCTCCATGGTGACCAGTGTTCTTCTCGCTAATAATCATGTAGTTTACATAGCTGATAAACAACCACCTTGAGTGCCCTATATCTTTTCTTGGAATAGATGTTTTCATAGTCATACTTTTTTCATACCTGCAAATATCTCTCTCAACGGGTGAGATGGCCTAGCATTTAAGGCACTTGCCTGCAAAGTCTAAGGACCAAGGTTCGATTCCCCAGTGCCCACATAAGCCAGATGGACATGGTGGCTCATGCTTCTGGAGTTTGTTTGCAGTAGCTGGAAGCCCTGGAGCTTCCATTCTCTCTCTCTCTCTCTCTCTCTCTCTCTGCCTTTCTCAAGTAATAAATCAGAAAATAAATAAATTTAAAAATTCTTCCTTTACTCTTTTGGCATTTTTATGCATCTTCCAAATTCTGTTCAAGGTTTCCTTTTTCTATGAGAAATTCTCTGTCCACAATTATCCAAATCAATGACTACCTCACAGTGCTATTTTCTCTCCTTATTTGTGAACCCATTCATGGGTTTCTTCCTGTATCATGTAGTCTTTGTTTATCTTCATGCCACATGGTTGGGTGGAGTCCTGGATTGGAACATTGTAAATTGTATATAGAAAATATTCAGGGGTTTTCTTAAAAATTCCCAGTAGAACTGGCTACCTTGAACTTTATAATCAGATAATACAATATGCCTTGTTAAAGATAGATGCATGCTAGTTTTATAAGGGAGTTGTATGTAGTATAGTAATTTATTAGCTCTGGTTAAAGAGATTCCAACAGTTAATATTTTTAATGCTGCAGTGAGAAGGAAGAATAATTTCCTACCAGATTTTTGCTTGATGCAGTTCTACTGCTTTAGCTGTTTTCTAACATTTGAGATTCCAAAATAAGTTCAAGGAAGTAGAGGGAAAAAGAAACTATTTGGCCTGGACTCAAATGTCAAGTTGTCTCAAATGCAAGTGACCAAGGACGTGGCCCCTCCTGGCCTCACTGGGAAAGAGTGGCAGCCTTGCACCTGTGCCCCATCATGCAACCCAATATGTGTCCCCGGGCCCAGAGCATAACAGTAAAGATGCCAGTCTCAATAGAAATTTTACTGTGAATGGGGCAGTCTGAAAAAGAGAAGAGAATTTTGTCTACTGCTTGCCAGTTTGGACTCTGATATACTTTGAGAAATGAAAATAAAAAGTGAAAAAAAAAAAGACTCAATAAATAGTCCCAGGAATACTATGTGAAGACATTGGGGAATTTTGGAATAAAAAAATACATCTTATTGAAAAATACATGTAGAAGGATCAAAATGTTTATGAAATTGATGTATAACAGTGTGGAAAACCAACCATAGTACCACTGTATATCAATTACCTTAGAGTAGAAAGGCCTTTCTGCTAACACACAGATTCCATGATATTTACAATTGTACATACTTGAAAATTTGATTGTATAAAGTCATACAAGTTTACTATAAAAATACTTTCAACAATGTCAAAAATAGATTAAATGGTCAATAACTTCTTACCTATTTGTATTCTCACCACTTGATTTTATCCCCAACTTATAGCATGTCTTAGTCTTCCAGAAGTGGAGTTTGAGGATTGCATATGAAGTTGCAGAGCTCAAGACTCTTCCTGATCCAATGCAGTGACACACAGGAGCCACCTCTAGAGGACTGTCATTCTTGCTTCAGAAGATGGAGTAACTTGAGCTACAGCTTGAAGTTAAGAGAACATAGCACATTAATGATTTCATAGGGAGAGTAAGAGAGAATTAGTAATATATAGGTCTTTGGGCAGATCAGATTGGTGGGTGGTGATGCTCATCATTGATAAGAATGACTGTGAAAAGGACACATTTGGAGGAAAGAGTCACAATTTTTGGCCAGCCTAAAGTAAGAGACCAGATTCCAATCCCATATCCAAATATCTGTTGGCAGTACAGTGGCATACTAAGTGGGATATGAATATAGACATTCTAGGTGTGTATACAGCATTTAAACCACAGGGCTGTCTACAATCACCTCAGTGAGAGAACTTATAAAGAAAGTCACAGGCTGGACAGATGGCTTAGCAGTTAAAGGCACTTGCTTGCAAAAACCTGTCAGTCCAGTTTTGATTCCCCAGTACCCACTTAAAGCCAGATGCACAAAGAGGTGCATGCCTCTGGAATTCATGTACAATGGCAAGAGCCCCTGATATGCCAATTATCTCTTTCTCCCTCCCTCTTCCTTTCTCCTTCCCTCCGTACATATAAAATAATTAAAAAAATGAAAGTTGCAGAATTTGGAACATGTAGCTTGAGAAAGACCAAAGGTAAGAAAGCATTTCTACGAACTACAGGTGTCAGAGAAGTCCAAAGGGACCATTTGTGGGAACAAAACTTTCCAGAGAGGATAACTGAAAAAGAAAACCAGCATCAGGGTTCATTATCCAAGCCCGAATTAATGAGCTTCAAGGCCAATGAACCTTTGTCCTTTTTGAGGACATATTGACTTAGATTTGGGTTCATGGACTCTGAAACTCATCAAACATTTACCACTTACCAGAACAATGAGCATTCACCATCAAAGCTGCCTTTGCCCAAAGGGAACGCCCATTTAAGTCTGGGAGCTGCAGGTTCCTTCCATCTGCAGTTGTCAGTCTCCCGTAATGTCCTCCATGTTGGCCAGTACAGGACGCCTAGCTATGGAGAGCACTGGGTTCTATATAAAGCAGCACTGTAGCCTGGGTTGCACTCTCTGGCTTTTTGTAGTTAAACAAGACCTCTGATGACACTTGCCTTAAGTGTGATTATCCTCAGTTGAAAACCTGAGAACCAGACTATTTAGTGGCAGATGGGAGCCGCATGTTGCCCTGTGAAAGCATTTGCTGAAAAGGTCTGTACAGCATACCTGAAACTCCTCATAACTCCGGAAGGAAGCTTGGATGCACTCCTTGTTTGCGGGGTTGTCTGAGCACGGGATGACTGATGAAAAGTCTTAGTGGATGAGAATGCTGGTTCACGGAAATGCGTAAAAAGCACATTTCCTTATTTTTCTATAGAAACTAGCCATGGATGTATGGTCAGTGTACTTAAGAGGCAGGTAATATGAATCTCTGTTTGTGTTTCTGTCTGTTTTATTTCCTTTTGCTTTCCTGGAACAACTAATTCTAATGAAAGCTGACATCTCCGTGCTAAAATGTTGACTTTCCAACCCTGTCTTTATTGTACACTGAAAATGTGCTCAAACTCGCTGCAGTATCACTCATCATAGCGTGTAGACCTTGTTAGGTTTCTCAGAGATGACGGTAGACCCTTGTTCATTTTTTTAAATTGAAAAAGGAGCAATAAAATCAGATATGAAGAGCAGTGGGTGAGATTGGAATTGATAGCTTATCTTTGTGGTGGGTGGGTGTTGTGTTCTGAACCCCCAGTGTCACCTTCAGGACCTTCCACACCAGCTTAGATCCCCATTGTTGCTATTGATGGACCATGGTTGAATTCTCTTCGGAATTCACTCTGAGAACAGTGTTTTGCACAAGGTGATATAACGAGAACGTCCATAGTCAGCCAAACGTGAATTGGGCAGAGTAACGACCTGGAAATCTTGTCTCAGTTTGGGTCACTTGGAAGGACATTCCTTGTTCCAGAGTTTTCTTTGGGATCAGTTGATATCTGTGTTCGGACATGTGCGCTTGTGGACCCATTTTTCTGCCCACCCTTGCTTCCTTAACTCTTTCATTGATGTTGATCCCTAATGAACTTATTGCATGCAAATCTCCATGACTCTTAGACAACCAAATCCCTTGAGAAGATGAGCAAACTATTTCTGGAACAACCCTTTGGAAGGAAGGAATGTGATGCTCAACCGAGAAAAGACAGTTTTCACAGATCACATTGCAACTTCCCTGCTTTCCTTCTAGAAACAGCCAGCTGGACAATTTTCTCTAAACATCTCTGAAAGGACCCAAGAGTTACAATGAAGCTGAAAGGGACAGGTTGTAAGCAGGAGTCGACCCTGTTCAGGTTCCAGTGCAATTATGTCACCAACCTTCACTTCTGATATCGGATGGTAACCTTAGAGAGTATGTCTCAGGTTATACTCTTATGTTTTCTCCCCCCCCACACTCCATGCTACTGAGGATCCTCGCCAGTGGGGTTACTGGTATTCACAGTAAGGTCATGAATGTACCAGTCAGCCTCCATGGGGGAAGCACAATGCCTAAAAATAAAACTTAGGCTCCCACGCACTCCTTGTCTGGGCAGGGGTCAGAGATTTTAGGAGAATCATTCAAGGAAAT
Source organism: Orientallactaga sibirica (assembly GCA_036365145.1). NCBI lineage: Eukaryota > Metazoa > Chordata > Mammalia > Rodentia > Dipodidae > Orientallactaga > Orientallactaga sibirica. Next base: position 12,302,002 of record JAEOAD010000013.1, read on the forward strand.
GACAAAAGCACTATCCCATGCAACTTCTAAGAAAAACTATTTTCAAAACAAAACAACTACACTTTGCATAGAGGCACCTTTTGTCACCAGCCACCTTATTAGCAGGCCATGAGACCCAATCACTATGTTCCTGTATTAGTTACTGGGAAACCACACGAATAATAATTAAAAAAAAAAAAAAGGTAAACAAAGAAGATGTGCAAAATTTCAAAGCACTGTTTGTTCATGATGGAAATGAAAGCCCCCTGGGGATAGGGTAATGGAACCCCTTTGGTCTTGCAGAGTACTTAGTGTCTCCAGGATTGGGCATAGAACGCAATACAGATGCCTGTCGTTGGAGCCTGAAGACTGAGGTCTGAGTGTATGTCTGTTACTTCTTATGCTGTTCCTGTGCTACAAAAAGGCACAGTTGAATGCTGGTAATTTTCTTTCTTTTCATTGTTTTTATTGAGAACTTTAATATGTAAACATATTGCAAATTGGCTATATTCCCTCAGGTTGCACTGTTATGGTCTTTCTCCCCTATTCCCATTCCACAAAGGACCCTCATCAGCAGGGTTATTGGTGGTGGCAGTGGGGTCACGAATGAACCAGTCAGTGGGGAGGGGCAATGCTTAAGCACACACCTTCCCACTCTGTGGTGCTTCCATTTTTATGCTCAATTCTCTGCAGTGTTCCTTCCTTGAGTGTTGAGCTTCGAGCAGACTCTGATTTTCTGCCTGGATTACTTTTGTGTCTCCTCAGCATCTACCACCATCTCCCTGAAGGAGGTTGTCAGGCTAGCAGTGAGAGAAGCACTCATGTTTCATCTACCACTTCATCTTTAGTGTTTCCTGAGGCCTGGCAGATGTGATAGAGATGCCTTCTCATGCTAGGCAGTCGGCTTTCTCTTCTTATCGTACCGATGGATCTAGGATCTCCTTAGTATTCATTGTCATCCGGTACAAAGCAAATTCTCTAGCACAGAGTGAAGGCAGCATGGATCAATGGTGATAAGCATAAACATTTAGAAAATGTCTGACAAGCATCACCTCTCCTTTTAGCCAAAGAACAGTGGGGAACTTCCCTCTAGGGTCTATGACCTTCTAAGCCATAGGCTGCAGACTTGGTTTTCAGCACCAGGTTTGAATTCCCTCCCACTCAGAGGGCCTCATATCTCATCAGAAAGTAGTTGATCATCTCCATAGCCCGTGTGCCACGATTGCACTGGCGCATACATCTTACCTGACTGGTTGACTTTATAGCTTGCGGGATCTATTGCTTGCTTGCACTATTGGTGACCATTGCCCCCCAGCACTTTCCAGCACTGTGAGAGCTAGCCATCAGGGAACTAGCTTCCATCTTACTTCCAGCTTGAACTCTTAATATCCTGTGACCACAGCCTGTGGTGTTTGCAGCAACAGGGCCTTACATTTAGAGATGTTGGGTAACCAAGTGCTTTGACATTGGCCTGCATTGTTTTAAGTTCCTCACAGACCTCATTGACCTACAGCTCAATGTGGGTCGTAATCCAATTTTGGCAGTGGGATTTACCAGCAATAGCCTATGGTTTTAAGGTAAAGCTCTCTCCACTTCTTCAGGATGCTTCTATCCAAACTATTTCTCTCTCTCTCTCTCTCTCTCTCTGCCTCTCTCCAGTGCTATGAAATTTTCTATAGATGTAACCCTATGCTAGGCTAATTCATCACTGTGAAATGCTAGGTGTACTTTTCATCTGGGACCATCAGGATAAATTGTGTAGAAGCTAGTTCTCTCTGATTCCTTTAACTATAACGACGGTTGAGATAACACGTCCTTTTCATCATGAAAATAAGCAGTCCTTTGTGTGATTCTTGTTGGTTTTGTTAGGAAATTAGCAATTTTAGATTCAAGAATTAGATAGGCTGCTCTATTTTTCATGAGGGTGTTGTGGAATCAGCATTTCACCACTTTTAATGGGTGATAACAGGAAGTCTACTGGAAATAAGCATCACTACATCTATGGTAATGGGGCTTGCTGCTCTGAACCGCCAATAATTCCTTTGGGTGTCTCGAGGAGTCAGAGCCAAAGTCGTCCAACATGTGCATGTCTTTCTGACAGTCTAAAGATTTTGCAGACATTGATTTCCTATTCTTTTGACACATGTATGGGGTTGGTGTTTCCTCATAAACATTTTTTGTTTCCCTCAGGATCATTCAGTGGGTTTCTCTGAGAAATTTACAGTCCTGGATGGCAGTGTGTTCACAAGATAAAATCTTTGACAAGTCCTTTTTCCCTCCCTTAATGATTTGAAGCCAGACTTTGTAATTAAAGTTGTGGTCTAATGACCAAGAGTTTATTTTCAAGTTATCTAAAGAAAATCTGTCTGCTGAATGATAATCCCGAAGCTATGATAGATATTTTGCAGAGGAAACAATCATATGCCCACTACATGCAATTGCTCAGAGCATTAGATGTGATGGACAATTTTGCCGAATAAAAGAATTTTTCAGCTGGGTGTGTGGTGCATGGATTTAATCCCAGTATTTGGGAGGCTGAGGTAGCAGGGTCACTGCAAGTTTGAGGCCAACCTGGGTCTGCAGAGTGAGCAATAGGTCAGCCTGGGCTAGAGTGAGACCCTACCTTAAACACCAAAAAATTGTTGTTGCTTGTAAAAGGATGTTTTCAAACCAGTTTGAAAATACTTATATCATCAAAGGTTATGTCAGTACATGAACATACATTAATGTATATCATGGTAGACAATATGATGGACTGTTTGTTATTGTCAGCAAACCTTTGTAAACAGATAAGAGGAGGCTATCCTATGAAATGTTAGCCTGCAAATTTGGCTTCTGGGCTGGGGAAGTGGCTCAGTGAGTAAGAGCACTTGGCCTTGTACATGAGTATCTGAGAGGTCCTCCTGAATCACGCTGAGTTTGGCTTCCCAGAACTCACTAGAATAGCTGGGTGTAGTAATGCATTGCCTGTAACCCCAGTCATGTGAAGGGTGGGAAGTGGAGACAGGAGAAACTCTGGGGCTCTCTGTTCAGCCAGTTTGTCTGGAAAACACAACTAGACTCTGTTTTAAGAAAACAAGAAAAAGAGCAATAGAGGAAGGACACAGACATTCTCCTCTTGTCTCCTACACATGTTTATTTGGGTTACTCACATTTGAATGCATGCATGCATACACTATTCATACACACAGTATATATACACACCATACCACAGATACTACCCATACACACACACACACACACACACACACACACACACACACACCCAAAATTATATTTCTTCTAGTTGAGAAACTTATAATCTTAATATTTCAGTCTTCATCACCATAGCACAACATTAAAACACCTGGTTGGAAAGAAACTCGTTTCCTTTCTACAACACTATGCCAATAGCAACAAGAACAAACAAAATGTTTTGGTTGAATTCTAATGCTCTTGAGAATCTTTTGAAAGTAGTAGAGATGAAGTTAGTGGAGTAGAACGAAGTAATGAGTGAGACTGTCCTGTCTGGTGGTTGGAGGATCCTCTTGGGACAGAAACTTCATGAGGGCAAAGATCTCTAGTGTGCCAAGTGTGAGACTGTAATAATACACACCAGAGTAGAAATCCTAAATGAGTTGGGTACTCCTTTTACTGTTCTCCACTATATTTGTTAAAATATTTTTATTTACAAGAGAGAAACAGAGAGGGTGGGGGGGAGCGTGAGCAAGAGAGAGAGAGAAGCAGAGACTGAGTTGTCATGCCAGGGCCTCTTTGCAGTGCAACCATCCTCTAGAAGCATGCACTACTTTGTGCATCTGGCTTTACATGGGTCCTGCAGAATTGAACCTGGGCAGGCAGAATTTGCAAGCAAGTGCCTTTAACCCACTTAGCGGCAATCTCTGCAGCTCTTCTTCACCTTATTTTTATGAGACAGAGTCTCTCCCTGAATCCATAGCTCATGGGTTTGGATAGTCTAGCCAGCCAGGTTGCTGTGGAGATCTTCCTGTCTCTGCCTCCCGGAGGCTTCGATTACAGATGTGCATCATCACACTGGCATCTTTCTGGACGCAGGGATCTGAACTTGGGCTCTCACAGTTGTGTGTCAAGTGCTTTACTAACTGAGCCACTCCTTAGCCCTGAGTCATAATTTTTGAAGCCTAAGCTGGTCAAGAAGGTAGACTAGTGGCTACACTATTGACCAGCCTTGGTTTCAAATATTAAATAAAGTGAATTCCTTTATTAAGACATGTTTGATGGATCTAGTAGCTCCATATACATTGCTGGACCCCACAGGAAATATAAATTCAGGGCACATCTGTTGTTACAGGAAGTTTCATTGCATGGCAAGGCTTTAGCCAAGCATGACTATCAGTGATGGAGCAAAATGGTGGCAAGCTTCACACATCTGCTGTCACAGCAGCTCGCCACTCCTCCTATCCCAAGCTTTTCTTATCAGGATGGACTGTCTCCTCTCTCACTGTGAGCCGTGTGTGGGGGGCAAATGTATAATAAATTCCATTCTTGGTGGATTAATCCCATAAACTATATTGTAGTTGACCTTCAACCAAATGTTTTATACAGCTTTGCTGGTGAAATAAATTGCATTTTTTTCCTTCTTTTTGGTTTTTCAAGGTAGAATTTCACTGTAGCCCAGGCTGACCTGGAATTCACTATGTAGTCATAGGATGGCCTTGAACTCACAGTGAACCTCCCACCTCTGCATCCCAAGTGCTGGGAAATTGCATATATTTAATTTGTACATTTTAGTGACTTTTTGCATATGTAAATACTTGTGAAACTAACAAAATATAGTAAATCTATCATTCCAAAATTTATCTTCATGCCTCAATGTACTCAATTCCAAAATAGCTATTTATATACCCTGAGTCCCTATATCTAGCTGACCTGTGTTGTCTCACTAATGATTAGTTTGCATTTTATTATTTTTTAATCTTAGATACTTTTTATGTGTTTGCTTTTTTTTTTTTAAAAAAATCTCTCTTCTTTCACTTGGCATACAGTTTTGAGATCCAGCTGATTGTGGATAAAAGCTCTAAGCCTGGGAGCCACATAGACCTTCTCTCTTCTCATCTTTAACTAACTTAGTATTTCTTATAGTAATAGAAATCTGTCTAACATAATTTGCTAAAACATGCTGTATGCAAATATAACTGCTGTTTGAGCAAACACAGAGAAGGGAGGAAGTCATGCTGCCTTTTACCATTATATATTCCAGAAATTCGAATCTCGATGAATTCCTTTTAATGTGATTTAGGAAATGTCCTCCAACTTCTAGCATTTTGAATACTTTTATTAAGTTTGTCTAATGAGCTTTGGTGGCTTCAGTTGACAAAGCCATTTCTCCCTTTCATTTAAGTTGTTAAGTGTATGTTTAAAATGGCTGTTTATGGGCTGAAGAAATGGCTTAGTGGTTGAGGTATTTGCTTGTGAAGCCTAAGGACTCAGGTTTGATTCCCCAGTCCCCGTGTAAACCAGATATGCAAGGTGGCACATGTGTCTGGAGTTTGTTTGCAGTGGCTGGAGGCCCTGGCATGACCATTCTTTCTTTCTCTTTCTCTCTCTCGTCTCTTTTCTCTGCCTCTTTCTCCCAAATAAATGAAATTTTAAAACTGGCTTTTTAAATATGTTTTTTAATTAATTTTATCATTTGTGTGATTTCTGGGTATCCCAATAGATCATTCATACACACACCTATTTTGTTATTGATTTTAATTAGAGGACAGACATCATGAATTTTGAATTGCTGGCTAGTAGATTTTTTTTTTAATTCCTTTAATGACTACCGAACTTCATTCTGATATACAGGAAATCACTTAAGACTCCCTATGATCCTTTTCAGCAGTGGCTATTATCACTGTTAGGAGAGACCAGAGGCTAGTGCAGTGCTTCCCCTGGTGGCTCATCTATCTCAAGCCTTCTCATTGGTGCAACTTTTTTTTTTTTTTTTTTTCTTTTCTGTGAGAGTTCTGAGTCTCTTGAATCTTGCTGGTCTGGAATGGGAACCCATCAGTATTCACCTAAATGTGAGACCCTTTGGGGATCTCAGACCTTTCATTTTTAGTTTGCTTGTGAATTCTATCTGGCTTGGATTTTTTTTTTTTTTTTTTTTTTTTTTTTTTTTTTTTGATTCTTAACTCTGTGTCCTCTGTCCAGGAACACTGCTGGACTTGCTTGGGGCAAGGTGTGCATGCATTGATGCTGGGGTGCCTTCCTCAATCACTCTCCACCTTATTTTTTTAAATCATTTTATTTATTTATTATAGAAAATTAAAGAGATAGAGAGAGAGGGGAAGAGAGAGAGAGCACTAAGCCATTTTCCCACATTATTTTTTAAGGGTCTTTCATTGCTCTGGAACACACTGCTTCAGCTGGTCTAGCTAGTCAGCATACCCCAGGGATCCTCCAGTCCCCCCTGCAGACCAACAGTGGGATTACAGGTGTGCCCCTCTGCTTACAGTCAATTTCCATGCTTGTGTGGCTAGTTACTTACTGTATGGGCCATCTCTCCACGGGCCATTTTATGATTTCAACTAATTAGATGAGCATTCAGAGGAATAAAGAAATGCTATTTAGACACTATATCAATTCATTGCAGTTTGCTAAAAGAAAATGTTAAAAACCAGTTTGCACAGATGTGATTAAGAACAATCCTATTGGTTTTTACAGCACCAGAAAATATGTCTTTATCAACTATATATTGTGATAAATCCCCTGTACACCGATAACGTTTCTATACATTTGGGGTATAGTTTACACATATATCATGTGTAAAATTACATGAAATCACAGAAACAGTATGCACAGAAAACCATCAAAATGTGTATAATAACTCCTCTTACATTTTAAGTACCAGAACTGACAAACATGTTTCCATAGAAAAGCCATAAGTACCATTTACATATACCTCAGTATTACCATGATAAACACTGATGTAAACCAACTCACCCATCCATGGATGACATAGAATCCAAATTTAGTGACTTGCCCATTATTATTAATAGGAAGTGTATGTTCTGTTCACATTAGGATTCTGAGAGGTCAGAGGGAAGCAGGGAAACCTCAGAAGAGACATGGCTTCTTACTCAAAATATTTTTTCAAAGTTTAGTACAGTGGGGAAATTAATCTTATGGGAACTGAGATTTTTTTTCACTTCCAGTACACTACACAGTAGTTAATGAATGAGTGTGTGATTTAGTAAACTTTAATCCTCCCTAGCACCCTGAGTACTGAAAACAGCCAGGGGTTGTTTACTGAAGGCATTTACATATCAGAGGCCCTTGGAGTTGCTTTCCAGAAATTAGGTAGAAGTCTATCCAAGCTAGAATGGATTGATAGCTGATGTTAACTTTACGAAATAATGGTCTTTGTTTTAATTTGTGTAAGGATTGCTCTGGAAAAGCTTGTTAAAATGACAGATTCCAGGGTTCTAATCCTACACATTCTGATAGGAGAGAACCATGGCATCTATATGCTTAATAAGCACCACCTAGGAATATGAAAAATATGGCGTGTTCCAAAGATCACACTCTGGAAATAGTAGGATTGGCTGAGAAAGAACTAAGCCAGAAATTTTGTTTGGAAGAGAGCTTATTGAGGAATGACTGTGCATGTAGCATGACGACCATGAGTATTTTATTTGAGTTGATGCTTAAAGGTAAAAATGGTAGACAAGAAACCCAGTGACCTCCAGATACTAGTGGAAATAGTATTCTCCTATGGTTATGTTGAAACTTTGTTTTCTCACTATATTCTTAGATGGGGAAATAGAAAAGGTTTACATAATATTTCTCCTCCAAGCCAAATACTCACATGGGAATGTTAGATTTACTTAGTAGAAAGAGAGATTTACGAGGGTTGGGAAAATATGAAATGTGTGAGGGAGGGCAATTGTGAAATCTGAGACCCTGGAGATTTCCTTAAAGCAAAGAAGAGACCCATCTATCTAGAGTTGTTTGGATTAAGGCTCCTTGGTACTGTGGGGGTTGGACAAATGGATTCAGATATCTCCAGAGATGCTGTCTGCTCTGTTGTCATAATTCTCCATGAGTAATTCTTTTATAAAGGGCCAATAAGCCATTAGCTAGAGTCCTTTCTACATAGTCTCCCCAATACTGTTTTTACCACACCAACCCGTTTCCCTGCTGCTCAGTGTGTCTAGAAGCCATTTGTTTTTCATGTCTCCCTGGGTATTCTAGGGCTTTTTGTTCCTTGATGGAATTCTAAGAGCATAAACAGGGTCAGTTATTTGAAATTATGTTATACTACCTTAAGTATTTGCAAGAAAGGAGAGGGATGAAATTCAGAAGTTTATAACTTAATACTTTTGTTAGACAGACTGTAAGTGATTTTATTCATTTCTAGTACTTCAATGATGTGGATTTTTAGTCAGTCCCTTTTTTTTCTTGCAAATAGTTTATTTTATGTGATTATTTCATGTAACAGCTCCATGCGCATACATCTTAGGGATATCTTATTGTTTTCAAATTGTCATAACTTATTGTACCTTTACCACCTCCTCTACAAAGCTTTTGGGGGTGGGACAAAGCTATACAACACTTACCATTTCCAAATGCTTACCTTCCTCCCTCCCCACTGTGCTATAGCTCCCTCCTCCCATGCTGTAGAGTCTGAGTGTTGAACAGACCAGTCTTTAGAGTGTGACCCATTTCTTTGTGAATCTCAACTGTGACAGGCTCGTTTATATGACAGAACCACACAATTCACTCTCTAAGAAGCCATGGAAATGAGGAAACACTTTCTATTTTTATCATATCACCAAAAATGAGAAGTAATGAAAAAAAACATTTTCATGTCATCGTTACAAAGCTTGAATGCACTGTGGCATCGTATATTGTACCAAGTGAGCAGCAAAAGTAACATGTGAGATATCATCCTTTTTTAGTATGTATTTATTTATTTATTTATTTATTTATTTATTTATTTATTTGAGACAGAGAGAAAGAGCCAGATACAGAGAGAGAATGAGCATGCCAGAGTCTCCAGCCACTGCAACCAAACTTTAGACATATGCACCACCTTGTGCATCTGGCTTATGTGGGTACTGGGGAATCAAACCTGGGGCCTTTGGTTTTCGGGCAAGCTCTTTAAGTGCTAAGCCATTTCTCTAGCCCCAATCCTTTTTTAATATTAGTAGTAGTGAGATTAACTAGCATTTCTAGCTGCTGGAGATCCATTTGAAATGATTATATGCATTTTAAGACAACTTAAAGCTTGAGAGTCTGACTGTCTTATGCTTGCAGTCACTAATTCAGAATGGTGAGTATTTTTAATGGCATGGTATTTTTGTGCATATTTGTCATGTTTTCTATTTAGGGATCATGTGAAAAATATGTCTGATGTTCCATACCCTCTAGTATATGTGGTAAAGGTGCCTGTTTGAGAAGCAGCTATATCAAAAATCCTTAAATTTGAAACATCTGGCCTTGACTCATTAGTATTTAAGATGAAACTAATGATTTCTTCACTTTCCAATGTCTGTATTTGCAAGAGAGAATAATAGGAAGTAAGTCTCGAGGAAAAACATTAATTCCTTCTTTAGCAAAGCCTGTTGAAATGCACTGTTGTAGGCCTTGTTATTTTTAAGTGTCTGGATTTTCTTTATGAATTCATTAAAAAATATTTTAGCGGCTCTGGTGGGCCCAGTATCTCATTCCAACATAAACTTACCACTGGAAAGCACACACTGTTTGGCTCACCTTTTCATTTCATGGCTTAATAATAATGACAAATTACAGGTGCCGAAGTGATGCTAGATCCCTTAGCATAACTGATTCAATGCTCATAATATTATTCTTGTGTCCAGGACTTCTTAATATATATGGCATCTCTCTCGTGATTGGCGGTTAATGTCTTGCATGCTAGAATTCTGTTTCAACAGTCTGAAAATGATATTACCTTGAATAATTGGTCATAACTTGGGCCTGTCATTATGTCTTACTTTTCACTTTACTATAAGAGTAATGTCTGTATTGTTGCTATTGCCATGAAGAGAGGATTTCTCGCTACTCTGGGCTCATCTTGGACCCTTAATTCTCTCCAAGATGATTCATACATGATATGAAAGCTGACTTTCCAATGGACTTTTCAAAGTACATGACAACTATTATATTGGCCTTTCCTATGGTGTTCCTAATCTAGTTCTTATTAAGTTCCTAGCTCTTGTTGTAGATACTTTTTGACAGTTCTGTGAAAATAAGCATGTTATCAGTGAAGAGTGTTAGCTTTTCCATTCTGATATGAATTTTTCCCTTTATTGCATTGATTAGAAATTCTAATACAATGCTTAAGAGAAGTTGATAGGAGTGAAACTTTGCATTTTGATTGATCTTCTACTTAGTTAAAAAAAACTTAGAATTTCACTGCAGATATTGAAGTCAGAAGATTTTTTGGTAGATGTCCTTGTGAAATTGATACAGTTTTTATTTATATAGAAAATGAGTGTTCAGTTATATCAAACCATTTTCTATTGAGATGGTCATGTAAGTGTTGCCTTCTATTTTTTTAGCATGACAAATAAGACAAATTGATTTGGGAGAAAAATAAACCATTTTTATATTGTTGATACGACTTAACTTCATGATGTGCCATTGTGGTGGTTGAGGAAATGTACAATGTCTTCCACAGCCTCACGCTTTACTCCTGAATGATGTAAACCCCTGCTATCTGTTCTTTTTTTAATACACTATAAAATACATTTTAATCAAAAGTTTTGAACATTGTAAGAAAAATCATTTACAAGAGTATTGACAATGAATGTTTTGTGGACAAAGACATGCTTACCATACTCACTTTTACACAGTTGCTCCCTCACTTAACCTACTTGTACATGGAAGCGTAAGCAACAGGCCTTCCAAGGTCAAGGCATGTCATCAGGAATCCATGCCACACAGTTTTGTGGTGGATTTTTATTTTTAATTAATTCATTTATTTATTTTTATTTTTTCAAGGTAGGGTCTCACTCTAGCTCAGGCTGACCTGGAATTCACTATGTAATCTCAGGGTGGCCTTGAACTGGCAATCCTTCTCCCTCTGCCTCCCGAGTGCTGGGAGTGAACTTTTTAGCTATGCAAGGTCATGGTTATTTTATGAGCACTATTCAGTTTTAATGACAGCTGGGGAAAGGCTACCCTACCTGAACATCTCAGGTTTGTTGTGCTTGGGTGAGAGTGACATCTATCTACAGTAAGTGTGGATAAAAGGTTCATTACCGCCCCAGTCTCTCAAAAAACATGGGGAGGAAGGTAAAGGCAGCTCTACTGAGAGCAATTGAATGCTTCCAAATGTGTTTTCTACAGAAAAATTAGAGGAACTTTTTTTTAACAGCCTGGACTTAATTTATCAACTAATTGCTTTCCTTAGTTAAGCCAGACGTTTGTTGTAGTATTTTCTAGATAAGGAAATAGATTGTGTGGCTTTATGAGTCATGTTGGTTACAACTCCATTTTATTGACTAAGTCTTTGTTTAGAAATCCAAAACTTAGTGTTTTGTACATATATAAAAATAACACATCATTTAATGAGTTTTTAGCATAAATTATGCCTGTTATCTACCCTTATCATGCTTTCTCCACCTTGATGAAACTTCCCCTCAAAACTATGAGCTAAAAAAACACTTTCTTCTCATAAGCTGCTTCTGCTCAGGTATTTTATCTTCTCCAGTAGTAAGAAAGCAACTGAAAATTTACATATTTTAAATTCAATCCCATAATAATTTTGTTTGGAACATATCCATGAGGAATTTTGAACTATCCTTTTTTTTTCCTTATAATGTCCTATATGCTTTCATTACCAATTCAGTACCTGCCACATCTAATATATGAGAAAATGTTACTGTCTTGTTTTCATTCTGAGAGGTTTTTCATGGGATCGTTTTTATTTCTTCTCCTAAATCTTTATTAGAATCCATCAGGGATGCCGTATGAAACTGGAATTTCCTTCTGGTGAGGATGTTTCCTAAAATTTCAGCCTATTGAAGGCTACTGGGTTGTCTTTTTCTTCTTATATGCATCTTGGCAAATTAGTGGGGTTTTTTTTTTTTTTGAAGTGTCCATTTCATGCAAATGTTCATGTTTGCTAGGATAGTTCTTCGTAGTAGTCTTCTCTTAGAATATTTTGTCTTTTTTGTTTGCTTGTTTGTTTTTTTGTTTTTTGAGGTAGGGTCTCACTATCCCAGGCTGACCTGGAACTCACTCTGTAGTCTCAGGGTGGCTTTGAATTCACAGTAATCCTCCTTCATCTGCCTCCCAAATGCTGGAATTAAAGGCATGCACCACCACACCTGGCTCTTGTTTTGTAAATTTTGAAGGGCATGAATGACATACCCACTTTTATTCCTGGCTTTAGGGATTTTGGGTAGTTAATTTAGGTAGAGGTTTTTATTTTATTGTCTTTTCCAAAATAAGTAATTATACTCTAAATGACTTTCCTGTATTATTTCTGCATTTTCTATTTAATTGTTTCTTTCTCCTCTTGTCCATTCTCCTGCTTCCTTCTCTTTTTCTTTAGAATTTTTGGGTGGAGACACCATCACCATTTTAATTTTTCTTTTATAATATTAGAGCTAAAAAAGCACATATTTCAGAGGCCTAGCCCTGCTGGTATAATCCCAGCACATGGGAGATGGACACAGAAGGATTGCAAGTGTGAAGCCAGTCTGTGTTACATAGCTAGACCCTGTATCAAAACCAAAACAGACAAACAATAAACTCTACATAGTTCATCTTGAGCATTCTCTTAGCTATGCCTTATATATTTTGATATGCTGTGTTTTCTTATTAGTCAATTACAAATATCTAATATTCTCTGTGAGTTATATAGAAGTATGTTCTTCATGACTTACATAGAAGTGTACTTTTTAATTTCTAAGTATCTGTTCTATATATTGTACAAGTCTTCACGTATAATGTTTAGTTAGCTCCATTGCAGCTCTAGAATTTTTTTTTTTTGAGGTAGGGTCTAGCCTGACCTGGAATTCACCAAGTAGTCTCAGGGTGGTGTTGAACTTATTATGATCCTCCTACCTCAGCTTCTGGAGTGCTGGGATTGAAGGTGTGGGCCACCACACTTGGCTCATAATCTGATTTTAACCCTTGTTACCATGATGAGACATATTTTAGAGTCATCCTTGTGAAAGGCACATGTGTGTTTACAAAGAAGTTGTACTTTGTTTATAGGGATAGATATAAATTAATTTATTTGATATTGATTCAGTTGCACTTATATCTATGTATTATGCTAATTTTTTTTTTTAAATTTAAGAGCAACAGACAAACATAGATAGAAAGAGGCAGATAGAGAGAGAGAGAGAATGGGCACACCAGGGCCTCCAGCCACTGCAAAATAATGCCAGATGCATGTGCCACCTTGTACATCTGGCTTATGTGGGTCCTGGGCAATCGAGCCTCAAACTGGGATCCTTAGGCTTCACAGGCAAACTCTTAACCACTAAACCATCTCTTCAGGTCTGTATTGTGCTAATTTTTGAGATAGAAGCATTGATCACTTTAAAATTACACATTTGCCTTTTTATCCCTCTTTCTTCAACACTTTTGTTGGGGGCAGGAATCTCTTGATAGATGAATGTGAAGTTGTTGCAAACACTTTTAATGGCTCTGAGGCTCTAACAAAAGCCTTACTGGAATGTCACCCACAGGCACTGACTACTTCTAGAATGAGGAAAGTTTCTTCCTGGTTGAGTCTGCTGGGGGACAGAGTCAGGAGTATACAGAGTCAGGAGTGTATAGAAACATAATAATCAGTGTAAGGTCACGCAGGAAGCCAGCATCGAGGAGGTTCACGTTGACTGTGTAGAAACCATTACTATTGAGTGAGGGCTGGAGGTCCATGATGATGCTGTGTTATCATGCATCCAGTTAATCCTATGGAGCAGGGCATGAGCAGAGAGGGCTATCGCTATAGTCACTGACACTAGAGGCCTTGTTAGGCTGAGTGACTTTTGGAGGAAGATAGTGAGGCAACTTGAATGTAAGATGTCCCCTATAGACATATGTGTTTGAATTCTTAATCCCCAGTTGCTAACGTTGTTCCAAAAGGTTGCAGAACCTGTAACAAGTGAAGCTTTGCAGGAGGAAGTCATCACTGTTACCGGACCAGGAGGTTACAACCATCCCAGCTTGACGCATTCATTGCCTTCTACTTTCTCCAATCTGATACGATGTGTGCAGGCTTTCTGCTCCTAGCACACTTCCTCTTCCATGATGGACTCTGTGGAGCTTTAAACCAACTGAAACCCATTTCCTCCCATAAGTTGCTTCTGGTCAGATGTTCTCTCTCAGCAAGGAAAATGTCGCTGACACGTGTTACAGTCAAAACAGAAAGCTCAGGCTGCATATTGACTCAGTGTAGTGAGACCAGGGTGAGAGAACAAAGCCCCAGGTGCCCAGGGCACATTACCCATAATACCAGCTGCCAAGTCACACAGAGCAGATTAATGTGGGTAACACTGGAGTAAAATAAGAAGAGCACAGATTTTCGAATCAAGCAATCCAGAGGTTAAATCCAACTCCAGTGACATTACTTTTCACTTCAGCACCTTAGAGAAGATGCTTGGCCTCTTAGAGCCTGTTGCTTTATAGGCAGTATCCAGTTTTGCAAGGAAACTGGATGTGATATATAAATATAAACGTATATATATATATGCTATAGCTTAGCTTTGGTTTTCTACAAATGTTAGATTTCTTCCTTGACCTATAATGACAGATTCAACGTGGATATTGAGCAAGAGGGTGTAGGGAATGAAGCATTTCTCCTGTATCAAGATAAAGAATCAAATAATGGTCAGAGGAGATGGTTAGTGGGTCAAGTGTTTTCTGGCAAGGGTGAGGACAGGTGCTTGAATCCTCCATCGCCCAGTTAAATGCTTGGTAGGAGTGGTGGCCCACCCGCAATCCTAGCTCTCAGATGCCAGAGGCAGGGGATCCATCCCTGGGGCAAGGTAGTCAGCTCGGCTAGTTCAATTGGTGATCTCTGAATTCAGGTAAATGAGCTTGTCTCAGTAAATAAGGTGGGGAGTGATTGAGGAAGACACGATGTAAACCTCTGGCCTCCACACACAGGTAGGTGTACACATGTGCATGGGTACCTGTATGCATGTGTACCCATGCACACCAACATGTATACACACATTCATGCTCACCATACATACACATAGATACCATGCAAAAAAATTAGATAATTATGCTATCTTTCTCTCTAGATGTCTGATGTGGGTATAGTAATGGAACCATGTCTTCTGTCAAGGAAAACACATGAGCTCTCTCTGCAGGGAGATGCATGCATCCCCTTCAAGGGGCATGTCACCTAATACCCACAATTGCTTCTTTCCCACCTTGTGGCCTGCGAGCACATGAGACCCCGTGAGTTCTGACAGCTGTGCCTTCTGTGTTCCCTTGCTCATGAAGACTCTTTTGCAGGGGAGGGTGGGGACAAGGAATCACCTCTCAGATCTGCAGATCAACTTGAGGGCGGCTTTTCATTTTCTGATCTCACCCAATTTACTAGATATCTAGAAACCCTTATTTTGCTGTTTATTTCTTTCTTTATTTTTTGTAGGAGCAGGTGGTGCCGAGGATTGAATCCCAGAGAGAACTGAACTCTCCTCTCCTCTTCTCTCCTCTCCTCTTTTCTCTTCTCCTTTTCCCTTCCTCTCTCCTTTCTTCTCCTCCTCTCTCCCTTCCTTCTTAACCTCTTCTTTCCCCTTCCTTTACCCTGCCACCCCTCTTTTTGAAGCAGGATCTCACACCAGGGTAGCTTGGAACTCATAGCAAATTTTCTGTCTCATTCTCCTGAAAATGCTGGGATTAGAGGAATGAAGAACCACACCAGCCAAAATTAAAAAAAAAATTGACTTTTCAAACCTCATCCTATTCTTTATTATAGCTTACTCCTGATGGCTGACCAACTTAACAGATTACAAAGAATACTCTTTCAATGCCACTGCATATATTGAATCCTCAGCTTTGGTTGCTCCGTATCTGGCATTGCTATTCTGATTCTCTGTACTCACCCTCCTGTGGGGCCCCCATGTCACAAGTGTCTGTTTTCATGGAATCGAGAATGACAGCACTTGCAGCCTCCCCGTCTCTGTACAACTGTGGTTCAGTTGTCTTTATTTCACTATTTTGCTGGCTACCGAAGACAAAAGCAATCAAAACTCATCCATCTTGAACGCCTCTATTAACCAATCAAGGGTTGTCACTGTTTTTAATGTCTGCCCTCTAAAGGACCATTTTTGGTAGTTTCAACTATGTCTGTGTCCACTGGGGATAGCTGCGTTTAGCCAGTTAAAAAGGCTCTCAACTCTGCAGTTAGTTGCAGACACTAGATATAAGAGTACAAAGGAAAACTCCTCTCTTCACCTTTCAAAATATAAAGCAGGTTTGGTATTTCCTTCTTGCTTCTTGTAAGTCCTAGAGGGTGGTGCATTTTCACAACTTATATGCAAGAAAGTGAAGAAGAAGCAAGCTTTGAAATTTCACACTTGGAGATAATCAAAGCGTCCAGAGGGAATCTGTAGCCATCTGAACGCATCAGGCATCCAGCGGTAAGAAGATTGACAGGGCAGCCATGAGTGACACATGCTGGTGAGGCTCAGCCGGCCATTCATCGGCACAGAGTTTGACATTTAAATTGCAGGCAGCCCTGGGTCCATTCCAGGAGCTGCCCGTGGCTGAACACAGTTCTGATCACTTGCTTGAGGGACGCAGTGGGGGTAACAAGAGGAAAAAAAAGAAAAAGAAAGAAAGAAGAAAAAAAATCAAATTGTTCTCGGAAATCATGTTTAATGTAGAAATCTGGTTAATATTAAAATGCAATCTGCAGGTTTCAAGTATTCTATTCCTCTAGGAAAATATTTCCTGTTCAAGGAGCTGGAGCAGTAAGCACCCCCCCTTTATTACATCACTTCCTGTGTCAGGCCCAACTAGCATTCAAAATATATTACCGTATTGATAATGCTAATTTCAAAATGATGCTTTTTCCCCTCCTTTGGTTTAAGGGTCTGGGCAAAATTCCAATCATATGGATGAATTTAGCTCTAGACAGAGCTGGCCAAGCTGATATTTCATACACTACATAGAGTGTGGTTCTCCCACATGCTGAGGATAGTAGCTGGGGCCTCCTCTGTTCTTATAGCATAACATTTTTTTTTTATGACTTGCTCAAGGAAACAGCTATCTTGTCTGCTTTAGTAAAGGGGGTGTCAGCAGCTCCAGCCAGGAGAGACACCAACATGTCTCTACACAAACACAGCCTCTGATCTTTGAATTACCAGGGAGTTAGGGTTTGATTTCTGCAACTCAACCTTCTGCCATGTTCAGATCAACTTGGTATTTTCCCGTTAGGCTTGGTCAGCTTTCCTCACCATGGCTCTCATCACTAAAAGGACATGTGGCTATAACCACTGGTACTTATCTTTTCATTCATTTTTTTCCTGTGATGTCTTTAAAAAACACAAAAGCTGATGGCTTATTAAAATAAAACTTTTTGAAGTATCTGTCCCTTACACAGATCCATAGTATTCCTGCATTATTATTTAACAATTTGATGTCCACTATAAAAAAGTCAATATGAAAGATCCAATATTCTAGACCAGAAGGAGGCAATTTCATTTACTTTGAATCCTTCCCACCCTCTGGAGTCAACAGGTGTCGGATGGAGCTGGTCATTGTCCTTGAAGAGTCAGAGGTGCTAAGAGATACACGACAAGAGAAATCTTAAATTCTATGGAGGGCCAACCAATTCATTCTTAGGTTTTGTTTTGGTTCTTGAGAATGTCCTTCAGATACCAGAGGAAATATTCTGCTCGTCTTTACTATGGTATCCAGCAATGAACACAAATATAGAAAATGAGTATTTTGTGTGTGTGTGTGTGTGTGTGTGTGTGTGTGTGTGTGTGTGGACAGGCTCGGTCTGCTCCTGGAAACACAGCTGCAGTAAGTTCATGCATAAGAGCAGAGTTGTATCCAGATGCCAGTGTTTTCCAGTCCTCCTCCCAGTCAGCCTGCTCTTGCACTCTTTCCACAACCCTCTTCCAGAGCCTTGGAGGGATGGTTATGTAGCTAATGGTTACCGGAGAGGGGAACCAGGTTCATCAGTGGGGTAGCCACCCGTACATTGCCCATTCCTCAGTTGATAACCTTCCACCCATGATCTTACAATCAACCCTACTTAAACTCAATGGGGAAAAAAAGACATGAAAGAAAGATAGGGATTGATGGGAAGACGATGGATGTGAATGGGAGGGTGAAAAGAGAGGACATTTGGGGGGAATGAGGTCAACATGTTATAAACATGTGTGAAATATTTTTTTTCTGGAGGTATCATTTCATTCTAGTCCATGGTGATTTGTGGTTTCAGGCTGTCCTTGAACTCAAGGTAATCCTCCAACCTCAGCCTCCTGAGTGCTAGTACAAAAGGCATGCTTTACCATACGTGGCTTTATGTGAGAGATGGCCAAAATAGAAAAATGAATAAAAGGAGAAAAATAAGCATTTTTAGGTCTTAACATTAGATGAAGAGAGCATGCTTTATACTGATGTTTGATTCTCCTCAAATGTAATTGTATTTTATTTTTTAAATATTTATTTGTATGAGGGAGTAGAGAGAGAAGGAGGGAGAGAGAGAGAAAGAGAGATAGAGAATTGAGTGTGCCAGGGTCTCCTTCCACTGCAAACAAACTTCAGATGCTTGTCCCACTTTGTGCATCTGGCTTTACCTGGGTGCTGGGTCATTAAACTCAGGCCATAGGGCTTTGCAAGTAAGCACTTTTAACTGCTGAGCTATCTCTCCATTCCTCAAATGTAATTAAAATGAAGTCTTATTCAACTCTTTTTTTTCCAGAGCATGCTGTTGTTTTCCAGGAAACTTCTCAAGTGATCTATGTATTCTAGTACTTCTATACAAGAGTTATTATTTTTGTCTTCATATTACAGTGTAATGGGGACTCCATAAGACTTGGTAGTTGGCTTAAAGTGGCACTGACATTGATGAGGAAACCACAGTGAGCCTTGCCTAGAAAAAAATATAAGGGTGGGGCCATGGAGAAGATCCCACCAGGCAAGGAAAGGAATGTATGCATGAGTTTCTGTGTTCTGTGGGATGGTTCTGTAGTTAAGGAAGCAGGACAGTGGGTACAAGTGAGGTGTGAAAATTTATCATGTAACCAATATATTTGTTTTCTTTGATAATATAACTGCATCTTAGAATTTTCTTGAGGAAATAAGTTTAACAATATTTAATCATATAATATACATGATATATATGTGTATATACACACACAAGGTATTCTCATGAAATCTCAGTGGAAAAGAAATCACATATCCAAGCAGAAGATAATGTTTTAAATAATTCTACACCATGTGATGATGATTATGATGATGATGATAATGATGAAAATAATTTCTTGTATTGGGTCAGGTCTAAGCAGAAAAGGGTTAAGTATGACCTCACTGGATTGGACTTCACTTACTCCCTGTTGGACTGTATTAAGTTAATAAGATAATAATCATATGATTGTTCAGTAATATGAAATATTTGTGATAATTGGATAATCAGAATAGAAAATGGCAGGTCAAGTATGTAAGTATGTCTAGAAGGCATGGGAGATGACATGCAAAAAGAGGTGAATTTTGAGTT
This sequence comes from Orientallactaga sibirica, assembly GCA_036365145.1. Lineage (NCBI taxonomy): Eukaryota > Metazoa > Chordata > Mammalia > Rodentia > Dipodidae > Orientallactaga > Orientallactaga sibirica. The sequence continues at coordinate 12,321,659 of JAEOAD010000013.1, forward strand.
GTGGGATTGAATTTCATATTTTTCTAACAAAATTATTTATATTCAATATAAGATCTTTCTAAACATCTATATAACCCAAGATGTTGTTAAACTTGAAATCTGTCTGGCTCATCCTTTCACATAGTGAGACTGTAAGGTGTAAACCCACATCACACTTGACATAAGCTCTCTATGTTTTATATTTTAAACATGGTAAGCCCTCTTTTGCAATCAGATGGATTGCTTGGTGTTATGTTTGGAAGGTAAATCAGTATAAATGGAGGTCAACGAAGAAGGAAAATTTTGTTAACAATGGACAGTTATGAACATTTTTTGTTTCTTGTTTTTTCAAGGTAAGGTCTAACTCTAGCCCAAGCTGAGTTGGAACTCACTCTGTAATTCTAGGCTGGCTTCAAACTCACAGTGATCTTCCTACCACTGCCTTCCAATTGCTGGGATTAAAGGAATGTGCCAATAAGCCCAACATTCACAGTTTTTGAAGAGACAAACAATAGAGCATGAATCACATGAGCCTAGAAATAGTGTGAATGTCCTAGAGAAACAAGATTGCCTTCCGAAGATCAGTGAATCACTTCTTAGAAAGGACGGAATGAGAAAAGAAGAAAATATCATTTAAGGCCACTGTGATGGATAGGACTTACTTATTCTGGGAAAAGACAATATTGGGAGATTTTGTTGATCGATGTAGATATGGGGAAAGGGATGAATTCAAGTTTAAAGATAGAGAAGACATAAATAAATTTACAGTAGCTTGTTAGTTAATTTAATGAAATATTGGGCCAACATGTAAGCAGGGTTGATGCTTGGAAAGGCTCCACAGGGCCTGGAGAGATGGCTCAATGGATAAAGTCCTTCCCATGTAAGAAGGACCTGAATTTGGATTCCTAGCACACAAAATTCCACGTGTGATACTATATGTCCACAATCCCAACATTGGGGAGGTAGGGATGGACATATCTCTAAGGCTCATTATCTATGTAGTCTAGCTAAATTCATGTTTAAGCTATGGGTTCAGACAGATTGCCAGTCTCAAAAAGAAAGGTGAAGCTCAATCAAGTAATACACATGATATCAACATCTGGCCTCCATATGCATTCTCACTCACATGTGTACACACACCACATGAACAAGTGCACCCCCACACATGTGAACACACATACACACACCACACACACACATACACAACCAAAAAAAGTAAAGAAGAATAGAAATGGCCCAATGGTCCTGAGCACTTAGAACTGAAGTGTGGAGACACATTAAGATGTGGCATAGACTTGGAGTGACCAGATCAGAGCCACATGAACAGCACAAGGAAGACAATAGCATGTGACACAACAGCAGAAAGGAATGGAGGGAGAGAAGGGTGCAAAGGGGACGGGTGAATCAAGGAAGATGGGGAGTTAGGAGAATCAACTGAAAAAAATCTTGTTTGAAAATTCCATAATTATATCTAACACTTTATATACTTCTTAAAATGTTAAAACATTTAAAAAATAATTATTATTTATAAATATTTTTCTCCATATTGCTATTGACTTTTTATTTTTTATTTATTTATTAGAAAGAGGGAGAGAGAATGGGCATGCCAGGGCCTCCAGCCACTGCAAACAAACTCCAGGTGCACACACCACCATGTGCATCTGGCTTATGTGGATTTTGGGGGGTTAAAACTGGGTCCTTAGGCTTGGCAGGAAAGCTCCTTAATGACTAAGCCATCTCTCCAGCCCTTGAAAATAATTCTGATGGAAATCCCAATCTAAAGGCATAGGAAGCATCTCTTTTCTGATGGCAGTGACCACTGGGATGACTCGAAACTCACCCTAGTGCTAAGAAGAAGTGTCAATGGAGCATTCGGTACTAAGTGAGACATCTCTCTCATACCCTCCAAGGCTCAGGGTACATTGCAGAAGAGGAGGCAGAAAGAACGTAAGAGCCAAAGGAAGGGGAAGGGTGCTTTCAACACCGCTAGGACACGGGGACCTTGATATTCCTGACCTCACAATGGCTGATGCTACCTACACAAGATCTACATAACAGGATGAAAAATGATATTAAGATAGAAGAGGGACTAGTTGTTAAGAAGAGGGATTCAGAATAGCAGGGGTTTGGGAAGGATGAGCCGGGTGGTGGTGGATGTGGTCATGGTATATTATTGATATATACGGAAATTGTCAATAAAAAAAAGTTACAAAAAGACTAGAAATAGGGCTGGAGAGATGGCTTAGCGGTTAAGGCACCTGCCTCCTAAGCCTAAGAACACTGGTTCCAATCTCCAGTGGTTCCAATCTCCAGGTCCCACGTTTAGCCAGATGCAAAGTGATGCAAGGGCACAATGCTGCACTTGACCACAAGGGGGTGCACACATCTGGATTTTGTTTGCAGCAGCTGAGAGGCTGCTGGCGTGCACATCTCTGTCTTCTCTCTCTCTCTCTCTGCCTCTCTCTGTCTCTCTCCAAAAAAAAAAAAAAAAAAAAAAAAAGACTAGAAAGGAATTCTGATTGAGAGAAAGAAAAGAAAGAGTGGGAAATAGAAAGAGAAAGGGAGAGAGAAAGAGAGAGAGAGAATTGATATGTTGATATGTGCTACAGAGACATCATGGAGAAAGGGATCAGAGATGTACGAGGAAGAACTAGGTAGGGATGGGGTGAGGGAGGCAAGGCAGGAATAGAAGAAACAGATTTTAGAACAACTTCTGATTTTGTAAAATATAGGAGGAGATTACACATTGTGTGGGGTGACAGAAGGGAGGAAGAAGGATAAAAACTTTTTCTACGTAAAACCATAGAAGGACGATTGACTGCAAGGTCCATAGGCAAGAGGTCAAGAAGCATGGAATCAGGAACTGTGGGGAAAGCTCAAAGTACAAAGAGGTAGGAAGTCACAGAAGAAAGCGGAGGAACATTCAGGAAGTACCAGTGGGACTGAGAGCTAGTTGCTGGCTTTTTCAGTATTGTGTAGGAAATGCTGCTTGGAACAAGTGGCAGAGATCAGTATCTTATTCCAGCTATTTTCAATGATGTCCAGATTGCTCATAGGCCTTCATCCAGAAAGTCATCTCATCTAAGACACTGAGGTCTAAGGTGAGATATATGGTTCATCAATACAGACAACTTAGACAATCACTTACCTAGTTTGCACAGTAGCTTGTTACTAACTTGACCTAACAGAGATGGTTGACAATGGAAATAAGATGCCATGTCGTTCTCAACCCAAATGACAGAAAAACTGGAATTCAATTTATCTCTTCCCAGCAAAGCTTTCAAATCCTTGCTAGAGGTGAAACAGTGTTTTAAAACTGAGCTTAGAAAATCTTCATTGTATGCTAAATCCAGTTTGTTTCTTCATTTTTTAATAATTATGTGTGTGTTTGTGTGTGTGCATATGTGCGATTGTATTGAGTATACCAGGGTCTCTACCACTGCAAATGAAGGCCAGATGCATTTACTACTTTTTGCATTGAGATTATGTGGCAAAAATTGTTATTATATTGATCCCCAGACAGCAGGCTTTGCAATCAAGTGCCTTTAACTGCCGATCCATCTTCCCAGCCTGCTGCCTTTTTTTAAAATAAAATAAACATTTATAAATGAAATCTTATTGGAACCCAGTTATGTTCGTTCATTTATTTTTGTCTAGTTTGGCATGACAGTTGCCACAGTGTGATATGGTTGGTAAAGCATAAAATATGAAGTTCCTCTCTACAGAACAAGCTCATTGAATCCTATGCAACAGTGGAGCCCATGCATCAGTAAACACAATAACACAGCTGATACATGCGTGGCGTTCTGTGTAGAGAGACAGTCATTTTCAGTCATGATGGAAACTTTTAGTTTTTGTGGTGAGCTATTGTAAATGAAATATGATCAGTTGAAAGGCAATATCAGCTAAGTTCTAGTCCATCAGGAGTTGGTGGCAGAAGCCAAAAAATAAACCCTGTTTGAAGACTTCAGGTTTAACAAGGCTCTGTGGGATTATGGATGGATATGTTGTTTTCCAGATGGGTTTCATGTCTTTAGACAGTGTCCTTTTCCTGCTAGTAAAACTGAGTCTGCCGTAAGGGGTCATGGCACCATGCATCTTGCCAGGGCTGCTGGAGAGCAGATGATAAGATACAAGGTGTTCTTGTTATCCTTACAAACTCCCCACAAATGCCCATGTGGAGAGATGTACACTGCTGACTTTTAAATTATACCTTTACAGAAAGAATGCAGACTAACTGAATTACAGCAATTGGAAAGAAGGCGGTGGCTGCCTTGTTCCATTAAACAAGAGAAAGAAAGAAGAGGAAAGAAAAAGCCCTGTCTTAGCACATGAGGTGCTCCTCGGTTTTAAAGAAGTACTCGGTTTTCTACTCATCCTAAAATACACAAATGAATAAATAAATAGATAACTGGACCCGGCTACTTTTCTCTTTATGTCCTTTGAGAACTAAACCCAGACAAAGTTTGCTTGACTTGGGCACGTGTAACCAAAAGGACTGGCTTTATGTTCCAGTGCTTGAGTATTGTCACCCAGAAGCAAAATCAGGTGACTCAAGTAGCGGAAGTGATAAGCCGTGGATGAAGTCCCAGCTTGTCACAAAAGAGTGAGAATGTCTGCATCAGAGAAGCCCAGTTGATATTTATCTTTCTTCTGAAGCTGAGTCTCCTTATATTCTAATTCCCAAATTAAGAGTTTGTTGAAATGAAAACTGTTCTGATATGATAACTACGATTAGTGGAACCATACCAAATTATGTCAGAATTCCTTTCTGTGTTGTTTGAGTTCAGTATTCCCAGTATAGAAAGATGAAGTTGGGCATTAAAGGGCCCAGGCACAATTGACTGAAGAAGCTACAAGACCAAAGATGGGCAAGTTTATTTTAGTTGTGATTATTATTCATTTGTCTTTTTACACATAAACATTACATTTTGATCACATGTACCTCACCTTGCCTTCCCTTTTCCCCTTCAGTTCCACTGTCCCTCTCACCAAAGCAAACCTCAGCACATGCAAGAAAAGTGAAATAACTCTTTGTATTCATCTGACCACAATACAATAAAGCTAGAAGTTAAACATAAGAAAAGCTACAAAACTCCACAAACTCTTGGAGATTAAGGAACACGCTATTGAATCATGAATGAGTCACTGAAGAAAATGGAAACACAGTGTACCAGATCCTATGTGATACCATGAAGTCTGCCCTATGAAGGAAGTTCATAGCTCTAAGTGCCTACCTGTTTTGATGTTTTAGATATGAGTCTAGCAGTTCTATGTTAATTCAATCTCAGAGGTTCAGTGAATTGTCTATGCTCCCTGCATAGCCAAGGCAAAAAAATAAAAAATAAAAATAAAAAAATAAATAAAAAATCCTATGCCTGTCAAGAACTGTGCAGAGTGGTGTGTTCCTGGAGACTGAATATGTATGTGCTAACACTCCAGTGTTCCACATGGAGTCTTCAAACTATGTAACTGTTTGTGTTCAGGGAAAAGATGTTATGATGGCTTGTAAATAATATGACTTTAAATTTAAATTATTCATTTATTTCTTTGCAAGCAGAGAAAGAGAGGAGAGAGAGACAGAATGGGCTTGCTAGGGCCTCCAGTCACCGCAAATGAACTCCAGATACATCCACCACTTTGTGCACTTGCATTTACATGGATGCTGGGGAATTGAACCTGGGTCATTAGGCATTACAGGCAAATGTCTTAAATGCTGAAGCATCTCTCAAGCCCTAAATTTCTTATCTTAAAATATTTTAATAATGATCCCTTCCCATTACCTTCTCCTGACCTCCCAGTCCTTCATTGACTGAACTCCTTTATCCCAGCTAATCCCTATTCTACTTTGATCTCTCTTTTTTCCTTGTGTGTGGATGTGACCCACTGAGTTTTTAATTTAATTTAATTAATTTATTTGTTTAGTTATTTTGAGAGAGAAAGGGGCAGATAGAGAAAGAGAGAGGATGAGCAACCCAAGGCCTCCAGCTGCTGCAAATGAACTCCAGATGCATGCTCCCCCTTGTGCATCTGGCCTACGTGGGTCCTGGGGAGTCAAGCCTGGTACCTTAGACTGGTGGCAAATATCTTAACCACTAAACCAGCCCACACCCACTGAGTTTTAATTGGGGTTGGTTGAAAGGGTATTGTAGGGAATTATTACCTGAGGATATGGATCCTACCAGTGGCTGTATTACTATGTAAAATGCCTCCGTGTCCCTCAGCCACCATTAACTGTCTGTAACTAGTCAAGGAGGCATCTCACACCCTCCTTCATCATCCATGATGTTGTTGGAATGCTCAACACTAAATGAGACATTATATCATCTCCTCAGAGGCTCAGGGAGCCTTGCAAATGAGGAGACAGCACCTAAGAGCCAAAGGATGGGGAGGAGTGCTGTGGAGCACTTTCATTCCAGGCATGCCATGGCTGTTGCATTCATGACCTCATAGTGAGTGTAATCACCTGCAAAAGACCCCACATCAAGTGACTTTTGAGCTCCCAGCAGTATTGAGGAGCACTACTAACTAGTGTGACACCACTAGACATAAAGAATTTTAAGCCAACACTTTTGTCCTTGGCAGATGCTTTTGCACAAACAGGACCATAGAGAGGTAACTAGCCCATATCGTGGCATATGAAGCGATATAGCTCATGTTCCAGTAAAGAACTATAAGTGTCCATGTCTATGCAGATGTCCATTTGGAATAATTGGCCGTACACTTAATTAATTTTGTAGCTGTGTATTTCAAGTTGTACATGAATAATTCTGGGTGTGGCTTTTCCTTTCCATGGCCCTCTTCCACATGCATCTACATGTGTGTGCCCCTTGCCTTTCTGTCCTTTGCATACATAACCACTTTTATGATGGAAAGCCAGGGAAAACTTTGTACATTTCTTGGATTCTCACAATGAAAGGAGAGGTACAGAGCAGAGCATGGCCGATTTCTTATGGAAACAAATAGTGTGTGTGTGGGGGGGGGACTGAAAATGAAATCATATTTTACATTTTATCAATTCATAAAAACTTTTTTACTTTAATATTTAATATTTAATAATAGTTTATCAATCAGAATTGAGAAAGGTGATGATATTTAAGTTAGGTCTATAGATGTGGTGCCGTCTCCCTTATATGCTATAACTCAGTTTATAAGGACACCACACATTGTTAAGATTTTAATGCATTTTAATACATAAATGACAGACTTATTGCATAACAGTATGTGAAGTTATAGTATGTAATGTACAGTAAACTTTACGGAACATTATCTAAACACATAAGGATTTATTTTCCTATAGAAAGCTCATAGGAATGGACAAAAAAATAACTGTGTTTTAAAAATACCCAGGCTGGAGAGATGGCTTAGAGGTTAAGGAGCCTGCCTGCTAAGCCTAAGAACCCGGTTCCAATCTCCAGGTCCCACGTTTAGCCAGATGCAGTGACACAAGGGTGCAATGCTGCACTTGACCACAAGGGGGCGCACACATCTGGATTTTGTTCACAGCAGCTGAGAGACTGCTGGCACGCCCATTCTCTATCTGTCTCCCTCTCCCTCTCTCTCTGTCTGTCTCTCTCTGTGTCTCTCTCCAAAAAAATAAATAAATAAATAAATAAATAAATTTAAAAATAATCCTACCATCTACAATATGTACCACATTTGTTGGTTGCCCTCATGGCTCATCTTTTCTACAAGGGGAAAAATGACATTAATTCTTTTTTGTGTATATTCAGTTCACATAAAAAATAGCTACAGAAATTTATTGTAAGAAAGAGAGGTATTGCAGGAAGAATACATTTGTTAAATTGCTATGATTTATCATGAAATCCACCAAACTCTATAAGCAGCCTAGAATGAACTAATATTCTTTCTCTTATTATTGCACATGCATTTATTTTATTCAACATCAAACTATTGCAGGGAGACAACTAGATTTTTTTTTTTTTCCCACATGGCATGAAAACAGCATGATACACATGAAACAAGGCTGTACTTTTAAAAGATAACTTAAAATTTATACCTCTCTTTTAGACTGTAAACCTGGCTTTTCATATTTGTTTATGATCCATGGGAAGAAAGGTGGGCAGATTTTAGGAACAGATCTGTCCAGTATTTCTAGCCTCCTTATGCCTCAGCTCTCGTCCTGCTTGTTCATTGATTTCTTTCTTTGTGGTTTCAGATGAGCACAGCTATATGTTGGCATACCAAAAATTTCTGGCAGAAGTGGAGAGCTAGCAGGTCATTTTTCAAGAATTTTACAGTCTGTTTTCCACCTTAACCTGTTCCAAGAGTCACCTCTCCTACAACTTCTGACTATTTTCATAATTAGCTGCCTCCAAAATGTTCTTAATTTGTAAACACTGTAAAATGGCCGCCAGACATTTACCATAGTAAAAGTGGAGAGGGAAAAACGACCAGCTTCCTTAAACCATTTACATTTGACTGGAGGAGAAAGCTGGGCAAGTGCCCACAGCAGTTAAAGGTTCAGGCATAGGACTCTAAGTCATTTTTCTTAAGGTGTCAGTGCCACACACAGCTACCACATGATCTTTCTTGGCTCCAGCTGGCTTTGCTAAGTGCCTTGAACTCTGAAGGCTGTACCGTGCTCTAGGTTTGCAGCCATTTTCTCTGCCATGGTGAGGCCGGCACAGACCACATGTTTGCCTGTCCCTCCTCTCTTGGGCCGAGCCGATCATCCCTGGAGGAGTCCTCTTCCATCTCAGTGAGACCTGCCTTATCGTCTGACATTAGGACAGGACAGACATGGTACAGACATGATTCATGGTGAGGAGAGTTGAGGCCTTCAGAGGACACTGCCCCTTTCTGTCCCCGTCCAAGCTGCTGGCTGACCGCCTGCCATCTGGAGCAAACACAGGAAACATGGAAGAAATCATGAAGGACCAAAAATATTCTTTGGACCACATGATGCTCTGTAGACAGAGAGGTGGGATACAGAATTCCAATGGAATTTATGATTGATTGAGTCCAAGGTTTGTACTTTCCGAAAGATGTCGTCCAAGGTGGCATGTCAATAATACAGCAACTGGCACTCTGTGAGCTTCCCCTGAAGGTTTTTAGCACTCCTTTAAAAAATATATATATATATATTTATTTATTTTATTTGAGAGAGAGACCAAGAAGGAGAGGGATGGGCATACCAGGGCCTCCAACCACTGCAAATGAATGCCAGACTCATGCACCATCTTGTACATCTGGCTTACCTGAGTACTGGGGAATCAAACCTGGGTCCTTATCCATCACAGTGAAGGGCTTTAAGTACTAGGCCAGCACTCCAGCCCTCTAATTTGTTTTAAGTATTAAGGATGAACCCAGGGCCTTGTATCTGCTAGGCCAGCATTCTACCACTGAGCTATATCCTCCAATCTCATACTTTTTTTTTTTTTTTTTTAATGTTCAAACAAAGTCGTACCTACTTACCCTGACTAGCACTGAATTTACTGTGTAGCTCAGTCAGATCAGTCAGACCTTGAACTTGTGATTCTCGTGCCTCAGCCTCCCTCATAGCTGGGTTTATAAATATGCACCACCAGACCCAACTTCTTTCTCATGTTTTTTTTTTTTTTTTTTTTTAAAGAGAGACACAGTGAGAGGGAGAGAGAGAGAGAATGGGCGCACCAGCAGCCTCTCAGCCTCTCAGCCGCTGCGAACTCCAGGCTCATGTACCCCCTCATCACTTTGCATCTGGCTAAACCTAGGACTGGGAGAACTGAATGGGTGTTCCTAGGCTTAGCAGGCAGGCGCCTTAACTGCTAAGCCATCTCTCCAGCCCCTTTCTCATGTTTTAATAGCTAATATGACTTTCTGTTTAATTTATACAAAAATAATATTTATTATTTAATTTTCATTTGAGTTTTTTTTTTTTTTTTTTTTTTTTTTTTTTTGCAAGGTAGGGTCTCACTCTGGTCCAGGCTGACCTGGAATTCACTATGTAGTCTCAGGGTGGCCTTGAACTTCTCCGCGATCCTCCTACCTCTGCCTCCCGAGTGCTGGGATTAAAGGCGTGCTCCACCACACCCGGCTTCATTTGAGTTTTTAGAAGCTCTCCTTGCATTTTTTTCTTAGTAATAATACCTGCTTTTAAAATATCTCGGTCTTTTTTTTTTTTTAATCTGTTTCTGGCATGCTAAATTCTGGACAGAGTCTAGATGACTTTATCTTCTGAAATGTCATCCTCCTAGATTCAATATTATTGACAGTTTTATGCAATGTCATTCCAGCCTGTTTCACATATTCACATGCACACTGAAAATCATCTAATGATTAATCACACTCTATCACAATTACTGGATGATTGGGTTCATTTTTATGGAAAGATGTTGTTTTGCTTCACTCCTTGGGATTCTTTTATTTTGCTCAGAAGCACAATATAGCACAAAAGCTCTGTGGGGTGCTGATGTCTGACTATGTCCTTTCTTTTGCCTCCATTCTTGAGGTGACAATAGCTCCCTGCCTTTCTCTGTGACATGGCTGTCTTCTTTCTCCGCTCTCAATATATCTAGCTGTGCTGTTGGTTTACTTTCTTCCAAAGTTAGTGTGTCCATTTAGTCTGGGATTCAGCTATTTATTTCTGTAGAATCCTTTCTATTGTTTCTATAGAAAAAACTGCTCCACAGCCTATTTTTCGCTTGTAGGTCATCTCATTTTCCTCCTTCATGTGGTTTAACCTCTTTCATATTTTTAAATACATAAATGCTACACCTGTTCTTTATTCTCTTATAGTTTTAAATTACTTTTCAAGTTTAGTATACAAATTGATAGATTTGGTATGGCATTTTCTTATGTATATATTATTATACTATTTTCTCATTGGCTCCTTCTCGCAGTACCCTCATCTGCCTCTCAGTCCCTACCCTCTTGCTGGCTCCCTTCCTCCTCCAAGTGATTCCCTCCTTATATCTTCATTTTACATGAATTCCATCACCCTCTACAAAAATCAAATACTAACAACTGCATTATATTTACAAAAAAACCCAGAGATTATCCAGTCAACAAATAGGCTAATAATAAGTTTGAATATATGTCCCCAATATATTCAATGTTTTATTCAAATAGAGGCAAAGAAATAGAAATGGTTTGAGATTCCATTGTAAAGATATAAATATTAGCAGAACTGAAGTGTGCTGTGTGACCTTTTGGCTGTAGTTTTGCTCTGTGTTGTGGTGGCTTTCTTTTGCTCTCTGCTTTGTGGAGAGCAGGCCGCTTCTCTTGCCATTATGGAACTTCCCTGATCTCTTCAATAAATCATCCCTTCCTCCATAACTGTGCCCTGGTCTAGTTCATCACTTTTCTGCAACAGTAAAGTTCGAGGAGTGTGGGGTGAGATGAACCTGAGCTGGATAAACTTTTATTTTGGAGGAATGGGCATGGATGTCTTTGAAGATGCCTTCAAGTGGTAAAAGTTTTATGGACTATTCTGATGAGAGTTTTGCTAAGTGCAGACAGTATTGTCTTCTGAGCTCTCAGAGGACTTTGTTGGAACTGGGCCTGTTTCACTATCAGAAAGTTTGATCTTGACTGACTGCTAAAGATAGCATTTTAAAATTTTAAGTTGGAAAACCTGTTAAAATTATAGAGGCACCAAGACTGGTTTCAGGTTACTGGAGCTGCTATTGTCAACCACATTAGCAATCTTAAGGAAGGTGGAAGGAAGGTGGCCTGACTCTTTACATTAAAACAATGGAGAGGATGCCTGAGGAAAGACTGTTAGAAATGCAAACTCTTTTGAAAAGAGTTGACTGGAGAAAGAATCTGCTTTTCAAGGCTATGATTTATTTTCTCCTGGATTAAGAATATGGCTGTGTCCTGCACACCTGGTATTAGTTTTGGAAGCATGAAAATGCATGGAGTGGTCATGAATTGCACACGGTTCCAGGAGCAGTTGCTGAGATCATGAGGCAGGGCATGAAGACCCTCAGGAATAGGCTGAAAGAGCCTTTGGAAGATGGACTGGTTTGCATGGAGACCTGAAGATGTTTTGGAAATACCAGGACTGTGCAAAAGGGCTACCATGGAGTGCAGTGTTATGTGATGAAAGTTTTCCCTGGCTACTCTGCCCAGCTGGACTTGGAATTGGAAAACCTGAAGACTGTTAGTCTCTGGTTATATTGAACTTGAACTGCAGAAGTTTGATGATGGCTGATGGTGGTTGAGTTGCATTATTCTAGTCTCTCCTTGCTATGCCTTATACCAGTTAAAAATGTTTACTCTGTGCCTTTACATGTTGAAAGTATTTAACTTGTTTGATTTTACAACACTATTTAAGTTGATCAAGACTGTGAGAACCTTTGAAATTGGACTGAGTACAATTTACAATGTATAGTTATAAATATATTGGGGGCCAGGGGCGGAATGTGGTAGTTTGAATATATGTCCCCAATATATTCAATGTTTTATTACTTTATCCATCTGCAATCACCTTTAGAGGCAAGGTCACTGGGGGCAGTCTTAAGGTGTGGTGATGGTTTGAGATTCCATTGTAAAGATATGCAAATATAGCAGGAGTTCCTGAAGTTGCTGTGTGACCTTTTGGCTGTAGTTTTGCTCTGTGTGCTGTGGTGGCTGGTTGGCTTTTGCTCTCTCTGCTTGGCCCTGTGGAACTTCTCTTGCCATTATGGAACTTCCCCTGGATCTATAAGCTTCAATAAATAATATCCCTTCCTCCATAACTGTGCCTGGTCTGGAAGTTCATCTCCGCGAACCTGAGGCTGTCTGCTACATATGTACAGTCAAATGAAGAAATAGAAATGGTCAATAAATATTACAGAACATATTTTCTTTCTCTGTTTTCTTTTTCATCTCTCTTTCCGCTTTCCCATGATCCAAAGCATTCTAGACCCCTTCTAATCATTTTCCATAGTTCTCAGCTAAAAATATTTGTGCATGTCTTTCCCAAGGAAACTTGAATTCTTTTTGCAACACGAGTCTTCTCTCTCAAGCTCTGGGCCTGTTTCACTTCATGATCTTGCACTGGAGCATCATGTGTGTTGAGGCTATCAGCCCTTCCACCAGCTCCATGTTTTCTGTATCCCAGGGTCCATCAGTACTTAATCTCAGTGAAATGTTGACAGCAAAGGTTAAATTTCTCCTAGTACTATTCACTGTTATCCATCATTAGTAGAAACTTACACAATTAGAACGTAAATGACACATTGACCTTAATGTCAACTAAACATTTGGTGTGGTAAGAATTTCTTATGGCTGGGTGTGGAACACGCCTTTAATCCCAGCACTTGGAAGGCAGAGGTAAGAGGATTGTCATGAGTTCGAGGCCAACCCTGAGGCTATAGAGTAAATTCCAGGTCAGCCTTGGCTAGAGTGAGACCCTACCTCGAAACAAAACAAAACAAAACAAAACAAAACAAAACAAAACAAAACAATAAAAGAATTTCTTATGAATCAGGTAAGATTCAAACACATTGCATTTTTTTAGCACACTTAATCCTTAAAACAAAAGGAATTTCTCCTCATAGTACTGTCAAAATCCTTGTGATTGTGTGTGTGATCTCAACACTTGGGAAGTAGAGATAGAAAGATCCAGAAATCAAGGTAAGCCTCTCCTATATAACAGGAAGAAACTTGAGACACTTGTATTTATTATGATATTAGCAACATGTCAAGAACTTTCTAATTGCTTCTACCTCTAGTCATGGTATAACCCACTCTACATAGGGAGCTCACTACTTCAGGCTAAAGAGGTGTGGTGATTTGAACATAAAACATCCCCATAGCCTCATGTGTTTGTGATTAAACCTCATAGTTATAGCCCATTTAGTAGAGCCTTGAGAGGTGGAGCCTTGCTGGAGGAGGTGTGTCACTGGCAGCCTGCCTTGGGCTTTTATAAACCAGCCCTACTTGCCAGTGCTAGCAAGCTCACTCTCTGTCCTTCCCTGCTGCTGTGACAAGATGTGATGCCTGCCATGCTCTCCCTGTCATGATGAACCTTCCTCTGGAAACTATAAGCTGGAAATAAACCCTTTTCTTCCGTAATTTGCTTCTGGTTAGGTGTTTTGTCCCAGCAATGAGAAAGTAACTGCCACAATTCAGTAAGTCACAAAGAGAGCCTTTTACATGAAAGGCATGTGTTCATTACTGGAATGGAAAATACAGACAGACAACTTGCCTAGTTTTACTTTCAAACTTGCAAAGTATCTAACACTCTCCAACAGAATGAGCATCACATAGATTTATGTGGGGTTCAGAGCGGTTTTAACTTGTCTGGATCCCCCAAATTATGTTCATCTCTATTAGTATATTTCAGGTGTGGTAGTTGTTTTAAACTTTTTCCCCAATATGATTTTATGCCACAACCGTGGGCTACCAGGTCTCAGCAGGTGGGGCTTGTTCTTGCCTCCATTGTAAATGCTATGCTGAGGCAAAGTTCTATTGACTGATTACATGTTATTTCTTCCTACATATTCCCTTGTGTCATATCATACAGAATGACCCCTAAGTTCTTTATCACAAAGTGTAATGCCTAAAATATGGTTCTTTTGTACCAAAAATATGTTAGCAGGGGAAAATTACTCATCATGTAAAAGCAATTGACAATCAAGCATAAGGACTTGAGTTCACATCTCCAGAACTTACACAAAAGCTGGGCGTGGTGGGGCACACCTGTGATTCCAGTGCTGGGGAAAAACAGACACAGGGAACCCCTGGAATTTGCTGACCAGATAGTTTGGCAACATCACCCTTTAGTTTAAACACACACACATCACAGAAATGTCAGCAATCTTTATAATTTATATAAAACATGAAGTTGACAGATCTCCAGAGTTTTTCCAATACATTAAATATTACATATTAACTGTTTAGGTCAGTAAAGGCCCTTAGAGGAAGATATATCAGTACTATGGCCAACCAGCCCTGTATGAGTGGATGAAGTGTGATGTCTGGTCCCTTTTGGGTGAGCACACATCATCGTGTGCCTTCTAAATGCCGTCTTCTCCACATATATGTCCTCTCTGTGTTCCAACTAACCTCTCCACTGGTTGTTTCAGAAAGGGCTGCTGAACCCCAAAAGTTCAGATCAACAGGGGAATTTATGGCTATTGCTAAGCCCTGTCTACTGAGATCTAAGAACGGAGAGGAACAATTCTGGAATATGCCTTCTATTAGCATACTGGAATTTTCAACCACCCTAAGCTGGGGATATCCCAGTGCCATCACTTAAGGTAAAGAAAGGGCGGGTGTCTAACAGCTTGACAGCCTCAGCAGACTGGTTGCTAATGGCACTTCCCAGGGCTCCTCAGACTTCAGCTTGTACCGGGACAGCCAGGAGGGCTTGTAAGATTGAGGAACGCTGAGTTCCATCTCCGTTATGGAGACCATAGATCTGGAGTGAGCTGAGAATTCACATTTTATCAAATTTCCAAGTGCTGCTGCTGCTGATGGTGGTGGTGGAGGTGGTAGTGGAGGTATGGAGACTCCACTATAAACCCCTGGTGTAGGCTAAAGATGAAGTCTATACATAATCTCTACACCACATGCTTTATATACAAATTCATTCTTTCCTTTTTTATTTATTTGTACTATTTCATTATATTTTATGTATTTGAGAGAGAGGTAGATGAGAGACAATGAGAGAGAATTGCTGCACCAGGCCCTTCAACTGCTGTAAACGAACCAGGAGCATGTGTTACTTTGTGCATTTGGCTTACGTGGGTCCTGGGCATTCAAATCTAGGTCCTTTGGCTTTGCAGGCAAGTGCTCTTCCTTTCTTCCCTTTCTTTCTCTCTCTCTCTCCTTCCTTCCTTCCTTCCTTCCTTCCTTCCTTCCTTCCTTCCTTCCTTCCTTCCTTCCTCCCTCCCTCCCTCCCTCCCTCCCTCCCTCCCTCCCTCCCTCCTTCCTTTCTTTCTTTCTTTCTTTCTTTCTTTCTTTCTTTCTTTCTTTCTTTCTTTCTTTCTTTCTTTCTTTCCTCTCAGAAGCTTTTTTGAGGCTGGAGAGATGGCTTAGTGGTAAAGGTATTTGCCTACGAAGCCTAAGGACCTGGGTTCAATCCCCCAAGACTCATATAAGCCAGATGCACAAGGTGGCACATGCATCTGGAGTTTGTTTGCAATAGCTGGAGACCCCGGAGTGCCCATTCTCTTCCTCTCCCCATCTATCTCTCTCTCTCTGTCCTTGAAAGTAAATAAATATTTTTTTTAAAGAAAGAAACCTTTTTGATCACAAGTATTATGATATGTTCTTATTGCTGGGTCAAAATACCCAGCCAGAAGTAGCTTATGGAAAGAAAAGCCATTTGATTCAGCCTATAATTGTGGAGGGTAGACTCCATAATGGTGGAAAAAAGCATGGCAGGAGCAGAAAGTCTGTGTCACATCTCCAAATGGACTTTAACAAACGTCTCCAGGCCCATCCCCAGCAATACACTTCTTTCAACAAGGCTCCACTTCCCAAAGGTTCCAACACCTTCTCAAATTGCTGGGGACAGATTTTCAAATATATTAGCTTTTGAGGATGGCCAGGGGATTACTTTCAAACCAGCACAGTATGCATGAGTCTGTAGGTCTTTGGGAAGATCTTTCTTTTTTGGGGGGGGGCGGGGGGAGTGTTGGCTAGTCTCACCCTCCTGTGGTCAGTTGGAGGTAGGGTAGATAGTTATACTGATTTTAGCTTGGTTCTCTGTCATATTTGGGTGTTGGTTTCTCATTAGACTGGTCTAGAATGGCCACAGCTGAGGAAACTGGCTCTCTTCATGTGTTCTTTCCTTGTCTAGAGGCTGGCCCCGCCTGATGGTGATGGAAGTGACAGGATTGTGAGAAAGCCCAGAGATGGTCAAGGTCTCTTGTGGTATAGGCTTAGAACCAGCACACCATTGCTTGTGTCACTTTCTATTTGAGAAAGAAATTCTTACAGTCAGAGTGGGTAGATCTGACAGAGTTTCAAAGCAATGATTAATGGGTCCAGGGACAAGATTAATTGGGACCATCAATGTAATCAACTTGCCACAGTCAACAAAGCAAATTTTGCTTAAACTTTATCCATGGATTAATGATCTCAAAGGATCAGGAGCCAAGAAGCAGGGTAGACTCCCAGGTTGGTTGATTAAATGTCTCAAGAATGTTGTCAAGGGCAGAGACACTTTCCAACTTTGCTCTAAGCTATTCTTGGTCTCTTGGCTTATGTACAAGCTGGCTCACTTCAAGGTCTCCAATGGCTATCAGCACCAACTGCAGAAATAAGCCTCAGTGTTCATATTTAGTGGATTCTTGAATCAAGCTCTCAGAGTCATTTTCTCCTATTGCTATGCTGGTTTAAATTGTCATATGCCTTCCTTTTTCTAAATCCATCCTTTGCTTTGGGATGCAAGTAAGAGACCTCCATAGCAAAAGTGTCTTAAACAATTGAGAACATTCATTAGCAATTCATTTAAAAACAAGTCTAGGGCTGTAGAGATGGCACAAATGGTTGAGGCTGCTTGCTTGCGAGGCCTGCTGGCCCAGAGGTTCAATTACCCAGTACCCATCTGAAGCCAGATGCACAAAGTGGCAAATGCCTACAGTTTCTTTGCAACAGCAAGAGGCCCTGGTGTGCCCACACATATTCAACACTCTCTTTCTGCTCACAGATAAATAAATACTGATAATTTTCTACAAAAAGAGATTCTGTGACAGGTTATTAATAATATTAATATACTATTTATATATTATCACATATTAATAATAATCACATTAATACTATCATAATAAAATAAAATTCTTATCATTGCCCCTGCCATTGTTGGTGCTGATATTATTTCTCTTTATTTGCTAACCATGATTATTATATCCTTAGTCAACACATAAATGTAAGAAGAAAGAATACAAGGAAAAGAGTTACCTTCAAGCTCTGTCTTTCTCTTTTTTCTCTTTGTTAAATAGAAAACTCTGTCTCAAAAGTTCCTAAGCAGATTTCTCCTTCTGTTTAAGAGCCTCATAACTTGGCTCCTGGAAGCTGAAGTGAGCATCTCCTTCCATTATCTCTTACCAGAGGCAAACTAGTTCATGATGAATGAAAGGACCAAAACATGCCTATGGTGCATGCAAGATGTACTCTGAATTTCAGTGCATTAAAACTCTACCACTGTGAATGGAGTCCCCCACAACCCTACCTGACATCCACGCAGTTGAACTCATTAGGAATTAAGGGCATGACTATTTCTTACTCTTTATTTTTTTATTTTTTATTATTTTATTTATTTTTGGAGAGAGACACAGAGAGAGATAGAGAGGGAGAGGGAGACAGAGATGGGCGCGCCAGCAGTGTCTCAGCTGATGTGAACAAAATCCAGATGCATGCGCCCCCTTGTGGCCAGGTGCGGCATTGTGCCCTTGCGTCACTTTGCATCTGGCTAAACGTGGGACCTGGAGATTGGAACCGCTGGAGATTGGAGCCAGCGTTCTTAGGCTTAGGAGGCAGGCGCCTTAACCGCTAAGCCATTTCTCCAGCCCTACTCTTTTTTTTTTTTTTTTATTAGAGGACAAAGAGTTATTCTTTAAAAGCAGAAAATTTGTATTTTATTGGGATATACTTTTAGTCACAAACACTTGTTTATTCGGTTAAAGAGTTGGCTCCTGGGGTAAGAGCCCTTGCTGTGTCAGTGCGAGGACTTGAGTTTGATCTTCAACACCAATAATGAATGTAACCATGGTTGTGCATGCCTGCAACCCCGATGCTAGTGGGGGCTGGGGGAAGGATACAGGTACAAGATGATCACTGGGGCTCACCTTCATCCACTGTAACCAGAAAACATGGAGTTAGCACTAAGTTCATTGAAAGACCATGTCTCAGGGAAATAATACAGGGGACTAACAGAGAAAGTGAACGTAATGTCTTTCTCTGGCCTCTGAATATAAACACACTGGTGGGGGGAGCATGCATCTGCCCACGCACACATACATGCATATTATGCCCCACTAAAAATAAATTTAAAAAAATAAGAGAACCATGTGTTTACTGTCTGCAACTGTGTAGATGCAAATAAGTGCTCGTCCAGTTAGGTGTCAAGTGTGAAGGCTGCCTTGGTTCCCATCCTCTTACAGATGATCTTTCTACCCTCTCCCAGGTCACGTGCCCTCCTAGATCCTGCAAGGAGACAAACTGAGTACCACAGTGCCAGTGCCCCACCCCACCCCACCCCACCTTGCTTGAGCATTTAGGGAAGGCCCTTCATCTGTATTCTACCCCCTGTCTGTCATTTGCCATGTACTGTATTGGTTGATACAGACTGGTCATCTCAGGCCGCAGGCCATGAACAAAGAACCACAATGTCACTCTAAGTTCTTCAAATGCATTGTTGACTGAAGGTCCACATTTTCCATCGAATCTAAGCAGGCATGTGGCTCACAATGTTAAGGGAACAATTTCGGGACACAGAAGTCATCAAATACCACAACAGAAGTGTAAAAAAAAAAACACTAAACTACAAGATAGATATTTGGGCAGACTTCCTGACATCACAAAGATTTTTGCAATAACAGTGATTATTTTAACAACAGACAGGTCCACCAATTTCTAACTAGTGATCTCATTTTCTTCTGCTTTAAAAGATGCAACTGAGGTGGGGAGGGGGCAGGAATTGGAAACTGTCTGGCTAGGAACATTGTTACCAGATACTTTATGTTGCTCATTTTCTACTAATGGAATATAAATGATGGACCATGAGTCACTCTTCACCATTTACCATCCTAAGCTCCACTATCAACCTGGGTTGAAGGATGGAGAGGCATGTGGTACAGTAGAAGGTATGTCAGCAAAGCCCTGGAATGAGGGGTACCTGCAGGTCAGTGCATTCTTTCCCCTTGTTCACTAAGCCAGAGCT
The DNA here is from genome assembly GCA_036365145.1 of Orientallactaga sibirica. Lineage (NCBI taxonomy): Eukaryota > Metazoa > Chordata > Mammalia > Rodentia > Dipodidae > Orientallactaga > Orientallactaga sibirica. Next base: position 12,341,463 of record JAEOAD010000013.1, read on the forward strand.
TCCTCTGTGAGGGCGCCGAGACTTCAGCCTCCTCGGCTAGCTGCGGAGTGTATTTCCCAGCTGGAGTGTATGATTGCAGGCATGGTTTTAATGTAGCCACGATTCTGGCTTTGGTTTTTTACTTTGAAACTCCAGCAAGTCCTGAGCTGTTTGTTGAATCTATGTTGAGAAACAGTGCAAAGAAGCAGCTAATAATTGGCAACACTCCCGATGCTTGTATCATTACGGTCATTAATTAGGGCGAGGGTAATGTGCAGAAAGCTTGCTGATTTGAATCTGTTGCTTCTTTCTGATCTGTTCTTGGGGGAGGATTTATTCTGAAAATTCTCTTTTCTTTTTCTTTCCTGCAGGTCAGGATTGAGAATGCATAGCATGGAGAAATGATGCATGCTGAGCACAGTTTTGTTTCAATTGACAAATTAGCCAAATTAGAATAAACGAAGCTTCTTCTCGATCACAAACTTTCACCCTCAAACAGCAGCATGTCAGTAAAATACTTAATATAACTTTATGGAAAACGTCCAGTGAAATGAATTGCCATATTACATGTTTTACTTTCTTCAGATCTAGCTAGAGGCTAATATCATAGCTCACCTGCAGGGTATCTCTTCTATTGGAGTGCTATAAAAGGGCTTTCTTGTCTCACTCATGGAAAGCATTGTGTTGCTGTAATTTAGGGGGACTTACATTGAAGAGGGTTTTTTTCCCCATTTTTAAATGCTCTTTTATATTTTCTTTTTAATTGAACAGCTATGCCAAAGTGACCCAATTCAGTTTTGTAACACATATGAGCAAAATGTTAACAAGCAGATAAGATGTTTCTTATCTCCTCTTTAGGTTTTTCCCTGATGACAGCATGGACAATAAAGACGTCCGTTATTCCATTCTAATCCAGAGGATTATTCAAGGTGAGGGCATTACTATTTCTTTTAAGATTAGTTACTCATGGGATGAAATCGTACCATGGAAGAGTCTTTTAATAGGTACTGAAATATAAGATAACACAGCAACACAGCATACTGAAAGACCACAAAATTAAAGTTCTAAAGATCATCTTTATTTTGTATGATAGATTTCTGTCTTCACATCTCTGGTAACAAACTCTGAGACTCTATTTTATTTTTATAGTCTCTCTTAGGAGTTCTTATAAACCTTCATGTTACCCTTCATAACATATCTACCCTGAAATCCCTGGAGATTTTTTTTTTTAATTGAAAGTATGAGTGCAGGCAGGGTGTGGTGGTTTGTCTAATACGTCCTCATGACAATGGGGTGTGTGGGAGTGATGTATGGCAGGATCCCACAGGGCATCTGTCCTCAGCTATTCCAAGTGCCAACACTGCTCACCACACCCTACCTTGGTTTGGAAACTCTTCACAGAACAAGATAATCTCAGGCCAAGGCCTGAATGAGTCCCCCTTCTCTGAGTGAGAAAAAGAAGTATATGTGAAACCAAATCCACTCCCAGGTCGAGAGTCTGGCCAATTGGGATATAGACAGGGAGTTCAGACTCCAACATGAAGCTGGTTTTCTCTGTAGATGGGACTGGGTGGTCCAAAGCTAGCCTGGAAAGAGCGAGTGCAGGCCTGTGTCTGGCAGCCTATACAGACACTCTTCACTGCCCAGCCGTGCCTTGGAAATGACTTCCCAATTTATATTAGCATTATTGTATTTTCCACCTACATTTGCAAATATGATTAAAATTTACTGGTCATAATAATATCTGAGCAACTCAGCTCTGATCGTGCAATTTTCTTGATAGTTTATAAATGTGTGTGTGTGTGTGTGTGTGTGTGTGTGTGTGTGTGAGAGAGATAGAGATAGAGCTAGAGAGAGAGGGGGAAAGGGAGAGGGAGAGAGAAATGGGGACAGTGAGAAAAATACTTGATGTATACAGAAATATTTAGGAAAGTAAGTAATTACATAGCAGAAGCAAAAGTGGCAAAATTGATGTCTCATTTTGTCCTTTTCCCCTTATCCTGTTAATGCTCAGAAATTTATATTCTTAGATATTTCTTTTAGTTCATCTGTGCAGGCTATTTCTTTGTAGAAGGGCGTAATATTCAAAACTAGCTAAAAATAAGATTTTTTGGGATTCTAGCCTAATGCTAGTTGAAGACTGTCCCAGGGCTGGCATTTTTCTTTTCTTTTCTTTCTTTCTTTCTTTTTATTTTTTGAAAACCTAAGTGGCTAATTTAATAGCAGGGATGATGCAGGGTTGTTAAGACAATACCATGGGAGTTATTTTTCTGCTCTCCTTTTTGCCTTGATGATGATGGGAGCTTTCACCAGCCCTGCCCGTCTGCTTCTCTAGACAATCATTGCTAACCTCTTTAGAGATTCATTTACTATTTATCTCTATCTTGAACTAGTGTTACCAGATTAATATTCATTACTATGTGGTATCACAACACTGAACATGCACACAGCAGACTCATATGGTCTATTATGCTTATTTTTCTTTTATTTTTTATTGATAATTATCTTTTGAGTAGTGGTCAACAATTCAACCTTAATCTTTTCTTCAACTCTGCATATGTTTCTACCTATAAATTCAGTTTTATGAAAATATTTTACTTACTTGATGCAGGGGTGGTGGCGCACTCCTTTAATCCCAGCCCTTGGGAGGCAGAGAGGTAGGAGGATTGCTGTGAGTTCAAGGCCACCCTGAGACTACAGAGTGAATTCTAGGTCAGCCTTGGCTAGAATGAGACCCGACCTCAAAACAACAACAACAACAATAATAATAATAATAATAATAATAATAATATTTCATTTACTTGAGAAAGTGAATGGGTATACCAGGACCTCCTGCCACTGCAAACAAACCTTAGATGTTTGTGCTGCTTTGTGCATCTGGCTTTGTGTGGGTACTAGGGAATCAAACCTGGGCCATCAGGCTTTGCAAAAAAAAAAAAAAAAAAAAAAAACAAAAAAAAAAAACACTTTAACCCCTTTAACTACTGAGCCATCCCTCTAGCCTGATCTTTTCATGTGTCTGAAGATATTTTTAAAATATATTTTATTTATTTATTTATTTAGTTAATTATTTGAGAGAGAGAAAGAGGCAGAGAAAAAGAGAGGAGAGAATGGGTGCACCAGGGCCTCCAGCCACTGTAAACGAACTCCAGACACATGTGCCCCTTTGTGCATCTGGCTTATGTGGGTCCTGGAGGATTGAACAGGGGTCCTTTGGCTTTGCAGGCAAATGCCTTAACTGCTAAGCCATCTCTCTACCCCCTCGGAAGATATTTTTACAACCAATTGAGAGTTTAACAAGATATATCATTTTGTTTTTCTAAACCTTTTGAAGAGACTCATGTAAGCTACTCTTTCTGTCACTGTGACAATGGCAACTTGGGGAAGGAAACATTCATTTTGGCTCAGGCATTGAGAGAATGCCATCTGTCACAGTGTAGCTTGGTCCATGGTGGTGGAAGTTTGAGGCTTGTCCACATCAGTGCTGACCAGAAAGAAGAGATAATACCAAAACAAGAATTATGCTTCAAAGCCACCATGGTACTCCACATTTGCCAGCTGAGTCCTCCATCCTAAAGGTTACAGCACATCCCAGTGCCAACAGCTGGGGACCAAATATTCAAACACATGAACTTATGGGGAGCATTTCCTATTTAAACTATAATGATATTTCTTCACAGTGATTTCTTATTTAGAGCAATGTGTTAATTTTCCAAAAGTATCATGATAGATTTAAGGACATTTGCATAATACCATTTTTTTTCCCTTAGAACAAAATTATGAGATTCTTTGTGAAATTTCCAGTGGTGTATTTTGGACTCAATTTAATTTCATCCACAAAACTGGAAATGTATTTGTCATAGTGCTGGAAGCCATGAGTCCAAGATGAGGGTGTTGGCATGGTTGGGTTATGGTATAGGCTCTCTTCCAGATTTCAAACTGATACCTTCTGTGTGTATCCTTTCATGATGGAAAGAAAGTGAACTAGATTTCTGGCTTATTCTTATAAAGGTACTAATACCATTCATTAATGCTCCATCCTCATAACCCATTCCCTCCTAAAGGGCCCACATCCTAATACCCTTACAGTAAGTATTAAATTTCAACATGAGTTTTGGAGGTCACAGGCAACAGGCATTAGGTTTATAGCAGTTACAAATTGGCACTATTAACGGCATTATCTTTTCTTACAAAGCATGCTGTTTGGGAAAGTGGTGTGGAGCACAAGAATTTCACATGTAAACTCTTGTTCAAACTCCCTTCATTCCATTGGAAAAAAATACAACACTAACACATGACCAAAATCAAGACATCAATAATTCAGCAAGTCTGTTCTCATAGTAGCAATCACCGAATGTGCATTTGTCCTTCCTTCCTTCTTTCTTTCCTTCCTTCCTCCCTCCCTCCCTCCTTCCCTTCTTCCTTTTCTCCCTCCTTCCCTCCCTTCCTTCCTTCCTTTACCTCCTCTCCCTTCTCCTTCCTCTTTGTTTTCTCTTCTTTCTCTCCTCATTCCCTCTGTCTCTCCTTCTCTCTCTGCATTTTTGACATGGTCTCGCTACCTACTCTAGGCTGCTCTGGAACTCATTATGCAGCCCAGGAAACTCAATGTGCTCCTTCCTCAGCCTCATGAGCGCTTGAAGTAGAGGCTTACCTCCGCGCTCCACTGAGTGTGTGCACTTGCAAAAAACATGATCAAGTTCTGTCACTTCTTTAAATATGCTGGTTCTTAGGAGGGCTACCTAAGCTCTTCATGAGACCCACAGACCCTGACATAGCCTGCAAAATGACCACTCACTGTTCACTTTCTCCCACTGTCCTCCACGTATGCTTTTCTTCCTGCCTACTCCTCATGTCAGCCATCCCTCTGCCTCCAGAGCTCCATGCTTATTTGCCTTCTTTAGTCTTAAGTGCCATCCCCTACTCTCTCCTTGGCATAGTCCTCCCATCCTCTAGAACATATTCCAGAACCATATATTGTGTGTACACTTCACTTGGGCTGTTGGAAATCTGTGGCAGAATCAAGGCTGCACCTTTGGTGAGTAGCTCAGGAGTCTCTTGCCACCAGTGGTCAGAAGCCCTGTCTGTCAGCAGCTGCTTAAAGTGAGCGGAGCTAGTGTTTGCTTTCTTGGGAAACTTGACAAAGTCGTAGAAAGATTAAAGAAGCTTTTCCATCTTGGACCACTTCTGTCATTGAGTTAGTCAAATACATCCCTTGTCCATGCAAGTCACCATGCAAAGTGCTACAGAGTTAACTAGGAGGAGAAGACATTGATGTTTGGCGAGATGCCTGAATAGAGTGATTCATTTTCATATCTCTATATGTAGAAATTTTGAAAACTATTTTTAGTGAGAATTTTAGTACGCAGACATACTGTAATTTATTGTAGTCCTGTTCTATTACCCTCTTTTGCCCCCCCCATTCCTATTATATTGGGCCCACTCCTCTTTCCAAATAGTCCTTCTGTTTTGATATCTCATTTTTTCATCCTCCTCCAGTCTTGATGTCAGAATGTTGATGGGCTTAGAATTGTGGAGGTCTTATGGGGGTAGCGACAGCCACTATGAGGTCATGGCTGAACACACTAGTCAGGTCATGTGCAGATGGCAGTTCTCCAAAATACTGTTTCCATGTGCGGCTCTTTCTAATTTATTCCTTCCCCCCTTTTCTTTTTTTTTTTTTCTTTTTTAAAAATATTTTTTATTATTTTATTTATTTTTGGAGAGAGACACAGAAAAAAAAGACAGAGAGGGAGAGGGAGACAGACAGAGATGGGCACGCCAGCAGTCTCTCAGCTGCTGTGAAAGAAATCCAGATGTGTGCGCCCCCTTGTGGTCAAGTGCGGCTTTGTGCCCTTGCGTCACTTTGCATCTGGCTAAACGTGGGACCTGGAGATTGGAACCAGGTTCTTAGGCTTAGCAGGCAGGCGCCTTAACCGCTAAGCCATCTCTCCAGCCCCCTTCTCCCCTTTTCTTCAGTGTTCCCTGATAGCAAAGATGTCTCCTTTTGTGTTGAATTCTCAATGGCCTCTTATTTTCAGCTTGGTTGAGTTTTGAGTCTTCTCGGTATCTCTTTCCATCTCCACTGTGGAGGTTTTCTGGTTAGCAGCAACAGTAATTAGCAGCAGTAATCTTCTTTCTCCACATCATCTGTGATGTACTCTGGGCTCTGGCAGGTATAGAAGATCTCATGTCAAGCATTGGGCTTTCTTTTCATTACCTTGCTGGGTATTGGTCTCCTCACTGTTCTGCCATTTATAAAGAGAAGCTTCTCTAACCACAAGCTTGAGAAGTATTAATCAGTGTTCATAAGCACATTATTTTAGAAGGCAGTTTGATGGGTCCAACTGTCCAGGTAGACAAAGAATAGTGATAACTTCCCTCTGGGACTTATATACTTCTAATCCAGGGGCTATTGACTCACCAGTAGTTAAATGTGTATCTAGACTTCTTCTAGGTAAGTATTCTATACATACAGCAGATTTTCAATGTACCATCTTGAATTATAAATATCTGAAGAAAAGATGTCTATGAAAATAACTATACCCTGATTTTGTGGTGTCTTGCCTATCACAGATAGTGTGTACAGTGTATCTGTTGATCCTACATTTAGAATAAAATTTAGAGGGCTGGAGAGATGGCACCTGCCTTCTAAGCCCAAGAGCCTGGTTCCAACCTCCAGGTCCCATGTTTAGCCAGATGCAAAGTGACGCAAGGGTGCAATGCCTCACTTGCCCACAAGGGGGCGCATGCATCTGGATTTCTTTCACAGCAGCTGAGAGACTGCTGGCGCGCCCATTCTCTATCTGTCTCCCTCTCCCCCTCTCTCTGTCTGTCTCTCTCTCTCTGTCTCTCTCCAAAAATAAAAAATTAAAAAAATTAATAAAATAAAATAAAATAAAATTTAGACTATGGGAATACTTGTGAATGGCTTGCTTGATTGTAATTGATATGTTAAGAAACAAAGAAGTGTTAATTTTTCTCTTCTTCACTCAGTCTTTCCTTACTTCCAAGATGAGGCTACTTGAGAGTAAGGTAGTAGAGATGAAAAGAAAAGGAGAATTCCCATGAATTCAAATATTTTTTCCTGTACACTTTTCTTATTACTTATGAAAGATAATAAATTGGAAAAGAATTTGTGCCCTGTCTTAGGATTCACATTCCAAGCATTAAGTTGATCGTGGAAGATCGAGGCTGTGTTGATCAGCTATACCTGCAAACTACTACTGAACAGAGTCAGGCTAAATGTCCAAGTTCCCTTCACATTGTTGGGACCACATGCCTGACCAGAAACAGCTAATGAGAGGGAAGGACTTATTTTGGCTTATAGTCTAGTGGGAAAGCTACATCATGGCAGGCAAAGGATAGTAGAGAAGAGGCTGGACATCACTTCTTGCCACAGTGGCCCATAAGCAGCAAGAGAGCAAAGTGAGCTCCGGCAAGGAGGAAGTTGGGCTATAACATCCCAATACCCTCCTCACCAACACACCTCCCCAAGCAAGGCTCCGCTTCACAAATTCTCACCAGCTGGAGACCAAGCATTCAAAACATATTAGCTGGGCTGGAGAGATGGTTTAGCGGTTAAGGTGCTGAGAAGCCTAAGGACTCATGTTTGACTCACCAGGCCCCACATAAACCAGTCTCACAGTGACAGAAGCATGTAAGATCACACATGTACATAAGGGGGTGCACACATCTGGAGTTCAATTACAGTAGCTGGAGGCCCTGGCATGCCAATTATCTCTCTCTCTCTCTCTCTAACACACCCTTTCTCACTCTCACATTTAAGAAAAGGCAGTTTGTTGGGCTTGCCTCCAAATTAATAATAAAACATGATCCTGTGTGTGTGTGGGGGTCATTTCATTCAAACCACTGCACTAAAGAGTCCAGGCTTTGTTCAAAAAGAACACACACAAAACATAATCACTGTGATATCTTATTTGTTTTCCCGATTTTCTCCTTCTCTCCCTTCTCCTCATCTTACTCTTTTGTTACCCCTGTGTGTGTTGCATGTCAGTTGTGTTCCTTGATTGCATGGATCATATTTACTGAGGCAAGGATGCTCATTTGAACTCAAATCTCAGTGATTTGGCTGGTCTAGTTAGCCACCTTTCCCTGGGTCTGCCCTGTGTCAGCCTTCTGAGCACTGGCATTATAAGATCTCCATGCCCACTAACATTTATGTTGGAACTGTGGATCAAACCTCAGGACCTTACATTTGTACTTTATCCACTGACAAAACTCTTTATAACCTCTTTTTCATTTAAAAAAATTTTTATTAAATTTTAAGGAGAGAAAGAGAGATGAAACACTAGGGCCTCCTGCTATTGCAAATGAACTCCAGATGCACACGCTACTCAGTGCATCTGACTTTACCTTGGTCCTGGGGAACCAACTGTACAACAGCTATCTCTCTAGCTTTTAAAACCCAAAGTACAAATTCACCACCATCAACACACACACACACACACACACACACACACACACACACACACACACGTGCGCAGGTGCGCGCACCCACTCACCTTCCTATAAGTTTACAGCATGACAGTGGTCAGGGCTTCCTAGCCTGCTGCTGGCCCTTGAAGTAGATGAGACTCTAGCTTGATTCATTTCCATTATTCAAAACCAGACAAAACTGTCATCTGAGTGGTTATAAACACAAAGAAAGCAAGATGTTAAACTCTAAATATTGGGAGATGTTATTGTTCTAATTATAGCCAAGAATGAGTGCAATTTGCATTTTCGTAGCCAGAGAACAAAATAAATCCAGGATTATGTTGGGGCTTAGATATGCAGCTTGCTGCAGGACAGTTATAGATAATGATGGGATGGATGTCTAAATTCAAGGACAACTTTCCTAGATCATGACTTAGCTATCAAGGGAGAAGACATATAGAGGATAGTCATTTCCTTGGACAAGATGGAATGCAGATTACCTTTCAAATGGTCAGGATTTAGATTAATGGATCCATTTGCAGAGCGTTAGTCTCTGAGTGCAGTTAGCATAAGGCACCGGTATTCACAAGGTCATCACCAAAGGTGTGCTAAGAAGCCTGTTGCCCAGAAACCAAGATGCTTGTGGTTTATTGAAAGCTATCATTGATTTAATAATAAATTGACATATATAAAAATCAAATATTTGAGTCAGTAGAAAATCTCCTGGGACCATATTATTGTTTTTCAATACTGTATTTTTAATCTCCCTTAAATTTAAGTATTTTTTAAATCTTAGAATACTTTCTTTGGAATAGATTCTCTAGTATTTCAGATTAACTTCATTTGAGAACGATTTTAAAGAAAAACATGTGGAAAACTCGGAGGACTGTTAATCATGAGAGACATTCTGTTTTATTTCAGAAGTTGGAAGGCTGTAACACAAGGGTCTGACTTGGTCCACGGGACTGTTTTTGCAGTGCCCATCAGCTAAGAATGATGTGGTAATTTGTGTTTGTCATCAACTTGACAAGACTTAGAGTCACGTAGAAAATGAGCCACTGGGTATGCTGGTGAGGGATTATCTTGATTAGGTTAATTGAGGCAGGAAGACCCACCTTAAATATGAGCGGCACCTTTGCATTGGCTGAGGTCCTGGACTATAGACAAAGGAGAGAGCTGGCAGTGCACCAACATCCATCACTCTCTACTTCCTGAGTGTACACACAATGTGATCAAATCTGCTTCATGCTCCTGTTGCCAAACCTTCCTGGCCTTGATGGACTGTCATCTTTAACTAGAAGCTGAAATAAACTGTCTTCCTTAAGTTGCCCTTGTTAGGTATTTTGTCACAGCAATGAAAAACATAACTAATGCAGTGGTTTTTATATTTTAAATGTTATATTTAAATGTTATATCACTTGCTGTAAAAAGTAAGAGAGAAATATAATTAAGTAGTGATAGGTAGGCTAGTCAGCTTACTATTCTAACCTACATAGTATTTGTATAGAGCACATACACTGTGTTGTATACCTTTAACATATGCAATAAATTTATTTTTCTAGCTCGGCTCCGAGGGGAGTCTGCTCCCACTGCTTTCTTTCCCTCTTACTTTGAAATGAACTTTAGTCTTTAAACACTATAAACAAAGAATGTTAAAAATAAAACAATGCTCATATTCAGCTAAGGTTAGATTATGTGTTTTTGTTTGTGAGTACTTTTTACTGAAATGTCTGAGAATAGGGTTGAAATTTCGTCAGTATTTCAGGCTGAGGAGATGACTCGGTGGGTGGATAAAGTGTTTGCCATGTAAGTGTGAGCGCTCCGGTTCCGATCTCCTGAACCTCTGTACATCCAGACACTGCAGAGGACATCTGTAAACTCGTTGAGCCTATGAGGAAAAGGAAGTTGGAGACAGGAGAATGTCCATAAGCACAAGGCCAAGGTGAACAGGGAAAGACCTTGCCCCAGACAAGGTAGAGGGTGAGGACCATCACCTGAAGTTCTCCTAGGATCTCCACATGCAGGCCTGAATCACACACATGATGACACACACACTCACACACACACTTACTCACAGCCAATATTTGAATGTCAAAGTTAAGGAAGAACTGGAACTCACACCATGGTAGTTGCCAAAAACACTGAATACCCACCCTTACCACAGCACCTGGTAAGTAGACTCCCAGGAATGCCTCCATGAGAGAATAAAAAAATAAAACTGTATGCATGCAACAATGCTTGTCTAAGAACGTTGAGTCAGGGGAACTCACAGTGTCCCCTATGTAATGAACTCTGATGTAGATCGAGATGTAAATGAATAGATCAACTGTGGTCTACAGCTAACATAGAACACTGCTCAGCAATAAATAGGTTCAATAGTTGTGACATGGCACAACCTAGGTGAATTTCAAAAACTTTCACTGTACATAGACATCAGTTTGGAAACACTGAATGTGGCGTGAATACATTTTCTATAATGGGACCAATATTATGTATGTTTAACTTTGTAGCCTATAGTGTCTGGCCTACAAAGTCGTAATTAGAAACAAATACAAAACAATATAAAAACTAGAAATTCCTGGCCTAAAAACATCAGGGACTTTCAAGTACAGCAATTTAACTATCTTAATTTTCTAAGCCACATATTTTAGTGATTGGTCCTTGTCAAAGGTGGGGAAATAATGCCTATAAGAGGAAAGAATTAATTTGAGAATTGTTCCCAGATGATTTCAGCCTTAATCCCAAAGGTAATTCTTTCTTTTAAAATTATTATTTTTTTTCACTAAGGATAACAACATAGGATTAGTTATCTTAAAGTGCACACTTCAATGGCATGTGCCATTGTGCCTGCATCACCTCTATGTAAGTCTTTCACTAGACTTTAGTTCAAAATAGGTCAATATAAACTTCAGATTGCCTTTTAACTCAGGATAAGATTGTGTCTCTACCTAGAAACCTTTTTTTTTTTTTTTTTAGGTAGGGTCTCACTCTAGTTCAGGCTGACCTGGAATTCATAGTCTCAGGGTGGCCTCGAACTCATGGCAATCCTCCTACCTCTGCCTCCCAAGTGTTGGGATTAAAGGCATGCGCCACCACCTACCTAGAAACCTTTTGGATTATAACTGCTGCTTCCATGGACTAGCAGCAAAGCTCTGCAGGCTTTTGACTCTAGGAAGCAGCGATGTACCTTCCTTCCCCACAGCTGAATGAAAAACACGCTCACAAGTCAAGACAATCTTTCTCAAGATCAGGCACTCTATGGTTATGCAGGTTGCATGACTGATATTAGCGCAGTCGCGTTTCCACTTCCCCTAGTTTGTCACTCTGCTTTGATCACTCATGGTATTAGCACACTCACCGGGAAATTACAAGAATGTTTCATTCCACCAGAGCGTGTCCAGGACTCAGCTACAGCTCTTAGCGTTCTCTTCACTGTCCTTAAACAGAGATAGAGAAACTGATTTTGAGGCAGTTGCATGCATGCAGGTGGCTGGCAGGTTGGAAATTGTAGACACCTGGACTGTTACATTACTCAATGGTTTGTTTTATGGCATTAGTGATGCCAGATGAAAGTTGCTTGGGCAGGCTGCAGCACTTACCCATGGGAGAGCTTATAACGGCATTCTGATAAGAAGAGAGCTATTGGGCAAATTGCAACTGGGCTCAGAAAGTTCACTTGGCAGAGCTAGCTGTCACCAGCAGACGTGTGTTTATTCTCTTCACTCCATGGTGGCTCAGGGGATTCCTAGATGTGTGCACACCAGAGCAAAAGAAAGCTGGGAGACATATTTTCTTTTATTGCTGGCATCTTCCTCTTTATAAGCAATGCTTGCATGCATTACTACAACAAGGTGCATGGGTTATTATCAAGTCGTCCTACTGTGGCATTTTGAAGGACTATTTTGAGGAAAGAAAGAAAAGAAAAAGGAGAGGAAGTATTTGACACAATCTGTGCTGTCTTCCTCTCAGAACATGCACCTGTCCCTTTCAAGATTTTTTCAGGAGTGATTATGAAAGTGATTTTATCATCAGCCCAATTTTTCCTATATGGGGTCATGACATTACATAGTGAGAGTTCAAACAGTACAGCCACTATTCGTGCAGTTAAAACACACAACTAGGAGCAAGAGTTATTTTTTTAAAATAATACTGTGAGAAAATGGGTTAATCTCCAAAAATATTAAAAATATCCAGAAAGGCCTATTGTATGATTACTATACATAAAGCAGTAAATTTAAATGCGATATCTACTAAACCCTGTGATTTTTTTTATATGTCAAGCTTTAAACATCAGATATTCAATTCAAACAAGTTATATATGCACATGAGATATTGCGTGTCATTTATTACAGCGTGGCTCAGCAGCTGTGGTCCATTTGAGGCAGACAGAGCATTCTAATAACTCACTCTCATTAACTCCTCCTTTCTGATAATGGCTCCTCTTGGAGTATGCCACTAAGGAGAGCTTTGAAGTGGGCTCAAGTTTCCAGCAGGAATGAAGATAACACATTCTAGATGCTGCTTAGAAGTCTCTGTCCCCAGAGGTCCCCAGATACTCATCTTTCTGCAAGTCATAAGGCTATTGTCTCCTTCTGACATGTACCTGGAAAACTTCTCATGCGATACTTTTCCTGTTTGCCTAACGGTTTACTGCTTTTTTCTTCTTCTTCAGCTTCCTACAGAGCTTCAAAATCACTTCACTAAGTCACTGAGCTGCTCACCTAAAGAAATGTTTCTTATCGGCTGGGCCTGGTGGCTCATGCCTTTAATCCCAGCATTCAGGAGGCAAAGGTAGGAGGATCGCCGTGAGTTCGAGGCCACTCTGAGATTACAAAGTGAATTCTAGGTTAGCCTGGGCTGGAGTGAGACTCTACCTTGAAAAACCGAAAAATGAAAAAAAAAAAAAAAAGAAAAAGAAAAAGAAATGTTTCTTATCAAAGAAAAATAGCGCCGTCCAGGGAAATCAACCTAGTTTCAGGATGGCTCTGTCTTCTGACTGGACAGGAGCCCAAGCACCCCAATGGAGGGTCATGTGGGTTCTCAAGTCTTTGTTGTTCTGCTGAGAACTTTCAGTCATGCCACCCACTAAGAGTCCCTTTAAAATATGTGCATTCTAACCAGGGGACACCACAGGCGCTAATGTTATTTAATTGTTATTCCTCTGTGTGGAAATACTACACCAATGGGGGAGGAGAACTGTGACTGTTATCACCCAGTATCGGATTTCATAACATCTTGGAGCTGACAGAAATGACCTCCTTCAAAAACACACAGGGGACACTTTGATGTAGCGACATGTCGGTTCTCTGGAAGTCACTCATCACTGGAAAGACAGTTAATGTCTTTCCTTAGTTATGTGTTTCTTCCTGTTTCTGTCATTTTTCAAATGCCTACCTTTTGTCACAAGGTTTTAGTCATGATTCTACAGGCTTGAAGAGCCATCTTCGAAAGCCCCAGAGGGATCAGAATCATATGGTATCTGAAGATTCTTATATCGATGACTGTCCTGGGAGGATTTGTGAAGGGCCTCTGCACACAGGGATCCATTTGTTTGAATTGTTTAGACATGTTGGAAAAACAGCTCATTCCCAAAGACGAGGGAAGAGCATAAAGACTGGGCACAAGGTCAGGGGTTCAGTAGGAACTTTCATAGTTAGTTGGTGTTTATGTATTTTGGTATTCAGAAGAGAGAAAGAAATTATCAAGTGCAGTGAAGCAAATATTATACAAAAGAAACTCTATCAATGTTAAGTGCATTTTTTTCTAACATTTGAAAAATGTCTGTGAAAACCACTTCCGCAAATCTGATTCTGAAACAATCCCACCACCTTTCGTATTCATTCTGGCCATCTCACTTGGGATTAGTTTAGTCCTTTGCAGAGTTTTGCATCATCAAAATCTCATAGTACGTGCTCTTACATAAGACTTTTATTGCTCATCTAACATTTTTAAAGAAATCGAAATAGAGACAGTTCATAAGAAAGGGAAAGACACTTCCAAGAATGGAAGTGCAAAAGTGAGATAGACAAAGACATACACTCAATAAAGCCTACTCTAACATTTTTTTGTATAAGCATGTGTGTAGCATGTGTGGTATAGTGTGAATATGTGCATGTGTGTGCTTGCATGCATATAAGGGGAATCCAGGGGAGAATAGCATGTGCCCCTCCTGGTTTTTTGAGATGAGTTGCTTACTGAATCTGGGGTTCATCATTTCACAAGCTCCAGAGATCCTTAGTTCTCTGCTTCACACATGACTGAAGTTACAGCCATGCATGACCATGCTCAGCTGTTCACATGGGTCTTGAGGAATCAAACTCAAGGAGTATCAAGTCTCCTCAGACCATAATGCTTGTATGAAAAATGCTGTTACCCACCAAAACATCTTTCCAGCCCCTCATTTAACTTTCTTTTTTTAGTTTTTATTTTTCAAGGTATGGTCTCATTCTAGCTTAGGCTGACCTGGAATTCACTATGTAGTCTCAGGGTGGCCTTGAACTCAATGTTCCCTACCTCCTACCTCTGCCTCTCAAGTGCTGGGATTAAAGGCGTATACCACCACACCTGGCTCATTGAACATTGTTGAGATTGTTTTATTTTCTATCACATGACTTGGGAGTTATTCTTTTTGATTGTGTTTTTTTTTTTTTTTATTGAGTGAATACGTAATGGCTTATTCATCCAGTCCCCTGTTGATTGGCATTTAAGTTGTTTTCAGTTTGGGTTCAGATAAATAAAGTGCTATAAACATCCAAATATAGGTCTTTTGTAAATATATGTTTACATTATTTTGGTCAGATTTTAGCAGTAGATGGATGTCTTCCAAGGAGTATTGTTAGCATAATAGAAATACACATTTGAGGAAAAGAATGAAGAGACAGAAACATTACCACCTAGTATGACATGTATATGAGCAAATCATTTTGAATAAGTTATCAAGACAATTTAATAATAGGGCAAGGATCACCTTTTCACTAATGTTTGCTTCTACCATGTCTAATAGACTGTAAACTGATCCAATGAATTTTCAAATTATCAGATAGGTAATGTTTTCTCTATAAAAGTCTTATTTGGGGGCTGGAGAGATGGCTTAGCAGTTAAGGTGCCTGCCTCCTAAGCCTAAGAACCCGGTTCCAATCTCCAGGTCCTACGTTTAGCCAGATGCAAAGTGACGCAAGGGTGCAATGCCACACTTGACCACAAGTGGGTGCACTCATCTGGATTTCATTTGCAGCAGCTGAGAGGCTGCTGGCATGCCCATCTCTGTCTTCCTCTCTCTCTCTCTCTGTCTCTCGCCGTCTCTCTCTCTAAGAAAAAAAAAAGTCTTATGTGGCATTTTTGAACAAAAATCTGTGCCCTGTGTATTTTATTATGTTTTCTCATTACCTACCCCCCCCAAATTATTATCTTAGCAGCTATTCAGAGTGCTCCCAATTCCTTCTGCTATATAATTTCTGATTCTTTTTTTTGTGTGTGTGTGTGACTCTTTGTTTTGCCAATGGGCAACATCATCCCCTGAGCCAATGTCACTGTCATTATCATTACTATATTTCATCTTGAACATGATTGAATTCTTTCAAAGCATATCAACATTAAGTAGTTAAGTCATTTCAACTTGTTCCTTTTGTGAGTTATTTTTAAGGGCTGTCTTGGTGTGCACACAGTAGTCGTTAAAGCTAATTTTGACCCACTCTTAAGGCATGACTGCTGTGTGCTCACTATCAAGGGCTCAGGTGCATTTTTAGGGCTCTGCATTTTGGAAAATAGGAGCTAGAAACTTGAGCTCTACATGAACTCGGAAAACATCTAGTTCTTTCCTGATGGAATTTTATCATATTTAATTTGATATGCACATGTGTCACCTAACATTAAACGGTGGATGCAAATTGCCTTCATGATGATATTTGAAATTCTTGTTCTGGATACATACCCCTCTCTTAGCCAATTTAGGCTACCATACAGAAAGACCACAAAGTAGGATCACTGGAACAATAAAATTTGTTTCTCATAATTCTAAAGAAGAAGGGAGGGAGGTGGAAGAAGGAGAGAGAGAGAGAGAGAGAGAGAGAGAGAGAGAAAGAGAGACCTTTGTCTTTATTTCTTCTTATAAGACCACAAATCCCATCATAGCAGCCAGAACCTCCTGATGTCATCTAACAATTATCCATCAGAAGTTTTCTTAAAGATCTCAAAATACTGCAAGGCTTCAGGATATGAATCTGTGGGATACAACCTAGTCTGTAGTAACCCCTCTCTTCTTTGGTACTTTCCCCTAAAAGTTCCAGTCCTTGGAGTCTGGCTGCACTACAAACTTTGCTTGCACAACCCAGTGAGGTCACCTTGCTATGCTTGAAATCTCGCTTGCTTTGGTTCATACATGGCCACCGGCTAGAGACTGGAGAAATCACGAACTTGCTTTCTCTCAGGGGCCGTGACACTGTGCCTCCTGTTTCCTGGTATATGAAAACTGCTTCCACGTATGTCTTGTTCCGCTTCCGAGGTACTTAAGGAGGGCTTATCCTAGTCAGTTCAGACCATTATATAACAAAGTTCCATAGAGTGGGAGGGGGTAGAAGTTATAAACAACACAAATTATTTCTCACAGTTCTGGAGGTTCGATGATCCTAATAAGGAGTGACAGCAGGGTCAGTCCTGGAGAAAACATCCTCACAGATTTCTGTTACAGTATTTTCACATGGCAGAATGAGGGCGTGCGTGCGTGCATGCATGTGTGTGTGTGTGTGTGTGTGTGTGTGTGTGTGGGATGCACTTGTTCGTGTGTGATACTATGGGGCCACATGTGCTACAGCTCATGTGTGGAGGTCAAAGGAGAACTTCAGCTCCCACCTTGCACCTTTTTGTGAGTCAGGGTTTCTCATTTAGTTTTCAAGACTGCATTCATCAGGTTTGCACCTTTTTGTGAGTCAGGGTTTCTCATTTAGTTTTCAAGACTGCATTCATCAGGTTAGATGGCCCAAGAGCTGCCAGGGGATTCTCCTATCTCTGCTTCCCTTCGTACCTGAGGCACTCTGATGCTGGTGCAACAGCATCTGGTTTTAGGAGGGACCTGGGGATCCAAGTTCAAGTACTCTGCTTTACCCAAGGAGTCACCTCCCAAGCCCTAGGCTCCCTTTTTACACGTGAAACTAATCTCATTCTCAAGGACGCCTCTTTCATGATCCCAAAGGCCCCGCCTTCTAACACCAAGACATTGAGGACCAAGATTTCAACATGTGAATTTTTGGTAAGACTTCAACATTCTTTCTAGAATAGGAAGATTAGTAGTCCCATGTGTACCTCCAGGAAAGATTTTTGACTGCAGCAGAGTCCATACTATTGAGAATGCTCTCTAGTTACAACACACTCCCTACCATCACCCTACCCAGACATACCTGGAAAATGGAGACTAGAAAGACAGTGACAATGGAAAAAGTCATAGTGTTGAGGTATCTATACACAGAGAGCAAACACCAGTCCTGCTTTGTAACCTGTGCCATGGGGTGGAGCGCAGGTTGGCATGGAGACTGTTTTGCCTACTTTCTTATTGGTGCACGGACCTGAGAACAATGCCTGGAATGTAGGAGGAGATTTTCATAGCCAGACCCGCTTTCATCTGTATAGCAACCCGGGGGTCGGAGCCTAGGAGACTAACTTTAGAAGCAAAATAAAATCACAACAAAAGGCTGCCTTTCAGAAGCCTAGGTAGAAGTACAAGAACGAACAGGACAGAAATCTGTACCCCAAGGGTGCTTAAAGGGGGCAGGTATGTTGTCCTGGCTCTAAACATATAGATCCTGCTTGTGTATCAGAGCAGTAGGGGGAGGGAGGCAGAAGCACTGACTGCCATGCTACCTGGCTCTGTGTGCCTGATGTTCACATACAGAAGCAGAGAGGCTGCCTGACGATGGCCCTGAGGATTCACTGTCAAGCCACACCCGCCACATTCCCCACACTGCCTCTGAGCCAGTGAGGGACTACTTGGAAAAGGACAATAAATTGCTTTCCCAGAAGTCCTGTAGGTAAGGAATTTAGAAAGCTCACGTACACATCTGTATTCATTACTTGGCTCGTTGCTGTAACAAAAATGCCTGACACAGACAGCTTCAGGACAGAGGGTTTACTTGGGCTAGAGGTTTAAGGGGACACAGTCCACCATGGAAGGAGGGCCATGGCAGTAGAACGGATGGACAGTGGTCACATGGTGTCTACCATGAGGATACAGAGAGAGATCAGTGCTGGTCCTGGGGCTCGGCTCACTTGGCCTTATTTCCCTGGAGGCTGGGGCTCCAGGCTAGGATGGTTACTGACATGTGGGTGGAGCTTCCATTCTCAGTTAGTCTGCGCTGGAAACACCCTCCTAGGCACACCCAGAGATGTGTCCCTTAGGCGATTGCAAATGGAGTCACATTGAATCCAAAGATTAATCATTGCACACAACCCAAGCCTTGAGACACACACCTTAAAGTCACATGGCATATTCAGGATATGGAGAAAATGCATTTGCTATGAAATTATCTCGAGATAATTCTGCAAAGGGATCAGGATAGGTCACCGACCCTGGATGTGTCCACTGCCAAGAACTTTTGAATGGTCAATTAAAAACTAATCCCTACATATTCATTTTCAAACAGCAAGGAGTGGGGAAATGGCTCAGTAGCTAAAGGTGCTTGCTTGCAAAGCCTGATGTCCAGGGTTCAATTCCCAAGCCACCCAAATAAAACCTATTGTAAAAGTGGTACGTGCATCTGGCATTCTGTTTGCAGTGGCAAGAGACCCTGGCATGGGCCCATGCCCGTATACACACATACACAAAGATACAAACCCACAAATAAAAAATAATTAAAGTAAAACAAAGTGGGTTATCTTCAATTTCTGTGAGTCTATGTTCTTGCAATCTGGATGTTCAAACAGTGCAATCCTCTAAAAGGTTCTAGCGAAAAAGCATGTCCCTTTTCTGTCCTGCTTCCAGATGCTGCCTTAACCCTTGGTTTTGAGCTTTCTCCAGTCCTTTCAAACTCTGCTTTGCTTTTCACATTCCTTCTCTGGCTCCAGCCCTCCTGCCTCCCCTTTGAAAGGACCTGGGCAATTAAGGATCATCTCCCCATATCGGTAGGCCAGTTTAATCACATCAGCAAGGACTTCCTTTAGTAGACAAGGACATATGTGCACAGGGCAGTAACATGTTTGAAAACACTTTTCTTGCCGTGTATTCTATCATTTTTCCCAAGGCACTTTACCTTCTCTCTATAATTAGAGCTAAACAGTATTGTCCTCTTAAATTCACGTACTGAGACATTGACTCTATGTGGTGGAAGGGGAGACATCTGGAAGGTGATTAGATGATGAAAGTTGTGCTCCCATGAATGTGAACAGTGCTCGATAAAGGGACTCTAGAGAATTCTCCTGCTATGCTTCTGCCATGTGGTGACACAGTGAGATGATGGCCATTGGCAGGCTGGAAGAGGACCTCACCAGAACCAGTCTCCGGACACACAATAACCTCAGCCTCTCAACCTCTATAGCACAGGCTACGGGCACATTTTACTCCAACCAACTCCAAGCTCCACAGATGTGAGACAGAAATCTCTACTCATGAGTAAACCACACAGTTGACGGTACTATGGTAAGGCATTCTGGACTCAGTGTGAGAGGGAATTAACATGTGCCCAATGTGTCTGTCGTTGTGTGTTCCAGACTCATCTCCGGCCCTTATTGGCATGTTTGGCGTTGCCCTGGGCTCTGATGTTCTCAGGTTAGAGGTTCGTCTTTTACAAGTTATATTCTAGGCAACCTGCAGAATATCTGTTACAAAAAATCTGAACTATGTGAATATCCCAACATAAACTATGAAACTATGGGCACATAGGATATAATGATATTCACAACAAAGCATCTTTCTCCTAGGTTACCTAAGGAGTTCTTGTCTATTCTATCCCCATTGCCTATCAATGACAAAAAGGGCTTGTGGTTCCAGAGAGGGGGAAAAAAAAAAAAAAAACTTACATTTTCCTGTGTTTTTGGCCTAGATCATGGGGCGTGTTAGACGCCTGGTTTTAATGATTATTTTAATGGTAGTTTAAGCCATGGGCTTAGATTGCTCTCCACTCTTGCCAGTTCTTACATGTCTTTTATGTCTTTTAAGCCTTGTTCTTTAAACCCCACTGGGCAAAGGCAAAACTTTCCCTGTGATCTAAATAGAGCCAAACACATCACCAACTTCAATAAATAATAACAGCACTGGGGACTATGACAGGAAAGGGAACTGTTTTCAGACCCTCAGTTCCCTAGTTTGCTTGGAGTCCACTTGTTTTGGCATATGCATTGGAAAGTGGATCTCTGTAGGGTGATTCCTTCAGGACTTTTATAGTGACAGCAATGTCTCTACAGGCAGGACATACATGTCTACTTTTATTACAACACAAGGACTTCATGGAAGTAATCCAGACCTTCTGCATGCAAATCACCTCACCCAGGATCTTGGGGTGGAAGATGGTATTCAATATTGTTCTCATTACTTCAATTCAGGATCCTCAACAAAATGACATACACTTTGGATGTTGGCTAGTACACACACACGTATACACACACATTGTATGAACACACTGACTGTAGGTTTGTTACATCTCATTCTCGGTGTGTTTTTGTATGTCTAACATGTATGGTGTAGTAAGTGATGGGATGTGCAGATGAACACTCTATGTTTGTGTACATGGAGGCCAGAGGAGAATGCAGGATACCTTCTTTATTACCCATTCATGCATTTCCTTGAGTGTGTCTCTCTTAATCTAGACCTGCAGTTTCTGGTCAGTGAGCACCAGCGATTCTCTGATCTCCACCCTCAATAGACTGTGTTTAGAGACATGCGTGGCCACATACCATTTTTTTAAAATTATTTTTTATTTTTTATTTTTTTGGAGAGAGACACAGAGACAGACAGAAAGCAAGAGAGAGAGGGAGAGGAAGACAGAGATGGGCTCACCAGCAGTGTCTCAGATGCTGAGAACGAAATCCAGATGTGTGCGCCCCCTTGTGGTCAAGTGTGGCATTGCGCCCTTGCGTCACTTTGCATCTGGTTAAACGTGGGACCTGGAGATTGGAACTGCTGGAGATTAGAACCAGCGTTCTTAGGGTTAGGAGACAGGCGCCTTAACCCCTAAGCCATCTCTCCAGCCCCACATACCATTTTTTATAGAGGTGCCTGGGAGTTGAACTTAAGCAATCTCAGACCCTCTCAGTCCCTTATGCATAAGCAGTGAGCGTCCCTCACTCTCTGAGCCTTCTCCCCAGCACCATGTTGCATCTTTTAAATTAAAAAAAAATACTCATATGAGGAGGGAATACATACCTGGTACTGAAAAACCTAAGCAAAAGTCTATGACAGGGGAGGACATGAGGCTTAGGGGTATAAAATCTGTGCTTGTCTGGTTAAATGTATATATTATTCCCACCAAGCTACCCTGAAAGCACTATGCTTAATGTTCATATTCACATATTAATGATACTCTCACTTCTGGTTAGAGAAGTTTCTCTTTTCAGATGGCGATGACCACTGGGATGACCCAAAAGGCAACATAGTGCTAAGAAGAAGGGATGGAGGAGTGCCCAGCACTGAAACAGCTCTGTCACACCCTCCAAGGCTCAGGGTCCATTGCAGAAGATGGGGCGGATAGAATGGAAGAGCCAAAGAAAGGGTATGACTCCTTACAATGCAACTGTCCAAACAGAAATTGGTCTTGATATCCATGACCTTGCAGTGCCTAGCAATACCGTTGCAAGACCTTCATAATAGAAGAAAAAGGTGATGACATCAAATTAAAAGAGAGACTAATGGAGAGAGGGAGGGGATACGATGGAGATTGGAATCTAAAGGGGAATGGGGGGAGGGGAGGGAAATATCATGTGTTTTTTGTATGTAAGTACAGAAGTTGTCAATAAAAAATATTGTAAAAAAATTTAAAAAATACTCATATGAGTATATGATAGCACTTTAAGTTAAGTTGATAATTTGATATTCTATTTAAATAAATATTCTAGAAACAATTTCATCTAAAGAGTTTAATTGAAATAAACAGATTTTTTTTAGGGGACATTAAAGAATTTTTAAAATACTTGTGTATTTCTCTCACCTTTCTCTCTCTCTTGATCTATTGTGACATCAAAATGGCTTAATATTCTTGATGTTCCAGAATAATTATCTATCATTATGTTTCTACATCATGGATTTAGGGAAGAAGAAAGCAGGGGAGAAATTTTCATGCATTCATCGTGTGTGTGTGTGTGTGTGTGTGTGTGTGTGCGTGCACACGCGTGTGTGCGCGCGCTGACAGACAAGAGTGTGAAAATGGGAGTCAAAGAAAAATTTATTCTACATCCTTTTTGCCCCGGGTTTCCTTGGTGAGTAGCAGGAGGCAACATAAAATCTAAGGTGATGTCTGCCTATACTGCGGACTTCTAGCATACATGTGATTAAGATTGACTTTTTTGGGGCATACAAATTACTCAAAAGATTAAAAAGAGCCTTCTCTCTTTCCTTTCCACCCTTCCCTGGGGTGTGAGCATGAACCACATCCCCACATCCCCACTCTCACACTAAAATCCCCTGAATAATCCAAACCAATGTTGTTTTGTGAGACTTCATTGATTTTTAGCTGCTTTGATGTAGGTACAACAATTGGTTCAGAAAATGTTTTTGTTAATGAAATTTAATTCTTTGGAAAGTCCCACATCTCTCTTCCTCCTTAGAGCATGCCCATAGTGATTGCTACTATGTACTATTGTGACAATGAAAAAAAAAAAAAAAAAAAAGAACCATCCTCTAGCCAACTGTAAAGCCCCTCTAATTGTTCATTGTTTGGATGTCCTCCCCTTACTGCAAGTTTCTTGCCTGATGAAGACTAACTACCTTAAGTAGTAATATTTTAAAATGTTTCTATGCAGTGTTAGAACATTTTTAGATATATAAATATTTCTCTTTGATGTTTATCATTTAATATTGTACATTTCTTTCAGAATTTCTCCCATTCTTTATCTTCCAGTGTGACTTGAAATGTAAAGGAATGAATAACAGAACTCAACAGATGTAATGATAACTTGGTTTTATTATATCATTTATTTTCCTTCCCATAAAATTCAATAAAGATTCCTGATAAGAATACCACTATAGGAGCTTGTGACCGGCAGCTTGCTTCACATACACAAGGCTAGGGTACAGATCACTTAGAAGGAGAATCAAGGGGAGAGTTAGAGGGAGAGGAGAAGGAAAGACAAGGGAGATGACCATTAATTATTTGGATTTGGTCAGCCTCAACTGGACTCGCCATCGCCTTTTGGTGAAGATGTGTCTGCCCATACTACTTCACTTGTTTCTTTTCCTCCTTCTCTTCCTGTTCCATCTATCCTCCCACTTCCGTTTCTTTTTTCATGTTCATTTTAATCCATTCACTTTGTCTTCATGTTCTATGAATATTTATTTATTTATTTATTTATTTATTTATTTATTTATTTATTTATTTATTTATTTATTTTTGTCTTGTTTTGAGGTAGGGTCTTGCTCTAGCCCAGGCTGACCTGGAATTCACTATGTAGTCTCAGGGTGGCCTCAAACTCACAGAGATCCTCCTACCTCTGCCTCCCAAGTGCATGCACCACCATGCCCAGCCCCCATGAATCATTTTCTAAAACCTTATTTACAACCCTGTTATGGAAATGAAACCATAACTACAGCTTTAGAAAAGGTAGGAGCTTGCCTGAGATGAATAGCTGGGAGTACTTAAAAAGAATATTTAGGTTAATCTTTTGTTAATCTTGCCTATTCCATCCATCCATCCATCGTTCTAGTCATTTCTTCATTTAACAAATATGTATTTAGGAGCTTATTATCTTTCAGTCACTATGCTGAATGCACAGAATATGCTATAATATCCATATTGACATAATTTCATGTGGTGTTGATAATGGTAATGGTGGTGGAGGAGGTGTGTGTGTTTGTGCATAGTGAAAGGTAAACAAATTGCACACTGTTAATTTCCAGTGTCTCTGGTCTATACCTGAGAGAGTTGCACAGTACCCTGAAAAACTGAGGAAAGAATCTCCCTGAGGAATCAAGCAAGGTATCATGAGGCAGCAACAGTCACCTGTATTTCTTTAAAAAATATTTTATTTATTTATTGCAAGTAGACACACACACACACACACACAGAGAGAGAGAGAGAGAGAGAGAGAGAGAGAAAGGGCACACACACAGGTCTCTAGCTTCTGCAAACAAACTAACAAACTCCACATGCATGCAACACTTTTGTGCATCTGGCTTACGTATGTACTGAGGAATCAAACTCAGCTTGTTAGACTTTGCAGGCAAGTGCTTGAACAGCTGAGCCATCTCTCTAGCCATCTATCTATCTATCTATCTATCTATCTATCTATCTATCTATCTATCTATCTATCTATCATCTATCTATCTGTCTATTATTTTTGGAGAGAGACACAGAGAGAGACAGAGAGAGAGGGACAGGGAGACAGATAGAGAATGGGCACACCAGCGGCCTCTCAGCTGCTGCGAACGAAATCCACTTGCATGCGCCCCTGGTGGGCAAGTGCGGCATTGCACCCTTGCGTCACTGCATCTGGCTAAATGTGGGATCTGGAGATTGGAACTGGGTTCTTAAGCTTAGCAGGCAGGTGCCTTTACCACTAAGCCATCTCTCCAGCCCCCCTTATCTATATTTTGAAGGACACATTTAGGTTTATGAATGGAATAGACAGGATGAGCTTTCAAACTTTTAGCATCTTTTCTTTGAAAAACAGAGAGCCACTGAGAGTGGCCTGGACATGGGGATAACACAGGATTATGGGAAATGAAAGAAGACTTCTGTACAGGATGTAATAAACAATACATTCTGTCCAGGGTGAAAATTAATGAAGGGGAGATTTAAAGTATTCTGAATTATTTTAAAAGGAAGACATATGCCAGTGATTTTTTTTAAAACAGGTTCTCAGTCGATAGCTTAGATTATTCTGAATTCACTATGTAGATCAGAGTGGCCTTGAACTCATAGCAAACCACTTGACTTAGCCTTCTGGTGCTGAACCATTATATACAGCATGAGATAGTTTTAAAAACCTATTTTTTATAAGTTTAGTACATGATATACTTATCATCAGCCAGTAATTTGAGGTACGAATAGATGGGTATATTTTGAACATGAATCAAATATTCAGGAAATACACTTCTGTGGGGAAAACAATCTAAACCCAAAGACTAGGAAATAGCATTAGACGGTGGTCTATTATAAGTTTTAAGCATATGTTTTGCCAAGACATGGGCAGTGGAGATGTGTGTGACAGGAAAGATGTAACCTGAAAAATCCATAATATTAACTTCCACTTTGCTGAAATTAGATTCCTTCAAAAATAAAACTAGAGCTAGGGTTGGTAGCACAGATCTTTAACCAGAACTCAGGAGGCAGAGGTAGGTGGATTGCTGTGAGTTTGAGGCTACCCTGAGACTACATAGTGAATTCCAGGTCAGCCTGGGCTAGAGAGTGAGGCCTTACCTCGAAAAACTAAACTAACTAACTAACTAACTGAATAATTAACTAACTAACTAACTAGCTAAAATAAAATAAAGTAAAATACAACACAATAAAATTAAACTAAATGCAGACTGAGTGATTAGGAGGGAAATATTTGAATGATAGTAAAGAACAATCATGTTCATAAACATTTATCTATACTCTGCAGAGGAATATGTCTTCCAGTCTCCATTCCATCATTCCTTGAGAATCCCCAGGGGAGGAGACCCAATGCCTTTCTCCCTTGAGACAATCCATGACTCTCTTTTTTAAAAAATTTAATTTTTTTTTTTTTTTTTTGGAGAGAGACACAGAGAGAGTCAGAGGGAGAGGAAGGCAGAGAATGGGCGCACCAGCAGCCTCTCAGATGCGTGCGCCCCCTTGTGGGCAAGTGTGACATTGCGCCCTTGCGTTACTTTTGCATCTGGCTAAATGTGGGACCTGGAGATTGGAACTGGGGTTCTTAGGCTTAGCAGGCAGGCGCCTTAACCTCTAAACCATCTCTCCAAACCAAAATTAAAAAAAAATTTGTAATATTTTTATTAGTTACATATATATGTGTGTGTGTGTGTGTGTGTGTGTGTGTGTGTGTGTGTGTATACAGCCATGATGTTACCATTGTTAGCCTTCTCCCTGTCCTCCCCCCATGGATAATGTGAGTCTTGCCTTATGGGGCAGCCATTAGTTATGCGGGAGAGGCAATGACTGTGTATAATGACCCAACTCATGGCTCTATAACAATCTTTCCACCCGCTCTTTGAGGAACTTCCCTGAGCCATGCTAGGTTCATTTTAGGTCTATTTCAGTGACTCTCTGTAAGAGAACTGCTAAGGTTCCCATCATCCATTTCAAATCCTCCCACAGCACTCAAGGATACCATCAGTGGAGAAGAGGAAGCCAGAGTACCACTAGGCTGAGCTGAACCTCGTACTGACGATTGGCTCACTCTTTAAACAACAATATCATAAGGTCCCTTACTGTGTGTGTGTGTGTGTGTGTGTGTGTGTGTGTGTGTGTGTGTGTGTGTGTTTATTTTATTTTGATACTCTAAATCCTTGGCTCAAGCCCTTGACATCAGTTTCTGTGGCAATGACTCTTTTATTGCCAAACTACAGGGTGTTTACACATCCCCAAAGAGTAACAATGCTTCATCTACAGATGCAAAATAGTTACAAAGCCGAGTCGTTGATCTTGTGCTATCTAAAAGCCAGGGTCATCAAAATGATTGCTGAAAGGTTTCTAGAGGTCTGGGGTTCCTAGAGGGCTGCTTCTTTGCAAAGTCTGACAACCCTGGTTCAATTCCCCAGTGCCCACATGAAGCCAGATGCACAAAGGATCATATGGGCATACATTTTGCTTTTGTATTTATTAACGGTTTACTTTTTTTTATGAGTCAAGACCAAGAATGGGAAGTTATATTATAGATAGATATGTAATAAAAATACTAAGTTTTTTCCTCTTCATCTATACTTTTGTTTTTAGAAATTTATTTATTTATTCATTTATTTTTTAGGCAAGGTTTTAGTCTAGCACAGGCTGACCTAAAACTCACTCTGTAGCCCAGTCTGACCTTGAACTTTCTGTGAGTCTCCTATCTCAGCCTCCTGAGTGTTGGGATTAAAGTTCTGTACCACCAGGGCTAACTTAGAAAATGGGCTTTTTTTTTTTTTTTTTTTTTAAAGGCTCTTTTATCAAGATAATCCCTCTCAGGCCTGTCCAGAAGCTACCCTAATCTAGGTAATCCCTCATTGGTCCTGTCAAGTTGACCATACATCACAAAAACAAACAACAGTGTTAAATAAACCTTGCTTTCATCTGGGTAATTTTAAAAGCTGATTTTTCTATGCCCTTGAATAGAGTTAGTATTTCTCAATCCCTAGAGAGTCTCAGCTCACCCTTGTTCTTAAACATAATCAACAACTGTTCTTCTGTCTTTACTTGTTGAGCACAAGCAAGAAGCTTTGGAAAAGCTCGACTGGTCACCTCTCTCACACTGTTTATGCTTATATATGATCCAACAGTAGGAGTTTAAGGATATTCCAGTGGTTAATATTACTGTCAGGGGCCTGGAACAATATTATGTCAGACTTTTCCCCTCCTGTTTTTCTTATAGCTCACTTTTTCTAAGCCATTTCTCTAAGATGTGTTTTGATTCTACAAGGGCAGGAGTCTAACCTTTGTTTTCTTTGTCCTAACACAGTCAAGCCTCAAAACTGATAAGTTATGAAATGATGTTGAATGAAAAAAAATGAATGAATGAATAAATGACATTAAGGTTTTTAAATTTCTGGAAATATCACAAGGGGATTTACTTGAACAGACACTGTTCCAAGAAATTCATAGTGTAACAGTAGGAGTCTGAAACTGAAATATTTTTAAAATATGAGAAAGAAAACATCAGGGGTCTAGACCAGGAAGAGGTTTGTTGATTGATTTGAAAGAAAGGAAGAATAGAAGTCCAAACAAAAGACTGATTAAAATACAACTGGACACGGTCTGGGTTCTATTTCCTGAAGTGCTTCAGGAGAAGCTGTGTCTGTGTGGGGTGTTCACACCCATCTTCTCCTCAGTCTGTTCTGACTAAAATGCTTACTATATAGTGTCTACATTCTGGGTGAAAGTAATAAAATGTGTGTAACTTCGACAACATTAATATGGTTGAAAGCAGCCTTTCAATCTACTACTGTTTTTATTATATATACATTTGTTCTTGACGCCTTCCTACATGTACACAATGCATTTTGATCCCATTCCCTCTAAATTACCTTCTCTCATCCCCTTTCTCCTTCCCAGGAAATCATTCTTTCCCTTTAATATTAAGTCCCCATCCTAATTCCATACTGTTTTTTTTAGACCCACCAAGTTAATTTAGGACTGCTTGCTTGATCATGTGAGGGAGGGTAGTTACTGGAGAATGGACAACCCACCAATGGCCACTCCACTGACGCCCCTTCTCCCAGTATCTATTAACATCCACTAACTACTTCAGGGAAGTGTTGGGTTCCATGAACCCCTCCCAGTCCATAATGAAATAGTGACAGGTTCAATCTTGTAAAACCAACAACAACACAGTGGCTGTGATTCCATGAGTATAATGATCGTGCTATGTTCGGAAAACATTTCTCAATCCCACTTGACTTTTTTTTTTTTTTTTTTTGGAGAGAGGGGGAGGGAAACAGATAGAGAATGGGCGTGCCAGCAGTGTCTCAGCTGCTGTGAACAAAATCCAGATGTGTGCGCCCCCTTGTGGGCAAGTGTGGCATTGCGCGCTTGCGTCACTGCATCTGGCTAAACATGGGACTTGGAGATTGGAACCGGGTTCTTAGGCTTAGCAGGCAAGTGCCTTAACTGCTAAGCCATCTCTCCAGCCCCCACTTCACTTTTTTATGCTTTCTGCCACCTCTTCTGTGAGGTTGCCTGAGCCTTGGAAGGGGTGGTTTGGATATCATACTTAGGGCTGAACAGTGTTTTTTTAATTTTAATTTTATTTTTTAAGAATAGTTATCATTTCTCAGGCTATTAGAGAATTACATGTTGTTGCTGGTATGCAATTAAGCTAAAATTTGAGTGTACAAAATGTGTTTCACTTCCGGGCAGATGCTAGATATACTGTTATTCATTACTCAGTGTGAATGATCCTGGAAGCACCCTTTAACCTAAAGACCATGATGTGCAGATTCTTTGCTGATCACTTCTCCTGCAGTGTGCAAGATGAGCAAACATCATATTTTCCCACTGATTACTATGTAGCTTAATATTGTAGAACAACAATTAAAAATAAAATCAGGACAGTACATATATGATCCCCTAAAGACTTCTCACCTACTTGCATGTGAGTGGTTGACATACTAGCTATTTCTGAGATGGCTTTAAATCCCAGATATTTCTAATCCTACTGAAGAAAAAAATAAATTTTGCATATTGTGACAAGAAGTTGAGAAAAATGTAGAAATCTTTTCATGATCTGATTAAGAACTTAAGCAAGTTTTTTCAGTCGTATACATAATCAGCTTTATTCTTTTTCTTTCGTGAATTCTTCTTGAGTAAATCTGGAAACCAGAAACATCTTTCTGGATCGTGCTTAAAACGTGAAGATAGGGGCTGGAGAGATGGCTTAGCACTTGCCTGTGAAGCCTAAGGACCCATGTTTTATCTCTCTTCAAGGTAAGGTAAGCCAGATGCACAGAGATGATGCAAGCACAAGGTGGCACGTGCGTACTAGGTGGTACAAGGGTCTGCAGTTGGATTGCGGTGGCTGAGAACCCTGATAAACCAATTTTCTATCTCTCTCTTTATCTCTTAAAAAGAAAGAGAGAGAGAGAGAGAGAGAAAGAAAGAAGGAAAGAAAGAAAGAAAGAAAGGTTAGCAAAGCGATTGAACTTGGAGAAGCTCAGTTACCAAGTTGCCAGTGTCTTCGATCTCATACCATAACCAGGAGCTATTATATCAGTGAGTTCATGGATATTGTTTTTCTTTATTCAGTAAGTTAGATATAAAGTATACTTGCTGATATCCTGAACTGGAGCCCATGTGTGAAGGCTTCCCACTCTCTGAGAGCTTTTCACATGATTAGATTTGTCCAAAATGATTTTTTTTCTGCTTATTTTCTTTGCTTTTGTACCATAGTTCTTTACTGAGATTTTTTTTTCTTACCCTCAAAGATCTGAATATAGTATATGAACAGCTGGGAGTGGAAGTGGGGGAAACAGAAAGCAGAGTCCACTTCTGTTTGATGTTAAATTACCTATGGTCATACATAGCACTAGGCTTTAATCCCCTATAATTGACCATGGAAAATGATTAATATTTTTAATGTTGTGAGTGGGTGGAAAAAGAGTGTAAAGTACACTATATAAATCATGGAACCAATTAAATATGAGAGAGAGAGAGTGTGTGTGGGGGGGTGGAGGTGCATTCACTGGGAAGTTGTGTTGATTATTTTTCTTTCTTCTCTGAATTAAACACTAAAAGTAGACAAGATTGAATATATTTTTCATGTGCCTTCTCATTAAGATCGCTGAGGCTGAAGGTGATCTTGTGGTATGTTTTTTGGGTGAACATATTTTTCATGACGAATACAAAAAGGAGCTATTTGTTCGTGACGTGGCATACTTTTCAACAGTATAACACTACAGATGCAGCCTACATGCTACACAAATAAACATGACATCACTTCTGAATTTCTGGAATTGTCAAAAGACACCTCAGCATTTTCTGTACACTCAATTGTGCCGACTATGTATATTCAACTTTATCACAGATAAAGATGCTTAGGAAAAACACACACACACACACACACACACACACACACACACACACATGTTTTAGTATTATAGATGTTTGGATTATCCTCTGGGAGCTATGGAGTACATGCCCCTTGCAAAATGGGGGACTGCTGAAATATCAAATGTTTAAAAGGGAACTAGAAAAGAAAAGAAGTTAGATTATAAAGTACTGAATGAGGAAAGTGGGTGGTGTCTTCAATTAAAACAGATAAAATGAGGATGTTTAAGCCAGATATGTGCATCTCACAAAGGTTTCGGATGTTTGAAGCTGTGCTTCATGGAAAGATGACAATGTCAAGAACTTTGAGGAACATGAATACATTCAAAACACTCGTGATAGTAAAATAGGGAGCAAAAGGATGAATGAGGTCACACCTCCATTAGAGTAGGTGACTCATTATAAAAAAAAGTATTTCCTAGTACAGAATAATTTTAGAAAAGTACATACAAAGAATTCAGTTTGAGGGCTGGAGAGATGGCTTAGTGCATAAGGCACTTGCCTGTAATGACAAAGGACTCAGGTTCAGTTCCCCAGGACCCACATAAGACAGATGCACAAAGTGGTGCATGCATCTGGACTTCATTTGCAGGATCAGGCACGTCCATTCTTTCTCTCTCTGTCCCTCTCAAATAAATAAATTTTTAAAAAATTAAAATAACAAAAAAGAATGTAGTTTGCAAAGGACAGAGAAAAGCAGATGTGGTTAAGTTGTGCCACAACTTTCCATAATGCTTTTTGGAAATCTCCTGCTTTGAACACATGAAACAAAAGAGAAAAACTGGCCCATTTGTTGGGAATGTATATAAAAGGTTCAGAAATATTCTGAATTGCTGAGAAGTTAGGCATCAGAAAGGGAGTTGAGAGCTTCAGGCTTGGTAAGAAGATTAAAAAAACAGAATGAGGGCTGGAGAGATGGCACATCACGCCAGAGGAGCAAAGTGAAAATGGCGCATGTGCCTGGAATTCATTGGCAGTGGCTGGAGGCCCTGGCACGCCCATTCTCTCTCTCTCTCTCTCTCTCTCTCTCTCTCTCTGCTTGCGAATAAATAAATTAAAATATTAAAAAAAAAACAGAACCAGATAAGGCAAGCAAAAATGAGATGATCCAGGACTTGATGTCATAACAAGAGAAACATACATGGTAGGTAACTCAGATGTGGTGGAACAGAATAGCTGAAGGGTAGCTACATTAGTACAACATGAAAAGCATTACATTTGTAACCCTGCATGAACTCAGCATAACTTTTGAAAGCGTAGTTAAGTGAATGATATGATCAACCAGTAGCAAAGCATCATGGGATTGTGCTAATCTATGAACACTGAATGTTTCTTCAATGTTTCATGACACACACCCTTTAGGATTCGATCCATATGTCAAACTGGTTTTGGTGACTGTTGTCTTTTCACCTTCCTGCCCCCACTCATTCTCATCATGGTTTCCTTGGTGTTGATTTTCTTTTGTTCTTATCCCTTTGGCTTTTGTTTGTGTTTGATGCAGGATCTCATTGTGTAGCCTAGGCTGGTCTTGAACTACTGATCTTCTTGGCTTCGGCCTGTTGAGTGTCTCAATAACCGTTATGTGCCACCCACCACACCACACCTGGTAGTGATCATACTTTGTGTAAGCTACAGCAGAGTTATTATATATATATTTTTGCAAGTGGGAAAGTTGCATACATAATGTTTAGAATTTAAACTAAACCTCGTAGAATGGCGGCCATTGTTTTGAGACAATGCATAGTATCACACAGAGGCAGAAATTAGAATAAAAAGTTCTCCTCAATTTGGGCATTCTGTAGGGTCACCCACTGTCTTTTGAGAATAAATGAACTGCACAGATCATTGTGGTAATTGAGTGGAAGAGAATTCACAAGGCATTTGGGAAAAGCCTAACTTCATTTCCTCCCTTGGATAGAGAGAGAAAACCTGATGTGATCAGTTTTATGGTGTTTAAAATGGATACACAGAGCTCATGAAGGTACATTTTCCCTTGGTCATAGAGGGCATTATGGGTGGGAATGACACCATTAACTAATAGTTTATTGCTTTGGGGAAATATTTGGACATCCTGTTTGCTTGATCAGCAGTTAAGCCCCAGGTTGCTGTTTTGACCTGGGTTCACCCAGAAGATTATTTCTATAAACTTGAAAACTGAAACCAAGTAGGATCACATACACAGGAGAAGTCCAGAGGAAGAAAGTCAAATCTTTTGTTTATCTCCAGGGTGTGAACGCCAGCCAAAGACTACTACTGTTCCCTCTCTGGAAACAAGGTGATTTGCATTTCTCTCGGGTCTTAGCTACTGATTAACTATGTAAGTAACAAAACCTCTTTTTCCCTCTTGGGTATTGACCTCTGCAGTCACTTCCTAATGTTGCTGGGAATTTAATAATGAACATTAAACATCAACAGTTTGGAAAACAAGTGCAGGTCTAGTGGAGAATGTCGTATCAAAATTTAGTCTAAAATAAACATAGTGTTATTAACAATTATGTTTCCCAATTACTAGCCATAATTATCTTCCTACTTGATGAATAATATTATGGAAAACCTTGGGTTCTGACTCCCTGCAGCTCACTGCACATAAATGCCAATGATAAGAACTGTCAGCAATGCATCTTGTGGAGTCATGGGCTGTGGTTTCCTACCTGAGGACGGTCAAAAGACCATTCTCTTGGGATGGCGCTTTAACGCTTATAGAGCCCGTGAATGGTTTATGTCTTGCTTTTAGTTCCTATGAGTTTGTTTGCTCAAGCACTACTGAGTTAGTATAAGTGTTGCCCTTCATGTCACTTCCTCAAAGAAAACAACGAGTAGGGATTTAGTCACAGTCATTCAAAATTCATCTCTTCTTGAACCCAAGTGAGAGCCCTCATGCTGACTGTTTTTTTCTCACTAAGTGAATGTGGCAGGCTGAAGAGGTTCATTCTGTGCCGTGCTTTTCCATTTGTCTTTTTTATTATGTGTGTATGTGTGGATGTGTGGTGTGGATGTGTGGATGTGTGTGGTGTGCATGCCACAAGACACGGACACCCATTCACGTTGTACACATCCACACATGGAAGTCTGAGGACAATTTTGGGGTGTTTGCCCTCTCCTTCCAACTTGCTTGAGATAGTTTCCAACCCCCACCCCCAACTGTTCAGCTAACCCATAAACTTCTGGATTCTCCTGGCTCTGCATAGGTGTGTTGGGATTGCAGGTGCTGCTCCACTTTGCTTCTGCCTTTACAGCAGGCCAGGAAGACTGCAGGCAAGCACCTTTAAACACTAAACCATCCCCTGCCCACACTGCCCACACTGCAGTGTTTCTTAGTGGTTAAAAGCTACTCCATGTACAGCTGAACCACACTCCATGTAGAAATTTGTGTGATCATGATACCTACCAGGAAGTTGTAACAAAGGATATCCATGGAAGGTTCTAGATAATTCTAGCTTTATATTGAATCACTTGATTCTAATGCAAAATGATTAGAGTTCTGCAAATATACTAGAACTATGTATGGATTAATATATGGTATGCACTTCATTGGATATCAAATAAGGAAAATGTATGTATTATATACTGTGTACATATAGTGAAGAAAACTAAACAAAGCATTATAGGTATATCAGCCCACCAATAAAAACAAAAAAATAGTGAAGAGACCATTGAGCTTTAGGGTTCTTGTTTTATTTTTTTTAACTCCAGTAAAGCTTGGCTAAAAATAACACAATCTCTATAGCTTACTAATTTTTAGGCCAATATTTGGGTATAATTTGTGTGCTTAATAGGCCTGGAAAAACCCACAAGAGGCCTCAAATTGCTGACGTAACTGTCTTTGAATTTAACAAAGCCCATTACCATGTCAGAGAGGAGGATGGGTGGAAGCTCACGGGGCAGACTTTCTAGGCACCCAGTGGGGTTTTCACTGCAGCTACTGAAATAATAAACTCCCTTGATTTCTTGGCACCAACCAGAGTCATTTTTACAGTTCACTTCTAATCACAGATAATTCTTTTTTTATTATGTCATTTTAGATGTTGCTATGTGACGGAGAACCATAAACTACATAATGTGATATCAGCCCTAACAAAAGTGAAACTGTCTGCAGTTTAGGGGGGAAAGGGAGGGGTGTGTGTGTGTGTGTGTGTGTGTGTGTGTGTGTATGCACGTAAGCTTGTGTGTGTATGTTCCAATCCAAACTCCTTTCATTTTCAGAATAGACTTTATGAGTTCTGAAATCTGAAGTGGACTTTCTGTCTTTTGTTTAATTAAAAGAAATTAAGGACTCACTCATTATTTTAGCAGTAAATTTTTAGTATAAATTATGCAAAAGGGTGATTCAAGCAACCAAATTTCATATACGTCCTAGAAATAGGGATTAAAGACCTAAAGTCTGGACAGGAAGTGAAAACATGTTTGTCTTAGACAAGGAAAATTTATTTTGATGTAAAAAAAAGGAAAATAAAGTAGAAGTAAGGGAAGTAAAGGAATAAGGCAAGCTACACAATGATTCCTAGGGGATTTTATTTTCTATTTAGGCCATATTTGCATTTTTCTTTTTCTTTGACAATTTCATACATGTTTATAATCTATTTGATCATACCCACCACACATTAACCTCACTTATTCCCTTCCCAAGTCCCACTAAAACCCTAAGGAATTTTTATATGAAAATACTATGTTTAGTAAAACATCAAGGGGTAAAAAATATTCTGTTAGTCCAACATATTCTCTTTCTGATTTTTGTCTTGCTTATATTAAGCAGGATGCTGAAATTTAAGTTTTAATTTGAGAAAACAAACTCAAAGCTTTAATAGGGCAGCCAGGGACTGAATAAGATTAGAGCATAATGAAATATATATACGAAAATGTCACAGTGAGGGGCTAGATAGATGGGTCAGTAATTAGAAGCATTTGCTTGCAAAGCCTGCTGACCCCATTTCGATTTCCCAGTACACACAGAAAGCCGATGCATGAAGGAGCACATGTATTTGGAATTGACATGCAGTTGCAAGAGGCCTTGGTACACTCACTCTCTCTCTCTTTCTCCCAATAAATTAAAATGTCTTTTAATTTTTTTGTTTTTGTTTATTTAAGAGAGAGAGAAAGAGCTATTAAAAAAGACAGAGAGAGAAAGAATGGGCACACCAGGGCTTTCAGCCAGTGTAGCACACTCCAGATATGTGCTCCCCTTTGTGCACATATATGACATTGTGCACTTGTGTCACTGTACATCTGGCTTATGTGGGACCTGGCCATGAGTTCTGGGGCTTCACAGGCAAGTGCCTTAACCATAAGCCATCCCTCCAGCCCTAAAATATCTTTTAGAAAGAAGTCACAATGAAACTCGTCCTTTGTAAGTTAACCAAAATATTAATTAAAAAGTCATATGCTTTTGCTCAAATACACTAAGAACTAGTATTTTATTGCATATACTTTCCATAGTCTATTTCTCTAATTTCTAATTTTTGAATATTTTGAGAATAAGTGATAGAAATCTTGCCTCATTGTCTTTAAATTTTTAAGTGTGCATTTCCTAAGAGTAAGGACTTCTCTTTTCTTTTTTTTTTTTTTTTTTTTTTTTTTGGTTTTTCAAGGTAGGTTTTCACTCTGGTCCAGGCTGACCTGTAATTAACCATTAGCCTCAGGGTGGCCTCAAACTCTCTGATCCTCCAAATTTCTGCCTTAGTGCTGGGATTAAAGTGCGCCACCATTCTTTATAGGGACTTCTCTTTTATTTTATTTTAGAAAAATTGCAAAAGTCAAGAGTTTTGTTTTCACCATTAGCACCATTTGTCAGTGCAAACTGTTCAAATTTCATTAATTTTCCAAGTAAATTCTTTATAGTAATTTCTCTTCTCTTGAGATCTGGTCCAGCAGTGCAAAATTGAAATTATGTTTCTTTCTTTCTTTCTTTCTTTCTTTCTTTCTTTCTTTCTTTCTTTCTTTCTTTCTTTCTTTCTTTCTTTCTTTTTTTTTCTTCTTGTTTTGAGGTAGAGTCTTAATCTAGCCCAGGCTGACCTGTAACTCACTGTAATTCAGACTGGCCTCAAACTCATAGTGATCCTCCTATCTCAGCCTTCCCAAGGGCTGCAATTAAAGACATGCACCACCATGCTTGGCTCAATTAGTATTTATCAGAATAAAATATTCTGATAAATACATGGTTTTACTTTTTTTTTTTTAAAGAACTATTCTTACTTTTTAGCATATTGATTTAAAAGACCAAATGATGGGTGGACCAAAGCCTCTTGCTGCTGTAAATGAACTCCAGACACATGTACCACTTTGTGTTCTAGGCTTTAGGTGGGCTGTGGACTATTGAATCTGGGCAGGCAGGCTTTTGCAAGCAAGTGCCTTTAACCACTGAGCCATCTCTCCAGTCCCCTAGTGCATGTTTTAATCACAGACATTATGTCATTACTGTACAAATACTCAACAAACAAGGTCTCAGACCCTTGTGATGCTCACCTCCCTGGGTGCTAAAATAAAACAGTAATAGCAAAAAAGTAAACAAATAACAGAAGATTTAGGGTTGGATTCTTCTCGTTTTTCCTGTGCTGTTAGGTTATTAATTTGGGATCTCTCTGTCTTTGTTATGAAGGCATTTAGTGCTATGAATATTTTCCCCTTAAGGATTGCCTTTATTTCATCCCATAAGTTTTGGTAGGTTGTGTTATCATTATTATTCAATTCTAGGAATTTTACAATTTCTTTTTTGATTTCTTCTGCAACCCATTCATTGTTTAAAAGTGTGTTGTTTAGTCTCCAGTAGCTGGTGGAGTAATTGATGAATCTCTTGTTGTTGATTTCTAGTTTTAAAGCATTGTGATCTGATATGATGAAAGAACTTACTTCAATTTTCCTGAATTTATGGAGGCATACTTTATGTCCTAATATATGGTTTGTTTTGGAGAAGGTTCTTTGGGCTGCTGAGAAGAAGGTGTATTCTGTAGAGATGGGGTGGAAAGTTATGTAGATGTCCGTTAGATCTAGTTGATCTGTGGATGTTGTTAAGTGCTATTATTGTAGCGAGACTGGAGGAAATAAACCATCACTTCAGTAAGCCACACTTCAGTAAGCCACAGCTGAACCCACAGAGGAATGGAGAGACAGCAAGAGTGCTGCTTCCATACTGTTCCTGATAATCAATGCCAGGGTGTAGGAGACAGACAGTGAGGACACTCAACACCTACCAAAGTAGATATCCAGAGGCTCCTAAGAGCTCATCACTGAAGTACACTTAAAACTCACCCACCATGGCTCAGGGAATTTTGAGGAAGAGAGGGCAGAAAGATTGTAAGAGCCATAGGTTGAGACATCATGCCCAGAGGTATTCCCTCCCCCACCCCAAAATAACTGACTACTGTTCCCACAACACATAAACTACAACCCTATGGAGAATATCTGCAATCCTATGAGGAGTGTCCCCAGTGGAATGGGGGCAGGAATGATGGAAAAGAGGGTTCCAACACATGATGTATCCATACGAAACATCTTGTTAGTAATAATAATAAACATAAAAAAGCAAAAAAAAGATAGTCAATAAAAAGATTTAGAAATATAATGGTCCATTCAAAAAAATCTTAGATTATTTTGTTGCTGTTGTTGTTTTTTCTTCTCAGGCTGGGTCAGAGCTCCTGGAAATCCTCCTGTCTCAGCTTCACAAAGGCTGAGATTATAGATACAAATCACAATGCTCAACTCTATGTTATTAAAATTTTAATGAATATTGAATTTATTCTTGCTGTGCAAATTATTTCATGTACAGAGAGATGGATGGATAGAGGTTCAGCTATCTGTTCAAATACGAAATAAGAAAACCAGCATCAATAGAAGCCGGCAATGGTACAGCAGCCGCTGGGTCTGGGAACTTTCCAATGGCTTAAGGGAACAATAGGGGTGACTCCTCACATGCTGGGGAGATCAGGGACCAGTGGCCTCATTAACGTGATGGAAGGAGGCCTGGTGATATGTAAGCCAGCTCTGTCATGGGTTCCAGTAATGACTGAGGGTTTCCATATGTAACTTTTCCTGTGTTGTGGTAGATTTTTGGTTGTTTGATTATTATTATTATTATTTTTTGGTTTTTTTTTTTTTTTGGTTTTGGTTTTCTGAGGTAGGATCTTGCTGTAGCCCATGCTGACCTGGAATTCACTATGTAATCTCAGGACAGCCTCAAACTCCTAGTGATCCTCCTAACTCTGCCTCCTGAGTGCTGGGATTAAAAGTGTGTGTAACCGCACCCAGCTTGTGGTGGATTTTGGAGGGAAGGGGATACTGAAGATAATAAAAGTACTTGTTGGTGATATTTGACATGAAATCACGCAATAGTTTGAGCATCTCTCATTCAAAAACCCAAAATCTGAAATGTCACAAAATAGCAACGCTTTTTGAGTATGGACATCATTCTATAAATGGAGAAACCCTACACCCTGATGCTGTGTCATACACAAAATTATTTTTAAAAATTGTGCTAAGAGCTGGAGATGTATCTTGTTGGCAAAGTGCTTGCCTGTGAGATATATATATATTTTTTTCATATAATCTTTGGGTATAAGGGTATAAGGCATACATTCGTCATATAGGGATTCCTATTTACAATTGTATTCTGTCTCCAAGACATCTCATTATGTTCTTGCAAAGGTCAAGAAAAATGTTCAAGATCCCACACATTTCTGTCTTTAACTATTTATTGTACATATCACTCAAGCTATACTTATATTTGGATGTTCAAAGATTCTTTTTGAGGTATATAAGCATACCCCAAATATATACAGAAGATTGTATTTATCTCCCAGAGTTTCATGAGATTTTCTTTGCTAATTGAAATGTAAATACTCCTCATTTCATCCTTTTTAGGACTAAAAATTTACAGTGCTGCCAAATAAAAACATAAAGGGAATTTTAAAGATTTTATTTTTACTGATTTTTCTTGCTTTTAGGGTCAGTAAGGCTGTGTCCTTACCCACATTCCGAAAACTATTACATGCCAAACCACCATGAAATTGTACATATTCCTGTGGATGGCTTCTGGGGCTTTAGCAACCATTGGAAAGTGGGCATAAATTCCCTAAATTATTCCATTCTAAAAGCCACATACTTACTATAGGGCAGGGCTCTCATGGTGTCTCTGTTCCTCCTTTGAATTTCAGGCTCCCAGGGTGAAGAGTTTGGCTGAGACCATTTTATGTGATAGAGGGCCCTAGTGAGTATAGCCCTGACTAGGAGTGCCAGTGCTGATTCACAAATGATCTCATGAAGATGAAAGATGGACTCAGCAAGTTCATGGGTGAGACTCCTACACTGTCTTTATTCTTTTTTTTTTTTTAAATATTTTATTATTTATTTATTTATTTATTTAAGAGAGATACAGAAATAGACAGAGAGAGAAAAGAGAGAGAGAGAGGGAGAGAGAATGGGCATGCCAGGGCCTCCAGCCA
This sequence comes from Orientallactaga sibirica, assembly GCA_036365145.1. NCBI lineage: Eukaryota > Metazoa > Chordata > Mammalia > Rodentia > Dipodidae > Orientallactaga > Orientallactaga sibirica. The sequence continues at coordinate 12,382,162 of JAEOAD010000013.1, forward strand.
CTGCAAATGAACTCCAGATGTGTGTGCCCCCTTGTGCATCTGGCTTATGTGGGTCCTGGAGAACTGAGCCTTGAACCGGGGTCCTTAGACTTCACAGGCAAGCGTTTAACTGCTAAGCCATCTTTCCAGCCCCATTGTCTTTATTCTTTCTACACTAAGTACCTAGGTGTGTGAAGGAGATTAAGGCGTTGTGGGTGGGGGGAAAGAAATGAAGTGAAATATTCTGTCCCCCAACCCTCTCAGATTCTCCTGATTAAGGGTCTCTTTCTAAATGCTCTCCTCAGGTTTCCTGTTGACTGATAGGGAAGAGTCTCTTCAGTATCCACTACAATGAATGTGTCACTGATTGGCCCCAACCTGGAATGAAGTAGGTGTGTGAAAGCCTCAATACCTAGAGAATCTTAGAGGACAACCTGGCTGGCATCTGGAAACAAAGGGAGTTTTATTGGCAATTGTAAGATTCCAGCAGTATAAAGCCCCCTTCTTACAGTCATAGCATCTTGAATGTCTACAATAGGCCAGACACAACGCACAGAGAAAAAGTATTATCTTTGCTTTAGATATGAGGAGGCTGATTCTCCATTTCAGTGGCTTGCTCTATATCATAAAGCAATAGATGAAAGATACGGGCATAAAAACCTTGTCCATTTGTTCCCAAAGACATATTCTTGTCATTAAATAGATTGTTCTTTTACTCACCAGTGATTGCCTTGCACATTTGCTTGCTTAAAATGAGTTTACAATTTCCCATGAATCACATGATGCTCATGAATTTTCTGACTGACCAAGAAGGCAATTTCTACTGCCTTTTATAAATTGCATTGTTCCACACAAATATGAATGTCTCAGGTGCCGTGCACATGCCCCCCTTAGAACCATTCCACCCTGTCTACATCCTTGGGGATTTACTCATGTGGATGGAACAGATGCTTGAGCTCTTCAATTTTATTTACTTTTTAAAAGTGTGTGTGTGTGTTATGTGCATGTGTGAGTGTGTAATGTATGTTCATATGTGTGTAAAGTGTGTGAGCACATATAAGGGATGTTTGTGCATGTATATGAAGACTGGAGGTCAACATCAGGTGTCTCCCTGCATTACTCTACCTTAATTTTGGAGACAAGGCCTCTCACTTAAGGGCTCAGTGATTCTCCTAGTCTAGCTAGCCCACTTGCCTTTGGTATCTCAATATTCCAAGTATGGGAACTATAGTGATTCACCACACATCTGGTTTTTACACAGAACTGGGGATATGAACTTGGGTCCTCATACTTGTGCCTCATGCAAGCATTTTACTTTGTGAACCTCATCCCCTATCCTTCATTTGATTTTATTAAAATATTATATTTATTTATTTATTTGAGAGAAAGAGAGAGAGAGGCAGATAGAGTGAAACAGAGTGGGCATACCAGGGCCTCTAGACACTGCAAATGAACTCCAAATGTATGCATTACTTTGTGTACCTGGCTTACATGGATACTGGGGAACCAGCCTGGTTGGGTCCTTAGACTTTGCAGGCAATCTCTCCAGTCCTCATTTGAGGTTTTCCCCCAAGCAATGTATGTGTTTTTCTTATTCCATTTTTAATAAATATTGGTATTTAAATTCATACTAATGTAAGAAAGAGCTTATTTTTAAAAAAAAAATTAAACATTTTGAAGAGAGAGAGAGAGAGAGAGAGAGAGAGAGAGAATGTCACACTGGGATCTCTTGCCACTGAAAATGAACTCCAGATGCATGTGCCACTTTTTACACCTGGTTTTATGTGGGTACCCACAGGGAATTGAAACTGGGCCAGCAGGCTTTAAATGCAAGTGCCTTTAACTGCTGAGCCATCTTCTCTGGCCAAGAGTGAGCTTATTATTATAGTCCTTGCTCAACATATGAAAGATTTGCTATAAAACTGAAGGTTTTCACAGAGATCCAAATCATGCATTCACAGTTTCCAGTGATTTTGGGGTCCCAAGAATGAAGTATAGGCATACTATGGAGTAGACATGCATGTCTGTGATCTTAATTCATAGTATAGGTTGATTATCACCAAAATATTTAGATTCAAAAGTATTTCTGATGTATTTTGATATTAAATATCATAATAAGATAGCTTGGAGATGGAAGCCAAGTCATTTGCATTTCATAAATACCTACACAGCTAACCTGAAGATAATAGAATATAACATCTTAATAATTTCCTCCTTGAAATGATCCCATGGTGAAACATTTCCAATTGTCTCTCCATGTTTACTCTTGGAAAGGTTACGAATTTGGCACATTTTGGATTTCAGATTGTGCTTTCTGCCACTGCACTATACTTAGCAATGATTCACATGACATTGTGACATGTGTGATCTATGACTGAACCCATGCTGCACAGAAACAGAGATATTTTCATTTCTTTTATTATTATTATTATTTTCTTTGAGGTAGGGTCTCACTTTAGCCCAGGCTGACCTGGAATTCACTATGTAGTCTCAGGGTGGCCTCGAACTCATGACGATCCTCCTACCAATACCTCCTGAGTGCTGGGATTAAAGACATGCACCACCATGCCCGGCATCAACAGTACTATTTCCTAGTCAACTGACTCTTTTCAGATCATATTAATAGGCTAGCCTCAGACAGTTAATTTCACTTTTTTCACAAAATAAAAGCTACAGACAGACTGATAATCCCAATGATTCCTTCCTAGTATATAATTCTATATAAAGACTATCTTTATGAAGTAATTTTCATATGTACATTGTTGGTGAATTTCAAATGAGCTCATCAAAATGTTTTATAAGAAGCTATTTGATATGGTTATAGCCTTGGGAGTACTTCTCCCAAACCATTTTCTTAGTCTTTCTGCATAGGAAATAGCATTCTGCCAAGTTTCAAAGGAACCTGAGCCTCTAAAAGGGGCTGAGACTGTGAAGTCTCAAAGCTCAGATGGCTATGAACTTGGCCAAATGGATTGTACCCTTTCTTCTCTGCTTACATTGCCAGCTGGGAGAGTTAGCTCAGTTTTACTGTTTTAAAGTTTCCTTTTGGGCTAATGAATATTTCTAAAATATTGTATCACTTTAGAGCTCATATGATGGCAATGTAAACTAATTCCCACCTCTATTATATAAGTATGGGATTTTTTTTTGCATCCCTACAAAAATTCCACTGAAATATTGCAGTCGTATATTGGCTAATAACAGACTATGGTGGTGGTCTGGTAGAAATAGTTCTGGGTGGGAGAGAAATTGTCATCAGTTGGACTGTAGGATTCAAAGAAGACCAGGATACTGCTGGTTACTGTCCCTAGGCTGAGCTACGTCGATTTGCTCCAATTAACACATGGATTCATAAAGCCTTGACAGTTGCTTCAATTTCTCTGAGAGGATAAGCAACTTAAGGCAGCATTTCAATAAAGTGCCAAAGACCAGAGGGTCATCAATTAGAGAGGCCTCAGATGTGACTGGGACAATGCTGGGGAGCTAAGGTACCCATGGTCTTTGAGAGGTCTATGATAATTAAGAACTTAACTGCCCCACTTTTCATGCTGTGAGCCCCAATAAACAGACAAAGAATGTGCCTGCCGACAGTGACTCTTTATACATATTAATTCAGCTTGGAGAAATTGGGGGCTGACTTTAAGTGTTACATTTCATTTGTAAGTGCATGGTTTAATTATGGCAGTAAAACATTGATTAGTTCAACTTTGTGGCTCTTCTGTGATTTGGGAGCCAGGCTGGTTTGTTGCATGCGACGACAATGTAACTGAGGTATGCTGTTTTGAAGACAGAGAAATGAACTGGAAGATGGTTACCCGGAGGTATGTTTGAACATCCATGTGAATCCTAATTGTTTTCATTCATAGGATTAGGCACTAGGGAGGGATGGTCGGGTTTTTTGTGGGTATCACTTACTTTATAAATGGAGTTATACTTAGAGATAGTGAAATTAGTTATCTGTGGTTAACCTACAATCTACTCTGTGACCCGATTGCCAGGTGAGTGGAGAGAGTGTCAATCAAAAGACCACATCCACAGTTCTCACAGAGCTGGTGATACTGGGGCCATTACAATGTGTGTGTGTGTGGGAGGGTATGCATACATGTGTATGTGTGGTCATGTCTGTAGGTAGGCATGTAGATGTCTTTCTGTGCTCATGTTCAATGTCAGATGTCTTACATGATTGTTCCCCACCGTATTCTCGGAGGAAGGGTCTTTGGCTAATCCCAGACCTCACCAATTCTGCCAGACTATCTAGCTAGTGGTCTCACCATTCCTTGTCTCTGCTTCTGGAGCACTGGGGATACAAGTGACCCCTCCCACTCTACATTTATATTGGCTCAGGGTATCTGAACTCAGGTCCTCACACTTGTTTAGCAAATGCTTTACCTGCTGAGCCATTTCCCCAGCCTACTGCTGGTATACTTATGGTTAGAGGTTCCTGGAGTGACAATGAATCAGACTTAGCAGCCAGAATGGCAGTGAGCTGAGAAAGGATTGGGTACAAGAGAATCTGGAAAAGATGTGTCCATTATATGTGAAAAATGAACTTGCTCCACCTGTCAAAAGCAACAACTTATCTATACACATTTCTGAAATGAAGACCACTTTCTATAATGTGGAAATAATGAAAAATGGCCCTTATGCTCTTTGACCCATCCAAGCCCAACATAATCTTGCTGCGTTTGGAAGGTATACTTGCTGCATAGCTTGTGACAAGACAGCACCTCTCTGCCACTAGCTAGCACAGACCAGCAGAGTTCAAGTGCCATAGAAGCTGACATCCTCACCAGGATTTCTCTTCATAAATCTGTTCAAGCTCTAGGGATGGCATGTGTCAGCTCTCACAGAGCTGAGCAAATTGGTGTCCTGAAGAATGAGTGAGAAACACAGCCATTCAGCCAAAGTACAATGGATCAGTCTGAGAGAACAAATGATAGCCTGCTCCCTTTAGAGCACGAGAGGCCTAACACATAGGGATCTCTACAATGACACTGTCTCTACCATTTCCCCAAATGGAGGAGCAAAGCAAGAAATCTAAGAAACCTCCATTCCAGGTCCTGGAGTCTCATTCTTTTCATAGAACAGGAATGAGTTCAGCCTTCAAGTACTGTTAAAACAGTTCAAATTGAAATGCTAAATATCATGGTGGGAGGTAAATAATGAGAGCAAATATGTTTCAAGGGTAGTACATTAAGAAAGAGAAAAAGCTTGCCAGCCCAGGTTCAATTCCCCAGCACCTTCATAAAGCCCAATGTACAGAGTAGATGGGTCTGGAATTCATTTGCAGGGGCAAAAAATTCTGGTGTGCCCATTCTCTCTTTTTCTATTTTGCTCCTTCTCATGTACACATAATTAAATAAATAAATAATACATCAACAAAATATATTTGCTACTTCATTGCTTTTCCCCCCAAAAGCTTCCTGCAGCCTATGCCTGTATATTAATCATGGTAGCTAAGGACTGGTGCTTTGGAACTCCAGCAGATGAATAGGGCCTTTTGAGAATTTCAAGGCTATGTTTAACCTCCAAATCCTGTGGCCCTGTGAAAAATAACCTTTGGAGGTGTGTGTGTGTGTGTGTGTGTGTGTGTGTGTGTGTGTGTGTAATTTCCCCTGAAAATTCAAAGACTTTCTGTTTAGTACAATTCCTTCCTATTTCACTTCTCCATTCCTTTTGCGTTTTTTTTTCTTCCAGGTCTTGCTATGGAGCCTAAGCTGCCCTCATACTCTAGATTCTGCTGCTTCAGGCTGCTTGTATGGGATGGGACTATAGATATGTGTTAATAATCTACATGGCTTCTTTCTTTCAGTGATTGGTGATTTGGGGGGGCTGCTTTTTCTGGGGCCAGGGGCAGATTTTCTGCAGCTGAGTAACTAATTGGTTTAGGTTCTTCTCACAGTGCAGGTGAAACTGAATTGTAGATTCTCTCCATGTAAGCTTGCAATATGCATGTGTATCACCTGTTGAAATGAGACATGTTGAAAGTATAACTTAAATTATATGGATATGTAATGCCAATAACTATTGATAGGAAGTGTTAATATGTTGATATGTGTTGATATGTAGACATGATATGCTGACATGTATGTGCAGTGATGATATGCAAGGACATATAATGCTAACATATATGGATATGTCATGTTGATTTGTATAGATATGTAAAGCTTACAACTATGGATATGCAATGATGAAATATATGTATATGTAATGCTGATGTATATGGTTAGGTGAGGTATCTAGATATGTAATGCTATAACTAAGTATATATAATGCTAATATATAGGGATACAGACTAGGCTGATACATGTATGTTATATATGTATGTATATATATATATATATATATATATATATATATATATATATATATATATATGATACTTCGCTGTAAATTCACAGACTTGCTATTTAATGCATCATGGGCATGTAAAAATCCATGAGTATGTAAGGCTAATATATACAGCTATGCAGTGCTCATATACATGTCTGCATAATGCTGATAAATATGAATATGTAATGATTACCACTTTAGATAGGAAATGCTAATGTATATGTTATATTTCTATGGATATGCAATGCTGTATACTTGTCTAGTAATGCTAGCCTATAAGGATATATAAACCTGATATATATATATATATGAATATATGTATGTGTGTGTATTTCATATGTGTCATATATATATTTATTTATATATACTGATGATACATCTGTTCTTTCTGGCCACTTAGTATTTGTAGCTATACTGAAGTCAAGATAAGCATGTAAGTGAAATACCATCCCCTCCCAGCCTGGAGCACAGATATGAAATATTCTTCCTTAGGTCCATGAAATTGCCTAGCTAATTTGTAGAATGATATTTTGGATGGTTCAGTGTAGTATACAAATTCAGCCACCATATGGAGAGTAGAATACATCGTTTTATCTTCCTCAGTAGGGAGGAGATACGGCTGGTCTTTTACATGTTTTGAAGCACAAGAAAAGATGTGACAATTATATTGTTCTCTACATTACAGAATCCTCAATTTTATACAGCAAATATTCAAAATCTCCTGCATCAATAAACTACTATCATGTTGTTGTTCAGAGAAAAGAAAGGAAGGATGCTGTTTCTAGCTGTGCTGTCTTCTTGAAAATGCCGGTAGGATTGACAATTGCCATTGCTGGTTCCACCATCTGCACCTTTTCTGAATGTTCTCTACATTCTATCAAAAAAACATTTTTTTTCCCCTTGAGGTCAAGTAAACATCACTAGAAAAATACACCAAAAGAACCAAGGTGCCATCTGAAATATGTATTAAAAGTAAAATTAGGGCTGGAGAGATGGCTTAACGGTTAAAGTGTTTGCCTGCAAATCCAAAGGACCTCTGTTCAACTCCCCAGGACCCATGTAAGCCAGATGAACAAGGTGGCACATGCATCTGGCGTTCTTTTGCAGTGGCTGGAGGCCCTGCCACACCCATTCTCTCTCTTGCTCTACTTCTTTCCCTCTCGCAAATAAATAAATAGAAATAAAATATTTTTTTAAGTAAAATTAATGTAATTCAGTTTACTCTGGACATTTACTTAAAAGAAGTAATGCAACACTGCAAGGTTTCAGAGGACGATGCAATCACATTAAGAAACACACCTTTGCATGCGCATTACATGCCAAGACATCAGACTGTCCAATCAGGAATGCAATTCCCTTCCCTCCTACTTCTCCATTCCTTTGGCTTCTTTCTTCCTTTTGATGGAGTCTTAGGACAAGGTCTTACTGTGTAGCCCTAGGAAAGATTTGGAACCGGCAATTGTAGATAAATAGTTTATTATTATTATTGATTTATGTATGTGTGTGTGTGTGTGTGTATGGATGGATGTGTATGACGCATGGGTATGGGCATGTAAGTGTCACGTGTCACGGTGTGTGTGTGGAGGTCTGAGGAAAATCTCAAGGTGTTTCCCCTCTCCTTTTATCTTTCTCTGAGAAAAGGTCTTTCTTGAAGCTGCTGTTGATGTTGCTGCTGCTTGTCACCTTCTGGATTCTCTTGGCTCTGCCTTCTACTGTTGGAGGTGAGTTAGGATTTCGGATATGTGCCCCACATTGCATTCAACTTTACATGGGTGCTTATGGGTGGGCCGGCTTGTGAGCGTGCACTTTTAACCATAAAAGCCTTCTCTTCAGCCTGGGAGATGAAAGTTTCTTACTCATAATATTTGATAGGTAAGGGGAAGTATGTGTGCTGCTGGGACAAAAAAAAAAAGTGGATCTTTTCATAAAGTATATTGTGGCCCAATTAAAATAGAAGGAAAAGATAAGAGGAATGATGACTGCTAAATTTCAAAAAATGTTTTAAAAATCCATGTTTCACAAGAATATGTGAATGATTTGCTAAATTATCTTTATTCTCTCTCTCCTTTGAATGACTTCTGGGTTTTGTTTTAACTTAATGCTAGGAATAACATACACAATAGCACCAAGTTTTTAATAGCTGTATTCCCCCCTTTTCTATCATAATTATGGTCTCATTAAGATTCTAATAAAAAGTGAAAAAAGTTAAAGGCAACAGAAGTGCCCACAGTGTCTCTCTACCATCATGCTATGCTTTTAAAATATTTGTATTTGAAATTCCTCACTGCAAACATTCTCAAACCGAAGGTAAATATAACACTTAGATTACTCCCAGAAGAACATTCCTTCTGCTATTAATACCCTGAATTCAAATCTTTTTTTGCAAGACTGTATAATTTTACTGTATGTACTTTCTCCTGCAGCTTGGCAGTGTGCAAGTGTGAGAAGCTGGGTGTATCAGAAGTGAGCAGAAGCTGACATCTGCCTGAATGAATATGTTTGTTTTTTTCCTCTCTTCCTCTCCCTCCTATCTTTGGCTTTCTGTTTCACAAAACAGCCCAATTTGCATAGCATACTCGTGAGGATAGAGTCCTCAGTCAGATGTGAATAAAGCCATCCCCTAGAGAAAGTACTGGACAGTGTAACTGTCCATCTCTCAAGACCATTAGAACAAATGATGAAAGACCAAAACCTGCCTGTTGCCCTCCCTGTTGTCTCTCATATGTACTTTGCTCTCACTGGACCTTAAGTCCCACCTTCCCTTAATGGAAATATTAGAGCCCAAGTCCAATCTCAGGTCTTTACCCTTCCTAATAGGGAATTAGCATTTGGGTTTAGAGACATCCTTTGTATATGTACACTGTCTACGATTAATCCATTGCCTAGGCTCCTGCATTTTTTAATATAAGATTTATACATGAGAGTAAACCAGGCTCATGTAATGTGTAGATCATTTCAAAGATGGCCTATAATACCTCTTCTAAGAATAGTGCAAACTAAGTAATTTAAGGGTTCATTACAGTGAAGATAATAAAACATTTAGAACCCCCTTTTATACTTCCTTGGTGGCTCTGAGTGCCACTCTTGACGCCTGTTAACAGTAAAAGGTCGGATATAAAGGGAATGGAGCAGCAGTGAGAACATTAGTCATATTTTCCAGAGAGGGTTACAGTGGCCTGGTTGGGAGCAAGACCAAGATGGTGGAGAGTGGAGGAGTGATGGGAAGTGAGGATCTCTCTGCAGCCTGTTAAAGGAGAAAATTAGTTCTGAGACAAATTTGTTGTGATGGACATGAGCCAGATGGGGGTGGGGGTGGGAGGGAAAATTTTTGCTTTGATTTTTGCAATCATTGACAAATGACTTGTTTGCAAGTTAAGTTGTCAAAGGGAAGATATACGTAGTAAAGAAGAAAGAAGGTTATAATGAAGGAGAAATAAATGAATCAGACTGCAGAGGAGGGAGGAGGCAAGGATCAGGGGCTGCTGGGAAAGGAGTCTCCCCTCCTCCCCTCCCCTCTCCTACTATCTTCTTCCCTCCTCTCCTCCATTTCCTTCTCCTTCCCCTCCCCTCTCCTCCTCTCTTTTCCTTTCCCTCTTCCTGAGTAGAAGTCAGTTGTCTTATCCTTCACGAGGAAGGAGAGTGATAGGGGTAGAGAAATCGGATAAGACATTGTCGGAAACTGGGAATGTTTGAAACGATCACTGTGGGATATGGCAAAGGAAGATTTTCCTGGAATATATTCCCATAAAAGGAATTACTGAGTTAAATATAAGATATTTTATGGATTTTAATAAGCCTTGCCAATTTTTTTTCTTTCCAAAAGAGTTTTACCATTTGTACAGCATCCAACACTGGAATGAGATGGGATTACCTGAGCCAGCCTGAGGGATTTGGCCCATGCCTTTCACACCAACTTCCTTTTGTAGCTTTCCTATTCACTTTCCCCAAGGATACAGGCTTTTCTTTTCCTTTTTTTTTTTTTTTTTGACGAATGTATTAATAAAAAATTTCCACTTATCTACATTCTTATCAATGGTGAATATTCTTATTTTGTGTAGCATATGCTTATTTCATGAGCTAAATGTTTTCTTTTTTACAGATTGTATTTCTTTCTATTCTCAGTGGTTCATTTGGATGTTAGTGACTTTTTCTCATTGATCTTTTTGTGAACTCTATATATAACAAGCATATGACCCACAAATAGTATTTGTAACAAGCAATCTGATCTGTTTTATATGTTAGCATTAGTTGAGGTTAATTTGAGGAGTTAAAATCTATACATCTGCCCATTTTCTTTAGTTAATTTGCAAGAAATTTAATTACCAAATAGTGTTTGGTCAGTCTTTAAATGTATTCTAGGGTTCTTAATATAGAACCATATTTCTAGCTGTTAGTTTTTTTTTACACGTCTGTGTATAGCATATGTGGTGTGGTTGTGTAGCAGTTTGTGTGTGATGTATGTGCATGTGTGTCCACCACACACATGCTGAAGAGGAAAGAGGAGAATTAGTGGGTGTCTTCCTCTATTACTCCTTTACTGGTTTTCTTGAGACAGGGTCTCTAACTGAATCCTGAGCTGCTATTTTTCTGTGAGACCTGCTGATGGGGCTTGAACTCAGGTTAAAATAGGTCCTCTAAGGTCCTCATGCTTGCATGACAAATGCTTTTATACCCTGAGCCATCTCCCAGCCCCTCAGCTGTTACACTTAATCACTGTGTTTTAACGTTCTTTGAACTTCTTTTGATGTACAACATGCACCAGATATTTTCTCCAAACAGCTAAATCAGTTTTCTAAGAATTTTTATTGAATTACTTGTCTTCTTTAATTTTTGTTTGTGTACTTTGGTTTTTCGTTCTTCATTTACTATAGATTTACATTTTATTAGTGGACTTTCTAATATGTTCATGTTATACATGCATATAAAATCTGCTTAAACTTTTTAGTTGTTTTCATTTATTTCTGATTAGATTGAAGTATTGATAGAATAGAATTTTAATTATTGAATAACTATGAAGTTGAATTTACTCTATTTTGAGACTCAGAATTATGCTATTTTTAATATGACTATATTTATAATCTAAAAATTTGGTGAACCTCACTGTATAAGAAGTTTATTTTAAAGCATACTTATCTATATAAATTAGAATATTTGTCATGTGGATTATTTCTAGAAACTTTAGTGTTGCTAGGAATGAAATATTTCAATCATGATACTGACATATCAAAGCACCTCCCAGTGATGTTTATGTAAGTGAATCTTTCTATCATTCAAGTATGTTTTCAGTAGACCCTTATAGAGATTCTAATAAAATCAACTTTCATTAAATTAATGATTGTAGCAGTGTGGTAGTTTGAATGGATGTCCCCCAATACATTAAAGAGTTCTATGAAATTTTCTAGGAGTTCCAGGTACCTGGATGAGAGAGATGTCACTGTGGGCAGATCCTATGGTCTAGCTCTAAGGTGTGGGGCATCTGAATTCCACTCTAAAGATATGTAGAATGCTTGAGCTCTGCCTGGGGTTCCCAGAGTGTGCTTGTCCATGGTGATGGTGGTGGTATTTGTCTCTTTGTGGACCTGTGCAAGGGAGCCAGCTTCTCCCATTTTGGAACTTCCCCTGCATCTGTAAGCTTCAAATCAATTTTCTTCCTCCACTAACTGTGTCGAGTGTAGAGGTTCATCCAAGCAATGTGAAGCTGACTTCAACAAGCAGTTACCTTCACATTGCTTGGACAAAACACTCAGATAGAAGCAGATTATGGGAGGAAAGGGTTTATTTTGGCTTGCAGTTTTGAGCAGAAGATTCATCCTGATAGGGAAAGCATAAAGAGAAGCCTGAGTCACATCTCCACAGCAGCAGGAAGGAAGTAAACTTAGTAGTGGTATTTGAGCTGGAGTGTATTATCTCACAGCCCAAAGACCCCACAACTTTCCCAAATTGCCATCAGCTGGGTACTTGGTCCTGATATGAGCCTATGAAGGTCATTTTATTCAAACCACCACAATGATAAAATTTATAGTTGTCCTATATAAATATGTGTAGATTGTTTTTATACTTCAAGTCTTACTTCACGGACTACTGTACTTCCACAGTAAAGTTAAATAACACTAGTTGGGGGCTGCAGAGATGGCTTAGGGGTTAAGGCGCCTGCCTCCTAAGCCTAAGAACGCTGGTTCCAATCTCCAGCGGTTCCAATCTCCAGGTCCCACGTTTAGCCAGATGCAAAGTGACGCAAGGGTGCAATGCCGCACTTGACCACAAGGGGGTGCATGCATCTGGATTTCCTTCTCAGCAACTGAGAGACTGCTGGCATGCCCATCTCTGTCTTCCTCTCCCTCTCCCTCTCTCTCTCTTTCTCTCTCTCTGTCTCTCTCCCAAAAATAAATAAATAAATAAATAAATAAATAAATAAATAAATAAATTCATAAATAAATAAATAACACTAGTTGGCTCATTGAATCTCCTCTAACCTGCTAATACTTGATATAATTATTGACTTGTAATAGGCGTTCTATTTCACATCAAAATATTTTATATATTTAAGAGGTTTACATCCAGTGTATGTGTTCAATTGACTAGTCACCTTCTATTTGGGTAAACATGGTTTTTGTGGGTGTTGCTATTTGACCAATTTGTGGGATGTATTACACTAAAAAGTTTCATAATATTAAACAATCCTTTCATTCCTTGGTTTTGTTTTCTATCTTTTGTACTGGTTATTTTGGCACAACTTCAAAGCAAGCTGAGTCTAAACACAGATGTTGGGAGATAGGCATATGGAAAAATGCTGATTGTTTGACTACTCCAGAGCTTGAAGTACGTTCAAAAGCAGGTAAGGTTGAACAGTTTGTTGGTAAATCTGATTAACACTGATAAATAACCTTGCAATTCAGTCCTAACCTGTAACATCCAATACTTTTAAAAGCATCTTTTGGCCTACACTGTCTAGCTAATTACCTTTCTCTTGTGTCTATATACTTTTAGAGTTGACAACAAGACAAAAATTTGTGAAACTGGAAAGTAATCCCTTCCATATTTAGCACCTTGTCTAAGCTGAGTGAGATTTGCTATATTCAAAGGAAGAGAAGTCTTCAGATTCTCTATATTGCATAATTAATAATCCATTAGGAAACAGACCACTGATTCAGAATTTGAATTAGTGGGAAAATATGTTAAATTATTCACCTTCACTTTAGAGGATATTTTACACATGTATTATGGGGCCATCAATGAGGACTTTAATAGTGTAAAATGATTCTCCCCAGTCCTTTCACCAAAATACATATATGTGTGTCAGGACACACACACACACACGCAGAGTGATCACAATTTCTTCAGCGAAGTCCAGCCAAACTCATGAATGTTTGATGAATTTTCACAATTGTCCCACATTGGCCCTGTTTTGGTACATGTAATACTGTCTACACTGTCCTTTTCTTAGACTGAGGTCTTTATAGAATTATATGTGTAGTCCTCTGATATTTATGCAATATGTCTATTTTCCTATCTGTTTGAACACTTTACTCCAGGGGAGGAAAAATAAAAGTTAAAAAGGAATAGAATCTGCATTGTTCTGAAAGCCACATTTCCAAGGTTTAATAAAAAGATTATGAATAGTTTAAAATGTAATCAAATTATAAAATTTAAACATGAACACAGCCTGTTTCCAATAATGAATAACTAAGTGTTTTTATGGACTTGTTTCATGAATAAGTAGAAAAAAAAAACTAGACAAAAACATGATATATTCAAAGCACAAAGAAAGCAACTGACATTAGACCAAGAATCAAAGGAAGACATAAAATCATTGAAGGTTGTACAGATGTAAATAACTGATAACTCAGAATTCTGCATCTATTGAAATAGAGGTGAATAATCACACATATGTGTCTACACATATATATGTATATGCATATATACACATACACACATATGGAATTAAATCTAAAAATTTTAAAGTACAGCAAAGAAAATGTCCACTTTGGTAATTCTACCAAATATTTAAATTTAAAAAATAACAGAAAATAAAATGCAACAGAAAAATGTGTTAATTTCACAATACTTTCTATGAGGCTAGCATAACTTTCATGTCAAATTTTGACAAGAAATTTATGAGAAAGTCATCCTCCTTCATAGATCTATATGTAAGGCATTCTAAGAAAGATGTTAGCAAATCCAGTCTGTCATATTTAAGCAAGAAAACATGACTCAGCAGTGAAGGTTCTTTCTTGTAAGCCTGCTGTTCTGTGTTCTAGCTCCCAGCACCCACATAAAGTTGCACGCAAAGTGATGCACATGTATAAGATTCCTAAAATGCATACAGAAGTGGGAGATGAAGCCAAGAGAATCTGGAAGCTCGTAGGCCAGCTGGACAGGTGCACAATGCAGTGGCATACACAAGAGACCCTGTCTCAAACACGGTGAAAGATAAGGACAAACATTCTAAGGTTGTCTTCTAAACACACACACACACACACACACATTGTGACACACATCCATACACATATATTATATGTACTGACACACACATGAATAATAATAATAATAATAATAATAATGACAACCCATCAATGTACTCATTCCATAAAACAAAGTAGAAACATCATATAATGATCTTATTTAATGGACCTATTTCATGCAATTCTATGGTAACAATATGAAATAAAAGTACTCTCAACAAGCATTCAAAGAAAAGAATAAATGACCTTAATTGAATATATTAATTATTATTTTAAATATATCTGCATCAAATTTATCATTGGGATTAAATATAGAGATTTAGAATGAAATACTGTCTCTATTCCCAGATATATCATTTAATAACTCTGGGTTAGCAGGTCCTGTACAAGGCTATTATTACAGAAAAACATAACCTATTTGAATAGTAAAAGAAGAAATGAAATTGACAAAATCAAGATATGTATAATTATAAGATATATTAAATTCAATTTATCAAGGTCACTGTTTATACGTCACAATATGTAGTATATAATTTGTTTTCATATTCTACCAACAAAAATATAACAAGCACCTCAACTATTTAGGAAAAATTTACTAAAAATGGAAAGAATATTACATAAAATATTGTAAAATATTATATATATAAAATTTGTTTATTTATTTGAGAGAAAGAGGCAGAGAGAGAGAGAATGGGCACACCAGGGCATCCAGCCACTGCAAATGAACTCCAGATGTGTGCACCCCTTGTGCATCTGGCTTATGTGGGTCCTGGAGAATTGAATCAGAGTCCTTTGGCTTTGCAGGCAAATGCCTTACCTGCTAAGCCATCTCTCCAGCCTCCCTAAAAATGGTAAAATATTTTTAAAGGTTATTGTTTTCAACCCTTCACTCCACCCGATTCTACTGAAGATCCTCATCAGTGAGGTTATTGGTATTCACTGTGGGGTCCTGAAGGGCTCAGTCAGTCTTTCTGTGTGTGGGTGGTTGGTGGGGATATTCCTACCACTGTGTGGCTCTTACAATCTTTTCTCCCTCTGTTCTGCAATGTTACCTGAGCTTTGTCTGGTGTGTTAGCAGTCTGATTTAGTGTTGAGCTCTCTGCTGCCTCTGGATTTATGCTTTGATGAGTTGTTTTTTTTTTTTCTAGTCTCATTCTAGCCCAGGTTGACCTGGCATTCACTATGTAGTCTCAGGGTGGCCTTGAATTCATAGCAATCCTCCTACCTCTGCCTCCTGAGTACTGGGATTAAAAGTGTGCGCCACCACACCAAGCCTTATGTTTTGATGAGTTTTGAGTGGCCACAGTGTCTGCTACCATCTCCCTGGAGCTGGTTGTCAGGTTAGTAGTGAGAGAAGGACTTGTGTCACTACTGCCTCTTCAATGTCTCCAGGTCCCAGGAGATGTGGTAGAGATGACATGTCTAGTAATAGGTTATCTTTTCTTGTTGTATCATGAAAAGTTAAAGAGAACATAAAGTAATGAAAGACAATGTTTCCATAATGAAAAAAAGATGTTTGTTTCTTCAAAATGATTGTCAAGTCTGATAAAATCAGTAAAAATTCAGTATTCTTTTATTGTGGAAATTGATGAGAAAATTCTAAGATTAATAGGTAAGTGATAAGGCTCAGGAATGACATCGAGGAGCACCAAAATGCAAACCATAATTACAGGATATACAGGAGTATGGATGGAGGAAAAGAAAATGAAACCCTTTGAGCAGAACATCGAGTGAGAGACACAACCACACATATGTGGACACTTGAGTTTTGGAGAAAAGTGATGTTTCATCAATAGATAATGTATACAGAAATGAAAAGAAATATATTATGCTCCACTTTAACTACTAGTGGAATGTAGAAAAATATAACTGTGCCATTGACAAAGAAATTAAAAACAAATATTTTTATGTGCCTGGAGACACCAAGATTTCTTGCTGCAAATGGCACACCAGATGCTTGCACCATTTTTTGAATCAGGCTTAACCTGAGTACTGGGGAATTAATTGCAAGTAAGTTCCTTTAGTTGCTGAGTCATCTTCTCAGCCTCTATAGTTTCCTTTTATAAGAGTCAAAACATTGACCATAAATGAAAATAAATGATACATTGATGGCATTAAATTAAGACCTTTTCAGTTCATTTTTTAAAAAGATGCCATTAAGGCATAAGCTGAGAGAAAGCATTTGCAACATATAAAATTTAGAGTTCAATTGTGCAGTGTTTAACAAATTTGTGTGTGTGTGTGTGTGTGTGAAAGGATAACACTATGTAACAGTAAGCAAGAGAGAAATGGGCATTTTTTTGAAAGTGGGTACCCACATAGACAAGAAACATATGAAAAGATGTTCAATTTCAGTGTTCATCAAGGAAATGCCGTGTTTTTTGTGACTATTTGTCAGTAACTACTGAAATTGAACATATGCATACCATATGACTCAGTTCCAGTCTTACATTTAAGTCCAGTAAAAAAAGAATGCTTACATGTGTATTGAAAAGACATGCACAAGAATTCTGACAGCAGAGCTATTCATAATGGCCTCAAATTGGAAACAGTCTAGATTTTGTCCATCAGCGGGTGAATGAATAAATACTGGGTGGTATATTCATATGGAGGAATACTCTATACTATACAAATATTAACAAACTATTCCTATGCCAGACCTGGTTGATCTCACCTACAAAATGTTGAATGAAAGAATCAAGATGTGTGAAGTGCAGACTGCATGTTTCCACATATGCAAAGATGAAAAATCCATGTGTAAATTGTATTTCTATTAAAAATGTCATAAAATGAGGAAACATATACAAGCCACCGTGTTGGGTTATTTGGGGCGTACAAAAATCTTAGTAGTGGCTGGGGATGTGGCTCAGCTGGCCGAGTGCTTGTCTACCATATATGAAGTCCTGGGTTTGATCCCAAGCACCCCATAAATTGGGTAGGGTGATGCACACACCTGTAATCCCAGCACTCTGGAGATGTAGGCAACAGATCAGAAGTTCAAGATCATAGCTACATAGAGAACCTGATGTACATGAGACTAAAGAAAGGAATATAGCTGAGTAGCACATCTCTTGGCCTTCAAGGCATTTACATAGCAGCAACAGAGATGGGCAAATGCATGATTAATGACGTTCAAGGCTTAAGTTTTAAGTGAAATAATGGAAGAAAATATGTAAAACCATTAAAAAGGAGGAAATTAGTTCCAAAAAGAGGCTTAGTTTTAATTTCATAGAAGCCACAGTGTTTGGGCTATATCCAGAAAGGTGAGTAAGCTTTTTATAGGGAAAGGAAAGAGAAGGAGTATTCCTTCCCAAAGGTAGTAGATCGATCCCATAACAAGGGGAAATATATCTGAGAATGTCAGAATGTCTCCAGTCAGACAGAATAAGTTTTATTTTTTTGACAACTTCTTTAATTGTAGACAATATCCCATGGTACTTTCCTGTACATCCCTCCCTCCCTCCACTTACCCCTTTGAAGCTTTACTCTCCATCATGTCCCCTCCCCCTCTCAGTAAGTCTCTCTTTTCAGTCTGAAGAGCCAAAGGAAGAGTAGGACTCCTTACAACGTGCTCCTCCAGACACAAAATGGCCTGGATATCCATGACTTCACAGTGCCTGACACTACCTACACAAGACCATCATAATAGGAGGAAAAGATAATGACATCAAACAAAATAAGTTTTAATAGATTATCTTCTTCCTAGCTTTGTTACATTTTTGTGAACTCTTTACCTTCAGTTCCCACCTTAGAATATTGCAATAGAAATAGAATTGTGTGTGTGTGTGTATGTGCGTGTGTGTGCATGCACATGTGTGTGTGTCTCCCACTGAGTTTACTTAGGGTTGCCTGCATGGGTACTAGTACAGGATTATTTACCAGGCCATATGAAAGACATCAAAATAGAAGAGGGACTACTTGGGAAGAAGGAGTTCAGTGGGAGAAAGACAAGAGTCAAGATAGGTAAGGGAGGTGATTATGATCAAATTGCATTATATACATGTATAAACCTGTCAATAAAATAAATTTTAAAGGAGCAATAGAGCTGGGCATGGTGGTGCACACCTTTAATCCCAGCACTCAGGAGGCAGAGGTAGGAGGATCACCTTGAGTTCAAGGCCACCCTGAGACTACATAGTGAATTCCAGGTCAGCCTGGACTAGAGTGAAACCCTACTTTGAAAAACCAAAAAAAAAAAAAAAATTCAATTCTCATTATCACTATTACTGAACAATTACTGAATCCTATCCTCATGGTTTTATCTGGAAGAGCTGATTATTAACCCAACACCTGTATTCTTATTTACATAGCAAATTAATCATAAGAAAAATCCTGAAATTGAAGAAACCTTTAATTTCTATTAGTGTTGTCCTCAAGGGACAGTTCTGAATAATGTATTTGTGGCACTTGCATAAAATTCAGGGTGTTTCTCTAAGCAGTATCACTTTCTATAAGAGCAGTTAATGCAGGAGACCCTCCCTTAGGGAAAGAAAAGTCCTATTATAAGAAGATGTCTTGTACGTGAGGACACTTATCTAGGCTTTCAAAAACAATGCTTAAAATTCATAACATTATGGGCTGGGGAGATGGTTACGTGATTAAATGTTCTTACTCGATAAGTGTGCCACCCAGAGATCTCATCCCCAATACCTGTGGAAACTGGAAACAAAATGGTGAAGGCATCTATAAATCTGTAATCCCAATGTCCCTATGGCAATGGGGCATGGAGTCAGGAAAATCCTGCAGCTCACGGGTCAGCTCCCCTGACCTTTCCAGTGGCAAACAAGAGAAACCAACAAGGTGGAGCCAACCAGCATCCTGAGGTTGTCTATGACCTCCAAACCTGAGCTGTAGCACATGTACACACACACACACACACACACACACACACACACACACACACACACACGTGATATCTACATGGAGATTAACAAGGAGGTTTGGAAAGAGCGGGACAGAGAGAGAGAGAGAGAGAGAGAGAGAGAGAGAGAGATACATATACATACACAGACACAAGCATTTTAAAGCTTAAAAGTAAGATTACTACAAACAATGAGCTTTCCAGGTGTACACTGCTCTAGAATCTTAGGGTCTTTGGGACCCTGCACAGAATCAGGGGTTCACAATCTTTATAGTCCTCAAATATTTCATTGGCCTTAGGAGTAGCACAGAGGAGATTGGGGTTTTCAATGGATACTTATTATAGCCACCATCCATGACACCACACACACAAAATGTGGTAGATAATTGTTCATTGATGGGGATCTGAGAGTCCTAACGAGCCCTTCCAAAGAGCTCAATGCACATCAGTACCAGGGCCCTAGGAACTGTGGCCACGTGAGGCCTCATGAAGATCTGGCTGTTTGCTTCTACATAGCCATTGATGTTGGCTCATGTTGGGTGAATCAGAGGGGAAGGAAGAAGTAGTGAATGTTTTAATTTTTCATTCCTCTTTACTTTCCTCTATAAAGTCAAGCGGTAGAAGGTCTTAGTCACGTCTCTGTTGTCTAACTCACTATATTACCTTGTGGAGCACTGACTTGCTAAATCATCTGGGCAAAGGGTGGTTTGAATGAGAAAGGCATTATGCATTTGTGATTCAACCTCATACTTAATCCCCAGATGGTGGAGTTCTTGGGAAATAGAGCCTTGTTAGAAGATGTATGTTCTGGGGCCAAGCCTTGGGATATTATTATCCAGCCTCCTTGGCAGTGCTAGCTTATCAACTTTTCTGCTTTCTCCTTGCTGATATGTGATGATGTGAGCCAGCACCATGCTCATACCATGCTCTCCCTGCCAGGATGAACATCTTCCTCCCTCAAATCTATAGATCAAAGTAAACCATTCCTTCCATAAGGTGCTTTTGATTGAGTGCTTGTTTCAGCAATGAAAAGGTAACTGCTACAAGTACAGTGGTAGGTTTCTTAGAAAAGCATTATGACCATTGGGTCAAAAGGCAGGAGCTGTCTATCCACAGAGAAAGCTAACCTGCAACCGTGGATCTGGGTCTTTGTGTCAGGGTTGTAGTGCTTCTGGAAGAAGTGCTCAGCTTCTTATTTATGATGTCTACACCTGAGTTGTGACATC
Source organism: Orientallactaga sibirica (assembly GCA_036365145.1). NCBI lineage: Eukaryota > Metazoa > Chordata > Mammalia > Rodentia > Dipodidae > Orientallactaga > Orientallactaga sibirica. Next base: position 12,403,023 of record JAEOAD010000013.1, read on the forward strand.
TATGCGGAGATTAACAAGGAGGTTCTAAGAAGCAATAGATCCAGTTAAGAAGCCAAGCTCAGAAAATCTGGGATTGCCAAAAGCTTTGCCTGACCCTAATGGGATCCTATGTTGGGGAGAGTTGTCATCCTTTTTCCAAACATATCCACTGTCCTCCCCATATTTAATTTTTGCTTTTTCAGACAGCCAAGGTTTAGCATTAAGCAAAGGAAAATTGGTGCAGTCAATTCCATGGGTAACAAAAATGAATTGCCCTAGGAAGTCTACAGAGTGAGCTGTAGCTTTAAGAGTATAAATCTGAGTTTAATTAACTTAGAAGGCCTTTTTGTCAGCTCTTATTCAGTCCAATGACCCAGTGATTTTTCTCCTGTGATTTTCTGCAACTAAAGCCAAATACTTTCCATGGGAGTGTAATTATTACTTGCAAATGGTTTTCAAAAGTCACCAGGTCCAAAGATTTCCTTTATCTTGCACAATTTGCAGGGCATAAAATCGCATTTATTGATGTTACTGCCACCTCTGTTTCTTCAGTTACTTTCAAATTCTGCTTTTCTTACCCACCTTCACTGCATCACTGCTAAAGCTACTCCATACATTGTATCTGCAGAAATAGCATTTCAGAAGACTAGATTAGCCCAGGTAGGTAGCAGCACCAGCCACTGCCTTGACAACTAACCCTAAAAGAAGGAAATGAATAGTTCATTTGATTTGATCTGCTTCTCATTTCCATTAAGACTGCCCTTGTTATTTTAGTATTTGATTTCATGACATGCCTTTTGTACTTTGCTTACATAACAAAAAACAAAGGAAAAATTTTAAATGATACAACTAATTTCTCTGATGGTATTGAGTAATTTTGTTTTTAGAAAAGTTAAAATTCAAAACAGGAAGGAGGGTTTGGGGGCTTTTAAAGTTTTGGACATAGCAGATAGGGTACACTATATCTATGTAGTGTGTGTGTGTGTGTGTGTGTGTGTGTGTGTGTATACATAATTTCCAACAAAATGAATGGGGAATGGTATGTAGCAAAGATGGCCTATATTCCTGCAAGTTGCATGGGGAATGGTGTATGACAAAGAAGGCAACAGCCCCTAAGATTAACCCCTGAAGATGACATTTCAACTTTATGAATATGAATATGTTTTCTTTTATTAGTTTTTTGAGGTAGGGTTTCACTGTAGCCCAGGCTGACCTGGAATTCACTAAGTAGTCTCAGAGTGGCCTTGAACTCAAGGTGATCCTCCTACCTCTGCCTCCCGAGTGCTGGGATTAAAGGTGTGCACCACCATGCCAGGTCAATATGAATTTTTTGAATGACCTGTTTATCACTTGTTCTAGCCAATTTTCATTGAGCATTGCTACTGTGAGGCTCTGGTCTCTGTGCCTTAGATCAGCTCTCTCACAAATCTCCTAAGAATCCTATGAAACAGGTCAGTCGTGTATATTTCACCATGTAGGGGAAGAAATTAAGGTTCAGGGGGCTTTCCCAACCTTTCACAACAGAGCTGGATTTTAATCCAAGTCTGCTGGTCATGGGGCTTCATGGTGTTTGCTAGTAGTGTTAGTCAACAAGGTTTACCTATGATCAGATTTGCACCCTCAAGGCTTCAATAACTGTTTTCCCCTTTGTTGAACACATACACACACGCACACACACGCCACACGCAAGCATACACACAGAATCTTTGTTGATGAATAAGAATATTGGCTTCAAGATATTATTTGCTTCAAGCGAGATAAATAAGAAAACCATTTCCTGGCAAATTGCCATTTCTTTCATGTTACCAATTTAAAAAGTAACAGGACTCTTACCCAACAGTTTAGTCCCATTTTTTTTTTTTTTCCTGATCAACAGGTCCTAGCTGGCTACAAAACTCTTGGAATGACTATGCAACCAAAGCTTCCTTTCGAAGTGAGGTTTGAGTGGCACGCAGAGCTGCCTCAGAGGCTGGTCAGTTGAAGGGGTGGTGGGCATGCAACCTCACATTCTTAAAGTATGGCAGATGAAATTTTGCCTCTTGAGTCATGAGACAAACACAGAGGTCCCACTGGAATTCCTGAACTCTGCTTTGTTGCTGGGCTGTTTCAAGGTAGAACCCCTAATCTGGGTGTACCGCTAGCATCTTATGCAAACTGACATATCTACAAAATGCACAAAATAGATCAAAACAATGGGTTGTTGTTGTTACTGTTGTGTGTGTGTGTGTGTGTGTGTGTGTGTGTGCATGTGCATACTGGTTAAGTTTTACATGGTCCTGGAGATGGAAGCCAGGACCTTTCTCATCTTAGTCAAGCACTAGACCACTGGGCTGTTATAGCTCAGCCCGGGATCATGCTTCCTTTATTTTCAAACTTTTTTTTTTTTTTTATTTATGTGTGCTCGTGTGCATATGGCTGTGCCAGTGTCTTTGTCACTGCAAATCAATGCCCATCCAGCTTTAAGCATGTGACTGAGGTTGTTCATACACTGTACCCAGCCCAGCAGGCTTTGGCAGCAAGCATCTTTAGCAGTTAAGCCAACTCCATGGCCCTTACCATGCTTTTTTTTTTTTTTTTTTTTTTTGAGAGAGAGAGACACACACACACACACAGAGAGAGAGAGAGAGAGAGAGAGAGAGAGAGAGAGGAGAGAGAGAGAGAGGGAGATGGAGACAGATAGAGATGAGCATGCCAGCAGTCTCTCAGCTGCTGTGAATGAAATCCAGATGCAACGCCAACTTGTGGTCAAGTGGGCATTGAGCCCTTGCGTCACTTTGCATCTGGCTAAAAGTGGGACTGGAGATTGGAACCACTGGAGATTGGAACCAGCATTCTTAACCTTAGGAGGCAGGTGCCTTAACTGCTAAACCATCTCTCCAGCCTGTACCATGGTTCTTTTATAATTAAAACTCCCTGTTAAAAATGTATGTAATTCCTTCCACCATTCTCTTGCGTCTCTCCTTTCCCAACCCTGCTCCACTGAACCCTCTCTTCTTTCCAATCATTCCCTCCTCCATTTTGAGATCTTTCCTTGTGTTTCTGTTTTTTTAAAATTAATTAATTAATTAATTTTTTTATTTTCTGTTCTCATCTTCCGTGGCATGTTGATGGGTCCAGTATTATGCAGGTTCTGTGAAGCTGCTGTAAGGTCGTGAATGCCAGGACCACTTTGTGTTTGAAAAACACAATATTGCAGAACACTCCTCCCCATCCTCTGGCTCTTATATCCTTTCTGCCACTTCTTCATCAATTGTTAGCGAGCCTAGGAGGAAATCTCATTTCGAGGTGAACCCTTAACTGTCACTTCTTCCCAGATTGGATCATGGTTCTCAATAAGTAATGATCCTTTCCCCTCCTCCTGAGAGTTGGCAGTTTGGCAACTTGGGATGGTCAGAGCTGTAAGATCTGCTGCTGCTGTCCATCCTACAAAGCACCAGATAACCTACCACAAGGGATGATTTTATAGCTCAAAATGTCAGTAATGCCCAACATAAGAATACCTAAATTAATGTGTTTTAAAGTAGCTCCTTGGAAATACAGCAATGAATCACAGTAAGTAATCCTATAAGCATACTTTTTATTTTATCTTCTTCTTTTTCACATGTATGTGTGTGCACATGTGTTTATTTGTACGTGTGGGCACACATGTACTTGTATATGTGCAGATTAGAGGCCCATGTTGGGTGTTTTTAATCAGTCATTCTCCATAGTATTCTTTGAAACAGTGTCTCACTGAACCCACAGCTCACTGATCTGGCTAGATTAGCTACCCAGAATGCCCCAGTGATCCTCCTATGTCTACCACTACAGATCTGGAATTATGGCTGTGCACCACCATGCCCAGCCTTTACATGGGTGCTAGAGATCAGAACTCAGATCAAAGAGAAAGAAAGAAATAATGAGTATTCCAGTACTTCTTACTGTTTCAAATATACTATAGATGCATATTCCACTTTGTGAACCTAGTTTTATTAGGGTATGGAGAATTGAACCTGGGCCAGTAGGCTTTAAAAGCAAGAACCTTTAACCACCAAGCCACCTCTCCAGCCCTTCCACTCTTTAATCTATATCCATGGCCTACATTCACATATATTCACCTAAAGCATACACTGGCATGCCCATAGTAATAGTGTTTGAACTTGTCAAAATCTGTAAACAACATTGATAATCTTCACTTGCAGAGTGAGTGAATAACTTGTTACATTCACAAAATTTCACAGTGAAATAAGGGGGAACTCTCGTCTTCCATCTAGAGAGATTGCGGTGCTTTGAATGTGAAATGGCCTCCTTGTGTCTGAACACTTTGTCCCCAGAAAAGTGGCATTGTTTGGGAAGATGATAGAGCCTTTCAGAGTTGGAGCTTAGCTGAAGGTTATGAGTCACTGGAGGCTGGCCTTGAGATTTTGTGGACTGGCCCCATTTGGATCTGTTCTTCTACATGGCAATACGGCCACTGGCTCCCCCTTGAAACTGTAAGTAGGGTTAAATCCTTTCCCATCCATAAATTGCTTCGGGCCAGGTTCTTGTTCACAGCAACAAGAAAATAAATGATGGAAAATGTGGATGTACCTCACAAGTATAAGGTTGGATGAAAGAAAGCAGAAAGAAAACAAACATAAACTCTATAATTATATTTACATGCTGCACAAAAAAGGCAAAGCTAATCCGTGTCATTAGACATCAGGATGCAGGTCATTGCCTGCTGGGAGGAAGTGACTGGAGGAAGCATGCGGAGATGTTTGGAGGTTGGGGAATTGTCTATTCTTGGTCTGGCTGCTGCATGCACAGGTGTGCTCGCTTTGAAAATTTCCAGCCCTGTATGCTTTTGATATGTTCACTTTTTCTGTGTGTTATTTTATTTTTTTCAATAAAAGTTTTAAAATGTGCAGCTGGTGATCTGGAAACCAGGACTGGTTTCTGTTTCTATGAGTTCATTCCCTTATGTTTTGATGCCGATTGGCCCAGTGGCAGATGAAGAGGCTGAGCTGCACAAGGAGGAAAGCAAAGGAGGCTGGAGTGGATGCTTAGAGCCCAGCTGGCCTGGCTGTGCAGGCGGCGGGCTGGGGTGCAGGTGAAATCATTCACCTGAGAGGCTGCCCTTGAGCAAACGAAGAACCACATGTCAGGTGCCGAGTACGTGCTGAAGAGGAACGTACGTATAGGTCAGCACAGGGTCAAGAGGAACAGGATGGCTGTTGTCTACAGCAGCTGCATGGGTAGCAATGACTTAAGCAGGAGTTGCTAAGAGGATGAACATGAGAAGTCTCCTTTACTCATGCCACCATGGTTCAAAATTTGTTTTATATTAATATACAAAGAATAATAAATGTTGCAACTTTTTTTCAAACAAAATTTCCTCTTGTTTTCCTTCTCTCCCTCTTTGTGGATCTTTTTCCTGCCCTCTCTCCACCACCACCTTCATTTACTTATATGTCACAGGGTCCCTCCCTCCCCTTTTATCACTTCTTGTTCTCCTCTCCTTGTCTCTTACCTATTTTCATAGCCTCTATTCATTCTTACATCCCTTTATTTACATGCACAGAAGCATCAAAGCTAGGATCCACATATGAGAGAACACTCAATTTTTGTCTCTTCGGGCCTGGTTTACCCCACTTATTTTCCAGGTCCATCCATTTTTGTGCAAATTTTATTTTTCTTTATAGTGGAATAGACTTGCATTGTGCATGAGTAGCACATATTCATTATTCATCAGTTGATGGACATTTAACTCAATTCCATTTCCCAGCTATATGAACAGAGCACCAACGGACGTGGATGTGCTAGGACCTCCGTCATGGGACCAAGTCCTGCAGGTTACATGTCTAGCAGGGGCCTGGCTGGGTCCTATGTGATTCAATTTTCTGCTATTTTAAAGATTTCAAACTTGATCTCTGTAGTGACTACACCATCACCTCATACAATTTTGCCCTTGTAATTTCTTGTCTCATTTTATCATTTCTCTTCCTTCACTCCATGGTAAGGGTGATGCAAAACATGGAATGCACAGCAAACTATTTATTTCATTAATCGCTGGAAAACCATTGTTGTGTGATGTGGTCCTGCAAGAAAGGCAGCTGTTGCCATCTTTATTAGCACAGACTGAGACCACACACAGGAGATGCTATAGACTGCGTCTATTGATGCTCTTCTATAGAAGGAGAGGGTTGGGGAAGATAAGTAGACTTTCTTCTGAGATCTCAGGTCCTGCTGTTCCAGCTGCATGAAATGATGTACAAGGCCTCATGGCCTCACGGAGGGATCAGGGGATAAAGTACATAGACAATGAAAGAAGAAAGGGTACAGGCACCATGTGTCCTGCTATGGGGAGTTTGTCATCCATGTTGAAATAAAATTTTTCAATGTGGCTATTTTGGGATATTCACACATCAGTAAGTAACCGATCACCTATACTCTGTTAGAAAGCCCAACAGACTTATTGATTCATCAAGGTAGACTTTGATGGAATGGGCCATTAGTTTATTGAGGATATCCTGTCTCAAGGTGGGTGCTCTGGTATCCTGGCCCCCGTGAAGAATTCACATAATAGCATTCCATGTTATTGTTGCTCCATTTTGTTAAGCAATGCTGAGAAATTCCGTACCTTGAATTTTCTTATCTGCAAAAGGAAGATAAGTGTCATGTAACACACAAAGCTCTCTATGTAGGACATGACTCTGCTTACTAAATTTTGCTTCTAGTACTAACTCTAGGAAACTAATTTAATATGAAATCATGGAACCCCGTTTACAGCTCTCCACTGAAACATTTATTTTCCTTCAGTTCTCCCTCATGGATTCCTGCTATGGGAGGGCCATGTGGGGAGTTCTGGAGGGAGGCATCATGCCTGGAAACCCAGAGGGCACACAGTGTACAGTGTGTAACATTGGTGTTAGTACTGGCGACTGGATAGAGGTTGTCATTTAGGTCCCAGAGAAAGGGCCTGCTGTTGAAGGGCTGGTGTAGGCAAATAACATATTTTAAATGTTGTACAGCATATGGAAATTTCTATTACTGCAAACATTTGGTTTGGTTCTGTGCCTGTTCAACGCATTGTGCATTTCTAAATTAAGTGTCTTTTAAATGGAACAGTTATGATTCATGTCCCCATTCCCCTTGGGTGGAGGGCTCAAGTTAGGTGTTGGACATTCATTCTCCACAGCTACATGCGTGGACCCAGATCTCAAACATCGATTTCTTATGCAAAGTCAGGGGTGAGGTGCTGAACAGAGTTGAGACTCATGGTATTTATTCAGTACATTGAGCTCCTGAAACTCTGGCTCTTCCAGGACAGGAGGGAGGTAGAGAACTGTGGTTCATAGTTCTTTCCTTTCCTAAATTTATGACACTAATCTTTTGCTGAAATGAACTGAGGATGGCTTATTCATATTACCTTTATGTCAAATTGATACTTTTCTATAGAGTATAGCCTTCTAATAATAAAAATATACTATTAGTTTGAACATATTTCTTATGTTTATGTGCTTTATTCTGTGTGTGTGTGTGTGTGTGTGTGTGTGTGTGTGTGTGTGTGCTTGCTCATGTGTGTGCAATGCTCATCCTGAGCACATGCTCAGGGGCTGGAGGAGAATGTTGGTTGCTGTCCTTTAACAATCTTCTGCTTTATTTCCTTGAAATAATCTCTTATTCATTTCATTCAGAGTGGCTGACCAGTGAGCCTCAGAAATTCTCCTGTCTCTGCTCCACCCAGGGTTGGGAAGACAGGCATGTGTGGTCATGCCCTGCTATTTATGTAGGTTCTGGGAATCAAACTCCTACTCAACTGGACCTCTCCAGTGCTTGTCTGGGAAGATTCTTACCTGCTGAGCTGTCACCCCAGACACCAGTTTTTAAAAGTTTTCAGCACTTTCAATTTTCCAATTATTATAATATCATGTTTATTTAGAAAACATAAGGGACAAACCACAAGTCAGAAGGTAAAAGAACATAAGATGATGTATAGGGGAGACCTTTATACTAGCTTGCCTGCTGTTTGGACATGTTGAAAATTTCATACTATGAAAATGACCCATTAGTTACTTGGACTTGATCAGTATCAACATTCTTAAAATATTTTATTTATTTATTTATTGGCATGGAGAGGGAGGAGAGAGAGAGGAGAATGGAAACATCATGGCCTGTAGCCACTGCAAACGAACTCCAGATGTAAGCACCACTTCGTGCATCTGGCTTTATGTGGGTACTGGGGAATTGAACCCAGGTTGTTAGGGTTTGCAGGCAAATGCCTTAACCTCTGAGCCACCTCTCCAGCCCCCATTTTTGTATGACACTACTTTTTCCTTATCAGTGAAATTGTTATAATAATGGCAATCCATTCCTTCATTTCTTGTCCCGATTCTCTCATAAAACTTAACAGCTATTGAACTGTTCCTGCTGCCCTTTATAAAAAGGGAATAATCTTAGTTTTCATCAAAAATTGGCTTAAATTCTAAGATTAAAATAAATAAGTAACACCTACAGTAATAAAAGTGCTCCAATATTGTAACTATTCTTAAAAATCTAGCCCAGGGCCTGTTATTTAATAGTCATTGGAATGAGCAGGTTCCAGATATGGCTTGGTCTGAGAAGGTATTTGGACTTTATATATTTGGAGTTTCAAAATGGATCCCATAAGTTAGTCTCAAGACCTAAGTTTATGTCTTCCCTGAGCTGGATCTTTGTCACATTTAAAAAAATTATTTATTTTTATGATGATAAAATTGTAATAGCTAAAACAGCCTGGTATTGGCTTAAGACTAGACAGACAGAGGGGATAGAGAGATAGGCTTCCTTGTAAAGCCTGGTGGCGTAGGTTTGATTCTCCAGTAGCCACACAAAGCTTGATTCACAAAAGGGTGCTTGTAGATGGAGTTCATTTACAGAGACAGGCAGCCCTGGGGTTCTCATACTCCTCTCTCTGTCTCTTTCTCTCAAATAAGTAAATAAAAATATTTTTTTAAAAAGAATAGATGAACAGAGACATAAAGGAACTATAACTCATGGATGAAATTATATGTTTATAACCAACTTGTTCTTGGGAAAGATGCCGAGAATGGACAATAGATAAAGGACACAAATCTTCAGGAAACAGCACTAGGAAAACTGGATACACACATGTTAAAAACTTGAAATAGACCTCTATTTCTCTAAACACAAAGGTCGATGGGAGATGTAAATGTATGACAGAAATAATGAAACTACTAGTAAACTACATGAGAAATGTTCATTGCCTTGGCCTGTGGAAAGGTGTTTTTGTTTGCTTTTTTGTTTGTTTTGTTTTTTTGTTTCCTTCCTCCTTAAAAGTACAGGAATCTAAAGGAAAAACTGACACATTGAATGGTATCAAAATGTAAAGCTTTTGTTTTCAGTGAAGAAAACAATCAATCTAAGAGACAACCAACGAGCCAGTGGAGTGGAAGGAAAGTGTGTGCAAACAATGGACCTTGGACATCATCAGAGCTTGTGTTCACAGCATGGCTTGGGTTCGCCATTGACTTCACTCCTGCCCATCCCTGAATGGCTGAATCTGAATCATTGAAAGAACCAAAGAAAGTCGAACATCAACCTGCAGTCTAGTCTGTGTTTTAAAAGACTGTAAAAAACACACACACACACACAAAACAACTAATGTATAGTTTTACACCAGCTGTAAAGATAGCTTCATCTCACTAGGGCCTTCATTCAGAGGCAAAAGACAGCTGACAGTGGGGTTCGTCACCGTGTTAGTAAATAGGGCCTTTGGGGTGAGGAACTGCAGGATTATTGTCTAAGCTCCGTGGCAAAGGCATTGTATCTGCTGCCCCACCCCCATTACATACAGGCTGGAAGCTTAGACAATTCCATCCAGAAACCATCCGCATGTGACTTACTTCCATTATAGGGCAGTTATGCAAAGCAACATACTTATCTTGGCATTAAAGCAATGCCAGCTGAGGGATAAGTGGTGTATTAGTTATGAAAGGTATGGTTGGTGATTGTGTGGTTTGCTATGAAAGAGAATAAACGTCACCTATTTGTTGATGTAGTGCTGGTGCAGGGCCTCCATTCCAAGGCCCTGGGCATGCTAGGCAGCCCCTCTAGAGCTGAGCTATATCTCCATCCTTATATTCCTCTTTGAGATCCATGTTTTCCTTCACAGAACTGAGCTGGGGCATCCTGGCACTTCTCTTGTGCTCTGTCCCATTCAGTATCGCCCTCTCTTGATCACAAGGCTATCACCTTTCCTCATTCTCACAGTTGCAATGAGGGAGTGCGGAGTGATGCCACATCACTCCTCATTTTCCTGCTCTCATGGCTGCTACAGAAATTCCAGTTCTGCCAATTGTTAGGGAATCTTGGACATATTTCTGGAAAACATTGTTCTCATTTAAAAAAATATATTTTATTTATTTATTTATTTGAAAAAGAGAGAGAGAGAATGGGCATGCCAGGGCCTCTAGCCACTGCAAACGAACTCCAGACACATGCACCCCCTTGTGCATCTGGCTTAAGTGGGTCCTGGAGAACTGAACCAGGATCCTTTGGCTTTGCAGGCAAATGCCATAACCCCTAAGCCATCTCTCCAGCCCTTCATTGTTCTCGTTTTTACATGGAGTGCATTGAACCAGTTTGTCCCAGGGATGGCCTGTCTCCGTGACTGGAGTGCTGGGATGACAGGCATATTTATATGGGTCCTAGGAGGGAACTCAGGTCCTAACATTTGTGTGGCAGGCACCTTATCTGTTGGGTCATCTCCCTAGGCCCAATTAGCAGTCCTTTACACTATTTTGTTGTGCGAACCTGGCATCCAAACCAGATAATCTAACTGTCCATTCCTAACTAGATAAGCACCACCAAGTCACAGCACATTAAATTAGAAAGGAAACGTTTAAGGCTTTTTGTTCCTTATCCATCATAGTAACTGATGCGAGTGTTCAGAGTGTCCTGAAATATCAAAGCATCCAGTTGAAGACTTTGACAAGCATCCTCCCTCCATGGGAGCTATTTTCTTTTACTTTTGTGTCATTAGGAAGCCACAGAAACCCATTGTAGAATGAATTTTATTCATTTTCAACCTTTCAGATGCATAATTCAGACGTTGAACTTTCCCCTAAGCTCAGGTTATAGACATGAACAGATAAGCCAGAAGTTGAAATGCAATTCAAACTGAGGACTACCTTAGCCCATACAAGTGCACACATACATCTGCTGCTGTATGAGTGCACACACACACACACACACACACACACACACACACACACACGTGTGCGGCATATGTGATTGTGATTCCTGATAAATTCTTTACTGACTGGAAGCTTTCCCTGGCCCATGTCCATGCAATGCCCACTCGAGCTTCTGTCCCTGATAGGTCCATCTCCTGTCACTTGTCAGGAGATATCACAGAGGGCTTGAGCTCCGGAGATATCACAGAGGAAGTGGCAGATTAAACGTGTGCTGCTCTTACTGCTAGCCTGAGAACCTCAAAATGATTGTAGACACGGAGACAGTTCAAAACTCATCAAAGCAGAAAACCAGCAAGGGAAAGTGTGTAATGAGTCATGGTCTGCAACATAGTCTGACGGGTGCATTCACGAGCCCATAGTGAATGCCAATAACCCCACTGAGGCAGGCTCAGTGGAATGCAGGGAGGGGAGAGGGAACATAAGCGTATAGCTCAATGGGAATGTGACCTATATGCAGTATGTTCATATAGCAAAGTTCAGAATCAATTTTTAAAATGTTGCTGATGTGTTTGGTCCATGAGTAAAGCTGGTGATATTAAAAAAAAAAAAAAATCTGTGCTGAGTAGCTGTTGAGATCACTCAGTGGTTAGAAGTGCTTGGTTGCTTACAAAGGCTAGGTTCAATTTCCCAGCAGCTTCTGTCCCTGATAGGTCCATCTCCGTCACTTGTCAGGAGATATCACAGAGGGCTTGAGCTCCGGAGATATCACAGAGGAAGTGGCAGATTAAACGTGTGCTGCTCTTACTGCTAGCCTGAGAACCTCAAAATGATTGTAGACACGGAGACAGTTCAAAACTCATCAAAGCAGAAAACCAGCAAGGGAAAGTGTGTAATGAGTCATGGTCTGCAACACAGTCTGACGGGTGCATTCATGAGCCTATAGTGAATGCCAATAACCCCACTGAGGCAGGCTCAGTGGAATGCAGGGAGGGGAGAGGGAACATAAGCGTATAGCTCAATGGGAATGTGACCTATATGCAGTATGTTCATACAGTAAAGTTCAGAATCAATTTTTAAAATGCTGCTGATGTGTTTGGTCCATGAGTAAAGCTGGTGACATTAAAAAAAAAAAAAAAAAAAAAAAAAAATCTGTGCTGAGTAGCTGTTGAGATCACTCAGTGGTTAGAAGTGCTTGGTTGCTTACAAAGGCTAGGTTCAATTTCCCAGCACCCACATAAAGCCAAATTCAAAGTGGCATGTGCATCTGTGATCTTAATGAACCTATGATAATGGGAGATGGAGCCAGAAGACTCTGAAGGAAATCTGATATTCAATTTCAGTCTGACGGTTCATTTGCAGTAGCAAGAGAATCTGTTTCAAACAAGGTGGAGCTCAGACACCTTGAAGTTGTTCTCTGTTCTCCACGTGCACACCATTGCACATGCACCCACACACACACACACACACACACACACACTCAAAAATAATAATCAGGGTTGAAAAAAAAATCATCTAATTCTTTCCCTTTCCAGGAATATCACAGGATATCTGCAAGACTTAACAACTCACTACAATCAAAACCCTGCCTTTGAGCACTGTGTTGCTTGGAGTTCTGAGGTGGAGAGGTGCTCAAATATTTACTCAGAGCACTTCACTGAGAGGTACCCAATGGTGCTCAGAGGTGGCTGACAGCTCTTGGTAGCCACCGTGCTTCCTCTATTCTGAGGGACCATTCATTCCCACCTGGAGCTTCCTCACACCCACTCCCTCCTCTCTCTCCAGTGGCCCTTACGAAGATGTTTTATGAACTGTGTGCTTGAATATTTTTGTGCCTCCAGCAAGAATGTTGTTTTCCTAAAATTAAGAGTCAGAACAGAAACTTTGGGAAGCTGGGTTCTTAGCCTCAGGAATGCAGCTGTTCAGATGCTGTCTTGGGAAGAAACTAAAAATGTCACATCTGGAGACAGATGCCCGTTTGTAGCATATTTCGCTATTCTTAGTCCATTTTCCTCCACTTGATTTTTAACACTGTTTTATTCTCATGAATATCTTTTATAATATATGCTGAGGTAGTTTTACAAACAGGTATCCATGTATATATTTTATATATGAGATGGTCCATGGTTGAAAAAATGGAATTATCACTTTATAGGCTACGTAGGTGAGCACCAATGAAAAACACTACTTAAAGTCCACAAAAATTATAATTTTCTCTGATTTTAGATTAAAAAGAATCTCTGTTAACTTTATTTTTCTAAGAATTACAAACACATTTCTTAAAGTTTTAGCAGGAAAGAGGGTTCATTGGTCTATGTGGTTAATTTTCAGTAGGAGAAGTCATTCAGAATTATTTTAAAAACCATAGGCAGTTTAAATTTTGTTGATTTGATGACTCTATTTTGCAATTTTTGCATTTTCACTCATTTTAAAACAGATTTGACTTTGCGAATGGCTATATTTCTATATGAAGTGTGAGGAATGCTGACATACTATTTAGTATCATTTATGTATGTCCAGTCTCTCATACACGGTGTATCTATAGTTATATCTGCAGATACATAGCCTAAGTACATATGACATACAATACCGTATAGATGTTTTTATATACACATTTCCTAATTGATTCTAACAGGAACCGTTTATAAAATACATTTGTTCCTGGTTACAATTAAACACATAAATGTATAAAATACATTCCTTCTGGTTGCAATTAAGTACTTTTCTCTTTTCAAATCTGCAGAAATTGAAGTAATTGCCTCAAAATTGTAACATATAGGTTTCATTCAATTCTCAGCAAATGTATGTGTCCATCATGATTGAAGTTCTTGTTTGCTTCATTTTAAATCTCTTATCATTTGGCAAAAGCAAAAGAAAAACCCTATGGAATTGGAAAAATGTTATAGTATCATGTCTCTTTTTTAAAATATATATTTTATTTATTTACTTATTTGAGAGAGAGACAGAGAGAGAGACAGAGAGAGAAAGAGAGAGAGAATGTGTGCACCACTGCAAATGAACTCCAGACGCATGCGCCCCCTTGTGCATCTGGCTTACGTGGGTCCAGGAGAATTGAACCGAGATCCTTTGGCTTTGCAGGCAAACACCTTAACCGCTAAGCCCTTTCTCCAGTCCCCCTTCTCTTTGTTGACCCAAAAATTTCACCAAAGGAAATGTTACATAGAAGCTTATCATCTTCATTAATTACTTGAAGAAAGGTAAGATAATCTTTAACTTATGTCTACCTTCCTTTCTCCTTTCATCAATGAGATCCAGAGAAGACCTTTATAAACCTTGTAAATGCTATAGACCATGGCTAGCAAACAAGGCGTGAGAAATATACTGATGGCAATTATTCACTGTTTATCTGAAATTCCACTTCTGGTGTGTATTTTTATTCACTGATTCCACTATGACCCTTTCAGATGACTTTGCAGTGAAAAGAGTTCTTCCTGAAGTATAGGAGAAAGGAATTTACCTGTTGCAGTGTGGGGGACACAGTTCTGATAAGCCACAATAACTCTTGCTTGAGTTGTCCCACCATTAGAATGGGTACAACACTTCACTAAGGATTAGACCCAGTTGCTGGTAAATGCTGGGAAACATAATAATCAAGGCTCCAGCTATGTCACTAGCTATTGTATGAAAGAATTAGACTTTAGCCTCAGGACTCAACATGTGTGAAGTTCTTGCTGTTATTAAATTCAAATTAAAAAAAACCCACTAACCCTCAACTCCATATCACGTCTCATTTTACAAGTTATTTATGATTAAACACACACAACTAAACTGTTCTGGCAACCTCCTTTGTTGTTTAGATGTAAATGATTTAATAAATATTTTAATTTCATTAATTTCTTCTTTAGATTACATCAATGCAAAATACATGTGTAACCAAATTACTAAGCCACATGTATATTTCAACATACACAGTAAGTCACTTAAAAATATAGGAAATATATAAGTGAGCCAAATCCAGGAAGATTTAGTTTTTTGCTTTTGATGATTATCTTAATTACAACTGAGAGTTTTTTTTTTTTTTTTTTTTTTTTTTTTGTGTGTGTATGAAAGCACATACCATAACACACGTGGTCAGAGTACAATCTCCTTGTTTGAGGCAAAGTCTCTTGTTTTTCATCACTGCTTTCAGCAGGCTCTCTGGGCCCTGAGCTTCTAGAGGGTTCTCCTGCCTCTGCTTCCCATCTCACCATAGGCATGCTGGAACTACAAATGCCTGCTATAGCACCTGGCTTTACCGGAGTTCTGGTGGTCAAAGCTCAGGTACTCACATTTACATAACAAACCCTTTATCCACTGAGCCATCTCCCCAACCCTTGACAGATAGTTCTTTTCTCTGTTATTGCATGTCTTGTATAACACTTCTTTTAAGATTGCCAAAAGGAGGCCAGCACCCAAACACTCCCTGCAAGTTACCACCATTGACCCGAAAGAAGATTCTAAGGGCAGAATTTAAAATCAATTTAGATTCCATATCATGCTTAGGACCTGTACGTAGTGTTAATAAGATTAAAGGATCAATGAAGGAACAAGGGTGAGAGGGCTACAATATACCATCAGCATAAGGAGCAGATATCAAAGAGTGCTTGGAATAAGAAAATTGGTCCCTTCACCACTGAGTACCCTAGAAGAAGTTTAGTTCTGAAGATTCTGGTTGTGCAAATGCAGAGGACCTGGGACCTTCAGGTCCTGCTGAATCAGTGATAGAAACACCAAAATCTATTGAGTGTCTAGAGTTTACCCAACAACAAAAACAAAAACAAAACAAAAAAATAGGGCTAGAGAGATGGCTTAGCAGTTAATGTGCCTGCCTGCAAAGCCAAAGGATCCCGGTTTGATTCTCCAGGACCCACAAGGGGGTGCATGTATCTGGAGTTCATTTGCAGTGGCTGGAGGCCCTGGTACCTCTCTCTTTCTCTTTCTCTGCCTCTTTCTCTCTCTCAAATCCTATATATGTGTGTGTGTGTGTGTGTGTGTGTGTGTGTGTGTGTACAAAACAAAAACTAAACTAGTGTTGGCTTGCATGGTCTCCAGAACCCAATGCTAAGAATGGTGACTGGGCCAGTAATTCCTTGTCACAATTAATTAAGTACATCCTCTAGCAGGCTGGATTCCAAGCCGTTAATCTTCACACCTTCCTTTGGGACCCCTGAACAGCTGCTCTGGAGGTCTTAATGAATCTCTGACCAATTTGGATCGTGGTCAAATAGCAAAAACAACAGCCAGAGAGTGTAATGAGATATTCTGTGAAGACCACACGTTCAATATTATTAGACTGGTTCTGCTGTTGGATAGGTGATATCACAGTTCAGTTCACATAGAGCCAGGGAAATCTGAAAACAGTCCTGTGGCACATATGCAGAAAGGCAAGGTCAAATACTATTGAGGAAAGGTAATTTTACCTTCGCCATTGACAGAGACATTTAAACCAAGGTACAGGAACAAAATCAGGGGGCTGGGGAGATGACTCAGAGTGTAAGAGTACTTGTTTTGTAAGCACAAGGATTGGAGCCTGATCCCTGGCACCCATGCCAGGAATGGCTGTGCTCTTCTATAATCCAAGCTCTGGGGTGGTGGGGGGAGCCACAGGAGGATCACTGGGGCTCACTGGTCAGCCAATCTAATCAAATTCACTGTGAGCTTCTGATTTTGGTGAGAGATTCCCGTCACAAGGAAATAAAGCCGAGTAGTGTTAGAGGAACTTCCCAATAGCCTCCTCTGGCCTCACACCCATGTGCACAGGGCATGCTTATCTGCATACACACGTGCATACATTACACAAAAAATACACCATGTGTATTGCTAATACTGTTAAACACACACACGTGTCTTTTCATGATTCCAATTTAACTTGGGTTATTTTAAAATCTCTGATTTTAGGCTTGGTATGATTCTACATTAAGCCATGCTTATTTTAGATGGGAAAGAATCCACCTCTTTCAAGTCAGAGTCTCTATCCATTATTGGCACATCTCTGCACCCCACGAATACAAAGAGCACCCCTAAGCCCCACTGGCTGGGATGGGAAGGTATTTTGTGAAGCAGTTCTTCTGGATGCTTCTGTGCAAGTGTTTGTGGCTGGGATCAGCACAGGGTGGACTCGGAGGAAAACATCACATTCCATGATGCTGGTGGGTTTCATCCAATCATTTGAGCAGAGCTGGAAGAAGTAAGTGGGGAAGGCAGCAGTGGCTGACGTGTGGCTAGAGGGAGGGAGGTGTGCCCAAAGGTGGGTCAGCTTGGGAGGCTGTGACACAAGCAGACGCATCATAAAAAAGAGAGAGAGAGAGAGAGAGAGAGACAGATCAGGTAAAGCAATCAAAGAAAGATGAATGTGGCGGGGCAGGGGGAGAGCTCAGTGGATTGCTTTCCTTGCAAGCACGAAGATCTGAGTTTGATCCCCAGCACACATGTAAAAATGTCAAACAAGAAGGCAGAGACAGGAGGATTCCCGGAGCTCAATCACTAGCCAGTCAAGCCTCATTGGTGAGCTCTGCTTTAGTGAGACACATTGTTTGGTGGGTTGGGGGCAGTTAGCTATTGTTTGGAATGGTAACTGTTCTCACTGCTGTGACCAGTTCCTGAGAAGAAGCAGCTGAAAGAAGAAAAGTGTTTATTCTGTACAAAGACAAACATCACATGTTTTCTCTCACCTGGGAGCAGCAGAAGAGGAGTGTGGAAGGGAGATAGCATTAGGACTGTATGCATGTAACTAGAATGAGACTAGGAAAATGAGAGCCATGGAGAGAGGAGAGGAGGGGTTACCAGACAAACCCGCAGAAGGAGAGCATATCAGAATGGGAGGGCGGCGGGGGTGGGGGATGGTCGATTCAGGAGAAAGGAGGTTGGGGAGGGGAACTACCCAAAACCAAAAGGAAACCAGTTAGCACAATATGAACCTTCCTCCTGGAAACCAGGAGGTGGACAGAGCAAACTGTGATGTCCAGTAGAAGATGGAGAAAGATCCCAGAGCCAGATCTGGGTTAACCCCCACAACCAACAATTAGCCACAGTAAGCTGTATGATTCAGAAAAAAAACACAGGCTCTTGCCAAGCACTTGGTTACCAGACGGAGCTAAAAGGTGAGACCCTAATTGCTGAAGACACCACATGATGCCATCTCAGAGCACTGAGAGACAATGGGGGAACTGAGAGGACAGCCAGTCCTCACCAGGCAAATACTCATGGAGCTGGAAGGTGTTGTGGGGGCGACTGTGAGACAATGGTCACCAACAGCGTGAACAAGCAGCAGACCCTGCCAGGCACACAATCTACCAGCTAGCAAGAAGTACACACTTGTGCAATAATGATCTTTGTGGGTAACCAACTTCCCTCTGATTGGACATGTGGCTCACTCAGTGAGAGAGAAATCATTACAGGCACTGGGACCCAAATCAGCACCCTATGGTCAGAAAAATCCCATTACCCAGAGAAAAGCCCCCAGCGTTCCTGTACAATTCGAGTGGGTAGCCACATCAAACTGTCTCTCAAGCTCCTAGGCATATCCACTTCAACTAAAGCTGAATTAAACCTGCTATTACCTTTGGTCATACAATCTGTTTGGTCTTACGGATGGCAGAGAAGACTGGGGAGATCCATGATCCACAAATGTAAGAAAAGACAGCCGAATGCTCACAATGAGATGTGTCATCTCTACCAAATTTACCAGGGTCCAAAAAAAAAAAAAAAATGCGGAGGGGAAGCAGTAACACAAAGATTGTTCCCAAGGCAAGCCTGACATTCACATCTAGGAAAATAGCAACAACCACTGTGGTGAACCAAAACACGGCATAACAGAAATACAGAGGCTACAGAGAAGTCAACACCAACCGATAACACACCTGCCAAGGCTCAGGGACGGTTAGGGAAGAGAGCACAGGAAGATTGTAAGAGCCCCAAGGTTGATAGAAACAACCTGAGGCACAGCTTTCCACCAGAGACAGACGCCCTAATTACCCCACAGTGAACACCAATGACCCTCCTGAGGAGTGTCCCCAGGGAAATGGGGAACAGGGGAGGGGATGTGCTATAACCCATATTAAAAGATTCATGAATGAACTAAAAAATAAAGGATTTATTCTGGATTACAGTTTCCAGGAGAAACATTTCATCATTGGTGGGGAAGGCATGTGGACGAACAAAAGGCTGGCGGGCCATCACATCCAACCAGGAGAGAACAGGAAGTCGGGATGAGTCCTGAAGTCCTGCTGCAAAGTGACCCACTACCTCCAGCAAGGCTTCTCAAAGTTCCACAGCCTTCCCAAACAGCTCCACCAGCAGGGAGCCGAGTGTTTAAGCACATGCCCCTAAGGAGAGCAAGCATTCTAACAGGCTCCAAGGAGGAGACTAGACATTATTATTATTGTTGATGCTCTTATTGGAGATAAGCTCTCATCCCTGGGTCTTCACAAGCCTGGATGGCACTGTAATGATCAAGCTGTTCTCGACCTTGTGGCAATCCTTCTCCCTTTGCAACCACATGCTGGGTGATAGGCATGTGCCATTACACCCAGCTCCTAGTTGGCATGTCTTTGTGCATCAACACCCTTGCACTCTGAAGAAACACCTCAGTGTTTTAGGAATCAGCAAAGGAGGAGAGGACATTTGCAGGCCGCAAGGACACTGACCTTTTAAGAAGAGAAGGCTGCCTCCTGGCTCCAGTGCTTCCAGTGCAGAATTTATGTAGGTTTAAAGTGACAGGAATTTTTTTTTTATTTATTTATTTTGGAGGAAGGGTCTCACTCTAGCCCAGGATGAACTGGAATTCACTTTGTAGTCTCAGGCTGGCCTTGAACTTACAGTGATCCTCATAGTCTGCCTCCTATGTGTTGAGATTAAAGTCGTGCACCACCATGCCTGGCTTGAATTTAAGCAGTTTTATATTAAGCATTTTTCCAGGAGATTGTTTCATGATAAAAACAATCCAACATACCCACTAACATTATCTGCATAGAGAAAATAATGTAAATAATCTTATAAATATGGTTTAGTCAAATATTATTTTTAAAGTACTGTATAATTAGTCAATCAGAAACCATAATTTTTGTGAGTGATGGAATAAAAAGTTTAAAGATACTCTCTAGTCTTTTGTTTTGTTTTGGATTTGGTTTTTTGACTTAGGATCTCTCACTAGCCCAGGCTGACCTGGAATTCACTATGTAGTCTCAGGGTGGCCTTGAACTCATGGTGATCCTACTATCTTGGCCTTTGGAGTGCCGGGATTAAGGCGTGCGCCACCATGCCTGGCCTTTTCTCTAGTTTTTATGTCTTCAACCAATTTTATTTTTTTAACTGTTTCATTGTTATGTAGTGTGAATCCCACAAGTTCACCTCTTTATATGTAAAATTAATGATATTTTCACATATTTACCAAGTTATATGATGAGCAAGGACATTTTTGTCACCCTTCAAAAGAACCTGGCCATCCATTTAGATATATTTCCTATCCCTACTTCCAGCAACAATCAACACACTTGTCATTGGGACATTTCTACTCAGTAGGATCAATGTTCCTGGTGTCTAAGCTGGACTTTTTCAGTAACATGGAAAATGAGATGGCCATGAGTCAAAGAAACTGGATTAGCTGCATAGAACAGGTGTAAGCTGTTGAGGATGATGCAGCAGAGTTGTTTTAAGAAGAAGGTGAACTCACAGTTGTTAGAAAAATGTAGCATGATGCTGGAGACACAGTTTATCGGTTCAGGTGCTTGTCTGTGAAGACTAAGAACCCAGGTTTGATTCCCTAGGATCCACATAAACCAGATGCACAAAGTGAATGCATGAATCTGGAGATCGTTTGAGGAGGCTCAAGGCCCTGGTGTGCCCATTCTCTCTCTCTCGCTCTCTCCTTCTCTCTCTCAAATAAATAAATAAAACATTTTTGTGGGAGTATAGGATTTATTTTGGCTTTCAGAATTGATGGGAAGCTCCAGGGTGGCAGGGAAAACAATGTCATGAGCAGAGGGTGGGCATCACCTCGTGGCTAACATCAGATGGACAACAGCATCAGGAGAGTATGCCAAACACTGGCAAGGGTAAACTGGCTATAACAACCATAAGCCTGCCCCCAACAATCCACCATCTGCAGGTGGATCCAAGTCCCAAATTGCCACCAGCTGGGGACCTAGCATTCAGAAGAGATAAGTTTAGGGGGACACGTGAATCAAACCATCACAGTAGTCTTACGACTAAAATGTGGCAAGGAAACACAAGAAATGGTGTCCAAAGACAGCTTTTGAACACCGTCACTATCATTAATTAACCACATAACCTTGAGTCCACTAATCCCAGCAATTTTTAGCAGAGTTACCCAGAACATTGTAGGTTGTCATAATCACTGAGGTAGATGTACATCAAGTAAAGAGTTAATAAAAGCAAATTGCTAAACTTTGAATGCATTTTAAAATACATAACTTTTAGTATGAGTGACACAGATGGGAGTAGGAGACAGAGTAGAATAAAGTCAGATGGACATGATCAATACACAATATTGACATGTTTGGAAATGTTGAAATTTACCCCATTGGTTTATACAGCTAATATATGTTAATTATAATAATAATAAGGTAATCAAACTAGAATGAATTAAAACTGATGCTAGTAATTATATTGTTTTTATTTTCTTGCATTATAATATTTTCCTGAATTGTGAAGAGAGAATATTTTGATAAAGGTATACCCTACATCATGGCAACTGAGCATGAACTAGTCATAGCCTCTTGAATAGGTATGAAGTCATGTCCAGGGGGTAAAGAGAGAGAGCATGGGCGCCCCAGGGCTTCTCTGCTGCTGTGGATGAATTCCAGATTCGTGCACCCCCATTGAGCACTTGCATCACGTTTGCGTCTGGCTAAATGTGGGACCTGGAGATTCAAACAAGCATTCTTAGGCTTTGCAGGCAGGTGCCTTAACCACTAAGCCATCTCTCCAGCCTCGAGTGTAGATTTTTACTGTGCTCATGAGTTGCAATTCTACAAATGCTTTCATTTTCCTTTAAATTTCACACAAACTCTTTTTAATGACACATATGCAAGGAAAGACAAGAAAAATTGGCACTTCTATATTGCACACAAATGAAAACACCTTTAGGTTCATTTGTGTCTACAATATAACTTCAAAATGAAAAGGCAGACAAATTGATACAAAAAAGGAAATTGTAAATGCTGTTCAAGTTTATAAGATGTAAACATTCTATAAATTTAATCTTTTATTATAGCAAACAATAAAATGAGATTATTTGTATTTGCCCTTAATTTGTATTCATATTGACTTATTCTCTATTACTTATAGACATACTCAGTGTGTAAGCAGCACATGTTGGTACCATCCTTAGCCTCATCCTTATGCCCCCCTCCGAAGGGACCCTTCTCTTTGGGGGTGCCGGTTATCCCCATGAGGATTATGGGTTTTGCATTGTTGGGGTAGCCATCAGTTATGGGGAAGAGACAATGTCTCTGTGCATAATGTTCCAACCTGTGGCTCTAACAATCTTTCCACCCCTCTTCCATGAATTTCCCTGAGCCATGTTGGGTTCGTTTTAGGTCTACTTCAGTGATGGGCTTATGGGAGCCTCTGTGTCTCTGGATCTCTGATTTGGTAGAAGTTGAGTGTCCTCTGTGTCTATCACCCTTCCTTCACCCTTGTGCTGATATCAGGTTCACCAAGAAAGCAGCACTGTTGCTTATTTCCCCAATTACTCTATGGTTTAACCTGGGGCCATTGTGAAGTGTGATGGGCTGATTCTCTCCTCAGGTTCTGCATCCATCTGAAAAAGAGTAGCAGATTCCTCAATGGAGAGTGAAGTCAGCACTGGTTAAATGGGATAACCATTGTTAGTCTAGAGAGAATTTAATAGGTGTAGGTCCTATTATATCCCAAGATTGGTGGGAGCTTGATATTCGAGAATGAACTTATTATTTTGGATATGATTCTGACTTGTTTCCCAGTTCCAGCTATGGGTTCCTTTCCATTGAGTGGATCTGTAAGCCAATCCAATAGTGGTTGTGTGCCACTATTACACTTGGGTGAGTATCATGTCAGGTTGTTTGCTGCTGAGTAGCTTAGACCTCAAGTTGCCTGGACAGATGTTGGCCATTTTTCCCCAGTAGCATATGCAGCACCTTCTGGCACTAGACGGGCAAACTATGTGGGGACTGGCTCTCTTCCAGATTCCAGCCAGGTCTCCATGTTCCATATCAACAGCATATGGTGTCTTCAGCAGTAGGGTTTTACCATTAACCTCTGGTGGTTAATCAAGTGCTCTGACAGAAGTCTGTCTTCCATAGGATTTTATGGTACCAATTCTATTTGGGTCCAGTTTTGTATCCCCCTCCACCCTTAGCCTCTCCTCCAGTTTCATGCTCTCTATTGTCCTGTCCTTGAGATGCTTATTAGAAATATCAGCATCTCAGGCTGATCCAGGTTAAGAGTCACAGATGAGTGAGACCATGTAACTATTGTCTTTCTGTGATTGGGTGAGTTCATTGAGAATGACCTGTTCCAAGTTTGACCATTTTTCTACAAATTTCATTACGTCATTTTTTTCTAACTGCTGAGTAGAATTCCATCATGTAGATATACTACATCTTGGTTATCCATTTGTCCAATGATAGACATCCGGGTTGACTCCAGTTCTTAACTATTATGAATTGAGCAGCTATAAGTATGGTTGAGCAAATCTCTCTGACCTGAGGCATGGAGCTTCTAGGGTAAATGCCCAGTAAGAGTATAACTGGATCTGTTGGTACCTCTATAGTCAACCTTTTTAGGAGCCTCCATATTGCTTTCCATAGTGGTTGTACCATTCCCACCAACAGTAAATGAGGGTTCCTATTTTTCCACATCCTTGCCAACATTTGTTTTCATTTGATTTTTTTAAATGTTTGCTATCCTTAGTGGGGTAAGGTGGAATCTCATAGTTGTTTTAATTTGCATTTCCCTGATGGTTAGGGATGTTGAACATTTTCTTAAGTGTGTGTTTGACATTTGGATTTCTTCCTCTGAGAACTCCCTGTTCAGTTCTCTGTCCCACTTTAGGAGTAGATTATTTGATTTTTTATTGTTTAAGTTTTTGAGTTCTTTGTAGATTTTAGAAATTATGCCTCTGTCAGTTGACACTTCATGATCAAAACGTTGGAGAGAATAGGCATGGGCAGTTTATATCTCAACATAATAAAGGCTATATATAAAGCAACTAAAGCCCAAATAATACTTAATGAGGGGAGACTGAAGGAATTCCCACTGAATCAGGAACAAGACAGGGGTGTCCACTCTCACCTCTGCTCTTCAACATAGTACTAGAAGTACTAGCTCAAGCAATAAGACAGGAGAAAGAAATAAAAGGGATACAAATTGGAAAGGAAGAAGTTAAGTTAGCCCTATTTGCAGATGACATGACCTTATGCATAAGTGACCTGAGAACCCTCATCTCAAAACTCTTAAAGGTGATTAATTCCTTCATCAAAGTATCAGGGTACAAAATCAATGCACAAAAATCAGTAGCCTTTCTATATACAAAGGACAAAGATGCAGAGCAAGAAATTAGTGACATTGTCCTATTTTCAACAGCAAAAACGACAACAACAACAAAAATACCTTGGAATTGCACTAACCAAGGACATAAATGACTTATATAATGAAAAAATAAAACACTCAAGAAAGAAATTGAGGAGGACTTGAGAAAATGGAAAGAACTCCCATGCTCCTGCATAGGCAGAATTAACATTGTGAAAATGGAAATCTTACCAAAAGCAATATACAGATTTAATGCAATACCAGTAACAATCCCAGCATTTTTCTTGACAGAGATAGAAAAAAAATTGATCTCAAAATTCATATGGAGTGGCAGAAGACCTCAGATATCCAAGTGTATCCTCAGCAAAAGAAACACCTCTGGAGACATCACCATACCTGATGTAAAGCTATATTACAAAGCCATGATAATCTAAACAACATGGTAGTGGCATAAAAACAGGATTACAAAGGAACAGAATTGAGGACCTGGACATTAGGTCAAGTAACTACAGCTACTTGATCTTCAACAAAGGCCTTAACAATTTAGACTGGAAAAAAAAAAAAAAAAAAAGACAGCATCTTCAACAAATGGTGCTGGTCAAACTGGATAACCATATGCAGGAAAATGAAACTTGACCCACACATCTCACCATGCACAGGATTCAAGATCAAAGACCTCAAAATAAGACCAGAAACTCTACTACTACTGAAAGAAAAAAAAAAAAAAAAAACAGGAGGAACTTTCCATGATATAAGATATAAGACTTCCTGAACAAAACCCCAGCAACTCAGGAACTCAAACAATCACTCAACCACTGGGAAAGTAGGAAGCTGAAAAGTTTTTTCACAGACACACATACAATAAGCACAGCCAATAGACTACCCACAGAATGGGAGAAAATAAAATGTATTTTAGACAAAGAAAAATGTAGCATGGATGAGGGCTCTGTTGCCTCGCTTACAATGTACTGAACCATCTATGGCACAAAGTAGAGATGAAATCTAGATTAAATATCAATATATACAGTCATGCCATATGAAGTAACCTTGACCTGTAGTTTATAGTTTTGTCAAACATATGCAAATGACATTTAGATGGAGGGCCAGTCTATGGAAATAGTTAGAACATGGACTGTGGATTGAGAATAAGCTGAAAAAGATAAAAATTAATTTGTACAAAACCCCTCTAGTGGTTTCTTCTAGACGCATTCTAAATCCAGCCCTCCCCTCCTATACAGTACCTGAAGAGAGACCAGGCATGTGGTAATTGCCATAATGATTAAATTGAAAAACCTTTGGGAGGGAACTAACTGAGCAGAATCAATCTATACAGATTGGTTTCATTGACTTCACTTAATGATGCCATTCAAATCAGGTGGAATAATTAGCCACCACTGGTTTTATGCAGCATGAATCTGATTTGATCATTAGACCCAATGATCACATGAGACAATTACAAGTTTGTCACACGATATATTACCAACTTTCTAAAGAGTCCCAAACTGTATATAATGTATGGTTCATGAACCTTACAAGGTACAATCTATGTTGTCAAGAAACACTCATGCTCTTAACTTCTGAAACATATCCCTCAGTTAGATCAAATAGTCCACTGACGTCAGGAGAAAGCAAGAGAATCAAATTCATGAACAGAAAACTCCGGCATGCTGTGATAGCCTCATGCATGTATGTGAAATGGAAGCCTGTGTGAAGTTAAATGGATAAAAAATAACTTGTACAGTTCAACAAGCGTATTCAAACTCTACTCATTAAGTAGCCCCATTTAATAGTACCAAGGAGTGTCTCCAGATGGTGTCATGTATCAAAGGTCCTGGTCCATTTGACCCCTGTGATGACAGACCAAGAGCTTTCCCTTAATTGCAGAGCAGTAGTTAAACATGCTGACGAAAGATGTAGCTGGGCCCTCTCATACATCTGCCCCAATATTTCATCTCTGAGTTTCCTGGTTCAAACACAAGAGGCTTACCCCTGACTGGTGCCAATTTTGAGACCCGCATACTATATTCACTGCAGTATATGTATCTGCAGGTTAACATAGCAGTTGATACCGAAAGGAAGCCTTGGCAGAGAACGTACATTGATGGGTGCTGTGGGATAATGAAGAAAATACACTGTTTCTTGCTTGGGCACATATGGTTCCACTTTCAGGGTTCTGTTGGTCTCCCAGGTTAATGATGTCCTCCCATATGCCCAGGAGCAAAGAGTGATGGGACTGACATGCTGCTCAAATGGCCTGAAACAAGCTGCATCGTGTGTCCTCGGCCATAACATGCCATTCAAGTGACCCCATAAGCTGACATCTTCCCACATGTTGTACACATTTGGGGCCAAGATGCCCATTTGTTCCTCTCTGATGGAAATGTAAATATTATACACAAAATCATTGACAGGTCCCGTCTTCTTTCTTTTCTATTTTAGAAGCAAAAAAAAATAAATAAAAAAAAAAAAAGACCCAGGTTGGTCATGTACCCATTAAAGCCTCACTGGTAAGGTTGTGCTTGTGGTTCTTTCAATGTGTTTTGCTAAACTTATATGGCCTTGCATCTAAGCAACTCTGAACAAGTAATCCTCTGTAATTGACATGAAAGTGAGTGTGTAATGTTTTGTTCTTAAAGGACAAAATAATCTTTTCAGAACATTTTAATAGGCCATCCAGTCAATGATGATGGGTTCTGGCTAGTCTCTGTTTTCATTTGATTAAGCATTCACCTTTATAGCTAGCAGTATGCTGTAAAATCTCTGGAAGGTCATGAGTGAAGAATAGTGAGTTTCTAAAGTTGAGTAAAAAAGAAATAGGAGGAAGATAATGAGAGAAAGAACAAAAATAAAAAGGGGAGAGAGAGATGGGGAAGGGAGGGAGAGAGGAAGGATGAAAGACAAAGAAAAGACAGAAATGGGAAAGGGAGAAAAGCAAGGAAGAAAAGCTGGAAGGAAAGAGTGTAATGGAGAAAATAAAGGGAAGCAGGAAGGAAAGAGAGGTAGTAAGAATGAATGAAAGGAAGGAACATCTCTTGAACAGTGCTACTGGCATCCTCTGCTATGCCTCTTCAAGGAGGAGCAAAATAATTAAATGAAAAATCCAGAGCTCCAAGACTGCTGATACCTTATGTGACTTTTGATTGTTTCCAAAAAATTTCTGCAAGTGCCATTCACAATTTCTATAGTAAATAATGTTGCCTTCCTTGCTTCCTTCATACCCTCACTGTACTACTTCATGTGTCCGTCTCATTGGCACACGTGTGTGTGTGTGTGTGTGTGTGTGTGTGTGTGTGTATTCAAAAGAGAAAATGCAGTGTAAAGTGACTGTGGTGTTTAATTTTTGATTATGAACTTGACAGAACTTACAGGCATCATGGATACAAATCTCTGGTAGTTGCAAGGAATTTTCTAGATCAGGTTAGTTGAGGTGGGAGGACCCACCCTCACTGTGGGATGCCCCATTCTGTGGGCTGGGCTCCTGGGCTGTATAAAAAGGAGCTATGTAACTGAACATTCACAATCCATTACTCAGTTTCCTCACTGTAGGGCATATGTCTAGCTGACTCACACTCTTGCTGGCATGCCTTCCCCACCCCAATGGACTATGGACTGAAAACTAGAACTATGAGCTGAAATGAACTCTTCTTCCCTTAAACTGATGTGTGTGTGTGTGTGTGTGTGTGTGTGTGTGTGTGTGTGTGTGTATCAGCTATATTGCCCCAGCAATGACAGAATTCCACTAATACAAGGACGCCCAATAAAGACTCTGTTGTGGTTTGAATGTAAAATGTTCCCTATAGAAATTGTGTTTCCACACTTGTTCCCCATCCCCACTGGTGGTGCTGTTTTGGAAGGCTGTGGAACCTTCGGGAGATGAAGCCTTGAGGAAGGAAGGGTGTCACTGCAGGGTGGCCATGAGGTTTTTAGAGTCCTGTCCTCCTTTCTGTGTGCTCTCTGATTCCTGGTGCAGTGGGATCACCCACCTCATGCTGATGTGCTTTCCCTCAATGGTAGCTGGATGCCATCCAGGTTGCCTCTTCCTCCTCTTTCAGTTTCTTCTTCCATCATGATTTTTTTTTTCCAAAATGACTTAAGATATCTATTAAAGTTGGCACAAAATGAAAATATGAGAAGAATCTTTTTTTTTTTTTTTTTTTTTTTTTTTGGTTTTTCGAGGTAGGGTTTCACTCTGGTCCAGGCTAACCTGGAATTAACTATGTAGTCTCAGGGTGGCCTTGAACTCTTAGCGATCCTCCTACCTCTGCCTCCCGAGTACTGGGATTAAAGGCGTGCGCCACCACGCCCGGCAGAAGAATCATTTTTAAAAATGGAGGCAAACCGAGAGCGGGGAACTCATGCACTTTAGGGGAGCTACAGGAGGATTGCGCATTCTCCAGTAAATAAAGCCAAACTCATGATTATGCAACAACCCTAATTTAAGTACCAGTGGGCCAAAAATAAGAAAAGTAAAACAAATAAGATAGGAAAGTAGGATATGGATCTAATGGAAAGAAGAAGGATTTCAGTGGGAGGAAAAGTGGAAGAAGGACAGTAAATGAGGGGGATAGAAATTCATCATAGGACTAGAGAGATGGCTTAGCAGTTAAGGTGCTTGCCAGCAAAGCCAAAGGACCTAGGTTCAATTCCCTAGTACCCACATAAAGCCAGATGCACAAGGTGCCCCATGCATCTGGCGTTCATTTGCAGTGATTAGAGATCTTTGTGAACTCATTCTCCGTCTCCTTATCTGCCTCTCTCTCTTAAATAAATAAATAAATACTAAAAATATTCATTGTTGGGGCTGGAGAGATGGCTTAGCAGTTAAGGTATTTGCCTGCAAAGCCAAAGGACCTTGGTTCAATTCCCTAGGACCCACAAAAGCCAGATGCACAAGGAGGTGCAAGCATCTGGAGTTTGTTTGCAGTGGCTTGAGGCCCTGGTGCATCCATTCTCTCTCTCTCTCTTTCTGTTTCTATGTCTGCTTGTTTTCCTCTCTCACTCTCTCAAATAAATAAATAAAAATTTAAAAAATTCATTGTCAACATGCATGGAATTATCTTTTTTATATTTTATGTATTGATTGATTTGAGAGAGAGAAAGAGGTAGAGAGAGAGAGAGGGAGAATATGGGTTTGTCAGGGCCTCCAGCTACTGCAAATGAACTCCAGATGCATGCGCCCCCTTGTGCATCTGGTTTATGTGGGTCCTGGAGTCAAACTGGGATCCTTTGTCTTTGCAGGCAAATGCCTTAACTGCTAAGCCATCTCTCCAGCCCAGAATTATCATTTTTTTTAAATGGAGGCAAAAGGAATATGAAGCTTAGGATGCTAAGATGAAATTAGTGGTTTAGTCAAGACATAGAACACAATTTAGAACCTACCATGAGAGGACCTGCCAGAACTGAGCTATAAATTTAACTCTTAACTTATTATAGTCTTTATTCTTTTTTAATTTAAATTATTCTAATTTTACATTCACATTGGTGACTCCATTATCCTTCTCCCTGTCCTCCCCCTCCGAAGGAACCCTCGTCATTGGGGAATGTAGGTCATGCATTATGGCAGTAGTCAAAAGTTCTGGGGGATAGGCCAAGTCTCTGTGCATAATGACCCAACTTGTGGCTCTAACACTCTTTCCACCCCCTCTTCCTCGGATTTCCCTGAGTCACGTTGGGATCATTTTAGTTCTACTTCAGTGATGAGGTTTTGGGAGCCTCTGTGTCTCTGGATATCTGGCTTAGTAGGAGTTGGATGTTCTCTGTGTTTATCTCCTTCAGCCTTCTTCTGGGATTGTGTTCACCAAGAAAGCTGTACTCTTGCCCTTTTCCCACATTACTCTATGGTTTCAGCTGGGTCCCTAGTGAGGTGTGATAGGCTGATCTTCCCTTCAGGTTTGGCATCCATCTGAAAAAGATAAGCAAACTCTTCAACAGA
This sequence comes from Orientallactaga sibirica, assembly GCA_036365145.1. Classification (NCBI taxonomy): domain Eukaryota; kingdom Metazoa; phylum Chordata; class Mammalia; order Rodentia; family Dipodidae; genus Orientallactaga; species Orientallactaga sibirica. The sequence goes on from JAEOAD010000013.1 coordinate 12,433,620, forward strand.
GAGAGAAGTTAGTACTAGATAGATGGGATGGCCATAGTTATTTTAGAGAGAATTTTATATGCGTAGGCCCTCTTCTAGCCCACCTTTGGTGGGAGCTTGATCTTGGAGACTGGGCTCTTCATATTTGTAAAGCATAAAGATGGAAAAAATGAGCCATCTTTATGCTTTACACATATGAAATTTTCATAAGGTTGGATGGCTATTATCCATTGAATTCTCCATTAATTTCTGCCTCATGAGATGTGCCCACCATCACAGACCCAGTGACAGAGCTTGATTGGTGATAGAAAATTCCAGATTTACAGCCCTGCGGACCTCCACTAGACCACACTGTACCTTGAACACAGACTAAATCCACGGTAGACATGGTTTTTCCTGAACTGCCGGGTCACAGGAAAACCAAAGAGCTGCTGAAATATTTTTGTTCGTGCTTCTGTCTCCCAGCGACTGAGGATGGAAAAGAGTCTGACAGGCAGACCAGACCCATGGTGGACCATGTCTGGACAGCCTGACCTGGGAGAGGAAGCATTGCTTCTTGGCTGTGGCTCTTTTTGGGAGGCCCCAGGGCTAAGGCAGCAGACGTCCTACATGTCAGGATTTAAGGTGGTTTGGCAGAGGCATGTGAGAGGAATTGCACTTCACCAGCTCCTGCCAGACCAGGCCAATTTGTGTCCTTGGTGGTTGAAAGGTAAACATCTGGCCACATCCTGCCAATGAGCAATCTCTTTGCCCACTGCCTCAGTTCACCTCTCTAGCCGGGCCTATCCTGTCTCCAAATCTGGCATTCCAGAGAGTCTCATTTCCATCCTATCCAAGAATTCAATATTCAACCGAGACAAACACCTTGCTTTCAGACTGTTTAGTATGTCTGGAATCAAAGTCCGCACATTTCTTCTCTCCTGTTTATGGATGTTCATACGAAGAAGGGCTGCTGGGAAGAGGGTGTTGGGAGCTTCTGCATAGAGGCAGAGAGCCCAGTGGGTATCTCAGGTTGTCTGAGGTAAATAGAGAACAAACACAGGTGCTGCTCTATTTTCTCCTGGTCAGGTAAGTCCTCTTTAGAGCCTCTGGGATAGAGAGGATTGATGACGATTCAGAATCGAGCAAACGCCTTCATTTCTGTCAGGAGTTCTTCTTAATTCCACTGGGATTGACTGGGATTGTTATCTCTTTAGTGAAAGCTAAGGACTCATCCCACCGATGAACGTGAAGGCTTTCATCTCAGGTATTTTCTTGATTCCGGAGAAGTGTGTGAGCCCTACAGGAACTTGCGCAGAAGAGACTCCCCGTCTGGGCCTGAATTTCCAAGTGACTTTCCTGGACAGCTTAAGCAGAGTCAACTGGTCAACTCTCAAGGTCATTGAAAAGATCCTTGGCTCCTCAGAAGCCAGACCAGAAGCTGTCTGTGTTGACATGTGATATATGTGTATGGTATAATTGTATATAGATACATGTTTGTAAGAGTGTGGGCTGGAGTGTGTGTGTGTGTGTGTGTGTGTGTGTGTGTGTGTGTGTGTGTGTGTGTTTGGCCAGATGTTGAGTTTCAGGGGCTTCCTCAGACCCTTTACACCTTATATTTTGAGATAGGGTCTTACACTGAATGTAGAGTTCTCTAATTCACCAGAAAACCCTAGGATCTTCTGGTCTGTACCTTCCCAGTGCTGGGGCAACTGGCATACACCGCCCAATACATTGGGCTTTTATGTGGGTGTCTGAACTTAGGTTAGGCACTTTACCCAGTGAGTGCTGGCTCCTGTATACAAAGCTCGTATGGGCTGCAAGACTTCGAACAAACCATTCTGTATCCGTTCCCGGATGAAAATGGGTAACAATGACTCCTCTGACCATCCTGTAGGATGTAAAGATCTAATACAGAAAACTATGTGATTCAGAAAGAACAAGACCTAAACAGGAGACAGAACGAGAGCTAACTGAGGGGTGACATTCTTGATGGGATGCTCTTATTCTCGAAGTCTCCCCTTCCCTCCAAACGAGTACCAAATGCTATCTCCTGTTTCCTTCTGGTGTCAGGAGCTTCCACTCTGAGTTGTCCTTGTTAATTTTTACCATCTTCGCTGCATGTGTCCTGAATCTGTGGCTGGAGATTCACTCTGCCAAGGGACTTCTCAGAGATGATCATCAGGAATGCTTTGTTCATGGTGAAAAAATGGGCCAGGTTCACCAGTAACAACTAATTACATAATCATAACATATATTGTTGCTAGGTGCAATCATGGTGGATATTTCATCATCCCTTCCTTCCCATGATACACACAATGAAATAAACCAAATCCTGCCAGTAGATACTGTGTGTGTGTGTGTGTGTGTGTGTGTGTGTGTGTACAGGTGTGCACCCTAGCCTCTTGATCATGCAGAGACCAGAGGACAAAGTTTGGTGTCATTCTCTTACCATTCTTCCCTCATATTTCTTTTCTTGAACTGTCATCTCTCCCTCAGCCAGGAGTTGCTGTCTTCAGTGAATCCATCTGGTCTGTGGTTTCTCCCTCCCATCCTATGTGGATTGGTGTTACAGGTGCATGGCTAAGCCGAGCTTTTTTTTTTTTTTTTTTTTTTTTTTTTTGGTTTTTGGAGGTAGGGTCTCACTCTAGCCCAGGCTGACCTGGAATTCACTATGTAGTCTCAGGGTGGCTTTGAACTCATGGTGATCCTCCTACCTCTGCCTCCTGAGTGTTGGGATTAAAGGCATGCCCCACCATGCCCGGCTCTAAGCCTACCTTTTTAAGTGGGCCCTGGGGAGTTGAGATTGGTGGTCTCTGGCAACAGAGGCTGTCATGCTGAAGCAATGACATTCTTAACTGCTGAGCCCTCTCCCCAGCCCAGTACTTTTTCATTCTTCCTTTATAATATCACACACAGATAAGCGCAAGATTAATAAACATGCAGCTGTCCCATCCTATCCCCTTGGGTCCTGTTGTTCATTATTTTTTTTTATTGTTTTAAGAGAGAGAGAGAGAGCAAGTGAGAGAGAGAGAATTGATGCACTAGGGTATCCAGTCACTGCAATCAAACTTTGGATGCATGTGCCATCTTGTACACATGTGCAACCTTGCTCATGCATCACCTTGTGTGCCTGGCTTACGTGGGATCTGAGGAGTCAAACATGGATCCTTAGGCTTCACAGGCAAGCACCTTAACCACTAACCATCACTCCAGCCCTTATTGTACATTCTTACTGTACATTCTTCTATGCATTCTACAAAGAAAAGTATCCCCATCCTCTCTCTAGGGCAATATTAATAAAATGAGAAGAGGGAGTCTTATTCAATGCATTTTGTTTTTATTATATTTTTCTTAATTAGAAATATTTTTATGTATTTATTTCAGAGAGAGACAGAAAGAGACTGACAGAAAGAGAGTAAGTATGGGTGTGCCAGGGCATTCTGCCCCTCCAAAATAACTCCATATACATGCACCACTTTGTGCATCTGGCTGTATGTGGGCACTGGGGAATTAAGCCCAGACCAGCAGGCTTTGCAAGCAAGTGCCTTTCACATTCTTGACGTAGCTTTGTAGCCAGAGACGGCCTTGAACTTCTGATCCTCCTGTCTCCACTTCCTGAGCCCTGGGATTATAGCTGAGTAACACCACACGTGGTTTATGCGGTGCTGCGACTTGAACTGAGGGCTTCTTTCCTGTCAGGTAAACACTCAAACAATTGAACCACATCCTTAAACACTCAATGCTTTTTAAAACTACGTATATATCAAGGCAAGTACTTCAATGGCAGAATGCTTGTCTAGCATGCATAAGCCCCTGGGCTTGATTGTTATTACATACATAATAGTAATTATGAATTTTAATAGCTATAACAAATATGCCAATGCTTTGTGTCCACATAGCCCTTGATATGCATTTCTCTGTGAATCACCATGCAAAACATGGTAGGATACAGTGACAGTCCCTATGGCCTCCCCATAAGTGAAGGGAAACCAGCCTGACTAGGGTAGGGGAAGGAAAAATGTCTATCCAGTCCTGCTGGAGCTGACAGACTGGGAACCCACAGACCATGGCCTTTCTGGCTCCAAGAAGCGCGCTCCCTCCGCAGGGCACATACGATTTATGACATCCTTAGGCAAGGATAGAAAGTGACCTGAGGAACACTGGGATTGAACGTCTAGACAGGGTGGAGTCCAAGGAAGCCAGGGCTCTTCTCCCATTCATCTGGGGATGCTTTGGCACATTTCCTTTTGTTTTTTACCTTGTGAGGAAATAAGGAGTTTGTTTCCACCCGTGACAAAATCCACAACCTTTATGATATTGTAGAATGAGCAGACCTGTTTTATTTTTATATCTCTACACCCTGTAGCTCACTTCTTCATTCTATCATACTTATAGCATCTAAAGAGACCAGATGAATGGAAGGGGGTTAGAACAGGAGCAAGTTCCTTTTCTTAACAGCTTAATCTTGCTTGGAAGCTACCCAGCCCTCCCTGATATGTGCCCTTGAGTGCCCCTTAGAACAGCTCTTTGCCCACAGCAAAAAGAGAAGTGAAAGTGGAGGAAAGGTTTCCTCATTTGTCACCTTTGGCTATGCTGAGTGACCTGTTCAGACAGTCGCTCCTGTTACTCATGGTCAGGATTTTATTAAGGTTTTATTAAATCTTTAACAGCCATTACTACTGAATCCAAGTTTTGAGAGTAGAATGTTTCTCTCTCTCCCTCTCTCTTATGCAATAGGGAGGAGAATTCAAAGTATCTTGTGTAGTCACAGTGGAGAAATTGGAGGAAGTCCATTTAAGCATTTGCCTTTTTACCCCTGGAGCCCCTGTCTCTTCCTCCGTGGACATCAAAAAATACCATGATGATGGGGCTGAAAATATTTTAAAACATTTTAAGGTTACCACCAAAAGGAGAAAAACGGTACATTTACATTCGTCTTTCTCCACTTAATGGCATTACCAGAGATGCCTTGTCCCCTCTGGGCCATAAATTGAGACATCACTCAACAGTTGTCCTGGCAAATTTCCCCCAGAAAGGCCACTTATGAAGTGACTAATCTCATTGGGGCCTAATTTACTGAACATTTAAAGCCACTGGGGTGGGGGGATTAGGAGGCTGTGAACCTGGGATCTGATCGATTATGTCCCCAGACAGAGAACTCATCCCCGCATCCTCTCAGCAGAGACGGGCTGCTCTTCCTGTCCCATCAAACTGCAGAAATCATTGCCTGCTTGGCTGAAGCTACCATCTTACTAGTTTTAGGCTAAGGCATGCAAAAATTTGGGTCTTTCTCATCTGGAATGGACATTAACCTCCCCCCTGGGCAGTTTAATAAGAGCATTAAGGTACACTCAAGGTCAGGGAGGAAATGAAGATTATAAGTGTAATGTAATATTCATTTTTTCCTGGATGTGGATAACCCAATGACTTAAATCAGAGAGACTTTGTTATAAGCCCTTTCCAGAGCCTCCTCTTATTTCAGAACTTACCTCCTGAGTCACCATTTTCCCCAACACACTTCCATGCTCCTGGAGACAAGGTTGGGTATAGAGGAAGCTATAAACATGCAAGCTCCTCTGAAAGTTTATGTCACAAAATGATACCCTGAACTTCTTTAGAATAGAAGAACAGATGAGTGTCTTTCTGCGGAGATAGGCATGTCACACCCATCCTTTTAGATATCACCTGGGCTAACATTCTAGCATGTGTTCACTGCCCATTTATAGGTACCAGTAGGGTTTCTCCCCCCCGCCCCCAGTGTTGCTTTGGTTCCATTGAAACTATGCAGTGATCCAAAATGACTTTAGAGAGGTAAGTATGCTTGTTCACCGATAGTATATGTGAGAGTTTTTAATCTACTGAGAACCTTTTGGCAAACCAAGTCAGGACTGGGAGCTAGCCACTCAATTCCAGATTTGAAAATGATATAAAATTAAAAGACCGTGACGAAAGCATCAGCCAGTGGCCATATCTGTCTCTTGATCAATCAGGTTGGATGGAGCCTGAGTTTACTGGGGTGTCAGTAAATCAATCAATACCTCAGGGTGACTTAGGAAATCCATGGCAGCATGACAGCATCTCTTCGGTGGTAGACTGCTCTTTACCTTGGGTTGAGGAAGCATGGTACATGCTTTTCTAGTGAGCTGCAGCAATGGGGAAGGGTGAAGAGAGGCGGAGAGCAGAAAGCAGGAACAGCTAATGAGCCAGACCACGGATGAGCATGAAGTCACGTACCTGAGCACTGTGCTGCCAAGAGGAATTAAAAAGAAAGTGGATGCTTTTATGCCAAAGTGACCACATTACGCAAGACATCAGACTCCAGCCATACTAGAAACAGGTTCTTTCACTGTGAAGTACCTACAAAATGCTTAATTCCAAAGGAAGAAAAATCTTAACTCTTTCTGGAGAAGGTGATGGATGGATAGTTTCAGTGTCTTCGTGTCTGCTTGTCTCCCTTGATGAAAAATTCTCACTCTAGTTTCTCTAAATATACTTCTGGAGACGAAGAGTTCTCATCCCAAGCCTTTCATCTTCATATAAAATTTAAAAAGATATCCATTCATCATGATGAATATGTCATTCCTGAGCAGGAGATCAAACAGAAGAATGTATAGATGGTTTAATAGCTGTGTTTATGATGGGCAAATGACATAAATTATTCAGAAGAAATAGTTCTAAAAGATAGGGTAATGAGTAAAATCCTATAAAGCTTACTGTGTAGGAAAGGCACAGATGTGCACAGGGTACAAGATATGATAGGGTCAATTTGTGTGACTGTAAAAATATGCTAAGAGAATTCTTTACACATTATAGTTTAAATTATTATCATAAATGTAATTCATAGCCATGATTCACAAAATTTGAACCAATAAGTTTTTCTTTCCTATTTTTTTTTTTTTTTTTTTTTTTAGTATACTGGAGCTGGTATTTAGGCCATAGGTTGTATAGGCTGGGGCTAAATCTGGGCTCTGCCGCTTACTGATTATATATCAGTATATCATTTTGTCTCAGTTTCTGCATCTGTCAAATTGTATAAGCATGGTTCGACGGGGATGTTCTAAGCATTTCCAGAAGCGAAGTGTTTGGGACCAACACGAGTTCCATGGCCTAGTAACTGCCAGCATTATTATGCCAATGTAAGCTCAATGAGCGAGTTTTGTGCTTTGCATATGAAGAATAGCAGTGACACCAAAACACAGTGCAACTGCTGAGCTTCTGGAGGTCAGTTCTCAGAACGGCCTCATAGAGGGAGAATCTTCTGTACTGTGACAGTGAACCTACCAGGCTGTGTCAAGGTAGGATTTGTTCCTGTAACCCTGGCTCAGGGGAGAGAGCACTTGCTCGGGAGGCCTGGGCAGCAGTTAGGATCCTCAGAACTCATGTGAATGTTGAATAGGTATGGTGGATACCTTTAATGGCAGCCTTCAGGTGACAGAGACATGGGATCCCCAGGGCAAGCTGGCTAGATTAGAGTAGCCAAATTGGTGAGCTCTATCTTCAAGTTGGAGGCCCTGTCTCAATGAATATAGTGGAAAGTGATAAAGGAAGACACTTGAATTCAACATCTACTCTCCATACACATACATGTCATATGTACATGCACACACACACACACACACACACACACACACACACCCCAGAAATAAGAACATGGAATAAAATAGTGGTCTAGCAGGTAAATTGTGAAAGTTACTTTCTTCATCCCCCTCTTCCTCTGCAGTTATCTGTTCTCTTTACTCCTCACTCTGTCCCCCTTTAATCCTTCTTATTCTCTCCAGGAGGGATTTGGGAACTGGAATAAGCCAACAGGCACACAAATGTGAAATGACCACATGCAAAACAAGAGAAGCTAAATGCAATGTCCCCTTGTCCCGTGGTGGCCATGACCTGGGAAAAGATTGAAGGTGGCAAGTGCGGGATTTGAAATGGAGGTGACATTTGCACTGCACCTCAAGTGATGAGGAAGAACGGAGCCCTCCAGGAAAGCGGTGTGTGTGGAGGTGGCGGGGCGGAGGAGAAAGCTTGATATGGAACCCAGAGCTGTCGAGCCTGTTGTCATCTATTCAGACTTCAAGGTCTGCATGTCTGATGATGGGACTTCATCAGACTGCTCTTGACAGGTAGACAAAGTCTTCAATCACTCCAGATAAGTAGGAGGGAAGTGATGACATGGTGTCATTTTCCAATTTTATTTCAAAGACAAATGACATGAGAGAATATTCCCCAGGAATTTCAAGGCCAGAAAGAATGTCACATATTTCTATTTCATCTGCCATCCACTCTGAACTTCATCTTTAGGTTTTATCTGTATAAAGGCTCTCATTTTTTTTTTTAAAGAGTAATGGTCCCAATTGGAAATTTATAAGCAGGAAAGCAGACATGAGGAGTTGAAGTGCTGAGGGCGGATTGAGTTTAAGTGCTTTCAGTGTTTATTTGAGTAAAACAGGTCCACTTTTCCATGCGTTTACCTAATGGTATTTTAGAGAAAGAGGAGAAAGTTTATAGCAGAGAGAAATTGTACTTATTGAGGGATTTGTGTGACAGGCAGTCACTGAATCAGACAAAATAAATTAACAAAAATTTAATTAGCTTGTATCGTTCTTGTCAAAACTGACAACTAGAACATGGAGAAAAGATCATGTTTTCTCCAGAGAATGTTTTAAATTTTTTCTTTATCCTGGTCTGAAAATAAAGTTTAACGTATCCAACTATTTATAGAATTTACATGGATTTCTGTTTCCTACATTTTAGGAAAGTTTGAGTGAAGTTGCAAATGATCAGGGGACCTCCCCCACTCTGAGTTTCTCTCTGGCCCATCTTACCTGCAGCTAGCTATCAGGTCTGCTCTCTTCTTTACAGTATATTTTATTGAGAGCAGGTGACCATGTGGTTAACATCAGTGTACTTGCTCGGCTATCACCTCTTCCACTTTCTGGGGTAAGAAGTCCAACAGACAGGGTTGACAAGTTGATTTGAAGGCAAGCCATCATAATCTACCCATCACAAGGCCAGTAAACGGTTACTCTTTGGGGCTAATTGGGAATTGTCATCTTCCCTGCCCTCTCCTGTCTTACTACTGTTGCGGTATGAGCAGACTTGGGACTGTCCATTGGAACTAGAATCTTGAAAGTCACTTAGCTGTTATAATGCCATTAATGTATGCCTCGAAAAGTCCTCCTCAAGGCCATGCCTATTTCCCAGCATGCATGTCAGAGGTGGAGCCCCTACATTTTCAAAAACAGTCTAAGCAGCAGCAGCAGCAGGACCATCATGAAGAACAACCACTTACTGCATGATCTACCATCTACCTCCGGGGAAAAGGCTATGGGGGGGGCAGCCAATCCACTGATCTTCTTGCCTAGCACCCCTGCTACTCCCACTTCACTACCTACCTCCCTAAAGCACTCTCTTCTCCCACTCTTTGGGTTCCTTGCTTCCAACAGAGGACTTGATATGACCGGGTGAATGGCAGCATAACTGTGTTCAGAGTCAAGATGATGCCCCTGTTTCTCCAGGCGGAATTCTAAAAATCCATTTGTGTATATCTGAAGGGAAAAGGCATGTGACAGTTCTTACAGACTGTTATTAATCTTACTGCAAATTAACAAACACCCTGCCTTTTAAGGAAATCCTTCTTGGAAAGCACTAAGAAGTTAAAAAGACTCCACACAAAAGAAGCAAACCTATAGAAGTAAGATGTTTTGGAAAAAATTATGTTTTTTGCAAATTTGTAAGTGTAGTGTGCAGGGTGGTGTTGGCTTAAGGCAGATCATAGGAAGGTTTGGTAGAATCTAGTCAGTGTTTGCATTATGCTAGGTATTTGCAAGGTGTTTAGTCCATAGCATTTAAATTTGGAGGGGGGGGGCAGCAATTTCTACTGTCTGTGTTCCTCAGATGAATGAATTGGAACATAGAGGGATTAAACCATTTGCCCAAAAAAACAGAGTTAAAAAGTGGGAGACTAGGGCTACTGCTAGCATCTGCCTTGCCTTCCTTCTAGCTCCTGAATGATCACACAGAGTTAAAACACATAGAAGAACTTTATTGCTTGACTTTCTTAATTTGACACAGGGGAAAACTAACCTTTTTTTTTTTTTTCAATAAAATGTTCCAATTTTTAAAGGCCCTAAGGAACATGAATTGGAATAGCACTGGGACTTTCAAGGGCAAGATGACAATTAAAACACTGGAGTCCAGAAAACAATGCAGAGTGTCTTCAAAATTCTTTTTGGATATGCTGTTTTGATTACCATTCATTAATTATATAAAGTGACTAGTTTCATTATGACAATTTCATCTGTGCATGTAATGTACTTTGATTATATTCATGCTCTTTGCTATCCTCTTTTATCCTCCCATTTTTAAAAAAATATTTTTTTTATTTATGAGAGATTGAGAGAGAGAGAGAAAGAATGGATACACACACCAAGGCCTCTGGCCACTGCAAATGAAATCCACATGCATGTGCCACCATGTACATCTGATTTACACTGGGTTCTGGGGAGTAAAATCTGGGTCCTTAGGCTTCACAGGCAAGCACCTTTACTGCTTAACCATCTCTCCAGCCCCCATCACCCCACTTTTATCCCTTCCATACCCTACTTCTACCTGAAATGGTTTGAATGTAAAATGATCTTAACAGGCTCCTGTGTTGGGATAATTAATCCCCAGTTTGTGGTTGTGTGCTTGGGGAAGACTGTGGAACCTTTGAGGATACATATATATGTTCTCCCTCCTTAATGACATGATAGTGACTCTGGCCTCTTGACCCTGACATGCTTTCCCTGCCTCTGGCACTGTAACCTCGAATAAAACCCTTTTCCATTTGTAATTTCATTCTGGTCAAGTAACTTGTGCTAGCCATGAGAAAGTAAAGGTATCCCTTTTACTGCTCTCCCTTTTAAAATTCATTTTAATGCAGTTTTTATCATCACTCCATAAATTGATGATTCTCTACTGAGAACTTTTACTAACTTCTTCATCCTGTCCCCTGCTTGGGGACAAAGATTTGGATACATAGGGTTTTGAGCAAAATATCAAGAGAAGATATTCAAGTTTTAGATGATTTAGTTATTGTGATGTTTATGATATTAATTTCATCATAAATATAAAGCTGATTTGATGTATGCTCTTCTTGTATCTACAGTTCAGTTCTACATATCCACTATTAGCCCTGCCCCTCTGCAGGTACCATGAACTCCTCAGGGAAGAGCCTAAGTATTCTATTTACCTTTGACCTTCATGAATTGACCAGAACCTCCTATGCTGTCCTTCCTGAAAATAAAACATATTTGTAATCAGAAGCAAAGGAGCCATGGACTTTAGCAGGGTGTAGTGGCGCACACCTTTAATCCCAGCACTTGGGAAGCAGAGGTAGAAGGATCCCCGTGAGTTTGAGGCCACCCTGAGACTACATAGTTAATTATTCCAGGTCAGCCTGGGCTAGAGTGAGACCCTACCTTGAAAAACCAAAAAAAAAAAAAAAAAAAAAAAAAGGAGCCACAGACTCTAAAACATGAAATGGATTTTGGAAACTCTTACTTTCTAATAAATGCCACTGAGTAAAATTCATGTATCTCATTTATGTAGTGGAAGGCAGGCCATTATGGTGTGAGGAAAGGATGACATTTTTATAGAAAATCCTGGAGTTCACAAGAATATTTCATCTTTGTTTTTCTCAATGAAAATAAGTGATAATTTTAGCCTTAGAATGCATCTGAATATGTAGTTTCTCTACAAAAGTTGCACACACTCTCTCCTACTTTCTTTTCTGTTTTCCTTCTTCTTTTTTTTCTTCTCTCCTTTATGGAGAAATACTGTGCGAACATTTACTTAGCAATTAGGAGTTCATGGCAAAACTTTCAAAGCTGTGCTGGGCAGAGAGTCAAAACCTACATTTGGTGGCGAGGTTTAAGTGGCCACAATGAACAGAAGGCTGTGGCGTTTCCCCTCCTCCCTGGGTGGCTCTAATGACATTTCTAAAAAGAAAAGGATGCCTATCAAGGGTTGGCTGGAAGAACCCCTCTAAGACGTTTGCTGTCAGCATTTATGAGAATTTCTTTCTTTATGGTTGACTAGCTTTTCAATTATTTTGAATATCTTCACTAAGTTATAATTCTATAGAAAACAGCAGTAAACACCAAACAGTCTCAAAACCCGGTAAATATTTCTAGACAGAGCTTCTTTCCCCCTTTTCCTAATGTGCTTTAATCTTCATTTCCATGTAAGTAAAAGATTCAACTGGGATAGTTCCTAATATTCTGTATTCTGTTGTTGAATCTTTCTTTTCTTTTCCTTCCTTCCTTCCTTCCTTCCTTCCTTCCTTCCTTCCTTCCTTCCTTCCTTCCTTCCTTCCCTCCCTCCCTCCCTCCCTCCCTCCCTCCCTCCTCTCTCTCTCTTTCTTTCTTTCTTTCTTTCTTTCTTTCTTTCTTTCTTTCTTTCTTTCTTTCTTTCTTTCTTTCTTTCTTTCTGTCAATAGCTCTACTCCCATGGTGCCCTTACCTGTGTTTTTAGAAAATTTATTGAATATATATGGTGTATTTGGGATCATAATCCCTACCCATTACTTCACTTGTCTCGCCTCCCTATCAAGTTAATGGTGTCTGGGAAGGGGATGCATTTTCTTCAGTGGTATAGTCGTTCGCAAGACCCATGTGCTCTGGTATGTAATTGCCATGCAAACAACCTTAATTAAACAATATAAGTAATGCACACATACAAAAGACATCAAAGTAGAAGGGAGACTACCTGTGTTTTATGTCTGCTGTGGGGATTAGCAACAGAAGTTTAATCCTCTTATTTACTGAAAATTAACATCAACAAATCACTGGCTTTATCACTTAAAAATTAAATATTCTTGAAAAAAATATTTTTTGATTGGGAGAGGAGAGAGAGAGAGAGAGAGAGAGAGAGGGAATGGGCATGTCAATACCTGTGGCTGGCGCATACAAACTCCAGACACATCCAACAATTTGTGCATCTGGCTTTATGTGGATAATGGGGAATTGAACTGGGACTATCAGGCTTTGCAAAAAATAACTTTTAACCACTGAACCATCTCTCCAGCACCCAAATTACCTTTGAAATAAACCTAGGTAGTCCATCCTTAGACCGAATGTGAAAATGAGAGAGGTTCCATTTGCTATTTCTTTGGCCTGATTGTTTCTTCATGTCACATGACCCAATTGTGAGCCAAGTCTATCCTGCTGCACTACAGAACATTAAAAGCTAGTCTTTTATTTTTTCCCAACTGAACCCATAAATCTGTGATGCTTGCACCTTCTGAGGAAAGAACCAAGCAGAAATAAAATGTTGAAAAAACCAGTAGATATGGAAGAGACCATTGATGGAAAACACTTTCTAGCATTGTGGGAATGTATAGATTAGAAGCTTGAGAGAGACACTGTCTTTGATGGGAACATAGGGTGTCATTCTCCACATGTCATGAGAATGGAGCAAAAGTCACCACGATTTGTGGTGCTCGCATCGCCTTTCCCCAGTTATTTTACCTCTAAAAAGTCCTCTCATATGTGAGTGCTTGTGTTTGACATCTCATGGCCTACACTGAGTGACTACTTAGAAGAGCTGCTTCTGATAAGTTAGTTTGTACTAAAAAATGAGGACACATGATACTTTTTAAAGAACAGTTTTGAAGGCTGCTTGCTTTCATTTATCTCTCAAGATACGGTGTAAAGAAAAACAATACTGTAATAAAAGATGAGAAAAGTTTCTAATGTTTCCATTCAAGGAACTGGGGAGGAAGGTTGGGGGTGTAGAGGAAGGAAGTTCCAAGTTCCATGAACATTCTCTTATTTTTAATTCTTATAAAAATAATATATAGCTTAGTGACATATATGTGTATATGCATGTTCATATGTTGGTAGGTGGATTCTTATGCATGTGTGTGTGGAGAACAGAGATGGATGTTGGGTGGGTGTTTTTCTCAGTTCCTCTCCACCTTATCTTTTCGAGACGGTGTCTCAGTGAATCCGGAGCTCACTGGCATGGCTAGACTAGCTAACCTGCAGATGCCAGGAACTATGCTGTTTCTGTCACCCCAGTGCCAGGTTACAAGCATATGTCACCATGTCCAGCTTTTATGTGGGTGCTGGGATCCAAAGCAGGTACGAATATTTTCATGGCAAGGACTTTGCCCAGTGAGCTATTTCCCCAGTCTTTGAACATTACTACCAACAATTTATTCACTGAAGTTCCCAAAAGCAAGTTCCAGAACCCTATCCAGGAAGTGATATCCACCAAATAGTATTAAGAGAAAGGAAGTTTCAGCCTACCTCCATTAAATCAGTTTTTAAAGTTTATTTTTTATTTATTTAAGAGAGAGAAAGAGGCAGAGAGAAAGAGAGAGAGAGAGAGCGAGCAGGCATGCTAGGGCCTCCCAGCCACTGTAAAAAATTCCAGACGCATGATCCACCTTGTGCATCTGGCTTACTTGGGGCCTGGAGAATCGAACCGGGATCCCTTGGCTTTGCAGACAAACACCTTAACCACTAAGCCATGTCTTTAGCCATAAGTCAGTTTTTAAATCTTTAACCTGATAGATTTAATCAAAATCTAAATATAAACACTGGATAGTGACTATAATTACCCTGAAGATAGAGAGAGGCTGGAAGGGAGAAATATTGGATTCCAGGTGGCCATTTTAAATACATAGATAAATGTAACAAACCAGGTATACAAAGACAGCTGAGTGTCAGCAAAGAAAAGTCAGGGAAAGAAATGGGTTTCTTTATTTTCTGTCAGGGCCAAGGCTCCTGGAAAGCTGCTCATGCTGATGTTTTGTCTGCCGTGCCAAACTCATGCCCTCTCCTCTTCTCTGCTAGGTTCCTTCCTTCCTTCCTTTTGTTTTGCCCTCTATATCGTTAATTTCCTTGGCTCCGACCACTCTATCTTCAGCGAGAAGGTAGAAGTTTTCCCTAGAACAGTAACTCTATGCTGTGAGTCAGTGATAAATGGGCAAGGATTCCTTTAATATTATCTGCAGTAAAATCAATGTGTTTGTACTCTTCACATTTCCTGGGGCTATCCAGAATGTGGTTTTATTTTATTGACATATTTATATCACTATTTTATTTGAAAGCACACAAAAGCTTTCACCTTTAAATTCCCCAAAGCATCTTCAGGTAGCTTATAGTTAATAACCCAAGTTACATCACATAAACAAGCTGTTTTTTTTTTTTTTTTTTTTTTTAATCATCTTTGTGTGGCGGGGAACCAAGAAGGAAGGGGTTGATAGCCCTTGCACACGCCTGTGGAACTCAGTGGAATTCTAATCTCTCTGATAAGGTCTCATAAACAAATTCTGAAGGGAGCCAAGGTCTTTGTAATCACAAAACTATCTCCTATGCCCATCCCCCAGTCCCATGTATCTGAATGTGCTTCTCAGCTGCTCCCTACACTTCCTGCAACAAAGTTGCCACTGAGAGTCCCCTCCCACCCTTCTCAAGGCTGTTTCTGCAGGTACACAGGATGTCCAAACAACTGACTCCAAGAGATTCCAGAACTTCCAAGCAAACATTATGTTCTTTCAAGTGACAGGCCAGAAAGAACGGTGAGCCTGAATATGTTTTAAAGGCAGTCACAGAAGTGACTTTCCATCACTTTTACCAAATCCTACTCATTGGATGGCTGTGTCCAGCCATCACTGAAGGGAAGACCATAAAAGCGTGATAATATACAGGGGTAGGGGTTGTTGTGAGACATAGCAATAGCTGCTGACCTGATCATCAGCTGGTGACACATCATTTACAGGCCCACTAAGATGTTCACTGGTGACAGTGCCAAGCTAGCTTTGGAGCAAAGAACCATTTTACTGTTTAGAGTGTGGGCTTTCAATTTCCCCAAATGCTTGTGTGTTTACCTGTGGCAAGAAAGACAAAGATCTCAGAATGGGTGCTCCACTGCTCCAGTCTCTCAGTCTCCTCCACATTCCTTTGTCATTTTGAAAGACACAACAATAAAACATAACCCCATATCTGTGGTTGAAGCTGGAGCCAAAATCTATATTTGAATAATTGCGTCCACACTAGGCAAGCACTCCAGCAATGTAACATAAGAGATGAGAGGAGGTGGATGAAGGAGTTGGAAATTTGGGTAAATATACAGCAACTCTAGCTAATTAATGAAGTTCCAAAGTATATGTTGGCAAAAGGAAGCATTAGGATATGAGGAGGAATCAGACTGGTTAGGGTCTGGATAAATTTGCTTCAGGCCCACATGTATTGCCAAAGCACGATTTCAAGGGTGCCAACATCAGAGAGTTCCTCAGGGGAAATTCTTGGGCTGGGAAGAAGGCTGTCTTATTGTTTATGAAAAAAAAAAAAAAGCCTTCGTAATTTCAGGTCACAACACGGTGGTTCTGATGAAACTGGTTTGCAGAATGTAATCCTTGTCAACCCACTTCCTTCTTGGAATTATAAGTCTCAAGGTTACAAGGAAATGTTCAATCTCTAATCCAATGTGAGATTCTTTTCTAGCCGTGATCATTAAAGGTCATTGAACTATTTGAAGCCAATAACAACTGGGAAGTCACTGAAGCATGAGGGCAACCTTTCAATGGTAGACCTATCTAGTTGATCTGTTCATTTTGTATTGAATTGAAATTTGCTCCTACGTTATTAGCTGCTATTTAATTATGACTTTCAGAGGAAGTAAAAAAAAAAAAGAAAAACATCAGGCTAGGGGGCTGGGGAGATGGCTTAATGGCTAAAGTGCTTATTATGCAACTCTGAGTACCTAAATTTTAATCCCAAACTGTGGAGAGCTTCTATAATCCCAGTGTTCCTTCAGCAAGTATGGAGGCAGAGACAGAATTTCCCAGAAGTTCATGAACAGAGCAGTGAACTAGAAAACCCTGCCTCAACCTAGGTGAAGGACAAGCTGCCACTGACCCAAAATTGTCCTCTGACCTCCACACAGCACTCCCTGGCATGTGCAGGCCTTCACTCACACATGGACAGACACATACACACATACAACATACACATTTCACAACACACATACCAAATAAATAAAATAAATTAAATTTTTTAAAAAGACCATCCCTATTTGATATCATCAATGCTGCAGACAATTCTGCAGCTCCTTTTACAACCTGTGGGTTTCTCTGTACCCATTGTATTTTCTCCCATGATTCTTTGCATGAGATAGGTTTGCCAAACACTCCACACTAGTCCTTTGGTAAACTCTGCATTTCATTTGGGAACATTATTGATCAATACAACAATCAGCAAAGGACCCTGATGTAGGCTGTAATCTATACTTAATGCTTAGGTTTACCGAAGCAAAAATATTGTTGTGTTCTTTAACTGACGGATAATGAAAACCCTCCCCAAACTTGTTTTTTCACATGACAATGAGTTAGGGGAATAAAACAAGAAAATAAATTTGTGTGTATTGATTTCCACCACATTTGGGGCTCTCTCCTAGAACTTCACACGCATGATCTCATCACATGTTTCCACAAACTCAAGAAACAGGTGAGTATTTCATCTTGTAAATGATAAAAGTAAGGTTTGCTCCAGTGAGCAAGCTTGAGAGTGTATTTTCATCTGCAGTTTCCTCACACTTAAAGAGCCAGACACTCTCCACACTCACAATTCAGAGTCTGAAGGGGTTTCAGAAGGGATCTATTCAAAGAGTCCTCCTACTAAGATTAAGGGATTTCTATTATCGCTCAAGGTCTAGTCCGACCTCACTTAATGGAAGGGCAAGAGCTGGAAACCAGGTTCCTCCCCAGTGGTCTTTCATCATATTATCCCCGTGTAATTGGTTAAAACAAACTACCTTGGACTTATCTCTATGTAATTTCCTCAAGTGGATTTGCTTGGATTAAATATCTCTTGGTTAGTGTGGTGGTAATTACTTTAGACTTTTGTTAGCAAATTAATTACACTACTATGTCAAACATACATACACACATATAATTTTTATGTAAGTGAAGTAAATACATATTTACATACATATGCATATATGTTTGTGAATATATTACTATGCATGTGTGCATGTAGGTATACATATTTAGGTTCATCTGTACATGCATGTATGTATATATATGTGTAATATATATATATATATATATATATATATATATATATTGTTTATTTATTTACTGGTTTAACTTTAAATCCATAAAAATATGTTTTTTAAATTTTATTAGAGAGAAAAAGAGGCAGAGAGAGAGAGAGAGAGAGAATGAATGAATGAATGAATGGGCATGCCAGGGCCTCCAGCTGCTGCACACAAACTCCAGATGCATGTGATACCTTGTGCATCTGGCTTAGATATATCTTGGAGAATTGAACCAAGGTCCTTTGGCTTTACAGGAAAGTGCCTTAACCACAAAGCCATCTCTGAAGCCCCTAAAAACTGTTTAAAACCTTGTAATAGATGATTAAAAAATTCTTAAGAAAGTCATGAAAAGTCCTTAATTAGTACTCTTTAGACATTATATACATAACACACACACACACACACACACACACACATGAGAGAGGGATTCTTTCACTAATCTTAGCTCGACCTCCAACTTCCCATGTAGCTGAGGATAACCTTGAACCTCATCTTCCTATACTTCCAGAGTGCTAAGATTAAAGGTATGTGTCATCATACCTGATTTATGTCATGCTGGGGATCAAACCCAAGGCTTTGTGTGTACACTAGGCAAGCATGCTACGAACTGACTACATCCCCAGTCCGTAGTCATAATTTTTAATACAGATTTCACTATGGGAGTTGTCAACAATACATCCCCAGTCCATAGTCATAATTTTTAATACAGTTTTCACTATGGGAGTTGTCAACAAACTCCTATAGCCGTATCTAGAAAATTACTTAAAGAAACAATGGCTAAGGCATTGGCAGAGTCAGTATAGATTATGTAACCTTTTTTCTTTCAAACCGCATCAGCCTAGGGATATGAATTGGGTCACATTTACATAAAACTCATGTATGCCCTCCTACATACTCTGCGACCTGTGGTCCCCTGCAAAGCCCTATTCAAATCTCCAACAAATTCTCTCCAGTTCTTTCCAGGAATCTGCAGGAGTGATCTCACTCAATGAATTAACCACTTCAAGTTAGGCCACTTTGATCCTCACTAACCTAGGTCCTTTACCTTGTGAGCTGTCTTGGTATCTGAGACTCACTGATCATAGTTCAACTGGCCAACACGGTGTCCAGCACATCCATAGTCATGTCTACACCTCTTCCTGAGTGAGGTTAGCTCATATGTTCAAAAGTCACCTCAGGAAATCTATCGATCAAAACTCTTGCTCATTCTGATGGTGCAACTCTGAGGACAGACATGTAAGCAGTACTTGAGATATCTGCTGTAACACCATGAACACACGCTCATTTCTGAAGCTTCCAGGGCATAGTCAACACTGTGCTTGGTGACCCACGAAGAAGATACCATGTTCTCCCTTCAGTCTGATACTGCATATGCAGGTGCCAATGGAACACGGCATTAGGTTTCTACAATTACTTAAGAATTTTATGAGAAGTGATCTTTAAAAATGGCCTCTATTCACGGTTGCCCATATAATAGCTGTAACCAGTTAGAAACATTTGGGGTTGAAAGTGGACATACTCCTTCATTAGAACTCCATCCTGTATATCAATCTTCCACTAAGAAAATGTCTTTCCCAGAGGGTCCCCAACCTCACAGCCTCTCCTGCCCATGTATACACCTAGATATATCTCAATCCCAGGAACAGCCAGTCATAGCTTAGGCTTAGGGTGCAAGCCTGCTAGGTTTGCTCTGTGGGCTAGGATGAATAGTTTCAAGGCTTGGCTCATAGTTTTGAAGTCTTAATACAAGACAGGAACTTATGTTATTCTCTTTTCCTCATGCATATTACTATAATTGGTTAAAGTGTGGACTGAAATTTCTTTTAAATTGTCTTTCTTCTCTCTCTCTCTTCCTATGTGGCAAGGCATTTTCTCTGTTATTCTTTTTCTCTCTCTCTCTTCTCCTCTTTTTTTCCTTTTTCTTCTCTTTCTTTCTTTCTTTCTTTCTTCTTCTTTTTCTTTCTTTCTTTCTTCTTTTTTTCTTTCTTTCTTTCTTTCTTTCTTTCTTTTTTTTTTTTTTTTTTTTTCTTTTTTCTTTCTTTCTTTCTTTCTTTCTTTCTTTCTTTCTTTCTTTCTTTCTTTCTTCTTTCTCTTTCTTTCTTTTCCCTCTGACAAAGGTTTTATCTCTTTCTCCTTCTTATACCTCCATACTTCCCACCCTTCCTTTTTACCTTTCTTCACTGCTAGGGATATAACCCAGAATCTTGGGCATGGAAGGCAAGTGCTTCACTGCTGACCTACACCTCAGCCTTAAATCCTGGTATTAACCTGATTACCTTTAGTCTAGTACAAGCAGTGGGTTGTGCACGTGTGTGTGTGTGTGTGTGTGTGCGTGTGCCAGTGCTAAAGAGTGTGTTTGAGGTCACAGGACATCCCTGAGTGGTCCTCACCCTTCATCTTGTTTGAGAATCTTTTTTTTTTAAATCTTTTTTATTCATAGCTACAGATGCCAGGGTCTGGGATATTCTCTTGTTTTCTCCTCCCATCTGCCTGTAGATGAGCTGGTATTCCAGATGCTGGCTTCTGTGCCTGGGTTTATGTGGGTCCTGGGGATCTAAACAGAGATGACCAGGCATGTACAGCAAGCACTTTGTCCACTGAGCCATCTCTCTCGGCCTAGAAGCTTTTGAATCACTTAGATAGCCATCTGTTCATGTATCTACTAAGTCACTGGAGGCATAAAAACATAGATGCTTAGCCTGGCGAGGTGGTGCACACCTTCAATCCCAGCACTCGGGAGGCAGAAGTGGGAGGATTGCAGTGAGTTTAAGGCCACCCTGAGACTACATAGTGAATTCCAGGTTAGCCTGAGCTAGAGTGAGACCCTACCTTGAAAAACAAAACAAAACAAAACAAAACAAAACAAAACAAAACAAAACAAAACAAAAAACACAGATGCTTCTGACTGCAATGCTGAGTATGTCACTTCACAATTGAAAAGAGGAACTTTCAATGGCACATTTTACACATAAACAGCTTTTAAGGGTGTTTAATCTTTCAAAGAACAAAAACATAAACTTGAGTTCGCATAGGTTAGATCTTTAGACATTTGCTATCCAATTATTAAAAAAACAAATAACCATGAAAATTTGGTGAAGGCTGAGATTTAAAAATTTTCCAGCACAGACTAGTTTCAAGATACTATCAAAATAGTCAGCAGTCTGGATAGATACAGCAATGACTGAATTCCTTCTCCGTTCCAGCATTCCTCTCACCTGTACTGATTCATCTCTAACTCTACTCCATGCATTTATAATTGTTGTCACAGCCACACCCAAAGGAGATAGGAAAGTGTATAATTAAAGGGATGCATAAAATAGGATCATGAAATAAAAGACCCAATTAATTACTGAAAAGCAAAAGGAAATATAGCCATAGCCCAAACAGAGAAATTACTGCTTTTGAGCTTAAATTTCATTGTCAAATAAAGAAAAACAAACAAACAAAAAAACAAACAACAACAACAAAAAAAAAAAAAAAAAAACACAGAGAACTGGTATAAAGCATGTCCTAGATGTATATTTTATAATTTCAATGTTCCTTAGTACTGCACTGATTCAGGACTTGAGACAGGAATAACTGAGTGATATTAAAAATATATAAACAAGGTTGAGAGGTGCATACATATTTTAGTAAAAATCATGTGAGGGCTGGAGAGATGGCTTAGTGGTTAAAAGCTTGTATGCACAACCAAAGGACCCAGGTTTATTCCTCAGTGCCCACTTAAAGCCACATGAACAAGGTGGCACATGAGTCTGGAGTTCATTTGCAGTGGCTAGAGGCCCTGACATGCCCATTCTCTATCGGCCTCTCCCTCTCTCTCCCTCCCTCATTTTCAACTAACTAAAATAACTAACTAAATAAACAAAAGTCATAATCTATTGTCAAAGATCGGGAAGAACACAGAATAGCATTTTTATTTTCTTTTTCAGCAGAGGCTCATGGGATCTCAAGTCTATATCTTACTGTATTCCTTACTTAGTTGTGCAGTGTGATTTTGACCTGGAGCCCTGACTGCACTACAGTGTAGTCTGGGGTTATGGATTCAGAAATGAAGTCGAAGAAGAGTTCTTAGAAAATTTCAGCCCAGCCATTGAGTGGGTGGGAACTCAATACCATTGCCTCTCAATTTTCTTCAACCTAAATTCTGACCTTGTGTGGACAGATAATGACCAAAACCAAAAGGGCAAATTTAATAATTCTTCATCAACTACCTATTCTTACTGCACTCTTCCCTAGTGGGTACCAACCTCTGTGCCTGATATACTGATTTGAGGGCCTAGTTAAGAAGACATTGAGATGAGGCAGACAACAAAAGGGCGGGGTACATTTTTGCTTCCTCTTTAACCTTCACAAGCAAACAACAGCAGAACTTTAAATACCTTTGAAAATTCCTTTAGTGGGGGCTGTAGAGATAGCTTGGCAGTTAAAGCACTTGTTTGCAAAGCCTAAGGACCCAGGTTATATTCTCTAATACCCATGTATGCCAGATAGATGTACAAGGTGTTGCATGCATCAGAGTTTGTTTATAGTGGCTAGAGGCCCTGGAGTGCCCATTCTCTCCCTCACCCTTTCTCTCTCTCTTTCTGTCTGCCTCTTTCTCTCTCACTCAAATAAATAAGTAAATAAATAAATCATATATATATATATATTTAAAATTACTTAAGAGCATTTATTCTTGAGGATCTAATATCTCTTATACTCACTCTTTATTTGAGCAGGAAGTATTTGATTCAGCAGATGCTAAGTGTTGAGGCTGAAAGTTGCCCTGCAATTGATTTATAGCTAGTCCTTGGGTCCCTTGCAACTGTTGGATGCTGTGACTTTTCACCTCGCCAAAGCTTCCACATTCATTATTCTCAGTGTAATGCAGGTGCCAGCAGGATCAGACAATGTTTGTGGCTTCAGCTAAGGTTAAAGAGAGGCGAAGATTCATACAAGCATGTATGCCAAGGGATGAATCAATAGTCAAGTTTGACCCAAGTTCTGGCTTGTTAACACCGTGCATGGTTCAGCAGTGCTTTACTCTTAGAGCAAATTGTTCAGCATTACCTCATTAGTCTGATCTCTCTACTGCTGCACTGATGACCATTTCCAAAATGTATTTGATTTAAAAAACAGGCCGTGTTTTCCAAGAAATCAAGGTAGATATATAGTTGTCTCCCTTCTGGATTACCCAAAGAACCAGTAAAATGCTCTGCTGAAATGAAGACCCTATAGTCAGCTTACCATCCCTAGGAATGTTATCAATCACTAATATTTGACGTTAAATCTAAACTAGAAAACACATTTTGTTGACTTGGATAATTTATTGATGAGGGTAACCTTTGATGAGCACAGGTATGGGACATGAATATTTATTTCTGAGACTCACAATGGACACAGAAATATGTCTGAGTCACTTTGATCAGATATGCCAAGCATTCATCCAAATTTACTACAGTTTTATTTGAACATAGAGAGAGACCTAAGGAGAAATTATCATAGAGGAGTTTAAATTAAGAAAACTATTTGCTTGTCGGAATTTCAATTCTAAGGTTGGATACTGGAGTGTGGAAAACTGAAGCTTTACTCTCATTCAGACAGAATGAGTCTAATGTTAGAAGCTAGAGTGGATAAAATAAATATAGCTTGTCTCTCCTGGAGTTTTATTTAGTAATGCTGTACCCCAGAGTTTTGAGTTGGGACTAAGCTTAAAAAGACCAAGATTAGGGAAGAGGGAGAGAAGACAGGAAGAACAAAAAAAGTGTGAAAGAATATTGAAAATTCTGAAAGAAGAAACAAACAAAAGAATTAACACCAAATTAGATTTGAAGACATGTAAGACCACGAGGGCAGGAAGATACACCATAATGGTACTGAAGTTTTCACACGGTAAACAGTGATGAGTCAGACTTGAGGAATGTATAGGACATGGAAATGGAAATGTTAAAACTGTTCTTAATTCTATAATCCTTGATTTTGAGAAAAAAAAAAAGATAGAAGATTAGAACTAGTAGTTGACAGCCATGATCATTTGAAGTACTGTGATGATATTTAGAGCGTGTGGGTAGATGAAAATACATAGAGGAGGAAGGGAAACACTTCAGAATGAATGCAGACAAGAGGGATGTGAAAGGGAAGCATTTTTGAAGGTCTGAGGATTTGTTGGTAGGCAGAACGTCAGGTTTCTCATTAGGAAATGACTTCCTGTGTTATAGTTAGGATGGTTCAAAACTATTCAAATAGCAGAAACTACTCCCCTCCGCCCGAGGTAGGGTCTCACTCTAGCCCAGGCTGACCTGGAATTCACTATGTAGTCTCATGGTGGCCTCCAACTCATAGTGATCCTCCTACATCTGCTTCCCTAGTGCTGAGTTTAGGCGTGTGCCACAATACCCAGCTAGAAACTACTTTTCATTCATTTACCTTTTCTTACATTTTTATCTTTCCCTGTCTCCCTGTCCTCTCATTCCCTCTTGCAATCCCATTTTGACACTCTTTTCACATGGGCTTTGTGTAGTAAAGTTACAATCTAACTGGGAATAGAGTTTGACGCAAACAACACATGCAGCATATCATACTATGCTTAGAACCAATAGAAACTTATAAGCGGCCTCTATGTATACCTGGTTTTGTAAATTCATGGCTTTTGTATGGTATTTGTTTTCTGCTCAAAAATTAGAGATTTCCATTAAATTAATCCTTTCCATCTTTTTCCAAATCAAATTTAATGATGCAATTTTATTGCCACGTGTAGTTATATTTTGGATGTTTACTATTTGACCCTCCAGAGTCACTCTGATTTTTTTTTTTTTTAAGTAGGGTCTTGCTCTAGTTCTGTTTGACCAGGAATTCACTATGTAGTCTCAGAGTAGCCTTGAACTCACAGTGATGCTCCTACCTCAGCTTCCTGAGTGCTGCTATTAAAGGTGTGAGCCACCACAGCCCGCTACTGAATTCTTGTTCTTCTCCCAGTGGCTAATGTTACATGAATATTACCAATCAGGATCCCTGGCCCTTTGCTGCCAGTTGGATTTTGATTCGTTTCTGGTCACCTGAAGAGGTGGGAGAGAAGATAAGAGTGATGAAAGTTTTCCAGCTCCCGTACTGGTGGCTTCAAGCCTGCAGTGCCTCTATTTCCCAACTGAAGAGTATCTCTCCCATAGGACTGTCTTGCTATAGCCACAGTTTACTCCCTACACAAAATATGTCCAAGCCTTGCCCCTCCAGACTTAGTAAAAGCAATGTCTTCTTTATGTCACTGATGACATGGTACTCATCATTCTTTCCTCATTTTCATGAGTCTTTTTAAAAATTTTTTATTATTTTATTTATTTTTTTGGAGACACAGAGAGAGAGAGACAGAGAGGGAGAGGGAGACAGATAGAGATGGGAGCGCCAGCAGTCTCTCAGCTGCTGAGAACGAAATCCAGATGCATGTGCCCCCTTGGGAGCAAGTGTGGAATTGCGCCCTTGCGTCACTTTGCATCTGGCTAAACGTGGGACCTGGAGATTGGAACCAGGTTCTTAGGCTTAGCAGGCAGGCGCCTTACCCTCTAAGCCATCTCTCCAGCCCTTCATGAATCTTTTGCTAATAGTGTTTCTAGTAAATCCTTCTCCTTTGCCCCACTTGAAAGTTCTGTTTGACTCTGATCATCTTTTGAGAGAAAAAGTTCTTTAAGCTTGAGAGTCATATCTTGGAACTAAGTGATATCTTAGTCAATAAAGTGTCCACCTTGAAAGCAAGATGACTTGAGTTCAGTTTCTACGTGAAAAAAAGAAAAAGAAACAGAAAACGCTTGGCGTAGTAGTGTGTGCTTATAATCTTCGGTGCTGGGGAAGCAGAGACAGGCAGATTTCTGGGGCTCAGTGCCAAACCTCTCTAGCCTGCTTGGTGGGTTCCAGGTCAGTGAGGGACTTTGGCTCAAAAAAAAATGCGGACAGTACCTGAGAGGACATTAAGGTTGTCCACTGGCCACCACATACATGTGTATACATACGTATGTGTACCCACACTGACACACACACACACACACACACACACACACACACACACACAGAAAGAATTATCCGTTATATACTTTCTTTCACTGGTGTGTTTAAAGAGTTCATAAATGTCAGTTTAAATCATTTGCTGGAAGCATGAATATATGAATGAATGCTACTATTAGAATGAACTAAACATAGATAGCACAGAGGGTCAAACAATTTATAAAACAGACCTTGCAAATATATGGTCTTGATCCCAATATATTAAGCACTACAGAGATAAGAATCCCAACTGGAGGATGTTTGTCTCCTTAAAGAAAATTCAAATCAAATACCGTAGATTTTCAATGAAACCACATCCAAAATGACCCTGTACCGATGGAAATATCTGTAGAAAAGTTAGATGGAGAAGTGTGGCAACTTACAATGCCATGTCTGAAAGGAATGCAAGCCACAGGTCTCCTTCCTTGAGAAGTTGCCTCCCTGATTTGAGATTAGCCCCTGTGGTTTGGCTGGCTACAGAGTAGATGTTTACCAAGCAATAATAGACATTTCCCTTTCTTCTCCAGGAAATACAGAGCGCAAACAAAAAAAAAAAAAAAAAGACTTCTGTCCACAAAATGACACAAGCCCATGGAAGAGGATGTTGATGTCGCATTTTCCAGGGGGAACCTTAAGAGTATGGCCAGATGAGGCCTTCCTTTCCATAACCTCCTTATTTTATACCAAGAGAAAATGTCTACACACAATGAGCTGGTTTACCAAAGAAGGGATACACAGCAGAGTACGTATCTATAGTCCAAGCTAGCCTTGAACTCATGACACTCCAGCCTCAGCCTCCCCAGTGCTAGGATGACCAGCATACACCACCTTTTAAGCATGAAACCTTCTACACTTAAGAATGTAGAGTCATGAGCCCTAAAACAAATTTAAGTTTTTATCCATGTTCAGCATTTCCCTCATGATTTTTTTTTGCAGTGAATTTTTGATATCAATGCCAACCTGTGAAAACAAGTATTTCTTAATACCATTTTTTTGCTTTGTTTTGAGTTTCAAATACAGGGAATCATACAGCACAGTATATGGCCTGTTGTGTCTAAGCAGGCATGACATCTGTGACCTCTGTCTGTGTTACCAAAAGCATCAGTACTAAATTCCATCCCCTGGTATGCATATGCCACTGTTTATTGACTCATTCAGCAGTTGGGAACCATTTGCAATGCTTCTTTATCCATATCCCCATCCAGTGACACTTTTCATGAAGCACACTGCTAAACTCTTCTCTCACCTTTGAGCTCTGAAAATACTGATTGCTAAAGTACTTTTTTTCCAATTTCATATTTGTTCTCTGCAAAGGGAATTTGAATAACATTGTACAGCTCTTAGTAAAAGGTGAACTAGCTGTTTTGCTTGTGACACACTCTATTATCTGAGTTCTTTAACTGACATTTGTATGCCACATATATACCATGACACCTAACACCAGTTGAGCAAGTCCAAATCATATGGCCATAATGACACTCCAGCTTGTAGAATTGGGTGAAAATAAATGTCAATTTTAAGTTTCCTAGCCTATGGCATTGCATTGCTCCTTTCAGAGGACAGCAATATAGATGGATATAATTCTATGAGGTTTTAAAAGCTTTACTCTCCTTTTGCAAAGTTTATTCAATTTATTTTTAAGCATTGAGCATTTTGAGATTTGAGGAAAGAAAGTAGTGTATTTAATTTAATACAAATACATTCTGACCTCAATTGACTTACTGGGAGCAAATTCATCATTAGGAAAAAAGAAAAGAAAAGAAAAGACCTGACCCCACATCTTTAACTGAGACAGCGGTTGGTCTTGAATTGGCTGCACCCTCCCCTCCGTCACCTACAGCTTGTACCACTTTGCACCCATTCACTTCACTCCTTACTTCATTTTAAATGCTTGAGAGGGCAATATCTGGATTATATCTTTTTACCACAGAAATCTGACATTTATGTTTGTCCAAATCAAAACACAGGGCCACTTTCATCTTTAAAGAATAGATTTTCACCAAAATCCTTAGGCAGTTCTTGTTTTCCTAGTACATGCAGTGTATGATGTGGGTGTATGTGTGTATGCATGTTTATGTGTGTGGGGGTACATATGTGTGTACATGTGTGTAGAGGTTCAGATTTTATCTTGAGTGTTTCCCTCAGCTGCTCTCCACCTTAATTTTTGAGACTTGGTCACACACTGAATTTGGGATTTATCAACCCAGCGATGCTAAGGATCCTCTTGTCTCTGCCTCCCCAGAACTGGGATTGTAATGCATACCACGATGCCCTGCTTTTTATGTGGGTGCCTGGGTTCCAAACTCAGGTCCTGTGTTTTCATGGAAAGTACTTTTCCCACTGAGTCATCTCCCCAGGAGTCTTATGCAATTTTTCATCATATATTTTAATCTATTTCTGTAGTGACTGAATTAAAGAGTCACACACAAATTTATTGAATGCTGAAGACTTCAGTCCTTTAGTGACCACTGTGTGTAATGAAACTTTAATTCTAAAATAATTATTTAAAATATTTATATTTTAAATGATAAACATGACAATCAAGGAGAAATAAAGATATTTTATTTAATTTATGAAGCTTTTAGATGCTAATTTTGCTTTAAGCCATGCCTCCTCCCTTTATACCTATTCCCTTTACCTCCATTCTGTTTAATTATTTGTTTTATTTGGATAAACTTTGCACCATTGCTGGGAAGATCCTAAGGTCTAGAACTTTTCTACCCCAGTGAGTGTAACATTAGTTATGTCACACCAGGGAGACCGGGGGGTGGGGGCAGGATAAAGCAACATCTCCATTTGAAAATCACTTCTTTTTCACTTGCCAAAGAATCTTATCTTAAACAGCCAGACAGCTGAGATATTTCCCTCTCTGAGATAGGTGATGGTATCTTGCTAGATTCTGCAAATAATATTGAGAACATCTCAAAACAAGTCTAACGTGAGTCTCTCCTCTGCTTCTGCTTTTGAGCATCCAGAAACAAAAGATTAACAATTCAAGATTATCATCTCCTAGGCTATTTTCTCAACTTAAGTTTTCCTCACTTTCCCACAAGATAGGTCTGTCGATATCCTTCAACCTCGGATTTTTCAGTGTGACTCACTCCTGTGGTGAAATGTTCCCATTGTTACTGTGACTTTAGGCATTGAGGGGAAAGCCCATCTCCTGGGGTTATTTCCAGGATAATAGCTAACTAAGAGGAACTGCCAATCACACAGATGACTGTACAGTACCTGAGACAATGAAATCACTAAGTAAATACTAAAAATGGGTTCATATACATATAGACTGCTATTTACATTTACTCTTATAACAGCCCTAAAACAAAACAATTGTAAATGCTAATATTAGAGTATTCTTAAGAATGTGTACCGGGCTGGAGAGATGGCTTAGGGGTTAAGGCGCCTGCCTCCTAAGCCTAAGAACACTGGTTCCAATCTCCAGTGGTTCCAATCTCCAGGTCCCACGTTTAGCCAGATGCAAAGTGACGCAAGGGCGCAATGCAGCACTTGACCACAAGGGGGCGCACACATCTGGATTTCGTTCTCAGCAGCAGAGACACTGCTGGCGCGCCCATCTCTGTCTTCCTCTTGCTCTCCCTCTCTCTCTTTCTCTCTCTCTCAAAAAAAAATAAATAATAAAAAATAAAATGTTTTAAAAAAAGAATGTGTACCATGTTACAGTCCTTCAGTGAAACGATATTTGCATATAAGATGTGACAATTTCTCGATCTGTTGAGAACCATTTCTTTGCCTCTTTTGTATTTTCCAAGGGTGGGTAATATTTCTTTTATGGGTTCCTCTCCTATCACCTAAGTATAATTGATTTTCTAAATCCTGCTCTTGACTCATTTTAATCTCCTTTTCTCCCATTGAGATCTCCTTTGCAGTTATAGTTTTGGTTTTCCCATCTAAACTACCCAAAGAAGTCAATGAGAAGTAGCTGATGAGGGAGTGATGTCCTCCAAAGACAAAGTAAGGTTGGGGTACATAAAGGGAGGAGAGGGGTATTGCATGTAGTATGGCAAAGAAGAAGGATAGTTTCAGGCAGGAGTATTACAGCTTGGAGAGCAGCTTTGAGCCTCACACGCTCACAGGGAAGCAGCCTCGTAATCACCATTGTCTTCTGCAAGAACTTGATAACTTAGCTCGTGTATAACTAAATCTCACAGAAGCTCTTTCCCAATGGGCAAAGACATGTGGAAGTTTCTCTGGAAGGAAATGGCTTACACAGGCAACAGGTGAAATCCGTGAGGCTTTAGATAGAAGAGGTGAGTAAGATGGTATTTTTACCTTGACTCAGGAATTGCAAAGTGCAGCTCCTTGGGTCCAAATAGGCCTGTTGCATATTGTTTTCAATACAGTTTTATTGGAACATGGGCAGTCATTCAATGAAATACGGTCTGTAGCTACTCGTGTGCTAAAACAACAGAATTGAGCATCAAGATAGAGACATGCAAAACCTAACTTATTTACTATGGGGTCATATTTCACAGATGCCAGCCTTAGAAACCACCCAAAACCCGATGTAGTTTAGAGGAGGAGACAGGAATATCCATGAGTAAACAGGATACCCCCTACTAGGTGATTAGGACAGTCAGGTCACAGAGTATGGTGGCATTGGGATGAGTAGACATCTCTTTCCTTCGTTAAAAACAACCAGATACTAGGCCTCACAGCTTACCCCACCTCCAGCTACAGTAAATAATTAATTATTTAGAATAACTTGGGTCACAGAGGATTCCAGTGTAGAAACAAAATCCAACTACATTCTCCTTTTCTGGGGTGGGGTTGGGTCTTGTCAGAACTTTCCTGGTTTCCTTCCATATTTCCCTGGCAACTTTTTCTTGAACTTCAGGTCCCTGTTATTTAATTTCTGAGCTATGCCTTCAATAAGACACCATTGCCTTGATCCATGTGAATGCCTGGGTACTAAATCCTTACTCCCTTTAACCTTTAATGAGCATTAGCGCACATTATCAATATCAAACCACTGATGATGCTAGCTTGCTCTTTCAATTCACAAAAGCATTCATGAAAATTCAATCTATTAACAATTTTCTCAGAAATTCCAGTTGTAGGGCTGGAGAGATGGATCAACAGTTAATGCTTTTACCTAAACAGCCTAGCAGCCCAGATTCAAGTTCCCAGTGCCCAAGTAAAGCAAGATGTGCACCGTGGCTCATGCATCTGGAGTTTGTTTGCAGTGGCCAGAGGCCCTGTTGTGCCCATTCTCTCTGTCTGCCTCTCCTCCCCCATCTCTCTCTGCTTGCAAATTAATAAATATTCAAAAAAATAAATTCTGGGCTGGAGAAATGTCTTAGTAGTCAAGGCAATGGCCTGCAAAGCCTGAGGACCCAGGTTCAATTCCCCAGTACCTATGTAAGCCAGATGCACAAGGTGGTACATGCATCTGGAGTACGTTTACCATGGCTGGAGGCCTTGGTGTGCCAATTCTCTCTATCTCTCTCTCTTTCTCCCAATAAGTAAGATAAATATATTTTAAAAAATTTTTAAAGAAATTAGAATTGTAGACCAATATTTTAGCCCAATAATTTTTATTTTATTTGTATTTTCATTGTAGCAATAATGTCAAAAATGAAGAAGGAAACTGATTTTTTTCTTGATCACTTGAACTTTAATGATGTCTCATAAAATTCATGTCTTTCTTTAGCATAAATTAAATTATCCCAATGGATTATGAGTTATATTTTCACTACATAAACTTAAGTATGATGATAATTCTTAGAAACCTATTTTTCAGTGAAGATGGGAGTCATGTAAGCAGAAAATTAAGTGGGCATAAGGGCCATATTTACCGTCTTTTTTTCCCAAGGCTACATTTTATTTTTATCAGATGGATATGAAAGAATATTTGTTTCTATGGAAAATCATTAATATGGGTTTACCATGCTCTAATAATCTCCATACAGAAGTTACAATAACTTCAAAGACAGGTTTATGAGATTTTTTTGAACCACTGATTATAAAAGAAGACACTATTTTTCTGTGGCAACATTTGAAAAGAACTAAGAAAGCAAATATGAGGGAAAATTAATGGGAAATTTACTATCCTCTGATGTAGATTCCATTTATATGGGTTTTTGTGAGCTTGCCTATGTGACTCATTTCCTAGCACTTAGAGAATGAGTTCAGAAAACCCAAAACTACAGTTTTGGAGGTGGTCTGATGCCTATCTGAATTTGCATTTTTAATCTTTTCTTATTCTGAACATATTTCTTGTACATTTAGGTATTGTTTAAGCTACCTCTCCTAAATGAGCTCTACCCAGCAGGGAAAACATCCCTGACAGGGTAATGTTAAATTAAATAAACAGCAACTAATGAGGTCTGTTATTACCTGCTCATGGGTCATGCTTGGGCATGCTGTCTGAAGGCTTGTGTTTCTAAGTGCTGTCATAAATCTTTCAGCCTATTTTGCTTCTGAAAATTCTAATATCTTTTGAGTGCCATTGAAGTGTACAATCCTCATTTAAATCTCATTTAAATTTCTCACCTTGAAGTCTGTGTCTTCATTAAATCTTATCTTGGAAGAGATAAGCAAGTTTACATTTCAACAGGCCATATTTAAGAAATTAATACCCACTTGCTGCACTCTCTTTTGAGAAATTAACAAGCTCACAAAAACAAATTCCTACAAATATTTTAAACCTTTTAAATATTCATTTATAATAATGGGTCCTTAGGAAGCCTTGACCCTGTCTCCAATGGTATATGGATATTTGTGCTTCAGATGGCATTGAGTTGTTTTTTCCTTGTTCCCTGTCCTGCTGCATAACTTTATTTTATTCCTGTTATTCTGTCTAGGGTTTGTCTCAAACCCTGATGCAATCAAGTCTGTAATGCAAATGTCATCATTTGGTCCAGAGAACAGTCACCCCAATAAACACCATTTGTCCATTTATTATGTCAACTCTTCTACTAAGTATAGCTTAGGCCTCACTTGGTCTCTTATGTACATATAGTTGACTACAACAATATTTAAACTATAACCTCATTGGTTGTGTATGTGAAAAGCACATACAGCCACCCAATTATCTTTTACTGGGGGAAATACGCACCCTGCACTTGTTTTGCATAAACATTTTGCACAAACTAATTTGTTTTAAATATTGCTGTAATTTTTATGAGGTTTTAGTAATAGTTTCTGTATCCTGTGTCATTCAAAATTCAGACGAATGTTGCATTCACATGCTGTCTCTGAAAGAAAGGTGTTTACTGACTTACAAAGTACATATGATCTGTGTGGCTCATGGAGGTGTGGGGATGGAGGTTACTGAAGGTGTAATGACGGTCAGGAATGCTGGCTGAGTTGGACTAGGGGAGGGAGTATGGTCATCGAATAGGGTGAGTCATGCTGCTTTGAAAGAGCTGCAATCAGGGCTTATGCCCTAATTAAAACCTAAACATCACATATTGGCAAGATACCCTTCTTACACTGGGACATAATATCATCTCTCTTGTTGTTGATTGCTTTTAGCTGTGGCTAGTAAAAAAAAAAGGTGGGAGTCACCACAGGGCAAAGAGTGTGATAGATAAGAAAGGAGAATAGCCAGTGTCTGGTAGGTAAGAGTGGGAAACTTTGTCAGGGTGCCATTTCCCTCTTCCTTCCCCTGTTGGTGGGTGGGTTTTATAAACTGTGGTATATGGCAGAGACTATTTGCAAAAGTGACTTCAAACAAGTGTTCCAGCTTGTGTGTGTGTGTGTGTGTGTGTGTGTGTGTGTGTGTGTGGTGTACATGTCTATACATGTGTGCACACACATGCACACACAATCACATGAGTGAATGTGCATATGGAGGCCAGAGGTCAACATCAGGTGTTTTTCTCACTCACCCTTTGCCTTATTTTTTTTTTAAAGTATTTTATTTTTATGTGTTTATTTGAGAGAGACAGAAAGGCAGAGAGAGAGAATGGGCGCACCACCTCTAGCCATTGCAAATGAACTCCAGATACATGTGCCACCTTGTGCATCTGGCTTACATGAGTC
Source organism: Orientallactaga sibirica (assembly GCA_036365145.1). NCBI lineage: Eukaryota > Metazoa > Chordata > Mammalia > Rodentia > Dipodidae > Orientallactaga > Orientallactaga sibirica. The sequence continues at coordinate 12,467,688 of JAEOAD010000013.1, forward strand.
TTGGGGAATCAAACCTGGGTTCTTTGGCTTTGCAGGAAAGTACTTTAATTGCTAACCCATCTCTCCACCCTCACCTTATCTTCTGAGATGGAGTTTCTCACTGAACCTAGAGCTCACTAATTCAGCTAGACCCAGGGATCCTATTGTCTAAGCTTCCGCAACGATAGGATTATAGGCACACAACAACATGCCTAACTCTTACATGGTGCTGCGCTCTAAGCACAGGCCCCCATGCTTGCACAGGAAGCACTTTAATTATGGAGCCATCTCCCCAGCCCACTATCAGGTCATTTTTAGCAGTCTATCACTTTAACCATTTGGCCACCTCATCTCTTCAGGTTATGATTCTGACAATGTTTTTATATACACATCCTGCGAACCATTATTATGTAGCTATTCTGAACACCTTCATAATGAGTTGCTGACATGGACATACAACTGTGAAGCACAATTGTCCAAAGCATATCTTGCACATATCAATAAAACAATTTAACGTCTTTTTTGGTGTATGCATATGTATATGTCTGTATTCTTGTGTGTAAGAGAGGGTGTGTTTGTGCCATGACACACGTATGGAGGTCAGAGGACCACGTCAGGTATCTGTCCTAGCCTTTCACCTTTTTGAAGCAGGGTCTCTCATTCATTGATGCATTTGTCAGGCTAGATGGCTGTGTGCTCCTGGGATATTCTTGCCTAGGCCTACCTTCTGGCTGTAGTTGAACTAGCATGACAGACAGCAACACTATAACATCCAGTATCATTAGTGCTGTAGCATCCAGGATCAATCACAGTACATTATCCAGGATCACTAGCACTATAGCATCCAGCTTCACTAATGCTACAACATCTAGCATCACTAGAGCTACAGCACCAGCATCACTCACCCACGGTCCTACAGCATCTGGCATCAGTCATACGAAAGCACTCATACTATAGCCTTCTGCATCAGGAATTAGTCCACAGCACTCGGCAGTAGGAATCAGTCTACAGCACCCAGCACCACTAGTGCTGGGCCATCCAGCTTTGCATGGCTTGGTTCAGAGCATGCAGCTTCAACCCTCACTCTTGGTTGGCAAATGCTTTGCCCACTGAGACATATCACAAGCCCTAAATATCTCCTTCTGGATATGTTATTTTAGAATGAGATATAATGGAATACCCTAAGCTCTACTATGAGAACTCCACACACTATAAGTTAATTTCTACTAAGATAGAGTGGTTAATTTGTTTTCTTCTTCTTGAGGCTCATGGATACTACCTTATTCATCTCACAATGAGACTATGGGCACACAAGTATCATTGTCAAGATCATTATCAGAATAGCCACCACTCAGGACACTAAGTATTATGTCATGATTAAATAATAATGTGGTCATCACGAGCCCTCAAACATAATTGCAGTATGGTTTTCATAAGTGCTTCTACCTTGACATGTAGAATAAATGTTCCCTTTCAGGCTTGTCAAGAGTCACATTTGTTGTGAAGCCTTCAAGTTGTTATTGCCTAGAAAAAGGTACAGCCTGTGCATTCCTGAAGACAACTGGTCCTTCTGAGAGTCACTGCCAGCTAGATGTTTTATACTTTGGGTGCCCTTGTGTTTCTTTGTGTGTCTATGATTTCCATGGATCAAAGAGCTCTAGAGTCCTGAGCGCCATTGAAAGGGGAGAGCCTGCATCTATCTGCTCTCCTTTTGTGGCTTCTGCCCTCTGCTCAGCCTGGGAAGCATTCCGTCTGCCTGTGTCTGTGAGGAGGCACACGGCCTCTGGGGCTGAACCAGTGGGGTCAAATAATGTTCTCACCATTTAGTATAATTAACTCCAACCACCCGTCTGTTGCAAGGACCCGGGCAGCCAACACAAGCAAGAGGAGGCCAAGAAGAAATTTCTCCTCATTATTAAACCTAAATCTAAGCACTTGTCTGTCTGTAAAAACAGAACAACGCGAGGAAAACTGAAACCGGTGCACGGGGTCTGAGGTTTCAATAAATGTCAGAGAGCGTCAAGTCTGTTTGGATTGCAAATTATTGCTGGCTGAAGGTCTTAGGATTTTACAACTAGAGATTGCTGTCATGGGGTGGGGGGAGGGGAGGAAGGGAGCCTCTCACATCACAGCCAGAGGGGAACAGAAGTTACCAAATACTATAATAATCATAAAACATTACAAGAGGGACTTTTGCTAAATTAAGTCTTTCCTTAATGTACATCCCAAGCCTACAACACTCTGCTCTTCCCTTCGGGTTGATGAAGTGTCAGATTTACCCAAGATTGAGAACTCAACTCTCTGGTTTACCCATTCTGAATTCCGCTTCATCCC